>OY728156.1:101496049-107165211 GCA_963277665.1 Viscum album
CTATATATATCATACTGGACTCTTATGTTCATATTATGAGAGACCCCATTTTATCTCTTCAATTCAGTGTTTTGATGTTTTAAGTGGCGCCGTTAGGCTGCCGAATTTTTAAGTGGTTCTTCACCCTTCTCGTTTTGAAGTTCTACTTTCATGTCAATTCTTTCAAGTTCCTTTTTGTTATGTTGGTGTATGATCTCTATATCTATCATACTGGACTCTTGTTTTCATATTATGATAGACCCAATTTGATCACTTCAACTCAGTATTTTGAAGTTTTAAGTGGCGCCGTTAGGCTGCCGAATTTTTAAGTGGTTCTTCACCCTTCTCATTTTGAAGTTCTACTTTAATGTCAATTCTTTCAAGTTCCTTTTTGTTATGTTGGGGTATGATCTATATATCTATCATACTGGACTCTTATTTTCATATGATGAGAGACCCCATTTGATCTCTTCAATTCAGTATTTTGAAGTTTTAAGTGGCGCCGTTAGGCTACCGAATTTTTAAGTGGTTCTTCACCCTTCTCGTTTTGAAGTTCTACTTTCTTGTCAATTCTTTAAAGTTTCTTTTTGTTATGTTGGGGCATTATCTCTATATATATAATACATAACTCTTATGTTCACATGATTAGAGACCCTATTTGATCTTTTCAAATCATTTTTGTTGAAGTTTAAGTAACGCCGTTAGGCTGCCGAACTTTCATTAGAGAAATCTAATTTTTGTCTTCCTTCCATGTTTTTAATTTCAAATGGTATGTCCTTGAAATTTAATTACCATGATTATGTATCCTTATTATTCTGTCCATCTACTATTTTATGGATCATTTATGAATGTTTGACCCATTTTACCTCTCTTTTTAATGTCTTCTAAAACCTCGTAACATAGCCGTTATGCTGCAGAATTTCCGTCTCAAAAAGTCTCTCTCTTTTTCTAAAGTTCTTTTATATTATTAAGTGAATACTCAAAGCTCATTCTTCTAAAGGGGTATTCACATATATACCAAAATGTTCTATTTTAAATTCTGGGATTTACATACATGAGACCCACCTTCCTTTTCTGTGGGGTTTAAAGTGATGTAAAGATCATGTCTTTAAAGCAGTTTTTAAAACGTTATGATTATGAAATGAAACCCATTTATTTTATGCTATATGGGCTATTTATGAAATGTTTGATGATGATATATGTGGCTCACATGATAATAAGGACAAATTTAAGGGTGCGCCCTGATAGCTCTCCATTGCATTGGGTAATGATGTAACCACTAGAGATTACAATTTTCACGATACCTTGGTGAATAACCTTGGTAATTTTCCAATGACACCTTGGGGATGGACCTTGGTGATATGTTCATGATTTTCTATGTTAAATTATGTAGCCACATCTTCATGTTATGAAAAAGTTTTATTTTTATTATGATATGCCTCATGATTTCATTTTCATGCCTTAAAGTTCTTTTCATGACTTTATTGATGTATCTCAAGTTCATATGTAAAATGTTTCACTTGTTTCCCTTGCTGGGCCTTATGCTCGCCCTTTCTTTTGATGTATGTCCCCAGGTTATGAGATGCAGTAATGAGCCTAGGGTGAACATGAGGAGAATACTTTCAAGTGTTTAAGAAGAATGTTTTATGTTTTCATGTTTTATGTTCCTAGTTTCCAAGACACTAAACCTTAAAGATCCTCAGTTTTGTAAAATGTAATGAAAGTTTATGTGATAAAAAGGCAGGATGATATAGTTGGTATCAAAGGATGGTTTAGTTATTTGTGGAAATTAGGATATGAAAACTCTAGGAAGAACCCTATAGAAAATTTTAAATATAGGAAATCTTCCACGTATTTTGGTGAGTATTGAGTAAGGGGTTTCCAAGCAAATACATCCATGTCTGGATACGAGCAGGTAGAGGTGGCTCTGGCACAGATGTACATAGGGGTAAAACCTGAAAACACCGCTTTGAGCTAGACTCGAACGGGAACTGGTACACGACAACGGGCCTTGCTTCACTCTTGGTTACGACACTCCCGGGGGATATGCTTTGGTAAATTCATAATATTAGTATGAACCATTGTTAAAGGAATAAAGATAAAATAAAATAAAGGTTCACATAAGAATATATGATCATGGATAACCTAGATGGGAACCTAGGGGATCACAAGTTAGGGTATACTTTTCAACTACAAGTTATCCTTATATGCTTTAAGTTTCTTTTCATGATTATTGGCTAAGTATTTAAGCCCCTATTTATAGTTTCTTTTCTTAGTTAATGGCGGGAAATGGAAGAACATGTCCCAACAACCAATGTGATAGGAAATGCTACGATTGCCGTATTAATACGACAGAGATGATTAGGGGATTAAAAGATGATTATTATTTTGGAAGATGTTCACTATTTTGAGGACCCTATATGATCGAGGTAAATAGATTACTACGATATTTTCATTGAGGAGTAAGGTTGACTTATATTTTGAAGAATCAATGAACTTAAGGTGGACTTATAGTAATTTAGGTTACTTATGGGAATGATTAACCTATATTGGGTAAAATATGTTTAGGTTAGCTACATTTGTTATAAGATGTTAGGTGTGGTTGATGTTGTTTGGAGATGGGCAATGAAGTTTATTTTGGAAGACTATGTTATCAAATCCCTCTTGTATTTAGGTTTCAATCTTAGTTTGGTTTATTTTGAGGAATTTTATGGACCGTTATTTATGGGATGGTCTATGATGAACTTTGGGTAGTACCATGGAACTTTGAAGATTTTAAAATAGTTTCCCTTCCTATGGGATTCTTTCTTTTTGAAGAGTTGTTTTACCTTACCCTTTCTGTTTTGGGATAATGTTTAATGATAGAAGAAATAGATAGTTAATCTTTTGTGGATTATGTGATTCCCTAGAAGATGATTCTTGTGTTTTGATGAGACCAAGTAGTTTTGAATGCTCATCATTGGGAGAAAAGATTAGTTTTGGTAGAAACTTATTAAAGGATGAAACTCTACGTGAAGGTAGGTATATTTTCTTATGTTTTTGTTCTATGTAGTAAATGAATTCATCAAAATTATGAAAAGGAACGTAAAACGAAAACGTTGTTGGTTTACGTTTCCTATTAGGTAATAAATGACCGTTTACACACATCATAAGTTTTGGATTTTCTTATGGTTAACTTTCTCCTAATCATGTTCTCTATCACTCTCCCTTAGAACTTGACCCTTTTTTTTCTTCCATGTCCATGTTTTCCTACATGGAATCCCAGTGTGGGCTAACTCGGGTGACCTTCATACTCCACTTTCTTTCTTTTAAAGTAATAGTTTTACTGAATCCTTTTCCGATGTGGGAATTTCAATGAAATTTCAAAAACTAATTTTAAAAATTGCGAGGACGCAATTTCTTAAGGGGGAAGATTGTAACGACCCGAAATTTTGAATAAATCTTGTTTCCTAATTTTATGTGTTATTTTTATTTTATTTTTATTCTCAACAAAAATGTTTCATTTGATAACATGAGTATAATTAAATTGATATCATTGGTTTTTGACTGTTATATGACCATTGGTCAATATGACCGCTGGAAACTAAACGTTTTGATTATTGTCTCTAAATACAAGTAATCTTGGTTAATTAATATAGAAAGAAGATTCGATGGCCTCACCCAGTAGTCTTGGACCGATCGAAGCCCATCTAACAGAACTTGGGAAGGAGGTAGCACCACTGGGCTTTTCTCTGGACCAAACCCAACCTGAACTTCATCATGTGAAGCTAGAACGGGATCGCCTTTGCGAGAAGTTCAAACTGATAGAAATTACTACTCGTGCGATGTTGGCCGAGCCTCCCTCAGATTCTCTAACCTTAGAACACCTTACACTTAGGTCCTATGCTGGTGTGATAAGGGGCTATGTAAGGAGACCATAACTGCCTTGTGTAATCCTTTGCTTTAAATAAAAATTGGAATTTCTTCTTATGATGAAGTTTATGAATTTTCAAATGACCAGATAAATATAGTATGCATATTTTTGATGAATTTTAGAGAAAGTATATTTTAAAAATGTTTATGTAAACCTTAAATAAATAAAAAATGTGTAATGATTTTCAAAAAATGGTCTTCTACAAATATGTTCAGTACGAAATTTATAGTCTAATAAGATCAACATAATTTTTGATGAATAGTAAATTATGAATAGTGATTTTATGCTTAGGATTGGTAATGTGACCAAATGGATTAGTAGTCTCACTTAAAGAAAGTATTAATTTAATCTAGGCACCTTGATTTAAGTAATGTGATTCAATAAAATGGTTAAAAAACGGTTTCATAAATTATTATTCAAGTATTAGTTTTTTCGGGTGAATAGTGTTTTTTAATTAAAATTTAAATTAAAAATATTTAGAAAATTATTTTTATAAAATGGATTTCATTTTTGAACTCAGAGCATCGATATTATGTTAAGGTAATTTTTGGGGTTTTTTCTAAAAATAATGAATTTTCGGTGAATAGTGTATTTATTTAAAAAATAAATTAAAAATATTTAGAAAATTATTTTTATAAAATGGAGTTCATTTTTGAAATCAGAGCATTGATATTTGGTTATGGTGAAATTTTGGGATTTTTCTGAGAAAGTTGAATTTTCAGTGAATAGTAAAAATACAGTTTTAGGGTTTCGGTATGTTTAATGACATCATAACTATGTCATGATGATGTCATGAGATATTTTAAAGGATGTTCGACTAAATAGGATGAATTATTGTGTGGGGTTCTCCATGTGGCCTAACTTTATGGGAAGTACCATGGGAGGGCCCATGCTTTTGAGAAAACCACTTTTGAGGTGTCCCTTGGCCATTAATGCCTTGTCCCCTCACTTTCCCTATAAATACCAAGCCCTCCTCTCATCTTTCCGACTACAAAACCATCCTCAACGAAGTTCTGGTCTCCTTACCTCCCAAGGAGTCCTCCCAAGGTGCCCCCAAGCCCTCAAAGTCCAAACCTTTGAGTTTTAAGAGTTACGTTTTAAGGTAAGGGATCCGACCTCTCTCTTTCTTTTCAAGTAATCTCTTTTATGTCTTTTCTTTTATACTCCATATTCTTATGTTGGAGGATGTTCTTTTATATTCATCCTACTTCCTATTTCATGTTCATATGATGAGAGACCCCCCCCCCTTGCTCTCATCAATTCGTTTTAAGAATGTTTAAGTGGCGCCGTTAGGCTGCCGAATTTTTAAGGGATTCTTTCACCTTCCTCGTTTTCAAGTTCTATTTTCATTCAAGTCTTTCATGTTCCTTTTTATTATGTTGGGGTATGATCTCTAAATTATAATACTGATCTTTTATGATCATATGATGAGAGACCCCATTTGATCGCTTCAATTCAGTATTTTGAAGTTTTAAGTGGCGCCGTTAGGCTGCCGAATTTTTAAGTGGTTCTTCACCCTTCTCGTTTTGAAGTTCTACTTTCATGTCAATTATTTCAAGTTCCTTTTTGTTATATTGGGGTATGATCTCTATATATATCATACTGGACTCTTATGTTCATATGATGAGAGACCCCATTTGATCTCTTCAATTCAGTATTTTGATGTTTTAAGTGGCGCCATTAGGCTGCCGAATTTTTAAGTGGTTCTTCACCCTTCTCGTTTTGAAGTTCTACTTTCATGTCAATTCTTTCAAGTTCCTTTTTGTTATGTTGGTGTATGATCTCTATATCTATCATACTGGACTCTTATGTTCATATTATGAGAGACCCCATTTGATCACTTCAACTCTGTATTTTGATGTTTTAAGTGGCGCCGTTAGGCTGCCGAATTTTTAAGTGGTTCTTCACCCTTCTCGTTTTGAAGTTCTACTTTAATGTCAATTCTTTCAAGTTCCTTTTTGTTATGTTGGGGTATGATCTCTATATCTATCATACTGGACTCTTATGTTCATATGATGAGAGACCCCATTTGATCTCTTCAATTCAGTATTTTGAAGTTTTAAGTGGCGCGGTTAGGCTGCCGAATTTTTAAGTGGTTCTTCACCCTTCTCGTTTTGAAGTTCTACTTTCTTGTCAATTATTTAATGTTTCTTTTTGTTATGTTGGGGAATTATCTCTATATATATCATACTTAAATCTTATGTTCACATGATTAGAGACCCTATTTGATCTTTTCAAATCATTTTTGTTGAAGTTTAAGTAACGCCGTTAGGCTGCCGAACTTTCATTAGAGAAATCTAATTTTTGTCTTCCTTCCATGTTTTTAATTTCAAATGGTATGTCCTTGAAATTTAATTACCATGATTATGTATCCTTATTATTCTGTCCATCTACTATTTTATGGATCATTTATGAATGTTTGACCCATTTTACCTCTCTTTTTAATGTCTTCTAAAACCTCGTAACATAGCCGTTATGCTGCAGAATTTCCGTCTCAAAATGTCTCTCTCTTTTTCTAAAGTTCTTTTATATTATTAAGTGAATACTCAAAGCTCATTATTCTAAAGGGGTATTCACATATATACCAAAATGTTCTATTTTAAATTCTGGGATTTACATACATGAGACCCACCTTCCTTTTCTGTGGGGTTTAAAGTGATGTAAAGATCATGTCTTTAAAGCAGTTTTTAAAACGTTATGATTATGAAATGAAACCCATTTATTTTATGCTATATGGGTTATTTATGAAATTTTTGATGATGATATATGTGGCTCACATGATAATAAAGACAAATTTAAGGGTGCGCCCTGATAGCGCTCCAATGCATTGGGTAATGATGTAACCACTAGAGATTACAATTTTCACGATACCTTGGTGAATAACCTTGGTAATTTTCAAATGACACCTTGGGGATGGACCTTGGTGATATGTTCATGATTGTCTATGTTAAATGATTTAGCCACATCTTCATGTTATTAAAAAGTTTTATTTTTATTATGATATGCCTCATGATTTCATTTTCATGCCTTAAAGTTCTTTTCATGACTTTATTGATGTATCTCAAGTTCATATGTAAAATGTTTCACTTGTTTCCCTTGCTGGGCCTTATGCTCACCCTTTCTTTTGATGTATGTCCCCAGGTTACGAGATGCAGTAATGAGCCTAGGGTGAACATGAGGAGAATCCTTTCAAGTGTTTAAGAAGAATGTTTTATGTTTTCATGTTTTAAGTTCCTAGTTTCCAAGACACTAAACCTTAAAGATCCTCAGTTTTGTAAAATGTAATGAAAGTTTATGTGATAAAAAGGCAGGATGCTATAACTGTTCTTGTATCCTATGTGGGTCAGGTAGTATTTTCACTCTGTACTTGTATCCTATGTGGGTCTGGCAGAGTAGCTAGTCTTGTGTCATTTGTGGGTCCAACAGCTTAGCTGGTCCTCTATCCTATGTGGGTCCGACAGCTATGATGAATTAGTGGCTACATCTGATCATCTCTATCGTCGTATGAAGAGTATACCTATGTGAGCTGATTCTTGATTTTCAATCATTATCTTCGATATGATTGACTTTCTTTCCTGTGTGGATTGAGTTTTTCTTTCCTGTGTGGATTGGGTTGTACTTTCCTGTGTGGACTAGATCGAACTTGGGCTCTGATGATGGAGCTGAACTGGAATTGATGAATTAGGTATATGTATGGGCATATACCTAAGTAGAGTTTGGTTGTTACTTCATGATTGTATCATTCCTTTGTGGTTTATCCTTCATGGATTGTGGGAGACCTTAGGGGTCTCGAGGTCCCTACTAAGTAGCATATACTCACCCCTGCACGGGCTATTCCTGCACTACGTTGTGTTGGATGCAGACGACGGACAGCGCTGACCGAGGTAGGAGCTCGTGGAGTTGGACGGTACCTGGAGGTGGATCACTGGATGAGATGTACCCAGAGCAGATGGTTGGAGCCGAGGAGCAGAGGAGACTATCTGTACGCACCCTTCAGGTGGGATTTCCAGAGGACGGCTCGGTGTTGTTGCTTTACTTTTCTGCTGTTGTACTCTCTTTTCAGTTTTACTTTACTTTCAGTTGGTTTTGTATACTGGCCCATTTACTTTCCAGTACTTACTTTTTTACTCAGTTTAATTAGTTTTTACTTTTGTTGCGTACTCTGTGGTGTTTGTTTTCTTACATAAAGTAAATTCCTTCCCTTATATCAGGATTTACGCCTTTGGTGTTAGTCGCTAGCTGTAAGAACCCGGATCTTCTTTTCAGGTATTTTTCCCCTTTTTATGGAGTTTTTAAGGAAAACGATTTTTCTGGAAATTTCAGAAGTACACGTCGTGTACTCTTCCCCGGCTCGAAGCCGTGTGCTAGCCATGTTCGGGCCACACACATGGTGTGTAAGTCTGAGGTGGAGGCCGGTTATTTCGGAGTACGGAAAATTTGAAGTAAACGATGTGTACTCCAAAAGTACACACCGTGTACTTTTTTCATTAAACAGACTGGTGTCGCGTCTAACCCCCATATCCATCTTCTTTTTCAGGTTTCGACAGTCTGAGAGAGACCGTACGGCCGGATCTTCGACAAACTCCCGCCTCGCCATCCATTCCCCGATTCAAGCACAGTCAGTTGCGTTGGAATCACAGCGGTGAGTTCTTCCTTCTGCTTTAGCCTTGTTTCTTGATTCCTTCTGGTTTCCAAGTTATCATAGGATGAGAGTTTTGTGAGTTTTATTATATCTACGTCATTCCAAGGGGAATATGTCGTCGAGGTTCACGTATATCGATCTCCTAGGATTGAGGTAGGTGGTTTGTGCCTTTCTTTAAAAAGTCTTTGAGTATTTTGTGAAAATTCCACCAATACCCGTGAACGGGGTATTGTGTGTATCCTGTTTTGCCCTTGTTAGTTTCCTACTTTTCTTGATTGCTTTAGTAGAGGTTATTGCTTGTGATTAGAGTATTTTTGGTTGTGCCAAGTTTTCTTTTCCATTCCTAGTTGTAGGATTGTGGACTATTGTTTTATTATTGCTGTTGAGCCTTAGTTGATAGTCCAGTAGTTATTGAGGTTTACTTGGACGATATACACGCGCTGAGCATGTTTAGTTATACTCAGGACTGTGAGAACCTAGAGTAGTAAACCAAAGGATGAATTGACGGAAGGGCTTCTCCAGAGTGTCTTTTTAATCACGATGCGGGGCTAAGGGGAGAATTGAAGGAAGGGCTTCTCCAGAGTGTCTTTAACTACGACGCGGGCCACAGTGGGAATTGACATTGAGTGCTTCCCCAGAGAGCCTTTAGCACGATACGAGACTATAGGGGGAATTGACGGTGAGTGCTTCCCCAGGGAGTCTGCTTAATTACATATCTGAACCAGAGGGGTGAGACTGTGTGTGCATCCCAGAGGGTTTCTAGTGCTTAGAGGTTGAACCATAGGGGTTAGACTGTGACAGCTACCCAGAGGGTTACCTGTTTTCTTCTTGTTGTTGACTGCTTACTTGTGTTCTTTACTTGTTAGAGCTGTGGATTGTAGCTGCTTGTGATTTCTTGTTTACTGCTTCCTGTTTATTTACTGCCATGTATTCATTGACTATTAGGCACAAATATTTGGGTGATTTCCTACTGGGATTGTATCTTACACCCTGTTTGGGCCATGATTTTGGGCCCAAGCAGACTATGTTGCTGCAGGTATAGATAAGGGCAAGCGCACATCTACTTCAGGATCATGACTACATCAGGAGCTGGGGAGCATGGGACCAAGCCGTGGCTCACGATGCTGAGGAGCTTTCTTTGTTTTTCTTTTGCACTTGGTTTTAGCTGTATTCCAGCACGTTGTTGTGTTTTCTTCTTTCCATAGATACTTACACCTGTTGCATTATTGTCATCATTGTTGGATATCTGCATTGCTTCCGATGTCTGGTCTCTTTTTTTATGCATGTTGATTACTACTTCCGCTATTTATTATTGTTTTCTTACCTTGTATACCTTACCGAATGAGGGCATAGTTTCCCCACCGACTCACCAAGGCCCTCGCTGCTAGTCGACAGCCTCTGGCATTCGGGGAAACGCGCTTGAGGTCATGTGGCGAACCGGGTACGGGGCACCAGTGGAGGGGCTCCGGAGCTGTCTGAGGTTTCTTCTTCTTTGACTCGTTAGGGAAATTCGGGGACGAATTTATTTAAGGGGGGAAGTTTTTAAGAACCCGGATCTTCTTTTCAGGTATGTTTTCCCTTTTTCTAGAGTTTTTATGGAAAATTATTTTTCTGGAAATTTCAAATGTACACGCCATGTACTTTCTGAGTACACGCCGTGTACCCTTCCCCGGCTCGAAGTCGTGTGATGGCCATGTCCGAGCCACACACATGGTGTGTAAGGTTGAGGTGGAGGCCGGTTATTTTAGAGTACGGAAAATTTGATGTACAAGCCGTGTACTCCAAAAGTACACACCGTGTACTTTCTTTTTTTCCATTAAACGGACCGGGGTCGCATCTAACCCCCATATCCATCTTTTTCTTCAGGTTTCGACCGTCGGAGAGAGACCGTATGGCTGGATCTTCGACGAACTCTCGCCCCGCAATCCGTTCTCCGATTTGAGCACGGTCAGTTGCCTTGGAATCGCAGTGGTGAGTTCTTCCTTCTGCTTTAGCCTTGTTTCTTGATTCCTCTTGGTTTCCAAGTTATCGTAGGATGAGTGTTTTGTGCGTTTTATTATATCTACTTCATTCCAAGGGGAATCTGTCATCGAGGTTCACGTATATCGATCTCCTAAGATCGAGGAAAGTGGTTTCTGCCTTTCTGTAGAAAATCTTTGAGTATTTTGTGCAAATTCAACCAATACCCTTGAACGGGGTATTGTGTGTTTCCTGTTTTTCCCTTGTTAATTGCCTGCTTTCCTTGATTGCTTTAGTAGAGGTTATTTCTTGTGATTAGAGTATTTTTGGTTGTGCTCACTTTTCATTTCCATGCCTAGTTGTAGGATTGTGGACTGTTGTTTTATTATTGCTTTTGAGACTTAGTTGATAGCCAAGTAGTTCTTGAGGTTTACTTGGATGATATACACTCGTTGAGCATGTTTAGTTATACTCAGGACTGTGAGAACCTAGAGTAGTGGACCAATGAGAGAATTGATGGAAGGGATTCTCCATAGTGTCTTTTTAATCACGATGTGAGACCAAGGGGATAATTGAAAGAAGGGATTCTCCAGAGTGTCATTAAATATGACGCAGGCCACAGGGGGAATTGACGTTGAGTGCTTCCCCAGAGATCCTTTAGCACGATACGAGACTATAGGGAGAATTGACGGTGAGTGCTTCCCCAGAGAGTTTTCTTAATTACGTAGATGAACTAGAGGGGTGAGACTGTGTGTGCCTCCAATAGGGTTTCTAGTGCTTAGAGGTTGAACCATAGGGGTTAAGTTGTGAGAGCTACCCAGAGGGTTACCTGTTTTCTTCTTATTATTGACTGATTACTTGTGTACATTACTTATTAATGTTGTGGATTGTATCTTCTTGTGATTTCCTGTTTACTGCTTCTTGTTTATTTACTTCCATGTATTCATTGACTGTTAGGCACAAATCTTTGGGTGATTTTCTTCTGGGATTGTATCTCACACCCTGTTTGGGCCATGATTTTGGGCCCAATCAGACTATGTTGTTGCAGATATAGATAATGGAAAGCGCCCTTCTACTTCAAGATCGTGACTGCATCAGGATCTGGGGAGCATGGGACCGAGTCGTGGCTCGTGATGCTGAGGAGCTTTCATTGTTTTTCTTTTGCACTTGGTTTCAGTTTCATTCCAGCACGTTGTTGTGTTTGATGCTTTCCATAGATACTTGTACCTGCTACATTATTGTCATCATTGTTGGATATCTGCATTGCTTCTGTTTTCTGGTCTCTTTTATTATGCATGTTGATTACTGCTTCTGCTATTTATTGTTGTTTTCTTACCTTGTATACCTTACCGAATGAGGGCATAGTTTCCCCACCGACTCACCAAGGCCCTCGCTGCTAGTCGGCAGCCTCTGGCGTTCAGGGAAACGCGCTTGAGGTCATGTGGAGAACCGAGTACGGGGCACCAGTGGAGGGGCTCTGGACTAGGGACGTTACAAAGTGGTATCAGAGGGGTTTTTTTTCATGATTTTCTATTTGAAGACCTTATCAAGGGATAGGACGGATTCGGTACTTGGCATTAAGCTGTGCTCGGGAGTAGCTAACCCGTGTACATGTAAAATCTATACTACCTCGTTAATTGTAGTTTCTGGTTTTCAGATTTTATGGTTGACCTAATTTCACCTAGAGTGATTCACATGGCTTGTGCTATTATTGTTTTGATATTTCGGTTCTATTTCTGTCGCAACCCGATGAGATGAGGGTATGCCATCTCATGCATCATATAGGCACTTGTAGAAATCACATGTCATGCATTCTTTCCATGCCGTCTAGGGTGAATTAGCAATTGCATGATGTTGTGATAGGCTCTGTGTAGATAATGCATGCTGTTGTGATAGATGCTTGAAATATTCTCTGTTGTTATGCAAGAAAACTTTTTGTTTTGTTTATTGCTTAAAATGAATGTTAAATTTTGGTTCTTGAGGCGTTATGGGCCCTCCCGGATAGGAATTTGGCATCTCATTCCTTGTTTTTAGTGTTTCTGGAATTCTGCGCAGTTTCTGAGCTACTGCCCAGAAAAACCCATAATACATGGCGTCTACTTTTTGGATGCACGCCGTGTAGTTTTCAGGCCGTGTCACTGACCGTGTGAGAAGAACACGGTGTCGTGGGAGTAACTTTGGGAACACGCCATGTACGGTCGGTACACGCCGTGTGAGTTCAGATTCGTGTACCCGGCCGTGTCACTAACAACACAGGTCAGGGAATCTCGGATAGAACACGCCGTGTGCATAGGGAACATGTCGTGTAGTCCTTCCAGGTACCCGGCCGTGTCATGAACAACACGGGCCGGCGTTACCTTCTTTTCTACACACCGTGTTTGTTCGGAACACGCCGTGTAGTCTTGCCCAGGTACCCCACTGTGTCACGAACAACACGGGATGATGACGCCTTCACCTATGAACGTCGTGCTTGTTCGGAGCACGCCGTGTAAGGACCAGCCATGTAGACGGCCGTGTACTCAACAACACGGACCGTCGAAGCCTTGTCTAGTTCACGCCGTGTTTGTTTAGAACACGCCGTGTAGTCTCGAGTTGAGTCAGACCGTGTGGGTTGGCCGAGTCAGGAGACTCGGGGAGGGGAATAGTTTTCATGTACATGCCATGTGTGGTTGTTAACATGCCATGTAGTTTGAGGTGTACACAACCTGTAGGGCAGGATTACACACCCATGTCGGTGGTTTAAGAAGACACACCCTGTAGTTTTATACACACCGTGTAGTCGTGTTTTGCAATCTTGTGTGTTTTCTTCCCCTATTCCTTTTTTGTACTCTTGTGTTCTTTGTCCTTGTTTTCATGATCTAAGGTGTGCTTTTGATATTTCAGAGCTATGCCTCTGAGATGTCCTCCGATCATACGTCTATCGTCAGGCAGTGGTCAGATGCCAGACAGGGCTGATCAAGGACTTCATGTCGATCCCCCAGCCGAGCCAGCCTTGGCACCGGTTGTCGTACCAGTTGCAGGCACTGATGCGCAGTTTGGGAAAGGTTTCATGAGGATTATGTGGGCCTTCTAAGGAGTACCACCTCCTGCCTCGTCTATGGCAGACTTGACGCGGGTTTTCCAGCAGCAGCATCCTCCCACGTTCTCGGGGGAGGGAGGACCTCTGGCTGCCGAGTCATGGCTGGAAGCCATGCTGACTATCTTCGAGAATCTGGAGACACCTCCAGAGAGGCGGGTCCAGCTCACCACCTACATGCTCCGAGACTCCGCCAAGAGGTGGTGGGACGTGATCTCATAGGTGGGTCAGCAGCAGGCTATGACTTGGGAGGAGTTCCAACGCGTGTTCTATGACTACTTCTACCCGGAGACCCTAAGGGCCGATTGAGCTTGGTAGTTCATGAGCTTAGAGCAGGGTACTCTATCTGTCATGGAGTATTCCTCTCATTTCACTGAGCTGTATCATTTTACACCCCTTCGGGATGGGAGTAGTGTGTTCTTGGTGAGGAAGTTTGAGGATGGACTCAGGCGGGAGATCTGCTCGAAGGTGAACATATTCTAGTTGACTTCCATTACATCCATCGTCAACCATGCACTGATTGCAGAGCACAATCTGAGAGACTTTGGAGCTGCAAGCCAGAGCGGTTCTGCTCCCAGATCTAGCTTTCCTTCAGATGATAGCAAGAAGTGTTGTAGGGAGCCTACGCGTGGTGATTCGAGGAAGCTAGACACATCATCAGGCAGCCAGGTGATGTGCTATCAGTGTGGCCGGACAGGGCACATGAGGTCGCAGTGCCAGAGAGACCACATGGAGTGCCGATCTTGTGGAAAGATGGGTCACCTTCAGTGGTTCTGCCAGGTTTTCTCACCAGTGTCTGGTGACCGGGGTTCTCCGATGACTCCTCATTCAGGAGCAGCACCGCCAGCTTCTCACCAGTCGGGGAACTGGAGTTCTTCTGGCCATTCGGGCTGAGGTGAAGTTCGAGGTCATGAAAGTTAGCCACCAGTTCCTCAGCACCAGCAGGGAGGTTCAGCTCAGAGTGGTTAGCCAAGGGCGTAGGGCCACGGCACGGGTCAGTCTTTTGCCGTGGAGCAGACTTTTCATGAGAAGGATCCCGACCCTTCTACTGTTTGAGGTATGATTCTAGTAGCCTTAGTTTTATCTTTATCCCTTTTTGATACTGGTGATATGCATAGTTTTATCTCTGTTTCCATTGTGGAGAGCCTTAGACTCTACATATTTTCATCTGCCGACTCGTTGACACTAGACACACCCTTTGGGGATGAGGACATCTAGTGTACGCCAGTGGAGAGAGTGCCCTCTCGAGGTTGCAGGGTATCGCTTCTTATGGGATCTCTATGTCCTATATATGACAAGCTATGATGTCATCCTTGGCATGGATTAGTTAATTCCCTTCCAGGCAGTCTTTAACTGTTATCATCGCAGGGTCAGTTTTATTTCACCAGAGGGTGAATCTTTCCTTCATATAGGTGAATGGGACGTTCGGACGAGTCGGGCGAGACTCGAGCATCTTGGGCTAGGAGGGGTGACAGCCCAGATTTCTAGCCTTTACCTGGATGATCAGGGGACTCCACAATTGGATTTTCCTCCAGTGGTGGATCACTTCAGGGATGTCTTTCCAGAGGACTTTTTGTGTTTTCCTCAGGAGCGTGAGGTAGACTTCTCTATTGGGCTCATGCCAGGAGCGGCACCGGTGTCCATTCCTCCCTATAGGATGGCCACACCTTAGTTTCAAGAGCTCAAGAAGCAGTTGGAGGAGCTACATGCTAAGGGTTTCATCCGACCTAGTACTTCTCCTTGGGGTTCACCTGTTTTTTTTTTGCGAAGAAGGAAGACGGTACCCTTCATCTTTGTGTGGATTATCAGAAGCTAAACCAATTGACGGTCAAGAACTGATATCCTTTTCCGAGGATTCATGACCTTTTCGATCAGCTTCAAGGAGCCCAGGTGTTCTCAAAGATTGAATTGAGGTCCGGTTATCATCTGTTGCATGTTAGACCATCAGATATACCTATGAAAGCCTTCAGGAGTAGGTATGGTCTATACGAGTATACAGTCATGTCGTTCGGTCTCACGAACGCGCCTGCAGTTTTCATGGAACTGATGAACCGAGTGTTCCATCCTAACTTGGACTCTTTCGTCATAGTCTTTGTGGAAGATATCTTGGTGTATTCTCACACTCGACACGACCATGCCACACATCTTGAGATCGTTCTGAGTACACTGATAGAGCATCATCTTTATGCTAAACTCTCGAAGTGCCACTTCGGGATGGATCAGATTCACTTCTTGGGTCACGTCATCTGAGAGGTATGAGTATCTGTGGACCCAGAGAAATTGAGAGCTATAGTTTCCTGGGAGCAGCCGAAGAACACCTTTTAGGTACGAAGCTTCCTAGGGATTGCTGGATACTACATACACTTCATTCAGGACATTTCTCACCTAGCAGTACCCTTGACAGGATAGACCAAGAAGGGGGTGAAGTTCTCATGGTCAGATTCTTTTGAGTTAGCCTTTCAGGAGATGAAAGGGAGGTTGATGTCAGCACCGATACTAGTCTTTCCAGATCCAGGCAAGAGCTACACTATTTACTATGATTCTTCGGGTATCGGGCTGGGTGCAGTGCTTATACAGGAAGAGGGAGTCATTGTGTACGGGTCTTGGTAGTTGAGGCCACATGAGAGGAACTACCCTACGCACGATCTGGAGTTGGCAGCTGTTGTTCATTCCTTGCTCTATTGGAGACACTATCTTCTGGGAGAGAACTTTGTGGTCTTCACTAACCATAAGAGTATCAAGTATATCTTCACTCAGCGGGATCTGAATCTGAGGCAGCGCAGGTGGGTCAAGTATCTTCAGTCTTTTGATTTCGAGCTTTCCTATACGCCGGTAAAGGGTAACGCCGTGGATAATGCGTTAAGAAGGAGAACACAGATTCAGGCAATTCAGGAGGCTAGTAGTGAGTGGTAGCTGATGGATCTGTTCTCTGAGATGCATCTCGAGGTTCACGACAAACAGAGATAGAATTTTCTATCTTCTGTAGTTGTTACCTCCACGCTACTTGATCGGGTATGGATGAGGCAGCTATTAGACTCGGAAGGCTTAGTCCTGCGGGAGAGTGTGTCAGGAGGGGACCCTCATCCTGGATGAACAATGGGCGAGGATGAGATCTTTCATTTCCAAGGACGCGTATGGGTGCCAGCAGACATACGCAAGGAGATGATGCGAGATTTCCATTCCTCTGTTTGGGAAGTTCATCCTGGCATCACCAAGATGTATCAGGATCTTCATCGCTGGTACTTGTGGCCAAGTATGAAGAAGGATGTTGCTGGTTTTGTCATGAGATGTTCTACTTGTCAGCACGTGAAAGCAAAGCATCAGTGATCAGCAGGCCTTTTACAGCAGTTACCCATTCCGGAGTTGAAGTGGAACGATGTTGCGATGGACTTCGTGACCGAGTTGCCGAGATCACCCCGAGGGAACGATGCTGTTTGGGTTGTCGTCGACAGACTTACGAAGGATTCTCACTTCTTGTTGATCAAGGAGACCTTCAGTGTCGACGATCTGGAATGAATTTACATCAGGAAGATCGTTCATCTTCATGGAGTTTCACGCTCTATTGTTTCACTCAGAGATGTGTGCTTTACCTCTCGGTTCTGGTAGGGACTTCATAAGGCCTTGGGTACGCAGGTACATTTGAGTACAAAATATCATCCCCAAACTGATAGGCAGTCCGAGAGCACGATCCAGGTGCTTGAGGATATGCTCCGAGCTTGCTTCCTTGACTTTGGCGGTGCTTGGGAGAAGCATATTCCTCTGGTGGAGTTCGCCTACAACAACAGTTTCCAAGAGACCATTCAGATGGCTCCATACGAGGCTTTGTACGGTAGGCCATGTTGATCACCCTTATACTGGATAGAGGCAGGAGAGGCAGCTTTGCTGGGACCTCATCTTGTACAGGAGACTTCAGAGCAGATAGATCTGATTTGGAAGAGGATAGTTACAACAGAGTCTCTGCAGAAGTCTTATGCTGATCAGTGGAGACGACCTCTGGAGTTCGAGGTCAGTGATCGTGTTTTCCTACGTGTTTCACCTAGGTTGGGACACAAAAGGATTCATAGGTAGGGTAAGCTTTCGCCACGGTACGTCGGGCTGTTTGAGGTTTTGGAGAGATTGGGGTCTGTCGCCTATCGGTTGCGGCTACCTTAGAGTTATCGGGCCATGCACGACGTCTTACACGTCTCTCAGCTCCGACGTTACTTTTCAGACCTGTCTCACGTCTTTCAGCCCAAGGAAGTCGAGCTTGAAGCATATGCGTCGTTCAAGGAGCATCCTATCCGGATTGTCGATCGTAGTACGAAGGTTCTCTATGGGCGGTATGTTCCTCTGGTAAGAGTGTTATGGTAGCACGGGAGAGTACAGGACGAGACCTGGGATAGGGAGGCCGATGTACGATCGCAATGGCCAGAGCTGTTCGGGGTTTCTTCTTCTCTGACTCGTTAGGGAAATTCAGGGATGAATTTCTTTAAGGGGGGAAGTTTGTAAGAACTTGGATCTTCTTTTCATGTATGTTTTCCCTTTTTCTGGAGTTTTTAAGGAAAAGGATTTTTCTGGAAATTTCAGAAGTACACGCCATGTACTTTCTGATTACACGCTGTGTACTCTTCCCCAGCTCGAAGCCGTGTGTTGGCCGTGTCTGGTCCACACACACGGTGAGTAAGGCTGAGGTGGAGGCCAGTTATTTTGGAGTACGGAAAATTATAAGTATACGCCGTGTACTCCAAAAGTACACGCCGTGTACTTTTTTTCCATTAAACGGACCGGGGTCGCGTCTAAACCCCATATCTGTCTTCAGTTTTAGGTTTCAACCGTCTGAGAGAGACCGCATGGTCGGATCATCAACGAACTCCCACCCCGCCATCCGTTCTCCGATTCGAGCACGGTTAGTTGCGTTGGAATCCCAGCGGTGAGTTCTTACTTCTACTTTAGCCTTGTTTCTTGATTCCTCCTGGTTTCCAAGTTATCGTAGGATGAGATTTTTGTGTATTTTCTCAGACCTATGTCGTTCCAAGGGGAATCTATCGTTGAGGTTCATGAATATCGATCTCCTAGGATCGAGGTAGGTGGTTTGTGCCTTTCTGTAGAATGTATTTGAGTATTTTGTGAAAATTCCACCAATACCCTTGAACGGGGAATTGTGTGTTTCCTGTTTTTCCCTTGTTAGTTGAATACTTTTCTTGATTGCTTTAGTAGAGGTTATTTATTATGATTAGAGTATTTTTGGTTGTGCTCAGTTTGATTTTCCATGCCTAGTTTTAGGATTGTGGACTATTGTTTTATTATTTCTGTTGAGCCATAGTTGATAACCAAGTAGTTCATGAGGTTTACTTGGACGATATACACGTTCTGAACATGTTTAGTTATACTCAGGACTGTTAGAACCTAGAGTAGTATACCAAAGAGAGAACTGATAGAAGGGATTCTACAGAGTGTCTTTTTAATCACGATACATGACCAAGGGGAGAATTGATGGAAGGACTTCTCCAGAGTGTCTTTATCTATGACGCGGGACACAGGGGGAATTGACGTTGAGTGCTTCCCCAGAGAACCTTTAGCACCATACAAGACTATAGGGGGAATTGACGGTGAGTGCTTCCCCAGAGAGTCTGCTTAATTACGTAGCTGAACCAGAGGGGTGAGACTGTGTGTGCCTCTCAGAGGGTTGCTAGTTCTTAGAGGTTGAACAATAGGGGTTAGACTGTGAGAGATACCCAGAGGGTTACCTGTTTTCTTCTTGTTGTTGACTGCTTACTTGTGTGCTTTACTTGTTAGAGTTGTGGATTGTAGCTAATTGTGATTTCCTGTTTACTTCTTCATGTTTATTTACTGTCGTGTATTCATTGACTGTTAGGCACAAATCATTGGGTGATTGCCTACTGGGATTGTATCTCACACCCTCTTTGGGCCATGCTTTTGGGCCCAACTAGACTATGTTACTACAGGTATAGATAAGGGAAAGCACCCTTATACTTTAGGATCGTCACTAAATCAGGAGTTGGGGAGCATGTGACTGAGCCGTGGCTCGCAATGCTGAGGAGATTTCTTCGTTTTTCTTTTGTACTTGGTTTCAGTTGTATTCCATCACGTTGTTGTGTTTGCTGCTTTCCATTGATACTTGTACCTGCTACATTATTATCATCATTGTTGGATATCTGTATTGCTTCCACTATCTGGTCTCTTTTGTTATGTATGTTGATTACTACTTCCACTGTTTATTATTGTTTTCTTACCTTTTATACATTACCGAAAGAGGGAATAGTTTCCCCACTGACTCACCAAGGCGCTTGCTGCTAGTCGGCTGCCACTCGAATTCGGGGTAACGTGCTTGAGGTCATGTGGTGAACCGGGTACGGGGCACCAGTGGAGGGGCTCCGGACTCAGGATGTCACACCAGCCCCTGGCCTATGGAATGTGGGCTTGGGGTAGTCAGGGCATGGGTCCTGAGGCGGGTCATGACAAATTGGTATCAGAGGAATTCAGTTCTACCGCAGAACTCAAGACTCTAATCTTTCTTCTATGTGAAGCAATAATGTTAAGGGTATTGAGTGTGGTTATCAATCCAGGGAGTCTAGTGATGGTGAAGCGGTCTATGTATCCATACACCAGGACCCTGACTTCTGATTTCCGACTCAATAAATGAAAAAATTGATTGCATGTGTGTTTCAAAAGTTTTCTTTGTGATTACTTTGTGTTAGCTCACAAGGTATACTATATTTACCGTGGCGCACCTGTTTCATTTCAATATGGCCCCACAATGGCAGCCAACTAGGGTTCCAAGCTTTGTGCGAGATGACATCCCACCGAGCGACAAGGCCTCTGTGCAGGGCCCTATTACAGTAGAGGCACCAACGGTACCTCTACCCGTCGAGCCCCCGATGCCACCAGCCCCAGCAGTTGAGAGTGCACGTCACCTTAGTGTACTGCATGAGTTTCAGCATCAGAGACCACCCAGGTTCCGTGGGGAGACTGACCCTCAGGCAGCTGAGGATTGGATGGAGGCTGCTGTATGAGTTTTCAGGTTCGTAGGGACACCATAAGACCTCATGGTGATCCGTGCAGCGAGTCTCATGCATGCGACAGCAAGAAGATAGTGGAGCCTGATGCTCCAGGTGAATGATGAAGCATCTCTCCTTTGGTCAGAATTTGAGAGCCTCTTCCGCTCGATGTTCATTCCATCCACCCTCCATGCGGTGCACATCCGGGAGTTACTGCAGCTGCGGAAGGGCAACATGACAGTAGCCCAGTACTCGGTGAAATTTACTGATCTCTCGCGCTACTCCACAGACATGGTAAGACACCCATTCTTTCGGGCCCGGACCTTTGAGCAGGGACTGAGGAATGAGATCTGGTCATGGCTGATCTCCCTCAGCATTACGACATAGTTAAGAGTACTAGAGCGAGCCCTTATTGTAGAGAGATTCCTTGCTGAGCCTACACTAGTAGCGAGACCTGCCGCAGCGCGGCACGTAGTTGAGTCTTCTGTAGCTGGCAGTCGACGGATGTCAGAGGGGTCCAATTAGACCAGACCATCATGCGGACGACCTCAAGATATTGGCTCAAAGGTGTGGGGCACACAGTGCAGATCTAGCCTTACGGGGAGTAGACAGTGCTATGCATGCAGCGGGCAGGGCCACATGGCTCGTGACTGCCCAACCCGCCTTGCAGAGGAGCAGTAGACAATTGAGGGACCACCCAGGCAAAGGCAGAGGATAGACCGTGGTGGTCCGAAGGGGGAAGGTAGATGAGGCAGAGGAGCTGGCCGAGTAGTAGGTGGTGGGCGATGCTTTGAGGCTCTACAACCACCACCACTAGGAGGTCCACCCCGACCACAGGGAGCTGGTGGACAGAGGTAGGCTCAGCTTCAGGGAGCGGAGGCCAACAACCACGACGCACCTGAGATAATTCAAGGTACTATCTATATCTACTCCACCCTTGATGTAGTTCTTAAAGACACAGGAGCGAGTAATTATTTCATTTCTGCTACCCTTGTTCGGAGCTTGGAGATTCCGATGGAGCCGTTGGCTCGATCCATATGGCTAGAGACTCCTACAAGAGCAGACTCGACGATTACACACTGGTGATGGCAAGGTGAGCTTACTCTAGGAGGTGAGAGCTTTGGCTAGGACCTTCTTGTAGTGGTTTCGAGGCCTTATGACGTCATCTTGGGCATGGATTGTTTATCTACAGTCCATGCTCAGATCGACTTCATTAGGCACAAGGTGCGGTGTGTCTGCACCAATGGGAGCAGGTTCACCTTCACCGGCAAGAAGGGAGCCTTTGCAGCGCAGGATGGACTCACGCAGAGGAGAGGATAGATGATCACTCATCAGTTGTCTAGCCTCATCTTAGGAGTAATGGACGTGCGAAGTTCGATTTTTCCTATTGTGGTGGATCAGTATACATATGTTTTTCCTGACGACGTTCTGGAACTACCTCCTCGCAGAGAGGTAGACTTCTATATTGATCTGTACCCCGAGACAGCCCTGATATCTACTTCATCATATCGTATGGCTCCTGCTATGCTTCGAGAGCTTCGGGTATAGTTGGAGGACTTACAGGGCAAGGGATTCATCTGACCCAGTGATTCACCCCCGGCTTCCACGATTTTGTTTTCCAAGAAGGCGGATGGGAGCTTGTGACTGTATGTCGGTTACCGTCGCCTGAACTAGGTGACTGTGAAGAACAAGTATCCAATTCCGAGGATTTACGACCTCTTCGATCATCTTAAGGGAGCACCATGGTTCTCGAAGATAGAACTCAGGTCAGGCTATCATCAGCTCAGAGTTCGAGATGAGGATGTGCATAAGACGGCCTTCAGGTGTCGGTATGGCCACAATGAGTTCTTGGTTATGCCTTTCGGCATAACCAACACTCCAATAGTGTTCTTGAGTCTCATGAAAAGGATCTTCCAGCCTTACCTTGATCGATTTTTCATGGTATTCATCAATAACATATTGATATACTCGACCACTGAGGAGGAGCACGTCTACCACTTACAGGTTGTACTGGACACACTCCGAGAGCACCATCTTTATGGTAAGCTCTCGAAGTGTCAGTTATGGATACGTGAAGTCCACTTCTTGGGAAATATCATCTCTGAGGCAGGATTTGTGGTGGATCCTGCGAAGATCGAGGTAGTACTAGCTTGGGATCCACCCAAGAGCGTGACGGAGGTGCGGAGTTTCCTAGGTCTGGCTGGGTACTACCGAAGATTTGTGCCCAACTTCTCCAGAGTTGCGGCATCGCTTTCAGCTTTGACGAAGAATGGGAAACCATTCGTGTGGTCAGATAGATGTCAGTAGAGCTTCCAAGAGCTGAGTCAAATATTGACCAGTGCACCCATCTTGAGGCTACCGGAGGAGGGAGTAGGGTACGTAGTCTACTGCGATGCATCATGGACCAGACTCGGGTGTGTCCTGATGCAGGAGTGGGTAATGATCGCCTATGGGTCATGATAGTTGAGATAGCATGAGCAGAACTACGCTACCCATGACCTGGTGTTAGTAGTAGTGGTCTTCACTCTGACGATGTGATGGCACTATCTGATGGGAGAGTGCATTACAGTCTACTCTGACCACCAATGTATCCGGTACATCTTCACGCAGAAGGACCTGAACCTGAGACAGCGGCGATGGCTCGAGTTCCTCCAGGACTATGACTTTGAGATAGTATATACTCCTGGAAAGGGGAACGTAGTAGTCGATGCTCTCAGTAGGAGGAAGATCATTCAGCTACTTGGAGAGGCGACAGAGCAGCTAGATGCTTCGCAAATATCCTTCGTGGATAGAGATGGAGCATCCTTTCTTCAGTCACTCATAGACACTCCTCCACTTCTTCAGAGGGTCAGAGAGGCACAGTGTGGGGACATTGACTCTAAGATGTGGTGTGCACATATTTTCTCAGGACAGGAACCTAGTGGATTCTCTGTAGGAGGAGAGCATGTCTTCCTTTTTAGAGGACGTACCATGGTACCAGCTGCATTACAAGAGGAGGTACGGAGGGAGTTTCACATTTCCCCATTAGCAGTACATCCAGGGTAGCGAAGATGTATCAGGATCTCAGATGATAGCACCAGTGGCTGGGTATGAAGAAGGTTGTAGCAGAGTTTGTTTCTCGAGGCCTCACCTGCCAGCAGGTGAAGGCGGAGCACCAGGTACCAGTAGGCTTGGTACAACCCTTGGAGTTCCCAGAGTGGGAGTGGGATGGGATATCTATGGATTTTGTGACCAGACTTCCACGTACTTCCAGAGGACATGACTCCATTTGGGTGATCATCGACTGACTCACCATGTGGGCCCACTTCATACCCATAAGAGAGTAGGGCTCAGTGGAGAGCTTGTGATGCCTCTATGTTCAGGAGATCATACGACTTCATGGTGTGCCATCATCTATCATCTCTAATAGAGATTCTCACTTTACTTCCCGGCTTTGGAAGGGGTTGCAGGAGGATTTTGGTACGCCGCTACGCCTGAGCACCGCCTTTCACCCTCAGACGGATGGTCAGACAGAGAGGACCATTTAGACTCTCGAGGACATGCTCTGTGCATGTGTCCTCGACTTTGGTCGCAGCTGGGATGATTTCCTACCTTTGGTGGAGTTTGCATACAATAAAAGCTACCACTCCACTTTCGGGATGGCACTATATGAGGCATTGTACAGCTGACCTTGCAGATCACCTCTGTGCTAGACAGACCCTAGGGAGTTAGCACTTGTGGGACCAGAGATGGTCGAGTCCATGACAGAGAAGGTTTAGGTAATCGAGTAGTGGATGAGGAAAGCTCAAAGCCGACAGATTTTTTATGCTGACAAGAGGCGGAGACCACTAGAGTTTGAGGATGGAGACCACGTTTTCTTACGGGTCTCACCTCGAAGTGGATTATGGAGATTTTTATGGGGCGGCAAGTTATCTTTGCACTTCATAGGACCATTCTAGGTTCTCAACAGGATAGGCGAGGTAGCTTATCGCCTAGATCTTCCACCTCAGTTTCACCGGGTGCACGACGTCTTCCACGTATCTCAGCTGAGGAGATACGTGCATGACCTGACGTTTATCATCGACCATGGGGAGCTCGACATCGATGACAGGGTGAATTTTGCGGAGGTCTTGGTGGAGATCAAGGATTGACAGGAGCGAGTCCTACGTGGGAAGTCGATTCCTCAAGTGTGCATTAGGTGGCATCACGGGAACCTCTAGGAGAGCACTTGGGAGCGAGAGGCTCAGATGCGTGCTCAGTACCTTCATTTGTTTCCCTAGTTTGTGATGTATCTTTACGGGGATATAAAGACATGAGGTGAAAGTAATGTAAAAACCTATAAATTTCAATGAATTTTTTTTATTATATTCTTTGGGATTTTACGAGTACGCAGTTTTTTACGGTACCTGATTCCGAGGACCGGTGTGACCGGAATCAATTTTTGAAGTTTAGCTCGGGTACATTCAGTGAACAAATGAGCGGGTTTTTCTAACTTTTAAACCAGTGCTTGGAATCAAAATTTGAGGGCAAAAATGAAACCATATCACCATTAATTGCATCATTATACCTTTACTGGAGTTCCATTTTCTCGGGAAGAGTTGTTTAAATTTGTGGTTTAAGTGTGAGTGAAATAAAATTGCATTAAGAATTTTATTTCTCTTTTCCAAGTTTTAGAACCTAGGTGTGGGAGATGGAGTGGGATCTGCTGGTTGTTAACTTACCATGAGTGGATTAAATGTGAGGTGGGGCCCACATGAGCAACCAACCTTTCAATTTCCCCATAACTCCCCAACTCCTATAAACCCCCTCTTTAATTATGAAACACTCCATTTAATTTTGGAAAGTCGTGATTGATTAAATGAGGTGAATTCAATTTTGAATCTTGGAGTTTTTGAAATTGATGCCTTGTGAAATAAAATAAGAGTAGTCTTATTTTATTTTTTTGAAAGCTGGTTGTGTTTAGTTTTTGGAGAGAATACTCTAACTATTGGAGATCTCCATCTTTCTTGTTGATGAACGTCAAGAACTTGATGAAGAACGCCGTCACCGCAAAGAGAAATCGACATGCTGTTCTTCTCCTCTCCACAGCCGGTGTGAGACATCACACCCTCCTTCGACATACTTCAATGCCGACGTTGAAATCATCCCCGCGATGCAAGCTTCCGTGAACTGCTTTGAGGTAGGGATTGTTTTGTCGTTCAAGTATTATTTCGACGTTCGTCGTTAGTAATTGGCCGCTTGTTATTAATTTAACGGTAAGAGGTCGGACCATACAAACACGGCTAATCCTCCTCCCCTTTGTTTTTTATCACTGCTGTGGTTTGTAATGGAGGCGGCGCGGTGGAACGGCACCGTGCGGGGATGAGTAAAACCGCGACGAAGGAGCACTGCGTCGTCGCACCACGCTGGTGAAGCCGAAGGAAGTCGCGGCCAAGAGTGGGTCGCGGCGGAGGGGTGCGGCACCGTCGTGTCGTGCTGAACACCAAGGAGGGTCGTGGTCAGGGCAGGCCGTGGTGGTGCGGAGAAGGGTGATCGGATCTACTGGCCATCAGCGCTTTGGAAGGCGGGACCCGGTGGGTCCCACGGCGGCACACCGGTCGGCCAACATGGCCGGCCATTCGGGAAGTCCGGGGGTTTTAACCCCTGGCGGAAGATAGGGGTGGGCCCCTCCATGTGGGGGCTGCCACTTCAAAATGAGGGGGTAGCGCCCCCCCCCCCCTTCCGTGTCTACTCAGCGCGCAGGCGCCCGCCCAGGGCCGGACCGGCCGCACCGGGCCGCACCGCCCGCGTCGGACGGGGCCGCCCGCGCCGGGCCAGACCCCCACGCCGGGCTGGGCCGCACTAGTGGGGAATGGCCATTCCAAACTAGGCCGCACCTGGACCCCATTCGGGTCGACCCGGTTCAGGCCGACCCAGAGGGTATTGGACTCGGTCGGACTGGGCTCAAACCCCCTGTTTCCGGACAGATCCATTCAAACGCCCATAACTTGGGATACAGACCTCCGAATGACGCATAGTCAGATGAGTAGATATCCTTGTATTGAGATAATTGTTTCGGTATATTACATTCAAGGTTTTGGAGAACTTTGGGTAAGGTTGGGTTTGTTCGAACAGGAAACTAACCGGGCCCTCGGGGCGGAAATGCTTATATCCTGAGCTCTGGACGTCTGATTGACGTGTCGTCGACTTTGTTGGATTCCTCTTAGTGAGACGGTTCTTTTGGCTTACTCCATTCAAGGTTTGGACGCAGCTGGAGTATGGTCGGGTTGGTTTTTGCTTAAAAACCAACCGGGCCCCTGGGACGAAAAAGCCAATAACTCTCAGACCGGGCGTCCGATTGGCGCGCCGTCTGTCGCGTTGAGTTTCTATTGATGAGACAAAACTTTGGGATACCTCAACTCCAGACTTCGTATTAGTTGATGTATCGACCCCCTTGGCTCGTGGGACGGACCCTCCCAGAATCGAGCATGTTGTGTGAGGGAACCCTAGAGCTGGCTGCGACTGCGACGACGATGACGACTGTGCTGGGATCCTCCGTGGGTTCGGCAGCAACGACGACCATACTAGATTCCTCGGTGGGTTCGACGGCGATGACTACTATTCTTGTATCCTATGTGGGTACGGTAGTACTTAACTACTGTTCTTGTATCCTATGTGGGTCTGGCAGTATTTTGACTCTGTACTTGTATCATATGTGGGTCCAGCAGAGTAGCTGGTCTTATATCCTTTGTGGGTCCGATAGCTTAACTGGTCTTGTATCCTACGTGGGTCTGACAGCTTAGAAGTATCAGTGGCTACATCTGATCATCTCTATCGCCTTATGAAGAGTATACCTGTGTGAGATGATTCTTGACTTTCAATCATTATCTTCGATATGATTGACTTGCTTTCCTGTGTGGATTGGGTTATGCTTTCCGGTGTGGATTGGGTTATACTTTCCTGTGTGGACTAGATCAAATTTGGGCTCGGATGTTGGAGCTGAACTGGAATTGATGACTTAGGTATATGTATGGGCATATACCTAAGTAGAGTTGGTTTTTACTTCATGATTGTATCATTCTTTTGTGGTTTATCCTTCGTGGATTCTGGGAGACCTTCGGGGTATTGGGGTCCCTACTGAGTAGCGTATACTCACCCCTGCACGGGCTATGCCCGCACTACGTTGTGTTGGATGCAGACGATGGACAGCGCTGACCGAGGTAAGAGCTCGTGGAGCTGGACGATACCTGGAGGTGGATCACTGGACGAGACATA
The DNA here is from genome assembly GCA_963277665.1 of Viscum album. NCBI lineage: Eukaryota > Viridiplantae > Streptophyta > Magnoliopsida > Santalales > Viscaceae > Viscum > Viscum album. The sequence continues at coordinate 101,523,850 of OY728156.1, forward strand.
CACGGAGTGGACGGCTAGAGCAGAGGAGTGGAGGAGACTATTTGTACCCACCCTTCAGGTGGGATTTCCAGAGGACGGGTCAGTGTTGCTACTTTACATTTTTTGTTGTTGTACTCTCTTTTCAGTTGTACTTTACTTTCAGTTGGGTTTTTATACTAGCCCATTTACTTTCCAGCACTTAGTTTTTTACTCAGTTTACTTAGTGTTTACTACTTCTTTCATACACTACGGTGTTTGTTTTCTTACATAATGGCAATGTCTTCCCTTATATCGGGATTTACGCCTTTGGTGCTAGTCGCCAGCCCCTGGCCTATGGAAGGCGGGCTTAGGGTAGTCATGGCATGGGTCCCGAGGACGGGTCATGATAAGAAATATCTCATTTTCATAGAAAATTGGGAATTTATGAAACAATGTGAAGATACATAATCAAAATAAATCATTGGCTAAACATGAGGAAACCATAAAATTACTAGCCACCACTTCTTTCAGAGCTTCAACCTCAGTAGTAGTGATCACACATGCTTGGCCTCGCTCCCTTGGACATTTTGGAGGTATGTTTCCCTGATTCACAGTACATTTATTTTTATAATGCCCCATTTATTTACCATTGTAGCATTCAACATTGATAGCCTCTTTCTTCCCCTTAGAATCACGAGCTTGGTGACATTTTTCACCACACTTTTAATAGACTCTCATTCCCTTTAAGAAAGTACCGGGGTGTTTCTTCCCACATTTCCTATATTATGGATATTAAAAATTTCCATTCTTCCCCTTCTTTCTATTTCCAGAGTGTTTGGTAGATCTATTCTTCTCTTGCTATGCTTTAAAGTCGTAATAATTTCAGAATTATTTTTCTATCTTGATAGCACCTGAGACAATATCTTATTATGATGAGAAGGATTGTGGGACTAGTGTTTGATGGAGAAATAGTATTAAACCATCAAATAATTGATCAATATAACTCCTTGGGTTATGTATATAATATTCAGTATACCTTGCGAACTTTGTAAAGTAATCCTCATACTTTGTGACATTCTCATCCTCCTTTTTCCATAGACTTAGAAATTGGTTTTCCATATCTTCTTGATGGTCACGAGGAAAGTATTTTTCTATGAAAAAATCTTTAAACTCCATCCATTACATATTTGATACACCTTTGTCTTAATTTGTGTTTTGAATTATTGAACACCATTGATCTGCATCTCCTATGAGGCGATAAACTGTCATGATAACTTTTTCCATTCCGCTACTCCCCAAAGCATGATATATTTTCTCTAAGGAACTTATACACTGCTCAGCTGTAAATGGATTTGTAATCACATTGAATGTTAGTGTATGTTTCCTCATGAATCTGTCTAACATTTATTATCTGCATTGTGGATCAGGGTGCTCCATACGGGTAAAGTTATTTTTCATAACATGAGTGAGTTGTCTCAGTATGGTGATAAGATGATCAACACCAATTGTATCACCAGTTACACTATAATTATCTTGAGTATGAAGGAAATCCTTACATGGACTATGTGTATTGATACAGTTTCCATTCCTTCAACTAGGCATCATTTTTAAACAATTTTATACACTATATTAGTTTATGAATTGCAATAAATAATTCTAAACTTGTAAAACACTTAACAAATGTTGAATAGTGTAGGGATATAATCAATATTCATAAAAATGTTATCATTGAGGAGTTATATACTCATAAATACTTCATAATGGTTTGTAAAGAAAATGTGATTAATCCTAAGAATATCCCCAAGAGTATCGTAACCAAGAGTGCCACAAGGCCTGTTGTCATGTACCAAGATTCCCTGGTTCAATCCTAAAACTCCTTATTGGAGTTTTCACTTCTAGGAACATCTGTCCAGAGCCACGTCTTCCTTCTCGTATCTAGACAGGGAAGTATTTCTTAGAAAATACACAAAATCTCTACATTAACAAAATTCTAGGAAGATATTCTATACTAATCCTCCAAGTCTATCTTAGGATAATGTTATCTAATCAAAATTTTTCTAAATCTAGCTTCCAAGGTTTGTACTAAACTTCCTCTGATAGAAAATTTAATTCCCCAACACTAGATACCAAGAGTCAGGGCATTACTACATAACATTGGCATGATATAAGGAATCATGTCCCAAAAGACTGGTTAGTTTAGTATCCGTGGAAGTGTTAGATATATACATAAGTTTTACATTACATCATGAGATAAAAGAAACAATAATATTTTGTCCCCTTTAAACACACTTATATCCCTTACCTATCCCAGCAGGTCAAACATGAAATACTTCTTCAAATCCTAGTAAAAATTAAACATTGGAAGGGGTGAGCTCAGATGCCCAGTAAGGATAACAATATAGAGGAAACTTCATAAATAAGCATAAACATTTAAGGAAATCTATAAGACTAAAACATAATCTTTTTAAACATAAGAATCAGCATAATATGGAAAATATGAATCAAATGATTTCATTTACATATTCAGATGGATATTCTACTAGTCTAATAATCAGATGCTATATCAATATGCAATTATATAATGAGTGAATGCATAATGTCGGACATCATAACCACATGGTCAAGGCATCATGCCAAGACTACAAGTAAGATTTTTTTCAAGTACTTTTTCCAAGACACCAGTTTGTCTCATGAGATGTATCGATGCATCAAGGAGCTATAGCAGGCTCCACCCGTCACTTACGAAGTCGAATCCATTTCTCATATGAAAAGGTTGAAACATGACAAAAACATTCGTATTAAAACTATCATATGAAATGTTAATAGGTTAACCATAAACAATGAATGGTATAAAAATAACACATCCATATCAAAACATATCAAAAAACCTTCAATACAGAATAGAATATTTGTATCATAATAAATCAACTTCAAACAAGTATAAAATTCATTAAATGATGTTGACATAGATGAAATCAAAATTATTTGAGAGGAATATCTCTTTATTTTTTGAAATCATTTAAAAGTCATGTAATTATAAAATAAAAAATTTATTTTGAATATATTCTTGTAATCTGGTAATGGAAGCTTCAAAGGTGTTATAACAGTGGAGAATAACTGCAGTCTTCGTATAAGTTAAAAAACATTCTTACCTTAATTTTTTGAAAAGTTGATAAAGTACCTTGTTTGGAAAATGATGGAAAGATTCATTTCAAACCATTTTATAAAAAGTCAAACAAGGGTATAAATTACTTTAACCCATAGTATAGTTAATAGTAAAAAAATAAAAATACAATTTTTTGAAATACAAATGTGGATGATAAAGAGGCCCTGGTATATACTTATGTAAAACAACCTCGGATAATAATGAGATTTTGACATTAACCCTTACCTTACACTTTTCTTTGATCGAGGGTACATTAACCTCATGTATAATAGTCAAATAATTGTTATTAAATAATACAAGAACCACATACATAAATATTTTATCATACATTATCTTATAATATGGCTTTGATTATAATATTTTGCTAGTATCATTGTTTCGGGTGTTAATTGATTCGTTACCTTTATCTGTTCTTTTACATAAGTCATGTTTGGTATGGATAAGAAGTATTTGATTCATATCTAGAATGATATAATATTCTTAAATATTATTTTTAATAATAAAAAGGAAATTATTCTTTAATGGTTATGATGGGGAATGAATCTCATCGTGTTCGTGGAGATGGTAATCCGTACGTACGAATGAACGCTGCATCCATTTCATTTATTTTATTTTAAAAGGAAAGAAAACCAATTTATACATAGGTATATTATGATTCCAGTATAATAAAAAAAATTATATACGTTATGTAAGTTCATTAACACCATCCTTTATACATTACATATATGGTATGAATGAGTCATATAACTTTGAGGGGGCGGTAGTCCGCACTTCCTCAAATGAAATTATCATATATATACAACATGAAAATATTAAATTTATTCTATAAAATAGAATTACATAAGCTGAGAGATAAAATATATATCATAAATATCATATATATTTACAGTGCCATCGTAATGGCCACCATAATAGGTTTTAGTATAAGATTAAACAATTATCGTTTCGTGAGGCCGTAGTTCTCCGTCCACCGAAACATTATGTTCTATACCCATTAGATGGAAGTGTGTGTAAGGGTAGTTAAAATACTTCTCATAACAACAACCTAGTATATTTTGGATATTATTTTTTTATAAAAGAAAGGAATAAATAGAGTTTAGGATGTTGGAGAATTAAAATAAAATAAAAGAACTAAAGAGAAGATGTTACCTTTAAATCGGGTAACCCCCATTGGTTTGAACCAAAATGACTCCTTGAAGTGCCTTCTGACTAAGTTAAGGCTTCTAAGAGGAATATAGGGATATACGGAGAATATGTGGGTATAGGTTGGATGAGCCAAGGGGCTTGAGAGGTTTTAGAAATGGGTTATAGGTGTGGTCCTTTAATAAGGGGGGTGTGGCTCTTTAAGAATGTTGGAAAATATTATTTTGTTATATAATTATTTTCAGTTTCTAAAGGTCTGAAAATCATTAAATTTTAAGATAAGATGACTCATCTTCGAAATAAAATCATCCAATAATAATTGGACAATTTTTTCTATTTTTTTAATTTTAATAATATAATTTTTTTAAATCATTCATTTAATGAGGTAAACACTGCATCATTATTGTGTCATAAATAATTTTATTTATATAATTGTTAAAATTATAAAAAAATTACCATGATGTAGGAAATGTTTTTATATTTCAAATTAATATTTATAGTTGAAATGATAACATATATAACCCCATGTAAATTGTTTTTACTAAAAGATATATATTTATGTCATTTTTGTCATTGCTTTAAATTAATTAATATAAAGTGTCATTATCACTCTCAAGTAGCTCCATGGGGTACCAAAATCGACCCAAGGATGCCCATGATCAGACATGTATCATTAAATAAGGTTAGGACATGTGTTAGGGTAATTTAATACTATTATAATTTTATTTGTTTACCCTTATTTACCAGATTTAACCTTTAACAATGGTAAAAAAATATATTTACCGAAGTAATTATTCATAATGTCTAAAAATAAATGATACCTATCTACAAAATTTGGACCTCCTGATTCCTAATATGGAATCCATTTTTCCAAATTCAATACCAAGAAGTTTCAGAAATTAATTTAAAATAAATTCTCGTTGTCAAAACAAAAAGCGTGTTTTTAAGAAAAAATAACTATCAAAAGGTTGACACTTGTTTATATCCATTTTAAATGTGAAATTACATCCAATGACCTAAATTATATTAAATTATAAAAATATAATCTAATGATACTTAAAACCCATTCAAATGTATAATTTAACACTATTAATTATTTATATTAAAATATTGGTTTTTAATTAAAATTTAGTATTTTTTAATATTCATCAAAAATTGTAAGTTTTTATAAGAGTACCAAACATTCACCCTGTGATAATTTTAATATTCATAATCCAAAAAAATGAATTCCATTTTAAAAAAAATTATAAAATTTCAAAAAGTAGGTGTTACTATTCATAACGGCAAGTGTGATTGGTCATGTTGTCTTGGAATATTGATGTTTCATACAACGCAATCTATTGAATTATATAGAGGGAAACATTCCATGGAATCTTGGGATGTTACATTATTCCCTCCTTCAAATAATTTCAACCTCAAAATTTATTGAATACTAATACATAAAAAGATTTGTGTGGCTATTCCTCATATGTTCCTCAGGTTCCCATGTTTCCTCTTCCATCCTATGATTTCTCTATAGAACATTTACCAGACGTGTCGTCTGGTTTCGCAATAGTTGTTCTCAAGTATCAAGAATCTTGAAAGGTTCATCACAATATGACAGATCAGGTTTCAGTTCAATTTCCTCATAGGTGAGTACATGCCTTGGGCCAGACATGTATTTTCTCAACAGTGATATGTGGAACTCATCATGAACATTGAAGACACTTGCGGAATTTCCAAAAAATAATCCAAAACCCCAATTTGTTCAAGAATATCAAAATCTCTGATGTACCTGAGACTTAATTTTCCTTTCTTACCAAATCATATAACAACCTTCCCTGGAGATGCCTTCAAGAAAACAGAATATCCTACTTGAAATTCCAAATCTTTCCTTCAGTAATCAGCATAGATCTTTTTCTACTTTGAGCTTCTTTTATGTCTGTTTGGATAACCTTCACCTTTTCCATTTTTTCCTCAACAATTTATGAGCCTATGCGTTTTATTTCACCAAAATCATCCCAAAAAGACGGTGTGGAATATATCTTTCCGTATATTTATTCATATGCTGCCACCTGAATACTTTAATGGAAGCAATTATTTTATGAAAGTTCTACCAAAGTTAAACAATGATCCCACACACCTTGAAAGTCAAGTAAGAATGATCTCAACATGTTTTCTGAGGTTTGAATAGTCCGTTTTTATTGTCCATCATTTTGATGGTGGTAGGTGGTGCTCAAATGAAGTTCAGTATCCAAGGCCTTTTGAAGACTTTTCTTGAATCTTTATTTAAAACAGGGATCATGATCATAAACAATCGATAGGGGTACTTCATGAAGTCTTACAACTTCATTAATATATATTCATTCCAGACATTCAAGTGGTAAATCATCTCTTATAGCAAGAAAATGAGTTGACTTGGTAAGATGATTAATAATGACCTATATTGCATCATTCCTTCTAGGAGTCTTTGGTATCCCCATGACAAAATCCATCATAATATCATATCATTTCCACTCAGGTATGGGAAGATGTTTCCTGTCTCCTCTAGGATGTTCTCTTACAGCTTTCACTTATTGAAAAATCATATATCTTGACACATAATCATCAATCTCTCTCTTCTTATTGTCCCACCAAAAAAGTTTCTTCAAATTTCTATACATCTTAGTGATACTAGGGTGTATAGATAAATTAGATCTAAGAGCATCATCCAACAATTGCATTTTTAGATCAGGTATTTTAGGAACACAAAGTATCTTCCCAAATTTTAAAATCCCATCTTCATATACGAAGTCAATTAATATCCAATCATTCAAAGCTTTAATTTTCTTTTAAAACTCCTCACCATTAATATGAGAACATTTTATCATTTATAGTAAAGATGGTTTAGCTAAAATTTTAAAAAGTGTTGATGTTTCAACTACCATGATTATTCCCTTATTCATCTTTACTATATCCATGAACATAGGTTCCTTTTCAACTCTCATCTTGTTCAAAACACCATGATCCTTTCTGCTCAAAGAATCTACCACCTTATTTTCCTTCCCTGGGTGATAGTGTATGGTGAAATAATAATCCTTGAGTTGTTCGAGAAATCTCCTTTGCATCATGTTGAGTTCTTTTTGTGAGAAATTTTACTTTAAACACTTTTGATCAGTATAAATCTCACATTTTCACCGTATAGATAGTGTCTCCATACCATCAATGCAAATATTATAGCTGCTTACTCAAGATCATGGCTAGGATAGTTTTGTTCATGAATTTTAAGCTGTCGTGATTCATAGGCAATAACACTATCATTCTGCATAAGGACACAACCAAGTCCTTTCTTTGAAGCATCACTATAAATAACAAACCCATCATTCACTGATGGTAGAGTCAATATAAGATCGTTGACTAATTTCTCTTAAGTTCTTCAAAACATTCTTCACATTATTTTGTCAAAAAAAATAACCCCTTTATGTGTGGGAATCGTTAATGGGTTAGCCAATCGGGAAAAATTTTGTATGAAACACTGATAATAACCTTCTAAACTAATAAAACTGCATAGCTCAGTTATAATAGTTAGTGTTGGACATTCTTGGATTTCCTTGGTCTTTGAAGGACCAACATAGATTCCATCCTTAGAGACAATATGGCCCTGAAATGAAATCTCTTGAACCTGAATTCACACTTGTTGAACTTCCCATATAAATCATTTCATCTAAGAGTCTTTTGAATAGTGCACAAGTGATTTTCATGATCTTCGTATATTTTTGAGTATACCAATATATCATCAATAAATACTAGTACAAATTCATCAAGATATTCCTTGAAAACAATGTTCATTAGATCCATGAAGATTGATGGTGCATTAGTCAGTACAAAAGGCATTATTGTGAACTCGTAATGCACATACCTGGTTTGAAATGTTGTATTTGGAATGTCTTCCTTCTTCACACACAAAAGATGATATCCAGATCGAAGGTAAATCTTTGAAAAATATTGAGCTCCATGAAGTTGATCAAATGAATCATGAATTCTAGGTAGGGGGTACTTGTTCTTTATTATTATAGCATTCATCTCCCTGTAGTCAATGTAAATCCCCATAGATCTATCTTTCTTCTTAACAAAAAGAACAGAGGATCTCCATGGGGAGACACTAGGGTGTATAAATACCTTATTACTCAATTCCTCTAGTTGTTTATTTAGTTACACAAATTACATAGTGTCCACTCTATAAGGGGTCTTCGATATGGCCCTTGAACTAGGAATTAAATCAATGGAAAACTCAATTTCTCATTCTAGATGAGGTCCAGGTAAATTCTATGGAAACAGATCTACATATTCTTTCTCACTATGTACATCCTCTATTTGAACATTCTTTTCCTCACCCATAGTTATTTCATTCCCTTCCTCCAAAATAATTGAATTTAGTAGAACTACAGGGGTGTATCAAGAAAAGAATCAGATGGTGACATTTCTTCTCTAAATATAAGGTATTTCTTATCATCATAAAAATTTATAACCTAATTCTTCTTACAATAAATCTTCACATCATGGTCTGAAAACCAATCTGTACTATGTATTATATCAAATTCAATCATGGAAATGATCATGAGATCAGAATATAAAGAACATTTATATACCCTAATGGGGACTGATTCATAAAACTTTATTGCAATAATTATTCCTTTTTTAGTATTGAGTGATAAATCCCTTGTTAAATCAAATTGAAAATATATAATTTTCTTAGAAAACTAAGATGATATGAAATAATGCACTTATCTAAAATGAAATAAAACATTGGCTAAACTTGAAGAAACCATTAAATTACCTTCCACCACATATTTCGGAGCATCAACCTCAACAGTAGTGATCGTATACGATTACCCTTACTTCCTTGTCCTTTTCTGAGATAAGTTTCTCTGATGCTTAGGACATTCATTTGAATAGGGCCACATTTCATTACAACTATATCATTCAACATTAACAGCCTATTTCTCCCCCTTTCAATCATGAGATTTGTGGAATTTTTCACCACACTTGTAATAGAATCCCATCCCCTTTAAGAAAGTACCGGGGGTGTTTCTTCCCACATTTACTGTAGGATAAATATTCAAGTTTTCCCTTCTTCCCCTTACTTCCATTTCCAGAGTGTTCAGTAGTTCAATTCTTCTCATTCTTTCCTTTAATGTCGTAAGACTTAGAGAATTACTTTTCTATCTTGATATCACATGAGACAATATCTTTGTATGACGAGAAGGATTGTGAGACTAATGCTCGACAGATAAATGGTTTTAACCCATCAAATAAATGATATATATTACTCTTTGGGTTACTGTAAAGACCCAGAAATTTCAAAGAAATTTTTTTCATAAATACATTGAAATTCTATGAGTCTGTGGCTTCTAACAACACTTGATTCCAAGACCCGGTGAGCCCGAAACCAATTTCTGAAGTTTAGCTCAGGTACATTCAGTAAACGAACAAGAGGGTTTTCTATCTTTTGAACTGGTGCTCGTAATTGAAATCTAAGGGCACTGATGAACTCACAGTGCCTGTAATTTCTTATGGGGACCTTTAACGTAGTTGCGTTTCAAGCGGGTTGAGATTTATTATTTGGGGAATTAGATTAAAATAAAGAAAATTGGTGCAGCACAATTTTATTTTTAAATATGGTGGTTATATCCTCCCAAAGGGAGTTAGAGGTGGGGCCCCCACGTTACCTAAACCCTTGAACTTCCCATAACTCTCATAAACCCCCAATTAAACTCCCTTGTTTAATGTTAACATCTCTCCCAATACTTATTAGATCTCTACACCTTGTCCTCTCCCATTAATTCATCCCAACGCCTTAATTAATAAATTGAATCCTCCAATTTATTAATTAAGTGTTTGAATGTTCAAATTTTAAATGGCTTGTGTTAATAAAATAATAGGAGTAGTGTATTATTTTATTTTGGGGAAGCTTTCATTGTGTGAAGGGAGAGAGCTCTTGAGAAAATATTTTTCTTCTCCGACGAAGAACAATGACTTCTTCGATGGAGAATGCTGATTCCATGAAGAAATAGGATGCACCTTCCTTTATCTTCTTCGCAACAAGTGAGGATATGTCGCTTCCTCCTCGGATGCACTCCGACGTCGTCCTAAAATCCTCACCCTGCGACGTCGTCTTCCGCAACGCCGACGTACGACATCAATTATCGAGGTAGGGAATTAAGTTCAATTTTAATGGATTAAAATTGTGCCCCGTTTGTCATTGAACATCTTTGTTTGTCTGACCTATTACTATCTCTTAATGCAGAGGGAGCGGGCTGAACAGAGATGGCCTGAAGACCCTTCGTATGATCTTGTTTATTTTTGGAATAGAAAACGGGAGGCGGAACACGGAAGAGGCTGGCGGTGCAAGGGCCGCTATTGCACACGCAAAGAAAGCAGCGGCCAAGCAGTCACGAAGGAGGAAGCACAGCGCCGTCCCACCGTGCCAGGAATGTGGAGGAAGAAGCCGGAATTTTCGTGCCAGTTGTGCAGAAGGAATCTCCACCCACTTCGTGGGCTGCCTCGGCGGAAGGACCGACCGGCCCTTCGACCAGCCGGGCGGAGTAAAGCCGCGGTGCCAGGAGGACGCCATGCCAGATGAGCCGTGGCCCACCCGTGTGGGTCGCTTACACCAGAAGGACGTCCGGCCTAGCCGGCTGGTTAGGGAGGGTGGCACCACTGGTTCGGGTAGCCCCCCCCCCCTTGGACCGCACCACCCTCGGGCCGAGCTGCTCAACCAGCCGGTCGGGTCGGGCCGCACCGTGATGCGCCCTCTTTTGGACGATCCTCACCCCTCAGGCCAGGCCGTGCAAAATATCAGGTCGGTCTGACACCCCTACTGCATTGGACCTACCAAAACTAGGTGACCTGACCCACCATACCACTGGTCTTAACAGGTCGGGCCCATTATTCACTTAAACGTGAATAACTTAAAGACCGCACGTCCGATCGAAATGTCATCTGCGGCACCGGAATCCTTTAGATGAGGAGGTCATTTTTCAATTATCTAATTGAGTTTTGGGAAGATTTGGTAAACATATGGGTTTGGAATGAGCATATTTCCAACCAGGCCCCTGGAACGAAAAGGCCAATATCTCTCAGACCGGGCGTCCATTTGACGCGCCGTCTATTGCGTTGAGCTCCTTTTGATGAGACAGAACTTCAGGATACATCAAATCTGGACTTCATGATAGTTGATCTGTCAACCCCCCTTTACTCAAGGAGCAGACCCTCCCGGAATTGAGTACGTTGTGTGAGGGAACACTAGAGATGGTTGTGACTGCAACAACTTCCGTGCTGGGATCCTCCATGGGTTCGACGACGATGACGACTGTACTTGGATCCTACATGGGTTAGACAGTGAGGACAACTGTACTTGGATCCTCCATGGGTTTGGCACTGATGACGACTGTACTTTGATCCTACGTGGGTTTGGCAGCAATATTTACTATACTTGGATCCTACTTGGGTTCAGCAGCGATGACTTCTATACTTGGATCCTACGTGGGTTAGATAGAGGAGATGATTCAGAGGATGCATCTAATAATCTCCCCCCCACTTCGTGAGTAGTATACATGTGTGAGCTGAGTCTTGTCTTTCAATCATTATCATTGATGTGATTGACTGCTTTCCTGTGTGGACCGGATTGTTCTTGGGCTCGGAATTTGGAGCCGAACTGAGATTGATGACTTAAGTATATGTATGGGCATATACCTAAGTAGAGTTGGTTGATACTACATGTTTGTATCTTTCCTTTGTGATTTATCCTTTGAGGATTCTGGGAGACCTTTGAGGTCTCGGGGTCCCTACAGAGTATCGTATAATCACCTATGCATGGGCTATGCCCACACTATGTTGTGTTGGATGCAGATGACGGGAAACACTGATCGAGGTAGAGGCTTGTGGAGCTGGACGGTACCCGGGGGTGGACCACTAGATGGGACGTACACTGAGCAGACGGCCAGACCTGAGGAGCTGAGGAGACCATCTGTGCCCACCCTTCAGGTGGGATATCCGGAGGACGACTCGGTGGTTGCTGCTTTACTTTATTATTGTTATACATTCCTTCCATTTGAACTGTACTTTGAGTTGGGTTTTTATACTGGACTATTTACTTTCTAGCACTTACTTTTGTACTCAGTTTTATTTAGTGCTTACTTCACATGTGTACTCTGTTGTGTTGTTTAATTTTATAAAGGAAAATGCCTTCCCTTTTACTGGGATTTATGCCATTGCTACTAGTCTCCAGCCCCTGGCCTATGGAAGGCGGGCTTGGGGTAGTCACAACATGGGCCCCGAGGATGGGTCGTGAAAAATTGGTATCAGAGGAGTCAGTTCTACCGTAGAACTCAATAATCTTATAATTTCTTTTCTATGAAGCAACAATGTTAAGGGTATTGAGTCTGACTATCAGTCTAGGTAGTCTAGTGTTGGTGTGGAGGCCGACGTATCCATACACCAGGACCTTAACTTCTGATTTCCGACTCAGTGCTCGAAAACACTGATAGCATGTGTGTTTCAAAAGTTTTATTTGTGATTACTTTGTGTCAGCTCACCAGGAATATTGTTTGACCATGTCGCACCTGTTTCTTTTCAGGATAGCCCCACAAAGGCAGCCAGTTAGGGTTCCTAGTTACGTGCGAGATGGCAGCCCACCGAGCGACGAGGCCTTGGTGCAGGGCCCCATTACAGTGGAGGCACCAGGGGTACCACTACCCGCTGATCCACCAATTCCACCAGCCCCAGCTGTAGAGAGTGCACGCCGCATGAGTGAGTTGAATGAGTTTCAGTGACAGAGGTCGCCCATGTTCTGTGGAGAGACGGACCCTCAAGTAGCCGAGGATTGGCTGGAGGCTATCGTTAGAGTATTCATATTGGTAGGGACACTAGAAGACCTTATGGTGATCCTTTCCGCAATCTACTGCACGCAGCAATAGGTAGATGGTGGAGCCTGATGCTCCAGGTGCACGACGAGGCATCACTACTTTGGATGGACTTCGAGAGCCTCTTTTGCTCAGATTTTTTTTCCAACCACCCTCTATGTGGTGTGCATCCAGGAGTTACTACATCTGCGTTAGGGCAGTATGACAGTAGCCCAGTACTCGGCGATATTTACCGACCTCTCAAGCTACTCCACTGTCATCATATGAGCCTCATTCTTCCAATCCCTAAGCATCAAGTAGGGACTGAGGCTTGAGATCAGGGCTTCGATGATCTCCCTTAGCATTCCGACACAGGGACGAGTACTGGAGAGAGCCCTTATTGTGGAGAGCTTTCTTGCTGAGCCGACGCCAGCAGCGAGACCCACCGCAGGGTGACACGTAGATGAGTCTTCTGCAGCCGGTAGTAGACAGATGTCGTAGAGGTCCAAGTGGACCAGGCCATCAAGAGGGAGACCTCAGGATACTGGTTTGGATGTGTGAGGAACACGAAGCAGATCCAACCCTATGAGGGGCAGGAAGTGCTATGCATGCGGCTGGCAAGGCCACATGGCTCGTGACTGCCCGACCCGCCATGAAGACGAGCAACAGACAATGGAGGGACCTCCCAGGCAGAGGTAGAGGTTTGACCATGGCGGTCCATAGGGATCTGACAGACGAGGCAGAGGAGTTGGTCGAGTAGCAGGTTGTGGACGACGCTTCGAGTCTCTACCACCACCACCACCAGGAGGACCACCCTGACAACAAGGAGATGGAAGACAGGGGCAGGCTCAGCTCTAGACAGTCGAGGCCTATGACCACGGTGCACCTGAGATGATTCGAGGTAATATCTGTGTCTACTCCACCCTTGTTGAAGTTCTTATAGACACATGAGTGAGTCAATCTTTTATTTCCACTGCCCTTATTCGGAGCTCAGAGATTCTGACAGATCTGTTGGCTCGATCGTTACGGCTAGAGACTCCTACGAGAGTAGACTCGATGATTATGCACAGGTTCCGGTAGTGTGAGCTTACTCTAGGAGGAGAGATCTTTGGCTGTGATCTTCTTGTAGCGGCGTCGAGGCCTTACAACATCATCTTGGGTATGGACTGGTTTTCTGCAGTCCATGCTCAGATTGACTGCATTAGGCGCAATGTGCGGTGTGTCCGTGCAAATTGGAGCAGGTTCACCTTTACCGGAAAGAAGAGAGCCTTTGTAGCGTAGGATGGACTTACATAGAGGAGAGGGTAGCCGATCACACATCAGTTGGCTAGTCTCATCCTAGGAGCGGTTGATGTGCAGAGTCTGAGTTTTCGTGTTGTGGTGGATCAGTATACAGACGTTTTTCCTAACAACTTTCCAAGACTAACTCCTCCCAGAGATGTAGATTTCTATATTGACCTGTTCCTCGGGACAACACCGATATCTACTCTAGCATATCGGATATCACCCTCTGAGCTTCGTGAGCTGCGGGTACAAATGGAGGACATGCAAGGAAAGGGATTCATCCGACCCAGTGTTTCACCCTGGGCTTCTCTGATTTTATTCACCAAGAATGCGGATGGGAGCTTACGACTGTGTGTCGACTACCATCTTTTAAATCAGGCGACCGTGAAGAACAAGAATCCACTCCTGAGGACTGACGATCTCTTTGATCAGGTCAAGGGAGCACGATGGTTCTAGAAGATAAACCTCTGGTTAGTCTATCATCAGCTCAGAGTTCGAGATGAGGATGTGCAGAATATGGCCTTCAGGTGTCGGTATGACCACTATGAGTTCTTGGTTATGCCCTTCGGTGCAACCAACGCACCGTCAGTTTTCATGAGTCTCATGAACATTATCTTCTAGCCTTACCTCAATCATTTTTTCATAGTCTTCATTGACGATATACTGATATACTCGACTAATGAGGAGGAACACACCTACCACTTTCAGGTTGTACTGGAAACACTCTAAGAGCACCGGCTTTATGGTAAGCTCTCTAAGTTCCAGTTCTGGATTCGTGAGGTTCACTTCATAGAACACGTTATCTCAGAGGTAGGAGTTGTAGTGGATTTTTTGAAGACCGAGTAAGTACTTGCTTGGGAGCCACCAAGGAGCATGATAGAGGTGCGGAGTTTCCTAGGTCTGGCGGGGTAATATCAGAGATTTGCGCCAGACTTCTCCATAGTTGTAGCACCACTTTCAGTTTTGATGAAGAAGGGGAAACCCTTCGTGTGGTCCGATAAATGCCAGTAGAGCTTCCACGAGCTGAGACAGATATTGACCAGTGCGCCCATCTTGAGGCTATCGGATGAGGGTGTTGGGTATGTGGTTTACTATGACGCATCAGGTACTAGACTCGGGTGTGTCCTGATGCAAGAGTGGTTAGTGATCGCCTATGGTTCATGAAAGTTGAGGAAACACGAGTAAAACTACGCTACCCATGACTTGGAGTTAGCAGTAGTGGTTTTTTTGCGTGAAGATGTGGCGACACTATCTTATGGGCGAGTTCTTTATAGTCTATTCTGACTAGCAGAGTCTTAGGTACATTTTCTCGTAGACGGACCTGAACCTGAGACAGCGGCGATGGCTCGAGTTCCTCCAGGACAATGATTTTGAGATAGTCTATACTCCTAGGAAGGGGAACATAGTAGCTGGTTCTATTAGTAGGAGAGCGTGCATTAATCTACTTGGAGAGGAGATAGAGGAGTTAGCCGCTTTACAGATATCCTTCATGGATAGAGATGAGGTATATTTTCTACAGTCCCTCATAGTTACTCCTCCACTACTTTAGTGGGTCAGAGAGGCACATTGTGGGGACGTTGACTATGAGACGTGACGTGCTCAGATTTCCACAAGGCAGGAACCTGATGGATTTTCTGTAGGAGGAGAACATGTCATCCTCTTCAGGGGACGTACCATGTTACTAGTTGCACTGTAAGAGGAAGTGATGAGGGATTTTCACACTTCCCCTCTAGTGGTACATCCTAGAGCGGTGAAGATATACCAGGACCTCATATGACAACACTAGTGGTAGGGTATGAGGAAGGTTGTAGTAGAGTTTTTTTCACGATGCCTCACATGCCAGCAAGTGAAGGTGGAGCACCAAGTACCAGAAGGCTTGGTACAACCCTTAGAGGTTTCGAAGTGGAAGTGGGATGGAATATCCATGGATTTCATGACAGGGCTTCCACGTACTTCTAGAGGGCACGACTCCATCTGGGTGATCGTAGACCGACTCACCAAGTCGACCCACTTCCTTCCAATTAGAGAGCAGGGCTTAGTAGAGAGCTTGGGACACCTCTACGTTCAGGAGATCGTACGGATTTGTGGTGTGGCATTTTCTATCATCTTCGATCTAGACGCTCTCATTACTTCTCGGTTTCGGAGGGGTTTTAGGAGGCATTTAGGATGTAGTTATGCCTGAGAACCACCTTTCATCCTCAGACAGATGGCCAGATGGAGAGGACCATTTAGACTCTCGAGGACAAGCTCCGTACATGTGCCCTTGAATTTGGACGCAGCTGGGAGGATCACCTATCAATGGTGGAGTTTGCGAACAACAACAGCTACCACTCCACCATTGGGATGGTACCATACAAGGAACAACACGTCCGACCTTGCAGATCACCTTTGTGTTGGACTGAGCCTGGGGAGTCGGCACTTGTAGGACCAAAGATGGTTCAAGCACAACAGAGAAGATGCATATCATCCAGGAGCGGATGAGGACTGCATAGAGTAGACAGAAGTCCTATGCTGATAGGAGACGAAGACTACTGGAGTTCGAGGATGGCGACCACGTTTTCTTACGGGTCTCACCTCGACATGGATTACAGAGATTTGGCCGGGGCGGCATGTTATCTCCGTGATTCATCGGGCCTTTCCAGGTTATCAGCAGAGTAGGCGAGGTGGCTTACCGCCTGGCCCTTCCACCTCAGTTGCACCGGGTGCATGACCTCTTCCATGTATCTCAGCTGAAGAGATATGTGCATGACCCAACCCACATCATTGATCATGGGGATATGGACATCGATGATGGTGCTACATTCACGAAGGTCCCGGTGGAGATCGAGGATCGACAGGATCGGGTACTATGTGGATGGTTGATTCCTCTAGTGCGTATTCGTTGGCAGCACGAGAACCTCTATGAGAGCACATGGGAGTGGGAGGCTTAGATGCTTTCTCAGTACCCTCATTTGATTCTCTAGTTTATGTTATATCTTTATGTGGATGTAAATCCTTGAGGTGGGAGTAATGTAATGACCCAGAAATTTCAAGGGAATTTTTTTCTTAAATACTTTAGAATTTTACAAGTCTGTGGCTTCTGACGGCACTTGATTCTGAGTCCCGGTGTGCCCGAAACCAATTTTTGAAATTTAGCTTGGGTAAGTTCAGTAAACGAACAAGCGAGTTTTTCTATCTTTTGAACCGATGCTTGGAATTGAAATCTGAGGGCACCGATGAACTCACAGCGCTGTAAATTTCTTATGGGGACCTTTACTGCAGTTGCGTTTTAAGCAGGTTGAGATTTATTATTTGGGGAATTAGATTAAAATAAATAAAATTGGTGTAGCACAATTTTATTATTAAGGATGATGGTTATATCCTCCCAAAAGGAGTTAGAGGTGGGGCCCACACTCACATAACCTCTCATGAGAGGATATTTTTGGGGTGGGTCCCACACGTGACCTAAACCCTTGAACGTCCCATAACTCTCATAAACCCTCAATTAAACCCCCCTTATTTAATGTTGACAACTCTCCCAATATTTATGATATCTCTACACCATCTCCTCTCCCATTAATTCATCCCAATGCTTTAATTATTAAATTGAATCCTCCAATTTATTAATTAAGTGTTTGAATGTTTTAATTTTAAATAGCTTCTTTTAATAAAATAATAGGATTAGTTTATTATTTTATTTTGGGGAAGCTTTCGTTGTGTGAAGGGAGAGAGCTCTTGAGAGAATAGTTTTCTTCTCCGATGAAGAACGAGGACTTCTTCGACGAAGAATGCCAGTTCCATGAAGAATGACGACGCACCTTCCTTTATCTTCTCCACGACAAGTGAGGAGACATCTCTTCCTCTTCAGAAACACTCCGACGTCGTCATCAAATCCTCACCCCGTGACGCCGTCTTCCGCGACACTGATGACAACATCAATTATCGAGGTAGGGAATTAAGTTTAATTTTAATGGATTAAAATTGTGACCTATTTGTTGTTGAACATATTTGTTTGCCGACCTATTTCTATCGCTTAACTCAGATGGAGCGGGCTGAATGAAGAGGGCCAGACGACCCTCCGTTTGATCTTGTTTATTTTTGGAATCAGAAACGGGAGGCAGAACACGGAAGAGGTCGGCGGGGCAAGGGCCGCCGTCACACACAAAAAGAAAGGAGTGGCCAAGCAGTCATGGCGGAGGAAGCACGACGCCATTGCACCGTGCCAGGAACGCGGAGGAGGAATCTGGCACCATCGCGCTAGCTGTGCGGATGGAACCGCGGCCCGCTTCGCGGGCCGCTTCTGTGGAAGGACCAGCCGGTTAGTGAGGGTGGCTATAACACCCGAGACTTTTATGAGAAATATTTAGTTTTTATGTTATATACATCATCAAAGGAATCTTTCACTACACACAACACTATCTTGGCTTTCTTTACACGCAATCAAGAACTTCCTCGATAGCTTGCGTTGTACCCAATACCGAGTTTCACTAAACAATGACATGCTATTAAAATATTATTAAAACTAGCCATTATGAATAGTAATACCCACTTTTTTAAATTATATAAATTTTATCTTTCAAAATGGACTTCATTTTTGGATTCGGAATATCGAAATTATCCTAGGGTGAAATTTTGGTATTTTTCTAAAAACATTCAATTTTTGAGGAATAGTGAAACCAATGGGTTACTATTTAAAAACCGACTTTTTATTTAAATAATTATTTATTTTATTTAAATTAATTTTAGGTCAAAATTGATAAATAATACCTATATAAGTTCAATGTAATTCATTGGAGTTATTTTATAATAATTTTCGATATATAAAAATTTTATTGAACTTTTCACCGTCTTTTACCTACCTCCTAGGAGCTTTTTGCAAGCATACATAAAACATAATTTTACCGCTTCTGTGAGTGCAATTTCGAAAATCTGAGAGACATGGTTAATATCAAGGAGTAAAATGTGGTTCAATAAGATAAATTTTTTTTTGGCGAATAGTAGCTTTTTACTTTTTTTACCACAGTTAAAAGTAAATATGGTAATTAAGGGTAAAAATGATATTATTATTACTCAAAAAATTTCTTAATTCTATTGGATAAGTTTAATTTGACCAAAAAAACTTAGGAATAAAATATGACCATTTAGGTCCGCTTGGATTACATTAGGACGTTTATTATTATTTTATTTAAAGAAGAGTTAAATAGTTAAAATCAAAGTTTAATAACTAAAAAAAATTTAATATAGGGTTATACATAAGATAATTTAGACTATAAATATTAATTAGAAAGCTAAAACTATTTCCTACATAATGGTATTTTATTTATAATTTTTAAACTTTATATAATTCAATTTATTTATGACACAACGATGATGCAGTAATTACCTTATTGTGAAAATATTAACATAATTGATGTTATAAATACCCAAATAAATATAATTTGAGGCTTTTTTTAATTACACTAATTTTATAGGTTAATATGACATGATAGTATTGATTTAATTAACTTTATTAGAACTAATAATGATGTTATGATTTTCGAAAAAATAAATTACCAAAAAGTATCAAAATTGACATAAAATAATTTTTAAAACAAATATAATATTATTAATTGTTATTTTATTCTTAAAAATATAAGGTTCGGCCAAATGACTTAGATAAGGTTATATATATTAATAATAAACAACTTGGGGTTCTTTTGGCTTGTTATAGTAAGTTTATTAACCTTAAAGTGTAAGTAAACAAGAAGACACGGTAAAAGAAAATTATTTAACTAAAAGTTAAATCTAAATGATAAGGTTAAAATAGAAACTTAAACTTGTCAAAATTCTATTGTATGAGAAGATTTAGACCCATCCCCACCCTAGCTCCGAAATATATCAATTTTATCTATTAAAAACCTAATATGACTTTATAATAAAATAATATTTTTAGTTTTTCCAAAGGTGCCCCTCTCCCCCCTTATAAAAGGGCACCTCCTCCCTCTCCTCATCACTCCACTTTGAGCCTTCAAGCTCGGTAAAACGCTGCCAATTTCTCTTCTCCACTTTACTAGAAACATCCTAGAGGTCATGGTATTCTTCAAAGACCATCTTTAGTTCCCTAAGAGGAGGTTAAGAAGAGGCGCTTCAAAGAAGAGGTAATGTCCGTTACCGATTCTTTCAAATTTATTTCTTTTTCAACTTCTTCTTCTTTAGTTGTTTCATTATGCAGTATTAAAATAAGTATCCCTAATATACTGATATGTTATTATAAATATGAAACAACCCTATTTTACCTTTTATCCATCCTACGGAAAATAAAATCACCGTGCGTGTGTACGTACGGAATACCGTCTCCACGTCGTGGTGTAATCTTTTTTCCACCACCACCTTACATGGATGGGTATAATAGTGTAAAGAATAACTATATATGATTATTGTAAAGTTATATTGATTAGGAAATAGTATACATACACTTTAATACAATTCCATGATCATGGGAACGATGTCATCCCTCGTGCGTACGTACGACCTACCGTCTCCATGATGTGATGCGACTCGTTCTACATGATATTCAATGCATAATGATCATATAAATTAATTGAATGAATAAATATGATATATATTACACTAATACCATTTTGTAAATGAGGTATCTATAACGTAAAACGAAGAATAAGAAATTATTCGACAAAACACGCATAATGACAAAAAGAAATAAACACCCAAATAACAAGTAGCAATGAAATATTACAAATACGAAGCTATGAATATGACCATTTATGCTATAATAACAATGATTATGATTTTGGAATAAGTCAATAACATTATTTAAATCATTATACAGGTGGTTTGGACACGTACGAAGCAAAACAGACATAAGGTAAGGGAAAATCTCAAAATCTCAATTTTTATCCGAGATTGTTTATACTTCGGCAATTACTGGGGAATATTTATCATCCACATACATTTTTAGTCAATATTTAATATTGCTTATATCCTCATACAATTTTTTAAATCCAATTTTACCCTTCAGTGAGTTTTTAGTAGAAGATATGAAAGGAATATTTTGTCATTTTTAGTACGAGGTACTTTTCACTTTCCCGGCCAAAGTACGAGAAGAATGTTTTTTTAACTTATACGGCAAGAATGGATTCATAGAACATTATTTATATGAAGCTTCCTTTAAAAATTTTCAAGTTTATTGTCAATAAACTTATTTTAGTTTAAAATTTTATGACATGTTAAGAAAGAAAAAAATGTTTTTTAAGTAGAAAGGATATTTTCCTCAATACTGGAGTTCAAGTGTTTTATCAAAATTATTTTCCATATAATATAATATAGGGTTCTGTTTCAATCCCTATTTTTACATTTTTTTGATTATGTCATGATGGAATTAATTTTATGATGTCCTTTTATCTTATATGGATTATTTTATGATGTCATGATGTTTAAGAATCCCATTTTTTTACATGGGTTATGCTATGATGTATGATTTATGACCTTATGGAACACATAATAATGGTATCATTATGAGATGGGTGGGACCTATATCTCTCTCCAATGCATTGGACAAAGATATATATCTCATGATATAGACATGGTTGGAACAGCAGGTTAATCTGGTTCAGTGATACAGGACTGAAACGAGGAGTGAACTCAGTTCTGAAATGGACGTTGTCTACTAAGATAGTCTTGGAAATGATTCTTGACTAATAAGAAATGATTCTCTATGATTATCTGTGTATGACACAAAGTTTCATGTTTTATGTTATGATTATTTGGATTACATTTCACTATTATGATTGATCCCATGTCATGATATTATGTTCTCATTTGTAGGATAATATTTTCAAAATGTTATGTTATTAAGAATATGATATGATTGATATTTCTTTTGTCTACCCTTACTGAGAATTTGAGCTCACCCTTTTGTATGTTTTATTTTCCCCAGGTCTGGAAGAAGGGTATTAAGTATAATATTCCAAAAGGGACTCTCGATATGATGAAATAAATATGAGACAACGAAGATGATTTATGAACCAGTTGTTTATGTTTCCTAGATTCTAAAGACACTATACCTATATGGTCCTTTCATGGTTTTGTTATATGTTGTAATAAGTGTGCTTAAATTATGAAGAAATAACAATGTATTTAAATTATGGGTCATTATAGTTTTCATCAGAGGAAAGGTATAGTCAACCTTTGGAAACTAGGATTAGAAAACCTTAGTAAGAACCCTAAGGATATATCTAAGAATAGAACACAATCTTAGTGTTTTAGAAAAGGCCATGAATAACCTAATATAAGACCTTAAGTGTAAAATTTTATTCTTGATTATGTGGTTTTCCTATTATAATTAGTGTTTCTCACACTATTCTTCTTGGTTTTACTCAATGGCTGGAACCTGAAGGAACCGTGTTAATGAGGAATGCGACGGGAAATTCAATGATTGTCCCCTGAGCAACTGAACGTTATGGGAGATGGAATGAAAAATCTTGTAGCCATGTTCACACAACTTTCTCAATCTATGAATCATGCAGGACTTCCAAATGAGAAAAGGAAGGAGAAACATTCTATTGAATCCTTCATGAGGCAGCGTCCACCTTCATTATGTGGGTCTACTGATCCATTAGTGGCTGAACAATGGATCAGTACCACTGAAAAGATATTATCAGTTCCTCAATGTTCTGAACCTGACAAAGTCATCTTAGCAGTGTATCGTTTGGAAGGTGATGCTGATCAATGGTGGAATCTTATCAAGAATACGAGGCAAAGATATGAAATTGAGTCCATGGAATGGGACGAGTTCAAGAACTTATTTTTCAATAAGCACATACCTCGTATTCTTTTAACAAATATGGAGAAGGAGTTTCTTGAACTGAAGAAAATGGATGATGAATCTGTTGGTACCTACGAAGAAAATTTTACAAGACTTGAAAGGTACACTTCCGGGATTATTATCCAACTTGAGAGTAAGATTGATTGAAAATTTAGTGGCTTAAAACCAAGTCTTCGAATGGCGTTAGCCATAAGGGACTTCAATAGCTATGAGGAAATCGTTCGATGTGCTCTCAAGGTTGAGATAGAGATTGTAGTAACCCATCAGTCATATGCGTTTGATAAGAAGAGGAAAATGGAATTCAAAGGGAAATCTAAAGACCACACTGAAAACAAGATGAGTTTTCCCTTATGCCCAAATTGTGTAAAGAAACATGTAGGGAGTTGTCTTAAATGGACAAGTAAATGTTTCAAATCTGGAAAGGAAGGTCATTGGGAATTTGAATACTGCAATGATGGGAAAAAGATGTCTAATGATACGAACAAAGAAAAGGCTACATAGAGTGAACCTCCTACACTTCAATGTTACAAGTGCAAGGAAATGGGCCATTATGCCAATCAATTCCCTAATCCAATGGTTGTTGATGATGATCAACATTAAAAAACTCTTAAGGCTAAAGACAAAGGAAAGTCACATGAAATTTCAATCAGCGATGTGGAGAATGATAACGAAGTGGTGAAAGGTACACTTACCATCCACTCCTAAGTATCAAATGTTTTATTTTATTCGGGATCCACCCACTCTTTTATTTCTGAAGAATTTTCTAAGGGTATCACCATATTACCTCAGCAGTTATATATTGAGTTAGCTGTGACAACCCCTAATGGCACAATAGTTGCATCAAAAGTTTATAATTCTTCTCTGATTGAAGTTTACGGGAAAGTGCTTCCTGCAAATCTTGTGATCCTTCCTATAGTGGAATTTGATGTGATTTTTGGCATGGATTGGCTTTCTTTATATGGATCTCATATCAATTTCCAAAGAAGGGAAGTCACATTTCATATTCCAGATCAATCTATGATCGTCTATCGATGCAAGGATGAACATAACCTTCCGGTGGAAATTTCTTCCATCTTATTGGTCTTGATTCTACTAAATGACGGTTATTTATCTCAAATGGTTGGTGAGGAACTCACGATTAAGAAAATTCCCATTGTATAAGAGTTTGATGATGTATTTCTAGAGGAATTTCTAGGTCTTCCACCAAATCGTGAAGTTGAGTTTTCAATAGAACTCTTACCGGGTGATTTACCTATTTCAAAGACACCTTATATTATGGCCCCAATTGGGTTGCGGGAATGGAAGAAGCAACTACAAGAGAATCTTGATAAGGTATTCATACGCCCAAGTGCATCACCTTGGGGAGAACCTGTTCTATTTGTTAAGAAGAAAGATGGATCAATGAGACTCTGTATTGATTATCGAGAACTTATCAAGATCAATATCAAGAAAAAATATCCTCTCCCACGCATTGATGACTTATTTGACCAACTACGCGGAGCTCAATACTTTTCCAATATTGATCTTCATTCAGGGTATCATCAATTAAGGGTTAAAAGAGAGGATATATCAAAGATGGCTTTCCGTACAAGGTATGGACACTATGAATTTATAGTGATTCCATTCAGTCTTACTAATTCCCCTACTATCTTTATGGATCTAATGAATAGAGTCTTTAGAGACTGTCTTGATCAGTTTGTGGTAGTCTTTATAGATGATAGTTTTGTCTATTAAAAGAGAAAGGAAGAACATGAAGATCACTTGATAATTGTATTGAAGACCCTGATAAAGGAGAATATTTATGCCAAATTTACCAAGTGTGAATTTTGGCTTCAAAATGTTTCATTTTTGGGTCACATAATCTCAAAAGAGGGTATATCTGTGGATCTAGCAAAAAACAGAGGTTATCGAAAGATGGTCGAGACCAACAAAAGTAACCGAGATCTGAAGTTATCTTGGTTTGGATGGATATTATCGATGTTTTGTAAATTATTTTTCATGATTATCTAATCCACTCACTAGGTTGACTCGAAAAGGAGTTAAGTTCATGTGGATGGAGGAATGTGAAGAGAATTTCAAGTAGTTGAAAAGAAGGTTATCTAGTGCACATATGTTCACACTGCCTTGTAGTGGAGAAAAGTTTGTGATCTACAGTGATGCATCCAAGAAGGTATTGGGGTGTGTTATCAAGCAAAATGATATGGTGATAGCTTATGCCTCACGACAGTTGAAAATACATGAGAAAAATTACCCAACTCATGATTTGGAATTAGCTGCGGTAATCTTTGCATTAAAGATTTGGAGGCATTATATTTATGGAGAAAGGATGAATATGCATCAAAGAAGATGTTTGGAGCTAATTAAGGATTACGACTACTCAATTAATTACCGCCCTGGGAAAGTAAACAAGGTGTTAGACGCATTAAGTCGACAATACCATGCTAGCTTATCCATGATGAGGATCACAAAAGATCCAATATTTATGGATTTACAAAGGATGGATCTTGGAATTATAATGGAAGGGGAGAAATCTTATCTTTCTCAAATAAATGTTCAACCATATATACATGTGAATATTAAAGAGGCACAAAAAGAAGATATAGAGTTAAAAAAGAAGGTGGGAAATGTTCTAGAATTCAACCTTGATTGTGATGGTATAATAAAGTTCAAAAATCTTGTTTGTGTTTCTCCAATCCCAGAATTAAAGAAGGAGTGTCTGGATGAGGCTCATAGATCTTCATTATCAATTCATCCAGGATTCTCAAAGATGTATAGGGACCTGAAAGAGTACTTCTGGTGGGATGGCATGAAAAGAGATGTTGCTGAATATGTCTCTCGATTCTTGGTTTGTGAGCAAGTTAATGCTAAGAGATAGAAGTCTAAGGGGATGTTACAACCATTAATCATACCTGAATGGAAATGGTAAAACATCACTATGGACATTGTCACTAGACTTCCTAAAACATCCAAAGGCAAATATGTTATCTGGGTCATAGTTGATCGTCTTACAAAGTCTGCACACTTCATTGTTATTAGAGATGATTTCTCTCTGGATCAGCTTTCTAGGATATATTTAAAGGAAGTGGTAAGATTGCATGGAGTACCACTTTCCATTATATATGATCAGGATCCGAGGTTTACCTAAATGTTTTGGCGAAGTCTTCAGCATACTCTGGATACAGAGTTGAGTTTCAGCACTGCTTATCATCCTCATACAGACGGGCAGTCTGAGAGGACAATTCAAACTCTAGAAGATATGTTGAGAGATTGCTCTATGGATTTCAAAGGAGGTTGGGATCAACAACTAACTTTGGTGGAATTTTCTTATAATAATAGATTTCACTCCATTATTCAGATGGATCCTTATGAAGCTCTCTATGGAAAGAAATTCCGAACTCCAACTTGTTGGGATGAAGTTGGGGAAAGAAAGCTATTAGGACCGAATCTTGTTGATGGGATGGCAGAAAAGGTCCGATCTATTCAACAGCACATTAGAGCAGCTCAGAGTCTACAAAAAAGTTATGCCGATAACCAAAGAAAAGACCTAGAGTTTGAAGTTAGTGATAAAGTGTTCATACGAATATCTCCTTGGAAGAGAGTAATGAGATTTGGAAAGAATGGAAAGTTGAGCCCTTGGTATATCGGTCCTTTAGAAATAGTGGATCGTGTTGGGAAGGTAGCTTATCGATTGATGCTTCCACCGAATCTCTCTCAATTTCATGATGTGTTCCATGTATCTCTCCTGAGAAAGTACATACCTGATCCTTCACATGTACTCGGCTCAGAAGTTGTACCTTTGAAGCAAGATCATTCTTATGAAGAACAGCCAATAGAGATTCTGGATCGTAGCGAAAAAGTTCTACGGAACAAGACCACTCACTTTGTGAAAGTTTTATGGAGGAACCACCAATTAGAATAGGCTACATGGGTTCTTGACGATATGATGAGGGAGAGATATCCTCATTTGTTTGTAAATAAGTGACGAATTTCGAGGGCGAAATTCATTTTAAGCGGGGTAGAATGTAACACCCGAGACTTTTATGAGAAATATTTTGTTTTTATGTTATATACATCATCAAAGGAATCTTTCCATACACACAACACTATCTTGGCTTGCTTTACACGCAATCACGACCTTCCTCGATAGCTTGCGTTGTACGCAATACCGAGTTTCACTAAACAATGATATGCTATTAAAATATTATTAAAAATAGCCATTTTGAATAATAATACCCACTTTTTAAAATTATATAATTTTATCTTTCAAAATGGACTTCATTTTTGGATTCAGAATATCGAAATTAGACTAGGGTGAATTTTTGGTATTTTTCTGAAAACTTTTAATTTTTGTTGAATAGTGAAAACACTATGTTACTATTTAAAAACCGAATTTTTATTTAAATAATTATTTATTTTATTTAAATTTATTTTAGGTCAAAATGGATACATAATACCTATATAAGTTCAATTTAATTCATTGGAGTCATTTTATAATAATTTTCTATATTTTAAAATTTTATTGAACTTTTCACCGTCTTTTACCTACCTCTAAGGAGCTTTTTGCAAACTTACATAAAACATAATTTTACCACTTCTGTTATTGGAATTTTGAAAATCCGAGAGACATGGTTAATATCAAGGAGTAAAATGTGGTTCAATAAGATAAAAATAGTTTTTGGTGAATAGTAACTTTTTTCTTTTTTTACCACGGTTAAAAGTAAATAGGGTAATTAAGGGTAAAAATGATATTATTTTTACTCTAAAACATGTCCTAATTCTATTGGATAAGTTTAATTCGACCAAAAACAACTTTGGAATAAAATATGACCATTTACATCCACTTGGATTAGATTAGGACATTTATTATTATTTTATTTAAAGAAGAGTTAAAATAGTTAAAATCAAAGTTTAATAACTAATACATTTTTAATATAGGGTTATACATAAGATAATTTTGACTATAAATAGTCATTATAAAGATAAAAATATTTACTATATAATGGTATTTTTTTTATAATTTTTAGTCTTTAAATAATTTAATTTATTTATGACACAACTATGATCCAGTAATTACCTTATTGAGGAAATATTAACATAATTGATGTTATAAATACCCAAAAAAATGTAATTTGAGACTTTTTACGAATTAAAATACTTTTATAGGTTAATATGACATGTTAGTATTGATTTAATTAACTTTTTTTGAACTAATCATGCTGTTATGATTTTCACAAAAATCAATTACCAAATAGTATTAAAATTGACATAAAATAATTTTTAGAACAAATATTATATTATTAATTGTTATTTTATTCCTAAAAATATAATGTTCGGCCAAATGACTTATATTAGGTTATATATATTAATAATAAACAACTTGGGGTTATTTTGGCTTGTTATAGTATGTTTATTAACCTTATAGTGTAAGAAAACAAGAAGACGTGGTAAAAGTAAAATTATTTAACTTAAAGTTAAATCTAAATGATAATGTTAAAATAGAAACCTAAACTTGTCCAAATTATATTGGATGAGAGTATTTATACCCATACCCACCTTAGATTATAAATAAATTAGTTTGGAGCTATTAAAAACCAAATATGACTTTATAATAAAATAATATTTTTGGTTTTTCCAAAGGTGCCCCTCTCTTCCCTTATAAAAGGGCACCTCCTCCCTCTCCTCATCACACAACTTTGAGCCTTAAAGCTCATACA
The DNA here is from genome assembly GCA_963277665.1 of Viscum album. Classification (NCBI taxonomy): domain Eukaryota; kingdom Viridiplantae; phylum Streptophyta; class Magnoliopsida; order Santalales; family Viscaceae; genus Viscum; species Viscum album. Next base: position 101,552,776 of record OY728156.1, read on the forward strand.
ACCCCTGCCAATTTCCCATATCCACTTCCCTAGAAACATCCTAGAGGTCCTGTTCTTCTTCAAAGACCTTCTTTAGTTCCCTAAGAGGAGGTTAAGAAGAGGTGCTTCAAAGAAGAGGAAATGTCGTTACCGATTCTTTCAACTTTATTTCTTCTTATACTTCTTCTTATTTAGTTGTTTTATTATGAAGTAATAATATCCATATCAATAATATACTTATATGTTATTATAAATATGAAACAACCCTATTTCACCTTTTATCCATCCTACGGAAAATGAAATCACCGTGCATGCTTACGTACGGAATACCGTCTCCACGCAGTGGTGTAATCTATTTTCCACACCACCTTACTTGGATGGGTATAATGCTGTAAAGAATAAATATATATGATTATTGTAAATTTATATTTATTCTTAAATAGTATACATATACTTCAATACAATTCCACGATCATGGGAACGATATCATCACTCGTGCGTACGTACGGCCTACCGTCTCCACGATGTGATGTGACTCATTCTACATGATATTCAATGCATAATGATTATATAAATGAATTGAATGAATAAATATGATATATATTACACAAATACCATTTTGGAAATGAGGTATCTATAACCTAAAAAGAAGATTAAGAATTTATTCGACAAAACACGTATAAGAACAAAAAGCAATAAACACCCAAATAACAAGTAGCAATGAAATATTACTAATACAAAGCTAAGAATATGACCATATATGATATCATAACAATGAGTAAGATTCTGTAATAAGTCAATAACTTTATTTAAATCATTATACAGGAGGTTTGGAAATGTACGAAGCAAATCAGACCTAATGTAAGGGAAAATCTTGCAATCTCTATTTTTATTCGAGATTGTTTATACCTCAGTAATTACTGGGGCATATTTATCATCCACATACATGTTTAGTCAATATGTAATATTATTTATATCCTCATACAATTTTTTAAATCCAATTTTACCCTTATGTGGGTTCTTAGTAGAATATATGAAAGGAATCTTTTGTCGTTTTTAGTATGAGGTACTTTTTGACTTTTCGGGAAAAAAGTATGAGAATAATGTTTTTTTAACTTATACAGCATGAATGTATTCATAGAACATTATTTCCATGAATCTTCCTTTAAAAGTTTTCATGTTTATTTTTAATCAACTACTTTTAGTTTAAAATTGTATGACATGTTAAAAAAGGAAAAATGGTTTTGAAGTAGAAAGGATATTTTCCTCAAGAATGGAGTTCAAGTGTTTTATCAAAATTATTTTCCATCTAAGATAATATAGGGTTCTGTTTCTATTCCTATTTTTACATTGATTTGATAATGTTATGATGGAATCAATTTTATGATGTCCTTTTATCTTATATGGATTATGTTATGATGGCATGATGTTTAAGAATCCCATTTTTATTACATGGGTTATGCTATGATGCGTGATTTATGATCTTGTGGCACACATAAGAATGGTATCATTATGAGATGGGTGAGACCTATATATCCCTCCAATGAATTTGGTAAAGATTTATATCTCATGGGATAGACATGGCTGGAATGGTAGGTTAATCCGGTTCAGTGATACAGGACTGAAACGAGGAGTGAACTCTATTCAGAAATGGACTTTGTCTGCTAAGATAGTCTTGGAAATGAGTCTTGACTAATAAGAAATAATTCTCTATGATTATGTGTGTATGCCACAAAGGTATATGTTTTTAGTTATGATTATTTGGATTACATTTCACTATTATGATTGATCCCATGTCATGATATTATGATCTATTTTGCATGATAAGATTTTCAAAATGTAATGTTCTTAAGAATATGATATGATTGATATTTCTTTTGTCTACCGTTACTGAGCATTTGAGCTCACCATTTTGTATGTTTTCTTTTCCACAGGTCTAGAAGAAGGGTATTAAGTAGAATATTCCAAAAGGGACTCTAGATATGTTGAAATAAATGGGAGACAATGAAGATGATTTATGAACCAGTTGTTTATATTTCCCAGCTTCTAAAGACACAATACCTATACGGTCCTTTCATGGTTTTGTTATATGTTGTAGTAAGTGTCCTTCAATTATGAAGTAATAACAATGTATGTAATGTTTGGGTTGTTATAGCGGAGCTTCTTGGCGCCGCTGGATCAGGCAGCCAGGGGCCGCCCCCCACTCCCCCCCCCCCTCGGACTGCTCAGGCCGCTGGCCGGGCCAGGCCGTGTCAGACCACACCAGGCCAGGTCGATCCGGGCTGCGCCAGGCCGTGCCGGGCCACAATGGGCCAGGACGAGCCGGTCCGCGCTAGGTCGTGCCGAGTCGCGCCCTGCCAGGCCGCGGCAGGCCATGCCGGGCCGCGCTCTCTTCGGGTCTGGTTGCGCCCTTCCAGGCTGGTCCGGGCCGTTCTCTCTTTGGTCTGGGCCGCCCAAATTATCGAGCCATTCCAACACCCCTACTGGGTCGAACCCACCAAAACTGGGTGACCCGGCCCGCCAGCCCACTAGGCTTAATGGGTCGGGCCCGTTATTCACTTAAACGTGAATTACTTAAAGACCGCGCGTCCGATAGGTGCTCCGTCTGTGGAGCTGGGATCCTTTAGACGAGGAGGTCCCTTTTCTATACTCTAAGTGAATTTTTGACAATATTGGTAAATGGATGGGTTTGGAATGAGCATATTTCTAACAGGGCCCTTGGAATAGAAAGGCCAATATCTCTCAGACCGGGCGTCTGTTTGACGTGTCGTCTGTCACATTGAGTTCCTTTTCACGAGACGGAACTTAAGGATACATAAACTCTGGACTTATTTATAGTTGATGTATTGACCCCCTTTACTCGAGGAGCAAACCCTCTCGGAATCGAGTACGCTGTGTGCGGTAACCCTAGAGCTGGCTGTGACTGAAACGACTTTCGTGCTGGGATCCTTCATGGGTTCGATGACGATGAAAACTGTACTTGTATCCTACGTTTATTCGGTAGTGAGGACGACTGTACTTGGGTCCTCCGTGGTTTCGGCAGCGATGATGACTGTACTTGGATCCTACTTGTGTTCAGAAGTGATGGTTACTATACTTGGATCCTACGTGGGTTCGGCAGCATCTACTTCTGTACTTAGAACCTATGTGGGTTCGGTAGAGGAGATGATACAGAGGCTACATATAATCATATCCACTCCACGTTGTGAGTAGTATACCTATTTGATCTGAGTCTTGTCTTTCAATCATTATAATTGATGTGATTGACTTTTTTCTTGTGTGGAATGGATTGTGCATGGGCTCGGAAGTTGGAGGTGAACTAAGATTGATGACTTCGGTATATGTATGATTAAATACCTAAGTAGAGTTGGTTGATACTACGTGTTTGTGTTATTCCTTTTTGGTTTATCCTTTGTGGATTCTGGGATACCTTTAGGGGTCTTGGGTTCCCTACTGAGTATCGTATACTCACCCCTGCAGAGGCTATCCCCGCACTCCGTTGTGTTGGATGTAGAAAACGGACATCACTGATCAAGGTAGAGGCTTGTGGAGCTCGACGGTACCCGGGGGTGGACCACTAGATGGGATGTACACTGAGCGGATGGCTGGACCCAAGGAGCTGAGGAGACCATCTGTACCCACCCTTCAGGTGGGATATCCGATGGACGACTCAGTGGTTTCTTCTTTACATTACTACTGTTGTACTTTCTTTCATGTTGTACTGTACTTTCTGTTGGGTTTGTATACTGGCCCATTTGCTTTCCAGCACTTACTTTTTTACTAAGTTTTATTTAGTGCTTACTTCACTTGTGTACTCTATTGTGTTGTTTACTTTTATAAAGGAAAATGCCTTCCCTTTTACCGGGATTTATGCCTTTGGTGCTAGTCGCCATCCACTAGCCTATGGAAGGTGGGCTTGGGGTAGTCATGGCACGGTCCCTGAGGACGGGTCATGAAAGTTACATATATAATCTATAGAATACTTTGCTAACCTTGTAATGTTAGCCTCATACTTTGTGACATTCTTATCATCCATTTTCCTCAGACTCAGAAATTGTCTTCCCATATCATCTCGATGGTCATGAGGAAATTATTTCTCTAAGAAAAGTTTTTTAAACAACCTGTATTCCATATTTGATACTTCTTCGCCTTCCTTTATGTTTTGAATTAATGACCACCATTGATATGCATCTCCCGTGAGGCGATAAACTACCATGAAAACTTTTTCCCTTTCTCTACTCCCTAAAGCATGAAATGTTTCCTCAAAGAAACATATACATTTCTTAGATACAAATGGATATTTAGTCCCATTTAATGTTGGTGGTTGTTTCCTCATGAATTGGTCTAATATTGATCCTTTGCGTTATGGATCAGGGTGCTCCATATGGGTAAGGTTATTATTCATAACCATAGTGAGTTGTCCTAGTATGGTGATAAGATAATCTTCACTAGTTGCATCACCAGCTCCACTACAATTATCATAAGTCGGAGGGAAATCCCTACATTGATTACATGCTTTGATACTATTTCCATTCCTTCCACTATCCACCATTTCTAAATAATGTCATACACTAGATTAGTTTATGAATCACAATACATAATTCCAAACTTGTAAAACACTTAATATAAATTGAATAGTTTATGGATATAATCGATAATCCAATAAAAATTCATTGAGGATGTTTATACTCATAAATTCTTCATAATGGTTTGTAATGAAAATATGAATTATCCTAAAAATATCCCCTGGGAGTGTCATAACCCAGAGTTAAGCAAGGCCCATTGTCGTGTTCCAGGATACCTAGGGTCAAGCATGATACTCCTTGTTAGATTTTTCACTCCTAGGTACATCTGTGCCTGAGCCACCTCTAACTTCTCATATCTAGACAGGGATGTATTTCATAGAAAAAAACAAAAAATCTCTAAATTACCAAAATTCTAGGAAGTTCTTTAATACTAATCCTCAATGTCTATCTTAGGTTAATGTTCTCTAATTAGTGTTTTTATAAATCTATCTTCCAAGGTTTGTATTAAAATTCCCATGATACCAACTATAATGCCTCGAACCATGTTACTAAGTTTTAGTGCATTATTACATAACATTGGAATGATACAATGAATCATGTCCCGAAAAACAGATTTTTTTGTAGCCTTGGAAGTACTAGATACATACATAAGTTTTTCATTACATAATGAGAAAAAAACAACAACAACATTTTGTCCCATTTGAACACACTTATATAACATAGCCTATACTAGTAGGTCAACCATAAAATACTTCATCAGGTCTTGGAAAAAATAAAACATAGAAAGGGGTGAGATCAGAAGCTCAGTAAGGATTACAATATAGCAGAAACATCATAAATAAGCATAAACATTTAAGGCAATGTATAAGACTAAAACACAAGCCTTTTAAACATAAAAATCAGAATAATATGGAAAATATGAATCAAATTATTTCATTTACTAGTTCATGGGGATATTCTACTAGTCGAATATTCACATGCAATATCAATATCAAATTTCATAATGATTGAATGCATAATGTCGTACATCATAACCACATAGTCAAGGCCTCGTGCCAAGACTACAAATTATATTTTTTCAATTCCTTATGCCAAGAAACTAGTTTGTCTCATGAGACCTACCAATGCATCAAGGAGATATAGCAGGCTCCACTCATCACTTACTAAGTCCAATGTACACCTCATATGAAAATGTTGAAACATGACATAAACATTCGTATTAAAACTAGCATACGAAATGTTAATACGTTTTCCATAAACCATGAATGGTATAAAAATAACACATCAATTGTAAAACATATCAAAAAACCTTAAATAAATTATAAAATATCCATATCATAATAAATCAAATTCAAACAATTATAAAATCCATTAATAAATGTTGACATAGATGAAAACAAAATTATTTTATAAGAATATCTCTTTCTATTTTTAAATCATTTAAAAGTCATGTAATTATAAAATAAAAAATTTATTTTGAAAATATTCTTATAATCCTGTGAGGGAAGCTTCAAAGGTGTTATAATGGTAGAGAATAATCACACCTTCTGTATAAGTTAAAAAATCATTCTTACCCTAATTTCCAAAAATGTCATAAAGTACCTTATTAGGAAAACGATGAAAAGATTTATTTTAAACAATTTTATTAAAATTAAAACAAGGGTATAAATAACTTTAAACCATATTCCCATAAACAGTAAAAAAATTTTGAAATAAATTTTAATGAAACGTGGATGTTGATGATAAGGAGGTCCCAATAGATATTTATGTAAAAACAACCTCAGATAATAAAGTGATTGTGAAATTAAACCTTAACTAGTACTTTTCCTAGATAAAGGGTACATTAAACTCTTTTATAATGGATAAATAATTTTTATTAAATTATACAAGAACCACATACATAAATATGACATCATATATGATCTTCTAATATTTATTTGTTAATAATATTTTAGTAGTACTGTTGTTTCGGGTGTTAACTGATTCGTTTCCTTTTTTATGTTTTGTTACATAAGTCATGTTTGTTATGAATAATATGTATTTTATTCATATATAGAATGATATAATGTTATTAAATATTATTTTTAATAATTAAATTAAAATTATTCTTGAATGGTTATGAAGGGGAATGAATTTCTTCACGTTCGTGGAGATAATAATCTATACGTACGCACGAACGCTACATCCATTTCATTTTTTAATATTAAAAGGAAATAAAACCAAATGATACATAGGTATATTTTTATTAAATTATAATATAATATTTTATATTTGTTATGTATGTTCATTAACACCATCCTTGAAACGTTCCATGTATGGTATGAACGAGTCAAATCTCTTTGAGGGGGCAGTAGTTGCACTCCCTCAAATGAAATTATCGTATATATACAACATGAAAAGAATAGAGGTATGCTATAAAAGAGAATTAAATAAGATTATAGATAAAATAAATATCATAAATATCATATATAATTATAGTTTCATCATAATGTCCACCATATAAGGTGGTAGTAGAAGATTGAACAATCATCGTTTCGTGAGGCAGTAGTCCGTCGTCCACAGAAACATTATGTTCTATACGAATTAGATGTAGGTTTGTGTAAGTGTAGATAAAATAATTCTCATAAAAACAACCTAGTATATTTTTTATACTGGTTTTGTTATAAAATAATGGAATAAAGAGAGTTTAGGGAGCTGGATAATAAAATAATAGGAAAAAACATAAAAGGAGATATTACCTTTAAATCTGGTAACTCCCTTTGGTTTGAACCAAAAGGCTTCATTGAAGTGCTTTTTGCCTAAGGTAAGGCTTCTACGGGGAAGAGAGGGATCTAGGGAGATTATTTGGGTTGATTTTGGATAAGCCATGGTGCTTGAGAGGTTTGAGAAATGGGTTAGAGTTGAGGGCGTTTTATAGGGGGGATGGGCTCTTTAGGAATGTTTAAAAATATTAGTTTATTATATAATAATTTTAGGTTTATAAATGACCAAAACTCATTAATGTAAAAGATAAGATGACTCATGTTCAAAATAAAATCATTCAATGATAATTTTACAGGTTTTTATATTTTTTTAATTTTTATAATCACATTTATTTTAATTATTCATTAATGAAGTAAACAATGCATCATTATTGTGTCATAAATAATTTTTTATATGATTTATATAAATTATAAAAAAATACCATGATGTAGGAAATATTTTTAGATTTATGATGAATATTTATATTCAAAAATAAAACATATATAATCCCATATAAAAATTGTTTTACAAAAATATATATGTTTATGTCATTTTTGTCTTTACTTTTAATTAATTTTTATAAAGTGTCATTATCACTCTTAAGTGGCTTCATGGGGTCCCCATATCATCCCAATGATGACCATGGTCGGAAATGTATAATTAAATAGGGTTAGGACACATGTTAGGGTAATTTAATATTTTTATAATATATTTTTTACCCTTATTTACCAGATTTACCCTTTGACCTTGGTCTAAAAAATATTTTCTGAAGTAATTATTCATAATGTCAAAAATTAAAAGTTACTTGTTTACAAAATTTAGACCTCCTGATTCCAAATATGGAATCCATTTTTCCAAATTCAAAACAAAGAAGTTTCATAAATTAATTTAAAATTAATTCCCATTGTCAAAACAAAAAACGCGTTTTTAAGAAATAATAACTATCCAAAGATTGACGCTTGTTTATGTCCATTTTAAATGTGAAATTACATCCAATGAGATAAACTATATTAAATGATAAAAATATAATCTATTGATACTTGAAAACTATTTAAATTTAAAATTTGACACAATAAATTATTTTTATTAAAAAAAATTAATTAAAATTTAGTAATTTTTACTATTCATAAAAAATTTAATGTTTTCAGAAGAGTACCAAAAATTCACCCTAAAAAATTTTGGATATTCCAAATCCAAAAATAAAGTCTATTTTTAAAAATGAAATTATAAAATTTTAAAAATTGGGTATTACTATTCATAACATCTTGTTTGATTGGTTGTGGTGTGCTAGAATCTCGAAGTTGCATACAGGGCTAGATATTGCATTATTCAAAGGTAAACGTACTGTGGAAGCTTGGGATGTTACACATCCCTATTTATTAAAAATTTTCAAGTACTATACATAATTTTTTTAAGCCATAATTATTTTTATAAAACCACTATTTTTATCATGGAAAACTGATTTTGTACATTTTTGTTTTCATGAAAAAAATATGTCTTTTTATCTTTAAATTATCTATAATAATTTCCTTCAACTACATGAAACTATTTGATTTCTAACATTTCATAAAAACATTATTTACTTGTTTCCACTTCAATTAGACATAATTTATCATTATCTATTATAATTTTATCTTATGAATATACATGTGTGATTTAAATCTATTATTTTATGGACATCATAATGATATTCCTTTTTCAAGCCTAATGACATGATTATGATACCCAATTATTTTCATGGGTAACCATTGGGATTGATTATTCATGTTGAACACATATGCCAGAATATATTATGATGAGTGTTCCTAGATAGTGCTAAAATGCATTGGTTAATTTTTAGTCTCATGAGACATCTTGGTGTGACTAGGAGTAACCTTGATTCCTTTATGGGACTTTGTCCACCATGTGATAGAGTCTTTCCAGTTAGCTTTGACTCATGTTTATGTCATATTATATGATGTTTCCAAATTTCTATGATGTCAATTTTATATGTACCCATGTTATAAATTTTATTATTCCTTTTGTTTATTTATTTTTCATGCCTTTATGTCATCATGTTATGCCTTCTAACACATGTTCTATATTTTATTACAATGTTTATTCCCTTTCTATATTTTTTAGCACGTCCATTTTTTTCATGTATTACCCAACTTATCCAATTCATATATAATTGTTCAATGGAATATAGGGGATCATTATGAAGATTTACTAAAAGATTTTTTTTGTTTTTTTTTGAAATTATGTTTCTAATATACAAAGGACACTAGACATTATGATCCTATATTGTATTTTATGTAAAATTCTCATTAAAATCATGTAATAATATGTGTAAAAGTATAGGGTCACTAAACACATGTTTATTTAGGATTATATAATTAGATAATTAATAAAAATAATTAATTAATAAGGCTCATGTATTTATCAACTAATGGGAATGTTTTATGCAATATAATAAGCCACATAATCTAAAGAAAGTCTTCAACATCTCGCACAAATTCTCTAAACAAGATATTTTTTTCTTGACATATCAGTTGTAATACATTTCATTTTAACCTAGGGAAAGGGAAACCTAAAAATGGTGTGTAAAATTCTTAGTAAGGGAGAGAATATATTATAATCCGTCAAAGTATAAAAATGGAATAAATAATATGGAAGTAAAAAATAAGGATCAAATAATTCCATATAACCGATCATATAAGATTGAAATAAACTCATGGGTGACATAAAAATATAATTAATCTAATGTATAAGTAAAATTAATTCATGGTGATGGAGATCATAATTTTAGATATCTTGATATTTAACATCAGGGACCCTATAAAGGAATTATTCTTGTTAACAAGGTCACATCCAAGACATCAATCTTGACATCAAGCTCCTAACCATGACACCATGAATACATTCGGTAAGAAGAAAAAAATACCCAAACTTATCTCTCATGAAACTAGTTGATGAATCAAGGGTATATATAATATCATACCCCATCCATCACTTATTTAATTATAATCTTTTCCCCATATGAAAGATTTGAATATTAATAATTTTTATAATCACATTTCTTAATAAATCAATAAAAACCCAAAATAATATAACAACATATATAACATAAAGATTTTACAAGTAAATAAATAAGATAAAATGCGTATATTTCATCCAAAATTCAAAATTTGGATGCTTAAATAACACATAATCCTCTTTCCTTATTAATCCATAATCATTCAAACTGAAAAAACAACATATGGGATGTCAACACTTTTACTGGTTAATAAATTATCCTAATCCACCTAGATAAATATGGTTGATAATTAAACAATACAAATCCCAGGTATAACATAATTAATTTCAAAATATGTTGACATGGATGAAAAATTCCCTCATAATAAGAAAACCATTAATCATGTTTCATAATAAATTCATTGAGAGAAAAATCATTCCTATAATAGTGAATGATTTGGAAAGATAGGGGATGTGAGGTATCACTTATCTTATAGATATTTGAATAAAATATTTTTAATAGTATAAAATTTAGTATAAATGACTTTAATAAATTATTTATTCATAGATAAGGACATTCGTACAAGAATATATTTAATCTTGTCATGGAAGAGGATGATTCCTAATCGAAAAGAATTGGTAGGGTCAGTTTCATTACAATGGGTAAATAAAGTGATAATGGGGAAATGAAATAGTATGAAAACATGTAAAACCCCAAAATAACCATTGGGGAAGAAAAATATTGGGGTTTTAGAAATAATGTTAATTTAAACTCCCCATATGTATTTTCTTATAAAAATAATCCAAATTTTGAAATTGGGATTGGTAAAAAATCCTTACAGCTTGGGTATAATATTTATAAAAACCTCATAAAAGAGGTAATATGAAGTAAAACGTTGAAAATAAGGAATAATAAAATAATAATGATAATATTAGTCAAGTAAAAATTCATTAAACTATAAAAGAAAAAATGGTGCACATTGTTAAAAATGTATCAAGGAAATCTAAAATTGAGACAAATAACTCTACCGATAACGGTAATATAAGAATAAAACTAATATAAGATAAATACCATGAAACATATATTAAAATATCATTAAATTAAAGATATTAATTATACTTAAAGGTAATTATGTGGTGAACATTCCATATGAAATTAATTATGGTTTGAAATATCAACCATATCTCATGCAATTAAAAATAGAGAGAAATAACCCTTACAATTTCATAATATTTTGAATTCAAAATATATGGAAGGTAAAACAGAGAATTTATTTTTAAATCCTTATTATTTCATGAATTATTTTTATAATAAAATACATGGTCAATATATACACCAAAAAAAGGAAACAAGTGTTGAATACTCATCATATCTCAGTGATGCAAAATTTTGATGCAATAAACCAGGTCTTTAATATTACTTAGTCAAAAGTACTCCAGCCAACTCTATAAAAAATATGTTAATTACCTATTTCATAAACATATTCAAACCTATAACCTTTTATAAATTTCATTGATAATCATTTGTTATAAACATATTGTTAGTTATAATTTATTTTCATCATTGTGTGTTTTTAATTTTAACGGTTTCTTTCGCACATGTATCACTGTGAGGAGGTTGATTATTACTTATTATTTAGAATTTCAAAATTAAAAGATTATTAAATATATATTAATCAATATGTTTCATTTATTCCTCAATTTCCATTTATTTAGGTGAAATAATTGAGTATGGTTCATGAAAAATGAAATTGAGATGAACTAGTTTTAGTGTGTTTATTGATCCAAAGGTGGTATAATAATAAATACAATAAATATCAATAAAAAATTTCCATAGTTATTAAAATAGGATATTTAAATTATTATTACATGTTATTACCATTATAGAACATTCCATATTCCTTCGTGATATAAAAATCATAACATCATTCACATAGGTTGTAAAACCAACCCAAAAAAGCAACTGTTATTATGATACAACGAGTAAGGAAATGTTTTTATATAACATTAATATAAATATTAAATAATCTTAAAAAAATAATAAATTTTAATTAAATAATTAAATTCATTATTATAACCATCCATGTAGATGGGTAATGAAAGATTAAATTAATCATTCGTAGAGGCATTTGTCTACACATATGCTTTATTAACGATTCCATTTCTCAAAAAATTTGATGGAATGAAGATATATGGAAAATTATCATTTTATAATTATAATTATTAATTGTTTAACATATTAATTCTTCAAATATATCATTTTTACCACATAATAAATTAGTTTAGTAGAAAAACCACATAACTTCGTGGAGGTAGTAGTATACACTTACGCAAGATCGATATAGTTTTGTTTTTCATAGTGCAAGGAAATAATTTAATAATTATAACTAAATTAATATAATAAAATTATATTATATAAATTATACTTATTAAATTAAATTTTGGTGGCTATAAAATGTTTATAAGAGTATGATTAAGAAGGAATTTCAAAGGAGTAAGAAATTATCACTTTAATAACTTGAGACTTCTATTGAAAAATTCCTATGAATTAGAGGTCTAAGGATAAGTAATTGAAACCAAAGTCTTATAAAAGTTTAATAGGATTATATAGGTATAAAAAAATAGAAATATTTTAGGATAAAATTAGAATGTATTGGTGTATAATCAACTATATTAAGTGATCCCCTTTCATAAGTGAAGAGAAGTGTAATTTTAGAAGTACCCAGTACATTTCAATATGGTATGTCACTATTCCAAGGTCAAAGGTTCAAAAAGTGGAAAATAATTAAGTGTGGAATGATATAAGGTCCATTAATTCACTAAAATAAATTTTAAAACGTGATTTAAACATTTAGTAAGCATTTTACTCTGAGATTTTATACTTTTACCTTTTTTTGTTTTTACCACGGTATTTAATTTTCCACTAAATAATTCTATTTTAATTCATAAAAAATTGATCTCATTAAATAATTTATACCAAAATATTATAAATATGAAATCCATTTTATTAAATAATTTTCCTTTTTATATTAAATTTTAATTTTAACATTAGATCATTTCATGTGTAAAAATCCCTTTTTTAGAAAAAATGTATTTTTAAGTCTAAATTTTTTGACTAAGATAAAATTATTAATGTTTTAGATTTTCATAATTTAAATTAATTTAATATGAAACCAAAAAATTTTATATGGATTTAAATGAAATTAAAAACCAAATTTTATAATAGTAATATTTACTTAAAATAAAGGACAAAAGCAGTTCCTTTTATTTAGAAATATTACTTAAGTATATTAAAAGTTAAACATAGGTTTTATAAACCAATAATTTAACATTTAAATTTATATTTCTACTAAAAAATATTTTTTCATGGAAAATTTATTATAATTATTTTAGTCAAAATTAATTCAAGAAATATTTTTAATGCTACTCCTTCTATAAAAACTTTAATTTTTACTATCTTCCTAAAAATCAATTATTTAAAAAAAATACCAGAAAATCTTCTTTAGATAATATTATAATTATAAAATTAAATAATTATTTTTTTTTTCAAATTTAAATTATAGAACTTTATATTTCAACCTAGAAATAAAAAAAACATAATGAATACTATTTTCATAGAAAATGATTTTTAAATATTAAGTATTTGTACTATCATTTACCAATACATTAAAAATTATATTTGAGTTTTTAATGCCTTCACATATATAATATATTTTATCCTAATATATTTTTTTTCAAACAATACGGCATATAAAAATTAAATTTTTATAAAAATACATTTTTAAGCATCAACTAATCTTATTAGTTATTTAGTTTCACTAATTGAATTTTATCGATGTCACAGTCTTAATAATGAACCTTATTTTATTTTTATATATATACTTTATAATTTATTTTTTGATATTTTTTCCTACCAATTATATGGGTAAATTATAATTATTTTAAAATGTTCTACATTTCATTTTTTTAGCATTGAATGTGTCACAAGTTATCAGACAGATTAGGTTTCAAATAAAAATTTTTAATTTAAAATATTGGGGTGTTACATTATTCCCAAATTAAATTAATTTCATACCGTAATTTTAATTATTACACACTAATAAAATTAATTAAGGTATATAAAATATATACATGACTTAGGATATATTTTCAAATAAAGTGGTTACTTTTAAATCTTATATGTGACTTGGAAACACATATTTCCCCTTATTTTGTTAACTAATTACTTCATATTTCCTTTGAAACATATTTCTCAATTATATCCCTTTACACATAAGAAGAATCTTCCAATTATTTTGAGAAATTTTCCTTAGGTATTCTTATTTTTTTCATTTATGAAATAGAATCTTATTTCCTTCATTATCTTCATCACATTAACATTAACAAGACTCAATCCTTATCTTATTTTGTATGTTTGGGAACTAAACTGTATTAACATTGGTAATCATAATTTTTTATATAAAATTATGAATAACCATAATATTTCTCACTCTATATATTATCTTGTTAGGTTTCTCATTTGGCCAATCTCTACATTTTCCATGGAATCAATTGTAAACTTGGTTTCTAAAGGATTTAACTATTAACAAAACCAAAATGATTTAACCATGAGTGATGAACTATTAAGACCATAAGATAATTATATTATAAAACATTCAACCTAAAAATGTGTTACACTTTTGAATATTTACATTATCTTTTAGTTCAACCAAGGAAACTCTCTATCCAATCATGGTTTTGTGAGATTATATTCTCTTATATTCCTTAACCTAATTTCTTAACATAATAAATCATTAAAAATGGATTTTAAATAGAATGTGATTAATCAAGGAATATCCATCGTGGGTGTCTATCCAGTTGTATTTTCTTTGGCCCACTCATTATGAACTAGAGTTAAAATTGAGTTGAGACTAAACCATCCATTTTCATAGTGATTACCCCTAGGTGAATCTGTGACATTGCCACATTCAATTTATGGTATTCATGTAGGTTTTAATTTCAAGGATATCCACACAATATTTATGTTACTAAAATTTTAGGATGTTATCCTTTACTTTACATAATCATTAGACTTATCCATCAGGTTTTCACTGATGTTATCTTATCCCAATCCCTAAAATATTCAACATTACTTCATTTAACCAATAGGGTTTTCTATACCTTAGAAATTATGATCAACCATAAATTATCCTCAACTAACATCCAAAATTATAATGTTATCTTAACCCACATCTGATACCAACTATAAATTACCTAATGTAGTTATCTAAAAATTTTATAATTTTTTAAAAAAATCAATACATGCATTCCCAAAACCATTAGGTTTTTAGATTTAGTAAATTTGGAAAACTCATTAACTAAAAAAGACCATATATATCTATACTAATGGGTATTTTTTCCATTATTTATGAAACAAATTAATTTAGAATAAGTCTTCAACAACTTCGAGAAATTTTTCACACATTATATTTTCTTCTATACATATCAAGTGTAATACTTTTCTTTTTAACAATGGTATATGGTAACATATAAAGGGTGAGATAAAATTCTTAATAAGGTAAAACATATATCAAAATATATCAATTCGTAATAATGTAATGAATAATATTATAGGAGTAGATTAGGATCAAATAATTCCCTATAATTGATCACATAATATTTAAATAAATATATTGGTGACAATAAAATATAAATAATCATGTGGATAATAATGATTGGATCCATGATGATGGAATTCCTAAGGTCATATTTTTTTATCATTACCACTAAGGCCTCAAAAAAAATTATTATTTTCTTTAAGGATATATCCCAAACATAAATCTTTATAACAAGGTCACATCAATTTCTTTATACATTAATTGGTTAGGAAAACAAAAAAACCCAAACCTTTGGTCTTAGGAACCAAAATGATGCATTGAGGGGGTATATAATATTGGGATACACCTATCACTTTTTTTAAGCCTAATGTATTCTCTATATAAAATATATTAATTTCAATATATTTCATAATTGACTTTCCTTAGGAATCAATTAAAATCATAATTTTGATATAAACATTTAGAAAATTAATAATTTTATTGTCAATAAATTTGATAAAATGGGAATAATCCATCCATAGAATAAATATGGATGAATTAACAATATATAATCAAATTTCATTAGTAATACTTAATATTCCATATAGGAATAACAACACATGGGTTATTAATACTTTCTATCCATATAAAGAAAGTGTACTGTTAAAAAAAAATATCCAATGTGTAACATAATTAATTTAAATATATATTGACATAAATGAACTATGGATTCAAAATAAGAACACTTTGAATGGGATCACGTAGTAAAATAAATGTAAGAAAAATCATGCCTATAATATAGGATGATTTGGAAATACAATGGTATCAATTAATTAATTATCTTATAGATTTTTTATTCAAATATTTTTAATTTATGATAGTTTATTATTAAATGACTATAATCAATTATTGATACATATATAAGGGAATTCATAAAATAATCCAATTAATTCAATTATGTAATATGATGATTCCCATCCAAAATAAATAGGCGAGGTCAGTTTCCTTACAATGGGTAAATAATGAGTCAAGGGAGAAATAGAATAGTGAAAAGACATGTAAAACACAAAAAAATAAATATAGGGGGATACAATTATAGGGTTTTTATAAATAAAGAGTAGTAAAATTCCCCAGTGTATTATCTTTCAAAATCAATCCTCATTTTGAAGTTGAGATTGGAGAGGAAACCATTACAAATTGTGTAAAAATTAATAAAAACCCCAAAAAATAGGGAACCTTAAGTGAAATAAGGAATATAACTAATATAAAAATAATAATTATATAATACATAAAATAGTAATTCATTACAATATAAAAGGAAAAATGGTGCACAATATGAAATATGTCTTAAGGAAATCAAAAATGGACACAATGAACCCTTATGGTAATGTTAACGTAAGAATTAAAAGAAAATTAGGGATAAAATTAAATTAAAATTAAAATATTCTTAAATAATGATATTAATTATTCATTATGTGAATAGGGTATTGAATACATCATAAAAATAAATTATGGTGAACAAGATCAATCATCTCTCATGAAATTGAAAAGAGGGATAATGAACCATTGCAACGTCATAATATTTTGAATTAAAAATTCATGGAATCTAGAATATAAGATGTTTTTTAAACCCCTTATATTTTAATAAAACATTTATTAAAATATATCCTTGTCTAATATAAACACAACATAAATGAAACATGTGTTGAATATACATCATATCTCAATAAAGAAAAATTGAAATGAAAAAATATTACCTTTAATCCTCCTTAGGTAAACATTATCTAATATATTAAATAAAAAAATAACTATTTAATAACCTATTTCATAACATTATTCATACCCATATCCTTTTATGTACTTAATTTATTATCATTTATTAAAAAGATATTTATTAGTTGTATTTTATTTTCATTGACGAGTGTTAAAAAATGTTATTTTTTATTTTGTACAAGTATCCAAGTGATTGGGTTGGTTCTGACTTATTACAGTAAATCCAATCCCTAACATATTATTCAAGATATAATAATAAATATGTTTATAAAATTTCTCAGATCCCATTTCATTAAGTGAAAGAGATCAATATGATGTGTGAAAAAGATAATTATGAGGAACTAGTTTTGGCGTGTTTAATGATCGAAAGGTGGTATATTAATAAATATATTGAATACTAATAAAAAAATTAAAAAATATTAATAAATTTAATTGAATTATTATTACATAATATTATAATTATATAAAATTCCTTAATCATTCATGATATAAACATCATAACATTGTTCACATAGGCGAGAAACCCAACCAAAAAAATAGCGTATTATAATGATTTAACGAGTAAGAATTTTTTTAAATATTGTGAATATAAATTTTATAGTACTGTATAAATTTCATATATATATAAATTAATTTTATTAAATTCATTCTTATAATCATCCATGTAGGGTGATAATGAAAATTGAAATTCTCCATTTGTGAAGGTGGTAGTCTGCAGGTACCCATGATTAACAGTTCTATAAATTGATGAATGAGATGAAATAAAATATATGATAAATTATCATTTAATAATTATAATTATGGAATATTAAACATTTTTTTATAAATTATATCATTATTTACAACCATTAATGGAAGTGGTTAAAATAACTGCATCACTTCGTGGAGGCTGTAGTCTATGCATGTAAACAAACAATTATGTTTTATTTTTCTTAATGGATAAAAACGATTGAATTATGGGTTTTAAATTAATATATTAAAATTAAATTATATTAATAATATTGATTTAATTATTTTAGTGTTTCAATAAAATTTCTATAATTTTAATATTAAGAAGAAAATATAGAGTAAGAATTAATCGTGTTGAGACCTTTAGATTTCTCTTGGAATTCTCCTTGGAAATGGGGGCCTTAAATTAAATATTTGGTACTAGAGGCTTATGAAAATGAGATAAGATTCCTAGATTATATAAATGAATTATTTTTATTATGATAGTTAAATGTATTATTATTGAATGATGTGGTGGAATTGATCCTATTTCATAAGTGAATAGTATGAGAATTTTTGAAGTACACTTTTTTTTCAATAATGGTATGTCACTATTCTAAGGTCAAAGTCTCCAAAAGTGAGAAATAATGAATTTATTGGGTGTTATAAGTTTGAAAAAACCTCTAAAATTAATTTTCAAAAATGTTTCAATAATTTATCAGTCCTTTTAATCATATATTTTTCACATTTACCATTTTTGGTTTTCACTATGTTAATTAATTTTTACCTAAGTAATTAAATTCCAGTAACTAAAAAAATGGGTCTCATTGAATAATTTGTACATGCAGATTCTAAATTTGTCATATATTTATCAAATAATATTGTTTATGTATTTGAAATTTTAATTTTAACATTATCACATTTCATGTGTAAAATCCTTTTTCTATAAAAATTATATTTTTAAGCTCAAAATTATTACATTGGAAAAAAATTTCATTCTTTTATATTTTCAAAATATAAATTAGTTTATTATAAATAAAATAAAAGTTATGTTTCTTTCAAAGAAATCCAAAACTGAATTTGAAAATAATAAAATTTAATTAAAAGTGAAGATTGAAAAAAAATCATTTATTTACAAAAAATTACTAATATTTATAAGATGTTTAACATAGGATTTATAATTATATAATAGAAATTTGAGCTGTATAAATCCACTAATTAAATAAATATTTTATCATTGAGAATACATAATAAGTATTTATGTTATACTAACTTCTTGATATATCTATAAATGTTAAGGCTTTAGTAAAATTTATATTTTTCACTATTCACCTAAAAATAATCAATTTAAGAAAAATATCATAAAATAATCTTAAGATTTTAGTTAAATTCTAAATCCATAAATGAAGTAAATTTTTTCAAATTAAAATTCTCAAATTCTCAAAGTTATCTTTTAAATAATAATATAGTAATATAATGAAAATGTTTTGATTGGAAAATATCTTTTAAAATATGAAGTGTTAACATTATCAATTTCTATATATTAATAATTAAATTGGTGTTAATATATATTATTCATATGAAAAAATATATATTACCCATAATATATTTGATTTTCTAAAATAATTCATATAAAAATCCAATTTTTAAGAGAATTCATTTTTAAGCATCAAATGATCTTATTAGTTATTTAACTACACTTACTGAATTTTATCAATTCCTTAGTATTAATAATTATATTTATTTTATTTATATATATTTTTCATAATTTGGTTACCTATATTTTTATATGCCAATTATATGTCTACATTTTAATGGTTATAATTTTTTCAGAGTTTATTTTGGAATAGTGTTGCATGTATTCAAATCAATCAAACACATTTATTTTCAAAGGAAAATATATAATTTAAAATGTTAGGGGGTTATATTCTCTTCCAAAAAAAATTCATTATTTCAATTTTAATAATCACTAACTAATAAATATAACTAATATAGACACAAATCGGGATATATTTTCAAATGAAGTGTCTACCTAAATATATTAGGTGCTACTAGGAATAAAATATTATTCCCAAATTTCTGTAAACAAATTTATTCATCTTTACTTTGAATTTTTTTATTTATTACCTCATTTTTCATATAGGTATAATCTCACATTTTTTTGGGAAATTACTATTCATGTCACATATCACATATTTGATATGAAGGAATTTGAATTATTTTTCCCTTTATTATATTTATCACCTAAAATTATATGAGACTCTATTATTCTTTTCATTAGTTTGTTTTCGAAATCAACTATGGTCATGTTTCAAATTAAATTTTTTGATAGTTTATTGGGAATAACTATATTATTTATCACTACATATCTTATATTTTTAGGTTTCTCACTGGGACAATCTCTAAATTATCCATGACATCCTTTATAAACTTGATTCAATCAAGCTTTAACCATTACCAAAACCTGACATAGTTAATCATGAGTGATGAAAAATTTACACCATAAGAAAATTATTTTTTGTAAAATTCAACCTCAAATTGTCTTACATTCTAAAATTATTACATTAGATTTTAGTTTATATCTAAATCAATATTTATTTAATATTTGTTTCTTTAGGCTGATTTCTATCATATTCTATAATATAATTCCTAAAAATAATAAATCCTTTATAATTTATTATAAACATAATTGTAATTAATTAAATAAAATCCCCCTTGGAGTGTCTATTAAGGTGTGCAGTCTTAGGACCACTCATTGTGCACCATAGAAAATATTGAGTTGATACACAACCAATATTTTAGTGTGACTACCCCTTGTGGATTTGTACCACACCCACATTTACTTTCTAGTATCAAGATAGGGATTTAATTTTTATGATAACAAGAAAATATATACTATAAAAAAACTTTGAGGTGTTATCTTATACTAAGAATTATCCCTTTAACTTATCCATAGGTTTTCATTAATGTCTACATATCCCAATCCCTATAATATTCATTATTTACTCATGTAACCTAAAGGGTCATCTATAACATTAAAATTATTATTAACCATAAACCTTAAATTATCATTAACTAACTTTTTAACCTCCAAATTTATCTAAACTATGATCTGGTATCAACAATAAAAAAATAGATGTAACTATTCCATAATTCCATGACTTATAAATAAATATTGCATTATATACATTCCAATGACCTTTTATGTTTATAGATTTTGAAAATTAGGAAAAACCATTTAATAATAAATCCCATGTATTTCTCAACTAATATACATTTTTCCACTATATAAGAAACTTCTTAATCTAGAATAATTCTTTAATATCTCCTACAAATTCTAGACACATACTATTTTCATCTAAACAAATCAAATGTAGTACTTTTCATTATAACCTAGGTAAATGAAAATTTATCTACCAATTATATTAATAAATATTTATTATATATTTTAAGAAGTATATTCAATATTTTTTAAAAGTACATGCTCGAGAACCATAAAGGATTAGTTTCATTGGAGACTAGAGAGACAATCTTCTGATGAAAGATATTCAACATCTCCCACAAAGAACTTACACTATTTTACTATTCTCAAAGATAACCAACATAAAATCATTCTTATTAACCTAGGGAAATGAAACATAATATAGGGTGTGCTCATATTATAATTAAGTGAAAATAAGGGAGATATTAGTGATCACTTAATCATAACATGAGAATAATGGTATTAGAAAAAGAGATTATTATTTGAAAGCCATACTCTATATATCATAGGTCAAAATATTGAGTCATGTCATAAATATTGGGATTTCATAAGGCGTTAATCAAAAGTAAATCAAAGAACATAAGCCATGTAAATATAATATTGGCATAAAACATATGTTTTTCGCATACACATAAGAATAGAAAATCATTTCCATAGTTAAGGATCAGTACCAAGACTATCATAGTGGACTTGTTTCAATACCCATTCCATCATATTATTTTTTAACATTCACTCCCAAGACTATATTAGTGGATATATTTCTTTTCTCAGTTGGGTTCACTCATAATTCTAGTCCTTATTATCACATGAGATATCAATATTTACCCAATTTATTGGAGAGCTATATAATTTTGATCCCACCAATCACATAATAAAAATAATATATATGTGTGATACAAGATCATAAAACATTTATCATATCATAACCCATGGAAAGGAAATATGTTTTATAAACCTTTTTAATTTCTTCATCACATAATCATTAGAAAAAAAATAGGTTTCATAAAGGTTTCATCATAACATAATAAACCAGCCAAAATGAAATGGGTTTTAAGAAATCATCCCTAAATAATCATCATAATATTTCATTAAAATAATTAAATTTTATGGTATCATTGTATAATATTCCCATTAAATCATATGTAATATCAATGGATTTTATAATAGACACAAAAATTCTTATAAAATATCACTTGATCTTTTCTTGAGGAAAGTATTTGGTTTACTTTATAATCACTTTTTTAAGATAAAAAAATTTCAAATAATAAGGAAAGAATTTTACTTGAAACTAAAATTGGAAAAATATAAAGGAATCATAAAATAATAGATTTTTTATCTTGGTAGGAATGTATACTCTTTTCGTGTAAGTTAAAACAAATATTCCTTTCACATTTTCGGTAAAAATTTCAAAAGTAACTCATTTAGAAAAAAATAAGAATATTATTTTTAGAAAAAATTAAATTATAAATAATGGTTAAAAATAAATTTTAAAAATAATATGATAATATTAAAATAATTCTTGAAAATTTTTTTAGAAAATATAGAAAAATAAGAAAAATTATTTTCAACCAATGAGAGTAATAAATTTGATTTTACATAAATATATTCCTTCCAACTCTTGAGTTCTTAAAGAAAGGAAAAATAAATTAAAACATGTAATCTAAAAAAATTAATATAGAAGAATAATATTAATAGGATTTATGAGATATATTTTATAAAATTTCTGCTTCATAAACTTAATAATAAAAAATCCATATGATTAATGAGATTGTAAGATAAATCCCTTGCATCAAGTTAAAATTTTTTAAAGCACATAAAATTCCTATATATTAAATTTAAATTTATTATAATTATACACTAGATTAATTTACATACTTAAAATATCATAAATGGTCCAATTATAATATTTCAACACCCAATTATCAATAAGTTTTAATTGAAATTGTTGTTTTGGGAGTTAACTGTTTTGTTTTTCATCTGAATATGAGTTTGGTGGTTTTGTTTCTTTTATTATTTCATGGTTCTATAATATATATAATTTTAATCATTAAATATATCATATATATTAATTATATTTTTTTATAGTTTCTTATAAAATGTAGATATAGATAATGAATTACATTATTTATACAGATGGTAGGTCAAACGTATGCATGAATGCTATTATCACCTTTTAAAAGATAGAAATAATTAAATAAGAATAAAAATTGACCTATAAAGAATAATTGTTATATAATATATATCTTATATATTCATTAAATATATACTTATTTCCATCCATGTAAAGTAGAAATGAAAAATTAATCGCATAACTTAGTGGAAGTGGTAATGCACATATACACATGAGCATTGCTATCATTTTTGAAATGATGAGAAGGTAATAAAGTAATTATGATACCACAAGTAATGAAGTATAATAAGTCCTAAATATAATATATTAAAATTAAACCCATAAAAATAATCATCCATGAATGATGGTTATAGATAATGAATTGTATCGCTACGTGGAGGTGGTAGTTTAGACATACGCACGAGCGATGATTTCACGAATCATTTGTGGACATATAGGGTATATAATGGTGTTTAAATAATCACAATAAAATTTAAGTATATATAGGATACTGAATTTATTATTCTATGATAAATAAAATATATTTATAGGAGGTATAAGAGAAAATAAATCCAAATAGGTGAGGTGGGATAATTAAAAACTTTTCAGTAGACACCCTTTCTATCCCTTCTTAAGGAACCTTAGAATATAATTTTAAGAATAAAATCACCTATAATTAATGTATAGGGAAGTTTAGAATATAAAATAATTTGTTTATATATATATATGGCTCAACGTGGTTTAATGAAGATATTGGATGAGTGTTCTTTTATAAGTGGGAGAGAGGTCACAATTGGATTTTCTTAAAATATTAATAT
This sequence comes from Viscum album, assembly GCA_963277665.1. Lineage (NCBI taxonomy): Eukaryota > Viridiplantae > Streptophyta > Magnoliopsida > Santalales > Viscaceae > Viscum > Viscum album. Next base: position 101,577,264 of record OY728156.1, read on the forward strand.
ACAATAATTTCACACTCAAGAAAACTTATTCCATATGAAAAAATATTTAAAAAAATTATATGGTATTAGGTCCAAATATATCAATACAATAGGATTTAGATATGATTAATTTTAAAAATAATCCTTATCTCTTAGTTTAAATCCACTGTTAAAATTATTTTAACCTCAGTCGGGGAAAAAAATTACTATTCATTATAACAAAAAAAGAAATCATACTCATTATAAAATTTGGAGATGATACATAAAAAATGGGAACCATTTTATCAAATTAAATTAATAAAAGTGGAAGAATGTAATTTAAAATTAAACTTACAAAATGTGATGAATTTAATTTTCCAAAAAAAATGTTTTCTTAAGTATAAAAACATTATACCAAATAAAACATCAAATTAATTACAATAAAAATAATTATATTATTCATAATATAATTAAAATAATTTTACTTTTACAAAAAAATTAAAATATAGTACCGTGTAAATGATTTAAATGAAAAAATAGTTTTTAATAAAAATCAGTATTTTTCATTATTCATCAATAAATCAATCATTTTATAAAATTTTCAAAAAATTACCCTAAGATAATTTTGACATGATTATTTCAAAAAATTAAATTAATTGTTTCAAATAACTTTTCTAAAATTTTAAGAAATATATTATAATATATGCTCGCAAAAGCAATAAAAACATATTCTGATAAAAACATATTTCTAATGTATTTAATAATTTTACTAAAAATTGGGTACTTAATTATCAATATATTTTTTATCTAAAATATTTACTAATAATTTAAAAAATGTGGTAGTTATTATAATAACAATTAATTTAATGGATATTTTCTAATGGTATGTTATATTATTATTCATTTAGACTCAGGGTTACTTGTACTACAATCTCTCAAAGGAATTAAATTTATTTAAAGAGAAATGTATAATAACATTTATTGATGTTACATTCTAATCCAATAGAAATGAATTTCTACCTAAACATTTCATCAAATCAACACAAAAAAATGAGAATGTATTTTTTTCATCACATCCTTAGGTTACCATGTAGCTTATTCAACAAATTTATTCCTCTAGATAACTTTAACTATGTGAGTAGTCATATTCCATAACAAATTATCATGATGATCAAAGATCTCTATTACTTTTTATTGATAGGAAATATCATGGTCCAGCAGTGAAACCTCATATTTTAGAAAATATGAATTATCAGGTATGTAATTATATAGGAGAGATACATGAAACACATCATGAACTTGATAGAGTTTTAGTGGAAGTGCCAAGGGATAATCTACCATTTTTACCTAATCAAGAATCTTTAAGGGGATAATATACCTAGGGATTATATTTTTATTCTTTTAGAATATCATGACATTATACCTTGGATAAATTAACTATAATTCTTTATCACTAACTTATAATTCCATATTTCACTCATGATTGCCAGTATAAATTTTCTGTCTACTCTGAGATGCTTTGATGTGCTACTGAATAGATATGAACTTCTATAACATTTTCTTATCTAGAATAAGTCCCAATAGAATTATTTCTCTAACTTCATCCAAGTATATTGGAGTTATACACTTCTTTACATAATGTTATTAATAAGTTACCATCTAAATTCTTGAGTGAAATATATTTTTTAAGAATATTCATCTATAAAATGTTATTGATCTCAACCACTTTCTAAATCCATAGAAGAAGACCTCATCATGTCATCTAGGGATAAAATTCTTCTCTAAGTGTGATAATCTATATGAGGATGATAGAAGTACTAAAGAACAACCTTGAATCCGATTCTTGTTAAAGAATTCACTAGAACTTTGATGTAAGTCTCAAATCCTAATAAGATACAATAGAATGTGGAACTTCATGAAAACATACTACTTCTTTAATATAAATTATAAAAATTTGATCAAGAGGAAAATACTCCCCGATGTCAATGAGGTGTGTTGAATTCATAAGGTGATTGAATACTTTCTAAAAAAAATTATATCCTTTACACATTTTGGGGATTTTGATGAAAAAAAAATTCATGATGATGTTTTCCCATTTCCTTTATTATATGGGTAATGGTTGTAACATCCTTTATAAATATATATATCAACCTTAAATAATATAAAATATTTATTTTCATGATATCCCTCTATAAATACTCTTTCAAATCTCTATAAATATTCATACTTATTGGATTAATAGTGAACGGTGAACTATGATATTCATCTAACCACTCCTTCTTCAGTTCGGGTATTGATGGGACACATACATGGATCCTAAATATTATCATTCCATAATATTCAAGGATCAAATTATGAACATTTCTCACCATGAATTATATATCCAAATATTCCTTATATAACTATTTAATCTTCACATGGACAGATAGTTGAACATTCATCTAAACCAGATAACATTACTCCCATTCAAAAAATATTGGTTTATATTTTTTAGATCCATAAATATTAGATATTTGTTTATTCTCATAATAGATAAGATAGCACAATCCTTTCTGCCTAATCATCTACAACCATTTTCATTTTCCTATTGTGGTAATGTATTGAGGAATAACAATATTTAATCGATTCCAACAATCCCTTTTAGAACATATTCAGAAAAATTGAGTTAATATATACTTTTAAACATTCCAATCAATATATATATCACAACTTTCTCTATAAAGATAATTTCTCTATATCTTTAATGAAAAAATAATTCAGACAACTCGTAATCATGAGTTGGGTAATTTTTCTCATGAAGCTCCAATTTTCATGAGGCATAGTCTATAATCATACCATTTTTCATAAGGACGCATCATATCCCAATTTTTTATGCATCAATATAGAACACAAATCCTTCTCCACTATAGGGTAGTATACGAATAGATGTGTTAACTAAAATTCACTTCAATTCCTTGAAATTTTAATCACATTCACATTTCCAAAGGATCATGGATCACTTCTAAGTTAACATAGCGAGTGGATTAGATTTCCATGTTAGATTCTTCACAATTAATCAATAATATCAATAAATCACATGAATGTTAGGGATCTTAATCATAGTGGTTGGATTGGTCTGACATTCAATAACTTAAATCATTGATGGATCGATATATATACCCATTCTGGTGATAATCGGATCCAAATATTGAATCTTTATTAGATAAAATTCACACTTTGTAATTTTTTCAAATGAATTATCCTTCCTTATAATCATCAGTACAATACTGAAGTGATATTCAAGCTCTTCCTTGTTTTTAGAAAATATAACAATATCATCTGTAAAGGCTAACAAATTTTGATAAAGGTAACCTCTGAAGACTCTATTCATCAAATATATGAAAATAATGAGGGAATTAGTAAGAATAAATTGAATCAGTATAAATTTATAGTGTTAATATCTCTTATGGAAGGTTTCAATTAGTATATATTTACTTTTGACCCTCAATTGACAATTTATATATAAAAGATAAATCCTGTAAAAATAGTAAGCTCCTTATAATTGATCTAAAAAATCATCAATATGTGGAATAAGATACTTATTCATGATTTTTATCTTTTTTAGTTTCTAATAATTTATATAGAGTTGCATTGATCCATATATACTCTTAACATAAATTATATGTTCACCACATTGTGATGCACTTGGATGAATGAATCCATTATCAATATTCTTCTAGAGTTTCTTCTTAAATTCCTACAATTCAATAAGGGTAATTCTGTATTGATTCCTTGAAATAGTTGTACCACCGTATATGAGCTCTACTAAAACCTCAACTTCACAATTTGAAAGAATAATAGAAAACTCTTCCAAAAATAGAAAAAATAAATGATTGTATTCGATTTTGAGTTCCTCTCCAACCAAATGAGATAAACATTCCTTTTTAATTGGAATAAATGCTCATATGATGGGTGTTATTTTCATTGTATGTTCATATTTATCACTACACTAATAAATTCTCATAGATAGGTTAGAAATATCAAATGTGACTTCCCTTACTAAGAAATTTATGTGGTATTTATATAACGAAATCTAACAAATTAATAATATGAAATCAAATTTAAATAGAGGACAAAATGATATTTTCAGTAAGAACATTTCCACAAACTATAATCGGATAGGAAACATATACTTCAGATGTGATCATAATACCATTAGAGGGTTTCACAGTTAATTTAACATATAATTGTTATGGAGATATTGTGATTACTTTAGTGAATTATTTAGATATAAAATAGTGGGAAGATCAAGAATTAAATAATATATTATAAGTTATATAATGGATGGTAAGTGTACCTTTAACTACTTAATTATCATACCCCATATATGCAATAGTGATAATTCATGATTTCTATTTTTCTTCAAGATTAAGAGGTTTATTATATCGATCAATTCCGTTAACATTCATATTTAATAATTGGTTAGAATATTTCCCATACTATTAGTATTTAATATAGTAGAGGGTGGGTGGTGAATTTTTTGGTTCTTTATCTACATCATTAGATAACTTATTCTTCCCATAAATTCAAAATTTTATTTACTGATGACCTTTTTTCTATACTTAAATCATTTACCATTCCCCTTAAGAAAATTTCTTCCATGTTTCCTTCCAAACAATTAATATAAAGTAAATATAACAGTCTTATTCTCTCCATGGTTTTTATTATTATAATATCCTTTGAATCCAACTATTCTTTTCTTTTCAAAACTAGGATATTTATGGCGACTCCAATATCCATTTCTACCTTGATAGCACGTTGAATGATTTATTAATAGACATTGAATTCTGTTAGGGTTTATTTCATTTGGATATTTGATTTTAAGCCACTGAAATATCAACCATCCTTAATTTTGGGTTTTATGATATTACCAGAAGTGTGACTCAAAATTCATGTGAAATTTTACTCATAGATAATAATAGATCCATAATCCTTGTACTTTCTCTCAAGAAATTCTTTCTCCATTTTAATATGAAGCACATGACGGATGTAATTGTGGAAAAATAACATCTTAAAATCATCTCACATCATTGATTCAATTTATTCATATTACATCATGATATATATAAGAGTACCAAATTTATCTTCTTCACTATCCCAATGATAAAATTCCAAATTAATTTTTTCATGTTCTAAAAACATGACAATGAAAAATATTTTTTAGTGGTACTGATAAATTACTCAGTAATTATTAGATCAATATACGCACTAAAATAAGGTGTATGTTACCTTGTTAAGGAATCAACAAAACTTTATCCCCTTTACTTATTTGCAATCTCAATATGATACATATGTTTTGAATGTTTTGTAACCAAATAAGCATTACTTTCCATTAATGATCCCATTGAATTTTTTTCTCATAAGGAAGATAATTTCATTATCTATAAAATTCAAAATTAACATGATATTTTTTGGTTCTATCCACTAACTAAAACTAAATATCATATTTTTAGAAACAATAATCATTGTGAGAAACCACATAATCATAAAAAATAATTTATAGGATGTCTAAATCATGACACATTGTTTTCAATAAACAAAACCTTAGGTTTGAACTAGGTTATCCATAATCATCATCTATTAAAATTATTTATAGTGGTTCATAAATAAAACATGAATTGACCCAAGAGTATTACTTGGGAGTGTCAAACCACAAGTACAGTAAGGGATAATTCACCAATCACCAGAATAATTGTCAATATATATGAAATAAACTCTATTAATGGTAACTACCCCTAGATACATTTGTTCCAAAACCACATCCACTTGTAGTATCCAGACACAAATTTATTTCAAGAAAAAAATAGACAATCACATAATTACCAAAACATTAGGATGTTATCCTATACTTAGAAATACTATAAGGGTTTTCGCCAAAGGTATATAATCCTAATATACATTGATTGAATAAAACATTACTATGATACCGAATATATCAACCTATAATTTTTATTCAATTATGTTACATCTTTGAAGATAAATATTAAATAAATTTTTCAAATGCATACTTGAGTAATATAAATGTTTATCATATTTAGATACTGGATATACAATCTTATTATGAAATAATTTCAACATCTCTCACATTGTACTCTTCTCACACATTCCCTACTTAAAACATTTATTCATAACATTGGGAAAGGAATCATAAGAAAGTGTGAGGTCAAATGCTAATTAAATCCAAACATGGGAGATATGAATGCTCAGTTAAGAAAAACATGACCATAAGGGTATGAGAACATGATCATAAAATTTGAAAACCTTACCCTATAAATCATAGATCATAATCTCGGGTCATGGTAGAATGTTTTTTAGTTCATGATACATGAATCATAAATGAATCGAAAAAACATGAACTATGATATCATAAAATTGGAATAAGATATAAATTGTTGGTATACTCATAAGAATTTAAAACCATTTCCTTGGTCAAGTATCACTTCCAATACAATCATAGTAGATTTGGTTCACTCCCTATTAATATAGACCCAACCCCAGAAATTATGGATTCAGTGTTTACTACCATTATATTGGTGTAAGATACAAGTAAATCGCATCCTAAAGGATCGAATAGTTTAGTAGTCTTGGTAGACCAGATACATACATAAGTATTGTTTTATAAATGAATGCACTAATTACAAAATAATAATTTTTTCATGGATAAATTTATTCCATATAGTTTATCCTTCCATCTCTTTCTTAGTACACATTAAGGTATTCCTAGGGAAGGGAAACTAAATATGGGAAAGATCAAATGCTCAGTAAGGGTTATGTATAGTGGAATTAATAATTAATCAATGTGAATAATCAATATAGAATGTTAATAATAGAACACGCATTACATATAGTCAATAAAATAATAAAGGAATGCATAAAATATATGGAAAGGTAAATTAATGGAAACACATGCCATTCAAATAAATATATAAGGAAAATATTAATATGGTAAAGTAAGAAACTGAAACAGAATCCAGATATATCGATGAAAAATCTCAAGTATAAATAATAACTGAATAAAAATTAAGGGAATTCTTAATTATTGGACATCATATCTCCACCACCTTAATACTATAATTTAAAGAACTTTATCAAGATGGTTAAAAACTATGTGTAAAAACCCATTTAATTTTTAAAATATATTTTTATCATGATAATATGTCGATGCATTGATGTGATAGTTAATGTTTGTGCCCCACCTATCCTTACTTACCAAAATAATTCCCCATATCTAATAATCAATTTAATTAATAAATAATACGCATTATAAAGCATCTATATAGAATAAATAATTCAGATTTTTCAATATTTCCATAGATAATCAAAGAACTGTCAAAGTAAACCCCATATGTAAAAATGATTTGTGGTTTGGGAAATAAACATAAATATGATAAATTATATGGATAATTAGGGTAAATTAAATTTTTAATGATCATAGTAAATTGAATATTTCAAGGGGAAAAACAAAAGAATCAAGGAAGTAAATGTCAATATTATCCTTCATAAAATCAATCAAAACCCAACCAGATAAATAATAAATGTGGTATCGATAAAAAAAATCCCAATTAGATAAAAATAATTTTTATTCATTTATAAATAGAAATATTATAAAAATATATTTTTAAATCATTCTTGAAGAAAATATTGATTCTATTTTGAATTTTTTTTGAAATTCATTCTTCTGAAACCCCATTTTAAAAAAAAAATCATTAAAGGGTAACCTTTTAAACATAAAATGTAAGATTCAAAGTAGTTATCATGGGTAAATATATAAAATACATACAATTTAAAAATAAAATTCCTTTTTCATGGTAAAAAGTTTAGAAAAGATCATTGTTCGGAATGATACAATAATATTCCTTTTGTAACACCAGAAGCTTCAACAGTATGCTTCTCCTTGAATAATACAATAGTGTGTGTTGTACGCAACTTCAAGTTCTAACACACCACAACCAATCAAACTAGCTATTATGAATATTAATACCCACTTTGAAATTTTATAAATTTTATCTTTCAAAATGTACTTCATTTTGGATTCAAAATCTTGAAATAAGATTTGGGTGAATTTTTGGTATTTCTCTGAACACTTTCACTTTTTGATGAATAGTGAAAAACACTGAGTTATAGTTTAAAACCGAATTTTTATTTAAATAATTATTTATTTTATTTAAATTTATTTTAGGTCCAAATAGATAAATAATACCTATATAAGTTTAATGTAATTTATTGGAGTTGTTTATAATAATTTTAGATATATAAAAATTTTATTGAACTTTTTACCGTCTTTTACCCACATCCTATGAGCATTTGGAAATTTACATAAAACATAATTTTACCACATCTGTGAGTTGAATTTCAGAAATCCGAGAGACGCGGTTGATATTAGTAAGTAAAATGTGGTTCAATAAGATGAAAATAATTTTTTATAAACATTAACTTTTTACTATTATTTACCACGGTTAAAAGTAAATAGGGTAATTAAGGGTAAAAATGATATTATTATTACCCTAAAACATGTCTTAATTCTATTATATAAGTGTAATTCGATAAAAACAACCTTAGGAAAAAAATTAGATCCTTTAGGTTCACATGGATTAGATTAGGACATTTATTATTATTTAATTCAAAGAAGAGTAAAATGTGTTAAATCCAAAGTTTAATAACTAAACCATTTTTAATATAGAGTTACACATCATATAAATTAGACTGTAAATATTCATTAGAAATATAAAAATATTTCCAACATAATGGTATTGTATTCATATTTTTTAGGAATTAAATAATTTAATTTATTTATGACACAATGATGATGCATTAATTACCTAATTAATGAAATATTAAAATTAATGATATTATAAATATCCAAATAAATGTAATTTGAGTCTTTTATGAATTACACTAATTTTATAAATTAATATGACATTTTAGGGTTTGTTAGATGAATTATTTTCTAAGTAATAATGCTATTATGAATTTAGCAAAAACAAAATACCAAAGAGTGTCAAAATTGACATAAAAGAGTTTTTAAAACAAATATTATATTATTAATTGATATTCTATTCTTAAAAATATATGGTTCAGCCAAAAGACTTATATAATAATATTTTTATCATTAATGAACCACTTGGGGTTCTCATAGATGTTTATAGTAAGTTTATTAACCATATAATATAAAAATACAAAGAGACATGGTAAATGCCAAACTATTTAAGTAAGAGTTAAATCTAAAATATAAAGTTAATAAAGTGACCCAAACTGGTCTATACCCTATTTTTTTAGAGGTTTTTGACCCATCCCCACATTATTCTTTAAATAATTTATTTTGGAGCCATTAGAAACTGAAAATTATTTTATTATAAAATAATATTTCTAGCTTTTCCTAAGGTGCCCCTCAACCCTCTTATAAAAGGGAACATCCCTTTTTCTCAAATTCACACCATCAAAGCCATTTGGATCAGAAAAAACCTACCCAAATACCCTCAAAACTATCCTCCCTTCATCTTAGAGGCCTTTCTTTAGTCATAAAGACAAACTAAGTATCCTTTTTTATCTAATCAAAAGGAAGAACCTGAAGAAGAGGTAAATATTTCATCACCTCTTTCAAGTTCCTTTATTCTTCCACTTACTCTTTCTATTATATTTCCATTCTAAAAAAATAACTTCAATATCTTCTATATACTGTGATGTTATTATAGATATGGTACAACCATATTCATTATTCTATCCATCCTTTGAATGACATGTCACCATACGTGCATACGTACGGATTATCATCTCCATGCCATGGTTAAATTGTTATTCAATACATTATTATTTGGATGTGTATAATAATGATGTGTAATTGATGTAAATAATAAATATAACATGATAATTAATCTGTATATATTATATAATATCCAATTATATATTATTTTAATATCAAAATAATGATATTGTCACTCGTGTGTACGTATGAATTATCGTCTCCACAAACATGATGAGATTCATTCCCTATCGTATCCATTCAAGACTAATTTTCATTAGATGATTAAAAATAATGTTTAAAGACTTAATATAATTCTGAATATGAATAATATACATCCTATCCATAACAAACATTACTTACGTAACAAATCATATAAATGAAAATGAATCAGTTAACACCTAAAACGATTATAATATTAAGATATTATTAACAGGTCAATGTTACTAGATCATATATGATATCAAATTAATGTATATGATTCTTGTATAATTTAATTACAGTTATTTCACCATTATACAGGAGGTTATCCTACCCTCGACCAAGGAAAAATATAAGGTAAGGGTTAATCTCACAATCTCTTTATTATCTGAGGTTGTTTATACGTAATTATCTACTGGGACCTTTTTATCATCCACATCAATGTTTCTTAAAAATGTATTTCAAAACATTTATAAAATTTACTAGATAATGGTTTAATGTCATTTATACCCTTATTTGACCTTATATGTTTTTAAAGGAATCTTTCCTTCGTTTTCCAAACAAGGTACTTTATGACCTTTTCGAAAAAATTAAGGTAAGAATGTTTTTTTAACTTATACTGCGGGTGCGGTTATTTTCCACTATTATATAATCTTCAAATATTACCTTACAATATTATAATATTGTTTTCAAAATAAACGTTTTCTTAAATTATTTCTAAATAGAAAAATATATTTCTCTAAGAAAATGTTTTTATTTCATCTATGTCAACATCCTTTGATGGATTTTAAGCTTATTTGAAGTTGATATATTATGATACAAAACATCCAAATTGTATTGAAGGATTTATGATATTTTTCACTGTGGATGTGTTATTTTCATACCATTCATGGTTAATGGATAAAGTATTGACATTTTTTATGCCATTTTTAATACGAATTTTTATGTTATGTTTAAACCTTTTCATATGAGGAATCCATTGGACTAAGTAAGTGACGGGTGGAGCCCGCTATAGCTCCTCGATGCATTAGTAGGTCTCATGAGACAAACTAGTATCTTGGAACAAGGCCTTGACAAAATCTTATTTGTAGTCTTGGAACAAGTTCTTGACTATGTGGTTATGAAAGTGTGGCATTATGCATTCCATCATTATGAAAGTGGCTATTGATATTGCGTGTGATTATTTGACTAGTAGAATATCCATGTTAGTAAGTAAATGGAAATATTTTGATTTATATTTTCCATATTATGATGAAGTTTATGTTGAAATGTCTTTTTATTTAGTTTTATACATTTCCTTAAATGTTTATTCTTATTTATGAAAGTTTCCTCTATATTGTTATCCTTACTGAGCATTTGAGTTCACCACTTTATATGTTTTATTTTTCCCATAATTCAAAAAATTATATTATGACTGACATGCAGGGATAGTCTATAGGGTCTTAGTGTTGTTCATGGAAACAATGTTGTTGTAGTTTTCCATTTTATGATGTAATGTAAACCTTATGAATGTATCTAGTAATTCCAAGGCTACTAAACTAATTGGTCTTTCAAGACATGATCTTTTGTGATCATGCCAATGATATGTAATAATGCACTGACTCTAGGCTTCTGGGGTTGGGGCGTTATAGTTGGTATCATAGGGAGATTTAGTATAAACCTTAGAAGCTATATTTAGATAAACTCTTATTAGAGCACATTACCCTAATATAGACTATGATTATTAGTATCGAAGAACTTCCTAGAATTTTGGTATTGTAGAGATTTTGTGATTTTTACAAGAAATAAATCCCTATCAGGATACATGCAGGTAGAGGTGGATATGGAACAGATGTATCTCAAGGTAAAACCCCAAAACACCGCTTTGAGCTATACTCGAACGGGAACTGGTGCACGACAACGGGACTTGCTGCACTCTTGGTTACAACACTCCCGGGGTATATGCTTAGGATAATTCTCATTTTCTTTACAAACCATTATAAAGGGTTTATGAGTATATAAATCCTCAAAGAAAACATTTTTTATGATTATAGATTATATCTATAAACTGTTCATATTATGTTAAGTGTTTTCCAAGTTTGGAATTATGTATTTCGATTCATAAACTAATCTAGTTTATGTCATTGTTTAGAAATAGCACCTAGTGGAAGGAATGGAAACTGTGTCAATGCACGCACTCCATGTAGGGATCTCCCTCCTACTCAAGATTATTATAGTGTAGCTGGTGATGCAACTAGTGTTGATCAGCTAATCACCATACTTGGACAAATCACTCAGGTTATGAATAATAACCTTACCCATATGGAGCTCCCTGATCTGCAGCATGGAGGATAAATGTTAGATCACTTCATAAGGAAAAAACCACAAACATTTAATGGGGGTAAAATTCCAATAGTAGTTGAGAAATGGATAAATTCCTTAGAGAAAATATTTGACGGCTTGGGGAGTAGTGAAAGGGAAAAATTTGTCATGGCATTTTACCGCCTCACTAGAGATGCTGATCAATTACAGTCATTGATTCAAAACACAAAGGGAGATGATGAAGTATAAAATATGTAATGTAGGGAATTTAAAGAAATTTTTATAGAAAAATACTTTCCTCATGACCATCAAGTGGATATGGAAGGAAAATTTATGAGTCTGAGGCAAAAAGAGGATGAGAATGTCGCAAAGTATGAATCTAACATTACAACATTAGTGAGGCATGCTGCATATTATATACGTAATCCAAGAAGTAATATTGATAATTTCTTTGATGGGTTAAAACCATTTCTCTGTCGAGCATTAGTCTCACAATCATTCTCATCATACAAAGATATTGTCTCATGTACTATCAAGATTGAAAAAGAATTAACTAAGTCTTACGACTTTAAAAAAAAGAGAGGAAGAGATTGGATGAACACTCTAAAAATGGAAATAAGGGGAAGAAGGGAAAAGTTGAATGCCCATCCTGTAGTAAATTTGGGAAGAAACACCCTAGTACTTGCCTAAAGGGAATGGGAGTCTGTTATAAGTGTGGCGAAAAAGGCCACCAAGCTCGTGATTTCAAGGAGAAGAAAGAGGTTGCTGATGTTGAATGCTACAATTGTAGAGAAATGGGGCATTATGCCAATGAATGTCCTAAGCGTCAGGGGAACTTACCTTAGAAAATTCTAAACGATCAAGGCCAAGCTTATGTTATCACTACTGCTGAGGTTGAAGCTCCAAAAGATGTGGTGGCAGGTAATTTAATGGTTTCCTCAGGTTTAGCAAATGCTTTATTTGATTCAGGATCATCGTATTGTTTCATATCTTCCTAGTTTTCTAAGAAAATTAGATATTTCCAATTTTATTTGACAATGGATTTTTCAGTCAAAAATATTAAGGGAAGTATCATTGCAACGATGTTTTGTGAATTTATCTCCATTAGGGCATATAAATGTTCTTTATCTGTTGTTATCATCCTCATACCCATGATTGAATTTCATATAATCTTTAGTAAGGATTGGCTTTTGGACCATGATACAAAAAAAATTGTAAGAAGAAGGAAGTAACTATTTTTATGACGATGATAAAGAACACCTTATCCTTAGAGTAGAATCATCACCACATAATTCTTATCTAGATCACCCCCTATAGCTCAACTAAATTCAATTATTAGGGAGGAAGAGAATGAAATAATTGTGGGTGAGGAAATTAATTTTCAAATATAGGATGTATAAATTGTGAATGAATATGTTGATGTTTTTTCAGAAGATTTACCTGGACATCCTCTAGAATGAGAAATTGAGTTTTCCATTGATTTAATTCCTGGTTCAAGGCCCATATCAAAGACCCCTTATAGAATGGACATTGTAGAATTAGTGGAACTAAAGAAACAACTAGAGGAATTGAGTAATAAGGGATTAATTCTCCCTAGTGTTTCTCCATGGGGATCCCCTGTTATTTTTGTTAAGAAGAAAGATGGATCTATGAGGTTGTGCATTGACTACAGGGAGATCAATGCTATAACAGTAAAGAACAAGTATCCCCTACCTCGCATTGATGATTTATTTGACCAACTTCATGGATCTCAATACTTTTCAAAGAATTACCTTTGATCTAGATATCATCAGTTGTGTGTGAAGAAGGAAGAAATTCTGAAAACATCATTTCAAACCAGGTACAGGTATTACGAATTTTTAGAAATTCTTTTTGGTTTGAATAATGCACCCTCTATCTTCATGGATTTAATGAATATAGTTTTCAAGGAATGTCATGATTACTTTGTAGTTGTAATTATTGATGATATCATGTTATACTCCAAAATCTACTAAGATCATGAAATTTTCATGCGCATTATCCTGAAGACTTTTAGAAGACATGAATTATATGGGAAGTTTAGCAAGTGTGAATTCTGGCTTCAGGAGATTTCTTTTCTTGGCCATATTTTCTCTAAGGATTGAATATCTGTTGATCATTTTAAGACTAAGGCAATCCAATAATGGCCAGAAATGAATAGTATAACTGAGGCATGTAGTTTTATTGGTTTAGCAGGTTATTATCGACGTTTCGTCCAGAATGTTTCCTAGTTGGATAAGCCATTAACAAATCTCACATGAGAAGGGACTAAATTTGTTTGTAAAAAACTGTGTGAATATGGTTTCAATGAACTGAAGAGAAGATTAGTCAATTCTCTTATCTTGACTCTACAATCGGGAAATGATGGGTTTGTTATTTATAGTGATGCCTCAATGAAAGGACTTGGTTGTGTCCTTATGTAGAATGATAGAGTTATTGCCTATGCATCACGACAACTAAAAATTCATGAGAAAAACTATCTTAATCATGATCTTGAGTTAGAAGCTGTAATATTTTCTCTTAAAATATGGAGACATTATCTCTATGGTGAAAAATGTGAGATTTATACTGATCACAAGAGTTTGAAGTATATTTTCTCATAGAAATAACTCAACATGAGGAAAAAGAGATGGTTTGAACTACTCAAGGATTATGATTGCACTATACACTACCATAAGTGGAAGGAAAATAAGGTGGAAGATTCTTTGAGCAGAAAGGATCATGGAGTTTGGAACATCATAAGATTTTAAAGCGATCCTATTTTCATGGATCTAGTAAAGATGGATATGGGAATAACCATGGAAGGTGAAACATCAATACTTTTTCAAATGGTTTCCAAACCATATTTTCTAGAAAGGATAAAGAGTTATCAGACCGGTGAGGAAGAGTTTCAAAATAATATTAAAGCTGTGAAGGATGGGAGATTGAGTGACCTTGTGTATGAAGATGGAATTTTGAAATTTGGGAAGAGACTTTGTGTTCCTAATATATATGATCTAAAAATAGAATTTTTGGATGATTCTCATAGTTCCAATTTCCCTATACACCCTGGTAGCACTAAGATGTATAGATATTTGAGGGAACATTTTTGGCGGGACAACATGAAGAGGGAAATTGCTGATTTTGTGTCAAGATGTATGGTTTTTTAATAAGTGAAATCTGGAAGGCAACATCCAAGAGGAGTCATGAAACCTCTTCCCATACCTAAGTGGAAATGGGATAATATTACGATGGACTTTTTCATGGGACTACCAAAGACTCCTAGAAGGAATGATGCAATATGGGTCATTGTTGATCATCTTACCAAGTCAGCACATTTTCATGCTATCGGGGAAAATTTACCACTTGAATGTTTAAAAAGAAAATATATTAATGAAGTTTTAATACTTCATGGAGTACCACTATCAATTTTTTCTAATCGTGATCCTTATTTTACATCAACATTCTATAAAAGTATTCAGAAAGACCTGGATACTAAACTTAGTTTGAGCACTACCTACCACCCCCAAACTGATGGACAATCAAAACGAACTATTCAAACCTTATAAGACATGTTTAGATCATGCTCACTTGACTTTCATGGTATGTGGGATCAATATTTACCTCTGGAACAATTTCCTTATAACAATAGCTTCCATTCACGTATTCAAATGGTAGCATATGAAGCATTATACGGAAAGAGATGTCTCACAACAACCTGTTGGGATGATGTTGGGGAAAGAAAACTCATAGGCCCATAACATCTGGAGGAAACGATGTAAAAGGTGAAGGTAATCCAAACCCACATCAAAGTACCTCAAAGTAGGCAGAAGAACTTTGTCGATAACCAAAGGAAGGATTTGGAATTTTAGCTAGGAGATCCTATTTTCTTGAAGTTATCTCCATAGAATGGTGTTATACGTTTCGGTAAGAAGGTAAAATTGAGTCTCAGGTACATCGGACATTTCGAAATTCTAGAACGAATTGGGGTTGTAGCTTACCATTTGGAAATGCCGCCAAGTATTTCCAAAGTCGACGATGTATTCCACGTATCACTATTGAGAAAATACATGCATGACCCAAAACATGTACTCACCTATGAGGAATTAGAACTAGAACCCGATTTGTCTTATTGCGAAGAGCCTGTCAAGGTTCTTGATACAAGAGAACAAGTGTTGAGAAACCGGATGACTCGTCTGGTAAAAGTTCTGTGGAGAAACCATAAGATAGAAGAGGCAATGTGGGAACCTGGGGAACTAATGATGAAGAACCACCCACATATTTTTATGCAGTAATATTATAGAAATTTCGAGGATGAAATTATTTGAAGGAGGGGTGAATGTAACACACCAAGCATCCATAGAATTCTTCTCTTTGAATAATACAGTAGCGTGTGTTGTACGCAACTTCGAGTTCTAACACACCACAACCAATCAAACTAGACATTATGAAAAGTAAAACCCACTTTTTGAAAATTTATAAATTTTATCTTTCAAAACGGACTTCCTTTTTGGATTCAGAATTTCAAAATTAGCTTAGGGTGAATTTTTTGTATTTTTCTGAAAACTTTCAACTTTTGATGAATTGTGAAAACAATCAGTTACAGTTTAAAACCAAATTTTTATTTAAATAATTATTTCTTTAATTTAAATTTATTTTAGGTAAAAATAGATACATAATACTTATATAAGTTCAATTTAATTCATTGGAGTCAATTTATAATAATTTTAGATATATAAATATTTTATTGATCTTTTTACCATCTTTTACCCAAATATTAGGAGCCTTTTCAAATTTACATAAAACTTAATTTTACCACTTATGTGAGTTAAATTTCAAAAATTCAAGAGACAAGGTTGATATCAGTAAGTAAAATTTGGTTCAATAAGACAAAAATAATTTTTGGTGAATAGTATCTTTTTACTTTTATTTACCACGGTTAAAAGTAAATAGTGTATTTAAGTGTAAAAATGATATTATTATTACCCTAACACATGTACTAATTCTATTTGATAATTTTGATTCATACTAAAACAAACTTAGGAAAAAAATACGATCTTTTAGGTTCACTTGGATTATATTAGGACATTTATTACTATTTAATTCAAAGAAGAGTTAAAGTTGTTAAATTCAATGTTTAATAACTAAACCATTTTTAATATAGGGTTACGCATAAGATAAATTCGACTATAAATATTCATTATAAATATAAAATTATTTCCCCTATAATGGTATTTTATTTATATTTTTTAGATATTAAATAATTTAATTTATTTATAACACAATGATGATGCAGTAATTACCTAATTAATGAAATATTAAAATAGATGATATTATAAATATCCAAATAAATTTAATTTGATAGTTTTTATGAATTAAACTAATTATCATGGTTAATATTACATGTTAGGGTTGGTGATATGATTTTTTTCGAAGTAATAATGCTATTATGAAGTTAGAAAAAACGAAATACTAAATAGTATTAAAATTGACATAAAAGATTTTTTTAAATAGATATTATATTATTAATTAAATTTATATTCCTCAAAATATAATTTTAGGCCAAATAACTTATATAATTATAGGTGTATCATTAATGAACCACTTGGGGTTATCTTGGAAGTTTATATTAAGTGTATTAACCATATAATATAAAAATACAAAGATACATGGAAAATGTCAAACTATTAAACTAAGAGTTAAATCTAAATGATAATGTTAATATAGTGACCCAAACCTGTATAAAACCTATTGGTTGAGTGTTTTTCGACCCATTCCCTCTTTAGAATTTAAATAATTCATTTTTAAGCCTTTAGAAACTGAAAATCATTTTATTATAAAATAATATTTCTTTCTTTTCTTAAGGTGCCCCTCACCCCTCTTATAAAAGGGCACTTCCCCTTCTCTATAATTGACACCTTCAAAGCCATTTGGCTCGGACAACCCCTACCCAAATACCCTCTCATCTGTCCTCCCTTCATCCTAGAGTCCTTATTTAGTCATAAATCCAACTTAAGGATCCCTTTTGATCAAATCAAAAGGAAAAACCCGAAGAAGAGGTAAATATTTCATCACCTCTTTCAAGTTCGTTTCTTCTTCCACTTACTTTTTATTTGTTGTTTCCATTATAAAATAATAAATCTAGTATCTAATATATATTGTGATGTTATTATAAATATGTTACAACCATATTCATTATTCTATCCATCCTTTGAATGACATGTCACCATACGCGCGTGCGTACGGCTTACCGTCTCCACGTTGTGGTGTAATTGTTATTCAATACATTATTATTTGGATGTGTATAATAATGATGTGTAATTGAAGTAAATAATTAATATAACAGGATAATTATTATTTATATATGATATAACAACTAATTATATAATATTTTAATATCAAAATAATTATATTGTTTCTCGTACGTATGTACGTATTACCGTTTCCACAAATGTGATGAGATTCATTCCCCATCGTATCCATTCAGGAATAATTTTCATTAGATGATTAAAAATAATGTTTAAAGACTTATTATCACTATGAATATAAATAAGATACATCCTATCCATAACAAAAATTTCTTATGTTACAAAGCATATAAAGGAAAATGAATCAGTTATCACCTGAAATGACGATAATACTAAGATATTATTAACAAAGCAATGTTAAAAGATCATATATTATATCCTATTAATGTTTATGATTCTTTTATAATTTAATAAAAAACTATTTCCCCATTATACAGTATGTTAACCTACCCTCAACTAATGAAAATCACAATGTCAGGGTTAATTTCACAATCTCTTTATTATCCGAGGTTGTTTACACGTAATTATCTACTGGTACCTCTTTTTCATCTACATCCATGATTCTTAAAAATGTATTTCAAAACATTTTTACTATTTACTAGATAATGGGTTAAATTAATCTATACCCATATTTGACCTTGTATTTTTTGGAAGGAATCTTTCCGTTATTTTCCAAATAAGGTACTTTATGACCTTTTCGACAAAATTAAGGTAACAATGTTTTTTTAACTTATACGGTGGGTGCGGCTATTTTCTACCATTATAACATCATCGAATATTACCTTACAAGATTATAAGAATATTTTAAAAATAATTGTTTTTGTTATTGATTTTAAAATTGAAATTGATATTTCTCTAAAAAATTATTTTGATTTCATCTATGTCAAATCCTTTGATGGATTTTAAGCTTATTTGAATTTGATTTATTATGATACAAAAAATCAATATTGTATTGAAGGTTTTGTAATATACTTGAATGTGGATGTGTTATTTTCATACCATTCATGGTTTAGGGATAATGTATTGAAACATTTTGTTTTCCATTTTTAATACGAATGTTTATGTTATGTTTAAACCTTTTCATATGAGGAATGCATTGGACTTACTAAGTGACGGGTGGAGCCCGCTATAGATCATCGATGCATCGGTAGGTCTCATGAGATAAACAAGTGTCTTGGCACAAGGCCCTGACAAAATCTTATTTGTAGTCTTGGCATAAGGCCTTGACTATGTGGTTATAGAAGTCTGGAATTATGCATTCCATCATTATGAAAGTGGCTATTGATTTTTCATGTGATTGTTCACCTAGTATAATATCCATGTGAGTAAGTAAATGGAATTATTTTGATTTATATTTTCCATATTACGATGAAGTTTATGTTGAAAAGACTTTTGTTTTAGTTTTAAACATTTCCTTACATGTTTATGCTGATTTATGAAAGTTTTCTCTATATTTTTATCCTTATTGAGAATTTGAGCTCACCCCTTTCTATGTTTTATTTTTTCCAAGATGCGAAAAAAGTATATTATGACTGACCTGCAGGGATAGTCTATGGGATCTCAGTGCTTTCCATGGAAACAATTTTGTTGTAGTTTTCCATTTTATGATGTAATGTAAACCTTATTAATGTATCTAGTACTTCCAAGGCTACTAAACAATCAGTATTTCGAGACTTGATCTTTGGTGATCATGCCAATGATATCACTACTACAAAAAATGGGCAAGTTAAGAGCTACCTTTTTATCAGTTCTAAAAAAAGCACTAATAAATGGGGTCTTTATCAGCACTAAAAAAAGCACTGATAAAGGGGGGGCTTTAACAGTGCTAAAAAAACTCTGTTAAAAGTGACCCTTTATCAGTTTTTTTAGCACTGATAAAGCCCCCCCCCCCCCTTATCAGCGCTTTTTTAGCACTGATAAAGGAGACTCATTTATCATCGATTTTTTTAGTAGCGCTAATAGAGACGGTCTTTATCAGCTCTTTTTCCTAGAACTGAGAAATTTTCTGTTTCAAAAAATAATAATTTTTCATGAAAAATAATATATTGTTATATAAGTATATTTATATTGATATAAATATAATATATATCTTTTAAAATATTTTTAGATAAGTGTAAATAGATTATTACATTTTAATATATAAAAAATGTATTGAAAATGGCTTTAAAATATTTTATAAAATATAATTAATTAATAATTTTCTAATTATCATCAATTAAAAATAATTTAATAATAATTTGAAGACAAAAAATATCAAAAAAATAATAAAAGATATAAAATATGTTGAAAATATATCTCAAACATCAAACGACCATAACTTTGGATCCAGGTGTCCGTTTGAGCTTTACAGTATATAAAATCAAATCCTACGATGATCTCTACATGCTTGTAACTAAAGCAAAGCTTCTGTCACATTTTTCGAGCCCAAAACATGCCTAGAAGGCCTCCAAAACTGTGTTTTTAGTTGGGATACCCCAATTTGTTAACATTAAATGGATTTTCAAATACACATATATTAAGGTATTTATTCGTAAATATATATATATATGTGTGTGTGCGTGTGTATGTGTGTGTATTTGTGTGTGTTGTATATATGTATGTATTTATTTATTTTTTTATTTATAAACACACATAAAAACATATTTTATAAATGTATTTAAATCTAATATTATAAATGTATATTATTACACAAATAAATATATGGATAAAAATTATAACTAAAAATATATATATAAATAAATATAAATATAAATTAATATACAAATAAATATATATATACTAATATATGAATAAATATATATGAATTAATATAACTAAATATATTTACATTAATATGAATCTATATTATTATAAGAATAAATATAACTATATATATATATAAATATATATATATTAATATTAATATGTGAATAAATATATATGTATTAATATAACTAAATATATTTATATTAACATGAAGCTATATTAATTTATGAATAAATATAACCATATATATATATATATATAAATAGATATATCATTAAATTGAGAAAAAAATGAAATGGCTTAGTGGTAAAGGTGCATGCGTGCAAGGGGGAGGTCGCGGGTTCGAGTTCTGGTTGAAGCAAGGAGGTGCGCGCGGGGGGCATGTGATGGATCAGTGGGCAAGGGCAGTGCACTGGAGTGGTCCACCTAGTGCTGATAAAGGGGGTCAAGCACTATTAAAAGCTCCCCCCGAATTATATATTCTTTTTTATTTTCTTGACCTTTTTCAGCGCTTTTGTGAGCGCTGATAAAAGGGACCCCCCATATCTTCACCTCATTTAACAGCTCTTTTTTAGCACTATTAATGCCCTTTTCTAACGTTTATAAAATCTATATTTGTAGTAGTGTGTGTAATAATGCATTGACTCTGGGCTTCTGGGGTCGGGGCGTTACACCTTTGAAAATATTTTTACAGAAAAAGGGTAAAAATGTATATTATAAATCATTTTGAAAAGGTTATAACATTTTTGAAAACCTTTATAGACAAATGTGTTTTAAGATGAAAACAGGTTCTCTGACTAAAGAGAGGAATAAAGTTGGGTTTTATTAAAAACAATTTCTATAATATTTTGAGTACCAAAGACTATAAAAATGGTTCTCTTACTTGATAAAAGTCATGAATAAACCTAGGAGAAAAAATATTCAGTTTATTATAAAATGATAAAATAATTTCCTTTGATGAAAATTCAAGGGTAAATAATCATGAATATAATGATATTGTAAAGTAAACCCTACAAAATATTATAACATTTAAGTGAGAATCGGTCAATGAGTATATTATGAGTGTCTACTATAAATCAACATAAATTAAGTGAAAATAAAAAAAATAGATAATAAAATTCATTAAAGACATAATAATATAATATTAATGAAAATTAGGTTTTGTATAACCCAATTAAAATAAATTGGTTTATAAAATTATTTTACACTTGCTAACTTTTTAATCTAATCCACTTAGATGAAATAATTCAAATTGAAACTCAAAATATTATGAATAATGAATGAATAATGATATTATTTGAAAAAAATTAAATATATACACAATATACAAGAAATTAATTACACAAAAATAAATTTATTCTTTCAAAATAAAATTAACAATCATAAAAGGAAGTGATATTCTAAATATAATAAATAAAAACATTCTTGAAAATAATTATCTTTAAACAATCCAAAGTGTCCCATACCACTTTGAAACATTTGAATCATAATATCCATGAATTAATTACATTAAATTAAACTTTTAATATCATGGGAATAAATATATTCATGATATAACATGTCAAATGGTAGTATATACACCATATAAAAGAAACTAGGTTCATGACAACAAATAAGTCTCAATGGAATATAAATTGAGGTGAAATCTATTACCTTGCATTTCCCTTTTGGGTGAAAATACTATAACATCCTATATAATGGTTTTAAACATGTCACTATGTAATAATATAACCATAATCATATTAATAATATCATATATTAACTTCTAAGTATATCTTATTAACCATTTGTCAACAATCTTTCATTATTTTCACTATTTTGGGTGTTAATTGCCTTGTCTACCGAGTATGTTTTGACTTGTTACTTTTTCTTACTATTACATAGATCATGGTTTCATAATATAAAAATTTTAAATCATGATGTAATTATCATATATACATAGTCTCTATGTATTTATAACAATACATAGAATTTTTATATAAGAAATGAAATTCATAGTTCATGTAGACAGTAGGTCGTACATACGCATCAATGATAGTTTCATTTCATTGTCATAATTAAAGAATGAAAAGAAAATGATATATATTTTTATTATAATTATAGTATAATATTTATTTCATATATCTTATATGTTATTATTAAAACTATACTTTATAAATTCTACGTATAGAATGAATGAATCAAATCGCTTTGAGGGAGTAGTAGTCCACACTTCCACAAACGAAGTTATCATATTCCAACAAAATGTATTTCATAAATGCATTGTTATAGAATAATTAAATAAGTATAAATGAATTTTAAATATAATATATAAAAAATATAAACATATTTTCCATCATAATTATCAACCATCATAGGTGGTAAAGGAAAAATGAATACCTTCGTTTTGTGAGGTAGTAGTTCGGCATACACAAAATTCGTAAGACTATTACTTATTAGATAGAAGTGTGTGTAAGTATCAGAAGAAAAATTAACATAAATATCTAAGTATTTTTTGGATACTTTTGTTTTTATATAATCATTCTATAATTAGAATTTAAGTATTCAAAAAGGAATTAAAAATAAAGATCTTAAGGAAGGATGTTACCTCTTATTTGGGTAACTCCTTTTAATTTTCACCAAAGGGATTACATGGATGTATTTATGACCAAGTTGAGGATTCCAATTTAAAGGGAGGTATTTTTAGGATCTATTTGGGTAGATATTTTTTGATAAAAAGTTTCTTGAGAGGTGTAAGGAAGTGGTCGGAGTGAGTATCTTTTTATAGTGGAGGACAAGTGACACTCTTGTAAATTTTAGAAGATGGAATTCCATCCAAATTTTTTCCATTTAATTTGGATCCAATATTTATAGAAATTATATAAAATGGATTATAGTTTTAAAATATTTCCATAAAATGGATTTTGAACAAGTTTCTAGGTCATTTTGTCTATTAAGTTTAACGTTTAGTCCCTTGTTAAGCTATTTTTTATTTTAATCACTAAAATTATCTTTACTTAGTTTCACTAATATTATTGTTAAGAAACTAAGTATAAGTTATTTGAAATTTAAAATTAATCATATTATGAATATGGAATCCATTTTTTCAAATTACTATCACATGAGTAGAATAAATTGACTTAAATTCATTCATGTCGATGAGAAGATAAAGAGGATTTCTGAAGTATAAATGTTCTAAAGTTATACATATTTTTATATCTAATTTCAAAGTGAACGTTTATTTTAATGAAATAAATTGGTTTAAATAAAATAAAATTTATATAATGATGCTTTACACCCCATAAAAATATTATTTAACCTTGTATCTAATTTGGAAGAAAAAGTAGTTTTGAATTAAAATTCAATATTTTTCACTATTTATAAAAAAAGAAACTTCATAAAAAAATATCAAAAAATTAACATAAAGAAGTTTTTACTTTACTATATCAAGTATTAATTTTATCTAAACTTATAATATTTACAAAATTTCTAAAAATTGGATTTAAAATAGGTTTTTCATTAAAATGTGATAAAATTATCCGTAGAAAAATATAGGTTTTTTATGTGTAAAATTGGGTTTTTTCTTATATTAAGCCTATGAAATATATTGGATGAATATAAAAAATATTTCATTGAATATATAATACCTCTATTTCATTAAAATCATTATATAATTTTAATTAATTTAATTTATTATTATAAAACACTTTTTTGATCATAGAAATAGTTTTTTATAAATATATTTCCTTTATATTCACTTGGTTCTTATATTCATTTCAAATTAATTTTTAACTAATGAATTCATTTTATATTTTTGTAAACCATAGACTTTTATAATTTAGTAAATAATATTGATATCTCCAACTTAATGGATATGTTATATCTAATTATATTAAATATTACTATTTTAATGATATATTGTTGTTTGGTAAAACTTGGTCTTTCTTATAATGAAAGATAAAGAACAAGGTATTCCTTGCATGTAAGGAAGGATAACATAGTGTTTTTGAGAATTTAATTGTATATAATAGATATGAAATATTAAATATAATATAAATTCTTGGTATATTATGTTCACTTATATGCTTGGTTTTGTGTGTCATACACGCTATCGAATAAAAGTTACGCTTTTGGAATTTTCAAGGAATTATATTATACCAACATCAATTAAACTATATCGTCACAATTTAAACCCAAACTTGGTAAAATATTGTTTTATATTTCATATGTTGAAATCTGAAATCCTAATAAGGGTTTATTAAAAATACTATAGAAAATAAATAATGGGAAGCACAAAGGTCAAATGGACTATCATATAACATGGTCTATAAGTAGAACAAAATTAGTGTAAAGAAGAGATAATTTTATGGAGGAAAATCCTAAATATTTATAGGGAGTGATTGGATTAATCAATAAAAAACAATTTAATGATCAATGTAAAATTTAGGGCCTCAAATCCATTAATCTATAATTATTTATAAGACCATAGGTCTAACAAAAAATAAGGTATAGGACAACATTTTTTTGTTTTTGATCATTTTCATATTGTTGAGTAATTATTTTACTACCTAAGTATGTAAAGGAATATATGACTTGATATATTTATATAAATACAAATTCATCATTTGTCTTACCTTTTATCAATTTACAAATCATCCATTACTTCAAGAAATTGATATTCAAAAATTAACTTTGTTTCCTAAAGGATTACAATTTAATTTTAACAGATCAGAAGTCCCATAAAAGCGTGAAAATTATAAATATTGGTCTACAAATATTCTAAAAATCCAATACGGATAATATAGTTATCTCTAAACCAAAAATTTTACACTACTGTTTCATCATTAATATATATTTATAAATTTTTTTAACTAAAAATAATGACATTTTAACTAGGAAATTGCATAGTTCAGTGGTAGGTGTGAAACCCTTATCGTCCATTGGTCATGGGTTCATGACTTGTAACCTTGCTGAATCTGATTCCTTTTCACCAGATATATCGTTATCCCTTTTATAAAATAATATTAATAAAATTTTCAAAATAAATATGATGTACATCCATGAAATAATTTAAATCACTAAATAGAATATTAACTATTGTTTTCAATACATCCTCAATACATAAATACATTATCCATTTATTTACATAGAGGTCCTTCCTTACTATAAGGTTTAAAGTAAGTTATTTGTTGTCCTTATCTATTCAAATACTTCATAATGGTTTTTAAAGAAAATTTTAATTATCCTAAGAGTATTCCAATAGAGTGGAAAACCAGGTCTGTAGTAAAGCTCGTTGTCATGTATCATGTTTTGTCGAGTCAGGCCTCATGCACCTTGTCAGATTTTTTACCCCTATGTATATATTTTCCAAAACCACATCCACTTGTAGTATCTAGGTAGGGATGTATTTCTTTAAAAACCATATAATATCTATCTAACTAAAACATTTTTATGTTCTTCTATACGTATCCTCAAATTATATCTTAGGTATATGTTCTATAATTTGTGTTTTCCTAAATCTTGTTCCCAAGCCTACTACTAAACTTTATGTAATACCCATTATAGTGATTTGACCCCCAAAATCATGGATCCTGTGTCTACTATCCTTAAATTGGAAAAATATACGAGTAAATCCAGTCCCAAAGGACCAAATAGTTTAGTAGTCTTGGTAACCAATTTCATACACTTGTATTTTTTTATAAATTAATTCTCTAATTACAGCATTATTTTTTTTCAAAGATTATTTTACTTCCTATAGAATATCCTATCATATCTTTCTTAGTACATTTTAGGTTATTATTGGGAAAATGAAACAAAATATGGGTGAGATAAAATGCTCGTTAAGGTTTAAGTATAGTGGAAGAAATAATTTATCAATGTGTATAATAAATATGGAATGGTAATAACCTAACACACATGGAATAGTGTCAATGAAATAATAATGGAATGAATAAAAATATGGAATGTAAAATAAATGGAAACACAATTCATTATAATAACGATATAAGGGAAAATCAATATGGAAAAGAAAAAAATGAAAAAAGCTAGATATGTTTATGAAAACTCTCATGGAAAAAAAATACTGAATCAAAAATGATAGTAATGCTTAATTATTGGAAAACATTTCTTATGAACAAGAAAACCTATACCACCAAGAACATTAACAAGATATTTTAAAACTATAGGTATAAACCCATTTAATTTTTGAAACATATTTATCTCATAAGAAAAAGTCCATGCATCTAGGGGCTATATAATGGTAAGGCCCCAAACATTACTACATATCCAAAGAATTCCTTATATTGAATAATCGGTTTAATTAATAAACAATATTCCATATCAAATATCTGTATGGAATAAATAATATGAATTTTTAAATATTTTCATATATAAGAAAGTAATTGTAAAATTAAACACAAAATTATAAAATAATATATAGTTTATGAAATAATAATATCTATTCTAAATGATATGGATAAATAGTGTAAACTAAATATCTAATGATCATAGGAAATTTAACATTTCAAGGCGACTAACAATGGAATCAAATAAGTGAATGAAAATACTATCCTTTTCCAAATCAATAAAAAATTATCTAGAATAATAATAATGCGGGTATAAATACAATATATCCCAAGTAGATTAAAAATAAATTATTGTTTTTATTAATGAATGGAAATATTATAAAAATATTATTTTAAAAACATACTTTAAGAAAATACCATTTTTATTTTGAAAATAATTGAATTTCCTTTTCTTAAAATCACATTTAAAAAAAATTAAAATGTAACATTTTAGACTTGCAAAGAAATCTTTGACAGAATGAAAATGGGTAAATCCATTCATTTTGTAGAAGGTAAAAACGAAAATTCCATTTTATTGTTAAAATAGATATATAGGTGAATTATTCATAAATATAGAAAAATATTACTTTTTAAACATTTTTAAATACAAAAAAGATAAAAATTTCTTTAATAAATTAATTTTTTAGGCTAAAACTTTTTTGAAAACTATATTAGAAATATAGTTTTTTTTAAGAAAATAGGTTCTTTGACTAAAGAGATAAATGAAGTAGGTTTTTCTTTAAAAAAACTCTAAAAAATTTTGTGTACCAATGAGTGGAAAAAATTTACTATTACTTAATATAGGTCGTGAATAACTAGTGGATAAAAAAATAAAAGTGATCATTAGACAATGATCAAATAATTTATTTTTATGGAAATTCATTTGTAAAAAAACATGAACAAAATTTGATTGTGAATTAAACCCTATAAAATATTCTAACATTTATGTGAGAATCAATTAATGAGTAGATTATTTGGGGAAACTGTAAATCCACATAAAACAAGTGGAAATAAAACAATATATAGTCAGGTTAAATATTCACATAATCATATGATATTAAAAAAATGGTTTTATAGGGTAAACAATTTAAAAAAATTGATTATGAAATTCTTTTCCACTTGGTATCAAATCCCCTTAAATGAAATAATTCAAATTGAAACTCAAAATATCTAGAAGAATAAATGAATAATGATATTATATGAAAAAGTGGTAGTATGTACGTCATATATAAAAAAATTGGTGTAAAAATATTAAGTGATTGTTTTGATAGAAATTTAACAATCACAAAAGGAAGTTATATGTCAAAAATAATCATTAAAAATGTTCTCTAGGAGAATAATCTTTAAAAATTCCAAAGTGTCCCCTGACACTTTGAAACATTTGAATCATAATATACATGAAGTAATGAAATTAAATGAAAAATGTAATATCATTATATTAAATATATTCCTGATATAATATTTCAAATGGTATTTTATACACCATATAAAAGAAACTGGGTTCATAATAACAAATAATTCTCAAGGGAAAGTATACTAAGTCGAAATCCATCACATTTCACTTCCTTTTTTTGGTGAACATACTTCAACTTCATGTATAATGGTTTTAAACTTTTACTAACTAATAATATAACCACAATCATATTTATTATATCATATATTATCATATTATAATATCTTATTACACGTTTTTTAACAATCTTCCATAATTTTCACTATTTTAGGTGTTAATTTCCTAGTCTTTCAAGTATGATTTGACTTGTTACTTTTTTTTACTATTACATATATCATTATTTAATAATCTAAAAAATTTAAAACATTATTAAATTTTCATGTAAATCCATTATATATTTATATTATAATAATCCATAATATTTTGAGATAATAAATGAAATGCACCGTTCATGGAGACGGTAGTGGTACATACGCATGAACGCTAGTTTCATTTCATTATTGTATTAAAAGAATAAAAATTAATTGATATATATTTATATTATAATTATAGTATAATATTTATGTCATACATTTCATATGTTTTTATTAAAAACATCTTTTATACATTCCATGTAGAGCATGAATGAATCACATCGCTTTGTGGGGTGGAAGTCCACACTTCCACAGACGATGTTATCGAATTCCCAAAAAATGGAGTAAATAAAGTTATGTGTTATAAAGGATTTAAATAATTATAAATATATTATAAATATCATATATAAAATATATAAATTGAGTGTCCATCATAGTTCCCATCTATGAGATGTGGTCAAGGAAAAAATAACAACTTTGTTTCGTGAGGCGGTAGTTCACCGTACACATAAACAGTAAATTCGTTACCCATTAGATATAAATGTTTTTAAGTATAGGTAAAATACTTAACAGTAAAAAATATTAGTATAATTATTATACTTATGTTGTTATATAATCTAGTAATAAGAACAATTGAATAAGTGGAAAAATAATTAAAACTAAAGATCTTGAGGAAGGATTTTACCTCTTATTTAGGTAACTCTTTTTGGTTTTTACCAAAGGGATACCTTGCATGGATTTATGAACAAGGTTAGGATTATGGGTTTTGGAGATGGATTTTGGGGATCTATATTCTCATATCTTATTTGATCCAATGATTCTTGAGAGGTGTGAGAAAGTGGGATGGGTGAATGTCTTTTTACAGTGGAGAAGGAGTGGCCTTATTGTAAATTTAGGAAAAGGGAATTAAACCAACATTTTTCCATTTAATGTTGATCCAATAATAGTGAAAATACTATAAATGGGAGTATAGGGTCGGAATATTTCTATCCAATTCCTTTTGTACAAGTTTATATGCCATTATGGATTTTAAGTTTAAGGTTTAGTCCGTTGTTAAATAATTTTTCTCTTAATCATTGTAATTAACTGTAATTACTTTCACTTGTAATTTTGATCAAAATCAAATTTGGGAATATTGAAAATTATACACAGTGATTATTTACAATATTGAATCAATTTTTCCAAATTCTAATCACATAAGTGGAAGAAATTAAATTAGATTCAATATTTCATATGGGATGATAAATAATGTTTTTAAAGTAAAAACATTCAAATGTTTGCTAAGTTTTTATATAGAATATCCAGGTGAAATTGATTAATATGAACTAAATTGGTTGAAATGATAAAAAATTTACCTAATTAATATTTAAAAGAAATAAAAATATAATTTATACTTATAAATTTATTAGATGAAAATGTAGTTTTGAATTAAAATTCCGTATTTTTCACTATTCAAAAAAAACATCAATGAAAAATACCAAAAATCTAACCTAAAATAATTTTTATTTTACTATTTCAAATATTAATTTTATTTTAACATATGATATTTATAAAATTTCAAAAAAAATTATTCAAAATAGGTTTTCCTTTAAAGGGTGGTAAAACTAGCCTTTAAAAAATATAGGTTTTGGTGTTTAAAATTGGGTTTGTTCTTATCTTATGCCTATAAAATATATTGTATGGATATAAAAAATATTTTATTGAATTTATAGTATTAATATTTATCTAATATATTTCACTAATTGTTATTAATTTAATTAATTATGGTAAAACACCTTTTTAATCATAAAAATATTTTTCTATAAAAACATTACAATTATATTCAATTGGTTTTTATATTCATTTATAAATAATTTTCAACCATTTAATTCATTTTATATTTTTGTAAAATATATACTTCATACGTTAGTTAACAATTGTAACACCCCAACCCCATTTACCCAGAGTCAGTGCATTATTACATAACATTGGCATGAAAAAGGAAAATCATGTCTCGAAAGACCGATCAATTTAGTAGCCTTGGAAATACTAGATAGATTCATCAGGTCAAAATTACAACTTTAAAAGAAAATGACACTAAATTATTCCATTGGAAACATCCAAGATTCCTAGATTATGCCTGCAAGTAACTCATAACTAACTTCTTCACATCCTGGGAGAAATAAAACATAGAAAATCGTGATCTCAAATGCCCAGTAAGGATAACAATATAGTGGAAACTTTCATAAATGAGAATAAACATATAAGGCAATGCATAACTAAAAAAAAGCCTTTTAAACTTGAACTTCAGCATAATATGGAAAAAAATGAAATAATTCCATTTACTTATTCACATGGATATTCTACTAGTGGAATAATCACATGCAATATCAATAACCACTTTTATAATGATGGAATGCATAATGCCAGACTATCATAAACACGTAGCGAAGACCTTGTGCCGAGACTACAAATAAGATTTTTTCAAGGCCTCGTTCCAAGACCCTAGTTTGTCTCATTAAACCTACGGATGCATCAAGGAGCTATATCGGGTTACACCCATCACTTACTAAGTCCAATGCATTCCTCATATGAACAGGTTTAAAAATAA
The DNA here is from genome assembly GCA_963277665.1 of Viscum album. Classification (NCBI taxonomy): domain Eukaryota; kingdom Viridiplantae; phylum Streptophyta; class Magnoliopsida; order Santalales; family Viscaceae; genus Viscum; species Viscum album. The sequence continues at coordinate 101,609,271 of OY728156.1, forward strand.
CATAAAAATTCGTATTAAAACTAGCATAAGAAATGTCAATACTTTATCAACAAACCATGAATGGTATAAAAATAGCACATCCACAGTAAAACATAACTCATTAGATAAAATATGGAAGATTGTATTGTATCAGATTAACCTAAATAGACAATAATGAAGGATATTGACATAGATTAAAATAATCATCAAACTATTGAGAGAAATATCCCACTTTTTCTGGAAAACATTTAAAAGTCACACTCTTTGTCAAGAAGACATTTAAAATAGATTTTTGAATCAAAGTTTCCCATACCACTTTGAAAATTTTGAATGGAATTAAAATTTTAAAAACATTCATTTCCATATAAATAAATCCTTAAACCCATTTTTTAAAACATGGACATTAATGAGAATGATTTAGAATAATATATCTTTAAAACATTTTAAAATGATATTTTAGTTACAATTCCTAACCAAAATAGAGACACTCGAATACAAATAATTGAGGTAATAAAAACTTTTTAATATCATGAGAATAAAGGGATTCATGATATACTATGTCAAAGTACATTATATACACCATATAAAAGTGATTTGTTGTTTAACAACAAAGGAGTCTCAATGGAATGTAAATTGAGATTAAATCTCTCATAAAGGTTGTATCCTTAGGCTAAGGATAAATCAACGATATAATTATGTGTGGCAAATAAAAATACACTCAATATGATCGGATATTTAGTGTAAAACAATCAATGTACATTAACACAAATTCTTGTAAAAACAATACAAATGAATTATATGTTTAACTCAATAAATATAGATTGAGTTAAAATTACTCTTATCAAGTTCATATCGATGACATGATAATTTTTCAATGGAGTGATTATGTGTATCAAAAGTATATCCACAGAAAGGGGAGTGTAAATTATGACATAAGAAATTTAATAGTGATTCCACACATAATCTTGGAGTAAAATAATCCATGAAGTATTCGTAAAGCCGAATGAGTGGAAATTGAAATTTCAAATTCCCTTATCGATTTGGTAACTTACGAAACATACACCCATTAAAGAAGGATCATAAAATGATGATGTGAATTTCTATAAGTTAAAGTATATTACACAATGAATACAATCATGGGCAGTACACACACCACATGCAATAAGTAAGTGGTGAACAATGGAAATCTCACGGAATTAAAAGTGAGATAAGAAACCCCTTACTTTGTACTTTTTCGTTGGTCAAGGGTAGGTTAACCTCCTGTATAATAGTGAAATAATTTTTATTTAATTATACAAGAATCGTATATATTAATATGATATCATATATGATCTTTTAACATCGATTTGTTAATAATATCTTAGTATTATCATCATTTCGGGTGTTAACAGATTCATTTCCCTTTATATTATTTGTTATGTGAGCAATATTTGTTATGGATGGGATGTATCTTATTCATATCCAGAATTATATCATGTCTATAATCATTATTTTTAATCATCAAATTAAATTTAGTCTTCAATGGATATGATGGGGAATGAATCTCATCACGTTCGTCGAGACGGTAATCCGTACGTACGCACGAGCGGCAATATCATTATTTTGATATTAAAATAATATATAATTGGATGGTATATAATATATACAGAATCATTATCATGTTATATTTATTATTTACATGGATTACACATCATTATTATACCTATCCAAATAATAATGTTTTGAATAACAATTACACCACGACGTGGAGACGGTAAGCCGTACGTACACACGTATGGTGACATGTCATTCAAAGGATGGATAGAATACGGAATATGGTTGTACCATATTTATAATAACATCACAGTATATATAAGATATTGTAGTTATTATTTTTGAAAGTAAATAACAAAGAAAGAAGAAGTTGAAGAAGAAAGGAACTTGAAAAAGGGTGGTGAAAACATTACCTCTTCTTCGGGTTCTTCCTTTTGATTTGATCAAAAGGGATCTATATGTTGGTTTTATGATCAAACTAAGGCCTCTAGGATGAATTAAGGTAAGTTTATAGATTATTCGGGTAGGTTTTTTCTGATCCAAAATGCTTATAATGTGTGAATTAGTGAGAATGGGGAGTGCCCATTTATAATAGGGGTGAGGGGCACCTTGAGAAAAGCTAGAAATATTATTTTATAATAAATTAATATTCAGTTTCTAATGGCTCCAAAGTAGATTATTAAAAGTCTAAGGTGGGTATGGGTCTGAATAATTTCATCCAATAGAATTTAGATAGGATTGGGTCATTATATTAACCATATCTTTTAGTTTTAACTCTTAGTTAATTAGTTTGACATTTACCATGTCACTTTATATTTTTATATTATATAGTTAATAAAATTACTATATACATCCAAGAGACCCCCAAGTGTTCCATTAGTGATACACCTATCATAATATAAGTCCTTTGTCCGAACTATAGATTTTTAGGAATAGAATATCAATTAATAATATAATATTTGTTTTGAAAACTCATTTATATCAATTTTGACACTATTCAATAATTGATTTTTGTTAAAGTCTTAACAACTTTATTAATTAGAAAAAAATTCATTTAATAAATCCTATAATGTCATATTAACTAATAATATTAATTTATGTCATCAAAAGTTTGATATTATATTTATTTTAACATTTATAATACCATTTATTTGATTCTTTCATTAATAAGGAAAATACTGCAACATTATTTGTCATAAATAATATTAATTATTAAATGTCTAAAAATTATAAATAAAATACTATTATGTATGAACTCTTTTTAGCTTTCTAATAAATATTTATAGTCGAAAATCCAACATATATGACCCTATGTAAAAATTGTTTTTCTAAACGATATATGTTTATGTCATTTTTGTATTTATTTTAACTTAATTAATATAAAGTGTCCTTATCACTTTCAAGTGGATCCAAGGGGTCCCAAAATAGACAAAAAGATTCCCATGGTCGGACATGTATCAAAAAATAAGGTTAGGAAAAGTTTTAGGGTAATTTATTATTATTATAATATTATTTGTTTACCCTTATTTGCCAGATTTACACTTTGACCATGTTAAATAAAATATTTACCGAAGTAATTATTCAAAATGTATAAAAATAAGAGTTACCTATTTACATAATTTGGACATCCTGATTAAAAATATAGAGTCCATTTTTCTAAATTCAAAATACAAAAGTGGTAGAAATTAATTTAAAATTAATTCCTGTTGTCAAAACAAAATGCGTGTTTTTAAAAGATAATAATTATCAAAAGATTGACACTTGTTTATGTCCGGTTTAAATGTGAAATCATGTCCAATGACCAAAATTGTACTAAATTGTAAAAATATATTCTAAATATATTTTAAAACCACTCAAATTCATAATTTATCACTGTTAATTATTTTGATTAAAAAAGTTGTTTTTAATAAAAATTTAGTAATTTTCACTATTAATCAAAATATGAAAGTTATCCGAAAAGTACCAAAATTTCCCCTAGGATAATTTAGATATTCAAAATCCAAAAATTAAGTCCATTTTGAATGATAAAATGTATAAAATTTCAAAAGGTGGGTATTACTATTCATAACGGCTAGTTTTATTAGTTGTGGTGCTTGTTAGAACTTAAAGTTCCGTACAACACACGCTACTGTATCATTCAGCGTAAAGCGTACTGTGGAATCTTGGGGTGTTAAATTCTCCCCTCATTCAATAAATATTTACCCGCTATTTTTAAAATTGGACTTGGGAATATAATGGAAAGTCCCACGTCGGAAAAAGAGTCAATAAAACTGTCACTTTAAAAGAAAGAAAGAGAAGTGCAAAGGTCACCTGAGATAAACTATACTAGGATTCCATGTAGATAAACATGGATATGGATGATAAACTAAGTGTCAAGATCTGATGTAGAGAGATAGAAAACATGATCAAGAGAAAGTTAACAACAAGAAAACCACAAACTTGTGATGGGACAAACATTCATTAGTTTCCCAGTAGGAAAAGTAAACTGACAACATTTTTTTAAGTTACATTACATAAATATGAGGAATTCATTTCTGAGATTGACTAAGAACATAAAGATATATACTTATTGTTTATGTAAAGTTTCATTCTTTAATAAATTTCTACTAGTAACTCATTTTTAAACAATGAGTATTCCAGAATACTTGGTCACACTAGAAGATCTAGAATAAACATCTTATAGAATCACATGATCCATGAAGAATAAAATATATATTTACCTTGTCTTTAGAGATTAATCAAAACCAAAATGGTTAGTATAAGATCTGATGATCCCCCAAAAGGTTATTCCATTAGAGAAAGAAACACTAATCTTAATTTCTAAAATTAAACCAACAATACCACAAAGTTAAATAAATTGCATTCAATAAACAATTGTCCTTAAAATACTTCAATAAAATCCAAAATAATATTGAAACCCAAAACATATAAGGATTTGGTTATGTTGTCTTCCATGTTAAATGGTATCTCCAAATGACATCAACTACTCTTAAAGTTACATACTTAAAAGTATTTAACCTAATCGCATATTCTCTATTATAGGTTAATCATTTACATAAATAACCCAAATCACTTTAAATCCACAATAAAACCATAGATAAAATTCCATCATTACTCCTCAAATTAATTTCCATAGTATTATATTTTCCTTGGGCATATAGTGTTCCCAAAAAAGGGAACATCTTCGAAAATAACATTTATCACTTAATCACCAAATCATTTTCTTATACTAAGGGCATTCATTTTATAAGACATAAGATCCCAAATCAACTTATTATTGATCAATAAAATCATTTAACTAAAAATAATAGTCCCACTAACCAGGGACTTCACGTAGTCCAGTGGTAGGCGATAAATCCCAATCGCACTTTGGTTGTGGGTTCGATTCCCACGGCTTTGTCCGACACGATGGGTTGTCACACAGTCTGCATGTTGTCCTTTTTCAAAAACTATATTTTTTAACATTAGAAAAATGAGATAAATTCCTCAAAATGACCATAACATAATTTAACCACAAATGTTATCTCATACCATTCATTTTCATCCCAAATTATAATAACTTGTAATTACCTCAAACCCAATGATCATATAAAACCAAATGGTTATTTATAACTATATCCAAAAGAGAAAATATAATTCTTCCTCTAATATCATTCTCACATGGTAAACTGAAGGGCTACAAATACAGGAGAAAATTATTCCAAAGTAAACCCATCTACAAGGAGCACTAATAATTTTTAGACATTTCTCTAACCATTTATTTCCACATAGCTTTTTATTTAACCAATAAAATATCCTATAGAATAGGGCGTTCACTCAGTTAATGGCCAAGTCCCCTACATTTATGGCAGATGACTGTAAATGGATTCTTGGGACCATTTTTATCTTCTTCCATAGTAATCTTAATTTTTCTTCAGCAATTCTTCACTTTATGTCCTTCCTTCCCACACGTAAAGAATTTCATTGTCCCATTGAGACACTTCCCTGGGTGTCTCCATCCAAATTTCCTGCATGATGGAAATTGAGGATTCTTTTCTCCATGGTCTCCACTGGTGGATCCCTTATCGTTAATCACCTTTCTCTTCATTGTTGAGTCTGGGAATTGGTTAATATATATAGTGTTGATCATATTTTTGGAAAATTGATTTGGCATGAAGATGATATCTTTTACGCCTATCAAAATTCTATTTTTCTGCTCATTGCCACCACCATTCCCACCTTGTACATCATTCTCAAAGTCACTATGACTTCCTTGGAAACTAGCCATTGACTAAAACCAGAAATCATTGTGTGAGTAACAGTTGTCATAAAATCATTTAGAGAATATCATGACACTATATTTTCAATTTTGAAACACCTTAAGATTAACCATGGTCATTTATTCTTATCTTATATTAAAATCCTTCAAATCAGTTTGTAATGAAAATGTAAATTATCCTAAGCATATCCCCCGGGAGTGTCATAACCACGAGTGAAGCAAGGCCCGTTGTCATGCACCAGTTCCCATTCGAGTCTAGATCAAAGCGGTGTTTTTGGGTTTTACCCCTAGGTACATTTGTGCCAGATCCGCCTCTACCTACTTGTATCCAGACAGGGATATGTTTCTCGAAAAAATCACAAAATTTCTTCAATATCAAAATTCTAGGAAGCTATTCTATACTAATCCACAAATACCATCTTAGATCTATGTGCTCTAATTAGAGTTTATCTAAATCTAGCTTCCAAGGTTTGTACTAAACTTTTTCTGATACCAATTGTAATGCCCCGACCCCAGTTACCCAGAGTTGGTGCATTATTACATAACATTGGAATGATAAAAGGAAATCATGTCCCGAAAGACTGATCAGTTTAGTAGCCATGGAAATACTAGATAGAATCATCAAGTCACAATTACAACTTGAAAAGGAAAAGACACTTAATTATTCTATTGGAAACATCCAAGATTCCTAGATTATGCCTGAAATTACTCATAACTAACTTCTTCAAATTCTAGGAAAAATAAAACATAGAAAGGGGTGATCTCAAATGCCCAGTAACGATAAAAATATAGCAGAAACTTTCATAAATGAGCATGAACATATAAGGTAATGCATAACCAAAACAAAATCCTTTTAAACTTGAACTTGAGCATAATATGGAAAAAATGAAATAATGTTATTAACTTATTCACCTGGATATTCTACTAGTCGAATAATCACATGCAATGTCAATAACCACTTTCATAATGATGGAATGCATAATCCCAGACTATCGTAACCATGTATCCAAGGCCTCATGCTGAGACTACAAATAAGATTTTGTCAAGGCCTCGTGCCAAGACACTAGTTTGTCTCATGAGACCTACCGATGCATCGAGGAGCTATATCGGGCTCCACCCATCACTTACTAAGTCCAATGCATTTTTCATCTGAACAGGTTTAAACATAACATAAACATTCATATTAAAACTAGCATACGAAATGTCAATAATTTAACCACAAACCATGAATGGTATAAAAATAGCACATCCACAGTCAAACATAACTCATTCGATACAATATGCAAGATTTTATTAGATCATATTAACCTCAATCGACAATAATGAAGGATATTGACATAGATTAAAATAATCATCAAACTATTGAGAGAAATATCCCACTTTTTCTTGAAAACATTTAAAAGTCACACTATTTTTCAAGAAGACATTTAAAATGGGTTTCTGAATCAATGTGTCCCATTCAAATTTGAAACTTTTTAAAGGAATTATCATTTAAAAAAAATTTATGTCCATATAAATAAATCCTTAAAAACAATTTTAAAACATGGACATTATTGAGAAAGATTTAGAATAATAAATCTTTAAAACATCTTAAAATGATATTTTACTTAGATTTCCTAACCAAAAGAGAGACACATGAATACAAATAATTGAGGTAATAAAAACTTTTTAATATAATGATAATAAAGGGATTCATGATATACTATGTCAAAAAACATTATATACACCATATAAAAGTGATTTGGTGTATAACAACAATGGAGTCTCAATGGAATGTAAATTGAGATGAAATCTCTCATAAAGGCCGTATCCTTAGGCTAAGGATAAATAAACGACAAAATAATGTGTGACAAATATAAATACACTAAATATGATTAGATATTTAGTGTAAAACAATCAAAGTACATTCACACATAATCTTGTAAAAACAACACCAATGAATTAGATGTTTAACTCAATAAATGGAGATTGAGTTAAAATTACTCGTATCAAGTTCATATCGATGACTTGAGAATTTATCAATGGAGTGATTATGGGTATCAAAAGTATATCCATAGAAAGGGGAGTGGAAATTATGACATAATCAAATAAATAGTGATTCCACACATAATCTTGGAGTAAAATAATCAATGAAGTATTCGTAAAGTCGAATGAGTGGAAATTGAAATTTCAAATTCCCTTATCGATTTGGTAACTTATGAAACATACACCCATGAAATAAGGCTCATACAATGATGATGTAAATATCCATAAATTAAAGTATATTACACAATGAATACCATCATGGTCTGTAAAGTCCTGTAAATTCCAAGGAAATTTTTTTCTTAATTTTCTTTGGAATTTTACAAGAACGCAGTTTCTGACGGCGCCTGATTCCGAGGTCCGGTGTGCCCGGAGTCAATTTCCGAAGTTTGGCTCGGGTACGTTCAGTGAACGGACGAGCGGGTTTTTCTAACTTTTGAACCGGTGCTCGGAATCGAATTCTGAGGGCACCGATGGAATCTCAATGCCGGTAATTTCTTAGAAACGCCTCTTCCAGAGTTGCGTTTTCTCGGGTGTGGTTTTTAATTTTCAGGCTTAAAGTTATGAAATAAAATAATTGTACGAAAAACTTTATTTTATTTCACTTAAGACACTTGGAAGCCACCTGAAAGCCACTTAAAGCTGCTTAAGTGGAGTTGTTACGGATAGGGTGCTATCCAAAAATATCCTACCCTCTTGGTAGGATATATGTGAGGTGGGACCCGCACAAGCCCCACCGTTTCTTTTCCGCTAAGTAACATACCCGCGAAAACTCATCATTATGAAAGTCAACTGACGCGTTTTCTTAATTTCTTAACGCACCAATTAATTGGGCGGTTTTCTTCGTTGAATTAATTGGGTGGTTTATTTCGTTGAATTAATTCTACAAATTAATGGGTCGTTACTTATCTCTTTATTCATTTCTTAACCGGTTTGAAATCTGTTGGCATAGTAATAAAATAAGACCAATGCCACATCTTGAGGATTACACGTTGGGAGACCTTTGACAGAATTCTTGTGCCTTCACCCTTCTTCGCGAAGAACGCGAAGAACGCCGGCCTCCGACGAAGAATGCCGAAACCGCGGGAATCAATGACGCGACGCCGTGTGCCGCGACGCCAACGTTTCCTCTTCTGCGACGTTCCTTCCTCCGCGACGAAATCTTCAATCATCTGTTGGAGGTAAGAGATTTCGGGTTCCTTTTAGAACTCCTTTGTGGTTTTTTATCAATGCACGGATTTAATTATTATTAATTAAATCTTTTTGTTCTTGAACTTCGGAGTTCGACGACGTGACGCCCTTCCGTGACGACGCGACGCCCTTCCGCGAAGACGCAATGCCTTCCGCGACGCGACGATCGCCTCCTTCCGCGGTGATCAAATCCGCAAAGAACCCGCGTGCGATGACTTGACGAGGTAAGGGTTTTATTTGAATGTTTTATACTCCGTGAATGTTTCCGTTCAAAGTGAAGAACCCGGATAATAAGAAAAATTTTAATTCATTAAAATTGTTTTTGGTTATGTATTAATGTGTTGAATAATTCCCCCGTTGTTATTATCTAATGTGGAGGGTGCGGGCCAAACGAACACGGCCCGACAACCCTCCACAGATTGTTTATTGATGTGTGGATCGACGGGCGATGACAAATAAGGCCGCAAGGTGATTTTGAGGCCTCCGCAGTGAAGGTCAGGTCCCGGGAGGACCATAGGCGAACACAGCAGGAGAAACGGACCACCGGATCGCGTCCGGTGTTCCGCGGAAGGAGACGGCGGCGCGCCGCCAGAAAGGAGGCGGTCGGCGGTTCGCCGCCAGCCTCAATCAGCGGCGAAGGGCAGGGGAGCCGCGCACCCCACCCGCGGTGTTTGCTCGGCCGCGCTGGCCGAGCCGCGGCCGGCCGGTCGGGCTGGACCGAATCAGAGCTACTTCAGCTGCGGCAGGGTAGCATGTCAGTGGAACAGTACTTAGCGAGATTCACAGACCTCTCGTGCTACTCCACAGATATGGTACGGGACCCGTTCTTCAGGCCCTGAACCTTCGAGCAGGGGCTCAGGTGGGAGATCAGAGCTTCGGTTGTATCGCACAACATTCCGACGCAGACAGGAGTGTTGGAGAGATCCCTCTTAGTGGAGAGCTTCCTTGCTGAGCAGTCTCCAGCAGCAGGACCCACCACTAGTCGGCATGCGGCAGAGTCTTCTACAACGGGTAGTAGACAGATGATGCAGGGGTCCAAGAGGACCAGACCTACATGTGGTCGACCACGTGACTCAGGGTCGGTAGTGCGATGCACCAAGGGAAGTGATAGAGCCAGACATGCCATGAAGTGTTACTCCTGCGGCAGAATTGGTCACATAGCACGTGATTGTCCGACCCGCCATGCAGATGACCAGCAGTTAAATGAATAACCTCAGAGGTAGAGGCAGAGGTTCTATCAGGGCGGACCGCAAGGAGTAGGCGGCCATGGCAGAGGAGCTGGCCGTGCGGCTGGAGGTGGACGACGCTTCAGGATGTTTCCACCACCACCAGGAGTCCCACCCCGGCCGCAGGGGACAGGAGGATATGGGAGATCTCAGCTTCAGGCAGCTGAGGCCTATGGTCATGGAGCTCCGGAAGCAGATGGACAGGAGCGGGACTAGCTTCTGACCTGGAGTCTATTGATCCAATTGCTTCTTGTTTTGTTGATGTTTGTCTGTAGTTGCTTTGTGTCTTGTACTATGATCTGCAATAATAAAAAGACACTTATCCTTGTTTTCTTTCCTGTCCTTTTGTTTGGTTGATACTGAGTGGTCCCGGTTAAACTGTTGACTTGACCCTCACTTTTGAGATTTATATTGGAGGAGACCCAGTGACCTCACACTGATGTCGACGGTGTGACTCGGCCCTTGGAGGCGAGAGTGACAGTTGGATCTCTTGGTAGTTACGTTGAGGCCTTACGACGTCATCCATGGCATGAATGCATCATTCATGTCAGGATTGACTGTATTAGGCAACGAATGTGGTTCATCCAGGGGATGAGACCGGATTTCTCTTATCGACAAAGAAGAAATCATAGCAGCTCTTGGATGAATAAAGAAGGTCCAGGTCATCCAAGAGCGGATGAAGACTGCACACTGCAGTAAGAGACAGGAAACCGGTGCCAGTCTTAGAGACTCGGGCGTGTTAAATGTTTTTCAAGAAGTGGAAGCTTTAAGGATAGATGAGTCTGCGAAGCAGCAGACGTGGAGGCAGAGTTAGGAGAGAAGTATTAGGTGGTGTGCATCTTAACATGCTACAACCTCCCGCCTTAGTTATCCCCGCCAGGCTCAGGGAGCTGGAGGGCGGTGGAAGAGTGTGGCTGCTTGCGGTCAAGGAGTGTGACCCAATGGCTCTAGAAATGATTCATGAGATAGTCTGTGTCCACTACTAGCTGTTGTAGTAACGGACGTCGATATGAATCAGTCCTTGCTTTCAAAAATCTTGTTCCAGACCTAGAGTTTCCAGTAAGCCGTGGACTTGACCCTCACGTCTGGAGATACCTTGGGAGAAGAATCGATAATCACACTTACACCGACGATGTGGTAAGATCCTCGAGGCGAGAGTTTCGGTTGGAATCTATTGGTGGCAGCGTCGAGGCCTTACAATGTTGATTTTAGTATGGACCGGGAAAACACAGTTCATACACAAATTGACGGTATTAGGCAAAAAGGTTGTAGTTTAACTACTACGTCGGGATGGGTTTTCCTTGGCCGGCGAAAAATGAAACCTCAGGCAGCGCAAGGTAACTCTTGCACAGGAGGGTGCGACTGATCACTCTTGAGTCGGTCAACCTCACCCTCGTAGCAGCAGTAATTTTGAGTTTCAGTTCTAACAGAAAATGGAGACCTCTGGAGTTTGAGGATGACGACCACGTCTTATTAAGGGTCTCATCTCGATGAGGTTTATAGAGATGTGGCCAGGGAGTCAAGTTATCTCCGAGGTTCAACAGACCTTTCTAGGTCCTCAGCTGGGTAGGCGAGGTGGTTTACCGCTTGACCCATCCACCTCAGTTGCACTAGGTGTAGGATGTTTTCCAGGTATCTCAACTGAGGAGATACATGCTCGACCCTTCGCATATCATCGACCATGAGGAGCAGGACAATGACGATGGGGTTACTTCCACGAAGGTTCTAGTGAGGATCAAGGATCGACAGGAGCGGATCCTACTGGGAGGATCGATTCCTCTGGTACACTTTCTATGGCAGCACGGGAACCTCCAGGTGAGCACATGGGAGCGGAAGGCTCAGATGCGTGCTCAGTACCGCCTTTGTATCCCTAAGTTTATGGTGAAGCTTTACGGGGATGTAAAGCCCTGTGGTGGGAGTAATGTAAAGACCCGTAAATTCAAAGGAAATTTTTTTCTTAATATTCTTTGTAATTTTACAAGAACTCAGTTTCTGACGGCGCCTGATTCTGAGGCCCGGTGTGCCCGGAATCAATTTCTGAAGTTTGGCTCGGGTACGTTCAGTGAACGGACGAGCGAGTTTTTCTAACTTTTGAACCGGTGCTCGGAATCGAATTCTGAGGGCACCGATGGAATCCCAGAGCCGGTAATTGCTTAGAAACTCCTCTTCCGGAGTTGCGTTTGCTCGGCTGTGCTTTTTAATTTTCGGGTTTAAAGTTAAGAAATAAAATAATTGTACGACAAACTTTATTTTATTTCACTTAAGTCACTTGGAAGGCACCTAAAAGCCACTTAAAGCTGCTTAAGTAGAGTTGTTACGGATAGGGTGCTATCCAAAAATATCCTACCCTCTTGTTAGGATATTTGTGAGGTGGGACCCGCACGAGCCCCACCGTTTCTTTTCTGCTATGTAACGCACCCGCGAAAACCCGTCATTATGAAAGTCAACTAACGCGTTTTCTTAATTTCTTAATGCACCAATTAATTGGGAGGTTTTCTTCGTTGAATTAATTGGGCGGTTTATTTCGTTGAATTAATTCTACAAATTAATGGGTCGTTACTTATCTCTTTATTTGTTTCTTAACCGGTTTGAAATTCGTTGGCGTAGTAATAAAATAAGACCAACGCCACATCTTGAGGATTACACGTTGGGAGACCTTTGACAAAATTCTTGTGCCTTCACCCTTCTTCGTGAAGAACGCGAAGAATGCGAAGAACGCCGGCCTCCGACGAAGAACGCTGAAACCGCGGAAATCTATGACGCGACGCCGTGTGCTGCGACGCCGACGTTACCTCTTCTGCGACGTTCCTTCCTCCGCGATGAAATCTTCAATCATCTGTTGGAGGTAAGAGATTTTGGGTTCCTTTTAGAACTCCTTTGTGGTTTTTATCAATGCACGGATTTAATTATTATTAATTAAATCTTTTTGTTCTTGAACTTCGGAGTTCGATGACGTGACGCCCTTCCGCGATGACGTGACGCCCTTCCGCGACGATGCAACACCTTCCGCGACGCGACGATCGCCTCCTTCCACGACGATCAAATCCGCGAAGAACCCGTGTGCGACGACTTGACGAGGTAAGGGTTTTATTTTAATGTTTTATACTCTGTGAATGTTTCCGTTCAAAGTGAAGAACCTGGATAATAAGAACAATTTTAATTCATTAAAATTGTTTTTGGTTATGTATTCATGTGTTGAATAATTCTCCCGTTCTTATTATCTAACGCAGAGGGAGCGGGCAAACGAACACGGCCCGACAACCCTCTGCAGATTTTTTATTGATGTATGGATCGATGGGCGATGACAAACGAGGCCGCAAGGTGATTTTCAGGCCTCCGGAGTGAAGGTCGGGTCCCGGGAGGACCATAGGCGAAGACGACAGGAGAAACGAACCATCGGATCGCATCCGGTGGTCCGCGGAAGGCGGCGGCGGCGCGCCGCCGGAAAGGAGGTGGCCGGTGGTTCGCCGCCGGCCTCAATCAGCGGCGAAGGGCGGGGGATCCGCGCACCCCGCCCGCGGTGTCCGCTCGGCCGCGCTGGCTGAGCCGCGTCCGGCCGGTCGGGTCGGACCGAACCGGACCGCGCCGGACCGGGCCAAGCCGGGCCGGGCCCAGACCCCCATTTTTGGACCACTTTCGGTAAAATGCCTGTAACATGAGCTATGTGCCTCCAAACGACTTGTCGTCAGCGGCAACGCGATCCTTGGATCGAGATGGTCATTTCGGTATATCGCACTCAAGGTTTCGGATTACTTTGGGTTCGTCCGGGTTGGTTCGGATACGAAACCAACTGGGCCCTCGGAGCAGAAACGCTTATATCTTAAGCTCCGGACGTCCGATTGGCGTGCCGTCGACTTTGATGGATTCCTATAAGTGAGACGGATCTTTTGGCTTACGCCGCTTGAGGTTTGCATGTCATCGCAGTGTGGTTGGGTTGGTTCGCTCACGAAACCAACCGGGCCCCTGGAACGAAAAAGCCAATAACTCACAGACCGGGCGTCTGATTGACGCGCCGTCTGTCTCGTTGCGTTCCTGTTGACGATACAGAACTTTTGGCATCCTCCTCCTGAGTTTTGAATGTAGTTGGGTTATAGCCGGGTTGTATTGTACCCAAAATCCAACCGGGCCCCTGGAACGGAAAAGATGATATCTTTCAGACAGGACGTCCGTTTGATGAACCGTCAGCGGTGTTGTTGATCTCGTCGAGAAACGGTCCCTATGAGTATACCCTATGGGATTTTGGGGTACAGTTGAGATACGACCGGGTTGGTTCTCTTACGAAACCAACCGGGCCCCTAGGACGAAAAGGCTAATAACTCACAGACCAGGCGTCTGATTGACGCGCCGTCTTTTGCGTTGAGACCCCTATGACGAGGCGGTCCTTTGAGATACTTCTTCGTGGGACTTTGAGATACTTGGAGTATCGACTTGAAGCTCGTGGAGCGGACCCTCCCAGAGAGGAGCGTACGGAGTACGGAGACCGTGTAGCCGGCAGAGACCTGAAGACTGCTTGTCCGATTCGATTCGGAGTGACTTACGTAGCCCAGTGGAGAGCACTACTTTGTGAGGTGGCAGACCCACAGCGGAGGAGCACTACTATGTGAGGTGGCAGACCCGCGGTACTTGACAGGAGGAGTACCTCTATAGGCTATGAGGGGGGGCACTACTGTGTTTTGGTGGAAGACCCAGGCGGGAAGCACTACTGTGTGAGGTGGCAGGCCCGCGGTACTCGACAGGAGGAGTACCTCAACAGTCTTAGGTTAGTGAGAAGTACCTCGAAGTCTTGACAGGACCACTATACACTCCAGAGACGGAGCTCTTCAGCAGTTACGGTTTCGATAATGAAAATCCTGGTTGAGTTGAGACTTTTGACCTTTGTGTTTAACTCATGTTTGAGTTGGGTCACTTGATAACTTAGGTATATGTATGGGCATATACCTGGGTAGTGGTTATCCGTTTATTTCATAATCCTTGTGTTTCCTCATGATTGAGATGGGTCACTTGATAATATAGGTATATGTACGGGCATATACCTGGATAGTGGTTATCCATTGATTTCACAATCCTTGTGTTTCCTCATGATTGAGATGGGTCACTTGATAACTTAGGTATATGTATGGGCATATACCTGGGTAGTGGTTATCTGTTGATTTCCCAATCCTTGTGTTTCCTCATGATTGAGATGGGTTACTTGATAACTTAGGTATATGTATGGGCATATATCTAAGTAGAGGTTATCTGTTGAGATCTTCTTGTAGTTATCCTTGTTGGTTTAGTGAGACCTTGAGGGTCTCGGGGTTCCTACTGAGTATCGTTGTACTCACCCCTCCACGGGCTATGCCCGCACCTCGTTGTGTTGGTTGCAGACGATGGGCAGTGCTGATGGAGGCCGAGTGTTCAAGGACTGGTCGGTACCTGGAGGTGGACTACACGACGAGTCAGTACCCGGAGGTGGAATACACGACGAGTCAGTACCCTGAGGTGGACTACACGACGTGACGACTCACAGAGGAGGTTGATGGACGAGAGCGTGGAGGAGGCTATCTGTACCTACCCTTCAGGTAGGATCAGTGGTGGACGACCAGGAGCTGCGCTATCTGTACCTACCCTTCAGGTAGGATCCGAGCAGGACGACCCAGGAGCTGCTTCCATCTTCCATCTGTTTGTCTTTTTGATGTTGTACCTTGTTCAGTTGTAGTCGTACTTTCTTTTGGGTTTGTATTCTGGCCCATTTACTTTTCATCATTTCTTTTGTACTTAGTGTTTTGCTTCTTCTTGTACTATGTGGTGCTTGTTTTCTTTTATAAAGGCAATTCCTTCTTAGTTATCGGGATTTTACGCCTTTGTTGCTAGTCTCCAGCCCCTGGCCTATGGAAGGCGGGCTTGGGGTAGTCGCGACATGGGCCCCGAGGACGGTTCGTGACAAATTGGTATCATATGAGTTCGGTTCTACCGCAGAACTTATGACTCTGATGTTTCTTTATGTGAAGCAATAGTGTTAAGAGTACCGAGTGTGGTTTTCAGTTCAGGGAGTCCAGTGTTGGTGCGGGTGACCGACGTATCTATACACCCGGACCCTGACAACTGATTTCCGACTTTGTGCATGAAAACACTGATTGCGTGTGTGTTTTCCAGAGGTTTTATTTAAATGTCATCTCAAACCAGGTCAGCTCACCAAGTATAATCTTTTGATCATGTCACGTTGTTTCTTTCAGGATGCCTCCCCATGAACGACAAGCTAGAGCCCCGAGAGTGGTACGTACTGACAGCCCGCCGAGCGACGAGGCCTCAGTATAGGGCCCTATCCCAGTTGAGGCACCAGCGGAGGCACCAGCGGTACTACTACCTGTTGGGCCACCGATGCCACCAGCCCCAGCAGCAGAGGATGCACGTCGCTTGAGCGCACTGCATGAGTTACAGCTCTAGAGGCCACCCAGGATTCAAGGAGGGATGGACCCGCATGCGGCTGAGGATTGGATGGAGGCTGTGGTGAGAGTCTTCAGGATAGTGGGGACGCCGACAGATTTTATGGTGATTCTTGCTGCCAGCCTTCTTCAGGCAGCAGCAGGTAGATGGTGGAGCCTGATGCTTCCGATGCATGACGAGGCGACACTTCTATGGGCAGATATCGAGAGCCTGTTCCGGGAAGAGTTTGTACCAGCCACCCTTTGAGCGGTGCGTATACAGGAGCTACTTCAGTTGCGGCAGGGCAGCATGTCAGTGGCGCAGTACTCAGCGAGATTCACAGACCTCTCGCGCTACTCCACAGATATGTTACGGGACCCGTTCTTCAGGCACCGAACCTTCGAGCAGGGGCTCAGGCGGGAGATCAGAGCTTCGGTTGTATCGCACAACATTTCGACGTAGACAAGAGTGTTGGAGAGAGCCCTCTTAGTGGAGAGTTTCCTTGCTGAGCAGTCTCCAGCAGCAGGACCCACAAATAGCCGGCATGCGGCAGAGTCTTCTGTAGTGGGAAGTAGACAGATGATGCAGGGGTCCAAGAGGACCAGACCTACAGGTGGTCGACCGCGTGACTCAGGGTCGGTAGTGCGAGGCACCAAGGGAAGTGATAGAGCCAAACCTTCCATGAAGTGTTACTCCTGCGGCGGAATTGGTCACATAGCACATGACTGTCTGACCCGCCATGCAGATGACCAGCAGTTAAATGAAGAACCTTCGAGGCAGAGGCAGAGGTTCGATCAGGGCGTACCGCAAGGAGAAGGCGGCCATGGCAGAGGAGCTGGTCGTGCAGCTGGAGGTGGACGATGCTTAGGGATGTTACCACCACCACCAGGAGGCCCACCCCGACCGCAGGGGACATGAGGACATGGGAGATCTCAGCTTCAGGCAGCTGAGGCCTATGGTCATGGAGCTCTGGAAGCAGATGGACAGGAGCGGGACTAGCTTCTGACCTGGAGGCTATTGATCCTATTGCTTCTGGTTTTGTTGATGTTTGTCTGTAGTTGCTTTGTGTCTTGTACTATGAGCTGCAATAATAAAAAGACACTTATCCTTGTTTTCTTTCTTGTCCTTTTGTTTGGTTGATACTGAGTGGTCCAGGTTAAACTATTGACTTGACCCTCACTTTTGAGATTTCTACTGGAGGAGACCCAGTGACCTCACACAGATGCCGACAATGTGACTCGACCCATGGAGGCGAGAGTGACACTTGGATCTCTTGGTAGTTACGTCGAGGCCTTACGACGTCATCCATGGCATGAATGCATCATTCATGTCAGGATTGACTGTATTAGGCAACGAATGTGGTTCATCCAGGGGATGAGACCGGATTTCTCATATCGGCAAAGAAGAAATCATAGCAGCTCTTGGGAGACTAAAGAAGGTCCAGGTCATCCAAGAGCGGATGAAGACTGCACTGTGCAGTAAGAAACAAGAAACCGGTGCCAGTCTTAGATACCCGGGCGTGTTAAATGTTTCAATAAGTGGAGGCTTTAAGGATAGATGAGTCTGCGAAGAAGCAGACGTGGAGGCAGAGTTAGGAGAGCAGTATGAGGTGGTGTACATCTTAACATGCTACAACCACCTGCCTTAGTTATCCCCACCAGGCTCAGGGAGCTGGAGGGCGGTGGAAGAGTGTGGCTGCTTACGGTCATGGAGTGTGACCCAATGGCTCTAGAAATGATTCAAGGGATAGTCTGTGTCTACTACTAGCTGCTGTAGTAACGGACGTCGATATGAATCATTCCTTGCTTTCACAAATATTGTTCCAGACCTAGAGTTTTCGGTAAGCCGTGGACTTGACCCTCACGTCTGGAGATACCTTGGGTGAAGACTCGATAATCACACTTACGCCGACGGTGTGGTCAGATCCTCGAGGCGAGAGTTTCGGTTGGAATCTCTTGGTGGCAGCGTCGAGGCCTTACGACATTGGTTTGAGTATGGACTGGGAAAACACATTTCATACACAAATTGACGGTATTAGGCAAAAAGGTTGTAGTTTAACTACGACTTCGGGATGGGTTTTCCTTGGTCAGCGAAAAAGGAAACCCCAGGCAGTGCAGGGTAACTCTGGCACAGGAGGGTGCGACTGATCACTCTTAAGTCGGTCAACCTTACCCTCGTAGCAGCAGTCGTTTTGAGTTTCAGTTCTAATATAAAATGGAGACCTCTGGAGTACTAGGATGACGACCACATCTTCTTACGGGTCTTACCTCGACGAGGTTTACAGAGATGTGGCCATGGAGGCAAGTTATCTCCGAGGTTCAACGGACCTTTCTATGTCCTCAGCTAGGTAGGCAAGGTGGTTTACCACTTGACCCATCCACCTCAGTTGCACTAGTTGCACGATGTTTTCCAGGTATCTCAACTGAGGAGATACATGCTCGACCCTTCGCATATCATCAACCATGAGGAGCATGAAAATGGCGATGGGGTTACTTCCACGAAGGTTCTAGTGAGGATCAAGGATCGATAGGAGCGGATCCTACGGGGACAATCGATTCCTCTGGTACACTTTCTTTGGTAGCACGAGAACCTCCAGGTGAGCACATGGGAGCGGAAGTCTCAGATGCATGCTCAGTACCGCCTTTGTATCCCTAAGTTTGTGGTGAAGCTTTACGGGGACGTAAAGCCCTATAGTGGGAGTAATGTAAAGACCCGTAAATTTCAAGGAAATTTTCTTCTTAATATTCTTTGGAATTTTACAAGAATGAAGTTTCTGACGGCGCCTGATTCTGAGGCCCGGTGTGCCCGGAATCAATTTCCGAAGTTTGGCTCGGGTACGTTCAGTGAACGGACGAGCGGGTTTTTTCTAACTTTTGAACCGGTGCTCAGAATCGAATTCTGAGGGCACCGATGGAATCGAAGAGCCGGTAATTTCTTAGAAAGGCCTCTTCCGGAGTTGCGTTTTCTCGGGTGTGGTTTTTAATTTTCGGGTTTAAAGTTAAGAAATAAAATAATTGTATGACAAACTTTATTTTATTTCACTTAAGCCACTTGGAAGCCACCTGAAAGTCACTTAAAGATTCTTAAGTGGAGTTATTACGGATAGGGTGCTATCCAAAAATATCCTACCCTCTTGGTTGGATATTTGTGAGGTGGGACCCGCACGAGCCCCACAGTTTCTTTTCTGATAAGTAACGCACCCACAAAAACCCATCATTATGAATGTCAACTGACGCGTTTTCTTAATTTCTTAACGCACCAATTAATTGGGCGGTTTTCTTTGTTGAATTAATTGGGCGGTTTATTTCGTTGAATTAATTCTACAAATTAATGGGTCGTTACTTATCTCTTTATTCGTTTCTTAACCGGTTTGAAATCCATTGGCGTAGTAATAAAATAAGACCAACGCCACATCTTGTGGATTACACGTTGGGAGACCTTTGACAGAATTCTTGTGCCTTCACCCTTCTTCGCGAAGAACGCGAAGAACGCGAAGAACGCGAAGAACGCGAAAAACGCCGGCCTCCGACGAAGAACGCTGAAACCGCGGAAATTGACGACGCGACGCCGTGTGCCACGACGCCGGCGTTTTCTCTTCTGCGATGTTCTTTCCTCCGCGACGAAATATTCCATCATCTGTTGGAGGTAAGAGATTTCGGGTTCCTTTTAGAACTCCTTGGTGGTTTTTATCAACGCACGGATTTAATTATTATTAATTAAATCATTTTGTTCTTGAACTTCGGATTTCGACGACGCGACGCCCTTCCGCGACGACGCGACGCCCTTCCGCGACGACGCGATGCCTTCCGCGACGCGATGATCGCCTCCTTCCACGGCGATCAAATTCACGAAGAACCCGCGTGTGATGACTTGACGAGGTAAGGGTTTTATTTGAATGTTTTATACTCCGTGAATGTTTCCGTTCAAAGTGAAGAACCGGATAATAAGAACAATTTTAATTCATTAAAATTGTTTTTGGTTATGTATTCATGTGTTGAATAATTCTCCCATTGTTATTATCTAACGCGGAGGGTGCGGGCCAAACGAACACGGCCCGACAACCCTCCGCAGATTGTTTATTGATGTGTGGATCAACGGGCGATGACAAACGAGACCGCAAGGTGATTTTGAGGCCTCCGCAGTGAAGGTCGGGTCCCGGGAGGACCATAGGCGAAGACGGCAGGAGAAACGGACCACCGGAGCGCATCCGGCGGCGGCGGCACGCCGCCAGAAAGGAGGCGGTCGGCGGTTCGCCGCCGGCCTCAATCAGCGGCGAAGGGCGGGGGAGTCGCGCACCCCGCCCGCGGTGTCCGCTCGGCCGCGCTGGCCGAGCCGCGGCCGGCCGGTCGAGCCGGACCGAACCAGACCATGCCGGACCGGGCCGGGCCTAGCTGGGTCAGACCCGGGTCGGGTCGACCCGGTTCGGGCCACCCCAGGGGGGGGGGGGGGGGGTTGGGCCGGGTCGGCCCGGGCCCAGACCCCCGTTTTCGGACCACTTTCGGTCAAATGCCAGTAACTTGAGCTACGTGTCTCCAAAAGACTCGCCATCAGCAGCAATGCGATCCTTGGATCAAGGTGGTCGTTTCGGTATATCGCACTCAAGGTTTCGGATTACTTTGGGTTCAGCCGGGTTGGTTCGGATACGAAACCAACCAGGCCCTCGGAGCAGAAATGCTTATATCTTAAGCTCCGGACGTCTGATTGGTGTGCCATCGACTTTGATGGATTTCTCTAAGTGAGACGGATCTTTCGGCTTACTCCGCTCGAGGTTTGGATACCGTCGGAGTGTGGTCGGGTTGGTTCGCTCACGAAACCAACCGGGCCCCTAGAACGAAAAGGCCAATAACTCACAGACCGGGCGTCCGATTGACGCACCGTCTGTCTCGTTGCGTTCCTGTTGACAATACTGAACTTTTGGCATCCTCCGCCTGAGTTTTGGATGCAATTGGGTTATAGTCGGGATGGATTGTACCCGAAATCCAATCGGGCCCCTGGAACGGAAAAAGATGATATCTTTCAGACAGGACGTCCGTTTGACGAACTGTCAGCGGGGTTATTGATCTCGTCGAGAAACGGTCCCTATGAGTATACCCTATGGGAGTTCGGGGTACAGTTGAGATACGACCGGGTTGGTTCGCTTACGAAACCAACCGGGCCCCTGTGATGAAAAGGCTAATAACTCACAGACCGGGCGTCCGATTGACGCGCCGTCTGTTGCGTTGAGACCCCTATGATGAGGTGGTCCTTTGAGATACTTCTTCGTGGGACTTTGAGATACTTGGAGTATCGACTTGTAGCTCGTGAGGCGGACCCTCCCAGAGACGAGCGTACGGAGTACGGAGACCGTGTAGCCGACAGAGACATGAAGACTGCTTGTCCGATTCGATTCGGAGTGACTTACGTAGCCTAGTGGGGAGCACTACTTTGTGAGGTGGCAGACCCACAGCGGAGGAGCACTACTATGTGAGGTGGAAGACCCGCGGTACTCGACAGGAGGAGTACCTCTGTAGGCTATGAGGGGGGGAGCACTATTGTGTTTGGGTGGCAGACCCCGGCGGGAAGCACTACTGTGTGAGGTGGCAGTCCCGCGGTACATGACAGGAGGAGTACCTCAGCAGTCTTAGGTTAGTGAGCAGTACCTCGGAGTCGTGACGGGACCACTGTACACTCCAGAGACGGAGCTCTTCAGTAGTTACGGTTTCGATAATTAAAATCCTGGTTGAGCTGAGACTTTTGACCTTTGTGTTTACCTCATGTTTGAGTTGGGTCACTTGATAACATATGTATATGTATGGGCATATACCTGGGAGGTGGTTATCCATTGATTTCACAATCCTTATGTTTCCTCATGATTAAGATGGGTCACTTGATAACTTAGGTATATGTATGGGCATATACCTGGGTAGTGGTTATCCGTTGATATCACAATCCTTGTGTTTCCTCATGATTGAGATGGGTCACTTGATAACTTAGGTATATGTATGGGCATATACCTGGGTAGTGGTTATCCGTTGATTTCACAATCCTTGTGTTTCCTAATGATTGAGATGGGTTACTTGATAACTTAAGTATATGTATGGGCATATATCTAAGTAGAGGTTATCTGTTGAGATCTTCTTGTGGTTATCCTTGTTGATTTAGTGAGACCATGAGGGTCTCGGGGTGCCTACTGAGTATCGTTATACTCACACCTGCACGGGCTATGCCCGCACCTCGTTGTGTTGGTTGCAGACGACGGGCAGTGCTGACGGAGGCCGAGTGTTCGAGGACTGGTCGGTACCCGGAGGTGGACTACACGACGAGTCAGTACCCGGAGGTGGACTACACGACGAGTCAGTACCCGGAGGTGGACTACACGATGTGAAGACTCGCATAGGAGGTTGACGGACAAGAGCGTGGAGGAGGCTATCTGTACCTACCCTTCAGGTAGGATCCGTGGTGGACGACCAGGAGTTGCGCTATCTGTACCTACCCTTCAGGTAGGATCCGAGGAGGAAGACCCAGGAGCTGCTTTCTTCTTCCAGCTGTTTGTCTTTTTGCTGTTGTGCCTTGTTCAGTTGTTGTCGTACTTTCTTTTGGGTTTGTATTCTGGCCCATTTACTTTTCAGCATTTCTTTTGTACTTAGTGTTTTGCATCCGCTTGTACTATGTGGTGCTTGTTTTCTTTTATAATGGCAATGCCTTCCCAGTTATCGGGATTTTACGCCTTTGGTGCTAGTCGCCAGCCCCTGGCCAATGGAAGGAGGGCTTGGGGTAGTCACGGCACGGGCGTCGAGGATGGGTCGTGACATGGGCAGTACACACACCACATGCAATAAGTAAGTGGTGAACAATGGAAATCTCACGGAATTAAAAATGAGATAAAAAACCCCTTACTTTGTACTTTTTCCTTGGTCGAGGGTAGGTTAACCTTCTGTATAATGGTGAAATAATTTTTATTTAACTATAAAAGAATCATATACATTAATATGATATCATATATGATCTTTTAACATTGATTTCTTAATAATATCTTAGTATTATCATCATTTCGGGTGTTAACGGATTCGTTTTCCTTTATATTATTTGTTATGTGAGCCATATTTGTTATGGATCAGATGTATTGTATTCATATCCAGAATGATATCATGTATATAATCATTATTTTTAATCATCAAATGAAATTTAGTCTTGAATGGATATGATGGGGAATGAATCTCATCACGTTCGTGGAGACGGTAATCTGTACGTACGCACGAGCGACAATATCATTCTTTTGATATTAAAATAATATATAATTGGATGGTTTATCATATATACAAAATCATTATCATGTTATATTTATTATTTACATGTATTACACATCATTATTATACCCATCCAAATAATAATGTTTTGAATAACAATTACACCACGTCGTGGAGACGGTAAGCCGTACGTACGCACGTATGGTGAAATGTTATTCAGAGGATGGATAGAATACTGAATATGGTTGTAACATATTTATAATAACATCATAGTATATATAATATACTGGATATATTATTTTAGAAATTAAATAACAAAGAAAGAAGAAGTTGAAGAATAAAGAAACTTGAAAAATGGTGGTGAAAACATTACCTCTTCTTCCGGTTCTTCCTTTTGATTTGATCAAAAGGGCTCCTTAGGATGGATTTATGATCAAAATAAGGCCTCTAGGTTGAAGTGAGATAAGTTGATAGAGTATTTGGGCAGGGTTTGGCCGAGCCAAAAGGCTTAGAATTTGTGAATTAGTGAGAAGGGGGAGTGCCCCTTTATAAGAGTGGTGAGGGCACCTTTGGAAAAGCTATAAATATTAATTTATAATAAATTCATATTCAGTTTGTAATGTCTCCAAAGTGTATTATTAAAAGTATAAGGTAGGTATGGGTCGAAATATTTTCAACCAATAGAATTTAGATAGGTTTGGGTCATTATATTAACCTTATCATTTAGTTTTAACTCCTAGTTAATTAGTTTGACATTTACCATGTCACTTTATATTTTTATATTATATAGTTAATAAACTTACTTTATACATACAAGAGACCCCCAAGTGGTCCATTAATGATAAACCTATCATGATATAAGTCGTTTGGAAGAACCATAGATTTTTAGGAATATAATATCAATTAATAATATAATATTTGTTTTACAAACTCATTTATGTCAATTTTGACACTATTCAATAATTGACTTTTGTTAAAGTCTTAACAACTTTATTAATTCGAAAAAAATTCATTTAATAAATCCTATAATGTCATATTAACCAATAAAATTAATGTATTTCATAAAAACTTTCAAATTATATTTATTTTAATATTTATAATACCAATTATTATTCTTTCATTAATAAAAAAAATACTGCATCATTATTGTGTCATAAATAATATTAATTATTAAATGTCTAAAAATTATAAATAAAATACCATTATGTAAGAAATATTTTTATATTTATAATTAATATTTATAGTTGAAAATACAACACATATAACCCTATGTACAAATTGTTTTTCTAAAAGATATATTCTTATGTCATTTTTGTATTTATTTTAACTTAATTATTATAAAGTGTCCTTTTCACTAACAAGTGGATCCATGGGGTCCCAAAATCGACCCAAATATGTCCATTGGTTGGACATGTATAAACCAATAAGGTTAGGACACGTTTTAGTGTAATTTATTATTATTATAATATTATTTTTTTACCCTTACTTACCAGATTTACCCTTTAACCATGGTAAATAAAATATTTACCGAAATAATTATTTAAAATGTCTAAAAATAAGATTTTACTATTTACAGAATTTGGACATCCTGATTCTAAATATGGAGTCCATTTTTACAAATTCAAAACACAGAAGTGGCAGAAATTAATTTAAAATTAATTCCCGCTGTCAAAACAAAAAAACGTGTTTTTAAAAGATAATAACTATCAAAAGATTGACACTTGTTTATGTCCGGTTTAAATGTGAAATCATTTCCAATGACCAAAATTGTACTAAATGGTAAAAATATATTCTAAATATACTTTAAAACCACTCAAATTCATAATTTATCACTATTCATTATTTCGATTAAAAAGGTTGTTTTTAATAAAAATTTAGTAATTTTCACTATTCATCAAAATATTAGAGTTGTCTGAAAAGTACCAAAATTTCACCATAGGATAATTTTGATATTCTGAATCCAAAAATGAAGTCCATTTTGAAAGATAAAATGTATAAAATTTCAAGAAGTGGGTATTACTATTCATAATGGCTAGTTTTATTAGTTGTGGTGTGTGTTAGAAATTGAAGTTGTGTACAACAAACACTACTGTATTATTCAGCATGAAACGTACCGTGGAAGCTTGGGGTGTTACAACAATATTAAAATCTTCTAATTTAGTGTAAAGGTTATATCTATTATTTTAAATAATATTATTTTAATAATATACTGTTTTTAGTAAAACTCAACCTTACTTGCAATGCAAGCTATCGAACAAGATCATCCTTGCATGTAAGGAAAGATAACATAGTTGTAAGATCCGTTATTTTTTTAAGGTATGTTTTTTTAAATTTTTCTATATAAGTAATTTATTTTGGTCAAATAAGTGTTTTCCAACGTCCATGAGAAGTCTTGGGGGTATTTTGGGGCTTTAGAGCATGAACGAGGAGGAAAAAGAAATTTATGGTCATGTTTCATGGTTTGCGTATAGTTAATGAAAATTGTGCATATCATCCTTGGTAACCATGCATCCTTGGATAGAGTCTTGCACATGGTTATCACATGACTAAGTTAACCATGCAGAATTCCTAGTAAATCATGCAAAATGGGGATTTTGGGACTGTAGCTCTCACACAGTGTGTGCATGGTTTGGAAAACTATACAGGTAATCCATGTAACCTAGTAAAATTGAAAAATTTACAAAATTAACACTCTTGGATTTTAAGTCTCACTCAATATTTTCCTTCTTTCCTCTCCCTTAAGCCCTAGTGATGAACCAAAGCTTCCAAGAGCTCCCAAGGGTGATCCTCCTTTATTCCTATGTCATTTGGAGTGAAGACAGTTGCAAATCGAAGCTCTAGGTAGGTCTAATATCCTCTTTGATTCCTCTTCTCTATTAGGATTGGCATATTTCTTCAATCTATTTCTGGATCTCTAGAACCCTCTTTTCGGGTGTGATCTAGATTGAGGATTAAATGGTTGGTTGAGTTGGGATCTAAGACTTCTATTGAGGGAGCATTCATCAATGGATTCAAGGTAGGTGTTCTACAAGTTATATCCTAAAGTTTTTTTTTTGATTTAGGAAATCTTGGGTTTATTTATTGTTACCACTAGTTGTGATTTTGGTTCTTTAATGGTATTTGATATAGTGGATTCCTAAATTATGAATGGAAACCCTCATGGTCTCTATGGGACACATAGAGGATGACTTGAACATTGTAGGGCCACCCATGGGGTGCGCAGATATCTTCTGAACATAGAAGTTCTCTACGTATGATGTATGTTGTCTTATGACAATTTAGATCCCTTAATAAGCATTTTGAAATATTGAATGAGAGTTCAAGTGAATTATTTTCATGTGACTTTTCTTAGTAATGGATTAAGGGAGTTTTTGGCATGGAATAATAATGGGTTAAATTAGTTAAATGGGGATTGTGCCTTGTGGAAATTGAATTATATCAAAAAACCTAATAGGGTTGATGTATATGATGTTTTGAACATGCGGGATAGGTAATGTATTTTCAATTGATTAATATAGATAATGGGATGAGACATGGGAGTGATAATTGGCATAATGAGTTATGTATTGTAAAATGGCATTGTTAACGTGATATGGCATAACATTGAATCTCATGTTGATTGTTGTGAATCATGATAGTTGTATTTGTTTTTGGTATTGGTTGTGATGTGGATAAATGTGTTTAATGGATAAATAATCATGTGCACAAGGCTTGGTGGTGGGATAAAGGACTGATGCTCCTCACACGGGTAGGGTAGGACTGATTGTCTAACCTGCATAGAAATGCATGGGTTGGGGAGTCGGACTGTTGCTTTATTCCCCCAATGGTTGTATTCAATAAAAATACCTAGATTGAGGCTCCAAGGTAAGTGTGGTGATTACTTGATATGATCATCCGAAGTGATATTGGGACATAACCTGTTCTCTTATATGGAATGATAAATGCCATGAATATTGTGTGAATGAGTTAAATGTATAACCGAAGGATTACATGTTGATGATGCACTAAAGGGTGGGATGACATACATAAAAACATGGAACACTAATCCTAATAGTAATATCAATGTAGATATTTTTATCTAGTTTCCCCTATATTGTATTTCACTTACTTACCAATCATTTTTTTTTACTTTCAAGCACTATCAGTTTATACTAGATATCATGTAGACACCATTGGTGGTGGCCTGCTGAGTTGCACTCACATAATAATCGGACCTCTATTGGGAACCCATGTAGATTTCATGCTTACAGGTCAGGGTAAGGTAAAGGTCCATATGCTATATGGTTGAGTTGGACATGGTACATGCATGGATGAGGTTTCAGACATGGAGTCAGGACAATTTTGGGGGTTCTTCTATTTTTCTTTATTTTGGGTTTTGTTCACATGGAATTGCAGCATGACAAGGAATATTTACTTTTTTATGGATTGTACACCATTTGGGAGATTTTTGGCTAGGCATTTCATGGGTTGTTTTTTATTATTTCCTCTATTTATATTTTGATATGTTGTGGATTTCTCTGGTAAAGAGGGTATAGTCTCCCCACACGACCTCTTATACCATCACTGCTTGTCAAGAACCTTCGGTGTATGGGGAGGTTCACTTGAGGTCATGTGATGACCTGACTAGGGGCACCAATTTAGTTGAATCCTGGTCGGCGATGTTACAAAGTGGTATTAGAGGAGTTTTTTTTCTATTTATTAATATTTGGGGTTGGTAGATACAATATTATGAAAGTGTCAGGCCATGGTAATGAGATTTTTCTTGGGATTATCTAACCCAAGTATGGGGGAAAACCCAAGTCATCCTAGGATGGAATTTTTGTTCTTGTTTAACTTTGTTACATTTTATGATATTTCACCATTGGGTGGTTTACATGTGGTTTTATGTAACAATTTTATGATATTTTTCTCATAGCTAAAATGGAATGAGGTTTTTCATTCATGAATCATTCTAGGAACATATATATAAAAGTTACATGCATCATAGTAGGAACACATACATGGGATGAGTGTGTGGGAAATAGATTTTAGAATGAATTTTACTTTCTTAAATAGTGGAAATTGTGCCTAACGAAATAATAAATTTGGTTTAAGGGGTGATGTAAAACAATAATTAAGGAATTATGATTGATAAAGGGTGGTATCTGAAGTGAAATATTATTGGAGTAAGTTGTAATGTGATAATAATTTAAAAATGATGTAGAATGTAAGGCTTGTGGTCATGTGATTTGGTTACCTTTTGTTATCTATGCCCTTGGTAGGGATAGTTGAGGGTAGTGTGCTGGGTATGATCAGACCTATCTGGGTAGTGTATATGAAGTGTTTTGTTAGTGATTAATGAATATTATTCATTTATATTATAAAATATGTATGTTTTGTTTTCTAAATCTAGTGTTTGGAATTGTAGATAAATTGCTCCATGAAGACATGTGTCGTTTAAGAGATAGAAGGATGTTGCTGAGAATGCTCACCCAATAGTAGATCAATAAGATCTAGGGGTTCACGGTGATAGGGAAGATAATTTCTGTGAGAAATCTTTTCATATTATGTAGATGATGGAATGGGAACCAGGGCGCGTCGCATCAAGTATGTTTTAGTTGACCATGGAGTTTTAGATGCAACACCCTCCAACCATTATCGGAGACGGTGGGATAGAGGAAAAATAGTTCTAAATAGAGTCTATCCAAACAATTATTGATCAATTGGAGACTCCTTTTGTGTTTTGAGTTAAGTTGGAGGCAAATATTTTGTCAGGATAGAAAAAGCGATGGTAGGATATCTTAGTTCATACTGAATCGGTAGAGGGAATGATGTGGAAAAGTTTTCAATAAATTTTTCTGGAGAATTACTACCTAGGAACCTTATGGTAGGAAAAGGCTTTGGAGATTATGAGTTTGACTCAGGGGAAAATTAAAGTAATGGAGTATGTAGGTTGGTTCACAGACTTTCATTTCTTTTTGCTTCAGTGGAGGATGGGGCAGCGATGGAAAGGAAAATTCAGGATGGACTTCATCATGAGATCAAATCCAAGGTAAATCTCTTTCAACTGAAGAGGTTTGTTGAAGTGATGAATCAAGCCCTCATGTCAGAAGGAAACCATAAAGAGGCCCCTGTAACTAGACATGTAATTATATTGGGGTGAACCATTAGTGATACTTCAGATAGTAGGAAGAGTCGCTTCAAGAATTTCCACTAGGGAAGTGGAGGATAGAATGACCAGAAAAAGGAACTAGTCTATTCGATTACAGATCGAGTTTACTACTATTAGTGTTACAAGCTTGAGAATGTGAGAAGTTAGTATTTCCAACCACCTGTTGAGTGTATATCATGTGAAATAATGTTCCATGTGCAATGTTTTTTTAGGAACCCGCGACAATAGGAAAATTTGGGAGCACAGAGACTAGTACAGAGTGTAGGAAAGGGGTCGATCAACCCGTATCAGGAAGGTATTTTGAGCTCCACTGGTCATACCAATTGGGGTGGTGGACATTGAACTCTAGAAAGATACTATACACACTATCAAATATGTTTACTATAGGGTACTCATGTTGGATCACAGGGTAGAGGGATAGACCAGATTAACGCAATTCAGTCTACACCAAGAGTAGGAAAAGTTGAACCATGTACTATTCGAGGTACAATTCATGTACCCTCCAAACTCATTAGTGCTTTTTTGAAATAGGTACTACTCAATATTTTATTTAAACACAATTCATAGTAATGTTGGTCCTAAATGTGGAAATTTCATGTGGATTTGTGTCACTTGATACTTCATTGGGGGTGCAAGTTGAGGATATTAGATAGTGTGGAGATTTTTCTTTAGAGGTTGGAGGTTATCATTTTTTGTGGAACATGTTTGTTCTCGAGATGATAGGTTTTTACCTGGTATAGGGAAAGGATTTTTTGGTGGTGTATCTAGAACATATCTATCATTATCAATGTCATGTAACATTTACTATTATTATGGATACAATTATATCCTTCGAGGTGAGTGAGATGCTTGAGCAGTCCATACAGGTCCATTTTTTAGTTGTTGGGAGAGATCACAGATCAATTGTCATGCCTTGTTCTTGATGATGGAGGGGTGGATAAAAATATCTTCTATAGCATCCCGCCTCTTTATCACATAAACTTTCATTACATTTTACAAAACCGAGGATCTTTAAGGTTTAGTTTCTTGGAAACCAAGAACTTTAAACATGAAAACATAAAACATTCTTCTAAAACACTTTAAAGGCTTCTCCTCATGTTCATCCTAGGTTCATTACTGCATCACATAACCTGGGAGAATACATAAAAAGAAAGGGTGAGCAAAAAGCCCAGTAAGGAAAACAAGAGAAACATTTTACATGTGAACTTGAGATACTTCAATAAGGTCAGGAAAAATAACTTTAAGGCATGAGAATGAAATAAGGAGGCATATCATAATAAAAATAACATTTTTCATAACTTGAAAATGTTGCTACATAATTTAACATAGACAATAATGAACATATCACAAAGGTACATCCCCAAGGTGTCATTTGAAAATTACCAAGGTTATTCACCAAGGTATCGTGAAAATTGTAATCTCTAGTGGTTACATCATTACCCAATGCATTGGAGCGCTATCAGGGCGCACCCTTAAATTTTCCTTTATTATCATGTGAGCCACATATATCATCATCAAACATTTCATAAATAACCCATATAGCATAAAATAAATGGGTTTCATTTCATAATCATAACATTTTAAAAACTTCTTTAAAGACATGATCTTTACGTCACTTTAAACCCACGGAAGGGGAGAGTGGGTTTCATGTATGTAAATCCCAGAATTTAAAATTGAAAATTTTTGTATATATGTGAATAACCCTGTAGAAATAAGTTCTTTGAGTATTCACTTAATAACATGAAGTAACTTTTAGAAAAATAGAGAGGTATTTTGAGACGAAAATTCTGCAGCACAACGACTACGTTACAGGGTTTTAGAAAACGTTGAAAAGAGAGGGGACATGGGTCAAACAATCATAAATGACCCATAAAACGGTAGAGGGACATAATATAAGGGATTTAAGAAAATGGTAATGAAATTTGAAAATATACCATATGAAATGAAGAACATGAAAGGAAGACAAAAATAAGATTTCTCTTATGAAATTTCGGCAGCCTAACAGCGTTACATAATCTTCAACCAAAAAATGAATTGATGATGTCAAATAGGGTCTCTCATAATATGAACATAAAAGATCAGTATGATAGATATAGAGATAATACCCCAACATAATAAAAAGTAACTTTCAAGACTTAACATGGAATTAGAACTTTGAAAAGGAGAAGGGTGAAAGAATCCCTTAAAAATTCGGCAGCCTAACGGCGTCACTTAAACTTCAACAAAACATGAATTGATGAGATTAAATAGGCTCTCTCATCATATGAACATAAGATTCCAGTATGATAGATATAGAGATCATACCCCAACATAAAAAAGGAACTTGAAAGAATTGACATGAAAGTAGAACTTCAAAACGAGAAGAGTGAAGAACCACTTAAAAGTTCGACAGCCTAACGACACCACTTAAAACTTCAAAATACTGAATTGAAGAGATAAAATGGGGTCTCTCATCATATGATCATAAAAGATCAGTATGATAAATTTAGAGATCATACCCCAACATAATAAAAAGGAACTTGAAATACTTTACATGAAAACAGATCTTGAAAAACGAGAAGGGAGAAAGAATCCGTTACAAAAATTTCGGCAGCCTAACGGCGCCACTTAAAACTTCATAAAAAGAAATAATGAGAGTAAGAGGGGATCTCTAATTATATGAACATAAAAAGGGAAGTAAGAGGAGTATAAAATAACATCCTCCAACATAAGAACATGTAGCATAAAAGGAATGACATAAAAGAGATTACTTGAAATGAAAGAGAGAGGTCGGATCCCTTACCTTAAAATGTAACTCTTAAACCTCAAAGGATGGGACCTTGAGGGCTTGGGGGAACCTTGGGAGGACTCCTTGGGAGGTAATGAGACCAGAAATTCGTTGGGGAAGAGTGGGGAGTCGAATGGATGAGAGGAGGGCTTGGTATTTATAGGGAAAGTGAGGGGACAAGGCATTAATGGCCAAGGGACACCTCAAAAGTGGTTTTCTCAAAAGCATGGGCCCTCCCAAGGTACTTCCCATAAAGTTAGGCCACATGGGGACCCCCACACAATAATTCATCACCCTTGGCCGGACAAACCTTAAAAAACTCATGACATCATCATGACACAGTTCTGATGTCATCAAACATACTGAAACCCTAAAACGGTATTTTCACTATTCACTGAAAATTCAACTTTCTCAGAAAGATCCCAAAATTTCACCTTAATCAAATATCAATGCTTTGATTTCAAAAATTAACTCCATTTTATTCGAATAATTTTCTAAATATTTTTAATTTAATTTTTAAATAAAAACACTATTCACCGAAAATTAATTTTTTTCAGAAAAAAAAACCCAAAAATTACCATAGCATAATATTGGTGCTCTGAGTTCAAAAATTAAACCTGTTTTATAAAAATAATTATCTAAATATTTTTAATTAAATTTTTAATTAAAAAATACTATTCACCCGAAAAAACTAATACTTGAATAATAATTTATGAAACCGTTATTTAACCATTTTTTTGAATCACATTACTTAATCAAGGTGCCTATATTATTTTAAAACTTTCTTTAAGTGAGATTACTAATCCATTTGTTCATATTACAAATCCTAATCATAAAATCACTATTCATAATGTACTATTCATCAAAAATCAAGTTGATCTTATTAGACTCCAAATTTTGTACTGAACATAATTGTAGAAGGCCATTTTTTGAAAATCATTACACATTTTTAATTATTTAAGGTTTACATAAACATTTTTAAAATATCCTTTTTCTAAAATTCATAAAAAATATTCTTACTATATTTATTCGGTCATTTGAAAATTCATAAACTTCATCATAAGAAGAAATCCCAATTTTTATTTAAAACAAAGTATTACACAAGGCAGTTACGGTCTCCTTACATAGCCCCTTATCACACCAGCATAAGACCTAAGTGTAAGGTGTGCTAAGGTGAGAGAGTCCGAGGGAGGCTCGGCCAACATTGCCCGAGTAGTAATTTCTATCAGTTTGAACTTCTCGCGAAGGCGATTCCGTTCTAGCTTCACATGATGAAGTTCGGCTTGGGTTTGGTCCAGAGCAAAGCCCAATGGTGCTACCTCCTTCCCAAGTTCTGTTAGATGGGCTTCGATCGGTCCAAGACTACTAGGTGAGGCCATCGAATCTTCTTTCTATAATAATTAACCAAATTACTTGTATTTAGAGACAATAATCAAAAAAAATTTGTTCAAAGCTGTCATATTGACCAATGGTCATATAACAGTCAGAACCCAATGGTCTCATTTTAATTATAATCATGTTTATCAAATAAAACATTTTTGTTGAGTATAAAAAAAATAACACATGAAATTAGGAAACAAGATTTATTCAAAATTTCGGGCCGTTACAACCTTCCCCCCTTAAGAAATTGCATCCTCGCAATTTTAAAAAATTGGGTTTTGAAATTTCATTGAAAGTCCCACATCGGAAAAAGAGTCTGTGACACCATTACTTTAAATGAAAGAAAAGGAAGTACAAAGGCCACCTGAGTTTACTCATACTAGGATTCCATGTAGGAAACATGGACATGGAGGAGAAAACAAAGGGTCACGTCCTAAAGGAGAGTAATAGAAAACATGATTAGGAGGAAGTTAACCACTAGAAAATCCCAAAATTATGATGTGTGCAAGCGGTCTTTGATTACCTAGTAGGAAACGTAAACCAACAACGTTTTTTGTTTTACGTTCCTTTTCATTGCTTTGAGGAATTCATTTACAACATAGAACAAAAACATAAGGAAATATATCTACCTTCATGTAGATTTTCATCCTTTAATAAGTTTCTACCCAAAACTAATCTTTTCTCTAAACTATGAGAATTCAAAACTACTTGGTCTCATCAAAACACAAGAATCATCTTCTAGAGAATCTCATAATCCACCAAATATTAACTATATATTTCTTTCATCTTTAAACATTATCCCAAAAACCGAAAGGGTAAGGCAAAACAACTCTTCAAAAATAAATAATCCCATAGGAATGGAAAGTAATTTTAAATCTTCAAAGTTCCATGGTACTACCCAAATTTTATCATAGTCCATTCCATAAATAACGGTCCTTAAAATTCCTCAAAATAAACCAAACTAAGATTGAAACCCAAATACAAGAATTATTTGATAACATCGTCTTCCAAAATAAACTTCATTGTTCATCTCCAAACAACAACAACCACTCCTAACATCTTATTACAAAAGTATCTAACCTAAACATATTTAACCCAAGATAGGTTAATCATTCCCATAAGTAACCTAAATTACTATATGTCCACCTTCAATTCGTAGATTCTTCAAATATAAGTCAACCTTACTCCTCAATGAACATACCGTTGTAATCTATTTACCTTGATCATATAGGGTCCCCAAAATAGTGAACGTCTTCCAAAATAAAAATCATATTTTAATCCCCTAATCATCTCTGTCATATTAATACGGCAATCATAGCATTTCCTATCACATTGGTTATTGAGACATGTTCTTCCATTTCCCGCCATTAACTAAGAAAAGAACTATAATTAGGGGCTTAAATACTTAGCCAATAATCATGAAAAGAAACATAAAGCATACAAGGATAACTTGTAGTTGAAAAGTATACCCTAAAATGTGATCCCCTAGGTTCCCATCTAGGTTATCCATGATCATATATTCTTATGTGAATCTTTATTTTATTTTATCTTTGTTCCTTTAACAATGGTTCATACTAAGCTTATGAATTTACCAAAGAATATCCCCCGGGAGTGTCGTAACCAAGAGTGCAGCAAGGCCCGTTGTCGTGTACCAGTTCTCGTTCGAGTCTAGCTCAAAGTGGTGTTTTCGGGTTTTACCCCTTTGTACATCTGTGCCAGAGCCACCTCTACTTGCTCGTATCCAGACAGGGATGTATTTGCTTAGAAACCCCTTACTCAATACTCACCAAAATAGAAGGAAGATTTCCAATATTTCAACTTTTATATAGGATTCTTCCTAAAGTTTTCATATCCTAATTTCCACAAATAACTAAACCATCCTTTGATACCAACTATAGCATCCCGCCTATTTATCACATAAACATTCATTACATTTTACAAAACCGAGGATCTTTAAGGTTTAGTGTCTTGGAAACCAGGAACTTTAAACATGAAAACATAAAACATTCTTCTAAAACACTTGAAAGGCTTATCCTCATGTTCATCCTAGGTTCATTACTCCATCACATAACCTGGGAGCATACATCAAAAGAAAGGGTGAGCAGAAATCCCAGTAAGGAAAACAAGAGAAACATTTTACATGTGAACTTGAGATACTTTAATAAGGTCATGAAAAAGAACTTTAAGGCATGAGAATGAAATAAGGAGGCATATCATAATAAAAATAACATTTTTCATAACTTGAAAATGTGGCTACATAATTTAACATAGACAATCATGAACATATCACCAAGGTCCATCCCCAAGGTGTCATTTGAAAATTACCAAGGTTATTCACCAAGGTATCGTGAAAATTGTAATCTCTAGTGGTTACATCATTACCCAATGCATTGGAGCGCTATCAGGGCGCACCCTTAAATTTTCCTTTATTATCATCTGAGCCACATATATCATCATCAAATATTTCATAAATAACCCATATAGCATAAAATAAATGGGTTTCATTTCATAATCATAACATTTTAAAAACTGCTTTAAAGACATGATCTTTACGTCACTTTAAACCCACGGAAGGGGAGAGTGGGTTTCATGTATGTAAATCCCAGAATTTAAAATAGAAATTTTTTGTATATATGTGAATAACCCTGTATAAATAAGAGCTTTGAGTATTAACTTAATAACATGAAGTAATTTTGAGAAAAAGAGAGAGGTATTTTGAGACGAAAATTCTGCAGCACAACGGCTACGTTACAGGGTTTTAGAAAACGTTGAAAAGAGAGGAGACATGGGTCAAACAATCATAAATGACCCATAAAACGGTAGAGGGACATAATATAAGGTATTTAAGAATATGGTAATGAAATTTGAAAATATACCATATGAAATGAAGAACATGAAAGGAAGACAAAAATAAGATTTCTCTTATGAAATTTCGGCAGCCTAACAGCGTTACAAAAACATCAACCAAAAATGAATTGATGATGAAAAATAGGGTCTCTAATAATATGAACATAAAAGATCAGTATGATAGATATAGAGATCATAACCCAACATAATAAAAAGGAACTTTCAAGACTTGACATGGAATTAGAACTTTGAAAAGGAGAAGGGTGAAAGAATCCCTTAAAAATTCGGCAGCCTAACAGCGTCACTTAAACTTCAACAAAACATGAATTGATGAGATCAAATAGGGTCTCTCATAATATGAACATAAGAGTCCAGTATTATAGATATAGAGATCATACCCCAACATAACAAAAAGTAACTTGAAAGAATTGACATGAAAGTAGAACTTCAAAACGAGAAGGGTGAAGAACCACTTAAAAGTTCGGCAGCCTAATGGCGCCACTTAAAACTTCAAAATACTGAATTGAAGAGATCAAATTGGGTCTCTCATCATATTATCATAAAATATCAGTATGATAAATTTATAGATCATACCCCAACATAATAAAAAGGAACTTGAAATACTTTACATGAAAATAGATCTTGAAAAACG
The DNA here is from genome assembly GCA_963277665.1 of Viscum album. Taxonomy (NCBI): domain Eukaryota; kingdom Viridiplantae; phylum Streptophyta; class Magnoliopsida; order Santalales; family Viscaceae; genus Viscum; species Viscum album. Next base: position 101,646,908 of record OY728156.1, read on the forward strand.
AGAAGGGAGAAAGAATCTGTTACAAAAATTTCGGCAGCCTAACGGCGCCACTTAAAACTTCATAAAACGAAATAATGAGAGTAAGAGGGGATCTCTAATTATATGAATATAAAAATGGCAGTAATAGGAGTATAAAATAACATCCTCCAACATAAGAACATGTAGCATAAAAGGAATGACATAAAAGAGATTACTTGAAATGAAAGAGAGAGGTCGGATCCCTTACCTTAAAATGTAACACTTAAACCTCAAAGGATGGGACCTTCAGGGCTTGGGGGCACCTTGGGAGGACTCCTTGGGAGTTAGTGAGACCAGAAATTCGTTGGGGAAGAGTGGGGAGTCGAATGGATGAGAGGAGGGCTTGGTATTTATAGGGAAAGTGAGGGGACAAGGCATTAATGGCCAAGGGACACCTCAAAAGTGGTTTTCTCAAAAGCATGGGCCCTCCCATGGTACTTCCCATAAAGTTAGGCCACATGGGGACCCCCACACAATAATTAATCACCCTTGGCCAGCCAAACCTTAAAAAACTCATGACATCATCATGACACAGTTATGATGTCATCAAACATACCGAAACCCTAAAATTGTATTTTCACTATTCACTGAAAATTCAACTTTCTCAGAAAGATACCAAAATTTCACCTTAATCAAATATCAATGCTCTGATTTCAAAAATGAACTCCATTTTATACAAATAATTTTCTAAATATTTTTAATTTAATTTTTAAATAAAAACACTATTCACCGAAAATTCATTTTTTTCAGAAAAAACCCCAAAAATTACCATAGCATAATATCGGTGCTCTGAGTTCAAAAATGAAATCCATTTTATAAAAATAATTATCTAAATATTTTTAATTAAATTTTTAATTAAAAAACACTATTCACCTGAAAAAACTAATACTTGAATAATAATTTATGAAACCGTTATTTAACCATTTTATTGAATCACGTTACTTAATCAAGGTGCCTAGATTATTTTAAAACTTTCTTTAAGTGAGATTACTAATCCATTTGGTCATATTACAAATCCTAATCATAAAATCACTATTCATAATTTACTATTCATCAAAAATCAAGTTGATCTTATTAGAATCCAAATTTTGTACTGAACATAATTGTAGAAGACCATTTTTTGAAAATCAATACACATTTTTAATTATTTAAGGTTTACATAAACATTTTTAAAATATCCTTTTTCTAAAATTCATCAAAAATATGCATACTATATTTATTCGGTCATTTGAAAATTCATAAACTTCATCATAAGAAGAAATCTCAATTTTTATTTAAAACAAAGTATTACACAAGGCAGTTACGGTCTCCTTACATAGCCCCTTATCACACCAGCATAAGACCTAAGTGTAAGGTGTGCTAAGGTGAGAGAGTCCGAGGGAGGCTCGACCAACATTTCCCGAGTAGTAATTTCTATTAGTTTGAACTTCTCTCGAAGGCGATTCCGTTCTAGCTTCACATGATGAAGTTCGGCTTGGGTTTGGTCCAGAGCAAATCCCAATGGTGCTACCTCCTTCCCAAGTTCTGTTAGATGGTCTTCGATCGGTCCAAGACTACTAGGTGAGGCCATCGAATCTTCTTTCTATAATAATTAACCAAGATTACTTGTACTTAGAGACAATAATCAAAACATTTTGTTCAAAGCGGTCATATTGACCAATGGTCATATAACAGTCAGAACCCAATGGTCTCATTTTAATTATAATCATGTTTATCAAATAAAACATTTTTGTTGAGTATAAAAATAAAATAACACATGAAATTAGGAAACAAGATTTATTCAAAATTTCGGGCCGTTACATCTTCCCTCCTATGGTGGATCAGTTTTAGGAGGTGTTTTCAGATGATTTCATGGGACTACTGTATTAAAGGGATGTGGAGTTCACAATTGAGTTGTTTCTAGGGGAGTAATTAGTTTATATTCTTCTATATATAATGGTGCTGGTAGTACTCTGGGAACTAAAGGTTCAACTAGAAGAGTTGGAGAAAAAAATAATTATTTGACCTAGTACATCACCAAGGGGATCACCCATGATATTCGCTAAGAAGGATAATGAGTCATTGATTTTAGGAGTCAATTATTGGAAGTTGAATCAGATGACATTTAATAATTGATACCCTCTTCCTAGTATTGATTACCTACTTGACCAACTGAGGGGTGCATCAATTTTATCCATGATCTATTTGAGATCAGGACACCAATAGTTCAGGGTGAGACATTCTAACATACCACATAAAGTTTTCTATGGCAGGTATAGATTGTATGAATTTTTTGTGATACTATAGGGATTGAACAATGACTATATGTGTCTATGCTACTAATAAACCAAATATCTCAACCTTATATAGAACAATTCTTGGTTGTCTTTTTTGATGACATCTTGGTGTACTCATGAACTCTTTACGATCATGCCAAACATCTTGACATCGTCTTGAGTACACTAAGAGAGTATAGGATTTATGCCAAGATATAAAAATTTCAATTCTAGATTGATAAAGTGCGTTTCTTGTGACACATAATTTCTAATTTAGGTGTGTTGGTGGATCAAGAGAAGGTTCATGATCTGGGGTCTTGGGAGCAACCTAATAATGTTTCTAATGTTTAGAGTTTTCTGGATTTGGATGGTTATTACTATAGGTTCATTAGGGATTTATCTCATTTTGAAGCACCACCATCATTCTTAACTAAGAAGGGTGTTTAGATTGAGTGGTCAGAGCCATGTGAGACTAATTTTCCAGAATTTAATAAGTGGTTGACTACCACACCGATTTTTATCCTACCTAAACCTGGTATGAAGTAGACCTTGTAATGTGATGTGCCCAATGTGTGATTTGGGGAAGTGTTGATGTTGGATGAATGATTTGTAGCTTATGGGTCTAGGTAGTTGAGGCCTCATAAAAAAAATTACCCTATCCAAGATCTTGAGCTAGCAGTTGTGGTTTATGCCTTTTTGTTTTGGTGGCATTACATGTTGCAAGAGTGGTTCCTGGGGTTTACTGATCATAAAAGTGTTAAGTACATTTTCTCTCAGTGGGATTTGAATCTTCAGTAGTGAAGGTGGTTCAAGTACCTACAATACTTTGATTTTAAGTTGTCTTACACATCAATGAAAGGTAATAGTGCTGCAGATTCTCTAAGCCTAAAGGATTATAATTAAGTGGTATATGAATCCAACTCTGAATGGAAAATGATGGATTTGGTTTTTGAGATGTACCCAGAGGTGAAGGATGGACACCAAAAATTGACCCTTGTGTCCATAGTGATCGATTCTATGCATTTGTGTTGATTCAATGAAGGTCAGCCGGAATATCTAAAGTGGTTGATCATGAAGTAAAGTCCTAAAGGTGGTAAGTCACCTTCTAGTTGAGTTGTTGGTGCTAATGGATTCATCCTTGTTCAGGGTCATGTTGTGGTACTGCGAGTGTATGAGAAGTGTTTATGTTCTAGTTCCATGCATCTAAGTGGGAAATGCATCCATCATTGAATAATATGTATCGTGATAATTGTATGTGGTATTAGTGGCCCAGAATGAAGAAATAAGTTTTAGGTTATTTTGAATGATTCCTTACCTATCAACAAGTGAAGGATGAGCACCATTGTCTAAGTGGGTTATTACAGTCATTGCCCATTTCAAAATGGATGTGGAATAACATAATGATGGACTTCATAGTGGTTCTTATATTTATTCCTCAAAAGAATGATTCGGTATGGGTATTTATTGATAGGTTGACTAAAGTGGCTCATTTTTTACTGATCTAAGAAACTTAAATAGTCAACCAGTTGGGTGAGTTATATGCTCATGAGATAGTGTGGTTGCGTGGTGTGTCGATAACCATAATTTTGGATCATGATCCACATTTTACAGTGTTCTTATAGTAAGAGCTACATAAGTTACATGGTACCAAAGTGTTTTTTAGTATGGATTATCACCCATAGATGTATGGGAATTCAGAGCATACAATTTAGGTATAGGAGGACATGTGGAGAGCCTGTTTTCTAGATTTCGGTGGTTCTTGAAAAAATCACATTCCACTTGTTGGGTTTTCTTATAAAAACATTTTCTAGGCTAATATTTAGATGGTTCCTTTTTAGTAACTCTATAAGAGGCCATGAAGATATGTTGTGTTGGTTAGAAGCTGGGGAGTCTAGGATGTTAGGACTGAGTCTTATATAAGCGTCATCGGAGAAGGTCTAGTAGATTCAAATTAATATGGAAATGGAATAAAGTAGGAAGAATTCATATGAATATTGGCATAATAGACCTCTCACGTTAATGTTGTGTGATAGTGTGTTTCTTTAGGTTTCAGAAAAGTTTTGTCACTATAAAATTCAAAAGCAGGGAAGGTTGGCACCCAAGTACGTGGGTTCATTTGAATTTATGGAGAGGATCAGACTGTTGGCATACTACTTGACTCTTCAACAATGGTATAGTGGAATTCATGATGTTTTTCATGTCTCCTAACTCTTATAGTTTCAACCTGGTCCATCTCATGTGATAAACATTGATTATGTTGAGCTTGACTAAGATGGGTCCTTTGAGGAGTATCTGGTTTGTATTGTGGATCATAGTCAGAAGGTATTGCTGTGAAAGGTTGTGCTTTGGTAAGAGTTTTATGATAGCAAGAAAAATTTCTATGAAGAAACATGGGAGAAATAATCAGATATGCTGGTTTAGTGGCCTAATCTATTTTCTTTATAATCTCAATGATTCTTAGGAAGAGCGGCTCGATGATGACTCGTCCTAAGGTTCAGAGGTTGTAATATCCGGAATTTTTATTAAGGTATGTTTTAGTTTATGTTTAATTTTATGTAATTTATTTTGTTCAAATAATTGTTTCCCAAAGTTCATGAGATAGATCAGGGGTGTTTTGGGGGTTCGGGGCATAAAAGATGAGGCCAAAAGAATTTCTGGGCATGTTGCATGGTTTTCATACGGTTAGGGAAAACTGTGTGGAGCATCCCAGGTAGTCGTGCAGCCTTAGATAGACGCCTATGAATGGTTACTGCATAGTTGATCTAACCATACAGAATTCCTAAGAAAATGTGTGAAATAGGGATTTTGGGATACTATCTCTTGTAAAGTTTTAAAACCCATGTGGATAAATCGTGCATCCTAGTAAAGTTTACAAATTTACAAAATTTCCACTCCAGAATTTTAAGTCTAAAATGGTATTTTCCTCATTTCCATTACCCTAAAACCTATAAACGAACCAAATATTACAAGAGCTCTCAAAGGTTATCCTCTTCATTCCAAGTTTGTTTGGAGGGTTTTTGGTTGCGGATCAAAGCTCTAGGTAAGTCTAATCTCCTCCTTGCTTCCTCTTCTCAATAAGGGTTTGCATCTTTCTCTTGTATCCATCTAAATCTCTAAAACCCTCTTTTACCAATGAGATCAAGATTTAGGATTCAAGGGTAGGTTGAATTGGGATCTAAGGCTTTGATTGAGGGAGAATTCATCAATGTATTTAACGTAGGTGGTCTACAAGTTATATCCCCTAATTTTGTTTGAAATTTGTGCATGCATGGGTTTATTTCTTGGTTTTACCATGTTTTGATTTTGGTCCTTTGATAGTATTTTGATATATTGGATGTATAAATGATTAATTCAAACCCTCATGGTCCTCATGGGACACATATAGGATGAATTTACCTTTGTAGGGCCACCCATGGGGTGCGCTGATATCTTCGAGACTTAGAAGTTAACTACATATGAGCTCGGTTCTCTTTTGACAATGTAAATCCATTGATATGTATGTTGACATGTCTAATTCAATTTCAAATTAATGATTGAAATGTTCCTTTTCTAAGTAATGGCTTAAGGGAGTGTTTGTAATGTAATAAGAATGGGTTACATTAGTTAAATATGGATTTTTCCTTGTGGATAATGAATTTTGTTGAAAATCCTAAGAGGGTTGGTGTATATGAAATGTTGACCATATATGATTTCTAATGGATTTTTAATTGATGAATATGGTTAATGTGATGAGACATGGGAAAGTTAATTGGGATAATGGTTTATGTATTGTAAAATGGCATTGTGAATAGGCTATGGCATATCATTAAATCTCATGTTGATTTCATGGGAATTATGATTTTTATATTTTTTGGTTGTATTGGTTATGATGTGGATAAATTTAATGAATGTATAAATGAGAATGTGCACATGTCTTGTAGGTGGGATAAAGTACTGATGCTCCACCCATATTTGGGGTTTGACTGATGCTATAACTTACCCAGGAATGCACGGGTTGGGGAGTCAGACTGATACTCTAATCCTCCAATGGTTGTATTCAATGAAAATACCAATACTGAGGCTCCAAGTTAATTTTTGTTATAATTTATATTCTCATCCTATGTGAGATAGGGAATTAACTTGTTCTCTTATATAGAATGATAAATTCCATGAATATTGTGTGAATGAGGTAAATTTCTAACACATTGATTACATGTTGATGATGAACTAAAGGGTGATATGGCGTACATAATGAACTTGTCACACTAATCATATTAGTAAAAGAAATGTAGATATTTTTAACTAGTGGCCCCTGAATTGTCTTTCAATTATATTCCAATCATTATTTTTCTTTCATGCACAATTTTTTTATACTATATATCTTGTAGACACCATTGGTGGTGGACTACTAATTTTTACTCACACCCTACTCAGGCCTCCATTGGGAACCCAGGTAGATTTCATGATTCCAGGTCTGAAAAAGGGAAAGTTTCCAATGCTAGGGGGTTCAGTTAGTCATGGGACATTCATGGATGAGGTTCCACACTTAGATTCAAGACAAATTTTGGGATTCTGCTATTTGTCTTTATTTTGGATTTTGTTCACTAAGAATTGGATCTTGACATTGAATATAAAATTTTTCTTATGGATTGTACCCAGTTTGGGAGATGCTTGGCTATGTATAATGTTGGTTTTTTCCTATTGTTTCTTCATTTTGTATTGTGATATAATCTGTCTTTCTTTGGTAAAGTGGGTATAGTCTCCCCATGTGACCTCTTAGACCCTCGCTGCTTTTCAGCAACTTGCGGCATATGGGAAGGTGCACTTGAGGTCATGTGACGACCCAACATGGGGAATTGATTTAGTGGCACACAATTCAGGGGATGTTACATTATTGTTTCTATGCATTGAAATATATGTAATAGATTGGAAATAGTAAATATATTATAATTTATTGCGATATTATATTCAATTATGTGATTTTTATTGTGTGTCATACACATTATCGAATAAAAATTACTCTTTTAGAATATTCAGTGTGTTACACTATTTCATCATATATTTAGTCAAGGAACACTCTCAAGACTGTAATAATAGACATTGTCCCTTACTTAACTTGGTTCATTCCCCATTCAAGTATGAGTTGTCTCTTGGGATATTCATCTTTAACCAATGATTTTAAGATCTATATAATTCTAGGACTACCCTTCACATAATAAAAATCATACATATGTGTTCCATACAGTCATAAAACATTCAGTATTTCATAACCCATGGAATGAAAATAAGTTTAGAAAACTTTTTATTATATTAGAATTGTATAAATTGTGGAATAAAAATTGGTTTCATAAAGGTTTTATCATAAATTAATTAACTCATGGTAAAGAATCGGGTTTCATAGAATCATCATTAAATAATCATAATCATAATCTATCCTAATAATTAAAGTAGATGGTATCTTGGTATTAAATATTTATTAAGGAATATTTAACATCAATTGATGCTATCATAGATAAAAATTTATTTTAAATTATCATTGGAACATTTCTTGATGAAAATAACATTTTTACTTTGAAATAATTTATTTTAGATCCAAATATTTTAGAAATATTAAGGAAATCATATTATTTGAAAATACTCTTGGAAACATGAAATGTAATCTTGAAATCATTGATTGATCTTAATGGTGGGAAATTCCATATATTCTATGTATGTTAAAACAAATATTCCATTCACATTTTCGGTAAAAAGTGAACAAGTGTGTTATTCAAAAAATCAAAATATGATTCATTTTATAAAAATTGTAAGCAGTAAATCATGTGTAAAAATGACATTAAATAATCATATTAAAATATTAAAAATATTCTTTAAAACATTTTAATGAACCATGGATATCGATGAAAATATTTTCTCTACTTAAATAAAAAATAAAGATGGTTTTCCATAGAAACATTATTTCGTTCTATTGATTTATTAAAGAGAGTAAATTTAAAGTAAAAAATGTAATATCAAGAAAATTTTAATGGATAATAAAATTCATGGTATTCTTTATAGATAGTTCATAAATTTTCATCATTGAAAAATTAATCATAAATAATCTTTAAAAACAATGGGATTGTAACAAAAACCTCTTACCACATGTTTGACTTGCTTTGAAAGTGGTTTATACTCCAGTATGATTAATTTATTTTATTATTTTTATAAAAAATATTAATTTATTTATAATATCATAAATCATCTGAATATAATATTTCAATATCTATGTATTAATAATTTTATATTGAAATATTTTTCTATGAGTGTTAACTATTTCACTTTTCATGATAATATAGGTTCGATAGTTCTATTTCTTTTTCTTTTATCATGGTTCATAATATAAATAATTTTAACAATGATATAAATATCCTATATATTCATTATTTGTATATTTATATTTAGCTATAAAATGATGATATAGAAAAATTATTTACAACGCCCGTGATGATGGTTGGCCATATGTACACATAAACACTATTTTTACTTTTCAAAAGATGGAACAAAATACAGGTAAATAATAATTCACCTTTTTAAAAAAATTATTATATAATATATACTCATATATAATCATTAAATTTATACTTATTATTATTTGTGTGAAGAAAAAATGAAAATGTAAGCACATTGTTTTGTGAAGGTGGTAGTCCACACGTACGCACGAACGACGGTATCATTTTTTCAAAAGATGGGAATGTTAGAAGGTATATATGATATTATAATTATAGGAGAATAATTATTTCAAAAATATCATATATATATATATATATATATACATTAATCATATCATAATAACCATCCATGAAATGTGGTGATGGAAAATGAATGGTATCACTACGTAGAGGCAGTATTCCACACATAGGAAGAAGTCATACATTAAATTACCACTTAATTAAATAAATGGTGGATAATGGTGGTTCCATAATAAATATCACATATTTTTATTTAATATTGTATGAAATAAATTCAAATAGCTTGGGTAGGATGATTTCCTCTTCTTTGGTACACCTCTTTTACATCCCATATTAAGGACCCTTTTAATTGTATTTTAACAAAAAAAATAACCTCTAATTCATGTATAGAGAAGTTTATAACATAAATTTCCAGGTTTCTTTAGATATATAGGGCTAAAAAATATTTAAATAATAAAAATTATGTGTTTTATTTTAGAAGTGTGGGAGAGGTCACCCTTTTAATTTCTAAAAATATTAAAATATAATAATGTCACACTCAAGAAAATTGATTCTGATTGTCTAGAGAGTAAAAGGTTGGATATTGTTAGATTGAAATATGACTAAAATATTTTATTTATATAGTTTTAATTGAAAAACATACTCTTTTGTGGTTTAACCCTCCGATAAACCCTTTTAAATCATAACCATGTTGACAAATTTTATTATTTTTACTATTAATCATAACCAAAAAAGAAAGTGGAATCATTACCAAATTTAGAAATTATGATTCCAAATTTGGAACCCATTTTATCAAATTAAATTCACATAATAGGGAGAATTTGAATTAAAATAAACCAAAAAAGTGTTATGAAAAGTGGTTCTCTATAAAAAAAATTTCTTAAATATAAAAAGTTTTTCATACCAAAATCCAAAATAAAATTAATTTTAATGAAATGAATTAGATTACTAATAATATCAATGAAATAATTTTAATTTTAAAATAATTTTATAAGAAAAAAATCTTTTTGATTCATTAAACACAAAGATTATATTTAATAAAAATCGGTATTTTTCACTATTCATCAAAAAATCTCTTTGGAAAAAATCCCTCAAGGTAACATTGCATCATTTTTGGGTTGATTGGGTTTGTTTACAAAGAAGGTTTCCATGGTGAATTTTCGAGTTCCAGAGATGTTTTTGACAATCCCCGTTGACAAAGTACCATGAAAAAGGAAAGGAAGATCTAGAGGCGGTACAAAAAAAATAGATACAAGGTGGCATCGTTTTCCAGTGATTGCCGAATTTTTGGGGTCCAAAATTGGGATTTTGGTGAGACTCGTGAAAATTGGATATCCTTGAAGATCTAATTTAAATATGGAAAAGGTATGAGTTTCATGAAGATAGGCCTCATGATTTGGATTTTGTGAAGACCAAAAGAATGTTGACGGTGATTCTTCGCGATTACGATGAGTTTCACGTACGGCAGAGGATGAAGTGCATCGTGGTGGTGAAGAGATTTGCGAGGGAGATTCACGACGAAGGAACGAAGGATTTTATGGGATTCTTCATGATTGAGACGAGCTCGGCAATCAAAAAATCACTGTGGTGCTTCGTGATTTTGAGAAGAATTTCGGCTAGAACTTCGGAGCATTGCGATTTGAGATGACCTGGCGTGGACTTTGCATGGATGGTTTGAGGGTTGGTGGAATCACTTATAAATAGACCTTAACCCCCTTGGGAGAAGTAGAGTGTTTTTCAGAGAAAATATTTTACTCTCGGTTTACGAAGGTGGTTTGCGAAGGGAGTGTGATTCGCAAAAGAAGAGCTTCGCGGCGGCTAATCTAGCTCCGTGAAAGTCATGTGCTCTATGTTTGCTCAGTGAGCTTCATGAGGGAAGTCACTCTATGACAAATTGAGCTCTGCGATGGCCTAAGAATTGCAAAGGCTTGAGCTTCGTGGGAGTGCTTCGCAAGAGTGCTTTGCGAAAAGGTAGGAGCTTCGCGAAGGCTTGTTTGAGCTTTGCAAAATTGGGAGCCTCACAAAGTAGGGTGCTTTGCGAAGGTTTTTCCAAAGGAATTGCCCAGTGTTCAGGGGAAAAGGGGTATTCATCAGTGGATAAAATTTAGACTTCAATAGAGCATCTTCATATAGTGGACGATGCATTCATTAGTGGTAATGAAGATACCTACAGGTCTATAAATTGTGAGCGGACCTTCTGAAGAAGCAGTGAGCTCACTTCAGTAAAGAGAATAGTGAGTTCTCAAATTGTCAGTGGTTGTAAACTAGGAGGGACGGTGAGTCTATTTAGAACTTTTAAATAGCAGTGCTCTTATAGTGGAATTATTACATCGGCACACTACCATTGTATGATCCTTGGACGTAGCGCAGTGAGGTTGAACCACATAAAAATCGATGTGTAATGTGCATGCTTTAAGGTTTGTTCATACTCTACATCGGGAAAGAGAGAGAAGAGAGTTTTGTCTAACAGCAAAACAGGATCAAAAGGGGCAGTTGTTTTTTAATCTATCATACCCTGATTTACCCCACTCTTAGGGTATCTATCCTAGTATACCTAACAAAGTCAATATTTTAAGAAAATTTGAAAAAAAATCCTATAAGATAATTTTTTAATATAGATTTATAAATTTTTTTTTCAAATATATTTTATAAATTTGGAATAAATTAATTATATTATTTACTCACAAAATCAATAAAAGAAATTTTTGAAGAAATTATATTTTTAAATCATATATGGACTTTATTAAAAATTGAGTACTTATTTACAAAAAATATTTCTCTAAAATATGTATATATAATTTTTAGAATTTTTATATTCCAATTAATTTCTCTAATTTGATTTCTAGGTTATAATTTTATACTGTATTATTCTTCATTTAGACTCAGGGTTGTGTGTATCGCAACATATCACAGAAATTAAATTTATTTTAATAGAATAGTATCTTCAACATTTGTGGTGTTATGGGAAACATATGAAGTGTGATATAAACTTATTAGTAATGGAGAACATATATTAAAATTTATTAAAGAATAAACATGGAATAAATAATATTAAAATAGTAAATAAGGATTAAATAATGTCATATACTTGATCACATGATCTAGAAATAAATATGTGGATGACATAAAAATATAAATAATCATAGGTGTAAAAATAAATTAATATCATGAAAAATTCTATAATGTTAGAAATATTTATATTTACCATCAAGGCCTCATAAAAGATATAATTATTTCCATGATGTTCATATATAAGGCATTATTCTAGTCATCATGGTCACAACCAAGACATCATGCTTTCATTAGGTGGGCATACAACAAATACCCAGATCTTTTGTCTCATAGAACCAACTAATACATAAAGGTCATATATAAAACCATATCATAGACACCAATTATTTATGTCCAATTCATTTTCCATATGAAATTTATGAATATAAATTATTTATAAAATCAAATTTCCATAAAAATTAATAAATATCTATATTGAGATACATATATAAAAACATAAATACAATCCCATTCAATAAATGAGATAAAATAGACAAATCCAATGTGTATAAAAAATGATTATGTTTAAAAAATACACAAAAAAATTTCCGTTGTAATATATAATCATCGGTATTGGAATAACAATATACAAGATGAAAATGCATTCCCCTATAAAAAATAATCATAATCCATCCAGATAGATATGGTGGATTGTTAGAAATTAAATATCCCAAGTGTAACATATGTAATTTTAAATTATATTAACATAGATGAAAAAAACATTCATAAAAATAATAATTTCAATACTTTAATTTAAGAAAGGCATTGGGGGAATTATGCTGATAAAAGAGGATGATTTGAAAAGATAAGGGTAGTGATGGATCCTTTATCTTATACAGAATTTATTTAAATATTTTTAAATGAGGCCAAAGTAGTGGTAAATGATAATAATTAATTAATTAGTCCTATATAAGTATATTTTTAAAATCATCCATTGAATAAGTTCATAAAATAGGATGAAACCCCATCAAAAACAAGAGGTAAGGTTGATTTCCTTACAATAGGAAAATAATGAGTCAAGGGGGAAATGAAATTTTGATAAGATGAATAAAACCCTAAAAATAACTATATGGGAATAAAATAATGGGTTTTTATAAATAAATAGTATTTAAATTCCCTATATGGATTATCTTTCAAAAGAAATCCCTATTTTTAAATTGGGATTGGAGAAGAAACCCTTATAGTTTGGGTAACATCTTAATAAAACCCCCATAAATGTGGGAATATTAAGTGAATTAATTAAATAATTAATTGAAAAATAATTATGATATAAAAAAATTCAATTCATTACACTGTAAAAGGAAACAAGGATTTCATTAAGGAATATTTCTTAAAGAAATCAAAAAAATGAGACAAAGTACCCTTACAATAATGGTATCATGTGAATCGAAAGAACATAAGAGTTTAACCATTAAATGAACATTTAAATATCATTAAATAAAAGATATTAATTATAATTTAAGGTAATATAGTAGTTAAATACACCATATAAAATAAATTATGGTGCCCAATATGAAATATTCCTGATGGAATTTGAAATGGAGACAAAGAAACCTTGCATTGTCTTAATATTTTGAAATAAAAATACATAAATGGTAGAGAATGATATGGATTATTAAATAAAATATATTTTATAAAAATTATGATAAATGAAATCCATTACCAATATATACACTTAAAAAATGAAACATTTGGTGAATACACATCAAACCTCAATGAAGAAACATTGAGATGAAAAAACCCTTATCTTTATCCATTTATCCAACCATTATCTAACCTCTTTTATAATAAAAATAAATAATGTGAAAACCTATTTCAGAACCATATTCATACTTATAACCTTTTATAAGCTTTATTTATAATCATTTATCACAAATATATTTTTGGTCTACATTTATTCTCATCATGAGGTGTTAAAACTTTTGATTGTTTATTTCAGACAAGCACCATGACAATTGGGTTAATTTACACTTATAGTTTATATTTCATAAATATCATATTATTCTATAAATAATATTATTATTTTAAAAATTATTCCTCAGGTCCCATTTGATTATATTAAATATGTGAATATGGTTTTTGAAATATAAAATTTTGATGAACTAGTTTTGGTGTGTTTAATGATTGAAAGGTGGATTATAAATAAATAAATAAAATATTTTAACACCTTTAAAAACGTTTGATACAATATAAATAAATTATTATTAAATTATAATACCATTATATAACATTTATTAATCATTAAAGATATAAAAATCATAACATCGTTCACATATGTAGTAAAATCAACCCAAAAAATTGTGTGTTATAATAATTTAACAAGGACATGTTTTTATAAAATGTTAACATTTCTTTCATGGAAACATAAAGATGTAATAAATATAATTTAATTTCATTAATTTAATTTTTAGAACCACCCATGTATTTTTGTAATGATAATTGAAATTCTCCATTCATAGAGATGGCAGTCCCCACATACGCAAGATTAACGATTCCTTGTATCAATAAATGCAACAGAATAAAGATATATAATACATTAACATTTAAAAATTATAATTATGAAACATTAACATATTTATTCTTATAATCCATCATTTTTACAAAAAATTAAAGTCATTGATAAAAAATAAACAACATCACTATATAGAGGTGGTAGTATGCATGTATGCAGGGTTGATGTTGTTTGGTTTTTCATAATGGATTTAAAGGATTGAATAATGGTTTATACATTAATATAATAATATTATAGTTTATTAATAATAACTATTTCATTATATTATGGTTTCTATATTCAAATTAATAGGGAGATCAATAATATAGTACAAAGGAATATGAAATACTCATATTGAGAACTTGATATTTCTCTTGGAAATCTCCTTGGATGTGGATTAATTTTGATAAATAATTCAAACTCAAGGCTTAATAAATTATGAAATGATTCTAGTAGTAAAAATATTTTATAGTATGAGGATCATATACAATGGAATATGTGAAGTATTAAGTGTTGGAATTGATCCTCTATCATAAGTGAAGGGAAGGGTACTTTTGGAAGTACCAATAACATTTCAACATTGGTATCACAATTCAAGGGTCCAAGGATCCAAGATTTGGAAATAATGATGTTCGGGGTGATATATGGTTTATAAATCATCTTGTATTTATTTTCACACATTTTTTTAGAATTTATCATGCCACTTACTCTTAAATTTTTAACATTTATATTTTTGGTTTTTTTTAATGTGATAATTAATTTTTACCTAGGTAATTTAATTTTTACACATAAAAATAAAATAAAAATAATTACATATATTAAAATTAATTATTCTAAATAATATATCTATCTAATAAAATAACATTTCTATATTTTATAGAAAAGAATTTTTCACAATAGCCCATTTCACTCATAAAAACACATTTTTTGAAAAAGCTTATTTTTATGATTAAAGATTATGTTGAGGATAAAATTATCAATGTTTTATATTTTAGAAATATATATTGGTTTATTATAATAAAAATAATAATTATTTGGTTTTAAAATAAATCTAAAACCGAATATACTATAATAATATATATTTAAAGGATAAGATTAAAAATGATTTCATTTATTGGTAAATATTACTTATGTTTATAAAATATAAAACATAGGTCTTCTAAATCCAATGTAGTATATTTAAATTTTTAGTTTTACTCCTTAAATATATCATTTATAATGAAAAGTTTTTTATAAGAAATTAATTTATACTTTCTTTTTGATATATCCATAAACACTACAACTTTAGTAAACACTTAATTTTTCTCCATTCAACTAAAAATGAATTATTTTTGAATGATACAAAAAAATATTAATATATTATTTTTATTATAAATCCAAATATTAATTCAATTTTATTGAAATAAAATTCTACAAATTTTAAATTTAACATTTAAAAATATTAGAATATAATGAAAACTATTTTTATACAAGGATACCTTTTAACATATTAAGTGTTTTCATTCTCATTTCATATCAATTACTAATTAAACTATTGTTAAAATATTATTCATATCAAAAATAACATTAATCCATAATATAATTTATTTCCTAATATAAGTCATATAAAAATCTACTT
This sequence comes from Viscum album, assembly GCA_963277665.1. NCBI lineage: Eukaryota > Viridiplantae > Streptophyta > Magnoliopsida > Santalales > Viscaceae > Viscum > Viscum album. The sequence continues at coordinate 101,663,045 of OY728156.1, forward strand.
TTTAGAAGAATTAATTTTTTAGCTTAAAATGATCTTAATTGTTTTTTTGATACACTAATTGAATTTTATTAATTTAAATTTATAACTAATTACCATTATTTTAATTCTATACATTTTTTATAATCAGGTTACCTCTATTTTTATCTCTAAATTATATGGTTACATTTTTACAGTTATATAATGTTACGTTTGTTTTTGTTCTGTGTTACATGCATAATAATCTATCAATTAAATTGGGTTATAAATGAAAGTATATAATTTAAAATCATAGAGTGTTGAATTAATTAATCATGGAATGATTTAATTTTTTCAGAAAATATTCATAAATTAAATCTATTTAGAGATATTTTTCATGGTCCTTCCATGAAGGAGGTTCTACTTCAAGCAATAGAATATATATAAAGGTAGGTTCTGTCTTAAATTTATTTGGTTTTAAAATGTGATTATAATTATTTTTAAAATTTTTTAAATTAATTTTTGTATAATGAGGAATTTACTCAAAAAATGTGTGGGGGAGGAACATAATTTGTATTATTTGTATTTTTTGTGTTTAATTTTTCATTTTTTCTATTTGTATTTTGTTTTTTACTATTTAATATTCATTTTTTTGGTTTTGAAAACATATGGGATCAAACTGAATACCCTTATGTTTTTTATCATATTCTAGTGTGTGGACTAATTGGAACCATGGAGCATAACATATATTATTCTAAAATAGACATTGTTTTGGATTGAATTTTTTTGTATTTCATGGAAATACCACATGAATTATTATCCAATATTGATGTCACTCACTTTTTGTGGCTTTTAATAATTTTTTAAATATTCCCCAAAATAACCTTACTTTTTGAGAGAAGCAAACAATTCATGATTAACTATAATTTTCTTTGTTTTCTATCAAACCCTATCATATTTTAGATACTTATTTTTAGGATGTCTAATTAATTATTCTATTTTAAAATCCCCTTTTAAACTAAACCCCTGTTATAGAATACATTTTACATGTGGCCTTTTTTATCCCATTATAACCATAAAAACCATGTTAGGAAGCCAAATTAAAAAACCTAAAATCATTATCCATCCAACAATAATATAATATTCTTTATTCATATTGAAATAATGTGTTGGGTTTTGTGGTTTTGTTCAATATCCACTAATTGAAGTTATCTTTTAGATGGTTTTGAAGGATAGAAATCATTTCTAGATGCTGTTGTAATTGGAATTATAAAAAATAAAAAGAAAATAAATTATGAGAAGGTTGAAAAGAAAAATATCCATTTATAAGTTGGTCTTGGAATTTATAACCACTAATTTAACTTCAAATAATCTCTATAATACTTAAAAATAAAATCTTTGAGGGGGATGTAAACCCAAAAAATATAAATGTTAAGATTTTAAACATATATCGTTAGATGGAAAATTATTTCTAAAATTTTAAATGTGCAAATAATCTATAAAAAGTTATTAGTTGGAAGTTGAATCATATCAAAGTGAATGGTGTGGATTCCATTCATGAGAATAAAACTGGAATAATGCATTTTACTTCAAATAAATCTAAACCACTCCATTACGCCTTAAGAAGTTTTAACATTTAAAGAATATAACCCTTAACCACTAAATAACCCTAAAGGTTCCCCATCATTAATAAATTTACATAACTCATTGGGTGGATATTTATGACCTCATAATGCCTATGGTAATCCATGAATGTGTTTGGATGATAAAAGCACTTCTGAATTATAAATTTGTGTGATGAGATAAATAATTCTAGTGAGGTAAGTATTTATGTTCATGGGAGGATTGAGTAATTGGAAATAAATTGAATGTAATTCTTAGATTAAATGGTATTAGAGAAATTTTGGAGGTTTAAAAGGTTCCAGTGTCATTCTTTTTAAATAAGAACTCTCATTACCTATTATTTTGAATTTTAATTTGGTAATATCTTTAATATATACTTATTATGGACTAAAAGTATTAATTGTGGGGGAATTGAGGGAGATTATATATTAATTTCTTTTTCTTTTAATTTCAATGAATTAAACCTCTCCATTTTTTCATTTTAAGAACAATAATATCATTTTTTGTTTTTGGAATGAATTTAAATTTATAATGAAAATGGATAGTTCTTGTTTTTTAAGTGTTTTTATTCATTATTTGGTTGTTTTTAAAATAAATAATTTTTTTTTAAATTTTATGATAAATATCATAAATAGGAGTCATTTACTCATTATCTAGGAGTAATTTTTGAAGCATTATTGACAAAATTTGACACAGATGTAGAATTTTAAGAGTCTTTGTGATCTATGTTGGATTCTTCCTAAGAATTCAATGAAAACATAGAATGTATAGTAATTATAAGGTCTATTAAACCAATGTGTATGATTCATACCTTTATTAATATATTAAAATTCATTAATCATAAGAGCCATTCCTTTAAAGCATAAGGGTCGGAACTTGGAGAATCCATCCAAGTATGAAACTGTAGGAGTGAATTTGAATTTCGTAAGGACCAGTCTTCCTAACTATAAGAGTGATTATGAAAAAACATAAGAGTATTTTATAACTATAATATATAATTTAAAAAGTTATAGATTCATATGATTCATTTTCTATAACACAATATTTATCCACTACTTTATGAGAGAAAAAATTCAAGGGGAAGGCATCGTGTAAGGAGAGTTAACTAGTCATGAAAAAATAACCCTAAAATCTAAAAACAATATAGGTATCATCTTATAAAATAATATAATATTAATCATGAGATTTATATATCTTGAATTAGGATAAATCATTCCCTTATATGAATAAAATTTTCATGTCATGACTCATGTAAGGTGAATAGGCCACATCCCACTACTCTGCTCAAGTGAAATAGAAGATCATGTTAGGTGATCTAGGTCCTCACATAAGTTGATAAGTGTTTTCAGTCATCACTTATAATATTATATAGACCCCTCACTTATAATTAAACCGAAATCATTTATAATATTTAATAGGGAATTAAGTTCCAAAAACTGGTGTCTTATCTAGAATTTTAAAATCCTCATTCATTTTGTCTCCCCAAAAATTGAATGTTCATCTCTAATTATTCTACGTTGCGACCCATTAAATTACTGGAAATATATTTAATGAAATAAAGAATTAAAATGGGGTTGGTGAAAAGGGTTTTTAGGAATATGATAATTTAAAATCATAGTTAAATCTTGATTCCCCCAAGAAGGAAAATAATTGAGAATATATTATATGTTTGGAACCTTCCTCCAGTGATATGCACTATCTTATTATTTCAATGCTAATTCCATTCCAAAATGTGTTATATGTAGGGATTAGGTAAGAAACATTACTTGACATAGGTAGAAAAAATCAAATTTATTTTTATGGTTAAGCCTCTTGAAGGTTGTGATTTAGCGGAGAATGCATACCCCTTTTCTGAGTTCCAATTTCCTTGTTTCCTATTTTAATTACGATGTAATTACTTTTTTAAAAATAAAACTAGTTTATTTAAATATACATTATTATTTATTATGATAATAAATTGAAAATTTGTTCAATATATGAATTTAATGTAGTTTTTCTTTCTCTTTAAATTTATTATATAAGGACTAGTTTAGAAGTGCAGTTATTTCAATTAGGTTTGATTTCATGGTGGTATTTGAGTAAATAAATAACATATATTGATTTTAAAACACTTATAATAAGGTTTTTGTTTTATTTTCATGTAGATTTAGGTTTACATTATTTGGGAATATGGTGTTCATTATGTAATATAAATAGGATTCACATTTTGACAATTAATAAGAGTGTGTCCAAGTGTTGAATCGAGTACATGGTTATTGTCCCTATACTGTTTACAACCAATTTTCATTTGTTTTAAAATATTCACCCACTCAATTTATTTTATTTTATTTTATATTATGTTTCATCATTTCAATATACTCAATAAATAATTATTTTTTTTCTTATCTTCCAAAATAGGGCAAAAATGAGAAAATTTTGAACTTAGTTAAAACCTACTCAATAGAAAACTATGGTTGTTCATATAGTAAATTAATTAGAATATTAATATTTGATATATAGTTTATCTTAAGAAATATAGTGTTAAGTTCATTGTACTAAATCCCATGGTATCAAATTATCCAACAACTTATTCTTCTTATATTATATTTGTACCTACACAAAATCTCATAAATATATATTTATTATTGAATATAGAAATTTCCCATTGTTTTTGATAGTTTATTTATCCCAATATTCTCATTTAAATCCATTAAAATATTTACCCATTTAAACTTCTAATACACACATGTTTTTATTATTTATTTTAAATTCAATAGTATTATCACTCTCCTCTGCAAAATCCATATACTTTTAAATTTTATCTACATCAACATCTAATTATAAACTATTGTGTCATGGAACATAACCTTATGGAATGGATGGATCTCAAACTATAAATATATCATCAAATAGTATTTAATTCTTAGAAATATTAATGGAATAATAATTTCCATTATAGAATGGGACCCTACTTATCCATTATTTATCTATAAACACAGTTCGTCTTAAAATAATTTCCTGGTATTTACATTTATGAGGTAATATATCATCGTCACACTTAACTTCTGGTATAGATTATATAAATTATCTACCATCTCAAAATTTTCACAAACTATAAAACATTAAATATGAAATATAATTCCACGTATATTGAAGAAAAAAATTTACACATCTCATGCCTTCTAATATTTTGTTTCTCAACTACTAAGAAATATATAGTATTTTTATCGAATGTATATATCATGAAATGTTTATCAAAAATAGATGTATCACTATGATTTTAGAACTTTAATAAATTTATTCCATTTGTATATGTTTTTGGACTTCACCACTGTCAATTAAAAACATACATACCATTATAAGAATGATACATACTAAAATCCTTTAAAATATTTTTTGATGACCTCTAATATAAATACATATAAATCCCATTAGACTTCTCGCACTTTCAAAAATTATTTATCCTAATATAATATAGTATGTATATCAGCGAGGTTCTATCCTTTGAAAATTTTCATTAAGAATGAAAACCTTAAACATAGGATTTCTTTTTCAAATTTTTGAGACTAATAAATATATAAATTATCATGTACTTATATAAATTTCAAACAACCTGTAGCTAAAAAAAATGTAGACAAAACTCTATCATTATCAATTGAACTTAAAACCACAAATTGCATTATAAACACATCGAAAAAATTATTAAAATAAAAATATAGTATAAAGACAAAGTAGGATCAATATATGGATTGATATTTCATTTACCAGGGTGTGTTCTCCCTTATTGGTTTCAAAAAGGATAATTTTTCTCGAAATATAATATATAAATTTAAATTTCATAGCTCAATCAAATACAAATTTTTTTACTCCTGGGTACAAATATCTACAAAATTTTGAGGACTTCACAAAATAGAAACCAAATCTAAAACATGGAATGATACTTTCCATTTTGATTCCCAAACATTCACTATTATTTTTAACCAAGTAAATAACCTTACTAATAAAAGATAATCACCTTGTCTTTCACCCTTATATGAGGACAATTTCAAAAATCCAAAACCCACAAGCCAGCTACCATGACATATATAATCCTCACCATTTTTTATAAAAAACTTTCACAACTGAAACACCTTCTATAATGCGTGTTTTTAATATCATAACTATGTTTTATTTATATGTTGTGTTCTTAAATACACCATAATGTGGTAAAATACATCTAAAACTTGTACTATAATTATTTTAATCATGAATTATCTTTTTGATATTTATTCTATTCAATAAATAGCATTATAATCATTAGATTTATGATTTGAATTATCCTTAATTTCATAAAATAATTCTTTGAAAATTCCTTATTAAATTCAAAAAATCCATGTGAAATTTTGGAAAATATAACTATTTAGTTTAGAATGATCACATTTTTTATAATTTTGGAACATTATATATATAACATGAATGAATATTACTTAACCATTGATTGAAACTTACATATGCTAAGAATAAATCTTTCATAATGAAGAATTAGTTAATTTTTATGATTCCAATTTAGGATGACTTTTACAAATCACCTATAATGACTATTATATAATATATAATTATCTAAATACCTATATTTATTACAATATAACTTTTATGAAGTTTTTTTATTGACTTTTACTAACTTATAGAAAGTATTTTACCTTTTTAAATTTTTTAGATTCTACGAAGGATGAATATTATGTATTTTTAAACTAAATATTATATATAGTGGGAATTTTTTATATTATAGACAATATATTAAGAGTTAAATATAAAATTAGTTCATAGTTACTTTTATGTATGCATTTATTGTTCAAAATTTTATACCAAATTCTACTCAACATCAAAAAAAATCTAGAAAACTTAAAACATATCAAGACTTCTACGTAACACCTTAAAACACTCAAAAACCATGGTATGTACATCACCTAACATGATAAAAATTTTAATTAGAATTTAAATAAGATTAATGTATTGAAATAAAAAAAAATTTACAATCATATCCACTTCATCTACTCATAAAATATCGCTATATCTATAAGGGGATCAATAATATCCTAATAAAATATATTTATGCCAACAATAGTTCATTTTTTATTTTATTGGAAACTAAAGAACATAAATCACTTTCAATCTCATTACACATATAAATTAATCATCATTTAATAATTATAAGACTGTTTGAGTGAACTTAGTGGTAGAAATGAAAATTTTGAACAATACAATCATTTATTCCTCAAATAGTGACTTTTATAATCTTCTTCAAATTTTCTATACTTTATACCAACTGATAAAAACACTTTTTCCATATCATAAATCTATTATATTAACTATTATATTCAAAATTATGAAATAAATTCCCAAAAAACATTTTAGAACTATCCACAAATCATAAAAACACATGTGGAAGATGGCTTCATAGCATGAACATTTTGAAATCTCCCTTTGAATACATGCAAAAAAAAGATATTTATCCACCATTAGGATAAAATCATATATTTTGATTCTATATCTATATAATTTTCTTACCCTTTTTAAGAACATAAGGGGATCAATCATAAAAAAATTTGTATTTTATTTCCCCAATTTTTGTTCAAAAGTAATATGTATAATATTTAAGAGGGGAAAAAAATATCAAAATAGAGGATTTTTGGAGTAAATGGTTGAGAATTATTTTTAAACCTATGTGGATTGGTAATCAACCACACCATTCACTATGATGTGGTGAATCTTGTTCTGTCATAGTAAATGGGTAAATCATCATACTTTATCCTTTGATGAATAAAGGATTAAAATTATTATTAAACCTTCATGTAATTGTAGTCTTAATTCCTTTTACCACATAATGGTGAATATGGTTTACATATAGTGGATGAGGAAATTATATGTATTGTAAAGTACGATTGTTTCTAAAGATGCTTCAATATTGAAGTACTATAACTGAAAACATCTAGACTACTAACACCATGTCAAGTTCAATCATGTCATGACTAGAGACCACAAAAAATAGTGTAGTGTTAGTATAAATAAGGGTACGTTTTAAAACAAAGAACAATATCAATTGGGAACTCATGTAAAAATCAATAAAGTCTAAGATCAGTTTCATTGTTCACATAAGAGAAAATCTAAATGTGGTAGAGAGAAATTTAAAATACTTATAAAATTCCATGTGATGTGTAAGGGTCTATTATCTGTGTATAAGTGTAAACATATGTTATGTATTGTTTTACATGTCATGTATTTATATAAATGTCATGAATAACTAAAAAATAAGTTTTATAATAGTGTTTCTAAAATAGAATACAATCTCATTCGATGGTCGTTTTGATGGGCATTGTTGTAAAAGGGGGAAAATGTCTACAAGGAAAGTTTAGTCATATGAAAATATAATTATCTATAATGGGATGTCATATATTTAATTTCTTTGGATATCTTGGACAATTATAAAAGGAATTAGAAAATGGGGATGGTTTTTCAACCACAAGTTGTAAAATGTTGTATTTTTTGTTTATTAGATGTATATTGGAAGTCATACAAGGAAGCCTGTGTGAAAATTTAGAATATTTTTAAGAATAATAGTGAATTAATTACTCATAATTATATTAACCACAACACGTTAAATTGGGATAAGTCATTTTGAAGGGGGAAATGGATTATATTGAAAAGGTATAGTTGTTTCAGAATTCATTGAAACCAGGGAGTAATTTGGTTTAAAATGGTGAGGCTTATCACAATGTGAGAAATTAAATCATGGTGTGACTAGTGTCCATTAGATAAATGGGTATGTGTTGGTATATAAAAGAATAACAGTTCCAACATGTAAAAGGATAAATTTGGAACTCATATAAAAATTATCAATGTCTTAGATAAGTTTCCATGTATATGTAATAGTAAATATGAATGTGATTGAGAGATGTGGAAAATGTATTGAATATTCCCTATGATATGTAAGGGTATTTTATTAGTTCATAATGGTAACTGAATTTTGAGAAGATTTTTGTATTACATGGGGTGTCATCAATGTCATGGATTTATATCAACACTATGAACAATTGAAATAAAAATGTGTATCAATCATAAAATAAAATTAATAACGTTTATGTAGGTGATCATGAAAATATAGAGCTATTAAAATGTCATAAAATCCATTTCAAATGGAATTATTTTGACCATGATTGTTTTAAAGGTGTATAAATATCATATTCACATCATAGAAAATTTAATTTTTATTTGAAAAATAGTGATATAAAACAAGGTACCATAACATGACCATAATATAATCTATTTTGGATATCATGTAAGTATTCTTGCAACGACAACAAAAGAATCCCTAATTTATGTAAAAATTCCATTTATATAGTTGGGGTTTTCTATAGTTGAAGTGAGAATTGGCATGTGGGATTTTAGAAATGTGTTTTCATGGGGTCTTCACCTAGAGAAGTTCAATGTCATCGTATTTTGATTAAAATGTTTTTTTCGGTCAGATTCATATATTAATATGAGTGTAATGAATAAAGGCCATACTTAGGTGTTTAAAATACCAGAGCTTACATATAGTGTTGATGAATGGAGTTATCAAATAAATTTTGTGGTTATTGGAATGTCCAATAACTACTTATTTGAATTTCTATGGTGTATATTAACTAGGTACATATTCAATAGTGGGATTTAATGTAGAGGGTACTAGATGTTGATTGATATTTGAATTTTTTAATTTCAAAATTCCTTGGATATATTTTAATGGTATGTATAGTAAAAAACAGATTATGTAATAGAAGGATAATTTATTTTTGGAAATTGGGAAGAATATTGTATGACTGGGTAACTTCATTTAATATCTACAATTGAAGAGTGGGTTGAGATTGGGAATATTTTCATTGAAGACCATTAATTAACATTGAGAGTTATTGTTAATACTATTAATTAAATATATGTAAATAATATAGCATCATAGAGAACACCCAATGTAGCTTATTATTATTCCTTTGATTAATATCTTTGTGAGTTATACATATGTGTCCATATTAACTTTTTTATAACCCTCTTGAAAATAACTTTGTGAAATAGAGGAAGAGGATGTAGACCTTGGATATGGAGAGATCATATGTTAATTATGTAATCAAAATTATTATAGTGGCGATTAATCAAAATATCAAACTAATGAAATGTGTTCCTTGGATATATCACAATATGGGTGAACATGTAACATTCCATGATTTTATATGTATTTTATTTTAAATAAATCTGGATGTATTTGATAGCTTGCCTTTATGCAACCTTAAGTCTATATAAAGCCCGATATAGTAAATTATTATAACTTATCAATTAAATTTTCAGTTATAAATAATAATAATAACTTTATGAATAATATGTATAATGGTTTTTATTAATGAAAATTTATTTATTAATTCATAATAAATAAGTACTCAATTTTCAGTAAAGTCATTTTACACATAAATAACATGCTTTCCTAAAAAAAGGGTTTTCTATTACATTCTTACATGTAGAACATATAATTAATTTCTACAAAATTTGAAATTTTATTTGAGGAAATAAATATAATTTATAAAATCACTTTGTCGATATTATCTTAAGGTGATTTTGTAGGATTTTTCTTGAAAGATGTATTTTTTATTAAATTGTAAAAAATATCATTTTTTGTAAATATTATCATTAATTTTAAACTAAATTTATTATTATGTTTTTAATTTTATATTAAATTAACCTATATCTCTTTTAATTAGAAATAATATAATTAATTAAATATTCATCATTATAATATTTCAATTTTTTATAAGTTAATTTTTGGGATCAAAAACACATTTTTTAAAAAATAATGTTCTTATGCATGCAATGTATTTTTGTGAAAATAAAATAATTTAATCACTGTTTATTAAATTTTTAATGAAATTTATATATTTCATATTCAATATAATATTTTAAAATTCATTTAATGGTTTTAACAAGGCCTGGAATGGAAGTAAATTCATTTGAAAATGGGTTTCCATTGTATTTTACGTGATTAATTAAAATTAAATTCTTTTAATTATAGGAATTTAGTCTAATAAAATATATTACATATTTAGAATAACTTCATTTTGTGTCAAAGAATAGTATAAAAAATAAAAAATTTATACCATGTTTAAGGTTAAAATAGATTTACCGGGTGTTAACCCATTATATAAAGGATGTATTTCCACAAAAAAAACAAATTTCATATTAATTGAATATATTTCAACCTTAAATAATACTAACTTAAAATTTATATCCATTTTTAAACACATTACCATGTAAAGTGACCTTAAATCCTTGAAACTTTTTAAGAAATCCCATGTGTGGCCCTCCAATCACATGAAAATAGAACTAATTGTACTAAACAATTCACAATATTTTACCTTATATATTATAAAATACCAAATAAAAATAGTCCAATAATCCTTCCCTTCATCTTCGAGATTCTTCAATTTTTCTAAGATAAATCCTTCAAGACTTAAGGAGTATTCCAAAAAAGGTCTCACAAATAATATGTATAGATCATAACCAAGGCCTTTTAATTTTATTTCCTACTTTTTATCCATAAAAACATGATGATTCCAAAGTTATAAATATACTGAGATTTTATTATGAGTATTTGACAACTGTTTTCCACATCTTCTCAATCCAATGGGAGATTAATGTATCAATCATGCATATATGTGGACAGCCTCCTCCATGTAGAAATACAACTTATTCGGAACCACCATCATTCATGGTTGGTTATTCTAAAAAATTTAATGTTTATGTATGATATTGATATTATAATAGTGATTATTTGAATATGAATTAATATTGAACTTTTGTTTATTCCATCCATCAAAAAATGGAAATGCCTCATGTGTGTATGTATGGACTACCTAATCCATATAGTGATGTATTTCATTTTTCATCCCAAAATTATATGAATGGTTTTAAATTTGATAAAATAAATATAATTTAAATTTATATCCTTATTTAAATTATATTGATGAATTAAGCATGCTCAAATTGAAAGGACCATAACAACTAAACCAAAACATATATGAAAAATGGAATAGTTAATGCCCAAAATGATGATGATAACGAAATATTGTTAATAAAGGGGTGGTAAGATGTTAGAAGAAAACCATATATAGTATTATTCGTATTATAATGGTTCTAGTTATATAATTATAAAAATTTTAATTTTATTATATAGTAAATTAGTATTCATTCAAAGTAGTATGGACTTAATGTAAGGGTATTATTTTAAAATAATTTTTTTACTAGGATTATCTACAATTATTTTTTATAATGATGAAATTATATAATATATTTATACAATGTTTTATATAGTTTCTTATCCTATTCATATTTCTGGTAATTTTATGTTTTCCATTAATTTTACTCTATTTATTTACACAAAATATTGAAATATTGGTTTTAAGAAAACCCAACCATTTTTTTCTCTTTAGTTGGGAATCATTTCAACCAATTCCATATTTTGTTTAAAATGTTTCAAATAATGTTTTAATTATTATCAAAATATTAATTAAATTTATTTATACCCATGTTTTATTTTGTATAAAAATATTTTAAGGAAATTTTATTTGTATTTTCCTAACAAGGTTCTTCTAACTTTTCACCAATAATGTGAAATGAATTTTTATTTTAACATACACTATATGAACGAATTTATCCACCATTAGGAATAATATTTTGTTTAAATATTCCATTTATATTTTTCCTTTATTTCTTTACAGAAAAAGTTTTCCATAATATTTTAGAAATTTTTAGATTATATGTAAGTGTTTTCTAAATTAAAGGGTACTTTCATTATGAAATATTCAAGTGATATTTTAAGGGTATTTCCATCTATAAAAACATACTTTTATGTTTCTTAATATTTACTAGGGATATGGTACAATGTTACATTATTTATTATTTCTATGTATGGCTTATGATTATGATAATGAAATTTTTATAAAACCTATAACCTTTCCATGGGTTATGTCATGAAAATATGATGGATTTTTTATGATATTTTGTCACACATATGTATGGTTTTAATTATGGGATGGGTGGTTCCATTAAAAAATAAGGATGGGAGGTTACATAACAAACTAGTTTTTGGTGGGTCTATTTTGTCCCTCCAATTCCTTGGGTAAATAAGAATATCTCAAGAGATAATAAGGATAAGAATTGTGATTGAACTTTATTGTCCCGGATTTTTCCTTGTATTATTTAATATTATATGGGAATTATTTCGAGACTAGGCTCTGAGACGGTGTGTAGTTCCAAGACCCGGTGAGCCCGGAACAAATGATTGAATTTAATTTAATGATTAAATTATGCGTGCATGCAGTTTTCTTGAAAAAGTGGAATAACTCCCGAACAAGTTCTCAGATTAGAAATATGAGGGCACCGTTGAGTTCAGAACAGCAATTTTACCTTAGGCGGGGCCTAACTTCGGCCGGCGCAGGTTGGTGGAGAAATATGGTTTTTGGATGCAACAGTAATAAAATATTTAATAAAAAATATTTTATTTCTATAGAGGTATCTTTTGAATCTTTTTCCTTTAACCTCTTTAAATAGAGGCTTGTGCTAGGGTCCAGGGTCATAAACCTTATAACTCTGAAAACCCTTGGCGGCTCTGGAGGAAACCCCCAACGCGGCGGCATCGACGTTCTTGACGGATTTCAACGGCGATGACGACGCGGCGAGCGGATCTTCGTCGGCAAACGCGGAAAATCCAGGTAGGGTGTTGTTTTCATTTTTCCATTTCCCCGTTCTTGATTTCTATGATGAACGTGGGCTAATCCATGAACAGATTAGTCTGCGAATCGATTGTTCTTGCGGGATGGGCTTTTGCGGGGATTTTGGGAGATTTAATCCATGTTGATCTTTTGTTGTTGATCTTTTTTTCTCTGTTTAATCCTATGAACGGGAGAAGATCAACGCTGTGACGAACGACGATAGAGGTTCGTTCCTCAAATTTGTTTCATTGGAATTCTCCCCCTTCCCTCTTTCGCGTTCTTCGTGGGTTGATGAACAATGGATCATTGTGCATCCATTCTGTGACGCAACAATCCAAGATTGTGGATCCAACCCCGGTGCAGTGTCACAGAGGTGCAAAGATGGTTTCGGCAGGCGATTCAGAGCGGATCAGGAGATATGAGTTTTCAGGCATTTTTCTTCGGATGGATCGATCGAAGTTTATGATCCGTTTAAAGAGCTGAAAACACCAGTTACGATGTTCGTATGACGAAACAAACAAATCCCTGGAGTATCGGGACGAACGGAAAAGAAACCGAAGATTTGAAGGTTCTGCCGTGGCGCGAGGAAGAAAATGGCGTTTCTGGAAATTTTCCCAACTACACACCGTGTAGTCAGGATACACGACATGTGTTCGTCGGTGAAGGACCTGGCGTGTACTCCGAGAGTACACGGACACGGGCAGGGTACACGGCAAAGGACACTCCATGTATACCCCTCCCCAGCCAGGCCTAGCCAGATACACAGGATACCCCTTGTAATGGTACACGGGCTGGCGGCACAGACACGGGCAGAGACCGTGTACGGGCACAAGGCCAGCATACACGGAGCGAGCCTAGGCACTCGAACATGGCATGTGTTTTCTTCTACATGCCGTGTAGTTTCTTTCGACAAGCCGAGTGACACGGGCTATTTACACGGGAAGAACTCGGTGTCAAGGAACACGACGTGTATTTTTCTACACGCTGTGTAGTTTGGTTTTACACGGCTTGAATAAAGGACACGGGTCATTTACACGGGCAGTACCCAGGGTCAAGGAACACGACGTGTAACCATACTACAAGCCGTGTAACTTTTTCTTCATGGCTTGAGCCACTTTTCTTCTATGACTTGGACTAGTTCTTAGGGTTCGTACCCTTGGTAATCCCCTGAAGGTTCTGGTATCAACTCGTTCATGAAGTATGATCCCTTCAGCAGAACTTCCTGAATAGAGTTGTTGGAATCCCCTCTATGAGACTTAGAGCTGGATCCTCTATTCATTACTGGAACCCTATGTAGAGTTCTTGGTTTCAACATGACCAACTTCACCCGGGAACCAATCCTCTACTTAGAAGAATATCTCAGACTGAGTTGTCGGTACCACCCCATGTCTTGGTTTGATCCTCATCTAAGAGTCTTCTTCCCATGGTACTTCTGGAGTGTATTCTCCTGGAACGAGTACTTTGTATCTCTCTTTCCAGACCTAGGAGTTTGTCCTCCCGATGGTATGCTTCGTTGAATCTTCGAGATGGATCCTAATGGCGATATCGCGATGGTCATTAGTGTATGGGTATATCTGGATATTCTTGTTATATGTTCTGTAGACATATACTATGTAGAGCTGATTGTACCTTTCTTTTTGGAATTGTTTTCCTCTATTGTATTTTCCTTTGTGGTTTCGGGGTGTCCTACAGGGTATTGAAATACTCACCCCTACACATTCTTTTCCTGCACGTGTCGTGTCTTGTGCAGATGAGTGAGCCTTTGACAGGATTCTAGGCGGACCAGGACCGGACGGTGCTGAGTGAGATCAGGCAGGCCGAGGTGTGTGCCTTCGGCGACAGGTTGTAGTCCCAGTACCTCTTTCTACAGGTTGGACGTTTTGTAGACTTTCTCTTGGTGGGCTTATACTTTTGTCCCAAGGATTTACTTTATTGTACATTAGTTTTCTGTCATACTCTATGGTTGGGTTTTAGTGTATGCATTCATCTTTTCCTTTTAGTAGTTTTTACTTTTCATCTTTGTGGGATTGGAGATGTGTGTGCGTGTGTACAGGTTTATAGGCAATTCCTCCCATGTTAGTAGCATTCCTACTCGGTGCTAGTCACCATCCCCTGGCCTATTGGAGGCGGGCTTGGGGAGTTGCGGCTCGGGCCCCACTAGGACGGGTCATGACAGAGTGGTATCAGAGGTGGTCAGTTCTACCTTAGGACTGAGAGTCGGTGAGTTGGTTTGGGGCAAAAGTGTTAAGTGTTTCGAGTTTGGTTCTCAGGCCCGGGACCCCAGTGTTGGTGCGGCGGCCAACGTATCCATACACCAGGACTATGATAACTTTCTTTTCGACTTGGAACATGAAAACACTAGTTGCGTGGGAAAAAATAATAGTACATGCATCATATAGGAATGGGTTGTGGTTTCCATGTCCTTCTTGAGTCAGCTCTCCAGATATACTCACTGTCTGTGATACACCTTGTTTCTTGAACATGATTCCTCCGTGACGCGCACCCACTAGGATCCAATAGTTCGATAACGAGGATGACCCCCTCAGTGATGAAGCTTCAATACAGGGACCAGATCCCCCAGTTCTACCACCAAGTGGTGTGCCAGTCGTCCCGCCCCCTGCAGAGTAGTGTTTAGTGCCTGTTTTACCAGTGGAGGAGGAGTGCAGGCTGAGCGCACTCCACGAGTTTTAGAGACAGAGACCCCTCAGGTTTTGAGGGGAGCCTAACCCTTAGGCAGTAGAGGACTATCTTGAGGCAGTGACAAGAGTCTTCTGTTTGGTCAGGACACCAGCAGACCAGATGGTGATCCTGGAAGAGAGCCTTCTGCAGGGCTCGGCAGGGCGATGGTGGAGTTTGGGCATCCAGACTCACGGCGAGGCAACTCATGTATGGTCAGCTTTTGAGCATCTCTTCAGAGAGGAGTTTTCACTGGTTACCCTGAGAGTTGTACGTATATAGGAGCTTCTTCATCTCCAGCAGGGAACCATGTCGGTGGCTGACTATTCATCGAGGTTTACCGACCTCTCATGGTACTCGATGGATATGGTTAGAGATCAGTACTTCAGAGCTTGGACTTTTGAGCGGGGATTGCGCAGAGATATCTGAGATAGCATCATACCTATGAGCATTCCTACTTATGCTGGAGTGCTCGAGCGGGCCTTGGTGGTCGAGAGCTTCCTGGCGGAGTAGGGACAGCCAGCAGTTGTCAGTAGTGGGAAAGCTGGAGCAGAGACCTCGACGGCAGGGAGTCGACGTCAGGGACCCGGGTGTGGGAGACGTTTCAATAGGAGATACCAGGATATGGGATCAGCTGTTAATGGTTCACCGGTGCTTCCATCTATCCTCGAGAGAGGCAATGTTACTCATGTGACGGAAGGGGGCATCTCTCTCGAGATTGTCCGACCCACCGTACTCCTGAAACAGGAGCAGTGGATGGACCACCGAGGCCGAGGCAACGTGTGGAGTAGGAAGATCTGTGAGGCGGCGGACATGGAAGAGGATCTGGGAGAGCAGCTGGAGGTGGTCAGCGTTTCGACCCTTTACCACCACCACCCCCAGGAGGTCCACCCCGGGCACACGGAGCTGGTGGACAAAGACAGGGACAGCTGTAGGCGGTAGAGGCTTATGACCCAGGTACTCCTAGAATGATTAGAGGTTCTATCTGTGTCTTTTATACCTTGGATGGCGTATTGATAGACACAGGTGCTATTCATTCCTTTCTGGCTGGTTATCTTGTTCGAGACCTTGAGATTCCAGTTGAGCCGTTGACTCGGCCCTTACGCTTATAAAAACCGAATGGAGAAGATTCAGAGATCACACACCTTTTCAGGCAGTATGACCTGACCCTTGGAGGCGAGAGTTTCGGTTGGAACCTCTTGGTGGTAGCGTCGAGGACTTACGATGTCATTATTGGCATGGATTGGTTATCCACAGTTCATGCCCAGATTGATTGTCTTAGGCAAAGGGTGCAGTGTGTCCACTGTAATGGAACGAGGTTCTCTTTTGTCGATGAAAGAGAGACCCAGGCAGCGCAGGATGGAATCGTGCATAAGAGGGCACAACCGATATCACATCAGCTGGCTAGCCTAGCCCTTGGCGCGGTAGATATTACGAGTTTCCAGTTTCCAGCAGTGATGGCTGAGTACGAGGATATCTTTCCAGGGGATTTCCCCAGGTTACCTCCCTGACGGTAGATAGATTTCTGCATTGAGTTTCAACCCGGGATGACCTTGATATCAGCATCGGCTTTTCGGATGGCTCCTACAGAGCTTCGTGAGCTGAGGATTCAGCTGGATGAATTGTAGAATAAGGGATTTGTGAGACCCAGTGTTTCACACTAGGCGGCCCCAGTGCTGTTTTCCAAGAAGGCAGATGAGAGCTTGAGGCTGTGTGTGGATTACCGATGCTTAAATCAGGTGACCGTGAAGAACCGGTATCCACTGCCGAGGATCGACAACCTCTTCGGCCAGTTGAGAGGGGCACGATGGTTCTCAAAGGGTGATCTAAGATCAAGCTATCACCAGTTGCGAGTACAGGAAGAGGATATACCAGAAATGGCTTTTAGATGTCGCTACGATCACTATAAGTACTTGGTGATGCCCTTCGGCGTGACGAACGCCCCGGCAGTGATCATGGGACTCATGAACCGGATCTTTCAGCCTTATCTGAACGGTTTTTGGTGGTCTTCATCGATAATATCCTGGTGTACTCTACGTCCGAGGAGGAGCACGCGAGACACCTAAGGATGGTTCTAGACACACTCCAAGATCACCAGTTGTATGGGAAACTCTCGAAGTGTCAGTTCTGGTTACTGGAGGTCCACTTTCTGGGACATGTTATCTCAGCGGATGGTATAGAAGTGGACCCAGCAAAGGTGGTGGCAGTGCTAGCATGGGAGCCACCCCGGAGCATGACGGAGGTGCAGATTTTTCTTGGGTTGGTAGGCTACTATGGGAGATTCATCCATGATTTCTCCAGGATTGCAGCACCCATGATAGATTTGACCCGAAAGGGACAGCCTTTTGCGTGGACCGAGAAATTCTTGCAGGCTTTCCAGCAGCTAAGACAGAGTCTGACGAGTGCTCCGATCTTGATATTAACGGAGGAGGGTGTTGAGTACATAGTGTTCTGCGACGCATTAGGAATCGGGCTTTGTTGTGTCCTGATGCATAGGAAAGCGGTGATTGGCTATGGCTCACGTCAGTTGAGGCCACACAAGCAGAACTACGCGACCCATGATCTTGAGTTGGCAGTGGTAGTCTTCGTATTAAAGATGTGGCGGCACTACCTGATGGGCGAGCGGTTTACCGTCTACTCTGATCACAAGAGTCTCAGATATATCTTTTCTCAGAAGGATCTGAATTTGAGACAGAGTCGATTTCTTGAGTTCCTCCAAGATTATGACTTTGAGATCGTTTAAACTCCTGGGAAGGGGAACGTGGTGGCAGATGCTCTCAGTAGGAAATCCAGTTCGCAGTTGCTGGATGAGGTGACAAGGTAGTTGGCCTCCTTGCAGTTCTTTTTCATGGATGTAGATGAGGGAGCTTACCTTCTGTTGATAATTGTTACCCCTCCACTCTTACAGCGAGTCAGGGAAGCATAGCGTGAGGATGCTAGCTGTGAGACTCTACATGCTCAGATATCCGCAGGTGATACTGCTGATGGATATTTAGAAGGAGGGGATCACCTTGTCCTTTTCAGAGGATGCACGGTAGTACCAGTGAAATTGCGGGAGGAGGTTCTGAGGGAGTTCCATACATCCCCTTTAGTGATACATCCGGGCATGGAAAAGATGTACCAGGACATCCTACGTCAGTTCTGGTGGTCAGGGATGAAGAAGAGTGTGGTAGAGTTTGTTTCTCGGTGCCTTACTTGTCAGCAAGTAAAGGCTTAGCACGAGGTGCGAGCAGGTTTGACTCAGCCCCTTGAGGTTCCAAAGTGGAAGTGGGATGAGATATCCATGGACATTGTGATAGGTTTACCATGCACATCCAGGGGACACGATGCCATCTGGGTGATCGTTTATCGACTCACCAAGTCAGCCCACTTCCTAGCCATATGGGAGTAGAGTTCGGTAGAGATCTTGGGACGCCTCTACGTGCAGGATATAGTTCGGCTTCATGGAGTACCATCCACGATCGTCTCAGATCATGATTCTCGTTTCACATCCCGGTTGTGGAAGGGATTTCAGGAAGATTTTGGGATTCAGTTATGCTTGAGCACAGCGTTTCATCCCCAGACTGATGGTCAGACAGAGCAGACCATCCAGGTCCTGGAGGATATGATATGAGCTTTCATACTTGACTTCGGTCGTAGCTGGGAGGATCACTTACCACTGGTGGAATTTTCTTACAACAATAGTTATCATTCCATTATTGGTATGGAACCATTCGAGGCTCTATACGGGCGACCTTGCAGGTCACCACTTTGCTGGACTGACCCGGGAGAGTCAGAACTCATGGGCCCAGAGATGGTGAGAGCTACTACAGAGAAGTTGCAGGTCATCCAAGAATGGATGAAGAATTCACAGAGTTGGAAAATGTCTTATACCGACCGGAGGCGAAGGCCTTTGGAGTTTGAGGAGGGAGACCATGTGTTCCTTCGGGTCTCACCTCAACAGGGATTGCAGAGATTTGGCCGAGGTGGCAAGCTATCTCCGAGGTTCGTTGGCCCTTTTCAGGTTTTGAATAGAGTTGGCAAGGTGGCGTATCGCTTGGCTCTACCTCTTTAGATGGATAGGGTACATAACATCTTCCATGTGTCGCAGCTACGGAGGTACGTGCATGATCCATCGCACATCATCGACTGGGGCGAGCTGGACATCTATGATGGAGCGACATTTGCTGAGTAGCCAGGGGAGATCGAGGATCGGCAGGAGAAGATCCTTCGTGGATGAGATATTCCCTTTGTGTGTGTCCGGTGGCAGCCTGGTAATCTCCAGGAGAGCACGTGGGAGCGGGAGGCTCAGATTCGTGTGCAGTACCCACATCTTTTTGAGTGGCCCTTGTTTTGGCCTTTCGGGGATGTAAAAGCCCTAATGTTGGAGTGATGTAATGTCCCAAATTTTTCCTTGTATTATTTAATATTATATGGGAATTATTTCAAGACCAGGATCTGAGACGGCGTGCAGTTCCGAGGCCCGGTGAGGCTGGAACAAAATTTTGAATTTAATTTAATAATTAAATTATGCGCGCGTGCAGTTTTCCTAAAAAAGTGGAATAACTCCCAAACGAGTTCTTGGATTAGAAATGTGAGGGTACCGTTTCGTTCAGAACAGAGATTTTACCTTAAGCGGGGCCTAACTTTGGTCGGTGCAGGTTGGTGGCGAAATATGGTTTTTGGACGCAACAGTAATAAAATATTTAATAAAAATTATTTTATTTCTATAGCGGGATCTTTTGAATCTTTTTCCTTTAACCTTTTTAAATAGAAGCTTGCGCCAGGGTCAAGGTTTACAAACCCCATAACTCCAAAAACCCTTGGCGGCTCTGGAGGAAACCCCCAACGCGGTGGCGGTGACGTTCTTGACGGATTTTGACGGCGACGACGACGCGGCGAGCATATCGTCACTGGAAAAAAAGGAAAATCCAGGTAGGGCATTGTTTTGATTTTTCCATTTCCTTGTTCTTGATTTCTACGACGAACATGGGCTAATCCACGAACAGATTAGTCCGCAGATCGATCGTTCTTGCGGTATGGGCTTTTGTGGGGATTCTGGGAGATTTAATCCATGTTGATCTTTTGTTGTTGAACTTTTTTGCTCCGTTTAATCCTATTAACAGGAGTGGATCAATGCCATGACGAACGATGGAGGAGGTTCATTCCTCAAATTTGTTTCATTGGAATTCTCCCCCTTCCCTCTTTCTCATTCTTCACGGGGCGATGAACAACGGATCGTTGCGCGTCCGTTCTCCAACGCAACGATCCAAGATTGTGGATCCAACCCCAGTGCGATGTCATGAAGGTGCAACGACGGTTTCGACAGGCGATTCAGAGTGGATCAAGAGATACGAGTTTTCAGGCATTTTTCCTCGGATGGATCGCTCGACGTTTATGATCTATTTAAGGAGCCGAAAACACCCGTTACGATGTTCGTATGACAAAACGAACAAATCCCTAGAGTCTCGGGACGAACGGACAAGAAACCAAGGATCTTAAGGTTCAGCCGCGGCGCAAGGGAGAAGACGGCGTTTCTAGAAATTTTCCCGACTACACGTCGTGTAGTCAGGATACACGGCGTGTGTTCGTCGGTGAACGACCTGGCATGTACTCCAAGAGTACATGGACATGGGCGGGGTACACGACAAAGGACACGCCGTGTATACCCCTCCCCAGCCAGGCCCGACCAGATACACGAGATACCCCGTGTACTGGTACACGGGCAGGTGGCATAGACACGGGCAGAAACCGTGTACGGGCACATGGCCAGTGTACACGGAGCGAGCCCAGGCACTCGAACACGGCGTGTGTTTTCTTCTACATGTCGTGTATTTTCTTTCGACAAGCCGAGTGACACGGGCCGTTTACATGAGCATAACCTAGTGTCAAGGAACACAGTATGTATTTTTCTACACGCCGTGTAGTTTGGTTTTGCACGGCTTGAATAAAGGACATGGGCCTTTTACACGGGCAGTAACCGAGGTCAAGGAACACAGCGTGTAACCATACTACATGCCGTGTAACTTTTTCTTCACAGCTTGAGCCACTTGTCTTCTGTGACTTGGACTAGTTCTTAGGGTTCGTACCCTTAGTAATCCCCGAAAGGTTCTGGTATCAACTTGTTCATGCAGTATGATCCCTTCAGCAGAACTTCCCAAATAGAGTTGTTGGAATACCTTCTATGAGACTTAGAGTCGGATCCTCTATTCATTCCTAGAACCCTAGGTAGAGTTCTTGGTATCGAAGTGACCAACTTCACCCGGGCGCCGATCCTCTACTTAGCGGAATAGCTCAGACTGAGTTGTCGGAATCACCCCATGTATTGGTTGTGATCCTCATCTGAGCGTCTTGTTCCCAAGTTACTTATGGAGTGTGTTCTCCCGGAACGAGTACTTTGTATCTCTCTATTCAGACCTAGGATTTTGTCCTCCCGATGGTATGCTTCGTGGAATCTTTGAGCTGGATCCTAGTGGCGGTATCGCGATGGTTGTGAGTATATGGGTATATCTGGATATTCTTGTTATATGTTCTGTAGACATATACTGTGTAGAGCTGACTGTACCTTTCTTTGTGGCATTGTTTTTCCTATGTTGTATTTTCCTTTGTGGTTTCGGGGTGTCCTACTAGGTATTGTTATACTCACCCCCGCACGGGCTTTTCCCGCATGTGTCGTGTCTTGTGCAGATGAGCGAGCCTTTGACACGATTCTAGGCGGACCAGGACCAGATGGTGCTTAGTGAGATCAGGCAGGCTGAGGTGTGTGCCTTCGGCGACAGGTTGCAGTCCCAGTACCTCTTTCTACAGGTTGGATATGATGCAGACTTTCTCTTAGTGGGCTTATAATTTTGGCCAAAGGTTTTACATTACTGTACTTTACTTTCCTGTCGTACTCTATGTTTGGGTTTTAGTGTATGCATGCATCTTTTACTTTTAGTAGTTTTTACATTTCATCTTTGTGGGCTTGGAGATGTGTGTGCGTGTATACAGGTTTATAAGTAATGCCTCTCATGTTAGTAGCATGCCTACTTAGTGCTAGTCACCAGCCCCTAGCCTATTGGAGGCGGGCTTGGGGAGTTACGGCTCGGGCCCCACTGGGACAGGTCGTGACATGAACTTAGTTAAGTTAGGGGATTTTTCAAATATGATAGTTTTGGGAGTGAACCTTGACTTATTAAATAATGGAATGGGAAGTGAACCCAATCCAATACGATAGTATTGGAAATGATACTTGACTAATTAGACGGTTTTATATACTATGTGAATTCCAAAACTTATGTCTTATTTTGATAATATTTTTTCATGACTCGTTATTGATTATTAATGATTAATTACCCTTTTGTATTATGTATTTTAATTGATAAAATATTATTACATGTACCATTATAATGATATATTAATTGATGGGTTTGATTTTTCAATGTTTATATCATGTTATCATAGTCTTATTCTTTTCTTATGCTCACTTATGGTCATTTTATGATATTTCTTATTGTTACCCTTACATAGAATATGAGCTTTCCATTTTTTATTTTCCCTTCCCATATTAATGTAGAAAGTATTGAAGTATGTTATTTCTAATATTGGTACTACTTGTGAAGAAATAAATTTAAAATAATATATATATATTTTATTCCCCGGTTTTTTTCATATCCAAGTTTCCAATGACACTAAAGCTTTATGGTACTCAAGCATGTATTATTGTATAATGTATTTAATATTCATCTAAAATGATATATTATTTATATATGAAAATTATGTGTCACTATAGTTTCTATCAGAGGAAAGGTTTAGTAACTTTTGGAAACTAGGATGAGGAAACATTAGTGAGAACCCTTAAAATAATCCTAAATATCAGAGGACATCCTAAGTTATGGTAAAGAAATGATTATTATTTCCCTAATGAAATACATACCTATATAGATAAATCTTGTGGAAATGGTTTTAGTGGAGATATATCTCAAGGTGACAACCCCAAAAAGAGTTGTTCGATTATATACTGACCATCATTCTCGAGAACAGTGAATGGGCCCTTACTATTCACCTGGTTTGAAACTCCGAAGTGATATTCATATTTTAATTCACAATTTCATTAAGATTTATTATGATTTATCTGATTAGATAATGACTAGGGATAACCTATGTTAAACCTAAGGTGTTATATATTGAAAATAATGTGTCATGATTTAGATATCTAATAATTAATTTTCATGATTGTATGATTTCCCACTATTATTATTATTTCTCATACTATAATTTATGGTTTTAGTAAAATGATGGAATGCATATGAAACATTGTTAATATTTAATGTGATGGATAATAAATATATTTTACCCCTAATAAATTCAATGTTATGGGAGTTAGGATGCACAATCTTATTGTTATGCTTATGCAACTTTATCAAGTAATGAATCATGTTGAGCTTACAAATGATAAAATTAATGAACAATTTTCAATTGTGTCATTCATTAGAAAAATACCACATTTTTTAGTGGGGTTTCTAATCTATTAATTTTTGAGCGATGGATCAATACCACTAATATATATTCTCTATTCTATTAGATTTAGAAGATGAAAATTTTGTCTTATATTTTTATCATTTTCAAGGTTAATCGGTTCAATAGTGGAATCCGATCAAGAATATAAGGAAGAATGAATAAATTGTATCCATGGAGTGGGATAAGTTTGGGATCTTATTTTAAAATATGTAATTTCATGTTATACTTTATAAAAATATACACAAGTAATTATTTGATCATAAGAGGAAGGATGAGAAATATATTGGTACCTATGAGGAAAATTTTACAAAACTTGTGAGATACACTTCTATTGTTATTGTTTAATTATAAGGTCATATTGATCAGTTATTTAGTGTATTAAAACTAAGACTCTAGAGGAATTATCCATAATATACTTTATGAAGAAATTATTGTATGTAGTATCAATATAGAAATTGATATTTGAGTCACCCATAAATCTATTGGTTTTAATAAGAAAAAAAATTGGGATTAAATGAAAATTATAATAACAAAAAACATTAAGAAAAGAATATGGGTTTTCCTTTATATAAAAAGTGTGGAAGGAATCATGTAGGAAATTTTCTTAAGGGGACTTGTAAATGTTTTAATCATAGAAAATAAGGCCATAAGTTAATAAAATGTAAATGTAATGGGAATAAGTTATCTAATATAAAAATGGAGATAATTAACCATACATTACACCACAAAAATACTCAAATGTTATAAATGAAATCAACATGGACATTATGTTAATGAGTGATTGAAATTGAGGGTTAATGATGATTATTGATTTCCTAAACCTCATAATCCCAAAGACATATGGAAATCTCATGTTATCACTATTATCTATTTGGGGTGTGATAATTATGTGGTGAAAGGTTCACATACCATCCACATTAGAATAGATAATGTCTTATTTGATTTTTGTTTGACCATTATTTTATATATCAATTATTTTTTAATGGTATCACATTACCACCTCAATACTAAAAGTTGAAAAAATAATAAAAAATTCCTAATGGTATGATGATAATTTCTCAAGTCTATGACACTTACTTAATTAATTTATGTGGGAATGTTCTTCCTACAAATGTTTTTATTCTTCCTTTAGTTAAATTTGATGTGATTTTGGGAATGTATTGGATTTATTTATGTAAATATCATATCAATTTCCAAGTAAGGGATGTAAGATTTGATATTTCAAACAAGCCTTTGATTTCCTATCAGTGTGAAGATAACATTAAACATCCAATGGTAGTTACATCCATTCAATGGGGATTTATTCTTATTCAAGGCAGGTAGTTATATTAGGTTGTTAGGGAGAAAATCACAATTAATTATATGACTATTTTATTGGATTTTTTTTATATCTTTCTAGAATATTTGAAATGTATTCAACCAAATAATGAAGTTGATTTTTCCCTAGAACTTGTACATAGTGAAATGCCAATTTCAAAGACTCCATATATAATGGCCCAAATTGAGTTGTTGGAATTAAAGAAGAAACTCAAGGACAATTTTAATAAAGGATTCATTAAGTAATGTTTACTAACATGGGGAGTATATGTACATTTTATTAAGAAGAATGATAGATAAATGTGATATTGCATTGATTATCAAGAACTTAACAAGATCATGATCAATAATAAGTGTCTTACACCTATTATTAATAAATGTTTATCAATTATGAGGAGTCTAATATTTTTCAAGATTGATCTTTAATCTATATATTATCATTTGATGGTAAAAATAGAAGACATACCCAAGAAATTTTTATATTAAATGTATAGACACTATGAATTTATAGTGGTTCTATTTTTTCAAACTAGTCCCCTAGTTATCTTTAAATAATTAATGAATAAATTATTTAAGGATTACCGATATTTTTTTTTGATCATCTTTATAAATGATATTATTATATATTCCAAGACAAAGGAAGATAATTAAGGTCAATTGAGGGTTCTCTTGAAGAAACTAAAGAAGGATAAGTTTTATTCAGAATTTAACAAGTGGTAATTTTGGCTACATAATGTTTCATTTTTTGGTCATATATTATCATTTGAGGGTATACCAATGTATCTATCAATGATAAATGTCACTGAATATTATCATAGAACCACCACTATTATGGAAATCCATAGATGTTTTTATATTGGCTAGATATTATCACAAATTTGTGAAGGATGTATCATGTTTATCTAATCCACTCACTATGTTAACTCAAGATTAAGTTAAGTTCTTATGTACTAATGAATGTGAATAAAATTACAAGGAATTAAAGAAAAGGTTGGTTTTTGAACTTGTGTTCACACTACCCAATTATGGAGAATTTTTTTTATTTATAGTGATTCAATGAAGAAATGGTTATGTTTTTTTCTTATGCAGAATGATATAGTGATATCATATTCCTCACACAAATTAACGGTTCATGAAAAAAATTACTCGTCTTAAGATTTGTAATTAGTAGTATTAATATTTATATTAAATATCTGAAGGAATTATCCTTATAGAGAAAGGTGTGAAATATATATTGGTCATAAATTTCAGAAGTATATATTCACCCCGAAAGAGTTAAATTTTCACCAAATAATATTTCTAGATTTGATTAAAGATTATGACTACTCAATACACTACCAACTTGGGAAATCAAAAAAGGTGGATGATGCTTTAAGTTGAAAAAATAATATTAGATTATCTATGATGAGGATAAAAAAGATAGAATATTTATGGATTTTCAAATAATTTTCCATGAAATCTTAAATAAAGTGCTGAAATTTTATCTTTCTCAAATAAGTGTTCAACTATAAATCCATGTAATAATTAAATAGAAATAAAAGGAGGATGTGGAGCTCTAAAAGAAGGTGAGAAATCTTCTTGATTTCAACCATGATTATGAGGGAGTGGTAATGATTAGTAATAGAGTATGTGTCCTATCAGTACCAAACCTAAAGAAGAAACTATTTAATAAGATCACAGATCATCATTCTTTATTCATCATGGATATATGATGATTTATAGATATATAAAAGAGTATTTTTGGTCGGATAATATGAATATGGATATTGTGGAGTATATATTTTGATTCTTGGTGTTTAAAAATGTTACATCTAAGAGACATAATTATAAGGTTATGTTATAACCATTACTCATATAATAATGGAAAGGTGAAAACATCACCACGAATATTATCATTAGTCTCCCAAAAAAATCTAAAGGATATAATATTATTTGGATTGTAGTCGATTACCTAATGAAGTAGAAATACTTCATTACTATGAAATAATATTTACCTATGGATAATCTCTCTAGGATATACATTATATAAGTGGTAATATTACATGGGTACACAATTATATTGTATCTAATTGGGATATAAGGTTTACCTCAAAGTTCTGTAGAAGTATTTAGTATGTTCAATATACCAAGTTGTGTTTAAGTACTACCTTTCATCCTGAGACATATAGTTATCCTGAGAGGGCTATTAAAAACCTATAGGATATGTTGAGATCATTTTCTGTATATTTTAAAGATGGTTGGGATCAAAACCATCATCTAGTATAGTTTTCATACAATAATATCTTTCAATCAAGCATTCATATGGATCCTTATGAATCCATCTATGGAAAGAAGTATAGAACACTGAAATATTAGGATGATGTTGGAGAAAGAAATGTATTGGGAACTGATCTAGCTATATAATTGGGGGATAATGTTATATCAATTCAACAACACATAAAGGTATAAAAGAGTTAACAAAAGATTTATGTTGAAAATCATCTGTGTGGTCTAGAAAAAAAACTTAGTGAGATGGTTTTACTAGGAATTTTCCTAGGGAATAAGGTTATGAAATTATGAAAGAAAATAAATCTATTCCCTAGGTATATTGGTCCCTTTTATATTTTTTATCGATTGGGGATTACAAATTATCACATGGCACTCCTACCAAACCTCACTCAACTTCATGTTGTGTTATATTTATATCACCTAAGGAAGTAGATATATGATCCTTCACATATACAATACATAGAGTATGTACCATTAGAGTATGATATTTATTATTTGTAACAAGTGGTAGATATCTTAGAGCATATAGATAATGTTCTATAAAAAATAATACTCACCTGGTTAAGGTTTATCAAAGGAATCAATAATTTAGGGAAGCTGCATAGGAACCTAACGGTGTGATAAAGCTGAGATATCATCATTTATATGTACCATAGTGTTGGAATTTAAAGATAAAAATTCTTTTTAAGGGGAGCATAATTTATGAACCTAATATTTTATATGTATTTCCAAAGATATAAAACTAATCTTATTCAATATCATTCCTTACATGCAAAGTTGAGTCAATATTAACCATGATATTATAAAATGTTATAAAATATATATTAAATTATAAGGTACAAATAGAAATAAAAACATTATAAAAAATATGTATAAATTCATTTATTAATACAAATGTATTTAATAATTCATAATAAATAATTACCCAATTTTCTATAATGTCATTTTAAGCATCAATAATATGCTTTCATAAAATCTTGTTTTTTTGCTTTTTTAAACCTGAAATTTATAATTAATTTTTAAATTTTAAAAATTTTATTTCAGAAATTAATATAATATCTATAATCATCTTGTTAGTACTATCATATGATGAATTATTAGGATTTTTCTAAAAAGATTTATTTTCAGTGATTGGTAAATCATACGATTTTTTTAAAAAATCATTTATTTTCAAGATAATGTACAATTGATTTTATAATTTAAACATAAAGTTACGTAATTATACTTTAATTATAGATAATATACTTAATTTCAAAGGAATATTCATTATACTTGATTTTTTATAAGTTACTTTTTGGTATTAAAAACATTTTTTTCTAAAAACAATTTTTATGCTCCCAATGTGTTTTTATATTAATAAATTAATTTAATATTTATTTAATAATTATTTTATTAGAATTTATAGATTATATATTAAATTATTATTTTAAAATTATTATTTTTACATGTCAACTGATTGAAGTAAATTATGTTTTATGCTTACAAATTCATATTTTGAAAATAAGTTTTCATTACGGTTTACGTGGTTAATTAGAGTAAATTCATCCAATTATAGAAATTTAATATTTTAAATGGATTAAATACTTTTAGTCGGAATAATTATAATAATTCAATATTTCTAACTTTATTTTTTCATAGTAAATATTAAAAATAGTAAAAAAAAATCTACAATTAACATTAAAATGGGGTTAATGAGGGCTCAACCATGAGATAATTGTAAGAGTTCCACCCAAACCTATAAAATTGTTATTTAATAAATATATATAAATATTTTATTATCTTAATTTTGAATAATTTTCCATTATAAGCAACTTTCCTATGAAAGTGACCTTCAATCATTGAAATCTTTTAAAAATTCTATGTGTTTCCCTCCCCTTACTTATAAAAGGGAAACTCTTATCCTCACTTATTCCCACCATTTTATCCTTCTTGATTATAGAATACCAAATTAAAAACATTTATTGAATACTCCAATTAAACCAAGATCTTATTTTATTCTCCTAATACCAATCCTTCACGTCTTAGGGAGTAAGCCAAAGGAGGTCACTCAAAGAATATATATATATATTAATTGTTCTCTTTTAATTTTATCTCTTACTATACTTCATATAATATTATTGTATCCATAAAAATATGATTAATATTGTATAATAAATATAATAAATATATTTATATTTTTTTATAATGATTTCATAACCATTTATCACCTCTTCTCAATCCAATGGGAGTTGAAAGTATCGTTTGTGCATACGTGTGGACTACCACTTACATGTAGCGATACAAATCATTTTCTATAACAATTATTCACGGTTGTATATTATGATAAATTTAGTGTTTCTATATTATATTTATGATATAATAATTATTCTATGAAAAGGGATTAATAATTATTCTTTATATCTATTATTAAATAGAAATGTCACTCGTGCGTATGTATAGACTACCGCATCAACATCATGATGTAATTCATTTTTCATAATCTATTGTTATGAATGTTTATAAATATGAATTTAATTGATATTTATTTTTTATATCATTATTAATGTTATTTATATTAATTCACCATGATTTAAGGGTAAGGAACACAACCCCCGAAGTAAAACATACATGAAAAATGGAGCAATTAACACCTGAAATGGTGATAATAATGAAGGATTGTTAATAAACATAGGATACGATGTTATAATAAAACAATTTAATATATTATTTTCTTGATTATAACTATATTACATAATTCTTTAAAATGTATATTTATTATATGTTAGTTTAGATCACTTAAGAATCAATACAGACTTAAGGTTTGGGTTTTATCTTACAATCTCATTTTTACAAGGAGTGTTTATGATTAATTTTATAATCCTGAAATTATATGATATATTCATCCCATGTATTACGTATTTTTTTATCCTCTATTTATTTCATTTTTTCCATTTATTTTCCTCTCTTTATGCACTAAAGATACCAAAATATGTTTTTATGTTAAACTGACCATATTTTTATCTTCATCTTAGAATATTTTCTTACAGAACCATATTTTCTTTAAAATATTTTCAAGATTATTTTTACTATTATCCAAATATTAATTAATTTAATTATAAACAAATTTATAATTAATTTAAAAAAACTAAAGTAAACTTCTTGTTGTTTTCCAAAACAAGGGGCTTCTCGATTTTTACAAACAATGTGAATGGAATTTTTTTTAACGTACACCATATAAATGGGATTATCTACCATCATGAATAATAAATTATTTAAATATTCCTTTATAATTTTCCTTGTTTTTTTCAAAGAAATTATTTCCTTTTTTATTTTGGAATTTGTTATATTTTAAATAACTGATTTAAAAATAAAAGGTTATTTTCCTCAAGATGTGTTTTTATAAGGCCCCATCCTTAAACCTTACTTAATCTTGAGTTCTTACAATATTACACATTGAGGATATTTTTAGGTTTAGAGTTTTAGAGAATTAGTTCATGAAACTTGCATTACATTCCACATTTAAACAATGTGGTTACATAAAAGACAATATTCATTCTTCCCATCAATGGAAACATATTTAAAATAAAACACAGGTTCTTTCTTGACACATCCTTGACACTATCATCACATCATGTACCTTTCCCTTAACCTATGAAAAACATTTCAAAAACTTGGGATGAGCATAAAAATCTCAGTAAGGGTTATAAAAATATGGAAAGGAAACATGAGTTCATATATACATAATAATGAAATCATACTTTACCCATAAAACATAGTCACTTTAACATACCTCGTCAAACCATGAATAAATCATAGAAATTATAAGACAAAAAGGTAACTTGAGGCATTCATAACATTCTTACGTAGGGAGTAACCCTCTTGGTTACGTTTGAAATACCCATCACAGTATATTCCCTAAATCTCTTCGGAGAAACCTTAACGTTTCAATCCTTCGCGTTACCCAATTCATTGGAGAGCTATATCGGGCTCACCCGCCCTTAGTTTATCACGGAACCACCCGTCTTCATAACAATTCCCAAGAACCATAACATAATCTTATCACATAAAACATGCATAAAGGAAACATAACATTTCCACCTTTCAATAACAAGATATCAATACAACACATTGATATAAATACATTATGAAAACCATTTTCAATACCAAAATAAAAGAAAAGTAAAACATGGTATTTATTTTTCTTTTAAAAAGAAGGTATGGCTTGTAGAGGAAGTTGAAACTTAAATAATGGTCACGGCGGCGGAGAAGTCGTTGTCGCCGCATATGTACGACAAAAACATTCCCTTTTGTCATTTAGTAAAATGCTTCGTATAAAAAGATTCAATTTGGATAAATGTAAAAGTCAAAGGGGTTTATACACCATGTAAAAGAAAGTTGTGTATAAAACAAAATATGCCTCAATGAAAGGAGATTGAGACGAAGTCCCATACAAAGATGGTATCCTTGGATTAAGGATAAATCAGTTACATAACTATGTGTGACAAATGAATACACGAAATATAAGTGGGTATTAAGTGTAAAACAATCATAGTACATTCACACATAATCATATAATGACATATTCAAGGTGTAAAAGTTTATCCCAAAGAATCAAAATTGGGTTAAGAAGTTCCCTTGCAAGACAGCCTAACGGCGTCACTTCAAAATTCAGAAAAAGAGTTGAGGAGAGATAAAAAGGGTATCTCATCACTTGGACATAAAATTTACATCAATAAGGATATATAAGAACATATCCCAAAATAATATTATGTGAATTAAAAGACATAACAAAATAAGTCTTTTAAAAAGAGAGAGGGTTAAAGGTTCCCTTACCGACATGGGTATCTTTCGAAACATACGCCCCTTGAAAGAAGGACAATACAACATTGATGTAAATACACATAAATGAAATAATATTACACAATGAGTAAAATAATGTTCAGTACATAAACCTCTCAAAGGAAATTGTGGAAAATGTAGCATAAATCTCACAGGAATAAAAGTGAGATGAAAAATCCCTTATGAAAACTCGGCAGCCTAACGGTGCCCCTTAAAACATCCAAAAATGGATTGATGAGATAAAATAGGGTATCTCATCACATTAAAATAAAATTTAAAGCAAGAGGAATATAAAATAACATCCCCCATCATAACAAAGAGGAGCTTAAAATAAGTGACATAAAGGAGAGTACTTAAAGAGAAAGAGAGAGGTCAGATCTCTTATGAAAATTCGGCAGCCTAACGGCGCCACTCAAAACTTCCAAAATGGATTGATGAGAGAGAATAGGGTCTCTCATCATATGAACATAAAAATTAAGGTAAGGTTAATATAAAAGAACATCCCAATAACAAGAAATATGAGCTTAGAAGGAATGACATAAAAGAGTGTACTTAAAAAGAAAGAGAGGAGTAGGATCCCTTACCTCGGGTCCGACTTGACTCGATCGTTCTTTAACGTCCTGAATAATAAACTTGAGTTAATTTCCACTTTATTAAGAACCTTTTTCTAGTTCATTATTCCTTTTAGATCACTTATTTCCATTTTATAAACATTATCTAATCATTTAAGTTAATAATGTTTGTTTTGTCGATATTTGGTTCTTAAGTCGAAAGTGGACTTCTTACAATTACATGTTGTTCGTGTGGTCAAATGTTTATTATATCCAGAATTATATTAATCATTTGGATATAATATAAATCATATATATCCAGAATATACATGTATTTATAATATTACATAATCATTTAGAGGTAAGAAATGAAATGCACCGTTAATGGAGACGGTAAGCTGTACGTACGCATGAACGCTACTTTCATTTCTATGTCATATTAATGGAATTAAAACTAAATGAGTGGTATGTATATTTTAATTCCAGAATTATATTAATCATTTAGATGTATCATTCATCATATATATCCATTATATACATGTACTTATAATAGTACATTACATTTGGGGATAAGAAATGAAATTCACCGTTCATGGAGACGGTAAGCCGTACGTACGCATGAACGCTACTTTCATTTATATTTCATATTTTTTTGGAATGGAATAATAATGATATATAGGTATATTATAATTCCAGTATAACATAATATATAATAACTTTAAATACATCCTTTATACTTCCAACATATGGCATTAACGAATCACATCACTTTGAGGGGGCGGTAGTCCGCACTTCCTTAAATGAAGATATCGCGTTTACCCATAATTGAAACCATAAAGGTATGACCAAAATGAAAAATACAGAAGCATAAGGAAAACATAAACATATTATATATCATATATAAATATATTTTCATCTTAATGGCCACCTTTGAAGGTGTTAAATGAATGTTGAACAATCATCGTTTTGGGAGGCCGAAATTCACCATCCACAGAAACAGTATGTTCTTTAACCATTAGATGTAGGTGTGTGAAAGTGTAGCTCAAATCCTTCTTATACCAAAATCATAGTATATTGATGATACTGGAGATTTTACAAAAGAAATGAATAAAAAGAGTTTAGGGGGTTGGAGAAGCAAAATAAAACAAAAGGACTCAAGTGAAGACATTACCTTAAAATCGGGTAACTCCCTTTGGTTTGAGCTCAAAGGATTCCTTGGGAAGACTTCTTCCAAAGGTGAGGCTTCAAGGAGTAATAGATGGAGGTGGAGAGACAAAATGGGCAGAGGTTGTCTGAGAAAATGGCTTTGGGAGTGTGGTTAAGGAGGTAGATGTGGGGGCCTTTTATAAGAGGAGAGGAGGGGCACTCTTGGAAGGTAAAAAATGTCACTTTATTTTAAAATGGTAGTCAGATTTAAGAGGTCCCACATTGATGTTTTTATAGGATAAGGTGATAAGGGTTCTAAATCCACTCATCCAATAGGTTTTGGACATGTTTAGGTCTTAGATATTACATTATCTTTCCATTTTATTTAAATCGTTAAATAATGAGGTCATCGCTACATCATCATGATGTCATAAATATTTTAATTTATTTAATTTTTAAAAATTATTAAAAAAATACTATGATGTAGTAAATCTTTTTATATTTCCAATGAATATTTATAGTCAAAAATATGATTTGTATAACCCCATGTAAAAATTGTTTTAGTAAAACATTTCATGTTTGTCTCATTTTTACTTTAACTTTAAATAAAAAGATATTAATGTCATTTTCCAACCAAAGTGGCTTCATGGGGTCCCCAATTTGACCCATGGGTTTTATTGGTCGTCCATGACACATCAAATGAGGTTAGGACATGTGTAAAGTTCATTTCATATTATTAAAACATTTTTTTTACCTTAAACTACACGAATTACCTCTAATCGCGATTAAAAACTTAATAAGTTACTATTCACCAAAAAATTATTTTTATCCCATTGAACCACATTTTACTTCTTAATGACAACCATTTATGTCAGATTTTTGAAATTCAAAACACAATGATGGCAAAATTTCATTTAAACGGAAAAATCAGTTTTTATAAGTACCACTTATTGGTTTCACTATTCATCAAAAATTGAAGTTTTTCAGAAAAATCCCAAATATTCACCCTAAGATATATTTGATATTACGAATTCAAAAATGAAGTCTATTTTAAAAAATTCAAAACATATAAGTCACATTAATTAATTTAATAATTAATTCCCGCTGTCAGAGCAAATAGCGTGTTTTTATGAAACAATAAGTATCAAAAGATTGACACTAGTTTAAGTCTGATTTCAAAGTGAAATTAATTCCAACGACCACTATTGGATTTAATGGTAAAATTATATTCTAATTTAACTTTAAAACCAATTCAAAATATAATCTAATCATATAAATAAATTAGATTAAAAAGAGGTTTGGAATTAAAATACAACATTTTACACTACTCATTAAAAAATGAACTTTATCAGAAAGATACCAAAAATTTACACAAAGTAAATTTTGATTTCCCAATTCTTAAGAAGAGTTTTATTTGGTCCAAAAGGATGTATAAGGGTGAACAAAACTATATTTAATGACGGTTCTCCATCAAAAGGTGATAAGTGAACCTTTAGTGAAAACTAGGGCATATACGCCTAAAATTGAATTCTTTCCGTATTTTATGTCTTTATCTTTTATTGGATAAATGTAAAAACATTTAAAAACATATATAATCATATTTTAGTTATTTCTATACATTCCCGCCAATACAACAGCTACATGTTAACTACCATTTAAAATAATATTATTTTATTATAAGAGTGCAACGTAAGATTCCCAAGAAACTCGTTGTTGCGTGTTGGGTACGCCATCGAGCATAGCGTCCCCTTTAAAGTCATATTAATATTTTATTCAAAAATATGGATAAATATGAAAATGTCATATTCTTTATTTACCTGGGGTGTTACATCCTTCCCCCCTTTTGGGAATTGCGTCCTCGCAATTTTTAAAATTGAGCTTGGAAACATCCTTGAAAGTCCCACATCAGAACAAGAGTCGGTAAAACAATCACTTTAAAATAAATTAAGATAAGTACAGAGGTCACCCGAGTTAACCCATATGTAGAAAAACATGGACATGGAAGAAAAAGAAAAGGTACATGTTCTTGAGGGAGAGTGATAGTAAACATGTCTAGGAGAAAGTTAACCATAAGAAAATCACAAACTTGTGATGGGTTAAACAGTATTAGATTCCCCAGTAGGAAAAGATAATAGACAACATTTGTGTTTTAAGTTAATTTTTATTGAGGAATTTATTCATAAGGAAGCATAATCACTTATCATGTTGACTTTCAACTTTTACTAGATTCCTTAATCAAACTCATATTTTTTTCCCAAAAGACGAGTATTTAGGGAGACTTGTTCGCATTAAGAGTACTATAATAAACTTCTAGAGAATCAACTAATCCACCAAAGAGAACTATATACATCCCATTTCTTTAGGATTTAACCAAACCCAAAACCAAAAAGGTTAGTACAAGGTCAGATAATCCAGAAAAGGATAACCCATTAAAAAGAAAATCTATGTTTAATCTCCAAAATTTGTCCAACAAAACCCAAAGTTCAACGAGGACTCTCCGATAAACAATTTGTCCATAAAATTATTCAAAGTAAACCAATCTAAGATTGAAACCCAAATATTTGAAGGATTTAGTCACATAGTCTTCCAAGTTAAATCGTAACATTTATCTCCAAACAACATCAGTTGCTCCTAAAGTCTCATATTGAAAATTAATTAACCTAATCACATATCCTCCATGATAGGTTAATCATTTTCATAAATAACCCAAAATCAACTTACTCTTAATTCATAAAATCATATAACTAAAAATAATCAGTCAAACTAACCAGGGACTTCACGTAGTCCAGTGGTAGGCGATAAATACCAGTCGCACTTTGGTTGTGGTTTCGATTCCCGCAGCTTTGTCCGACGCAACAGGTTGTCACACAGTCTGTGTGTTGTCATTTTTCCAAAACTAAATAAATCTTAAATCATTCCCCAAAAAGAGATAAAATCATCAAAAATGATTATAACAGATTTTAACCTCAAGTTTATCTCATGCCTTTCATTTTCCAGCATATCATATAATAACCCATAATTACCTCAAAAGTAAGGATCATATAAACTCTAATGGTTACCTTTATAATTATTACCTAAACTTCCACATCGATTGGTCATCTCGTACATGATGCATTACAGAACATACCAAGGTTCAATTGGTTGATCATGACTCCTTGATATTTGGTTTAGAACAACCACGAGTTTCCTCATTGAATCCTCCATTTTATCTAGTATCTTAATCAGAGAACCACCACAGTTTCCTTCAAACCTATTGTCTATTTGGTGCCCACTAGATCCATCAATTCACTAAAAATAGAAATGTCAGTGTGAGTATATAAACAAAACCATCATGTACTAATGAGGAAGGTAAACACTAAGATATACTTACTCATTCACTTTATATAAAACTAGGACTCTTTCTGCAATCCTAACCATTATGGTAATGTCACTTATGCTTAAAGAATACCCTAACCTATAAAGTTATCTAAACCGACCTCTGATACCATCTATAAGGCCCCAACCTTAAACCTTACTTAATCTTGAGTTATCACAAGATTACACATTGAGGATCTTTTTAGGTTTAGAGTTTTAGAGAATTAGATCATGAAACTTGCATTGCATTCCACATTTAAACAAATTGGTTACATAAAAGAAAATATTCATTCTTCCCATCAACGGAAACATATTTAAAATAAAACATGGATACTTTCTTGACACATCCTTGACACTATCATCACATCATGTACCTTTCCCTTGACCTGTGAAAAACATTTCAAAAACATGGTATGAGCATAAAAATCTCAGTAAGGGTTATAAAAATATGGAAAGGAAACATGAGTTCATATATACATAAGAATAAAATCATACTTTACCCATAAAACATAGCCACTTTAACATACCTCATCAAACCATGAATAAATCATAGAAATCATAAGACATAAAGGTAACTTGAGGCATTCATAACATTTTTACGTAGGGAGTAACCCTCTTGGTTACGTTTGGAATACCCATCACAGTATATTCCCTAAATCTCTTCAGATAAACCTTAAAGTTTCACTCCTTCGCATTACCCAATTCATTAGAGAGCTATATCGGGCTCACCCGCCCTTAGTTTATCACGGAACCACCCGTCTTCATAACAATTCCCAAGAACCATAACATAATCTTATCACATAAAACATGCATAAAGGAAACATAACATTTCCACCTTTCAATAACAAGATATCAATACAACACATTGATAAAAATACATTATGAAAACAAATTTCAATACCAAAATAAAATAAAAGTAAAACATGGTATTTATTTTTCTTTTAAAAAGAAGGTATGGCTTGTAGAGGAAGCCGAAACTTAAATAATGGTCACGGCGGTGGAGAAGTCGTTGTCACCGCATACGTACGACAAAAACATTCCCTTTTGTCGTTTAGTAAAACGCTTCGTATAAAAAGATTCCTTTTGGATAAACGTAAAAGTAAAAGGGGTTTATACACCGTATAAAAGAAAGTTGTGTATAAAACAAAATATGCCTCAATGAAAGGAGATTGAGACGAAGTCCCATACAAAGACGGTATCCTTGGATTAAGGATAAATCAGTTACATAACTATGTGTGACAAACGAATACACGAAATATAAGTGGGTATTAAGTGTAAAACAATCAGAGGAAATTCACACATAATCATAGAACGAAATATTCAAGGTGTACAAGTTTATCCCAACGAATCGAAATTGGGTTAAGAAGTTCCCTTGCAATAATTAGACAGCCTAACGACGTCACTTCAAAATTCAGAAAAACAGTTGATGAGAGATAAAAAGGGTATCTCATCATTTGGACATAAAATTTACATCATTAAGGATATATAAGAACATATCCCAAAATAATATTATGTGAATTAAAAGACATAACAAAATAAGTCTTTTAAAAAGAGAGAGGGTGATAGGTTCCCTTACCGACATGGGTATCTTTCGAAACATACGCCCCATGAAAGAAGGACAATACAACATTGATGTAAAAACTCATAAATGAAAGAATATTACACAATGAGTAAAATAATGGTCAGTACATACACCACTCAAAGAAAATTGTGGAAAATGTAGAATAAATCTCACGGGAATAAAAGTGAGATGAAAAATCCCTTACGAAAACTTGGCAGCCTAACGACGCCACTTAAAACATCCAAAAATGGATTTATGAGATCAAATAGGGTATCTCATCACATTAAAATAAAATGTACAGCAAGAGGAATAAAAAAGAAAATCCCCCATCATAACAAAGAGGAGCTTAAAAGAAGTGACATAAAGGAGAGTACCTAAAGAGAAAGAGAGAGGTTAGATCTCTTACGAAAATTTGGCAGCCTAACGACGCCACTCAAAACTTCCAAAATGGATTGATGAGAGAGAATAGGGTATCTCATCATATGAACATAAAAATTACAGTAAGGGTAATATAAAATAACATCCCAATAACAAGAAATATTAGCTTAGAAGGAATGACATAAAAGAGTGTACTTAAAAAGAAACAGAGGAGTAGGATCCCTTACCTCGGGTCCGACTTGACTCGATCGTTCTTTAACGTCCTGAATAATAAACTTGAGTTAATTTACTATTTATTAAGAACCTTTTTATAGTTCATTATTCCTTTTATATCACTTATTTCCATGTTATAAACTTTATGTAATCATTTAAGTTAATAATTTTTGTTTTCTCGATATTTAGTTCTAAATCGAAAGTGGACTTCTTACAATTACATGTTGTTCGTGTGGTAAAATGTTCATTATATCCAGAATTATATTCATGATTTGGATATCATATATATCATATATATCCATAATATACATGTATTTATAATATTACATAATCATTTAGAGGTAAGAAATGAAATGCACCGTTCATGGAGACGATAAGCCGTACATACGCATGAACACTACTTTCATTTCTATGTCCTATTAATGGAATTAAAACTAAATGAGAGGTATGTATATTTTAATTCAAGAATTATATTCATCATTTATATGTATCATTCATCATTTATATCCATTATATACATGTACTTATAATAGTACATTACATTTGGGGATAAGAAATGAAATGCACCGTTCATGGAGACGGTAAGCCGTACGTACGCATGAACGCTACTTTCATTTCTATTTCATATTTTTATGAAATGGAATAATAATGATATAGAGGTATATTATAATTCCAGTATAACATCATATATAATAACTTTAAATACATCCTTTATACGTCCCACATATGGCATTAACGAATCACATCACTTTGAGGGGGCGGTAGTCCGCACTTCCTTAAATGATGATATCACGTTTACCCATAATGGAAACCATAAAGGTATGCCCAAAATTAAAAATACAGAAGCTTAAGGAAAACATAAACATATTATATATCATATATAAATATAGTTTCATCTTAATGGACACCTTTTAAGGTGTTAAAATAATGTTGAACAATCATCGTTTCGGGAGGCAGAAATTCGCCATCCATGGAAACAGTATGATCTTTAACCATTAGATGTAGGTGTGTGAAATTGTATCTGAAATACTTCTTATAAGAAAATCCTAGTATATTTATGATACTGGGGTTGTTACAAAATAAATGAATAAAAAGAGTTTAGGGGGTCAGAGAAGCAAAATAAAACAAAAGGACTCAAGTGAAGACATTACCTTAAAATCGGGTAACTCCCTTTGGTTTGAGCTCAAAGGCTTCCTTGGGAAGACTTCTGCCCAAAGTGAGGCTTCAAGGAGTAATAGAGGGAAGTGGAGATACAAAATGGTCAGAGGTTGGCCGAGCCAAAGGCTTTGGGAGTGTGGGTAAGGAGGTAGAGGTGGGGGCCTTTTATAAGAGGAGAGGAGGGGCACTCTTGGAAGGTAAAGAAAAGTCACTTTATTTTAAAATGGTATTCGGATTTAAGAGGTCCCACATTGATGTGTTTCAATGATAAGGTTATAAGGGTTCGAAATCCACTCATCCAATAGGTTTTGGACATGTTTAGGTCTTATATATTACATTATCTTTCCATTTTATTTAAATCTTTAAATAATGAGGTCATCGCTGCATCATCATGATGTCATAAATAATTTAATTTATTTAAAGTCTAAAAATTTTAAAAAAATACGATGATGTAGGAAATCGTTTTAGATTTCCAATGAATATTTATAGTCAAAAATCTGATTTGTATAACCCCATGTAAAAATTATTTTAGTAAAACATTTCATGTTTGTGTCATTTTTAATTTAACTTTAAATAAAAAGATATTAATGTCATTTTCCAACCAAAGTTGCTTCATGGGGTCCCCAAGATGACCCATGGGTTGTCTTGGTCGGCAATGACACATCCAATGATGTTAGGACATGTGGGAAGTTCATTTAATATTATTAAAACATTATTTTTACCTTAAACAACACTAATTACCTCTAATCGCGATTAAAAACTTAATAAGTTACTATTCACGAAAAAATTAATTTTATCCCATTGAACCACATTTTACTTCTTAATGACAACCTTGTATGTCGGATTTTTGAAAT
This sequence comes from Viscum album, assembly GCA_963277665.1. Classification (NCBI taxonomy): domain Eukaryota; kingdom Viridiplantae; phylum Streptophyta; class Magnoliopsida; order Santalales; family Viscaceae; genus Viscum; species Viscum album. Next base: position 101,705,142 of record OY728156.1, read on the forward strand.
TCAAAACACAAAGATGGAAAATTTTCATTTAAACGGAAAAATCAGTTTTTATAAGTACCACTTAGTGGTTTCACTATTCATCAAAAATTGATGTTTTTCGGAAAAATCCAAAAAATTCACCCTAAGATATATTTGATATTCCGATTTCAAAAATGAAGTCTATTTTAAAAAATTCAAAACATATAAGTCACATTAATTAATTTAATAATTAATTCTCGTTGTCAGAGCAAATAGCATGTTTTTATGAAACAATAAGTATCAAAAGATTGACACTAGTTTAAGTCTGATTTCAAAGTGAAATTAATTCCAACGACCACTATTGGATTTAATGGTAAAAATATATTCTAATTTCACTTTAAAACTAGTTCAAAAGATATTCTAATCATATAAATAAATTATATTAAAAATAGGTTTTGAATTAAAATACAACATTTTACACTATTCATTAAATTTTTTTAACTTTCTCAGAAAGATACCAAAAATTTAAACAAAGTAAATTTTGATGTCCCAATTCTTAAGAAGAGTTTTATTTGGTCCAAAAGGATGTATAAGAGTGAACAAAACTATATTTAATGACGGTTCTCCATCAAAAGGTGATAAGTGAACCTTTAGTGAAAACTAGGGCATATACGCCTAAAATTGAATTCTTTCCGTATTTTATGCCTTTATCTTTTATTGGATAAATTTAAAAACATTTAAAAACATATATAATCATATTTTAGTTATTTCTATCCATTCCGGCCATTACAATGTATAAGGCCCCAGCCATAAACCTTACTTAATCTTGAGTTATTACAAGATTACACATTGAGGATCTTTTCGGGTTTAGAGTTTTAGAGAATTAGATCATAAAACTTGCATTACATCCCACATATAAACAAAGTGGTTACATAAAGATAGCATTCTTCATTCCCATCAATGGAAACACATTTAAAATAAAACATGGATTATTTCTTGACACTTCCTTGACACTATCATCATATCAGGTACCTTTCCCTTGACCTGTGAAAAACGTTTCAAAAAGCTTGGGATGAGCATAAAAAGCTCAGTAAGGGATATAAAAATATGGAAAGGAAACATGGGTACATATATACATAAGAATGAAATCATACTTTACCCATAAAACATATTCACTTTAACATACCTCATCATATCATGAATAAATCATAGAAATCATAAGACATAAACGTAACTTGAGGCATTCATAACATCCATACGTAGGGAGTAACCCTCTTGGTTACGTTTGGAATACCCATCATAGTATATTCCCTAAATCTTTTCAGAGAAACCATAAAGTTTCACTCCTTCGCGTTACCCAATGCATTGGAGATCTATATCAGGATCACCTGCCCTTAGTTTATCCCGGAACCACCCGTCTTCATAATAATGCCCAAGAACCACAACATAATCGAATCACATAAAACATGCATGAAGGAAACATAACATTTCCACCTTTCAATCACAAGATATCAATACAAAACATTGATATAAAAACATTATGAAAACCATTTTCAATACCAAAATAAAAGAAGATTAGAACATGGTATTTATTTTTCTTTAAAAAAAAGGTATGGCTTGTATAGGAAGCCGAAACTCAAATAACGGTCACGGCGGCGGAGAAGTCGTTGTCGCCGCATACGTACGACAAAAACATTCCCTTTTGTCGTTTAGTAAAACACTTCGTATAAAAAATATTCCTTTTGGATAACTGTAAAAGTCAAAGGGGTTTATACACCGTATAAAAGAAGGTTGTGTATAAAACAAAATATGCCTCAATGAAAGGAGATTAAGACGAAGTCCCATACCTCGGGTCCGACTTGACTCGGTCGTTCTTTAATCTCCTGAATAATAAACTTGAGTTAATTTCTAATTCTTTAATAACCTTTTTCAAGTTCATTATTCCTTTTATATAACTTATTTCCATGTCATGAACACTATGTAATTATTTAAGTTAATAACAGTCGTTTTAACGATCATTGGTACTTGAGTCAAAAATAAACCCTTTATAATTACATGTTGTTCATGTATCCATTATATCCAGAATTGTAATCATTACGTATATATCATATATATCTATTATATACATGCATTTATAATATTACATAATCATTTAGAGGTAAGAAATGAAATGCACCGTTCATGGAGACGGTAAGCCGTACGTACGCATGAACGCTACTTTCATTTCTATTTCATATTTTATAGCATGGAATCATAAATATATAAAGGTATATTATAATTACATTATAATATCATATATAATATCATAGTTCCATCCTTTATACGTCCCACATATGGTATTTAACGAATCAAATCACTTTGAGGGGGCGGTAGTCCGCACTTCCTTAAATGAAGATATCGCGTTTACCCATAATGGAAACCATAAAGGTATGAAAAAAAAGAAAAAAAACAGAAGCGTAAGGAAAAAATAAACATATTATATATCATATATAAATATAGTTACATCTTAATGTCCACCTTTTAAGGTGTTAAATGAATGTTGAACAATCATCGTTTCAGGAGGAATAAATTCACCATCCACGGAAACAGTATGTTCGTTAACCATTAGATGTAGGTGTGTGTAAGTGTAGCTCGAATCCATATTATATCAACATACTAGTATATTTAGGATACTTTAGTTGTTACAAAAGAAAATAATAAAAAGATTTTAGTGGGTTGGAGAAGCAAAATAAAACAAAAGGACTCAAAAGAAGACATTACCTTAAAATCGGGTAACTCCCTTTGGTTTGAGCTCAAAGGATTCCTTGGGAAGACTTCTGTCCAAATTGAGGCTTTAAAGAGTAATAGAGGGAAGAGGAGAGACAGAATAGGCAGGGTTTGGCCGAGCCAAAGGCTTTGGGAGTGTGGTTAATGAGGTAGAGGTGGGGGCCTTTTATAAGAGGAGAGGAGGGGCACTCTTGGAAAGTAAAGATAAGTTACTTTATTTTAAAATGAGTTTCGGATTAAAAAGGTCCCACATTGATATAATTCGAGGATAAGGTGATAAGGGTTTGAAATCCACTCATCCAATTGGTTTTGGCCATGTGTAGGTTTTATATTTTACATTATCTTTCCATTTTATTTAAATCGTTAAATAATGAGGTCATCGCTGCATCATCATGATGTCATAAATAATTTAATTTATTTAACGTCCAAAAATTATAAAAAAACTACTATGATGTAGGAAATCTTTTTATCTATCTAATTAATATTTATAGTCAAAAATATGACTTGTATAACCCCATATAAAAATTGTTTTAGTAACATAACTCATGTTTGTGTCATTTTTACTTTAACATTAAATAAAAAGTTATTTATGTCATTTCCCAACCAAAGTGGCTCCATGGGGTCCCCAAGTTGACCCATGGCTTGTCTTGGTCGTCCATGACACATCCAATGAGGGTAGGACATGTGTCAGGCTCATCTCATACTATTAAAACATTATTTTTACCTTAAACTACACTAATTACCACTAATCGCGATTAAGAACTTAATAAGTTACTATTCACCAAAAAATTATTTTAATCCCATTGAACCACATTTTACTTCTTAATGACAACCATGTATGTCAGATTTTTGAAATTAAAAACACAATGATGGCAAAATTTCATTTAAACGGAAAATTCAGTTTTTATAAGTACCACTTAGTGGTTTCACTATTCATCAAAAAATTGATGTTTTTCAGAAAATTACCAAAAATTCACCCTAAGCTATATTTGATAATCAGAATTAAAAAATGAAGATTATTTTACAAAATTAAAAACATATAAGTCACATTAATTAATTTAATAATTAATTCCTGTTGTCATGACAAATAGCGTGTTTTTATGAAACAATAAGTATCAAAAGATTGACACCAGTTTAAGTCCAATTTCAAAATGAAATTGATTCCAATGACCACCATTGGATTAAATGGTAAAACTATATTCTAATTACACTTCAAAACCAATTCAAAAGATAATCTAGTCATATAAATAAATTAGATTAAAAAGCAGTTTTGATGTAAAATGCAGTATTTTTTCACTATTCGATAAAAAATGAACATTGTCAGAAAAATACCAAAAATTTATCCAATGTAAAATTCAATGTCCCAATCATAATGAATATGTTTATTTTGACAAATATATATTATAAAATTGTCAAAATATTGATTTAAAAAGGGTTTTCCCTCAAAAGGCAGTAAAACAATCTTTTAAGAATATTAGTGTATTCCATGCTTAAGATTGGATTTATTTTCATTTTAAGCCTCTAAAACACTATCTAATTCATTAATAGACATAGATAAAAATAACTATTATTCATTACTTACTTGGGATGTTACATCCTTCCCCCCTTTAGAAAATTGTTTCCCCGCAATTTATTTACTTATCAAATTAATGGGGGTACTTATCCATCATTGCATTTTCAGATTCCCATGTTGCCTCTTCCATCATGTGGGTTTTCCACAAAACCTTTATCTACTTAAACACCTTATTCCGTAACACTTGCTCCCTGTGGTCAAGAATCTGGAACGGTTGTTCCTCATACGATAGGTTCTCTTCCAGCTGAATTACCTCTGGACTCAAAACATGAGATAGATCTGGCATATACTTTCTCAGCATCGAAACATGAAAAACATTGTGTACCTGAGATAAACTCGGAGGTAAAGACACTCGGTATGAAACTGATCCAACTCTCTCAAGAATTTCATATGGTCCAATGAACCTTGGACTCAGCTTTCCTTTCTTACCAAATCTCATCACACTTTTCCAAGGAGAAACCTTGAGAAAAACATGATCACCTACCTCGAAAGATATATCCTTCCTCCGGTTATCCGCATAACTCTTCTACCTGCTCTGAGCTATTCTCATGTGCTTCTGAATCAGCTAATCTTTTTCTGCCATCTCTTCTACCAATTCTGGTCCCATCAACTTCCTTTCACCCACTCCATCCCAGAAAGCTAAATTTCAACACCGCTTCCCATATAACGCCTCAAACGGTGCCATCTGTATACTGGAATGATAACTGTTATTATATGAAAATTCAACCAAAGAAATATGTTGGTCCCAACTTCCCTGATAATCCATAGAACAAGAACGTAGCATATCCTCTAATGTATGAATTGTTCGTTCTGACTACCCATCTGATTGAGGATGAAAAGATGTAGTAAAATTTAATTTAGTACCCAACAACTTATGAAGGCCTTTCCAAAAGTTATAAGTGAACCTGGGATCATGATCAGATACAATGGAGAGAGGAACTCCATGTAACCTGACTATCTCTTTAAGATACAAACGAGAAAGTTGATCTAGGGAAAAAGTATCTCGTATAGCAAGGAAATGAGGAGATTTAGTCAAGCGATCAACAATAACTCTGATTGCGTTATTACCTCGAGATGTCTTCGGTAATCCCACAACAAAGTCCATGGATATATTCTCCCATTTCCACTCTGGAACTGGTAAAGGCTGAAGTATCCCTTTCGGTAAATTCCACTCTGATTTAACCTGCTGACAAGTCAAACACTTCACAGTAAAATCAGCAATATCTCTTTTCATTCCATCCCACCAGTAATACTCCCGAAGATCTCTATACATCTTAGTACTGCCCGGATGAACTGAAAACAGAGAACTATGAGCTTCACATAACAACTCTCTCTTCAACTATGAATCAAAAGGTACACACAATCTCTTCCCAAATCTCAAAACGCAATCATTATCAATGTTGAATTCAGGCAACTTACCTTTCTGAACCAGCTCTACCTTTTTCTGTAACTCACTGTCTTGCTTCTGTGCTTGCTTGATTCTTTCTGATAGAGATGATCTCACTGATACCTGAAACAAAACAGAATAACTTCCTGCTCCAACAACTTCTATGCCAATGTTCATCAAATCCTTAACCAAAGAATCACGTTCCAAACGCAACATTGCTAATGAAGCATTACTTTTTCGACTCAAAGCATCAGCCACTATATTTTCTTTTCCTGGATGGTAATGAATTGTACAATCATAGTCCTTGGTTAATTCTAGACATCTCCTTTGTCTCATGTTCAATTATTTCTGAGTGAATATATTCTTTAAACTTTTGTGATCCGTATATATTTCACACTTTACTCCATACAAATGATGCCTCCAAATTTTTAAAGCAAAAACAACAGCAGCTAATTCCAAATCATGTGTAGGGTAATTTACCTCATGAGTTTTCAACTGTCTTGAAGCATAAGCAATTACCTGATCATTCTGAATTAGGACGCAACCAAGTCCTTTCAATGAAGAATCACTGTATATAACAAACTCACCATTCCTGGAAGGTAGTTCCAAAACTGGAGCATTCACCAATCTTCTTTTCAATTCCTGAAAACAATCATCACATTCTTTTGTCCAGATAAACATAACACCCTTTCGAGTTAGCTTAGTCATTGGACTAGATAACTGTGAATAATTTCTAACAAACCTTCGGTAATAGCCTGCCAAACCAAGGAAGCTACGAATCTCAGTAACATTTGTGGGTCTTGGCCAGTCTTCCACAACTCTTGTTTTTGAAGGATCAACAGTTATTCCATCTTTAGAAATAATATGACCAAGGAATGAAATTTGTTGCAACCAAAACTCACACTTGATGAATTTTCCATACAGTTTCTTTTCATTTAAGGTTTGAAAGATAACCCTTAAATGTCTTTCATGCTCTTCTTTACTTTTAGAAAATACCAAAATATCATCAATAAAAACCACCACAAACTTATCCAAGAACTCATGGAAAATTCTATTCATTAAGTACATGAATACAGCAGGTGCATTGGTTAGCCCAAAAGGCATTACTAAAAATTCATAATGGCCAAATCTTGTGGGGAACGCGGTCTTCAGAACATCTTCTTCCTTTACCTTCAGCTGATGGTACCCCGATCTCAAGTCAATCTTTGAAAAATACTTAGCTCCCTGGAGCTGATCAAAAAAATCATCGATATGAGGCAAAGGATATTTGTTCTTAATAGTGATATTATTCAAGGCTCTATAATCAATGCAAATTCTCATTGAACCATCTTTATTTTTAACAAACAAGACAGGAGGACCCCATGGTGATGTGCTAGGTCGAATGAAACCTTTCTCTAATAAATCTTGCAATTGCTCCTTCAACTCTAAAAGTTCAATTTGAGCCATTCGATAAGGGGGTTTTGAAATTGGCTTAGCATCAGGAACTAAGTCAACAGTAAATTCAACTTCTCGATCTGGTATTATTCCAGGCAACTCATCAGGAAAAACATCAGGATACTCATTTACCACTGGCACATCATTAATCTGAATAGTTCCTTTATTTTCAACAATGTGTGCAAGGTAACATTCATTTCCATCTTTTACAAGTTTCTCGGCCTCTTGATAAGTTATCAACAGTAAGGGTTCATTCTTGTACACAAACTGAAAGTCTTTCTGAAAAGAAAATTCTTTAGCTCTACAGTCAATCTTAGCATGGTAAATAGAGAGCCAATCCATACCCAGGATAATAGAAAACTCTACTAGAGGTAGAACAATAAGGTTTTCAAGTAGGTTCTTTCCACAGATAAGGATAGGAAGATTATTATAAATTCTTTTTGCCTCAACATTTCCCCCAGGTGTTTTTACCAAAAGTTCAGGAGTCATTTCTTGAGATGGTATTACCATTTTACTAGAAAAGTTTTCAGAGATGAAAGAATGTGTCGACCCCGAATCAAACAACACACTGGCATAATCTGAAAAAACAAACAAAGTACCTGATACAACTTCATTTTATGGTTCGACATCTGCTAAAGTAGTTGCAAAGGATTTCACCACCCCTTTCTGCTTGTAGTCTAACCGTTTCCCATCAGTCAAGCTCTTTGTCAGACACTCGTTTGCATAGTGACCCATCTCATTGCACTTATAACATTTCACTAACTGTAAATCAAATTTTGTCTTACCTTCACCTTGATCCTTTTCAGTGCAATCACGAGCCTTATGTCCCATCTTACCACATCGGTAGCACTTTACAGAATTCAGAAGGCATTCCTCAGCATGCCTTTTGCCACATTTATCACAAACTGGAAACTTAGTTTTCTTACCATCAGACTTTTTTGAAGAATTCTTACCTTTCTCCTGCCACCTCAGTCTCTTCTTCTGTTGGCTGTTATAGAACACTTTGTCATCATCAAACTCCATTTCCACATTCTCAGCACATCGAACATGCTTTTCATAAGTTTTAAACTCACGAGAAGCTAATGCCCTTCGATATTTTGGCATTAATCCTGAGTAAAAACGATTGATTTTACTATCAAAGTCTCGGATAAAATTTGGATCATACCTTTCCAATCGAGTGAAACTTTCTTTATAGGTAGCCATTGAGTCTTCCTCTTGCCTAAATTCCAAGAATTTCTTTTCCATCCTAAGTTGAACATCCTTAGGAAAATACTTCTCAAGAAACATACCTTTGAATTCATCCCAGTCAAGAGAATCAATCTCATCGGCATCACTGATATTTTTAACCATAGACCACCACTGATCTGCCTCACCCTCCAAACGGTAAATATCAAGACTAACCTTTTGATTGTCTGAACACCCCATGACATCAAAAATCTTCTCCAGTGCTTTAATCCACCCTGTAGCTAGCACAGGGTCAGATGATCCTCTGAATGATGGGGGATGTTGCCTCATGAAATGTTCCACCACTGACATGTTCCTCTACGGTTGATCTGGTTGATCTCGTGTATGGATACCACCGCCATTTATCGCTTGAGTCAACTGCAGCATTACTGCAACAAACTGTTCAGTTCCAATTCCGACCATCTCAGGATGCTAATTCGGAAGGTTATTTCCTTCTATATGCCTTCCTCGCACTGCTTCCCTGCTTCCTCTGTGGAAAACCATTCTGAACAAACATGTCATAGATGAAGCAACACGGTAATCTTAAAATGCTATATCATTTCAAAAAAATATTTTTGGATAATCATTTAATAGAATTCTAACTCCTAAAGTTATCTAAACTGACCTCTGATACCAACTATAAGGCCCTAGCATTAAACCTTACTTAATCTTGAGTTATTACAAGATTACACATTGAGGATCTTTTCGGGTTTAGAGTTTTAGAGAATTAGATCATAAAACTTGCATTACATTCCACATATAATCAAAGTGGTTACATAAAGATAGTATTCTTCATTCCCATCAATGGAAACACATTTAAAATAAAACATGGATTATTTCTTGACACTTCCTTGACACTATCATCATATCATGTACCTTTCCCTTGACCTGTGAAAAACATTTCAAAAAACTTGGTATGAGCATAAAAAGCTCAGTAAGGGATATAAAAATATGGAAAGGAAACATGGGTACATATATACATAAGAATGAAATCATACTTTACCCATAAAACATATTCACTTTAACATACCTCATCAAATCATGAATAAATCATAGAAATCATAAGACATAAAGGTAACTTGAGGCATTCATAACATCCTTACGTAGGGAGTAATCCTCTTGGTTACGTTTGGAATACCCATCACAGTATATTCCCTAAATCTCTTCGGAGAAACCTTAACGTTTCACTCCTTCGCGTTACCCAATGCATTGGAGAGCTATATTGGGCTCACCCGCCCTTAGTTTATCACGGAACCACCCGTCTTCATAATAATGCCCAAGAACCACAACATAATCGTATCACATAAAACATGCATGAAAGAAACATAACATTTCCACCTTTCAATCACAAGATATCAATACAAAACATTGATATAAAAACATTATGAAAACCATTTTCAATACCAAAATAAAAGAAAAGTAAAACATGGTATTTATTTTTCTTTAAAAAAAAGGTATGGCTTGTATAGGAAGCCGAAACTCAAATAACGGTCACGGTGGCGGAGAAGTCGTTGTCGCCGCATACGTACGACAAAAACATTCCCTTTTGTAGTTTAGTAAAATGCTTCGTATAAAAAAGATTCCTTTTGGATAAACGTAAAAGTCAAAGGGGTTTATACACCGTATAAAAGAAGGTTGTGTATAAAACAAAATATGCCTCAATGAAAGGAGATTGAGACGAAGTCCCATACCTCGGGTCCGACTGGACTCGGTCGTTCTTTAATCTCCTGAATAATAAACTTGAGTTAATTTCTACTTCTTTAAGAACCTTTTTCAAGTTCATTATTCCTTTTATATCACTTATTTCCATGTCATGAACACAATGTAATTATTTAAGTTAATAACGGTCGTTTTAACGATCATTGGTACTTGAGTCAAAAATAAACCCTTTATAATTACATGTTGTTCATGTATCCATTATATCCAGAATTATAAACATTATGTATATATCATACATATCCAGTATATACATGAATTTATAATATTACATAATCATTTAGAGGTAAGAAATGAAATGCACCGTTCATGGAGACGGTAAGCCGTACGTACGCATGAACGCTACTTTCATTTCTATTTCATATTTTATAGAATGGAATCATAAATATATAAAGGTATATTATAATTCCAGTATAATATCATATATAATATCATAGTTTCATCCTTTATACATCCCACATATGGTATTTAACGAATCAAATCACTTTGAGGGGGCGGTAGTCCGCACTTCCTTAAATGATGATATCGCGTTTACCCATAACGGAAACCATAAAGGTATGACCAAAAAGAAAAAAACAGAAGCTTAAGGAAAACATAAACAAATTATATATCATATATAAATATAGTGACATCTTAATGGCCACCTTTTAAGGTGTTAAAAGAATGTTGAACAATCATCGTTTCGGGAGGCATAAATTCACCATCCACGGAAACAGTATGTTCGTTAACCATTAGATGTAGGTGTGTGTAAGTGTAGCTCGAATCCATATTATATCAACATCCTAGTATATTTAGTATGCTTTATTTGTTACAAAAGAAAAGAATAAGAAGAGTTTAGGGGGTTGGAGAAGCAAAATAAAACAAAAGGACTCAAAAGAAGACATTACCTTAAAATCGGGTAACTCCCTTTGGTTTGAGCTCAAAGGCTTCCTTGGGAAGCCTTCTGCCCAAAGTGAGGCTTCAAGGAGTAATAGAGGGAATTTTAGAGACAAAATAGTCAGGTTTTGGCCGATCCAAAGGCTTTGGGAGTGTGGGTAATGAGGTAGAGGTGGGGGCCTTTTATAAGAGGAGAGGAGGGGCACTCTTGGAAAGTAAAGATAAGTTACATTATTTTAAAATGAGTTTCGGATTCAAAAGGGCCCACATTGATATAATTCGAGGATAAGGTGATAAGGGTTCTAAATCCACTCATACAATTGGTTTTGGCCATGTGTATGTTATAGATTTTACATTATCTTTCCATTTTATTTAAATCTTTAAATAATGAGGTCATCGCTGCATCATCATGATGTCATAAATAATTTAATTTATTTAACGTCCAAAAATTATAAAAAAAACTACTATGATGTAGGAAATATTTTTAGCTTTCTAATTAATATTTATAGTCAAAATTATGACTTGTATAACCCCATATAAAAATTGTTTTAGTAACATAACTCATGTTTGTGTCATTTTTACTTTAACATTAAATAAAAAGTTATTTATGTCATTTCCCAACCAAAGTGGCTCCATGGGGTCCCCAAGTTGAACCATGGCTTGTCTTGGTCGGCCATGACACATCCAATGAGTTTAGGACATGTGTCAAGCTCCTCTCATACTATTAAAACATTATTTTTACCTTAAACTACACTAATTACCACTAATCGCGATTAAGAACTTAATAAGTTACTATTCACCAAGAAATTATTTTAATCCCATTGAACCACATTTTACTTCTTAATGACAACCATGTATGTTGGATTTTTGAAATTCAAAACACAATGATGGAAAAATTTCATTTAAACGGAAAAATCAGTTTTTATAAGTACCACTTAGTGGTTTCACTATTCATCAAAAATTGAAGTTTTTCAGAAAATTACCAAAAATTAACCCTAAGCTATATTTGATATTCCAAATTCAAAAATGGAGACTATTTTACAAAATTCAAAACATATAAGTCAAATTAATTAATTTAATAATTAATTCCCGCTGTCATGACAAATAGCGTGTTTTTATGAAATAATAAGTATCAAAAGATTGACACCAGTTTAAGTCCAATTTCAAAGTGAAATTGATTCCAATGACCACCATTGGATTAAATGGTAAAAATATATTCTAATTACACTTCAAAACCAATTCAAAATATAATCTAATCATATAAATAAATTAGATTAAAAAGCAGTTTTGATGTAAAATGCAGTATTTTTTCACTATTCATTAAAAAATGAACATTGTCAGAAAAATACCAAAAATTTATCCAATGTAAAATTCAATGTCCCAATCATAATGAATATGTTTATTTTGACAAATATATATTATAAAATTGTCAAAATATTGATTTAAAAAGGGTTTGCCATCAAAAGGCAGTAAAACAATCTTTTAAGAATATTAGTGTATTCCATGCTTAAGATTGGATTTATTTACATTTTAAGCCTCTAAAACACTATCTAATTCATTAATAGACATAGATAAAAATATATATTATTAATTACTTACTTGGGATGTTACACAATGTCTACATGTTAACTACCATTTAAAATAATATTATTTTATTATTAGAGTGCAACGTAAGATTCCCAAGAAACTTGTTGTTGCGTGTTGGGTACGCCATAGAGCATAGCGTCCCCTTTAAAGTCATATTAATATTTTATTCACAAATATGGATAAATATGAAAATGTCATATTCTTTATTTACCTGGGGTGTTACAGTTTTAGTGACCATTTAATGGTTTTTTCAACTATAATAATGAACTTTTATGTTACTTAATATTTACTAAAGATATCATCAAATATTATGATATTAATTATCTCCCTAAATTGTTTATTGTTATGATTATGAAATGTTTATAAAACTTGTATCCTTTACATGGGTTATAACACGATGATATGACGAATGTTTTATGATCTTGTGGACCATAATTTTATTGTTTCCATTATGTGATGGGTGGTTTCATTGTAAACCAAGGATATGTGATTTTTTAATAAAACAAGGTTTGCTATATATTTTATAGATCTATAATTAATTGGGTAAAGATGGATATATCATGAGATAATAATGATTGGAATGGGGAGTGAACCCAATTCAGTGTGGGACTTTGTCTAATAATATAGTTATGGGAGTGAACCTTGAATACATAAATGATATAATGGTGAGTGAAACCATTCCGATATGATAATATGGATTGTGGGCCTTGACTAAGGAAATTATTTTATATACTTATGTGTAGAAAACAAACTTATTTCCTATGATTATGATCTTTTTTCAAGGAACATGATTTATTATTTATGATTTCACACTCTTATATATGATATACTTTTATTGATAAAAATTTATGTCATGTTATATTAATATGATATATGAATTGATGAGTATGATTTTATAATTTCTGTAACATGGTATTATACCCTTATGCTTATCTTATTCACACTTATAATAATTTATTTATATCTTTATGTTCACCATTACTGAGTATCTGAGCATTCCCTTTATAATTTTTCCCTTCCCCCGGTTATGAAGAAATTTTTTAAGTATGTTATGTGTAATAAGATTTCTAGTTGTGAAGAACTAAATGCAAAATGATGTAGATAGTTTACATGCCAGTTTTTTATGTATCCAGGTTTCAAAATACACTAAATTGCAATGGTTCTCATGCATGTTTTACTATGAAATGTATTGAATATTCATCAAAAATGACATAATTTTTATGTTTAAAGAATAAGGGTTGTTATAAAACAAATTAAAAATTTGTGTGTTTGTTATCCATTATTATTATTTTTATTTTGTTATTTTTATGAGTGATTATTATAGAAAATCTTAATTTAAATACATTTACATTAAATGATTTGTTTCAAAAACACAAAACATTATACAAACATACACACAAAGACTGTACTAGTATAGTGCCTTTGAAAACATGGAAACATAAACACTAGTATATATATGAGCTACATTTTACCCCACTATGTTCTTATTGACTATAAACCCTATTATAAATATCAAACGTAATACATACCTTCATAACTTGAGGAAAGAAACATAAAAATGGGTGATCTTTGATGATCAGCAAGGGTAAAAAAGGGAGATATGTAAGCATAATCAGCAGCATAAGGGTATGAGAACTTGATCATAAAAATAGAAGATAATAACCTTCATATCAGAGATCATGCACAAGAATTGTCGAATAAGTATTGGAAGCTCATAAGACATGAATCATAAGGAAATAATGAACAAAATACATGAAATAATAACATAGGAATAAAACATAGATTTTTGGAAAACACAAAAGAATATAGGATAATTTCTATTGTAGTCATAACATCACTGCCAAGACCACATTGGTAGTAAGGTTTACTCCTCATACCATCTTGTTAGTTATATTTCACTACCATAGGAATCTTGTTAGACTTATTTCACTCCTCATATCATATATTTATTCAGGGTTCACTCCCTTGGTCATCTTAGTAGTCAAGGTTCACTCCCATGACCATCTTAGTCTATCTCTTGAAATATAAATCCTTACCGAATTCATTGGAAGGAGATATAGGTCCCACCCATCTCATAATGAAATCATACATACAAGTTCTAAAATATCATAAAAATAAAAATCATAAACTATGAAATGAAATCAGTATCATAAACATTAAATCATATCATAACCTATGGAAAATAGATAGGTTTCATAATAATTTCATCAAAACATAACCCATGAAAAGAAGTGGGCTTCATAAATATATAACCAATAAAAGAGAAATAGGTTTCATAAATATATAACTCTTGAAATATAAATTTATTTTATGAATATAACACCATAAAAACACAATCGAATCAAAGAAGTAATATGAATGGAGACTTTAGATTATTTCATAGAAAGGTATGAGTAAAATCAATAGATTTCATTTTAGAAGGAAAATAATTTTAAACTATCTTAAAAAATTATTTCTTGAGAAAAATAACCTTTATTATTTTAAAAAAGTATTTTTAAAAAATAAATCCTTTTGAAATCAAATTATCTCTGTAAATAATTTATATCATTTAATCAAGGATTGAAATTATTTTCAAAACTATTATCCTTGAAAACTTATAACATGAGCTTGAATATTTTTTGCAAACTATTATCCTTAAAAATATATAAAATATGCTTGAAAACATATTGATAACCATTTTCCTTGAATAATAATAAAATATAAATTACAAATGTCTGAAAAAAAATTCCTCAAAAACTTATAAAATAATATTTAAAAAAATTTAAAAACCATTTTCTTTGTAAACACTTCGAAAACTTATAAAGAAATCTTGAAAACGTTTTTAAAGATATTTCAATGAAAATATTTTGAAAATTTATAAAAAAAATATATTTTTTTTTTGGAAATCCATTTATTTAAAAACATATTGATAAGTTATAATGAATTCTTGAAAAAAAAGTGATTTCCATTTTAGAAAACATGGTTTTTAATGAAAATAGATTTCCTAGAGAAGTGAGAGGTAAAGTCATACTTTCTCAAAAACACTTTATTAATAATCTTATGTAGAAAAGAGTGGAAAATGGTTCCAATACATGAATATATAATTAATATATATACTATAATAAAATTCATGTGTTCTTTTGATATATGGATCATCATATTTCATCAATATAATCATAATCATAAACAATCTCGATAAACAATGAGATTATTTCAATAAACTATTACCACTTTCTAACTTTTATTTTTACACCAGATGTAAGAAAATGAAATGAAATTAATCATAAAATATCATCAATATAATTATATTTCTTATTTAACATGTAAAAGTCATTATATACACCACATAGAAAAATATAGGTTTATAACATGGTATGTGTCTCAGAGGAGGAAATTTGAGATAAAATTATTTTACCAATTTGATAACTTTTGAAACCTATACTCCATGAAATAAATATCATAAAATTGATATTTAAATACTCATAAATTTAATTATAATAATCAAATAATACATATTTGGTCAGTATACACACCATATATAAGAAATACGCAGTGAACATGGAATGTATCTCATGAAAATAGAAAGTGAGATGAAATTCCCTTACCCTCTGTCTTGACTCTTTTCGTACTCATAAAAAATTATTGTATAATATATATAAGTTTATTATACATATATAAAATAACCATATTAATATATCTAGTACCATATATGTTTTTATTGTGAGGTTATATTACCTTCTTGTTAACAATTAAATGTTAAGGTTTCACTTTGGGTAATATCTGGTTTGTTCTTTGCAAGTGTCTTAATTTGTTATAACTTTGGTATTTATTATTATATCATGATTTAAATAATTTAAACCATTATATAAATATCATTTATATTCATTATATTTTTATTATGATAATTTATATAATATATATGTATGAAATGAAATACACCATTAATAGAGACTATAGGCCATACGTACGCATGAATACCATTTCAGTTTAATTGTTGTATTGAAATAAATGAAGAAAATAAAATATATGTTTATATGTCTATATTATAATTAAATTAAAATTATTATATCATATAATTATACTAAACACATCCTTCATAAATTCGGGGATGCTTTTGAATGAATCACATCACTTTGAGGGGGCAATAGTCCACACTTCCTAAAATAAACTTTTCATCAAAAAATTGAAAGTATGAAGTTATGTGTTGTAAAATATTTACCAAAGATTAAATACATAATATTTATCATATAAATCATCTAGAAATATTTTTCCCATAATAAGTTCCAACCATGAAAGGTGGTAAATTAAAAATGAACAATCATTGTTTTGTGAGGTGGTAGTTTGCCGCAAACATAAATAGTATGTTCGTTACCCCTTAGACGGAAGTGTGTGTAAGTGTAGGTCAAACCATTTTCATATAAACATATAATTAAATTGATGATGTTTTTTTATAATAATTTAATAAGGATATTTCATGGGGTGGATAATGAAAATAAGATAAAGGAACTTGAGGAATAATGTTACCTCTTCCTTGGGTAACTCTTTATGGTTTTTACCAAAGAGATTCATCAGATTTAATTATACCAAAATAAAGGCTTAAATTAGTAAGGTTGGTATGTTTAGAGGTCAACTGGGAAGATATTTGATGATCATAAGTTGTTTTAGATGTGTGATTAAGTGCAATTGGTGGTGATATTTTATAGGGGATGAAAAGGACTCACTTGGTATTTTTGAAAAAAAGTTAGTTGTACCAATGTTTTTGCCTAAAAATCCATAAAAACCAAAAAAATAAATAATTAAAGATTAATGGAGTAATAATATCTAGAAAATTGGTTTTGTAAAAGTGTTTATGTCATTTTTTTCTTATGTTTAAGGTTTATTCCCTTGTTAAGCTTCTATTACTATAATCGTTGTAATTAATTTTAATTTCATTCACTAATATTTTTGGTCAGAAACTAATCTAAACTTATTAAAAACAATAAATTATTATAATTAAAAATATGGAATCCATTTTTCCAAATTCTAATCACATATGTGGAAAAAATTAATTTAAAATTAATCACGTAGATGGGATGAGATTACAAGTTTTTATTGTAAAAATAATCAAAAGTTTTCTATGTTTTTATATTCAATTTAAATGTGAAATTAGTTCCAATGACCTAAATTGAATTATTTTATAAAAATTTATTCTAATTAAAATTTAAAAACAATTTGAACTATAATTTTACCCTATATAAAAATTAGAAGAAAAAGTAGGTTTGAATTAAAATTTAATATTTTTTCACTATTCATTAAAAAACATTTCAGAGAAAAATACCCAAAAATCATCCTAATATAATTTTTATGTTTAAATTTAATATATGAAGTTTATTTTGACATATAATATTTACTAATGTTACGAAATTTAGATTTAAAATAGGCTCTCCATTAAAAGGCGGTAAAACTGCTTTTATAAAAATATAGGTTTTTATGTGTAATATTGGGTTTATTTTTATCTTATGATTATCAAATCTATTAGATGAATATCCAAAATATTGTTTTAAATATATAACATATAAATTTAATTAATATCGTTTAATAGTAATAAATAATTTAACTTATGAAGATAAATTTTCTTTTTCACATAAAAATATTCTTTTATAAAATCATTCCATTTATATTTGGTTGGTTTTTATATTAATTTTCAATTAATATGTAAAAAATTAATTAAACTATAAATATTCATAAGTTATTTAATCCTATAAATGTCAATTTAATTTCTATGTAATATCTTATTAAAAATAATATTTTAATAATATATTATTGTTCAGTAACACTCGATCTTGCGTGTTACGCAAACCTTCAAGGAAAGCTAGTATTTTGTCTAATCTAAGATAATCTTAGTGTTATGTGAAGAGAAAATAAAATTACGTTGAATTTAGTGCATGATTAAATTTTTATTTCATATAACACACTCCATTTATAGTTCTTTAATAAAAAATAAACTATTTTCAGTGTTGTGTAAAAAGAAATGTATTAAAAATATTAAATTAATTCAAAAAATGATTCAAAAAATCATGGGGTTTTATATTCTACCCCCCTTAAAATGAATTTCACCCTAAAAATTTATCTTGGTTATTAAAGGTTTTATACTTGGAGATTTCATTCATAGAAACCAACATTGTAAAATTAAACAGTAGAATTTTCTTTAAAAACACCAATATGGAACTGTAACGGTTACCCAAAGTAACTCATAACTAGCTTCCCACAAAAAAGAACATAGATGACATGTGAAAACATAGACTTATAAGATATGCGTAAATATTCATAGGGAGTGATTGAGGTTATCAATCATAAATAATGGATTGATCAATGAAAATTTAGGGGACTCAAAGTCATAAATCTATAATGGTTTAAAAGGTCACGGGTTTATCAAAAAAAATAAGGTATTAGGACAACATTATTTTCATTTGACTGACATTAAGTAATTCTTTTACTGACCAAAAATATACAAAAATATACTTACTTTGTATATTTTTATAAACAAAATTTCATTCTTAATTTGTTCTTTGGTTGCTTTCTAATTCATTTATTACTTCAAGAAGTTGATGTCTAGAAATTAACTTTGATGATTGAAGAACTAAAATACACTTTTAATGGATACTAAGACCCATGAAATAATTAAATGTCTTACTATTTATCTCTAACTATTATTAAAAATAAACATAGTTAATAAAATAATCTTTAAACATAAAAATTATCACTATTGAATCATCATTAATATTTATTCATCAAAAATAATTACACACTAACCAGTATATAGAAAAAGTAAGTGGTAAGAGTGAAACCCTTATTATCCTTCAGTTATGGGTTCAAGACCCACATCCTTGATGGACTTGTTTGGTTGTCACCCATCGTATCTGGTTTCTTTCTCTAAAAAACACTAAAATAATCTCTTAAATAAATATAATGCACATCCTTGAAATAAGTTTAATCACTAAATATCTTTTTAACTATGTTTTTAAATACAACCTCAATACAGAAATACATCCTCTGAAGTTTAATATAAACTTTTCATGAATGGTTAACCATATAACCCTTTTTAAAGACGAAAATCCAAAACAATAGAAATAAACTCATGAAATTAGCTTAACATTGATCCCCATTATGTAAAAAATTATCTATTGGTTTTCACATTCCAAACATGTGAATATTGTCATCGTAAATCCTCTTGAAACATTGTAATTACAAGAATTACCATAAATCCTTTTGGAAAACATGCATGATTACTTATTCAAAATATTAATATATATATTCCTTAAATATAAGAAGTTTTAAACTTTATCCATGCAGACATAGACCACTTTTTCAACAAATCCTTAATTGGTTCTATTTTCATTGATACTATTCAATTTAATTTATCGAAAACAATAATCTCATTACCCTAGATAATCAAAATTTTCTCTATATATTGAACACATTAAGGGTTTCCTTTCCTTAGTAAAACTATCACCTTTTCATTAAATTAAATTTCCATTCCATTTGAAACATCTAACATAATCTTGTAAATCCTTAGTGAAAAAACATAAATTGGAAAATCATTGTACTGGATCTAAATGGATTTGAGATAGAACATATACAAGTGGGGGTGAATTTTATATTTGAAAATTTTCTATTAAAACCTTTATATAAGTGTTTTAGTTTAAAATAACTAAATAAAATTCAAAAAGACTCTTATAAAAGAAAAAAAAATATAGTACTTATTATTAGTTTGATAATGAAATATGATACCCCGGATTATGAAATAATTGTATTCAGATTGAAAAAAAATATCAGAGTAATACAAATTATTAATGATTCTATCATATAGCGTATAGAATAAATACTGAAATTATAAGATGTAAAAACAATTACAAAAGAATACCAATAGAAAGAATAAATAAAAGAGTTCCCTTTATATTATTATAAGAAGTGGAAAAGTTAAAGTTAATTAAATTCTTTAATCACAAAGAGAGGGGTATTATTTCACCTAGGATAATAGGTCGGTCTCACCAACACTGGTAATCCCTCAATGTGATGATCGGCATGTCCATCTTTCTATCCCCGCAAACCCTTGATTTTAGAGGTAATCAGAACCTCTGTTTTTAAAATGCATAAAATCCCTCGATACGATGACCGGTTCCACCGTATGACTATCCCTGGAAGATCTCGATCTTAATCACCTGATGAGATACACAATGAAAAACAAATCACTTATTGAAATACAAAAACTAAGAATGGGTCGTTCGCATTTTTTAATTTCAAGGATTTCATGTGAAGCAGAGAGAAGTCACACAATCTCTCTCTAAAACTTGGAAGAAACTGAAGTTGATAAAAGTATTATCTCTACTTCAAAAGACCTCTTATTTATAGGCCTCAGGTTCTAACAATCATATTTTCTTCAATGGGAATATTTCTCTAAAAAACTCAGAGGGACTTTGACACCTATCATTATAACGGTAATATTGAAATAGAAAACATGACATCGTTTCAATTAGTTTATTACTAACTCTGTGACATCATTTTAGTTAAAATAAATAGGTATACGAAAATGATAACATGAGTATGATAGATATAGAAAATGTTTTTTGATGAATAAATAAAAACATGAATGTGAAAAAAATAAGAACATGAGTATGAAATGTATTTATATGATGAAAAATGAGTACAATTCACAATGTGAGTATGATTAAATAGTCAGTACAAAAAAATAAAGTCAGTAAGATAGACATGGTCAGTATGGTAGACAGAGTCAGTATGATAGATAGATTCAGTATGATAGACAGAGTCGGTACAATAGATAGATTTTTTATGATAGACAGAGTTAGTACGATATAGAGATTCAATATAGTAGACATATTTAGTATGATAGACAAATTCAGTACGATAGACAGAGTCAGTATGATAGATAGAGTCAGTTTGATAGATATAGTTAGTATGATAGACAAAGTCAGTATGATAGATAGAGTCAGTACGATAGAAAGTAAAACCATATTAAAAGAAAGTCTTTTATTTGATAAATGAGTATAAATAGATATTTGATTTAAATAACAAAAGACATAAGATTCAAATGAAGACATTTAACTTAACAATCTCCCCCTTTTTGGAAATCAAAAAACACAATGTAAAACATAGAAAGAAAAACTTATCTCCCCCTGAGTTATTCAAACTCTTTTGAATATGATATTTAATAAAACTAACTCCCCCTTAGTTATATACTTCACTAAGTATTTTATTCATATATTTTCCTTAATTTAGATGTATTACAATTTAGTAAAACATTAAAAATTATCCCCCTTTGCAAAACATTCTCCCCTTTTATAAAATATTCCCCACCTATGTGGTTTAAAAAAAGGATGTGGTAGTCTTGAGTTTCATGAAAAGGTTAGAGAGAAACAAAAAATAAAAACAATGGAGATACAACCATATAGTTCATTTAATTTAAAAACTTCTAAAATTTTCAAAAGACAGACAAGAAAGAAAAAAACAACAAAATATTCATTTGTTTTTCGTTCATTATCATTCTTGGTCAACTCATGAAGAATAGCCTTTATCTTCTTTATCTCTTTCTTGTATTTTTAAAAAGAAACACCATGGGATTTGAGAAGATCTTTTTTGTTAGAAAAAAGTTAATCCTGGTCCGTGATAGTCTCTTCCTGAATTCTGATCACTTCTTAAAGATTATCAATTATGTCTTGAATATTCTTATTATCATGAGTCAACATAGTATTTTGTTTATTCAAAAAAAATATTTCATCTTTGAAGGATGGAACCATTGAAAAATCAAACTGAAAATCATTCATCCTTTCTTGCAACTCTTTTACTTAAGGAACATCAGCACCATGGGGTTTTGAAATCTGATTCAACCTGTGAATAGTTTCCCTGTCGAGCTTATTAAAATCAATGTCAAGATAATTTTAAATCCTACTTATCTCTTCAACAGATTTCTCATGTTCATTCACTGAGCTTTATATTTTGTATGACCATTTAGTCATCTTGTTTCAAGACTTCTGATGAGCAACATAACTATTAATCAAAACTTTTAGATCAAACTCTATTGTCATTACTCTCTTTATAAACTCCCTTACTGAACCAAATTTCATCCTTTTATTCTCTATAATGAAATAAATCCATCCTTCGATTCAAGAAAAATAGGGAATATTCTTCTCAAATATTCTTAAAACTTGAACAATATAATCGCTTTTCTTTAAAGAAATTGTATTTTCAAAATCAGTATCATCATAATATGATTCAATTTAATAGGATCGTCTTGAGTCTTCATTAGGATGTTTTCCTTTTCCTTTATATTTTTCCTTTGGAACCCTTTCTTATTCTTTTTCAGAAATTACTTCTTCATGTTTTTAATAGATGACAATTAGTATCTCGGTATAAGAACTTTGAGCACCTTTCTAGACTGAGGAAGGAATTCTCTTTGAATGGGTTTATAAGGATTGCACAGGTACATGAATAGCATGAGTATTATGTTGTATTTCTTCACATTGTTTTTTAAGAGAATATTCTTCTCTACTCTTCTTAAAACTCTAAAGATACTCCAAAAGAAAATCATATTCTTCTTCTTCACCATCCTATTGTGAATCTGATCGAATAACTTCTTTCACTGTTAGTTTCCCTTTTTATTTCTCTAGAAAAGCCTATACAATTGGTTCTTGTTGAACTTCTTCTATCAGTTGGGAAATTTCTAACTCAACACTTTTTATGATTTTGGCAACATCCAAATCATGAGCTTTTCTTTTCAAAATAATTTTATTCTTCTTCTCATCCTATAGAGTATCTTCTATTATTATCTTCTTAGATAGAGCTTTAGCCAGATCAAGAACAAATTTAGGATCACATTATTTTATTTTTTTTTCTTTTCTCCTTTCTCCACTTGGATAAAACCTTATTACTGTATTTGGATTTCTTCTTAGTCTTTTCACTAATTTGATGATCTGCTTTCAAATAAGCTACAACTTTTTGAGATGATTCTATTAGAAGTGGTGCGGATTGATTCGACATTAATTCTTCCACATCTTTGATGAGGATTTTTTATTTGTCAACAAAACAAAAATTCAATTTATTTATCATATTATTACTTATCTAAAAAGCCTTTATCTCTTTAAATTATCATTTAATTGGAATATTAAAAAACACCAAGCTTTTGAGAATGAACTTTTTCAGAATAAAAGGATACATGATAAGATGAGACTTGATTGCTCCAGACATTACATTATTGATTGTTTTGAAAATGTAATCCGGTAGTTTTACCTTTATCATATTTACTAGGTAATCTAACATAATTATGTTATAAACCTTAAGATTATCTCTATCCCATTTCCTTGGAACTATAAACCCTTGCATCCAAAGGACAAAAAACTAGTTGTCTGTAGAGAGATGGGCTACTTTTCTTTTGACCTCCTCGATAAGAAACAACAACTTTTCATCTCTTTCCTTATTAAATGTACCTACTTCCTCAGGTAGTTTATGATATGGAAAAATATAATCACCTTTAGTTGGAACATTGAGTGAATGTGATGCATTTTTCACTGACATATCAAACTTTTTGTTGTACACGATGAAGTTAATCATCATATCCTTGTCAAAAGACACCATATTATAGAACTTTCTATCCACATAAACAATAATTGGATCTTGAGATATGGGTTTCCAAATGGAAAGATGTTTCCATCCTTTGAATAAAATAATCATTTTCATTATTGAGTAAAACTTTTCAATGAAATCTCGACAGAAAAATCTTTCTCTAAAGAAATCCATTTCTGGGAAAGTCATTGAAGACATACCGGTAATATTATTGATAGAAGACTGATACATAAAGTTTATTGGCCAAAGAAATGATTGTACAAAGTCTTAAGTAGGGGAGCAGAGCTTCACCAAGAGTCCTAAAGAACCGGTGTGTGTTTGAGAAGGGGGGTCCTCTATTTATAAGCGAATTTGGATGACTGTTGGTCTTCTATGGTTGATTTTAAAAGACAAAAAATCCAACAGTGGAGAATAAAAGAGGTTTTTTTTAAAAAAAACATGAAACAATAAAACAAAATAAAATCAATAAAAAACGAAAAAAGGATGTACCTATTGGATATTTCAAGTGAGTTATTGATTTCATAGTATTATAAAAGTAAGAACATAATACAATACAGAAAATAAGTACTTTAAATAATGAAAAGAAAATACAGTCAAACATCAAACAGATGAAAAATAAAGTGAATACGATTGGTTGTCAGACCGATGGAAAACAATGTCATTACCATAGGTTGTCAAGCTGATGGAAAAAAAGTCATTAACATAGGTTTTCAAGTTGATGAAAAACATAATCATTACCATAGGTTGTCAAGCCGATGGAAAAAAAATTCATTACCACAGGTTGTCAATATGATGTAAAAAAGGTCTTATCATAGGTTGTCAAGTAGATTGAAAAAAAGTCATTACCATAGGATGTCGTGTCAATGGAAAGAAAATTCATTACCATAGGTTTTCATGTTGATGGATAGCCTATAAAGCCAGTAGTCTGATATTTTAATCCAAAAGGTAGAAGCAAAAAAATGAACCAAAAGACATAAAACAAAAAATAAAACAACTATATAAAACAAATAGAACTATTATCTTAAATGATTAATGTAAAATATGAAATAATGAATAGTAAAAACAAAAATAATTGATAAAACATATAAAAAAGATTAATTTTCTCCCCCTAGGAAAATAAGTGTTTTAATTTAAGGAGAATTGTAAAAACAAAATGTACATGTGAATTATTATTTTAATTTAATCATTCCAAGCTTCTGTTTAATAAATTCAAATCTTTCGGAAGGCAATGGTTTTGTGAAAATGTTAGGATATTTTTCTTACATTCTGAAGGATTGTAAATTAATATCTCTTTTTTGTGTGTGATCTCTAAGAAATTGATGCATAATATCTATGTTTTGTGCACGAGAGTGATGTTCAGGGTTTTTACATAAAGGAATGGAACTTGTGTTATCACACAATATTTGAGTTTTATTAAAACTGATACCATAGTCCGTGTGCAACACCCTAGGTAAATAAAGAATATGGAATTTTCATATTTATCCATATTTTTGAATAAAATATTAGTATTACTTTAAATGGAATTCTATGCTCGAGGGCGTACCCAATACGCAACAACGAGTTTCTTTGAAATCTTATGTTTTACTCTATTAATAAAATAATATTATTTTAAAAGGTAGTTAATGCCTAGCCGTTGAAATGGCAGGAATGAATGGAACTAAATAAAAAATGATTATATATGTTTTTCAAATATTTTTACTTTTATCCAATAAATGTCGGTGGCTTAAAATGTAAATGAATCCAATTTTAAGCATAAATCTTCTAATATTCTTTAAAAGGTCGATTAACCGCCTTTTGATGGAGAACCCTTTTTAAATATAGTTTGACAATTTTATATGTTTTATTTGACAAAATAAAATCCTTCTTTATAATATGGACATCAAAATTTACTTTGTGTAAAATTTTGTTATTTTTCCGATAAAGATCATTTTTATTGAAAATGTTGCATTTTAATTCAAAACCTCCTTTTAATCTGATTTATTAATATAGATAGATTATATTTTTAATTTATATTAGAGTTTATATAGAATATATTTTTACAATTTAATCTAATGGTGGTAATTGGGATTAATTTCACTTTAAAATCGGACTTAAACTAGTGTCAATGTTTTAATAGATATTGTTTCTTAAAAACATGCTATTTGTTTTGACAGCGGGAATTAATTATTAAATTAATTAATGAAACATATATGTTTTTAATTTTGTAAAATAGGCATAATTTTTGAATTTGGAATATCAAACATATCTTAAGGTGAATTTTTGGTATTTTTCTGAAAAACTTCAATTTTTGATGAATAGTGAAACCACTAACTGGTAGTTTAAAAACTGATTTTTCGTTTCAATGAAACTTTAGCACTTCTATGATTTGAATTTAAAAAATCCGACATATATAGTTTTCATTAGGATGTAAAATTTGGTTCAATGGGATTAAAATAATTTTCTGGTGAATAGTACCTTTTAAGTTTTTAATCGCGATTAGAGGTAATTAGTGTAATTTAAGGTAAAAATAATGTTTTAATAATATGAAATGACCTATAAACATGTAAAATCATCATTTGATGTGTCATGGCCAACAAAGAAAATCCATGGGTCAATTTTGGGATCCCATGGAGCTACTTTGGTTGGAAAATGACGTAAATAACTTTTTATTTAAAGTTAAAATAAAAATGTCACAAGCATGAGTTGTTTTACTAAAACAATTTTTAAATGGGGTTATACAAGTTATATTTTTTACTATAAATATTCATTATAAAGATAAAAATATTTACTACATCAGGATATTTTTTCTATAATTTTTTGACATTAAATAAATAAAATTATTTATGACATCATGATGATGTAGTGATTACCTCATTAATAAAGGATTTAAATAAAATAAAAATATAATGATAATACTATAACTTACACTTGTCAAAGACCTATTGTATGAGTATATTTCGAACCCCTACCACCTTATCCTCTAAATACATCAGTTTGGGACCTTTAAAATCCGAAACTCATTTGAAAATAAAGTAACATTTTGTAACTTTCCAAAAGTGCCCCTCCTCTCCTCTTATAAAAGGCCCCCACCTCTACCACCTTACACACACCTCTCAAGCCTTTGGCTCGGCCAACCCCTGCTCATTTTGTCTCTCCACATTCCTATATTAATCCTAGAAGACTCACTTTGGGCATAAGTCTTGCCAAGGAATTCTTTGAGCTCAAATCAAAGAGAGGTACCCGATTTTAAGGTAATGTCTTCACTTGTGTTCTTTTGTTTTATTTTTCTTCTCCAACCCCCTAAACTCTTTGTATTCATTTCTTTTGTAACAAATCCAGTATATTAAATATAATAGTATTATGTTATAAGAATTATTCTAGATACACTTATACACACCTATATCTAATGGTTAAAGAACATATTGTTTCTGTGGATGGTGAATTTCTGCCTCATGAAATGATGATTGTTCAATATTCTTTTAACACCCTCAAAAGTGTCCATTAAGATGTCACTATATTTATATATGATATATAATATGTTTATTTTTTACATAAGATTATGTATTTTTCATTTATGGCATACCTTTATGGTTTCCATTATGGTTAAACGCGATATCTTCATTTTAGGAAGTGTGGACTACCGCCCCCTCAAAGTGATTTGATTCATTAATACCATATGTGGTACATATAAATGGTATATTTAATGATATTATATATGATAACATACTTGAATTATAATAATATTATGTATCATTATGTTTTAATTCCATTAAATAAGAAATAGAAAAGGAAGTAGCGTTCATGAGTACGTACGGATTACCATCTCCATGAACGGTGCATTTCATTTCTTACCTCTAAATGTTATGTAATATTATAAATGCATGTATATAATGGATATATGTGATATATATGATATCTAAATAATGAATACAATTCTTTATATAATATATATTTTACCACATGAACAACTTGTAATTATAAAGAGTTTATTTTTGACTCAAGTAGCAATGATCTATAAAATGACCATTATTAACATAAATAATTACATAGTGTTGAAAGCATGGTATTAAGTGATATAAAATGAGTAATTAACTTGAAAAAGGTTCTTAAGAAATTAAAAATTAACTCAAGTTTATTATTCAGGAGGTTAAATAATGATCGAGTCAAGTCGGACCCGAGGTAAGGGATCCTACCCCTCTCTTTTTTCTATGTACACTATTTTATTTCATCCCTTTTAAGATCATCTTTATTATGATTGGGATGTTCTTTTATATTAATATTACTGTACTTTTTATTCTCATATGATGAGAGACCCTATTTTCTCTCATCAATCCATTTGGGAAGTTTTAATTGGCGCCTTTAGGCTGACGAAATTTTGTAAGGGGCTTTTTATCTCACTTTGTGTTTTTGTGAGATTCATTCTACATTTTCCATTATTTCCTTTTGAGTGGTGTATGTACTGTCCATTATTCTACTCTTTGTGTAACATACTTTCATTTATGAGTATTTACATCAATGTTGTATAGTTCTTCTTTCATGGGGTGTACGTTTCGAAAGTTACCCAAATCGGTAAGGGAACCTTTCACCCTCCTCTTTTTAAAAGACTTCTTTTGTTATGTCTTTTAATTTTCATCTTATTATGTGGGGATATGTTCTTATATATCCTTATTTCCATAAATTATATTTTCAAGTGATGATATACCCTTTATCTCTCCCATCAACTCTTTTTCTAAAATTTGATGTGACGTCGTTAGGCTGTCAAAGGAACTTCTTAACCCAATTTCGATTTTTTTGGGTTCAACATGTAGTTATTGAATATGTCATCCTTTGAATATGTGTGAATGACCTTTGATTATTTTACACTTACTATCCACTTATATTGGGTGTATTTATATTTTTCTCACAAAATTATGAGATTGATTTATCCGTAATTTAAGGATACCATCTTTATAATGGATTTCATCTCAATTTACATTTCCATTGATACTTCATTGTTGTTATGAACCAATTCACTCTTATATGGTGTATATACTATCATTTGAAATATTATATCATGAATCCCTTTATTCTCATGATATTATAAAGTTTTGATCAAATTTTATTCCTCAATTATTGTATTCAAGTGTCTCTCATTTTGTTAAAAACCCTTTAACTAAAATATCGTTTTAAATGTTTTAATGATTTAATCTTATAAATATTTCTCATTAATATCCATGTTTTCAAAATGGTTTTAAGGATTTATTTACATGGATATTAATGGTTTAAAATGTTAAAATCTTCAATGTGGTATGTGACACTTTGATTTAAAAATCTCTTTATTAAATGTTTTAAATGGTTTTGAAAATGGTTTTTAGAATGGATTCATTATTTCAATGTCTTAAAATGTTATATTGTTATTGAAATGTGGGAATGTTATCTTTCCTTTATTCTTAAGTTATGTTCTATGATTATGTTATGGTTCTTGGGCATTGTTATGAAGACGGGTGGCTCCGTGATAAACTAAGGGCAGGTGAGCCCGATATAGCTCTCCAATGCATTGGGTAACACGAAGGAGTTAAACGTTAAGGTTTCTCCGAATATATTTAGGTAATATACTTCGATGGGTATTCCAAACGTAACCAATAGGGTTACTCCCTACGTTAGAATGTTATGAATGCCTCAAGTTACCTTTATGTCTTATGATTTCTATGATTTATTCATGATTTTATGAGGTATGTTAAAGTGCTTATGTTTTATGGGTAAAGTATGATTTCATCATTATGTATATATGTACTCATGTTTCCTTTCCATACTTTTTATAACCCTTACTGAGCTTTTTATGCACATCCCAAGTTTTTGAAATATTTTTCACATGTCAAGGGAATGGTATATGATATGATGATAGTGTCAAGGAAGTGTCAAGAAAGAATCCATGTTTTATTTTAAATATGTTTCCGTTGATGGGAAAAATGAATACTATCTTTTATGTAACCACTTTGTTTTAATGTGGAATTTAATGAAATTTTTATGATCTCATTATCTAAAAAACAAAACCTAAAAAGATCCTCAATTTGTAATCTTGTAATAACTCAAGATTAAGTAAGGTTTAAGGCTGGGGACTTATAGTTGGTATCAGAGGTCGGTTTAGATAACTTTAGAGGTTAGAGTGTTGTTTAAGAAAAAGTGACAAGTTGTGTATAACCACAATGGTTAGTATATTAGATAGAGTCATCGTTTTTTTGAAAGTTAGAATGAGTTTTAGATTACTTGGATAAGTATATCTTGGTGTTTATCTTCCTCTTTTTCATTTGATGATTTTACTGATATACTCACACTGACCTTTTTGGATTTAGTAAATGGCTGGATCTAGCAGGCACCAAAGTAATAGTGGATTTGAAGAAAACTGTGACGGTTTTATGAAAGAAAAACTGAATGATATGGGAGATGCAATGAGAACTCTTGTTGTTATCCTCAACCAACTATCTGGAGTCATGATTGACCACCTTAACCTTAGTGATTTTTATAAGGCATCGTGTATGCGAGAAATAAATCCCTACAGATGTTCAGGTAATAATCATAAAGGAAAGTATGTTCAAAAACCTTTGTGTCAAATATGTGGAATAAAACACATAGGAAAATGTTTCAAAGGGATAGAAAGATGCTATAGATGTGGAAATGAAGGTCATAAAGCAAGAAGCTTCCATGGAAAAAGGAAGCATCTAGTTGACTCTAGGAAAAGAAAAGAAGTTCTTTCTGAAGGATCAATTGAATGTTTTAAATGTGGTGTGAATGGTCATTATGGAAACACATGTCCTATGAAGAAGTTTCAGGAATGGGGTCACCAAGATCGTACAAATATTCATTTACCAATACATAATGTCATTCCGATTGAGGATGAAGAAACTGACAATGAAGAATGAAAGGTATGGATTATTTCTTAACATATGTATTCCTATTATTGGAATCTTAGGATATGATTCATGATTTTGTATGTAGGAAAGAATTATTTCAGAATAAGTTGAAAAGGAATGGCTAATGGATCATGAAGAATGTTGAATGAGTAAGAAGTCATCATATAAGGGATTCAAGGGTTTTGGTAGATTTTAGGATGGTGAAATTCTTAGATGTATTATGTCTCTTTTGATGATGGGGTTACATTAGAAGACTTTTTATAGTAACCCTGATGTTTGGTATACGAAAATTTTATTGAAGGAATAATTATCCTTTCTTTTGTGGATACAGTTATAAAGAACCATTTGGGTTTATATGATCCTTGAATTTGAGAAAATTACCGGTTAATAAATTTTGGGTTGCAAAATGGAAGTTATCAGATAACCATTGTGGTTAAAATATGTTATGGTTATTTTTGATGAATTTATCTATTTTTGAGGAATTTTATAAAATTATATAGTTTTTGAAAAGGGACAACACGCAGACTGTGTGACAACCCGTCACGTCGGACGAAGCTGCTGGAATCGAACCCACAACCAAAGTGCAACTGGTATTTATCGCTTACCACTGGACTACGTAAAGTCCCTGGTTAGTTTGAATGATTATTTTTAGTTATATGATTTTATGAATTAAGAGTAAGTTGATTTTTTTGGTTATCAATGGAAATGATTATCCTATCATGGAGGATATGTGATTAGGATAATTACTTTTCAGTATGAGACTGTAAGAGTAACTGATGTTATTTTGTAGAAAAATGTTAAAATTTATCTTAGGAGACTATGTGATTAAATCCTTCAGAGAATTGGGTTTCAATCTTAGTTTGGTTTACTTTGTAGAATTTTATGGATAGATGTTTATTTAATGGTATTTTTTGAACATTGGGTTTTAGTTTTGGTTAAGGTCTAAAGACATGGGAAGTATATAGTTCTCTTTTTTGGATTAGGTGATTCTCTAGAAGTTGGTTATAGCTCTCTTAATGTGAACAAGTCATCCTAAATACTCATCTTTTGAAGAAAATATGAGTTCATGTAAGAAATATAGTAAAAGTTGAAAGTCAACATGACAGATAAGTATGCTTCCTTATGTTTTAGATAAGCTCATAAATAAATTCCTCAATGAAAAGTAACTTAAAACAAAAATATTTTCTGTTAATTTTTCCTACTGGGGAATCAAATACCGTTTAACCCATCACAATTTTGTGATTTTCTTGTTGTTAACTTTCTCCTAGACATGTTTACTATCACTCTCCATCAGAACATGACCCTTTGTTTTTTCCTCCATATCCATATTTTCATACTTGGAATCCTAGTATGGGTTAACTCGGGTTACATGTGTACTTCTCTCCCATTCTTTTAAAATGATAGTTTTATTGACTCTTGTTCCGATGTGGTATTTTCAATGAAGCCTCCAAGCCTAATTTTAAAATTGCGAGGACGTAATTCCCAAAAGGGGGGAAGGATGTAACATTCCAGGTAAATAAAGAATATGAAATTTTCATATTTATCCATATTTTTGAATAAAATATTAATATTACTTTAAAGGGAATTCTATGCTCGAGGGTGTACCCAATACACAACAACGAGTTTCTTTGAAATCTTACGTTGCATTCTAATAATAAAATAATATTATTTTAAAAGGTAGTTAATGACTAGCCATTGTAATGGCGGGAATGAACGGAACTAACTACAAAATAATTATATATTTTTTTCAAATATTTTTATTTTTATCCAATAAATGTTGGAGGCTTAAAATGAAAATGAATCCAATTTTAAGCATAAATTTCTAATATTCTTTAAAAGGTCGATTAAACGCCTTTTGATGGAGAACCCTTTTTAAATATACTATTGAAAATTTTATATGTTTTATTTGACAAAATAAAATCATTCTTTAGAATCTGGACATCAAAATTTACTTTGTGTAAAATTTTGTTATTTTTCCGATAAAGATCATTTTTATTGAAAATGTTGCATTTTAATTCAAAACCTCCTTTTAATCTGATTTATTTATATGGATAGATTATATTTTCAATTTATATTAGAGTTTATTTAGAATATATTTTTACAATTTAATCTAATGGTGGTCATTGGAATTAATTTCACTTTGAAATTTGACTTAAACTAGTGTCAATCTTTTAATAGACATTGTTTCTTAAAAACACGCTATTTGTTTTGACAGCGGGAATTAATTATTAAATTAACTAATTAAACATATATGTTTTGAATTTTTTAAAATAAAAATCATTTTTGAATTCAGAATATCAAATATATCTTAGGGTGAATTTTTGGTATTTTTCTGAAAAACTTCAATTTTTGATGAATAGTGAAACCACTAAGTGGTAGTTTAAAAACTGAATTTTCGTTTAAATGAAATTTTACCACTTATGTGATTTGAATTTCAAAAATACAACATAAATGGTTGTCATTAGGATGTAAAGTTTGGTTCAATGTGATTAAAATAATTTTTTGGTGAATAGTAACTTTAAAGTTTTTGATCGCGATTAGAGGTAATTAGTGTAATTTAAGGTAAAAATAATGTTTTAATAATATGAAATGACCTGGAAACATGTCCTAACTTCATTGTATGTGTCAGGGACGACCAATACAATTCATGGGTCAACTTGTGGACCCCATGGAGCCACATTGGTTGGAAATGACATAAATAACTTTTTATTTAAACTTAAAATAAAAATGTCACAAGAATGAGTTGTTTAACTAAAACAATTTTTAAATGGAGTTATACAAGTCATATTTTTTACTATAAATATTCATTAGAAATATAAAAATATTTCATACATCATGATAGTTTTTTTATAATTTTTAAACATTAAATAAATTAAATTATTTATGACATCATGATGATGCAACGATTACCTCATTAATAAAGGATTTAAATAAAATGAAATCATAATGATAAAACAATAACTTACACTTGTCAAATAACTCTTGTATGAGTATATTTCGAACCCTTACAACCTTATACTTGAAATAAATCAGTGTGGGACATTTAAAATCAGAAACTCATTTGAAAATAAAGTAACATTTTGTAACTTTCCAAGAGTGCCCCTCCTCTCCTCTTATAAAAGGCCCCCACCTCTACCACCTTAACCACACATTTAAAGCCTTTGGCTCAGCCAAAACCTGCTCATTTCGTCTCTCCACATCCCTATCTTACTCCTAGAAGCCTCAAATTGTGAATAAGTCTTCCCAAGGAAGCCTTTGAGCTCAAATTAAAGAGAGGTACCCGATTTTAAGGTAATGTCTTCACTTGTGTTATTTTGTTTTATTTTGCTTCTCCAACCCCCTAAACTCTTTTTATTCATTTATTTTGTAACAAATATAGTATATTCAATATATTAGTATGTTTTTATAAGAATTATTCTAGCTACACTTACAGACACCTACATCTAATGGTTAAAGAACATACTGTTTCTGTGGATGGTGAATTTCTGCCTCACGAAACGATGATTGTTCAATATTCTTTTAACAACCTCAAAGGTGGCCTTTAATATGTCACTATATTTATATATGATATATAATATGTTTATGTTTTACTTAAGCTTCTTTAATTTTCATTTATGGCATACCTTTATGGTTTCCATTATGGTTAAACGTGATATCTTCATTTTAGGAAGTGCGGACTACCGCCCCCTCAAAGTGATTTGATTCGTTAATACCATATGTGGTACATATAAAGGATATATTTAATGATATTATATATTATACCATAGTATAATTATAATACAATTATGTATCATTATATTTTTATTTCATTAAATAAGAAATAGAAATGGAAGTAGCGTTCATGCGTACGTACGGCTTACCGTCTCCATGAACGGTGCATTTCATTTCTTACCTCTAAATGTTATGTAATATTATAAATGCATGTATATAATGGAAATATATTATATATATGATATATACATAATGAATATAATTCTGGATATAATATATATTTTACCACATGAACAACTTGTAATTATAAAGAGTTTATTTTTGACTCAAGTAGCAATGATCTACAAAACGACCATTATTAACTTAAATAATTACATAGTGTTCATAGAATGGTATTAAGTGATATAAAATTAATAAGGAAATTGAATAATGTTCTTAGTGAAGTATAAATTAACTCAAGTTTATTATTCAGTAGGTTAAAGAACGATCGAGTCAAGTCAGACCCGAGGTAAGGGAGCCTACCCCTCTTTTTTTTTAAGTACACTCTTTTATGTCATTCCTTTTAAGCTCATATTTCTTATGATTGGGATGTTCTTTTATATTACTCTTACTGTAATTTTTATTATCATATGATGAGAGACCTTATTTTCTCTCATCAAACCATTTTGGAAGTTTTAATTGGCGCCGTTAGGCTGCCGAAATTGCGTAAGGGTCTTTTTATCTCACTTTGTGTTTTCGTGAGATTCATGCTACATTTTCCAATATTTCCTTTTGAGTGGTTTATGTACTGTCAATTATTCTACTCTTTGTGTAACATACTTTCTTTTATGAGTATTTAAATCAATGTTTTATAGTCCTTCTTTCATGGGGTGTACGTTTCGAAAGTTACCCAAATCGGTAAGAGAACCTTTCACCCTCCTCTTTTTAAATGACTTCTTTTGTTATGTGTTTTAATTTTCATCTTATTATGTGGGGATATGTTATTATATATCCTTATTGCCGTAAATTTTATGTTAAAGTTATGAGATACCCTTTATCTATCTTATCAACTCTTTTTCTAAAATTTTATGTGACGCCGTTAGGCTGTCAAGGGAACTTCTTAACCCAATTACGATTTCTTTGGGTTCAACATGTAGTTATTGAATATGTCATCCTTTGAATATGTGCGAATGACCTTTGATTATTTTACACTTAATATCCACTTATATTGGGTGTATTTATATTTTTCTCCCATAATTATGAGATGGATTTATCCTTAATTTAAGGATACCATCTTTATAATGGATTTCATCTCAATTTACATTTCCATTGAGACTTCATTGTTGTTATACACCAATTCACTCTTATATGGTGTATATACTGTCATTTGGAATATTATATCATGAATACCTTTATTCTCATTATATTATAAAGTTTTGATTAAATGTTATTCCTCAATTATTATATTCAAGTGTCTCTCATTTTGTTAAAAACCCTTTAACTAAAATATCGTTTTAAATGTTTTAATGATTTAATCTTATAAATATTTCTCATTAATTTCCATGTTTTCAAAATGGTTTTAACTATTTATTTACATGGATATTAATGGTTTAAAATATTAAAATCTTCAATTTGTTATGGGACACTTTGATTTAAAAATCTCTTTATTAAATTTTTTAAATGGTTTTGAAAATGATTTTTAGAATGGATTCATTATTTCAATGTCTTAAAATGTTATATTGTTATTGAAATGTGGGAATGTTATATTTCCTTTATGCTTAAGTTATGTTCTATGATTATTTTATGGTTCTTGGGCATTGTTATGAAGACGAGTGGTTCCGTGATAAACTAAGGGCGGGTGAGCCCGATATAGCTCTCCAATGCATTGGGTAACGCGAAGGAGTTAAACGTTAAGGTTTCTCCGAAGAGAATTAGGGAATATACTGCGATGAGAATTCCAAACGTAACCAAGAGGGTTACTCACTGTGTAAGAATTTTATGAATGCCTCAAGTTACCTTTATGTCTTATAATTTCTATGATTTATTCATAATTTTATGAGGTATGT
The DNA here is from genome assembly GCA_963277665.1 of Viscum album. Lineage (NCBI taxonomy): Eukaryota > Viridiplantae > Streptophyta > Magnoliopsida > Santalales > Viscaceae > Viscum > Viscum album. The sequence continues at coordinate 101,741,883 of OY728156.1, forward strand.
TAAAGTGCTTATGTTTTATGGGTAAAGTATGATTTAATTCTTATGTATATATGTACTCATGTTTCCTTTCCATACTTTTTATAACCCTTACTGAGCTTTTTATGCTCATCCCATGTTTTTGAAATTTTTTTCACAGGTAAATGGAATGGTACATGATATGATGATAGTGTCAAGGAAGTGTCAAGAAAGAATCCATATTTTATTTTAAATATGTTTCTCTTGATAGGAAAAATGAATACTATCTTTTATGTAACCAATTTTTTTAAATGTGGAATGTAATGCATGTTTTATGATCTAATTCTCTAAAACTCTAAACCTAAAAAGATCCTCAATGTGTAATCTTGTAATAACTCAATATTAAGTAAGGTTTAAGGCTGGGTCCTTATACTGTGAGTGTTTGTTGCATATACAACACTTGATCACAACAAATTTAAGCTTCTACATATTCAGCTTTAGAAGTGGAGAGTTCATCTTAGTGTTGTTTTTTACATGACCAATAAACTAAAGAATCTCCTAGAAAATGACAAGTTCTAGAAATAATATTTCTATCAATTCTACAACCACCAAAGTCAGCATCCAAAAAACTTTTTAATTTAAAATCATTTACAGAAGAATAAAAAAAGACGAAATCCAAAGTTCCTTTTAAAAATTATAATATCCTTTTCACAGCTTTTAAATGGGACTCTTTTGGATTTGATTGATATTTCGAACATAATCATAAAAAAAACATTAAGTGTGGGTGGCTAGCTGCTAAGTATAGTAGACTTCTAATCATATATCAAAATGTTTTTTGATCCACTAGTTGTCCAACCTCTACTAGATCAAGAGTATTTGAGGTTCTAGTGGGAGTACTAATACATTTAGTATGGTCATATCCATACATTTTGAGTAATTATTTGATATAATTATGATGATATATATAAGTACCTTCTGGTTTTAAAGAAATTTAAAAATCAAGAAAGAATCTTAACTCACCCATCACACTCATTCCAAACTTAGACTTCATAAGACTCATAAATTAATCTGTTAAAGACTTTTGAGTTGATACGAGAATGATGTCATCCACATAAATTAAAACAATCATAATTTTTTTCCTTTATTTATCAAAATATTTAGATCATCTTTTCCTTTAATGTAATTATTTTGTGTAACAAAAATCATGATAATCTATCATACCATGCTCTAGGGGATTTTTTGACATCATAAAGGGCCTTGGTAAGTTTTTAAACATATTCATGATGTTTTTTATCTTCCAAACTAGGGGTGGTCAAAATAAACTTCTTCCTGAACATATCCATTAAGGAAAGAACACTTGATATCCATTTTAAAGAGTTTTAAATTAAAGAATACTACAAAGGCTAATAGAATTATAATAGATTCAATCCTTTCTACAAGAGAATAGTTTTCATCATAGTCTATGACTTCTTGTTGATTTTAACCTTTAGAAACAAGTCTAGCTTTATTTCTTACAACGATGCCATTTTCATTGCATTTGATTCTAAAAAACTATTTTACTCCAATAAAAGATGTATTCTTAGGTTTTTCAACCAAGGTCCAGACATTATTCCTTTCGAATTCATTTAGTTCATCTTGCATTTCCTTAATTTAATATTTATCACCTAAGGCCTCACTTGGAGTTTTAGGCTTAAATTAAGATAGAAAAGAAAGATGTTGTATTTCATTTCATAAGGAGTTTCTAGTCCTTACTGGTTGATTTACATCACCAATGATGTTATTACTAGGATGATTCCTAGAAAATACCTGATTTGGATTTTAAAAAAACATTCTCATCAACATTAAGTATAAATCCTATAGGTGTAAATGTCTTAGAAACAATTTCATGAGTATTTAAGATGTTTGAAGAATATCTTATAGGTTGGTAATCAATTTTGGAAAACACATCAAAAGAAATATTTTGAGGATATTTGAAAAAAAAGGATCTGTTTTATCAAACATAACATGTATTGTTTCTACGAAAACACAAGTGTTTTTTTAATACTAGAATCCTTAGAAGTGGTGGAATAAACTAAAAATATTCATTTATCAGATTTGGGTGAAAACTTATGCAAGTTATCTTTTGTATTTAAAATAAATACCTTTCCACCAAATACTTTGAAGTATGAAATTTTAGGTTTTTGGCCTATCCATAACTCATAAAGAGTTTTCTTAAGAAAAGGTCAAATTAAAAGTTGATTTATAGTATAACAAGATGTACTAACAACTTCTTCCCAAAAATGTTTTTCAATTGAGTATTCACTCAACATGGTTCTTATTATCTCTTGAATAATTATATTTCTAATTTCAACAACACCATTTTTTGGGGTGTTCTAGGTGTAGAAAAGTTGTGATTAATACCTTTTTTACCTCAAAATGTTTCAAAATCAAAATTTACAAATTATCCACCATGATCATATTAGATATTAATAAATGGTAGGTTTTTCTCATTTTTAACTTTGGCAACAAAATTTTTAAATAAACAAAATGATTTTGATTTTTAAGCAAGAAAATACACCCATGTAAATCTAGTATAATCTTCAACTAAGACAAATACATAGTACTTGCCTCAAATACTTCCAGTTTGTGTTAGACCAAAAATATACATATACACTAACTATAATGCATCGGTATTTGTGACTTCACTTATTAATTTTAAGATTGACTTATGTTGTTTTCCAAAGTGATAAGGGTCAAATAATTTAGAAGAATCAAACCTAAGCTCAGTTAGATCTTTAACAAGTCCTTTTTATAGAGTTTATATAAATTTATAAAATTAATGTGTCCTAGTATTCTATTTCATAACCAAGATTGGTCTTCCATTGCACTCAGACAAGAAAATTCTTGGATCCTATGGTATTCTAAGATCAAAGTTTAAACATTCTAATGTCTTTGGGAAGATATATTGAATTCATCCTTGGAATTGTGAACTAAACTTTTATCATTCCTAAAATTCACAAGGTGTCCTTCATCACATATTGACTTATGCTATTGTGGTTGTGCTTAAGATGATCAATGAACCAAACATTAGAAAACAAAATTTTTTCAAGGAAAAAAATATTAACTATACCAAAAATCTTTCCTTGAGCATTGTCTTCGAAGGTAACTTTTCCTCCTTTCTTCTTGATAACTTTTTCAAAGAAGTTTTTTCTTCCATTCATGTTCTTGGAACATCCACTATCAATGTACAATGTATTTTTACTATTTCTTGTTTTATTTTATTGAAACAAAAACAATTAAGCTTTTGGAAGCCAAACCTGTTTGGCTCAAGAAAAATTAGAAGGAAATTTTTTTGGAATCCACATTTGTTTTGAAATGTGAGATTTGTGGAAATCAAAAAAAAAATTATTTTATTTAAAGAACAATTTATTTCCCAATTTTTACTACATTGGAATTTGGTGAAGAATAGAGCACTTTGTGGGACAAAATAGATATTACTAAAAATAGGTTTTGAATGAGTATAAAAAATTACAAAACAATTTCTTAAGGGATGAATTTGGGAATACATTTTATAAAACACTTTCGTTATGGTAGTGAATTTTGATAAAAGTTTCTTAAGAAAAAAAATCTCTGATTTTTGATTGATGACCAAATTCTTATCCCCATTTGTATTAGTTTTAGAATTTATTTTTTCTTCCAATATAGTTTTCATATAAATCATATTACTAAAATCTTGAGAAAATTTATACTTTTCAAGATTCATTTTCTCAAGGTTTTTAGAAAGATTTTCAATCTCAAGAGTTTTTTAATAAAGATATTTAGAAAGATATGATACTTATCTTGTTAAATTATCAACTCTAGTATTTAATTTTTCATGTTTTCTAGAAACATTACAATTTTAATTTTCTAAATGTTTAGAGAATTTGGAAACTTCTTCTTAAGAAGGTAAAGAATTATCATTCTCTTATGAGGATTTTTCTTCATTAGAAGAATAATATTTATAGGGATAATTGTTACTCAAAGACATATTATCAAGAGATTCAGAACTATGTACCATGTATATTATGCACTGATAAAGAGTTTTGGAAAAAAGACCAATATTCTTGTAATTTGAGGTATCACTATCAGAATAATCTTCCGAAGAATAACCTTTACTGGAACTCCAGGATTCATTATCTTTCAAGAATTTCTTTCCCTTGGACTTCCAGTATTTCCTCTTATTCTTCGTAGAATTTATTTCCTTTCTATCCTTTCTATTTATCCTAGGACAATGAGGTTGAATGTGTCCTTTTATTTTACATTCATAGAATGTGACTTAAGAATCTTTCTTATCCTTGTTGGCTTTAGATTTATTTGTATATCTATATTGGAAATCCCTCATTCCATAAATTTTATTCATTCTTATTGAATGATTTTCAAGATCATTCTCTGACTGCTCGGTATCACTAGAATCTGATAAGGCTTGGCCCTTCCTCTTTCTGGATTGGATTTTCATTGGATATTGGGACTTGGTAGGATTTGATGTAGTAGTGAATGCTACTCCGCCATTATTCTCTTTCACTTTATCTACATCTCTCTTATGTCTTCCTTCATATTGAAATAGAGTTCCAAAGAGATCATCAAGAGTAAGATTATAAATATTTCTAGATTCATCTACTCCAGTCCTCTCAGATTCCCATTCATTTGGCATAATATCTATGATCTTCTCAACTAAAACGTCATCTTCTAAATTATTCTCTCTCATAGCTTAAAGACTATTGACTATTTTTATAAATCTTTTTTTAACCTTAACAACTGTTTCACCATAAAGAAATTTAAAAGCCTGATATTCATATATTATAATAAATCTTCTTGTTTTAACAACTTTGGAAGTACCAAAATGTGTAATCTTGAATTTCTTCCATATACTATTTTTGACTTCACGTTAAGAGATTTGACTGTAAATGTTCCTGGTCATATAACACAACAAAGTATTAAATACCTTGTAGTTTAGCTGATATTCAATTTTTTCTTGGGCAGTAAGAGTTTTGACTTCTTTCTCATGGATCTTATACTCACCAGTCAGCATAACAATGTTATCTACACCAGTTTTTATGATAAAATTATTCATTCGATCTACACAATATTCAAAATCCTTACCATAAAAAATAGGTGGTCTTTAGGGTTAATATTATAAATTGAACCGACATTCATCATGTGTGTCATCATATAAAAACAAAATTATTTTCCCAAAAATGTAAGTTAATGTATTTAGAAAACAATGTAAAGAAAATATACAAAGCAGTGGAAAAAAATACTCTGATACAAATTGTTTGATCTAAGTGGATATCAGAGAGAAAAAATACAAGAGGGGTGAATTTTATATTTAAAATTTTCTATTAAAACCATTAGGTAATTTTTTTCGTTTAAAATAACTAAATACAATTCACAAATACTCTTATAAAAGAAAACAAAAGATATGACTTACTATAAATTTGATGATGTAGTATGATAACACATATTATGAAATAATTATATTCAGATTGAATAAAAATATCAGAGTAATACAAATTGTTAATGATTATACCATATAGAATATAGTATTAATACTAAATGTATAAGATGTAAAAACAATTACAAAACAATAAAAATAGAAAGAAGAAATAAAATGTTTTTCTTTATATTACAATAAGTAGCAGAACAGTAAAATGTAATACAATTATTTTATCCCAAAGAGTAGGGTATCCTTTCACCTAGGATAATAGTTCTGTCACACCAAAAACTTTAATCACTCGATACGATGATTGACACATTCATATAGATATCCTTTCAATCCCTTAATTTTATAGATAATCGACACCTCTATCATTTAAATTCTCGAAATCCCTCAATATGATGATCGGTTCTACCATCTGCCTATCCCCAGAAGCCATTGATCATAATCACCTGATCGGACACAAAAATGAAATCAAAGAACTTAATTAAATACAAAAACTAAGAATGATATGTTCACATTTTGAAATTTCAAGGCTTTCGTACGAAGCAGAGATAAGTCGCACAATCTCTCTCTAGAACTTGGAAGAAACTGAAGTTGTTCAAAGTATTATCTCTTCTTCTAATGAAATCCAATTTATAGTCCTTAGGTTCCAATGGACATACATTCTTCAATGTTCACATTTCTTCAATAAACTCAGAGTGACTTGGACACCTGGCATTGTAATGGTCATATTGAAACAAATAACACAACATCATTTTGAGTAGTTTATAACTAACTCCACAACATCATTTTGGTTAAAACAATAGGTATATGAAAATTATAACATGAGTATGATATATATAGAACATGTTTTTTGATTAATGAATAAAAAAATTCATGTGAAAAAAATAAGAACATGAGTATTCAATGTATTGATATGATGCAAAATGAGTGTGATGCACAATGTGAGTACGAATAACATAGTCAATACAGAAAAAAATTCAGTAAGATAGACAGAGATAGTATGATAGATAGATTCCATACGATAGAAAGAGTTCGTACGATAGACATAGTCAGTATGATAGAGAGAGTCAGTACGATAGATAGAGTCTGTACAACAGAAAAAGTCAGTATGATAGACAGAGTCAGTAAGATATACAGAGTCAATATGATAGACATATTCAATACGATAGACAGAGTCAATACGATTGACAGAGTCTATATGATAGATAGAGTCTATACGATAGATAGAGTCTGTAAAATAGACAAAGTCAGTATGATATACAGAGTCAGGAAGATAGACAGAGTCAGTAAGATAGATAGAGTCAGTATGATAGACAGATTCAATATGATAGACAGAGTCACTATGATAGATAGAGTTTTTACGACAGAAAGGGTCAGTATGATAGACAGAGTCAGTATGATAGAAAAAGTCACTATGATAAATAGATTTAGTATGATAAAAAGAGTCGGTATGATAAATAGAGAAACTATATTCAAATAAAGTCCTTTATTTCAGAAATTTGTATAATGAGATTTGCGATTTCCAAAACAAAAGACTTAAAAGTCAACAAAAGGCTTTTGACTTAACAATTTGTATATTTCACCTTTAATATAACATAATTCTTGAATCCAAATAAAATAATTAATTATTCCAATTCATCCTTAAGCCATAATAATGGTACCTTATCATATTACATGATACCTATTTCTTTTCACATTTCATATGTATTAACATCATCATTAGAAATATAACCATTAATCATACCACCTTTCTTATTCTCTTCAGTAGCATTAAACATAGGACATCGATTTTTATAATGACCATTCATTACACACTTAAATCATATGACCTTTGATAATGTCGTAGGGGGGACAATATTCCCATCCATTTCATTTTGAAAACCCTTCATTTTTTCTTTTGTAGATTTAGGTCCTTCTTTTTCATAGTCAAAATATCTTCTTGTTCCTCTTAGACATTCTTGGAACAAGTGGAACTAAATCTTCTTTACTCTATGGTCTCCATTACCTAAACTCTCATAAAACCCCTTTCTTCTCTTACTTAGTGTGTATGATATTTGTTTAAAGTACATGTTGTTAATCATGTTCCTTGAAAGCTAATTAGTCATGATCACAAAATCCTTCACTCCAATGATCATCTCATTTTATTACTCTTCAGAAAATTTTCCATCACATTCAACATTAACTCAGTTAATTCTAGTTCCCTCCATTGACTAAAACCAAAAATTATAGTGTGGGAAACATTTATCACAATGGAAACCACAAAATCATGAAAAATAATTATGTATAAGATGTATAATTTATGACACATTACTTATACTTTGAAACCTCATGTTTATCCTAGGTTATTTAACAACTCCTATTTAAATCCATCATGGTGGTTCGTGAATAGTTTTTAAATTTCCAAGGAATATCCTCTGTTAGTGTCAAACTAATTGTGCAGTATGGCCCATTTCCATGTACTAGGTTATGAAAAGTCAGGTCTGACACACCTTGTTGGAGTTGTTACTCCTAGGTACATATTTTCTAGAGCCAAATCCACTTTTTATATCCAAACATGGGTATATTTCTAGGAAACCAACCACTAAATACTTTAACAAAAATCTAGTAAATTTTCCTATAAATTTCCTTATCCTTATATTTATCCATAAACATATCCGTAGGGTTCCACTAAGGTTTTATTATCCTAGCTTCCAAATTTTAACAAAACCTTTTCTCTAATACCAACTATAGTGACCCTCGATTTCAATACATATAAATTACATGGCCTTTATAGGATAATTAAAATATTATACAAACAAACACAAAAAATACCAACAAGTCAAGTGTCTTTGGAAACATGAAAGCATAATCATTGGTATATAAGTGAACTACATTACTATCAATAGGTTCTTCTTTAATAGAACCCTTATTAGATATATCAAAAATAATATATATCTTTATAACCTGGGGATGGAAAAAGTAAAAGTGGTGATCTCAAATCTAGGTAAGGGTAAAAAAGGGAGATATATAAGCATAATAATGTCCATAAGGGTATGAGAACATGATCATGAAAATAGAAGATCATACCCTACATATCAAAGATCATATAAATGAACCATGGATTAAGGATTGGTAGTTTATAATACTTTAATCATAAGAAAATAGAGAACACAATCCTTAAAATCATAACATAATAATAAAACTTATAATTATGTAAAAAACATAAACATATAATATTATTTCCATACTAGTCAAGGAGTCACTACCAAGTCCATCTTGGTAGTATGTGTTAACTCCACATACCATCTTGGTAGTCATGGTTCACCCCCATGTTTATATTAGTAGCATGATTTTACTCCTCATACAATCTTTTTAGTCATGGTTCACTCCCATGTCCATCTTAGTAGTCAAAATTAACTCCCAATACCATCTTAGTCTATCTTATGAGATGTAAATCTTTACCCAATGCATTGGATAAAGATATAGGTCCAACCCATCGCATAATGAAATCATACATACATGTACCACAATAACATAAAAAGTCACATCATAGCCCATGAAATGAAATTTGTATCATAACAATTTGATCATATCATAACTTATGGAAAATTCATAATCATTTCATCAAATCATAACCCGTGAATGGAAGAAGGTTTCAAAAACATATAACCCGTGAAAGAGAAACAGGTTTTATAAACATATAACTAGTGAAAAAGAAATAAGTTTTATGAATATCACACCATTAAATCATAATCCATTCAAATAAATAATATTAATTGAATCATTGTATTATTTCCTGAAATTTTTTAAGTAAAATCAATATATGTCATTTTCGATGTAAAATAATTTTGAAATATCTTTCAAAAAAATTTCATGAAAAAAATATACTTTATTATATAAAAAAGGTATTTTTTTAAACATAAAACCTTTTTAAATCCATATTCTTTGAAAATACCTTGAAAAAATATAATGGAGGATTGAAATCATTTTGAAAATAGTTTTCCTTGAAAACTCATAAAAGAAGCATGAAACATTTTTTAATACCATTTTCCTTGAAAACATATAAAAGAAATTTAAAAAAATATTGATAAATTTTTTACTTGAAATCATATAAAATAAACATTAAAATCTTTTTAAAACCTTTATCCTTGAAAACTTATATTATATTCTTCAAAAATTTAAAAAAACTTTTTCTTTGAAATCACGTTGAAAATTTATATATAAATCTTGAATATTTTTTTTGAAATCCATTTCATTGAAAATAATTTAAAAATTTATAAAAAAATTATTTAAAAAAATTATTAAACCATTAATGAAAAATAATTTTAAAATTTATAATGAATTATTGAAATTATATTTAGAAAATATGGTTTTTAGTGTACACATGTTTCTGACAGAAGAGAGAGGTAAAGTCAGACTTTCTTAAACACTTTTGTAATCATTCTATATAACAAAATAGTGAGAAATGGTAATAATACATTAATATTTAATGAATATATAGAGTATAATAAAATTCCTATGTTTACTTGAGATATGGGTCACAATATTTATTTAATGGAAGCATAATTATAAACAATATCTATTTATAATGAAATTATTTCAATAAATTCATACCACTTGGTAAATTTAAATTTTACTCCCCATGTTAGAAAATGAAATTAAATTAATCTTAAAATATAACTAATATAAATATATTCATTATTTAGCATTTCCAAGTTATTATATATACCTCATAGAAAAATATTGGTGTATAACATGGCATGTGTCTCAATGAAGGAAAAGTGAGACAAATATTATTTTACCAATTTTGTAAAATTTGAAACCTAAAACCCATGAAATAAAGATCATCAAATGGATATGTAAATAATAATATATATAATTATAATAATAATATAATACATCAATAGGTAGTATAAACATCATATATATAGAATAAGTGGTGAAGATGGCATGTATCTCATGAAAATTAAAATTGATATTAAATCCACTTACCTTGTGTATTGTCTCTCATCGTACTCATACATACTTCCTGTATAATAAATATAAGTTTATTATATATCTTTTATAGTACCATATTCTTTTATCTAATACCGTATATTTTTTTATTATGACTTTATTTTACTCACTTGTTAACAATTCTATGTTAAGGTTTCACTTTGTGTAATATCTTCTTTGTTCTACACATGTGTCTTAATTTATTATATATTTGGTCCTTATAATTATATCATGATTTAAATAATTTGAACCATTCTATAAATATCATGTATATTTAGTATATTATTATTATAATAATCAATATAATATATAATTATTAAATGGAATACACCGTTCATGGAGACGGTAGGCCGTACGTATGCATTAACATTGTTTCTGTTAGTTGTCATATCGAAAGAAACAAAGAAAATTATATATATATATATATATATATGTAAATATATATATTATCTTTTAAGTAGAATTATTATTTCATATATATCATATAAGTTCAATAAATAATCCATAATATATTCCATGTAGTTTGTAAATTAATTACATCGCTTTGAGGTGGCGGTAGTCCACACTTCCTCAAACGAAATTATCATATTTATACAAATTGGAAAGTATAAATATATGTGTTATAAAAGAATTAAATAAGACTAAATACATAATATTTATCATATATATCATTTATAAATATGGTGTTCATCATAATACCCAGCCATTAAAGGTGGTAAAGGAAAATCAAACAGTTATCATTTCCTGAGATGATAGTTTTCTATAAACGTAAATAGTATGTTTATTTCCAATTAAATGGAATTGTGTGTATTTTTAGGTAGAACAATTAGAATAAAAAAATATAAATATATTTATGATATTTTTTTATAGCCATGTAATAATGAGTGTGGAGGTTTGGAGAATGAAAATAAGATAAAGGAGCTTGGGGAATGTTGCTACCTCTTTCTTGGGTAACTCCTTTTGTTTTTCACCAAAGAGCTTCCTTGGATTGATTTCTACCAAAATGGGGGATTCAAGTAGGAAGGGAGGGATTTTTAAAAGTTTCTTTATAAGATATTGTCTGAACCTAAGTTTTTTGATAGGTGTGAGGAATTGGGAGAAGTCGTGGCCTTTTATAGGTGAGGAATAGGACTCACTTGGTATTTTTGTAAACAAGTTAGGTGTACCCACATTTTTACCGAAAAAAGTAATAAAAAATCAAAAAAAATAATGTATGTTTAATGTATGAATAATTTCCATCCAATGGGTTTTGGATATCTTTTACGGTCATTTGGGTCCTTAATATTAAGGTTCATTCCCCTGTTAAGCATAATTTTACCATAATTGTTGTAATTAATATTAACTAAACTCACTCATATTTTTAGTCAAAAACTATTTTAATATTATTAAATATTATAAATTATTATTTTCCCAAAAATAGAATCCATTTCTACAAATTTCAATCACATAAATTTCAGAAATAAATTTAAAATTAATCCCATATTCTGGATGACACTGAATGTTTTTAATGTAAAAATAATCAAAAGTTTGCTACATTTTTATATCCAATTTTAATGTAAAATTTGTTCTAATGACCAAAATTGAATTAATTGATAAAAATTTAATCTAATTAAAATTTAAAAAAAACTTAAAATATTATATCACCATATAAATAAATTAGTTGAAAAATAAGTTTTGAATTAAAATTCAGTATTTTTCACTATTCATTAAAAAATGAAATTTCACAGAAAAATACAAAAAACTAATCGTAATGTAATTTTTAAGTTTTAAATTAAAACATGAATATTATTTTCATATATAAAATTTATTAAAGTACTAAAATTTATATTTAAAATAGGTCTACCATTATAAGGCATTAAAACTGCTTTTATAAAAATAAAATATTTTATGTGTAATATTAGGTTTGTCTTATATTAAGCTTATAAAATCAATTGGATGAATATAAAAAATATTTTTTTGAATATAAACCATATAAACTTTTATAATATCATTCACTTATAGTAATTATTTTTACTTATTTAGATAAATAATCTTTTTCAAATAAAATAGACTTTTATAAAATCATTCCATTTATATTCCTTTGGTTTCTATATTCATTTATAATTAATAGGTAACCATAGAATTAAATTATATATATTAATAAGTTATTTAATCATATAATATTCAATTTAGTGGATATGTTTTATCTTATTAAATAATATTTTTTATTAATATATTATTGTTCAGTAACGCTTGGTCTTGCGTGTTACGCAACCCTTCGAGGAAAGTCATTATTTCATGTGATGTAATCTAATATCGGTTTTACATATAGAGAAAGATAAATTTTATGTTGTGTATATTTCATGATTAAATTGGTGTTTTGTATAACATATTCCATACATAGTTCTTTAATATAAAATACATTATATTCAATGTTTTGTGAAATGAAAAATATCAAAAAGATTAAAGTAATTTGAAAAAAAAATAATTCACAAAATCTTAGGGTGTTATGATTATAAATATTGATTCAAGGTGTCTTTGAAAACATAAGGACTTGATTTTATAATGTTTTATTTGAGAATAAATTTCATGTCACCCAAATTCATCCTCCCCCACAAACACACACTTTGGGTGTAGAGTGGGACTGTGGGTTATAACTAAACAATTATAAAGGGCATGTAAGGGAGATATGACTAAATATTGGGTGAGTCTGGATGGATTCAAGAGTCAAGTAAGTTAATGAGGATTATTTCATAGGGAATCTGTGCATGGTGAAGGATGTGTGGATTAGGGTGACTAGTACTATGAAGGTTTGGTTGAGAGAGGTTAGTGTCATGTACTCATCCCCACTTAGACCCGTCAATAGATCAGTGATTAAAAAGAGGCTGACTCTCAAACACAACTCTAGTATGCCATAGGATTATAGCTATAGACAAGTTTATAAATCTCACAATTTGAATTATTTCTATACAGAGAATATAAAATAAGTTTTTATAAGATATTAAAACCACAACCTCAAGAATGGAAAAACATTAATCTATAAAGATCAATAAAACATTTAAATTAATTTAATATCACATAATAACGTTGAAATTTAATAACCATAGTGATAAAACAACCAATAACCCAATATACGTAATAACCCAAATAAATTTTATAACATATTTGTAACATCTCAAAATTTTAAGTAGAACATTGTATTCAACAGCGTGTATGACACGCAACACCAGACGCATAAGGAAATATAATATCCCAAAACACTACTATATATTTTCTATTTTAAAAAAATTAAAAACATGATATTACATGTAATTCATGAAAAATTGAGTTAGCTTATGTTACATGCAAGAGCGGACTTCCTCTATAGCTTGCGTTACACTCAAGACTGAGTTTCACCAAATAAAATTGTATTATCACTACAAGAAAAGTGCCTCATAGTATCATTTTTTACTATGGTAGTGGTTTAAAACACTGCCATATGATTTCATGATGGTTTCATAAAACTACCACTAAATTGGGTTTAAGCATCCAACATATGGTGGTTTCTTTAATTTAGCAGTGGTTTTTATGAAGTGTCATAGTAAGCATATTTAGCAGTAGTTTAAACCACCACTAATTTTTTTCCATTTTTTTTACATTAAAACTGCCGCTAAAACCGCATAATTTCCACTAAAAATAACTCACATTTATTCAGCGGGGTTTTTAATTTCTGCTAATAAGATAACATCAAGCTATAGCGGCGGTTTAAACCACTGTGAAATATAATCCATTTCGTTAGTGGTGGTTTAAACTGCATCTAAATATAGATTTACAAGCAAAAAAAGGCAGCATATTATGCAGCCCCAATACGAGTACCCTAGAAAAAAACAATGTGTAGAGAACATATAATAGAAATATCTAAACCATCTAACAATGCTCAGTCATCAACAATCTAACAATGTTTCATAAAAAACCATATATAGTGAATATACAATAGAATAACCTAAACCATAACATGTCAACCATCTAACAATGTTTCATAGATCTAAATCTAACACTTAAAATTGTATAGAACCAAATTTTGAGTTATAAGCCTTCAAACTACATAGCATGAACTTATAAGATGTATCCCTGAGCTTTCCTAATAAGGATTATTTATCTCAGTTCTCAGGATAACATTATAAATAGAATTGGGTCTGACAACACTACATGTTAGTTTTAGTTAAGAAATTATGTTTAATACAGATGAAGTTAATAAACATGACTCAATAATAGAATCATGCAAGAATATATGAGAAAACCTATACTATAACACTCGTAAGAGGATGGTGTTTTTTCAATTCATTTTTCTGATTAATATAAGCATGTTATCCTGGTTTTGGAACAAAATTCATTATTGGATGAAGCATGTTCTATGGAAGGTTTTTTATTTCAATAAAAATTTTCCCAGGAAATTATAAGGTGGGGATAATGATGAGTATTATGGAAACTATGTCCTATCATGTAGAGAGACACAACTATAACAAACAAATTAGAAATTTTCATAATTATTTCTTAAAGCTGATGAGTTGTTATGTTCAATATTTCATATCTCAAACATTGTGATAACTTTTAAAACATAGGTTTGAGTTTAAACTAGTTAAGGAAGATAAGTTCATGCTTGAGATAAATAAGCAATCTATG
The DNA here is from genome assembly GCA_963277665.1 of Viscum album. Lineage (NCBI taxonomy): Eukaryota > Viridiplantae > Streptophyta > Magnoliopsida > Santalales > Viscaceae > Viscum > Viscum album. Next base: position 101,756,911 of record OY728156.1, read on the forward strand.
AGTTTTACTAGTTGGTATTGTGTCTATGAATTCATGTCAACATGATGAAAAGGTGGTTGTTTGATTACCCAACCATGGATTAATGATTTCATTCATTGTTGATTTTTTTTGGGTTATGCGTGAAATAACATTGTATCATTTGGATATAAGGTTGTGTGATCAATACCTTAATTAAAACAGCATCTATTAAGATGGGAATCTCTAAAAAATTATGTCCAGATTGGATTGATTGATGCTTCAGTGATAAAATTTTGAAGGGGAGATGAGCCTTCTATCTATGAATCATGTTAAATATAATGTGATATTTTTGGGTGTAACCCTTTCAATATATACCATATATGTACAATGAGGGTTTTAGGGTGTGCTGATGTGGTTGAACCATTGTTGGACCTAGTCACACATCATCGAGAGACGTGTCCTCAAGGGTTTGTTCAAGGTAAGTATAACATGTTTTTATGGAGCACATATCAGAAAATCTAAACAGTCCTATCAATATAATTTTTCCCAAATGTCAGGATGTTTTTATTTGTGGACTAGTAATAGGTAATGTTTATCAACTTGTTGTAATCTTATTCTATATCCATTCAATCCTAATATATTGACAACATCCTAATTATGTTTGGAGAGCATCTATATACAAAGATAAATAATTAAAACAAATTCATTTTTGTTTGGATGGAAGGAATCCATGGGATGTTTACTCAAGGATTGATTTTTAGAAAGCCTTAAGATAAGGATTAAAAATGTAAAAAATTGGAGGGTAACACTCATGTGAGTGTTGGACGAGTCGTTGGATGGTTTTTTAGTTTTTTAGTTTCCTGATAACTGGTACTGGGTACTATTGCATTCCATAGTGAATGCTAGGTATTGGTTCAAATACATACTTTGGAGAAGCTCGAGTCTAGGCATTAGGATTGGGATACCTTCTGATTACAAGATATGGGGATCATGCTCAACATTATATTGCGGTACCTTGGATAAAAGGTGTCAGAATAAAGCTTTAGATATTTAAACTATTAAAGATGATATTTATAAAAAAATACTCTAACAAAAGTAGTTCAATATGAGTTATTTCCAAAAGTAGTATGTAGTCAGTGAGGAACCACTCCAGGCACATGGTGGGATCATACAGGTGAATTTTTATGATTTCTAATATATTTTAAAGGAAAATATAGTGTGAATGGTATTAGATTTTTCAATTGGATTTCAAACGTTTCAAAATAATTGAGGACCATGGGTAATATCCTCATATGTAACATATTAAATTTGTTGGGAGCACCATTAAGACATTGAGGTCTTTCATAGATAAGAAATTGTGATGGTGGGAGTACCAAAACTCAGAATTAACCATTAAAAATTAAATTTTATCATGGATATATCTATATGATAGTTGATAATATGATGATTACATGTTAATCTCTCTTATGTATTGGCTCACTAAATGTGCTCAAGAACATAGTGGTGTAGCTCCCAATTTGGATCTCCATCATCCTCTAAGTATTATTCTCCCCTATAGTGATGGCATGTGGCCAAAATAGGATGGCCTACTATCTAGGGAACACACCTCAAAGGATATATTGTGAGAAGTGATCATTACCATGTTTCAAATGTGTTTAATGGTTGAACCAACATTTTTGGTCCCCATCCTTGAATGACACGGTTGTGGGGCTTGTGTCTCCAACATGAATAAATGAATCAAATAAACAACATTGTAGTTAGTCCAAAATACAAATATACACATCCTAACATTACAGAAATGAAACTATTAAATATCTCCATCTTCTTTATGGAGAATAGATTACATAATACTCCAACAAATTTATACTTCACCAATTCCAGAATCACTGTATTAGAAAATCATCAATCCATATCAAACTCCAATGACATTGTCAAATATGGGGAATCATAAAAATGTTTGGTCCTGAAAATTTTAAATGACTATTCTATTCCAAACATGATTCATGATACATGATACATGACACATGATACATGAAACATGAAACATGATACATGAAACATGATACATGATACATGATACATGATACATGATACATGATACATGATACATGATACATGATACATGATATATGATACATGATACATGATACGTGATACATGATACATGATACATGATACATGATACATGATACATCAACAAACTCTCTGTTAATGTATTATTCCAACATGTCAACATGACTACTAATCACTTTCTGATGATGAACATTGCTTGTCACCCTCTCCACCTCCATCTCTAATTCCTACTACCGGCACCTGTAAGACAATTATATTGAAAATTAAATAACGTTGTATATTTATACTTATACTTAAAACCAATAAATGTTTTAAAACAAAATGATTTTGAAGTTCTGTTATTTACTTGGTCACCACCCATCATCGATGGAATATCATTAGGGGACGATTTGGTCATCTTCAGATATAAATCGATCAATGCTTTCTACAAAGTTGATATCTCATCCCCTTGTTCAAGAATTATGTTTTTAATAAAAACATAATCACTATGATCATATCAACTATAACCAAGATAAGATGTAGCTTCAATCCATGATGTCCTACTAAGGACCTCAGATGGTAAGGGCCTGAAACCCATCCAGTGCACCCAACCAGCATGTTCCTTCCCAAGAACAATACCAATCAGGTCATCCTGGGTGACTGTGTGGGACTATGTGAGATTGGCATCCAATAATTCTTTAATTTTTACCTATAAATCAAATATCTTTCATATTAGAAGAAATATATATTAACATAGTAATAACTGGTAATAATTTAATATAATGAAAAATGAATTCATAACCCAACTACTTTTGCAAACTCATTAACAAAAATCCCATCATATTTTTTATGAACATCCAACCACACTTCTATTCGGGATTCTTGGGGCCTTAAACTCTGTAAATGCATTAAATAAAGATATATCAACAATTTAATATATTAAATATATTATATTGTCTTATATATATTAGATATAATAAAAATATTACCAGAATTGATCGGTTTCTAGAAAAACTATTTGACCCCACAGTGTGTGGGATGATTTTTTTATCCCAACTTGATTCATTCTTCCTTGAAAGATCCTAAAATAAATAAAATGTAAATTAATAGTAATGTATGAAATTCCATGTTCTTTTCATATAAATGTATAAATGTAAAATGAGATTAATATAATAATATATATTTAAATAATATGTGCTTCTCATCTTGATGTATTTTAATAAAAACATTCCATTGCTCTCTAGGTACCCCATTGGGTACCATGTCATACATATGTTCGGTTCCCAATGAAGTATTGTTCACATCATCACATAATCTCTTTTTAATGTCTTTCAAATTCGTGCTTAGATTTTTCAATGTCCACTTTCATGATAGCACATCAATAACTATAATGTGGAAAAACAATTGTACATAGAAATTCATTTCAAAGATATTTTAATTTAATAACACAATAACATTCAATTACTCCATAATGTATTAAAGTTACCTTTATTTGTGAATCAAAAACTTCATTCTTCCAAGATGAAGGCATATGCCTCCAATCATCATGCATAATCGGAAGGGAAACTGGCTCCGCGGACAACTAACCTAGAATCTGACCAAGTAATCCTACAAAATCATCCACAGAGACCCCATATTAATCAAATGGGAAAACTATATTTTGTTCAGTTAGATTCCATACATCTGAACTTTACATATTTTTCTCAATATTTACATTGTTTTCTTCTTTTATGAACAAACAGTTAGTATAAAAAAGTGCAATAAATTTATTCATATTAAAATTCATACCTATAAAAATAACTCACTAGTATCCCCATGAAGAACTAGGAGTGGAACACTGATCCCTCACTTTTGAGGGTTCTAAATGGGACGACGTCAACTAAGATGATAATTGGACTCTCACAAAGGGTGTGGGAGATGGTGAAGGGGGGAAATAGATGGGGTCCCAGATGCTGTAGGGAGGGAGAAAGGTGGATATTTATCTATCTATGTGGTTTTTGGAATAATATTGTGCTTCCTCCTTGGAATTATTGTTAGTTAATCTAATAAAGATAGATTCAGAACATATAATTTGAAAAAATTAACTTGTGAGAGAGTTTGGATATTGAGATTCAATTCTTAAATACCATGTTATATGTGATGGATTTTCTATATGATTATAATTGGCTATATTGACAACCTTCCCTTATGATTTTTATTATGGTTATTACTAGATATTGAAATTCCATTCTCTGATGGAACTCTAATGACTTTTGACTACAATAGATGCATCACTAGAATTGAGTGAAATAGTTGAGGTTAAGTGTTAGGGTAACCTAGTTAGAACCTAATGAATCTACATGGATTTTAATAGACAAGTTTCACGATGAAACCAATAATATAATTACCAAATGTTTCATATGTTATTCATAACACAGTCAAGGTTATACAAGTGAAATTTAAAATAAATAACCCTAAGGTAATCATAATTAAATCAATTAATTAAATAGAAATACAATGTTTTCCATATTTACACACTAAACATTATAAACATCATAAATAAACACATGATTTATATAAAAACAATAAACATTTTCTATATTAAATGATTTTTCATGTTTAATATTCGAAAAACACATAATTATAATTTATTCATATCAAAAAAAAATCATGCTCCAAAGGAAAAAATAATGTACCTTTAGCAAGAACAATATAATTTATTCTATCATCCATTTATTTTTATCAGAAATAAAAATAATAAATGTAATGTTCATTTAATTTCAGAATGAGACTTTTAATCAATATATAAATACTAGAAAACGACCAAGGAAATAAAAAACCCCATACATAATTCACATATCAACTCCATTCTCCTGCATCACACATCATAATCCTAACCATTATCATCACACAACTATATCACACATCATCCAACGTCATATCTCATTCCAACAAACCATCTTTTCACTGAACATCACACTCTAACTCAAACCCAATTACCACCACTAATGGTAAAATCCCCATAGGGACCACATGAAGCAAAAAAATTGCATCAATCACATAAAGATATAAATTATATTTCAGCATGCACAATACCACATTATAATGGGGCCTCCTATGTGTCTAGATAAGAGTGGGATGAAGGGAGAAATGGGGAAAAGGATCAAGATGGTTTAATTGACCAAAATAAATTACATTAAATATATATAAAAAGTTTATCAAGTATATTTTATGGGCCATGGGGTCCCTGTTTTCACTCGTAGGGTACCCATGACTCTTACAAGTCCAATGTTAACTATTTAACTCCCACTAGGTACCCTGTCACACATGTAATTGTAAAATATATGTCTAAACCCATTTTCGGTACCCTAAATCCCCAATTCACACATTAAACCGCAAAACTCATTATAAAATAACTTAGAATTTAAAATCAATAACCTAAATCAATTTTGAATATATTATCAAAAAAATATCCCTCAATAAGAATCAAAAATTGAAACTATCGAATATTTTTTCCATTCAAACTTCCAACATAAGAACTTAATGACACCATAATCAAGTTAATAAGGTAAAAACATCATATCCTCACAAAAATATAAATTTTAAATATAAATAATCTCAAGAAACATTTATCTAAAGACTCATTTCCTTTATAATAGAAATAAATTAACTGAGTAATCCTTTATATCAATAATAATAATATTTGAAACTCACCTCAAATCCCCAAAAATAACCATCTCCAAAACCCAAATAAATAAAAAAATATCATATATCTTATGCATAATTTTAAACACACCTTGAACTATATCCAAATTCATTCATCCCATGTTTAAGACATAACTCCCAAATCTAACCTGAATTATTAAAAACACCAACACTTCAACAGCCAAAACTATCACACTAATAAATATCCCTAATTTGACATTACACTTCTAATTAATGACTCCAAAATCCAAAAAAAATATCAACCCTTCAAGAAACATCAATACTATACCATATAAACTCATCCCCATAATCCCTTATTTTCTATAATAATCATAATATAGGCCATCGTACTCTCCATTATATGATTCCATTGAGATTTTATTTTATTTAACTAATTATAATTTATAGCTTATCAAGGAAATAAATTTATCAAATTATTTATAGAAAACCAATTATTATTTTTAAAATCAATATATCAATTGAGTTTTTTGAAATATCACATAATACACAACTGAACAGTGATAAAATTTGAGTAAGAATAATCACTTCCCACAATGAATTTTAAAACATAATTACACTTGGAATGTGTATTATAACTAATTTCACACTTGGTTATATTTTAATTCAAAATAATAAATGAATTACATTTCAAAATTACTTTCCCATTTTTATTTGAAAATTGAACTACATGTTTTAACAACTATTACCCAATTTAAAGCACATATAAGTTTAAAATAGTTTTTATAATAACCCGTTGTATTGAAAGATCTAATACAAAATTTATAATTTAGAAACACCAATTTTATTTTTTATTAAACAACGTAAAATGCGTTATGAAACATGGAATTGTGAAGTATTTCTAATTATTGGATGACATTAAAAAAAATACACCTAGACACTTACACAAAGTGAGACATGTTCCCACATAGAAATGGAAAAAAAGGTTAGGACTATCGTGAAAAAATTATTTCTTTTCAAAAATAAATCTAGCAGAACATCAATACACATAGAATAAGTAATATAACCATTATCAGTATATTAACATGTTGATAAATTTAATAATTAAAAAAACATGCTCAAAAAATAGAGTGGTTCACATGAATAAACATCCAAAAAAATATAGATGTTCACATGAATAAAAATCCAAAAAAAAATTAAAATGATAGAAAAAATATGTAGAAGAAGATACCTCGATTAATGGGTATTTTTTATGATCTAAGAGGTTATAAGCCACAACAGATATGATCAAATAGAGAGAGGGACGGTGAGGCTTAGGATAGGTAGTGAGGTGCGGAGAGATTAGTGATTAGGGGGGTCGAGGTTGTGAGGGTCATAAGAGTGGTTGTTTTGGGGGAGAAGTGTTGAGTTTTTGAGAAAAACAATTAGCAGCAGTTTACTAAACCACCGCTAAACAATGATTTTGGTGTAGTCTATTAAAATATTATTATTTATTATGATAGGATATAACCTATCCATTATGTTATATTTAATTAATAATATTAACTAACTTATGAAATTTTTTAGTTTATATAAATATAAAATGAATAAACTGGTTACCAACTAATGAAAAACAAAAATAAGAACCAATTTGAAATAAAAAAATATTGTTATGATTCAATTGGAGTTTTTCCTTAATAAAAAAAACTTATTACAATTAGTAATTTATTTTAATGAAAAATTTATTTTATATATTCAATAAAATAGTTTTGATATTTATCCATTTGGTTTGATATGCATGACATAAGAACAAACCAGTTTTCACAGATAAAAACCAATATTTTTATAAAGGTAATTTTATAGCCTATTAATGGAAAACCTATATGAAATATTTATTTTGGAACTCTTATAAATTTAATTTTAAAAAAAAACTTCATTATTTAATTAATATTGTCAAAATTATCCTAGGGTGAATTTTTGTATTTTTTTAGAAACATTATTTTTTGATGTACGATAAAAAGTACTGCATTTTAGTTAAAAACTATATTTTTGTTTAGATAAAAAATAATGTAAAACTGTATTTTAATTTTTTTTAATGTAAAATTAGATCAATTATAAATCTATTAATATGATTTATTTCATTATAATCAATTTTACCATGAAATTGAATATAAAAACTAAACAATCTTTTGAACATTTTTCTACTAAAACTTTAATTTCGTTCTTTTGTGAGATTATAATTTATCTTAAATTGTTTGTTTATATTGATTTAATTTTGAGAAACATACATAAATAAATTTAATCAAGATTATATTTAGAATATAATAAGTTCAACTTAATTTTTTTCCAAAAATATTAGTGAATGTGATTAAAACTAATTACATTGATTAAGGTGTAATTATTCTTAAAATGGACTAAACCATATATTTAAGGGCCCAAATTCCTTATAAACTCTCCCAAAACCCATTTTATGTCCATAATATTTCCATTAACCTTCCATTATTGAGTTTTTTTGTTTTTAATGCCTTTTATTAGGTATTAACATGTGTACACCTAACTTGTTTCCAAAAATTCCAAGTGAGTCCTTTTCATTCTCTATAAAAGGAAACCACCTCTCCGCCTTCCTAACACCTTTGAAGACATATTGTCTCTTCCAAACTCTACACAATTATCCTCCCAAAATACCTCCCCTATACCTATAATCCACCATTTTGGTAGGAATCCCCCTAGGGAAACCTTTTGGCACAAACCAAAAAGAGTTTCCTGGTTAAGAGGCAGCGTCTTCTCTTAAACTTTTTATTTTCATTACCAACATTCAATCAATATACTCTTCTTATATTATGATTACATAAAACAACTAGTATTATAAATATACTAGGATGTTTTCATGTAAATATTTCTACCTAAACTTACTCACACATCCATCTAATGGGTAACTAACATATCGTCTCTGTGTATGACGAACTAATGCCTCACGAAAGGATGACTATTCATTTTCCCCTTAACACCTATCATGGTGGAAATTATTATGGAAAATATGATTCATAAATTTATATATGATATTTATTATTTAATTATACTTATTTAATCCTTTTATAACACATACATTATTAACTTTTATTCCACGTTAATACGATAACATCGTTTGAGGAAGTGTGGACTACGGCCCCATCAAAGCAATGTGACTCTTTCACACTATATATGGAGTGTATAAAGGATGGTTATAATTAAACATATGATAAATAAAAAATAAAAATTATATTCATTTCATAATTAACTTTATAGAAATATATATATGTATTTAATTTTATTTATTACCCTTTCACACACTAAAAAAGTGGTAACATCATTCATGGATGTGTGGACTCCCGCCCCCTCAACATGATATGATTCCTTTTACGACATAGAATTATATATAAAATAATATATGATTAAATAATATTTTATTAATGATATAATTATCATTCTTGAAATATATAATTATAGTTAACTTATTTCCATAATGATCATTGAAAAATGGGAACATTACACATGCGTACGTACAACCTACCGTCTCCATGAGTGTAATGTTAGTTAATTTTACCAAACCATATTCAATGATTGATTTTAAAATTATAATTTATATATATATAGTCTAATTATTTTAGGGTTATTATTTTAGATATGTTGTGTAATGACCATTTTGACTATAGTTGACATATGAAAAAAAAATGACACATAAACCGAATTTGGTCAAAAACACCCGGCGTAAACTTAATTGCCTAAGTATTTATATAAAACATAGTAATAAGTGAAATAAAAAGTAAGGATAAACATGAAAAAGGTTCTATAGAAAGTATAAAATTAACATAAGTTTATTATACAATAAATGAAAGGACGTTCACCCAAAGGTAAACATAAGGTAAGGGGATCTTATCTCACTTTTCTTTCCATGAGGCATTCTTTAATGTTGTGCACCTAAATTTTTATATGTGGTGTACATACTACCACATTGACATGTAATATAATTTTTTATTTTATCATTATGGTATTTTTATGTTTCAATTGATTATTATTACTTTTGGTTCTTTTGATTCATATATAATGGATACTCCTCTCACTTTTTACATTTGTGGGATAAATATCTTGTTCACCACTTATAAATTTTTTTGTGGTGTATCAACAACCCCTACTGTTATATTTTTTCATTAATCCTTTTACCTTCACAGTTTTAAGGATTTAATTTAATATTATTCTTGTATGAGGTTCACTATTTAAAAATATTCAAGATGATATGGGATAATATGGAATGTTTAAGGATTATTTTCTTCAACTATATATTTATTAATATTTTAATGGAATTTATATTTGACAAAATAATATAACCATTTTTAAATAAACTCTTTCATTATCCTTTTTTTATTTATGGCCATTTTAAAATTAGTACTTATATTAAATTCTTTGGTACTAAATATGGTTTAGAAAATTCTTTTTAGAAAACCACATTTTCTTTCTCTCTTTAGTTGAAGAACCTATTTTCTTATAAAAACCATGTTTTATTAAAATGTTTTATAAAAATGTTTTTAAAATTATTTAGTGAAGATATTTTTACCTGTTTTTTCTTTTACAAATATTTTAAAAGGAATGTCCTTTTTTATTTTCAAAAAATTCTTTTTATAACCTTTTTGGTGAAAAAGAAATATAATTTTTACCTTGTATAACTTTTATGGATTTATCTACTGAAATTTCATTGAATCTTCCTTTTCTGGTTTAAAAGGTTTGTTTTTAAAGAAATTTTTTTAAAATGGGATTTTCTAGGAAAAACATTTTCAATTTTTTTTCTAAATAAAATTATATTTTCCTCATTAATATTTTTAAAATACCTTATTTTATGTCATAAACAACAATAACCCTCTATTTTCAATCTATATGGGATTTGTTGTATTGATACAATCTTTATTCTTCCTCTGGAGGGTTTATGATTGACATTCAAAAGTATAGTATTCACATATGATTCCTTGATTTATTTTTTAGTCCCCTTGAAATATCCAATTTCAAATGATCATTGAACATTGAATTTCTCTTAATTATCCATACCATTTATCATAGATATTACTACTACCTAAACTATATACCATTTTACATATGGTGTTTAAATGGGGAATTTTTTATAAATTTATATTCTTCATTAAATATTGATAATTCACATAGAATATTAGTTATTTTTATTATTTAAAATGTGAAATGTTCTGGAATGGCAATGATGGATGGAGCCCGTACATTATATAGATTCTCGATGCATTTACAGGTTCTTATGAGAAAAAAAGTTGTGAAAATGAGTTTCTGTCCTAATTTTTAAACTATCTTTTGAAAGGTCTTAAAGGTAATAGGTTTTTAAGTTCCTCAAACATTACATCCAATAATTAAGAATTTCCCTCATATTAGTTTCAATTATTATTCATACATGTGATTTTTCATTGACATATCTAAGGATATAGTTCATTTTATTTCATTGATTAAATGACATGTTTTTTTTGTTTCGTACATTACTATAGTGATTTTTCTTTATCCAATTATTTGAATGGAATTTGATTCCATTTAATACCTTTCCATATTATTTATGCACATCCATTTGGTTTATTGATTATATGGAATGTGTGTTCAATTATTTACCTTCCCTTATTTACTATTCTCATTAATTCATTACTTAGTCCACTATACATTACCCTTATTGAGAATTTGAGCTCACCCTTATTACATTTCTTTCCCTATAAATCCAAGAAGAGTACTATGAAAATTATTCAGGGATTTATTATATACATTAGAGTTATCTTTGAATATGTTTATTTAAAAATAATATAAAAATTATGTTGCAATTAGTGAAGTCATTTGTAATAAAAGACTCATTTATGTATCTAGTTTACAAGACAACTAAACTGATCAGTTCTTCACGACTTCATTAGTTGTAATGATTCTAATGTAATTGATAGTAGACAATGGATCTGGGATTCAAGGTCTAGTTATCTATAGTTGGTATTAATGTATGTTTAGTAGCAACCTTGGGAACTAGATTTAGGAAAAAATATGTTAGATCACATAACCCTAAGGTAGAAATTTAGGATAAGTGTAGAAGAATATCCTAGAGTTTTGGTAACGTGTTTATAATGTCGTTCTTCATAGAAATACATCCATGTCTAGATACTGAAAGTCGACATGCTTCTGGCACAGAAGTACCTAAGAGTAACAACTCTGATAAGGTGTTTTGGGCCTAAATCGAGGTAACCTGATACATGAAAATGGTTCTTACTATATACCTAGTTTGACACTCTCGGGGGATATGCTTAGGATAATCCACATGTTCTTTAAAAACCGTTGTGAAGAACTTGAGCAGATAATGAAAATGAATAATCAAGTTTAAACTTAAGGTGTTTTAAATTTAAAAAATAAAGTTTCATGATTTAGATATCTTATAGAAAATTATATACTTTTCTCACTATAACTATTGTTTCTCACACTATTCTTTCTCGTTTTAGTTAATGTATATAACTTGAAGGATTGAAGTAAATGTCGAAAAAGAAGGATAAGGTGGTGAAAATGAGAAACCAAATGATGTGTTGATAGGAGTGAAGGATACCATGTTTATTCTAAATCAATTTCCCTAAAATATGATAAAAATTATATGCCTTTACCAACTCTCTAACATGCTAAAGAAGATCATGATGGAAGTAGATAAGATCTTGAGTTGTGGATAACATGTAGAAAATATGGCTCGATTTTTAACACGTGATAAGTTTAGAAGGAGACACCTAGGAAAGTGTCTTAATGGAACATGTAAATTCTTTATGTGTGGGAAATAATGACATAAAGAAAATGATTTCTGAGGGAAAAAGGAAGAGTATAATAGAAGGAAATGAAGCTCGTCCTAATAAATCCTTTATAGTTATATGTCATAAGTGTAGGGAACCTTTATATTACCAATTACAATTCCCTATTAGAGAGGATAAACTCTATACCACGGAATGACATATATTAAAATAAGTGGATGAATTATTTATGTTTTGAGGTTGAATTGAAAACCTTAGTTAAACAACTACTTCGTGATTAACCTAATTTCAAGAATATCCATTAAATTTATTTTGGAAATTATATTAATATGGTTTTAGAAAAGGAAAACTTATGATTTGGGTAACAACCAATCCAATTCAGAAAGGTTGTTTGTTTTGAACCCACAATCTAAGGACGATAAGGGGTTCACACCAACCAATGACCTACATAATGTCCTTGTTAATTTTTTATTACTTTTAGTTAAAATAATTTTAAGAAATGTTAATGATGAAACATTAGTATCATTTTTGAGGATTAATGATTAATTGATTAATCATATTGGTTTTGGAAGATAGTAAGAGACTAATATTTATACTTTTAACTCTTTTATTGGCCTTATGATCCTATAAAAATATTCTTTTAGTAGTTTAAGAATAAAAAATTCATTAGGGGTAATTAATTTTTGGGAGTAATGAGATGAATTGGAATTTAATCAAAGAACAACCAAAAGTTATAATTATTCATATGAAATTTAAAACTATCAAGTAAGAATACTTTGTTATATTCTTGGTCTGTAAAAGAATTACCCAATATTAGTAAAATTACTTAGAAATATAATTTAGTCGTAAAACCTTTATTTTTATTGAACTGATGGTCTACTAAATCATCGTAGACTTATGTCTTTGAGGCCCTAAAATTTATATTGATCAATCACTTGTTTGTGATTAATGACCACATTCACTCCCTCCATATATACTCCTTATATCCAAGTACGTATCTCTACTTTCCAATGATATTATCCTACTTAGAGACATAGTTACATGGTAATCCATGTAAACTTTGTACATTCCATTCTCTCTTTTATAAAGGATGACTTGTGAACCCTTCTCGTGATGTGGGAATTAAAACATAGGAAGTATAAAAAAACTATCACCAAATTTGAGCTTAAACCGTAAGGATGTTATTTAATTATGTAGGGGATAATTTAACACCTAGAAATTCGTAAGTACAACTTTTTATTCAATAGCGTGTATGACACGCAACACCAACCGCGAAAGGGAATATAATATCCCAATACTCTACCATATATTAAATATTTTAAATAAATTTAACACATCAAATTTATTTTAATTCTTGAAACCCTGAGGTATCTTGTGTTACATGTAATAGAAACCTTCCTGGATATCTTTTTTTACAAGCAAGAGTGATCTTCCTCAATAGCTTGTGTTACACGCAAGATTGAGTTCCACTAAATAACAATGTAATATTAAAACTATATTATTTAATATAATATGATATAACCTAGACATTATGTTAGTTTTTATGAATAGTATTAACAAACATATAAATATTTGAGTTTTATATAAACCCAAAATGAAATCATTGTTTACCAACTAATGAGAAACAAAAATAAGAACCAATTAGACATAAAAAAATATTATTATGCTTCCAAATGTGTTTTTCCTTAACAAAATTAACTAATTAAAATTATTTAATGATTCTAATAAAAAATATATTTTATATATTCAATAATTTTTATATATTTATCAATTAGATTTGATATTCATAAGATAAGAACAATCCCTATTTCATACATAAAAACCTATATTTTTGTAAAACAAATTTTACTGTATTTTAATAGAGAACCTATTTTAAATATTAATTTTGAAACTCTTATAAATTTAATTTCAAAAACTATACTTCATTATTTAATTAATAATTTCAAAATTATCCTTGGGTTTATTTTTTTATTTTTTGAAAAACATCACTGTTTGATGAATAGGAAAAATATAGCATTTTATTTAAAAATTGTCTTTTAATTTAAATAATTATTAATGTTAAATTGTATTTTAAATTTGTTATATAGTCACATTAGATCAATTATTCATCTATTAATATTATTTATTTCATTATAATCAATTTAAATTTCAAATTTAATATAAAAACTTAATAATATTTTGAACATTTGTCTACTAAAACTAGTAAATTCATCTGTCTGCGATATTAGCATTAATTTTAATTTTATTTCTTCTATGAATTAAATATTCAAAAAATTGAAATAAAAAATTGAATTTAATATTAAATTTAGAGTCTAATAACACAAACTTAGTTTTTGACAAAAAACATTAGTGAATGTGATTAAAATTAATTATATTGATTAAGGTGTAATTAGTCTTAAAATGGACTAAACCTTATATTTAAGGGCCCAAATGAGCTAAAAACTTGTCAAACACGCATTTTATCTCCATAATTAGGCCAAGAACCATCTAATATTGTTTTTGGTTGTTTTTTAATGACTTATTTTATGTAATAACATGTGTACACCTTACCTGTTTCTAAAAATTCCATGTGAGTCCTTTTTCATCCCCATAAAAGGCCACCACCTCTCTCCCTTCCTCAAACCTCTCAAGCCACATCGGATCATCGAAAATCTGAAAAAAAAATAGTCTCCAAAAATCCTTCTCCCTAACCTAGAATCTTCTCTTTGGGTATGAATACACCAAGGAATCCTTTTGTCACAATCCAAATGGAGTTACCTGGTTAAGAGGTAATGTCTTCTCTCAAACTTTTTAGTTTCATTTCCATTATTCGACCCTTATACTCTTATTATTCTATTATTAAATAACAACACCAGAATTATCAATATAGTAGGGTTTTTTTTATGTTAATTATTATTACAAAACATACACACACACACCCATCTAATGGGTAATGAACATATTGTTTCGTTGTATGGTAAATTAATGCCTCACGAAATGATGATTTTTAATTTTCCCCTTACCACAAATCATGGTGTCCATTATGATGGAAACTATACTTTTTAATGTTATATATGATATTTATTATGTAATAATTATTATTTAATAATTTTATAACACATACATTTAATACTTTCCATTTTATATTAATGCGATAACATCATTTGAGGAAGTGTGGACTACCACTCCCTCAAACAGATTTGATTCGTTCACACTATATAAGGATTGTATAAAGGATGGTTATAATTAAACATATTATACATAAAAACATATATATTATATTCATGAAATAATTACCTTTTTTAAGTATATATCATTTTCTTTATTAACATTTCAAACACTTTTAAAGAGATAACATCGTTCATGGATATGTGGAATACAGCCTCCTCGACATGATGTGATTCCTTTTACATCAAAGAATTAAATATACAAGTTTATATGACTAAATACTAAGGTATTTATGATATATTGATCATTATATAAATATATAATTATAATTAATTTCTTTTCATAATGATTTTTGATAAACAGGAACGTTACTCATGCGTACGTACAACCTACCCTCTCCATGAGTGTAACGTTGGTTCGTTTTTCATAACCATATTCAATGATTGATTTTAAAATTATAATTGATATATAAATATGATAATTATATCATTTTTACAATTATAGAGATTTTATATAATCAAAACACCCTATGTAAAAATAATTGTTTAAGTAATTGTATAAAACATAATAATAACTGAAATAAAAATTTCTATAAACATGAAAAGGTTATTTAGAAAGTATAAAACTAATAGAAGTTTATTATAAAGGAAGTTAAAGGATATTCAGAAAAAAGGAAACACAAGTTAAGGGACTCTTGTCTCACTTTTATTTTCATGAGGCATACATTATTGTTGTGAACCTGATCTTTTATATGTGTTGTACATACTGCCACATTGAAATGTAATATCATGAATTATTTTGAATTCATTGTATTTAGAAGTTTCAATTGATGATTATTATTTTTGGGTCTTTTGATTAATATTTAAGTTATTATCTTCAAAAAATTTACATATGTGGGATAAATATCATGTTCACCACTTACACTACATAAAAACAACATATTTGCAACGGTTTTTTAGAGGGGGTTCTACACAACCCCCTTTAATCATCTAATTTAGACGGGGTTCACAACCCCCTCTAAATTTTTTTGCATTATTTTTTTAATATTTGGCTGGATTTAAAGAAGTTTAGGTCAAAAGTCATCCCTAATTTAATAATTAGTAGCACTATATGTTCAGTTGAATTTTAGAGGCCATATATATATATATTCATTTAGATATAAGATGCTGTATATATAATGGATTTTTTTTAAAAATTGAAATAGTGGGGGTTCAAAATACCTTCTTATCTCTTAAATTATAGGGGGTCATGAACCACCTATAATCCTAAATATTAGAAGGGGTTTTGAACTCATTTTAATTTAAGAAATTAGAGATGGTTGTGAACCCCCTCTAATTTATGAAATTATAGGGGGTTTTGAACCCCCTATAATATATGACATTAGAGGAGGTCTTAAACCCCCTATAATTTAATACAATAGAAGAGTTCAAGAACAACTACTAATCCATTGGATTAGAGGGGTTTTTTAACCCCCTCTATATTTTTATTTATTTTTTTAAATAAATATCATATAAATACAAATTTTATAATATGTGTGTGTGAACATGTAAGTGTAAATATAAATATACATATATTACATTGACACATTACATAATTTTTTTTAAATGCATTATATACATATATATATATATCAAGACATTATATAAATACTTTAAATAAATATTTATACATATAAAAAAATGTATATATATATATAAATATTGATATACATAATATAACAGTAATTATAAATATATTAATTCAAATATATAAAATTTATATATTTTTTATGAATAATATACATTTATATTATGATTTATATTATAAATATATTATATTAAATACATTTTTAATGTATACTTATGTATAAATACATTTATGTTATATTATGTATACAAATATATAATATAGACAAAATTATATATATATATATATATATATTATTTATATCATAAATGTTATATTAAAAATATTTCATTATATATAAATTTTAATATATTATATAATTATTTTATATATATTGTTGTATACAATATTAATTATAAACTAATTTAGAATATATTTATATATCATTTTAATATACATATATATATATATATATTTACAATTATATGAATGTATTTAATTTTGTGTGTGTATATATGTGTATACAGGATATAATATAAACATATAAAATTACGTAGAAAAATATGTCAAAAATATATTTAATATAATATATGTATAATATAAATCGTAAAATATATAATTGTATAGTATTTATGAAACCTATATATAATTTTTATAGTTTAAAAAATAACAGTTTAAATAAAAATAATAATTAATAATATTATTGTTACACACAGACACACTTATATATAAGTATTTAAAAATAATTATATAAATAAATAAATAAATTATAATTATAGTATATCTGTAAATATAATATAAATACATAAATAAATATACATACAAAAAAATATAAATATATGTATAAATATATATTTATATTTGTAAATATAATTATTTATATATATTTTATATACACACATATAAAATATATACTATACATAAATATATATTATATATAAAGATTAAACCCAAATATATTATTTATTATATATAAACAAATATATTATGTTATTTATGTTTCTATTCACTAATATATATATATATATATTCAAATATTTATGTATCTAAATAAATTAAATGTATTGTTTATAATTAACAAAAAAGTGCATGTGATGTTGGTTGAAGTGTGGTGCTTCTTTGTTTGTGGTTATGGATTCGAATCCCAATGGGAGAACATTTTTTACTACCTAACGCTGGGACAAGTGTGCTCATGGTCAGGCCCATGGTGGTTGTCCACGGGTAGGTGCTTGGGCCTAGGCCTTACTAGTTCTCCGCTGGTGGGGTTATCTGGCAGGGTCAGGGTGTTGCCCCGTGGGGTGTCCATGGGGCTTGTGGTGTTTTCTAGGGGGAATGATGGCATAATGAGTGTCCAGGGGGCACTTCGGGGGTGTGATTGGTGTCAATGGGGGAATGTCATGTGTGATGGGTTTTTCAGTGGGGTGTGTCACAGGGTGATGGGTTGTCCTATGGGGTGTGTTAGGGGTCATGTCGTGTTGTCCAGTGTGGTGTGTCGGGGCATGTAGGGTGTTTCAGGGCTCATGTAGGTAAGTTTCATGATGTTATGTGTTTTCCATTCATTGATTTTGATTGTGATTTGATCTTTCTACCCCACCTCCCATTATATTTTATTGTTGGAATAACACATGGTAATCCTATAGTACCTAGGAAGGATGACTATGAAATATGAACTAGATTAAGGTCTACCATCTTTATCCTTTGGAAAACAATACAACACTAACTAAACATCAAGTGATATAGATTTTGTAACCACTGGGACATTGGTGTGGTCTTACCTTATGGATTTTACATGGAAAGTTATTTTAGGGTCTGATCATAGAGAGTGTAAGGATCCTATGATAATGTTTTAGCCATAGTTTCCCTATGATTTCCCTGTTGTTCTTACTCATATATTCTTCTACATTTTTATTCATTATTTATGATTTTCTTTCACTTTCCAATTTCTAGTGTTGTGACTATTAGTATTATTATTATCATTGATTAATTTTTTAAAATATTTTTTATTCAAAAATAAATAATGGGATAATTTTCTTAAAATAATAATTAAATGGCCTTTGAATCCTTCAAGTATCTTTCAAATGAAATTTTAAATATGTTTCATTATTTTTAAAAACCACTAAAAGTGTTATGTTAATAAAATTAATGACTCTATATTTTAATTCATGGGGTTTAAGAATATATTTTTCATGTATTTTAAAACTGTCATGAAAATGGTTTCCTTATTAAATGTTAATCATGATTAAAGGTGGGTAGTTACCTACTGGTCATTTTATTTCTTATGACTATATTTATAATTTAGTTTTAGGTTATGGATCTCTACATGGTGTTTCTTAGAACATCTTAGTTTTCAAATTTAGTAGTGACCCATGGTCACATGGAGGTTAGTTGGTTATTTTATTTTATTTATGTTTTCTTATCACATCTGAGAAATAGGTATTTCATATTTTTTAATTTCATTAATTAGTGGTGCACTATATATTAAGATACTAGGGAATGAATCTAAAGGGATATTTCTATGGTGAGAGTTGGAGGTTATGTAAGGTAATTTCTTACTTTGTTTTGATTTAATTATTTATGTGAATTGATTCTCTTATACTATTGCATGGATCTCTAACATAAATATTTCTTGTGGACATTTTCTCCATTAGATTTTTTTTATAGAAAAAATAAAACCTAGTAATTTCATTTTATTCCATTGGTGTTTTTTTATACTGGGGAATCAAGGATTCCACATGGATATGTCATGGTAGGTTATTACATAAGAAGTATTAATAGCTTGGGTTATTTTATGATATAGATCATTTCAGAGGTCCACACATTACTATTTTTACATATTAATTATTTAAATATACTGTTTAAAATTTCATTACAAACATCAAAATGGGAAAAATATAAAATTATAATTTTTAAAACTCCATCAAAAAATATAAAGGAACCCATAAAAAATACCCATGACTAGTATCATTATACCATAATGACTAATTTCCTATAGAACAACTTATCTTACGGTTGTCTAAAGAGAGGGTGTAATAGAAGTAAAACCATAATATAACCAAAAATTTTCCATGCAATACTTGGATATTGGGTAACACCCAACAAAACTATATATAGGTGGATGTTTTCATAACTAACAGTACTCAAATAACTATAGTAACATCAAAATATAATAAGTAAAAACTTACATAATCCATACCAATAATGGTGTCACTAATATAAGATATCATAGAAATGTCCATAAAATTATCATCATAAATATATTATCAACATAATCAAGATCATTCTCAAATTATATCCATCATCACTATATGTTAATGTATAGTTTTTAAATTTTAATACCACTAGTGACAATAAATCCTTAACCGAGTAAATCATGTCAAATAGTTCACAATAATATAAAAAAAACAATGTTAACTAGAACCTATGATTATCTAATAAAACAGAAAAACAATTGATTGTGAATATAATATCACAACAATATATTATACCTATATAATCACCTTGAGAGGGATTTATTTATTTTTCATCATTACAAGTAGTCAACATCATCATAAAAAAAATTAGAGAGAAGATATCTCCACCTCAAACCACCTTCAATCAGCCATGTTAATGAATATAGTATCAAATAAGTGTCGATCATAATTCAAAATTATATTCAAGGATATGAATTATATTAACAGATGATTTTCTCACTTAATAAAGATCCGTGCTCTAGGAAAATATCCCTCTAGTAAATATAGAATATGAAGATAATAACATTGTAATATCTATAGGAACATAATAGTAAAATACTTGGGTTCAATGTCTATGTTAAACCTACATTATTTCATATTTCACCCCCACAATACATTAAGGTAAAAATAATCACTACTCTACACCCATGTCATTTATATAGAAATTTCATGGTTTTAATTCGAGAAGAAATTATTTCACCATCTATTTAAATTTCATACCATTTTAACTATCACAAATTATATAAAATCATTTCTCAATACAAACTCTTTATCATTGACTAGCCACTTTTCCTTGTAAAAATAACACAATCAAACCATCATTTGATAAAATAATCAATGATTGATATGGTTTGTCATATTTTTTCTCATGATCATGACTCATGCTTATTTCTCCACATGTGTTATGGTTTTCACAGAATTTGTTTGACTAATAATTTATGCACTCACATAAAAATAATTTTTTATTCATTTAATTATCTTAAGATTATAATATCAGAAACCAAAATAATTTATTAAATTATATGTTATAAATAATCAAATGGGTACTCTTAAAAAAAGTATTGCATCAAAGACGATATCAATGTAATATTTTTAATAAAATTGAAAATAACCTTTCAAAAATCTCAGTTGTCCATGAAAATATCATCATAATGATCTATATAGAATGTCAAGATAAATTGTAAATTTACTTCTCATAATTTAATTATAATTACAATATATATATATAATATTAATATGAATATATAAATAATATATTTTTATAATTGATTGAAAATTCCTTATAGAACATCTAATATCATGACATAATCATCAATATGGTTTATTCTCTCATTGACATGAATTTTATCAAGACAATAACATAAAAGTAAATAAATAACATTACCTAAAAAAATAAAAATATATGAAATTGTTTTATTTTGTTCCTCTTATTCTAAAACATTTTGAAAAACTTATTTTCCTTATATTTTTTATGTAAACAGATTAATTAGTGTACCATTGAGAGGGATGGTAAATCAGTGTTGATTTTTTAAAAAAAATATTTAAATTAATGAATTAAACTTTTTTGACTTTTTATATTCATGAAATATTCTTAATATCACAATATCACATATGTATAAACATCAAATGAAGAAAAATGTAACATGAGAATTTTTATAAGGTTCTACCTCCATGTGAGAGCTTGATACATTCCATGTTGGGTTCGAGTTCTAATACCAAGATTAAAAAAATATAATATTTATTAAAAGATAAGGTAAATATAGTTAATTAACTATTATTAGTTTTTTTATGTCTTATACGAAGAAAGGTAAGAATACTTCCTTTGGATTTTAGAGTAATATAAACATGTGGAAGAAACTGTTTACCCTAATACCACCATCATTCAAATAGAATCCATAATCTTTGTTGAATTAAATATTTATAGTGACTCGAAAACATTCTGCATAAAATATAATATCTAATTAATAATGAGTCTGTATTACCAAAAAAAATTAATAGTCTCTTGAAAATATACATCTATACAAAAATCTTCTGACTACTAAAAATTTGAGAGACCATATTATGTTAATGTTGTTCATCCCATCCCAAATAAGATCATACATTTTCTCTTAGTAACTATGTTTTTTGGGGGGTGTATATGGAGTACTGTAAAAATTCATTATACCAAAATTTTTTGATTTTATTCAAATTATCTACTTGTGAACTCTTTCTCAATGTCAACTTTTATCTTCTAAATTCATATCTTCAACACTTTATCATTTATTCTTATAACGATTTTAAATAAAATCACCTCCTCGTAGTTATGTTATATAAACCACACATTGGTTATTATAGTATATATAATTAGTAAATTTGATGAAATAAATATAACCATGGGTTGAATTATTTCTCAAGGGTCCAGAAAAATAAGAGCATATCAATTCAATATGCTTAGTATTTTGAATCTCTAAACTTTTCTACCTCCCATAAGTGATTTTCCCTTTATATCATGTATTAAAATAATCATTTTTTTCTCTTTTAATTTTATGAAAGTACCTCCCCACATCACCCTTGGAAATCAAACTCAAGATTCTCTGATGAAGATGACCCATCCTCCTATACCACATTTTTTTCACCTTTGGAACTCATGTAGTTTGATATTTTTCGTTCTCTAATATGAAAAATATTTTCACTAGTCCCCTCACATGAATTTTTTATATTCCTAAACTTGATTCTCTAGATAAGGAAAATATGTATCCTAAAAATTAAATCATTAATATCATTGGAAAAATAAATCATACTAAGTTGATTGTGTTCGAGCCCATCAATATATAAGACATATTTTGTGTTTAGATTTTTTCCTCTATTTGAGTAGTTTATAACATTTATATTTAAAGAAAATTAATTTCCAAAATTAACTTAACTAGGATCAGATTTTTCTATATTTTTTATAATATTTATATCCCTTTCATTTCAAATGAGAATATATTTTCTAAGATCCAAGGCTTTCTATTTTTATTTTCTTTGAGATCCACCTCAATAATAAGTAACCCCTCACCCTAATTTTTATATTGCATCTCCCATTCCTTAGTAACCTATTGTTTTTGTCCTTCAATCATGGTCATAAATTATTATACATGGTGGTATAATGGTTTTTATCTTTCATATATGTTTTAAATACATTCAAACCTATTTTAGACAAGTACCACATATGAGTTCCAATTGTCTCATCACTGGTAAATTTAATCTTTCTTCTAAGTAGATCAACATAAATTCTAGAACAATTTAGTTCTAAGGGTGGGAAATATTGTAATTAAAAACAAAATAATTTCATATATAATCTCAAAAACACTAATTTTATCCAATGAAACTTGATATTCCATAAATCTATTGATTCTATCATTGAAAATTTTCATGTTATCATAGTGTAATATTATCCTTTTTCGAAACTGGTTTTGAATAACCTTGATTATAATTTTCAATTTTCACTTCCTTAGTTGTATTAGATCTTGTTTACCTATTTATCACAACTCATTTTTCCCCAAATTAGGTTGTAGACCCTAAACTATTAGTTGATGAAGTTTTAAGACATTTATATGAAACTTGTTAATATTTTACCTATGTTGATGGACATGATTTATAAATACACTGAGATGATTCAACCTTCACTTTCTCAGCCATATCATAATTAGAATTCAATTTTACAAGGTCTTTTTCAAATTTAAAAACCCATGATTTATCCTAATTATTCTTTTCTTCTTGATAAGTCATTTTCTTCCCAAATTACTTTATGGTTATTTCTTTATCATCCACTTTCACATTGTGACGTTTGATCTCCATAATCTGATCATTTTCTCTAATATGAAGCTCGTATTCATCATTATTCATCTTACTCACATAATTATTAACATATTTGACTTATTTTTTTTATATCAATGCAAACATCTAGTTCATATTTCAATATGTTCACTATATAAGTCCTTTCTACTTTTTTTTCTTCTTCTTCACTACTTTAGTTATCTTCTAATATCTCCAAATTTTACATTAAATTGGAATCTATTCTAGAACAATTTTTTTCAAAATCACTACTATAGGATGAGAATTATTCTTCTTTATTATTCAGTATACTCTTTTCCTTTCATCTCTAAATTTTCTTTCCACCTTCATGTAAATTCATTGGTTCTTTAAACGATATACCCTTTGACTTTATCTTAAGATTCTATTCATCCAATTATTTATCAAACTATAAAATCTTCATTTATCTATGAAAATATAAATTAAAATTTATTATTCCATTAAATATTAATTTTTAATTAAATTATTTCATAGATACTTAAATTTTTCAGGTTTTATATTTTTTTCATATAAAATACATAACTTTATTTTCTCCATCACTTTCATCATCAACAAGCACTAATCCACTGGATGTATCAATGAATTATTATTTAATTTTCATTTATATCACATATTTGAAATTCATATATTCCTTATCCTTATTCATAAATATGTATTCTTTTTCTATTTCATAATTCAAAAGTGTACAGTAAAACTCATCAAGTGAAATATCTTAATTATCTTCAATGGATGAAATAGTTGGGTTGAATATCTCTAGAAAATTCCTCGTTAATTTTTTATCTATGGAAGAATATTTTAAATTTTCTCTAATTACTTTGATATTAATAAAAATTTCATTTAACCTGGTGAAAAATTCATCAATAGTTCTATCCTCATCCAATATGACATCTTTGAACATATCTCCCCAAATATATATTTTCTAGTTTATCATAAGGTTTCCATAATATATTTAATCATGTTTATCTCAAATTTATATGGTTTTCCATGAACAATTTTCTTTTTGGAAATTTTTTCCTAATATAGAGGAAAATATATCATTTTTAGTCTTCCCATATATCTAAACACTCCTCAAGTCAGAAAATGGCATAGCTTCATCTCCTGAAATGGGTGGAATGTCCATAGTAATAGCATTAATAATTGTTAGATGTTGTGATAGTAGATAATGTAGAATATGATTCTTCAAACAATGAAAATATTTAACATTGAACAAGGGAACACCTATAATATTCAGTAAGGTCTAACCATAAACAATTGACATTAGAAATACATGAATCTCTATGTAAACTGTTTCTTTGATACCACTTGATGTACCTATATCAGGTAGTGAACCACTAAGAGGGGGTCTAAAACAATAGTAGTTATTTTAAAAAAAACCATTAATTAATTAAAACCCTATTAAATGTTAGATTTTTTATCTAATATTATTATAACATTCTCACCCAAATGAAAAAAATAAAATAAATAACAAAATCACATGGGAATTTTTAGAAGATTGGGCCCCATTGTTTGAGCTTAATCCTTTACAGCTTCATGTTGAGTTCTAAGTCCTAAATAATCAATAATTAAATAGTGATTACAAGAAAGAATTAATGTATTTCCTTCACTCTTTTCCTGCTATTTATCTCTTATGTTAAGTAAAACATCATATGAATATAGGTATCATAAAAATATTATCAAATATTTTACAAGATTTATAAATATCACGCGCATCTCTCATCATCATACATGCTATATCAAAAATTAATATACCACAACTAAATTCAAATATTTTATACAATAAAGTTATATGGGATCCTAGTGAAATTCATGTTTTTAAATTAAAATATTGAAACAACCTAATAATTATATACAAGGTTCAGAGAATTTCATACATTGTAATGACATTCCCAAATTCTAAAAAACTCAAAAGCCTTACGAGATCATCTAAAATGTTTGTAACACCCCAAACCAGATAACTCTATTAGTATTAAATGGATAGGTTTTCAATGTGACCTCAGTTTTCCAACCGCAAACACTAGAGGAAGCCAAATATAAATGTTAAGGGCATAGAAGAAGCACCAAATGGGGCATACCAAACTTGGATGTTTTTCATAATTAATGATTAATCTTATGCGTACATCGATGATAAAATTCATGACTAATGGAATTAAATAAAATATAAATTAACATGACGTTGCCAGAACCAAAACACATGATCATCACATAATTATTTATAATTAATTTAAGAAATTTAAAAATATCTTTCAATAAATTATTTATTTTTTGATGAATATGAAAATGTCCCAACATCATATCATCATTTAATTGTATTATTCAAGTGTATATTCCCTCCATTATTGATTCTCATGTGCTCTATGAACCTTTGAACATATTTTTATGAATATTTGGGTCCATTGCAGAAACTCCTAATGAGTGATTCATTTAACTTTGATTACACTAAGAATTAAATCAAGAAATATTCTCCTTGATCTATATAAAATCGAGAGTGGAGATGGAGGAAGATCTCTATCCATTATTGAGATCGTTCTTGGAGGGGGTCTCTTTATAGAATTAGGATAATTCTCAAAATTTTATTGTGAACAATAAAAAAAACCCTTAGGGTTAGAAATAATATAATTGGATTTAAATAGAGACAGGTTTATAAAATAATAATTTCACATGTGCACTTATTATTTTCTTAATCCCTATAGAACCCCATGTTTATAATAATATTATTATTATTTCTCAACATGTGAAAAACTAGAAAATTAATTAAATATTACTTATTCAAATAATATTTTATATTTATTGTTTCTCACTAGACCTCTAAACTCTGTCAGCCAATCCTCCACAATATTTATTGAGCCTTGAAAAATTACTATTTATTTAATAAAAAATGTCATTATATTATTCACCAATAAATAAATAAATATTATATTTACAGAATTAAAAATAAGCATTGATTAAATATTCGGCTAAAAAAACTTTTCTACAATAACTAGTGATAGAATATTTGTGATCAAGAAAAAATTAATAATTATTAAATAACATGATAGAATAATATTTATAAAACATGTTAAAGAATAAAAAATATTATTTTACTAAGTTATTAAATACAATTAATGTGTGTCCTTATAGACCACTCTCTCTACAGTATTAGACAAAGTATCCTAAAACCCAAGGTTAGAATATAGAAACACATTGAGGAACCCATAGAAAAATAATTTAATATTTCAATGACATAAAACCTTATATGTATGATTATAATATTACATATACCCTTTATCATGATATCTCTTATCAAGAAAGTTTCATGATGGAGTGATCAAGCTACTTGATGAAAATATCTTTCATTGGATTTCTAGAAATGAACATTCCCATAGAACACCATGGATATGGATATATTTAGGCTTTATTATTTCTATAAAATGTCCTAAGATATCACATTTCATTAAATAATATAACGCATAAATACTTTCTTGAATTATGCATTAATTAAATAATACTCGTGATGCACCCAACATATCCCACTTCACTGAAAACATATTTAATAATGGTTTTCATCAGTACATCAAAGTATGTGACTAATAATATCCATTAATAATGATTTTATAGTATAAGAATAAATACTCACATATGTATATATAGTAGAATCTATTGACACATATAAACGTGGATTTTTTATTGGCAGGGCTATTTCTCGAGATCTTTTATACTAAAAAAACCAAGGGTGTACCCCATGATAACGTGACTCAAATTCATATGAGTATCCACCCAATATAGCTTATATAATTTTTGTCCTATAAATGTTTTCATACAATTATAGAACTCATATTTAATAATAATTTCATGGATCTTTTAGGTCCACATCATAGAGGGGATGTTCTGTAACTATTCAGTGTGATAACTACTCTTAAGATGTTATCAAATTTTATATAATATAGAAAAATAATCCTGATGAAATTAGTTTTTTATTAATATAAATAACTATGAATATAAGTAATCATAAATTTCATTGAATTTGTTTATAATTAACCAACTCTAGGATACTCCCACTTACACTGGAGCCAACTACTAACAACTTTCAGTTAGCTAGCTCTCATATGATACTCATGCTTCTGCTGAGATATTGCTTTAGTCAAGGGTTCCACTACATTTTGTTACATGAAAAATCTACATACTATAACTTCACCCCTCTGAGGAAAACCACTAAGGAGGTGATACTTCTAGAGTATTTTATTTTTCTATTAGTGTGCCCTTGGATATTTTTCAAGAGACACCACTATAGTATTATCACAATATAATGATATAGGGGATTTACTATTAGGTACCATATCAAGCTTATGGGTAAATGTTTATATCCAAATGTATTCTCTGGATTTATTATAAGCTGTTGCATACAGAATTCATTGTAGAATTAGTAATAACTAGATACTTTGAACTCTTTTGACTCACAAATCCTCCAATGAGATTGAAGTCATATATCAACTGTGGCATCCGATTATTTTGATGTATTTAAAAACTAGAATCAGTATAACCCCAGATGAACAGATCTCCATATCCTTTATAAAACACGATTATATCCTTAGTTCCTCTCAAATACATAAGGATATACTTGAGAACAGACAAATTTTGTTCACCTAGATTGGATTGATATATTCCAACCATGATTAATATATAGGAATCATCTAATATTGGACAGAACATGGAAAACAAGATTAATCTTATCACTGAAGTGTATGATATATTACTCATTATCTCTTTATCCTATTACATCTGACGAAATATTTTCTGGGAAATATGTATAAAAGTGATACTAGAACTAATCCCCTATTGGATTGTTCAATACTAAATATCTTTAGTTTCTAGTGAATGTAAATATTGACACTCAATATTCTCACATGGACGAAAATGTATTAAATAAAAATACATTAAGGTGAATAAAAGAAGAGAAGTGAAAAATGACATGGATTTCACACATCTCCAATAGCCCTCTGCACAGGTCCAAAAGAACAATGTTGATGTGCAGGGAACCTTCACATCAACCTACATGACGGACCTGTACATTAGCCTATGCAATAGACCCTCACATCAGCCTTCATAGTAGACCTATATGAGCTAACAACTTCATCCAAGTCCCCATATTTTCTTATAAATTGGACCATGGGTCTCTTCATCTTCACAAATGGAAAATCCCAAAGAACTTGTGATGATATGCTCTCCCTAGTCCTTCGCCTAGGCCCTCAAAAACTTTCCAAGTGTCCCTCTAAAACCTGAAGAAGAGTGAATTAATGGGGGTAGTGTAACCAAAGTCCTAATAAGGTCTAAAATACATAAAAACTTTGTAAGAAACTCTTTCCCTCATGGTTGATGAACACTAGCATGTGGTCCACTTCACTAACTTTGGATCTGCATGAGATAATTTCGAAAACACCTAAGGAAACCCTTGAAGAGTTGATAAATGCCTTACACAAGTGTTTTTTACCAGGTGTCCTATCACCCAAAACACCTTCATATTTCATATTATTACATTTGTAAAACTTCCAGTTTACACAATCCCACATTGCATGATACCCCCTTGGCTCACCCAGTCTCAACCCTTTGCAAGCCACTTCTGAGTCCCTCTTCTACGACACCAATGGCAGGGCCTCTCTTTGTTTAGATCCCTTGTCTGAGAGGGACCAAATTAAAACCTTAATATAACCATCTGGAATTTATAAGCCTTGAAAAGGGTTACACTAGAATTTCTCCCATTTGGGAATGCATTCATTCAGTCATAGGTATCCCATACTTGTCATGCCTGATGGGTAGTGTCCTCAAGGTGCATGTGAGTATTCATTCCCTCAGTCACAAGGACCCTGACCCTAGTGGAAGTTTAAGGTAACTCCCAATCTTAGATACTAGGGTTAGGACCATGTCCTTCCCTAGTTGTCTCTAAGACTCAAGGCCTCTTGTTCCATGAAGGGAGGGGGAGGATCACACTTTCTTTTCTATTAAACAGGTAATTAGATCCTCCTCTCTTCCCCCTGGAACCAGGTTTATGGAATACCTCTTGAATTAATCCCCTATCCATTATTGAAGGACCACCCATGATTCATTCCTTCCTCCTTATCCATGCAAGGGTACGATAATGAGAGGTAAGTTGAATTTCACAGCCCCCTTATTCTTCTACCATCTCTCTTCCCTCTTCCACCAGTAATAGAATGATTGTGTGGTTTCCTATATCTTCCACTTCCTCTTATTTCTCACATTCAATGATGACTCATTTGGGAATTGAGTTTATCTATAATCATGAAATCCACATGACCAGGTGCATGATTTTGCAGATAATCTTCTTTTAGATATTCCTTTTTCCTTCCTTCAAAGGACCTCTATTTTCATGGGTCCTCAATTCCATGTATCCAATCACTAGTGTGTCCCTCCTAGAGTAATCCCCAAATATTTTTGTATGAGGTGGCACTCTTTATCCTCTTCACCTATAAAGGTTGTGTCTAGATAGATCATCAGATGTGTCTATACCACTTAAAAAAATAAAGAGGATATGGGAACATTCAAATCCCCTTCACTTTCTATTTGGGCTCTAGTATTCATCAATCAGTGGGAAAATAATATTGTGTTGTCTTCCAGATATATCTCTTCCTCTTGTTTCTCATTTTGATCATGACTCACATGGACTTATAGGTTGGTGGTAATCCTAATACCCACACGATCATAGAACCATATCATCCTCATCTGAAATAAGCCTCAAAATACAACCTATGAGAATCATTCCAAGTGTAATCCCTAATTAATCAATTGGATTTCTACTGGGTATAATCCTTAGACATATCACCATAATCATCCCATGGTAATCCTCCTCTAGAATAATCCCCAACTTAATCCTCTCAATGGGACATACTCCCCTATGAGAATAAACTTCAATGTTCCCCCATAGGGGAGGGTCCTCTCAATGGAACTACATGATCTTTGATTATTATCCAAATAGGATAGGTAGAAAGACTCTCTGAGGTCCTAACCCAATAACCCAAACCAACCCTAATTCTATCTAGGCCACATTACAAGAATATTATTATTTACCTGGGATCCCATTTCCATTCCAACTTCCCTGGGTCATTTTATCATAAGTCCCACACCAAACTCAAACTAGGATCCTTTCACCTAAACATCCTTACTACATGATGCTAAATTGTATGGTCCAGTCCTTATCACGTGACCTTAAAAGGTATGATGTGCCTTATCATGTGGCACTAAACTACATGGCTTCTAATTCTTTTCATAATTATATTTCATAATCTCATTCATGGGTTTGATCCTAACATCAAAACAACTCTCATATCCATATATGATGACACACTATAGAGAACCCCACTATGAGTCTCAAAACCACCATTTTAATAACGAAAAAAGGAATCACTAATCAGTACATAAGATAGTACCATCAATGGAGATCCTTATATACATATATATATACATTGACAACGAACCTTTGATATATATAGATGATTCTAAGTTCAATACATTCTAATAGATGATTGTTATTTTCAAGGGTGACTCATTTCATACTTTGGAATTAATTAAGGATTCACAAACATATCATAAATATATAAGAGAGTCCAAAAGTAGGAAAAAAATCTCCCTAAAATGGTGTGATGAGACCAACCTCTCATCCTCTCAACCAATTTGATTTTTTAAGTATCATTGGCCAAACCTTTATACGATTATATGACTTTGGGAGGTAGGTCCCTAAGTCATCATGGATATTAAACTTTAGGTTATTTCCAATTTCATTAATAAAAACCATTGTAAACCATTTTTAAATAGTGAACGCCACACAAATGATTGCACAAAATTCAACCCCATTCAATCAATTTATGGGAAACCCATATTTTTCATCAAAAAAATGGTAAATCCCACATGAATCCTTAACTATGATGATGGTGTCACCCACCATTCAGTCCCCTTTCACTCTCAAAATGAAAAAGGGCCAAACAAGGTGATCAATCATTCTTGTTTACATTTACATATTATGTTTCTCTGATGGGTTATTATTATTATTATTTTCACTTATATTTCAGGAACTTATAATAGGATCTCTCTTCAATCCAAATTGTGTCATACCAACTCTCATCAACATATTCCATGTATAATGTTCATGTCCATTATTTTACTAAGAAAAGGATTTTATCACCAACCCTACATCATCAACGCTTGGTCATGAAGTCATTGGTCTAAGAGTGTCATAAAAAAAGTACAATTATGACCTTTGAGGCCACTTGACATGACATATGGCTCACAA
Source organism: Viscum album (assembly GCA_963277665.1). Lineage (NCBI taxonomy): Eukaryota > Viridiplantae > Streptophyta > Magnoliopsida > Santalales > Viscaceae > Viscum > Viscum album. Next base: position 101,789,436 of record OY728156.1, read on the forward strand.
ATCTCCAATGTTTGTCTAATCAGTGATAGCCGGTTGTTAAGAACTAGATGGTAAAAACTATCACCTTCAATAATTTCGGGAGATTATAAGTGGAATAAAATAACCATATCCACCCTTATCATAGAAAGGTGGATCATGATGCCATGTATGACCTTTTCTAGAATACATAAGGTTACTTCCAAGGGGATCCTACTAGACGTCACCACCACCAACATCGCATGGCAGTGAACCCTCAACATGATGAGGGTGTTTCCCATGTTAGTCTAGACTAGGTCATCTTAACCTGAGCACACAAGATATCCTACCAGGGGTAGAAACTAGCCAATAGGGATCAAGGCCACACCTCTATCCCCTCCATAGATTCCCACCAATCATATTTGGTGGAATATTATGAGCAGGCACACCCACCCACCCACCCTAATTTAGCTAGCCAGCAGACTTTCCCGGAATCATCCATGGAATCCCACTAATAAAATTTTGTGGCACATAATGATCAAGAACATACACAAGCTCTCAATAAAAAATTATACCATCACATTCTTCTAGACTTGTTTGAATAATCCTATGTGTAAAAATTGGTGGTAGACTATGAGCAGGAACAGACACCTTCCCACATTTATCTAGCCTACCAGTAGCCTCATCTGGTAGCACATGGAGAAGTCACTCGAAAATTCTTATTGAAGAATCAGGGGAAGGAAAAATTCTTTTTCCCACACCTAAGTACTATCATTATCCAATAATAGGATATATAGGACAATATTTGGCACATACCGCTTATATAGATGTAGAATAAGTATATACTGCAATTCCATCAACTAAAGTTACGCAAAATATCTTAAAAATGGTGAAAGGGGTGATGACAATCACTGAACACATCCTACAGACCTTCTAGGATATCATAATGGAGATGAAAGCAGTGATAGGGGAAAACCACATAGCTCTATCCCCATAAAGGTGTTGTCTCATCCACATGGAATCCCAAAGAAGACACATACCTATGCTGCCATCCCAAAGGGTCATGAGGGAAACTCCTCTATGATATACAGACAACTAGGTCGAGAAAATGCACATGTTCCAACAATAGGTAATAATCTCATTCCAATGGACACTCCAATGTAGGTACAAAACCACTTCAAAAATTCCATAATCCTATCGAAAAATTATAGTAGTGAATTAGGAGCTAATAAAGCAAGCTTTCATACCTCAAAACCAATTTCCCTAGAATATAGACATAGTTTCTTGCAAGAAGTAATCCAAAAAGACACCTCGTTGTAGATTACTGTAAAATGAAGAGTCAAAATATTATCCCTCTCAACTCAATGTTTTAGTTCTTGAATCCCTTATACATTTATCTATGGTATCTTAAAACCTATCTCTCCCATTACCAAATTATGGGAGAAGTATCATTAATCCCTAAGGTCCTCCTCAGACACTTCACGATAAAGTATTTCTTCATGTCCATAATCTAATTTATCTCAAAATATCTTCTCTTGATAATAGTCACAATAGTCCTCCACGTGGATAAAATATCAAAGAACAAGAGGATCATCCCTTTACTACAATCCACTATGGTTTTCCTCCCCATGTTGGCATTCACTACAAATTTTATCTCTGAAAGAGTGTTTCACTTATTTGGAAAGGCCTTCCCCATGATGATGTAGTGATGTCAAATCCATCCTACCATGAGGAATATAAAAAAACATGGCATGTCATACCTAATTATTTGTTATTAACAAGCGAAATCCTTTCTCAACTGATAGATAACCCAAGGAAAAGTTCACTCTCAAAACCACCCTCGGATCACCTGCCATCCAATGTAATAGAGTAATTCCCTACCAATATCACTACTTAAGATAAAGTGGTAGGAAAGTGTCCACTCTAGTTTGACCAGGTTGAGGATCCTCTAGAAAAATATGAAGATGACATGTTAAAAATGAGGAAACAGTTGGCCAAAGATGATATACCAGTAATGTTTTATCCTTATCCACCCCGCAATACATCATTCTAGAGCTATTTTGAAATGATTTTGTGCACAACATTCACCTAAATATATAGAACACTATTCATCACTTTAGGGATAGATTATTACCCAAATATGAGTATCATATTCATTTCAAGGTAATGAAAGGGATAAAACACCAAATTAACTTGACGGATCTCCCAAATACAAGATATACAAGGTTCCAGAAATATCAAGGATCCCTTCAATGTGCATGCCTAAACGTGTTAATATAATTGTGCCAGCTGATCATAAATACCTCGTATGATGTTCATATCAAAGGATATAGTGAACATGAAGTATTTTATTTCACCATGCTCCACAATTAGAAAATCCCAATGATATTGTTATCATGTAATTTCATAGATTCATTTTTTCTTCAACAAATGGAATTTGTTCATAGCTGATGATATGATCAAAAAAAATAGGCACCAATAGACTCTCACCAACATTGGTCTAGAAGAGAATGAATTGTTGAATGTATTTTGCATCAGGAATATGAAAATATTGAGAATCCCTCTAGCTGAAGGAATGTTAGTAGTTAGAAATACCAAATGTCAAAAATAGTTCAATGATATTAGAAAGCGGGTGATTCAGGTTCATCATAAATAATGTAACCATCCCATGTTCAAACAAGGCTTTATAAAATCAGAAATATAGTAGTGGAAGTATCATCCATGGAAACCTAGGATCAGCCCCATCCTATAAAGATTGGGTATTTTTAACACAAACTTCAAGGTCAACAAACCAAGACCAAAAAACTATGAAAGTGGAATGGGAACGTCCTTATCCCACACAGATGGGTGATTTTTCTCCAAAATGACCTCTTAATTAGTGGATGTCCTTCTTATGCTGATTAGGGGAAACATTTCCGAATGAATCCTCCCAGTCTATCCCATCCTGTGATTGATTAACCTCATTTTGGATGCACAGAGCGGAACTATCTAGAGATTCCCTTTAGATTACTTTCTACCAAAAAACTCCTAGATAATTAGTGGCGGAATGGGAAATGTATCATGGAGGGCATAGAAATAGGTAGTCTCATAAAGGCAATGATGAAATTCTTGCAATTAATTATTCATCAGTTAATTCCATTAACACTACCCCTATAGACCCTACATAACATGAGGCCAATTCAGAGGAGGAGCTAGAGGAAGACGTTTTGGTTCAAAATATAGTAAACACTAAAACCAATTGAAGGAGGTTTATGTACCTAAAACCAGAGGAGTACCCTAAATTTGGTCATTTCCTCATCCATTCTACCACCACCTATTTAGAGAGAACCCAATAATGAAAAGGGAAAAGGTAATTTTGTGCCTCACCTACTCCCTGAAAAGGTTGGAACCCTCCCAATAGAGGAAATATTTTATCCTAAATATAATTTTATGAGTGAATTAAGAAGACTCAATGAAAAAATACTCTAAGGAATAATTTCTACTAGAAATGTTCTACAAAAAGATTCTTAACTTGCACTCCCTATTGGTTCACCTGAAAAAAAAAGGTTTTTTGTTGAAACCGAAACGGATCAAGAGCATCCTCAAAATGTGAGATAACAGGAACCAATATACCTAGATCCCATGAAAAAATATCAGGAGTTCCCTCTATTGGGTGCACAACCAGAACGAGTCTAGGAACATCCTTTCCAGCCTACCCTAATAGGTTTCCCAAAATAGATACCTCTGGTTCCACCACAGATGGCCCACCCTGCTACTACCCTTGTTCATGCTCCCACTTAACTACAAAATCTGCAAGGTCTCATGAATACCAATGATTTTCTAATGGATCAATTAGAATCCATGTAGGAATAGAATGCACTAGTGCAACTAGAGAAGAAACTTTACCCTGAATGGGTTGATCAGACTCTTCAACTATCAAGCTTTGGGAATATTGAATTTCAAAATATTAACATCTCCCAGGAACCAGAGCAGCACTTGACACATTTTGTGTCCCTCTATAATCCCATTATGGTCACCCCTAAAAAAAGAGGATTTGAAACTCAGGTGTTTCATGAAATCGATACAGGGACCAACATTTTATGGTACACTAGCTTGTTGAATTTCTGAATTACTGGGTGGGAAGAAAACTATTAGACGTTAATCTTCCAATTCAGCTCAACATTACAGAATGAAACAACCCTAAACCTATCAAACTAAAAATAATGGGAGAATGATAGGGTCTCATAATTCTTTTCTCAATGGAAGGGTTTGAAATACTCTTTAAACCAATATCTTTCTCAAGAAGTCTTTCTTCCCATCAATATAGTGAATATTCATGTTGAGTTCTACACACCACTTATCCCTATGAAATACAAGAGTGGTTTTCAATACCTCATAGAGATTCCTCAAAGAGTGTTAAACTCTATCATACATACCAAGGATAAGTTCCAAGTAATTCTATTAGCTCAAGGAAAGATAATAGGGAAAGTGGAGGCTTCCACTTTTACACTTAATCAGGCCCATAAACCTGCTCCCACTCCAAATCTTTCACCATATCATGTGGCTCCACATGTTGAACATCATAAAAAATTCCTGATTATCAAGATTATCAAATAGAGTAGAGTGATAACCAATTTTATGAGAATAATAATAAAGTGTATTCCTTTCAAAGTTACCAAGTCCCTAGCTAATTTATCTCGGTGTTGGAAACAAACTTGATCAAGTCTCCAAAGCCCACGAAGCCCAATAGTGATGGTGATGATGATATCCTTAACTATTTTCACATCCATAAAGTACTAGAGAACTTGATCTATAAGTGTTTTGTTTTCAAATATATCTTATAGAAGATGGTGGACTCTGGGAAAGGGAAGCTCGGAAATCCACATTCTCAAGTAGCATGTGTTGTTTCCGCCAATCTGGAGGTGGAGAATGAATGGTTGGGAGTTAGTAGAAAGAGTACACAAAAGATCATAGGATTTATGGTTAGAAATAAATCAACCAGACTCATGTTATCCTTTAATAACAATTGTAATATCCAATTGTTTAATCATCTACTTCTGCTACAGCACAGTCAACTCCATTGGCATCTTAGTCCTCTAAAATCTAGCCTCCCAAAAAATGACATGGATAGAATAATAAGAAGAAAAATCAGGAATATTATCATGTTCTAATTTCTAATATTTTTTAACTCTAGTGAACTTCATGCCTATAGTCCCAGAAGAATGGACACTACCCCACCAAGCAGTACAATATAGAACAACTTGATAGAAAAAATCACCATCAGATGAGGATTTTATCTTTGGTTCTATTAATGTAATTCACTTGATGGATCCCTTCTCAGATGATGATTATGTCTATGAACTCAAATTCAAAAAAAATTATTGGTAAACTAGGGTAAGAGGCTATCAGAGTTGAGGATGTAATGGAATACGAGGTTATTCTAGGAGTCTCAAATCTAGCCACATCACTAATCAAACTATCTATGCAGAAAAACTCATTTGAGAGATCTCTAGTGATATTAGTAGGATCAATTAAGTTCCCCCAAAAATGATAGGGTCTTCCCTAACACAATCATCTCGGAATATTGTCTAGAGGTCATGTCATCACCTAATCAACCTTAGCGTGTAGGCATACCTAGTCGACCTAATCTGCTGAGATTAGAATAACCTCTAGTTTCTATTCTAAGGGTTGATCTATCCACATCAAGTGATTTAGTTCTTAAATCAATTTCAAACGAGAATCTCCATGGTAGGATTCACAAAACATTAAAATATAAGTATGATTTATTGAAGAAACTATCTCTCGTACTGACTAAGTTGTTAATTTTTTATGACTTGAGTCTATTAAAAGTCCTCCAGGAAGAACTCATAAAGGCATTGGCAAGCCCTCGGGAATTTGAAGTTGAATTTTCTACTTCTGAAGTATATCATAGATAGAATGATCCTACAGAATTCCACATGATCATTTCCTTCACATAATATGACGGGGTCTCCATTATAGAGGTACATTTGAAAACCTTGTATATATCTGGACAGATAAATGAAATTGATATCAAAAAAGACTTTATAGACAATGTCTATGGAGTCAACCTCATTCTGGTCTGAACACTTCATCAATTGGGTTTTAATGAATCTCACTTGTCCCCCTATACTATGATATTATATGTTTATGAAAAGAAAAAGAAAAGTCCTCTTGCAGAAATCAAACTCAATACCCAGTACATGGACCTCATGTTTGACTTAGAATTTACGGTCTTTCGGTGAGATATAACCTTAAATGTTTTACTAGAAATACCTTTTTTACATCATCATACGGATATACCTTCATCATACCATGAACACCTGAAATATTTTATCTTGGAAAAATTGGTACATTGCATGGTGTAAAATCCTCATTCAAATCATTTGAGACACATCACATTGATGCAGGATTCTACCAGAGGGAAGGGAAATAGTATGTGACTGATGATGTTGATCCAATCAATGCTCAGAAAGTTCTAGGGATAATTTTTGAAAACCCTTTAACTATATAGGTGCATAATAAATGCTTCCCATCAACTAAATCGAAGAGATGTGTCTGAATTCAAGAACACGTCCAATTAATTACAAGATGTCAGTTATGACAAATAAACACAGAAACATTAGATATGTTTTCAACTCTCTGAAGATTAATAAAGTCCTAGATGAAAATATCAACACTCTGGGTAGTAATGAAGTCATGGAGGAAAATTAATTCATTCCATCCCATGAGTATTGAAAAATTCCTATTATATCTATTAGACTAGAAAAACATGTCATTTCAATGGTGAAAAAATGATGATTCTTATTCTCAATCCCTCGTCTCCCCTTCAGACCTCCAAAAAGGCCCTACACCATCAATTGAGTCGGAATTAGTTTCTTTGCCTTCTAAATGTCCAAATTTTGACTCCTCCCCCAACTCCAATAAACTTGAATAATCACCTACTTCCAAGGAAGAGGAGAAAGAGGAAAGCATGAAGAATGGGAATAGAAGGAATACATTAGGTATTCCCCTCCAGCTTTCTAGGAAGGTTTTTCTAAATTATTTGATGAAATCATAGAAATAACTCTGCATATGTATGGAGATCCAAGATGCACTTTTATAAGTGCGGTCATGAATTATGAAGAGAAAGATGCATATATATCCCTCCTAAATAAAAACAAAAAAAACCACATAGAATTACATAGATATTTTGGGCCTTGATTCTGAGGTTTCCACCTAATACTTGGAATTTCCAAAATACCACCATGGATTCAAATAAGAAACTAGAAGGACACACCCAACTCATGACTCCAAAATTGTGGATAATGTGGACAAGATAATTAAGGATGACTTCATCCGTAATGTTCATTATCCAAAATGGATAGCCAATATCATACCAATAAAGAATAATTGTGTGAAAATTAGAGTTTTCATCGACTTTATAGATCTCAACCAGTACTTTCTGAAATATGACTCCAGAGTTCCAATCACATAACTCTTAATTGATCCAATGGATGGTTATCAAGTCCTCTACTTCATAGATGCAGATTTAGTGTACAAACAAATTCCAATAGCCCGTGAAGATGAATAATCCACCACCTTCAGTTCACCTAGGGTGTGTTTTTAAATTGGTTAATGCCCTTTGGATTGAAGAACTCCAGTGCCACATACCAACATTAAATGCACCACATTTTCAAACCCTATCTAGTGAAGTTTTTAGAATGGTACATTGAAAATATAGTGGTAAATTCTTGAGGGTGTTCTGACCATTTTTTCTAATCTTGATACTGTAGAGACCCGTATCCTGACGTACATTGACATTACATTACTTTTGTGGAATACTTAGTACATAACAAAAACACACACACAAGGATCGTAATAGTTTAGTGTCTTTGGAAACTCGGAATAAAATCTTCTAATCGTGGGGAAAGATCTTCAACATCTCCCATAAAGATCTTCCTTTTTTTTACCTAAAACCTTTCTTTATATCCTGGGGAAAAGAAAACATAAAAGGGTAAGCTCAAATTCTCAGTAAGGGAAAACAAAAGAAATATCAATCACATCATATACATAAGAACATAGCTTTTGGAAATCTTAACCTGCAAAAGAGCTCATAATATCATAACATGGGATAAATCATAGAAGTGAAAATGAGATCCCCATAATCATAACATAAAACTTGAAACTTTGTGGAATGCACACATAATCATGGAAAATCATTTCTTGTTAGTCATGACTCATTGCCAAGACTTTCTTAGTGGACAAAGTCCCTTTCTGAACCGAGTTCACTCCTCGTTTCAGTCCTGTATCACTGAACCGAAATAACCTTCCGTTCCAGCCATGTCTATCTCATGAGATATAAAATCTTTACCCAATGCATTGGAGGGAGATATAGGTCCCACCCATCTTATAATGAATCCTTTCTTATGTGTGCCACATAATCATAAAACATACATCATCGCATAACACATGTAACAAAAATGGGATTCTTGAAACATCATGACATCATAAATAAATTCATAAAAGATAAAGGAATTCATAAACATAATTCCATCACAACATAGTCAAATCAATGTAAAAATATGGATAGAAACAGAACCCTTTATTATCTTAGATGGAAAATAATTTTGATAAGACACTTGAATTGAATTCTTGAGGAAAATATCCTTTCTTCTTCAAAATCAATTTCTTTTCACAAAACATCATGCAATTTTAAAAGAAATAGATTTTATTGAAAATAGTCATGAAATCTTTTAGAGTAAGCTTCATTTAAATAAGGCTTTATAAAACAGTAGAAATCCGTTCGTGCCGTATAAGTTAAAAAAAACATTCTTCGTACTTTTGTCGGAAAAGTCAAAAAGTACCTCGTACGAAAAACGACAAAAGATTCCTTTCATTTATTTTACTAAAAACTCACCGAATGGTAAAAATGGATTTAAACAATTGTAGGTGGATGGAAATAATATTACATATTGACGAAACATGGATGTGGATGATAAAATACACCCCAGTAGATACTTACGAATAAACAATCTCGGATAAAAATGAGATTGTGATATTTCCCTTACCTTAGGTCCGATTTGCTTTGTTCGTGTCCGAAGCTCCTGTATAATGGTTTAAATAATGTTATTGACTTATTACAGAATCATACATATTGATATGAGATCATATATGGTCATATTATTAGCTTCTTGTTAGTAATATTTCATTGTTACTTGTTACTCGGGTCTTTATAACTTTTTGTTCTTATGCGTGTTTTGTCGAATAAATTCTTATTCTTATCTTTAGGTTATAGATAATTCATTTCCAGAATGGTATTAGTGTAGTATATACCATATTAATTCATTCAATTCATTTATATAATCATTATGAAATGAAGATCATGTAGAACGAGTCGCATCACATCGTGGAGACGGTATTCCGTACGTACGCACGAGTGATGATATCGTTCCTATGATCGTGGAATTGTATTGGAGTATATATATATATTATTTCAGTATCAATATTACTTAATAATAATCATATATAGTTACTGATTACACCATTATACCCATCCTTGTAAGGTGATGGTGGAAAATAGATTACACCACGGCGTGGAGACGGTATTCCGTACGTACGCACGCGCGGTGATTTCATTTTTCCGTAGGATGGATAGAAGGTGAATTAGGGTTGTTTCATATTTATAATAACATATCAGTATGTAAGTAATACTGATGTTATTACTTTATCATGAAACAACTAAAGAAGAAGAAGTTGAAGAAGAAAGAAATTGAAAAGATCGGTAATGGATATTACCTCTTCTTTGGAACGCCTTTTTGAATCCTCCACTTAAGGAACTTAGATTGGTCTTTGGAGAAGACCAGGACCTCTAGGATTATTCTAGGGAAGTGGAGAAGGGAAAATGGCAGGGGTTGGCCAAGCTTGAGTGCTCAAATTGGTGTGAGGAGGAGGTGGAGGAGGTGTCCTTTTATAAGGGAGGAGAGGGGCACCTTAGGAATATCTCAAAATATTATTTTATATTAAAGTCAAAATCGGTTTATAATGGTTCCAAAGGGTCTTATTTCGAAGCTAAAGTGGGGATGGGTCGAAATCCTACCAACCAATAGGATTTAGACAAGTTTAGGGTATTAATTTAACCTTATCAATTAGATTTAACTCTAAGTTAATTAATTTAACTTTTACCGTGTCTTTTTGTTTTCTTTCACTATATGGTTAATACACTTACTATAACATGCCAAACGAACCCCAAATTGTTTATTGTTAATATATATATCCTTATCTAAGTCATTTGGCCGAACCTTAGATTTTTAGGAATAAAATAACAATTAATAATATAATATTTGATTTAAAAACTATTTTGTGTCAATTTTGACACTATTTGATATATGATTTTTGTGAAAGTCATAACAGAATTATATGTTCGAACCAAGTTGATTAAATCAATACTAATATATCATAGTAACCTAGAAAATTAGTGTAATTCATAAAAAGTCTCAAATTACATTTATTTTGGTATTTATATTATCAATTTTGTCAATATTTCATTAATAAGATAATTACTGCATCATCTTTGTGTCATAAATAAATTAAATTATTTGATGTCTAAAAATTACAAATAAAATACCATAATGTAGGAAATCGTTTTAGATTTCTAATGAATATTTACAATCGAATTTATCTTATGTATAACCCTATATTAAAAATGATTTACTTATTAAACTTTGATTTTAACTATTTTAACCCTTCTTTAAATAAATTAATAATAAATGTCCTAATCTAATCCAAGTGGGCCTAAATGGTCATATTTTATTCCTAAGTTTGTTTTTGGTCGAATTACACTTGTCCAATAGAATTAGGACATGTGTTAGGGTAATATTAATATCATATTTACCCTTAGTTACCCTATTTACTATTAACCGCGGTAAAAATAGTAAAAAGTTACTATTCACCAAAAAATTATTTTCATCTCATTGAACCACATTTTAGTCCTTGATATTAACCGTGTCTCTCGGATTTTTGAAATTCCATTCACAGAAGCGGTAAAATTAAGTTTTATGCAAAATTCAGTTTTTAACCTACCACTTAGTGGTTTCACTATTCATCAAAAATTGAAAGTTTTCAGAAAAATACCAAAATTTCACCCTAGGATAATTTCAATATTCTGAGTCCAAAAATGAAGTCCATTTTGAAAAATAAAATTTATAAAATTTCAAAAAGTGGTTATTACTATTCATAACGGCTAGTTTTAATAGCATATTGTTGTTTAGTGAAACTCGGTATTGCGTACGACGCAAGCTATCGAGGAAGGTCGCGATTGCGTGTAAAGCAAGCCAAGTCAAGGATGTGTGTTGTGCAAGCTCCTTTTGGTGTAGCGTACAACACAAGACATTAATAAAATTAAAAAGAATATTTTTTTATAAAATCTTGGGCTGTTACATTCTACCCCCTTAAAACGAATTTCGCCCTCGAAATTCGTCGGGCTTATAAATGGTTTACTATTTGAAAGTTTCTTTAATAGAAACCCACATCGTAAAAGGGAATACCAAAACTTGGCTTTAAAAACTAAAGTATGAAATGTAACGATTACCCAAATAAACTAATCACTGGGTTTCCACATAGGTGAAAATATGGATATGGAAGAGAAATCTAACCATCATGTTCTGATGGAGAGTGGTAGAGAACATGGCTATGGAAAATCCAGTAATCACAAATCCATAAATTTGTGACGATCTAAGGTACCATCTGATTCATCAGGTATAAGATCACTAGGACAATCATTTTTGGTTTTCAAGATCATTTCCCTAAAGTTGAAAATTTGCTTAGAATAAATACTTACTTTATTTTGGTACAATCTCACTTTTGTTCGTGCCTTGAACAATTTCTACTTCATCTCTTAAATAAATGAAGTTGAATTTGTTATTCGTGAAGTGTTAGCAGATCATGTGATAGAATGACGGGTCATTCCATCTGTCTCAAACAAAAGGTAAGCAAAAGTTATTAAATATACATAAGTCATTCTATAGTGAGATTAATCATATATAGTTCCTAAAATGGACTTATACTTCATATATCATACTGCTTAATATAATAAAACTAGTTTCTACTAAACAGGGACTTCCTGTAGGTCAGTGGTAGGTGATAAAGGCCAGTCGCACTTCGGTTGTGGGTTCGATTCCTACAGCCTTGTCCGAAGCGATGGGCTGTCGTCCGTCCTGCAGGTTGTCCCTTTTTCTAAAACTACGTTACTATAACATCCCATCAATAATATCGAAAATCTTCTATCCTTAAACACTACTAACTTATGTCCAACATAATCCAGTCTAATCTTTAGGCTTATAATACTGCAGTCCACTCTCATAATATAGTGACAACGATTACCAGAGATTTAATACCATCGTTGATCCCCATATATCATAAGATATGTTATGTTGGTCACATTCCAAACATTCAAAGGCCTTAATCTTGTACTCTCTTGAATACCCATTGAACCTTATTGAAAACACGAATTCTATTAAAAGTTAACTCTTTCCACATACCAAAATCCTCAAAATTCTATATACTAACACCATGATATCACTTAGTCCTTATATCAATCATGAGCTCATGAATACTATTAAACATTTCATTTTCTCATCTTCATTATGCGCATATCATCTTATTTCCAAAAAATATCTCAATCACTTTGAATACCACATCAATAAATATTGCAATACTCAATGATACAACATTATTTTGGAATCCCATTACATAAACACTTAATCATTCCACCACATCGTTGTCATATTCAACATTGCCAATAGTGATCGCATGTGATTTCCCTTTGTCCTTTGCCTTCAGTGGTTGCTCATGTTGATCATCACTAACCCTTGGATTAGGGCAATTATTAGCATAATGCCCCATTTCCTTGCACTTGAAGCATTGAAGTGTTGGCGGTGCGTTCTCTGCAGTGTTTGCTTTATTCACATCATTAGAAACCCTTTTTCCATTACTTCGACACTCAGCTGCTCGATGACCTTCTTTTCCACACTTAAAACATTTTCTAGTCCCTTTAAGACAATCTCCACCATGTTTCTTTCCACACTTTGTGCATAAGGAAACATTCATCTTCTTTTCACCATTATTCTGAGATTTCTCCTTGAACTCCATCTTTCGTTTCTTGTCAAAACCATGAGATGGATATGTAACACCAACTTCCATTTCTACCTTGATAGCACAACGCACAATTTCTTCATAGCTACTGAAGTCTCTTATAGCTAATGCCCTTCGAAGACTTGGTTTTAAGCCACTGAAAAATCGATCAACTTTACTTTCAGGTTGGATGATAATTCCAGAAGCATACCTTGCAAGTCTTGTAAAATTTGCTTCATAGGTACCAACAGATTCATCGTCCCTTTGCTTCAGTTCAAGAAACTCTTTCTCCATCTTTGTTCGAAGAATACGAGGGAAGTACTTACTGAAAAACAAGTTCTTGAACTCGTCCCATTCCATGGACTCAATTTCATCTCTTGGCCTCGTATTCTTGATAAGATTCCACCATTGATCAGCTTCACCTTCCAAACTATATACTGCTAAGATGACTTTATCATATTCAGAACATTGAAGAACTGAAAATATTTTTTCAGTAGTACTGATCCATTGTTCAGCCACAAGTGGATCAGAAGACCCACTGAAAGAAGGTGGACGTTGCCTCATGAAGGACTCAATAGAATATTGTTCCCTTCTCTGCTCATTTGGAAGTCCAGAATGATTCATAGCTTGTATAAGTATAGAAATAAGATTTTGCACTCCATCTCCCATAACATTTGTTTGTTCAGGAGGGCAATCATTGCATTGTCCATTGCATTGATCAACACGGTTCCTTCGGGTTCCAGCCATCGTCTAAAACCCAAAAAGAATAGTGTGAGAGGCAAAAATCATGCTAGGGAAATCAACATAATAAAGGGGAAGTACCTTCAATATCCAACATCTTAGGTTTAATTCTATGATCGTTAGCGTAATTCTAGTACTATAACCTATACGTATACTTAACCTTAGGGACATCCCTAGACATACCTTAGAAATATCTCTAGGGATCTCACTAAAGTTCTCGCATCCTAGTTTCCAAAGGTTGACTAAACCTTTCCTCTGATACCAACTGTAGAGACCCGTATCCTGACGTACATTGACATTACATTACTTTTGCGGAATACTTAGTACATAACAAAAACACACACACAAGGATCGTAATAGTTTAGTGTCTTTGGAAACTCGGAATAAAATCTTCTAATCGTGGGGAAAGATCTTCAACATCTCCCATAAAGATCTTCCTTTTTTTTTTACCTAAAACCTTTCTTTATATCCTGGGGAAAAGAAAACATAAAAGGGTAAGCTCAAATGCTCAGTAAGGGTAAACAAAATAAATATCAATCACATCATATACATAAGAACATAGCTTTTGGAAATCTTAACCTGCAAAAGAGCTCATAATATCATAACATGGGATAAATCATAGAAGTGAAAATGAGATCCCCATAATCATAACATAAAACTTGAAACTTTGTGGCATGCACACATAATCATGGAAAATCATTTCTTGTTAGTCATGACTCATTGCCAAGACTTTCTTAGTGGACAAAGTCCCTTTCTGAACCGAGTTCACTCCTCGTTTCAGTCCCGTATCACTGAACCGAAATAACCTTCCGTTCCAGCCATGTCTATCTCATGAGATATAAAATCTTTACCCAATGCATTGGAGGGAGATATAGGTCTCACCCATCTTATAATGAATCCTTTCTTATGTGTGCCACATAATCATAAAACATACATCATCGCATAACACATGTCACAAAAATGGGATTCTTGAAACATCATGACATCATAAATAAATTCATAAAAGATAAAGGAATTCATAAACATAATTCCATCACAACATAGTCAAATCAATGTAAAAATATGGATATAAACAGAACCCTTTATTATCTTAGATGGAAAATAATTTTGATAAAACACTTGAATTGAATTCTTGAGGAAAATATCCTTTCTTCTTCAAAATCAATTTTTTTTCACAAAACATCATGCAATTTTAAAAGAAAGAGATTTTATTGAAAATAGTCATGCAATCTTTTAGAGGAAGCTTCATTTAAATATGGCTTTATAAAACAGTAGAAATCCGTTCGTGCCGTATAAGTTAAAAAAAACATTCTTCGTACTTTTGTCGGAAAAGTCAAAAAGTACCTCGTACGAAAAACGACAAAAGATTCCTTTCATTTCTTTTACTAAAAACTCACCGAATGGTAAAAATGGATTTAAACAATTGTAGGTGGATGGAAATAATATTACATATTGACGAAACATGGATGTGGATGATAAAATACACCCCAGTAGATACTTACGAATAAACAATCTCGGATAAAAATGAGATTGTGATATTTCCCTTACCTTAGGTCCGATTTGCTTTGTTCGTGTCCGAAGCTCCTGTATAATGGTTTAAATAATGTTATTGACTTATTCCAGAATCATACATATTGATATGAGATCATATATGGTCATATTATTAGCTTCTTGTTAGTAATATTTCATTGTTACTTGTTACTCGGGTCTTTATAACTTTTTGTTCTTATGCGTGTTTTGTCGAATAAATTCTTATTATTATCTTTAGGTTATAGATAATTCATTTCCAGAATGGTATTAGTGTAGTATATACCATATTAATTCATTCAATTCATTTATATAATCATTATGAAATGAAGATCATGTAGAACGAGTCGCATCACATCGTGGAGACGGTATTCCGTACGTACGCACGAGTGATGATATCGTTCCTATGATCGTGGAATTGTATTGGAGTATATATATATATTATTTCAGTATCAATATTACTTAATAATAATCATATATAGTTACTGATTACACCATTATACCCATCCTTGTAAGGTGATGGTGGAAAATAGATTACACCACGGCGTGGAGACGGTATTCCGTACGTACGCACGCGCGGTGATTTCATTTTTCCGTAGGATGGATAGAAGGCGAATTAGGGTTGTTTCATATTTATAATAACATATCAGTATGTAATTAATACTGATGTTATTACTTTATCATGAAACAACTAAAGAAGAAGAAGTTGAAGAAGAAAGAAATTGAAAAGATCGGTAATGGATATTACCTCTTCTTTGGAACGCCTTTTTGAATCCTCCACTTAAGGAACTAAGATTGGTCTTTGGAGAAGACCAGGACCTCTAGGATTATTCTAGGGAAGTGGAGAAGGGAAAATGGCAGGGGTTGGCCAAGCTTGAGTGCTCAAATTGGTGTGAGGAGGAGGTGGAGGAGGTGTCCTTTTATAAGGGAGGAGAGGGGCACCTTAGGAATATCTCAAAATATTATTTTATATTAAAGTCAAAATCGGTTTATAATGGTTCCAAAGGGTCTTATTTCTAAGCTAAAGTGGGGATGGGTCGAAATCCTACCAACCAATAGGATTTAGACAAGTTTAGGGTATTATTTTAACCTTATCAATTAGATTTAACTCTAAGTTAATTAATTTAACTTTTACCGTGTCTTTTTGTTTTCTTTCACTATATGGTTAATACACTTACTATAACATGCCAAACGAACCCCAAATTGTTTATTGTTAATATATATATCCTTATCTAAGTCATTTGGCCGAACCTTAGATTTTTAGGAATAAAATAACAATTAATAATATAATATTTGATTTAAAAACTATTTTGTGTCAATTTTGACACTATTTGATATATGATTTTTTTGAAAGTCATAACAGAATTATATGTTCGAACCAAGTTGATTAAATCAATACTAATATATCATAGTAACCTAGAAAATTAGTGGAATTCATAAAAAGTCTCAAATTACATTTATTTTGGTATTTATATTATCAATTTTGTCAATATTTCATTAATAAGATAATTACTGCATCATCTTTGTGTCATAAATAAATTAAATTATTTGATGTCTAAAAATTACAAATAAAATACCATCATGTAGGAAATCGTTTTAGCTTTCTAATTAATATTTACAATCGAATTTATATTATGTATAACCCTATATTAAAAATGATTTACTTATTAAACTTTGATTTTAACTATTTTAACCCTTCTTTAAATAAATTAATAATAAATGTCCTAATCTAATCCAAGTGGGCCTAAATGGTCATATTGTATTCCTAAGTTTGTTTTTGGTCGAATTACACTTGTCCAATAGAATTAGGACATGTGTTAGGGTAATATTAATATCATATTTACCCTTAGTTACCCTATTTACTATTAACCGCGGTAAAAATAGTAAAAAGTTACTATTCACCAAAAAATTATTTTCATCTCATTGAACCACATTTTAGTCCTTGATATTAACCATGTCTCTCGGATTTTTGAAATTCTATTCACAGAAGCGGTAAAATTAAGTTTTATGCAAAATTCAGTTTTTAACCTACCACTTAGTGGTTTCACTATTCATCAAAAATTGAAAGTTTTCAGAAAAATACCAAAATTTCACCCTAGGATAATTTCGATATTCTGAGTCCAAAAATGAAGTCCATTTTGAAAAATAAAATTTATAAAATTTCAAAAAGTGGTTATTACTATTCATAACGGCTAGTTTTAATAGCATATTGTTGTTTAGTGAAACTCGGTATTGCGTACGACGCAAGCTATCGAGGAAGGTCGCGATTGCGTGTAAAGCAAGCCAAGTCAAGGATGTGTGTTGTGCAAGCTCCTTTTGGTGTAGCGTACAACACAAGACATTAATAAAATTAAAAATAATATTTTTTTATAAAATCTTGGGCTGTTACAGATACCTTCTTCCACAAGCAATGATAGAAAACTCTAATGATGAACCCCTTAAAATGTTCTTTTGGGGTAACCTCAAGAATATTTACTGGATTCTTTGTACATCATTGTGGCATCAAATCCAGCCCTAAAAAAGGAAAGGCTATCTTTAGCAAGTTGCCTCCTTGAAATCTTAAAGAGTTAAGAGGAATTCAAGGACACTTGGCATACCTTAATTACTTCATATATAACCTCATCAGAAAGTTTTTTTCCATCAATAAACATATGTAGAAAAGATTTGCATATCATTGGATGGATGACTATCAGGAATAATTCAAAAATCTTGAGAAATGCCTCTGGATCCCACCAGTATTAATTCCACCCGTTGAGGGAAACCCGCTCATTTAATACATGACATCCCTTGAGAGGTCACTAGGAACCCTCCTCATTAAAAATAATGATTCTTGAAATGAAAAAAAATCCTCTATTATCTTAGTTAAACCATTCTTGATAGTGAGAGTATTTATTCAAATATTAATAAGAGCTTTCATGCATTCATCCTTGTGGTTCAAAAACTAAGGCACTACTAGCAGAACCATGAGGTACATTTGGTCTCTCAAAATAACCCACTTAAATACATCATCAGTCATCATATATTGATAAGAAATTTGGCATGGATGGAGGTTATCTTGAAGTAGATTGATATACAATTCCTTCCTTAGAAAGTAGTTAAAGGCCATGAATTGGCATATTTCTTGCAAAACACCCATATATAGAAACAACATCATCAAATATTGAACTACTGAATGAGGGGATATTGTCTATTAAATATGGCCCCCAAACATGGGATATGTATTTTAATGGAACATCCAGATGCCCAATAGGGAGGAGAATAGAAGATTCTAATCTCAACAAAGTCGGGTTAGGTATTGTGCTCATTTCCCTAGCGAGGGTAGTTTTACCATACTCAATCATGCTATCACAGGGATGTACAAATAATGAGGTATAATACCATTACCTAATTACAAGCATGGTCCTAGAAATCCAAATGTGGTTAAACCATTTAGATTTGAAAAGAGATTTAGAGTTGGTAATCAAAAATATCAATGGGGAATATTCTATTAGAAAAGAAGATATAATTCCCCTACTTGAAGATCTTCAAGGTTCGATGGCAGAGTTTCCCTAAAAAACATTGAATCACATAACATGATCCTAGAATGTAGATATGGATTTTTATTATCCAACCCATGATGAAACTATCATCAATTTTTTGCATCGTTTAATGGTTTCACCTTTTCTCCATTTCAAAATTTAAAAGATCAATGAAATCATTCCTTTTATAGAACTATATTGTCATACCACTGGGAGGATTCTATAATGGAATACTTCTATAGAAAAGATCTGGGAAAGATAAAATCCAATGGCTAGTAACCAACTTCACTCTTTATAAGAGCCAAAATCATAATAAATCCCTCTTTAAATGAGGCTTCAATGAGTCCTTACCAGATGTATTGATGGAGAAGATGTCCATGAAATCATGAAAGAAGTGAACCCAGGATACAATGGTGCCCACCAGTCATGTTTCAAGATTGATCATAAAATCCAAAGTCTTGGGTACTAATAAACCAATATAAAATAGGAGTGCACAAAATTCACCATAAAATTTCATTCCTGGCAAGTACATGTCAACTTCATCTATCTACCCATGGAGTTTATACCTAAAACCAATAATCATGGCCATTTTCTATATGGGGAATGAATTTTGTGACAACATACCCTCTATCTACGACAAAATAGTTCAAATAAAAATTAATAGCTACTGAATTATTTCTCAAATAGGATGAGGCAATACCTCTCAAATAATTCTGGTCCAAAAGCATTGTTAGCTTAATGAAATCAAGAATAATTACCATATTTGGTGTCCCTCATAAAATACCGATGGATAATGGAACCAATTTCTATTCTGTTGAGGTTGAGAGGTTGTATCAGGTTTAAAATATCAAACCCAACCATTCATATCGCTATCCTGGAATGGATAATGGAAAGATATAGGCCTTAAAAAGGAACTTTAAAAAATACTCCAAAAGATTTTAGATAAAGATAAAATGTCTCGGCCAAAAAATATCTTTCATGACATATAGTATTAACATACTATTACCCATACTGCCACATAGGTGACATCGTATTCACTGGTATATGGAAAAAAAGTAGTCCTTTCCATTGAGGTTCAATTTCTATTTCTTAATATTACAATTTATGATTAGATATCCATAGATGATCAATCCAAGAAATTATGGGATGAACTGGATAGGCATGATGTGAAAATATTACACACCTTACATTAGTTGGAGGTCTATCTAAATCAGATAGTGTGAGATTTTAACAAGAAGGTTCACCTCTACTAATTATGCCAAGGATAAATGTTATTGGTCATTATAAATCCAATGATACTTGGAAAGAATCCCACAATGCTTGAACCAACATGGTAGGTAACTTACTCCATACAAAATGACCACCCTAATGGAGATTATTAGTTAATTTTGATGGATGGGGAGATAATTATGAACCTAACCCATGAAAGGTTCCTAAATAAATATTTCATATAATAACATGATTCTCATATCACCTACAATATGTTAATCTAAGTAGTTGGTATTTGTCACATGACCTTAAAAGGCACAGTACTCGTACTAGATCTAGGAAGTTAAACTGAACAACAACATATATTGTCTATCCTATGAGACTCTAAACTATGTAGTATGTAGTTATGAACTTATTATGGTAGCCTTTATGGTTCATGTCCTTGTTGAATGATGTAAAACAATGCTCCATTTTGATCCATGTTTGATTGGATCAGAATACTCAATGTTGGTTCCCCTGCCACACCTTTATTCAATAAATATGGGTGGTTTGATTCTTATTCCAATGATATACCTAGTGACACCTCGACCTCTCATCTTGGGTCCAGTTGTGATAAAAAATCCTCATTTTTCTAGTATTATAATTATAACTACATAGAAAACTTTTCTAAAAACTATGTATTTCTTGGTTCTCAGCTTGATGAGATACGTAGTGACAACTAGACCTCATGTGTTGGGCCCAGAGATTATCTTATAAAATATCGAATCCCCCTTTTACAAACACCAAAACCTAATCAGTGTGGGTAAAAATTACTCTAAGAACTACATGTGGCTTGATTCATTCTCCAACACGATATGTATTAACACCTGGGTCGTATACCAAGGTCTAACTCCAATATCCCTTTCCACATCATTTTACCCATGTCTATACCGTAATATGTATAACTGAATGACCAACATCCTCATTTCATGATGATAAACTACATGATCATTTCAAGAACTAGATGTGGTTTGATTATAATTTTAATGAGATATGCAGTGACACCCAGATCTCAAATCCTATGTCTAGCCACAACTAAGGAACAAAATTCCCATTTTAATGTGTATGAATCAGCATGCATTGGGAATCTTTCAATAACTATGTATAGATTCATTCTCATCCAAATGAGATACGTAGTGACGCCTGGATCATACCTCATAGACCATACACCAAAAAATCTTAATGAACCTATCATTAATTCACTTGAATTTCTTTAGTTCGGTGGAAGAAATATTTGACACTCCTTGTTTCTCACACCAAACATACCTCGTGTGGTCTTAGAAGTCCTGGAAATAGAGTTCCTTATCTGAGTAAGGTATATCAATACATGTTGGGGTTATTATAGTCATATATTCAAGACCATAAAAGGAAATACATATTTCCTTTTTACATGATAATAAACTATATGATTTCCTCAATAACTACATGTGGATTTATTCTCATTCCAGTGAGATATGTAGTGACATATGGATATTCTATCATGGTCCCAACAATAACATTATATAGGAAATCCACACACTCTCATTTGTATGAGTTAGATCTACCTAAGAGGATTCAACATAGTGTCTCACCCCATGCATGAGCCCATATTCAAAAAAATATTTTTCTACACACATGAATTCAATCAGTATAGGGGATCCATTTCATAATAACGTGTGTATTGATTCTTTCTCTAACAAGACGTGTTGTGATTCTTGGGTCCAATACCCTTGTCCATCCATAATATTCCACTTTTTTCACATCGATCCACCTTTTTCCTTTCTATATTATGTTACAATACATGATTAATTTCCTAGTCGCATGACTTTAAACTGAAACATAACTCAAGAACATCCTATCCCTTGATTCTTATTCCAGTGAGATACATAGTGACACCTTGGCCTAATATCCTAGTCTTAGCCATGGGGTAAATAAAAATACCCCCTCTTCTCTGTATAAACAATAATATATATAGGATATAATAATTTGGGCCCCCTCATTAGGGAGTCCACCAAAATAATAATGATGTCCCCCAACCAATATTTTAGTCAGATATATGTAAAGGACTATACACTTCATAGAAAAAATCCAAACACTTCATTTATGCTCGAACATATCCCTTGTACACATCATACTCAAAATATTAGACACTCTTGAATCTTCATAATCATTCTCCATCTTATGGTGATAGAATTTTCGATACAAAATGAATCATTTTTATTACTATGAGTTAACACAAGCTAGTTGTATATGAATAAAGTATCCCACAAAATGGGTCTATCAGCCCGAGGATTCCACTGTTTGACTATTAAGTAACCTTCACCAGCTGTATTTTCATAAACTGTCCTAAAAAATAGGTTCTTCAACCAGCAGTAACTACACCCTTGGGTGAATCATCTTCTGTATTCATAATATTTAACAACATTATATTGGAACCTATGAATTGAATTCAATCCATAGTAATCCCTTTCATATTTTTACCATATTCTTTCTCAAGATTTTATAACCCCCAATACCACGTTTTTCAATTTTCTATATCTTGTATTAAGTATACTAGAACAACTATTGTCTGGTAGTCCACATGTATCCTTCCCATAATTCTATTTACCTAGTCCTATGACCCAAAAACTACAATCAACATATTTCCTCCATTTGGGTCAAACCAGCATAGGAAACCTTTTCCGTCATTATCATGAAATTTTTACTTAAAATGATCCACCCATATTCTGTAACTTTCCTTCCAAAACCCAAAATTTATATTTAAGGAAATCCAAATTTCCATGATATTCCTTTGGAAATCAACAATATAATTTCAGGATTCCTAATAACTCCTTTTCTTAACTATATAGTAACATTACCAAGTTGGATTTTAATAAGTCACCCACAATTCATCAAGGTTTATAAGTTAGGGGATACCAATATTATGACAACTCTGCTTTTTATTACAACTTAAACATGATTTATTACATAAAAAATCACTTGATACAACAAAGAAGATTGAGAGGTTTAGTGTCTTTGTGGATTAGGATCATTACATAAAAACTTAAAACATGAAATACAACATCATTATTGAAAACTTCCTTTACATGACCACTACATTCTCTCGTACTTAGCATTTCATGGGATAACTTGAGGACATGCATTCGGAAAGGGTGAGCTATAAAGCCCAGTAAGGGAGTACACATGGAATAACATGAGGAGTACAATACATGTTAGACAATAGGCATATCAATATAGAATAATAAAAACATGAACATAAAGGCGTGATAAAGCATGATAATCATAACATGGAAATGTGGCAACAACACTTAACATCGAATTAGCATGAGCCAAGCCCCATTGCACATGGAGCATGAGTAAATCCTCATTGCACATAAAGCACGAGTAAACCCTCATCGCACTTGAATTAGCATGAGTCAACACTCATTGCACATGACATATCATGATACTATACTTTACCCAATGCATTGGAGCGCTATAAGGGTTCACCCTTCTTAAACATTTCATTTCATGCATAAGTGTGCCACATGGATCATAAAACATGGATTCATAAAACATAATCATTTATTCAATGATAAAGGAATGTGGACTTAATACATGAAACTTTGTAATCAACAAGTAAAGGTGCATAAAGGTGGATACCCTTGATGGAGAAATGGGCATGGTATCCACTACCCAATGACATTGGCTTAGAAAATCGGTGTGATTTCTGCAGCGTAACGGCGTGACATAAGAATTCATAAAAATGGTTGATGAGAGAAAAAGGGGTTCCTCATCATATTTACATGTAATGGAAATTAAGGAGGTCATATATATACATGTCCCAAAAATTTTAATGGAATTTAGATTCATGATACAAAATTATTGCTTGAATGTAAAAAAAGAGAGAGAAGTTCCTTTCTGAATTTCGACATAGTAACAGGTGTACATGGGAGGAATTTAATGAGGGATAAATGGGTCTCCCATCATTGAAACAATAAGAGGGAAGTATGGGGGAGGTGTGAAACCATACCCCAACATTCATAATTGAAATTAAAAGGCAAAACAACTTAAATAAAATTGGATAATAATGAGAAAGGAATAAAAAGCCCTTACTTGGAAGTGTGCTTCCAAAGGCTAGAGAGAGGCTTGTGAGAGGCTTCTTGGGAGCTCAGGGAACCTTGGGAGGATTCTAGAGAGAGTAGGGTAGAGGTTGGGCGAACTACAAGGGCTTTGAGTGAGGACGAAGTGGGAGCTTGGGTGGGTTTATATAGGAAAGGTGAGGGAATTCTTTATTATTTAGATTTGGGACCCCTTATATTAAATTAATCCAAACCACAAACCATCCCATGGTTTTTGCCCATGGGTTTTTGAAAAGGGAAGAAGAAAACAATATTTTATAAGGTCAAAGTACGAACTTCTTAAAATAATAAGGTTGCTTATGTGGAGGTGAGTCACACTCCCTTGGAAATTAATTTAAAAAGTCAAAGTGTTGAATATGTCTTGAGGGGTCCATTAATGCATTGAAAAGTAAGTTAAACAAACCCAAAATCACATTATTTTACTATTAAAACATATATTGGCCGAACATAAAGATTATAGAATTTTATTACATCACTATTGGGTCATTATGATGTCATAAAACACATTATATATTTAAGCGGTATTTAATTTTTACCCAAAAATTTGACTGTCTCAGAAAATTATGAAAAATTCACCGTTGGATAATTTCAACATCTTGATTCCAAAAATAACATTTATTTTATCTAAATAATTTTCTAAATATTTGAATTTTTACTTTTAAAATAAAAACCGACATTTATCGAAAATTCACGGGTTTTGACAGAAATGGATTTCAAACCTTAATAAAAAATTTAATTGCATTCATAAAATTATAAGATCATTTATATTTAATAAAAAATAATTTAATATTATTATTATTATTTTATTAAAATATTATTTAATTCAAAAATACCTTAATTTAATAAAATAGATTTCTTAATAAAATAATAACTAAAAACACCATTTGTACTTTAAAAACAATTTACAATGTTTCAAAAATGACTAGAAATTATATTCATTATTATATACAAAAAAATATAATGTACATGAACATAGTACTACTTATTTGTAACATAACCCCTTAAAACAGCCGCATAAGGCCTAATGGTAAGGTGTGCGATGGTGGGAGACTCTTGGGGTGGCTCAGATAACATCGCTCAAGTGGTAATTTCTATCAACTTCCACTTCTCCCGTAGATGGTCACGTTCAAGCTTGACATGGTGAACCTCATCTTGGGCTTGGTCAAGAGTGAAGCCCAAGGATGCCACCTCTTTTCCGAGCTCTGACAAATGGGCTTCGTATGGGGCAATTCTACTTGATGAGGCCATCACTTCTTTTGTCTGAGTAAATTGGATTTGTTAAAGTATTATATTTATACTAATCATGTGATCATTGTTCAATGACTATAAAAGTAACGGTCACAATTCATATCATAAAACCAATGAAGTTTACATTTTATAAACACATTTTATATAAAGAGAAATTTAATAAGATCAAGATGGATTTTCCATTAATGAAACTTTGGGTCGTTACAATATTCCCCCTTAAGAAATTTCACCGTCAAAATTTTCCTTTTCCCATACTAAAACAAATGTGGGTAACTTAGCTTCATCATATCCTCTGATTCCCATGTTGCTTCTTCAAACTTGTGGTTTCTCCACAACACCTTGACGAGGGGCATTGTCTTATTTCGTAGAACTTTTTCTCTACGGTTTAAGATCTTCACTGGTTTCACCTCATAAGAAATATCATCTTCCAATTGTACCACCTCAGAAGAGAGTACATGTGAAGGGTACGATATGTACTTTCTTAAGAGGGATACATGAAATACATCATGTACTTTGGTCATAGTAGGTGGAAGTGCTAGTCGATAGGCCACAGCCCCAACATGATCAAGAATCTCAAAGGGGTCGATGTACCTTTGACTTAACTTCCCTTTATTTCCAAACCTCATGACCTTTTTCCACGGAGATATGCATAGAAACACCATGTCTCGAACTTTAAACTCAAGTTATCATCGATGATTATCTACATAACTCTTCTGTCGACTCTGAGATACCTTGATATGCTGCTGAATGGGTTTTACTTTCTCCACCATTTCCTCGACCATTTCTGGTCCAAGCAGCTTACGTTCACCAACCTCATCCCAACATGCCGGTGTTCTGCACCTTTTCCCATACAAGGCTTCATATGGTTTCATTTGGATGCTCGAGTGGAAACTGTTATTATAAGAGAACTCAACCCGAAGAATATGTTGATCCCATCCTCCTTTAAAGTCCATTGAGAATGCTCTCAACATGTCCTCAAGTGTTTGGATAGTCCTCTCAGATTAGCCATCAGTTTGAGGATGATAGGCCGTACTGAAGTTCAGTTCAGTATTCAGAGCATGTTGAAGACTCTTCCAAAACTTAGAGGTAAATCTTGGATCTCGGTCAGACACAATAGATAGTGGTACTCCATGTAACCTTACCACTTCCTTGATATATATATGTGCTAGTTGATCCAAATAGAAATCCTCTCGAATAGCAATGAAGTGTGAAGTCTTTGTAAGATGATCCACAACAACCCAAATTGCATTGTTGCCTTTGGGTGTCCTTCGAAGTCTGGTGAAAAAGTCCGTGGTGATGTTCTCCCATTTCCATTATGGTATGGGAAATGGTTTCATCATCCCCTTAGACTTCTGCCTCTCTTACTTCACTTGCTGACACACCTGGCACTTTGATGTATATTCAGCGATCTCCTTATTCATATTATCCCACCAAAATTTTTCTCAGAGGTCTCAATACAACTTTGTGCTCCCTGGGTTAATAGAGAAATTGGAACTATGTGCAGCATCTAAAAGTTCCTTCTTCAGCTCCGGACTTGATGGAACACATAATCTTTTCCCAAACTGCACAATTCCTTCTTCATTAACATTAAACTCTGAGGATTTACCCTTTTTGATAGCTTCCACTTTTTCTTGAATTCCTAAATCATCCTTTTGTGCATCCTTTAACCTTTCCAAAATAGATGGTTGAGAAATCATTTGTGAAAGGATTGATGATGTTCCCTTTTTTATGATTCCCACATCCATCTTCATCAAGTCTAAGAATATTGGATCCTACTCAATTCTCATCATTGATGGAATTGCTGGGTCCTTTCTACTTAGGGCATCTGCCACCTTGTTCGCTTTACCAGGGTGGTAAAGTATTGAACAGTTATAATCCTTAATGAGCTCTATCCATCTTGTCTAGCGCATATTAAGCTCTTTCTGTGTGAATATATATTTAACACTCTTGTGGTCAGTATATATCTCACATTTCTCTCCATAGAGATAATGCCGCAAGATTTTCAAGGAAAAGATCACCTCCGCAAACTCCAGATCATGCGTTGGATAGTTTCGCTCATGGGTTTTCAACTGCCTTGAAGCATAGGATA
Source organism: Viscum album (assembly GCA_963277665.1). Classification (NCBI taxonomy): domain Eukaryota; kingdom Viridiplantae; phylum Streptophyta; class Magnoliopsida; order Santalales; family Viscaceae; genus Viscum; species Viscum album. The sequence goes on from OY728156.1 coordinate 101,816,969, forward strand.
TAACTTTATCATTCTGCATCAGCACACTGCCTAAGCCCTTCTTTGAAGCATCACTGAATACCACAAAAAGTTCCTCACTTGTGGGTAAAGTGAGCACGAGTGCAGTGATAAGCCTCCTTTTAAACTCTTTGAATCTTTCTTCGCATTCATCACTCCAACAAAACTTTACTCCCGTTCAAGTTAGCATGGTAAGTGGGTTGGACAATCATGATAAATTTCTCACAAATCGTCGATAATATCCAGCTAACCCGAAGAAGCTACGGATATCTGTTACCGATGTTGTCCTCGTCCATCCCTCAATTGCATATGTTTTGGAGGGGTCCATAGATATCCCATTGCTTGTGATGATATGGCCCAAGAATGAGAACTCCTTCAACTAGAACTCACACTTTCCGTACTTTTCATAGAGCTTCTCCTTGCGCAAAGTCTCTAGTACAATTTTTAAATGCTCCTCATAATCCACTTTGGTTTTGGAGTATATTAGAATATCATCTATAAATACTACCACAAATTTGTCAAGGTAATCTCTAAAGACTCTATTCATCAAGTCCATGAATATTTCTGGATCATTGGTGAGTCCTAAAGGCATTTCTATGAATTCATAGTGCCCGTATCTTGTACGAAAAGTAGTCTTGGGGACATCTTCCTTCTTCACCCTTACTTGATAGTATCCCGACCGCAAATCCACCTTGAAGAAGTATTGTTCTCCACGCAGCTGATCAAACAAGTCATCGATTCTTGGGAGATGATACTTGTTCTTTATCGTGATTTTGTTAAGTTCACAATAATCGATGCAAAGCCACATTGACCAATCCTTCTTCTTGACGAAGAGGACTGGTACACCCCATGGTGAAGCACTTGGGCGTATAAACCCTTTATCCAGATTCTCATGTAGTTTTTTCTTCAACTCTTCAAGATCAACAACAACCATTCTATATGGAGTCTTGTATATTGGTTACACCCCAGGTATAAGTTCAAATGAAAATTCAACATCTCTTCTAGGAGGAACACCAGGAAGTTCCTCATGAAACACTTCAGTGAATTCCTTAACAATAGGCATTTCTTCAAGGATGGTTTCTTCCTTGGACTCAATCATCTGTGCCAGATATGCATGCTCATAAGGCAGTAATATCCATTCTTGAGATGATGGAGCTAAAGGAGATTCATCTTCCTCCTAACACATGTAAAGAATAGGGGGTCGATTCTCCATATGGAGTGTGATTCCCCTCTCCCGACAATTTATATTGGCTCTATATAAGGAAAGCCAATCCATGCCAAGAATTGCATCAAATTCCACCAGAGGGAGTATGATGAGGTTCACCGGGAAATTCAATCCACATATTATAACAGGGGAGGACTTATATTCATGGGATGCAATGATTACCCCATTTGTCGTACTCACCGACATCTTTACTTCCATGATTTGTGGTGGTGTTGGGATTGTTCTACTAAACTTTTGAGATATAAAAGAATGTGTATAACATGAATTAAAAATTATGTTCTCTATTCTTGAATGAATAAATAGTTTACCTGTCACCACTTCGTTGTCGGGGTTCACTTCAGCAGAAGTGATGGCAAAAGCTCGTCCTTGATACCTTGGAGGTTGTTGGTTTTCTACGAAAACCCTTGGATTAGGGCACTGATTTAAAAAATGACCCGGTTCTTTGCATTTGTAGCATTGAACAACGTGTTGAGGTTCGAACGGAGTGTTACTCTCTTCTGTCGCAGCCGTGGGTCTTTATTTCCGATAGTTAATAGCTTGGTACCCTTCTCTTCCACACCTGAAGCATTTTTTCGTCCCCTTAAGGCAATTTCTAGGGTGCTTCTTTCCGCACTTTTGGCAAGTGAGGTGCTGGATCTTCATAGCACTGTTGGATTTATCCATCGGACCACCAGCATTGAAGTCCACCTTATGCTTCTTGTCCCCATGATACCCCTGTGATTCCCCGATCTCCATTTTGACCTTGAGGTCACATCGGATAATTTCTTCATAGCTGTTGAAGTCACGAATCACTAATGCTTTCCGCAAGCTAGGCTTCAGCCCACCAAAGAAGCGGTCAACCATGCATTCGGGGGTAATGACAAAGCCGGAAGCGTATAGTGCAAGCCTTGTGAAGTTTTCCTCGTACGCTCCAACAGATTCTTCATCTTTTTGCTTGAGGGAAAGGAAGTCCCTTTCCATCTTAAGCCGGAGGGTGTGTGGAAAATATTTATCGAAAAACATCTTCCGGAAATCCTTCCATTCCAACGCCTCGATCTCCTCCTCAGGCTTCGTATTTTTTATCAACGTCCACCATTGATCAGCTTCACCCTCCATACGATAAGCCGCTAGGAGAACCTTCCCTTGTTCAGTACATTGGAGGATGGAGAATATCTTTTCAATGGAGTTGATCCATTGTTCAGCGATCGTGGGATCGTATGATCCACTAAAAGTAGGAGGCCTTTGTCTCATGAAGTTCTCGATAGCGACTTGTTCTTTACTAGGGGGGGGGGGGTTGAACGTTCCTCTTGACCCGTGTTTCTATTCAAAACTTGAGTTATCTGAGAGAGAAGTGTGACAAAGTTAGCAATTCCTGCTCCCATTGGATTTGGCATCTCATTAGTATAGTTATCACACTGATCTTCACAACAGTTGTTAGCCCGAGTACTCCTATTACCGGCCATTGGATAGAATAAAAGGAAAGTTAGGGGTAACACATAAAGGGTAATCCAAAGACAAAAGTTGATGACTTATAAATAAACTTTCATTTCCTTAACTCATGAGTCTATAGGCTTCAATCTAGGATTTTCATGATTTACTTTCTAACATATATTCTTACGGGCATTTTTTTTAATTCCCTTAATAAGGGTTCATAATAAGATTGTGAATTTATCAAAACATATCCCTCGGGAGTGTCATAACCAAGAGTGCAGAAAGGCCCGTTGTCATTCACCAGTTCCCGTTCGATTCTAGCTCAAATCGGTGTTTTCGGGGTTTACCCCTAGGATACATTTGTGCCAGAGCTGCCTCTATATGCTCGTATCCAGACAGGGATATATTTGTTTGATAAACCACTTACTCAGTACTTACCAAAACTTAGGGGTGTTTTTTCTATACTTAGTCTTGTATCTAAGGCTTTACTAGGGCTTCCTAATCCCAAAAATAACTAAACCTATCCTCTGATACCAACTATGACAACCCTGCTTTTTATTACAACTTAAACATGATTTATTACATAAAACATCACTTGATACAACAAATAATATCGAGAGGTTTAGTGCCTTTTGGGATTAGGATCATTGCATAAAAACTTGAAACATGAAATACAATATCTTTATTGAAAACATACTTTACATGACCACTACATTCCCTCGTACTTAGCATTGCATGGGATAACCTGAGGACATGCATAAGAAAAGGGTGAGCTATAAACCCCAGTAAGGGAGTACATATGGAATAACTTGAGGAGTACAATACATGTTAGACAATAGGCATATCAATATAGCGTAAGAAAAACATGAACATAAAGGCATGATAAATAATGATAATCATAACATGGAAATGTGGCAACAACACTTAACATGGAATTAGCATGAGCCAAGGCCCATTGCACATGGAGCATGAGTAAATCCTCATTGCACATAAAGCACGAGTAAATCCTCGTTGCACTTGAATTAGCATGATTCAACACTCATTGCACATGATGTATCATGATACTATACTTTACCCAATGCATTGGAGTGCTATAAGGGCGCACCCTTCTTAAACATTTCATTTCATGCATAAGTGTGTCACATGGATCATAAAACATATATTCATAAAATATAATCATTTATTCCACGATAAAGGAATGTGGAATTCAAAAATGAAACTTTTTAATCAATAGGTAAAGGTTCATAAAGTTGGATACCCTTGTTGGAGAAATTGGCATGGTATCCACTACACAATGACATTGGCTTAGAAAATCGGTGCGATTTCGGCAGCGTAACAGCGTGACATAAGAATTCATAAAAATGGCTGATGAGAGGGAAAGGGGTTACTCATAATATTTACATGTAATGGACAGTAAGGAGGTCATATAGATACATGTCCCAAAAATTGTAATGGAATTTAGATTCATGATACAAAATTATTGCTTGAATGTAAAAGAAGAGAGAGAAGTTCCTTCCGGAATTTCAGCATAGTAATGGGTGTACATGGGAGGCATTTAATGAGAGATAAAGGGGTCTCCCATCATTGAAACAATAAGAGGGAATTATGGGGGAGGTGTGAAACCATACCCCAACATTCATAATTGAAATTAAAAGGCAAAACAACTTAAATAAAATTGGACAAAAATGAGAAAGAAAGAAAAAACCCTTACTTGGAAGTGTGCTTCCTAAGGATAGAGAGAGGCTTGTGAGAGGCTTATTGGGAGCTTGGGGAACCTTGGGAGGATTATAGAGAGAGTATAGAATAAGTTGGACGAACTCCAAGGGCTTTGAGTGATGAGGAAGTGGGATCTTGGGTGGGTTTATTTAGGAAAGGTGAGGGAATTCATTATTATTTAGGTTTGGGACCCCTTATATTAAATTAATCCAAACCAGAAACCATCCCATGGTTTTTGCCCATGGTTTTTAGAAAAGAGGAGAGGAAAACAATATTTTATAAGGCCAAAGTCCGAAATTCTTAAAATAATAAGGTTTCTTATGTGGAGGTGAGTCACACTCCCATGGAAATTAATTTGAAATGGCAAAGTGTTGAATATGTCTTGAGGGGTCCATTAATGCTTTGAAAAGTAAGTCAAAAACACCCAAAATCACATTATTTTAATTTTAAAACATATATTGGTCGAGAATAAAGATTATAGTATTTTATTACATCACTATTGGGTCATTATGATGTTATAAAAGACATTATATATTTAAACGGTATTTAATTTTTACCTAAAAATTTGACTGTCTCAGAAAATTATGAAAAATTCACCGTTGGATAATTTCGACATCCTGATTCCAAAAATAACATTTATTTTATCTAAATAATTTTCTAAATAATTGAATTTTCACTTTTAAAATAAAAACCGACATTTATCGAAAACTCACGGGTTTTGACAGAAATGGGTTTCAAACCTTAATAAAAAATTTAGGTGCATTCATAAAATTTTAAGATCATTTATATTTAATAAAAACTAATTTAATAATATTATTATTATTTTATTAAAATATTATTTAATTCAAAAATCCCTTAATTTAATAAAATAGATTTCTTAATTAAATAATAACTAAAAACACCATTTGTACTTTAAAAACTATTTACAATGTATCAAAAATGAATAGAAATTATATTCATTATTATATAAAAAATAATAATAATAATGTACATGAACATAGTACTACTTATCTGTTATATAACCCCTTAAAACAGCCGCATAAGACCTAAGGGTAAGGTGTGCGATGGTGACAGACTCTTGGGGTGGCTCGGATAACATCACTCGAGTGGTAATTTCTATCAACTTCCACTTATCCCATAGACGGTCACATTAAAGATTTACATGGTGAAGCTCAGCTTGGTCTTGGTCAAGAGCGAATCCCAAGGATGCCACCTCTTTTCTGAGCTCCAAAAAATGGGCTTCGTATGGGGAAATTCTACTGGATGAGGCCATCGCTTCTTTTGTCTGAGTAAATTAGATTTGTTAAAGTCCTATATTTATACTAATCATGTGATCACTGTTCAACGACTACAAAAGTTACAGTCACAATTCTTATCATAAAACCAATGAAGTTGACATTTTATAAAAACATTTTATATAAAGATACATTTAATAAGATCAAGAGGGATTTTCCATTAATGAAACTTTGGGTCGTTACAACTATTTGACATTCAGTAACACAACTGAGTTAGATTTGTATAAATTATCTCAAAAAATGGGTTTTTTAAATAGTGGTAAATTAATCCACAGGAGAGACCTCGTCTATCTCTATAAGACCTTTCCCCCATACTGCTTTTTAGATCCAAAGATCCCCCGATAACAACCTACAATATTCCCCTTCTCATACCTGAAAGTGATGGTTCATTCCGAAAACAATTACCATAAAAGGGTAGAATTATTAACATTTCATTCAAAGCTAAATATTTAAAATATAGCCCCCCATTTTACATATTTTAAGCCATTAAACTTCATAGCATAATGTTCTAGTGATAAGATGTTAAACTGTATAACAAATTACTCTCTATAATACATTAAACCTCAAGGTCATTGTCTTAGTCACATGATATTAACCTAAACGATACATCAAACCTTATCAAAAAGGGTAATTTTCCCATGACATTGGTTATTTAACAAAATTTTCCCTCCTTTGAATAAGTCAAATTCATATAGGAGTGATCCCCCATTCATAGCCAATGCCAAAAAATATATTCCCTTTATTCTCAAACATCTTCCTTGGGTAAACCATCCATCATGATTTTGAGGAATCCAAATCTAGATAAACATTCTTTATCCGTCATAAATAGAATGTCATAATTCCTAAGAACTCATTTTCCTAACTATGTTGTAACACACCCCGGTTGGATTTTCATAATTCGGCCATAAAGTTTTAGGGACTGTCAACCAAAGGATGCTTCTATTTGACTATGTAGTAACGCACCCTAGTTCTCTTCACAAAAAGTCATCCACAAAATAGGTTTTTCAACCAGTTGTGACTTTTTTACAAGGAGATACCTCCACTATTATTGAATATCGTGTTTTACATTCGTAAATCACAAAATCATGACTTGAAAGTACCCTTTAAAAATCTGAAGAATGTAATAATATTCTCATTCCACAAGCCTTGGTTGGGTCTTCATTTTGAAACTTATGGTCAAAACTATTTGACCTTAAACATGAGTCTATTTATTTTAGTTTCCAAGACTTTAAACTACCCACCAAAAAAGAGACACAATACTCACTAGGTTGAAAAACTGTAAAGGACACTCTGGGTAAAAGTCGAGTCTCTACTCACTATATCTGAACCCCATGAAATTTAGGAAAAAATAAAGCAATGAAAAGATAACAGGAATGAAACTTTTTAGGTTGAAAACACATAAATAGAATGCAAATAAAAAACTATGTCTCACTCACTAAGTCTTCATTATATTGGGACTACTAAAAAATTAGGGTGATTTCCTAAAATAACCAAATTCATTATGGTTTTCTATATAAGCCTAGCAATAGTTGAACTATGATCACAAGGCCCCATGGATTAGGAATAAATTAGGGAATCCTCCAATTCCTTTCACTGTGGTTATGACTAAATGATGCAAATATTACTTACTATGAAAATCTACTTCAATTTTATATTATGATCATAAAAGGAAAATTGGGATGAATAAATACATGATTACAAACCAATTTATTTTCATTTATGAGACAAATTAATCAGAGGAGAATCCACAAGATAGATTCTATTTATCACACATTATAAAATACTATCAGTGTAATACTTCATTTATTGAATAGCTTCTCAAGACCCATCAAGAGCTTGTTGAATCCCAACCATGTAAAAATATTCAGTCTCTTTAGCCCAGTGAAGTTCCTCTAATGCATTTGTAATTGTAGTTGACCCTTTTGTTTGGAATCTTTCTTATGAATGGTAAATTAGTATGATCTCCCACCAAGAGACATCCAATTCTTCCAAAAGGTGTGATATTTGAATAGTCTTCTCCTTAATCCATTACCTAAATTCCATAAACTTCTTAGCATGATTGGCCTCCTCTTAGGATAATTCATCTTGGAGATCATCAATATTGATAATAAGCTTCACCTTTATGAGTTTTTTATAGATTTTGTTCTTGACCCATTTTGTTAATGATACCCTTCATTGTAGTATGAATCATGTGTTAATCAAATCCACTATATCATAGAATACCAAATTGGAATGAAAGTCGACATAATCATGATGATTGGTATTCAAAAGGAACCTAAGAGATTGTCTTCCAGATGTCCCACTAGGCTGTACAGTGTATGATGAAAATTAATTTATGTGTCTCAAAATATGACCCAAAGCCACTGTTAGAGGGATGAATGTATTCTAGGATTAGTGACTTCAATGTGGAACCCTTCCCCCTCCCTTTGGGATAATAACAACATATATTTCTAGTATTAGATGCATTAGAATAGAATCTCCACCCTTAGGCTTGGCTATAGAAGTTGATAGTGTTGGACATATATAATACTCATTTTCAGCCTCAGTGGGATAAAAATGGAAGAGGTAAGGGATGACCAAAAATGTTGGAGACACTCAACCCATGATAGGTCAGTGGATTTGGTGGATTCCTCTCTAACATCTAGGACCTCAGTAGTTTGATCTGGGACATCTTAATAAGGGGAACTCTCTTGAGTCTACCTATATATCACTAGGAGAGGATCATAAAGATTATCTGCTTCAGAATCCCATTAGCAATGGGAGTAGGATGGACTTCAGAACCCTATTTATGCATTTTTGTTACCACATTCTCTATGGATGAAGTTATGTGATTCAACCAGTCATGTTAAAAATATCAGGCATAAAAAAATTGGTTTTTCAAAAAATATAGACTCATGTTCTTTCAATTCCCTACTAAATTACTCAAAATATTCTAAAGAGGTGGAAGGATTAATATATTCTAGCATTTTTGAAAATGTCATTTCATGTTTTATCATGGAATATATTACTCTCCCAATCCCATTAGTAGTCTCACCCTTGGTGATGCCTGAAAAATTTGGCTCAGGACCCAGCAATACACCCTCTTTCAATAACCTAAGACCCTAAAAATCTTCTTGAGAGACAGTCCCAGGGTCAACATTAGTTGTCGCAGTGTCCAGCAGTGCATGAGATTAATTTGAAATATCATAAGTAATATAAGTCATTAGTCAACATATGACACCTTATGATGTACCTTAGACATTACCAAAATCCTCATTCATCTCTATAGTGGCAGGGGAGCAGACAGGAGCATATGATGTATCCTCAACCCTCGACACTTCTTCTATAAAGGGATCTGAATCACTAATAAGTATCAACATTTAGTCTAGAGCATCCTCCTTAGTTATTGGAGGCTCATTTCCAAGACCCCTGAGAGAGGAGAGGGAAGGATATTATACAACTACATATAGGGTTAATCATTTATTTTGGATAAATCATAGAAAAATGATACCGTGGAGACTAACTATCATTGAAGATGTTCTTAGACAAAGATTTTATTCAGTAATTTTATTTCTTTTTTGATGGTGTATAGCTATAACCAGCCTCTTAAAAGATAAGTATTAGATATGGCAGTATATTTTTTCCTTCCTTATCGATATCCATTGTCCACTAACCCATAGATATCTATCCCAACTCAGGAGAAGATTCTTTAGTTCTAAGTGGGGTTCCAATCAATCCATTTTTAGTGATGCAATCATAGCTGATTTCCACTAGTCCACTATAAATAAATATGACCTTCTCCTTAATGAAATAAAATTATTTGATATTAAAGAAGGGAATAAAAAATGAGGAAACAATAAAAGGGGAACTTATATCCTTGTGATCATCATAGTCAATCCCTTCCTCATAAGATGGGTGGTCAACCACTTCAGCAGTACCCTATTTCGACATGCCCTCCACTTATCTCATGGTAGGGATCTGGTTGTCAGTTGTAGAAATAAAAATATCTAGTACCTATATATAAATTACCACCATAGTGGGATCATTCCCAAAGTGAATATTGGGTGGGTCTCGAGCATCTCCCATTTTTGGAATCCACAGCTCAGTATGAAGAAGTGACCATAAAATTTCAGCATCAGATGGAATGTCCTATAAAAATTAGACTACCTATAGTTCCACATATTCAGATATTGTCCTGAACTAATATAAAGAAAATTTGAAAACCTGTAGTTTCACAGTCTTCCAAACTCTCTTTGTCGTAGAAGAAATACATAAAATGGAACTCTGGTCTCCTCCTAACAATGATATCCATACCACCTAAGAAAAACATCAAATGTTGTGCCCATTTTGATCCTAATTGGTGGAATAAACCATGAACCTGTTCATTTAGGTGTACCTGGGACCTCATTATCTTATCCCTCTAAAAGGGATAAGCACCCTCTGGGGAAGACGAAACACCTTATATAGGGGTTATCCTTTCTACCTCACTTTCTATGATTGGAAGTTGTTATATCCATAACTCAAGGGATGGATTCTGCAAACACTCCCTCGGTGTATGAAAAAATCATGGCCTCGACATACCAAGAGTTAAATCCCATAGATGCAACTGATAGAGGTAGGTTGATTACCGCTCCAGTTACCTCAATCATTATAAGCATTCATAGATATCAAAATACCATTGGATTATTTTCTGATTGGACATTCACTAGAGGAAATATAGTATTTCTATAGGCACTTGAATTGGCATGAAAATATATATGGATCATAGGCCTCACATATAACATCTCCATAAATATGGTTCATCGTCACTAAATTCCTAATGTAAATATACCCATCTTTGAGTCTCTATATGGGAATAAATTGAACTCCTTCAAAAGGTTCAATATCACCAAGGTGTCATCGCTCTTCAGGGACAAGGGTTAAATTCCATAAATGGCCTGGACAAATGGTTAAAAATGGAACCCAGTAAAATCAGTCCCACTAAGCAAGGAATTTGATCCAATTTAGGGTATGATCTATCCTCACAGTACATGTAATGTCCCTACAATTATGAAAGTAGACTTCTCTATGTGAATATGCATCATGAATCATTGAGTCTTTACCAGGATAGGATTCTTGAACCCTACATGCTTCTTCTATTCTAGGTTGGCCACAATGATGAATTTCCTTGGCTTCATGACTCCATTGGAGTCACAGATAGGAAGAAGGTGGACACGTAGCCACATGGCTAAAAATAATGCAATACATGTATTTTCAGTTACATGGGACCTGGGTTTGTACCACCATTGGTTTTACTCCACCTTTTCTAAAAGTGGGATAGAATTTACCAGGATCACATCAAATCACCATCTTGGGACCCCCTGTTGGAATTTTTCAAGTGGGGCCTTTCCCCTTTGGATCCATGGAAGAATGGATTCATGATTCATGATGGATATCCACCATCAGGTAGGGATCATCCTTCTTAATTTCCCGAGCTATCTTCAATAGCTCATGCACCAGAATTTTTCTCCTTTAAGACTCATCTGACATCGCTCCTGATGGGATGAACTCAACATACATATCTCCAAGGGATGGATCCCCAAAAAATATTATGGACATCTCACAATTTGATACAAACTTCTCCATGCATCAGGTAGAAAGAGTTAGTTTATGAGATCCATAAGTTTAATGGATCTGAGATGACTTTAAAATTTTTGTATACGTATGTTTGGGACACCCATATGGCTTCATAGATACCCATTGCTTTCAAATTGATTGAAAAGTTAGCAATGGTCTAGCACACCTAGTATGACCACATCCACTCAGGACTAACACCCTATCCCGATAAGAGATCCCTTTCTTCCCTCCAACCCTTTGACTAGTCTACCTTGATATCATAAAAGAAAAAGAGATAGTAGTGTAGTTTTATTATGGACATTTTAGGACTAAAATCTAGAGAACATTGGTTGTGATACGTGACAAAGACTGTGGATGTTGTTACCATAATAATGTATGCACCCATTCTTAAAACATTAGAATTAGTGAAGTTCTTATAGTCTTGAAACCAAGAAAAAGGAGTGTGATTATTAAACACCCGAATGAATACATCCTTCAAATGTATTTGGTCATAAATGTTAGATTTGAATAATACAAATATAGACAATAGGGGTTGAATTTAGTCTTTTTAAAAATCTCTATAGATTTTGAATTTTAAATCTCATTGCGATTTATTCTAATATTCAACATTCTCTTGTGCGATGAGTATGATCATTGGATTAACAAAAACTATGAAAACAAAAAATTTATAGTGGTATAGGGTATAAAGATCCCCTATTCAACTTCACCAATGATATCTCTGTGAGATTAGTGAATTTCTCTAGAATGGTCCTCTTATCACAGGACCTTCAAAACCACAACTGAGTGTAGACAGTTGAAACCTTTAAAACAGGGCCACATAGATTTTTATAGTTCTTTTATAGTGAACTAGTTATCCATAGCTTAGACTGAGAAGATGATACTCCACCATGACTGAGTATGAGTTGTCAAAACTCCAATAAATCAAAAGAGATTGATTTGACAATTGTTTGTGTTAAAATTCATAGTTACAGTCATAGAAACTGATAGTAGATAGATCTTCATCTTTAGAAATGAATATCTTTTTAAAAAAATTACTCTAAATTGATCCTAGTTAAAATTATCTTTAAAAAGTACCAACAAACAAGAAGTTGATTGAGGTAGAAAATGTATGTCTCCAAATTGTAGTCTATATTATAAAAATAGTTGATCATTCATAGCAGAATTACTATAAAAGATATTCATAGGTATATAGTTTTATGCATGTTGATTATCATAACACTGTATCTTTAGAGAATACTCAATTTATATACATATATCCCATTTTTTGGTTGAGAATCTAAAATAAAATCACCTGAAAGGGAAAAAATATTTAAAATACAAAATAATAAGGGGAGACATAACATCCCTTAAGAATAATAGTGATTTACCCTAATGAAAATGAGTCTTTGAATTGATCAAGATGAGGCTTTGAATCGATCATAAAAGAGATTTTATCAGATCTTTAATTTCGTCAAGACCATGGCAGAAATATAGGATAAAATCACAGATTTAAATTTATAATGTTGAATAGTCAAATGTAGGGTTCCTTCATAAAACTAAAAAATACCAAACATAGGGTTAAACTGTGTAGCATTCGTTCTCCAAATGTAAGGTTAAAAATGTAAGGTTGATCATAAAATTAAGGTTGATGAACCGTATATTTGTTTCTCAAATGTAGGGTTCCTTACTTACATAGGGTTAATTAATAATAATTTATTCTATTAATAGTAGTAAATTTATTTAACCATACTTTTCTAAAAATTTTGGGTTGATGATATATACTTACTGATCTGCATGTAGGGTTCATTACTTATTCTGCTTTAACCAATGTAGGTTTCATTCCTTACGCATTGTTCTAAACGTAGGGTATGAATAGTTTTTCTAGAAAACATAAAAATACATTCCAAATGGTTTGACGAATAATCCTTAGAGATTAATAAAAAGAATATAATTCCAGAATAAATTTTATGAAGAATATTAATTTCCTAAAATACACATAATGTAATTTCATTAGTAAAACATACAAGGGTATTTGTGATCATCAACATCAATGAGATTTATATAGTACTATATAGAAAATACATTCCCAAAATTATCCCCATTTTTATGATCACAAAATCCCGAAAATCTTATAGAAAAATATAAGATTTGGGAAACACTAAAAAAATATTTTAAAGAAAGAAATTTTATCTTTAAAGATTAATTTTATCAAAATATATTTTGATTTCACAAATATATTTCAATTAGAAAAATATTTTATTGTTGTGATAACCAAATTTTCTTCCCCTTTTATTGATATAAAAAATAAAGTATTAGAAAAAGGTTTAAAACATGTTTAATTTTTCATTGAAAAATAAATGAATGTTATAGTATACTATTTAGAAAAATGATACATCAGTTCTAGCTAAAGTAGTAACCATATAATAAAATATAGCAATGAAGCACAAAATATAAAAAACAGTGGAATTTTTATTATAAAAACTGTAAAAATAGATAAGTATATCTTTTTGAGAAAAATGGTTAAAACAACTGGATTGGTAGATAGTGAAAGTTTTTGATTAGGAGCGATTACTAGTTGGTGTGATGTCAGAGAAGCCTAAAAGACTACTTTTAACTCTTATATCTGACCTTGTAACCTTTTTGAAAGATTACCTACCAATTTCCTTATCAAAATTCTTAAATATTAACTTATTTTAAAATTTTCTATCAATTCGACTTTCAAAAAGTATTGAAATTTATCCTATGTCTGCAGAAACTGAGATAGATTATCATTGAATTTATTAAAGAACAACTTGATTCAAGGTTCACTTGATGTGATTTTCTCAAAAATACATTTTTGGTTATCCAATAACTAACAAAGGTGCATAATGATAATAAATAAATTTAATCCTTTCATTCATATCATCCATTACTAATTTGATAGATTGAAATATTCTGATCAGATCATGTGATGATTGTGGTGAATAGGTCTAATCTTGGCATTGATTTATACTCCCTTTTATAGATTCAAATTAACATCCCAAGTACCATTTCAATTTTGAAAATTTTATTTTAGAAATAGATTAATATTTTAGTTTGACAAATTTATCCAATAAATCTCTCTTGAATGCATCAAAATCTTTTTTTGAGACAAAATTTTCTCTTAACTCTTTAATTTGATTCAGAACTGAATCTGATTCCATCATTAGAAAAAATGAGTTTCTCAAATCATCAAAATATTTTCTTAATGCATCAATTTCTTATTGAAGACTGGATTTATCCTCCTTAACCATGTTAAACATTATGATAAGAACCTCAATTTTATTTTTTAGAGAATCTGATATTCCTCAATCATGATTTTTTGATTGAGGAGCCTCTTCTATAACATATAAGGTTTTATCTAAATTCTTCACACTTTAAAAAGACATAACATCAAAGAATTATCCCCTCCCTCCAAAAAAAGATGTAGTTCTTTCTATAGAATGATCAATGGTATAGACAACCTAAATTTAAAAGATATCTTTGGTATTAGTAATAAATTTTTAAACTCACTAATCTTCTTGAGAATTTTATTTCGGTTGATCTAGTTGAGGAACAACTTAAAGTTCTTGATCATTAATTTCATCTTGTTGATAAGAATCATGGTCTAGTTCTTCCAAATCAACTGAACGAGATTCATCTCTAAATCCTAACTCTGGATCCTCATGCTGGGGTTCTTCTCTGATCTATGCTCTTAATAAAAATTCCTCACAGTTTCCTTCTTCTAAACATTATTTAGTAAGATATATATCATCATATCATAGATATCTTTTGTTGGGTTGTGTAACACCTTCTATTCTAGATTCTCTAACTTCTTCACTTATAAATTTAGTTGTACCTGCAAACTTATACTTTCCTTTATCCCACTAAACAAAAGATCTATAATTTTGTTGTTCATCCACACTAATATGCAACAGCTTACCTTTTACTTTACTACAAAATAATCCAAATTTTTATAGAGTACCAGTATTCAAAACATTGTTGTGGTGACATCGTATTCAAGAATCTAAAGGATGAATAAAATTTTTCTTAAATAAAATAAGAGAAAAAATATTTCCATAAGGATGGAATAAAATACTTGCATCTAAATGGAAATAATAAATCAGATGTCTCAACAAATATTTGGGTAAGTTCAACTTGATTTCACTGATAAACAGAAACATAATATACACATATGGGTACAAAATATTCTCCATTTAAGAAACCATTGGAGTGATATAATTTTTAATAAACATTACAAAAAAATTATGGTCTACCTAAAGATCTTTTACAAACATTTTCCTAATATTTTTTTCAACCAAAAATAAATTAAATGATATCTTCAAATTTGTGGTCTTTATTTACCATTGATTAAAGATCAAAATTGAATACTCTATCTTGAGATAATTTTAATATTTGGGAAATCTCAATTGAGGATATTGAAAAATATTTATCATCTACTTGAGAAAATATCATATCCTCTAATTCCTTGAAGATAAACTAAAAAATCATTTAAAACTACTTCAGTTCTAACTCATAAAGAATACATGGATTTTACTCATTAAATAGAAATTACAAAACTTGAAATGAAAGAGCCTGCTTGAGAAGAATATTTTCTCATAAAACCATTAAAAATATACAACTTTTATTTGAACAATCTTTTAGAATGGGACATAATGATTCTACAAATCTATTGATTCACCTTCATCTATTTTCTTAGTAAATGACATTTCTAAGAATCTTAAGGTTAACGGTTTTTAGATTCTATGGTTTGGAATAAATATAAGAGCTCTAGAAGGTGAAACGGTTTGAAAATAAAGGGTAAGGAAAGCTAAAGGGTTTTCTAATGGAAGATGACATGGTATGGTTTCTCATGCCGATTATGTAGGGTAATCATTAAATTAATAGTTTTTTAAAACATGTGGTTTAAAACCCGAAAATAATCAAAATTTATTTAAACAAATAAATTAAGTAATAATTTAACAATGAAATTAACACATTAAAATAAAGTAATTAAAAACAAATTAAAACAATAAACAATTTTAATAGAAATAAATTGATAAATATTTATTTAAAATTAAATAAACATAACTCCCCCGTAATTAAATAAAAACTTTTAGTGAGAAGTGGTTTAGTAAAAATATCAGCTAATTGATATTTGGTATTTACAAATTCTAAAGATATATCCTTTTTAAGAACATGCTCCCTTCTAAAATGGTGCCTTATATCAATATTTTTAGTACTATAATGACTTATAGTATTTTTTGAAATATTTATTGCACTATTATTATCACATAAAATAGGTATATTATTAAAATTTAGTCAAATATCTAGTATAGTATGTTTCATCCATAGAACTTGTGCACAACAACTTCCAGTAGACACATATTCTGCCTCAGCTGTTGATAGGTAAATTGAGTGTTGTTTCATACTCAACCATGATACTAAAAATTTTCCTAAAAAGTGAGAGGTTCTTGAGGTTATTTTTCTATATAATAAAAAAACTCAAAAATATGCATATGAATAAGAAATTAAATAAAAATCATATGTTTTTGGGTAAAGAACATATCAAAAAATGTTTCCTTAAATATCTAAAAATTATTTTAAGAATAAAAAGATGGGAATATTTTGGGTTTGTCTTAAATATATCACATAAAAATAAACAAAACATTATATCGGGTCTGCTAGTAGTAAGATACAATAAACTACCAATCATACTTTCATATAATTTGTTGTCAATTGGTTTTACAGCTTCATCCAAATCAATTATTATATTTGTACACATGGGATTTGTAAAGGTCTTACTATTTTCAAGTTGATGATCTTTCATTGAATTAATTATGTATTTACTTTAATTTAATGTATTCCTGTAATATTTTTGATAAATTTAAAATCCTAAAAAGAAATTCAGTTCTTCTATCATACTCATTTCAAATTCTTTTTGCATTATATTTGAAAAATAATTACAAAGATTTTTATTTGTTGAACTGAAAATTTCATCATCAACATAAATTTGTACTAATTAAATATTATAAAAAATGGTTTTATTAAAAATATTAGGATATAATAATCCCACATAAAATCCATTTTCTAAAAAAAATTGAGCATAATCTTTAATACCAAGCACTAGGTGCTCGTTTAAGTCTATACAAAGATTTAGTAAGTTTAAAAAATAAATTTGGTTTATAAGGGTTTTAAAAACCTAGGTGTTTTTCAACATAAACTTTCTCCATTAAATAACCATTTAAAAAGGATGATTTTACATCCATCTGATATAATTTAATATTCATATGAGATGCATAAGCTAAAAGAGTTATAATGGATTCTAATATAGAAACATGTGAAAATGTTTAATCAAAATCAACACCTTCTTATTGATTATATCGTTCAACTACTAATATGGATTTATTTCTAGTTATAATCCCTTGATCATACTTTTTATTTATAAAGATCAATTTAGTTCTTATTTCTAGATAATCTGATGGTCTCTCCAATAAATCCTAAAATTCATTTGTTTTTAATTGTTTTAGTTTTTATTTAATGGATATCATCTAACTCTCATCTTCTAAAGCTTCTTTAATAGATTTAGTTTCTAACTAAGATAGAAAGGTAGAAAATTCAACTAGGTTTCCTACATTACTTCTAGTTATAATTCATGTCTCTAGGTATCTATAAAAATTTCTAATGGATAGTTATTTTAGATTCCAGACTATCTAGGTAAGATAATTTCACATTATTTAGTTTCATGTTATTTTTAACTATACTAAATTTTATTTAAATACTTTCCAAATCATATTTATGATAATCATGTCTCATATTGTCAAAAGAGTCTATTTTTTTCTATGTTTGGTCTTTCTCCTTATTAAAAGGGATAGTTTCATCAAACACCACATGAAATGATTCTTCAATAATGCTTTAATTTTTATTAAACACTCTATAAGATTTAAAAGTGATAGAGTAACCTAGAAATTTCCTTCACCAATTTTTTGATCGAATTTACCAAGTTAATCATCATTATTCTAGATATATACCTTGAATTCAAAAAAATAAAAGTATTTTACTTTATAATTTCTATTATTAAAGAGTTCATAAGATGTATTTTTAATGATTGATCTTATTAAAACTCAATTCATGATATAAAAATATTTTCTTATAGTTTCTATCTAGAAATTGGTATGAAGACTATATTTTTTCAGCATAATTCTTTCCATTCCTTGAATAGTTCTGTTTCTTCATCCAATAATTCCATTTTTTTTGAGGTGTTCTTACTGTATAGAAGGTGTGTTTAATATCTGGATTTGAGAAAATAGAATTAAATTATCAATTCTAAAATTTTCCACCATGGACATTTCTCAATGAAATTATTTTAAAATCTTTTTCATTTTGAACAATTTTGAAAAATCATTCACAAATAGTGAATACTTCACTTTTGAGTTTTAAAAAATAAACCCGATATTGAAAAATAATCCACTAAAAAATAAACATACAATTTACCAGCCAAGCATTCTACTATGTATAATTACAAAACCCATATGGATAAATTTTAATCGTTTAGATGTAGCGATTTTGTTAATTGATTTGAAAGAGGATTTTTGTTGTTTATCGATTTGACATGCATCACAAAATCTATCATCTTCAAACTTAAGACAAGAAAATTTTGAAAATAACTGTTACATTGATAATTTATTTAGATCTTATATCTTACAATGTCCAAGTCTATCTATGACTCATTTTTCTTAGTTTTTAAACAGTTTAGTTTTTTACATAAGGAATTCAGATCCAAAGTATAATAATTCTCTGTTCTAGGTTATCTAAATTTAAACAGTTTAATTTTGAAAACAGAGTAATAATTTTTAGATAAATAAACATAATAACCATCATACCAAAGTTTATAGATACTTATTCGGTTGTGTTTTATCCATTGTACATACAATAATTTTTTGATTGATATAGCCTTTTGATCTCCAACAGTTCCAACTCCAACAATATTTCCTTTTTCATTATCACAAAAAATTGATTATACCTCCATCCATTTGAATCAATATATGTAAATTTGATGATTATCCACTCCTATGTCTAGAGAATCCACTTTCTGTATACCATATGGATTTTCTATTCTAATGGTATTTTTTCTATAAAATAAATTAAACACGTTTTTATTTTGGTACCCATATTTGCTTTGACCCAATAGTGTCAGTGAGCAAAGATCTGGGAATCTAGATCAACCTAATTTTTCCGAAATTCATATTACTTACATAAGATATATTTTTAGAAATAAAATCCTTTTTAATACCACTAATTTGAGGATTTATCAATTAATATTTTTTAGTGTAATATTCTTTTATTCCATGGTAATAAAAGGTATAAATCATTGAATTATGAAGAAAATAATTTATGTATAATTTAAATTTTTCACCCTTTCTTCCTATTAAAAAATTTTATCTTTTAATAACATTATTTTTAAGAATCTCATTCAGATAGTTTTCTATTTTTGTTAAAATAATTATTGCACTTTTATACGATTCTACTTCATACTGCAGTTCTTTAATCCTTTTTTCGTGATGAATATAGATTGATGTAGATGAATTGAATTTTTTCAATTAGATCTTAATGTTACTTTATAATTGTGTATATTTCTACTAAAACAACATTATGTATATTTTTTATTGATTTATGTTTCTTTATTAAAGAATCAAATTTTTATTCTAGCATAGAATAGTAATCATCCAATATATCATTTGAACAAATACTACTATCGGAATAAGAAGAGTAATAGGATTATACCTCTTATTATTCCTTATCCAAAAAGTAGATTTTTTATTTTAAATTTTGTGGCCCTTTTTCTAAATAATATTTTTAAGAGCTATTTGAGTCTTCAAATACACTCCACATAGATTTCATTTCTCTTTTTCCTTTATTATCACAATCTGCATTCTTAAGATATTTCTTTTATTTCCTCCTTCTTTCATCGTTTAATTGGAGTAAATCATGTTTGATGTGACCCAAATTTATTCATTCGTAGCATCTCACTTCTCTTGGTTCCTTTTCATCATTCTTAAAGTATTTTCAAAATCCTATTTTCTTTTATAATTTTATAAACCTTTTAGATAACTAATCTAGTTCCATTTTAGAGTATGAGGAATCTGAATTTTTTTTATTTTGGATTCTTATTTTGGTTTTCTTTCATGATTCTATGATGTCACATTAAGGGTATTATTTTCCATTTTTATAACTATATTTTTATCTTTATATTCCTCTTGAATTTCTGATCTGTACATCATTAATGTTCCAACTAGTTCCTTCAAAGTCAAATTCTTGATAGGTGATGATAGTCGAATTGCTACAGATATTCCATCCCATTTTGAGGGTAGTACTATAAGTACATTTAGTGCTTGATCATATTGACTGATGGGATCTCCCAAGGAAGTAATATTGTTGACAATATCTATTAATCTTCCATTAATTTTTGTGATTATTTCTACATAAAACATTATAAAGGTTTCAAAATTTTGTTTTGAAGTAGAAAACCTCATTTTCCTGATATTTTTTGTTCCTTCATAAGAAAATATGATTTTCTTCCACATTTCATAGGCAACAGGACATTGTGATACTCGATTAAACTCATTAGGTCCAAGACCATAGATGATAGTATTCATTACCTTTGATTTGATTTCATATTCAATTTCTATTACATCAACCCTAGTTTTTCGCTTCTCAAGAATTTCATAAAGAGTAATGATCTTTGAATAGACATTGAAACCCATATTTTTTAGACAAATGATAAAATGTGACTTCTTGTATCCATATTTTTCACCATTTAAATATGTATCGCGAACCATGGACATACCTTATTTTAGATCTTCTATTTCCATCTATTTTTTATAGACCTTATACTTTTGATCTTACTATATATTTATCAAAAATATCTCCCTTTGATACCAATTGTTATGTCATAATGATAAAAATATTATAAGAGTGGGGTGAATTGTGTCTTTTCAAAAATATCTATAGATTCTGGCCATTAAATATCTTCGCGATTTATGCTAATATGCAGTGTTCTCTTCTATGATGAGTATGAGAAGAAGATAAATAAAAAGTATGAACACAATTATTTTATAGTGGTTCAGGCCACAAAGATCCTCTAGTTTACTCGACTAACTATCTCTCTCTTTCAAATAGATTGCTGAATTTCACTTGAAAGGTCATCTTATCAAAAGACCTTAAAAACCACATCTGAGTGCAGGAAGTTGAAACATTTACAACATAGATAAATAGATACTTCTGTTTCTTTTACAGGGAACAAGTTTTCCATATCTTAGGTTGAGAAACTAATACACCCCCATGACTGAGTCTAAGTAGTCAAAACTCCTATAAATCAAAAGAGTTTGATTTGATGATGGTTTGGGTTAAACATTATAGTTGCAGTAGTAGAAATTGACAGTAGATGTATATTATTCTTTATGAATTAATTTATTCAAGAAATAATTACTCTTAATCAATCTTGGTTTCGAATGATCTTAAAAAAATCACCAACAAAAAAGCAGTAGTTCGTGGTAGAAAATGTATGTCTCCAAACTATAGCCCCTTTTATAAACAGAGTCGATCATTCATTATAGGAGAACTATAAAATATATTGATAGGTCTATAGTTATATGTGTTTCAAATAAAATAACACTATATATATATAGAATACTCCATTCATTTATATAACCCTATTTTGGTAGAGAATATGAAATAAAATTGCCCTATAGATCACATATATTCAAAATATAAAATAATCATGGTCATCCTAACTTACCTTAAGAATAGGATTGATTTTATCTAATGAAAATGAGTCTTTTAGTCAATAAAAATGAGCCTTTGAAATAGTCGTAAACAATATTTTATCATATCTTTAATTTTTTTCAAAATCATTGTTGAAATCTCAGATAAAATCGGGGATTTAAATTTTTAATGTTGAATAGTCAAACATAGAGTTCCTTGATAAAAGGAAAACAAAATACCTAACATACAGTTCAACTATGTAGTGTTCATTATCCAAATGTAAGGTTGAAAACATAAGCCTTATCATTAAAGTATGGTTGATGAACCATATGTTTGTTTCTCAAATGTGGGGTTCCTTACTTACATAACGTTCCCTAACCATACCTTCTTCTCTTAATAAACAAAAGGTTCCATCCAAATATAAGGTTATTTAACAATAATTTTATGATAACTTAGGGTTGATGATCAATATATACTATTCTGAACATAGGTTCCATTCCTTAGGCTATATTTACCAATGTAGGTTTCATTCCTTGCGCACTGTTCTAAATAGGGTATGAATAGAGTTTCCAGAAAACATAAAAATGTGTCCCAAATGGTTTGAAAAATAATCCGTGGAGATTAATAACTGGAATATAATTCTGGAATAAATATTGCAAATAATATTAATTTTCTGAAATACACTTAATGTAATATCATTAGTAAAACAAACAATGATATTTATGACCATCAAATTCAATAATATTTATAGAAGATTGTTGTGGTAATATATTACTTATAATAAAGAGGTGGATAGTTACTCTCAGGTTACTCATGATGATACTTCTTCAAATTCACCACTAGAACTAGAAAAGTAGTATCATGTACGTCATAGTAGTTAGGGCCTAAAACATTTACCATCTTCTCAATGTGATTTCTAACTTTCTCATTGGAAACTATGGAATGTTGAGATTCCATTGAACCTAAAAATAAGCACCAAGATTTTCATTAGAAATAAGTCTTTGTTTTGAAAATTTTGTAGAAATGTGGAAATTTGGAAAAGGCTCGTGCTCATGTAGGGTACCCGCACCAGTGACCTTGCGCATGTCCCTCTTTCAAGAGGCCTTGCATGGTTCACTCACCTAGATATACATATCACTCAGGTAGTTTCATATATTGTATTCATGAAGGGTGCTTTTTCAAATAATCCTAAGTGGATGGTTTACATGGAATACTAGCATGGTTAGACTAGTGGTACAAAATTATGAGGATCGTCTTCTGAAACCAATAGCCATATTTATAGACATGGGGGACCATGGGCATAACCTGTATTTGTAATTTTTCTATGTGGGTGACCGATACAAGTGACCTATGTAAATGACCTCTACAATCCATAATCCCTTTTAATTCATTTTCCTCCAAAATCATACCCTCTTCTTTCAATCAAATATAATACTAAGGGGGGATTTGGTTGAAACTTTTTTTGTCACATATATGATAAGGTTTTATTGAAAAATACCTTAAATATAATAAAATAAGATAATTGAATAAATCTAAGAATCATACATATCTTCCAAGTAAATCTGTAAGTGTCCTATAGAAAAGTGTCGGTGTCTAGGGTACCTGCGCATTAGCTTGCACGATAGACCTGCACATCATCCTGCATAAAAGACCTGTGAAATCCAACACCTTCTCCCAGGTTCCCATATTTACCTATAAATAGGACCGTGTAGCTCTTAATTTCATGAATTAAAAATCCTGAATGACTCAAGATGCTCTGGTCACCTTATTCCTTCGCTCAATCCCCCCAAAACCTTCCTAGTAGCCTTAAAAATCATTAAGAAAATTTAATTAAAAGGGTAGTGGAAAAAATGACCTCACATGGTCTAAAATACGTAACACCTATACGAGAAAACATTTCCCCATCTTTTAAGAACACTAGAATAAGGTCTGATTCCCTGACTAGGGACCTACATGAGATACTTTTGGGAACACCTGAGGAAACCCTTAAAACCATGAGAAAAGCCTCACCCAAGTCATGTTTACTAGGTGTTCCGTGACTAAAAATACCTTAATCTCGTGCACAACTACCTACATGAAGCTTATATTCCATGCATGCCTACCATTCATGATACACCCTTAGATTTCCCAACCCCTACCTTGTGCAAGACACTTCTAAGTCCCTCTTCTAAGCCACCAATTGAAGGGACTCTATTCATTTGGATCCCTTGTTTGGTAGGGAATAAATTGAAACCTCCACCAAATCCTCTGAACATGAAATCCCATTCAAATGGTCACACCAGTATTTCTCCCATTTGGGTATACATTCCTTCGGTCTGAGGTATCCCTCACATGTCTTACCTGATGGGTAGGGTCCTCGGGGTGCATGTGACTATGAATTTCTTGAGTCCTAAGGAAACAAAACCTTGATGTAGTGTCAGGGAACTCCCATTCATAGATACTAGGGTTAACACCATATATTTACCTAATTGTATCTCAGACACGGGGCCTTCGGTTCAAGGTGTGGAGGGAGAGGATCATGCATGCCTTTCCCTTTGACAGGGAATGATATCCTCCATTCTTCCCCCCAAACCCTATTTTAGGGCATCCCTCATAGAGAAATCTGCTATCCTTTATTGAAATACCACCCCTAGTTCATTCTATCCTCCTTCTCCATGACAGGGGTACAATGATGCGATGGTAGGGTCATGTCATACCCCCCACTTCTTCTATCATACCCCTCCATCTTCCACCAGCAGGGGAAGGATGGTGTAGTTTTCCAGATCATACACTTCATATTATTTCTCAAATTCAACCATGACTCATGTGGGATTCGATTTTATCAATGATAATTACATCTACATGATTATTTTCATGCATTGGAAAAAGAATATTCTTCTAGATATTCATTTTCCTTACTTCAGATGGCCTCCATTGGCATGGGTCCTCAAATCCATGTATCCAATCACTATGGAATCCCTTCTAGACTAATCCCCTAATCTTTATACTAGAGGAAATAATCTTTCTCCTCTTCACCTGAATAGATCATATACAGATACATCATCATATGTGACTATCCCAGTTACCAAAATAAAATATAATACTGGTTCATTCAAATCCATTTTTATTTCCCTTTGGGATCCAACATTAGTCCATCAATTGATAAATAAGAATGTGTGGTCTTCAAGATCTATCACTTTCACTTGTTTCACACACCACGAATGACTCACATGGGCTTAGATGTTGGTGGTAATCATGGTATCTATACAATCCCCGCACTATGGCAACCTCCTAAAGAAAAATCCCTAAAATCCAACCTGTGAAAATCATTTCAAGTGTAAGTCCTAACTCAATCTATAGACGTCCTACTCGGTATAAGACCCAACATATAACCATACTCATCCCAAGAGAGTCCTCCTTGGGAATGATCTCCAACATAATCCTCTTAATAGGAAATACTCCCATGTGAGACAACCCATCAGAGGGACCCCATAGGTGAGGGTCCTCACAACAAAAATATGTGGCCTTTGACTCCCATCCAAATGGGATATGTAGGAAGTATCCCTAAGGTCCATAACCATTACCTCAACCCAATAATAATTCACTCTATGACATATTCTAAGGAGAGTCTCATCCAACATTGGATCTCATATCCCTTCCAGGTTCCTTGGTCTACTTTGTCACAAGTCCCACATAAATATTTTACTATGCACCTTTCACCTAAACAACCTTACCACATGACATTAAAATGTGTGTTTTTGTCCTTATCACATGATTTTAAAAGGTATGATGTGCCCTATTTAGTGGAAAATAACTATGTGGGTTCTGATTCCTTTCACAAGATAACATAGGAATTCCATTCATGGGTCTTATCCTGACATCAAAACAACTCTCATCTCCCATGATAATGATACACTCTAGAGCACCACACTGTGTGGTTCAAAACAAGAATCATCATAATAACAATAGTGGAATCTATAATTAGTATGTAAGAGTGTAACATTGATGGATAATATAAAATACATACAGATATATCCATTCAATAAGAACATATGATAAATTCAGATGGCTGTAATTTCTATACATGCTAATAATTGATTGTAAATTTCAAGGGTTACCCATGTCATACTCGGGAATTAATGAAGGATTTGAAAAAATATCTTAAATCTATAATAGAATCCTATTGTATGAAATAATTCCCCCCAAATGGTGTGATGTTACATACCTCCCATACTCTCGACCAATGTTAGTTCTTAAGTATCATTGTCCAAACCTTTCAATTAGTTCTTGCCTTTGGGTAGCAGGTCCATGAGTTATCATGGATATAGTACCACTGTATGTTTCTGTTTCCATGAATAAAAACCATTTCAAACCATTTAAAAATAGTAAACCCAACATGAATTATTGTAAAAAATCAACTCTATGCAATCAATCTTCAGGTGACTGATATTTTTCATTAGAAACAGTATATGTCTTCACTTAGTCTGAGAAGACTCTTGGAACTATAATGAATAGTATTGGTCCCTTGAATTTCAGTTGATTCACCTAGTTCCTTCATGGAGAAGCATTTTTTTAAATATTCCTTAATAGATTATAATACCAGTATTTCATTCCCAATATGTAATATTTCATTAACATATACTACTAGGATAATGACCACATTCCCACTAAAACACTTGTAAAACATGGCTCAGATTCATTTATAATGATATAAAATTCATTTATAACTCCATCAAACCAGATGTTCAGTGACCAGGATGATTTATTTGATCCATAAATGGATCTATTTAACTTGTATATTTTTTTGAAATCACCTAGAATCACAGACCCTTTTGGTCATGTCATATAGAAATCTTCTTAAAGGATCTCATTTAACAGAGTTGTTTTCATATTCATATTAAAATTTTAATATTCATGGTATAATATTATAGAAATTTTAATTCTTATTAATTTAAATTTAGAAACTTGATAAAATATTTTATCATATTCAATGCATTGTCACTGTTTTAACTATTTATCCACCAATATTAATTTATTTGTACATACTTTACCTTCCATGCCAAGTTTTCACTTGAATACCTATTTTCACCGAACATACCTTACATCAACTAGAGGATATAACAAAACCCAAAAATGGTTTTGATATATATTATCACTTATATTATTCATGTATTCTTTCCATATCGTAACATATGAGATCTCTATTACCTCTTTATAGGAGAGAGGTTGACTATTTTAAACCAATAATGAGTCACTATCTTCAATGAATAGAAAATCATATCTCTCTAGTTCTATTAGATCTCTAGTGCTCTTACATATTACTTGTGTTTTAAGACCAAATTCTTCCATAGTTACATATAGAATTTTTTTATATACAAACTATTTTGTATCTTGAGCATCAACTTTATCTAAGACGATCATTCTTCCACTATCCTTCTTGAGCATGTTCTCCCTATCAAGAAAGATAGCTTTTCTAGTGATAGTTGCTTTCATGAATGAGGTGTTATATAGGTAGTATCTATTTGTTTCCTTATGAAACACTATAAAGATACACTTTTTTTCTTAGGGTGCTAGTTTGATTTCTGAGATGGACTTAACAAACACCTCACAACCCCATACACATGTTTATGAAAAACAGGTTTCCTTCTTCTCTATTACTCAGAGGGATACGTTTTCCTAGTTTAGTTGGTCCTCATTTTAGTGTGTATATCGTAGTTTTTAATTAATATCCTCAAAACGATAATACATGATACACATGACTCATCATTGAACTTACCATGTATAGTAAGAAATGATTCCTACTTTCATTAACACCATTCCATTGTATTGTGTAAGGTGGTGTGAGTTGAGAAAGAATATTTAAATCACATAAAAATTCAACAAACTATTAGTTAATATATTCAACATCTATAACAAATTGAATTTTCTGTATCTTATTTAAAATTTGATTCAATAATCCATTCATGAATTCTATGAATTTCTAAAAGGATTCATACTTATACCTCATCAATTATATGTGACCATATATACTTAATTAATTAGTAAAAGTTATGAAATAAGAATACCCACCTCTGGATTCTACTAGAAATGGTTCACACACATCATTATGTACCAATACAAGAATCTCTATAGCTCTTTAAACCTTTCCATTGAATAGTGGTTTGCACATTTACCTTATAAACTAGTATGACAACATTCAATTGTTTTCAGTTTAAAAGATTCTAAATAACCATCTTAGTAGAGGTTTTTAAAATGTTTCTCATTTATGTGACCGTGATGGGTATACCATAACTAGGTGTTTTATGAGTTATGTGAACATGATTATTTATTAATTGATAATACTTGTTTTTCATAATTTAATACATATAGACCATTATTGAAATTTTCCATTCAATAACATATGTTATCTATATAATAGAAATAGATTTTATTTCCAAAATTGAAAACAAAACAATTTGTATCTAGGAAGGATACCGAAATTATGTTTTTGGTAATATCTCATACATAATATAAATCTTTTAAAACCAAGATCATTCCTCTTTTAAATGGAATATGGTATTCTATAATGGATAGAGTATTCATCCTTGCACCATTAAAATCCCACAAATACACCTATCCTCTATAAATCTTTCAAAATAAACCAAGTTCCAACATTTGGATATAGATTCATGCATCAAAATATGTATCTAATACAAAATGTGTAGATAAAAGAAATATTACACTCAATAATGAATTTGAATTTAGATTCCCCTTGATTCTGAGTGCAGTTCCGCATCTAGTGGATTTTCTTAACACATGAAAAACACACTTCTTTCTATTCCTTCACCTGCCTTTGGATCTTTCTTTTCTTGTATGGATCGTGATCAGAAGATTTATATGTGTTATAAGTCTTCATCCCCTTTTCCTTATTTTTATTTTTATTTTTCACTATAAGGAATGTGGGTTTTTTATGAACCATTTCCATTTCAAGTTAGTGAATGTGAGTAACAAGTTTCATAATACTTTTTTGATAACTATGCATGTTATAATTAACAATAAAACTGGATAAGGACTTGGGTTGTGAGGAAATAATGATACTTATGCATAAATCATTTGGTAATTTAATTCCCAATATTCTTAAGTGTTATATAAAGATAATAATATTGACTACATGAGGCCCAACCGGAACAGACTCTCTAATATTTCATATAAACAAAGCATTGGAGGTCTCTTATCTATCTTTCATTTCCTTCTCTTAATAGAGATCATGAAGGTGATACATTATTCTATATGAATCTATATCCTAGTTTTTATTTACAATATCATTGTTTATGGGTGATAGAACAAAACATTGAACATTTTTTTCATTGTAAAATTGTTTATCATAGTGAGATAATACTTCATTACTAGAAACTTGGCCATGTGCTTCAAGAATAGGGTTTTCTAGAAAATATAATTTTCTTTTCATGGAGTGGAATAATTCATAAACACCTTTTCCATTATTATAAATTAGTTTCAATGAGAAGTTTATCATTCTCAAGTATGGATCATAGAGGTGTGGGTGAGATCATATTTATTAATAATTTTACAAATAAGAGAAATGAAATTTTCATGCTTTATCTAATAAAAGTATATAATAAATATTATATTTATTTATATGCCACTA
Organism: Viscum album; assembly: GCA_963277665.1. Taxonomy (NCBI): domain Eukaryota; kingdom Viridiplantae; phylum Streptophyta; class Magnoliopsida; order Santalales; family Viscaceae; genus Viscum; species Viscum album. The sequence goes on from OY728156.1 coordinate 101,846,571, forward strand.
TTTAATTGTAACCCAATATCCCTCACCATTGGATTTGAAATATCCTAATTCTTGGATATTATATTGGAAAGGAACCATATCCCCTTTCTCATAACCAATAATTGGGATTGAAAATTTATTTAAAAAGTATTAGGAAGGATTAAAATTTCCCACTATATTAACACATAGTTCCTTGATCTATTGAGTGGACATCACAATCCTAACATCCTTAGATTATATTTCCTTAAGAATTTCCACTTAGTTACAACAAGTCTTACTTGTGTAGTCAACCAATGATGTGAAATATGTTAATTCAACTCAAAACATCAGGTTTGAATTCCTTGATAATTGGAAGCACACTAACTTGGTCTGATCAAGAACTTTGAACAATGGTTTGATTTTAACTTAGGTAGTGGAAGGATATACCTAACTAATATATATAATTTTCAGATATTTTATCTTTATGTGAAAATTTCCCATTTTATATTTATTACATTATTTTTAATATTAAGTTCATTTACATAAGCAATTAATCATGTCACGGATAAATTTTATGCATAATTCTATTTATTTTAGTTCTATCTTGAATGATTCTTAATTAATTAATTCATGTGATCATGACAAAAAATCCATAATGAACTGAACCATGTATCTTTAAAAAATAGTGAGGTGTGATCATGATCTTTTACTAATGGTTTTTTTATCTATTGGATGACAAACTAACCATTGACCTAGGGAAAACACCTTGAACTGTGATTTTTTTTTGTTATAGTTTTCCACCAATCCACCCAAGTATCTCTTGGATTGGATTCTCCTTATCTCTAAACGTGAATTATCACCACTCATATGGGAGATCCTTCTCTTACATAAGGTTTTACTTAAACGCAGGTGAGGGGAACCAAAGGATTGGTTAAGGTGTTTATATAAAAACAAACTATGGGTACACATAACCTTACATAATAAGAGGAGGGATGATACACTATCCATAAATATAATTTAATAAAAAATTAAAATAAATCAATCAAATAAAAAAGTTTGGTCTATGCTCATGATCATCTATATACATGAAATGAATTATACAATTAATAAAATAGAATTGAATCCTAATCTTTTTTATTTAAAATAAATCAAGTTTGAATTAATTAATTATATACTTAAATTAATAAATTATTTTATATTAATTCTCATCTGAATGTTTCCTAAGATTATCTTCCATTAAAATTTTAAAATAATTAAATATATCTATTTAAAATTAACTATGTAAATAATATATATATTGGAGGAAACAATGTGAGTACTTATCTAAACTACCCAGTGTGAATTATATTCATATACTATTTACTTATACAAAATGTTGTATACACGAATTATCACATAATTTCATAGTATGTACAATTATACTGAATGAAAAACAGAACATATTTTATTTATGTAGCATGTTATGTTTGAATTCATGTAAAGTAACGATTGTATTACAACTTATAAATGATATGTATTTTTGAATGTTATAAAAAATTAATTATATATATAACATATATATATATAACCCATCACAGAACATGTACATAGTGAAATAGATGATGGAAATAACACATTTTGATAAGGTTTAACTAGTATAATAAATTAATTTTTAATTTTTTGTAATTTGGTAAACTACACGGTGTGTATGATCTAGCTACACATCATTTATAGTTCTCACCATATATCATTGGAACAAGCCTAGGGAATCATCATGTAATAATTCTACATAAATTAATGGAATACATGGAATGTATATTCACAACATGTCATGTTGTCTCTAAGTTACACTACTTCCAGTCATGTAGGTCATGTAAGAAAATACATGGACAGACTTTGACTAGTGGACTACATGTCATGAATGAAAGTAACAAGCTGTGTTGTCCAGCAAACCATGCTCTAGGTTAGCCCAACCAATATACGGTGTATTTAAATACACACAACATGTAATAAATTTACCTCTATTGAATTAATATTTGAACTATATTAGTGCATTAAACATCAGTATATGGTGTGTACCAATGGGCTATAAGGCGTATAATATTTTTTTATATGGACATAATATTCAACAACTATAAATGTGTTCTTTTAATGTTATTAATTTATAAAATTAATATATTTTGATCATATTTTTTATAATGATGATGAAGAATCTAAAATCTCATTATTCTAAATAAAGAAGGATTAATTTGGAATACAAGAGTAGCGATAAATGTGTAAATCAGTTAATGATATTTAAATAATTATAAATAATTAAATAATCACTCTGATATCACTTTATGGTTTCATGTGGAGTGTAAAATCTTGAGGGGAAAACTTCAATACATCATATCATCATTTCATTGTAAGAATCAAGTGTTTGTTCCCTCTGGGGGTGATCCACACATTCTCTAGAAGCCTCTAAATGTTTTCCTACGAATATTTGGGTGCTAGTATGGTAGATCCTAATTCTTACATTTTTCATCTTTGATTTCCCCACGAATGACTTCAATACGGATTCTCCTTTATATATCTATAATCAAGAGTGGATATGGTGTAGGATTTCACCCTATTATTGAGAGCGATCTTGGATATGGAGATCTCTAGGGATTTGAGATAAATATATGGATGTTGTTAGGAATAATAAAAACAATGGAAACCCTTAGGTTTAAAAATAATGTAATTTTTTTAAATGGTGCTAGGGTTAGAAAATAATAATTGTACATGTTCCCTACTTATTTTCTTAATCCCTATAGAACCCTTTTTCTATAGTAATAATATTGTTATTATTTCTTGACATGAAAATAACTAGAGAATTATTTAAATAATATTTATTCAAATAATATTTAATATATATTATTTATCACTAGTCTTTTTTCATTTATTTATTCCTCTAATTCGTATATAAAAAAAGAAGATATATTTGGAATAAAATGGTTATAATTTATTTCCAAATGTCTTAGAGATGGATTATCTTGGGTGATTTGACTATTTTTCATTAGACTGAGGAAAAACATGTATCCCACTTTAGTAAGTTAACAACCAATGTGTTTTCCTACTATATTGAAAAGTTAATCCTGGTTTAAGTTACCACTATTGGAGTTGATTTTACAAGGGTGGGATATACACTAAATGGAATGAAATATAGAAGACTGGATAAACATTTTATCTAGGTTGATGATTGGAATGATGTTATTGATATATCTGGTATCATTATTCAAAGGACCCATTTTGATCACAATCCTCTATGATTGACATCCTCTATAGATGAGTAAGATCAGCCCCATCCATTTTAAAATCTAGAATGCTTGGCTGGTTATTCCTAGATAGAGGGAGAAAATCATGTATTCCTGGAAGATTGAGACACCTAGAATCCCCTTCATATTTTATGTGCAATGATGAAAACCCCAAAAAAAATTCTAAATGAATAGTGAAACAAATATTTCTCTAAAAATGATGATGACATCAAGGCTACTTAAAATAACCTACCGCACTTCCAAAACATTAACCAATTTAAATATATTCCCTATTGTGATGAAATACAATCCCTCTCTTAGATTGATGACTTAATCAATCTAAATGAGAATTTGGATTGGTCATAATACAATGTAAGATAGTTGAAGGATGTAGAAATAAACTCCATGATATTTCTTTACCTTCATAGGTAAAAAAAAGGTTAGGAGAGGGGTTACCACCCCCAACATTAATGGATTCTTACTCACTTCAAAAAATGAGATTTTTAATGTTGTGATCATATATTTAGAAGACATGTACTCAAACAATAGATACGACAACACACTAATTACTATTATTAAAATTTATCCCAACATTCTTTTCCAAAAAAATAGGAAATTAATTAAGGCCCTATGGAGAAGGAAATAAAATTATCCTTGTTCTCCTTAAAATTTGACAATGTGGTAGGACTAGATGGATTTGCCAGTAAATTCTTCATGTTCAATTGGTAAATATTGTATGATGATATAGCCAATACAGTGAGGGAATTTTTCAATAATGCTTCCATTACCTATGGATTTAAATCTATATTTATTTCCGTGATTCAAAAAAAGTATAATGTTGTGGACATCATATAATTTATTCTAGATGTTTTTGGGAACACTACCTAAAAATTCATCTGTAAAAATATTTCCACAAGGTTTGGAAATGTTTCTATGGAATTCAATAATTCAAAATATTATGGGTTTTTACATCCAATGAGCGTTCATAATTGTATTTTAGATATATTTTAATTCATTAATATCATTAATAAGAATGTGAAAGATGGAAATCTTCCTCTTAAAATTTACATCTCAAGGGCCATTAACATAATAAAGTGGAGTTTCGTTCTCACAATTCTCAGAAAACATAGCTTCTTCAACAGTCTTATCAACTTGATCCATACCATTATCAAGACTATCTAGTTATCCATACTAATTAAATGATCTTCTAGGGGATTCTATAAATGATTTAGGGAATCTGGGTAAGGGTTTCCCCTATCTGTCCTCCTCTTTATGCTAGTTGTGGACTATTTGAGTTTATGACTAAATTACCTTATCCCGAATGTCTTATATAAGTATATCAGGGCTATGAGGGGGATCTACACCCTTTAAACCAATTTTATTTCAATTAAATCCTTATAATTATGAAATATGATAGAGAAACCATCTCTTTTATCAAATATATCTTTGGGAATAATGAAGAAGTGGTTAGTCAGGTCAATAGTTGGAATAAATATTTTTTGGTCTTTGGGAATGGGGTTCTTATCACCAAGGAAAATAATGATTACAAATCTCTTGGGGTGAAGAGAATATCTTTACCCTTAATATAACTTAGTGTGACCCACTTTTAGGGTAAAGTTAAAAGGTGTTACCAAGAAAATACATATTCTAGAATTATTGCTCACATGAAAACACGGAAGGGAAAACCCATGTCTCAAGATTGTAGAATCTACTTGGTCAACTCTATTATCACTTCAATGTTTTTATATGCCTTATCAGTGTATAGATTTCCCATGAACCTTATTAATGAGCTTTAGGGTTTGATCAGAAACTTTTTTTATATGGGGTCCATTCATGATAGGAATCTGATTATTTTGGAATGGAAAGACTGTTTCAATCCCATTGACATGGGAGGATAGGGCATAAAATATTTGAAACTCTTTAATGAAGCTCTCCTCAGTAAATTAACCCAGAACCTCCCTATATAAAATGAAAACAAGTTGTATTTCCTCTTAAGTAGATTCATCTTAAAAATAAAAATTGGGTACTCCTCATACTTATCCCCATTTTTCTGGAAAACAGTTAAATATTATTACACTAGAATCATGAAATGCTCAAAATAGATTGTATAAAAGTTTTATTATCTAAACTATTAGAGTAAATATTGGTTTACCATGCCACTATATGAGGTTTTAGTTTTCCCCCACCCTATGGATCGCATTTCCATTAATAATATTTAATGAAATGATGTTGGAACATATGTTTTTATCCAATATCAAATTAGGATTGAAATTTAGAGTTATGATTATATTGATAGAGACAACTTCATCTTGAAACCATATTCTAGTGTCCACCTCAGTAAAAAGAAGTAGTACATGAACAATTGTGATGGAAATTACTTGGTCCCCTTGTATATTTTGACCTTCAAAAAATTCCACATTCCCCTGTCAATAATTCTACTAATCTGGTGGACATTGAGGATGAATATTCCAATATAAAACATGATAGAAAAAATTGTAATTTATATTTCCAAATATTTACATCTATTTGTAAAATATGAGGAAAGTTTCAATCAAATATTTGTTAGCTATACATTCAAATGTAGTTTCTATGAGTATATTCAGGATATGTTTAGTTTCAGGCTGAATATGGATAGCTTTGAGGGAATTATTGAATCCATAATTGATGCTATAAATAGAGAGAAGATTTAGGGGAATATTATTATTTATTAGGTTATTGTCATTTATTATATATATATATATCCCAAAATGGGATTGAATTTGAGAATTAGTCACCTTATCTTTATATAGAAATCATGGCCATTCAAAAGGATATCATTAATACTTGTAAGATCAAAAAAGTTTATATTAATATTGATGTTGTTGATATTATTGTATTGAGTACTGTTAGTGTTCTTGGTAGGACCATAAATCCTCTAGTGATGAGGTCAATCAGGTGGATACCCTGATCCCCTCTTGGATCAAAGTCAATTTGGATGGGGTAACTTTAGGGGAACCCAGACCTTTAGGTTATGTAGGTATATTTCATACCCATTGAGGATTAGTTAAAGGATACTTATACCACTTCATTAGAAATGGATGCGCTATTGAAGTTGAATTATGGGAAATGATAATGGCCATTAAATACACTGCCACTATGGCTAGAAAATCCTTTGGATAGTGTCTGATTCGACCATGGTAGTTGACATTTTGATGACTCGGTCTAGGAATGTTACATGGATAATGCTACCACCCTAGAATAAACTACTTAAAATCAATAATTGTATCATACTAGATATCACACATGTTTATAGGGAAACCAAAATTGTTTTAGATTCTATATCAAAGAAATCCATTGTGGATGCAAGCTCAAGATGGTCTTGTATGGACCAAAAATTTTTTACCATAGCTTTTTGATGTAGATGGGTGGTGGGACCATCATAAATGGCTATATAAACCCCTCATGTGATGTCATGACTTTAATTTTTTTAATAATATATGATCAGAGTTGTTTTTCCCAACACCAAGACCTCTTGGGTATATTCATTAATGAAATATTACTTATGACGTACCAAACATATCCTACTTCACCACTAACATATGTCCCCATAGTTTTCATCAACTCATAAAAGAAAATGACTAAAAATATCCATTAATAATAATATTAAATTATAAAGATTAATAAAAACATCCATAGATAGGAACATCCAATGACACATATAAATATGAATTTTCTATTGGTGGGTGTCATTCTAATAATCTTCTACATAGGAAATTACCAAGGATGTACATCAAGAGAAGGTGCCTTAGAGTCCATTGAGTCACCACCCATGATAGACTATATAATATTTTCCCTAAAATCATTTCATCTGAATATTGAATATATATTTTGTAATATTATTGTGGCACTTTTGGGTTCTCTTCATAGTGGGGAATTTTTATAACCTTTCAGTACGACAGCTGGTCTTAGGCCGTTATCCCATAATTTTTCACACAAAATAAAATTCATGATGTTCTATGTAGTTTATTAATATTCAAAACTGTGAATAAATGTAATCATAAAGTATATAGAAATTTTTTATAGGTAACCAACTATAAAAAAGTAACATCTTGGGTATAAGTTGGTACTATGGGGAGACAATACCCCATGTAGTAAAGTGCACATTGATGGTTAAAATTACCAAGAATATCCATAAAAATAATTTAAAATGGAAGAATTAAATATATACACTACTACTAATAAATTAAATTTGGTAAAGGCCCAAACAACCATTCCATACATCCAAATGACCTCCAACTAGGGTAGTTACATATGAAAATCTAAATAAAAGAAATAAAAATAAGGTATCTATAGAATTTATAAGAAAAACATCAACCCAAAATCAAATTATTCATCTAATACATATCATTCGATCAACCATGGGCCTCATCTTAACCATTTATTGCATCCAGCTGAAAGTAATCTCAAATAACCATGTATTGTAGTGGCATAAGAAGGGTGTGAGTATCAAACTCAATAGGGAACCAACAAAGTGGTCTCATAATAACTAGAATATTCAGTGATATGTGAATGTGATATACCCAACTAAAATAAATAATATTGAAAATTAGATAATGAAACCAATATTAATCCTTAGTTCCATGACCCCATTCGACCATACTACTCGAGTTAGTGCTAGGGTGTCTCAAAGAACATCATGATAACCCTCTATCCTAATGAACGTGAATGATTCGAGTTTATGGTATCCCAACCAATCCTAATGACACTTGAGTGTCATGCCATGATAGTATAAACATCTGAGCTCCAAGACCATGTCAGATTTATCCCATGGCCATCAAACATGCATCCGTCTCCAACTCATGGAAACCTTAACCCTAAATCACATAAATATGGGGACCCATCCCATGGTATTTCATGCATCCATCTCCAAATCCATGGTATCTATAACCATAATACCATGAATCCAAGGACCTTATGTCATATCTAAAAATTCCCAAGAATCGCACCACTTACTAAGGTAGAAGAAGGGAGGAGTGGGGAGCCGATAATTTAGCAACGTGAGGGAAACAAAAGGTAGAATGGGGTATTCTCCCTCTAAAAACATGAGGGGTAAAATGGTAAATTTTCTTATTAAATTATTTTATCTAGCTAGTGGGACCTGCAATGGCACACTATCTATATCCATCCCCACTGACTAGCGAGTGGCCTAGTACCAGACATTCAGTGACTGTTGTAGTTTTCACTGTAGCAGCATGGCCACCCCGATTTGTACTCAACACTAATATGATCCCTCTAAATTATTTAAGATCCTAAAACCCATACAAAAAACCTCCTTTCTGTTTTCCAAACCTTCATAACTCAATATATATTGTTGTTTCAAAATTGAACCTATCCACCATATGAAAATTATAACTTCCCCTGAAATTATAAATAAATGTATGAACATGGGGTTTTACAGCCCCCCTACCTTGTTACTTCTCATCCTTGAGAAGTCTCTATGAAAATCTAACAGAGAATCCCAACGAACATGGTCACGAATTCCTAATCAAATGTTCATGTTCCATTCTCAAACTCCCAGCATGCATCCAATGCACAACCTCTAAATTAAGGTTCCTAAACCACCAAAACCCAAGTCAATGCTCGTGACCATAACCAGAACATTGAGGTAGATCTTACCCAAGCCTATCTAACCTATAATTTGATAACATCACTATCAAATTCATCACTTGGCCCATGGAACTCCCCACCATTGTACTTAGTTTTTAACCACCAATTCTTATTCTTCGTTGTTTTTTCAATTAAAATTTCTTATTGGTGATCCACAGTCACATTCCAACAATGCACCTAGAGAAGTTCCCAAATCACCACACCCAAACAACCATGATAATACAACTCTCATATCTCAATTATGATTTGAATCAGTAAAATCACAATCAATGTTTCTTAAAATCTAGTTTTACTAGATTTTAGATAAAAATAGAAGATGATCTTAGAAATTAATTTTACATTTAAAAAATAATGTACATGTTGTGTTTTATAGCTTAAGACATTAAATTTAACACAAATACATCAGTTGGGGATCCTCTAAATGACCCTTCTCAATGATGGTCTGCCTAAAATTTTGATTCATTTCCAACACTATATCTCAGTGTCCCTACTCTAGGAGAAACTCATGGATCATTAAAACACACCCACCAGAGTTCATGCCCTAATTTTGCTGTAACATCACATTTTGGATCCTTAATCCATGAAGTCCATCATTGAGTTCATTGATACATTTTGATGCACCTCCATTCTCACACCCACTTATATTTTTACAATTTATCCTAAGCCTGATGCCCATGCTCAAACTCCCCCAGATATCATACAAAAATTATACCTGGAATTAAATAAGGATTCTGGTTGTACTTGGGTGAATTTATTAACCTAAATTATATTCATAAAATAACTATATAATAAATTTTATCATACTACCTCGACCCCTCTCACATGAGGGTCACACACTCATGGTTGACATACAACTCCCCACCATAAGATAATCCTAGTCATCAAACTATAGAAACATGTTTTTGATCATTGTATCCCATGCCCCATCCATCACCAAACATAACCACTAGAATGTCCAATCCCACTAATTAAAAAGAAGAAACCCATACACAAGTTGACATACTCCCTTGAAAAACACCCGTACCACTCCTCCCAAGCCACACATACATACTATCAACCCCTAACACCATGTCTCCTAGAAAATTCATATCAAGGTCCAACCATTGTTTTACTATTCCATAGAACCAGATTTTCAATAAAATCCCCTTCACTATAGAGGGATGTATCAAATTCTCACTCAAAACAAAAAACCTCTATGCCCAGAATAATCTCACAAATTATCATCGGACCTTATCCCACTCATAGTAATTACTATCCTTTAAACTCAACATCACCATGAATATTCACCATTTTCCACACCATCCTTATCTAAAAATGAACTATATATGATCCCACACCACACAATCATTGAACCTTGACTGATTCTCTTTTGATTCAAGAATAAAAAATATCATGTTGTCAGTGTCCCATGACATGTAAGCATCATCAACCCATGATCTCCCTTGGAACTCCTCTCTGAAAATTAGGCACCTACCAGTACCATGTTTTATCCTTTGATATCCCACATCACTATGAATTTATAGAATCATGGGTTGCCATATTTGGAAAAACCACATTTTTATCCACCACTTGGTGCCATAATAAAATCCTAGAATCAACCCACACTTGTACTATGCTTCCAAAGGCACATCTAAAACGCACATGGTCAGTCATTACCCTGGTCCCTTCCTTAAAAACACACCGTGATACCCAAGCCACAATCACTCCAGGTTCTCATCACCACAGATCCCAAAGAACCTCTCATGTATCGGTCTCATATCTCAAAGCACCTACCTATGATTATGTCTCTAAAGCATCGAGAGTTCTAGGTAAACCCCTCTAATGGGTCACCCCAAATCAAACAGACTTACTAAGGTGTAAGTTGTAACTAAGGGACTCTAGATCTATCACATATCCCTACCTTTCAAGTCTCACATCTGGTCACTAGGTAATACCAAACTCACAAAAGGTCACAATTCATAGAGTTTCATCTGTGCTCTCATCTTAACCCATGTAAACACATGTTCCCAAACATCCATTAAAGGGTTTGAATATATGATAGGCATTCCATGTCAAGATCATCACCCACGACTAGGTAACCCATCATGTCTGGTCATTTCTACATCAAACTAATCCATGGAGGATGAAAAATTATCATTCAACAATTTAATAACCAACAGTGACTTACTAGATGACCTATATCAAGGGAAACACAAACACAAGTTTTAGTAATGTAGAATTCCATTTTAAGATATACAAGAAAACACCATATAAATTTTTATTAGTCACTTTATATAACCAAAACTAAATAATATAATCCCACAATGGGTTTATCATTTTGCATCCAGTTCCATATCAACCCACAATGGTCATTCTACCTTTTGTGCACATGGACTGCATCATCACGCACATCATTGATGAGCATCTCACCGTAGATCCACATGACCTTCTCTTAGAAGAAAACACACATACATGTCAACCCATACGAGTATAATTATAACCAAAACTTATACAGGAAAAAATTGTATGATGATTTGTTGAAACATTAATCATCTAATCCTCAGCCATTAGTGAAATCAATCACTATCAGTCCAATATGTCATGTGAATCATGTATTCCATATATGATTCAGGAAACACCTTTTTCCTCTACAAGACACAAATCAAATCTAATCATTGGACTCTTTTCAATGTTCCAAGATCTTGAATTCCCAAGTAATCAGCAATCCAAACATCATGTGTACCTCTCAAGGTGAAAATCACATTCAACCATAAATATAAAAAACCAAAATAGAAATCCCATCCCTAGTAACCTCATCTTCTTACCAAAATAAGTGTTCTCATCACACTAGTATGATATGCAGTATAGGATCAAACATGATCCTAAATATATGGTATGAAAAATCTAAAAAATATAATATAAATGTAAAATGATTCTCTAATACCAAATTGTAATTATATAGAATGAATAAATCTATGAACAATAACTATACTAGTTTGACACATGCCCTTAGGCACACCTCCCTGAATCCCAAAGGCTACCAACTCATAGTGAGTGTCTAAGATAAACTATCTGGAGACTATACCCCTAGTATCAAAGTTCAAAATAATGTGTAAAATATACAAACATCATTTATCACAAATGAACTGAAAATGGAAGAAATAAATATAAAAAAGATTTATAATAAATGAAATGTAGTAAAGGCCTAAACATCCATGACATATATTCAACTGATCACCCACTTAGATAGTTATATATTCAAACAAGAATAAAATAAATTAAAAAAGGATCCACAATATCTATAAGAAAAACATTAGCACAAGATCCTTATACTCAACTGATCCATCCCACTTGATCAACCCTAGACCTCAACCCATCCTTTGACTACAACTAAGTAGGAGTCTTCTCGGGTACCCAAGTACAATAGCATCCTTAGTAAGGTGTAAGTATAGAAATTAGTAGGGAACCACCAAAGTTGTCTCATAATAAACAACATATTCAGTGATATGTAAATGTGATATGTCCAACTAAATTAAATAGCTACTGAAAATAAATCATAAAAAAAACATTGATCCTTAGGTTTGAGACCCTAATCAATCATACCTATTTCATGTAGTGTCAAGGTGTCTATAACTACATCATGATGAACATGACTCCCAAGTAACATACGAGATCCAAATATTTGGTATCCCTAGATAATCCTTGTCACTCTTGTATCCTACCCCATGGAAGTATAAACATCCATGCACCATGTTTATAAAAGCTCTATCCTGTAGCCATCGACCATGCATCTGGATTCAACTCATGGAAGCCATGACCATAAATCCCACATCTTTAGGGAACTATTCCACAATATTCTGTGTGTCTAAATCCAAATCCATTATAGACATAAAAATAATATCATGACTCTAAATAACCCTCCCATGGAAGCACGTGCATACAACTCCAAATTCATGCATCCATACCCATATACTAATCTCATAATCCAAAAAAAATCTAATTAGTGAGATCCATGTCTATGGAATTTCCCATATATATCCATCTCAAAGTCATGGTATCCCATATGAGTACCTGACTCCATATCCATGGAATCCTAATCATGTCACATTTCCCCTATGGTGCATTCCATAAATAACCATAAATAAAGAAAACATGAAATATAGATGAACTACCATTACCAACACTATCATCTCTACCCCTTTTGGATTACATATTGGTTTGGGTTCTAGATGTAACCTAAAACCATCACTACCCATGGTCATACATACCCTCTTAGGATTAGACTATTGATGGGGCACCCAATAGGTCCCTATAGTCAAATCATACATAGACATTTTACTAGGAGTCCTCAATATCAACCTTGGTCATGGGTCACACCTTGCACTATATGTAATATGTGTCCCTTGACAAAATTTATAGGGTAGAAATACCACACTATCTACATGGGTAATCTCCCCAAGGGAAATGGTCAAGAGATGGCTGATGGCATATCTCGATCTTCAAGGTTACTTGGGGTTGGTCCACTTTCACAGCTTGATCCTGGTATACCTAAGGATTTTCCACCTAGTCCTCAACGTAGATTGAAAACAAAGTTAGGTTTTACATCACCTCCCAAGAGGTTTAGATTCTACAAAATATCTCATAGGACCATGAGTCCCTTTTGGGAGGGTCGCCTCATGTCACTTCATGTATCTTCCAAGAGGTGGACAAAGTCCCTATCCTGGAACAACCATGTCATATCAGACTGGATCAACCAATTCATGGGGTTTATAATTCACATTATCTCATTAGTTAATTCATCATCCATTGATGGACGAGGTGTCAAATCAGTGAACTAGGACCATCGTGGACTAGGAACTTATTTCCGGTCAACTAAGGTATTTCGTATTAGAAACCTATTAAATTTAAATTGAACATTTAGCTTAAATTAAATAAAAAAATTTAACAAAAAATGGAATTTCCTAACACCCTGAAATAACCTATCACATGCCGCATAAATTGAATACATAAATCCAAAGGATGTGTATGTGAGACCACCTACCTCAAACCAAAACTTTTTTCATTATTGTAAAAGGCCAAAAGTAGTTGTCAAAGACCTTCTAAGACTATCAGACATCATTCCCAACAAACTTAGCTAATCTTAATGAACCAATATCCAAAATCAATCCAATCATCAATAATTAATTAGTTTTAATATTTTTGATTAATTAATTATTTAATTTTTAACTCATCTTAATTCCAGATCAATTATTATATTGGTGAATCACACAAGAATCAAAGCTAAATACTCATGGGGGTCCATGAAGGGACCCTCGACACCACTTATGGTCAAATACCTAAACTGAAACCCATCTCTATAATTAATTAATTTAAAATTTAAATAAATAAATGAAAAAAATCATGTAATGTAATACCATTGATGAAATGATGAACGACGACATGTGGGAATTTCCTTGGGAAACCATCTTCCTAGGGAGTAAGAAAGCCCCTTCAAAATCATTTAATTTCACCATTATTTATTGAAATCCCGATTTCAAACCTAAATCATTGTAATATAAATTTAGTTATGGAAATAAGTAGAAGTTTTGAGAGGATTAAGAGGTTCCATTACCTTGAATCATCATAGAAAATGATCAATAATCTCACCCCTACTCAAGGGAGAAGAAGGTAGGGGATGGGAGGGGATGCTCTAACCAAATTTGGGTAATATGAAGGAGAGGGGGTATTGCCCATATTAAAACCTAATACGGAATAATGAGAGTTTCCCCCCCATTAAATTCCACTGGATAAATGATACTAGTACATTGGCTAATCGGTGGCACCTGTAGTGGAACCCTCATCACTGCAAGTCCCCAGTTAGCTTGTGGGCTAGCATCGGTCATCTGGCAGATGTAGCAGTCTTCACTACAGTAACCCAACCACCAAAGGTTTTATTTTATGCTCTTATGATCCCTATAACGATTTTATAGGACTCAAAACCATCCAAAATACCTCCTTGATGGCTTACCAAACAGTATAATTCAATACTGAATCTTGGTTAAAATTTTAATCATTCCATCAAATGAAAATTCAAAGGTTCCATAAATTTATGAATGCATGTATGGACATGGGGTTTTAAAAAGTATTAAATGGATCATTGTGATGTAATACACACCATAAAATTCAATTAGGTTAGTCCAAAATTATAGTTCCTTCAGGAGCAATTAATATGTGAGAAATTCACACATGGAATAGAAAATTCATACAAAATGAAATATAACCTAATTTTTTATTTCCACAATAAAATTTCAAATTTTACCAAATAAAAATAAAACCATTTAAAAACACCATCATCTATTCCAAACCACTTAAAAACTCTTCTTATTCATTCAAAAAATATTTCCAACAATGGTAGTCCAAAAAATACCTTTTTCAACAAATCGAAGGGAACATAAATGTCTATTTAAATACCATTTTAAATTATTCTTTATTATAAAATATATAATCTCACCATTAAAAAAATAAAATTATCATGTAATACTAGAATTCAATATTCACTTTTTTATAGTCTAAATTCAAAATTATTTTCCTAACTTTTCATGCTTCAAATTTAATCATAAAATAATATCACCCAGCTTGGTTTTAACATATAACATATCTCATGGGATTATTTTAATCCATGTAACAATATGTTTTGAATAATACATGATTTAAAATTATATAATTTATCATACATTTAAATAAATGATATCTATATATCATTCATTCTATGATTTTAACATAATCATGGAAAACCCACATATCATTCTTGATCACATCAACTCAAATCAATGTATATCAATTTATAATATATAATAATTACTAAATAATACCTTAAATTTCAAATTTAACAAATATAACATCAAATCAATGTATATTTTTTTTATTATTACTTTAAAATCATTTTATCTCATTTAAATTTGATAACATAAAACAAGACATCATATCATAAAAAATGAGAACATGCTCAATTATCAATAACAAATTCCACAGTATCCTAAGTATAACAAGAAAATTATCCATCATGAATCATGGTAATAACCAAGTTGATAACTTTAAACATACATGTAAAATAGACATAATATTTTTACATAAATATAATTTCCAATAATAATTATATAATACCATAGATTATTTATTACTGAAATTTTATTAACAAGAAACATTTCTCATTACAGTCTATCTTAATTGATTTTCCACGTACATCATATAACTCACATGCATATACACATATCATGATCATTATATTACTTTCCATTATGAATGATCCACAAAAACATATATATATATATATATATACATTACAAAGAAACTCAAATCCTTACTCTAACACCATTTTGTAATTAGTTAGCCTATATACCTAACTTAGTACCCCAAAACAAGACCATAATGTGACCTCAAGTGGGCCTCTTTGTATTTAAGAGGCTACCAACAATTTATAAGGTCCTAGAAAAGTTATTGTGGAGACTATGCCCTCAAGAATAAGAAAATATTAAAAATAATTGATAACTACCAAGATTAATTTCAATGACAACATCATCATATTTTAACCGAAATATTATAATAATAATAATAATAATATAACTACATAAATATATATTTTCACGAAGATACAATATACCTCCACATTCACCAATATACTAATCAATATAATATAATTTAACATTTAAATTATGGCCATTATAAATCCTTTGGGATACACATTCCATAACCCACTACTGAAACTACTAAGATTCTATAACTCCATGAATTTTTTCCATTTTACCTACAAACCAATAAACACTTGTAAGAAAATAATAATATTTTCTTGTACATTGAGGAGAATATATTGGGTGTGAGTATGATAACTCAGCATAAACTACCAAAATACCATAAAAAAAGTTGTAATTTCTACATGCATACATATTCTCATATTCTAATACCCTATGAAATGAAAAACCAAATGTTCCCAAATACAATACAACACTATAAAAAAAATTATTGAAAATATATCCCTAAATATTCTCATGAGTTTATCAAATCATTATGGTTATTGAACATAATTTATTTTTATAATAATAAAAAGTTGATCACATTATCAATTAATAATGTATAATAGGATAAAACCCCAATGACCATCGTATAAATAAACCCAATGAAATTTATATTGATGGGGTTTAATTTTCTCTATCATGACATCCCTAATGGTCTATATCACCATTTCAACAATGGTATACATGAATATAGGACCAAGAGATTAAACCACCACTGAGAGGTGGTGAGTTAGTTCTTAATAAAATAGCCAACTCTTGAGAAACATCTAATATCATCAGTTATTGTATAGGATTATGAACCTAAAAAATTGTGATGAGAGATAAAACACATATGAAATGATAGTTTTACCAGGTTCATATGCACTTATTATCAATTAGTTAAAATTTTGTGTTCAATAACATTAATCCCTTTATCTGTGTTCTAATATTATCATCAATCAAAAAAAGTCATTATAGTGGAAATATGTTCCTAAAATCCATGTACATAAATGATATTTATGATCTTTAGTAATCACATCAATCTAATGTTGCCTCCTTATGTTCCTTAAAAATTTGGATAAAGTGATAACCTTTGTTAATTTCTTCAATCCCATACAAATACTATTTAGAATTCTCTGTATAATTTATGGCTATTTAAATAAAAGTTTCATTATTTTATGAAAAATTCTCTAATCCAATCAACTCTTATTTATAGACTATGAATGAATCATGGTGTGGCCCTCTTCATTGAACTGTGATCCTTGGTCCAATTTCATTGGATTAAATATCTTTGAAATTTAATAAAAATATCATTGATATCTTTATATCCATCATGGAGATACCATATAAATTACATTATTATAGCATAATATCCTCAGCAGCAACAATGTATTAAAATTTCATGGCCTTTCATCTTTTGAAATGAACTCATATCTTATGATGTGAGAATCCCACTCTTGTTTGACAGTACCCAATAACATTGCACATCCCTACATTGAAAATTAATGGTAAATCATCAAGGTAATACAAACCTTATGACTCCTCATATGTAACTATATAGTAAAATGCATGTAGGTTGTAATATAATTATTCTATAAAAGTATATTATTATTCTAATTCACACCATCATGGAATAACAAGCACTCATTTTTACCATGGTTTTATTCCAATTGAAATAAATATTCATCTCATTTATTATCTCACCTTCAATAAGATTATAACTCACCTATGAAATTATTTTAATAAACTCAACATGAAATCACCTATAACGATAATGAATGAATCATCTTGATAAACACTTTATAGTATTCTCTAGATGAGTGAATGATCTAAAAAATTCATCATAGGATAAAATAATTTTTTAATAATTCTCCAAACCTTGGTGAAAATACCAATACCAAATTAATCATGCCTCAATATAGATCAATTCACAAATATCACATTAACAGTTCACTTTATGAGTACTATTTAACTCGAGGACTCATCAACATCCCTGATCATCATGGTATCTTCAATATCACCATTTTTTTGGAAACATGAAAATCAAAATAATTGATCTTCTACAAGTTTCACCTACCAACAACTCATGTCTCACCATATATGTAAAAACTTCACTTCTTTTATATTCTCACCCATTATCATCACTAATAAAAATTCCATCAGTATCTCCAATTTTTCATGAAGTGGTCATATTTACTATTTTCTCCATTAAAAAAAATAAAAATTATTGAATAAAGGAAAATAAATCAGATAAATTATATATATTTGGTGATAAAATGTGCTCCCAACAATGATTTTTTATTCTAGAAGACATTTTTCATTAGTAGTTTTTTCATAATATTGATAATTTTTTTCTAGGTTGAAATTGTTTCCATTAAAATATCTTAACATTCCACCATTTCTTTGAATAATTGGAATTTAATATTAATATACTTCAATCTATAATGTTCTAAAATATTTCTTTAAAAGTTTATTATTGTTCGATTATCACACCCAAACAATAATACGAATAAAATATTCACCCACATACTTTCATGTCATTTAATTTTCCACATAATTTTTATTATTACACATGATACCACAACATGATCAAATTCAATTTTGATTTAGGTGAATAAAATTTTCATCATGGAGTTTCAAGTATCACACATTACTCTAATAATGAATTCTTATCTAGATGTTTACTTTTGACCAATAAATTCACTTTCCCAGTCCACATCACAATATCCATAACAGAAAAATGATGTGTATTTTTGATACCTCAAGACAAAATATAGAGATCCTTTAATGTCACACAAGAAAAAATTCACTATCATATGATTTGACTCATTAGGGTTGGTTTTTAATCATGTAAAAAGTGTAACTACAAATACAGAATCTATTCTAGAATTTTTCAAGTAGTGTAGGATTCCAATAATCCTTTAGAACTAAATTTGATAAAAAAAATCCTTTTTTTATCCCTGAACAACATGATCACAATTACTATAGGATTAAATAACTATCTTGATTTATCTATTTTATGATGTGATGACTAGCTCAGGTTACTAGAAGGTCATGAAAATAATTTTGTTTATCAAAATTAAAGACAGTGGTAGGGAACTAGATGCAGTGTCTATATAGTGGTAATTAATCTCTTAATTGGAAGTAGGACCATTGGTAGCTCATTCCACTGATGAAATTGATGGTGTTTCATAATTTTCATGACTCTATAGAAGGAATTCTCTCAAATAAATAAATTGGAAGTTTACTAATGAAAGTATTCAAGATAATGAATTCAATAGATATCAATTTTGACGTTCTATATAGAGGTTTTTTAGGAATATGTGGAGACAGTGTGACCTATATGACTATCTATGTTTACTATAAAAGTGATTTGTGACCTATGGATCAATTCATATGTTCATTACAAACACATTATACCAATAAAATTTATAGGAATCCTAATCACATACATTGTATCAGTTTTCTTATGGAGAAATAATCTTTTATAATGAAATAATACCGACAGTTTTATTGGTTGAATATAATATTTATACGTTTAGTGAGTGGAAATAAAGCCAAAGTTTTTTTCCAATGTATGTAGAACAACTTTTCTGAAACATGTTAGTCTATTTTGTTCTTTTGATTTATTTATTTATAGATGTTCCTTGAATTTTTATTTCAATGAATATTTGTGTGTTTCTATTTAGGTGTTTGTAAGTTGAAATTTTTGAGTTAGTTAAGGAACCATGACTTCCTATATTTGGTATATTCAGTTAAAGGGATTGAAATTCTGAAGGATTAGTTTTCATTACTCTACTATGTGTGAACTGTATATGGATCGATGCATGGAATTATAAAGGTTATATCATAAAATATAATGATTAGTTTTCTTTACAATAAGTGGTTTAAAAATTTGGATTTTTTTCTCTATCAATGCACTGATATAACACATGTGTGGAATTGGTTTTAGGAAAAAATGGAATAAATATATTTTATGTAATAGATTTTATCTTCTAGAGGATTAAGATTGAAGATTTTATTATCTAGAAATATTTGTTAATATTGTTAAAATGTGTTAATATTGAAATAGTTTAAAAGGAGTGAGGGTAAAACCTACAAAAAACAACCTTGGAATTGGTATAAATGTATTTTTCATGAATTTGTTTTTCAACATTTAGAAGAATATTACTATAGTGGATGTTATTAATGTTTTAGAGGATATATATAGGAAATAAAATGACAATTAATAATGTTTTCATGTTATAAAATTTCTTCAACTTAGGGTTTTCAAAAGTAATATAAGTGGATGATCTTGTGAATAAAAATAATTTTATATGTTACTAGGTTTAATCTGTGAATATAACATTATTTGATAATATATGGGATCTTCTCTTATTATCCCCACTTCTACAAAGTTGGGATGTTGTGGTTACTATAGTTAGTATCTCATGTGAAAAAAATGATTTATGGTTTAATGATATCTAAAATATATTCCTAAATTAAAATCATATATGGATTTAAGAATAAGGACCTACTTGTAGTGAATTTAATAGTAATGAAATAGGATGGTAACTTTAATAGAAATAAGTCTATAAGAAGAATAATTCCATTGATAATTCTTAGGAAAGTAGTCAAATTAATATAGTTGTCATATTTTCTCCATGAATGAGTTTTGTGAAGAGAGGGATTATTAATTATCATTGAAAAATTCACAAGGATAACACTAGTAAAATGTTAAAATTTGGTAGTTCAAATTATATTAATTTACCATAAGGGTTCATAATTACTTTTTGAGTTTGAATACTCAGGTAGAAGCTTGGGATATTGACTATAGAGCATATTTTTATTCAACCAATGATAAATTGTTCATATTTAATTATATATCTAGGGTGTTTTTTAATGTTTTTCTTATTTTATGATTATTATGTGATGTTATATGAAAAGTATAGTACAACATTTTCATAAGTAATGGGGGTTCCTGGAACTAACTAAAGATCACTAGATCCCAGTATTATAGAAAAATATCATTTATGTTGAGAAAAATGATGAATAATTCTATAGAACTAGATTTTCAAATGGGGTTTTGAGGTTAATTGAGGATTGATAAAATATTTTTGATAAATGAATTATAAGTCTCTTTACATGATTGTAAATTTATATGGATTTCTATTTAATGGAATTATAAATTTCATAGATTCAAATGTTTCACACTATTGTCTCAATCAACATAGTGAGAATAACCTAAAAATTATTTTAAAAACTAGTATACAAAAACTTGATCACACCAATATAGGAAAGTGTGAATGTTCTATGTTAGGGAAACAAATGAGATATCCCTTTAACTTAAATTGTTGAAAACCTAGATTATGGAAACTGGAACTTATTCAGTCAGATGTTGGGGTACTTTACCGTATTCTATATAATTAAATTTCACTTTACTTTATTACATTAAATGAAGATGCTACAAAAAAGTTATTGGTTTTCTTTATTAAACATATGTCTGATGTATTTTTGGTTTTCATTTAATGTAATGATTTATAAGAAAGATAGTATGAGTAGAAGTTGAGGTGATTTTGGATAGACAATGGTGGTGAGTATATCATATAAAAATTCTATAGTTTTTTTAATAAGAGGGGAATAAGGAAAGAGTATATGGTACCCAAAATTGTATAAAAGAATGGAGTGGAAATAAATTTTCACAAGACTTTAATGAAGAAATCTCAGATTATAAGGTTTCATTAAATAATTCAAAAGGAAATTTTTTTCGAGGTACTTAACATAATTAAATATCTCATTATTAGAAGTATATTATGGGATGTTGGGAAAGAAATTCTTGAGAAATTATAGTCTTAAAAACAACTAGAAGTTCATCATCATAATATATTCTATATTTTATCATATTTACACTTAAATTATAAAGATATAGATAAAATTAAAGTAAAATCTAAAATGTGTTTTTTCATCATATTTAGAGATGAAAATTGTGTACATCATCTATGGGATAATGAGGTGTGACATGTTATTACGAGAAAATTTGTTTTATTTAATGAAAAAAATATAGAAAGATTTAAAATTTGAAGAGAAATAAGTTGAGGGAAAATCATTGGTTGAAGTCTAGGTTGATCACATTAAGTTTGATAGAAGTTCACAGCTTTTGGAGAACTCAAATTTGAGTGGTGAAGGCAATAAATGTCTAGGTGAAAGGCCCATAAAATATTAACCAAAAAACTATAGAGGTTGATAAAGCCTTAGTAGGAAAACCAGAAGTTCAATATTTAGTTTTCAAAGTACTACATGTTCATAAATTGATATATAGTGTTGAGAACTTCATAGGAGAAAATTTAGTTATAGTGATCAACCAGAATTAAGAGACCAGTATAGAGGTTTTGTGATGAAATTAATTCTCTAATTTTAATGGAAGTTGGAGAACACAAATATTAATAAGTGGTGAGATTGATCAGTGACACAAATTGTGTGAGTCTTCAATGAATGAAGTGATGGATTCTTTGAATGTTAAAAGAAAAAATGATATTTCTGAACTTATGCATTGGAAAAGAGCACTATAAAAAAATGGGTTTATTATTTGAATAAATAAGTTAATGTAAATAAGATATATAAATAACAAATGGTAGTGATTGGTTTTTAGTAAAAGGGAGAATTTTATTTCTCATAAGTTTTTTTACTGGTAGTAAAATATTCTACCACCCATATAGTGATAAGTATGGTGGCATCAAAAGATTTATACTTAAAGAAAATGGAAATTAATAGAGACTTCCTTCACGGTGAGTTAGAGAAATAAATTTACATGAAGTAACTATAAGGTTTCATGGTAGATGAGTACTTAAATTTGGTATGTAAATTAGAGACAAACTTATATTAATTGAATGAAGAACCATGTTAGTGGAATTCAAAATTTGACTCATTTTTTTCAGAATAAGGCTTCAATTAATGCAATCTTGATCATTATTATTATCAAAATAAATGGGATGATAAGAATTTAATTATATTTCTTTTGTATTTTGATGTCATTTTTTTAGTTGGACTATATCATAGGAATATTAAATAATTTAAAAAAATTATCCAAAAGTTTTGAGATGAAAAATATTTGTAAAACCATAAAGATACTAGGGATAAGGATCAAGTGAGATAAGAAATTTAGAACATTCATCTTATCTCAGAAATATTACATTCAAAATACCATTGAAAGTATTATAATGATAAGATGTAATAATTTATCTTCTCTAATTGTGGGATACTTCAAATAATTCTAAGAACATTAAATATAAATAGAATAAGAGCACCAATATATAAATAAAATTTCAAACTATTTAGCTATCAGAATCTTAATCTACGATGTGACTTGTACCTGACTAGATATTTATTTCATAGTGGGAGTTGTAATTAATATATTTTATATATAATTAAGGGATACTAATATTTCCTTAATTAGATCCTTCAGTATTTTAATGTAATAGAAAATAAGGCTCTTTTTTGGGTAGAAATATCAATGGTAAGGTTTTTTGACTCAAACTTTTCTAGATACTTAGATACGCAAAAGAGTACACCCAAATTTCTATTTTCATAAGGAGGGACAATAGTTATTTGGATGTAATGAATATTTAATACCATTTTATTAAGTGTAGTGGAAGTTAATTTTATAGTATTGAGGGAATAATATAATGTGATGGTTTAGATAAAGTAGTTTCTAATGAAATCTGGAAGAATTCAGGAAGGAGGTACTCTAATATGAGATAAAAAAGTCTGATTCACTTATAAAAAATATAGTTTCCCATTCAAGGGAAAATAATATCTACTTGATATACCAATTAATCATAAACAAACTGGTGTAAAAAGTGTTAAATTTATAGATGATAACCCATACCCAATATTGGGTAAACAGGTACACTAAAATATTTGTTCGGTAAATTCTATGGTATTAGAAAGAATCAATATGGCTTGGGTGAACAAAAGGAAATTTAAAAACACTTTTTACTATGGAAGTATAAATGAAGGAATTTTTTGGAGATTTTTCTTATTAATTTACATAAAAAAAGTCTTCAAGTGACTGATTTATGGGATGTGAATCCTAGTTTTTCGTTAATAGAAGTTCATGAACTGTATTTATATTTACTAGAAATAGTTTTAGTGATAGGTGGGTGTACATGGTGTGCTAAAAGTAGAATTTAATCTCTTTATTGGTAACAGGACCATCGATAGTTCATTAAACTTATTCTATTAATGTTGGTTTAGAATTTTCATTGAGCTCTCTAGAAGGAATATTCTTAAATTATGACTCTAAGTGTTTACCAATGAAAGAGGTAAAGTTCAATGAGGTTATTGGAAATCAATACTGGTATTCCATATGGAGTATCCCCATGTATGTCGTAAAGTGGTGTGATATGGATAAATATTTTAGTTTTATATAAAAGGGATTAAGGACTGATGGATCCAAATAGATTTTCAATACCTGAAAAGTTTACCAGTGGAATGTATAGTTGAACCTAATTAAATAGAGTACATCATAGTTTTATAGAGTTTTAATCTTCTATAATTGAAACATACTAATTATTTTCTCAGTTGTATGTAAATTTTTTACTTCTGGGGAATGAAAAGAAAGTTTCAATTTTCTACCATGTGTGTATAAAAACTATTCTAAATCACATTAATATCTTATGTTTTTCCATGATTTATATAATATTGTTTCTTGAATTTATGTTCCTTTGACAATTTTTTGATTTTTAAAGAGGTGTTTGTGAGGTTTAAATTGTGATAGGGTTATGGTTCCTTGAAATCATACTTTTTTTGCACACATTTGAGGCAAGTGATCTTAAAAAGATTCATTTTTTATAATGATACTCTATATGAACTTCCAGTAGTTTGAAAAATGGAATTCTATTGGTTTTAATGGAAGCTTAAGTTATCAGTTTTGTTCCAAACTTTTCATTACAAAAAAATTCAATAACTCATGAGAAAACTTATCTGGTCATTAAAATATACAACATACTATGTTCCTTCCTTTTGTCATGAACCACCTTGACCAACCTCGGCCCAATTCCCAATTTGACCAACCACTAGATCGAGTGCACATTATCATTCATCACAGGCTAGAAAAAGGTTCCATGAGAATCAATTAGAAATAATGAAGTTGATTTTTTATATAAAGAATATAACTATTAATGAGATCAAAATAGTAAAAAAATAACATAATATCTTTTGAAAAATTTGGAAGTCAACATACAATGCCAAATTCGACACAAGGACAACAAAATTGCTATAAAATATAAAAAATGTTAAAATAAAATTAAAACTTTCTTAAATCCTTGTGACACATAAAAATTTCATATATCACTACCTTTATTACTCCATACGAGCTAAGGTCTAATCCATATGAAAAAAATAGTTGTAATTTTCACATATAAATTAGATATAGGGAATAAAATATACATACAAATATATTTGAGAAAACATGCCTAGTAGGAATCCACAAAATAACATATGAAAAGTATTTATATAATAATCTAATTCATTCTAGTTATAAATGTACTTATAAAAGTATAATTCTTTTTATCCTTATGAAAATAAATTAAAAACAATAGTGTACATTTTCTTCAAAATCTTTAATAAAATGATCTTTAAAAAATGTAATTTATGAAAATAAAATCATAAATAAAAAAAATATATATCAATTAAGTAGTTATGGGGAGATACGAAGGTTTTTTGGTTTGGATTACTAAGGCTTTTATATCATAACCATATTTAGTGAATTATGTTCTTGGAGGATAATCATGTCTAAGAGGTGAACTATATAGGGATCTCATTGTACCATGAGAAGATATCTAATGGATCATCATGTCTTGGCCGCAATCACATCCTCACAAAATGACACTCATGTTTGGATCCTTCCCAATCACCTAAAGGAATCACTCATGATGTTTTCCAAAAAATTTGGTTCTATATCTAATAATTTTAATATAAGTCTAAAACAACACTTAATTTATGAAATATTTCAAAAATAAACTCTAAAAATCAATTTAAAATATCACCTTAAAGAAATTCCTCTAAAAACCCTAATAAATAAGATTATGCATTTCTTAAAAATTGTAACGCCCCGACCCCAGTTACCTAGAGTTGGTGCATTATTACATAACATTGGCATGATCACAAGAAAGATCGAATCTCGAAAGACCGATTGGTTTAGTAGCCTTGGAAACACTAGACATATTCATAAAGTTTTACATTACATAATAAAGTGAAAAACTACTATAACAACATAGTCTCCATATTCCACACTCATATCCCCACATACTATCCCTGCAGGTCATTCATAAATTACTTCTTCACATCTTGGGAAAAATAAAACATAGAAAAGGTGTGAGCTCAAATGCCCAGTAAGGATAACAATATAGCAGAAACTTTCATAAATAATAATAAACATTTAAGGCAGTGTATAACTAAAACAAAAGCCTTTTAAACTGGAAATTCAACATAGTATGGAAAAATAAAATGAAATAATGGCATTTACTTATTCACATGGATATTCTACTAATCGAATAATCACATGGAATATCAATAACCACTTTCATAATGATGGAATGCATAATGCCAGACTATCATAACCACATAGCCAAGGCCTCGTGCCAAGACTACAAATAAGATTTTGTCAAGGCCTTGTGTCAAGACACTAGTTTTTCTTATGAGACCTACCGATGCATCGAGGAGCTATAGCGGGCTCCACCCATCACATATTAAGTCCAATGAATTCCCATATGAAAAGGTTTAAACATAACATAAACATTCGTATTAAAACTACCATAAGAAATGTCAATACTTTCACCATAAACTATGAACGGTATAAAAATAGCACATCCACAGTCAAACATATCACAAAAACTTCAATACAATATAGAAGTTTTGTATCATAATAAATCAACTTCAAATAAGTGTAAAATCCATCAAAGGATGTTGACATAGATGAAATCAAAACTCTTTTTAGAGAAATATATCTTTCTATTTTGAAATCATTTAAGAGTCTTATATTTATGAAATAAAACATTTTATTTTAAATTATTCTTATAAGCTTGTAAGGGAAGCTTCGACGATTTTATAACAGCGGAAAATAACCGCACCTGCCGTATAAGTTAAAAAACATTCTTACCTTAATTCTGTCGAAAAGGTTAAAAGCACCTTGTTTGGAAAACGACGGAAAGATTCCTTTACAAAACTCTTATAAAAATTCAAACAAGGGTATAAATGACTTTAACCCATATTCTTTTAAATAGTAAAAATGTTTTTAAATACATTTTTAAGAAACATAGATGTGGATGATAAAGAGATGCCAGTAGATTATTACGTATAAACAACCTCAGATAATGAAGAGATTGTGAAATAAACCCTTACCTTGTACTTTTCCTTGGTTGGTGTGGGTTAACCTCATGTATAATGGTGAAATAATTGTTATTAAATAATACAAGAACCATATACATTAATATGATATCATATATGATCTTTTATCATTGCTTCATTAATAATATCTTAGATTTATCGTTGTTTTGGGTGTTAACTGACTCGTTTTCTTTTATATGTTTTGTTACATAAGCCATGTTTTTCATGGATAGTTTGTATCATATTCATATACAGAATGATATCAAGTCCTTAAATACTATTATTAATCATCAAATGAGAATTATACTTGAATGGATATGATGGAGAATGAATCTCATCGCGTTCGTGGAGATGGTAGTCCGTACGTACGCACGAGCGACAATATCATTCTTTTGATATTAAAATAATATATAATCGGATGGTATATCATATATACAGAATCATTATCATGTTACATTTATGAATTACACATCATTATTATACCCATCCAAATAATAATTTATTGAATAAAAATTACACCACGACGTGGAGACGGTAAGCCGTACGTACGCACGTATGGTGACATGTTATTCAAAGGATGGATAGAATACTGAATATGGTTGTACCATATTTATAATAACATCATAGTATATATATGATACTGGAGTTATTATTTTATAATGGTAACAACAAAGGAAGATGAAGTGGAAGAAGAAAGGAACTTGGAAAAGGGTGGTGAAATCATTACCTCTTCTTTGGGTTCTTCTTTTTTATTTGATCAAAAGGGCTCCTTAGGCTGGCTTTATGATCAAACTAAGGCCTCTAGATTGTATTGAGGGAAGTTGGGAGAGTATTTGGGCAGAGTTTGGCCGAACCATAAGGCTTTGAATGTGTGAAGAAATGAGAAGGAGGAGTTCCCTTTTATAAGAGGGGTGAGGGGCACCTTTGGAAAAGCTAGAAATATTAATTTATAATAAATTCATATTCCGTTTCCAATGGCTCAAAAGTTGATTATTTAAATTTTAAGGTGGGGATGGGTCTAAAACCACTTAACCAATAGAATTTAGACAGGTTTGGGTTACTATATTAACCTTATCTTTAAGTATTATCTCTAAGTTAATCAGTTTCACTTTTACAATGTCTCTTTGTATTTTTATATTATATGGTTAATAAACTTACCATATACATACAAGAGACCCCCAAGTGGTACCTTAATGAACACCTATCACGATATAAGTCTCTTGGCCGAACCTTAGATTTTTTGGAATTTAATATCAATTAATAATATAATATGTTTTTTAAAAACTCTTTTATGTCAATTTTGACACTATTCAATAGTTGATTTTTGTGAAACTCATAAAAGAATTATTACTTCAAAAAAAGTCAATTAAATTAATCCTAATATGTCATATTATCCTATAAAATTAGTTTAATTAATTAAAAGTCTCAAATTATATTTATTTGGGTACTTATAATATCAATTATTTTAATGTTTCACTATTATGGTAATCAGTGCATCATCATTGTCTCATATATAAATTAAATTATGTAAGGTCTAAAAATTATAAATAAAATATCATTATGTAGGAAATCTTACTATAAATCTAATGAATATTTACAATCGAATTTATCTTATGTATAACCATATATTAAAAATTTTGTAGAAAACAAACTTTGATTTTAACTCTTTTAACTCTTCTTTGAATTAAATAATAATAAATGTCCTATTCTAATCCAAGTGGACCTAAAATATAATATTTAATTCCTAAGGTTTTTTTTGGTTGAGATACACTTGTCCAATAGAATTAGTACATGTGTTAAGGTAATATTAATATCATTTTTACCATTAATTACCCTATTTACTTTTAACCGTGGTAAATAAAAGTAAAAAGTTACTATTCACCAAAAATTATTTTCATCTCATTGAACCACATTTTACTTCTTGATATTAACCGTGTCTCTCGGATTTTCAAAATTACAATCACAGAAGCGGTAAAATTAAGTTTTATGAAAAAATCAGTTTTTTTTAACTACCACTTAGTAGTTTCACTATTCATCAAAAATTGAAGTTTTTCAGAATAATGCCAAAATTTCCCCCTAAGATATAATTGATATTCCAAATTCAAAAATGATGTCTATTTTACAAAATTCCAAACATATAAGTTGTATTAATTAATTATATAATTAATTCTCGCTATCACAACAAATAGTGTGTTTTTAAGAAACAATATATATCAAAATATTGACACTTGTTTACGTCCGGTTTAATTGTAAAATTATGTACAATGACCAAAATTTTATTAAATGGTAAAAATATATTCTAAATATACTTTAAAACCACTCAATAATATAATTTATCACTATAAATTATTTTGATTAAAAAAGTTTTTTTTAAGTATTTTTCACTATTCATAAAAATTGGAAGTTCTCAGAAAAATACCAAAAATTCATCTTAGGATAATTTCTATATTCCGATTCCAAAAATGAAGTCCATTTTGAAATATAAAATATATATAATTTCTAAAAGTAGATATTACTATTCATAATGGCTAGTTTGATTGTTTGCGGTGTGTTAGAACTCGATGTTGCGTACAACACACCCTATCGCATTATTCAAAGAGAAGCGTACCGTAGAAGCTTGGGGTGTTACATTCTCCCCTCCTTCAAATAATTTCGTCCTCGAAATTTCTAGAATATTATCTCATGAAAAGACTCAGATGGTTCTTCATTATAAGTTCCTCGGGTTCCCACGTTGCCTCTTCCATCTTATAGTTTCTCCACAAAACTTTTACCAGACGCGTCGTCCGGTTTCTCAGTACTTGTTCTCTCGTATCAAGAATCCTGACAGGCTCTTCGTAATAAGACAGATCGGGTTCCAGTTCTAATTCCTCACAAGTGAGTACATGCGTTGGGTCAGGCATGTATTTCCTCAATAGAGATACATGGAACACATCGTGAACTTTGGAAGGACTTGGCGGCATTGCCAATCGGTAAGCTACAGACCCAATTTGTTCTAGAATTTCGAAAGGTCCGATGTACCTGGGACATAATTTACCTTTCTTACCAAAACGTATGACTCCCTTCCATGGAGATACCTTCAGGAAAACATGATCACTGACTTGAAATTCCAAATCCTTCCTTAGATTATCAGCATAGATCTTCTGCCTACTTTGAGCTGCTTTGATGTGACTTTGGATTACCTTCACCTTTTCCATCGTTTCCTCCACTAGTTTTGGGCCTACAAGTTTTATTTCACCAATGTCATCCCAACAGGTTGGTGTGAGACATCTCTTTCCGTATAACGCATCATATGGTGCCATCTGAATACTCAAATGGAAGCTATTGTTATAGGAAAATTCTACCAAAGGTAAATATTGATCCCACATACCCTGAAAGTCAAGTGAGCAGGATCTCAACATGTCTTCTAAGGTTTGAATAGTTCGTTCTGACTGTCCATCTGTCTGAGGGTGGTAGGCAGTGCTCAAATGAAGTTCAGTATCCAGGTATTTCTGAAGACTCTTCCAGAATCTTGAAGTAAAACGGGGATCACAATCTGAAACAATCGATAGGGGTAATCCATGAAGTCTCACAACTTCATTAATATATAGTCTTGCTAGACGTTCCAGGGGTAGATCTTCTCTTATAGCAAGAAAATTTGCTGACTTGGTAAGACGATCAAGAATAACCCATATTGCATCATTCCTTCTTGGAGTCTTTGGTAGCCCCATGACAAAGTCCATCGTAATATTGTCCCATTTCCACTCCGGTATGGGAAGAGGTTGCATAACTCCTCCAGGATGTTGCCTTCCAGCTTTCACTTGTTGACGAACCATACTTCTTGACACAAAATCAGCAATCTCCCTCTTCATGTTGTCCCACCAAAAATGTTCCTTCAAATATCTATACATTTTTGTGCTCCCATGGTCTATAGAGAAATTGGAACTATGAGCATCATCCAGCAATTCCCTTTTTAGATCAGGTATATCGGGAACAAAAAGTCTCTTCCCAAATTTCAAAATTCCATCTTCATACACAAATTCTCTCAATCTCCCATCATTCACATCTTTAATCTTCTTTTGAAATTCTTAATCATCGGTCTGAGAACTCTTAATACTTTTTAGTAAATATGGTTTGGAAACCATTTGAAAAAGCATTGATGTTTCACCTTCCCTGGTTATTCCCATGTCCATCTTCACTAGATCCATGAAAATTGGATCCCTTTCAATTCTCATATTGTTCCAAACTCCATGGTCTTTTCTGCTCAAAGCATCTGCCACCTTGTTTTCCTTACCCGGGTGTTAGTGTATCGTACAATCATAATACTTGAGTAATTCAAGCCATCTCCTTTGCCTCATGTTGATTTTTTTTTGTGAGAAAATATATACTTCAAACTCTTGTGATCAGTATAAATCTCACATTTTTCACCATAGAGTTAGTGCCTCTATATCTTCAAAGAAAATATCACAGCTGCTAACTTGAGATCATGAGTAGGATAGTTTTTTTCGTGAATTTTCAACTGTTGTGATGCATACGCAATAACTCTATCATTCTAAATAAGGACACAACCAAGTCCTTTCTTCAATGCATCACTATAAATAACGAACCCATCATTCCCCGATGGTAGAGTCAATATAGGAGCATTGACTAATCTTCTCTTTAGTTCTTCGAAACATTCTTCACACTCTTTTGTCCAAACAAATTTAACTGCTTTACGTGTGAGATTCGTTAATGGGTTAGCCAATCGGGAAAAATTCTGGACGAAACGTCGATAATAACATGCTAAACAAATAAAACTATGTACCTCAGTTATACTCATAGGTGCTGGCCATTCTTGGATTTCCTTGGTCTTAGAAGGATCAACATAGATTCCATATTTAGAGACAATATAGCCAAGAAAAGAAATCTCCTGAAACCAGAATTCACACTTGATAAACTTCCCATATAATTCATGTCTTCTCAGAGTCTTCAGGATAATGCGCAATTGATTTTCATGATCTTCGTAGCTTTTGGAGTATACCAAGATATCATCAATAAATACCACCACAAATTCATCGAGATACTCCTTGAAAACTCTATTCATCATATCCATGAATACAGAGGGTGCATTAGTCAATCCAAAAGGCATTATAGTAAACTCGTAATGCCCGTACCTAGTTTGAAATGTTGTCTTCGGAATTTCTTCCTTCTTCACACACAACTGATGGTATCCAGATTGAAGGTCAATCTTTGAAAATTATTGAGCTCCATGCAGTTGGTCAAATAAATCATCAATTAGAAGTAGGGTATACTTGTTCTTTATTGTTATGGAATTGATCTCCCTATAGTCGATACATAACCTCATAGATCCATCTTTCTTTTTAACAAAAAGAACAGGGGCTCCCCATGGAGAAACACTTGGGTGAATAAATCCCTTATTACTCAATTCCTCTAGTTGTTTCATTAGTTCAACTAATTCTACAGTGGTCATTCTATAAGGGGTCTTCGATATAGGCCTTGATCCAGGAATTAAATCAATGGAAAACTCAACTTCTCGTTCTGAAGGATGTCCAGGTAAATCTTCTGGAAATACATCTACATATTCTTTCACAACAGGTACATCCTATATTTGAAAATTCCTTTCCTCACCCACAGTTATTTCATTTTCTTCCTCCCCAATAATTGAATTTAGTTGATCTACTGGGGGTGGATCTAGTTAAGAATTAGGTGGTGACGATTCTGCTCTAAAGATAAGGTGTTCCTTATCATCATCATCATGAATTGTAACCTCTTTCTTCTTACAATAAATCTTCGCATCATAGTCCGAAAGCCAGTCCATACCGAGGATTATATCAAACATAATCATAGTTATGACGACAAGATCTGTAGATAAAGAACATTTATGTGCTCTAATGGGGACTAATTCACAAAACTTTGTTGCAATGATACTTCCCTTAGGAGTTTTAACTGACAACTCCCTTGTAAAATCAAATTGGAAATATCTAATTTTCGTAGCAAACTGGGAAGATATGAAAAAATGCGATGATCCAGAATCAAATAATACATTTGATAAACTTGAGGAAACCATTAAATTACCTGCCACCACGTCTTTTGGAACTTCTACCTCAGCAGTAGTGATAGCATAAGCTTGGCCTTGATCCCTTGGCCTTTTCTGAGGTAAGTTCTCCTGACGGTTAGGACATTAATTTGCATAATTCCCCATCTCTCTGCAATTGTAGCACTGAACATTGGTGGCTTCCTTCTTCCCCTTTCAATCACGAGCTTCGTGGCCTTTTTCACCACACTTGTAACAGACTCTAGTTCCCTTCAAGCAAGTACCGGGGGGTTTCTTCCCACATTTACCACAGGATGGATATTCAACCTTGCCCTTATTCCCCTTATTTCCATTACCAGATTGATCAGTAGGTCTCTTCTTCTCTTTCTTTTCTTTAAATTCATAAGACTTAGAGAATTCCTTTTCGGTCTTGATAGCACATGAGACAATGTCTTCGTACGATGAAAAGGATTGTGAGACTAATGCTCGACAGAAAATGGTTTTAACCCATCAAAGAAATGATCAATCTTACTTCTTAGGTTACGTATATAATCTCCAGCATACCTTTCTAACCTTGTAAAGTTAGCCTCATACTTTGTGACATTCTCATCCTCCTTTTGTCTCAGACTCAGAAATTGCCTTTCCATATCTGCTCGATGGTCGCGAGGAAAGTATTTTTCTAAAAACATATCTTTGAACTCCCTCCATTCCATATTTGATACTTCATCATCTTCCTTCGTGTTTTGAATCAATGACCACCATTGATCAGAATCTCCAGTGAGTTAGTAAACTTCCATGATAACTTTTTCCCTCTCACTACTCCCCAAAGCCTGAAATATTTTCTCTAGGGAATTTATCCATTGCTCAGCTACTAAGTGATTTGTACTCCCATTGAACATTGGTGGTTGTTGCCTCATGAATCGATCTAACATTGATCCTCCACGCTGTGGATCAGGGTGCTCCATATGGGTAAGGTTATTATTCATAACCTGAGTGAGTTGTCCTAGTATGGTGATTAGCTGATCGACACCAGTTGCATCACCAGCTCCACTATAATTATCTTGAGTAAGAGGGAAATCCCTACATGGAGTGCGTTCATTGATACGGTTTCCATTTCTTCCACTAGGCGCCATTTCTAAACAATGGCATAAACTAGATCAGTTTATGAATCAAAATAGATAATCCCATACTTATAAAATACTTAACATAAATTGAACTATTTATCGATATAATCCATAATCATAAAAAATGTTTTATTTGAGGAAATATATACTCATAAACCCTTCATAATAATTTATAAAGAAAATGAGAGTTATCCTAAGCATATCCCCCGGGAGTGTCGTAACCAAGAGTGCAGCAAGGCCCATTGTCGTGCACCAGTTCCCATTCGAGTCTAGCTCAGAGCGGTGTTTTTGGGTTTTACCCCTAGGTACATCTGTGCCAGAGCCGCCTCTACATGCTCATATCCAGACAGGGATGTATTGTTCGGAAAACTCAAAAAATATCTACAATACCAAAATTCTAGGAAGTTCTTCTATACTAATCCTCAAAGTTTATCTTAGTTCTACGTGCTCTAATTCGAGTTTATCTAAATCTAGCTTCCAAGGTTTGTACTAAACTTCATCTGATACCAACTGTAATGCCCTGACCCCATTTACCTAGATTCGGTGCATTATTACATAACATTGTCATGATCACAAGAAATATCAAATCTCGAAAGACCGATTGGTTTAGTATCCTTGGAAACACTAGACATATTCATAAAGTTTTACATTACATCATAAAGTGAAAAACTACTACAACAACATAGTCTCCATATTCCACACTCATATCCCCACATATTATCCCTGTAGGTCATTCATAAATTACTTCTTCACATCTTAGGAAAAATAAAACATATAAAAGGGGTGAGCTCAAATGCCCAGTAAGGATAACAATATAGCAGAAACTTTCATAAATAAGAATAAACATTTAAGGCAGTGTATAACTGAAACAAAAGCCTTTTAAACTTGAAATTCAACATAGTATAGAAAAAATAAAATGAAATAATGTCATTTACTTATTCACATGGATATTCTACTAATTGAATAATCACATGAAATATCAATAACCACTTTCATAATGATGGAATGCATAATGCCAGACTATCATAACCACATAGCCAAGGGCTCGTGCCAAGACTACAAATAAGATATTGTCAAGGCCTTATGCCAAGACACTATTTTGTCTCACGAGACCTACCGATGCACCGAGGAGCTATAGAGGGCTCCACCCATCACATATTAAGTCCAATGCATTCCCATATGAAAAGGTTTAAACATAACATAAACATTCTTATTAAAACTAGCATATGAAATGTCAATACTTTCACCATAAACTATGAATGGTATAAAAATAGCACATCCACAGTCAAACATATCACAAAACCTTCAATACAATATATAATTTTTGTATCATAATAAATCAACTTCAAATAAGCGTAAAATCCATCAAAGGATGTTGACATAGATGAAATAAAAACTCTTTTTAGAGAAATATCTCATTCTATTTTGAAATAATTTAAGAGTCTTATATTTATGAAATAAAACATTTTCTTTGAAAATATTCTTATAAGCTTGTAAGGGAAGCTTCGACGATTTTATAACGGCAGAAAATAACTGCATCCGCCGTATAAGTTAAAAAACATTATTACCTTAATTCTGTCAAAAAGGTTAAAAGAACCTTGTTTGGAAAACGACGGAAAGATTCCTTTAAAAAAACTATTATAAAAAGTGAAACCAGGGTATAAATGACTTTAACCCATATTCTTTTAAATAGTAAAAATGTTTTGAAATGCATTTTTAAGAAAAATGGATGTGGATGATAAAGAGATCCCAGTAGATTATTGCATATAAACAACCTCGGATAATGAAGAGATTGTGAAATAAACCCTTACCTTGTACTTTTCCTTGGTTGATGTGGGTTAAACTCATGTATAATGGTGAAATAATTGTTATTAAATTATACAAGAATCATATACATTAATATGATATCATATATGATCTTTTAACATTGCTTCATTAATAATATCTTAGATTTATCGTTGTTTCGGGTGTTAACTGACTCGTTTTCTTTTATATGTTTTGTTACGTAAGTCATGTTTTTCATGGATAGGTTTTATCTTATTCATATCAAGAATGATATCAAGTCCTTAAATACTATTATTAATCATAAAATGATAATTATACTTGAATGGATACGATGGAGAATGAATCTCATCGCGTTCGTGGTGACGGTAGTCCGTACGTACGCACGAGCGACAATATCATTCTTTTGATATTAAAATAATATATAATTGGATGGTATATCATATATACAGAATCATTATCATGTTACATTTATTAATTACACATCATTATTATACCCATCCAAATAATCATTTATTGAATAAAAATTACACCATGACGTGGAGACGGCAAGCCGTACGTACGCACGTATGGTGACATGTTATTCAAAGGATGGATAGAATACTGAATATGGTTGTACCATATTTATAATAACATCACAGTATATATATGATACTGGAGTTATTATTTTAGAATGGTAACAACAAAGGAAGAATAAGTGGAAGAAGAAAGGAACTTGGAAAAGGGTGGTGAAATCATTACATCTTCTTCGGGTTCTTCCTTTTGATTGGATCAAAAGGGCTCCTTAGGTTGGATTTATGATCAAACTAAGGCCTCTAGATTGTAGTGAGGGAAGTTGGGAGAGTATTTGGCCAGAGTTTGTCTGAACCAAAGGCTTTGAAGGTGTTAAGAAATGATAAGAATGAGTTCCCTTTTATAAGAGGGGTGAGGGGCACCTTTGGAAAAGCTAGAAATATTAATTTATAATAATTTCATATTCGGTTTATAATGTCTCCAAAGTTGATTATTTAAAGGTTAAGGTGGGGATGGGTCGAAAACCACTTAACCAATATAATTTAGACAGGTGTGGTTTACTACATTAACCTTATCTTTAAGTGTTATCTCTAAGTTAATTAGTTTCACTTTTACAATGTCTCATTGTATTTTTATATTATATGGTTAATAAACTTACAATATACATCCAAGAGACCCCCAAGTGGTCCATTAATGATACACCTATAATGATATAAGTCTCTTGGCCGAAACCTATATTTTTAGGAATTTAATATCAATTAATAATATAATATTTGTTTTAAAAACTCTTTTATGTCAATTTTGACACTATTCAATAGTTGATTTTTTTGAAACTCATAACAGAATTATTACTTCGAAAAAAGTCAATTAAATTAATCCTAATAAGTCATATTATCCTATAAAATTATTTTAATTCATTAAAAGTCTCAAATTATATTTATTTGGGTATTTATAATATCAATTATTTTAATTTTTCACTATTATGGTAATCACTACATCATCATTGTGTCATAAATAAATTAAATTATTTAAGGTCAAAAAATTATAAATAAAATATCATTATGTAGGAAATATTATTATCTCTATAATGAATATTTACAATCGAATTTATCTTATTTATAACCCTATATTAAAAATGTTGTAGTAAATAAACTTTGATTTTAACTCTTTTAACTCTTCTTTGAATTAAATAATAATAAATGTCCTAATCTAATCCAAGTGGACCTAAAAGATAATATTTTATTCCTAAGGTTGTTTTTGGTCGAGATACACTTGTCCAATAGAATTAGGACATGTGTTAGGGTAATATTAATATCATTTTCACCCTTAATTACCCTATTTACTTTTAACCGTGGTAAATAAAAGTAAAAAGTTACTATTCACCAAAAATTATTTTCTTCTCATTGAACCACATTTTACTTCTTGATATTAACCGTGTCTCTCGGATTTTCGAAAATCCAATCACAGAAGCGGTAAAATTATGTTTTATAAAAAATTCAGTTTTTTTTAACGACCACTTAGTAGTTTCACTATTCATCAAAAATTGATGTTTTTCAAATAATGCCAAAATTTCCCCCTAAGCTATAATTGATATTCCAAATTCAAAAATGATGTTGATTTTACAAAATTCCAAACATATAATTTGTATTAATTAATTTTATAATTAATTCCCACTGTCACAATAAATAGCGTGTTTTTAAGAAACAATATATATCAAAAGATTGACACTTGTTTAGGTCCGGTTGAATTGTAAAATTATGTACAATGACCAAAATTGTATTAAATGGTAAAAATATATTCTAAATATAATTTTAAACCACTCAATAATATAATTTATCACTATAAATTATTTTGATTAAAAAAGTTGTTTTTAAGTATTTTTCACTATTCATAAAAATTGGAAGTTCTGAAAAAAATACCAAAAATTCATCTTAGGATAATTTCAATATTCCGAATCCAAAAATGAAGTCCATTTTGAAATATAAAATATATATAATTTCAAAAATTAGTTATTACTATTCATAACGGCTAGTTTGATTGGTTGCGGTGTGTTAGAACTCGATGTTGTGTACAACACACGCTATCGCATTATTCAAAGAGAAGTGTACTGTAGAAGCTTGGGGTGTTACAAAATTCATTATAAGAATCAAATTTAACTAATATTTTATTTAACAATTAAAAAAAATAAAATACCATGAATTTACAAAATAAAATAAACAAAAATGTTTTAATTTTTAAAGATCAAAAAAATTAAACAATATTTGTTTAATATTACTTAAAAATGCATTAAAATAATTTAAGCACTCGTGATTCATTATTTTATGTAATTTTACATTTGTAAAAATTGTATTTTGTTAAAAAATTAAGTGATAAATTACCAAATAGAACCACACTTAAAGAATTAAGGAATCATTAAAAATAATTTAGGAATTTGGATATATAAGATTTAGGAAATCTTCCCAAACCCTAGAAGTGTAATATCTTACCAATGATTTGTGAATTGAAATCAAACAATCTAATTGGTTGCAGATGGTATGTGAAAGATTATTTTAAAAACCAAGAGAAAAAACACATTGATATTGGGAGTTTTTACTTGACAAATAAAAACCCCACCTTTGCAAAATTACTAAATGGGGAAATGGGTTTATAGAGGGGGATGTGAGAAGAGAAGGAGGGGAAGAATAATATAAGGAGAAAGAATATGGGGGAAACTTATCTTTGAAACTCCATATTGAAAGAGAGGAGATAACCCTTGATAGATTTGGAGGGATATATCCCCTCCTCTTAATAATATCAGCCACCACCTTATTAGGGTTGTAAGGTTTATCCCTACCATTAACATATACTATAATTAATTAATTATATTATTAAAAATGACAGCATTGTTAGTAATGTGATATTCAAAAACTAAAAACCTAAGTCACATTCATAGTTAATGAGAAAAAATATCATATGTCTATAGTTTAGCATAAATTGGACTATTTTAATATATAATAATATTAATAACCCAAAATATATTTAACATGAAGTACACATATCTTTTGGAAACAAGAAAACTAAAATATCTTAAAATCCATATATAATTTACCTGACCATAATTAAAACCCATAATATAATTATAAAAATCTAATAGTTAATTTTTATTCATATCAAGATGTATAGATGTGAAAAATTTATTAAATTTAAATATATGAAAGGATTTCTTAAATGGTCAATAGGACCATTTAACCCAACCATGGAAGGCCTAAAATTTATTAAAATTTTAAAAACCTTACCATTTAACACAAAAATTATCATTAAATTAAAAATATACCAAAAAATGTAAAAAATATGTGTTATAACTTTAACACCTAAAAAAATATC
Organism: Viscum album; assembly: GCA_963277665.1. Lineage (NCBI taxonomy): Eukaryota > Viridiplantae > Streptophyta > Magnoliopsida > Santalales > Viscaceae > Viscum > Viscum album. Next base: position 101,887,093 of record OY728156.1, read on the forward strand.
ATCCCTATAATCATTGATATAAGAAATAATTTTTTCATTTTATTGTAAAATACCTTATAAGTTTTCTCCATTTTTCTAGAAACAAAAATTACCTCAATGTACACAGTTACAATTAATGATTTTTTCTCATCTCCCATGAATTATTTACTTCAATAAACATTAACTTTATAGAAATTAATGACCTTTAAAAAGTTTTATGGTTTGAATATCATGCATATCAGACATTTTTTAGCTCATATAAAGCCTTATTAATCTTACAAACTCAAGAAAAATCACCATCTAGAATAAATCCTTCAAGTTGTTCGATGTAACTTATTCCTATGGTTCACCTTTTAAAAAAATGATTTCATGTCCATTTATAAAACTTTATATTTCCATATAAAACATATCTCAATAATGATTCAACAGGATTTATTCTTTTTGACATGAAATCTTTTTTAATGGAATTCTATACCCACAAATTGAGAGTATAATTTTAATAATATATAAGACTTATTCTATTCTACTTCTACTTTCTCGTTAATATTTTTTAAAAAATCACTTAAACAATATCACATTCTTATCTTTAGGATATCACAATGACTCCAAAGTATCATTATAATTAATTTAATTTGTATCTTCTTTTATTACAGTAATCAATTCACCATATTATAATTCTTTATCAACATTTTTTTGTTCAACTTTTGAAATAAAGCTAGTGTGATTGGAATTCCTCAATCATATTTGAGTTTAAACACCCTTGTTTTCTTCTTAAATGAAATTTTCATTATCAAACTGATTTATAAAACTTATGAACTTAAATCCACACTTCCTCAAATATTTCTAATAACGTAAAATTTTATATTCAACATGGGAAACTTTAAAATATATTATAATATTCAAAAAATTTACCTCCTCTTATGAATATCAACAACCACCAAATTGGGATAGGAGGTTTTTTCCACTAATTTAACATATAATTTACTAAATTAGTTATATTATTAAAAATGAAAACATATGTAGTAATGAAATATTAAAAATACTAATAACTTTACTCATATCCATAACTAATAATAAGAAAAGAACTTATATCTTTATGTTTTCACACACATTGGATGATTTTTATATTTAATAATATCAATAGGAAAAAATATATCTAACATGAATAACAACTATCATTTAAATACAATAAATATAAAATATCCTAAAATTCATTTATAATTTTTATGACTATAATTAAACACCCAAGATATCATTATAAAAATCCCATATTTAATTTTAACACATTTATGGATGTCTGGATGTGAAACATTAGTTCAATTTCAAGATATGAAAAGTCCCCTATAATGTTTAGTACTATAGTTGACACCAATCATCGAACTCTTAAAACATATGAAAATTTTAAAACCTTACCATTTACACCTAAATTATAATTAAAATCAAAATATACCCAAAAATAAAAAATTTGCATTGCATATTTAACACCCAAAAAGAATTTCATCTCTCTAATCATTGAAATATCAAAGAATTTCAATATTTGGGATGTAAATATCTCATAATTTTTCTTTTTATTTATCAAAATAAAAATGGAATCAACGTAATAGTTAAAATGAGTGAGGTTTTCTCTACTCCCTTGTCTTAGAGACTACTATCCACATTGACTTCATATAAATTCATACCCTTTAATAAGTATTTTTGGATTTAATACCATTTATAGTGGACATTTTTTAACTTATATAAATCCTAATTCAACTCATAAAATTGATAATTATCACCACATAGAATAAATCCCTTAGGTTTTTCAAAATAAACCTCATCCTCAATATTATTATTCAAAAATATAGATTTTACTACCATTTAGAACACTTTTTAATTCCTTAGAAAACATATTTCAACAATGATTCGAAATGATTTAGTCCTTATGAATAGATAAAATTAATAACAAACAAGAATTAGCTAGCCTATTACAACATAAAATTCACTCCCACTGATTTTATAGCCTCTATTATATTTAGAGTGTGATAAATTATTCCAGTATATAACAATTTTATCCAAAGATTCCATTTTTCCAGCATCTTCCTTCAAAATTCAATCACCTTTATTAGAAATATTTAACTTCAAAACCAACTAATTTTTCTTCCTTATAACATGATGTTCTCTACTTTTCTTTAAAACTATCAAGCACTGAAATATAAACTTTCTATTTGGGATTTCCCCTATGATTATCCTTGGATTATTTCTTCATCCACACCTCATTTACTTGGAGTTTTCAACACCACCACATTATTTTCAATGAGTATATTCTCTTTTATAGGAGAAGTATTCACCACATTTCCTTTTTTATTAATAATTTTATAATTTTACCCTAGGATTATCCTAGGATTATTTCTTCATCTACACCTCATTTATTTGGAGTTTTCAAGATCACCACATTATTTTCAAAGGGTATATTCTCTTTTATAGGTGAAGTAATCACCACATTTCCTTTTTATTTCTAATTTCAGTATTTTCATTGGAATATTGGGTATACTAAACAATATTTCATGTAAACATAGGAATATTTTAAAATTTATTATATTCCTAATAAACCTTCTTTATTAATTTATATAACTAGACAACATCTATGATGTAATCTTGAATGTTGTAATTTTTTCTTTAGATTTCAGCATCAACTAATATCAATTTAAGATGTATCACCTCTTAAATATTATAAAATTAATTTTATTTGTTAGTCCCAATAATATTATCTCTTTATTAATTTATTTCATTAATATATCTCATATGTTTCATAAAATCTATTTCCAAATTATAAATATACCCAACTTTTGATTTTTAAATAGATTTATTAAATTAATCATTTTTTTTCTAAATAATTTATTTTTTATATCAATATTTCATATTTATTTCAAGTATACTAATATATCTATCCATAACTAAATCTACATTGGTATCTACCAATCACTGTTTTCCTCTTTACATATACCTTTTTCTTTACTAGAGGGATCGTTGAACAAATTTTATACTTCCATAAAATATGTATCACTTTATTCCCCTATTTCCTCTTTATCTATTTCACCATTTAGATCATATGATTTGTATTTAAGGAATAAGATAAATTTCAATTCACTGGATATATTATCATTTCCATTTAAATCAATGTAATTTCCTCTATTTCAATCACATTATTCCATGTTCCTCTTATATGGTATTTTGGGGTGATCATCCAATACACTATTCCCTTCTCTCTCATGGAAACTAACTAAAACTTTATCGATATTTTCATAATTTAAACACTTAAAATCATGTCTACCCTATATTTAAATTTTTTGGTCATTATTATTATAAAAAATAAGATAAACCCTTTGAAATTCCTAGAAACATTCCAAAAATTGGTTCCCTCCTCATAATAGGCCTTTTGTTCAACGTGTTTCAACCCTATAAAAGCTTTGAATGTGGTGTATTATTAGTTTTTCCATTTCTAAAAAAAATACCTCCCATTAATTCATATAGTATCAATATATTTTTACCTTATCAATGTTTTAGATCACCAAGTCTTAATCTGTTAATGTAGGCATTGTTGTATTAATAATATTATAGAGAATCTGTATTAATTTCTTTATTATAGTCAAATACTTAATAATTTTCTCATAACATGAAATTAAGATAACAATTTCTTTTACACAAATAAATAAATCTCCCACTTAATCATATTCAACAATTTTAATATAAAAAATTTGAGCATGATATATTTTTAATTATTAATCCTTGTAATGTCATGAACTTTTTTAAATAAAATTCCCTTTGTGATTGAATTAAATAACATATTGTGATTATAGAAAAAAAATGAAATAATTTGGTGGTATTATACACTATCATATTTCAAATACTATTAATAATCACAACCATTTATAAAATAACAATTGAATAGTGATCATATGATTAGTATAAACATAAGATTATGATAAATCCAATTGACGTGGAAAAAAAGAAAAAATAGCCTCAAGCATCCAGAGTGTGCCCAATTAACCCCATTTATTAGGGCTTACAAGTGATATTTAATTAGTAGTCATTATTTTTGACCAATCCTAAGACAAGAGTAAATAGCTAAAGCATTATCTAAACAGTTTACAAGATAAGCTCAAGTTCATCGTGATCACAGTCCAAACTATGTACACTGAACCACCCCATGAAAATGCCACCATCACACACATTACCCTAAAAGAATTTTAAATTGAAATAAAGGTATATGTATCAAGAGCCTAATAATATTAATATTTCTATTGTATATAATAATTAATATCTTTACTTCTTATTATCATTACATTGTAAATGATTTTTCTTTTGATATATAAAACAAAAATCATATTTTTGTGTAGCATTAAATTTCCATTAGGATATTCGTTTATAGTGATTTCAAGAATATTAAAAATAAATTATATTTTAAAAATAATACATTTATATAATATTTATTAAATGTAAATTACAACATAATTTCTATGTAGTCAAATATATTTATTTTTAAGGGTTTTAAAACATTTTTTGTAACAAATTATTTATCAATAAATTTAGATTCTTGTTTTAAAAGTGAAAATTCACATATTTATAATTTTATATTGATAAAATAAATATTATTTTTGAAATAATAATGTTAAATTATATAAAAGTTTATTTTTCAAAAAAATTTGAGACTGTCGAGTTTTTGAGTAAACAATATATAAGGTATAAATATATAGTGTGTATTATGACATCACAATGACCAAAAAGTGATGTAATAAATTATATAAAGGATATACATGACCAAATATATGTTTAGATTTTAAAATAATGTTTTTTTAGGTTACTTGATTAATTTTATAAATCCATTATGAGTCCTCCGAAACTTATATTATATTCTAATGTTTTAAAATCAATTCTTTATAAACATGACTCACTTACACATCACCAAGTGTAATATTTTATAGAGTTAGGAAATAAGAATTATAAAATAATGAAACCAATACTATTTAATATAAATGATTTAAAAAACCCCTAGGATGTTTTTTGTTTTGAATAATTTATTATATATAGTCCAAAACCTATGTTTGGGACATAATAAAGAACTCCCCTCACATTTATTTTATAAACCCACACAATATCCACTAAATATTCACTGAAAAACCTTGGAACAAGTAATTTATATTACCTAACCTCTCTAGAGTCCACTAAATTCTCCCTCAATCTCTCAAGAATCTCCTCTTAGGCTTTTGGAATCACCCTATCAGGGTAAGGGACCTCTCTCTGTTCTTTTCAATTCAACCACCTTCTTTGTGTTTATCCTTTTGATCCTCAATTGGTTATATTGTAACGACATTATAAATATCCCTATAAAATAAAATTGATTTTATAATAGTGAAATATCATTTATACACTCACATTTTATCATTTACCTATGTTTTTACTGTGCCAAAATTTAGTAAGAGATCCTCTCTTTCTCCTCTTTATTCCAATGCCTTATTTGTGTAATGGATTTTTTACTCCGATTATTATTGATGGTATAAGATTTTTCATAACCATATTACTGAAATTTTTATATCCAAATGATGAGATATGAAGTTTACTCTCACTAAACCATTTTATGAATTTTTATGTACTATCATTATGCTTCTAAAATTTCATTATGAATTTTCATGCCAAATGATTGTATCATGAATATCCACCCCCATTTCCACTCAAGGTTATTCTTCTTGATATGCATATCCTTAATTGATTTAGAAATTCTATTTATGTAACCCAAACTACTAGATAATTGTTCTAAAATAGAGGAAATAAATCTTTATATTGTCTGATCAATATCATAAACTTATGCATGTACGTGATATGATAATAACGGGTTTCCCCAGAATTATACAATGCTCCAATGCATTGGGTAATGTTTTAATCTCATCAGATTTCATGTATGGGATTAGGCAGTGAACTTAATTTATTATGGTACTTTTTCCTCTATTTTATTATTTCTAGGATGCTAGCCTTGACCTATTTTTTGATGTCATGTTTAATTTTCTTTCTCCATTCCCATGTTGCCTCTATGTTATCATGTTATATCATTCCTCTTTATTCATGTTTATCAGTTTTTATATCCCATTTAAATTCCTATTTTCAATCATGTAATACTTTCTTCATGATATTCTTTTTTTAATTCCCTAACTAAGCTTTATAGCTCACCCCTTATTTATTTTTTTCCTCCGTATATACCATGTAGTTTTAATAATGATGCAATATTATGATCATGTTAAGGATGTTTTAAATAATTCTGATATACCACAAATTTTTAGTTGTTATGTAATTTATCTATTTAGCTAAATACCCTATAATTATTAATATTCTTGGTTGTATTATATGTATTCCTATGTAATAAATCTTAATTAATGTATAATAAAGACAATGGTTTTCATAGTTGGTATCAGAGGGAGGACTAGTAATTTTTATGATTAGGGTTAAGAAACTCAATAAAAATACTTAGGGATATGATTAAATATAATAAAACATCCCTAAAATTTGGTAAAGTATATAGTAAGTTGTTTATAAGAATGTGGCTCTAGAACAGAGGTAACTCAGTGTAATAAATCGGAAAAGGGTGTATTAAGCTCCACTTTATCGTCACATGGTTCATGAAAATGGTTCATACTACACACCTAGTTTTAAAATCCAAAGTTATATGATTTGGTAAATTCAAAATCTCACTATGAACCATAAATAATGGAACAAAAATTATCAGATGATTTTATCTTAGGAAATAGATCGTGGATAACTTATATTAAAGTTGTGAAATTTATAATTTAAGGAATATATGTCATTAATAAATTATCCCTTTAATTTTTTTGGATTCATATTGTGTGTTTAATAGTTCAAAACTAATCGTCTTAATTTTATATTTATTTTATCCAATTTCTAGAAATAGGAGGAACTGAGTAAACAACCCATGTGAATGAAAATGTGATGACACTACAAATGAGATGCCAAAAATGATGGGATATCAAGTAATAAATCTTGTGATTATGTCAAAATAGATATAAAGAATCATGTTTAACAACTAAAACATAGTTAAATGTAAAAATATTTCAAATAATAAGAGGATGAAATCTCAAGGAATTTCATATGATAATGGTGATAAAGGAAAGAATACCGAATTTACTTTGTACAAAAAAATATCGAAAGAAGCACTAAGGGAAATGTAAAAAAAATTGGGAGATGTTTTATGTGTGTGAAAATAGGGAATAATGTATCCAATTCCCCTTGAAAAATTAATAACATTATAGATGGAAATAAAATTCAATCTAAGGTAACATATACAGTTCTATGCCCTAATTCTAGACATATTCATCATTACCCAAGCCAGTTCTCTATTCCAAGGGATGACAATCATAATGAGCATCCACAATCTTCGAGAATAAGGGAACAAGGAAAGTTATACATTGATATGGATCATGATAACAGAAGTAAATTTATCCATTACTTCATAGTAGATTATTTCATGTTGTATTTCAATTCATACCCTAGTAGTGTATCTTTTAGTATTTATAAGAATATCGAGTCACTGACCAAAATGATTTCATATCATCATGGAAAACATCTGTGATTTTTTTAACACATGTTGAAGTTTTTGGGAATGTTCTTTAAAAAAATATAAATATAACTTTACTATAATTTTATTTTATCCTAGTTATGTAATTTTCTTCCTTTTATAAATCCAATATAAATTTTTGGGAGAAGTAATTCACCCTTCGTACCATGAATCACCCTTTAATTCTATACAAGTGAATGGAAGAGGGTGAATCTTATTTTGTATCATCATCTCAATCACGGATATTATTACCCTATGAGAAAGTGTATCTTGATAAAATAATTAAGACTAACAAAAATATCATCCTTGAATACATGTACATTGTGTGGGAATAATCTTATGTGTTTCTCAAATAATTTCTTAGTCTCCCTCAAAATTAGTGGTTGATTACTAAATAAAACTTTTACCTAGACCAGGTTTCTTTCTTGGGTGTAATTACATCACTAGTAAATGGATATCTATGTATCCTTCAAAAATAGAGACAATTAATGGATTAACTATAACAACCATTGTGACAGAAATCCATAGTTTCCTTGGATTATCTGGGTAGTATAATTGATTTTTGATGAACGTATCATGATTTTCAAACACAATAACCAAGATAACTCATAAGAGAGTAAATTTCTTTCAATCATGAATGTGAAGAGGGTTATAAGAGTTAAAAAATAGGCTTATCAATACACCTTTACTTATGCGACCCATAAGTGAGGAACTTTTTTTTAGAATACATTGATACTTTGAAGAAGTTCTTGGTTTTTATACTAATACCGAATGAAGATTGATAGCCTATGCCTCAAATAAATTAATGGTTCATGAAAAAAACTACCCAATGCATGATCTAGAGTTAGATGTAGAAATATTCACATTGAAAATCTGGAATCATTATTTCATTGTGGATAAGTGTAAAATTTATATAGATCTCATAAGATCCTTAAGTATATATTCACATGGAAAGAGATGAATATGTTCTAGTGAAGATGGTTAGAACTGATTAAGTGCTATGACTACTCAATACACTACCATCCAAGGAAATAAAATGAAGTGGAATACACTCTATGTAGAAAGTATCTTTCAATTTTATCATTAATGATAATTGAGAAGTATTTGATCTTATTATACTTTGAATAGATGAAAAAGGGAATCATAAAGGAAATAACACCGTAAATATTTTCACAAATGATTTCTTAACCATCCCTTTTAAATAATATGAAGGTTTATTAAGGAGATAAGGTGGAAATTTAGAAGAATTTGGAAGCTATAAGAAAAAGTAAACCCTCAAAGTTAAAAATTAATGAAGAAGGAGTTGTAATATTTGGGTCACAACTATGTGTGACATCAAATCCAAACATAAAGAAGTATATTTTGGATGAAGTTTAAATATTGACCTTTTATATCCATTCATGGAGTGCTAAAATGTGTCGATATATCCAAGAGTAATATTTGTGGGAAAATATAAAGAAGGACATCACAAAATATACATCAAATGTTCTTGTATGTCATCAAGTGATGGTTAAATGGAAAATATACAAGGGGATGATGCCACCTCTACCCATAACTACATGGAAATTGGAAAACCTAACCATGTAATTTTGAATTAGTCATATAAATACATAAATATAAAATAATTCTATATGGGTTTTAGTGGATCTTCTTACAAAGATAGATCACTTCATTACAATTCAATAAAGCTTATCATTCAATCAACTTGTAGGGATATACATTAGAGAAGTGGTGATGTTACATAGAAAATCACTATCAATTGTATCTGATCAAGATCCAAGATTTATATTCATGTTTTGGAAGAGTCTCCAAAACTATTTAAACACAACTTTTAACTACAACATAGATTATCATCCTCAAACTATGGACAATATGAGTGGACTATCCAAACACTCGAGGAAATTTTGAGAGTAATATTGATGGACCTTAAAGGAGGATGGGATAGGTATCTTCATTTTTTTAATTTCTCATACAATAATAGTTTTCACTAAATAATCCAATTGGATTCTTATAAATCCATTTGTCGAAAGAGATTCACACCAAATATCTATTGGGAAGAAGTTGGCGAAAAAAATTGTTGGGACCTGAAATGGTTGATTAAATAGTGAAATATGTCAACACCATTCATTATCACATCAAGAAATCTCAAAATCAAATAAATATATTTGATGGAAATTATTTACATGACCTAGAGTTTGAGTTTAGAGATATCTTATTCCTCTGTATATCTATATGGAATAAATTCATGAGATTTGGGAATAAGGGAAAGCTTACTCCAAAATAAATAGGTCCCCTTGAGATCCTTGATCACATTGGAGTGGCGGATTATCAACTATCACTACCATTTATGCATGTACATGATATGAAAGTGATGGGTGTTCCCGGAATTATATAGAGCTCCAATGCATTGGGTAATGTTTTAGTCTCATGATACATCATGTATGGGATTAGGAAGTTAACCTAATACATTATGGGACTCTTTCCACCATGTTATGATGTCTTGGTGGTTATCTTTGACCTATTTTATGATGTCATGTTTAATTTTGTTTCCAAATTCCCTTGTTGCCTTTATGATATCATGTTATATCATGCCTATTTGTTCATGTTTATTATTCTCATCACTTTTATGTACCATTTAAATTCCTATTTTCTAACATATAATACTTTATTCATGTTATGATTTTTCTATTCCCTCATTGGGATTTATACGTTTCCCCTTTCTTATGTATTTCCTCAGGTTATCCTGTATAGTTTTAAGAATGATGGAATATTATGAGCATGTTATGTTTTAAATAATGCTGATGTAACCCTTATTTTGAGTTTTTATGTAATGTAAATAATTACCCAAATAAACTATAATTTTCAATATTATGGGTTATATTATTTGTATTATTATGTAATGATTAATTAATTAATGTGTAATAAAAATAACGATTGTCATAGTTGGTATCAGAGGAAGGTCTAGATATTCTTTGGATTAGAGTTCAAAAACTATAAAAAAAATCCTTAAGGATATTACTAAACAAAAGAAAACATCCCTAGATTTTGTTAGAATACATAGAAAGTGGTTTTTATAAAAATACATATCTATCTGGATACTACAAGTAGATGTGGATTGCACACAGAGGTACCTAGCATTAACAATCTCGAAAAGGGTGCATTGATCTGGACTCGATCATCACCTAGTGCATGAATATGGGTCTTTATACACACCTAGTTTAACATTCCCAAAGTACATTATTTTCTAAATTTAAAATATTTTTATGAAACATTATTAATGTAATAAAAAATACCATAAGAGTCTATGTTGGGAAATAGATCATGGATAAATTAGATTGAAGTGTAGAAATTCATAAGTTAAGGAAAAAAATTAATATATTATCCCTTTAGTTTTATTGGATTCCCATTGTGTGTTTAATAGTTTAAAATTAATCATACCTAATTTTATCCTTATTCTAGACAATGGATGGAAATAGGAGGAACTAAGAAAACAACCAATTTGAATGGAAATGTGATGACTGTCCAAATGAGAATCCTAACAAGATGGGAGCTCAAGTAATACATCTAGTGATTATGCCAAACTAGATATCAAAAATCATGATTAAAAACTTGTACATAGTTGAATGTCCAAATACGTCAAATAATCGGATGAAAACATCTCAAGGAAGTTCACATTATAAAGGTGATAAAGGAAATAAGACCCAATTTCCCTGGCGAAAAAAACAATTGGAAAGGGGATCCAAGGGAATTGTCACAAAGGAACTGGGAGTTGTTTTATGTGTCGAAAAATAGGGCTTAAAGTATCCAATTACCATGAAAAATTAATTACAAGATATATGGAAATAAAATTCAATATAAGGTAACGTATTCAGTTATATGTCATAATCATGGGGAATTTGGGCATTATCCAATCCAATGCTCTATTCTATGGGTTTAAAATCATGATAACAACCAACAATCTCTAAGACTAAGGGAATAATGATAGTCCTATTTTGAGATGGATCATGGTGACTAAAGTACATGTAACCTCTACTTTGGAGTATTGTATGTCATGTTGTTTTTCAATCCATACCATGTTATCATATCATGTAATATTTCTATGAATATTGATTCACCACCCAAAATGATTTTATATCATCAATGAAAACTTCTATGATTATTAATCATGTGTTGAAGTTAGTTGGAATGTTCTTCTTAAAAATATTATCAGTATTCCTTTATTGTAATTCTATGTTATCCATGTTATGGACTTGTTTTACTTTTCTAAATATAACATAAATTATTGGGAGAAGGAGTTCAACCATTGTACCATGAATCACCCTTCCATTATACACATGTTGCAGGATGGGGATTGTAACGAACCTAACTTGTATTAATGAAAATTCCTCTTGATCTAATTAAATATGTTATTGTATAAAATGTTTATATAAAACATATTCAATTCCTTGGTTTTATGTTTTTTTATTTTAAAATACCGTTGAGAATTTTTATCATTGTTAATATATCCATCAAATAGTGATCACATGATTAGTATAAATATAGGACTTTAACAAATACAATTTACTTAGACAAAGGAAGTGATGGCCTCATCCAGTAGAATTTCTCCATATAAATCCCATTTTTCAGAGCTTAGAAAATAGGTGGAGTCACTGTACTTCCCTATTGACCAAGCCCAATACGATATTCAACATGTTAAGATCGAACGGAATTTCTTACGGGAGAGGTGGAAGTTAATAGAGATTACCACCCGAGTGATGTTATTCGAGCTGCCCCAAGAGTGTGTCACCATCGCACACCTTACCCTTAGGTATTATGTGGGTGTTATAAGGGGTTATGTAACAATACCATAGCACTATTATTATGCGAATTATTTTTTTAGAAAAAATAATATACACTCATTTTATTATTGTTACTTTTTAAATGGTTTTTAATGCACAAATAGTATTTTTAATTAATATTTAAATTCAATTAAGAAATATATTTTTATGAATTAATGGATTTATGAATTAAATAATATTATAATAAAATATTATTACTAAATTAATTTTTATTAAATATAGATGATTGTATAATTTTTATGAATACAATTGTAATTTTTATTAAGGTTTGAAAGCTGTATTTGTCAAAACCCGTGAATTTTTTATAAATGTCAGTTCTTATTTTAAACGTAAAATTACACATATTTAGAAGGTTTTTTTGATAAAATGAATATTATTTTTGGATTCAGGACATCTAAATTATCTAATGGTGAATGTTTCATTATTTTCTGAGACTGTCGAATTGTTGGGTAAAAATTAAATAATGTTTAAATATATAATGTGTTTTGGGACATTATAATGTCCCAATAGTGATGTAATAAAATACTATAAAAATGTTGTTTGGGTAATATATTTTTTACCTTTAAAATAATCTGATTTTATATGTGTTTGATTAATTTTATGGTGCCTTAGTGGACCCTTCAAGACTTATAAAATATTTTTACTTTTAAAATGATTTCCTTGAGAGTGTGACTCACCTCCACATAACAAAGATAAGTATTTTTATAATTTCATCCATTGGCCTTATAAAATTATTTTTTCCACTCCATTTTTTCAAAATCCATGGGCAAAAATCATGTTATTTTTTATTGTTTTGATTAGTTTAATGTGTAGTGTCCAAAACCTGAATAAAAAAGAATTCCCTCACTTTTCCTATATAATCCCACCCAAGCTTACACTTATCTTAAATAAAAACCTTTTAATAATGACCAAAACCTAAACTAATCACTCTAGAATCCTCTCAGGGTTCCACAATCTCCCAATAATCCTCTCTCAAACCTCTCCCAACCCTTTGGGATCACACTTCCAAGTAAGGGATTTCTTCTTTTCTCATTTTTGTCCAAGTTTCGTTATGTTGATATACCATTTTATTTTCAATTAAAAGTTTTGGGGTATGATTTCAAACCTCCCCCATACTATCCTAATTATGTTATAATGATAAAATACCCATTTCTATCTCATTAATGCCTCTCGTGTACACCATTACCATGCTAAAATTCCGTAAGGGGTTTCTCTCTCCACATTTACTTTCAAGAAATTATTTTATTTTATGCATATAAATTACATTAAATATGTTGGGATATTATGTTACATTACCCTATTACTTTCCATTTCATTTATAAACGGTGAGATACCCCTTTCTTTTTCATCAACCCATTTTACGATTTCTATTTGACACTTTTATGTGGCCGAAGCACACCAAACTTTCCCATGCCAAAATCATCGTGTAAGTGAATACCATACCCATTTATTTATCAAGGGTATTCACCTTTATGAACATGTACTTATTGATTGAGGAATTAGATTTATGTATTCCACATATCTTATTCATGGAATAAATTATGATGTTTAATGAATCCATGTTGTATGATCCATGTGGCACACTTTTGCGTGAAATGGATTGTTTATAAAGGGTGTGCCTTGATAGTGCACCAATGCATTGGGTAATGATTAGTATCATGATACATCAAGTGAAATGAGAGCTTACTCATTCTAATTCAATTGTAATGAGGGTTTACTCATGATCCATGTCCAATGATCCTTGGCTCATGCTAATATCATGTTAAATGTTGTTAGCACATTTCTATGTTATAATAATCATGATATATCATACTTTTATGTTCATGTTTCTATTATGATCCATTGATATGACTATTGCCTAACATAAACTATATTCTTCATGTTATTCCTTATTTAATCCCTTACTAGGATTTATATCCCACCCTTTTCTTATGCATGTACTCAGGTTATCCCATGTGATGCTAAGTACGAAGGAATGTTGGGGTCATGTAAAAGAAGTTTTAAATAAATATTTTGGGTTTTATATTATAAGGTGTTATGTAATGTTCTTAATTTCCAAATACACTAGGAATCTCGATCCTCAAAGTTATCTTATGTGTATTTTTTTGTAAGGAATCATGTATAAGTATGTAATAAAGATTGGGGTTGTTATAGTTTGGTATCAGAGGATAGGCTTAGTTATTTTTGGGATGAGGATTAGAAAACCATAGTGAAATACTTAGGGATAAGACTAAGTATAATAACAACATCGTTAAATTTTAGTAAGTATTGAGTATGTGGTTTAACAAGAAAATACATCCTTGTATGGATACGAGCAGATAGAGGCGGCTCTGGAATAGATGTATCTAGGGGTAAAACCCAAAAACACCACTTTGAGCTATACTCAAACGGAAATAGGTTGATGAAAACGGGACTTATTTCACTCAGGGTTATGATTCTATCAAGGGATATGATTTGGAAAATTTATAAACTTATATAAACCATTATTAAGGGAATAAAAAAATCCCCTATTAATATATTTTGGGAAGTAGATAATAGATAACATAAATTGAAGCCTATAAATTCATAAGGAAATAAATGTAATTAATAAGTTATCCATTTTTGTCTTTGGATTCCCCTTTATGTGTTACCCATAATATTATTTTTATTCCATCCAATGGCCGGTAATAGGAAGACTTGGGATAACAACAAATATGGAGATCAATGTGATGACTGTTCTAAAGAGATTCTCAATCCGATGGGAGTAGGAATTGAAAAATTTGTCACTATACTCTCTCAATTAACACAAGTTTTGAATTGAAACATGGGTTAAGAGGAACGTTCAACCCCCCCCCCCCCCATAAATAAAAAGTCACAATTGAGAGATTCATGTGATAAAGACCTCCAACTTTTAATGGATCATTTGATCCCTCAATTTTCGAAAAATAGATAAACTCCATTGAAAAGATCTTCTCCATCCTTCAATGTTCCAAATAAGAGAAGGTTATTCTGGATAATTATTGTATGGATAGTGAACCTAATAAATGGTGGACATTGATCAAAAATATGAAGCTTGAGGAAGAGATCGAGGCATTAGAATAGAAGGATTTCTGGAAAATGTTTTTCGATAAATATTTTCTTTTCACCCTTCAACTTAAGATGGAAAGAGACTTTCTTTACGTTAAGAAAAAAGATGAAAAATCCATCAGAGCATACGAGGAAAACTTCCAAGGCTTGCATGACATGCCTCTATATTTTTTGTTACCCCCAAATGCAAGGTTGACCGCTTCTTTGGTGGGATAAAACCTAGCCTATGAAAATAACTAGAGATCCGTGACTTCTAGAGCTATGAGGAAATTGTCTGATGTTCCCTCAAATTCAAAATGAAGAATGGATAATCTCAGGGGTATCATAGGGATAAGAAGCGTAAGGTGGAATTTAATTCTGGTGGAAAGATAGATAAATCCAATGGTTCTATGAAAATCCAGCACCCAACTTTCCAAAGGTGCAGAAAAAAGCAACCTAGAAATTGCCTGTAAGGGATAAGGAAATTATTTAGGTGTGGAAGATAAGGTAACCTTGATATTAATTAATGGTAAGAAAAACACACTACTATGATAGAAGAGATGAATTCTATGTTCGAACCTCAGCGCACTTTTCATTTCTTCAACTACCAAGAACCATGGAACTTTGAAAACTAGTGCCCTAAGACAAGGGCTTTTAGAGGCAACCAACAACCTCCAAGGTAGTATGTTTGAGATTTTTTCATCACTACTTCCAAAGAGAACCCTAACAATGTAGTGGTGACAAGAATGCTAGTTATTCATTCATTAATATGGAATGTACTTTTTGATTCTGGTTATACACATTCATTTATATCCTCATAGTTTAGTAGAACAATCCCAACACCACCACAAAGCATGGAAGTAAAGATGTTGTTAAGAATAAATAATGGATAAATCATTGATTCCCATGGCTTTAACTCCTCCACTATCATAAATCGTGGAATTAACTTCCTGGTGTACCTCATCATACTCCCTCTGGTGGAGTTTTATGAAATTCTTGGCATGCATTTTCTTTCCTTATATAAAGCCAACATAAGGTTCCGTGAGTGGGAAATCACTATCTATATGGAAAATCGACCCCTGATTCTGTATAAGTGGAAGGAGTAGAATGAATCTTCTTTAGCACCATCATCTCAAGCATGGATATTACTTCCCTATGATAACGTGTATCTTGCTCAGATGATTGAGTCTAAGGAAGAAACCATCCTTAAACACATGCATATTTTGAGGGAATTCACTGAAGTGTTACCAGAGGAATTGTTTGGTCTTCCTCCTAGAAGAGATGTTGAATTCTCAATTGATATTATAACCAGTGCATTTCAAATATCCTATAATTCATATACAATGGTTGTTTTGGAGATTTAGGAGATAAACAAACAACTACAGTAGAATCTAGATAAAGGTTTTATACACCCAAGTGCTTCACCATGGGATGCACCAGTACTCTTCGTCAAGAAGAATGATGGTTCAATGAACCGTTTCATTGATTATCGTGATATTAACAAAATCACAATAAAGAACAAGTATCATATTCCATGAATTGATGACTTGTTCGATCAGCTATGTGGAGAATAATACTTATCCAAGGTGGATCTGTGTTTGGGATATTACAAAGTAAGTTTGAAGAAGGAGGATATCCCCAAGACTGATTTCCGTATAAGATATGAGCACTATGAATTCATAGTAATGCCATTAGAACTCACTAATGGTCTAGAAATATTCATAAACTTGATGAATAATGTCTTTATAGATTACCTCGAAAAAAATTTGGTAGTATTTATAGACGATATTCTAATATACTCCAAAACCAAGAAGAAGCATGAGGAGCATCTAATAATTGTACTAGGGACCTTGCGAAAGGATAAGGTCTATGAAAACTATATCAAGTGTGAGTTATAGTTGAAGTAAGTATCATTATTAGATCATATCATCACAAGCAATGGTATATCTATGGATCCCTCCAAGACTGCTGCAATTGAGGGATGGTTGAGGCCAACATCGGTGATGGATATTTGTATCTTCCTCGGGTTAGTTGGATATTATTGCTGATTTGTTAGAAATTTCTCATGATTGTCAAACCCTATTACCAAGATAAATCAGAAGGGATTCAAGTTTTCTTGGAGTGATGAATGTGAAGTGAGCTTAAAGAAGTTGAAAAGGAGGCTTATCACTGCAACTGTTCTCACATTACCCAAAAGTGGAGAAATTTTTTTGATATTAAGTGATGCTTCTAAGAGGGGTATGGGTTGTGTGTTGATGAAAAATGAAAATGCCATTGCATATGATACAAGACAACTGAAAGTTCATGAGAAAAACTATCCAACACATGATCTGGAGTTTCATGTAGTAATATTTGCTTTTAAAATTTGGGTTCAATATCTATTTAGGGAGAAGTGTGAAATATATATAGATCACAAAATCCTAAATTATATATTCATATAGAAAGATTTGAACATGCACCAAAAAAGATGGTTAGAGATGATCAAAGACTATGATTTCTCAATCCATTACCACCCTGGGATAGCGTACAAGGTGGAAGATGATCTAAGTAGAACATACCCATTGATTCTATCATTGATGAGAATTGAAAAGGATACATCTTTTTATATTAGATGAAGATAGACATGGGAATCATAAAGAATGGAACATCATCAATATTTTCACAATTGATTTCTCAATTGTCTCTTTTGGAAAGCTCAAAGTATACTCAAAAGTATGATGTGTGAATTCTAAAGAAAGTAGAAACCATGAAAAAGGGAAATCCTCACAGTTCAATGTTAATGAAGAAGAAATTGTGAGATTTGGTACAAGACTACGTAATACATCAAACCTATAGTTAAAAAAATAACTTTTGGATGATGCGTATAGTTCAAATTTCTCCATTTACCTAGGAAACACAAATATGTATCATGATCTCTGAGAGAATTATTGGTGGGATAACATGAATAAGGACATCACTGAGTATACATCAAAGTGCCCGGTATGTCAACAAGTGAAGGATGAGAGGAAAAAGAATAAGGGGATGAAGAAAAATTACCCATACCAATATGGAAATGGGATAACATAACCATGGAATTTATCACCAGACGTCCTAAGACATCCAAATGAAACAATGTTTCTTGGGTTGTTATGGATTGTTTTATAAAGACTATACACTTCATTTCAATTCTAGATGATTTCTCATTAAATAAAATGACATCGATATACATTAGAGAAGTGGTAAGGTTACATTGAGTTCCACTATCTATTTTATCTGATCGAGATCCAGGATTCTCCTCTATGTTCTGGAAGAGTCTCCAACAAGATATGAATACTGAGCTGAACATCCATACAGCTTATCTTTTTAAAACTGATGGCTAATCTGAGTAAACTATTCAAACACTTGAGGATATGTTGAGAGAGTTATTGATTGACTTCAAAGGAGGATGGGATCAACATTTTCCTATGGTTGAGTTCTCTTACAACAACATTTTCCACTCCGTCATCCAAATAGATCCTTATTATGCCCTTTTGGGAAGAGGTGTAGAACCCCAGCATGTTGAGATGAAGTTGGGGAGAAAAAACTCCTAGGTCCATAAATGGTTGAAGAAATGGTGGAGAAGGTTAAGACCATCTAGCATCACATTAAAGTTGCTCAAAGTCGACAAAAGAGAAATGATGATAATCATCGATGAGACCTAGAGTTTGATGTTTGAGACATGGTATTCCTCAACATATCACCTTGGAAGAGAGTTATGAGATTTAGGAAGAAGGGAAAGCTTAGTCCAAGGTACATCATCCCTTTTGAGATCCTTAATTGCATTGGAGCAGGGGTTTATCAACTAGAACTCCAACCAAACCTATCTGAAGTAGCTGATGTATTCTATGTATCACTCTAGAAGAAGTACATAACTACCCATCACATGTACTCAATCAAGAGGTGGTACAATAGGAGAATGACCCCTCCTATGAAGAGAAGCAGGTGGAGGTCTTTGATCGTAATAAAAAGTTCTATGAAATAAGACAGTGCCCCTCGTCAAGGTGTTGTGGTGAAATAAAAATTTTGAAGAAGAGATATGGGAATCAGAGAAAGTGATGAAGCAGAGTTACCCTCATCATTTTTAGTGTGGGAAAAAGATATTTCTAAGGAAAAATTTCTTAAGGGGGGATATTGTAACGACCCAGAATTTTATTAATGAAAATTCCTATTGATCAAATTAAATGTCTTATTGTGTAAAATGGTTATATAAAACATATTCACTTACTTGGTTTCATGTTTTTGGATTTTAAAATACCATTGAGAATTGTTACCATTGCTGATATAGCGATTGAAAATTGATGACATGATTGTATAAATATAGGGCTTTAACAAATCCAATTTACTCAGACTAAGGAAGTGATGGCCTCATCCAGTAGAATTTCTCCATAAAAAGACCATTTGTCGAAGCTTGAAAAGGAGGAAACATCATTGGGATTCTATCTTAACCAAGTCCAAGCCGTGATTCAACACATTAATCTTGAACAGAATCTCTTATGGGAGAAGTAGAAGTTAAGAGAGATTACCACCCGAGAGATGTTATCTGAGCCACCCCTAGATTCTATCACCATCGCAAACCATACCTTTAGGTCTTATGAGGGTTTTATAAGGGGTCATGTAACAATACAATAGCACTATGATTATGTGCATTATTTTTTATAGAATAAAGAATATACATTCATTTTATTATTGTTACTTTTTCAATGCTTTTTAAATCCTAAAGAGTATTTCTAGTTAATATTTAAAATCAATTAAGAAATCTATTTTTATGAATTAATATATTTTTTAATTAAATATTATTTTAATAAAATATTATTACTAAATTAATTTTTTATAAATATAAATGATCGTATAATTTTTATGAATACAATTGTAAATTTTATTAAGGTTTGAAATTTGTTTTTGTCAAAACCCAGGAATTATCTATAAATCTTGGTTTTTATTTTAAAATTAATAATACACATATTTAGAAAATAATTTACAGAAAATTAATATATTTTTTCAATTCAGGATGTCAAAAATATCTAATGGTGAATTTTTCATAATTTTCTTAGACAGTCAAAATTTGTGTAAAAATTAAGTGTCGTTTAAATATATAATGTATTTTATGACATTATAATGACCCAATATGGATGTAATAAAATAATAAAAAATGTATTTTAGGATAATATATGTTTTAACATTAAAATAATGTGATTTTAGATAGGTTTGATTAATTTTACGGTCCCTTAGTAGACCCTCCAAGATTTATAAAACATTTTAACTTTTAAAATGATTTCCTTAAGAGTGTGACTCACCATGACCTAAGTGAGCCGAATATTTTAATAATTTCTTCCATTTTACTTATAAAATAATTTTTTCCAATCCATTTTGGAAAAAACATGGGCAGAAACTATGGTATTGTTTGTGTTTTTGATTAGTTTAATGTGTAGTGTCCAAAACCTAAATAATAAAAAATTATCTCCCTTTTATATATAAACCCACCCAATCTCCCACTTATCTTCACTCTAAACATTTGGAGCTCAACCAACCCATTCTATCCTCTCTCTATAATTTTATCCAGGTGACTCAAGCTCCCAAGAATCTTCTCTCAAGCATCTCCCAAGCCTCTGGGTTCACACTTCTAAGTAAGGGATTTCTTCCTTTCTCATTTTCATCCAAGATTTCTTATGTTAATATACCATTTTATTTTCAATTAAAAATGTTGGGGTATTATTTTTAACCTCTCCATACTATCTTAATTTTGTTTGAATTATGATATACCCCTTTCACTCTCATTACTGCCTCCCGAGTACCCCATTACCATTTTGAGATTCGGTAAGGGGTTTCTCTCTCCTTATTTACTTTCAAGCAATTATTTTATTTTATACATCTAAATTTCATTAAATATATTGGGATATTATTTTGTATGACCCGTTTTTAAATTACATTTCATGTATAAATTATGATAGACCCCTTTCTCTTTCATCAACCCATTTTATGATTTCTATTTTACGTTGTTATGCTGCAGAAGTACACCAAACTTTTCCATGCCAAAATCATCATATAAGTGAATGCCAAACCCATTTCTCTCTCAAGGGTATTCACTTTTATACACATGTGTTTTTTATTTAGTACTGTAATTTATGTATACCACATCTCTTATTCGTGGAATAAATTATGATGTTTAATGAATCCATGTTGTATGATCCATGTGGCACACTTATGCATGCAATGTATTGTTTACAAAGGGTGCACCCTGATAGCGCTCTAATGCATTGGGTAAAGATTAGTATCATGATTTTTAAAGTTCAGTGAGCATTTAATCAAGATAATTCATGTGAAATGATAGTTTATTCATGCTCCTTGTGCATTGAGCTATGGCTCATGCTAATATCATGTTAAATGTTGTTGCCACATTTCCATGTTATAATAATCATGTTATATCATACCTTTATGTTCATGTTTCTATTGTGCTTTGTTGATATACTTATTTTCTAACATATAATATATTATTCATGTTATTACTTGTTTACTCTCTTACTGGGCTTTATATCTCACCTTTTTTTATGCATGTCCTCAAGTTATCCCATGTAGTGCTAAGTACGAAGGAATGTTGTGGTCATATAAAAGATGTTTTCAATAAAGATGCTGGGTTTTATGTTCTAAGTTGTTATGTAATGTTACTAATTTTCCAATACACTATACCTCTCAATCCTCAGAGTTTTCTAAAGTGAAAATTTATCTAATGAATCATGTTTTAGTATGTAATAAATAGTAGGGTCATTTTAGGGATGATTCTTCTTTGGTGTCATCATCTCAAGCATGGATATTATTTCCCTATAAGAAAGTGTATATTTCTCAAATTATTGAGACTAAAGAAATGATCATCCTTTAAGTCATTTCCATTGTGATAGAATACACTGATGTGTTTCCTAAATAATTTCCTAGTCTCTAACCTAAACAAGTGGTTGAGTACTCAATCAAACTTATACCTGTACAAAGTAAAATTCCTAGGGTACTTCATCACCAGAAAAGGTATATCTATAGACCCTTCAAAAAAAGACAATATATGGATGTCCTAGACTAACCACTGGGATAAAAATCTGTAGTTTCCTTAGATTATCTAGGTTATATTGTGGATTTTTAAGAAGTTTCTCATGATTTTCAATCAATATAACCAAGACAACTTAGAAAGGGGTCATGTTTTTTGGAATAATAAATGTGAAGAGGGATTAATTGAGTTAAAAAAGAGTCTTATCACTAGACCTATAGTTATGCTACCTAGAAGTGCGGAAGTTTTCATGGTATAAAACATTTCATTGAAGAGGGTCTTGGGATGTGTATTGATGCAGAATGAAAAAGTGATACTCAATGGCTTAAGGAAATTGAATGTTCATGAAAAAATTATCCAATTCATGATCTATAATTGGATGAAATAATTTCCCCATTGAAAATCTAGTGTTATTATCTATTTTCTGAGAAGCATGAAATATAAACAAATCATAAGGACCTCAAGTATATATTCACACAGAAAGAGATAAATATGCACCAGAAAATATGGTTATATATTATTAAGGACTATAAATTCTCAATCCACTATTATCCTTGGAAATTTAAAAAAAAATTGGATAATGCTATAAGTATAAAGGATCCATCAATTTTATCATTAATTGGAATTGAGAATTATCTGATCTTCTTATACTAAAAAATTATGGAAATGGGAATAATAAATTAAGGAACATCCTCAATCCTTTAAAAGATGATTTCTTGAACATCCCTTATAAATAAGATTAACGATTCTAAAACAGGAAATATGTAAATTCAAAAAAATATAGAAGCTATAAGAAAAGGGAAATCCTCATAGTTCAAAATTAATGAAGAATGAGTTGTAATATTTGGTTCAAGACTATGTGTACCATCCAATCCTAAGTTAAAGAAGAATATTTTGGTTGATGCACATAGATCGACCTTCTTCATCCATCCAGGGAGCACAAATATGTATCGAGATCTCCGATAGCACTATTGGTGGGAAAATATGAATAAGAAGATCACATAATAAACATCAATGTTCCTTGTATGTCAGAAAGTGAAGGATGTAAGATAAAAATCCAATGGGATGATGCAATAATTACCCATACTTATATAGAAATGGGAAAACATAATTGTGGACTTTATCACTGGTCTTCCAAATATATAAAGATTAAATAGTGTTATATGTGTTGTGGTGGATCATCATACTAAGGTTTCTCACTTTATTATAATTCAATATTACATGTCACTTGATCAACTTACAAGTATATACATTAGATACGTGGTGAGGCTGCATGGAACACCACTATCAATTGTATCTGATCGACATCCAATATTTACCTCAAAGTTCTAGAAGAGTATCTATCATGATATAAATTATGAGTTGATCTTCATCATGACTTATCACCCTAAAACTCATTTCCAGTCTGATTGGATTATCTAAACACTCAAGGAAATGTTGACAGAAAGCTCAATGGACTTAAAAAGAGGATGGGATAAACATCTACCTTTGGTGGAGTTCTCAAATAGTAATAGTTTCCACTCAATAATACAAATGGTTCCTCATGAATCCCCTTATGGTAAGAGATTAAGAACATCATCATGGTGGGATAAAGTTGGAAAAAGAAAAGTGTAGGGTCCTAAATTGTTGAGGAAATGGTGGAAAAGGTCAAGTCCACTCGGCAGTATATTAGAGGTACTTAGAGTTTAAAAAAATATTTATGATGAAAATAATATACAAGACCTAAAGTTTGAGTTTAGAGATAAGTTATTACTTCTTATATATCAATGGAAGAAATTCATGATATTTGGGAAGAAGGGAAAGGGTAGTATAAGATACATTGGTCTCTTTGAGATCCTTGATCGCATCAGAGCGGTGACCTATCGACTAGCACTTCCACCTAACCTAACTCAAATAAATGTTGTGTTCCATTTATCCCTCTTGAGGAAGTACATATTAGATCCCTTACATGTCATAAATCTATAGGTGGTACCAATGGATAATTATCTTTCATATGAAGATCAAGAAGTGAAGATTTTATATTATAAAGAATAAGATATACAAGATAAGAAAATTTGACTAGTAAAAGTGCTATGGAGAAGTCACAAGTTTGAAGGAGCGATGTCGAAACCAGATTAGGTGATGAAATAGAATTACACACATCAATTTTATTTTATTTTATTTTGAAATGAAAATTTTGAGGGATAAATTTATAAAGGGGGATATTAGAACTACCTATACTTTTTTAAATAAAATTCTCTTTTTGGATTGAATTAAATTCACTATTATGTTTATAAAAAACACATGAAATTATTCAGATTTATTATATCCTATAAAAATTAAAAGGATTTTAATAATTATAATCATTGATAAAATAGTCACTAAATAATGATCATATTATTAGTATAAATAGAGGGTTATGAAAAATCAAATTGACATAGACAAAAGAAGCAATGGCCGCAACTAGTAGGATCATACCCTATGAAGCCCATTTATCAGATCCTTCAAGGGATACATTATTATTTAGATTTTACCTTGACCAATCCCAAGATGTGATCCAACAACTGAATCATGATTGAAACTTTTTATGGGATAATTTTAATCTCATCAAGATCACAGCCCAAACCATTTACACCGAACCACCCCAATAAAATCTCTCCATCATACACTTTACCCTTAGGGAATTTGTTTATGTAATAAAGGGATATGTATCAAGAACATAATAATATGAATATGTATATTTCATAAAAAATGAATATATTAACTTCTTATTGTTGTTTATTTGTTAACGATTTTGATTTTCATATGATAAAAGATAAATTGTATTTTTGCGTAATAAGCAATTTCAATTAATATATTTTTTCTTGATAAATTAATGAATTTTTAAAATAAACGATATATTAAAAAATATTTTTTAATATTTTTTAAAATATAAATGATAATATAATTTTTATAAAATCAAATGTAACTATTATACGAGTTTAAAACCTGTTATTGTTGAAAAAAATAATATTTCTCAATAAATGTCGATTCTTGATTTAAAAGTTAAAATTAAAATATTTAGAAAATTATTATGATAAATTAAATATTTTTTTCTAAATCAACATGTCAAAATTATCCAATAGTTAATTTTTTATAATTTTCTGAGATATTTGAATTTTCTGTTAAAAATTTAATACAGTAGAAATATACGATGGGTATTATGATATAATAATGACAAAACGTGATGTAATAACTGGTTTAAATGGTATCCATAACCAAATATATGTTTAACTTTTCAAATAATGTGATTTTGGAATTATTTTATTAATTATATAAAGCCTATATGAATCCTTCAAAACCTGTTTTATATTTTATGTCTTGAAAATAAATTCTTTATAAACATGACTCACCTACACATCACCAAGGATAATATTTTATTAATGTTGTACCTAGAACATATAATATAATGAAAAAAAATCTGCTTTTTAGAAGCCATGTGTAGAAACCAAGTTAAGGTTTTTGGTTTGATTACTTTATTATATAGAGTCTAAAACATGAGTCTGAGAAATAATAAAGAACTCCCCTATCATTTCCTATATAAACCCACCCAATATCCCCTAATTATTCATGCAAAAAAACTATAATATTCTTAATCTTACCTCCCAAATATAGAGTCCTCCCAAAGTTCCCCCAATATCTCAAAAATCTCCTCCCAAGCTTCTGGAATCACCCTTTCAAGGAAAGGGGCCTCTCTCTCTTATATTCAATTCAAGCACCTTCTTTGTATTTAGAATTTTTAATCTCAATTGTTTATGTTTTAAATAACTTATAAATATACATTTACTTTAAAAAAATCCCTAATAATAATACGTTACTTATTCCCCCTCATTATAGGTTTTACATAAGTCGTTACTATGCTGAAATTTTGTAAGGGATCCTCTCCTTCTCCTACTTATTCAAGAACCTTATTTATGTAATGCACTTTATCATCCAATTACTATTTATGGGATATAATTTCCTATATACCTTTTACTATAATTTTTATATCTAAATGATTATATACCCATTTTACTCTCATTAAACCATTTTATGAAGCTTTATGTACTGTCATTATGCTGCCAAAATTTCAATGTGATTTTTCATTCCAAATGACTATGTCATCAATATCCACCCCTCCCCCCATCATTTTCACTCATGGTTATTAACCTATATGTACCTATATATAATTTTTTAATAATTGCATATATTTAATCCACACTCCTTGATCATGGGGTTAATTTTGATGAAATAATTCATTATGTTGTATCATCTTTGTGGCACACTTATGCATGTACATGATATAAAAGCAGCGGGTGCGTCTGTAATTATATTACACTCCAATACATTGGGTAATTATTTAGTATCATGAGAGTTCATGTATGGGATTATGGAGTGACCCAAAAACATTATGGGACATTTTACACCATTTTATGATGTCTTGGTGGTTATCCTTGACCTATTTTATGATGTCATGTTTAATGTTGTTTCCATATTCCCATGTTTCCTCTATGTTATCATGTTATATCATGCATATTTTTTAATGATTATGATTCTCACCCATTTTATGTCCCATTTAAATTCATATTGTCTAACATGTAATACGTTATTCAAGTTATGCTTTTTTATTCCCTTAAAGGGGTTTATATATCACCCCTTTTCTTATATAAGTCCCTAGGTTATCTCATGTAGTTTTAAGAATGATGGAATGATATGATCATGTTAAGGAGGTTTTCAATAATATAGTTATACCTCCTTGTTTTCAATGCTTTCGTCGGGGTGCGCGCGTCCGTCCGCTTGGGCATGACAGGTGCGACTGTTTGTTTCCCCGCATTACCTCTTTCCAAAAGCAGGCAGCATTCGCTCCTTATTCAGGGAAGTCTACTCCTTGATTGAAACCAGGATGATGGGATTTCGGTTCTTCCTTCTGTGGATTCCTCCTCCGAACTCGTCACCAAGTTTGGGTCTCCCTCATAGATTTAATACGTTTTTCGTGAAACTCTTCCCAGTGCCATGTTTCCATGGTCACTGGTTAACTACACTGCTTCTGTCAGGACATTCCATGGGGTCTGGTCCGGACAGAAACCTTCAGTTGGGGGAGTAGTCACGTTGAGACATCACTGGTGTGTCTGGATGCTAGGGAATTGGAATTTCTGTCTTTTGTCCCTTATTTTAGGTCTTCTCAAGGGTGCGGAAACCTGAGGCATCCCACATCGATCGTGGCGAATCATATGCCATTGGTATGTATCTGAGGTTTTCCTCTGCTTCCTATGTTTAACACGGGGTATGACGCAAGTTTAACATCCAACGGAGACAGATCGAGCTGATTAGAACACTAGCTAGAGTGGATCAGATTGAGGAATCCCCCTTGAGGGAACACCGGTATCGGAGCCAGCCTGTGGGCAGCTTCCTGAATGCTGTGAAGGGGAATGGGGCAGCATGATCTCACCGGGATATGGTGGACCGGACAAGAATCATGATGGGTGATTGAAAGCTACACGGAGTGGAGGGGGAGTGAAATGGAGCCTTTGTAGATATGATGGTGGTGATGGGCTTGAGTCTCAAAAATACTTCCTACGTATCCCTATGGTAGGGAGTCAAAGTCTGCGTATTTCAGAATGGATGTGTGGGGCTTACACTCTAGGCTACCCAAGGTGGTGGAAGAACCAATGTGAATGAGGTCAGAATTACCGGGTGGTGGGCTTGAACCTCGTGAGGCTTCCTGCGTACCACGCCTTGGAATGGATCAAAGTCCACGTAGTTTGGGTTGAACTCCGGCGAACCGACGTGAAGAAGGACTGTGGTCCAATGGGTGGTGGGCTTGAACCTCGTGAGGCTTCCTACGTACCATGCCTTGACATGGATCAAAGTTTCCATAGTTTGGGTAGAAAAGGGGTTGTTGAAATGACATGAAGGGGTGTCGAAACAACTAGATAGCAGGGTCACAACGGCTTACCGCTGGATTGGGATGCAGTTTAACATCATGCGGGATGAGGGTATGTTGGAGAACTGATGTGAAAGGGGACCTTGTTCCATTGGGTGTTGGGATTGATCCTCATGGAGTCTTCCTATGTACCATGCCTTGACATGGATCAAAGACCCCGTAGTTCAGAAGGGATGAGGGTGTCAGAAAACTGACGTGAAGAAGGACCTTGGTCCAATGGGTGTTGGGCTTGAACCTCGTGAGGTTTCCTACATACCATGCCTTGACATGGATCAAAGTCCTCGTAGTTCAGTTTGGGTTTTGTCAGTGAACCAACGTGAAGTTGAACCCGAGGTTCCAGTGGTGGTGAGCTTGAACCTTGTGAGGTTTCCTATGTACCATGCCTTGACATGGATCAAAGAGCCCATAGTTCGGGAGGTGTCATAACGGCTTACTGCTGGATTGGAATGCAGTTTAACGTCATGCAGGACGAGGGTGGAACCTGGCATGAATACATGACGGGTGGTGGGCTCGAACCTCGTGAAGGCTTCCTACGTAACATTCCTTGACATATATTAAAGACCCAGTAGTTCATATAGATATACAATTTAATCTCATCTGGGATATCATACAGTTTAACATCATGCTGGATGGGGGTATACATTTTAACGTCATGCTAGACAGGGTCATATAGTTTAACGTCATACTGGAAAAGGGAATACAGTTTAACGTCATGCTGGATGGGGGTGAACCGACGTGAAGGGGGTCAGAACGACCATGTGGTGGGATTGAACCTCGTGGAGGATTCCTACGTACCATGCCTTAGCATGGATCAAAGACCCCATAGTTCTGATGTATAGTTTAGTGTCATGTGGTATGGGGCATGTTGGGGCTTATACTCTGAGGCGGCCAAGGGTGTTTCATGGTCGGTGTTCACTCTAAGCCCACGGGAGTCATGCTCGGTGTGAGAAACAAGAGGTTACAGGGACCTGATGATCACGTCGTGAAGGGTGCATCCGTGGGAAATGAAAAGAGGCTTACGCGTTAGGCGACCCATAGTGTTAGGACTTACTCCAGGATGGAGGCCTGAATGCGAAAAGGCATTGAGGAAGAGGGGATTTGAGACAGAAGAAAGGAGGTGCCTCATTCCCAATCACGCCCACCGCTAGCCCTGGCGGTGAGGAAGTACAGAGGTGCATGGGTTCTACCTTCCGCAAGAAGGACTAGGGGCTTACGCCAAGATGTCCACCCTTCCCCGCAGACAAATTCCACTCTGATAAAGAGGATATCATCTCCTGTGAGGGGTGTTCCCATATCCATGGAGACCAGTGGGCATAAAGAATGTCCGAGCCGGGGGGACCTTGCATGCGAGGCACGGGGCCGGATCACAGTTTAACGTCATGTGTTGAGGACAAGGTGCTTGGTAGTTTAACATCTGGCAGCTCGGATGAGGTGGGTTTACTCTGCACCCCTAGGACTTACATAACTGGTACCCTATGCTCCTTGTGGGAGGGAAGGTACCAGAAATTCCATACATAAGGGGGGTCGTGGAGCGAACCATCGAGGTGTTCGCGTTAGCGTGGATATGCGAAGAAGAAATAGTCGTTTGCATTATTATATTAAGTAGCATTAGGTAAAGAAACTCCATGAGTGGTATCATCCAGGGGACTTTGAAATCACATCATGAAAACCTGGAGGGTCACACTGGAAAAGGGATTTCCAAGCATAGGGGTCCGTAGGCAGGGCCCTTGCAAAGATCGGTTGCTCTTCGTAGTAGAGGGCACTTGAGAAGAGGTGTGCTTCACAAAGTGGGGTGCCTTAGCCTTAGCATGGGGTGGAGGTTCAAAAGGGAGGTGCTTCGTGAAGTGTAAGGGTGTTCACAGAGCACTGCCTTGCGAAGCAAAGTGTCATGAAGCAGTGTGCTTCGTGAAGTACAGTGACCATGCCTTGGCATGTGGATCACGCGTACAGGGTGGGTGTTTCGCGAAGCATAAATGCTCCGCGACTACCAGGGTCCCCTTGGGGATACCCTTCCATTTTGAATTCCCTTAGGATTTGCGAAGGTCATCCCTCTCGGAAGAGGGGCTCAAAACGAGACATGTCGGAGGCCTCTCGCGAATCAAAAATACCTCGCGGAGCTCGTGATTCCCATTGCAAAGAGTGATTCACGATTTGGGAGCTGATAAGCCGAAAGTCCCGATTTTCCATCCTTGGGGATCAGGGGGATCCGGGTATTTATAGGAAAGAGGCGTTGCAAAGCAGAGCTCACGCGGTGCAAAGGGGGCTTTGGTTGCTTCGCGGCGGGTCGCGAACGTCAACCGGGTTCGCGTTACGGCGAGTTCGCGAACGTCAGGGGAGTTCGTGGAGCGGCACCGCCTCTGTGCTTCACGGCGTGTTCGTGAACTTCAGAGGAATTCATGGGGCTTCCAACCTTCATTGCTTCATGGTGGGTTTGCAAACGTCAGGGGCGTTCGTGGGGCTTCCCGCCTTTGTTGCTTTGCGGTGGCCGCGTTCCTTTGGAGGGCTCCACGTTGGGGCTTTGCGGGGCTATCCTTGGGGCCCTATTTTCTTCATTCTTTTCATCCAATATTTTGGCGCCAACAAATTCCCCCCCTTATACTTAGAGTGGTGGAGGGATCAAGGGTCGAAGTCTGAGCGAAATCGCCAAAATTATCAGCAGTTCGTTGTGCTGGCTCGCGAAGCGGGCGCGCGAGGCGGATAGGGGCAGCGCGGTCCAGATGCGTTGTGAAGCTCCATGCGGGATAGACACGCCGCAATGCTCCGAGGGCTGCCGCCTATAAATATGGTAGTTGACCTCTCTTCTTTCCTTTCCTTTCTTCGCGACTTTTTCCTTTTGTGCTCTCGATTCACGAAGCTCCGCATACTCCGCGTCTGCCCACCGCGAATCGAGCTTCACGGAGAACCGCGAGTCTCTGACTCCGTGAATGCACCAATCGAACGTCTTCTTGCAAGATGAGGATAGGATCCGCGTCTTGGATTTGTGACCGAGATCTGCGAACGAGCTCCGTGGATGAGCTTTGCAACCCAGCCTGAAATTTGTCCGAGTTATAAAACCCAATGGCCCATCAAGAAGTTGCGTTGGGGGTGCTCGCACACGCCGCCCAGAGGGATGAGATGGACAAATGTCTGGGCATGGGGGGGCTAGTTCGAATCCACTCGGACCATAATTCTTTGACAGAAATATTATCAGAGAGCCAAAAGAACTATCCGTTGTGCAAGAATTTGCCTTTGTATGGCTTCGGGCTGAGGTATGACGTCTTAATTCCCGAGGCGAGTAGGGATTAACCAGCTTACTGGTTCAGAATCACGACATGCCTGCATCAATGGTCCAGGGTGGCTGATGGTCATGCTCAGGAGAACTTCACACATGTCACCATCAACTGTCTATACAACCATCTGAACAACATTGACGGGAATCCATTGCAATTGGAGACATCCCCTCCCATGTACCTCACAATACTGAAGGAAGCTTTGAGTGATTCGAAGAAGGGGTGGTCCGATGAGTGGGACCTTCCCCAGGGCGGAAACTTCACCAATGATTGGACATGGGCCTACTGGTTAGGTGCCTCATGTGAGGAGTTTGGGGCTGAGATGAGGAGAGTGGGTTTGTATGAGGCGGCATGGGCCTCCCAATTCCACATTTATCAACTGAAACAGCTGATGTCGGAGTTGTTGAGAAGATGGTCGTCTAGGGCCAACACTTTTCACCTGCACCATGGGGAGTTTGGCATCAGTCTATGGGATTTCCATCAGATTTCAGGGGTCCTGATCTTGGGGGTTATGTATGATGAGTTCCTCCCCGTCATGAGCGTGTTGGAGGATCCAGAGTAAATTCCACGGTTGGCGCTGACACTGATCGGACTGGTCCCCGGAGGGGACAAAGAAGCGGTGAGAGATGTCCACTTTAAGAAGTGGTTCAAGTAGTTCCTGAACTTCCAGAAGGATCGAGAGTTTCCCCTGAGGCCTCGAACATGTCCGAAGGGGGCTCAACGGGGCAACGAGGACTCATATTGGCGGCTCTTGGAGGACAGCCAATGGAAGACCTAGGGTTTCAGTGTCAGTACTAAACAGAAGCCGATAGTCAGGTTGGAAGCATTTATCACAGCCCTTATCTATGGTTGGATCCTACCAGAGAGGGATACCAACATGGGGGTATGTTCTAGATCATTCATCATGACATCCATGTTATCCATGGGAAGGTGGGTCAATCTGGGGATTCTGATGCTCACTAGATTGTACAAGATGCTCTGGCATGTTAGCGATGGAAAGAAGTCGCTGAGGATATGTGGGCCCTTCCACCATCTGTATGGGTGGATCGTGGAACAGATCAGGGGGTCTTATGAGTATCTGAACCCCATCTTGCCACCGGGGTCAAACATCCGCCCATCCATCCTAAATGCTTCTGGGAGTTTCCCGGTAAAACTAACTGTACCGATGGTGCTAAGCCAAGTGTGGAAGGCAGACGAGTTTAACTTCCACCCATTTACATTGCCGACAGGAGTACTCACGGACGATGGTCAGGGAACGGAAGATCATCGAGCCTATCTCCTAGAATTTTTAGGTGGAGTTTTGGTGGCACGGGAGGACCGTGAACCGCTCAGTGAGTCCAACACCATGCACCGGTTTGCGAGGCAATTCTCGTGCCTGCAACGGCAAACCCCACAGTTCTACTAGGAGGTACGCCATGAGGACCACCCGTGTGTAATGAGGAAATTTTGGTTCATGTTCACATAGGAAGATAGGAAAATGTGAAATGCATTGCCTCCATCCACTACCGCCTTTGTACTGGTGAAGGAGTATGCCATCAGCTGGGAGGCAGCTTATCCAGGGTAAATGCTGAAGTATCCGACCATTCGGGCTGGTGACGGAGGGCCTCCCCTATCCCGAGGTCAGAGTTGGAGGGCAGCAAGGGCTTTTCGCAGTGGCAAGGCTTCCATGGAAGCGAGACCTGCACCAGCTAAAGGTGAGGAAGTGGTGGCGGATCCAACAGCGGTAGTGGACCCGGTGGTCCCAGAAGAGCAGAGCCATCCGTAGGGGTGGCCGCCGAGGGGATTCCGCTTTATATCCACTCAGGATTTGGGGAAGCGGTTGTGCCATATCGACATGACAGAGAATGCTATTTTCCTGGAGGCCTGGGACATTTGGGATGTCAACCGGAAATTCCTCAGCCCGCCCGAGATGTGAGAACACCTCAACCGCCTTGGGATGGACTTTCCAAGTATAGGCCCTGTCCGGGATGGCTTTGTAGTGTCCCCGGCGGAGATGGAGAAATATCTGGATGAGCTGGAGGACT
Source organism: Viscum album (assembly GCA_963277665.1). NCBI lineage: Eukaryota > Viridiplantae > Streptophyta > Magnoliopsida > Santalales > Viscaceae > Viscum > Viscum album. The sequence continues at coordinate 101,920,837 of OY728156.1, forward strand.
TTGTACATTCCAGTGGTGCCCTGCGACCAATGACAGACAGGGTGAGGGTACTGCTGGATCGTACGGTTCCCCCACAACTATTAGCCACTGAGATGAGGGATTGCTTTCCCCTATCAGAAGATTCATACGAATCCTCTCGGGGAGACGAAGCCAGTGGAGGGAGCCCGTTGGAGGAAGGCAAAGTCGGCGATCAAGACTCGGATCTCGATGATTTCACGGAGACTTTGGAGGTATCATTCCCAGTTTATTTCCCTAGGGCTTTATCTCTAGTCATTATGGACCTTTTACCAGCATATGAACCATGCAGGAGGAGCTTGTACGTAGACCATGCTCTCGCCCCTAGGTGGGTGATAATGCAGGACCCTCGGAACCTGCGCATGTGGCCACGTCCAGTTCTGTGTCTGGCGTGGCTAGAACACCTGAGGTGGCTCCTCCAGAATCTTCAGACCTTCCAACAGTATATAGAGGGCCACGCTCTGGGGTCCTGTCAACCTCAGCTTAGGAGCGACACCAGGAGTTCGATCTCGGTAAGACCTCTCAACTGAGCTTATTACTTCTATATGTTGATCGTACCAACTGATGTCAGTGCCCTTCTCTATTACATATAGTTCTTCGATTGGAATGGGACGCTGAAGCGAGGCTAGTCAGGATTTCTGGCGGTGCCCCTCCCAGGGGCATCCCAGTAATTATGGAGGTAGTTACCCCACCCACCCGAGCTGCATTGTCCCCAGTCATTGGTGAGACCACCAGCGGGGTCGTGCCTGAGGTCATCATGGTGGGGTCTGACGATGAGGATATTTCGGTCAACCCAAGTCCCTCTGTGTGTGATCCAACGTCGGATGTCACGCCTGATACCACGCCAGATGTAGATCCCCCTGATGACTTCTGGGGGGCGTACCCCGTGTACGAGCCCGCTAATCGCGCAGACTGGGATGAGATGACCTCTGATGAAGAGCACAGTAAAATAGACTACCGCTGATCATGGAATCTGATCATGCGCTTTATCAACGACACCCCCCAAGCGTTATGGCTGGGAGAAACAGACATACTTTGCTCGTGGTTGTGCGAACTGTGTGTTTGGGGAGTGGATTCCCACCTCCCTCATCTGCTCATCCGAGATCTTATGGAGGAGAAGATCCAATAGTATGACTGTGGGCTTAGTGTGGGCTGGCAATGGAGGAAGGCAGAGAACATCAAGAAGCTCCAAGAGGCTAAAAACGAAGTCCAACACCTATAGATATGGGCAGATGAGCACTCAGCCTCTCTCAATGCACAATATTATTTGATCTTACGATTGAAATCCCAGATGGCAGAGGCGAAAGGGTGTATAAGGTAGGCTTCTGAATAGATGGTCTTCATTCAGGCTGGCATAGAGCGGGCCCAAGCTGAGGCTGATGAACTGAACCCCATCACTACTGAGGAGGAGCGGGAGCTAAGTCAGCGGCAGCATTTCCTAGACGCCACAAGTCGAAGGGTGGTGGAGCTACAACGCTCTTTTGATGGGGTCAATCCGTCCATGGGAGGAGTTAACCCCTGGTTACTGTAATGATTACAAACCCTTAATCGTACTTTCATGCTTTGATTCTTTTGAATGTCGTAGCATGCACTTGTTCCGTTGTTTTCAATGGTTCATTAAATCCTTATAATGTTTGTGGAACGTCCAGTGACAATTCTCTAAGATCACGTGGGTCGGGACTGATGTGAGGAACAAGAGATAGTCGCCTCATCGCCCCATCCAAACATAGGAGTGCAAACCAAGCTTCGGGCATCCGGGGTTTGGATAACCGATCCAGATTTCGGGAAAATGGGAGAGACCTGGTGTAGAGACCCAAAGCTTAACGTACATGGACATTATATTACTTTTGCGGAATACTTAGTACATAACCAAAAACACACACACAAGGACCGTAATAGTTTAGTGTCTTTGGAAACTCGGAATATAATCTTCTAATCATGGTGAATGATCTTCAACATCTCCCATAAAGATCTTCCTTTTTTTTACCTAAAACCATTCTTTATATCCTGGGGAAAAGAAAACATAAAAAGGGTGAGATCAACTGCTCAGTAAGGGTAAGAATTGATAAAATAAAACATACCATATACATTTAATCTTAAAAACATGAACATAATGTTTAAACATCAAAAGCTTGAGAAATGACACAAAACATGGAAGTATGTAAGGCATAGATCATAAAGAAACATTAAGAATGATAAAATATCATGGGAATAAAACATGTAATTGTTGAAACCATTAAGCACATGTAATGATTTCCATAGTAGCCTTGCTGCCAAGACCATTTTAGTAGACAAAGTCTCTTTCTGAATCGAGTTTACTCCTTGTTCCATTCCTATAATACTGAACCGGATTAACTTACCGTTCCAGCCATATCTATCTCATGAGATATAAATCTTTACCCAATGCATTGGTGGGAGATATAGGTCCCACCCATCTCATATTGAAATCATTCTTATGTGTTCCACAAAATAAACATACATCATTCATAATAACCCAATGAATAAAATGGGTTTCATAAACATCATCCCACCATCACATAATCCATATAAAAGAAATGGATATCATTTCATAATAATATAAGTGAAACCATGTAAACAATAGAGAAATTATACTTGAAACATACACATATGAAATAATGTTATCTTAGATGGAAAACAGTTTTGAAAAAACCCTTGAAATGAATTCTGGAGGAAAATATACTTTCTTCTTCAAAATCATTTTCTTTTCAACAAATGCATGAAATTTTAAAAGAAAATTATTTTGTTGAAAATATTCATGAAATATTTCAGAAGAAGATTCATGAAAATAAGGCTTTATAAAACCGTAAAAATCCTTTCATGCTGTATAAGTTAAAAAAAACATTCTTCTCGTACTTTTGTCGGAAAAGTCAAAAAGTACCTTGTAGGGTAAATAATAGAAAGATTCCTTCCATACCATGGGGTAAAAGTCAAAATGGGTAAAAAGGACTTTAAAAATACATGAATACACTTTTATAAAACATGGACATGGACGATAGAAATAACCCTAGTAAATACTTATGAATAAGCAATCTCGAATAAAAATGTGATTTTCACAATTATCCCTTACCTTAGGTCTGATTTGCTTCGTAAGTGTCTGAACCTCCTCTTCTTTAAAGCACCTCTTTGATTCCTCCTCTTAGGGCACTAAAAATGGTCTTTAAAGAAGACCCGGACCTCTAGGATGTTTCTAGGGAAGTGGAGAAGAGAATTTGGCAGGGTTTGGTCGAGCTTGAAGGCTCAAAGTGGTGTGAGGAAGAGAGGGAGGAGGTGCCCTTTTATAAGGGAGGAGAGGGGCACCTTTGGAAAAATGAAAAATATTATTTTATTATAAAGTAACATTCGGTTTTAAAAAGCTCCAAATTGATTTATTTCGATGATAAGGTGGGTATGGGTCGAAATCCTCTCATCCAATAGAATTTAGAAAATTTTAGGTTCCTATTTTATCCTTATCATTTATATTTAACTTTAATTTAGTTAATTTTACTTTTACCGTGTCTTTTTGTGTTCTTGCACTATAAGGTTAATAAACTTACTATAACAAGAAAAAAGAACCTCAAGTTGTTTATTATTAATATATATAACATTATCTAAGTCATTTGGCCCAACCATATATTTTTATCAATAAAATAAAAATTAATAATATAATATTTGTTTTAAAAACTATTTTATGTCAATTTTGACACTATTTAGTAATTGATTTTTGTAAAAATCATAACAGAATGATTAGTTAAAAATAAGTTAATTAAATCAATACTAACATGTCATATTAACCTAGAAAATTAGTGTAATTCATAAAAAGTCTCAAATTACATTTATTTTGGTATTTATAACATCAATTATGTCAATATTTCATTAATAAGATAATTACTGCATCATCTTTGTGTAATAAATAAATTATATTATTTAATGTCTAAAAATTACAAATAAAATACAATTATGTAGGAAATCTTTTTATATTTCTAATGAATTTTTATAGTAGAATTTATCTTATTTATAACCCTATATTAAAAATGATATACTTATTAAACTTTGATTTTAACTATTTTAACCCTTCTTTAAATAAATTAATAATAAATGCCCTAATCTAATCCAAGTGGGCCTAAATGGCCATATTTTATTCCTAAGGTTGTTTTTGGTCGAATTACACTTATCCAATAGAATTAGGACATGTGTTAGGGTAATAATAATATCATTTTTACCCTTAATTGCCCTATTTACTTTTAACCGTGGTAAAAAAAAGTAAAAAGTTACTATTCACCAAAAATTATTTTCATCTCATTGAACCACATTTTACTTACTGACATCAACCGTGTCTCTCGGATTTTTGAAATTCCACTCACAGAAGTGGTAAAATTCTGTTTTATGAAAAATTCATTTTTTTTAACTACCACTTAGTGGTTTCACTATTCATCAAAAAATGAACGTTTCCAGAAAAATACCAAAAATTAGGCCTAAGCTATATTTGATATTATGAACTGAAAATTGATTTCTATTTTACAAAATTCAAAACATATTAGTTGCATTACTTAATTTAAAAATTAATTCCCGTCGTTAAAACAAATAGCGTGTTCTTAAGAGATAAAAACTATCAAAAGATTGACACTTGTTTATGTCTGGTTTAAATGTGAAATTACATCCAATTACTAACATTGTATTAAATTGTAAAAATATATTCTATATATACTTTAAAACCACTCAAATTAATAATTTATCACTATTAATTATTTCGATTAAAAAGGTTGTTTTTAATTAAAATTTAGTAATTTTCACTATTCATCAGAAAATGAAAGTTATCCAAAAAGTACCAAAATTTCACCCTAAGCTAATTTTGATATTCCAAATCCAAAAATGAAGTCAATTTTGAAAAATAAAATTTACAAAATTTCAAAAAGTGGTTATTACTATTCATAACAGCTAGTTTTAATAATATTTTAATAGCATGTCATTGTTTAGTGAAACTCGGTATTGCGTACTACACACACTATCGAGGAAGGTCGCGATTGTGCATAATGAAAGGCAAGTAAATGATGTGTGTTTTGAAAGATTCCTTTGGTGTACCTTACAACACAAGACATTAATTAAATTAAAAAGAATATTTTTCATAAAATCTCGGGGTGTTACATTCTACCCCCCTTAAAATGAATTTCGCCCTCGAAATTCGTCGGGGTTATAAATGGTTTACTCCTTGAAAGTTTCTTTAATAGAAACCCACATCGTAAAAAGGAATACCAAAACCAATCTTTAAAAACAAAATTATGAAACGTAATGGTTACCCAAATAAACTAATCACTGGGTTTCCACATAGGTGAAAATATGGATATGGAAGAGAAATCTAACTATCATGTTCTGATGAAGAGTGGTAGAGAACATGGCTATGGAAAATCCAGCAATCCCAAAGCCATAAATTTGTGACGATCTAAGGTACCATCTGATTCATCAAATATAAGATCACTAGGACAACATTTTTGGTTTTCAAGATCATTTCTCTAAAGTTGATGAAATTGGAATTAGAAGAAATACTTTCATGATTTTGGTATAGTCTCACCGTTAGTCGTTCTTTGGAAAATTTCCACATCATTTCTTAAATAAATGAAGTTGAATTTTTCATTCATGATGTGTTAGCAGATCATGTGATAGAATGATGGGTCATTCCATCTGTCTCAAACAAAAGGTTAGAAAAGTTATCAAAACTTACATAAGTCCATCTATAGTGAGATTAATCATATATAGTTCCTAAAATGGACTTATACTTCATATATAATACTTCTTAATATAATAAAACTAGTTTCTACTAAATAGGGACTTCCTGTAGGCCAGTGGTAGGCGATAAAGGCTAGTCGCACTTCGGTTGTGGGTTCGATTCCCACAGCCTTGTCCGACGCGATGGGTTGTCGCCCATCCTTCAGGTTGTCATTTTTCTAAAACTACATTACATAAATAATATCAAAAAAAAGTTCTATACTTAAACAATACAAACTTATGGTTAACATAATCCATTCCAATTTTTAGGCTTATCTAAAATACATCGGTCCAAGCTCATAGTATAAAGAAAACGATTACTTGAAATGTCATCAACCAAGCATGTGAATACCATCATTTATCCCCCATATATCTTGTTGGTCACATTCCAATCATGTAAATACCTTAATCATGTATTCTCTTGAAAAATGAATACCCATTAAACCTTAGTGAAAACATGAATGCTGTGAAAAGTTAACTCTTTCCACATACCAAAATCCAAAAATTCTATATACTCAAACCATGATATAACCTTATCCTTATGTCAGTCATGAGCTCATGAATACTATCAAACATTTAATTTTCTCCTTATCCCTTCATTATGTGCATATCATCTACATTCCAAAAATATCTGAATAACCTTTCATGGATACTGGTACCATTAATGATAAACTTTCAAAACTCAAGGAAAGACAACATTGTACCAATCCTTAGGTGTATCTTTATTCCATAGTACCATGAGATTACTTACACAACATTACACATCATAAATATGTAATCATTCCACTACATTCTTAAACCATTGACCGAGATTCAACAATTCTTTCATCTCACATATCATTTGTAGTCTCTTCATCATCATCAACATAAATACTACCCATACGACCATACTGATTCTCTTCAGGAGACTTTCCCTTAGGGCATTGGTTTGAATAATGCCCGTACATTCCACATTTAATACATTTAACCATTGGTGATGTCATAGCAATACCATTATCCTCATCCCTGGTGTTAACTGAACCTTTTCCTTTTCACTTACTGGCTTTGTGTCCTTCTTTTCCACACCCAAAGAATCTTCCTGTTCCTTTGAAACATTCTCCTTGATGCCTCTTCCCACATGATTTACATAGGGGAAATTGATCTTTCTTTCCTCTATGATCATCATGAAACTCCATATTTCTCTTATTAATCGAGTCAGGAAACTTACCAAATTTTACTTTATTGATCATATTGTGAGATTTCTGATTCCGGATAATAATGATGTTTGGACTTCCAAATCCCATTTCATTTGGTTGCTCATGAAGAATATCATTCCATTGTCCATCATATCCTCCATTATCGTGAATCATCTTGTGTCCATCCATTTTCTAAAACCCAAAAAGAATAGTGTGAGAGGCAAAAATAAAAATAAAGGGGGAGTAACTTCAATATCTAACATCTTTGTTTTAATCTAATATCATTACCATGGTTCTAGTACTATATCCTATACGTATACTTATCCTTAGGGACATCCCTAGACATACCGTAGAAATATCTCTAGGGATCTCACTAAAGTTCTCGCATCCTAGTTTCCAAAGGTTGACTAAACCTTTCCTCTGATACCAACTGTAGAGACCCAAAGCTTAATGTACATGGACATTACATTACTTTTTCGGAATACTCAGTACATAACAAAAACACACACACAAGGACCGTAATAGTTTAGTGTCTTTGCAAACTCGGAATATAATCTTCTAATCGTGGTGAAAGATCTTCAACATCTCCCATAAAGATCTTCCTTTTTTTACCTAAAACCATTATTTATATCCTGGGGAAATGAAAACATAAAAAGGGTGAGCTCAAATTCTCAGTAAGGGTAAGCATGTATAAAATAAAACATACCATATACATTTAAACTTAAAAACATGAACATAATGTTTAAACATCGAAAGCTTGAGAAATAACACAAAACTTGGAAGTACGTAAGGCATAGATCATAAAGAAACATTAAGAATGATAAAATAGCATGGGAATAAAACATGTAATTGTGGAAACCATTAAGCACATGTAATGATTTCCATAGTAGCAAAGGCATTGCTGCCAAGACCATCTTAGTGGACAAAGTCCCTTTCTGAATCGAGTTTACTCCTCGTTCCAGTCCTATAATATTGAACCAGATTAACTTACCGTTCTACCCATGTCTATCTCATGAGATATAAATCTTTACCCAATTCATTGGAGGGAGATATGGGTCCCACCCATCTCATATTTAAATCATTCTTACGTGTGCCCCAAAATAAAAATACATCATTCATAATAACCCAATGAATAAAATGGGTTTCATAAACATCATCCCATCATCACATAATCTATATAAAAGAAATGGATATCATTTCATAATAATATAAGTGAAACCATGTAAATAATAGAGACATTATACTTGAAACATACACATATGAAATAATTTTATCTTAGATGGAAAATAGTTTTGACAAAATCCTTGAAATGAATTCTTGAGGAAAATATCCTTTCTTCTTCAAAATCATTTTCTTTTCAAAAAATGCCATGAAATTTTAAAAGAAAAGTATTTTGTTGAAAATATTCATGAAATATTTTGGAAGAAGCTTCCTGAAAATAAGACTTTATAAAACCGTAAAAATCCTTTCATGTCGTATAAGTTAAAAAAACATTCTTCTTGTACTTTTGTCGGAAAAGTCAAAAAGTACCTTGTAGGGTAAATAATAGAAAGATTCCTTCCATACCATGGGGTAAAAGTCAAAATGGGTAAAAAGGAATTTAAAAATACATGAATACACTTTTATAAAACATGGACATGGATGATATCAATAACCCCAGTAAATACTTATGAATAAGCAATCTCGGATAAAAATGAGATTTGCACAATTATCTCTTAACTTAAGTCTGATTTGCTTCGTAAGTGTCCGAACCTCCTCTTCTTTGAAGCGCCTCTTTGAGTCCTCCTCTTAGGGCACTAAAATTGGTCTTTAAAGAAGATCAGGACCTCTAGGATGTTTCTAGGGAAGTGGAGAAGAGAATTTGGCAGGGTTTGGCCAAGCTTGAAGGCTCAAAGTGGTGTGAGGAAGAGATGGAGGAGGTGCCCTTTTATAAGGGAGGAGAGGGGCACCTTTGGAAAAACTAAAAATATTATTTTGTTATAAAGTCATATTCGGTTTTAAATAGCTCCAAATTGATTTATTTCTATGTTAATGTGGGTATGGGTCTAAATCCTCTCATCCAATATAATTTATACAAGTTTAGGTTCCTATTTTATCCTTATCATTTCTATTTAACTTTAAGTTAGATAATTTTACTTTTGTCATGCCTTTTTGTGTTCTTACACTATAAGGTTAATAAACTTACTATAACAAGCCAAAAGAACCCTAAGTTGTTTATTATTAATATATATAACCTTATCTAAGTCATTTGGCTGAACCTTATATTTTTAGGAATAAAATAACAATTAATAATATAATATTTGTTCTAAAAACTATTTTATGTCAATTTTGACACTATTTAGTAATTGATTTTTGTAAAAATCATAACAGAATTATTAGTTCGAAATAAGTTAGTTAAATCAATACTAACATGTCATATTAACCTAGAAAATTAGTGTAATTCATAAAAAGTCTCAAATTACATTTATTTTGGTATTTATAACATAAATTATGTCAATATTTCATTAATAAGATAATTACTACATCATCTTTGTGTCATAAATAAATTAAATTAATTAATGTCAAAAAATTACAAATAAAATACCATTATGTAGGAAATATGTTTAGATTCCTAATTAATATTTATAGTAGAATTTATCTTATGTATAACCCTATATTAAAAATTATATACTTATTAAACTTTGATTTTAACTATTTTAACCCTTCTTTAAATAAATTAATAATAAATGTCCTAATCTAATTCAAGTGGGCCTAAATGGTCATATTTTATTCATAAGGTTGTTTTTGGTCGAATTACACTTATCCAATAGAATTAGGACATGTTTTAGGGTAATAATAATATCATTCTTACCCTTAATTACCCTCTTTACTTTTAACCGTGGTAAAAAAAAGTAAAAAGTTACTATTCACCAAAAATTATTTTCATCTCATTGAACCATATTTTACTTACTGACATCAACCGTGTCTCTCGGATTTTTGAAATTCCACTCACAGAAGCGGTAAAATTATGTTTTATGAAAAATTCATTTTTTTAACTACCACTTAGAGGTTTCACTATTCATCAAAAAATGAACGTTTCCAGAAAAATACCAAAAATTAGGCCTAAGCTATATTTGATATTATGAATTGAAAAATGATGTCTATTTTACCAAATTCAAAACATATTAGTTTCATTACTTAATTTAAAAATTAATTCCTGTCGTCAAAACAAATAGCGTGTTCTTAAGAGATAAAAAATATCAAAAGATTGACACTTGTTTATGTCTGGTTTAAATGTGAAATTACATCCAATGACCCAAATTGTATTAAATTGTAAAAATATATTCTAAATATACTTTAAAACCACTCAAATTAATAATTTATCACTATTAATTATTTCGATTAAAAAGGTTGTTTTTAATTAAAATTTAGTAATTTTCACTATTCATCAGAAAATGAAAGTTATCCAAAAAGTACCAAAATTTCACCCTAAGCTAATTTCGATATTCCGAATCTAAAAATGAAGTCCATTTTGAAAAATAAAATTTAAAAAATTTCAAAAAGTGGTTATTACTATTCATAACGGCTAGTTTTAATAATATTTTAATAGCATGTCGTTGTTTAGTGAAACTCGATATTGCGTACTACACACGCTATCGAGGAAGGTCGCGATTGCACGTAATGCAAGGCAAGTCAATGATGTGTGTTGTGAAAGCTCCCTTTGGTGTAGTGTACAACACAAGACATTAATGAAATTAAAAAGAATATTTTTCATAAAATCTCAGGGTGTTACACCTGGCTGGAGTATGAAGTTCTCAGAATAGCCGAATTACCATTTTTCCAGGGTGATCTTGTGCATGAACGGTGCAACGCCAGGGGCGCTGAAGTTAGTCCGAACGGATGGGAATGGGAAGTTTGAATCACGATACCCATGATTTGGAAAACTATGGGGTGGTGTGACAATGGAGGATAGCTGTTGACCGTGGTGGAAACGCAACATCCATATTTCATTAGCCTGTAGTGAGGAAAACAAATGAGGGCTGACCATTGACCATGTTCGCAACATGGGGCCTAACTCAAATCTTATCGATCAGTCTTCTGGGACATTGGCCCGTGACATCAGGCGGACTATAGGTCGAGCATCCATACTATTAGGGGGTCCTTCCAAACAAGACCAGTCTTCCAGAACGTTGTCCCAGGACAGCAGGTGGACTATAGGTCATGCATCAATACTGTTAGGGGGTTCCTCCAGACACAAAAGGGGAAGAGGGTCTGAATAAGGGGGCCCACAATGTGTGGAATGTGGAGTGAGGGCTTGTTCGAATAGAATTAAACACTCTTGAGTTTACACCATCATGGTGTAATCACACTGGATGGATGCATCAGTTTGATCGTAGATCATTCCTTCTTTCGGACAGGGCCTCTCTGGTGAGGGGGGTTGTCTTTTCCCAATGTCATCTTGGGGCATCTTGAACTTGTTCAGGGCAGAGTTACAGTTGTGCGGTTCCTCATGAGGGGTCAGGCCATGGGCCAAAAGATGGGGAGGAACATGACTTTATAATTCCTATGGGCTGGACCATAGGAAAAATACCAAGGTGTCCCTACGTATCCCATGAGAATGAGAATCAAGCCACACATAGTTCTGGAAGTACAGTTTAACGTCATATAGGATGAGAAGAAGCTTGGTTGTGCCGGTACACATCCTACCAAAACCACTATAACCATGTGAGTCATTCTCGGTGTGGGGAACAATAAGTAATGGGGAACTTTCCCGACACAGGAGGGGGTGGGTTAGGGCGAAGGGGCGCTCGGTCAATACCGGCCCAATGATACTAACTCGTCCATGTAGTGCACCTAGACGTGCAAAGAGATAGAGCTGAGTATGTTGGAATTCCACTTGAACATGAGGAAGTGGAAATGTGTGAATCATGACACTCAAGATTTGGATTTCAATGATGGTGGCATGATGATAGAGGATAACTGTTAACCGTGGTGAAAACGCAGCATCCATATCGCGTTAGCCTGGAATAGGAATATACAAATGAGGGTCGACTGTTGACCATGTTCGAAACACGGGACCATGTCACAAATGTTGTTAGAGATCCGTAGGGACGTTGTCCTGAAACAATTGGAGAGCCCTTAGGCCCATCATCCATGGAGAGCCCTTAAGCCTTGCATCCACGTCGTTCGAGGGTCCTTTTGGATGTAGAATAGGATGAGGATCCAAATAGATAGATCACGAAGCTTGGTAATGGGATGAGGGGAATGTCCCCATGAAAATCCCACACTTCGGGCTCTTTGTCAAAATGCATCTGAATATGACAACGATACGTATTAGATAGAGGGAGCAGAGTCCTTTCCCATAGGGAGATCTTAGATTAGGGTCGTAGAATTCAGACCATGGATAAGAGGAAACACAGGAGGTACACTGTGGATAATTACAAAAACCCAACATGGATGAGGACCTAATCCCACACCACACCGCACAACCCCCCTTGGGATAGTTTTTAGATCAAGGGATCGAAAACTAGAGTTGAGATGGGCCTGAGGCAAAATGCAAAAGTGTTCCTATGTACCCCATGGGGATGGGGATCAAGTTTCCTGTATTTCTTGAAGCGGTCTTAGTTTAAGGTCTTAAAACTCAAACCATGTATGGGTATGGAGAGCAGGGGACACACGGTAAGGTGGTTACAAAACCTGACAATCCCTACTTACCATTTGCTCTCTGGGGAAGTGTCGAGTCGAGGGACTGAACATGAAAGTTAGGCTGGGGCCACGTGGAAGTTCTCGGGCACTCCTACGTATCTCATGAGGATGATAATCAAGTCATATGTAGTTCTAAAATGTGTCATGGTAAGGTACCAGTGCCAGGGGAAAAAAGGGAGTGTGGGTGTGGTCCTTGCACCAAAAGAAGCGGAATTTGATAAATCTTGTTTGTCCTTTAAGGTGAGTGGTTTTTATTGTGAAGCGACGGGCCTAGGGTAGCAAGCCCTGGTGTCACCACAATAATCAAGTTGTATTAGGCATTGAAAAATGGCATGGAATATTACCAATACCCAACATGACTCCCCCTATGATGAGGTTATCACAATGCAGTGTTGTTTCTCGTCGTGTGGCCAGGACGATAATGTCACAGTTTAGTGTCATGTGATAAGACCAAGAATGCATTTTAACATCATGCAGCGTGGACGTAGCAGAGCCAATGCTAGGTGGGGAATGTGTATGGTTTCATGAAACATAACTGACGTGGATGGGGACATGATCCCACATCACATCGTACGCAATTCCGAGATAGGAACCTCGGGCCAAGGAGCCCAACTAGGGGTGAGAGTGAAAGGGGTATGCGGAACTAGCTCCCATCTGAGATGGACTCGAAAACAAGACATGTGGGTGACCCATCGCATCCCATGGGGATGAGGATCAAGCCGCACATATACCTTAATGAAGATATTAGTTTATGTTCTTAGAGCTCAGATCATGGGAGCCCCAAAGGACGTTGTATTGCAGCTTTGTCCCCCTGACATACAGAGGTGCACTGAGGGATAGTGCCAAGAGTGTCGATATTCCACCTGGACATGATGGGGTGGAACATAATGTGAATCATGCAACCAACATTCAAGGTCTGAAAGGGCTGGTGTGATGACAGAGGATTACTGCTGACCATGTCCGCAACACAGCATCTTATCGTGTTAACCTGAAATGGGGACAAACAAATGAGCATCGACCATTGACCATGTTCGTAGTGTGGGATTTGTATCAATTTTATTTCCAAAACCTTCGGGGGAATTGGCCCATAATGGTAGGAGATCCCTTAGGAGTGGTATCCAGGTCGTTCTTGGGGGTCCCTCCGGGCTTGAAAGATGATGGAAGCCCAAATGAAGGGGAACACAAAGCTTGACAAGTGGAAGGAACTTGCCTAATTTGAATCTGACACTCTTGGTCCTACACCAGAGTACTCTTAACACATGGGAGAACTAATGTAAGGGGTCGAGGGACTCAACTTGAGGGAGGCCAAGAGATGGTGGATTCCCAGGAGAAAGGAGGCATGCTGCCAAAAACCTTGTACCACACCTATTTATCCCTCTCGTGGTGAGGAACAGGCCAAGGGGCCTAGGTGACCGGGAGATTGGGAGATCTCTAAGAGGTGGGGCTGGACCCGAAGTCTAGACGTTCATGTGGTCCTACGTATCCCATAATGATGGGAATCAATCCACACGTAGTTCTAGAGAGGTGCATTTTAATGTCGTGCGGGACAGGAAATAGGAGGGCTAATTCTTAGAATGGGGTGCACGTGATGCAGCTATTGCAGACCAGACGTGAATGATAACATAATCCCATACCACGCCATGCAGTCCTGTGCTCAAGGTCCCGAATGCAGGACAGATTAGATGAATTAGCAGAACTCAAGCTGGACCCAAAGACAGAAGGTCTGGGTGTTCCTACGTATCCCATGAGGATGGGAATCAAGCCAGATGTAGTTCTAATCCCATGGAGGGATAACGACCTTCCATGTAAGCGCAGAACTAGACCTGATCCCTAATCCCACGTGAGTCATACTCGGTGTGGGAAATAAGGGAGGAAGATCCTTATTGCAATACTTGGAATATCCATCAAAGGTAAATCAGTGCAGAGCCCCGAAGGACACCCTTGCCGCGGCTTTGTTCCCTTGACTTGCAGATGCGCACTGAGGAATAACATCAAGATTGTCGAAGAACTACTTGGACATGAGAAGGTGGAGAAGTATTTTAATTATGTAACCGATATTTCGGGCTTAATGGGGATGGTGTGGCGATGGAGGATAACTGTTAACCATGGAGGAAAAATAGTATCTATATCGTGTTAGCCTGAAGTGGGAACAACAAACGAGCATCGACCGTTGACCATGTTCGCAACATGGGATTTGTATCAATTTTGTTGTCTAAAACCCTCGGGGGCATTTTCCCGTAATGGTAGGAGACCCCTTAGGTGTGGTATCCATGTTGTTTGGGACCCGTAATGGTAGGATAACCCTTAGGCCTAGCATCCATGCCACTTGGGGGTCCCTTCGGGTGTGAAAGGTAATGAAAGCCCTAATAAAGAGAAACAAAAATCCTGAAAAGTGGGTGGAAACATGTCCGAGTAGAGTCCGATGCTCCAGGTAATAAACCATAGTACCCTTAGGCACATTGGTGGACCGCTGAAAAGGGTCGACAAAGTGGCTCAAAAGAGGTAGGCTAAGGGGCCAAGGTGGGATGGAGATTTTCGGGAGATGGGGCTGGACACAAAGCATAGACATTCGGGTGGTCCTACGTATCCCATAAGGATGAGAATATAGCCACACGTAGTTCTCAAAGACACCTAGGGGGCAGGATACCCTAATGAGGACGTGAATGGTGTGGAGAGTAACCCGACGTGAATGAGGACATAATCCCATACCACGCCACGTAGTCCCGTAAGAGAGAACCTGGGCTAGGGGGGCGAAAAGTCCAAGGGGCCTAGTAGTTGGGCTTTGGTCAGGAAGACCTGACCTGCTCGCTGTTTAACATCCTGAAGTGAGGACAAGGGTTGGGGAATAGGATTCTCTGGACAGGGGAGGTGTATGGCCGGGTGGGTAACCCGACGTGAATGAGGACATATTCTCATACCACACCATACACTCCGGGTGTGAACATGGGATAAGGGTCCCGAGAAGGCCAAGGGACCTGAGGCTGGACCTCAGTAAGAAAGGTCTGACCAGCTTGCAGTTTAACATCTTGCAGTGAGGACGAGGGCCAGGGGCCTGGGAAGGCCAAGGGGCCTAAGGCTGGGCCTCAGTCAGAAAGGCCTGGCCAGCTTGTAGTTTATTATCTTGTAGTAAGGACAAAGGCTAGGTAAGGTGTTTTCTGGGGAGGTGTATGGTACAGAGAGTAGCCCGACGTGAATGAGGACATAATCCCACACCACACCGTACAATCCCACAAGAGGGAACCTGGGCCAGGGGCCTGACAGTTGGCCCTGTCTGGAAAGAGTTTTTCACTTCAGGGCGAGGCAGAACAAATCACTACACTTGATGATTAGGACATCTTGTGGTGGACCCGAAGATCCAGGGAGGCTGCTGACCATGTTCGAAACACAGCGCCCATATGGTGACCTGTGATAGGAGCAACAAATGAGTGTCGATCGCTGACCACATTCGAAATGAGGGACTTGTATCGGCTTGTTGCTTGATATCCTCTAGGGTGTTGTCCTGAAGTTATAAGAGAGCCCTTAGTCCAAGCATCCATACCATTCAGGGGCCCTTCCGGATGGGGAAAGTGATGGAATCCCAACCATGGAGTGGGTGAATGTAACACCCCAAGATTTCATTGTACATTATTTATTCAAAGTAATTCAATAACTTGCATTACATGCAACACCGAGTTCTAGCACACCATGACTTACCAAACAAGACGTTCAAAAGCGGTTATGAATATTATTAATTAAATTTTGAACTTTATATAATCCTTATAATTTTAGAATCCATATTTTGATTTTCTTAGACATAATGTAAGAACAAATACATTTTTTCATATAAAAGGAGTATTTTTCAAAAAATGCGATTTTACACCTTTTAATGGAGAAGCCTTTTTAATTAAAATATTTGAAACTTTTATATATAAAATTTGAAAAAATAAACTTCTTCTTTAGAATCGGGACATAATAATTTAGTTTCTATAATGTTTTGGTGTTTTTCTGATAACTTTCATATTTGGGTGAATAGTGAAAAATACTATATTTTAACTGAAAACACATTTTTAAATCAAAATAATTTATATTGTTAAATTATAAATTTTAATGGTTTGGAAGTATAAATAGATTATATTTTTACCATTTATTCCAATTATGTTCATTGTAAGTAATTTCACATTGAAATCGGACATAAACAAGTGTCAAAGTTTTGGTAGTTATTATTTCTTAAAAATACGCCTTTTGGTTTTGAGAGCGGGAATTAATTTTAAATTAATAAATACAGCTTCTATGTTTTTGATTTGGTAAAATAGACTTCATTATTGAATTTTGAATATCAAAATTAGCTTGGGGTAAATTGTTTGTATTTTTCTAAAAACTTTTAATTTTTGATGAATAGTGAAAAAACACTGAGTTATAGTTTAAAACTGAATTATTATTTAAATGATTATTTATTTTATTTAAAATTAATTAAAGTCAAAATAGATACATAATACCTATATAAGTTCAATATATTTAATTAGAGTTAGTTCATAATAATTTTAGATATATAAAAATTTTATTGAACTTTTCACAGTCTTTTACCCACCTCCAACGAGAATTTGGAAATTCACATAAAACATAATTTTACCGCTTTTGTGAGTGTAATTTAGAAAATCCGAGAGACATGGTTAATATCAAGGAGTAAAATTTGGTTCAATGAGTTCAAAATAATTTCTTGTGAATAGTAACATTTTACTTTTATTTACCACAGTTAAAAGTAAATAGGATAATTAAGGGTAAAAATGATATTAATATTACCCTAACACATGTCCTAATTCTATTGGACAAGTGTATCTCGACCAAAAACAACCTTATAAATCAAATATTATCATTTAGGTCCACTTGGATTAGATTTGGATATTAATTATTATTTAATTCAAAGAAGAGTTAAAAGAGATAAAATCAAAGTTTCATTACTAAAACTTTTTTAATATAGGGTTATACATAAGATAAATTAGATTATAAATATTCATTATAAATATAAAAATATTTCCTACATAATAGTATTTTATTTATAATTTTTAGAGATTTAATAATTAAATTTATTTATGATACAATAATGATGCGATATTTTTTTTTAATGAAAGAATCAAATAATTGGTATTCTAAAAGTTAAAATAAATATAATTTGAAAGTTTTGATGACATCCACGAATTTTATTGGTTAATATTACATGTTAGGATTTTTTAAATTAATTTTATTAGAATTAATAAAGTTGTTAAGAATTTAACAAAAATCAATTATTGAATAGTGTGAAAGTTGACATAAATGAGTTTTTAAAACAAATATTATATTATTAATTGATATTCTATTCCTAAAAATCTAAGATTCGGCCAAAGAACTTATATCATGATAGGTGTATCATTAATGGAACATTTGGGGGTCTCTTGTAAGTATATAGTAAGTTTATTAACTATATAATATAAAAATACAAAGTGACATGGTAAATGTAAATCTAATTAACTAAGAGTTAAAACTAAAAATAAGGTTAATATAATGACCCAAAATTGTATAAAATATATTTGTTTAAAGGATTTCGACCCTCCCCACATTAGACTTTTAATAATCCACTTTGGAGACAATATAAACTGAATATGAATTTATTATAAAATAATAATTTAAGTTTTTTCTAAAGAGACCCTCCTCCCCCTTATAAAAGGACACCACATCTAACCAATTATTAACACCTTAAAAGCCTTTTGGTTCGGCCAACCCCTGCCCAAATATTCTCTAAAATTCCGTCAATTCAACATAGAGGCCTTAGTTTGATCATAAATTCAACCTAAGGGGCCCTTTTGATCAAATCAAAAGGAAGAACCCGAAGAAGAGGTGATGTTTTCACCACCCTCTTTCAAGTTCCTTTCTTCTTAAACATATTCTTTCTTTGTTACTTACATTTTTAAAATAATAACTCCAGTATCTTCTATATACTGTGATGTTATTATAAATATGTTACAACCATATTCAGTAGTCTATCCATCCTTTGAATGACATGTCACCATACATGTGTACGTACGGCCTACCGTCTCCACGTCGTGGTGTAATTGTTATTCAATACATTATTATTTGGATGGGTATAATAATGATGTGTAATTCATGTAAATAATAAATATAACATTATAATGATTCTGTATATATGATATACCATCCAATTATATATTATTTTAATATTAAAATAATGATATTGTCGCTCGTGCGTATGTACGGACTACCGTCTCCACGAACGCGAGGAGATTCATTCCCCATAATATTCATTCAAGTATAATTCTCATTTGATGATTAAAAATAATGTTCAAAGACTTTATATCATTCTGGATATGAATAAGATACAACATATCCACAATAAACACGGCTTATGTTACAAAACATATAAAATAAAACGAGTAAGTTAACACCCGAAACGACGATAATACTAAGATATTATTAACAAAGCTATGTTAAAAAATCATATATGATCTCATATTAATGTATGTGATTATTTTATAATATAATAAAAATTATTTAACGATTATACAGGAGGTTAACCTACCCTCAACCAAGGAAAAGTACAAGGTTAGGGTTTATTTCAAAATCTCTTCGTTATCTGAGGTTGTTTATACGTAATTATCTACTGGGACCTCTTTATCACCCACATCCATGTTTCTTAAAAATGTATTTCAAATAATTTTTACTATGGTTTAAAGTCATTTATACCCCAATTGAATTTTTATAAAATTTTTATAAAGGAATCTTTCCGTCATTTTCCAAACAATGTCCTTTTTAACCTTTTCAACAGAATTAAGGTAAGAATGTCTTTTTTAACTTATATGGAGGGTGCGGCTATTTTACACCATTATAAAATCGTCGAAGCATCCCTTACAAGATTATAAGAATATTTTCAAATTAAATGTTTTATTTTATAATAATGTGACTTTTGAATGATTTCAAAAAATAGATATTTCTCTCAAATAGTTTTTATTTCATCTATGTCAACATCCTTTGATGGATTTTAAGCTTATTTGAAGTTGATTATTATGATACAAAACTTCCATATTGTATTAAAGGTTTTGTGATATGTTTGAATGTGGATGTGTTATTTTTATACCATTCATGATTTATGGAGAAAGTATTGACACTTCTTATGCTAGTTTTAATAAAAATGTATATGTTATGTTTAAACTTTTTCATATGGGAATGCATTGGACTTAGTAAGTGACGGGTGGAGCCCGATATAGCTCCTTGATGCATCGGTAGGTCTCATGAGAAAAACTATTGTCTTGGCACAAGTCCTTGAGAAAATATTATTTGTAGTCGTGGAATGAGGCCTTGGCTATGTGATTATGATAGTCTGGCATTATGCATTCCATCATTTTGAAAGTGGTTATTGATTTTTCATGTGATTATTCGACTAGTAGAATATCCGTGTGAATAATTAAATGGAATTATTTCATTTTATCTTTGCCATATTATGGTGAAGTTCAAGTTTAAAAGGCCTTTTTTAGTTATACATTGCCTTAAATGTTTATGCTTATTTATGAAAGTTTCCACTATTTTGTTATCCTTACTGAGCATCTGATCTCACACCATTCAATGTTTTATTTTTTCTAGGATGTGAAGAAGTAATTTATGAATGACCTTCAGGGATAGTATGAGGGGATATGAAGACAGGATGTTTTTGTAGTTTTTTTTAATTTATGATGTAATGTAAGACTTATGAATGTATCTAGTTATTTCAAGGCTACTAAACTAATATGTCTTTCGAGAGTTGATCTTTTGTGATCATGTCAACATTATGTAATAATGCACCGACACTGGGTAATTGGGGTCGATGAATTACAGTTGGTATCAGAGGAAGTTTAATAAAAACATTGGAAGCTAGATTTAGATAAACTATGATTAGATCACATAGTCCTAAGATGGAATTTGAGGATTAGTATAGAATAAATTCCTTGAATTTTGGTATTGTAGAGATTTTGTGAGTTTTCCATGAAATACATCCATGTCTGGATATGGGAAGGTAGAGGCGGCTCTGGCATAGATCTACCTAGGGGTAAAACCCAAAAACATCGCTTTGAGCTAGACTCGAATGGGAACTGGTGCATGAAAATGGGCCTTGCTGCACTCTTGGTTACGACACTCCCGAGGGATATCCTTAGGATAATTCTCATTTTCTTTAAAAACCATTATGATGGGTTTATGAGTATATACTTACTCAAAAAAACATTTTTATGATTATGGATTATATCCATAAACTGTTCAGTCTACATTAGGTATTTTAAAATTATGGAATTATTCATTGTAATTCATAAGCTGACCTAGTGTATTCCACTGTATTGAAATGGTGCCCAGTAGAAGGAATGTAAACTCCAACAAAATGTATGATCGAAAGAGTAAGAAGGGTCATATCTTTCACGGTATTAAGCTAACATTTAGAAGGAAAATTGTCTCCCATGTATTCTCAACATATGAATAAATAGTATCATTTGTTAAAAAGATAAGTAAAGAATTCCTTGAGTCATATGGCTTTGAAGGGAAGCAAGAGAAGAAAAAGATGGAAGAGAGAAAGATGGATAAAGAGAAGAGGGAAAAGAAGAATTTTCCCATATGTGATAACTATGGGAAGAAACACCCTGGATCTTTCCTGAAGGGAATGGGAGTTTTTTATATATGTGGAGAAAAAGGACACCATGTATGTGACTACAAGGGTAAGAAAAAGGTTTCAAATGTACAATGCTTCATCTGCAAGGAGTTTGGACACTACGAAAACCAATGTTCAAATCATCAGAGTATTCGCCAAATGATGCTATTGGATAATAATCAAGTTTTGATACTACCACATATGAGGAGGAATGATTAGAGTTCTTATGTTGTTATTAAAGAATTATGTCATTTGAGTGTTGTACCAACAATGTACTGGTTATAATAATTATGGAGTATATAAGGATTGTACTGCAGTACTATTTCATTAAGGACTTGAGATTGTGTGGAACCATAAAAAGTGACTCAATAGCTGGTTAAATTTTTTGAAAATATATGGTTGAGATAAAGATAAACCATAATATGGTTCTGATACCGAGGTAGTGATTTTGGAATAATACGTGATTGATTTGGATAAATTATATTGGATATTCTTGATTACCTTGAAACTGATTAATGATTTGTATATTCAATCATTGTTGGATTTTACAACATTTTTGGATTGAAGAAGTATGTCCAGTATTCTATAAGTAATAAGGGATCATGAATGTAATCAATATAGTTTTATGGTAATTCAGGATGTTACAGTGTTTTAAAAGAATACATGATGAAAGTGTTCACATGTTATTACGCGGCAGAAAGGATCTACATTTTGTTTACCTTCCATATAAATTTTGAACTGTGATTTTGGACAGAATTATTTTGGATAATTCTAGTTTGAGATTATTTTTGGATTTCCATAAAAGGACAACTCGGAGGTCGGGCGGCAACCCGTCGCGTCCGGCAAGGCCGCGAGACTTAAACCCGCAATCGAAGGGAGAAAAGGGTGTATCACCTACCACTATCCCACATGATTTATTGGATTAAATAATGTAGTCTTTTTTAAAAAAAAATCTGGTAGATGAATTATAAATTCATTTTTTAACCCTATACGAATATAATAAATAGAATATTATTTTTAATTTCTATTATATTTTAGAGTGAAACATGAGTTTGAGGTAGAAATTAGTTATAGGATGGGACTATACTTGTCAACTACATATTTTTCTTCTTCTCTTATTCTATGAAGAAATTAATTCTTATACTTTAGTGATGGGATCATAAAACAAAAAATGTGTTATCCTAATACCATATGTTTTTTTGAACCGATGGTATTTTAAATCATCATAGATTGATGAATTTACGGCCCTAAATTTTATACTTGTTTGTGATTGATGACCTCAATCACTACCTATAAATATTTATGTTTTCCCTCCAATTATATGTCTCTAATTTCCACCAATATTCTCCTAATCGAGATCATAATTTTTTGGTGACCCTTTCATTTCCCTTTTTCCTCTTATTAAGACTAAATTTTATTAACCTAATTTACGATGTGGGTTTTCCCAAAGGTATTTTCTATTTTCAAACTTTTATTTTCAAAAAATAATTTCAAATTGAAAGGTTGCAATTTATTGATGGAGGGAAGAATGTAACACCCCAAGATTTCATTGTGCGTTATTTCTTCAAAGTAATTCAATAACTTTCACTACAAGCAACACAGAGTTCTAGCGCACCATGACTTACCAAAAAAGTCGTTCAAAGGCGGTTATGAATAGTATTAACTGAATTTTGAACTTTATATAATCCTTATAGTTTTAGAATCCATATAATGAGTTTCTTATACATAATGTAAGAACAAATACATTTTTTTTAGATAAAAGAAGTATTTTTCAAAAAATGCAATTTTACCGCCTTTTAATGGAGAAGCCTTTTTAATTACAATATTTGAAACTTTTATATATTCAATTTGACAAAATAAACTTCTTATTTAGAATCAAGACATAAGAATCTAGTTTCTATTATTTTTTGGTGTTTTTTTGATAAATTTCATATTTGGGTGAATAGTGAAAAATACTATATTTTAACTGAAAAAACCTTTTTAAATCAAAATAATTTATATTGTTAAATTATTAATTTTAATGGTTTGGAAGTATAAATAGATTATATTTTTACCATTTATTCCAATTATGGTCATTATAAGTAATTTCACATTGAAATTGGACATAAACAAGGGTCAAACTTTTGGTAATTTTTAATTCTTAAAAATACGCCTTTTGGTTTTGAGAGCGTGAATTAATTTTAAATTAATAAATACAGCATCTATGTTTTTTATTTGGTAAAATAGACTTAATTATTGAATTTGGAATATCAAAATTAGCTTTGCGTAATTTTTTTTTATTTTTTTGAAAACTTTTAATTTTTGATGAATAGTGAAAAAACACAAAGTTATGGTTTAAAACCGAATTATTACTTAAATAATTATTTATTTTATTTTAATTTAATTAAGGTCAAAATCGATTTATAATACCTATATAATATCAATGTAATTCATTAGATTTAGTTCAGAATAATTTTAGATATATAAAAATTTTATTGAGCTTTTCACAGTCTTTTACCCACCTCCAAGGAGAATTTGGAAATTCACATAAAACATAATTTTACCGCTTCTGTGAGTGGAATTTTGAAAATCCAAGAGACACGGTTAAAATAAAGTATAAAAATGTGGTTCAATGAGATGAAAATAAATTTCTTGTGAATAGTAACTTTTTATTTTTATTTACCATGGTTAAAAGTAAATAGGGTAATTAAGGGTAAAAATGATATTAATATTACCCTAACACATGTCCTAATTCTATTGGACAAGTTTATCTCGACCAAAAAAAACCTTAGGAAAAAAATATTATCATTTATATCGACTTTGATTAGATTAGGACATTAATTATTATTTAATTCGAAGAAGTGTTAAAAGAGATAAAATCAAAGTTTAATTAATAAAACATTTTTAATATAGGGTTATACATAAGATAAATTAGATTATAAATATTCATTATAAATCTAAAAATCTTTCCTACATAATAGTATTTTATTTATAATTTGTATACATTTAATAATTAAATTTATTTATGAAAAAATAATGATGCAGTATTTTCCTTATTAATGAATGAATCAAATAATTGGTATTGTAAAAGTTAAAATAAATATAATTTGAAAGTTTTGATGACATCCAAGAATTTTTTTGGTTAATATTACATGTTTTGTTTGATTAAATTAACTTTATTAGAATTAATAAAGTTGTTAAGACTTTAACAAAAATCAATTATTGAATAGTGTCAAAATTGACATAAATGAGTTTTTAAAACAAATATTATATTATTAATTTATATTTTAATCCAAAAAAATATGAGGTCCAGCCAAAGAAATTATATCATTATAGGTGTATCATTAATGAACAACTTGGGGGTCTCTTGGAGGTATATAGTATGTTTATTAACTATATAATATAAAAATACAAAGTGACATGGTAAATGTCAATCTAATTAACTAAGAGTTAAAACTAAATGATAAGGTTAATATAATGACCCAAACCTATCTAAATTCTATTTGTTGAAAGGATTTCTACCCATCCCCACCTTAGACTTTGAATAATCCACTTTGAATCCATTATAAACTGAATATTAATTTATTATAAAATAATACTTTAAGTTTTTTCTAAAGAGCCCCTCCTCCCCCTTATAAAAGGACACCACTTCTAACCAATTCTTTACACCTTCAAAGCCTTTTGGTTTTTCCAAACCCTACCCAAATATTCTCCCAAATTGCCTCAATTCAAACTATAGGCCTTAGTTTGATCATAAATTCAACCTAAGGATCCCTTTTGATCAAATCAAAAGAAAGAACCCGAAGAAGAGGTGATGTTTTCACCACCCTCTTTCAAGTTCCTTTCTTCTTCAACTTCTTCTTTCTTTGTTATTTACATTTTTAAAATAATAACTCCAATATATTCTATATATTGTGATGTTATTATAAATATGTTACAACCATATTTAGTATTCAATCCATCCTTTGAATGTCATGTCACCATACATGCGTACGTACGGCATACCGTCTCCACTTCGTGGTGTAATTGTTATTCAGCACATTATTGTTTGGATGGGTATAATAATGATGTTTAATTCATGTAAGTAATAAATAAAACATTATAATGACTCTGTATATATGATATACCATCCAATTATGTATTATTTTAATATCAAAATAATGATATTGTCGCTTGTGCGTATGTACAGACTACCGTCTCCACGAACGCGATGAGATTTATTCCCCATCATATCCATTTATGTCTAATTCTCATTTGATGATTAAAAATAATTTTTAAGGACTTGATATCATTCTGTATATGAATAAGACACAACCTATCCATAAGAATCACGGCTTATGTAACAAAACATATAAAAGAAAACGAGTAAGCTAACACCCGAAACGACGATAATACTAAGATATTATTAACAAAGAAATGTTAAAAAATCATATATGATATCATATTAATGTATATGTTTATTGTATAATTTAATAAAAATTATTTCACCATTATACAGGAGGTTAAACTGCCCTCAACCAAGGAAAAGTACAACGTAAGGGTTTATTTCACAATCTATTCGTTATCCAAGGTTGTTTATACATAATTATCTACTGGGACCTCTTTATCATCCACATACATGTTTCTTAAAAATATATTTCAAATCATTTTTACTATGGTTTAAAGTCATTTATACCCCTGTTGAATTTTTATAAGATGTTTATAAAGGAATCAAATGTGTTTTTCCAAACAAGGTCCTTTTTAACCTTTTCAACAAAATTAATGTAAGAATGTCTTTTCTAACTTATACGGTGGGTGCGGCTATTTTCCGCCGTTATAAAATTGTCAAAGATTCCCTTACAAGCTTATAAGAATATTTTCAAAGTAAATGTTTTATTTTATAATTATGTGACTTTTAAATGATTTCCAAAAAATAGATATTTCTCTCAAATAGTTTTTATTTCATCTATGTCAACATCCTTTGATGGATTTTAAGCTTATTTGAAGTTGATTATTATGATACAAAACTTCCATATTGTATTGAAGGTTTTTTGATATGTTTGATTTTGGATGTGTTATTTTTATACCATTCATGATTTATGGATAAAGTATTGACATTTCTTATGCTAGTTTTAATACAAATGTTTATGTTATGTTTAACCCTTTTCATATGGGAATGAATTGGACTTAGTAAGTGACGGGTGGAGCCTGCTATAGATCCTTGATGCATCGGTAGGTCTCATGAGACAAACTATTGTCTTGGCACAAGGATTTGAAAAAATCTAATTTTTAGTCTTGGCATGAGGCCTTGGCTATGTGGTTATGATAGTCTGGCATTATGAATTCCATCATTATGAAAGTGGTTATTGATATTGCATGTGATTATTCGACTAGTAGAATATCTATGTGAATAATTAAATGGAATTATTTCATTTTATATTTTCCATATTATGCTGAAGTTCAAGTTTAAAAGGATTTTTTTAGTTATACATTTCCTTAAATGTTTAAGATTATTTATGAAAGTTTCCACTATATTGTTATCCTTACTGAGCATCTAAGCTCACCCCTTTCAATGTTTTATTTTTTCCAGGATGTGAAAAAGTAATTTATGAATGACCTGCAGGGATAGTATGAGGGGATATGAAGATAGGATGTTTTTGTAGTTTTTTTACTTTATGATGTAATGTAAGACTTATGAATGTATCTAGTTATTTCAAGGCTACTAAACTAATTGGTCTTTCGAGACTTGATCTTTTGTGATCATACCAATGTTATGTAATAATGCACTGACTCTGGGTAACTGGGGTCGGGGCGTTACAGTTGGTTTCAGAGGAAGTTTAATAAAAACCTTGGATGCTAGATTTAGATAAAATCTGATTAGAGAACATAGACCTAAGATGGACTTTGAAGATTAGTATAGAAGAACTTCCTATAATTTTGGTATTGTATATATTTTTTTGAGTTTTCCGAACAATACATCCATGTATGGATATGAGTAGATAGAGGCGGCTCTGGCACAGATGTACCTAGTGGTAAAACCCAAAAACACCGCTTTGATCTAGACTCGAACGGGAACTGGTGCACGACAATGGGCCTTGCTGCACTCTTGGTTACGACACTCTCGGGGGATATTCTTAAGATAATTCTCAATTTCTTTAAAAACCATTATGAAGGGTTTATGAGTATATACTTCCTCAAAAAACATTTTTATGATTATGGATTATATCCATAAACTATTCAGTCTACATTAGGTATTTTACAAGTATGGAATTATTCATTGTGATTCATAAGATGACATAGTGTATGTCATTGTATAGAAATGGCGCCCAGTAGAAGGAATGTGAATTGCACCAAAAAGTATGATCGAAAGAGTAAAAAGGATCATATCTTTCACGGTATTAAGCTAACACTTAGAAGGAAAATTGTCTCCCATGTATTCTAAACATATGAATAAATAGTATCATTTGTTAAAAAGATAAGTAAATAAATCCTTGAGTCCTATGGCTTTGAAGGGAAGCAAGAGAAGAAAAGGATGGAAGAGAGAAAGATGGATAAAGGGAAGAGAGAAAAGAAGAATTTTCCCATATGTGATAACTGTGGGAAGAAACACCCTGGAAGTTTCCTGAAGGGAATGAGAGTTTGTTATATGTGTATAGAAAAAGAACACCATGTACGTGACTACAAGGGTAAGAAAAAGGTTTCAAATGTACAATGATTCATCTGCAAGGAGTTCGGACTCTATGCAAACCAATGTTCAAATCATCATAGTATTCCCCAAATGATGCTATTGGATAATAATCAAGTTATGATACTACCACATATGAGGAGGAATGATTAGAATTCTTATGTTGTTATTAAAGAATTATGTCATTTGAGTGTTGTATCAACAATGTACTGGTTATAATAATTATGGAGTATATAAGTATTGTACTATAGTACTATTTCATTAAGGACTTGAGATTGTGTAGAACCATGAATAGTGACTCAATGGTTGGTTAAATTTTTGGAAAATATATGGTTGAGAGAAAGATAAACCGTAATATAGTTCTGATACCGAGGTAGTGATTTTGGAATAATATATGATTGATTTGGATAAATTATATTGGATATTCTTGATTACCTTGAAACTGATTAATGATTTGTATATTCAATCATTGTTGTAGTTTACAGCATTTTTGGATTGAAGATGTATATCCATTATTCTATAAGTAATATGGGATCATTAATGTAATCAATATGGTTTTATGGTAATTCGGGATGTTGTAGTGTTTTAAAAGAATACATGATGAAGGTGTTCTCATGTTATTACACGGCAAAAAGGATCTTCATTTTTTTTACCTTCCATATAAATTTTGGAATGTGAGTTTGGACAGAAGTATTTTGGATAATTCTAGTTTGAGATTATTTTTGGATTGCCATAAAATGAAAACCCAGAGGTTGGGCGGCAACCCGTCGCGTTCGGCAACGCCGAAAGACTTGGACCCGCAACCGAAGGGAGAACAGGGTGTATCACCTACCACTTTCCCACATGATGTCCTGGATTGAATAATGTAGTCTTTTTTAAAAAAATTCTGGTAGATGAATTATAAATTCATTTTTTAACCCTGTACGAATAGGATAAATAGAATATTATTTCTAAGATCTATTATATTTTAGAGTGAAAGATGAGTTTGTGGTAGAAATTATTTAAAGGATGGGACTCTACTTGTCAAGTATATATTTTTCTTCTTCTCTTATTCTATGAAGAAATTCATTATTATAATTTAGTGAAGGGATCTTAAAACAAAAAATGTGTTATCCTAATACCATATGTTTTGATGAACCGGTGGTATTTTAAATCATCATAGATTGATGAATTTAAGGCCCTAAATTTTACCCTTGTTTGTAATTGATGACCTCAATCACTAACTATAAATATTTACGTTTTTCCTCCAATTATATGTCTCTAATTTTCACCAATGTTCTCCTAATCGAGATCATAATTTTTTGGTGACCCTTTTATTTCCCTTTTTCTTCTTGTTAAAACAAAATTTTATTAACCTAATTTCTGATGTGGGTTTTCCCAAAAGTATTTTCTATTTTCAACCTTTTATTTTCGAAAAATAATTTCAAATTGCAAGGACTCAATTAATTGATGGAGGGAAGAATGTAACACCTGAAGATTTCATTGTACGTTATTTCTTCAAAGTAATTCAATAACTTGCACTACACGCAACATTGAGTTTAGCGCACCATGACTTACCAAATAAGTCGTTCAATGGCGGTTATTAATAGTATTAACTGAATTTTGAACTTTATATAATCATTATAATTTTAGAATCCATATTATGTGTTTCTTAGACATAATTTAAGAACAAATACATTTTTTTCTGATAAAAGAAGTATTTTTCAAAAAATGAAATTTTACCGCCTTTTAATGGAGAATCCTTTTTAATTACAATATTTGAAACTTTCATATATTAAATTTGACAACATAAACTTCTTATTTACAATAAGAACATAAGAATTTATTTTTGATAATGTTTTGGTGTTTTTTTGATAACTTTCATATTTGGGTGAATAGTGAAAAATACTATATTTTAACTGAAAAAACCTTTTTAAATCAAAATAATTTATATTGTTAAATTATAAATTTTAATGTTTTGGAAGTATAAATAGAATATATTTTTATCATTTATTCCAATTATGGTCATTTTAAGTAATTTTACATTGAAATTGGACAAAAACAAGTGTCAAACATTTGGTAGTTACTATTTCTTAAAAATACGCCTTTTGGTTTTGAGAGCGAGAATTAATTTTAAATTAATAAATACAGCTTCTATGTTTATTATTTTGTAAAATAGACTTCATTATTGAATTTGGAATATCAAAATTAGCTTAGGGTAAATTTTTTGTATTTTTCTGAAAACTTTTAATTTTTGATGAATAGTGAAAAAACACTGAGTTATGGTTTAAAACTGAATTATTATTTAAATAATTATTTAGTTTTTTTAAATTTAATTAAGGTAAAACTAGATACATAATACCTATATAAGTTCAATTTAATTCATTGGATTTAGTTCATAATAATTTTAGATATATAAAATTTTTATTGAACTTTTCACAGTCTTTTACCCACCTCCAAGGAGAATTTGGAAATTCACATCAAACTTAATTTTATGGCTTCTGTGAGTGGAATTTCTAAAATCTAAGAGACATAGTTAATATCAAAGAGTAAAATGTGGTTCAATGAGTTGAAAATAATTTTTTTTGCATAGTAACTTTTTACTTTTATTTACCACGGTTAAAAGTAAATAGGGTAATTAAGGGTAAAAATGATTTTAATATTACCCTAACACATGTCCTAATTCAATTGTACAAGTGTATCTCTACCAGAAACAACCTTAGGAATAAAATATTTTCATTTAGTTCCACTTGTATTAGATTAGGACATTAATTATTATTTAATTCAAAGAAGAGTTAAAAGAGATAAAATCAAAGGTTAATTACTAAAACATTTTTAATTTTGGGTTATACATAAGATAAATTAGATTATAAATATTCATTATAAATCTAAAAATATTTCCTACATAATTTTATTTTATTTATAATTTTTAGACATTTAATAATTAAATTTATTTATGACACAATAATGATGCAGTATTTTCCTTATTAATGAAAGAATCAAATAATTGGTATTGTAAAAGTTGAAATAAATATAATTTGAAAGTTTTGATGACATCCACGAATTTTATTGGTTAATATTACATATTAGGATTTATTAAATTAATTTTATTCGAATTAATAAATTTTTCAAGACTTTAACAAAAATCAATTGTTGAATATTTTGAAAATTGACATAAATGAGTTTTTAAAGAAAATATTATATTATTAATTGATATTCTATATCTAAAAATCTATGGTTCAGCCAAAGAACCTATATCATGATATTTGTATCATTAATGGACCACTTGGGGGGTCGATTGGATGTATATAGTAAGTTTATTAACTATATAACATAAAAATACAAAGTGACATGGTAAATTTCAATATAATTAACTAAGAGTTAAAACTAAAAGATAAGGTTAATATAATGACCCAAACCTGTATAAAATCTATTTTTTGAAAATATTTTGACCCATACCCAACTTAAAATTTTAATTATCCACTTTGGAACCATTATAAACCGAATATGAATTTATTATAAAATAATACTTTAAGTTTTTCCTAAAGAGCCCCTCCTCCCCCTTATAAAAGGACACCACTTCTAACCAATTATTCACACCTTCAAAGCCTTTTGATTCAGACAAACCCTGACCAAATATTCTCTCAAATTCCCTCAATTCAACATAGAGGCCTTAGTTTGATCATAAATTCAACCTAAGGAGCCCTATTGATCAAATCAAAAGGAAGAACCCGAAGAAGAGGTGATGTTTTCACCACCGTCTTTCAAGTTCCTTTATTCTTCAACTTCTTATTTCTTTGTTATTTCCATTTTTAAAATAATGACTCCAGTATCTTCTATATAATTTGATGTTATTATAAATATGTTACAACCATATTCAGTATTCTATCCATCCTTTGAATGACATGTCACCATACGTGTGTACGTACGGCCTACCGTCTCCACGTTGTGGTGTAATTGTTATTGAATACATTATTATTTGGATGGGTATAATAATGATGTTTAATTCATGTAAATAATAAATATAACATTATAATGATTCTGTATATATGATATTCCATCAATTATATATTATTTTAATATCCAAATAATGATATTGTCGCTCGTGCGTATGTACGGACTACCGTCTCCACGAACGCGATGAGATTCATTCCCCATCATATCCATTCAAGTCTAATTCTCATTTTATGATTAAAAATAATGTTTAAGGACTTTATATAATTCTGGATATGAATAATATACAACCTATCCATAACAAACATGACTTATGTAACAAAACATATAAAAGAAAATGAGTAAGTTAACACCCGAAATGACGATAATACTAAGATATTATTAACAAAGAAATGTTAAAAAATCATATATGATATCATATTAAGGTTTATGATTCTTGTATAATTTAATAACAATTATTTCACCATTATACAGGAGGTTAACCTACCCTCAACCAAGGAAAAGTACAAGGTAAGGGTTTATTTCACAATCTCTTCGTTATCCGAGGTTGTTTATACGTAATTATCTATTGGGACATCTTTATCATCCACATCCATGTTTCTTAAAAATGTATTTCAAATCATTTTTACTATGGTTTAAAGTCATTTATACCCCTATTGACTTTTTATAGGATTTTTATAAAGGAATCTTTCTGTTGTTTTCCGAATAAGGTCCTTTTTAACCTTTTCGACAAAATTAAGGTAAGAATGTCTTTTCTAACTTCTACGGCGGGTGCGGCTATTTTCCACAGTTATAAAATTGTCAAAACTTCCCTTACAGGCTTAAAATAATATTTTCAAAGTAAATGTTTTATTTTATAATTATGTTACTTTTAAATGATTTAAAAAAAATTTATATTTCTCTCAAATAGTTTTGATTTCATCTATATCAACACCCTTTGATGGATTTTAAGCTTATTTGAAGTTGATTGTTATGATACAAAACTTCCATATTGTATTGAAGGTTTTGTGATATGTTTGACTATGGATATGTTATTTTTATACCATTCATAATTTATGGAGAAAGTATTGACATTTCTTATGATAGTTTTAATAAAAATGTTTATGTTATGTTTAAACCTTTTCATATGGGAATACATTGGACTTAGTAATTGATTGGTGGAGCATGTTATAGCTTCTTGAGGAATCGGTAGGTCTCATGAGACAAACTATTGTCTTAACACAGGGCCTTGAAAAAATCTTATTTGTAGTCTTGGCATGAGGCCTTGGCTATGTGGTTATGATATTCTGGAATTATGCATTCCATCATTAAGAAAGTGGTTATTGATATTGCATGTGATTATTTGACTAGTAGAATATCCATGTGGATAATTAAATGGAATTATTTCATTTTATCTTTTCCATATTATGATGAATTTCAAGTTTGAAAGGCTTTTTTTAGTTATACATTTCCTTAAATGTTTAAGCTTATTTATGAAAGCTTCCGCTATATTGTTATCCTTACTGAGCATCTGAGCTCACCCCTTTCAATGTTTTGTTTTTCCTAGGATGTCAAGAAGTAATTTATGAATGACCTGCAGGGATAGTATGAGGGGATATGAAGACAAGACGTTTTTGTAGTTTTTTTTACTGTATGATGTAATGTAAGACTTATGAATGTATCTAGTTATTTCAAGGCTACTAAACTAATCGGTCTTTCGAGACTTGATCTTTTGTGATCATGCCAATGTTATGTAATAATGCACTGACTCTAGGTGACTGGGGTCAGGGCATTACAGTTGGTATCAGATTAATTTTAATACAAACCTTGGAAGCTAGATTTAGATAAACTCTAATTAGAGCGCATATACCTATGATGGACTTTGAGGATTATTATAGAAGAAATTCCTAGAATTTTGGTATTGTAGATATTTTTTGAGTTTTCCGAGCAATATATACCTGTCTAGATATGAGAAGGTAGAGGCGGCTTTGGCACAGATGTACCTAGGGGTAAAACTCAAAAACACCGCTTTGAGCTAGACTCAAAAGGAAACTGGTGCATGACAACAGGCCTTGCTGCACTCTTGGTTACGACACTCCTGGGGGATATGCTTAGGATAATTCTCATTTTCTTTAAAAACCCATTATGAAGGGTTTATGAGTTTATACTTCCTCAAAAAACATTTTTATATTTATGGATGATATCCATAAACTGTTCAGTCTACATTTGGTGTTTTACAAGTTTGGAATTATTCATTTTAATTCATAAGCTGACCAAGTGTATTCCATTGTATAAAAATGGAACCTAGTAGAAGGAATGTGAACTCCAGCAAAACATATAATTGAAAGAGTAAGAAGGATCATATCTTTCATGGTATTAAAGTAACATTTAGATGGAAAATTGTCTCCCATGTATTCTCAACATATAAAGAAATAGTATCATTTGTTAAAAAGATAAGTAAAGAATTCCTTGAGTCCTATGGATTTTAAGTGAAGCAAGATAAGAAAAGGATGGAAGAGATAAATATGGATAAAGGGAAGAGGGAAAAGAAGAATTTTCCCATATGTGATAAATGTGGGAAGAAACACCCTAGAACTTTCCTGAAGGGAATGGGAGTTTCTTATATGTGTGGAGAAAAAGGACACCATGTACGTAACTACAAGGGTAAGAAAAAGGTTTCAAATGTACAATGCTTCATCTGGAAGGAGTTGGGACACTATGCAAACCAATGTTTAAATCATCATAGTATTCCCCAAACGATTCTATTGGATAATAATCAAGTTATGATACTACCATAGATGAGGAGGAATGATTAGAGTTCTTATGTTGTTATTAAAGAATTAGGTCATTTGAGTTTTGTATCAATAATGTACTGGTTATAATAATTATGGAGTATATAAGGATTGTACTGTAGTACTATTTCATTAAGGACTTGAGATTTTGTGGAACCATGAAAAGTGACTCAATAGCTGGTTAAATTTTTGGAAAATATATGGTTGAGAGAAAGATAAACCATAATATGGTTATGATACCGAGGTAGTGATTTTGGAATAATACATGATTGATTTGGATAAATTATATTGGATATTATTTATTACCTTGAAACTGATTATTGATTTGTATATTCAATCATTGTTGGAGTTTACAACATTTTTGGATTGAAGAAGTATACCCATTTTCTATAAGTAATAAGGGATCATGTATGTAATCAATATGGTTTTATGGTAATTCAGGATGTTTCAGTGTTTTAAAAAAATACATGATGAAGGTGTTCACATGTTATTACGCAGCAAAAATGATCTTCATTTTGTTTACCTTCCATATAAATTTTGGACTGTGAGTTTGGACAGAAGTATTTTGGACAATTCTTGTTTGAGATTATTTTTGGATTGCCATAAAAGGATAACCTGGAGGTCGGGCGTCAACTCGTCACGTCCGGTAAGGCAGCGAGACTTGAACCCACAACTGAAGGGTGAAAAGGGTGTATCACCTACCACTGGCCCACGTGATGTCCTGGATTGAATAATGTAGTCTTTTTAAAAAAAATCTGGTAGATGAATTATAAATTCATTTTTTCAACCCTATACGAATAGGATAAATAGAATATTATTTTGAAGTTCTATTATATTTTATAGTGTAAGATGAGTTTGTGGTAGAAATTAGTTAAAGGGTGGGACTCTACTTGTCAAGTATATATTTTTCTTCTTCTCTTATTCTATGAAGAAATTAATTCTTATTCTTTATTGAATGGATCTTAAAACAAAAAATGTGTTATCCTAATACCGTATGTTTTGTTGAACCGATGGTATTTTAAATCATTATATATTGATGAATTTAAGGCCTTAAAGTTTACACTTGTTTGTGATTGATGACCTCAATCATTACCTATAAATATTTACATTTTCCTCCAATTATATGTCTTCAATTTCCTCCAATGTTCTCCTAATTGAGATCATAATTTTTTGGTGAACCTTTCATTTCCCTTTTTCCTCTTATTAAGACTAAATTTTTTTAACCTAATTTCCGATGTGGGTTTTCCCAAAGGTATTTTTTATTTTCAACCTTTTATTTTCGAAAAATAATTTCAAATTTCAAGGATGCAATTTATTGATGGAGGGAAGAATGTAACACCCTAAGATTTCATTGTATGTTATTTCTTCAAAATAATTCAATAACTTTCACTACATGCAACACCGAGTTCTAGCGCACCATGACTTACCAAACAAGCTGTTCAAAGGCGGTTATGAATAGTATTAACTTAACTTTAAACTTTATATAATTCTTCTAATTTTAGAATCCATATTATTAGTTTCTTAGACATAATGTAAGAACAAATACATTTTTTTCAGATAAAAAAAGTATTTTTCAAAAAATGAAATTTTACCGCCTTTTAATGGTGAATCCTTTTTAATTACAATATTTGAAACTTTTATATATTTAATTTGACAAAATAAACTTATTCTTTAGAATCGAGACATAATAATTTAGTTTCAATAAAGTTTTAGTGTTTTTATGATAACTTTCAGATTTGGGGGAATAGTGAAAAATACTACATTTTAACCGAAAACTACTTTTTAAATCAAAATAATTTATATTGTTAAATTATAAATTTTAATGGTTTGGAAGTATAAATAGATTAAATTTTTACCATTTAATCAAATTATGGTAATTTTAAGTAATTTCACTTTGAAAATGGACATAAACAAGTGTCAAACTTTTGGTAGTTATTATTTCTTAAAAATACGCATTTTGGATTGGACAGCGGGAATTAATTTTAAATT
Organism: Viscum album; assembly: GCA_963277665.1. NCBI lineage: Eukaryota > Viridiplantae > Streptophyta > Magnoliopsida > Santalales > Viscaceae > Viscum > Viscum album. Next base: position 101,957,446 of record OY728156.1, read on the forward strand.
AATAAATGCAACTTTTATGTTTTTAATTATGTAAAATAAACTTCATTATTGGATTTGTAATATCAAAATTGGCTTAGGATAAATTTTTTGTATCTTTCTGAAAACTTTTAATTTTTTATGAATAGTGAAAAACACTGAGTTATAGTTTAAAACCGAATTTTTATTTAAATAATTATTTATTTTATTTTAATTTAATTATGGTCAAAATAGATACATATTATCTATATAAGTTCAATGTAATTCATTGGATTTAGTTTAGAGTAATTTTAGATATATAAAAATTTTATTGAAGTTTTCACCATCTTTTACCCACCTCCTAAGAGAATTTGGAAATTCACATAAAACATAATTTTACCACTTCTGTGAGTGGAATTTAGAAAATCCAAGAGACATGGTTAATATAAATCAGTAAAATGTGGTTCAATGAGATGAAAATAAGTTTTGGTGAATAGTAACTTTTTACTTTTATTTACCACGGTTAAAAGTAAATAGGGTAATTAAGTGTAAAAATGATATTAATATTACCCTAAAACATGTCTTAATTCTGTTTTCCAAGTGTATCTCCACCAAAAAAAATCTTAGGAATAAAATATTATCATTTAGGTCTACTTGGATTAGATTAGGACATTAATTATTATGTAATTCAAAGAAGAGTTAAAAGAGATAAAATCAGAGTTTAATTACTAAAACATTTTTAATATTGGGTTATACATAAGATAAATTCGATTATCAATATTAATTAGAAATATAAATATATTTCCTACATAATGGTATTTTATTTATAATTTTTAGACATTTAATAATTAAATTTATTAATGTCACAATAATGATGCAGTATTTTCCTTATTAATGAAAGAATAAAATAATTGGAATTGTAAAAGTTAAAATAAATATATTTTGAAAGTTTTGATGACATAAACGAATTTTATTAGTTAATATTACATGTTATGATTGCTTAAATTAATTTTATTTGAATCAATAAAGTTTTTAGGACTTTAACAAAAATCAATTATTGAATAGTGTCAAAATTGACATAAATGAGTTTTTAAAATAAATATTATATTATTAATTGATATTATATTCCTAAAAATCTAAGGTTCGTCCAAATGACTTATATCATGATATTAGTATCATTAATGGACCACTTGGGGGTCTATTTTATATATATAGTAATTTTATTAACTATATAATATAAAAATAAAATGGGACATGGTAAATGTCAAACTAAATAATTGTGAGTTAAAACTAAAAGATAAGGTTAATATAATGACCCAAACCTGTCTAAAATATGTTTGTTGAAAGTATTTAGACCCATACCCACCTTATACTTTGAATAATCCACTTTGGAGCCATTATAAATCAAATATGAATTTATTATGAAATAATACTTTATTTTTTTCTTAAAGAGCCCCTCCTCCCCCTTATAAAAGGACACCACTTTTAACCAATTCTTCACACCATCAAAGAATTTTGGTTCAGAAAAACCCTACCCAATTATTCTCTCAGCTTCCCTCACTTCAACCTAGAGTCCTTAGTTTGATCATAAATCCAACCTAAGGATCCCTTTTGATCAAATCAAAAGAAAGAACCCAAAGAAGAGGTAATGTTTTCACCACCCTCTTTCAAGTTCCTTTCTTCTTCAACTTATTCTTTCTTTGTTATTTCCATTATAAAATAATAACTATAGTGTCTTCTATATACATTTATGTTATTATAAATATGTTACAACCATATTCAGTATTCTATCCGTCCTTTGAATGACATGTCACCATAGGTGCGTACGTACGGCCTACCGTCTCCACGTCGTGGTGTAATTGTTATTCAATACATTATTATTTGCATGGGTATAATAATGATGTGTAATTCATGTAAATAATAAATATAACATTATAATTATTCTGTATATATGATATACCATCCAATTATATATTATTTTAATATCAAAATAATGACATTGTCGCTCAAGCGTACATACGGACAACCGTCTCCACGAACGTGATGAGATTCATTCCCTATCATATCCATTTAAGTATAATTCTCATTTGATGATTAAAAATAATGTTTAAGGACTTGATATCATTCTAGATATGAATAAGATACATCCTATTCATAACAAACATGGCTTATGTAAAAAAACATATAAAACAAATTGAGTAAGTTAACAGCTGAAACGACGATAATTCTAAGATATTATTAACCAAGAAATGTTAAAAAGATCATATATGATATAATATTAAGGTATATGATTCTTGTATAATTTAATAACAATTATTTCACCATTATATAGGATTTTAACCTACCCTCAACCAAGGAAAAGTACAAGGTAAGGGTTTATTTCACAATCTCTTCGTTATCCGAGGTGGTTTATACGTAATTATCTACTGTGACCTCTTTATCATCCACATCCATGTTTCTTAAAAATGTATTTATAATCATTTTTAACATGGTTTAAATTCATTTATACCCCTGTTGACTTTTTATAAGATTTTTATAAAGGAATATTTTTTCGTTCTCCAAATAAGGTCTTTTTTTAACTTTTCGACAGAATTAAGGTAAGAATGTCTTTTTTAACTTATATGGCGGGTGCGGCTATTTTCTGCAATTATAAAATCATCAAAGATTCCCTTACAAGCTTATAAGAATATTTTCAAAGTAAATGTTTTATTTTATAATTATGTTAATTTTAAATGATTTCCAAAAAAGAGATATTTCTCTTAAATAGTTTTGATTTCATCTATGTCAATATCCTTTGATGGATTTTAAGCTTATTTGAAGTTGATTATTATGATACAAAAATTCCATATTGTATTGAAGGTTTTGTGATATGTTTGGTTGTGGATGTGTTATTTTTATACCATTCATGATTTATGGATAAAGTATTGACATTTCTTATGCTAGTTTTAATACGAATGTTTATGTTATGTTTAAACCTTTTCATATGGGAATGCATTAGACTTAGTAAGTGACGGGTGGAGCCCACTATAGCTCCTCGATGCATCGGTAGGTCTCATGAGACAAACTAGTGTCTTGGCATAAGGCTTTTACAAAATATTATTTGTAGTCTTGGCACGAAGCCTTGGCTATGTGGTTATGGTGGTCTGGGATTATGCATTCCATCATTATGAAAGTGGTTATTGATATTGCATGTGATTATTAGACTAGTATAATATCCATGTGAATAAGTAAATGGAATTATTTCATTTTATCATTGCCATATTATGCTGAATTTAAAGTGTAAAAGGCATTTTTTTAGTTATACATTGCCTTAAATATTTAAGCTTATTTATGAATGTTTCCGCTATATTGTTATCCTTACTGAGCATCTGAGATCACCCCTTTCAATGTTTCATTTTTCCCAGGATTTGAAGAAGTAATTTATGGATGACCTGTAGGGATAGTATGAGGGGATATTAAGAAAAGATGTTGTAGTAGTTTTTTTTACTTTATGATGTAATGTAAGACTTATGAATGTATCTAGTTATTCCAAGGCTACTGAACTAATCGGTCGTTCGAGACTTGATCTTTTGTGATCATGCCAATGTTATGTAATAATAAACCAACTTTGTGTAATTGGGGTCGGGGTGTTACAGTGAAGCATGGTTGTACCCATCTCTGAAAGGAGTGAACGTCTCCAGGGAGAGGGGAGTACGGCCGGATCGAGATTAGCTCGATGTGAATTGTGTTAGACCCATGGTTGTTCTATGCAGGAATTGTAGTTTGGTTTGTGTTTGTTGTCAATCCTCAGTGGAAGTTCCGAATGTGTTCCAGAAAAGTGATCATACAGTTCAAGCAGACAACAGTATTGAAGTTGGCGTTGTTTCCTAGTGTTTTCCAAATTTTTGGGCCTCAAAATCGGAAAATGAAGACATGGATTGTCTGCAAAAGGTGGTTCGCACAAAAAGGAGGTGGTGCGCGAAATATAAGAGTCTTGCGCGAAATACTTAAGTTAGGCGCGAAAAACATCAGGATGCGCGAAATAGTGGATCAAAGTTTTTCGCACAAATAGTGTTTCGAAATCAGATTGGTGAAAAATGGAAAAGGCATGGGCTGCGCGGAAAATAAGGGTTGTGCGCGAAATACTTGAGCTGGGAAAAATATTACGTGCCAGATGAGAGGTTTTCCACGCCGAAGTGGATTTTTCGCGCAGGGGTCTCAGTCACCTATAAATATGAGGTGACCCCCTTCATTAGTGGTGGTGGAAGACTTAGAGAAGATCCGAGATCTGATGCGCGAAAAAGGATAATGTAAAGGGGCTTGCGCGATATATTCGGAGTTGCGCGAAAAAGGAGATTTTTGCGCGAAATATTTTTCCGCGCGAAAAGTAAATTTTGCGCGCAATAGGAAGGTTTTGCACGGAAAGGGTTGGTGTTGCGCGCAATTGTTAGTAAGGTTTGTCTGCACGTTCTGGTTATCCGGTTCAGTGGTTCTGTGCGTTCTAGTGCATCTATTTCAGACTTCGATGCAAGCAGAGACTCATGCTGAGCAGAGGCAAAGACTTCAATGAAAATCTATTGAAGAGACCCTCACATCTATAAACTGAGTGGGACTTCACCAACGGTAGTGAGCCAGGGGGAGTCAACGGGAGTGACCCGAGGGAAGTAGTGAGCTATCCCTGAACCTTTTTAAAGGCAGTGAGCTTGGGACAGAGTGACTGTACCCGAACTTTTGTAATCTACAGCTAGTGAAGTATAGTGGATTTTGGTACGACCGACAACCTGTCGGCGTATGCTCCTTGGACGTAGCCCTTAGTGGTGAACCAAGTAAAAATGGATGTGTCTTCTTTGTGCTTGTGAATGTTTTCATTCTGATCATAATCTTCATACAGGTTCAACAAGTTCCTACCAACGTGGGAACAAGATCCATCTTTTTAAAAGAAAAAGTGGTCACCCTGATTCACCCCTCCCCTCTCAGGGTGTCCCGGGGTCCTTCAAATTGGGGGTAAAAGTATGCACCCTGCCATATGTCTTGACCCGAGGAGAAGATTCTGGATTTTGGGCTGGGCCAACAGACAAAATTTCCGTGCATTACTACGTATCTCATGAGGATGAGAATCAATCCATACATAGTTCTTGAAGGACATGCAGTTTAACGTCGTGCGGTGAAGACGGGGGAGGATAGAAGAACGGGAGTGGGCACATGGTGTGACCATTATAATCCTCGTATGAGTGGGGCTAAGGAAGCCCACTCTACATCATGCGAGGACCCTTCGAGGAAGCTATACCCAGGGGGATATTCAAAGAGAAGGGTTTGGTCCTAGGCTCAAAACGAAGCATCTGAGCGTTCCTACGTATCACATGAGGATGGGAATCAAGCCATACGAAGTTCTAGAAGCACAGTTTAACATCATGTAGGACAATGAAACACATCTCATCTGAGGAAATGTATGGTACATCAAGTAACCTGATGGGCTTGTAGTTTATCATCTTACAATGAGGACGAGGGAGGTCTTAGTTTAGGGTCATAGAGTTTGGACCGTTTTGCAGTTTATTGTCATGCGGGACGATAAGGAGCATTTTAACATCATGACAAATGAAGATGAATAGTTTAACATCATGAAAGACGATGATGTAGTTTAACATCGTGTAGGATGATGTTGCAGTTTAAATTTATGTAGGACTGGACAGTTTAATGTCCTGTAGAACCATCGTGCAGTTTAGGGTCATGAGGGACCATCCAGTTTAAGGTCGTGTAGGACCATACAGTTTAAGGTCTTGCGGGACTGGGGTGCATTTTAGGGTCATGCAGGACCTAGAGGCTCAGGATAATTATTTCTTGAGGGACTTGGCATTGGTGGGAGGAGTTATGTGCTCACCATCCATGGTTACCAAGAAGTATGCTCCATTGGGGTAGACCTTATGAATGATGTAAGGTTCTTCCCATTTGGGCTGTAACATGGGTGGTTTCCTACCGGGGATCATTAGCACTCAAAGGGAAAATACTAGGTCACCTTGTAGAAATGAGCTAAGGTGAACCTTCTTGTTGAAGGCTCTGGATATCTTGTTCTGCTGCCTTTCCAGATTTTGTAGGGCACGAAGCCTGTTCTCGTCCAGTGCTTCCAATTCAGCTAGATGGATTTCATCCACCTTATCCGGCGCCTGCTGGTCATAGACTGCAGTACATAGCGATGGAAGATGGATCTTGATGGGCAGGATGGCCTCAGCCCCATACACCAGGGAATATAGAGTCACCTGGGTGGAATTGCGAGTCGTCATCTGATACGCCCAGAGGGCATTAGGGAGCTTGTCCGTCCAACTCTTATTTTTCTGACCAACTATTTTCTATAGAATGTTAGAGAGGGTTTTTTTGAATGCATCAATCTGTCCATTTTCTTGCGTGTGATAGCAAGAGGTATGGTTCGAACGGATATTGTACTTGGAGTACAATTTCTTCAGCTCGGCTGCTCAGAAGTTGGTGCCGTTATCGGTGAGGACAACGTGAGGTACTCCAAACCGGTGGATGATATTGGAGCTCACGAAGTCAATGATGTAATGGGCCTTGACCTCTTTGAATGGAAGTGCCTCTTCCCACTTGGAGAAGAAATCTATAGCGGTCCGAATGAACCTACACCGGTGATCTGTTGTCGATGGATATGGTCCCATGACATCGAGTCCCCACACCGCAAATGGCCAAGAGTACTTGGGGAAGTGGAGAGGCTCTGGTGGCTGATGAAGGAAGTTAGCATGAACATGGAACGCATGGAATCTCTTGGAAATATCAATACAATAATGGATCATAGAGGGACAGAAGTACCCCAGTCTCTGGATCTGATGGGACAACTTTGGACCAGCCTGGTGGGCACTGCAAGAACTGGCGTGAACCTCTTGCATGACCTGGGTAATCTCGACTCCTTGAATGCAACAGAGGATAATTCCATTGAAACCACGCTTATAGAGGATCTTCTCAAGACTAGGGCCACTCTGGAGGTTAAACTACAGTGCGTGGCATCAGATTCGCTCACGCTCGGCCCGATCTTCTGGGAGGCAACAATTTCGGAGATACTCGACAAAAGGTGCCCTCCAGTCGAGAGTGGACTCCACCAATACATCTGAAGAACCTGGGGCTTTAAACATGGAGGTTCCGATGGTAATATGGCTCACTCACAGACCGTCATCATCCTCTAGGGTGACAGGGGCAATGACTCTTCGGTGTGCCACATGTATAATAAGATCATCCTCCTCAGGTTCTGCAAGTGATGTAGCTAAACCATCCAAAGCGTCTGCTCAACCATTTTGTGACTGAGGGACATGAGTAACCTCTGGTCGAGAAGGTAAATGAGCCATTAGATGAAGGGTGCACTCCAAAAATGGCATGAGCTCTGGATTCCTGACGACATAGTCACCATTGACCTGCTTGATGACTAGATCGGAATCCCCTTTCACATAAAAATGGAGCACATCGGTCTCAAGGGCCAACTCGAGGCCAGTGATGAGAGCATGATACTCTGCCTTGTTGTTGTTGCAACCTTACGACAATAGGAACGAGTATGGTAGAACATCTTGCATCGGGTTTATGAAGACGATACCTATACCCACTCTGTTGAGCGCAGGATCATTGAGCTTCCTACCAGTGGGGCTCCGGGAGGCACCGTCGAAGTGCATTTTCCAACAATATATGGCATGATCGACTGAGAGGAATGCCTCATCAGGAAAATATAGGTCTAGGGATTGATCCACAGAGGTTGGATGGGCAGCTAGGAAGTCTTCCAATGCTTGTCCCTTGATAGTCTTCTGAGGCGAGAACATGATGTCGAACTACTGGATAATCACCGCCCACCGTGCTAGTCATCCAATCAACATGTGGCGGTTCAGAATATACTTCAGTGGGTCTACCTGAGAGAACAATTGTACCTCATGGTGTTGCAGGTAATGTCGCAATTTCTGTACGGAAAAAACGAGCATCAGGCGGCTCTTTTCGATGGGGGAGTATCTGGTCTCCGTATCGAGTAGCATGCGGCTGAGATAGTAGAGGTTGTTCTTTGTCCCCCCATTGTTCTTCTAGTTGATCAGGGCACTGAGAGACCATTCCAGAGCTATCACATAAAGGACCAGTGGCTTTCTGACGATGGGTGGAATCAGGACTGGAGGCTGGAGCAGATATTGCTTGATTTCCTCGAATGCGGCCTGACACCCTTCATCCCATTCATAGGCGGAACCTTTCTTCATGAGCTGGGAAAAGGGCTTACACTTTCCAACCAGATTCGCAATGAATCGACGTATATAAGCTAAGTGGCCTAGGAGACCTCAAATCTCCCAAAGATTACTTGGGGGAGGCCTCTGGCTGATGGCTTTGATCATCTATGGGTTGATCTCGATGCCTCAGTACCTAACAACGAAGCCAAGAAACTTCCCGGAGGTGACCCTGAAGGCACATTTAAGCAGGTTCATCTTCAGATGGCAGGAACGGAGGAAACTGAACACTTTATCAAGGTCCTTGAGATGGTCTTGGTTCTAGAGAGATTTTACCACCAGATTTTCCACATATTACTCCACCAATGTCCCTAGAATTGGCTTGAATATACAGTACACAGCCCGCTGATAGGTGGCACCTGCATTTTTTAGGCCTAAGGGAATAACCTGGTAACAGAAAGTACCTTGGGGGCCATGAAAGCGGTGGAATCCTCGTCTACGGGGGCCATCCAGATCTGTTTGTTCACATAATACCCATCCATGAAGGATAGGGATTGGAACTTGGCCATAGAATCAATCAACAATTCTGTCACTATAAGGGGAAAATCATCCTTCATACAGTGGTGGTTGAGATCGTGGAAGATGATATAGAATCTGATCTTCCTGTTCTTCTTCCTGACTGGCACAATGTTGGCTATCCACCTGGGGTACTAGACTTTCTTGATGTAGTTTTCTTTGATAAGCTTGTAAACTTTGGCCTCAACCATGGCTCCGTGAGAAGGGTGCATCTTTCTGGGAGGCTTCTTGAACCCACGATGGGGTTTTGGGAGGCCAAGGCAGTGGACGACTACCTAGGGATCTAGTCTTGGTATCTCTTTGTAACTCCAAGCGAACACATCACGGTGTTGCTTGAGGAATTCCACCTATTGCTATTTCTCCTCGTGGGACATGGTGGCACTGATCAATGTGGGTCTCAGATTTGTCTTGCTGCCAAGGTTCACCTGTACTAGTTCATCAACCGTGGTAGAGATGCCTTCTTCAAAGGTGGGGGGAGCATCCTATAGATCCTCTTCTCCACTTGTGGAGGGATCTTCCATGGGAGGGGGTCGTTCCCGAGCCAGTAGACTCTGATGGGAGGCTGGTACTGGCCTGAGCGGTAGTGGTCATCACATCAGGAGACTCATGCACTACTGGGACCATATCGATGAAGGTGGTTTATCAGATCTCATCTGGTCTTCGGCCTAAGGGGCCACGCTTGAGGACATCAAAGTAGTAGTGGCGCATTGGATTGAGCTGGTTGATTCCAGCCCAGGGGAAGAGACATGTATGACGTACTGCTATCTCCATTAGCCTGACATCTCGATACCATACAGGGGTAGGGGGTTCCGGGATCACCTGAGCCTAATTGGTGTTGGAGTACGAGGTGATTTCCCACCGTCGCTTGGACCTGGGAATATGCCTTCCTCTTGTACCCGAAACAACAAAACACTGCCCCATGTTGGGGGTTGTGGCCTCCAACTAATGGATTAGTAAGATGTAGGCATCATCCAGACCTGCCCAGGGATCACTTGTGACCTTGGCAGGTTCATCCTCACTTTCCAGAATTTTCTTATCCTTGCTCTTGTAATAATCAGCGTCCAGATAGCAGGCTTCACAATAGTCAAAAGGAGACACATCTCCTTAGAGCATGCCTACTCGACCATTGAGGGAGTATTTGAGGCATTGGTGATACAACGAAGGGACCACTGCATGCAGATGAATCCATGGTCTTCCCATCAATGCATTGTATGCGGTGTCCTGGGAGACGACCATGAATTCGGTACTATCAATGAGGCCACCAAACTGGGTCTTTAAACAGATCTTACCAACTGGGGTCTTCTCGGTCTTGTAGTATCCCTAGATTCTGAGGTCAGAGGGAGTCAGATCATCCTCAGAGAAACCCAGCTTTCACAGTGTCCGAGTCGGTATTAGGTTAATCCCAGAGCCGTGTCAACAAGACATCGGTTGACTTCCATGCCATTGAACTAGCCAGTGATATACAATGGACGTATGTGCCCCTGTATGGGAGGGTCTTCATCTTTACCGGAGAATTAGATAACTACCTGACATTTGGCGTTCTCAATTGCCTCCGCATGGAAGGCTTCTGCAGCTGCTACCTCCATCTCGAACTTGAGGGGGATCTTTAGGACCTCATAAAGTTCCTCGTGCATTTCAGATGATAGGTGAAGAGACTCAAGGATAGAGAGCCTTGCGAGAATTCCGACAAGGTGCTTCAGATCATCATACTTCGGGACAGATGCAAGCCTCTACTTATAGGAGGCCACTCAGAAATTGGAAGCACGACAAGCCCTGTTGGATGGACCGGTGGCTGGCTAGTGCTAGGTACGCCTCGTTGCTCGCTGTTTGAGGCCTGAAGATTGGATGTCGAATGTGGTTTGGGCTACTGATATTGGCCTATAGTAGGGCGAGACTGGCCATGGTACGGACGAGGAAACTCTGCCTGATCTAGTAACACAAACGGAAGTGGAGGTAGATATGAGGGCACCGGATGAGGAGGTCATGCGTGTTGAGCTCTGTGATGGGCCTACTTTTTGGTTTTAGTAGTGTGCACGTCCTGGCTAAAATCGCTAGCTAACGTGCCTTGACAACCCATATGGTCGCGGCTTCGCCACCGTTGGCGTCGGCTCGGGACGTTGGGGAGGTTCTCCTGGCATTCCCCTTTGGTGGGAGTCATATAAGAATTTACTAACTCCACGATATTAACTGAAGTGTACCCTTGACTGTCGCTTGAGGATCCATCCACCACTGGGCGGATTCTGGGAGGAATCCCCATCTTATGGGGAATGAAATCACTGAGAGTGTGGGATGAAGATGGCAGTGGTGGAGCATGTTGCTTCTTCTTACACCACCACTGCCTACCCTTCTGGGAAGAGGTTGGCTGAGATGATGACGCAGAGGTATTGGTCGCATTTTCTGAAGGCTCCGGATGATTTAGGAATGATCGAATAATTCCATGGGTGTGGGTGACTGTTTTATGAGCCATCCAGTCATCGTACTTCTGGGATCCATGGCTGGGAACCTGCTTCCACTCGCCTTCGTCGTCGCTACTACTTTCTGATTTTATAAAGACACCTGTCACTTGTGTCGGGGTCACTCCCAACCTGACTATGTTATTAACAACCTGGTCTTAGAGCCAATATTTAAACATATATCACTACTTGAGGGTGTGCCCCAGTATTCGATGATAGGGGTAGTAGGGCGATCAGTGAGATTCACCTCTACCGGCCTTCTACACTCTGGTAAGTGCACAATCCCCTGCCCTAGGGCACTACGGAAGTAACCGGGGACCTGATTCTTGTTGAACGAGTAAGTCTAGTGCCTTATTTCTAGATAGGGGGCTCTGGTAGCCTGGGCCTGATGAGGGGCCAGAGGGGATTACCAAAGAGGCGGAGCCTGATTGTCCCTCCTAGGCGGTGGTGGCGCATTGTGCAGGGGGACCTACCGATTCTGAGGCTTTCGCTACTGGGTAGGAGGCTATGCCTAAGGTGGAGGGCCTCTGCGAGGTTGCGGAGCCGATGCCACTGGCAGCAATTCTAGATGCATGGGGGATTCTATTTGGGCCACCGTAGTGGGATCGGCTCTGGTATCCCTCCTTGCTGGGATCACAGGGGGCATTAGATGTCCCTGATTAGCCTGTTGCAGAGCTTCCTCGAGGCGCTGAGCCTTATCTGAGAAATCTGAGAACCCTCCAGGGTAGTTCTGAGTGATCAGGGAACGAAGCAGTTCTATTTTAACATTACCTACGCACATCGTCAATAATTTCTCTTGAGTCAGTGGCATGTCAAGGGAGTACGTGAGCCCCTTCCACCGGGTGATGAAGTCTGCGACTCACTCATCAGGCCTTTGTTTTCACTTGAAGTGGTCTGCGATGCTGGTATTCCACGTGGTGGAGCTGAACTGGTATAGGAATTGCTGGCAGAGATCCTCCCAGTCAGTCACCGATCCAATAGGGAGCTGGTTGTACCAGACGAATGCAGGGCCCTCCAACGTTTGCACAAAGCATTGGAGCTTAAAGGCTTCCTACTTTGTTAGGGTCCCCAACATGGGGCCACACCGGAAGGAAAAGTGGGCCAGGTGCTGTGGCAGGTCCCATATCCCATTAAAGGGAGAGAAAGTGGGATTCCCAAAACCCAGAGGTGCAGGCATATCATCCACCCACGCGGGATATGGATTTTCATCTGGTGGGACTGCCACTAGCCGCGTTTCCAACACCTCGAGGTGGGTGATGAGTTCTGCCATAGGATCATCCAGGTGTGGGTCTCTATCTTGATGGGGATCCCTAACCATGAGTGTGTTTTCGGGCTCTTCTACATAGTAGACAGCTTCAACGGCACATAGAGCGACTGGCGGAACGGCTCGCGGGGCAGCTGGGGGAACTCAGGATGGATTCCTCGGATTTCCTCACCGTTCATGAGGGTTTGGCGAGATGTATCACGCCCTCTTTCCGTGAGTTCCGGCTTCAGCCCTGTCTATGGAAGTTTCATGACCAGGGTTTCCCAGAGGCCTCTCGTCGGGGGGAAGTTGTTCCTGCCCCTGCTACCACGGCCTAGGATCACCATAGTCAGTTCGTCGCTCTATAGTGCGTTCGGCTAGGAGTTTGTCAACCAGCCTCTTTTTCTCAGCAAGTTGCTGGCATAACGCGGTCTTCTCAGGGTCTTCATTTGTCTTCTGCACTAAGGCGGATGGGTTGGAGTGCATGATAGCTCCAATAATCTCTTTAACCTTACCAGAATTCCGACTGAGTACCAACGACTCGGTGGGTGTAGGGAGAACTAAAAGGTTCCTCTACTGGTGAGTAATCCTCCCTGATGGGTCCAACAGTGGTGGTACACCCTCAGGGGGTAAGTCTCCTTCGAGAAACTACAGCTCATCCTCATTTTGCACTATCAGCAATGTGGACCGCAACCCTTCTTGGGGGCATGTCATAAATGTCGCATAACGAATCAGGCTGCTGTCGGATAGGACTAAAGAGGAGGGCGGCATACTTTCCCCAGCCACAGACTTGGACGTGGGGGGTAGCTTCCCTGATGATTTTATGGAGTACCTTGAAACTCTAAACGCATTTTTGTTGGAGGGTGCGCTGGAGACCTGGTGACTCAGGGCGCTAGGCCACAGGGAGTGCGACCAAATAGACCAGACGACATTGCTCACTAATTTCCTCAAAGTGCACTTGGATCTCGGGGTACACCACCTGATGATAACGAAGGCTGAAGTGTTTCACCCATAGGGTTTGACGGAAGCACTCGACTTTCTATGAGGTGAGGGATTCTGGCGCATGAATGTTCGATGCTGCCGCCGGCCAGAACTTCTTCGGGAAGTGGTCCGCTGCAAGAATGTTCCAAAATATCCTGGGCTCAGATTTAGGATCTGGCCCAGTATTTCCCCACTCGTCAAATAGAGGTGGCTGAGGAACCAGTAGCGGTACTGATGCGGACAGCTGGGATAGTAAACTGGGTGGAAGAGAATACGGCGAACGAGTCGACTGACCGCCGAATTACAGGCCATCCTCCAAAGAGCGTGGTGAACTGACCACAATGTCACAATACGATGGGCGTACAGCCACAACTTCTAGTGCAGGGATCGCGGTCACTGACGATGGGTCAGGCTGTTTCTCAACTGCCATCGGTCCCCAAAATAGCTATATGTGATCTCTGGTCGAGGTAGACGGTGCTTCTGGTGACGACGGTGGTGACTGAACGGTCAGAACCTATGGGAATCCCAAAATTTCATCCTCTTGGATGTACCTACGAAGAGTGGCGGGAATCCAGTGGACTTCACACTCTGGAAAGATGAGGCTGATATGCCTTTTTCCTGCCCTGGTCCTTGACACAGAGGACCGAGGGGAGAGTTACCCTGTCGAGTCGTATTCTGATTCATAATCCGAGAAGCGGGCCGGTTTAATCTCCATCTGGGCCTTCCAAGGATTCTTTTTGTGGCGGAAACAACCCGCCTTCCTACCCCTAGGCGGATCCTCGGGACATGGCTAATCCCTGACATGTAGTCTTGGGGTCAAAATGGTGTCAGGGCGGGGAGGACTTCCACTCGAGATAGCTGGGGGGTGAGGAGCATTGGGAAAAATGTCGAAGGGGACATGGGGAGGACCTTCATGAATAGCGCCTGAGCGGGCGAATCCTCCATCGGAGCCAGTGGGAGAATGGGGAGTACCTCCATGCTTGGTGTGGGTGGAGCGAGGTTGACCTTCACCCCTTTGGTTTCCAGGGTGAGGAGGACCTTTGCCAGCTTCAGAGAGAATGTAGGGAGGATCCCCACGTTGGAGAGGGACCGGATGGGAAATGTATTCACATCGACGGTCGGGAGCAGGAGGAATTCCATGCCTGGTGTGGTGGGCATGGGAAAGGCTTCCACGTCAAGTGTCACTGTCACGGGGTAGGCCTTCATTCGGGTTGGGGGTATCACGGGGCATACCTCCATGACGAGCTTCAGAGTAGGGAAGGCCCATTCTCTGTGGAGTAATGGTATTGGGAGGACCTTCATAGGGGATGACATCACCGCAGGTTAGTTTGCGGTGATCACCACTCACACCTGTGACCTGAAGAGTCGACCCAGCCAGCCTTTGGGGCGGTTGGGGCCTCGATCCCAGTTGGGCGTAGGAGCGAACCTACTCGGTGTGTGCAGGGACTTCATGATATACATCGGTGGTGGATCGGGCCAAAGTAGGTGTCGACATTAATTCCCCTTGGTGGGCGTCCTCAGCTCGGGCCCTATGCTGGCGTCGGGTCAGGCGAGCCGGTGTGGGTGGTGCAGGTGCATAGCCTACCTGTTCCTCTGGCAAAGCCAGGCAGCGACGTTGACGCTGCTCGGTGGGGGCCCTTGCTTGGATCCCTTGAATCGGGACTCTGACTGGGCTGAGCCGAACGTCACCCACCTCATCAGCGTAAGGTAGGGAGTTGTAAAGGATTTTCAGGGATAGGATCCCTAAATGATTGAATGTTGGGATGGGGAGAAGGGGCTCCCTGTTCAGCCCTCGAGGGCGGCGTTGATGGTGGGGCCTGGATGCCTCCAGGTCTAGTTGGGCCAAATGTCAAGTTGGGATTATGACATCCTCCTCAAAACGAAATACGAGGTTGTTAATCACCCTTCATTGGATGATTTCTGATGGGTAGATGGGGTGTGGGAACCCCACGTTCTTTGATGAAGACGTTGTTGTGGAAGCAGTGGGGCCACACGGAGCGGCTATGCTGGTGTTTCCCCTGCCCCTGCGTAGGCAGGTGGGCGTTGATCGTGTCCTTGTAGTAGCAACCTAATTCTTGAGAAGCAGGGAGATTAACTCATCAGCACTGCGAGGAAGAGAAATCGACAACCAGTGCCCCATCGCCATTCCGTCTTCCGTGGCCGGTAAGAGGGATCCATGCCAAAAACATTTCAGAATGGAATTTCCCATGTTCTACTACCCCAACATCTGGTGAGTTTCATGCCAGGCCCACTATTTGTTTGGAAGGACCCGGCGCCGGATATCTGGATCCGGTGACATGTCAATCTATTGATGTCTCAAGCGCTACTAATATACACATTGAGGAGAATAATTTCATGTTAGTTTCACCATTTATGTTTCCGACGCTTTCATCGGGGCGAGTGCATTCGTCCTCTTGGGCGCGACAGGCGTGGCTGTTTGTTGCCCTGGATTCCAGATTTCCAAAGGTGGGCGGCATTTGCTCTTTATTGAGGGACTTCTTCTCCTTGATCGAAACCAGGATGATGGGATGTCGGTTCTTCCTTCAGTGGATTCCTCCTCGGAACTCCTCACCTAATCCGGGTCTCCCTCATAGATTTAATACATTGTTTGTGAAACTCTTCCCAGTGCCATGTTTCCATGGTCTCCGGTTAATTACACTACTTCTGTCTTGACATTCCAAGGGGTCCAGTCAGGGTAGAAACCTTCAGTTGGGGGAGTAGTCATGTTGAGACATCACTGGCGTGTCTGGACGCTATGGAATTGGCATTTCTGTCTTTTGTCCCTTATTATAGGTCTTTTTAGGGGCGCGGAAACCCAAGGCATCCCACATCGAGCGTGGGGAATCATATGCCATTGGCATGTTTCTGAGGTTTTCCTTAGCTTCTTGTGTTTAACATGGGGTATGCCGCAATTTTAATATCCAACAGAGATGGATTGGGATGATCAAAACACTAGCTAGAGTGGATCATATTGAGGAATCTCCCTTGAGGGAACACCGATATTGGATCCCGCCCATGGGCAGCTTCCCGAATGCTGTGAAGGGGAATGGGGCAGCATGATATCACCGGGATGTGGCGGTGTGGAAAAGAATCAGAATGAGTGATGGAAAGCTACACGGAGTGGAGGGGGAGTGAAATGGAGCCATCGTGGAGATGATGGTGGTGATGGGCTTGAGTCTCGAAGAGACTTCCTACGTATCCCCATGGCAGGGAATCAAAGTCCGTGTAGTTCAGAATGGATGTGTGGGGCTTACACTCTATGCTGCCCAAGGTGGTGGAAGAACCAATGTGAATGCGGTCGAAATGACCGAGTGGTGGGATTGAACCTCATGAGGCTTCCTACTTACCACGCCTTGGCATGGATCAAAGTCCACATAGTTCGGGTTGAACATCGGTGAACTGACGTGAAGAAGGACCTTGGTCCAATGGGTGGTGGGCTTGAACCTCATGAGGATTCCTACGTACCATGCCTTGACATGGATTAAAGTCCCCATAGTTCGGGTAGAAAAGGGGTTGTTGAACTAACATGAAGGGGTGTCGGAACAACTGGATAGCAGGGTCACAACGACTTACTGTTGGATTGGGATGCAGTTTAACATCATGCGGGACGAGGTAGTGTCGGAGAACTGGCATGAAAGGGGACCTCGGTCCACTGGGTGTTAGGCTTGAACCTCGTGGAGGCTTCCTACGTACCATGCCTTGACATGGATCAAATACCCCATAGTTCGGAAGAGATGAGGGTGTCGGTGAACTGACATGAAGAAGGACCTTGTTCCAATGGGTTTTGGGCTTGAACCACGTGAGGTTTCCTACGTACCATGTCCTGACATGGATCAAAGTCCTCGTAGTTCGGATTGGGTTTTGTCAGTGAACCGATGTGAAGGTGAACCCGGGGGTCCACTGGTGGTGGGCTTAAACCTCGTGATTTTTCCTACGTACCATGCCTTGACATGGATCAAAGACCCTGTAGTTCGGGAGGTGTCATAATGGCTTACTGCTGGATCGTAATGCAGTTTAACATCATGAGGGATGAGGGTGGAACCTGGCGTGAATAAATGATGGGTGGTGGGATCGGACCTCGTGAAGGCTTCCTATGTACCATGCATTTACATGGATCAAAGACCCCATAGTTCATATGGATATATAGTTTAATGTCATGCGGGATAGCATACAGTTTAACATCATGCTGGATGGGGGCATACAGTGTAACGTCATGCTGGATGGGGTCATACAGTTTAACGTCATGCTGGACGGGGGCATACAGTTTAACATCATGTTGGATGGGGGCATACAGTTTAATGTCATGCTGGACGGGGGTGAACCAACGTGAAGGGGGTCGGAACGACTGAGTGGTGGGCTTGAACCTCGTGGAGGCTTCCTACGTACCATGCCTTAGCATGGATCAAAGACCCCGTAGTTATGATGTACAGTTTAGCGTCATGCCGGACGGGGCATGTTGGGGCTTATACTCTGAGGCGACCCAGGGTGTGTCATGGTCAGTGCTCACTCTAAGCCCATGGGAGTCGTTCTCAGTGTGAGAAACAAGTGGTTGCGGGGACCTGATGATCACGTCGCGAAGGGTGCGTCCGTGAGAAACTAAAAGGGGCTTACGCATTAGGCGGCCCATGGTGTTGGGACTTACTCCAGGATGGAGGCCCGAATGTGACAAAGCACAGAGGGAGAGAGGATTTAGAACCGAAGAAAGGGGGTTATTCATTCCCTATCACGCCCTCCACTGGCCCTGGCGGTGAGGAAGTATGGAGTTGCATCGGTACTACCTTCTACAAGAAGGACTAGGGGATTACACCAAGATGGCCGTCCTTCCTCGTGGACAAATGCCACTCCGATGAAAAGGATATCATCCCTTGAGAGGGGTGATCTCATCTCCGTGGAGACTAGTGGGTGTAAAGAATATCTGAGCCGGGGGGACCCTGCGTGCGAGGCACGGGGCCGGATCACAGTTTAACGTCATGTGTTGAGGACGAGGTGCTTTGCAGTTTAACATCATGCAGCTCGGACGAGGTGGGTTTACTCCGCACTCCTAGGAATTACATAATTGGTACCCTCTGCTCCTTGTGGGAGGGAAGGTACCAGCAATGTCGTGCAGAAGGGGGTCCCAGAGTGAACCATCGAGGGGTCCACGTTAGTGTGGCTATGCGAAGAATAAATAGCCATTAGCATGCCTATGCGAAGGAGCATTAGGAAAAGAAACTCCATATGTGGTATTGTCTAGGGGACTTTGAAAGCACATCGTGAAAACATGGAGGTTCGCACGGGAAAAGGGATTTCCATGCAGAGGGGTCCATAGGAAGGGGCCTTGGAGAGCTCGGTTGCTCTGCGTATTAGAGGGAACTTGCGAAGGGGTGTGCTTCGTGAATTGGGGTGCCTTAGCCTTAGCATGGGGCAGAGGTGCAAAAGGGAGGTGCTTCATGAAGTGGAAGGGTGTTCGCGGAGCACTGCCTCGTGAAGCATAGGTGCATCGCGAAGTGAAGTGCCCTAAAGTAGTGTGCTTCGCGAATTACAGTGACCCTACCTTGGCATGTGGATCACGCGTACAGGGTGGGTGTTTCGCGAAGCATAAACGCTCTGCGACTGCCCGGGTCCCCTTGGGGATCCCCTTCCTTTGCTAATTCCCTTAGGCTTTGCGAAGGGCATCCCTCTCGGAAGAGGGGATCAAAATGAGACAAGGCAGAGGCCTCTCACGAAGCAAAAATACCTCACGGAGCTCATGATTCCCAGAGCAAAGAGTGCTTCGCGATTTGGGAGCTGAGAAGCCGAAAGGTCGGATTGTCCATCCTTGGGGCTCAGGGGGAGCCGTGTATTTATAGGCAAGAGGCGCTGCGAAGAAAAGCTCATGCGGTGCGAAGGGGGCTTCGGTTGTTTCGCAGCGGGTTGCGAACGTCAACCAGGTTCGAGGAGGGGTACCGCCTCCTTTGCTTCACGGTGGTTTCGCGAACATCAGCAGAGTTCGCAGAGCGGCACTGCCTTTGTGCTTTGTGGAGGGTTTGTGAACATTAGGGGCGTTCGCGGGGCTTCCCGCCTTTATTGCTTCATGGCAGGTTCGCGAACATCAGGGGAATTAGTGGGGCTTCTCACCTTTTTTGCTTCGTAGTAGTTGTGTTGCTTTGGAGGGCTCTGCATTGAGGCTTCATGGGGAAGGCCTTGGGGCCTTCTTTTCTTCGTTCTTTTCATCCAATATTTTAGCGCCAACACCCCTATTTTTTTTAATGGACATAATTACACAAAGATACTAAGATTCTCAATATTATGTGTTTTATTTGGTAAATTATTATATAATAAATGATGAATTAATATGTAACAAAGACAAGGGTTGTCATACTCCTTAAACTTAATAACTTACTAATGGATTTCAGGGAGTTTACCCAAAATTAAAATAACAATTTTCATACTTATCACTCAAGTAAAATACATTTCCTAGTGTGATGAGAGTAACTCATTATGAGTAATCTCATCAAAAAATTATTATTTTGTTCAATACTCATGTAGGTTTTCCATTTTTAAGGAATATAGACCCCATTCTCTATGATATCAACTTCATCCAAGATAAGAGATATATGGTATAAAACCAAAATATCTTTCTTGAAATTGAATCCATTCCCAAAAAAAATGTAAACTTTTTTGTAATGTATTCATGATTTCCATAGATCATATTAATAAAAATATACCATTAATAATAATCAATATAGATCCTTGTGAATACTTACAAAAACATTGATAAAGATCTAAATAAATAAATTTCTTTGATATGTATTTAAAGAATATAATCCTACACTAATAAAAACATATAGGATAGGGAGAGAGTTAAACACCATTGATAGTGGTAGTGAATCAATGGTTACCAAAACATCCACTCTTAAAAAACATATCCAATCACCAGATAGTGTGTAATATCAGGAATAAAGAAAAAAATGATGGTAGATAGAGGTTGAGCACACATGAAACAATATTTTTATATGGTTCAAACATTCTTATTATTGAGTTTATAATACATGGATTACTTTTTTATCAAGTTATCTATTTTCATATTTTATTATCAAAAAGGGAAAGGTAATGGATTTGGAAGATAATAATAAACTAAAATTATAATAATGATCTACATGATCATAAATAAGTTAATATGTATCATGTAGCCTCCTAAATTGCCTCTAGGATTTTCATTAAGTGTGAACCATTATTATTACTTTTAATCATGGTGAAATATTCCAAGTAATTACATCTAGAATATATCTCAAAAAAATCACTTCATCATACTTTTTTCTAGGTGAGTCACCTTTTATTTATAGACATTTCATACACCAGTACATGGCTCATTTTAATGTGTTGTGATCCCCAGATATGATTTATTTCGATCATATAACATTCTTAATTAAAACATAGATCCTATAAATTATCATCTCTATCCTAGAATAACCTATTCATTATAGTTTGTCCTCCTAATATCCTTAGTAATATCCTCACATAAATATTTAATTGTATGTCATCATGTGGATTAATATTTACTACTATACATTAAACTTAACTTTAATGTGTGATGGACCCCATATCCCACAGATAGGATCATATAAAAAATTCATGGATACTCATAATTATGAAATAAAAACCTCATAAATCTTTAGATGTACTTCCATGACATAATAAATGTTAGATATGAAAGCATCCATGTTTAAGATTAAACTACACTTCAATTTAACTCCATTGTGTTATGACAAGGACTCCTTTGCATAATGATTGTATTATAGGTAAAGAAATCTTCATTTATTTGAATCATCTCAACTCCAATCAACTACCAACATATAAATGAGCATGTTTTCAATAAATATAACTTGAAATAACCTAAAAGACTCATTAATAAATTATCTCATGAAATAATTCATTGTATTCCCCCAATGTTAAAGTTATCTAAACACCACAACATAGGATAAAATGCTGTTATGGAGAGTTATCTAAACCTAGGTATAAATAAAAATACTATATTGGTAATATCTCAATTGATATAAACTAATAGATCCCACCTTTTCAATTCACTTTTTGAATACTTTTTAACTCCAAGAGTCATTAATTTCCCCAATCATCAATGACTCTTCACATACTCAATGCTCCCAATCTTCCACATCATAATGATTGCAATTTTCAATATAACTATAATCATAATGGTCCCCATGCTCTCTAACCCTTATGGTCTATACAACTATGAATGAAATTTTCATCATCACTATAACCCCCTAAAAATTTCCATGATTGATGATCCCAATGGTAGATATCCACATTACTCTAATTTTCTTTATGTTAGATGACTTTAACGATCCACATCACAATGAATTCATGTGTGAACATCACAATAACACCAATCGTTTTCATATTTATTAAACCTAATGGTATATAACACCCTAAAACAAAAGGCCTCAATACTTACTAGACCCAATGGTACACTTTAACTTATGAAACTATATGAATTATTCCATAAATAACCATCTAAAATAACATGTATGTAATATTACCAATTTATCAAACAACCTAACATCAAGCAATATACACTCATCATGTGATAATTCAATAAAAAGAATCAATAATATATATAATAATACCTAATATGAGAACATTAATATGATGTATTAGACTTCTCGTACCATATTTATTACATAACTACTTTCATAAAACTTTAATATGAAATTTCATCAATATAATTTTCACATTTTCATACATTATGAAAATTACCCATTCCATGGAAAAAATATAAATCATTAGACTCTTAGTTAAAATGAGATATATTAAATTTTAATAAATAGGTCATTTTAATTAAGTAAATAAGATTACATTGTGTGGATACCTAGTGAGAAATATTAAAAAAAATTGAAGGGACTAGTATGATTTTCTCTATCTCGTTATTTTCTATGAATTTATTTAAAATATTATGGATACCAGAAATACCAATATAGGATTTGTTGCCTATAAAATCTCATAAAACTCAATTGAATTGAGTTATCATTGGACTACAAAAAACCATTTCTATGATATCTAATATATACCATAATTGGATTTTACATTACTTTACATGAATATACATAAAAATTTAATAATTTAAAACATGGTCCCATAAAATATAAGATTAGTATCATTTTATTCTATGTTATATCTATCTCGTTGCATCATATAACATATATTTGTTTCATAAAATTCATTATCTATAATCCCCTCTTATACATTAATATTTGTATGATATACTATATAAATATACAAATAAAGGAAAAAATGAGTTAATAGCCTAGTAAGGGGGAATTTGGTGGTATCAGAAGGATATACATTAATGATAAATATCTATGACATAAAAAAATAAAAAATTTAGAACTACAATGATATAACAGCTCTAATATGATATATGGAACTAGAGTACAGAAATCATTATAAACCATAGAACCTTAAAAAAATTAATGTGTAATATATATAATAATATGATATTTTAAACAAGAGACAATGATAATTTCATTGACATTTATAATATATTGGACTAGGATTACAACCCAAATATCATATATAATAATCACATGAGATGTAATTATTTACCCAATGCATTGGAGGGATATATAATTTTTATCCCATACATTATATAGTAATATATTCCTACATATTTTCAAAAATATAAAAACAATCATATATCCATCAAGAGAAAAAACTTGATTAACCTCTAGAAATAAAATAGGATACATAACAATTTTCACAAGTAAAAGAAAAATCATCCAAATGTCTCATTTGGATGATTTTATATATTTATGTACCTATAATAAGAGAAACAAATCTAACATAATATATTTTTAAAGGGTAAAACATGAAATGTAATTAAAATAGTTATAAAATACTTCATATGAAGCGAATAAATTGATTTCAAAATTAAATATAAATACTGTATGTGTTTGTAAATTATTATAATGAAATAATGAATAAATGTTTTCTAATGAAATGAAAAAAGGTAATAAAATATATTTAAGGAGTTTGAAATAAAAAATTTCAAAAGGAACCTATATAAATAAAATGAAATAGAGAGGTTGTGGAATGATTCCAAGTCAGAAATGTAAATGGAAAGAGAGGAAGGATACCCTTTCAAACATTATAAGTAATACACAATCAATGGAAAGATGCATCAAAAATAAATTGTGTCAATTCATAGAATATACGATATATCCATGATATAAAAAATGATTAGTATGGATATATAATAGAAATATTAAATTAAAACAGAGTTAAAAAAAATTTCCCCATACTAAACCTCTTATCTTACTCAAACCTTTTCTTTAAATCGATGTATTCATTATTATCTTATAAATTAACTATTTTAGGTATAACTTCATCCATAATGTGGTTCAAAAAAAATTATTACTCTGTTATATAGTAGTGGAGTATCATGAATGATCCATAAAGAAGTAGGATAATACTGTAAGTCAGTGATGCATCAACTGATTATTCAAGTGATAATTGATGGTGGAAATAAACCCAAAACATTCAAAAGATAAATAAAACAAAAGAAAAATCATTTTGGGGTTGTAATTTCAATTAGGAATTACCCTAAATATATTTTATTTGGTTAATACAATTATTAATGAATTTTTTTACCATGGTGATTCAATTATATCGTTATTTTTTCATCTAAAAATACTGAATATGTTAATTAAAAATCAATTCCTTGGTCTAGTAATTATTTCATTAAAAAAATGTGTTTAAAAATAGAAAAGTAGTGATAAAAAGCATTCGTAATAGTCTTGGGTTTCCTTATTATAGATCTATTTTCCCCTAATTATGTTATTTTAGGTATAATATCACCCAAATAGTGAATTTAAAAATGAGGGAAACATATAACTACAAAAAAATTAATAATATAAAAAGAAACACTCTAAATTCAATTATTTATTATAACAAACCATTATTGATAATAAAAACCTATAATGAGTCATTTATCCTCTCAGAACCATGAAAAAGGTGCATGGTATGATAATAAGCACAACCCTACCAATGTATATAATAGGAAAGTCAAAAAGGAATAATGAAAAGAGAGAAAATAAAGGAAAATATAAGTAAATCCCCTGAAATAATTTGAGTGATCAATTTGATAAAGTGGAAGAAACTTCACCCTAAGTTGACAGTTATTCATTCACACACCCAATGTTTAAATTTATAGGCCTATATAATGACATTATTTGTGCCAAATTATAAGTGTGTATTCAATCCCACAATTCTTTTTTTTATTTCTCAACCCATGTGGTTAAACTTCCTTACTGACTATAAAACTCTACGCATTGTGCGTCAGTTGGTGGGGTACAAATGTGTGCTAGTGATGTAGATTGATTATAATGTCATTTTCTTAACCAAAAAACTTCTAAAAAGTGTTAAATAGAGATTTTTATTCTCTACATAGCATGTATAACTAATAAGACTATCAGAAATATACTCTATCTCACCAAGTCATGTGTCTATAATTATAGAAAGTCTGTGTTAATTAATTACACTTTTTGTAGATCTATAATTTTTTATAAACCCTTTTCAATCCATGAAAAATTACATTAAAACATTTCAGATGGAAAAAACACTAAAATTCATAATTTAAATATTGTCAATAATATAATCATCATTATATAACTTTTTATAAGTTAAAATAAACTAAAATGAAAAAGAAAAACTTGGTTTATAATGATCCCCCACACTTTATTTTCTTATCCTTAAGAAAAATCTAAATAAACATCTCTACTAAATAATAAAACTAAAGCATGATAATTATCATAGTTTCCATTAAACATAAAATAAAATTATTTGAATTTATTCACAAATAAAAAAAATATTCAAAATGTGAAATATTGTGGTCAATTCGAGTAGTTTCATTCTGATTTTTTTTATTAATTTTTATGACAAAGAAATTGATTCAATTTATCTATTTAAACATCACTTCATTCCTCAATTTATACTCTATTATATATCTAAAAAACAAAAATAAATGGATACTTCCAAGATAAGTGGTATCATAACACTTTTATGATTCACAAAACCATGTTGATTTCTCAAATGAAGTACCAAAAAGATTATTTTTCATTTTTAGGACAATATTTTTCTATCTTGTATTTTTAATTATTTTAGTTACTATAATTTTAAATTTAATATGAATTAAATTATATGTTGAAAATTTCTATACTCTTATTTATTGAAAACAACTCAAAATCCATGAAAATAAGACCACATATTAACTATGTTTGTATATCCAAAATTTCCAATGTAAAATAATTTGAAACAATTCCAAAATCCAGAGTTCTATAATTTTAAATGATTCAAGTTGAATTTAATATCTAAGTTAATAATATTTCACATTAAATTTTTGAATGGTTTTTCTAAAATTTCTAAGGAAATTTACAAAAAGAAATATTTAAAAATTAAAAATATATAACCCAAATGTTAATTCATCCAATCTCATTTAATTAAATAAAAAATTTAAATAAATTACAAAACTAACAATAAAGGGATTATAATAAATTTTTTCCTTGTCTTTAATTGTGTCAAATAACCATATGTAGTTCTATGGGTACCTTTCCCCATAATAAACATTGCACATAGTATCTTATGTGTAAGATAAAGGGGTATGAAAGAATATTCCACACAAAAAGGGGCATGTGGGAATAAAATAATTTAATTATAAATTAATGGAAAATAAGTCAAGAAATATCCTCTTATGGGTAGAGTATAACTCAAAATATAGAAAGGTATGTGTTACAATACTTTCCAATAGAAACAAATGACTAATGATTCAATGACAAAATAATATGAAAGAAAAGATAATGTGTGTGTGTGTCTGTGCATGCTCATGTCTGTGTGTGTGCATGTGTATGCAAAAAAATAAGTAATAAGGTAGTCTCAAGAGAGGAAATTTCCGTAGACACTAATTCTAATAGTGTATTAATCTAATCATATGAAGTTATAGCAGGAGGATCATTAGTATACTACTCACTAACAACAGAGGTATCATAAAAATATTTGTCTAGGTATGCACACAACTCCTTGGAGTTGAAAGTATCATACTACTCTATGGTTTTAATGGATTTTACAAGTGTGGTTAAAATTGGTGGCACAATAATAGTGGAAGATAGCGATAGAATGAAGCATCAAATAAATTGTAAAATATATCTCATGTTCATATATATCTGATATAGATGCTTTTAAATGCTATAAAAAATAGTCCATCATATCCAACTAAGAGAAAATCAACTCCTCTATTGAGGGTGTAGGTTATAGAGGGGATGTGGATAGTCCATATGTGGTTGGATTATAGGATAATGAAGTACAGTTGAAATATAAAGTAATATAATAATAGGAGTGGGTGTAGTGGTCGTGCTACTAATTGATGAGTTAGTGTAAATACTATATCATTAAATCCTTGGGGGAATTAGGATCCTTTACCTCCATAGTAACTATGGAAACTATTTTATGATCACATAGGTGGATCCTTGATTTCGTATAGCTAACATGAAAATAAAAAAATGAAATTTAATCCACCAGGGAAAACTTAGGTGATCGTAAAGTGTAGATATTTCAAAAACATTGAGGTTGTATGCTTAATAAGTGGTGTCGAATCCATCATTCATGTTACCCTAATAGTCAATGATTATAGAATAAATGTAAGAGGTGGATAAAAATGTGTGTTAGAGGTAGTCATGTCAAAATTTACAAGTAAGGATCTCCATATATATCATGTTTATGACTCATACATCATCATGGTGAGGTAAAAGGATGTTACTAAAGTAGTAGTGTATGGGGAAATAGGTATGGGAAATAATTATTTTTTCTCTTCTGTAAGGTGGGAGTATAACAAACACTATGTTTAGTAAGTTCTCACAACATAAAAATCAAGCAATGTCACTCTGAGTAAGGGAGGGTGGAAGTTTGGAGTAGGTTACTGGGATGGGGCTAGAAATTTCACCATCATCCAAACTCACTCATGGTGAGTGAGAAGGGTCTAACATTTATCCATAAATGGATAGACATATTGGCATCACTCAGTGTGTATTGGTATGATAATCTATCAACCTTGAATCTTGCCACAAAATCCCAAAAGGATACTCTATACATGTGATTTTTGACTTGGATAATGGAAATTATATGGTTGAAGGTGAAAGAAACTAATATCCTACATAATTATAAAACGTTCTAGAATGTTCAAATCATGTAATTGATAACTTATTTGTATAGTGAATCTTTAAAATTATTTCAGATAGGTATTTTTCATGCTCTGGTGATTAAATATGAAGGTCATGGTTGATTTGCAAGAGTTTTAGGTGGTTCCTTATCTCATGATATGGAATCTGAGGATGGTATTTTTAATGTCAAAGAAACTAATTATGGATTTCGTATCATAGTTTTTTAGGGTGGTTACTCTATAAAAGATGACAGTGATGGTGGATCTATGATCTAATGATTTTTTTTTCTTTGATGATAACACCAATTATTATTATAATTGGATTTCTTATCTTATTTTATTCTTATGATTTTTTTAATTGTTCTATGTATAGTCTATGTTAATCTTACTTTGGAAGTTAAGATTACATTGGGTTTGGAAGGATTCTATAATAGGATGTCTACACTATCTTGGTCCAAATATTTTCTACACTAGATATTGATATTATAAATTATCATCACTATAATTACCATTCCAATCCTTATTATTTTTTTAGTAATTTCAATCCTCTTTTTTGTTCAATTTGTGGAATAATCAATAACTATTGATAATTATATTATTTATATAGTTTTACTTTTTTTCCATTAAAAATAAGTCTGATTAATGTTGAGATCTAAAGTATTGTAATATGATCATGGAATTTGATCAGTCAGGTGAGAGATGTTACTTTGAAAACAATGTATTATTAAGAACTAAACTGAGACAACATTGAACAAACACAAGTTTTGTTTGTATATATACCCTCCCTTTTCATACAGTAACATTGAATTTAATTTTTTGGAATATATAAAACATTATTCAAACAGATGGACAAAGACTCTACTAGGCTAGTGCCTTTGGAAACATGGAACATAAACACTCATACATAAGTGAGCTATATTATATCCCACTATGTTCTTCTTGACAAGAACCCTTATTAGAAACATCAAACATAATACATATCTTCATAAACTGGGGAAGTAAACATAAAAACTGGTGATCTAAAATGCTAAGTAAGGTTAAACAAGGGAGTTAGGTAAGCATAATCATGAGCATGAGGGTATGAGAACATGATCATTAAAATAGAGGATCATACCCTGCATATCAAAGATCATATACATAAATCATGGAATAAATCTTAGTAGTTCATAAGTCATGAATCATAAGGAAATAAAGAGAATAAGCCATGAAATCATAACATAAGAATAAAACATGGAATTTTGGCATACACATAATCATATAATATGATTTCTAGTATCAAAGGCATCACTTCCAAAACAATCTTGGTATTCTAGGTTCACTCCACATACCATCTTGGTAGTTATAGTTCACTCCCATGGCCAAATTAGTATAATGAGTTCACTCCTCATAGCATCTTGGTAGTCATGGTTCATTCCCATAACCATCTTAGTAGTAAAGGTTCATTCCCAAGACCATCTTATTCTATCTCATGAGATATAAATATTTACCCAATGCATTGGAAGGTGATATTGGTCTCACCCATCTCATAATGAATCATACATACACATGCCACAACATCATAAATAACCATATCATAACCCATAAAATGAAATGGTTATTATAAATGTGTAATAATATCATAAATTGTGGAAAATATAGGTTTCATAATCATCTCATCATAAAAATAACCATAGAAAATAATTAGTTTAAAACATAATATCACATGTGAAAGAGAAATGAGTTTCATAAACATCATGTTATCAAAACATAATCCCTTCATAGAAATAATATGAATGGAAACACTGAATAATTTCCCCATAAATTCATGAGTAAAACCAAAATATTGTATATTATAATGGAAATTATTTTGAAATATCTTTTAAAAACATTTCTTGAAGAAAATAAATTTTCTACTTTCAAAATGATTTTTTAAACATAAAACCTTTTTGGAAAAAAAACTTTGAATATAGATTTGAAAATTTATAAAAGAAACATTTAAAACTATAGAACATTTTTAAAATCCTTTTTAATTGAAAATGGCATTCAAATATCTTTTGAAATCATTTATGAAAACATAATTTTTGAATATAATAGAATTATTATGGGAGAGAGAGATGGTCAGATTTTACATAATAATATTATATAAAGTACCAAAGAGTGTAAAATGGGTTCTAATACATGGATATATATTGAATAAATATAGTATAAGGAAAATTATGAGTGTTATTGAGATATAGATCATAATATTTCATTGAAGGAATTATAAATATAGATAATCTTGAAAAGTGATGAGATTGTATCAATAAACTCTTATAACTTGGTAGCTTGGGATCATACTCTCCATCTGAGAAAATAAAATTACATGAATCTTGGAATATCATGAAAGTAAGTAATTTCATTATATAACATGTAAAATTGAATTATAGAAACCTTGAAAAGGAATTTAAGTGCATAACAAAACACGATTCTCAAAGAATGCAAATTGAGACAACACTATTTTACCGATTTGGTAACTTTTGAAACCTAAACCCCATGAAATAAAGATCATAAAATGGATATGTGAATAAACATAATTTTAATTATAATATACATAGGATTAAATCATTTTCAGTACATACACCACATAAAAGTAAAGTGTGGTGAACATAGCATGTATCTTAGAGAAATAAAAAGTGGGATGAAATCCCCTTACCTTTTGTCTTGAATCTCATCATACTTATTCAAAACACCTATATAATAAATATAAATTTATTATAAATATTTTATAAAACCATATTCTCATATCTATTACCATATGTGGTTTGATCCCAACCTTATATTACTCACTTTTTAACCATCATATGTTAAGGTTTCACTTCAGATAATATTCTCTTTATTCTTCGCATGGGTCTTAATTTGTTATATCCTTGGTCCTTATACATATATCTTGATTTAATAATGTAAAACATGACATAAATATAATATATATTCATTATATTTTTATTCTAATATTCTATATAATATGTAATGATGAAATGGAATACAATTTTCATGGAGATGGTAAGTTGTAAGTACACATGAACATTATTTCTGTTTTTGTTGTCGTATTAAAAGAAAAAAAAGAAAATGACATATATGTATATATATATATATAATATCATTATAGTATAATTACGATGTTATATATATCATATAAGTTCACTAAAATCATCCTTAATACATTCCATGTAGTGTGTGAATGAATCACTTCGCTTTGAGGGGTTGTAGTCCAAACTTCCTCAAACAAAATTATCGCATTTACACCAAATGGAAATTAAACAATATATGTGTTTAAAATTGAATAAATAAGATAAAAAAATAATAAAAATAATAAATAACATATATAAATATATTTTCTATCATAATGTTCACTATGATAGGTGGTAAAGTAAAAATGAACAGTCATTATTTAATGAGGTGGTAGTCCGTCGTACACATGAACAATATGTTCATTACCCATTAGATAGAGCCGTGTAATGTAAGTAAAACCCTTAGAATAAGAACATAGAAGTATATTTAAGATACTGGTTTTTTTTGTACATGTATGGAATAAATATAGTGGAGGGGTGGAGAAGGAAAATAAAAGAAAGGAGCTTGAGAGAAGGTGTTACCTCTTAATCAGGTAACTCTTTTTGGTTTGTGCCAAAAAGGATTCCTTGGAAAAATGTATGCCTAAATAGAGGATTAAGGGAGGAATTTAGGTATTTTGGAATGTTTATTGGGAAGATATTTGACAAAAGTAAGATTTTTTATCGGTTTGAAGAATAGGGGAGGTGGTTTCTATTTATAGGGAAGGGCAAGGGCACACTTGGCATTTTTGAAAACAAGTTTGGTGTACAAACGTTTTTACCTAAAAATCATAAAAAATACAAAACAACTCAATAATTGAAGGTTAATTGCCTAATAATGGACATAAAATGGGTTTTGGACAAGGTTTTAAGTCTTTTTAGGTCTTAAATTAAAGGTTTAGTCCTTAGTTAAACTTAATTTTACCTTAATCGATGTAATTAATTATAATTACATTCACTAATCATATTCGTCAAAAACTAAGTTGACATTATTAGAAATTATAAAATATTATAATTCAAAATATAGAATGCATTTTTCCAAATTCTAAGCAGATAATTGGAATAAATTAATTTAAAATTAATCCCAATGACGAGACGACACTGAGTGTTTTTAATGTAAAAATGATTAAAAGTTTGCTATGTTTTTATATCCAGTTTCAATATGAAATTGGTTACAATGACCTAAATTGGATTAATTGATAAAAAAAAATTTAATTAAACACTTAAACCAATTTAAAATATAATTTAACCTTATAAATAAATTATATTAAAATGTAGTGTTGAATTAAAATCTAGTATTTTCACTATTCATCCAAAAATGATGTTTCTCAAAAAAATCCCAAAAATTCATCCTAAGATAATGTTTACATTATAAACTAAAAAATAAAATTTATTTTATCAAATTAAATTTCTAAATATGTATAAAATTTATTTTATTATTTTTCACAAAAGGACATTAAAAGAAGTTCATTCGAGAAAACGTAATTTTTAAAAATAAAAGGACTTTACCAAAAATCATATCCTTCATTAACAATATGTTTTATTTATATGAAAAAATTATAAAAAATTTGAAAAGTAGTTATTAATGTTTATATAACTAATTTTAACAATTAGGTTATAATTAACTCATTATATAATTATAATAATAAAATTATGTTTCGTAGAAACATCGTTGTTGTGTGTAATGTATAGCAAGTCGATGTTTCATCTAACATATACCAAGTTGATGTTCTTTCTAACATATTCCAAGTTTGTGTTCTATGTAACATATTTCAAGTTCGTGATGTGTGAAGGGATTTTTTTGACTTAGTTCTTTACAAGACATAAATGAAAATCTAATTTATTCAAAAAAAATTACATAAAAATTCAGAGTGTTACATTATATCCCCCTTAAAATGAATTTCTACCTTAAAATTCGTCACTCTTGTAAAAACAAATGAGGATACTTCTTCTTCATTGTATCCTCAAGTTCTCATATAGCTTCCTCTCAATTGTGATTTCTCTATAATACTTTGACCAGGTGAGTGGTATTGTTTTGTCGAAATTTCTCTATACGATCCAAAATTTCAATAGGTTACTCTTTATAAGAAAGATCCTTATCTAGAAGTATGACCTCTGAGTTCAGTACATCCGAAGGGCCAGGTGTGAAATTCCTCATTAAAGATACATGGAACACATCCAATACTTGAGAGATATTTAAAGGAAGTTCCAAGTGATAGGATTACATCCCAAGATGATCAAGAATCTTAAAGGTATATATATACCTAGGGATTAGTTTCCCTTTATTCCCAAATTTCATAACTTTATTCAAGGGTGAGACTCATAGAAACACTTTTTCACCAACTTCAAATTCAATATCATACTGATGGTTATCAATGTAACTCTTCTAATTACTTTGAGCTACCTTTATAATATGTTGAATGGTTCTAACCTTCTCAGTAATTTCTTTAGCAGTCTAAAGTCCCAAAAAATTTCTTTCTACAACATCATCCCAATACATTTTATCCCTACATTTCTTCCCATAGAGTTCTTCATAAGGTATCATCATAATGCTTTCTTTAAATATATTGTTGTAAGAAAACTCAAATAGAAGAATGTTTTGATCTTAACCACCATTGAAATCTAGTGAATAATATATTAGCATATCATCTAGGGTTTGAATTGTTATTTCAGATTAACCATTTATCTGAGGATGATAAGAAGTGCTGATACTCAATTAAATATTAAGTTCTTGTTGAATACATAACAAAAACATTGAGGTAAACCTCAAATCCCTAAATGATATAATAAAATGTGGAACCCCATCAAACCATACCACTTTCTTAATGTATATCCTAGAAAGCTAGTCCAAAGTGTAATCTTCTTAGATAGCAATTAAGTGTGCTTACTTAGTAAGGTGATTGAAAACCAATCGTATATCATTAAATTATTTAGAGGTTTTGGGTAGACCAATGAGAAAATCCATAGTGATTTTCTCAAAATTTCCATTCTGGTATAGGTAATGGATACAAAATTTCCTTTAACTTTTGTCTTTGAGCCTTAAATTGTTGGCATACCAAGAACGGAGATACAAACTCTGTGATATATGTCGTTATTTCATCCCACCAGAAGTATTCTTTCAAGTCCCTATAGAACTTTATAATTATAGGATGAATAGAGAATGAAAAACTATGAGTTTCCTCTAACTGCACCTTCTTCAAATCTAGAATGGAAGGAACACATTCACAGTTCCGAAACATTATCATTCCATTATGATCAAGGTTAAACTCAGGAATATTTCTAACTTTAAATTATAGCTCTTCATATTCCTTTTGTGCATCCTTAATCTTCACTACCATGATCCTTCTGACTTAAAGCATCGTCCACATTTTTCTTTTTCCTAGGGTGGTAATGTATTGAGAATTCATAATACTTTATCAACTCTAACCATCTTTTATGGGGCATGTTCAACTAATTCTGTGTGAATATATATTTCAAAATTTTATGATCAGTATATATATAACAATTTTCTCCAAAATAATAATTCCTTCATATCTTTAATAAAAAAATTACCACTGTTAAACTAAACTCATAAGTTGGGTAATTTTTCCCATGCATCTTCAGTTTTCATGCGGTATAAGAAATAACCACATTATTCTGCATAAGAACACATCCCAATCCCTTCTTGGATGCATCACTATAGATTAAAAACTTTTCTCCACTATAGGGTGATGTAAGCCTGGGTTCACTGACTAACCTTATCTTTACTTCCTAAATTTTTTTCTCACATTCATCTTTCCATTGGAACTTCATACCCTTTTAAGTTAACTTGGTCATAGGATTAAATTTTCATGAGAAAATATCCAGAAACCATCACTAATATCTATTTAAACCAAGAAATCTAAAAATCTTAGTCACCTTGGTTAGTCTAGGCCAGCATTTAATAGTCTCTTTGTTTGATGTATCTACTTATATACCATCTCTGGGGATTATGTGACCCAAAACTAAAACATTTTTCATTAAAAATTAACACCTATTAAATATTTAATATATCTTTTCCTTATGGTATTTAGTACAATTGTCAAGTGATATTCAGGCTATACCTTTCTCTTTGAATAGATAATAATATCATATATATAGAATACCATTAACTGGTCGAGTTAATATCTAATAACTCTATTCATTAAATCCATGAAGATAGCAGGGGAATTAGTATGACCAAAATGCATCACTATATATTCATAGTGTCCATACCTTGTACATAATGTCGTCTTGGATATATCCTACTTGATGACCCGAAATTGATGATATCTATAATGACGGTCAATCTTGGAAAATTATTTAGCTCTGCTTTGTTATGAAAAAATTCATTAATACAAGGGAGAGGGTAATTATTCTTGATCATGATATTGTTAAACTCTTGATAATCAATGTAGAGTCACATTGATCCGTATTTCTTTTTCAAAAAAGATCCAGTGCACCACAAGGTCACACACTTGGCTGAATGAATCCCTTATCAAGGTTTTCTTGGAGTTTCTTATTCAATTATTCCAACTCAATTGGATCCATTATATAAAGATTATTTTAAATTAATGTGGAACCAGGTATGAGTTCTATTGAGAACTCACCTTCATGTTTTAGTGGAAGAGTAGGAAACTGTTCTAGAAAGACATCCACTAAAATCCAAACAATATGCATATCATCTATGTCAATTTTTCCCCAACCATTTGAGATAAGAAACCCTTTTTAATGTTAATTGAGACCCATACACTAGATGTAATCTCCATAGGAATTTCATAATTATCATCACATTGATGGATGATCATATGAGGGTTTTAAATATCAAACATAAACCATCTTCCTTGATAATTGATGTGAGATTTATGCCTAGAAATCCAATCTATGCCTAAGATGACATCAAATTTAATCAAAGGAATAATGACAAGATTTCTAGGAAGCAAATTCCCACAAACTTTAACCTGGGAGGAATCATAGACATGAGATGTAATCATTATACCATTAGGTGTTTGCAATGGTTATTTTTTCATATAATTGTTTTGGTGGAATCTTAATAACCTTATAAAATTATTTATATATGAAAGAGTGAGTAGATATAGAATAAAATATTATATTAGAACCTCTAGAGTGGATGATAAGTGTAACTTTAATCATGTCATTACTGTACCCCTCAATAGAAATATTGATTGTATGATATTTCCCTATGTATCTCATCTTAAGAGGTTTCTGACATCAATCATCATCACTAGACCTTTGGTTTAGTTAGTAGTTAGAATAATTCTTGTTCTCCTCAAACTTGTTGCACTGAATCATGAGAGGTACATTTTGTGCCATTTTTTCCCATTCACAATTTTAGATAACTTATTCCCATCACCTCAATAATAAAATTCATGATTTCCTTCCCTTACACACTTAAAAGATTTATTAGAACCCTTAAAAAATTACCCCATGCTTCATCTCATGCTTATAGCAGAAAGGGAATCTCATATTCTTTTATTCATGGTTTTCAGATTTTCATTTAAACTCTATTTTCTTATTCTTATCAAACCCAGAAGACTGATATGTGACTCTAAAATCCATTTAAACCTTGATTTCACAATGCACAATCTCTTCATAGTTACTAAAGTCTCTTGTGGACAACACCATTTTTACACTTGGCTTTAAGATTGTGGAGAACCTACCAACTTTACTTTTTGGTTGGATGATAATTCATGAAGCATAGATCTCATGTCTTATGAAATTATCCTCGTAGGTACCAATTGATCCAACATCCCATTGATTCAACTCAAGGAACTATTTCTCTATCTTGGAACAAAGAATCTGAGGAAAGTACTTATTGAAAAATAAGTTCTTGAACTCATCCCAATCCATGGATTCAAACTCATATTACTGCCTCGTATTCCTTATTAGAGTCCACCAATAGTTTTCATTTCCTTCAAAATGATAGATATCCAGAATGAAATTCTCATACTCTGAACACTAGAGAATGGAGAATATCTTCCCAGTAGTACTGATCCATTATTTAGAAACAAGTGGATCATAATACCCTCTGAAAGAAGGTGGAAGTTACCTCATGGAAGACTCATCAGAATATTGTTCCTATTTATTCTCATTTGTAATTCCCCCATGATTAATAGATTGATAAATATGTGTAAACATAGTAAATAGGTTTTTCATTATAGCTCCCACATCATTCAGTTTCTCAAGAGTACAATTGTTTCAGTGTCCACCTTAATCACAATTAATATGGTTCCTTTGATTTATATCCATTTAAAAAAACCAAAACGCATAGAGTAAGAAATATTTATCACAATGAGGAACCACATAATCATGAAAAGTAACTTATAGGATGTATAAATTATGAAACCTTCCTTAATCTATGACACCTTAGATTTATCCTACATTATTCATATCCAAAATCAATTTAAATTCTTCATGATGGTTCAAGAATAGTTTGTGAATTTCTAAAGAATATCCCCCAGGAGTGTCGAACCAGGTGTGTAGCAAGGCCCATTATCTTGTACTAAATTACCCTAAGTTTTTCTTGGAACATCTAGTCAGAGTTGTTACCCCTAGGTACATCTTTTTTATAGACACATCCACTTTTAGTATCAGAACAACTATTTATTTCTAGGAAACCACTCACTTTATTCTTTACCAAAATTCTAGGACATTTTCCTACACTTTTTCTTATCCTAAGACTTATACTGAGACATGTCATCAAGGTTCTCACTAAGTGTTTCTCATCCTAACTTCCAAAGGTTAACTAAACCTTTTTTCTGATACCAAATATATCAAACCTCTCTTTTCATACATTAAAATTACATAACATTTTTGGAATACTTAAAAAATTATACAAATAGATGCCCAAAGATAGTACTAGTATAGTGACTTTGGAAACATGGAAACATAAACACTAATACATAACTGATCTGAATTATCTCCCACTAGGTTCTTCTTTACTAGCACCCTTCTTCGAAACATCAAGAATAATACATATATTCATAACCTAGGGAAAGAAACATAAAAAGGGGTGATCTCAAATTCTCAGTATGGGTAAAAAATGGAGATATGTAAGCATAAGAATGATTATAATGGTATGAGAACATGATCATGAAAATAGAATATCATAACCTTCATATAAAAGATCATATACATGAATCATGGAATAAATCTTGGTAGTTCATAAGACATGAGTCATAAGGAAATAAATAACATAATCCATGAAAGCATAACATAGGAATAAAACATGGAATTGTGGAAGACATATAACAATATAATATTATTTCCATATTATCCTAGTCATTGTTTCCAAGACTATCTTGGTAGTATGGTTTCACTCCCCATACTATCTTCGGAGTCATTGTTCACTCCCATGGCCATATTAGTAGCATGTGTTCACTCCTTATACCATTTTGGTACTCATGGATCACTATCAGGGCTATCTTAGGTGTCAAAGTTCATTCCCAAGACCATCTTAGTCTATATCATCTGATAGATATTTTTACCCAATGCATTGTAGGGAGAAATAGGTCTCACACATCTCATAATGAAATCATATATACATGTGCCACAAGATCATAAATAATCATATCATAACCAATGAAATGAAATGAGTTTTATAAACGTGAAATAATATCATAATTTGTATGGACATATAGTTATCATAGTCATTTCATCATACACATAACCCGTGAAAAGAAGTGGGTTCCAAAATCATATAAACTGCGAAAGACAAATGGGTTTTATAAACATCATGTTATTAAAACATAATTTATTCAAACAATGTATATGAATGGAAACAATAAATAATTTCACCAAAAATGCATGAGTAACACCAAAAAATGTTATCTTAGAAGTGAAATAATTTTTAATTATCTTTTAAAAACATTTCTTGAGTAAAATATACTTTCTACATTGAAAAAACTTTTTAAAACATAAAACATTTTTGAAAACATGTTTATTTTAAAATAGATTTAATAACTGATAAAGGAATAATTGGACACCATAAAAACATTTAAAATCAATTTTCCTTGAAAATGGACTTCAAATATATTTTGAAAACATTTTTCAAAACATTTTTGAAAACATGGTTTTTGAATACAATAGATTTCCGATCGGAGAGAGTGATGGTCAGATTTAACATAAAAACGTTATATAAAGTACCAAAGAGTGTAAAAATTGTAATAATACATGGATATATCTTGAATAAACATAGTAGAAGTAAAATAATGATTGTTCCTTAGATAAGTATCATAATATTTCATCAAAGGAAGAATAAATATAGATAATCTCGAAAAGTGATGAGATTGTCTTGATAAACTCTTGTAACATGGTAACTTGGGATCATAATATCCATGTGAGAAAAGGAAATTAAATTATGATTAAAATATTGTGAAAATAATTAAGTTCATTATATAACATGTAAAATGTAAGTATATTATATACACATCTAAAAATAATTTAGGTGCATAACAAAACATGAGTCTCAAAGAATAAAAATTGAGACAAAACTATTTTACTGATTTGGTAACTTTTGAAACCTAAACCCAATGAAAGAAAGATAATAAAATGGATATTTGAATACACATAAATTTAATCATAATATTTATATAACACAGTCATGGTCATCACATACACCACATAAAAGGAAAGAGTGTAAAACATAGCACGTATCTCACGAAAATAAAAAGTAAGGTGAAATCCCCTTACCTTATGTCTTGAATCTTTTCATAATCGTTAAAATAACTTGTATAATAAATATTAAATTATTATACATATTTTACAGAACAATATTCTTATATATGATACCATATATGGTTTGATAATGACCTTATATTACCCGCTAGTTAACAATCCTATGTTAGGTTTTCACTTTGGATAATATTTGTGTTGTTCCTCACATGTGTCTTAATTTGTTATATCTTTAGTCCTTAGAGTTATATCATGATTAAAGAACGTAAAACAAGATATAAATATTATTTATATTCAGTATATTTTATTATAATAATATATATAATTATTAATTATGAATTGGAATACACTATTCATGGAGATGGTAAGTCGTACGTATGCATGAAAGTTATTTCTATTTTTCTTGCCGTGTTAACAAAAAGAATGAAAATGAACTATATTTATATATATATATAATATCATTAATGTATAATTATAATGTTATATATATCATATAATTTTACTAAACTCATCTTAAATACATTCCCTGTAGTGTGTGGATGAATCACATCGCCTTGAGGGGCGATAGTCCACACTTCCTTAATAGAAATTATCACATTTACACCAAATGGAATGTAAAAAAAGATATGTGATGTAAAAAGAATAAATAATATTAAAGAAATAATATATATATATATATATATAACATATATAAACAATGTCTCCATCATAATGTCCACCATGGTAGGCGGTAAAGGAAAAATAGACAATCATCATTTAGTGAGGTGGTAGTTCGTTGTACATGTAAACAGTATATTCATTACCCATTAAATGGAGGTGTGTGTAAGTGTAGGTTTAACCCTTAGAATAAAAGAATAATAGTATATTTAATATACTGTTTCTTTTATACAATCATGGCATAAATATTTTTCATGGTGTGGAGAAGGAAGATAAAAGAAAGGAGCTTCAGAGAAGGCATTACCTCTTAATCGAGTAACTCCTTTTGGTTGGTACCAAAGGCTTCCTTGGAAGACTTTTTACCAAAAGGTAGTATTAAGGGATTAAGGGAGGTATTTTTAAAATTGTATTGGGTATATAGTTTCCAATCCTAATAGGTTATATAGGTGTGAATAAGTGGGAGAGGTAGTGGCCTTTTATAGGGAAGGGAAGGACACACTTTGAATTTTTGAAAACAAGTTAGGTGTACACAGGTTTTTACCTAAAAAAAGTCATAAAAAACAAAACAAAACTCAATAATGGAAGTTTCATGGCCTAATAATTCCCATAAAATGGGTTTTTAATAAGTTTCTAAGTCATTTTGAGTATTAAATTAAAGTTTTAGTCCTTAGTTAAGCTTAATTTTACCTTTATTGGTGTAATTCATTTTAATTACATTCACATATCATTTTGGTAAAAAAAATAAGTTGACCTTATTAGAAAATATAAATTTTTATGATTCCAAATATGGGATTTTTTTTAAATTCCAATCACAAATTTCATAGAAATTAATTTAAAATTAATCCCGCTGACGAGACGACATTGTGGGTTTTTCAAGTAAAAATGATCAAAAAATTTCAAAGTTTTTATATACAATTTCAATGTGAAATTAGTCCCAATGACCTAAATTAGATTAATTTATAAAAATATTATCTAATTAAACTTTTAAACCAATTTAAAAATATAATTAATCCTTATAAATAAATTATATGTAAAAGCAGGTTTGAATTAAAATCCGATATTTTCACTATTTATCCAAACATGAAGTTTCTTAGAAAAATCCCCAAAATTCACCCTAAGATAATTTTGAAATTATAAATTAAAAAGTGAATTTTTTTATCAAATTAAATTGGTAAATTTTTTTAATATTAATTTTAATATTTTTCACAGAAGGACATTAAAAACAATTCATTCGAGAAAATAGTATTTTTAAACATAAACAACCTTTATAAAAAATTATATCTTTCATTATAAATATGTTTTATTTATATAAAAAAATTATATATGATATTTTAAAAGTATTTAGTACTATTTTTATTACTAAATTTAATGGATTTTTTATAATTATCTCATTTAAATAATTATAACAATAAAATGATGCTTTGTAGAAACATATGCCAAGTCAATGTTCTATGTAACGTATGACAAGTCGGTATTTTGTGACATGTATTCCAATTTCATGTTATGTGTAACATATTACAAGTTCATTTCTTGTGAAAGTAATGTTTGAATTATTTCATTGAAATACATAAATGATAATTTAATTTATTCTAAAAAAATCTCTATAAAAACTTGAGGTGTTACAGTTAGAGTAGTGAAAATATATTTAACACTATATGAGAGAGTTAATGGAGTTTGAATTTTTATTGAGATATTACATCAGCACTTACAGAGTCCCAATAAGTTGACACCATATATAGTGTTCAATAACATAATATCAAATAGTTGTATGAGACTATTCTACTACACAAATTTATCATTGAGTGATAATATGGGATTGCAATTTCAGAGCCAAGAAAAAGTAAAGTTTTCTAATTCATTATATGTTGAAATGATATAATCATATAAAAAACTACCATGAGGATATATTTTAGGGACAAATCATTTAAGTAAGTGGATTCAAACTATGTTTTCATAACAACAAACTCTATGAAACTATCATATCATTGGGTTTTTGTTAATGTATTGTTAAATTTTTCCACTATACTCTATTGAACCCTCAATGTATTACAATTATTTAATGTAGGAATTTAAATCACCAAGAGATAATTCATATTTTTTAAACCATTATTGATTTTTATTTTCAACATATTTTTCAAAACCCCAGTGATTAAGGTGACAAAAATATTGGTGATATCCTTCTATAAATAGTGATTAATGGGAATTCGATGAACGTATTTTTGAAATGGAATCCCAACTCTCATCTTTATTTAATTTATTTGAAAGATTATTTATGGTTGAACTAATTTTCGATGGTGTCGAAGATACAATATTTATTCAACTTTCATTCATTATCTATGGTTTTTATTTTTTTATGTCTTAATTTTTTTATCATTTATGCTATATTTATTCAATAATCTAATTTATGATTTTTCTAAAAAAAATAACATGTTTTAGACAT
Source organism: Viscum album (assembly GCA_963277665.1). Classification (NCBI taxonomy): domain Eukaryota; kingdom Viridiplantae; phylum Streptophyta; class Magnoliopsida; order Santalales; family Viscaceae; genus Viscum; species Viscum album. The sequence continues at coordinate 101,999,863 of OY728156.1, forward strand.
TATAAAACCATAAAAGTTACATTTTTAAAATATATAACCTAATAAAAAGGAAGAAAGTGTATTGGTTATAAATATATTATAAAATTTATGTTCCATATGTGTTGTAACTCCCCTTGAAAATTCAATTTATAGTTAAATATATAACTCATGAAGAGGAAAGAGGTGTGAAGTGTAGATGTAGGATCAGTTGATCAAAACTAATATAAAAAAATGTTCATTTTTTTTATTTATTTCTTATTTATGTTATAAATTTTATCAATTCCATCACCCCCCCCCCCCATGATCATGAGTATCATACATCTACACATCTGGGAAAAAATTAGTATCAAATCATTGGCTCTGTTGGATATTTATATATTACTAAATTTATCGTAAATAATAAATTGTTTAAGGGACTGATCATTATATATTGTAGGTTAAGGATCAAATGAAGGTCGGAATTCATAGATTTTTCCCTTCTAGGATGGAAATAACTGTAATTAATATAAAAAATAAATGGAATGCTACCTTAATCAATTAAGCAATAATCATTGGACCTTAATGATAAAACCACATCAACTACCAAAGGATGAACTTAATTATCTTACTAGTAATTATATAGAAAATTATATTCTAAATTATAATATTATGAGTAATTTTTATTTCATTATTTTAAAAAAATGTATTTACCCATGTTTCTACTTGTAAACTTACCATTGATATTTTTATATTATTAAAATTTACTCATTACGTTACTGGAAATTTAAAAATAACTAATCTTGGTATACTATAGTTTGAATACTAAAACTTTAGGATGGTATATAATGAGATTTTGAATCAATTTATCTCTAAATTTTCAAGTATTGCTAATTGAATGAGAGTACATAGAGAAATTTTGGAAAATAATTTTATATTTGAGAGATAACACATATCACTACCAATGAAGTTTAATTATAAGAAGGTAGACATTGATAAGAGAAATAACATTAATAAATATACACATGATGAGTTTATTAATTTATTTCTATAATAATAATTAGATATAAAGAACATAGTTAAATAAAATACAGCCAAAAATAAACGTGTATCTTTCAAATCTATAAATTATTTTCATATATATCAACATATCTGAGATATAGGGAGGTGAAAAAGATATATTAGTTAAACTTGTAGGAGGTGTTTATATTTACATGATCAATGATTCTCTTACCATCATATTTCTACCTCTATAAAGGCATAATCATATTTAATATTCAACATGATTCAATACCTCTCATGAAATGTGTTTAAAAAGAATTTAAATATAAATAAAGAATATTCATTTTTATAACATAACACATGATGAAATTTTTCCCATATGTTCTATTAACCAATTTCAATTTTAAACAAAGAATTACGATTCAAAAGAATCATTAAACATAAGCATGATCAAAGATGTGGTATTACCATACTTATAAGCCATAGCTCTTGACTAAAACAATTGATTTAGAGAATATAAAAATCATTAATTGACCACTTCACTTTAACAACCCATCCAAATTACTTAAACATAGAAAAAACTATTCATAAGGCTCAAAGGGTCACTTAGGAGGTGGTATGGGAGACAAGGCAATTGCTTATATGGGTAATTCCAACTACAAAGGGTAAATCACTAAATAGGTGAATTGTTTTCCATTGAATAATCATGTCTCATGGGAAATTACATTTAAAGGCTATTATATAATATAATTATGTGTTTTGGTAAATAAGAATTTGACCATTAAGGGGAAACTCATTTTGGGACATCTCTAAGGGTCATGTTCTAAACAGGCCATAAAAATATCTATAATAATGGAATCAAATAATAGAGGAAAAAAATGAAACAATATAAGAATTTTTTGTACCAATAATCAATACATTATATTTTAGAACACTGTGCACCTCCATAGAGGGTTTTTATTTTAAAAATGTGACATTTTTCTTCAAACAAATCATTGAATATATTTAACATCCATTTCAAGTAATGTTATAAATTATAAAAATAATCATTTCAAACTAACTACCAATCATTTAAATTCAACTTATAGAGGTTCTAATGGAATTAAAGAGGTTCCATTATCATTCATACATCCATGAGAAAAGGTAGAATCCATTTATGGTTTAATTTGAATGCTTAAGAGGATATCCAAGCTTTCAATCATTTAATTATAAATAGTAAATTCATGTGGAACACTCATGGGGTGATCATAAAAGAGTTAAAAAAGTTATAATTCCCAAAACAAGGATCAAAATACATGTATCAAGGCACAATGATCAATTTAATATGAACGAATCCATTATAAAGTAACACTCAGAAAATTACAGTGTGCAGTGTAATAGATAATTTTCTAAAATAATGGAAATCTCAAGAAAATGACCTTGACCATCTATCCCATATGAAGGATAACCTACCCATCCAATATCAAGCTCTGATTCGATCTGGTTAGGAAGATATCTGAGAAACCAACATTTTCCCTCAAAATAGAGAAAATGAGCTCTCACCAAAATAGTTCAAACAAGAAGAAATAATAAAAAGGAGTTAAGGGTGTACCGATGTGTGTCCATAAAGACTGAAAAAAATAGTTTGGATAATGTATGGAGGAGTTTCACCAAATCCTATAAAAGGCATGAAGGAGGAGAATCATGACTCAAAGGAGAGACTCACATGGCTGGTGGAGGAGGAATAAAAGAGATAAATGATAATTTTTGGACTCCTCATGTTTTAATCAAGTTTTAATGATCACAAATAATGTTAATCTTATTTAATTTATCTCAAATCATGTGTAGAGATGGTTGGTTTCTTTATTCTTTAAATAAACATCCATTAGATCCTGATTTTTATAAATCATGTTTGATTATTGTAAACAATATTTGATTTTGGTCTATAATTATTTCTTATATGAATTATTAATTTTAATTAATTCTATGAATATTAATGGTTAATATTGTTTACAGATATTTGGCTAAGTCTAAGAAACTATGAGTTTCCCACCAGTTCTGGTTTTTTGGAAAAGGACCCAGACACCATAACTGAGACACTATAACCCAAACACCATAACCCAGACATAGTAACCTAGATAGTATATCCCATACACTATAACCCTGATACCGTATCCCAGACATCGTAACCCATACACCATAACCCAAACATTGAAACCCTGACACCTTGACCAAGAAACCATTCAAATTTTGGAAAAGGACCAGAAACCGTGATCCTAACACCGCATATGTGCTACCAGTTACTGATATCAATGAAAATCTATCATAATGAATGTATCACCACTCAAATGAAAATAATAAGACACCACTTTTTTGTGATACTATTTCCAAGTGATACCATTTCAAGATAGACTGTGACACAGTTCATTAATTTGTTTTGTCATTTTAAATTTAATTTATAATGGTCATATTTAAGTCATTTAAAGGCACTGACATAGTTAATGTTTCTTTGTAGACATTTCACCTAATAGTATGAGGTACGAGGTGAATAATACATGTATCTTTTTGTCTTTAACACATGCACTTCGTAACAAAAATGAGAGCTTGGAACTGGAATAACCTGCGCAATAGAGTGAGTATTTGAAAAGAGAATTGATACATGCAACAAGAAACAACTAAAGAACACATAAAGCACTCTAAATTTCTGAAGCCTGGACTACTGTAGATCATATAAAAAAACATATTCACAATACCAACTATAATAAGAACAAGAGCTAGATAGCTTATACCATTGATCTAAAAACCAGAGCACCAGACTTTTGATACTTTGTTTTTCACAAGAGGACTCAATAATTTCATCTTATTCATCCAATAAGTCTAGATCTGCATAGAATAACACACAGACCACTTCTAAACCTTTCTCATAATCTTTTCTCTGTTGTGTTCTATTTTTATATTTTGAGCAGTGTGTGTGTGTCTGTTTTAAAACACGCATTGTCTCATATATTAAACTGAAGGATACAAGATATCCTTCTTCTCATCACTTCTTACATCTCTTTACTCCCATGGATAAGTGTGTAAGAGGTCCTTGTGGGACCTTGTATTTTATACCCACAATGAACAGTGGAAGAGTTCGTGTGTCCTAGATAGTCTTATGTATTGTTGTTTACCCCAATCCAGGTTGTCGATCAATTTTATTAATATAAATATCTTGGTGGAAGGTGATCACCAAGTTTATTGGATTAGGTCTCGGCTTGCGACTGAGCGACTAGTTTTATCCACTGTGTCTCTTGATTTGGTTTTTCTCTGGTTTACTGTATATTTTAGAAAACACTATATTTTACTTTTATAGTTAGTCTTGGATAGAAGTTATTACTATTTTACCACATTAGAATAGCTTCAAATGTGGTATCAATAACTCACATTGATATTACTAAGAATTAATCAATCTTCTAAGAAGTTATTCAAATAGTAAAACTGTTATAACAGTATTACCTTGATTAACTGGGATGTATTAATTTTTATTAGGGAATTTTTTTAAGTGAAATTTTTTATATAATTTTTTATAGATACTCAATTCACCCCTACCCCCCTAGTAATATACTCTAACCAACATTTGGTATCAAAGGATTTTATTCTTATTAAGACTATGTTTTAAAATCTGTTCTACTATGATTTTAGTTTTACTTTAATAATCTATAAATTTCTGTTAATTCTAATTTTCTAACTCTTTAAAGGTTTTTCTTTATTATGGATAATATACTTGAAGGTGCTGCAAAAAATAGACCACCATTCTTTAAGATAAATAATTATTCCTAATGGAAAATTATTATGAAAATGAATTTAGAAAGTATGGGTTTTGAAATTTGTTCTTAAATCGTAGATGATTATAATATTCTAGTTACTAATAGAATTATAAGGGAAGACCCAACCAATACTACTTATAAAAATAATTTTATTGATATGAATGCCTTGTATTGATATTTATGAGATGAGGAATTTAACAAAATATCTTCTTGTAAAACTACCTGTGAAATTTGGGATAATTTTTCTGTTTCATATGAAGAAACTTCTAGTGTGAAATAGATGAGACTCAATACTTATACTATTAAATATTATAACTTTAAAATGTATCCTGATAATCCTATTTCTGACATGTATCTCAGGTTCAATTAAATTTTCAACACAATGATCTCTCTTGGAAGAGAAGTTCCAACCAAAGAAACAATTATAAGGATTCTCAAATGCCTACCTGATATATGGAGAGGAACTTCTGTCTCAATTAGAGAGTCATTTCACATAAAAAAATTACCAATAAAAGAACTCATTGGAAAAATAAGGATGTTTGAAGATGATTTTAAAGTTAACAATGAAGAAGAGGATGAACCCAAAATAAAATCTATGGCAGTCAAGACCACCACCTCTAAACCCAAAGAAAATGAGAAAATACATGTTTTTGTAGAATTTTCTGGTAATGAATAGTCTTTACCTGATAGTGAGAAGAATATGGCCCAATTAGCCAAAAGTTTTAATAAATTTTACAAAAGTAGGAAATTTTTCAGAATTCCTAACTTCAAAAGAAGATGTGATCAAAAGGGAAGCTGGAATAAAGATTGGGAAAGAAATGACAAGTCTGATGAGATAGTGTGTTAGAAATATAACTGAAAGGGACATGTAAGTGTAGATTTTCCCAAGATCAAATACAAAAATAAATTTGAGGACAAAGATAGAATGTATAAAAAGGTAATGAAAGAAAATTGGAGTTATTCTAAGGATAGTTCAAGTGACTCAGTTTCTTCACATGATGAATAGGCTAACAAAGACGATATGTGTTTTATGACAAACACATCTAAGGTAACCTTGTAATCTCCTGTAAAAAATTACTATTATTCTGGAGATGAAATTGATTCTAAAAATATATCTAAAGAAGAAATGTTTGAGTATTGCAATATGCTTGAAGATATGTGTAATGAACTAAAATATAAATATAAGTCATTAAAGAAACTGTACGCTCTTACCTCAACTGTTACATCTCAACTTGCTGTAGAAAGAGATAAAAATGTTCAATTACTCAAAAAACAATGAATTAAAGATATATAATGAGAAATTGAAAAAGGACCTTGAAAGGTTTAATAATGGTAAAGATACCTTGGTACAAATTCTAGGTAAATAGATTTCCCATAAATATAATACTAGTATTAGCTATCAACATGTTAAAAGAAATTTTGGAAAAACCAATTTTGTTTCTAAATCTAGAATGTACAACTTTACTCCTAGTTTAGGAAAACATTCTACTACTTCAAATTATGATACACTCTCTACTGTTTTAATTTTTCTAGACCAAATAGATTTTTATTTCTCAAATACTTTACATAATGCTTATAGGAAACCTATGAGGAAAATTTGGGTTCCTAAAGAACTAGTTACAAATATTACTCGACCAAAACAAATATGGGTACCAAAGTCTATTTTTATTTGACTGTTTTTTAGGAAAACTGTTTAAAGAGATCGTATAAAATCTTATGATACTTGGAAAGTGGGTGTTCAAGACACATGATAGGAGACTATTAATGCTTCAAGAACTTAATAAAAAATTATGGGGGACATTTCCCATTTGGTGACAATGCCAAAGTAAAAATCATTGGCCTTGGACAAATTTGTAACTCTAACCCAATTTTAATTTCCAAATAAATTTTTGTTGATGGATAGAAATATAATTTTCTTAGTATTTCACAACTATGTGATAATGGATTTCATGTTGAATTTGAAAATGATTCTTCCAATGTTTTTAATTCTAAACATAAATTAGTATTTTCTTCATTAAGAAATCAAAATGTATATTCTATTAAATTATATTCTTTAGTTTCTCAAAATGATTCATGTTTAAGTGTATTTCACAAAGAGTCTTGGATTCGGTATAAAAGACTAGGACTCTGTAATATTCACTCTCTTAGAAAGTTAACTAGAAAAAGTTTAGTAAAAGATCTACCCAAACTTCAGTTTCCAAATGAGAAAGTGTGTAATCCTTATCAGAAGGGAAAGGAACACAAAATTTTCTTCAAACCAAATAAAAAAATTTCAACTTCTCAACCTCTCGAGTTGGTTCACATGGATTTTTTTGGACCATATAGAGTTTCTAGTTTAAATGTGAAGCACTATGATTATGTTCTTGTACAAGACTTTTCTAGATATACTTGGACCTTCTTTTTGGCTCAAAAAAGTGAAGTCTTCTCTCATTTCACCAAATATGCTGAAACTATAGAAAATATTAGTGGACTTAGAATTTAATCTTTAAGAAGTGATCATGGCCGTGAGTTTGAAAATCAAGAGTTTGAATCCTTTTGCTCACAAAATGGCTATAGTCATAAATTATCTGCCCCTATAACACCTCAACAAAATTGTGTTGTATAAATAAGAAATAGGACCTTGCAAGAAATTTCTAGAACTATTCCTAGTGAATATGAATTAAATATTTATTTCTGGGTTGAAGCTATAAATACAACATGCATATTATTAATAGAGTGTTGATTAGACCTATTATTAAAAGAACTCTATATGAGTTATGGAATAATAGAAAACCCAAAGTAAGAAACTTCAAAGTCTTTGGTTGCAAAGTTTATATCCTTAATACTAAGGACAATCTTAAAAAGTTTTCATCCATGAGTAATGAAGGAATCTTTCTCAGATACTCAATCTCTAGTAAATCCTATAAAGATTTTAACAAAAGAACTAAATGTGTGGAACAATATTTCCATGCCAAGTTAATGAGACAGATATACATGATCCTAATACCTCTCAAAAAAATATTTAGGATGATATATCAAATCTTGATATCAATGTTAAACCCTCCAAAAATCCATTAAATAAATCTGTAAAAACTTCCAGTTCTGTAAATTCTCTATATTCAAGTCATAATGAATTTGAAACTATTGAAGAACCTGAAATCAATAACCCCTCTTTTTCTATAGTTGTTATAACCCTTAGGAACCTTCCTTTAGATGTTGTTGTAGGAGATTTAGATAAAGGAACTCAAACTAGAGAGTCTCCTAGAAATCAGGTTGAACATCAATTTTTCTTGTCACAACTTGACCCTAAAAACATTAATGATTCTATCAATGATGAATTTAGGGGGATTCCTATGCAAGAATAACATAATCAGTTTGAAAGGAACAAAGTTTGGAAACTTTTTGATAGACCCAAATACATATTTACCATAGGCACTAATTGGGTGTTTAGAAATAAGGTAGATGAAGATGGTAATATTGTTAGAAACAAGGATATATTGGTTGCACAAGGATATATTCAAGATGAAGAAATTGACTATGAGGATACCTTTTCACCTGTTTCTAGACTTGATGCCATCAGAATCCTTCTTTCTTATGCTGCACATTTGAATTTCAAACTATATCAAATGGATGTCAAGAGTGCATTCCTAAATGGGTATATAGCTGATGATTTCTTTGTTGAACAACCACCTAGTTTCACAAATCCTCACTTTCTAAATCATGTTTACAAATTATCAAATTCTTTTTATGGTTTAAAACAAGCTCTAAGAACTTGGTATAAAAGATTAATTACTATTCTTATTTCTAAATGTTTTTCAAAAGGTATAGTTGATCCTAATATTTTTATAAAACAAATTTACAATGATGTTTTAGTAGTTCAAATTTATGTAGATGATATTATATTTGGATACTCAAAAAATTATTTATGTATTGTGTTTTCTAAAATGATGCAAATTGAATTTGAAATGAGTTTAATGGGTGAACTAAAATTCATTATTGGATTTAAAATCTTTCAAAATAAATATGGTTTTATTTGAAATCAAAGAAAATATACTAAATATCTTCTGAAACATTTTTGGCTGGGATAGCACTAAAAATAGTGATACTCTAATGAGTACAACTTTTAAGTTGGATCTTGATGAAGATATAGAATCTATTGATCAATTCACTTACAGAAGAATTATTGGAAGATTACTCTATATAACTTCTAGGCAACCTGACATTATGTTTATTGTATGTATGTGTGCTCATTTTCAATAAAACCCTAAGGAATCTCATTTAAATGTTGTAAAAAGGATTTTCAAATACCTCAAACATACACCCAATCTAGGAATTTACTATCCTAGAGGAAAATCATTTGATATAGTTGGCTATTCTAATGATGATTTTGGTGGTTATAAGTTTGATAGAAAAAGCACCTTTAGAACATGTCACTTTTAAGGCATGTCTCTAGTATCATGGTGTAGTATGAAACAAAACTTGGTTGCATTGTATACTAGAAAAGATTAATACATATTTGTTGGTAGTTTTAGTGCACACATTTTTTAGATGAAACACACATTTCTAGATTATGGATATCAATTCAGTCATATACCCATAAACTGTGATAATACAAGTGCTATTAACATTTCAAAAAATCTTGTTCGCACTCTAGGACAAAACATATTGATGTAAGACATCACTTTTTGAGAAACCATTATAAAAAAGGTGATATCACTTTGGAATTAATTGGAACTAAATATAATCTTTTTGATATATTCACCAAACCATTAAATTCTGAAAGGATATATTACATCATAAATGAATTAGGAATGATAAATCTCAAGTAGAAAATTTATTGTTTTCAAAAACTTACTGTTTCACAGTTTATGGTTTCATGATTTACAGTTTCACAAATTCACTATCTTAGAATTATTATCCCACTCTCATAGTTCTATAGGTTACTGTCTTGAAGTTACTATTTCGTGTTTATAGTCTCATAGTTACTATCTCTCAGTTTCTGTCTTAAACTTACTATTTCAAATGATGCAATTGCACTATTTAGAGACACACTGTATAGATGACACTATGAAAATCTGTTCCGGTCTCACGATGACAATCTATTCTGGTCTCACAAAAATGACATTTTTCATTTTATTTGTATTTTATTACCCATATCGTTGTGTTGATTATTGTATTGTTTTTATCATGCTCTTTTGAATTTTTGATGGTTGAAATCCCTAAATGATAAAAACGAAATATATTTCACTCTTTTCTTCACTCAATATCTTTTCTATCAAAAATAAAAGCCCTATCTTTTTTAAACCATAATTCTTCCTTCAACCCTTCATCTCTCTCTTGAACCCTCATTGAATGCTCAGAATGAAACTCCCATCTTCATCAACTCCTGAGAACCACAGATCTAAGATGAAAGTGAAGAGGGCACCAAAGGTAGGACCTGAAGGACTGTTGAACCCGAATCATGTTGATAGAATAGTCACACTAGAAAAAGAAATTTTTCCTAAGTGGTTGTTTTTAATTATGTCTTTAGTTTTGAAAGTATAGTAAGAGCAGGGATGGAGGAACTATTTCACAAAAGAGGTAAGACTGATTTATCCAAAACTTGTTTCTCAATTTTATCTGTTTGTTTAGTTTTCATTCAATACTAAAGATGGTTTTTTTGTAAGAAGATATATTAATGGTCAAAGATGTACCTTTTCCTTGAGGTTATGGGATTCCTTCCATGGTATAACTCATGAAGGAATTTTTGAGGACTACTAGATAGTTCTCCTCCTCCTGGTGATTTTTTTGCCTTAAAATTGGCCTTTGGAATCTTGACTGGAAATAAAAAGAAAATAAGATCAATTGATATAGATTTGGATGGTTAATTGAGATTACTATTTATGTTTATCCAAAATCTGATTAGTCCAAGAAAATGAGATTTTTCTACCCTCAATTATCAAGATGTATTATTGATACATCGTATAAAAAATGATCATAAGATTAAACTTTGTAAGAATATTATACTTCACACTTGTGATTTGATTAAGACAACTTCAAAGTATACCTCTTTCTTATATTCAAGGTTAATCTCTAAAAATTTTTATGTTAAATTAGTGGTTGGACCGAATAAATAATTCATCATAGACTATGAGTTATGTATATCAAAGTTTACAGTCAAAAGGATGAAAATAAGATGGAATCCTTAGAAAATGGCCTGGGTGGAGGACAGTGAAAGGATATATGAAAATTTTAATCTAGTTGAGTATCCTACAATACCTAAGAACATATCTAATTTTGTTTTGGAACTAGATGAAAATTTTGACTATCCTATTGAAGAATAAGAAGAGGTGGTTGTTGCACCTATGTAAGAAACTGTCTTGAGAAAAAAAGAAAGTGGTCTACCTATTTCACAAAATATGGTTGAGAAAGAAGCACTTGTTACTGAAGAAAATTATGATTTAGAAGAAGAACCTTATTCTAGAAAAGAATATGTTGTTAGCGTAAAAGTAAATGTTGTACATGGGGAGTATCTAGAAGAACTTTCTATTGAGAAAATGGATGCGGTTGAGGAACATTTAAAGGAACAAGATGATCCTGAAAATATATTATCTACTGAGGAAAGAATGGAACAAGCCTTCAAGCTGGCTAGAAAAGAAATGGATAAGGTTATTAGAGATGAACTTTTAGAAACAGATCAAGGGATTGAATCTCTTATTCCTAAAAAAGATGTACTTGTTGAGGGGGAGAATCACCTAAGTCTAGAAATTATTTATGTTCCAAATTCTGTTGATAAAATCACAATGGAAACATGGTATAAGTTTCCAAGATACATTGATATAGATAATGCCTAAGAGGCCTCAGTTAAAGGCATAGACATGTCTACTGTGTTTCAATTGAAACTAGTTTATTCTCTAGAAGTAATCTCTACACAGAACCTGAGCCTGTCTCACCTCATGTTCTTGAACATTCTCAAGAACCTTCTACTTTTGTGAGTCACAGTGATTTGAAAGACTTTAAAGACACTTTATTAGATATATTTGAAATGATCATGAACAAAAAACAGACTCCTATGAAAAATCTTAGTGAAAGATATGATGCCTTTATTTTATAGAAAATCACATATAAGATTCAACCAAAAATGATTGATAAAATACAAGAGGTTCAAATTGAAAAAAAGTAGTTGAGTAATGTGGTGAAGTCTCTGTAATATATAATTGAAGATATGAAAAACATGTTTCAATTAGTCCAAGCTCCTATTTCTCATTTTTTTGAGAATGTTAGTGGTCAAATTCCACAGAAATTTTCCTCTCTGATTCAACTAAACATGACTTAAATATTTGAAAAAGTGGATGAGATAAACATCTAGATAGTCAATGAGATGTGTGATATTGTAATTGGTCTCAAAAAACTGACTGATGAGTACATGGGATGTTTACAGAAAGTTTTTAATAAGCTCAAATCTCTCACTTTATCTATTACTACCTCTAATTTATCTAGATAGTCATCTCAACCCATTGACAGTGATCTGCTCAGAACTATTGTTAAGGAGGAACTTCAATCAGTGTTCATTAGTTTTGATAAAGAAATTTTATCTACAATTGTCAAGAATAGTGACAAAGACTTTGACTTAGGGAGGATTAATTCAAATATTTCAAATTATTCTCAAGAATAAATTACTAAGAAAGTGGATTTATACTTTAATAGGGTTTTTTTTTCTAAGCATGATATGACCAATCATTTCAAATATCTTATAGAGAACTTGAAAATTTCTCATGTCACTCAAGCCTTCAAGACTCAAGTCCAAAAGTTGAAAGATTTCACTCCTCTATTGGACATGTTCATGGAGAACAAAGATGATTTAGTGAAAGCAATGCAGTATGGTCATGATATCATTACTGATTTCATTCAGTTGTTCAAGACTTATCTTAATGTGCAGAGCATTGCTGTTGTGTCTCCTACAGTCGTACCTTTGTGGCCTGGTTTAACTCCTTCCACATCCACTATTTTTTCCTCTACCTCAATGTCTGTATCTCAGACTCAGATCCATATTAGACCTATTATCATTAAAAAATTGACTTGGTCTTCCACCAAACCCACTCCATCACCTTCTATTTTTTAAGGGCTACATCTTCAATCACACCTTGACCACAATAATTTAATTATTTTATATGTTTTCACTATTTCAATCCTCGTTTTAATTTCGTCTTGGTCCTAGTTGGATTGTTTTTGCACTTTTGTTAGTAAAAGAGTGTTTAGGACACGGGTGAAGCCGTCTGGCTTTATCAAATTACCAGGAGTCCCACCTGTTGCGTGGTTAATTAATTAATTAATGAGTTGAATAATTATGTGAGCATAAAATAATGTTAAAAAAAACTAAATATATAATTGAATTAAGAATTTTCACATTATTATTAATATTTCAATAAATATTTTTATTAATATAATTAGTAATATTATTATTATTTTTCATTATAGTTATAATTACTAATGGGTTGGTTTATAATTCATTTTTTTATGGGGGTTTTATTTTAATTTTCCTTTTTTTCTTGTTTCCCCCCTTCCCCTTGGTGGCGTCGTGCAAAGGGTCTCCCCCAGCCCTAAATCGTGCCCCCTAGCAGTTGGTGCCCTCTTATCCCCCTGCCTCCCTTCCGGAAGACAACACTCGGACCATCCTCCCTCAATTTACCGACACGCATAGGTCGGCCTCCCTCCTTTACCGAAGAGCATCAATCGGCCGACCTCCCCTCTCCTGGTTGTGAGACCCAGCCACCACTAGACCTCTCGCCAGCTGCGACCTCACCCTCGCCACACTCGGATCCCCTTGTTCCGCCTTTTCGGCCACCTCGCACCACTCCCGCTATAGGAACTGCACAGCCTTCGCCCAACACCCCACAACCATCACCCCTCGGTTGCGCCCTCCTTCCAGCAAGGCTCTACCCAGTGTGGTTCACCTCCGACAGCTTCCTTCAAGCTCTGTCTAGCCTCCCGCACCCCATCCACAGGTGTGTTCTACTTTGTATAGTTGTTTCTTCCATTTGATAGGCTTTCAGATTAGGTTTTTGTGTTATAATTGGTTTAGTTTTAATGTTTTTGGTTCAACCTCTTGTTTTAGGGGGTTCGTATGAGTTTTTTGAGGTGCATATTGGATGCGATTGAAATTTTTCACCAAATTTTGGAATTTCTACATTGAGGTAGGTAGTTCATGTACAAAATTTTTTTGATGAACTAATTTTCTTGTTAATTAATTTAAGATGTTATTTAATTAATTTGTTGTGTGTGAATTCTATTTATTTGGTGAATTATTTTATTTTCTTAAATAAATTTGGTGTTGTGTGATTGATCTTTTTGGTGCGAAATCAGTTTTAAAAAAGTGTAGTGTGCCTTTGATATTTTATAGCATGTTTTTATATAATGGGGTGTGTTTTTTAGGAAAAATCATGTTGTGTTATTTAATGTTAATTCATAAATCCTGAAACTTGTTATTTAAAATTTTGTAAGTGATGCGAATGGTTATTGGAAAGGTTTTTAGTGTACATTTTATTTTAAAAAGAAAATGAATTTGGGTGTGTTTTGACATAAGGCCATGTAGTGCTTCTTTGGTCTATTTTTATAAATTTTCAAATGTTTTATTGAATGATATTGGTGGTGCAAATTATGTTTTTATGCGTCTGTGTCAGATGGTTAGTACTAAAGAAGAACTTTAAAATGAAATTTGGAGTATTTTTAGTGAAAACATTTGTGTCATTAGCTAATTATTTACAAACTACTAAAATGATTTATTATATTATTTGTGTTACATGAAAATAGTTTTTGATTTAATTGATGAAGTGTTAGAATTTTATAGTTGTAGATCGATATGAAATTGGGTGTTAATGATGTGTGTCCTATGTTGCATCATTCATGGTTATTTTATGACTTCTGAAATTGATTTACTTAAGGACATTAAGGCTACGAAATCTGGTTTCGTGTAGTATTGTTGGGCACTTTGTCTTAAAACGGGATTTTGAATGTTTTTCTTTTGGTGCAAACCCTTGAAGCGTTATTTTGAAATGTTATGTATATTATTTAAGTGTTTAAATTGTTTTATTAAATTATGTGTGTAGTGCATTAGACCTCGCTATGATTGTTTTGGGATTCGGGTGTCGAGGTATCTTACATGTACATGCATAGGGTAAGGCACATATATATATATGCCCTCTTTGTACATATTCCCTCATGGCGTAGGAAATATTTGCAATGCAGCTATGGTTGTATATATATATATATATATGTATAAATGAATGTGCGTGTATGCATCAAGTGTGGGTTTGAGTTGTCGTCGAAAAATAACGACAAGTTTGAGGTAGGTCCCCTTTGTCTCTGCCTTTAATTTGAATTTCACAATTTCTTGCTTTTTTAAAAGTATGTTTTACATTTATGCTATATACACATGTTATGAAATTAGGTTGTGGTTTCTTGAAATGATTATGCATTTGTTTTGGAAATTGAAATGTATTTCTATTTCTATCAGTCTTAAGTGACCTTTTTAAAAAAATGTTTTTCTAAGTGGTTTTTAATTAGTAATGTGTATTTCCAAAGATGTTTGGAATTTTGGTCAGTTAATTGTAAAGAAGAAAAACATCACCTGAGGCACACCCCCTTTTGTTTTAGAAAAAAAGATTTGTTTAGTTGAATGTGTTATTATGTTTCTAATTTAATGCTTATGCATTGTGTGACGTGGAAGAGGGGAATGCACTTAAGGAGGGAGAACGGTGGTGAGAGGTTGAATGAGTTTTAGAAAAAGAAAAGTGTTTTGTACATACATGTTTAGTTGATAAAGAAAACTCACCACCACTTGAAATAGAGCATAATGGGAAACCTGGGTGTCTAGGTGGGTGACCAGGACTAGTATGCTAGATGATATGGAAAGGGTTCATCCTGGTTCTACTAGTAGGATTGACGCAACAACACTAACTAAACATATGTATTTCTGAGGGTTGTGGTCTTCTAATCCATGTTTTCTGAGGGTCATGGTCTTCTAATCCATGTTTGTTGAGGGTCATGGTTTCTAAGCCACATTTCACTAATGTATGAGGTCTATGGGGTCCCACTTGTGCTAGTTACCTATAGGGATTCCCCATGGTGCTCATTTGCGACATGCGTATTGTGAGATAATTTTCTTTTCAGTTGTTTCATACTTGATGTCTTATTTATGAAAACCAGATTTTAATCCAAACTGGTTTCTTTTCATTTTGAAATGTTAATGCATGCATGAAACCTATTTTGAAAATGTAGTGGGAGAGAAATGCTTTAATTAAAAATGAAAACTTGTTACATGAATTTGAAAAGAAGGAAAAACATTATTTTACTATATCTTATTTTCAAACTGGTATCATTTGATTTCTTACTAAAGGAAGAGGCATATGACGTGTTTATATTTTTTCATTCCTACTGAGCATCTTGGTGTTCACGCCTACTTATCTTTTCACTTGCAGGTTTCAATATTGGATCTCTTTTAGAAGTGATTATAGTTTACGTTCCGTGGTGACCCATGGGGTCACCGAAGGTATGTCATGTCACGTCGTTTATTCCTTTTTTTCACTGCCAAGTTGTTCAGTTTATTTCCCTTTATACATCTTCTTGTTCAGTTTATGTTTATTTATCTTTTTTATGGTCCAAATTGTTCCCAACTGGTTTATTTTGATGCCCGACACTAGTTTCCATCCCGTGGGGATCGGAAACTCCCTTTGGGATATGTTGCGGACCATCTCGGGTGACGGGTTTAGGGTCGACCTTGGTTGGTTCGTGACAAAATGATATCAAAGGAGGCCCTTGTTATTTAGGGTTTCAGTTATCTTGGTGATTAAGTGTGTTGGGAATCGAGAGGTAGGTGTGGAATGGATTTAATTAACCCTTTCATGTCCCGAGACTCGAGTTACCAGGGGTAGTCTGGGATTTGAGTTTTTCTTTTCTTAGTCAGTGTGGATGAGGGATGAAAAAGGAATTGATCCAGTGTTATGTGGAGAACTTTCATAGAGTAGTGGCCCATGTACAACATGAGTTCATGGTTCTATATGGTTCCCGTGGTTGATCCTCTCTTGGAGCATGGCCTACTAAGCCATGTTGTTGGGTTGGCATGGCCCCTAGTTCCTCATTCTGGAAATTTTGATGTGAGTTATTTCTGACATTTTTTTTGGTTGGTGTGAGTGGATCTCAAAAATTAAAATGGATTTTAATGAAAGGGTTTTTCAAAAGGTAATATGGTTGTTAGAGTGGAAAATTGGTTTTTGAAATGGAAAATGTTTTGGAATTTGGAAATGTTTTGCTTTAATGATAAGTGATTTTTTCAAATTGGTTGGGAATTTGTGCTTTATGCTGAATGATCTGTTTTGGAAATGAGAAGTGTCTTGAATTAACCCTTGGTATTATTATTAGGGATCACATATATAGAGGTGTGCATGTGGAACAAGGATAATTAGTGGTATGTGTGGATGGGTGCATGAGCTAGCACAATGGTATATGTATATGAGAGACTTCATGGGATACCAATTGTGGGTACTTAAGTTGTTTGTTTTCTGAAATATGGTTTTCAGAAAGGTAATTTAAATGTTTTTAATGGTAAGAAATTGTTTTGTGTTCTCTTTTCATGTTTGGCATTCTTTTTCAAGGGTTCTTGGATTTTGGCATAATTGAATGGGGGTTAGAATAGTGAATTGAGTTTGGGATTTAGTTTGTGATTGAGGTGTGGAATTTTGATTTATGATGAATTTTGATTCAGATTTGTGCATCTTGTTTTTGAGTATGTTGCCCAGAAAATTCCCTTAGGTTTTTAGTGAGTCTCTTCTAGTTGTTGGTTCTACCTAGACTCTTAGTAGAGTGGTGGAATTAATTTCTTTTCTGTTGTTGTCCATATTCCATGGTGATCATGATCTATCGAAGTTAGTGGACTGGTTTGGTGAAATCGTTGGTGTTTTCAGGTTATTGGAAACTCCCAAAGCTATACAAGTCTGTGTTGGTTCGAGTTCATTTGAGGGTTCACCTTTGGATTGGTGTGGGAGAAAATCCCAGCGTTGTTGCATGATGGGATGTCTTGGAAGCTGTTTAAGACCACATCTATCTGATGGTTTATACCTAAAGAGGTGAAAGCAAGGAAATTGGTAGAGCTCGTGAGTGTCCAATTAGGCCAACAGATAGGGAAGGCTTACGCCAGGCATTTCGAGGGGTTGATTCCCTTTTCTCCAGAGGTAGTGCCATGGAATCAGTTGAAGTTTCTCTTGTGTGGGGTCTTCATCTAGGGTTATAGGACTGATTCTTTTTGGTGTTCGGGAAGGTTCCCTATCTGGTGAGGAGTGGGAATCGGAGGAACCAATATCATACAAGTCTTCTTGTCAATTCCATCTCCCATTAGTCAGTCCACTCTCTAGTTCTATTCTGGTGAGGCCGGTTTGGGTACTTTAAGTCGCCTTGTCATCATCCTATGGAGGCTTGTCATCAGTGTGGATGTTTGGGACACTTGGAGAGGTTCCTCTAGTGACATCATCAGAAGGAGTCTTGACCAATGTTAGCTTCTAAATGTGGGGCAGTAGATGATTCAAGACATCAGAGCTCTAGCCACAGGTCTCAGAGTGAAGCCTTTCACAGAATCAAGAATCATGGGTTGTGGTGCACCATGGTCTAACTTTTGTCTCCAATGATGAAATAAGGACGATTTAAATTTCTCTATTCAATCTCCCTCATCTTTGAAGGTTATTTACTACTGTAAGTGTCATAGAGGTCTATTTTTCTAATTGTATTATGTGTTCTTTGAATACCCCACTTTGGTCGTTAGAAGGCATGGTGATCTCGTTTTCTTGTAATTCCAGTGGTTGTGCCTCCCAAAATATCAGTTTTGAAGGTTGTCTATTTATGGCTATGAGTCTCAAGATGATTGTCTCTCTTGTGTGGCTAGCTACTTTGGTGACCCACTCTTATTTTAGGACATTCTCTTTTCGGGAGACACATGCATCTTAGGAAATAATGAATAGGGTTTTGATCCGCCATTTGGTTTGGGGTCTTTCATCAGGGACCCATGTGGTGGGGGTTTGGTTTATGCAAAGATTTCATGGGTCAGTTGTGCTGGTTTTCTCGTGTCGGTCCATACTAATTGGCCTAAGCTAGTCGGTTGTGCTGGCTTTCCCTTTGTTTCATTTCAGTTGTTCTAGAGTTAGCTCGTGCTGAGTTTCTCAATGTTGGTTGTGCTAGTTGGGTTCTTATGGTGGGGAGAACCCTCCTCGTTTCTTGAGGTCTCTTCTCTTTGAAATTTCGCATAACATTGGTTGTGTGTGAATAATGGAGTGAAAAGTCACACCTAGTTCGTGATTTTTTTAGCATCGTTCAGTTTCGAACTCAGGTTTGATTCCTCGTCTAGCTGGGGGACTTTCTGGGGGAAATTTTTTTTTTGGTGGGGATAATTGTCACACCCAGACCACAAGAATTTAATTATTTTATTTTTTTCACTATTTCAATCCTTGTTTTGATTTCTTCTTGGGTCCGGTTGGATTTTTTTGCGCTTTTGTTAATAAACGAGCATTCAGGGCATGGGCGAAGACGTCTGGCTTTGTCAAATTACTAGGAAGAACACCCGTTGCACGGTTAATTAATTAATTAATGAGTTGAATAATGATGTGAGAATAAAATAAAGTTAAAAAAATTAATATATAATTGAATTAAGAATTGTCACATTATTATTAATATTTTAAGAAAGATTTTTATTAATATCATTAGTACTATTATTGTTACTATTTTCAATATAATTATAATTACTAATGGGTTGGTTTATAATTCAATTTTTATGGGGGTTTTATTTTAATTTTCCTTTTATTTTTTTATTTTTCTCTTCCCCCCCCCCCCCTTCCCCTTGGTGGCATCCCGCACAGGGTCTCCCCTCAACCCTAAATTGCGCCCCCTAGCAGCTAGCACCCTCTTATCCCTAGCCTTCCTTCTGGCGGACAACACCCGGACTAGCCTCCCTCATTTTACCAGCGTACACGGGCCAGCCTCCCTCCTTCACCAGCAAGCTTCAATCGGCTGACCCCCCCCCCCCTCTCCTGGTTGCGTGACCCAGCCATCGCTGGACCTCCAGCTAGCCACGACCTCATCCTCGTCGTGCTTGGATCCCCTTGTTCCGTCCTTTCGGCTCTCCTCACGCCACTCCCACTACAGGCGCTGCATAGCCTTCACCCAACACCCCACAACCATCACCCCTTGGTCGCGCCCTCCTTCTAGAAAGGCTCTACCCGGTTTGGCACACCTCTGATAGCTTCCTTCAAGCTCCGGCTAGCCCCTCACACCCCAGTCGTAGGAGCGTTCTACTTCGTATAGTTGTTTCTTCCATTTGAAAGGCTTTCAGATTAGGTTTTTGTATCGTAATTGGTCGGTTTTTATTTTCTTGGTTTGAACTTTTGATTTAGGGGATCCTTTTGAGTTGTTTGAGGTGCGGATTGGATGTGATTGGAATTTCGCATGAAATTTTGGAGTTTCTACATCGAGGTAGGTAGTTTGTGTACAAAAATTGTTTGATGAACTAATTTGCTTGTTTAATTAATTTATGATGTTCGTTAATTAATTTTTTGAGTGCTAATTGTGTTTATTTGGTGAATTATTTTACTTTGTTAAATAAATTTGGCGTTCTGTGGTTGATTCGTTTGGTGAAAAATCTGTTTTAATGAAGTTTAGTTTGCCTTTGATATTTTATATCATGTTTTTATATAATGGGGTGTGTTTTTGAGGAAAACTCATGTTCTGTTATTTGATGTTAATTAATAAATTGTGAAATTCGTTATTTAAAATTTTGTAAGTAATGTGAATGATGTTTGGAAGGGTTTTTAGTGTGCATTTGATTTTAAAAAGAAAAGGAATTTGGGTGTGTTTTGACGAAAGGCCATGTAATTCTTCTTTGGTCTATTTTTATAAATTTTCAAATGTATTATTGATTGATATTGGTGGTGAAAATCATTTTTTATGTGTCTGTGTCGGATGGTAGTTTCTAAAGAAGAACATTAAAATGAAATTGGGTTTATTTTTATGGAAAACATTTTCATCATTCTTTAATGCTTTACAAACTACTCAAAGGATTTATTATATTATTTGGGTGGCATGAAAATCGTTTTTGATAGCATTGATGCAGTGTTAAAATTTTAGAGTTGTAGTTTGATATGAAATTGGGTGTTTCTAAAGTGTGTCCTATGTTGCATCATTCATGGTTATTTTATGACTTCTAGAATTGATTTATTTAAGGACATTAAGGCTATAAAATCTGGTTGTGTGTAGTATTGTTGGGAAATTTTCCTTAAAAATAGGATTTTGAATGTTTTTATTTTGGTGAAAACCATTGATGCATTACTTTTAAATGTTTTGTATATTGTTTTAAGTGTTTAAAATGTTTTGTTAAATTATGTGTGTATTGCGTTGGACCTCGCTGTGATGGTTTTGTGTTGCGGGTGTCGAGGTATCCTACATGTACATGCATAGGGTAAGGCATATATATATATATATATATATATATTCCCTCTTTGTACATATTCCCTCATGGAATGAGGAATATGTGCTATGTTGTTAGGGGTGTATATATATATATGTGTATAAATGCATGTGCTTGTATGCGTCAAGTGTCGGTTCGAGTAGTCATCGACAAATAGCGACAAGTTTGTGGTAGGTCCCCTTTTCCTATGCCATTAATTTTAATTTCATAATTTCTTTCTTATTTTAAAAGTATGTTTTACATTTATGATATATACACATGTTATGAAATTAGGTTTTGGTTGCTTGAAATGATTATGCATTTGTTTTGGAAATTGAAATGCATTTTTATTGCTATCATTCTTAAGTGACCTTTTCTTAAAAAAATTGGTTTTCTAAGTGGTTTTGAATTGTTAATGTGTATTTCCAAAGGTTTTTGGACTTTTGGTCGGTTAATTGTAAAAAAGAAAAACATCTCCTGAGGCACTCCCCCTTTGGTTTTAGAGAAAATGATTTTTTTTAGTTGAATGTGTTATTATGTGCCTAATTTAATGATTATGCATTGTGTGATGTGGAAGAGGGGGAATGTGAATAAGGAGGGAGAATGGTGGTGAGAGGTGGAATGGGTTTTAGAAAAAGAAAAGTGTTATGTACATACATGTTTTCTTGATAAAGAAAACTCACCACCACTTGCAATAGGGCACAATGGGAACCTGGGTGTTTAGGTGGGTGACTAGGACTAGTACGCTAGATGACACAGTAGGGGTTCGTCCAGGTTCTTCAAGTAGGATGGATGCAACAACACAAACTAATCATATATATTTATGAGGGTTGTGGTCTTCTAAGCCAATTTTTCTTAGGGTCGTGGTCTTCTAATCTACATTTTCTGAGGTTCATGGTTTCTAAGCCACGTTTTACTGAGGTACGAGGTCTCTAGGGTCCCACTTGTGCTACTTACCTATAGGTAATACCCATGGTGCTCATTTTCGATATGGGTCTTGTGATGTAATTTTCTTTTCAGTTGTTTCATAGTTGATGTCCTATTTGTGAAAACAATATTTTAATCCAAACTAGTTTCTTTTAATTTTGAAATGTTAATGCATGCTTGAAACCTATTGTGAAAATGTAGTGGGAGAGAAATTCTTTAATTGAAAATGAAAACTCGTTACTTGAATTCGGAAATAAGGAAAAACATTATTTTATTATATCTTATTTTCAAACTGGCTTGATTGGATTTATTACTAAAGGCAGGGGCATAGGAAGTGGTTATATTTTTCCATTTCTACTGAACATGTCGGTGCTCATGCCTACATTAATTTTTAGTTGCCGGTTTCAGTCTTGGATCTATTTTGTGAGAGATTTTAGTTTACGTTCCTTGGTGACCCACGGGGTCACTTGAGGAATGTCACGTTGCATCATTTATTCGTTTTTTTCGCTGCCAAGTTGTTCAGTTTATTTCCCTTCATTCATCTGCTTGTTCAGTTTATGATTGTTTATATTTGTTACGATCCAAATCATCCCAACTGATTAATTTTGATACCCAACACTAGTTTCCAGCCCGTGGGGATTGGGAACACCCTTTGGGCCATGTCGCGGACCTGCTCGGGGGACCGGTTCAGGGTCGACCCGGGTTGGTTCATGACATCTTCCTTATTTGAAAGTTTCCTCACTCCATTATTCAACCTCTAATTCAACTCCTGTGGATCCTTCTGATGTTGCTGCAAAGGGAAAATAAAAAATATATAGTGTTTAAGAAAAGTGAAACTTGTATCTTGATAGGGATGTTTAGTACTTTTTTCTACTACTTGTCATGTCACATATATTTCTATATGATGCAATGTGCACTGTTGTTGTCTATTGTCTTCTTTACTAACCTTCCTTTTTCTTTCTTTTTCCTCTAATCTTTTTTATTAACCCCAAAGGGGGAGAAATAACACTAATAATATAACTCCAACTCCAATGATTTTTTATCATAAAAAAGGTGGATATTTTTGGACTCCTCATGTTTAATCATGTTTTAATGATAAAAAATATTTATAATCTTGTTTAATATATCTCAAATCATGTATAAAGATTGTTGGTTTCCTTATGATTTAAATATACATCCTCTAGATCTTGATTCCTATAAATCATGTTTGATTATTGTAAACTATATTTAATTTTCTTATATAATGATTTCTTATATGAATGATTAATTCTATTTCATTCTGTGAAAATTATTTCTTAAGACTGTTTATATATATTTGTTTAAGTCTGAGAAACCATGAGTTTGCCACCAGTTTTGGTTTTCTGGAAAAGGACCCAAACACCGTAACCCAGACACCATAACCCAGACACCGTAACCCAGAAATTGTAACGTAGACACCATAACCCTGACATGGTAACCTAGACATCATAACCCAGACACTGTAACTTAGACATTATGACTAAGACACCGTTCAAATATTGGAAATAGACCAGACATTGTGATCCTAACACCACATATGTGCTATCAATTACTAAGATCAATGAAATTGTAGCATCACGACTATCTCACCACTCAAAGAAAAATAATAAGACATTGTTTTGTGGTGACACCATTTCCAAGTGATGTCGTTTCAAGAAAAACTATGAAATCATTCTTTAATCTATTTTATCATTTTCAATTTAATTTCTAACGGTCATATCTGAGTCATTTAAAGGCACTGACATAGTTAATGTTCCCTTATAGACATTTCATCTGAAAATATGAGGTATGAGGTGTATAATACATGAATCATGTTGGCTTCAACACATGCACTCTGTAACAAATAGAAGATCATGGAACTGGAACAACATGCGTAGTAGAGTGAGCATTTGAAAAGAGAACTGATACATGAAACAAGAAATAACCAAAGAACACATGAATCACTCTCGATTCTTGAAGTATGGACTATTGTAGATTAGAGACAAAAACATATTTGTAGTACCAACTCTAAGAAGAACAAGAGGTAAACAGCTTATATCATCGAGATGGAAACTAGACCACCAGACTTTTGATACCATGTTTTTCACAAGAAGACTCGATTCTTGCATCTACTTCATCCTACAATTCCAAATATTCATAGAATAACACTTAGATCACTTGTAACCCTTTCTCATCATCCTTTCTCTCTTCTGTACTATTTTTAGCTTTCGAGGAGTGTGTGTGTGTGTCCGTATTAAAACACACACTATCTCCTATATTAAACTAAAGGATACAAGATATCCTTCATCTCATCACTTCTTACATCTATTTACTCCCATGGATAAGTGCAGAAGAGATTCTTGTGTGACCTGGTAGTTTTTACCAACAAAGAACAATAGAAGATGTCGTGTGACCTGGAAAGTCTTGTGTACTGTTGTTTGCCCCAATCCAGGGTTTGAATCAAGTTTATTAATATAAACTACTTGGTGGAAGGTGATCACCAAGTTGAGTGGATTAGGTCTCATCTTGAGACTGAACCAATTATTTTATCCATTGTGCCTCTTAATTTAGATTTTCTATGATTTACTATATATTTCAGAAAACACTATATTTTACTTTGATAATTACTCTTGGATAGAATTTATCACAATTTTTCCTCATTAGAATAACTTCAAAAGTTTTATCAGTAACTCCCATTGATATTACTGAGATTTAATCAATCTTCTGAGAAGTTATTCGAACAGTCAAACTATTATAATAGTATTTCCTTGATTAACTGGGATGTATTCATTTTTATTGGGGAATCTTTTTAAGTGGCCCTTTTAATAGAAATTTTTATAGATATTCAATTCACCCCCCCCCCATATTGATTAATCTACTCTGATAAAAAATATTTAATCTCATTGAGGCTAAAAATTTATTTTCTCCCCAAAACTCGGGTCACATGGTTTGGACAAACCATGCGCCAAACATGCATCACTGTTGCTTAAAAATCACCTCGCACTACTTTACCCACATGTTTATCTTGGTCATGTTCAAACTGTGAAATGAATAGTGATTAGGTACTGCCTAATTGGTACTGAACATGTAGGATAGGTGCATGTTTTGGAAAAACCATGCACAAACTATGAGGGGCACATCTTCTCCCACCTCTAAAGTTTCATGGTTTTCTGCTAGGGGAAACACTATTTCAGACAAAGTGTGCACCCCATCAGACCCTCTGAACTTGGGTTTCCCATACCTTGGTGCTTCTAAAAATCAAAAAAAAACCCAAGATACCCCTTGGTCCTTCACCCAAGTCTAAAAAAACATGTTGAAGTGTTCCATCTCTCAAAATCAAATTCTAAAACTCGATTTTAAAAATGTCCGAACCAATAAACAAAAAGGTTTAAATTCATTTGTATTATCACCTTGGATAAAAATGTGGGATGTTACATGGCATGGAGAAAATTCCTAAAATTTTATTTAAGAGATTAATAAATTATATAAAAAATTATTTTAATATTGGATTATTCTATCTAATAAATAATTCATTTGAATTGTTAATTTATTATGATTTGGAATTTATAAGTTGTGAGATCGATAGAAAAATCACTAGTTGCATGATTTATTTTTTCATTAAGAGTTTAGTTTTATAGAGTTTTAAGAAGTAATATTTTATTTCTTTGTCATCAGTTAAAGCTACATATGTTGTAGTGGAAGGCTATTGGGAATAGTCACTTTGTATTATATATATTTTTTATAACATTGGTATAATATATGAAATATATTTAATATATTATGATAATTCTACAACTGTATCTATTTCAAAGAATCCTCTATAACAATCAAGTAAAAAACATAATGAGTTGAGATATCACATTATTCATGATCATGTAAAGAACCGATACATTTCACTATATATTGTTCCCACTAAATAACAATTGGATGACATATTTAGTAATCCATAGGATGATACAATGTTTAAGATGATCAAAAAATCTCTCAGATGATGGATGTTTCCAATAGATTTAGTTCTTATTATAGATTTCAAAATATTCTATGTTGTAAATAATTTTGTATTATCTAGTATTATATTCTCAAAAAAATGTTATGGGCCCCAAGAATACATTTTCTTGATAACATTGTGTTTTTAGCACTATAATTTACATTGGGAATAATAGTGTAATATGTTAACTCGTAAATATAGATAAGTTTTTCAAATGATATATGTGTTAACTAAACAACTCAAATTAGAGAACAATATCATATAAAGAATATTTATGACATTACATTTTAACAGTAACAAGATAACAATTTATTTCATGGTATTTTATTATTTATTAATATTATCATATGATATGAATTAATATTATGTCAACGCCATAAAGTTGTCTTGGGATTAAATGTGACAATATGTTAGAATTTTAACACTATTTTTAGATCTATATAGAAATAATGATATCTGGAAACACCTTATAAATGATGAAATGCAATATTATGATGGTATGGAAATAAATTTTTATGGTGGAACACATGGCTACATCACATCAATAACATTTTATTTGATAATAATATATGTTACACAGCTGGAATGATGTTGTCTCAAAAAAAGATATCTTATTGCATGGATAATTTTATCTAATATCAAGTGTTACATAATCAATGGAAAAATATGTTTAATCATTTTTTTAATATTATTTTGATCATTTTATATCATTTTCATATTTTATATTGAATCAAATAGGATTATAAAATTCAAAGGACTGTTTATTCATTTTTCACCCGAAACATTTATTCATCAACCCAGGTTAGTGTGTTTCTCATTTATTATTTTCTATTTAATTCTATTTAAAATCGGTAAAAAATAACCTGACATAGTCTATCTAAGATCATGATGAGTCTATGGATTAATATTTATAGATTACATCTAATATAAAATTAATAAATATGTTTGATATGGATTTACCTAATAAGAAGTGGTCTAATCAGAAGAAATTATCATTGGCGTCATCAATGGTATGTTTTTTTGTTAAAGAATATTTTCAAAACAAGTTGATGAAATGATGAATCATGTTGAATATATTTATAGATATTTTATGGATAGAAAAGTTGATATTTGATTTTTCGGAAGAAAGTTTTTTATAAATAGAGTATGATTCTTCAATATATCGATAATGAGATTATATTTAAAAATGGTGTGATATATTTTTTCTAGATTCATATTATTGAATAAGATTCAATATGAATTTATCACTAGTAGAGTAAATAGAATAAATTTAATGGTTATATTTTTGGAGATTAATATTATTTTTAGACTAGGCCACCATGGAAATTATGTTTTAATTATAATGAATATGCTTTTGGGGAGAAAATATTAATTAAATTTTTTTGAAGAAACTTTTAGGAAAATATAATTTTGATAGGGTAAAATTATTTTAGTTATGTGATAATAATATAATTTTATAAAATTTTATTCAAACTACAGTGGCCCTTTGATTTTTTATTATGATCTTGTGAATTTGTATGATGAATATACATGCCACTTCATTCTTTTCAGGAAACCATTAAATCTAGCCAAGATTTTTTTCTAAGTGACTAATTTAATTTCTATGGAGAAACAATATGTGAACCAAGATATTATCTATGGGAGGTTCATCAATATGTTGTTACACAAGCTATGTGTACTTATTAACCGAGATATAGGGATGATATATAATGAAGAAACTTATATTACAGAAGGAAATATATGAAACATAAATATATCTTGTTACCCAATGTATAATATTTATATTGATTAAATTTATATATTTCTCAATAATTATAATCTATTAGAGCACTCAGAACCACCTTAAGGCGAGGTGGGGATTGTATTTCCTCCATGATAAGATCAAAGGAATTCTTTAGGTTCATATCCTACTAATCAAGGAGAATATTCTAAAATAAATAATAATATTATAGTTAAAACTAAATTTCCAGTGGCCTTTAGTTCTAATAATTACTTTGATAAAATAATTAATGAAGTCCAAGATTAAATTCCTCAACTAAAGAATGGTAATTCTAAAAATACTTAAACATTTATAAATTTCATAAAATAGACTAAAAATGTATATATGGAAATGAATAGGATTGGATTTTATTTTGAAACTTATTTCGTAAAATTTTATCAGTTGAAGTAGGTATTGAGTATCATTGGAAACTTTTTTAACTCATAAAATAAGGTTGTACATTCAAATTTATCTATTTCACCTTTTCCAATGAAGAAATGAGGGTAAAAAAATTATCCATTATAACACATATATCAAATGGAAATAACTCATGATAAACTAGCTATAGGGATGATATAGTATCTATACATATTTTTCAAAGATAGGTATCTCAAGGCCAGACCTCAATTGGGAAGCAAGATGAAGATATAGAGAATAAGGAATACTCAATAAAGAAATTCAATAAAGTTAAAACCAATTATAATCCCATTAATGAAGTTAAAGTAGTTAAATAAGTAAAAGATATCGAAAAATATGTAAAATACTTCATTGAGAAAGAAATTTTAAAGATCACACAAATAAATAAGTAGTATGGTTCTAAATAAGTATCTAAATCTAAAAAAGTTTCAATAAGTAATAGAGAAGCACCTTGGGAAAAGTTACCACTAATAACGAATAGGATTATAGTATATATGACCATATAAGATTATAATGAAGTAGATATATATACATATCAATAGAATAACAAATATGATATTAAAATTACTTTATTAGTTTTGGTGGAATCTATATTTCTACCAAAATCTAGTATGATTACTCTACCTAGTTTTACACATCATGTAGTGACTGAATAACATATTGGTTTTCCTAAACCTTCAATTAAAATTCAAATTAAATATTATTTTTAATTTATTAATAATATTTAATCTGATGACACATTATACTATTTGGATATAATTATTAGACCATATTCAATTTCAATTTCTACATTCAGAGAACAATATCCATCTGAGATTGACATTCAAGAAGATCATAGTGCAAAAAAAATTGAGAAATATTCACCGATGGAAGATAATGTATCAGAGGATGATGTATGTAAGATAGAATTAGTATTACCTTTAGTTTAAATTCTATAAAATTCTATTTTATATCATGTTATATAAGCTATATTAGCCACTATTATTTTTCAAATAGTTATAGTTGGAGCTGAGTAGGATAGGTTCAAGTCAGTACTTGATAATGATGTTTAGAAAATGGTGGAAGAAAAATCTGAATTTCTTTAACTCTTTCTTGTTTTTTATTTTATATTGTCTTTTGTACTATGATAAATTGTTCCTATATTTTTTGAAATTATTTGACTCGTGTGTTTTAATATTTTTATTTTTATAAGTTTAAACGGGAATAAATTTAGATATATTTGTAAATTTATTTCATATATGCATATCAATATGACAATTTAATAATTTTTTCTTATATTTTTTCATATTATGTTAGTTTTATATATTTTTATAGGTGCTTTTAATCGTAATTTTTTTTTGTTAAGATTATTTTAGGTATAGATGGATTCGATAATTGGATGCCTACACTATGTTGGACCAAACATATCTTGTATTCAAGGTTGACATTATAAAGTCTCACCAATGTAATTATAGTTATGATCACCTAGATTTGTTTTTCATTATTTCTATTTCTCATTAATATTTCATTTATGGAGAATAAATCTAATAATTATAATATTTTTAATATATATTTTCTTGTTTATTTTCTATTATGGACATATTTTAATATTTCTAAGATTTAGTGTATCTAGATCCGATCATGGAATTGGATTAGTTTGGTTAAATACATTATGTCTGAAAAGAATGTATTATTAATAGTTAAACTAAAACTAAATTGATATCACATAAGTATCATTGGACGAAAATATACATAAGGCAAGATCAGAAAGAGAAATGAGTACTAAGTTATATTATGAGACTACATCAATGTTAATAGAGTATCAATAAATTGATGTAAGATACATTTTTTCATAACATAATATCAAGTATTTTCATGAGACGACTCTACCAAATGAATATAATATTGAGTAACATTATCATACTTTATTATTAAATCCAATAAACTATCAAGATCATTGGTGAAATGATTGTTGAAAATTTAATGCCATGTCAATAATTACCACAGGGATACATTATGTAGATAGTGAAATATTATTAAGAAGATGTAGACAATTTTTTCATGCCAACATACTTTCAGGTACTAACATATCTTTATGTTACTGTAAAAATATTTTCTTGTAGCTTCATAAAACTAAATTGAATCCTCTACGTACTTTGAATCTGTAATAATGAAATTTAAAGCACTCAATGATAATTTATATTTTAGAATTCTTGATTTAATTTTTTTACAATTTTTTTGGAAACATTTAATATTAATAAAGTAATACCATTGTAGATATTCTTCTATAAATAGATATTTATGTGAACCAAATGAATAAATTTTTGAACTATGATCACAACTATCTTCTTAGTGAAATTTTTATGCAATATTCCTCGAATATGTAACAACCCTATAAATGATATAATAAATAATTTTTATAATTTTTAATATGAATTATATAGTTATATTCATTATAAAAATATTAATTAATTTTTAAATCAAAAAGGATTTTGTTTTATCTAAAATCTTTTCATATAAGGTTTTATTTAAAATTTTAATTTATATATTTTCAAATTTGTATTTAAAAAATATGAATAAAATTAATTAAATCATAATATCAAAATTTACTTAGTTTTAATGATTGGTATTTTTTTGAAAATATTGATTTCTTATTGAATATTGAAAATACCAATTTT
Source organism: Viscum album (assembly GCA_963277665.1). Classification (NCBI taxonomy): domain Eukaryota; kingdom Viridiplantae; phylum Streptophyta; class Magnoliopsida; order Santalales; family Viscaceae; genus Viscum; species Viscum album. The sequence goes on from OY728156.1 coordinate 102,030,788, forward strand.
TGTAAAAAAAAAGGTCATTTATATTCAGTAATTTAAGTATTTTAAACGTCACAATATGTTTTGAATATGATTTAAAGTTAAATAATAATTATTTATTTATTGTTAATCCATTAATTACTTTTTAATCATCTTTATATTGGTTTTTAGTATAAGTTTCTTTTGGGTTTTAAAATGTGATTTTTCTAAAAACTATTCTATAATGCATAATATTTATATATTTTAATTAATTAAGATAATACCTAATGAGAAATTTTTTAAATGAGATTTTTCGATTATATATCAATAAATAGTAATTTATATCCATAAAATTATTATTATTTGTCATAGAGTTAATATAAAATCATCTTTTCTTGAAAAATACATTTCTTGAAAACTTGTTTCCATTGCATATGTGTGTTAGTTTTAAATTTTATTTTCCCACTTAAATGAGGTGAATTTGGAAAAATGGATTCCATATTTGTAATAAGAATAATTTATATTTTATAATAATTTCAGATTAATTTTTAACCATAATTAATAGTGAAAAAAGTAAAAATTAATTATCACAGTTAAGGAAAAAATGGGTTTACCAGGGGTTAAACCAAATAGATAAGGGTTAAAATGTCCAAAAAACTTATTTAAAATGTATTATCTAAAACTATTTATACCTTATAATTTATAATTCTTGATAATACTCTATTTTTTAAACTTTTGTAATGTGAAAAATATGGGTAATCCTTTTTCTTTTCAAAAATTACAGGTGTGTCACTCCCCTCACATATAAATGGACACCCCGTATCCTCTCCTATTCACACCATAAAAACATTTTATTTCATCCAATACCTACCCTAATAATGTCCCAACATCAGTCCTCTAATCCTATAATCATTATTTTGGCAATAAATCCAACTTAGGAATGATTTTGGTGAAAACCAAAAGAAGTTACTCGAACAAGTGGTAATATTATTCAATGAGATTTTTTATTTTATTTCTTCCACCACCCCATTAAATTATTATTAAAACATTATTATATAATAAATAATGTATATTACATATAATTATGTTTTATTATTTTAATTTAATAACCTAAATCGTTCTCTCATTCCATCAAATGGGTTACAAAAACATCATTCTTGTGTATGGAAAACTACCGCCTCGCGAACCGATGTCATTGGTTTCCATTACCAACTATGATGGTTGGGTATTATGATATATATAAATTATATATATAATATATATAAAATAATTATACCTATGGATTCATTATATAATATAAACATTTTTACTTTCCATTCTACAAGGGATACGATAACGCCGCTCATGTGTAAGGTGGTCTACCGTCTCGCGGAGCGATGTGATTTGTTTTTCACTAACACATTGCATGGAAGGTAGTTAGGGTAAATATAATTAATATATTTAATATAAATGATATAATTATTATATTAATAAAATATTTATAATTACTAAAATATAATATATCATTTTTATTCTTACCCTTTCACTCATTGAAAAATCATAACGTCATTCGTGAACGTGTGGATTACCACCTTCACAAAGTGATGTGACTCTATTTTAATCATTGAACCACATTAATGATATATATAAGTATATTTAAATAAATAATAAATAATATCTGATATTATTATAATTATTAAAATATTAAAATATTACTTCCCTCTTTTTCATAATGATCATTAAAAAATGGAAGCGTCACTCATTCGTATGTATAGCATACTTTCTCCATGATTATAATGTACTTAATTTCTCAAAACCATATTACATGATTGGTATTAAAAGTATAATTTATGTTAAAATGTGATAATTATGTCATAATAATATATATATATATATTCAAATAATAACCTCTCTAACCATATTCAATCTACCAAAGTCATTTTTGATGCATAAACCAAATATCGTTGAAACATATAACATAAACTTAATTGATTAAGTAATCATATATAACATATTATTAATTGAAATAAAAGGAATAATAAACTTTAAAAATAATATTAATCAAGTAAATAATTATCCTAAGTTTATTAATCAGGAATATAAAGAACGTATGTGATGAGTTGGACTCAAGGTAAGGGGCTTTATCTCAATTTTCTTTCAGTGAGGCATACTTTAATGTTATACACCTATATTCCTTTAATATATTTATATATAAACCATTTTACATGTTATGAAATTAATTTATCTATTATCTTGGAATTTAAATGTTTCTTAATGTTAATATTTCATGAGGCTTATGATTCAAATACTTCCAAGGTGATAAAGGACTTCTCTTTAAAAAATCCTCATTTGATGTTTTTTTTTCAACTATTTAATTCTGTGTCCATGTTTTCTAAATTATTTAATGACTACTTTTATATGGAAATGAAATATTAATAAAATACATTTTTAAAAATTTTAACTATATATTAAAAAAAATCAAAAAGAACCTTTTTACTTATTTTATATGGAATGTTTTAACAACTGACAAAAGGAATGTTCTAATTTTAATGCACATGGTGAAAATGAATTTTTCTTCCATTGTGAACGTTATTTTATTTCTTGAATCCTTTTCAAGATTTCATTTTTTCTTTAATGAAAATCTATATTCCTCTTTTTTGGGTATTTTGGTATTAAAAATGGTTTTTAAAATGAAAATTGTATTTTGATATCCAAAAGTAATTTTCAAAGGAGTTTAAAATAGTTTTTCAAATAATTTCTGATGAAAATATTAAGGAATAAAATGAATTATTAATGTTGTGGTTCTTGGACATTACATATAATGGTTTCACCTAGATAGCACTGGGTGAGTCTGTTATAGGTAATATAATGGATACACTCAGATAGATATCCAATGCATTGGATGATGATTATTTTCTATAGAAAATTATATTGGAAGTTTTTTGTATGGTTAATCCAATTTTTAAGGGTTTTATATAGAATATATAAGGGTTATATGAGATTATTTCCACAAGTTACATACATTAATTTTTTATACATTATAATTAGTTATCATGGGAATCATTTGTTTGTAAAATGTAATATAAATGATATTTTTAATTAAATGGTTATTTCCTTTTGGATAAAATGTTATGTTTTCTAGAAAAGATTTTTCAAGGGATTTAATTTTTTTCAAAAGACTAATGTTTTTCTTCATTTTATGTTTGTTAATGAGACTTTTATGCTAATACCGCATTTATTAAAAAAAAATCATGAGATCTAAGGATGGGTGAGGGGAATAAAGTGGTAAAGTTTAATCTCATGAAGAGTTTTCATTAAAATAAATCATTTTTAAAATTTTTTATACGATGGAAAAAAATATATACTAGATAGAATTATCCCATTTGTATTATATTGTATTGTTATGTTTGAAATATACCCTAATTCTATAAAACTGTAAACCTAAAAAGATCCTCAATTATAATTGAATTAATTCTTTACTTAAAAATTAAAATTATTTAATGTTTAAAGTCATATCCTTATAGTTGGTATGATAGGAATTTTTAGATTATTTTAGAGGTTAATATAATGTTAATATAATTCCCTTAAAATATTTTACCTTATGGATATGTTTAAATGAAGTAGCATTTTAATATTTATATCTTGTATCATCTAAACTATTTCTGGAAAGAATGGTTTTTTGTAGAGTAAATAGGGAAGTTGTAGTGGGAAGACCCTGATAGGAAAATATTCTTCTAAAACAGCATCCCAAGATAGTTGGAATTGGAATATAATAGTTCGATTCAGTGATGGATTAGTTGGAACAAGCTATAAATTATGGTGGTATCCATTCTATAAAGAAACTTAATATTCCATGATGGAAAATGTGTATTACGGAGAATTTTATAGGCATTATCCTCTATCATTAAGTGGATCATTTGACCCTATGGTTGTCAAAGGATAGATCAATTCTCTAGAGATGATATTTAAAGTCGTGAGATGTTTGAAAAATTAAAACTCTTTCCATTAATTGTTTTTAAGGTGAATCTAATATATGGTGGTCTTTGGTTAAGAATACCATAGAGAAATATGATCTTGATTCCATGTAATGGGAAACATTTAAGGATATTTTGATTAGAAAATATTTCCCTAAGGTTTTTTGACTCCATAAGGAAAAACAATTCCCAGAATTAAGGTAAAAAGATAAAGATTATGTGGCCATGTATGAATCAAATTTTACAATACTGTCCAGGTACATACTAGATTTTATTCAATAAATTTGATATTAAAATTAATATATTTTACTTAGGATTGAAACAAATTCTATGGAGATATTTGATTGTGTTATAATTTAAAAGTAATGAAAATGTTGTCTTTTTTTTCAAAAAAAAAATTATATGGACTCTTCTTGTAGAGACCCGAAGCTTGATGTACATGGAAATTACATTACTTTTTCGGAATACTTAATACATAACAAAAACAGACACACACGGATTGTAATAGTTTAGTGTCTTTGGAAACTCGGAACGTAATCTTCTAATCGTGGTGAAAGATCTTCAACATCTCCCGTAAAGATCTTCGACTTTTTGTTTCCTTACCGAAAACCTTTCTTTTGATCCTGAGGGAAAATAAAACATAAAAAGGAAGAGCTCAAATGCTCAGTAAGGGTTAGCATGGATAAAATAAAACATACCATATACATTTGAACTTAAAAACATGAACATAATGTTTAAACATCAAAATCTTGAGCAACGACATAAAACATGGAAGTACATAAGGAATAGATCATAATGGAACATAAAATATGATAAAATAGCATAATAATAAAACATGTAATTTTGGAATCCATTAAGAACATGTAATGATTTCTATAGTAGCCAAGGCATTGCTGCCAAGACCATCTTAGTGGACAAAGTCCCATTCTGAATCGAGTTCACTCTTCGTTTCAGTCATGTAACAATGAACCGGATTAACTTACCGTTCCAACCATGTCTATCTCATGAGATATAAAATATTTACCCAATGCATTAGAGGGATATATAGGTCCCACCCATCTCATAATGAAATCATTCATTCGTGTGCCACAAAATCATACATCATAGCATAACCCATGAAATAAAATGGGATTCTTAAACATCATGCCATCATAACATAATCCATAAACAATTGATATCATTTCATCATAAGAAAATTGAAACCATATAAATCATAGAAAAAATTTTACTTGAAACATACATATGAAATAATGTCATCTTGAATGGAAAATAGTTTTGACAAAACACTTGAAATTAATTCTTGAGGATAATATCCTTTCTTCTTTAAAATCATTTTCTTTTCACAAAATTCCATGCAATTTTAAAAGATAATGGTTTTTTTGAAAATAATCATGCAATATTGTAGAGTAAGCTTCTTGAAAATGAGGCATTATGAAACCATAAAAAAATTTCGTTCACGCCGTATAAGTTAAAAATAACATTCTCCTCGTACTTTTGTCGGAAAAGTCAAAAAGTACCTTATATGGTAACCAAAGGAAAGATTCCATTCATACAATGTGGTAAAAAGTCAATAAAGGGTAAAAATGACTTTAAACATCCATGGAAGAATGGTAAACATTTTATGAAAGCATTTTTATATAACATGGTCATGGATGATAAACGTAACCCCAGTAAATACTTACGTATAAGCAATCTCGGATAAAAATGAGATTGAAAATTTATCCCTTAACTTAGGTCCGATTTTCTTAGTAAGTGTCTGAAACTCCTGTATAATTATTTAAATAATGTCATTGACTTATTCCAGAATCATAATCATTGTTATGATATCATATATGGTTCACTTATGACTTTATTTTACCCGTTCTTTTGTAAATTCCATGTTAAAGAGCGTTTTGGGTAAAATAGTTTCATTTGTCGTCCGTGTTTTGACTTGTAATTATTCATATGATTACTTAGATCATGATTAAATAATTACAGAACATGATTTATATATAATATATATTCATAATATACATATATATAATAGATCATTAAATGGAAAGAAATACACCGTTCATGGAAACGGTAGGTCGTACGTACGCATGAACGCTGTTTTTGTTTCCTTATTGAGTTGAATGGAATTAAGTAGATGACATACATATATATACACATAAATACAGTAGAATTATTATTTTATATATTTAATGATTACTTATTATATATACTTTATAGTCATTCATGAATGGTTAACGTGGAGAATGAATCTCATCGCGTCGTGGAGACGGTAGTCCGTACGTACGCACGAGCGATGATATCATTCTCATGATCGTGGAATTTTATTGCAGTGTAGGTATACTATTTCAGAATCTATATCACTTTAAAATAATCATATATAGTTATTATGTACACCATTATACCCATCCAAGTAAGGTGGTTATGGAAAATAGATTACACCACGGCGTAGAGACGGTATTCCGTACGTACGCACGCGCGGTGATTTCATTTTCCGTAGGATAGATAGATGATGAAATAGGGTTTTTTCATACTTATAATAAAATATCAGTATATAAGGGATACTGATGTAATTACTTCATAATGAAACAACCTAATAATAAGAAGTGGAAGAAGAAATAAAGTTGATAGAATCGGTAACGGACATTACCTCTTCTTTGAAGCGCCTCTTTGAGATCTCCTTTCAGGGCACTAAAATTGGTCTTTGAGGAAGACCAGAACCTCTAGGATGTTTCTAGGGAAGTGGAGAAGAGAATTTTTCAGGGTTTTTCCGAGCTTGAAGGCTCAAAGTGGTGTGAGGAAGAGAGGGAGGAGGTGCCCTTTTATAAGGGAGGAGAGGGGCTCTTTTGGAAAAACAAAAAATATTATTTTATTATAAAGCCAAATTCGGTTTTAAATAGCTCCAAATTGATTTATTTAGAATGTAAGGGTGGTATGGGTATAAATCCTCTCATCAAATAGAATTTAGACAAGTTTAGGTTCCTATTTTAACCTTATCATTTATATTTAACTTTAAGTTAGATAATTTTACTTTTACCGTGTCTTTTTGTGTTCTTACACTATAAGGTTAATAAACTTACTATAAGAAGCCAAACGAACCCCAAGTTGTTTATTATTAATATATATAACCTTATTTAAGTCATTTGGCCGAACCTTAGATTTTTAGGAAAAAAATAACAATTAATAATATAATATTTGTTTTAAAAACTATTTTATGTCAATTTTGACACTATTTAGTAATTGATTTTTGTCAAACTCATAAAAGAATGTTTAGTTCGAAAAAAGTTAATTAAATAAATAATAACATGTCATATGAACCTAGAAAATTATTTTAATTCATAAAAAGTCTCAAATTACATTTATTTGGGTATTTATAACAACAATTATGTCAATATTTCATTAATAAGATAATTATTGCATCATCATTGTGTCATAAATAAATTAACTTATTTAAAGTCTAAAAATTACAAATAAAATATCATTATGTCTTAAATCTTTTTATCTTTCTAATGAATATTTATAGTCGAATTTATCTTATGTATAACCCTATATTAAAAATGAGTTTCTTATTAAACTTTGATTTTAACTATTTTAACCCTTCTTTAAATAAATTAATAGTAAATGTCCTAATCTAATCCAAGTGGGCCTAAATGGTCATAGTTTATTCCTAAGATTGTTTTTGGTCGAATTACACTTATCCAATAGAATTAGGACATGTTTTAGGGTAATAATAATATCATTTTTACCTTTAATTACCCTATTTACTTTTAACCGTGGTAAATAAAAGTAAAAAGTTACTATTCACCAAAAATTATTTTCATCTCATTGAACCACATTTTTCTTCTGACATCAACCGTGTCTCTTGGATTTTTGAAATTCCACTCACAGAAGCGGTAAAATTAAGTTTTATGAAAAAAATCAGTTTTTTAACTACCACTTAGTGGTTTCACTATTCATCAAAAAATGAAAGTTTCCAGAAAAATACCAAAAATTAGGCCTAAGCTATATTTGATATTATGAATTCAAAAATGATGTTTATTTTACCAAATTCAAAACATATTAGTTAAATAAACTAATTTAAAAATTAATTCCCGTTGTCAAAACAAATAGCGTGTTTTTAAGAGATAATAACTATCAAAAGATTGACACTTGTTTATGTCTGGTTTAAATGTGAAATTACATCCAATGAACAACATTGTATTAAATTGTAAAAATATATTCTAAATATAATTTAAAACCACTCAAATTAATAATTTATCACTATTAATTATTTCAATTAAAAAAGTTGTTTTTAATTAAAATTTAGTAATTTTCATTATTCATCAGAATATGAAAGTTATCTGAAAAGTACCAAAATTTCACCCTAAGTTAATTTCAATATTCCGAATCCAAAAATGAAGTCCATTTTGAAAAGTAAAATTTACAAAATTTCAAAAAGTTGTTATTACTATTCATAACGACTAGTTTTAATAATATTTTAATAGCATGTCATTTTTTTGTGAAACTCGGTATTGCGTACTACACACGCTATCGAGGAAGGTCGTGATTGTGTGTAATGAAAGGCAAGTCAAGGATGCATATTATTCAAGCTCCTTTTGGTGTAGCATACAACACAAGACAATAATGAAATTAAAAAGAATATTTTTCATAAAATCTCAGGGTGTTACATTCCACCCCCCTTAAAATGAATTTCGCCCTCGAAATTCGTCGGGGTTATAAATGGTTTACTACTCAAAAGTTTCTTTAATAGAAACCCACATCGTAAAAAGGAATACAAAAACCAATCTTTAAAAACAAAAGCATGAAACGTAACGGTTACCCAAATAAACTAATCATTGGGTTTCCACATAGGTGAAAATATGGATATGGAAGAGAAATCTAACCATAATGTTCTGATAGAGGGTGGAAGAGAACATGGCTATGGAAAATCCAGTAATCACAAAGCCATAAATTTGTGACGATCTAACGTACCATCTGATTCATCAGATATAAGAGCACTAGGATAACATTTTTGGTTTTCAAGATCATTTCCCTAAAGTTGATGAAATTGGAATTAGAAGAAATACTTTCGTGATTTTGGTATAGTCTCACCGTTGTTCGTTCTTTGGACAATTTCTAATTCATCTCTTAATGAAATGAAGTTGAATTTGTCATTCGTGATGTGTTAGCAGATCATGTGATAGAATGATGGTTCATTCCATCTGTTTCAAATAAAAGGTTAGCAAAAATTATCAAATATACTTAAGTCCATCTATGGTGAGATTAATCATATATTGTTCCTAAAATGGAATTATACTTCTTATATTATACATCTTAATATAATAAAACGAGTTTCTACTGAACAGGGACTTCCTATAGTCCAGTGGTAGGCGATAAAGGCCAGTCACACTTCGGTTGTGGGTTCGATTCCCACAGCCTTGTCTGACACGATGGGTTGTCGCTCGTCCTACAGGTTGTCCTTTTTCTAAATCTATATTACTATAACATCCCATCAATAATATCAAATAAAGTTCTATCCTAACTTATGTCCAACATAATCCATTCCAATATTTAGGCTTATCTAAAATACTTCGGTCCAATCTCATAGTGTATTGAAAATGATTACTTGATATGTCACATAACAATCACGTGAATGCCATCATTTATCCCCCATATATCATAAGATATATCTTGTTGGTAAAATTAAAAACATGTGAATACCTTAATCATGTATTCTCTTAAAGAATGAATACCCATTGAACCTTAGTGAAAACATGAATGCAGTCAAAAGTTAACTCTTTCAACATACCAAAATCCAAAAATTCTATATACTCAAACCATGATATAACCTTCTCCTTATATCAGTCATGAGCTCATGAATACGGTCAAACATTTCATTTTCTCGTTTTCCTTTCATTATGCACATATCATCTTTTTTTCCAAAAATATCTCAATCACATTCTATAGTTACTAGTACCATTGAAAACCACAATAGACCAATACATAAATATTCCAATATTCCACGATACTATATACAACATTATTTTGGAATCCCATTACATAAACACTTAATCATTCCACCACATTGTTGTCATATTCAACATCGCCAATAGTGATCGCATGTGACTTCCCTTTGTCCTTTTCCTTAAGTGGTTTCTCCTTTCGATCATCACTAAACCTTGGATTAGGGAATTTATTAGCATAATTCCCCATTTCCTTGCACTTGAAGCATTGAAGTGTTGGTGGTGCATTCTCTGCAGTCTTTTCTTTATTCACATCATTAGAAACCCTTTTTCCATTACTTCGACACTCAGCTGCTCGATGACCTTCTTTTCCACACTTAAAACATTTTTTAGTCCCTTTAAGACAATCTCCACCATCCTTCTTTCCACACTTTGAGCATAAGGAAACATTCATCTTTTTTTCACCATTATTCTGAGATTTCTCCTTGAGCTCCATCTTTCTTTTCTTGTCAAAACTATGAGATGGATAAGTAACACCAACTTCCATTTCTACCTTGATAGCACAACGCACAATTTCTTCATAGCTACTGAAGTCTCTTATAGCTAATGCCCTTCGAAGATTTGGTTTTAAGCCACTGAAGAATCGATCAACTTTACTTTCAGGTTGGATAATAAATCTAGATGCATACCTTGCAAGCCTTGTAAAATTCGCTTCGTATATACCAACATATTCATCATCCTTTTGCTTTAGTTCAAGAAACTCCTTCTCCATCTTTGTTCGAAGAATACAAGGGAAGTACTTATTGAAAAATAAGTTCTTGAACTCGTCCCATTCCATGGACTCAATTTCATTTTTTTTCCTCGTATTCTTGATAAGATTACACCATTGATCAACTTAACCTTTCAAACGATATACTACTAAGATGACTTTATCATGTTCATAACATTGAAGAACGGAAAATATCTTTTCAGTGGTATTGATCCATTGTTCAGCAACAAGTGGATCAAAAGACCCACTGAAAGAAGGTGGGCGTTTCCTCATGAAGGACTCAATAGAATATTGTTCCCTTCTATGCTCATTTGGAAGTCCAGAATGATTCATAGCTTGTGTAAGTATAGCAATAAGATTTTTCACTCCATCTCCCATAACATTTGTTTGTTCAGGAGGACAATCATTGCATTTTCCATTGCATTGATCAACACGGTTCCTTCGGGTTCCATCCATCGTCTAAAACCCAAAAAGAATAGTGTGAGAGGAAAAAAACATGCTAGGGAAAACAATATAATAAAGGGGGAGTAACTTCAATATCTAACATCTTGGGTTACCGTAATTCTAGTACTATAACCTATACTTATACTTAACCTTAGGGACATCCCTAGACATACCTTAGAAATATCTCTAGGGATCTCACTGATGTTTTCGCATCCTAGTTTCCAAAGGTTGACTAAACCTTTCCTATGAAACCAACTGTAGAGACCCGAAGCTTGACGTACATGGACATTACATTACTTTTTCAGAATACTTAATACATAACAAAAACAGACACACAAGGATCGTAATAGTTTTGTGTCTTTGGAAACTCGAAACGTAATCTTCTAATCGTGGTGAAAGATCTTTAACATCTCCCATAAAGATCTTCCACTTTTCGTTTCCTTACCTAAAACCTTTCTTTTGATCCTGAGGGAAAATAGAACATAAAAAGGGTGATCTCAAATTCTCATTAAGGGTAAGCATGGATAAAATAAAACACACCATATACATTTTAACTTAAAAACATGAACATAATGTTTAAACATCAAAATCTTGAGCAACGACATAAAACATGGAAGTACATAAGGCATAGATCATAATGGAACATAAAACATGATAAAATAGCATAATAATAAAAAATGTAATTGTGGAATCCATTAAGAACATGTAATGATTTCCATAGTATCCAAGGCATTGCTACCAAGACCATCTTAGTGGACAAAGTCCCATTCTGAATTGAGTTCACTCCTTGTTTTAGTCCTGTAACACTGAACCAGATTAACTTACCGTTACAGCCATGTCTATCTCATGGGATATAAAATATTTACCCAATGCATTGGAGGGAGATATAGGTCCCACCCATCTCATAATGAAATCATTCTTTCGTGTGCCACAAAATCATAAATCATACATCATAGCATAACCCATGAAATAAAATGGGATTCTTAAACATCATGCCATCATAACATAATCCATAAACAATTCATATCATTTCATCATAAGAAAATTGAAACCATTTAAATCATAGAGACATTTTTACTTGAAACATATATATGGAATAATGTCATCTTAGATGTAAAATAGTTTTGACAAAACACTTGAAATGAATTCTTGAGGAAAATATCCTTTCTTCTTTAAAATCATTTTCTTTTCAAAAAATTCCATGAAATTTTAAAAGATAAGGGTTTTGTTGAAAATAATCATGCAATCTTGTAGAGGAAGCTTCTTGAAAATGAGCTGTTATGCAACCGTAAAAAATCCGTTCACTCCGTATAAGTTAAAAATAACATTCTCCTCGTACTTTATTCGGAAAAGTCAAAAAGTACCTTATATGGTAACTAAAGGAAATATTCCATTCATACAATGTGGTAAAAAGTAAATAAAGGTTAAAAATGACTTTAAACATCCATGGAAGAATGGTAAACATTTTATGAAATCATTTTTAGAAAACATGGCCATGGATGATAAACGTAACCCCAGTAAATACTTACGTATAAGCAATCTCGGATAAAATTGAGATTCAAAATTTATCCCTTACCTTAGGTCTGATTTTCTTCGTAAGTGTCCGAACATCCTGTATAATGATTTAAATAATGTCATTGACTTATTCCAGAATCATACTCATTGTTATGATATCATATATGGTTCACTTATGACTTTATTTTACCCGTTCTTTTGTAAATTCCATGTTAAAGAGCGTTTTGGGTAAAATCGTTTCATTTGTCGTCCGTGTTTTGACTTGTAATTATTCATATGATTACTTATATCATGATTAAATAATTCCAGAACATGATTTATATATAATATATATTCAGAATATGCATATATATAATAGATCAGTAAATGGAACGAAATACACCGTTCATGGAGACGGTAGGCCGTACATATGCATGAATGCTGTTTTCGTTTCCTTATTGAGTTGAATGGAATTAAGTAGATGACATACATATATATACACATAAATCCAGTATCATTATTATGTAATATATTTCATGATTACTTATTATATATACTTTATAATCATTCATGAATGGTTAACGTGGAGAATGAATCTCATCGCGTCGTGGAGACGGTAGTCTGTACGTACGCATGAGCGATGATATCGTTCTCATGATCGTGGAATTGTATTGGAGTGTTTGTATACTATTTCAGAATTTATATCACTTTACAATAATAATATATAGTTATTATGTACACCATTATACCCATCCAAGTAAGGTGGTGATGGAAAATAGATTACACCACGGCGTGGAGACAATATTTCGTATGTACGCACGCGCGGTGATTTCGTTTTCCATAAGATGGATAGATGTTGAAATAGGGTTGTTTCATACTTATAATAACATATCAGTATATGAGGGATACTTATGTTATTACTTCATAATGAAACAACCTAAGAACAAGAAGTGGAAGAAGAAATAAAGTTGAAAGAATCGGTAACGGACATTACCTCTTCTTTGAAGCGCCTCTTTGAGATCTCCTTTTAGGGCACTAAAATTGGTCTTTGAGGAAGACCATAACCTCTAAGATGTTTCTAGGGAAGTGGAGAAGAGAATTTGGCAGGGTTTGGCCGATCTTGAAGGCTCAAAGTGGTGTGAGGAAGAGAGGGAGGAGGTGCCCTTTTATAAGGGAGGAGAGGGGCTCTTCTGGAAAAACAAAAAATATTATTTTATTTTAAAGCCAAATTCGGTTTTAAATAGCTCAAAATTGACTTATTTTGAAGATAAGGTGGGTATTGGTCGAAATCCTCTCATCCAATAGAATTTAGACAAGTTTAGGTTCCTATTTTAACCTTATCATTTATATTTAACTTCATGTTAGATAATTTTACTTTTACCGTGTCTTTTTGTGTTCTTACACTATAAGGTTACTAAACATACTATAAGAAGCCAAAAGAATCCCAAGTTGTTTATTATTAATATATATAACCTTATCTAAGTCATTTGGCCGAACCTTAGATTTTTAGGAATAAAATAACAATTAATAATGTAATATTTTTTTAAAAACTATTTTATGTCAATTTTGACACTATTTAGTAATTGATTTTTTTGAAACTCATAACAGAATGATTAGTTCGAAAAAAGTTAATTAAATCAATAATAACATGTCATATTAACCTATAAAATTATTGCAATTCATAAAAAGTCTCAAATTACATTTATTGGTGTATTTATAACATCAATTATGTCAATATTTTATTAATAAGATAATTACTGCATCATCTTTGTGTCATAAATAAATTAACTTATTTAAAGTCTAAAAATTAAAAATAAAATATAATTATGTATTAAATCCTTTTAGATTTATAATGAATATTTATAGTTGAATTTATCTTATGTATAACCCTATATTAAAAATGATTTTCTTATTAAACTTTGATTTTAACTATTTTAACCCTTCTTTAAATAAATTAATAGTAAATGTCCTAATCTAATCCAAGTGGGCCTAAATGGTCATAGTTTATTCCTAAGGTTGTTTTTGGTCGAATTACACTTATCCAATAGAATTAGGAAATTTGTTAGGGTAATAATAATATCATTCTTACCTTTAATTACCCTATATTACTTTTAACTGTGGTAAATAAAAGTAAAAAGTTACTATTCACCAAAAATTATTTTCATCTCATTGAACCAAATTTTACTTACTGACATCAATAGTGTCTGTCGGATTTTTGAAATTCCACTCACAGAAGTGGTAAAATTAAGTTTTATGAAAAAATTCAGTTTTTTAACTACCACTTAGTGGTTTCACTATTCATCAAAAAATGAAAGTTTCCAGAAAAATACCAAAAATTAGGCCTAAGATATATTTGATATTATGAATTCAAAAATGATGTTTATTTTACCAAATTAAAAACATATCAGTTACCTTAACTAATTTAAAAATTAATTCCCATCGTCAAAACAAATAGCGTGTTTTTAAGAGATAATAACTATCAAAATATTGACACTTGTTTATGTCTGGTTTAAATGTGAAATTACATCCAATGAACAACATTGTATTAAATTGTAAAAATATATTCTAAATATAATTTAAAACCACTCAAATTAATAATTTATCACTATTAATTATTTCAATTAAAAAAGTTTTTTTTAATTAAAATTTAGTAATTTTCACTATTCATCCGAATATGAAAGTTATCCGAAAAGTACCAAAATTTCACCCTAAGATAATTTCAATATTCCGAATCCAAAAATGAAGTCCATTTTGAAAAATAAAATTTACAAAATTTCAAAAAATGGTTATTACTATTCATAAAGACTAGTTTTAATAATATTTTAATAGCATATCGTTTTTTATTGAAACTCGGTATTGCATACTACACACGCTATCGAGGAAGGTCGTGATTGCGTGTAATGAAAGGCAAGTCAAGGATGCGTGTTGTTCAAGCTCCTTTTGGTGTAGCGTACAACAAAAGACATTAATGAAATTAAAAAGAATATTTTTCATAAAATCTCGGGGTGTTACACTTCTAAAACATATATTCCTCATGATGATGAAAGTAAGAAGAATTCAGGATAGAAGGTAATAGAGAAATGTAAAACAAATAAATATGGAGGTAAGAAAATGAAGTTACCATCTTGCGGTAATTATGGTAAAATTAACCTATGAAAATGACTTATAATAAAATTTATGTGTTATTGATGTGGAAATTTTGTTCATATGGTATGCGATTGTAATGAAAAAAACATGAAGAATCAAAGAATGAGGTAACTGATATCCATCAAATGGTGAGGTGTTTTAGTTATAATGAGTTAGGTAATTATGCTAATATGCTCCCAGAGAAAGTAAATTAGGCTATAAATCATCAAGATCAGATCCAAAAGGGTGTGGAAAAATACTTTCCTACTACTACAGTTGATGTTGGGTTGTTAAATGAAGTGGTGGCAGGTATGTTACTTGTGTATTTGAATTATAGAAATACCCTATTTTACTTAGGATCTTAGTATTCATTCATTTCTGATACATTTTCAAGTAAATTGGGAATGTCATCTCATTAAATTAAGATATAACTTTTAGTGAAATCTCTAGGTAGAAGTATTAAAGAAACCAAGATTATAGGAATCTATATGTTGTTATCAGTGGGATGGTATTTATTATAAATCTTGTTGAACCCGTCCTAGTAGATTTTTATATCATTATGCATATCTATTAGAATACATTTTATCAAGATAACATATATTATATATCCAAAAAAGTTTTATTCAATTATTTTATGCCTTCTATAGCATCCTAAGAAGCTTTGAAATTTATTAGAGATGGTAGTGAAAGTTTTTTGGATCCTATTTTTAAAAATAAATAAAATGTTCAAATTAGTTATGTGCTAGTATTAAATTGATACATGGATGTATTTCCGGATGATTTTTCTGGTGTTATTCCTGATTGAGAGGATACGTTTATTATTTACTTATTTCTTAATTGTAAGATTATTTCTAAAACCCAGTATTGAATGGCTCAAGAGTAACTTTCACAATTGAAAAAACAATTACAAGAATTATTAGATAAATGTTTCATTCAACCTAGAACTTCATCATGGGGTTCTCATATTTTGTTTTCTAAAAATAAATATGGTTCAATGATACTTTTCATTGACTATATATCTTTGAATAAAATCATTTTTAAGAAAAGGTATTATTTCCTTCATATCGATGATTTGATTGATGATCTCCAGGGAGTATTGTATTCTTCAAAGGTTGACCAGAGTTCCAAGTATCATCAGCTGAAGGTTAAGGAGGATTACATTCCAAAGACTACATTTCATACTAGATATGGGACCTATTAGTTTTTATTTATTCCTTTTTGGTTGTCCAATGCACCTATTGTATTTATGGACCTTACAAATAGGTATTTTAATGAGTTCTTGGACAAGTTTTTGGTTGTTTTTATTGATGAAATTTTGGTATATTTAAAATTTTTCATGAAAATGAAATACAAATAAGGATTGTTTTAAAAATGTTAAAATAAAATAAACTATATGGGAAATTTAGTAAAAGTTAATTTTGGTTACAAATTTTTTTTTTCCATGGACATATTGTTTTTAAAGATGAAATATTGGTTCACCCTATTAAAAAAAGTTGTTAAAGAATGGGAAAGATCAACAAATATCATATATATTGGTAGTTTTATTGTATTAGTTAGTTGTTATTGATAGTTTGTTGAAAACTTTGCTTGGTTTTGTATCTCACTGACTATGTTGGATAGAAAGGAGTTAAATTAATAACGAAAAAATAATGTGATTATTATTTTTAGGAACTAAAAAGAAGATTGGTGAATGCTCTAGTTTTAACCCTTACGTACAGAAATGTAGAATTTTTTATTTATAGTAATTATTATTTAAAAGTACTTGGTAGTGTATTAATGTAGAATTATCAGATAATTTCTTATTCTTCGCATTAGTTAAAACCTCAAGAGTTATATTACACTCCACATGATCTATAATTAGCTGTTGTGGTTTTCTATTTAAAGATTTGGAGGCATCATATATATGGAGTAATGTTTGAAAAATATACTTATCAAAAAAGATTAAAGTATATATTTACTTAGAAATAATTAAACATGAGACATAGAAGATGGTTTTAACTGATCAAGTATTATGATTGCATTATTAATTACCATCCTAGAAAATAAAACAAACTAGTTGATGTTTGAGTCGAAAAAAATAATTCTAAATTAACAATGTTGTGTTTGTAATATGTCCATTTGGTTATTTATTTGATAAATTTTTTCCAAGAAGTTGTGGATGTATGGACATATTTTGTTTTGCCTCATCTTTCAGTGCAGCCAAATATTTCATAAATAATTAAGAAAGCTCTAAAGCATGCTAATTGTTTCATAAAAAAGTGGAATCCATTAATAAGTTTAATTTTCTAGTCATTAATATTGATGAAGAATGTGTTTTGTGATTTCAAAAAATATTATGTGTGCCTTTTGATTCCCATTTGAAAATACAGTTGTGAGTTAAGATCATAGTTCTCCAATTTCTATTCATCTGGGTATCACTAAGATGTATAGAGACTGTTGGGTGTGTTATTGGTGGGATGTAGTGAAAAGATATATTTCTAACTTTACCATGAAGTTTTTTACTTGTCATAAGGTTAAAGCATAATAATAGCTACCAAATGGAATGATTCAACCTTTTTTATTATCCTAGTGTAAATGATAAAAATATCAATGGATTTTGTGGAGTGTTTACTAAACACTTCTCTAGGTAATAATGTGATTTGGGATATTATTGATTGATTAACAAAATCTACATCTTTACTTCCCATTCAAGATATAATTTATTTTGATCAGTTTTCTCAATGATATCTCAAGGATATATTTAGGTTTCATGGAATTCCTCTCTTTATTGCATTAGACTATGATATCAAGTACACATTTAATTTTTTTAAAGGATATCAAAACTCATTAGGTGATGAATTAAATTTTAGTACATTTTTTATCCACAATATGATGGATGGTATGAGTGAAAAATTCAGAACATGGAAAATATTCTTTGTTATTATTCAATGGATTACTAGGTAAGTTGGGATCAACATCTTTTTTTGTTTGAGTTTTTTTATAACAATATTTTTCGTTCTAGTATATAGATAAAACCATTTGAGTAAATATATTGAAATCAATGTTGAACTATAGATTTTTGGGATGATATAGGAGAAAGAAATTTGATAGAACATAGTTGGTAGAGGAAATGGCTGAGAAGTTTCAATTTATTTAGCAACATATGAGGTTATCCAAGAGAATTTAGAAAAGTTTTGTGGATAATCGGAAGAATGATCTTTATTTTGAGGTAGGTGGTCATGTATTTCTCAAAGTACTTTCATGGAAAAGTGTTAGGAGTTTTGGTAAAAAAAAAGGGAAAGATAATTCCATGTTTCATTGGACCATATGAAATTATATATAAATTTGTATTAGTTTCCTACCAAGGGGTTTTTCCTCTAATTTTATGACAGGTCTACTACGTATTTCATGTTTCGATGTTAAGAAAATATGTGCTAGATTCGTCTCTTGTCTTAAGCACCAAAGTAGTTTATTTGAAACATAATATTTCTTATGAGGAATAATCAGTTCATATTATTAAACATAGAGGGATATTATTGTGGAATAATTTGATTCTCCATGTTAAGGTTTTATGGAAAAACTATATGGTTTAAGAGACAAAATATGAGTCTGAAAATGCTACGAGGGAAAGATATCCCCACTTGTTTAATAAGTGAATAAAAGTATGATGATGTGATTTATAAAAGGGGGAAAATGTAACAGCCTACGAAATCATATAATAAATCATTTTCATATTTATTAATATTAATTTGATAGTTATATTCATTATAAAAAATACTAAGTAATTTTTAAATCAAAAATGATATGGTTTAACTAAACTCCTTTCTAATAAGGATTTATTTAAAAGTTTAATTTATAAATTTTTGAATTTGAATTAAAAAATATGAATATAATTTTATAAATCAAGATATCAAAATTTACTTATGGTAAAATTTTGTGATTTTTTAGAAAATATTGATTTTTCAGTAAATAGTGGAAATACTGATTTTTGGAAAACAACATTTATTTTGAATAATTTAACTAAGTTAAAAGTAAAAATATAATATAAATATGATTTCAAGTAACATAATTATTTTTTAGTTATATTTATTCTAATTAATTAAATTTTAATAAAATTTATTTTGGTTTTTAGTATAATTTTTTTTTGGGTTCAAAATGGGATTTTTCTAAAAAATGTTTTAAAATGCATAATGTTTCTCTATTTTAATTAATTAAGATAAAAACTGATGAGAAATTTTTAAAATTAAATGTTTAGATAATAAATCAATAAATATTTATTTTGAATCATAAAATTATTATTATTAGTCATATAGTTAATATAAAATCATCTTTTTCTTAAAAACTACACTTCTAGAAAACCTGCTTTTTCTTCATTTTTATGGGTTTTGTTTTAAAATTATTTTCTCACTTATTAGTTTAATTTGTTAAAAAGGATTAAATATTTTTAATCATTATAATTTATATTTTCTAGAATGTTCAAATTAATTTTCAATTATAAAAAATATTGAAAACATTAAAAATTAATTACCGTAGTTAAGGTAAAAAATGGGTTTATCAGGGGGATAAACTAAAACGATAAGGGTTAAAATGTCCTAAAAACATGTCTACAATATATTGGATGGAAATATTTAGACTTTATCATATATAATTTTCTATAATACTCTATTTTTGACCCTTTTTTGTGAAAATTATGATGACACCTTTTTCTTTTCAGAAATTACAAGTGTGCCACTTCCCATACTTATAAAAGGTCACCCACTCTTCTCTTCTATTCACACTTTGAAACGCTTTTTATTTGGAAAATATTTGACCAAATAAATTAAAAAATTCCATAATCTAATCCAATAATCCATATTTTTTCATAAATCCAACCTATTAAGGCTTTTGGTGCAAACTAAAATAAGTTACCCGAAGAAGAGGTAATGTACTTCAATGAGAATTTTTATTTTATTTCTTCCACCACCACCTATAAATATTCATAAATCGTGATTTTATAATAAACTCAGTATATTATATGTACTTTTATGATATTATTTTAATTTCATAACCCAAATACTTCTTCTATGCCATTAAATGGGTTACAAAATTATCATTCATGTGAGTGGTGGACTACTGTCGCGCGAACTAATGTCACTCGTTTCTCCATTACCACCTATCACGGTTAGGAATTATGATGGATATAATATAATATATATAATATTAATAAAATAATTATTCCTATTTAGTTATTATATCATATATACCATTTTTCATTCTATTCTATAGGGTATTTGATAATATTGCTCATGTGTACGGCAAACTACCGCATTACGAAGCGATGTGATTCGTTTTTCATTAACGACTTACATGGAATATAATAGGGATACATGTAATGAATATATATGATCTAAATGAAATAATTATTATATTAATGACATATTTTTCATTATTAAAATATAATATATAAATTTATTTCTTACCCTTTCACTCACTGAAAAATGATAATGTCGTTTGGGAACGTGTGGACGACTGCCTTCACGAAGTGATGTGACTCTCTTTGGATCACCAAAACACATGGATGATATATATTATTGTATTTAAAGTGGTAAAATTTTATATAAAATTTTATTATTATTCCTAGAAGATAAAATATTACTTACCTCCTTTCCATAATTATCATTGAAAATGGAAATTCCACTCATGCATACGTGCGGCCTACCATTTTCGTGT
The DNA here is from genome assembly GCA_963277665.1 of Viscum album. Lineage (NCBI taxonomy): Eukaryota > Viridiplantae > Streptophyta > Magnoliopsida > Santalales > Viscaceae > Viscum > Viscum album. The sequence continues at coordinate 102,052,150 of OY728156.1, forward strand.
TTGTGACGTACTTCATTTCTCAAAATAATTTTTCCTGATTGGTATTAAAAATATAATTTATGTATAAATATGATAATTATTTCATGATTATTATTCTATATATATATTTAAATAATGATCTTTTTATCATAGTCAACCTACCAAAGTCATTTTTGACACATAATCCAAATATCATTGAGACATCTGACATGAACTTAATTAATTAAGTAATCAGATATAAAATGGTAATAAGTGAAATAAAAAGAATAATAAACTTGAAAAGGGTTACTAATAAATTAAATAATAAATATAATTTTATTATTTTGTAATATAATGAATGTACGTGATGAGTCAAACTCAAAGTAAGGGACTTTATCGCAATTTCCTTTCATTGGGGAATATTTTGATGTTATGCACCTATAACAATTTACAAGGTGTATATACATCCAATTTTACATATTATATAATAAATTTTTCTATTATAATTTAATTTAAAAGTCTTTTTAATTTTATTCTATCATGGGGCTTATGATTTAAATATTTCCAAAGGGATAAGGGACTTTTCTTTAAAAAAAATATTCTTTTAATATTTTACTTCAAAATCTTCCATTTCCATGTCTATTTTTTTTAAATGATTTTATGAATCTTATTATATGGAAATAAAATCTTAATAAATTAAATTTTATGCATATTTTTACTTTATTTTCATATTTTTTCAAAAATAAATATTTTACATGTTTTATATGGAATGTTTTGAAAAACAAAAAAAAGGAATGTTCTACTTTTTACATACATGAAGACAACAACTTTTTCTGCCATTGTGGCCATTATTTTATTTTTGTAATACTTTTCATGATTTCATGTTTACCTCAATGAAAACCCATATTCCCATTTTTTGGGTATTTTGGTATTGAAAATGTGTTTTTAAATTAAAATGGTATTTCGATATCTAAAAGTTATTTTTAAATGAGTTTAAAAGAGTATTTCAAACATTTTCTGATGAAAAAGTGAAATTATAAATGCTTTATTCATTTTGTGTCTCTTATACATTATATAAGATGGTTTCACCAAAATAGTGTTGGGTGATACCATTATATCTTATATGATGGGTGATCCAAGATAGCCCTCCAATTCATTGAGTAATTATTATGTTCTGGAGAATATTATATTGGATGTTGGTCATATGGTTATTACAATTTATAAGGGTTTTGTAAGGGTTTTATAAGGGTTTTATGAGATGATGTACCAAGGTACCTAAATGAATTTTCTATGATTTATAATTAATTTTAATGGGAATAATTTTCTTTTAAAAGGTAATATAAATGATATTTTTAAAAGAATGATAATTCCATTTCTAGGAAAAAAGTATTGTCTTTTAAAAAAGGTTTTTCATGAGTTTTCAATATTTTTAATAGACTAAATGTTTTCTCATTTTTATTTACCTTACTAATATTTTTCCACTCATACCATATTTTTATAATTTTTTCATAGAATTTAAGGATGGTTAAGTGAAAGAAAGATGTAAAGTTTAAATTAATGAAGAGTTTTCATGGAAGGAAATAAGTTTTTGTTTTAAAAGTTTTACATGGTGGAAAAAATGGATATTGAATGGAAGTGTCAACAATGTATTATATGGTTTTTTTATGTATTAATTATTACCTAATTCGATAAAAATATAAATCTAAAAAGATAGTCAAATGTAATACAATGAATTATTGACTTAAAACTAAAGATTATTTAATGTTTATGGTAGGGTACTTATAATATAGTAACTCAATACTGAATATACTATAACACATTTTCATGTTTCATTCATTATATATGATTATTATTTTGTTAAGTGGTAATATGATTATATTTATCATTGTAATTAATTTATAATATTCTTTATTCTTTTCCTAAAAAATTTAAATCTTGTATTAGTCGTAAAATCATAAAAGGTATGTGTTTGTAATTTATTGTACCATCAGATCAAAAGGCAAGAATTATAGATGTCATAATATTATTAAAAATGGTATATTGTAAGTGGGATATGAACCCCCCTTAAATATTCATATTTATAGGTTTGTTTATACCTATCAAGGAGTAAAGGGGTTTTAAGAGTGGATGTAGGATGATTTTTTCCAAACTGTAATATTATTTTTTTCCTTTCTTCTTTATCTTTGAAATTATTTCAATTCACACCCACTTGAATCTCAACTATCTACACATCTAATAAAATAGGTGGAAGACCTTATTATGGAATAAGAGTAACCATAACCAACACCAATGGGTGTAAGATGTAAATGTCTATGTTTATATTCTACTCAACTTTTAAAAATACTCTTAGTGATGCACACTCCTCTATATATGATATGGTGGGGAGATTCTCACATTGGGATTCTTTTTCCTAGTCTTCCATGAAATGTGTGTTGGAATTTTATTCTATTCCATATAGTATATGTATGATAGATGGATATTTTTGAATCCATACATAGCACACAATGTCTACCGAATGCACATGTTATGGGTTTCTTAAAGTGAATATTAGCATGAGGATCAAGGTGTAGAAAGTTATTATCATGTGTACCAAGACCACAATTTATATATTTTCATTTATTACTTTGTGATAATGATTTTTCATGGATTGTTTAACCTAAACGTAATATCTTTAATAATTAATTAAATAAATGAAATTAGGGTGCAAGGGGTACTTAATTGGATCATGGACCAAAATGAAAGAGATTGAATTGTTAGAAAATACTTGGCGTCATGGTTTTGGAATAGTAGGATTAGAAAAATGGAATTGGGTGATAGGGAAAATAAATTTCGAAGTTTGGACTAATGATATAGCTATGGTTTTTTAAGGGGATCCACATAGTTTTTCCCCACTCAACCACAATCCATGTGCACCTTTATTTTTGATTTTTTATATTACTATTATTGTTATTGATTTTAGGTTTATTATTACTATTTTTTATATATTTATAATATTTTAATTTTATTTATTTAAATATATCGTGTAAACTGCTAAAAATGGAGTGTGGTTTAAATTAGATATAATATGATAGAATTGGATTCACTATGAGGACTCGAACCTGGGTCTTTTTAATCTTGGTAGAGAACTAACCATTAAATCCTACTCCATAATTAGTTTATAAAAATATAGTTATTTATATTTAATATTTATGAGAATACCAAGCACCATGATATAAAAATAGTAATAAAAATATTGAACCTTTTACCTATGGCTATTGTGAATGGATTTGAATAGGAAACAACTCGGATACCATCGAGCAAGTATACCATCGACACGGGATTTATTCCTATTTATTTACATTGTTTATATTTATTTATATTATTAAATATAATATAAATATAATATATAATATATAACCTATAATATATTTTAGAATATATAACATATATTTATTTTATAAACTGATGATTATATATGTAATACAATTAAAAAAATGTAATAATATATATGTGTGTGTATGTAAACACAAACTATTTATAAGAATAAATGAATTGAACTTACTTAAATATAAATCCATTCATTTATTTTAATAAAATAAACAAGAAATGAAATAAAAGGATTTTTATCCAACATGTATGATATAAGCAAATATCGTGTATTTTTTAAAAATTCCAAATAAGAGGGGGATGAGAAGATTATATGTTGCCTCTTGGGAATCAAACTATTTTAAGGTCTTTGGGATGACCTGATAACTAAAACCTACTCAAAATAAAAAAGTGGGTGTGGCTTCTTCTTTATGAACCATCACATATTACCAATTAATTTCCCTTTTAATAAAATAAATTTATCTTCATATGGGTGAGTATGTGTCTTGTAATCGCCCTACTCTATGTACAAGTAAAAACCAGGGGTGTTCCATGTATTAGTCGGACATTTCATGTTATCCACCTCTATGGTAGGTTCTCGCTCTCGAACTCTAAAAGGCTCAAAATATTCAAAAAATCATTTCATAATAGGCATCACATTAACTGATATTTCATAATTAATTGGATGTTCAATGTCAACATTCACATGAAATTATGTAGTCCAATTTTTTCTATCAACCCATAAAATATCATGGCCAGAAAAAATAAATTTAATAAAATTAATGTCTATATCATTATATTTCTCTTCATTTGAAATAATAATAGGAGGTTAAAAATCAATTTTATCTATATTTAACATGTTTTTTATTACTTTTGTAGGCTTTTATAGAAAAGTTATATGTATTTCCAACCTTTATGATTGGTCCAAATGATGTTCAGTGAAAGATTACATCATTTATAATTTTTTTCAACAAAATTTGAATGAATGCAGGAGTCCAATACCAGATATGGTAAGTTTTATAATGTACAAGGATAATTCCCACCCTAAAAATCGTTATCAATATATTTTTATAACTTCCCTAGATATAAGTATGGTGTTATTATATTATGAAAATAAAAATCCTCCCCAAGAAATGCATACCAACTTCCAGTACAATATTGATCCATTTTTATGTGATAATGAGGAATTATAAAATTGAAAAGGTAAAGAAAAATGATAAAGAATAATTCCTAAATATTCTAAATTGAATCACAATTCTTCCCTGGAAACAGTGATAAAATTTTTTGTTTTCTGTCTCAAGGAACACAAATTATTTTTCATTCACTCGATTATGTGGTATCAGGGTATAGGGGTCGATCCATAGGGAAGAAGTATGTAGTTATGAGTAATTGATGTTTCAAATGAGTATTCCTGTGATTATTTATTTATGGATACAAAATAAATTTATTGAAAACAAAATAAAGAAAAGAGAAATATAATGAAATAAAATAAAGGAATAAATATTTCTTGGTTATAATATCAATTAGTAATTGTCATAAAAATATTCTATTTAGTGAATATAATTATTAATAAAGCTGTTTATAATAATAATTCAATAATATAGTTATTTATTTGTCTGAAAACAATGAATTTGTTATATAAAAATGGATACCTTGGTTTGGTAATTAATTCCTTAAAAATATATTTTTAACAAAACCCAAAAATAGTGAAAATAGGCTCACCAAATGGCCATGGGTTCACACATTATAACCCATTTTTCCTAGTTGTGTTATTATTTATCTAATATAACACAGTTAGTGAATTTTAGAATTAAGGAAATAAAGGGATTATAAGAAAAAAAAATCATAATAGAAAAATAAACACTACAAAATATATTATTTATTAAAAACCAATTATTTATTATTATAACCCCAACATTAATTATATATCCTCTAATAACCATGGGAAAGGTGAAAGGGTGTAGAATAAAATCAACCCCACATAAGTATCAAATATTAAAGTTTAAGAGGAGAAATAAATTAATGTAATCATAGGAAAATAGAAGGAAAAGACAAAAAAAGACCTTGGGGATTAATTCAGTATAATAGAATCACCTCCCACCTATATCAAAATTTCTTCATTTAAACAATTGAGTTATAAATTTTTATGAATATATAATTACATGTAATATACTAAAGTAAACTACATATAGTTAATTTAACCATTCCATTTTGTTTTTCTCTACTTGATTGGTGGAACCACTGTACCAACCATTGAACTCAACACGCCATGTATTAATTAGTTTGAAACATGATGTGTCATCATGGTATAAATGGAATGTAATGTAATTTTCATTATAAATAGCTTCTACAAAGTGGTAAAAGTCTTATTATATACTCATTGTGTATTGTATATTTAATAAGGCAGTCTCACATGTACTCTAGTTCATTGATACTTATATGTTAAATTGTACATGACATGTGAAGTTGTATACTTTTTTCCAACCACTTTGCAATCAATGAATTCATCCATAAAAAAAAGAAATTTCCAAAATTAAGAATGTATTTGAAGATAGAAATTAATATATCTAAAATTATTATAAATTTTAAAAATTAAAATAATCTTAAATGATAGGCACAAATTAGTCGAATAAAGGTCATATTAATGATTAAATAATTTAATATTAATAAATTATATTCATTTATTACCAATTTATTAGTTATTCATATTTTATATCAATAATTAAATGTTTATATCTCTAATAATAACATACATTTTTGGAATTAAAGTCCAGATAATGTAATATCCTTATTAAGTTAGACTCTCTTTTAATGTTTAAGTGTTTTTACTTTGGGTTTACAGGACATCAGAGATGATCTAAGGGTTTTTTACAATGGAAATAGGGGATAATCATTGGCTATAGAACGGTTTCATGCTGTGAAAGAATAATTAATTATATGAATTTGATTTGGTAAGAATCCATAAATTTTGTTTCATGACATGAAATGAATTCAAGACATGAATTATATAGATGTTGTGAATTTCTCGTGCGGGATTTTAATCCAAGGAAATGCATTTTTGGTTTACATATAACCCAGAAGATTCACATTAAATACATGATTAATGACATGAATTAGTTCTTACTAATGAGTTTTTGTGTAATGTGTGCCTGAGTCCTCCCTCATCCTACTTGTGTTTCCTATCTCAGAAAGTAGGGCCACTCTAGGAAGTATTTTGTAGATTCTTCTCTCCAAGATGTCACTTATTTGTCTCTTTAATCTCCAACTTAGTTAGATACATCACTTTTGTTAAGTGAGATACTCATCTTCTCATTTTCATCATTTATCATGGATTTGGTAGCGGCATTGGGTTCTGTTTTTTGAGTCTATGGATTATTCTTTGATCACTATCGGTCCTTTGTAGATTCCTTTTTGTGTTTCTCTTCCAGTGGTGGACCCTCATGTTTGTTGTGGTGCAGAACATGAGTTTCTCAAGGAAAATATTGATCTAACCACACTATCAACCATTTTTCTTATATAATTCAATTATGATATGTGATAATTGATGGAAGGTCCTTTGTTCATTATTCTTGTGTTCATTTCTTTTTTATTTGAGTGGATCATGTTATTTTTTGTGTTCAACATGTGATTAAGTTAGGTGGTTCCATGTATAGCCTATGTAATTTTAACTATAATTACTCTTGGATATATAAATTATTTTATAAATTAATTGGAATAGTTCTGTAATGGGTTAATTTGTGTTTGTAAATAGGTTTTTGAGAAAAGATGGGTTTTCCCCTAATTTTGGTAAAGGAAAGGCATTTTTCAAATCATTGGGAAATAGATTTATGAAATGGTTTTTACCAAATTGTTTTGATAAAAAAAGGTTTCATTGGAATCATTTTTTAATTTTCAATTCCTTTTTAAATTGACTGATGTATGCCACAAATGGAAGCCTTGGGTACCTAGGTGGAGGCTTTAGTATGGGGCCATGTTCAATATTTCTGTAGGGGGTTAACTCATTGGGTGTTCATCTATTCTGAAGGAAATGTGTCCTAGGGACTTGATCCTCACATTATAGGGGGTTCACTCATGGGTTTTTCCTATTTTCTCTAGGCCCTATGTCTTATAGACTCCAGTTTTCACTAGTTTTTTTCGATTATCATGGTATGAGTGACCTAGCTAGCCTAACCTTTTTTATCCTAAGTATTTTTACCATTGTTATTTGGATTGGACTATTTGGATTTGATATACATGCTTTGATAAATGTAACTTTTTTATTAGAATAATTCTTTGATAATACTTTACCTTGATTTTTTTCTACTGTGAAAAAAGGGGGGAAATTTACCATGCTTTTGATGTAAAATTGTTAAATTGATTGTTATACCTTATTTTTATTAAAATTGAGCATATTGGGATTATTTTTTAGATACTTGAAATGGAACTTCTGATTAGCCTTCTACTAAGACTTTTAATATCACAAACTATAAACTCACATAGGAATGTATTTGCCTTTTATTATCTTTTAATGTAGAAAATTGCAAGGTTTCATCATAAGTCGGTGAGGTTTATGTTAGCTGGGTATGGGTATTCTTTGGATATATGGTGGTACATTTCTCACATATCACTGGGAGTAGTTTTTTCTTATTTTATCTATCCTTTTTTATAGGTAACTTAGGTTTTATCTTACTACTTTTGGGGTTGTATCACTACCATTGTTTTCATTGTTTATATAATATATCTTTCTATTTGTTCTTTCCATTATTTATTTCTATTATATATATGTATATCATTTATCTAATTACAGGTGGGTCAAAATCATTCCCTCTTATTCTTTTTTTTTTGCACGGGTGTTAGTTGTTAGCCCGTAGGGATTGGGAACACCCTTCGAGTCTAGAGTGGATTGATTAAAGTGATAGTTTTGAGGTTATTCTAGGTCATTTTTTATAATGTGGTATCAGATGGGTTTTTTTTACTTTAGTGTCCTTATTATGATTATGATATTTTTGTTTAAACTAAGATTATCCTATTATCCGGTCATCTTTTTCTATTTTAGGTATATTGTAACAAGCCTCTAAGACATCTTCCATGGGTTCCAAAATAGGGTTAAGTGATGTATACCCCTTAAGGGAATCCTTATTTGGATTAAAATATTATATAGGTAATTGTATGGGCATCTCATATCATGGATCAAAATGCACGGTGAGTTCAGAACCAAGTCATTGAGGTGTAAACAAGAGATAATAGAGATAAAGATAAATATTGAGAGTCTGTGTGCAAGAAACCCTCATCCTTAAAGGTTATTAATGAACCCCAAAAGGTTTAATACTATAAAGAAAATATCTATCAAATTTTATACTTCTTATATATGCCTAAGGGTATCAAATTGAAGAGTGAAACATTCAGGTTTGAGGGTCCCAGCAAGTGGTGGTGGGATTCTATTATTAAAGGAAAATGGAACTTGGGATTGGATTGGAAGGGTTTTCAAACCCTTTTATTTCAACCATTCATCCCAGAGTCTCTGTTGATGTTGCATTATATAGAGTTTATCTCTTTGTAGTAGAGATATAATTTGGTATTTGTGTACACCAAACATTTTGTAGAGCTAGTAAATTTGTCTATGGAGGTTGTGATGAATGATTAGATAAAATCTCTATAGGTATTAATACTAAATCATACCACATATGTTGAAATGGTATATAGGGATATGATGGTGGAAATGGATAAGTAATTAAAGATTGACTTATATATCTCTTCTCTCCCACCTAGTGCCTGTTTCAGTGGTATGTTAGGGAAAAGGATAATGTGGCATGATAATCACAAGGGTGGTGGATCTGGTTTTCAATATTGGACCTCCTATACACCATAAATAAAACACAATAGTGTCATCTCAACTTCTACTACTTCTTTTAGATAATGTACACTCAATGTACTTTTCCCACACCCACAAAACTTTCAATTTTTGTGGTAATTGAGCCCATTTATGGAGATTCTATTAGGTTATGTCTAATACATATTATATTAATGTATATTTATCTACAAAGGTCACTAATACAACGACATAAGCATCAAAGTCTATAAGGATCTAGCCACAAGCCTCAGAAATGAAGCACCTTCACACAGTGGATGAGTTTCTAGTGGAGATTGATGTTAGCCTAAGGACAGTTAATGGTTCAATTTTTATTGAATTTTCTATAGAAACTGCTCAATTGGATACAGGTGTATCACGCTCATTTATATCTTCATGTTTTTTTATGTTCTAAAACTTCCAAAAGAACTCATGTCCTTTATTATGGAGATGGAGGCACCTCTTGGAAAAAGGAAGGGGTATGTTTTTTTGGTCCTACATGTTCTCTGTCCATAGATGATGAATAGTTTCTCTAGGATTTCATGGTACTCAATCTAGATCTATTTGATGTCAATATCAGAATGGATTGGATAGTTTCTCACAATGATTATATTCACTATTATCATCAGTGTTTCTCATTCTCTACCTTTGATGGGAGATCTTGGGTGTTTTAGGGAGAGTGGTATATGGGGCCTGATCTTGTTGAACCTTCCGACCTAGAACTTAATAGTTTTTTTACTATTTCATTTGACCCCAATGATGTTTCACCTTCCAAAGATATTCCCTTGGTTGTTAGAAACTTCCCAAATGTCTTACCATATGAATTCTCTAGTCTTCCTCTAAAAATGGAGATATAGTTTATGATTGATTTGTCTCCTGGAATGTAGATAATTTTAATTCCCTCTTATCATATGGAATTTTTCAAGATGAAATAGATCAATGTCTAGTTTGATTATCTGATGGAAAAGGGTTTTAATCCCTATTGTTTCATTATTGGAATCCCTCATGCTATTTTATAGGATGTTTGATGGTTTATTTTGTTTGTGCATAGAATATCAAAAGTTGAAACAAGTGACTATTAAGAATAAGTACCATTTACCCATGTATATTAATTGTTCTATAATTTAATGGTGCTGAAATGGTTTTTGAAAATTGATCTTCAGTCGGGTTATCACCAGCTTAGTGTTTGGGAGTCTAACATTCTAAATACAACTTTTTAGAGAATGTATGATAATTATAAATATCTTAAAATTCCTTTTATCCTAACTAATTCTCCTATAGATTTTATGGAATTGAAAAATTGGATATTCCATAAGTATATCAACACCTTTTCATCATATTTGTGTATGATATCTTGGTTTAATTGAGATTTTTTGTGTGAGCATGAGCACTATTTGATTCCAGTTTTAGAGATCCTAAGGGGTCACTGCCTACATAAGAAACTTTATAAATGATATTTTTTGATCCAAGAAGTAAATTTTGGATAACGTGATTTCTAAAAATGTACTTTCAATCTATCTTGATAATTTAAAGGTTGTATTTTCATGTGAAGAACTATGGAACATCTTTGAGATATGGAGCTTCCAAGTTATTGATAAATATTATAGGTGGTTCATCAAGGACTTATCAAAGTTAGAATCACCATTGATTTCTCTTACCAATAAGGGGGTGGAATTAAAAAGGGATATTAAATGTCATAATTCTTTTGATGAGTTGAAATGGTTTATGACATTGAAATCTATTTTGATCTTTCTTAAGACTAATAAGTGGTATGTGGTTCTTTTTAATACTTTTGGTGTTGGTCTGGGTTGTGTACTTATGCATTATGACCATATTGTGTCCTACGAAACTCATTATCTTCATCTACAAGAAAAAACTTACCCCACTCATGATTTGGAGCTCACGACTATTACAAACATACTTAATTATTGGAGATACTATCGTTTTTTGATAGGTTCATGGTCTTTTCTAATCATAATATTATGACCTGTTTATATTCTCAAAAGTACATGAATCTTAGGAAGATAATATGGGTGGAATACCTCTGTATGTTCAACATCAACATATCATACACCTTTGGGAAGGGGAATGTCATCATTGATGCTCCCAATAGGAAACTTCCACCATAGGATATTCTAAAATCAAAGGAAGAGTGGAACCATATGGATATTTTTTCTCTATTTTTTCTTGATAAGAAGGAAGGAAATATTAATATGGTTATAACTAGTGTTCAATTATAATTGTCTCTCATTGACACTATTCTACAGAACCAATAGCTATATAATGAGTTTATTGGAATTAAGGAAACCTTATATGGTGGGGAGACTATTTCTGGTTGTTCTCTCCCTTCTAATGGTATTATATACTTCAATAATTAATTTTTCATCCCATCATTCATGAGTAATTTTATGTTGTGTTATTATCATATTTAATTCTCGTCCACTCACCCCAAAACTAAGAAGATGTATTATGACATGATATGGCATTTTTAGTAGTTGGGTATGAAGTGTGACATTATTGATTATGTGTCCCATTGTTACACCTATAGTAAATAAAGGCATAGAACATGAAGCATTATAGTCTCCTCAAGCCTCTTCCAGTTCTAGTCTTGAAATAGGATGAGGTGTCCATGGAATTAATCATTAATTTAGCATAGACTCCTCAAGGAAATAATTATTTCTATGTGTTAATGGATCAATTAATGAAATTAGTTCATTTTATTCTGATCAAGGAATCCACTCTGGTTAAAGATCTGGGTAATTTTTATCTGTAGCAGATCATGAGGTTTCATGGGCTTACTTATCCCATTTTATTGTATAGTGATCCCATGTTTTATTCCATGTTTTAGAAGATCCAAAAATAGGTGATGGGGACTTAGGTCAGGTTGAGTATAGCTAACCATTCATAGAATGATATTCATATGGAGAATGTGATTCAAATACAAGAGGATATAATTCATGTATGTATCATGGATTTGGTGGATCATGGGATATCCATGTAGGGATAGTTGATTTTTCTTATAATAATAGTTATCAATTGTCAATTAGGATAGCACCCTTCAAGGTTTGGTATGGTCACCCATGTAGTTCACCTTCTTGTTGGGGAAAGTTGGGTAAGGAATCTCTCATGGGACTATGTCTCATTCATATCAGTACGTATTTAGGAAATATATCAAAACTTGGTAATATATAATAGTTGGTATAAATCATATATGGATTTTCAACATCATAATTCGTAGTTTTAAATTGGTGACTATATTTTCTTGAAGTTTTCCTTTGGTTGGGCCATTGTAGGCTTAAGAAATAGGGGGAGAAAGCTTTAATATATGTTGGACCATTTGATATCATTCAGTGGATTTTTTAGGTTTCTTATTAGTTGGGATTACCAGCTCAATTGATAGGTACACATCAATGTTTCCACATATCTCTTATTAGTTAGTACCATCTTGGTCCTTTCTAGGTTCTGAGTTGGGAAGAAATTGAGTTGGAGTCAGATGTTTCCATTGTGGAGAAACCAGTGGAGATCATTGTTCTCAAATAAATGTCTTGTATGGAAATTATTTTCAATTGGTTAAGGTGTTGTGGTAACATAGACAGTATTCTCATGAGACATGGGATCATGGATCAAGGGTGATGGAGTAGTAGCCTCACCTCTCTCTAAAGCACCCTTCTTCTACATGATTTTCTAGGGATAGAAAGTCATATTGTGGTAATATTGTGACATCATGGGTAAATTATTGTATTTTTAATGTTTAAGAGTTTTTTACATCAAGTTTAGAGGATGTTAAAGATGATTTGGATATTTTTTCTAAAGGAAATAAGGGTTGGGTGTTGGGTGTATAAACTGTTCACACCATGAAAGGACAATTCCCGATATGGATTTGATTTGGGAAGAAGCCATGTATTTCAGTTCATGAAATGAAAAAAAAAATAAGGACATGAATTGTATTCATTTCATAAATTCATCACCCATTATTTTAATCGAAGGTTACACCTTTTTCAGTGTACATTAATCTTGCAAGATTCACATTTTTTATCCATGATTCACAATGTGAATTTTTTATACCCAGTGGGTTTTTGTGCATTGGATATATGAATCTTCCCTCATTTGGCTTTTTTTCCTCTCTCAAACCCTAAGGAAACACCAGGTGTAATTGTGTGGATTACACTCTCCCAAACCTTTCTTGTTTAGTGATTTGATCTTTGTCTTGGTTGGTTGCTTCTATTATGATAAGTTGATACTCCTCTTCTCATTTTCTTCATTTCTCTTGACTTTGGCAGTGCTTTTGGGATGTTTTTATAGAGTCCATGGAAAAGTTTTTTATCTCCATAAATTATTTTTATATTCCTTCTCATGTTTGTATTCTAGAGGTTGACCCTCATGTTGGTTGTAGTGCAGCACATGAGTTTTATAACGCCCTGGCCAGGATGCCACTAAATAGTTTCCCAGTCTGGTGGGTCACATTTCCTCATGTGTGCCTCCCCATACACCAATGGATATCAATTAGAATTGAGGTCATTGGGTGTGTATGTGGGGAGACTATTCCCCCATGTCATATTGTATCATAGTGGTAGTAATCATAATGGTCAATAGTGAAAGCATAATAATCAATTAGAAATAAGATAAACATACAAGATAGGAATATATAGACAATTCCAAAAGTAATCTCAAATAAATAATGATATTTCATGTCATGTCTCTATAAATATGGAAAATAGGTATATAGAAAACCAATACAATACATGTATCAAAATACCAAAAATATCAAAAATAACTATCCCACGTAGCATTGTGATCCTAGATCGGTCCTATGCTGTCTTTCTCCTAAGAAAAAAGCATATCAATCATCGTACAATTGGAATTTTCCCTAGTCCCTAACTACATTCATGAATTCTATTCAGGTACCCAGCAATGACCTGAATAGGGTGTGAAATAACACTTAGTAGGACACCACCAAAAATGTCTATAACAAATCTAGTTTGTGTATAAAAGCTAAGTGGGGTTCAATATATAAAATAGTTAAACCGGTAATAAAAATAATGTGCCCAAGCCATAATAGATACTATCTATCCAAAAAATTCTCCCTACAAAAAAAATTCAAGATCCCATATCAAGGTAATCATTAAAATATAAATAAACAAAAAATGTTGTTCAGTATAACAACTATAAGTTGATACTCATATTAGGGATATCTATAAAACATGCCGAAGATCCATTGTGGCCATGTCATACAACCAAGTGTTAAACCACTAGAATAGTTGTGTTGTATAATCCATTATCTAACATTTACCATGGTCGCACTGTATAATCAGAGTCATCCACAATGGCATTATCATGTAATCAAAAGTGTCATACCACGAAGTGTCATATCTAAGGTATAAGATACTGAGGCATCTACATTGAGTCCTAGGAGAATATCTATGGAAACTTGGTAAAGACTTGGGTGGGGTCTAAGCAGCATGCCAATAGACCATGTCCACTGTGAGCCCAAGGTAGCTGGATATAAGGGTTATCAAGGCTGAAGAAATCCTATAGAATCAATACCCATAGATAAAATGGGTCAAAGTTGTTAACAACTTTAATCAAGACCCATGGGAGAAACTTCCGTGGAATCCAATGGAATCAGAATCCAAGGCATACCAACTAAGGCATCCACTACCATAATCATAACATCATCACATTTTATTCATCATTTCATTATAATTCATATTCCATGAGTTCATCCAACTCATCTATAAATTTCCATTTAATAAATTTAAACAATTCACATCATGTCAACACATGGAAAAGGATGCACAACCTTCTCCTAACAATTCAATTCAATTCATTCAATTAAAAATGGATTCTTCTAACTATAGAAGCTCAAACTCACCCCTTAGGTGGTATAGAAAAGGGAAAATAAAAATTCAGTCCCCATGGGTGGACCAAGATGGGGAAACAACCTCCAAAAATCTCAAGGGTACTCAAAGGAAACCTAACAGTTTTCAATTCATTCAATTCAACCACTTAATTAATTAAAGGGGATATACTGGAAAGTCTATAATGAGGAACAAAAACTATGCTTATAAAAAACCAAACCCTAAGGTAAATGTATAGACCACCTATCATAGGTTCATAATAGAGAACTCATCTAGTATCAATCAAGGATTCGGTCCAGATTGAAAGAAAAATAAAGAATGGATGAAAAATCTAAAAATTTGCCATATTATCTTGCACTGTAATAACTATATCGATACAAAGTCAAATTAATAATGGAACAAGAGGAATGAAGAACTCATCGGTGTGAATCCAATGAGACCAACATTGTTTGATATTGAGTTCAAAAAATTAAATGCTGAAAAAAGCTACCAAAAGGCCTCAAAGGAGATACAAAACAAGATTTGTTGTCAAAGAAAGTAAAGTAGAAAGGAATTTTAGGTTTTAAAACATTTTTAGGGTGAAATTTTAATTTTCCAAAAAATTGGGTTGCACAGTTTGGCCACATTTTTGGCTAAAACATGCACCAACCATGTACTCTTCACTGCCTTAAAAATAACCCCACAAAGTATTATGCACACAGTTTAACTAACCATGTATAAACCGTGTCTTGGTATTTTTACAAGGTTTTAAACAAGATGTATGGTCATGCTCCTGAGGTTTTACAATTCCCCTCAAATATTGTGATCTAAATATCCCCTCTATCAATACTCACATTTTTAGTACTAACCATGAATCTTGTCCAATACGATTTCTACTAACCATGTGGCCTGACTATTTTTCTCCAAAGGTTATGCTCCAGGATCCAAAAAAGCCCTGGACACCCCCCCCCCCCCCATAAACTCTTATGGTCTCAATGGGAATTTAAATTATGCCAAAACCAAGCATTTAAATCAAAAAATAAAATATTCACACATCATAGGAAAACCCAGGATCTTAAATATTCCGGCGTTAATGATTTTTTTTAATTAACCTTATAAGGGTGTTAAATAATCACCTAAGAATAATTATGGTCCTTGATCATGTATGTTAGCCTCCCACTCTCAATTCTCACCCTATAAATGGTTGTGATTCCATAACACCTATAATTGAGGAACTGGCCAGCCTCAGAGAAGCGTTATTCTCATATCAACTACATGTATCGGATTATCCTCGAAGGACGCATCTACCTATAACTCCACCTCATCCAGATGCAGAGTGTGAGAAGTGTCTGAGTGATAATGGAACAGATGAGATGCATGGAATATGTCATGTTATTCTAGAACCTCTGAGGTAACTGAAACCGATAATCTACCTGCCTGACTCTCTCCAGAATCTCAAAAGGCCCAATATAACATGGTGAAATCATACCCTATCTCCTAATATATCTATTTACTAGCCCCAGTTAGTGAATCGCCTGCATGAATAATTGAATTCGCATGGGATGAGATCACATTGGAATTTATAGTCCCAAACTACACTTACTACAAGGTTATAGTAAAGTGGTGGTGTGGGGTCAAACCCACAAGGACTACTGGAAGGTCATTAGTCAATCAAACAAAACACATAATAATGATTCCTCACTTTCACTCTTTAGATTTGGCTTTAAATAAGAAAATATAGTTTCATTTTAATTCAGATAATAAAGGAATGTATCAGGGTCAATTTCAAGTCTTTTAACTAAAGATAATCCTAGATTTAACTTGGGGTGGTCCTATGTCTTAGTCTATGAAGCAGATAAAAGGTTAATAATTAATTTTGGTCACACCAATTGGATCTACCTATGATGTAACTATCCCATGGTTAGGGTATAGCTAATGGAATAGGTGCATTACATTTGGATTCTATGAAAAAATATTCATGTGCTAATGTTCATAGTCCTAATCAACCCCAATTAGGTTAGGTT
The DNA here is from genome assembly GCA_963277665.1 of Viscum album. Lineage (NCBI taxonomy): Eukaryota > Viridiplantae > Streptophyta > Magnoliopsida > Santalales > Viscaceae > Viscum > Viscum album. The sequence goes on from OY728156.1 coordinate 102,069,141, forward strand.
CGTTAAATTTCACTTCTCATGGTCAAGGTTGTGAAAAAAAATGTGATAAATAATTATTATTGTTATAATTACTTGCCATAGGGTTACCAAGGTTCAGTCTAAAGATTCATTAGGCTTAAAAAACCCCTACAATCAACAATTAACCCTAGGTAGATTAACTATTCATGGAAGTGATGATCAAAGGCAAGGAAATATTAATCATGTTGTGCATAGTCAAAGTAGTTGCAAAAGAAACAATCCATGATTAAACAAGAAAAAAAATTCAAAAAATTGAAAGTAATGTAAATATAAATAAAAACTAACATCGCACGATGAAATGATAAAGAATGAGAAATATATAATCAAAAAAGTAAGAAACAATCACAAACTTACTGTGAATAAAGAAATAATGAAGAACTATGTAGGTGTTGATGAAGAATGGTGTGCAGCATTGAAATGGACATCATAGTTGAAAATGGTGTTATAATGGATGAATAATGGATGTGTAATTATTAAAACCTCACATATATTTACTAAAATAATAAAAGGAATGAATGAAATATAATTTAGAATGAAAACAGATGAAAACATTGGAAGAAAAATAGGAGAAACCAATATAGTGTGAAGCTCTCTTACATTCTGAAGAACTTTAATTATAAATAGGCTCGAGAAGTACATAGTGTGTAAATATTTCACATCAGGTACTAGCTTCAATGACTTGGGTCACGACGTCTTCATGTCATGTAAGTAGGTTGTACATCATGTATATGAGATCCACTTTTCCAGCTGAATAATTGGTTTGTATCTTTGACAGGGAGAGGCTTCGAAACATTCACATTGTGCAGTCACTACAATCCATGTATGTGTTTCACTTTTGGTGGTATTTAGATCTTTGAAATCTGAAAGTTGTGTAATAGATTTAAACACTATGTATTTTCTTCATGTCATGAAGAAGTTTCATGGGTTGGTATGCGGACTTACAGCTATGTTGTGAATTAATTCGACACATCATGTATATGATACACAGCGTGTACAACCACTTTTTGAAACTTTTTCAGCATTTATTAATTTAAGTCTATAATTCCTAATTCCTGTGAAAAAAAACCAAAACCTAGTTCATTATCAAAAAAATTAATAAACAGTATTAAGAAAATATATCCAATATGTATATATAATTCTAGCTAATCAAATTCCCCCACACTTGAACAATTACTTGTCCTCAAGCTAAAATCATGTCAACGGGGATTCTAAAATAAAAAAAATTAAAATAGGAAGCATGCATTACAACAACAAAAATAAAACTAAGTATAACCAAAAAAAATCATTCCTCTAGAATAAATCTTGTGGATAAAATCATTCATGTCTCATAGTTCAATTCTTTATTCAGATTTTTATTTCTTTAAATTACAATTTCATAGTAATTTATTAAATTCTATACCCAATTTTCAATTTACCTCATAATGAATTTTATCTCATCACTCATGGTAAAATGTAACTAGAGTTATGATCATACCCTAAATACATGTTCCTAACTATAAACTTTCATCGATTCTACCATCTCCACTTTATAAATAATAATACAAAATCAATCATGTGGGATTCACCAAAAAGGGTTGAAATGACTCTAAGGAAAAGGAAAGGTGGGTAGAAAGTGAAAATAAATATAAAAAGGAGTTTAATCTCTAAATTATAATTTATGATAAATGTAAAAAGTGAAATTATATGACTCATCCCAAATTAAATGGTTTCCAAGTTCTAAACAGCTCAAAGTGGATCCATGAATATATCAAGTGTGTATATAAATAAACCATGATACTTTATTTTTATTTTTATATTACTATTATTATTATTTGAAATTCTTGTTTCGTCTAGATATCACATTAATCCCCTAACCATATATGATCCATCATAGGATTCATCGGTCTCAAAATGGTGATTTTTTACCTTCCAAATACACAACCCAAAATCTTTTTCTTATTCTTTTTTATATGTTTTAAATAAATATGGTAGGTGTAAAATATCAATAATAATCATGGATCAAATCATATTTGTAGTGAAATTTACAAAGTCCATCTCCTCATAAATAACAACTTATGTCCATCAGTAGTGAAAATTCCCCCATACTTGTTCAAAGGATAGTCATGCATAATACCAAGAGTAGGGTCGGAAGTGATAATCAGCTTGAAACACTCCTTCCAAAAAATTTCATTCTTGGATATTATGGGATAAATAAAGAAATATGTAAGGTGTTTATTAGGAAAAATTGTCTCAACAAATATTTCCTCAATCATATTAAAAATTCATTTGTTCAGTCATAGCCTCAATAAAATCTCAATACATGTTATAGTAAGTTTACATTCCCTAGGTGTCTCTAAAGAAATATTCTCATACAAGAATATAAAATTGTGTGTCCAGAATCCTCTCAGAAATAGGATTATAAAAAATTAACCACAAATCACTCAGGGTATTAAATCTAGTAATAATTTAATCAAAAATAATTTAAAAAATTTTGAATTTGAATTAAATTACTAAACTCAGTAATCATTCTAAAAAACTAAATAGTAGTAAAACATGGATTTCACATATTTACAACCTAACTATATCTTTTAATTGAAAATGATTTAATGAGTTTTTAGATTTAATGTATGATTTTAGTGATAGATGTCTCTTATAGAGGTGAAACTAAAAAATAATCCAAGTGTATCAACAATAAATCTCAAGGAAGACTCCTCACAATTAAAATGAGATAGTTTCTACACTATCCTAGAAAGTACCAGGGGAGAGATATCACATATATAGAATAAAAAAACTATATGGCTACTTGAAATTAATTTATAAAATCAAGAACTCCATGTGATGAGTGTAATTGCATGGGGAAACTTTGTGGATGATGATTTCAAATTGGTCTACTTTCATAATTTTTTAGAAAGAAAAAACCTTCACTAAATAAAACATTAGTCCACTGGGTTTAAATAGGATGAAATTAGTGAAATGGGAAGGTTCACATAGTGAGTAGTAATGAAAATAAACTTAGATACATATAGATATGTGGGTATAGTGAAGTTCTGGGCCAACTTATGAATAATAAAACTACTAAATTGAAAACAAAAATCCTAAGTAAAAGACTAAAAATAAAGAATAAAATAAAATATGGGTTACCTCCCATAAATATATAATAATGATTTCATCAGCTAGATGGAAGGATAAAGGTATAAATTAGTGCCATCCATATACTCATAAGTTTTCTGCCTCCTATAAGAACATGTGGCTATGTCATTATGATCATGTGAATTCTTAGAGGGGTTAACCACCTCAAAAGTGTACTGAGGTTGAATCTCATGTGGTAATAAAATCATTCATGCCCATCATGGTGGGGACCTCTTCTGAGAAAGGATATCCAGTGAAAGCTTCTCAATATGGTTCTCGACATTAGCCAGATGTTGAGTTATCCAAAATAGTAGGATAGATTGTAGAGGAACAGGCACATTGGTGGCCATGGAAGAGGAATAAGAGATATAAATGACTAATGTAATATAATAATGAAATGAAAATAAGATAACAAAAAGTGTATAAAAATATGTGTCACATATATATATATATATATGTAGAGAAAAGATACATTAGTGAGTAATGGAATACACACAGTACAAAAAGGAACATCAGCCAAATAGAGTACAAAAATGAGGTAGGGTACATGGGAAACTAAACAGTAAAATCAAAATCATTGAGGTATGCATCAAGAGTCAAATCCCAAATAGTGGGTGCCTATAGCTATCCCATCCTATCAATATCATCAAGGGAGGAAGGTGATGTTGTATCTAATTCCATAGTGGGTGACATGGTGCTAAAAGTAACCTCTTTGGAAGGTAGAGTTAAGGTTTTGACCCTGATATTAGTCATGTTTTTGGTATCATGGTAAATAAACGTCACATTAGTTGATGGGGGAAGGATTGGGCCCCTACATTACTAGGCCTACTATACCAAATAATCTTACTGGGAAGTAGGGTCTATCAAATCTTAGGGAAGTTCATCTAGGGAGTTGGAGGTGGGTGAGATGGATGTAGAATAAGGTTTTAAAGAAGAAGATGGGTGGGATGTGGGTGTGGTGGCTGGTGATGGTGGAGTGGTAGTAAATAGGTAAAGCTCTACAAAAGGTATGTGCATGTGTTGGGAAGTCGACTGTAGAATCTCTAGGATTAAATGATGCATGTCCCATAGATCTGTAGGGAATGATGGTGTGGGTGATGTTGTGGGAAGGTAAGTCATGGATTTAGAATGGATATGAGTGGTGGCATGAGTAGGGGGAATGGTTGTTAGTGGGATGGTAGTGGTGGCAGCTGTGGTGGTAGAGGATGGTGTGGGAGTAGAGGCATGAGGTGGTGATTTTGGGGCTATTGGGTTAGCATCATGCTGAGAAAGGGCCTCATCAGTATCATATATGTATGCTAGTGCTAATTGATAGATTCTATTTTCCTTTGTGAGAAGCCCCATATTTTGGAGTAGTATAAGATTGACACCCTCTATGGGCCTCAGGGATGTGTGGGGATAAGTGGCCTTAATGGAATCGATATTCCCAGAAAGATGGGTGATGAAAGATCCACCAATCAAGGTTCAATGAGTCCTCTTCACCAACATACTATAGAACTCACCAAACTATCTAGCCATCTTGACAGTTGGGACTACCATGGATGATATAAGAATAAGGACCTCGATCTAGCTAAACCTTCCATGGGTATCACCATGTTCTAGATAAGCAAGATCGATGTCCCTATGTGGAATCTAGAGGGCTTTACCTCATAGAATTGTTCTCTTCATGGTGTGGGGTCATAATCACTGTGGATTTCTCTGGTGATCCTAGCCCAAATTCATGCATCCTCGACCTTGTGGGGCTTGATCGGAAATGCTGAAAAAATGTGGAGCTGGCAAACTCAGTTGAGTAAATTCCAAGGCCAACTGAAAAATCATCCATGTTAAGGTCCCATGGCTGGACTCCAAGTTTTAAGTGGATGAAGTTGATTCTCATCTTAAATGTAGAAAGAAACTCAAGATTTATCTCCCTATAAATCTCCTATAACACCTATGTGATCAGGGATAATTGCAAGTGATCCATAAGGAAAATGACCTCATGGTGGATGTGGATGTACTCTTTAATGGAAAGGTCCAATGTATTTTTGGTCCTCATCTTGTCCTACAAGTGGACTAACCAGACCTAATGCATAGGATTGGAAAAGGGGAGTCAAGGATAAATGTGGGGATTTTCATGACCCTATGATATTCTATGGGATGACTAAGAGCCCACCAAAGTGAATGCATATGCAATGGATGAAGCGTAATATGGGGAAGATGGATTTGTGGGTGACATAAGAGGTATGTTACTCTACCATTTGGGTGGTAGAGGTGTGTACTCATGCTTAGTAATGTGGTCAGTGGGTGTGGTGAAAATGGTTTTGGTGCTTTCCATTTCGAATAGAAGCAAAGTTTTCGGTGATGAGGAAAACCCAAGGAGGAGAGGAGGTGGATAGGTGTCTGGTCGGAAGGTAAGGGTTGAAATCAGGTAGAGAGGTATCTTTAGATGAGTGAACATGTAGAAGGGGGAGCCTCATGAGAGGAAGGGGCATAGGAGAGGTTAAGAGATGGGGGGAGGGTCAGAATGAATCCTTGGTTCATGCCTGAATGGCCTGAAGGCTTTCATTTTTTATTGATTTTTGATAACCACCTTTTCAAGGGATTAGGGGGAACCCTTACAAGGCCTGTATGCTCAAATATTACATGGATCGTAGGCTTAGAAGATTATATGACCCGAAGGTCTTAGGTAATTCAAACAGACTATCTACAAAGAACTGCCCCTCCCCAGCATCTGCATCTTGATAGTATCTCTCCACCTTTGCATGACCGTCTGGATAGGCTTCCTGTGCAAGCATAGGCTAGTACCGATGGCATAGTCATACCCTCTCATTCTGACAATCCATTTGGCTCTACTCTGGTGAGTACACCTGCTTTGAATCCTCATCTGGGGATGCCCCTTTTTTTGTAGTGTGTCTGGGGCCTACATTCATGTGACCCAAAGGCCTTGGGGTGGCCCGAAGGCCTTAAGGTGGCCCGAAGGCCTTGGTTCGTGGAATTTAAAAATTGGTATCAACATTTACACATTTTTTGTTTAATACATGATGTTCAAATCATTAATTTTTAAAAAAATTAGTTTCTCAACACTTTCACTCCATGTACATATTACACATAGTGTATTTTTTGTTTTGTTCCCCTTTTTATTCTAGGCCCCTTAAAAAGTTTCTATAAACCTTTAAACATCCTAAAAAATATTCTAACCTATCATAACTGACCTTGGGTTTCCTCCCAGTTAGCACTTTATTTTTTTATAGAGATAGAAATTTTCATAAGTAAAAGACTTTCTCTATGAGTTGATACCCCATGTAAAAATATTCTTGAAAAAAGTGGGGATGAAAGGTTGGATGGCCTCTCTTGTCAGGGGTATAGTGAAATTTTTATTCTTTGGAGCACTGGATCCTTTTTTAATAGGATTTGGTTTCTTATTATCATCTTTACTTTTCACATGATCTTCTTTTTCATTATCATGAGATATGGTTTGAAAAATTTTCTACATAATTAGTTTATTAGCATCCTTATCCACATTTATCACAACCTACTCTTCACAAACTCTAAAAATAAATCTCAGTGGGTTAACATCAATCATTACCTTCCCAGTGGTGAGAAATGGTCTTCTGATAATGAGGGGGTTGTCTCATTCCTCTTCTATATCCTGGAAAAATAAGTCTATGGGGAAAATTAATTTTTGACGTTTTACTAAGATATCCTCAAGGTGTCCCTAAGGGTTCTTGAATAAGTGTTCATAAAGTTAGAGTTCCACCCTATTTTTCTTTCAACTCTCTGAGACCTAATTTTTTAGAAACACACATGGGAATTAGATTTATACTTTCACCTAGATCACACAATTCCTTTTCAAAATTTCATGTTGTAATAGTGCATGGGATTGAAAAACATCTAGGGTCTTTCATCTTTAGAACTATTTTCCATTGAACAATTTTATAACACTATTTTTTTAGGAAGATGATTCCTAATTCTTTAATTTTATTTTTAATAAAGAGAAATTATTTAAAGAATCATATATAAGTAGGCACTTGTTCAATTGACTCTACAAAAGGGAAATTGAGATATAATTATTTAAACAATTCCATGAATTTTTTATATTTCCCTACCTTTTTTCATAATTTCATTCATTCAATAAATGGTAGATGTGAATTTTATACGGGTGGTGCTAGATAGTCATCATCCTTTTCAGGTTATTTCTAAACTGGAGCTTCCTTATATAGTTCTACCTTTTGATTCCTCTCCTAACGAGAATTATCTGATTCTCTTAACTAATTTTCCTTAACTCCATATTATTTATGAAAATCCATTATATTTTCACTTTTAACCATTATAAATTTAGAATATTCCCTCATATGAGCCTCGGTATTACCGAGATAAGTACCTGATAGCTGATTATATATGGTTTTTGATATTTTTCTAATTTTATGCTCCATGTTTCATAGTGAATCCCTATATTTTTTTCATCTCTATCTCTTAGGTTTTCATATTTTAATCAACATTCTTCAGGATGGTAGTTATAAAGTTTTTAATATTGATTTTGAGAGGTTAGGCTTGTTTTTTCAGTCTTCGTAGCGTTTTTTGGAATTACTTTAAAAGAGTTGGTGGATACTGCTGAGATCTATGAAATGATTATTGGAATTGTTTTTGTGGTTGAGGAGTTGGACCTTATGGAAGGTACCCTAGTGGTTCCAGAGTTTTTTATGGAACCTTTCCACTCCTTTGTTGAAAGTAACCTTGATCTTGCTGTTATGGGTGATATGGCCTCTCTTGAAATTTTTGTAGTTATTGATATTTTTTTGGATACTGGTAATACTATCCTGGTTGATTGAAATTGATATAATTAAAATATTAAACTTGGGGTTCTTCCATGCCCACACTGAAATCTTGGTATGAATTTGTGCCTACATACATCTCGCAGGATTGAATTTTTATTACTTGTGTATGAGGGGAGGTGGTGTAATAGGTAACTGAAATGATTCCTAATTCTTTTGAAATTCCTCTACTTGATCATTGAAGTGGGTAGTTTCTTCCACCTGATGAATTCCATAATGGGGTGGTCCTCTATCAATTTTCCATAGACTAGAATTGTGAGATACTTCACCTAATATTACTTGGCCAACTTTTTTCATCCAGAGAATTAATCCTCCATCAACATTAGTGTCTATTATAGTTTGTGCAACATGTTGGAGTCCTTGAAAAAAATTATTTAATGGAATCCACACTTCTGGTCTATGATGTGGGAACTTTTGGATCATCTCTTGGAATCTATCTCATGATTCCCACTTTGATTCTCCTTCCTTTTGGGTAATTTTCTAAATTTTATTCCAGAGCTTCCAAGTCTAGATTGTTGGGAAGTTTTTGTCAATAAAATTCTTTTCTAATTCATCCCTAGTCATAATTGACCTAGTAGATTGAATTTTTATCCAATTATTAGCTTTATCACTCAAGTATAAAGGGGATACTCTTAATCGAATGGAATCTAATAATACTCCTTTGTTGTGAAAGGTATCACAAACCTCAAGAAAGTTTGAAATGTGCTCATGGGGGATTTTCTTTGAATCCCAATGAGTTTAGCTATATTTTGGATCTTGTGAATGATTCTATGTTTGACTTCAAAATTGATCACTTTATTTGGTGGAAAAAACAAATCTAGGAATATCACCACAAATGGATAGAAAATCATATTTCAAAATGGTACACACTTACATTTCCAGTTACTCACTCTGATTGGCAGGTGTCACATATTTGGGATATTGAAGGTGTGGAAGTGCAATATTTTTACATTCATCTAATTAAAACCAGTGGTATGGTGTGATTTTACTATAGATATCGGGATATAAGAGACATTTTTCTTGTTTTTACAGGCTTCTTGATCAATTCAAGGGCCCCTTGTGCATGGCCTACCAAAGGAAAAATGAAGTAAATCGATAAATAAAGAGGATATAGGTGAATCCGAATGAGAAAAATGTAAAAAAAAAATTGGTAAGAAAAAAATAAAGTGCGATAGGGTGAGGTAATCTAGGGTTTTATCTGAAGGTTAAAGTGACTAATAAATAGTTTTCTATATAAATGGTTCCAAAATTTTATTCAACTGCATGCTTCATTGAATTTGTGCAGGTTGAGATCTGATTAGAATTTATAGTCCCAAACTACACTTACTACAAGGGAATAATAAAGTGGCAATGTGGGGTAAAACCCATGAGGACTACTGGCAGGTCAGCAGCCGATCAAACAAAACCCTTAACAAATATTCCTCACTTTCACTCTTTGGGTATGATTTTAACTAAGAATATGTAGTTTGGTTTTAATTTAGATAATAAAGGAAGGGAACAAGGTCAATTTTTGGGATTTTAATAGAAAATATTCCTAGATTTAACATGGTATAGTCTTATGAATTAGGTTACAAAGTGGTGAAAATGTCACCAATTGGTTTTGGTCAAACCAATTAGATCAACCAATTCATAAACTATCCCATGGTCAGGGTATAGCTAATAACCTAGGTAAATTATTCTTAGATTCTATGTAGAAACCATCATATTCTAATGTTCATAGTTCTACTCAACTCCAATTAGGTTAGGTTCATTTAATTTCACTTACCATGGTCAAGGTTGTGTAAAAGAATGTGTGATCAATTTGAATTAACCTAATTAAAATCTATAGGGTTACCAAGGTTCAATATAAAGATTCATTGGGTTCAAAAACACCCCTATTCTGAACCCCTAAACCTAAGAGTATTATCTATGTATGGTGGTGGTGATCAAAATCAACGAAATATTAATCATGTGGTTCTTAATCATAAAACAATTTCAAAAGAAATAATCCGGGATTAAAAATAAAGAATCAATGTCAAACATTTGAAAACAATTTAAATCTAATCAAAAAATAACTTTACATTATAAAACAATGAGTAACGAGCAATATAGAATAAAAACAATTAATAAACAATCACAAAATTACTTCAAATAAAGAATCGATGAAGAATCATGTAGTCATTGATGAAGAATGGCGTATGACATTGAAACAGACATCAAAATTTAAACAAAAAGTATTGAAATAGATAAAGAACATTTTTGGAATGATTAAAAACTCAAAAATATTTAATAAAATTATGAAATTAATGAAATAAATATAATTTAGAATAAAAATGGATGAAAAAATCAGAAAACAAATGAGAGAAATAAAAATAGTGCAAATCTCTCTTGCATGTTGGAGTTTTAGAATTATAAATTGGATAGAGATGTACATTAAGTGTAATTATTTCACATTGTGTAGTGGATTTAGTGTGTTGGGTAATGACATATGAACGTCTTGTAATTTGGTTACATTTCGTGTATTTGATATCCCCTTTTCTCGCTAAAGAATCAGTTCGTCTCTTTGATCGGGTGAGGCTTCAAAACTTGCATGGTGTGAAATCTCTACACGTAATATATGAGTTTCACTTTTGGAGAGATTATGATCTTTTAAAGTTTCACATCTTGTAATATATTTACACATTGTTTATTTTCTTCAAGTCATGTAGAAGCTTCATAGTTTTGTTTGTGGACTTGAAGGTATGTTATCAATGAAGTCTACACATCGTGTATATGACACATAGCATGTAAATCCTATTTTTTCAATTTTCAACATTTCTTCCTTTAAGTACATAATTCCTAATTCCTATGAAAAAAAACACAAACCCAATGCATTATTGAATAAATCAAGAATAAACATTAAGAAAATGTATCTAATATGTATATATAATTTTATCTAATTAGTGAGATATGTAAAATTACTTGATCCCTAACCTTGAACTCTAGAGGCCATCGATGGTGATCAAGGTAATATTTATACCTTGAATGTTCAATAGTTATCCATTTATTTATTATCTAGACATTTTCTAAAGTCTCTTTCATGAGATGTGGTCTAATAAACACTGACTTACCTACCACTAACTTGCATAGGGATGATTGGCATAGCCAATCGTATAAAGCATCATAAGGCGCCATCTATATAGTTTATTGATAGCTGTTATTTTAGGTGAACTCAACTAGTGGAATATTCCTCTACCAAGAGCCCCAAAAATCAAGTATGCATGCTCATAGCATGTCCTCAAGAACTTGAATTGTATACTTTGATTTTCCATCAGTTTGATGGTGGTATGTTGTGATCAGAAGCACCTATGTACCCAAATCCCTTTATAAACACTTCCATAAACAAGACATAAATTAGGTGTCCCTATATGATACAATAGTAGGAGTAACCCCATGAAGTCATAATATCTAATGGATATGAAACCTCTCGATCTCATCTACTTAGAAGGTATCCCTGATTTCCAATAAATGAGCAACCTTTATGATCCTTTCAACAACAACCCAAATAACATCACTACCTCAAGGAGACATTGGTAAACCAGTGACAAAATCTATCATGAAATCATCCCACTTCTACTTAGAAATGGGTAACTACTATAAAATCCTAGCTGGTTATTGATGTTCCACCTTCACCTGCTGACAGGTGGAACACCTCGTGAAAAAAACCAGTTACCTCATGTTTCATACCTGTCCACCAATATTGGCAATGTAAATCACGATACCTATTGGTAATTCTTGGATTCCTTGACCAAATGAAGGAGTTAAATTCCCATATATGCTCCTCATGTATGTCTGTTAGAACCCCAACATAACCACGAATATATATAATTTCATCCTCACCCACTACTAGAAATCCTACCTATATCAATGCATTTATTCCAATGGTTTGTAAAAACTTTTGGGATAGGGGTCCTATACCAGCGGTTCGTCATAACCATTGAGATATGGGTCCTATACCAATGGTTCTTCATAACTATTGGTATAAGACATGTATTATAAGGCTATCCCAATGGTTTTGAGGAAACTATTTGTATAGACCCCAAAAACTAGTCATATCCTAACAGTTTCTACAAATCATTGGGATATGTTGGGATAGGTTAAGGCTATCCCAACAGTTTCATAGAAATCATTGGGATTGATCTAAAAAATTAGATTTATCCCAATGGTTTTTCAAAACCGTTGGGATAGACCCAAAAATAAGGTTACCTATCCCAATGGTTTTGAAAACCGTTGGGATAGGTAACCTTATTTTTTATCAATTATTTTTGTCACATATCATCAAATAAATCACTATATAAATTTTTTATACGTATATATATATATATATCCAAATATATTCACAAAGATAATTGTATCATAGTGTTTAGGTCTTTGATACATAAGGTGAAGGTCGTCGGTTCAAACCTTGGCTGGGTATTTTATTTTACATTACCTATCCCAATGGTTCTGGGAAAACCATTGGGATATCCATATACCAACGGTTTCCAAACCGTTGGGATAGGTCTATCCCAACTCCAAATCATCCAACATCCCACCAAACCATTTGTATAGGCTATATTTCAGTAGTGACCCATAGTCTAACCATGAGGTGGGTCCTCACCTTCCACACTCTCCCATAGGACTAGGCCCTCAGCATTTGATAACTACCTCATTCTCACTCTATCCAGTAGAGTATATGTAATAGATAAAGAAGAAAGGAAAATATTCCCTTGACCATCATGCACCTCCAAGTGAATCTCATAGAATAAGGCCATAATATTCTTCTTGCCACTGTTATCCTGAACTACCAGTATCAATGTCCTCATGCTCGGTGCATCAGCCACTGCATTTCACATTCCAATAATATTGGCTATCTCAAAGTCAAAATGTTGTAGGTACTCATCCCATATTTTCTACCACAAATTCAATTCACACTATATAAATATATACTTGAGGATTTTTTGGTCTATGTATAACATAAAATGATCTCCCTGTAAGTAATGTCTCCAATAACGCAAATCATGAACAACTACTGCAAAATCAAGATCATGTGTTGGGTAATTCCTCTTGTATGGACTTATCTGATGAGACCTATATGCCCTAAATATATCCCCCTACATCAGAACTAATTCTATTCTGATACCAGATGAATTGTGATACACGGTGTAGCTTCTATCTGGTTCTAGTAGAATCTAGACCAACATTTAATTCAATCTTTGTTTCGACTCCTAAAAGGTTTTCTTGTAGGTATATGACTATAAAAACATTAGAACCTTCTTAATAAAGCCTGTCAAAGTTGATTATAGGTGTGAGAAGTCATGTATAAAACTTTTTTAATATATATTTTTTCCTAAGAAACTTCATATGTCAAATATGTTCTTAGGATTCTCTGAGGAAATTATAGCTCTCACCTTCTCTAGGTCAACTGATACACTTTTCTCTCAGATAATATGACATAGGAAGTGAATCTCATCCAACCAAAAGTGGAACTTTATGATCCTACCATATAAATAACACCCTCATAATGTATCCAAATAAATATCATGATTTTTGGCATTGTCATGTCAATTATGTGAATAAACCAAGATATAATCCATGAATACCACAAAAAAATCCAGATAAGTATAGAAAAGTAGATTCATGAATGCCATGAAAACTTCTTTCATGTTTGTGAGACCAAACAACATCACTAGATAATTGTATAGACAATACTTGCTATGAAAATCTATATAGGGTATGTCTGCAAGTCAAACATGCACCTGATGATACCCAGATCTCTAATAAATCTTCGAAAAAACATGAGGTCCTCATAGCTAATCAAAAATATCATCTATAAATAGTAAGGGATAATTGTTCTTAACCAAAAAATATATCAATTTTCAGTAATCCAAACATAGCCTGAGGGTACCATCCACCTTTTTCAAAAAAAGGATAGGTGAACCCCATGAAGAAGTGTTGGGTTGAATAAACACATTTACCTCTAAGTACCATAGATACCTCTTTAGATCCTTCAACTCTATCATAGTTATCCTATAAGGATGAATTGATACCGTTGCTGCTCTTAAAACTAGCTCTATAGAGAACTTTTCCTCTCTCTCAAAAAGTAAACTAGAAAATTTGTGTGGGGAAACATACCTGCATTGATAAACCATTGAAGGTAAATCTTCTTAATGTGATTACTGATCATATAGATATAAAATAGAAATATGGTCCACCATCCCACCTATCCCATGATGATATGTTATAGATCAGATTAGCTGAATATCCCATTCTCTTTTGTGAACAAAACTCCTCCTTATGGAGATGGAAAGATCACCCTTTAGTGATAATAGTTAACATGGGCTTGATAAGCAACTATCCAATCCATACTAAGTATGATGTCAAACCCTGTCATCTCTAGGAAAAAAAGATCTCATACAAAGTGAACCCACCAACCTCAAGAGGCACTTCTTGAACTATCATATAACCTCCATTATGATCTCCAATGGAGTGCCGAGTTCCATAACTTTATCATAAAACTAAACCTAGAGCTAGAGGCTTTCCAAAATAGGTAAGGATACGAAGCTATGAGATTCCCCTATATCAAAAAGAGTAGATACAAGAGTACGGGATACAAAGATTGTACATGTCATTATAGATAGCCCGTCACTCTACTCCTCTAGTGTAGGATATATAGAATATATTTGGACTAAACCGTGGCCTTGTGAAACAACCACACTACCCGAAGTAGGCCCACTTTGTGATCTAGCTACAACCAGTTCCTGGCTTTCTTGACCATGACCACCACCTTGGCCTAAATTACTAACACTAGTCTGGTTCTTTACTTGATGCAGAGCTATAAAACCTTCTCTTAAACCTGAAGTCATAGATGATCCCTTCCACTAGCTGCTAGTGGGAAGGTCTAATAAAAAATTTATATGTATCCTATCTTAATTCAAGCCTAGAACTCAATTGGGTCTCGATTGCACTGATTCCTCATAAGTCCCCACCTTCCACACTAGTGAAAAAACATGGAACTGCTAGCACTAACAGCTTGTCTGGAATTCCCCTCACGATAATCCTCAAAAAAACTACTTCCTAGCACTTGAAGTTGAACCATTGGGTCGAAAGGCAACTGCACTACTCTACACCCCCATATTCCCTCAGGTTCAGCTCTATAATAAGCACATGATTCACTATATTAGTAATATTCATCAACCTAAACACATTTACCTATCATCAAATAGTATGTTTGAGGCCCACCTCAAAACGTCTCACCCTTGATAGCTCATCAGTAAGATATATCAGTGCAAAACACTAAACCTCTGTAAAGTGTGACAAATACTCTATAACATTCATCATGCCCTTCTCCAAATTAATAATATCACTAGTCCTCTCTTCTATTTGAGTCTTGAGAAAAAAATAATTCATAAAACCTATATATTAAATCCCTCCAAACTATATCTCATAGTGTATCAACTTGGTTCAAAACATCACACCAACGCTTAGTCGTTCCCTGAAGCATATAAGTCGTGAGCTTTACTCTCCTCACAGGAGTTGTATCCATATTCTATAAGATCAAAAAAGTAGACTCTAGTTATATATTAGTATCTTATGGACCTCCATCCCATGAAAACATGAGTGTAAACTTCTATCGGAACACCCTTTTCGGGTCTTCCATGGACAAGACAGATAGTGGTGCTCCCTGAACGGTCCACATAATGTTTATAAAGCTTTTGAGGAACTATTCCTCAGAACCCATGGTTTTTAAAAACAATAGTTACATAGTAGGAACTACATAAGGATCTACTGGTATCCCAAGTCCCACCACCACCAAAGCATGGTCTTCTCCACCCTCCTAGCATACGACTGGATGTCATTGTGGTGGCATGTCTCCACAATTCCAAACACACACCTCAAAAAAATATCAATAATGGGGAGTTCAAAGTTAAAAAGAATAGGATAGTTCAAAACCTTCCTATAAACTAGATACACCCCTCTTCATACTCCTAAATCCATGACTGGGTAAAAATAAACAATTGTTACATCACTAAAGATACTACATACTTCCCACTCTAATGTTGGTTCTTGGTCAAGTTACCTACTCCCATAATTTCCATTTCATTTCAATTTAAAATTTATATCACAATTCTATATAAATGGTTGAACCAAATGGTTCTCCAATTCTAATCCATAAGGTCCCATAGACCTCATAAATTGAAATATGGCCTCCACTTAACCCATATCATAACATGTTTCAGTCCATGTGACTAATGGTCTATGAATCAATGTACCATAGTTGACTACATATGGTGTTTTTTGAAGCCTAATCTTGAAAACACATTTTAGGTTATGAAAGTCACTCTATGTGTCAACTATGTTTCTTAATTTATTATATAAAGAATTTATCGAACTACAGTTATATCACCCAAGGGACATATAAAAAAGACATGAAGTTGAGAAATGAATCATATATGGAATGGAATAATTCATGGCATGTGAATCCTGAAATGTTACTAAAATGATGCATGAGATGCATACCCTCATCTCATTAGGCCATGATAAAATAAAATCCTCAATCACAACAATAATAACATTGCAATTCAAGTGTGTCATACAATGGTATAATCAAATCAACTAAAATAAGGAAAATCTAGAAAATAGCAATTTATATTCATGGAAATTTGGATTTTCTCTATACATAGGTTAGCTACTCTAAGGAATATCTCATTAAAAAATTCCAATACTTTTCTAATCCCCTATATATTGTATCAAAATAGTAATAAAGAAAAGAAAAAATCTCTGATACCACTTTGTAACGCCACAGCCTGGATTCCACTAAATGGTGCCCTGATATAGTTGGTCACATGGCCTCAAGCATGCCTTCCCATATGATATGGGCCTTTGACTAGAAGTGAGGGCTTGGGGTGTGTTTATAAGGAGGCTATTTTTTCATTTCAGATTGTAGAAAAGTGGTTGTAATCACAATAGTCAACATAGGAAGCATAATGATAAACTACACATAAGATAAACATCCAAGATAGGAATATATAAAAAATTCCAAAAGTATTCTCTTATAAAAAATAATTTTTCACGTCATGTATTTATAAATACATAAAATAGGTATACAGTAAATCAATAAAATACAAGTATCAAAATACCATAAATATCAAAAATAACTATCCCATATAGCATCATGATCCTAGCTCACTCTTATTCTCTCCTACTCTTAATCAATAAGCAGATTAAGCATCGTATAATGGGTACTTTACTTGGTCACTAACTACATCCATGATGTATGTTCGGGTACCCAAAAGTGTCCTGAATAGGGTGTGAGATAACACTCAGTAAGCCACCCCCAAATTTTTCTATAACAAATATAGTCTATGTATACAAGCTAAGCAGTGTGAAATATATACAATATGTAAATAAGTAATGAAAATAAAGTTCCCAAGGCATAAGTGATACCATTAATCCAAACAAGGATCTCTAAAAAAATAGTCAGGATCTAATATCAAGGGTAGCATTAAAATATAAATAAAAAAGAACTTTTTCCAATCTAAAAATAGTAATTTGATACTCATACTAGGGATATCCGTAAAACATGCCAATGATCCACCATAGCCATTTTGTACAACCAAGTGTAAAACCACTACCACATTTGTGCTATATAATCCAGTATATGAAATTTACCATAGCCACGTCATATAATCACAATCATCCATAATGGACTTACCATGTAATAAAAAGTTACAGACCATGAATGGTTGGATCTAAGGTATAGTTGACCAAGGCATCCACGTTGAGTCTCAGGAGAATATTGAAGGAAACTCAGTAAAGACTTGTGTGGGGTCTAAGGATCATGTCAATAGACCATGTCCACTATGATCCCATGCAATCTAGATCCAAGGGGTTGCAAGACACAGGTCATTTTATGTAATCAAGACCAAAGGAGAAAACAAGTCCAAGGCATCCACTATCGTAATCAAGATCCATGGGAGAGACGTCCATGGAATCTTATGGAACTGGGATCCAAGGCATACCGACTGAGGAATACACAACCACAATAATATCATCATCTCATTTCATTCATTATTTCATTATAATTCACATTCTAGTAGTTCATCTAACTCATATAATAATTTCCATTCAAATAATTTAAACAATTCACATCATGTCAACACATGGAAAATGAGGCAATAACTTCTTCTAACAATTAAATTCAATTAATTTTTTTAGAAATGGATTCCTATAACTAGGAAATATCAAACAAAAGTCATAGGTGGTATAAAAAACATTAAATGAAAATTCATACCCCATGGGTGTCCTAGGTTGGAGAAACAACCTCCAACAATCCCAAGTGTACTTAAAGGAAACCTAACAGGTTCCAATTTGTTCAATTAAACAATTCCATTAATTAAAGAGGAACCTCTAGAAATTACATCATGAGGTACAATAAAAACTATAATTATAAAATACCAAACCACAAGGTAAAGGTATAGACCTCCTATTTTAGTTTTGTAGTAGAGCACTCATCCAGTATCAACCTCTGATTTGTTGAATATCGAGAGAAAAATGAAGAACTGACAAAAATACTAAAAATAGGTAATATTAGATTTCCCTTAAATAACTCTTTCTATATGAATTAAATTGAATAATGTCACAATATTAATGAATAAATCATCAACACAAATCTAACAAGACTGAAGGTGTTTGATTTTCAGTTCGGATGACAAAATAGTGGGAAAAGCTACCCAAATGCCTCAAATGATATCCAAAATGAGAGATATTTTCCAATGGAGTAAAATGGAAAGGAATTTTAGGTTTTTAAAATATTTTAAGGGTGAAATGTTAATTTCCCAAATAAAAACTAGACCGTATAATTTGACTGAATGGTTGGCCAAACTGTGCTCCTACTTTGCACCCTTCACTGCCTTAATGAGGACCCTACCTGGATTCATGTGCATCATTTGACTAACTATGTGAAAACCATGTCATTGTCTCTATCCGTGGTATATATAAAGACACATAGGAATGTGCCTAAATTTTTATTCTTTCACACAAAATGTGTGATCTTTATCACCCCTTTGTCAAGCCCCCACATAATTAGTACTAATCGTACGACCAATCCCACATGGTTTTTACTTACTGTGCAGCCTGTTTTTTCATCCAAAGGTTTGGCTCTAGGATCTTAAAAATCTCTAGAATCCCCTAAAACTCTCTTGATCATAATTTGAATTATAAATATGACAAAAAATCATTAAAGTGAATAACAAAAGATCATTATATCATAGGAAAACCTGGGATCTTATATGTTTCTTGACGTACATATTGATCTAACCTCTTAACTAGCACTTTTTCTTATGGATTAGAATATATGTTATGATAATCGATTATCAGGCCTCCTTTTATCACTCTTTCATACCTTCACATCTAGTTTGAGTGGATCTCATCATAGTTGGTGCATGACCTGAGCTTGAGGTAGGTGGTTCTATCTCTAGATTATGAATTTTAATCGTAATTTCTCTTAGTTTTATAAATTTTTTAATAAATAAATTGGCATAGTTATTTTTTGGGTTTATTTGTGTGTGTAAATGGATTTATAAGAAATATGGGTTTTATACTCATTTTGGTAAAGGAATGGAATTTTTCAAATCATTCTGAAATGGATTTATTAAATGGGTTTCTGAATTATGTTTTTTTAAAGGGTTGATTATAAATTTTAGTGAATTAATAACGCCCTTTTAAATTGATTGATGAATGCTACACATGAGAGCCTTGGGTACCTAGTTGAAGAGTTTAGTATTGGGCCTTATCTCTTATTTCCATAGGGGTTTCACTCAATGGTTGTTCCTCTATTCCTGGGGCCCTATATCCTAGGTACTTTATCTTGAAATTATAGGGGATTTCTCTCATAGAGTGTTCCTCTATTCCCTAGGCCCTATGTCCTAGGGACTCTATTTTTCACTATTCATTACTACTTATCGTTGTATGAGTGACCTAGCTGGCCTGACCTTCATTATCCTAGGTGTTTTTTCCATTGCGGTTTGGCTTGGACTATTTTTATTTGATATACATGATTTGATAAGTGTAACTATTTTATTGTAATTATACTTTGAAATAGTGTTAACTGTATTTTTTTAGAGTGTGGAAAAAAAGTGGGAAATATTTACTATATTTTTTTATATAAAACTATTAAATTTCTTATCATGCATTGTTTTTCTTAAAATTTTAAATATTGAGATTATTTTGTAGAGACTTGATATGGAACACCTAGGTGGGATTATACTGAGCATTTTTAGCTCACACCCTATACATTCCCTTAGAAATATGTAGGCCTTTTACTATATTTTGAAGGAAGAAAATTTAAGGAAATTTAGTGAGGAAGTGAGTTTTATGTCAGTCAGGTGTGTGTGGCCAGTGATGAGATTGTGGGATATTTCCCACATATCACATGGAGTAGTTGTAACATATTTTTTCTATCCTTTTTTGTTTTCATACATGTACCTTTGGTTTTATCTTAATGTTTCTGGGGTTGTATCATTACTGTAATTTTCTTTTTTTATGGATTATATCATCCTAATTGTTATTTATATTATTTCTTTCCTTCATGTGTGTGTGTGCCATGTATCTCATTCCAATTTTTGATAAATCCTTACCTCTTATTTTTTTTGATGTCTAGGTACTAGTCTCTAGCCCATAGGGACTAGGAATTCCCTTTGGGTATGTAGAGTATTGGTTCAAGTACTACTTTTGAGGGTATTGTGGGTTGGTTCATTACAGATAATCAATCCATATTCATGAGTTCATCATCACCATAATATTCAAGATAATAGATTCATAATTTCTTTTCAGTTATTATTTTTATTCTATAGATACTGCCGGTATAGTTCACTAGGATGGAATATAAATATTTTGTGTTTCAAATAATCTTTTTAAACATAAGAAAATAGTTTATAATAATTATTTCTTATATTTCTATTAAATAAACATAAAAATTTCCTACGTGATACCATATATAATATTTTTTAATTTTTATAACTCTCCATGATTATAGTTAAGAAAATAGTGTAAAATAATTCATGTAAGTGGTTGAAACAGCCTAAACATGCATGTTTTAAAAAATAATTTATAGTTATGAATCAATCCATATTGCATTATTATATAATTATTAAAGAAGTATAATAAAATTATTGTATATTTATATATTTAAAAATTATGTGTAGTTATGTTTAGTAAAATAAATTAAATGAAATAGATTAATAAGAAGATGATACTTACATTGAAGAATCAGATCCTCCCTTTAGGACCTTCTTTATAATGAAGTATTTGGAACACTTTCCTGTGTATAAAAGATAGAAAATTTGATAAGGGTTATAGGGGATTTAAGTAGGGAAAATTATGGAAATCAACCCAAACATGATATTTGGTTTGGAATTGGAGGTGGATCGGTCCCTTTATAGATAATATTGGGGAGTATCTTTGTAAATACTAATTCCTTAATGGTTAAGAAATGTCATTTTGTGTGTCAATTAGCCAATAAATGGAAAAAGGGATTTTAGACCTGGTTATATCCATTTTTTTTATTTGTATATATTTTTTATATGATTTTTCACAATTTTTACCATTTACAATATTTCACTATGTTTAATATTTATCAACGTATTTCCGTATTTACCTCATAAATTATTTTTTTATAAAAATATTATTAACCTTATTGCAAATTTTTAATGTTAAAATTATAAATATAAAATACATTTAATAAATTAAAACTCTCAAAATGATAATTTTACATTTGAATAAAAACATAAAATAGATAAAAAAATATTTTATAAAATAAAAATTATTTATTTAATAGTGAATTTTTATGTGTTTATTTCTTATGATTCCTAAATTAATCATTAGGTATAAATTATTTATTTTAAGTATATAAAAAATAAATGATTATTTTTATAATTAATTATAAATATTGTTTTCGTAATAATAATTATAATAAAATACATATCAAGTGAATATTTTTTCACATTAATAAATACATATTGATAACATTATAATATCTACATACATTCCCTATCAAGATATACACATATTCTCAAAGGGTAAGATAATAAATTGTGGTAATTGGTGGTGTTGATTCAATAATCATGGGTCTCATAGTGATTACCATTATCTTTAACTTCTCCCATGGATGTTTTCATTCAAGCCAAACATATTGAAGTTCCTTTTTTAGATTGGTCATGGGAAAACCCTTGTGATTCAAACCCCTTCCCAATATTAGAAAAAGGTTTCTCATATAGAATGATTTTTCTACATTATTCTATAATTATTTTATTTTAATATATGATTTAGAGTGTTATTACTTATATTTATATGCACCTTATCAATGACTATAATACAATGTTAAATCTCATCACTAATTCATTTGAGTATCCAATACACTTTAATTTTACGCATAATAAAACACTTTATCCCATCAATAATTTTCTTCCGATCACTATCTATATACCCAAAAACTATATATACTCAATGGATACATATAGAAAAATTTTATACCTATTTATTATATATATATATATATATATATTAAAATAATTCTATAAACATTAAATCTCTATAACTTACTTCTTTTTTCCAATTACTACTATATTTTTAATATTTTTTTCTTTTTACTATTATACTTGGTGGTAATATTTTCATCACAGACCACAAAAAAATATCAAACTAATACTTCTTTTATTTATATGTATTTATTTTCCTTTTAAAATCATTATACCTATATCCAATATATGTTTCTTGTATTAATATTATTCAATTATATTGTAATATTATACCTTAATGAAACAAATAATTATTTATTTGAGATCTTTATTGTGTAAATAACATGTTATTCAACTAATATTCATATGAATATCATTGAAGGAAATAAATCATAATAAAATAAGGGGTGTTATATTCTCCCTCATTAAAAAATTTCTTCCTAAAAATTATATTAAATGAATGAGAATAGATTAGGAAGATTTTATTTTATTACATCTTTATATTCCCATTTCGCTTCCTTGTACTTATGATTTCTCTGCATGAACATTGACTATGTGAGTGGTCTTATTTCATATTACTTTATCTTTATTGTCCATGATCTCTATATATTGGTATATATAATTGATATCATGATCTTGTTTTACAATCTCTTATCCCAATTTATGTGGTGGATATAGTATGTAAATCCTAAAAAATTATACATAATACATATTGTGCACTTATGAATGGTTTAGTGGAAGTGATAGTTAATAATATATTGTTCCAGTATTATGAATAATATTAAAGTAATTGAGGTTTCTTGGGATTTATTTTCAATTATTCCTGAATGACATAACCCTCTTCCATGGATTTATTTTAAGGAATATTTTTAATCTAATATCAAACTTCATTAATATATGATTATTATCTATATAACTCTTCTATCCACAATGTGCTTCTTTACTATGTCATTAAATAGTTTAGATATTATTTTTCAATTGTGTAGAAAGATAAAGCCTCTCTAAATTCCACACTCCAACATTATCCTATCATGTTATTATTCTACATTTTTTCCCCATATAGATCCTTAAATGTTTCCATTTGAATGCTTGGGTAGAAATTTTTTTTGTATGAGAACTCGATGAGTAAAAGATATTGATACTAGCCTCCTTTGAAATCCCTCAACCAAGGAATCATCATATCTTCTATAGTTTTAATAATCCTCTCAAATTAAATATAATTTTTTGGATGATAAGTATTACTAATGTTCAATTCTATGTTCAATTATTATTGAGTAATTTTCTAGAAAATTGAGGTGAACCTTGGATATTGATCATTTATAATTAAATATAGTACCCCATTTATCCTTAAAACTTATATAATTTATATAATTTAATTTTTTTAAATGATAAATCCTCTTGAATAGAGTTGAAATGAATCAATGTTTCAAGGTAATTGACACCAGTACAAATGAAATTGTTTTATTTAGTGATATTGTGGGGAATTATAATAAAAATATATAATGGTATTCTCTCATTTTCATATGGGTTTAGGTAATGGTTACATAACACCCTTACATATCAGATGTTTTACCCTAATTTTCTAGAATATAAAGATTCTTTTTGTGTAATTTATGCTCTCTTATTCATGTTTTACCAATAGAAGTTCTCTTATGGATCTCTATACATTTTTTTATTCCTATATAAATAAAGAATGATGATCTATATACATCATCCAACGTATCCTTGTTCAATTCTAGCATGTATGGGATACATATTAATATTCCAATTCTTATACCTATATCTATTTTATTATTAGACTTTGAAATATCTTCTACAATCTTCTTGAACACCATATAATCCTTTTGTGACACTGTAATCTTCACTTTAATATATGTATAGAAAATCATTCAGTAAAGCTTTAAATTAATCCCTTCCCTTTTGATTTACTTGTGTATATTTTCATATGAATGAATATTGTGTATATTTTAATCATCATCATGATTATAGTAGTGTGTTCCTTTCTGATGATATTATCAACCATCTTTTTTCCTATACTAGGGTGGTAATGTATTGATTAGTCATATTTAGTGATTATATTTCACCATATATTTTGATAAATGATTATATCTTATTGTATAAATAAATAATTTAGGATATTTTTATCAATATATATATATATAACTTATAAACATATAGATAATGGATCTAAAATTTAATGAAAATATAACCACTACTTTCTCTAGATCAAGCATCGGGTAATTTTTTATAAATATATATATATATATATATATAATTTAGATGAGGAATGAGTTATCACCTTGTAATTTTGAATGAGAACCCAACTAAATCCATTATTTAAAGCATCATCATATATCAAGAAACATTTTTAGTTGATGGTAGTGTAAGTACAGGTGCAATGACTGACCTCTTATTATATGCTTTAAAGTTATCTTAAAATTATTATACTCAAAGAAATTTTAATACCTTATGAGTTAAAATTTTATTGTATTATAAAATCATTGTAAATTTATAGTAAAGTATTGATTTTTCTAACTAATATATGAAAATATGAGTCTCTATCATATTAGTTGTTCTAGGATATTATTTATTCACCTATATCATTAATTGATCCATAAATATTTTCTGGGTTGTGATTACATGACCCAACAAATGATATTTTATGAAGTTAAAATTCATACTTATTTAATTTGAAAAAAAAATCACCTCTCTTAATTTTTTCAATATAATCCTTATATTCACATCATTTTTCCCTTATTCTTGGAATATATGATAATATCATCTATATACACTATAAAAATTTATTAAGGTGACCTCTATAGACTTGGTTTATAAATAATTGAAGATAGTCAGGGACTTTTTATATCAAAAAAACTTAATTTTTAATTCATGGTATATATATATTCCAGAGAATGTTGTCTTATGTATATCCTTTCTTTCCACACTAAATTTAATATATCTGCTTGCATAATCCTTCTTTGAGAAATATTTTTTCCCATGGAGTTATTTAAGTAAGACATTAATGCAAGTTAGATGAAACTTATTCATTATTTTAATCATGTTAATCTCATGCTAACAAAATCAATGATACATTGAACCATCTATATTATTATTAAAGAGGACTTTTATTACCCATGGTGAAGTACTTAAGCACATAAAACCCTTATCCTAATTCATTTATAGTTTATTCTTCAATTATTCAACTCAATTTAGGAAATTATATGTGATATAATTAATATATGCATAGAAACATGTATGAGTTTAATAAAATAACTCATCTGCATGATTTAGGGAAACACTAAAGAAATATTCAATAGATACACCAGAATCTTTTAGAACAATATTCATATCTTCAATGTTATGTTTTTATAAAGAGATATCATCCAAATTTCCTCTATTATCATATGTTAATACATAATAGTTTCCACGGGTATTTAGTTCATAATAATCCATTAATTGATATAGGATCATGAGATAATTTTTGGATATGAAATAATATTTATATACCTCTTTAATTCACACTAGTTCTATATAGATAAATTTAATTCATTCCTAATATCACATTGAATTCTTCCAAAGGAATAATAGTTACATATACATTAAGTATATTTCTATAAATCATAATTAGAAAAGATATATATACCTGAAACTAAATCATTACATATTAAGGTGTTTTTTGGAAGAAATATTCCCAGAAGACACTTTCATATATTACAATTTATATTTTTCATGTTTTATAATTAAGGCTTAATTATAATTCATGAAATGAGATTTCATGACACTGCCAAATTCAATCATAAAGTATGACTAAATCGTATCATAAGGTGTTACTTATTTGAAATTATAGTGTATAACATGTATATCATAAGGAATTGTAAATTATATAATGATACTTCCTATAATTGAAGTGGGAGATGAAGGATTATCTTTTATAATTTTTCCATATTAGTTATCATTAAAAGGTTAATAAATAAGATTAAATGCATGGGGGTAAGATACATCCATGCATGAGATGAATGAATTGTTCATTGCATTTACTCATGTGTACTCATGAGTAAATGCATAAACTTCCAAGGATAATCCTTGATTGGTTTATAAATAACACTTCCATGTGATGGAAGGGGTGAAATCCTTATGTTTCCTCTGTAAAAACTCCCACATCTTATAGCTCTCTTATTCTTTGTTATTTGTTTCATGAGGTGCTATAATTCCATAGTGGATGGATAATATTAATTATATGATGAAAAATTAATCAACCCATGGATTCCTTGAAATGATTTATATCATATAACTTCCTCTCATATGATCTTCATCAAGAATATGAGATGAAGGTAGACTCAGTAGTTCTAGGAAATGGATTTGTTGTAAGGTGCACATTATGATATCTTCACTTCCAATTACGCATGATTTTCATATTCTAGCATGGTTAATCATGGAATAGGTTTCTATATTTCTTATTTTGTGATTAAAAATTATAGTTACACACCATCTAAACCAAGTAGTGGTTTCATGGCCTTCCATGAATTTAGATTCATGAAATCCTATATGAAATAAAAGTTTTTCCAATCATATTCTATATCATATTACCTGTCATAAAATAAAATTCAGTGATTTTTCTGGTTAGATTTCAACTTACAATATGGGATATCATGAGCAGTGAATTAGTATAAAATCCATTTATTTACTAATCAGGGAATATGATTACTGTCAATTATATTCTGTGATTAGAATACAGTATATTTTTCCAAAAAAATAGAATATTAAATCATAACTATAATAACCCTATGAATTATAAAATTTGATTTTGAATCATATCTAATGATTTCTTTATCATTCATAAAATATGAATAATAGGGTATAATATTATATGTTTCATTTCCTTATCTATCATATTTGATAAATCCTATTGTATTTTAAAATATGACTGATTAGAAATTTATTTTTTATAAAATTCAACATTTAATTGGATTTATTTATTTATAAAGTGTTTATAAATAATGATACAAATATATTGGGTATATTCATTAATTTATAATTTTTTTACAAATTAATTAAATATATTGATTTTATAATTAATATATTTAACTTATATGAAACATTTATTGATAAATATTCCATTATATTATAAATTAATATTGAAATACCATTCACTAAATTTATATGGCATGACTTATGACTTAGAAATAAAGGGTTCAATTTGAAATCATAAGGTTAATTTATAAAATTCTTATTAAATTACAAAATACAGTAAAATATAAATTTTTTATTTTTTTAAGATTATGAATTATTCATAATAATTAATTTTAATTATTAAAATTAAGGTCCTTGTCTGGGTCATTATCAAAATAATATCCAAAAAAAATGGTGATTGATTTAATCAATGTTTAAATAATGTTATGTATGTGATATTAAGATAATGTAAAATGTTTACATTGTATAAATTATATTATAAAATGTTTATTATTGATAAAAATATCATATATTTTCATATAATGAATAGTATTAAGGATTTCATGTCATGACATGTCCTAGAGGAGCCCATGTAGGGACTACCCTAAGACCACCTCTAATAGATCAGGGTTTAATGACTATAACTGACTAGGCATATCCCACAAATGGGAGGAATTTTCTTAATTACCTATATGCACACACACATATCCAAGACAAAAATGCTAAAATGTAAAAGGATTATGTAAAAATGCTTGAAACCACTATATCCTACAACAAGAGTACAACAATGAAAGTACTGGAAAGTAAATAGGGGAAAAACAAGCCTAGTAAAAGAAAAGAGTATATAGCCATAAGTCCAACCTATAAATTCAAAGGTACTGGGAATGTCACCTAAAATCTTTCAGAACACACCTCGGTATGTCTAGTCTCACAAGGCACCACATGGTCCTGGTATACTTGGAATTCCATTGAAGGGTCGATTATCTTCACAAGACATGACATGTGTGGGAAAATCCTGTTCAGGGGTGAGTAAAACAAAACTCAATAGGACACCCTGAAACTAAAAATGAAATACCACAAAGGAAATACCACAAGGGAATAGTACAGTCACCTCCACATGGGTATATATCTATAGCACATATAATAAAAATATTTAGATATACTCAATCCAAGAAACAAAGTTTGAGGTAAGCTACAACCAATTACCATCCATAGGATTTTTCTTGAAGCATGCTCATTCTAGAAGATCTCACTCTAGATTCATGATGTCATTGGAGACACTCGCGAATAGGTATAGCTCATTTGGCCCCAACTAAAGAGAACGCATTTGTCAAGGAATATTTTTGATAAACAGAGAGGGGATTGTGATCATAGAATCCCAAAAACCCAATCTGGATCAATCTGCAACCTATAGAAACATTCTTTGAGAATACCACTAACCCTATCGATGCAGCTCGTAATGTAGGGGATCCTACCCAGAGAAATTAGGGAATACCACTAACCATACGGATGAAACCCACTAGGAAGAGGACCAAAGCCATACTCTCAGAGGTTATGTCGATTCTTAGAAAACTCCACTAGGGGTGATAAATTCTTTGTCTAATCCCAAGGAGTGAGACCATAACTCTATTCGAGACTCAGTCTCTAGAGGAGACTACAATCCATTAATGTTGATGTAATGTCGCATAGACCCCTTGAGAAAAGGACCAAGGTAAAACTCTCAACCTATATTGGTTCAAGCTAGAAACTCACCAAATTATCTCCAAAATATCGTCTCATCACTAGGGTCACAATGTCACAGACATCTCATCAAACGGATATTTGGTTTGAAAGTTATGCCCATTTAAAAATTTCAGAAGGGGGTTCATTGGGTTATGGATAGACTATAGTGGTCGGCCACCGCATTCGACCACCCGATCTGGCCACTCCCACGATCGATCATGTCATGGCAGTCGACCGCACCGCCGGCTATTACGACCACATGGTATCTTGGTCGATCGTGGCTCATGATCGATGGTGGACCGGTCCAACCGCCCAGTAGTCTAACCCAACCTGACCCAGGTCCGATCCAGTCTTCCGGGTAAACCAAGACCACTGGGCCCGGCCTGGCTCGCTTGACCAACCCAATTTTCTTTTCGGGTCAGTCTGACTCATGGGGTCACCCATAGTGACAACCTCCAATCCACACGGCCTCCCCGCCACATGACAGGGCTGTTGTCTGTGTCCTATGCGGGGTCGCCGCCATGTCCCACATGGCATCGAATGTGTCGCGCCACCACTTATATTGGTCATCGGAACCCTTCCTTCTGTAGTCCACCGTTCTTCCTCCGGTTCTACAATCTTTGAAATAAAAACACCTCTGTGATTCTCAGGTCCCAAGATACAATGATCTGGCCTTTGTTTCATCTTGACTCTAATTCGGGAGTCTGATCACATGTGGATCCTCCCTCAAAGTCGATATGTGATCACAAGGATCCAATGGAGAAGAATTCCAAGAATAGAGGAGAGAAAGAACAATAATTCTCAAAGAAAAAACCTTGGTCTTTGTTCTTGTTGGACTTGATTAATTCTCCTTGGATAGATAAATGAATAAGATAAACTAATATCTCGATAATCCTGCAACAATATCCCATCCCGCAACAACGATCGAAACACGGATCAATCTGTTTTTGGATTGACCTACATTATTCATGGAAATAAAGAATGGGGGAAGGAAATTAGCAATCAAAAGCCCTACCAAGGATATGGATCATTCATTATCGAGGATCAATTGTTGTTGGTGATCCATCAAGAATGATCTCTGATCCCAGTGTTTGTTATTGTTGTTGAGATAATTCTATATGGATTCTCTCCAGATCCTCCAGGTAATTTCCATGGTTATGAGATGAACCATGGGTCCCTTCCTAGTTATTAATTTAAAATAAACAACATTTCTATGTTCATGTGATGTTAAAATAAAATAAACTCACAGTATATTTTATTTATTAAAACATCCAAAAACTATTTTCCACAGTCGACCAGCTCCTGATGATGTTAGGCCTCGCCTAGGGTAAATATACTTCTTTGAATGAAAATGTTTCCTCAAATTTCTGATCCCAGAACCTGTTTAGAAGTTATTCTGTTTTTAGGAAAACTGTAGTTGCATACTAATTTATAGTTTAATATTTTTTAACAATTGTTTTGGGAACATCAGGCCTCATAATCACACGATGTCTTAGCACTTGGTCTTGAAATCAATCAATATAATATCAAAAAATAAAACATGGAAAAAAACCAAGATGTTACATTCTCCCCAAACTACAAAAAATAAGATTCTTAGAATGGGTTATTTTTTCATTTAGAAGGGGTTTTAACCCCCTTTAAATACTTTAACGGTGGTTAAATTATAGGGGGATTTAACCCCCACTAATTTTTTCTCTAAATTAACCGAAATATTATAGTTTAGGGGTAGTTTTAAACACCTATAATCTTTAGATCATATTAGGGGTTGTACTAATCACCCCTATTTGACTTTCAATCCTCAAGATTATGGGTGGTTCTATAACTACCCTTAATCTTCCCCCTATTTTTATTAATTTTTTAGTGAGGAAACCCACTTGAAAACCCCCATATACCCCATGACACCTTGGGAACCCCCATGACACCCTAGGCACCCCATGACAACCCTCACATAGGCACACCCCCATGACAACCCCCCAAGCTTAGGACAACCCACACACCCCATCTGAACAAACCCCCTAGAACGCCCCCACTACAGTTAGCAATAAAAACACTTGAAAACCCCCATAACATGGCCCAAGACACCCTGGGCACCCCATGACAACCCTCACATAGGCACACCCCCATGAAACTACATGAAAACCCCCCAAGCCCAAGAGACAGCCCACACACACCACCCGGACATACCCCCCAGGCACGCCCCCACCATAGTCAGTGGGACACACACACCAAGGACACCTAGACAACCCACTAGGGAATGCCCCCTAGTCACCAGAACAAACCCCAAACAACCAGAGGCCCAACCACTCACGCGTGAGAGTGCCTATGCCCCAACCTGTGGAAAAATGGTTTGCACCGGGACTCGAACTGAAGACCGGTAAAAACAGCCCCTACCGCCCTTAACCCTACACCAATCAATATTTTATTAATATAATAGAATGAAATATATTTATTTACATTAAAAAATATGAGATTATATATATATGTATATATATATATATATATTTATAGAATTATAAATAATATAATATATTTGTGTGTGTATAATATATTTCTCTATAATATAATATATATTTGTTTAAAATAATTATATATAATATATATTTTTATAATTATAATATATTTTTGTATAATATATATATATATTATTTGTGTAAATATAATATACATAAATACATATTTATACATATATTTATAAATACATTTATATTTATGTGAGTGTGTATTTTTGTATTTATGTAATATTTATAGATATAATATAATTATAAAATATATTATACACATATTATATTAAATAAATTTATATTATATATTAATGTATGTAATTATAAACATTTATATTATATAATCTACACATATATATACACACAAAATTAAATACATTCATATATTTGGAAATAAATAATATAATTAAATGATATATATATATATATATAATTAATTTATAATTAATATGTTATACTATAATATACATAAAATAATTATAAAATATGTATAAATTTATTTATAATATAATATTTATAATATAAATAAATAATGTATTTATATTTATATTTATATTTAAGTTTCTCTAAATTATGAATATTTGTATTCATAATATAATATAAATGTATTTATACATAAATGTACAATACAAATGTATTTTTGTACATATGTGTGTAATAATAATATTATTAATTATTATTTTTATTGTTATTATAGTTATTTTTTAAACTATAAAAATTATATGTTAGTTTTATAATTAATATATTTTTTGATTTATATTATACATAAATTATATGAAATAAATTTATATTATATATTTATGTATGTGATTATATACATTTATATTATATCAAATATATATATATAACAAAATGCATTCATATAATTGGAAATATATATTATAATTTAATGATATATATATATATATATATATATATATATATATATTTACTGAATTAATTTATAATTATTATTGTATATTAATATATATATAAAATAATTATATAATATATATATATATATATAATTAAATATTTATAATATAATATATATAATATAATTATATAAAATATACATGTATATTTAATTTTCGTTTTTTCCATATTATATATAATTGTATACATAATATAATATACATGTATTTATACAAAAATCTATAATAAAAATAGATTTAATATAATATATGTATAATATAAATCATAATATAAATGTATAGTATTTATAAAACCATATATAAATTCTCTAAATTTGAATAAATATATTTATAATTACATTTATATTATGTATACCAATATTTATATGTCTATACATTTTTTATATGTGTAAGTATTTATTTAAAGTATTTATATAATGTCCTTATATATGTGTCTGTTTATAATGTATTTTAATAAATTTATATAATGTTTTTATGTAATATATCTACACACACACATGCGCATGCACACATATATACTATAAAATTTAAATTCATATGAGATTTATTTTTAAAAAATAAAAATAAAAATTTAGAAGTTGTTTAAAACTCCCTCTAATAAAATGGATTAGCGGCGGTTCATAACCCCCATAAAATTTCATGAAATATAGGGTTTAACAACCCCTGTAATGTTATAAATTAGAGGGGGTTCACAACCCCCCTCAAATTTCATTAATTAGAGGAGGTTCATAACATCCTCTAATTTCATCAATTATAGGGGGTTCAAAACCCCCTCTAATCTAAGGGATTAGCGAAGTTTCATGAACACCCTCTAATATCATAAATTAGAGGGGGTTGTGGACCCCCATTATTTCCTTTAAAAAATCAATTATATATATATATCCAAATTAATGTTATATATATATATAGCTCCTCTAAAATCTAACAAAATATATTGTGCCAATAATTGTTAAATTAGTGGTGGTTTTGACATAACCGCCTCTAAAATCAAACCAAATATTTAAAAAAACAATGCTAAAAATTTTAAGGGAGGTTATAAACCCCCTATAAATTTGATGATTAGAGGAGGTTGTGCAGAACCCCCACTAAAATAAATTTATAAGGGGTTGTACATAACCCCTTCTAAAAACCCACCGCTAATCTACTGTTTTTTTTGTAGTGACACCTTGGGGATTTACATCCTTAAAATCCAAAACAAGATCTACATAAACAAATGAGGGTACTAAGCACAAATCTAAGCCCTCCACTCCCATGTGATATCCTATATATTCTCATGCTTCCACCGAATGTGCACTATAGGAATCGATCACCCACAAAGGATCCTCTCTTATCGATCCTTGATCTACAATAGGTACTCAAAAAAAGTTACCCCACCATCAATATCCATATCACCCCAGTTAATGACCTTTTATGGGTCATGCATGAACCTCCTTATCTATGAAACGTGGAAGATGTCATGCATCTGCTCTAACTGTGGAGGTAGAGCCAAATGGTATGCCACCATTCCATCTCAACATAGTATCTGGAAAGGGACAATGAACCTCGGAGATAGATTTCAACCCTAGATGAATCTCTATAATCCAAATTGAGGTGATAACTGAAGAAACACATGGTCTCCTTCCTCGAAATCCAAAGATCTCTATCACCGGTAAGCATAAGACTTCTAATGGATTTTTATAGTCTTCATCTTCTCTTGAATTATCTACACCTTCTTTGTAGTTGCCTGCAACTACTTCAGTCCCATGAGTGCTGACTCTCCTAGGTCCATCCAGCAAAGCGGAGACCTGTAGGGTCACCCATACAAGGCCTCTAATGGTTTCATACTAATGGTGGAATGGTAAATGTTGTTGTACACAAACTCCACCAAAGGTAGTTGATCCTCCCAACTGTGGCCAAAATCTAACATGAAATCTAAGAGCATGTCCTCCAAAACATGAATGGTCTGCTCTGTCTAGCCACTCGTCTGTGGGTGAAATGTTGTGCTCAAGTGTAACTGAGTCCCAAACACCTCATGCAGTCCCTTCCACAATCAGGATGTAAAGTGAGTATCACGATCTGAGACTATCATCGATGGAACTCCATGGAGTGGAACTACCACCTGCATGAAGAGGCGCCCCAAGATCTCTACTGAAATCTTCTCCCGAATAGATAAGAAGTGGGACACCTTAGTGATTCAGTCAATGATCACCCGTATGGTATTATGACCCTTGGAAGTATGTGGTAAATCCTTCATTAATTCCATATATATCCCATCCCTCTTTCATTCTAGCACCTTAAGGGGTTGAGTCAAACCTGCTGGAACATAGTGCTCAGCCTTCACCTGCTGACAAGTGAGGCATCGAGAGACAAACTCTATAAATCCCTTATTCATTGTTGGAAACCCAAACTAACATTAGAGGTCCTGTTACATCTTCACCATACCTGGATGTACCGCTAATGGTAATGTATGGAACTCCCTCAAAACCTCCTCTCATAATGTTGTCGGTACTGCTGTGCACCCTCTCAAAAGAAAGACGTGCTCCCCACCTTTCGAATATCCATCAGGGGAATTCCCTTTGGACATCTGAGAACATAAAGTCTAAGAGTCATTATGCCCATGTTATTTTTTCCTGACTCATTATTAGAGTGGAGTTGTGAAAATCATTGACTGGAGATAACCTTCTCCATATCCATCAATAAGGGATAACTGTAGTGAGCCCAATTGCTTAGATTCCTCATTCAACAACTGTGAACTGGATCTACTACTAAGAGCATCTTCCACCACATTCCCCTTACTAATAGAATAGAAAATCTCCAAGTTATAGTTATGGAGAAACTCTATCCATTTCCTCTATATCAAGTTCATATCCTTCTAAGAGAAGATATACTTGAGACTCTTTTGATTGGAGTAGATGATAAAACGCTCACCCATTAGGTAGTGTAACCACATTTTAATATGAAGACTACCGCTTCTAACTCAAGATCATGGGTCACATAGTTCTACTCATGTGGTCTCAACCAGAATGAACCATAGGCAATCAATACTTTCCCCTGCATTAGGACACAACCAATCCCCATTCCTGATGCATCACAGAACACTACGTACTCGTCCCCCTCTTTTGGTAATCTCAAGATGGGAGCGCTCATCAATCTCTCCCTTAGCTAATGAAAAGCCTGATGACACTTCTCTTTCCACAAGAAATGTTACCCTTTTGGTGTCAAAGATTTCAAGGATCCTATTAATTTGGAAAATTAGGGTACAAACTTCTGATAGTACCTATCTAAACCAAGGAAACACTGCACCTCAGTAACACTCTTGGGTGGATCCCTTGAAATGACCACCTCAATCTTCATTGGATCCACTGCAACACAAACCTATGAAATGAAGTGTCCAAGAAAATGGACCTCTCTAATCTATAACTAAAACTTCTAGAGCTTCTTATAAAGATTTTTCTTTGAGAGTGTGTCCAGTACCATCCTCAAGTGTCTTTCATGCTTCTCCTCGTATGCTGAGTACACTATGATGTCATTAATAAAGACCACCATGAACCCCTCAAAGTATGGTAGAAAGATCATATTCATGAGTCCCATGAACACTATTGGGAAGTTATTCACTCCAAATGGCATCACCAAGTACTAATATTGGCTATAACAATATCTAAAGTTTGTGTTCAATATATAATCATCCCATATTTGAAGCCGGTGATAGCCAGATATGAGGTCAATCTTAGAGAACCATCGTGCCCCTTTCAACTAATCTAAGAGGTCATCAATCCTCATTAGTGGATACTTATTCATCATGTTCACCTACTTTAGGTGTTTTAAGTCTACACATAACCTCAATCTCCCATCTTCCTTCTTGAAAAAATAACTAGAGTTTCTCATGGTGAAACATTGGGTATCATGAATCCCTTCTTCTACAAGTCCTCTAATTATACCCTCAGCTCCCGAAGCTCTTCAAGATCCATCTGATATGAAGGTGTGGATATTAGTGCCATCTTGGGGTATAGATCAATGAATAATTCTACCTCCTTGTGGAAAGGTAATCCTGGTACATCCTTAGAAAATATGTCATTGTACTCCTCCACCACTGAGGAAACTAAGGACTCATATCATCCACTACACTAAGGGTCATCATAGCCAACTGATGAGTGATTGGATACACCCACCTATGTGTAAGTACATCCTAAGCTGTCTACATTTACTTTTCACCAACAAAGTAAAACATGGTCAATCACTACAGACACACCGCACTCTACACCTAAAACATTCAATCTGAGCATGAACTATAGATAACCAATCCGTACCAAGAATAAATTCATAAAGACTTGATACCACTACTAAGAGATCACAAATGAAACTATCAACTATAAGAGTAAGTTCGCACTATCATCACCAATATTTGATCATCGAATCTCCTCTTGTTGGAGTCTCTAAGCATAAGGGTTGAGTTAATGGTTCAACCAGAATCTGCGAGTCTCAAACGAGGTTCGTGATGACAAAATAATGACTAGAACCTATGTTTATCAAAACTACATCTAAGGTGGAAAATAAATTTTTTTTACCTCTAATCATCCCTATAGCCTGTAGGTAAAAAGCCTCCATCACCTAAACTTATCCCCGTCCCTACCCACAATCTCCCTGATCCTGTCGTGGACTACCTAGGAGTGGTGGTGGTAATGTGTCAAACCTCATCCCACCTCCTGATACCCTACCTGCTCCTCTGCCACATTTGACACCCTATGAACCACACTACTCTTGTCTTTTCCTCTGCCTCAACGGTCCCTTGACAATCCCCCAATCAGTTGTACGACATGTTAGACATTCTCGTTCCAGATTCCCCTGACTACCGCATGTGTAACACCATCTATCCATGGGCTGACTCGAGCCACCTTGAGAGCCTTGCACCATTGAGCTTGTATCCTGGGGTCATATACTGATGTTTTTTTCCTGAATAGGTCCATGTTATTTTCATTGGCTACATTATGGCGAGGTCTCATCTACAGGGTTCCCATTGATAGCTCCCACTTCCGGTTTCTTCTATTCTAGAAAACTCTCCACTAGTAGGTCTCACTCGAGTAGCCCCGCATAAGTAGGAGTGTTGAGGGATACCATCGATTCCCTGATCTACCAGCATAAGTCTAGATTGAAGGTCTGTTCCCTAAATAATGAGTCTCGTACCATATCGCTGGAGTACCACAAAATATCAGTAAACCTCACTGAGTACTCTTCCACAGTCAGACTTCCCTACTGAAGATGAAAAATCTCATGTATGTGAACTTATCATAATGTAGCTAGAAATAACTCATCTATGAAGAGACGCTCAAAGTATTCCCAAGATAGATTCATCTCATTGTGTTTCTAGGTCACTAAGCTCCATCATGGCCCTACAGATCCCTGAAAAAGACTCACGTCAAGGACATCCATCAAGTAGGAAGGCATCCTCACATGGAGGAAGACATGAGTAACTGCCTATAGCCAATCCTCACCTACATGGGGGTTTTTCCTCACCCAAAACCTAGGAGGTTGCTTCCACTAAAACTCATGCAATGTGCTCAGTCATTATGAATCCTCTTCTAGAAGTGCTGGTAGTAGCTAATGTTCGACGGGTGGTGGTATAGCTGGTAAACCGCCCAGAGATGATATCTTCGATATAGGACCATGTATTGATACCTCATTACTAGGGGGATCATCCTCATATCATGCAATGGAATCATGGTTGGATGGATTCATGGATGCATCTTGAAATAAAACAAGATGTACTATGATCAATAGAGTATATCTGGAGAGAAAACTCAAGAAGGACCTGGAAAACAAAACTCATTCCTATATGATGTATTTACCATTATGTTGTCCTGTAACTAGTGTCTTCATGTACCGAGTCAAAAACAAGGTTCCCAGAGCCCTGGTGTATGGATACATTGGTCGCCACACCAACACTTGGTTCCCTAGGCAAAAATCTGAACTCAAAACAGTTTAAACTATTTCCCTAATCAATATCATATAATCCTTGTCCTAAAGTAAAACTGACCCCTCTGATACCACTCTATCATGAACCATCCCAAAGGGGCCTATTCTGTGACTACCACAATCCTACCTCTAACAGGTCAGGGGTAAGTGACTTGAACCGAGTAAGCATGTCCCAAAAATGGGAGGCATTTTCTTAAGTACCTATATGCACGCACACATCACCAAGACACAAATTATGAAATTTAAAAACACTAAATAAAAAATTAATGCAAACTACTATATCCCACAACCAGAGAACAACAGTGAAAGTACTGAAAAGTAAATGGGGCCAAAACAAGCCCAACAAAAAAGAAAAGATTTTGTAGCCACAAGTCCAACCTGTAAAGTCAAAGGTACTAGGACTGTTGTCTGAAAGCTTCCAAAACACACATCGGCCTATCTGGTCTCACAAGGCACCATCAGGTCCTAGTCTTCCTATAATTTTTTCAAAGATTCGATCATATAAATAAGATGTGACATGTTCGTGAAAATTCCATACATGAGTGAGTAAAACAATACTCGGTAGGAAACCATGAAACCATAAATAAAATACCAAAAAGGTAATACAACAAATAAAATAACATAAATTAAATACCAGAAGAGAATAGTACAGTCAGCTCCACACAGGTATATGACTACAACACATATAATAAGAATATCCAAATACACTCAATCCAAGATACAAAGTCTTGGGGTATGTCAAAACCAATTACCAACCATAGGATTCTTCCCAAAGCATGCTCATTCTGAAAGATCTCACTCCAGAGCCATGTTTTAATTAGAGACACTCATGAAGAGGTATATCTCATTTGGTCCCCACCCAAAGAGAACGCATTGTTCAAAGAAGATTTTGATACACAAAGAGGGGATCCTACCTAGAGAATACCACAAACCCAATCTGGATCAATCCATAACATATGGGTTCCTTCTTAGAGAATATCACTAACCCTACCGATGTGTCTTGTAATGTAGGGGATCCTTCCCAAAGACATTGGTGAATACCACTAACCCTAATGATGTGGCTCGTTAGGTGGAGGACCAACACCCTTCACTTAGAGGATATATCGATTCCCACAAAACTCCACTAGGGGTGATATAGTATCACTCTAGTCCCAAGGAGGGATACCATAACTCTATCCTGGATTTGTCCTCTAGAGGGTACTATAATCTAGTGATATGAATGTAATGTCATACCTAACCCTCAATTAAAGGAACAAGGGAATGCACTCAACCTATAATGGTCCAAGCTATAAAATCACCACATTATCTCAAAAGGACTATCTCATCGTAAGGGTCCCAATGTCGTAGATGGTTCATCAAATGGACATCATGTTTGAAAGTTTTACCCATTTATAATTTTCAGAAGGGGTTCACTGGGCTATGGACTGACCTGGTGGTCGGTCCACTGACCATGGAGGTCGACCAACTGGTCCGAGAACTCCTGATGTCGACAGTGTTGCGGAAGATTCAGTTTTCATGGTCACGCGGTAACTCGGTCTACTGTGTCCTGGTCTGGTAGCCCCAGGTTCAACCCGACCCGAGTCCGCCCCAACCTACGGGGTCTAGCCCAACCCACAATGTTTTACCCAGTATTTTAGGTTGACTTGGACCATTGGGCCAGACCTGCTCCAGCTAGACCTAGCCCACCTCGCCAGCCTATCCCATCACACTGGCCCGGGCCGCTCGCCCGACCTAGTTTATTTGTCGGGTCAGTCTATCTCACAGGGTCTCCTGTAGCAACTTCCACTAGTCCATGCAATCACCCCTCCAAGTCACTCATCCACCCCTCCATGTCACGTTGCCACCCTACTACATCACACAACTTCTGGATGTGCTAGGACACCTACATTGACCACTGGTTCCCTTCCTTCTACAGTTAGTTATTCTTCCTCTAATACTCTAATATTTAAAATTTAAACACCTCTATGGTCCTCGAGTCCCGATCTACACTGATCTGGACTCTGTTTCATATTACCACTATTTCAGGGATCCAATCATATGTGGATACTCCCAGTAACTCATGTTGTAATCACAAGGATCCAATATATAACAATACCAAGAATGAGGGATAAAATCACATTAATTATTGAAGAAAGAACCTTGGAATTTTTTTGTGTCATCCTCAATTTGATCTCTTTATAAGGATAAACAAAGAGGATAAACTAATCTCCTGATAATCCCACAACAATAACCAATCCCGGAACAATAACTAAAGCATAGATCAATCTATTTTTGGATTGACCTATATTCATCATAGAAATAAATAATAGGGAAAAAATTAGAAATATAATGCCCTACCTAGGATATGGATCATTCTCTATCGAGGATTTATTGTCGTTGGTGATCCATCAAGAATAATCTCTAATCTTAGTGTTTGTTGTCGCTACTGAGAGAATTCTATAAGGATTATCTCTAAATACTCTAGGTAATTTCCAGCGTTATTAACCTAAATCTGGGTCCCTTCCTATTTCTTCATTTAAAAGAAACAGTTTCACTGCTTCTCTGTAACATTAAAATAAAATAAACTTAGAGTTTATTTTATTCATTAAAACATCCAAAAACTATTTTTCATAGTCGACCTGCACCGGCTGATGTTAGGCCTCATCTAGGATAAATTCACCTCTTTGAATGCAAAAGTGCCCTCGGATTTCTAATATTGGCACCCATTTAGAAGTTATTACACATTTGTATTAAAACTATGTGCGTGTGCTATTTAATAGTTTAATATTTTTCAACAATTGTTTCAGGCACATCGGTTCTTAGAATCACATGACATCTCAGTGCCTGGTATAGAAATCAATCCATTTAATATCAAAAAATAAAACATGGAAAAAACCAAGATGTTACAGTTCATCTTATGAAATAAATATAATGTGTTTATTTTCATGATTATAGAATTTCCATAATTCATAGCTAAATTATAGAGTTTATGATTAATATTTTGTTTATAAATTTTTCATAAATTTTTGTCACAAGTTTAAATATGTGGATTATTTATTTTTTAAATTTATACCCTTGTTAATTATTCATGGATATAATTTTAATATTTTTAATGGTTTTATGATTTATTAAAAAATTCTAGACTTCTTATATGATTATCATTCATGTATTTACGAATTGGAATGCTAGGAATGATAATGGATATAGTTTCTATCTACCTTGATATCAGTTTTTAATTAAAGTTATAAGCTTGAATTTATTCATTGCATATATTTTAAACATATTAGGTGTTATATTTATTCTGAATTTAAATATATCTTGAATAATGTATCTATAAGTAAAGGAACTTTGTTTCGAGCTTCCCACCAACCAGATGGATTTGACCATATTCTATAAAGGCAAGGGTTGGTTATATATGTCTTTAATATTACTCATGATGTAGTTTTCAAATTAATATAATTCTAAACATTTACATGAATGGTTCATGTACCTTATACATGAGATGAATTTTAATGTGTGTAAATATGTTGGTCTTATATTTTTAGTGAATAAAACAAACAATTATTTGTGTAAATATATACGCATCATTTTTTTTGAATATATTTATTTGGTGGAGGGAATATGATCCCAAACAAAATCACTATAATAATGCATA
The DNA here is from genome assembly GCA_963277665.1 of Viscum album. Taxonomy (NCBI): domain Eukaryota; kingdom Viridiplantae; phylum Streptophyta; class Magnoliopsida; order Santalales; family Viscaceae; genus Viscum; species Viscum album. Next base: position 102,111,261 of record OY728156.1, read on the forward strand.
CATAAAGGGAAAAATGAGAGGTAACATAGTGATATTAAATCTCCTTAAAAATCCTAGGAATTAGATTCCTTCCAAAGAATAACATTTAAAACCTCAATCATTCATTATGGGGGACCCTAATAGTTAGGTTCCCCTTGAATATCTTATATAAGTAAAGAAGGTAATAAGGTGACCCTAACTAGATTCATTGTTCCTAGAATTTTAAATGTGTTATACTTATCTAGGAAACCCAAATTTTTATGATTCCAAATGAATAGAATTGATTTTATATATTTAGTTTATTAGGTAAAAGATTTACCTAGCCAACTAACCGAGAGTCATATATAATATGATTGGTATGATTCCCTGCCAAAATTAAAAAATTGTGAGAAATATCCTATAATAGAATAATTAAAACAATCAATCCATGAGTTATTAAATAAAAATTTTGAATGTAAAGAAATGTATGAAGCTAATATGAATCTAAATAAAATATGGATATAGTTGCCTCATCTCTCTTATATGATAATATTATTATTTTATTAATAAAATGTTGTTATGAACAATAAGAGATAATTAATTCTAAACACAAGTTTTATGATTCATCAAGATCTATAATAAGTTCTAAAAGGATGACATTGATATATATGTTTCATCTAAGATTAAAGTGTTTCGTCTAGAAGTTAAAATATAAAGTAAGGTGTTCCCACCATAGATAAGTGGTATATTTTAAAGAATAAATTATTCTTTTCATAGGAAATTTTTCCAAACACATTTAATATTATATATGATACGGAAACAATAGTTTATTTTATAAAAACTTGTACTAATAGGAAATAAGATTTATTTCATAAACACAAAGGAGTTTTTATTTCATAGCATGATATTCTGAAGATAATATTGTGTCTTAGAGGCTAGTAAGAGTATGTTTGAACTTATATAATCTCAAAGTTAACAAATATAATATTAGAGCAGTCTAGAATTATAGTTACTTTCACATAATATCCTAAATATGTTAAGATGTGCGATAGTGAGGAAAATGTAAAATTTTCATTTAGTTACCATATAAAAATGAATATCACTATTTTATAAATTATTATTCCAGTTAAAATATAAAGTTAATTTTACTTAATATCTAAAAAATGTTGTGAGGCTAGTTTATGAACAAAAATGTAATTAGTGAGATTTATTTATCATAATATAGTTAATTTCACTTTATGCTAATAGATTTTATGATTTTATAGTTAGTAATTATGTAATAAATTATATTAATTTCCATTAGATCTCAATGAAAATTTTTGATGAAAATGGTTCCAAGGATGATGGTGGTAAACTTAAAAATAGTTTTAAGAAGACCATAGAAGTTAACATCATAAAATTTGATGTTTTGGAGTTAAGGAGTGTGAATATGTTAAAGGAGTTGAAAATTAAAATATTATTACCAAATCTCAATATTATTTAAACTTGATTTATTTATAAATTTTGTTCACTAAATATTTTATTGGTAGGGTTCTGTTAGGTGGTTATATAATGATGTGGTATGAATTGTTTATAGATATAAAGAGTTAAAAAAATCTAAAAAGTGAAACAAAAATAAATATGGTATAGTAGTATATCTTATATTATATAATTGATAGATTCTTATGTAGGGTTCTATTTAGTATTCTTAAAGGAGTTTTGAGAATATAAAATATATCATATAGAAGGAAATATCTACTTTATCATTTTTCACATTGGTTATATTTATGTATATATTGACATAAATTTCATTAAATGTAATGATAATTGACCTCTAAAATTATTAGATTGAGTTATCCGTAAATGAATTTTGTTATGGAGTATTATAGGTTATGATTAAATATTAAGGTTATCATGAGTAGGATTCTTATATGAGATATAGAATATGCTCATGAGGCACAAAAAATGTTTTTGTGTACAATATGACCACAAAAGTATGATAGGTAAAGTGTTATACACTATGTACTTAGTATAATAGGGGTACATGGATAAACTTTAGAGTTTACTTTACATGTGGTTGGTGAGATATCAAGTATGATAACCTTTTTCTTTGATAAATTTCTTACACAATCTTTCAGGATTAGATAATTAGGGGTGGTTGTGTATGTTATTGATCATGTTGTCAGTTAGATATCAACCAAGATAGGATTTTCCTCTCATATAACGACTGTGACATCTTGGACCTAGATTAATATAGACTAAGGAGTGTGGATACTCACCTAGATCGTATATATGATGTGTGTATATATTTGAATGAGAGACGTGGTATGTGGTCATCCATAAAGAAGAATGACATGTGGTGTATTCATCAACCAGGTTATTCTATAGTCAAATAATTTAAAATATATGAGTTGAATATATGAGATGGAAATAATTTATTTTCCATGGTCACTCAATGTCTTGAACAAAAGAAACATATGAGAATTCATTCTATCATGTGATGAAACTTGTGTGCATAGGTAAAAAGATATATTTATTTGGTTCAGATCATGAAAAATCTCTTTGTAGGTAGAGTAATATGGGTTATTTGTTATAGTTTTTCTTTTCTTACATTTATGGATCCATAGAGTAATATTTTTCTTCAATGCTACCAAGACATGTGGTATTAAAATTTCTAGTTGACAGAATAGATATTGAATCTGACTCAGATAGATGTTATAAAATTATTTTAGAATTTAATCTAAAAGAGTTTTTGATATATATTCTCAAGATAATGAATATGATGTGATATATGGTGAGGTTTATGATAGAATTACAAAAAAATGAAGATTTCCAAATATTTTTGGATATGGTTTAAAAAGTTATCTTATATGATATGTTATAAGATAAAATGGCCTAATATCTTTTAGGGTTTAGTGAAAGTAGAATATTGAAAAATATACACCCTAAATCCAATTTTCATTTTTTGTAATTTGGTTATGTCATATTATATGAAAGATTCTTAATCATAAATCATGAAATAATTTTTCATGCCATGTCCAATTTAAATCATAAAAAATTTAATCATATCATAAGGTGTTATTAAGATAAAATTATAATGTATGATGTGAATATCATAACACATTATATATTATACAATTGTGCTGCTAATGATCAAATTGGAATTTGAAATTTTTATTCAGATTTATCAACATAATTTATCATTAAAATTTTATTTCATAAGATGTAACGCCTGAAAGTTAGATGCATTCATTCTTGAAGTGCATAATGTGGTCAATGCATGAGGAAATTATTAAACTACCGAGAAACATCCTCATGGAATTTATAAAGCCTGATTTCATTTGATGGAATGGGTTAAATCCTTATAAAAATTATTCTAAAACTACCACATCTCATAATTCTCTTCTCCCGCCACCTTTTCATTATAAGTTTATAACATAATATGTAGGGTGTATAATCCATCTCGTATGATGAGTGATTCATTAACCTATGGATACCTATAGAGGATGGATGTATTCTTGTTTCCCCTCATGTGATCTTTATTAAGAATATAGTATAAAGGTGGTCTCAGTAGTAGTAGTTGGTGGATTTAGTGTAAGGTATTAATTATGATATTTGTATTTCTAATTATGCACTATTTCTATATTCTAGAATTATTGACCATGGATTAGGTTTCTATATATCTTCTGTTATGATTAACAATTTTTGTTAAGTCCCTTTTAATTCCATCACATTCTAAAATAAATGAATATTTATTCTTTGATATAGGGAATAAATGGTCTCAAATTGATTTAAGATATTATGGAAAGAGTAAAACCAAAATAAAATAATTCATTTTGATTTCATGAATAGATAATAAATTTATTTTTTACCACTTTTTCCATGATTCAATTCTATCATGGTTATTTTATAAGATCTTCTTTTCTTGAATTTGGATATTTTTTATATCAATTTTCCTCATTTTTATTAGTTTCGTGCATTTTTTTAATTCCTAGACTTCTTGATATAAAAATATTAAATAATTTTTATTGTATTAAGTTAAACATGAATCCCCTTACTTACATTAACTGGCCTCCTCATTTCACTTCAAAAATATTACACATTTTGACATTATTTATAACACTTGAAATATTTTCTAGTCCCACTGATTAAATTATCTAGAAGATATTTCCCATTTTTTTCATGTAAGAAATTAGATCTTATTTCCCCAATGAGATTTATAACATTTAATTATATAAAAATATACTTTCCTATTTTAATCCAAAAATCCATGATTCCTTTAAGAATGTAAAATTTATATCACCACATTATGATCACATTGAAAAATATATTTATAGATATAAAATTCTATTTCCACTTATTCTTTGGGAGAGTTGGTTTCATGCCAATAACGAATAAATCAATTTTACTTTCATGATCAATGATAAAACTAGATGTGTACGTTCAAAATATTATAAATTAAAAAATATTAGATATAAAAGATTTATACTCCATTTACCTAATTTCAAGAAATATCATATTCATTTTGATGCAAAAAGTGTGAAAAAAATATTTATTGAAAAACATTTCCATAAAATAATCCCACTCCATTGAGTCAATTTCCTCCTTTCGACTTGGGTTCTTTATCTAAGTCCACCATTGATCTGCTTAACTTTCCAAATGATAAATAATCAAATTTAACTTTTCTTTCTAAATACATTAAAAATTATAATAAATAATTTCTTTCAAGTGATCAATTGTTCAATAATTAGTGGGTTATAAGATACACTAACAGATGGTGGTCATTGTTATATGAAGGAATCAGTAGTGAGTAATTTTCTATTTAGAGTATTTGGGAGTTTGACATAGTTGAGGTTTTTTTCCATAATATGATATATCAAGGGGAGAATAACCATTAGATTTTACACACAAATTCAAATATTATTTGGTTGTTCATTGATAAAATCATTACATTCCCACAATTGAAAAAATGACTATTTGTGACGGGGCATTTGCGATAGGACCCTGTCGAAAATAACTATTTGCAATGAGGTTTCATCGCAAATGCATCATCACTGAAAACAACATCTCAAGAGAATTTATTTACAATGGACCATCACAAATAGTTTTTAATTGGAATATTTAAACAAGTAAATGTGACATTCCAAGTGACCCATTGCAAAAAATTATTTTCCATGGGTCTCCCTCCCTTCACAAATATTTTTTAACTGTATAAAAGGTATTTACTATGGGACAAGTGACCCATCAAAAAATATTATTTTCAATGGGACTATATCCCATCACAAAAAAGTTAAAAATAATAATAAATAATGAAAAATTGAGAAAATTAAAAAAATGTAATAAATAAAACTGTAAACATGTGATATGATAAAAATATTACACAAAATATTTACATTAAAATGTTAACATAATAAATATGTAAATCACAATGTATGGGGTTAGGGGAGGGTCATCTATAAGACAAGGGGGAGGTAACTCCATCCCAACACCCTAATCCATCCATCGCATGTACTCTACCATCTGGTCATGATACTACTAGTGTTATCATCACATCTCCTCCTGCTATTGCTCGTGCAATCAACAAAGCTCTTCCTTCTCTTTACACATAGTCTATATAACCTCACTCTATACTCAAAACTTCTCCTCATACTCTGAGTCTAGTTATGAAGACTCTCTATGTTCTACCCTGGAGCTGGACACCAACCATGTAGCAGTACCATAATAACTAGCAGGCATCAATCGAGAAATGATACCAACCACTTTACCCTTCTTGAAAGCATACTGCATTGCCTGCATCCAAGTTCTGTTATCAAATCCTTTTGCACTGGTGTCCTGAATCTTAGTGTCGATCTGACTCTCTTCCTATGTTTGGGAATTCATGTCCGCATTTGAATCCTTCAATTTTAATTTGAAATTAAAATATTTAAAATATTATTTTCAATAAATTTTAAAACTCAGAAAAAAATACTAACCACAATCTAATGCTTTCAACCACTCACAATCTCTCCAATGATATGATCATTGTATATCCTCTTATATATGTCAAAATATGTAATATTGGGATGTTCAACTGCCTATATGAGTACAAAATAAACAGTTTAGATTTAAAGTTATAAATTATTAAAAAATTATTTACCATATGTCATTGATGCGTACTGAATGTATGAATACCAGCTTGATGTGTCACTTCCTACATCCCACATTTCTTTCGACCTAATGATTCCCTCCTCTGAAAACTATCTATCATATAGTATGAACATAATCCATCCCAAACCTGAGATGAGATGTAATCCAGTCGGTGGGTGAGACAAGACTGATCAAAATACATGACTCTTTCTTTCTTCATGGTTATCCTCCTCAAATTGTGAAAAAACTAATGACAACAATCACACATAAAGACCTCCTAGATATAACTATACATGTTATGATCGATGGAATAAAATAAAACCAATAAAAAATTAATAATAAAAAATTAATAATTAAATAAATTTTAAGAAAATATTATTTATTTATGTATCATCCAATGATCAAACATGTAGTGTTGAACATCAATAGGAATCTGCTCCCACATCACTCATGTTCCATAAAAATAATTCTATAAAATAGAAATACCCTATCTAATAGCTATATGTGTAAAGCTATGAAAATAATAGAACAAATAATCCAAAAATTAGTACATAAATAAATTGAGGAAAATGAATTAAAAATAACTTAAATACCCAACTGAACATATCTTTGTGTGCATGGAGTGAACTCAAGATGTGGACGTCACTCGAGAATAAGGTCGTGAATCATCGATCTTCTAAGCCCTCGACCCCTCCAAGTTGACAATGAACCACTATGAAGGGTCATATGATAAAGCACCAGGCTCATAACAAGGTAGAACAACCTCTTTGAGGATATAGAAGATATCATCATAAGTATCATCATCCATCTAAAACATGAAAATAATTTTGTTAGAAAATAATTTAAAATGAGTATTATATATTTATTTTTTTTATTTATTTATTTTGACTACAACTAACAAGAAATTGTTTCATCCTTCATACTCATCCTTATATTTATATACGACGATGTCAATGTATTTATCCTCCTCCACAGTATCATAAACTTCCATAGTAGTTTCAGCTTCATCAATCACTTGTTAATTCAAATTCATTTATTACATCATCAACATCATCACCAACATAGACCCATAACTATGGGGTTTCATTATAGATATTTTTCTCACTTCATTGAAAAGTTGTATTTGGAATTTTCTCTTGAATAATTTAAATTCCTTGCACTTCAATAGAACCATATTCACTTTTTATAAACTAATTTTCATGGGATTTTATTTTAATAATATTCCACCAATAAATTAACTCTATAAAAGTAGCATAATAATTGGAATAATATATTTGGTGTGATTGATGAGCCAATAAAAATGGTTCATTTAATACAAGAAATATTTTATATTTAATATCAAAGATTCCATGGCATGGATGAACATGAAATAATATATCAGTATCAAACCAATAACATTTAAACATCACTATATAATCATGTCCTAGATAACATAGCTCAATTATTTCATCCAGAATGCCATAAAAACAACTTCAAATTCTCTATGATGAGACACTCTCATAAGGAAACCTTATTGACTCAACAATATTTATATACCATGGTGTCAATGTCTTTATCTTCCTCCTCGGTATCATCAATTTCCATAGTATTTTCAGCTTCATCAATCAGTTGTTAATTCAAATTCATTTATTACATCATCAACATCATCACCACTATAGACCCATAAATGTGGGGTTTCATTATTAATATTTTTCTCACTTCATTAAAAAGATGTATTTGGAGTTTTCTCTTGAATAATTTAAATTCCTTGCACTTCAATAGAACCATATTCACTTTTAAATATTTATATACAATGGTTTCAATGTCTTCGTATTTCTCCTCATTATCATAAATTTCCATAGTAGTTTCATCTTCATCAATCACTTGTTAATTCAAATTCATTTATTACATCATCAACATCATCACCACCATAGACACTCACATAAGGTAACCTTATTGACTCAACAATATTTATATATAATGGTGTTAATGTATTTATCTTCCTCCTTAGTATCATTAAATTACATAGTAGTTTTAGAGTCTGAATTCTAATGAATACAGAGTCTGAATTCTAAGGAATTTGGAATATGAATTCTGAGGAATTAGGAGTCTGAATTCTGAGGAATTCGGAGTCTGAATTCTGATGAATTTGGGTTCTGAATTCTAAGGAATTCAGATTATTATGAGTTCTGAGGAATTCTGAGTCTAAATTATATGGAATTTGGAGTCTAAATTCTGAGGAATTTAGAATCTGAATTTTAGAGAATTCAGAATCTAAATTTTAGAGAATTTGGAATCTGAATTTCAAATAATTAAGAGTATGAATTCTAAGGAATTCAGAGTCTGAATTTTGAGGAATTCAGAGTATGAATTATGAGGAATTAAAAATATGAATTTCAGAGAATTCAAAATCTGAATTTCAGAGAATTCGGAATCTGAATTTCAGAGAATTTGGATTCTAAATTTTAGATAATTCGGAGTCTGAATTCTAAGGAATTCGAAGTTTGAATTCTAAGGAATTATGAGTCTGAATTCTGAGGAATTCAACGTCTGAATTTTAAGGAATTAGGAATTTGAATTTTAGAGAATTCAGAATCTGAATTTCAGAGAATTAAAAATCTGAATTTCATAGAATTCGGAATCTGAATTCAGAGAATTCGGAATCTGAATTCAGAACCTAAAAACAAAATACTCTATACATAAGTATTTATAGGATTTTAAGGTTTTAGATATGAAACTGAATTTTACACTTATAAATAAAAAGAGTTAGATTAATAGAAACTATAACATGAATAATGAAAATGAATTTAAGGAGAAAATTTCCTTGGGAAAAGAAAATTTCCTTATTAAGACAAATCTTCAGGGAAATAAAATTTTCCTTGAGATAGAGTGTTTGTGATTTTTAAAACATAAAGGAATGGAAAATTCATAAAGAAACCTTATTGACTCAACAATCTCCCCCTTTTTGGAAAGTACAAACATCCTTACTAAAAAAATATAAGGACATAGAACTATTATGGACTTGAAAATAAAAACCCATCTCCCTTTACTTATGAATCAAATAGAATATGACTAACTCCCCCTTAGACTTCAGAATCACAAAGGATCATATTCTTGAATTCCTGAATAATATTTTTCATTTTCTTGCATAAGAAAATATTCTTTGATAAGAACTTCCCATTAGATGAACTCCCCCTTAATTAGGTAAATCTCTCCTTTCTTGATATTATTTATATCATTCCTTTCTCCCACTTTGTGGTTTTCAAAAAGAAATAGAGGGAATGAAAAAAATGAATGGTAACTAAAACATTAGTACAAATCAAGTAAAAAATATGGAGAACTACCAAAATTTCATTAATGATTGATGGAATTTGTACAAGGAAAAGTACAAAAAAAGATCAGAATAGAAAGAAATTATCCTTCTTTCTCCTTTGGAATCAGCTTCTTCACAATGGTTTTTAACTTCTTGAGATCCTTGTGATCTTCTTCCATACACTTGAACAATTGATCCTGATCTTAATTCTTCTTCTCCAAGGCTTTAATTATTTCTTTCTGAGCCTTAATAGATTCAGTTTGAGCTTTCAATATTTCTTTTTTCTTAACAAGATTCTCTTCAATCTCAATTCTGAGATCCATTTCACTCTTCCAATTCATTGCCACAAAATTAAGCTTTCCATTCAGATCTTTAACTTCCTACTTCTAAGTATTATGTTCTAGGCTTAACTTTTCCTCAAAAAAATTTGTAAGATCCTTGATCTTCCTATCTTCGGTTTCAAAAAAATCTTTGAAATTTTCATGAAATGCATCGAAGATTATCATCTCCTTAATTGTCTTCTTTGACCAGATTTTCATATTATTTCAAGATCTTTTATGATCCTCATAACCAATGATGAATGTTTTGAAATCTTCCTCTAGTGAAATACATTTTTCCATAACCATGGAAATTGAATCTGATTTCTAATTTATCATATACTGAAGCATCTAGTATTCTGAGTCTATTCTTGGGAATAAGGGAATAGTACCAACCATCTTTTTAAAATATTTAACCACAAAATCATGTCCAATGTAAGATGATTCTGAATCCAAATGTTTCGATGGTAAGGATTCTTCTTCTTTGTCTTTAGTTTTCCTCTTTGATAAAGTAACAACACCATTATTCTTCACCATAGAAGGGTATCCAACAAACTTGGATAAAGGTCCCTTGATTTATACTTTCAAAAAAGTATGTCTTACATACACCAGGGTAAGCCCTAGATAAGAATATCGGAGTATATCTTGCTATACATACAAGCCCTCAAACTTCAAGGTAATCGGAACCTCTGTCTTTCTAATCAAGTAAGTTCTTGAACTTTAAGGTAGTCAGCACCTATGTCTTCCTTATCAAGGAAGTCCTCAAACTTTAAGGTAGTTAGCACCTCTGTATTCTGATCCATAGAAGTCCTAAATTGTACACAGCAACAATCAGAGTCGCATGAAGAAAGATGAACAAGATGTTCAGTATGCACAAAGCATGAGAGTATCTATCTCTAGAAATCACTTCATTAGTATGTAATCTCTTGATTGATTGATCGATTCTCAGTTATTTTTTGTTGTATGAGCTCATTAAAATGAGCTTCTATTTATAGGAATTTCTCCAATGGTCGGATCCCTCCTCCAATGGTCTTATTTTTCCTTGAATCTTTGAGGGACATGTATACATGTCACTCAAACAGTGGTTAGTTAGAAACAAAAGGCATGACATCATTTTATAACTAAAACAAGAGTAAGAAAAATTTAGTTTCTTAACCAAATCCATTTTTTGGAGTCTAAGGAAAAATAAAGTTTGGAATCTAAGTAAATAAACATCCGTAGTCTATATTACATGGATATTCAAATTTTGTTCTTCAAGGAATTCAGAACATGGATTCTATAGATTTCAGAGTCTGAAGTATATGGAATTTGGAGTCTGAATTCTAAGAACTTCAGAACCTGAATTCTGAGGAATTAAAAACCTGAATTCTAAGGAATTCAGAATATGAATTTTAGGGAATTTGGAATCTGAATTTCAAAGAATTTGGAGTTTTAATTTCAGAGAATTTGGAATCTGAATTTAGAGAATTTGGAATCTGAATTTCAGAGAATTCGGAGTCTGAATTTAGAGAATTTGGAATCTGAATTTCATAGAATTCGGAGTCTTAATTCAGAGAATTTAAAGTTTGAATTCAGAACCTAAAAATAGAATGCTTTATATCTAATTATTTATAGGATTCCGAGGTTTAGATATGTAACCGAATTTTTCACTTTGAAATAAAAAAGAATTAGATTAATAGAAATTATAACATGAACAATGAAAATGAAGGTAAGGAGAAAATTTCCTTGGGAAAGGAAAATTTCTTTATTAAGATAAATATTCAAGGAAATAAAATTTTCCCTGAGATAGAGTGTTTGTCATTTTCCAAACATAAAGGAATGGAAAATTCATAAGGAAACCTTATTGACTCAATAATATTTATATACGACAGTGTCAATGTCTTTATCTTCCTCCTCTATATCATCAATTTCCATAGTAGTTTCAACTTCATCAATCACTTGTTAATTCAAATTCATTTATTACATCATCAACATCATCACCACCATAGACCCATAACTGTGGGGTTTCATTATAGATTTTATTATCACTTCATTAAAAATATTTATTTGGAGTTTTCTCACAAATAATTTAAATTCCTTGCACTTCAATAGAACCATATTCACTTTTCATAAACTAATTTATAAGGGATTTCATTTTAATAATGTTCCACTAGTAAATTAACTCTATAAAAGTAGCATAATAATTGGAATAATATAAATGGTGTGATTGATGAGCCAATAAAAATGGTTCATTTAATACAATAAGTATTTTATATTTAATATCAACGATTCCATGGCATGGATGAACATGAAATACTCTATCAGTATAAAACTAATGACATTTAAACATCACTGCATAATTCTATCCTAGATAACATAGCTCAATTATTTCATCCATAATTCCATAAAAAAACAACTTCAAATTCTCTATGATGAGACACTCTCAATAAAACACCATTATTTATTTATTTTTGATTCACCATATTCATGGTCATGAAATAAAAACTCATTAACCACATATGAATTATAATATTTAACCCTTTTGGATTGTGGGTTACTTAATACACACAATCGATTATCAATATTATCATCATGTTTCAATGCCTGTAAAATTAAAAAACAATTAACAATATAACAAATAATAAATTGATTTCATATTTCAGACCATAAACAATTTATTGTACCAATATTTTAAATAAATTGAAAAAATTATGTTGTCGGCATTATTCTAGGGCAGCTGTTGTAATACGTGGAAATTGTTTCTTATTATGATCATAATATAATCTAAAAATAAAATAATATTAATTTATTTTAAAAAAATTCATGAAAATGTGGTAGTATCACTAACTATAAAAATTGTTTCATTTGTTCAAAATTGAGAAAAACATATGTATGAGCCCTTTGATGTTCATCATCATAAATCCACCATTCATGAAATCCATTAAAACCAATTTCAAGATGATTAAAATTTGATAATTTAATTTTTAGTTCATCTCCAACATTTCCCTCATTAAAACCTAATCAATTATGTTTTTAAGTATATTCAGGTAAGAAATAATAGGAGTAAAAAAAATTCTTCTTGCAAATAAGCTTTTTCAATTGATCATTTAACTAATTATTTATTATGTACTTTTTTCTTTAGTTTCTACATACATCCATCATAACTGTGTCAACCCTTCATATTTTTCATCATGTAGAAAATATAATACCAAATGTTCCATTGAATTAAATTAAGTTGGAATAAATTTTTTTCTAGTTTACATAAAATTAAAACAATATCTTCTTACAGTATACTAAGTGAATCATATTTTATTTTTTTCCACACATATGTCTTGGAAAAAATATTATATTTATGTTATCACATCACAAATTGAAGAATTAAATAATCTTACAAATAAAAATGGTAGAATTATTTCCAATATAACATGACAATCGTGACTTTTTAATCTGGTAATATGATTGTTTCTGACAAATCTAGCCAAATTGAAAACATAACCATCTTGTATTTTAAAATCCACAATCCACTAAAAAAATAATAAATAGTTTTCTTTGGAAAGTGTATAAGATGTTTTTGAATTCAATAACTTTTGTGATTTATTATTTTAAAACAAATCAATTTCTGGTCACCTGTAAATTTTGGAAAGATCTAATCATGCATTTACATTATCATGGGTCATACCATGTGTGTATAAAAATATATAAAATATATTATCAAAATATTACTTCTTAATATTAATGACAACCAATTTATGATGGACCAACAAATCCAACCAATATAAAAGATCCCAAAAATACTATGTTTAATCCAATTATGATTTTTTGCAAATACATCTATTTTTAATGGTTTATAGTCAGTCCAAAGGTAATGGGAGGTAATAAAGAGACAATAGATTTTAAATTAATACCCAATATCATTTCTAGAGGTCCATATATTTCAATTTTACCTTTTCTGAAATGATTTCTGTTCCTTTAGAAAGGATGATCAATAGGAATAAATTTTTTATGACAATAGAAAAAATAAGGTTTCCTCCCATTGAAAAACATAAACATTTTGATATCACTCATACATAACAAACATGATTTTAAACCATTTATACTCCATCTAGATAACATTTCATATGTTGGGAAGTCACTAAAATTTATTCATTGTAGTATCTTTCATTATGAATTTTTTTTCACAACAACATCTTATATAATGACACCATTACTTGATAATAAATCTAACTCATCAATCAATATATTCAAATAAACATCAATATTTTTTTTGAATGTCTTAGAATTAATAAGTTCAAAAATATATATGTATCATTCATCAATATCTAAGGAGGTAAGTTTCATGGAGTTATAAAGAAGTGGAAATAACAATATTGACAATCATAAGAACCAAATAGAAATAAATCATCAGTATAAAGACCCAGTCGCGTGTTTTGGGCTTTTATAAGCAAAAGTAAAATGTCATTGGTCAAATTTTTTCCATGAATCGTCCTCACAAGGATGATTTAAGCTTTTACCAGTTAAAATATTGGTTTTGTGCTATGACATAAATGATGTTGTGTTCTGAGACATAAATAAACATTATAATCTAGGTGTAAGTGGGGAATACCTAAATTGTTCAATAGGATTCAATCCAGACATCCCTAGTTAATCCACATTGTTCCTCAACTATCCAAATGTAGGAAAAATAACATATAACTTATTTTTTCCATAATATAATATAATATCATTTTAACATGCATAAATCTTATGATAACCAAGAACCAAATTATGAACCAGCCTCTTTCTCCCATTGAAATTTTTAGGCAACACATTTAATTTAGGTAACAATGCTTTAACTAAAAAGAATATATGATCAAAACATCTATTTTAAATTCTATTATATATTTGAATAACCATAAATTTATCAACCACTTCAAATTTTCTTATCTTAAAAGGATATAAATCGTCCTCATCATACTTCAGCATCTCATAAAATAAAGATGGTTATAACTCAAGATTGAAATCAATATCATCCTAAGTTTTATTTTTTTGAAAAGATTATAATAAATGTTTTCTAATGAATGTTTTCTAATGAGATTTGACACATTTGAAAAATATAATCTTTTCTAAAACCAAAATGCAATAGATAACCCCTGACATTTTCAAATGTGTCAAATCTCATTAGAAAACATTTATTACATGGAAACTTAATTGTCCCTTATGAAAAAAAATTGGTTTTGGTGATGAAAATGAAAAAAAATCTTCAACACCCTCAATATATATATGATTTATACTAAATCCTTTTGGATTCCTATGATGATTTATCTAATCGCGATCTTGTAATAAAAACTATTGGAAACTTCTTTATTCCATATTTCTCTAAAAAATGTTTATGATTAGTTCAATATAAGGAAAATATAATCTATAAAATATTAAAAAATTAAAAACAAAATTATAATTTACTTGTAAATATTATATATTTTATCTATTTACCACTGGTTTTTACTAATTATTACTTATTTTTACTAAAAATCATTAATTCTAGCTAATTACATCTAATTTTTACTTATTAAAAATAATTTCTACATATAATCATTATTTTTTGTAATAACAGCTAATTACTATAAAGTAGTAGTCTTATCCATAAATTATTACTAATTACAGCTATTTTTTTATTTATTACTAATTTTTTTTAATTGTCACTAATTTTTACTAATTAGCGATAATTTTAAGTAATTATGCTAATTTTAAGTAATTACGCTAATTTTTAGTAATTACTGTTGATTTTTAATAATTACCATTAATTTTTACATTAATATCACAGATAATGTTTCTTAAAAGACTATTTCTAATGGGAAATGAATCTCGTCGCAAATAGTCATTACCAATGGACTATGTATGACAGGCAATAAGCCCATCATAATAGTCATTTTTTTGCATAGTGGTTTTATATCTTCTGAGATCACACTTCATAATTGGGCACCTGATTTTTTTTTGAGAAAAACTCAGAATTTTTTATTTCCAACTATATAAATGTTTTGACACTCTCAATGTAGTATAGATTTATATCAAAATAATTTCGATTCTTTTGGTGATTTATCGAATCAGGATCTCATAATTAAAAATGTTTCATATTTGTTAGGTCCACAATTATGCAAAAAATTTACAAATATTTATAATTTTAAATATTTAAAAAGTTAAAAATGAATTATGGTAATTAAACTATTTGGTATTTGAGCTTATTAATGTAATTTTTTAATAAATTTATAAAAAAAATTTCAATTTAGTATGAATTAGTTTAAATTAACCATTAATTAGTTTAAATTAAAATATCTTTTTATAAATTAATAAAAAAATATTATAATTTAATATAAATTAATAAAATATATTATAAATTACTAAAAATGTGTAAATTATAGAGTATCTAATCTTCAGGTTATGAGAAATGACCAATTTGTGTCATCCATTTCCAAATTTGTCATTTCTCAAGACCTAAAAATTGATGAACTATTTCATTTTCACATTTCTAGTAATTTATAATCATTTATATTATTTCATAGTAATTTATAATAAATTATATTACCTTAAAATATTTTAATTTATTTATAAAAAAATTATATGTTTTATTTTTTTATAAATTTATAAAAAAAATTAATTTATAATAATTTATAAAATTTTATATCAATTTATTGTAAAAGATAACAATTTATAAAAAAATTAGTAATTTTTCATAATTTATAATAATTTATAATAAATTATATTAATTTTTTTTTAATTTGTACTCATTTATACTAATTTTTTTAGCTTATAACATTTTATTTTAAATTATATCAATTTTTAAATTATTTTACAATTTTTGATAATTTATACTACTTAAAGACAACTTTCTGATAATTTATACTCATCAATACTAATTTATAAAAATTTAAACTAAATTTTTAAAAAAATTTATAAAGATTTATAATAATTTATGCTGGTTTGTTAATTTATAAAAAAAATTATTAATATTTAACATTTTTTAAATTTATACTGATTTATACTAATATATAATAATTTTTAATAATTTATAATAATTTAAACAATTTTGTACTAATTTATATGAATTTTTATTAAATTAAACTTATTTTATTAAATTTACTACAATTTTTATTAATTTTATTAATTTTACACAATATATAGTATTTTAGATTAAGTTTTACTCAATTATTATATATTTTATTAATTATACTAATTAGAAATATATTTTTATAAATTTTTAATATTTTTGACTAATTATTGCTAAGTACCACTAATTAATACTAAGTATAATTATTACTAAATAGCACTAATTGTTACTAGTTATTAAAAATTATTACTAATTACAACTAACTATTACTAATTATTGAGAATTATTTCTAATTACAACTAATTGTTACTAATTACCACTAATTATTACTAATTATTACTAATTATTACTGATTAATACTAATTACCAAAAAATTATTACTAATTATTACAAAATATTACTAATATTTACTAATTATTACTAATTGCCACTAATTGTTTCTAATTATTACTAATTATCTGTAATTTATGACTAATTATTGATAATTACCACTATTTATTACTAATTATTACTAATTATCACTAATTATTACTAATTATCACTAATTATTACTAATTATTACTAATTATTACTAATTACCATTAATTATTACTAGTTATCACTAGTAATTACACATTACTAGAAATTATTACTAATTATCACTAATTATTACTAATTACTGTTAATTACCACTAATTTTTACTAATTATTACTAATTATTACTAATTATTACTAATTATTTCTAATTATTTCTAATCACCACTAATTATTACTAATTATTGTAAATTACCACTAATTATTGCTAATTACCACAGATTATTGCTAATTATTACTAATTAACACTAATTATCACTTATTTTTCTTAATTTTTCCTCATTTTACAAATTTTTACTAATTTTTACTAATTTTTCCTAAATTTTCCTAAATTTTACTAATTATTACTAATTTTACTATTTTTACTATTTTTACTATTTTTTACTAATTATTACTAATTATTACTAATCATTACTAATTGTTAAAAATTTATACTAATTTTTACTAAATCTTACTAATTATTACTAATTATTAAAAATCATTTCTAATTATTTCTAATTATTATCAATTATATCTAATTATTTCTAATTACTAAAAATTGTCACTTACAGTTACTAATTATCACTAATTGTTACTAATTAACACCAATTGCCCTTAATTATCACTAATTATTACAAATTACCAATCATTATCACTAAATATGACTAGTTACCACTAATCATCACTAATTATTACTAATTATAACTAATTGTTACTAATTATTACTAATTACCACTAATTATTACTGATTATTGCTAATTATAGCTAATTATTACTAATTACCACTAAGTAACACTAATTATTACTAATTATTACTAATTAATACTAATTACTACAAATTACCCCTAATTACTAATAAGTAAAGCTAGTTATTAATAAGCATCGCTAATTACAACTAATTATTACAAATTACTATTAATTACTAATAATGACAACTAATTACCACTAATTACTACTAATTACCACTAATTATTACTATATTTCTACTAATTATTACTAAGTGCCACTGATTATTACTAATTATTTCTAAGTACCACTAATGATTATTAATTACCACTAATTATTACAAATTACCACTATTTACTACTAATTACCACTAATTATTTCCAATTACTGCTAATTATCACAAATTATTATTAATTGCCACTAATTACCACAAATTTTTACAAATTTTTACTAATTATTACTAATTGTTACTAAGTACCACTAATTTTTTACTAATTTTTACTAATTATTGCTAATTATTGCTAATTACACTAATTATTACTAATTACCGCTAATTATAAGTATTAATAATTAAAATCTAATTATTACTAATTACATACTAATAATTAAAACTAAATTCTACTAATTTGAACTAATTACTTCCAATTACAAATAATTATTAACAATTAAAACTAAATACTTCTAATTAAAAATAATTACCCTTATTTAAAACTAATTAATGTAAAATAAAAGTAAATAATTCTAATTAAAACTAATTATGGCTAATTAATGATAATAATAATAATAATTACTAACATAAAATAAAGAAAATTAACTAAAAATTAAAAACCATAAATAAATACCTTAAAACTAAAATTTTTATCAGATGCGAAGCCAAATATTTACTTCCCTATAAAATTTAAATCCTTTAAAAATTTAAGGATAAGAAGAAGAGAGGAGAAAACGAGAGCAGTGGAAGAGGAGGAGAAAATGAAAAAAAAATCGGGTGGGTGGGTATACATAGGTTAGATAATTTGCGATAGGACTATCTAAGTCGGGATCCCATCACAAATTGTAATTGTTGAGATGGGAGTTGTCACAAATAATACCCCCCATAAATAACTGTGTCGGTGGTAAAAAAGTTATATGCAACAAGACCTTTCCCAAATACACTTTTGCTGATAGTTTATGTGTGACGGGATATAATTCCCATCACAGATAACTAATAATGACTGAATCTATTTGTGACGGGACCCGTCATAAATACTCTTCTATCGACAAATTATTTTCCACAGGAAGTAAATCCCATCACAAATAATAATACTGAGGAAATATATTTGTGACCGGAATATAATCTCATCGCAAACACCTTTCTCGCGGTTTGATGTGTAAACCACACCAATGGTATTTGTGATGAGAATTTTTTCCTGTAACAAATGGTTATTTAGCAACAACTATTTGCGACGGGATTCATGTCCCATCATAAATAGTCATTGTCAATAAAATATTTGTGATGGGTGACGAGCCCATCACAAATTCCCATTTTCATGTAGTGTCTCCATCATATTTGTTGTTCCCCCAATTTTTCCTTGTCATATTCATTTAATAAAACCATAGTAATTAGTGTGAATAATGATAATAACCAAAAAAATAAGAGTAAAAATCATATGAATATGTAAAAAAAATACAAAGATGTCCTTAAATATGATACCTATAGATTAAAATAGGCTGGTTTAAATTTTATCCACTTATTATTTCTAGAGTAATCCATAAAATTAACTAACCCCCACTTTGGTACCAAATATGACAACCCATGCATAAAATAAATAGATCTTACATCATTTTACATGATTATACACAACAACACACAATTAAAAACACTATCTTAGAATCTATTGGTTTAGTATCATTGAATATTAGAAATATATCCATTTTTTATGCAATACAATATTTATTTATTTTATAAATTTCTTCATATATGGTTCTCTATTTCACATATCATTGCATGAGAAATTATGAAGAAATTCATAAACAAAGGAAAGGGTTATCTAATATAACAATATGAGGAAAATGGGGTATATAAATATCATATAAAAGAATTATCATAATGTATTACATGACAAAATAAGGATTTTGTAACTAGGTAGTGGTAACAACCTTACCATGATACGTGAATAGGGGTATAAAAATCATTATAAATGATGTAAACATAAAAATTACATAGAAATTTTTCATATATATAATCATAGGATTTCATAAACAAAATATTTTATTAACTTTCAGTACAATCATACCAAAGTAGACTAAGTTAATTTCCCATGTTTCTTATATAAAAATATTATGATATATAAATCTTTACCAAATACACTGTAGGGATATATAAATTTTGGCCCACCTTCAACATAATTATATCTCTATACTAATATACATCATATAAATGTAATAAATATCCATTAAAATCTATATCATGACTAACCCATGAAAATAAAACAAGTTATACAAAAATTTCCCATAAGGTATAAAAAATCATCCCAATAAATAAAGTGGATGATACAATGAATGTATATCACTATATAAAGAGTTGAAATATAACATAATAAATGTTTCAAGCATGTAACATAAAAGGGTACTGACATAAGGAAAAAATATTCCAAAGGAAGAGAATAAATTGTATAAAAAATTACGAAGAAATATATTTTTTATTATAATTTTTTAATAAACAGGGAATTTATAAATAAATGGTATTCAAAAGAAGAAGAAAGAAAAAAATTATTTAAGAAGCATGACATAAACAAAACTTCCAAAGGAATCTATATTTATAAAATAATTTAAAGATCTTTGATAAAGATACCAAGTGAGAAATATAAAGTTATAGAGATAGAAAATTCCCTTTCAAAATTAAAAAGTAATATATAATCAATGTAAATTGAAATGAAAATATCATTGAAAAAAATAACTGAATAAATAGTATATACATGTGTAATAACATAATAAATATGGATATGGGAGTGAAAGATTTGATAAAAATATATTTAAAGAAACATTCCCTTTAACTTAACTATTATTTTTCTCAAATATCTCCTTCTTCCCATGTATTCAAATTTTATTTACTATATAATCATTTAATAACCTTATTAATGTTTATTTAATTTAATATTGAACACTTATATGGAGTTTTTAGTTAGTTATATAATTTATATCACATCAAATGTTAATAGTTCTAATCATTACATGCTTTTCATAAACCAACCTAGATTTCCCCTAAATAGGAAACTCGGTACCTCTAATGGAAATGCTCAAAAAGCATTCATTATCCCCACGAGCTAGAAAAAAGTGCCTAAGCATCAAAGAATCGCCTTTGGGAATGATTTCTCCCACAAAGACATAAAAACTGGGATATGTAAATAAAAAAGGAAATAAAAAAACTTCCTGAAACATAATATAAATAAAATAAACTTTGAACAAGTATATAGTAAAACAACATAGATCCATATATAAAAAAGAAAAGGATAGAAGATCCATAGTGGAAATGGAAGTATTGGTCTATGGATAAAGAAAATAAAATAGAATATTGTAACACATCTATGTGTGACATGTGGGTCAGTATCCCACCATTCCACCACCATAATTTGAAAAAAAAAATAGCATGAATACCCACCACCTCTATGAAATCATTTCCTACTCCAACGTCAGACATGAAAAATTCTACATACACTCATTGGCTATACATAGGGTGTGAGATCAATAGGCCAGTAGGGGCCCACCAAGTGTTCCATAAGAAAAATTTAATATATCAATAAATTTTGATCAATTTAAAATAAATAAAATAGTATGATATCATCTTTTCATAATATTTTATAACATAGAGAAAATAAACACTTTGCAAGAGCTTTAAAAGAATGGATTGAAAACATCTTTTCACAATTTAAAGAAAAACATGGAAATCAACCATTCCATAACAGTCTCAAAAGAACATATGTATAAACCATTTTGGAAACATGAATCAATATCTAATGATGATGATAAAACAATTAATCACCATGGTAAGGAGTCCTAATTTATATCAAGTCATGGATATCTAGGATCCTCACACCTCAAATAAACAAGGAAAGATAATTTGGTGCACATTCAGATCCCTAAAAATTAGGCCTAGGAATAGTATATCACCAATATGTGTCTCCCCAAAATTACAAATGTTTAGTTATTATAGTCATATATTTTCAATTATTGGGAGGATAATCATTCCTAGTTGTTCTTGTCCAAAACTACCCACCAAATACTCGTTCTCCCATGGGTTTTACACCTCTCTAGGATGCATAATTTTCATAGTTAAAATCATTTCAAAGTCAAATTACATCAATCGAAATATGTATTTATCAACAGAATACAAATAACCCCAAAACCATTTGTAAACATACCTGTAAACCATTTTCATCATCAATTAATTTTTAATTTCAAAATATATCTTAAGAAATAAAAATCATAGCATTAAAAAACTTAAAACCTCATTCAAAAATAATAAATAAATAAAAATTCATGTGATGGATTCTTTTTATGAAATCACATACCTCAATCACTTGAAAAAATTATCAACTGTATGGAAACAACAAACTGATGGGAGAGAAAACCCTTAATAGATAAGAGGAATCCATGACTAATAAATCCTCATAAACACTTCTGGATTAAATAAAACATGGGCTTCCATATCCTTCAGGTGAAGTGGAAACCCAAGAATTAAAGAGGGAATATTAATGGAATACGAATAACACTTCATATCATGATGATACTCTAATATCTTGGGTAAAATACCACTAAAACCCCCTACAAGTGAAGGGAGAGAGTTTTGGATGAGAAATACATTTCCAGGTTTGAGACTGGAAAAATGAGAGATTAGGTTAAATAAAAATAAGGAAATATAGGGGAAACAAAAACTTTTAAAAGATACACTAATTGTTTCACTATGTGAAACCTTGATTTGTTTAATAAATCCCCTCAAATCGACTAGTTCATGGCTATATCAGGTGGATCATGTCATGAACCATAGTCACATAAACTCAGACTCACTGTCACAAACATTGATGATGAGAATGAAATGTTAACACCATGAATTGTTGGAAAATTATTGATATATCTCTTTCAAATATTTAAAACACCAAAAAGGCATATCATATCAGTAAGAGATATAAAAATAATCCAAGGAACCATTTTCTACATGAAAGCATTACCAGGATGTGACAATTCTCTCTTTTATACTTCTTTATGTAATTAGAAAGCTAGGTCTATAGAGTTTTCTCTAAAAATAAGTAAGGACACTACTCCCTCACATATGACTCTCACCACCACTTTTCATGATAATCTTCCCATACTACCATACTACTCTAACCATTGGAATAAATTTTCAATGTAGGATCTTTTCCTAGGAATCAACTATTTAAATTGTTTACTCAACTACCAACATATTTGGATGAAAATCATGTTTATATCGATTCATAACATGATAAGTGTCATGATGAAACTTATTGATATTAGAAACATCAAAAAATCATGGATCATTTTCAATTAAGGTAGAAATTATAAATTATTTTCCATTTTTCCAATCCGCTCAATGATCTAAAAACCCCCACGTATATTCAAGACAATTTCCTTTTCTTCACAACATATCTAAAACCCATTCAAGGTAAAAAATTCGAGAAAACATTAACACAAACCACAAGCTCTAAAGTATAGTTTTTATTATCTATGTAATATTTTTTATAAATTTTAGTTGTTACCAACCATTGTCAAATAGTCTGGATCTTAGTCTTTATTTCCTAAACAATACTCATATCAACCAAAGAAATTACATAAAACTTAGGCCAACAAAGGTGTTATCTTCAATTACATCCATAAATTCATAAAATGGTACCATTCTTACTGAGAACCATAAAATATTATTATAATAAAATTCAACCAGTCTTAAATGATAATCTTTTGATGACTGACACCATTAAAAGTTGAAAATTCTAAATAGAATTGGAATTTTCGATTAGTGTTGGGTTAATTTTGAGAAACAAGGATGTAAAATTAATTTCAATCATTTTAAAATATCAATGAAGTGATTTTAGACATTTATTGAGGAATTGGGAATGTATCAGGTATTTAGGAGCAACCCAATGAATGTTATAAGTGGTCGGGGCTGTTGAAAACAAAACAACAACAACCACTAACTAACTGGTGGGATAGCCAATGGCCATGAAAAATGGTTTGTATCACCAGTTAGATGGTGGATTCTAGGAATATTTTTGTTTGATTGGGTATATTTTGTAATTTCTAGGGCTTCTAATTTATAACCCCCTCAGGAATTTCCCTCTCCCACCGCATAGAAGAGGGGTAGGCAACCCTCTTTGGCTCATTTTTCCCTCCCTTTGGTTGCTTTAATCCAGGTTGTCTGAAGGTGTTTTATCATGTGATTTTAGGTAAGATTCTCCCCCTACTCTCTATTTTCTCTCCTATGACTTTTTTATTTTTTCTAGTGGTTTGGAAGAATTATTTTTTAAAATCATGGAGAAATCATTGTGCATGAAGTGGATTTTGTATGTGTCTTGTAGAGGACATCCAAAGATTCTATAAATAAACCAATATTCAACATTTTCAAGAAGTTATGTTATCATCCTGAATAATTTGTGTTTATTTTTGTTTTGGGGTAAAATTGAAATTTTATTTTGCTATTAAAATTGTGGAATTTTCTTTTCATGGATCCAGGGGTGCATCGGGACTAGAATTCAACCCATTGATCAATATTTTAGCTTCATTATATTTCCTGATGAGTTTGGTACCTATTATTACAATTAGAGTTTTTAGTTTAAATTAATTAATTAATTTGGTGTAATTGGAGGATAATTCAAGTTCTTGTTATCTTTATGAAGGATGGTATAGGATTTGGTGAATTTATTGGATCACCAAGTGAGGTTTTAGACCATATGCCTATTTTCTTTAAATTGAGAAATTAATTATAATTTCTATAATTAATTTATTTGAGTATAATAATTAATTTTAAGGGCTTATAATTAATTAAACATGATCCAATGGATTTAGATAATTTCCCCAAGAGTTTATTTGATTCTTGTACAAGCCTAAGCAGCATTGGCTAGCTGCAGAATTAAAGGGAATAACCTTTCCTGAGGAACAAGTCCTTAACCATACTATGTCTCTTGGTTAATTGGTCATTTTATGTTCATTTGACTTCATTAGTATACATATCTATATGTTTATTATTTTTTTTAGTTTTCCCATAAGATTGGGATGGGCTCACACTGGCCTAATATTCAACATGGGTTTTATAGCTTGTTAAATGGTTTTATAGTGTCTCTATTGTGGAACAAGTGCTGGTGGCCCTATTAATGATTTTTCTTGGTGGAATGTCTTTTTTTTCAAAGATAATATGGTTCCTTGTTAAAATTAATTTTAAAAAGATGTTTTTTATAAAATTTAATTTCTTTAATGTGTTGTGATTTGAAAAAGAGTTTTGAAATGGAATTTCAAAATAGGTTTTGGAACTTGATGGGTTTTGTAATATAGAACTTTCATGAATAAAGTGGCACAAGATGACATTTAAAATGGTTTTAAAAAGGTTATTTGGATTGGTTTCTAAAATAAATCCCAATACTTTTTTGTGATTTCGTGTTAAACTATTTGACCGAGTATGGGTTATTCCCTGTTTTCCAAAGCATGAGTGATGTATATATTCCTTTATTGACATTTTTCGGGAGTTATGTTTGATGAATAATGATATGTGTTGTGTGGTTATCCCCATGATAATATTTATTGTGGTATCAAAGTGATGACTAATCCATATGGATGTGACAAACCCCTTGGAGGGTCATGATGGGTCTTGAATGTGTTCAAGGCATGGGAATAGGTCCCAATGACTAGTTACCTAAAGGTGATCTATGATCTGTGAGATAGGTTTCATTCCCTGTTTATTGTTTCCAATGTGTGCTTGACTATGGCCTCCCTAGAGTCTATAGTAATGGTCTATAGTAATTTATTTGACCTCCCTAGAGTCTATGAAGATGTTTCAGTGTGATGATCATGCCTTAACATGGGTATTAGGAAAAAGATCTTTATAGAAGTGGATTGGGTTGGTATGCATGAATGGAGTAGGTTTATACCTTAAGTTATAGTGTAGTGGTTGAGGAAGGGGCCTTATCCTTGAGTGAGATGGTTGGGATGACCATTTCTTGAGCGAGAGGTCATGGTTTGACATGATTCATTTTAAAATGGACCCCCCTAAAGTTAAGAGTTATAGGTTGAGGCTCATAGATGTATGACCTTTCCTTAATCCTTCAGGTAGTGGGTTGAGGTTTAGATGATTCCTTGCCTCGATTCTTTGAGTGTGGGTTTCAAATACTTTGGTAAAAACATTTCCCTAAATCTTTAGGTGTGGGTTGGGATATAGTATATGATGATAGTATTATAGAATAGAACTGAAGAAATTATTGTATGGTTTATGGTATGAGGTGACATCTTCCTTCTAGAATGGAATAGAAAAAAGTAGGGCTAGGTTTCATAGTGTATGGTTAGTACACAATGACCTAAATTATGTGATTGTATGTCCATTTCATGCTATGTTTCTAGGTGGTTGTATTTCATAGGCATTAATGAACTCTTTATATAGGTATTTCATTCATATACACTTGATCATAGTAGAACTTAGTGTTTTTCAGGGACTAGGGATACTTACTAGGTCATTGTACACTCCCCCTACCTCTATACATATCATGGGTTTCGATTTATATGGGTAGATCATTCTATTTTCTCTCAGTACATGGGCTTGGCTTGTATTTGGATACATGGTATGGTTTTATAAGTTTATAGAAGCATAGGATTTGATAGAGCATGTATGTGATGTGCAATTTTTGTAATTAAATATAATTCTATGTTTATTTTCTAATGTTTTTCATGATTTTTTCATCATGGAGATTGGTTTAGTGCTTTATTTACTAGTGTGTAGGGGCTTATGGGCTCTATTTTTTATGCCTTCAGGTTTTTGGGATGTTCATTATGTGAAAAGAGAATGCTTAATTTTTAGTAGAATTTGGGTATAACCCTCTATACCTATATTAGAGGGAATAGTATCCTCATGACTATCTTAGGCCTTCACTACTAGTCGGTAGCCTATGAAAAATGGGGAGGCACATCCGAGGTGTTATAGAAAAAACCTTCTCAGGTGCGATTTGGGTGGCTCAAGTCAGGCCATTACAAAATGGTATCAAAGCGTGTTTTGGGATTATATAATTTTACTTATAAGTAGAGATAGGTAGATGGGGCTCTTGATCTAGGTCAAGTGCATTCCTAGCCAGCATGACATTAGTTGAAATTTAAATTATTGTGGGATGACTAGTGATGTGGCGAGGAACTCTAGGATGAGTGAGGTGTTGTTTTAGACTGATAATCCCATAGTGGGATGGATGAGACTCAATATGATTCATAAGGATTATTTGGTAGCCATTGGGCTATTCATTCATTATGATAGTGTCATAATAGGGGTATGATACATGCATCTCTGTGTGGTGTTGTTTTACAAGACACCTCATCATAATCCATGTTAATTAATGTAATGTATAATATAAATGATTCTGTCTCACATATATTATATGGGGTGATTATATTAACATGAATAAGATGGGAATAATTTATTGATTTTGATTTCTACTTGTTTGACCCCTATAAGGAAATGATTATTTTTTAATTTATTAATTTTGAGAAAAATCCAATTTTAAAAAGAAAACTTGTGTGGTGGTATGAGGTGCATGTGAAATGGTTTTTA
This sequence comes from Viscum album, assembly GCA_963277665.1. NCBI lineage: Eukaryota > Viridiplantae > Streptophyta > Magnoliopsida > Santalales > Viscaceae > Viscum > Viscum album. The sequence goes on from OY728156.1 coordinate 102,139,058, forward strand.
AATTCAGTTTCACTTATAATGGATTATGGACCTAGTGATATAGAAATGGTTTAGGAATTTTTGGTTTTGTGAAAATATAAAGAAATGATCCTTTAAATTGTATTTGAAAATAGGTTCTGAAAACAGAAATTGTTTTTTGGGGAAAATTATCAGAAAGGGTAGAGAGGATGGCAGTTTCACTTTTTGGTAATAACCCTCATATTATAAGGGGTGTCTAGAAATATTAGTTTTTGTGTGTGTGTGTGTGTGTGAAATTATTCGGGAATGTTAATTTAAAAATAAGAAACTTGTACCTATGGAAATTGGTTTTCTATATTTTTGGTTGTTTGAATGGGGTGACCCATATGCTTGAATTTGTTTGTAAAGATGGTATGTTGAGGTTGTATGAAAACCACCAAGTGAGGTTGGTGAGTATGATTGGAATGGTTGGTGTGGTGTGTGGAGAGAAACTATTGCGTATGTAGACTAGTTTACTATATTTTTTACAATTTATTGGAAGAGACCCGAGTGTTGACTTGTGTGTTTGGTGGGTATATCGGGGGTGTTTTATAGGGATCTACTTTTTGTAGGCTCATAAAGTTGATTTTTTTTAGATAGATTCATATGGAAGGATTATGGGATGAAATTGTATCTTAGTCTCTAACATCCTAAATAATATGAAAAAGTGCCAGGATAGATTGAGTAAATTATGTGTGGCTAAGATATATAATTTTTCACACACTCTTGAGAGAAGAAAAAAGATTTAGAATGAAAGAGATTTGAGGGAAATTTATCATTTTTTCAAGAGAAGTTTTTTTGGTTGTGTATATAATAAGGAATATAAATATCTCTATTTATGGTTTGAAATTCCTTATGTAAAGTCTATATATGACTTTTAATATGGATACATCCAACATTGATGTATTTTTAATAGAATTTAAAGTATTGATCAGAATATTATTTTGTTTAATGTAAGAGATAACTAAGATTTGGAGGAGAGATGAACAGTGTAACAATAAAAAATATAGAATATAGTTAGAAGGATAATTTTTGGGGTTCTTCTAATATTGAGGTAGTTATTTCGTAGCGTTTGGGCTTCATTAGGGAGTTATTTTGTGGTTCTAAAAAATTCATGGTCGCTACGGTGTAGCATCTACGATATGGAATAGATGACTCCTGCAATGAAAATAATGTGATGTAGATTATACTTCATGGTGTCGAGCTAATTATGTTTATAGAAAAAAAACATTATTTATAGTGTGGCCTCTATAAATTTCAACATAATTCTCATAAAGGGATTTGACTATGCTTAGATGTGGTGTTGTCCTGAGTGATACATCATTAGGTCACCAACATGTTTCTTATACCTATGTAAGGGTAACCTATGTGTTATAATTCATGTGTAAAGGTCTCCCCCCACTCATATAAGTTTAAAAAATGCATTTCATTACTTACATAAGGGTAAAATAATAACTTCTTAAACTTCATTATATATCCTAGTTCATATTAGTTATGCCATAACAACAGTTTTGTGTAAGTGTCATGAGGTAAATAAAGGTACCATTTAAATACTTAAGGCTACATAAGGGTATTTATGTAGAGTTTAGTTGCATAAGGTTCATCCAATATTTCTTGATCTCTAATTGCTCCGTGGTGTGGTCATATGTGCTACATCATAAAGATTATTTGAAGATTATAAAATAATTTCAAGAGGCACTCATAAAAGTGGTCTATTGTGATGGAATAATTCTATTCATACACCACATAAGTGAAAATATTTAAAAGTTTAAAAAAAATATTACAATCAATTAATGGATAGAATCACAATAATCTACCCCTTTTGATGATTTCAAATCCATGTGGGTATTCATATGATTGGAATGTGAAAACCAAGAGATACTTTGTGATATATGGGGGATAAATTTTAAGATGATTTTGTGACTTTATTTATAATGCTTTGTATTTTCATCTTTTAGAAGGGTTATAAGGTTAACCATTCTTGAAAATTTTATGTTAAACTTCAGAGGAAGTATTTATGTATTGAATTTTATTTAAACACTTAGTTAAAAGGATATTTAGTGATTAACCTTACTTCAAGGATGTCCATAATATTTATTTTAGATATTATATTAGTGTGGTTTAGAAAAGGACATAATGTATGATGGGTGACAACCAATCAATTCTAGAAAGACTGCGGGTCTCGAACCCATGACTGATGGACAATAAGGATTTCACTCCTACCATTGGCCTACATGACGTCCTGGTTAAAATGTAATTATTTATTATGTGTAAATATTAATGATGAACTAGAAGTGTTACTTTTTCTGTTTAGAGTAAATGTATTAACCATATCAATTTTTTAAGAATATTTAGAGAAAAATAGTTAGACTTTTCATTCTTTTATGGGCCTTAATATCCATTAAAAGTGTATTTTAGTGCTTTAAGAATCAAATTTAATTTCTAGACATCCACTTATTGAAGTAATGGATGAATTAGAAATTGATCAAATCACAACCAAAGAATGAAATTTTGTTTATATAAATATATCTAGAAAGTATATTTACTTATATTTTTTGTCAAAAAAAGAATTACTTATGGTTAGGAAAATGAAAAAAAATCCTAATGAATTTTTTTAACTGATGGCCTTTTAAATCATCATAGATTTATGAATTTAAGGCCCCCAAATTTTCATTTATCACTCAATTTTTGGTGATTTATGACCTCAATAACTCCCTAAAAATATTTATTCTTTTCATAAAATTCCATATTTTTACTTTCCACCTATGTTTTTTTATGTGGGAAACTAGTAATGAGTTACTTTGGGTAACTTTTACGGTTCCAGATTTCCCTTTTTTTAAAGAAAATTTTAGTGTTCATTTTAAAAATGTGGGTTTCTATGAAAGTAACTTTCAAGTATGAAACCTTTGATAAACCAAACAAAATTATAGGGTAAAATTAATTTTAAGGGGGTAGAATGTAACACCCTGAGATTTTGTAAATTTAGTTTTTTAATTAATATAATGTTTTTGATATTTTTCATTTTACACAACACTGAAAATAGTTTATTTTATATTAAATCACTATGTATGGTTTGTGTTATATGAAACCCCAAGTTAATCATGCACTACACGCAACATAAATTTTATATTTCTCAACATAGAACACTAATATTAGCTTAAATGACATGCAATACTGACCATCCCTTATATATTACATAACACGCAAGATCGAGAGTTACTGATTAATAATATATTATTAAAATATTATTATTTAATAAGATAAAACATAGTTGTTAAATTTAATATTACATGATTAAATAACTTATGAATATATATTATAATTCAATGGTTACAAATTAATTAGAAATGAATATAGAAACCAAATGAATATTAAGGGAATGATTTTATAAATAATTATTTTTATATGAAAAAGATAACTTATCTTAGTAAGTTAAATTAATTTCTACTAGTGAATGATTTTAATAAAATTTATATGTTATATATTCAAATAAATATATTTTATATTCATACAATATATTTTATAAGTATAATATTATAATAAACTCAATATTATACATAAAAACCTATATTTTCATAAAAAAAGTTTTCCCACATTTCAATGAAGAACCAATTTTAAATATAAATTTTGGAACTTTAATAAATATTAGATGTCAAAATTAACTTCATATTTGAAATCAAAACATAAAAAAATTATCTTAGGATGAATATTTGGTATTTTTTGTGAAGTTTCATTTTTAATGAATAGTGAAAAATACTGAATTTTAATTCAAAAATGCTTTTTCCTCTCATTTATTTATAGGATTAAATTATATTTTTAATTGGTTTTAAATTTTAATTATATTAAATCTTTATAAATTAATCCAATTTAGGTTATTGTAACCAATTTTACATTCAAATTGGATATAAGAACTTAGCAAGATTTTGATCATTATTACTTAAAAAACATGCAGTGTCGTCCCAACTGTAGGATTAATTTTAAATTAATTTCTTCCAATTATGTGATTATAATTCATAAAAATATATTTTAAATTTTTAATCATAATAATTTATAATTTCTAATGAGGTAAAATTATTTTTTTTTATGAAAACTACTAGTGAATGCAGTTAAAATTAATTACAATGATTAAGGTAAAATTAAGCTAAACTCAGGAATAAACCATAAAATTAAGAGCCCATATGACCTAAATACTAGTCCAAAACCAATTTTATGGACATTATTTGGACATTAATATTATATAATTGAGTTTAGTAGGTTTTGGATGACTTTTTTAGGTAGAAACATGGGTACACCAAACATGTTTTCAAAAATACCAAGTGAGTCGTTTTCCTCCTCTAAAAAAGGCCACCACCTCTCCCATTTCCTCGCACTTATCAACCCACTAATTTTCATCTAATTTATTCCTAAGACACTTCCCAAAATCCCTACCTTACTCCTTTAATTCTCCCTTTGGGAATAATGAAATCTAGGGAATCTCTTTAATGAAAACTAAAAGGAGTTACCCAAGGAAGAGGTAACAACCTTCCTCAAACTCATTTATCTTATTTTCATTTTCTACCCCATAAAATGTTCTTATTCCATTATTATAAAAAAAATACATGTATACTAAATATATTAATATGTTGTTATTCTAAGGTTTATACCTACACTTACACACACTTCTATCTAATTGGTGACAAACATATTGTTTCTGTGTACGGTGAACTATCGCCTCAAGAAATGATGATTGTTAATTTTTACATTACCACATTTAATGGTTGGGAATTATGATGGACACAATATTTATATATTATATATATGATACATATTATTTATTTAATTTTCTGTAATTATTTTACAACACATATCTTAAAACATTCCATTTTGTGTAAATATGATAATTTTATTTGAGGAAGTGTGGACTATCACCCCCTAAAAGTGATGTGATTAGTTCACACACTACATGGAATGTATTAAGGATTTCATTTTCATTATTTCTTTAAATAAAACAATTAAACAGAAACAACGTTCCTGTATGCGTACGGTCTATTATCTTCATGAACAATGTATTCCATTTCATACTACTATATTCTATAGATTATTATAATACATATATAATGAATATAAATTATATTTATATCATGGTTTACATTATTTAAATCATTATATAAGTATAAGTACCAAAGATATAAAAAATTAAGATACATGTAAAGAACAAAGTGGATATTACCCGAAGTGAAACCTTAATATATAATTGTTAACAGGTGGGTAATATAAAGTCATAATAAAACCATATATGATATTGTATATAATAATATGGTTCTACGATAAATGTATAATAAACTTATATTTATTATATAGGTAGTTTTTATGAGTAAGATGATAGTAATGGCACAAGGTAAGGGAATTTCATCTCACTTTTTACATCCATGAGATACATGTCATGTTCACCAGGTATTTCTTATATGTGGTGTGTACACTACCCATAGATTTATTCTATGATTATTTTACTTAAATTTATGGGTATTTAAATAACCATTTTATTATATTAATTTCATTGGGTTTAGGTTTCAAAATTTACCAAATTGGTGAAATAATTTTGTCTCAATTTTCCTTCTTTGAGACACATGCCATGTTATGCCCCTATATTTTTATATGAGGTGTATATACTACCTTGGACATGTTAAATAATTAATATAATTATATTAATGATATTTTAAGCTTCATGTAATTTAATTTTCTTACATAGGGAGTAAAATTAAAAGTTATTAAGTTGTAAGATTTTATTGAAACAATCTCATCGTTTATCGATATTATTTATGATTATGATTACATTGATGAAATATTATGATCCATATCTTAATAGAACTCCTGAATTTTCTTATCCTATGTACATTCATTATATATTCTTGTATGGGTATAATTTTTTCACTCTTTGGTACATAAGATGATTAAGAAATTGTTTTTAATAATGTCTGACTTTACCTCACTCTTTGGTTAGAAATATGTGTTCATTCAAAACTATGTTTTCTGAAAAGGTTTTCAAATTATTTTAAATAATTCATTCTTAATTTTCAAATTATTTTTAAAGAAATGGGTTTCAAAAAGTTTTCAAAATTTCTTTATAAATTTTCAAATTATTTTCAATGAAATATATTTCAAAACGTTTTCAATATTTTTTTATAATTTTTCAAAGTGTTTTCAAAGAAAATGGTTTTTAAAATGTTTTGAAGATTATTTTATAAGTTTTCAAGGAAAACTATTTTCAAAAAAATTTCAAGATTATTTTATAATTTTTCAAGTAAAATGGTTATCATTATTCTTTCAAGCTTCTTTTATAAATTTTCAATGAAACCAGTTTTCAAAAAAGTCATTCTTCTTTTATAATTTTTCAAGGAAAACGGTTTTAAAAATGATTTCAATCCTCTATTATAAGTTTTCAAAGTATTTTAAAAGAAAATAAATTTCAAAAGGTTTTATGATTTAAAAATAAATTTTTCAAACAATAAGATATATTTTCCTAAATAAATGTTTTTGAAATATATTTTAAAATTATTTTCCATATAAAATGACATATGTTGATTTTAGTCATGCCTTTCTGGGAAATAATCCAAATGTTATATTCATATTCTTTCTCTGAATGGATTAAGATTTTATGGTTTTTTATTCACGAAAATCATTTCTCTTTCCATAATTATATGATTATGGAACCTATTTCTCATTCACAGGTTATATGTTTATGAAATCCACTTATTTTCATGGGTTATGATTTGATAAAATGATTATGAAACCTATCTATTTTCCATAGGTTATGATATGATTAAATGATTATGATACCAATTTCATTTCATGGGTTATGATATGACTTTTTATTATCTTGTGGCATATGTATGTATGATTTCATTATGAGATGGGTGGGACCTATATATCCCTCTAATTAATTGGGTAAATATTTATATCTCGTGAGATAGACTATAATGGTATTGGGAGTGAACCTTGACAACTAAGATGGTCATGGAAGTGAACCATGACTACCAAGATGGTATAATGAGTGCACTCGTTATACTAACATGGAAATGAGAGTGAACCATGAATACCAATATGGTATGGGGAGTGAACCCATAGTACCAATATGTTCTTAGAAACAATGCATAGACTACTACATAAATCATATTATATTATTATATGTTTAACACAATTCCATGTTTTATTCCTATGTTATGATTTCATGGCTTATGTTCTTTATTTCCTTTCGATTCAGGTATTATGAACTATAATACTTATTCAATGATTCATGTATATTATCTTTGATATGATGGGTATGATCTTCTATTTTCATGATTATGTTCTTATACCCTTATTCTCATACTTATGCTTAAATATATCCCTTGTTTACCCTTATTGAGAATCTGAGATCACCCATTTTTATGTTTCTTTCCTAGGTTTAGAAGATATATATTATGTTTGATATTTATAATAAGGGTTTTAGTCAAGAATAACCTAGTGGGAGATAATGTAGCTCACTTATTTAATAGTGTTTATGTTTCCATGTTTCTAAAGGCACTAGACAATTATGGTCTTTGGGTATCTATTTGAATAATGTGTTAAGAATTCCGTAAAAGTTATGTAATGTATATGTATGTAAGGTGAGTATTTATATAAGTATATTGTAATGTCCCATCCTAGATTCCACTAACCAAGTGCCCCAAGATGGTTCTCCATAAGGCCCCAAGCACAACTCCCTGTATGTTAGAGGCTACCAACTTGTACCTTGGGTCAAGGGTATGATAGTAGGGAGATTATTCCCTTATATAAATGTAGAAAATATTGTAAATAAACAATCATCATAGATAGTAGTAAATAATCAGAGTGAAGAAGAAATAAATAGACTGAAATAAAAGCATCTTGTAATAATAAATGAAATGCAGCAAAGGCTCGAATGGCTACGTTATACATACAACAATGATCTCCCACTAGTCAGACTATAAATAAAAAGGATTAAATAAAAGAAACATAAATTAAATAATAATTCTCTACTATTTACACCTATCTATACCACATACCTAATATCCATATAAAAATATGAGTCATCCTACATGATCAGTCTCGAGCACCCCGGTGAAATAACAACCCGATCAGGGTCTGAGTACAAAACTTAGTAGGGAACCACCAACGTGGTCTCATACATATCCAATAAAATGAATGGTATGTATATGTGTAATAAACCTTAGGATAATAATAATTAAAATAATAAATGTTAGAAATAAACTTAAAGACAAAGTCGTACAAGCTATTTTCAAGGAAAGTACTCAACCTAGACATGACACATCTAGAATAAGGTGTCTTCATGTATATATATTTATTTGTATATATATTTATTCCCATAAATATATATATATATATATATATATATTAGTAAGGATACAAGTAACATTAATCAAACTACAACTAATCCATGGGTTCAAAATTTTAATCATTTGGACATCCTTTGGATAAATAATTGTATTGTATGTAATACCACTAATGTCATGTATAATTAAGCTAATCATTGGTTCCGTAACTATGATAAATGATACCTAATTTGGATAGTTCCATAAATGTATCTATTCAATCCATTTCACAATAAGAGGATACATGTCTTAGCCTTAGGATCACCTGTACTCACCTATAGTCACAATAATGAAGGATTCTAGGTAATTTCTATACATACTTTAAAAGGTATTTGATATGGATGTCATACCACTTAAGTTATGTAAATTCTATCTGATGTATTATCCCTAGGTCATGATCTATAGGTGGTCACGATATTGTGAGTTATAAAATCCCTTAGGGGGTAACCCTTAAAAAATCTGTAAAAGGAAATATATTTAGATCTAAGTAAATTCTTAGTATCCATTCATTAAACACCTCAAAATCCTAGTACCATAAAAGTAAGATGAGTATAGTAATGGTGAATCCACCTATCCCTAGGGATCATCATAGGGGTTTCTTGAGGAGCGCATAATCTAATCCTCAAGATTATCTCAAAGTGCAGTCAGATACATCCCCAATAGCCTACCACTATAACCCTCAATGGGGGATGAATCCTAGTGAAAAATGGGACTTCCTAAAATATTAATCTCTGACCATGTAAGGATTATAATCTATTATCTAGGAATTACATCTAGGATTCCCTATAATATCAATCATTTAGTATTAATAACCGGATCTTACGAAGTATGTCTGATTATCACAATAATATAACAGTCAAATAAAAGGCTCTGAATCTAGATCTGAGGAAGTGAATCTAGGAATTCCTGAGATATACCAAATCACATTAGGCCCACCATCCAAAATACTATGAACCACCTCTATAAATTTTTGTTTTATCAATAGTAATTTAGTGAAATCATAAATAAAAGAGTGAGGGTGGATGAACACCTAAACCCAATACCACTACCAAAACCTCATGGTATTAAATGTTAGGTGTGGGTTCTAGGTTCCACCCTCTACCATATCTAACTAGAACCATGAAACACTAGCTCATGGTCATTAAAACATTGGTGCACCCACTGAGTCCCCTAGGTCAGTGCTCGAGAGAGGCACCCTACCCTGGATCCTCGGGGTTCGCATGTAAATGAATGCATCCCTCTTAGGATCCTCTAAGTCAAAACTTAAGTAAGGGAATCTCTCTAGGATTCATCGCAAGGACTAAGAAAATGAGGTATCCTATATGGGATCCTCTAGGTCATATCACATGTGAATTCATCCTTTTGGGAATCCTCAACCTCATAGATAAGTTTAAGTATGAAAATAGTGCATAGGGGTTGTTAGTGACCTCTGGCGTTCATATGTTTAATTTCCAAATTAAATAATTTAATTGAAAAATTCAATGGGTTAAACCTAGATAGGGGGAATTTCCCTATGAGGAAATCCAATGAATACTCATAATATATAAACATTTATAAAAACACTAAGTCATGTATGATGGACCACCTACCTTTAGGAATCATTCCATTTAATTTCTAAAGGTTGGTAGCAACATCCAAGGCCTATCCAAGATCAGTTGAGTCATGTTGGGTATTGTATCATAACAAAACCACCATAAACAATTAATTATAACAACATTATAATTAATTAATTTAAACCCAAAAATTTAATTTAAAGATCCATTTTATTAAAATAGGCATAACATCCAAAATCTCATTGGTTGATTTAATCACACTGAAACCATGACCTAGTGCTCACTAACATCCTAAAACATAATCCCAACTTCAATGTAGACATAATCCCTATGAAATGGAATAAAAACCCATTAAAAATTAATTTAAGATTAAAAACTTTATAAATTCACCACAATGACATACCTTGGTGAAATGACATGCGGTGAAGTGCAGACGGCTTCTCAGGTCACCCTCTTCCTAGGATGTAAAAATTCCCTTACAATAATATCTGATTACACCATATTATAATGGAATTAGAATTTAAAAACCTAATGGGAGAAACCAAAATCAAGAACTAAGGTGTATGGAGACCTAGTAATCTCACCAAATGATAAATCATACCTTGAAACATCATGAAAGGCCATAAAAACACCCCCTTTATGGGGTTTGAAGAGAGGAAGTAAAGGAGGGACCCACCTAGAATGTTTGAGGGATAAAGGCAGAGGAAATAGGGGGATTACCCCTTAAATATTTAATTGGAAAATGTAATTTTACACTTTTAATGGGTCACACGGTTTGACAAACAATACACCAACCACACAGTTGGTAGTGTATTGACCCCTCCACCTCACACAGTTGCAATGTATGTTTTACAAACCATTCACCAACTATATGACACATTTATAATAAATTTTAGAGCCCTAACACAACCTACCATATCCAACCACATAGTTAATTAAACCATGATCTTTTTCAAATGGAATCCATGGTTAGGCTACATAGTTATCACTAACTATGTGCCAACCATATTCCATTAGTTACGCATTTCCTATAATGACCCTGACCCCAGTTTCCCCTAAACGTGGCCTTAATTTATTAAATTGGAATAGATACAAGGAATAAAATACAAAATGATCAATCTATTTAGTATTTTTGGGTCACTAGATACATACATGATACCCATTTTACATTGGGAAAAGAAAATAAAACATAATACATAACAACAGTGGATAAACTGCATCCTTGAAAACTCATTCTAAGATATCTTCTATAGGAAAGGAAAAAAAATAATTGTGAGATAATATGCTCAGTAAAGGTTAATTATAGTGGAATATATAATGAATAAATAATCATAATCATCCTGGAAAAGAAAATAACTGAGACACATGCCAATTAGTCAATAATTTGATCATGATATGGAAAGAATAAAAGATGATAAAATAATTCCATATAAATAATAACATGAGTTTTACCATAGATATTATAACTAAAATAATTATCACATGGAATATAAATATTGATGGAATTCATAATGTCGTATATATGAAAAATCAAGATCTATCCTCAAGAGTTTAATTCTGTTGGTGAAAACCTGTCTAATTTAGTCAAATGATTCATCTCATAAGACTACTGATGCATTAAGGGGATTGTATTAACAAATCCCCAAAATGTGTACAATATTTCTAAATCCTTCCTCATATATAAATTTAATTCATAAAAATTTTCCTTATCAAATATCCATATTGAGTAATGGATACCTATTTATCAATATTTCCCCAATAAATCAAATAACTTTTAAAGTAAACACTATATGTAAAAATGGTATACAATTTATGAAATAATAATATCCATCATAAAAAAATATTGATATTTAAAATAAATATAGTATATAATAAAAAATTATTATAAGAAATTGATTATTTCAAAATAAAGTTAACAATCACAAAAGGAAGTGAGATTATATGATAACTTCTACTACTTGGTAATTTTCAATTAAAATCCCATTGGATGAGATAATTCAAATTGAAACTTAAAATACCATTAATTTATAATTGATAATGATATTATATGTCAAATTTTAATTATAATCATCACATAGAAGTGAATTTATGCATAAAATAAAATTATCCTTAATGGAATGTAAATTGAGACAAAATCACTTACCTCGCGATTCATTTTGGTTTTACATTATTTAACCTCATGTATAATGGTATTTATCATGTTATTAATTTATAAAAAACAATAATAATAATTATAATATCACATATAATCCTCTTATTACATTTTTTCACCCATTTGTTAATAATATTTAATTATTTTTATTATTTTGGGAGTTAATTTCATTTTTCTATCATATGTGTTTCATCATGAAAGATTCATTTATTGCACATATTATATAGTTATATTATTTTCAGAATAATAATCATGAAAAAAATATCATATTTATACATAAATATTTATTTCAAAACCAATAATTAATTATTGTTATGAAAAATGAAGTAAGTTACGTTCATAGATACAGTAGGTCGTACGTATGCATGAGTAACATTTTCTATTTTTCAATGATCATTATGAAGAGTTAAGTAATATATTACCTTTAAAAAAATATCATTATCTCATAAATATCATATTATTTCTTTATATATATATTTTTGTGTGTGTGTTTGTGTGTCATCCATGTGGTTTGGTGATGAAAAGAGATTTGCATCGCTTTGTGAAGGCTATAGTCTACACGTACATGAACGATGTTATCAAATTTAACTGTAAAGAGAAATAAAATGATATATTATCTTTACATAATGATTAATATTCCATTAATATAATAATTATTCCATTTATATCAAATATAATTATTAATATTATTCCTTATCACCTTCTATGTGAAGTGTTGGTGAAAGAAGAATCACATCGCTTCATGAGGAGGTAGTCTTCCGTACATACGAGAGAGTTTATAATATTTCTTATGGAATCAAAGTTAACAAGATATATATGATATAATTATTACAAATATATATCAATGTTATAAATATCATATATATACTTTGTATCCATTATCATACACAATCATAAAAGGTGGTAATGGAAGAACGAGTGACATTGGTTTGTGAGGCGGTAATCCACCGTACACACAAATGATGATTTCATAACCCATTTAATGGAAGTGTGTGTGGTTGTAGTTATTTAACTTGACATGAAAAAATATCATATATATAATATAATGAGGTTATTATATCATCGTTTTTTTAAAATAATTAATGGAGGTGGAGAAAGAAATTAAATGAATAAGCTTATTGAAGAACATTACCACTCCTCAGGGTAACCTCACTAGGTTTGCACTAAATCATTCAAAAATTGGATTTATTCCCAAAATAGGTATTGTAGTATGATTTTAGGGAATTTTTTAGGTGATTTTGGTAGGTTATGTATGATCCAAATGGCTTGAGAGGTGTGAATAATGGGGGAGAGTGAGTTCCCATTTATAGTTAAGGAGTGACATTCTCATAAATATTCAAAATTATTCATTATTGGGAGGTCTCTATTACCTCATGTGGCTCAAAAATTTAATAATAATTTAGGTTAGGGATTATTTGGTCTATAAAAACCTCCAACACACAAAATAAAGTCTATTTTTTAATGTTGTTTCTTAATTTCTAAGTTTCCCTACTTTTACCATTTTGTTTTTTATTAAGGTAGCTAATTTCATAACCTAGGTAATTTATCCATTAATACTAAATTAAAGTCATAATTATTAAAAAAATATACCTAATTATTATAAATATCATATATAATTATTAAAGTAAAAAATAACATGTTTTTTTGAAATTAATTCTAATAGAAGCACGCAAAAATATTGCTTTAACCCTAACTGCACTAATGAAGTTTTTTATATTTCATGGTCAATATGTTAGTTATAAAATATAAATTGGTATATTAATGGAATATATTTAAAATTTATTACAATTTAAAAATTACTAGGTAAAAGATATGATTTTTAGTAATTTTAAATAATTTGATAAAATAACATTTATTATAAAATAACATTAATGTCAATTTTGACATTCTTTATATAATTTGATTTTAAAAAATATCAATAAAATGATGAAATTTTAATATATTAAGTTAACGCATGTGTAACATGATATATTAATCTAAAAATTTAATTTAATACAATAATTCATTCAATTTACCTAACTTTTAATATTTTTAGTATCATTTATTTTAGTTAATTATTAACTAAATAATTATTACGTTGGCATTTCTTAAGCATTTTAAGTAAGTAATTCATATCTAAAAATTAAAGATAAATTATTATGATAAAAATAACTCATTTATATTTCAAAATAATATGTATAAATTAAACGATGTTGTTTTTTTCTTATCCTGAATCTTTATAAATATTAAGGGCAAGGAAGGTTCATTTTTTGTCTTTTTCATTACTTAACTTATTATATGGGTAAAACACATGAAATATTGTCCCAATAACTCATAATAATAGATAAAGAGGTGATAAGGGTCTAAATATGTCCATAAAATGGGTTTTTTATATGATGGTATGTCATTTTACACATTATATTCTAAGTTTAACCGCTAAGTAAGCTCGTTTTTACCTTAATCACTATAATTAATTTCAATTATTTTCACAAATAATTATGTTAAAAAAATTAATTTTACCTTATTAGATAATATAATTTACTATTATTCTAGATATTAAATCCATTTAGATAAATTCAACTCACATAATTAGTATAATTTAATTTAAAATTAATCCTGCAAATGTGATGAGAAATCGGGTTTTTAAAGTGAAAATGTTCAAAAGTTTACAATGCTTTTATATCAAAATTCAATATTAAAATGATTCTAAAGACCTAAATTGTATTAATTGTTATAAAATTAAAATAATTTTAAATTAAAATAAATAAAAAAGTATAATTTAATATTACAAATAATTTAAATGAAAAATTTAGTTTTCATTTAAAATTTAGTTCTTTCACTATTCATCAAAAAATGAAACTTCTTAGAAAAATCCCAAAAATTAATTTAAAGATAATTTTTATATTAAAATTTCAAAAATGAATTTTATTTTGTAAAATAAAATTTATAAAATAGGTAAAAATAAATTTTAAATCATGTTTTCCAAGCACGATTAAACCGGCATTAAAAAAATACAATTTTTTAGTAACCTTTTCATTTTTTCAAATGATTCTTATTTTATTTATAATAAATAGAAAAATAATAAAAAAGTATAATATTATATTTTCATAAGTTATTTAATCTTAATTATACTCTTCATTCCAATTCCTAGATAATAACTATTATTTTAAATAATAATACTAATAGTGCATTATTGATCGGTAAAACTCAGTCTTGAGTGTAACATAAGTGTACGAAGAAACTCGTTGTTGCATGTAACACAAAATAAAATAATTTTTGAGTGTAAAAAAAGAAGAAATTAATGTTTTCCCAATAATTTATTTAATTAAATTGTATTCTTTTAGAATTTTTGGGTTTTACATTCTCTCCATCTTAAATAAATTGCATCCTAGCAATTTAAAATTGATCCCAGTAATCAAGGGTTTGTTATTTTAAAATTACTTTGTTAAAAACCCACATCATAAAAGGTTTAATAAAATGTAATATTAATAATAGAAAATGGGATTACAAATTTTATCTGGAATAATCACATAACTAGGTATATGTGTATGAGAACATAGGTGGAAAATGAAAACATGAACATAGAAGGGAAAAATAACACCCAAATACTGATGGAGATTGATAGAGAACATTTATAACAAGGAATTGGGTGATCCAGAGAAGGTTAATGACCACAAAAATATTAACTAAATCAGTTTGAAAAAGGTCATTTATATCATTAGAAATGATGTTAATAATATAACATTTTATTTTTAGACCCTTTTTCATAATGTTGATAAACATTCATGAAAAGGTATACTAACTTGATTTCATTTCATTACAAAAGAACAATATCATCCTTTGGTTATGGATTAAAAATTTCTAATTAGTCCCTTACTCTAAAAAATTAATATCCAAAAATGAATTTTATATGCTTCGATAATTAAAATTCACTTTTAATGGACCGTAAGACCCAAAAAAGAGTGACAAGTCTTCCCGTTTATCTCAAACTATTTTCCAAAAAAATTATAGTCAAAACAAGTTATCTAATATGCATAAATAAACATTTATTGAATTAATACATTAATCTTTGAAACCTAATCCAAATTTAAACATAAACCATTTCATAAATGGTTAACCTTATGACCCTTCCAAAACATCATGATCCAAAACTTTAGAAAGAATATCACTAGTTTTCCAAAATTAATTTACCATTAATATCTCAAAAAACATGAATTGGATATTAATCCTCTCATACCAAACATGTGAATACTTTCATCATGTATTCTTTTTAAATAAGGTAATAAATTGAATTACCATAAAACCTTACTAAAAACATGCATGATTTCTTATTTTTTAAGTAAAAAAAGGGTTATTGGATATATTTTATAAATCCAAAAAAGTGTCATAACTCCACCTAGCATAAAACACTTTTTCAAAAATTCATTAATTAGCTCCAAGTTAATCATTACTATCAAATTTACTTTATCCATGTCAATTATCTCTTTATATGACAACCCTGCTTTTATTACAAACTTACACATGATTTATTACATAAAACATCACTTGATACAATAAAGAAGATCGATAGGTTTAGTGTATTTAGGGCATATAATCATTACATAAAAACTTAAATCATGAAATACAACATCTTTATTGAAAACATCCTTTACATGACCACTACATTCCCTCGTACTTATCGTTGTATGGGATAACCTGAGGACATGCATAAGAAAAGGGTGAGCTATAAAGCCCAGTAAGGGAGTACACATAGAATAACATGAGGAGTACAATACATGTTAGAAAATAGGCATATCAATAGAGCATAATAAAAACTTGAACATAAAGGCATGATAAATCATGATAATCATAACATGGAAATGTGGCAACAACACTTAACATGGAATTAGCATGAGCCAAGGCTCATTGCACATGGAGCATGAGTAAATCCTCATTGCACATAAAGCACGAGTAAAACCACATTTCACTTAAATTAGCATGATTCAACACTAATTTCACATGACGTATCATGATACTATACTTTACCCAATGTATTGGAGCGCTATAAGGGCGCACCCTTCTTAAACATTTCATTTCATGCATAAGTGTGCCACATGGATCATAAAACATGGATTCATAAAACATAATAATTTATTCCACGATAAATAAATGTGGAATTAATACATGAAACTTTATAATCAATAAGTACATGTACATAAAAGTGAACACCCTTGATGGAGAAATGGGCATGGTATTCACTACACAATGGCATTGGCTTAGAAAATCGGTGTGATTTCGGTAGCTTAATGGCGGGACGTAAGAATTCATAAAAAATGTTAATGAGAGGGAAAGGGGATCCTCATAATATTTACATGTAATAGACAGTAAGAAGGTAATATAGATACATGTCCCAACAATTTTAATGGAATTTAGGTTCATGATACAAAAGTATTGATTGAATGTAAATGAGGAGAGAGAAGTTCCTTTCGGAATTTCGGCATAGTAACGGGTGTATGTGAGAGGCATTAAATGAGAGAGAAAGGGGTAT
Source organism: Viscum album (assembly GCA_963277665.1). Classification (NCBI taxonomy): domain Eukaryota; kingdom Viridiplantae; phylum Streptophyta; class Magnoliopsida; order Santalales; family Viscaceae; genus Viscum; species Viscum album. Next base: position 102,156,635 of record OY728156.1, read on the forward strand.
CCCATGATTCAAACATAAAGAGGACAGTATAAGGTAGGTGAAAAACCATACCCCAACATTCATAATTGAAATTAAAAGGGCAAAACAACTTAAAGAAAATTGGACAAAATGAGAAAGGAAGAAAAACCCTTACTTGGAAGTGTGCTTCCAAAGGCTAGAGAGAGGCTTGTGAGAGGAATCTTGGGAGATTGGGGCACCTTTTTAGGATTCTATAGAGAGTAGGTAAGAGTTTGGATGAACTCAAAAGGCTTTTAGTGAGGAGGAATTGGGTGCTTGGGTGGGTTTATATAGGAAAGGTGAAGGAATTCTTTATTATTTAGGTTTGGGACCCCTTATATTAAATTAATCCAAACGACAAACCATCCCAAGGTTTTTGCCCATGGTTTTTGAAAAAGGGAAGATGAAAATAATATTTTATAATTCCAAGGTCCTAACTTCTTAAAATATTAGGGTTTCTTATGTGGAGGTGAGTCACACTCCCATGGAAATTAATTTAAAAAGACAAGGTGTTTAATAAGTCTTGAGGGGTCCATTAATGCTTTGAAAAGTAATCCAAACAAACCCAAAATCACATTATTTTAATGGTAAAACATATATTGGCCGAACATAAATATTATAGTATTTTATTACATCACTATTGGGTCATTATGATGTCATAAAACACAGTATATATTTAAACGGTATTTAATTTTTACTCAAAAATTTAACTATCTCAGAAAATTATGAAAAATTAACCGTTGGATAATTTCAACGTCCTGATTCCAAAAAAAAAATTTATTTTATCTAAATAATTTTATAAATATGTTAATTTTTACTTTTAAAATAAAAACCAACATTTATCGAAAATTCACGGGTTTTAACAAAAATGGCTTTCAAACCTTAATAAAAATTATAATTGCATTCATAAAATTACATGATAATTTATATATAATAAAATTAATCTAATAATAATAATAATATTTTACTAAAATATTATTTAATTCAAAAATCCATTAATTTAATATATTAGATTTCTTAATTAAATAATAACTAAAAACATCATTTTTACTTTAAAAACTATTTACAATGTATCAATAATGACAAGAAATTATATTCATTATTATATACAAAAATAATGTACATGAACATAGTACTATCGATTAGTTACATAACCCCTTAAAACAGCCGCATAAGACCTAAGGGTAAGGTGTGCGATGGTGACGGACTCTTGGGGTGGCTCGGATAACATCGCTCAAGTGGCAATTTCTATCAACTTCCACTTCTCTTGTAGATGGTCTCAATCGAGCTTGACATGGTGAAGCTCAGTTTGGGCTTGGTCAAGAGAGAAGCCCAAGGACACCACCTCATTTCCAAGCTCCGATAAATGGGCTTCGTATGGGTCAATTCTACTGGATGAGGCCATCGCTTCCTTTGTCTAAGTAAAATTGGATGTGTTAAAGCCCTATATTTATACTAATCATGTGATCACTGTTCAATAGCTATAAAAGTAACAGTCACAATTCTTATCATAAAACCAATGAAGTTGAAATTTTATAAAAACGTTTTATATAAAGAGACATTTAATAAGATCAAGAGGGATTTTCCATTAATGAAACTTTGGTTCGTTACAATATTCCCCCCTTAAGAAATTTCGCCCTCGAAATTTTTCTTTTCCCACACTAAAACAAATGTGGGTAACTCAACTTCATCATATCCTCCAATTCCCAAGTTGCTTCTTCAAACTTGTGGTTTCTCCACAACACCTTGACGAGGGGCATTGTCTTATTTCATAGAACTTTTTCTCTACGATCTAAGATCTTCACTGGTTTCTCCTCATAAGAAATATCATCTTCCAATTGTACCACCTCAGAAGAGAGTACATGTGAAGGGTCCTGTATGTACTTCCTTAAGAGGTATACTTGAAAGACATCATGTACTTTGGCCATGGTAGGTTTAAGTGCTAGTCGATAGGCCACAGCCCTGACACGATCAAGAATATCTAAGGGGCTGATGTACCTTGGACTTAACTTCCCTTTCCTTCCAAACCACATGACCTTCTTCCACAGAGATATTCGTAGAAACACCATGTATCCAACTTTAAACTCAAGGTCCCATCGCCGATTATCTGCATAACTCTTCTGTCGACTCTGGGATGCCTTGATATGCTGCTGAATGGTTTTCACCTTCTCCACCATTTCCTCGACCATTTCTGGTCCAAGAAGCTTACGTTCACCGACCTCATCCCAACATGCTGGTGTTCTGCACCTTTTCCCATACAGGGCTTTATATGGTGCCATTTGGATGCTCGAGTGGAAACTGTTATTATAAGAGAACTCAACCAGAGGAAGATGTTGATCTCATCCTCCTTTAAAGTCCATTGAGCACGCTCTCAACATATCCCCAAGTGTTTGGATAGTCCGCTTGGATTGGCCATCATTTTGAGGATGATAGGTCATACTAAAGTTCAGTTCAGTATTCAGAGCATGTTGAAGACTCTTCCAAAACATAGAGGTGAATCTTGGATCTCGGTCAGACACAATAGATAGTGGTACTCCATGCAACCTTACCACTTCCCTGATATATATTTGTGCCAGTTTATCCACTGAGAAATCCTCCCAAATATCAATGAAGTGTGCAGTCTTTGTAAGACGATCCACAAAAACCCATATTGAATTGTTGCCTTCGGATGTCCTCAGAAGTCTGGTGACAAAGTCTATGGTGATGTTTTCCCATTTACATTCTGGTATGGGAAATGGTTGCATCATCCCCTTAGACTTTTGCCTCTCTGACTTCACTTGCTGACACACCAGGTACTTTGATGTATATTCAGCGATCTCCTTCTTCATATTATCCCACCAAAAGTTTTCTCAGAGACCTCGATACATCTTTGTGCTCCCTTGGTGAATAGAGAAATTTGAACTATGTGCATCATCCAAAAGTTCCTTCTTCAGCTCCCGACTTGATGGAACACACAGTCTTTTCCCAAACCGCACAATTACTTCTTCATTAACATTAAACTCCGAGGATTTCCCTTTTTTGATAGCTTCCACTTTTTCTTGAATTCATACATCATCCTTTTGAGCATCCTTTAACCTTTCCAAAAGAGACGGTTGAGCAATCATTTGTGAAAGGATTGATGATGTTCCCTTCTCTATGATTCCCATGTCCATTTTCATCAAGTCTAAGAAGATTGGATCCTTCTCAATTCTCATCATTGATAGAATCGTTGGATCCTTTCTAATTATAGAATCTTCCACCTTGTTCTTTTTCCCAGGGTAGTAATGGATTGAACAGTCATAATCCTTGATGAGCTATATCTATCTTCTCTGGCACATATTAAGCTCTTTCTGTGTGAATATATATTTAAGACCCTTGTGTTCAGTATATATCTCACATTTCTCTCCATAGAGATAATGCTGCCAGATTTTCAAGGCAAAGATCACCGCCGCCAACTCCAGATCATGTGTTGGATAGTTTCTCTCATGGATTTTCAACTTCCTTGAGGCATATGATATCACTTTATCATTCTGCATCAGCACACATCCAAATCCCTTCTTCAAAGCATCAATGAATACCACAAAAAGCTCCCCACTTGTGGGTAAAGTGAGCACGGTCGCAGTGATAAGCCTCCTTTTCAACTCCTTGAATCTTTCTTCATATTCATCACTAGTTGCGCCCAAATTTACCCAAGTTTTAAGGGTCAAGCGGTCGCTTGTAGTGTAGCTTGGGTTGTCGAATCCTCAGAGACCTAAGAAGGTCCTTTAGACACTCAATAAAAAGAGATGGATTTTTGGCTATGAAGTCGCAAACTTGGGTTGATTTTAGATTGTTTTGAAAGAGCACTAAAAGATATATGTGAATTCAAATTATGAGAAAATGAGTTGATCCTAGTTTATTGCTCGGGGTGGATTGAATGAATTCCTTTTTTTACGATTTTAATTTCATTAACTCGAGAAGGATTCATGCAATGAATTCAAACTAACCTCATAACTTACTTATTAAACACCTTCAAAACATATGATAATCCCCTATACACTTGTAAGATCATTTTCATGAGCACTCCAAGGTAAATTATGTAATTATCACATGAAAGTGGGGTGAATAAATTCAATAAGGAAGAGGAAGAATAAAAATCATTGAATGAAAGAAACTCAATTAAAATAAATTAATAGCATTTAGGGAGTGAGAAATAACATTCAATCCAGCCCCTTGATACTCCCTTGGATCAACTCATAAAAGATCTAGCCCTCCATTGATGACAAGTTCTCAACGGAAGCGGAAAGTATACTTATGAGGGTGGAATTGAAGAAGTAAAAACAACAAAAATAATGATCACTCCACCGTTGTGTGAGAAAAATCACAAGATTTGGTGTGAAAATTTTCACACCTTGAGGAAACGGTATCAAGGTTATATGAATAAGAACAGAATAAGAGAATAAGAAGAACTTTTATTGAATACTAAGGTGATTCAAACAACTTACATGAGAGGGAATAACATTACAAAGGCAATTTGGCATAATAACATTACAATGAAAAGAAAGCACCCCAGATCCCTAAATCCACCACCACTACTGCCTTAAATAGGAAAAAATGAAGCCTTGGCCGATCCCCCAACATCCCATGTGCCTTTAATTAAATATGTTGGGGAAAGGTGGGTGGAACATTAATGATGAGAGACTTTTTCATTTCTTGCCCCGAAGTTGTAGCCAGCTTGCATCCACCGGAAAGACGCGCCTAAAGAATCTTCTAGAAGGCCGAATTTGAGTGGGACCTATAAGACTTAAATTAATCCCCGTATGTCCCCTAACAGCCTGTAAAATTTCAGCCCAAAAGAATTTGTGGTTCTGGAGATAAGATTTAAATACTGGGATGTTTTTCTGGGCCGCAGAATCTGGCCCAGAATTGAATCTTCAACTTGGACCGCCTTAATAACTACCATTGAGGACGAATTATCACTAGCTACAGAATAATTATTTGTTCTCCTATATGTCTTCTAGTCTATTATAAAGTTTGGGCTTCATTGGGCCTGTATTATGGTCCCCACAGTCCGATCAGTGTGATGATATCCAATCTGCCTTCTCCAAAATTGTTTCCTTTCTTCGCCAAAAATACCCATCATCCTTTATGAATCCTCCATTGATCCCTGAATGAAAAATTGTTCATATTTAAGTTTATATCCATTTTCAAAAATATCAAATTAAAATATTGATAATTAAATTCTTTGAAATCAGATGAAACATTGGGCCTAAATTGGTGCATATTAGGCATGAAGTGTACAAATGATGAGAATTGATGTTCAAAATTAAAATCCACTAAATCAAGCCCATAAGATCAAAAATGAACATTTAATACCCTTAAAATGTAATCAAAATATTTGTTTCTATTGGCTAATCACACCCCCCAACTTGAGTTTTTCTAGTCCAGAGCAAAATATATCTCACAAAAATGAAATTCAAATAACCTTTTCCAAAAACATTTTAATACACATTTCTCACCCAAAGATCACATACCAAAAAATTATGAAACCCATAAAAATAATTTAAAATAAACTATTTCCATAGGCATATCTCAAGCCCAAGCCCAAGCCCATTCCTTTGTTCAAATTCATTTCCATATTTCATCCAATTTCAATTAAGCATGATGAAGAGTTGTGTGTCACAATAGACATGGGGGTTCATTTTCATTCGAGGGAGAAAAGATGGAAGCGCTAGGAGAAATCAAATTTTAATAATAAGATGAGTACTCATTTTTTATTTTCTTTTTTTTTTGGGTTTTTTTTCAATTTTGCCATGGTAATTGAAATTGAACTCAATCGAGTAAACCCATGTAGCAAGACTTTGCCGATGACTCCCAGGCTCAAAGACCTTAGGGCACCAAGTGAAGCTCACATACTCGGGCATCATATCGAGTTAACTCAATCAAAAACAAATTCAAATTACCACAAATAGAGATAAAATTCCCAACACTGGTCCAGGCAACTATGGAGTCACGATCCCCAAGTGCCGAAAGCCACACATTAGGTCAATTTATTGCTCTATGTGCAATTGATTTTTTTTTGAATACTCATGTTAAAATTAAAATGATCACCAATCCTATGCTATTTATTATGGGTCCCCAAGAACTCAAACTAAAACCCCACAATCTAGAGGACGTGCATTGTGTTTTTTTATTAAATGGATGAAAATATAACAGTGAAAAATCACATCGGACAACCGCACTTTCCAATATCTATGCCCATGAACATAAACTTGCATTAAAATCAGAATCAAGGCATGAAAAATTATTTGATATCCAATTTCAGATTTTGGAATGTGTGTTATCATGTTCAAGGTTAATGACATTTTTCCTTCCACACATTTTCATCTCCCCCCCAAATTGGAATACACTATCCCCAGTGTTTAAAGAATTGAAACTTAGAAGTGGCAGGATAGAAGTTCAACGAAGACATTGAAAATGAAAATTATGGAATGAAGTCACCTGGTGGTTGATGTTGAAAATGCATTCCCATGTCTCCATTCAGTTCTGGTTTATCTCCCAATGTCTTGGACGGTTGTGACCAGCTTTTCCCAATGACCTATGACATGCCTTATTTTTTTTTTAATATATATATTTTTTGTATTTTTTTTAACCTAAAAAAATATAAATAACATAAACTGATGATACATTGTCTTCTTTATATTTTCTGGGTAAGGTATTACTCAAGGATCACACCGCGTGACATGGATGAATACGGTGCTCCCCTTTCATACCCATCCGTACTCATAAAATAAGAATAGGTCAACAATCTATTTTTTTTTAAATACCAACAAAAACAAAAAAAATATAAAATAAAATAAAATAAACTGATGATACATTGTCTTCTTTATATTTTCTGGGTAAGGTATTACTCAGGGATCACACCGCGTGACACGGATGAATACGGTGCTCCCCTTTCATACCCATCCTTACTCATACAAGAAGAACAGGTCAACAGTATATATTTTTTTTTAAATAACAATATGAAGAAGAAGGAAAGAAAGAAAAAAAATGATTCACAAAGATTAGAAACATGAAGACCACGGGTTGCCTCTCGTGCAACGCTTTTGTTTAACGTCATTATCCCGACATGGATCCTAAATCTATCAATTTTTTCCTGGTTCATAGGTTGGCTCTATTAACTCTACCTCTATTTCCTGTTTATTGAATGATTCAATGAATGGTTTTAACCTATGACCATTGACCTTAAAAATGTTACCACTTGTGGGATCCTGAATCTCTACTGCCCCATGGGGGTACACATGATGCACTATGAATGGACCTGACCATCTAGACCTTAACTTTCCTGGGTGTAAATGAAGTTTTGAACTATACAAGAGCACACGTTTTCCCAGTTCAAATTGTTTGACTTTGACATTCCTAGATTGGTAGGCTTGAACTCCAGCTTTATTTATCCTTGAATTTTCATACGCCTCCATCCTAAGTTCCTCAAGTTAAGTAAGATCTAACTTCCTCTTTTCTTCGGCTAAAGAAACGTCGAAATTCATTTTCTTGAATGCCCAAAATGCCTTATGCTCAATTTCAACAGGTAAATGGCATGCTTTTCCATAAACCAACCTATATGGTGACATTCCTAGGATGGTTTTGAATGCTGTACAATATGCCCAATAAGCATCCAAGAGTTTCTCAGACCAATCTTTCCTAAAGGGGTTGACAGTTTTTTCAAGAATTTTCTTAATCTCCCTATTTGCTAACTCAGCTTGACCATTGTTTTGAGGATGGTACGCAGTGGAAACTTTATGAGAAATTCCATACTTAGACATGAGTGAAGAGAATGGGAAATTACATAAATGGGTTCCACGATCACTAATTATATCCCTCGGAATTCCAAATCTAGAAAAGATATGCTCTTTTAGGAATCGGATCACAACTTGATGATCATTAGTCTTAGTGGGAATGGTCTCAACCCATTTTGAGACGTAATCAACAGCTAAGAGGATGTAGAGGTATCCATTAGAGTTTGGAAAGGGTCCTATGAAATCAATTCCCCAATAATCAAATATTTCAATGACTAGAATGGGAGTGAGGGGCATTTGATTTATTTTGGAAATGGATCCTAATTGCTGACACTGAGGACAACTTTTGCAGAATTGGAAGGAATCCTTAGTGAGGTTCGGCCAGTAGAAACCAATTTGGAGGACCTTTGCAGTGGTTTTCTTTGTAGAAAAGTGGCCTCCACATGCCTCTCCATGACAAAATTTTAGAATGGACTCTTGCTCAGACTCAGGAACACATCTCCTGATGATTTGATCAGGACAGAACTTGAATAGGTAAGGATCATCAAACACGTAGTGTTTGACATCATAAATAAATTTCCTCTTAGCTTGGGTCCCCAGGAAATTTGGAATGTCACCCGTCACCAAATGGTTTTCTATGTCAGCATACCAAGGGCAATCACTCACTGAATAGAGGTGCTCATCGGGAAATGAATCAGACACAGAGAGGTGGTGTGAGTTGTCTTTGAATTCCATCCTAGAGAGGTGATCAGCTACAACATTTTCAACACCCTTTTTATCCTTAATGGTTAAATCGAACTCTTGAAGAAGAAGGACCCACCTAATCAATCTAACCTTGGCATCTTGTTTTTGGAAAAGGTATTTTAGGGCTGAATGGTCAGTGAAGACAATGATGGGTGATCCTAAGAGATAAGACCGAAATTTCTCTAAAGCAAAGACAACAGCAAGCAGCTCTTTCTCAGTGGTGGTGTAGTTTATTTGTGCATCATTTAAATATTTTCTTGCATAAGCAATGACACATGGAGTTTTCTCACACCGTTGTCCTAAGATTGCTCCTACAACGAAGTCACTTGCATCACACATGATCTCGAAAGGAAGTTTCCAATTTGGATATTGCATGATAGGTGGAGATATAAGAGTTGACTTGAGTGTAGAGAATGATTCCTCACAGCTTTCTGTCCATAAAAATGGAGCATATTTTACCAATAGAGCACAAAGTGGTCGAGAAATAGAGCTGAAATTCCTAATGATCCTTCTATAAAATCCAGCATGTCCTAAGAAGGACCTCACTTACTTAACAGTTTTAGGAGAGGGAAGGTGACGAATGATGTCAACCTTAGCTTTATCAACTTCAATCCCTCTACCAGATACCATATTACCTAGAACATGTCCTTCCCTTACCATGAAATGGAATTTTTCCCAATTTAGTATGAGATTCTTATCCTCACACCTTGATAAAACCTTTTCAACATTTAGAAGGCATCCCTCAAAATTATCCCCAAAGATGGAGAAATCATCCATGAAGACTTCTAAAAAATCCCCCACCATGTCTGAGAAGATTCCCATCATGCACCGCTGGAAGGTACCAGGGGCATTACATAACCCAAAGGGCATGCAATTGAAAGCAAAAGTGTCGAATGGACAGGTGAAGGTTGTTTTTCCTTGATCCTCTAAGGAGACTTCGATTTGATAATACCCTGAGAATCCATCTAGGAAGAAGTAGAATTGATGACCCGCCACTCGCTCGAGGACTTGATCTATAATGGGCAAGGGGAAATGGTCTTTCCTGGTACAATAGTTGAGCTTCCTATAGTCAATACAAACTCTCAATCCACTACTAAGCCTTGTTGGAAGCATCTCTCCATCATTATTAGTAATTACTGTGATTCCAGCCTTCTTTGGAACCACATGGATTGGGCTAACCCACTCACTCTCAGCTATAGGATAGATGATACCAGCTTTTAACAATTTCAAAAGTTCTTTTCTCACTACTTCAATGAGATTAGGATTGAGTCACCACTGAGGTTGACGACATGGCTTTGAATCAAATTCTAGAACAATTCTATGAGTCTCGATAAGTGGGCTAATCCCAGTAATATCTGATAGGGTCCATCCAATGGCTTTCTTGTGTCTCCTAAGGACATCTAGAAGCATCCTCTTGTGATTGGCTTCAAGAAAGGAAGAAATGACAACAGGAAAGGATTGATTGTCCCCTAAGAACGCATACTTGAGTGATGAAGGTAAAACCTTAAATTCAAGATCATAGTGGTTATCACTTTCCAAGAAAGGATGAGACTTTGTATTGAAATCGGTTTCTTTGTTCAGATTTCTTGACAAAATTGGTTCCTTATGAAGAGAATTTTCATCCACTAAATTAGCTAGAGTAGTTTCATGAAGGGATATGGACTCGATGTTATTGATTTCACCCATGGTATCATTGATTGGTGATTCCAGAAAATCATCAATAGAGCAATCTGAAAGAGATTCAAGCCAAGGAGACAAATTTCCATCATGTGAACAAAGAAAATCAATCTCTTATTGACTTAAACATCCTTCGGTAATTCCTTGATGTTCCTTGAGTTCACTATCAACACTACCTATCCAATTAACCTCATGGATCTCTTCATCATCCCCAATTTGAGAGTTTTCATTGTATATGTTCAAGTCTAGACTCATGTTTCCAAAGGTGATGGTCATGTTCCCATTTCAGACTCGGATAACAGAGTTGATTTTTGAAAGGAAGGGATGACCAAGGATGATTGGGGTTTTCTCCCTAGGACCTAAGCTTGGGTGATTGTCTAGAACAATGAAGTCATCTGGGTAAATGAAATTTTCAACTTTCACCAAAACATCCTTTAAGATCCCCTTTGGAACTCGAATACTACGATCAGCAAGTTGAAGAGTGACAGATGTGGGTTGGAGTTCTTTGAGCCCTAACTAACAATACATAGCATAAGGAATGAGGTTCACACTGTCTCCTAGATCACACAAGGCCTTGAAAACTTTGTTCTCTCCTAGTTCAACATTTATGTAAGGGCATCCTGGGTCTTTCATCTTTGGAGGAAGGGTTCCTTGGATTGTTGTTCTAACATTTGCTGCCAGAAGGACTTGGTTCTTATGTGAGAATTTCCGTTTAAATGTGCAGAGGTCCTTAAGGTATTTTGAGTATGTAGGAATGGTTTGAATGGAATCGAGGAGTGGAATGTTCAACTTGACTTGTGAGAATATTTCCCTTAATGTTTCACTCAATTCCGGCTTGGTTTTCCCCCTCATGCATTGAGGAAATGGGGCAGGTTGTGGGGTTGTTTTTTGAAGAGTTGTTTCTTTCATATCTTTATTAGTATCTTCAGTTTGTTCATGTGTTTCATTTGAATTTTCATTAGAGTTTGAATCTTCAGGTGGGTTTTGAACTATTTGTTCAGGTTTCTCAATTGATTTCCCACTTCTCAAAACTGTCACAACCTTTAGTTGTTCATGAGTTGTTTGAGTGCAATTTGTCTCCCCCTTGATGTTTGTTGTGGAATGTCCTGTGTGGGAATGGGTGCCTTTCCATTTTTGATGGTTTGAAGTTCTTGTTTCAGGGAAGAGACTTCTGAGTTCATCCTTTCCATTTGTTTGCACAGTTGTTCAAGGATTGGGAGAGGGACAGTTTGGGAAGGTGTTTGTGTTGGTTGGGTTATCCCAGGGGGATACTTTGGTTGTTGGATGGGTTGTTGGTATTGTACTGGAGGATGTTGGTATTGGACTAGTTGTGGTTGGAATTGGTTATGGTTTTGAAAATTTTGTGTAGGGTAGGGGTTTGGTCCTTGTGGTTGGCTAGGTTGTTGGTTATCTTTCCATCGGAAGCCTGGGTGGTCATTGTACCTTGGATTGAATGTGTTTGGGTATTGAGGATTTTGAAAGTTTAGGGCATTTACTTCAGTAGGTGGTCCTCCTAAAAGAACATCCTTGATGGATGGAATGGTTGGGCAGTTGTCTGTTTTGTGGTCATGTTTATCACATATTGTGCAAACAGAGTCTACAGTTTGGATTTCATTGATCTTCCTATGGTCTATCTCTTCAACCTTCCAAGAGAGTGCTACAAGTTTCACCCTAAGGATTTACTCTTCTCTAAGTGTATGCATTACAACAGTTCTTTGTGGATTTTAAGAATAAGGTGATGTTCCCCATGTTTGGTTTTGTTCAGCAAGGATTTCTAGATACTCGTAAGCATCATTTGGGGATTTGTTTTTAAAGGTCCCATTACACATCATGTCAATGAATTGTTTGTTCCCCGGGCCCAAACCTTCATAGAAAATTCTTACTTGTTCAGGAATAGAAAAAACATGGTGTGGAACCATGTTTAGGGTGTCTTTGAACCTCTCCCATGTTTCATAAAATGACTCTCCCTCTTTTTCAAAAAAAATTTGGATGCTCTTTTTTAGTGCAATGGTTTTGTGATGGGGGAAGTATTTTTTGTAAAATTCCCTTTGTAGTTGGTTCCAAGTATGGATTGATGAAGGTCTCAGATTATTTAACTAGTTCTTTGCTCGATCCTTAAGTGAGAAAGGAAAAAAGTCTCATCTTAGCTGACTCAAGTTGATGTGGTGAGCACATGGTTTCAACAATGTCATTGAACTCCTTGACATGAAGGTAAGGCATTTCTGACTCCATCCCATGGAAAGTTGGAAGGTGGTTTAGGACATGAGGTTTAAATACATAGTGGGCATCTCCTAGGGCAGCATGCCTAATGAAAGAGGGTGCATTGGTCCAGGTAGGTGTAAGGTAGTCATTCATGGTTTGATCGACTGCATTCCCCAAATTTGGGGCTGCCTCCTTTGGATTTCCATTTTGGTTCCCACCCGGGTTTATGAGTTGGTTTCTTTGAAGACCCTCCATTGAAATTGACTCAATCTTTAACTCTGGGGTATTAGGAAGGTTAGGATCCAATGGTGTACTTGACTCCCCTATCCTATGACTTTCCACCCTAACTAGTCTGTTTGAGTTATCGTGTGTGAAGGCGGACATGCGCCAAAAACAAAAAGTGAGAAAGGGAAAAGATAAGAGATCTTGGGTGAGAATATAAGAATGGGGGTGAGGAAAGAAGTTTTTTTTCTAAGGAACTTACTTGGTCCTCGGCAACGGCGCCAAAATTTGGTTGCGCCCAAATTTACCCAAGTTTTAAGGGTCAAGCGGTCGCTTGTAGTGTAGCTTGGGTTGTCAAATCCTCAGAGAACTAAGAAGATCCTTTAGACACTCAGTAAAAAGAGATGGATTTTTGGCTATGAAGTGGCCAACTTGGGTTGATTTTAGATTGTTTTGAAAGAGCACTAAAAGATCTATGTGAATTCAAATTATGAGAAAATGAGTTGATCTCAGGTTATTGCTCGGGGTGGATTGAATGAATTCCTTTTTTTACGATTTTAATTTCATTAACTCGAGAAGGATTCATGCAATGAATTCAAACTAATCTCATCACTTACTGATTAAACACCTTCAAAACATATGATAATCACCTATACACTTGTAGGATCATTTTCATGAGCACTCCAAGGTAAAGGATGTAATTAGCACGTGAAAGTGGGGTGAATAAATTCAATAATGAAGAGGAAGAATAAAAATCATTGAATGAAAGAAAATCAATTAAAATAAATTAATAGCATTTAGGGAGTGAGAAATAAAATTCAATCCATCCCCTTGATACTCCCTTGGATCAACTCATAAAAGAGATAGCCCTCCATTGATGACAAGTTCTCAACGGAAGCGGAAAGTAGACTTATGACGGTGGAATTGAAGAAGTAAAAACAACAAAAATAACGATCACTCCACCGTTGTGTGAACAAAATCACAAGGTTTGGTGTGAAAAATTTCACACCTTGAGGAAACGGTATCAAGGTGATATGAATAAGAATAGAATAAGAGAAGAAGAAGAACTTTTATTGAAGACTAAGGTGATTCAAACAACTTACATGAGAGGGAAGAACATTACAAAGGCAAATTGGCATAATAACATTACAATGAAAAGAAAGCACCCCAGATCCCTAAATCCACCACCAATACTACCTTAAATAGAAAAAAATGAATCCTTGTCCAAGACCCCAACATCCCATGTGCCTTTAATTAATTATTTTGTGGAAAAGTTGGTGCAACATTAATGATGAGAGACTTTTTCACTTCTTGCCCCGAAGTTGCAGCCAGCTTGCATCCACCGAAAAGACGCGCCTAACGGACCTTCTATAAGGCCGAATTTGAGTGGGCCCTAGAAGACTTAAATTAATCCCCAGATGTTCCCTAACAACCTGTAAAATTTCAGCCCAAAATAAGTTGTGGTTAGGGAGATATGATTGAAATAGTGGTCTATTTTTCTGGGCCGCAGAATCTGGCCCAGAATTGAATATTCAACTTGGACCTCCTTAATCACCACCATTGAGGACGAATTAGCACAATATCCAGAATAATTATTTGTTCTAATATATGTCTTCTAGTCTAATATAAATTTTGGGCTTCATTGGGTCTGTATTGTGGGCCCCACAGTCCGATCAGTGGGATGATATCCAATCTGCCTTCTCCAGATTTGTTTCCTTTCTTCGCCAAAAATACTCATCATCCTTTATGAATCCTTCATTGATCCCTGAATGAAAAATGTTCATATTTAAGTTTATATCCATTTCCAAAAATATAAAATTAAAATATTGATAATTATATTCTTTGAAATCAGATGAAACATTGGGCCTAAATTGGTGCATATTAGGCATGAAGTGTACAAATGATGAGAATTGATGTTCAAAATTAAAATCCACTAACTAAAGCCCATAAGATCAAAAATGAACATTTAATACCCTTAAAAAGTAATAAAAATATGTGTTTTTATTGGCTAATCAATCACTCCAATCAAACTTTACTCCCTTTCGAGTTATCTTGGTAAGAGGGTTGGACAATCGTGAGAAATTTCTCACAAATCGTCGATAATATCCAACTAACCCCAAGAATCTACAGATATATGTTACCGATGTTGGCCTCGTCCATCCCTCAATTGCATCTGTTTTGGAGGGATCCATAGATACCCCATTGATTTTGATGATATGGACCAAGAATGAGACCTCCTTAAACTATAACTCACACTTTCTATACTTTGCATAGAGCTTATCCTTGCGTGAAAGTCTCTAGTACAGTTCTTAAATGATACTCATGATCCTCCTTGGTTTTAGAGTATATTAGAATATAATCTATAAAGACTACCACAAATTTGTCTAGGTAATCTCTAAAGACTCTATTCATAAAGTCCATGATGATTTCTGGAGCATTGATGAGTCCGAAAGGCATTACTATGAATTCATAGTGCCCGTATATTGTACGAAAAGTAGTCTTGGGGACATCTTCCTTCTTCACCCTTACTTGATAATATCCTGACCGCAAATCTACATTGGAGAAGTATTGTGCTCCACGCAGCTGATCTAACAACTCATCAATTCTTGGGAGAGGATACTTTTTCTTTATCGTGATTTTGTTAAGTTCACGATAATCGATGAAAAGCCGCATTGACCCATCCTTCTTCTTGACAAAGAGGACTGGTGCACCCCATGGTGAAGCACTTGGGCATATAAACCCTTCATCCAGATTCTCTTGTAGTTGTTTCTTCAGCTCTTCAAGCTCTACAACAGCCATTCTATATGGAGTCTTGGATATTAGTAAAGCCCCGAGTATAAGTTCAATTGAGAATTCAACATCTCTTCTAGGAGGAAGACCAGGCAGTTCCTCAGGAAACACTTCAGCGAATTCCCTCACAATAGGCATTTCTTCAAGGATGGTTTCTTCCTTGGAATCAATCATCTGAGCTAGATATGCATGCTCATAAGGCAGTAATATCTATGCTTTAGATGATGGAGCTAAAGGAGATTCATATTCCTCCTGACACTTGTAATGAATTGGGGGTAGATTCTCCATATGGAGTGTGATTTCCCTCTCCCGACAATTTATGTTGGCTCTATATAAGGAAAGTCAATCCATGCCAAGAATTGCATCAAATTCCACCAAAGGGAGTATGACGAGGTTCACCGGGAAATTCAATCCATAGATTATAACAAGGGAGGACTTATATTAGTGGGATGCAACGATTTCCCCATTTTCCGTACTCACCGACTTCTTTACTTCCATGATTTGTGGTGGTGTTGGGATTTTTCTACTAAACTTTCGAGATATAAAAGAATGCGTAGAACCTGAATCAAAAAGTACAATCACTATTCTTGAATGAATAACTAGCGTACCTATCACCACTTCGTTTTCAGGGTTCACTTCGGCAGAAGTGATGGAAAAATCTCTTCCTTGCTGCCTTGGAGGTTGTTGGTTGCCTCCAAAAACCCTTAGATTAGGGAATTGATTTGAAAAATGACTCGGTTCTTTGAATTTTTAGCATTGAACAATGTGTTTAGGTTCGAACGGAGTGCTCATCTCCTCTGTCACAGCCGCAGGTCTTTCTTGCCGACAGTTAACAGCTAGGTGCCCTTCTCTTCCACACCTGAAGCATTTCCTCGTCCTCTTAAAAAAATTTCCAGGGTGCCTCTTTCCGCACTTTTGGCAAGTGGGGTGCTGAATCTTCTTAGCACCGTTGGATTTATCCATCGGGCCACCAACATTGAAGTCTCCCTTACGCTTCTTATCCCCATGATACCCTTGTGATTCTCCGATCTCCATTTCAACCTTGAGGGCACATCGGACAATTTCCTCATTGTTGCCGAAGTCACGGATCGCTAATGCTTTCCACAGGCTAGTCTTCAGCCCACCAAAGAAGCGGTCAACCTTGCATTCGAGGGTAACAACAAAGCCATAAGTGTATCGTGCAAGCCTTGTGAAGTTTACCTCGTACGCTCCAATAGATTCTTCATCTTTTTTCTTGAGGGAAAGGAAGTCCCTTTCCATCTTAAGCCAGAGGGTGCGCGGAAAATATTTATCAAAAAACATCTTCCGGAAATCCTTCCATTCCAACGCCTTGATCTCCTCCTCGGGCTTTGTATTTTTGATCAACGTCCACCATTGATCAGCTTCACCCTCCATACGATAAGCCGCTAGGAGAACCTTCTCTTGTTTAGAACATTGGAGGATGGATAATATCTTCTCAATGGAGTTGATCCATTGTTCAGCGATCATGGGATCTGATGATCCACTAAAAGGAGGAGGCCTTTGTCTCATGAAGCTCTCGATAGAGACTTGTTCTTTCTTAGGGGGGGTTGAACATTCCTCTTGAACCGTGTTTCTATTCAAAACTTGAGTTAGCTGAGAGAGAAGCGTGACAAAGTTCTCGATTCCCGCTCCCATTGGATTGGGCATCTCATTAGTACAGTCATCACACTGATCTTCACAATGGTTGTTAGCCCAAGTCCTCCTATTACCGACCATTGGCTAGAATAAAAGGAAATTTAGGGTTAACACATAAAGGTTAATCCAAAGACAAAAGTTGATGACTTATAAATAAACTTTTATTTCCTTACTCATGAGTCTATAGGCTTCAATCTAGGCTTTTCATGATCTACTTTCTAACATATATTCTTAGGGGTATTTTTTTAATTCCCTTAATAAGGGTTCATACTAAGATTGTAAATTTATCAAAACATATCCCCTGTGAGTGTTGTAACCAAGAGTGCAGCAAGGCCCATTGTCGTGTACCAGTTCCCATTCGAGTCTAGCTCAAAGCAATGTTTTCGGGTTTTACCCCTAGGATACATCTGTGCCAAAACCGCCTCTACCTGCTCATATCCAGACAGGGATGTATTTGTTTGATAAACCACTTAATCAGTACTTACCAAAACTTAGGGATGTTTTTATTATTCTTAGTCTTGTATCTAAGGCTTTACTAGGGTTTCCTAATCCCAAAAATAACTAAACCTATCCTCTGATACCAACTATGACAACCCTGCTTTTATTACAAACTTACACATGATTTATTACATAAAACTTCACTTGATACAAAAAAAAAGATCGAGAGTTTTAGTGTCTTTGGGGCTTAGTATCATTACATAAAAACATAAAACATGAAATACAACATCTTTATTGAAAACTTCCTTTACATGACCACTACATTCCCTCGTACTTATCATTGCATGGGATAACCTGAGGACATGCATAAGAAAAAGGTGAGATATAAAGCCCAGTAAGGGAGTACACATAGAATAACATGAGTAGTACAATACATGTTAGACAATAGTCATATCAATAGATCATAAGAAAAACATGAACATAAAGGCATGATAAAGCATGATAATCATAACATGGAAATGTGGCAACAACACTTAACATGGAATTAGCATGATCCAAGGCTCATTGCACATGGAGCATGAGTAAATCCTCATTGCACATAAAGCACGAGTAAACCCTCATTGCACTTAAATTAGAATGATTCAACACTCATTGCACATGATGTATCATGATACTATACTTTACCCAATGCATTGGAGTGCTATAAGGGTGCACCCTTCTTAAACATTTCATTTCATGCATAAGTGTGCCACATGGATCATAAAACATGGATTCATAAAACATAATCATTTATTCCACGATAAAGGAATGTGGAATTAATACATTAAACTTTATAATCAATAAGTAAATGTTCATAAAAGTGAACACCCTTGATGGAGAAACGGGCATTGTATTCACTACACAATGGCATTGGCTTAGAAAATCGGTGCGATTTCGGCAGCATAACGGCGGGACGTAAGAATTCATAAAAAGGGTTGATGAGAGAGAAATGGGTTCATCATAATATTTACATGTAATGGACAGTAAGGAGGTAATATAGGTACATGTACCAACAATTTTAATGGAATTTAGGTTCATGATACAAAAGTATTGCTTGAATGTAAATGAGGAGAGAGAAGTTCCTTTCGGAATTTCGGCATAGTAACGGGTGTACGTGGGAGGAATTAAATGAAATATAAAGGAGTATCCAATGATTAAAACATAAATAGGATAGTATGAGGGAGGTGTGAAACCATAAAAGGGAAAAACAACTTAAATAAAATTGGACAAAATGAGAAAGGAAAAAAACCCTTACTTGGAAGTGTGCTTCCAAAGGCTAGAGAGAGGCTTGTGAGAGGCTTATTAGGAGCTTGGGGCTCCTTGGAAGGATTCTAGAGAGTATATCAGAGTTTGGATGAACTCCAAAGGCTTTTATTGAGGATGAAGTGGGAGATTGGGTGGGTTTATATAGGAAAGGTTAGGGAATTCTTTATTATTTAGGTTTGGGACCCCTTATATTAAATTAATCCAAACCACAAACCATACCAAGGTTTTTTCCCATGGTGTTTGACAAAGGGAAGAGGAAAATAATATTTTATAAGGCCAAGGTCCGAACTTCTTAAAATATTAGGGTTGCTTATGTGGAGGTGAGTCACACTCCCATGGAAATTAATTTAAAAAGACAAGGTGTTTAATAAGTCTTGAGGGGTCCATTAATGCTTTGAAAGGTAAGACAAACAAACCCAAAATCACATTATTTTAATTTTAAAACATATATTGGCTGAAAATAAAGATTATAGTATTATATTACATCACTATTGGGTCATTATGATGTCATAAAACATAGTATATATTTAAACGGTATTTAATTTTTACTCAAAATTTTGACTATCTCAGAAAATTATGAAAAATTAACCATTGGATAATTTCAACATCCTGATTCCAAAAATAACATTTATTTTATCTAAATAATTCTCTAAATATGTTAATTTTTACTTTTAAAATAAAAACCGACATTTATCGAAAATTCACGGGTTTTGAAAAAAATGGCTTTCAAACCTTAATAAAAATTATAATTGCATTCATACAATTACATGATAATTTATATATAATAAAATTAATCTAATAATAATAATATTATTATTTTACTAAAATATTATTTAATTCAAAAATCCCTTAATTTAATAAAATAGATTTCTTAATTAAATAATAAATAAAAACATCATTTTTACTTTAAAAACTATTTGCAATGTATCAATAATGACAAGAAATTATATTCATTATTATATACAAAAATAATGTACATGAACATAGTAATATATATTAGTTACATAACCCCTTTAAACAGTCGTATAAGACCTAAGGGTAAGGTGTGCGATGATGACGGACTCTTGGGGTGGCTCGGATAACATCGCTCAAGTAGTAATTTCTATCAACTTCCACTTCTCCCACAGACGGTCCCATTCGAGCTTGACATGGTGAAGCTTATCTTGGGCTTAGTCAAGAGTGAATCCCAAGGATGCCACCTCTTTTCTGAGCTCTGATAAATGGGCTTCGTATGGTGAAATTCTACTCGATGAGGCCATTGCTTCCTTTGTCTAAGTAAATTTGGATGTGTTAAAGCCCTATATTTATACTAATCATGTGATCACTGTTCAATGGCTATAAAAGTAACGGTCACAATTCTTATCATAAAACCAATGAAGTTGAAATTTTATAAAAACATTTTATATAAAGAGACATTTAATAAGATCAAGAGGGATTTTCCATTAATGAAACTTTGGGTAGTTACACTTTATCCCAACATTATTATCTCAATATCAGTAATATATTAAGGGTTACATTTCCCTAAATCATGTGTTTTACAAGAATATCAATTTGTCACTAAATATTGTTTCTTATTCATTGATACCATTCATCATAATCTTTCAAATAATTAATGAAAAAGTACTGTAGTACAATCCCTATACATTTTATAATTATTATAACTAGGAAATCATTGATAAAATACTTTTACAATATATTACAATGATTCAAATACATAATAAAATTAATCATTACACTTCTGTTGTATCAATAACATAATCTTTTCCTTGATCCTTTAGCTTCTTCTGAGGTATATTCCCTTAAAGATTGGGTAATTCATTTGAACAGTGCCCCATCTCCTTATAGTTGAAATGCATAATATTAGTGTTTTCTTTCTTCCCATTGCATTATTTTTTTCTAGTAACCCTTTTCTCTACACATATAACAAAATCCTAATCCCTTTAAGTATTTCCCAAGGTGATTCTTTCAGAAGTTATCACATGTGGTAAAATATTTCTTTCCCTTGTTCTTGTTATCAATTATTTTCTTTTTTTTTCATCTTATTCTCTTTCGTCCCTTTAAATCCATAATACTGGGAGAATTATTTCTCTATCTTGATAGCACACAAAACTATTTCATCATATGAAGAAAATGTTTGAGGGTATAGTGTCCTTTGGATACTTGGCTTAATCAATTCAAATAAATTGTAAATCATGCACTTTGTATTGTTTATGTAATTATTAGTGTACCTTTCTAAACTTGTAAAGGTAGATTTATACTCTACAACACTTTATTACTCTTTTTTATTTGAACTACGGAACTTTATCTTTGTCTAAATTTGTTTTTCATGAGGAAAATATTGGTCAAAGAATGTATCTTTAAAATCTTTCCATTCCATGATTTATATTTCCTCTTCATCCCTAGTATTTTTAATCAATTACTACCATTAATCTACATCACCATTGATAAAATATGTTGCAAGTGTAAACTTTTACTTTCCACCACAATATAATTCCATAAATATATTCTCCAAAGACTTAATCCATTAATCAATTTCCATTGGATCAGTAATCCCAAAACATATTTTGGGCCTCTATCATATAAAGTGATCCAGTGTTGGAGAATCTCATTAAGGAACATGATTCTCCATTTGAGAAAGGTTATGTGTCATAACATTATTAATCTTACCTAATATATCCATAACATGATTAATTCCAATACCAGTTATATCATCTTAATCAACAGGGAAACCTATAAATTGGTCATGAGTATTGATACATTTTTTCCTTCCATGTGCCTTCTATGAACAATGGAATATACTAGATTAGATCATAAGATTATTAATAATTCATAATTCCAAATATTGTGTAACACTTAGCATAAATTAAAATTTATACATTATTAAAATAAAAATCCTAAACTTGGTTCTTTTGGGGATATCATTATCTTTAAATCCATTATAATTTTTTGTAAAAAATTGTTAATTATCCTAAGTATATCCCCTGAGAGTGTCAAACTAAGTGCCCAACAAGGCCCATTTTTTGTTACCAAGTAATTCTCAATTCAATACCAATGTGTATTTTTTGGAGTTATTCCCTAGGTACCTCTATTCTAGAACCACATCCACTTGTGTTATCTAGACAGGAATGTATTGCCAAAAAGACTCACATAATCTCTTCTTTACCAAAACATTAGATTATTCTTCTATAATTATTCTCAAAGTATATCATAGGTTTATTTTTACTAATATTTGTTTTATTAAATATAGTTTTCATGGTTGCTACTAAAATTTCTCTAATACCAACTGTAATTCCCTCGACCCCACTAGCCTAGAGTCGGTTCCTTACTTTATTACATTGACATACATACAAGGAATCATATATCAAAGTACCAATAAGTTTATCATTTTTAGAGAACCAAATACATACATGATACCCATTTTACATTGGGAAAATAAAATAAAACATAATACATAACAATATAAGATAAACTGCATCCTTGAAAACTCAATCAAATATCTCATCTTCATATCTCAAGGAAATGAAACAAGATAAGGGTGATCTAAAATTATCATAAAGGGTTAAGTAAAATTAGAGATATCATGAATCAATAATCATAATCTATATGAAAAGTTAAATAATTGAGACACATTCCAATTAATCAATAACTTAAGCATAATGTGGAAGGATTAAAAGATGATCAACTAATTACATATAAATAATCACATGAGCTTGACCATGGATATTATAACTAATTGAATTATCATATAGAATATCAATAATGATACAATGTATAATTTATAATTTATTAACTATCATAATATATCCTCAAGACAGTTATTGTTAATATCTATCCTCATGGCAGTTTAAGTCTGTGGGTAGAAACTTGTCTGATTTAGCTAACTGATTTGTCTCCTGAGACAACCAATGCGTCAAGGGGCTTGAATTAACCAATCCCCAACCCATGTAATAAATTTCCAAATAATTCCTCATATATCTATTTAATTCATAAGAAATGTTTCCTATCAAATATATGTATTGATTAAATGATACATATTTATCCTTGTTTCCCCAATAAATCAAATAAATTTCAAAGTAAAAAACATATAAAAAATGGTATACGGTTAAGTTAATAATAATACCCATCACATAGAAATATGGATATTTAAAATAAATATTGTATCCAATGAAAAATTATTACAATAAATTTATTGTTTCAATATAAAGTTAACAATCACAAAAGGATGTGAGGTTATATGATAACTTTTACCACTTGGTAATTTTCAAGTCAAATAACTTTGGATGAGATAATTAAAAGTGAAATATAAAATACCATGAATTTATAATTAATTTTGATATTATATGTAAAATGGGAAGTATAAACACCACATAAAAGTGAATTGGTGCATAAAATAAAATAATTATCAATGGAATGTAAATTGAGCTGAAATCTCTTACCTCATGCTTCCTTTTGGTTGTATGTGCTTTAAAAAAATTATGATGGTTTTTATAATGTATTTAATTTATAAAATAACTATAATCATATTTATAATATCATTTATGACCCTCTTATAACATTTTACCACCCATTTGTTCATAATATTTCATTATTTTCATTATTTTAGGTGTTAATTGCTTTGTTTTCTCATGTGTTTCATCATGAAAGATCTGATTATTGCACATAATATATTGTAATATTATGAACCAAATAATAATAATGACATAATTATCATTTTTACTTATCATTTTTTCTTTTAAAACCAATCAAGAATGATGGTTATGAAAAATGAAGTATGTTCTAATCATGGAGACTATTGGTTGTACGTATGCATGAGTAACGTTTTCCATTTTTCAATGATAATTATAGAAATCAGGTAAGTAATATATTACCTTTATATAATGATAATTATATCACAAATTTCATGTTATTTCTTTATATATACATATATATATATCATCCATGTGGTGCGGTGATGAAAAGAGAGTTACATCGCTTCGTGAAGGTGGTAGTCCACACGTACACGAATGATATTATCGTATTTAAGTGTAAAAAGAAATAAAATGATATATTATCTTTATAGAATTATAAATATATCATTAATATAATAATTATTCCATTTATATAAAATATATTCATCAATATTATTCCATATCACCTTTCATGTGAAGCGTTAGTGAAAGACGAATAACATAGCTTCATGAGGCGGTAGTCCTCCGTACACACAAGCGACGTTTTCATTTTTCATAGAGAATGGAAGGTAAAAAAGATATATATTATATAATTAATAAATAGGTATAAATATATTATAAATATAATTTATATAATTTATATCAATCATCATACCCAACCGGAAATGGTTTCAATGGAATAATGAATGACATCGGTTTGTGAAGTAATAGTCGGTCGTACACACGAACTATAATTTTGTAACCCATTTTAGGGAAGTGTGTGAATTAATATGTCATAAAATTAACATAAAAACATATCATTATATTTAATATATTGAGTTTATTAAATAATAATGTTTTAAAAATAATTCAAGGAGGTGGAGAAGGAGATTAAATGAATATGGTTTCTGAAAAACATTACATCTCCTTCGGGTATCCTCCTTAGGTTTGCACTAAATCTTTCAAAGGTTGGATTTATTCCAAAACTAAGTCTTCTAGTATTAGGGGAGAGAATATATTAGTTTATTTTGGAAGGTTTTGAATGATAAAAATGGCTTGATAGGTCTAAATAAGGGGGGATAGTGTGTACCCTTTTATAGTTCAGGTGGAGTAGAACTCACATAAATACTCAAAATTAGTCACTATTGGGAGATCTCCATTACCTCATGTGGCCCCAAAATTGACTAATAATTTATGGGAGTGTTTATGTGGTCTATAAACACCTCTACAAAACAAAAATAATTCTATTTTTTAATGGTTTTCTTTAACTTCTAATTTTCCTTACTTTTACCATTTTGGTTTTTATTAAGGTAACTAATTTTATGAACTTGCTTATTTATCCATTACTATTAAATTAAAGTGATAATTATTATAAAATTTAGACCCAATAATTATAAATATCATATCTAGTTTATAAATTAAAAAAATCTCATGAGTGTTGGAAATTAAGTTTAACAAAAACGCACAACAACACTACTTTATCCCTAACCATGCTAACAATGTTTTTACTATTTAGGGTTCAATATATTCATTATAAAAGATCAGTTGATCCATGAATGGACAATATTTAATTTTTATTAACATTTAAAAATCACTTGGATGAATATAGTATTTTTATAATTTTAAATAATTTAATAAAATAACATTTATTATAAAATAACATTAATGTCAATTTTGACATTATTTATTTAATTTGAATTTAAAAAATATCAAGATAATGATGAAATTTGAGTATATTAAGTCCATACCTACGTAACATGATATATTAATATAAAAAATAATTTAAGATAATAATTCATTCAATTTACCAAACTTTTAATATTTTTAAAGTCATTTATTTTAATCAATTAATAACTAAATAATTAATGCATTGACATTTCTTAAACATTTTATGTAACTAGTTCATCTCTAAAAAATAAATATAAATTATTTTGATAAAAATAAATCATTTATATTTCAAAATAATATTTATAACCTGTATATACCATATTTATTCCTTATAATACTTCAGAATATTTCTACATATATTTTCATAGTTATGCACAGAGACAGCATGCGATTCTGAGGCCCAGTGTTCTTGGAATTAATTTTATAAAAATATTTTATATATTTTATATTAATCACACATAGTTTCTTAAATAAAATTAAATAACTCTTAAATAGTATCTCATATAAAAAATCTAAGATCATGTTTGAGTTTGGATTAAGTGGTTTACCTTAGACATGACCTAAAACTGGTCGGCGCATAGTGCTCAAATAAAGTGATCATTGGAAGTACATTTAGTGAATTAATTAAATGATTAACTTAATTAATTTATAAAATAAAATAATTATAATTCCCTTTAAAATATCTATTATTCTAGGATCTCTAGTTTAGCTGCATAACCCTAGGACTGTCAAGAGGATTTCCTTTCACCTTTCATTAAAAAATCAAGATCTGACATTGATGAAACTCCGGATCCAGGTAGATCGACACGCAGCAAACATAACAACTTATCCTCTTCATTAGTGAGAATGTTATTCACCATAAAATTATCTAAATCCAAATTTGACTCATAAATTTATTTATTTTATCCCTATTTATTAAATTTATTTATCATGATCATCTTGATTCTTGATCTTCATTTGAATTTAAAGACTTTTCATGTGCTCATGTGCAGATTTAAATTGATTGTTCAGTTTTTCTCACCCTAGTAATCCCCATATATATTTTTTTGCCATGAAATCTTGGGAAAAAATAATTTCACCTTTCTTCTTGTAAATTTAACTCAATGATTATTCATGTTGTTCACTAATTTCCCTATGGGGTCTCAGTTCGACATTGTCGAGTGGTACCTAGCCCGATCGGACCCCCAGATTCACGATGGATTCATGTGTGAAGAATGGAATGATGAATCAAGGATGTATTTAGAGTATTTTTTTGGACACATAAGATGTTACTCATTTATATGGGATCCTATATTGAGATAGAATCATCTGGGAGTTACCACATGTGACTGGTAGTGAATGAGTTCTGTGAGGATGATTTAAACATCGATTTCCAATCATCAGAGGAATGGATTCATTTGTTGAAGGTGAATACCCTCATAAATAGGAAACCATTTGATGGATTTGATAGTAAAAGGGCTAGATAGGATATGTGAGGTTCTGATCCAACTTTCTATAAAAATCTCGACTACACACCGTGTAGTTCAAAAGAACACATGTCATGTGACCACTAGGTCACGTCGGTTAGGGTTTCAGGTGAGAAAATTAGCACATTCCATGTGGTACCCCCACACATCATGTGCCCCTTCTTATGGAGACCCAACATGTACTAAGGGAGTACACGATCATGGTAATGTCCAGGTACACACCATGTTCTAAATTATATGGACATGGGAAATCCTAAATAGATACAGTCAAGAGTACGGGCAGGACACCGAGTGGCTCAGACACACCATGTAAAACCTATACACAACATGTATTTATACATGGGAAGTAATTTTTTTATTGGTAGAGACATGGATAGGTGATGTATTGGGACCACACATCATGTGCGTCCACTTACACACTGTGTACCCCTTCTTCCTTTTTGAGGAAACATCAACCTCCCATAGCTCCTTTATTTTTACTCAGATTTTGGCATGTGAGTAGCATATCCTAATAATTTTTACATTTAGAACATGATGGTGTCCTACTTAGTTGAATTTGATATATAATACGATATGTTCTGAGTGGGATGCTTCTTTAGGTAATGCTTGATAGTGGTAGTGATTGGGTAGGATTTCCAGGGGATTTAGAGTGGAACCCTCCAACTAGGTTGGGCATGGGTCCTCTACATATCTACTGGTGGAACCCTCCCATGGGACAAGGAATGGGTCCTCTATCTATCCTTAGAGTGGAACACTTATATTGGGATAGGTCATGGGTCCTCTTCCTATCCACCGAGTAGCACACTTATGCATTATAGGGTATGGGTCCTTGACTATTAGAGTATCACCCTCTAGATGGGCTGGGAATGAGTCTTCTACTGAATAATAGAGTGGAACCCTCCAATTGGACTAGGCATGGGTCCTCTACTAGCTACTTGAGTGGAACCCTCCAGCAGGGTTGGGCCTCCAACAAAGTCAGGTCATGGTTCCTCTAGCTATCTAATAAGTGGAACCCTCTTGTTGTACCAGGGCATGGTTCCTTGACCTAGAGATTATGCCCCTAGACTATGAGGCACAATGGAGAGGTGTGTATTGACTTGGATGTTTTCTAATGTGCTGACACATGAGATGGTGGGCATCATTGATGGACTTCTAGAACTGATGGAACTCTTTCCAGGGGTGGGATATGAGATAGAGATATCTTTATCTCTCATTTGCGTTTATTTTCTTTGAGAATATATATATCTGAATCCATGTCATTGGATTTTTTAATCTATTTATTACGTTGATAAGTCTACTATATATTCCTCGATTCTCTTATTGCCTCCCTCTTCATCTTTTAGGGAGTCCCACTAGGTATGTATATACACACTTCTATATGGGATTTTATCAGACATGTCATGTCTTATGAAGATGGTGTATAGAAAAATGATTATTAAAGGGGAGATTAGTGATACCTAATGCATTTGATCACTTATAGTGTTTTGGGATTGGGGATTAGATTCAGGCCCGCTCAGTGTTTTACTTTTCTAGATTTTTATGTTTTGGACATCTTTATGGTTGGGTGTGTATTTTTTCTCTTTTACCTTTCAGTTTACACTATCACACTTTTTGTATTCCCTAGAGGTTTTTCATGTATGGTTATTACTCTATATGTTGCATATTTTTTCTTTATTTCCTATGCTCTTTTACATTGATATAGTCATGTGTGTGCATACAGGTACATTAGAAAAAGTCCTCTCATGTTAGATACGTATTTCAGTGACCAGCCTATAGTATATGGAGGGGGGATTGGGGTAGTTTCAGTCTTAGGTATGTTGGGTCAGGTCATGAAATATTGGTATCAAATGTGGTTTTATCCTTGGGATGGTGTTTGGAGTAGTCCCCTTATAAGGATTTATTTTGGATTTATTTAAATAGTGTCAAAGTGTTTTGATTACATATCTTAGGCTAGGGAATATAGTGTTAGTGCGATAGACAATATATCCATTCACTAGGACCTTGACTACCTACTTGTCAAATCTGTATGAAATTATTTTCAAAGATCAATAGTACATGCATCATATAGTATTGAGTCTTTTTTATTTTCCTTCTTGAGTCATCTCACTATTGTATATATATATTCATTTAACCATGGATTGTGTTGATCAATTTTGAGATGACTCCATGAAGAAATCTATTCAGATTATCGATTCCAAATCATTAAGATGATCTTATTGGTGATGAGGCCTTATTTCAGGTTCTACCATGTGAGACTTTCCTCTTGGAGGTAAGGTAGCAGCACCCCTACCTTTTGAGTAGAATATTATACCAGAAGAGTATTATGTGGCTGCAGGTTGGATTAACAAACTCCATGAGTTATAGCACTAGATTCTGTTGAGGTTTTGTGATGAGATAGATCCCCAGGATGCAAAGGATTGTCTTGAGTTGATGATCAAAGTTTTCATTCTTGTGTGGGTCAGTACCAATTAGATAGTTGTGATCCCAACTGTGATAATTTTAGAGAAATGGTTGGTTCCAATGGTACCATCAGATGAAGTACTAGTGTTGAGTAAAAAATGTGGGTTCCATAGATAGATATCACCTAGGTATTATGTTAAGATAGACTCCCTTATCAGGTGGTTGAGGTTAGGACCAATGTTTTGGTTTATATATCTTGCTCAGATGGGATCCTTTTCTATGGTGGTACTCATGGTGATACATATCTAGGAGGATTATGGGAATTAGTAAAGTCCTGTTATGGATATTTTTAGCTTGAATTCATAATTACAAGGAATAGCGACACTTCCCTCACCAAGACATGTCCTTTTGATGCAATGAAAACCCATGAGGGAGGGTCAGTGCCTCCAATAATGGATAGTGTCAATGTGTGACAGATGAGTCCCTTTGAATTTCATGTTCAGGATGTGCGGATGTGATGGGATGTTGAGAATACCCTGGTTGAGGAGAGAAGGTAGTAAAGGGAAAAAATGAGCTCTCGATAGATGACAATTCTGATCGAGAGGATTGAGTTTGGTTCAAGGTATGGCCAAAGTCACTACTGCTCTAGCTATAGTTGTTAGCATAGAGTCAAAATCCACATTTCCCTCTGCGTAGCCCCTACTTGAGACCTAGTGATACCATTGAAGGCCCTTTTTTCTCAACCCTTATAATGGATTCTCTTTCATAGAGGATCGGTGGTCACACATTTCTATCGATGGGGTGGCCTTACTTTTTTAGGATAGAGAGCCTCACGCAAAGTCTTTCCGTAGCAATAGTGAGACCCTGTGATGTTTCCCTTAGTATAAACTAGTTTTCAACCATCCATACCCAGATTATTGATACCAATGATTATGGTAGTGATTCCATATTGAGGGATAGAGTTTTCCTCTTCAATGGGTATTGATCCCTAGAAAGAGAAATATGAGCACATTATTAGGAGGTTACAATCAATTTATCAGATGGCTAGAATTACCCTAAGAGTAATATATTTTATGAGTTCTCAGCTCCCTCCAAAGATGGTGTGTTATGATGATGTTCTAGGTTTACCTCCCAATCATGAGAGGGAGAACCATTTATACTTAAACCAAGGATGGACCAATGTTTACGCTAGCACGTCATATGACCTTATGGGGATGTGTGAGTGTGTGATTGGAGAGTCTATATAGGAAGGGATTCATAAGAACTAGTGTATTCACTCAGTCAGCCCTGTATTGTTTTCCTGAGAGGTGGATGATAGCTTGAGGTGAGGTGTGTATTGACGTCACCTAAACCAGGTGGATATTAGGGGGAGTATCAACCCTCGATAATAGATGAATTCTTATACTAGTGATCTGGTGAGAACTGTTTTTCAAATTTTGACCTCAGGATGGATTATCACCATTAATTGGTTTGAGAGGAGACTATACCAAGTGTGAATTCCTAGAGCCTTTGTGGTTGTGTTAAGTTGATGGTGATAACCTTCGGCACATTGGACACCCAGAAGTGTTGAGAGACTTGTGAACTGGGTCCTTTAACTCTTCATGAATCAGTTCATAAAAGTCTTATTTGTTGGTACCCTCGTGTCCTTGGAGGCTAAGTAAGAGCACATGAGACACTTGAGGATAAAGGTGGTCCAAGAGTACCCATATAATGGGGAACTCTTATGGAGTTGGTTTTGGATTCAAGAGGTTTTTGGAAGACTTCTCTTGGATTACACCCCCTTTGACCACCCGGACAAGGAAAGGGAAACCATTTACCTAGACGGATCAGTGTTAGAGAGTCTTCAAGAATTTTAGGATGTGGTTGATGAGTGATCCTATTTTGAGACTACTGGAGGAGGGTGTGGAGTACATAGTGTATTTGGATTCCTCATATGCTGGGATTGGATGTGTGTTGATGTAGAGATAGTCAGTTATCACATATGGGTTGAGGAATTTGAGACCCCATGAGTAGAACTACATGGCTCATTACCTAGATCTAGCTACAGTATTCTTTTCTTTGAGGATGTGAATACACTATCTTCTAGGAGATCACTTTTTGGTTTACTCAGACCATTACTGTCTTAGGTGAGACTTCATGCAGAGAGACTTAAACCTATGAAAGAGGAACTAGTTGTATTTCTTACAAGACTATGACTTTTTGATAGTCTATACTCTAGATAAGGGAGTCATGGTGGTATATTCCCTTAATCATAATTCACAAGCTTGTTTGGTGTAGGAGGATTCTGAGAAGTTTTCATACTTACAGCTAACCCTGGTTGAGTAGGAGGTTACAAGTTTTCTTCAGTCGATGGTGTTTACTCCTATAATCCTTAAATCTATGAGTGATTCCTATTTGGGTGACATTGACTGTCATATCTTTCATGAATTGATATTCTCAGGAGATTCACTCAATGGATTTTCTGAAGTATGGAATCATGTCATTATTTTCTATGGATAGATGATGGTCCTAGTCATGATGTGAGAGGAGGTGATGAGGTATTTCTATACTTATCCCATGTCTATACATCATGGTGTGGGTAATATGTATAGATACCTTCATTGGTAGTTTTCATGGGCTAGTATGATAGGGAGTGTGGTAGAGTTCATCTATCGGGGCCTCACCTCTTAGTAGATGAAGGATGAGCACCGGGTTTTGATAGGTTTTCCGCAACCTCTTGATATCTTAGAGTGGAAATTGGATTGAGTATCCTTGTACTTCATTATAGAGCATCTACGGATAGAGAAAGTCCATGACTCCATCTAGGTAATAGTTGATTGAATCACAAAGTCGGCATACTTCTTTTCTACTAGAGAGGAGAGTTAATTTCGGGTAGATGTACATATGGGAGATTGTTTAACTTCATGGGGTTCCCTTGACTATTATCACTAACTGTGACGCATGGTTCATGGCACGATTATGGAGAGGCCTTTAGGAGGCATTTAGGACCTAGATGGGGATGAGTATAGCCTTTCACCCCCACAAATATGGGTATAGTGAGCACACTATCTAGGTGTTGGAGAATATATTGAGAGTTTTCATATTAGAATTTGTTCAGATTTGCGAGGATCTCTTTCCATTGGTAAAGTTTTCATACAATAATAGATACCACTATACTATTTTAAAATCACCTTTTTAGGTGCTATACAAGAGACATAGTAGGCCACCATTATGCTGGATAGAAATCTAAGCGGCATCTCTTTTAGATCCATAGATGGTGCAAGCGATGATGGATAAGGTTTGGGTTATCTATGAGCGGATGAAGAAATCCCATAGTAGGAATAAATCTTTCACAGATCGAAATTGTAGACCCTTGGAGTTCAAGAAGGGAGACAATTTTTTCCTTAGATACTTCCCATGATGAGGATTGTGGATATTCAACCGGGGAGAAAAGTTTTTCCCAAGGCTCATCGGGTCATTCTATATATGGCATAGGATTTTTAAGGTTGTTTACCACCTCACCCTACCCCCATAGTTGGAGAGGGTGCACGACATCTTCCAAATGTTGTAGATGAGGAGATACGTGCATATCCCCACCCATGTTATTGACTGGGGTGATCTGGACATCATGTATGGAGCACTTGGTGGTGATCAAGGATTGATATGAGAGGACCCTATGTGAATGGGACATCTCCTAGGTTCACATGTTGTGGCAACATAGGAACATGCAGGAGAGCTCCTAGGAGTGGGAGAGCCAGATGCAGGCTTTGTATCCCAAGATATTTGTTTAGTTTTACTTTTTAGGTATAAAAATATTGAAGTAGGGAATGACTTAGAGACTTTTGTTTGTCTTTTATGACTTTGGAATATTTCTACATATGTTTTGGGATCCAGGAACTGAAATGGTGTGCAATTTTGATGCTCGATGTTCCCAGAATCAATTTTATAAAAATACCAAATATATTTTATATTATGTGCATGCATTTTCTTAAAGAAAATGGTATAATAATTAAATGGAATCTTGGATCAGAAATATGAGGCAACGGTTGAGTTTAAAATGTGAGTTTTACCCTACGAATTACCTAAAATTGGTTGGCATGGGGTATTCGGATAAAGAGACTGTTGGTGGTACATTTAGTAAATTAATTAAATGATTATTTAAATTAATTTATTAAATAACCTAATTTTAATTCCCTTTAAAATCGCTATTATGGTGGGATCTCTAGGGTAGGCTACATGACCCATAGATAATTGGGAGGATTTCCTTCCACCTTTAGTTGGTGAATCAAGATCCAACGTGGAAAAAACTTTAGATCTAGGAAGATGGACATGCAATGAACACAATGACTCCTCTTTTCATTAGATATCACATTCTTCATCATCAAACAATATAAATCTAGGTAGTAAATGTCAATTTTTGGATTCTAGACCTATTTATTAAATTGATTGCGCATGATCATCTTGATTCTTGATCTACATTTGAATTGTAAGCCTTTTCATGTGCCCATGTACATATTAAAATTGATTATTTGGATTTTCTCACCTTGAGAATCACCATTTGTGTTATTTAGATAATAATTATTGGAAAATGATCACTGCAACATTTTTATTGTGAATTTATTTTGATGATTATTCACATTCTTTTTTGATTGGCCTACGGGGTCTTGGTTCGACATTGTCGGTCGGTACCGAGCCCGATCAGACCACTAGATTCATGAAGGATTCACGTACGACAAATAGAACGAAGAATCGAGGATTAATTTAGAGGATATCTTGGATAAGGGAGATTTTCCCCATGGATCTGTGATCCATGATCAAGATGGAAGTGTGTAGGAGGCACCACGCACGACCAGCGGTGAACAAGTTTTGTGTGGGATGATTAAAACCCTGATTTCTGACCATCAGAGGGTCGAAATCACTTTTTGGGGGACAATACTGTAAGGACCTAACCCCAGAATACTCGAATTTTGTGCCTTGAAAAATCATGTGCAATTCATTATGAAAGATTGCATTGATAAATTACACTTCATGCCTTATAGAGAGGATCAAATTCGGTTCAGTTTCTGGAAAACCAGCTACTTCTGTAATGCTTCTTCTGCTAAAATCTAATACCTGAAAATTTTAATCAAAAATGTAGGGTGAGCATATGAATGGCCTTTAAAGGGTTTAAAAATAACATACTATTCCAAAATAACTTTTGAAAACATTCTTTAAACCATTTCATAAAACAATCTTCTTCAGTAAAAGTTGTAGCACATGTAACAAGTCATAATAAAAGTGCTTAATTAGAAACATGCTAACAGAATTACAAGGATACATGATTTGAATATAGGCATGATTAATAGGAGTAATGAATAAAAGAAATTCTAAACATGTATGAAATAATAAAATGTAATCAAAAATTAAATAGCTTAGAGTAATGAATAATAAGAGTTCTGCATAAAGGTATTAACTTCAATTTCATACATCGGATACTAAATCACTGAGTGTTATACATATGCCATGCCATAAGCTTTTACTTTTCTAATACTCATAAATACTGTCTCTTAACCATGGATACTCTACTAGTTGAATATTCATTTGGTTAATTAATAATCAGGCACATAATTAGGGAATGTATAATGTCGAATATTAATTTCCGTGTCAAGGCCTCATGCCAAGACCTAGGGGATAACTGTAACCGGAACCCAACCCAGAGAGCCTCTATAACCGGACTCCATCCCAGAGAGCCTTTATAACTAGACTCAAACCCGGAGGGTCTATTGTAACTGGACCCCAACCTGGAGGGCTTACTTTTGCCGATCCCCAACCCGGAACATACTAGTCCAATACATTCCTCATATGTTAAATAAGGAAATGTATCCAAAGTGCCCCATACCACTTTGAATACCTAATACCATGTATTTTATTTAGGGTGTCCCATACCACTCCAAATAATTCAATTATTAATTAATTATTAAATGTGATGAATAATAAATAGTTTTATTTATCACATAAATTAATAACTTTACAACTGCTTCCATAAACTTTCAATGAATTACATTTCAGGTTTATAACTGCAGATAGATATTATTCATGCTCGATTCATGCACTAATAAATGGAAATAAAATTGGACTAAATCATAATATGTCAGTTATTATTTAAATAATAAAATTTCCAATGACATGCATAAACTAGAATACATTCTTTTCACATGTGATATTAATTTAAAAAACCCAAGTAATGGGTTTACCACATAAAATTATAGTTCCTTAATTTTCAAAATCCTTGATTTATGGAAATGAATATTTATAGTTTAAAATGACTAAGTTTTAATTAAGACAGAAGTCATTTGTACATGAATCATGTGCTGATAAATAGTCATGTCTTGTTAAATGGTCATGCCTTATGTTGCATAGCATTTAAGGCCAATTGGTTCACAGTGAAACAATTGTTTTATGTAGTGCATGCATTTATGAGAATTAAATTAAACATATCAAAAATATACTTAAACTAATGAAGTTTGTTTTAGTCCAATTTAACTCAGATTATGATTAAAACTTATAACCAAATGTGTATATATATATAATATGTATATGTCTCACCCACTTACATCGCTTCAAAGCAAATAGTCATCGAGTGTACAATAAAATACTTATAAATTTATTTGTAAGGTGAAGATAGTATTGTGATCATTTATTTATGTTTATGTATGTATATTTATTTTCCATGGATTTAAAATTTGACAAACATAAATTTATTAATTATAAACTAAATACATATCAAAGTAAACGATTCTCCTCATATTCAAAACCATAAAATAGAGGATATAATTAGCATAAATAATAAACTTATTTAATATAAATAATTTATTTATTTTTTGTGCACCCTTACACAATAAAATCTGTTTAATAAAATATATAACCTTCTCAATTGATTTGCAGTAGGACAAAATAGAGAGAACAATTTCAATTACGTAAATAAATCTTCTGATGATTAAATATTTAAAAATTATTTGTATTCCCTTACAGCGGATTCTTAAAGCATAAACCATAATTATAAATAAATTTATTCTTTACAAATTGTTGTATTTCCAAGCTCAAACAATTTAATATTACACACTTTCAATATTTATTACATCAAAAAAATTATTTAAGGGTTTGAAATCAACTTCAAAAATTCATAAAATAGGTTTGGTTTGAGTCACATAAATTTGTTTATATAAATATATGTATATGATTATATATTAAGTGTATAATCAGGTTTACAGATATAAAAACACTTGAAAATAAATCCTTACAAGACAATAATATTAAATAAAAATTAATTAGAGGAAAATAATCCTTTACACAAATAACCAACATCTTGAAAATAATTAACTTCCTGAAACAAAATAATGCTTTATTTTAAAATAAATAGAACACTTTTAAAAATACTAAATTTTCCCCTTAAAAACATAGGGTCATAAAATAAATAAACATTCAAGACAAATTATAATGATCCCTTACAATTAATAAATACCTCTTATTTAATCACCAAAACTCGGTTTTATGAAAACTTATTTCGGGTTCTGATAAAAACATATAAGTATATAAATATAACCTTATATATATATATATGTAATCCACATAAACACAAAAAGAAAAGATACTTACATTAATTACATGTATATAAAAATGTATACTTTCACCATTTAAAAAAACACATAAACAGAACTGGTTTGTTTCATAATGAATACACACACACACACACAGAGATATATATATATCCATATATACAAAAGTGTATGAATGGGTTTTATATAACAAAACCGAAATTGAAAATTAACACATACTATTTCCATACATTTTTTTAAACCTGAATTAAACAATGATAAATAACACTTAAAAGACTTAAAAATCTGTTCTAAAGGGGACTTATATAAACTATGTGATTGTGCATATATATATAATCGTATATATAGAGTGTGTATATAGGTTTTTAACAAGGAATGCAAGGTATATTAAACCCTTATAAAACATAATATCGCAAAATAAATAAATGTTCAAGACAAATATTTAACCCTTACCGCTTAAGGATGAGGTGGAGTTGAGTTGAGCTTTGTTGGAATCTTGAGAGAAAGAAAACCAGAGAGGTTAAGGGAGAAAAGTTTACATTTGCGCTTTCAATTAAGGGTTTTTATAAACCAAATACCCAATGTATAAATAGTAACACCAAAATAAGATTGTTATGCAAGCTCCCAATCAGTGAAATCACACCATTAAAGTAATAGGTCCAATCCATGAAGAAACAGAGCAATGAAATGATCAAAAACATTATAAAATTTTGATTACGACCCTATAAGCAGAAAAACAACTATTTGGAAAGGTTCAAAAGTCAAAAATGGAACAGTTCACAGCATCACACGGACAAACAGTGAGACATAAAAATTGGAAAGATCTAAAAAAAATGTTTTAGTCAACATCCTATAAAAACATACCTTGTTTTAGGTCCGGGAATTCGAAACTCTAATCGATCGGACTCGCGTATGAGCTCGATGCGATGTCTCCGACCAGCGGCCTTGTCCCCGACCTCACCAGACAGAAGACCTCTCAGTATCTCTGGCCACATCCGCACCTCGACTTGACCTGGACAGCGCCCCATTAAACTGAGGCCAAGACTCCCCTGAGGTCCTCCCTAGCGGCACAACCCCATACTCTCCCGACTTGCTCGAGACCCCCAGCATCAGACCATTAAAACCCTAAACACGGCCTGCACCCAAAGCGTGACGTACCCCAACTCCTGAAGTGTGACGCACCCCTACTCTCCCTCTTCACGGTGTGACAAAACCATCGGACGCAGACTCCCCTAAAACCCGCTACGAGATTCCAAAAATCAGGACCCTCCTTATTTCAAAGATCTTCTTATTTTCCCTTCTTTTGATTTTTTTTATTATATTTTTATATCTTTATTATCTTATATTTATCATTTTAAATCTATATCCATATATTATATTATCAATAACTTACAAAAATAAAAAGTTAAACAAAATTAATAATCTATTAAACTTATATTATCAATATTTTTAAAAATTCAAATTTATTATTATTAAATTCCTTTATGAAACATATATTTGTATATTTCATATTATATGCTTACAAATTAAATTGATAACTGAAAATGTATTATCAATATAATAATTATCATAATCTTTAATTTTTAAACTTTAGAAAAATGTTAATATTACACATATAAGATAAAAAAAATTCCATAAAAAGGTCATTTCATATCCTCACAATTATTATATTAAAATAGTTTTATTATATATTCAAAATGTTTATAATGTTATGAAAGTTTAATCCAATTTATAATCTAATAATTGTCATATTTTTTAATACATAGAAAAACCATATAATTATTCATATAATAGTTTATGTAACTATCTGCATAGTTAAAAAAATGAAAAATAATGTCATTAAAATATTTTAAAATAACAATTTTTAATGTTATGTATAACCATAATATAAAATTACAATTTTATCATAGTATTTTCATTCAAATCCAATA
Organism: Viscum album; assembly: GCA_963277665.1. Classification (NCBI taxonomy): domain Eukaryota; kingdom Viridiplantae; phylum Streptophyta; class Magnoliopsida; order Santalales; family Viscaceae; genus Viscum; species Viscum album. The sequence continues at coordinate 102,195,105 of OY728156.1, forward strand.
TACAAGTATATATATATATATATTACATTTTGGAAAACAAACAAATTAGTTATATTATTACAATTATTATTTAAAATATTCTATTAAATAATTATTCTATAACAATAAATTATGTTTGACCATAATAGTTATTTTTATCCTTTAAAAAAAGTGTGATAATATTTACTTTGAATCTTATACTTTGTTTGGATAACAAAATCAAACCTCTATATTATCATTACATGAGAAACAAGTTTTTGGGGCGTTACAAATACCCTCAAAAATGGGCAGTCATTGGATGGATTTTATAGTGGAGGATCTAGAATGGAGACATGAGACATGAATCTAACTTTATAGAAAAATCATGACTACATGCCATGTAGTTCATAAGAACACAAGTCATGTGACCCCTTGGCCACAGATGCTAAGGTTTCAGTCGAGAAAATTATCACACACTAAGTGGGACCCCCACATTCCTTGTAAACCTTATGATGGAGACTTTTTGTACACTCCATGAGTACATGAACATGGGCATGTTTAGGAACACTCCATGTTCTAAAGTACACTGACATTACCAGGAGCACGGGCAGGACCCGGAGTGGCTCGGACACGTCATGTAGACCCTCTACATGTCATGTAGTTCTAAATAGGATGTGATATGTGTACCAATGGGAACACACCTAGGATATGGAATGGTACCATATGTTGTGTGGGTCCCCTTACACTCTAGGTACCCTTTCTTCCTTTTTTATGAAACTTCATCCTCTTGTATCTCCTTCCTTTAAACTCAGATTTTAGCCTAGGAGTAGCCTATTATGAGGGTTTTTTCATATATAATGTGATGGTTGAATACATAATGACATTTAAGGTATTATTTGATATTTTTATATTCATATTCTTATTTAGGTGTCACTCGATGATAATAGTGATCATGCAGGATCACTGGGGGATTTAGAGTGGCACCATCCAGCTAGGTTGGGTATGGGTCCTCTACCTATCTATAGAGTTCCACCCTCATGAGGGGAAGGGAATGAGTCACCAATTAATACTTAGAGTGTTACCCTCCTACTATAATAGGGCATGGATCCTCTACCAAACCATTGAGTGTCACCCTCCTGCGTTACAAGTGTATGGATCCTCGACTATTAGAGTGGAACCCTTCAGTTGGGATGGGAATGGGGGTCCTCTACTATTTACTAGAGTGGAACTCTCTAGCTAGGCTAGGCATAGGTCCTCTACTGACTACTATAGTAAGACCCTCAAGCTGGTCTGGGCATGGTTCCTCTACTGACTACTAGAGTGGCACCCTCCAGCTGGGTTCAGAATGAGTCCTCTACTGTTTACTTGAGTGGAACCCTCCTGCAGAGTTAGGGAATGGGTCCTCTAGCTATATAATGAGTGGAAACCTCTTGTTATACTAGGGAACATGTCATATACCTATATATTGTTTCCCTCAACTTTGAAGCATAGTGTTGGGGTGTGGATTAACTTGGATATTTTATGTTGGCCAGAAACATGAGATGTTGGGCGTCATTGATGGACTTTTGGAACTAATGGAACTCTTTCCTAGGTTGGGTTATAAGTTGGAGATACCCTTATATCCTATTTTGGTTTCTTTGGTTTGAGAATATATATATATATATATATATATATATATATTAATCTATGTAATTTTGTTTTCTTACTCCCTTTCTTAGGTCAAGTTGTCTATTATATATTCATTTTGTCTCTTACTGCTTCTCCTTTCATCTTTCAGGGCATCCAACTGGTTATGTATACACTCACCACTTTATTGTATTTTTCCAAACATGTCATTTCATTTTCAGATGAAGGATATTTCAGTGGTGATTATAAAATAGATTAGTGATACCTAGTTCATTTGACTATGTATGGTAGTTGGGGGTTAGAGATCTCAAGTCAATCTCTCTCATCATTTTACATTTCCAGTTTTTTCATTTTAGGACATATTTCTAGTTGGGCATGTATTTTTTCCCTTTTTTCCTTTATTTTTACACTGTCACACTCTTTTTATTCCCTATATATTTTTCAGGTAAGTTTATTACTCTAAAGTTTTCATCTTATTTTATTTCATTTTCACTTCTACATTGATAGGGTTGGGTGTGTGTGTACATGTACATTAGGCAAAGGACTCCCATGATAGATATATCTTTCAGTGCTTTTCACCAGACCCTAGATATAAATTCAGGTTAGGGGTAGTTTTCTCTTGATCACCATTAGTTTGGGTTGTGACATATCTAAATCATTGTTATTTTTTCGATATCCCAAAACTGTATAGATATTAAAGGTAAGGAAGGTTATTTTTCCCTTTTTCTTCACTTAACTTATTATATGGGTCACATTAATGTAATATTTTCCCAATAACTCATAAAAATAGATCCTAAGGTGATAAGGGTTGAACTATTTACATATATAATTTATTTTGGAACATTTGGTAGGTCATTTTACATCTTATATTCTAAGTTTAACCACTAAGTAAACTCATTTTTACCTTAATCACTATAATTAATTTTAAATATTTTTATTAATCATTATGGTCAAAAATTAAGTCGGACTTATTAGATAATATAAATTATTATTATTCTAAATATAAAATCCATTTTTCCAAATTCAACTCAAATAATTATTAGAATTTAATGTAAAATTAATCACACAGACATGATGAGAAAGAGGGTTTTCAAAGTGAAAATGTTCAAAAGTTTAAAGTGTTTTTTATATAAAAATTTAATATAAAAATGATTTTGGTGATCTAAATTAGATTAATTAATATAAAATTAAACTAATTTTATTTTAAAACCAATTCAAAATATAATTTAATATTAGGAACAATTTAATTAAAAAGTTAGTTTTCAATTAAAATTTAGTATTTTTCACTATTCAAAAAAATGAAATTCTCAGAAAAATCCTAAAAAATCACCATAAGATAATTTTTATATTACAATTTAAAAAATTAATTTTATTTTTTAATGAATTTTATAAAATTGGTAAAGATTAATTTTAAATTATATTCTCCAAGAATGATTAAACCATCTTTTAGAAAAATATATAGTTTTTCAGAAAACATTTATTTTTATTTCAAATTATTCTTATTTTATTTCTAATAAATAGATAACTAATAAAAAAGTGTAGTATATATATTTTTATAATTTATTTAATCATATTCATACTCTCCATTCCAATGGCTAGGTAATAACTATGATTTTAAATAATTATATTAATAGTACATTATAGTTTAGTAAAACTTGGTCTTGTGTGTAACACAAGCTTCTGAAGAAACTCATTGTTATATAAAATGCAAGAGAAAATCATATTTTCATGCAACACAAGAAAAAATAAATGTTTTTTGTCCCATACTCTATTGAATGAAATGTTATTCTTTTAGAATTTTGGGGTGTTACATTTCCAAATCTTCAGTTTCGAGCCCCGAACCCTCGATATGATCTAAAACCCTTTAAGATATCTTTCAAACCGAAAAACAAGTATAAATATAGTATTTGGAGGAATTGAAACCTCCTTACTCTTATTCTGAAACTCCAATCATGATTTTACACATCCATTAATTGAATATTCAAAATACTTAGGAAATTTACAACTTATAAAAACAGAATATTTTTTATCCTACCCACCTTAAAACTTCTCATCCCCAAGAATCCTTGGTGGGAATCAAAATGAACAACCCAACTTACTTGGTAAATTAATTAAGTTTTAAATTCCATTTTGTGTTTCTAAACTCTAAATTCACCTATAATAAATACTTTAATCATACAAATCTTAACCTCCAAAACCAATGAATGATCATAACCATAGTCAAAAAATCAGAATGGCACTTATCCAAGCCTGCCTAACCTAAGAAACAATCACAACATCATCTCTTCCAATAAGAAAAATATGGTTCTCCAAGTTATAGGTTATTTTTTTCACATCTAATTATAATCCATATTACTTCCACCATTAGAATTTCCTAAATAGACATGTCCCTAGTGTTCTAATAATTCTTTTGGAATATTTTTGAACATGATACACATGATTACATATGGGAACACTACCCTTAGTCTTTGATCTGATTTAAATGATCAAACTCCAATTGAGTAAGCTCAACATGGTCGCAACATCTTTTTCCTTGAAAATATATTGTTGACCTCTAGTTTGAAACCATCTCATCCCAATAGTGTTCTTGATGTGGTTCCATACTAACTGTATTAAACTATACAAAATAATGCAAGTAGAACTACCTCTGGTCAACTATTCTAAAAAAAGCTTGACTTCAACAGCTGATGTCTCACTAAAATAGATTCCAAAAGCCCTTATCCCAAGGAATAACCAAATCATTCTGAGCACACACACCAAAGAATGTAACCAAATTTTGGTTACATATTCTAGAAAACCTTACCCTACCCATTCTTTTTTTGTGCTGTAATATGAAAATATTCTGAGAATTTAACAAGGAATACAATAATACAAAATCCAATTTATTTTATGGAATATAAAATCCAAATGACTATCTAATGACTAGTCTCAAGATCCCATGACCCTTATCACATGAGGTTCACCCACTGGAGAATAATTATCCACTCCCCACATTAAGAGTATACTTTTCATTTCTATAATGAAAAGAAAACTTGATCATCATATCCTATGCATTTTCCCTCTCATACATAACAATCATTATGTCTTAGAACCCTATTATCCTAATAATTAATGTAAACATCACCCCCGACTCATTCCCACCTCTTGAGAATAGTTTCTACAGTACTCGTTGAAATTCAAAACCAAATGAGTGTCACTATCCTCAAACAGAAAATGGTGTATAACACATCATATGGTTTATTTTTAAACTTATCCCTAAACACACACACAAGGATCCCTTCATCTAACCAGAAAAAGGTACATGGGTAGCCTGATGTGTAGTTGATTCTCTATTATCATACTCAGGATGAGGCCAAGATACATGGAATAATATTTACTAACTAGGAATACACTAATATTACCTTGGTAGTCATGTATCGATCCCCCCAAGATATTCTTATATCAAACCAAACTATTCTTGCCTTTAACCAAATCCTGACACCATGTCTCCAAAAAATGTGTCTTCAGGTCCAAACACAGGTCAAATTCCTCTTAACACCTTATTAATTCTTGATGTATCCTCTACAATGGAGATACATTTATCATCCCCTCACAACTTCTAATAAACCAATCCTACAACAGATTATACACAGCCACTCGTCAATTTATCATTCAATTGGAATCACATATAACAGACGTGTACCATTATCCCTCGACCCATCCTCCTATGAGTATTCCTTCTCAAGGATAAGCTGACTGTGTTACATGACATGTCAATCTCATAATTTGTAATCTCCCTTGGAACTCTTCTTCAAAATCGGAACTTCACCTGTGTTATTATTTATTCCATGACTGTCTATCAGGGAATAATTCTAACCATGAGCATCTACCTATGATCTAACAATATATTAAAAATCACCCATTTTTCAATAGGTCTAGGAATCCAAAGAGTCATATCCATCAAAATTAGTCTCTAAACACAAGAACCCTAGGTGCTTCCTCAAAAACTGAAGGCATCGTCATGCCTATAAATCCAAACATAGACTTATAAGGGTCTGAGTCATGACTAAGGGACTCTAGGTATCCCACCTATACCTAATGATCAAGTATCATATCATAGTCACTATTTCCTATAACCTATCCCATAAATTATAACTCTCGCCAAGGTCACATCTCTTGGGTGTTATCCACACACTCATATCAATGTAAAGAATCTAATGTTTCTATCAACCCTCTATAATAGAGGTAAGGATAACATAGATATATGAGGGTCAAAACTATCAATAATCATTCTACCTTGGACAAGATACTATCCAAGAATCCTCATAAGGACTTCCCTTAGAGTTCATAGTGTAAATGTTAGAATAACGATGAATTTTAACTCATCGGGCATCCATATATGGTAATACCTTCTTCAAGGTTCTAGTTCACTATAAAAGTTTAGGTACATATCAGCATCACATTAGAGGATCTCACTAGATAACCATATAAGGTAAAAAATACATGCACAACATCATCACAACAATATCTTTCATTGATCAATGTCACAGTTCAGTTAAGTAAAATTTCATTCCATGCTATGTAAGAAAACACGGTATAGGTTGTTACTGGCACATTAAATAACTGAACCTAAGAAACAACACCCTAAAAGGAGTCTAACACATGTGAATCGTGTGCTCTATCAACCTAATAGGGTCACTGCACCTCCCATGAATGAGGAATGAGTCATCAACCTCACCATAAACTGTCTCACCATAGATTCACATGACCATCCATCATAAGAAAATATATACAAGTTAGCTCAATTTAGTATAATTACATTAATAAACTGTATGGAAAAACACCCTTTAGGTTGTTGTTGACACTTTTAAAAAAATCTGTTATCAGTAAAAATAACACACTAGTAGGACTATAACATGTGGAACCTACATGATAAATATGATTCATGAGATGCCTCTTGCCTTTACTGACCAAGAGTCAAAATCAGTCAATGGCCTCATGCCAACGGTCCAAGAACCAGGAATCAATAATAAATCATAATATAAATACAAAATATTCCTAAATCAAAGAAAATTTGTTATAAAACTCTAATATAAATAATGTATGCTCAATATTCAGATCTCATGAAGTATGTATAGTCGTCCCAATAATATAAAAATAAAATAAAAGTCTTAGAATCTAGATCCCATGAAGTACATCTGAGAATCACTGAGATATACTGCATCATATTAGACCCAGTGTTCAAAATACCAGGAACTGCCTCTGGAAGTCATATCTACATCAACAATAACTAAGTGAAAGAATAAATAAAATATTGAGGGTGGTTGAACACCTAAACCCAACACCACTACCATGGCCTCATGGTCTTACCTGTTCAGTGTGGGTTCTAGGTTCCACCCACTACTATTTATACCTAGACCCATGAAATACTATCTTAGGGTTTCTCAAATATTTGAGCACCAACTAGGTCCCGTAGGTTAGTGCTTAGGAGAGGAATCCTACATGGGATCCCCAATGTTCACATATAAATGGACACATCCCTCTTCAGATCCTATAAGTCAAAACATATGTATGGTAATCCCTCAAGGGGTCCTCAAAAGAAGTAAGAAATATGAGGCATCCTACATGGGATCTTCTAGGTCAGATCATACATGGAGGCATTCTAGAGGGGACCCTCAGCATTAGAGATAATTTGAAAAATGAAATTAATTCATAGGGGTTATTAGTGACCCCTGAAATTCAACCATTTAATTTCAAAATTAAATAATTTAATTTAACAGTTCATTGGGGAAAATATAAACATGGGTAATCACCCTAAGGTTTAATAACAGGAATATTAAAACTATATAAACATTTATAAAAACTCTAGGGTAGGTACGATAGAATTCCCACCTTTAGGAAGCTTTGCATTTATTTTCCAAAGGTTGGTTGTAGTAACTAAGGCTTTTTCAAGATCAACTGAGTCATACTGGGTCCTGTATCAAAAAAAACAGCACAAAAGAATTAATTATGACAAAATTATAATTAATTAATTAAAACTCAACAATTTAATTTAAATAACCATTTAACTAAAATAGGTATGATGCCCAAAATCTCATCAACAGATCTCATCGCATCATAGCCATGACTTAACGCTTGCTAACATCCTGAAACATAATCCCAACCTTAATCCATACATAAAACCTAATAAATGGAATCAAAAAACCATTCAAAATTTTTTTATTTAAGATTAAAATATTTGTAAATTCATCACAGAAACATACCTTAATGAAATGAAACATGGTAAAGTGTAGAAGATATCTCGAATCACCCTCTTCCTAGGCTGATAAAAATCCCTAACACTGGTATCTGATTCCACTATAATACGGTGGAATTGTAATTGAAAACCCTAAATATATAAATTAAAATGAATAACAAAAGGAGCAAGAGAACTAGGAAGCTCGCTGGAGGAGAAATCATACCTTAAAACACCATGAAAGGCCATAAAAATACCCCCTTGATGGGATTTAAAGAGAGAAAGGAGAGAAGGGGGCCATTTGGATCATGTGAGGGGGGGAAATGGGGAGTAAATAGGGGGATAAAACTTTAAATATTTTATAGTAAAAGGGTCATCTTACCCATTTAATGGGATGCATGGTTTGGTCACACGGTTTTCCAAACCACACACCAATTGTGCGATTGGAACTATCTTGACCCCTCTACCTCACACGGTTATAGTGCATGATTTAATAGACCATGAACTAACCATGTGACATGTATATAATAAACTGTAGAGCCCTCACATGGTCTCCCATATCCTGACATATATTTCCTTAAAAAATGATCCTATAAAAATTGGCCTACATAGTTAGGTCGCTCAGTTAGAACTAGTTGTGCGCTATTAACTACACTTTCCAAAACTCTGGTTTTAAGCCCTAAACCACTAAGACATCTTTCATCCCTAAAAAAATGTTTGAAAACATTATTAATAGGTGTTACGACATTCAAATTCTCAACTAGAAAATCCAAACTAGAATTAACCCATCAAGTAATTAAAAAATCAAAATCCTTTATAAATTTCCAACTCAGAAAAACACGGGATCTTTCATAGTTGAAAAAATGGTTAAAATAATTTCTTCAATCATCAACCTTTTTACATGTGGGATTATAAGTTATATTCACCTCGTTTCCTTTTTTAATAGAATCACAAATATATATTATTTAATTATTTTATTTTATATTCTCATGAACACACTTAATATTGAATTTTTTATCCATTATCACTACCTTATAATTTTTTATCATTTTTTTATATAAATATTTTTCTTTTTTCATTAAAATGGAGTAAGATTAATCTATTCCTTCTATATGATAAGGTCTAAATTTTTTCTTTATTCCTTTAATGGTATCATTTTTATTCATGATTTATTATGTTATTGTTTTCCATTTATAAATATAACAAATATATTTACCATGTTATTATTATTTTTTTAACATCCTATTATTTCAAAAAATGTGTGTGGAATACCCAAAATCATGATTTATTAAGTTATTTACCATGAAATAATTTAATAATAATTTTATTTCAACCCCTTATTGTTATTTATTTTGTAATTCCAAATGATTTTTGGGTAGAAGTATATTTTAAATTCTTTATCGTGTTTTTTTCTACCATTGAAAAAACTCATTTAAAATCCTAGATTATGATCGTATTTAAAATATACATTTCCTCATTAATAGACTTATTTTTCCATGTAAAATGTGGTTGTTTTTTCTTTGAAATAACCATAGTAAATTTCTCATGATAATACTTTACTTATAGAAAAATATTGTACATCTAATATAATAACCATGAATAAGTACCTTCTATTTTGAAATATATTATTATTACATTTTGGTTGAAGCTTACTCACTTTTCATGCTCTTGAAAACTCAATGTATGATTTAAAATAATTTATAGTATATCTAATCACTCAAAATAAATAAAATCATCTAATAAATTTCCTTTTTTTATTTATTTTTAATTTATAGTGACTCCAACTTATAGGAATTCATGAAATTACAATAGATTATTTTTTATTTGATATAATTTTATTAGTAAATTTCATTTATAAACTCCCATAATGATTATCAAGACTAATTCTCCCTATTAAAAATAACTATTAACTTCAAATATATTCATTCAAATTTCCATGAATCTTAATTAGTATTTCCTATAATACTTTTCAATATATAAAAACCTCTATATTATACAAATTTTTATATAAAAAAAACATTGGATTCTTATTTTTTTCATTTCCAGACTAAAACAACCTTAATTAATCAAATTGATCATTTTAAACCACAATTTAATGATTTTTTTCTATCCTTTAATTTTTTAGTCTACATTTAATAAAAAAAATTCTTCATCATCCAATATTCTTTTTATATCATCCAAGTTATGATTATGGCCAGGAAGATATCCTTGTTTCTCATGAATTTAAACCTTTATCTCTTTGATAACCAAGCTAGACTTATTTTCCATTTATCTTTTCTTAATTATCTCCTTTCAATGTAGTCTCTAACAATTTATACTAAGCATACATTTTAGTTTATCTATTAACTCAAATCAAATGGAACATTTAGTTATGTCTTTCACTTAATGAAAACTTAAAGCTAAAAATAATTATTCAATTTTATATTTTATACCATTTTAGTCTTTATTAAAAAATAAAATATTTCATCATCCTTTTTTACTTATTAGGATTATTTAATATGATTTTTTTTTATTTCAAAAATGTATTTCATTGAAAAATATTTCATTATGATCCCTTGGAATCATATTCTTTGTTAAAACTTATTCATGTTCCATTAAGAATCAAGTGGTAAAATGAAAAATCTCTCTACAAATTAATCTTGTTAAGAGAAATTTCCATTTAAATATTATTTTACATTTGATTATTTTTGTAAAGATAAATTCCTAAAATTTTTAAAAATCATTATTTTATTCACTATAAATTATTATCCACTTTGTATATTTTAAAAATAAATTCTATGATGTTTCTACCATTTATATTGATGTTGGTTCATATTTCAATTCATACTTAATTAATTTTCTCTCAAAAATAACTAATTATGCATCCCTATGATATTTATCTTAAATAGATAATATTTATCATTTAAATAATATATAAAGATTATGATATTTATCTTAAAAATATAAATATCATATATTATTTCTTTAATCCATCTTATTGAAATATCTATACTAAAAAATTAAAAGAAATAATCAATAAATTTTGATTTCAAAATATTCAAATCTCCAATAATATTTATAAAAATTTAAGTTTTTACTTACTTAAAAATGTGAATTCTTTGTAATTATTAGATATTTTTTCTCACATATTCTTATAAATAACACAATAAATAATCTTTATATGTTATTTTTCAAACATGACCACAATTGAATAATTTTTTGCTTTAGTTTATCATTCAAATTTTTTATAAAATTTCATTTAGTATAACATTTAAAAAATCACCAAATAGAAAAAAAAAATCAAATACACATCATAAATATGTGTAAAATCCCATTCTAGTTTACCCAAATATTTTATGGGTAATGTAATATCCTAAACAAATTTTTCACCCCTTACCTCACCTGATTCAAGTCGGAAATACAATTAGCCTCTTGTATTTCTACTTGATCATGAAAGACTATAAATAAATTTTAAGAGTATATAAAATATATTTCTGGGATAGTTTACCCTCATATGAATCTCACTTCTCATGTTAATATTCTAGAAAAATTTTGGGATGAGGTATCCATATATTGAACACTTATAAATTGTAGAAAAAGAATAGAAAAGTAGGGTAAATTACTATTTTGTATATTATATATGGTGCATGAAAAAATAATTTTAAATTATCAATAATGATTGAGAAAACCCAATAAGAATGACAAGTGAATATGTAGGAGACCAGACCTCTACACATAGATCTTGTGCTAGAAACATAATATTTACATATTTTATTTGATACCAACTCATGTAACCAATTTTTTACCTTCTATAATTAAAATATAAAATAAATAATTGAGTCACTTACATACCCAAAAAATTATGTTTAGATAATTAAAGGATTAGTAAAAACATTACTTAAAAAACCCATATCTTTCTCATTTAATGGATAGTTTCCCCAGTATACCTAGATTTTTATTATTCAATGACAATACTTCAACATATCACAAAAATTTCTCCACACATGATACCCTTATAAATATGTAACATTCATTAATATTATTCAGAACCATGGGAAATAGAAACATAATAAATGGTGATATTAAATACTCAGTAATAAAAATCATACAATGGAAACTATAATGAATACATAATTCATAAACAATATGGAAAATTGCATAATTAATACATATGTTATTTAATCAAAAACTTGATAATTAAATTCCGTCCTGGATAATATCAATGTAGTAATCACATTTATAATAATAATTGATTTTATAATGATGGAATGAATAATTTAAAACATCATAATCTTACCATCAAGGCCTTATGCTAAGACATCAGAAATATATTATCAATCACTCGCTGAAATGCATCATAAAAAATTGGGTGGGAATACACCAAATATATAGACTAGTTTGTCACATGAGACCTACCGATGCATTGAGAGGCTATATAATGTCAGGCCCCACCCATTACTTAATAAGTTAAATGAATTCATCATATAAAATAAATGTGTAAAAAATCAATATATAATCTACATTCATTAGTAATAAATATTATTATTGTAAAAGTGGGATATTAAGTGTTAATATTTCCCGGGTAAATATTTAACCTACCTTAGATGTCAATAATCATCCATATAAATCTAAAAAATATATTTATTTTCACTATTTACCTAGTAAATAAATTAATTATCTTTCTTTGTAAACACCCCCAATATGATTTATATAAAATAAGGTTTTTACACTATATAGAGTAATGAGTATACGACTAATTCTATAATAGAAATGATATATGTTATATCCTTGATAATAAAGAACATAAACGTGAAGGAGTCTATAAATTAATCTGAAATGAATTTTTTTTAGTAAATATAATCCTATTGGGATATATAAATAAATATAGAAGTATAAGATTAAAGAGAACTTTCAAAAAACATTGTAATTTTTTCATAAAAAAGGTTATAAACTACTTCCATAAACTATGTTCAAAATGTGTCAAATAGAATTTAAAACATATTTTGTAAAAAAATTTACAAAAATGAAATCTTGATATTAAACAATTCTTAAGTAAGAAAATTTGAATTGGAAGATAAATACATAAATAAGTGAAATGAAATATGTTTAAATTTTTTTGAGAAAATAGTATCCTTTTATTTGAAAATAAAAACTAAAAATTCCTAGAATAATGGAAATAGATATTAATTTGGAAAACCATGAAATATTGAAAAGGAAACTAAATCATGAAGAATGGTCAAGATATTAGTAAAATCTATTCATGTGGAAAATGCTTAAAATATATTATTTTAGACTTTTTAAAATAAAAGTAAAAAATGAATTGTATTGAAAATGATGAAAATTTTCCTTTTAAAAAAATTAAATAGAAGGTAAATATTAATAGAAATTGACCTTAATAAATAAATTAGGTATATAAAAGACCATTATTGAAGCAAAATAAGGAATATAAACATTTAATAAAAAGATTCATAACCAAAAATGAGAAATAAGGTCATCTTTTTTTATAATTTACCTTTTAGTGAATTTGAGTTCCAAAGAAAGGATAAACTGAAATAACATGTGAAAAACCTAGTAGTAACAAATTTAAATGAAAATATATGGTTTTGGGATAGTAATAACAAACAATTACTCTAATGTAAATTGAAACATAAACAGTACTATAAAGGGTAAAATTTTACAATAAACTCTTATAGATTTTATAACACTTGAATCAAAACCTATTAAAATAAAGAAAATTAAATGGAATATTAATTAACATGATTTAAATTTAGATCATGATATAATATTTCAAAGAGGTTTCATATACACCATTAAATGTAAATAGGAGAATAATTATAAGCTTGTCTCAAAGAAGGAGAATTTATATGAGAAACCCTTACCTTGGATTTCATCTTGGTCAAATGGGCTCAAACCTCATATATAATAGATGGGGTTTGGTATAATAAGAACACATGAAAACCATATAAATATCCAAAATAAAATAAAATGGATAGATTTTTGGATAGTCATAACATACAATTCCTCCAATTGTAATTGAAACACAAACAATCTAGATATAGTGATTGGTGATTTCAATGTGATTCTTACGTGTAGTGAGAAAATTGGACCATCCCACTCTTATATCTCCTCAAGAAAATTTAAATCCTCCATTTAGTATAATAATCTTGTTTAAATCAACCTTAATAGTCCCAAGTTCACTTGGTATAGAAAACGCTACAACATGGGAGTTTCTAGAAAATTTGATAGAGCTTTCACGAATGAGTTTGCTCTGGATAAATGGGACACCATCTCTAGAATTAACCTTCCTAAGATTAATTTTGATCATCATCCCATCCTTGTTAATATTTATATTAAAAGAATCAAACCAATTCTTCCTTTTATATTTAATAATGTTTGTTCCTCTGAACCCGAGTGTTCTAACATCATAAAAAAATTTGGGTGTCTATGAAACATTTAAATTATTATTTTTCTTGTATCACCAAGCTAAAACATCTTAAGTAGTGTCTTAAAGGTTGGTGTCATTCCAAATATAAAAAAATGACAATGAAATATATTTTCTAGATAATGAAATTATCCAACTTCAAAACACCACTACTAGATCTGAGTTTACAATGGATCCTCAACATAAAATCAACATTTCTATGAAACTCAACACTTTACTTATCCTTAAATAAAACATGTGTAAGAAAATATTCAAACCTAAATTTCTCTTGGATGTTTATAAAAACACTAAGTTCTACAACTCTCTCTAATGAATCAGGAAAGTTTGTATACCTCTCATCTTTATTAGATACGGGGACACCCTCATTGATACTGAGGATTTCATCGCTAATCATGTTGTCTCTTATTATTAAAGTATTTTTAATGGCTTAAAAATCAACAAAGACCTTATTCCTGGTGTCATTATGGATATGGTGAATGAGGAAGATAATTCTTATCTTTTAAGAATCCCTCACTACTACAAAAACGGGCAATAACAGCGCTAAAATCGGGCTTTAACAGCGCTAGAAAAGCGCTGTAAAGCTCAGCGCTGATAAAGGGGGGGGGTCCTTTAACAGCGCTAAAAAGCGCTGTTAAATGTCACCTTTAATGGCGCTAAAAAAGCGCTGTTAAAGGATACCTTTAACAGCGCTTTTTTAGCGCTGTTAAATGTTGCCTTTAACAGCGCTAAAAAAGCGCCGTTAAATCCCTGCCTGCTGCTAATAAAAAACCTGCACCAGTACAGCCAGCCGAGCAGACCTGCACAAAAACCAGTATATCAACCACAGACCTGCACAAAAACCAGTATATCAACCACAAGCATGTCATCAACCGATCACAACCCAACCAAACAGTGTTCTTACCATGAGTTAGATACCATCTACCCAGAAACCAAAACTACCTCATTACATAGTATCACAAAATATTCCTACACAACTCAGAAGATAAATACTAGAACATTCCACTATGCATTGTTTCTCCTTGGATTGCCACTTGGTTTTGACAAATCGTGCAGAGCCCGTGCTCCTTGAATCATTCTGCAATACATAAAAAGGATATCCTAACTCTCCCAACCATCACCCTTAGTAATTATGTATATTAATACAAAAAAGGTAACATATCATAAATTGGGGGACTGTAATGAGACATCAAGATTAACATTCTATATATAGGATCGATGTCTGGTAGGATTGGTTGTGTTGATACATGACTCTACCTGGACCTCAAAAATAGATATATGATCTCACTCCAGGACTTTCAGAGAGACTCCAACTATGTCTAGGACGTCCTGCTGAAGCGATCGTACTACCGTAAGTCGGAAAAGATACCAAAACCATCCTAGGAAGGATCATGGGAGCCAACCCTAATGAAATATGTCCTTGATATATTGTTCAAAGAGATCAATCATGGTACATAAAATTATGTGTCATTTAAAGGGTCACATGCCTTGTCGCTTTACCCTGGGTAACTCCAATGTTCAGCTGCCTGTGTGAATATACATGTCATATCAATAGGAAATTACATGGCATGTTAAAAAACATATATGTGTTACCCTTTGATCTTGTGTCCTCTTATGCACCCTTGCCCTATGTTAGTACATGACGTCGATCTCGTGTGATTCTTCCTGTGTATCTGTACAAGGGATAAACTGCGTAGCTGGCTCATTAAAGACGTGTAGTGGGATATATTCCATGTAGGAAAGCCATGTAATCCACCCCAGGTTTGACTCGTACACGTCACATATGACCCATGGATCATTGTACTAAAGTGTTAACACAATCCTAAGGCATTTGGTCGGTTTCCCGTATGTCAGTTGTTGATTTCACTTAAAAATAAATCCATTTTGAACAAAATAGAGGCACTTTGAGTGGTGTTGGCCACACCGGGCCACAGATTGAGTCGGGGTTGACTCTTACACGTCAAATTTGACCCATGGATCATTGCCCTTAAGTTTCAACAGAATCCAAATGCGTTTGGTCGGTTTGCCGCATGTCAGTTGTTGATTTCACTTAAAAATAAGTCCATTTTGAACAAAAGAGAGGCACTGTGAGTGGTGTCGGCCACACCGGGCCTCGGATTGATGCGGTGTTACGTCACACATGAGTCATTGATCATTGTGAAAAAGTATCAATGCAATCAGAAGCCGTTAGATCGATTTGGCGTATGTACGTAAAATATTGTCCATTTTAAACTAAATACATACACTTGGAGTGATACCGGTCACACCGTGCCTCTGATTGAGGCGGGGTTGACTCGTACACATCACATTTGACCCATGGATCATTGTACTTAAGTTTCAATAGAATCCCAATGCGTTTGGTCGGTTTGTCGTATGTCAGTTGTTGATTTCACTTAAAATTAAGTCCATTTTTAACAAAACAGTGACACTGTGAGTGGTGTCGGCCACACCGGGCCTCAGATTGATGCAGTCTTGAATCGTACACGTCACACATGAGTCATTGATTGTTGTGAAAAAGTATCAACGCAATCAGAAGCCGTTAGATCGGTTTGGCGTATGTACGTAAAATATTGTCCATTTTAAACTAAATACATACACTTGGAGTGATACCGGTCACACCGCGCCTCTGATTGAGGCGGGGTTGAATCTTACACGTCACATTTTACCCATGGATAGTTGTCCTTAAGTTTCAATAGAATCCCAATGTGTTTGGTCGGTTTGCCGTATGTCAGTTGTTGATTTCACTTAAAAATAAGTCCATTTTTAACAAAACAGTGACACTGTGAGTGGTGTCGGCCACACCGGGCCTCGGATTGATGCGGTGTTGAATCGTACACGTCACACATGAGTCATTGATCATTGTGAAAAAGTATCAATGCAATCAGAAGCCGTTAGATCAGTTTGGCGTATGTACGTAAAATATTGTCCATTTTAAACTAAATACATACACTTGGAGTGATACCGGTCACACCGCGTCTCGGATTGAGGCGGGGTTGAGTCGTACACGTCACATATAACCCATGAATCGTTGTCCTAAAGTGTCAACACAATCCGAAGGCGTTTGGTCGGTTTCCCGTATGTCAGTTGTTGATTTCTCACTTAAAAATAAGTCCATTTTGAACAAAACAGAGGCACTTGGAGTTGTGTCAGCCACAACAGGCCTCAGATTGAGGCGGGGTTGACTCGTACACGTCACATTTGAAGGTGCGTATGCATACACGATAGTTGACCTTCTTAGAGAAGGGTTTCTGGAAGAGTATAAAAGATATGAAGCAATGAAGATCATTAGAGTGTTGGAGAAAATGTGGTTGCTACAAACAATGTGGAAATCGGCTTGTGCAAAGCGACCTAAGTTACAACTTGCAGGTATTGTACTCTATTTTTTTCTGGAAGGTTTCAGTTTAAATGAATTTTGGAATGATCATTACTAGCCATTGTCTTTTAGGTTTTTTTGACTGCCGAGGGGAAAGGGTGGGGTCTGAAGACATTGTAGGATATGTCGAAGGGTGATTTTGTGTGTGAATATGTTGGAGAAATGTTAACTCCCGCAGTTCTGAAAAGAGTCACTATTTGAAAGAAAGTCACAAGTTTAGATACATCTCAAGATGGTCAGTTTAAATACATTTTGAGGGACACTACTAAAGACATACTCAGATATGCACACATCCCCCACTTTTAGATCGTTGTCTACTACAATGATCTTCCAAACAAGATATGCATTAGAACGCTCATGATACATAGAGAAATTCACTGGCCACCTTCGAGAATGATCTGAAGCACAAACCATGACAGCATTATGTTTTTAACTTCAGTACCTCAATTGAGAATGTGACACCTTTCAGGACTTGGCGCCATTGTATGTCGTTTCATCCACTGAATGGGTCTATCCTTTTATTTAATTTTTTTAACTTCAGTCAAATATTCTAGAAAGATGTCGCGGCAGATCCTTCACCATTTTGTTTTGCTGAACATCTCATTACATTGTTAAAAAAAAGCAGGGTGTCTTGCATGGGCAATACGTTCCTGTATTGAAGATGATGCACTCCCATTTATTCGAACCCACATGGTTAATTATTTTGTTTAAGCCTAATGATTGATTTAATTATTGTGGAACACATAATCATGAAAATCGTATGATGGTTGTACCCAGATAGGACTCCAATTAATTGGTTAAATCTATTGTCTAACCAATGAATTGGAGTCCTATCTGGGTACAACCATCATACGATTTTCATGATTATGTGTTCCACAATAATTAAATCAATCATTAGGCTTAAACAAAATAATTAACCATGTGGGTTCGAATAAATGGGAGTGCATCATCTTCAATACAGGAACGTATTGCCCATGCAAGACACCCTGCTTTTTTTTAACAATGTAATGAGATGTTCAGCAAAACAAAATGGTGAAGGATCTACCGCGACATCTTGCTAGAATATTTGACTGAAGTTAAAAAAATTAAATAAAAGGATAGACCCATTCAGTGGACGAAACGACATACAATGGCACCAAGTCCTGAAAGGTGTCACATTCTCAATTGAGGTGCTGAAGTTAAAAACATAATGCTGTCATGGTTTGTGCTTCAGATCATTCTCGAAGGTGGCCAGTGAATTTCTCTATGTATCATGAGCGTTCTAATGCATATCTTGTTTGGAAGATCATTGTAGTAGACAACGATCTAAAAGTGGGGGATGTGTGCATATCTGAGCATGTCTTTAGTAGTGTCCCTCAAAATGTCTTTAAACTGACCATCTTGAGATGTATCTAAACTTGTGACTTTCTTTCAAATAGTGAATCTTTTCAGAACTGCGGGAGTTAACATTTCTCCAACATATTCACACACAAAATCACCCTTCGACATATCCTACAATGTCTTCAGACCCCACCCTTTCCCCTCGGCTGTCAAAAAAACCTAAAAGACAATGGCTAGCAATGATCATTCCAAAATGCATTTAAACTGAAACCTTCCAGAAAAAAATAGAGTACAATACCGGCAAGTTGTAACTTAGGTCGCTTTGCACAAGCCGATTTCCACATTGTTTGTAGCAACCACATTTGCTCCAACACTCTAATGATCTTCATTACTTCATATCTTTTATACTCTTCCAGAAACCCTTCTCTAAGAAGGTAAACTATCGTGTATGCATACTCACCTTCAAATGTGACGTGTACGAGTCAACCCCGCCTCAATCTGAGGCCTGTTGTGGCTGACACAACTCCAAGTGCCTCTGTTTTGTTCAAAATGGACTTATTTTTAAGTGAGAAATCAATAACTGACATACGGGAAACCGACCAAACACCTTCGGATTGTGTTGACACTTTAGGACAACGATTCATGGGTTTTATGTGATGTGTACGACTCAACCCCGCCTCAATCCGAGATGCGGTGTGACCGGTATCACTCCAAGTGTATGTATTTAGTTTAAAATGGACAATATTTTACGTACATACGCCAAACTGATCTAACGGCTTCTGATTGCATTGATACTTTTTCACAATGATCAATGACTCATGTGTGACATGTACGATTCAACACCGCATCAATCCGAGGCCCGGTGTGGCCGACACCACTCACAGTGTCACTGTTTTGTTAAAAATGGACTTATTTTTAAGTGAAATCAACAACTGACATACGGAAAACTGACCAAACACATTGGGATTCTATTGAAACTTAAGGACAACTATCCATGGGTCAAATGTGACGTGTAAGATTCAACCCCGCCTCAATCAGAGGCGCGGTGTGACCGGTATCACTCCAAGTGTATGTATTTAGTTTAAAATGGACAATATTTTACGTACATACGCCAAACCGATCTAACGGCTTCTGATTGCGTTGATACTTTTTCACAACAATCAATGACTCATGTGTGACGTGTACAATTCAACACCGCATCAATCTGAGGCCCGGTGTGGCCGACACCACTCACAGTGTCACTGTTTTGTTAAAAATGGACTTAATTTTAAGTGAAATCAACAACTGACATATGACAAACTGACCAAACGCATTGGGATTCTATTGAAACTTAAGTACAATGATCCATGGGTCAAATGTGATGTGTACGAGTCAACCCCGCCTCAATCTGAGGCGCGGTGTGACCGGTATCACTCCAAGTGTATGTATTTAGTTTAAAATGGACAATATTTTACGTACATAGGCCAAATCGATCTAACGGCTTCTGATTGCGTTGATACTTTTTCACAATGATCAATGACTCATGTGTGACGTGTACGATTCAACACCGCATCAATCCGAGGCCCGGTGTGGCCGACACCACTCACAGTGTCACTATTTTGTTAAAAATGGACTTATTTTTAAGTGAAATCAACAACTGACCATCTCGAGATGTATCTAAATTTGTGACTTTCTTTTAAATAGTGACTCTTTTCAGAACTGCGTGATATGAAGGTATTTTGGAGATTTTACTGGTTCATGCATGATATGAAGGTATTTTGGAGATTTTACTGGTTTTTTTGTCCAAAGGCCAAAGAAATGTGGTCCATCATTCTTGCATGTTACTCGTACACGTCACCAAGGACCCGTGGATCCTTCTCCTAAAGGATGAAGGCAATCCGGATGCGTCTGGTCAGATTTACGTAGGTCAGTTGTTGTTTCCAATTAAAGTGGTGTCCATTTTAAACAAGAGAGCGACCATTTGGGTGGTAGCGGTCACACCGTGCCTCGGATTGAGGCGGGGTTGACTCGTACACGTCACCAAGGACCCGTGGATCCTTCTCCTAAAGGGTGAAGGCAATCCGGATGCGTCTGGTCCGATTTACGTAGGTTAGTTGTTGTTTCCAATTAAAGTGGTGTCCATTTTAAACAAGAGAGCGACTCTTTGGGTGGTAGCGGTCACACCGTGCCTCAGATTGAGGCAGAGTTGACTCGTACACGTCACCAAGGACCTGTGGATCGTTCTCCTAAAGAATGAAGGCAATCCGGATGCGTCCGGTCGGATTTTCGTAGGTCAGTTGTTGTTTCCAATTAAAGTGGTGTCCATTTTAAACAAGAGGGTGACCCTTTGGGTGGTAGCGGTCACACCGTGCCTCGGATTGAGGCGGAGTTGACTCGTACACGTCACCAAGGACCCGTGGATCGTTCTCCTAAAGGATGAAGGCAATCCAGATGCGTCTGGTCGGATTTCCGTAGGTCAGTTGTTGTTTTCAATTAAAGTGGTGTCCATTTTAAACAAGAGAGCGACCATTTTAGTGGT
This sequence comes from Viscum album, assembly GCA_963277665.1. Lineage (NCBI taxonomy): Eukaryota > Viridiplantae > Streptophyta > Magnoliopsida > Santalales > Viscaceae > Viscum > Viscum album. Next base: position 102,216,532 of record OY728156.1, read on the forward strand.
TCAACATTCTTGCATGTTGCTGGTGCATATCATCTATTAAAATGGAAAAATGACTCATTGGAGAAAGAATGTTTTATTTAATAACAATTACAATTTTGCTACGAACATTTACATACAACAATATTTCATCTTTTGATCCCCTTAACCCCTCTCAAAAATGACCACCAATTGTACATGTCCCCAAGTCAGATCATCATTGTATTTGTGTACAATCTGTCATCAGGTATGCGGCCCACTTGTTTCTGAACACATCTATATCGTCTTGTGAGTATGAGGCTTTTCGGCAGTCATAGTAGTACTGCAAAATAAAAAAATAAAGAATTAATAAATAACTTAAATGAACTAGTAATTGTTTTTGAAAATACCTCTTTAGGGATGCTAGTTTTCTGATGAAAAACGATCTCTTTCATAAATTTACAAACATAATAACCGCAATCATTATCGTTTGTTTGTTTTGGACACTGCAAAAAAATTGATCATTAGGAGAATAAATAACTTGTGTTGAGGTGTGTTTGGATAGTGAAATTTTATTATATATACCCTGATATTTGTCCAGACGTAGTACTTGCTCAGCTCCTTATGCTTAGCCCCTGTCCTCATACCATGATTTAGACGATATTGGTACACCGCCCTATCATAACAGAATCCTCAGAAAAAAAAAATATATTCTATAAATTGATGTTTATACCTAAAACGTAAGATGTAGTGTCTTACAGATTCACAAACTCCATCATGTATGGTTGGTTTGATGGATATCCTAGCTTTGAATCCAGAAAATAAATCTTCGGAGTATCCAAGTTCACCGCAATTAGCAACCAATGTTTCCTAAAAACACAAAAAGGAATAAGTAATAAAAAAAGTGAAAATATAATTGATATGATTTAATCGTAGAGTATTACCCCTGCATGGTTGGTATTAGGAAAAGTCTGTCATCTGTAATCTTGCGTTCAAATGTTTTCAGCAAGTCCTTCACTATTGCATCCCTTTTTGATGACTCTATTTTTGTTTGGTGTGTTGATGTGATATGAGGACTAACCAGTCCAAATCTTGGCTCATGGGAAAATCCCTTCAACTGTTTTTCATAAATGCGTCTGTCAACAATATAAAATGCATATAGTCATAATTTGCACATTAGATCAGCTTTTAGAAAATCAATTCATGGAAACATACCTCATATATACATTTACAACAGTGACGCCTAACCAACCGTTTTCAAGGATTTCATTTACATTTTCAGCAGCAACGAAATCTTGACTTTCCTCTCCGTATATATTTTCTTCGAAAATCACTATATGACTATTACCATCTTTTAGCTTCGTATCCACATGAGTCTTCAATGCTAGTAAATGTGGAAAGAGAACAGGTGGTGTTATTGTGCTTTCAGTAGCTCCTTGGGATCGATTGGTCGATCCTTTAGATGGTTTCGAGCCGATGTTAGTCACCCCCTTTCCTTTCTCCTTCTATAACAACAATCATTGATTCAGACACTCTTTTCTTTAATTGTTAAGGGTTTAGCTTGAAAATAAAAGGAAATAAATACCTCTTTGTCTGCATGTACTCTTACAAGTTGTGTCGGCCATGCAATGAATGTCCCAATAGCCTTTTCAACCGTATGAATATCATCGTCATCAAGTGGAATAGGTAGCATTGCATTTGGCTCATGAGCTACAGTAATCATCACTTTCAGATGATATTTTGAAAGTGGTCTATTATGCAGTGTGGCATCTGGGATATTGAACATTGTAGCCCTCGCTACAAGGTGATAGGTGGGTGTTGACAGATATAAATCACAATCATTATCACCCTGTAGAAGATCAGTACAGATAAATTATCAGTGTTTGTCTGATTCATATTTCATGGGAACCGTTATTAGAATATTGATTACCACGGCTAAGACATTTTTTTTAGGTGAATGGCTCGCCTCAAAGCTGGTGGGGGGTGGGGCAGGATGTTCATGCGGTGGTTGTTCCTGAGTTGTGTCCTCCCTTTGCTTCCCACCCATAAAAGTTGCTAGCAACTCTCCCTGCCATTGCAATTGTTCTTCAAGGGTTGCTATTTTTTCGCTCATTTGTTCCAATTTTTTCTCTGTATCATCTATTTTTTTCTTCTTCTCAAAATATACTCGGGGTGTCACCCCAAACCCTGCACCTCTGACACGACCGTATTTTTCTGGCTGCTTCAAAGCCGTCGATAATAGGTCTGTATCAGCTACAGGAGTAGCTGATTCCTGTGACTGTCAGATATAGGAAAAAAACTAATTATTTTTATGTAATAGCAATTTTAAACAAATCTTTTTATCATCGTGTCATACTTACACATATTTCCCACACTTTTTGTGTGTTCTCATCTATTAACTTCCCTTCTTTGTTCACACGTGCCTCCTTCCATAGCACATGACGTGGGATAGAAGTGCATTTGGTTTTAGATTCATCAATCTACATATAAACATAGAAAGATAATTATGATGTTGTTTATTGGCACCTAACAATATTACTGTAAATTTACAATACGTACCATTTTCTTTTCTAATGAAGCGTACCCCATCCTTGCTTTACGATAGGGGTATGTTGGATTTGATGCACGTTCCTTATTTTCAGTACAGAGTTTCTGTTTCATAAATGAAATATTGACAATCAAAGTGATGAATACAGGTATCCTCAAACAACGTATTATCACTCACAATGTACCTGAAACTTCTCATCCCCACGACGGCCAATAAATGCATCCCATGCTTCTTGGGATATCAGGTGCGCATAGACAATGGGTGGGTGCGGGTTTATTTTACCTTTAGAATCTTTCATGTGACATCTTGTTAAAATAGTACGAAAACCTCGATGAATCTTTCCTACAAGCCTTAGTACATAATCCTTGTGTGAGTCGTCTACTATAAATGTACTCTGCAAGAGATTGAGAAGAGTAAGACATTGTTTCATCATTTTATTTGCTAGTTAATTAAAGAAATAAATTCATAATGTTACCGTAATTTCTTCCCAGATCACAGCCTTCAACCCGGACACAACATGGTGCCATGAATCTATGTCAATCGGCACGCGTTGCCGAGTGACAACTCCAATGTAACTGCTAAACATAGCCTTGTTGGGATTCACATGTTGGCCTCGTGCATTCCATCCGACTTCAAATTTGATGCCTTTGCTTTTCGCCTTAAGAATTTTGGCTAACACTGTCAAACTACGACGCACCTGTGATTTCTACGACGTCGGTCCTTCATTCCCGACCATTTCATCGATATCAACATCATCTATATGTTCATCTACTATGATATCAACGGCATGTGCTGATGGTTGTTGGACCTCAACACTAAGAGAAGGAGCCGCAACAGCAAGAGCAGCAGGAGGAGCAGTAGGAGCACCAGGAGCCGCAGCAGTAAGAGCAGCAGCAGGAGCAGTAGGAGCACCAGGAGCCACAGCAGGAGGAGGAGTAGGAGCCACAGCAGTAGGAGCAGCAGGAGCTGCATCAGGAGCAACAGTAGCAGCAGCATGAGCTGCAGGAGCAGCAGGAGCAGCAGCAGCCGCAGCAGCAGCTGCTTGAGAGACTTGTTCAGTCTCAAGGTTAGGAGCACCAGAATGTGCAGAAGTCATTATCTGCAAAAGTGGTTGAACAGTTCATTCAAATTACATAAATTCTGTAATGATAAGATAATAACATGAGATAACAAGATCTATATTACAAACAAAATATAACCTGTTTACTGAACTCTCTTTCTTTTTTTCAAAGGTTGAAGAGATTTGACACCTCTATCGACAATCCAAATCCCTTCATTGTGGTCTCCTCTAACATACAAAACATCATCTGCATTGGGACCGCTCCGAATTGATTGTGACGTACCACTAAAAGGATCGTCCTCAACTGAATTTTCATCGGAACCCTCAATAGTTTTGGACTATAACAGAACAATCGACCACTTTCGGTTTGCGGGATCTGTAACATAAAAAACTTGTACCGCTTGTGATTCCATTATAAACTGTTCGTCTTTGTACCCTTCTTTACTAAAATCAACTTTCACAAATCCCCATTCATCTATTTTAACACCACTATTGTTATCAATCCATTTTCATTGAAAAATCGTCAATTGAAATGTCGTATAATCCAACTCCCATATTAGTTTGATAATGCCAAAGTATGACATATTTGCATAAATTGGATTTCTATCCTTACTACCAGAAACATGCATCGCTTCAGCCACTAGTGTAACTCCACTATTTTGCATGGTACTCTCTTCATCATGTTCATCCGTATAGAATGTATAACCATTAATTACATACCCACTGTAAGATAATACATACACACTTGGTCCAGCATCTAGCCATCGAAGTCGTTCTGAAATTGAATTCGGATTTTCATCCAACTGCTTAAAAATATGGTCCTGAAACCATCCTATAAACTGGTGATTATGTGTATCTGCTAACCATTTTTCAGCCCTCGATGGATTCAACTGCCTAAGAATTTCTTTGTGAGTTTCAATATATGGAGCAACCTCCCAACTGTTATGCAAAACATAAAGATGAGCCTGCTCCCGATCTGTAATACTGATTGTTACAACTTCTCTTCCAGAAATTCCCTCACCCTCAATGCGTCCAGTGTGACGAGATTTCGGGAGACCAATGCTTTCCACATCAGATAGGTATTCAATACAAAATTCAATGGATTCCTCAACAATATATCGCTCCACTATACAACCCTCTGGCCGACTTCGATTTTTGACATATCCTTTCAAAATCTTCATATACCGTTCAACAGGATACATCCATCTATAGTGCACAGGACCACAAAGTCGAATCTCTCCCACCAAGTGAATCATCAAATGAACCATCATATCAAAGAATGTTGGCGGGAAGAACATTTCTAATTCACATAATATGATGACAATTTCTTTTTCCATAGCTGGCAATTTCCCCGGGTCTAAAACTTTGCTAAATATAGCTTTGAAAAAGAAACAAAGTTTGGTTAACGTATGACGAACATTCTTGGGTAAAATGCAACGTAAAGCTATAGGAATTAGATCTTGCATCAAAACATGGCAATCATGTGATTTCAAACCTTTTAACTTCAAATCATTCATTGACACAATGTTCTTGATATTTGATGAGTACCCCTCTGGAACCTTTACATCATTAAAGAAGTTGCAAAACTGATATCTCTCTGCCCTAGAAAGAGTATAAGCAGCAGGAGGAAGAAACATTCGATTTTCACCTTTCACGGGAGCCAACTCTTCTCGTATTCCCATGTCAACCATGTCCAACCTTGCCTTAATTCCATCTTTTGTTTTGCCAGGGGCATTTAGCAACGTTCCAATAACACTATCACATACATTTTTTTCCACATGCATCACATCAAGAAAATGTGTGACGTACAAACAATTCCAGTATGGTAATTCAAAAAAAACTGATCTCTTTTTCCAACCGATTTTCGTAAGGTTTTTCGAAAATGGTTTACCAAAAACAGTGTTCATATCTTTTACTTTCTCAAACAGCTGATCACCTGTTAGTGGAGACGGTGTTGTGCGTTTCTCTGAACTTCCATTGAATGATGTTGTCCAAGATCGGTACTTATGCCGACGAGGTAGAAATCTACGATGTCCTAGAAACACAGATTTCGATGAATGTTTCAACCTAATTGATTCTGTATCTTCTTCGCACACGGGACACCCTTGAGTTCCTTTAATGTTATAGCCTGACAAATTTCCATAAACAGGGAAATCATTTATTGTCCCATACAACATCGCTCTCAACGTGAAGTATTCACTTTTATAAGCATCATACAACATTACACCTGAGTCCCACAATAACTTCAAATCCTCGATCAAAGGAGTCAGATAAACATCAATATCATTACCTAGTTGTTTTGGTCCTGATATAAGCATAGATAACATGATGAATTTTCTCTTCATGCATAACCAGGGTGGCAAGTTATAATTTAGCAACATAACAGGCCATGTACTATGAGTGCTGGTTTGAAAACCAAAAGGATTCACTCCATCTGTAGATAACGCAAGACGAAGGTTTCTCGGATCTTTTCCAAATTCAGGATACTCATGATCAATTTTCTTCCATTGAGGAGAGTCGGCCGGATGACGTAATAACCCATCTTTATTTCTTTTATCTGCATGCCACGACAATTGTCTTGCAGTTTCTTTACTTCCATATAAACGCCTAAACCTTGGAATGATTGGAAAGTACCATACAACTTTCATAGGATTGGATTTATCTTTCTTGTATCGAGAAGCACCACACTTTGGGCATTCTGTAAGTGATTTGTTCTCCTTTCGAAACAATATACAGTCTTTCGGGCAGGCATGTATTCTTTCAGAAATCATTCCCATCGAGCGTAGCATTCTTCTAGCTTCATATGTCCGGCTTGGGAGCTCATTATCTTCCGGGAGCATGTCATTCAAGAGAGCAAGTAGTTCCGTAAAACTGACATCACTCCATCCATTGCCTGCTTTCAATTTATACAACTTCAGTACAGCTGACAATGTTGTATACTTAGTGCAAGAAGCATACAATGGCGTCTTTGCACAACTCTTTAACTTCTCAAACAATTTTGGGTAATCACGGGGTTCATCTTGAATTGCCTTTGTCATTTCCTCAATACAATCTTCATCATCATTGACATATGTAATCACATCCTCCATACGGTCTTCTTCATTATCTATATTTGTATTCATATCTGACGATCCATAAAACGCAGTTTTATCCCAGCCAGTAGCTACATTCGCTTTTTCTCCGTGTTTATTCCAACATTTATAACTCCGATCTATTCCGTGACATATCAAATGTTCTTCCAACTCCTCTGGAGTAAGTAGTATAGAATAACAACAACGTAAACACGGACAAAGGATTTGAGAAGGATCCTTTGTGTGATCCTTTGCAAACTTGATGAACTCTTTCACTCTGTTCTCGTACTCTATTGTTAAACGATTAGAATCCATCCAATCTTTATTCATCTTCATCCTATTTGAATCTCAAATATTAGTATTTATGGTTCAAGTACACAAAAGAAGACTTCCAAATACAGTAGAAGGGAACCACTTCCTTGGAAGGAGATCAAGTAGTCTAACCTATAATCAAGATTCATAAAAAAGAATATTAGATTCACTAAAAAGATGATTATCTATCACTCTATAAGGAGGATATAACAGGAGATAGAGGATTTCCAATCGATGAGAGATACCTTTATCAGAGAGAAACCAAACGCATCCACTAGAGCTTCTATCTGATTTGTATAGGCACTCAGGATACAAAAACTATATTTAAAATGCATGTGAGATAAAGAACGAATAATTAAAATAAATAATCCATTATACAATTTAAAATTCATTATCATCTCTATTATGATTTGTATAGGCACTCAGGATTCATTCTAGTAGTGGTACAGGTTCCCCCATTAATCATGAGTGATAGAGGGAATAGTGGTTTTTGGATTACCTTTCTTGTTTTATACAATTTATGAAGAAATGACAAGGGTTGGAAGTGCTGAGTGTGTTTGACTTGAAAATAGAGGTTCAGTTGCAACACCCTCTGATGTTTTCTGGAGAGGGTGGACCCAAGGTAGATAAGTTCTAAATTTAGTTCATCTAGAATATTCTAGATAACTTTTCTACTCCTTAGTAGAATAGGGTAGAGTTGGTAGCGTATATGTTATGGGGGCCAACAATGATCTACTGTGATATTTAGTCTTGGGATGAGCATATGGAGGGAATGACTTGGAAGAAAATCTAGGATATGTTCATGGAGCACTTTTAACCTACGACATTGAGGGAATGACTTGGAAGAAAATCTAGGATTGTTACCTTAAGGCGGCGGCCGAGGGCGTTGCGGGTTGCGGAAGGCGGCCGCGGAGGGTGACCGAGGGCGGCCGAGTGAGGCGGAGGGCGGCGGAGGCGGCGGAGAGCGGCCGAGGGCAGCGGAGGGCGGCAGAGAATGGCGGCCGAGGGCGTTGCGGGCAGCCGAGGGCGGCAGGCGGTGGAGGTCGGCCGAGGGTGTTGCGGGCAGCGGAGGACGGCGAGTATACCGAGGGCGGAAAGCTCCGGCGAAGCGAACACAGCAGCGGTATTCAGGAGAAGAGTAGCAGGGTTACGGTTCCGCGAGAGCTTTAGCTGCGATAAAACGAGGGCACTGTGCGACCGAATTTATAAAAAAGTCGACTAAGGTTTTATCAGCGCTAAAAAAGCGCTGATAGAGGCTACCTTTATCAGCGCTAAACTTATAGCGCTGATACAAGGTCTCTTTATCAGCGCTGATAAAGATAATTTTTATCAGCGCTTTTTGAGCGCTGATAAAGGATACCCTATATCAGCGCTGATAGAGGTGTTCTGTATCAGCGCTTTTTTAGCGCTTATATAGGCGAACCTTTATTAGCGCTTTTTGAGCGTTGATAAAGACCACCTGTATCAGCGCTAAAATTTTAGCGCTGATACAGATCATATTTATCAGCGCTTTTCTAGCGCTGATAAATATTACTATTATCAGTGCTAAGAAAGCGCTGATAAAAATTATCTTTTTCAGCGCTGTAATTTTAGCGCTGATATAGGGTATCCTTTATCAGCGGTTTTTCTTAGCGCTGTTATAAGGGCGCGCTTCCCTTGCCCGTTTTTGTAGTAGTGCCTCTTGATCATGAAATCAAAGACACTATTTTTAGCCTTAATCCTGATAGTGCTCTAGGCCTCTATTGTTTCAATAATGGTTTCTACCAACACTTATGGGAGGTTATTCATATGGATGTTTACAAACTTGTAAAATCCTTTTTTAATAATGGTGTTCTTCCATAAGGGTTGAATTTGAAAATCCTTACTTTAATTCCTAAAGTGTAAAATGCTTCTAAGATTTATCTCTTTATACCTATTGTGCTTATTAACACTCTCTAAAAAATAATCTCAAAAATTATTATTAATATAATTACTACTATAATCAACAAAATTGTCTCATTGAATCAATTTGGATTTATCAAGGGTAGGCCTATATAATATTTCATTTTTATTTCCTCTTAATTCATTAACACCCTAAACAAAGCCACCAGGGGAGGCAATATTGCTATTAAAATTTATATTAGGAAATCCTTTGATACCATTGATTGGAGTATTATTTTCAAGTTTCTTTGGAACTTTGGTTTTAATGATTCTTTAATCAATAGATTAAATTATTTATTCAAATCAGTTTCCATATCCATCCTTTTCAATGGTTCCCCTAAGGGTTACTTTAAATGCAGCAAGGGAGTTAGACAAGGTGATCCCATATCTTCCATTCTTTTTGAAATTGTGGAAGATTATTTAAGAATATTGTGTTGAGTCAATAATCTTTCCTTATGACTTTTCCATTTATCTATTTTTTAAAAATCACAAACACTTTATCTTAAGGAAAATTATATTTTCCCGAAGGATTATTTTCATAAGTAAAATTTCCCTTTTCTAAGGAAATTTTTATCCTTACCTATGTTTTCATTGTTCATTTTATAGTCTCTCTAAATCCAAATCATTTTATTAAAAAGGAAAAATTTGGTTTCACATAAAAACCTTGAAATACTATAAATAATTATATATAAAGTATTTATTTTTTAGACTCTAAATTATCTAAAATTCAGACTCCTAATTCTTTGAAATTAAGACTCCAAATTCTTGGAAATTCAGACTCCAAATTCTCTAAAATTAAAACTATGAATTCCTCATAATTCAGACTCTTAATTCCTCAGAATTCAAACTCTTAATTCTTCATAATTCAGACTCTGAATTCCTCATAATTTAGACTCTGAATTCCTCATAATTAAGACTCCAAATTCCTTATAATTGAAACTCTGAATTCCTCAGAATTCAGACACCGAATTCCTCAGAATTCAGACACTTATTTCCTTAGAATTCAGATTCTGAATTCCTCATAATTTAGACTCTGAATTCTTCAGAATTCAAATTCTGAATTCATTGGAATTCAAACTCCAAAATCTATAAAATTCAGATTCCGAATTCTTTGTAAAACAGAATCCTAATATCATTTTCTTATAGACTCTAAATGTTTATTTGGTTAATCTTTGAATTCTATTTTTCTTTAGACTCTAAAAAATAGATTTTTCTAGGTAATTTCTTTTTCCTTGAAATCGTTATAAAACAATGTCCTACAATCTATTTCTAATTAACTATTGTTTCAGTGATATGTGTATAGGTCCCTCCAATATTCAAGGAAAAATATGATTGTTGGAGGAGGGAGCTGACCATTGGAGAAGTTCCTATAAATAGTAGCTCATTTGAACGAGCTCACAACATGTTGATCAATATAGATATTGCATGTTATTGAATATATTTCTATAGAAAGAGACTCTCATGCTTTTTGCATACTGAACATCTTGTTCAGATTACTTATTGTAACTCCGATTATTACTGAGTACAATCAAGGGCTTCTTGGGATAGAATGAAAAAGGTGTAAACTACCTTAAAGTTCAAGTCCTTCCGGGGATAAGAATATGGATGCTCCAACTACCTTAAAGATCGATAGATTTAAGGGATAGAAAAATAGATTCTGATATTCCTATCGAGGGATTACCCTAGTGTGGGTAACACAGACTTTCTTGAAAGTATAAATCAAGGTACCTTTATCTAAAGTTGTTGGATACCCTTCTCTTTGGGTTAAAAGATTTTATACTTGTTATTTGTTTTGTTTCATGTTTATTTATATTATATTTTGATAAAGGAATAAATTATAACCTTCTTATAATTTCTTATCACATTTATATACTATGATAAGTAAGATTCTATATGCTTTAAGGTAGAATATTTTCCTTGTAAACTTTCCTTAAGTTTTATTTCCGGAACCATATTTCTGGAACCTAGAAAGTTTGTTTAATATAACTAAAAGAGGAATTTTGAATTTACCTTGTTTAACTTGGTTAAAAATAGTTTTCCTTAAGGTTAAAAATAAAAGTTTTTAAACTTACAATTCCCCCCCCCCCTATTGTAATTGAGAATCAACGTCATTATTTTGATCCTATATATTTCTCACTCGCCTTGTTGATCAGAACAAACATAAACCTATTCAGGATTCTAGAAACCTAAATTTTCCCATGCATCTTTTATACACTAATGACATCATCTTGTTTTTATAAAAAGATAAAAAAAATATTAAAAGTCTCAAAAGTTCCATATCTCATTATGAAGATATATCTGGTCAATCCATTAGCTAGAAGAAATATTTTGTCTTCTTTAAGAAAAAATTTTCTTCTAATATGAAAGGTGATATTATTAATGATTTACATATTAAATAAGGATCTTTCCCTTTTACTTATCTCGGTGTATCCATTTTTTTTGGAAAGCCTAAATCCAGTTACTTTTCCTACACTATTGACCAAATCCTCAATTAGTTTTCCTCTTGAAAGGGTGAATCCCTCTCTATGGATGGTAGAATCTATCTTTTCAAATATACAATTGTCTCTAAAATAGTCTATTTTTTAATGGTTTACAAATGACCTACTGGTCTCCTTAAGAAAATAAATTTTTATATCAAAAACTTTGTTTGGACTAAAATTACTCTTGAAAGGAAACTTGTGACCATTCCTTGGACTACTTGTTGTAAACCTTTAGAGAAGGAAAATCTAGGCATTAAAAACCTTAAACTCTTTAATGATGTTTTAAAAGCCATACTCACTTTGAATTTGCTTCACAATAACTCTAATTCCATTTATTTTCTCAAAAAAAGATTCATTGACAAGTTAAAGAAAGGAAATATGAATTATATTAGCTCTTCTATTTGGTTTTCCATTAGCTAAGACTTTACCAACATCTTGAATAAATCTAGATTTCGAGATAGTACCGACTCTTCCATGAGATTTTGGTTGGACAACTAGACTATTTCTCCTTTAATATCCATGTTTCCTCCCAATATTCTATTGGATCAAACTAACTATACTATCAGAGATGTTTTAAATCCCCATAATTTCAGTATTCCTGATAACATTATTCATGTTATTGATAATTATCACTATTATAATTCTAAATATTTCTTAATCTAGTAACCTGCTCATAATGGAATCCTAGACTCCAAAAATTTTTACCACTAAAACTTTCAAAATTCTGATAATAGTTTTTGTTAGTTAATTTTTTTTGACAAACCATGAATTAATCACTCATAGATTACTCTTTTTTGGTGTATTTCTCACTAAAGAGTCCCCACTGAAGTTTGTCTTAAATCTTTTTGGATTCATCTTTTCTCTAAGTTTCATCTTTGTAACCAACATAGAGAAGATACGAACCATCTTTTTTGTCTTGTTCTACGGCTTCAACTATTTGGAAAAATATTTTTGAAATTTTTGATTGCAGATAGTCACTTATTGATTCAATCAGATCATAGGTAAAGCATTGTGTGGATATAGAAACCTCTCAATAAATCAAGAATCTTTTCTTAACTGCTATTAATGAGATTCTACATTTGATCTGGTATGATAGAAATTATCTTCTTCATAATAATTTCTCATCCAGTCTAAATGCATGTCAGATGCACATTCTCATTGCCATTCAGGAAGCAGGCTCAAGTCAGAAGGCTAATTGTGATAACACTGTTAAAGAATTTGGGATCCTCCGATGTCTTTGGATTGATGGAATCTATCATCAACCTAGATGCACTTTTGAAGTGTTATGGAAATCCCCACTCCCATTTTGGATTAAATTGAATGTTTTTTGTGCTTCTAAAGGAAATTCGGGACCCTCGGGTTGTGGTGTTGTTTTCAGAAACCACCTTGGGCAGTGTCTTGGATGCTTCTTTAGCAGTTGTGGAATCCCCTTACCTCTAGAAGTGGAAATTATTAGTATGATCCATGTAGTTTCATTTTCTAATAAATAGGTTTGTAACAATATTTGGATTGAAATTGATTCGACCACTATTTTCTAGGACATTTCGAATGGTGTGGTGCATCTTTCCTAGTCTCTTACTACCTGTTGGATGAACAGTATCATTTAGCTTCTAGATATGTGCTACATTGTCACTCATGCCTTTTGTGAAGCAAACATGGTTGCAGATGGTCATGCTAACAATGGAGTTAACCAGGAAATAACCTATCTGGATGACCTACATATTGATTTACTCCATTTTTATGATAAGGATTGTAAAAAGATTATGTATTTTAGACTCATGTAACAATTTTTTCTTTGTTTATTAATTTTTGATTTGGTCTATGAATAAGGAACCACCTTCTTCAAAAAAAATCTTGATAAATAGTGATATTGTACAATAAAATCTTATGTATTTTATAACTCTTCAATCAAACCCACTTTAAAGAGGGAACATTAAATTGAACTTTAATTAAAATGATTAAAATATGGATCATGATATAATATTTCAAAGAGGTAGCATATCCACTATGTAATGTAAATAAGTCTGTAATAAATTTATATTTATTATTCATCTATATAAGATCTATATTTATATCTTTTTTTATATTTTTTATTTATAACTTCTATCTACCCATTTTCTCATAGTTTTTTGTTAAATTCAATTGTTTTTGTTTTAACTGTTCAATTTATCTTGCATGTTTTTATTTGGAGGATTCATTATTTGCAAATTGGAAATGATTTAATCACCTAATAAGTTTAATAATTACATATATTACATTTATACATTAAATACATTCCAAAAATCATCCATTCAAGGGAGTGATGAAAAATGATATATGTCATTTATGGAGGCAGTAGTCTACAAATACGTATGGGTGACATTTTCATTTTTCAATTATTTTAAATAAAAAAATGGTAGATAATAATTTATCATTAAAATCATAATTATCATATAAATATAATATATCTTCATTAATTTCAACTTTATAAACATCCATTTTAGGAGTTGATGAAAAATAAAATGCATCACTTCATGGAGATGGTAGTATGTATGAACGCATGAGTAATGTTTACATTTCACATTGGGTGGAAATGAGGATGAAAATAGTTATTACATAAGCATAATAACACTTATTTATAGTAAATATATCAATTTCATTATATTAGGATGGTTAGAATTGATTTTAATGAGGAATAAGACTTATACATCCTCCTTGGATATCTTCCTTTGGCATACACCTTAAGGCTTCCGAGATAGGTCTTTTTAGAATAACAGAACCTCAATGTCATGTGTAAGGGTTTTGGTAGGGTATTTGAGTATATATTAATTGATATAAAGGGATCAATTTTTATGTATAAGTGAAGATATGTGGTTCCCTTTTACAAGTGATAGCAGTGACACACTTATAAATATTAAGAACACTAAAATATTATAAATGTATTTCTCAAGGAAAGTGAAATCAATGAAATAAAATATTAAAGAAAATATAGGTTAAAGACATAATCCACTCAAAAAATAAAATTTATACTGATTTTAAAGATATTTTATTCCTTATATATTAGTTTAACCCCCTTGTTAATCCATTTAACCTTTATAGTGGTGAAAAAAAATTTACCATGGTAACTATTAATTATGGATAAAAATGAAATTGAGCCCATTAAAAAATTTGAACATACTGATTAAAAAAAAGGAATCATTTTTCTATTATTAAATCTCTATAATATATAAACAATTTCTTTTAATATAAATGTACAAAATTCAATGAAAAAATACTTTTAGAAAAATGCATTTTTAAGCACAAAAAGATTTTACTCTAAAAAAAGTGTAATGTTGATTCCCATGTAATTAACAGTATTAGGTTTAATCAAATGATATTTTTTTTTCTCCAAAACAAAACCTAAACTAAAAGGAATTTTTTAAAACTTTATTAAAAAATAAGGACCAAAAATAGTTTTTATTTGAATAAAAACATTACTTAGATTTCCAAAATGTAAAACAGGGATTTATAAGTTCAAAATTATATTTTCAAATTTCTTATATTACTTATTAAATATATATTTTATATACTAAAAAGGTTTTATAAACATTCAAATCATTATTTTATTATGAAGATTTCATAAATGTGATAGTATTTGTAAAACTGGTCGTAACTATTTTAGAAAAATTCAAAAGTTAAACTTAAGATTATTTTGATATGAGGAATATGAAAATTAATATCATTTCATAAAATTAAATTTATAAAATAAATAAATTTATATATTAAATAAAAAATAAAATATATAAATAATAACTTCTTATATAGAAAAAACTTTTTTAAACTTATAATGCTCATGATTTTTTTTGAATAAATTTATAATTAATTAAGTGTTAATTTATTAGTCCATACATTCAATTCCTTTAAAAGTGATCAATTTATTAAAATAAAAAACACTTGAAAAATAATTTATTTTTAAATTTCCCTTTTAACATTGAATGATTTTATTCATATGACAATAATTATTTATTTTCTAATTATTAAATTCCATGAAGAAAACAAAATAACATAGTTTAATTATCATAATTGATTACTATAATTATTTTTAAAAATGTTTTATAGTAATATGTTCTTAATCATTTTAGTTCTTTGTTGCATGTAACGTAAGCTACTTAACATAGTATTATTTAATGGAGAATTACATATTGAAATATCAGAGTGTTAAATCACCCCTAATAAATTATTTCCTCAAAAGTTTAGTTTTTTCTTACCAAAATGAATATATCTTGACATAGTTATATCCTTATATATATAATTAATTTCAAAGTTACTACTTGGAAAATTATTATTTATTAATTAAATATTTATAAAATAATACATATACCACTATAAGACTCATACTGAGTTTTCAAAAGCATGTCTTAATAGTTAAGAACTATTTTCTATATAAGTCTCAAAATATTTATCATTACATTACTTGAATTGAGAAATTTGTTTACCATCAAGTTAAACAATATGATAAAATATAATTACTTCATTTCTTCCCATTACATGAGCATAATTTTTTCTTTTGGTTGTGTTTCAAGCAGTTTTCCACCCCCTACTCATCTCATATTTGAATTGAAAAATATGATGATGAATTTATCAAGATTGAGGGACTAAAATTATCTTTCAATAGATCAATATATCCAACAAATGGATTAAAATATAATCCCCCATTCTGTAAACATTTACTAAAACCAAAAATGGTGATCACATATAAATATAATACTCAATATATATAAACTTTAATGTGACGATGTAATAAATTAATCTTCAAAATGTCAATAATAACACTCAAAGTTAAACACAAACTTAAACTAACTCTTAAAAATATCCTTGAATAAATTAAAAACTTGAAAAAAAAATATTTGATCACATATTCTACCAAAAATAATATAACATTTATCTCCAAAAAACATTAATCAATCATAAATTCACATACCAAACACATATATACCCAAATAATATACTCTCTAACATATAATAAAATTTTACCAAGATAATGTAAATCTCCATAATTCCAAAAAAAAATATACTTCTAAAAGATAACTCAATATTTATTCATAAATTAATTTTAACCTCTCTGACATAAAACCCCTTGTCGGCTAATAATTTCTCATTTTCCTAAATTCATATAATGTTACCAAAAATAAAATGAACTTATTCTAAAATAAAATTAACCACCTAATCACCAAATCACTTATTTTAATCACATGGTTATCTATACGATAAAATATGTGTTCCCAAAAGTATAATAACCCTTTATCCTAATTAACCATAATTCCCTCAACATCAAAGTCCATATTAATCCAAATGGTTATCCATACATCAATAACGCATTGTTCCCAAAACCTAATAAACATCTCCCAAATAACATTTGAATATAATCACATAAGACATCAAAAGGGTATCTATACTTTAAAATGTATGATTATTCTAAAATATAATCAACTATTAAATAAAATATCACTAAATCAAAAAATTTGAAACCCAATATATAGACACTTCAATCATTAAAATTCCTTCATAAACCTTTTACCGTGATTTACAATCTTATTACTTAATAATTTATTCCTATAAAAAATATAAATCATGTCCGAATATTAATAATTCTAAATATAATCATGTTTCTATCCTTAAATATAAGAAAACTGTTAAAATAATTCATTTTATTTATATATTATTTGAATTTTATTCACATTAAATATATGGACTTACTAAACCACTATTTTTATGAATTTATTGATCCCCTTCATGATTATTCCACTAGGTTATCGATTTGAAAAATGATCAAACTCTATTCATTTAAAAAATTTAATCCATACCATTGGAAGAACTTTATTCCCATAAAATTTTTTAATTGAACTCTTAATTTTTCATCATCATTTTATTGATTCATTCCTTTACCACATATGAAATATTTTCCTATTCCTTTGAGAAATTTCCCTATGTGGTTCTTTAAATATTCTAGAAATGTAGAAATTTAAATCATTTTACATTCAAGATATTGAACACTTATATTTACATAAAAAACTATTTTATTCTTATTTAGTGTATTAGGAAACACACCTAGGTTTCGATTCTTACTCATAACTTGATATATTTGGTTATGATTAACCTCAAACTTTTTTACTCAAACTCGTATCATGTTTGGTTATTTGTTCATATGAATACTACATTGCCCTTAACATCCATTTTCAAATTGGTTTCTATTAGATCTAACCATTTACTAAAACCAAAAAATAGTTAAGGTGAGTATATCAAATAAAATATTTATAAACCATATTATAAAGAGGATAAATACTAATATATCCTTAACCATGTCATATTCTATTTGACAATTTTTATTTAACCAAAAATAACCATTTCTCTAAATAACATATTAACCTTTAAGGTTATAGAATAATTTTAACATATGATCTTAAACCATCATATTGACAATTTAATTTTTCTAAATATATTAAATAGTTATAATTTAATAATATATTAACCTCTAGAGTTATTTAAAACCTGCTTTGATAGCAACTATAGAAGCTTAAATCCGTAAACTTGAATTTGGTGTGAAAAACATAATATTTGTATATTGGATTTGATTCTAACTAAAGTGATCAATTTTTTCCTTTTATAATTAAAAATTAAAATAAATGATTGATTCACTATCATACCCAAGTCCTTTTTAGGTATATATATTTATAGAATTTAAAAAAATTATGTAACAAAACTGATATCTTTTTCAGTCAATGAACAGTTTTCCTACTATACCCAGATTTTATTATTCTATAATAACCCTAATCATGTATTTATCTTGTATATAACCTAGGTAAATTGAAATATAATAAATGGTGATCTTAAATGCTTAGTAATTGAAATAATATATCAGAAGCTATCATGAATACATATTTCATGAGCAATATCACAAAGTTGATAATAAATATATATTTAATTTAAAAAATCAGTTGAGTAAGAAATTCATCCATGGATAATATCAATTTTGTAATCACATGAAAAATAATAACTAATTTCAAAATTATGGAATGCATAATTATATACATCATAATATTATTTTCAAGGCCTTGTGATAATTAATCATAAACATATCATCAAGGAATCATGCTAATACATCCGAAAAAATTGGGCAGGCATACACTAAATACCAATGCTAGTTTATCTCATGGGACATACTGGTTCATATCAGAGTTATATAATGTTTATCCCCACCCATAACTTAAAAATTCAAACATATTAATTGTAAGAAATAAATGAATAAAAAAGCAATACATAATGAATATGCCTTAGTAATAAATATTTGTATTAGGAAATTTGCATAGGAAATGTCAATAATTACCCAATGCATATTCAACCTTCCTTAATAGTAAATAATTATATATATATATATACCTACCAAGTATATATATTTTCAATATTTACCAATTCAATAAATGGGTTATCTTTCTTGGTAAATACCCTTAACTTGATTTATATGAAATTGTGTTTTTACAATGTAAAAGTAATAACTATACATATAATTCAATACTAGAAATGACATAGAATACATCATTGATAATAAATAACGTGGAAATAAAGGATACCATTAATTCATTCTAAATTATTGTGTTTTAGTAAAGACAATTTTTTCAGGATATTTAGAGGAAAATGAAAGAAAAATTCTAGAAATAACGTTTCTAAAATGATTATAACTTTTTCATAAAAATCATATTATAAATGAATTACAAAAAATATTTTCAAAAGTTGTTAAATATAATTTAAAAACATTATTTTTTTAAAAAAAATTACAAAATTGGAATTGTGAAAATAAAAAATGATTAAGTAATAAAATTTAGAGTTAAAGAAAAAAATATACATAAGTGAAATAAAATCCCTTTTAAAACATTTAAGAAAATAATATCATCTTATTTTAATATAAAAATGAAAAATCACCTAAATAATAGGAATATATATTACATTGGAAAACCATAAAAACTTGGAATAGAGGAAAAATCATGAAGAATTTTCATGACAGTAGTATAATCCATCCAGGTAAAAAATGTTTAAAAGGCGATTCTTGTCAAAATTTTGTAAATAAAAGTTAAAAATGAATTCTATAGAAAGTGATTAAAATATTCATTTTACTACATTACAATAAAAAGTAAAATATAACTAAATATTTACCCTAATAAATAATTAAGTTAACTAAAAGGACATTATTTAATCAAAATTAAGAATATGAACATGGAATAAAAATATTCTTAACCAAAAAGGAAAAATAATGTAAATTTTTATTATAAATAAACTTTTAGTGGATTTGAGTTCCAAAGAGAAGATAAATTATAAGAATACTTGAAAAACCTAGAAATAACCTAAGGATAATAAAATATATGGGGTTTGGGATAGTAAAAATATAAAATTCACCTAATGAAAATTGGAACATGAACAATCCCAAAAAAGAGTGAGATTGTACAATACAACCTTATAGATTTTATAACACATAAATAGAAACCTATTTAAAGAGAGAACATGAAATGGAACTATAATTACCATGATTAAAATTTGTATCATGATATAATATTTAAAAAAGTAATCATATACACCATATAATGAAAATAAGTTCATAATTCAAAACATGTCTCAAATAATGGAATTTGATGTGAGAAAACCTTACCTTAGATTTCTGTTTGGCTGGAAATGTTCTAACCTCTAATATAATAAATATATATTTATTATACATATATATCATATTCATATTTATATTTATTTTTCAGGATATATTTTATTTATAACTTATTTATATCCATTTACACATAATTCTTTATAAAAATCAATTATTTTTGTGATAACTGTTCTATTTCTCATGCAAGTTTTGATTTGGAGGTTTCGGTACATGAACATTGAAAATGATTTCATCATTTACAAGATGTTAATAATGTCATATATATTATATTTATACATTTAATACAATTTTTTAACAATCCATGTAATGTGGTGTTTAAAAATGAGATATGTCATTCATGGAGAAGGTAGTCTGCATGTACTCATGGGTGACATTTTCATTTTCCAGTGGATAGAAATAAAAAAAATGATGATAATTTATCATTACAGAATCAGAATTATGTTAAAAATATCATATATATTCATTAATTCTATCTTTATAAATATTAATGTGAGGTGGTGATGAAAAACAAAATACACTGCTTCATGGAGATGGTAGTCAATATGTACGCATGAGAGATTCTTTCATTTACCATTAACATTACAGTAAATATTGATATTAATGGTTAGAATAATTTATAAGGAGGAAAGATGATGAATAAATTTGAAAAAATTCGTTAAAGACTTATACCTCCTCTATGGATATCCTCCTCTGTCTTCCACTATAAGCCTTCTCGGAAGGGTCTTTTGAGAATACCAAAACCTATAGGTAATCTCTAAAGGTTTTTTGAGGTTACATGGGTAGATCTTGGTTTAGATAAATAGATAAAGTTATGTGGATAAGTTAAGAGAGTAGTATTCCTTTTTTAAGTTAGAGGAGTGGAACCCTTGTAAATATTAAGAACATTAAAATATAATAAATGTGTTTCTAAAATAAATTGTCTCTAAGGAAACCAAATTTCAAAGATAAGATAGGATATGGTAAAAATACACTCAAAAAATCAATTCTAGTCAATTTTTAATGATATTTTAAGCCTTATTTCTTTGTTTAATCCCCTTGTTAATCCTTTTAACATTTACTATGGTGAAAAAAATTTACCAGGTTAACTATTAATTATGACTAAAAATGAAATTGAACTCATTAAAAAAATTAAACATGATGATTCCAAATATGGAATAATTTTTCTATAATTTTAATTCCAAATTTTTTTGGAATTACTATTAATATAATTTTTCAAAAGGAGATGAATAACCTCTTTTAGAAAAATGTATTTTAAGGAATAAAATGATTTTACACCAAAATCAAGTATAATATTGATTCATAGGGAATTAATTAGATTATGTTAATTAAAATGAGACATATTTAACTTTAAAACCAAAATAAAACTGAAAGTAAGATTTTGAAAACATTATTAAAAGAGAAGAACTGAAAATAGTTTTTATTTGAATAAAAACATTAATTAGATTTCCAAACTATCAAACATAGATTTATAAGTTTAATATTATATTTATAAACTCATTTTATTACTTAATAAATATGTATTTTATCTTTAAAAAATGTTTCATAAACCTTAAATTCATTATTTTATCATAACAATTTCATAAAAGTGATAGTATTTTGTAAAATCTATATTTTCACTATTTTCCCAAAAATCATCTATTTTAAAAGAATCCCAAAATTTTAACTTCAAATAATTTTGATATTCTGAATCCAAAATAGAAGTTAATTTCATAAAATTTTAATTCTAAAATTAATAAATTTTGTTTTTAAATGAAAATACTAAATGTAAAGAAATTTTGATTTTATAGAAAAAATAACCTTTTTAAACTTCAAGTACTCATAATCTTATTTCATATAAATTTATAACTAATTGAGTGTTAATTTATCAATTCATACATTGAATTAATTTTAAAGTGGTAAATTTATTAAGATACATGAAACGTGAAAAAAAAATCTTTGAAAAATCCCATTTTAACATTGAATGAGTTTCACCATATCACATTAATTAATTATTTACTAATCATTAAATTTCATCATTTAAAACAAAATAATACAATTTAATTATCATAATTTATTGTTATATTAATTTTTACTAAATTCTTATTGTAATATGTTGTGACTCATTTTAATTTGGTGTTACTTGTATCATAAGCTATCGATATAGTATTAATTAAAGGACAATTACATATTGAAGTCTCTAGGTGTTACAGAATATGTATTAAAGGAAATTCCAATAAACCTAAAAAATAATATTCCTCAAAATAGAACCCAACTTATTCCTCCATTTCTCACCAAAAACTACATGAGTTATCCAATAATCTAAAACTCTCCATCTTTTATAACTCTACCATTGTAGTTGCAGTCCACCACTAGTGTAGTATGTCATTATTCAATTACTTGTTTCATGTTTTATAAAATCTATTTATCCATAATGAATATGAGTATAGGGTAAAGTATAAGACCTAGTAATATATTCTTAATACTCCCCATAAACCCCATGTTTGTGAAAAAAACAAATATTTAATTCTGTTTTATAATACATATCCCAAACCCATGAAATTTTATAAAATCTTAAGAATGATTTGTATTTTTTACTGATAAGAATGATTTAGCATAAATCACAAAAAATAAGCAACATTCCCTAATTTTCTAACCCAAACATCCACACACTCAAATTCCTCAACCAAAACACAAGGTAATATAGGAACCATGGGTAACCACTGATAATAAAAAAAATGAAAAATCATACTCACTAGTGTAACAAAAACCCAATAATTTTTTATATTTTTATTAAACCTGAAGAGGTATCTACACTTAAGTAGGAATTATGATCCTTATCAACCCTAAAAATTCATCTTCACTCAATTATAAATTTCATCTGTGTATGTTCCCTCTCCCAAAAATCATGTAAATAATAATCACAATATCAATATACATTTAACTCAATACAACCATAAATAAAAATAACAAAATCCACATTATCTTTACCCAAATTTATTAAAAACAAACACACACCCACATATCCACCAATTAAATTTTTATTAAAAACTAATAAAATAAAAAACCATAAAAATAACACACCCATCATCAAAAAAGTCCATTTAAAATTATAAATCAATCAAAAAACACCACCTTCAAGAATAATGAGTTTCTTACAAATTTAGTTTTGGAGATTACATTACCCATTATCATAGTAGAGTTGTGCCACAAACCTCGAGATTCATTCTCCCTATCCCCTTATCAATAACCTAAAAATATAATCCTTAATTTATTCAAGAAGAAAAATATTATTTCATCCAAACCAATACTGATTATGGTTTTTATAGAGTAAAAGAAATATAAAACATAAGTGAAGACATTGGGAGGTGACTTACCTTTGATCCTGACTCCAAATTCCCTAAGATCTAAGATATATGAATTTTAGAAAAATAGATCCACCCAAAATAACCTCTAAAAATACCTTAGGCTGGAAAAATCATGAGAGAATAAAGAAATAATACCAAATCACCAAAAATATAATAAAATTATAAGATTTGGTAGGGTTATTAAGTGATTCTCTGGTAAGATTTATTTGTGTTTGTTTATCATCATTCTTGTTTTACCATCGGCATATCCCTATGGTCAACAATGTTTTCATAGTAAAATCATTATCCATATAATTAATGTATTATTTCATATTTATGTTTTATTTATTTATTTTTAGTATGACACATATAATAATTATTTTCTTGTACAGGTGGATTATTTTGATCAGGTTGGGGTGGTTTGTTCGAAGTCAGTCATACTTATAAGGGATTGTACTTCGATCCTACAAATGAGATAATGACAATAAGAAATTTCGTTAAGAATTCTTACAACCATAAGGAAAAGGTGAATTCCTACAACATATTTAATTACTTCTTTTGTAATTTTATCTATTATTTGTAACTTAATTTCCATATCATTTTTATCTAATAATTTTTTAGTTTTTTCCATAGATCTTTTGGGAAGTCATATTTTTCTTTCATCTATCTTCAAAAAGCCACAAAAGAGATAAATTGTTTCTTTATTACAATGTAACCATGTTTTATATTTTCATTTCCTTTATTTATTGAACTTCCAACACTGCATATTGATTCAATTTTCTTAGATGAAAACCCTTTTTAGTTGTTGAAATCTATAAGATTAGAGGAATATCGTGTGCCAACTATTGTGAATTCTTGTGATATAATGGGCACATGAGCTTTCTCTTCTCTTCTATCTTTCAACAATGAGAAAGGTTTTTTGGTTAAGAACATCGATCCAATATGCAGAGTTAGATTATAGACATAGAAAGGAAATGGAAAATGTGGTAACATTGGTAGTTAGAATTTTTTTTAGACTTTGGGGTTTGTAGGAATCGACCTCACTTCAATATGAAACAAGGTGTCACCAGTATGACCCCAAGTTCTTATTTTTATTTAAAATTGACATTGATTTTAGTAAAAAGAAAAATCGACATACTCAAAAATGTGTAAAATATTATGATTTTTTTGATACATTAGTAAAATGATCCATATGTCATTTGGGATGTGTAGGAATTATCCGCACTTCAATTATACACACGGTGTGACCACTATGGCTCCATGTGCTTTTTTTAATTAAAATTGATATCAGTTTTAGTAAAAAGAAAAGTTAACCTACTACAAACTGATAAAATGAATTAATATTGTTTTTATACTTTGTTTAAATGACCCATAAGTAATTTTTTATGTATAGGAATCAAAATAATCTCAATTTTATACACTATATGTTTAGTATGACTCAATATTATTGTTATCAGTTTAAAATCGACAATTTAGTTCAAAAAATGTCAATCACTGAAAAGAGAGAAAACGCGCTAGGATTTTTTTAATAATTTAGTAAATTAATTTATAAGTTATTTTTAATGTGTAGGAATTATTCTCATATAAAAATGATACATTATGTGATTGGTATGATTAAAAGTGTGTGTTTCTCATTTAAAATGACAATTTATTAAAAAACGTGACACACTCAAAACCAATGAAACACATTCAGATTGTTTTGATACACTAGTAAAATGATCCAAATGTCATTTGAGACATGTAGGAATCATCTCCACCTCAATCCGATGAATGATGTGATTGGTATGACTCCAAGTGTGCCTTTTTATTTTAAATTGACATCAATTATAGTAAAAATGAAAACTGACCTACTCAAAACCAAGAAAACACATTCATGTTGTTTTTATACTTTATGTAAAATATCTATAAGTCATTTTTAATATGTAGAAATTATCCTCACCTCAATATGATACACGATGTTCCCGGTATGACTCAATGTGTCCATTTTCAGTTTGAAATCTACAGTTTAGTTCAAAACGTTTCATTCACTGAAAACCAAGAAAACACACTTAATTTTTCTTGATAATTTAGGAAATATATTCATAATTCATTTTTGAAGTGTAGTAATCATTCTCACCTAAAACCCATACTCAATGTTATTGGTATTAGTCGAAGTATTTGTTTCTATTAGAATGACATTTTAGTAAAAAAGATAAGTGACGTACTCAAAACTAAGTAAACACATTAGGAATGTTTTGATGCATTATAAAAATGATCCATAATCCATTTGGGATGTTTCGAAATCAACTGAACCTTAATCTGATGCATGGTGTTACTGTTATGAATCCAAGTGCATCTTTTTATTTAAAATTGTCATCAATTTTAGTAAAAAGGACTACTGACCTTCTCAAAACCAAGAAAACACATATATTTTTTTTAATACTTTAGTAAAAAGATCTATAAGTTATTTTTAAGGTGTAGGAATCATCCAAAACTCAATCTAAAACATGGTGTGACCGATATGACTCCAAGTGTGTGTTTTTATTTAAAATTGACATCAAATTTAGTAAAAAGGACAATTGTCCTACTCAAAACTAAGAAAACGCATTCTTATTATTTTGATACTTTAGGAAAAATAATTCATAGGTCATTTGTGACATGTAAGAATAATTCTCACCTCAATAAGATACATGATGTGACCAGTATAACTCAATTGTCCGTTATCAGTTTAAAATCGACATTTTTGTTCAAAAAGTGTCACTCATTGAAAACTGAGAAAACGCACTCATATTGTCTTGATAAGTTTATAAAATGATTTATAAGTTATTTTTGATGTGTATGAATTGGTATCACATCAAATTGACACACTATGTGATCATTATGAGTCAAAGTGCATGTTTCTAGTTTAAAATGACATTTTAGTAAAAAGGATAAGCGATATACTCAAAACTGACCAAACAAATTCATATTTTTTATACTTTATGAAAATGATACATAAGTCATTCTAGATGTGTATGAATTATTATCACATCAATCTGATTCATGGTGTTACTGATATGACTCCAACTACATATTTTCAACATATAAGTATCATTTTAGTTTAAAACACACATCACATCGCCAAAACTGAGAAAATGAGCCAAGATTGTTTTCTCGTCATTAAATATACTATTAATTAATTTACATATAATTTTTATCATATAATTATTTAGTTAATTTTCATAGATATGATTCTTGAAGATGAACAATAAATTGTGTGATAAGAAAGAATAAACCGCAACTCAATATGATACATAGTTTTACCGGTGTGACTCAAATTTTAGTTTAAAATAAACACTTTATATTAATTTATTTCTTTGTATTATTACTAAAAAGAATTTTTTTCCTTATACATGTATGTTTTTTTCTTTAATAGGGGTTAGGATCAAAAGAAAAAGGAATACTATTGTTTTTGAATGTATGTGATAATTTATACTTATGTAATTGTATAAACCAATAGTTGAAATGTCTATAATATAGTGTTTTTTTCTTTTATTTGTGGTGTAGATTTTATTTCATTTAAATCTTTTATTCTTACTTGATTTTTCTTATTTTTTTTGTGTTTTTAGTGTTGCATTGTGTTGCTACAGTACACTGCACTGGTGCTACAGTGTGTTGTTGCAACACACTGTAGCATCCCCCTTTATTATCACTTATAAAATCAATTATAAAGTACACCTTTATCGTCACTTTTTAGCACTGATAAAAGACTAGGGTTTTCAGTCTCTCTCTAGTAGTCATCAATTCTCAAGAAATGATAAAGTCCATTTTGAGCACTATTAAATACCTAGTTTATAGTAATTCTTATGGGTCTAGTGGGGTCATAATAAAATGGTAATGAAACTAAGTGGTGATAAGTCCTCTACGTGATGGGTGTTTACCTGAGAGGAAAATTTTAGATTGAGGGACCCTTCATGGACATGATGAGACCTAAGGGACCCAATGAATACCAAATTGTTATATTGAACCTAGTGAAAAGGTGTTCTTGGTAAATGGGTAGTGATAATTATAGGTGTCACCTTAGAACATGTACCTTTCCTGTGAGCTGATGAGTTATGGATAGTGATAACAGGTTTTGTCATTCAGCTAACCCTTATTTACTTTATATTTAAAAAGGACATTAAACATGCCTATGATTCAGTCATGGACCATTAGAATATTCCTTGGATATGTTTATGTTGTGACTTGACCTACACCCTCATGGAATTTTTGATATGTATGGAAAACTCCCTTGGTTGTGGTGTTTAAATGATATATATGGAAAATTACCTTGGGTGGTGTTAATATGATTGACATGGAAAATTGCCAAAGGGCGGTTTATGGTATATGTGGGAAATTCCTTTTGGACAGTTGTTTATTATAAATGGAAAACACCCTATGGGTTTTACATGAATACTTTATCACCACTGTAAAATAGCCATATACCCACAGTTTTTACCAAAACCATGGCTATAGGGTACCCCTATACCCATGGTTTTCAAAAACCATGGGTATAGGTCTTTTTTTGAATACCTATTCCCATGTTTTTTCATAATCGTGGGTAAAAACACCTATACCCACCATTTTGACCAAAACCGTGGGTATAGGTGTTTTTTTCAAGGCCTATACCCACATTTTTTCCAAAATCATGGGGATAGGTTTTTTTTCGAAGACATGTACCCATGGTTTTGTAAAATTGTGGGGATAGGTTTCCTGCATTATGGCAGGGAAAAAAATTTCCATGGGGCACAAAAAAATTGGAAGGAAAACCTATACCCACAGTTTTCCTTCCTATACCCACGGTTTTGATTAACATATTTATATAGATACAAATATATAAACACATGAATTTTGTAGGAAGGTTAGTGAGGCGGTGTTTTTAAATACGTGTAGTCATGGGATCAAATATTGTTGTAGGTTTTTTATAATATAGGAAGCTAGATTAATATATTATGATAACTATAGCTATATTTATAAATAATCGACTTTTCTGGGTTAGTGAGGCATTTGATGCATTAATAGAAAGATGTGGAATCAAAACTCATGCCATGTATTTTTTCTAATATAGACATTGAATAATATATTTAGAAAAATATATAGATATATATCATTAATTGACATAGCATGTTTGGTGAGGCACCTCGAATATGAAATGCAGGTCGTGGGTTTAACATTGTCTACTGGGTTTTTTTACATTTTATACCCAAAGTTTTTGAATTGTGGGTATAAGTATTTGGAAGTGTGGTACTTGGTATGAGACCTTTACACAGTTGAAAAAACGCTATACCCACGGTTTGAAAAACTGTGGGTATAGGTTGGGGACCTATCCTGACACCTCGATTTCCCGCAGTTCCCAAAACCATGGGTATAGACTATAACCACAGTTTTGGGGGATATACCTACAGTTTTGAACCATGGTTATAGGTCATTTTTGCAGTAGTGCATATGGGGGATTCATGAATACTCCCTATAAAGAGGTCATGAATACTCCCAATGAGGAGGTCGTGAAAAATCCCTACAGGGAGTTCATGAAAACTCACTATAAGAGGTTAGTGATATAAATGAAAAAAACCCTTATAGAGTGGTTGGTGATAATACTAGTGGGGCTTCCATGGAATTGGATTTTTGATTATTGGTTCTGGATAGAGGAGGGTGTTCCTCTAATGTGCTAGATTTTGGGGGCTTTGGGGGTCTTTGGAAGGCATGGTCGAGATTTTTGGAGGAGGGAATTCCTACCACGTGCTAGTTTTCATGGTCTTGTGGGGTCTTAAATGGGTGTAGTTAAGGGTGTTCTAGGTTTAGCTACAAGGAACCATTGTATACTATGATATATCATTCCCCAGATTTTGATTACAAGATGGAGTATTACCTAGGTCATTATATTATATACCGAGGTGAGTATTTCCTGCAATTCATTATCTATAAAATGGGGAGAAATAATCTTTGGTCTTTATGATGGTTGAAACATTCATCACAACATTATCAGAGACACCATGATACTAGTCTAAGAAGGTATGGTCAATCAGGGTCATGGGCCTGAGGGTCAATAATTATTATTGGTTTTAGGGTAGGACTTGATCCCCTTAGGCGGTGGTTTATTTATTTATTTATTATTTTTTCCATTAATTTATGTATCAACTAGGATAACCATATTTCATGAGAATGAACTTATGAAATCATATTATAGGTCCACTATTGGTTGTTGTAACACCCCAAATCAAATAACACTAAACTAGTGCATCAGGTCGGTGCACCACATGACCTCAAGCACATCTCCCTATACATCAGAGGATTTCGACTAGTAGTGAGGTCTTATGAGGTTTCCATGAGGATACTTCACCCTCATTTCATAGTATTTAAAGTATAAAAAAATATAAACATATAAACTAGATCAAGTAACCATCATAGGTAAGATAGGGTAAATTCCAATAATAACTGCAATGCCAAAATTTTATAATAATAATGTGAATTCCATATAATACCAAGATCCATTATAGAGGATCATATGAAATAAGGAATAAAAATACCCAAAAATAAATGGAAAAAAAGAACCCATACCAAAATGGTCCAAAGTTATACCATGTACAAACGTTCATGCTCCACTCTATCATACTAATCAAAACATCAGGAAATAGGACCTTGCACTAAACCTATAACCTCCAAACAAATAGTATTATGCTCGGGTACCCAAGTATCATGTCATACCAACTAGGTTGCGAGTACAAATCAATATTCCACCACCAAAAACATATCTAAAATAACCAATTCATATAAAAAGTGCATGTAGAAGTTTTACTGGTAACATATTCCCTCATAAGAAAGTAAATAAATAAAACATAGCCTCTGATTTTGGGCTCTATGATGACAGTTGATGTTGGACCTACCCACTTCATCCAAGGTAATTGTATCCCTATTCATGATAAAAGATATGGCTCATTCAGTTCCAAGGTATACCACCAGAGCAACCATAAACATAATAACTCTAGAGAATCCACGTGGCTCAATCAGGCATTCCCTTCGAATATACCCCATAGGGAATCCAGGGGGGTTACCCATGTCATTTCACCAGTCCAATCTACCAGTATGAACTCAATGAATTTTTCTTGATGTTTATAATAATGGATTGGTATAAATCCCCATCTTATACTCGTGGTATTCAATCCAAATTCAAGGAGTGTATACTATGATATTCACTAAGGTACCCTACAAGAATCCATGACATTAATCTATGGTATTCAATGAGTATAGACATTACCCAAATACTAGGGGGATTTAACCCTAATTAATTAAAAATAATGAATCTAAACAGAATCTAATGGGTTGCTCAAGGCATTCAATATAATCAGACCTCTATGAATCTAAGGGTGTGATCACACCATTGCATTCATATGAGTCCCCTAGTGGAATCCAAGGCTCACTCATGAGGTTCCACAAAAGTCTCGGTCTATATAGTTTCCATTGAATCCTCCCAATTCATTATATCCAACATCATATGAAAGATAATTAAATTAATAGATCTTTATTTACCAATAAATCATTTTCTATCAAACCAAAACATCATTCAAGAATAAAACCCTCGTGGTCTTCTTTATAGACAATTCCTATCCAAATACCAACAAATTAAAGTCAATATATATATCTCATTCCATTTAATTAATGATTTATAATTTTCTAAGGGTATAAATTTAATTTAACACAACCTCAAACATTATTTACAACTACAAGGTCATCATCCCCTGTATTGTACATGTCTTATCACTGATCTATAATTTGGTAGGCACTATGCTTACCAACATGCACTTCCTTGATCCATTGAATCAAAATAGGAACACACTCCCACACCACCCAATCATATAACCCTAATCATGATCCCATGAGTTGAGTCACATCTAAACTAGGATAACATGCCTCAACCTCTGACCATGTTCATGTGCATTTCATCCTTACTTAACTGGGAGTACCCTCGGTGCTCTTTTTTAAAACCAATCATTCATTTAGGCCAAGGATCATCACACAATCACTTGACTACCAGCATCATTCAAAAAATACAATCATTCATACCCACTCTCACCAATAATCTAAAAGAACATCCCAAACTCAACATTAAGTACCATCACCCCAAGTGATTCTATGTTTAAAACATCCAAGGTACCACCTTACCAATGTCATACACCCAGTCACACCTCACATGCACTAATCCATGATCCAAATATACCATCATTGTTTTATCTAAATAATAGGTTTTTACTATTTTCTAAACCTATAGATTACATTCCCTCCTATGAACAACTTATAGAACCTAACTCATCACCCATGGGTCAAGTATCAACAGTCCTGAGCTCTCAAGCCTAATCAAACAACAGGCCAGACTTTCGGCATGTCACTCTAAATAACACAAGGCATCCCAAATTTTTTTCTATAGTAGGTATGAAGCCTTTTACATATTAATGATAATCGTAAGACCACACATCATCTTAGTAATTGTTTCAAGAACCCAAAGTTCTCACCTAAAATGCTACCTAGTATCAAAAGTGTATCCATAACTATTAGGGTCAGGCATCTGAAGAATACTACCCTTAGAAACTGGCCTAGAAACTAGAAACTAGAACTAAAGGTGCTTAATAATAACTACATCAACACTCTATAGCACCTAAAATGAATAAAACACATAAACTAAAGCATCAACTTTACCTCACATATCTAAAGCAATTCATAAGAACTAGTGATAGCCTCGTGGGAATCAATAATTCCCATAGGATTACTAAATTTAGAAATTTATAACACAAATCAAAAAATAGCTAAACTATAGGTTATTATAGGATATTCAAGTACGAGTTCTAACCCATAGAGGCAGGGTTGTAGAAAATACTAATTTAATAAAAAAACTTAACTATTTAACGAATAAAATCAAGAATAATTCTATTAAAGAAAAAAATGGATGCTGAGATTTTAGAAAAGTAGAAAACATGATTGGAAATTGAAACTCTAGGTTCATGATAGATTATATAATAATATAATTAAAAATAAATCAAATGGTTTTAGAACCAATTTTAGTAGAATCTAATGGTCATGCTAGATAACCACAAAATCATTGATTTCCCCTTTTCAAAATGGTCATGTTACGTCAGGTTTTCATAATCTGGTAACTCAAAACCATATTTAAACATATTAAAAAATACACCCAATGTTCATAGTGAGGATCATTCACTAGTCAATGAATTTAAAGTATCATTCCCTCTCCAATCACACAATATTCATGCATGATTAAAGAAAAATAAGAGAAATGATAAATTAGGGTTACAACAAAAGACCCAAAATGAATTGCATTAAAAAATAAAATACATTAATTCAATCAATACCTCTTCATTATAGTTGATTTTCACAAGGTCTACACCCTCATTCTAGACATTAGGGGGTATAAAAATAAATATCTTATTCTACTCATTACAGGGGAAGAAATCTTTGATCCAAGTAGTGGTGCCTACCAAATCAATGAATTGAGTGTAGCCCTGACCTCTATTTATAGATCTCTTAAATGCTTATATTGGATTCAATTATCCATTAATATGTCCCATTATAAGTGGAGGGTCCACCTCAGGTATTAAATGGAATTCTATGCTTGTTATTTATTTTTACCTATTGAAAATCCCTATCAAAATAGTCACAACTAGGTATGTCCAATATAATTCATAACAAGAATTGGTTTCACATCATGAAATTGGTAGTCTCTCCTTTAAATTATTTTTCTTCACGTCAAGCTCTGTATTACATTAATTCCTTGTAATTTTTCACTTTGTGTAATTTTTTCATGATGTGAATCTTTACTTTAAACATCTAATCCTTGTTTTTCTCTAGTTATTCAGTTTTGACCCCATAAATAAAACTCACGACAAGAATTGATTTTACAATGTGAGAATAAATTTCTCTAGTTTATGTGCTCTACTCTGATTCCATGTGATTTTGGATCCTGGATTTAATATTTTTGTGTTTCACCATGCCACTTTTCATCGCATCATGAAGTTTTTGTCAGCATCCTAAAATTCATCCATTTTTGTTCCTTTTCCAAATATTCATTATTTCCAACCAAAAATCACAAAATAAGTTAAACTGCCCCAGTTTTTTAGAGATTAATCAATTATTAATATAAATAAATGTATTAATATACCCTAAAATATGTGCATGAAATACATGTATCAACAGGCTAACCCTATCATGGGTTACCCTCAAAAGTCACATGACACCGACTCACAAAACCTGAGTCACTCTCAAGTGTCAACAGGTCCTACAAACTAGCCCCTAAACCAAGCCTCACAACGGTCACCAATCATGGGTTAAAACTCATCCTTGTATCAAGGTAACATAACATCTATCATGTCCAAACATCTTCCTCCAGGTCTTGTATAACATCATGAACTCAATCTATCATACCCATTCTCGAGTCCATCATATGCCACAAGGGTCAAAACTTAATGGAAGTCATAACAGGTGTGGAATATTGTATGAAGTACACCACTCATCAATAGGTATTTCACAAGTCATCCTCTCTGTAGATACAAACACTATTTTCTAGTTCAACACTTTACACACCAAAGTTCCACCACCCTCATATGGTCTATCTCAACATTCGAGTTCTCATAGAAAGTTCGCTACCCATATATAAGGTCAAGCCTATAATGTAATACCTATAAGAAACTTCATCCATTTAAGGTTAATTTATTTAAAAATTTACATTGTTGAGACTATCATTTCAGAAGGTTCGCATTCCAGGGTTGGCAGATAGAATTTCATTCACAAGTTATGAGGGAAAATTCTTGATAAGTTTCTTACTAACATTTTATTTAACAAAACCATCATTTTCCACAAAATTCACATTTATAAGGGATTAACATGTTCTTTAGGACATATAATTCACATTTTTAATATCTTTCACATTTTCAATGATTCTTATACTTGGTTAAATAGGGTTTTATTCATAATATATTAATGAAACTTCTTTATAGATAACTTACTAGCACTCTATTTAACCAATATTGTCGCTTAAAAATACATTTTATTCTCTATAGAAGTCATAATTTGATTATGTATAGGATATATTAACTTTTCAAGTTCCCAAATTTTGAATAAATTAAGTGTCATTCACAAACTATAATGGAAACACCTTATAGGTTACTTACTGGCACCTTATTTGATCAAGACCATCATTTACAAATTCATTTATATCTACCTATTTATCAAGGAATCACCGAGGTAATTGGTCAAGTAAGATTCCATGGTATCCTTATATAGGAAAACATAATATATGAAACTAATAAAACTTTAAATAAAAATACCCCCTCATAACCAATAATCACTATAAATCATATAAAGATATAAATCAAAAAAATAAAATCATAGGCTACTAAAAATACCAAGTAACAAAACTATCAATCACCTAAAACATATGAATGATACCAAAATCATATGTTCCTCTCATGATGAATGAGCTAAAACACCCTCTCTTTCCATTTTGGGTTAAGATAAAAAATCTCATAAGAAAATAACTTCTTAAATTCAATGAATCACATGAGTTGAAATAACATCAACTATAATAGGAAAATTCCAAGAGCAACCAATACCATACCAGTGAACCTGGATTTTCCTCGGTATGTGGGTTGATCACTCCTAAGAATGATATCATTTCCAAGTCCTGAAAAATTCCCAGTATATTATCTACCATGTCTGAATAGTCAAACAAATGAAACACCCCTTTGATACCATTTTGTAACACTGAAAACTGGATACCACTAAACTGGTGCCCCAAGCTAGTGTTCTAGATGACCTCAAGTTCACCTCCATGTATACTAGAGGCAACCAAATTGTGGTGAGGGTATTTAAAGTTATCGTGGGGAGATTATAACCACATGTCAGTGTAGCTAAAGAAAAAAAATAACAGAAATATATTAACCAGATCAAATAACCATCAAATGTAAGCCTAGGAAAATAAAAAAATTAACTATAATACCAAAATGTTATAACAATAATGGTTATTCCATTCAATACCAAGATCTCACATGTTGAATCATAAACAAGGATTAATAAAAATACCCAAAAATAAATGGAAACTAATAACCCATCCCAAAATGGTCCTGAGTCCTACTCAGTCCCATTATTCTTACTCCACTCTAGCATTCCAAGAAAAACGTCGAGTAATGGGCCACTTCCTTAAACATGTAACCTATAAACATGTATTTTTCTACTTAGGTTCCCAAGTTCCATGGAATCCTAAGAAGGGTGTGATTATAACTCATTAGGATACCACAAACATCATCTTGAAAATAACCATTTAGTATAACAATTGAAAGAATATATTTAACTGATAATATATTACCACATAACAAAATAAATAAATAAAAACACAACCTCAGATTCTAGGATCCACAATGACACCTAAGATTGGATCTATCAACATTGGACAATGTTGGAACATCTCTATCCATGATGTATGATATGGCTTATTTTATTCCAAGGTAAACAACCAAGGAACTATAAATAAAATAACTCAAGTTAATATGTAATGATCAACTAGACATTCCCTTATAATAAGTCCCATAGGTAATCCAAGGGGGTAACCCTTGGAATTACAATAATCAAATATAACAGTCTAAACTTAAGGAAACATCCTTGAAATTCAGAGGTGCATCTTGATGGGAATCCCTGGCTCACACCTGAGGCATTTGACCCAAATGAAATCAATTTGAATCCAAGGATATCATCCTTTAGCATTCACCAAGGTACCCTACAAGAATCTAGGGTATCAATCTATAACATTAGATAAGTATATACATTACCTAGATCCAAGGGGGAGGTTCCACAAGGCATTTGTGATAATGAATATAAATGCAATCAAATGGTTTTATTAAGGAATTCCATATCATTGGAGCACTATGAATCCATGGGTTTCATTGCACCATGGAATTAACATGAGTCACCTAGTGGAATCAAAGTCTCACTCATGGTATTCCATACAAGTCTAGGTCCATAAAAACTCCACAAAATCCTCCCAAGGTATTCCAATCATCAACATATTAATGAGAACTCCATTAACAAATCTTTATTTTCTAACCAAGAATTTTATATCAAAATAAAACATTAGTCAGGAACAAAACCCCCATGGTCTACTTCATAGGCCATTCATACCCAAATACCAAAAAAATAAAGTATTTTTATAAATCCCATTCCATTTTATAAAAAATTTATTATTTTCCCACTACAATGATTTAATTTAACTCAACCTTGTACATTATTAATCACTAAAAATCTAGTTACAAGTTTAGAATTCCTCATTTAATTTCATAATTTACCCAATTCATTACATTAAACATCACTTAATGTATATAAAATAATTTCCAAGTTATTTTTGGGATCTTATCATTTAATTTACCATTACTCAAATATTTCTTGAGTCATAACTTACCATTTAAAGTTTACCATTTCATTAGATTTTATTAAAGGGGAAATTCTCTTTACAATTATCGATGGCTGCAAAATTCCATTTCATAAACACTGATTCAAACCAAATGGTCCCTCTTAAAACATTTAAAACATAATTATTCATTTAAGTTAATCATGTCATATCTATGTTAATTCCACGGCTAAGCATTCCTCTTGTAAATACCTTTATCCAAAAATTCAAGGCATGTAAAATGGGAAAATTAACTAAAGAAAACTCAAAATCAAATATTTAATTTAAATTAAATCAATGCATGGAGAAGTTGGCATGATCATTCTATGAATGCACTTTAATGTGAGGGAAAAGTGTGGGTTAAATTAAAATAACCACCAAACATAGGATTAAGAGAGTCTATATGTCCAATATCAGTTTTTGTTTCAACCTGAATCATAAAAAATTGAGAAACTAGACAAATTCCATAAAAAAAATTTCATATTATCCAAATAAAGTATAAAAACATCTGACAAGGAAATAGAATAATATTATGATCAAGATTAGCTATAGATTTACTATAGGCTCGTGATTTCTCTAAGAGGAAATTATAATAGACAAGAAACAAGGGAGATCTCCCATGGAGGAAGAGAGGGATAAGAGGGTGTGTGAGAGGAGTTGTGGGACAAAAAGGGGAGAAACCCAAGTGAGAAGGATAGGGGGTAGCCTTTGTTGAAATGATGGGCCTTCCCCCATCCCCCAATTAAAACCGCCTAGGAATCACTAGCTAGTTGGTATCCTCCAACTGTCTAGTTGGTGGCTTCAAGCTGAGGGCCTGCTTTTACCATCTACCACTAGCTAGCTGGTGGCACTACAGCTATATGGTTGCATGCCACAAGCTCAATGAAGACCCTATAATTCCCACTCAATCCCTCCAGGTACCATCTAAGCCCCAATTCATGAAAAAATACACACGTTTAAGGAGTTTCAACTTTCAAAACATCACTCTATAGTCCAAATTGAAATATGACTATCCATCTGAGTGAAAACTCAAATCTCCTCATGAATTTCAATGTTTAAATTGGAATGGGGTTTTATTAGGGTTTCCTACTAAATATTATATTCTCATCCCCTATATAGGAACCTTTATACTTTCACAGACCTTATGTCTTCTTTCAGGATGGTCACAGATGGACAGTTGTCGAGGTGAAGGCCTAGTGTTGAATAATAAAGCGGACACTACTACAAAACAGGCCTTTAACAACACTAACATTTATCAGTGGTAGAAAAATAAACTCATAAAGGTTAACCTTTATCAATGCTTTATTTTTATCACTGATAAAGGTCCCAAATAAAATTAAATAATTAAACAAATAAAAAAATTAACAATTTCATTAATTAAATAATTGTTTTTAAAAATGAATAAATTGAATATATATATAATATATTAAAAATTAAAAAATATTATATATTAAATATATAAATATATAAAATGAATAGGATTAAATAATTAATCAAATAAAAATTTAGAATGAGTAAATTAAGAAAAATATTAAACATTTTATTAATTAAATAATTATTGATAAAAATGAATAAATTTAATATACATATATATAGATTATAAATATTAATAAATAGTATATATTAACTATAGATATATAAAATGAATAAATTTTAATAATTAAACAAAAAAACTAAAAAATGAATAAATTACAAAATTAATTAAAAAATTATTAATGAAACAATTATTAATAAAAATGAAAATTTATAATTTATATATTAATTATAAATTATAACAAATAATATATATTAAATATAAATATTTATAAACTGACTAAAATGTTAATTAAAAACATATTAAAGTCTTATTCATTTTTAATGTTGTTTGATTTTTCAATTTAATATATATCAAACGTTGGGTGTTACATTGATTTCACATATGTTTGTGTGTGTGTGTGTAATTAGTGCATTTTTATATACAAACACACTCACAAATATATTTACGCAATATATATAAACACATACACCTAATATTTATATAATTTATTCACATTTTAGTATATTTTAGAATTTCATTATAACATGATACATTTAATATATTATTTTTTTAATCAGTCAATTTTATTAATTTATTTTTAATCTTATTACAGTTAGGGTATTAATTTTTTTAAAATTTATTTTTTATTTTATTTCTAAATTTGATCATTTTCTATAATTTATTTATATTTATTTATTTACTATGTTTTATTATTTTCAATTAGTATTCATCCACTTCAATATTTATATATATACATATTTTTTAAATAATTTATATTTAATTAATAAAACTAATCCATTTTTTCAATATTTTTAAAGTGTACTCATTTTGAATTATTCAATTTCACTCATTTTTAAAATGCATGTATTTAATATTATATATCCACTAATAATATTAAAAATATATTTGTAAATAAATATTTATAAATAAATATATTTATAAATTTATATCTACTATATTTATAAATTTATATTTTTATAATTATTATAAATAAATTATTATTATTTTTTAAATAAATATTTATATAAATTTAAATAAATAATTATATAAATAATTATAAAATTATAATAAATTTATTCAAATAATTATAATTATAAAACCTTTATCAGCACAAAATTTTTAACACTGATAAAAGGAATCTTTATCAGCGCTAAAACAACGATGTTAAAAGAGATATTTATCAGTGCTAAAACATTAGCACTGATAAATATGTCTTTTATCAGTACTCATTTAGCATTGATAAAAATCCCTTTTATTATCGATTATCAATTTATCACGGATAAAAGGGATCTTTATCAGTTCTTTTCTAAATTCGTTGTTAAAAGTTTCCATGGTCTATTTAAAAGAACCCTAAGTGTAACTCAGTCACTCACGATTCGCAAGCTCTAACGAAACTCTTTCATTGTAGGTGTGACTCCTCTATTTTTCCTTGGATTAATTAAGGTTAGAATCCAATGTATATTATTTTCTAATTTTCTCTATCATTTTTTGATTTTTTGGATTCTATGTTTTGCGTTTTTGCATTGTTCTTAACCATGACGAACCCTAAATCTCATCTCCTTGCCACTGAAATACAACGAGTGGTTCTATTTCATCTTTTTCCTCCATAGAAAATAGTTTCAAAGAAATATAAGGATGTTTTCATATGGTAATGTTAGTACACTATGTGTATAGTCCTGTATTGATAAATAAAATAGATTTTATACCACACGCTACTACAAAGGTAATGTTGGATTTATATCATGATCAAATTGAATTTGGTTAAACATTGAAGAGGTTAACCTATTTCTCAAACATTTTTTCTATATCCCTTATCCTTGACACAAGACTTTAGTGATTGGGAAGTGTGTCTGAGGTGATGTACAAACCTGAATTAGGAACTATTTGGGTATACTAGGTCAAAAATGTTACAAAATGGAATTAGAGTGAAAATAGGGATATTGGTATTGATTATATCCAAAATAAAAAACTTTCCATACATAAAAAGTAATACATAAATATGTCTGGAAAGAATAATTATGTTGGCTACTTGAGTTACCATATGAAGTCTTGGTTTTTTTATTTATTTTTGCCTTGACCTATCTTCTCAAGTCTCATGCCTCTTATTTAGGGGTTGATAGGAAGGAATCGATAAGAATATATGAAATTTCATGATCTTATGTGTCTTTGTTTAATTTTTTTATAGAATCAATTATAAATTTATATTAATAGAAACATGAATAATAAATAACTTATTAGTGATTATTAGGTTTATATAACTTATTAATTGATTGAGTTTATTTAGAAACCCCCTTTATCGATACTATTAGTTAGTTGTATTTAAAAGAATTATTATAACACATTTTAAATTATATTTAAATTATGAAAAGATATATTAAAAAGAAAATTAATGAGATAGATGGGTAGGGGGTTCACATTTAATATTTATTATTTTTTGCCTATTTTTGAAAGATTATTGTTTTTTAGAAGGGTAAAATTATCTGAATCTATACATTAATATAGAATATGTCACCACTCTGACCCTTGGATCTCTATATGAAGGATCTAATGAACATCCTCTATATACTAGAACTTATATTCATCCTCATGTCCAAGAGGTAATTATAGATCTACTTAAAGCTATGTGGTGTAATTTTCAATGATGGTAACATATAGTATTTATGGTTCCTTTAAGATTTTATGGTAATATATCATAGTAATAAATTTAGGATTCCATTTAATAGATTCATTTCATTTATAAGACTAAAAAATTCTAGATCAATACTGAGCATAAGTAGAGAAATTCACCATTTAAAGGGAAGTATGTTATTGGAGGGATCTTATGGTGGATTAAATAATATTCAAAATTTGAAGGTAGGGAATCCTTGAGTAGACAGAAGTGATTTCGAATGTAGGTGGGGTGAGATTCATTTCTTCCAAGCCATTAGAGTGAAGTTATTCCAATTCCTCTTCAATTGAGGAGAATTTTTGGGTGATTCCATCAGTGTAGGTTCCTAGGACACTTTAATCCTTATTTCCTCTTTGATGTGAAACATTTATATCGATGTGGTTAGTTGAGAAACCTCCAATGGTCCTTTTGAGATATTCTTTCTAGGTAGGGTCATTAGATATGACTAGTAGATTATTTACAGCTGATTAGTCTCTAGATGATGCTAGACAGGGTTCTTCTATAGTGATAGGAACAATCCTAGTATATTACACTCTTGTTGAAGGTCTTAGGACACAGAAGCTTCCTATTCTTTATTTAAGAGTATTTTATATTTCATCTAGGATTAGGATTAGAACTTATTCATAAATTTACAACATCAATATTCTCTATAAGTAAACATATGTAAAATAATAGTAATCAGTTTCAATTTTATACAATAGTGGTGAGAACAAGTGGTTATATATTCTTGAATTAAAAGTGAAAGTTTCCTTAAAGTTGATGAGTATTGATACACAGAGATAATATAGACATAATATGTGGTATATTTATAAATTTAGATATTATAATGGGTTTATATAGTCATTTTATATATTTTTATATCATTATTATGACATATGTTTATTTTATTTTTCACATGGGACCACTGCAAACTGCATCTCCATCCACTTTGGTGAAAGAAGCATACAACACATAATAGTCCTAAGCAACATAAATAACTTTTTGTAAAAAAGGAACATGGGTTTCAGTAATAAGGTTTTGTAAATAAGGATTCATTTTAGTAATATTGATATACAATACAATACACTCCATGCATAAAAATACACAATTACATGCATTTTTCATGAAAATCATTACTATCTTGAACAGAGATATAACACTTCAATAATAAAGTATAACCAACCTTAAATACCTTTATTTAATCCATTCTCAGACACTTTATTGCCTTTTATCTCTTGATTATGGATTGGACACCCTCTTTCAAACTAGCCTTCCTCCCATCATTGTCATACCAAATATCCTTGATGACATACCTCCCACTTAGATTGTATTCATTCATATTTGTCAAAGATACTGCCATGGCATTAAATACTGCATCTCCCAACTCATTCTTCAACTCTTTTAGCCTTTCATTGTAACATCCCATTTCCGGAAGCCGCACAGAGGCGCCCCGAACCCAGTTGGTCACATGGACTCAAGCGCATTTCCCCAAACGCCAGAGGCTGCCGACTAGCAGTGAGGGACTTGGGTGTGATAGTGGAAAAACTATGCCCTCATTGGCAGAGTACATAGCGGAAGTAAACAATAAGAAATAGAGGAAACAAAACAATCCATACATGAGTAAACAGTGGAATACTAAAGCAGTAAACAGCTGGAGCACACACATATATATGAAATGATGCATGATACATATGTCTAGGAAAACTGCCAAACAAGTCACAATGCTGGAAATACAATAGTGCCAAACCAAAGTACAAAAGAAAGGTAAACCGATAAACTTCTCAGCATCGCAAGCCATAGATTGGTCCCATGCTCTCCAAATCCAAGCAATCAAGTACCAGAAGTCAAAGGGTTCTTTTCTTTTTCTATACCTGCAACAACAAAGTCTACTTGGTCCCAAAAGCATGGCCCA
The DNA here is from genome assembly GCA_963277665.1 of Viscum album. Lineage (NCBI taxonomy): Eukaryota > Viridiplantae > Streptophyta > Magnoliopsida > Santalales > Viscaceae > Viscum > Viscum album. The sequence goes on from OY728156.1 coordinate 102,259,379, forward strand.
AATAGGGTGAGAGACTAAATCCTAGTAGGCAACCACCTGAAGATCTTTTCCTAACAGTCAGTGAGTATATGGAAGGTAACAGTAAAATAAGTAGTAAATAGTAACAGTAAACAACAGGCAGTAATAGGAAGATATACAACAATAATCAGTCCACAAAACAACAAGTAGTAGTGATGAAAATAGCTAACAATTAACAGGAAACCCTCTAGGAATTACTCATAGCCATCCCCTCTAGTCCTAACCAAGAAATACCACAACCCTCTGGGTAGTGAACTCAGCCTAACCCCTCTGGTTTGGTCATAAGAATTTATAAGACTCTCTGGGGAAGCTTACTCTGTCAATTCTCCTTATAGTCTAGGGTAGTCAGGGACTCTCTGAGGAAGATCTCGTGGTCTAACCCTCATGGCCCCAAGGTCTAGAAACTCTCTGAGGAAGCTCACTCAATCAATTCCTCCTATAGTTTCAAGTCTACCACAGACTCTCTAAGGAATATCACTCATTCAATTCCTTCTCTAGCCTAGAAAAAGGTATAAAAGCAATTCAACAAGTAAAGACACTCTGAGGAAGCTCACACGGTCTACCATCTTATAGTCTATAAGATCCAAGGCACTCTAGGGAGCTCACTCGGTCTATCCCCTATAGCCTATAATGTCCAAAGGCACTCTGGGAAGCTCACTCGGTCTATCCCCTATAGCTTATAATGTCAAGGACTCTCGAGGAAGCTCGCTCGGTCTATCCCTTACAGTCTCTAGCACCAGGTTCTCACTGCCCCATGCCAATCAGTGCATAATAATTCTATAAGGACAAAGTAAACCTATATAGCTACTTGGATAACCAAAGTACACTGATAGAGCTACTTGGATAAATAGTCTACAGCAACAAGAAGGTTATCATCATCACTCCATCCAATGGTCACAAGGATAACAAAGACCTGAAGGTTGTAAACAGAACAAAGCATGGGCAAAACATCCCAATCACAGAAATTATCCACAAACATGATCAAATTACCTCTACACAATCATGCAAGCAAGGCAGGAATAACCACAAGGGCAAAACGGTAAACACGCAATACCCCATTCATGGGTATTGGTGGAAATTGCACATAAAACTCAAAGACATCAAAAGGTAACGCACAAACCACCTACCTGGATGCTAGGAGATCAATATACTTGATCCACAAAGATTGATTCTCCTTAGAACGTCGAAGATCTGAGAAAACGTCTAGAACATTCAACCAATGATAACTTTAGAAAGAAGAGTAATTGGAAAACAAGGCTCTAGGGGAAGGAAGGACTCACTGCTGTGGTTCCAAAGAAATTGACAGCGGTTGATTCAGAGAACGGATGAAGGTGCAAGGATTCGGAGAAGTTTTGTGGTCGTACGACGTCTCTCGGTCGAACGGGGCCTAGAAGAAGATGATTCTGTCGATTAGGCATGACCTCGGTCTGTTTAATGAAAAAAAATACACGGCATGTACTTTTTGAGTACACGGCATGTACTCTGTTTTTTCGTACTCTACTTTAAGCGGCCTCCACTTCATCCCTACACACCGTGTGTGTGTCCTGGACACGGCCAGCACACGACCTGGAGCAGCAAGAGAGTACATGGCATGTACTCATAAAGTACACGGCGTGTACTTCAAAAATTTCCAGAAATTCCTCTTTTCTCAAAAACATCAGAAAAAGGAAAAACATACCTGAAACGAAGATCCGGGTTCTTACAAACTTTCCCCCTTGAAGAAATTCATCCCCGAATTTCCCTAGCAAGGTGTAGAAGAAGAAACCCTGAACAGCTCCAGCCACTACGACTGCACATCGTCCTCCCTCTCCCAAGTCACATCTTGTACTCGCCCGTGATGCCATAGCACCCATACCAGAGGAACAGAACGGCCTCGGAGAACCTTCGTACTGTGATCAACAATCCATATAGGATGCTCCTCAAACGATGCATCCTCTTCGAGCTCAACCTCCTCAGGTTGTAAGACATGAGACAGTTCTGAAAAGTAACGTCGGAGCTGAGAAATGTGGAAGACGTCATGCATATCCTGTTACCTATGAGGTAACTGCAACCGATAGGCGACCGGCCCAACTCTCTCCATCACCTCAAACGGACTGACGTATCGCGGTGAAATCTTACCCTATATTAGAATTCTCTTGTGTCCCAACCTCGGTGCGACACGTGGGAAAACCTGATCCCCGACCTCGAACCCCAAAGGTCGTCTCTTCTGATCAGCATAAGACTTCTGTCAATACTGTGCTGAAACCATCCTATTTCGAATCAAATCTCTCTTCCCAGAGGTCTCCTGAACAAGACGAGGTCCCAGCTAATTTTTCTATCCTGCCTCTAGTCATCATAAGGGTGATCGACATGGCCTACCATACAAAGTCTCGTAAGGTTCCATCTGAATAGTCGCCTGAAAACTGTTGTTGTAGGTGAACTCAACAAAAGGGATATGCTTCTCCCAAGAACTTCCAAAGTCTAGAATGAAAGCTTGGAGTATATCCTCAAGCACCTGGATCATACGCTCGAACTGGCCATCAGTCTGGGGATGGTATGTTGTACTCAAAAGCACATGTGTCCCCAAGGCCTTCTAAAGTCCTTGCCAGAACCGAGAAGTAAAGTGTGCATCCCTGTCTAAAACAATGGAGTGTGGAACTCCATGTAGATGTACAATCTCTCGGATGTACAACCATCCCAACTCATCTACATTGAAGGTCTCCTTAATGGGAAATAATTGAGAAATCTTCGTAAACCTGTCGACGACAACCCAAACAGCATCACTCCCTCGGGGTGACCTCGGCAACCCTATCACGAAGTCCATCGTGACGTCATTCCACTTCCACTCAGTAATGGGTAACTGCTGCAAAAGGTCTACTTGTCTCTGATGCTCTACTTTCACCTGATGAAAAGTATAACATCTTATGACAAAACCGGAAACATATCTCTTCATACCTGGCCACCAGTACTGACGATGAAGATCTCGATATATCTTGGTGTCTCCAGGATGAACTATCCAAACTAAGGAATGAAAATCCCACAAAACTCCTCGCATATGTCTGTTGGAACCCATACGCATCCCAAGAAACACAAGATATCATCCTCTCCCACTATCCATCCAAAAAGAGGGTCCTCTCTTGACACACTCTCCCGCAAGACTAAGCCTTCTGAGTCTGATACCTGCCTCATCCGTACCCGATCAAGAAGAGTAGAGGTAACAGCTACAGAAAGAAAGTATGTCCCTGTCTATCGTGCACCTCCAAGTGCATCTCAGAGAACATATCCATAAGATGCCACTCACTACTGGCCTCCTGAACTGCCTGAATCTGAGTTCTTATACTCAATGCATCTGCCACTTCGTTGCCCTTTCCCGGTGTATAGGCGAGCTTGAAGTCGAAAGAATGAAGATACTCGACCCACCTGCGTTGTCTCAGATTCAGATCATGCTGAATAAAGATATACTTGGGACTCTTGTGGTCGGTGAAAACCACAAAGTGCTCTCCCATAAGGTAGTGTCTCCAACAGCATAAGGCATGAACAACAACTACCAACTCCAGATCGTGTGTCAGGTAGTTCTTCTCATGTGGCATCAACTGCTGAGACCCGAATGCAATGACTGCATATCCCTGTATAAGTACGGTGCCCAACCCGATACCTGAAGAATCACAATAAACAGTATAGATCTTTCCTTGATCTGGCAAGACTAGTATCGGTGTTGACGTAAAACTTCCCTTCAGCTCCTGAAAGGCTGACTCACAAGAATCTGACCATAAGAACTTTTCCCCCTTCTTGGTCAGACCTATCAATGGTGCTGCTAGGTGAAAAAAGTCATGTATGAAGCACCTGTAGTATCCATCCATCCCTAGGAAACTCCGTACCTCAAAAACGTTCTTCAGCTGCTCCCAGTAAACTACAGCTCTAACTTTCTCTGGGTCCACTGATAATCCTATCTCTGAGATAACATGACCCAGAAAGTGAATTTGATCCATCCACAAGTGGCATTTCGAGAGCTTATCATATAACTTATGCTCTCTCAGTGTACTCAGAACGATCTCAAGATGTGTAGCATGGTCATGTCGAGTGTGAGAGTACACCAAGATATCGTCTATGAAGACCACGATGAAGAAATCCAAGTAAGGATGGAACACTCGGCTCATCAGAACCATGAAAACTGCTGGCGCATTTGTGAGACCGAATGGCATAACCATATACTCGTATAGAACATACCTGCTCCTGAAGGCTGTAAGAGGTATATCTGATGGTCTAACGCACAACTGATGATAATCGGACCTCAAATTGATCTTTGAGAACACTCAGGCTCCTCGAATCTGATCAAAGAGGTCATAGATCCTCGACAAGGGATATCGGTTCTTGACCATCAACTGGTTCAACTTCTGATAATCCACGTAAAGAATAAGGGTATCGTCTGCCTTCTTCGAAAAAAGGGCAGGCGAACCCCAAGGAGAAGTACTAGGTCGGATGAAACCCTTTACCTGCAACTCCTCTAACTGCTTCTTGAGCTCCTGCAACTCACGTGTAGCCATCCTATAGGGAATAATGGACACCGATGCCACTCCATGCAAAAGCTAAATTGAGAAGTATACCTCATGCTTCAGAGTCAGACCTAAAAGGTCCTCTGGGAAGACGTCTCTAAAATGATCCACCACTGGAGGAAAGTCCAACTGTGAAGTCCCCTAGTCATCTAGATAAAGACTAGAAATCTAGGCTATAACTCCTCATAGCCCATGATGCTCGAGTCCCGCTCAACTCACCTAAACATCCCACTCGTCTCTATGAAGAAAGGATTCACCCTCTGGTGATATGAAACTCACCGTGCAGCGATAACAGTAAATGACCGCCTAGAAGGGAACCAACCAGTCCATCCTGATAATGACATCATAACCTGTCATCTCTAGGACATAGAGATCCCATAAGAAATGATACCTTGTAACCTCAAGAGGATACTCTCTGCACTGAAGGATGCTAGATGTCCTCATTCCCAATGGCGTGTCAAGGGTCAACATGTCAGCAGATGAAAAGATATACAGCCCAAGGCTCTCCACAACTGCAATAGAGAAAAAACTATGTGAAGCACTAGTATAGAAAAGGGATGAATATAAAACTGAGGCTACTAGGATCGTACCTCGAACTGTAGAAGGGTCAGGATCCTGCTCCTGGTAGGTCTGCTCCACGGTGAAAGTCTGGCATGTACCACGGCCCTCCGCCCCTATCTGACCACTCTAAGCTGATCCACTCTGCGGTCGCTGATGACCGGGTGACTAACCACCATGGTCGTGACCTCCACCACGGCCCGAATGGCCGGAAGAACTCCAGTTCCCAGACTGGTGAGAAATTGGAAAAACATCTCTAGAATGCGGTGTCATAGAAGAACCCCTACCACCAGCTAAAGGTGAGAATCTCTGAAAAAAGCGCTGAAGATGGCCCATCTTTCCGCAAGATCGGCACTCCATCAGATCTCTCTGGCACTGGGGCCTAGTATTCCCACTCCTACCGCACCGGTAGCACACAACCTGGATTCTAGAAGATACATCCCACCTGCCCTGATCTCCTCAATAAGACTCTCTACGGCACTTCCTACTATCCGTAGGAGGAACACTATCTCTGGATGTTGAACCTCCCTAGCTCACTGCTCCAGAATCCCTCAGATTGTGCTCAGTGATAAGCGCCTGGTTGGCGATAGAGGATATCGAAGTTAACCTGAAGATATTCACCTGGGAATGGATGTCCTACCTGATATCATCCTCAAACTTACTAGCAAGGAAAAACTCATCACCTTCTGGGATTGGTGAGTAACACTGCAGTTCAGTAAAGCGGGACGAGTACTCCATAATAGAGAGAGTACCCTAGTGCTGGCTCATAAACTCCCAGGATCGATCAGCCCTCAGGGTCTCCGGATAGAATTAGTTATAGAAGGTGTGCCAAAACTCATCCAAATACATACTTTGTTGGTGCCCTGACTGTGAGATCACCTCCCACCACCTCTTGGTGGTGTCTCGGACCATATAGGTGTCCATATTTACTCTCTTCTCTGGGGGTATCTCGAGATGCTCGAAGATAGTCAGTGTGGCTTCTAACCACGACTCGGAAGCTTGGGTTCCTCCATCCCTTGAGAAATTAGGAGGATACTGCTTCTGAAAGACCCGCATCAACTCATCCATCGACGGGGCAGGAGGCGGTGCTCCCTGAAAAGTCTGCATCATCCTCAGGAAGTCCTCCCTGAACTACATATCGGCTCCTACAATGGGTATAACTGCTGGTGCCAAGGCTGGCATAACAGGAGTATCTATAGAAGGATCCTGATCGGCCATATCCGGTGTCTGATCACCATCTGGAAACTAAAGTACAACTATAGGATGTCTCAGAGGCATAGCTCTGAAAGATCAAAAGCACACCTTAGATCAGGATTATCAAATACTGAGAACACAAGAGTACAAAACGGTAATAGGAGAAGGAAACATTAAAGTTTTACCAAACACGACTACACGACATGTATAAAAACTACATGACATTTTCTCTTAATCCATTCACATGGGCATGTATTCTTGCCACACTGGTCATGTAACAACCCAAACTACCTGGCGTGTTGTGCCCACACACGGCGTGTACTTGAACTCTACTCCCCTGCCCGAGTCTCCTTACACGGATAACCTGCATGGTCCACTTAAACTTATACTACATGGTGTGTTTCCCATGGACACGGCATGTACTAAAAAGTTTTTGGAAACCTATGTTGTTAGTTACATGGTCGGCTACACGTCTGACCCTTACACGGCGTGTTCCAAACAAACACAGCGTGTATAGGAGAAGATAACACTGACCCGTGTTGTTCGTGACACAACTGGGTACCTGGAACAAAACTACATGGTGTGTTCCTACCAAACACGGCGTGTTCTACTTGAGCTTCCGTGGCCCGTGTGGTTAGTGACACGACCGGGTACACGGCTCACTACTACACAGCGTGTACCTACCATACACGGCGTGTTCCAGAAGATTTTCCACAACACCGTGTTCCTGCTCACACAGTCAGATACACATTTTAAAAACTACACAGTGCGTATATACAAAGTACACACCGTGTATTCTGGGTTTTTTCGGGCAGTATCTCGGAAACTACACTGGAGTCCAGAAAACACAGAAACAAGGCATGAAGGTGCCAAATTCTGATCCATGAGGGCCCATACTCTTTTCAAATCAAATATTGGCATCCAATACAGTCATATAAAAGGAAGAACAGGTCAATGATCCACCAATTTCTGATTAAAGAGGGCCCATAACACCTCAAGAACCAAAATTTGGCATTCATCTAAGAAAGTACAATACAAATATTCCTCTAAAAAATAGCATGGATTCTATTAAGCATCTATCACAACAACATGCATAATCTACACAAGTCTATCACAACAACATGCAATCGTTAATGCTCTCTAGATGGCATGGCAACAATACATGGCATGTGATTTCTAACAGGTGCCTATATGATGCATGAGATGGCATACCCTCATCTCATTAGGTTGCGATAGAAATAGAACCATGATAGCAACAACAATAACAACACAAGTCATGTGAATCACTCTAGGTGAAATCATATCAACAGTAACATCGCAAAACCAGAAAACTGCAATAAGAAAGGTAGATTGGATTTTCCCTGTACAAGGGTTAGCTACTCCCGAGCACAGCTTAACACCAAGTACCGAATCCATCATATCCCTATCTAAGGCTCCAAATAGTAAGTCAAGAGAAAAGAATCCATTTGATACCACTTTGTAATGTACCGGTTCTGGAAGCCGCCCAGAGGCGCCCCGTACCTAGTTGGTCACATGGCCTCAACTGCATTTCCCCAAATTTCAGAGGCTACCGACTAGCAGTGAGGGCCTTGGGTGTGATAGTGGGGAAACTATGCCCTCATTGGCAGAGTACACAGCAGAAGTAAACAATAAGAAATAGTAGAAACAGAACAATCCATACACGAGTAAACAGCGGAAGACTAAAGCAGTAAACAGCTGGAGCACACATATATATATGAAATGATGCATGATACATATGTCTAGGAAAACTGCAAAACAAGTCACAATGCTGGAAATACAATAGTGCCAAACCAAAGTAAAAAAAGAAAGGTAAATAGATAAACTCCTCAGCATCGCAAGCCATAGCTTGGTCCCATGCTCTCCTACTCCAAGCAATCAAGTACCAGAAGTCGAAGGGCACTTTCCCTTGTCTATACCTACAACAACATAGTCTGATTGGGCCCAAAAGCATGTCCCAAACAGGGTGTGAGACTAAATCCCAATAGGAAACCACCTGAAGATCTGTGTCTAATAGTAATTGATTATATGGTAGGTAATAGTACAGTAAGCAGTAAACAGTAACAGTAAACAACAGGCAGTAACAGGAATATGTACAACAATAATCAATCCACAGAACAACAAGTAGTAGTGAATAAAATAGCTAACCATTAACAGGAAACCCTCTGGGAAGTACTCGCAACCATCCCCTCTGGTCCTAACCAATAAATACCACAACCCTTTGGGCAATGCACTCAGCCTAACCCCTCTAGTTTGGTCGTATGAATTTATAATACTCTCTAGGGAAGCTCACTCGGTCAATTCCCCTTATAGTCTAGGGTAGTCAGGGACTCTCTGAGGAAGATCACGTGGTCTAACCCTCGTGGCCCCAAGGTCTAGAAACTCTCTGAAGAAGCTCACTCGGTCAATTCCTTCTATAGTTTCAAGTCTACCACAGACTCTCTAAGGAAGCTCACTCAGTCAATTCCTTCTCTAGCCTAGAAAAAAGTTTAAAAGAAATTCAACAAGTAAAGACTCTCTGAGGAAGCTCACATGGTCTACCCTCCTGTAGTCTATAAGAACCAAGTCACTCCGGGGAGCTCACTCGGTCTATCCCCTATAGCTTATAATGTCCAAAGGCACTCTGGGAAGCTCACTCGGTCTATCCCCTATAGCCTATAATGTCAAGGACTCTCTGGGAAGATCACTCAGTATATCCCTTACGGTCTATAGCACCAGGTTCTCACAGCCTCGTGCCAGTTAGTGCATAATAATGCTATAAGGCCAAAGTACACCTATAGATCTACTTGGCTAACCAAAGTACACCTATATAGCTACTTGGATAAACAGTCTACAGTAACAAGCAGGTTATCATCATCACTCCATCCAACAGTCACAAGACTAACAAAGACCCGAAGATTATAAATAGAACAAAACATGGGAAAAACATCCCAATCACAAAAATTATCCAAAAACATGATCAAATTAACTCTACACAAGCATTAAAGCAAGTCAAGAATAACCACAAGGGCAAAACGATAAACATGCAATACCCCGTTCACGGGTATTGGTGGAAATTGCACATCAAACTCAAAGACATCGAAAGGTAAGGCAAAAAACACCTACCTGGATGCTAGGAGATCAATATACTTGAGCCACGAAGATTGATTCTCCTTAGAACGTCGAATATCTGAGAAAACTTCTATAACATTCAACTGATGATAACTTGAGAAAGAAGAATAATTGGAAAACAAGGCTCTAGGGGAAGGAAGGGCTCACCGCTGTAGTTCCAACGTAGTTGACAGTGGTAGATTCGGAGAACATATGATAGCGCGGGGACTCGAAGAAGTTCCACAGTCGTATGACATCTCTAGGTTGAATGTGACCTAGAAGAAGACAATTATGTCGATTAGGCGCGACCCCAGTCCGTTTAATGAAAAAAAGAAAATACACGGCGTGTACTTCTTGAGTACACGACGTGTACTCTATTTTTATGTACTCTGCTTTAAGCGGCCTCCACTTCATCCCTACACACTGTGTGTGTGGCTTGGACACGTCCAGCACACGACCTGGCGTGGCAAGGGAGTACACGGCGTGTACTCATAAAGTACACGGTGTGTACTTCAAAAATTTCTAGAAATTCCTCTTTTCTCAAAAACTTTAGAAAAAGGAAAAACATACCTGAAATGAATGTTCAGGTTCTTAAATTCATCCTCCTCATTTACTAATTCCTGAGAACACAAAAAATTACACCGAATAATTAATCAAAACATAATTAATGAATTTTTTTAGATTCCTAATATGCATTTTCTTATATGACTCATTCAGTTGCTTTTGAAAAAACTTTGTCAAAAATTACTTTTATTTTGAGTGTTGTCACATTAAATTCTATTAGAAATCCACTTTTAAGCATAATTGTATGAGAATACTACTATGAGGAGTGTCCTCCTAAAAATACTCATGTTGCACATTTTTCTAAAAACAAACATGCCAAACACACCTTTTGATTCTCTTCTCCTTTACCCTTGATAAATTTAAAAGTGTGCTAATTTTACTCTTAATGTTATCCCTACCATAATTAGAAGAGATATTTAGCCCTGTTTTCAACTTCATCTTCATGATACATTCTCTTGGTATCTTGTATAAATGGTTGGATTTCAGGATCTCTCATCCTCCTCACACCAATACCACCACAAGTTTGTATCTCCACTAAACCCTTCCGAAAAAAAGAAACATTTTAGAGGAAGTGGAAAACAATAAATGAGTGTGAGAGGAAGTAAATTATTGTGGGTGGATGTCATGTGGATTTGAATGTTCATTCCTTCATTTTTGTAAAGTAATATGTTAGAATCCATAATTAAAATAACATTTAATTTATTTTTGAATCTTAGTGGAAAATCGACTTTCATCTCCCAAATAGTTATTTTTGAATTTTTTTTCTTGAGACCCATTCCTTATATCTTCTATGTTTTTTGAACTACTTTGAGTAGTATTTATCCAAAATGATCACCAGTACATGGTATGGGATGACATTTGGTTAGAGTAGTTCAAGAAACATAGGTGGATGTCCATAAAAGATGGGAGATAAATATTAAACAACAAAATACAATAATAACTCTTTGGGAGGTATGTCATCAATGAACTTTGGAACCACAATGATGGGAGTAAGGCTAGTTTAAAAGATGGATTCCAATCCATCATTAATAGATGAAGGAAATCAATATCTGATGATAGATTAAATTAAGGTAGTGAAGGTTATGTGTACTATAGTATTGAAGTATTATATCTTTTTTCAATATAGTAACAATTTTCATGAAAAAATCATGAAATTGTGTACTTTTATGAATAGAGTATATTGTATTGTTGTTATTCAAGACAAATTAAATGTTTGACTACTCATGTAGACAATTTATTCTGAACATGATGATGTTACTAATCCCGAGGAAGAACAGACTGTTGATGATGAAACTGTGGAATTATTAAGGGATCAACAATATATTGATGAAAAAAATGACATAGCATCATAGTTTTGAATAAAATTATCAAGGAAGGAAGTCAGGGTATTAAATTTAAGGTTGGTTATAATTAATGCGGCCAACCTATTGACCCCAAATAGTCAATGTTCATTAGTTATCTTGGGGTCATAAGAAGGATGAATGTTCTAATTGATATTGACTTGTGGCGCCACATCCAACCTGCAATAAAGGAAATCCTTTGGAAATATATAACGGTAATGTTAAAATATAATTTCTCTATTTTACTAAAAATGTATATAATGAAATGATGATTTAATTTTCATTATTCCTTACATAATTTTTTTTATTTTAGAATATTTCCATAATAAATTTTTCTTAATAGCCACTGGAAAATCTCATAGAGGGTTCATAACTCTTCTGATGAAGTTACATCTTAGGGATGTAGAGGGGAAAATAAATCCCCACCAACCACTTGGTTATACACACTTTATAAAGTAGGAAACATGGAGTGTTTTCATCAATTATCATAATGAGAAATCATTTTAGGTGAAATGCAGTCGATAATATATTATTTGAAATTATTTATTTTATCCAACATAATTCAAAAAAATAATTTATTAAATATAAAAACATTATTTAAAATAAAGAATGTTCATCAAAACCAATGTACCCTATCACATAGGAAGGATGGGGTATGCTTCATTAAATAAAAAATTGATATGTATTTTAAATAAAAAATAAAATTTTAATTATGTGATATGAAACAACATATGCTTATTTTTTTATATGAAGATTGATGAATCAAAATTTGAAACCACTTCTATCTCTTGTCTTGTACTAAGGAAGGAGGCTCATGTAAATAAAGAGGGTAAATTAGTTGATGAAAACACAAAAGCAATATGGGAAGCATAAGTAAGTATGAAAAGATTGTAATTTGTTATGATTTATAAAAATATTACATAAAAGTATCTATTTATGTTCATGTTTTTTTATATGGTTTAGACACAAGAATTGGAAATGAATATACCATAATAAAAGCTACTTTTTGTAGCTTTAAAGAGTCATGAACAATATGGTTGTGTTAAAGGATTAGGTTTTGGAGTCTCTCCTCAGATATATTTTGAGAAGATAAAACCACATGAAGATACATATAATATGGTGAGATGATTTCAAACAAAAATAGACTCACTGTAAGATATTTTTTATAGTCTAGATTGTAAGACCAATATATAATAAATGATCAAAGAAAATCAGTGGTGGAGCAAATATTTTCACATGAACCAAATGATACCACTATATTTGAAGTTATTCATTACCCCCAAATGCATACCTTACCTAGGGTAATCAGTTTTTTTATTACTCTTTCTCCTAAATGTGAATCAAAAAACTTTCGATAACATTATATTACTATAATTTTATAGGGTATAGTTGTATGTGTTTTTTATCTGTCAACACCCATGTACTGCCATATTGCGATGGGTACAAAGTAAAATATCCTAGGAGACTAGATAAAAAATAAAGACCTCCCAAAAGATCACATGATAGTGGGGATTGAGGTATATTTATGATTCAAATGTTGAGTTTCTTGTTCCACTTGATGGTCTGGATATTACAATGGTTGAATCTGCTATTGGAGCTTTCATAGCATGGTCATCTAATCATATAAAGATACATGATGTACATCTTTAACAAATTGTTTCATATTAAAAACATGTAACAGTTGATGATAAAAGGTCTAAATTGAGGTATGATATTACATATGGATAAAGTGGTGGAGAAATAGAAGTTCAAATCAAGAAAATCTAGAGAATTGACCAAGAAAACAAAATGACCTTCCAAGAGTACATTCTCCCTGCCAGTTCCAAAGAAACATTTATTATCATTATAAATTCATGTATAGACCACATTTAAAGATAAAAATATGTCTTAAATGGAATATAAATAAAAAATATATGGATATTCCTTCACATACATAATTGGTCTCGAGACTCTAACTGAGATTCTCAAGCATGAATGGCTGGGCATCTTAGTTGTGAATACATACATAAGGTACATTTTCATAATATTTCTGTCCAAATAATGAGATAATATGTTTATTAAAGTTAATAACTATTAATATTTTGTATAGGATTTTATATCACAACTATATTAATGGAATATCATTCAAATCATTATTTGGATTCATTAATCCTTGTATCATTTCTATGTCATCGCTTACTTTGAATGAGGAAGCAAATAAGAAGAAAAAAATGAGTTACTCAAAGCGTTTAATAAAAAATCATCATACAATAGACTCTTTTTTATGGCTATAATTCAAAGGTAAAACTCTAAAATCTAATCACATAAAATATATTTTTAATTTTTTAATTACTTAATTGATTTTTTTAGTGTGCACTAGATGCTGATAGAAGAAAATATGGACACCCAAAATATTTATTTTTTCAGATCCAATGCATGGATATGCAACCAACCGACCACAGATGATGTGTATTGTGAATATGTAATACACTATAATCAACATTTTATAAATAAACTTCAAATTATATTTTCAGTCATTGTATTAATAGGAATTTTGTTAGAATAGAGTGGCCGCTCAATACAGGCTATATCATGGCATGAAGTTGGTGTCTAAAGGGATAGAACATATGGATTACTACAAATAGAAAAAAATTAAGTAATATATATAAATATTTAACTATCAAAACAATTTACTTATTTTGTTCAATGTTTATACAGTGTATGAAAAAATTTAATATCATCAATTGTGGATATTATGTTTACAAATTTATGAGAGAAATCATAAATCATGAAAAGACAAGCATCCCCCAACAGGTAATTTAAAATGGTAATTAAAATTTCATTAAATACATTTCATAATCATTTTTTTCCTATATTTTCTTAGTACTACGAGATTTTTGATAACCAAGTTACTAAAAAAATAAATCAATTTGTTTAGATATGATTGGGTAGCATACTTTTTGTTAGAATTTATGACAACCAAAAATTTAGGTGATTACCTACTATGTTTGTTATCCAATATGACTTATTAACTTCGAAATATATTTGGGATTTGAATCATTAGTGTCAGAAGGATTATATTTTATTTTGTATATCTTTCTCAATTAGAAGAATATTGGAGGAAATCAATTTGTTTAGAAGTGATGACCTACAAAAAAATTATTGGGAAATCATGGATATGGAGGTGGAAGTGGAGGTGGAGGCGGAGGCGAAGGCAGAAGTGGAGGTGAAGGCGGAGGTAGATTCAGAGGCAGAGTCGAAGTTGGAGACCAACATGGAGGAGGAGGAAGAGGTGAAGACTGAGGTGGAGACTAAGGCGGAGGAGGATAAGAAGCATTGTCTTGACTAAAATTGGCATTTTTATTGAAAAGAAAAAGATATTACAACATAAAGAGAACTGGAAAAGATTAAAGGGTGAAAAAATGTAAACTGAGAGCATCACTAATGATAATGTTCATATCCTCTGTAGGAATGGATTAAATACTAGAGAAAAATATATGGGAAGTATGTTGAGAAGCTCTAGAGGCAAAGAAATCATCTGCTTTATTCCCCTCTTGATAGGTATGAGAAATAATAATATTTATCTGAGTCATTCTTCTGAATTTGTGAACATGATAATATATACTCTAAGAGTAGGAGATGTTCCCTTTAATAACATTAAAGATAACTTGAGAATCAGTTTCAACAATCACAAGAGAGATTTTCCTCATGCTGCAAAATTGAAGACCTATGAGCATAGCATTAGCCTCTGATTGAAAAGAGTCACCCATCCTATATGAGGCTGAGAAAGAAAAGATAATTGAACCCCTATAGTCACAAACTATGCCTCCACCCCTCATCATTCCCATACTGCACGAACCATCAATATTATTCTTTAACCCTAATATTGGAGGATTTTAGTTGATTCAATGACCAGAGTATTTCTCATGATAGATAGATGAGGACCTTTTAGAAGGGTTGAGAAATGTGAAAGAGGGTTCCTCATACCAATGGTTTAGCATCTGCACTAATTCCAGAAGAATACTCTTGGTTCTGGAGACAATATCCAATGAAGATCTTTTGGAGCCACCAAACTGGGCTTTATTTCTGGATTTCCAAATACTTCAAAATCCCACTGCAAGAATGAGAGATATTTTTTTATATTCTATGTTGTTACCACCTGACCAATAAAACTACTATTCTAAGAAATTTTTTCAAGAAATAGATGGATTTTGGAACCCTGTGAAGCTGCTGAAGTAAATACAAACCTATTTATCCCATTGTCTCTCAAAGAATAGGTGACGTGAGGATTCTAGGCAAGAAACTGAGTAGCAACAAAATTTTGACGCTAATTGAATACCCAAATGATTATTAAAATAATTTTTTTCACCACTTTTTTATGTTAATATAGGGTATTAATACACCTCTAAGATCATTCTATGCTAGGATCTTCAATTTCTCTACTAGTGTAATTAAATCCATATCTTTACAACTCCCAATCATCAAACTGGTATATAATCTAACTTAAATGTTTGGATAAATATGTATATAATAAACTATCAAAGTCAAAAGATGTATAAAATAACTATTAGAGAAAACCATCATAGATATATCATGTTTTTCAAGGAGGGTTTCTGTCAAATTGTCCGTTATTAGTTTAAAATTTTCATTTTAATACAAAAAAGTTTCACTCACTGAAAACCAATAAAATGTGATCTTATTGTCTTTATAATTTGGGAAAATGATTCATAATTCATTTGTGACATGTATGAATTAGTCTCATGTCAAACCCACACATGATTCCACATGTATGGTTCAAAGTGAATGTTTCCATTTTAAAATGATATTTTAGTAAAAAACACAAGTGGCATACTCAAAACCAAGGAAACACATTCTTATTATTTTTATACTTTAGTAAAACAATACATAAGTCATTTGGGACGTTTAGAAATTATTTTAACCTCAATATGATGCATGGTGTGACTGGTATGAGTCCAAGTGCATCTTTTTATTCAATGTTGACATTAATTTTAGTGAATAAAACAACTAACATATTAAAAATTGATCAAACACATTTAGATTGTTTTGGTACTTTATTAAAATGATCCATATTTAATTTGTGAGGTATATTAATTAGCTACACCTCAATCTGATGCATGGTGTAACTGATATGAATCCAAGTGTTTGTTATCAGTTTTAAATTAACATTTTAATAAAAAAATTGTCACCCACAGAAAACTAAGTAAATGCGCTCATATTGTCTTGATAATTTGGTATAATTATTCATGATTTATTTTTTATTTTTATGAATTAGTCTCATGTCAAATCCACATAGGATGCCACTTGTAGGGCTCAATGTGTGTGTTTCTAGTTTAAAATTACATTTTAGTAAAAAACACAAGTGGCATAATAAAAACTGAGGAAATACATTATGGTTATTTTTATACTTTAATAAAATGATCCATAAGTCATTTGGGACATGTAGGAATCATTCTCATGTCAATATGATGCATGGTGTTACTGGTATGACTCCAAGTGCCTCTTTTTATTCATAAATGACATTAATTTTAGTGAAAAAAATTGTCATACTCAAAACTAAGAAAACACATTCATATTGTTTTGGTACTTTAGGTTAATTATCCATGAGTCATTATTGATTTATATTAATCATTCGAACCTCAATCTGATGTACAGTGTGATTGGTATGACTCTAAGTGTCTGTTATCAGTTTAAAATTTATATTTTAATACAAAAAAGTTCCACTCACTAAACACTAAGAAAACATGCCTGGATTGTCTTGATAAATTAAGGAAAAAATTCATAATTCATTTATGACATGTATGAATCAGTCTCATGTTAAACCCGCACATGAGGCCACCTGTATGGCTCAAAGTGCGTGTTTCCAATTTAAAAGAACATTTTAGTAAACAAAAACAATTGGCATACTCAAAACTAAGGTAACACATTTTTATTATCTTGATAATTTAGTAAAATGATCCATAAGTCATTTGGGAGATGTAGGAACCAGCATCACCACAATCTGACACACAGTGTGACTAGTATGACTCCAAGTGCGTCATTTTATTCAAAATTGACATTAATTTTAGTGAAAAAAACAACTGACATACTCAAAACTAAGAAAACACATTTGTATTGTTATGGTACTTTAATAAAATTATTCATAAGTCATTTTTGTTGTGTATGAATCATCCAAACCTCAATCTGATTCACGGTGTGACCAGTATGACTTCAAGTGTCTTTTATCAGTTTAAAATTGTCATTTTAATACAAAAAAGTGTCACTCACAGAAAATTGAGAAAATGTGATTGGATTGTCTTCATAATTTGGTAAAATAATTAATAATTCATTTTTGATATATATGAATTAGTCACATGTAAAACCCATAAATGATTCCACCTATATGACTCAGAGTACATGTTTATAGTTTAAAATGATATTTTAGTGAAAAACAAAAGTGGCCTAATCAAAACTGATGGAAAACATTATGATTATTTTTGATAATTTAGTAAAATTATACATGAGTCATTTGGTATTTTTATTAATCATCCATACCTAAATATGATTAATGGTGTGATTGGTATGACTACAAGTGCATATTTTTATTCAAAATTGATATTACTTTTAGTGGAAAAAAATAACTGGCATACTCAAAATTGAGAAAATTCATTAGTATAGTTTTTGTAATTTAGGAAAATTATTCATAAGTAATTTTTTATGTGTAATAATCATTTTAACCTCAATATGATGCATGGTGTGACCGGTATGAATCCAATTGTGTCTTTTTATTCAAAATGGCATTAATTTTAATCAAAAAACAACTAACATACTCAAAACTGAGAAAATGCATTCAGATTGTTTTGTTACTTTAATTAAGTGATTCATAAACCATTTATAATGTGTAATAATTATTCACACTTCAATTAGACTCAAGGTGTGACTGGTATGACCCTAAGTGTGCCTTTTTATTCAAAATTTACATTAATTTTAGTAAAAAACAAATGACATACTCTATAATAGTGTTTTTTCTTGTATTTGTGTTAGAAATTTTATTTCATTTAAATTAATTATTTTTATATTATTTTGGTAATTTCTGTTTTTGTTTTTAGTGATGCAGTATGTTGTTATAGCACACTGCACCTATTTCTAGTGATGCAGTGTGTTGTACCATCACAGTGCAGTTTTTACCTTTATCAGCACTACTAAATGCGCTGATAAATATATCCTTTGTCAATGCCTATATAAGAACCAATAAATTATTCATTTATAAGTTATTTTAGAAGCGCTGATAAAGTTAATCTTTATCAGTGCTTCTAAAAGTGGTGATAAAGGGTATCTTTATCAGTGCTGTTAGAAGCACTCATAAAGGTTAGCTTTATCAGTGCTTGTAGAAGCACTTATAAAGGGTATCTTTATCAGCGCTTTTTAAAGAACTGATAAAGGAATATTTAACATCACTTCTAAAAGCACTGATAAAGGGTATCTTTATCAATTCTAAATAAAAGTGCAGATAAATTTTATTGTTTATCAATAATTTTATTTTCACTGATAAAGCTACCCTTTATCAGTGCTTTTCTAGCACTGATAAAATACTTGGCCTTTTAACAGTGCTGAGGTAGTCATCACTTTTCTAGCACTAATAAAGGCCTTTTCTAGCACAATTAAAGACATGTTTTATAGTAGTGGGAGATTCTTTTGTGGAGTCTTGGATCAAGTAGGAGTAATTATATAGTTAAGGAGATTGGGTTTGAGGTAAAACTTTGAGTTTTTAGTGGATCCTTATATACTTTTATTTTCCTTGTCATTTACCTTGTATATGTGTCGGCCTAGTGAGATACCAATTGTATATGAATTTCTGTATGCTACATTTCATTTTATTATAGAATGTTTAGTTTATTTATTATCTTTGTGTACTCTAATTTTTATGATGATTGGTTATTTCTTATTATTTTCACTATGATATAGGGGTTATACTCTCCCCACGGCATCACCTTATACTCCTATTGCTAGCTAGAATCCTGCAAATATCCATGCGTGATGTAATATGGAATCAACAGTATAGTTAATGTACATAGTGATCCAGGCTGAGAAATTTCAAGAGCCTACCAAGGTGAAGTACCCAATCTAATGATGTCTTAATTATCCAGGTCCTCTAATTGATCTTTAATCTATCTTAGTCTATAAAGTGATATAAAGGGAGTTATTTGGGACTCTAACCTTGAAATATATCAATAAAAAAATTTACCACATTCTCTTGAGGTAGTCAAAACATGTTATCTGGAAAAAAATATCAAGATCATGTCAAACCATATATATAAATCCATCCTAAAAAAATACTTCAATTGCCCCCAATTCCATTACTACTAATTATAATTATATAATCCAGACATCTATCATGATATTTCCTTCTTTTCTATCATATTCATCTCATTCATCCTTGAATACATGAGTTTCACTCTCTATAGTTGAGAACAACACCTTATAACCAAATAGACTATGTGTATATTATATATAACTAACTAACATATTCTTATAATGATATCAAACATGTGAATATTTAGGACATTATAATACAACAATAATTGCATGCTTCTTATTTGAATAATTAATGATGGTATCTTTAATCCCTAATATTTCTACTCTCCTTGAGGTATTTATATGTGAATGAAAAGTGGTTCAATTTCTATCTATAAGCCCAGTTAATATACTACCCACATCATAAAAAATTAAATGAGTAACACTGGAATCAAATAATGTAAAAATGATAGTAGTTTTAATTAATAAGGTACCTCTAATCAAATAATGTTCTGCCTTAGCCTCTAGTCAAAGCTTATCAACTAAAAATAGGTGACTATGAGTCATATCAAAATAGGATCATGCACCTTTATATGATATATCCAATTATGATGCCATGGATAGTCATAAAATAAACCCATGTAAAAAATATTGTTTGAATAAACCATCTTTATAGACTATCCAAACTAGGACTATGATACTAATGCATAATTTGATACCTCTATCATAGATTAACTAACTGGAATCTTTCAATATTTCTTCAAGTATCCAATATTTACACGCATAAAATAATTTTTAGGATGGAGAGGGTAATACCTCTTGAATTGTTAAAAATAACCACACTAGAATCATCTTTCCTGTGAATCCCTCTATCTTGTAGAGGACTACCTTAGTGTATCCCTATTATATTATACTCCCATCTCTCAAGAAGATGTATCCCACCTTCACTTCATCTAACTACACAAGTCACTATCACTACTCAGTTAGGTAATGATATTCCCACCTAGGGAATTCCCCAAGATATCCTTTTCTACTATAATTTTCTTATTCACCATCTTGATATTACAGTCAAAAAACATCATCACCATAAATATTATGATAGGTTACAATTATGAGTCGAAACTTTTGGACTTCAATGACTAAATATAAGATATTTCTAGTGTAAGTAAATCCAAAGTTGTAAAATGAGTGGAATTATTTATAGTAATCAAATATCTATACTACATATCATAGAACATGTTTTTCCATAATAATGGAATCAAATTCTTATAGAATTTTTATTCCACTCAAATTAAATTTTCGTATATTGATTATAGCTTGAAATTTTCCATGATTGCTATGGTGGAGGATATTCTGCACTAAGATTTAAATCCTTATTTAGAATTATCTCCTTCTATGGAATATTTATAAGATAATATATTATATTTTTCATGTGTAAAAAGGGTAAGAAGAAAGTTTTGGATTTATATGTATTAAACACTATCCCATGAAGGAAATTTTTACTTAGAAAATGCTACTTCTTAATGAAAAAAAATTATCACTCAATCATCTTCAAAATAACTACACTAACAGGAGTTTATTCCTTCAAGGAATTTTTGTGTTGTTTTTATACTCTATTTCCCTAATTAATTAATATAAATAAAAATGTTTTATTCAAAGTAACATATTATAAAATAGAATAAGGCCTATATATTTCACTCTAATATATATAAATCCCTTTATGATGACAAAGTATAATTTTTGGAAATGAAAATTTATATTATTTTTTAATTCTTTTCCTTACATATAATCAATTTTGATAAAGCACCATTTTCATGAGTAAAAATGATTAATTAGTTTTAAAAATTAACAAAAAATATTCTAATTTTGAGAATTCCAATATTGAGTAGAAATTTTAAATAGATCCTTTATCTAACTCTATTCACAGTGTTGTTAAATGACTCTTCATTCCCTTTGCATTTGTTTTTTCATCCATGTTTGGGAATAACATAAGGTTATGATTTCTTTAACCCATTCAGGTTTTATATTTCTTTTAGGGTTTTAATAATATATCCTTAACTTGGAAAAACATCTTATCAAACTATTCCCATGTCATCCCTTTATGAAACTTATCATATTAAGAAAATCACACCCCTCATTTGTTAGATATTTAAAAAATAAATTTATAAAATTATAGTCACATCTGTTTGATTGTCTAAAAAATAAAATATCTCATTGATTCACTTTAAAAATTGTTCCACTACTTTGGGTGCTAAATCCTCTCAAATGATTTTAGGATACTATCTCTAAATTCCAAAAACCTATCTACTCAATATGGTTGTGGTGGTTCTTCCCCACTAATATTTTGATAATATCACACTCAATCCCTAAGGAACTATTTAACTAATGGTGGATAATTATTGAATATATTTTTTGTAGCATACTCTTCCTAATTCACAAGAGGTATCCTTCTCCTATTCCTATAAAAAACTCATTAAACTCTATCATAAATTATATATATATGGATACCCAAAATTCAATCAATTATTTCTGTAGTTAACCCAAAAGTTTCTAAAAACTAGCCACAAAAATATTTTACCAAACCACTCATCCCTAAAGGGTCCATTTCCATTGAATCTTCCCTTTCCAAACCATAATTAAAATAAATAAAGTCAAATGTTTTATAAAAAAAATTTAAAATCCAATTTAAAAATCAATATTTTCAGACAATTCATTTTGAAATAAACTTCATAGTCAAAACCAAACACACATTTCTTCTTAAACTAGGAAAAATAACTATAACAACTCAGGAAACCAACTACAAGTGGTTCACTATCCACATGGTCTACCTTTGCATCCTAGTAACTCATGGTTCACTATAAATAAGTTAGATATACCTTTTCATAACTTCATCATGAGTCATAAATTAATTTATTTCTATGAATTTTATATAATAGAACCAATATTAAAACCATTTATAACATCCCCACCATACCCTTCACCCCTCAACCTCACTTGAGTCATGTTAGAATGTCACAAGGCTTTTGGTGTGTCCCCCTAATCACTAAGAGCTGTCATTAAGTATTGAGATTTTAGAAATTACCATTAAGGGTTGGTTTTACCTCATTTTTATCTCATTATTCATGTCAATACTCCATTAAAATTAAAATAAGGTATATAAATGTTTTATATTTTCAACTAGTAGATAATAAAAACAAAATGGTAGAAAATACTATGTAGTATCTCATATATGATACATGATAAAAAAATATTTAAAAAAAATATATTACAGTTAAGTAAAAATGACATGTGAAATATGAATATACATCTCAATGAAAAGGCCCACAAGGAAAAAAATTAGACATTCCAAAATTGATCCCAAATGACTACCATTGTTGGCACCAAAATCTTATTTCAGACATCAAATGGCTAGTTTTGGGTAAACAAAACACACCACCCACCCTGAAGGGCCATTATGTGGATGATGAATTGGGTTCACACAAGTTCTCATATATGTGCAAAAATATGGAGTTCATTGTACAATGGACGTGCAATCCAAAGGTGACATACAGTTCCACAACTTCACTACAGGCCAACTACCCGATTAAGGTTGGGTCACGTAACAAATTAGTGCATCAGACAACAACAAAAAATCATTTTGTGACACCATAAAACATAATCTTTTGGTCATGTTCCAAATATGACATCAATCTAAAAATGTTGTGCAACCAAGTCCCAGATTCATAAGATGAGTCTATGCACAACTTGACTTGCGTGCCCAAGGGGTTTCACACCCAAAAATGAGGATTTAATCTATAAATAGAATCTCACCCCCTCCCTTAGGAAGGCTCTTAGAAATATGAAACACTTCTCCCATGTATGAAAACCATCCTATTCTATGAAAGTGTGCAACAAGTAACACCCAAGGTAGATAATTCTTTATGATATACCTCCTGTGGGACTAAAATTTACTTGGCCCATGGTAGAGTGATCCTCGTGAAACTCTTCTGAATGTAGTTTGGGTGCATGAAAAAAAAGTTTCTTGTGCGCAAACCTGATTTGTGTGCAATCTTAAAATATTGCGCTCACCTACTCCTTGATACTCCATGTCCTACTGTTGTACTAGAGAACCCTTCTCGTATAAATCTTGTGTTAAACCCAACCCATTTGCACACAACAATTTCTTGGTCCCCTACCTAATGTCCCCTATGCCTCTAGTGTAGCCCTATCTGTTACTTCTAAGCATAGGTACCATGAAACCTTTTCTTTTAAGAATAGGTACTGTAACATAGACCTAATGATTTACCACTCCTCCACATTAGTGCCAACACCATGCCCCTCCTAGAGGTGCATGAGTGGTGGTCACATAAGCCCTAGGGGTAAGAGGTTAGTTCCTAATGTTTGAGCTACAGGATGTAAAACTGTTTGGTTCCATTTCCTAATCATATGAATTTAAAATACGTGACAACATCCTCAGCACATGACATAAGATTATATCCTTACCCTATGTGGCGAACACAGGATTCCCCATGTACAATCATCATGGGATTTTACCCTCTCTCACCTCAATTATCAAACCTTTCCACTCAGGGAAGATTCTATGTGTTATCCCCACACCATCCCTCATCTATGATTCTCTCGTGACATGAGCGTCCATACCACATGATGTTAATATTCATGGATTTTTTCTATCACACAGTCATAAACTATGACATTGAACTATATAGGTTTTGATCCATGTCTTTTAAACAGGGTATGTAGAATTCCTCCCTGAGGTTAAATTCAGAAAACGGTAAACCTTCAGGTGTGACATCATCCCTCCTTTGGACACACCTCCTAGATTTAAATCCATGGGGTGTTTCATTCCAATAGTAAACTTTCATGTGTGACATCATCCCTCCTAGGGATGTACCTACCTGATCCACCTCCATAAGGAGTTTTAATCCATTGGTAAACTCTCAAGTGTAGCATCATCCCTCCTAGGGATTCACCTTCCAGATCTACCTCTATGGGGTGTTCTAATTCATTGGTAAATTATCCAGGTGTTTCCCTATTAAGGGTACACCTCATCGATCTTCCTACATATGGTGATCAATATGTCTCCACAAGACATTAATATTGTGCCCTGATCCGTCTCTGCAGGACATTTTGATCCATCTCCACACAATGTTAAACTTGCTCTCTAATATATCTCTATAGGACATTCTGATCCATTAGAATAAGACATTAAAATCATTCCCTGATCCATCTCTGCAATATATTTTGATTTTTCTCCACAAGATGTTAAACTCACATCCCAATCCATTTCAACTAGATGCTCAGATTCATCTCCATAGGACTTAGAACTTCTGACCTTACCCAAAACACCTACCTCATATAGAACATGAGATTCTTGGGGTAAAAAAGCCTTGGAATACTTATGCACCTGTTGTTAATTAACTCATGATCTACATGGGATACCTTATGTTTTGTGTCTAAGAAGAATCATACAATATTCCATCCTATGAGTAAGATTCACATGTGACCAATGATCCCAATGTCCAGACATGACTAGGGATTCCCAATGTGACTACTCTCCTAACCGAAGTTTCCTTTCCTACCAGATAGAAGTAGTGTAATTTACTAACTTTCAAAAAGATATGGAACTGAGAATGAGTTCCATGAACATGACTTAAATATATGAGGGAGACAACAACTAATAAAAAATCTCTAAGAATCCATGGAAGGAGGCCAAAATCCCATAATCCTATTTTGATCAAGGATCATACATCACTGATGAAAGTGTTGAAAGTTTCATACCATTGAAAAGTGGTAATTTTGGGAAACAAGATTCCAGTGTACGCATATGTGTTGACATGTAGGTAGGCCCCATCAAAAATGTCGTAAATAGAAATGGTAAGCCCGATGTGAATCTCTTATCCTGAACTTAGGGGTTAGTAATGTTTCAGCATCAGTATATTAGCATGTCATCAGATTTAAACATTTTGTGTCAAGTCCCACCAAGAAAATGGTGGGCCTAGCATGGAACTTTCCTGGGAATTGGGGCAATTATAAATTGGGAATCCTTGTTCTAAGAAATTGTCAGGATAGATCCCTCTCTATTTTATAGGTGTTTGAACAACCTGCATGATGGAACGCAAGTCTCCCCTCAACGCGCAAGTTTCGGCACACAAATCTTCTGTCCCCCTAGACACTTGCGCAACCAACTTAATAACTTGTGCACCCCTTCTTCCTTTGCCATATTTTGATTATCTGGTCACTAAGGATAAATGGAACGCATGTTTCCAATCTTTCTAGGCATTGGCATGCAAGTCTCTTCACGGAGCACAATTCACTTGCGCGACCAACACAATACTTGTACGACCCTCTTTCCTTTTCCATATTTTGATGTCCTGATCTTGAAAAACATATGGTGCACAAGTTTTCAAGCCTTCAATAACATGACACGCATGCCCCTTTTCCAAAAACCACTTTTCTTCATTTGACGATTTTTAGGCCCAAAAATTTGGCAAACACTGGAAAACGGCACCACCTTGTATCTGTTATTTTTGTACTGCCTCCAGATCATCCATTCCTTTGTCTACATTCTTGAATTAAACATGGATCGTTGACCACAGCTCTTGAACTTGACATTCCACCATCAAATCCCCTTTGTCAACAAATTTGTATGTCATGGTTTACTTTGTCAACAATCACAACACAATTGCCTACTTTTTCAACAAACACAATCACCTCAAAAATGATTCAATGATACCTTGAGGAATTTTTGCCCAACAATATCCCCCTTTGGGTTTGTTGACAACTCTTCCATAAAAAGATACATCATTAAACCTTCATCCACTATTCGCCTATTTCAATTCCGATAGCATTCAAGGATTTACTCAACACATACTCTAAGCCCACATGAGCAATGCTCGGTGTGAGAAACAAGAGTAAATGAAAAGTTCATCAATGAATCACTTCATCTCTGATACTCACTGTTGTCACCAAAATGATACCATTTTTTACCAAACTGATACCAATAGTTGGAAATTTTCTTACCACATTCCAATCAGATGTCGTGATATCTATTCTTTGATCGATCACTTCTAGCATCGCCAGATTTAATACGCACCCCCTTTATGCTCACAGCCTTAACCCTTGTCAACATCAAAACCTCTTTAGCCCTAATGCCTGTGTTTTCCAAGCTAAAATCTGGATAATCATTTTCAACTAGCTTCAAATCCCCCTATCTGGTTGCTCCACCTGTCAGCTTCTCCCCATATCATTCATGATTTATAAAATTTCCACACTGTCTCCCCCTTGAACAGTCACTATTTTCTCCCCCTTTGTCAACGAACCCAAAGGTCACTCCTTTGCAGTCTGTAACAGAGTAGAGAACATATATCAGCACCTTAGGGAAAAACACATCATACCTCGGGGAGAGGGGGAGGTGGTCCCACATTCACACTCTTTCAAGTGCGGGGAGTTGACTGAACTCCCAGAGTTATTCGATGCCTCTCAAAATCTTCCTTGGGTAAGGCCTTTGTTAGAATGTTTGCAACCTGTAGCTCTGTAGGCACATACTCCAATTTCACAATTCCTTGCTCAACCTTCTCCTTGATGAAATGATATTTGATCTCAATGTGCTTGGTTCTTGAGTGATGGATGGGATTTTTTCTAAGATTGATAGCACTTGAGTTATCGCACTGGATTCCAATTAGAGACTTCACTTAAATGCCCATATCTTCAAGTTGTTGCTTCATCCACAATAACTATGTGCATGCTTGAGTGGCCGCAATATACTCAGCTTCCGCGGTGCTCAATGAAATTCAATCTTTATTCTTGATTATCCAAGAGATACACAATCCACCAAGATAAAATGCACCTCCTGACGTTTATTTTCTGTCATTTGCTGATCCGACCCAATCTGCATATGTGTAACCCAATAACACTGATTTATATTTGTTAGTATACATCAGACCGAAATCCATAGTGCCTTTGATATACCGAAGTATTCTTTTTACAACAATCATGTGGCTTTCCTTGGGATTACTCTGATATCTCACTGCTTGGCATGTAGTGAAAACAATATCAGGCCTTGTCGTGGTCAAATACAGCAAACTTCCAATTATTTTCCTGAATTTTATGATATTAACTACCCTTCCATCCTCATCTTTTGATAATTTCATCCGGGTAGCAACCGGAGTCTTCATCTCCTTGGAATTATCCATTCCAAGCCTTATTAAAACCTCCTTGGAATATTTGGATTGAGAAATGAATGTTTCATTCCTTCCTTGTGTCACCTATAGACCAAGGAAAAACATTAGCTCACCAATCATTGACATTTCAAACTCATTTTTCATGAATTCGTAAAATTGTCTGCACTGAGCTTCATCTGATCCACCAAATATTATGTCATCGAAATAAACCAACACCATAATCCTTTGATTACTATTGTTGATAAAATAAAGATTGTAATAAACTCCCCCATACTGGAAACCAAGCTTCTTCAAGTACTAATCAAGCCTTGAGTACCATGTTCTTGGTGCTTGTTTCAGCCCATACAATTCCTTCTTTAGCCTGAAAACTTTGTTCTCATCCTCATGAATGAGAAAACCATCTGGATGCTCAATATACACCTCCTCTTCTAGAACACCATTCAAGAATGCGGATTTTACATCCATCTGGAACACTTTGAACTTTCGTTTCACTGCTATGGCCAAAAATAATCTGATTGTATCCAGCCTTGCAACCAGTGCAAATGTCTCATCAACATCTATTCCCTCTATCTAGGAGTATCCCTTACACACTAGCTGTGCTTTGTTCTGAATCATTGTGCCATATTCATTCATCTTGTTGCGATAAACCCATTTAGTCCCGATGACATTCTTGTCTGCTGGCCTTGAAACAATCTCCCATGCTTGGTTCTTCTCAATCTGATCAAGCTCTTCATTCATAGTCTGAACCCAGTTTTCATCTTCAGCTGCATCGGAAAAACATTTCAGCTCCACCTGAGATAAAAATGATGTTCACTATAATGGTTTCATTCTTCGAGTCTGAACTGGAGCTGTCTGATCACCAATGATATTCTGGCTATCAATTTCAGCTCGATTCTTTGGCTTCTTTGCAGACACAGACTTGACACTTTCTTGTTCATCATCAGTATCTTCTTTTGAGTTAGCCTTTGCCACTTCTGCTCCCCCTTTGTTTCTTACTTGATCATCACTTTCATCCAGAAATTGTTCACTGGGTCATTGAGTATTCTGTTCATTTTCAACTATAGTGACATCATTGATCTAAACAATTTTTCCCAGCCTTTTGTTGAAACATTTATATTCTTTTCTTTTCCTTGAGAAGCCAAGGAATATCCCCTCATCTCCTCATGACTCAAACTTCCTGTGATTTTCTTTGTTGAGAATGAATCACTTACTCCCAAATATTCGAAAGTATTTTGGTGTTGGCTTCTTTTCGTACCACATTTCATACGGAGTCTTCCCTTCCTTCAGACACAACAGATACCTATTCGAAATATATACCAATGTCAAAATTGCTTCCTTCCAAAATTTATCTGGTAGGTTCTTTTCAATAAGAATCATTATAGCCATGTTGTTGATGATCCGATTTCTCCTCTCAACTACTCCATTCTGTTGGGGAGTTCTCATTGATGAAACTTGATGCCTTATCCCGTGTTTCTCGAGATAGTTTTAGACATGACTGTTTGTGAATTCCGTACCATTATCAGTACGAAATTTTATAATTTTCTACCCAATCATCCTTTCTGATTCCCTCCTATACTTCTTTATGCAACTGAACACCTCTGTCTTATGGGTAAAGACAAATACCCAGGCCATTCTGCTATAATCATCAATGAAAAGAACATAGTACCTTCCCATTTATATCTTGTGGTGAGATAGGTCCACATACATCAGCATGCACCAATTCGAGTACTCTAGTTGATTTCTGTTCCTTTGGACTGTATGACTTTCTGATGATCTTCCCTTGTTGGCAAGCATCACACGTATGAGTGTGATCACGTGATAGTTTGGGAAGCTCTCTAACAGCATCACACCTTACCAGATCTTCCATGGATGGTTGGAATAGATGACCAAGTCTCTTATTCCATAACTGGTTTTCTTCCTCTCTGGATAAAAGGCATTTATCTTCTTCCCCACCTACAAGGTAAAGATTTCCCTTTGTCCTTTTTCCCTGTAGAAAAACTACTCCATATTTTCCTTTCACAACACACATCTTCTTGGTAAATCGGATATAGTGCCCAGAGTCACATAGTTGACTAACACTGAGCAAGTTATGACTAAGACCCTCTACAACTAAGACATCAGTATGTCTCATTTCTTTGCCCCCAAACTTGGATTTTCCTGAGCCAACAATCTTTAGGCCTTCATCGTTTCCAAATTTGAAAACTCCTTCTTTGTCATATTTTATGCCTGTAACAAGATCCTTATTACCAGTCATGTGAGAAGTGCAACCACTATTAAGGATCCATACACCAGAGCGATCTGATGCCTTAAGGGAAATTTCTTCCACCGCATCCTTCTCATTTTTCTTCTTCTTGGTCCATACTTTTGCCTTCATACTCAGCGTGGATTGAGACTTCTGTTATTTCTCAGAGTATGATGGACCATCTTCCTCTTACAAAGCTTCAAATCTATTCTTCATTTTTAACTCACATGTTGGTTTATTGATCTACTACTTACGAATGTTTTGATTCTTCTTTGGAAAATTTCTCTGTATGGCTGAAGTGCAGTACCTAGCCATGTGCCCAAATCCACCACACCAAAAATAGTGTCCTTCGAAATATGTTCTGGAAAACTGTTCTCTATTTGGCTGCAACCTCTATTCTTGTTCTCTTCAATATCTCTTGGCTATAGAACACACATACTGTGAATTTACCATCTTCCCACAACAATAACACCTGATATAAGGTGCATTCCTTCATGTTGCTTCAACACTACGATTTTCCCATTTGGATCTCTAAATATTCTGATTCTGCTTTGTGGCCAAATCAACTTTCAATTTCAGGATGGGTGCTTGCGGTATGACTTTAATTGCCACAGATTTTGGCTTCTTATTAAGCCTTGAATCATCCTTAACATCTAAACTCAATTGCTGCTTCTTTCCTGCTGAACAACTAGGGTCCTCTTTCACCTTTTTAGTCTTTGGAATGACCTATTTTCCTGACATCACATTGGAGGTCAAGAGTTTTTCTTGATCCTTCATTTTTATTCACAGACTGACCACTTCTTCTTCAAGCTCTTTGATACGTCTGACCTGCTCCTTTCCTATGTTAGTCAAACAATCAATTTCCTTCTTTTGTTCCTCAATTTTAAGCTTATACTCAACAATATTTTCTGATCTCTCTGGTGTTGAGGATTTTAGTATTTTAATTTCTTCTAATATCTCATAATTTTTTTCATCCTATTGTTGCATATAGAGTTTGGCATCACGAACCAATTTATTGGTTTTCTTTGTTTGGGCTCTCCAAACGTCTATCTCCTCAAGAGATGCTTCCAATTCGGCTTCCATATCAACTCTTCCTTAAACTTCTTCTTCTTCTTCTCCAGCGTCAGTTTCTTCCTTTTCATGAGAACTACCAACAGCCACCACCATAGCATTTTCTCCACGATCTTTGCAGTTTTCAATCTCCTCAACCTCTTTAACCTCAGACTCATCAGAACTATCTATTTCTTGTGAAAGAAGATTCTTCTTCTTGAAGAAATTTCTCTTGAACTGCTACTTCCCTTTCACATAGGTTGAAGATTTATTTTTGAGAATTTCAACATCATCTTCATCATTTTCATCTTGAAACTTTTTGGGGCATCTTGTTGTGAGATTTCCAAACTTTCCACATCTAAATCATGCAAGAGGAAGTTTCCATTTGAACTTTCTTTTTCCTCTTTGAAGGTTTGAGGAGAGGAATGACATTACATCATCTGTCTTTTCTTCCTCCTGAGAATATTCAATGGTGAGCTTCTTCATGGCCTTAAATGCCACCTCTTTGGATTTCCCATTTTACATAGCATTGTTATCATCATTTCACATTTCATATGCAATAAGGGTGTTGTGCAGGTTATCCAATGTCAATTTTTTCGGGTCTTTATCTTCCAAAACAGAAACTTTTGAATTAAACTAAGGTGGATGCTTTCTCAGGATGCGCTACACAATTTTTATGTCTTCGATAGTTTCACCAAGACCTCGCATGTCTTCTACCACAGCATTTACCCTATCAAATAATGCATCAACAGACTCATTCAGGTTCATTCTCAGGTCTTCATACTTATTCCACAACACTTGCAGCTTTACCTCTCTAACCTTTGTATCCCCTTCATATATATTCAAAATCATTTCCCACATGGAATGTGATGTTTTTCATGACATAAACATTGTATAGATGGGATTGGAAAGGGATCCCCCTAAGGCATTGATTGCTTTGGAATCAGCATCCAACTCTCTATGCTCAACTTCTGATAATGCTCCACTATTAATATAAGTTGTGATACCATGCATAGCTTTTGAAAACACATCCATTCCCAAAGATCGGAAATAGTGTTGCATTTGATTCTTCCATATCTGAAAATTACATCTGTCAAAGATCATAATCCCTTTATGATTAGTTACCTCCATTGAGATAAGAACAAATATCAATCTTTCCCTTTGATACCAATTTTTAGGTTTACAAGGCTGAATACCCTGAGAGGGGGGGTGAATCAGGGTATGAATAATTTAAAATTAAATCCCGTTCTAATCTTGTTTCACTGTTATGAAAAACACTCTTCTCTCTCTTTCCTGTTGCACAATATAAACTGAAGGTAAAGCAAGCACAGGACACAACAATTTTTACTTGGTTCACCGCTAAGTGCTACGTCCAAGGAGTATACACCAACAGGTTTTCGGTCGTACCAAATTCCACTAAACTTTACTAATTGTGGATTGCAAGGTTTTAGGAATAGTCACTCTGTCTCAGGCTCGCTGCCTTTACAAGGTTTAGGGTCAGCTCACTGCTTTCCCAAGGGTCACTCTCTGTTTCTCTCTCTCTGGCTCACTACCGGTGGAGAGGATCACCTTCTTCCTCTTCCTTTGCTCACTGCTCCAGAAAGGATCCACTCACAGTTTATAGACTTGTAGGTCTCTTCATTATCTCTAATGAATACATCCTCTGTGGTATGTGGATGCTCTGTGGAAGTCGAACTTTCACCCGTAGATGAATCTCTCTTTGCACTGAAGGTATCGAGAAAACTTTCAGCTTCCACGCAGCCCTGAATCACTACCGAAAATCAACCTTACTTGGCGCGCAAGTCTAATCTGGAATGAAAGTATCAGTGCGCAAGTCACAACTGGTGCGTAGGTCCACCTCAACTACCTGCGCGACACAAGTCTCTGCTCCTCCAAACTTGCGTAACGCAACTCCTTTTACGCCCAAACCACTATTAGCGCGCAACTACCAACCGGCGTGCAACTTCAACCACTGACACGCAAGTCTACCTACGCGACCACACACCACTTGCACGACTTCCACACCTGCATGATGGGAGCTCTAATTTTTCTATTTTTTGAACTCCATTTAAAATGAGGAGGGGTTGTCTGGTATTTATAGGCATTTGAACAACCTGTGCGAAGGCGCGCAAGTCTCCCCTCGGCGGGAAAGTTTCAGCATGCAAGTCTTCTGTACCCCTAGACACTTGTGTGACCAACTTAATAACTTGGGCGCTCCTTCTTCCTTTGACATATTTTGATAATCTGATCACTAAGGACAAATGGCGTGCAAGTTTCTACTCCTTATAGGCATTGGTGTGCAAGTCTCTTCACGGCGCGCAAGTCACTTTCACGACCAACCCAATACTTGTGCGACCCTCTTTCCTTTTCCATATTTTGATGTCCTGATCTTGAAAAACATATGGCGTTCAAGTTTCCAAGACTTCAAGAACACGATGTGCAAGTCCCTTTTCTAAAAACCACTTTTCTTCGTTTGACGATTTTCAGGCCCAAAAATTTTGCAAACACTGGAAAATGGCACCACCTTGTATTTGTTCTTTTTGTACTGCCTCCAGACCATCCATTCCTTTTTCAACATTCATGAATCAAACATGGATCATTGACCATAGCTCTTGAACTCAACATTCCACCATGAAATCCCATTTTTCAACAAATTTGTATGTCATGGTTTTCTTTTTCAACAATCACAGCATAGTTGTCTACTTTGTCAACAAACACAATCACCTCAAAAATGCTTCAATGATACCTTGAGGGATTTTTTTCCAACAGAATTAATTACCTTGTGATCAACATGGGTTGTCTTAGGTTTTTCACCTAAGATTCCTCATATGTGATTCCCTCCAAAGAGGAAGATTCATAGGTGACCAATTCATCCAACTTCTAGACATACCCAGCGATGACCAACTTGACTACTCTCCTGACCAAGGTTGTTTCCCTTCCAGATATAAGCATTATAATTAATCACCATCCACAAAGATATTTCATTGGGAATGAGTTCCACAAAACATGACTCAAATTTATGAGGGAGACCCAGACTAGGAAACAATCTCCAAGGAAAAATCCATGGAAGGAGGAACCAATATCCCATCATCCTTTTTCAATCAAGGAGAATACATCACAAATGAATGTTATGAAATCTACCCACCTTTGGAAAGTGATAATGCGGGGTAACAAGAATCCAACACACGCATCTGTGTCAACACGCAGGCAGGACCTAGTGAAAGCATAAAAAACTGTGTCTCCCTAAAAACTCCACAAGTCATCCCATTGTTTGGAAATTGTCATCCTATATAGATCCTTCACCATCACTATAATCCACCACTAATGAAATAATACATATTTAATTTACTTGTTCCATGCAATATACATTATACTAGTCCACAAAGTGGATGAGTGGGTATTGATTATAATGCTCTATAGGATAACCATACAAATCTCCATGCACCCTATGTATGTAAAAATCAACTAAGAATTAGATTATTTTTGTAAAACATGGCCCCATACCTTGACAATTCATAGAACCATAACAAAACTTGTTAAATTTCAATGATAATAAATCTTTTCAATAAATCATAAAAAACTGGCAAAAATCCCCAATTTTTAAAAATGAACATCTATGCACCACAAATCCTCATCTAAAATTTGAGGGAATGGGGAAAACATTGGAAACCACTATTAATAAAAAAGGGCACCTTCTTCTAATGAGTGGAATGAATAACCAACCATTTCCAACATAATCATTAAACTATATGAGGCACCCATACATAAGCAAATATTTTGATCTTTTTCAACCCCAATAAGAAACATATACTCAATAAGAAATTAAAACCTATGTCTAAGCCCCCAACCAAAAATCCAATCAATAATAATTGAATCATAAATTTACTTTTAACTTCATAAAACCATCAAAAAAATAATAAAATTAACTCCATAATTTCCATTAATTCTTGAAAAACACACATGAAATCATAACTAAACTGATTCAATTTTTTCCAAAATGACTCACAAAAAAACTTTTTATACATATAACACACCCTTAATTAATAAATAATTTTAACACTATAAAATAAATTTAAAAAATCACCACCTTCATGATTATCAAAATTCACATAAAATTTAGTGTACGAGAATCCACCCACATCAATAAGTAATAAAATGAAATCACATCACCAAACTCATGATTTGTGCTCCCTTAAACATTCAAAAGCACTTAAAAATAAAAGACTAGGTTTATTAAAGTTCTAAAATATGATTTCATACAAAACATTCTTAGTTTGGTTTTCACAAAATTAAAATAAAGAATAGAAATAATACAGGAAATATAAATCTTTCCTACATTTAATCTAGACTCAAACCACCCAAGGATCTATAAGAGAATAGTTCTATAGAAAGAGATAAACTTAAAATCACCTATAAGAACACCCTAGGCTGATATATCTATGGTAGAAGAGATAAATGAGACTAATGTCCCAAATTTTTATAAATATATAAGGCTTAAGATGGTTTTAAAGTCACTTCATGGACGATTTCATGGTCAAAATGACCATAAAGGAGATCGTGCACTGGCCATAAGTTAAAAAAATTTAACATGCATGGTATACATGAATGGTCCCAATGATTTTTCATCTTATCATACATTATCTAATATAATTTTAAACTAACTTTCATGGGAATTGGGAAATTATTCTTACTCCCTCAGCCATAAACCTACTACTACACACTTTAAAACCCATAAAAATGTCCAATTTCTCCCCCAAACCTCCAAATTTTAAATATATATAAACAATAGAAAAATCATACATCAAATGATACCTAAAATTTAGGTCAAAATATAACCTCAGGAATGGATCCCTATATACTAAAGACAGTTGACTACTGGGGAGGTATAAAATCAATAATGGGATGACTATGTCCTTAAATATATCTTGTAAGTGAAGTGGCCAGTTTTTTTTAATTCAACATAACTCATCCATATATCATATATACCTTAAACCCTTATTGAAAAAATCTTGAAATAATTGGCACCCCACAATCCAATATATCAAAGTTGAACATCCTATATGATATGAATTGATTATATAATATATTATTCTATAAACATATATAACATTGAATAAATAAAATAGTGACATATTAGGCTTATGAATGATACATATGCCATAAAATTATTGAAATAAAATATAATAGCCTCTTTTGGTGATCCCTTTTCAAAACAAAAATGGAAAGAAATTGAAGTTTGAGGATCTTATTCTATTGTTAGGCCTGCCTCTCCTAGGATTCTCTTTGTTTGATAGGACTACCTTTCCTAGGACATCTTCGATCACCCACCCTACCTCACCTAGGTCATCTTTGGTCACCCATATTACCTAACCCAGGTCTCTCTAAGCATCCCAAACTACATCACCCATCTCACCTACATGCACTAACTTACTTTCTCAGACTTACTCTAACCAGACCCTTGTTTTTATTATAAATATACCCCCTTGGGAAATGCATAGCAAATGAGTTCCCCACTTTTAGAAGAGATAGAAAGATTCCTGAAGATGCATCACTCAAGCCTTTAACACTTGAACTAGAAATCCTACAACAATATAATACTTAAGAAAATTAACTTAAGTAATATTCAGGTGTTATCTAAAGCCCTCACCTGGGTGACCAACTACCCAGGGCTCATCACTTGGGTGACCAACCACTCGATTTTTCTCACCTACATAACCAATCTCCTGAGGCTGCTCACCTAGGTGAATATACACCTAGGGATTCCCACCAAATTGAACCATCACCCAGGGATACCCATCTAAGTGAACCATTTCCTAGATATTCTAATATAATAAAACTACTTCCCAATCATGTTTCTTCCCTAAAATGTCATCCTCCTTTACCCAATTCTCCCATTTGGGAATTTCATTAAGACCTCCCCCACAACCACTATATTTTAATGGTTGGGGTATTGGGCACACCAATTTTCCCCCTTTTGATCATGAATTCCCTTGGTAAAGGATAACCCCCACTTTTCCTCCCTAACTGAAGGGGTTCTTGAGAAGTTTGTAATCATACATACCCTTGGTAATGATAACCCCAATCCTAGAGGTAGTGGTGGAAATGTTATATTTTTAAGCAGTGGAACTTACTTCCCCCATGTTTTTTGAAAATTTAAGCAGCATAGAAAATATTCACATGTTCTTTTTTCCAATTAGTAGATTCATAAGCCCTAATCTAGTGTTTAGAAATAGGCAGGAATATGAGAAAGGGAATACCTCATAGAGTAATCCCCTAGTATTTCTTTTTGGTTATCCTAGTAAATCCCCTCCCTCATCCATCAGTTCAAAGGGAATAGATTTAATAAGGCATCCATCATGGATTTGGCCCATAATATTTCTTTTAGGATGCCATATCCCTTCTTCCCTTTATGTCCCCTTCTTCATCCACCAATAAATGTGGGAGGTATTTCCATTGTTTGGATTCCTCTTTAGGTGTAAGTATCATCTAATTATCTATTCATACAATGTGACTGATCCTCTATTTTCCCTTGTTTCTCACACTGAGAATGAATAGTGTGGGATTAGGTATCTATGGTGATCATGCCACTAGCTTGATAAAAATTCCTCTAATGGGCCTTCTTATTAAGAATAATCCCCAATTGTATTTCCTTATTCTTATATGTTCATATTCCTCATGAGACACTCCTTCAAAGGGACATTTCCTCAATGAAGTAACCTCAAGACTCCACCTTATATGTGTTGAGTCAATAAGGTTTTCCTTATGACTTTTTCATTCCTCCATACTTGGGGGAGATTGTTGAGTTAATAAGGTATCCTTATGACTCTATCATTCCTTCTTATTTTGAAAATCACAGACACCTTATTTCAAGGAAAATCTCATTGTACCCTGTGTTTTACTTCTCTAAGGAAAATTTCCCTTCCCCAAGGAAATTTATCCTTACCAGGTTTTTCATTGTTCATTATCTTGTCTAAGTGTAAAATTCGGTTTCATATCTAAAACCTCATAATCATATAATACTTAGATAAAAATAAATTTATTTTCAAACTCCAAATTTAGACTCCAAGTTATCTAAATTCAGACTCTGAACTCGTCTAAGTTCTGACTTCGAGTTCTCTGAATTTAGATTCCGAACTCTTCTGAGTTCTAACTCCGAGTTCTCTGAATTCAGACTCCGAACTCTTATGAGTTCTGACTCCGAATTCTAATGAATTCAGACTCTGAACTTTTTGAGTTCTGACTCTGAATTCTAATGAATTCAGACTTTGAACTTTGTGAGCTTTGACTCCAAATTCTAATGAATTCAAAATTCAAACATTGTCAGTTCTGACTCCGAATTCTCATGAACTCTGACTCCAAACTTTTTAAGTTCAAGTTCCGAATTCTTATGAATCTAGATTCCTAATTTCCATGAAATTCAAACTCCATAATTCTATAGAGTTCAGGTTCCTAATTCCTTAGAAAATAGAATCCGAATATTCTTGTATTATAGACACTGAATGTGTTTTTGGTTAGACTCTGAACTTTTATTTAATTACAATCTGAATATTTGATTTTGGATATGTAACCATACTTTTTCTTACACTTGTTTTTGGTTATAAAATGATTTTGTGCTTTTAGTTACTAACTAACTATTATTTGAGTGACATGTGTACAGTTCCCTCCGAAATTCAAGGAAAAATATGACCGTTGGAGGAGGGAGTCGACCATTGGAGCTATGCCTATAAATAGGAGCTCATTTGAAAGAGCTAACAATATGTTGATCAATATTTTTCTTACATGATGTTGAAGTGATTTCTAGAGAGAGAGGATCTTATAAACTCTTAGGTCTTTATGCAAAAAGTTCGAATGGATTGTTCAAACTTTTCTTCGTGCAGATTTTCTTTGTGCAGAGGTACGATTTCCTTGAAATCGGAGACTTTGGGTTGTGAAGTTAGAGGTGCCGATTTCCTTACAAATCGAGGGCTTGCGGGGACAGCAAGATAGATACCAATCTTTGGATTGAGGGCTTACCTGGGATTGGGAAAGATATAATTTCTTGAAAGTATAAATCAAGGGACCTTTATCCAGGGTTTTTGGATACCCTTCTCTTTGGGTTAAAAGAGTTACTACTTGTTACTTGCTTTGTTTCAATTTTTCCGCTGCATTTTTTTTGTTGAGGAGAGTATAAATTTCTTATACTTCCATAAACTTGTACTCTGTTTATATAGGATTCTATATTATTTATAAGGACCTAGCCTTAAAAATTACTTATTATTGAATTAAATGAATAATTCACATAGAGGATCTTTTCAGGTATAGAGTTTTAGAGAATTAGGTCATAAATCATGCATTACATTCCACATTTAAACAAAGTGGTTACATAAAAGATAGTATTCATTTTTTTCCCATTGACGGAAACATATTTAAAACAAAACATGGATTCTTTCATGACACTTCCTTGACCCTATCATCACATCATGTACCTTTCCCTTGACCTGTGAAAAACATTTCAAAAACTTGGGATGAGCATAAAAAGCTCAGTAAGGGATATAAAAGTATGAAATGAAAACATTTTTCCATGTATGAAGTCATACATTACTCATTAAACATAATCACTTTAACATACCTCATAAAAATCATGAATAAATCATAGAAATCATAATACATAAAGGTAACTTGAGGCATTCATAACATTCTTACGTAGGGAGTAACCCTCTTGGTTACGTTTGGAATACCCATCACAGTATATTCCCTAAATCTCTTCGTAGAAACCTTAACTTTTAACTCCTTTGCGTTACCCAATACATTGGAGAGCTATATAGGGCTCACCCGCCCTTAGTTTATCACGGAACCACCCATATTCATAAACAATCCCCAAGAACCATAACATAATCATAGAACATAACTTAAGCATAAAGGAAAGATAACATTCCCACATTGAAATAACAATATAACATTTTAAGATATTGAAATAATGAATCCATTCAAAAAACCCATTTTCAAAACCATTTAAAACATTCAATAAAGATATTTTTGAATAAAAGTGTCTCATACCACCTTGAAGCTTTTAACATTTTAAACCATTAATATCCATATATATAAATCCTTTAAACCATTTTTAAAACATGGATATTAATAAGAATAAATCATTAAAACATTTAAAGCGATATTTTAGTTAAAGGGTTTTTACCAAAATTAGAGACACTTGAATACAATAATTAAGGAATAACATTTAATTAGAACTTTATAATATCATGAGAATAAATGGATTCATCATATAATATTACAAAGGACAGTATATACACCATATAAGAGTGAATTGGTGAAAAACAACAATGAAGTCTCAATAGAAATGTAAAATGAGATGAAATCCCTTATAAAGAATGTATCCTTAAATTAAGGATAAATAAATCTCAAAATTATGTGTGAGAAATATAAATACACCCAATATATGTGGATATTAATTATAAAACAATCAAAGTTCATTAACACATATTCAAATGTTGACATATTCAATAACTACATGTTGAACCCAAAGAAATCTAAATTGGTTTAAAAAGTTCCCTTGGTAAAATTCGACAACCTAACGGCGTCACTTTAAAATTCATAAAATTAGTTGATGAGAGAGAAAATGGTATCTCATCACTTCGACATAAAATTTACATCAATAAGGATATATAAGAACATATCCCAACATTAAAATATGTAAATTAAAATACGTAACAAAATAAGTCTTTTTTAAAAGAGGAGTGTGAAAGGTTCCCTTACCGACTTGGGAAACTTTCGAAACGTACACCCCATGAAAGAAGGGTCATACAATGAAGATGTAACTACCCATAAATGAGATTATATTATACAAATAGTAAAATAATGGGCAGTAAATACACCACACAAAAGGAAATAGTGGCCAATGTAGCATTAATCTCACGGGAATAAAAATTGAGATGAAAATCCCCTTAAGAAAATTCGGCAGCCTAACGGCGCTACATAAAACTTCTAAAAATGGATTGATGAGATAAAATAGGGTCTCTAATAATATTGACATAAAATTTACAGAAAGATTAATATAAAATAACATCCCACAACATAAGAAATAGGATCTTAAATTAAGTTACATAAAAAGAGTACTTAAAAATAAAAAGAGAGGTAGGATCCCTTACGAAAGTTCGGCAGCCTAACGACGCCAATCAAAACTTCCAAAATGGATTGATGAGAAAATAGGTTCTCTCATCATATGAACATAAAAATTACAGTAAGATTAATATAAAATAACATCCCAATCATAATAAAGATGAGTTTAAAAGGAATGACATAAAATAGTGTACTTAAAAAGAAAGAGAGGGGTAGGTTCCCTTACCTCAAGTCCAACTTGTCTTGTTCGTTTATTTATATTCCTGAATAATAAACTTTGGTCAATTTATAATTGCATAATATACTCCTTTAAAGATTATTATTCAGTTCATATCACATATTATAATGTTATAATAATTGGTTAATAATGTGATCTCATATCAGACGTTTTTGTCGATGATTGGTACATGAGTCAAAAATGAACTTGTTTGAAAATGAGTGTCCATGTAGTTATAAGTAAATCATCTCCAGAATAGTATTAATGATTTGAATATCATATATATCCAGTAAATATTCATTTTATACTATTCCATAACATTTGGAGATAAAAATGAAATGAAATGCACCGTTCATGGAGACGGTAGGTCGTACGTACGCATGAACGCTACTTTCATTTATTTTTCATATTAATGGAATTAAAAATAATTGAGAGATATATATATTATAATTCTAGTATAATATATATTTTATATAGGTCACATATGTTCATGAATTTAATTCTTTATACATTCCATGTATTTCATGAATGAGTCACATCACTTGAGGGGCGGTAGTCCACACTTCCTCGTATGAAATTATCTCATTTGCACAACATGAAAAGCATAAAGGAATGTTTTAAATATAAAATTCAGAAGCATATAGAAAACATAAATACCATATATATCATATATAAAATATAGTGACATCATAATGGTCACCATGAAAGGTGTTAAGAGAAGATTGAACAATCATCGTTTCGTGAGGCAGAAATTCGCCATCCACAGAAACAGTATGTTCTTTAACCGTTAGACGAAGGTGTGTGTAAGTGTATCTCTAATAATATACATAACAACATCCTATTAAATTGAAGATACTGTTTTTGTTACAAAATAAATGAATAAAAAGAGTTTATAGGGTTGGATAAGCAAAATAAAACAAAAGAACACAAGGGAAGACATTACCTTTAAATTTGGTAACTCTTTTTGATTTGAGATCAAAGGCTTAATTGTAAAGGATTATGCCCAAAGGTGAGGCTTAAATGATGAATATAGGGATGTTTATAGATTAAATGGTCAGGGGTTGGCTGAGCCAAAGGATTTAGAGGTGTGGTTAAGGATGTAGAGTTGGGGACCTTTTATAAGAGGAGAGGAGGGGCACTCTTGGAAAGTCAAAAAAGGTTACATTATTTTCAAATTAGTTTCGGATTTTAAAGGTCCCAAATTGATATATTTCAATTATAAGTTGATAAGGGTTCTAAATACACCCATCCAATAGGTTTTTGACATGTTTAGGTCTTATATTTTACATTATCTTTTCATTTTATTTAAATCGTTAAATAATGAGTTAATCGTTGCATCATCATTATGTCATAAATAATTTAATTTATTTAATGTCTAAAAATTATAAAAAAATACTATGATGTAGGAAATCTTTTTATCTTTCCAATTAATATTTATAGTCAAAAATATGACTTGTATAACCCCATTAAAAATTGTTTTAGTAAAGCAATACATGTTTGTGTCATTTTTACTTTTACTTTAAATAAAAGGCATTAATGTCATTATCTTACCCAAGTGGATCCATGGGGTCCCAGAAATCGACCCATGGGTTGTCTTGGTCGTCCATGACTCATCCAATAGGGTTAGGACAAGTTTCAAGATATTTTCATTCTATTATAATATCATTTTTACCTTAAATCACACTAATTACCTTTAATCACGATTAATAAAACTTAAAAGTTACTATTCACCAAAAATTATTTTAATCTAATTGAACCACATTTTACTTAATAATGAAAACCATTTATGTTGGATTTTTGAAAATCAAATCACAGAAGTGGTAAAATTTCATTTAAACGAAAAATCAGTTTCTTTAACTACCACTTAGTGGTTTCACTATTCATCAAAAATTGAAGTTTTTCAGAAAAATACCAAAAATTCACCCTAATATATATTTGATACTCCGAATTCAAAAATGATGTCTATTTTACAAAATTCAAAACATATATGTTTCATTAATTAATTTAATAATTAATTCTCGCTGTCAAAACAAATAGAGTGTTTTTATGAAACAATATATATCAAAAGATTGACACCAGTTTAAGTCCAATTTCAAAGTGAAATTAATTCCAATGACCACTATTGGATTAAATGGTAAAAATATATTCTAATTTCACTTTAAAACCAATTCAAAAGATAATCTAATAATATAAATAATTTATATTAAAAAGAGGTTTTGAATTAAAATACAACATTTTTCACTATTCATTAAAAAATGAACTTTATCTAAAAAATACCAAAAATTTACACAAAGTAAATTTTGATGTCCCGATTCTAAAGAATAATTTTATTTTTTCA
The DNA here is from genome assembly GCA_963277665.1 of Viscum album. Taxonomy (NCBI): domain Eukaryota; kingdom Viridiplantae; phylum Streptophyta; class Magnoliopsida; order Santalales; family Viscaceae; genus Viscum; species Viscum album. Next base: position 102,303,104 of record OY728156.1, read on the forward strand.
AATATAACACATAAAATTGTCAAAAAGTGTATTTAAAAGAGGTTCTCCATCAAAAGGCGGATAATCGACCTTTTAAAGAATATTAGAATGTTTACGCTTAAAATTGGATTCATTCTCATTTTTAATCCTCTAATATTTATTGTAAAAAGTAAAAATATTTGAAAAACATATATAATCATTTTTTAGTTAGTTATGTTCATTCTCGTCATTACAATGACTAGGTGTTAACCACCATTTAAAATAAAATTATTTTATTATTAGAGTGCAACGTAAGATTTCAAAGGAACTCGTTGTTGCGTATCGGGTAAGCCATCGAGCCTAGCATTCCATTTAAAGTAATATTAACATTTTATTCACAAATATTGATAAAAATTAGAATGTAATATTATTTATTTACCTGTGATGTTACATCATTCCCCCCTTTTGGGAATTGCGTCCTCGCAATTTCAAAATTGGGCTTGGAAACTCCATTGAATGTCCCACATCGGAACAAGAGTCAGTAAAACTATCACTTAAAAAGAATTGGAGAGAAGTAAAAAGGTCACCCAAGTTAACCCATACTAGGATTCCAAGTATGAAAATATGGATATGGAGGAAAAAACAAAGGGTCATGTTATGATGGAGAGTGATAGTAAACATGTCTAGGAGAAAGTTAACCATAAGAAAATCACAAAATTGTGATGGGTTAAACGGTATTGGATTCCCCAATAGGAAAAGTTAACGGAAAAAAAATTAAGTTACTTTTCATTGAGTAATTTATTTTTGAGCTTAACTAAAACAAAAGGAAACATAATTATTTGTCATGTTGACTTTCAACTTTTACTAGATTTCTTACACGAACTCATATTTTCTCCAAAAGATGAGTATTTAGGATGACTTGTTTACATTAAGAGAGCTATAATAAACTTCTAGAGAATCACCTAATCCACAAAAGAGAACTATATACTTCCCATATTTTTATTTTTAACCAAAACTAAAACCAAAAAGGTTAGTATGAGATTAGATAATACCCGAAAAGGATAATCCTTTATAAAAAAAATCTATTCTTAATCTCCAAAATTTGTCAAACAATACCCAAAGTTCAACAAAGACGATTCAATAAACAAATTGTCCATAAAATTATTAAAAGTAAACCAAACTAAGATTGAAACCCAAATATTTTAAGGATTTAATCACATAGTCTTCCAAGGTCAAAATTAACATTTATCTCCAAATAACATTAGTTTATCTTAAAGTCTCATATTGAAAAGTAATTAACCTAATCACATATCCTCCATGATAGGTTAATCATTTCCATAGATAACCCAAAATAAACTTACTCTTGATTAATAAATTCATCTAACTAAAAAGAATTAGTCAAACTAACCAGGGACTTCATGTAGTCCAGTGGTAGGTGATAAATACGAGTCGCACTTTGGTTGTGGGTTCGATTCTCACAGCTTTGTCCGACGCGACGGGTTGTCACACGGTCTGTGTGTTGTCCTTTTTCCAAAACTATATAATTCTAATAACATTCCTAAAAAAACGATAAAATATTCAAAAATAACCATAACATAATTTAACCTCAAGATTATCTCATTTCATTCATATTCCATCATAACATATAGTAACCCATAATTACCTCAAAAGTAAGGATCATATAAACCCTAATGGTTACCTTTATAATTATTACCAGAACTTCCACATCGAGTTGGTCATCTCGTACATGATTCATTAGAGAACTCACCAAGGTTCAAGTGGTTGATCATGACTCCTTGATAGTTGGTTTAGAACAACCATGAGATTCCTCATTGAATCCCCCATTTCATCCAGTCTCTTAATCAGATAACCACCACAGTTTCCTTCAAACCCATTGTCACTTTGTTGCCTGCTAGATCCACCCATTTAATAAAAATAGAAATGTCAGTGTGAGTATATCAACAAAACCATCATGTACTAATGAGGAAGATAAACACTAAGATATACTTACTCATTCACTTTATCTAAAACTAGGACTCTTTTTGAAATCCTAACCATTATGGTAATGTCACTTATACTTATAGAATACCCTAACCTCTAAAGTTATCTAAACGGACCTCTAAAACCAACTATAAGGCCCCATCCTTAAACCTTACTTAATCTTGAGTTATTACAAGATTAAACATTGAGGATCTTTTCAGGTTTAGAGTTTTATAGAATTAGGTCATAAATCATGCATTACATTCTACATTTAAACAAAGTGGTTACATACAAGATAGTATTCATTTTTTCCCATCAACGGAAACATATTTAAAACAAAACATGGATTCTTTCATGACACTTCCTTGACCCTATCATCACATCATGTACCTTTCCCTTGACTTGTGAAAAACATTTCAAAAACTTGGGATGAGCATAAAAATCTCAGTAAGGGATATAAAAGTACGAAATGAAAACATTAGTCCATGTATGAAATCATACTTTACTCATTAAACATAATCACTTTAACATACCTCATCAAAATCATGAATAAATCATAGAAATCATAAGACATAAAGGTAACTTGAGGAATTAATAACATTCTTACGTAGGGAGTAACCCTCTTGGTTACGTTTGGAATACCCATCATAGTATATTCCCTAAATCTCTTTAGATAAACCTTAACTTTTAACTCCTTCGCGTTACCCAATGCATTGGAGAGCTATATCGGGCTCACCTGCCCTTAGTTTATCACGGAACCACCCATATTCATAAATAATGCCCAAGAACCATAACATAATAATAGAACATAACTTAATCATAAATTAAATATAACATTCCCACATTGAAATAACAATATAACATTTTAAGATATTGAAATAAAGAATCCATTCAAAAAAACCATTTTCAAAACCATTTAAAACATTCAATAAAGAGATTTTTGAATCAAAGTGTCCCATACCACCTTGAAGCTTTTAAAATTTTAAAACATTAATATCAATATAAATAAATCCTTTAAACAATTTTTAAAACAATGATATTAATAAGAACAAATCATTAAAACATTTAAAGTGATATTTTAGTTAAAGGGTTTTTACCAAAATTAGAGACACTTGAATACAATAATTGAGGAATAACATTTAATCAGAACTTTATAATATCATGATAATAAATGGATTCATCATGTAATATTCCAAAGGATAGTATATACACCATATAAGAGTTAATTGGTGCAAAACAACAATGAAGTCTCAATAGAAATGTAAAATGAGATGAAATCCATTATAAAGAAGGTATCCTTAAATTAAGGATAAATAAATCTCAAAATTATGTGTGAGAAATATAAATAAACCCAATATATGTGGATATTAAGTGTAAAAAATCAAATTTCATTAACACATATTCAAAAGTTGACATATTCAATAACTACATGTTGAACCCAAAGAAATCGAAATTGGGTTAAAAAGTTCCCTTGGTAAAATTCGACAGCCTAACAGCGTCACTTTAAAATTCATAAAATTATTTGATGAAAGAGAAAATGGTATCTCATCACATAGACATAAAATTTACATCAATAAGGATATAGAAGAACATATCCCAACATTAAAAGATGTAAATTAAAAGACATAACAAAATAAGTCTTTTTTAAAAGAGGAGTGTGAAAGGTTCCCTTACCGATTTGGGCAACTTTCGAAACATACACCCCATGAAAGAAGGGTCATAAAATGAAGATGTAACTACCCATAAATGAGATTATATTATACAAATAGTAAAATAATGGTCATTACATACACCACACAAAAGGAAATAGTGTCTAATGTAGCATGAATCTCACGGGAATAAAAAGTGAGATGAAAATCCCCTTATGAAAATTCAGCAGCCTAACGGCGCTACATAAAACTTCCAAAAATGGATTGATGAGATAAAATAGGGTCTATAATCATATTAACATAAAATTTAAAGCAATATTAATATAAAATAACATCCCCCAACATAATAAATAGGATCTTAAAGTAAGTTACATAAAAAGAGTACTTAAAAATAAGGAGAGAGGTAGGATCCCTTACGAAAATTCAGCAGCCTAACGGCACCAATCAAAACTTACAAAATGGATTGATGAGAGAAAATAGGGTCTCTCATAATATGAACATATAAATTACAGTAAGATTAATATAAAATAACATCCCAATCATAAGAAAGATGAGCTTAAAAGGAATGACATAAAAGAGTGTACTTAAAAAGAAAGAGAGGGGTAGGTTCCCTTACCTCAAGTCCGACTTGTCTTGTTCGTTTCTTTATATTCCTGAATAATAAACTTTGGTAAATTTATAATTTCTTAAGGTACTCCTTTAAAGATTATTATTCAGTTCATATCACATATTATAATGTTATAATAATTAGTTAATAATGTGATCTCATAACAGACGTTTTTGTCGATGTTTGGTACATGAGTCAAAAATGAACTTGTTTGAAAATGATTTTCCATGTAGTTATAAGTAAATAATCTCCAGAACAGTATTAATGATTTAAATATCATATATATCCAGTACATATTCATTTTATACTATTCCATAACATTTGTATATAAAAAGAAATGAAATGCACCGTTCATGGAGACGGTAGGCCGTACGTACGCATGAACGCTACTTTCATTTATTTTTCATATTAATGGAATTAAAAATAATTGAGATATATATATATATATATTATAATTCCAATATAATTTATATGTTATATAGGTCACATATGTTCATTAATTTAATTCTTTATACATTCCATGTATTGCATGAACGAGTCGCATCACTTGAGGGGGCGGTAGTCCACACTTCCTCGTATGAAATTATCGCATTTGCACAACATGAAAAGCATAAAGGAATGTTTTAAATATAAAATTCATAATCATATAGAGAACATAAATACCATATATATCATATATAAAATTTAGTGACATCATAATGGCCACCATGAAAGGTGTTAAGAGAATATTGAACAATCATCATTTCGTGAGGCAGAAATTCGCTATCCACAGAAACAGTATGTTCTTTAACCATTAGACGAAGGTGTGTGTAAGTGTATCTCGAATCATTCACATAAAAACATCCTATTATATTTAATATACTGGTTTTTTTACAAAATAAATGAATAAAAAGATTTTAGAGGGTTGGAGAAGCAAAATAAAACAAAAGAACAGAAGGGAAGACATTACCTTTAAATCGGGTAACTCTTTATGATTTGAGCTCAAAGGCTTCTTTAGAAAGGATTGTGCCCAAAGGTGAGGCTTCAATGATGAATAGAGGGATGTGGAGAGATGAAATGGGTATTTTTTGGCCGAGAAAAAGGCTTGAGATGTGTGGGTAAGGAGGTAGAGGTGGGGGCCTTTTATAAGAGGAGAGGAGGGGCACTCTTGGAAAGTCAAAAAAGGTTACATTATTTACAAATGAGTTTAGGATTTTAAAGGTCCCACATTGATATATTTCTAGGATAAGGTGATAAGGGTTCAAAATCCACTCATACAATAGGTTTTTGACATGTTTAGATCTTATATTTTACATTATCGTTTCATTTTATTTAAATCGTTAAATAATGAGGTAATCGTTGCATCATCATTATGTCATAAATAATTTAATTTATTTAATGTCTAAAAATTATAAAAAAAATACTATGATGTAGGAAATATTTTTATCTTTACAATTACTATTTATAGTCAAAAATATGACTTGTATAACCCTAGTTAAAAATTGTTTTAGTAAAACAATACATGTTTGTGTCATTTTTACTTTTACTTTAAATAAAAGGCATTAATGTCATTATCTTAACCAAGTGGCTCCATGGGGTCCCAAAAATCAACCCATGGGTTGTATTGGTCGGCCATGACTCATATAATAGGGTTAGGATGAGTGTCAAGATATTTTAATTTTATTATAATATCATTTTTACCTTAAATCACACTGATTACCTTTAATCACGATTAATAAAACTTAGAAGTTACTATTCACCAAAAAATATTTTAATCTCATTGAACCACATTTTACTTCCTAATGACAACCATGTATGTCAGGGTTTTGAAAATAAAATCACAGAAGTGGTAAAGTTTCATTAAAACTAAAAATCAGTTTCTTTAACTACCACTTAGCGGTTTCACTATTCATCAAAATTGAAGTTTTTCAGAAAAATACCAAAAATTCACCCTAAGATATATTTGATACTCCGAATTCAAAAATGATGTCTATTTTAAAAAATTAAAAAAATATAATTTGCATTAATTAATTTAATAATTAATTCCCGCTGTCAAAACAAATAGCGAGTTTTTATAAAATAATATATATCAAAAGATTGACACCAGTTTAAGTCCAATTTCAAAGTGAAATTAATTCCAATGACCACTATTGGATTAAATGGTAAAAATATATTCTAATTTAACTTTAAAACCAATTCAAAAGATAATCTAATCCTATAAATAAATTATATTAAAAAGCGGTTTTGAATTAAAATACAACATTTTTTACTATTCATTAAAAAATGAACTTTATCAGAAAAATACCAAAAAATTACACAAAGTAAATTTTGATGTCCCGATTCTAAAGGAGAATTTTATTTTGTCAAATATAACAAATAAAATTGTCAAAAAGTGGATTTAAAAGAGGTTCTTCATCAAAAGGCGGTTAATCGACCTTTTAAAGAATATTAGAATGTTTACGCTTAAAATTGGATTCATTCACATTTTTAATCCTCTAATATTTATTGTAAAAAGTAAAAATATTTGACAAACATATATAATCATTTTATAGTTAGTTATGTTCATTTCCGTCATTACAACGACTAGGTGTTAACCACCATTTAAAATAAAATTATTTTATTATTAGAGTGAAATGTAAGATTTTAAAGGAACTCATTGCTGCGTATCGGGTAAGCCATCGAGCCTAGCATTCCATTTAAAGTAATAATAACATTTTATTCACAAATATTGATAAACATTATAATGTAATATTATTTATTTACCTGGGATGTTAAATTCTTTAAGGTAGAATCTTAGTTGTTGTAAACTTTTTTTAAGTTTCATTTACGGAATCTCTTTTCTGGAATCAAGAAAGTTATTAGATATTAGAGGTGTTGTGAATTTTTTTTATGCAAAATTTCCTTGAGTATTTTTAAAGTATACATTTCACCCCCCCCCCCATCTTGTATATTGAGTATATTCATCATAGTTTGATACTACAATTAGTATCATATCTATCGTACTATCGATCCAACAATTGGTATCAGAGGGGGTGACCTTGTACCCAAAACCAATCGAATAATTGGATTCAGAGTTTTTGTTCAATCTGAATTAATCTCATGATTAGATTCAGAAGAGAAATCTTCTTCTTCACTTTTTTTGAATCATTTTTTCGGACCCGTAAAGTTCTGATTCATATTTTTCTTAGATATACTTTAGTTATATTTTCCTTTCTTAGGATATTTTATTGTGTTTACAAACTTGTATTACAAACAAGTTTGTGTGGAAAGATTTTCCTTAAGATGGTAGGTTTAAATGTTGGTTCTATCGACAATATAAATCCTAACAGACATCCTATTTTTGATGGAAATGATTATGATTACTAGAGAGAAATGATGAAGACTTTCATTATTAACATTGGAGTTGATAACTACCTAATACTGACAGGGGACTATAAGATTCCTGATAAGTAATTGAGAACTTCTACTAATCAGGAGAAATCAAAATATCAAGCAAATTTTAGAGTCATAAATACATTTCTATGTTCCATGACTAGGAACATCTATAGTCAAATATCTTCATGTGAAGCTGCAAATAGTATCTGTAAGAAACTTGAAGTTACACATGTTGGCACTTCTAAAGTCATAGAGACTAGAAGAACTATGTTTAGAGATGAATATCATGGCTTTAACTTTCCTTATAGAGAACCTATAAGCAAAGTTCATAAAAGGTTTATGACTATCATGAATAGCTTACAGTCTATGGGGGAAAAAGGTTTGGATGATGAGGCTCTTGTAGATAAAATCATAGACATCATGACAAATGAGTGGGAGTCCAATAGGACAGAATTTGTTGAGAATAGGAAAGTTACCCAGATTTCCTTAGATGAGTTGTTCGGAACTCTTCTTCAGCATGAGACTAGAATAAAGAGAGATGCTGATAATGTTAAAAAGAAGAATGGGAATGGAGGAGTTGCTTTTACAACTACTTCTAAACATATTAAAGCCAAGACTACGGAAAGAGTTACTAGATCAAAGTCAAATAAAGTTACTATTCAGTCAGAATCTAGTGATCCAGATAAGTCTGAGAATGAATTAGTTAATCTTTCTCAGAGAATGAACAAGATAGTATCTCAAAAGAACTATCAAAATAAATTCAATAAGAGAGACTACAAAGAGAAGAAATATGGGGAAGTTACTTGTTATGAATATAAAAGAATAGGTCATATCAGAACTGATTTCCCTCTATTGAAAAAGAAAGAAAATAAGGAAAGGGATTCAGAAAGAAACAAGAAGAAGTTCTATCGCTCAAATCACAATAAAAGTCTTAAATCAAACGATACTTGGAGTGCTAGCTATGGAGACTCTTCAAGAAGTGAATCTTCTGAATATGAATCATCAGCACAGAAAAATATTGGATTCATTTCTACTACTTCTTTCCCTAATACATGTTTTATGGACAAGGTACGCTCTTCTGAGGCTTTAACAAATTTATCTCTTGATAAGAATTACTATTCTGGAGATATTACTTCTAATTAAGATACTTTATCTTTAGATAATGAAGAAATACCTTCATATGAAGAAGTATCTAGATTTTCTAAGTTTCTAGAAGCAAAAAATTGTAAAATTTATAAGAAATTGGACGAGGCAAATACTAAAGAATAGGTTCTTACAAAATAGATTTCAGACCTCTATAGAGATCTTAAGGATAAGGATGAGCTTTTAGAAAAACTTTCTAAAGACCTTAAGGAAGTAAATTCTGAAAAGGAAAAACTTTCTAAAGATCTTAAGAATTCTTTTTTAAGATTAAATGTTTTTTAGGAAAAATATAACTCTAAGGAAATAATTCCTGAGTATAGGAATTTAGTCATTATACTAAAATCTGAAATATATTCCCTTAAGAAACTTCTTGCAAACTTTACTTCTGGTAAGGAAAATTTTTACAAGATGTATTCTCAAATCAAACCTCAAAGAAATACTACTAAATTAGGTTACACTCACTGAAAACCTGTTTTCAAAAACAAATATTTCATTCCTTACAGAGCCCCTTTTTGTACTAAATTTCAAAGTGGTGGGCATTAGAAGAAAAATTTCTCTTAGAATAATGTTCAATCTCTTGGGTTTCATAAATCTTATTTCTCTAAAAAAATGTGGATACCCAAAATTTTGTTGTCTAACAATTCCGGATCCAAGGAAGTTTAGATTCTGAAAGTCTAACTTTCTTATTTTCAGGAAAATAAATAAGGTACCAACAGCAATACTTGGTACATGGATAGTGGATGTTCCTGGTATATGTATGGTAACAAAAACTTCCTTGAAAAGATTATAAAGACGAAATGAGGAAAAGTAACTTTCAGATATAATTCTAAGGGAGAAATTATTGGTATATGTAACATCGTTCTTCTTAGAAAAACTTTGATTTCAAATGTTTTGTTTGTTAAGGGTATTAAGCACAACCTCATTAGCATAAGTGAATTATGTGATGAAGGTTACCTTGTGAATTTTAGGAATGAAAAATTCTTAGTACACAATTCCAAGTAAGAGTTTATTCTTTCTGCCAATAGGAAAGAGAATGTTTACACACTAAACCTAGAAGACCTTAGAAGCCAAGACTTACCTTGCCTTGGTGCAATGGAAGATCATTCTTGGTTGTTTCATAAAAGGTTAGTTCATTATAACCTTAAGAACTTATGCAAACTTTCTAATAAAAAATTATTTAAGGAACTACCAGAGCATAGATTTGATTCTTCAAAAGTTATTGATCCTTGTCAATATGGCAAGAAATATAAATCAAGTTTTAAATCGGTCGGTGAAGCCTCAACCACTAATTCATTACAGTTGGTGCATATGGATCTTTTTGGTCCAACAAAAACTGGAAGCATTAGATCCAAGTATTATGTATTTTTTTAGTTGATGATTACACTAGATTTATGTGGGTCTATTTTTTAGAAAATAAGTATGAAGCCTTCTCTTATTGTAAAAGTTTTAAATCCCAAGTTAAAAATGATAAAAACCTTCCATTTAAAACTATTTATAGTGATCATGGTGGAGAATTTCAAAATTCTGATTTTGAAACTTTTTGTAGTAAAAAAGGAATTAATCACAATTTCTCAGCACCAAGAACTCCTCAACAGAATGGTGTTATTGAAATAAGAAATAGAATTCTTCAAGAGATAACAAGAACCATGTTGAGTGAATATTCTATAGCAAGACATTTTTTGTATGAAGCTATAAGTATTTCTTGTTATACTATAAATCTTGTTTTTATTAGACCTTTTCTTAATAAAACTCCTTATGAGTTACGGAATGGTAGAAAAACTAGACTTTACTACTTCATGGTTTTTGTTTGAAAGGTATTCATTCTGAATAATAAATATAACTTACACAAATTCGCACCAAAATCTGATGAAGGAATCTTCTTAGGCTACTCCACAACTTCTAAGGCCTATAGAGTTTTTAAGGAAAACACTTGTACTATTGAAGAAACGGTGCATGTTAAATTTGATGAAACTGATCCCTTTGTTTTTAAACAACCCCAACCTACATCTTCGGATGTGTTTACAAAAACTGATTATCAACCATTGTTATAAGATCCTTCTGATAAGGAAAATGTCCAAGAAGAAGATTCTGAATCATTTACCCTAGAATATTTTCTACCCTATGTTTATGAACAGGTTTTACAAAACCCAAATCAGTTGTTTATTAAGAATCATCCTAGTGATAGTATCATTGGTGATGTAAATCAACCTGTAAGGACTATAAGTTCCTTAAGGAATGAAGTAGAACATCTATCATTTCTTTTCTAATTAGAACCAAAAAGCACTGATCAAGCTTTAGGTGATGATGATTGGATAAAATCTATTCAAGATGAACTAAATGAATTCAAAATGAATAATGTTTGGACCTTGGTTGAAAGACCTAAGGAAACTTCTGTTATTGGAGTAAAATGGGTTTTCAGAAATAAGTGTGATGAAAATGGAATCATAGTAAGAAATAAAGATATATTATTTTCTAAATTATATAATCAAAAAAAAGGAATAGACTATGAAAAAACCCTATGCTCCAGTTTCTAGACATGAATCTATTTGTATTTTACTTGCCTTTGCAGCATTATTCAAATTCAAACTTTTTCAAATGGATGTTAAATGTACTTTCCTTAATGGTTTTGTATAAGAGGAAATTTTTATTGAACAACCTTCTGGTTTTGAAGATACAAAACATCCTGAACATGTTTATAAACTTACCAAAGCTTTGTATGGACTTAAACAAGCCCCTCGAGCTTGGTATGATAGACTTACAGAATTTTTGCTTCAAAATAATTATGTTAAGGTAAATGAATATCCAACTCTTTTTATAAATAAAGATAAGAAAAATGCTTTGATTGTTCAAATTTATGTTGATGACATTATATTTGGTTCAACTCAGCAATATTTAACTGATTATTTTGTGAATCTAATGAAATCTGAGTTCTAAATGAGTATGATGGGTGAGTTAAAAATTTTCCTTGGTTTTCAAATTTCTCAAAAACCATAAAGAATATACATATCCCAACATAAGTATATTAAATATATTCTTAAAAAGTATGGATATGACAACACTAAAAGTATAAGTACTCCCATTGGTACCTCAAACACTCTTGATCTTGATGAAGTTGGGAAACCAGTAGATCAAACATCTTTTAAAGGTATGATAGGAAGTCTACTATACTTGACAGCTAGTCGTCTAGACTTAATGTTTTCAGTATGCTTATGTGCAAGATATAAATCCAATCCTAATGAATATCATTTAAAGGCAGTAAAAAGAATTTTTTTCTACTTAAAGGGAACCATGGATTTAGGACTCTTTTATACTTCTTGAAATTATTTTATATTGAAAAGTTTTTCATATGCATACTTTGGTGGATGTAGAATGGATAGAAAAAGTACATCCAGAACCTGTCATTTCTTAGGAGATTCATTAGTTTCTTGGCCATGCCAGAAGCAACACTCATTAGCACTTTCCACTGCTGAAGCTGAATATGTAGTAGCTAAAAGTTGTTGTGCTCAAGTTTTTTGGATGCAACACACACTCACAGACTATGGTATGATTTTTACCAAAACACAAATTTTGTGTGATAATACAAGTTCTATTTCCCTTAGTAAAAACACTGCACATCACTCTCATGCAAAACACATAGATATTAGGCATCACTTTCTTATGGATCACACACAAAAAGGAGATATCATTCTTCAATTTATCGAAATGCAAGATCAACTTGCTGATATTTTCACAAAATCTTTACCCTTCGATAGATTTTAATACATTAAACAGAATTTAGGAATGATAACCATAAGGTAATCCCCCTTGTTAACTTTTTGTTGAACCAATCTACTTAAAGTAATAAACTCCTTTTCATAGGGGGTACATTTTCTTGTTAGTTTTTTTTTATTTTTCGTAATGAAGTTTTTCAAGTTTTTCATAATGAAGTTTTTCAAGTTTTTTGTAATGAAGTTTTTCAAATGTTTTATAATGAAATTTTTTATGTTTTTCGTAATGAAGTTTTTCAAGTTTTTCATAATAAATTTTTTTAAAAATTTCGTAGTTAGATTTTTCAAATCTTTCGTAATGAAAATTTTCGTAGTCTAAAATTTTCGTAATGACGATTTTCCTAATGAAGATTTTTGTACTCAAAAGTTTCATAATGAAAATTTTCGTAATAGAGTTTTTTTCATTTTCATTTTTTTCATAATCTAAATTTTTTGAATCTAAATTTCCTCAAGAAGAATTTTTCCTCAATATGACTAATCTTCATGGTAATCCGAAAGTTATGTTTTCTTTCTTAAGTTTTCGTAATCATAATTTACTAATTGGTATTTTATTTTGTGTTTTTCAATTTTTCGGATTCTAGTTTCCTTAAATTCGAATGATTTTTCTTAAAAAAACTCAAAAGATCAGATCTTACCAAATTTTCCTTGAAGATATCATTTCAGCCATCAGATCTAATCAGAATATTTCTCAACTGCTGGATTATCTTTGGAAGTTCAACTGTCTTATCAAATGCCTATATAAAGAACCCCCGAAGGGTTGTCCCATATCAGGTTTCAAGCCTTTTTGTACCAAATCTCTACCCCTTTCAAAAGCCCGTTATGAACCTCTCTAATCTTACTCAAATCTAAATGTATCTTGAAGTTCCTCCTCAAGAAATGTCAACTATCAAGTCAAATTCGGAGTGTCATATTTACAAATAGAGGTTGGTACATCCGAATTTCTTTTCCAATAATGATTCCATTATATCCAAGAACATCAGATTGAATGGATGGGAAAGTGTTTTCATATCAAATCCAGGAGATCAAGATGTAGTATATCCGGATCTTCTTGTGGAATTTTATGAATCTGTGAGCTTTTTCAAGGAATAAGATAGGATTAAATTTTCTTTCAAAAGCTATGGAAAAACTTATGCCCTTTCATACACCAAGGATGCAAGCTTTGTGGGGTTTTATTATAAAGGGGAATCTGAATTATGTTCCCATAAATTGTCGGATGTACAAGGAAGTTTTATCAAGGTGAAATATATGGAGTGTCTTGGACTTTCAAATGTAAAGACTCTGAAGATTGCTCATTTGTCTACAAATAACCAGATCCTTGAATTGTGGGTTCATGGTTTTATCATTCTGGGAAAAGGTGATAAAGACACCTTGAAGAAGAGCAACATGTACATCCTAGATTTTCAGGTGAATCTGAGGATGATAAACTTAATGAAGAATATTCTCATTACGATTGAGAATATCAAGAATGGAAATCTAAAGTCTCGGATTATAATGTATCCATCCATCCTCTCTAAGCTAATTGTTCGGTGCCTTGAGTCTTTCAAGATTACTTGCAATTCCAAGCCAAGGAATTGAAAAGTCATGTTAGTAAGTGATGATACATTGAAGAGAATGAATATTGGTTTCTCTAAAGATTCTGAAGAATTCTATGACTTACCAGAGGAAGAATTTGAAGCTATTTCGAAGGAATAAGAAATTCTTAAACCATAAAAAAAGGAGGAAAGAAGAGGAAGTTGAAAAAAGTAGTCATTGAAGCTAAAATCCCAAAGGCTAAAGGAACCCAATCAGCACCTCCAAATCCCAAGAAGCAAAAAAGTTTATCCGGATGAGGTTGTAGCTAAATGGAGGGAAGAAAAAAAGAATAGGAAAGCAGGGGATCCAAGTTTTGGTTTGGATCCTGCTAAGGCCAAGGCTTTAAAACTGAATACCACTGATGAGTTTGAGAAGCAAGCTAAGAAAAAGAAGCAAAAAAAGAAGATGTTGGAGGCTGAAATTGTTCAATACCTTCTAAGGGATACTGATAAAGAATCTGAGAATATCCCTATACCGAAATACTTCTTGGTAGAGGACTTACCTGAGACATTGGAGAAGAAATTTCTCACACTGAAAAAAGTACAAGAAAAGATTGTAGAAAAAAAGGAAGTTGTGGAAGAAGTGCAAGAAGAAGAAAGTAGTAGTGACACAAAAGATTTGATTAAGCAAGTGGAGGACTTTCATGAGAAGGAAATTCCATCTGAGAAATTTGCAATCTAAACTTCACAATTTGGATCTTCAAATCTTGCTACTCTTGGGTTATATGAAAAATATGAAGATGAAGTGAATAAGCTCTATAAGGAAGAAATTTATAATCATCATTTCATTCACCCTGAAGATGATGAGGCAGGAGCTGAGAAGGAGAAGATAAATGAAGATAGAATTGTTCAATTGTCTAACAGTGAACATGAGTCTCCAAATGAGGAATTTGTTCCAAGAACTGATAAAGGGAAACAGGTGATTATGGATACACCTATTAAAGTTGTTTTAAAGAAAAAAGAATCTGGTGGATCTTTGAATAGGAAGCTTGTCGAGCTAGAAAAAGAGCCTTTACCAAGAAAAGTCTCAGATTAGGAATCATCATCCCTAGTACATTATTTCGTCATTCAATCATTGAAGAATCTTATTGACACTATTTCGATCTTTCCAAGCATTGACTCGAGATGTCAGATGCTCCAACACAGCTTCAATCAAAAATCAGATTCAATATCATTAGTGAGGGATAAGTGTGTAAAACTTGAGGTTGATTTCAAGAAATTCTTCATTAACTATGATTCCCACAAAAAATCTTATAAGAAAGTGATTAGCTGGTCAAAGAAAATAGTTGAATATTTGAGAGAGCTTGATGAGTTTCAACATGATGTTAAAGAATCTTTTGATAATTAAGATAGTAAAATCATATATCTCGTGACTAGCTTTGAGGAAAATCTAACTCTTGAGCAAAATAATCGGATTCAAGAGGTAAAGGATCTGAATGGGAAGTTATATTCTATTTCCCAAAGTTGAAAAAGGTAAAGGGATATTCAGATCGAGATCGAAGAGAATCTAGTTAAACAATATGAGTTGTTGAAGGCTTAGGAGGAGGCTCTGAAGGCTCGGGAGGAGGCTCTGAAGGCTCAGGAAGAAAAGATCAAAGCCTTAGAGAAGAAAGTTGAGGATCAGGATAAACTTCTAAAGCAAGAAGAGGAAGACCACAAGGAACTCAAAAATATGAAAACCATAGTGAAGAAATTGATACCCAAGGAGAAGGAAGTAAAATAGATCCAATCCGATATTTTGTTGTATTCTTTCCATGTACAAATTCTTCCTATCTTAATGAAATTTTGGTTGCTCGTTTTTGTTTGGATGATTTGTACTAATATTGCAGGTACTATAATTTATTTTCCATTCCCTCAAATTATTTTTGAAAATAAAAAATGAGGAGAAATGAAAAATAATACTAAGTAAAGAAGAAATATCCCTATGTAAGGGGAGTTTAACTAAGGGAGAGTTTTCATTACAGAGATTTTCGTACTCAAGATAATAAAAAATTTCATTCTGTAAATCTAAAATACAATCCTTAGAGTTCCAAATCCTAAGGGGGAGTTAGTCATATTCATCATTAATCCATGTGTAAAGAGAGATAAGTTTTATTTTCAAAGTCTAGAAAAATATTTTCCAAGTCCTTATATTCTTTTTTGTAAGGATGTTTGTGATTTCCAAAAAGGGGGAGATTGTTGAGTCAATAAGTTTTTCCTTATGAATTTTTCATTTCTTCATACTTGGGGGAGATTTTTGAGTTAATAAGGTATCCTTACAACTCTATCATTCCTTCTTATTTTGAAAATCGCAAAGACCTTATTTCAAGGAAAACCTCATTGTACCATGTGTTTTACTTCTCTAAAGAAAATTTTCCTTCCCCAAGGAAATTTATCCTTACCAAGTTTTTCATTTTTTATTATCTTGTTTAAGTGTAAAATTCGGTTTCATACCTAAAACCTCGAAATCATATAATACTTAGATAAAGAGAATTATATTTTCAGACTCTGAATTCAGACTCTGAGTTCTCTAAATTTAGACTCCGAACTCTTCTAAGTTCTGAATCTGAGTTCTCTAAATTTAGATTTCGAACTCTTCTGAGTTCTGACTCCGAGTTCTCTGAATTCAGACTCTGAACTCTTATGAGTTCTGACTCTGAATTCTAACAAATTCAGACTCTAAAATTTTTGAGTTCTGACTCATAATTCTAATGAATTCAGACTCTAAACTTTGTGAGCTCTGAATCCAAATTCTAATTAATTCAAACTCCGAACTTTGTAAGTTCTGACTCTAAATTCTCATGAACTCTGACTCCGAACTTTGTAAGTTTAGGTTCCGAATTCTTGTGCATCTAGATTCTGAATTTCCTTGAAATTCAGACTCTGGAATTCTATAGAGTTCAGGTTCTGAATTCCTTAGAAAACAGAATCTGAATATTCTGGTATTATATACACTGAGCGTGTTTTTGTTTATACTCCGAACTTTTATTTTCTTACATTCCAAATATTTGATTTTGGTTATGTAACCATACTTTTGCTTACACTTGTTTTTTGTTATAAAATGATGTCATTATTTCATTTACTAACTAACCATTGTCTAAGTGACACGTGTACAGGTCCCTCCAAAATTCAAGGAAAAATATGACCATTGGAGGAGGGAGTCAACCATTGGAGCTATTCCTATAAATAGGATATCATTTGAAAGAGATAACAATAATTTGATCAATCTTTTTCTTACATGCTGTTGAAGTGATTTATAGAGAGAGTGGCTCTTATAAACTCTCAGGCTTCATGCAGAAAGTTTGAACGGCTTGTTCAAACTTTTCTTCATGCAGATTTTCTTTGTGTAGAGGTAATATTTCCTTGAAATTAGACACTTAGGGTTGTGAAGTCAGAGGTGATAATTTCCTTACAAATCGATGGCCTGTGAGGACAGCAAGATAGATACTGATCTTCGGATTGAGGGATTACCTGGGTTTGGGTAAGACAGGCTTTCTTGAAATTATAAATCAAGGGACCTTTATCCAGGGTTGATGGATACCCTTATCTTTGGGTTAAAAGGGTTACTACTTGTTATTTTCGTTGTTTCAATTTTTCCGCTGCATTTTGTTTGTTGAGGAGAGTATAAATTTCTTATACTTCCTTAAAGTTGTACTCTATTTATATAGGATTCTATATGCTTTAAGGTAGAATCTTAGTTGTTGAAAAAATTTGTTAAGTTTCATTTCTGGAATCTCTTTTCAAGAATCAAGCAAGTTATTAGAGCTTAGAGGTGTTGTGAATTTTGTTTATTCAAAATTTTCTTAAGGATTTTTAAAGTATAAAATTTACCCCCCCCCCTCTTGTATATTGAGTATCGGTGTCATAGTTTGATACTACAATCAGTATCATATCTATCTTACTATTGATCCAACAATATGTAACCTAAAATATCTAGTAAAACTAAATGGGATTTGATTTTCTTCTCAATGGGATACATAGGATGCCTCCCTATGGTTCAAATCCAACATCATCAACCCATTACCATCTTTATTGGGTCATATTCTTATTAAAATAAAACCCCCACTAGAGGGATGCATTCCTTCTAGATCTTATCATCATATCTACATCAGGACACATTCCTAGTGGGACCCATCACTAAAATGCTATAATCCTTATAATATTAGCCTAATATTGTAGGACTACATTCCCTTCAAGGTTAACCATAATAGGTCACTCATGTGTAATAATCACACCAACCATTTCTAGGCACCTTTTTCCTAGTATTCCTTACCACATAATGTTAAAACATCATGGATTAGTGATTTTCACATGAACTTAAAAGGTATTATTTGTCCCATTATGTAGCACTAAATTGTGTGGGTTTTGATTCCTTTCACAATGATACATAGGAATCCCTATCATGGACTCAATCTTGACACCAAACCAATCAATTCCTTCCTAGGAGGCCATAAATTTCAGAGTGCCCAACTATTTGGCATTAAACTATGGTTCCCTAAAATAACACATAAATAAGTAATAATAAATAAAGATGGAGAAGCTCTGATACATACAGATATTTCCATTGATGAATAACCTTTGATACATATATATGGTTCTATTAATGAAGAGCCTATGATATATACAGATGTTCACATATACACATTTTAATAATTGATTGCTTATATGGGGGTAACCATTCCTATATGAGAATTTGGGAAGGATTCAAAAACATGACTTAAATATATAAGAGAGTCTAAGAGTGCTAAATAATTCCCCCCAATAGGGTGTGATGAGTCTGACCTACCATCCTCTTGACCAATGTGAGTTCCTAAGAATTATTGGTAAAAACCCCAATGATTGTGTGCCTTTGGAAAATAGGTCAATTGTCTATCATGGATGTGGGAATTTTTGGGTGTTTCTTGTTCCATGAATAAACCCCATTTCAAACCATAAAAAATATGTATAATTATCTATACATAAATTATTTCATCCCTTTAAGTTGAAATAAATAATTGTAAACCCGACATGAATCTTTCATTAACAAAAATAACCATATTTACCACACATAAATCCATTTTGTTTTGAATATTCTACAAGAAACAAATGGACCCAACATGGATCCTTTAAAGTAGTCATCCATTCAAGAATTTGTTTACTTGTGATACTACTATGAAAGGTTTTCTTAGTTATGTTTTTTTTCTCAATTTATACATAAATCAGAACACTCTTCATTCTAAATGGTATCATAGAAATCATGATAGACTTATACATTAGAAGCTATATAAATTGGGTCCTCATCGAATCATAGGACATCATTACCCACCCAGTGACTTTAACACCAAGTGGAAAATTCACTAATTAAGGACTACGACCTGAATAGTACTATCCTAAAACTATAGTTTTCTCATGAAGCCCCACCAACCATCTTCCCAATAATGAGTGGTGGTAAAAAAATAAAATGATGCATGTTGTCGTTTTGAATTGTTTCTTGAGCCTCTCCTCAGAAAGCAGTAGCAACTAACTCCCTTACCTTAGGGAGGTGAACCAGGAGGTCAATAGTGGCCTCACCACAACATAGGATTCACCTAAAAGGGATTCTTCTAATAATCTCCACTGAAAATGTCATGCAGCATCAATCCCTCAATAGTCCGCTGAGGATGCCACCTCATGGGTCCCGACTCAGGTCACTCAGACCCAAGTGCCCAAGAAATCCATTCAAGGGAAGAAAAGTATTAATAATCAGATGCAAGACCATATCCCTACTTCCACCAAATAATCCTACCAATATACTATAATGAAAACCTTCAAGTAGCCACACATTCATACCTGAACCTAGAAAGCCTACCAGCACATTCTGGTAGCACCCGGAGAATCTTTTCGTCATATACAAACAACGAATAGGGGTAGGCACACATTCTTTACCCTATATATGAAGATCATATTAATATTCTGATGGAAAATAGAGGATGGGAGTAGGAACACATTCCTCCTCCAACCAAGGAATGGGTGCACATTCACATTCCAATAGCAGAAGCCTGTCAACACATCCTGGTGGAAATAGAGGGGTAGACATACATCCCTGCCCACATTCTATAAATTTTTCAAAATATTTTGGTAGTAGTAATAGTCATGGGGTAAACACACATTCCCGCACCCATCACAAGAGTATCTCATTAGCACACTTTGAGGGTTACTTAGGATCAAGCACACATTCTTTCTCCCATATAGAATGGTCACTGACACACCTCCATGAAAAATGGAAAACAAGATCAGGCACACATTCTCATGATAACTGAATAACATCAGTATTCCAAAAGCTAATTTAGGTTAGGCACACATTATGGTTAAATAAATTGAAACTTTTTGTTATATCCTAGAAACAACATGGGAGTCTCCCAAGAAAGCTCCCATAGATGAAATTCATTATTCCCAACATGAAACTCTAGCTTCCCAGTAGAAAACATATAAGAATATGTTTCACCAAAGGTAATATAAAGTTTATAAGTAGACCCACATTCTCTCTCTACTTTATAATGGAGTTCTTGAATCCTTCAAACAATTATCAATGGTGTCCCAAGATCCTATTAGCTCATTTTCAGATAAATGAAGTAGTAGTTGAAGTTGTGAAGGTCCTCTCCACAATTTTTCTACCAACAAATATAGAGTTTCTCCCCTGAGTGTTTACTATGGAATTTCTATTTATATAAAAACTAATCTCGATAATGAGAACTATTTTTATAATGAGCACCATGGAATCCCTCCTCACGATCAGAAGATCAAATGGAAAGAAGGTCCTCCCCTTTCCACAATCCTCCTTCAAGGTCGTACCTAGGGCATATACTATAGGATTCCTCCCTATGATCATAAATTGATCCATGGTGGTAGTTCTCCTCATGATGGAATTCACCTTAAAGGTCCTCCCTATAGTGATATTTCATCTAGGAAATAAGTTCATCCCATTGTTGAATCAATTATGAGAATACCCTTATATCATGAGACGCTTAAAGGGATAAGGATAGCTATATTTGATGCATTGTCTTTGATAAGTGGCATTTTTTCTCAGCCAAAAGACAACCTGAGGAAACAATAATTCTCTAAACAATCCTTGGACCACTTAACTTTTAGAACAATAGATAATATTTCTATCAACCCTTATTTCTACAATAAGGTAACCAGGAAATGATCACTTTGGTTGGAATAGGTTAACGAATATCTCAAAGAAGGTGAAGAGAGTACATTGATTATAAGGAAACAACTATACGGATACAAAATATCTATCATGTTCTGTACTCTAGGCACCCCTCAATATAAAATTCCAAAAACTTTGATAGAGGAATGAATACATCATTTTTATGGATAACTCTTTCCCACATAAAATAACAGTTCTTATGTAATGACCCAAACTTTCATTAATGAATATTCCTTTTTATCAAATTAAATGTCTTATTATGGTTATATAAAATGAGAACTTATTTGGTTTTATGTTTTTGGATTTTAAAATACTGTTAAGAATTATGACCATTGCAAATATAGTCGTTGAACAGTGATTACCTTATTAGTATAAATATAGGGCTTTATCAAATCCAATTTATTCAAACAAAGTAAGTGATGGCCTCATCCAGTAGACTTTCCCTATACAATGTGCATTTTTTGTAGCTCAGAAAGGATTTGGATTCATTGTACTTCTCTCTTGACCAAGCCCAAGCTGATCTTGAACACATTAATCTTCAGCGGAACCGACTATAGGAGAAGTGGAAGTTAATAGAGATTACCACCCGAGCGATGTTATCCGAGCCACCCCAAGAGTCTGTCACCATCGCACACCTTACCCTTTGGTCTTATGTGGTTGTTATAAGGAGTTATGTAACAATACCTTATCACTATGATTATGTGCATTATTTTTGTATATAATAATAAATATACATTCATTTTATTATTGTTACTTCGTAAATAGTTTTTAAAGTGTAAATATTATTTTTAGTTGATATTCAACTAAGAAATATATTTTTATGAATTAATGGATTTTTGAATTAAATAATATCTTACTAAAATATTAATAAATTACTTTTTTTAAATATAAATGATCGTTCAATTTTTATGAATGCAATTGTAATTTTTATTAAGGTTTGAAAGTTATTTTGGTCAAAACCCATGAATTTTTTATAAATATCGATTTTTATTTTAAAAGTAAAAATTCACATATTTAGAAAATTATTTAGATAAAATGAATATTATTTTTGGGATCATGATTTTGAAATTATGCAATGGCGAATTTTTCACAATTTTCTGAGACAATCGAATTTTTGGGTAAAAATTAAATACTATTTTAATATATATTATGTTTTATGACATCATAATGACCCAATAGTGATGTAATAAAATAATATAAATATTGTTTTCAGACAATATATGTTTTACTATTAAAATAATGTGATTTTGGGTTTGTTTTATTTATTTTACAAAGCTTTAGTGGACCCTTCAAGGCTTATAAAACATTTTGTCTTTTTAAATTGTTTTCCTTGAGAGTGTGACTCACCTCCACATAAGAAACCATATTATTTTAAGAAGTTCGTACATTGGCCTCATAAAATATTTTTTTCCACTCCCCTTTGGTAAAAACTATGGGCAAAAACCATGGGCTGGTTTTTGGTTTTAATTAGTTTAATGTGAGGTGTCCCAAACCTAAATAATTAATTATTCCCTCTCCTTTCCTATATAAACCCACCCAAGCTCCCACTTCTGCTTCAATCAAAGCATTTGGAGTTCTACCAAACCCTACCCTTATATCTCTAGAATCCTCCCAAGGTGCCAAAATCTCCCAAGAATCCTCTCCCAAGCCTCTCCCAAGCCTTTGGGATCACACTTCCAAGTAAGGGATTTCTTCCTTTTTCATTTTTGTTCAATTTTCTTTAAGTTGTTATACCCTTTTGTTTTCAATTACAAATGTTGGGGTATGATTTTTAACCTCCCCCATACTGCCCTATTTATGTTTTTATGATGGGATACCCCTTTTTCTCTCATTAATTTCTCCCATGTACACCCATTACCATGTCGAAATTCCGTGAGGGATTTCACTCTCCTCTTTTTCACCCAAGTAATTATTTTGTATTATGCATCTAAATTCAATTATGTTTGTTGGGAAATGTATCTATATGACCCCCTTACTGTCAATTTCATGTAAATATGATGAGACACCCCTTTATCTCTCATCAACCATTTTTTATGAGTTCTTATTTCACGTCGTTATGCTGCCAAAATTGCACTGCATTTTTCCAAGCCAAGATCACTGTGTAGTGAATACCATACCCATGTCTCTATCAAGGTTATTCACCTTTATGCACATATACATATTTAATTGTACTTTAATTTATTTATTCCACATTAATTAATCATGGAATAACTTATTATGTTGATTTATTCCATGTTATATGATCCATGTGGCACACTTATGCATGAAATGAAATGTTTAAGAAGGGTGTGCCCTGATAGCGCTCCAATGCATTGGGAAAAGTATAGTATCATGATACGTCAAGTGTAATGAGTGTTTATTCATTTTAATTCAAGTGAAATGAGGTTTTACTCATGCTTCATGTCCAATGAGGGTTTACTCGTGCTCCATGTGCAATGATCGTTGGCTCATGCGAATTCCATGTTAAGTGTTGTTTCCACATTTCCATGTTATGATTATCATGCTTTATCATGCCTTTATGTTCATGTTTCTCTTGTGATCCATTGATATTTCTATTGACTAACATGTATTTTATCTCTCATGTTATTACATGTTTATTCCCTTACTAGGCTTTATAGCTCACCCTTTTCTTATGCATGTCCTCAGGTTATCCCATGCAAAGGTATGAGGGAATGTAGTGGTCGTGTAAATGAAGTTTTAAATAAAGATGTTGTATTTCATGTTTTAAGTTTTTATTTAATGATCCTAAGTCCCAAAGACACTATACCTCTCAATATTATATGTCGTGTCAAGTGAAGTTTATGTAATAAATCTTATTTAAGTATGAAATAAAGGGAAGGGTTTTTATAATTGGTATCAGAGGATAGGTTTAGTTATTTTTGAGACTAGGATTAGAAAACCCTAGTGAAGACTTAGAAACAAGACTAAGTATAATAAAAACATCTCTAAGTTTTGGTGGGTATTGAGTAAGTGGTTTATCAAAGAAAATACATCCATGCCTGGATACGAGCAGGTAGAGACGGCTCTGGAAGAGATGTACCTAGGGGTGAAAACCCCAACAAGGAGTTTTGGGCTTGACCTGGGGTATCCTGGTACACGACAACAGGCCTTACTGCACTCTTGGTTACGACACTCCTAGGGGATATGCATTGGTAAATTCACAAGCTTAGTATAAATCATTATTAAGGGAATTAAAAAAATGTCCTTAAGAATATATGTTAGAAAGTAGATCATGAATATCATAGATTCAAGCCTATGGATTTATAAGTTAAGGAAATAAAAGTTATTTATAAGTCATCAGTTTTTTCCTTGGATTACACTTTATGTGTTACCCCTAACTTTCCTTTTATTCCGGTTAATGGCTGGTAATAGGAGGACTCGGGCTAACAACCGATGTGAAGATCAATGTGATGACTGTGCTAATGAGATGCCCAATCTGATGGGAGAAGGAATCGCAAACTTTGTCAAGATTATCTCTCAGTTAACTCAGTTTTTGAATAGAAACATGGGTCAAGAGGAAAGTTCACCCCCCCCCCCTTAAATAAAGAACAAGTTGCTATCTAGAGCTTCATGAGACAAAGGCCTCCTACTTTTAATGGATCATCTGATCCCTCAATCTCCGAACAATGGATCAACTTCATTGAAAATATCTTCTCCATCCTTCAATGTTATGAACAAGAGAAGGTTCTCTTGGCTGCTTACCATATGGAGGGTGAAGCTGATCAATGGTGGATGTTGATCAAAAATATGAATCCTGAGGAGTAGATCGAGGCGTTGGAATGAAAGGATTTCCAGAAGATGTTTTTTGATAAATACTACATGTGCACCCTCCAACTTAAGATGGAAAGGTACTTCCTTTCCCTTAAGAAAAAATATGATGAACCTATCAAAGAGTATGAGGAAAACTTCACAAGGCTTGCACGATATGCCTCTGGCTTTGTCGTTACCCCCGAATGCAAGGTTCACCGCTTATTTGGTGGGCTGAAACCTAGCCTACAGAAAGTGCTGGAGATCCATGACTTCAACAACTATGAGGAAATTGTCTGATGTGCCCTCAAGGTTGAAATGGATATCGAATAATCTTATGGGTATCATGGGGATAAGAAGCGTAAAGTGGACTTCAATTCTGGTGGTCCTATGGATAAATCCAATAGTGCTAAGAATATCCAGCTCCCCACTTTCCAAAGTAACGGAAAGAAGCACCCTGGATATTGCCTGAAGGGGGTGAGGAAATGCTTTAGGTGTGGAAGAGAAGGGCACCTAGTAGTTAACTATCAGCAAGAAAATCCTGTGGCTGCGACAAAGGAGAGGAGCACTCCGTTCGAATCTCAATGTGTTTTTCATTTCTTCAACTGCAAATAACCAGAGCATCTTGCAAATCAGGGCCCTAAGCCAAGGGTTTTTTGAGGCAACCAATAACCTCCAAGGCAGCAAGGGTGAGCTTTTTCCATCACTATTGCCGAAGTGAACCCCGAAAATGAAGTAGTGACAAGTACGCTAGTTATTCATTCAAGAATAGCGAACATACATTTTGATTTAGGTTCTACGCATTCTTTTATATCCCAAAAGTTTAGTAGAACAATCCCATCACCACCAAAAATCATGGAATTAAAGATGTCGGTGAGTAAATAAAATGGGGAAATCATTTCATCCCATAAATATAAATCCTCCCCAGTCATAATCTGTGGATTTAATTTCCCAGAGAAACTCATCATACTCCCTTTGGTGGAATTTGATGAAATTCTTGGAATGGATTGGCTTTCCTTATATAGAGCCAACATAAATTTCTGTGAGAGGGAAATCACTCTCCATGGGGAGAATCGACCCCCGATTCTGTACAAGTGTAAAGAGGAAGATGAATCTTCTTTAGCTTCATCATCTCAAGCATGGATATTTATACCCTATGATCACACGTATCTGGCTTAGATGATTGAGTCTAAGGAGGCAACCATCCTTGAAGACATGCCTATTGTGAGGGAATTCACTAAAGTGTTTCTTGAGGAATTTCCTGGTCTTCTTACTAAAAGAGATGTTGAATTATAAATTGATCTTATACCCAGGGTGTTTCCAATATCCAATACTCCATATAGAATGGTCGTTGTGGAGCTTGAGGAGATGAAGAAACAACTACAGGAGAATCTGGATAGAGGGTTTATATTCCCAAGGGTTTCACCATGGGGTGCACCAGTCCTCTTCGTTAAGAAGAAAGATGGGTCAATGCGCCTTTTCATCGATTATCATGATCTTAACAAAATCACGATAAAGAACAAGTATCCTCTCCCACGAATCGATGACTTGTTCAATCAGCTGCGTGGAGCATAATACTTCTCCAAGTTGGATTTGCGGTCAGGATATTATCAAGTAAGGGTGAAGAAGGAAGATATCCCCAAGACTGCTTTTCATACAAGATATGAGCACTATGAATTCATATTAATTCCTTTAGGACTCACTAATTCTCTATAAATCTTCATGGAATTGATGAATAGTGTCTTTAGATATTACCTCGATAAATTTTTGGTAGTATTTATAAATGATATTCTCATATACTCCAAAACCAAGGAGGATCATGAGGAGCAAATAAGAACTGTACTAGAGACCTTGTAGAAGTAGAAGCTCTATAAAAATTTCATCAAGTCTAAGTTCTGGTTGAATGAGGTCTCATTCTTGGGCCATATCATCACAAGAAATGGGATATCTATGGATCCCTCCAAAACAAATGCAATAGAGGGATGGTCGAGGCCAACATCGGTAACAGATATCCGTAGCTTATTGGGGTTAGCTGGATATTATCGACGATTTTTGAGAAATTTCTCACGATTTTCCAACCCTCTTACCAAGCTAACTCGGAAGGGAGTAAAGTTTACTTGGAATTATGAATACGAAGAAAGGTTTAAGGAGTTAAAAAGTAGGCTTATCACTGCACCTATGCTCACTTTACCCACAAGTGGAGAACTTATTTGGTATTCAGTGATACATTGAAGAAGGTCTTGGGTTGTGTGTTGATGAAAAAAGGAAAATTCATTGCCTATGATTCAAGGAAATTGAAATTTCATGCGCAGAATTATCCAACATGTGATTTGGAGTTGGCTACGGTTATCTTTGTTTTAAAAATTTGGAAGAATTATCTCTTTGGGGAGAAGTGTGAAATATATACAGACCACAAAAGCCTCAAGTATATATTCACACATAAAGAGTTGAACATGCCCCAACAAAGATGGTTAGAGATGATCAAAGACTATGACTGCTCAATCCATTACCACCCTGGGAAAGCGAACAAGGTGGTAGATGCTCTAAGTAGAAAGGACCCAGTGATTATATCACTGATGAGAACTGAGAAGGATCCAATCTTCTTAGATTTGATGAAGATGAACATGGGAATCATAAATAAGGGAACATCATCAATCCTTTCACAAATTATTGCTCAACCATCTCTTTTGGAAAGGTTAAAGGATGCTCAAAGAGATGATGTGGGAATTCAGAAGAAAGTGGAAGCTATCAGAAGAGGAAAATCATCGGAGTTCAATGTTAATGAACAAGGAATTGTGAGATTTTGGAAAATACTATGTGTTCCATCAAGTTCAGAGCTGAAGAAGGAACTTTTGGATGATTCACATAGTTCAAATTTCTCTATTCACCCAGAAAACACAAAGATGTATCATGATCTTTGAGATCATTATTGGTGGGATAATATGAAGAAGGAGATCGTTGATTATACATCAAAGTGCATAGTGTATCAGCAAGTGAAGTCAGAGAGGTAGAAGTCTAAGGGGATGATGCAACCATTTCCCATAACAGCATAGAAATGAGAGAACATCATTGTGTACTTTGTCACCAGACTTCTGAAGACATCCAAAGGAAACAATGAAATCTGGGTTATTGCGGATCGTCTTACAAAGTCTTTACACTTTATTACAATTCGGGAGGATTTCTCATTGGATCAACTGGCACAGATATATATCAGAGAAATGGTAAGGTTGTATAGAGTAACACTATCTATTGTATCCGATCGAGATCCAAGATTCACCTATAAGTTTTGGAAGAGTCTTCAACATGCTCTAGATATTGAACTGAACTTCAGTACGGCCTATCATCCTCAAACTGATGTCTAGTCTAAGTGAACTATTCAGAAATTAGAGGATATGTTAAGATCATATTATATGGACTTTAAAGGAGTGTGGGACCAACATCTTCCACTGTTTGAATTCTCCTACAATAACAGTTTCCACTCGAGCTTCTGAATGGAACCTTATGAAGCCCTATATGGGAATAGGTGCATAACACCAGCATGTTGGGATGAAGTAGGTGAGCGTAAGCTTCTGGGACAAGAAATGGTCAAAGAAATGGTGGAGAAGTTGAAAACCATTCGGCAGCATATCAAGGCAGCCCAGAGTTGACAGAAGAGTTATGCAGATAACCATCGATGAGACCTTGAGTTTAATGTTGGAGACATGGTATTTCTAGGCATATCTTTGTGAATAAGGTCATGAAGCTTGTAAAGAAAGGGAAGTTAAGTCCTAGGTACATCGACCCCTTTGATATTCTTGATCGTGTTGGGATTGTGGCCTATTGACTAGAACTTCAACCTATCATGGCCAAAGTACATGATATCTTTCATGTATCCCTCTTAAGGAAGTACATACCAGACCCATCACATGTACTCTCTTCAGAGGTAGTACAGCTAGAGGATGATCTTTCTTATGAGGAGTAACCAGTGAAGATCTTAGATTGTAGAGAAAAAGTTCTACGAAATAAGACAATGCCCCTCGTCAAGGTGTTATGGAGAAACCACAAGTTTGTGGAAAAAACATGGGAATCAGAGGAAATGATGAAGCAAAGTTACCCACATTTGTTTTAGAGTGGGAAAGGAAATTTCAATGGTGAAATTTCTTAAGGGGGGGAAGATTGTAACGACCCAAACTTTAATTAATGTAAATTACTCTTTATCCAATTAAATGTTATATTCTGGTTATATAAAATGTGAACTTCTTTGTTTTTATGTTTTTGGATTTTAAAATACTATTAACAATTGTGATCATTGCTAATATAGACATTGAAAAGTGATCACCTAATTAGTATAAATATAGGGCTTTAACAGATCCAATTTACTTAGACAAAGGAAGTGATGGCCTCAACCAGAAGACTTTCCCTATAAGAAGCCCATTTTTTGGAGCTTAGAAAGGAGTTGGAGTCATTGGTCTTCACTCTTTACCAATCCCAAACTGAGCTTGAACATGTTAATCTTGAGCGGAACTGACTACGAGAGAAGTGGAAGTTAATAGAGATTACCATCCGAGCGATGTTATCCGAGCCACCCCAAAAGTTTGTCACCATCGCACACCTTACCCTTCAATATTATGTGGGTGTTATAGGGGGTTATGTAACAAGACCTTAGCACTATAATTATGTGCATTATTTTTTTATATAATAATGAATACACATTCATTTTATTATTGTTACTTCTTAAATAGTTTTTAAAGCACAAATAGTATTTTTAGTTAATATTCAACTAAGAAATATATTTTGATGAATTAATGGATTTTTGAATTAAATAATATCTTAATAAAATATTTATATATTAATTTTGTTAAATATAAATGATCATTCTATTTTTATGAATGCAATTGTAATTTTTATTAAGGTTTGAAAGCTATTTTGGTTAAAACCCATGAATTTTCGACAAATGTCGGATTTTATTTTAAAAGTAAAAATTCACATATATAGAAAATTATTTAGATAAAATTAATATTATTTTTGGAATTGGGATGTTGAAATTATCCAATAGTGAATTTTTCATAATTTTCTGAGACAGTCAAATTGTTTGGTAAAAATTAAATACCGTTTAAATCTATAACATGTTTTATGACATCATAATGACCCAATAGTGATGTAATAAAATAATATAAACATTATTTTCGGCCAATATATGTTTTAACATTAAAATAATGTGATTTTGGATTTGTTTTATTTTTTTTACAAAGCTTTAGTGGACCCTTCAAGGCTTATAAAACATTTTGTCTTTTTAAATTGTTTTCTTTGAGATTGTGACTCACCTCCACATAAGAAACCATATTATTTTAAGATTTTCGGCCATTGGACTCATAAAATATTGTTTTCCACTCCCCTTTTGAAAAAACCATGGGCAAAAAACATGGTCTGGTTTGTGGTTTTAATTAGTTTAATGTGAGGTGTCTCAAACCTAAATAATAAAGAATTCTCTCTCCTTTCCTATATAAACCCACCCAAGCTCCCACTTCCTCTTCACTAAATTTTTTTGAGTTCGACCAAACCCTTCCCTCCTATATCTAGAATCCTCCAAAGGTTCCCTAAGCTCCCAAGAATCCTCTCCCAAACCTCTACCAAGCCTTTGGGATCACACTTCCAAGTAAGGGATTTCTTCCTTTTTCATTTTTGTCCAATTTTCTTTAAGTTGTTATGACATTTTGTTTTCAATTAAAAATTTTGGGGTATGATTTTTCACCTCCCCCATACTTCCCTATTTATTTTTTTGATGATGGAATACCCCTTTCTCTCTCATTAATTTTTCTCATGTACAGCTGTTACCATGCCGAAATTCCGTGAGGGATTTCTCTCTCCTCTTTTTCACCCAAGTAATTCTTTTATATTATGCATCTAAATTCCATTATGTTTTGTTGGGAAATGTATCTATATGAACCTCTTACTATCCAGATCATGTAAATATTATGAGACACCCCTTTCTCTCTCATAAACCATTTTTTATGAGTTCTTATTTCACTCTGTTATGCTGCCGAAATTACACTGCGTTTTTCCAAGCCAAGATCATTGTGTAGTGAATACCATACCCATGTCTCTATAAAGGGTATTCACATTTATACATATATACATATTGAATGGTACTTTCATGTATTTGTTCCACATTAATTAATCATGTAATAACTTATGATTTTGATGGATTCCATGTTATATGATCCATGTGGCACACTTATGCATGAAATGAAATGTTTAAGAAGGGTGCGCCCTGATAGCGCTCCAATGCATTGGGAAAAGTATAGTATCATGATAAGTCAAGTGTAATGATTTTTGACTCATGATAATTCAAGTGAAACTAGGGTTAACTCATGCTTCATGTGCAATGATGGTTTACTCATGCTCCATGTGCAATGAGTCTTGGCTCCTACTAATTCCATGTTAAGTGTTGTTTCCACATTTCCATGTTATGATTATCATGCCTTTATGTTCATGTTTCTCTTGTGATCCATTGATATGCCTATTGTATAACATGTATTTTATAACTCATGTTATTCCATGTTTATTCCCTTATTGGGCTTTATATCTCACCCTTTTCTTATGCATGTCCTCAGGTTATCCCATGCAATGCTAAGTACGAGCGAATGTAGTGGTCATGTAAATGAAGTTTTCAATAAAGATGTTATATTTAATGTTTTAAGTTGTTATGTAATGATCATAATCCCCAAAGACACTAGACCTCTCAATATTCTATGTTTTATCAAGTGAATTTTATGTAATAAAACATGTTTAAGTATGAAATAAAGAGAAAGGTTGTCATATCTTACCTTATAAAGGATATACAAATCACACTACAAAAAAATAGCATATTATCATTTGTTTTTTAAAGGGGGTTATGCACATCCCCTTCTAATCATCAAATTTATAGGGGGTTTACAACCCCATCTAAATTTTTTGGCATTTTTTTTGTAATATTTGATTTGATTTTAGAGGCAGTTGTGTCAAAATCACCATTAATTTAATAATTAGTGGCCCTATATGTTTGGTTGGATTTTAGAGGCGCTATATATATATGTAATATTTTTTGGATATTAGAGACTATATATATATAACATAGATTTTTTTAAGGAAATAGTGGGGATTCACAACCCCCTATAATCTCTTAAATTAGAAGGAATTCATGAACTATCGTTAATCCCTTAGATTAGATGGGGTTTTGAACCTCTTATAATTTAAGAAATTAAAGGGGGTTGTGAACCCTCTCTAATATATGACATTATAAAGAGTTTTGAGTCCCCTCTAATTTAATAAATTAGAGGGATTTCATGAAACCCCTCTAATTTATGAGATTAGAGGGGGTTCATAAATCACCACTAATCCCTTTGATTAGAGGGGGTTTTTAACCCCCTCTAAATTTTTATTTATTTTTTAGAATAAATCTCATATAAATTAAAATTTTATAATATATGTGTGGATGTGTTCATGTGTGCATGTGTGCATGTGTGTGTGCATATATATATATATATATTACATAAACACATTCTATAAATGTATCTAAAAGAATTATAAGCATATATATATAAAGACATTATATAAATACTTATATATATATATATATATTGGTATACATAATATAAATGTAATTATAAATATATTTATTCAAATATATAAAATTTATATATGGTTTTATAAATACTATACATTTATATTATGATTTATATTATACATATATTATATTAAATTCATTTTTATTATATATTTATGTATAAATTCATTTATATTATATTATGTATACAAATAAATATAATATAGACAGAATTAAATATAAATATAAATATAAATATAAATATAAATATTATATATATATATATTATAAATATTTTATTATAAATAAATTTATATATATTATATAATTATTTTATATATATTTCAGTATACCATATTAATTATAAATTAATTTAGTAAATATATATATATATATATATATATATATCATTTAATTATATTATATATTTCCAATTATACAAATGTATTTAATTGTATTTAATTATATTTATATCTATATATAAATATAATTGTATAATTTTATGTACCTTTATATATATTTATTTTTATAAATTTATTTCACATAATATTAATTATATGTAATATAAAAATCATAAACAAATTATATAAATATATAAATTAATATATTTTATTTAAAAAATATATCATATAAAACCCAATCTTATAGTTTTTATAATTTATATAATAATAATAATAACTATATTTTTAAATAGTATTTTTATTCTTTTATATTATATATAACTAATATTATATGATATACAATTTATAAAAATAAATATATATTAATGTACAGAATATTATATAATTATATTTATTGAAATACATATATATTAATGAATATAATATTATACAATTATATTTATTGAAATACATATATATTAATGTGAAGAATAATAAATATATGTATTGAAATACATTATATAAATATTTCTATACATTTTATTTCATATAATATTAATTATATATTTTTATAAATTATATTTCATATAATATTAATTTTATATAATATACATATTAATTATATATAATATAAAATTTTATTTCATATAACATTATATAAATATTTATATAAATTTTATTTCATATATGATATTTGTATAAATTGTGTTTCATGTATATGTATTTCATATAATATTAATTATATAGTAATTATATATAATATTATACATTTTATAAAAATAAATATATATTAATGTACATAATAATAAATATATTTTTTTAAATAAATTATATAAATATATTTTTAAAGACATTATATAAATATATCTTTAAAAACATTATATAAATATATTATATAAATACCTATATATATGTATTATAAATAAGTACGTACATAATATATAAACATGTATTTAAGTATAAAAATTTTACATAAATATATTTATATGTGTGTGTGTTTGTGTGTGTGTATATACATAACATAAATAGAATTATAAAATAATGTACATATTAGTTATATATAATATACATATTAATTTTATATAATATACATATTAATTATTTATAATATAAAATTTTATTTCATATAACATTATATAAATATTTGTATAAATTTTATTTTATATTTAATATTTTTATAAATTGTATTTCATATAATATTAATATTATATAATATTATACAAATAAATATATATTAATGTACATAATAATAAATATATGTGTTGAAATACATTATATAAATATATTTTTAAAGACATTATATAAATATATTAAATAAATACTTATATATATTATATAAATAAGCATGTACATAATATATAAATATGTATTTAAGTATATAAATAATTTACATAAATATATTTATGAATATATAAATATATGTTTATATACATAACATTAATAGAATTATATAATATATTTAGTCAAATGTATGTAAATACACATAAAATATATTTTTTATATAAATGTATAAATTGAATATAATATAAATGTATTATAATATAAATACATAAATACATAATATAAAAATGTATCTATTAATTTATATAAATATATATAGCTTATATATTTATATGTATTTAAATATTTATTCAAATATAATTTATTTGAATCACCTTTTAGATATATAGAAATACAATAATGTATAATAATATTACAGAAATCAGATTGCCTCATTGGTAAAGGTACTGGGCGATGATTTACTTGGTCTCACTTTCGAATCCCACTGGTGAAAATTTTTTATGGATGTGGCGTTAGCTGGTGGGGACCACTGAACGTGAGTGATATGGCGTTATCTAGTGGAGTGTTGCGGTGTTAGTTGGTGGGGATCGTTGAATAGGATTGGATGGGGTGCAGGTGGGAATTGATGAACATGAGTGGATGGGGAGGGCACACACTAGAAAATGGGAGGGGAGAGTGGGGTGCTCAACCTAGTGAATGGGAGAGGAGTGGGGTCATACAGACAAACTAGAGGGAAGGGAACCACTAGAACAAGAGGGGTGGCCTCAAAGGTGAACTGAAGGGGGGGCCTGGCAGGGCTCATCTGAAAGGATTTTAAAAAATAATAATTAGAGGTGGTTTTCAAACCGCCTCTAATATGTGG
The DNA here is from genome assembly GCA_963277665.1 of Viscum album. NCBI lineage: Eukaryota > Viridiplantae > Streptophyta > Magnoliopsida > Santalales > Viscaceae > Viscum > Viscum album. The sequence continues at coordinate 102,338,117 of OY728156.1, forward strand.
GATCTAACCCCAATTAGAGGGGGTTAAAATCATCTCCAACTAGACCTGAAATAGATGTGGTTCTGAGAACCACCTCTAATTCAGGAGGATTGACTCAATTAACGGAGGTTTCAAACCACTGCTAATTTGTTAAATGTATCATAAGGGGTTAAAACCCCCTCTAAAATGAAATTGTGTAGTCAAATTAGAGGGGGTTTAACTACCTATAAATTAGGATTTATTTTACCAATAGTTCCTCAAAACTTCCTCTAACAAGAGTAAGCGGGCACATTAGCAACGGTTATGAGGAACCACCACTAATTTTTTTAGAGGGGGTTATAACCCCTTCCAAACTAAAAAAATAACCCCTTATAATCATGTCATTTTTTTGTGTCACAACAACACAATATAAAAATTTCATTGATAGATTGACTTAGCTTCCATTTCAGTTATATGATGTATGAAATTGGTAAATCGGACTAAGAATATTCAAAGTGCATGCTATAATTCTATAAGAAATCTATATCAGTTTATCACTGACTCTCCATACTATTTATATATTAGAGGATAGGGTGAACCTGGGGAACCATGTTTCACTTCACTCCCCAACCAATAAGGCCCCGCCAAAACTGACATCATGCAATGTCATTTCTTCATACTAAATATCAGAATCAAGTTGTGTACACAATAGATGGAATGATCAACAGGGATCATCCATGATCAAATATATAAAATTATAGACTCTATGATATCGAGCCATTGAAAGACTCTTACATAAAGTATCTAAAAAGATCGAGAAAGTTTCTAATTTTAGAAGAGTAAAACCTCAAGTGCTAGTATTTCCTCTTGTAGTAAGTATCTCACATTTAAAGCATGAATTGAACTCAACACATACTCAGACATAGATTTTCATGATTAAGAGGGTAGTAATGACAGATATATAAATAAAAATCATAGATTATCCCCATCCCATAGGGCTAGGGGAAATTTTACCACCATTGTTTCCCTCAAGGTCATCAAACCTCCAATGGGACAAAAATGTTGTAGAAGTGGAACATGAGAAACCCCAACTCGCAAGGCTAGGGAAATTTTTACCTTAGCCTCTTCCTTCCATTCAAAATTCAATCTTTTTCCAGTTTGGAGGTACATCATGAGATAAGTCTCCATATTTTGTCTCATCTCATGAACCATATTTCTCTTTGGGAATATATATAACAATATTTTATGGAGAATATCTCTAGATTACCCTTTGAAAATTAATTCTGGGAGAATCTTGGAAGGAAAAGATAAAGTCCCATAAAGGCTGTATGGTAAATTGACCCATCAAGAGAGAAAATTCTCTAGAATAACATAATTTTTCCATCAATAGATACTCCAAGAGTGATCAATCCTCTCATACATCTGATGGGAATGTGATGCATGCAGTGTATTATGTAATGGTAAACATCATCAAAACTGGCCCTGTATATGCTACAGAGCATGAAGATAGTGTAGGGAGACAGGAGGAGGGTTTTTATATTCAAAATATAGTCCACACTGAAATAATTGAAGAAGTAGTGTATACCAAGAATCAAATAAAAACTAAAAATTTGGTATCTCCCTCAAGGCTCAGTTGTCACCTCTCCAACGAGCTTCATACAACAGGAAGGGAAAAGGTGTGGCTAGGCCCCACCAGTTTCCTATAGAAGTTGAACCTCCTACAATTTAGGAAATATTCACTCAGTATGAGGTATAAATAAAGGATTTGAAGATACTAAACACTAATTTACTTAGGGTAAATATTCCTTCCGGGTTTGTTCTCTAGATAGAGCCTCATATTACCCTTTCAATAGATCTTTCTCAATAAGAAGAGCTTGTTATACAATAAAAATTATAGCCAATTCATCCATTTAATATGGGATTTTTACATCCAATTTACTTAGATACAATGATGTAAGGATGTTAGGAATCCCCTCTATTAGGATAGCAGTCGGAACCATGTCAAGTTAATTTTCCCAAGCCAGTCCTTACTGGACATCATCCACAAATATAGGAAAGCCCACCATGTCAGGCCCCACCCATCAATGCCCCTATTCAAGTGTCATCTTAACTGATTTTCCCATCATAAATCATTGACATAATTGAGTCATTAACAGCCCAACTAGAGTCTATGAAAGGGAGGTGTGCACAGATTCAACTATAGATAAATATTTAACCCCAATGGGTAGATGCAACTCTTCCCCCACCCAGTTTTTGGAATCCTACTTTACCAAATTTCTATATCACTGGGGATATAAATCATCACTTGACACATTTCATGTTTTGGTTGGTCCCATGATGAGAACCCTTCACTATTAGAAAGTAACTAAACTCATATTCTTTGTACATGCTATGGAGGGATCATCTTTCATCTGGTATACTAGTTTGCTGGTTAGGTCAATCAAAGCATGTGAAGACCTATGTTGATGATTTCTTCATCAATCTAGCTCTATGCTATAAAATACAACAATAATTTATCTCTAAAATTGAAAAAAAAACATGAGAATAAAAGAGTCTCAAATTCTATTTCTAGGTGGAATGGTTTGAGCTACTCTATGAACCTGCAACTTCCCCAAGAGGATTTATTGGCCTTTGTATAGAGAACCTCTATGATTAGTTGTAAATTACACTCATTCTAGCGAAGTATCTAGGAGGATTATATGAACTTTACATAGTTTCATAATGATTTTAAGACTCTATATAGTGGGCCAAAACCAATTCTAGGATAACACCAGTTTCTTAAGGAAAAAGAACATGTAAAGTACAAACTATAACCATCACACTTAATCCAACTCTAAAACTAGCTCCAATGTTTGATACCACGTAGAATCATGCAGTACCCCCTAATGAATGGAAATAAAAATATCAACATCCCCATTATTATGGGAGAAAAGATCATAAATTCCCTCTATAAAAATATTGGAATAATAAATTTTATTCCTTCTAATATGAGTAGGTCCCTAGAAACTTCATAAAAACTATGGGGAATTTTTTTGAGATTGTCAAAACCTAGAAGGCCTGATCAGGTTGGTCTCAATGATCACCCGAACTATTTTCCCTTTCAATGAACATTTTCTAACACCATCAAAGAGTGATTTTTTTTAATATACCCTTCATAACATGGTTGATTATGGACAAGTGAAATTGGTCAATCCACTAACACAAGTGGCATCTGTCTCTTCTACTCCAGTGGAAGAAATCAAATGGAAAAATTTACAGTTAAGGGTGCATTAAATTTTAATGATTGGATGACTAGAGATATGGTTAATTGAGCTCATCTCATCCTTAGGGAATAACTAAACTAGCTATTAATTACCCTATTCTCTTCTCCAATGGTGTGACCAGCTTCAATGACTCCACAATCTTCCAAGAGTGAGTCTTCTAAAATTCAGTATAACCAGCATAATAAGAGTATGGTATGTGAAGATGGACCCATATCGATACCTAGGCTAGTCATGACCCTCTCAAATTTCATGCCTATAGTACTAATAGAATGGGAACTATCCTACCAAATATAACCCTCATCAGATAAAGAAACACTATGTTGTTCTATTAACATTATTCATTTAGAAGACTTCTTATCTAGTGATGAGTATGCATTTAAATCTGAGTTCTTCATGAATAGTTGGGGAGCCAGAGGTAGAGGTCATGGAAGTCGAGGGAATAGGGGAAGACATAGTTGTGTACAAACACAATATCCTAGATATATCCCAGTTGTATCCATATACGTAACTAAAACTCAATGGAAATCACTTTAGTGAGGAAATTGAGAGCATGGAGACACCCCAGAATCTTTCAAGAGTTATCCAAACCCAGTTATTTTGGAAGATCAGATAGAGGGTGTATAACTACTCGATCATCCTAGATGAGTGGGCAGACTAGTTTGGCCCAATCCTTTAGCAACGTGAATGCTTTCAAATCCTGTTCAAACACCCAATCTATCTACCTAAAACAATTCAGCCTTGAAGGTATACACTAATGAATAAACCAATGTTGGGAAACAAAGTCCTCTAGATCAAAAATATGATATATTGAAATAGTTGGTTGTGGATCATCCAAGATTTCAATCCTAGATGATCTTAATTTATCAAAAGAGCTATGGGAAGTGTATGAAGAGGAACTATAATAAAAAGGCTCAGTAGTAGCAGTTTTTTCATGAACTAACAGTAGTTTAAACCATCACCTAATAGTGTAATGGTATTTATTAAAACTACCACATATTTCATGGTCGCTAGTCATTTAGAGGTGGTTTTTTTAATTTAGCAGTGGTTTTGTAAAGTGTCATAGCTGCAGTTACTTGTTTATTTAGTGAAAATTTTTTATAAAAAAATATCTGTGGGAAATATAAATAAAATAAAATAGATTATTGTGGAACATATTAGCATCATTTTCTTTTAATGGTGGTTAATCATAACCATCACTAAACATACTATATAAAATGTATTTAGTAGTGGTTACTTAAAATCTCCACTAAATCATATTTCTTATAAAAAAATAATAATAAACTATAAATATAAAAAAAATAACATATAATAAACTAAAACATAAATATATGATAAACTCATCATACATATATCATACATCCACAGTCATGTACAAACATCCAGTCATCATAACCTCAATCTAAGTTAACCCATAAATCTATCAATATATATATATATAATATGTCCAAAAACAACCCATTCCTAATATAAATCCATGTCATGACCTCCACTACATCTGTCAACCTCCACATCATGTCATCAATTGAAACTGACCACATCTTATCACCAATTATAACAAAAAAGAAAACAAAAATTAAAACTACACATAATAAATTAAAATTAAAGTAGAATAATTGAAAAAAATTAATATACCATGGAAACAAAGAACTATCATGACTACCTTCTAAAGAATTTCATGGATTAGAATGGCTAACCTCCTACCTACTGTTGGTATCTGCCACCTATAATGAAAACTAGGATATTAAAGAAATGAAATGAAAAAAATGAAAAGGTATATAATATATTCAGAATAATGCACATAAAATTTGTTATTTTTTTAATAAAATAGAATAAATTTTGACATAAAACAAATAATATATAATGAAAAACACTTTTAAAACATAAACAAGCATATTTAAGATAAGATTCAACATTTGAAGCTAAAAGGGATGAGTAAATATTCCAATTTACTTTTAAAGTGACATGTGGTGTGATTAAAATTTACTTATTAAAAAAATTCTAAATATTTTGATATCTTAACATGTCATATATTTTAAAAACAATTCAATGATGGATTTTTCATGATTCCATGTCAATTTGAGGTCATTTTCTATGGTTTTGACCTTTCCGCGCACACTAAAAATGTGTTTACGACCATAACAGGAAAATCGTAATTTGGAATGACATGTTGTCAATTCATAAATTTCAAAATTAAATTTATAGTTTTTATACTGTTATTTTAAGGTAATCTGACATTATTTTCCTAGTTTTGACCCCCTGAAACTTATTTTTAAATGATTTTGTACCTTTTAAAAGTGTATACTGAGTAACTCCGACCATACCGCACATGATATTGACATGTTGTCTATGCGTACATGTCAAAAACATCTCAGTGGTGTTTTACCCATGTTTACACATAAATATGAGGTCATTTTATATGGTTTTGACCATTCCACTCACGTTTTAGTGTTTTAAAATGCTAAAAATGTGTTTTTTTCCATAACGGGAAAACTGTAATTCAGAATGACGTGTCATTAGTTCCAATATTTCAAAATTAAATATACGATTTTTATCATGTGATTTTAGGGAAATAAAATGTTTTTTCCTAATTTTGACCCCCAACACTTGTTTTTATAGGTTTTTATAACCTTCAGAAGTGTATACCGACTAATTCCGACCACACCACATGTGATATTGACATGATGTCAATGCTTTCATGTCAAAAATAATTCATCAATGGTTGTACCATGTTTTCACATCAATATGAAGTTGTTTTCGATGATTTTGACTATTACATGCATGTTTTAGTATTTTAAAACACCCAAAAAGAATTTACAATCATAAAAGGAAAACAATAATTCATAATTAAATTTCATTGGTTCTTATAATTCACAATTAAATTTATAGTTTTTTACATGATTTCAAAGTAATTAGGAATCGTTTGTCTAGTTTTGACACCCCAACACTTGTTTTTAAAGGATTTTTTACCTTTCAAAAGTCTATGATGAGTGATTATGACCACACCACACATAAAAATTACAGGTTGTCTATATGTTCACATAAAAAAACTCAAAAATTGTTTTTCCATTATTTCACATCAATCTATGGTTGTTTTATATGGTTTTGGTGATTCCATACACGTTTTAGTGTTTTAAAACACTAAATACGCATTTATGGTCATAACGATCAAACTGTAATTTGGAATGACATGTTGTTAGTTTTTACATTTCATAATTAAATGTATTATTATTTTCCCATAATTTTAGGGCAATCTGACATTGTTTACCTGGTTTTGACCCCCTAACACTTGTTTCTAAAAACTTTTGTACCTTTCAGAAGTGTATACCAAGTAATTATGACCACACACATGTCAAATTGATGTTTTTTCTATGTGTACATGTCAAAGAAAACTTATAGGTGGTTTTCCCATGATTTAACATCAATATGAGGTTGTTTTCTATGGGTTTTACTATTTCATGCACGTTTTAGTGTTTTAAAACACTAAAAATGCATTTATAGCCATAACGGGAAAACCATAATTCTGAATGATGTGTTTTTGGTTCCTGCATTTCAAAATTAAATATATGGTTATTTTATCATGATTTTAGGGCAATATGAAATCATTTCCCTAGTTTTGACCCCCCCACACACACACACACTTGTTTCTAAAGGCTTTTGCACCTTTCAAAATTTTATACTGAGTAATTATAACCATAACGCACATCATATTGACATGTTTTCTCCATGTACACATAAAAAACAACTCAATGGTGGTTTTCCCAAGATTTCACATCAATATAAGGTCATTTTTTATGGTTTTGACTATTCCACACACGTTTTAGTGTTTGAAAACACTATAAACGCGTTTACAGCCATAACGGGAAAATCGTAATTTAGAATGACATGTAGTCAGTTCCTAAATTTCAAAATTAAATATACAGTCATTTTTATATGATTTCAGGGCAATCTGACATTATTTTCCAAGTTTCGACCACCTACACTTGTTTTTAAAGGCTTTTGTACCTTTCAAAAGGGTATACCAAGTAATTCTGACCATACCGCGTGTCATATTGATGTGTTGTCTATGAATACACATAAAAAACAAATCAATGGTGTTTTTACCATGATTTTACATCAATTTGAGGTCATTTTATATGGTTTTTATCATTCCCCCCGCATGTTTTAGTGTTTAAAAACACTAAAAACACGTTTACATCCATAAAGGAAAAACCGTAATTTGTAATGATGTTCTGTCAGTTCCTACATTTCACAATTAAATTTACTATCATTGTACCATGATTTTAGGGTAATATGACATCGTTTTCCTAGTTTTGACCTCTCAACACTTATTTTTAGTTGCTTTTTTTACCATTTATAAGTTTATACCGAGTGATTCCAAACACATCACGCATCATATTGACAAGTTGTATGTGTGTACATGTCAAAAACAGCTCAATATTAGTTTTTCCATGATTTCACATCAATGTGAGGTTGTTTTCTTTGGGTTTGACTGTTCCACGTATGTTTTAGTGTTTTAAAACACTAAAAATACATTTATGGACATCATAGAAAAACCGTAACTTGGAATGATGTGTCATCAATTACTACATTTTAAAATTAAACCTATGGTCATTGTCCCATGATTTTAAGTAAATTCGACGTTTTTTTCTTGGTTTTTACCCCCGATCATTTATTTTTAACGGATTTTTTACCTTTTAAAAGTGTATACCGAGTAATTCTGACCACACCACATGTTGGATTGACATTTTTTCTACACTTAAACATAAAAAAATAGTGGTGGTTGTCCCATGATTTCACATCAATATGAGGTCATTTTCTATGGCTTTGAATGTTCCATGCACATTTTAGTGTTTTAAAACTCTAAAAACACATTTACGGCCATAATAGGAAAACTGTAATTTGGAATGAAGTACCATTAGTTTCTACATTTCACAATTAAATCTACGGTCATTTTCCCATGATTTTAGGGTAATCTGAAATCGTTTCTCTAGTTTTAACCCCCCGACACTTTTTTTTAAAGTCTTGTGGACCTTTTAGAAGTGTTTACCAAATAAAAACTGAACAAATAAGATCATATTGTTTTCAAACCTATAAATAATTATCTAGAATTTATTTTTGATGTATAGGAATCAACCACAAATCAATAAAGAATAAGATGTGGTTGGTATAACTCAAAATGCATGTTTTCTATAAAAAAGTGTCATTTTAGTTTTATTTATGGATGTTTTATGTGTTATTTTCAAATTTATGAATGATCTATAGAATTTATAATTTAGCTCAATATGATAAGATATAAGGCTTGAAATTTTCTCAGGGATCATGCCAGTCATCTTCTAAAATATAGAAACTAAATAATTTCCCATTTATGACTGTCATTGATCCTATGTTTTCCTATAACAGTATTATTCTTGCACTTTTTCTTTCAATCCTGTAATTTCTCATTGTGATTCCATATCAGTGGCACACCTTGAACCCCCATAGAGTGTAGTAGTAATGGATGACATAGCCCTACCAAAGAAAGTTGATAGAGTAGGTATAGAAACCATCCCCCGTACACATCTGGGATGCTCCTTCCCTAAAATTATTCCAACTACATCATTCTAAAAAACTTATACTGATTGTGAATGGTTCACATCCTAGCCGTATTTAATTTTAACCTGTTAATACAAAAATATTAACAATGATTTTTTAAAATTTCTGAACTTCATTATGTTATCTAATTAATAAATTTTTCATTATTCTTTATTGTTGTTTCAAAACTATAAAAACATAATATTGAAAATTATATATTTTAAGGCTTGTTATTTTTATAATATATTTTTAATTATTATATTTTTATGGTAATGAAATAATATGAAATGGTAATGAAAAGTACTTACTCCGACATATTTAGCAAGTTCATTTAAAAAACTACCATCAAGTATCATATGCACTTTAAACCACATATTTTTTCAGTTAATAGAGTGACCTAATTCATTATCCTTTATAAAAAATGTAAACAAGTTATAAAAAACCATGATTTATAATAAAATAATATAAATAATAATGAATAAAATCAAAATCAAAATTTTTCTTTTTCTTGAAAAACTCTAAGACCCAGTAATGTGAGGAATGACTTGTTTTTCATGATTCGCAGAATTTTTTCAGATAATTCCTACAAAAAGTAGAAACATTAATTAAAATTATAATGTTATTATGTTTATGTTATTAATATACTATAAAATATGTAATTACCTCATGAGATGCATCTCTGTTGATATCGATAAAGAGATTCCATTGATCAAGAGAAATACCTTCAGGCGCTTTCTCATACATTTGTCATAAGATCAGAGAAGTGTCATTAAACTCATTCCATAATATCCATTTAAAGTCTCTTCATTTCTCACACAAATTTTTCAAAGACCATGGGTGTGAAACAGAGTCAGGGACATCAAAATGAAAAAACATCTATAAATAAAAAACACAACACTTTATTAGTATATTACAAAATTGTACTCATGTCTTTTAAATTAGTTATCAAGTAATATTAAATTAATATTACCTTTACTTGAGTATCAAAGACCTCATTTTTCCAATCCATAGGAATATTCCTCCAAACTTTATAATTAATGGTAAATCTCACCATCTCATAAGAAAACTTCCCAAGAATATGCCCATATATTCTAGTAGCACCACCAGTAGGCACCCCAAACTCATCAAATGGAATAATAATCTTGAATTCCTTTAGGTGTCATATATCTACCATGTTCAAATTTGTATCCCATCTATGATTTTCTTTATCTATTTTACACATTCATTAAAAATTTAATAAAATATAATTTTTTTTTTGAAAATTGACATACATACCAGTAATGGTAACTCGCCAATATCACCTAGATAAAGGGGTAAAAAACTACTCCATCACTAAAGGTGAATCAAGCGATGGGATACCAATGACATATAGGGAAATGGATGGATCACTAGCATTCTTGGGTAAAACCGAATCACTAGGATCCACAAAAGATAATGGTAGTTGTGGCATGCTCTAAGATGATGATCGGCTAGGATCCTGGAATTTTTTTATTCTCGGTATTCTTTCATTTAAAATGGTAAAGGTATATTAAATGTATAAAAAATGAAAAACTAAAATATTTTTACAAAATAAAATGAAAAACTAGAATAATTTATATATGTATGAAAAACTTATCAATGAGAAATTATAATATATTTTCATTACCAATTTATACCTTAAATTATCATCATATTTATTGTTATAAAACTTCATTGTGACAATTACTTCATTTTGACCCTCTCTTTCAAGTTCTAATACTTTGATATTGTGAGGAAAAAACTATTCAATGTTTTGTGGTTGATAAGATTCACTGTCACAAAGCACCAATTGATCTTCCTCACCCATATCATATAAGTATCTCTACTTTAAGTGTATAACAACAATCCAACCTTTATGTATTTCATCATCCATATAATAAACCATCTTCACTTGTAAATCCAATATTAATAGATAATGTTTTGTACGCTCACTGGTATTCATCAAGTGAGAAAAGTTAAAAGAAGTAAAATGTAACGAACTTTAATTATAACCCTATCAATATTGACCCACTTTAATTTGAATATGACAACTAAAAACTATCCATGATAGTTTAATTCAATTATATCATTCATCTTCTCATAGTATCCCACCTCTACAAATGTAAATAAACCACTATTCTGAGTTTTTAAGTCTTCTTTGTGATAAATTTTACAAAACCTGAAGCCATGAATATTGTAGTCATTGAATATCTTAGCCTGTCTTAGAGGGCCTCAAGCCAAAAACTTCAAATCATTTGATATTTCAGATCGATTGTCAACATCTATTATCTAGAAAAAACATATAAGTTTTTACTTCTAACATAGAAAAAATAATTACATGTTAATAATATGAATATGAATATATACTTATACGATGGTTAAACCATTCGACAAGTTCCTTATTAACAACTTTTGTTAATTCCAACTCATTCAAAGCTCTAACCCTTAGTCACCTCTTTTTTTATAGTCGTAATTATTCAATAAATGGATTTTCAATAACACTATTGAGTAGTACATATCTATTTACTTTTAGAAACTCCAATTCAGTCAGTGTAAAATTTTACCCCATTCCAATTTTTCATCCAATAGTGGTAAATACCGATGATTTATTTTCAGAATTAGAATTAGTGGATATGTTGCCATCATGTCTAGTTTGATTGAATCTAGTATTAATCCTATCCAAATACCTAGAACATAAGGTCGAGCACTCTTCGGATATGTAACCTTCATCAATAGAGTCTTCTGGTTCAGATTTATTCCTCACATATGATTTCAAATGACCTAATTACCTAGTGTAAAAAATAAGAAACATATTAAAAAAATATGCAATGAATTGATAAAATCGAATTCACCATTGAAAATAGAAAAATAACATCGTACCTCTCAATTAGATACATCCATTGATAGTGTACCAATCCACCAAGTTTAGTTTCTTCAACCAAATTAATAGTAAAATGAATCATGACTATGAATAATGAAGGGGTAAATAACATCTCTGAATGACATAGTGTCAAAATAATTCTTTCTTGAAGTTTATCAAGATCGTTTGGATTTATAGTTTTTACACAAAGCTCTCTAAAAAGGTACAAAACTAAACTAGAACTATAATTACTTTCTAGGTAAAGTATTATGCAAATCCAATGGAAATAACTACTCCATAAAAATATGTGATTCATAACTTTTAAATCCATATAACTATTGATCTTTTAAGTCAACGCACCTTAATATGTTACTTGAATATGCATCTAGAACTTTTAAATTCTTTAAAGTTTTAAGGAATACGTCTTTATCGTGATTTTTCATTGTAAAAATAGCCAAACGATACTTTTCATTCTCATTTTCCCACAAAACATACTTTATATTCGTTGAATCCAAATCCTTATGAGCATTAAGGTGATCCCTCAATTTACCTTTCTCATTAAGCACTGTAAAAATTACATTTTCACATATGTTTTTCTCAATATGAATTATGTTAAGATTATGATGTACCAAATTAAACTTCCATTAAGAAATTTTGAAAAATATACTCTTTTTCTTCTATTATTTTATTCTAGATTCTTCGGATACTATACCTCATAACCATTTCCACCTTCTTTAAACTGATGACATTTTCTAAATTCTTCAGTGACATTCATTAACATACCCAAGATTTCTGATCTAGATAACACCTTTAGTGACTTTCTCATTTCAATATCTCCATTGAATCGTGTCTTATTAAACTTGAATTTATGAGAATCATAAATAAATTGACGATGAAACATAAAATTCCATTTTCTTTAATTAGGTAATTGTTGAGGTTCAAAATAAAAATTACAATCTGGACAATCCAAACCAGTATGTGTGTTCTAACAAGATAAATTTCCTAGTCCAAAAAATCCACTAACTATCCACATTAAAGAAGTGTGAATTTTTAATAGTTGTGTCATTTAAACATCATATATTTCCAAACCATTATCCAATAATTATAATAATTATTTTATTAGAGGTTAAAGGTATACATCAATGTCATTTCTAGGTATTTTATTTCCCATAATAATCATTTAAATAATTAAATAATTCTTCTCCATAAACAACCATGGAGTTATATTATAGGGGATCAAAACAACTAGTCAAATTCTATAATTAGTACTTAAAGTACCAAAAGTGTTAAAACCATCAGAATCTAATCCTAAACGTACATTCTTAGGATCCAAAGAAATATATGGATATATAAAATCAAACATATTCCATGATGTTGAATATTTTGGATGTATCATAAAGCCATAATTACTATCTTGAGAATGCCACTTCATGTTGTATACAATCTTAGATGATATTAATAATCTTTGTGAGTGTGGTTTCAGAGGAAAGTAACTCCATACCTTTACATGATTTTTCTTCTTATATTTCTTCCTGGAGTTTCATTGATTTATACTATCATTTTTGTTCATTGACTTCCATCTTCTTGTATGAAATCTTGTGCATTATTCTTTATCAGATTCTTCTCCCAAGTAAATCATGCAATCATTAGGGCATGAATGTATCTTTGTATAATCAAGTCCAAGTTTGTTGATGAATTTCTTCATCTCATATAATGATGAAGGGATCTTAGATTCACTAAATGAATCATGAAGAAACTATAAAATCATATACATTTCTTTGTCAATAATTCCACATAGACACTTGATATGATATAACTTAAGTAGAAAATACAACTTCAAATACTTGGAACACCCTTCATATAGTTCTTGTTGTTTGTATTCAACTAATTCATAAAAATATTTTTTTTGGTCACTAAATTTCTAAGAAAGATTAACCTTCTCAAGATCAATTGAAGGTTATTTTGATCTATTAAAATCTTGTATATTGTATTCTGCAAAACAAAATGTGTCATTTAAAAAATTTCGAACTGAATTCTCCTCTACTGGGTCACTTTGTATTTCATTGATAGTATTGACATTGTTTTTACTTTTCATAACATTTGATTCAATATTCCAAATCCAACATACATATAGATTAGGAAACTATTTCAATATCAAATTCTCATATATTTCATTTCTATTCAACCATCGATTGAATTTACAATCAGGACATGAAAATTTTATTCTACTATCCACTGATCGGTTTTCAATTGCAAAATTTAAAAATTCTTCCAAACCCTTGTCATATCGAGGTGTGTTTCGAGATAAATTAATCTAACTTTTATCCATAGGTATTGGGATATATTATACCTATACATTCAGATATAAAGATATAAATGTTTAATGAAATAGGTACAATCAAAATTAAATATCACCCAACTTCATAATTGACTCTTTTATAACAACTATAATGTAAAATGGGATGAATTAAATAATACAATTTTTATTACTAAAATTATAATAAAAAAATAGGAATCAAATAAATTATTATTTATCAAAAACATAGATGAATAATGACATGAATCAGATTAACACCACATTTTAACACAAAGGAAACCCATGAACGTTCTAAAAGATATCAAATATGTCTTCCTAAATTGAGAGTTAGAATATGAAGTGTCTTTATCGATAAAGATAAAATTAATTTTTTTTAGGTTAAATAAGGATCTATATGGGTTAGTATAAGACTCAAGATCATGGTATTTGAAGTTAGATACATGATTGAAAAAATTAATATTTAATGGTGGAAGTGTGGAAAACAGCCTCTAAATTAAAGATGATAAAATGTATCAATTTTTTATATTTTATATGTAGATGATATTATTTTTATGGGAGAAAAAGATAATTCTTTATTATATCCTAGTGTTTTAACTAAGGAGGGTTCATTCCATTGAAAAACTAGGTATATTGAGCAATTTTTGAACCATTTCTCATGATCTAACTAAGACCAAGAGCACCCCTTTAAAAATATGAATTTAGTGTATAATTTATTTAGATATCACAATATGTCATGCATACCCAAAATATTAAGCTCTATATGTCTATATTCTATTGAACTGATTTAGTGTGACTTCATGTTATTCCATGAATTATATAAATCAACTCTGTTCACATAACATCGAATCGGATGTTCCTTAAATTTGATCTAAACATAAAAAACATGATGTTAACATGAATTTGAATAATGTGTATTTTTATTTTCAAATTAAATGATTAAAAATTAGTTATTTGTCTCAAAAAAACTACACAGTGTTATTATTTCTCTTTAAAATCATGTTAGTTAAAATAAAATCAATGAAACTATGTTGGCTATTCTAGTTACTATAACCAATAATTTACTATCATGCATGTAAACCTTAACCCTAAATACTCTATCATTATTTGATAGATTTTATTAAACTAAATTATTCCTCACGCATGCATAAAACATGAAGCATTCCGATAAATTTAAAAAGGGTATAATATCTCATTTTCAAGGCCTCAATCCTTAGAGACCTTTCCAGGGTTGGAGATGAAACTATGTGTGATCCAAACCCCTACCACCAATTGATCATGAGTTGTAAAATAGTCCCAATTATGTATATTTCAAAAATTGGTGGCATTAACATATATAGAACAAATTTGAATTCATTAATATCAAATAAAAACCAAAAAATTATGAATGATCCAGATTCCATAACTGACTTATATCATAAATGAATTTATTTTTTTAATTTAATAAAACATAACCAAAATTAATGAATATTATAAATCCAAAAAAATAACTAAAAAATCCAAATAACACATTATAATCCAAAATTACATATATACATTACTACTGAATGAATTAAAAAGAAATTCTATACTCTTTTTATAACCCATGATTGTCCATATAATACTACTCAATAATACATTTAGGGTGAGGATGATGCAACCTATAATGGGGGGTATGCATTGTCATTAAAGAGTAAATCTGATCTGGGGAGAGGGAGGTTAGAGGTGGGGTTCTACGTCACCACTGAATAGGGGAACCGATCCAGGGAGAGGGAGGTTGGAGTGGGGGGTCTACATCGTCAGGGAGGAGGGGAACTGTGAGACAGGGGAGGGAGGTCTAGGGGGTCATAGGGGTTGGGTTCGGAGGGTTGTCGCGAGGGTCAGGGTCTCTAGAGGGATTGAGGTAGATCATGGGGTCGGGGGAATGGGGGTCATGGGGTCGAGTTTGCTGTAGGGGAAGAAATAGGATGAGGTCGGAAAGGGAGGGGTGGAAAAGGGTGTGGGTTTCGTAGAGGGAGTGAGGTAGGGAGATTATGGTTTTTTAAAACTTTTAATAGTGATTTAATTAAAACTAAAAATAATTATTAAAATAATAAAAATATAGTGGTAGTTTGATCAAACCACTTCTAAATTATATTTTTTTAACCAGATTTAATTCGTAGTGTTTACTAGAACCGCTGCTAAGTAGCACTTTTTTTGTAGTCAGGCCTCATTAAGCCCCAAAGAATTTGAATTTTAGGTTACTATTATTGAAGTGTATCTTTTAGATATAAATCCCATGGAGTTCTATTAATTTATCTCCTTTACAAAGTGTGATAGGGAAATGATCATATAAGGATGCATCAAACCCTTTTATGTATCTGATAATCAAGATGACACTGAAATTTTATGAGATTTCATTAATAACAACTCAGGAATAAATCTCATTCCATCCCAAATGCTCCATCAGTTGGGTTATAATGAAACCAACTTGTTCCATTCTACTTTAACACTTTATATTTATGAAAAAAGTGAGAAAAAAACTCTTAGACAGATCAATATTAGATCCCAATTTCGGGACCTCATCTCTAACTCTGAATTATTAGTATCCTAGAAAGATATATCCTTTAATGTATTGTTAGTGAGACCTTGTTTTTATCATCATATGGTATCTTCCTCATCATACCATCAATGCCTCAAATACTATATGGATGGAAAAATCAGGGAATTATAAAGTGATAAGTCTCCATTTAAATTTTATGAGTCTCAATACATCAATGTAGGATTCTATAAAAGAGAAGTAAAACAACCCATGATTGAGGATGTTTATGAACTTGATAATATAGAAGTGTATGAACCTTGAAATGAAAATATTTCACCAAATGAAAATGACCTTGTTTTTTCTATAGATTCTTAAGAGATCACCACATCATCAGCTAGATTAGAAGACACTCACATATCACTAATAGGGAGTGAGAGTGCCTTTATCCTACTCCTAGAATTTCATGATGTTGATATCTCTTTTTCCCCTTATCACACTGAAGAAGATGGGGAAAGAGAGTCCACACAGAATCTCATTGATGATGTCATTGGAATAGCAACACCCTTAGATTCTGGGAATGCCTCCTTGACATCTATAAGGATAAAAAAATGACCTCAGCTTATCTTATATCTCCAAAGATTCCCCTTATTCACTAATTTCTATTGATATTAAGGTAGAGGGAGAAGAAAAATAGAATCTCAAATACACCCCTCCAACATTTTAGGAGGGTGTCTCCACCACTATTGATGAGATACAAAAAATAAATTTGGTCACAAGGGAAGATATTTGACCCACATTGATTAGTGTGGGCATGTATTATAAAGAATAATATGTGTATACTTATTTTCTAAAAGAAACACCTAGATGTGTTTACCTAAAATTATATAGAAATTTATGGCCTTGATCCTAATGTAGTTACTAATCACTTGGGTTTTTCATAATATCATCATGGTTACAAGAATGAATCCAAAAGGATGCATCCAACTCATGCTATTGTGGTTGAAGATGAGGTTGATAAGCTTATTAAATAAAATTTCATTTGAGAGTTTCAATATCCAAAATTTATCACTAACATTTTCCCTGTAAAAAATAGAACTAGAATATCATAGTTTTTATGAACTTCAAATATCTCAATCAGCATTATATACAAGATGATTTCCCAGTCCTAATTATAGAACTTCTGGTTGATGAAACTGCTAGTTATCAAGCTCTTTCCTTTATGGATGGATATTTGAGATATAACCAAATATGAATGGATCATAATGTCAAATAATTTATCACTTTCAAAGAAACCAAAGGAATATACTACTATCAAGTGATTCCTTTCTATTTTAAAGAATTTTCGTGAAACATATCAATTCACCATGCACTGTATTTTCAAACCTATATTGGGGAAAACCATTGAATGTTATGTTGATGATATGGTGGTAAAATCTCAATATCATATTAATCATATTTCTGATCTTAATATTATTTTAAACAAACTATAGAACCATATATTGATGATAAACCCCATTAATTTCACATTAAAGGTTGCCTTAGGAATATTCCTTAGCTCTATAGTATATCACTATGGCATTGAATTTGATCCTTAGAACACTAAGGAAATCCTTAAAATTTATCATCCTCAAAACCTCAAAGAGTTGAGATGACATAGATGCTTCGTAGAAAATATTATAGGTAGGTGTTTACCCTTTAATAAATTAATGAATAACAGAGTAACCTATCAGTGGAATGATGATTTTCAAGAATTTTTCTATAGTCTTAAGTAGTACCTTTTGATCCCACCAGTACCGATTACCCCCATTGAAGTAAAGAAATTCATTTCATATATGAAATCTTTATATCATTCACTAGGTGATTTCCTTTCATGGAATTATGACATAGTTATTAAGAATAGTCTCTATTATCTCATTAAAAATATTCTTAGCACTGAGACTTGATATTTGGATAGTGATAAAAATTGTCTTCCATTAATCTTTGTAGTCAAAATTTTGAGGAACTACCTATAACATCATAAGGTGTTCTTGGTCTCTTATAATAACCATCTCAAATAAATCTTCAATCGTCCCATGTTAACTAGATGTCTGGCATGGTGGGTGGTAATTTTTCAGTAATTTTACATTTGACTCATACCATGAAAGTAAATAAAGGTATATATATTAATATATTTTCTTATATAGTATCCTTCTAAAAAACATTCCATTGCACATTGAATTCTCCAATGAAGAATCCTTCTTTGTTTAATAATGTACCCAAATATGTGGGATGTACTTTTATGGTGGTTCTAGAATCCCAATAGGGAAAATAATGGAAGACCCTAAACTAAATATATTTGGTTTAGGATCCATCTTTATCTCTCAATCCAAGGTACTTTTTCTTTATTCCTTATTATTTTCATAAGGTTCCACCAACAATGATGAAGAATACCAAACCCACATTGCATGTTTGGAATTGGAACTATAGATACCAGTATCCCTCCTAAAATTTAAAGGTGATTTGGAGTTGGTAATCAAGAAGATAAATGATGATTATTCCATAAAAAAGAAAGAATTGATTCCCCTATTTAACTATGTATGAGGTTTTATGGTAGAATTCCCCTCAGAACAAACACTAACCCACGTCCCATGTTGATAAAATTCCTAAGAAGATGCATTGGCTAAATTGGATACAACCTTGGTAGATCCAGACAGGGATGAAACAATCATTAGCATTACACATCATAGGGTAGTGTCACTATTCATTGGTAATAGCATGGAATAGATCAATGAGGTTAATTATTCCCTTGAACAAGATGATTTTTTTAAATATATGGATTTCCCAATATCAAAATACTTCCAAAATAGGATCCTTCCATTAAAAAAAAGAAAGAAGATGAAAAATATGGTGATGGGTAGTTAAATTTACCATTTATAAAAGCCTGAATTATCAAAAAAGTCATCTATAAAAGAGTATTTGATGGAGTTTTACTTGGATGAATTGAATTAGTGGAAACTCTAATTTTTATACAATATTTCTATGTAGGTTCCTTTGGTTCCCATCAATCTGGTACCAATCATTTCCATCAGATCAAGAGGCTCAGATATTTCTAGTCTTTAATGACACAGGATTGTATGGAGTTCACTAAGATATGCCATGCTTATCATATACGTGTAAAATTCATTAATTAACCCCTATAATTATTTTATAATAAAAAATATTCATGGTTGTTTTCTATTTGGGTAATATATGTAATGGAGCTATATCCCCAAGAAACATACAGGTAGTTCAAGTATATACTTACTACCATCAACTTCTTTTCTAAGTGGGTTGAGTCTATATCCATAAAATAATTTGGGGGAATGGCTATCATAAGTTTTGTAAAGATAAACATTATTACCAGATTTGGCATTCCTCATACAAAACTGATAGATAATAACACCAAATTATCCTCTTTTGAGCTGAAAAGGTTGTATCAACAATATGGTATTTAGTCCAACCACTCATCCCACTACCATGAAATCAAAAATGGATAAATATATGATTTCAATAAAACCCTATACAATATACTCCAAAAAATTATATACAGAGATAAAAAATTGTAGCCTGAAAAAAAATCATGCTTTGTGAGATTATCAAATCATGACCCTTAAGACTACATAAGAAACATCGTATTCACTTATATATGGTATAGAAGTGGTTATACCCATTTAGATTGAACTACCTTCACTCCTCATTACCATTTTCAGTTAGTTTTATGTAGATGAGAAATCTTATAATTGATTGTAAAAGTTGGAATGGTTGGATGATAAAAGGTTTCATACCTTGAAAAACATGGAAATCCATCAAAACTGAGTAGTGTAAGCTTTTAATAAGAAATTTATCCTTTATTAATTCATAAAAGGGGAATTGGTATTGGATCTTAGGACCACAATGATACATGGGAAGAAACCTCTAAAATTTGAATAAAAGTAGGAAGGACCTTATGTCATACATAAGGTCTACTCTAATGGATCCTATTCCTTGATCAAAATAGATGGAGAGTGTATTTCACCAAATTACTAGTAAAAAAATTCTCAATAAATACTTTGTATAAATTAAAAATTTATTACTAGAGTCAAGACTTTAAACTATATAACATAGCAGTATGAGTTGCATGATTTTCAACTTTTATCACCCATGTCCCCATAGCATGATGTTAAACTATGCGGACAATGTCTTAGTCACATGAAGTTAAACTATATGGAAGCATCCTTACCATATGATGTTAAACTGCATGATTATAGTCCCTACTTCATTACATTAAATTGTAAAGTGGAGGTTCATCACACATGACTCTAAAATGATCAAGATGGCCCATTTCTTGTGGGATCCTTCTCCCCTACATGAAAGTTGGATCAATGTAGAAGTCATTGTCATGAAACCCATATGTTACTTAGAGAATTAATACCCCATACTACACAAGATATAGATCTATGTAGGGGGTCTTCTTGTAAAGAACTATGTGAGATCATGATTTCCATCATAATGGGATATCTAGTGATATCTAGGAACTCCATCGTGGACCTAGTGGCTATTATCATAATCAAAATATGAATATTACTCCCTCCTATGTATGATATGGATCTACATGATATATTTTAATGTGAATTCTTTCATTTATAGACCCATGCTCAGAATGAAATGCCACTTTCCCTACATACAAGTTAGATTTGTATAGAGTACTTCTAGCTAAAAACTACTTGTGGCCTGATTCCTATTACCACAGGATACATAGTGATGCCTAGATCCCCTAATCCCAAGCCTAGCCATAATGACCAAAATAATAATTCCTCATTTAGTCTTTCCCCTGCATATAAATCTAATCTGTGTAGGGAACATTCTTTCTAAGAACTATGTGTGGATTTATTCTTGTCTATATAGTATACATAGTGATGCTAAAATCCTTTATATTAGGCCCAACCACAAAGTATAAAAAATTCCCTCCTCCTAACATATGATCCAGATCTATGTAGGATTTTTTATAATAGAAAAATGTATGGATTTATTCTCATTATAATAAAATATGTAGTGATTCCACGATCCCTTATCCTGGGTTCATCTATAATCACACAAATAAAACAAAATGAATATTTTCCTTGTATATGAGTCATATATATGTAGGGAAATTCTTATGAGATCTACATGGAGTTTATTCTATGTTACTTGATAAGATCACAATCACCTAGTTTTGGAAATCTTAGTTCTAAATGCCTTTATCATGATTTATTAATATCTTCTTTTCATAAACCACACTTTATATATTTAGAAACTAGAATCATTGCAGACCTTCCTCGAATATTAGTGACAAGATCATCCAACTCCAAAGGACACTTCTATTTTGACTATGAATACTATTACCCCAATATGACTCTGTATATGGGACCTCGACATGGCCTATAAACTAGAGGCATCAACATCCTGAGGAGAAAATCCTCTTATCTTTGTACACCCTAACAACATCATAAGGAAAACCGCTTTTTGAATATGATATGTGACCATTCCTTGCATACCTATCCTAAGTCGCCACTTCAGATCTGAGAGCTCCAAGTTATGATTTACAATGTGTCCCTCATGTTCTAGAAAGGTTTTAGAGCATTATTGTCTTATAATCCCTAATTTTGGTCATTGTTACCATCTCATTGATCTAGAAACCATGAACTTAAACTTTGTGCACACCTCTATAATAATGGTTCCAAACGACACATTACCACCTTGAATATATGTTCTATACATAGTGATGTAATTATTAAAAGGAATAAACCCTTATTAAATATTATTTTTCTCTATAAACCCACTTCATATATTTGATATATAATTCAATACTAATCAGTTCCTTAATTCAATATACTCTTATTTAAATCCCTCAACCTTGAGTAGATCAATCCCCTCAGTTTTCTCTTTCACAAAAAAATGGTAATATAGATTGACTGATATGAAGGTACCTTGATAAAATTTTGTGGTGAATAGCATAGTTTTCCACAAAGACTATGAAGTAAACACTAGGGGATATTTGGGCCTAGAAGAAAGGTTCACTTGAACCCCATTTGTTATCCCTGGACTGAGTATGGTAATGGCTAGCCTAATCCCACTGGTCTCCATTGAATGAGCACGGTATTGTTTTTCCTCTATTACTAATAGTTATTCTACTCCCCCAAATATCTATTTCCAATTGACCCAAACATTCATATGTTGTGATTTAGACATTCCATAATCCAATTATTCAAGTATATTTAGCATCCTTGGTATTACACACTTATGTATTTCACCTATTTCTAGGATAGCAATCATTGGTAAAATCTACATGACCTTAAACTGCACCAATCATTAGTCAAAAATATACAAAATCAAACTGCAGTAATCGTTGTTAAAATCTATATAACCTTAAACTACAATAATAATTGGACAAGATATGTAATCTTAAATTGTAATAATCCTTAATCTGACTTAGATCACCTTAAATTTCCAAAGTAAAGAGTCATAGAACTCACCATAATGAAAACATTTAAAGGGAATTCTAGACAAAATTCGAGTCTTCACTCTTTAGACATGAACTCTATGTGGTCTAGGAAAAATTGAGGACTTGAAATTAAAAAGGAAAAAAATTAGGTTCAAAACCCATAAATGGTTTCCTAATAAAAATCCATGTATTTTCTACTAAGACTTATTTGTATCAGGATTAGTAAATAGTTAGGGAAATAAAAAAGATAAAATACACACATCTTGTGGGGTCCACTATGAGGCCCCAAAAATAGTCAAGATATGATAGCTAGGCCCCCAACCTGGGTAAAAGATAGAGAATCCTTACATTCCTGAAATATTAGTTATGATACTTCCATAAAATCTTAAAAAAGAGTGATATGAGATCATCCATTCAAATGGAATGACACTAATGTTATGGTGATGTAAAATTATACATATACCAATATGTGATCCATGTATAGGAGAATATCATTTTGACCCTATTATTTAGGAATTATAACCAACATTTTTATTCATATTTCAATAGTTAAATGATCCAGGATGTCTTGATATTAATTTCCAAATCATTTCAGGTTATTATGAAGTAACAATCAAGATGAGACAACATATGTATAATTGAGGATAAATTAAGTTTTCATTTATTCATCAAAATAATAAAAGGAGCATCTATATATTGGAGGCTCTATCTATTATAAGTAACCTATTGTATGAGATTATCTATGGAGGTTTAAAGATCACTAAGGGCCTGCCGGTCCTCTGTGATGATGCATAAAAATTCATCTACCCATGAAATCTCGACTTCTTCAATGAGGGGAAGGCTCTCTACCTCAGTAACTTCCTTATTCCTCTCAGCCCAAGAATCCTCCATAAGACTTTTATAGTTGTATAGCTTTACCCTATCATTGTACGTATCTTATTGGAGTTTTCTTATTTTGTAATCCTCTTAATTAGTAAGAGATCATTTCCCTAATTTCATGGTAAAATAATGTGAATATTATTGAAGTGACATGCCTTGAAGTTTGGAATATTGTGACTATAGTACTTCTTGGAGAAGGCATCCCTCGACCACTCCTCCTCACTCTTGGGCCTGAATAATTTCCTTTATAATTGCATGGATGTTCCGATAATCAAATACCTAACTACCAAGGATCATGAATTCATATTGAAGATGATGTAGAATTGTGTTTAGATCATCCCTAGGAGTGTTAGAGACTATCTTCCATATACCCTTCCAATAACATTGATGGTTGGTTCAATAATAATTGATGGTTCCCTATTCTGGATTATATTCACTCCCAAAAACCAAAATATAATCTAGAATGAGGTTACTCAGATAGACCTTGGTGCTTTTATCTAGGTTTATGGATATAGGAATATGATCTTCCATGGTGGAGACCACCATATGTGATGGTAATATAGAAAATATAATGTTAAAAATATATATCATATTAGTATTTTTGGATTAAGGGTGAATAATAGACACTCTCCCTTCTCAGAAGTTGCATCATCTTCTACGGTGTGTGTCAACCCAAAAACAAAACCACCTCGACATTTCCTCCAGTAGGTTCCCTTTTTTCAATGGTGATGGAGGAATCAACCATTGATGTACCCCAACTTTTAGGCACTATTGTGTAACTTTCATCTTGATTTTTAACCTAGTCACCTATCAAACCCTAATTTCCCTCCATATAATTCACCTCCTGGATAGGGTAAAGAGAAGCCTCTAGTAGAGATGAGCTACCAAGAAGAGATTAAGGGTCATTCTATGGCCACTACATTCCCTAGTTAGCCTCTATGGGTTTGTTTGATTGGTTAGGGATATAAAAGGCTTCCAATAGGTCATCCATGGTGTGTGAGGACTCAAAGAATTTAAAGGAAACTGATGATGTCCCCTCCATTTAAATCTACCTCTCTATCAAAGGCACTTATTTTCCCAATGATGGGACCTCTACCATTGTAATCTCCTCTTGGGAAGGGGTAGACATTCTGATATCTAGAATTTGAGCTTCACCCAAGGAACTTATTCCAGCATCCTTGGGTAGTTCCTTATAAACTTCCCTGAAGAGCTAGATCCTACAGTCAAAAAACTATTGTGTTATTCTTTAGGTATGCATAAACACTAACATGTGCATTAAATAGAGAGATACATGAATCCTACCACTTTATTAAGGAAAATATTCTTTTCTAGTGTTTTCACCCTTTGATAAATTTTGGTCCTATATAATAGAATTTCATCTCCCCTCTCCACTTTAATAATCATATATGGAGGGAAAATGGAAGAAATACCTTCAAATTCTACTTTCCACGTTATCACATGTATTGTAGACAATTGTCCCTCCTCAATGTCCTCTTCATGGTCATCCCCATAGGAGGCCTTGATAACATACTTATGGTAGATGACAACTATTTTAATCACCCCCTTTCATTATCTTACTCTTCCTACAAAAAGACATAGATTTTTACAATAACATGCTCCATGGTGAAACTTTATAAATTCTAAATAAGTGAACTTACATATTTTGGGTCAAAAAAAGTCCCAATATTCATTCATAGATTTTTTGACTAATACATCAAGAATTCCCTAATCCTTCATGTATTTCACCCATCGAGTGACGGTAACCCTTGAATCAGTGCCTTGAGTCAGCATATCCAACTCTTGAATGTTAGTTCATAATTTCAATGAGATGGTTTCATAATCAAAGTTTGAGGTAGCCTTTATATTACCACTTTGAGGAATATGAAAAAAAAAATCAAGAGGGACTATAAATCCAAAATAGTGGTCGAGTAAGCCCTGCATTTTTAAAACATGAGGGCCTTTGTATATATCACTTCTAAATCATCTCCCATCTTACCTTATTGGTCATAATAAGATTCAATCCCATTTGACTTAAGCCACTTATCAGGCCTTTCAACCATGACATGGGCCTTTTACTTTCGATTTTGGATAGACCTCATTGGTGAAAACCTGACGAATGCATGCTTACTAAGTTCCATCCAATGAGTTTTATCCCTTTCCTAATCTTAAATCCATAAAATATGCATGCGTCCCAAGGGGACTATATAGGGTGTGAGTATGAACTCAATAGTACACCACTGACATGTGTTTATCTTACATTCATATTTACATTAGTGTATACAAACATAAATAATTGTAATTAACTCACACATAAAATACATAACCTAATTAACCTATTCTCAATAACCACAAGGAAGAATTTACCTACTTCATCTAATGTCGGAATGCAATGATGTATCCATGGTCAGTCATACCTGGAGAACCCTTAGTCTCCCATTTATATATAGGTCATTCAACACCTTATTCCAACTGATACCATTTATACCACATATCAAGTAAAATTAGTGCCCCATCGGTATTCCCAATAATTATATCTCAAGTCCCTCAGAATTCTTCTTTAACAACTATCATCATATCAATATCCTGATGTCCCAAGGCATGGTGATATTTGTCCTTCCATAATCCAGGCCCATCATCCTCAACATCATGGAAAGACTCATCCCCCATCAATGGTCTTACACCACCAACCATGGATTTATATGGTGATAACCTCCTCTATAATTGATGTTAATAACTATCCCTTAAGCTGCTAATACTACATAGGCCTCCACCGACATTGAGTGGTCAACAACACCTCACTGAGTCCTTATCCTATGTGCACATGACACCAAAGGAGCTATCAGACAACCTTAGTGAATCACTATCATACCTAATCCACACCATCCATAAGAACTCCATTGGAACATTCAAACCTCATCACCCAACCACAACATGGGTCATCATCATCTTCCTCAACCCAATGAACCTCGTCACCTCAATCCCAATTATCAACATCACTCCAAGTATCTTGGGCCAAACCCAACCCATTCCCACAAAACCAATGAAATCACATTATAATTTAATTAATTTAATCAACCAAAACATTTTTATAAACCCAATTGGAAACCCTATTTCATTATTTCCATGCCATACTCAGCTCAACGTAATTAAAAAGGTATGTTATTACCCATAAGTATCTTCCAACAATGATAATAAAATGAAAGAATTAATTTAAAAGGGTCACACCTGAAACAACCCACTCATGCATATTAAATACACATTTTATATCACATGTACAAACAATTATAAATCTAGGAACCATCTACCTTATACCCTTAGGTGTACACTCATCGAAGACCAACCTATAATTTGAGTCATATCAGAAGAAAATGAAGAATTTAACAAACACCCTGAAAATAGTGTAAATGATCTTGGATGGAAATAAAAAATCCAAACAGTGAGATAAAAGAAGAAAGAAATAAAGAGGACTAATATCCTTACCACTAGCTATCCAACGCAACTTAAAGAACTCAAATCTGATCTAAAACAAAGAAGAATCCTCAAAATCATCAAATAGGGAAGAATGGAGGAGCTCTCACCCTATTGTGCTTGCATATGAGGAAGGAAAATGGAAGAATAAATTATAAATAAGGGAGGGCTAGTTATGCAACTTCACACCTTCAATGAGGTGCATAATTTTTTCACATGTTTTGGCCAAATTGTGTGCCAACCATGTGCACCCACTGCCTAAGTGGCACAAAGTGTGTGGTCTAGATGCACAGTTTGATAAACCGTGTGCATCCCATGTGGATAAACTCTATAATTTACTACAGGTCTCTCACATATCCAAGAAACCCTAGGTTCATAGTTCCACAAACCATGTGACACACCTTACAAGGATCTATGATTGACATACATGGTTATCACTAATTATGTGTTAACTATGTGCCTCCCATTTTATTTCCAAAAACCAGGTTCTTGAGGCCCAAAATACCTAAAACCAAAATGAACTCCCATTATACTTAATAGGAATTAACCCCCATACAAAAACAACACATTAATATGTTATAACTCTCAAATTTGGTTTCCAACACTTAAATTAAAAGTTGGCTCGTCCACTAACCAAAAGTTCAATTCACTCGGAGTTTTCAACCCATTTAAAAACCCAAGATGATACACGACGCATATCCTCTCCTTGGATATTATCATCCATAGTTTTCATGATAACATAAGGGTTTCCTCATACCACACATTCACTAGAGGTGATACCATTTTATAATAGATGCATCAAAAATTTTGTTCAAAACTATAGGGTATTTAATCCTTGCAAATGATGTCACAATCGATCTAATCCATCGGCACACTATCCCTCGGTGACATCAAATAGAACCGAAACTCATAAAATTAATTTTCATAATTAGTTATTATGCCAAAAAATTGTGTTCCATATGTAAAAAATTGAATTCTCCATGGATACTTAAAATATTAAGGGTGGTCACACCATTCAGTGACAATGGGCCAATGCTAAAAAAACCTACATAAAAAAGTTAGAACCCACATATTGGGATCCTCGTGGTACTAAGGAGATCATAAGCATTAAAGTCATTCATTATCCATCCCCATAGAATCTGGAATAGTCTTGAGATACAAAAGGGTGGATTCTCATTTTGAACATGAAACAAGCACTGGTGGATCTTCTTTCATGCCAATGCAACCAAACCCACCTACTCCCCTATTACCAGTTTGGCCTCCATGAAAAAATTACTTGACCCGACGCCATTGTTAGAGTAACATACTGGGAGGAAATATATGTTTATCCACATATACAAGAAATATGAAAAATGGTTCTTTATTGGGATTGTTGAGATGATTTCATATCCTCATTTATCATACTCTCCCCTCTCAAGTTTTGGTCAATATGTCCCAATCACTCCTCTTTTCAAAATGGAGGGACATACTATGGGGTGGTTGCATGTAAGTTTGTGTTTGTGGGGAGCTAGAAAATTGTTTATCCATATAGAGACCTAGACCCTAGTAGAGGTGGTGTATGCTTTATTATATTGGAATAAGATACAAGGAATCACATCCTAGAGGACTGAATAGTTTAGTGGTCTTGGTAAAATAGATACATACATGATTCTCATATTACATTAGAAAACAAAAATCACAAAATAATTTTTTTTCAAGAATAATATTATTACATATAGCATATCACTACTAAAAAATAGGCTTTTAACAGTGCTAAAAATGGCCTTTATCAATGCTAGATAAGTGTTGAATATCGTAGTAAGTGTATTGTGACAACACACTGCAGCATAAGTGTAGTGTGCTGTAATAGCACACTGTAGAACTAGAAACGCCGTCATAAATTATCAAAATCAACTACCAATACATAATTTAAATGAAATAAAATTTACAACACAAATACAAGAAAATATATATATTATAGAAATTTCAAACATTGGTTTATACAATTACATACGTATAAATTATTACAAACATTCAAAAACATCAATTTTCCTTCATCTTTTGATCCTGACCCCAAATCATGTTATTCATGAAAAAACCACCCATGCTCGAGAAAAATAATGCACCTGTATAAGAAAATAATTATTATGTTAGTAATAATATAAAGAAATAAAT
The DNA here is from genome assembly GCA_963277665.1 of Viscum album. Taxonomy (NCBI): domain Eukaryota; kingdom Viridiplantae; phylum Streptophyta; class Magnoliopsida; order Santalales; family Viscaceae; genus Viscum; species Viscum album. The sequence continues at coordinate 102,367,559 of OY728156.1, forward strand.
TAATAGAAATTTCTAATTTTAAACTAAATTTTGATTAATACCATGAACATTGTGTATCAAATTGAGTTGTGGTTGATTATTGCACGTCACACCATTTCTTGTTCATATTCAAGCATAATCTATGTTAAAATTAAATAAGTATAAGATAAAAATTATAAGTAAATTAATTAATTAATAGCAGATAAAAGGATGAGAAAACAATCTAGGCTCATTTTCTCAGTTTTGGTGATGTGATGCATGTTTTAAACTAAAATGAAATGTATATATTGTAAAGATGTACTTAGAGTCATATCGGTTTCAATATATATCATATTGAGGTTCGGTTGATTTCTACACATCCTACATGACTTTTCTATCATTTTCCTAAATTATCAAAATAATCTGAATGTGTTTTCTTAGTTTTGAATATGTCACTTTTCTTTCTTACTAAAATATCATTTTAAACTAAAAACACACACTTTGATTCATACCAGTCACATATTGTATTAGTTTGACATGATACTAATTCCCACACACCAAAAATGACTTATGAATAATTTTCCTAAATTATCAATAAAATATGAGTGTGTTTTCTTGTTTTTAAATGAGTGACACTTTTTAAACTAAAATGTCAATTTTAAATTGATAACAGACACTGTGAGTCATACCGGTCACATCATGTATCATATTGAGTTTAATCTAATTCATAAACATAAAAAATTACTTCTGGATCATTTTCCTAAGTTATCAAAACAATCCAAATGTGTTTTCTTGGTTTTGAGTGTGTCAGTTGTCTTTTTTACTAAAATTAATGTCAATTTTAAATAAAAAGATGCACTTGGAGTCATATCAGTCACATCTTGCATAGGATTGACGTGCAGATAATTCCTAAACATCATAAATTAAATATGAATTGTTTTACTTAATTATAAAAATAATACGAATTTTTTTCCCGGTTTTGAGTATGTTAGTTGTCTTTTTACTAAAATTAATGTCAATTTTAAATAAAAAGGCATACTCTGGGTCATATCAGTCACACTGTGCATTGGATTGAGATGAAGATGATTCTTAAACATCCCAAATTACTTATGAACCATTTTCATAATGTATATAAACAATCCAAATTTTTTTTCTTAGTTTTGAGTATGCCACTTGTATTTTTTACTAAAATGTCATTTTAAACTGGAAACACGTACTTTGAGTCATATTGGTCGCATTGTATATCAGTTTTACATGAGACTAATTCCTATATTTCAAAAATTAATTATGAATAATTTTCCTAAATTATCAAGATAATATGAGTTCTTTTTCTCAGTTTTTAGTGATTGACACATTTTGAACTAAAATATCAATTTTAAACTGATAACAGACACTTTGATTTATACCGGGAACACCATGTGTTGGATTATGATATGGCTGATTCCTACATGTCAAAAATGACTTATGTATCTTTTTTCAAAATTATAAAAATAATTAAAATGTTTTTTCTCAGTTTTGAGTATGTTAGTTGTCTTTTTTACTAAAACTAATGTTAATTTTAAATAAAAAGATGCTCTTGGAGTCATACCAGTTGAAATGTGTGTCAGAATGATGTGTGTCCATTTCCTACACATCCAAAATTACTTATGGATAATTTTACTAAAGTATTAAAACAATATGAATGTGTTTTCTCAGTTTTGAGTACATCACTTTTCTTTATTACTAAAATATCATTTTAATCTGGAAACACACACTTTGATTCATAGCGATCACATCGTGTATCAGTTTTATATGAGACTAATTCCAACATGTCACAAATAAATTGTGAATAATTTTTATAAATTATTAAGACAATCCAAGTGTTTTTTCTTGGTTTTTAATGAGTGACACATTTTGAACTAAAATATTAATTTTAAACTGATAACAGACACTTTGAGTCATAACAGGAACATCGTGAATCATATTGAGGTGTGGCTAATTCATAAATGTCAAAAAATAACTTAGGGATTATTTTACTTAATTATAAAAATAATACAAATTCATTTTATTGGTTTTTAGTATGTTAGTTGTCTTTTTTACTAAAATTAACGACGATTTTAAATAAAAAAGATGCACTTAGAGTCATATCAGACACACCATTCATCATATTGAGGTGAGGATGATTCCTAAACATCCAAAATTACTTATGGATCGTTTTCCTAAAGTATAAAAATAATAAAAATGTATTTTCTCAGTTTTTATTATGTCACTTTTCTTTTCTAATAAAATGTCATTTTAAACTGGAAACACGCACTTTGAGTCATATCGATCACATCATGTATTAGTTTGATGTGAGAATAATTCATACACATCACAAATGATGTATAAATAATTTTCCTAAATTTTTAATAAAATACAAGTGAGTTTTATCAGTTTTCAATGAGTGGCACATTTTGAACAAAAATGTCAATTTTAAACTGATAACGGACAATTTGAGTCATATCAGGAACTTTGTGCATCAGATTGAGGTGAGGATATTTATTACTCATCAAAAATGACTTATGGGTCATTTTTCTAAAATATAAAAACAACATAAATGTGTTTTCTTAATTTTGATTATGTCAATTGGCTTTTTTACTAAAATTAATTTCAATTTTAAATAAAAAGAAGCATTTGGAGTTATACTGGTCACACTGTGTGTCGAATTATGGTGTGACTAATTATTACACATCCCAAAGTCTCAAGACAATTCCAAATTCCAATGTTACCATGATTACCATTGGATTTCTTTATCGAATTTCCAACAGTGCATATTGATCATTGAACTATGGTGTTAGCAGTTCAATAAAGAAAGACAATGGAAAGCATGGTAACATTGGCAGAAAGAAACATGTTATCTCTTTTTTAGATTGTTTCAAATAGTTTAAAGAAAAATATAAATTTCAAAAATACTTTTTAAAAAAATAAATAAGTATTAGATAAAAATAATAAGAAAATTAACTTATAAATAGTAGATAAAATGATGAAAAAATTAATTAAATAAGTAGTGTGAATTCACCTTTTCTTAGTTCCAGGCCTAAAATATAATCTCTCATGAGCATGAGAAACTTTGAAAAAACCACCTCAACTCAAAAAAATGAATCCACCTATTTAAGAAAATAATTATTATGTGAGTGATACTAAAAATAAATAAATTGAACATAAATATGAAAAAATACATTAATTCTATAGACAATTATTTTACTATGTGAACATCAATATTACCTCTATATATAATTTTTGGTGTATAAAGGCATGAAATATGAACATAAATCTTTTATTATTAATTAAATATGAAAATATGACTTCCCAAAAGATCTGGGAAAAAACTAAATAAGTATTAGATAAAAATTATAAGAAAATCAACTGATAAAAAGTATATAAATTGATGAAAAAATAATTAAATAAGTAGTAGGAATTCACCTTTTACTGATGTTTGTATTAATTATTTACTAATTTCCTTATTTTCATTATATCAATTGCATCCCTGAATTTGAATCTCTCATGAGCATGATCATATTCGAACAAACCACCCCAACTCGAACAAAATAATCCACCTATATAATAAAACAATTATTATGTGATTAGTACTAAAAATAAATAAATAAAACATAAATATGAAACAATAAATTATTTATATTTCAAATGATTTTACTATGTAAACATCAATATTACCTCTGTGATTGATTATAGGTAGTGTTGTTTCTCTTTCTCCAAATTTGGTGGAGGGAACTTGAAGGAAAGTGATAAATTCCAACACTGTAAGGGTGAAAATGTTTTGAGGTAGAATAATTTTGTGGAAGTTTTAGTGTAGAATGGAATGAAATATGTACATAAATCTTTGAAAATAAATTAATTCTTCAAGGAATAGTGAAAATTAAATCAAAATTTAATTATATAATTTTCTGGTAAAATAGAGAATTTATATCGTAACATGACATTTATATCTTCTCAAAGGGTTTCCTTCATTATATTTTGTTATTCCATGGGATTTGTAACATCATCATGTGGAGAAGAGATTTCCTACATTATTAGTTAAAAATTTAATTTAGATTATGTTAATGAAGTAGAGAATAGATAATATTATAAAGAAAAACATAGTATATTAAAAACACTTTTACCGATTCATTGATCTCTATTTATTTTTTTTAAAGGTTTTAGGGATTTGGTTCCTATATTGAGAATCTAAATACCCTCTTTTCGTGGTCCCCTATAATGTACAATACATTTTATACATTAGGACCTACATGAACTAATTATGTTCTTTGAATGAAAGGGTTATCCTTGATTGAATTTTCATCTGACTCGACATTTTTTTTAGTCACCAACACGATAATTGACCAATTTCTGTTTTATGTATCTAATACATAAAATACTTTCACTAATTGTGATTCCATTATTAATGGTTTATCTTTTACCCAATATACACTGAAATTCAACTTCACAAATCCCATTTCATTAAATTTCATTGCACTCGTATTTTCAACCCATTTGCAATAGAAAATCGACACATGAAATGTTGTATAATCCAAATCATATATCTGTTCAACAATGCCAAAATATTACATATTTTTGCATAAATTGGAGTTCTATACTTATAAGCATATATGTGTTTCACTTCTACCACAAGTGTAACACCATTTTTTTCATCATAATTTAGTCATCATGTTCTTTTGTATAGAATGTATAACCATTGATTACAAAACCAGTGTAAGATATAACATTTTTATCTGTTCCCCTAGCTAGACATCAAAGTCATTCTATAATTGAATTCTTATTTCTAGATAACTTCTTCTAAATTTGATCTAAAAACCATCCTATAAACTATTTATTATGTGTATTTTATATCCATCCTTCATCCCTTGATGGATTCAAATCTCTAAAATAAATTTATGGGATTCAATGTATGGATCAACATATTTACTATTATGTAAAATTTAAAGGTTTGTTTTCTCCCACTCAGTTAAGGTAATTGTAACAATATCTATTCTAGAAATCCCTTTGCCCATAAGGTGTTTATTGTGACGAGACTTTGGGAGACTAATATTGTCAAAATCTAATAGGTAATCCATACATAATTCAATGACTTCTTCAATAATATATCATTCTATAATAAAACCTTCTATACAACTTATATTCTTGACATACCATTTCAAAATCTTCATATACCTTTCAATGGGGCACATCCATTAGTAATATATAGGACCACATAGTTGAACCTATCTAACCAATTGAATCATCAGGTGGTCCATTATATCAAAGAATGATGGTGGAAGGAACATATCTAATTCACATAATATGACTTCAATACCCTTAATCATGATTGGAAAATTCTTCAGGTCTATAACTTTACTGTATATGGAATAAAAAGCAACATGACTCAAAACATGACAGTCGTGTTATTTTAGTCCCTATAACTTTAAATTAGTTATTTATACGAAATTATTGATATTTTATGAATACCCATATATAACTTTTACACTATTAAGGAAAAGGAAAAATTGTAATTTTTTCTGTTTGGATAGAGTGTAAGATGCTGAAAGAAGAAAAAATTTCCCTTTACCCTTCACCGGTGCCAAATCTTAACTTATCCCCATGTTAATCATGTCCAACCTAGCCTTGATGTCATATTTTTTTTCATGAACATTTAGTAACATGCCAAAAACACTATCAAATACATTTTTTTATACATCCATGACATTAATAAAATGTCTGACATACAAAAAATTCCCATATGGTAATTTGAAGAAAATTGATATCTTCTTCCAACCTAATTTTGTAAGGTTTTTCAAAAATGGTTTAATAAAATAGTGTCAATATATTTTACTTTATTGAATAATTTATCTCCTGTTAGTGGATATGGTGTTGTACCTTGTTCGATATTCCCATTGAATGTTTTCATCTAGGATAGGTATTTATGAGGTAAAATTTTTTGATGTCTTAAAAACACGGTCTTCAAGGAATGTTTCAACCAAACTGAGTGTGTGAATTTTTCATAAATGGGACACCCCAACATTCCTTTAATGCTATATCCTGAGAAATTTCCATAAGTGGAGAAGTCGTTTATCATCCCATACAACATGGCACTCAATGTTAATTCTTCACTTCTATGAGCATCATACATTGTAACACCTTTATCTCACATCAATTTCTAATCTTCAATCAATGGATCAAAATAGACATAAATATTATTACCGAGTTGATTTGGTCTAGATATAAGTATAGAAAACATAATATATTTTCACTTTATGAATAACTATAGATAAAATTTATAATTTACCAACATAACAGGTCGTGTATTGTGAGTACTAATATATACACCAAAAGGATTTATTCCATCTGTAGATAACGTAAGATGAAAGTTTTTAAACTCATTTCTAAATTCATGATACTTGAAATCAATTTTCTTCCACTGAGAAGAATTTGATGGATGACATAGGTTCCCATATTTAATTTTTATATTTGCATGCTATTTCAATTATATCATGGTTTCTTGGAATCCATATAGTCTTATAAACCATGTAATGATATCAAAGTACCATACATATTTTGAAGGACTCGATTCATTTTTCTTGTATTGATATGCGTCACACTTAAGGAATTTTATGATTGATTCATGGTCCTTGAGAAAAAAATTGAAATCATTTTTACAAGAATGTATTTTTTTAGATAACATTCCCATTGAACATATCATTTTTAGCATCATATTTTCAACATGGTAGTTCATTTTCTTCTGGTATAATATCATTCAGGAGACCAAGTAGTTCTATAAAGTTGGTGTCACTTTATCTACTATTGGATTTCAAATTACATAACTTCGATACAGTTTAAAATGTTGTGTAATTAGTACAACTGGTATACAATGGTCTCTTAGAATAGTTATTTAACTTCTCAAACAAATTTGGACAATCATGAAGGTCATCATCAATTATCATTTTCATTTCTTCCATGTGATCTTCATCATCATTTACACTACTATTCATATCAAATGATCCATAAAGTAAAATATCATCCCAATCGGTTTTCACGTTCAGTTTTTTCCCATGTTTAGTCCAACATTTATAGATTTGATCTATTCCATAAAATATCAAATGTTCTTCCTACTATTTTTAACTAATTTTTCTTGAATAACATCAAGGTAAACATGGGAAAAGGATTTGATAAGGGTTTTATATATTATCTATTGCAAAATTGTTGAACTCTTTAACTCCATGTTTATACTCTTTTGTCAAATGATTAGGGTGTATCCATTTTTTATTCATATACAACCTATTGGGTTCATAAAATAATCATTTTTTACAATAAATAAATAAATACATGTAAGATATTTATTATCAAATGTGAAAGTTATAGATAATTATAATAAGGGAAACTCAATATTTGATTATTTTAAAGAATTTAAGTATGCTTTGAAGAAAATGGGTAATTTAATTTAAGAAAATAATTACTCATATATGGTAGGTGTTATCATCTAAATTCATACAAAGGTAAAATTTATAGACAATTATCATACTCATCATCTTATCTCCTAAATAGTTATGATTACATTATTTGTTTGACACTCATCCTCCACCTCTTGTGAACATGCACCTATATTGCTTGAAATACTCTATGAAGTAGTCATCCATGGGATGAATACTACTTAGAGTATTACAAGAAACATAAAACATATGGGGGTTATTCTCAAGAAACAAATTGTAATAATAACTATTCAAGATATGAAGCTGATGAGGATGATTGTTGTACTCCATTATATTCTCCAAAATGGGTAATGCCTTCCATTTGTGAGAATTATATGGATAGTAATCAGAGATTCTGAAGGGTAGAACCAATACATATAGAACAAAACTGATGAATACCTAAAAATAATTTCTAATAATTATTTCAACATATATAGAATTTGATAACCTCCATTCTATTTTTTTGAAACAAGTGCTGCAGCAACCTAAGGAATTATTACATTTAATAGTAATGGTATATCAAATATTTGAAAACATCTCAAAATTATAATTTAAATTAAAAATAGATAAGGAATGTAAAAATAATAATTTTAGCAAAATAATATAGCTAATAACGATAATGGTTTTAAACATCTCAAAATTATTAGTTGATAAATTGATTTAAGAATTTGTCTAGACGGGTTGAAAACAAGAATTATTTTCAAGTGGATGAAGAGTAGTATTTATAATAAAACGTCATTTTCTTGGCCATTATGGGTTCTATGGTTATTTTGGGTACATAATATAAAATTTTAGTCATAATGAGATAAATAATAGTGATTATGGAAAATATAGAGGTTTTAAGTTAGAGAGATGACCCACTCTTACAAAAATAGTTTCAAAGTGAGATGAATATTCATAACTAAAATTAGATGATGAATTTCAACCATTGAATGAACTCTATTAAAGATGTGATAAATTAAATAGTTGTCTGAAGGATTTTCAAAATTTTCTAAAAACATAATGAATGTGAAGAAATAATTAGAAATGTATATTATGAAAAATAATGGAATGTAAGAAGAATTTATTATTGATGTCGCACTAAAGGATTTACAAAAGAAACATCATTTCATATTATATATTTATTGTTCATCTCATGTGATAGGTAAATTGATGTAATTAATGATTTTTGAGAAGTTCAAAAGGTACTTATTATTTTAGAAATGTTGGATCTCTTAAGATAAATTGTTTGCACTAAAATGATGTTGGAAATAAAAGGAAATGTTAAAGAATGATCTATTTTTAGATGGATTAATGTAAAACATATAATGTTTATTGGATTTGAAATGAAGGAAATGAAGTGATTTTTAATAAGTATTAATCAGTGGGTTATCATTTCAAAGATGGCTATATTTTTAAAAAGTTATAGAAAACTTTTCAGACCATATTCTGATTTGGGGTTGGTAAAAATTTATGGTAATTGTGTTTGAAAGAGGAAATTGATTTGTGGTAGTGAAAAATTGATCATATTAGATAATTATACATTTAAATACTGACTTAAAAATGGTGGTTTGAGATGTTTTTATGATTATAAGATAAAATTGATAGATATTTTTTACTAATTAGAATGGGGAGATTATTAATAATTAAAATAATAAATTAGAGATTTAAATGAAATGACCCTTGGAGTTTATTCACTATGATATATATGGACCCTCAAAGTATAAATCAATGCATTGTGATAATCGTTTCATTTCACCCATTTATAATTATTTTCAGATCATATGTATTGTGTTTTATTCATGTGTGTGTGTGTGATGCTCTAAAGAGGATTACAATTTTAAGAAGAAGTATTAAGAATGGGTTTCATTATGTGGTAAATAAGCATATAATAGATTATGGGGTTTAGAATATGACACACCTATTATGGGGTGGTAAAAAATAATATTTATAATCCTCATTAATAATGCACAATTGATGGCCATGGTCATTCCCTTAAAGATTTTATTTTGGATCACTCACTATTCCTACCACATTATTATATTTATGGTATTATATATATATATATATTGAAAAAATGAAAAATATTAGGGATTTTTAAAATTGATACAAACAAAATAACAACAATAATGAAAATATAAGATTATGAATATAGTATTATCAGAAACAATGATCAATCCTTGGGGGATTTCCTATATACGTGTTTAATTTTTTTCTTAATGTGTTATCCCAACTTAATTATCACTCTATAGAAATAATCAACATCATTCACCCAACCACCTCTGACTGTTTATCTCATTTAAGGAACTACTACATTAATATCACATGTGCATTAAGACTAGTGTTTCTTAAGTCCAATAGTAGGAGGAATCCCTCAATTGAGTAGAATAACTCATAGATTCCACATCCATTAGGCTGAATGAATGAAGAGAACCCCATTGTACATGTCCAGTGGCCACTAAGTCATTCCCTATATTGTCACAAATATCTATCGTATTCAAGATAAATTTGTAAGGGGAAGCACTTATCAAAATATAGTATGTAAAAAATATTTATATAATAAATAAAAGAAATAATGATGATAAAAACGCACTATGAATCTCTGATAAAAAAATTTATGACTCACAAATAGATATCGCCAAACAAGTCGTCAACGAGTGAGAAGGTGGAGAAAATAGCACACCTTGGATTGAAGCTTTGAATTATCTGAGAGAAAGTAGAGACATCTCCAACCTTGGATTTTGTTCAATCCATGGATTTGTTCGACCCTTGAATCATTTGAGCCTAGGATTCAAGCCTTCCAATTGTTGGAGCCTTGATTCTAGACTTGATTCGAACTTGGATTTGACAAGGAGGAGTGCCAGTAGTAGGTGGTTTCCACGAAAATATTTAGATATCGCGACTGGTTTGCGATGGTTAGGGTTCTTCAAATAGACCATGACACTTTTATCACTGCTTCCAAAAAAACACTGATAAAAATCCCTTTTATCGGCACTAAGTTAATAAGCGTTGATAAAGGATTTATAATTATAATTATAAATAAAAAAATTTGTAAATATATTTACATGATTATATATATATAATAAATATATATAAATATAAATGTAGTAAATATACTTATTATTTAAATATATTTCTTATAATTTTATAATTATTTATTTATAATTATATGAATAATTTTAAAAAGAATATTTATATATTTATATATTTATATCATTATATATATTTATATAATTATATTTATATATAATAAATATATATTAATATAAATGTAGTAAATATATTCACTATTTAAATAAATTTATTATAAATTTATAATTATTTAAATATATATAATTATTTATTTATAATTATATAAATACCTTTTAGAAAAATAATATTTATTTACAATTATAAATATATAAATGCATAAATATAGTCAATATGCATTTATAAATATATTTATTTATAAATATTTATTTACAAATATATTTTTAACATTACAAATGAATATTTAATCTAAAGTGTGTGCAAGTTAAAAAGGAGTGAAATTAAATAATTAAAAATGAGTAAACTTTAACAATATTGAAAAAATGGATAAGTTTTATTAATTAAGTATAAATTATTAAAAAAATATAGACATATATTGAAATAAAGATGAATACATATTGAAAATATTAAAACATATTAAATAATTATATATAAATAAATAATAGAAATTGATTGAATAACCAAAAAATAAAAATTATTAAAAATAAATTAATACCTAACTATAATAAAATTAAAAATAAATAAATAAAATTTATCACTTAAAGATGTGATATATTAAATGTATCATGTTATAATGAAATTATAAAATGAATACTAAAATTTGAATAAATTACACAAATATTAGATGAATGTGTTTTTATATAAGATTTCATTAATTACATAAATATTTATGTGTGTGTGTTGCATATAAAAATGAATTAATTACGTATATGTATGTGAAATCAATATAACACACATTTGGTATATGTTAAATTGAAAAATAAAATGAAATTCAATTATGTCCATTACTCTATGCAATTAGTCAGTATTTTTAATTCATATTAATTTTTAATTATAAACCATTTTTCACAAAATATATGACTATTTAATGTAAAAAAATAATTTTTTTGTATTAGATAAATCATATTTATATATATTCATATATATATATATATATATATTGTAAGATCCCGGTTTTTGGAAGGGTATGTTTTCATTGTGTTTTGGTTGAATCCCTTGTTCGAGCTTCAAGGGATGTCTTCTGAAAGTATGGGAGGCCTTGGGGGTGTTCTGGGGGCTCGGGGCACGAAAGAAGGGAAATCTGGGCAAGACAAGGCTGGGCGCACATCTTACGTACAGCCTAGGAAAACTGTGTGGCCTGCCCAGGCAAACCGTACGACCCCTCCTCCTCCGGACAGTAGCATGCACACGGTTTGTGCATGGTTTGTCAAACTGTGTGGCCAAACCATGTGGCCGCTTAAAGTTAGGAAAAATTACAATTTTTCCACTCCGAGCTTTTAAAACCCAACTCAGGATTTTCCTCCATTCATCCCCTCTCAACCCTAGTGACGAACTTGGCGTACCCAAGCCTCCCAAGGGTGGTTCTCCTTCGATTCTTGGCCATTTAGAGCGTTGTTGGTTGCAGATCGAAGCTTCGGGTAAGGCTAATCCCATCCTTGCTTCTCTTTTTGGTTTAGGGTTTGTATCTTCTCTCCCTCTTGTTCCGAAGCTCTAAAACCCTATCTTTTGGGTGAGTTTTAGGTTGAAGCTCCAAAGGTTGGTCAGATTGAGGTCTAAGGACTCCATTGAGAGTGTGTTAACCCACGGTTTCGAGGTAGATGGTCTATAAGCTATATCCCATGGTTATTTTGGTATTTGTGCATGTTTAGTTGTGTTCTTGGTTCCCCTTGGTTATGTTTTGAATAACCTTGTCATGTTTGGTAATAATGATGTTTAAAATGGCTAATGGGAACCCTCGCGATCCCCGAGGGATGTGTTGGGATGGACTTGACCTAATTTAGGGCCATCCATGGGATTTGCCGGCTTTTCTCGGGTTTAGGGATTATTATTAAACAAGTGACCTTGTTGTATTGAATTGTAGAGCCCTTGATAAACATGTTGGGATGAATGGTTGAATCATGGAAATGATGAACGGGTTAAATGGGTTAATGTGTAAACTAATTAAAGACCATAATGGATAGGTTATGGGTCTAGTGCTAAATGCTTAGTGAGTTATGCATAACACATGGGAATTGGGTGAATGGTTAAATGATGTGAAATGGTAATGTGTTAATGGGTTAAGGCATGATGTGGATTCCCATGTGGGGTGTTGTGAATAGTGTTTGCCGAAGGGAAATGGTTTGGATGGTTGATGGTAACTTATATATATAATCATGTGTACATGACTTCGTAGAGTGGGGTATGACTTGAGGATCTACGCCCACAGGTTGAGCTAAGACTGAGGTTCTAAACTCCACCCTAAATGCATGGGTTAGGAAAGGGGACTGAGGGTCTATTCTCCTAACAGTTGCATCCACCTAGACTGAGGCTTTGAGGTGAGAATATGGTTTCTATGAGGGGGTTAGTCCTAGTGAGATAGGATAATGATGTGTTCACCCTCTTTCATGTGATTGTTGGCCTTAGACCCATGTAACATAATGTATGTGATTAATCCATGGAAATGTGATGAGATGGTGAGTGATGATATTTGGTTTGTAATGAGTAGTAATGGAAGTGGCAACGGCTTTGGCTCAAAAATTGGCTAATGGAACCTAAATTAATTAATTGGAAATTATTATTCATTTTCCTTTTTCATGCACTACTTGTTTATACTGGATATTTTGTAGACACCGTTGGTGGTGACCAACTGATTTGTACTCACACCCTGCTCAGGCCGCCATTGGGTACCTGAGCAGACTTCATGTTTTCAGGTCAGGAGAAGGGCAAGGGTCCTTGCTAGATAGTTGAGTGGACATGGGTAGCACTTGGTGGAGGATCCGGACTTGGAGTCAGGACCGTTTTGGGGATTGTGGTCGTTGTCCTTATTTTGGGTTTTTGTTCACTCTTTCACTTGTAGTATGACAAGATATATTTTTTTTTTTTGAAATGGTTGATATACATTTTCCTTGTTTATTGGTTATTGTTTCCGCTATTTGGTTTATTTCTGTCGTGGCTTACTCTAATAAAAAGGGGGTATAGTCTCGCCACTTGACCCCATAGACCCCCGCTGCTAGTCGGCAGCCTTTGGTGTATGGGGAGGCATGCTTATGGTCATGTAACCACCCAAATTGGAGCACCGGTTTAGTGGATTCCGAGTCGGGGATGTTACAAAGTGGTATCAGAGGAGGTCTTTCTTCTCCTTCTCTAAGGTCTTATTATTTGGGATTGGTATCCAAGGGTTAAGATGTGTCGGACCTTGGTAATAACCTCGTTCTTAGGAGTATCTAACCCAGGTACGGGGGAAACCCAAGTCACCCTGGGCGGGAATTGTTGTTCTTGGTTGTGTGTTGTTACAGTTGATGATATTTCACCATTGGGTGATGCACATGTGGTTTGATGTGACTGTTTTATAATATTTGTCTCGTGGCCTTAACAACAAGATGATTTTCATTCACACATCATTGTAGGCACCTAGGGAGATATGTGACATGCATTGTGTTATGCACAGGCATGGGGTGGGTGTGTGAGGCAGGAAGGTAGGGTGCATTATGTGTTCCATGAAATCCAGAAATGATGAGATGAATGAAATAACACAAGTGGGTAGGGATGAATGAACGGTAAATGATGTTTAATGGAATAATAGGGTTTGAAACAAATTGTAAAATGTTGTTGAATTAGTATATGAAAGTGGGTTGTTTTGGCTAGTAAGGAGTCCTTTGTGATGGAGTCATGAAAGTTTTATGGTACGCGTTCTAAATCTTATGCTTGGCATTGTAGAGAAATGCCACCATGACATCGATTACCAGTTGGGAAATGGGAGGATGTTGCTAAGAACACTCCTCCAGTATATGGGCAAGAATATATGGTGACCAATGAAGGTAGAGGAGACCAGTTCCAAGAGAACTTGGCTCGCTTTATGCAGATGATGGATCGGGACCCAGGGCAGGTTGCACCGAGTATGTTTGAGCTGACCAGGGAGTTCCAGCTGCAGTACCCTCCGACTTTCACCTGAGAGGGTGGGCTAGAGGCAGCGGAGTTCTAGTTAGAGTATGTCCAGATGATACTGAATCATCTAGAGACCCCTGTCAAAAAGTGAGTGAAGCTGGCCGCTTATATGTTGTGGGGCCAGGCTAGGTGTTGGTGGGACATTCAGGCTCAAATCGAGCATGCTGAGGAAATGTCATGGAAGGTTTTTCAGGAAACGTTTTTGGAGCATTTTTATCCAGAGACTTTGAGGTAGGAGCGGGATGCAGATTTTATGAGCCTGACTCAGGGATTGCTATTGGTGATGGACTATGCTAGCTGATTCACTGATTTGAGACGCTTTGTCCCAGTGTTAGCAGGGGATGAGGCAGTGGTAGCAAAGAGTTTCTAGGATGGGCTGAGAAATGAGATTAGGTATCAAGTAAACATCTTCTGCTTGAAGATGTTCACATAGGTAGTAGATCAGGCATTGATCTCAGAAGGAAACCTGAAGGGAGCTTCGGGTAGTGGGCTTATGGTGCCAGTGGGGAAGACAAGTAGTGCAGCTACCAAGGGTCGGAAGTGACTCCATGAGAGCTCACAGCATGGCAGAAGTTTTCAAAGTGGCTGGAAGAGAGGTTCAACCTCTTAGAGTGGAAATCGGGAGTTTTTCTATTAGTGTGGTAGGCTGAGGCATATGCGTGGTCAGCGTCCTCGACCTCCAGTTGAGTGTCGTTCATGTGGCAGGATGGGACATGTGTAGAAGTTCTACAGGAAACATCAGCAGGTGGGTGAGTATGATGGTGGAAGGTAGGTATCGGATACAGGAAGGGGATCAGTTGCCCCGTATCAGGCTGGCAGTTGGAGATCCATGGGTCGTACTGGTAGAAGCAGTGGATGTGGGACTCCAGGGCAAGATCGCTCAAGCCAGCAGGGCAGTGTAGCATAGTGTACTCAGGCAGGAGCCCAGGGTAGAGGGGCAGGTCAGCTTTAGGCAGTTCAGTTTGTGCTTGGTGATGGCGAAGCCGGACCGTCGACTGTTCTAGGTACGATCCTTGTATCTTCTACTTTTTCTAGTGCGTTGTTTGACACATGTTCCACACACTCTTTTATCACTGCTCAACTTTTGGTAGCGTTGGGTTTACCTGTGGAGAGGGTGTGTGGAGTTATGTCAATTGACACTCCGTTGGGGGTGCGGGTTGAGGATATAAAGCAGTGTAAGGGTTGTGACTTGGAATTTGGTGGGTATCATTTTCCATGGGATTTTTTCATTCTCAAGATGTCAGAGTTTGACCTAATCTTGGGAATGTATTGGTTGGTGTTGTATTGGGAACACATAGAATATTATCTTCGCAGAGTATCGTTCAGGTCGCTTGAGGGTGACGCTTATGTCCACCGTGGTGAATGGGATGTTCGAGCAGGGTGGGCAGGTCCATTTTGTCAATAGATGAGTGGAATCATGGCTTGAGTGGAATTTCTTATGCTAGATGATAATGAAATAGTAGAAAATCTAATTTTCCTCCTGCGGTGGATCGGTTTTAGGATGTGTTTCCTGATGATTTCTCGGGGTTACCCCCCGAGAGGGATGTTGAGTTCACAATCGAGTTACTGCCGGGAGCGGAGCCAGTTTCCATTCCGCCATACCGAATGGCACCGATAGAACTCCAGGAAATAAAGGTTCATCTTGAGGAGTTGGAGCGTAAGGGGTTTATCTGTCCTAGTACGTCTCCTTGAGGATCTCCTGTGCTTTTTACAAAGAAGGCTGATGGGTCGTTGAGACTGTGTGTTGACTATCGAAAGTTGAACCAAATGACAGTGAATAATTGGTACCCTCTTCCTAGAATTGATGATCTGTTAGATCAGTTGAGGGGTGCATCAGTTTTTTCTAAGATTGATCTGATTTTAGGTTATCTCCATAAGAGGGTGAGGTCTTCTGATGTACCGCGGACAGCTTTTCAGAGTCGGTACGGGTTGTTTGAGTTTGTGGTAATGCCTTTCATCTTGACCAATGCATCGGCGGTGTTTATGGATTTGATGAATTATATCTTTCATTCCTATCTAGATCAGTTTTTGGTTGTCTTTGTTGATGATATCTTAGTGTACTCAAAAACTCACAATGATCATGCCCAACATCTTGATATCATATTGGGTACGCTAAGAGAGCATCAGTTATACGCCAAGCTATCAAAGTGTCAATTCTAGATAGGTGAGGTGCATTTTCTGGTTCACATCATCTCGAAGGCAGGTGTGTCAGTGGATCCAGAGAAAGTGCAGGCAGTTGTATCTTGGGAGCAGCCCAAGAGTGTTTCTGATATTCAGAGTTTTCTGGGTTTAGTCGGGTATTATCGAAGGTTCATTCAGAATTTATCTCGCTTGGAAGCACCACTCTCGGGATTGACCGAGAAAGGAATCAGTTTCGAGTGGTCTGAGTCCTGTGAGAATGCCTTTCAATAGTTGAATAAGTGGTTGATGACTGCACCAATCTTGATCTTACTTGAGCCAGGTAAGAAGTACAGTGTGTTTTGTGATGCATCTAGAATCGGACTTTGGGTTGTGTTGATGCAGGATGAGCGGGTTGTGGCTTATGGGTCAACTCAGTTGAGACCCCATGAGCGGAATTATCCCACTCATGATCTTGAGTTGGCTGCAGTAGTGTACGCCTTGAAGTGCTGGAGGCACTATCTATTGGGAGAACGGTTTACCGTGTTTACCGACCAAAAGATCCTAAATTACATCTTCTCACAGCAGGATCTGAATATTTGGAAGTGAAGATGGGTTGAATATCTCCAGTCTTTTGAATTTGAGTTGGTGTACACGCCAGGAAAGGGAAATAGTTTTGCTGATGCTCTGAGCAGGAAGGTTCGGAATCAGGTGGTTCAGGAGTCCAGCACCGAGTGGAAGGTGATGGCTTTGTTTGTGGAGATGCACCTAGAGGTGCAGGAGGAGAGTGGTCAGGTCACTCTTGCTTCATTAACGGTGGAGTCGACTCTTTTGAGTCGAGTTAAGGAAGGTCAACTTGATGATCCTGAGTGTTTGATCATGAAGGAAAATATTAAAGGTGGGGAGTTACCTTCTTCTTGGGTCGTCGATGCGGAAGGTGTTGTTCATGTTCGTGATCGTGTGGTTGGGCCAAAGTGTGTGCGGGAAGATTTGATGCGTGAGTTCCATGCATCAAATTGGGAAGTGCATCCTGGTTTGACTAAGATGTACCATGATCTCCGAAGGCAGTTTTGGTGGCCTGGAGTGAAGAAGGAAGTTGAGGGCTTTGTGGCATGGTGCCTTACCTGTCAGCAGGTGAAGGCCAAGCATCAAAGCCCAGGTGGTTGTTGCATTCATTTCCCATTTCAGAATGGAAGTGGGATGATATAACAATGATTTTTTCATGGGTCTTCCAAGGATGCCACGAAAGAATGATGCAATCTGGGTGGTTGTGGATCGGTCAACGAAAGTGGCTCATTTCTTACCGATTCAGGAGACCTTTACAGAAGACCAGTTGGGTGATCTCTATGTTTGGGAGATATTGCGGTTGCATGGGGTGTCGTGGACCATAGTTTCAGACCGAGATCCACGTTTCACACCGCTTTTCTGGCAAGGGTTGCAGAAGGCGCTTGGTATGAAGGTGTTTTTTATTACGGCTTTCCACCCGCAGACGGATGGGTCATCGTATCGTACGATCCAAGTGTTGGAAGATATGTTAAGAGCTTATGTCCTGGACCTTGGTGGTTCTTGGGAGAGGCACCTATCATTGGTTTAGTTTGCCTATAACAACAGTTTCCAGGCTACGATTCAGATGGCACCATTTGAGGCACTTTATGGGAGACCCTTTAGATCTCCGTTGTGTTGGCTAGGGGCTGTTGAATATGAGTTTTGGGGGCCAAGTCTCATGCAGGAGACTTCAGAGAGAGTTAAGTTGATCAGGAATAGAATGGATACGGCTCAGAGTAGACAGAATTCATAGGTAGATCAGAGGCGTAGACCTCTTGAGTTTGGTGTGGGTGATAAAGTGTTCCTTTGGGTGTCGCCAAGGTTGGGTCCTCGTCAGATCTGAAATCAGGGTAAGTTGGCACCCAGGTATGTGGGACCTTTTGAGATTTTATAGAGGATCGGACCAGTGGCTTACTGATTGGCTCTTCCACAGTGGTATGGTGGGATGCATAATGTGTTTCATGTGTCACAGCTTCGATGGTATCACCCTAACCCATCTCACATGGTTGATGTTGAGGATGTGGAGCTTTATTTTGATGTGTCCTTTGAGGAGCATCCAGTTCATGTGGTGGATCATAGTGAAAAGGTCTTGCTAGTCAAGGTTGTGCCATTAGTGCAAGTACTATGGTAGCATGGAAAATTTTAGGAAGAATATTGGGAGCGGGAATTAGATATGCGGGCTCAGTGGCCCAAACTCTTCTCTTCGGTGGATCAATAAGTCTTGGAAGCTCGGCTCAAGGATGAGCCGTTATAAGGTGGGGAGGTTGTAAAATCCCGGTTTTTGGAAGGGAATGTTTTTGTTATGTTTTGGTTGAATCCCTTATTCAGGATTCAAGGGATGTCTTCTGAAAGTATAGAAGTCCTTGGGGGTGTTCCGGGGGCTCGGGGCATGAAAGAAGGGAAATCTGGGCAAGACAAGGCTGGGCGCACGGCTTGCGCACGGCCTAGGTAAACCGTACGGCCTCCCCAGGAAAACCATGCGACCCCTCCTCCTCTGGACAGTAGCATGCGCACGGTCTGCGCACAGTTTGTCAAACCGTGTGGCCTCTTAAATTTGGGAGAAATTACAAGTTTTCCACTCTGGGCTTTTAAATCCCAACTCGTGATTTTCCTCCATTCATCCCCTCTCAACCCTAGTGATGAACTTGGTTGACCCAAGATTCACAAGGGTGGTTCTCCTTCGATTCTTGTCCGTTTAGAGCACCGTTGGTTGCGGATCAAAGCTCCGGGTAAGGCTAATCCCATCATTGCTTCTCTTTTTGGTTGAGAGTTTGTATCATCTCTCCCTCTTGTTCCGAACCTCTAAAACCCTATTTTTGGGTGAGTTTTAGGTTGAAGCTTCAAAGTTTGGTTGGATCGAGGTCTAAGGACTTTATTGAGAGTGCATTCAATCGCAGTTTCGAGGTAGGTGGTCTACAAGCTATATCCCATGGTTATTTGGGTATTTGTGCATGTTTAGTTGTGTTCTTGGTTCCCCTTGGTTATGTTTTGAATAACCTTGGCATGTTTGGTAATAATGATGTTTAAAATGGAAAATGGGAACTCTCACAATCCCCGTGGGATGTGTTGGGATGGACTTGACCTAAATTAGGGTCATCAATGGGATGTTCTAACTTTTCCCGGGTTTAGGGATTGTTATTAAACAAGTGAACTTGTTGTAGTGAATTGTAGAGCTGTTGATAAACATGTTGGAATGAATGGTTGAATCATGGAAATGATGAACGGGTTAAATGGGTTAATGTGTA
This sequence comes from Viscum album, assembly GCA_963277665.1. NCBI lineage: Eukaryota > Viridiplantae > Streptophyta > Magnoliopsida > Santalales > Viscaceae > Viscum > Viscum album. The sequence goes on from OY728156.1 coordinate 102,387,555, forward strand.
AACTGATTAAAGACCATAATGGATAGGTTATGGGTCTAGTGTTAAATGATTAGTGAGTTAGGCATAACACATGGGAATTGGGTGAATGGTTAAATGATGTGAAATGGTAATGTGTTGATGGGTTAAGGCATGATGTGGATTCCCATGTGGGGTGTTTTGAATAGTGTTTTCCAAAGGGCAACGGTTTGGATGGTTGATGGTTACTTATATATATAAGCATATGCACATGGCTTTGTAGAGTGGGGTATGACTTGAGGATCTATGCCCACGGGTTGAGCTAAGACTAAGGTTCTAAACTCCACCCTAAATGCACGAGTTAATAAAGGGGACTGAGGGTCTATTCTCCTAACAGTTGCATCCACCCGGACTGAGGCTTTGAGGTGAGGATATGGTTGCTATGAGGGGGTTAGTCCTAGTGAGATAGGATAACGATGTGTTCACCCTCTTGTGTGTGATTGTTGGCCTTAGACCCATGTAACATAATGTATGTGATTAATCCATGTAAATGTGATGAGATGTTGAGTGATGATATTTGGTGTGTAATGAATGGTAATGGAAGTGGAAACATATTTGGATCAAAAATTGGCTAATGGAACCTAAATTAATTAATTGGTAATTATCATTCATTTTTCTTTTGCATGCTCTACTTTTTTATACTGGATATTTTGTAAATGCCATTGGTGGTGGCCTACTAAGTTTTACTCACACCTTGCTCAGGTCGCCGTTGGGTACCCGAGCAGACTTCATGTTTGTAGGTCAGGAGAAGGGCAAGGGTCATTTCTAGATAGTTGAGTGGACATGGGTAGCACTTGGTGGAGGATCTGGACTTGGAGTCGGGACCGTTTTGGGGATTGTGGTCATTGTCCTTATTTTGGGTTTTTGTTCACTCTTTCACTTATAGTATGACATGACATGTTTTTTGTTGTAAATGGTTGATATACATGTTCCTTGTTTATTGGTTATTGTTTACACTATTTGGTTTATTTTTTTTGTGGATTACTCTGATAAAAAGGGGGTATAGTCTCCCTACTTGACCCCATAGACCCCCGATGCTAGTCGACAGCCTTTGGCGTGCGGGGAAGCATGCTTAAGGTCATGTAACCACCCGGATCGGAGCACCATTTTAGTGGCTTCCGGGTCGAGGATGTTACATATTTAATATATGTTATTTATTATTATTATAAATAATTATTTAATTAATAAAATGTTTAATATTTTTCTTAATTTACTTATTTTTATTTTTTATTTGTTTAATTTTTATTTTATATATATCTATATATTTAATATATACAATTTATTAGTATTTATAATTTATATATAGTATAATCAATTTATTCATTTTTGACAATAATTATTTAATTAATAAAATTTTATTTTTTTTAATAAAATCATTTATTTATTTATTTATTTCATTTTATTAGGGACCATTATTAATGCTGATAAAGGGTACCCTTTATTAGCATAAAAAATAAAGTGTTGATAAAGGGTATATTTTTTCAGCACTAAAGAAAAGCACTGATAAAGGTTACCCTTTATCAGTGCTAAAAAAGCATTGATAAAGAGTGTCTTTAATCAGTGCTAAAAAATGATGATAAAAGGTACCCTTTATCAGCGTTTATTTTAACGTTGATGAAGGGAGACTTTATTAGTGTTTTTTGCTAGTGCTAATAAAGGTCAGCATAGTTTAATACTTGTTTTGTAGTAGTTTATCATTTCACGTTAATCATAGTACACTTTGTGGAATCCTTGGGAAATGAAATAAAATTAGGGTGACCTTAAATGCTCAGTAAAGGTTAAGTACAATGGAAGTTTTCATGAATCAATCAGCATAATCAATATATCAAGGTAAATAACTCAACACACCTACCATGTAATAAATAAATTGATAAGGAAGTGCATCCAGAGATAATATTAATGCGAAAATATCATTAATGGTAATCAATATGGCAGGGTAAATAGTTGAAAACACATTCCATTTAATTAATATCATGACTATCATAATTGGATAAGGCATAATAAATATGGAAAGGTAAATAAATTAAAACACATTCCATTTAATCAATAACTTAGTATGAAATACATCTAGAGATAATATCATTATGAAAATCTCATGGATAATAATAACTAAATTCTTAATGAAGGAAATACTTAATTATTGAATGTCATGATCTCAAGCATCATGATACCTCTACCATCAAGACATTTCACAAGATGGTTTAAAACTATAGGTAAAACCCTTTTTAATGTTAGCTTATTGATTCACCTCATGATACTAAAGAGGCATTGAGGGACTATAAAATTCTAGGCTCTACACATCACTACATGTAGAATTCCTTATATATTGAAAAATCGATTTAATTTATGAAAAATGTGTCTTATCATTAAATATTTGTATTGAGTAAAAAATACATATTTACCAATATTTCCCTAGTTAAACAAGTAACTTTCAATTTATAATAGCATATATATAAATTATATATGGTTTAAGTAATAAAAAGTATCTGTGTTAAATAATATAGATATTTTGTGGAAATTTAATGTCTAATGATCATGGGAAAGTGAATAATTCAAGGGAAAATTAGTGACTATAAAAATGAATTAGGGAAGTGACTGTCAATACTATCATTGGTCAAAATAATCATAGACCATCCATAGAAATAATAAGTATGGTATGAATTAAAAATATCCCTAATGGAGTATATTTAAAATAAAGGTTTTTTTTCATTGACAAATAGAAATCCCATAAAAATATCTTTAAAACATTCTTAAGGAAAATATCCTTTTGATTTTAAAAATAACCTTTTAAAACTTAAAGTTCACAAAACATTTTGAAAATAATTTTCTTTAAAAATAACCCTTTTAACTTATAAAGAAAGTTTTAAAACTTGGAGTGTTCATGACGGCCATAAATTTTGTACATGTCGAGTATGTTAAAACAAATATTCTTTTTACTTTTTTGATAAAATCCAAACATGCCTTTTTTGAAAAAAAACATGAAGATTCATTTCAAAACATTTTTTAAAAAGTAAAAAATGAGTAAAAATTTCTGTAATAAATCATTTTTAAAAGGCTTAAAAACATTTTTGAAAACATTTTTAGAAAATATGGTTGTGAAAGAAACAGGATTTTCAACCAAAAAGATAAATTAAGTCAGATTTTATTAAAATATTTTCTCAATCAGTTTAAGTACCAAAGAGTGAAAAAAATGGTACTATTACTTGAAAAAGTTCATGAATAAATGAATTATAAGAAAAATAAAGTGTTATTAAATAATTATCAAATAATTTCCTTCAATTTAAATTCAAGTATAAATAATCCCAATTAAAATGAGATTGTGTATTAAACACTTGAAAATACCATAACGTTCAAGTGAGAACTTATCAATGAATTGATTATGTGTATCAAATGTAAATCCACATGAAATAATTTTAAATAAAACATAATATAATTATAATTCATTACACACATAATCTTATAATATCAAATACAATGAAGAAGTATTATAACCCAATGAAAATAAATTGAGTTATGAAATTCCTTACCACCTGGTAACTTTTAATTGAAATCCCATTATATGAAATAATTTAGATTTAAAATTAAAATAACATGAATTATTAATTAATCATTATATTACATGTAAAAGGGGTAGTATATACACCATATAAAATAAATTATTTGCATAACATTACAATATGCCTCAATAAAGGGAAATTGAGACGAAGTCACTTACCTCATGATTCCTTTTGGTTGAACATGATTTAACCTCATGTATGGTGGTTTTAAACATGTTATTAACTTATAATAGAACTATATTAATATTTATAATATCATATATGATACTTTTATAACATCCTATCACCTATTAAATAATTATTTTTCATTATTGTCATTATTTTAGGTGTTAATTGCTTTGTTTTTCTCATTCATGCTTTGTCATGAAAGTTATAGTTCTTGTGAATATTATATAGTTTAATCATATATATAATAATAATAATAAAACAATTATCATATTTATAAATAAATTATACTTTTAATTCCAATCATGAAATTTGGTTTTGAGAAATGAAGTATGTTACGGTCACGAAGATGGTAGGTCGTACGTAAGCATGAGTAACGTTTCCATTTTTCAATGATAATTATAGAAAGGATGTAAATAATATTTTATATTTAAATAATTATAATAATATTATAAAGAACATATTATTTATTTAAATATACTTATATATATCATCCATGTGGTGTGGTTATGAAAAGAAAGTCACATCACTTCGTGAAGGTGGTAGTCCACACGTACACAAACGATGTTATCATCTTTAAGTGAGTAAAAAGGTAAGAAAGAAAATGATAAATTATATTTTTATAATGATAAATATGTCATTAATATCATAATTATTTCATTTATATCACATATATTTATTAAATTTATCTTTATTAGCTTTCATGTAAAGCATTAGTGAAAAACGAGTCACATTACATCGCGAGGTGGTAGTTTGTCGTACACACGAAAAAAGTTATAGTATCCCATAATAAATGAAAATTAAAAAATTTATATATTATATAATTACTCCAAAGTAATAATAATGTTATAAATATCATATATATTCTTTAGATCAATCAATATACCCAACTGTAATAGGTGGTAATGGAAAAACGAATGACATAGGTTTGTGAGGCAGTAGTTTGTCGTACATAAAAATGATGGTTTTGTAACTCATTTAATGGAAGTGTGGATGTTTTTAGGTCATTAACTTAACATAAAAAATATATTATTATATATAATATACCGAGGTTATTATATCATCATGTTTTAATAATAATTGAATGAGGTGGAGGAAGAAATAAAATTAAAATACTCAGCCTTCCAAGGTTATCTTTATGACCAAACTAAGTCTTCTAGGATGATAGGAGAAAATTTTATAAGTTATTTTTGTAGATATTGGCATACAAATGGTTTTAAGTTATGAAAAGTATGGGATAGGGGTGGCCTTTTATAAGTGATGTGAGTGGCACACTGGTAATTTTTTATAAGAAAAAGGTGTACCCACATTTTTAACATGACAAAAGAATAAAAAAATAGAGTATTATGGATTATTAGACATTATAGGGTATAAATATGGCTACAGAATGTATTTTATACAAGTTTTTAGGTCATTTTAACCCATATAATTTTAGTTTAACCCCCCAGTAAATCTATTTGTACCTTAACTGTGGTAAATATTTTTTACTATTTTCACTATTCATTTTGGTCAAAAATTAAGTTGAATTTATTAGATAATATAAATTAAATTTATTCCAAATATTTAATCCATTTTAAAAAATTATATTAATACAATTGGAAAAACTAAATTTAAAATTAACTCTGCAGACGCAGCAAGAAAATAGGTTTTTAAATAGAAAATGTTCAAAAACTTTATAATGTTTTTATATCAAAATTCAATATGAAAGTGATTCCAATGACCAAAATTGTATTAATATATATATATATAATTGAAATTATTTTACCTTAAAACCAATTCAAAATATAATTTTACTTTATAAATTATTTAAAAAAAGACAATTTTCAATTAAAATTCAGTATTTTTCGTTATGCATCAAAAAATGAAATATTTTAGAAAAAACCCAAAAATTCACCCTAAAATAATTTTTATATGATTATTTCAAAAATAAATTTTATATTTTCAAATAAATTTTCAAAAAGTGGTAGAAAATAATTTTAAATTATGTGTGCAAAGTGTGACTAAACTGACTTTTAGAAAAATACAGTTTTTCTTAAAACATTTCTTCTTATTTTAAATGATTATTATTTTATTTATAATAAATAGATAACCATAATTTTAATAATTTATTTAGTATTATTCATACCCACAAAATTAACTCGCTAGGTTATAATGGTATATTATATTGCAGTTCATTTAGACTCGGGGTTGCATGTTTCGTAAGCTACCAAAGATATTAAATTTAAAGAAATATATTTCATGGGTTGTTTAAGCTCAATGTTGCATATCACATGTGCTAAAAAATAAAATGTTCTTATTTTATAATTTTAGGGTGTTACATTCTACCCATATTAAATAAATTTTATCCTCTCAATTTAAACTTGATCTCAATAATCAAGTGTTTGATATTTAAAAATTATTTTATTGAAAACTAACATCATAAAAAAATTAATAAAACATCCACTTACTAAGAGAGAAAGGGAAGTAAAAAAGGTCACATAAATAGGTTTCTAAGTAAGATAAAATTAGTGTAAATTGAAGATATGTACATTGAATAAAATCCTAAATAATTATAGAGAGTGATAGAAATCATTGATCACAAGAAAGTGAATGATCAATGGAAAGTCAAGGTCCTCAAAACCATAAATCTATGATAATTTAAAGACCATTTGATTCATCAAATATGAATGTAATAGGACAACATTTTTGTTTCAAGATCCTTTTCCTAAAGTTTAGGAATTTTTTTACTATCTAAGAATATAATTAAATATACTTACTTGATGTGTTTCTATTTCAAAAGCACAATTTCATCCTTTGGTTGTACTTAGATCAATTCTAATTCACCGCTTACTCTAATAAATTAATATCCAAAAATGAATTTTTTTATTCCTAAATCACTAAAAATCACTTTTAATGGATCATAAGACCCATAAAAGAGTGAAAAGTATTCCCATATGTCTCTAACTATTTTCCAAAACCAACATGGTCAGAACAAGTTGTCCAATATAATACATTAATTTGTAAACCTAAATAGTAACACCATTGGTTAATTATTAATATTTATTTGTAAAATAATTTAACTAATGAAATATTAACTAGGATATCACATAAACCAATGGTAGGTGTTAAACACTTATCATTCTTAGGTTGTGGGTTCAATCCCCATGGCCTTGCTAGACATGACGGGTTGTCACCCGATATGTGGTTTGTCCTTTTTCAAAAACCATATTAATATAATTACTATAACATTACCAAAGTGTAATACCCTATAATTAACTCAATATAAAATATGAGATAAACCCTAAAGGTTACTATTACCTTTAAACTTATGTTTATAAAATTTAAAGGCATTATTCCTCAAATAAATTTTTCACTGAAATATATACTAAACCAATGGGTTGTATTGCTATAAATTTCTCCCAAAATATCATTAATCTTGGTATACTCCCATCACATAAAACCTAAAAGGGTTTTTTAATACTTTTAACTTGTGATAAACCTTAAACTCATAAACTCATGATGGTATTCATAGCTATTAAGTTAATGAAAACATATATGCTTCTAAAATTTAACACTATCCTTAGATGTTTCATAATTCTTATCACCAAAATACCATTGGTAAAAAAATAATTCTACAATTTAATTCTTGAACCCCTATACATAAATACTTCACCCATTTTATTACCATATAATTCCTTCCTTGATCTAGGGTTTAACTTTTAGAAAAGTTCATTGACTTAGATAATTCCTAGGTCCCCACATTTAAGACAATGAACTATAAATTCATCCCTAGGATGAGATTTATTTCCTTCCATCAACTCTTCATTTTTCCTTAGAAATTATTTACTTTATTCCCTTCATTTCCACAAATAAAGTTTTTTTCATTCCATTGATACACTTTACTATGTTTCTCCTTCCATATTTATGACATGGATAAAATCTATCCTTTTTTCCTCTATGGTCTCCATCATTAGATCTCTTAGAGAACTTCATCCTTATCTTCTTTAGTGGGTTATAGAGTTGGTTAAGGTATAGGATTTTAATAATATTTTGTGATAAATGATTGGGAATAATCATGATATCTTTCACTCCTATAATCATTTTATTTGGTTTCTCATATTCCATGTTAACACAATTCTTTTGGGTTCCAACCATTGACTAAAACAAAAAAGTATACTATGAGAAACAATGATAATAGTGGGAAAACCATGTAATCATTTATAGTATGTTTAAATCATGACACATTTTCTTAATATAATAAACCTTAGGTTTAACCTAGTTTATTCATTATCACCATCTATTCAAATCATTCATAATGGTTTGTAAAGAAAATTTTAATTATCCTAAGCATATCCCTTGGGAGTGTCAAACCATGTGTGTAGTAAGGCCCTTTTTTATGCATCAGGTGATGATCAGGTCAAGTCTAATGTTCCGTTTTTAGAGTTATTACCCCTAAGAACATTCATTCTAGAACTATATCCACTTGAAGTATCTATACATGGATATATTATAAGGAAAACCCACATAATATATACCTTACCTAAACTTTAGGATGTTCTTCTATACTTATCCTCAATGTCTATCATATGGTTATGATCACTAATTTATGATTTCAAAAATATAGTTCCCAAGGTCTCTACTAAAATTACTCTAATAATAACTTTAGATACCTGACCCCAATAGCCCAATGTCAATGTATGCTTTATTATATTATCATAATATATGAAGAACAACATACTGAAGGATCTAATAGTTTAGTAGTCTTAGTAAACTAGATACATACATGATTCCCATATTACATTTGAAAACACAAATTATATCATAATTTTTTTTAAGAATAACATTATTCACCCTTTCATATCCTTGCACATAAGTCATAGTACATTTAATGGAATCTGGGGGAAAGGAAATAAAATAAGGGTGATCTCAAATTCTCAGAAAGGGTTAAGTATAGTGGAAGTTATCATGAATCAATAATCATAATCAATATGGAAAGGTAAATAACTGAACACATATGCCATATAATCAATAAACTAATAAGGAAGTGAATCCATAGATTATATCAATGTGAAAATCTCATTGATAGTAATAAATATGGAAAGGTAAATAATTGAGAACACATATCATTTAATCAATAACATAACTATCATAATTGGATAAGGCATAATAAATATATCAAGGTAAATAACTAAAAACACTTTTAATTTAATCAATAATTGAGAATAAAATGAATCCATATATAATATCATTTAAAAAATATCATATATAATAATAACTGAATTCATAATGAAGTAAATTCTTAATTATTAGACGTCATGATCTCAAGCATCATGATACCTCTACCATCAATACCTTACACAAGACAGTTTAAAACTACAGGTAAAACCCCATTTAATACTAGATTAATTATTCACATCATGATAATATTGATGCATCAAGGGGATATATAACTCCAAGTCCTACACATCATTGTATGTCCAAATCATTCCTCGTATATTGAATAATCTATTTAATTCAAGAACAATGTGTCTTATCATCAAATATCCATATTGATTAAATAAAAAAATATGAATATTTCTCTAGATAAACAAATAGCTTTAAATTTTGAACATGGTATGTGGAAATGATATACAGTTTAAGCAATAAACATATCCATGATAAATAATGTGGATATTTAGGGAAAATTTAATATTCAATGATCATAGTAAAGTGAATATTTCAAGGGAATGTTAATGACTACAAAAATGAATCAAGGAAGTGAATTCCAATACTATCCTTGGTAAAAATAATCATATACTATCTATAGGAAGAATAAGTATGGAATAAATATAACATATCCTCAGTAGAATATAAGTAAAATAAAGGTTTTTTATCATTAATTAATAGAAATACCATAAAAATATCTTTAAAAACAATCTTGAGGAAAATATCCTTTTCATTTGGAAAATCGTCTTTTAAAACTAAAAGTTTAAAAAACATTTTGAAAATAATTATATTTTAAAATGACCCTTTAAACTTATAAATTAAGTTTTAAAACATGGATTTTTCATGAAAGTAAGAAATTCCATACATGATGAGTATGTTAAAATAAATATTCCTTTCAATTTTTCGATAAAAGCCAAATGAGCCTTATTTTGAAAACAACATGAGGATTCCTTTAAAACATTTTTAAAAAAGTAAAAAAGGGTAAAAATTTATTTAATAAATCATTTTTAAAAGGGTTAAAAACATTTTGTTAAATATTTTTAGAAAACATGGTTTTGGAAGAAAAGGGATTTTCGACTAAAGAAAGAAATGAAGTCAGATTTTATTAAAAATATTATCAATCATTTTAAGTACCAAAGAGTGGGAAATGGTATTATTACTTGAAAAGGTTCATTAATAACCATATGATAATAAAATTAAATGGTTTTTTAAATAATTATCAAATAATTTCCTTAAATGGAAATTCAAGTATAAATAATCCCGATTAAAATGAGATTGTGAAATAAACCCTTACAAAGATCCTAAAGTGAAGTGAGAATTAATCAATAAATCGATTATGTGTATCAATTGTAAATATGCATGAAATAATGTTAAAAACAACATAATATAATCATAATTTATTACACACATAATCTTATAATATCAAATACAATGAAGAAGTAATATGATCGAATGAAAATAAAATGAGTTATGAATTTCCTTGTCGCTTGGTAACTTTTAATTAAAATATAATTGGATAAAAAATAATATTTAAACTTAAAATACCATTAATTATTAATTAATCATGATATTATATCTCAAATAGAAATTATATACACCATATAAAATAAATTATGTTCATAACATTAATATATACCTCAATGAATGGAAATTGAAATGAAGTCTCTTACCTCCCACTTGCTTTTGGTTGAACGTTATTTAAACTCATGTATATTGGTTCTAAAAATTTTTAGTAACTTATAATAGAACCATATTAATATTTATAATATCATATATTATCCTTCTATAACATCTTATTTACCTTTCATTAATAATCTTTTATTATTTTCATTGTTTTGAGTGATAATTCCCATGTTTTTATCATTCAGGTTTTGTCCTGAAAGTTATAGTTATTGTGTGTATTATATAGTTTTATAATATATATAATAATAATAAATAAATAATATAATATTTATACATCAATTATAATTTTAATACCAATCATGAAATATGGTTTTGAGAAATGAAGTACGTTATGATCATGGAGATGGTAGGTTATACATACGCATGAGTAACATTTCCATTTTTCAATGATCATTATGAGAAGGATGTAAGAAATATTTATCTTTATATAATTATAATAATATAATAAATAAAATATTATTTATTTAAATATACTTATATATATCATCCATGCATTGTGGTGATGAAAAGAGACCCACGTCTCTTTGTTAAGGTAGTAGTCCACATGTACATGAACGATGTTATCATCTTTAAGTGAGTGAAAAGGTAAGAAAGAAAATGATATATTATATTTTAATAATGATAATAATTAATTAATATCATAATTATTTCATATATATCATATATATTTATTAAATTTATCCCTATTACCTTCCATGTAAATCATTAGTGAAAAACAAATCACATCACTTTGCGAGGTGATAGTTCGTTGTACACACGAGTGACGTTATCGTATCCCATACGGAATGAAAATTTTATATATATATATATATATATATATGATATAATTAATTAATAGTTGTAATTATATTATAAATATCATATATATATATATATATTATCCATCATCATACCCAACTGTGAGAGGTGGTAATGGAAAAATGAATGACATCGGTTTGCGAAGATATAGTTTGGCGTACACGTGAATAATGATTTTGTAACCTATTTGATAGAAGTGTGGATGGTTTTAAGTTATGAACTTAACATAAAAATATCTCGGTATATTTCATATACTAATATTATTATCTCATTTTTTTTTAATAATAACTGAAGGAGGTGGAGGAAGAAATAAAATAAAAATTCTTGATGAAGAACATTATCTATTCTTTTGGTAACCTTATTAGGTTTGCACCAAAAGCCTTAAAAGTTTGTATTTATGAAAAAAAAATAAGGATAATAAGATAATAAGAGGGAATTTGGGAAGTTATTTTGGTAGTTATTGGCCAAACCTAAATGGTTTTAATGTGTGAAATGAAGAGAAGAAGGGGTGGCATTTTATAAGTGAGGTGAGTGACACACTTGTAGTTTTTGAAAAGAAAAAGGTGTACCCATGTTTTTAACATGAAAAATGGGTCAAAATTGATTATTATAATTACATTAACATTATAGGGTTAAAATATGTCCATTAAATATATTTTAGACATGTTTTTAGGTCATTTTAACCTTTATTTTTTAGTTTAACCCCTGGTAAATCCAGTTTTACCATAACCACGGTAAATATTTTTTATTGTTTTCACTATAAATTTTGGTAAAAATTTAAGTTAAAATAATTATATAATATAAATTATAATTATTCTAAATATTTAATCCATTTTTCAAAATTCGGTTCGCATAAGTGAAAATTTTAAATTTTAAATTATTACCGCAAACACAATGAGAAAGCGGATTTTCAAAGAGAAAATGTTCAAAAGTTTACAATGTGTTTATATAAAAATTAAATATAAAAATGATTTTAGTGACCTAAATTGGATTAATAGATATATAAATGGACTAATTTTAATTTAAAATTAATTCAAAATATAATTTAAATTTATAAATAATTTAAAAGAAAGGGTAGTTTTCAATTAAAATTCAATATTTTTCACTGTTCATCAAAAAATAAAATATTTCATAAAAATGAAAAAAAAATCACCTAAATATAATTTTGATATTCTATTTTTAAAAAATTAACTTTATTTTTTCAAATAAATTTTTTAAAATTGTTAAAATTAATTTTAAATTATGTACGCAAAGCGTGACTAAACCGTCCTTTAGAAAAATAGTATTTTTCAAAAAATATTTCTTTTTATTTTAAATGATTATTATTTTATTTTTAACCAATAGATAACCATAATTTTCATAACTTAGTTAGTAGTATTCATACCCATCAATTTAATGTCTAGGTTATAATTTTATACAATATTACAGTTCATTTAGACTCAGGATTGCATGTTTTGCAACCTATCGAAGAGATTAAATTTAAAGAAATATATTTCATGGGTTTTTTATGCTCAATGTTTCATGTCACATACTCTAATTAATACAATGATATTATTTTATAATTTTAGGGTGTTATAATCTAGGCCTCAAACTTTATGTCGATATGGGGACTGGGATCTTTCTCTTTCATATCCCAAGATATTCTCATTAACCACTAACTAAATATAGAATTAGTAGGATATAATTACATGCAATTCAATGGGGGGAACTCATTATACATGGCCCCAAGGATCATCACCCCCAATATCTTGCAGATTTCCCACAAATTGATTTTCACTTCTCCATGAGTAATATGGAAAGTGTTAGTTTGAGGAATCTAATGGCTCATAAGCTCAAGGATTGTCCTTATATTTTTATAGACATGCATCTGGGAAACCCAAAAGAAATAATGGATAATAACCTGCTTAAGATGGATTTTGAACTCTGCACGTGCTGCCCAGACCTAGTTAGAAAACATCCACTAAGATTTTAAGCCTTTCCTGGGATGAAATTCCCACTCATCATTTTATCCCTTTGTATGATAAATGCTAGAGATATGGAATGTGGAGAAGTAATAGTGTGTTTCAGATCATGTTTTGAACTTACTACTATCAAGAGAAATCTTATTGTGGTAAAGAACACACGATAAGTAGTTGGTTTCTTTAGGAATATAATCACCCTTTTCCAATATATTCCCTCGCCAAATCTGTTTTACTCGATGATCCATGAGCCCAGAAGAAAGGTATGTGGGTGAGGGATATCCATGTCAGTTAGCATTATATGCCCATATAAGGGTAAAAAGTCTGAAGTTGGGTACTCATTATGATTCTTCTTTAGTATATTTGATAAAATTGATAGATATGGTTCTTTCCAACTAGCACACCCTTTCTCGACCTCAATAACCATAAGCATGATATGAGTAGTGTATTAAGTATTCAAGAAAACATTAAAAGAGATATCTGTTGTAAATTTGAAAAGGTTTTTGAAAAAATGGTCCAATATGATAAATCAAGAAGGAATCAAGGGTTACACTCAAATGGGGAAAATTTAGGTGTGAAAAAAACTATGTGAGAATTTAACAAAGTCTAAATTTTTTCCCATGTGATTTCGACCAGATGACCTCTCTAAGCCCCCTCACTTGGGTGGCCCCACTCAGTCCCGCTCACTAGGGTATCTCTTCTAAGTCCCCCTCACTAGGGTGGACCCTCTCAATCCCTCTCGTAAGGGTGGTCCCACTAAGGCCCCCTCACATGGGTGTCCCTACTCAGTCCCCCTTACTAGGATAGCCTCACTAAGGCCAAAGAGAATCAGTGCTCACCATAGAGTGGTAAAGGAAAAAAAGATATGAGAGGAATATAATCACACACTTAGGTGGGGGTCCACCCCTATTTATAAGGAAGTTGGTCACCTTTCATAGCCTTTTCAATGCGGCCTACTCAGTATCATCATTGTGGTCTACTCAAACTGAATCATGCGGCTCACCCTAATCCCATCAGCAAACAGACTGTAGTTACATTTTTCCAATTGTCATGTTGGGTGGGGGTGACCTTTGAATATGATACTCATCATTTTATATAGATCCTATTCTAAGGTGGTAATTTTTTAGTTCTCCCTTTTCAAAATAGAAAGGGGAAAAATAGAAATTTAAGTATTCTCTTTGTTCATTATTCATGCCTCACCTAGGGTCCTCTTTGGTCGCTAGGCCTGCCTCACCTGGGTCATTTTCACTCACTCGTCCTTCCTCGCCTAGGTCATCTTCGGTCTCCCATTCTACCTTTCCCGAGGATCCTTAAACCACTCGGACTACCTCCCCTAACTCACCAATGCATGCCGCCTTACTCTCTTAAACCTCCTCCACCCAGACCCCTGTTTTTTATTATAAATAGACCCCCTAAATAAAAGATGAGTTTCCTAGATTTTTAAGAGAGATAATGCTTCCAAGAAACACCTTTTTCAGGCCTTCATAGAATTCATTAGGTATCCTACAACACTCTAATACTTAGGAAAATTAACTTAAGTAAGATTTAGGTGTTATCTGAATCCCTCACTTGGGCGACCAAACACATGGGGTAGTCACTTGGGTGAACAATCATCTGAGGTCCCTCACCTGGGTGACCAATAACTCTGTGCTTTTCACCTAGGTGAACAACTACATGGGGTCCCTAACCTGATAAAATAACCACTTAGGTCTCATTACTTAGGTGACCAAACATCTGGGGTGACCAAAAACTTTGTGCTTTTCACTTAGGTGACCACTTAGGTCTCATTACCTAGGTGGCCAGCCCCCCAAGGCTTCCCACCTAAGTGAACCATCGCCCATGGGTGCCCATATAGGAGAACCATCGCCCAAGGATTCCAGCCTAAGAAAACAACCACCCAAGGTTTATTCTTCATTAAAATGGAATCCTCATTTACCTTAGTCTTTAAATTTGGGATGTAATTAAGACCTCCCCCATGATTAATATATTTTCATGGTTGAGGTATTGGACACACCAATGTGTCCCCTTTTGATCATGAATTCCCTTAGTAAAGGATGTCCCCACTTTTCCTCTTTAATTGATGGGTTTCTAAAGAAATTTTTAATTATAAATACCCTTGGTAATGAGAACCCCAATCCTAGAGGCAGTGGTGGTAATCTTTACATTTCAAGAAGTGACACTTACTTCCCACATGCAGCCTAAAATGTGAAGCGACATGGGTAGAATTTGCACCTTGTGTTTTCTAATCAAGTACGAAGATGAGAAAGGGAATCCCCCATGGATTAATTCCTAGGTATTTATTTCTAGTTATCCCATCATATCCCCTCATTTTTCCATAAGTGGGTAGATATCATATTCATTTGGGAATCCTTCATGGGTTAATCCCTTAATCTTATTTGTAGGATGCCATATCCCCCATACCCTCTATATCCCCTCCTTCATCCACCAGTAGATGAAGGAAGAATTTCTATTTATGGGATTCTAATTCATGTATAAGTCCCATACAATTATATATTCAAGTGATGTGATTAATCATCTATTATCTCTTGTTCTCACATCAAGTATGACTCATGTGAGAATAGGTTTTTGTGGTGATCATGCCACTAGAATGATAAAAATTCCTCTAATAGGACTTCTTCTTATGTATAAGTCTTAACTACACTACCTTCTTCTCAAAGGTCCATATTCCCTATGATAAACTATTTCAAAGGGTTTCATCCCCAATAAAGTAATATTTGTCCTCCTCCTTTGGTGTAAGCCCCAATATCCAGTCGAACTACCTGGGATTTGATTCTTATCTCGACGTGATACATAGAATGTCTCCCTAAAGTTCAAACCCAACATCATCAAATAATTTCCATCTTTATTGGGCCATATTATAGATAAAATCATACCCCCACTTAGAGGGCTACATTATTTTTGAATCCTATCATCCCATCCTCAGCGGGCCACATTCTTGGTGGGAGCCATATTCACAGGGCCATATTCCTTATAATATCAATCCAATATCATAGGGATACATTCACTTCAAGTCCATCCATAAAAGGTTGTGTATGCATAAGTCCCACACCAACCATTTCTAGGTTCCTTTCACCAAGTCTTCCTTACCACATGATGTTAAAATTTCATGGATCGGTCCTTATCAAGTGACTTTAAAAGGTATGAATTTTCCTATTAAGTGGCACCAAACTATGTGGGTTCTGATTCCTTTTTTAAGGATACATAGAAATCTCTATCATGGGTATAATACTCACACCAAAACAATAACCACCTTCCTAGGAAACTATAAATTCTAGAGTGATTGACTATTTAGATTTAAACCATAGTTCCCTAAAACCATGCATCACCAAGTAATAACGAAGTAGGATTGAGAACCTCTAATACATATATATGGTGACATTAATTAAGAACCTCCAATACATAAAGATGGTGATATTTATGGAGAACCTCTGATACATATATATTTTCACATATGCACATGATAATAACGAATTTCTTATACGGTGGTAACTAGTCTTGTTAAATAATTTGGGAAGGATTCATGAACATGACATGAATTTATAAGAGAGCCACAGAGTAGGTACCCACTAGGTGTGATAAGTCTAACCCCTCATCATCTTTACAAATGTGAGTTCCTAAGAATCATTGTTAAAACACCCTAATGATCACCTATATTTGGAAAGTAGGTCTATATTATATCATGTATGTGGGGTTTATTGGGTGTTTCTAGTTCCATGAATAAAACCCATTGGAAAACATGCAAAAATATAAATAATTCTTCATATACGAATAGATACATTCTTTATATTCAAAGTAGCCTCTAACCCAAATAACTAAATAGCATCATATAAAATCATCAGTGTTTATGAACTTTCCAATTTTAACCATAAGACTATCTCTCATTTGATACCTGAACTTATCATAAAATATGAAGGTCATCCCGTGTACATTGAAACTCATGTCATGTGCATGTGTAGTGGGTTGGGATAACAACCCTATTGGATTATATTATTCACCTTGGTATATTGAGTTCCAATGATCAAATGAATGTGTGTTCAAGTCTGTGAAGAGTGTCACCCAACCTACCTGGAAACATAACCCATGCAAGCTTGTGAAATATTAGTGTACATATATACCATCATGGTATATAAGACACATGTAATATATAAAAAGTGTTTTTGTTGTATATTTCCTCCATAATTCATTTAATATAACCCAAAAAACTATATTATATCATACTCATTATTATATCATCACATTTTTTAGTATTTTGAGTGAAGTTTATGTATTTGTTAAAATATTTTGATTTTAATGATAAAAACATATCAATTGAAATTCTGTTTCTTAATATAAAAAATATATTTGTTTCATATTCATGGATATCTTGAATGTATTTTGAAATTTATTTCATTTAATTTTAATATTTTCTATATTGTATTTTTATTTTTTATGAAATAGTTGATGTTGAAGCCATGATGATGTATTTGGGATAGAAAAAAACATATTTTGGGGTGAAGATAGTATGTTGGGAAGCTATAGAACACAAAAATATTTGGATAAGTAATTAATTCATATTGGTCAAGAAGATATGAGATAACCCATTTTTATTCATAATCATCCAATCATCCTTAAAGAAGTTAGAGTCATTGATTCCTTTACTTTCCATATAAAGAGATAAAACTACATTATTTTCCAGAATTAGATAAATCAAATAGCTATTTTAGTAGGATAGTATAACACCTCTATTTTAGGTACACGTCCTTTTCAAACTTTTCATTGCTTTTAATCATGTATTTAGGTGTTTTGAGGATGGTTAGAGGGGTCTAGGAGGCCGACTAAGAAAAGGGGCTCATCAATGGAATCTAATAGAGCCCAGGAAGTACAATAAGTTTAAATGAATTTTTTAAAAAATACACCCTCTTATCACTATTTCTTATTATATTAGGCTTCATTAGACTCCCAGAACCTTAGGGAGCCTCTCTGGTGATTCTTAGGTGCTCTTCATTCCTTCCAACACCTCTTTTTGATGCTCGAATGACAAATCAGTCATGAATTCTTCATATAGTGAGTTCTTCTTCATTCTATATTGATATCATTCTCTTATACTTGATAAAACCCAATTATATTTTTTATTTATTGATTAAATATATGGTTTTTGGTAGGATATGATAAGGGATTCATGGATCATTGATAAAATTAGCACTTTGATTGAGAGAATTGGTACCTATGCTACCTTTGGACCAAGATTGTAGTTGGTAGTTGATCTTCTTTGGTATTTTTTTACCTTGAACTACCTTTACAGTGTGGTTTATTCTTATAATTGATCTTATGATTCTAAATCATGTTGATTTTGAATTAGTTCTAGGATATAGTGGTTCTTTTAGACTCGAATGGTGACCCTTTCTTATGAATCATCGTGAACCTAAGGTAGGAATCCCTTGACTTTAGAGCATGTTTTATATGAGTTATTGGCATGGTTTTTTGGTGTTTCTATGTATCCCTATGAGAGATATGTTTGATGATTAATCAAATAATTTTTGTGTGTATAGCCCCGTGAGAACATGTGTTTAATGTTTTCTTGAATATGGTTAGTTATGGCTATGAATATTACTTATTATGATGTGATATTTGATTTGTAATATTTTTTACTTTTTTTTCATGTGTTTTTCTCTCTTATTTCTACAGTTGATGCAGGTTGTGTCATATGGACTAATCCCCCCCTGAGAGGGATGTGGGAGACATTGATCGACATGTGCATGGGTTATCCCTTGGAGAGGGATGTGTCAAACATGTTTTGTGAGTTATTCTATAAAGTAGTGGGAAGTGTCAGACATGGCTGGTGGATGGTCCTTCTAGTATGGTGATGAAGCAGGTAGAGTCAGTCTCTAAGGACCCATCATATATATTTGTTCTTGTGTGATATGTTTTTGTTTATCTGTTCTATTTTATTTCATGGTATGTACTTGTATATATATTGTGTACTTATGTTAAGGGTCATTGGTGGTGTACTACTGAGTCTTGTACACACATCCTACTTAGATATTTCGGTGCTTTTATGGATTTCATGACTATGGATTCGACAAAGGTCAAGGGACCTATGGTGGATGGTTGAGAAGGTTGAGTAGGAGGATGTGGACGTTATTGAATAGAGTTCTGGTGGGATGTCAGCTAGTGCATTTATTTAGTAAATTTATCCCATACATTGGACCCCTTATTTAGTTTTTTTGACATGTCATATTATTATTGTATAGGATGGTTTTGTTTTTATATGTTTCTACTCTGATGGTTATTATTGTATTCATTATTTATTGATTATTGTTATCACTTCCTTTTTTATACTCTGAAGTTTACCTGGTACCGAGGGCATAGTGCCCCCATGATATTTCACAGGCCCTCATCACTAGTCAACAAACTCTTGTGTATTGGGAGGCACACATAAGGTCATGTAGAACCCCCATCTCAAACCCGGTGGTTTGGGTTGGGGTGTTGAAAAATGGTTTCAAAGCACCAGGTTCACTAATTTGTTTCTTCTCTTTGCTTTTTTTTAAAGGTTCGGGTCAAAGCCTCATTTTATTATTAAAGAAAAGAGAATACCTCTTTTTACTGGGTAGAGGGAGACCCATTATGTAGCCTGAAGTCCCAGTGAGAATGTATCCCATTACATGGCATGAAGGCTTAAATTTTTTACCCAAGGCCCAATCTGTGAATAGTACTACAATATTATATGCCTGCTATAATACCCACCACTGCTACAGTGTCCACCGCCACTATAGTACCCACCATTGAAATAGTGCCTCCACTGCTACAGTACCGTTAAAGTACTGCTATATTAACCTACTCCCAATTGGTTTTGATCCCCCATTTTTCATGTAGTATTACAGGGTAGACAAGGGTTAAGATGGTTGGGACTCAGGTAGTGGACTATATCAATGCATGTCTAGAAATATACAGTGGAACTCCAAGTTACCATGAAAGTGGGATCTTTGTGATCTTATTGTTTGATGTTATAATTGTTTCAATTCGACTTGGGTGACATACATGATGTTAGAGTAATGGTTTATGGGATTTGTTATTCGTTCATGCATCATATTAGGCATGTAGGATCACATGCCATATACCTGTTTCTTGTATTTGGTAGAGACCAAATAATTAAGTGCCTATTGAAATTATAATATATAATTTGGTGTAATATTTCTTTTATTCTTTATTTGAACTTGTTTTATTATATACTTGAGTGTATATATATAGTTGTAACTAATGTGCAGGTATCAGAGGCTTGGTTTGGGTTGTGGATAGTGCTTAGTGGGTTATGCATTTTTATTATGGGTAATATCTTAGGTTGAACCTTGTTGTGAACCCTTGTGTCTATTTTTGTGTTTTGTAATTAGATTCCTTGTTTAAGATATTGGATTTCTCTAAGGTTTATTCTGGAATTTCTAGAAATACCACCTCATAAACACATTGTGCAGCTAGTTACAACTCATGTTGTGTAGGAGGAAACAACCAAGAATGTTCCCTTAGTTTCTCTAATGTGTCAAATGATAGAACTTCTCTACTCAGGACTCTTTTGACTAGTGCATGTTCAAGGGGAGGATCACACACAGGTAGGTCGATGATGGTTGATTCTTCTTGAAAATTCTAGCTTTAGGACCCCCCATCCTTCCAAGGAACTAGAGGCCCTCAAGACATGGAGGAATAGATATGAGTCATTGAGATAATTTTTAACTTGGTAGATACCTCATAGGATCATAAGGTTGGGAATTAAACCTTCATTCTTCAAAGCACATCTGGATGACGGTGGGATGTCATGTTGTGGCTTGGTATACGGGAATAGATGACTTGGGTGACCTTCAAGGATCTCTTCTTCAATGATTTATTCCCCGATGCACTAAATATGGATCATGCTCAAGAGTTCATATAGCTCTATCAAGGGATGATGATAGTGCTCACCTACTCAACATGCTTCACATAACTAATTTAATTTTCCCCTCTTCTGATGGGGAAAGAAGTAAAGAAAGCTAAAAGTTTGAGATGGGTCTTCACCTAGAGTTGAAATGAATTATCAAGAAATTTGATTTGATGACCTATGATTATGTTATTTATAATTCACTTACAATCGAGAAGGATATTGAAGAATACGAAGCTTCAAGTCTTCTTCTGGGTATCATTGTATTGATGGGTACCTTCTCTAATGCAATATTAGTTTTCTATTCTTGTAATAAGAAGTGAAATTAAGAGGATGGAAATTAGGGTGGTAGTTGGAAGTTGGAGTATATGTGAGGTTACTCAAAATTCCTCTATGGGAAATGGATTAGTTAGGTGTTATAACTATGATTGAAAGGGACACTTTCTCAAGGAATGATCAGTTTATCTCAAGACTTTCCACCAGTGTGGAAATACTATTTATCAAAAGTGGTTATGTGATAATTCTTTTAGGATACACTCAAAAAATTCAATCTTGGGTTCAGTTACGGGTCCTTAGGAGTAGGTTCATACCCTATAAGGTTTAGTAAATTAGGTGGATCATGATCCTTTGGGGCATCATTGAATGGTGGCTGACAAATCTTATATAGTTGATTAGGGTTTAGCTGATGGTGGAAAAGAAACCTTCTATAGTTTGAGGTATGGTCCAAAATTATTTTATTTCATTTGTTGAATTTTTGTAATAAGAGCATATCATTCATTTATATTGGCTCAAGTAGTTCTTGGGTTGGATTTACCAGTTAAATTATCTTCTGATATTTATCTATCAATACATCCTTCAGAAGAAAATTAGATCATCTTTATATCTATCCAAATTGACTGATGATGGTTTATAGCTTTGATAATGTTTGGAGATTTACAATTATAGAGATGATAGGTTTTGACATGATCCTTGGAATAGACTAGTTGACCAGTTACTTTGAATGTATTGATTGTTATATGAGATGAGTGACCTTTACAATGATTAATTAAAAAATCAGGTAGATTAGTGAATGGTACACTGATGTAGGAAGGGTGAGAGAATTATTTTTAGTGTAGGTTCATAGTATGATCCTTATAGTGGATTATATGATGACTCCATCCTTCTTTTTTTTAGTGTTAGACTTATATTGGTATGTCTTTATAGAGGATTTATTGGGGTTTCCTTCACACATAAAAGTTGAGTTTGCGATCAAGCTTGTGCTCGGTGCATGAACCATATCAATTCCTTCATATCTCATGACACTATCTGAGTTGAAAGAGCTCAAGGTTAAGTTGGATGATCTTGAGGCTAAAGGCTTAATCATACTGAGCACTTCCTCTTAGGGTGATCCAATGTTGTTCACTAAGAAGGAGTATGATAGTCTTCATCTTTGTGTAGACTACCAAAAGTTGAATTCAATCACTATGAAAAAATAGGTACCCATTTCCAAGAATTGATGAATTTTTTATCAATTAAGGAGATCCCAATGGTTTTTAAATATTAATTTATGTTTTTTTCTATTGGATTCAGTTTAGAGAGGATAACATACTGAAGACAATGTTTAGGAGAAGGTACATGTCATGACCCCCGCCCCACAAAGTTACCGTAATGAGTGGAGAAAGATGACGACTTCTTGAGTCCCGCCTAAAGTAGGCCCTAGGTTGGAAACTAGCACTGAGAGTATAGTAAACATGAAAATAGGATACATTACCCTCTAAGAGAAATGTGAAAAATATAGAGATGATAAGGATGCACCAAACAACATCTTCTAAGTCATATATATATAATGAATCCCTTGTTAAAACATAAAATTTCATATAGTACTGAAACAACTGAAAGTAAAACTATAAGTACCAAAAAGGTAAAGACATCAGTGACCACAAAGCCCAAACAACTCCTACTAAACCCCAAGATAGTGATATCCAGCCTGATCACCAACCTTCTCCATATGACTTGAAAAATAATTTATATATAGATAGGGTGAGTATAAAAATATTCTCAATAGGATCCTCCCTAAAGCCTCTTGCGTAAAAGATAAATAAATCATGTTAAATCATAGTGAACAATAATGAAACTAAATCATCACCTAAATAGGTACACTAAGTTCCCAGCCTTTCCATGGTTATCTATGACCATGTATATCTCTTGCCAAGTAACCCATACAAGTGAGAATATAATAATAAAACATCATGGGTACCATGCTCCTACTTCCCTACTATTTTTCCAATCCACCCCAATGTCACACATCCTAAGTCATCTCTCTCCAAAAGTAATCCAACCTAGAAACACCTGGTCAAGGCACCATCACATGCGCCTTGTGCATCACATAACCACACTATCCCATCCACATCACCATATATAGTAACCAAGTAGTCTATAGAATCCACCACATAATGTATGATATATATCAAATATTAGGTATTTCACCTCAAGACATTACATCCCATACACCGAGTAAGTACCTAAAGCCATCACAACCTATATATATCATAACTATAATAATCCTTTGGATACTATATCTGGTAATATATGTGTGTGAAATAACCACAATCCATCACATCCCTTTACACACATATATCAGAATACTAACCATTGTGCATACTAGCATACACATCTACCAAGAGAAGAGATCAGGGCCAGAGGGGGTAGTCAGCCACTATCCTCTCACTAGGATGTTAGGGAAAACACCCTCCCAGAGTCCATTGGGTGTCAGTCACCCTAACTGACATGGATGGAGAAGTATATGAAATCACAGAATATACATGATATAATATAGCTCACATTCACACTATGGGCATAACCCATTCTTATACTCAAATTCAACTAATGTCACTCATACTCCCAGTCTCCACTACTAAGACCAGATATCCTATAATTACACAAGAATTTAAAGAGATATATTAAATTCATTATTTACTTAATTATTTTATTCCATTATTTAGTTCATTATCCATTAATTAACCATTAACATTTTTCCCACATTTCATTACATTAATCATTAGAGTAAAGTACATTCCCTCCATGCATTATTCAAACCAAGTCCTTGGTTTATCAAGATTAACACCTTTTAGCATTTTAATTCTATAATAAACCAATTCCATGGGTTAAACATTTATTTATTCATTATTAGCATTATTCCATAACTAGGTACTCTAGGAAAACCATCCTAAGCTACCAATAAGTAGAAACATGAAACCAAACACATCCAACTACCTCAAGTAGTGGGAAAAGGAATGCATATAAACAAGAAACTCATCCATCAGCCATTAAACAGATTCATAGGAAATACAACCATCTCTCAATATCTCATTAATGGGTAAGCCCAGCTTAAACTTGTTTCATCACCTTTGGTGCCACCCCCGACACCCACATCCCATATACTGATGCATCTCGGCATCGCGGGCGTCATCTGATACTATATATCACAACATTCATACCATTTTCACATCACATCTGGGATTACCCACCCCATAACAGAGCAGTCATCCCAAGATCACATCATAAGGCTTTTATCTTAAGCACGTAATAAATAAATATGAACAAACAAGCAAGCAACAGGGAAATTGGGCCCTCAAAACAAGGCATTCAGCCTTCTCATGAAAATAATCTCTCAAAAACTCTAAAAAAATGCACTCATCCTTCTCAATAAAATGGGAAACTCAATATACAATAAAAACATTATCTTTATCACACAACCAGTTATTAATTCATCTTGAATTAACATATTCATTTATTAATAGGTTTTAACTATGGGAAACCTAAGACATCAAGCTATAATAAGTTATCAAAGGTAAAAAATGATCTTAGGATTTATTCTTGTTTAAACAAGCTAGATAAGTACCATTCTAAATTATCATGCCTTTTTTATCATCAAAAATCATAAACATGCTTCATATTATTTATCAATTCCAATTAAACATGTGCACTGAATCAATTTGATTGTCATCAAATTACATTAACCACCAAATTACAACATGCCTCTTTAATTTCTTAATCCAATTAATTATAAATTAATTATAGATTTATGTTCTTTACCAATTTCCATCAAGAAAAAACATGCTAACAAGCAAGGCATAGATATCACACTATCTAGAAAATCATGAGGCAAACTGATATCATGGTATAAAATAATAGTATCACTAACACATGATTATTATCCAATTATTTAGACTGGTTTAATATTTATTAGGTCAATTTTATTTCCATCCAAAGGGATAAAGCATGATCAATTTACAATTTCACATAAATAAAGTAATAGAATCCAGGAATACCCTTACTTAAAAGCCTTCAATGCTCTTCTCATGAGAATATACCATGTTACATATATTCAATAACCTCACCTACAAAAACTGCATCCATCCTAGGATTCTATGGCACAACTTCACTATCAGAAACCAAAAGAAACCCCATTAGAAACATGAGAGATCATATTCCATCATATAGAAAGAAAAATGGGAGAAAAATGAGATCAAACTATAAGAAATAGTTAGAAAATAAAGGAAGAATGAACCTCGGATCAACTCGGGGCGCCATGGATTGAAGGCGGAAGGTTGGAATCGATCCCTAGTTGAAAGGATCTCAAAACACTAAAGGAGGGATCCACTGGTCACTTGGAGAAAGAGAGAGGTGTGGATGAACATAGGGTTTGAAAAACCCCTAATCCATTGAACCTTTTATTAACACACTACATAGGGATTTTACATGGAATGTAATCCATTTACACATTGTGTAAATGTTGGGGTTTAGTTTTTACTAAAAAATGCATCAACTTTTTATTATTTAACCCTGAAATTCAACACATCATGAACCATATCTGCACAATCCATGAACTGTACTTACACGACATGTATTCACCATATTTCCATATTTTTAGCAACCAACACTTTCATACTTACTCCAATCCTCCTCCAAGTTCATGAGCCTTAGGAACATGCAAAGGGTTGTACCAGATGGATCTGATCCCTTACATTAGATACATCTCAAACCATTCTTATCCTTGAGAATCCAAAACCAACCCAAAGAGAAAATGAAAAATGGGTTTCCTGAATAGCCACCCCATGAGATACCTCTCAAAGATCTTTCCACCATAAGAGCTCAACCACCTTATTAGAGGAATAAGCACCAAAACACACAACAACCACAACCAGCTCCTAAACACTCTCTTGTGGGAGATACCTCTCAAAATAGAGTAAAACCCCAACAAGCAACAAAAGGAAACCATCTCATAATCAAAAGGTCTTTATCCACAATGGAACAATGTTATAAAAAGGGAGAGCTAAACATCAAACAGCTCGGGATACTGAGCACGCATCTGTGACTCATGTTCCTAGGTACTCTCCTTCATGACACCATGTCACCAAAAGACACAAACCAAGGGAATAACATGCCCATACAACACCTTCTCCTAGAAGTCTTAGATCTCCATACGCCACTCCTCGAAGGTCTCATCATTGTCAACATCGATCTATCCCCAATCGATGACAAGAGAGTCATCACGAAGATAAATATGGAGTTGTGACACATGAAAAACATCATGTATCCTACTCATCTATGGGAAAAGTTCTATCTGATATTCCATGACTCCAACACTATCCATCACCTTGAAAGTCCCAACAAATTGAGGAGAAATATTACTCCCATGACCAAACATTATCTTCCCAAGATGAGGAGTCACCTTCAAGAACATGTGATCTCCAACATCAAACTCTAGAGGTCTCCTACTATGATCGGTATAGGATTTATAATGATCTTACACTACTTTAATCCTCTCATGAATTACATGAACCATCCCTATCATATTTTGTAATAGTTTTGGCTCGAGAATTTTTACCTCTATGACCCCATTCTAGCACAATAGAGAATGGAAAGGTCAGTCGTACAAAGATTAAAATAGCACCATACCAATGGTGGAGTGGAAACTATTATTGTAATAAAACTCAATCAAGGGTGGGTACCTCATCCATAAACCTCCAAAATCTAGGTCATAAGAGTGCAAAATGTCTTCAAGATTCTAGATGGTATTCTCTATTTAACCATCCATATGTGGATAAAAAGATGTTCTAAGGAATAAATGAGAGCTAAAAGCATGATAGAAACATCTTCACACCCTAGAGGTAAAATGAGGATCATAATCAAAAATGATCATTCTTGGGAATCTTTAGAGTTTCACCACCTCCTCCAGATACTTCCTTGACAAAACCTCAACTAATCTCAAATCCTTGATTGCTATAAAGTGGGGTGATTTTTTCAAACAATCTACTATCACCCATAAATAATTATATCCTCAATAAGCTCTAGGTAAACTGATAATTAATTCTATTTATATATCCTCCCACTTCTTCTAGGGAACATCTAACGAATGGAGAAAACCATCAGGAACATGGTGCTCAGCCTTCACCTTATGATGGACCAAACATTGAGAAACAAACTCTACATTTTCACGCTTCAACCTTATCCACAAAAACTAACCTCTCAAATATTTGTACATATTGGTCATGCCAAGATGTACCACCAGAGGTGAACTATGGAAATCATGGAGAACTATCTCATACATCACCGAAGGAAAAAAAATAATTCCCTAGAACAACACTCAGTGTTGTCCATCATCAGACCAACCATCAGGGGAATCACCAAAAATAACCCAATCTCTCCAAACCTCCACCTCAGAATCCCCCAACTAGGACTCCTCAACCTTCTACACTAAATATGACTACACAATCATGTAGAAAATAAACCTCTACCTCCAACCTCGCTTATATCAATATGCATCACTAAGAGTTCTTCCATCACTCTCCAGAAATCCCCAAATTTACACACAGCATCACTACATGACTTCCTGCTCAGTGAATCGGATATAAATTTCCCATTTCCTAGCATATAAGAAATTTAAAAGTTGAAATACTATAATAATTACATCCACCAATGATGATGTAAGTTCAATTTAGTATGGGAGAAGACATACCTCAGGCTCTTATGATCATTAAAAACCACAAAACGCTCATCAATGAGGTAATGTCACCACAACTTCAAAGAAAACTCCATTGTTTCCAAATCAAGATCATGGGTGGAATATTTACTCTCATGGGGATGTAAATATTGAGACCTATAAGAAACAATCAATCTATGATACATTATAATGTATTCCAAGCCAAGATATGAAGTGTCATAGAAAACCTAAAACTGAACTCCTTCTATTGGAAAACAAAGAACTGGAGTGCTGAACAACTTAACTTTCAGGTACTCAAAAGATTATTGATACTAGTTAGTCTATAATAATTCCTAATCCTTTTTGGTCAAAGTTTTCAAAGGATTCATGACCTGAGAGAAAACTGTTATGAAACTTCTGTAATAGCCTACAAGACTAAGGAAAATTTGAACCTCTACCACTGTCTTGGGGACTTCCCAAGACACAACTGCCTCTATCTTAAAAGGATACATAGCTACTCCCTTATGGGACACCACATTCCCTAATAAATGGACTTTACAATCCCATAACTCACACTTCGACAACTTCCCACACAATTGCTCATGATAAAGAACACCCAAAATGGCATGCAAATACTCTGCATGCTCCTCCTAATATGCAGAGTACATAAGGATTTCATCGATGAAAAACTCAATGAACTTATCCATGAATTATATGAACATTTCATTCATTAACCCTAAAAAATCTGTAGAATTCGTCACACTGAACGACATCACAAAGAACTCATAATTCCCATGATGATAATGGAAAGTATTCTTCTAAACATCCTAATCCTTAACCCACATATGATGATATCCATACCGCAAATCAATCTTTGAGAACTAAATTTCTCCCCTTAAATGATTTTAATAAATCATCAATCTATGAAATAGGATAGTGATTCTTTACTGTCACTTGGTTCAAGCGACAATAATTGATATAAATATGAAAATTTTCATTAGATTTCTTCACAAGAAATGGGTGCACCCCAGGTGACACACTCAACCAAAAAAAACTCACTAAAATAGATCATTGATCTATACTCATTACTCTCACAACTCAGAAGGCATCATCCTATATAGAGAAATCAAGATAGGAGACGTGCCTAAATGTATCTCGACACCAAAATCGATCTACCATCAAGGGGGTAACGCTATAAACTCATCTAGAAATACATCATGGTACTCTTCTATAACCCTAGGAAACACTGACTGTTGATACTATAATGAAATAAGCATCATCTTAGCTATAAAAGATGACATGGATAGAACACACCTCTAACCCATCTAAGGGTCTTTCTTGCCAACAAAAACCACTGGATCTCTATCAACATCATAGAACGCAACCTACCTCCTAAATAAATCCATGATAGCTTGCATAAAATACAACAAATATATATTGAGTATGATTTCATATGGTTGTATACGTCAATATAGGAAATCTCCCCAAGAGTGTTGTTTCCCCAGCACTATCTCACAGTCTCTACATACTTCATACAATTCATCTCAACCTCCAACTAGGATAGTCAATTCCAAGGGCACTAGAAGACACTCTACCTCAATTACCAAAGCATGGATGAGGGTAGGTGATATAAAGGAGTGAGTCGATCCTGAATCAAACAAAGCATGAACCCAAGTAGAAAATATGAAAAGGGTTCCTCGAACAATATATGGATCATCTGGCGTTGGCAACGCTAAAGCCTGAAGCTAGCCATGACCTACCCCATGACCTCTCTGACCCTACTGATGACTACCTACACTACTGCACTCTTCTCTTTGAGGATGAGGAGCATCTCAGGGATGTCCTCTGCCTAGCCCATATCCTCTCTTTTGATCCAAAACTAGACCACCCTACTGCTGCTACCTCAACTGAAACTACTTAAATGGTGGAACATGGAGTGGAACACCTGGCACACGCTAACTACTCAGAAATTTCGAACACTCTTTCCATTTATGACCTTATCTTCCCCAAGAAAAAATCCATCTAATCCTTTGGCATAATTCTGAGAGAAACTACCCCTGGATAAACGAGATGATGAGGGTTGGGACCTACATTCGGCTGACTGAAAACTATTATGTCCTAAAAACTAGGAATCTTGGACCACAAATATACTTCTTGAGAAATCCTGATGAATCTCCTATCATAATGAACTATTTATATCCTTCATCATTTCTATAACCTTTTTTCTTTCCATCACCTCAAGATACATATTCATCTTAACTGGGGTGACCTATCACTAGATATCTAGATGAAAAGCCTCCTAGAAATTCCTCACTCTAACCTCCTAATATTGAAATAGATTTGAAGCATATCTCAAAAGGGTCCTAAAATGGATCCCTAACTCTCTCACACTAGATATAACCTACTGAAGGGTAAACAACTCCTAGTGATTGTCCTCCTTCACAGTCGAAGAAAGAAACTTTTCTCTAAACTGGTCTCAGATATTATCCCATGAGACTTCAAACTCCTCATGATCCCCAATTAACAAGAACCACCACTGCCTTTCTACTCCATGAAACATCATCACGACTAACAAAACTCAGTGCTCCTATCGAGCACGAATTGAACTAAAATCTATCTCAACTTTCTCCAACCATTTTTATGTGATTGCATCTAAAACAAATCCCTCATAATTCTAAAGACTGTAGAAATGAAACTCTCTAAGTGTCCTCTTACAAGTGTCATCATCATTGACCTCTACTCTATGGTGATCTATCGTCACATATTGCTGAACATATTCGGTGCAAACCTGATGAGGATGTCGACCTAGATCCATACCTGTAAAAAGGAACAAAGTAGTTAGAATCCTAAACCTAGAATATGTAATGATTAACATTAAATAATTAATTATTTTATTATCTTTCTTAAGGTTTTAACCTATACCAAGGTCTACCCTTTTCAAACACAGGAGAAAAGAATAATGATGCATGATTTTTTCCTAGGTCTTTACCCTACAACCAGTATCACTTCATTTACTAAGATCAATAATCATAAAGGTCCATGAATCATAACACAGGGGGACCTAGATACCTATGTCTTAGCTAGTCTCCTGTATTTACATCACTTACTAAACTTAGCTAACACTCTTACCCTACCAACCCATGCAACCTCACCTGTTCATAACACAAAACTCCATCATATCCCTCAAACCTGAACCTTTGATACCACTATGACACGACCCCTATCCCACAAAGTTACCATGATGGGGGGATAGATAGTGACTGCCTGAGTCCCACCTCTATTATTCCCCAGGTTAGCGACTAGCACCGAGGGTATAGTAAACATGTAAATGGGAGGCATTTTCCTCTAAGAGAAACATACAGAAGAGAGAGATAATAAGGATACACAAAACAACACCTGCTCAGACTTATATAAAAAATAAATCCCAAGTGAATATATGAAATATTATAAATTACTGAAATAACTAAAAGGAAAACTCTAAGTACCAAAAAGGTTAATATGACAGTGACCACAAATCCCAAACAACCTCATGTTAAACCTCGAGATAGTAATAATCATCTTGATCACCAAGCTACTATAACTAAACTAAAAACGGTTTATATATATAGTGTGAGCATAACAGTATACTCAGTATGATCCTTTTTTAATACTCTTATGAAAAAGATATAAAAAATATGCTAAATCATAGTGAACAATAGTGAAACTAAATCATCACCTAAATAGGTATACTAAGTTACCAACCTCACTATGGATATCTCTCACAAAGTAATGCATAAAAGAGAGAATATAATAATAAAACATCAAGGGTAACCCACTCCCACTTCCCCACTAGTTTTCCGCTATGCCCCAACATCGCATGTCCTGACATATCTCTCTCTAAAAGTAAGATGACCATAAAACACCTAGGAAAGGCGCCACCACATGCACCTCATGCATCACATAACCACACCATCCCATACACATAACCCTATATAGTAACCAAGTAGTTTTTAGAAGCCACCATAGCCTATATGATGTATATCAAATATTGGGTATTATACCTTAATAAATTACAGCCCATACACTGAGTAAGTACCTCAAGCCATCACAACCTATACGCGCCATACCTATAATAATCCTTCGGATACTATATTTAGTAATACATGTGTATTAAATAACCATAATACATCACAACCCTCTATACAAATATATGGAAAAACTAACCATAAAGCATACCAACACAAGTAACTACCAAGAAAATAGAGTTGGGCTATAGGGGGTAGGCATCCATCCATCCTCCCACTAGGATGTTGGAGAAAACACCCTCCCATATTTCATTGGGTGTTAGTCACACTAATTGACATGTGTGGGGAATCATATGAAATCATAGAATATACATGATATAATATATCTCACAACCATTTTATGGGAATAACCTAGTATTTGACTCAACTGCAGCTAATGTCACTCGAACTCCTGATTGTCATTGCTAAGACCAGATAACCTATAAGCAAACAAGCATTTAAAGAGTTAAATTAAATTAATTATTTACTTTGTTCTTTACTTCGGTAAATTAATTCATTATATATTAATTAACCATTAAAATTTTCCCAAATTTCATTACATTACATTATATTAATCATCAGAGTAAATTCCATGCCCTCCAGGCATAATTTAAACCAATTCCATGGTTTATCAAGATTAACATATTTTAAAATTTTCATCCAATTATCAACCAAACCCATGGGTTGAACATTTATTTATTCATTATTAGAATTATTCCATATCTAGGTACTCTAGGAAAATCATCTTAAGCTACCACTAAGATGAAACATGCAACCAAGCACATCTAGTTACCTCAAGTAGGGAAACGAATGTAGATAAAAAATAAAATCATCCATTGGAAATTAAATAGATTAACAAGTGAGCCTACCATCTCTCAGCATATCATCAATGGGTAAGCCTAGATTAAACCTTTTCCATTACCTCTAGTGCCATCCTTGATACCCACATGCATATACTGATGAATCTCACCATTGTAGGCATCATCCGCTACCACATATCACAACAGCAATCTCAGGTTTAACCATCCTAGGCTCACAACACATCTGGGCCTCCCTATCCCATAACACAAAATCTATCCCAGACTCACATCACAAGGATCATATCTAGAGAAAATCATAAATCCATAGGAATAAACAAGAAAGAAATAGAGAAATTGGGCCCTCAAAATAAGGCATTTTCTCTTCTCGTGCAAACAAGCTCTCATGGCTCTAAAATAAGGCATTCGGCCTTCTCAAGCAAACAGAAAACTCAAGACGCAAAAAATTACATTATATTTATAACACAATAGGTTATTAATCCATCTTGAATTAATCGATTCATTTATTAGTAGGTTCCAACTATGAGAAATGTAAGGTATTAATCTATAACACATTATCAAAGTCAAAACATGCTCTTAGAATTTATTATGGTTTCAATAAGCTAGAGAAGTACCATTCTCAGTTATCATTACATTTTAATCATAAAAAAGTATAAACATTCTTCCAATTATTTATTAATTCTAATTAAACATGCACATTACATTAATTTAATTATCATCAAATTACATTAACCATCGGATTACAACATGCCTCTTTAATTTATTAAGACAATTAATTGTCAATTAATTCTAACTTTATGTTCTTTACCAATTTTCATCAAGTGCATCATGATAACAAGTATGGAATAGATATCACACTATCTAGAAAATCATGAGGCAAACTACTCTCAAGGTATAAAACAACAACATAGAAAACACACGACCACTGTACAATTATTTAGTCCAGTTTAATATTTATTAGGTCAATTTCATTTCCATACAAAGGGATAAATCATGATCAATTTACGATTAAAAATAAATAAAGTAAGAGAATCCATGAATCTAATTCTTCAAAATCCATCAACACTCTTCTCATAAAAATGGACCACGTTGCGGATCTCTGATCACCTCTCCCACAATAACTACATCTATTTGAGGACATCATGGCACAACCGCACCAACAAAAAACAAGATAAGCCCCATTAGAAACATGTTAGATCATCCACTATTTCATGATAAAAATAATGGGAGGAAAACAATATTAAATTAGGATAAACTGGTAGAAATCAATGGAATAACATGCCTTAGATGAACTCGTGTCACCATGGATCAAAGGCAGAAAGCTGGAATTGATCCCAGACTAAAGGGATCTCAAAATGATGAAGGAGGGAGAAGTTGGTATCCTAGAATGAGAGAGAGGTGTATATGGCCATAGGGTTTGAGAACCCCCTGAGCCACTACACCTTTTTTTTACATGTTTCATAGGGAATTTACATGGAGTGTAATCTATTTGCACATTGTGTAAATGTCGGGGTTCCATTTTTTCCAAAAAATGTGTTGATTTTTTATTATTTAACCCTCAAGTTATACACGTCATGAACCAACCATGAATAAGCTGTGAAATGAACTTACATGATGTGTAAGATTTACATGTCGTGTATTCACCCTGTTTCCATCTTATCAGTAGCCAACATTTCTAGACGTACTCCAAACCTCCTCTGAGCTCCATGATCCTTGAGAAAACAAAAGAGTTTGGACCACATGGATATGGGACCTTACAATATAGGTTGTATGAGTATCTTGTTATTCTCTTTGGATTGACAAATGCTTTGGAAGTATTCATGGGCCACATGAAAAAGATATTTCATCCACACTTGGACTCCTTCATCATTGTGTTAGTTGATGACATCCAAATATATTCTATGACTCCAAAATCACATGCTAGACACCTTGATATCATACTAAGCATGCTTAGAGCACACTAGTTTTAGGTTAAGTACTCAAAGTGACACTTTTGGATACATGAGGTGTTATTTCTTGGGCATGTGTTTTCTCAAGGAGGAATATTAATTGATAAGTATAAATTTGATGTAGTCATGTCTTGGGAATGACAAAGGAATGCTTTTGAGATACAAAGTTTTCTTGGGTTAGCTGGTTACTACAAGAGATTCCTTCAGGACTTTTCTTACCTAATAGTGCCCATAATCACATTGATCAAGAAGGGGGTAAAGTTTGAATTGATGAAACTATGTGAATAATTTTTCTTATATCTAAATAAGTGGTTGACGTCAACTCTAATACTAATTCTTCTCAAGCCTGGGGTAGGGTATGTAGTATATTGAAACATGTGTGGCGTTGTCTTAGGAGATGTTCTAATATAGGGTTTTATGGTAGTCTTCTACGGGTCTCTCCAACTACGACCCCATGAGAGAAACTAACCTATCCATGACTTGGATTTGTGGATAGTGGTTCATGAATTAACATGTTGGAAATACTACCTCTTTGTAGAGAGATTTTTCATGTATGCTATAAGATATCAGGGTTTTGTATGAGGTACAGATCTTTTTAATTTCAGTTTAAATTCTTATTTACAACCTAATGTGAATACCCTTTGTGGTTATGGGGGTATTAGGAGTTTTGGGGGATTGTTTTGATCCTAGAACCAATATTTTTGGAAAAATTAGATAGGATACACGGTTGGTAGAAACCGTGTATGACAAGACACATGGTCTGAATAACTGTGAGAAACCTGGAGAGAGGGCATGAGGAGCCTGCGTGGTTTGAGAAAACCATGCGGATGGAGGTGCATTCCCTTGAAGATCATCTAAAATTTTTAGAATATCCAAAATTCATGGTTAGTCAAACTATGCATAGTGATTATGCGGGTTCCCCTTAGCATAAAATAGGGTGCACAGTTGGTGCATGGTTTTGCCAACCATGCAGCCAAACTATGTAGCCTAGTATTTTGAGGAAAAATAACCAAATTTACCTTAAAATATGGTATAAAATTAATCTGATTTTCCTTATCCTACCATGGATATAATCTCAATCATGAGATCTCACTTTCAAGGTCTTTGGGTGTCTTTTGATCTCGTTCCTCCATCCGAACTCGAAATCAAGCATTGTCAGTATCATTGGATTCATGCTAGTGTGTACTCCATTCATTTTGTGTCATTATTAATTATTCTTGGTATAAATGGAGTTACTTTAGTACAACCTAATATGCCCTATTTTTATATTCTTTGTCTGCTCTTCATTTTTCTTTTTATCTGAGTCAAATTAGAAATTGATACTAGATGAGCACTCTATTATAAACCTACAGTAGGTGGTCTATACTTTTCCCATGTGGTTTGGTGCTTTATGGATATATTTATCAGTGTGTGGAATTCTAGCCTTTATAGAGACACCCCTAAAATGAATTTAATGTTTAAATTGAACATATTAGAACCTGTTAGGGATTCCCACTAGTTCCTTGAGACTTTTTGTAGGTTGTTTCCCCAACCAAGGTCACCCATGGGGTGTACCTTTGACATATTACTTTGTTATACCACCCATAGGGTGTGTGTTTGAGCTTTCATAGTTAGAGTAATACCATTTATAAATGAATTTAATTGAATTGATTGATGAGGAGATTTTCCTCATCCTCTTCCATGTGATACATGATATTGAATTTTTTAATTGTTGGAATGTAAATTGTTATATGAGTGGGTAAACTCGTGGAATGAAATTTATTATAAATTTTTATATGAGTGGGTAAACTCATGGAATGTGATGGTATGAAATGATAATTGAATTGAATGATGTATGTTTCTATAGGATTATATGGGTTTGTTACACCATGGATCATGATAGCAGTAGTGGATGCCTTGGATGAGATTTCTCCTTGGGTCTTGATTCCATGGGATACCTTGGGCCTTGCTACCCATTGGATCCAGCTTGTTTGGGTTCACAGTGGACATGGTCTGTTGACATGCTCTTTAGACCCCAAAACAAGTATAACCTAGTTTCCATCGAGATGCTCTTGGGACTCGATGAGGATTCCTTGATCCACTATACCTTGGATCCAATCTTATGGGGTTTGACATTTCTGGTTATACATATTGGATGTGGTAAATGTGATATTCTTGATTATACAACGTGGACATGGTTGTTTTGGAATTATAGGTTATATGGTATGGTTGTGGTTGATATGAGATATTATTTATATGGCATGGTCATGGTGTTTACTTCCTTTTCTTTATCATTACCTTGTTATAAGAGCATGACACTTTTTTTGTAGGGATCCTTATTGGGCTTGGTAGTATCACTTACAGTTATTTCTTTTCCCATGGGCATTT
The DNA here is from genome assembly GCA_963277665.1 of Viscum album. Classification (NCBI taxonomy): domain Eukaryota; kingdom Viridiplantae; phylum Streptophyta; class Magnoliopsida; order Santalales; family Viscaceae; genus Viscum; species Viscum album. The sequence goes on from OY728156.1 coordinate 102,424,962, forward strand.
TACTCATATTATTTTCGTATCTGTTATATACCTTGCACTATGGTTTAGATTATATTTCACATCTAGGAATTTTTATAGAAACCTTGGGTGGTGAACTACTGGGATTGTATCTCATACCCTATTCGGTCCGTCGTTGGGTACCTGGATAGACTATATGTGTAATTTCCCCTGATCTAGCACTCTCTCATGTGGTCAAAAAGGGTTGGTTATGAGACCTTAAGAGCACCTCCCCATACACAAAAGGCTACTGACTAGTATCAAGGGTGTGAAATAAAAGTATAGACATAGTGGGAGACAAAAATAAAAGCCAAGTGAATAATAAAATAAATAATAAAAGAATAATGTAATGACGCGCTGGAATGTAACTAAATGTTATTCTAGAAACAATGTAGGTAAAATACTAGCAAACTCAAAAGTCTCCAGTACAAAACTCCACATTAGTCCCATAACCAAACTTTATCCCATCAATAAACAAGAAATCAACTACAAGTTCATTTACCCTTATCCAAACCTATATCCATGTAATCTACTCAGGTTCCAAATGGAAGCCTAGATAGGGTGTGAGTATAAATCAATAGGTCGACACCATTTTTCCTAAATAAACTAGTATAATAAGAAGTGTATGCAATAAATCAATAAACATGTGTATTAATTAATTAAACAGTTAATAAAATACAACCATAACCTGTTTTGACTCTGTAATGGAATAACTATGAACATGTATTATGACCATGTAAACCAAAACCATATAACCAAGGTAAAATAACCTAATTTGGAACCATACTAGAATATCATTGATCATGTCTTACAACCATGACAACCACAACCATATAACCATGGTATAGACACAACAATTTGGGTCAAAGCCCTATAAGCATTAGAGCATTTAGGTTGAAGCCCTATAAGCATTGCAACATGGTATTGGGAACAACCTACTCTCTATAAGTATTACAGCATGCGACTAGGCCGAGCCTACTCAATATCAACATTACAACATATAAGTGTGCAAGTTCTAGGGAGATCCTGATATATAATCATTTCAGTATGGAACACAAGTCCTATCAAATAGCATGGATATCACAATATCATATCATATATATCAATGGTTAATTATGTGAATTACCATTTATCTTTAAAATAGAACTTCAATTTATATCATGATTGATTAACAGATATATCAAAATAAATAAACCACAAATTAGGGATTCTATGTCAAGAAATCACCTAAGATCGCATGTCATGATAAACACACTTTAAACCATTATCCAATTCAATATTAATCACGGTTCGCTCACCCCACGGGTTACCATAAGCTAGTCCAGAAACCAATTTAAACCAAAGGACTTCAAGGAATAATCCCATTCATTTATTTAATTTATTTGGGTGCACTCAACATTCCCACAATCACAATATTGTATAAACTTGGTAATTATCAAACCACAGGGTTAATATTTAGACCCCCTACCTTAATCGGTGAAGAATGCAATGATTCCAATGGAAAACACCCACAAGAAGGAAGTTTTATATCATTACAAAGAGGTTACTAGATCAAAAAAGATCAAGATCAAAACTAACAATGAAATTAGTCAAAGTATTCCACTGCAATAGTTGGAATAAGAGGGAGATAAGGAATAAACCTAACCAAAGAGACTTACCATGGATTGCTCACACAAATAGGACATCCAAAAGGGAAGTTGGAACTCTAAATTCATCTGTAAGATTCCCTAGGGTTGAGATTAGAGGAGCTATTATAGAATTAAATGAAAATTAGATACACATCATGTTTAAAATTGTAGGTCAAGGAATTACATGTTGTGTAATGTATTCACACATCGTGCAAATATTTTTAATGGAATACATATAAAACCCATCCCATATGATTTATTTTATTAAAAAACTCAGACAATTGCATGATTTAAAATCCCTTTACATGGTGTATTAATGTTTCATAGATGTTTTTCATCCCATTTTCTTTTTAAACTACCTGAACCCCCTTTAAAGCTTCTCAACTTAACAAGATCCCATGTTAACACTTAATCCAATTTTATACTCGGATTCCATTAATTCAAACAAGCATACATCCCTAAACATTAGGTCATTTTCCCCAAAAAAATCTCACCATGTGGATCCACTCTAGTTTTCACAAGTTTCCTCACAACTTAAGACTACGCTTATTCAAATGACAGACATACACAATAGAAATGCAACCAAAAGAAAATATTAATGAAAAATTTAGAGATAGGTATACCTAGAAAAATATGTACCTAGAAAAAGATGATATTACCTCCTCAGCTTATAATATCTCATCCTTGAGTTAATCCAAGCATCACAGTGAGGTATCAATGAACAAGTATGACCAATGTGTTTGTATATCAGACTCCCTCTCCTATGTATCCTCTTAAACTTTACCATGATTCCACTGCACTCGAACCAATGATATTGTCCTACCTCGAAGATATTTCTCACTACGATCCACAACCCATATCAGATTCTCCTTTAAGGACACATCAGCACAAAGCTTGGCGTCTACTACGTCTATCATATGGGAAGGATCTAGATGTTATCTCTATAGTTGCAAAACATGAAACACATTATTCATGGAACTTTAATGTTGTGGAAGGGATAAACAATACACCATTAGACCGACCCTTTACACTATTCCAAACAGCCTGAAAAATATGGGCACTAAATTTCCCTATTTCCAGATATGGAATTTCCCCAACCTAGGTGACACCCGAAGGAAAACATGATGACCAAACTTGAATTCTAGAGGTCATATCTGATGGTAATCATAAGATTTATGCATAATATGCACTATCACCAACCGCTGTCTGATTAAATGAACCTGCTTAAATGTCTCCTGCTTAGATGTCTCTAGCCAATAAAGAGGTGAATGACATGGACTTCCATAAAAATACTCAAAAGGTACCATTTGGATTTATTCCTAGAAGGTATTATTATATTCAAACTCTATGAGTTTCATATGTTGCTCCCATAAACCAATAAAATTCAAAACACATTCTCATAACATATCCTCCAGAACCTGAATAGTCTGCTCTGATTAACCATTGGTCTATGTATGAAAGGTTGTGCTTAAAATAACCCATGATCCCAGATCCTTTTGAAGACCCTTCTAGAAACATGATGTGAAATGATTATATCTTTCTAAAATGAAACTCCTAAGAACATCATGCAATCGAACCACCTCATGCACATAAAGTATTCCCCGGTCATAAACTGTAAAGGTTCCCCTGATAGGAAAGAAGTGGGAAACCCTAGTTAGTAAATTCACAAAAACCCATACAATATCATTATTATGGTTTGTCTTGGGTAATACTATCACAAAAACCATTGTTAAATCATACCATTTCCACTCAAGAATGGGAAAAGGCTGCAAAATCCCTACTAGCCTCTGATTCTCATCTTTCACCTACTGACAAGTAAAACATCTATACATAAAGCTTTCCACCTATTTCTTCATTTTTTACCACCAGTACTATCTATATAGATCACGATACATATTTGTTAAAGCAGGATGCACCTCCCATCTAGAATAATGAAACTTCCTTATCAGCTTCTCATGAAAACCCACATGAATCCATACTCATCCATGGAAAATAAGAGAATTTCTACTATCGAGAGACCATCTTGATGGTATTTCCCCACCATATAATTTGTATCTCAGAACTAATCCTTTCATATTAGAAAGATTCTCTCTCTTGATCCTATCCAAAAGAATGGGTATAATAGATTTCAAATTCAGAGTTACCTACACTTGAGACCCCTGAACATCCATATGCATGCCTGCAAAAATATCCATTATGAACCACTCATCACAAGACTCTTGTAATGCCTCTATATGTATTTTGGATCAAATCATCAGTAATGACATTTCCCTTTCCTAGTATATAAGACAATTCAAAGTTAAAATACTGCAGATACTCAACCCACCTCCACTATCAAAGGTTCGAGTATCACTAAGAAAAGATGTACCTAAGGCTCTTATGGTTTGTGTATACTACAAACCTCTCACCCATGAGATAATGTCTCCAACATCTCAGGACATGTAACACTACTTATAACTCTATATAATGAGTAGGGAAATTCCCCTCATGCGGTTTCAGCTTCCTGGATCCATAAGTAACTACATGATCCTATTACATTATAAATTCTATAAGTCCAACTTTGGATGCATCACAATATAGAGTATATTCTTTACCCAGTATAGGTAAAGTGAGTATAGGTTCTGAGGTCATCCTTACTTTAAGATCCTAAAAATATTTCTCACAAACATCATACCAAACAAACTTCACCCCTTTCTTAGTTAGGCCATACATTGGTGCTTCCAAATGGGAGAAACATGGATAAAGTGCCGATAATAACTTGCTAAACCCATAAAGATCTTAATATCAAACACATTCTTGGGTTTTTTCCAAGATAATATGCCTACAACTTTATTTTGTTCCACTGAAACTCCTACCTCTGAGATGACATGGCCCAAGAAGTGAACTTTATTAATACAAAAATTGATTTTGGTTAAATTGGTGTAAATATGATGCTCTCTCAATATACACAGAACTATGTTAATATTTTTGGAATGATTGTCTACTAACTGGGTGCACACTAATATTTCATCAACAAAAACTACCATAAACTAGTCCAGAAAAGGATGAAAGATCTTATTCATTAAGTCCATGAATATTGTTGGTGTGTTAGTCTACCCAAACGGAATCACTAAAAATTCATGTATGCCATACTTTCTCCTAAAAGTAGTCTGAGGTATGTATTATGGTATCTCCCTCAACTGGTGGTAACCTAATCTCAAATAAATCTTGTAGAAGATCCTACCACCTCTCAACTGATCGAAAATATCATCAATGTGTGGAAGAGGATATTGTCTCTTGACCATCATCTAGTTAAACCTCCGATAATCCACACATAAGTGTAAAGATCCATCAGCCTTCTTGGAGAAGAGAACTAGAAAATCCCAAGGTGATATAATAGGTTGTGTGAAGCCTTTAGATTTCATATCTTCCAAATGAACTTTCAACTCCTGAAGCTTTGTAGGTTTCATTCTATAAGGAGGGATGGAATATGGATCTGTTCCTAACACCAAATCGATCATGAACTCAATCTCTCTATTGGGTGGTAATCCATAGAACTCATCAGGAAAGACATCCTGAAAATATTCTACCACTGAAGTAAAATAATCCTACTCTGTTTCACCATTATCTAGAGCAAGAACTACTATTTAAGTTGTGATACAATCCAATCTATATTGAATTGGTCATGCATGACCATTCTAAAGATCTCACTTGCCTTGGTGAAAATAATTGTCTTCTTCTAGAGATAAAAATTTAACTCTCCTCCTATAAAAATCAATATGACATTGATATGGAACTAACCAATACATACAAAGAATCGAGTCAAAGCCTATCATTTCCAACATGAATGGTTCCCAAAAGAAATAGTAACCACAAATATCTAGAGAACATTCCTTGAAATGTTTGATATTCTCTGACCAAACTCTCAATAGTGTGTTGATGGTTAAAACACCATCAAATTTTTCCACATCCAAGCCCAAAACATTTACAAAAAGAGAATATATAAAATAATGTAATGCTATTATATCAAATAAAATTTAAGCTAAGGTAGATTATATAAGAATCATACCTCTGAAGATAGATGGTCCTACATCCACATTATCCAGAGTCATTTTCATAACATGAAACTGACATTTCCCTCTAACCTAGGCTCTGGTATGACTTCCCCGATCTACTTTCCTTTATTGGTATTTCTTCTCATGCACTGGGGTAGCACGCCCCCTGCCTCAGTATGAATGGATAGTGGAACTCTAACTACCATCCAGATGAGGGGTGGATGAGCCCCTTCCCGACTCATGTGCCTATTTTAATCCCCTTCCAATGGTCAGTAGCATAAATTTCATACAGAACCTCTAAATATGTCATAGTCTTTCACATATACAACACTCTATTGTGGGGTAAGGACACTGCTGGTGCTTGTGTCCAAACTTCCCATACTGAAGCATTGGAACGGAACACAGTCTTGATATGGTTGTCCAATTCTCTGACTTCTCTTCCCACTACTACCTTGGTATAAATTTTCATAGTGGAACTTTTTTCCACTCGAAGAAGAACTTCTAAATCACCCTAATGAAACACTCTAGTCACCACTCAGGTCCTCTCTCAGATTCCTTTCTGTGATGAGTTTTTGGTTCATCATGTCCTCGATGTTGTTTAAACAAAAACCGTTTACCTATGACCTGACCTCATAGGGAATACCATCCTAAAAAAATCTCACCTTGGAGATCTCATCAACTACCAAAGATGGCACAAAGCATTGTAGGTCGGTAAAACATCCAACATAGTCCAGCATTGACATTACCTCCTACATCAGATGCATGAACTCATGATATTTTTCATCCCTCAATGTTTTGGGATAGAAATGGATCAGGAACTTTGTCTTGAAGTCCTTCCAAGATAGCTTATCTTACTACAAAGATTACTCCAGAATATCCCTCCAATACTTGGAAGGTCCATGAAGCATACATACAAGAAGATTCACCCATATATTCATGGGTGTCTCGAGATTCTTGAAGATTTTCGGTGATGAATCAATCCAAAACTCTACTTCCCAGGGTCCCCCTTCCCTATTAAACATTGGAAGATGTTTCAGCTAAAACTATATTTCTAAATCATACTTTGAAGGAAAGGTACAAATAGTATCTCTTTTCATGGACCACATGAACCTCAGGAAGCTATCGTGAAGCTGAACATCCATATGCTCCTTAGGAACTATAGGAATCTATGGTTAAGATGTGTTAGGAGTGTGCTTATTTCCACTCTCCTGACACTCAAGTAAAAGATGATGAGGATGAATTTACTCTACAATAAAAACACACACCTTAGAACATTGGATAGCAATAAAATCAACCTCAATAGGTTACTACAATAGAGAACCACTAACTCTTGGTATCCTTAAACATGGTTTTAAAGTGTTTTAGAATGAAACGTCAACTCATTTTATTTATCTAGTGAAACAGATATCTCATATCATAGTTCAATAGGCAAGTATATATCACATGAAAAAATAGATATGTACCTATCATGAACAATGTATGTCAATATATCTCTATGTGCCTATTACTATGCATGTATTCTCATCTCACTCCATATTGGGTCATGAGTACAAACCTTAAGAATTAGTAACATCATAAAACAATAACCTCATGAAACATGTGAATCATACAAGGTGAAAAAACATCAATTGTAACAAGAACACATCACAAACAAAAATCTCATACTTGGGTACTCAGATTTTCCTCCATACATAGGTTAGATTCTCCCATGAACAAGCTCATTACCATGTCCTGACACATCTAGTCTTCTTTCTACCTTTCCCAAATAGTAAAGTGGAAGAAAATAAAACCATCTCCTTTGATACTACTTTTTAATGTCCCTTGATCTGACACTCTCTCACATGGCCAAAAAGGGTTGATTATGAGACCTCAAATGCACCTCCCCATATGCCATAGGTTGCCGACTAGCAGTGGGAGTGTGAAATGTATAGTGGGTATACTATACCCCTTTTTATAAATCATCATGGTAGTAGAAAATACACTATACAAGAAAAGAAAATCAAAGTAGAGACATAGCGAAAGAAAAAAATAAAATCCAACTGATTAATTTAATAAATAATAAAGTAATAATGTAATGACATGTTGGAATGTACTAAATTTCATGGTAGAAACAATATAGTAAAACAACTAGTGAACTCAAATAAAAACTCAAAATTCTCCTGTCTTGAACCCCATGTTATTCCCATCAGCAAACAATCAACCAACTACAAGGTCCTTTTCCCTTGTACAAAATTTCATCCACGTAATATGCTCGGGTACCAAATGGAAACCCAAATAGGGTGTGAGTATAACTTAGTAGGTTGATACCACCATTCCTAAATAAACCATTCTAATAATAAGTTTGTGTATTAAAGTGAAAAACGGGTGTATTAATTAATTCAACATTAATAAAATACAACCACAACCTGCTTCGGCTCCATTCCAGAATAACTCTGGCATGTCTTACGACCATGACAACCACAACTATATAACCAAGGAAAAATAACCTGCTTCAGTGCCATGATGGAATATCTCTGAGCATATATTATAATCATTCCAACCACAACCATATAACCATGTTATAATCACAAAAATCTAGGTCAAATCCCTATAAGCATTACAGCATCTGGGTCAAAGCCCTATAAGCATTACAATATGGGACTAGGCATAGACTGCTCACTATAAGTATTACAATATGGGAATGGTCTAATCCCACTCAATATAATCATTACAACATATAAGTGTGTAGATACATGGGTTGATCCTGATATTTAAGCATTTCAACATGAAATAAAAGTCCTATAAAATAGCATGGATATCAAAATATCACATCATATATATCAATGGTTCATTATGAAAATTACCATTTATCTTTTAAATACCACTTGAATTTATATCACAATTTATTAATAGTTATATCAAAATCAATAAACCACAACTTAGGGATTCTATTTCAAGAAATCACCTAAGGTCACATGTCATGATAAACATGCTTTAAACCATTCACCAATTTAACTATATTCATGGTTCGCTCACCCCACAGGTAACCATAAGCCAGGTCAGAATCCAATTGAAACCAAAGGACTTTAAGTAATAATATCACTCATTTATTTAATTGATTTTTGCACACACAACATTAGTGCAATCACAATATTGCATAAACTTGGAAATTATCAAACCATAGGGATATGATTTAGACCCCCTACCTTAATCGATGAAGAATGCAACACTTCCAATGGAAAAATCCCATGAGAAGGAAGGAGAATATGATTTCAAAGAGGTTCCTAGATCAAAACAGATTAAGATTAAAACTAAAAAAGCAATTGGCCAAAGGATTTCATTGCAACAGTTGGAAGAAGAGGGACAAAAAGAAGAAACCTAACCAAAGAGACTTACCAGATATTTATCACACAAACAGGATGTCTAGAAGGGAATTTGTAACTCCAAATTTTCCTAGAATATTCCTTAGGGTTGATAAGAGAGGATCTATTATGAAATGAAATAAAAATCATCCATACATCGTGTTTAAAATAGCAGGTCGGGGAATTACACGGCGTGTAATGTAGTTACACATCGTGTAAATATTTTTAATGGAATGCGTCGAAAAACCCATCATCTAGAATTTATTTTATTAAAACAACCAAATAATTACATGACATTAAATCCCTTTACACAATGTGTAGATGATCTGTAGATGGTTTTTTAGACCATTTTCCTTTTAAACCACCTGAACCCCCTTTAAAGCTTCTCAACATACCAAGAATCCATGTTAACACTTAATTACATTTATATCTGAACTCAATTAATTAAAACAAGAATATATCCCTAAACTCTAGGTCATTTTTTTCCAATAAAGATCTTCATGTGGATATAATCTGGTTTTCCCAAGTTTCATCACAACCTAAGACTATGTTTATTCAAACAATAGACATCCATGATGGAAATGAAGTTAAAAGAAAATATTAACAAAAAACTTAGAGATAGACATACCCAAAAAAAATATTGGATATTACAATATGGATGTAGGTAGGGACTGGTGAAAGTGAACATAGTTTGATTCTTGAATTTTTTCCATGCTTAGGATCAGGGGAACACAGAATCGGGTTGAGGCTCGTGATACTATCTAGAGATAGTTCTTTTTTTTTTGTTTTTTTGGTATTTTGATATATGTATTGTATTTATAAATGTATAACTATTTTATATGATTTGTAGATGCATTAAATGATCATCATTGTATATGATATTCCTTATGGTATTGTTCTATATATATATCTTTAGATGTTTACCTCTTGTTCAGCTGTTATAATGCTTCTGTTATTAATTGTTATTATTATTTATCTATGTTACACTCTAACATGAGGGTATAGTCTCCTCATGGGAACATCCTAGGACCTCTTTGCTAGTCAACAACCTCTGGAATTCAGGGAGATGCACTTTATTTCATGTGGCCAACCAAGCTCGGGGCACCGTTCGGTGGCATGTGAGTCTAGTACGTTACAATGTGGTATCAGGTCATTTTCTTTTCTTCTTTACTATTTTGAGATAATATAGAGGGGGTTAGGAAGAATTTAAATTAGTTAATGATCTATTTCTGGGAGTATCTAACTCACGTATGGGGAAAAACCAAATTGTATTGAATGGAAATTGTTGTTTTCTGTATTTTTATTATTATAGTTGATTTTATTACACTGTTGGGTGATGCACTTGAATTGTGATGTTATCATTGATATGATTGAGGGTTCTATTTTGTTTCAACCAGATGAGATGAGGGTATTTCATCTCATGCATCATTTTAGGCACTTTACAGGAATCAAATGTCATGCATTATGCCATTCCATATAGGATGCATTACTTGTTTGAATGGTGTTGTGATATGTGTTGTGATAGATATACATTCTAATTTAATAGATGATTTGTGAAGTGGTTTGAGGAAACATGGTTGATACTTAGAGTGGTTTCCATAACCTAAGCAGTGTTTTCCTGATTATGCTATAATAGACACCCAAGTAGCCAATTATAGCACGTTGAGTCATGGACCATGAGTCGAATAGACTGGAACATGTTATGATGTGTATTAGGTATATTCCATATTTTAGTTCATGTGGTGTATGGGCCTTAATGGATCATAAGTGGTGAACTATTTGATTCAACCATTTAAAATGAAATATGAAATGAATATGAAAAATAAATGGAAATTGATTTTATGAAATAGAGAACTTGACCTTGGCCCAGCTTTTGAGTGGGTAGTAGGGAGTGTCTCAAGTGACTTTTAGAGATATTTCTTTTTACCTATTCTAGGATTTAGGAGAATGCTATGTGGTACAACCTGTTTATAGGAAGGTCTGAACCTTTCCCATGCTTTGAGCTATGAACTTTTGATATCGATTTTTTTGTGAGTCATGTATTTGGAATTGTAGAAACATGCCACCACTATAACCTCTATTTGTATGCCTGGAGGGTAGAAATGACATTTCTATAGAGGTGGTGGGACATGGGATATCAGTATATCCTCTTATAGTTCCAGGTGAGGCACTGGTAGTTATACTAGACACAGGTACTGAGGCACAGTTCCACAAGTGGTTTTTCTGCTTTATGTAGACTTTTCAGGGATCACCATAGTCTTCCTTGTCTATGGATGAGCTTACATGTGTGTTCTCGTAGCAACAACATCCCATGTTTTCGGGGTATGGAGGTCCATAGGATACTGAGATAGATATTGAGACTACTATATCAATCTTTGATCATTTTGAGACACCTCCTAAGAGGAGAGTGAATCTCGTGACTTGTATTCTTCGAGGAGCACTAAAGCCCTAGTGGGATGCTTTGAACCAGGAATAAAAACTGCAAGATATGGTTTGGGTTGATTTCCAAACTAGGTTCTATGACTACTTTTACCCCAAGACTCTGAGAGAAGATTGGGCATTATTACCTCTAGAGAAGGGTGGTATGATGGTTATGGATTATTCAGAATACTTTACAAAGTTGTAGTGTTTTTCACCGACATACCTTGCTGATGAGCTATCGAGGGCGAGACGCTTTGAGGAAGGTCTCTGACATGATTTTCAATCTCAATTCAATGTGTTCAAGATGACAAAGATTACTGAGATAGTAAATCCAATGCTAATTACAGAGCAGAACCTAAGGGAATATAGGGGCGCATATTAGATCAGTATAGTCTCTCAACCTAGTAGTTCAACTTCTAGTGGTAGGAAGAAACGTTTTGAGGCTTCCTGTGAGATGAGTACCATCCATGACACTATTTATGGTAATGAAGTTTTCTATCATCAATTTAGAAGATAGGTACACGTGAGGAATCAGTGCGATCTTGACCCAGTCGAGTTCTAAGATTACGGCAGGATGGGTTATGTGCAACATTTTTTCATGACCTTCCCTCTAGTAGTGAGTGGTAGGGGTCATCTCTGACACTAGTTTTAGGAGAAGATTTTATATCTTTTCATTGGGATAGGAGTTGTAGCAGTTTTAATCATTCATCCCGAGGTGGTGGTGGTGGTCTTGGTTGAGGTAGCTAAGCATCGGTTGTATCGAGACAGTAGAGCAGGCATACTCTGGGTAGTGAGGTTGTGTCAGAGCATCGCAGTTCAGGCCAGGTATATTATATACATCCTACCCTCGAGGAGTAGAGTGTTGGACCATCTACGGTGAGAGGTGAGATATTAGTAGGTTCTACTCTTGTATCTTCTCTCTTTGATATAGGTGCATCACATAGTTTCATATTTATACCTTTGGTGGAAATCTATAAGCTTTTTTTTATTTTTAGAGGTAGTTATAAAACTTGACACTTTGTTGGGGAACAAAATGGAGGATGTGCATCAGTTTAGGGAGTGCCCCTTGATATTGGTGGGTGTCACTTCATCTAGAATCTATTTATCATTAAGATGCCTAGGTTTGACATTTTAATCAGGATGGACCAACTAGTTCCTTATCAATCCTTTGTTGATTACTATCACAATTGGGTGACTTTCACATCACCATAGGGAATAGTTTATATTCATAGGGGTGAATGGGATGTTTAAGCGAGTTGTGATGGATTATGGCATCATGGACTGGGCTAGATGACAACCCAAATTTCTATTTTATGTATGGATGATCAGGGATCATGTCAGGAGTAATTTCCTTAACTATCAATTCCTCCTTATATGATGGATACTATAGAGTTATAGGAACTCAATAGGTAGCTAGAGGATTTAAAGACAAAGGGTTTTATACAACCAAATATATCTATGTAGGGTTTCTCTAGTCCTTTTCAGGAAAATGGTGAGTGGTACCCTTAGGTTGTGTGTATATTATCATAAATTGAACCAGCTGATGATTAAGAAGTGGCATCCATTTCCATGGATATATGGACTTTTTTATCATCTTTGAGAATCTAGAGTGTTCTCAAAAAATGATTTGGGGCTATGATATCACCAGGTATGTGTTCAACCTACATACATACCTTGTACAACTTTTCATTATAGGTGTGGTTTATATGAGTATTTGGTTATGTCGTTTTATCTCACGAATGCACCAACGGTTTTCATGGAATTGATGAACCAAGTATTCTATCCTAATCTAGATTAATTTATGGTGGTTTTCATTTTCTATATCTTGTTGTATTATCACAATCTACATAACCATGTCAAACATATTGAGATCATTTTGGATACATTGAGAGAGCATCATTTATATGCTAATATCACAAAGTGCCACTTCTATATAGATAAGATTAACTTAATAGGTCATGTTATCTTAGATATAAGAGTATATGTGGACCTATAGAAGGTGAGGGTTGTAGTTTCCTAGGAGCATCCCAAGACTGTCTTTGACATAATAATTTTCTTGGTGCTTGTAGGATATTATTGGCATTTCATACTCGACTTATCATGTTTAGTAGTGCTGTTAAAAGGCTTGACTAAGAAGGTTATGAAGCATGTATGTTCATATACCTATGATACATCCTTTTAGTATATTAAAGGGAGATTGAATTCAGAATCGATCCAAATTATACCAGAGTAGGGAAGAAGCTACACTGTGTATTATGACGTATCAAGTATCAGTATTAGAGTAGTTCTGATGCAGGGGGATAGAGTTGTGGCATGTGGATCTTAACATCTGAGGCCACATGAGATGAATTACCCAATGCATGATCTCAAGTCAAATATAGTTATTCATGCATTCCACTATTGGAGCCATTATTTACTTGGAGAGAGTTTTGTGGTGTTCACAGACCATAAAAGCATCAAATACATATTTACACAGCATGATCTGAATATGAGATAGTGAAGGTGATTTGAGTACCTACAATCTTTTGACTTCAAGATTGCTTATATGACAAGAAAGTGAAATGTAGTGGTTGATGCACTAAGTAGGAGGACTCAAATACAGACAGTTCAGGAAACCAATATCAAGTGGTGACTTATGACTCTATTTTCTAAGATGCAGTTGGAGGTGCAGGATAGTTAGAAGCAGACTTATCATTCATTATTAGTTGTGACATCTACCCTACTGGATATAGTGAGGATGAGACACTTATTGGATTCAGAGGGCCTAGTCCTACAGAAGAGTGTGGCAGATGAGGACCCACCTCCTGGTGTGACTATAGGTGAGGATGAGATTCTACATATCCATGGCTATGTATGGGTTCTAGTGGAAATACATGAGGATCTAATGTGGGAGTTTCATAGAGTTTTCTCATTTACTTATGATCAAGAAAATATTCAGTGTTGATGATCTTGGGAGGTTGTATATTTGTGAGATAGTATAACTTAACAGGGTCCCTCACACTATCTTTTCAAATAGGGATACCTGATTTACATATCATTTATAGAAGATTTTTCAGAGGGAATTGGGTATATAGGTTCTTCTGAGCACATCATACCACCCTCAAACTGATGGCCAGTCAAAGTGTACGATATAGGTGATTGAGGATATACTGTGAGCATGTGTCCTGGATTTTGGGGGATCTTAGGAGAGGCATATAACCCAAGTTGAGTTCACCTAAAATAATATTTATCATGCAATGATACAAATGGAACCTTATGATGCTTTGTATAATAGGCCATACTAATTGACCCTATACTAGTTAGTGGTAGGTGAGGCAGCTTTACTAGGACCATGTCTCGTGTAGGAGACTTCTGAGTAGGTCTAGTTGATTAGGAAGCGGATGGATACTACAAAGTCTTGATAGAAATATTACATTGATCGTTGTAGACCACCTCTAGAGTTTGAGGTCAGGGATCAGGTATTTTTTATATATCTCACTGAGTCTAGGACATAGACGAATCAGGAGACAGGATAATATTTCACTATGATATGTTGGGCCATTCAAGATTCTGGAGAGAGTCGATCCGATATCCTATCGATTTCAGTTAATTCAGATGTATTAGGCCATGCATTATGTATTCCATGTATCTCAGATATACCATTATCAATCAAACTTGTATCACACTCTACATCTAGATGAAGTTGAGTTATAGTTTGATGCATCCTTTGAGAAGCATCATATTCATATCATTGATAGGAGCATGAAGGTTCTATGAGGATGGTCAGTTCCTTTAGTATGGGTGTTATAGAAGCATGACCATTTATAGGATGTGACTTGAGAGTGGGAGGCCAAAGTACATGCTTAGTGTCTAGAGTTATTCTCTAATTATTCTTGACCACCCTTGAGAGGGAAATTCAAGGAAAAATGGATTTAAAAGGGGAATATTATAATATATTGGATTTTTGTATGAGGTTCAGATAATTTTAATTTCATTATAAATGATTTTTTATGGACTAATGTGAATATCATTTGAGATTATGGAGGTATTGGGGGTGTATGGGGATTATTCAGACCTCAGAACCAATATTTTTTGAAAAAATCAGACAGGTCGCATGATTAGTAGAAATAATGTGGGGAAAGCCACATGGTTTGACTAATTGTGCGAGACCTGGATAGAGGGCATGCTAATCCCACACAGTTTGATGAAACCATGCGGATGGAGGTGCACGCCCATGTGGGGAACCTATAATTTTTAGCATAGCCAAAATGCATGGTTTGCACACTATTAGTCAAACCATGCATAGTGACCATGTGGGTGTACCATTAGCGCAGTAGAGGATGCACAGTTGGTGCACAATTTTGCCAACCGTGTGGAATAATATTTTTAGGAAAAATGAAACAATTACCCTTAAAATATGTTATAAACAAAATCTAATTTTTCTTATCCTCCCATGGATAGAATCTCAAGAATGAGATCTCCCTTTAAAGGCATTTGGGTAGCTTTTGATCTCGTTCCTCCATCTGAACTCAAAATCAAGTGTCTTCAATCTCGTTAGATTCGCGCTGGTGTGTACTTCATTCATTTTGTGTCATTTTTTGTTCTTATTGATATCAATGAAGTTTTTTAAGTTCAAGATAATATCTCTTATTTTCAGGGTCTTCATCCATTATTCGTTTTTCTCTTGATCTGAGTCAAATTTGAAGCTGATACTGGAAGATCACTATACTACAGACCTTCGATGGATGGTATATACTTTTCCCATGTGGTTTAGTACTTTTTAATTCTAATTGTCATTGTACGGCATGAAATAATTTCTAGCATCTCCCCTAAAATGAATTGAATGTCTAAATTATATTTATTGGAACCTGTTAGGGATGACCACTAGTTCCTTGAGACTTGTTGGAGGTTTTCTTCAACCAAGGTCACCCATGGAGAGTCCTTTTGAAATTTTCCTTTATTATACCCCCCATGGGGTGTGTATTTGAGCTTTCCTAGTTAGAAGAATCCTATTTATAAATTAATTTAATTGAATTGAATTGATTAGGAGATTTTCTACCTCCTCTTCCATGTGATACATGATGTTGAATTGTTTAATTATTGGAATGGGAATTGTTATATGAGTGAGTAAACTCATGAAGTAAAATTGATTTTAAATTGTTATATGAGTCGGTAAACTCATGGAATGTGATGGTATGAAATGATAATTGAATGGTATGATGGATGTTTCCATAGGACATCATGGGTGTGCTACACCATGGGGAATGATAGTAGTAGTGGATGCCTTGGATGAGATTTCTCCTTAAGTCTTGATTCCATGGGATGCTTTGGGCCTTTATACCCCTTGGATTCAGCTTGTTTGGGATTTAAGTGTACATGGTCTATTGACATGATCCTTGGACCCCAGACCAAGTTTAGCCTAGTTTCCATCAAGATGCTATTGGGACTCAATGAGGATGTCTTGATCCACTATACCTTAGATCCGACCTTGTGGGGTCTGACATTTCTGATTATACATCTTGGTCGTGGTAAATGTGATATTCTTGATTATATGGCACGTTCATGGTTTTACACAACCCCCTCACCACATGGTGTACCCCTTCTAGTCTAGAAATGGGAGAAGAGAGACAGTGACACCCAAGTCTCACCTCCAATAGGCCTTGGGTTGGTGACTAGTACTGAGGGTATAGTAAACACACAGATAGGAGGCATTACCCTGTAATAGAACACATGTAAAAGAGAGAGATAAGATAGACACCAACCAAATCCTACTCATAATCCAATATAAAAGAAAATTAAAAGAGAATATATGTAATTACTTGCAATAACTACTACAACTAAAGGGAAAACTGTAAGTACCAAAAGAAAAGTAAGGATGGCAGCAACCACAAAGCCCAAATAGCTCATGGTAAACCCCAAGATAGTAGTAACCAACCTGATCTCCAAACAACTCCAACTAACCTGAAAATAGTTTATATATACCTAGGATGAGTATAACATTATACTTAGTAGGATCCTCCTCGGATCCTCTCATGCAAAAATTAAAAGAAAGAATTATAAAGCATAGTGAACAACAAGTGAAATTGACTCATCACCTAAAAAGGTAAACTAATTTCCCATCCTAACTGTGGCTACTCTCACCAAGTATCGCATATAGGATCATATAATATAATAAAGAGTATCAAGGGTACCCCACTACAGCTTCCCCACTAGTTTTTTGCTATGCCCCAACATCTCATGTCCTGAGAATCTCTCTCCAAAAAGGATAGCCTACAAATACCTGAGTGAAGCATGACAACATGAACCTCATGAAACACACCACTACATCCACATAACCAAAAGAAACCATGTAGTTTCAGGATCCAACATATCCCATACAACATATATCATGCATCAGGTATTATACCCCAAGCCATCACAGACCATACACTAAGTAAGGAACCTCAAGCCATCATAGCCTACATGTGTTATACTTATAGTAGTCCTTATAAAACTATATCCAGAATATGTGTGTGTGAAATAACCACAAGACATTACATCCCTCTACACATGAATATGGAGAAAAATAACCACTAGGCATACCATCATAAGTAATTACCAAGATAAGATAGAAGGGTCAAAGGGGGTAGTCATCCATCCATTCTCCCACTAGGATATTGGGGAAAACACCCCCCAGGGCTCAGAATCATCGAGGTGTCAGTTTCCCTAACCGACAGGGTGGAGTAGCATATGAAAACACAAAATTTATATGCTATAATATAGCTCACAACCAAACTATAGGAATAACCTAGTATCAGACTCAACTAAAGCTAATATCTCTTAGACTCCCTACTGCCACTGCTAAGACCAAATATCTTATAAGCACACAACCATTTAAAGAGCTTCATTAAATAACTTTATTTATTTTCACCAGTTTCACTTTACATTAATTAATTATTTAACCATTAATTAACCATAAACATTTTCAACATTACATTTGATTAGAATTATAAAAAGGTTTCATGCCCTCTAGGCATAAGCAAACTGAGTCCATGACTTCTCATAATTATAACCTCAGCATTGCATCCTAGCAAGCTCCAACCCCATGGATTAAACATTTATTCATTTACTAATAAAATTAATTTCCATATTACTAGGTACTCTAAGAAAACATTATAAGCTACCAAACAAGGTATACAACCAAACACATCCATCTGCCTTAAGTAGTGGGGAAAGGAATGTATATAAATAAAAAACCTAGATGTCAACCAAACAATAGATTCAAACAAGCATCCAAATTTCATATCAACGGGTAATCTTATCTTAAACCCATTATTTCATCCTCAGTGTCCTCCCCAGCACCCACATGCATATCCCAATACATCCCTCCATCACAAGTGATAACTATTGCCATAACAATCGGGCCTCCCTGGCCCATATGCCACAACATCCCTCTAGGATTAGCTATCTGAGGCTCACGTCACATCTAAGCCTCCCCACACTATATACCACAACATCACTCTAGGCTTATCCATCCTAGTATCATGTCACATCACAAGTAGTAGGAAACAAATATAGCAATCAGGGTCTTGGCCCTAAAGCAAGGCATCCATCCTTTATAGGCAATGATCTCCCATAGCTCCAAAGCATAAGGAACTTGGACTTTACAAGCAAGTAGACAACTCAATGCATACAAAGGCATTATATTTTATCACACAACTGACTCTTATTCCATCTTGAATTAACCGATTCATTATTTATAGGTTAAAACTATGGAAAACCTAACATCATGCTATCACAAGCTGTCGCAAATTAATTATATAATTAATTTAAAATTCCTTTAATTAGTTTATTGACAAGCATAAATATTCTTTACATATTTATTCAATTCCATTAACATATGGAATATCAATTCATTTAAACATTATTGCATCATTAATATTAAAACACACTATATTCATTAAACATGTCTCTTTAATATTTAATCTAATTAATTAACAATTAATTTTGGATTTATATTATTTACCAATTCCACATTCTAATTAAAGAATAAAAAGCACAATAAAGATACCACACTATCTAGAAAAACAAGAGGCAAATCGTTATCATGGTACAAATTAGAAATATCTTCATGCGATTGATATCAATTATTTAATCTAGTTCAAGTAATTATTAGGTTAATTTTATTGGCATCTAAGGGGATAAATCATGATAGATTTATGATCACACATAAATAAAAGAGAAGTAACTAATCTACTACCTTAAAAAGGGCGTCGATGTTCTTTTCACAAGAACAGACCAATGTTATGGATCCCGATCACCACTCCTGTAAGAAATGCATCCACTCGATGATGTCACACCACAACTACACCAACAAACAACCAAAAAAACTTCATTAGAAACATTGAGATAAAGATCCATTGCATGGAAAAGAGGAATGTGAGGGAACAAATAGAAGAAACCACAAGAGCAGAGGTATAACATACCTTGGATCAAAGATGGATCAAAGGAGTGAAGCTAGAGATCCATCCTTGAAAAAGGATCCCCAAAATGTCAAAGAGGGGGATGTCGGGTCACCTAGAATTGGGAGAGAGGTGCTACAGGCATAGGGTTTGACAAACCCGAGTGGATAAAAACATTTAAAACATATAGTATCAATAATTTAAATAATTTTTAATCCCATTTCACATCGTGTAATCCTTAGGATTTAGTTTCCACTGAAAGACA
Source organism: Viscum album (assembly GCA_963277665.1). Taxonomy (NCBI): domain Eukaryota; kingdom Viridiplantae; phylum Streptophyta; class Magnoliopsida; order Santalales; family Viscaceae; genus Viscum; species Viscum album. The sequence continues at coordinate 102,445,068 of OY728156.1, forward strand.
CATCACCTTTTTATTACATTTAACCCAAAAAACTTAAATGTAGTGAACCTGACTTACATGATGTGTAATTCTTACACGGCATGTAATTCATATGGTTTCTAGCATTTATCAGTTGAGTCCCTATGGACTTCCTCCGAGCCTCCTCCAAGTACCTCGGTCTTTAAAAACGCACTAAGGGTCGATTCACATGGATTTGGACCCTTACATTAGATACCACTCAAAACATTCTCATCCTTGAGAATTCAAAACCAACCCAGAGAGAAAACAGAAAAGGTTTGTTTGAATAGCCTCCCCCTGAGATACCTCCCAAGGCTCTCACCACCATAGGAGCTCAACCACCTCGTCAAAGGAACAGTGTGAAATCATGAAACAAAAACAATCTTCTCCTAAACACTCTCCCAGGGGATATACCTCTAAAAAAGGAGTATGCCACAAAAAGAAACAAGAGAAATTAGTCTCATAAACTAGAAAAGGTCTATAACCACAAAACGAATAGTGTTACAAGATAATATCTAAACATATAACAACTTGGGATACTGAGCATGTATCTACGACTCACATTCCTAGGTACTCTCCTCTACACCACTGTGCCACCACAATATACAAACCAAGGGGATAAAATACTCATGAAACACCTTCTCCTAGAAGTTTGAGATCTCTATAGGCCACTTTTCAAAGTTCACATCATCATCAACATCGATCTCACCCCAATAAATGATGTGATAGTCTCTATGAAGATAATGACAGAGCTGCAACACGTAAAAAACATCATGTATCTGGATCATATATGTATAAAGAGTTATCCAATATTCCATGACTCCAACATGATCTAACACCTCGAAAATGCCAAACAACCTGTGGAGAAAGATTACTCCCGTGAATAAACCTTCACTTCCCACAACGGGGAGTTACCTTCAGGAACACATGATCCCCAATGTCGAACTCTAGAGGTATCCTCCTATGATCAATATAGGATTTATAATGATCCTATGCTACTTTCATCCTCTCATGAATCACCTAAACCATCTATGTTATATTCTATACTAGTTTCGGCCTGAGAATTGCTAACTCTACGACCCAATCTAGCACAATAGAGAACAGAAAGGTTGTCCATACAAGGATTAAAATGGAACCATACCAATAGTGGAGTGAAAACTATTTTTGTAATCGAACTCTAATAAGGGAAGGTGCCTCATCCACGAACCTACAAAATACAAGATATAAGAGTGCAAAATGTATTTAAGATTCTATATGGTCTACTCTGTTTGACCATATGTCTACAGATGAAAAGAAGTGTTAGGGAATAGCTAAAAACCAAAAGCATGTTGGTGAACTCTCCACACCCTGGAGGTAAAATGAGGATATCGATAAAAAATTATCATCCTTAGGACTCCATGGAGTCTCACCACCCCCTCCATATACTGCCTCAACAAAACCTCCACTAAGCTTGAATACTTGATCACTGTAAAGTGGGATGATTTCATCAAACGATCCACTACCATCCATATAGAATCATAGCCTCCCAGATCTCAAGGTAAAGTGGTAATAAAGTCCATTGATATGTACTCCCACTTCCACTAAGGAATATATAATAACTGGAGCAAACCACCTTGAACACAGTGCTCGAACTTCACCTTATGGCAGACCAGACATCGAGACACAAACCCTACAACAACACACTTCAACCCTAGCCACCAAAACTAACCTCTAAAAACTCGTTATATATTTGTAATACCAAGATATAATACCAAAGGTGAACTATGGAACTCTGTGAGAACCATATCACATATTACCAAAGGAATGAAAAATATTCCCTGAAATAAAACTTAGTATTGTTCATCCTCAGACCAACCAACTGAGGCCTCACCACAAACAACTCAGTCTCTCTAGACCTCCACTTCAAGATCCCCCAACTACGACTCTTCTACCTATTTCACCAAAGATGACTACATCATAATTTAAAAAATAAAACCTCTACCCCCAACATCTCCCATATCTAGGTGCAATGCTGAAAGTTCTTCCATCACTCTCTAGAAATCATCTGATTCCCACACTTCATCATTGCACGACTTCCTACTCAACGCATCAGCTACAACATTCCCCTTTCCAGGTGTATATGAAATCTCAAATTCATAATCCTGTAAGAACTCCATACATAAACACTGACACAAGTTCATGTCATGTTGGTAGAAAACATACCTCAGGATATTATGATTATTGAAGATCAAAAAGCTCTCATTTATGAGGTAATGTCTCCATAACTTCAGGGAAAAAACCACTGTCGCTAACTCAAGATCATGGGTGGCATAGTTACGCTCATGGGGGTGTAACTACTGATACCCATAAGAAATGAATGATCTCTGCTACACCATAACATAGCCCAACCCAAGACGTGTAGCATCAAAGAAAACCTCAAACTAAACTCCTTCTATTGGAAGAAAAAGAACTGGAGCATTGAACAACTTCTCCTTTAAATACTCAAAAGATGTCTTACACTAATTAATTCACAAGAACACCTAATCTTTTCTAGTCAACAATGTCAGAGGATTCGTAGCCTGTGATAAATCATCTATAAACCTACTATAATACCATGTAATATAAAGAAAACTTTTCACCTCTACCATTATCTTGGGGGCTACCCAAGACACAACTGCTTCTATCTTCAACAGATCCATAGATACTCCTTATTGGGATACAACATTACCTAATAAATGGACTTCTCAAGCCCAAAACTCACACTTAAAAAACTTTCCAAACAACTTCTCATGATGAATAACTCCCAAAATGGCACACAGATTCTCTGCATGATCCTCCTCAGATGCAAGGTACACAAGGATTCCATTGATTAAAACCACCAACAACTTATCCAAGAACTCAAGGAACACGGTTTTCATTAACCCCATGAAAATATATAGAGAATTCATCACACTGAAAAACATTACAATAAACTCATAATGCTCATGATGAAAATAGAAAGCAGTCGTCGGGATATCCCCATCCTTTACATGCATGATATTTTGACTGCAAATCGATCTTCAAGAACCAACATTCACCCTTCAGTTGATTGAATAAAACATCAATCCATGGAAGAGGATAACGGTTTTTCACTATCACTTGGCTCAAGAAACAATAATCAATACACAACCACAAACTATCATCAGCCTTTTTTGTGAACAAAACCAGTGCACCCCACAGTGACACAATTGTCCAAACAAAACCACACTATAATAGACCATCGAGATATATACATATCTCTCTCAACTTAGAATGAATCATCCTATATGGAGACATCAAGATAGGATACATTCCTAGTTATATTTTGATCTTGAACTCAATCTCTCATTGAGGGGGTAACGCTACAACCTCCTTTCGAAACACATCAGGGTAATATTCTATGACCTTGAGAAATGCTGATTGTTGAACTATGAAAAACTAAACATCATCTCATCCATCAAGGATGGAAAGGATGGAACATGACTCTGACCCATCTGAGGGTCTTGATTTCCAAAAAAACTATTATCTCTCTATCATCATCGAAGAACACAACTTTCCACCCGAAGAAACCCATGATATTATGTACTGAATACAACCAATACATTCCAAGGATGATGTAATATGGTTTTATCTATAAACATATGAAATCTACCCAAGATAATTTCTTCCCCATCATAAGCTCAAAGTCACTACATACATCAAATAAGTCATATCAACCTTCAACAGTGTAGTCAACACCAAGGGAACTGTAATCCTCTCTACCTCAAGTCCCAAATCATGGAAAAGGGATGATGATATGAAGGAGTGTGTTGCTACCAGATCAAACAAAGAATTCACCCAAGTAGAAAGCAACCAAAGGGTACCTCGAACGATATTTGGATTGACTGGTGTTGGAAATGCTAAATTATGAAGATGACCACGACCTACTTCATGGCATCTCTAGCCATGCTGATGAACACCTCCATATCTGCACTCTTCTCTCTAAGGGTGGGGAGCATCCTGGGGATATCTTATGCTTTCCCTATCTACTATTTGGTGATCCCAAACTGGAGAAACCTTATGATGCTACCTCGGCTAGAAATACCTCAGTGGAGGATTCTAAAGTGGAATAACTGGTGCACACTGCCTACTCAGAATGGTTGGGAACTCTCACCATTGATGACCTCGGCCTCTAAAGAAAAACATGCATATGATCCCTTTTTATAGTCATGAGAGCCACTAACCCCATATAAATGAGACATTGAGGGTTGGGACCTACCCCTAGATGATTGGAAACTGTTTTTTCATAACAACTGGGAACCCCAGACCATAGTTCTGCTTCATGAGTAATCTTGGTGACTCCCCTCTCGTGATGATCTGGTTTTGGATAACATCCTCTTGATGACCTCTTATCTCACCAACACCTCAAGATACATCTTCATCATAAATAGGGTGACCTAGAGCTATATTCCTGGATGAAAAGTCTCCTCAAAATACCTCTCCCTGACCTACTCATCTGGAAACAAGTTCAAATCATATTGCAGAAGATTCTAGAAACTGATCCTAAACTCTCGCACATTGGAGCCCCCTACTGAAGGGTAAGCATATCATGGAGACTGGTCACCTTTATGGTCAAAGAAATAAACTCAGATCTGAAATGGTCTCGGAACTCCTCCTATGAGACTTTCGACTCCTCATGATATCCTAGGAATAGGAACCACCACTGCCTTGCTACCCCATGTAGTATCGTCAAAGACAATGATGCACAGTGGTTCTTCTGAGCAAGGATCGAACTGAAGGTTATCTCAACCTCCTCCAACTAGTCTTTTGTGACTACATCTGAAATAGATCCCTCATATATCTTTAAAATTTGGCACTAAAACTCTTGGAATGTCCTCCTCCAAGTGTATTCATTGTCAACCTTTACCCTATGGTGATCTGTTGGCTAAGCCTGCTAAACATCTTTTGCGTGAACCTGATGAGGAATTCGACCTGGAGTCCTGCCTGAAAAAGAAAAAATAGTTGATCTTATAACCTGGAATATGGAAGACTTTAAAATTAATTAATTTTTTTTCTTTTATTAATTTTAGGTTACCCTATCTCAAGGTATACCCATTCAAACATGGGTGCAAAGAAGAATGATGCATGATCCTTTCCTAAGTCTCTACCCTGCAACCAATATCACCTCGTTTAGTGGTTGTTATAAGATTAAAGGTTCATGCATAATATCACATGGGGCTCTAAATACCCATGTCCAATCTGGTATCCCACATTTATAATACTTCCTAAACTTAGCTAACACCATTACCTTACCAGTCCATGAAACCTCACATGTTCCTAACTCCAAAATCTATCTTATCCCTCAACCAAACCATTGATACCACTTTGTCATGATCCCCTCCCCATAAGGTGTACCCCTCCTGGGACGAAAATGGGAGAAGATAGATAGTGAAACCCGAGTCCCACCTCCAGTAAGACCCAGGTTGATGACTAGCACTGAGGTTATAGTAAACACACATATAGGAGGAATTACCCTCTAAGAGAACACATGTGGAATATAGAGATAAGATAAAAATCAATCAACTCCTACTTGGACTCCAATATAAAATAAAATCCAAAGTGCACATATGTAATGGTATGCAAGAACTACTACAACGGAAGGTAAAACTGTAAGCACCAAAAGAAAAATAAGGATGATAATGACCACGAAGCCCAAATATATCATGTTAAACCTCAAGATAGTAGTAACCAAATTGATCTACAACCTACTCCAAATAACCTAAAAAGTCTATATATACGTAGGGTGAGTATAATAGTATACTCAGTAGGATCCTCCCAAGAGCCTCTCATGCAAAAGGTAAAGAAATCATGTTAATTCACAGTAAACAACAAGTGAAACTAACTCATCACCTAAACAAATATACTATGTTCTAAGCCTCACCATGGATACTTTCACCAATTATAACATAAAATATCATATAATATAATAAAAAATATCAAGGGTACCCCGCTACCGCCTCCCCACTGGTTTGTCGCTCTACCCCAATGTTTCACACCCTGAGCATATCTTCAAAAAGGAAAGCATGCAAAAACCAAGGCGAAGCACCACAACATGCACCTCATGCAACACACCACCATATCCACATAACCAGAAGTAAACAGGTAGTTTCTAGGAGCCACCACATCCCAAAAAACATGTATCATACATCAGGTATTATACCTTAAGTCATCACAGCTCATAAACTGAGTAAGAAACCTCAATCCATCACAGTCTACACACATTATACCTATAGTATTCCTTAGGAAACTATATCCAGAATACATGTGTGTGAAATAACCACAATCCATTATAGCCCTCTACACACATATATGGGTAAAACTAACCATCGTGACTACCAAGAGAAGAGAGCAGGGTCAAATGGGGTAGTCAACCATCCATCCACCCACTAGGATTTTGCGGACCCCCCACCCCCAAGGATTAGAATACTAAGGGTATCATTTTCCCTAACTGATATGGTGGGAAAAGGTATGAAAACACAAAATGTACATGATATATGTTGAAGTTGAAATTCAGAGAAGGGCCGCATCAGGCAGATAAAAGAGAAAAAAAATAATTTGGGATGGCAAGAGAAGCATCTGAGGTCTGGGAGGCGGTTGTGCACAAGAGTCCAGGGATGCACACAAGTAGCCTTCGAGCATGCAAAATCTTCCGCGCCCGGCCCCCTTTGCATGCACAAGGTGACGTCAACCGATAGTTTTCACGCCCGACTCTGTTTTGGTGCCCAAGGCGACGTCAAGCGGGAGTTTGAGCACCCGACACCCTTTGCGTACATAAGGTGATGTCCACTGAGAGTTTGCGTTCCCGGACCCATTTCCACACCCAAGGTGATGCCAAGAGGGAGTTTGAGCACCTGATTCCCTTTGCACACACAAGGCGACGTCAGCATGGAGTTTACGCGCCTGACCCCTTTTTCGTGCCCAAGGCGACGTCAATCGAGATTTTGTGTGCCCGACCCTATTTCCATGACCAAGGTGATGTCAAGCGGGGGTTTGAGCACCTGATGCCCTTTGTGAATCCTAGGTGACGTCAAGTGGGATTTTGCGTGCCCGACACCCTTTGCACGCACAAGGCAATGTCAACCGGGAGTTTGCGCACCCGACCCCCTTTGTGTGTCACCCCGAGGACTCTAGTTATAAAACGCAATGTATCCCTGCCCTTTGGGGATGGTAACAGAAGACGAAGTGACGTTCTACTACGTGAAATCAATGTCTTTAGCGACCACATGAAAAACCCAATGGACTTCAAGTATGGGATTTTACATGATATATTCCCTGGGGGGGCTCCTTCGGGAGGGCCCTCTGGGTCCTGATCCTTCTGAATTTTGTTTCTTCCCAAGTCTATTGCGTGCAAGGGATCCCCTTTTGCATGCAAGTTCCCTCTGCGTCAGGTGATCTTGCGCGCCACCCGTCTATCTTGCACACAACCTTTCCATCTTGCGTGCAACCTTTCTCTCTTGCGTGCAACTCCTCCATCTTGTGCGCCACCTTTCCATATTGCGTGCAACCCCTTTTTCTTACACGCAACCAGTCCATCTTGTGAACAACCCTTGTATCTTGTGTACATACCTTCTATCTTATCCCCGACCCATTCTCTTATGTGCACTCCATGTGTTTCCCTCACCTTAAGGCACCCTGTCTGAGACCCCATTATGCGCAACACACCTACATCACATGCTCTCTTCCCGTGCGACCCTTCAGGTTTGCATGGAGCAATTTCAAAGTCCCTTGGGTGGCGCTTTCTATTGAGTTGCTTCACCTCATGCTTCTTCACATAGGCACGTTAATGGATATCGCTTCTTTGCATAGTCATGCTAACATGGACCCCCCCCCCCCCCAATGGACCACTCCATAACACCCCTCACCACGGCATTGTCAATGCCTTTCTTCCCTCAAGGGTGGGAAGGTATTAGTTATGTAATTCCTAGGGGTGCAGAGTAAACCCACTTCATCTGAGATGTAGGACGTTAAACTTCAAAGAACCATCATCCTCAACACATGAATTTAAACTGTGACCATGACCCGTGCGTCGGACGTGGGGTTCCCCCACCTTGGAAATTCTGCATTCCCACTGATCTCCACGGGAGTGAGATCATTCCTCACACGGAATGACATCCTCTTTATCAGAACTGTGTCTGTCTATGGGGAAAGGGAAACCACACTGGTGTAAGTCCCTAGCTTTTTCTTGAAGGAGGTAGCATCCCTGCTCCTCCTCTCTTCCTGGGTGCCAAATCCCTATCCCACTGGGCTTTGTCACCACCCAGGACTCCACCCTGGAGTAAGTCCCAATCTCCATATCCCTGGGCTTCTAACCATGTGTAAGCCCCCGTTTCTCCATTTGGCATGCTAACCATGTGTAATCCCATGTTTCCTCTTTGGGCTACTAACTACGCGTAATCCCCCGTTCCACTTCCCATAGACGCACCTTCCGTGACGTGATCATCAGGTCTTTGTTGCATCTTGTTTCTCACACTGAGCATGACTCACATGGGATTAGAGTAAGCACCGACCATGATATCCTCTCTGGGAAGCCTAGAGTGTAAGCCCCAAACCCATCCTGAACTACATGTTCTTTAATCCTTGCCAAGGAAAGGTACGTAGGAAGCCTACTTGAGGTTTAATCCCACCACTCATTGGTTCTGACCATCTTCATATCGGCTCACAAAACCCATATTGAACTACATGGTATTTGATCCTTGCCAAGGCAAGGTATATAGGAAGCCTCCCTAAGGTTCAATCCCACCACTCATTGGTTCTGACCCCCCTTCATGTCAGTTCCCACTCCTCCTGAACTACATGGTATTTTATCCTTTCCAAGGTAAGGTACGTAGGAAGACTCCTTGAGGTTCAAGCCCACCACTCATTGGTTCTAACCCCCCTTCATGTCGGTTCCCACTCCTCATGAACTACGTGGTCTTTGATCCTTGCCAAGGAAAGGTACGTAGGAAGCCTCCTTGAGGTTCAATCCCACCACTCATTGGTTCCGACCATCTTCACATTGGCTCACTAAAACCCATCCTAAACTACGTGGTCTTTGATCCTTGCTAAGGAAAGGTGCGTAGGAAGCCTCCCTGAGGGTCAATCCCACCACTCATTAGTTCTGACCCCCCTTCACATCGGTTCCCACTCCTCCTGAACTACGTGGTCTTTGATCCTTGCCAAGGCAAGGTACATAGGAAGCCTCCCTGAGGTCCAAGCCCACCACTCATTGGATTCAACCCCCCTTCATGTCAGTTCCCACTCCTCTTGAACTACATGGTCTTTGATCCTTGCCAGGGAAAGGTACATTGGAAGCCTCCCTGAGGTTCAAGCCCACCACTCATTGTTTCTGACCCCCCTTCACGCCGGTTCCAACTCCTCCTAAACTACATGGTCTTTGTTATTTTCCAAGGAAAGGTATGTAGGAAGCCTCCCTGAGGTTCAATCCCACAACTCATTGGTTCTGACCCCCTTTACGTCGGTTCCAACTCCTCCTAAACTATGTGATCTTTGATCCTTGGCAAGGCAAGGTACGTAGGAATCCTCCTTGAGGTTCAATCCCACCATCCATTGGTCCTGACCCCCCATTCACGTCGGACCACCTTTGTCCCGCATGACATTAAATGGCATTCCCCCCCCCCCCCCTTTCGTCCTGCATGATGTTAAACTGCATCCACCATCCCGAACTATTTGGTATTTGATCCTTGTCTCTTGGATAAGGTACGTAGGAAGCCTCCCTGAGGTTCAACCCCATCTAGTGGTAAGCTGTTGTGGCCTCATCCAACGGTAATCCATTGTAACCCCTACCAGCGGTAAGCTGTTGTGACCCCATCCAGCGGTAAGCCATTGTAGCCCCATCAAGAGGTAATTCGTTGTGACCCCATCCAACGGTAAACCGTTGTGACCCCATCCAGAGGTAAGTCATTGTGACCCCATCCAGTGGTAATTCGTTGTGACCCCATCCACTGGTAAGTTGTTGTGACCTCATCCAGCGGTAAACCATTGTGACCCCATCCAGCGGTAATCCATTGTAACCCCCATTCATCGGTAAGCCGTTGTCAACCCCGTTTCATGGTAAGCCGTTGAAGTCCCCCAATCGACGGTAATCCATTATCAGATGAACTACAAGGACTTTGATTCCCTATCACGGGGATATGTAGGAGGTATCTTTAAGACTCATGCCCAATATCACCAGCGTCCTCAAGTTGAATCCTTCTCATTCTCCACCCACTTTACTTAACCATCCATTATCCATTTTGATTCTTACTCGGGCCACCACATCTCGGTGGGATCATGACACCTTATTCCCCATTCCCTTTAACAACAACTAGGTAGCTAACCACGCGTTATCCCCAACATCAGTGTTCCCTTCAGGGGTCGTACCCACCTGATCCACTCCAATCAATGTTCTGATCAACCCGATCCATCTCCGCTAAACGTTAAACCTGCGTCATACCCTGTGTTAAATATAGGAAGCTGAGGAAAACCTCATATTCATGCTTATGGAATATAATTCTCCTCATTTGACATGGTATGCCTCGGGCTTCTGTTCCCTCGAGAAGCCCTATAATAAGGGGAAGAAACCCATATGCGCTAGTGTTCCAGCGTTCAGACACACCAGTGATGTCCAACATGACTACTCCCCTGACCAAAGGTTACTGCCCTGACCAAACCCCTTATAATGTCCCGACAGAAGCAGTGTAATTAACTGGTGTCCATGAAGATATGGAAAAGGGAAGAGTTTCACAAACAACATCTTAAATATTTAAGGGAGACCCAGACTAGGTGAAAAGTTCCAAGGAGGAATCCACGGAAGGAAGAACTAACATCTCATCATCCCATTTAGATTAAGGAGAAAACGTCCCTGAACAAGGAACAGATGTCGCCCACCTTTGGAAATTGGGAATGCAGGGCAACAAACAAGCTATGCGTCCTCGATAGACGGATGTGCGCGCCCCGGAAAAAGCGTCGAAAATAGAAATGGTGAACCCGATGTGAATATTCTCTTCAATATGGAGATTGGTAGCATTCGAGACATCAGTGGATTAGCGTTTCACTGGATCCAGCTATCCGGCGTCGGGTCCCGCCAAGGAAATGGCGGGCCTAGCATGAAACTCACCAAAAGTTGGGTCATTCAAAATGTCAGACATCCCGGTCTATGACGTTGTTAGCATAGATCCATCTTACCAGCCATGGAAGACGAAATGGCATTAGGTAATTGGTCTTAAATTCCTCTCCCTTCATCACTAATGGGTTAATCTCCCTACTTTTCAAGAACCAAGCTGTTGTAGGAATTCGATCACCAACAACCCACAGACGCAGGGGCAAGGGCAATGCCAATGCGGTAGTCCCACACAGCTCCACCACTTTGGAGACAATCTCTATGTCTACAAACGTTGGTCCCCCACGCCCCATCTCCCCATCTGAATTCATTCATCAGAGAGTGATCAATGACCTCGTATGCCGGTATGAGGAGGAGGGGATTATCCCAACCCGAGATATGGCCCGCCAGGATCTGGAGGTGTCTGTGCCTCATCACCACCGCCGCCCCCAAGGGCTGTACAGGGAACCAATGATCTCCACTCCAATATACAATCGTTTCGAGAGCCTCTCCTAGGAACACCTCGATGAATGTCTCCCCTATGCCAACGAGATAGGAGATGTTTAGGGTAGCCCGATAGGGATCCTGTTTTAGGGGCCCCCAAGGAGGGATCCCACTAGGTTTCTACAGTGCCTCCATCTGGTCCCATGAGTCAAGGAGCAGGTAATCCATTCCCCTACACCATTGTCCCCAGTCCGGTTGACCTGACGCCAATGTTGGGCACATTCCAAGGAGGACACCCGCCAAGGGGCGTCAACATCAGTAACTATTGTGTCTCAGGCCACCGCCGACGTATATCATCAACCACTTGTGTATGCTGAGTAGGGGTACTTGTATACCCATCCTGAATTGAGGCCCCAACCACCCCACAGGTAGGCTGGGTTGACTCTATCGGCTTCCGGTGTGGGTAATAGCTATCGCCAGTACAGAGGCCCTCCCCGTACCGCCACCATGGAGAACGCGGGTCATCCCCGCTTCCAAGATCGACATGGAGGTATGACTCATTCTACCCTCAGTCTGAATGAGGGATATCCCCATGATGGGGACACCCAGAATGGAAAACTCTCTCGTGCTCATTACATCGGGTATGGAGTCATCCCTCCTTCCATAGACTGCTAGGGTGGGGATGTCATGCATCCGGTTAATCTCCAGCATGGGGGGGCTCCCCATATTCTAACAGTAGCTGGCGAAGGTCCTCCTCACCTCATAAATTAGAGGGGTGAAGGCCACCTTCACTTCACTAGCACACAGCATGGAGGTCCTACCCATGTTCGGCTCGATGAGTACGAGGACCTTCCTCGTGCTGATGTCACCAGGGGAAACAATCATGGAGGTCCTACCCATACTCCTATCGGCTCGAGCAGAGGTCATACCCACTCCAAAATTTCCCATGGAGGTCCTCCCCATGTCCCCTTTGATATTTGTCCCAGTGCTCCTTGCACCCCAGCTCACTCAGGCAGAAGTCCTCTCTGCCCCAGCACCAGTACGCCCAAAGGTTATCCTCATAAAAAAAAATCTAACTTGTCCTGAAGAGCCATCCCGGGGTAGGAGTTTGGGTCATTGCCGCCATAAAAATAACTCTAAGAAGATTCAAACTAGGATCAAACTGGTTTTCTTCTCAGATTCCAAAGCTGAATATGACTCAGTGATGGAACCCTCTCCTAGATCCTCTGTGTCGAGGGTTGGGGCAGGAACAAGGCGCGTCAGCCTAGTACTCCCCGAATACTAGGTCAATAGGATTCCCACCTCCCTCTGTAGGTATATCCAAGAGGAAAAAAATTTGGTAGCTCCACAGGTTACGTCCGTGCAATCACTGCCATCATCTCCAGAAGCACTCTACCTTGACTAAAGATCATGGAGATCTATTCTGGGGACCAATGGTGGATTAACAGTAGTGTGTTCCACCACCAGAAGCCATAGCCCCCACAAAAAAAACTATGGTAGTCAGCCCGTCTTACTACGATGTCATGGCTAAGTCACTAAACTCTTAAAAGGATAGCCCAAGATGCGGTGGTTTGTCAGCTCGCTCTCCATATTCTCCACCGGTCAGCCTACCGTCCTAGAGGTCTACTTCAGTACCGTTACCCATTCCCCAGACACCTCCAGTTGATGAGTCGGGAAATGAAGAGCCAGACCCTGAATCTAAGCCCAGGATCTTATGAGATATCCTCACAGCATACCACTTCTCTGAGATGTTTTGTCCAGTTGCAGCATCGAATTTCTGTGTGCCGGAATCCCTCACCCAAGAGGAAGTTGAGTGTTTCCGCCAAACCCTATGGATGACTTATTTCCATCTTCGCCATCAGCGAGTGACCTAACCTAATATACAAGAGTATTTCTAGGACATTGGAGAACAATTCTGTCTCATTGATTTGGTTTCACTCCCTGTGGCCCAGCGCCCTGAGTCGCCAGGTTGCCGTAGGGCCCTCCGGAAATGGTGCGTTCAGAGCTTTAGGGTACTCCGCAGGATTATCAAAGAGGCTTCTCCCCACATAAAGATCCACAGTTGGGGGTATTATGCCACCCTCCTCTTCAGTCCTATCCATATTCAACCTGATTTTCCAGGCAACATAGAGGATATGCCTCTAGGAAAAGTTGCGGTTAACATGGCGGACCTGCCAGAGGGTGTGAACGAGCTAGAGCTTCTTGGAGAGGATATCCCCCCCCCAACGGTGCTTCACACTTCTTAAATCCATCAGGAAGGATTAATCATCAACAGAGGAATCTACTGGGTCTTCCTGTGCTCACCGAGGCACTATTCCTCAGTCGGAATTCCAACAATGGAAAGGAACACCTCGGACCTTCCAAACCCTCTGAACCATCTGGCTCAGTGTAGAAGACGGAAGACGACCTTGAAAGATATGTGTTGCATTAGCAACTCACCGAACACAAGAATATGGTCAAAGACCACCTTACTGAATGCACAGAAGAGCAGTGTCCAGACTATGGTGATCCTCAGCCAGGGAAGCAGGGGCAGGCACAACTTCCCCTTGGAAAATTGCCTCCAGGTGATCCTGACCATCCTTCCCATGCAGACAGGGTTGATGCTGGAACTTATGGAAAGAGGGTGTGGTATGTCTCGCCAAATCCTCCTGAATGACATGAAAATCCTCAGGACCCAGCTCAAATTCCCCCAACTACCCCGCAGGTCGTTCCACCAACTGCTCCATGAGTCGTTGGGCCGCCTTATCCTGTTGAAGAACCTGCCAACGCACTGGTAGTTAGGGATCCCCATCAAGAAAAGAACCCCCACCCAGATTATCCAATAGCGGCACTCATTGACCGTCTCGAGGCATTAGAAACACAATAGGTGGCGCTCGTGCCCGATGGAAAGCCTTATTCGACATGGGTGGATGATATTCCAGCATCTTTGGGTTTTGAAAATCACACTTTTTCCCCTTAAATGGGATAGGGGACCCACCAAAGCACCTGACCCACTTTATCTCAAGGTGTGGCCCCATGTTGGGAACTCCAGCACAACAGGAGGCCACCAAGCTCCGATGTTTTGTACAGACATTGGAAGGGCATGCATTTTTCTGGTACAACCAGCTCCTCATCGGATCAGTAGCCAGTTGGGAAGACCTCTGTAGGCAATTTCTCTACCAGTTTAGCTCCACCACTTAAAAGACGAGTATCACATACCTCTTCAAGTGCAAGAAGAGGCCTGATGAGTGCGTTGATGACTTTTTCACCCAATGGAAAGGACTCACGTATTCCCTTGATATGACACTGACTCAAAATAAATTGTTGATGATGTAAATAGAGAATGTCAAGACAGAACTGGTCCCCTCTCTGATCACTTAGAACTATACCGGAGGATTATGAGACTTCTCTGATAAGGCCCAATGCCTATATAAAGCCTTACAGCAGGATAAGCAAGTACGTTCGTTGCCTCCTGTGATCCTCGCGAGAAGGTCCTCCAGGGTCAATCCCACTGTAGTGGCTCAAATAGAGGCCCCCAGGAAACTAGACTTATTACCAGTGGAGCCACCTCCATAGCCTCACAGAGGCCCTCCACCTCAGGCGTATCCACCAGCCCAGTAGTGCCCACCTCAGAATCAGCAGGTGCCTCCATGCAATGTGCCGCCACTGCCCAGGCGAGATAACTAAGTTCCACCTCCTCGACAGGCTCTTCCAGCTCCTCATCAGGGTCAAGCTCTAAGGTCCCCCTTTCCAGACAGGAGAAACTAGACCTACTCGTTCAATGAGGCATAGGTCCCTAGTTACTTCTGTAGTGCCTTGGAGCAGGGGATTCTACGTTTGCCTTAGTTCAGAAGGCCAGAAGAGGCAAACCTCACTGATCGACCTAATTATTGCCCTTATCATCGGATCTTGGGGAACACTCTTAAGCAGTGCTATGTGTTCAAAGACTGGATTCAAGACCAGGTAGATAACAATATAGTCTATTTAGGTCCAACTCCAGTATAGGTGTCATGAATCTTTGTGAGGTTAGACAATAGCAGCGACAGCAAGGGCGAGTGGCATCAGATTTCAAATTGCAGGTCCCAGAAGTATGAAGACTGGATGGATTGTAAAACAGTTGCTCGTGCCCATGGTGTCATCCGTGCATGTTTGAATCATCCAGAGCCTTTAAAAGCCACAGCAACTACTTCTACATCGTTGTTTCATCCAGCCTCTTCCTAGAAGAGCAAACACCAGCAATGCAAGGGAAATCAGATCCCCCCACCAATTCCATCGTCGTCCCGTAATCTCAGTGACTTCATGCCCCCAGAGATGATGGTTCCTCCCAGAATCCTTACAGTAGTGGAGGAATCTTTGAGTGATTATCAAGGTCACGCCTCGGTTAACACTGTAGAGATGGTAAATCCCTACATGATTCCTGATAATGAGGAGTGTCAGATGGATCCTCCAAACGTCCCCATTCTTTTTCAGCGTTGACGAAGCCATGTAAATATGGGTCGTCGGAGTGCCTCAGTCAGCATTTCTAGCCAGGATGTGCATGCTACCGAAACTATAAAACAAGCTCAGCGCAGATCTCAGCATGCACAACCTTCTCATCTGGTGGCATCAGGCCCGCCTTTGCTGCCGTTTATGTTTCTTGGTCAGGCAGAGCCACCCCGACCATGTCATGACCAGCCACACCCTAATACAGGACGGTCTCAGTCATCTTCCCCCCATTTGGTGACCACTCCACAGGCTTCGACTAGTGAGGAGCGGGATATTCCCAGCACCAGTCAGTCGTCGCTCCAGCTGGCAGGGACCACCATACCTCCTGTCATATAGCGACCTCCTGTAAGAAGAAGTTCACGCCTGGTGCGGAAGTATGATGTTCATATTTCCAATATTCCTATAAGTCTCTCCATCCTTGAGGCACTTCTCCTGTCGTCAGATATGCGTGAGGCCCTCACTAAGACTTTAAGAAGCTCCCTCCAGTTTGAGATGGAAGTAGCATCCGCAGAAGCCTTTCATGCTGAAGTAGTCAAGAATGATGAATGTCAGACCATTATCTCGTTATCTAGAGAAGATGAAGGCTCTCTCATACAGGGGCACATTCTCTCACTGTACATCACTGACCATTTCAATGGCGTGGAAGTTCGTCGCTGTCTTGTCGACATGGGATCTAGAATTAACCTAATCCCAAGTCAGACACTGGGAAAACTAGGATTGTCTAAAGATGATATGAGTCCCTATGACCTAATAATTCAAGGTTATGATAGGATGGAACAGACACCGATTGGAAAGATATACTTGAAGACCCATTTCGGTGGCCTAATTGCCAGCACTGAATTTATAGTTGTCTCCCAGGACACCGCCTACAATGCGTTGATGGGAAGGCCATGGATCCACCTGTATGTGGAGGTTCCCTCATCGTACCACTAGTTCCTCAAGTACTCCCTTAATGGTTGAGTGGGCGTGCTTCATGGTGAAGCGTCTCCCTTTTCCTCTTGTGAAGCTCGCTATCTAGATGCTGACTACTACAAGAGCAAAGACAAGAAGATTCGGAATAATTAGGTCGAGCATGCCATGGCTGCAACTGGCCCATGGACATATCTAAATGACACCTTTATCTTTCCAATCCACATATTGGAGGCCACGACCCTAGACATTGGACAATACTTTTTTGTTTCTAGAACGATGGGGGAACACATTCCCAGGACTAAGAGATGCTGGAATATCACCTCGTACTCCTATACAAATCAGGCCCAGGTGATCCCAAAGCCTCCTACTCCCATAAGAAATCGGGATGTCTGCCCCATGGTGACAATAATACATTGTGCTTGCTTGTTCTGTCAGTCTGTAATTAACTGACTCAAGCCAACACGCCACTATTGCTTCGACATCATCAAGTGTGGCCCCTTGGGCCGAAGTCCAGATGGGATTAGATTGACAGCCTTCATCACTATGATTGCAACAGCACATGAGTCCTTTGATGTAGTGTCTGCTGTTGCTCAGGTTGGTACCAGCCTCCAGTCGGGATCTGCCGACTCAAAAGTAACTCCTCCCGCTGAGGATTCACCCTCCATAAGTGAAGAAGAAAATTTAGAGGATTCTCCCCCCACCTTTGAGGAAGGAGTCACTACCACAGTTGATGAGTTGGTATAGGTGAACCTCAATAGTGAGGCAGACCCGAGACCCACACTGATCAGTGTCTCCATGCCCCTCAAGGAGCTACAGTAGTACGTAGACTTATTGAAACAACATTGTGATGTTTTCTCCTGGAGTTATGAAAAGATGCTAGGACTAGATCCTCAGGTAGCCCCGTCCACCACCTCGTTCTCTGAAAAAATCATCGCGGGTTCAAGAAGCCTCCTAGGAAGATGCACCCTTCCCACGATGCCATGGTTGAGGCCAAAGTTTACAAGCTCATCAGAGCCAATTTTGTTAAGGAGGTCAAGTACCCCAAATGGTTGGCTAACATTGTGCCAGTAAAGAAGGAGAACAGACAGATCAGAGTCTGCATCGACTTCTGGGATCTCAACCATCATTGTCTGAAGGATGATTTTCCCCTTCCTGTGACAGAATTGTTAATCGACACTACAGCAGGGTTCCAAGCCCTATCCTTCATGGATGGGTACTCCGAGTATAACTAGATCTAAATGGACCCTGAGGATTAGGAGTTTACAACCTTCATGGTGTCGCAAGGTACTTTTTGTTACTAAGTCATTCCATTCATTTTAAAGAATGCGGGTTCCACCTACCAGCAGGCTATGCATCGCATATTTAAGCCGATCCTCAGAACGTTGGTGGAATGCTATGTAGACTATCTGGTGTTCAAATCTCGCCAGCATAAGGACCATCTCAAATACCTTGAGACATTTTTTGGCTTCCTATGTTCCCATCACCTACAGATGAACCCGTTAAAGTGTGCCTTCAGGGTAACCTCTGGAAAGTTTATCAGCTTCGTTTTCAGATATAGAGGCATTGAGATCGACCTAGAGAAGATCGAGACCATTATCCAAATGTATCCTCCAAGAAATATTCGGGAACTTCGAGGCTTCCAAGGCCACTTATCCTACATATGCCTATTCATCGCAAATTTGGCCAGCAAGTGTAAGCCCTTTTCTCAGCTCATGAAGTAAGGCATGTTCTATGAGTGGGACAAAGAGTGTCAGACTTCTTTTGAGGAGATCAAGCAGTATCTGCTCCAACCTCCGGTCTTAATGCCACATGTCTCTATAAATCCACCGGTTCTTTATATGTCTACCTTGGAACGATCTGTCAACAGTCTTCTCGCCCAGAAGAACAATGAGGGGATGGAGAACAGCCTTTACTACCTCAGCTGCATGATCCTTGATACGGAAACCAGATACTCCCCTATAAAAAAATCTACCTTGTGCTAGTTTTCACAGTATAGAAATTGTGACATTACTTGCAGAACCATAAGGTACAGATGGTGTCCCGAGTAGATCCCTTGAAGTACATCATGAACCACCCCATACTGACAGGCCGACTAGCTCGGTGGGCGGTAATCCTCCAGCAGTTCGATATCAGGTTTATCTCTCAAAAGGCTATTAAGGGGAAAGCCTTGGAAGACTTACTTACTTCTGATCTAGCTCCTACAGACCAGTCCCTTGATCTCAATTTCCATGATGAGGCGATCCTCTCAGTAGACCAAGCCACGTCGTGCTGGCAGATGCACTTTGATGGTGCTTCCCGGAGCCCCACGGGCAGAAGGCTCAATGATCCCAGACTCAATAGAGTAGGCTTGGGTATCATCTTCATTACCCCGGCACAATCCATCCTACCTTATTCATTCCTATTTTCAGAAGGCTACACCAATAATGAGTCAGAGTATCAGGCTCTCATCACTGGTCTCAAGCTGGACCTTGAGATTGATGTGCCCCATTTGCATGTGAAAGGGGATTCCAAACTAGTCATCAAACATATCAATGGTGACTATGTCTTCAGAAAGACAGAGCTTGTACCATTATTGGAGCACACTCTCCAGCTAATGGCCCAGTTCACATCTCGTCCAGAAGTTACTCATGTCCCTCAATCTCAGAATGGTCAGGCTGACACCTTAGCCATCCTAGCTGCATCACACACAGAGCCTGAACAAGACGATCTGATTATCCATGTGGCACACCAAAGAGTCATTGCTCCCATTACCTCGGATGACGATGACGGCCTGAAAGTGAGTCACCTTACTTCTAGAGCCTCCACATGAGGACCCCCAGGTCCCCCGGATGCAGTGATTGAATTGACTCCCGACTGGAGAACCTCCTTTGTCAAGTATCTCCAGAATGGTAATCTCCCAGCAGATCGGGCCGAGCGCGAGCGAATCCGATGTCGTGCATTGCAGTTCACCCTCCAGGATGGCCCTGGCCATGCGCAGATCCTCTACAAGTACATTTTTGATAGGGTTATCCTCCGTTGTATTCAAGAAGTTGAGATTTCTCAGGTCATTCAAGAGGTTCACGCCAGTTCCTACGGGGCTCATCAAACTGGGCTGAAACTATCTCACCAGATCTACAGGTTGGGGTACTTTTGGCCCTTTATGATCCATGAATGCATCGAGTTTTCCAAGAGATGTCATGCATGCCAAATTCATTATAACTTCATGCATCGACCACCAGAGCCTCTCCACTCCACTAAGTACTCTTGGCCATTTGTGGTATGGGGACTCGATGTCATGGGACCATATCCACCGGCGACAGCTCTCCAGTGCATATTCATCCTAACTACCATAGATTTCTTCTCCAAGTGGGTAGAGGTAGTTCCACTCAAATAGGTTAAGGCACATTCCATTATTGACTTTGTGATCTCCAACATCATATACTGATTTGGAGTCCCTCATGTTGTCCTCACAAATAATGGTACAAACTTATGGGTAGCTGAGGTGAAGAAATTGTACGCTAAGTACAACATTTGTTCTAACCATACCTCTCGCTATCAGGCGCAATCAAATGGATAGATCAAGGAGTTCAACAAAACACTCTCTGACATTATGAAAAAAATGGTTTTCATAATAATAAGAGTTGGCCGGAAAATCTCCCCAACATCCTCTGGGCATACTGGATGACGACTCATAATTCCACCCAGGTGACCCCATATTCCCTAGTATATGTAGGGGTGTCCATGGGTCGGGTTGGGTCGGGTTGATGGGGTTTTTGGACCCGACCCGATCGAAAGAGGTCAGGTCGGGTTGGGTCGGGTCAGACATGTTTTTTAGCTCGGACCCGACCCGACCCAACCCGTACTGAATCGGGTCGGGTCGGGTCGGGTTGATGGGTTTAAGGGGAAAAAATTGACTTTTTATGGATATCCCACAGGACATCTTCGCTTCGACCCGGTGCAACCGATATCCCCTCCACCCAAGAAGAAGCTTCCTCTCTATGCCTCCATGTCATGCAATCAATATTCTTAAAAATGGAGGCAGTGGAGCATCCATCATGGTGGAAGGCGGGTGCTAATGAAGGCGACAACGATCGTGGTGGTTCTATGAGAATCCTCCCCAATCGTCTTCACCTCCGAGTAACAATCGCACTTACATACCCCCATTATCGAAAACACACCAAGAAAAACCAGTAGAACGATGCAAAAAAAATTACAAATTATAATAGTTCTAAGTTAACTTACATGATCGAACTAAATCAATCGCTGCGCTCAAAAAATTCTAGCGCTTCTAAGTTCAGTTCCATGCTCGAAAAATTCCAGTGCTTCTCCTAAAAAATTGAAAGAATTTTTTTTAGAATGATGTGAAAATAAAAAATTGATCCCCACTATGGAAAAATTTCAGCGCTTCTAGGTTTGGTTCCACGCTTGATCGAAATCAATCACTTCCTGATCCTCTATGGTTGAATTCCTTGGATGAAACCCCAACAGTCATCTTGGATCTGGAGAAAAAAGATCTCCCCTCCCTAGTGGATGTGGTGTCGTAGTCGTAGCCGAGACGGAGGAGGAAGGCGGCAGTGAGGTGATGGCCTTAGGGTTAGTGCGGTGGAGTGGTGGCCCTCAGACGAGGTGGAAGAGACGATGAACAGTAGGGAAGGCTATGCAGAAACAATAGTAGAGGCGGGGGTGATGTGCGGGAGTGACAACATTGGCTGAGCAGGATGGATGGTTAGAATGGAGGAAGATGATGGAAAGGGCCTCGGATTGGGAGGGAGGGAGTAAATAGAGTGAAGTATGACAAGAAGGGGTCACGCGAGAGGAATACCGGCTCGGCGAGTCGACGCAATGCAGGTGGCTATCGGGTTGGTTGGGTCGGGTTGGGTTATTTTTTTCCCAACCCGTGACCCGACCCAACCCGACCAAATTATGACTCAACCCGACCCAACCCGTGGAATAATTTTTCTAACCCGACCCCACCCGGTCGGGTCGGGTCGGGTCGGTCGGGTTGGGTCGGGTCTGGACACCCCTAAGTATATGGGACGGAGGCTATCCTACCCATTGAGATTCAATTACCCTCATTGTCCACAACTTTTTATGATTAGAAAGTGCCAAATAAAGTAGCTTAAATTCATCTAGCTGAGTTGGAAGTGCTCAATGAGAACAGGCTTCGTGCCCTTCACAATTTGGAAAGGCATCAGAACGAGATAGCTAGAGATTTCAACAAGAAAGTTCACCTCTGCTCCTTATTTTAAAGTGAATTGGTATTGGCCCTGAGGGCACCAATGATACCTGGTAGGAAAACGCCCAAGTTGGAGCCCAAATGGTAAGGACCTTACATCATTCACAAGTTTTACTCCAATGATGCGTACTCACTGGTTATAATGGATAGTGAGAATTTAACTCCTCCCACCAATGCCAAGTTCCTCAAGCAATACTTTTCTTGAGCCATAGGGTCCCACATGACAATAAATTGCATGGTCCTACATGACCTTAAATTGTACGGTCCTGCACGACCCTAAACAATATGATGGTCCTGCACGACCTTAAACTGTATGGTCCCACATGACCCTAAACTGCATGATGGTCCTGCACGACCTTAAACTGTATGGTCCCGCATGACCCTAAAATGCATGACGGTCCTGCATGACCTTAAATTGTACGGTCCTACATGACCTTAAACTGTGTGTCATCCTGAAAGATGTTAAACTACATATCCAGAACTATGTATGGCTTGATTCCCATCTTCATGGGATACATAGGAACGCTCAAACGCCTCGTCTTGAGTCCAGTCCCATCTTTATGTTTGACTATCCCCTCCTGGGAATAGTTCTTTTGAAGGATCTCACATGGCGTCGTGTAAGCTTCTTTGGCCCCACCCATGTCAGGGTTACGATGATTGCACCATGTGCCCTCCTCCGTTCTTCTAATCCTCCTAATTCCTTACCACATGATGTTAAACTGCATGGACCTTTCAGAACTATGTGTGGCTTGATTCCCATCCTCATGGGATACGTAGGACTGCCCAGACATTTTTTCCATAGGCCCATCCCCAAATGTCCCAAACATGGAGTGTAGTGGTTCATTATGCTTCTCAGTCTCTCCAAATCTCGGTTTGCTTCGAGTGGGAGTGTAATTCCAGCTGTCGGGACCTTATGTGACAGGGAGAGCCTAGTCCTACTCCTTGTTTCCCACACCAAGCGTTGCTCACATGGGCTTAGGAGCTATTAAGGCAATTCCTGCATGAGAGGTCATATGGCTACAGTTGGTCGGGATGCTCAACCTCAAGTCCTCTGACCTTTTCAGGCCCCTGGCCCAAGTCCTCATTTAGGATTGTGTGGTGTGGTATGGACTCACATCCTAATTCACGTCGGACTATTTTTACATGCCACACATATCCCCTTGAGTCATCCATCCATTCATTTATCATTCGTCCCATGAGCGTAGTCCCTTCCATGCTTCTTGAGACCCATCATTTGGGTTTACATCACCTTCTATATCCAAAAGGGCCCCCCGAATGGCATAGATGCTCAGCCCAAGGGCTCTCCTACCATTACAAGATAACGCCCTCGAGGATTGTGAGTGATAAGTTGATACAAGTCCAGTGTTGCAAATATGGTCAACAATCGATGCTCAATTCCCCCCCCCTTCTATCCACACAAAGGTGGATACTGTGTTGCGAACCTACTCAATAGTTGTCCTACATCATTGTTTCTACTTTGTGGTATTCCATAGGTACGATGATTTTCCCTCTCTGTCTCACACATATGACATTAAACTAGGCATCTGTGGTCCAAGATCTATGACCCTAAACTAAGATCACCTTCATCCTCACTACAATACATTAAACTACAAGCTGTTGGTGAAATTCTGTCCATGTCCAAGCCTCAGGCCCCTTGGCCTTTTCGGGCCCCTGGTCCAAGTTCTTACTTAGGGTTGCACGGTGTGGTGTGGGATTATTTCCTCATTCACATCAAGTTACTCACCATGTCGTACACATCCCTGGATGAGATACCTTGACCCTACCTTCGTCCTCACTAAAAGACGTTAAACTAAAAGCTGGCCATGACATTCTGTCCATGACCCAACCTCGGGCCTCTCGGCCTTTTCAGGCCCCTGGCCCAAGTTCTCACTTAGGGCTGTATGGTGTGCTATGGGATTATGTCCTCATTCATACCGGGTTTATAAAAACCACACCGCATACCTCTCTCCCTCTCCTAAGCGGCCTTCGCTCCCTTTCCCTACTATTATCTCTTGAGTAGGCTACCCTTAAGTCGATTTCCTTGGCCCTCTACAGTGATTCACCAATTGGCCCATGAGTACTCTAGTCTAGAACCTGGAGTGTCAGATTCTACCTGGACATGCTTTCACACACTTTTTAGGATTTGTGTTCCTCTTCATTTGGGCTTCCATTAGCTTTCACACCTGAAGGGACCCCCAAATGGCATGAAATCTAGGCCTAAGGGCTCTCCTACCATTATGGGCCAATGTCCTCGAGGGGTTCAGACAATAAATCAATACAAGTACCATGTTGCGAATATGGTATGTAACATCCCGAATCCGGGTGACACGCAATGGGTTCCCCGAACCCAGTTGGTCACATGACCTCAAGCGCGTTTTCCCAAATGCCAGAGGTTGCTGACTAGTAGTGAGGGCCTAGGACTGATAGTGGGGAAACTATGCCCTCATTTTTCAAAATGTAGCGCAGTAGAAAAATATAAACATACAAAAGAGGAAGTAGTAAACAATATAGACCTAAAATGGACAACGGAATTGAAGTAAAAGATAACCAAAAGTCATATATATTATGATGAAACATGTCTCTAATTCTAATAAAGCATCCAAAATAGTATACACTACAATCTGATATAATACAACACAAGGTAAAAGTACAACAAAACAAAACTGAAGCAGTGCAACAGGAACGCAGCAGCATCTTAAGCCTAAGCTTGGTTCCATTCTCTTCTACTCCTCTGCAACAATCATGTACATATGTAGGGATCCTTTTCCTTATAGACATATACATCAATATAATCTGTTTGGGACCAAGACACGACCCAAACAGGGTGTGAGAAATAAATCCCAATAGGCAACCACCAAAGGCCCATACCCAACTGTCAGTGAAAATGTGCAACAGCAGTGTGCGATAATGAAATGCAGTAAACTAGGAAGTAATAAAAGTAACCATTCCTACAAATTACATTTACATTTTAATAATTATTTAACAATTTAATATAATTGAACTTTTGTGTTTTCTGAGACTCGGCCTCGACCAATAATCTCCTATACCATTTCCATAGCAGAAACCACAACATGCTATCTAACAAGCAAAAGATAATAATAATACCAAGCCTGTGATTTAGCTTGGAAGGTACAATATAAGAAATAACCACAGTGAATATTCAAAGTAAACATTGTCCCCAGACATGCAAGTCCTTACCCGCAGGCAAACAAAAACGAAACCCTCAGGTGACTGCCCTTAGGCATAATGAATATTGCCCTCAGGCATACGAGATATCACCCTCAGGAACAGAAGCTACTGCCCACAGGCATAAGAAACATTTTCCTCGGGCCAAAAAAAACTTTGCCCTCAGACTAAACAAAACACTACCCTCGGGCATAAGAAACATTTACCTTATGCTAAACAAAACCATGCCCTCAGGCTAAACAACACACTGCCCTCAGGCAAAAGAAATGTTTCCATTAGGCTAAACAAAACCTTGCCCTCAGGCTAAACAAAACACTGCCCTTAGGCATAAGAAACGTTTCCCTCAGGATAAACAAAACCTTTCCCTCAAGCTAAACAAAACCTTGCCCTCAGGCTAAACAAAACCTTGCCTCAGGCTAAAAAACATTGCCCTCATGCTAAACAAAACACTGCCCTCATGAATTTCATAGGAAAATAAAGCAACCAGGCCAAGCCCAATTCATAAGCAAGCAATTTATATATGTTTCATCTCAATAAAACTCAAAACATGCTATAATCATGGCATACCCATGGGTATCCTGGCCAAACGGATAAACAAGGGAAATGCACCCTCAGGGTGGCCCTATATCAAAGCAACAATCTCAAACAACAGTTTATACTTATTCATTAGATTACTTATGCAATTCTAGGTATCTCAACAGTCAAAGTCTCAGCCATACAACACCCCAAATCATGGGCACGTGGCACAATGGTACACAAAATCAACTTGACAGTTGGAATTAAACACAATACCACCTACCTTGATCTCATTTGATCGATATACATGAAAGGTGCCTCTCGAAACAACCAAGAATGATGTAGATATGAGATAAACGATTACCTGTTCAAACCTAAAAAATCTTCCCTTATGGAAATAATTGGAAGGAAAGATTAAAGAAGAGGTAAGACCTTACCCGTAGGGTTCAAACGAGATCAAAGGTGGAAGAATCAAAGTCCCAGTGAGCGATCGGGAGCTCCTCCAAGTCTTAGCCTCCTCTCCCACTGCTCCTGGTGAGCCCTATGCCTCCTCTGTCGAATGAGGAGGCTACTGCCTATTTTTAACGAAAAAAATAACTATTCGGTGTGTACTCTCAAGTATATGACATGTACTATCCTTTTTAACTGTTCCTATAGCGGCTACTTTCCACCGCCTCACTATTCATTTGTTGACTGATTACACGACGTGTATTACTAAGTACATGGCATGTAGTTAGTTTTTACACCCTTAATCACCGAAAATCCTACATGCCCTGTATTCACATCCCACACAGCCAAAGTACACAGAATGTGTGCAAAAGTACACAGCGTGTACCCATAAATTTAGGATTTTTCCCACATTTCCCTTATTTTCTCAAAAACACTTAAGGAAAAGGGAAAGAAAAAACCAATACCTTAAGAATAAGAACTGGGTTCTTAAAAACTTACCCCCTTAAAGCAATTCATCCCCGAATTACCCTTCGAAGGGTGGTGAAGATAAAGCTAAGAACAATTCTAGCCACTGAGCACGTACGTCGGTCTCCCACTCCTAGGTTTCGTCCTGCACTCGACCATACTGCCATAGCACCCGTACGAGAGGAACTGACCAGCCTCGGAGAACCTTCGTGCTCCTATAAATAATATGAATCAGATGATCCTCAAAGGATGCATCAACCTGAAGTTCAACCTCCTCGGTCTAAAAAACGTGAGACAGGTCTGAGTGATAACGACGCAGTTGAGATACGTGGAAGACATCGTGCATGGCCCGATACCTCTGTGGTAACTGCAACCGATAGGCAACCATCCTGACTCTCTCTAGAATCTCAAACAGATCTACATACCTCGGTGAAAGTTTTCCCTATCTCCTGATCTGCCTGTGTCCCAACCTCAATGAAACACGCAAGAAAACCTGATCCCGGACCATGAACTCCAAGGGTCATTTGCGGCGATCAGCATAAGAT
Organism: Viscum album; assembly: GCA_963277665.1. Classification (NCBI taxonomy): domain Eukaryota; kingdom Viridiplantae; phylum Streptophyta; class Magnoliopsida; order Santalales; family Viscaceae; genus Viscum; species Viscum album. The sequence goes on from OY728156.1 coordinate 102,472,375, forward strand.
TTCTGACGAGACTGTGCAGTATCCATCTGCTTCTGAATCAACTGGACCTACTCTGAAGTCTCCTGCATGAGACATGGTCCCATTAAAGCTGCATCACCTGCCTCCAACTAGCATAAGGGTGATTGTCATGGCCTACCATATAAATCCTTGTATGGTGCCATCTTAATAGTTTCCTGAAAACTATTATTGTAGGAAAACTCGACCAGGGGTATGTGTGTATCCCAAGAGCCCCCAAAGTCTAGGACACATGCATCCAGCATGTACTCTAGCACCTGTATTGTACGCTCTAATTGGCTATCAATATGAGGGTGGTAAGATGTGATCAGAAGCACCTGTGTACCCAGTTCCCTCTGAAAACACTTCCAGAAACAATACGTAAAACAGGAGTCCTTATCTGAAATGATAGAATGAGGGACCCCATAAAGACGTACTACCTCTCGGATATACAAATTCCCGAGATCTTTAACACTAAAGGTCTCCTTGATCAGAAAAAAGTGAGCTACCTTCGTAGGTCTATCCACAACAACCCATACGGCATCATTGCCTCGAGGTGACCTCAACAACCCAGTCACAAAGTTCATCGTGACATAATCCCATTTCCACTCCGGAATGGGTAACTGTTGTAACAGTTCGGTTGGCCTTTGATGCTCCAACTTCACCTGCTGATAGGTGGAACATCTCGTAACAAAACTAGCTACCTCTCTTTTCATACCCAGCCACCAATACCGAAGTCTCAAGTCACGGTACATTTTGGTAACTCCAAGATGCACTGCCCAAGATGAAGCATGAAATTCCTGCATCAAATCCTCACGTATATCCCCTAGAACCCACACTCATCCATGGATATGAAGTACCTCATCATCGCCTATCGTCCAACCAAGATGAGGTTCCGCACTTTCCATCGACTCTCGTAGAACTAGGTATTCTGAATCTGATAGTTGTCTCATCCTCACTCTATCTAAAAGGGTATAAGTCACAGCTAAGGATGAAAGATAGGTTCGTCCCTGACTATCATGCACCTCCAAATGAATCTCAGAGAACAAAGTCATAAGCTTCCACTCACCACTAGCCTCATACACTACCTGTATCTGAGTCCTCCTACTCAGTGCATCAGCTACTGCATTACCCTTACCAGGTGTATAGGCAAGCTCAAAGTCAAAGGACTGAAGGTATTAAACCCACCTTTGTTGTCTCAAATTCAAGTCACTCTGGGTAAAGATTTATTTAAGAATTTTGTGGTCCGTAAACACTACAAAATGTTCTCCCAAGAGATAATGTCTCCAATAACGTAACCAATGAACAACTGAAGCCAATTCGAGATCATGTGTCGGGTAATTCCTATCATGTGGCCTCAACTGCCAAGACCCATACACAACTACTCAATTGCCTTGCATCAACACTGCTCCCAGCCCAATACCTGATGCATCATAGTAAACTTTATAGCTCTTCCCTTACTCTGGAAGTATCAAGACTGGTGCTGATGTCAACCTTCCCTTCAAATCCTGAAAGGCTGTCTCACAAGCTTCTGACCAAATGAAATTCATACCCTTCTTAGTCAAACCCATCAACGGCGCTGATAACCAGGAGAAGTCCTGTATAAAGCGCCTATAGTAACCAGCCATCCCCAAGAAACTCCATATTTCAAACACGTTATTAGGATGCTCCCAAGAAACTACTGCTCTCACTTTCTTTGGGTCTACCGCAACTCCTATCTCTAAGATAATATGACCTAGGAAGTGAATATGGTCCATCCAAAAGTGTCACTTTGAGAGCTTAGCATATAAATGATGCTCTCTCAGTGTACTTAGTATGATCTCAAGATGGGTGGCATGATTGTGTTGAGTGTGAGAGTACACCAAGATATTATCCACGAAGACTACCATAAAAGAATCTAGATATGGGTGGAACACAAGATTCATCAGAGCCATGAAAATTGCTGGTGCATTTGTGAGTTCGAATGGCATGACCAAGTACTCGTATAGACCATATATTCTCTGAAAGGCTATAAGTGGTATGTCTGATGGTCTAACGTGAAACTGGTGATATCTGGATCTCAAGTCAATCTTTGAGAACACTCGTGCTCCTCGAAGTTGATCAAAAAGATCATCAATCCTCGGTAAGGGATATCGGTTCTTAACTGTCAACTGATTCAATTTCCGATAATCCACGTAGATTCTAAGGGTACCATCCACTTTCTTAGAGAAAAGGACAAGTGAACCCTAGGGAGAAATATTGGGTCGGATGAAACCCTTGGCTTATAACTCCTTTAACTACCTCCTAAGCTCCTGAAATTATAGTGTAGCCATCTTATAACGAGGAATGGACACCGGTGCTGCTCCTAGCACAAGATCAATAGAGAAATACACCTCTCACTCCAAAGGTAGACCTCAAAAGTTGTTTGGGAATACATCCCTGAAATGATTAACCACTCGAGGGAAATCCTTTTGACAAGTTCCCTGGTCATCTAGATATAAACTCGTAATCTGGGCTATCACTCCACCTCGCCCACGATACTCGGGTCTAGCTCGGCTCTCCTGGACATCCCATTCTCCCTTGTATAGAAACTCTCCACCCTTTGGTGATGTGAAACTCACCCTGCGATGATAGAAATCTATAAAGGATCGAAAGGGTATCAACCAGTCCATCCCAAGAATGACATCATAGGTTGTCATCTCTAAGACATAGAGTTCCCATAGAAAGTGACACCCACCAACCTCTAGGGGGAACTCCTTACACTCATGCACACCAGACGTTCTAATTCCCAACATAGTGTCTAGTGTCATGATATCAGAATAAGAAGAAACACGGAGCTCAAGGATCTCCACAACAGGCACAAATATAAAGCTATGTGTAGCACTAGTATCAAAAAGTATAGAAGATAAAACAGAAGCAACTAGAATAGTACCTCTAACAGTGGAAGGTCCGGGATCCTAATCATGTTGGGTCTATTGCACTGCATATATCTACCCAGTTTCACGGCCCTATGACACAGCCTGGATACCTTGAGCTGACCCGCCCTGCTGTCTCTGAGATCCTGGTGTCTAGCTACCACAGCCACGACCACCACTTTGTCCTGAACGTCTTGACGTATTCCAATTCCCTAACTGGTAAGAATTTGTTGGACCTGCTCCTGCATGCAGAGTCTGCACATTACCCCTCTCACTAGTCACTGGTGGAAATTCCCTACAAAAACACTGAAGATAACCCATCTTGATGCAAGATCGGCACTTCATCGGGTCTCTCGGGTAATGTGGCATCATATGCCCGCTCCTTCTGCACTGGTAGCATACCACCCGGCTACCAGAAGATATCTATCACCTCTTTGGAAGGTCTGCATGAACCTCATAAAACCCCGGAGGATGTCTCGGTGGCATGACTTTGAAAGGTCAAACACACACCTTAGATTAATATCATCAAGGACTAAGAACTGGAAGCGTAAGAATGGAACAGGAGAAATAAAACATTCAAGTTTTACAAAACAAGAATACACAGCATGAATAATAACCACATGACGTGTTCCCTTAAATATTTCACATGGGCATGTACTTTTGAAAGAACTGGTCATGTAACACCCCAAACACACGGTGTGTTATCCTTACACACGGAATGTACTTGAATTTTCTTCCCATGACCGATTCCTTTTACACAGATAAGCCACACAGCTCCCCTTAGAACAAGGTTACACAGCATGTTTGTTCCAAACACAGTGTGTACTAGATGAGCTTCACCAACACGTGTTGTTCATGACATGGCTGGATACGCGGATCACACTACACGGCGTGTTCCAGATGGACATGAAATGTACTTCTTATGTTTCAACTACCCATATTGTTAATGACATGGTTGGATACTCGTCTGAAACTACATGGCGTGTTCCATACGGACACAGCATGTACTAGGAAAGGTAACACCGAGCCGTGTTGTTAGTTACACGGCTGGATTCCAAGATTACACTACACGACATGTTTATAACTGACACGGCGTGTATCACCTAAGGTTTTTCTATCCATGTTGTTAGTCATATGGGCAATCACAGGGTCAACACAACATGGCGTGTACAACCGGTACACGACGTGTTCCCACAAGAACTTTCCTATCCCATGTCTCTGCCCACATAGCCTATGAAACGGTTAGAGACTACACGATGTGTACATAAGGTACATGGTGTGTACTTAAGAAAAACAGTTTCTTCCTAAACAGAAGAACACATGGCATGTATTCAAAACTACATGGTGTGTATTCTGGGTTTTTTCGGACAATAAGCCTCAGAAACTACTCCGGATCCCAGAAAACACTAAAACGAACATTAAAGTGCCAAATTCCGATTCGTGAGGGCCCATACTCCTCGCGAATCAAATATTGGAATCTTATACATGTTATAATAAGCAAAACAGGGCAATGATCTACCAAATTCCGGTCCATGAGGGCCCATAACACCTCAAGAACCAAACTTTGGTGTTAATTTAAACAAAACCTTACACAAACAATACCCTATCAAATAGAAGGTATTTTTATCACATCAACTATCACAACAACATTCATATATATCACAACACCCATCACAACAACATGAAATTGCTAATGTACCCTATATGGCATGGCAAGAATGAATGACATGTGTTACCTAGCAAGTTCCTATATGATTCATGAGATGGAATACCCTCATCTCATCGAGTTGAAACAAAAATAGAATCTCAACAACATCGATAATAACAGAACAAATCATGTGAATCACTCAAGGTGAAATCAAATCAATTGTAATAATTGAAAAACCAGAAAAATTGCAATTAAATGAGGTAGATTGGCTTTTCCCTGTACATGGGTTAGCTACTCCTGAGCACAGCTTATTACCAAGTACCAATTCTATCCTATCCCTGGCTATAGGCTCAAAACAGTAAGTCAAGAAGAAAAGAATTCATGTGATACCACTTTGTAACGTCCCAGATCTAGGTGCCACACAACGGGTTCCCCGAACCCGGTTGGTCATATGACCTCAAACGCATTTCCCCAAACTCCAGAGGCTTCTGACTAGTAGCGAGGGCCTAGGACTGATAGTGTGGAAACTATGCCCTCATTTGTCAAAGTGTAGCACAGCGGAAAAATATAAACATACAAAAGTGGAAGAAGTAAACAATATAGACCTGAAATGGATAATGGAACTGAAGTAAAAGATAACCAATAGTCATATATATGATGATGCAACATGTATATAATTCTAAGAAAGCATCCAAAACAAGATACACTTAAATCTGATACAATAAAACACAAGTTACAAGTACAGCAAAACAAAATTGAAGTAGTGCAACAGGAACGCAACAGCATCACAAGCCTAAGCTCGGTCACATGCTCTCATACTCCTTTGAAACAATCATGTACCTGTGTATGGACCCTTTAGATTATCAACACCTGCAGCAATATAATTTTTTTGGGCCCAATACATGACCCAAACAGGGTGTGAGAAATAAATCTCAGTAGGCAACCACCAAAGGCCCATGCCCAACTGTCAGTGAAAATGTGCAACAGTAGTGTGCAATAATGAAATGCAGTAAAATAAGAAGTACTCAAAGTAACCATTACTAATAGTTACATTTCCATTTTAATAATTATTTAACAACTCAATATAATTGAATTTTTGCATTTTCCGAGACTTGCCCTCGACCGACAATCTCCTATACCAGTGCCACAGTAGAAACCACAACAGGCTATCTAACAAGTAAAAGATAATAATAATACCAAGCCTGTGATTTATCTTGGCAGGTACAACATAAGAAATCACCACAGTGAATATTCTAAGTAAACATTATCCTCATACATGCAAGTCCTTACCCTCAGTCAAACAGAAACAAAACCCTCGGGTGACTGCCCTTAGGCATAACAAATATTTCCCTCAGGAATACGAGATACCTCCCTCAGGAACGGAAGCTACTGCCCACAGGCATAAGAAATGTTGCCATCAGACTAAACAAAACCTTTCCCTCAGGCAAAAGAAAACACTGCCCTTGGGCATAAGAAACGTTTCCCTCAGTCTAAACAAAACCTTGCCCTTAGGCTAAACAAAACACTGCCCTCAGGCCTAAGAAATGTTTCCCTCATGCTAAACAAAACCTTGACCTCAGGATAAACAAAACATTGCCCTCAAGCATAAGAAATGTTTCCCTCAGGCTAAACAAAACCTTACCCTCAGGCTAAACAAAACCTTTCCCTCAGGCTAAACAAAACCTTGCCCTCAGGCTAAGCAAAACCTTGCCCTCAGGCTAAACAAAACACTACCCTCAGGCATTCTATGAGAAAATCAAGTAACCGGGCTGAGCCCAATGCATAAGCAAGAAATTTATATATGTTTCCTCTCAAGAAAACTCAAAACATGCTATAATCACGGCATACCCATGGGTATTCTGTCCAAACGGCTAAACAAGAGAAATGCACCCTCGGGGTGGCCCTAGATCAAAGCAACGATCTCAAAAAACAATTTATACTTATTCATTAGATTACCTATGCAATTATAGGTATCTCAATAGTTAAATTCTCAGCCATACGACACCTCAAATCATGGTCGTGTGGCACAACGGTACACAAAATCAACTCGATGGTTGGAATTAAACACAAGACCACCTACCTCAATCTCCTCTGATCGATATATGTGAAAGGTGCCTCCTGAAACAACCAAGAACAACATAGATACGAGATAAAAGATTACCCGTTCAAACCTAAAAAACTTCCCTTAGGGAAATAATTGTAAGGAAATATTCAAGAAGAGGGAAGACCTTACCTGCGTGGTTCAAACGAGATCGATGGCGGAAGAATCGGAGTCCCGGTGAGCGATCAGGAGGTCCTTCAAGTCTCAGCCCCCTCCCCCACTGCTCCTAGTGAGACCTCTGCCTCCTCTGTCGAATGAGGAGGATACTTCCTATTTTTAATGGAAAAAAATAACTACACATCATGTACTCTCAAGTACACGATGTGTAATATCCTTTTTAATTGTTCTTCTGGCAGCTACTTTCCACCGCCTCATCGTTCATCTGTCGACTGATTACACGGCATGTGTTACTAAGTACACAACGTGTAGTTAGTTTTTACACCCTTAATCGCCGACAAGCCTACACACCCTATATTCTCATCCCACATAGCCAAAGTACATGGTGTGTGTACAAAATTACATGGCATGTACCCATAAATTTGAGATTTTTCCCACATTTCCCTTGTTTTCTCAAAAAAAACTTAAGGAAAAGGAAAATAAGAAACCCGTACCTCAAGAATAAGAACTGAGTTCTTACATGGTCATCGGTCGATGTTCATTTATTGTTCCCATTTCAGGCCACATGATATGGATGTTGTGTTTCGAACACAGTCAATAGTTATCTTCCATCATCACATCAGACCCTTCAAGCCTTGAATGTTAGTTACATGATTCACATTATTTTCCACCCCATAATGTCCAAATGGAATTTTGAAACTCCTGGCACTATCCCTCAGTGTGCATTTGTACGTTAGGAGGACAAAATCTGCGGTAAGGCATCATTCAGGGCTCTGTACCAACTTACCTTCAGTGTGTATTCCAGGTATTGCAAAATTCCTCTTCCTCCCTTGTTTACCACACCGAGTTTGACTTACATGGGCTTATTGATCAGGTTGAGGTCTTCACTTACTTGGAAGGATTCCACTTCTCCTTGGTCCAAGCTCTAAGACCTTAAACTAATATCTCTTTTAGAACTACGTACAGCTTGATTCCTATTCCCATGGGATACGTAGAAATGCCCTGACATCTTATTTTCAGATCCAGCTCAACTGGGGGGATAGCCTCTCCTGTCTTGTATAATCTAACCTTTCTTGGCCCCCTTGGCTCGAGTTTTACTCCTCAGAATCTCACACGGTGTGATGTGGACCTCGTCCTCATTCACATCAGGTATGCTTTATCACACTGTGCACATTCCCTCTGGAACCTCATATCTTCTGTATATGTCTGAGCCATATGACTTTAAACTATGATGTCTAGTCCCACATGTCTTTAAATTGTTACGTTTATACAACACGATGTTAAAATTCATGGTTAGTTACATCACATGACCCTAAATTGTGACATTATCGTCCTAGTCACAAGACAAAAAACAGCACTACACCGTGATATCCTCACTCTAGGGGACATCGTGTTCGGTATCGGACGCACACCGTACCATTTTTCAACGCCTACATGTGACTTGATTCTTTTGGTGATGCATGTACTTTCTATCCTAGGTCCATCGCTTCACAAAAAAAAATAACACATTCATCCTGAAGGACAAACAAGATATATTAAATGTCGTTTCTTTTGGTGCAAAGGCCAGACCTGCACAACCTTATTATCTCTGGCTCTGGTATCCTACCGTGCCATCAATAGAACTATGTATAGCTTGATTCTCATTCTCATGGGATACATAGTAATTCTCGTGCACTTTGCATCGGGCCCATCCTAACTCTCATTTTCATTCCCTCGACCTAAAACCTCCCCAAGGGACACATGGTGATCTGGAATCCAAGTCCTCATTCACTTTGGGTTACATAATTACCTCACCATGTGTCTTCTGTATTCCCTACCACCTATGGTCCGAGCTCTATGACCATAAACTAAGACCACTCCACATCTTTGCTGCAAGATGTTAAACTGCACAACATCTTCGAGAACTACATACGGCTTGGTTCCCATCCTCATGGGATACATAGGAACACCCAAACATATTGTCTTTGGGTCCATCCCCATGAATCTAAAATCATGTTTCCCCTTATTTTAGCCCCTTAGGCCGAACTCTTTTGGGAACATGTGGTGTGGAGAGTACCTCTTGGGTTCTCATTCATGTCAGGTTTTTCAACAGCTGCACCATGTGCCTCCCTTGTCTTTTCCCAATCTGGTCTGAGTTCTATGAACCTAAACTAAGATCTCCCTATGGGAACTAAGTTCTAGGTTTGGCTAATTTGTTGCCCTGTACACAATACATTAAATAAAGTCCCCCTTAATGGTCCACCCTAGGACCTTAAGTTGGAATTGTGCGAACCCAGGACCCTTGTCCTTAGAAAGGGACTTGACTCCCTCTATCTGATACATCTTATTGTCATACTCAGATGCGTTGTGACAAAGAGACCTAAGTGTGGAATTTTTACAGGGAAATTCCCTCATTCCATGTCTAAGCTTAGTGAGCTCGTTATTTAGACCCTTGTCCTCTTTCACGTCTGAAGGGACCCCCTTTACGTCCTAGTCTCATGCCACATTGTCTTACCTACCAGCTTGGGCCAACATCCCTGAGGACCATGGACGACACTTGCAACAGGTCCCGTGTTTCGAACATGGTTAGCGATCAACCCTCATTTTTCTGTCCCCATTCCAGACTAACGTGAAGTGGATGTTCTGTTTCGAACATGATCAACAGTTATCCCCTATCGTCATGCCACCATCATTGTGGTCCATATCTTGAGCATCATGATTCACATATTTCCACTTTCTTATGTTCAAGTAGAATTCCAACATACTCGATTTTACTCTTCCGTGCATCTAAGTGTGTTATACAGGCAGGTCAACATCATTGGGATGTCATTCACCGAGTGTACCATTTCCCCAAACATGTGCCTTCTTGTGCTAGGAAAGTCCCATCACTACTCCTTGTTTCCCGCATCAAGCAAGATTCATGTGGGCTTAGTAGTTTTGGTAGGATGTGTATTGGTGCAGCCATGCCACACATGCCTTTTATCGTCCCGCATGACGTTAAAATACACCCAAAGAACTATGTGTGGCTTAATTACCATCCTAATGGGGTATGTAGGAATGCCCAACCTCTTTGCTTTGGGCCCAACCTAACTTTCACTTTTGTCCCCTTAACCTAAAAAGAACCTTCTTCAGGGATACGTGGTGTGGTGTAGACTCTTTATGTCCTCATTCACATCGGGTTTATATCTACCGTGCCACATACTCCCTTTCTAGGATCTTCCCTTTCACTCTCCATCCTATCATATGATATTAAACTGCATGAGTCCATATGTCCTCAGCACATGACACTAAACTGCAGTTCTACCCTGAAAAAGTTCAGGATGCCCCATGTTAATCATGGGATGCACCAGATCCCTTGCCAAAGAGGTCCTTCTCGGAAGTATGTTTGATCCATGATCAGATGGTTACGCCCACCTAATGTTCTTTCATCATGGTGGCGTGATTATAAGGGTTTTGGACTCTATTAGAAAAACCCATCAATCCAACTCCACGCTTTGTGTGCCCTTCATTCGAACCCTCGTCTGCTTTCATGTCTAAAGGAACCTCGCCTAACAGTATGGATGATTAGATTATGTCTTGACTTTTTTCCTAGGCCAATGTTCTAGAAGACAAATGGATAACATTTCGAGTCAGGCCCCGTGTTTTAAACATGGTCAGTGGTCAGCCATCATTTGTTGTCCCCATTTCAGGATAATGCAATAGGGATACTATGTTTCAAACATGATCAACAGTTATTCTTCATTGTCATTCCATCCTACAGTGTTTTGAATTTTTGGGTATCATGATTCACACATTCCATTCCCCTATGTTTGGATTAATTCTAACGCCCCTAGAGGTACCCCGCTCATGCACTAGAGCATATTGGGGAAGTGAAAGTTAGACTGACTTGAGGACTTTGTCCTCCAGTCAGGTTTTCCCCTTTCTTCTTGGAAGCCCGAAAAGGGTCATTTCTACCTTGGGTGTCCAAAGTGTGATTGTCACTCCCATTCTCAAATGGATTGATAATGTGAGCATCTTTTGTTTCTCACATAGGGCATGACCCATGTGAGCTTAGGAATTGACCGCTATTTACTTAGGGATTGTAGTCAAAGTGCATTAAAATAAATGAGCGAATAGTCCGTTCATGAATACAATTCAGAGCTAGAAGTAATGAAGAAGGATGAGTTTATGGGGTCGGCTAAAACAAGGCCCTTAAGGATCGAAATTTTGGATGGACTGCTCCAATACTACCACCTTCCGACTTGTGGACTCCAACATTTCTTCCCATCCCCTGAGATCTTTCTCTTCAACAGCAGTAGTGGGACGTAACTCATTAGCCCTGGCTTATGCCCATGATTTTTTAGTCTGGAGCTTAATCATTTGGCGATTCACCTACGCTATTTTTTCCTGATCATCCGTGAGTTGGTCCTTCAACCGCTCAAGGAGCTCATATTGGTTTGGAATGAATTCCTCCCTTTCCTTCATTTTCTCTTCAAGGTGTTGGACCTCCTGCTCTGCCTCCAGGAAGGCCTGAGTATTCTTTGAATCCTCCTGGTGTCAGGAAACGTCTGAATGTCGGTTATTCTCCTGTATCTTCTCCTCCATGTAATCACGGATCATTACATGAAAATGGCGAGTGTATACCCCTCCAACATAGAGAAAGTGTATCCAAGTGCGGAGTGACCCCATACGACTTAGCCATTCTACTTTTGGTTGGCTGAGAAAGCATCTGATGCACTTCCCTGCCTTGCGCAGTGTCATATGGCTCTCCTTCGCAGCATCTAAGTCAGAATTGTCACTTTATTCGGGGTTCGCGGGCCTATATTTGGGGAAAGAGGTGAGGATTTCAGCAGTAGGGTCTTCTTAGGGAACCTCCTCCTCGTCAGAAACTTCACTCTCATCAAGTTGGAGCTCTAACCTAGCAGCATTACCATCCCTCATTGCAATCTTCGGCTTATTGAGTATTGGGGTAGGGCCACCTAGAATGGTTGCTTCTGTAAAGGTCGACGTAGTCACTTCCCATCTAGCTCCTATAGAGGTCTCGAACTTGATGGTTTTTCATGCCTCCAACCTTGCGATCACTGCATCAGGAATCAATATCTTGGTTAGCTGGATTCTTCAGCAAAGAGGAGAACCAATGAGAAAAGGACTCACGGGAGCTGATAGCGGTAGTGTCCAATGTCTGTGTCATGGCGGGATCCGTCGCCATAGGGTAGCCTTCGACGCTTGTCAACTCAATCACCGACGTCAGCTCCTCTTGAACAATGGGGATGGCAGGGGACTCTCCTTCTGGCTCACTATCGCCGACTCCAGCTAAAATCGGCACCCCACTATGCTCGGTCCTGAGGACAGGCTCTCGAGGTTTCTCCCTGGTCTCTGTAGGCATACCTTCACCCCCTGTGGGGAAGGCTTCCTGGGGACCCTCGCCCATGTGTTCCTAAATAGAGTGGGGTTTGGTTGACGGATTGAGATTATGAAAGATAAAGGTCGATGGAGATAAGGTTTAAACCATACCTCAGGCTTATCTTCCATTTCTACATTGGAGCCGATGATTTCACCGCTCTCTTGGGAGCTCTGCTGGTGAGCGGGAGCTTTTGAGGGCCCCTATCCACCAAGAACTTCAACTTGGTCCACCTCCTCTTCTTCATGCCCATCTTTTTCACCCCCCCCCCTTCTTCTTCATCTTCTTCTTCTTCTTCTTCTTCCTTTAGACTTTCATCCTCAGATGACAGTTTCTCTGGGTCATGCTCTTGGCCAAGCATCACTTTCACCGGGAGATGCGGTTCTTCATACCGCCCCTACTGGCATGCGTACATATCCATGACTGTTAGTTATGTATGCCGACGATGAAAGTTTACCCTATCCATCATCTGGATGCGCCCTATGTCTGGAAGATCGATCTCGGTGCATATCAACCTCTGCCAGAACTCTTCGGCGGACATGGAATGTCGCAGTGTTCTCTAAGCAGCCCACTGAGAAGGGAAGATAACATCGGAAGATGGATTCAAGTGGTACCTGAGTTGCTTTCCTGGGAGCTCCCTAGCTAGACCATGAGGTCGTGTATGAGACCACCCTTCCCCAAAGGGTGGAGGTTCATTCTCAGCCTGCATTTCCCCTACTGATGAAGTACCGACCTGCGCCATGCTAGCTGTCCGGCCCGTTCTTTGCCTCACTTCCCCCATGGTGCCTCGTTTACCTCCCTTCTCTTCGGGCTCTGCACTAGTCACCTTGATCTTCTAGATGCATTTCCAAAGAATCTCCTCAGGATTTGTTCTTGTATAGTGTTTGACATACTCTGTTGACATCCCCACATTTACATCGGTGGGGGGGAGAGTGATGATTTCACCCAAGCCTTTCATCATGAACATAAGCCACAACTAGTGGAGAATGTAGGGATTATGATCTTCCTGAACCTCTGTGTATACTTTCTTGGGCATCCGCTGCATGCACCTAAACTTCCTGGTGAACCTGGTCAGCACATACGACTCGCAGAAGATTTTTCCATCCATTCGGGCCACCAGCACACCGCCCCGGATGCTCTGCAGGTACTCCCTCTACTCTAGTAGACCCCTCCCATCATCTATCATTTGGCCAACCGGGGTTCATAATGGGTGGAAGTCGAAGTGGGTGTGGATTCCGATCTTGAGCTCGATTCCCTCATCCCTGAGCGTCAATGGGAAGATTCCAACGATGTTCAAGAGGGATGGTCGCATATCGTTACCAGGGGTGAATGGAATTCGGGAAGTCATACCCACCACAATGGGTTGCGACCCAGCTGTGGAGAATCTGGAATAGCCTGCATATCCTCTTGGGCATACTTCCCCTTGAGATGCACCCTAAAATACTGTATAGCCTAGCCAAAACTGGCACCCCTAGGTTAACCTTGTTCTTTTCCACCATAATCTCATCCATCACTAACATCCCTAGGCGGACTCCCATCCTCATGTCCCTCACAGGAAACAACCATCTTCTCAAGAATGCATCAAGGAAGCCAGCATATCGCACATTTGGGTCTCTACCTTCATTAATGTCAAAATGCCACGATCGGTACTCTCTTGTCTCCAAAATCTTCTAATATGATCCCACTTTTCCCCTCTGAGATGTGTTCGGGCATTACTTCCCTTGGCTTGGCATCTTCACGCCTATGTCCTGGGTCAGGAAGAGACTAAAACACCCTGAATAGAAGATTTCCTTTAGGATATATTTTATTTTGAGATCCTCTTTGGCCAGCTTCAGCAGGTTCCATGACAGGATTGAGGTGCATGTCTTATCCCCCCAGACATTCTCCATCGGGAGGAACTCATCGTACTGATTCCCCTCCAAGGGGATTCCCCCAATACAATGGACATCCCATAGGATGATTCCCACCTCCCCATGGTGGAGGTGAAAAGTGTTGGTATCAGGAAACCAACGACTAAAAAGCTCTACTACCCAAGTCCTGCTGTTAGTAGAAGTGGAATTGGGACGTCCAAACGACCTCAAAAAGCCCAATGGACTGCAGCTCCAGCCCGAATTCCTCGCATGTCTGACATACCCAATACCCCCATGCCCACTCATTGGTAAAGTTTCCCCCAAATCTGAAATCCCATTCCTTCCATCTCTTTGTCTTGTCAGTAATGCTGCTTCTGAAAGTACTTGAATAAATGGTGGGAGATTCCTCGGGGACTCGATCGCTTCCCACAATCGTCCTGGTCTTCAGATTTAGGACATAGATGGTTGTGTTTTTCATTTCCCTAGCAGTATGGCCATTTTTTGTGATGTGGAATTGCGAAAGACTATCCTCGCACGTCACCCATGACCGTAGTGTGTCTGTCTCGAAACTGGGCATCAACACCTCTTCCATAAGACCGAAGTTCCATAGCGTCAAGATACCGCTCAGGAAGTAATCCTATTGAGCCTAAGTAAGATTGCTGAAAAGCATTTGGTTATCATACACAACCCTCCTCGCACAAAGAATCCGAGGATTCACGATCATTTGGGTTCTTCTTGTAGCAGCAGAAACCTCCCTCTCAGCATCATTCTATTAAGTGTCCATTTCGGATATCTGAAGAGATCAATGCAAAAAAATGAAGTTCGACACGCAAAAGCGGCAGCGGCACGAAAGAAGGACGACTTTCACGGGAAAAAAAATTGATGGCACGCAAAAGCCAGAGTCGGTTTCAGAAACTTACGTACGGATCAGGACCGTTTTCGTGCACAAGATCAAAATGCTTGTCGCATGGAAAAACTCAAAGTAGTGCCTAGGGGGGGCCTCGACCTATTTATAAAGTGTCGATGTGACTTCCGCGTGAAGTCAACCAGTTTGTGTGTAGAAAATGTGTTTTTGCGTGACCCCAACAAGGTTTCCCCTTTTTTTTCAGCGGACCCTCAGAATCTACATTTGGGTTCTCTTTCAGCTCTGATTCTGAGGGGGGGGAATTTGTTGATGCCAAAATTTGGAGAAGGGTCACATCAAGTGGATAAAAGAGCAACAAAAGAGTCTGGGATGTCAAGAGAAGAATCTGAAGTCCAGGAGGCGGCCGCACGCAAGAGTTTAGGGATACACGCAAGCGGCCTTCAAGCATGAAAAATCTTCTGTGTTTGACCCCCTTTGCGTGCACAAGGAAATGTCAACCTAGAGTTTGCACGGCCGACCCCATTTCCATGCCCAAGGTGACGTCAAGTGGGAGTTTGAGTGCCCAATGCCCTTTGCGCGCACAAGGCGACCACTAGGAGTTTGCGCGCTCGGCCCCGTTTTCGCGCCCAAGGCGACGTCAAGCAGAAGTTTGAGCACCTGGAACCCTTTGCACGCACA
This sequence comes from Viscum album, assembly GCA_963277665.1. NCBI lineage: Eukaryota > Viridiplantae > Streptophyta > Magnoliopsida > Santalales > Viscaceae > Viscum > Viscum album. Next base: position 102,487,881 of record OY728156.1, read on the forward strand.
AGGCGACATCAACTAGGATTTTGCGTGTCTGGCCCCATTTCTGCGCCCAAGGTGATGTCAACCGGAAGTTTTCACACTCGGCCCCGTTTTTGTGCCCAAGGTGATGTCAATCAGGATTTTGAGCGCCCGTTTCCCTTTGCACGTCCAAGGTGACGTCAAGCAGGAGTTTGCGCATATGACGCCCTTTGTGCGCACAAGGCGACGTCAACCGGGAGTTTGTGCACCCGACCCCCTTTGCACACCGCCCCGAGGAATCCATCTATAAAACACAATATATCCCAACCCTCCGGGGATGGTAACATAAGATGAAGCGACACTCTGCTGCACAAAATCCATGTCTTCCATGACCACATGAAAAACCCAATGGCCTTCAGGTATGGTATTTTGCATGACAGATTCCCCAGGGGGGGCTCCTTCGGGTGGTCCCTCTAGGGCCTAATCCTCGTGAATTTTGTTTCTTCCCAAGTCTATTTCATGCAAGGGATACCCTTTTACATGCAATTTCCCTCTGCGTTAGGCACTCTTGTGTGCCACCCGTCCATCTTGCACGCGACCTTACCTTCTTGCACGCAACCTTTCTCTCTTGCGCAAAACTCCTCCATCTTGTGTGCCACCTTTCCCTCTTGTGCGCAACCCCTTTTTCTTGTGCGCAATCCTTCCATCTTGTGTGTAACCCTTTTATCTTGTGTGCGAACCTTCTATCTTATCCTTGGACCATTTTCTTATGTGTACTCTATGTGTTTCCCTCACCTTAAGGCACCTTTTCTAATCCCCCCTTATGCGCAACACACCTGCATCATGCACTCTCTTACCGTGTGGCCCTTCAGGTTTTCATGGAGCAATTTCAAAGTCCCTCGGGTGGCGCTTTCCATTGCGTTGCTTCCCCTCATGCTTCTTTGCATAGGAATGCTAATGGCTATTTCTTCTTCACATAGCCACACTAACATGGACCCCCCCTCCAATGGACCACTCCATAACACCCCTCCCACGACATTGTTGATGCCTTCCTTCCCTCAAAGGTAGGTGGGTATCGGTTATGTAAGTCCTGGGGGTGTGGAGTGAACCCACTTCATCTGAGTTTCAGGATGTTAAAATGTCAAGCACCATCGTCCTCAGCACATGACGTTAAACGGTGACCACACCCCGTGCGTCAGACGTGGGGTTCCCCCACCTTGGACATTCTGCATGCCCACTGGTCTCCATGAGAGTGAGATCACTCCTCACATGGAATGACATCCTCCTTATCAGAGCAGTTTCTGTTCATGGGGAAAGGGAAACCACCTGGTGTAAGCCCCTAGATTTTTCTTGCAGGAGGTATCATCCTTGCTACTCCTCTCTTCCTGGGTGCCAAATCCCTATCCCGCTGGGCTTTGTCACCACCCAGGCCTCCACCCTGGAGTAAGTCCCAATCTTCATCTCCCCGGGCTGATAAGCATGTGTAATCCCCTGTTTCCTATTTGGGATACTAACTACGCATAAGCCCCCATTCCACTTCCCACGAACGCACCTTCTGCGATGTGATCATCAGCTCTTTAATGCCTCTTGTTTCTCACACCAAGCATAAATCACGTGGGCTTAGAGAAAGCACTGGCCCTGATATCCTCTTTGGAAATCCTTGAGTGTAATCCCCAAACCCATCCTGAACTACGTGGTCTTTGATCCTTGCCAAGGTAAGGTACGTAGGAAGCCTCCTTGAGGTTCAAGACCACCACTCATTAGTTTGGACCATCTTCACGTCGGCTCACCAAAACCCATCCTGAACTACGTGGAATTTGATCCTTGCTAAGGCAAGGTACATAGAAATCCTCCCTGAGGTTCAAGCCCACCACTCATTGGTTATGACCCCCTTCACGTTGGTTCCCACTCCTCCTAAACTATGTGGCCTTTGATCCTTGACAAGGCAAGGTACGTAGGAAGCCTCCCTGAGGTTCAATCCCACCACTCATTAGTTTCGACCCCCTTCACGTCAGTTTCCACTCCTCCTGAACTACGTGGTCTTTGATCCTTACTAAGGCAAGGTATGTAGGAAGCCTCTCTGAGGTTCAAGCCCACCACCCATTGGTTCCGATCATCTTTAAGTCATCTCACCAAAACCCATCCTAGACTTTGTGGTCTTTGATCCTTGCCAAGGAAAGGTACGTAGAAAGTCTCCCTGAGGTTCAAGCCCACCACTCATTGGTTTCGACCCCCCTTCACATCGGTTCCCACTCCTCCTAAACTATGTGGTCTTTGATCCTTTCCAAGGCAAGGTAAGTAGGAAGCATCCTTAAGGTTCAAACCCACCACTCATTGGTTCCGACCTCCCTTCACATCGGTTCCCACTCCTCCTAAACTATGTGGTCTTTGATCCTTGCCAAGGCAAGGTACGTAGGAAGCCTCCCTATGGTTCAATCCCACTACTCATTGGTTCCGACCCCCCTTCACGTCGGTTCCCACTCCTCCTGAACTACGTGTTCTTTAATCCTTGTCGAGGTGAGGTATGTAGAAAGCCTCCCTGAGGTTCAAGTCCACCACTCATTGGTTCTGACCCCCTTCACGTTGGTTCCCACTCCTTCTGAACTACGTGGTCTTTGATCCTTATTGAGGTAAGGTATGTAGGAAGCCTCCCTAAGGTTCAATATCACCATCCATTGGTCCCGAACCCCCATTCACATCGGACCACCTTTGTCCCATGTGACATTAAACTGCATGCCCCCCATTTTCGTCTTGCATGACATTAAACTGCATCCACCATCCCGAACTACGTGGGCTTTGATCCTTGTCTCCTGGATAAGGTACGTAGGAAGCCTCCCTTAAGTTCAACCCCATCCAGCGGAAAACTATTATTACCCCATCCAGTGGTAAGCCGTTGTAACCACAACCAGTGGTAAGCCATTGTGACCCCATCTAGCAGTAAGCCATTGTGACCCCATCCAGTGGTAATCCATTGTGACCCCATTGAGCGGTAAGTCGTTGTGACCCCATTGAGCGGTAAGCCGTTGTGACCCCATCTAGTGGTAAGACATTGTGACCCCATCCAGTGGTAAGCCGTTGTGACCCCATCCAACAGTAAGTCATTGTGACCCCATCCATTGGTAAGACATTGTGACCCCATCCAGCGTTAAGCCGTTGTGACCCATCCAGCTGTAAGCCGTTGTGACCCCATCCAGCAATAATCCGTTGTGACCCCATCCAGTGGTAAGCCGTTATGACCCCCATTTAGCGGTAAGCCATTTTCAACCCCATTCGGCGGTAAGCCATTGAAGTCCCCTAATCGACGGTAAGTCGTTGTCAGATGAACTACGAGGACTTTGATTCCCTGCCACAGGGATACATAGGAGGTCTCTTCGAGACTCAGGCCCAACATCACCATCATCCTTGAGTAGACTCCATATCATTCTCTACCCACTTCACTTAACCATCCATTATCCATTTCGATTCTTACCCAGGCCGCCACATCCCGGTGGGATCATACCACCTTATTCCACATTCCATTTAATAACAAACGGGTAGCTAACCACGCGTTAGCCCCAAAATTGGTGTTCCCTCCAGGGGTCACACCCACCTGATCCACTACAGTCAGTGTTCTGATCAGCCCGATCCATCTCCGCTAGACATTAAACTCATGTCATACCCTGTGTTAAACATAGGAAGCTGAGGAAAACCTCATATACATGTATATGGAATATAATTCCCTGTATTTGACGTGGGATGCCTCAGGATTCTGTGCCCTTGAGAAGCCCTATAATAAGGGGAAGAAACCCAGATGTTCCAGTGTCCTAGCGTTCATACACACCAGTGATGTCCAACGTGACTACTCCCTCGACAGAAGGTTACTACCCTGACCGGACCCCTTGGAATGTCCCGACAGAAGCAGTGTAATTAACTAGTTTCTATAAAGATATGGCATTGGGAAGAGTTTCATGAACAACATCTTAAATCTTTAAGAGAGACCTGGACTAGGTGACGAGTTCTGAGGAGGAATCCACATAAGGAAGAACCAACATCCCATAATCTAATTTCGATCAAGGAGCAAACATCCCTGAATAAGGAACGGATTTCACCCGCCTTTGGAAAGCAGGAATGCGGGGCAAAAAACAAGTTGTGCGTCCTTGATAGATGGACGTGCATGCCTCAGTGAAAGTATTAGAAACAATATAATATAGATCAAAACCACACTATGTAAATAACCTAGTCTCAGACTCACCTACAACTAACATCTCTTAGACTCCCGACTGCCACTGTTAAGACTAGATATCCAATAAGCACACAACCATTTAAAGAGGTATATTAAATTACTTTATTTATTTTCATTAGTTTCGCTTTAAATTAATTAATTATTTAACCATTAATTAACCATTAACATTTTCCACATTACATTTCATTAGTATTACAAAAAATTTCCATGACCTCCAGGCATAAGAAAACTGAGTCCATGGCTTCTTAGAATTATAACATCATCATTGCATCCTAGAAAGATCCAACCCCATGGGTTAAACATTTATTCATTTATTAACAACATTACTTTCCATATGATCAAGTACTCTAGGAAAACATACTAAGCTACCAAACAAGGTATACAGCCAAGCACATCCATATACCTCAAGCAGTGGGTAAAGGAAAGTAGATAAACAAAAAACCTGGCTATAAACCAAATAATAGATTCAAAAAAGAATTCAACTTTCATATCAATGGTTAAACCAAGATTAAACTCATTCTATCATCCTCGGTGTTCTCTTTGACACCCACATGCATATCTCAATGCATCCTGCCATAACAAGAATTAACTAATGCCACAACAACCAGGCCTCCCCACCCCATATACCACAACAAACCTCCAGGATCATACATCCTAGGCTCATGTCACATTCGGGCCTCCCCATACCATATACCACGACAGCCCTATAGGTTCATCCATCCCAAGCACATGTCACATCACAAGCAGTAGGAAACAAACATAACAACCGGGCTCTTGGCCCTAAACGACATCATACCTTCACACGCAACGAGCTCTCACGGCTTTAAAGCACATGGAACTTGGCCTTTACAAGAAAGTGGACAACTCAGTCCCAACAAAGTCATTATATTTTATCATGAAACCAATTATTATTCCATATTGAATTAATTGATTCATTATTTATAGGTTCCAACTGCGGGCAACCTAACCAGTAAGCTATCACAAGCTATCAAAAATTAATTAAACAATTAATTTAACATTACTTTAAATATTTTATCTACAAGCATCAACATTATTCACATATTTATTCAATTACATTAACACATGGAAGATCAATTCATTTAAACATGCTTGTAGCATTAAGATTACAATACACCAGATTCATTAAACATTCCTCTTTAATCTTTTAGACAATTAATTAACAATTAATTATGGATTTATGTTATTTAAAAAATACATATGCTAATCCAAGCATAACAAGCACAACATAGGTACCACAATATCTATAAAAACAAGAGGAAAATCATTATCGCAATATAAAGCAGCAATATCATCATGTGATCGACACTAATTGTTTAATCTGGTTAAAGTAATTATTAAGTTAATTTAATTGGAATCCAAGGGGATAAATCATGATAGTTCTATTATTGAATATAAATAAAAGAGAAACAATGAATCCCCTACATAAAAAAGGGTTTCAATGTTCTTTTTACGGGAACAGACCAATGTTGTGGATCCCAATCGCCTCTCCCAAAAGAACTGCACCCATCCAAGGATGTCGTTCCACAAGCACACCAACAAAAAACCAACAAAAATCCCTTAAAAACATGGAGATCAAGAACCATCATATATAAAAGAGTAATATGTGAGAACATATCAAAGAAACCGCAAGAAAGGAGGTATAACATACCTTGGATCAAAGAAAGATCGAAGGAGGGAAGCTAGAGATTGATCATTGATAAAGGAATCCCCAAAACATTGAAGAGGGGGTTTCCGAGTCACCAAGAATCAGAAGAGAGGTGTTGCAGACATAGGTTTTGACAAACTCGAGTGGTTGAAAATGTTTAAAACATATAGCATCGGGGATTTACACAATGTGAAATCCCTTTTCATGTCTTGTAATCCTTAGGGTTTGGTTTCCACTGAAAATTTCATCTCCTTTTCATTTTATTTAACCTCGAAAGCTTACATGTCATGTGTAATTATTCTTGTTTCTATCATTTAGCAGCTCAGTCCCTCTGGACTTCATCTGAGCCTCCTCTGAGAACCTCAGTCTTCGGAAACATGCCAAGGGTCTATCCATGTAGATCATGGCCCTTACATAGTTCTTGTGGCATTACAAGTTACATAGTATGACCACGGTTGATATGAGATATTATGTATATGGCATGGTTGTGGTGTTTACTTACTTTTATTTATTGTTTCCTTGATATAGGAGCATGAAACTTGTTTTCTAGGGATCCTTGTTGGGCTTGATAGTATCACTTACAGTTATTACTTTTTTCATGGGCATTTTACTCGTATTACTCTCATATCTGTTATATACCTTGCACTCTTATTTAGCTTATATTGCACAATCATGACTTTTTATAGAAACCATGGGTGGTGAGCTACTGAGATTATATATCACACCCTATTTGGTCTATTTTTGGGTACCCAGACAGACTATATGGATGCAGGTAGGTACTAGGGAAACCACCCACAGTTCGATGCTTGACTTTTTGTCATGCTTAGGAGTAGAGGAGTACAAGGTCAGGATGAGGCTTGTGATGCTATCTAGAGATAGTTAATTTTGGTCTTTTTGGTATTTTGACACATGTATTGTACTAATTCTTGTATACCTATTTTGGTTGCTTCATAGAAACATGACATGATCATCATTGTATCTGATATTCCTTCTGGTATTATTGTATATATCTATCTTTGGATTTTTACCTCATGTTCAATTGTTATAATGCTTCTACTATTGAATTTTATTATTATTCTGTTGTGTTACACTATGACATGATGGCATGGTCTCCCCATGTATACACCCTAGGCCCTCGTTGCTAGTTAGAAGTCTCTAGCATTTGGGGAGATGCACTTGAGGTCATGTGTTCAATCGGGCTTAGGGCACCATTGAGTGGCATCTGGGTTCGGAACATTACATATATGCACCACAAGATTTTTTGGTATTTATTATCCTAGTGTGACTTGAATCTTTATCACATGAATTAGGTGGAGTACTTGCAAAAATTTTACTTTGAGATGGAATATGCTCATGGGAAAGGAAATGTATTTATAGATGCACTGATCAGGAAGACACGAGAGGTTACATATTGAATGTCATATGTTGAGTGGAAACTCATGGCTATTTTGGAAAATTGGTAGGTGTGGATAGCTAAGTATTGAGGGGCATTGGTTTGTGAACACTTAGTGATCATGTCCCTATTGTTAGAATGAGTGAAGGCCAATCAGGAGCTTTGTATGAAATGTGGGGAGATACATGAGATGTTGGAAGCTAGTGGTTCTATTTTAGGATGGGCTTTGGATAGACACGAAGATCTTATGGTTCATGTAATAGTAATGGTTATGTCTCCCATGAGAGAGAAGTTGATGATATTATTTCATGATTTACATTGGAAAGTGAACCCAGGGTCGACCAAGATGTATCATAATGTCAAGTGATAGTTATGGTGGCCCGAAAAGAAGAGATACATTGCGGGTTTTGTATCTCATTACCTAACATGTCAGAGAATCAAGGTTGAGAATCAGATACCTAGAGGGTTACTCTGAAAACTTCCAGTGTCTGTATAAAAGTAGGATGAGGTGACCACAGACATTGTGACAAGTTTCCCAATACCCTAAGAGGTTGAGAAACCATTTGAGTGGTAGTGGATTGGTTGACCAGGAAGTCTTACTTAATACCAATCCAATAGATGAATTTAGTAAATGAGTTAGGAAAGCTCTATGTTTGAGAGATTATGTGTCTTCAAGGAGTACCTTATATCATGGTATCTAATAAATATGCTTGATTTACCTCACAGTTTTGGAAAGGGTTACAAAAGGTGATGGGTAATTAGTTGAATTTGAGCATGACCTTTCATCCTCGGATTGGCAAGCAGTCGGAAAGAACGATTCAAAATTTAGAGAATATGTTCTGAGCGTGTATTCTAGATTTTGGATAAGCTTGGGAAGATCACTTTAATCAAGTGGAGTTAACCAATAATAATAGTTTTTAGTCTTCAATTCAAATGGATTTGTTTGAATATCTCTATGGGTAGTTATGTTGATCTTTGTTATGTTAGCATGAGGTAGGTGGGTCTTTTGTTGTTGGGTCGAGTATGGTACTAGAGATCATAGAACGGGTGAAGTTTATTCAGAAATATCTTTTTTCAGCTTAAAATAAGTAGTGATATTATGATGACTAGAGGAGACGACCCTTGGAGTTCTCTAGGGATAACATGGTTTTATTATGGGTTTCTCATCTGTTGGGGCATGGTGTTTGAGGAGGTAGGAGAAATCAGCACTATGGTATATTAGGTCGTTCGAGATCATCGAATGCCTCGGGATGTTGGTTTATCTATTGGACCTTTCTCTACGGTATCAAGGTATGTACAATGTGTTCCATGTGTCTCAACTTCAAAAGTACATGCTTGATCCTATGAATGTGCTTGATTGTGAGGATGTTGAGCTGGAGTAGGATGTATCTTTTGTTGGGTGATCGATTCAGATGGTGGACTGAAGCGAGAAAGTGTTGCAAGGAAAGATCTTTCCTCTTATTCAGGTTCTATGGAAGTACGCATGCACTATAAAAAAATGATTTATGCAAATATAAATTTATTGATAGATGATATATTTGTTGGTAAAAAAGGACAGTTCCAACAGATATTAACTTTTATTAGTATTAATTTTAAGTACCAACACTTGTTTTTACCAACATATATATCTATTGATATTGATCATTCAATACCAACATATCTTTTTACAATGGTTAAATTTACGACTTTATCATACTAATACCATCAATTTTTTACCAACACATGAATTTGTTAGTAATAATAACAATTACCAAAAAATATTTTACCATCAATAAAAAAATGTTAGAACAATAACAACAAAGATATTATCAATGACCAATTAATAAAAACCCACATTTTTTATATTATTATTTTTATGACCAAATTTAATATCCATTTTTTGAGGTCTTCTTAAAAATATATCATTCATTCATTTTAATTATCAATTTTCTCTAAATATCAATAGTGTTTATATTTTTTAATGTTGTTCATTCGATAAATATTTAAATAATTTTTATAAAAATCAATTTAAATCATTAGGATGTTTGATAATCTCTATATACATGAGAATTTAATTTTTATATTTAAATTTAATAAACATAATTAAATCTAACCAAAATAAATTCAAAAACTTAATTATTTAAATTTAATAAATAAGAAACATAACAATCAATTGATTAATATTATTTTATTAATTATTGATATGCACATATTGAAATTTTATTTTATATTATAAAATAAAATTATTATTTTTTATAAAATTTTATACAATACAAATCATACATATATGTATTATATTTTTATTTTAAAAAAATGAATGATCTTTGTTATTTTATTTATTTTATTTTATTTTTAAAAATCACTACTCATATCGCCAACCCTAATTGCACCCACCCCACCACCACGTGATCCACCCCTACCCCACGACATCATCTCCCTTCACCACCACTGCCTCTATAACCCCCCATCACCCTCAGTGACCCCCGCTGCGTCCTCCTCCACTCTCTATCGATGTCATCGCCTCCTTCGCGACTCTCGTCGCCTCCTCCACGACCCTCCACCTATGACATTGCTACCCTCCACCTACACCACTAGTCCTATCGATTGTGACCCACTGCCCTATTTTAGTGACCATTCAACCCCCACCGTCCCCGACCTTCATCGCTCGACCCACGCTATCCCCAACCTTTCCAGTTCGACCCCCACCATCTCCGAACTTCCTCGCATGACCATTACAACCTTGTTTTCAGACTATCCCTATCAACAACGAGGTATTATCTAATATTTATTCAGTTTAATCACCTCCCCTCATCCACAATCGAGAGTAGGGTGGAGAAATTTGATGCGGAAAATGAGCAATTTGATTCATCTAGGAATAATTTTGTCTTCAAAGTACCTGATAATTCCAAGTCTCTAGGCACCATGGCTACCATATTGAAGGTAATATTTAACCATTACATTCCACCCCATTATAATTCAATTTCATACCTAATTATTCTATGAATAAAATTGTGGTTGTAAGTTATTTTGTTTTTTGTAGGAACAAAATGAAAACTCTGTAGTGGAGGCCTTGAGAATGTTGTGTGCTGATTTCTCTAAAACTATTAATGTTGTTTAGGAAGATTCCTAGTATAAGGAGGGAATTTATTTGGTTAATAGGGCACTTGATTTTAGTTTTTAGGATGTTAAGGGATTTCAAACTTTAATGCAACGTGTTATGGATTCCATCCCAGGGGAAGATATAATTTGATGGGTAGAAATATTTTACATGTTTTCTGTGAATAGATTATTCATATTTAGAACATTGGATGAGTATGAAAATATTATTTATAGGTTTTACCTCTTATTTTTGTTGACAAAACCCTACATTCATTTTTGATATGGATATGAGTGAGGCTTCTTTGGAGTATCTTGATCTTAGTTTGCTTACTAGAATTCAACAACTCCCTGTGACATTTTGTATGAATATTCTTAGTTAATGTATTGATTAATATTCTATTTGGATAGAATGGTAGCAAGTTTTTAGCTCAGGTATGTTATAACAAAACCTCTTTCATTCTAGTTCTCTCAATTTTTAATCGTCTTTACTATTTTTTGTTCGGCATGCACATCTCTGCAGATGATTATTTATGGTGGGGGTGATTCAGTTATCATCATCACTAATAGTGCATGTAAATAAGATAGTGTTATGTAGTAGAGTGGGTATTTATATTCAAATCCCTGTTGATGGGGTCATTAAGGTTCAAGTACTAATGAATTTTGTGACCAACCATTGTCGGTCTTCTTATATTTGCCTTGATTATCAGGATCTTTTTTGGTATTACAACGGCTAAGTGTACAGGTACTTTTTATTTCATTTGAGGGAAGACACGACACATGACTCTAAAAGGTTATGGCTTATAGCTTGTAGAATATAACATGTAAGTAGCTTCCTCAAGCCCTAGAATTTTGGTTTTTGCATCCTTAATTGTTTTATGGAGGTGGATTTGGATCTTGGTTTGATACTCTGATGTGTTTTCCTAGTATAAATTTGATCACATTTCTATAGTAGTCACATTTTTTTTCATATTAATTTAAAAAACATTAACTAGTTTTTTAGGAAATGTTGGTTTCTAATGTTAGAGTTGGTGTCCTGAGAACCAACTGTTTTACTTTGATTACATGAATGTACACTTATTATATATTGTTTATTGTTTTACATGACTATAATATAATAATGTCCTGGAATATTTGTTGCATTAATAAGGTCATGCAGATCCCCACCATGATGAGAACCTTGAAATGTTATAACAATATTCTTAAATAAATTTCTACGATTGGATGACATACTATGATAGGACACATAGTATACAGACTGTCATGTGCGAGTACTCATAAGAATATGAGACTCTCTCTTATGGAGTTCACACTTGGTAATCTCCAAGATGGGAGATTATGATAACAGACCTGCTAGTAGTAATTCTGCATGTATTGGTGTCATCGGACATTACTATCTACAAGCGTGTGTAATGGTGCCTAGACTAGAAGATTATCATTAACTCATGTCATAACTCACACACTTAGATTTGCTGACGAAAACTGTCATGAAGATAGTTGGTGGGAAGTAGGGTACGTTGGGTGCATCACAAATGACATGTTGTTAATGGATAAGTCAAGGAAGGATTTGTCCCTTACATATTTATGGAAGTAGATATCTCAGGCCCTTTGATTGAAACAGAACTGTCTCCCAAATTCCATGGCCATGGTGTCACGACGAGTTTATTTCTGGAAGTCAAAGAATGAAGGATCAAGCATATAGGTTTATGGCACTGCCATGAAACCTTATTGATGAGATATTGAGACAAAGGGATTAAATTACATGGTAAGTGTTCGTATGAGGTGACACGTCAATGCAGCATCAACTTCTTTCTCTTGGGTACCTTGACCCGTTACTAGACAGTAATCTTGGACTTTAGGCAAGCCTGCTTAATGCCAATGAGAAAGAGGCCTAGGGGGTCACACACTAAGTGTATCCAAGTATCTCAAGTAGAATAAAGATTATTCCCATATGTGGTTTAATAATTATTCAAGGAATCCTAAATTGTTTTAATGTTGGAGGAAGAATAAAATGAAAACAAGATATACACGTTGTGTACATTGAATGTTCACGCCGTGTAGTTTTCATTTTGGAAAGAAAATGAAAACAAGATATAAACGCTGTGTACATTAAATATACATGCCATGTAGTTTTCATTTTGGAAATGAAATAAAAAATGAGTACACACCGTGTATTAATTATTACACGCCGTGTAGTTTTTTCAGACGGGATTTTGAGGAAATAATATTGTTTTATTAAATGATATTTATTATAATCAGAGTGGGTGCATGTCAAGAAATTAATGATTCAACATGGGGGTTTTCAATAAGAGTTAATGAAATAAATAAAACACGTAATGCATTTATTTATTGTCATAACTCTATAACCTCAAACCCGATTATAAATATCCTCACAACCCCAACACTTTTCCCTAATCGTTGCGTACAACAATTTTGGAGAATTCTCTCAAGGCCGAAAGAACTCCTTCCTCCAAGAACACTCTCAAGACCGAGAGAGATCCTCCTTCATTGGATCAAGGCGATCTAAGGCAGACAATACAAGAAAATGCTTCTCCACTCTAGCACCCGGAGATTCCTTTGGAGATGTCTAGAGATACGTGGTGCACGTGTGGATCACCACTAGAGGAAGTCTACACTTGGCTTCTGCGACGCAACGATGAATCACATCAGAACGTGATCAAAAATATCAAAGAAGAAAGAATGCCATAAAAGGTACTTCTTTTCAATTAATTAAATTAATTAAAATCAACTTATGATGATCCTCATTTGTGGTTCCATGACTATTCTTCTTCTTTGTTTATTTCTATGATTCGATCTGTGGAGTCTGGCGTTTATCATTGTATTGATCCCGGATTGATAATTGCTAATGACAAAAAGTCAAGTGGTCACATCTACCCATGAGCTTCCACTATACCCGGGACCTAAAAGTGGTATCAGAGGGGTCACAAAGTTGATTATAGTTATTTAATTTTCATTGATAATTTACGCATTTATATTTGATTCAATTCAAGATAAATCATTCTATAAAACTGAATGAACGAGATCTGTTCTTCCTCCTTCGTTTCTTGATTCAAATCAGAGAAATGACCTTTTAATTTTAATTTTGATTAAAATAAAAATGAGGAACTCATCTGGAGTTTCTCATTCTGTCAGTACAACACATGAATACACGACGTGTAGTGAAATCTACACGCCATGTACTTAGGTTCAACGAACCGGTACTGGTCCGCCAAACCACGCCGTGTGAATTGAGAATACCTAAGTTTTTTAATACACCATGTTGACTAGAACTGAACGGCGCGTGGAAATCGGAATACACAGTGTGTATGTTAAATCAACACGCTGTGTAGTCCAATACGAACCAGGTGAAACCGTGTACAAGGAGAAGCCGTGTAACCGCGTACATAGGATTTCCAGGCCGGTAACTGCGTAACAATGAAGTACATGCTATGTTAGATTAATATACACGTCATGTAGTCCAAAATTTCCAAAGTACAGAAAACACACCAAAACCCCCAGCGTGTACTTTGGATAAAGGGTGAAAACAAATACACACCGTGTAATGTAGCCTACATGTCGTGTACTTTCCAGAAATGGAATTTCACTAGGTTTACTCCAAAGTACAAAGACTCGTACAAGGAATATAGATGAGAAGAATCTCAAGGAAATTCAGAGATGAATTTAAGATAAATAATTGATTAATTATAAGATCATTGTTAGGTTCACTAGGTTAGATACCCTGAGAGGGGGGTGAATCAGGGTATGTCAGATTAAAACAACTGCCCCTATTGATCTTGTCTCGCTGTTAAGAAAGACTCTCTTCTCTATCTTTCCTGTAGCACAGAATAAAAAAAACTAAAGCATTCATAGGACACATTGATTTTTACTTGGTTCACCCTCACTGGGCTACGTCTAAGGAGCATACACCGACGATGTGCTGATGTACCAAATCCACTAAAATTACACTGTTGTTTACAAAGTTTAGGATAGATCACTTCTATTCCTAGGCTCACTGCCTTTAGAATGTTTAGGGTCATCTCACTGCTTTCCCAAGGGTCACTCCCCATTTCTCTCTCTCTTTGGCTCACTACCGGTGGAGAGGATCACCTTATTCCTCTTCCTTTGCTCACTGCTCTGGAAGGATCCACTCATAGTTTATAGACCTGTAGGTATCTTCATTATCACTAATGAATACATCCCCTTATGTATGTAGATGCTCTGTTGAAGTCCAAATTTCACCCGTAGATGAATCTCACTTTGCACTGAAGGCATCGGGCAATCTTCTAGCTTTCGTGCAGCCCTAAAATGACTGTCGTGATTCTACCATACCTGACGTGATTCTCCAAGCCGACACCCAAGTTCCGGCACACAAGTTCAAACTGGCGCACAAGTTCACCTCAACCACTTGCGTGACACTCTCTTCTTCAAATCCAAACTTGCGTGACTCACACCCTTTTAAGCCCAAACCAATTTTGGCGTGCAACAATCAACTGTTGAACTTCTTCAAATCTTGGTGTGAAAGTGTCACCAAACCACCTACGCGACACCCCCTTATTCAACTCTAAACTTGGGAAACTCACACCCTTTCTCACCCAAACCACTTTGGGCGCGCAACTATCAACCGGTGCACAACTTCTGAATATCTTTATACTTGCATGACCACACCACCTGCGCGACTAGAGCTATGATTTTATCTAAGTGTTGAACTCTCTCATGAATGAGGAGGGGTAGACCTATATTTATAAGAATTTGTACACCCTGAGCGTCGGGCATGCAAGTCTTCTCTCAGAATGCAAGTCCAGCCGCCCTAGTCTCTATCGCGCAAGTCACTTGCGCGACCAAACCCAAAACATGAGTGCCCCTTTTTCCTTTTCCATATTTTTATGTTCTGGTCTTGAAAAACATATGGTGCACAAGTTTCCAAGCCTCTAAGTCACTAGAGTTTAATTCCCTTTTCCAAAAACACTTTTCTCCATTTGTAGATTTTGAGGTCCAAAAATTTGGCAAACACTAGAAAACGGTGCCACCTTGTATCTGCTCTTTTTGAACTGCCTCCAGATCGACCATTACTTTGTTGACGTTCTTGAATCAAACATGGATCGTTAACCACATCCCTTGAACTCGACATGCCACCATGAAATCCCCTTTGTCAACAAATTTGTATGTCATGGTTTTCTTTGTCAACAAACACAACATGGAGGCCCACTTTTTCAACAAACACAATCACCTCAAAAATGCTTCAATGATACCTTGAGGGATTTTTTCCCAACAATCATAATTAATTGAATTCAAGCATGACTTATCTTGAATAAAATAATGATTAAAATAATTTGAATACTAAATATACGTAAATGTCATTGCATGCTATAGATGATCATAAGCTATACCAAAGACCCTTTGTGTGTGTATGGTTTCATTTAAATTTATTTAATTTAAATTTGTTGCCCTACGAGCCTTATTCCAATAAAAGGTAGGGCATGTGTGCCCATGGTTTCTTTAATGTAAACCCCATGTAATGGAGGATCTCCCAAGCAAGAGGAGACGGTTCAGAATCCGAAGCTAAGGTGAAACCAACCCAAGAAGATACAAAGGTGGACAGGTGGGAGCTGCAAAACATGAACCATCGGGTTCAAGGTGTTTTTTCCTAGGTCAGGGTTATCTTATCAAAACCACTAGATAATCTAACCAATATAATCTCATGATCATGCCATATTATTTTATTTCTATCCGATTGCATGGTTTATTGATTATGTATGTGTTGTCGCGATCACATAGTTAATAAAATAAACAAGCATTCAAAGATGGAATAAAATAAAAACTGAACTATGCGTAAACATTTTCAGAACATGGTTAATCACTTAAGCAAGCATCGCTTAATATTAACAAGAATGTGATAATGAAAAACTACACATAAAGGGTTGAAATCCCTTAAATACCATATTAAGTCAGACCAAACCTTCAGTTACTTGATTAAGGGCAAGACTCAATAAAATTATGTGTTTGACCAACCCTTGTTGGGACACTTACTTTTATAAAGGAAGATCTTATGAAATTTTTGGGTTGACTTAAACATTTTACATCAAGGGGAGTATCCCTTGTTAGACTTGTTGTAAAATAGAGACAAGTGTTGAGGAAATCCAAGTTAGGATTTCAGGATTGGAGAGTCCACTCAATAGATCAAGGAACTGTAAGCTCACAGTTGGAAAAGACCTACCTACCTAAATACCTTTAAATAGCTTGACCAACCCTTGTTGAGGTTATGCGAAGGGGAATATGGATCCTTGTCACTAGAATGTCATAGAAACTAGGCATTCCAAGTTCAATGGTGGGGGTCGTTGGGACATGATAAAATAGTGGTAGAATTAATAAACTCATTTATTATTTTTCATAAAATGTAATCAAAAGGCACTAATAAATATGCTCTTTTAATTTGTAGAATCAATATGACAAACTCATCAACCACATTTTCTCTGCGATCAATTCTGGATAAAGACATTATCCTCACCGGCAGTAACTTTTAGGAATGGTTTAGGTGCCTTCGGGTTATCCTATGCCATGAACGAAAGTTTTACGTGCTAGAGTCCTCACTTCCTGATTCGCCTTCCCAAGGGGAGAGTGATGAAGATTTCCTAGTCTATGATCAATATTTGAATGATGAACTCGACTTTCAATGTTTGATGCTATCATAAATGTATAGTGAGTTCATGAAGTATCATGAAGACATGGATACATATAGCATGCTCGAGCACCTCCGTGGTCTATACCAGGAGAGAGAAAGATAGGAAAGGTTTGAGATCTCCAAGGCTCTATTTCAGAGAAATCTTGGAGAGGGTGCCCCGGTTGGGCCTCATGTAGTCAAGATCATTGGCTACATTGAGCGCTTGGAGGTTCTAGGGTTTAAATTCCCTGAAGAACTGGGTACCGATCTCATTCTTGCATCACTCCTTTAGAGCTTCTCTAACTTTGTTGTAAATTTCAATATGAAAAACATTGAGAAGTCTCTATCTGATCTTCCTATCCTCATTTTCCAAGTGGACAATGATATGAAGCGTGAAAAGCCTTCTGTCCTTATGGTGAATAAAAGTAAAGGGAAGGAGAAGAGCTTTAAGACCAAAGCTTCTTCAAGGCCTTCCAAGAAAAGGAAGATCAAAGGAGAGGCAAGAGAACATGAGGCTATTTGTTTCGCATGTGGCAAGAAGGGTCACTAGAAGAAAAACTGCACCCAGCCAAGGAAGCAAAGGGAAGCTTTAGGTGCATTTGTTATCGAATGAAATCTATCTATTTCTACCAATTGGGTATTATATATTGCTTTTGGTTCTCACATATGTATCCAAATATAGGAACCAAGTAGATTCAGAAAGATTGACCGAAGTGAGGTGGATCTGCGAGCAGCCAACGGAGCCAGACTCATTGATGTAGATGTCGGAGACTACCACCTCACATTTCCTACTAGGATGGTATTGGTATTAAAAGGATGTTATTATGTACCCTCTGTAACCAAAAAAATTATTTTAGTATCTAGATTAGATACTGATGGATTCATCTTTAAGTTTGGAAATTAATGTTGCTACTTTTATAAAGATAGCATTTTTTTGGTAGGGTACATTTATATAACAACCTTTATGTGTTAGACTACACAAACCAAGTAATGGAAATTGATGACAAAGTTAATTCACATGACTCATACCACACCCAACTTTGGCATCACCGGCTAGGTCATGTCAATGAGAAACGTTTGAAAAAATTACATCAAGATGGGTATTTAGATTCTTTCGAACTAAAACCACTTGGTGTATGTCATGTGTGTCTACAAGGAAAAATGACCAAATCCCCATTTGGTGGGAAAGGTGAAAGGGCTAAAGAGCTTCTAGAATTAGTTCACACAGATTTTTGTGGACCATTTCCAGTTGAAGCAAGGGGTGGGTTCTTGTACTTCATAACTTTTAATGATGATTTTATTAGATATGGATATATTTACTTAATGATGTATAAGTCAGATTATTTTGATATGTTCAAAGAATAAAAGAAAGAAGTTGAGAACCAGCTTGGTAATAAGATTAAGAAACTCCTCTTAGACAGAGGAGGAGAATATCTTAATCAGGACTTCATTGATTTCTTACAGGAGTTTGGGATTCTATCTCAACTCACTCCTCCTCACACGCCTTAGTGGAATGGTGTAAGTGAAAGGAGGAACCAAACCCTGTTGGACATGGTGAGATCAATGATGAGTCATGTGAGTCTTTCATTATCCTTTTGGGGATATTCATTACAAACAGCAGCACACATACTAAACCAAGTACCAACTAAATCGATAAATGGTATTCTATATGAGTTATGGAGTGGACGCAAATCCATGTTATCAAATTTACATGTGTGGGGTAGCGAAGCATTTGTTAAGGCCTCTTCAGGTAACAAACTTACACCCTGAGGCACAAAGTGTACCTTTATAGGATATCCCAAGGAAACAAGGGGATATTACCTATACAACCCCTCAGATAAAAAGGTTACAGTGGCAAGACACTCCATATTCCTTGAGAGGGATCACATCACCAAAAGAGATAGTGGGAGCGCGATAGACTTCGATGAGGTCGAGGCTCAAGATATAAAGGAGTTGGTACAAGAACAGATTCCACAAAGTCCTGTGGAAGAACAATCTATTCCAGAGACACAAGAACTGCGTAGGAGCACGAGAGAGGTAAGAGAACCAGAATGATATGGTTTTCTTGTCACCAAGGATGGTAACTCATTATTGGTTAACAATGATGATCCTCTTACCTACAAGGAAGCAGTTGAAGGCACAGATGTTGCCAAGTGGCAAGAAGACATTAATTCTGAAATGGATTCCATATACCAAAACCAAGTCTGGATTTTGGTAGATCCTCCATTTGATGTAAATCTTGTCGGTAAAAAATGGGTATTCAAGAAGAAATTGGACATGGAGGGACAAGTTAGCACCTATAAGTCATGAATGGTTGCAAAAGGTCTTAGACAATGTCAAGGAATTGACTATGATGAAACCTTTTCACCGGTTGTGATGCTGAAATCCATCAGAATCCTATTGGCCATTTCCGCTTAATATGACTATGAAATTTGGAAAATAGATTTCAAAACAGCATTCCTTAACGGGAACCTCCATGAGGATGTCTACATGACACAACCTGAAGGGTTTATGACTCTAAAGGATTCCAACAAGGTATGAAAGTTGTAGAAATCTATTTATGGATTAAAGTAAGCATCAAGGTCATAGAACATTCGTTTTGATGAAGCCGTAATAGAATTTGGATTTGTTAAGAAAGAATGTGAGCCTTGTTTCTACAAAAGGTTTAGAGGAAGTGCAGTTGTTTTCCTAATAGTATATGTTGATGACATATTACTAATTGGAAACGAAGTACCTGTCTTATAGTCAGTTAAGGAATGGTTGGATAAATTCTTCTCTATGAAATACTTGGGGAAGCAACATATATTCTTGGTATCAATATCCATCATGATAGATCCAAAAGAATGTTGAGCCTGAGTCAAAGTACATACATTGACAAGATAATGAAGAGATTCAGTATGGAACAGTCCAAGAGGGGATTGTTGCCAGTGTCACATGGCATTCATCTTTCAAAGAAAATGTATCATCAGACATATGAGGAAAGAAAGAAAATGGAAAGGATCCCTTATGCATCCGTGATTGGGTTAGTTATGTATGTTATGATATGTACAAGGCTAGATGTTGCTTACACATTATGTGCGGTAGGAAGATATCAAGTTGATCCAGGAGACCGCCATTGGATGGCAGTCAAGACTATCCTTAAGTATATGAGGCGTACTAAGGATATGTTCCTAGTTTATAGAGGAGATGAGGAACTAGTCATCAGAGGACATGTAGATGCTAGTTTCTAGACTAATCAAGATGACATGAAGTGGCAGACTGGATATATCTTCAGTTTGAATGGAGGTGCAGTGAGCTGGAAGAGCTCAAAGCAAGGTGTGGTCGCAAATTCTATAGCAAAATCTGAGTATATCACATATTTTGAGGCAACTAAAGAAGCAGTATGGATGCGAAGCTTCATCCAAGAGCTGGATGTAGTATCTAGCAGTAAATATCTTATCACAATCTATTGTGATAATACTGCAGTGGTGTCACTTTCAAAAGATCCAAGGTCACATTAGCGGTCAAAGAACATACTTCATAAGTAGCACCTCTTGAGGGATTTTTCTCATAGAGGTGAATTTTCAGTGAGCAGTATTTCCATGGAAGACAACGTAGCGAACCCCTTGACTAAAGATTTGACTCAGTAGAAACATGATCATCATGTGAGGTCTAGCAGACTAAAAGTCATAGGCAGTTGGCTCTAGTCCAAGAGGGAGTTTGTTAGAGTTGGTGTCCTGAAAACCAACTATTTTAATTTGATTACATGAATGTACACTTATTATATATTGTTCATTGTTCTGCATGGCTATAATATAATAATTTCCTGGAATATTTGTTGCATTAATAAGGTCATGGCAGATCCCTGCTATGATGATAACCTTGAAATTTTATAACAATATTATTAAATAAAGTTCTACGATTGGATGACATATTATGATGGGACACATAGTATACAAACCGTCATATGTGAGTACTCATAAGAAGAAGAGACTCTCTCTCATGGAGTTCGCACTTCGTAATCTCCAAGATGGGAGATTATGAGAACAGACCTGCCAGTAGTAATTATGCATGTCTTGATGTCATCAGACATTGCTATCTATGAGTGTGTGTAATGGTCCTTAGACTGAAAGATTATCATTAACTCATATCATGACTCATGCACTTAGATTTTCTGACGAAAACCGTCATGAAGACAGTTGGCGGGAAGTAGGGTACGTTGGGTGTGTCACGAATGACATGGTGTTAATGGATAATTCGAGGAAGGATTTGTCCCTTACATATTTATGGAAGTTGATATCTTGGGCCCTTTGATTGAAATAGAACTGTCACCCAAATTCCATGGCCATGGTTTCACGACGGGTTTATTTCTGAAAGTAAAAGAATGACAGATCAAGCATATAGGTTTATGACACTGCCATGAAACCTGATTGATGAGATATTGAGACAAAGGGATTAAATTACATGGTAAGTGTTCGTATGAGGTGACACTTCAATGCGGCGTCAGCTTCTTTCTCTTGGGTGCCTTGACCCGTTGCTAGACAATAATCTTGGACTTTAGGCAAGCTCGCTTAATGCCAACGATAAAGAGGCCTAAATAATTATTCAAGTAAGCCTAAATAATTTTAATGTTGGAGGAAGAATAAAATGAAAACAAGATTTATACGTCGTGTACATTGAATATACACACCATGTAGTTTTCATTTTGGAAAGAAAATGAAAACAAGGTATACACGTCGTGTACATTAAATGTACACGCCATGTAGTTTTCATTTTGGAAAGGAAATGAAAAATGAGTACATGTCGTGTATTAATGATTACACGCCGTGTATTTTTTCCATTCGGGATTTTGAGGAAATAATATTGTTTTATCAAATGATATTTATTATAATTAGCGTGGGTGCATGTCAAGGAATTAATGATTCTACATGGGGGTTTTCAATAAGAGTTAATGAAATGAATAAAATGTGTAATTTTTTTATTTATTGTCATAACTCTATAGCCTCAAACCCGATTATAAATATCCCCACAACCCCAACACTTTTCTCTAGTCATTGTGCACAACAATTCTGGAGAATTCTCTCAAGGCCGAAAGAACTTCTTCCTCCAATAATACTCTCAAGATCGAGAGAGATCCTCCTCCATCGGATCAAGGCGATCTAAGGCAGACAACGCAAGAAAAGGATTCTCCATGCTAGCACCTGAATATTCCTTTGGCGACATCCAAAGATACGTGGTGCACGTGTGGATCACCACTAGAGGAAGTTTACACTTGGCTTCTGCGACGCAATGACGAATCACATAGGAACGTGATCAGAAATATCAATGAAGAAAGAACGCCATAAAAGGTACTTCTTGTCAATTAATTAAATTAATTATAATCAACTTGTGATGATCCTCCTTTGTGGTTTCAGGACTATTCTTCTTCTTTGTCTATTTCTGTGATTCGATCCGTGGAGTCTGACATTTATCATCGTATTGATCTCGGATTGATCATTGCTAATGAAAAAAAGTCAAGTGGGCACATCCACCCACGAGCTTCCGCTACGCCCGGGAACTACATCTAACACTAGTAAACATATTTTTATTTTAATCATAGATCAAATTTAATGATGTTTTTTGTGGTTTCAAATTGTGGGAGTTATTATGATTGATTCAAAGCAGTGAATTTGATGCTTTTTTTGGTTCATTATCTTCTTCCTCGACTCTATTCCCTTTCTCTATTTCCCTACTATGTTGTTCAATGGTTCTTTTCATGACACAACATTCATTGATTTTTGTTGAATAAATTCTAATTCATGCTCCCAGATATGTTGTTTGGATTAAGCACATGATTTTTTTTAATCCCCTCTATTATGGGATTTTAATCTTCTGGCCAACTGGGAGCATTGATGACATCTGTCATTAAATCCACACATCAATAATGCACAAACTATCATCATTCTTTGTTTTGCAAGATAAATTTCTTTGTTGTTTGATCTTTTCATCTCTGACCATTTAGTTGTTTGTTCTTGTGAGTCCCCAAGGAATTGTTAAAATATGATTTTACATGGGTTACAGGTTTATTACTTTTAAATTTACTTGGAATTGGTACTATTAGGTTGATTTCATGACCTTACCGGTATGTTTTCCCTTACTTGGAAACAACCATAGATTTTTTCAAATCATGGATTAGGTTTTATATGAAATAGGGTTTTGAAAAATTACAGGTTTTTTTGAGTTCTTTTGTATTATTATCTCGGAACTAACCAGTTGAGCAGTACACAAAGCAGGGGTCCTCCATGGGTGAACCCACTGCTAAAGTTATAGCCTTTAAATAATTGTACATCAACTACCCTGGATGGATGGGTTATTATTACTTGAACAGTTCCATTTCGCCTTGAAAGCCTTCTCTCTGACAATCTCCCTCACAGGTATCTATGGCTATAATCAAGTTAGTTAAATTATAAAAAATCTTTAACAGTCGGTACAATCCAACGGTGGAGGTAGATGTAACTTTGGATGATGACACTAAAGCTTATATTGTTGTCCCAAGTGGCGCATCCATCGGAGTTTATGAATCCCTTGAACTGGGTGATGGGGGGTCAAACTACCTTGGAAAAGGTGTATCAAAGGTTGTTGATAATGTCAACAAAATCATTGGCCTTTCACTGATTGGTAAGGATCCAACTTAAGAGGTTGCCATAGATAACTTCATGGTTCAACAACTTTATGGAACTGTTAATGAGAGGGGTTGGTGTAAACAAAAGATTGTTGTCAATGTCATTCTTGCAGTTTCTCTTACGGTTTGCAAAGCTGGAGCTCTTGTGACTAGTACTCCACTCTACCAGCACATTGAGAAACTTATGGGTAACAACAATTTGGTGTTACTATCTCCCGCTTTCAATGTTATCAATGGTGGATCGCATGCAAGAAATAAACTTGCCATGCAAGTTGCCCCTTGCAATACCCCCCCCCAATAAATAAATATTTTTGGATTTAATTTTCTGGTTTTTTTGTTCCACACTCGGGTTGCAGGAATTTATGATTCTTTATGTGGGGGTTTTATCATTTAAAGAGGCCATGAAAATGGGTGTAGAAGTGTACCACCACTTGAAGGCTGTGATTAAGAAGACATATGTTCAAGATGCAACAAATGTTGGTGATGAAGGTGGTTTTTCCCTTTATATCCATGAGAACAAGGAAGGTCTTGAGTTGCTTAAAATAACCATTGGGAAGGCTAGTTACACTTACAGTGTGCTGCTCTGAAGGTCAGTTAAATCAGGTCGGTAACGGAAAGTATGAAGATTGTCAAAATGTCCAAACAGACAGGCTAGGGCGTCATGGCCAGCCACTGCAGTGGATAAATAGAAGAAATCATTATTGACACTCTCTTTGTTGGGATGGCCAAGGGTTAGATCAAAATGGTTGCGCCTTTCAGGTCAGAACATCTTGCCATGTACAATTAGCTTTAGAGGATTGAGGAGGGGCTCAGGCCGACAACTGCATATTCTAGGGCATACTTCCAAAAGTCGATGCCAGCCTATTAGATTTTGAGTTTGTAGGATGCTCTAGTTTTGTTGTAGAGAATAGGTTTGCACTAAAGGTTTGGTTGGTGAAGAGTTGTGAACGTGTTTGATGTTGTGACAATGTTTTATTGTAATAATTTGACAATTTTTGGTTGGTGAAGACCCAAGAACATGTTTCCTGTATTTTTTTATTGATTTATTTTGCATTAAATTTCATTATTAATATAATTAATTTTTTTTCTAAGTTTGAACATGGGTGAAAATTTTCTTTTTAAACAAATTTATTATATATGATAAATTAATAAATATAATATGAAATTTTACTATCAATAAAAATTTATAGCTTTTATTCAAATATAATTTATAAACAGGTATTATATGTTGGTAATATTATTACCAACAGAAAAAAATTTCATAAGAATTTGTTGTTAAACACTCTAACCAACATATATATTATCTATTGGTATTATTATAATTGTAACAAAACTATTTTATCTGTCGCAAAAACATTTAGCAACAAAGTTTTTACCAACAATTTAGTGACAAGGACACATATGTTGGTAAAACGTTTTACCAACAAAAAATGTACTTTTAAAAACTGATGTTATTAATATTTTCATGACTTATTATATTCCCTCTTTACTTATTTTATATGAAATGTGCATAATTTGTGTGAAATATTAATGTTTTAATATTAAGTATAATTTTTGAGCATTTTTAGAAGTAGTCCAATTGAGTCAGTTTAATGTTTTAATAATAACTATCACTATACTGATCCAAATTGTGTGGTTATTATTTTGTAGGATTATCCTTTCAATATACAACATTTCATTAGAAGGTACCATGAGCCAATTTTTCCATTTGAAGGGTCATATGGTCCTCCCAAACAAGACCAAAGAATCTGTGAACAAACTGAACCAGCCTTGAATATTGATTTACTGGGATCAATACAGAAGTCCAAAAACCTTAACTATCCAAAATAATTTGGGGGACACTACATGTCATCTTGGATAAAAATTTCAAGGCCCAAATCCAAATAAAATGGGCCCAACATATGCTTTGAAGTCCAGCCCACCATTCTGGACGAAAATTAAAATCAGTATAGTATGCATGACCTATCTCATGATGTAATTATAAAATCGAGATGAGATTTTTCAGTGTGAAAGAGGAGATATATACGGCCGACTTTGTTGAAGAAAACATTCGTATTTGAAGGCATCTTCATATTCAAAAACCCTTTCACATTATGTACTTCAAAAAGACTGGATTGAAATGGACAGTTTAACTTTGTTTAATCAACCAGCCATAACTTTTGATCCTTAAGTCCAAATGACTCAAAATTTTGAGAGTAGTCGGCCAAAACTATTTTCTACAACTTTTAAGAAGGAGATATTTGAAGGTTATTCTGTCTAAATAGCCAAATTGGTGATGCAAGTGGAGGGACAGATTGGGAATGCAAACAGTCCACTCCTTGGGCTATAAATACTCTCCCCTTCTCTCCTTGAGGGGGGTTGGCATTTCAGAAGAGAGGAGATCATATTGGCACGACCAAAGCCTTTACAAAGTCTTGGTAGGATCTACCATACTCAAGTTTTCACTTGAGATACCTTTCCTCCTCTCTTTGTTTTCACTTACTTTCATGTTCTTCATTTTTGTAATTTTGTAAGTCCTTTCTTTTGTAATTTTGTTTTAATGCAAGTTTATTCTTCAATATCTCTTATTATCATCCACCTTCTGTAGTTTGATATTTATGTTCTTTAAATAGTTTAAATTTAGTTGAATCCCGTTCCCTTATTTAGCTTCCTCATTCAATCGAAAGTTCATTTTTAATTATCATCATTGTTCGTGTGTGTGTGTCGACGTACCACTCTTTTCTTATCCCTTTCTTTTTCTTCTCTTATTAATTTATAATCATAATCATTATAACCAGATTATTAATCACCCAAATGTCTGAGTAAATCTCTCATTGGGGTGAGTTATAATTTAGGTATGTTAAGTGATTGAGAGCTTCTGCTCGATGAATATTCTTTGAATTAACATTGTGTATGTTGGACTTAACATGTCATGGATTAATGACTTGTTTTGTTTAACATGTGGTTTCCATGGATTATTGGAACCATAAATACACCACCATAAATAAGATATGATTGAGATTATAACCTTAAGTTAAGTTAAGGCTTGGTTTAAATCCT
Organism: Viscum album; assembly: GCA_963277665.1. Taxonomy (NCBI): domain Eukaryota; kingdom Viridiplantae; phylum Streptophyta; class Magnoliopsida; order Santalales; family Viscaceae; genus Viscum; species Viscum album. The sequence goes on from OY728156.1 coordinate 102,514,529, forward strand.
TAACACTTAGGAATTATAATCAACATCATCTTGTGACATGGGTGTTAATTTAAATGAAATATAAAGCAAAGCTCAAGGATATCACAAGCTTAACTAACCTAATGATGAACTCACCTCAATCTTCATCAATTTGTTAAATAAAAAATCATCCATAAATTATTTCATAATCTCTGCAAACAAACCCCCTAATCAGAATACAATTAACTAAAAACAAACAACTATTACAAAGTAGCATCGCCGAGGATTCGACCCGAGTGCTACTATACACATTAGCAGAGCACCGGAACTTTGACCGGTCGATAGGCGACAATCGGTCATGCGTTTCAAATGGTGCCGTTTCCGGGTATGGTGCTTTATGTAGTCATTAGTTTCTGGTTATTGTAAAAAAAACCAAAAAAAAAAACAAAATTTTAAAAAAAAAATTGAAAAAAAATCACAAAGAAAAAATCGTCTTCTCATAAAAATCATAAACTGAAAAAAATACAAAGAAAAACCCATCTTCCTCTTTCTTCCAAAATCTCTCTGAATGCCCCGTAGCCTCCCAAACAATCCCTCGGATTTGTTTGACCCTGAAATTGAGCGAACACTTCGCCAACTTAGGAGGAACATAAGAGATAATCAAATAATTCAAGAACCAGTCCTCATACAGCCAGTTGAAATTGAAATGGCCAATCCTAGAGAACAAACCCTAAAAGAACTTGTTGCCCCTGATATGAATTACCAACCTCTTGGTATTCAATATCCAAACATAGAGGCTGACTTCGAACTCAAGTCTGGTTTGATTCATCTTCTTCCTCATTTCCATGGTCTAGCTGGTGAGGATCCACATCTCCACCTTAAAGAGTTCCAAGTGGTGTGCTCTACCATGAAGCCTCAAGGGGTTTCTGAAGAACAAATCAAACTTCGAGCATTCCCTTTCTCCCTAGCTGACACTGCTAAGTCATGGATCTACTACCTACCTCCTGGTTCCATAACTACATGGAATGACATGAAGCGACTCTTCTTAGAGAAATTCTTTCCAGCTTCTCGTACTGCTTCTATCCGAAAGGAAATAAGTGGTATACGTCAATTCCCAAGTGAATCACTCCATGAGTACTGGGAGAGGTTCAAAAAGCTTGTTGCAACCTTCCCACATCATCAAATCCCTGACCAACTCTTGATCCAATACTTCTATGAGGGGTTATTGGCTATGGAGAGAACTCTCATAGATGCTGCAAGTGGTGGTTCTCTTGTTGATAAAACTCCAGCAGCTGCAAGAGATCTCATAAGTAACATGGTTGCAAACACACAACAATTCCATACTCGAGCACATGCTCAAGTCAAACAAGCCCAAGATAATCAATCAATTGAACCGAACAAAATGACTGAGTGGATGAGTGAACTTACAGGTCTTGTGAGACAACTAGCTGTGGCTACCAAATCCCCAACCTCATCTTCTCCGCAATCAATGTTTCCTGGACCTGTCAAAAACTGTGGAATCTGCAACTCTCCATCTCATCCAACTGACACATGTCCACAACTTCAAGAGGATCAATTCGATTCATCTGGACCAATGGAGCTCAATGCAGCATATGCTCAGCGGAACACCAATCCTCAACTATCAGGTCAGTTTGTTAGAAACTTCAACCAACCTCACTCTGAGTCCTTCTCTTCTTCCTATAACCAAGGCCTTAGGTATGGTAATCCCATATCTCTCCCCCCTCAATTCCCTCCTCAAAACTCAAACCAATTCCAATATGGTCAAGGTGGTGGTAAATTCCATCAACCTTATCCTTTTGTTCCTCAACCTCAAAGGAACAATCCTCCTCCTGGATTCCATCATCCTAGTGAGCCTTCCCAATTCCAAAACCAATACAATCAATTTCCCAAGAACCAAAATCAAGGCAATCCCAACCAGGGACAACCCTCTTCTTCCAAGAAACCATGGGAAAGTGCAGTAGAAGATCTTTCCTCCTTCACCCGTTCTAGCCTTAAAAACATTGAAACTCAAATAGGTCAACTTGCATCCCACCTGAGACAGCAACAACAATCAAATTCTTCCCAACTCCCAGCTCAACCATTACCCAACCCCAAGGGTAATGTAAGTGAAATTGCACTTAGATCAGGAAAGCAACTTGCTATGCCTCAAGATAAATCCTCAAACCCTCCTTTAAATGTTGACCTAGAAAATGAAAAGAAAAAGAAAATTGAAAAGGAATATGAATCCATTCCATCACCTCCTTCCATTCCACTTAGGAATCCAATTCCTTTTCCTCAAGCCATTTCTAAACCAAGTAAGTCCTTTGAACCTGATCCTGAAATGCTTGACATGTTTAGACGTGTTGAAGTCAACATTCCCCTCTTAGATGCCATAAAACAAATTCCTAAGTATGCTAAGTTTCTTAAGGAATTGTGCACCCACAAGAGGCAACTTAGGACCTTTGAAAATGTTTCCACCCAGCAATCTATTCCCATAAAGTGCAAAGATCCAGGGACCTTTACAGTTCCATGCCAAATTGGAAGTTCCAACTTTGATGATGCACTCATAGACATAGGAGCCTCAATTAATGTCATGCCCAAATCCATATTCTTCAACCTTGGTCTAGGTCCCTTGCACCCAACGGGTGTTGTCATTCAGTTAGCCAATCGAAGCACAACCAGTCCTGAGGGAATAATTGAGGATGTCCTTGTCTGAGTCAATGATCTTATCTTCCCTGCTGATTTCTATGTCCTTGACATGGAAGGTGAGACGAACTCTTCTCGATCTCCCTTAATTCTAGGAAGAACATTCCTCATGACTATGAGAACCAAGATTGATGTCCATTCAGGCATCTTATCCATGGAATTTGGTGACCAAATGGTCAAGTTTAACATTTTACAAGCCATGTGATACCCATCTGAGGATCACTCTGCATTCTCAATCCATGATTTTGAGGACACTTCTAAGATTCAATCGAACCCCAATCCACCATGTTCTTAATGTTCTAATGATAAAGGATCTTGTGAAATCTGCACCATGATTAACAAAGTCATAAATGGTGAAGTTGATGTGGACCTCTCATTCATAGACTACATCAATCTAGAGGAACTTGAAAACTCTCTTGAATCCCACATCAACTCTGATCTCTACTACTCCACCTTGGACAGCATTGAGAAAAATGAATCTTAAGAAACTGAAGTCCCTTCCTCCATTTCTGAGTTGTCTAGCCCAAAAGTGAAAGATGAGATTGATCTGAAACCTCTTCCTGCACACCTGAAATATGCATTCCTCTTCCATGATCACTCATATCCTGTCATTATCTCTGCCACACTTACTGAAATAGAGGAGTCCAAACTTGTTCAAGTGTTAGAGGAAAACAAAAAGGCCTTAGGTTGGACCCTGGATGACATACCAGGAATCAACCCTGCCCTTTGCATGCATCACATCCATCTGGAGGAGACATCCAAACCAGTTAGACAACCCCAAAGAAGACTCAATCCACTCATCCTTGAGGTAGTTAGGGAAGAGATCACCAAGCTTCTTCAAGCTGGTATTATCTACCCAATTTCTGATAGTGAATGGGTTAGTCCAATTCAATCTGTACCTAAGAAGGGTGGGATAACTGTTGTCACAAATGAACATGGAGAGGTAGTCACAACTCGAGTGAAGAACAAATGGCATGTGTGCATTGACTATAGGAAATTGAATGTTGAAACCCGAAAAGATCACTACCCTCTTCCATTCCTTGATCAAATTCTAGAAAGATTGGCCAGAAAGTCACACTATTGCTTTCTTGATGGATACACCGGCTATTTTCAAATCCCAATTGCACCTCAAGATCAATAAAATACTACTTTAACATGCCCCTTTGGAACATATGCATATAGAAGAATGCCTTTTGGACTTTGCAATGATCCTGCAACATTCCAAAGGTGTATGATGAGTATCTTTTCAGAATTCATTGAACACTGCATGGAATTCTTCATGGATGACTTCACCATTTATGGTGAGTCATTTGAGTCGTGCTTGCATTCACTCTCTCTAGTCCTTCAAAAGTGTGTCCAGTGTAACCTTGTGTTAAATTTTGAAAAATGTCACTTTATGGTTGCAAATGGGATTGTTCTAGGGAACATAGTTTCAAAAGATGGTATTGAAGTTGATCCTGCCAAAATTGAAGTCATCCAATCACTTCCTGAACCCACTTCTGTTTGGGACATCCGTTCATTTCTCGGTCATGCTGGTTTCTATCGGTGATTCATCCATAACTTCAGTAAAATTTCCCTCTCACTCACTCGTTTGCTCCAAAATGATGTCACTTTCCATTTTGATGAGGTTTGCAAGAGAGCCTTCATTGAACTCAAAACTACTCTCACATCTGCCCCGATAATCCAACCCTCAGATTGGTCATTACCCTTTGAATTGATGTGTGATGCTTCTGATAGAGCTGTTGGGGTTGTTCTTGGTCAAAGAAGAGAAAAAATTTCTCATGTCATCTATTATGCCTAAAAAACATTGGATGAAACTCAATCTCACTGCACTGTGACTGAAAAGGAACTTTTAGCTGTGGTTTATGCCTTAGATAAATTTTGGCCCTATCTCTTAGGTGCCAAAATCATCATCTTCACAGACCATTCTGCTATTAAGTTCTTACTCAAGAAAAGTGATTCCAAACCAAGGCTAATAAGATGGATCCTAATGCTCCAAGAGTTTGACCTTGAAATCAAAGATAGACCTGGCAAAGAAAACCCTGTGGATGATCACTTGAGTAGAATTTCTAATTCTTCTCATTCAGAAATCATCGATCCTGAATTCCCTACTAAGCACCTTTCATTTATCACTCCAAAAATACCATGGTATGCCCCAATTGTAAATTACTTGGTTTCTGGTGTTTTTCCTGAAAATTTTTCAAAAGAACAAAAAATGAAGTTGAAAAGTGATTCAAAATACTATTTTTAGGAAGAAAATATACTTTGGAAAACTGGGGCAGACATGGTAATTAGGAGATGTGTTGATGAAAATGAGCATTCTTCCATCTTATAATTATGTCACTCACTTCCCGGAGGTGGCCACTTTGGACCACAAAGGACCTCCCGAAAGGTCCTAGACTCTGGATTCTTCTGGCCTTCACTCTTCAAGGACTCACATGAGTTTTTTCAATCATGTCCCACTTTCCAAAATTTTGGAACAATTTCAAAGAGAAATGAAATTCCCCAAAAGGCTTTAATCTTTTGTGAAATCTTCGATGTTTGGGGTATCGATTTCATGGGACCATTTCCCCCTTCCAATGGATTCTCATACATTATTCTTGCAGTCGATTATGTTTCAAGGTGGGTTGAGGCCAAACCCACTAGGAAGGATGATGCTCATACTATTAGTGAGTTCCTAAAGACCCACATCTTCCAAAGATTTGGCACACCACGTGCCTTGATCAGTGACTTAGGAACCCATTTTTGTAATAGAACCATGGAAGCTCTTCTGAAAAAGAATGGGGTTATACATAAAACTTCAACTACATATCACCCTCAAACAAATGGCATGGCTGAACTCTCTAATAGAGAAGTGAAATGGGTACTTGAGATAATTGTAAAACCCACCAGAAAAAATTGGCCTAAGAGACTTGGTGAAGCCCTTTGGGCTTATCGAACTGCCTATAAAACACCCATTGGGATGTCTCCTTTTAGGCTAGTTTTTGGTAAAGCGTGTCACTTACCAGTTGAAATCCAACATAAGTCTTTTTGGGCTGTGAAAACCTGCAATTTTGATTGTGAAAAATATGGTGAAGAAAGATTGTTGCAGTTGGCTGAACTGGAGGAGCTTCGACTTGAATCCTATGAGAATTCCAATATGTACAAAGAGAAGGCTAAGGTACTCCATGACAAACACATCCTGAGAAAGGTATTTCATGAAGGTGAAAAGGTAATGCTCTTCAATTCTCGATTTCGGCTTCACCCAGGTAAGTTTAATTCTCATTGGGAAGGTCCTTTTGTTATTACTAACGTTTACCCATTTGGTGCAGTGCAAGTCCAAGACCCCTCCTCCAAAAGGAAATTTACGGTAAATGGACATTGGTTGAAGCATCACTATGAGAGGACACAAAATCCTGGATCATCATCTACTTCCATTGGATCCACAGTAGACCCACCACTGGATGGAGATGGAAACCCACAAAATCCAAACCAGGGGGCACCTCTTTCCCTTTAACTCTCTCTCTATCTCTTCCTCTCTCTACCTCTTTCTTCTTCTTCCTCTCTCTTTCATTTTTTTACCACTTTATTCATCAAACCCTTTCTTTTTCTCTTTCTTGTGTGGGTGTGTATTTTAAAAAAAAACCTTAAAAACTAAAAAAAATCAAAAAAACACAATTACTTAAAAAAATTACAAAAAAAGAGTCATGCTTACTCACCATCGAGTTTTGAAATTTTGTCCAACCATTTTGGGGAGTTAACAGACATGTTTTCATCTCAAATTTTTTTTATTTTCATCATGACTTTGGATAAAGAATTTTATGTCAAAATTAACAAATTTTGAATGCTCAATTTTTGATTTGGAAAGTGATTTTCCCAAACCATGAGAACAAACAATTGCTTTCATGCCAAGGCCACCTATGGCCATCTTTTCAAAATGTGTGTTTTCACCCCCATTTGTGAGTCTTGAGTTTGTGGACCTTCGAGCTGAATTTCCTACCTTAGTGTGCATTAATATGATAGGGGCATTTTTCTGAACCACATGAGAATTATAATAGCCAAATAGCCTCCCATTAACCATACATTAATCCTCCTTTTGAAAGCCCCATAGAGCCTATGAAAACCTTTTCTTTGATAGCCAAATTACAATCCCAATACCTTTTCCCACCCAATATCAACATGGATTTCCATTTCATAATTTTTCGAAATTTAAGTGTGGGGGGGATGGATTTCATTTTGGGTACCCTTTTTTTGATTTCACCATGTTATCATATGCTTGAGGTAAAGAATCCATTTCAGTGTGGGGATAGGTTATCATTAAGTGTGTTTTGGGGAATGTAATGAACTTCCATTTATGTAATTTTGTAAATGTTATTGACAAGTGTTCAAAAAAAATCAAAAAAAAATTAAAAAAAAAATCAAAAAAATGGGTTGTGTCATGGGTGGGTCAAAAATCACTCTTCCTCAACCTTTGATCTTGTTATAACTATTACAATTAGTGTCGTGAGTAGATCAATCATGGGTTGGGTTATGAGTGTGAGATCTATTCTAAGGTCAACTTTCGAAAAAACAAAGAAAAAAAGGAAAAGAAAAAAAAGAACACTTGCATTATATTCTTATATCATTGGGAGAAGTTTAGTGGTTTGTAAATATTTCATCTTCTTATCCCCTTCGTATTTTCTTCCTCTATTGTGTCTTTCTTCACACAATCATTCCCTTGTAAATATGTGTTTTCATTTCCTTCCATGTTTTATTTCAAAAAAATGTGCATTGTTTTTCTATGTTGGTATTTTAACCCTCTTATTCTCTCTCTTGGACATTATATTCCTACCGTCCCATAGCCACAGAAAAACCCCTTAAAAAGACCTCTTTATTCTTGTGCATTTTGGATAGGGATTGTAAGCTGAGAGCTCTTTTCAAACTCTAAGATTTTCACTTTTGGTTGGTGAAAGAGTGAACCTCCACAAATGAATTTTATCATCTTGAGAGGTGTGAGTTTTGAGTGTTCACATTTTCCATTTCTAAATTTGAGCATGAAAAAATGAATTAGTTTTTGGAACATTTTTTCTGTAACAACTTTTGGTGGAATTTAAAATGGATGAGTGAAATAGTCTAAACCTCCCCTGATTGGAGAAAACAAAATTTTAATATCTGTTGGTGAGTAAAAATGATTTTGTCATGTTTTTATATTTATTGCACATGAGGACATGCACAAAACTAAGTGTGGGGGATTTTATGTTATTAATATTTTCATGACTTATTATATTCTCCCTTTACTTATTTTATATGAAATGTGCATAATTTGTGTGAAATATTAATGTTTTAATATTAAGTATAATTTTTGAGCATTTTTAGAAGTAGTCCAATTGAGTCAGTTTAATGTTTTAATAATAACTATCACTATACTGATCCAAATTGTGTGGTTATTGTTTTTTAGGATTATACTTTCAATATAAAACATTTCATTAGAAGGTACCATGAGCCAATTCTTCCATTTGAAGGGTCGTATGGTCCTCCCAAACAAGACCAAAGAATCTGTGAACAAACTGAACCAGCCTTGAATATTGATTTACTAGGATCAATCTAGAAGTCCAAAAACCTTAACTCTCCACCATAATTAGGGGAACACTACATGTCATCTTGGATAAAAATTTCAAGGTCCAACTCCAAATAAAAGGGGCCCAACATATGCTTTGAAGTCCAGCCCACCATTCTGGCCGAGAATTAAAATCAGTATAGTATGCATGACATATCTCATGATGTAAGCATCAAATCGAGATGAGATTTTTCAGTGTGAAAGAGGAGATATATAAGGCCGACTTTGTTGAAGAAACCATTCGGATTTGAAGGCATATTCATATTCAAAAACCCTTTCACATTATGTACTACAAAAATACTGGATTGAAATGGACAGTTTAACTTTGTTTAATCAACCGGCCATAACTTTTGATCCTTAAGTCCAAATGACTCCAAATTTTGAGAGTAGTCGGACAAAATTATTTTCTACAACTTTGAATAAGGATATATTTGAATTTTATGCTGTCTAAATAGCCAAATTGGCAATGAAAGTGGAGGGACAGATTGGGAATTCAAACAGTCCACTCCTTGGGCTATAAATACTCTCCCCTTCTCTCCTTGAGGGGGGTTGGCATTTCAGAAGAGAGGAGATCATATTGGAACGACCAAAGCCTTGAAAAAGGCTTGGGAGGATCTACCATACTCAAGTTTTCACTTGAGATACCTTTCCTCCTCTCTTTGTTTTCACTTACTTTCATGTTCTTCATTTTTGTAATTTTGTAAGTCCTTTCTTTTGTAATTCTGTTTTAATGCAATTTTCTTCTTCAATATCTCTTATTCTCATCCACCTTCTGTAGTTTGATATTTATGTTCTTTAAATAGTTTAAATTCAGTTGAATCCCCTTCCCTTATTTAGCTTCCTCATTCAATCGAAAGTTCGTTTTTAATTATCATCATTGTTCGTGTGTGTGTGTCGACGTACCACTCTTTTCTTATCCCTTTCTTTTTCTTCTCTTATTAATTTATAATCATAATCATTATAACCAGATTATTAATCACCCAAATGGATGAGTAAATCTCTCATTGGGGTGAGTTATAATTTAGGTATGTTAAGTGATTGAGAGCTTCTGCTCGATGAATATTCTTTGAATTAACATTGTGTATGTTGGACTTAACATGTCATGGATTAATGACTTGTTTTGTTTAACATGTGGTTTCCATGGATTATTGGAACCATAAATACACCACCATAAATAAGATCTGATTGAGATTATAACCTTAAGTTAAGTTAAGGCTTGGTTTAAAGCCTTAACACTTAGGAATTCTAATCAACATCATCTTGTGACATGGGTGTTAATTTAAATGCAATATAAAGCAAAGCTCAAGGATATCACAAGCTTAACTAACCTAATGATGAACTCACCCCAATCTTCATCAATTTGTTAAATAAAAATTCATCCATAAATTATTTCATAAGTTTTGCAAACAAACCCCCCTAATCAGAATACAATTAACTAAAAACAAACGACTATTACAAAGTAGCATCGCCGAGGATTCGACCCGAGTGCTGCTATACACATTAGCAGAGCACCAGAACTTTGACCGGTCGATAGGCAACAATCGGCCGTGCGTTTCACCAACAAATATGTCCCTATTAGAAAAGGTTAAATATTTTTTAGTGGTGCGTGGTTAGGAAGAGATGTGGGGGCATGAAGCTGACATTTAGGCACGGTGGCCTGAGTTGTTCGAGCAGACCTTTGGGGATACTTCTCGGGGATGAAAAGGCATAAGAGGGGGAGAATTCTAACACCTTTATTTCAAGTACAACACCTCTATTTTAGATACACCTCCTTTTCAACCTTTTCATAGTTTTTTATCATTTTTTAAGTGTTTTGAGACTGATTAGAGGTGTATAAGAGGTCGAATAAGCTAAGGGGTTGAGCCGGTGAGCGTGTTATGGCTTAAAGAAGCTACAACTGGTCCACTGGATCGCCGATGGAGTATGCAGATCTACAGCATTGTTTTGGATCCCACCATCTAGCATGTGGGGAGCCACCAGCTAGTCGGTGCGGCTCCTAGGCATAATAGGGTTTGCCCGGTGGCCACTGGCCAGCTGGTGACGTCCGACGAAGCCTAGGCAGCACGCCGAGTTTATAAGCATTTTTTTAAAAACGTTCCCTCCGCTCATGTTACTTATTTTCTCAAGCCCCATTTGACTCCCAACACTCTAGGGATCCTCTCCGATATTTTTTGGGTGCTCTTCCTCCCTTCCAACACCTTCGTTTGGAGCCTGAATGACGAATCAATCATGAGTTCTGCATTGAGTGGGTTATTCTTCATTCTAGATCAATCTCATTCTCTTCTCCTTAATCAAACCCAATTAGATTCTTGATGTCTTGATCGACTCTAAGGGTTTTGGTATGATCTAACAAGGGATTCATGGATCATTGATAGATTCAGCGATAGGATTGAGACATTTGGTGTATGCGCAACCTTTGGACCAAGATTGTTGTCGACAACAGATCTTATTTGGTATGTTTGACATTGACCTACCTTTAGGGTGTGGTTTCTTCTTAGCCTTGATCATGGGATTCTAAATCATGTTGATTTAGGATTGGTTCTAGGATCTAGTGTCGCTTTTGTACTCGAACGGTGACCCATTGCTTCCAAATCATCATGCACTTATGGTAGGAAGCCTTTGACTTCGGTGCATGTTTTATACAGGTTCTTGGCATGGTTGTTTGGTGTGCGTGTGTGACCCTACGAGACCTATGTTTGATGATTGATCACATGAGGTGTGTGTGTGTGTCGCCCTGTGAGAACCTATGTGTGATGTTTGCTCGCATATGGTTAGTAATGGCCATGACTTTTGCTTGTTACATCGTGATGTTTGATATACCATCTTGTTTACATGTTTTGCATGTGTCGTTCTCTTTGTTTTCTACAATTGATGAAAGTTGTGCCATATGGACTATCCCCCTCTTGAGAGGGATGTGTGAGATATCGATCGGCATGTACATAGGTTGTCCCTTCAAGAGGGATGCGTCAAACGCATTTTGTGAACTATCGTGTCAAGGAGGGGGGTGCGTCAGACATGGTCGACAGACATTTCTTCCGGCATGGTATCAGAAGTAGGTGGAGTCGGTCACTAAGGACCCGATGTGTATATTTGTGCTTATGTGATATGTTGTTGCTAATTTGTTATGCTTTCTATCATGACATGCAATTGTGTGTGTGTGTGTATATATTGTGCATTTATGTTGAGGGTCCTTGGTGATGTACTATTGAGTCTTGTACTCACACCATACTCGAGCATTATGATGCGCTCGTAGATTTCAGGATCATGGATTTGACGAAGGCCAAAGGCCCTCTGGTGGACGATTGAGCGAGTTTAGTAGAAGGATGCGAATGTTGCTGGATGGAGTTCGGGTGGGATGTTTGTTGTTGCATTTATTTATTAATTGTATCTCGTACTTCGGACCCCTTGTTTGGTTTTGGTTTATACATATCTTGACATGACATATTGTTACTGCATAGGTTGGTTTTACTCGTATATAATGCTACTTTGATTATTATTGTTTTATTCACCATTATCGCTTCTTTTATTATACTTTGATTTTTACCTAGTACTGAGGGTATAGTCTCCCCGAGATGTTTCGCAGGCCCCTGTTGCTAGTCGACAATCTCTTACGTACAGAGAGGCGTGCCTGTGGTCGCGTGACACCCATGGTTCAGACCTGGTGATTTGGGTTGGGGCGTTACAGATAGTTCGAGGAACCCTGTGAATTCGATATTCCCCGTTGTTAGTTGCATGCATATTTCATATGCAACGTTTAATTGTTTTTTCACTATTTATCTGCTTACGTGGCTTGGTTTTATATGAACCCTTGATTTTCCTTTATCGCGTGGCTATCACTCTCGCGTTCTACGTTTTTTTTGGTGCGATGACTTTTTTACGTGTGGTTTTGTGTTCCTCTTTGGGAGTGGACAAGTTTCGATTTCAGTTACAACCAAATATAAAATCGATGACCATATGGTTTTTCAATTATCATTTTAATAACCAATCCAGTAACTGTTTTTATTTTTTTTCGGTTTCAGTTATTAATTTTCTAGCCATTTGTTTTTTTTTTATTTCGGGTTTTGATAGCCCATTTGGTTAACCATTATGTTAAAAAACACAACTAATGTTGAGTGTGCTGAACAAAAAACAAAAAATAATAAATGAATCCCTAAATTTTATAAAAAAACAAATTATTTAAAAAACATAATTTTTTAAACAAAAATGTATTGTTTTTTTGTGATTATAATCAACCACATAGGTTATGTAAAATATTAAATAAATAAATAATAATAATAAAAAATTCGGTTGTTTTTTTGTTTTTCCATTATTAAAATTAATAATCAAAACCCACACAAAAATTTATGAAAGTAACCAAATAAAATTAATCTCCATTAGGTGTATTTTTTTTAATCACGTGTTGTGTTATTAAAATTAACATCCGTTGGGTTTTTTTTTTTTTTTTTTTAACTCGGTTTTCCGATAAGTTAACCACCGGGTTGCCCTACCCATCTTGGTTCCCTATCCTTTTGCACCACGTGTCTCACCAGGTTGTAACGCAGCTCGCCTGTGCAATCTCCACTGGCCGTGTGTCCCCTGTCATGCGCGCCTCGCCTATCTCCTCCAGCATGGCAGCGGCGCGCCTCCTCGATGACAACGCACACCATTTCAGTGGGCGAGGGAGTGAGGCAGTTCGACGGCGGAGAGCCTCTGGTTCTGGGGTTTTCTGGTTTACCAAGAGAGAGCGGAGACGAGAGGGACTCTGGCGACGTGTTCCCTGTTCGCCGGACGAGGAGACTATATTTTCATCCATTGCTGGAGAGGGAGCTTTGACAAGCTCTTGGCACCCGCTATGTTGCTGCACGCGGAGATCGACTATGGAGAGGCCGCTGGTTCTTGTTCTTGAACCAGGGCGACAACGAAGTTATGGCAGCGTTGGACCTGGACGAAAACGGATCTGGAGGACGAGGTGAAATCGACGACGACGGTTACGGATAGAACCAAGCATGAAGGATCACGATAAGGTGATACTGAGCCCCTGGTAAGGGGGGTCTCAGTTCTGTTTCTGTTTCTTGTCAGTTCTGTTTCTAGTTTCCTGCTAGTTTCTTGTCTCAGTTCTGTTTTTTGATTTTTTGATGCTGGTTTTTGTTCTAGAAGTGCATATGTGAATCGGGAATTTATGTTCGCTTGGTTTGGCTCCGATTTAGTTGGAATCATTATGTATGGAATGTTATTCATGTCTATGATAATTTTTGCAAACTTTTAATTGCTGCTTTGCCACTGTTGTCTAGTGTTTTTCTTCATTGCTGCCATTAAAATCATTTTTTGTTCCTGGTATTTTGGATTTTTTTAAGTCGAATTTGGTTCTGTTGATTTTGTTTATAAGACTGGAATAATAAATACTATATTAGATTTCATTTTATGTGTTTTTGCAAACAAAAATTAAACCCAATAGCCTCTCTTGGCCGTTGTGTGCGGAATTTCACTGTCGGAATCAATTTATTTTTTTCTTTAAATGATTAGTTTGTGGATTTTACCTTGCACCATACTTTGATTAGTTGTTCAGCGAGGTCGGCTGCTCTCTTTTGATTGTAATTTTGCAACTGCTTTCATCTACCATTTCCTTGCTGTTTGCTCTGGTTATCTGCCTGTTTGACCAAGTTGAGACCTTTGGTAGGTGTTGCCCGGTTGTGTCCCGAGTTCTAGGGTAGGAAGGGGTTAGTGTGAGGTTGACTTGGGTGAGAGAGTGAGTTTTCAATCTGAGGTGTGTGGCGTCTTTAGGTGTGTGTGTTTTGTCTCTTGTGTTCTACCTTCTATCTTAGGAGTTGGGGGTCGTATTTAGTTCTCTAGTTTGTTCCTTTGGTTTGTGTCTCGGTTTGGGCCGTTGTATTTAGGTTTTGACCTGTTTCAAGTGGTGATTAAGCCCGACTAGTGTTTATAGTGGTAGTGTCATGTCAATAGGACTGGTGATGACTAGGCTTCATGGCTGTTTTGAAAGGATCCCTCTAGCGATGTTGGATGGTACCAAGATTTCACTAGGAAGCTTGAATGGGATGGGTTTTCTTCTTTGTTGGCAGCTTGCTTCTTTTCAAGTATCTACTAAAGCAACAAACCCATAAGCCATTGTTGAGTCCATTATGCAATTTTGTTTCTTTGATTCTCAAGAGATCTCTCCACCTCCCAGTGTAAAAACCCAACCACTAATCAAAGAGTGATCGTTTAGATTAACAATCCATCTTGCATTAGAAAACCCTTCAAACACCCTTGGGTTTCCACTATAAAATATATAGTAATTGATAGCACCCTTTAGATACTTGAGTACTCTATTAATCACATCCCATTGTGCATAACTCAGATTACTTGTATACTCGCTTAACTTTTCAACAACATATGCTATATCGGGTCTTGTGCTTGTCATGACATACAGGAAACACTCGATAACCTTTACACGAGACACTTGATAACCTTTACATATTCCAGTTTAACAATTGCCCTATGAGGGTTTAGTGACATCCTACTCTAAGAAGCATATGGGGTATAAACCGGCGAACAATCACATTGCTTGAACCTCTTTAAGAGCTTTTCAATATGATTAGATTGAGAAAGCAAAATAAAATTCTTATTCTTAACAATTTGGATTCCCAAAATAACACTAGCTTCACCTAAGTCTTTGATATAAAAAAATATAGATAAAATAGACTTAACTTTACATGATTCATGTAAGTTTCAACTATTAGCATGTCATCAACATATAAACAATAACTACACCATGGCTATTATGGAACCTACTATAAACACACTTATTAGGTTAGTTAACTACAAATCCATTTGATAAAATTACTTTATTAAATTTATCATGCTATTGTTTCAGAGCTTGTTTTAAACCATGTAAGGGCCACACCAATTTTCAAACCTTTTATTTTTCAGGTACTATGGATCCTTTTGATTATTTTATATATATTTTTCTCCATCTAATTCTCTATTTAAGAATGATGTTTTAGCATCCATCTGATGAATTTTCAAATTATACATGGAAGCGAAAGTGAGAAGAATTATAATCGAGACAGGCCTAGCCACGAGTGCATAGGTATCAAAATAATTGATTCATTCTTTTTGAGTAAATATCTTGGCTATCAATCCAGCTTTATATTTTTCAATGACACAATCGACTTTTTGTTTTCTTCTAAATACCCACATCCAACCTATTAGTTGTGAACCCTGAAGAAGATCAACTAATATCCCGACATTGGCTCCGGTTATAGTCTATCTCATTATTTATAGCTTCCTTATAAAGAGATCCATCAGAAGATGAAATAGCTTCTTTGAAAGTTTTTGGATTAGACTCTATTAAGAAAAATTAATGCTTGTGTAATAATACTATCATTAGAGTCCCACATTGGTTTGCTCTGTCTTGTATTACTTTTCTTCTATCTATAAATAAAGGGTTGCGCCTCTCATTGAGGTTAGGAGTGAGATTCTACATGGTATCGAAGGAGGTTACTTAACCCTAACCCTCCCTTACGTGTTTTTCCTCTCCACCCCCCTGCTGCGCCCAACCACTGCCCGCGCGTTGCCCCACCCTGTGCGACGGCCTCTCTGCTCCGCCCTTCTCCAACGACCGCGACAACCCCCGACAACCCCCTCTAGACGCGGCTCCCCTCCCACTTGACCACCCTCAACGACTCGTAGCCCCTCCACCCAAATTGACGCCCTCCCTGCTCCTCCGCTCCAGGCCCGTCGCTCCTCCCTGCCACGTCACCACCGCTCTCTCCTCAACGTCAGAACCCTAGCCCCGCTCCTCCCTGTGCGTCCTGAAGGACCCCAGAACACCCTGAGAGGGGGAGGGGTGAATCAGGGTGTCAACTTTTTTTTTTAAACTGATGGATCTTGTTCCCACATTGGTAGGAACCTGTTAAACCTGTATGAAGAGGAAGTGCATAAAATAAACAATCACATGCTAAGCAATGACACAACAATTTTACTTGGTTCATGCATCCTCAACTGTAAATGGATGCTCTGTTGAAGTCTCATAATCACTCACAGATGTAATTTATTTTCTCGTACACTGATATGTTATGGAAGTTAATTTCGCAAACTGATTTGACCAATTTTTAGGCTTCCGTGGGTGTTCTGCGTACCATTGTTGTTTCTGCGTACCGCTGCTGTTTCCGCGTACCGTCCAGCCCCTCCGCGAACTGTCCTTCTGCGCGTACTCCCCTATACCGTGTACTGCTCCACTCCTTTGCGTACCGTCCTGCTCCGCGTACTGCCTTGCTCGGTCGCGTAGTGCGAGAGCTTCTTGCACGAACCGTGCTCTCTTTCGCGAACTGTTTTCCTTACGCAGATAATTCTCTCCGCGTATCGTCTTCTCCTCCGCGTACCACTTCGGACTTCACCGAATTTCTTATCGAAATTTTAATCTCCAATCTCGTCCCTTAACAAAGGGGATTACTGCTCCTTAAATAGACACATAACTCCGCAAATTTTGTAAATCTGATTTACCCAAATTTTCAATGTTGGACAATTTTCACTGTAAACTGAACTCCATCTGCGTATTGTTAGCCTCCACCGCGTACTGCAATCCTCTAAAATGCAAACTTTTATCATGTACCATTAACCTTCCGCGATCCGTATGTTTGTCGGTTCGCGTACTGCATCTCTTCACTGCGTACCGTCGCTGCGAACCGTTTTCAGCATCATTTCGCGTACCGCACACCTTCACTGCGTACCACACACTTTCATCGCGTACTGCACGTCTTCACTGCGTACCGCGCGCCTTCACCGCGTACCGCGCGCCTTCACCGCGTGCCACACACCTTCACCGCGTACCGTTGCTGAGAACCGTTACCAAGTTTCCGATTTTTGAGGCCAAAAAATTTGGCAAACACTGGGAAACTGCGCCACCTTCAATACTGCTTTCAACCTCAAACGTATGACCCTATTCTTTGCAAACTCCCTAGTCATCCATGTGTAGATTGACAACAAACACAAACCAACCTCCATTATTAGCAACGAGCAACCTTGGTTCCAATACGTCCTCCCTGTGTGTGCGTTCCTCTCGGTGCGCCCGACCACCCATGTGGCTCCCCTGGCGACTGCACCTCCGCCCGCCACCCCTGATGGTGTTAGACTACCCCGACGCACCCCTCGACACCCCTGGTGACTACATCCCTTCCTGCACACACCTATGCGCCGACTGCGATCAGAGCCCCAGATAGCCCTTTCCTTCGTTGCTGCTCCTAACACGACGCCTGTTCCCGCGTGCCCCTGATGTTATCTCACTGCACAATTGATGCACTCCGACTGTTCCTGCCAGACATTCGATTAGTGTCCCGCTGTGTGCTGTTCCTGCACGCCTTGATACTACTGACCTGACTATTTCTGCCGAGGCATTATCTGTCTATCCATACCAGTACCCTACTGGCCAGGCCTGATTTCCCGTTTCTGTCTTTTTTCCCCCATCTCCCTCCTGTCATGGCAGCACCCATGCCACCATAGACCATCCATTACAACCTGGAACTCTATGGCTGAAATTGCGCTTATCCACTCTCATCGGGCTGCTTTGCCACCTGCCTCCTCTTCGGCCTCTATTGCTCAGACTGGTGGCCCTGCCGCGTGTGTATCTCATCGACTGACTGCTTGAATTCTTGATTCTAGTACTTCTGATCATCTCACAGGTGATTCAAGTATGCTTACTACCTATCATCCGCATACTGGTGCCATTGCAATTACTGTTGCTGACGGGTCTGCGATTCCTATTGTGGGATTTAGCACATGCTTCTTAACTCCTTCGACTCACCTGATTTCAGTGGCTCATGTTTTTCGCAGTCCTTTTAATCTTTTCTCCATCAATAAGCTCACAAAAGACTTTATAATGCTATTTTTACATCCTCTGGTGTTGTTTTTCAGGAGCGGTCGACGAATCGTGAACTTGATAGAGGTCGTCTTAGTGATGGAGTGTGCATGTTCGATACCCCACCATCCCTTGCTTTCCCATCCACCACATTTTCGTCATGGTCATCCACCGGCTTCAGTAATACATAAGCTTTGCCCCCATTTCAGTCTGCACATTTTCTTACATTGTGAATCCTGTAAGTTTTCCAAACATCATCGGACGTCTTATGTTCCTCGTTTGGTGACACGTGCGACTAACCCTTTTGACTTAGTTCATTCCGATGTATGGGGTCCTTCCAGGGTCCCCAGTCAGTTAGGGTGCATTATTATGTATCTTTTATTGACGACTTCTCTCGGATGACATGACTATATCTCCTTCACGATCGTTCTGAGGTGTGTGATATTTTCAAGGCATTTTACCCTAAAATTCGCATTTAGTTTTCTAAGCCTATTAAATATCTCAGGTCGGACAACGGGTGAGAATATTTATCTTCTTCCCTTCAACAGTTTCTCAAATATCATGGTGTCCTCCATCAAACATCCTTCTTTGACACCCCTCAGCAGTATGGTGCGATCGAGCGTAAACATCATCATATTCTGGAAACTGCTCGGACTTTGTTCCTCCATCTTCATCCTCACCCTATTCCACTTCGCATGTTTGGGTGTGTATGTTATGTTCGTGATGCTCGTTCCAGTCCCTCAAAATTTTCCCCAAAGGCCCTCCGTTTCATCTTTTTGGGCTACTCTTGTACCCAACGTGACTATCGTTGTTTCTCTCTTGACTTGGGATGTTATATCATCTCCGCTGATGTCTCATTTATTGAGAATTTTCAATTCTCATCCTCTCCACCCTCTACCCACCTCGATACCACCATTGATGGCTATCTTCCTCTCACCATCCACCCACCTCGACCTCCGGTGTCCTGATCTAATGATCTTCGCTTTGGCTCTGTCTACTCTCGCTGTCTATTGAACATGCCCCATACCCAGACCATGGACACCATTTCCCCAACTTCGTTCGTTGCTCCTGTTACGGGCACCGATGACTTGCTGATTGCATTACGGAAATGTACTCGCTCTTGCCAGAATAATCTTTTATACACAACTTTATACAAAGCCTTCTTCGCTCTAGAGACGATATCGGTCCCTTGCACAGTTGTCGAGGCTAAATCTCAATGCAGGATGAATTACAGGCCTTGGACGACAATCATGTCTGGGATCTAGTCCCCCTTTCGGAAGGTAAACTGGTTGTTGGCAGCAAATGGATTTATACAGTCCGTCTAAATGCAGATGATACTCTTCATCGCTTTAAAGCCTGTCTCGTGGCGAAAGGCTTTGCTCAAACATATGGTGTTGATTATTTCGATACATTCTATTCAGTTGCTAAAATGGTCTTTGTCTGATTATCCATATCTCTTGCAACTACTCATAATTGACCTCTTCATCAGCTCGATGTCAAGAATGCGTTTCTACATGGTTTTCTTCAAGAAGTATATCTGCAATAGCCTTCTGTCTTCCTTGCCTCAGGGGCCGGGTCTCATGTCTGTCGGCTTTATCGGTCTCTTTATGGGCTCAAGCAGTCTCCTCTTGCGTGGTTTGGCAGATTCTGCACCGTCATCACTACATTTGGTCTATCTCAAAGTATGAAGGACCACACTATTTTCTATCAAAAAATGTCCTCTGTATCATGTTGGTTGTGTATGTTGACGATATCATTATTAATGGTAGATACTCACATGACATTGCCCATCTCAAGGCTTATCTTCAACTACAGTTTCATACCAAAGACCTGGGTCCTCTGACATATTTTCTTGGCATTGAAGTCTTCTGTTCTCCAAGCAGCATCTTTCTTTCACAACAAAAATATGCATTGAATATCTCACAGGATACTGACTTGTCTCAAGAAATCGTTGTTGATACTCCTCTTGAACCAAGGAAACGGTTCCTCCTTGCTACCATTGATCCATTTTCTCATCCGGATAGATATCATTATCTTGTGGAAATACTTAATTATCTTACCATGACTCATCCGGATATTGCCTGCACTGTCAGCAAGGTCAGTTAATTCATAGAGCATCCGATGAAATCCCAATGGGATGCTGTCCTTCACATTGTCAAATACATTAAGAAAGACCTGTTGCGGAAACGCCGAGAGTCGCAATGACAGAACAAGCTTGCAGATGAAGAAAAGATAGAATAGAACAATGAGAAAAGAACGAGAAGAAGATCTCACAGGACATAACGATTTACGTGGTTCGAGAATAATCCCTAATTTCACTATGATTTGGGAATACAAATACAGAGAGAATATCAGAGTTTCACACTCAGAAACCCTAGCTCGAATGAGCTAATAAAGAAAACGATGCACTGTTCCACTAATCGCACTGAAAGTCCGCTATGCTACTTTGCCGTAGCCACCCAAATCCAAACTGCAACAGTGACCGGTGGTTGGAAGTCCACATTGCTATAGTGCTGCGACCACCCAAGTCCCAATTGGTACAGCGGCTGGTGGCTGGAAGTTCGCGGAGCCACAGTACCGTTGTCTTTAAAGTCCGCACTGCTACAGTACCCTATTGGTGTTGCCCAGTCAGCTCTTCTACAGTCAGTCAGAGTTTCTACAGTCCCCCAAAATTTGGGCCGGGGGGTTTTGGCCCTCGAACCCCCGGAGCAA
The DNA here is from genome assembly GCA_963277665.1 of Viscum album. Classification (NCBI taxonomy): domain Eukaryota; kingdom Viridiplantae; phylum Streptophyta; class Magnoliopsida; order Santalales; family Viscaceae; genus Viscum; species Viscum album. The sequence goes on from OY728156.1 coordinate 102,535,312, forward strand.
GGGCGCTTTGCGCCCTGCAACTCCCAACGAGTTCACCACAGAGCTTGACTTGTGAGAGTTGCGACCTGGTGTACTGTATGGGTTGGAAGCTTTTGACCTAACATCATCCAAACGGATCAGGCTACACCAATCCAACAATCCCTCACTCGGAGTCTGATCCGCTACGTTGATCTGTTTCGATGCCATTGACTTAGATAACTTAATCTGAGTTCCCCCTCTTCATTCTCCAATGCGTGCTTTCCATTCACAACTTCAATTTCAAGCTGACGAATCATGAAATACATGCTGTTTTTCCTTTTGTGCTCTCATAGCGTCCTCCCATATTCCACATCTCATCCTCCATTCATCAGTGGAGACCAACAGAGACACAACAATACCTCAACTTTTGTATCATCATCGACTTCGTTAACATATTTGCTAGATTGTTTGTTCCAGAAATCTTCTGCAATGTCAGCAACCCATCTTGTATCAAGCCTCTGATAAAATGACACTTTAGCTGAATGTGCTTCGTTCGGGCATGAAACGCTGAGTTCTTTGCAAGATGTATAACATTCTGACCGTCAAAGTGCAATACATTTTCCTCTCGATTTCTACCCAGCTCATCCAGGAAGTTCTTTAGCCAAACCATATCCTTTACACCTTCTGCTACAACAATGTATTCTGCCTCTATGGTGGATAAAGCCCCCACATTTTGCAATTGTGATATCTTGGTTACTGCAGTTCCTCCACAAGTAAATACATAACCTGTGGTACTTCTCCTGCTGTCGATGTCACCTCCAAGGTTATCATCTACATACCTCTGCAATGAATTTCTTTTCCCAAAGCAGAGTGATACTTTCTTACTACCCTTCAAATACCTCAATATCCACTTCACAGCTTCCTAATGTTGCTTTACAGGGTTAACCACGTACCTGCTTACAACTCCCACTGCATGAACAATGTTAAGTTGAGTACAAACCATGACATACATCAGGTTTCCAACAGTTGATGCGTATGAGACCTTTGCCATGTACTCAACCTCTTTTGCCGTCTATGGTGATTGCTCCTTTGATAATTTGAAATTGTCTGCCTTTGCTTCCATTATACCGAATCTTCTCAAAACCTTTCCAACGTAGTCAAGCATGTGATAACATCAAGGTTCCTGCTGCGCGGTCTTTCTTGATCTTTATCCCCAAAATCTTGGCAGCTTCTCCATGATCTTTTATCGCAAACTCCTTAGCCAGTTGCCCTTTCAGCTTATCAATCCTCTGCATACATGATCCTGCAATTAGCATGTCATCCACATATAGAAGCAGTATAATATATTCATCACCAAAAGACTTGATGTAGGAACATTGATCCATGCCACATCGTTTGTATGCATTTTTAGTCATGAATGCATTAAATTTTTTGTTCCATTGCCTGGGTGCCTGTTTCAACTCATATAAACTCTTTTGGAGTTTGCACACCAGGTTTTTCTTCCCAGACTCAACATATCACTCTGGCTGCTGCTTATAGATGTTCTCCATATCTCTATGATGGAAAACAGTCTTGACATCAAGCCGCTCAAGATATAAGTCTTCTGATGCCACAATGCCGAGAACCACCCGGATGGTGGTAAGCTTCACTACAGGTGAGAAAATCTCAGTGAAATCCTCTCTTATTCTGTTGAAAATCTTTCATCACCAGCCTTGCTTTGTACCTCCTCTTTCCATCGTGTTCTTCCTTGACACCTGGTATACCCACTTGTTCTGCAATGCTTTCTTTCCTTGCAACAAAGGTGTCAACTCCCAAGTGTTGTTATCATGCAATGAGGAAATCTCCTCCTTCATAGCCAGCTCCCACTTGCTTGACTCCTTCAACTGCATTGTTTCTTCAAAATGTTCTGGTTCTCTACCGTTGGTCAATAACAAATAATATAAGGATGGTGAATACCTTTGCACATGAATTCTTACCCTTGTTGATCTCCTCAACTCCACTTGAGGGGTAGGCTTCACTAGTTTCGGTGTCACATGCTCAGATACACCTTCAAGCTCAACTTGCTCATGACAGTATGATTCTTTGTTCCCATTATCAACTTTAGCTGCATGACGATCCTTGTATGTGATAACTTCATTAAATACCACGTTCTGGCTCCTGATGACCATCTTGTTGAGATCATCCCTAAAGCGGTAACTGAACTCCTCAACACCATAGCCAATAAAGAAACATGGTTTGGACTTAACATCAGACTTGCCCCTTGCATTAACATCAATATGTACATTTTTCAAATAGCCAAAGACTCGTAAATGTGAGTCTTACCTCCTTACCAGACCATAGCTTCCCGGGTAGACATTCTCCCTTGGTACATATGGACTCCTGTTGATGAGATATGATGCCATGTTCACTGCATCAACCCAGAAGGTCTTTGGTAACCCTGAGTGTAACCTCATATTCCTGACGCGTTCATTCAATGTCCTATTCATTCTTTCCGTCACACCATTCTGTTGTGGTGTACTTGGAAGAGTCTTCTCCCACTGAATTCCATTGTTAGAACAAAATTCTCTAAACTCATTATTGTCGTACTCTCCACTGTTGTCAGACCTCAAACATTTCAGTTTTGATCCTGACTCATTCTCCACCATGGTCTTCCATTTCTGAAACACCTTAAACACATCAAATTTTCTTTTCAGAAAGTAAACTCATACCTTTATTGTTGAGTCGTCGATAAATGTCACATAATATTGTGACCGTCCAAGAGAATGTAGTGGTGCAGGCCCCCAAACATCAGTGTGCACCAGGTCTAGCTTCCCAGCCTTTAGTGTTCTGCCTCCTTTCGCAAGACACATTCTATTGTTTTCCAAAGATACAATCTTCATATAGGCCAACATCCATTGACTTCAGCTCTGGTAGCAATTCTTTTGTTCCCCAAATCTTTATCCTCTTCTCACTCATATGGCCTAGCCTGTAGTGCCATAGTTGTGAATCCTCGATATAATTTATTGATGCAAGCATGTCCATGCAAGTTTCTGTCATGTTGTACATGATACCATTTTTTGTTTCCCGAGCTATGATCGTAACGACCCAAACTTTATAAATAATATTTGTTTCGTGAATATATGTGTGTTATATATAATTTTACATATAAAAAATATATAGAAATCGACAAAATTTAATATCATTAATAATTATCATTACATTAGTCAACTATGAAGCCAATTAAAATGCCAAACATTACAACTGGACATAAAATATAAAATAGAAAAGCTAAAATGAGAAAATACGGATCACCATAATCTACTAGAATCATCGCCCCCACTACAAATGCTATAGAAATGAAACAAAATATTAGTAAACCAATCAACATCTTATGAAAATGAAAATATAACCTTAAGTGGATTTGTAGTTAATTTTGAGTGTAGGAATGAAGTAATATTTTTAGGGTATAAAAATGTGACCGTTGGAATTCGACCATTATATGACCGTTGGTCCATATGACCATTGGTCCATATGACTGTTGGTTAATATGACTGTTGGTTAATATGACTGTTGGAAACTATACCCTTGGTTGATAATTTTACAGTTACAATTAGTGTTTATAAGTATTAATGACATAGGATAATTGATACATAAAAGAGAATTGATGGTCTCAACTAGTATAGTCATACCGTTTGAAGCCCATTTGTTAGAACTTGGGAGGGAGGTATTGTCACTGGGGTTCGCCCTTAACCAAGCTCAAGCTGAGCTTCAACAAGTGAATCTTGAACGAAATCGCTTACGAGAGAAGCTGAAGTTAGTGGAGATTACCACTCGGTCGATGTTGGCTGAGACACCCCACAAAACTACTACCATCGCACACCTTACCCTTAAGGCGTATGTGGGTGTAATAAGGAGTTTGTGCCCAGACCTTAGTTACTTGAAGTGTAAATTCATCTGTATAAATAAAAGTTTTTATTCCATCAATTCCTCTTAAGAATAGTTTTTCCTAATAAAATATATGTTTAATTGAGATGAATTTGATAATTTGAATTTTGGACACAAATAAAACATAATTATATTTTTCTAGAAAATACATACAATTTTTGTATATAACCAAGGTTTTCTAAACAATATTTGTTTTAATAAAATAGTCTTTTAAAACATTTTTATTAAAATAATAAATGACAAAATAATTTTATAATGGCCTTGGAATTTTTTTATAAAATTTCTCATATTTAGAGATTTTTTTTGATAGCAAACATTATTTTTGAAATCAGCACGTTGAAATTAGGTTAGGGCGAATTTATGATAATTTTCTAAAATACTTTATTTTTTTCATGAATAGTAAAAAAATACAGTTTTAGGGTTTCAATATATTTTATGACATCATACTTATGTCATAATGATGTAATAATTGATTAAACACAATCCACGGCCTAAAATATGTTATTTGATTAATATTAAGTATTTTAATAGATTTTATTCAATTTTTAAAACTATAATTTACTTTTCAAAGTCTATAAAGTAAAATTTGATTTTTAAAAACATTACTTAGTGGAAACTTTGCTTTTCCATGCCAAAAGATGTAATAAAATATGATGTTCTATTCTGGTGGATTAAAATAACATAAAATGTGATCCAAATGTCCAAAACCTTGAGCAAAAACCAAGGGTAGGCTAATGGTTTTGCAATTTCTAAAACCTAGTTTTCCAAGACCTATATTTGGAAATTATTAAACAAATCCCCCACTTGTCCTATAAATACCCACAAATTTCTCCATTTCCTTTCACTCCAAAGCCATCATCCACGAAGTTCTGGTGATTTTGACTCCGAAGGAGTCCCCCCAAGGTGTTCTCAAGCCCCCAATGTTCCATCTTCAAGTTTTGCCAAAACAAGTTCTTTTTGTCCACTTTCTATTATCCCATTACTGTAATAATAATCTTTTATCAATGGAGGATCTTCATTCTCCCTCATTTTCCCCTCATTTTCCCTTTTCTAAAACCATGTTTTATACTCGTTATGTTGCCGAATTTACTTCTCAAATTTCCGTCTTTTACATGAGAAATTCTCTTTTCCTTTGAATACCCAAACCTCTTTTCTTTTAAATGTGTATTCAACTAGATTTTAAAATGGATTTTTGATTCAGGGATTTACATATATGAAACCCACATTTTCTTTTGCGGATTAAAAATGTCATAATGATCATGTCTTTATGCTATTTTGTATGCCAAGATTTTTGATAAGAAACCCGTTCTTTTTTCTCCACGTGGCTCACATGAAATGAAGACATATGAAGGGTGCGCCCTGATAGTGCTCTAATGTATTGGGTAAAAAATTTAATATCTAGAGATGACTTGTTTTACGATACTTTGGTGAATTATCTTGGTAATTTTCATTTCCGACACCTTGGTGATTAACATTGGTGATGTGATTATGAATGTCTCATTTAAATGTTGTAGCCACATTTCCATGTTATGATTCGTGTTTTTATTATTATGATGCGCCTTTTGTTCATGCCTTGTCGTTATGCCTCATGTTTTTTTTTGATGTCTCAAAATCGCATGCTATATGTCTCTCTTGCTTATTCCTTTACTGGACTTCATGCTCACCCATTTCTTTTGATGTATGTTCCCAGGATATAAGATGTAATAAAATTAACCTAGAGTGAACCCATAAAGATGTATTTCAAGTGGTTTTAGAATAATGTTTTATGTTTTCATGTATTATGTACCTTTTTCCCAATAAACTAAACTTGAAAAGATCTTCTGTTTTGTACCATGTAATGAAAAGTTATGTAATAGAAAGGCGGGATATCATATTTGGTATCAGAAAGAGGTTTAGTTATTTGAGGAAATTAGAACTTGAAAACTTTAAGAAGAACCCTAGGGAAAAGTCTAAATATAGTAAAACATCCTAGTATTTTGGTGAAGTATTATGTGGTTTCCAAGCAAATACATTCCTGTCTGGATACGGACAAGTGAATGTGGCTCTGACATAGATGTATTTAGGGGTAACACCTGGAAACACCGCTTTGGGTTAGATTTGAAAAGGAACTGGTGTACGACAACGGGTCTTGCTGCACTCCTGGTTTGACACTCCTGGAGATATGTTTGGTTAATCACAAGTTTTTTATGAGTCATTATGAAGGGCATATGGAAAATATAATTGTTATTAGATGAGATTAATAACATATTTAAGAATGATGTTTTAAGACATGAAATCCTTTTAGAATGACAAATATGGAGTTAGAAGAATTAAATAAAACAACTTTAAGATCTTTTAGAAAAGGGGTTTATCCGACCAAGTGTGTCTCCTTGGGGAACGCCTGTTCTCTTTGTGAAGAAGAATGATGAATCAATGCGGATATGCATTGATTAAAGAGAACTTAATGAGATCACAATGAAGAATAAGTACCCTCTCTCAAGGATTGATGATTTATTTGACCAGCTTCATGGGGCTCAATTCTTCTCTAAGCTTGATCTTCGATTTGGTTATCATCAATTGAGGGTGAAGAAAGAAGATATTTCAAAGTCTACCTTCCGAACAAAATATGAGCATTAGGAGTTTGTTGTTATGCCCTTCGACTTGACTAGCTCCTGCTATATTTATGGATTTGATGAATAGAGTTTTTAAGGACTCCCTTGATAAATTCATGGTAGTTTTTATTGATGATATCCTGATATATTTCAAAAGTCGTGAGGAGCATGCGGATTATTTAAGGGTTATCTTGGGAACTCTAAAGAAGGTGAGACTATTTGGAAAATTCAGCAAATGTGAATTCTGGTTACAACATGTTGCATTCTTGAGGCACATTGTAACCAAAGAAGGAATCTTAGTCGACCCTGCGAAGACAAAGGCTGGAGAGGAGTGACCTCATCCTACAACAGTAACCGAGATTCATGGTTTTCTTGGTTTAGCAGGATATTATAGGAGGTTTGTGAAAATCTTTTCACGACTTTCTAACCCACTGATCAAGTTAACTCGAAAATGGGTTAAGTTCATCTGGATAAAAGAGTGAATTTTTTTCCAAGAACTAAAGAAGAGATTGACTACTGCCCTTGTGTTAACTCTACCCTTTTTCGGAGAAGAATTCGTTATTTATAGCGATGCATCTCTAAAAGGGCTTGGGCGCGTCCTCATGCAAAATGACAAGGTGATTGCTTATGCATCTCGACAGTTGAAGCCTCATGAGCAAAATTATTCTATGCATGACCTGGAGTTAACTGCAGTTATTTTTGCTCTGAAAATATAAAGACATTATCTTTATGGGGAGAAATGTGATATATATACAGACCACCAAAGTTTGAAGTATATTTTCACGCAAAAGGAATTGAACATGAGGTAAAGGAGATGGTTGAAACTTCTTAAAGACTACGACTGTTCAATTTATTATCACTCCGGAAGAGCAAACAAAGTCATTGATGCATTAAGTAGGAAAGACCTTGTTGTGCTGACAATGATGAGGGTTCAAGGAGATCCTTTGATCAAGGACCTAGTAAAATTGGACATGAGAATCATAAGGGAAGAGAGATCATCAACCCTATCTCAAATGATTTCTTAACCATCATTACTAGAGAAGGTCAAGAAAGCTTGAAAAGAAGATCCTTTGTTCACAAGACGATAGAGGCTGTAAAGAATGTGAAACTTCCTGAGTTTAATATTGATCAAGAAGTTGTACTAAAATTTCGTATAAGGCTATGTGTTCCATCTATCTCGGAGATAAAGAAAGATCTGATGGATGAAGCTCATAGGTTTACATTCTCTATACATCCTGAAAGCATTAAAAATGTATAGGGACCTTTGTGATCATTATTGGTGGGCTAATATGAATAGGGAGATTGCCGACTACACTGCAAGGTGCTTAGTATGTCAGCAAGTGAAGGCATAGCAACGACTTCTTAAAGGGGTATTGCAACCATTACTCATACCAACATGGAAGTGAGACAATATCACTATGAACTTCATCATTGGTATCCCAAGAACATTTAAAGAAAACAATGTAATATGAGTTATAGTGGATCGTCTCACCTAGACTTCCAATTTCATCGCTATTCGGGAAGATTTCTCTCTCAACCAACTTGCCAAGACATACATAAAGTGGTGAGGTTGCATGAGGCGCCACTTTCTATCGTTTCTGATTGTGATTCAAGGTTCACTTCTAAATTCTGGAGAAGTCTTCAACATGCTCTGAATACTGAATTGAATTTTAGTACGACCTATCACCCCTAAACTAATTGCCAATCTGAAAGGACCATTCAGAAACTTGAGGTCATTCTGAGAACATGCTCAATGTAATTTAAAGGTGGATGAGATCAACACCTTCCATTAGTCGAGTTCAAATACAACAGCTCCCAATCGAGTATTCAAATGACACATGGAAAGTGATGTAGAACTCTTACTTGTTGGGATGAAGTTGGTGAGATGAAATTGCTTGGGCCCGATATTGTGCAAGAGATGACGAAAAAGGTTCATGTCATCCAACAACACATAAAAGCTGACCAGAGTCACCAAAAGAGCTATGATGACAATCGTCGAAGGGACTTGGAGTTTGATGTTGGGGACAAACTTTTCCTTTGGATATCACTATGGAAGTGAGTCGTGCGATTTGGAAAGAAAGGTAAGCTTAGCCCTAGGTACATTGACCCTTATGAAATCCTTGATCGCATGGGAGCAGTGGCCTATTGGCTAGCACTTCAACCGAACCTATCTCAAGTTCATGATGTATTCCACGTATCTCTCTTGAGGAAGTACATACCTGACCCCTCACATGTACTGAATCCGGAGGTGGTACATCTGGAACGTGACTTCTTTTATGAGGAGAAACCGGTGGAGATCATGGACCATAGAGATAAGGTTTTACGCAACAAGACTACCCACCCAGTCAAAGTGTCGTGAATGAACCATAAATATGAAGAAGCGACGTTGGAATCAGAGGAGAAAATGAGACATAAGGACCCTCACCTTTTCTCAACTGAGATAATGAGTTGAAATTTCGGGGATGAAATTTCTTAAGGGGTGTTGGACTCCATTTTAGTATAATGGGTATTTCTGAGTCCCACATCGGAATATCCCGCCTTGTAATTATTTTTACTCATCTACAAAAGAATATTTGTGCCTCACATTGAGCTAAGGGGAATTCACCTACATGGTATCAAAGAGTACTCTCTAACCTGAACCCTCTTTTTTCTCTCTCCCGTCCAGGGTTGCGAGAAAAATCCCCTGCGGATTCCCTCCCGGTTCTATTCGGTGTCTCCCTCCCTGCATCCTGCGGCCCTTCCCGGCGGCTCCCTCCTGCACATTCCCGGCGCCCTCATCCAGGTGTGATCGTCCAGGCGCCCTCGTCCTGGCGCGATCGGCCCGTCGCGCCCTCTTCGTGCTGCTCCCTATGCGCATCTCTAGCCGCTGCGGCTCCCTCCCGACGGATCCCTCCCGGCGGTCCTACTCCCTGCGCACGCCTCCAGCCGCTGTGGCTCCTTCTCGACGGATCCCTCCAGACGGTGTCCTGCCCTCCCGTGGCTCCTCTTTTTTTTTCCAGGCGAGCCCCGCGCGACGACCCTTATGACTGGCAGACTCCCAAGTCTGCCCGACACCTGCCCTCCCAACTCTGTCCAGGAGGAACCCGACGCGCCTCCTGGTGTCCGCTGTTTTCCCGTCGGCTCTGCACCACCCGACGCGCATCCCGCTGTCCGATCTTCTCGCAATGCCCCCCATTCCTCCTGGCATTTCCCTCCTTCCACCACATCCATCGCGCCTCCTCCCTCGCGAAGATCGGCCCGCCCTCCCGGCACCTCCCGATCCCGACGCAGTCTCTCTAGACGCCGCACGACCCGCCTGTCCTGACGGCTCCTTCTCGGCGCTCCCGCGACACATCTCGACCTGCTTCTGAAGCAGCCACCAGGCACCGCCCCCTAGGCGGGAAAACACCTGGCCCACCGACACTTTAATGACTGGCTTGTCCACCCGCGGCCCTCCGGTACCACCTCCAGTCGGCATCCTTTCTTGCACGGATGCACCCTCACTTACATTGTCGGCCTTCCCGTGCGTCTGTATGACCGCCCGAACAGCTGTCCCATCCTTCGTCATTGGCTCTACCGCAAGACGGTCCCCCTTCATCCAGTGACCATTACAGAACGCCGCTCTCACCGTAGGAGATTGATTTGATACACTCTTATCGGGCAACTGTGCCACCATCCTCTTCTCCAGCCCCCATTGCTCAGACTGACAGCTCTACCGCCTGTGTTTCTCATCAACAGACAACTTGGATGTTTAACTCTGGTGCATCAGAACATCTCACAGGGGACTCTGGTATATTCACTACCTATCATCCATACATAGGTGCCTCTACAATTACTGTTGTTAATGGCTCAAAAATCCCTGTTACTAGATTTGGCACATTTCCCTTGATCCTGTCTATTCACCTGATGTCGGTCACTCATGTTCCTCAAAGTCCATTTAATCTTATCTCTGCCAGCAAACTCATTACAGACTTAAATTGTGTTGCTACTTTTACCTCATCTGGTGTTGTTTTTCAGGAGCGAAAGATGAATCGAGAACTTGGTCGAGGTTATCTTCAGAATGGGGTTTACATGTTTGATACCCCACCATCTCTTGTTTTCTCATCCATCTTAGCAAGTGCGCTTGACCCACATTCTCGCCTTGGTCATCCACCGGCTTCCACCCTACATAAACTTTGCCACCAATTCAGTTCCCACCTATCCTTCCATTGTGAATCCTACAAGTTTGCCAAACATCATTGGGTGATGTATGTTCCTTGACCGGAACCACGTGCAGCAAATCATGTCGATCTTGTTCATTCCGATGTCTGGGGTCCTTACAGGGTTCCTAATTAGTCCGGGTACAGTTATTATATTACCTTTATTGATGACTACTCCCGCATGACCTGGCTTTACCTGCTTTGTGATCGGTTTGAAGTTTTTTCTACCTTTCAGACCTTTTATACTGAAATTCATACTCAATTCTCCACCTCCCTTAAATGTCTCCGCTCCGACAATGGACGAGAATATTTATCCACTTCCTTTCAGCAGTTTCTCAAGGGTAAAAGTATCATTCATCAGACCTCCTGCCCCGACACACCTCAGCAGAATGGAGTGACCGAGCGGAAACATCGTCATATTTTGGAGATTGCTCGTGCCCTCTTCCACATGAAGATGCCTCTCCTTTTTTGTTCTGATGCCATCATGACTACTACCTACCTCCTAAACTGTCTCCCTTCTTCTATCCTTCAGGGGGAGACTCCCTTTCAGACTCTCTTCTCCTCTCTCCCTTCTCACTCACTTCTTCTCCGGGTGTTTGGGTGTCTGTGTTATGTTCGGTACACTTGCCCCAACCTCTCTAAACATTCTCCCAAATCCATTCGGTGTATTTTTCTCGGATATTCCCGCCCTCAACGTTGATACCAGTGCTGCTCTCCAGACTTAGGACGCTATATCATCTTTGCCGATGTGTTGTTTATTGAGAGCTCTCCTTTCACTCCTCCCTCTCCTCATCCAGACACTACCATCGATGAGTGCCTTCCTTTCATTATTCACCCTCCTCTGGGGTCTCCCCCTACTGGTCATCGCTTTGGGACAGTCTCCTCCCGTCGCCCATCGACTGCCCCCCCCGCCCCCCCGTCCAGGCCAAGGAAACCATCGTTCCCACTTTGTCCGATGCTCCTACCACAACACTAGACGACTTGCCTATTGCACTACGGAAAGGTACTCGCTCTTGCCAGAATACTTTTCTTTTTACCTCTTCATACAACGATTTGTCAGCACTGGAGACAATATCTTTCCCCCGCACGGTTGGCGATGCCAAATCCCACCCGGGGTGGCTACAAGCGATGCAGGATGAAATGCAAGCTCTGGATGACAACCATACATGGGATTTGGTCCCCCTTCCTGTAGGTAAACAGGTGGTCGGCTGCAAATGAATTTATATGATCCGTCTCAATGCCGATGACACTCTCCATCGCCTCAAAGCCCGCCTCGTGGTGAAGGGATTTGCTCATACATGACATCGACTACTTTGAGACCTTCTCTCCGGTTGCCAAGATGACCTATGTCCGCCTATCCATACCTCTGGCCGCTCATCATCACTGGCTGCTTCATCAACTAGATGTCAAGAATGCCTTTCTCCATGACTTTCTTGACGAAGAAGTCTACCTGCAGCAACCCCCCAGATTTCGTGCCTCTGGAGTCGACTCCCATGTCTGTCGTCTCCGTCGATCCCTATATGGCCTCAAGCAGTCTCCTCGTGCTTGGTTTGGCCGCTTCAGTACTGTCGTCACAGCCTTTGGCCTCTTTTGCAGTATGAAGGATCACACCGTCTTCTTCCGTACGACATCAAACGGTTGTATTTTTGCTGGTGGTATATGTTGATGCTATCATCATCACAGGGAGCGACTCCACTGGAATCGTCCAACTCAAGGCGCACCTTCACCATTACTTCCAAACTATAAGGATCTTGGACCTCTCACCTACTTTCTTGACATTGAGGTCTCCCGTTCTGAAGACACTATCTCTCTTTGCCAATGAAAATATGCCCTTGATATCTTACATGATGCAGGGTTGAGCCAGACAACTACAGTGGACACTCCTCTTGAGTTTGAGGAACACTCTCTCCATGCCGACTCAACACCCTTACTTCATCCAGAGAGCTATCGTCATCTGGTGGGCAAACTCAACTACCTCACCGTGACACGACTCGACATTGCCTGCGCTGTTGGCAAAGTGAGCCAGCTCATAGAGCATCCAACCAGATCTCAGTGGGATGCTGTCCTCCGCATTGCCAAATACATAAAGAAAAACCCTACATGTGGTGTTCGATACTCACATCATGCTCATTTGGATGTTGAAGCCTTCTGTGATGCGGACTATGCAGGTTGCCTTGATACCCGCAAGTCTACTTCTGGATTTGCCGTGTTTTTGGCCGGTAACCTCATCTCATGGCGCAGTAAGAAGTAGACTGTCGTCTCCAGATCTAGTGTAGAGGTAGAATACCGAGCCATGGCCACAGTCACCACTGAGATCCTCTGGCTTCGTCATCTCCTCCATGAGTTTGGTTTCCCAGTGCAAACATCTGCTCATATCTGGTGTGACAATCAGGTAGCCATGAATATTGCATCGAATCCCGTATTCCATGAACGGACGAAGCATATCGAGGTGGACTGCCACTTTCTTCGCCACCATCTGGAGCAGAACCATATCAGTTTTTGCCATATTTCGATGACGGATCATCTTGCCGACATCTTCATAAAAGGCCTCCCAGGAGCTTGTCTGGACTCTCTCACTACCAAGCTGGGGGTATTCATAGCCTCCACGACCCAGCTTGAAGGGGAGTATGTATGGCCTTGTTCGATGACATCTTTTTTCTTTTTGTGGGACTCTCAGTATAAGCTGGGCATGTCCAGCCTGAGGGGGAGTGTTGGACCCCATTTTAGTATAATGAGTATTTTCGAGTCCTACATCGGAATATCCTGTCTTGTAATTATTTTTACTCATCTATAAAAGAATATCTCCGCCTCACATTGAGACAAGGGGAATTCGCCATCTACAAGGGGGAAAGAATGTGATAACCTAACTTTATAAATGATATTTGTTTCCTAAATATATGCGTGTTATATATAACTTTACATGTAAAAAATAGAGTAATCGCCAAAATTTAATATCATTAATAATTATTATTATATTAGTTAGCTATGAACCTAATTAAAATGGCAAACATTACAACTGAGCATAAAATATATAATAGAACAGCTAAAATGAGAAAATACGAATCGCCCCAATCTACTAGAATCATCGCCCCCACTGCAAATGCTATAGAAATGAAACAAAATATTAGTAAACCAATCAACATCTTATGAAAATGAAAATATATCCTTAAGTGGATTTGTAGTTAATTTTGAGTGTAAGAATGAAGTAGTATTTATAGGATATAAAGAGAAATTTGACTGTTGGGATTTGACCGTTATATGACCATTGAAAACTATATCTTTGGTCAGTAATTTTACCATTATAATTAGTGTTTATAAATATTAATGACATAAGATAATTGATACAAAAAGGAGAATTAATGGACTCAACCACTGGGGTTCGCCCTTGACCAAGTCCAAACTGAGCTTTAGTAAGTGAAGTTTGAACGAAATTGCATACGGGAGAAGTTCAAGTTAGTGAAGATTATCACTTGATCGATGTTAGTTGAGGTACCCCATGAAACTACCACCATCGCACACCCCTTACCCTTAGGGCGTATGTGAGTGTGATAAGAGGTTATTTGTCCAGACCTTAGTTACTTAAAGTGTAAATTTATTTGTATAAATATTTTTTTTATTCAATAAATTCCTCTGGAATTTAGTTTTTCTTAATAAAATATATGTTTAATTGAGATGAATTTGATAATTTGATTTTTGGACGCAAATAAAATATAATTGTATTTTTTTAGAAAATATATACAATTTTTATATATAACCAAGGTATTCTGAACAATATTTTTTTTAATAAAATAGTCTTTTAAAACACTTATTTAAATAATAAATTATAAAATAAATTTTATTGGCCAAGGAATTTTTTTAGAAAGTATCAGAAATTTGACTATGCCTTAAAAACGTCTATTTTTAAATAAATAATGATTTTTATATTTAAAAGTTAATTTTCTCATATTTTGAGAATTTTTTCTAATAAAATAATCACCATTTTTTGTAACGCCCCGACCCCAGTTACCCAGAGTCGATGCATTATTACATAACATTGACACGATCACAAGAGATCAAGTCTCGAAAGACCGATTAGTTTAGTAGCCTTAGAAGTACTAGATACATACATAAGTTTTACATTACATCATAATAAAAAAACAACAATGTGTTTCCTTTGAACACACTTATATCCCTTAACCTATCCCTACATGTCAAGCATAATATACTTCATCACATCCTGATAAAAATAAAACATAAGAAAAGGGTGAGCTCAGATGCTCAGTAAGGATAACAATATAGCGGAAACTTTCATAAATAATGTAATGGCCCGAGGTTTTGGGGTCCATTACATGGTGAAAATCTGATGTTTGTGCTGTTCTGGGTGGTCTGAAAGGCCATCCCAGCTTCTCGGTGAAGCTTAAGACTCCTAACGGTAGCCTGGGCCTACCGGTGGCCTCGACCTACCGGTGGCCCCGGCCTACCGGTAGCCCCGGCCTACCGGTAGCCTCGGCCAACCAGTAGCTTGGTCTATCGGTAGACCTAGCCTACCGGTGACCTCTCCTCGGGTTTTCCAGTAGCGCCTCCTTTTTGCGCGAATTGGTTTTTAAACCATGTTTTGACCCCTTTAAGCCTGTTTTAAAGCCCATTAATGGTGTTTAATTAAATGATTGGTGAGGTACCCTCCTTAAATGAAAAACCATGCGTTTTGGTCATGCCTTTAACCGCGTTTTCAGAAACGCCTCTACCGCATCCTGTGAGGAGTCCTTCCTTGGTTAAGGAGGTGTGCGTCGGTTTTAACTGCCCCGAAGGGTGGGGACCTTTTAAGTTGGACGTGTGGGGTGGCCCAGTCGCGTGGTCAACCCACGATCCCGCTTCTTCCGCGGTTTCGAGTTTTTCTCCTTATCTTAACCGTCCCGAGGATGCTGTATCTCAGCCTTTATAACCTAAAGGCTTCTCTTCTCCATAGGTTTCTTTTCTCTATCACCCTGCGCTCGGAATACCCTTCCTCCGGACGAGTTGTACCCCCGCGAAGTTTTCCTTGATCGCGTTCCGTGGAGTTCCTGTTACTCCTGATTTCCGGTTTCCATGCGAGGACTTAACGTCGATCCTTGATCAATCAGGTAGGGATCTTACCTTTGTCTCTCCTCCTTGTGTATCATGCGGGGTGGGTGTTCTATGGTTCCCACGAGGCTGTTAATGAATTCTGTAATAAAGATAATAACGTTTAACTAACGGGGACGAGGAAGTTTGTTAATGTTGTTACATGTTTTTACCCATGTTTTCCCTATGATGTTATGAATTGAATGGGCTTAAGCCTAAAAATCACGGCCGTTGGGGGCCGTTGTGTGCGTATCTATGCTATGCTCTGTTTTACGCATCGTCTGGTGAATGGGAATCATGGATGAATCGGTTAAGCATGTAAACTCGGCTATTGAATATGAATGCCCATAACCTTGTGTGATCATCCCAGTTGAACTAAATAATATAAAAGAATGAATTATGAACGCTGAGATGGTTCAGTTATGAAATGGGTGAAGGGGTGAATGTGTTTTGTTTTGGATGGGTGAACAGCGGGGCTGT
This sequence comes from Viscum album, assembly GCA_963277665.1. Lineage (NCBI taxonomy): Eukaryota > Viridiplantae > Streptophyta > Magnoliopsida > Santalales > Viscaceae > Viscum > Viscum album. The sequence goes on from OY728156.1 coordinate 102,551,522, forward strand.
GAATGGTGCGGTTGGAATGACATGAGTTATTGTGTGGCTGTGGTGGTGCTTGGCAGCAGGGCTGCAGGTTGGGTTGTGAACATGAATAAAAGTGGAAAGTAAATAATGAGTTGGGTGGAATGGTAATGAATTAATGTGGGGATAACCAATGGTTTGTTGGGTTTTTCTTTGGTTCCAGTTCTTCGAGGGTTTCCACTGATCCCACTTTGATGTTATTATTTACAAGAGAACCGGGTGTGAATGCTCAAATTACCCGATGGTTTTCCTTCCTGCTTTATTGTTGTTTCATCTGTGATTGTGCCTGTTAGTTGCCCAGTAGTGAAGGGATTAACTCATACTGAACTGTTATGAAATGATAACTTGAATAGGGAAACTGGGAATTGTTTGTTGTGTGCCTGTTTTCTGAGGCAGCAGTGCTTGGGCACCTGCTTGTATCTGTTGAGGAGCCATAGGTTGGGCTGTGTGTGTTGGTATATATATGTGTAACTGTATGTTTTGTGTTTAGTAGCACCCCACCCGCGTTGGGCACTTATTGTCGGACACCCCATTTCATGGGGAAGAGTGTTTCCCCCTAGTTACTCTCCTTCCTGCTCCCTCTTCCCTAGGTTGTGATGGCTGGAGGCGACCTTGCACCCAAGACTCTTCGGGTAGGTTTCGTTTGGTGTGTTGTTAGCCCGGGACTCTTTGGGCAGGTTGTTTTCCCAAGAATCTTCGGGATGAGGCCCAGGTGTTTTCGGGCAGGGGTTCTGGTTACGGTTTGTTTTCCTAGGTGTCTTTGGGATGAAGCCCAGGTGTATGCGGGCAGAGATGTGTGGTTATGAGGCCCAGGTGTGTGCGGGCAGGGATGTAGATGGTTGTGAGGCCCAGGTGTGTGCGGGCAGGAAGAGCGTGGTAGCGTCAGGACGTTTGCCGTTAGGGATGAGCAGCTAGCTAGTGGGGGAAATAGTGGTGCGGGGTACCCAAATGTTTTGTTCTTTACTATTATCTTACTACTTGTGTTATTTGGTGAGCGTGGCCGGTGAGGTGGGATGGATAGATTCCTTGACATATGATGTTTCTTCTGCTTCTCACGGGACTTTAGGACGTCTCCCCACTTGTGCACGAGAGCTTTAGGTTTTCCTACTGAGTATACTTTGTATGCTCACCCTACGTTTACTTTCAGGTTTCCAGGAGGGATTCAGAGGCTGTGCGGGACCTTACTAGTCTGGACGTTGGAGTTGCTGTTGGTCGCTGTTGGATTCTGCTTAGCCTTTTTTCTTTCCTGTTGGGTATTGTACTTTGGAGTCCTTGTACTTTGTTCAATTTTATTATTAAAACATGCATGTAGTTTGGTTTTTACTTTGAGTTTTCTATACTTGGTGGTGTTTGGTGTTGACTCATTCTTTCTCCCAATCTTGGTTAACTAAAAAGGGTAATGCCTCCCATATTGTGAAAATGTTATACCCTTGGTGCTAGTCGCCACTCCGGGGCCTCCTGGAGGCGGGACTCGGGGGTCATTATCTCTCCTTCAACTTAAATAAGGAAGGGCTTGACAATCTGCTGTCCCTTCCCTCCTTTCGGTGAAGGCAGGTCGTGACAAATAAGCATAAACATTTAAGGCAATGTATAAGACTAATAAAACACAAGCCTTTTAAACTTAAATTTCAACATAATATGGTAAAGATAAATCAAATAATGTCATTTACTTATTCACATGAATATTCTATTAGTCGAATAATCACATGTAATATCAATAGTCAAATTTCATAATGATGGAATGCATAATATTGGACATCATAACCACATAGTCAAGGTCTCGTGCCAAGATTACAAATAAAATTTCGTCAAGGCTTTGTGTTAAGACACTAGTTTGTCTAATGAGACCTATCGATGCATCGAGGAGCTATAGCGGGCTCCACCCGTCACTTACTAAGTCCAATGCATTCCTCATATGAAAAGGTTGAAACATAACACAAACATTCGTATTAAAACTAGCATACGAAATGCTAATACTTTGACCATAAACCATGAATGGTATAAAAATAACACATCTACAGTCAAACATATCACAAAACCTTGAATACAATATGGAAGATTGTATCATAATAAATCAACTTCAAACAAGTGTAAAATCCATCAAAGGATGTTGACATAGATGAAATCAAAACCATTTGAGAGAAATATCTCTTTCTATTTTGAAATCATTTAAAAGTCACATAATTATAAAAGAAAACATTTATTTTGAAAATATTCTTATAAGCTTGTAAGGGAAACTTCGAAGGTGTTATAACGGCGGAAAATAGCTGCACTCGCCATATAAGTTAAAAAAACATTCCTTCTTTAATTTTGTCGAAAAGGTCGTAAATGACATTGTTTGGAAAACGACGGAAAGATTCCTTTATAAACATCTCATAAAAAGTCAAACAAGGGTATAAATGAATTTAACCCATAGTCTAAGAAATAGTAAAAATGTTTTGAAATACATTTTTAAGAAACACAGATGTGGATGATAAAGAGGTCCCAGTAGATACTCACGTATAAACAACCTCGGATAATGAAGAGATTGTAGAATTAACCTTTACCTTGTACTTTTCCTTGATCGAAGGTATGTTAACCTCCTGTATAATAGTTAAATCATTGTTACTAAATTATACAAGAACCAAATACATAAATATGATATCATATATGATCTTCTAATATTGCTTTGTTAATAATATTTCAGTAGTATCATTGTTTCAGGTGTTAACTGATTTGTTTTCCTTTATATGCTTGGTTACGTAAGCCATGTTTGTTATGGATAAGATGTATTTGATTCATATCCAGAATGATATTAAGTTTTTAAACATTATTTTTAATCATAAAATGAAAATTATTCTTGAATGGTAATGATGGGGAATGAATTTCATCGCGTTCGTGGAGATGGTAATCCGTACGTACGCACGAGCGACAATATCATTCTATTGATGGTGAAATCATATGTAATTGAATGATATATCATATATACAGAATCATTAACATGCTATATTTATTATTTATATCAGTTATACTCATTATTATACCCATCCAAATAATGAAGTGTTTGAATAACAAACTACACCACAACGTGGAGACGGTAAACCGTACGTACGCACGTATGGTGACTTGTCATTCATAGGATGGATAGAATAATGAATATGGTTGTACCATATTTATAATAACATCACGGTATGTATAAGGTACTCGAATTATTATTTTGGTATGGAAACAACAAAAGATGAAGTGGAAGAAGAAAAGAACTTTGAAAGAGGTGGTGAAATTATTACCTCTTCTTCGGGTGTTTCCTTTTGAGTTGATCAAAAAGCTCTTTAGGTTGACTTTTTGATCAAAGTAAGGCCTCTAGGTCGAAGTGAGGATAGTTGAGAGGATATTTGAGCAGAGGTTGGCCGAGCCAAATGGCTTTGGAGGTGTGATTTTGAGAGAAGGGGAAATGGCCTTTTATAAGAGAGGTGAATGTCACTTTAGGAAAAACTTGAAATATTATTTTATTTCACGATCATATTCGGTTTATAATGGCTCCAAAATGATTTATTTCGAGGCTAAGGTGGGGATGAGTCGAAAACCTCTCAACCAATAGGTTTTAGATAGGTTTAGGTCACCATATTAACGTTATCTTTTAGATTTAACTTTTAGTTAAATAGTTTAACTTTTACCATGTATTTTTGTATTATTATAATAAATGGTTAATAAACTTACTATAAAAAGCCAAGCGAACCCCAAGTGGTTCATTATTGATATATCTAACCTTATCTAAGTTTTTTGGCCGATCCTTAGATTTTTAGGAATATTATATCAATTAATAATATAGTATTTGTTTTAAAAACTCATTTATGTCAATTTTGACACTATTTGGTGTTTTGTTTTTGTGAAAGTCATAACAACTTTATCACTTCGAATAAAATTTATTTAATAAACCTTAACATGTCATATTAATCTATAAAATTATGGGAATTAATCAGAAGTCTCAATTTACATTTATTTGGATATTTATAATATCAATTATTTTAATCTTTCATTAATAAGGTAATTACTGCATCATCATTGTGTCATAAATAAATTTAATTATTTAATGTCTAAAAATTACAAATAAAATACCATTATGTAGGAAATCTTTTTAGATTTTTAATGAATATTTATATTCGAATTTGTCTTATGTATAATCCTATATTAAAAATGGTTTAGTTATTAAACTTTGAATTTATCACTTTGAACTCTTTAAATAAAATAAAAATAAATGTCTTAATCTAATCCACGTGGACCAAAATGATCATATTTTATTCCTAAGGTTGATTTTGGTCGAAATACACTTATCCAATAGAATTAGGACATGTGTTAGGGTAATTATAATATCATTTTTTACCTTTAATTACCCTATTTACTTTTAACCGTGGTAAATAAAAGTCAAAAGTTACTATTCACCAAAAATTATTTTCGTCTTATTGAATCACATTTTACTTACTGATATCAACCGTGTCTCTCGAATTTTTGAAATTCAATTCATAGAAGCGGTAAAATTACATTTTAAACAAATTTGCAAATGCGCCTAGAAGGTGAGTAAAAGACGGGAAAAAGTTCAATAAAGTTTTATATATCTAATATTATTATAAAACGACTCCAATGAATTACATTGAACATATATAGGTATTATGCATCTATTTTTACCAAATATAAATTTAAATAAAATAACTAATTATTTAAATAAAAAGTCGGTTTTAAACAATAACGCAATGTTTTTCACTATTCATCAAAAATTAAAAGTTTTCAGAAAAATACAAAAAATTCACCCTAAGCTAATTTTGATATTCCGAATCCAAAAATGAAGTCTATTTTGAAAAATAAAATTTATAAAATTTCAAAAAGTGGGTATTACTATTCATAACGACTAGTTTGATTGGTCGTGGTGTGTTAACTCCAATTCGTTCAAGAATTGGAACACATGCGTTGGGCCAGACATGTATTTTCTCAAAAGTGATACGTGGAACACATCATGAACTTTGGAGAGACTTGACGGTATTGTCAAACGATAAGCTACAACTTCAATTCGTTCAAGAATTTCGAAAGGTTCGATGTACCTGAGACTTAATTTACCCTTCTTTCCAAAACGTATAACACCCTTCCATGGAGATACCTTCAAGAAAACATGATATTCTACTTGAAATTCCAAATCTTTTATTCGGTTATCGGTATAGCTCTTTTGCCTACTTTGAGCTGCTTTGATGTGGGTTTGGATAACCTTCACATTTTCCATTGTTTCTTTAACAAGTTCTGGGCCTACGAGTTTTCTTTCATCAATATCATCCCAACAAGTTGGTGTGCGACATCTCTTTCCATATAACGCTTTATATGGTGCCATCTGAATACTTGAATGAAAGCTATTGTTATAAGAAAATTCTACCAGAGGTAAATATTGATTCCACATACCTTGAAAGTCAAGTGAGCAAGATCTCAACATGTTTTTTAAGGTTTGAATAGTTCGTTCTGATTGTCCATCAGTTTGAGGGTGGTAGACAATGCTCAAACGAAGTTAAGTATCCAAGGCTTTCTGAAGACTTTTCCAGAATCTTGATGTAAAACGAAAATCACTATCAGAAACAATCTATAGGGGTACTCCATGAAGTCTTACAACTTTATTAATATATAGTCTTGCTAAACGTTCAAGTGGTAAATCTTCTCTTATAACAAGAAAATGTGCTGACTTGGTAAGATGATCAACAATGACCCATATTGAATCATTCCTTCTAGGAGTCTTTGGTAGTCCCATGACAAAGTCCATCGTAATATCATCCCATTTCCACTCAGGTATGGGAAGAGGTTGCATGACTTCTCTAGGATGTTGTCTTCCAGTTTTCACTTGTTAACAAACCATACATCTTGACACATAATCAACAATCTCTCTCTTCATGTTGTCCCACCAAAAATGTTCTTTCAAATCTTTATACATCTTAGTGCTACCAGGGTGTAGGGAAATTGGAGCAATGAACATCATCCAACAATTCCCTTTTTAGATCAGGTATGTCAGGAACACAAAGTCTCTTCCCAAATTTCAAAATTCCATCTTCATATACGATGTCGATCAATCTCCCATCGTTTACAACTTTAATTTTCTTTTGAAACTTCTCATCATCAGTCTGAGAATTTTTTATCATTTCTAGTAAAGATGGTTTAGCAACCATTTGAAAAAGTATTGATGTTTCACCTTCCATGATTATTCCCATATCCATCTTTATTAGATCCATGAACATAAGATCCCTTTCAACTCTCATCTTGTTCAAAACTCCATGATCTTTTCTGCTCAAAGCATATGTCACCTTATTTGCCTTCCTCGGGTGATAGTGTATAGTGCAATCATAATCCTTGAGTAGTTCAAGTCATCGTCTTTGCCTCATGTTGAGTTCTTTCTGTGAGAAAGTCTACTTCAAACTCTTGTGATCAGTATATATCTAACATTTTCACCATAGAGACAGTGTCTCCACATCTTCAAAGAAAAGATTACAGCTGCTAACTCAAGATCATGAGTAAGATAGTTTTGTTCATGAATTTTTAACTGTCGTGATGTATAGGCAATAACCTTATCATTCTGTATAAGGACACAACCAAGTCTTTTCTTTGAAGCATCACTATAAATAACAAATCCATCATTCTCTGATGGTAGAATCAAGATAGGAGCATTGACTAATCTTCTCTTCAGTTCTTCAAAACATTCTTCACACTCTTTTGTCCAAACAAATTTAACCCCTTTACGTGTGAGCTTGGTTAATGAGTTAGCCAGTCGGGCAAAATTCTGGACGAAACGCCGATAATAACTTACTAAACCAATAAAACTGTGTACTTCAGTTATACTTGTCGGTGCTGTTCATTCTTGTATTGCTCTTGTCTTAGAAGGATCAACAGAGATTCCATCCTTAGAGACAATATGACCAAGAAAAGAAATTTCCTGAAGCTAGAATTCACACTTGCTAAACTTTTCATATAATTCATTTCTTCTGAGAGTTTTCAGAATAGTGCGCAAGTGATTTTCATGATTTTCATAGCTTTTAGAGTAAACTAAGATATCATCAATAAATACCACTACAAAGTCATCAAGATATTCCTTGAAAATTCTATTCATTAGATCCATGAAAACAGAGGATGCATTAGTCAGTCCAAAAGGTATTACTGTAAACTCGTAATGCCCGTACCTGGTTTGAAATGTTGTTTTCGGAATGTCTTCATTCTTCACACACAATTGATGATATCCAGATCAAAGGTCAATCTTTGAAAAATATTGAGCTCCATGAACTTGATTAGATAAATCATCAATGCGAGGTAGATACTTGTTCTTTATTTTTATAGCATTGGTCTCCCTGTAGTCAATGCACAACCTCATAGATCCATCTTTCTTCTTAACAAAAAGAACATAGACTCCCCATGGAGAAACACTAGGGCGAATAAATCCTTTATTACTCAATTCCTCCAGTTGTTTCTTTAGTTCCACTAATTCCACAATGACCATTCTATAAGGGGTCTTCGATATGGGCCTTGAACCAGGAATTAAATCGATGGAAAACTCAATTTCTCGTTCTGGAGGATGTTGAGGTAAATCCTCTGGAAACACATCAACATATTCTTGCACAATAGCTACATCCTCTATTTGAACATTACTTTTCTCATCCATAGTTATTTCATTCTCTTCCTCCCCAATAATTGAATTTAGTTGAGCTACTGGGGGTGGATCTAGATAAGAATCAGGTGGTGACGTTTCCGCTCTAAAGATAAGGTACTTCTTATCATCATCGAAAATTGTAACCTCCTTAAAATAAATTTTCGCATCATGGTTCGAAAGCCAATCAATACCGAGGATTATATCAAATTCAATCATGGGTATGGCGATGAGATCAACAAATAAAGAACATTTATATGCCATAATGAGGACTGATTCACAAAACTTTGTTGCAATGATACTTCCCTTTGGAGTTTTGACTGACAACTCCATTGTTAAATCAAATTGGAAATATCTAATTTTCTTTGCAAACTGGAAAGATATGAAACAATGCGATGATCCAGAATCAAATAAAACATTGACTAAATTTGAGGAAACCATTAAATTACCCGCCACCACGTCTTTCGGAGCTTCAACCTCAGCAGTAGTGATCGCATAAGCTTGGTCTTGCTCCCTTGGCCTTTTCTGAGGCAAGTTTCCTTGGCGCTTAGGATATTCATTTGCATAATGCTCCATTTCTCTATAATTGTAGCATTCAACATTGACAACCTCTTTTTTCCCCTTGCAATCACGAGCTTGGTGGCCTTTTTCACCACACTTGTAACAAACTCTCATTCCCTTCAGACAAGTACTGGGGTGTTTCTTTCCACATTTACTGTGGGATGAAAATTCAACTTTTCCCTTCTTCCCCTTATTTCCATTTCCTGAGCGTTCAACAGATCTCTTCTTCTCTTGCTTTGCTTTAAAGTCGCAAGACTTCGAAAATTCATTTTCTGTCTTGATAGCACATGAGACAATATCTTTGTATGATGAGAAGGATTGTGAAACTAATTCTCGACGGAGAAATGGTTTTAACCCATCGAAGAATCGATCAATTTTACTCCTTGGGTTATGTATATAATCTGATACATGTCTTGCTAATCTTGTAAAGTTAACCTCATACTTTGCGACATTCTCATCCTTTTGCCTCATACTCAGAAATTGTCTTTCCATATCCGCTCGATGGTCACGAGGACAATATTTTTCTAAGAAAAACTCTTTAAACTTCCTCCATTTCATATTTGATACTTCTTCATCTTACTTTGTGTTTTGAATTAATGACCACCATTGATCCGCATCTCCTGTGAGGCGATAAACCGCCATAAAAACTTTTTCCCTTTCGATACTACCCAAAGCATGAAATATTTTCTCTAAGGAATTTATCCATTGCTCAACTACAAATGGATTTGTAGTCCCATTGAATGTTGGTGGTTGTTGCCTCATGAAGCGGTCTAACATTGATCATTTGCGTTGTGGATCAGGGTGCTCCATACGGGTAAGGTTATTATTCATAACCTGAGTGAGTTGTCCCAGTATGGTGATAAGCTGATAAATACCAGTTGCATCACCGACTCCACTATAATTATCTTGAGTAGAAGGACAATCCTTACATGGATTACGTGCATTGATACAGTTTTCATTCCTTCCACTAAACATCATTTCTAAACAATGACATACATTAGATTAGTTTATGAATCACAATACATAATTCCAAACTTGTAAAACACTTAATATAAATTGAACAGTTTATGGATATAATCTATAATCATAAAAACGTTTTCTTTGAGGAGGTATATACTCATAAATCCTTCATAATGGTTTGTAAAGAAAATGCGAATTATCCTAAGCATATCCCTCAGGAGTGTTGTAACCAAGAGTGCAGCAAGACCTGTTGTCATGTACCAGGATACCCCGGGTCAAGCCCGAAACTCCTTGTCAGAGCTTTTACTCCTAGGTACATCTGTTCCAGAGCCGCCTCTACCTGCTCGTATCCAAAAAGGGATGTATTGCTTGGAAAATTCACAAAATCTCCACATTACCAAAATTTTAGGAAGTTCTTCTATACTAATGCTCAAAGTTTATTTTAGGGTAATGTTATCTAATCAGAGTTTTTCTAAATCTAGTTTTCAAGGTTTGTACTAAACTTTCCTCGATACCAACTGTAACGCCCCAACCACAGTTACCCAGAGTCGATGCATTATTACATAACGTTGGCATGATCACAAGAGATCAAGTCCCGAAAGACTGATTAGTTTAGTAGCCTTGGAAGTACTAGATACATACATAAGTTTTACATTACATCATAATAAAACAACAACAACAATGTGTTCCCTTTGAACACACTCATATCCCTTAACTTATCCCTGCAGGTCAAGCATAATATACTTCATCACATCTTGGAAAAAAGAAAACATAAGAAAGGGGTGAGCTCAGATACTCAGTAAGGATAACAATATAGCAGAAACTTTCATAAATAAGCATAAACATTTAAGGCGATGTTTAAGACTAAAACAGAAGCGTTTTAAACTTAAACTTCAGCATAATATGGCAAAGATAAATCAAATAATGTCATTTACTTATTCACATGGATATTCTACTAGTCGAATAATCACATGTAATATCAATAGCCAAATTTCATAATGATGGAATGCATAATACTGGACATCATAACTACATAGTCAAGTCCTCGTGCTAAGACTACAAATAATATTCTGTCAAGGCCTTGTGCCAAGACACTAGTTTGTTTCATGAGACCTACCGATGCATTGAGGAGCTATAGCGGGCTCCACCCATCACTTACTAAGTCCAATGCATTCCTCATATGAAAAGGTTGAAACATAACATAAACATTTGTATTAAAACTAGCATACGAAATGTTAATACTTTAACCATAAATCATGAATGCTATAAAAATAACACATCCATAGTTAAACATATCACAAAACCTTGAATACAATATGGAAGATTGTATCATAATAAATCAACTTCAAACAAGTGTAAAATCCATCAAAGGATATTGACATAGATGAAATCAAAACCATTTGAGAGAAATATCTTTCTATTTTGAAATCATTTAAAAATCACATAATTATAAAAGAAAACATTTATTTTGAAAATATTCTTATAAGGTTGTAATAGAAACTTCGAAAGTATTATAACGGCATAAAATAGCCGCATTCGCCGTATAAGTTAAAAAAATATTCTTAATTTTGTCAAAAAGGTCGTAAATGACCTTGTTTGGAAAACGACAGAAAGATTCCTTTATAAACATCTCATAAAAAGTCAAATAAGGGTATAAATGACTGTAACCCATAGTCTAGGAAATAGTAAAAATGTTTTTAAATACATTTTTAAGAAACATGGATGTGGATGATAAAGAGGTCCGATTAGATACTCACGTATAAACAATCTCGGATAATGAAGAGATTGTAGAATTAACCCTTACCTTGTACTTTTCCTTGATCGAGAGTATATTAACCTCCTGTATAATAGTTAAATCATTGTTATTAAATTATACAAGAACCAAATACATAAATATGATATCATATATGATCTTTTAATATTGCTTTGTTAATAATATTTCAATAGTATCATTGTTTCAGGTGTTAACTGATTCGTTTTTCTTTATATGTTTGGTTATGTAAGCCATATTTGTTATGGATAGGATGTATTTGATTCATATCCAGAATGATATTAAGTTCTTAAACATTATTTTTAATCATAAAATGAAAATTATTCTTGAATGGTTATGATGGGGAATGAATTGCGTTCACGAAGACGATAATTCGTACGTATGCACGAGCGACAATATCATTCTATTGATGGTGAAATTGTATGTAATTGGATGATATATCATATATACAGAATCATTAACATGTTATATTTATTATTTACATCAGTTATACTCATTATTATACCCATCCAAATAATGAAGTGTTTGAATAACAAACTATACCATGACGTGGAGACGGGAAGCCGTACGTACGCATGTATGGTGACTTGTCATTCATAAGATGGATAAAATAATGAATATGGTTGTACCATATTTATAATAAAATCATAGTATGTATAAGGTACTGGAGTTATTATTTTGGTATGTAAACAACAAAGAAAGAGAAAATGGAAGAAGAAAAGAACTTTGAAAGAGGTGGTGAAATTATTACCTCTTCTTTGGGTGTTTCCTTTTGAGTTGATCAAAAGAGCTCCTTAGGTTGACTTTCTGATCAAAGTAAGGCCCCTTGGTTGAAGTGAGGATAGTTGGGAGGATATTTGAACAGAGGTTGGCCGAGCCAAATGACTTTGGAGGTGTGATTTTGAGAGAAGGGGAAATACCCTTTTATAAGAGAGGTGAGGGTCACTTTAAGAAAAACTTGAAATATTATTTTATTATACAATCATATTCGGTTTATAATAGCTCCAAAATGATTTATTTCTAAGCTAAGGTGGGGATGAGTCGAAAACCTCTCAACCAATAGGTTTTAGACAGGTTTAGGTCACCATATTAACCTTATCTTTTAGATTTAACTCTTAGTTAACTAGTTTAACTTTTACCATGTATTTTTGTATTATTATAATAAATGGTTAATAAACTTATTATAAAAAGCCAAACGAACCCCAAATGATTCATTATTGATATATCTAACCTTATCTAAGTCCTTTGGCCAAACCTTAGATTTTTAGGAATATTATATCAATTAATAATATAGTATTTGTTTTAAAAACTCATTTATGTCAATTTTGACACTATTTAGTATTTTGTTTTTGTGAAAGTCATAACAACTTTATCACTTCGAAAAAAATTTATTTAATAAACCCTAACATGTCATATTAACCTAGAAAATTAACGAAATTCATCAGAAGTCTCAATTTACATTTATTTGGATATTTATAATATCAATTATTTTAATCTTTCATTAATAAGGTAATTACTGCATCGTCATTGTGTCATAAATAAATTTAATTATTTAATGTTTAAAAATTACAAATCGAATACCATTATGTAGAAAATCTTTTTAGCTTTCTAATGAATATTTATATTCGAATTTATCTTATGTATAACCCTATATTAAAAATGGTTTAGTTATTAAATTTTGAATTTAACACTTTTAACTCTTATTTAAATAAAATAATAATAAATGTCCTAATCTAATTCAAGTGGACCAAAATGATCATATTTTATTCCTAAGGTTGATTTTGGTCGAAATAGACTTATCCAATAGAATTAGGACATGTGTTAGGGTAATTATAATATCATTTTTTACCTTTAATTACCCTATTTACTTTTAACAGTGGTAAATAAAAGTCAAAAGTTACCGTTTATCAGAAATTATTTTCATCTTATTGAACCACATTTTACTTACTGATGTCAACCGTGTCTTTCAGATTTTTGAAATTCAATTCACAGAAGCGGTAAAATTACATTTTAGGCAAATTTGCAAATGCGCTTAGAAGGTTGGTAAAAGACGCTAAAAAATTCAATAAAATTTTATATATCTAATATTACTATAAAACGACTCCAATGAATTACATTGAACATATATAGGTATTATGTATCTATTTTTACCTAATATAAATTTAAATAAAATAACTAATTATTTAAATAAAAAATTGGTTTTAAACAATAACGCAGCGTTTTTACTATTCATAAAAAATTGAAAGTTTTCAGACAAATATCAAAAATTCATCCTAAGCTAATTTTGATATTCCAAATCCAAAAATAAAGTCCATTTTAAAAAATAAAATTTATAAAATTTTAAAAAGTGAGTATTACTATTCATAACGGTTAGTTTGATTGGTCGTGGTGTGTTAACACTCCAAGTTGCGTATAACGCAAGATATTGCATTATTTAAAGAGAAACGTACTGTGGAAGCTTGGGGTGTTACATTTTTGAAATCAACACGTCGAAATTAAGCTAGGGTGAATTTATAAGATTTTTTTAAAATACTTATTTTTTCGTGAATAATAAAAAATACAATTTTAGGGTTTTGGTATATTTTATGACATCATACTTATGTCACAATGATGTCATAATTGATTAAACCCAATCCACGACCTAAAATATGTTATTTTATTAATATTAAGTATTTTAATAGATTTTATTCAATTTTTAAAACTATAATTTACTTTCCATAGTCTAAAGAGGAAAATTTGATTTTTAAAAACATTACTTTGTGAAAACTTTACTTTTCCATGCTAAAAGAAGTAATAAAATATGATGTTCTGTTTTGATGGATTAGAATAACATAAAATGTGACCCAAATGTCCAAAACCTTGAGCAAAATCCAAGGTTAGTCCAATGGTTTTGCATTTTCCACAATCTAGTTTTTCAAGACCTATATTTGAAAATTATTAAACAAATCCTACACTTCTCCTATAAATACCCACCAATTTCTCCATTTCCTTTCATTCCATACCCATCCTCCACGAAGTTTTGGTGATTTTGACTTCTAAGGAGCCCTCAAGTCCCCAGGAACTACTCTTCAAGATAAGAGAAATCTCCTCTTCTCGTTTCCATTTAAGAGTCTTTTTATGTGGTATGTCTTCTTATTGCCAAAACAAGGTCTTTTTATCCACTTTTGATTATCCCATTATTGTAATAATAGCCTTTTATCAATGGGGGACGTTCGTTCTCCCGCATTTTTCCCTTCTCTAAAACCATGTTTTATACCCTGCTGTCGAATTTTTCTTCTCAAATTTTTGTCTTTTACATGAGAAATTCTCTTTTCCTTTGAATGCCCAAACCTCTTTTCTTTTCAAAGGGTATTCAATTAGATTTTAAAATGGATTTTTGATTCGGGGATTTATATATGAAACCCACATTTTCTTTCGCGGGTTAAAAATGACGTAATGATCATGTCTTTAAGCTCTTTTGTATACCAAGATTTTTGATAAGAAACCCGTTCTTTATTCTACACGGGTTATTAATGAAATGATTTCTTATGATCTGTGACTCACATGAAATGAAGACATATGAAGGGTGCGCCCTGATAGTGCTCCAATGCATTGGGTAAAGAATTTAATCCATAGAGATGACATGTTTTACGATACCTTAGTGAATAATCTTAGTAATTTTCATTTATGACACCTTGGTGATATGATTATGAATGTCTCGCTTAAATGTTGTAGCCACATTTCCATGTCATGATTCATGTTTTTATTATTATGATGTGCCTCTTGCTCATGCCTTATCGTTAAGCCTCATGTGTTTTTTTGATATGTCTCAAGAAGGCATGTTATGTCTTTCTTGCTTATTTCCTTACTGGGCTTAATGCTCACCCCTTTCTTTTGATGAATGTCCCTAGGATATGAGATGCAGTAAAATTAACTTAGAGAACCCATAAGATGTCTTTCAAGTGGTTTTAGAAGAATTTTTTATGTTTTCATGTATTATGTACCTTTTTTCCAAGAAACTAAACTTTAAAAGATCATCTGTTTTGTATCATGTAATGAAAAATTATGCAATAGAAAGACGGGATGCCATAATGACCATAGCTCCTTTGGTGATCTTCCATGCACCATCAATGAACGTGATACTAAAACCTGCATCGTCAAGTTGTCCGACAAAAATAAGATTTCTTCTTTAACTAGGGATATTCCTCATGTTTTTCAGAACCCAGTAAACTCCCACTGTTCCCCACAATCTGCAAGGGTTCATCATTAACAAGATGTATCTTGCCAAAATTTTCAGAAACAAATTTATTCAGGAAACCCTTCTCCGAAGTGGAATGGAAAGATGCCCTTGAGTCTAAAATCAAAGACTCCATAGGGTTATCCACGCTCAGTTGCAACACATCATCAGTTTCTCCAGCCACTGTGTTTGCTCTATTGGTTTCAGACGCCTTCCGTTTTTCTCTGCACTCTTTATTGACATGTCCTTTTTTTCCCGCAAATCTAGTAGGTAGGATCAATTTCCTTTGCCTTGTTCGGATCTTTCCTCTTGACTTTGATCATCCTCTGTGATCATCTCGTTGTGCATATCTTCCTCTTCCTTCAACGTTCAGAGCAGAACCAGAGAATCTGCCGAATTCTCTTCTTCAAATATCGTCACTGAGGATCAGGTCCTGCACATCCTTCAGAACCAGCTTGGTATTCTCCGAATAACTGCTCACAACTGTTACAGTTACTTCCCAACTGTTAGGTAGTGAAGACAGTAAAACTAGTGCGTATACCTCATTGTCAAGCGAAATATCCACCGATATCAACTGACTAATGATGGTGTTGAATTCGATGATACAAAATTATTCAGGAAACCCTTCTTCGAAGTGGAATGGAAAGATGCCCTTGAGTCTAAAATCAAAGACTCCATAGGGTTATCCACGCTCAGTTGCAACACATCATTAGTTTCTCCAGCCACTGTGTTTGCTCCATTGGTTTCAGACGCCTTCCATTTTTCTCTGCACTCTTTATTGACATGTCCTTTTTTTTCCGCAAATCTAGTAGGTAGGATCAATTTCCTTTGCTTTGTCTCGGATCTTTCCTCTTGACTTTGATCATCCTCTGTGATCATCTCGTTGTTCATATCTTCCTCTTCCTTCAACGTTCAGAGCAGAACCAGAGAATCTGCCGAATTCTCTTCTTCAAATATCCTCACTGAGGATCAGGTCCTGCACATCCTTCAGAACCAGCTTGGTATTCTCCGAATAACTGCTCACAGCTGTTACAGTTACTTCCCAACTGTTAGGTAGTGAAGACAGTAAAACCAGTGCGTATGCCTCATTGTCAAGCGAAATATCCACCGATATCAACTGACTAATGATGGTGTTGAATTCGATGATGTGATCTGCAACAATCCTCCCTTCAATCATTTTCAGATTGAACAATCACCGCATCAGATACACTTTGACACTGAAGGCTTCTCGTATATATTCACGAGAGCTTTCATCAGCCCAATCGCCATCTTCTCCTCTAATGTTGAACGCTGTGTTTTTGGACAATGTAAGTCGCACGACTCTCAGAACCTGTCGATCCAGCAGCTCCCACTCCATCTGCTTCATGTCCGTTGACTTTAAACCTAGAAGCGGCAAATGCAATTTCTTCTGGTAAAGATAATCTTCGATCTGAATCCTCCAGTAGCTGAAATCAGTTCCATCGAAGCGGCCAATCTTCACCTGGCTTCTTCCATAGCCATCGTTCAATTCGAGAAATCCGAACTTAACTTTTGATACCAGTTGTTGTGGAAACACTGGGAGTCGCAACGACAAAATGAGTTTGCAGATGAAGAAAAGACAGAATAAAACAGTGAGAATAGAACGAGAAAAATATCTCACAGGATACAATGATTTACGTGGTTCGAGAATAATCTCTATGTCTACAGAGAGGTGGAATTTCACTATGATTCTGGAGCACAAATATAGAGAGAATATCAGAGTTTCACACATCCAGAAACCCTAGCTCAGATGAGCTAATAAAGAATACGATGCTCTGTTCCACCAACCATACAGAAAGTCCGCTGTGCTATAGTGCCGCAGTCACCAAAGTCCAAACTGCTAGAGTGGCCGGTGGCTTGAAGTCCGCAGAGCTATAATACTGTTGTCTCCAGAGTTTGAACTGCTACAGTTCCCTATCGGTGTCGCCCAGTTAGCTCTGCTATAGTTAATCAGAGTTGCTATAATTCCCTAAAATTTGGATCGGGAGCTTTGGAGTAGGGGGCGTGTTGCCCCTGCAACCCCCAATGAGCTCACCGCGGAGCTCGATCTACGCAAGTTGCGGCCTGGTGTGCAGTATGAGCCCCAAGTATTTGGCCCAACATCATCCAAATGGATCAGGCTACACCAATACTACAAGACCTCTAACGATCATTTGGACATTGAGACCTTCTGTGATGTCGATTATGTTGGTTGCTTGTCTACTCAAGTCTACTTCTGGGTTTGTGGTTTTTCTGGCTGATAACTTAATCTCCTGACGAAGCAAGAAACAAACTACTATCTCTAGATTCAGTGTTGAATCTGAATACTGTGCGATGATCACGATCACTACTGAAATTCTATGGCTTCGTCAACTTCTTCATGAAATTGGTTTCCTGCTTTCCCGCTAAAGAATTTTGCTCATATTTGGTGTGATAATCAGACGGCTACAAAGATTGCTTCTAATCTAGTTTTCCATGAACACATAAAGCATATTCATATTGATTGTCACTTTATTTGCCATCACCTTGAGAAAAAACTTATCAGCTTTAGCCACATTCCAATAGCTCATCAGCTTGCCGACATCTTCATCAAAAGCTTGGTGGGAGCTCGACTGGATTCTTTATGCACCAATTGGGCATCCACAACATTCACGACTCAACGTGAGGGGGAGTGTGTTTGGTCTGTGTGATTTCTTCTCTTTTTGTTTTTTGTTTGTAAAACTCTTCTTCCAAGCTAATCCTGTTTTAGCTTGGGGGGACTGTTGGACCCAATTATGAGTATTTTAGAGTCCCATATTGGTTTGCTATGTTTTGTATTTCTTTTCTTCTATCTATAAATAAAGGGCTTCGCCTCTCATTTAGGTAAGGAGTATGGTTCTACAAATACTATCATTAGTTCCTTTCAAAAAGTACATATAGAAATTAGTTTCATATGTCTTGGGTATGCAAGGT
Source organism: Viscum album (assembly GCA_963277665.1). NCBI lineage: Eukaryota > Viridiplantae > Streptophyta > Magnoliopsida > Santalales > Viscaceae > Viscum > Viscum album. The sequence goes on from OY728156.1 coordinate 102,569,633, forward strand.
TGATTACTTTTACGAACCTCCCCTACCTTCTCGAGATACTCATTTATCATTCTACATGGTATCAGAGGATGTTTGATAAACTCGACCCCTCCCTCCCATCTATTTTTTTTTGTTTCGCTCTAAGGTTTACTGAAGTTTTCCCCGTAAGGGGGGCGGCGACCTCCATGGCCAGCTCTGCCGTCGCCCCTCCCCTTCCTCCCGAGCGCCGCTCGGCCCGCCGCTGTCCCGACGGCCTGCTGCGGCTTCTCCCGTCCGACTCGCGCCTCCCGTTCCCCGCTTGCTCGCTTTTCTGGTTTGGCGCCTTGATCGTCCCAGCGTCGTCTGGCCTCGATCGTTCCCCCCTCTCCAGGCGAAATCCCCGACGCGACGCTCTCTTGGCCCCGCCTCCTCGCGCGACTCCCGGCTTGCCTCCAGTCAGCGTTTCCCGACCCCGCCTCCGACGCCGTCGCCTGACCACCCATGGCGTTTCTCCCGAACGTCGCCCCTCCCGCTCCAGCATCCTCCCGATCCTGTTCGTGCCTCCCGTCGCGCCTCCCGACGGGATCCAGCCGCTCCTACGACGGTTCTCCCCGACGACGCCCCTCCTGCTCACAGGCACCTTCGTTTCGGCCTTCCGCTGTCGCTCCTCCCTACTGTCGCGCCTCCCTGCTCGCCGCGCCTCCCTGCGACGACCTTCTGTGCACCGCAGTGGTGCACCAGCACTCCGCTTCCTCCACCGTGGCGCAACACTTTGACCAGAGTTTTCTTTTAATTTTTTTAAAAAATTCTTAAAAACTGCATAGGTTAATCTTTTTTAAAAAATATGCTACAAAGGCCGCATCGCCGATGCCGCCTTTTCCCTAAAACAATATTTTTTTTATTTATATTTTTTATATATTTAAAATTTTAATGTTTTATTATTATGTTTGTATGGTTATATATATATATATAAATAAAACTTAATGTTTCAACATAATTTATCTTTTATTCAAGTACGTGACTTTCCTAGCCAATATAATATAAATTATAAGACAAATATGAATGAAATTTTAAACATTTCTTAAACATATAACAAGTAGTTCAAAATAAAAATAATTTCTTAAAAAATCTTGGTGAAAAATTATTTATAACCTATCTAATCCACCTATTTGAAACTTAAAAATGTTTCAGGTACGTGACTTTGATGACCTATATAATATAAACTCTAAGACCGATATGAATGAAATTTTAAACATTTTTTAAACATATAACAAGTAGTCCAAAATAAAAATAATTTCTTAAAAAATCTTGGTGAAAAATTATTTATAACCTATCAAATCCACCTACTTGAAACTTAAAAATGTTTCAACTACGTGACTTTGCTGACCTATATAATATAAACTATAAGACCGATATGAATGAAATTTTAAACATTTCTTAAACATATAACTAGTACAAAATAAAAATAATTTCTTAAAAAATCTTGGTGAAAAATTATTTACAACCTTTTAAATCCACCTACTTGAAACTTAAAAATGTTTAAAGTACGTGACTTTGCTGACCTATTTAATGTAAACTATAAGACCGATATGAATGAAATTTTAAACATTTCTTAAACATATAACTAGTAGTCCAAAATAAAAATAACTTCTTAAAAAATCTTGGTGAAAAATTATTTATAACATTTCAAATTCACTTGAAACTTAAAAATGTTTCAAGTACGTGACTTTGCTGGCCTATATAATATAAACTATAAGACCGATATGAATGAAATTTTAAACAATTGTTAAATATATAACTAGTAGTCCAAAATAAAAATAATTTCTTAAAAAAATTTGGTGAAAAATTATTTATAACCTTTCAAATCCACCTACTTGAAACTTAAAAATGTTTCAAGTACTTGATTTTTTTGGCCTATATGATATAAACTATAAGTCCGATATGAATAAAATTTTAAACATTTTTTAAACATAAAACTAGTAGTCCAAAATAAAAATAATTTCTTAAAAAATCTTGGTTAAAAATTATTTATAACCTTTCAAATCCACCTACTTGAAACTTAAAAATGTTTCAAGTACTTGACTTTACTGGCTTATATAATATAAACTATAAGACCGATATAAATGAAATTTTAAACATTGCTTAAATATATAACTAGTAGTCCAAAATAAAAATATTTTCTTAAAAAATCTTGGTGAAAATTTATTTATAACCTTTCCAATCCATCTATTTGAAACTTAAAAATGTTTCAAGTACTTGACTTTGTTGGCCTATATAATATAAACTATAAGTCTGATATGAAATACATTTTAAACATTTCTTAAACATATAACTAGTAGTTCAAAATAAAAATATTTTTTTAAAAAATCTTGGTGGAAATTTATTTATAACCTTTCAAATCCACCTACTTGAAACTTAAAAATGTTTCAATTACTTGACTTTGCTGGCCTATATAATATAAACTATAAGACCGATATGAATGACATTTTAAACATTGCTTAAATTGGAACTAAATTCACCCCCCTCTTGAGATTCCATTTCAACCAACAAATAATAATAGTACTTTGATTTCAGTAGACATAAAATATGTAAACAATAATGTACAATCAATGCCAATGTTTGTGACGGAGAGATTCCGCCCTACATGGTGGTCTGCGAATAAGACGTCCACGTCGAGTGCGCAGTGGAGTCTGATGACCTGGAGAAGGCTGATCCTCGGGCACTGAAACGTCGACTGGCGCATCCTCCATCTGTGTGTCAGTGGGAGGAGCTGTCAACTGCATCTCGTACTGCCATTCGGATCCTTCTCCCACTAGGGTGGTAGAAGGACCTGCCTCCATCGCAGTGGGGAACCAAGCTTGCGATGAAGCTATACCTCAAGACGGAGATGGCTCTGGAATCCAAGGCTGTGAAGGATCTAGAACCCAAGATGGAGAGAACTGCAGATATCCTGTCAGGAAAGACAGATCCCATGCCACCTGAGGCACATCCTGAATCAGCTGACCCTGAACTACTAGACGGCCGACCTGTGCCTGTGGAACAGGTGAGGCCTCACGTGCAGCACGACGCTGGCTACGTCGCCGTGGTAGTGGCTCCTCAGCACCAGCAACAGCTGCAGGATGTTCCTCTGGGGCAGGAACCTCCTCTCTTCGAGCCGGACGTGCGAAGATGCTTCCGAAAAGCGCACGAAAAGATGCCCTCGCCTCCAGCGTTGTAGCATGGACGACTGCCTGGCTAAAGACCCCCTCCTCTTCATCACTCATGCGAACAAGCTGCTCTGTGTGACTTCCTTGTAAATAGATTCAAATTGAATTAGAAAATAATTCAATAAACAAACTAATAGAAATTTATTGACTTACCATCCTCTGCATCTCTATGCTGGGTTGGGTAAGATACAGTATAGACTTCAGTCTATACCATGGCTCATAGTCAACCTGCTCCGAAAGAGAGAATCGATTCGTAGGAACACTCTGAATACAAAACTCTGCACGTCTGTGCCAGTAGTCGATAAAACTGACATGTACTCGGGACCAGTCATCATCCTGCCTCCTTGTCAGCTTCATCCCATGAAGTCGGTATGTCTGTTTCGATGGTAATGGAGTCGGCTGAGTACGACAAAACTGACGCATGACTCTGTCAGGATGCTGCCACTCAATAATGTGGAAGTGAATGATGGGCATTATAGCCATAGCATCCTCAAGCCCAACAGTGCAGTATGCTGGCAATTGGTCCGTAATACTAAAGTATGGAAGCCATAAAATCTGAAATGACAAGTGATTTTGTCAAAAAAGCACCTAACTAAAAACCAAAATCGATGCTATTATTAAATATGTTAGACAATGATAGATTGTATATACATACCTGATCAGGTAAGAGATAGTCCAACTGTAGCCGATATACGCCCAAATGCTGTCTCGGAACCACGTCCAAATTGTGTCGCTGACACCACCTGTAAAATACATCAATGATAGTGACAAGTAATGAGAAATTATAGTCAATAACTCCTAGTAGAATCAGAAACCAATAGAATTGACTTGTTATACCAGCGTCCACGCGGAGCGTCATGCAACACCTCCATCTCGACCGGCGGACCAGCAAGGTCAGGGCGGAATGCTGGGATGTGCTCCCATGCCCACATCTGAATAAGGATGACGCATCCTCTGAGACCTGTACGGTCCTTGTGGGATAGCCTGCATAATGATCTGTACGTGCATGCCAAGGAGGCTGATCCCCAACTGTACGTCCCAGCCCGATCAAAGTCCTCTAGTAAGGGTAGATACATCATATGCACATGCATCCCTGAGTGATCAATACACATGGTCCCGCCAATGAGCCGTAAGATATATGCACGGGCGTAATGCATGACGGTCTGCTCATCGTCATCATCCTGTAAATGTGGAATCTGTGACTCCAACCACGGTATTGATATGGACGATCCATTTGCATCCCTACGGTCGAACAAAATATCAATGCCTAACAAGCGCTGAGCATGGTCTAGCCAAGCTGCACGAGTGAGTCCAATAACGGGTCTCCCTTGGATAGGCAGACCGAGAAACACTGCCACATCCTCGCGGGTGATGGTCATCTCTCCCTCAGGCAGGTGGAATGTGTGTGTCTCTGGTCTTCATCTCTCAACGAGGGCAGCAAGTAGGTAATGATCTACAAATGTGAAATCTGATACGGCAAGACCATAGAATCCAGCATGGCGTAAGTAAGGTCTAATGGCATGTGGAGGCTCCCTGTGATGAAAATGGTGCGCTCGACGCACCTTGACCAATCGATCTGGACGACCCTCTAACACGGCCTGCGAAATATGGGTCATCCAGATCGATTGGTTAAGGTGCGTCGAGCGCACCATTTTCATCACAGGGAGCCTCCACATGCCATTAGACTTTACTTGTGCCGTGCTGACTTCTATGGCCTTGTCGTATCAAATTTCACATTTGTAGATCATTACCTACTTGCTGCCCTCGTTGAGAGATGTAGACTAGAGACACACATTCCACCTGCCTGAGAGAGAGATGACCATCACCCTTGAGGATATGGCAGTGCTTCTCGGTCTGCCTATCCAGGGGAGACCCGTTATTGGAGTCACTCGTGCTGCTTGGTCAGACCTTGCTCAGCGCTTGTTAGGCGTTGATATTTTGTTCGAATGTAGGAATACAGATGGATCGTCTATATCTATACCGTGGTTGGAGTTGCAGATTCCACATTTACAGGATGATGACGATGAGTAGACCGCCATGCATTACGCCCATGCATATATCTTACGGCTCATTGGTGGGACCATGTGTACTGATCACTCAGGGATGCACATGCATATGATGTATCTACCCTTACTAGAGGACTTTGATCGGGCTGGGACGTACAGCTGGGGATCAGCCTGCTGGGCATGCACGTACAGATCATTATGCAGACTATCCCACAAGGACCGTATAGGTCTCAGAGGATGCATCATCCTTATTCAGATGTGGGCATGGGAGCGCATCCCAGCATTCAGCCCTGACCTTACTGGTCCGCCGGTCGAGATAGAGGTGCTGTATGACGCTCCGCATGAACGCTGGTATGATAAGTCATTTCTATTGGTTTCTGATTCTACTATAAGTTATTGACTATAATTTCTCATTATTTGTCACTATCGTTGATGTATTTTACAGGTGGTGTCAGCGACACAATTTTGACGTGGTTCCGAGACAACATTTGAGTGTATATCGACTACAGTTGGACTGTCTCTTACCTGATCAGGTATGTATATACAATCTATCATTGTCTAACATATTTAATAATAGCATCGATTTTGGTTTTTAGTTAGGTGCTTTTTTGACAAAATCACTTGTCATTTCAGATTTCATGACTTCCATATTGGAGTATTGCAGACCAGTTGCCAGCATACTGCACTGTTGGGCTTGAGGATGCTAGGGCTATAGTGCCCCTCATTCACTTCCATATTATTGAGTGGCAGCAGCCTGACAGAGTCATGCGCCAGTTTTGCCGCACTCAGCCGATTCCATTACTATCGAGACTGACAGACCGACTTCATGGGATGAAGCTGACAGGGAGGCAGGATGATGACTGGTCCCGAGTACATGTCAGTTTTATCGATTGCTGGCACAGACGTGCAGAGTTTCGTATTCAGGGTGTTCCTACGAATCGATTCTCTCTTTCGGAGTAGGTTGACTTTGCGCCATGGTATAGACTGAAGTCTATACTGTATCTTACCCAACCCGACATAGAGATGCAGAGGATGGTAAGTCAATAAATTTCTATTAGTTTGTTTATTGAATTATTTTCTAATTCAATTTGAATATATTTACAGGGAAGTCACACAGAACAGCTTGTTCTCATGAGTGATAAAGAGGAGGGGGTCTTTAGCTGGGCAGCCATCCATGCTACAACGCTGGAGGCAAGGACATCTTTTTGTGCACATTTTGGGAGCATCTTCGCGCATTCGGTTCGGAGAGAGGAGGTTCCTGCCCCAGAGGAACATCCTGCAGTTGCTGCTGGTGCTGAGGAGCCACGACCACGGTGACGTAGACAACGTCGTGCTGCACGTGAGGCCTCACCTATTCCACAGGCAAAGGTCGGCCCTCTAGTAGTCCAGGGTTAGCCGATTCAGGATGTGCCTCAGGTGGCATGGGATCCGTCTTTCCTGACCGGATATCCATAGTTCTCTCCATCTTGGGTTCTATATCCTTCACAACCTTGGATTCTAGAGCCATCGCCGTTTTGGGGTATAGCTCCATCGCAGGCTTGGTTCCCCACTGCGATGGAGGTAGGTACTTCTACCACCCTAGTGGGAGAAGAATCCGGATGACAGTACGAGATGCAGTTGACAGCTCCTCCCACTGACACAGATGGAGGATGCACCAGTCGACGTTCCAGTGCCCGAGGATCAGCCTTCTCCAGGTCATCAGACTCCATTGCGCACTCGACGTGGACGACTTATTCGCAGACCACCATGTGGGACGGAATCTCCTCGCCACAAACATAGGCATTGATTGTATATTATTGTTTACCTGTTTTATGTCTACTTAAATCAAAATACTATTATTACTTGTTTGTCGGAGTGAAATCTCAAGATGGGGGTGAATTGAGTTCCAATTTAAGCAATGTTTAAAATGTCATTCATATCGGTCTTATAGTTTATATTATATAGGCCAGCAAAGTCAAGTACTTAAAACATTTTTAAGTTTCAAGTAGGTGGATTTGAAAGGTTATAAATAAATTTTCACCAAGATTTTTTAAGAAAATATTTTTATTTTGGACTACTAGTTATATGTTTAAAATGTCCATATCGGTCTTATAGTTTATATTATATAGGCCACCAAAGTCAAGTACTTGAAACATTTTTAAGTTTCAAGTAGGTGGATTTGAAAGGTTATAAATAAAATTTTCACGAAGATTTTTTAAGAAATTATTTTTATTTTGGATTACTAGTTATATGTTTAAGCAATGTTTAAAATTTCATTCATATCGGTCTTATAGTTTATATTATATAGGCCAGCAAAGTCACGTATTTGAAACATTTTTAGGTTTCAAGTAGGTGGATTTGAAATGTTATAAATAATTTTTCACCAAAATTTTTTAAGAAATTATTTTTTATTTTGGACTACTCGTTATATGTTTAAGAAATGTTTAAAATTTCATTCATATTAGTCTTATAGTTTATATTATATAGGCCACCAAGTCACGTACTTGAAACATTTTTAAGTTTCCTGTAGGTGGATTTGAAATGTTATAATTAATTTTTCACCAATATTTTTTAAGAAATTATTTTTATTTTGGACTACTAGTTATGAATTTGTAGCATATTTTTTTAAAAAAAATTTAACCTATGCGGGTTTTCAGATTATTTTAAAAAAAAAACGCATTTAAAAAAAACTCCTTCGACCGCCTAGGATCCGGGCCCTTTGGCGCCGCCAGATCCCGCAACAATTCTGCGGAATCCCCGCCTCCCGTCGCCGGCCCCGCAATTGCGGCTTTCCCGGTGCTAGTGTGGCTTTCCCAGCATCTCATCGATCGGCCCCACTAGTGCGGCATTCCTGGCGCTCCGCCAACCGTGGCGTTCTGTGTGGTTCCTCTGCTGCTCTCGCGACAACTTCATCCATCCATCATCCTGAGGGGGAGTTGCGATCTTGAGGGGGAGCTACGATCGTCGCTTGTTTTTTCTTTTTTATTTCATATTGTTTTGTAATCAAGCTGGGTATGTCCAGCTTGAGGGGGAGTGTTTGCAGTGTTTTTTGTTTGCTTTGTATTGTTGTTTCTTTGGTCTCTTTTCTTTATGTGTCCAATTTAGGTACACCTAGCTTGAGGGGGAATGTTGGAGTCTGCATCCCATATCGGACTTGTGATCCGGTGTGGTCTTTAGTATTCATTATAAAAGAACCTCTAGGCCTCTTTTAGAGAAAACCTTTGGGGATTCGGGTCATACCTCATTTTATCATTCTACACATTTAATGACGCCTCTCCGCAGAATCCTTTTGAGAAACCCGAGATAGACATAATGAAATTAACCATTTTCATTAATGTTTTATCCTTTCTCTCAACCACATCATTTTGTTGAGTTGTATAGGGATCTTTCACTTCATGTATGATCCTTTACGATTAAAAAAATGAAGGAATATAATATTCTCCTCCCCTGCCAAGTCTGATACATTTAATTGTAAGCCCAAATTGATTTTCAACCTCATTTGTATAGATACAAAACTTATTTATAACTTCATCTTTAGCATGTGAATGATATATATGGAAAAATATACAACAATCATCAATAAAAGTTATAAAGTATTTTTTATTACCTATGGTGAGTATAGTATGCAAATCATACACAACACCATTTATTAATTCTAACAAATTACTTTTCCCTATTATAGTTGGAAATGGTTTTCTAACTATTTTAGTTTGCATGCAATTCACACATTTATGATCATTTTTATCCATGTTGGGTAGTAATTCTATTTTTGATATGTCATTCATTTTATTATAATTTATGTGACCTAAATGATTATACCATAAATCAAGAGACTGTAGTAAGCAGAAACAACATTTATATTTAATTTGAATAATACATCGTACAAGTGACCCTTTCCAACAAAGATCTCATCCTTGGATAGAACAAAGTTATCTTCCTCGAACACAATCTTAAACCTATGTTTGTTTAACAAGCTCCCCAAAACTATTTTCCTATGAGCTTCGGGAACATACAAGACATAATTTTATGTGAGGATCCTTCCTGAGTTAAACCTGAGATCAACCACACCCTTCTCTTATACGTTTATGCTTGCAGAGTTCCCCATATAGAGCGGTGTCCCATAATTGATTGGTTCCGTCCTCTTAAAGAGAGATTTGTTGTTTCACAAGTGCCGTGTAGCTCTAGAATCAATCCACCATGAAGAGATATCCTTGAGCACATTATCTTCGAAGATCATGGTGATCATATTAACTTCGAAGATCATGGCCGCAAAGTTCTCCTTTAGAGTGTTATTTTTATATTTATTCTTACATAGATGACAGTCTTGTTTGAAGCGTCCCAACTTTCCATTGAAGTGGCATGCCCCTTTCTTCTTATTGAATAATGCCTTTCATTTTGAAGGATGGTTTAGACCTTTTTGCCCCTTTGAGTACCCAAATGAACCCACTCTGTAACGACCCAAAATATTATCAATGGAATTGTTTCTCGTATAATTATGTTATATAGTATAAAACACATACATCACATGGTGAACCCAATAAAAACATTATTTTCATGATTAAGAATGAAATAAGTAATATTCATAGAAATTAAGGAACATATACCGATGGAATAGTAAAACGACTCTTAGAATAGTAACATGACCCTTGAAATATTAGTTCGACCAATAGAATAGTAAGCTCACCTATTAAAGTATAAATAAAATTTAGCCATATTATAAATGAAAATATGATATAATTATATCATAGTAAAAATAAATAAATGTTTTAAAAATGATAAATTAAGTGTTGATATTTTTATAAAACATAAATGTTTATTTACAATTTTATAATTAATATAACGATTTAAAAGAAATTTTATTTTCATAAAATAGGTTCATTAGTTAATATTTTGTTGTCTTATGATTATAAGATAATTTTATGAGACATTAACTAATTTTTTCAAAGTGTCATAAAATCTTTTATAACTTTAAAATTGACATTTTTCGAATAAATGATGATTTTAATTAAAAATTAAATTTCAAATATTTAGAAAATTATTTCCATAAAATAGAGTTTATTTTTGAATTCTACACTTCGAAAAATGGTTATGGTGAATTTTTGGGATCTTTCTAAAATAGTTGAATTTTTGATGAACAGTGAAATACGATAATTTACTATATTTAACAAATACATGAATTATTGAGTCATAGATAATGTATGGCTGATGTATGCCCATAATATCTAACTCATTTACTATTTAATATATTTAGTGATAAGGTTCAAACTATTGATAGTCTTGAGCCAAAATAATAAAATAATGAATAAACACCCCTCACCTTTCCTATAAATACCACCCCTCAACACCTCTTCTCCTCACACCTTCCGAGCTTTGAAGCTTGTTTAAATTCTGCCCAGTCTTCTTTCCAAGCCTTTTCCCCACGTCTATGAGCCTTTGGTCTCAACAAAAGACCAAATCCAATTTCCCAAAGGAGGTCTTCAAGGAGAAGAAGTTCAAGAGGTAAAATTTTCTTCTCTTTTAATTTCTTTTCTTATTCTCTCCTCACCTCCCCTCATCCAAGTGACATGATAACTCCAGTATCTTATATATACTAGAATTTTATTATATTATTGGAATAATCCATCATCAAATCTCTTCTTCTATCCCTTTTATTCCAAAAATGAAAACGTCGTCCGTGAGGTGTTGATTTATCACCTTCGAGGACGACAAGTTTTCATTTTTCTTTACCGATTTCAAGACCGGTCATAAAACCATTATAATGGTTGAAATATATTGTAAAATGTATGTTATAACATTTTTTATGTTTTGTAACTAACATATATACATAATATTAAATAATAAAACAAAACGAGTTTGTTGTGATCGAAAACTGCCAAAATTAATCTAAACGATTATCATTAACATTTTATCTAATGAATCATTTTCATATCTAGAAACAAAATAATATATAAGACCAACTAAACTTTTGAAAGTTCACTAATAACATATGATTTTAATTCTAGAGAATTATTCTCATCTTACATGAACTTCTATACGTGTATAAAAGCGAACCGATCATGAAAACCAAAAAACAAACACTCTCGGAACGACGGAATTGAACTTTAGAACTCATCATAATGGTCATAAATAAACTTAATAAAATTATAATAAATCAAATAAATGTATAAGAGGTTCTTATTTTATTAATTGATGAATCTAATTTGATTATCCAGGATATTAAAGTGAATAAAACATTAAGACATAAGGTAAGGGGATTCTCGAACCCAATTTCCTTTGTTTGGGTTATTTCTCTTTGATGCCAAATTTCAACGTGGATGTGCATTCAATACTCAAATATAATTTCATTCTTCCTACCTTTTCTTTTTGGGGATATACATGTTTCTAATCTAGTTTTACGAAAAATACAAAGATTCTCCAAAACACATTTTAACTCTTGAGTTGTTTCTTTTTCGCTCAAGAATGATGAATCTAATAAAAAATATGTTTTCACCTTTCTCATTTGGTAATCCCAAAAGTTTATTCATGAATGTATGAAATAAAACCCATTCCTTTCCTTTTTCATGGGTTATTTTATGTATGTGATTGATATACGTTCTATGTGACAAGCATGATTATGTAAATGTTATGATGTGACGGGTGTGCTCGGAATTATATAGCGTTCCAATGCATTGAGTAATGTGATGTATCTAATGAGATAAGGTGCAATATGCGAGAACATTATGTTAGTTTTTTTTTCACAATGATGATGTTATGATTATGCATACATGTTATGCGTGGACATGATGTTAGATTTGTCCACAACTATATGTGGTATTTAACCACTAAGACATGATGTTTTATTTTTATGCATTTCCACATTTCATGCCTTTATCTAATGCTTCCTCTCATGATTATAATGATGATCCCATACTTATGTTATGGTGGTGATGATTATGCCCACTCATGTTATATTGATTCATGTTCTTATCTATCGTCTTATTGGGCTTTTAACTAATTCCTTTGATGTATATCTGCAGGTGACTACTTATTGTAAGGAGTACATGAGGGCCACTAAGAAGTTAGAGAACAAGGAATTGAATAATGTTTATGTTTTATTATGTAAATTTTATGTTTGGTCCTAATTTTTCTAAGACACCAAACCTTTGAATCCTGGTTTTGTAGCACCATTATATTGTTTATCTTTAAAATGATGTAATAGTAATGTAAGAAAAAACAAGGTCGCTATACACTCCATCTCCCATAAGTACCTTTGATTTATCACCCTCAGGTTCATTTTCCTCCTCCCGCTCTTTATATTCCTCCTCAATTTATTGTTGGTTGAGTAACTCATTGAGGGAAATATCTTTCTTATGTTTTACAGAATGTTTAACATTCTTCCAAGAAAGGGGAGTTTATCAATGATGAATGTGACAATGATGAAATCATCCTTGTTCATCTTGTTTTTCTTTAGATGTTGTAAGTGTTGCGGAATCGCCGGGAGACACAACGACAGAAAACGAGAAAACGAAAGAAGGAAAAGCAACAATGAACACGGCGATTTACGTGGTTTGGGAAAAATCCCTACGTTCACGGGAGAGGCAGAATTTCACTATGATTCGGGAGCACAAAATTACAGAGGATTTCCAACAATAAAACCCTAGCCCGAAATGGGCTATAAAACAAATGGAGAAGACGATCACTATTCGAAAAGTGGTCCGCGTCGCTACAGTGAACGACGACTGGCTTTGTCAAAAGCGCTACAGTAAAGTTGACCCCGAAGTCCGCACCGCTACAGTGCCTGTCGGTGTCGGTCGGTCAGCTCCGCTACAGTGGTTAGCATTTGCTACAGTTCCGAAAAATTTGGGCCGGAGACCTTCGGCCCCCGGACCCCCGGAGCAGGGGTGCGTTGCCCCCTGCAACCCCCAACAAGCTCACCGCGGAGCTCGACCCGCGAAAGTTGCGGGCCACAAGCATTCGGCCCAACCGGATCGGGCAACACCAATCCAACAGTAAGATACATTGTATTTCGTAGAACTTCCCTACGATAGATCTATCATCTATCATTTTTTATGAAATGAACTTGGTTACTAGGAATTTCTTGCTCGTCACATCCTCAGTGATGTATTTTTGTTCCAAATCTTCCCATATCTCCTTTGTCGTCGGGAGGTATTGGTAAGTGTCAAAGAGATCATTAGTTTAGGTGTTGACTCCGTATCCTCAACACATGAGATTGTTGTTCTCCCATTTTTGCCTCATGAAGGAAATTTGGAGTGTCTCATCTTCAGACGTGGGAGGCATTGGAGTTGAGAGCACATACACCGCTTTGAGAATTGCAAGTAGAAAGTGCATCCTCTTTTTCTACCTCTTGAAATTTTTGCGATCGAATTGCTCTAATTTTATCATGTTGTTGAGCGTCTCTATGTCAATGTTGGTCGTGAATCTACTCTTTAGATTGTTTGGGATATGGGTGGATAATGGTATGGGTTATGCTTGGATGGTAGTAGATGAAGCCCATAAGGCACGTGATGACGTATCTCTCCTTATGAGTAGACCCCCCCCAATTAGTATTATAATAGATTACTAGAGAACTCTCTTTAGGATACAATAGTGTCTCCCTACTCTACACTTGTACTTAATGACGACTCCATTTTATAGGCATTAGAGTGCCCCTTTAGAGGTATCCTACTCCTTGGAATTGGTCAGTCACTTATTCTAGAATCGTGTATCTTATCTGAATTAGTCATGTTCATCAAATCGTACCCGATTGAATAAGTGTCCCAAATGGCACCAGCTAGTGAATGGATATGTTCGCTAGATTGTGCCTGATCTGATTGACAGTCTAGGCTGTACTTATTTAGTGAACATGGTCAACCCACCAGACATACCTGTCTGAGCTTGGGCTTGTACGAATACAATCTACCGATCTGTCAAGAAAAGTAAAGGCGCGTCTAAGAACCTCACACTAACATGGCATGAGAAGTGCGAAATGCACCATCAAAGCGACACATTGCACAATTGCACACACATGAAGGTTGCGGTGCACTGTCCCCCACAAGGTTATTCCTCCACGCTTTATCATTTTAAATAATGATAAAAGCATTTCCCCTTATAAAGAGAACCCCCTAAAATCCGCTTTTAAATGTGGGATTCCCAAAGTCTTCCCCCTTTTTAAACCAAAATAAAGTCAATTTTAAATATTTAAAAAACCTTTAAAACCCAACACGTAAACCTTTCATTGGATGAAAATAATAAGAAAATTCATTTTTATATTAGAACACTGATAAATTTTCAATGTAAAACTCTTGAGGACGGAATTGTTCTATCTAATTTACATGTTTTTCATTCATACAACATTTTCATGTTATATGCACATTACTTCATTAAAATCCCCACTGTTTTTGTTTTGTTAGTATTTTATTTTAATAAATGAAGAAAAATGTCAAGGTCCTTAAGAAAAATTATATATTAATTGATTACGACTTCATGACATGGTCCTTCCATCAATTTTCCATTGTTTCTAGGGAGGTATGGCACTTTCAACTCAATATTCTTCATTTTTGTTCAAAAAAATAAAAAAATCCTTAATAAATTATCGATAACGGGCTTTTCAGTTTCATATCATAGATATATATCCATATATTATAATGTGTGAGAATACTAGGTGTATGAGTTTAGTGATGAGTATTTTAGCCAATTATAATAGCTAAAACAACAGAGAATGAGGTAGTATATGAAATTTTGGGCAAGCATTCATTGATGAAATCCAGTGACAATGGGTATCTATGGTCACCTTAGTTCAAGAACATAAAATTCAATGATTGGAGCGGCAACAAAAGGAGGTTGAAGAAAATGAAATATTTGTTTTTTTATAATAAAAAAACCCTGAAGGCTTACTTTAAAATCATTAAAGAACTTCTAAACCTTTTTGTAACATTTTTTAGAGATCTACTTTGAAGAAAACATGTCTACTGATGTTGTTATGGGAGATCAAAGTGCATTGGATGAGTACTGGATTAACCTTGTTCATGATGACATGCTATATGATGCTTCCAATTTTGAAGATGAAAAATCAGCTCCCGTGTTCCTTTTTTTATGGAAAAGAGGGCACCACACCTATGTTTGTGGGTTCTCTGAAGAAAAAGCGAGGCATGATACAAAGCCACCGACTGCTATGGACATCCTCACAGGAGCTTTCCACAAGTAGAATAAAATCTGGAAGACAGTTCATTTGTGAATTCATTTTCTTTTAATTTAGTTAAAATCTGGAAGACAGTTCATTTATGCAGACATTGTTATCTCAGCACCACTGCTTTCACTAGAATTGATAGAAGATGAGGTGACCACTGAAGGATTAGTGTACTTTCAAGATAAAATGGATAATGCACTACCCAATAGTCTTACAACTGTACACCTTTCAGAGGCACTATTTGGAGAAGAAGAGTTAGGATTAATTAATATTGGGAGATAGTTTAAACATCGATTCATTATTAATTTTTTCCAAAATAAATTAAAAAACTATCTTACAGTGTTCTTTTAGTATTGATTCATCAATTTTTTTAAGAGATTATACCAAGGAGAGTATGCTTTTAAAAAGAAGCTGGATGACCCACCTCCTAACATAATAAGTTTTCAAGAGGTATTTTTAAAGAAAAGGGTCTGTTAACTGAAGCATTAAAGAGGGATAATTTAAAAGTAAATTTATTTCATAATAATTCTCTAGAAGATGAATTGATTACTAATCCTCCTTGAACTAAAAGTACAAATTCACTTTGTTTTTGTTTCTAGAGGATGAAAGAGAAAAATAAATCATAAAAAAGAGATGGTGATGTTAGAAAAAACAAATAGACCTATTGAGGAGCTAATACAGGAGCTCCCTATGTACATTGAAGATCAAGTGGAGGGAGAACATCTAACAGAGTATTAAGGGAGATAGTTTAGGTTTTAATATATTGTTGACTAACTTTATACAAATCCAATTGAAAACTAACTCTCATTATTTTGTTAGTTTATATTCAACATGCACATTGCTTATTTGTTGTAGTGATGAGGAAAAAAGAAGGATATGCATCAGAGGAGGAACTGATAGATCTTTTTACATATATTGTATATCCAATAAAGTAAGAAGAAAAAGAAGTTGCGCTTGAGTCAACTAACCGGTTCTTCCACCCACCCTGCTCCACGAACATATGTTGGAAGTTTGAATGGGAGGCAGTTTGAATGGAACCACACTGGCATTAATAGTGGTGGTTTCTTAGAAGAATCTGCTTCCCCCATCAAACGGGGGATGATTATCTACTACTATCTTGTTGTGGATATTCAAAAATAAAACAGCCTTTTGTGGGGTTTATCCCAAAATTTCCTTGCATTTAGTTTTCAGTTTTCTTTTGCTCAGTTTTCAGTTTAATATTTTATCTTCGGTTTTCTTTAAAGAAAATGAATGTGGATATCGATTGTACATTCCACTAGAAATTATTAAATGTTGTTTTCCACAACTATAATAAAATATTCCTATTGCATTTTTGTTTGTTTTTAGTGTTAATAATGTTTTATTTGTTTTCTATGTATATAATAAGAAGATGCGCTGTCTCTAAAATATTATTGGGGATCGTTTTAAGTTTACTTTAATAAT
Organism: Viscum album; assembly: GCA_963277665.1. NCBI lineage: Eukaryota > Viridiplantae > Streptophyta > Magnoliopsida > Santalales > Viscaceae > Viscum > Viscum album. The sequence goes on from OY728156.1 coordinate 102,586,390, forward strand.
AAACACTTAGGATCGATCTCTCCATTATATTAGTTCATTAATTGTTCATTTTCATATCTCGTGCTTAATTAAAATATCATATAGAGCTTACATTCAGGATATCAAAAATAGGTTTTGGGGAAGGATGCATGTTGTTAGGATAGTTTTTAATGCATTTTTTTTATCTTTTGCGTGTCTTGAGATGAATGCAATCTCACTGCCAAATAATTTTTTGATCTTTAGTTGAAAATTATATTTATTCTTTTAGTGATATTCACATGATTTACTACTGCAAATATGACTTTTATCAGCGCTAGAAAAGAGCATTAACAGTGCTAGAAAAGCGTTGTTAATCGAGGCGAAGATAAAGAGGTTACTTTTATCTGCGCTAAAAAAAACGCTGATAAAAAGGTCCATTATCAGCGCTTTTTTTAGCACCGATAAAAAACCCCTTTTATCAGTGCTTTTTTTAAGCGCTGATAAAAGTCAAAAATAAAAAATAAAATAAAAAGTTAAAAAAATATATTCCTGCGGGGAGCTTTTAACAGCGCTTGACCCCCTCTTTTATTAGCGCTAGGCGGAGCCCCCTCCCTCTCACCCCGCACGCTGCACTTGCCTGCGCATCCCCCTCCCACTTGCCCGCGCGCCCCTGCTTCCACCAGAACTCGAACCTGAGACCCCCCCTTGCGCGCCTGCACCTTTACCACTAAGCCATTTAGTTTTTTTCTCTATTTAATGATATATCTATTTATTTATATATATATATAGTTATATTTATTCGTATATTAATATAGATTCATATTAATATAAATATATTTAGTTATATTAATACATATATATTTATTCATATATTAATATATATATATATTTATTCGTATATTAATATATATTTATATCTATTTATATATATATTTTAAGTTATAATTTTTTATATGTATATTTATTTGCATATTAATATATATTTATAAGATTAGTTTCAAATACATTTATAAAATATGTTTTTTTATGTGTGTTTATAAATAAATAAATAAATACATATATACAACACACATATATATTTACGAATAAATACATATATATGTATCTGAAAAGTCATAGAATGTTAAAACAAGCATAACTTCTAATCCAGAAGTCTGTTTTAACTCCACAATCAGTCAAATCGAAGAAAATGAAACAATCTTCGATATGATATGTAGTACAGGCCTAGCGGAAATCCGGATTAGAAGTTTTAGCTGTTTGAATGTTAAAAAATCGAGGTATCCCGACTAAAAACTCAATTTTGGAGGCATTCTGGGTCCTTTTTGGCCTCGAAAAATGTGACAGAAAGTTTCTTTGGGTCATTAGCGCGTAGAGCTCGTCGCAGACTTCGATTTGATATGCTATAGAGCTCAAACGGACACCCGAATCAAAAGTTATGGCCGAAATCCGGATATGTAGTACAGGCCTAGCGGAAATCCGGATTAGAAGTTTTAGCTGTTTGAATGTTAAAAAATCGAGGTATCCCGACTAAAAACTCAATTTTGGAGGCATTCTGGGTCCTTTTTGGCCTCGAAAAATGTGACAGAAAGTTTCTTTGGGTCATTAGCGCGTAGAGCTCGTCGCAGACTTCGATTTGATATGCTATAGAGCTCAAACGGACACCCGAATCAAAAGTTATGGCCGTTTAAAATTTGAGTTAAATTTTTAACTTATTTTAGATCTTTTATTAATTTTTTTGGTTTTTTGTGTCTTCAAATTGTTATTAAATGATTATTAGTCGATGATAATTAGCAAATTATTAATTAATAATATTTTTTAAAATATTTTAAAGTCATTTTCACTAAATTTCTTATATATTAAATGTAATAGTCTATTTATACTTATCTAAAACATATTTAAAAAATATATATTATATTTATATCAATATATTATTTTTAATGATTTTTTTATAAATATAAACTTTATCACGCTAGAAAAAAGCGCTGATAAAGCCTCTCTTTTATCAGTGCTCCTAAAAAAAGCGCTGATAAAGGGAGTGCCTTTATCAGCGTTAAAAAAAAGCGCTGATAAAGGGTCACTTTTAACAGCGCTAAAATCACTTTTTTTTAGCGCTGATAAAGGGTGGCGCTGCGGAAACCCAGTTTTGTGGTAGTAATTGTTGAAATGATTCATGTATTTATATCAATTTGAGCATGTAACGGATTTTTAATCCAATGTGAAGCCAATGTTTATGATTGTTGGAGTCTGTATCTCACATCGGACTTGAGGTTTGATGTGGAGTTTATTATTCATTATAAAATAACCCCAAGGGCTCTTTTAGAGAGTACACCTTGGGGGTTCGAGTCTCTCTCATTTTATCATTCTACATGGTATCAGAGGGAAATTAATTCCGAACCCTCCTCCCGTTTTTATTTCTTTTTTCCCGTTAGCCTCTCGGGTTTCTCCCGGTTGGGGGGCGGCGGCCTCCATAACCAGCAAGCCATAGGTATCTCCCGCCGCCCCCTGCCGACTATCCCTCCCATCTGGTGGAATCCGCCCCTCCGGGCTCGTTTTTGAGGCGCCCCTCTTGCTGGATCTCCTTCCCTCCTGACGGATCTTCCCCCTGCAGGCATCTCCCCTCGCTGCGTGCGACGGCCTCGCCCTAGGTCGCGCCTCCCAATCCCGTCGCAGCTCCCAGCCTCTGCTTCCCGTCGTGACTCCAGGCCCACCTCCCTCCCAGGTGCGCTCGACGACGGACGACGACCTCCTTCCCCGACGGTTCTCCCTAAAGGCGACCCTCCCGCCCAAGGATCCTCTTGTTGGCCTCCCCGACTCAACTGCCCGCCTCACCTGCCGCGACTACCTTCCCAGCGCCGCATCCCTCCTGCGCACGACGGCTCCCGCCTCTTGCTGCGGCATCCTAGCGCTGCCTCCCTCCCGCGATCAGAGGTCCTCCCGCGTTTCTCCCGCATGCGACTCTCCAGCGGCACCCACCCCATCCGAGGCTCTCCCTCCCATCCACCTCCATCAAACTCGCCTCCTGCTACGTGTGTGCCTCCCCAATCGCTGCTCCCTCCATGTCGGACCCCCCCGCCTCCCGATCCAGCCGCGACTCCGCTTCGGCCTCCATCCCGGTGGATTTCCCTTGCCGGCATCTCCCCCCTCCGGGCTCGTATCCTAGGCGGCCTCCCGGTTCTACCCGGACCCTGCCCTCCTGACGGTTCTCCCCCCCTGTCGGCACCTCCTTCCCCGGAGTCCCCTTCCCGCTGCGTGCGACGACCCCTTTCTGCCGGCTATCCCTCCCATCCGGCAGAATCCTCCCGCGACGATTATTTCTGGCGCTCCTCCCGCAGCGTCCCTCCCCGGGCGTGGCTCTCCTCGGCGCGACTCTCCTTTAGGTGGCTCCCCCGACGCAGTTGCTCCTCCCAGCGCCCTCGTCCAGGCGACCTCGCCCGACAGTTATCTTCTGGCGGAAGCCTACCGACGGATCCTCTCCCTGTGCGCGCTCCACCTGAGGGCAGCCCAAGCGCCTGCTCTTCCCTCCCTTGTGTCACCCCTCAATGCGCTAGTCCTTCTGCAAGAGTCTTCCCCTGCACTCTGCTCCCTCCATGTCGGCCTCCTCCTGCGGCTGCCCTGCTTCTTGAACGGATCTCCGACATCTCCTGACGACTCCCGACAGTCGCCTCCCTGTCCGCCGGCACGCCCTCACGCTTCCTCCATCGTGGTGCAGCACTTCAATCGCCTAGGATTCGGGCCCTTTTGGCGCCGCCAGATCCCGCAACGATTATGTGGAATCCCCGCCTCCCGTCGTCGGCCCCGCAAGTGCGGCTTTCCCTGTGCTAGTGTGGATTTCCCGGCATCTCATCGACCGACCCCACTAGTGCGGCATTCCTAGCGCTCCGTCAACCGACTCGGTCTGTGTGGTTCTTCTGCTGCACCCGCGACATTATCCATCCATCATCCTGAGGGGGAGCTACGATCGTTGTTTGTTTGTTTTTTTTTTTCGTCTTGTTCTATAATCAATCCGGGTATGTCCAGCTCGAGGGGGAGTGTTTGCAGCTTGTTGCTTGCTTTGTTTTTTCTTTATGTGTCCAAGCTAGGTACACCTAGCTTGAGGGGGAGTGTTGGAGTCTGTATCCCACATCGGACTTGAGGTCTGATGTGGAGTTTATTATTCATCATAAAATAACCCCAAGGGCTCCTTTAGAGAGTACACCTGGGGGATTCGGGTCTCTCTCATTTTATCATTCTACAATAATCATTGTCCAATATTATTTTCATATACTTGAGATGTTTCTAAACCTTTTATTCATCTTAATTACAATTATCTTATTTCTTCATTAAACTTGATACATGTTTAATAAACTAGAACATGGTGTAAATCTAGGGTGTGGAGGGGTTTGGGGCGTGGTCGTGGGGTCAAGTCCCTGGGCCAACGGTTTATTTGAATTTTCTTCTTTGCGTTGTGTGCCGCTTTCGCGGTTGTACCCAATTTTTTTTAGAGCATGCTGTAAATTCTTTTCCAAGACTATAGGAGTTTAGAATAGTTATAATGATAAAGGCCATTTTATCTTTAAATGAGCTTGTTTTGTATTTCTTTTGACCCACCTTTCATTTTTTTAAACCTTAAAGACCATGAATAATCTTAATAGGAGCTGCCTTATAAGGGAAAAAAAGAATAATCCAAAAACGGCTTGTTCATGAGTTAAATGACTTGTTGACGGTGAGAGTTAGGTGTGGGGGAAGGCATCATTTTGATGGTCCTTAGGATGTAGTGCATTGTAATGAGAACGTCATGGTGAATTTTATAAGAAATGGTTAGTGTTCACACCACTGATTTGAGTTATTTTGTCACGACCTTCTCCCTCGGTCGACAATGAGAGAAGATAGATAATGACGTCTGAAGTCCGCTTCCAATAGGTCACGGGTTAACAAAAAGCGCCAAGGGTATATCACCCTCACCATGATCATCTCTCACCAAGTATCGCATACAAGTAAACATATAATATCTATCATATATTAATAAGGTACCCCCACTACCACTTTCCCGCTGGTTTGTTGCTTTGCTCCAATGTTGCATGTTATGAGCCATCTCTCTTTAAAAGTCAACTTGAAGACACCTAGGCTAAAGTATCATGTCATGCACCATGTGTATCACAAAAATATCATCATCACGTACCATGCACTTTGTGCACAACATCATCTCATCATTCCATGTCAGGCCTCCAGATAGTAACTAAGTAGTTTTTGGGAGCCACCATAGCTCGCACGTGGTGTATTATACCTCAAACCATTAAATCCCATGCATGACATACCTATAATAATCCATAGGATGCTATATTCGAAGATATATGTGTGTGAAATTACCACAAGTCATTATAACTCTCTACATACATATATGAGAAAGGTAACCACTGTGCATACCAGCACATAATATTACTTAGAGAAGAGATTGGGTCAAGATGGGGTAGTCAGCCATCCGTTCCTCGCCAACCTGGATGTTGGGGAAAACACCTCTTCAGAGTCCAATGGGTGTCAGTTGCCCTACTGACATGGGTGAGGTAGCATATGGAATCACATAACATACAAGATTTATATAGCTCACAACCACACTCTTGGCATCAACCTAGTCTTGGACTCAATTGAAGCTATCGTCACTTGGATTCCTGACTATCACTACTGAGGATTAGATATCCTATAAGCACACAAGCATTTCAAGAAGACTTCAAATAATTAATTCATTCTTAAATATTTCACAATACATTAATTTCCTGTTAACCATCAGACATTACTTTACATGATCATCAACTGATTTCCCTCCAAGCACATCCAATCAAAAGCCATGCCCTCTAGGCGTAAATCAACTGATAACATGATTCCTCAAGATTTTTCATCATCATTCCATTCCAACACTAACCCGTTAAAATATTTATTATTCAGTACCATTCCATAATTTCAGATATTCTAGAACTCGTCCTAAGTTACCATAAAAGAGATGTATAAACCAAGCCCAACCAACTAGCTGTCTCAAGTAGTGGGGAAAAGAATGCCGAAATAAGCAACCTGACCATCTGACCTTTTCAGCAGATACATAAACAAGCAAGCATCCTATTTTTCAGACCAACAACGGGCAAGCCTAGCTTCGACCTATTCCATCAATCCTGATGTCATCCTTGACACTACTATGCATATCACCATGCATCCTACTATCTCAGGTGTTGCACAAACCTGGGCCTCCCTGCCCATGTCTCTTCAACCATCAGTCATCCTAGGCTCACATCACGTTGCTTAGCAAGACTCACATCTAGAGCAAACACACAAGGCAGTAAGGACACGACAACAAAAGTCAAAAAGGCATCTAGGCCCTAAGAACCAAGACATCTAGTATTAATCTGTATCAAACAACTGGTTCATTACCATCTTGTATTAATCAATTCATTTGTCACATGTTACAACCACATGAAACCTAAGACATCGACTATTAAAAGGTATAATTATTTAAACATGGTTCCAAGCATAACTTCTAGTTTCATTAAACTCAATGGAAGAACATTTCAATGAACATGCCTCTTTACTATCTCATCAACAAGCACACCAGCTTCACGTTGTCTAGCCATTTCCATTGATATAAGAAGGAATGGTTCTAATTAAACATGCATCAAGCATCACTTTGATTTCTATCAAATGAAAGGATGATTTATTTAAACACGTCTCTTTAATTCTTTAGCCAACAACATTACTGGCTTTGCATTTTTTAACCATTTTCAGTATAATAGGCTACACAAGCATAAACATAGATAACACACTATTTAGTAAAACAAGAGGCAAACCTTATCACGGTGGAAACACGTGCAATCGTTATAACCGTAAACCAAGGTTCATTCTTTAATTCAGTTTAATCTTTATTGAGGTTAATTCCACCGTCATCCAAAGGGATAAAACTTGACAACTTTACGATTGCAAATAAGATAACAGGTGAAACAAAGAATCCCCTGCCTCAAGGCTTTCAACGTTCTTCGAACGTGAACGGCACAACAACACAGATCTCCGATCACCTCTCTCATAAGGAATCTCGAATCACCGTAGATCGAACTAGAGAAGCCGGGATCAATGCCAATCAAAAGGGCTTCAAAACACCTTGAAAGAGCACCTTCGGTCACCTAGGGTTTTGGAGGAAAGGTTGGCAGAATGACAAGTTTGAGGGGGTTCGAGAATTTATAGGCAAACTAGAATTTAAAAGACCGCGACGCAACACCCTACACCACAACACAAAATTGCCGACTCAAGTCAAAACTACGGTGCAATGCAATAGACCACGCCCTAACACACCTGGTCAAAGCCGCATTCGAGAAACATGGCGCGGCCCACGCCACATATCCTATAATTCAAGAAAAGGACCACGACTTAAATAGACCACCAGTCGCAGAATTTTAATTGCCAAGGCAGAAGGCTATGCCACAACTTAGCTCCATGGCCTAGCGACCCTGAAAAAGGTAGAACCACTGAAACTTACCTCCCAGGATTCTATGCGATAGCTTACCCCCCATGGTGCAGGGGTACCGAAATTGACAGAACCACCCAAACCTCCCCTTGATCTTCTATGCCGTAGTGTTTAGTCCATGCCGCAACCTTGTCTCCCGACTGGATTCTACGACATAGCATAAGCCTCCGCGCTGTGGTCCTGCCCTACAACTCAAATTTCAGCTTAATTCCCATCCTTCCTCCTCTAAGTCTCCTCACGATACCTCCAACACCTCAAACACACGAAGGAGCTAGAAGGATCCAAACCCTTACACCAGATACCTCTCAAACAATTCTCGCCCTCAAGAATTTAAAACCAACCCAGAGAGAAGGAAAGGAAAACGGTCTGCCTGAACGACCACCCCACGAGACACCTCTCAAGAACCTCGCTATCACGCATGACCATTCACTTAGAGAAACAAGGCGCAAAACTATGCAACACCAATAACTAGCTCCCAAACACTCTCTCTGGGGAGATACCTCTTAAACAAGAGCATGACCACAATCAAGGCATTGATGAAAAGAAAACCAACTCATAAACTAGATAAAGGTCAACAACCAATAACACTGTTACGAAGGAAGAGCTAAACATAAAAAAACTCGAGATACTGATTGTGTATCTGTGACTCATGTGTTGTGGAAACGTCGGGAGTCGCAACGACAGAAAGAAACGATTCACAAAAGAATGAAAGGGAAAAAACAAAAGAAGAAGAAGATCTTGGACATAGTGATTTACGTGGTTCGAGAAATGATCCCTACGTCCACGGAGAGGCAAAATTTCACTATGATTCGGGAGTACAATTTACAGGGAGTATCAGTGCTAGAGCTTCACACAACACACATAAACCTTAGCCCGAAATGGGCTAATAAAGAAGATGGATCACTATTCCACCAACCGCACAGGAAGTCCGTTGTGCTACAGTGAAAGGCGGCTGGAAGTCCGTATCACTACAGTGCTGTGACCACCCAAGTCAAAAGTGCTACAGTGGCTGGCGGTTGGAAGTCCACGGAGCTACAATACCTGTGTCTCCAAAGTCTGACCTGCTACAGTAGTCGTGCCAAAGTCCGCACTGCTGCAGTGCCCTGTTGGTTTCGGCCGGCCATCTCTGCTATAGTCGGTCAGAGTTGCTACAGTAGTCGTGCCAAAGTCCGCACTGCTGCAGTGCCCTGTTGGTTTCAGCCGACCATCTCTGCTATAGTCGGTCAGAGTTGCTACAGCTCGACCCACAGAAGTTGCGCCCTGGTAGGCAGTATGGGCCGGAAGCAATTCGGCCCAATCCTCATCTAGAACAGATCGGGCTCCACCAATCTAACAATCTCTCACTTGGAGCCTGATCCGCTACGCTGACCTGCTTCGATGCCACTGACTAAGACAACTTACTTAATCTGAGCTACTCTTCTTCACTCACAAATTCCATGCTTTCCATTCACAACTTCAATTTCAAGCTGACGATTCATGAAATATCAGATGTTTTTCTTTTTTGCTCCCATTGTGTCCTTCCTTATTCTGCCTCTCATCCTCTGTTCATCAGTGGAGACCAACAGAGGCACAACAATGCCTCAACTTCTATATTACCATCGGCTTCGTCAACATGTCTGCCAGATTGTTGGTTACACAAATCTTTTGCAATGTAAGCAACCCATCCTGTTCAAACCTCTAATGAAATGATACTTCAACTGAATGTGCTTCGTCCGGGCATGAAACACTGGGTTCTTTGCAAGATGTATAACACTCTGACTGTCACATTGCAATACATTTTCCTCTCGTTTTCTTCTCAACTCATCTAAGAAATTCTTCAGCCAAACCATCTTCTTCCCAGCTTCTATTACAACAATGTATTCTGCCTCTATGGTGGATAAAACCACAACCTTCTACAATTGTGATATCCAGCTTACTGCAGTTCCTTCAAAGGTAAATACATAACCTGTGGTACTCCTGCTGTTGACGTCACCTCCAAGGTCAGCATCCACATACCCCTGCAATGAATTTTCTTTCCCAAAGCCTACTTCTTGCTGCCCTTCAAATACCTCAGTGTCCACTTCACAGCTTCTCAATGTTGTTTTCCAGTGTTAGCCATGTACCTGCTCACAACTCCCACTGCATGAGCAATGTCAGGTCAAGTGCAGACCATGACATACATCTTGCTTCCAACAACGGATGCGTATGTAACTTTTTCCATGTACTCAACCTCTTCCGTCGTCTTTGATTCCAGCATACTGAATCTTCTCAGAACCTTCCCAATTTAGTCTATCTGTGATAACATCAAGGTTCTAGCTTCACGGTTTCTCTTGATCTTCATCCCCAAAATCTTGTTAGCTTATCCATGATCCTTCATTTCGAACTCCTCATCCAACTACCCTTTCAACTCATCAATCCTCTGCATATATGATCTTACAATGAGCATGTCATCCGCATACAAAAACAATATAATATATTCATCACCAAAATACTTGATGTAGAAACATTGATCCATGCCACATCGTTTGTATGCATTTTTAGTCATGAATGCATCAAACTTTTTTGTTCCACTGATCGGGTGCCTGTTTCAACCCATACAAACTCTTCTGGAGTTTGCACACCAGGTCTTTCTTCCCAGACTCGATATATCCCTCGGGCTGCTACATATAGATGTCTTCCAAATCTCCATGAAGAAAAGCAGTCTTGACATCAAGCTGCTCAAGGTACAAATCTTCTGATGCAATAATATTGAGAACCACCCAGATGGTGGTAAGCTTCACGACAGACGAAAAGATTTCAATGAAGTCCACACCTTCCTTTTGTTGAAATCCTTTCACCACCAGCCTTGCCTTGTACCTCCTCTTGCCATCATGTTCTTCCTTGACCCGGTATACCTATTTGTTCTACAATGCTCTCTTTCCTTGTGGTAGAGGTGTCAACTCCCAAGTATTGTAGTCATGTAGTGAATAAATCTCCTCCTTCATGGCTAACTCTCACTTGCTCGACTCCTTCAACTGCATTGCCTCTTCAAAATATTTTGGTTCTCCATCGCCAGTCAATAATAGATAGTGTAATGATGGTGAATACCTCTGCATAGGTCTTCTCACCCTTATTGATCTCCTCAACTCCACTTGAGGACTAGGCTTCACTGGTTCTAATGTCTCATGCTCAGGTACACCTTCAAGATCCACTTGCTCTTTGAACTCTGATTCTTTGTTCCCATTTTCATCTTCAACTGCATGGCGATTCTTGTACGTGACACCTTCATTGAATATCACGTTTTGGATCCTGATAACCATCTTGTTGAGATCATCCCAAAAGCGCTAACCAAACCCCTCAACACCATAGCCAATAAAGAAATATGGCTTGGACTTGGCATCAAGTTTGTCCCTTGCGTTAACATCAATATGTACATAAATCAAACTGCCAAAGACTCATAAATGTGAGTCTTACCTCCTTACCAGACTAGAGCTCTTCGAGTAGACATTCTCTCATTGGTACAGATGGACTCCCATTAATGAGATATGCTGCCATGTTCACTACATCAGCTTATAAGGTCTTGGGTAACCCTGAATGCAGCCTCATGCTCCTAGCACGTTCATTTAGTGTGTCTTATTCATCCTTTCAGCTACACCATTCTGTTGTGGTGTTTTTGGGATATTCTTCTCCCATTGAATTCCCTTATTTGCTCAAAATTCCCTGAACTCATTACTGTCGCACTCCACCATTATTAGACCTCAAGCATTTCAGCTTTGCTCTTAACTCATTTTCTACTATGACCTTCTACTTCTGAAACATCTTAAACACATCAGATTTTCTTCTCAGAAAGTAAACCCATACCTTGTTGGGTCGTCAATAAATGTCACATAATATTGCGACTTTCCAAGGGAATGTACTGGTGCAGGCCCCCAAACATCAGTGTGCACCAAGTCCAACTTTTCAGCCTTTCGGTGCTCTGCCTCCTTTTGCAAAAGACACCTTATTCCGCTTTCCAAAGATACAATCTTCACATAGGTCAACATCCACTGACTTCAATTTTAGTAGTAGCCCTTTTGTTTCCAGCACCTTTATCCACTTCTCGCTCATGTGGCCTAGCCTGTAGTGCCACAGTTGTGAATCCATGATAGCATTTACTGATGCAACCATGTCCATGAAAGTCTCTTTCATGTTGTACAAGGTACTAGTCTTTACTCCCCAAGCTATGATCATAGCTCCCTTGGTAATCTTCCAGGCACCACCAGTAAACATGGTACTAAAGCCTGCATCATCAAGCTGCCTAACAAAAATAAGATTTCTTCTTAAACCAGGAATATACCTCACGTTTTTCAGAACCAACAAACTCCCACTGTTGATCTTGATCTGTTCATCTCATTTCCCCACAGACTACAAGAGTTCATCATCAACAACATGTATTTTGCCAAATTTTTCGAAAATAAAATTGTTCAGGAATCCCTTTTCCGACGTGGAATGGAAGGACACCCCTGAGTTTAAAATTCAAGACTCCATAGGGTTATCCACGCTCAGCAGCAACACATCATTAGTTCCTTCAGCCGTCGTATTTGCTCCACTGGTTTCAGGTCCCTTGTGTTTTTCTCTGCACTCTTTCTTGACGCGTCCTTTCTTCCCGCAAGTCCAGCAGGTAAGACCAACTCCCTTTGCCTTATCTCTGCTCTTTCCTCTTAACTTTGATTGTTCTCTGCGATTGTCTCGCTGTGCATATCTTCCTCTTACTTTTATATTCAGAGCAGAATCAGAGAATTTGCCCAATTCTTTTCTTTGGATATCCTCACTGAGGATAAGGTCCCGTACGTCTTTCAGAACCAACTTTGTATTCCTCAAAGAACTGCTTACAGTTGTTACAGTTGCTTCCCAATTGTTAGGTAATGAAGATTGTAAGACCAATGCACATACCTCATCGCCAAGCACAATCTCCACCGAAGTCAGCTGACTTATGATGGTGTTGAATTCATTGATGTGATTTGCGACAATTCTCCCTTCAACCATTTCTAGGTTGAACAATCGTCGCATCAAGTACACTTTGTTTGCCGTAGAAGGCTTCTCGTACATATTCGAGAGAGCTTGTATCAGTCCAATCGTCGTCTTCTCCTCTCTGATGTTGAACGCCATATTTTTGGTCAATGTAAGGCACACAACACTCAGAACCTGTCGATCTAGCAGAACCTATTCCGACTGATCCATGTCCGTTGGCTTTAAACCCAAAAGCGACAAATGCATCTTTTTATAATAAAGATAGTCGTCGATCTCCATTCTCCAATAGCTGAAGTCAGTTCCATCAAGCGGTCTATCTTCACCTTGCCTTCTTCCATAGCCATCATTCAGTTCGAGGAACCCAAACTCAACATTTGATACCAATTGTTGCGGAAACGGCAGGAGTCTCAATGATAGAAAGAAACGATTCACAAAAGAGTAAAAGGAGAAAAAAGAAAAGGAAAAAGAAGAGGATCTTGGACACATAGATTTGCGTGGTTCGGGAAATGATCCCTATATCCAGGGAGAGGCAGAATTTCACTATGATTCGGGAGCACAATATATAGGGAGTATCGGTGGTACACACAACACACAAAAACCCTAACCCAAAATGGGCTAATAAAGAAGATGGATGATTGTTCCACCAACCGCATAGGAAGTCCGTCGTGTATAGTGAAAGACGGCTGGAAGTCCGCATCGTTACAGTACCACGACCACCCAAGTCAAAAGTGCTGCAGTGGCTGACGGCTGAAAGTCCACAGAGATACAGTATCAGTGTCTTCAAAGTCCGATCTTCTATAGTAGTCGTGCCAAAGTCCGTAATGCTATAGTGCCCTGTCGGTGTCGGTTGGTTAGCTCTGCTGCAGTCGGTCAGAGATGCTACAGCTCGACCCGTGGAAGTTGTGACTTGGTGCACAGTATGGGGCGGAAGCAATTCGGCCCAATCATCATCCAAAATAGATCTGACTACACCAATCCAACATCATGTTCCCAGGTACCCTCCATGCCACTGGTCAAAGGACACGTACCAAAGGAATAACACACTCGCACAACACCATCTCCTGGCGGTTTTGGATCTCCACAGATCACTCCTCGAAGGTTGCATCATTGTCGATGTCAATCTCGCTCCAAACAATGATGTGAGAATCGTCATGAAGATAACGGTGAAGTTGCGACACATGAAAGACATAGTGTATTCGATCCATCTACAGGGAAGTGTTATCCGATACGCAACGGTTCCAATACGAGTCAACACCTCGAAAAAACCAACAAAACGAAGAGAAACCTTACTCCCACGACCAAACCTTCACTGCTCACGATGAGGAGTCACCTTTAGGAATACATGATCTCCAACGTCGAACTCCGAAGGTCTCTTCCTATGGTCGACATAAGACTTTTGACGATCCCGCGACACCTTCATCCTCCCGCGAATCACCCGAATCATATATGTTGTGCTTTGCACTAGTTTCGGCCTGAGAATTTTCGACTCTCCGACCTCAATCCAACAAAATGAAGTACGATAAGGTCGGTCATACAAAGCTTCAAACGGTGTCATACTAATGGTGGAGTGAAAACTGCTATTGTAAGCAAAATCAACATAAGGTAATCTACAAACCTCCAAAATCCAGGACACAAGCGCGCAACATGTCTTCAAGAGTTTGGATAGTCCGCTTTATCTGACCGTCCATTTGTGGATGGAAGATAGTGCTAAGGCACAACTAAGAGCCAAAAGCATGTCGAAGACCTCTCCACACTCTGAAGGTAAAACGAGGATTACGACCAGAAATGATCGTTCTCGGGATTTCGTGAAGTCTCACCACCTCCTCCAGATACTGCCTCGACAAAACGTCCATTGATCTCGACTCCTTAATCGTTAAGAAGTGAGCAAAATTCATCAAACGGTCCACTATCACCCATATAACATCAAAGCCTCACTGAGCTCGAGGTAAACCGGTAAAGAACTTCATCGAAATGTTCTCCTACTTCTACTGAGGAACATCTAATAGATGGAGAAACCCATCAGGTGTTGCAGAAACGCTGGGAGTTGCAGTGATAGAATGGTCCGCTGATGAAGAAAAGACATAAACAAAAGAAGAAGAAGATGAACACAAACACAACGATTTACGTGGCTCGGGAAAAATCCCTATGTTCAAGAAGAGGCAGAATCACTTCACTAATTTGGGAGTAGAATTACCGGGAGATAGTCATAGTTTCACAGCCAAAAACCGTAACTCGAATCGAGTTAATAAACAAGACAATACACTGTTCCACCAGCCACACAGTGAGTCCACTATGCTACAGTGCCACAACCATCCAAGTCTACTCTGCTACAGTACTGCAACCACTCAAGCCCAAGCTGTTGTAGTGTCGATGGCCAGAAGTCTGCGAAGCAATAATACACTGCCCTATCGTTGTCGCCTGGTTAGCTCTGTTGTAGTGCCATGTCGAAGTCCACATTGCTATAGTGCCTATCGGTGTTGTCGGTCAGTACTACTACAGTGAGTCAAACATTCCTACAATTCTCAAAATTTGGGTCGGGGCCCTTTGGCTCTCGGACCTCTGGAGCAGGGATGCGTTGCCCCCTGCAACCCTCAACATCCTCACCGCGGAGGTTGAACCGCGAAGTTGCGGTCTGATGTGCAGTGTGGGTCGGTGACATTCAACCCAACTTCATCCAAACGGATCGGACTACAACATTCCAACATCGGGAACACGGTGTTCAAACTTCACCTTTTTTGAAGACTAATTATCGAGATACATCTTTGTCACACCAAGATGTATGACCAATGGTGAGTTATGGAACTCATGCAGAACTACCTCGTGTAACATTGAAGGAACGGAAAATCTCCCGTGGAACAACACACAGTGTTGATCATCCTCAGACCATCCGTTAGGGGCATTACTACAAAATCTCCCGTGGAACAACACATAGTGTTGATCATCCTCAAGACCATCCGTTAGGGGCATTACTACAAACAATTTGATCTTTCCAGACCTCCACCTCGGAATTCCCCATCTGAGACTCCTCTACCCGCTGCACCAACGACGACTACATTGTCATTTGAAAAAGGTATCATCTGCCGCCAACTGCTCCCATATTAGGATGCATCGTGGAGAGCTTTTCAATCACTCTCTAAAAATCTCCGGACTCTCGCACAACATCATAGAACACAATCTGCCTCTTGAAGCAACCTACAATAACATGCACTGAATACAACCAATCCATGCCGAGGATGAGGTCGTATGACTATATTTGCGAACATAGGAAGTCTCCCCAAGAGCGGTGCTTCCCAGTAGAAAACAATCAAAGAGTACCTCGAACAACGTCTGACTTGCTCGGTGCTAACAATTCCAAAGCATGTAGTTGACAACAGCCTGCTCCATGATCTCTCTAACCTTGATGACGACCACAACCACGGTTGCGCTCTACTCTATGAGGACGAGGAGCATCACGAGGCCGTCCACTGCCTGCCCTATCCACTCTCTGCTAATCGATAGCTGAAGCACCTTACTGCTGTCACCTCAGCTGAAACTGCCACAACAGTGAAACCTGAAGCGAAACATCTGCTGCATGTTGTCTGCTCATAAAGGTCACACTCTCGCCGTTGATGACCACTTCCCCATAAGAAAAACAAACGCTCGATCCCTTGGTGGGAGCTTGAGATTCGCCACTATCGGAGAAACGAGATGACGAGGGATGAGACCTATCCCCGATTGTTCGTAAACTCTTTTGTCTGAGGCTGAGACCACCACCATGGCTGCGCTCTACTCTCTAAGGATGAGGGGCGTCACATGGGTGTCTTATGCCTGCCCCATCTCCCCTTTGCCGATTGATAACTAGAGCACTTTGCTACTGCCGCCTTAGCTGAAACTGCCGCAACGACGAAACCTAAAGCAGAATAAGTGTTGCATGCTGCCTGCTCAGAAAGGTCGGACACTCTCGTCGCTGATGATCACATCCTCCACAAGAAAAACAAGCATCTCATCTCTTAGCAAGGGCTTGAGAGCTGCCACCCCCAGAGAAGCGTGATGACAAGGGCTGACCCCTATCCCCGACTATCCGAAAACTCTTCTGTCCAGGCAATCAGAAACCTCAGACCACAACTCTGCTTCATGGAGAATCCTGATGACTTTGCTCTCATGACGATCCAGTCCTGGCCAACATCCTCTCAACGACCTCTGCTCTCTCCAGCCCCTTGAGATATGTCGGTAGCATAAACAGGGTAACCGGACGTTGGATTTCTGGATGCAAAGCCTCCTCAAAATGTCTTGTCTTGGCCTCCTCATCTGACAACAGGTTTGAAGCATATCTGAGATGGGCCCTGAAACGGATCCCAAACTCTCGAACGTCGGAACTCCCATGTCGAAGGGTAAACAACTCCTGGCGAATCGCCGCCTTCGCGGTCGAAGGAAGAAACTATGCTCCAAAGTGATCTCATAACTTCTCCCACGAAACTACTGACTCCTCGTGATCCCTGAGGAACAAGAACCACCATTGCCTGATTGCCCCACACAACATCATCACCGCCAATGAAACCTAGCGCTCATTCCAAGCAGGGATTGAACTGAAGACTATCTCCACCTCCTCCAGCCAGTCCTCCATCACCAAGTCTAAAACGGAGCCCTCATACTTCTGTAGACTCTAGCATTGAAACTCTCGGAGTGTCCTCCAAGTGTCGTCATCGCCATTCTCTACTTTGCGGCGGTTTGTTGGCACATCTTGTTGAACATCTTCAGTGTGAATCTGATGAGGACGTCGACCTTGAGCCATACCTGTAAGAGAACAAGCAGTTAGAAACTCCTAAACCTGGAATATGGAGTATTTAAGATTTATTTAGTTATTTATTTAAGTTTCCACCTAATCCTAAGGTCTACCCATTTCAAACACAGACACAACGGTTAGAAACTCCTAAATATGGAATACGAGGTATTTAAGATTCATTTAGTTATTTATTTAAGTTCCACCTCATCCTAAGGTCTACCCATTTCAAACACAGACACAAAGAATGATGCATGCTCCTTTCCTCGATCTCTATCCTGACTTAGTAAACTTAAAGTTCTATGCAATGAATCACGGGGGCCCTAAATACCCGTTTCTTAGCCGGTATCCCTTGTTTACCTTGCTTACTAAGTTAAGCTGACATCGTTGCCCTGCCAACCCATGTAGCTCTCACCCATGCTTACCTATGGACTCTATCTTATCTCTTAACTAGACCCTTTTATACCACTCTGTTATGATCCCCCCAATGGTACCTCCTCTTGGGACGACATTGAGAGAAGGGAGATAATGACGCCCGAAGTCCGCATTCAATAAGCCATGGGTGGACAACAAGCACTGATGGTATATCATACACATAAATGAGAGACATTACCCTCTGAGAAGAATATGAGGAAAAAGAGAAAATGATAAAACTACCCTGCAAGTAAAAGATCCCAAATACATGCATGTAATGACATACAATTGAGTGTCTGCAAAAAGAAACTACAAGTACCAAAAGAAAAGTCATCGACAACGACCTTGAAGCCCAAACAACTCCTGAACAATTCCACGAGCTAGTAATGTTCAGCCCGATCAACAACCGGCTCCCGTGATCCTGAAAAACAATTTATATATTCGTAGGGTAAGCATAACATGTATACTTAGTAGGATTTTCCCAGAAACCTCTCATGAAAAAGATAAAGAAAACATACTAAAGTCAATGAACAACAAGTGAAGCTAACTCGTGACCTAAAGTATCATATCATGCACCCTGTGTATCACAACATCTCATCACGTACTATACACCCCTTGCATCACTTCATCTCATCATCCCATGCCACATCTCCATATAGTAACCGAGTAGCTTTCGGGAGCCACCATAGCCCGTATGTCGTGTATTATACCTCAAACCATTACAACCCATACACGACATATCTATAATAATCCATCAGATACAATATCTGAATATACATGTGTGAAATAACCACAAGCCATTACAGTTGTCTACACACACATATGAGAAAGGTAACCACTGTGCGTACTGGCACATAATACCGCTGAGAGAAGAGAGCGGGGCAAAATGGGGTAGTTAGTCATTCGTTTCTGGCCAATTTGAATGTTGGGGAAAACACCTTCTTAGAGGTCACTTAGTATCAGTTGCCCTGCCAACATAGGTGGGGTAGCATATGAAATCACATAACATACATGATATATATAGCTTATAACCACACTACAACCTAGCCTTAGACTTAACTGCAACTATCGCCACTCTAACTTTCAACTGCCATTGCTAAAGACTAGATGTCTTATAACCACACAAGCATTTCAAGAAGACTTCAAATAATTAATTCATTCTTCAACATTTCGCATTACATTAATTTCTTGTTAACCATTAAACATTAGTTTACATGATCATCAACTGATTCTCATGCCCTCCAGGCATATCCACCGAAAGCCATGTCCTCCAAACACAAATCAATTGATAACACGGTTCCTCAAGATTTATCATCAGAGTTCCATTCAAACAGCAACCACATGGGTTAATACATTTATTATTTAGTATAATTCCATAATTCCAGGTAGTCTAGGACTCGTCCTGAGTTACCAAAAAATAGATACCTAAACCAAGCATAACCAACTGTCTCAAGTAGTGGGAAAGAAATGCAGAAATAAGCAACCTGATCATTCAGTCTTTTAAGCAGATTCATAAACAAACAAGCATCCCAATTTTCAGCACAACAACGGGCAAATCCAGCTTCGATCTGTTCTATCAATCTCGGTGCCATCCCCGACACCACTAGGCGTATCATCATGCATCCCGCCATCTTAGTCGCCAACTGGTGCCACAAACTTGGGCCTCCCTGACCATGTTTCTTCAACCATCAGTCATCTCAGGCTCACATCACGTCGCATAAAAAGGCTCACATTTAGAGAAAACATAAAAGGCAGCAAGGAAACAGCAACAAAAGTCAACAGAGAATCTAGGCCCTAAGAACCAAGACATCTAGCCTTCACAAGCAAACGAGCGTGTTCAACCCCAAACATTTATCTTTATCAAACAACTAGTTCATTACCATATTTTATTAACCGATTCATTTATCACAGGTTACAACTGCAAACAACTTAATACATCTAACTATTAAATGCTACAATTATTTAAACATGCTTCCAAGCATAACTTTCAGTTTCATTGAACTTAAATGAAGAACATTTCAATTAACATGCCACTATTATTTCATCAACATGCATACTAGCTTCACGTTCTTTATCCATTTGCATTAATATAAGAAGGAACAATTCTGTTTAATCATGCATGAAACATCACTTTGATTTCCATCAAACAAAAGGATGATTTATTTAAACATGCCTTTTTTTTAAACTTAGAGTCAGAGTCTCTTTTTATTATGAAAGCAAATACCTCTTTCTATCTGGGTAGAGAGAGACCCATTACATAGCCCTTAGACCTAAGGTCAAGTGACCCATGAACATGGTCCGAAGGCCCAGTGAACATGAAACCCATTACATGGCATAATGACCCATAATACTGACACTGAAGGCCCAGTGTAGCGTCATGCCAACATCATCCTCCCTGTGTCATCAGGGCAACATCATGCTCGCGTCACCGTCTGCCTGCGTCATGCCTGTGTCACCGCCTACATCATAAATCCCCCTAAGGGGCTTACCAGGATTCAAACCTTGGTCATTTGGATGCAGGATTATGAGATTTACCACTCAGGTGCCACCCAAAATTCATTTAAACACGCCTCTTTAATTCTTTAGCCAACAACATTACCGACTTTACGTTCTTTAACCATTTTCAATATAACAAACATGCTAAACCAGAATAAACACAAACAACACACTATCTAGTAAAACATGAGACAAACTTTATCACGGTGGAAACACATGTGATCACTATTAAACCAAGGTTCATTCATTAATCTGGTTTAATCTTTATTAAGGTTAATGCTATCGTCACCCAAATGAATAAAGCATGATAACTTTACGATTTCATATAAAATAATAGGACAAACAACAAATCCCCTACTTCAATACTTTCAATGTTCTATGAATGAGAACGAAACAACAACGTGGTTCTCTGTTCACCTTTCCCGAAAGGAATCTCAGATCACCTCGGATCGAACTCGGGAAGTTGAGGATCAATCCCAATCGAAAGGGCTTCAAAACACCTTGAAATAGCACCTCCTAGGTTTTGGGAGGAAAAGTTGGGAGAAAGACAAGTTAGAAAGGGGTTTGAGAATTTGTAGGCAAAATGAAATTTAGAAGACCATGACGCAACACCCTACACTACAACGCAAAACTACTCACTTAGGACATAACTACGACGTAAGGTAAGAGACCACACCGCAACATGCCTAGTAAAACCGCGTCTGAGAAACATGGTGCGGTCCACACCGCAGATCCTATAATTCTAAAAAAGGACCATGATGCAAATGGGCCACCGTGTCGTAAAATTTTAATTTCCAAGGCAGAAGGCTACGTTGCAACTCAACTTCACGACGTAGCAACCTCGAAAGAGAAAGAACCAACAAAACTTACCTCTCGGGGGATTCCATGTTGTAGCTTACCCCCACGCCGCAGGGGTACTGAAATTGACAGAACCACCCAAACCTCCCTTTGATCTTCTACGCAGTAGTGCTTAGTCCACATCGCAGCCTTGTCTCCCGATTGGACCCTACGACATAGCTCAAGCCTCTACGCCCTAGTCTTGCCATGCAGTTGAAATTTTAGCTTAACACCCATCCTTCCTCCTCCGAGACTCCTCACGACATTTCTAACACCTCAAACACACAAAGGAACAAGCTACAAGGATCTGAGCCCTTACATATTCAGTCCCTCAAAGTATATAAAAAGTCATAAAAAATAATGAAAAGAAGTAACATAAATAGACTTGTTGAGTAAATTATTGTTTATTTCAAAAGCGTAGTGTGTTGGCTACCATCAATAGAAGACAATGAATGTATTGGAGGTATAAGTGTAGTATATTTGAGGAGAATTCATGTGACATGAAACTATCATAACATGCATTTTTCTTAAGAGTCTAACTTCTCTTTCCAACCTTTGATTTTTAAACATCGGATGACCAACTCATAAACTCCGGAACATCTCATTTTAAAGTCCTTTGGATTTTCATTTTATTTTCTCATGTGATTAGAGGATTTAGAAATACAACATGCATATGAAAAGTTTCAAATGTTTTCAAGATGAGAAAACATTGTATAAATTGTTCCTTTAAAAGTGAGAAAAATATCCAAGAAAGTTGGTGTTCGTATTCATAGGTTGGTCAAAGAGATGACAACGGGTCGGGTACCTCTGAAATTTGGGGTACCCGAATCCTAACCCGTTTATTTTTAATATTGAATACCCTGACCCTACCCTATTATATTTTTAACTACACATTTAACTATCCTAACTTTTTTAATTACTTGATTATAGATTCAAATATTTAAATTTTATTTATAAAATTAGAATAAACATATCCAAAATTCAGTAAATTTATTTTGTAATTGTACTTTATTTAATGACAGATAATCAATGAAGGTACTCCCGCTATCACTTCCCCATTGGTTTGTCGCTCTGTCCCAATGTTGCACGTCTTGAGCCATCTCTCCAAAAGTAAGTCAACCCGAAGTCACCCGGGCTAAAGTATCATACCACGCACCCTGTGCATCGCAACATCTCATTATCACGTACCACACACCCCTTGCATCACATCAACTCATCATCCCATGCCACATCTCTAGATATTAATCGAGTAACTTTCGGGAGCCGCCACAACCCGTATGTCATGTATTATACTTCAAACCATTACAACCCACATACGGTATACCTATAATAATCCATAGGATACTATATCCGGAGAAACATGTGTCCGAAATAACCACAATCCATTACAACCTTCTACACACATATATGAGAAAGGTAACTACCATGCATATCAGCACATAATACTATCAGGAGAAGAGGGTGGGAAAATAGGAGGTAGTAAGCCATCTGTCCCTCGTCAATCTGGATGTTGGGGAAAACACCTTCTCAAAGTCCACTGAGTGTCGGTTGCCCTACTGACATGGGCGAGGTAACATATGAAATCACATAACATACATGATATATATAGCTCACAACCACACTATGGGTATCAACCCCCCTTAGACTCAACTACGACCATCGTCACTCGGACTTCTTCCTACTACTGCTAAGGACTAGATATCCTATAAGCACACAAACATTTCAAGAGACTTCAAATAATTAATTCCTTAAACATTTCACATCACATTATTTTCTTGTTAACCATTAAACTTTACTTTACATGATCATCAACTGATTCCCATGCCTTCTAGGCATATCCAATCGAAAGCCATGCCCTCCAGGCACAATCCTCCAGATTTATCATCAGCATTCAATTCAAACACCAACCACAGGTTGAAACATTTATTTTTTAGAATCATTCCATAATTCTAGGTACTCTAGGACTCGTCCTAAGTTACTAAAAAAGAGATGCTTAAACCAAGTACAACCAGCTGTCTAAAGCAGTGGGGAAATGAATGCAGAAACGAGCAACCTAGCCATTCGACCTTTTAAGCTGATTCATAAACAAGCAAGCGGTTTTCAACACAACAACAGACAAACCCAACTTTGACCCATTCCATCAATCCCGATGTCATTCCCAACACAACTATGCATATCACCATGCATCCCGCCATCTTGCTGCCACAAACCTGGGCCTCCTTGCCATGTCTCATCAACCACCAGTCATCCTGGGCTCACATCACGTCGTATAACAAGGTTCACATCCAGAACAAACACACAAAGCAGCAAGGTAACAACCAGGGCGTCTAGGCCCTATGTTCCAAGACATCTAGCCTTCACAAGCAAACAAACATGCTCAACCTTGAACATTTATCTTTATCAAAAAACCGATTCATTACCATCATGTATTAACCGATTCATTTATCATAGGTTACAACCACAAACAACCTAAGGCCTCAACTATTAAAAGCTACAATTAATACGCCTCTATTAGTTCATCAACAAGCATATACTAGCTTCGCTTTCTTTAGCCATTTCCATTAATATAAGAAGGAACAGTTCTAATTAATCAGGCATCAAACATCACTTTGATTTACATCAAATGAAAGGACGGTTTATTTAAACACGCCTCTTTAATATTTTAGCCAACAACATTAATGACTATACATTCTTTACCATTTTCAATATAACAAACATGCTAAACAAGCATAAACATAGATATCACACTATCTAGTAAAACAAGAGACAAACTTTATCACGGTAGAAACACATACGATTGTTTTTTAATCCGGTTTAGTCTTTATTAAGATTAATTTCACTGTCACCCAAAGGGATAATGCATGATAACTTTACGATTGCATATAAAATAATAGGAGAAACAACGAATCTCCTACCTCAAGGCTTTCAACGTTCTTCGAACGAGAACGAGACAACAATGTAGATCCCCGATCACCTCTCCTGCAAGGAATCTCAAATCACTACAGATCGAACTTGGGAAGTCGGGGATCAATCCAAATCGAAAGGGCTTCAGAATACCTTGAAAGAGTACCTCCTAGATTTCAGGAGGAAAAGTTGGGAGGACAAGTTCGAAGGGGGTTCGAGAATTTATTGGGAAACTGAAATTTAGAAGACCACGACGCAACACTCTGCACGACAGCGCAAAATTACTCACGACATAACGAACGTAAGGCAAGAGACCATGCTGCAACATGCTTGGTCAAAGCCGCGTTTGAGAAACATGATGTGGTCCACACCATAGATCCTATAATTCAGGATAAGAACCACAGTGCAAAGGGACCACCATGTCGTAAAATTTTAATTTCCAAGGCTGAAGGCTACCCTGCAACTCAGCTCCATGGCGTAGCGACCCCGAAAGAGGTAAAACCACTGAACATACCTCTAGGGGGATTCCACGCTGCAGCTTACCCTTCACGTCGCAGGGGTACTGAAATTGGGTGAACCACCTAAACCTCCCTTTGAGCTTCTACGCAGCACTGCTTAGTCCACGCCGCAGCCTCGTCTCCCGATTGGACCTTACGGTGTTGCACATGCCTTCACGCCGTAGTCCTGCCTTGCAGTTGAAATTTCTGCTTAACTCCCATCCTTCCTCCTTTGAACCTCCTCACGACACTTCCAACACCTCAAACACACAAAAGAATGAGCTACAAGGAGGAATGCGAGGGCAAGGAGGAATGTATTAGAGGTATAAGTGTTCCGACCTTTGATTTTTAAACATCGGATGACCAACCCATAAACTCTGGAACATCTCATTTTAAAGTCCTTTGGATTTTCATTTTAATTTCTCACGTGATTAGAGGATTTAGAAATACAACATGCTTCTGAAAAGTTTCACATGTTTTCAAGATGTGAAAACGTATTATAAATTGTTCCTTTAAAATTGAGAAAACTATCTGAGAAGGTTGGTGTGAATATTTATGGGTTGGTCAAAGAGATGGCAACGGGTCGGGTACCCTGTGAAATTTGGGGTACCGGAACCCAAACTCGTTTATTTTTTAAATTCTATACCCTAACTACACCCTATTATATTTTTAACTACCCATTTAGCCGCCTTATTTTTTTTAATTACCTTGTTATAGATTCAAATATTTAAAATTTATTTATAAAACTAGAATAAGCATATCAAAAATTGAGTTATTTATTTTGTAATTATACTTTATTTAATGACATAATCAACGAATTCAAATTTAAAATTTAAATATAAATATAGTATGAACCGGACTCAAAATAATAAATATTTTTTATAATTGTAATGTCATTTAAAAACATATAGGGAATATCATTTATTAAATGAATGTTATTTGAAACAAATGAGAATATGTTAATGAACATAAACTAATAATGATGTAAAACATATAGGGAACACCATTTATTGTCACTTTTGATTTTTACATTTAATATTTCTTTGGTGTATTTTTCCAGGAGTGTAAATGACAGGCGTGGGGGAGTAAAGAAGGGTTTTGTTGTATATTTTATCTATAATTCGCTGAATATATCATTAATAAATTTGTTATATCCTGGTCATTAATTCATTTTCACATTTTATTTTGTTTTGAGTGAATTATATAGATTTGTACAAATATTTTGATTTTAATGATAAGATCATAGCAATTCTAATTAAATTTGTCAAGCTAAAAATTATTTGTTTAATACCCATTCATTTACACTTTAATTGATTTCACTATCCATACGAAAATAGAAAGTTATTGTATTGTGAAAACTCAGATAAATCGAGCAGCTACTTCTATGGGAGGGTTCCTGGAAAAAGTTTTAAGAGCTGGATCAGAGGTCTTGTACTATGGCTAACTAACAAGTATAGCTTAAGATTTAATGAAAACGAAGAGCGTGTCCAAGAAAACCTATGGATGTGCAGCTGGTGTGGAATCACACGGAGGAGCATCGCTGTGTTAGGAGATTAAACTACAGTGGCTAGAACTGGACTGAAGATCAATTGCTGCCATCTGGATTACCCATGTCTGATGAAGTTATTCAAAATACTCTTTCTTGTAAATTAAATAGTCCTATTTTTGACTATTAGTACATTTATTTGGGATTGTTTTGCACTGTATCTCTGTACTTGTGTATATTCTCTATATTCAAGTGATGCGATTAGTTTTCTCTTATGGTTGTGATCTTTATCTATGTTGGTGAAGAAAAAATTGTAACTGTTCATCTGGAAAGGTAACCAGTATATTGCTTGAGTTTTAATCATGTTATTTCTTATTTTCTATTGTTTCATTTTGTGATTTCCACGATGGTTAAATTGATTAGGATAAGCAATTACTTTTTCTATCATTTGGATTGGGATGTGGACGTTGTGGGGATTCTTAGGAGTTATTGAAGCAGAAGCAATCAAATCCAAAGCCCATGATCATACGATGTAAGATATATGAAACTACATACCTTTCATCGTCGCTGCTGTAACATCTTCATGCGATTGAATGGTTTGATGAAGATCACCAAGTTTAGCCATTATACTTCCCCAATTGATGACTTTTCCGTGAGCTGAACTTGAACCATTGGTCAAAACAGGCTGGGCACATCATCCTCCACGGTGTGTGCACCTCTTGGTGATAAAGAGCTTTGGGTTTGGGGAGTTGAGTCGAGCATTGGGTATGTATGCACTCCCCACTGCCATCGCATGACAGCGGATTCTTATAGGTCACTCGAGGATGCTCTTTAGGCATTCATGCATGCATTAACTCATGTGTTAAAATGCATGATTTAATTCCTTGGCCAATTCGTGAATTGTATTCATGAGATAAATGAACTCCATCGTGTTATATCTCATATAACAGATCCTTTAATGATAGCCATTGCGGGGGATTAGTGTGAATGTTAACTCTTAATGTTTAGATGCATTATGTGTATCATAATCTTTTCAAATGAATCATAGTTTGTGATTCATGGAAAGACAATGGTGTGTCATCTCATTATATACCCCATACGAGACCCCAATCATAAGCTCCAATTACATTGGGTTGCATGGAGGCATTGACATGGTTTCTCAAACCATGCAATATGATACCATGCAATCGTAAGCTATGACATAAAAGGCAATGTAATAGTGTCTCATAAACCAATCCATACAATATGGCTTCAATGGTATAACATGATTGATGAAGGTATAACATGTCATCTAATTTCACGCCTTTTACGATTTGTCCAATCGTCAATTACAATTGGGTCATTTGTATCATATATAAATGTGCTTTAGGGCATATCACTTTCAATCTCCCACTTGGACTAAAACTAAAAAGACCTTATTAAACCTCACCGTGTATCACATCCTATGTAACACCTTGTGAATACCCATCCAAAACATTTTTTTGGTAACTCAAACACTTTTAGAGAAGCCCTCCAAGTTGAAATCAAATCGTTTTCACCCAATCACAAAGTGTGACCCCACAAGCCTTTATAACATTGACAACAAATATAAATATTTGAATCCATAAATTTAAGCAAAGATTGGGGTCTACATAAGTGTCAATGTTACTCAAGTTATAAAGGAATCTAGCGTGACCTTCATCAAACACATGCATTCCCTTTTACTAAGACATCAAGTGACCATGAGATGGAGAGTGTTCCAATCCCATATTGTCAACTCATACGTTCGTGATTCTCTGAGTATATACTGACCTGTTCGATGAAGACATCACATGCAGCCATCTTTATGGATGAGCCATCACATGCCACTCATCCAAATAGAAAAGCACACCTGCATGGGTATGTATATCCATCACAAAGTTTGCATTGAGAGTGTTTCAATCCCATATTGTCAACTCATACGTTCATGATTCTCTGAGAATTTTCACAACGATATATTTATAGACAAATTAAGTCTAGGTTATTTAATTAAATAAATAAATCAAATTATTTATTTAACTAAACCCACCCACCCTTGACCGCTTTTATCCAAACGCCCCGCACCGACCTATTTTTGGTTGCGCCTAGGGTAAACCTCACGTTCTGGGCTCAACTATGGTTTCAAATTTCTAATTTGAGATTTCCTCTTAAGAGTTATCCCATTTTCTTTAAGAAAATACGCGTGCGTAATACAAAATATATTTAATATTTTTATAAAATTAATTCCGGGTACACCGAGCCTCGGAATCACACACTGTCTCAGCATATGACTTCAAAAATATATCTAGAAATATTTTAAAGTCTTAGAAGGGAAAATAAGGTTTCTACATCATTCACTCCTTCAATATTTTCGTCCCCAAAAAGCAGAAACTAGTCAAAAATCTCAGGATACTGAGCCTGCATCTGGCTCTCCCGCTCACTGGAGCTCTCCTGCATGCTCTCGTGTTGCCACAACACACAAACCAAGGGTATGATCCATCCATGCAAGGTCCTCTCCCGCTAATCCTCAATCACCACCAGGTGCTCCGCAAAAGTGTCTCCATTCTCAATGTCTAGCTCATCACAGTCAATAGCGTGTGT
Organism: Viscum album; assembly: GCA_963277665.1. Taxonomy (NCBI): domain Eukaryota; kingdom Viridiplantae; phylum Streptophyta; class Magnoliopsida; order Santalales; family Viscaceae; genus Viscum; species Viscum album. Next base: position 102,614,787 of record OY728156.1, read on the forward strand.
GGGTTCATGCACGTATCTTTTTAGCTGCAACACGTGGAAGACGACACACACCTGCTTCAACTGTGGGGATAGGGCGAGGCGGTAAGTAACCTCGCCAACCCTCTATAAGATCTCGAACAACCCGATGAACCTCATGAATACCTTGCCTCCCTGGCCGAATCTCTACAATCCTCATCATGGAGAGACTCTCAGGAAAACTTGGTCTCCCTGATCGAACTCCAAGGGGCCCATGATGTCGATCTTTGTAAGATTTCTGTCAACTTTGGGCTGTCCTCATCCGCTCACGAATGACCTGGACCTTCTCCATCCTCACCTACACCATCTTTGGACCCACATGAGATGCCACATCAATCTCTGTCCAACACAAGGGTGACCTGTAGGGTCTCTCGTACATGGCCTCGAAAGGTGCCATGATGATAGTAGAGTGGTAGCTATTGTTGTACGCAAACTCTATCAAGGGAAAGTGATCCTCCCAGCTCTGGCTGAAGTCTAGCACACAAGCCCTCAACATATCCTCCAACACCAGGATAGTGTGCTCAGTCTGCCCATCTGTCTGTGGGTGAAAGGTTATACCCATCCCTATCTAGGTCCTGAATGCCTCCTACAGGCCTCTCCAAAACCGCGACATAAATCGCACATCACTATTGGAGACAATAGTCGAGGGCACCTCATGAAGGTGAAAAATCTAACGTACATACATCTACCCCAAACTCTCAATCGAACTCTGCTCCCTGATAATAAGGAAGTGTGCCAATTTCATGAGTTGGTCAACTATCACCCAGATGACGTCGTGGCCTCTCATTGTCCATGGAAGTCCTGTCACAAATTCCATGGATATGCCATCCCATTTCCACCTTGGGATCTCAATGGGCTATAGCAAACCTGCCAGAACATGGTGCTCAGTCATCGCCTGTTGACAGGTGAGGCACCAAGTGATGAACTCATCCATGCTCCATCTCATATCAGCCCACCAAAACTGCAGCCAAAGGGTACATCTTCCCCACACTGGGGTATACAACCAAAGGAGAAGTGTGGAACTCCCTCATTACCTCCCCCCGCATCGTGACTAGGAATACCGTCTGTCCCTGGAAAAGGATGACATGATTTCCTCCTTCAGAAAAACCATATGGTGAATCTCTTGAGTATATCTGGTCATGTAAGACCTCCCAATCGATGTCTCCCAACGGGGACTCTCTCACACACTTGAGAATTGGAGGAGTCAACAACATCGACTGAAGAAAAGTTGAATCCTCATGCTCAACTAGGGCCACCTGCAAGGAAGCCAACTGCTTAGAAGCCTCCCACACCAAATGAGCCCGAGACTTCCCACTAAGGGAATCTACTACCATGTTTCCATTCTCAGAAGTATAGACTATCTCAAAGTCATAGTCCTGTAGAAACTCCAACTAGTGCCTCTGTCTTAGGTTCAAGTCTTTCTGCATGATGACGTACCTAAGACTCTAATGGTCCAAGTAAACCACAAAGTGCTCTCCCAGAAGATAATGCCTCCATATCCTCAGAATGAAGACTACCGTTTCAAGTTCTAGGTCATGGGTCGCGTAGTTATGCTCATGGGGTCTCAACTGCCTCGACCCATATGTGACAATCTCCTATTTCTACATCCACACGTAGCTGAACCCATCTCCTAAGGTATCTCAATACATTACGTACTCCATTCCCTACTCCGGTAGTCTCAAAATAGGATCACTCGTTAGCCTCAGCCACAACTCCTCGAAGGCCCTCTGGCACTGCTCAGTCCTGGTAAACGAATACACTTTATAACTTATGGAGGTCAAAGGGGATGAAATCCTGGAGAAGTCTGAAACAAACCTCTGGTAGTACCCCTCCAATCCAATAAAAATCATCACCTCTAACACACTCTTGGTTGGATCCCAAGAAAGCATTGCATCGATCTTCACTAGGTCCATAGCTAATCCATGCCTAGAAATGACATGCCCTAAAAAGTGGATATCGTGAATCCAGAACCAGGACTTTGAGAGCTTACCATAAAGCTGGTGCTCCCAAAGAAAATCTAGGACCTTTATCAAGTGTTCTGCATAATCCTCTTCAAACACAGAGTATATGAGTATGTCATCAATGAAGACAACAAAAAATTGATCCAAGTATGGTTGAAAGATCCGGTTCATCAAAACTATAAACATGGCGGAGGAATTCATTACACTAAAGTGCATCACCAAGAACTCATAATGTCTGTAGCGACATCAGAATGCCAGATTCAGAATACCATTCTCGCGAACTCTTAATTGGTGGTAGCCAGATCAAAGATTGATCATTGAGAACTATCTCGCACCTCACAATTGATCAAAGAGGTCTTTAATCCTTAGTAAGGGGTACTTGTTCTTTATTGCGACTTGGTTCAGGCGAAGATAATCTACGCAATGTCTTAAGCTCCCGTCCACCTTTTTCACAAAAAAAACCGGAGCTGCCCAGGGGGACACACTGGGTTTGATGAAACCCTTTTCTCGAAGGTTCTCCAACTATAACCACATCTCCCAGAGCTTACTAAGGCCCATCTGATATGCCTCAGAATATATCAGAGTGGTCCCAGGAAGCATGTCGATGAAAAACTCATTCTCTCGCCTTGGAGGTAGTCCCGAAATGTCCTCAAGGAATACGTCCATAAAATCCTCCACTACTGAAGGAATACAGATGCCTGAAGATCCCGCTTCACCAATATCTACACTTTCCAACTGATGGGTGATGGTTTTCAACCTCCTTCTCGCAAAACCCACTCGTCCTACCATGACATCTCTCTCACTTATAAAGGAGAATCTCGTCCCTTCAGTATGAAGACATCTAACTCATCTAAGGTGACAATCAATCTGGTATCGGATCATGGACAAGAAATCTATACCCAAGATGATGTCATAGGGTTCCGTTGTGATGACAAAAAATTCCCATGTGAACCTCTCTCCACTAAGAGACAACTCACACTTTCGACAAATAAATTGTATAGAAGAAGCGTTCCTAGTTGGAACCTCAAGACGAAGCTGCTGGTCTAAAGCCTCATCTGGGAGCTCCAAATATCATACCAAGAGTATAGGGATGAAGAAATGACTCACACCTATGTCCACTAATATTGAGGCAAGAGTAGAATAAACATAGATCATACCTCTACTCATCTCATGTGCTGTTGGGTCGTACGCCTTTATAGCTTGAAACTTTCCACGACCCCGATCGCTAGCTCCCTAAGCTTGATGTGGGCCACCTGGTGGTGGTGGTGGAAGGATCTCATAGTTTCATCCACCACCCACAACTCCTCCTCCTAGAGCTCCACCTGCTCCTTTCCCAGCTCCGCATCTACAGGGGCCACCATGCTCTCACCTAAGAGATCCCTAATCACGGTGCTGCCTCTGCCATGGCGGTCCGTTAGTTATCTGCCTACGCTCCTCAGTATGTCGGGTTGGGAAATCACATGCCATGTGACCTCATCCATCACATGCATATCATTTCCCCTCTCCTGGCCGCCCTAGTCTTCTGTGCCACCCCTAACCATGCACCTGAGCTTGATCCTGGGAGGATCTCCTATGATGAGATACTCTCGACTAACATCTGTTAGCTACTACAGATGAATCAACCATGTGAATCCCACTATCAGTTCTAGTTTCCCAACATCCCTCTGACAGAAAACTCTCCTTCACCAGTGCCCGCTCTAACACCCCATCATAGGTGGAAACACAAAAGGGTACCACACTGGCGCAAATATCTCCACGAAGTCCCTGTTCAAACTTTTGTGCTTGGAAGTATCCATCCCAGATCATGTCAAGGGAGTAACATGTAAGGTCTATGAACCTCGCAACATACTTATCCACTTTCATCCCTCCCCACTTCAGCTCTAGAAGCTCATGAATCTAAATTAAGCACAATCAGAAGGGGTAATACTCCTCATAGAACATCTACTGGAAGTCGACTCATGAGAGTGTCACTCCTCATGTATCTGCATAACAAGACTCCACAAGCACCTAGTTACTCCATGGAAAAGGCTAGCTACCTGCGTAACCACATAACCAGTCAGTGTCTGGATGAGCCTGAAGACACAAATCACTGGCTCTATCCAATCCTCCGCTGCCCGGGGATTTTGCTCGCTGTTGAACCTCAGTGGCCTCTAGCGCTGTAACTTGCAGAGTGTGCCAAGTCTGCGTGCATCCTCAGCCTTCTCTACTGGTATGATCTACTGCTCAAAAAGTGGGGGTGCTGCAACCTATCCACCTGGAGGAAGGATCTCGCAAGATAGACCTTGAATGGAGGCCTCATCACTATTGGATCGTCATTATGATCCGAAATTGGTAACCTGGATGGCTGTCATCGCGGAGGCATTCTCAAAATTTAATCAAGACATACCACGGTCAAATGAGAATATATATAAAATGGGGATTTGAATCAATAAGGACAATCAATATAGCACCCCAGACTTAGCATACATGGACATTACATCATTTTAGATGAATATTTAGTACATTGCAAAAATACATGCCTGAGGATCGTAATAGTTTACTATCTCTGGAAACTTGGAAACAAAATCTTTTATCTTGGTGAAATATCTTCAACATATACCATAAAGATCTACATCATTATAAATTTTACCTAAAACCTTTCTTCATAACCTGGGTAGAGGAAACATAAGAAAGGGGTGAGCACAGATGCTCAGTAAGGGTAAATAAAGAAAATGCATAAGCATAACATGAACAAAATCATATAGAACATGAGATTATAGGATAATGATATAGTATTCCCTTGAATAGATTGGTAAAAGATAAAAATGATAAAAATTTATTTTAAATATTATAGTATAATGGTATAATATTCTTGGAAACCATTTTTTGAAAATATAGATTTCTGACTGAAGAAAAGGTAAAGTCGAGCTTTCCTAAAAACACTTTCTTCCTCCAATGGCCCGAAGACCTTCATTTTTTATTGATTTTGATAATCCACCTTTCAAGGGGTGAGGTGAAACCCTTACAAGACCCGTAGGCATAAGTATTACATGACATGTAGGCCTTAGATGAACTCATTTCCCATAGGCTTCAAACATTACATATAACCCAGACTAACTACTTGGAACTGCTCCTCCCCAGCATCTTCATCATGAAATTAGCTCTCCACCTTCGCATGACTGTTCGGCTAGGCTTTCCCGTGCATGTAAAGGCTTGTCTCGATGGCAGGTGCCATACCCTCTCATTCTTGCAATTCATTTAGATTTTTCTATGGTGAAAGCCCCTTGCTCATCCTTCTTCTGAATCTTGTTATTTTGTAGGTTTTCTGGTTTGCATCTGCACTTAAGGTGGCCCGAAGGCCTTGAGGTAGCCTGAAGGCCTTACTGACTCGAAGGCCTGGGTGGCCCGAAGGCCTTAAAAGACTCAGGGACCAAATCGGTGGCCCGAAAGCCCAAACAGGGGAATATTCCTGGCTGCTATTGTGCGAAACAGTCACTACTGGAATTTGGTCTTTTCCCAACGGCAGTATACCAACGGTTTAGTTAAACCGTTGGTATAGTGAGCCTTTGCCAACGGTTTAATCAAACCGTTGGCAAAGGGAATTTCAGTGGACCCTTTCCCAACGGTTCACTGGAACCGTTGGGAAATGTGTGCCTTTGCCAATGGTTTTTATAAACCATTGGCAAAGGTTTTCCCCAAATTCCAGATCGCGATCTCCTCTCCCCATTCGGACAGAGCCCTAATCTATTCGCTCTGCTGCTCCCGCGAACCCCATCCGACTCCACTGCTCTCGCGAATCCGAACACCAGCACCCCCATCCCAACAGGTACACCCCCATACGAATAGGTAAAATTTGATCTCAACCATATTGTTGTAGTTGTTTTAATGAATAGATTTTTTCTAGGTGTTTGGTTTACTTGATTATTGAAATTAATATCTAAATAGGATATTGTTTGTGTTTGTGAATACTTCTTTAATGTTTTGATATTCTATGTTTGGAAGGAGAGTGTTCAAAACATGTAAATCAGAGTTGGGGGAGGCTATCGTGAACGTTTACATGTTTTGGATAATGGATTGTGGGAATTATGGATTGTGTTCAAACCAATTTGATATGTTTTGGATAATGGATTGTGGGGGTAGGGGGTGTCCACAGGGGTGGGTGGGTTGTCCACGGGGGTGGGCGGGGCTGTACACGGGGGTGTGAAAGGCTGTCCACGGGGGTGGGCGGGGCTGTCTAGGGGGTGTGGGCTGTCCTGGGGGTCTGGGTGGGGTGTCCTGGTGGGGGAGGGGTGTGTGGGGTGTCCAGGGGGGGTGGTATGTCTAGGTGGTGGTGGTGGGGTTGCAGGGGAGGGGGGTGTGGGCTGTTTGGGAGGGTGGGCGGGGCTATCCAGGGGGGGTATGGGGTGTCCAGGGGGTACGGGGGTGGGCGGGTTGTCCACAAGGGTGGACGGGCTGTCCACGGGGGTGGCCGGGCTGTCAAGGAGGGGTGGGCGGGCTGTCCAGGGGGGGGTGGGTGGGCTGGCCACGGGGGGTAGGGGTGTCGAGGGGGGTGGGTGGGCTGTCCACGGGGGTGGTTGGGCTGTCTAGGGGGTAGGGGGCGTCCACGGGGGTGGGTGGGTTGTCCACGGGGGTGGGCGGGGCTGTCCACAGGGGTGGGAAAGGCTGTCCATGGGGGTGGGCGGGGCTGTCCAGGGGGTGTGGGCTGTCTTGGGGGTCTGGGTGGGGTGTCCTGGTGGGGGAGGGGTGTGTGGGGTGTCCAGGGGGGTTGGTATGTCTAGGTGGTGGTGGTGGGGTTGCAGGGGAGGGGGGTGTGGGCTGTTTGGGAGGGTGGGCGGGGCTATCCAGGGGGGGTACGGGGTGTCCAGGGGGGTACGGGGGTGGGCGGGCTGTCCACAAGGGTGGACAGGCTGTCCACGGGGGTGGCCGGGCTGTCAAGGAGGGGTGGGCGGGCTGTCCTCCACTCCCGTGCTCTCACGAACCCCCCATCCGAACATCATCGACCCCCGTCCGAATAGGTACACCCCCATCCGAACAGGTAAAAATTGATCTCAATAAAGTTGTTGTAGTTGTTTTAATGAATTGATTTTTCCATTAATTAAAACATAAACACTATGGTTCCATTTTTATAGAAGCTTACATGCCAATGGTGGACAATTTTATAATGCATATAGATTCTATTATTTTTAGATTTATTCTCTTATGGATATGTGTTGGTTTTCCACATGGAATGCCTTGACTATCTACTTAGCATGATAGAGGGTTTCTTTTGGAAATTTCCAATGGAAATTACATGATCCTATAAAAATTTTGATGAATTTTCCTAACCTAGATGGATTGTCTGATGTTTCTCTAATGATAAAGGACAGAATGTTTGGAGGACATCACAAGTCCTGACTGGTTGATCCTAGAAGCAATTTCATGATAATGGATGTAATGCCTATAGGGAATCTCTTGATTTTGGTGATCTTCTCCATTTTCATCAAAAGAAATGTTTGACACACTGGGAGGGAAACTCTAGAGTCAGTGTGACATGTCTTGAAGGGTGATTTATGTCCATAGTGACATGATTTGAGGACATCACATGACCTAGTTGGTGTGCCTGGAGGGTGTTAAGGGAGCCATCTAACATTCCTTACATTTAATATGAGACTGAGATAATATGTATTGATTCCCCTATATAGAAGGAGATACATATCTATTGGAAAACATGTAGTCTGTATGGTGAGAATTAAAGGCTTTTCATTACAAGGGTGGCATATTCATGGGTGCCATCTGATTTTATTTGACATGTCAAGGGGACATCAAATGATCAAAATAGGTTTCCAATGGAATGTATTGTGAACAGGATGAAATTTCCTAGTGCAATAAAAGTTCATAGGTGATGCATGTTATGAACATTAGGGTCAACATATATTTCCTTCACCTTAGTCTCCCATATTTTAGTATTTCATCCATCCTTTTATCCCAAATTCCATAGATTTATACATTATTTTATTATATTATGTCTCAAATTATCTAAAATATGTGTTTGATGTTCTTCACGTGACCTATCATAATTCCTTCTCATAATCTATAGTGATCATGGGAAGATCCCATGCATGATTCATGATCACTCAAATTATTCTGCAGATCATACATAATGGAAGCCTTACAGGATGTGAGATGATTATATCTATGAAATCTACTCAGGTACCTGGTGAGGAAGTGCATATTAATTCAAAAAGGTAAATCGCATATGAGGACACCCTACTAATATGGTTATGGGATGAGGCATGCTCTGATGTGATAACACATTAAGTTCTTGTTGGTTTTACATTTTCTCAATAACACATTAGTATGTTTTTTTTCAGATGTGTAGTTGATACCATGATTATTTTCTTCCTTTATTGTTTACTTAAATGTATTTTCTATTAAAGTTCAATCCTATTGAATTGTTTATGACAAAATGACTTATATGAATTCTTTTTACAGAATGGACAGAAGTTGGATGTATGAAACCGATCGTATCTCAAGAGATTTTCAAAACAATTTGGAGAGCTTTATAGATTTTGCATTTCACAATGCTTCAGATAGTGGTCACATACACTGCCCATGTTCCAATTGTGTTGGTAGACCTTGGTTGAGTCGTGAAGAAGTCAGCTACCACATAACCAAAAATGGTTTTCAAGCAAACTACTTTGTGTGGTATCACAATGGGGAGAAAATGAAATCTCAAATTGGTGATGATCGAAATGAAAGGACTGGAATGGAGAATTTGTTAGATGATCAGTTTCCGTTTATTCGTCATCATGAAAAAGAAAGGATTTCGACTCAAGAAGACGTCGATATGAGGACAACTAATGCATCTAGTGAAAATGATGATATTGATAGGGTGAAAAAATTGAATGATGCTACCACGACTCCAGTATATCGACAATGCGATAAAATGAAAAAGCTGGAATTTTTAATCCGATTGTTTCATGGAAAAACTATGTATGGGATTTCTAATACAGCAATCGATTACATTCTTACCCTATTGAAGGATTTACTTCCAGATGATGCAGATATTCCCTCAAACCACTATATGGCATGAAAGTTAGTTGAAGAACTTGGATTTTCCAGAAACAAAATTCATGCTTGCCCGAAAGATTGCAGTTTATTCTGGGAAGAAACCGCTGAACGAAATGAATGTATAAAATGTGGCACATCCCACTGGAAGTCAAAATCTGATAGAACACCATCCCGCGTTCCACAGAAAGTAATGTGGCGCTTTCCATTGATCTCCAGACTCCATAATCTTTTTATGTCTGATGACATGTCAATAAAAATGAGATGGAATGATACCGAGAGAAAGAAGACTAATGATGAGTTGGTTCATCCTGCAGATGGATTTGCATGGCAGAGATTTGATGCTCGACATCCTGATTTTGCAGCTGACGTGCGTAATGTGAGGCTGAGTCTTTCATGCGATGGTTTTAATCTGTTTGGGCAGATGCTTACTTCGCACAGCACATGACCAGTTTTTATACACATTTATAATCTTCCCCCATGGTTGTGTATGAAAAAATCTTTCACTTTCATGAGTATACTCATATCTGGTGCTTCTGATCCCGACATTGATATTGATGTATACATGCAACCTTTAATAAAAGAGTTGAAACTTCTTTGGGATGTGGGTGTGCGCACATACGATGCATGTTCGAAAGACATATTTCAGATGCGTGCTGCGCTTATGTGGACGATCAATGATTTTCCGGCTTATGTAATGATGTCTGGATGGAGCACGAAGGGAAAACTGTCATGTCCAGTTTGTATGAAGAATACACGATCCAGAAGACTGAAACATCGTTGTAGTTTCAGTTTTATGGGACATCGACGATTTTTGCCAAAGGATCATCCATATAGAATGAATCGTCGAAGATTTGATAATACTATAGAGACCGATGATCCACCTCAGCGTATGTCTGGAACTGATGTGCTTAATGAATTGAAAGATTTCATTTTTATGTTCGGGAAGGGTCAAATGAAATCTGGAAAGAGAAAGAATGTTTCCACAGAAACCTGTTACAATTGGAGGAAGAGGAGTATCTTTTTTGATTTGCCTTATTGGTCAACCAATTTGCTACGTCATTGCTTAGACGTAATGCATATTGAAAATAATATATGTGAAATGTTGCTTTCAGTTCTTCTAAATGTCAAGGGGAAGACAAAAGATTATTTACGATCTCGACGTGACTTGGTGGATTGGGGCATCAGACCAGAATTGCATCCTGTGCGTATCAGTGAAAATAAATGGAAACTTCCATGTGCTTCTTATGTGATGACACCTACTAAAAAAACAATTTATGGAAGTATTAGAGACTATTAGAGTTCCTGATGGCTATTCAAGCAACATATCTAAACAGGTCAACAGAAGAGAGTTGAAGCTAAAATCTTTGAAGACTCATGATTATCACGTTCTACTGCATGAGTTGCTTCCAATAGCAATCCGTCATCTTTTGTCCAATAATGTAAGGGTGGGTGTTATTCGGTTGTGCCATTTTTTTAGAGATATTTGTGCTAAGAAGTTGTCCAAGTCTTTCTTGCAAAAAATGTTGACAGATGCCCCATTAATTTTGTGTGAGTTGGAGAAAATATTTCCCCCATTATTTTTCACATGCATGCTGCATCTGACTGTCCATATTCCAACTGAAATACTTCTCGGAGGACCTGTTTCTTTTCGTTGGATGTATCCAAATGAAAGAAATATGTTCACATTAAAGTCTTATGTTCGAAACAAGAATCATCCCGAAGGTTCTATCGTGAACGGTTACTTAGCTCAAGAATGTATGGATTTCTGTTCGATGTATTTGTCTGATCTTACTACAAGAATGAAAAGACCAATGAGAAATGAAGAAGAACAATATGAGCAAATTGAACCCAGTTTTTCATCACTTCCTCAAACAGGAGGAATTCTTGGATCATATACATTGAAGACATTAAGCCATGAAGAGCGGGAGATGGCACATCGCACAGTTTTGTTCAACTGTGATTTGTTCGATGACTATATCAGGTAACAAAATTGAATATGTATATCTTACATATATATCTGTTAAACTATTCATGTTTTTTATCTACAGGGAACATAAAACAATGATAAATAGGAAGCATCGTTCTTTATCTTTGAGAAGGAGAGAGACTTTGCCTAGCAAAGAGTTTTCTGCTAGGTTAAAATTGAAGGTAAAAATATTACTGTTTAAATTAATTATTTCAATATTTACTTAAGTTTAACTGTCATTTATATTGCAGGTATTGAGTTTGTCTGCTGACTCTGTCTTTGAGGAAATAAGAGCTTTGACTTTTGGTCCTAATACCGTGGTTCGTGACTGTAAATCAATTGTTATCAATGGGTACAGATTTATTGTCACCGAACGAGCCAAAAACATGAGAACACAACATGATGGTATTATGGTTACTGCCACAACAGATTGTTATGCCAATGCATCAGATAGTAGACCGCGACTTGAAAATGTGGGTTATTATGGAGTCGTTGAGAAAATAATAATATTGGATTATTACTCTCATGGACGAGTCACAATGATGAAATGCCATTGGTTTGATTCGATGACGAGACATGGAACATTTATTGATGATTGTGGATGTCGAGTAATTAATATGACCCGCACTCTTGCTACCGAAGAACCATATGTGTTGGCATCAATGGCTAAACAAGTTTTTTATGTCAAAGATCAACTTCAACCTGAATTTGGTGTCATAGTTGAAGTAATTCCAAGACATATTTTTGATGATGCTGATGATGGAATTGACACTGTCCCTATTGCCATTGGAACCAATCCATTTATTTCTTTTGATGACTCCAATAGCTCAATTGTCAGAGTTGATTGTGAACCTGAAGTTGTGGTTGGAAATATATAGAATCATTCATCCATGTTCTCAATTCTTTTGGTTTACCTCGAGTTGGGTTGTTAAGGTTGGTAATATTCATATTTATTTAGTATTGATCACAAATATGTTTTAGCTGACTTGACCGTTATGTGAATTTTCAATGTTTATTGGTTGCTGTTTTATTTGAATTGCATTTTCTAATTTGGAATTGAACTGTATTCAAACCAAATCAAACAATATTTCTAACTTGGTGAACATTACAACTTGTATGTTTTATTAAATTCATTCAAGATCTTCTAAAACAATTGATAGCTAAATTACCAATGAATCCCCTCATTCCCTCATATATTTAGTTTTTTGGTTTACACATTAATTTCCTTTTTCTAATTAATTACATATTTGTTTTCAAATGCAGGAAATGCAGCCAATTGAAGAGAGACGAAGAAAAAAAATGGCGGAGAACAATCGTCGGATGGAGGAGCTGGGCGTTCCACCATTAGTGCCTACAGTGAGTACTTTATTTCAAATATATATATAAATATATATATATATATATTTATAGAATATATAATGTCATGTGATTAATTTTTTTGTAAATTTTTTTGTAGGATCCACCGTTACGTCGACAGTTATTCGACGAGGAGCCTAGTACTGGTCCTAGTACTCAGGCCGGTGGTACGAGGAGGGTTCGTACCAGAGGTGGAAGTAGAGCTGCGCGTGCCCGACTAGACCCTGCCCCTCCCACTGACATTTCAGCCTTCTCACATTCTGATCCCGGTGTGTCGTTAGGGACACACGGGGGTATTTAGGCCTCCCATGTTTTCTCTACCTTCTGCATCTTCTGCCCCATCATTTTCACATCTCATGATGATTCCCACTCCCCATTCAGCATCAGGTCATACAACTGTTCCATCTTCTTTTCCTTCTACTTCTGTCTCTCCGAGCTTTTATATTCCATCATCTTCGACTCCTGTTCCACCAGAGGGTGTTCCATCAGGTTCTGTGGATCCAGCGCCACTCATTGATCAGACTAGCGCATGTATATTTATAAAACCCTAACAAATTTTTATAGCAATATTTATTTTCATTATAACATGTTTTGATAAAATATTTGTTTTTCTTTCATGACAGATACATCTACTAACAGGAGGCGGGGGCGGGGCCGTACACGCATGCGTTCGGTGTGGAACCGTCGCACACAGGTTATGGTGGAATATAATGAAGAAAATCAGATGGTTGAGAAAACAGGGCAGCAATGTCGGAGTTTTCTGGCGACGCTTGCCAAATACTCCGACATCATTCCCGTCAGCCCGCTGTCGTGGAGACATTTGCCACATGAGGTCAAAGATAGAGCTTGGGCAGAGATATGGGTAAAAAAATCTGTTGTATTTAATTCCATGAATTATTTTTGTATTTATATGAATTAATATTTTGATTTCAGCTTCGATTTAATTTTCCTGATGGTGAGGGTGCACGACTGGAACGTCTAAAGGATTTAGGCGAGCTTTGGAGAGCCTACAAGCATGAGCTGTATATTGGCTGGCGTGGTAGAGTTGGCACTGAGTTAGAGGCGGTACCAGTCGTGGATGATTGTCCTATAGAGCAGTATCTTCAGATGATTACTCATTGGACGAGTACCCAGTTTAAGGTATGAATTACATTTGAGGTATTTAAATAATAACTTTCAAGTTTTGCATTAATATTATCCTTTGCATTATCGAATTTTATTTAGGAATCATCTGGAGAAAATAAAAAAAACATTGATGCAAAAAAATACCTCCATACACTAGGATGCACGACGATGCCGGATCATGAGAGGCATCAGGTATGACAATTGTTTATAAGTTTTCTTTACGACTTACATTTTCTTTTGTTTCCTCAATTATTTAATCATTTGATAAAGTTTTTATATAACTTTTGTTTTCAATGTCATTGTAGAGGCAAGTACAAAATATTGAAGGACGTGTGCCTCGAGCAAAACTGTTTTGCTCGAGTAGACGAAAAAAGGATGGAAGTGCTGTCAACAAAGCGACTCAGCAGCAGATTGTAAGTTTTAATCTGTTTATTTTATATTTTAATATCTATTTTGTAACTTAATAATATATTTATATTTGTAACAGGATGCTTTAGAGGCCCTCAATGCCCAAGAAGCAGACAATTTTGGGCCATCTGATCACTTACATCAGGTGTTGGGAGAGGATCATTCTGGCAGAGTACGCTGCCGACCTAGGATAGCCCCGACGAGGTATTGGCCTGCCTCAGGTACGAGTTGTAGTGCCACCGAGCTGCAGCAAGTTAGGGCACAGGCAGAACAGGCTGAGAAAAGGGCCACAGAGACGGAAGAACAGTCTGCTAGGGCAAACAGTGCATTTATGAAATTTATTGAAGTTCTACGTCCAACACTTCCAGCAGAGGCCAGCCCAGCGATTGATGAATACATGTTGTCGATACATTCTATATATGTTGCACCAGGTGGCAGTTCCAGTGGTGGTCAGGCCGATGTCCAGCTTGAAGATGATGATGGCGAGGAGTCTGATGCGGAAGAGGAGGGAGATGAGGAGGGCGAGGAGGAGGGCGAAGGCGAGGAGGAGGGCGCTGTGGAGGGTGAGGACGATGAGGAGGACGATGACGAGGGTGATGATGATGATGATGATGGTGATGGTGATGCTGATGTGGGACATATTGATCCGTTACATTTTTGACTTATATTACTGAGATTTGATGTTTAATCTATTCTAGTTGTTGGTTTTATCTAGACTCGTAGTATATTATTGGAGTTGAGTTATTTTTATATATTGTCTGTTTTTATGGATGTTGTTGTCTTTTAGTGGTTGTGTGTTTGAGAACTCCCTGGACAACCCCCCTCATTCTTGGACCCTGGACAACCCCCCTCCCCCTTGGACCCCGAACACCCCCCAAACACCCCCTGGACAGCCCCGCGGACAGCCCCCTGGACAGCCCCCCGTATATCCCCCCACCCTCCACCCTGGACCCCTGATAGCCCCCCGGACAGCCCCCCGGACAACCCCCCACCCTCCCCCTTGGACCCCGGACAACCCCCCAAACACCCCCCCGGACAGCCCCCCGGACAGCCCCCTGAACAACCCCGGACAACCCCCTGAACAACCCCTGAACAACCCCTGGACAACCCCTGAACAACCCCCTGAACAACCCCGGACAGCCCCCTGAACAACCCCCAAACACCCCCCGGACAGACCCCGCACAGCCCCCCCACCCTCCTCCTTGGTCCCCGAACAGTCCCCCAGACACCCACCAGACAGCCCCCCCGGACAGCCCCCCGGATAGCCCCTCCACCTTCCTTAATTTCATTAGCTCTGAAATGTTTCATAGCATGATCAACTAAAATCTAATCCATACTAAATATGATATAAAAATATTCTATATGAATTTCCATAAGATTTTAAGTGAAAACAAAAAGTGACATACGAAAAACTGACCAAACGCATTCGAAATGTGTTGATGCTTTAGGACAACGATCCATGGGTCATATGTGACGTGTACGAATCAACCCCGCCTCAATCCGAGGCGCGGTGTGGCCGGAACAACTCAAAGTGTATGTCTTTTGTTTCAAAAGGACATCATTTTAAGTGAAAAACATCAACTGGCATACGGAAAACCGGACAAACGCATTCGGATTGTGTTGATACTTTAATACAATGATCCATGGGTCATTTGAGACGTATACGAGTCAACCCCGCCTAAATCTGAGATGCGGTGTGGTTGGGACCACTCTAAGTGACTTTCTTTTGTTTAAAATGGACAGTATTTTAAGTACATATGGAAAACCAACCAAACGCATTCGGTTTCTGTTGAAACTTTAGGAGAACGATCCATGGGTCATATGTGACGTGTACGAGTCAACTCCACCTCAATCTGAGGCGCGGTGTGACCGACACCACTCAAAGTGTCTCTATTTTGTTTAAAATGGACTTCATTTTTAGTGAAAACAAAAAATGACATACGGAAAACCGACCGAACGGATTCTGATTGTGTTGATACTTTAGAACAATGATCCATGGGTCATATGTGACTTGTACGAGTCAACCCCGCCTCAATCCGAGGCACGGTGTGGCCGGCACAACTCAAAGTGTATGTCTTTTGTTTCAAAAGGACGCCATTTTAAGTGAAAAACATCATCTGGCATACGGAAAACCAGCCAAACGCATTCGGATTGTGTTGATACTTTAGGAAAACGATCCATGGTTCATTTGAGACGTTTACGAGTCAACCCCGCCTAAATCCGAGACGCGGTGTGGCCGATACCACTCTAAATGTGTCTCTTTTGTTTAAAACGGAAAATATTATAAGTGAAATAAACAACTGACAGACGAAAAACCGACCAAACGCATTCGGAATCTATTGAAATTTTAGGACAACGATCCATGGGTCATATGTGACGTGTACGAGCCAACCCGGGCTCAATCCAAGGCACGGTGTGGTCAGGACCACTCTAAGTGACTTTCTTTTGTTTAAAATGGACAGTATTTTAAGTACATACGGAAAATCGACCAAACGCATTCGGTTTTTGTTGAAACTTTAGGAGAACGATCCATGGGTCATATGTGACGTGTACGAGTCAACGCCACCTCAATCCGAGGCACGGTGTGGCCGACACTACTCAAAGTGTCTCTATTTTGTTTAAAATGGACTTCATTTTTAGTGAAAACAACAAATGACATACAGAAAACTGACCGAACGGATTCTGATTGTGTTGATACTTTAGAAAAATTATCCATGGGTCATATGTGACGTGTACGAGTCAACCCCGCCTCAATTAAAGGCGCAGTGTGTCCAGAACAACTCAAAGTGTATGTCTTTTATTTCAAAAGGACGCCATTTTAAGTGAAAAACATCAACTGGCATACGGAAAACCGGCCAAACGCATTCGGATTGTGTTGATACTTTAGGAAAACGATCCATGGTTCATTTGAGATGTGTACGAGTCAACCCCGCCTAAATTAGAGACGTGGTGTGGCCGGTACCACTCTAAATGTGTCTCTTTTGTTTAAAACGGAAAAGATTATAAGTGAAATAAACAACTGACAGACGAAAAACCGACCAAATGCATTCGGAATCTGTTGAAATTTTAGGAAAACGATCCATGGGTAATATGTGACATGTACGAGCCAATCCGGGCTCAATCCGAGGCGTGGTGTGGTCAGGACCACTCTAAGTGTATCTATTTTCTTTAAAATGGACTACATTTTAAATACATACGGAAAACCAACCAAACGCATTCTGATTGTGTTTATATTTTAGCACAACAATGCATGGGTCATGTGTGATGTGTACGAGTCAACCCCGCATCAATCCGAGGCGCGGTGTGGCCAGCACCATTCAAAGTGTCTCTCTTTTATTTAAAAAACACTTCATTTTAAGTGAAAACAACAAATGGCATACGGAAAACTGACCAAACGATTTCATAATATGTTTATACTTTAGGAAAACGATCAATGAGTCATTTGTGACGTGTATGAGTCAATGCCACCTCAATCCGAGGCGCGGTGTGGCCGAAACCACTCAAAGTGTCTCTATTTTGTTTAAAATGGACTTCATTTTTAGTGAAAACAACAAATGACATACGGAAAACCGACCAAACGGATTCTGATTGTGTTGATACTTTAGCACAATTATCCATGGGTCATATGTGACGTGTACGAGTCAACCCCGCCTCAATCCGAGGTGCGGTGTGGCCGGCACAACTCAAAGTGTATGTCTTTTGTTTCAAAAGGA
Organism: Viscum album; assembly: GCA_963277665.1. NCBI lineage: Eukaryota > Viridiplantae > Streptophyta > Magnoliopsida > Santalales > Viscaceae > Viscum > Viscum album. The sequence goes on from OY728156.1 coordinate 102,632,360, forward strand.
CGTCATTTTAAGTGAAAAACATCAACTGGCATACGGAAAACCGGTCAAACGCATTAGGATTGTGTTGATACTTTAGGACAAAGATCCATGGTTCATTTGAGACATGTATGAGTCAACCCTGCCTAAATCCGAGACGCAGTGTGGCTGGTACCACTCTAATTGTGTCTCTTTTGTTTCAAACGGACAAGATTATAAGTGAAATAAACAACTGGCAGACGAAAAACCGACCAAACGCATTCGGAATCTGTTGAAATTTTAGGACAACGATCCATGGGTCATATGTGACGTGTATGAGCCAACTCGGGCTCAATCCGAGTCACGGTGTGGTCGGGACCACTCTAAGTGACTTTCTTTTGTTTAAAATGGACAATATTTTAAGTACATACGGAAAACCGACCAAATGCATTCGGTTTCTGTTGAAACTTTAGGAGAACTATCCATGGGTCATATGTGATGTGTAAGAGTCAACGCCACCTCAATCCGAGGCACAGTGTGGCCGACACCACTCAAAGTGTCTCTATTTTGTTTAAAATGGACTTCATTTTTAGTGAAAACAAAAAATGACATACGGAAAACCGACCAAATGGATTCTGATTGTGTTGATACTTTAGAACAATGATCCATGGGTCATATGTGACGTGTACGAGTCAACCCCGCCTCAATCCGAGGCGCGGTGTGGCCGGCACAACTCAAAGTGTATGTCTTTTGTTTCAAAAGGACTCCATTTTAAGTGAAAAACATCAACTGGCATACGGAAAACCAGCCAAACGCATTTTTATTGTGTTGATACTTTAGGAAAATTATTCATGGTTTATTTGAGACGTGTATGAGTCAACCCCGCCTAAATCCGAGACGCGGTGTGGCCGGTACCACTCTAAATGCGTCTCTTTTGTTTAAAACGGAAAAGATTATAAGTGAAATAAACAACTGACAGACGAAAACCGACCAAACGCATTCGGAATCTGTTGAAATTTTAGGACAATGATCCATGGGTCATATGTGACGTGTACGAGCCAACCCGGGCTCAATCCGAGGCGCGGTGTGGTCAGGACCACTCTAAGTGACTTTCTTTTGTTTAACATGGACAGTATTTTAAGTACGTACGGAAAACTGAACAAACGCATTTGGTTTCTGTTGAAACTTTAGGATAACGATCCATGGGTCATATGTGATGTGTATGAGTCAATGCAACCTCAATCCGAGGCGCGGTGTGGCCGAAACCACTCAAAGTGTCTCTATTTTGTTTAAAATGGACTTCATTTTTAGTGAAAACAACAAATGACATACGGAAAACCGACCGAATGGATTCTGATTGTGTTGATACTTTAGCACAATTATCCATGGGTCATATGTGACGTGTACGAGTCAACCCCGCCTCAATTTGAGGTGCGGTGTGGCTGGGACAACTCAAAGTTTATGTCTTTTGTTTCAAAAGGACGTCATTTTAAGTGAAAAACATCAACTAACATACGGAAAACTGACCAAATGCATTCGGATTGTGTTGATACTTTAAGACAAAGATTCATGGGTCATTTGAGACGTGTACGAGTCAACCCCGTCTAAATCTAAAACGTGATGTGGTCGGTCCCACTCTAACTGCGTCTCTATTGTTTAAAAGGGACAAGATTATAAGTGAAATAAACAACTGACATACGAAAAACCGACCAAACGCATTCGGAATCTGTTGAAATTTTAGGACAACGATCCATGGGTCATATGTTATATGTACGAGTCAACCGCGCCTCAATACGAGTCGTGGTTTGGCCGAGACCACTCTAAGTGTATCTATTTTCTTTAAAATGGACTACATTTTAAATACATACGGAAAACCGACCAAACGCATTCTGATTACGTTTATATTTTAGCACAACAATGCATGGGTCATGTGTGATGTGTAAGAGTCAACCCCGCGTCAATCCGAGGCACAGTGTGGCCGACACCATTCAAAGTGTCTCTCTTTTATTTAAAAAAACACTTCATTTTAAGTGAAAACAACAAATGGCATACGAAAAACTGACCAAACGATTTCAGAATATGTTGATAATTTAGGACAACGATCAATGAGTCATTTGTGACGTGTACGAGTTAACCTCGCCTCAATCCAAGGCACGGTGTGACCGGTATCATTCCAGGTGTATGTATTTTGTTTAAAATGTATATGATTTCGAGTAAAAATATATGGTGTACAAAAAACCAATCAAATTATGAATTGAATTCCAGATTCCACATATGATTGTCATCTAAATTTTAAATTGAATTCTAAATGAATTATGTATGTTTATAATTATGTTATGAATTCTAATTTAATTATGGATGAGTATATTTCCAGGATGCATTATATGTGTTGGTTGGTTGGTTTGCATTATTTAAATGTGTTGGTTTGTTCTCTATATGTATGCATTGTATATGTGTTACAGTTACAATAATTGGATTGAAAATTGAATTGAAAATGAAAATTGAATTGAAAATGAGCCCAAAACAGACCTGGTGTGCCAAAATGAGCCTAAAACAGACCTGCTGTGCAAATTGCAGGCTGCTCTGCAATTTGCACAGCAAAGCCTATGCCAACGGTTTCAAACCGTTGGCATAGCCCATATGGAACTGTTTTTACCAACGGTTCATTAAACCGTTGGTAAAAACAGAATATCCCAACAGTTCAAACCGTTGGGATAGCTTTTGGAATTGGTGTTTTTACCAACGGTTCTACCAACCGTTGGTAAAAACCTTTCCCAATGGTTTGAAAACCGCTGGGAAAGAAAATATTAATGAGATTCCCAACGGGCCAAACTGTTGGGAAAGGCTTTTCCCAACGGTTTGGCACAACCGTTGGGGTAGGTTGATTTTTTCTAACCTATCCCAACGGTTCCTTGTAAACCGTTTGGAAAAGCCTTTCCCAACGGCTTACTTCCCCACGGTTGGCAGAACCGTTGGTATAACAATACCAACAGTTCTGCAGCCTTTCGCAACGGTTCAGAACCGTTGGGAAAAGATGGATTTCCAGTAGTGAGTGCCTTCAACAGTTCCCGCTACAGTACCTGCTACAATACTGCACAATACCTGCTACAGTACTACTACAGTACCTGTTACAGTACTGCTATAGCCCCTGCTACAGTACCGAAAATTAGTCTCTGCCTAGATTTGATCCCGGGTCTCCTGGATGCACTTAAGGAGTCCTCACTAACTGGGCTGAGCCTCATGTGCCACTTTCTTAACTATCATATGTACCAAAGAGTAGAATATGACACTAATACATGATTATATCATGAAAACAACATAGGATAATGAACTCATGAATATTCTTGAGAGATGGATCATAAGATTCCATCAATGGAATCATAAACATAAACAATCTCGAAAAGCAATGAGACTGTCTCAGTAAACTTGTATAACTTGGTATCTTGGGTTCATACTCTCCATGTAAGGAAAATAAATTATACGAATCATAGAATATCATGAAAATATTGAGATTCATTATATTTCATGAAAAATGGAATTATATGCACCTAAAAAAAGAGTTTAGGTGCATAACAAAACATGAGTCTCAAAGAAGACAAATTGAGACAAAACATTTGACCGATATGGAAAATTTTGAAAGTTAAGCCCCATGAAAGAAGGATCATAAATTGGACATGTGAATACTCATAAATTGAAGTGTAAGATATATAGAATAAAATCATGGTAAATACATACACTACACAAAATTAAATAGTGGTGAACATAACATGCATCTCAGGGAAATTAAATGTGAGATGAAATCCCCTTATCTTGTGTCTTGACTCTCCGTACTCATAAAAGTTTCCTGTATAATAAATATAAGTTTATTATACATCTTTTACAGAAGAATATTCTTATAAATAATACAATATATGGTTTTATTATGACCTTATATTACCCGCTTGTTAAGGATCCTATGCTAAAGTATCACTTCGGGTAATATTCATTTTGTTCTTCGCATGTGTCTTAATTTGTTATATCTTTAGTCCTTATACTCATACCATGATTCAAAAATGTAAACCATGATATAAATATCAGGTATATACAATATATGTGTATTATAATAATATATATAATATAGGAGTACAAAATGGAATACACCATTCATAGAGACGGTAAACCATACGTACACATGAATGCTGTTTCTATTTTTTGTTATTGTATTAAAAGAAAGTATGTAAATGAAATATGTATATATATGTTTATGTATATATATATAATAATTTTAGTATCATGACTATATCATATATATCATATAATTTCATTAAACCCATCCTTAATATTTCATGTGGTGTGTGAGCGAATCACATCACTTTGAGGGGGCGGTAGTCTACACTTCCTCAAATGAGATTATCATATTAACATTAAATGGAAAGAAAAAATATGTGTTGTAAAAGGAATAAATAAGTATAAATACATAATAAATATAATATATAACATATATAAATATAGTTTCCATCATAATGGCCACCATGATTGGTGGTAATGGAGAAATGAACAATCATCATTTCATAAGGTAGTAGTTCTTCGTAAATAGAAACAACATGTTCGATATCCATTAGATGGAGGTGTGTGTAAGTGTAGGTAGAAATATTTTCATAAAAACATCCTAGTATATGTAGAATACTAGTTTTGTTACACAATAATGGAATAAAGAGAGTGGAGGGGGGGGGGGGGTGAAGAATGGAAATAAAAGAAATGATCTTAAGAGAAGATGTTACCTCTAAATCGGGTAACTTCTTTTGGTTTGTGCCAAAAGGCATCCTTGAGAGGCTTTCTGCCCAAAGGGATACTTTAAGGTCGAAGGGAGAATTGTTAGGAGTCTATTTGGGCAGATCTTGGCCGAACTTAAAAGGTTTGAGAGGTGTTAGGAATGGGTAGAGGTGGTATCCTTTTATAGGGAAAGAAAAGGACTCACATGGAATTTTTGGAAACAAGTCAGGTGTGCACATGTTCATACCTAAAAAAAGTCATACCAAACCAACCAACATCAATAATGGATGGTTTATGGATGAACTATGGACAACCAATTGGTGCTGGACAAGTGTTTTGGTCATTTGGGTCCTTAATTTTAAGGTTTAGTCCCTAATTAAGCTTAATTTGGCCTTAACCGCTGTGATTAATTTTAATCACTTTTACTAATCATTTTGGTCAAAAATTAACTTAGTCTTATTAGACTCCAAATATTAGACTGAATAAAATGGTGTATGTCAGATTTTTGAAATTCATTTCATATAAGCAGCAAAATTAATATTAGTGCTAATCCCGCAGATGGGACGAAATAATGAGGTTTTAAAGTAGGAAAAAGTTCATAAGTTTGTCAAGATTTTATATTCAATTTCAAAGTGAAATTTATTATAATAAATTAAATTGTATTAATAGATGTAACATTTATCTAATGTGACCTTAAAAAATATTTATAATATCATTTAGCATTAATAATTAATTAAACAAAAAGGAAGTTTTTAACTAAAAACATCATTTTTAACTATTCATCAAAAATAAAAATTTTCAGAAAAATCCCAAAAATCACCCTAGGATAATATCATCATTTAGAATTCAAAAATAAAGTTTATTTCATCAAATTAAATTTATAAATTCATCTAAAATTAATTTTATTATTAAAGGCAGTTCATTCAAGAAAACAATATTTTTAACATAAAATGAATTTACAAAAAATATTATCTTTCATCATCAATATGTTTTATTTATATAAAAAAATTATAAAAAATATTTGGAAAGTATTTATTAATATTACTATAACTATTTTTAATGGTTATGTTATAATTATCTCATATATATATATATATAAAGATGTTTCATAAAAACTCAGTGTTGCGTGCATCATACGCCAAGTCAGTATTGCTTGTAGCACAATCTAAGTTGGTATTGAGTGTAGTTCAAGACAAGTCGACATTGTGTGTAAAAGGAATGTTTGAATTAGTGTTTTAATATATATATATATATATATATATATATATATGGAACTATTTCTAGTGTAACGTGAAATGAAAAATATTGAAAAGATAAACTAATTCAAAAAAAAAAATTTCAAAAAATCTCAGGGTGTTATATTCTACCCCCCTTAAAATGAATTTCACCCTAGAAATTCATCTGGGTTATTAAAGGTTTAAGGTTTCATTCATGGAATCCCACATCGCAAAAATGGATACTAAAACTTCCCTTAAAAATGGAAATTTGGAACCATAATGGTTACCCAAAGTAGCATATAACTGAGTTTCCATATATGAGAACGTAGTTTGAGAGTTAATATTGAACATGGAGGAAAAACATAAATATTTCACTACAAAAAAACCACTGTTTAGTGGCGGTTTATAATAAACCGCCGCAAAATTTTTTTTTTTTTAACACCCGACCCTTCCTCCCACCCCGACCCTCCTTCCCCCGCTCCCCCTGCGACCCTGGCCCCCCGCGACCCCGACGACCCCGCGACCCCGACCCCAGCGACCCCAGCGACCCCGGTGACCCTGGCGACCCCGCGACCCCCAGCCCCCCGCGACCCTCAGCCCCCCGTGACCCCAGAAGCTGCACCATCTTCCCCTCTAGGTAGGGTTTTGTTTCTCCTTCTTTAGGTTTTTGGTTTTCCAGCAGGTAGGGTAGTTGATTTAGGGGTTTTCATGTTGGATAGGGGTTGATCTTGTTGTTTTTGGGTAAATCTTTCCTTTTTAGGATTTCTTTGAGGTGTGGTTGAGGTACAAATGGGGTTTCACACCATTTTTAAGCAATTTCTTCACCCAATGTAGGTGGTTCCATGCCCTATCATTTTTAGATGATTTGATTTTTTTGTTTAATTAATTTTAACATGTTTTATAGATAAATTGTGTAATGTAAATTATGTTTTGGATATATTTTGGCATTTTTATGTGGTGAAAATTGATTTTATAAAGAAAAATGGATATGTTTAATATGTTCTCTATTGTGGTGTTTCATGGAATTGTTTTTATGGTTATGTGAAGGGTGTGAATTGTGTTTTCAAAGGCACTTGAAGTGAGAATGTGTTAAAAATGGGGTTTCAAAGGGAAATTAATTGTTTTGGGTATGTAAACTTTTTTTGTTCCCCATTAAATGTGATGAGTTATTTGTGTAAATTAAGAGAATCATGTTTTTAAATAGGGTAAATTATATTGTGTGATGATTTGGAAAGGGTTATCCCAGGGAAATTGTTGAATGTATTATGTTCTTCTCTTGAAATGTACCTAATGGGTTTTATGAATTTTTCAAGTGGTTTGAAAAGTGTTTTTCTAATCATTTTTGTGTGTGTGTAAAATGGTAAAAGGTTCGTTTTATGGGAAAAAAGTGTTTGCAATGTAATGCTTGACCTATATTGGTGAAATTGGTGTTATGTGTTACATGTGGAACATAATTGAGCATAAGGGAATCCTAGGTAACTAGGTGAACATATTTGTACTAGCTCGCTAGTGATTCCGAAGTGGCTATGACCCGATTTCACTTAGCGGGATGAACCTGTATTTATGTTGATTTTTCCACTTCTATATAATATGGTCTCCCCACTATAAATATCACACTCATTTCTAGTCAATGACCCGTGTAATATGGGTAGGAATGCATGAAGTCCCATAAAAAACCTGATTTGGCCACATGAGAGAGTGATGGATTGGGGGATGTAGCAAAGTGGTATCAAAGAATCATGTTTTAATTTCTATTACATTACTACTTGTGGAAATGTATAAGAGATACTAGGATGTGCCAAGACATAGCAATGAGATTCTGAATAGGAGTATCTAGCCAATGTATTGGGGAAATATGTGTTCATATGGACGAGATTGGTTCTTATGTTATTTTATTGAAAAAGTTGATGTTATTTCACCTTGGGTGATTTGTATTTTGTGTGATGGTATTGTTTAGTGATGAATTTTGGTTCTTGATATTTATACTCATGGCCCAGAATGGTGTTAAATGAGTATTCATGCATCATGATAGGCACATAGGAATGTATATATTGACATTCATTCTTCATGGTAGGGACATATTTATTTCATGTTCTATGTTATTTCCTTTATGATGTGTTTTGATAAACCTACTGTATCTGATAAATGATTTATTCTCCCAAGCCTTTAATATTGGGAAATGGCTTTGTTTTTTGTGAATAAATATTATGTAACCCTTCACCTTTGTAATGATTACCGAAAGATGAATTGAGTCATAGTAAAGAACAAGTTTCAAAAATGTATTCATTGTTTACGCCTAGACACCCATCCCACAAAGACAAAGCATTTACATCACAATTTATCCCCCTATTATCCTATTTCCACTCCTCTCCAATCTGTATTTTCCAAATGAGGTTCACACTTATTGGAGGTGGTATTTTATAATTACTTATAAAAAATGGTGGTTTAAAATGAAAAGTAAATTTGGTTTCATTAGTGTGTTCCTTATTTAATTTATACTTTTTTTGTATTTTATTCTTACTTTCATATAGAATAATTAGGCTTTATTTTGAGTATTTAATTGATATAGTTCATTTAGATGTTATTGTTGTCCACTGTAATTTTCAAAAAGGATTATTTAGTTCTTATTCTGACCTAGAATACGTGTTGATTTATTGATGTTAAATCATTTTCAATCTCGGACACCATCATAGGATTCCTGAATCACTATATTCCTTCATTAAGTGTTTTTCAAGGGTCAGTGGAAGCAGTTAGGTAGTTGGAACAAATTGAGGTGATCCTCAATTATCTTAGGGAACCTGATACTTTGTGTGTGAGAATTTTTTAGAACTGGATTTATAGTTTCAATAGAGTCTTGTGGGAGTCAGTGGTACCTTCTTAACTTCATGAATGTATGAATTGGAATCTCATCAAGATTGATTTTTTTAATGGTTATTTCCTAAGGGAATGAATGTAGAGAAATAGACTGAGCTCATGAGACTTTTTATTGGTGACAGATCAGTATGGGAGTATGTCAATAACCTTTAAAGGTTTGTTATATATTCTCCAAAGATAGGGGTCATCAATTATGAGAAAGATCATTTCTTTGGTGATGGTCTTCACCCAGAACTTGGTACATCTCTACTTTCTTTGGGCATAACATCCATTTTGGAGGTTGTCACTAGGGACATGTGAATGGAAGCTAAATATTCTTGGAAATCGATGGTTGTTCATTCCTTAGTTTTATCAGGTATGCAACAAATTAATAGTGGGAATGAAGAGAATCCAATATGCAAGGAGTAGAGGCAGGATGAACCATAACATGATGAAAATTCCCATTCTTATATAAAGAGTTCATCCATTTTGTGCTTCCAGTTTAGGGACTTTGAGGAATTTTGAGACCCATTTCTTGATATATCCTTGATTTTTTCTCTATTATGGAAATTTTGTTCATCATTATTTGTTTTTGATGATGGGGTTATAGAAGATGTCTCATGTTTGATTCCTTGTTTTTTGTGTAGGAACATTGTGATATACATGGATAAAAGCTGGATCACATTACCAAGGAACACACCTCAGTATGTTAAGGGTTTGAATGAGTTTTTAGATTTTGAAATTTCTAATCGATCCGTTGAAGGGAGAATAAAATGTCCATGTCCTAAATGTAAATTTAGAACATGGTTGAAGAGAGATGAGGTTTATGAACATTTAATACTGAATCAATTCCCTGGTCAATATTTGTGTTGGATTTGGCATGGAGAATTGAACGTTACAGAAAGATTGAGCACTGATGTTAATACACAGAATGAGGTCCCAAGTTCGTCGACAATGGAAAATGAAATGCAAAACCTAATAAATGATGCATTCGGCACTGCAAGACACCACTATCAGCATCAAAACATATCAGAACAACCAGAAGAGGGTGCTACAAATTGCAACGTGACAAGTGATGTTTTTGAGACTGTAACACAGGCAGATCAAGATTGTCACATATCATTGGATCATCCTTTTGATTCTGTATATCCAAATGTAAGAGAAAACTTCACTGAGGAAAATGAATTTCATGATTTAGTTGATGATGGAAATCAAGAGTTGTATAGTGGGTGTTTGAAATATTCAAAGCTTTCATTTTTGATGAAGTTTTTCCATATCAAATGTCTATGTGGAATTACAAATAAGGAAATGTCTATGATATTGGAATTGATTCGTGATGCATTTCCTGAAGAAAAAATCTCAGAATCTTTTTATGATATGAAAAAAGTTGTTAACAAGCTTGGTCTGAATTATACAAAAATACATGCGTGTCCCAATGATTGTATGCTTTATTGGGGAGAGGATTCAAGTAGACAGAATTGCAAGAAATGTTCTTCTTCTAGATGGTAGGCAAATGGTGATGTTGGAAGTCTAAATGAACATAATTTCATGGATAAGAAGAAAAGGAGAACACCTGCAAAGGTTTTGCGTTACTTTCCTTTGAAGCCTCGATTGAAAAGATTATTCATGCCATCGAAAACCACCGAACACATGAAGTGAAATTCTGTAGATAATAACAATGATGGGTTAATGAGACATCCATGAGATTCCCAATCTTGGAAGACATTTGATTCATTACATCTTGATTTCTTAGCTGATCCTAGGAATGTTCGATTGGGATTGGCTGTCGATGTATTCAACCCATTTGGGACTTTGAGTACCAATTATAGCATTTGGCCAGTTGTTTTGATCCCTTATAATCTGCCTCCGTGGATGTGTATGCAACAAACATCTTTTATCCTTTCGATGATTATTCCTGGAAAACAAATGCCTGGAAATGATATTGATGTATACCTGCATCCTTTGATTGAAGAATTGCAGGAGTTATGGAGCAACTATGTTGAGACATTTGATGCTTCTTCTAAAACAATGTTCAAAATGCATGCTGCTTTAATGTGGACCATTAGTGACTTCCCTGGGCTTGGGAATTTATCTGGTTGGAACACTTACACGGGTTTGGCTTTTCCCATTTATAACTTTGATTTTGAGCCCAAACAGCTACCTCACAGTAGAAAATGGTGCTTCTTGTGTCATCGAATATTTCTCGATGCATCTCATAGATTTTGGCTGAACAGATCAAAATTTAATGGTTCCATTGATCATAGACCGCCTCCAAAGTTGTTAAATGGTTTTGAAATATTGGCACAACTTGAAAATGTTGAAACATAATTTGGTAAGGTTCATCATTTGAATGATAGCATAAAATGGGTCCGAAGTGCATCGTCAAGCGAAACCGGAACGCAACAATGGAAGAAAAAAAGTATATTCTTCAAACTTCTGTATTGGGAATTTAATTTGTTGCGGCATAATCTTGATGTGATGCATATTGAGAAGAATGTCTATGAAAATTTGATTTTCACATTGCTTAATGAGCATGGAAAGTCGAAGGATCATCTCAATGCTCGCAAAGACTTACAAGTAATGAACATAAAATGCGATCTCTGGCCAGATGAGAATGAAAAGTATCCTCCGACATTTTTTGCAATGAAAAATAGGGATAAAGATACATTCCTTCGAATGTTAAAGAATGTTAAGGTATCTGATGGGTATTCAATTAACATCTTGAGGTGTGTTGACTTGAAGAATCATAAGTTACATGGATTGAAAAGCCACGATTCACATTTTGTTACAACAGTTACTACCATTGGCATTGCGTACATTATTACCTGAAAAAATTACTGCTGTTGTACTCCAGTTCTGCACATTTTTCAGAAAACTATGTGAGAAATCTCTACATCCATTTCATCTTGAAAACCTCCAGGAGAGGTTTGTATTGAACCTTTTCGCAATGGAGATGATCTTTCCTCCATCCTTTTTTACTGTAATGATGCATTTAACTATGCATTTGGTTGAGGAAGCTAAATTAGGAGGCCCCGTTCATTATCGATGGATGTATCCAATTGAGAGGTACTTTATTTATATATTTTCCAGTTAAGTAAACAATTTTTGGTACTTAATTAAATGCATAATTATGTTTATTTTATTTCAAAGATATCTTGGGCATTTGAAATCATACGTGAGAAATAAATATAAACCAGAAGGCTCAATTGCTGAAGGCTATGTGGATGAGGAGTGTCATACCTTTTGTTCTCGATACTTGGATGATATTGAGACAAGATTTAATCGAGTTGGACGTGTTGACGACACATCGACTCAATCTCAAATACATTAGAAATCCAAAATATTTCCTACTATTGGCCGATCAGTTGGGAGGACCTCAAATGTGACACTGACTGAATTGGAATTATTACAGGCACATAGATATGTGCTGTTGAATAGTGAAATTGCAGATCCATTTATTGAAGAGTTGAGGATACAAACAAAGAGACGAATAGGAGGCTGAACACGAAATGAGAAAGATATAACTAAATATATTAATAAAGAGATTGTAGAATTGTTTGCACGGCGTGTAAGTTCATAAATATTGCAATAAATACGAATATTAGTTTGACACATAAATTTTGTAAATATAATAAAGTATTTTTTTTTTCAGATCATGAATACTGATACTCGAGCAGAGGTGTCAGAATATTTTAAGTTTCTTGCTAGAGGTCCTCTAAAAGAAGTTATAAAGTTCGACACTTATAATGTGAATGACTTTAGATTTCGTACAGTCGATCGAGAAGTGGGTTTGAGAACATGAAATAGTGGTATATTTACATTTGCTGAAGTGGAATACTATGGAAAACTGCATGATATTATTGAATTAAACTACCACAGACATTTTTCAGTTGTTTTATTCAAATGCAAATGGGTCGATATTATCAGAGGTGTTAAAAGTGATTCCTTGCAATTTACTTCTGTGAACTTCTCTCGCTTGATGGATGTTGGTGATCGTGAACTGCATGATCCATATATCTTAGCATCGCAAGAAAAAATGGTATATTATGTGAATGATGTTGCCGATGAAGGGTGGAGTGTAGTTTCTCACGTAATACAAAGAGATTTGTATGATATGGGTGATGAAGTGGAAAATTTGACCTCTGAAATTGAATTTAATCAGCAACAGGAAGCAGAATTATTTGTCCATAATGATATTGAAAATATTAGTCTAACAAGGATGAATGAAGTGGATGAAGCAATGGAGCAGGAAACCGACATGATTGAAGGGGAAAATGATTGTATGTACAATTATTTATTTATTCAGAAACCACTTGTTTCATTTCTGCAGTCATTCATTATCATTGTTATATATATTTTGTCTATTAGTACTCCATCTGTTATCATTTTTAATTTTTTTTTGCATAATTTTTTTGAAATATATATTCTGAACTTAATTTTATTTGATTAAATGACAGGAATACCAAGGAAGAAGCGTTACATTATTTCATCCAGTTCTGCGACAGATGACTATACATCTGGCTCCCTCCCCACGACATCTGATGCACCAGCTGCCGACACCCATACACCATCTCCCCCTGCACCATCTCTCACACCATCTATGGATGTCCCAGTAGAGGCTGAGTCGTCGACTCCCCCTTCAGGAGCCTCAACAGTGGGGCAACGACGCGCCCCTTCCAGTTCATCCCAGACATACTAGAGTGTCACTATCATAGGTACAAATTTTAATTAAATAAATTTATTTCATTTTGTTTATACTAATTGTTTGCTCATTGAAGATGAAAAAAATGCAATTGTGGAGAAAAACATAAAAAGTTCAGATGTTTGGAATCTGAATGGCGAGAATATTTTTGTGCCATTTGATTCTTACGGGGTCCCTACGGATGATGCCACGGGGTTACTTGGACAGATTCTAGGCCACCTGGCAGCGAAGCCCATTTCCCTTCCCATTTCATATGACGACTGGAGACATATGCCTCCAAGCTGGAAAAATGAAGTGTTTGATTCTCAAATCAAGGTAAATTTATTACATTATGGTTTAATTGAATGTCATGTTACTAATATGTTCAAAATTAATTTCTGTATACAGATGTTCTTCCACTTTACCGTTGCTGATGTGATAGCACGGAAGTGGATGTTGAAAAATCTAGGTAAGAAGTGGAAAGATTTTAAATGGAGATTGTGGTGTGATGTCAATGATTCTTTGTTGACCGCGCTGAAAATGTATGAGAAGCTACTCAGTGGGGTACCGAAAGAGCAGTGGAAAGTGTTTGTTGACAAGCATCGAGATCAGAAGCGGATGGTATTGAAATATATATATTATTATATTATCCTCATTTTACATTTATACATGTAAATGAAAAAGACATGAAATTTAATACATCAGTATTAAATTTTATTTTATTTATTTCAGGATCTATCAAGACAGAATGCGTCAAACCGAGCGAAGAAAGTCATCCCGCACACTGCGGGCTCAAAAAGTTTTTCTAGAAATCGAAGTACATTGGTAATCTTTTAATTAGTTTAAATATTTATAAGACAATATTATCTATTTAATATATTGAATTGTTGATTTATCTTTGATTAATGCAGTCACAGAGTTTAGGCCATGAAGCATCCAGAACTGAACTGTGGTTGGATGTTCACAAGAAATCAGATGGATGTTTTGTTAATGAGCCTGCTAAAGAAGTTAGGGTATGAAGTCAATTTTTTATCATAATAACTTATTATCAATTTTTACTATGTTAATATATATTGATATTTGATTTATAGGTCAAAATTAAAGAACTATGGGATGCCAATCCTGCGCATTCCTACTCTGTCTCCCAGGATGACCCGGTTGGTAAAGTCCTTGGGAAGGAGTATCCTAGGAGAGTGCACGGGATGGGGTTGGGACCCGTGCCATCTGAGGTTTTTAGCAGGCCACCAGGGATAACTACTGCATCTAATCCTGACTTTAGTCAGCCCATACCCGGAGATGCTAAGAAAGAGATTGTTTCTTTACGAAACACAGTTCACCAGCAGTAGGATCAGATATCTGCATTGCAGAAAGAGTTGACTGAAATACGTCAGCAGATGAGAAGATATGCCCCCGGTGGGAGTGCATCGATTGGTGGTATGCAGGTAAATCACAAAAAATTAAAATCATTTAGTTTTCTAACTTTCATTGGTTTTAAGTTTTAATATAAATATGTAACCATATTTAATTTTCAATATGACGTTCTTACAGGTGACAACACAAAGTGGAAATGAAGGTGGAGAGGGTGACGATGCATCATCGGACCCTGAGTAGTTGTATTGTTGATGTGTTGAACAAAAATGGAAACAGTTAGTTTGTATATGTAACATTTGTGGCACATAGTTGTCACCGCACATTTTCATGTCCTAAATTTTCCTTGATTTCTCATGTTTATTTTTATGCATTTTATTGATTTCTGATGTTTCTTTTTATGTCTTCATTTCTCGAGTGTGGTATACATCATTACATTTAGGTATGTGTTTGAATTGGTAGTCGAGATTTTGGATGTCTAGGAGTTAAACCCATTGTTGATGTGTTGAACAAATTGGGTCATTTCATAGTGATCAAGGGGATAGTATTGTGGACACTTTGGTGAGGCCCATTGTTGAAAATGTCTGATTTAAGCATCAAAAGTATCTAAACATGTTCTAGATCTTCTAAAATCTCATGAGAATGTTCTAAATCAAGGGTGGTTCACTAAGATATAGGTGTGAATGAGGGGTGATAAATTAGCATAAGTCCATGAATATAGGCAAGAATACTTTATAAATTAAAATTTAATCTCGAAGATGGATGTCGACTTGACACACAATTGGTATGTCTTATAAAAACATGAATTTTAAGAAAATAACTTCTACCAAATACTTCAATATTAGGATGGTTAACTCATATATTTATGTCTCTCGATTCAATAAAAAATATATGAAAATGGATAACCTGAAAAAAGATCTAAAAATAGGGCATATAAGATTGCACAATGATAACACTTATAGAAATGAAGAAAAAAAAGAGGTAAATGGAGCAGAATCCAAACCCCTATCCTTCCTCTTCTTTAAATGGATGAATAAATGGAGGGGTATTGAGTTTTTTATTGGAATTTTTTGACGATACATACCTACACTTACTAGAAACGCAAAATAAAACTGACCGGTTACAATGGACCATTTCCAACCATAACTGTTTTGATCACTGAACTATTACTGCATGACTTGAACTGCATTCCCAACACAATTTCCACTTAATCATGGTCTGTATGGTAATTATTACCTATCATTATATCCCTGAATTATTTATATTATGATTATTAATTCCATTTTTTGATTCATTACAAGCTATCCGGTCATGAAACTTTAATTACTGAAATTCCAGAACTTTCTTCTTTACCAACACTAGGCCTTATATGGAGATGTCATAGGTCTGGTACAAAACACTTCTATCCAAACATACTCAAAAGAAACCATAGTTATACTCCCAAGACTCCGTGTAATGATCGTATTGAATTTGACCAACACCCACATCTAGAGGATGTCCAATTTAATAAGACCCCCCAAACCACCTCTCATCACCTGTCCCTAGGTTTCTTTGCCATCTGAATTTAATCCAGAAACATTAAACCAAGTGACACCACTCAGAAACATTAACAATGAAAACTACTTAAAGTGAGCACCACATGATTTATAGGTCCATGGTGTCTTCCCACCATAGTAATTTTCAAAACACTAAACCATGAGCACTATACTACTATACATCACTTCTAGTTTCACATTGACATGTTCGAGCTTTTATTGCTTTATTTTAGACAGATCTCACTTGAGCTCACTTGAAAACTCCTTATGAAGCGGTGCCACATGAAAACCGCTACCTCCATTTACAAATCAACCATCACTGTTAATCTAGTCCTAAAAATTTAAACTAAAGGGTCATAACCAAAACACACTCTTCATTATTAATACATCTTACACAAAGAAATCTTAGCTCACAACATGCACTAGTTTACTGAAATTCCAGTCAGAATGCTTTAGGTTGACCTGCTTAGAGGACATCCAAATTGATGGCCAATGCCTTTATTTGAAAACTAAATCATATTAACATAAATTGAAAAGTTATATCATGATAATTGAGATGAACCCACTGAATTCCAAAATTGACTCGTGGTGTGATTTAATGGGTGCATATTCAACCAACCATTTCAACATCATGCTACATTACAAGAAAATATGTGATATCAATCTATCACATTTCTTAGATTTCACATGCAGCCTGAGTCTGAATATAATTTCCAAACCTGATTCAAACTCATACCTAAGTATTAAATTCAACACCTCCTCCATTCCTGGAAAACTTGAATTTTATAGCTCACAGACTTATGAAAGTCATTTTGACCATTCATGACTATTCTTTCTACAACCACTCTCCCAAAGGTTACATTTTCCATGACCTGTGTGATTCTCCTCACCATAGGATTTTAATATTCATCATTTTAATAAAAATAGGAATCTAATTCCCATGAAAAACACTCTGTCCAACACTAAACATGGTTTCTAGATGTGATTCAACATAATTATACCATGTTCCATCATGACAATCCATCCTTGGCATACGCTGAAGCCTCATCTAGAACTAATATTCCATCCTTGAACAACCTGTGGTTCACTTCCTACCACATAGATTTACATCATCCACTTAATAATAAATAGAAATGGTCTATTCATAATCACATGAATTATGCAATCCTCATTCCATGCACACACATTCAATCAACATCAATAACTACATCTTGAACTTTAACCTAGATTGATGATGTTATAAAACTCGATCCTCTTACATAGTCATCCATAGAACTAGGATAACTTAGCTTTTCTACGAAAAACTCTGGTCTACATCACTCACCACAACATAGTTAATACCTAGGTAACCTCACTCAGGGAGTGATCAGTTAACACAACCTTTTTAGATCCCACAACCTTAAACCAAGTAGTTATGTGATAATACCCCTCAAGGTGTTACCTGTGATTTCATCCCTCAAACTCTCAAAGAATAGAAATTTTTTCACAAAACACCACACAAATATCTCCACCAAACCATAGTTAAATAGGAAATTTATATGATAATGAATACTAAATTTATGTTACATTAATGAAATGGGAACACCCATTTCATATAATTCATAGGACCAATGACACTGTGCATTCTTGGTATTTTCTATCCTACTCAAGAAATCAAACCCAAGGGTCACGTTATCCTACATAACCATTTAACATGGATGATGACTTCTTGAGTCATACACCTTTGAAATTAAACTCACACAACTAACTAAACTAAAAAAAATTAGATTGGCATGTCAGTACCACTAATCTCAAGCATTAAAGATGCTCATAACACCTAGAATTTTTACTTATCTCATGATCGCCTACCAACTTGGGGAATCATTCCACAACTAGAGTCCTACTCAATCCAAAAATAAATAAAAAAACACATTCTATGACAAAAAACTAAAAATATGCATCCAATGATGCTTAATATCTCCAAGGATGCTAGAAAAACTAGGTTCACCCCTCACATAACACGAGGAATCAACTCTAATTCTAGGTTTATTCCTAAAAGGTCACTAGAATCTCCCACCTAACCTATATTCCAACATAAAAAGATGTCAACTAATACTCACTGGAAATATCCACATTCCTATAAAAGCTATATCCCAATGTAACTCTAAAACTATTCCCACAATAGGATTTTTTATAATAATATATTTCTAATGTGTTATTTAAGCTATTTCATCAGTTCAAATTTATTATAAGTATTAAGGATGGTTTCTAGGCCACAAAACCAAAAAAAAAAATTATATAAATGGGTTAATACTAATATAACTACTAATTCATCAATTATCAATTTTTATAAGTAGAGTGGAATCGATATGGATGATCTATCCTAAGAAAGTAAAGTTATAAGATTTAGTGGAATCTAGTTTGGTATGTTACAATGTTGTATCAATGGAGTTTTATCTTCCTAGTATTTACTATTTAGGATATTGTATACATGAGTATGAAGAATGTGTTGGAACCTTTGATGGATATCTGACTGCTGTGTTAATAATACTTTCTCTAATAGGAAGTCTTATTTTCCAGAGTTTCGGATTTTTGTTCTATTTTTAAATATTAAAGTTGTATATTATTTCTCATTGAGAGAAAAACATGTTTTTTGTATGTTGTGATTTATTCTGGATATTCAGCTCTTGGTCATTAGTGGGAGGCTAGGGATGGTTTTTTCTGGTTTTATTTGTTTTTCAGGGCAGTGGTGCAGCAGAAGAAAAGAATTATTATTTTTATTCTGGGCAGCTTTTTGTGGTGGTTTTAACTGCCGCGAAATGTATATTGGCGTCAGTTTAAACCGCCGCTAAATGTAAAATAAAATTTACTTTTACCGGCGGTTATAACCACCTCTAAATAGGAGCATCATGGCCGCCTTATTCCGCGGCAGTTCCCATGACTTTAGCGGCGGTTTTACGACCGCTGGAATTTGAGTTTATTCGCGGTGGTTATAACCGCCACGAATAAAGTGATATCCAGGGCTCGTAAAACCACTGCTAAATTCAGGGAAACCGCCGCGAAATGAGGTAGTGATGACACTTTCCTGAAACCGCCGCTAAACATAAATAACCACCGCTAATAGATTTCCGACTCCCTATTAGATGGCGGTTTATGTAAACCACCACCAAACAATGTAGCGGCGGTTTAAACCGCCGCTAAACGCAAAAAAACCGCCGCTAAATGGAAATTCTGTTGTAGGGTTTATAGGGGGTGATTGAGGTCATCAATCACAAACAAGTGAATGATCCATGAAAAGTTTAGGGTCTCAAAGTCATAAATATGCGATGATTTAAAAGGCCACCAGCTCAACAAAAATTAAGGTTTTAGGACAACACTTTTTTGAGCATTATCCAATCATTGAGTAATTCTTTTTATTGACCTAGAATATATGGAAATATACTTACTTGATGTTATTCCATTTCTCATGAACAATCCCAACCTTTGGTTAGGCCTTCATAGATTTCAACTTCATCTCTTACCCTAAGAAATGAATGAGGTTTTTTTATTCCTAAAGTACTAATAGATCATGTGATCAATGACATGTCATACTATCTATCATTAGTTATCATCAACACCATGTTTTTATAACAGGTTATCCAATATGCATAAATCCTCATGTGGTAAGATAATACATAATCTTTCCATAAATGGTTAACTATATAACCCTTATGAAAGTTGAAAATCCAAAACTTTAGAAAAAAGTCACAAAATCAGATTAACATTGATTCCCCATATATCAAAAAGTATCTCTTGGTTGTCACATTCCAAACATGTGAATAGCCTCACCATATATTCTCTTGAAACATGGTAATAACCCGAATTAATATAAATACTTTTGGAAAACATGTATTCTTCCTTATTCCAAAGTGTATTGGATCTATTCCTTAAATTCAAAAAAATCCATAAACTTCATCAGTGATAGCATAAAACACCTATCAAAAAATCCTTACTCAGTTCCAAGGTAATCAATACTGTCCAATTTACTAATTCATATCCAACATATCTTTATCCAAACATCATTATCTCAATGCCAGACACTAATTAAGGGTTACCTTCCCTTAATCGAAATATCACATTTCCTTGAAATCACTTTTATATTTATTAATCACCATTCATCATGTCCTTTTAAATCCTTAACGAAAACTTATACTAAAAATACTTATATATTTCATGATTTATATAACATAATCTTTGAATTCCAAAACATAATTAATTAATTCATCCAACATTATTCTTAAACCATTACTCAAGCTTCATCAAATTATTCTGTAACACCTCTTTACTAGAATATGAAATATGAATAATGTCTTAAGGTTTCTCAACCTCAATCTAATCATGATTTTTATGATTAATGTA
This sequence comes from Viscum album, assembly GCA_963277665.1. Classification (NCBI taxonomy): domain Eukaryota; kingdom Viridiplantae; phylum Streptophyta; class Magnoliopsida; order Santalales; family Viscaceae; genus Viscum; species Viscum album. The sequence goes on from OY728156.1 coordinate 102,653,098, forward strand.
AACGACACTAGAATAACACCACATTCGTTTCATATTTCGTTTTCAGTCTCTTCATTATCAGTAGAAAAACCAACACTTGTACCACATTTTTTATTCTCTTAATGAGCCTTCCAAATAGGACATCGATTTTTATAATTCCCAAAATTTCCACATATAAAGTAGTCGTCAACTGATAATACCCCAGTAATGCCAAAATTCCCTTCCATTCCGTTAGCCAAACTCTTCATATTTCCCTTGCAGTCACTTGCTTTGTGACCTTCTTTTCCACAGTCAAAACATCTTATTGTTCCTATAAGACATTCACTTAGGTGATTCTTTCCACATTATTGAAATAAAGGAAAACAAACCCTTTTTCCTCCATGATCTCCATTACCCAAAATCTTAGTGAACTTCTTCTTTCTCTTCCATGGTGAGTCTGAGAGTTGGTTAAGGTAAACATTGTTAATCATGTTTCGTGAAAACTGATTAGGCATGATCACAACATCTTTCACTCTAGTGATCATCCCACTTGACTGCTCATCGAAAAATCATCCATCACATTCAACATTAATTAAGTTCCTTCTGATTCCTGCCATTGGATAAAACTAGAAGCATAGTGTGAGCATTACTTATCATAGCAGAAGACCATATAGTCATGAAAATAATTACTTATAGGATATCTAAATCATGTCACCTTCCATAATCTATGACACCCAAGGTTCATTATAGGTTATTCATAGGTAACTTATATTTAAATCTTTTATAATGGTTCATGAAGAATTTGTGAATTCCCAAAGCATATCCCCCAAGAGTGTCAAACCAGGTGTGTAGCAAGGCCTGTTGTCATGTACCATATTACCTCAAGTCAAGCCTGGAACATCTTTTCGAATTTTTTACCCCTAGGTACATCTAGGCCAGAGCCACATCCACTTGTAGTATCTAGATAGGGATTTATTTATAAGAAACCACTCATTCTATCCTTTACCAAAATTCTAGGACATTTTCCTAAACGTTAACTCATCCTTATACTTATCCTTAGAGACATCCCTAGACATATCCTTAGAAATAAACTTAGGGATTTCACTAAGTTTTTCTCATCCTAGTTTCCAAAGGTTGACTAAACCTTTCCTTTGATATCAAATATAGTGATCCAGGCTTAACATATATAGATATTACATCATTTTAAATGAATATTTAGTATATTGAAAAAATACATACCCAAGGACTATAATAGTTTAGTGTCTTTGGAAACTTGGAAAAAAAATATTCTATCATGGTGAAAGATCTTCAACATATCCCATAAAGATATAAAACATCATTAATTCTACCTAAAACCATTATTCATAACCTGGGAAGAGGAAACATAAGAAATGGATGAGTACAGATGGTCAGTAAGGGTAAATAAATAAAATGCATAAGCATAACATGAAAAAAGGGAATGGAACATGAGCATAACATTTGATGGTCAGAACCTGCATATCAGATATCATAATAAAGATTTTAAAATTTATAAGACATGTATCATAAGGAAATAATGAACACAATCCATGAGAGCATAACATAGGAATAAAAAATTGGATTGTGGAAAACACATATAAAAACCCTAAGTCAAGGTTTCTTACCAAGACCTTTGTAACATGTTAGGCTTGGATTAATCACCTGTGTACCTGCTTCGGGCTTGGGATTCTATCCCATATACCCTCTTGTTTTGGAATTGGGATGTCCTCCCTTGTACCCTCTTGTTTCGGGATTGGGATACCCTCCCATGTACCCTCTTCTTTTGGGATTGGGATATCCTCCTGTGTATCCTCTTCTTTTGGGATTGGGATGTCCTCCCGTGTACCCTCTTCTTTCAGGATTAAGATGTTCTCCCCTGTTCCCTATTGTTTTGGGATTTGGATATTCTCTCACTTTCCCTCTTGTTTCAGTATTTGGATGTTCTCCCCTATTCCCTCTTGTTTCAGGATTTGGATGTTCTCCCCTTTCCCCTCTTGTTTCGAGATTGGGATGTTCTCCCTTGTTACCTCTTGTTTCGAGCTTGGTATGCCTTTCCGTGTACCCTTTGAGATCATAAAACATTTATCATTACCCAATGAATTAGAGGGAGATATAGGTCCCACCCATCTCATAATAAAATCATTCATACATTTTCCACAAGATAATAAAACATTCATCATATCATGACCCATAAAAATACATAGATTTTATAAACATCAAATCATAACCCATGAAATGAAATGAGTATCATTAATATTTCATCACATCATAACCTATAGAAAAGAGATAGGTTTCATAACCATTTCATAAAAACATAACTTGTGAAAATAAGCGGGATTCATAAACATGGAACCCACGGAAAAGAAATGTATTTCATAAACATATAACCCATATAAGAGAAACATGTTTCATAAAGACCATGAATTTAAGCGTAAACCATTCATGGAAATGATATGAATGGAACCTTTAGATCATTTCCTAGAAAGGTATGAGTAACATCAATGAATGTCATCATAGATGAAAAATAATTTTGAAACATATTTCAAAAATGTTTCTTGAGTAAAATATCCTTTCTTATTTTAAAAAGGATTTTTAATACATAAAACCTTTTAAAAATATTTTTATTAGAAAATACCTTAAAAACTTATAAAGAAGGCATGAAATCATTTTGAAAACCTTTTTCATTGAAAACTTATAAAATAAGATTCAAACCATTTAAAAAACATTTTTCCTTGAAAACACTTTGAAAACTTATAAAAAGATCTTGAAAATATTTTAAAAACCATTGTACTTGAAAACTTATAAAAGAATCTTGAAAACATTTTGAAAACCATTTTTCTTGAAAACTTATAAAAGAACCTTGAACAAATTTTGAAAACCATTTTCTTTGAAAATAACTTTTAAAAACATTTTCTTAATGATTAACCCTTTTAAAAATTTAAGGGAGCTTCAAAGAATTGATGACGGGTAAATCCGTATATATCATATGAGGTCAAAAGAACATTCCTTTTGCATGGTAAAACAAGTTAAAAAATTTCCTTGTTTAGAAAGTGACAAGAATATTCCCTTGAGTAGATTGGTAAACGAAAAAGGGTGAAAATTTCTTTTAAATCTTATAGGATAATGACATAATATTCTTGGAAACCATTTTTTGAAAACATATATTTCCGACCAAAGAAAGAGTAATGTTAAGCTTTTCTAAAAACACTTTCTTAACTATCTTATGTACCAAAGATTAGAATATGATACCAATACATGAATATATAATGAAATAACATAGGATAATGAAACTCATGAATATTATTGAGATATGGATCATAAGATTCTATCAAAGGAATCATAAATATAAATAATCTCGAAAAGCAATGAGATTGTCTTAATAAAATATTATAACTTGGTATCTTGGGTTCATACTCTCCATGTAAGGAAATCAAATTACATGAATAATATAATATCATTAAAATATTTATATTCATGATATTTCATGAAAAAGGGAACTATATGCACCTCAAAAAAGAGTTTAGGTGTATAAAAAAACATGAGTCTCAAAAAGGAAAATTGAGACAAAACATTTTACCGATTTGGTAACTTTTGAAAGTTAAATCCCTTGAAATAAGGATAATAAATTGGACATGTGAATACCCATAAATTTAAGTGTATTATATATATAATACAATCATGGGAAGTACATGGAACACAAAAAAATGAAAGAGTTGCGAACATAACATGTATCTCACGGAAATTAAATGTGAGATAAAATCCCCTTACCTTGTGTCTTGACTCTCTCTGTACTCATACAAGTTTCCTGTATAATAAATATAATTTTATTATAAATATTTTAAAAAATAATATTCTTATACATAATACCATATATGGTTTTATTATGACCTATATTACCCACTTATTAAGGATCCTATGTTAATTTTTTATTTCGGGTAATATTCGCTTTGTTCTTCACATGTGTCTTAATTTGTTATATCTTTGATCCTTATACTTATATCATGATTCCAGAATGCAATACATGATATAAATATAAGGTATATACAATATATTTGTATTATAATAATCTATATAATATAGTAGTAAGAAATGGAATACATCGTTCATGGAGATGGTAAGCCGTACGTACGCATGAACGTTTTTTTTTGTTTTTTTTGTCGTATTGAAAGAAAGTATGTAAATGAAATATGTATATATATGTTTGTATACATATATATATCATAATTTAAGTATAATTAATATATCATATATATCATATAATTTAATTAAACCCATCCTCAATACATTCCATGTGGTGTTTGAATGAATCATATCGCTTTGAGGGGGTGGTAGTCCACACTTCCTCAAATGAGATTATCGTATTAACACCAAATGGAAAGAAAAAGGATGTGTGTTGTAAAATGAGTAAATAATCATAAATAAATAATAAATATAATAAATTTCATATATAAATGGACTGTACATCATAATGTCCACTATGATTGGTGGTAATGGAGAGATGAACAAACATCATTTCGTGAGGCAGTAGGTCGCCGTACACAAAAACAATATGTTCGATATCCATTAGATGGAGGTGTGTGAATGTATAGGTAGAAATATTTGCTAAAAAATCATATTATATATATGATAATGGTTTTTTTACAAAATAATGGAATAAATAGTGGGGGGGGGGTGAATAAGGGAAATAAAGTAAATGAGATTGAGAGAAGACGTTACCTCTAAATTGGGTAACTCCTTTTGGTTTGTGCCAAAAAGCTTCTTTGAGAGTATTTCTTCCAAAAGGGAGACTTCAAGGTATAAGGGATTATTTTTGGGAGGCTATTTGGGTAGATTTTTTTTTTAACTTAAAAGGTTATAGAGGTGTGAGTAATGGGTAAATGTGGTGTCCTTTTATAGGGAAGGAAAATGACTCACACGGAAGTTTTGGAAACAAGTTAGGTGTGCACATGTTCATACCTAGAAAAAGTCATACTAAACCAAAAAAAATAAACAATGTAAGGTTTATGGACTAATTATGGATATAAAATGGGTTTTGGACAAATGTTTTGGTCATTTGGGCCCTTAATTTTAAGGTTTAGTCCCTAATTAAGCTTAATTTGGTATTAACCACTGTGATTAATTTTAATCACTTTTACTAATCATTTTGGTAAAAAATTAACTTAGTATTATTATAATATAAATATTATACTGAATAAAATGGTTTATATTGGTTTTTTTAAATTCAATTCACATAAGCAGAAAAATTAAGATTAGTGATAATCCTGCAGACGGGACAGAATAACGAAGTTTTAAAGTAGGAAAAGGTTCAAAATTTTGTAAAGATTTTATATTCAGTTTAAAAGTGAAATTGATTCTAATGAATTAAATTGTATTAACAGATGTTATATTTATATAATATGACCATAAAACATATTTATAATATCACTCAACATTAATAATTAATTAAAAAAAAGATAGTTTTTAACTAAAAAGTAGTATTTTTCACTATTCATCAAAAATGAAGTTTCTCAGAAAAATCCCAAAAATTCACCCTATTCTAATTTCATAATTCTGAATTCAAAAATTAATTTTATTTTATCAAATTAAATTTATAAATGGGTATAAAATTAATTTTATTATTAAAGACGGTTCATTCAGGAAAACAATATTTTTAACATAAAAGCACTTTACCAAAAATCTTATCTTTCATTATCAATATGTTTTATTTATATAAAAAAATTATAACAAATATTTATAAAGTAGTTATTACTATTCCTATAACTACGTTTAACGGTTATTTTATAATTATCTCATTTAATTTATTATATATATATATATATATAAATATGTTTCATAGAAACTCAGTGTTGTGTGCATCGTATGCCAAGTCGGTGTTGCTTATAGCACAAGCTAAATTGGTATTGCGTGTAGCATAATCCAAGTTAGTATTGTGTGAAAGGAATGTTTGAATTAGTGTTTTAATATATATATAAAGAACTATTTCTAGTGTCATGTGAAATGAAAAATATTGAAAAGATAAATTAATTCAAAAAAAATAATTCACAAAATCTTAGGGTGTTACAGTCAAAGACTCAATCCTATATAATGCATGTACCATTGATCTCTATAAAAAATTTATTGGTATGCTGAGTCAACAATAAGATAGTCAATGTCCCAGTGAATGGATATGTCGACCGCCACACCAACACTGGATTCTTTGGCCTGAAAGCCGTACTCAAAACACTTTGATACTATTTCCCTAAATACCAGCCAAATCTTCATTAGGGGACTACTCCAAACACTATCCTAAGGGTCGAACCACCTATGATACCAATCTTTAATGACCCTACCCAATGGGGCTTGAGCCGAAACTGCCCCAAGCCCACCTCTATAAACCAGGGGATGGAGACAAGCACCGAAAGGCATATCTAACTTGGGAGGATTTTTTTAATGTACCTGTACACACACAATTGACCATCTTGATGAAAAATTGTAGAGGAATAAATGAAAAAATGAAACATATAGCACCCCCAGTTTAGGTAATTAACCATTTATTTTTTTTTAAGTATAAAGTTTTTGGGTTAAGTTTGGTAAGGTTTGGAGCTATTTTGGAATGCTCGTGAGGATTTTATAGAGGTGTAGAGTTTGAGAATGGTAAGTAGAAACTATGAAACACCTCTACAAAACCGTGCAAGGGAAAACATAGGTCACTAGATTGGCGCACGGTTTTTCCAAACCATTTGGACAACTAGGTGAAACTATGAAAAGTGGAACAGAGGGGATGATCATGATTTTCACACAATTTTTCAAACCATATGAGACAACTGTGTAAGGGGTGTTTAGGTGTAGTAGATGACATATGGTTTGCGCATGGTTTTCCTAACCATGCACCCTAACCATGCACCGTTTGAAACAAGATCCAAAAATTGTGGATCTAATTTGTATTTCCCTCTTAATGGTTCATTTTTCTCTTAGTTAGACCATAAAAAAATTTCTGATCCTCCCAAAGGCCATGGAGACCCTTCCCATTGACCTAGGAGCAATATGTTGGTAATTCTTTGTGCGTTGGAGACCCATATTTCTTGGTAAGTGCTTGTTCTTGGTGTTTTCCTTATATTTCTTCTTCTTACCTCTCTTAGATTCATGGATCTAATCCATTTGGGATATATCCATGGTGAATGATGATAATAATGATGATATATGATTGTTTTGATGATAGGGAACAAGATCTTAGGTGATTTTTTCAAGATCCAATCCAAGTTTGTTTATGAAAACCCTGTTTTTTTATTACACACTTAAACATGATTTATTACATAAAATATAAACTTGATATAACATAGAAGATCAAGATTTATAGTGTCTTTGGGGCTTAGGAACATTACATAACGACTTAAAACATGAAACACAACATCTTTATTGAAAACTTCCTTTACATGATGACTACATTACCTCGTACTTAGCATTGCATGGGATAACCTGAGGAAACGCATAAGAAAAGGGTGAGCTATAAATCCCAGTAAGGGAGTAAAAAAGGCATAACATGAAGAATACAATACATGTTAGGCAATAGGCATATCAATGGAGCATAAGAGAAATATGAACACAAAGGCATGATATAACATGATTATCATAACATGGAAATGTGGCAACAACACTTAACATGGTATTAGCATGATCCAAGGCTCATTGCACATGGATAATGAGTAAACCCTCATTTAAATTGAATTATAATGAGTAAAACCTCATTTCACTTGATTTATCATGATAATAATCATTACCCAATGCATTGGAGCACTATCAGGGCACACCCTTCTTAAACATTTCATTTCATGCATAAGTGTGCCACATGGATCATACAATATGGAGTCATTAAACATAATCATTTATTAAAAGATAAAAGAATGTGGAATAAATATATGAAACTATATAAACAATAAGTAAATTTTCATAAAGGTGAATACCCTTTATAGAGAAATGGGCATGGTATTCACGACACAATGACTTTGGCTTGGAAACTCACGATGCAATTTCAACAAAATAACAATGTGACATAAAAATTCATAAAAATGGTTGAAGAGAGATAAAGGGGTATATCATAATATTTAAATTAAATGGAAAGTAAGGGGGTCATATAGATACATGTCCCAATAAATTAAATGGAATTTATATTCATAATACAAAATAATTGCTTGAATGAAAATGAGGAGAGAGAAATTCCTTACAGAATTTCGGCATGTTAACGAGTGTACATGAGAAGAGTTAATGAGAGATAAAGGGGTCTATCATAATTCAAAAATAAATAGAGAATTATGGGGGAGGTTCTAAATCATACCCTAATATTTATATTTGAAAATAAAAGGGCATTACAATATTAAGAAACTTGGATAAAATGAGAAAGGAAGGAATCCCTTATAGAATTTCGACAAGGTAACAAGTATACATAGAAGGAATAGATGAGAGAGAAAGGGATCTCTCATCATTGAAACATAAATAGGACAGTATAGGGGAGATTATAAATCATACCCCAACATTTATAATTGAAAATAAAATGGCATAACAATATTAAGAAACTTGGATAAAATGAGAAAGGAAAGAATCACTTACAGAATTTCAGCATGGTAATGGGTATGCATGGAAGGCATTGATGAGAGATAAATGGGTCTTTAATCATTCAAACATAAATAGGAAAATATAGGGAAGGTGTGAAATTATACCCCAAAATTTATAAATGAAAATAAAATGGCATAACAATATTAAGAAACTTGGATAAAATGAGAAAGGAAGGAATCCCTTACTTGGAAGTGTGATCCCAAAGGCTTAGGAGGGGCTTGAGAGAGGATTCTTGAGAATTTGGGGAGACTTGGGAGGATTCTAAAGATAGGAGGGAAGAGGTTGGTCGATCTAAAAAGGATTTTAGTGAATATTAAGTGGTATCTTGTGTGTTTTTATATAGGAAAAGGAAGATAATTGTTTATTATTTAGGTTTTGTCCACCACACATTAAACTAAACAAAACTACAAACCAAACCACGGTTTCTGCCCATGGTTTTTTCCAAAGGGGAGTGTAAAAAATTATTTTATAATTCAAATTTCCTAAATTCTTAAAATATTAGGCTTGCTTCTGTGGAGGTGAGTCACACTCTCAAGGAAATCAATTTAAAAAGTTAAAATGTTTTATAAGTCCTGGAGGGTCCACTAAATATTTGTAAAATAAATCAAAAAACACTAAAATCACATTATTTTAATGGTAAATCATATATTGGATGAACATAATGTTTATAGTATTTTATTACATCACTATTTTTTCATTATTATATCATAAAACACATTATATATTTAAATGGTATTTAATTTTTACCCAAAAATTCGACTGTCTCAGAAAATTTTGAAAAATTAACCATTGGATAATTTTGACATCCTGATTCCAAAAGTAATATTCATTTTATCTAAAAAATTATCTAAATATTTGAATTTTTACTTTTAAAATAAAAACCGACATTTATCGAAAATTCATGGGTTTTGACAAAAATAGCTTTCAAACCTTAACAAAAATTACAATTGTATTCATAGAAATTATACAATCATTCATATTTAATAAAAAGAAATTTATTAATAATATTTTATTAAAATATTATTTAATTAAAAAATCCATTAATTCATCAAAATATATTTCTTTATTGAATATTAACTAAAAATACTATTTGTACTTTAAAAACTATTTAAAAAGTAACAATAATAAAATGAATGTATATTCTCTCTAAAAAAATAATGTACATAATAATAGTACTAGGGTCTCGCTAAATAACCCATTATAACACCCGCATTAGACCGAAGGGTAAGGTTTGTGATGGTGACAGACTCTTAGGGTGGCTTGGATAACATCGCTCGGGTGGTAATCTTTATAAACTTCCAATTATCCCGTAGGCAGTTCCGTTCGAGCTTAACGTGTTGAAGATCAGATTGGTCTTGGTCAAGAGAAAAGCCCAATGACATCACCTCCTTTCCGAGCTCCGAAAAATGGTTTTTTATGGAGAAATTCTACTGGAAAAGGCCATCGCTTCCTTTGTTTGAGTAAATTGGATTTGTTAAAGCCCTATATTTATAATAATCATGTGACCACTATTCAATGACTATATTAGCAAAAATCATAATTCTTAACAGTATTTTAAAATACAAAAACATAAAACTAAGGAATTTCACATTTTATATAACCATTTTACATAATAAGAAATTTAATTGGATCAAAATGAGTTTTCATTAATGAAAGTTTGGGTCATTGCAATCTTACCCCCTTAAGAAATTTCTCCCTCAAAATTTTCTTTTCCCACACTAAAAGAAATTCGGGTAACTATGCCTCATCACTTCCTCTGATTCCCATGTTGCTTCTTCAAACTTGTGGTTTCTCCACAACACCTTGACGAGGGCATTGACTAATGTCATAGAACTCTTTCTCTACAATCTAATATCTTCACCGGGTTATCTTCACAGGAGAGGTCCTTCTCCAATTGTACCACTTATGGATTAAGTACATATTATGGGTCAGGTATGTACTTCCTCAAGAGTGATACATGGAATACATCATGTACTTGAGATAGGTTTGGTGGGAGTGCTAGTCGGTAGGCCACTGCTCCAATGTGATCAAGGATATCAAAAGGGACAATGTACCTTGGACTAAGATTTAAATTCTTCCCAAATCTCATAACTCTATTCCACAATGATATGAGGAGGAATACCATGTATCCGACATTAAACTCTAGGTCTCGTCAAAAATTATCATCATAGCTCTTTTGTCGACTCTGAGCAGCTTTAATGTGATGTTGGATGGTCTTAAACTTCTCCACCATTTCTTCAACCATCTCTGGACCTAGGAGTTTTTGCTCCCCAACTTCATCCCAATATTCCAGTGTTCTGCACCTCTTCCCATATAGAGCTTCATAAGGAGCTATTTGGATGCTTGAGTAGAAACTTTTATTGTAAGAGAACTAAACCAGAGGAATATGTTGATCCCATCCTCCTCTGAAGTCCATTGAGAATGCTCTCAACATGTCCTCAAGTGTTTGGATATTCCACTCAGATTGACCATCAATTTGAGGATGATAAGCCATACTAAAGTTTAACTCAGTATCCAGAGCATGTTGAATACTCTTCCAAAACTTAGAGTTGAATCTTGGATATCAATCAGATACAATAGATAATGGTACTCCATGAAGACTTACCATGTCTTTGATGTATATCCCTGCCAATTTATCCAATGATAAATCCTCCCAAATTGCAATGAAGTGTGCATTCTTTTTAAGATGATCCACAACAACCCAGATAGCATTATTTCCTTCAGATGTCTTCAGAAGTATAGTGGCAAAGTCCATGGCGATGTTCTACCATTTACATGCTGGTATGGGTAATGGTTGTATCATCCCCTTAGACTTATACTTCTCAGCCTTCACTTTCTGACATACCAGACACTTTGATGTATACCCAGTGATCTCTTTCTTCATGTTATACCACCAATAATTCTCTCATAGATCTCGATACATCTTTGTGTTTCTTAGGTGAATGGAGAAATTCAAACTATGTACATCATCCAAAAGTTATTTCTTCAACTCTATATTGGATGGAACACATAGTCTTGTCCCAAATATCACAATTCCTTCTTCATTAACATTTATCTCCAAGGATTTCCCTTTTATAATAGTTTCTACCTTCTTCTGAATTCCCACATCATCTTTTTAAGCATCCTTTAACCTTTCCAAAAGAGACGGTTGAGAAATAATTTATGAAAGGATTGATGATGTTCCCTTCTTTATGATTCCCATGTCTATCTTTATAAAATATAAGAATATTGGATCCTTTTCAATTCTCATCAATGATATAATCGTTGGGTGATTTATACTTAGAGCATCCGCCACCTTGTTCGCTTTCCCAGGGTGGTAATGGATTGAACAGTCATAGTCTTTGATCAAATCTAACCATCTTCGTTGGCACATATTAAACTATTTATGTGTGAATATATACTTGAGGATTTTGTGGTTCACATATATTTCACACTTATCCCCAAATAGGTAATGTCGATAAATTTTTAAAGTGATGATCACCACAGCCAACTCCAGATCATGTGTTGGATAGTTCTTCTCATGAACTTTCAATTTCCTTGAAGCATAGACAATGAATTTGTCATTTTTCATCAACACACAACCCATACCCTTTTTCGAAGCATCACTAAATACCATAAAAAGTTCTCCACTTTTGGGTATTATGAGAATGGGCGTAGTGATAAACCCCCTTTTCAAATCCTTATAGCTTTCTTCACATTCATCACTCTAAGAAAACTTTAATCCCTTCCAAGTTAGCTTGGTAAGAAGGTTGGACAATCGCGAGAAATTTCTCACAAATCGATGATAATATCCAACTAACCCTAGGAAGATACAGATATTATTACTGATGTTGGCCTTGACTATCCCTCAATTTCAACTATCTTGGAGGGATCCACAGATATCCCATTGCTTGTGATGATATTACCCAAGAATGAGACTTCCTTTAACATAAATCACACTTTCTGTACTTTTCATAGAGGTTCTCCTTTCACAAGGTCTCTAGTACAGTGCTTAGATGCTACTCATGCTCCTCCTTGGTTTTTGGAGTATATTAGAATATCTTCTATAAAGACTACCAAAAATTTATCAAGGTAATATCTAAAGACTCTATTCATCAAGTACATGAGGATTGATGGATCATTAGTGAGTCTGAAAGGCATTAATATGAATTCATAGTGCCCTTACCTTGTACAAAAAGTAGTCTTGGGGATATCCTCCTTCTTCACCCTTACTTGGTAAAATCCTGACCAAAAATCCAGCTTGGAAAAGTATTGTTCTCCACGTAGTTGATCGAACAAGTCATCAATTCGTGGTAGAGGATACTTGTTCTTTATTGTGATTTTGTTGAGATCACAATAATCAATGCAAAGGTTCATTGACCCATCCTTCTTCTTGATGAAGAGGACTAGTGCACCCCATGGTGAAGCACTTGGGCGTATAAACCCTTTATCCAGATTTTCCTATAGTTGTTTTTCTTCAGCTCCTAAAGCTCCACAACAACCATTCTATATGGAGTCTTGGATATTGGAAACACCCCAGGTATAAGGTCAATTGAGAATTAAACATCTCTTCTAGGGGTAAGACTAGGAAATTACTTAGGAAACACTTCAGTGAATTCCCTCACAATAGGAATGTCTTCAAGGATGGTTGCTTCTTTAGACTTAATCATCTGATCTAGATACACATTCTCATAGGGTAGTAATATCCACACTTGAGATAATGGTGCTAAAGAAGATTTATCTTCCTCCTTTCACTTGTATAGAATCTGGGGTCGATTCTCCATATGGAGAGTGATTTCCCTCCCAAGATAATTTATGTTAGATCTATATATGGAAATCCAATCCATGCCGAGAATTGCGTGAAATTCCACCAGAGGGAGTATGAAGAGGTTCTTCGGGAAGTTCAATCCACAAATTATGACAAGGGAGGAGTTATATTAATGGTATGCAATGATTTCCCCATTTTCCATACTCACCGACATCTTTACTTACATGATTTTTGGGGGTGTTGGGATTGTTCTACTAAAATTTCAGGATACAAAAAGAACGTGTAGAACCAGAATCAAAAAGTACGTTCTCTATTTTTGAATGAATAACTAGAATACCTATCACCAATTTGTTTTCGGGGTTCACTTTGGTAGTAGTGATGGAAAAAGCTTTCCCTTGCTGCCTTGGAGGTTGTGGTTGCCTCTGAAAACCCTTGTCTCATGGCATTGATTTTTAAGGTGCCCTTGTTCTTTGTAGTCATAGTAATGGACAACGCGTTGATAGTTGAACATAGAATTCCTCTCCTCTGTCGTAGCCGTGGGTTTTTCTTGTCGGCTGTTAATGGATTGGTTCCCTTCTCTTCCACACCTAAAGCATTTCCTCGTCCCCTTCAGGAAATTTCCAGGATGCTTCTTTTCGCACCTTTGGCAAGTGGATTGCTGGATTTTCTTAGAACTACTAGATTTATCCATTGGACCACTAGAATTGAATTCCGCCTTACACTTATTATCCCTATGATAACCCTGAGATTTTCTGATCTCCATTTTGACTTTGAGGGCACATCAAAAAATTTCCTCATAACTCTCGAAGTCACAGATCACTAGGGATTTCCATAGGCTAGGTTTTAGCCCACCAAATAATCGGAAAACCTTGAATTCGGGGGTAATGAAAAATTCATAGGCATATCATGCAAGCCTTGTGAAGTTTTTCTTATACTATCCGATGGATTCGTCATCTTTTTTCTTGAGGGAAAGGAATTCCCTTTCCATATTAAGTCATAGGGTGTGAGGAAAATATTTTTCGAAAAACATTTTCCAGAAATCCTTCCATTCCAATGCCTCAATCTCTTCCTCAGGATTCATATTTTTGATCAATGTCCACCATTTATCAGCTTCAACCTTTATGCGATAATCATCCAGAAGAACCTTGTATTGTTCGGAACATTGAAATATGGAGAAGATATTTTCAATGGAGTTGATCCATTGTTCGGGGATTGAGGGATTATATGATCCATTAAAAGTAGGAGGATGTTGTATCATGAAGCTCTCGATTGTGACTTGTTCTTTCTTAGGGGGGGTTGAATTATCCTCTTGACCCATGTTTCTATTCAAATATTGAGTTAACTGAGAGAGTATCATGACAAAGTTCGCGATTCCTGCTCCCATCAGATTGGGCATCTCATTAGAACAGTCATCACATTGATCTTCACATTGGTTGTTAGACCAAGTCCTCCTATTATCGGTCATTGTTTAGAATAAGGGAAATTTAGGGGTAACACATAAAGGTTAATCCAAAGACAAAAACAGATGACTTATAAATTACTTTTACTTCCTTAACTTATGAATATATAGGCTTCAATCTATGTTATCCATGATCTACTTCCCAACATTTATTCTTAGGGGATTTTTTCTCCCTTAAAAATGGTTCATACTAAGCTTGTGAATTTACCAAATCATATCCCCTAGGAGTTTCATAACCATGATTTTATCAAGGCCCATTGTCATGTACTAGGATTCCCCGAGTCAAGCCCGAAACTCCTTTTCGGAGTTTTCACTCCTAGGTACATCTGTTCCAGAGCTGCCTCTACCTGCTCGTATCCAGACATGGATATATTTTCTTGATAAACCACTTAATCAATAATCACCAAAATTTAGGGATATTTTTATTATAATTATTCTTATCTTTAAGGCTTCAAAAGGGTTTTCTAATCCTAATCCCAAAAATAACTAAACATATCCTTTGATAGAAACTATGACAAACCTTATTTTTATTACACACTTAAACATGATTTATTTCATAAAATATTCACTTGATAAAACATATAATATCGAGAGGACTAGTGTCTTTGGAGATTAGAAACATTACATAATGACTTAAAACATGAAACACAATATATTTATTGAAAAAATACTTTACATGACCATTACATTCCCTCATACTTAGCATTGCATGGGATAACCTAAGGACATGCATAAGAAAAGGGTGAGTTATAAAGGCATGATATATAACATGGTTATCATAACATGGAAATGTGGCAACAACACTTAACATGGTATTAGCCTGAGCCAAGGATAATTGCACATGTAGAATGAGTAAACCCTCATTTAACTTGAATTATAATTAGTAAACCCTCATTTCACTTGACATATCATGATTCTAATCTTTACCCAATGCATTGGAGCGCTATCAGGGCTCACCCTTCTTAAAAATTTCATTTCATGCATAAGTGTGCCACATGGATCATACAACATGGAGTCATTAAACATCATCATTTATTACACTATAAAGGAATGTGTAATACATATATTAAATTATATAAAAAATAAGTAAATATGCATAAAGGTTAATACCCTTTATAGAGAAATGGGCATGGTATTCACTACACAATGACTTTGGCTTGGAAACTCGCGATGCAATTTTGACAACATAACAACGTGACATAAAAATTCATAAAAATGGTTGATGAGAGAGAAAGGGGTGTCTCATCATATGTACATGAAATGGAAAATAAGTGGGTCATATAGATACATGTCCCAACAAATGAAATTGAATTTATATTCATAATAAAAAATAATTTATTGAATGTAAATGAGGAGAGAAAAATTCCTTACAGAATTTCGGCATGGTAACAGGTGTACATTGGAGGAATTAATGAGAGAGAAAGGGGTACCTCATAATTAAAACATAAATAGGGAATTATGGTGGAGGTTATAAATCATACCCCGAAATTTATAATTGAATATAAAAGGGAATAACAATATTAATAAACTTGGATAAAATGAGAAAGGAAGGGATCCCTTACAGAATTTTGGCATGGTAACGGGTGTACATGTAAGGCATCGATGAGAGAGAAATGGGTCTATCATAATTAAAACATAAAGAGGAAAGTACATGGGAGGTGATAAATTATACCCCAACATTTATAATTGAAAATAAAAGGGCATAACAATATTAAGAAACTTGGATAAAATGAGAAAGGAAAGAATCCCTTATAGAATTTCGGTATGGTAACGGGTATACATGGAAGGAATATATGAGAGAAAAGGGGTATATCATCATTAAAACATAAAGAGGAAATTATAGTGGATGTTTTAAATTATACCCCAACATTTATAATTGAAAATAAAATGGCATAAAAATATTAAGAATCTTGGATAAAATGAGAAAGGAAGGAATCCCTTACTTGGAAGTGTGATCCCAAAGGCTTGGGAGGGGCTTGAGAGAGGATTATTGAGAGCTTGGGGTGCCTTGGGAGGATTATAGAGAGAGTAGGGAATAGGTTTGTCAAGATCTAATGGATTTTAGTGAATATGAAGTGGGATATTGGGTGGGTTTATATAGGAAAAGGGAGAGAATTATTTATTATTTAGGTTTTGGCCACCACACATTAAACTAAACAAAAACACAAACCAACCCATGGGTTTTTCCCATGGCTTTTTCCAAATTGGAGTGGAAAACATTATTTTATAATTCTAATTTCCGAAATTCTTGAAACATTAGGCTTGATTATGTGGATGTGAGTCACACTCTCAAGGAAATCAATTTAAAAAGTTAAAATGTTTTATAAGTATTGGAGGGTCCACTAAATCTTTGTAAAATAAATCAAACAACACTAAAATCACATTATTTTAATTTTAAAACATATATTTGAAGAAAATAATGTTTATAGTATTTTATTACATTACTATTGGGTCATTATGATGTCATAAAACACATTATATATTTAAACTGTATTTAATTTTTACCCAAAAATTCGACTGTCTCAGAAAATTATGAAAAATTCACCATTGGATAATTTAAACAGCCTGATTCCAAAAATAATATTAATTTTATCCAATTTTTTTTCTAAATATGTGAATTTTTACTTTTAAAATAAAAACATACATTTATTGAAATTCATAGGTTTTGACAAAAACAGCTTTCAAACCTTAACAAAAATTACAATTGTATTCATAAAAATTATACGATAATTCATATTTAATTAAAAGAAATTTATTAATAATATTTTATTAAAATAATTTATAATTAAAAAATCCATTAATTCATCAAAATATATTTCTTAATTGAATATTAACTAAAAACACTATTTGTGCTTTAAAAACTATTTACAAAGTAACAATAATAAAATGAATGTATATTATCTATACAAAAATAATGTAAATAATCATAGTACTAGGGTCTCACTACATAAACCCTTATAAAACCCATATAAGACTGAAGGGTAAGGTGTGCGATGGTGATAGACTCTTGGGGTGGATCAAATAACATCGCTCAGGTGGTAATCTCTATCAACTTCCACTTCTCCCATATGCAGTTCTGTTCGAGCTTAACATGTTGAAGCTCAGCTTGGGCTTGGTCAAGAGTGAAGCCCAATGATGCCAAATCCTTTCTGAGCTCTGAAAAATGGTCTTCGTATGGGGAAATTCGACTGGACAAGGACATCGCTTAATTTTTCTAAGTAAATTGGATTTGTTAAAGCCCTATATTTATACTAATCATGTGATCAATGTTCAATGTCTATATTAGAAATAGTCACAATTTTAATGTTATTTTAAAATCCAAAAATATAAAACCAAGTAATTTCACATTTTATATAACCATTTTACATAATAAGTCATTTAATTTGATCAAAATGAGTTTTCATTAATGAAATTTTGGGTCGTTACAATATCCCCCATTAAGAAATTTCACCCTCAAAATTTCCTTTTCCCACACTAAAACAGATGTGGGAAACTCTGCTTCATCACTTCCTCTAATTCTCACATTGCTTCTTTAAACTTGTGGTTTCTCCACTAAACCTTGATGAGGGGCATTGTCTCATGTCGTAGAAAATTTTCTCTACAATCTAAGATCTTCATTGGATTCTCTTCATAGGAGATGTTATTCTCTAATGGTACCACTTATAGTTTAAGTACATTCAATGGGTCAGGTATGTACTTACTCAAGAGTGATACATGGAATACATCATGTAGTTGAGTTAGGTTCGGTGGGAGTTATAGTTGGTAGGTCATTTCTCCAATGCGATCAAGGATCTCAAAAGGTCCAATGTACCTTGGACTAAGATTTCCCTTATTCCCAAATCTCTTAACTCTCTTCCATGGTGATATGCAGAGGAATACCATGTCTCCAACATCAAAATCTAGGTCTCATCGAAGATTATCAACATATCAATTTTGTCGACTATGAGCAGATTTAATGTGCTGCTGGATGGTCTTAACCTTCTCCACTATTTCTTCGAGCATCTATGGACCTAGGAGTTTTCACTCCCCAACTTCATCCCAACATGCCGGTGTTCTACACCTCTTCCCATACAGGGCTTCATAAGGATCCATTTTGATGATTGAGTAGAAACTATTATTGTAAGAGAACTCAACTAGAGGAATATGTTGATCCCATCCTCCTTTGAAGTACCTTGATCATGCTCTCAACATTTCCTCAAGTTTTTGGATAGTCCGCTCAGATTGGAAATCAGTTTGAGGATGATAAGCCATACTGAAGTTCATCTCAGTATCTAGATCATGTTTAAGACTCTTCCAAAACTTAGAGGTGAATCATGGATCTCGATTGGATACAATCAATAGTGGTACTCCCTACAGCCTTACCACATCTAAGATGTATATCTGTTATAGCTGATCTAATGAGAAATCCTCTGAAATTGCAATGAAGTGTTCAATATTTGTAAGACGATCCAAAACAACCCATATAGAATTGTTTCATTTGGATGTCTTCATAAGTCTAGTGACAAATTCCATGGTGATGTTCTCCTATTTGCATGCTGGTATGGGTAATGGTTGCATCATCCCCTTAGACTTCTACCTATCAGCCTTCACTTTCTGATATACCAGGCACTTTGATGTATACTTATCAATCTACTTCTTCATGTTATCCCACCAATAATTCTCTTAGATATCTTGATACATCTTTGTGTTTCCTGGGTGAATGGAGAAATTCAATCTATGTGCAACATCCGAAATTTCTTTCTTCAACTCTAGATTTGATGAAACACATAGTTTTGTCCCAAATATCAAAATTCCTTATTCATTAACATTGGACTCTGAGGATTTCCCTTTTCTGATAGTTTCCACCTTCTTCTAAATCCCCAAATCATCTTTTTGAGCATCCTTTAACCTTAGCAAAACAGACAATTGAGCAATCATTTGTGAAAGTATCGATAATTTCCCCTTATTTATGATTCTCATGTCCATATTCATAAAATCTATGAAGATTGGATCCTTTTCAATTCTCATCAATGATAGAATTTTTGGGTCCTTTCTACTTAGAGCACCCGATACCTTTTTCACTTTCCTAGGGTGGTAATGGATTGAGCAGTCATAGTCCTTAACCACATCTAACCTTCTTCGTTGGTGCATATTCAACTCTTTCTCTATGAATATATACTTGAGGCTTTTGTGGTCCACATATAGTTCACACTTCTCCCCAAAGAGGTAATGTTGCCAAATTTTTAAAGTGAAGATCACCGTAGCCAACTCCAGATCTTGTATTAGAAAGTTCTGCTCATGAACTTTCAATTGTGTTGAAGCATAGACAATGAATTTTTCATTTTTCATCAACACCCAGACCAGGCCCTTCTTCAAAGCATCACTAAATACCACAAAACGTTCTCCACTTGTGGGTAGTGTGATAACGGGCATAGTGATAATCCTACCTTTCAACTCTTTGAAGCTTTATTCACATTAATCACTCCAAGAAAACTTGAATCCCTTCCTAGTTAGCTTGGTAAGAGGGTTGTACAATCATGATAAATTTATCACAAATCAGCGATAATATCCAGCTAACCCCAGGAAGCTACGGATATCCATTACCTATATTGGCCTCGACCATCCCTCATTTCTATCTATCTTGGAGGGATCCACAGATATCCCATTGCTTATGATGATATGACCCACTAATGGGACTTCCTTCAACTAGAACTCACACTTGTTGTACTTTTCATAGAGATTCTCTTTTCACAAGGTCTCTAGTATAGTGCTTAGATGCTCCTCATTCTCCTCCTTAGTTTTGGAGTATATGAGAATATCATCTATAAAGGCTACCAAAAATTTGTCAAGGTAATCTCTAAATACACTATTCATTAAGTCCATGAATATTACTGGAGTATTAGTGATTCCGAAAGGCATTACTATAAATTCATAGTGCTTGTACCTTGTACGGAAAACAGTCTTGGGGATATCCTCCTTCTTCACCCTTGGTAATATCCTGACCAAAAATACACCTTAGAAAAGTATTGTGCTCCACATAGCTGATCGAACAAGTCATCAATTAGTGGTAGAGGATATTTGTTCTTTATTGTGATTTTGTTGAGCTCACGATAATCAATGAAAAGGCGCATTGACACATCCTTCTTCTTGATGAAGAGGACTGGTGCACCCCATAGTGAAGCACTTGGGCGTATAAACCCTTTATCCAGATTCTCCTGTAGTTGTTTCTTCAGCTCCTCAAGATCCAAAACAACCATTCTATACAGAGTCTTGGATATTGGAAAGCCCCAGGTATAAGGTCAATTGAGAATTCAATATCTCTTTTTGGAGGAATACCAGACAATTACTCAGGAAACACTTCAGTGAATTACCTCACAATAGACATGTATTCAAGGATGGTTGCTTCCTTAGACTTAATCATCTGATCTAGATATGAATACTCATAGGGAATTAATATCAATGCTTGAGATTATGGTGCTAAATAAGATTCATATTCCTCCTTGAACTTTTATAGAATCGGGGGTCGATTCTCCATATGAAGAGTGATTTCCCTCTCATGAAAATTTATGTTGGGTCTATATAAGGAAATCCAATCAATGCTGATAATTACATAAAATTCTACTAAAGGGAGTATGACGAGGTTCTCCAGAAATTTCAATCCCCAAATTATGACAGGGTAGGAGTTATATTCATGGGATGCAATGATTGCCCCATTTTCCGTACTCACTGACAACTTTACTTCCATGTTTTTTGGTGGTGTTAGGATTGTTCTACTAAACTTTAAGGATACCAAAGAATGCGTATAACTATAATCAAAATGTAATTTCACTATTCTTGAATGAATAACTAGTGTATGTGTCACCACTTCATTGTCAGGGTTCAAATAGGCGGTAGTGATGGAAAAATCTCACCCTTGCTGCCTTGAAGGTTGTTGGTTTCCTAAAAAAACCCTTGACATAGGGAACTGATTTGCAAGGTGCCTCGGTTCTTTGCAGTCAAAGCAATGAACAATTCATTGAGGTTCAAACGGATAGTTCCTCTCCTATGTCATAGCTGTAGGTTTTTCTTGTCAGTAATTAATGACTAGGTGCCCTTCTATTCCACACCTAAATCATCTCCTTCTCCCCTTCAGAAAATTTCTGGGGTGCTTCTTTTCGCACCTCTGGCAAGTGGGGTTCTGGATTTTCTTAGCACCATTGGATTTATCCATAGGATAGCTAGAATTGAATTCCACCTTACTCTTATTATCCCTATGATACCCTAAGATTATCCAATCTGCATTTCAACTTTGAGGGCACATCAGACAATTTCCTCATAGCTCTCCAAGTCATGGATCACTAGGGCTTTTCATAGGATAGGTTTTAGCCCACCAAAGAAGTGGTCAACCTTGTATTCGGGTGTAACGACATATTCGAAGGAATATCATGCAATTCTTGTGAAGTTTTCATCATACGCTCTAAGGGATTTGTCATCTTTTTTTCATGAGGGCAAGGAAGTCCCTTTCCATCTTAAGTTTTAGGGTGCGCAGAAAATATTTTTTGAATTTTTTTTCCAGAAATCCTTCCATTCCAATTCCTTGATCTGTTCCTCAGGATTTGTATTTTTGATCAATGTACACCATTGATTAGCTTCACACTCCATATGATAAGAATCCAGAAGAACCATCTCTTATTCGTAACATTGAAGGATGGACAAGATCTTTTCAATGGAGTTGATCCATTGTTCGATGATTGAGGGATCAAATGATCCATTAAAAGTAGGAGGCCATTGTCTCATGAATATCATGATTGTGACTTGTTATTTCTTAGGGGGGGTTGAATGTTCCTCTTAACCTATTTTTCTATTCAAATCTTGAGTTAACTGAGAGTTTATCATGACAAAGTTAGCGATTCACACTCCCATCGGATTGGGAATCTCATTAGAACAGTCATCACATTGATCTTTGCATCGATTGTTATCCTGAGTCCTCCAACTGAGAGACTCCTTCTTCTCTTGACCCAAACCAGAAGACTTCAACTGTTCCTGGCATTAACCAAAAGACTTCACCTTTGATGAAGGCTTGATCCACTATATGACGATATTTGATCTTCTTCTACGAGCTTATAGGATATGACTTTCTCATGTACCTTTTCAAATCTTGTTGGTCTTACTCACAAATCTATGACCACCTATATTTGATTAGTTGTCTTAGTGAAATAATGCTTGGAAAATTATTCCTTCCATATGATGAAGTCACAACCTTAATCAATGTGTGCAAGTGGTGCACATAACTTCTTCAATAATATTATATTCAAGAAATATTTTGCAAATTTTCATCCCAATCCGCCTTCTTGAATTCACATTTGAATCTCAACAAATGCACTTCATGCATGCATTATATATTTCATGGTGCATATTATAAACCCTAGAACATAATATATATATATATATATATTCTTATGATTTCATATACTATCTCAATGTTTTGGGATATCTAAAGTTTTTCAAAAGTGCCCCTTTTAATCATCCTCTTTACTTTTCCTTCTAACCACTTTATATTTATCAAAAGTGGTACATAGGGTACATGAAATGCATGGATTGCATGAAGAACTTTTCACCAGCCTTATTCATGTGACCAAGTAGGGATCAAAGTATTTTCTTTCAACATTTTCATGTGACCAAAAAATGTTCACACAATATGTTCACTTCCTTAGCGTGACTATGGAGGATTCACAAATGTCTTCATGTAATCAATATGGTGATTCACAAGATATCAAAGATCTACATGTGATAAGGGTTTGTCCATGGGTTTAGATCGAATGTTTTCACGTAAGATTGTTCTTGTATGTGGGTTCCTTCACATGACGGAAGTCTATCCGCGGTGTATCGATTAAGAGACAATGTTTTGTCTATGGGTTTCTTATTCTTTCCTTCACATAACCAAGATGGTCAGTGAGATCTTCTTTATGTGATAAGATTACACAGACTTATTTGTTTTCTAATATGAGAGTTTTCTCTCTCATTTTATCAAAGGGAATCAAATCAAAATCTCTACCAACCCTCAGTTTATATAGGAATTTTTACATTACCTATCTATGATTTTTAAGGCATGTAGAGGTATCATTCAAACACCCAAGGATATCAGTGTATCTCATTGAATGCTAAATATTTTATCTTCTCCATGCATTTATAGAATGATCATGTGATTACATGATAGATTTTCATGATCACTTGTTGATCATGCAACTCCCTTGTGGAAAACTTCTTCAAAAACATCATGATAATACCCAATAATTCACATGAAAATATTTTGTAAATACCGAGGGTTCATGCAATCTAAGATTCATTCTTCTTCATGCGATGGATTAATGGTTGTATCCCTACTATCGTGTGATCCATAGAACATCACACGATGTCACTGAGGATTTTCATTCGTTTATGCGATGTTAATAGTTCTTACGATAGATTCATGCGACAAGTTGATCATCCTTAGTAAAATTAAGTTCTTTGAATCATGACATACATGTAATAAATCAATTGCATGCATGTGCTCGGTATGATTAATCATTTCTCATTGTCTTGGATTAATAACACATGGTGTCCTACCCATGTTCTGTGCACATGGGCATGCTTTTGTGGACTTACACATGGACCACCCACTCCTCAGCCACCATGAGGCCTCCTTTGATAGGATCTCCCATGGGGGTTTATCCTTAGCCCCCCTAAATGTGGTTGAGGGATATACCTTGGGGTATTGTGTTTTCCCCCTATTTTTTATATGAGGGAAACAAAAATACTTGAATAATTACAAGTATATAATAGATAAAACAAATACTTTCTAAAATAATGTGCAAATACAACTCTTCATCTTCTTCATACAAAATTAAAATACAATTTTTTTTGGAATTATTAAAATCCCCTTCATGCAATTACCTTTATTTTTCATGGAAATATTCTTCTTTATATTATAGTAAACAAAGTTTCAAATGACACATGTCTTTGGAACTTAAGATCACTTGAAAAATCATCATATTATTTAAGTAGAACTGTCCAAGTATGAAATCCAATTCCATTAGATGAATCCATAACAATTCTCTAAGCATCACCACTTCATCCCCACTTCATCCACTAACACATATAGACTTATTGAAAAAAATGAAACCTTGGATCAATAATCTCCCACTTTATATTTTGTTGTCAATATCAACACATATCATTCAGGCCAATATGTGGTGAAAAATTTCACCCCTTATTGATAATCAATATGAAAAGGGTAAATGGGGTCTTCTCAAAAGCATGATCATCTCCCTTATATGAAAATTTCAATATCAATTTTGAGAGAGGAATGATCTCACATGGTTCTCTTAGAAAATATAATTTATTTAACGAACTCTAAGTCTACATAGGATAACTTTGTGTAGAAAATAATAGAGATATAACCAAGGATGTCAAAGATATCCATAAAATACCATGAATTTGAAACCATGCTTAGAAATTATCAAGTCTCATTTAAGGTGTTGCCAAAAAACAGAATCTTCAATGAAATGAAAAATCCCACACACTTTAATGAACACATTATAAAGTTCAGGTGAAAAGAAATAACTCCTCCTTTGACTGATATTGTCATAAACTAAGCACTCCCATTGATACGATTAATAAAATTAAGAATTAGGGGTGAAAGTGTGATTGACATACCTCAACATTCTGGTTTGAAATCTGTCCAGAATTTCTAGATTCACTAGAATTTAGTAAAATGATAGATTCTTATTAAGTTTTCTACCCCTTAAGGGATGCATTATTCTTCTTTAATTTCATAGTAGTTAGTAAACTCTATGAAGTACAATCTCTTTATGTTTTCCATAATTTAAAACCTAAAACATATTTTTAATTCTCTATATTGTTAGTTCAAAACACATAAAATAACAGGGATAAGGAGGGACCTCTTGGTTTCACAAAAATAACATTCCAACTGAGAGATTAATCTCAATATAGGCCATTCTTTTCTACCAATATCATCATGGGAAGATTTATTTTAACTCTTCTTTTTGTTTTGAGTCTCATTGATTTGACCATCATCTATCTTCCCTTCTTCTTCTTTTGTGTTGAATAAATTTTTCAACCTCAATCTTCAGGATTTTTAATTTTCCACCCATAGATAAATTCTCATCATATTTCTCCTCATTTTCAGTTATGACTCTATTTAATTTAGTTTTAACAAGTTTCTCAGATTCCTCTAATTTTTAATCTAGTTTCAATTGATTTGAACAAATAACTAGATAAACTATCTTGACATTATAAATCTTCTAAAAATATTTACATGACTTTTAATTAGTTTACTTTTGGAACTTCTCCCCTTCCAAAACATAGGGAACTTTTCCTTCCCACCTTTTCATACATACATCATCCTTTCGACCTTCTAAATTTCATCTACCACAAACTTTATCCAGAATATGAATTTGGTTTTGTGTAGATAGTTGTAGTGACTATCTGCTCACATGTTGTTTTATCTGAGTTTTTTCCCTCAAAATTTTATTGAATCCCCCTTGATTCTTGTCTCATTTCTGGTAAAGTCATGTTAAACCAACAATAGTAGGATCTATGACCATTATTACCATAACACCAACAAAATCCTTGAAAATTTATTCTCCCAAATTAATTCTAAATGAATCTAGATCTGTTTTGTTGTTATCCTATTAAAAACCAAGCCTCACTTTTCTTAGGGGGTTTTAGAATTCTTGGAATATTCTTCCATTTCCATGATGTGGAAGATTGGATCTCATTTTTCTTGGCCCACATATCCCCAGTTATAGTTTTCAAATTTTCATTATTAGAAATAGAAATTATAATAAAATAATTGGATACACTTTTACCTTCTTTTTCTCCAACTTGGGAATATTCTCCCTTGATATTAATAGATTTAATGAAATATTATCTGGTTTTATTAAACTCATGTTGAACTATTCCACATATGGATTGTGTTTCAAAAAAATATTCTTCTCTAGAAGTTAACTTCCCTTCAAGATCGCATACCATCTTATCTTGTTCATCAATTTTTAATTTGTGCATCTTGATATCACTGACAAACGATACTTATTTATTGACCATATCCTCCTTTTATTTATCAACATGAACTATTTTTCCTTTATTCTCTTCAACAGTTAATTTCTGGTTTTCTTTCTCAAGTTTCTTCATTTATTTCTTGAGATATTTGATCTGTTCCTTGTAGAATTCTAATTTTTCTTTCATATTCCACTCAAGTTATGTCCTTTACTCTTCATCATCACTACTACTTGATGGATTATTTATTTTCTTTATACGGGAAAAGAAACCAACTTTATTATCTGAAGAACAACATGATGATGAATCTTTCTTATGATTGATCATAAGATTTATATTCTTTCTACTTTAGTGTTTCTTCTTCTTATTATCCAATTTGTGTTCATGATATCTTTCATCTTCTAATTCTAATTATGATTCTTAAACCTTATTATTTAGATACTTTTTGAAAAAATGACTAGAGATACCATAGTTAATGAATTTTGGTGGTTTATTATTCTTATCCTTCCATTTTACCTTCTAGAACCCTTTTGATATAATGTAAACAATGTTATTTAAGTCATCATCTTCATCATCATTGTTTGAATATTTTTATTCTTAAGCCTCTTCTTCTCTTAATTTTCCCTTTCTCATGGATTTAATGACCATTTCAAATTTTTATTTCTTATTGAAATATGGAATTTTCATCATCTCATAATCTATGAGAATGTTTTATAGTTCATCAAGAGATTAATCATATATTTCTTTTAGGTACGAGATCTTTGAATCAAAATGTTCTATAAAATTCATCATTAGTTTTTTGAGAATGATAGAGTCATCCAAATTATCACCAAATACTCAAATTTTAATGACCATCTCATTCACTCTTGTGAAATAGTCATTGATACTTTCTTCATCAGTCATTTTGATGTCATCAACTTACTCCTCCAAACTTTTAGTTTGGATTCCTTGACTTTGACATTGCTGTCATAACTACTTTTGAGTTTGTCCCAAATCTCCTTAGTAGTTTGGATACCCATGAACTTTGTGCATATCTTTTTTGTTAGATCCATTAAGATAGAATTTTGAGACTTTCTATATAACTCCATATTTCTCTTACCAGCCAGTGTCATGGTATCATCATCAGCAATGAGAGGAAAATGCATTGTTGCAGTATCTATCACTTTCAGGATGAGTGATAGGGAATAGAGTAGCATCCTATTCCTCCAGATGTGATAATTCTTCCCATCAAATGTGGGAAAACCTCAAATATTGAAAAAATTAAGATTCAATATCAATAATAATGATTCTTAGATATTTACAGGGAACCTTTACTCTAATACCACTTTTAGTTCCCCAGGATTCATTCAACACTAATAGGGGAGGGGTGAATCAGTGGTTTCTTTTTATGAATTCCTTTTTTTACTTTCAATTAAACCTATAAAACTTGTTAAAGTTCTCAATACAATAAATATTATCTCTCAATATCATATCATGTGCAGTTGTAATAATGGAGAGAGATCAGTACATAATATTTACAAGGTTTGAAAAAATCCCACTCCTTGCTGCAACTAGTTATCCCCCCCAGTTATAGATTCTTTATTATCAAAAAAATTATTACAATGTTATGAATCCAACTGAGAGACTCTTCTTATGGCTCTAACTGAAATACTTTCACTACTTTCAGATCTGAGTGAAAGAATTATTCTGATCTAACTCCAACAAAGAGTCTCCTTCTGCTCTTGGACCCAACAAGAAGACTTCAAATTCTCCCAACACCAACTAAAAGAATTCAACTATGATGAAAGATTGATCCACCAAAATATTATATTTGATCTTACTCCATGATATTGTAGGATTTTACTTTCTCATTTACCTATTCACATACATTTACAAAGCTTAATGGTATTTATCACAAATTTATGGTCACCTATATATGATCAGTTTTCTCAACAAAAGAATACTTGAGAAATTATTCCTTATGTATGATGTATTCATAAACTCAATCAATGCGTTCAAGTGGCATACATAACTTCTTCAAGAATATTATATTCAAGAAAGATCTTGCACAATATCATCCCAATCTTCCTTATGGAATTTTTAACTCAATCTTAACAAATGCACTTCATGCATGCATGATGTATTTCATGATTCATATTGTAAAACCTAGAACATATGATATATATTGCCTTATAATTTTATGTGCTATCTAAATGTTTTGGTTTATTTAAATTTATTCAAAGAACCCATTTAAATATTTCTCTTTACTTTTACTTCCAACCACTTGATTTTTATCAAAAGTAGTATGTAGGGTTCATGGAATACATGGGTTGCATGCATGACTTGTCACCAGCCTCCTTCACATGACCAAGTAGGAATCACATGATTGTTTTGAACCTCATTCATGTGTCTGGAAAATGTTTATATAATTTTTTCACTACCTTCACATGAACATGGAGGATTCATGAAGGTGTTTACTCAAGTCTCTTAATGTAAGCAACATGGTGCTTCACAATATCTCAAAGATCTCTATGTAAGGGAATTTCATGATAAGGGTTTGTATAGAGGTTCATCTCAAATGATTTCATGTAAGCCTATACTTGTCCATGGGTTCCTTCACATGATAGGAGTCTATCCACGATGTCTCAATCACGAGACAATGGTTTTTCTATAGGTTACTTCTTATTTTCTTAATGTAACCAAGATAGTTTATGAGATCCTCTTTGCATGATCAGATCATGTAGACTCCTATGTTTTCTAATACGAGATCTCTCTATATCTCTCTCTCATTTTATCAAAGGTTAGCAACACTAACTCTCGACTAAACCTCAATTTATATAAGTATGTTTACACTGCCTATCTCTAATTTTAAGGCGTGTTGATAAATAATTAAAACACCCAAGGATATTAGCATATCTATTGAATTATGAAGCTTTCGTCTTCTCCATGAATCTCTATAATGATTATACAATCACATGATAGCTTCACATGATCACTTCATTAATCATGTGAATCCCATATGGGCAAATACTTTGACAACCTCATTTTAATCCCAAACAATTCACATGAAAATATTTGTGATGACAAAGGGTTCATATGATTGAAAATTAATTTTATTCATGTGATGGATTCATGGCTGTCTCCATACTATCACGTGATCCATAGAACATCATGTGATGTCACTAATAATTCTCATTCATTCATGTGACATACTCATGTGATGTTAGTGGTTCTTGCGATATATTTATGCGACAAATTTATCATCCTCAGCCAACTCAAGTTCTTTGAATCGTGTCATGCATGTAAGACATTGATTGCATGCATGTGCTTGGTACGATTGAGAATGTATCATTATCTTGGATTAATAAAACATGGTGGAAGATTATCTCCATTCATGAGGGAAGAATCCTAATTTTTTGAAGGTTGAAGATGAAGGGTGAATTTGAATATGCATGATGTGGGAAATTTGGACAATGGAGATCCACACGATTGAAGAATGCTTGTTATTTCTATCTTTTTAATAGAAGGATGAATAGTGAAACATCGGTTCTATCCCACATTGATTTTTTACATGCATTATTATCCTCTTTGTTACCCATCATGTTCATAATATTTAGTCTAGCCAACTATGAGGTTTGAAACCCATTATAACTACACATCACTACCTCATGGTCCACGACACACCTACATTGTCCCACTAGAAACTCCAAGCCCAATGTGGCCTACCCATATGCCTTACACATGGGCACACTTCCATGGGTTTAAACATAGCCCACTCACTCCTTAACCACCATGAATCCTCCTTTGGTAGACTCTCCCATGGGGGTTGACCCTATGGTCCCCCTAATCTTGGTTGAGTTATATACCTTGGGGGATTGTGGTTGGACCCTATTTTTTTATGAGTCCAAAAAATACTTGAATAATTCAAATTATATAATAGATAAAAAAAATCATTTATCAACTAATTTTAAAATATAACTATTAATCTTCTTTATACAAAATGTAAATAAAATTTTCATTCCCTCCTTCAAATCCCCTTCATTCAATTACCTTTATTTTTGATGGAGATATTCTCCTTCATCTTGTAGTAAATGAAGTGTCATCAATGAAACATGTCTTTGTAACTTAAAATCACTTCAACAATCATTATAGTTTTTAAGAATAATTTTCCAATCATAAAATATAATTACATTAGATGAATCTATAACAATTATCCAATAATAACCACTTCATCCCCACTTCATCCACCAACACATATTGAATTATTAACAACAAATTAAACCTAGGATCAAAACATGTGTATAAAATTAGTCATATCTTATTGTTCATAACAAATACTTTTTAATGAAAATATTCTCTTATATTATAATATAAATGAGATAAAGATACACATACTTTTAAGATTCATCTAATCTTGATAATTTCCTTTAAATTAAAATCTATGATGTAGATATTTTATTCATCACTTGAATGAAATTTATAATCTCTAACAATTCTTCCCTTGATCATCAATTATTTTATATTTAAGACAGTTGTAAAGTATACATTAATTTTTATATACCATTAAAAATAAAATTATTTAATCCTATAACACTAATAAATGATATGGACATCTCCTTCTGGAATCTCTAATAATTCTATCTCATGGAATCATTAATCTTTCCTGACTTTACTTTTAGGTTTCAATGAAATTTACCTACTTAAAATTTACATTGATTATTTACTTGGAGAAACATTGTTGGAATCTCCAACTAACTTTTCATTTTTTAGTTTTAAATTTTACCCACTTGTACTGTCTATATAGCAACATAACCTAGCCATCACATGCCCATTCCATCTATTCTCAACACTTGAAAATATCAGGTTAACTCTTCTTGAACTTATTTATATTATCTAAATATGTTCATAAATGATAATATAATGATTACTTAACAAAAATAATCCTTCATTAAACCACTATTCTCAAAAAGTAATTAGTATACTCAATCATATTGAGTATCATTAATATACCCAATCATATTGAGTATATGAGACTAAAATTCCTTTGAACATTTTTCATATAGTGCCTTTAAAACCTTAAGTTAATCATTCTATGATTATCTTAAGCATCTAGATTCACCCATTGAACAACTTCAAGACTTGGTTACTCTGAAAGTTGTAACTTTAACACATA
Source organism: Viscum album (assembly GCA_963277665.1). Classification (NCBI taxonomy): domain Eukaryota; kingdom Viridiplantae; phylum Streptophyta; class Magnoliopsida; order Santalales; family Viscaceae; genus Viscum; species Viscum album. The sequence continues at coordinate 102,685,036 of OY728156.1, forward strand.
TAACTTTTCCGTATACTTAAGAACTTTTCTTAAGTTACCTATCTAAGAAGTTATTGATATTGATATTATCTTTCCTTAGGATTAATATCAAAGTTAAGTTTGATGACGATGATGATGATATGATCTATAATAAAATCTTTCATTAGACAATTATTGTGTTTTATTACCATTTAATAAGGACTTTTCATTAAATGTTCTCCCATTAAAATGATAAACCCTTTTAAACGCATCATATTTATTGGTAGGATAAGATATATATTTCACTAATCAATGATTTCACTATTAAAATAATATTATCACTTAGTTATTTAGGTATTTCATCATCTTAATTATATCATATTTGATTCTTGGATAGTTGTGAAGACAACTCTTTTCCCCACCCAACAAATGGATAAACACAATTATATTCTTATGGTATCCTAACTTTTAGGGATTCCAAGATAAGTGTAACCCAATTAAAAAAATGGTATTTGGTTACCTTACTTTTAGGTTATCCATTTCCACTATGTCTTATAAAAGATAATACAAGGGAATATTGCATTGGAAAAAGCTACCTGGTTGAATGATTGAGGTCTTGACATGTTTCACTTTGGGTGAAATCCAAGACTTAATATTTTGAAGGGAAATCAATCACACTAACTTATATCATGTTGTTACCTTTATGTATTAATTATTATAATGATTTAGTTTTTAGAATCTTATTCCCTATACCAAATCAATATGTTCAAACCATATTGATTTGTAACCCTTTACAGAACCCACAACTTGTGTTACTCACCCAAAATAGAAGCCAATCATAGTTTGAAATATCCAAATGTATTACATGAAAAAGGTATATTAATTATTCATGTAATGGATTATAATTATATGAAATTGAAAATCTCTACATGAGTAATCTTATAACCACAAATAAACAACCCCACCTTTACAGATTAAAACATATGCCTCCATGCCTGTGGGAAGTCCAACCCAAATTCCCTCTACCCGAGGATACTTTACTCAAGAGAGAATCCAATTCATCATAATTCTAACACCTAACACATATAAACTATATTAAATAACTGTATTAAATCTTATAACTTTAATTTAAAATTGAGGTTAGGGTATATGAGAAACAAAATCTTATGTTGACATACTGAATATGTAATGGTGGGAATTTTAAATTTTATATGAATAAATTTAAATAATTTAAACCAAAGAATATACATATTCATAATATAAAAAATTTATAATGATGAATAATATAGGGAATAACCTTTAAATAAATAAACTCTTCAAATATTTAAACATGAGATAATTTATTATAAACAATTCATATATATTTCTAATTATAAACACTTTATAATTTTAGTTTATTCATTATGGACATTCCATAATTTTGAATATAAAAATTTCATATTAATTTTATAATATGATTTTTTCATATTATTCTTTATAGGAAATTTTATTTTAAGTATGTAAAATATTTCTATTAATTATAAATATTTTATAATCCAATAATTATTTTGTAAACTATTTACATAATTTAAATATCATATAATTAATATTATTTAAACCTTGATCAAATCAATCATAAAAAATATTCTTATATGGTTTAAATAATATCCCAAAATGTGGCTTTAATTTGAACAATTCATATAAATTGACTATGAATAATTAATAATTTAAATATAAACTCTACATATTTTTCCTTATCCTTGTAATTTTTAAACACTTTATAAATTAACCCTTATGAATACTAAAAAAAATCTACTTCTAATCCATATAGTATGTCATATAATTTTATAAAATAAATTTTATTTATTAACATTTAATATTAAGAAATATTTAATAATAAGTATTTCATAGTCATCAACTAATTAATTATAAACTCTTTATAATTAATTAATTTATAAAATCTTTATAAATTAATAAATATACAAAAATACCTTTTATCATTATTTATTAAATTTTTATATATAATTAATTTAATTTGTAATTGAATATAAAGAAAAATAAATTTTTTCTTTCTCAATTGTATTTCAAAATTTAGCCTTAATTAAATGATGAGATACAAATCATTTTCTATGGTCCATGTTGAATCTTCATCTACGATTGATAGGGAATCAATTTATTCAATATCACTTGTATTTAATTACTGATAGCTTGATTTCAAAATAAAACAGGTAATTGTATATTATGATTAATTATAACAGTCATATCTACTGATATCCAATCATATTTGATGATAAATATCGTTATCATATTTGAAATTTGACACTATTTTTTGAAAAACACTACATGAATATCATCATCATCTAGTCAATTTTTATAAAGGAAGAGGAGGAAAACAATAAGATGAAAGGCCCATGCAGCCCATAACAGGAGGCCTAAGGAGGCCTAAAATAATACAGACCAAGTGCATCCCCTTTAACCAGGTTAACCCCCTCAGGATTTAAAGTAAGAACAATATAGAGGATAATGGTATCCGGACCATGGACATCAATAGAGGCAAGGTGGTTTGCGACCTAGTTCCCCTCTCTCCAAGTGTGAAGCACTTTGGTGGTGTTATTGATCATGCTCCAAAACTTCCTAAAAATATAATGGATAAAACAAGGGGTGAGGCCAATGTCTTGCAGGGCATTGTGAAGGATTTTGGAATCAGTTTCCGCCTCCAATATAGTGATCCCTTTCTAACGACATAAGCTGAGACCATAAAGCATCACCTTGGCCTCCGCCTGAAGGGAGGAACCATAACCCAAACGAGTAGAAAAATATATGATGACCGACCCACGAGAGTTAAAAACCACCCTTCCACCACGAAGTACCCACATGTTACATTATCCATTAGTATTAAGTTTGACGCCCATGATGGGTGGGGACCAATAGACCTAGCATGTCACATCTGAACCTTGCATTACGTCATTTTTTGAATTTTTATTTTTCATCTTATAATTTTATCTTCTTCTGATTATTTTTGTTCTTTAGATATGGAATACGGGCCGAGCCTGACTGGGGTTTTGCTCTGATAAATGAGCATTTTGGCCTCAACAGCATTTCAGTGCGCCACTGTCCAAGACGTGCGGCCTCACCTAGGTCACCGCGCGGCCTCGCTCGGTTCCTCGCTCACCTGACCAATGTGTAACTAATTAAATAAAAGTAATTAATAATAAATAAACAAAATTAAATGAGTTTTTTTTGGGCTTGACATCATGCGACGCACTGGAGAAGCATAATTGCAAAGCCATGTGGCTTCGCCAGGTCCGTCGTATGACCCTACTCGATGGTCAACTAATTAAATAAATGAATTAATAATGATAATGAAATAAAATTAAATGTGTGGAAGAATAAAAATAAGTAAATAAAATGAGAATAATGTGTTAATAATTTAATTAATTGTGTCTCAATGACAATAATATTATTATTTTCATGGTTTCAGTTTAAGAATATTAATAATAACTATAATAATAATAGTATTATTATGGGTTTTATTTTTGATTTTCATTTTTATTTTATTTTTACTCCATTTTATTTTGGGTTTTTTATCTCTCTTTTGTTATTATTATTTTCCCCTCCCTTGCACTCCCCTCTTACCCGTCCCGCATAGTAGACCTCCCCCGGGTTGTGCCACACAACCCTCCTCCTAACCCTAGTGGTGCCTTCTTCCCTCCGGATTCCCCAATCGGCCACCGTTGTCTCCCGTCAGACCCTCCCCCTTCGTGGGGTCACGTTGCATACCCTCCCCAAACCCTACTTACTGCCGCCTCCTGCTCTGTCTGGCGAAGCAGTCACCCTCCGTCGAAGGCCTCCCCCCTTGCCTTGTCCGACGACACCAGCCCACGCTGACTTCCTAGCACCAGCCGCGACCCCTCTTTACATCACTCCCCTTATTCCCGCCGTCCACCGAAACTCTCCACCAGTGCAGCACTACCCTCCGATGAACCCGATGCCCCTCCTGCCGGCCTGCCCTCCATGGCCGAAACCTCCCCTTCGGCTCGGAATCCACTGGACCCCCAGCCTGCCCCGCTTAGAACCGCTTACCTCCTGCTTTATCCGGTGAAGAGCCGAACAGCCTCCCCCTAATCCGTCTAGCGACGCGCCACTCTGTCGCCATCCTGCTTCATCCGACGAATCGTCGAACAGCCCGCCCCTACTCCGTCCGGCGAGTACCCCCCTCAGTTAAGTCTTTCTCATTGTTTTTTTTCCAGCAGGTATATGTTCTGATTTAGGGTTTTTAATTTGAAGTTTTGGGTTGTGTTTGGTCTTCTTGCGGCGTGTTTGTCATGCAATGGAGGTTTTGAATCATTTTTTGGGTTATTCTTGATGTTTTGGTTAAATTGTTTGATTTAAGGTCAATTTGAATTTGGTTGAGTTGCGGTTGACGTACGATGGTCGTTGCACACCATGGTTGTGAATTCTGCTCTGACAAGGTAGGTGGTTCCACGTTTAAAAATTTTCTGATAAGTTAATTTGCTTTCTTAGTTAATTTATAATATTACTTGATAAATTCTTATGGGTTCAGATTTCATTATCTTGAAGTTTGTCTATGCATTATTTTCGTTTAGCAGTATGTTTATGTGGTGAAGGTACGTTCTTTGTCTGGAAACTTGTTTTTAGTCAATTGTTAGTGTTTAATAATGTTTTCAGTTATTTTTTTCATATGTTCATAGGGAAACTTTTGTGTTCTAGTGTTTTTACAAAGTTTTTTTTTGTTTTGTGAAAATGTGTGAAGTGCAATGGTTGTGTTCTAATGTTTTTTTATAAAGTTTGTGTTTGTTTTGTGAAAATGTGAAAAGTGTGCAATTTTTGTTCTTGATGTGGTGTTGGGTGTGTTTGGTCATGAAAGAGGGTTGGGTGGTTTTGTGTGTTAAAGCTGTGTTATATTTATTTTTAAAGAATTTGTTTACAAATAATTTAATATGTTTTAATAAAATTATTAACGATGAAAATTTAATATGTTTTTAATAAACAATTATTAGCAATGCAGAAATTGTTTTAATTGAGTTGGGTAAAGTCTTTTGGAATGCATCCTTTGAAAAATGGTTTTTTGTGTGTGTGAAAGTGTGGCGTTTGGTTTATAAAACACCCTAGTTGTTTTACTTGTTTGAGTTTGACATGAAATGTGAGATTGGAACAACGTTGAGCACAAAAACGGGAAGCCTGGGTACAAGGTGGGTAGACTAGACTAGCGTGCTAGTGATACGGGAGTGGCTCCGGACCAGTTTCACTTAGTTGGATTGATGCTTACAACACTAACTAAACATTTGATGATGATTGGAGACCACTAGGTTATGGATGTGTTTCCCTGTCTAGTGGCTTGTTCACGAGAATGTATTTTGTTGTGATTCCTATACTGTTCACCGAGACGCGAGGTTCTAGGGTCCCATTCCTTTTTATAGTACCTTTAGGGCCTCTCCCACTTTTGGTGCTCCTGGACTACTATACACCCACCGTCGGCATACAGTGCAACTTTTGGGTTTTTGTGAAGGTTTGAGTTTTTCTTTTATACAAGGGTGTTTTATTTTATTTAAGTTGTTTTCTTTAAAAGTGTTTTCCTTATAGAAACTGTTTCTTTAAAGTTGAATAAGATTTGGTGTCCTTTCATTTATTTAGCTTGCAAATGTATTTGTCATTTATTATTTATATGTGGAACCTTTTTGTTGGGTGACGTCCTATTGGGATTTTTTCTCACACCCTACACACACCTTTGGGTGTATGTAGACTTTTTTTTCTTGTGTATTCCAGGTTGTGACATCGTGCTCAGTGATGGTGGTTCTGGTTGTTGATGGTCTTCTCGTGCAGGTTGGTGTTGTGGCATGTGGATGATGCGTCTCTCTAGTTTCTTGGAGGTTTGAGTTTGAGTTTCTTTTGTTGTCGCTTATTTTGGTTGTGGGTTCAAGTTGTAAACCCCTGATTTTGTTTTCAGTTTAAGGCCCTGTTTGGTTGTCTACTTTCAGTTTCAGTTTCTTTATCTTATCAGTTATTTTGTGTTTACTATTTCAGGTAAAATCATTCCCATGTGTTAGTTTTGATACCTAGACACTTGTGCCAGCCCGTGGGGACCGGGAACGCCCTTCGGGCCATGTCGCGGACTGGGTCGGGCGCTGGGTCGGATGGCGACCCGGCCTGGTTCATGAAAAAATGGTATCAGAGGGCAGGTTTTCTCTCTTGGATCATGTTCTTTTGGGATAGAGTCAGTGTAGGCCAAAGTTATGGTTGTTGGGACTCGACGTCCTAGCTACGAGTAAGGTGAATGGCCAGCACACCTCGTGGCGGGACTCGAGTTACAAATGTAAGTTGAGGGTTGCTTGAGTCTTTGGTCCTTGCGGTTAATCTTGTCTAGGGGAAATGAAAAGGGAGTAGGGCTAGTGGTCCTAGTGAGATTGCAGGGTCTGGAAAGCCATGTAGATCCGGGGACACTATCCTAGAATACCCTCCGTGGTAGTGGTGTGATTGGCGTATGGCCGCCAACCATATGTTCTAGTCACCCACTGACACTAGATTTCTCTTGCACCGTTCATTATTTCCTTGTTTTGAAATTGTGGAAATTTGGTTTTTAAGTAAAAATGATTTGTTCTTGGAAAATGTTTTGGAAAATGTTTTGAAATAAAGCACTTTAAAAATAAAATGAGGTATGAGGTTTGAAAAGTGTGGGTTGGATGTTTTGGCTTTGAAAAATGGAAAGGTTTGGTTTTGATCCTTGGTGTTCTCGTGGGAAACCACATGCATGAGTGTATATGGGAAAGAGAAAGGGTTAATGGAACGAGCAGATGAGTTCCTAGATGAACATGAGGTGGGTGATGGTGTGGCACGAGAACATGCATGTGTTTGGCCCATGGGACACCATTTGTGTTTGTGAAACCCACCATCTTTTCTTATTTTCAAAAAGTTTTTTTAAACAAAAAATTTGGTGTTTTAGTAACCGGTGGTTTCATGGCGTGTCCTTGTGTTTTGGAAATGTTGTGTGTTAGGAGTTTTGAGCCGAGGATCCTTTTTAACTAACTTGTGTCTTGATTTTGAATTCTTATTTGTAAGTTGGTCAGTTGGTGAGAAAGCATGTGGTGAATAGTCCCTTTTGAGAAGTGCTTCGGAAATTCCTTGCAGTGGTACCCACTCCATGTGTAGTGTTCACTTGTGGTAGGTCTTGGCCATTGGACTAGTTTGACTGGGTCCATGGTTTTCTTTATTAACCAGTGTATTCCCCCCCATAAAGCATTGAAATGTGATTGAAGTGTGGCTACAGGAAACTCGCCATTGTCCGACCCTCCAGTTGATCAGAGGAATCTCTTCTTGAATTCTAGAATTGAACCCACCCCTCCCTTTTTCAACTAAGAGGATTCTCTCACAGTGGGATGATAGACGCGATGGGAGTTGAATGGAGTTTTGGTATTTTGAGTGTCTGAATCGTCAGGTATGAAGTTTGACACTGTCGTGTTTGAAGGTTCCCCCTGGAAACGGCGAAAGGAAATCCAGTGGGGAAGGGTGAAGGCGGTTCAGGATTTTTAGTGTCGACCAGTGTCATGAAGGGCTTTGTAGTATTTACATCAGCTGCAAGGGTCATGTTTGGTGACGTCTTGCAGTGTGAGTTCTCTTTGATAGTCAAGGGTGAAGTTCGACCTCATTAATCTTAATGTTCTGTTTGGAAATGGTGAAGGAGATTCCAGTGGGGAAAGGTGGAAGCAGACTGGAGTGGTCGGTGTTGACCACTATTCTAAATGACCTTTGTTCCTTCGTTGGTTTCATTTAATAAAGTGTCTGCGTTAGGCCACTAGTGTGGCAGACCCAATCACATAGGGATGCTATGGTCGTTTGCAATATTCACATGTTTTTCAAGGTGCGGTTTAAAGTCTTTCTCAGCATAATGTTTCTCTCGACAACAACAATCATTTTTAGGTGATGATTTGTGGTGTTGTGTTCTCATTCAGTGTGACAAAGGGTGATGCACATGCACCATTTCAGCTCTTGTGTTGGTGAATGTTCCGTTTATGATTAGTTGGATGTCTTAATGTGTTGTGTTTTCTGGTGTTTCCTCGGTTGTAGTGTGGTTACGTACGACACCAAAAGGAGAAGCTCCGTTCAGGAGTCTTCAATACCTGACTATGAGGCAGTAGATGCTTCAAACATCATGGCTCTAGCCATAGGCCTCAGAGTGAAGCTGCCACGTGGTCAGGAACCCCAGGAGTGTATGGGACCCCGACTTTATTTCTGTCATCGATGTTGAAAGTGAAAGCAGTTTAAATTGTTTTCTATGGTTTCCCCATTTTGAACAAACCGTCTGGTTGCGTAAGGTTTCAGTGACTATGTGTAGGCATGTCCTCCTCGATGCCTTGAAGTCTTGGGGGTGTAATCACTTTTAGTGGTACTTGAGAGTTTGTTGGGGAAATCAGTCCCAAAATTGTATAATGCTCATCCTGGGATGTAGATGTGTTGGTCGGGTCTTAGGTTGTGGTTTTGACGCCCGGGTGGTCGGACCCCTCCCTCCCCGCCCCTTGTGGTGGGGTGTTTGGTCACCATCAAGAATTTTTCAAAGTACTATATCCTCTGTTCGTTCTAATAGTGGCAATACCCACGATGGGTCTCGCACAAAGGTCTCTGGGATAAATCGGTGTTGGCCTTTCTTGAATGGTGGGGAGTCCACCCAGACCTCCCTATGTTGGTTTTCTAGTCTCACCTTGGGCGTTGGTAGGTTCTTAATGGTGGGGAGACCCACATTGGGTCTCGCATGAATGTCTCTAGAATGAATCAGTGCTGGACTTTTCTTTAATGGTGGGGGGGTCTGCTCGAACCTCCTCGTGTCGGCTTTCCAGTCTTGTTTCGAGCACCAGTGAGTTCCTAATGGTGGGGAGCCCCTCTGGCCTCCCCATGTTGATCTTTTTCTTCTGTTTTTAAATATGGCTTGGTGAAAAGTGATAAGAGTGTTCCGTGGATGTGGTTTGACCTTGTTGTTAATTCTAGCCAAATGGTGTGGTTTTCATTTAATAGTTCTTGAGATGTTTCGGCTTGTGAAGTTGGTTTCCATGGGTGCGAGGGTTCCCTTCCTCGGTTAGTCAACTAGAGGTGTTCTAGCTCTTTGGGGCGGGCGAAACATATCAAAAAGTCTTTATATGACTTTCTCGAAGTTGTCATTGAGTCACTTTCTCTGAGCACAATACTTTTTCCTCTATTTTCTTAGTGTTTATGGGGATTCCCTTTGAACCTTAAGGGAGTGTGGTTTTCTGCTTTGGGGTTTGGCTCTAGTTGTGTCTTTCTGGGGACGAAAAGCTTTATGGTGGGGAGAATTGTCACATCCGGACCTTGCATTACGTCATGTTTCGAATTTTTATTTTTCATCTAATAATTTTATCTACTTCTGATTATTTTTGTTCTTTTGATATGGAATACAGGCCGAGCCTGACTGGGGATTTTCTCTGATAAATGAGCGTTTTGGCCTCATCAACATTTCAATGTGCCGCTATCGAAGACGTACGACCTCGCCTAGGTCACCACGCGGCCTCGCTCGGTTCCCCGCTCGCCTGCCCAACGTGTAAATAATTAAATAAAAGGAATTAATAATAAGTAAACAAAATTAAATGAGTTTTTTGGGCTTGTCATCATGCAAAGCATGGGTGAAGCATAATTTAAAAGCCGTGCGGCTTCGCCAGGTCCGTCGTATGACCCTACTTGATGGTCAACTAATTAAATAAATGAATTAATAATGATAATGAAATAAGATTAAATGTGTGGAAGAAAAAAAATAAGTAAATAAAATGAGAAGAATGTGTTAATAATTTAATGAATTGTGTCTCAATGACAATAATATTATTATTGTCAAGGTTTTAGTTTAAGAATATTAATAATAACTATAATAATAATATTATTATTATGGGTTTTATTTTTGATTTTCCTTTTTATTTTATTTTTACTGTATTTTATTTTGGGTTTTTTATCTCTATTTTATTATTATTATTTCCCCTCCCTTGCACTCCCCTCTTACCCGTCGCGCAACCCCCCTTGGTTCGCGCCGCACAGCCCTCCTCCTAACCCTAGCGATGCCTTCTTCCCTCCGGCTACCCCGATCGACCACCATTGTCTCTCGTCAGACCCTCCCCCTTCGTGGGGTCACATTGCAGACCCTCCCCAAACCCTACTTACCGCTGCCTCCTGCTCTGTCCGGAAAAGCTGTTGCGCCCCGTCGAAGGCCTCCCCCCTTGCCTTGTCTGACGACACCAGCCCACGCTGACTTCCTAGAACCAACTGCGGCCCCTCTTAGCGACGCTCCCCTTATTCCCGCTGTTCGCCAAAACTCTCCACCGGCACAGCACTACCCTCCGACGAACCCGACGCCCCCCCCTTCCGGCCTGCCCTCGGTGGCCGAAACCTCCCCTCTAGCTCGGAATCTGCTAGACCCCCAGCCTCCCCCGCTCGGAACCGCTTCCCTCCTGCTTCATCCGGCAAAGAGCCGAACCGCCACCCCCTGCTCCATCTGGTGACGCGCCACTCTGTCGCCATACTGATTCTTCCGATGAATCACCGAACAGCCCGCCCCTGCTCCGTCCGGAAAGCCCCCCGGTTAAGTCTTTATCCTTGTTGTTTTTTTCAGCAGGTATATGTTCCGATTTAGGGTTTTTAATTTGAAGTTTTGGGTTGTGTTTGGTCTTCTTGCGGTGTGTTTGGCATGAAATGGGGGTTTTGCATCAATTTTTTTGGGTTATTCTTGATGTTTTGGTTCAATTGTTTGATTTAGGGTCAATTTGAATTTGGTTGAGTTGCGGTTGATGTGCAACGGTCGTTGCACACTATGGTTGTGAAGTCTACTCTGACAAGGTAGGTGGTTCCACATTTAAACATTATCTGATAAGTTAATTTGCTTTCTTAGTTAATTTATAATATTATTTGGTAAATTCTTATGAGTGAGGATTTCATTATCTTGAAGTTTGTCTATGCATTATTTTCGTTTAGCAGTATGTTTATGCGGTGCAGGTACGTTCTTTGTCTGGAAACTTGTTTTTAGTCAATTGTTAGTGTTTAATAATTTTTGCAGTTAGTTTTTCGTATGTGCAAAGTGAAACATTTGTGTTCTAGTGTTTTCACAAAGTTTGTGTTTGTTTTGTGAAAATGTGCGAAGTTAAATGGTTGTGTTCTAATGTTTTTTTAATAAAGTTTGTGTTTGTTTTGTGAAAATGTGAAAAGTGTGAAATTTGTGTTCTTGATGTGGTGTTGGGTGTGTTTGGTCATGAAAGAGGGTTGAGTGGTTTTGTGTGTTAAATCCGTGTTATATTTCTTTTTAAAGAATTTGTTTACAAATAATTTAATATGTTTCAATAAAGTTATTAACGATGAAAATTTAATATGTTTTTAACAAACAATTATTACCAATGCAGAAATTGTTTTAATTGAGTTGGGTAAAGTCTTTTGGCGTGCGTCCTTTTCCAAATGGTTTTCTGTGTGTGTGAAAGTGTGCTGTTTGGTTTATGTAACACCCTAGTTGTTTTACTTGTTTGAGTTTGACATTAAATTTGAGATTGGAACAACATTGAGCAGAAAAAGGGGAAGCCTGGGTACTAAGTGGGCGGACTAGACTAGCGTGCTAGTGATACGGGAGTGGCTCCAGCCCAGTTTCACTTAGCTGGATTGACGCTTACAACACTAACTAAACATTGGATAATGATTAGAGACCACTAGGTTATGGGTGTGTTGCACTGTCTAGTGGCTCGTGCACGAGAACATATTTTGTTGTGATTCCTATACTGTTCACCGAGATGCGAGGTTCTAGGGTCCCATTCCTTTTTCTAGTACCTTTAGGGACTCTCCCAATTTTTGTGCTCCTAGACTACTATACACCCACTATCGTCATACAATGCAGCTTTTGGGTTTTTGTGAAGGTTTGAGTTTTTATTTTATGCAAGAGTGTTTTCTTTTATTTAAGTTGTTTTCTTTAAAAGTGTTTTCCTTATAGAAACTATTTATTTAAATTTGTTTAAGCTTTGGTGTATTTTCATTTATTTAGCCTTCAAATGTATTTGTCATTTAATGTTTATACATGGAACCTTTTTGTTGGGTGACGTCCTATTGGGATTTTGGATCACACCCTACATACACCTTTGGGTGTATGTAGACTTTTTTCTTGTGTATTCCAGGTTGTGACATCGTGCTCATCGATGGTGGTTCTGGTCGTTGATGGTATTCTCGTGCAGGTTGGTGTTGTGGCATGTGGATGATGCGTCTCTCTAGTTTCTTGGAGGTTTGAGTTTGAGTTTCTTTTGTTGTCGCTTATTTTGGTTGTGGGTTCAAGTTGTAAACCCCTGATTTTGTTTTCAGTTTAAGGCCCTGTTTGGTTGTCTACTTTCAGTTTCATTTTCTTTATCTTATAATTTTTTTTGTGTTTACTATTTCGGGTAAAATCATTCCCATGTGTTAGTTTTGATACCCAGACACTTGTGCCAGCCCATGGGGATTGGGAACTCCATTCGGGCCATGTCGCGGACTGGGTCGGGCGCCGGGTCGGATGGCGACCCGGCTTGGTTCGTGACATAGCAGCTTTTAGTGTTGATACTAATCGGTGGGGTATTGCTTGTATATGTTTCAATATATTACAGTGAAGGAACCTCCCGCTAGTTTTTGATAAGTATAACCATTTCAAGAAGGCGGTTCTTTATTCTGATGATGATGGACCGACCGGGTGAATGGGCCCCTTTGTGTCTGGCCTTATTACGAGGCTGCCAAATCGACCAGCATCCAGCGTGAAAGACCATGGTACAATCCATCTTATCAGGACCCCTCTCCCCCGCACCATGGAACCATCGATCAAGAAACAACATATAGGACATGCTGGAGATGTTAACAGTAGTAAAATTGAAAAATTAATTCCAAACCATCATCTCCCACTCACCCTCAAAGACGCATCTATCCAGTTAGGGGTTGAGATTAATGAGGTTAAAGGTATCATATTGTTCCTTATCCAGCACTACTTCGATAAACGTCAGATGAGAGTTGTCCTCCTTGAATGTGATTGATGTGGATGGACAACCAGGGAAGCCAAGGATATTCCCATCTCAGTTTTTATGCCAAAAATAAATGTCCCCCTGCCCGAATATCCATATAGAGTGTGGTTGAAGGTCATTGACGAGGGTGAAGATGATGAACTAGAGTGGGGAAACATGTACAGCAGTCAGTGATGCGTTCCCTAAGTGAGAGTTGTTCATGGTAACCCCCCAAAGAATTCTCTGATCTAGAACTTCCCAATACATCCATGCATGCATGCATAAGAGTGTATCATCAAGGCTACATACGTTGATGCCACCTTCCCTAGAAAGCCTTTCCACCCTGTTCCAGGAATCCCAATGATGCTTACCTTTCATTAGAGGATCAAAAATGAAGAATGTAAGGAGATTATCAATTTTTTTAATTACACTTTTAGGAACTTTAATGGATGAGAGTGCATGGATGGGAGTAGCAATGAGGACACTGTTCAACAATGTTATCCGACCCCCAAAAAATAAGTATATGTTCTTCCGGTTGAGAACACGGTCCATAATTATGCTGATGAGGGAGTTGAAATCACATATTCACAACTTTATAGAGGAAATGGGGGTTCCAAAATACTCCATAGAGAAGGCCCCTTTCTGCATGTCAAGGGTGTTTTGGACAGTGGAGATCTAGTTGGATATACATCTATTAGAGATATAGAATTTATTTTGGCCTTATTGATAACTTGTCCGCTCTAGTGGCAGTAGTCCTCCAAAACTCTTTTGAATCCTCTAATGGATCTCTTATTAGAATTCATGAAGATGAAAGTGTCATCCACAAACATTAGGTGAGAAATGGGAGGATCTATCATTATTCTATGATAGTCCAACACCTTGCCGATGTGGATGCTTTTGTGAAGAAGGAAACTAAGGACATATTGGGACAAAAATGAAGAGACTCAGGGATAGAGGATCACCTTGCCTCAGGCCATAGGTTTCCTTAAAGAACCTATATGTTTTCCCCATAAAAGTAGTCACCAACTAGGAAGAGCTAAAACACCCAAAGAGGAGATCAATGTTCCACTAGGAGAACCCCATACTCGCAAGTACCTTTATGATGAAACCCCACTCGACTCAGTCGTAAGCTTTACTCATATATAGCTTAATGTACAAATTGGAACCGTGCATCTTGAAATTAATATCTCTGATCATTTCATAGGCCAGATCAATGGTTCCCTAAATAGGGTTACCCTTTATGAACCTGTGTTGCTCTAAGGATACCCACCAAGGGATGTGGAGAGACAACCTCACATTGATTATGTTGGAAAAAACCTTGTATGGGAAATTTCACATACTCACCGGGTCATAATGAGATATTGAGGATGGATTCTTTGTCTTGAGAAGGAAAATGAAGGTTGTGGCACAAGAAACCTGAGGTAAGGAGCCCCCTCAGAATAATTCTTGGATAGCTAAGATAATATATGTTTTCACCACATCCCACGAGGTTCTATAGAATGATCCCGGGAAGCCATCCTACCCTGAGGCATTTTTAGGGTTGAGCCTCAAAATTGCCTCCTGGATTTATTTATCATCAGGGATAACACCTAGCCTCTCGTTGTCCTGATCTGAAAGTTAGTTGGGGATCACCTTAAATAACCCCCATACTCCCCTGGATATCCATTGGGCAAGCGCCGGTTAGGTCTAACAAGAAGGTATTTAAAGGAGGACAAGGCCAAACCACCCATAGTGCCTCTGTTATCTGTATACGTACCATCATACAGTAGGATATTTAGTTGCACCTGATGTTTCCTTTATTTGATACACGCATGGAAGAAGGTTTTGTTACTTTCTATCTCTCTAAGAAACTTAATCATCAAATTTTCTCTCTTCAGGCATTCTTGTCTGAGAAGCATGTCCGCCAAGGCATCTCTCTTGTTGGATAAATCCTTAAATATCTAGTCATCCCAAGCATCTTTAAGGATATTCTCAAGACATTCAATGTCATGCATGGCAGTATCAATATCACTACCAGTGGAACATATATCTTTCATCCACTCTTGGAGCCTTGCCTTGAGACATCTCAACTTGTTGTGAATGGCCACCCACAAGATACCCCTGGGTAGGCTTGCCCCATACGCTGTTAAGAAGGTTGTGGAATCCCAAGAGGCTATCCCATTGATGATGATAGCAGAAAGTTTCGTGTTGGCACCGACCTAAAGACATAGAAATCAGGAGAGGGGAGTGATCAGATAAGACCTAGACCAGATGAATTACCTTATTGACTAGGAACCTAGATATTGTATGCATGTTGGCTAAGAAATGGTCCAAGATACTCCACGAGTGGTGGATCCCTTGTTGGTTGTTTCACTACATGAAGTAGTCTCTTGAGAATCTGAGATCAGAAAGCCCTTTTCGAGCCATAAAATGAGAGAAATCCATGCTCAATTTCCTGTGAAAAAGGACCTCTTCCTTTCCTCTCCTCTGGGTTTGAAATAACGTTGAATCTCCCCAAAAAACCATGGATTATTTCCAAGATCAAAGGATTTTAGGTCTTTTTATAAGTCTTACCTTTTTTGTGCATCGAAGCTACCATAAATTAAAGGCATGAAGAAGGAAGTGTCGTTGATAGACACCTTCTTAGTGATGAATTGATCACTGGCCCGAACCTGATCAACTGAGAGGTGATTATTCCAAAATATCCAAACATGTATATTGGTGGGGTCAGCCTGAATGCATCCATGCAAGTTGATTTTTCTAGAGAAATCGTTGATTCTGATAGGGTACTGTTTATTCTAAAGGATGGTGATGATAGAGGCCTTGTGTTTCCTGATTTCATTGGTGAGGAAATATGCCTTAATCTGAGCACTAATGTCGCGGGTATTCCAAAAGATCATCGGAATCATTTTTTGAAAATGCTCTTGGATTTGGCCCTAGAAGTCATGTCCCTATCGAAGTGGGAGGACAAGTACTCCTTTATATTCCTTGATCAAGATCTTGTGCACACTCCGCCACCCATGTATGCTAGTGAAGTAGAAGGTGGGGAGCTATCCTGGTTGTGAACAAAAGACAGGACCCAGGAACTGGAGGGAGAACTGAAGGGATGCCTTTGATCCCAAGGGATTCGGTGAGGAGATTTAGGGACCAAGGCATCCCATTGGAGTGGGCACCCTGAGGTAGGGAGATCAAACCCTCGAGATAGATTCCTCTAGGGGACAAACCTCCATAGAGGCAAGAGTAGGAGGCAAGGCCAGATGGCTGAGATGACTATCCATGTCGCACGGGCGACGCTCGCTAAGGTGTGTCCCCTGGGATAGCAGAGAAATCAACAGTGGGGGGAGAATAAAGCCAACCAAGAGTGCGGGCATGACTCTTGGAAGAAAGGGAGTCATGGACTGACTATCTTGCAAGACCTTTGAGGTTAAGGGGATTAAGGCTAGATTTAAGCATGTAAAGGGAGGGACAGGAGGATCCACCATTAGCCTATCGAAGAGGGACTATTCCACAACCAAAGAAACTTCAGAAAGAACAATGGGAGGAGAAGCTAACTGCTTGGACCCGACATTGGGTGTTTTGATAGAGGGACGACTAGCTCTGTGGCAGCGATGCCTAAAAACCTTTAAAAAATGACCCTGAAGCATTAAATAAGAGCAGTAACTTGGGAATACTAGGTAGATGATGTCCTATCCCCAGGAGAGGGCATCCTTCACCCTAAGAGAGAGGTGATCCTGTATAGTTAGGGAAAGATCCATATCCACACATATGCGAGCCTGTGATGTATTAGCAAAACACCTAGTCCTATCATCATCACAGAGGAAGAAACCAAGTGAATATTCTATTTCCTTGAGTAATCCACCATTCTGGAAGGGCAGAGGTATGCCAGGAAGGCTGATCCAAACAACAACGAGTGGTATTTCCTTTCCCCTATGGATTTAAAAAAATATCATATCTTATGAAATAACTATATAATATGATATGAATAGAAGAAATATGATATTTCAACCCATGTCATAGATTATGATATCCCATATCATATGAAAAAATATAAAACCTGCAAAATATTTAAGTGTGTTGTATTTAACAACTATTAATAAAAACGTAATATGTTTCATTTTTTTTCATTCCACACACGATTTTATGAATCCATGAACATGGGATAAATTCTATACCACTGATGGTATTATTTAGAGTCTATTGACACTTAATAGAAGAAATTGAAGTAATAAATTCTCAATACCAAGATCATACCATGTAAGATATATAAAACATGTTTAAACTGGAGGTGAATAAAACTTTTAAACCACATAAATTTCACTGTAGAGCTACTGTAACATTTTTATATTGTCAAATGGTTTAATGAAGATCACCAAACGAAACAAAAATACATCCCCTCTCTATGAAGTATCTATGGGATGAACCTGAATTGCATGTCATACATGCGGGGAAGACCATCCTATACATTGTTCTAGGACCTATGAGTTAAAAAGAGGTATGTAATGGTAAGATTCAGGTTTATGAAGTTTATCCAAGCATTAGGTAAGTATAGACACCGAAATTCCATCACATGGCAATGTATTATTGTAAAAACCTTAAGGACACTCCTTGTGAATTCATGTAGATATTAACTTATGTGTTATAATGCATGAGTTAATCCCATAGCTAATACATGAATCATATTAATGAAATAAATGAACTCTTTTATGTTATATATCCGGTAATGAACCCTTTAAGTATAATTCATAGGAGATTAATATGAGCATTAACTCTTAATGTTCAGATGCTCCATGTGTATCATAGCCTTTCTAAATGAATCATAGTTTATGATTCTTGGCAAGGTAGTGGAATTAAATCTCATTACATACTCTATATAGAACCCCAATCATTGGATATGATTGCATGGGGTTGAATTGGTGAAGTGGCATGGTTTCTCAAACCATGAAATATGATACCATGAAATCGTATGCTATGACATAAGATGAAGTGTCATGGTTTCTCTAAACCAATCCATATGATATGTATTCAATCATAAAATACTATTGATGAAGGTATATTATGTCATAAAATTTCATGCCTTTTATAATATGTACAATCGTTAATTACGATGGGGTCATTTCTATTTATACAAATGTTCTCCAGGGAATATAACCTTTAGATGTGTGATAATTTTATTGTAAAACCATATTAAGAATAATCTTTTTATGGTATTGAACATTTCATTGGATTAAAATAATAAGAATAATCCTTTTTATTTTAAAAGTGTTATTTTCACTAGAAAAATCTCAAGGATAGAACTATTATCTGTAATTTTTGTGTTTTACATTGCATTCACACAACATTTTCTTATTACATATGAATTCATATATTAAAACCCAATTTTTTTGTTGTTTTTATTTTATTTTAATAAATAAATAAAAATTACAATGAATAATAGTGAATGTTAGTGGCCACCTCAAGAGATAAAACCTAGGTTGTTCCACTATGGTATATTTCTTATGAAAAATATGAAATTAATTGATTATAAATTCATAGAAAATTCCAATTATCACTACCCAAGGATACATATTGATAATATAAACCACATGCTAGGACCAACCTAGATTTTATTATATACCATGATTCCCCTAATGAGGATTACTATAAGGTCACTATTATTTCATCAGATATTATCATAAAGAAGTATCAGCTCACATCCATACTAACTCACTCAGTAATGTTCCATCCGACCCATTGGCCATCTCACTACACGTCAAAAAATAAGAAAAAACAAATCAGGGTCAAGGATGATCATGAAAATAAATAAGTTAATGAATAAGAAAATAAGGCATAACCATCATTATAAGTCATCAAACAATAATAAGAAAAGGTGTTTAAAGATGGCCTAAAGTAGGAAATAATAATATAATATAAATCTCTAAAAAACAATTAGGAAATTAAAAATGGGTCATGAACATATCAAATAATCAATATCACATATCTAACACCTTGTTCCATCTCACATCAAAAGTCATTCAAAGATAAAATATCATTATCCACATCAATTATGTTCCATGTCCATGGTCCTACATAGTGTATCCCTAGATAAAGTAAGTCTACACCATCATATAAGGTTCATAGATTCCCCTTAAAACCCATAACCTCTATGCCTTGAGCCTCATTAGTCATCACACCATGTTTGGAAAAAATATTCATAATATAAAATATAAAACAAGGATAAATAACTACAAGGGGAAATAATCTATTTACACATCCTTGAAAAAAAAATCGCGATCCTTAATCTAATAAAAATCCATGAGGTAGTCATAGATGTCACCTTCATATCTAAGGTCTATTTTAAAGGTATCACTGAATCACAATATATGGGACCAATCAATCCACCTTCCTCTAGAAAAATAAAAATACACATATGGGGAACCAATATGCTACCCTAAGATCTAGATATATGATGATGTTCATAAAAATAATGGGACTCTCACCTATAAAATGACCTTAACTTTAAATTTAAATAATACTTGTACTATATTCATGAACCCAACATAATTAATTAATTAAAATAATAATATAACTATCTCCCCAAACCAAACATTATCCATCAATTGAAATAATACCAAGAGCATCTATCAAAACCAAGACTTATCCATTAATCAAAAAAATTATGGGACTACCCCACTGAACCCTTATTCAACCATAAATAAAATAAATAATGATACTATATCCCTAATCATGACCTTATTCATTAATAAGAATAGTACTGAGTGTAACCCATAATAAAAGAAACTTTTTTAATAAGGTCTATAGTGAACTCCCTCAGTATTTCTCAGTTAATATCAGGCACCGCACACCATCCCAAGGGTTTTCACTTACCTTGATCACAACTCATTTTTAATCACTCATAGATGTCTCACAATATAACCATGACTCATCCATCATCATTCGTGGTATCTAAAGGGTTTTAGACTCTTTCAATACAAAAGGATCATCCCATGGTCCCACGATGATAAAGTTATTAGGATTTCCATTATACCTCATAGCCGAGTCAAATGAAACCATAAACTAGTGGAACATAGTAAACTAAGAATAACACACATAAATATTACATCATTCTAGATGAGTATCCAATATATATCACAATTATACATGATCAATGAATTTAAAGGTTTAACATATTTAGAGAATAGATAAATAATCGACATATTTCTTAAATATGTTCACCATATTCTATAAAGATCTTCATATTTGTATCATTATAGGTATATATTACTTAGATCCTTCTATAAAATCATGGGGAAGGAAAACATAAAAAGGGTGATCTAAGATGCCCAGTAAGGGTAAAAATAAGAGAATAAGATGATCATAAGTGTATGATCACACAATCAAGTTCATTTTCTCAACATAAAATATTTATACTTAGAAAATATAGATCATAAAATCTAAAATAAATCCATATCCAAATGCATGATTAATATTGGTGTCAAAGTAGTAATCGTCATTCAATAGTCATAATATTGTCTTGTGAAATCATAAGTATAGAAAATAATAATATTTTGAAAAAATATATTTACAATCATCTTCATTAATAATATTGTGAGCATAAATAGAAATCAATCACACTCACACATCAAAATGTGGACACAACTATTCACAATCATGTCCATGCATACTCATATGAGAACAACTAGAAAGAAAACATACTCAGAAATAAAACATGTGAAAAAATATATTAGATATCATGTACACACTTATCATAATCATATAATGATATATAAATATCATATTATCCAATGAATTAGATGTATATAATAAACCCAATACTTAAATAATCATATAATCCATCCATATGTATTCCACAATGTCATGAAAATAATTTTCATTTCTTCATAGCATAACCCATGGAAAAGAAAATGGGTTTCATCATCATAATCATAAACCATCTAGATAAATAATATGGATGGTATCATTGGATCATATCCTCTATAAATAAGAATTAATATTAAATTATGTTATCATAGATGAAATATGCCTTTAAAAGATAATTCAAATATTTATTGAGGAAAACATCCTTTTTATTTTGAAATAAATTATTTAAAATACAAAAAAATATAAAATATTATGGAAAACTTTTTTTCAAAAGAACCTTGTAAAATTTTAAAGTAATTCAAAGAAAATAGTAGTAATTATTGCAGGAAAATCTGTTCGTATGGTATATGTTAATACAAATATTTTGTTCACACCTTTGGTAAAATTTACCCATTCAGAAAATGATTAGAAGATTCCTTTTAAACATTTTTATAGAATGTAAAATATTGTTAAAAATGAAATTAATCAATTATTGGGGAATATTTAAAACATTATGGAGAACATTTTAAAGAAAATATAGACATAGTAGAAAAATATTCCCAACTAAAGAGGAAATAAGGTTGGATTTTCTTAAAAAAATTTCTTGATAATTTTAAATAAAAAATTGAGGAAAATGGAACTATTACTTGAGAATTCCATGAAAAAACCTAGGAGAATTAAATCAAAGGGTTATAGCAGATAAGGATCATATAAGTTTCCTCAAAATAAATTCAAATATAAACAATATTGATTAAAATGAGATTGAAACATAAATATATTACCTCACATCTTGCCTTTATTCATACATGTTTGAATCTACAATTTAATAAATATATTTATTATACATATATTATAGTAACTATAATCATATATAAAATACCATATATTATTTACTTATAACATCTTCTCATCTATTTATTAATAATTATTTATTAAAATCACTGTTCTTGGTGATAATTGCTTTGTTTTTCTTGTATGTTTCAGATCAGAAGTCCTGATACTTGTACTTTGATTGTGGTTACACAATATATAGAATTTTATTAATTTAACAAGTATCATATTTAATAATTATATAAAATTTTATAACAATTCATATAAATTAGTGACGAAAAATGAATTATATCACTTTATGGATATGATAGTTTGTATGTACACACAAGTGATGTTTTCACTTTTCGATGGATGGAATGAAAGAAAATTAAATAATAATTCACATTTATAGATCTATAATAATATAATAAGTATCATATATTTTTATTAAATCCTTCATTATAAACAACAAAGTTAAGTGGTGATGAAAAATGAAACACATCGCTTCATGGAGATGGTAGTCCACATATACACACGAGTGATTTTTTCTTTTCCATAGGACAGAAAAGAGGTGGATAATAGTTTAAAAATAATCATAATAACATCTAATTATATTGATCATACTATATTAATAATTTTTTTATGGATACAATATATTTATAGGAAGTATAAGAAGAAATAAAATTTAAAGTACTTGATTAAGAGTTATACATCTTCTTTGAGAAATATCCTTTAGCGCACACCTTAAGCCTTAAAAGGATGATATTTTGGAAATAGAAAAAGATATAGGACATATTTAAGTAATATGTGAAGGTATTATAGAAGATATTGGATAATATAGAACCCTCAAACTTTGTGAATAAGAGAGGATAGAAGGTTCCCTTTTATAAGTGAGGGGAAAGACACACTAGAGATTATTTAAAAGATTAAATAACATATACATCATAATCATGCCAATTGGAACCAAAACACCTAAAATTATAATATAATATATTATAGGCTCTAAATAAACTCAAAAAATTACATTTATACCAGTTTTGGATATATTTTAAGCCTTATATTCTAATTAAACCACTTTAAACCCATTTTAACCTTAACCATGATAACTTAACTTTTTTACCATGATAAATTAATTATATGACCAAAAATAAAAAAATAATTCTAACCAAATTTGAAAATTATGTTTCAAAATTTGGAATCCATTTAATCATATTCAATTTATATAGGTGTCCTAAACTAATTTTAATATAAGAAAACATAATGCATGAAAAATAGTTTTTAGGAAAATACTCGATTTAAGAGTAAAAATCATTTCACCTTAAAATAAAGTAATAAGTTGGTTTCAATAATTTTTTTTAATTAAATAATAAAAAATTAATTTTTTATACTTTTTTATAAAGACAAAATTAAATTAAATATTCTGACCATACCATTAAATTTAAAAATCCAAAAATAGTTTTTAATTTAAATAAAATATCACTTATGTTCACAAAAGTCAATATCGGGTTTCAAAAATTAAAAATATTGTTTCAAAATACATTATTTAAATCCTTTAACATATATTTGGTCAATAAAAAGGTTTAAATTTTTTTAAGTCATTCTTACATTATAATAATGTCATAAAAGTGATAGCATTTGAAAAATCAGTATTTTCACTATTCATCTAAAAATCAACAATTTTAGAAAAATATAAAAAATTCACCCTAAGATAAATTTTATATGATGAATAAAAAATGATATCCATTTTAAAATAAAATTTTAAAAAATAAAAAAATAATTATAATATCCAAGCACAAAATGCAATAAAAACCATTTTTGAAGAAAATGTATTTTTGAACCATAAAATGGATTTATTGAAAATTGAGTACTTATTTATTATGAAATAATAAATTAATTTGGATTATATAAAACCTTTATACATATTTTTTATAATATTATTATTCCTATTCATACCACTAATTTTAACGACTAATTTATAACAATCACATTTAAATAATAATATTTTTATAATCTATCATAGTTATCTTAAATCTCAGTATTCCATGTTAAGAAAGCTATTGAAAACTTAAAATTTATTTAAAGAGAAATATATCATTAAACATCAAGGTGTTATAGGGAAGGTTTACATAAATTCACCACATGAAATTATGCATTATAATGCAATCAAATTGGTTATAATGGGAATTGATCAATTAAAAGAGATCACACAAACACACATCCTATAAAAACTATACATTGCCTACATGAGGTAAACTAGGCCAAAACATTTTTTAAAACATACTATCATTGTCTTATTTACAAAATTAAAGAGTCTCTAATTTTATAAACCATTAAAAATTCACCTCATATGAGGTTTACATATACAATTCCATTTTACAAAAACCATTGATTTTTTTAAATCCCACCACTCTGTTTTGAAAACTCATTTAAAAACATTTCATTTAAATTTCTCTTTTACTTTAAGATATTATCTCAAAAAATTTCACCTTTTTAATTTTTTTAAGATCAAACCATTAGTTCTACTAAAACTATCTGAAACATCAACCCATGACTCTAATGAAATCCACTAGATTGTTCACCAACTATCATTCAAGTAGGGCACCACCAAATGAATCATTTTCAATAGTCTTACAATCCTTTGGTGAATATATTGCTAACATATATATGGACCATTTTTTAAAGTTTTATAATGTCGTAAAATATATTTTCCATGATAATAATATCACAAAGGAGTATAAAATACTCGAGTAGTTAATGATATATACCTCAATTTCATATCCATTAATTTATCCATTCTAATATTGTTTGTCCCCATGAACACTGAGCACCTATCGCATTGAAATATGCATAATTTCATAATCCATTAATTTTAATGAAAAATACCACAATTGTAATAAACAAGATACATCTCACATAATAGTGTCATTACATTGAATATATAAACAAAGAGGTGTTTATGAACAAAAAAATAACTCTAATATTCATATGAGAAAAATGAATAACTACCATAACCCAAATTATTATAAATTTAATCAAAGTTTTATGAAATATATATAAAAACTAAAAATACAACATACATTTTTTAAAATGGTGATAAATAATGTTAATTCACCTTTATTGAACCTTCTATAGACATAATAAAAATACCTCATCATATCATATGGATTTCATAATTATTTTGAAGAATAACAAAAATTGAATCACCAGTTGAATCATCTCAAATCATAGGATGGAGGACAAATAAAAGATAATATTTAAGAAATATAGGAACATACTTCAATATCAAGTTCTAATGCTCTTGAAACAATATTGATTAAAGGGGTATAAGGAGGGAAACAAGAGGGCTAGAGGGTCTATCGGTACCATAAAAATGGTGCAGAAACACCTAAGAGTGGGGGGGGGGGTGAATTAGGTACTGTCAAATTTTACCAAATTCAAACTATTATTTTAAAATTTAAACCCCTTTTGACTTTAAACCTCTAATTTAGGTTAATACCATTGGATATTTTATCCTTTAACCTAGAATACACCCATATGCAATGAAGTGATAAAAGTAAAGTTTGGACTATGTGTTTTTATAAGGATTGAATCATCCTTGGAATCCTATTCTTTATTGTTATTAGGATATTCAAATCATAGATTCTATAATAAAATACTTTTATCAATACAAGTTTATTTTGGATAGGCATTATCTTTAAAATATTCACACCATATTACATAGGCATGGGATCACTATATTACACAAGTGATCAGTGAAACATCCCACTGAAATCATTTATACTAACATCCTAATAGTTCTTCTTAGCTCTTCTTTTTTTAAAGTAGATCAAAATAATGTCCAGTATGTTACTACATAAAAAAACTAATCTAATTCCTCAATAACATAGTCTTCAATTGCCTTTTAATTCTTATAAATACAACACATGCAACTTGGTCTCTGTTTCTACCTTGATTCACAGAACTAATTTATAATCTATTCACAGACCTCTCACAACACATTGTTCAAAAACACATCAAAAAAATTATTACCCAACTAGTATACAATTACATAAATATATTATTATAATATTTCATGGAAATTAAAACACTAAAACTTGTTAGTATGTTCTTACTCACTACTTGTGGATACTCATAGGTGTTCGATTTCTATTCCTTCTTATTATACTTTGAAACCCAGTTGGTTTTCTGCTTTAATACAGGTTCAATAGCTCTAAATTATTTTTAACTAAGAGAAATCTTCTCTCTAATCTCCTTAGCCATAGGCCACACTTTTTATTCAAGAAAAATTATTCTTATTCTTGATAGCCTCACTTCAGAACTCATAGGAGCAATGACTCACTTTATTTTTGGTCTCAAGATCACACACATTCTATACAAGAAGTTACTACCTTTCTAGTGGGTCTTTTACCATGTATATAAATGGAAATATCTTAGAGTATGCGTGCAAGATAAAACCAGATTTCATATCCATCCAAGATACTCCATATTAATTTCTCCAATAGAATTTTATAAAAACCAATTCCCTTTTTAGGATAATAATTCTAGAGAGAATTTGAATTTATGATTTCGAGAGGGATTTGTTTTGAGAACTGGGACTTAGAATCACATTTCACGCATTTAAACATATTTAAATAGTGTTTTGGTTGGGTTTAAGAATTAGGTGGTCTCCTAGGTGTCTAGGAATATTTCAAGATAGATTTGGAGTGGTTGGGCTATTGAAAATACCAGTTGCAAGTAATTCACAGCGTCACCATGAGGGATACACCCTGAAGGTATCAGGAATAGGGGATATCCCCTAGTCTGGAAGAGGGTTCATGGTGTTAACCCGCATGACTTGAATGTTTCCCATGTGGTTTTTTAGTGGGGGTAAATCCTATCTTTTTTATAGGGTCATGACCCTTCATTATTAGTCAAATGGGGGGGGGGAGGTTAAGGGGATCCATTTTTAGCTGGTGATCCTCTCCCCCCCCCTCTTGATTCCTCATTGATCTGAGGTGATTTGGGTGTCATTTTTGCGGTTATTGAGGTATTATTATCCATTTTCTTCCTCATGTTTTTCTTTCCTTTGATCATATTTGATTTTAGATGATTTTAGTTTAGGGATTCATGCCGATTCCACCAAAGCATAGTCAAATCAGCTAATTTTTATGGGGATTTCATATGGTTTCTTTAGAAGGAATCTTGAGATGATGTATACACACCATCTCACATAATTTTGACAGAGGAACATCTCTATATGATTTTTTCATGGGTTTAATATAACACCCCCGACCCAGAATCCACTAAACCAGTGCCCCAATCCAGGTCATCACATAACCTCAAGCATGCCTCCCCATACGCTAGAGGTTTCCGACTAGCAGCAGGGGTATAATAAGCCAAGTGAGGAGACTATACCCCATTTTTACCAGAGTAATAAATAATAGATAACCATTTAAACAACATTATAAATATTTAACAACCAATAAACATGAATAATCAAACATCTCCCCAAAATTGGGTACAATCCATGAACCAAACATAATCATGCCATGTCATACTAGTAGTTCCATAAGTGAATAAAACCCAAAATAAAGATAATTAGGGAAATCCCAAATTGGTTCTGACTCTAAGTCTAGATCCTCATCCATGCATATCCCAATTCCGACTCACCTCCCTAGGACCGTCCCTTGTCTTGTTTTGATTCTACAACAACGAAGTCTGCTCGGGTACCCAATAGTGTCCCAGACAGGGTGTGAGTACAAATCAGTAGGCCACCACCAATGATGTCTACAAAATATCCAATCTAAAAAGATAGTGCATTCAAGTATGAAGTAAATGGTAAGATGAACAAAATTACAACTCTAATTCCATTAGATAACTAAGAAGACTTAAAAATTTCTATCATTATTAAAATTTTCATCAATTATCCCATATTCATTTATTAATACCTTTTCATAATGTGTTTCATGGGTTAGGAATATACATCATCTACACATGGATCTAAGAAAATAAATCACTATGTATAAGGGAATAAATCAAGTCCCTATCTCACTAGGGATAAACACATCACATCAACACATCATCCTCACCTCGAAGCCTCTATTTGGGTGGAATTCAACTATTAGTGGAATAGATCCTCCATACCATTCCCTAACCCATGGATTTTGGGGTGGGGTTTAGAGCGTCGGTCTAACTCGACCCATGGGAATAAAATCTCATGTTAATACCCCACACTACCAAGACATGTGCACATGCTTACATATATCCATCAACCACATATACCATATCATCAACTAAACATAATCCAAACACATAACAATCACATTACATAACTATAAATATGGGAATTAATACTATTCCATAAAACATTAACACATTTTCCATTTACATTACATAGTCGATTAGACCAATTACCATTCTCATGCATTAACCCATTAAGTATATTCAACAATTCCAATATATTATCCATTTATCCCATTTATCATTTCACAAGAATTTTTAAACTTATGAATTTCAAGTAAAATTCTTATATCACATAGCATGACCACTTTATTACATTCATTCCATTAGGTATACCCCATAGTTCCCATGTATTAACCCATTACACATATTCATCAATTCCCTTATGAAAACATTTACATGTTCTAAATTCACATTCCATTTCCAATTTAACATTTTCATGATTACATATATACTAATCCTTTTAGGCATTTCAATATAATTCATAAACAATTTGACATAATATCAATTAACCAAATCAACCCACTTTCAATCCATGCCAAAAAACCCCATATGCCATTATGAAAACCTAGGAAAAAATATCAATATTCCATTTTCAACTCAACTAAACATATTAACATGTTTAATATGGGATCTACATTATCTCACATTAAATCTACACTTAACTTTTCCAATTCTAGGTTTGGAAATGTCGGTGCACCCCATGGGTGGTCCTAAACCATTCTAATAATACTCAAAGCATACCATGGGGATCATGAGGGGTCTAAATTGTTAATTATCCAACCATTTTACCAAATATTACCCAAAGTAACAAATACACAACAAGTGGGAAGTAAGATCTCAATATACATGCAAAAATCTATAACAAAACTATGAGATATAACTTGTAGACCACCTACCTAGAATTCAATGATGAATGCACTCTTAATCATGGCCTTAGATCCATATTCAAACACCCTTTGAATCCCAAAAATAAATTCCACTAGAAAAATAGGGTTTTAGGGATTTTGAAGAAGTTGGGAGAAACTACAAACCCTAATCCAGAAAAGAGAAGAAAAAGGAGTGTTAGACTTACCAAGGGCTTAGATCCGTAACCAATGGAGATCCAAATGAACAAGAATCAAAGGAGAACCACCATGAGAATCTTGTGTCGATTTGGTTCATCCTTAGGGTTGATATGGGGAGATATGGGGGAGAAATTGGGCAAGACTTAAAAATCCCAAAGTGGAAATTTTGTAAATTTTTAAACTTTTAATGGGGTGCACAGTTTACCCACACGGTTTACCAAACCATGAAAAAACCATGCGCAAGGCACTGTCTAAGGAATGTTGGGTCTCATGGTTACCTGGGGATATATACACGATTTACAAACCGTGCACCAATCATGTAGAATTACACTATCCAAGGTTGTATGGTTTTCCTGGGAAGGCTGCACAGTTTACTTAACCTATGCCAACTGTGCGCCTTGCCCATATTGGATCGATTTTCTATCCTTTAATGTCTCGAACCATCAGAACACCCCTGGGGATCCTCATACTCCCAAGAAACATTCCATTTACCAAAAATAAGATATTGAAACCAAAATTTAAACAAAGACATACCTCCATGAAGTCTGGGATCTTATAACCTCCCCACCTTATAATGGCTCATCCTCGATATGTGCTCCCAAGCATTAATGAACTTCTAAGGTAAAAAGATCATGCCACTAAGCCCACATATCCAAATCACTTTCTTAAGTTTACTCTTAAAATTTACCATAATTCCAAAAAAATTGAACTAATGTCATGGTACTTCCCCATAAAACTTCTCACTACAATCAACAAATGAACTGGATGCTCTTTAAAGGACACATCAACTTCAACCCATACATCAACCACTAGAGATTCATAGGGAATCCTAGGAAATAGTGTCTAAATCAAAAAATAAGGAAACTTCACACACAAAATCATACCCTTATATAAGAGACAATTTGAATCCCTTAGGTTCGATACTCCTCGTAAATCATGGACCAAATCACTTGGCGTCATCTTATCCTATTTCAAAAATTCCAATGGTGCCCCAAACTCAACCCCACCTGAAGAAACACACGATTTTCCAAATAATACTTCCCTAACTACATAGATCCAATGCTTGAGATCCAATATTACCATTCTATAAAGATCATATAAAACACAAAAAACCCTCAGGGAACTCAAATAATAAAAATCCAAGCCAACACTCATAAAAAAGGCCAAAACACTAAAATGTCACTTTCTCAATCCCTTTCATCTGTAAACAATGGTCACATTACCAATCAACCAATTTCCACTGGGGTGATACCACCACACACTTTAGCTCACCTCCACCATATTACTATGATTATAACCAAATATATTAAAAAAGACCACTAGAATCCTCAACTCAACTTTCAAAACACTCCTGACGTGTTCCCAACTCACTACGCCCAAAAATCCATAAGGGCCTCACCCATTTAGAAATCATCCTTGCTGTCAAAACCATATATAAGGTCACCCCTACACCATCCATTCATGGAATAGGAATAACTTGACCTTTCTCAAGTATAAATTAATTTACAAAGATCAATTTTCACTACAAAAATCAAATTTGATGTGAGTCACAACATACCACATCCATTCTTTTCTCACCAAATCCTGTCAGACCACCTCTAACTGGCTTATCCCAGAACATCCATCCTACACTATTAGAAGGATAACCCTTCCTTATTTCCAACATGCATACTGAATTGAGACCCATCACTAACACTCAACGCACCTACCAAGGTTGTTCCCTGACTTCTAGTAGAACTCCCTCATCACAACATCCACTATCCTATAAACCACCCTCATGCTCCGCCGTACCCATCAAAACTCCCAACACAGGCACTACAACTATACATACACTAACTAAAGATGGCTAAACCCTTGATCAAGTACAAAAAAATATTTTAAATGTACCTTTTTCCGCATACACCCACCTAAAGAGGTCAACAACCCACCGCATTCATTCCTCACTCCTAGCTGGGTTGAGTTGTCCCTGACTGACTCAACCTGGGAATTCTTGGATTCACTACTAGCATGCCACTAGCTTACCTAAACAAGATGAATTCACTCCCAAGGAAACTCCATGATCACCCAATAATATATACCAGAGTTAATACCCAACCTCTGATTAGGTTTTAGATCCCAACCTCTCTCGCCATGAACCGTTGTCAAATCTTACCATGCCCTTGAATGACTTTAACTTTAATATAGGAAACACAAATTTCATTTGGAACCACCACGACCCCAAATCCAATGCTTGAATCAATAAAACACCATAAAAAATTACCACCTAGCCTCTCTGAGAGACCCAATGTGCACCTAAAATTTGTATCATTGGAATCTTAAGGCCAATACACTAATTCCACGCTTTTCTCCACATATCCAGGACTGGCTTATCACTCCCCACCTTAGGAGTGTTTTTACCTTCAATTTTCTCAAGTAATTTACAAACACCATGGTTCACGCTTGTATTGTATGTTGAAACCCAAAACTTGGACATGGGCATCCATCTTTTACCCAGAATATCAAAAAACATCACCTAATACCCATTCCCCACTTCTGAGAACAACACTTATGGTGTTCATTAACACCCGATTCAACCCTAGGAACTCACCTGTAAATGGCTAGTGGTGGGAATCCCACCATTAATATCTACATATACTACCCCATGAGCATAAAAACCAAGATATTACATACCCAAACATAATACATTCAAGCTCCTAGGTGTAAAGACAAAGTTTTCTCAGCATACTTGGGATGATGTCAAGATGTTGAGCATGATCATCACTAGCTCAAAGTACACTAAGAAGTTTTTGAAGGAAACCACCAAAAATTATCCACCATCAATGTCACCTCCTACTATGGGAACACCTTGTAATTCTAAGAGCTTAGAGCTTCCTACCTGTGCATATCTCATTAGCACTTAACCACCACTGATTAGGCGTGATTTCCAACCAAGACTTACCACCAATATATGACCATCTGCAAGTATCTATGAACCAATTTTTCTCATGGAACTACTTCCACCACACCAATATAGTTTTTTAGTATGTACCTAATAGTTAATAACCCAAACACAATGGTACACCACACCAATAAAAACCAACGGTCTCTCGCATGACCATATTTCTTACTTTGGTTTCATAGAGATCAACCGATTATTATCCCAATCGAAATAATGCCTTACCAGTATGTTCCCATGTTTGGACCTCATTAGAACCTTCAAGGATTCACACTTTCCTACGAATACAATTAAACTAACTTTAGTTCCCATAATGCAACCATCACTTGATCTTAACTCAATGCCCGCTTACTCGCCTAACCATGCCTCTTGGTTAGTGATCATCATCGCCCCCAAGGAATTCTCTACATCTCACCCAAAAACTAAAACATTCATACAAACAAGCTCAGACACTTGACCATCCTCACCTCAGGCATCACCTCCAAAACAAGAGTGTCTAACCTTACTTCATCACCCTTTTATATTCCACCTAAAAGAAAAATTGAGGTCTTTATTAGTCGTCGTCCAAACTGATAAGTCATGCATCCTCACAATAAAACCCTTAGAAACTAACCTTACAACCTAATACAATCACTCCAGCACCATTATAAAAGAAAAATGGAATAAACATACCATTCATCGAAACTGTATGGTACTCGTATGCATAGATTCCATCTTTGAAGCATCTCCCATGCTTCATATTCTAAGGCACCTTCATCACTATCTAGCCTTCCATGAGGTCAGCCTTGATTTTTCCAGAACTGTAAATGCATAAACACAACTCAGGTCACATCACCAAACCATCAACCTTACCACTTATACCTCTAGGACAAACCCTCACTAGAAAGCACTCTCTGTGTCCCACTTTCAAGTCCAAATCATCCACCTATGCGACACACACACTTAAAATCACTAAAAGTACAACCCACACTAAAAACCTATCCAGTATCTCTCATAGGTCACCTTGAAGGCTGAATGACGACAACCCCTAAACCAGATTCATAACAAGGAAAATCCATCAGTACCCTCTCCAAACTATACACATCAAGTTACGAACAAACCAATGTTTATGAATGAAACTCTGACCCCCATTATGATACACACCATGCCTAGCGCACCAAGCGACCATTTACTCTAGGTTCCACACAAAAAGGTAATCGTACAAATGAATTGGCACTATGAGAAAAAAAATCTCTCCAGGATCCAAAAACACACTCGTAGGGTCCCTACTCACAAGATCCCCAAAACCTAGACATCACCCTTAAGGTCCAGCACGCACTTCGTACGGTCACGACCCACAAGATTCTCCACACTCGCATTATTGGACAACACCTCATGACTCTAATTCCATAAATCTACTGACGGTGTTCTAAGAAAATATTCTATTCCATATCATAACCAAAGTGGCTTCAAAACCCAAATCCAAGGTCTTAAATTAGGGCACTTTCACCACCCCAAACCACCCATAGAAGGGTCAAATCAACAACACAAGGAATAACCACTACCCAGTTCTCCTAATAGTTCCATCATTACTCATCCTTTTATATTTTAATACAACATTTTTGAACTTAAGCATTCACATTTTAAACTCTCTATTCACCTAATGTTTTGAAAGTGCCTACCTTATTCAAGACCACAATTCAAAACATTCTCTTCAATAGACACTTCGAAGAATGATCGATATTATTAAACTGTAGATGGAAAAGATCTTACACTATCAACCTTAAACAACCCACTCTGTACACACTTTTCCAATGGTCATCATCACACTTGGAACACTAATCCCTACCATACCCACCACAGGTCATGGTCAACATGGGTAAACTAATTTACATTTCCATTATCTTTCAATAAACACCTTTCTAAAGCTATTTCCACACTCACAACCTAAATCCTTCCACTTAAGCACATTTACCCATTTCACATCTTATTACAACCCAAATTTTAAATCATTTACACATTTTTTAAGAAAAATTATCCAACCATTTATTTAAATTATTTCCCTTTTTACCCATTTGAAACATTCTTATTAGACACCATTTTCTTTAAATTTCTTAATAAGGTAAAATTAATTCCACATTTCATATGCCACACACCCATCCCCATGTGTGCCTACCACAATGCATGCCACTTATGTCCCTAGGTGTCTAAAATGATGCATGAATGAACAACCTCATTCCATTCCATCCATGAGTGAAATATCATAAAATAGTCACATCACACAACTTGTGCATCACCCAATGGTGAAATATCATTCAACTGTAACAACAGATAATAAGAATAAAAATTCCCACCATGGGTGACTTGGGTTTACCCTTGTACATGGGTTATCTACTCCCATGAATGAGATCATTACGAAGGCCTTCTACATCCTAGCGTCCTATCTACCATCCCAAGTAACAAGACCACAAAAATGAACTGCTCTGATACCACTTTGTAATGTCCCTGACCTAGGATCCACTAAACTAGTGACCTGAGTTGGGTTGCCACTTGACCTCAATCACTCCTACCCATACTCCAGAGGTTACCGACTAGTGGTGGGGGTATAATAAGTCAATTAGGGAGACTATACCAAATTTCTACCAGAGTAATCCATACAAGATAACCATTAAAAACATATAAAATATTTAATAACCAATAAACATGAATAATAAAACATCTCCCCAAAACTGGGTACAATACATGAACTAAACATAATCATGCCATGTCATACTAGTAGTGACACAAGTACATAAAATCCAAAAAAAGACAAATAGAAAATTCCAAAATCAGTCCCGACTCTAAGTCCAGATCCTAATCCATGTATATCCCAAGTTCGACTCACCTCCCTAGAATCAAGCCCTTTCCCTGTTCTAATCCTAGAATAATGAAGTCTATTCAGGTACCCAATGAATAATTGAGTAGGGTAGGAGTACAACTCAATATTCTACCACCAATAATGTTTAAAAAATACATAGTCTAAGTAGATAGTGCATGAAATTATGAAGTAAATGGTAAGATGAACCAAAGGACAAATTGGGTGCCATTTGATAACTATGTACACTTAAATATTTCTATAATTATTACCATTTTCATCACTTATCCTATCTTCATTATTTAATCCCTTTTAATAATGTGTTTCATGGGTTAGGAATATACATCATCTACACATGGTTCATAGGCAATCAATCACTATGCATAAGGGAATAAATCAAGTCCCTATATCACTAGGGATAAAAGAATCACGTAAACACATCATCCTTACCTCTAAGCCTTAGTCTGAGTGTCATGAAATCATTAAGGGAATATATCCCTTATCCCCTTCCCTAACTCATGCATTTTGAGGTGGAGTTTAGAGCCTCAGTCTAACTCAACCCATGGGCGTAGAACCCCAGTCTAACTCGACCCATGGGCATAGAACCTCATGTAAATACCCCACACTACCAAGCCATGTGTACATTATTACATATATCCATTAACCACATATACCAAATCACCAACCAAACATAATCCAAACATATAACAATATCACTCTATAACCATCAACATGGGAATTAATACTATGCCATAAACCATTAACACATTTTACATTTACATTACATAATCGATTTTCCCAATTCTCATTCTCATGCCTTAACCCATTAAGTATATTAAAAAATTCCCATACATTATCTATTTATCCCATTTATCATTTTACAATCATTTTCCCACTTATGAATTTCAAGTACAATTTTTATATCACATAGCACAACCATTTTATTACATTCAACCCATTAGGAATACTCCATAATTCCCATGTATTAACCCATTCCACATATTAATCAATTACCTTATTAAACCATTTAAATATTCTCAATTCACATGCCATTTAAAATTTAACACGTTCATCATTCCATATATACTAATCCTGTTAGTAATTTCAACATAATTCATATACCATTTGACAAAATATCAATTAAACCAATTAGAATAATTTAAATCCATGACAAACAACCCCT
The DNA here is from genome assembly GCA_963277665.1 of Viscum album. Classification (NCBI taxonomy): domain Eukaryota; kingdom Viridiplantae; phylum Streptophyta; class Magnoliopsida; order Santalales; family Viscaceae; genus Viscum; species Viscum album. Next base: position 102,720,836 of record OY728156.1, read on the forward strand.
TATTCCATTATAAAAACCTAGGAAAAAATATAAATATTCCATTTTCAACTCAAATAAACATATTAACATGTTCAATATGGGATCTACATTATTGCAGGTCATCTCTACACTTATCTTCACTAATTCTAGGTCCAGAAATGTCGGCGTACCCCATAGGTGGCCCTAAATCATTCTAATAATCCTCAATGCATCACATGGAAATAATGAGGGTTATAAATCATTAATTATCCAACCATTTTTCCAAATATTACTTTAAGTAACAAATTCACAACAAGAGGTAAGAAAGATCTCAACACACATGCACAAATTTATAACAAAACCGTGGGATATAATTTGTAGATCACATACCTCGAATTCAATGATGAACACAATATTAATCATGGACTTAGATTCAAATTAAAACACCTTTGAAGACCCAACCAAAATTCCACTAGAAAAATAGGGTTTAGGGATTCAGAAGAAGATGGGAGAAACTACAAACTCTAATCCAAAAAAGATAAGAAAGAGGAGTGTTAGACTTACCCAGAGCTTTGATACTCAACCAATGATGCTCCAAACAACTAATAATCAGAGGATAACCACCCTTGGGAAGATTGGGTAGATTTTTTTGTCCTTAGAGATGAGAGTGGGAGAGGTGAGGGAGAAATAGGGTGAGTCTTAAAAATATTGAAGTAGAATTTTTGTAAAATTTTCAACTTTTAAAGGGGCACATGGTTTACCCGCACGTTTTTCCAAACCATGCAAAAACCACACACAAGAAACTATATAAGTAATGTTGGGTTTCACAGTTAGCTGGGGAGATCAACATGGTTTACAAACCATGCACCAACTATGTGGACTACCATTGTCCTAGGTTTCATGATTTTCATGGGAAGGCCACACAATTTACTTAACTATTCACCAACTATGTGGCTTACCCAGATTAGATTGATTTTCCATCCTTTCATGTCACTAACCCATAGAACACCCTGAGGCTCCTCATAATTTCAATAACACTCCATTTACCAAAAAATAATATATTGAAACCAAAACTTAAACAAAGATGTACCTCCATGAAGTCTGGGATCTTACATTTTAGTTTAAATTAAATTTATTTGGATAATGAATCATTGTTGTGTATTAGTTATTTTTCATGAGATGGTGTCGAGAGTGTGTTTTGGACCTTCCACAAGCATAGTCTTGGTTTTGGCATAATGGGAGCACCTGATGAGCTTTTAGGAAATTATGTAAAATTAAATTTAATTGTAAATTGTTTAGTTAGTTATAAATTGATTATAGGGCCTAGGGATATCTTCTAGGCCTATGGACCAGGGCCTTAGGGATATATTTTTGGACTACAAGATATGGGTACTTTGGGATATGTAAAAGGCCCTTTGGGATAAGTTTCTATTAGGTGTTTGTTATTATGGTCCTATGGGACATGTAATGGATCTCTCTCTACCCAACAAGAAAGAGGGGTTTAATTTATTTATTAATAAAAGTGGCTTCAACCTAAAATTTTATAAAAAAATTAGAAATTTATTAAAATTAATTAAATCAGATATTTTGATGTAAGTTAGAGCCTTTTTTGGATGGATGATGGCCTTAATTCTTGGATGAGATTGGGAAGAGTAGTTAGGAAATGAATTAAAAATGAAATAACTCCAAATTGAGGTAGGTGGTTTCTATAAATTTCTCAATAGTTCTATTATTATATTATATATGGGATGTGATATGTATAGTCTTGTCACTATGGGAAAATGAACCCTTTTTATTAAATATTTTTTTATATTTAAAATGAAATGCCTATGGACTGAATAATGTTCCAAGGGACACATTAGATCCTTGTGCATTGGTTTTTTTCCTCGACCACCAATTGCTGAGACCTCGATCTTTTTGTGTGATTTAAGATATATGGACCCATGAGGTGTGTTATTATATTATTTAAGTATAGTGGCCTTAGTGTAGGCACCTTATTGACCTATGAGTAGAGGGATGTGATGGTATAGAAATTAATATCCCTAGTAGGCCTTAGTGGACCCTTGAGACACCTTATATCTGATTAGATAATTGTGATGACCATGGGGTGAGGGTTCCTCCCCCACTGATATGTGTTTACTAGGGTGGGTAGGTCCTATGGTGATTTATAGACAAGTTGGGTGTGATGATTAACCTAGGGTGAATGAAAAGGGGATATACTTGTGGATATATATATTGTGTGATACCAACATGGGATTACCTATAAGGATAATGAGTCCAAGTGGTGATATTAAGATATAGGAACACTTGTGGGGTGTCTTGGTAGAGATGAGACCTAGGGGGATTTGATGGGTGCCCTGATGAGATATTTACTCTAGAGAGGCTGTGTATGGGTAATGGGTAATGAGTATCATGAGTGTCACATTAGAACCCAGATTGATGAGGTGAACCTAAGGAGGCTATGGTCACTAGAATATAAGATATTTCGGTGGTAAACTTTTCCCAAATAGATGTATTTTGATAATTGTGATGCCTAGTTTATGATCCTAGGCCTTTTATTTCATGACTAAATTAGTTTTGGATGCCTTGGACATGCTTCTCAGATCTATATAGTGGGATGAATAGTCCACAGAAATAGAGACACTATAGTTTGGAATGCCTTGGATACGATCCTTGGATCTATATCGTGGGATAAACAGTCTACTAAGATGCTGATACATGGTGTGGGATTCCTTGGATATACACTTTAGATTCATATGGTGAGATAAAAAATCCACTTATATGTACATGTTATGGTTTTAGATTCCTTGGATATACTCCTTGGATCTATATGGTGGGATGAACAGTCCACCAAGATGCTGATAAATGGTTTGGGATGACTTGGTGATACTCCTTGAATCCATATAGTGGGATGAACAATACATTGAGATGCTGAAACAAGGTTTTGGATTCCTTGGACATGCTCCTTGAATCTATATAGTGGGGTGCATAGTCCACTGATACATACTTGTTATGGTTTGAGATTCCTTGGATTCATATAGTGGGATTCATAGTCTATTGATACATTGACTCATGGTTTGGTAAGCCTTGGATATGCTCTTTGGATTCATATTGTGGGATGCACAAACCATCATGAAATGAATATGTTGTTTGGGATTCCTTAGACACAATCTTTAGATCTAAATAGTGTGATGAATATTCCAATGATACATACATGTTTTGGTTTGGATTCCTTAAAAACAATCCTTATATATAGATGACGTGATGCCTAACATGGGATAACTACACTCCTATATACAAGTGAAGGATTCCTGGTAGGTAAATCCTATGATTTTTAGATGATATTGGATTTCATAGGACAAGATCCTATGAATAATTATGCTATTAGTTGGAATTTCATTGACACGGTCCTTGGATTCAGATGTGATATTAATTTGGATTTCCTTAGAGTTTCTGCTTGTAATCAGGTATAAGGGATGTTACTCTCTTATTCAGAATGTGAGCATGATTTGGATTTCTTAGGCCATGATCCTAATAATTGGATATTGAGAATGATGTTATTTTATTGCTTAGGAATTTCTCTTAGGAATTGACCATGAGCCTCATATTGGCAGGAACAGTTGTGTGAGATACTCAAAGAAACTCTAGAACTGACTGAAGTAGGTTTGGGATGATCTTGGGTTCAAAGGAAGAACCCAAGGATTTGATAGTGATTATTGTTTATGCTTCCATGATGTGATTTATTTTATATTATTATCTTGTCACATGCACATACACCACATATACTGGTTATTTATGAGACCACATTGGCAGTGCAATGGTTACCCAAGCAGAAATCACTAGTTATAGGTTCGGGTTGGGTGGAGGCTCAGGGTAACTTGATTGAGTGGGATATATTAGAAGATATTAGATATCTGGATGAGTTGAGGCTTGGGGATGGAAGTAGAGTCTCATTGTAATCTTCATCTTTTATTTATTCTATATTTGGGATCAGCTTAGTGGGCGGTTAGTTGTATGTATGTATGTATGATTTTATGATTTTATATTCATTTATTATTATTGATTGTTTATTATTGCTTCAATTTAATATTATTTATATTATTTATGGATGATGTTTGGTTATTTGAATATTATTTTAAGCTCTTATATAGGGGTATAGTCTCTCCACAGTATCACCATAGACCTTTGATGCTAGTTAAAGGCTACTAGAATACTAGGTGGTGTGCCTAAGGTTGCGGTGACTAATCCTATGGTATGAAAACCAGTCAGTGGATGTGACCTAGGGGAGGACATTACAAAGTGGCATCAAATATTTAATTCAATCGATATCATGGAATGTATCTGATTTTTTTGTCTTACTATTTTGGGAGATGGTAGAAAAGTGACATAGGAATGTGTTATAGTTTGTGATGGATATCAGACTGGTGAATCATGAACACATTTACCAATAAGAATTAAAGGTTAACAAGGGATTAGGATTGAAGTTATTAGTTTATAATTTTATTATTTTATGATTTCACCACATTTTAAAAACTTAGATTTATGGATTTTTGGATCCATGATTTATTGTTTTTGGATCATAGCATATTGGTAAGAGGTTAGTGTTCATTCATGATATTTGGTACATATGATTCACATGAAATATGATTGACTTTGTGTGATTGATATCACTAAATAGAGGTTTATTCTATTTAAAGTGTCAACAATAACTTATATGGTGCTTTCCCATATAACATGGTGGTGTAATTCTACTTAGATGGACTATAATTATGTTTCTTATAATGATAGGTCATATGGATCTACAACGAGATGATCCTTGATGATAAATATATAGTTACCTATATAAGGGATGTATATTGACCCTTATCAAGTTAATATAGGCATTCTATTCATGATAATAGTTTTGAAAAAGAAATAGATTCAGTTATTTAAAGTGCCGGTAACAACCTATATAGTGTTTTCCCATATATTTTGGTGATGAAATTCTACTTAATCAAACCATGTAATTATGGGATAATTGATAAGGATAATGATGGGTAAATTAAATTATATATATATGTATATGTATGTGTGTGTAATTGAATGTGAATATGATCCTAAAGGGGGTGGCTCCTGTATGCGGAGGCTCAGTGAGGATCATTCTGAGATTGTGATCCTTGAGGGGGTATTCCCGTATAAAGATTCCCAATGATAATCAGTAACCCAGTAGGAAGAGAATTTGGTATGTGATTCATGATATATATATATATATATATATATATATATATAGGAACCATAGTGTGGTTAGTTTGGATGTGATTTGCCTTGTGATATTGGAGATATGTATAGAGGTTCTGCCCTGCGACCTGTGGCCTATCTGAGATATGATTTATGGGATAGGTGGTAGATCTTACTGCCTATGAGATATGGATTAGGGAATTGGTGAGACACGTGAATTATATGAGGGTAACCTGAGAGAATGGTTATCCTAGGGATATGAGTTCCTCATAGATAGAAAGTATGGGTTGACGCTTTAGGTTTGAGATGGATGCACAAGGTATGATATAAAATATGGGATATATCCATGATAAGGCCTTATATATTGTGAATGTGGAAGGAATGAGTGGGAGATGTACCTTGAATTATTTAACAAGATATGATATAGGGTATATGTTATAGACATATGATATGCCTTTAGTTTTCATGAGTAAATCACCTTGAGTGCTGGTGCTTTTGTTATCAAGGTTTTTTTTCAAGGGAAGGATCAATGTGATGACCAACCCCATATATTTTGGATTTGTTTCTGGGAATTGAAATGGTAGAGTATGGATGGATGATAATTATTTAAATATGATACTAGTTGGCGTGTGATCATCTGATAGACCATGACATAGATTTAATTCATGATTTTGAAGAGGAGTACCGAGGGTGGTTTTGGTTGGACGAGGTTGAAATTATAAGGGGGCATGGTTGATTGATTAAGAGTGAAAGCTTAGTTATGATGACATTAAAATCATGGGATTTTCTATAGGTTAATACAACTAGGTGTTATAATAGAATACACCTATTGGGTTTATATGAGATTATATTGGTATGCTATATTTACACACAATGCTGTTGAATTTTTAATTGGTGAGGGGCCATGTGCGGGCTGAGGACCGATGTATTTGATGAAAATATTACTAGAAATTTGGATAATAATATTGTATATAGATGAGAGGTGTCTACTATAGGATGGTTATGAAACTGTGGATTTATGGTTTTAGTCCTATAAAGGATGTGATTGTGTATGGGAGTAGCGACACATGTGGGATGATGGAACTTGTTGAGGTTGCACTCAAGAGTGGTTTAAGGAAATTCATATGGTGGGGAGAACACTGCTGGATGTTGGAGGGAGTGACCCTCATTGTAGATGAATTTTTAGTGGATACTGATGATAATGTTCCTGTTCAATCTAGAACAGGTAGCGATGGACATTTTATGTTGGTACTTGGGTGTGAGCGGCCTTTCGTTTCTTCTATGGAGGCACGACCCTCATGCTGGCATGTTTGTGTGTGTGATAACACTGATCATTAGATGGTCAATATAGAATTTGGATTCTATTGATAAAATGAATATTATTTATCTGGTCCTGTTTTGAATATCATATTTGAGACTCAGATATAATATTGGATGGAGTTGATGCATTTTCATTGGTCTTGGGATGAATTGATGTGACCTAAGGGTGAGTCAGATTGATGATGTGTCAATGCTCGAGTGAGAGTGAAACATTGTATTTGGATGGTTGAGGATTCAAATATGGAATTAAACCAAGAGTTGGATTCATACTTTTGTGTGGGTATTAAAATGGTCTCAGGATACCTTCCAAAGTAGAGGCATCATGAATAGTTGATGAGAAAGTATATCAGTGGTTTCAATTGAGTTTTTTCAAGAATTTTCATATATAGAAGGACCCATTGGTATTTTTTTAGAATATTGGGTGAAGTAAGTTGGAAAATATACTGAGTGGGTTGATGGACCATTGGAAATGTGTTTCGATGGGAAATTTTGATAGTGGGGAGCACCATGGATTGGAATGGGAACTTATGAGGTAAGGTCTATGGTGAGGAGTTCCATGAGCCTAGGGATGAATTGATCGATGAAACCATGGTTTCCTGGGTTATATTGATGTGGGTGGGAACCATATTAGTGTTTTTGTGCTATTTAAAATTAATAAATCAAGTTACAATGAATAGTGTTCCCTATGTTTGGAGTTACGTAGTAGAAGCTCATTCAACATTGTGGAGAAGAACATGATGAATTGAGTATAGATTGGATACTTGAGTTGGTCAAGATTATTGATTGTATAATTGAAAATTATTTTTGTGGATGAAAAGTGTTATGGTGAGGAGGTTGCAAAAATCACGTACCCTTTTCGAGTTAATAATTATTTAAGGAATTCAAATTTTTTATTTGGAGAAGGTTTCATTTTGAGAAACAGGACACATAATGACATTTTGGGAGTTTTGACATCTTTATATGATTTTTTTGGATAAGGTTTAAGGATATGGTGGTGTCCTGGGTGTTTGGGAAGACATCAGGACAAGTTTAGAGTGGTCGAGATATTGAAAATAGTAGATTCATTCCATTCACTATGTTCCCATGGGGGTTACGCCATAAATGTATCAGGAAGATATTACCATTCTTGGAAGAGGGTTCATGACATGAAACCTTGTTCACACCTGGAATGTTTCCTAGGTGGGTTTTTAGTGGGGGAAATCCTGTATTCTTATTAGGGCATTCCCCAATTGTTTTCAGTCAAAAAAGTGGTTTGAGAGACACCATTTTTTGTAACAACCTGAAAATTAAGTTTAAAATAATATTATGCTTGATAGATTTCTTAACACACAACATCAGACATTAAGAGAACTATGATATACTATAAAAATATTATTATTTAAATGCAACTATTATAACCTAGCTATTAAATAAGTGGTATGAATTAGAAAACCATAAGATGAAAAATATTTATATAAGTTTTATATAATGATAATGTATATATTAATTTATAATAAATAAGTACTTAATTTTCATTTAAGGCATTTTATGTTTAAAAAATATGTTTTCTTCAAAAATGGTTTTTTTGTATTTTGTGCATAGATATTATAATTAATCTTCACCATTTTTAAAAATTTTATTTTAGGAAATTATTATAATTTATTAAATCACCATGTCAATATTAGTGTAGGGTGAATTTTTGGTATTTTTTAAAAAAGATTTATTTTTAAATGAATAGTGAAAAATATCAATTTTTGTAAAAATGAAATTTATTTTCATTAAATAAAGTAATTTAATGTCCCATAATATTTTTAATTTATATTAAATTAACATAAGTCTCATTACCTTAAACTCTCACACAATGTCGATACAGTTCTTTTGAACGTAGTAGAAAAATAAAGGTAGATGATTTGAAAAGCAATAAAATTAATATGTTTTGGATATATTATGGTATTAAACGGATTTAATAGTTAGTTATAAAGAATAAATTATGGTAAATGTGTTTATATTTTAATTTCAATTATTTATTTATGAATTTAATGTCAAATTAAATGAATAGTCTCAAAAATGAATTTAATCATATTTTATGTTAAATTATAATTTATTAAATGATTTAAAAATAAAAAAAATATTGAAAGAGTATTTGTGGAATGGGAAATGGTATAAAATTTCATAAGTAAACCATTTTTTATCCAATATTCCCATTATAAGTAAAATTATGACCCTTAAAGGCTAAAAAATGCTTTACTATGATTAAGGGTAGAAATCGTTAATAGAGGGGTTAAACCAAAGAATAAAGTTTAAAATGACACTTAAAAATGTATAAATTTTATTTTTTAAAGTTATTTAGACCTTATAATGTACTAAATTTTAAATTATATCTATTTTTTTCCACTTTACATGATTATGATATATATTATATTTAAATCTTTTACGTAATTCCAAGCATGTCCTTTCCCTCACTTATAAAAGGGCGCCTCATCTTATCCTTTATTCAAAAAGTTTGAGCACTATATATCACTAAATAACTATACTAATACATTTATATATTCCTTACTCACATCCTAGAACTTATGGTATTCTCTTAAGACCAATCTCTCAAGGATTAAGGTGTAAGCTAAAGGCTGTTTCTCACAAAAGAGTTATAAATCTTAACCGAACTCTTTCAATTTTATTTCTTATTAAAAATTATATAAACTGGTTCTATCCATTATAACCTGATGAATTAAATATATTAAATATAATTATATTTTATTATTATTTTGGAACAACCATTTTAAACATCCTTTCCAAAAAATGGGAAATGAAAGCATCACTAACGCGTACGTGTGGACTGCCACCTCCATGTAGCGATGTGATTCATTTTCCATCACCGCGGCACATGTATGGTTAAATAAATGTAAAAAATAAATATATATGATATTTATGATTTTATTATGATTATTTAATGATAAAATTATATTTATATTTATTTCATTCTTTATGTTACAAAATGAAAACAATGTTCATGCGTACGTACGAACTACCATCTCCATGAACAATGTAATTCATTTTTCTATCTCTACCTTTTATGGATGGTTATAAATATGTATATAATGAATATATATTATATTTATATCAGTATTAACATTCTGTATATTATGTAACCATGATCAATATGCAAGGACCATAACATCTGAATCAAAACATACATGAGAAATGAAATAATTATCACTCAAAATAGTGATTTTAATAAAGAATTGTTAATGAATGGGTAATAAGATTCTATAAGTTAAACATGTATGGTATTATATGTATGAATATGGTTATCATATATAATTAAAATAAATTTGAATTTATTATATAGGATGTTAGAGCGCTTACATTTAAATTCAAACTTGAGGTAAGGTTTTTAGGTCATAATCTCACTTTTTATTGGAATTGTTTTTGCTTAAATTTTATGATGATAAAATTATATGATATATCTCTAAAAAATATTATATATTTTATTATCCTATTTTAATTTAATTAATTTATATGTTTTGATTTCATTTTCCTCTCTCTAAGTACTCAAAAGTATGAAAGAATATTTTTAAGGAAAATCGCCTTTGTTTCTCTATTCAGTCAGAAATATTTTTCTTCAATGTACATATTTTCTTTAAATTATTTTCAATAATGTTTTTAATATTCTATAAATATTTATTAAATCCATTTTTACCCATTTTTAAATTTCTATACAAATTTTTAAAATAAATCTTCTTTCAATTTTTCAAACGAGGCACTTTTTACAAAAGGTGTAAACAAAATATTTGTTTTAACATACATAAAACGAATGAATTTTACCATAATAATAACTACTATTTTATGTTAATATTCCTTTAAAAGTTTCCATTTTAATTTTAAAATATTTTTTTATTAATATTTTTATATTTTTTTTATATTTTAAATAATTTATTTAAAATGAAAAGTGTATTTTTCTTAAGAAATATTTCAATGATATATTAAATAAAATTTTCATTTATGATAACATACATTAATGTTACTAATAATTAACTAGGGATATGATCCTATGATACTATCCTTATTATTTCTATGGTCAGTTTTTTATTATGATGATGAAATATTGATGAACCCCATTTTCTTTTCTATGGGTTAAGCTATGATGAAATGATAAATGTTTTCATGATCATGTGACATACATATGAATAGATTATGTGATGGGTGGGTCCATTATATAACTACATTGAATTGGTTAAAGATTAATTTTTTATGATCTCAAAGGGTACATGAGAGGTTATCCTAAACCAAATAAGGGTACATGAGAGGTTATCACAAGCCCAAAAAAGGTACACTAGTGGTTAGACCAAGCCTAATATGTGGTGAATGTCTTGGAATATAGCCTTGATATAAGATTTATATTATTAAGATTATTCCACATTTTATGACACTATTTTATGACATGATATTATTCCAATGTTATGATCCATGAATCATATTCTTTTATTCCATTATGATTTATGTCTTATTAACTATCAAGATTTATTATATAACTCAATATTATGATCTATGAATTGCTGGGTATGATTTTAAAATGTTAAGATCATATTCTCATACCCTTATGTTTATGTTAAGATTAAAAAATGATCATTGATTGATATATAATTTTTTACCCTTACTAAGTATTTGAGGTCACACTTTATTACACTACTGGAAAACTAACATATACCAACGGTTTGGAGAACCGTGGCCAAGTAAGCCGTTGGGATAGGTCTATACCAACGGTTTTCCCAAAACCGTTGGTATAGACCTATCCCAACAGTTTTGGAAACCGTTGGTATAATTAATATGAAAATCTTTACCAACGGTTGTGGAACCGTTGGTATATGTATTTCAAAAAAAAAAAAACATTCGCTGGGATTTGATCCCAGCACCCCTAGTTTATTATTGAACGACTTAACCACTAACCTAACATGACTTTTTTGTATATAATTACATAAATATATATATGTATTCTCATAATTATATTAAATTTTGATTTATATAATGTTCTGGGTAAGAAGAAATGATAAAAAATAAAAGGATCTATACCAACGGTTGTCAAAACCGTTGGTATAGACCTATACCAATGGTTTTGGCAAACCGTTGGACCTTTCCCAATGGTTTTGGCCAAACCGTTGGGAAAGATGTCCACAAAGTGGACCTTTCCCAACGGTTTGGCCAAAACCATTGGGAAAGGATATACCTTTCCCAAGGGTTTGCCAAAACCGTTGGGAAAGGTCCCCACAATGTGGGCTTTCCCAACGGTTTGCCCAAACCGTTGGGAAAGGTGGACTCAAAGTGGGATTTCCCAACGGTTTGGCCAAACCGTTGGGAAAGGGAACCTATACCAACGGTTTTTATGAACCGTTGGTATAGAAGCATTGGGAAAGGTCAGATTTACAGTAGTATTATGTTTCATTTTCCTCAAGATATTAAGAAAGGTTTTAAGTATGATATGTTTAAGAAGGGTGATAATTATGAATAACTAGTGGAAGATGATGCAGATCTTTTATGCACTAGTTTTTTATGTTTCTAAGTTTCCAACGGCACTAAACATTTATTTCTCAGGAATGGATATTAATGACATATAATGAATAATAATATAATAGGATTTAATAATTATGTATATAATGTTTGGGTTGCCTCAATTTGTAATAGATAAGGGTTTAGTCATTTTTGGAAACTAGGATGAGAAAACTTTAGTGATAACCCTTAAGATAAGCCTAATTATGGAGAAAATCCTAATTTATAGTAAATAAATAAGTGTGGTTTTCCTATAAAATATATACCTTTATGGATACTATAATGTGGATGTGTCTATGGAAAAAATGTACCCATGAGAAATAACATTGAAATGGGTAGATTGGGTATTAACTCCATCATCATGGGTGCAAGATGAGTGGGCCTAACACTGCACACCTAGCTAGACACTCTTGAGGGATATGATTAGGTTAATTCACATTTTATTTATAAACTATTATGAAGTATTTGAATAGATAATGAAAATAGATGACCAAGTTTAAACTTAAGGTGTCATAGATTGAAAATAGGTTTTATGATTTAGACATCCTATACATGATTTTTTATGATCATATGTTGACTCACTATAATTATTATTACTCACACTATGACGTTTGGTTTTAATTAATGGATTTAAATATGATGAATCATGTTAACACTGAATACGATAGGCGATGAAATGATTCTACTCACGAGAAACCAAATTAAATGGGATATAGAATGTAAAATCTTATGATTATGCCTAACCATATATCTAAATATATGATTAAAACATGAACATAAATGAGTTTCTAAATGAACCAAATATAATAAAAATAGAGTTTCCTGAATACCATGGAGGAAATAAGATTTAGATTTTTAGATGTCTAGAATATGGGAAGAAGTACCCATAGAAATATCTTAAAGGAACAGGAAGATGTTTTGGGTGTGGAAAATAAGGATATAGAGAAAGTAATTACATGGAATAAAATGAAGAGTTCAATAGATGGAAATAAATTACATACTAAAGTATCATTTATTGTTCAATGTTATGTGTGGAGAACTTAGGCATTATCCAAGTCAATTCTCTAATCCAAGGGTTAAATCCTATACCAAGGAAGGGCCTATGTGATGCCAATCATTGAAGTGGAATGATTGAAGTGTTTAGTTATTGGGATTAAATAATTATGTGGTAGAAGAGTTTTATAAATGATATTTTAGTTATAAGAATCATTAAACATCTAATTATTATTTTTCAATAGTTTTTCATTAAATATTTTCAAGCATATGTTTAATAGTACCGATAACATTGAAAATTGATTTAGTTCTATGGAGATATTTTTTAAAAACACATGATTGAGGGATAAATAACCCATAATATCTACTTGATATTGAGATAATAATGTTTAGTTAGGATAAATAGATTATCGATATCGATAAAGTAAATTGGATAGTATTGGTCACCTTGAAATTGATTGGTGATTTTATGAAAAAGAGATTAATGATGAAGTTTATTGCATTTTTTGATTTATAGAATATATTAGATAGTCTGTGATTTTATTTGAGGAATAAGGATAAAGTTAATTTTTGAAATAATATATATTTTAGTTGAGGTTTTATGATGATTAAGGTTAATATCATGTTTTAGGATAATATATGATAAAGGTATTAACATGTTTGGTATGCGACATTAAGGGACACTTTATGTTGTTTAGGGATTATTGTTAATATGATTTTGGAAATTTTGTTCCATTTTTTATAATTTTTTCTATTTTGAATACTGGTTAAACTTGCTTTGAGGAGTTTTGGAATTTAGCTATTTGTGTAAAGAATTAAGTAGATCTTTGGGTATTTTTATTGAAATATTTGAGATTAATTTTTTAAATGAATGTTTATTCATATTGGTTATTTTAGTAGGTAATATCCATTTTGGTTTGTTTCGCCTCTGAGGTGGTGCATTTCGGGTGATAGTGAAATGGTCCAATGAGGATCTTCACCCACCCCTTTTTCCGGAGATGATTTTCTATCAAATTCACCATTTCTTTTATTTTGACCCATTCTGTGTCATTATCCTTTTAAAAGAAGGTTGTATTAACCTCTCATGGACTAGGAAATTCACCCCTTTTGCATTGTGAAGAAGATTCCACACTCATTCGGTCCCAGCATGTGATTTCGTGGGGTCAAGTATTTGTGAAATCTGTCCTCCTCATATATAAATTCCTCAGATGGTCTCCAATAGGTTTATTCATGGAGCCAGAAACACCCAACAACCCTAGTATCCATGATTCATGGACCTTCTTTCCAAATGTAAGTGCTCGTTGATTGATGATTCAACCAACGATTCTTGAGGACTCCATTGGTCGAGAGGATGGGAAGTTAGGCTCACCACACCCTTCCAAGGGAGGATTATTTTCTGTTCCGGGAATCTCTTATAGATTTAATTTGTGTTTATATGTTTTTGAATCCCTGGTTCATTCCCAAAGAGTGTGTCCATGGGATACCCTTGGTTTGCAGGATCGTCGTAGGCATGTGTATATTTGATTCTATAGAGGTACTGCTGACTTGATCCATACAATAAGGCGCTCTAGAGTTTATCGTCATATAGGGGAGACAAAAGGTGATTTGATGTTGGGATCAGACCCATAAGATGGGTTTCCTACATATCCTCGAGAGATGAATCAGAACCCACATAGTTCAGAATGGCTGGGGCTCACGCATGGAAGATGGCTGTTTGGGGGACATGGTTGGGTGAACCCTTTTGAATGGGTTCCCTTTTGAGCATAGTCCTTCGAGTAGGAGTCCTATGTATCTTGGTTTGATCAAGAATTAGAGTTCTCGTAGTTCAGATTTGCTGGGGCTTATGCATGGAAGATTCCCATTTAAGTAGACATGATTAAGTGGACCCTTTACAGGAGGACACAATTTTGATCTTGGGCCTTCGAGTAGGCATTCTACGTATCCTTTTTTGATCAAGAATTAGAGTTCTCATAGTTCAAATTTTATTGGGTGAACCCTTTTGGATGGGCACCCTTTTTAGATCGGGCATTCGAGTATGTGTCCTACGTATCCTAGATTGATCATGAATTAGAGTTCTCATAGTTTAGATCATGTGGATGTTGTAATCTTCACAAACCTCTAAGCCCAAATGAGTTATGCTCAGTGTGAGAAACAAGAGGATGCGAGAGATCCAACCAACCACATGCTTCCTCTCCTGTTGATGGGAGAGGGAGATCCTATGGTAGACGAGGCTAGGGTGACCATGGGCGAGGGTGTAGAGCGATGAAACTTTCAATGTGAAATGTCATTAAAGGTCATGAAGCTCAGCACCAGAATATTGGGGACTTACCTCTGTGGGAGGGCCCCATAACACATTCTGGGAAAGGGGAGTAGTTTCATCCTCATCAAAGGAGAAGCTAACATAACTACTTAAACTGATCATTATTCCTTATTTAATGGAAAATCAAGCGATCACCCTTAATTCCTAGAATAGGGAGGTTCCCGTTGGCATCCCAAGGTTGGATTTCAGGTTACCATGGTAATTTACACCCACAGGCATTCCTGAAGCCCGAACCATTGTGGGGAGAGCCTTCGTGACTCTACTTACCATGGGTATGTAGACTCAAAGGGAATATCTGATACACTCAATGGTATGATCATACATGTCTGGTGGCTTTGAAGGAGGATTTCGACTGATGCTAGAGGATTAGTTCGTGAAGGGATTATGGAGGACTGGATGGTAATGGATGGGTGAGGTTAGAACTGGAGGAAATAATACCCAAAAACACCCCATTAAGCTACTGATTTCTTATACGATATGGGGGAGGCTCCGCATACCGTAGTGGTATGTGGGCAGAGGGGCCATTCTCATACCGACGCGGTATGCAGGAATGGGTATAGACCACTACATACCATAGTGGTACGTGACCCATCATGCCACTTTGGGTTCCATCCACGTACTGATGCATTATGCGGCGTTGGGTTCTGTCTGCATAGTAGTACACTAAAAAGAGCACCATATAGAAGGAGGGTATGATGGATTATCATTTGTGGGGATTTCAACCGTGATAATTATGTGGTTCGCGGTTCACCAATTAGGTTTGCAATTCTATTATTATTATTCAATTCCCCTATTTTATGGTTTGCAACCGACTGTACCTACATAGAACATGGTTGGTGATTTGGGCTTCTCTGATGATTCAAGGATGAATTCGAAATCTTCTCTGAACTCTTTCTTCCAACCTCTGGGTCCCCTTCAAGATTTCGTCGTCCATTTTGTCGTTCTCCTATATTAATTCATTCTGTTCTCCTTTTATAGAGCATCATGGAAATTGTATCTATTAGGAATTCAACACCATTTGTGGAGGCCCATGAGAAGATATCCTGACCCGTGGAATACTTGTTCAATCGGGGTTTGAGGAGGCTTCGGTTCACGATAATGGTTCGCAGAACCCTGTTTGTTTGCTTCGTCCATGAACTGATGAGTTCGCAGGATGGTATGCAGATGGGATTTTCATGCATGAGTCCTTCAGCGACATAGTTCTTAGTCTACTATTCTCTCTATCCATAGTTCTACGTGACAAAACCCCACGGATCATTCCACATACCTATTGGTTCACGATCTAGGTGGTCTGCGAACATTTCCTAATGATGGTATGCGAGCCACTTGAAATTCTTTGAAAACTTAAATTCCTTCAAGTTTCTTTTGAAAATTTCAACTCAATTTGAGTCCATTAACCTTGATAGACTTTTAGGAATACTTTATTCCTTATGAAAAGTGATTGTGGGAGTATTTTTTCCCCTTGGAGGAATTTTGAGGACCCTACAAATTCTACCCATTGGAATGGGGTCCATTCAGAATGAAAAGGAGACTACTCCGTTGTAGAAGTGGTATTGAACTGAAATGGTTCACGATAGAACAGATGGGCCTGGTAGGAAGGTACCACACCTATATATAGGGTCCCATTTCATTTTTCTTTTACCTTTTATCATGGAAAAAAGTGCTCTCAATTCCCTTGGCTTTCTCTGCATTTGCATACCGTGCTTCTTGCAAAAATACTATTTTCGAACTGCTTCGTACATGATGAAAACCGATATTTTCACCATTTCTCTCTCCACCTACCAAATTTTGGGTTTCATGAAAGGAATTGTGGAATTATAAAATTAAAATTCGGATTCTGCATAGGAGAATTCTATGCTACTTGTGTGTCCCTATACCGAGCTTGAATCAAAGAACCAAACTTTAATAACTCATAATAAAAACTTATACTTTAATCTGAAACTTCTGAACATGAACTTAATGAGGCCTAGTTTTGTGATATCCAACCCCCAAAAACCTTTTTGTTCGTTGGCCAATGATCTGTGGGCCAACGCCTCATGGATGGTTTTCATTCCATGGATGTACACGTTGAAATTCATCTACGTACCATAGCTGTAGGCGGGTTTGCTTCCGCAAATCATGCAGTATGTGGGTCATGCCTACCGCGTACAGTTTTTGAGATCAGTACGCAGAGCCCTATATAGACATATTTTAAGTCTTTATCCATTCTTCCATATCCTTTATTCAACAATGTTTTACTGGATGGAATTTTTATTAGCTTTTGGATCTTCCTGTGAAGGTTACAATGGATGCTTCATAGGCTGTGATAAAATTGACAAAGACAAGGGTGACCATAGTGGGAAATAGTGAGGACCATATTTGATCCCACACCATTCCTTGTAAAAGATTCTTAAAGTATTTGTTAACACCAGATCTCCTAGCCTATCCACTATCTGTATAGTTTCCACTTTATAACTCCAGTCTCTTTGATGATGTTCTTCTACCATTGGCTGATACCGATACCTCTTTCATCCTATTAGAGGAACCGTAAGGAAATGATCGTGCCAACATTTCCCCAGTAGGAGAAGTTATCACCACTCCAATTCAGAAGAAAATATTCATACTAAGAGGCTCGTCATGGACTCCAGACAATTGTGGGGGTCGCAATGCTATCCCGAGACTAAGCGCTTAAGAGTACCCATCCATTATCAATATCTCCCATGAAAATCTTAATGAAGGGTGGAGCACCAAGTGGGATCTTTGGGCTAGAGGATGTTTCTATGATGAATGTGCCTGGGCATTCTGGGTACATCAGACCCGTTTGGAGTCCCTTGACCAGTTGGAGGCGGTGGTCTTGTATTAGTTAGCTTGGGTTTCTCAGTTTGTAGTCTTCTCCCTAGGTGAAATCCACCCTGAGTTGCTGAGCTGCTGGTGTTCAAGCAACAAAACATTCCACTTATTTCATAGGGAGGTGGGAATCCGTTTATGGGATATCCACCAACTTGGAGGGCTCCCGATCCTTGGATAAATGTATGGAGAGTTTCTCCCAGCAGTATCTACTTGGAATGACCCTAACCATATGTCCCCTTTGACAAGGAGTTTACTGGTCACGACTGAGGGATTACTTGATCATCCCCTTCAGGATTGCTCACTTATCCCATTTGAGGTGTAGATAGGGTTATTATTGCAGGAAAATGGACCTAAGACAAGGGCTCACCATAGTCGAACTCTTCCATACTGTTAGTCCCACTAGACACTAGGGTCATATTGTGCTAACCTCGAAGTGGGATGATATAACACATGGGGATATGATCTTTAACTAGACGAATCACCTGCACTTAGATTAGAAAGTTTCTTTTCCATGTTATTGAGTGGATGGATTTTCCCATCTCGTGAAGTCTATACTAGGGTTCAGGCTTGTACTTTGATGATGGAGACCATGATGATAGAGGGTCGACCCATTAATTTGTGGCTATTCCTCTGCATCCAGCTCCAACAGTTGAACCATCTAAGAGAAAAGAGAGTCCCCCATCTTGGGTGGCCTGTCTTAGGTCCCTCCTCACTCCTGTGATAACACTTACTGCTTATAGACATGTTGCGATGGAGGAGGATCAAGGTACTGGTAATGCGGCAAGGCACTGGGTAGTGTGAAAAGAGGAATGGCACCAGTTATGTGCTCTTTTCACGAAGACACCTATGGTTGATTTTGCTAACAAGGATGACAATTTTCAGAAATTATTCACCAAGATGGGTTTCGAAAACTTTTATTATCCAAAATTACACTACCTTATCTACCAAATCGTAATTTCATGAGAAGACCTTGCCTCCTGCGAGGACACTCTATCCATGTTCAACTCATCCCATCACCAGGTGGTGAAATTTCGAGATGTTTCAGAAGTATTTGATCATCTAATGGCCGAGGAGGCGAAGGATCATGATTTGGTGGACACCCAAAGGGAATATTTGTGGGAATTTGAGACCCACACAACAAGGTTGAGGGATCAACTGGCCTCTTCGCGTGCTAACTATGAAGCCATCCAAAAGAAAGGGTGGGACCTTAAAGTCGTTCTGGAGTGGGTGCGTCCGACGATCAAGGATGAAATGGAGGATAGATCTTCTTTGGAGAAAAATATTTATGGCCCGCAGAAATCAATTTCCATCCTTATGGAAAGGGAGAACCGAGCTTTATTGTAGTTCTTTCCCAAATCATGATATGTACTCTTCCCCGTTTTTTTATAGTTTAGAGAGACTTAGAATTGGGGATGCTCCTCTATTTTTGTTGAACTCAATGAAACTGATTTTCATTTAAATCATTTTTCTTTCCCTTTTCCCATAATTTAAATTGATCAATCATATAACATCATTTCACTCAGGTATAAATTTCAAATCATGATTTAAAAATAGTAAACTGAAATAATTGAATTGTACTCTAATTTTTTCCTGAGTCGTGGGACTCAGCGAGCGTGGTTCGACTATTGCTGAGGCCTTATGAAAAAAACTCATGAACTTTTAATTTTTTTTATTATTACCCTAATTTTTTCCTAAGCCTTCTTGGAACAAGATTAGCGGGAATAACTTGACTTTTTCTTAGGCCTCCCTTTGCGGGTTTTCGACCAAACAAGTTTTACGTCACTTTTGACAGCTCAAATTTTTTTAATGAACTGATACTTGAATTTTATCCAGAGGTGTTTTCTGAAGATTTTACGTCTGGAAATTATAGTGTATTTTTCTTTGGAAGTTCATAGTTATACCAGCCAAACTTATTATTGTTGTTTTAGGTTGAACAACTTTGACCAAATTTAACAGGGCAGGGGCCCCAATTTGGTATTTGTCAGCTGAGAATGTTCTAATATCATTCAGACATGGATTAGGGATTTTTCTTGAACCTTAATTGATTAATTCTAACATGATTGAGGCTCAGAAGCCATTTTAGGCATACAAAAGTAGGAAATGACTCTCTTGGGGATGAATTTTCCTTTGATTGATGGTTGTTTTTGTGGGAAACATATGTAGAGCCACTAGGGAATGATGTGAATAGTCAATTACCGATGTATGCAGAATACTGGCCTTCCATATCTGATGTCCTGGTGGTGCTATGCAATATTTTAAATTTATTTTGATGTTGGGATTCATAGTGGGTGCCTGGCTTGAGTAGTGGTGTCTAAAAATATTATAGACATTCATATCAACTTTGAGTGGGAAACTATTCCCGCAAGGTTCTTACTTTTTTGAGGGAGAGATGGTAAATGGCCAGTTCAATTTGAAATATTTTTTATGTTAGGGGAATTTATAAGGAGGAAGGTATGTAATACTTTATAAAAAAGTTTTCCAAATCCAAGGGTGCAACAGGACATGAATGTCTTCCAAGCGTATGGAAACTAGAAAGACTCCCCTGATAACAAATTTTCCTTTTATTGATGGGAATTTTTGTGGGAAACAAATGTAGAGGCTCTGGGGAAAGATGTGCGTGGTCAAAAAAAGGTGTCTGTGGGACACTAGCCTTCTATCTCCGATTGCTATGGCAGATTATGGAGATTGGAAACTTTCTGAATACGGTACGTGACCTTCAAAAAAGGGCGAACCTAAACATGAAAAGATACATTTTAACTGAACTTCTTTGGGGGAAACCCAGAAATGAGTGGGGGAACTCTTCTTTTGTATGTGGATCAACTTCATTCATATGGATGGGGTATCTTTGGAAACCTCAAAATGGACTAGAGATGAATCATGCCCATATGTTCTGATATATCCAGGATGTGTGTAGAGAGAAAAATGTAAACCATGACTTTGAGGGCCCTTGAATCAGGAGGGATGAAACAAGTCTTGGAATCCATTGGTCATACTGAGATAGGAGAGGACTCTCATGGGGACAAATTTTCCTTTGATTGATGGCCATTTTTGTGGGAAACATATGCAGAGCCTCTGGGGCATGATGTGCATAGTCAAGAAAAGGTGTCTGTAGGACATTGGACTTCCATATTAGATGGCCTTGTAGGGTTATGGGAATTTAAGATCACTCAGATCACAAAGTTTGGGGTATGATAGGAGTGTATCCGGACATATTTTAGACATTTGGGATGTAATTTACTCAAGTAATCAGGTGTCCCTTACATAGACCTGACTTGTACGCAGGGTGAGGCGTTCATACTATAGGACCTCGGGACACCCTGAGAGGGGAGGGGTGAATCAGGGTGTCAACTTTTTCTTCTTAAAGTTGTGGATCTTGTTCCCATGTTGGGAGGAACTACTTAAATCTGTATGATGGATATGATTAGCAATGAAACATTCACATGCAGAGAGATGACAAAACAATTTTTACTTGGTTCGCCACTAAGGGCTACGTCTAAGGAGCATACGCCGACAGGTTATCGGTCGTACCTAAATCCACTATGCTTCACTAGCTAGAGATTACAAAGGTTCAGGTATAGTCACTCTGTCCCAAGCTCAATGCCTTTACAAAAGTTCAGGGATAGCTCACTGCATCCCTCGGGTCACTCCCGTTGACTCCCCCTGGCTCACTACCATTGGTGAAGTCTCACTCAGTTTATAGACGTGAAGTTATATTCAATAGATAGACATGAAGGTCTTTGTCTCCTGTTCAGCATGAGACTTTGCTTGCATCAGAGTCCTGAGTTGATGCTCTGTTAAAGTACAAATTCCATCCACTGATGAATACCCCCTTTTCCCTTGTCCACTAGGCAAACACCCTTTGGAAATGGCCTTCACAAAGTACCCTACTTCGCAAGGCTCCCAATTTTTCAAATCTCAAACAAGCCTTCGCGGAGTCCCTGCCTTTTCGTGAAGCTAAATCGTGAAGCACTCTCGCGATGCACAAGCCTTCGCAATGCTTGGCTGTCACGGAGCTCCTGGCTATTCGTGAAGCTCACTGAGCCAACGCGGGGCGCACGACTTTCGTGGAGCTATAATAGCCACCGCGAAGCTCCTCTTTCGTGAAGCACACTGCCTTCGCGAGTGACCTTTGCGAACCGAGAGCAAAGGATTTTCTCTGAAATTCTCTCTACTTCTCTTG
Source organism: Viscum album (assembly GCA_963277665.1). Classification (NCBI taxonomy): domain Eukaryota; kingdom Viridiplantae; phylum Streptophyta; class Magnoliopsida; order Santalales; family Viscaceae; genus Viscum; species Viscum album. The sequence goes on from OY728156.1 coordinate 102,743,173, forward strand.
AGGGGGTCGACCTGTATTTATAGGCGATTCCACCGACCCTCGACCCTTCCATGCAAAGTCAGCGCCACGTCAGCTCAAATCACGAATCTCCGAAGTTCCCGCCGAAATTCTCTCAAAATCGCAAATCACTACGGCAATTTTCCGTTTGCGGAGCTCGTATTAATCGCGGATCGTTCCGTTATTTCCTTCGCGCCTTCGCCGCAAAGTTCCCTCGCAAATCTCTTCATCGCCATGATGCTCTTCATCCTCTGCCGTTCGTGATGCTTTGACGTAATCACGAAGAATCACCACCTCCATACTTATGGTCTTCGCGAATTCCAAACCATTAAGCCACTCTTCGCGAAATTCATGCCATTGCCATATTTAATTATTCTCTTCATAGAAATCCTATTTTCACGATTCTCAACAACTTCCAAATTTCGGACCCCAAAAATTTGGAAAACACTGGGAAACGACGCCACCTTCAATACTGTTGTCTGCTTGAACAGTATGATCTCTTTGCTGGTACACGATCCGAACTTCCATTGAGGATTGATAACAAACACAAACCATAATCCAAATCATGCATAGAAGACCATGGTTCCTACAATCCCCCCCTTTGGGTTTGTTGGCAATCAGAAAATAAATTCAATAGATCTCCATCCATGTGAAAACCCAAAATGCAGGAATCAACTAAGCCAACACTCTAAGTCTACGTGAGCAATGCTCGGTGTAAAAAACAAGAGAGGAGTCTTGAATTGGGTTCCACTGTTTTCCTTCTCATCACAAAAGTTTCCTGAGTTTATTCCTTTCTCCTTTCTCCCCCATTGACAATAAATCCAAAGACCATTAATTTGTTCAACGTTTAGCTCAAACCATACTCCCCCTGGATAGTATCTCCCCCATAAACCTGCATCATAGCCATAAATAGATAAAAAAAGTTATCAAAAATGGGGAGAGGGGAATTTCGGAACCTCCTTATGCAGTAGGAGGTGGTTGAACACCGAGGTTCAACCGATGATTTTCAAACACAGCTGCTGACAGTGGTTTCATCAGGATATCAGCTACTTGCTCATCAGTTCCCACGTGATCCATTCTAATCACCCCTTGCTCAAATTTTTCTTTGATAAAGTGATACCTGATTTCAATATGTTTTTTACAAGAATGCTGAACAAGATTTTTTGTAAGATCAATTGCACTCTTGTTATCACAGTAAATCACCATTGGTTGCTTTACCTCATCACCAATATCTGTTAATTGTTGCTTCATCCATAGCAGTTGAGTGCATGCCTTTGTGGCGGATATATACTCAGCTTCAGCAGTACTAAGAGAAGTAATTTCTTGTTTCTTGATCAACCATCCAACACAGTTATTCCCAATAAAGAATGCTCCACCACTAGTGGACTTTCTCTCCACAACATCGCCAGCCCAGTCAGCATCAGAAAATGATGATAATTCACTGTCCCTTCCTACAACAAAGTATAATCCACAATTGTGAGTACCTTGAATATACCTCATGATTCTTTTTACTGCTGCCATATGTTCCTCCTTTGGATTACTCTGAAAGTGGGTTGCAAGACATGTGGAAAAGACAATATCTGTCCGTGTCGCTGTCAGGTATAGTAGGCTCCCAATAATTCTCCTATACATGGTGGGACCTACAGGTTTCCCATCCTCATGCTTCCCAAGTTTGGTTCCAACTACAATTGGAGTTGACATTGGTTTGGAGTCTTGCATATTAAACTTATTCAGGAGCTCTCTTGCATACTTTTCTTGAGAGATAAAAGTGTAGTCTTTCCTTTGAGTCACCTGTAGTCCCAAGAAATATGTGAGCTCTCCAATCATTGACATTTCAAATTCTGATTTCATATGATTGGCAAATTCATCCACTGATTTCTGTCTGCTGCCACGAAATATAATGTCGTTGATGTAAACGAGAACCATGAACTGATCTTTTGGAGAATTCTTCACATATAGATTGTGATCTACTCCCCCTCTTTTGAATTCCAGCTTCTTGAGATAAGAATCTAGTCTGAAGTACCATGCCCGTGGTGCCTGTTTCAAGCCATAAAGTGATTTCTTCAGCTTGCAGACCTTTGATTCATCAGCACCAAGAAGAAAACCCACTGGTTGTTCAATGTAGACTTCTTCTTCGAGAACACCATTTAAGAATGTTGTCTTGACATCCATTTGATATACTTTATATCCTATTTGGAGAGCCATGGAAAGGAACAACCTGATTGACTCCAGTCTATCCACTAGAGAAAATGTTTCTTCAACATCAACACCTTCAATATGAGAATACCCTTTACATACCAATCGAGCCTTGTTTCTGATAACACTTCCATGTTCATCAAACTTGTTCTTGAATATCCATTTTGTTCTAATCACATTGTGACCTTTGGGTATCTGGACCAGATCCCATGTCCGATTCTTGTCAATCTAATCTAACTCTTCATTCATGTCTTTCACCCAGGATTCATCCTTTGCAGCTTTTTCAAATGAGGATGGCTCCACAAATGACAAAAATGCAGATGGTGTGTTATTACTCATCCTCCTTGTCTGTGTAGGTGCATTCCTGTCTCCAATTATGTTAGATGGATCAATTTATGCTCTTCGATTTTTCTTATGAGGTTCAGTCGCATTCTCGCCATCCAAGATTTCCACTTCAGATTCTTCGTCTGAGTCAACATCATGATGTGACTCCTGAGTGTTTTGTACACCATCCTCTATTTCTGTATTTGTATTTATTCCATGTTCACATTCATTCTCATATTCTTCTCATCAGCATAGGTACTATTTGAAGAATTTGGAGTTTTTCCTTCAATGATATTAACATCATTGCTTTCCACAATCCTCCCCAAGCATTTATTGAAACACTTGTATGCTTTGCTGTTCATTGGATACCCAAGAAAAATTCCTTCATTAGCATTGTCACCATACTTTACTCGGTTTCCTTCTTTATTCCGGATGAAACATTTGCTTCCGAAAACATGAAAGTATTTAAATGAAGGCTTCCTTCCATGCCACAATTTGTATGGTGTCTTAATTTCTCCCATATAAAGCCCTGTTTGATTCTGAATGTGCACTGTAGCCTCAACATCTTCCTTCCAGTAATGGAGAGAGATACCACTCTCAATCAGCATAGTCCTAGCCATATTGTTGACCTGTCGATTCCGGCGCTCAACAACTCCATTTTGTTTCGGAGTTCTCACATCAGCTACCTCATGCTGTATTCCATGTTTTTCTAAGTAATTTTCAAACTTGATGGACGTGTATTCCCCTCTATTGTCGGATCGCAGGACTTTTATTGTCCGTCCAGTATCATTCTCGGCAATCCATTGATAAGTTTTCATACAATCAAGTACTTGTCACTTCCTGTGGATCACCATTACACAAGAAATTATACTATAATCATCAATGAAAAGGACAAAGTACCTTTCTCCATAGGTTCCAACAACATTTATTGGGCCACATACGTCTGTATGAATGAGATCAAGAAGATGCGATTCCCTTTTCTTCTTTGGCCGATATGAACTACAAACCAGTTTCCCACGAATACAAGCATCACAAGACTTTTTCCGTTCACGTTTTAGAATGGGAATATCCATGACTATATTCATCTTAGATATCTTTTCCATGTCTTGTTGGTTAATGTGCCCCAGCCTTCGATGCCATAAATTGTTTTCTTCTTCAACAGACAAATAGCAAGAGTTCACTTTGCTGTCAACCTGATATAAGTTTCCATCTGTTCTACAGCCTTTCATAAGAGAATTTCCGATTTTTCCTTTTATAGTGCATCCTTTTTGATTGAAGGTTACTATGAGCCCTGAGTCACAGAGTTGACTTACACTAAAGAGATTGTGGCATAGACCATCCACGTAAAGAACCTCAGTCTTCTTTAGCTCCCCGTTGGTGAGAGCAGTATTCCCACTGCCTTTAATCTTCAAAGCACCATCATTACCAAACCGTACTATTCCATCAACCTTATTTTCAATGTTTATCAAAAGGTCATCATTTCCCGTCATATGGGAATAACATCCACTATCAAGGATCCAGGTGTTGCTGCTCTTTGTAGTTTTGAGTGCTACTTCTGCAAGATTGGATTTCTCGATCTTCTTCTTCTCTTTCCATGAGATATTGGATTGAGCATAGGATACTGGTGGACTTTTAATACTTTCTTCCACATAATCTGATTCTTCATACCCATAATCTTCTTCTAGAGGGGAAAAAATATTTGTGAGAACAACATCATTAGGAGGATGAACATTGTCCCGTATTTGAGTGTTGTATGAATTTCTCCTGTCGTACCGCTGCCTGCAATACATAGATTTATGGCCAAAGTTAGAAAAATTAAAATAGTAACCATAGAAGCTATTTCTTCTATAAGATGGAGTATATGAAATTAGTCTCCTTTGTTGACTTCCCAGATATTCTCCATTCAAGTAGCTCCTTCCCTCTTTGCAATATGACATGGTATGGCTCAGATAGCCACAGAACTGACACTTCATGAGAGGGAATGTATTCTCACCTGAATTTCTCCTCATACCTTCATCCTTGGGAGAATAGTTGAACTGCCTATCATTTCTAAATGTTTGAGGATAATTGTCAGTTCTCCTTCTAGTTTGGATTGAGGGTTTCTTTTTCAGCACTTCAGGCAATGTTTCAACATGTTCAACCTTCATTTTGTCTTTCTTTTGGCTCTCTTTATTTCCAGTAGTTGATGTCTCAGCTTCACAGCCAATTCCACTCTTTCCCATGTAGGTGGGTCTTTAAACGCTCAAGATTTTTTCAACCCCATCTGGACCACACTTGTCTCTTTCCAGTAATTCTGCATCTGAGAATCTTCTAATCGGTATTTTCTTCCTTGATTCTTTTGAAAATGATCCAGTCTCAAGTTTACTCCTAAGAGTAACAACTTCCTCCTCAAGACCCTCAGCAGTCTTGGACTTTTCTTCCAGTCTTGATGTGAGGTCATTGATGACCTTTCCCTGCTCTTCAATTCTCAGCTTTAGATCCACTACATCATCATTGCTTTCAAGGATTTTAGACTGAACTTTCACAAATTCTTCCATACGTTCAATTTCAGCTTCAAGTTCATCAACATATTCTGATGATTCTTCCACCATTTCCTTCCACTTATTACATCTCTTAAATTTACTCTCAAGCTTGGAGAAAGAATCCTTAATTTGAATCTTTGGATTACCAATATTAGTAGTCTGCTTATCTCTGCCTTTATTGATTTAGGATTCTGATATTTCAGTGGTAGCTATCATGGAAGCATGGTTTCCGGTTTTAAATTCTGGTTCTTCTTCCTCACAAAATTCAATATCATCATCTTCTTCTTCACAGACAAAACTCTTCCTCTGCATTTTCTTTCCATATTTGAATTCACCCTTTTTGAAAAAACTTTTCCGAGGCTTCTCAATGTCTTCAGCTTCACTCTCATCATCATCTAACTTTCTTTGGCACTGAGAGGCAATGTGCCCAACTCTTCCACAACGGAAACATGCAAGAGGTAGATTAACTCTAAATTTACCTTTCCACTTTTTCAACTTCTTGGCGATGAGGGAAATAATTTGTTTTTCTTCGTCATCTTCACCACCACTGTCTTCTAAAATTTTCAGTTTGTCCATGGCTTTGAATGCCATTTTTTTGCTCACATGAGTCGTGGCATCTTCGGGTTTGACTCTCATCTCATATGCAACTAAACTACTTAACAGATCATCCAGATATAGTTTAGATAGATCTCTTTCTTCAAGGGATGACACCTTTGCATTGTACAAGGGAGGAAGTCTTCTCAAGATTTTCTTTAAGATATTAATGTCTTTGATTTCTTCTCCAAGACCTCGAATTTCTCCCACTACTTCAGTAATTTGATTAAAAAATGAATATGCATTCTCATTAGGATGCATCTTTAGATCATCAAACCTGTTGTGTAAAACCTAAAGTTTTGCCTCCTTTACCTTGTTATCTCCTTCATAAATGTTTTCAAGTTTATCCCACATAGACTTTGCTAAAGTGAAACTCATCACCTTTAGATAGATATGATCAGAAAGAGCTGCGGTGAGTGAATTTTGTGCTTTAGCATCTGCATCAAGAATTTTCCTGTATGTGTCAGTCATAGCCAGGCCTGTTGGACCAGTGACTTGTATTCCTTGCACATTAGAAAACAAAACTTCCATTCCAAGAGATATTAGATGAGATCTCATCCTGTTCTTCCAGATCTGAAAATTATTTCCATCGAAGAGAGGGACTCCCATAACATTGAAAGTATTCTCCATGGCGAAAAAGGACAGATTCAACGCCAACAACCTTTACCCTCTGATACTACTTGTAGGACCCCGGGACACCCTGAGAGGGGAGGGGTGAATCAGGGTGTCAACTTTTTCTTATTAAAGTTGTGGATCTTGTTCCCACGTTGGTAGGAACAACTTAAATCTGTATGATGGATATGATCAGCAATGAAACATTCACATGTAGAGAGATGACACAACAATTTTTACTTGGTTAACCACTAAGGGCTACGTCCAAGGATCATACGCCGACAGGTTGTCGGTCATACCTAAATCCACTATGCTTCACTAGCTGTAGATTAAAAAGGTTCGGGTATAGTCACTCTGTCCCAGGCTCACTACCTTTACAAAAGTTCAGGGATAGCTCACTGCATCCCTCAGGTCACTCCCGTTTACTCCCCCTAGCTCACTGCCGTTGGTGAAGTCTCACTCAGTTTATAGACGTGAAGGTATCTTCAATAGATAGACATGAAGGTCTCTGTCTCCTGTTCAGCATGAGACTTTTCTTGCATCAGAGACCTGAGTTGATGCTCTGTTAAAGTCCAAATTCCATCCACTAATGAATACCCCTTTTTCCCTTGTCCACTGGGCAAACAACCTTTGGAAATGGCCTTCACAAAGTACCCTACTTCGCAAGGATCCCAATTTTGCAAAGCTCAAACAAGCCTTCGAGGAGTCCCTGCCTTTTCGCGAAGCTAAATTGTGAAGCACTCTCACGATGCATAAGCCTTCGCAATGCTTGGCTGTCGCGGAGTTCCTGTCTCTTCACGAAGCTCACTGAGCCAACGTGGGGCACACAACTTTCGCAGAGCTAGAATAGCCGCCGCGAAGCTCCTCTTTCGCGAAGCACATTGCCTTCGCGAGTGACCTTTGCGAACCGAGAGCAAAGGATTTTCTCTGAAATTCTCTCTACTTCTCTTGAGGGGGTCGACCTATATTTATAGGCGATTCCACCGACCCTCGACCCTTCCGCACGAAGTTAGCGCCATGTCAGCTCAAATCGCAAAGCTTTGAAGTTACCGCTGAAATTATCTCAAAATCGCGAAGCACTAAGACAATTTTCCATTCGCAGAGATCGTCTTAATCGTGGAGCGTTCCATCATTTCCTTCGCGCCTTCACCGCGAAGTTCCCTTGAAAATATCTTCATCGTCGCGATGCTCTTCATCCTCTGTCGTTCGCGATGCTTTGACGTAATCGTGAAGAATCACCGCCTCCATGCTTCTGGTCTTCGCGAATTCCAAACCATTAAGCCACTCTTCACGAAATTCATGCCATTTACATATTTAATTATTCTCTTCATAGAAATCCTATTTTTGCGATGCTTACCAACTACCAAATTTCGGACCCCAAAAATTTGGAAAACACTGGGAAATGGTGCCACCTTCAATACTATTGTCTGCTTGAACAGTATGATATCTTTGCTGGTACACGATCTGAACTTCCATTGAGTATTGACAACAAACACAAACCATACTCCAAATCATGCATAGAAGACCATGGTTCCAACACATACCATCTTTGGGGTACCTGTATATTTAACATCACATGGCCAGTACATAGGGTTCCTCTTGGGGATGAGAACTATGACATTTCTTTTAGGGTCGTGCTTCTAGGACCAAATTCCTAGGGTGTTTTTCCATAATATCACGATAGATCTCTCGCTAAGATCCCTAAGACCATGTGATCTATGATTGGTGTGATAATAAATAAATTACAAGTATTCCGTGTCATTACCTAGGAATAGAAAAATCAACATCGGAGGGAACTTTGGGCTTAAACCATTACTATGTAGTTTAACGTCATACAACAAGGAAAATTTTGGCCTTGTAGTTTAATGTCATGTAGTGAGGACATGATGCCGTGTAGTTTAGCGTAACACATTGAGGATGATTATACTGTCATAAAGATATTTGATATTTTTGAGTTAATCACAATCAGGATGTTCCAAAGATCCTTAGACGTGAGTGATGATAGAAGGTGTAAACCATAGTCCCAGGGGGAACTTGAATCGGGAGGAATGACATGGGGCTTGGAATCCATTGGGTGTACTAAGATGAGTGAGGAATCTCCTAGAGAAAAAATTTCCTTTGATTGATGGCTGTTTTTGTAGGAAACATATGCAGAGCCACTGGGGCATGATGTGCATAGCCAAAACAAAGGTGTTTGTAGGACACTGTCCTTCTATCTCAAATGGCCTTGAATGATTATAGGGATCCAAGTTTTCCTAGAATATGGAGTCTGAAAAAGGGGAATGATGTTCCTTGGAATGTAAATAATACCCGGACCATGACTAACCATGAACTAATGGAGCTTCCACATAGATATGACTCATATGTATAGGGGGAAGCATGATCTCTTGACTTCTCATGAGTGGGGGGCATGTACGGGATCTCATAACACTGAGGACGAGGACACACACAACTCTTAAAGAATTTAGAAGTTTATTTTCATGATATTAATACCTTTCATAGATTCCTTGTACAATTCTATCTTACTATAGCATCCCGCCTTTTTATAACATAAACTTTCATTACATTACACAAAACTAAGGACCTTTAAGGTTTAGTGTCTTGGAAACCAGGAACGTAATACATGAAAACAACATAAAGCATTCTTCTTAAACACTTGAAAGTCTTATCCTTAAGTTAATCCTAGGTTCATTACCGCATATCATAACCTAGGGACATACATCACAAGAAAGGGTGAGCAGAAGGCCCAGTAAGGGAAACAAGAGGAACATTTTACATGTGAACTTGATATACTTCAATAAGGACATGAAAAGAACTCTAAGGAATGAGAAATAAATCATGAGTCATTTCATAATAAAAATAACATTTTTCATAACTTGAAAATGTGGCTACATCATTTAACATAGACAATCATGAACATATCACCAAGGTCCATCCCCAAGGTGTCATTTGAAAATTACCAAGGTTATTCACCAAGGTATCGTGAAAATTGTAATCTCTAGTGGTTACATCATTACCCAATGCATTGGAGAGCTATCAGAGCGTACCCTTAAATTTGCCTTTATTATCATGTGAGACACATATATCATCATAAAAAATTTCATAAATAACCCATATAGCATAAAATAAATGGGTTTCATTTCATAATCATAACGTTTTAAAAACTGCTTTAAAGACATGATCTTTACGTCACTTTAAACCCACGGAAAGGGAAAGCGGGTCTCATGTATGTAAATCCCAGAATTTAAAATAGAACATTTTGATATATATGTGAATAAACTTGTAGAAATAAGAGCTTTTAGTATTCACTTTATAACATAAAATAATTTTGAGAAAAGAGAGAGGCATTTTGAGACGAAAATTCTGCAGCATAACGGCTATGTTATAAGGTTTTAGAAAACATTAAAAAGAGAGGGGACATGGGTCACCCACTAATAAATGATCCATAAAACAGTAGGGGGACAGAATATAAGGGATTTAAGAACATGGTAATGAAATTTGAAAGATATACCATATGAAATAAAAAACATGGAAGTGAGACAAAACAAGATTTCTCTTATGAAAATTCGGCAGCCTAACGGCGTCACTTAACTTCAACAAAAAAAATGATTTGACAAGATCAAATAGGGTCCCTCATAATATGATCATAAGAGATCAGTATTATAGATATAGAGATCATACCCCAACATAATAAAAAATAACTTGAAAGACTTTACATGAAAATCGAACTTGAAAAATGAGAAGGGTGAAAGAATCCCTTAAAAATTCGGCAGCCTAACGACGTCACTTAAACATTCATAAAATGAAATGATGAGAGTAAGAGGGGATATTTCATCATATAAACATGAAAAGGGCAGTAAAAGAAATATAAAATAACATCCTCTCACATAAGAACATGGAGCATAAAAGGAATGACATAAAGAGAATTACATGAAAAGAAAGAGAGAGGTCGGATCCCTTACCTTAAAACGTGGCTCTTGAAACTCAAAGTTTTGGACCTTGAGGGATTGGGGGCACCTTGGGAGGACTCCTTGGAAGGTAAGGAGACCGGAACATCATTGGGGGAGAGTTGGGAGTGAAAACTAAAGGAGGAAAGGGTGGGTATTTATAGGGAAAGTGAGGGGACAAGGCATTAATGGCCAAGGGACACCTCACTAGTGGTTTTGGAAAAACCATGGGCTTGCCCATGGTATTTGCCCATGGTATTGGCCACTTGGGACACCTCATACCTTATCTTACTATTCATAATTCGACCATATTGAATATATACTTAATACACCATTTAATGATGTCATTAAACATCCGTAACTTAAAAACTATATTTTCACTATTCATCGAAAATTCAACCCTCAGAATAATCCCAAAATTTCTCCTTAACCAAATATCAATGCTCTGATTTCAAAAATGAAATCCATTTTATAAAAATAATTTTCTAAATATTTTTAATTTAATTTTTAAATAAAAACACTATTCATCAAAAATTCATTTTTTTCAGAAAAATCCCCAAAAATTACCTTAACATAATATCGATGCTCTGAGTTCAAAAATAAAGTTCTTTTTATAAAAATAATTATCTAATTATTTTTAATTAAATTTTTAATTAAAAAGCACTATTCACCCGAAAAAACTAATACTTGATTAATCATTTATGAAACTGTTATTTACCCATTTTATTGAACCACATTACTTAATCTAGGTGTCTAAATTATATTAAAACTTTCTTTGAGTGAAATTACTAATCCATTTGGTCACATTACTAATCCTAAGCATAAAATCACTATTCATAATTTAATATTCATCAAAAATTAAGTTGATCTTATTAGACTCCAAATTCCTTACTGAACACTTTTGTAAAAGACCATTTTTTGAAATTCATTACACATCATTAGTTATTTAGGGTTTTCATAAATATTTTAAAATATCTTTTTTTTCCAAAATTCATCAATAAAATACATTCTAAAATTATCCGGAAAAAAGAAATTCCACAAACATCACTAAAGGAAGAGATCTCAATTTATTCACCCAAAAGGATTACACAAGGAAGCTAGGGTCTCGTCACATAGCCCCTTATAACACCGGCATAAGACCTAAGTGTAAGGTGTGCTATGGTGAGAGAATCTGAGGGAGGCTCAGATAACATTGCCCAAGTAGTAATCTCTACTAACTTGAACTTCTCCCGTAGGCGTTTCCGTTCAAGCTTGACATGCTGGAGTTCGGCTTGGCCTTGGTCCAAAGCGAAGCCCACAGATTCTACCTCCTTCCCAAGCTCTGATAAGTGGGCTTCATAAGGGTCGAGTCTACTGGATGAAGCCATCGACTCCTCTTTCTACATTAACCATTAACATCTTATTAAATCATTAAGAGTAAGTTAATATACTACTCAAAAATATTGGGTCGTTACATTCTTCCCCCCTTAAGAAATTTCATCCCCGAAATTTATACTTGAGGCCTAGTCGAAAAGGTGAAGGTACTTTTGCTTCATTATTTCCTCAAGCTCCCAAGTCACTTCTTCATATTTATGATTCCTCCACAACACTTTCACAAGGTGGGTAGTCTTGTTTCGTAGGACCTTGTCTCTACGGTCCAAGATCTCCACTGGCTGCTCCTCATAAGAGAGGTCATTTTCCAGTTGTACCACCTCTGGGTTCAGTTCATGCGAAGGGTTGGGTAGGTACTTCCTCAAGAGAGATACATGGAAGACCTCATGAACTTGATCTAGGTTCGGTGGAAGTGCTATACGATAGGCCACTGCTCTTATGTGATCAAGGATTTCATAGGGGCCAATGTACCTAGGGCTGAGCTTCCCTTTCTTCCCAAACCGCATGACTCTCTTCCATGGAGAAATTCGAAGGAAGACTTTGTCACCAACACCAAACTCCAAGTCCCTTCGACGATTGTCAGCATAGCTCTTCTGCCGACTCTGAGCAGCCTTTATGTGTTGTTGGATGGCATGAACCTGTTCTGTCATTTCTTGCACAAGATCAGGCCCAAGAAGCTTTCTCTCACCAGTTTCATCCCAAAAAGTAGGAGTTCTACATCGCTTTCCATACAGAGCTTCATAGGGTGCCATCTGAATACTCGAATGGAAGCTGTTGTTATAGGAGAACTCAACTAATGGGAGGTGTTGATCCCATCCACCTTTAAATTCCATTGAGCATAATCTCATCATGTCTTCAAGTGTCTGAATAGTCCTTTCATATTGGCCATCAGTTTGAGGATGATAGGCCGTACTAAAATTTAATTCAGTATTCAGTGCATGTTGAAGACTTCTCCAGAATTTTGATGTGAATCTTGGGTCACGATCAGATACGATGGATAGTGGTACCCCATGCAGCCTTACCACTTCCTTCATGTATATCTTGGAAAGCTGATCCAGAGAGAAATCTTCCTGAATAGAGATAAAATGGGCTGTCTTGGTGAGACGGTCCACAATAACCCATATCGCATTGTTTCCTTTGGATGTTTTCGGGAGACCAGTTACAAAGTCCATAGTGATATTATCCCACTTCCATACTGGTATGGGTAGCGGTTGTAATACCCCCTTAGGAAGTTGTCGTTCTGCCTTTACTTGCTGACACACCAGGCACCTTGTAGTGTAATCAGCAATCTCCCTCTTCATGTTATCCCACCAATAATGATCACGAAGGTCTCTATACATCTTAGTGCTTCCCGGATGTATAGAGAAAGTAGAGCTATGAGCTTCATCCATCAGTTCTTTCTTTATCTCCAGAATAGATGGAACACATAGTCTTGTACGAAATTTCAATACACCTTCTTGATCAATATTGAAATCAGGGAACTTCCCATCCTTTACAGCCTCGAACTTCTCCTACAGCAAAGGATCTTCTTTTTGAGACTTCTTGATCTTCTCTAGTAATGAAGGTTGAGAAATCATTTGGTATAGGGTTGATGATGTCCCTTTCCTTATAATTCCCATGTCCAGTTTTACTAGATCTTTAATCAAGGGATCTCCTAAGATCCTCATTGTTTCTAGAACAACATGATCTTTCCTGCTTAACGCATCCGTGACTTTGTTTGCTCTTCCAGGGTGATAATGTATTGAACAATCATAGTCTTTAATAAGCTCCAACCATCTCCTTTGTCTCATGTTCAATTCTTTCTGTGTGAAAATATACTTTAGACTTTGGTGGTCAGTGTATATATCACATTTCTCCCCATAAAGATAGTGCCTCCATATCTTTAGAGCAAAAACAACTGCCGCCAGTTCTAGATCATGCGTAGGATAATTCTGCTCATGAATCTTCAACTGTTGAGATGCATAAGAAATTACCTTGTCATTTTGCATGAGGACGCACCCAAGCCCTTTCAGAGATGCATCACTAAAAACAACGAATCCTTCTCCGATAGAGGGTAGTGTTAACACAGGTGCAGTAACCAATCTCTTCTTCAGCTCTTGGAAACTTTCCTCGCATTCCTTTGTCCAAATGAACTTAACCCCTTTTCGAGTCAACTTGGTTAGTGGATTAGAAAGTCGTGAAAAGTTTTTCACAAACCTCCTATAATATCCTGATAAACCAAGGAAACTACGAATCTCAGTTACTGTTGTGGGTTGAGGCCACTCCTCCACAACCATTGTCTTTGCAGGGTAAACCGAGATTCCTTCATTGGTTACGATGTGCCCCAAGAAAGCCACTTGTTGTAACCAAAACTCACACTTGCTGAACTTCCCAAAGAGCCTCTCCTTCCGTAGAGTTTTCAAAATAACCCTCACATGATCTTCATGCTCCTCACAACTTTTTGAATATATCAAAATATCATCAATAAAAACTACCACAAAGTTATCAAGGTAGTCCTTAAAGACTCTATTCATCAAATCCATGAAAATAGCAGGAGCATTAGTCAAGCCGAAGGGAATAACAGTAAACTCATAATGTCCATATCATGATCGGAAGACAGTCTTTGGAATATCTTCCTTCTTCACCCTCAGTTGATGATAACCAGGTCGAAGGACAATTTTAGAGAAGAATTGAGCCCCGCGAAGTTGGTCAAATAAATCATCAATTCTTGGAAGAGGATATCTTTTCTTCACTGTGATCCCATTCAGTTCTCTATAATCAATGCATAGCCGCATTGATCCATCCTTCTTCTTCACAAAGAGAACTGGTGCTCCCCAAGGAGACACACTCAGTTGGATAAACCCCTTCTCCAACAAGTCTTGGAGTTGTTTCTTTAACTCTTCTATCTCCACATTTTCCATTCTATATGGAGTCTTTGATATCGGTTGAGACCCAGGTACGAGTTCAATGGAGAACTCTACCTCTCTTTCTGGGGGAGGTCCAGGTAACTCCTTAGGAAATACATCCATGTATTCTTGAACAATCGGAACATCTTCTATTTGTATGCTCCCTTTTCCTTCTTCATCATCACCGATTAACTCCATAAAGAAAGATATAGGAGGTGCTTCTAGATAAGGATTATTTTGGGATATCTCTCCTCGGAAGATAACTATAGGTCGTTCATTCAAGACTACTAATATTTCCTTACTTCTGCATTTGATCTTAGCATTATACTTTGAGAGCCAGTACATCCCTAGTATAACGTCAAATTCCAACATGGGAATGACTACTAGATTTGCGATAAGATTTTTCTCACTAAAGTAAACACTAGAGTCTCTAAACACTGTTGATGCATGGATAATCCCACTTGGAGTCTTGACTAACAACTCTACCTCAAGAAATTCGGGGATTGATTCTATATTCCTTGCAAACTTGGAGGAAATAAAGGAATACGTAGAACCAGAATCAAATAAAGTACTTGCTAGTTTTGAGAGGACGACAAGAGTATCTGCTACCACATCGTTCGGAACTTCAACTTCAGTTGTTGTGATAGCGAAAGCACGACCTTGCTCCCTTGGCCTCTGCTGAGGTTGATGGTGATTCCCCTCCACCGCCCTCGGATTTGGACATTGATTAGAAAAGTGCCCAAGCTGTCCACACTTGAAGCATGTGACTTTGGGTAGGGCTAGAACCATCTTTCCTATATCGTTAGTGTTGGGAAGTTGAGGCTTCACATCACTACGAAAATTCCGAGAAATATGGCCTTTTTTTCCACACCTATAACACTTACCACTTCCGATCAAGCATTTCCCCGAATGATTCATCCCACATTTATTGCATGTGGCATGTTGCATATGCTTTCCACCTCTTTCCTGATCAAAACTTCTTCCCAGGCTTGGTTCTAGAGTTCTCTTATTTTCATTAGATTTGTGAGACCACTGTGTCTCCCCAAACTCTAGTTCAACTTTCATAGCACTTCGAACTATTTCTTCATAGCTATCGTAGTCCCTGTTGGCTAGATTCTTCCGTAGATGAGGTCGTAGTCCGCCAAAGAATCTATCAACCTTCCCATTAGGGTCCATGACAAAGCTTGAGGTATAACAGGAAAGCCTTGTGAAGTTCATCTCATAGGTTCTAACTGATTCATTCTCCTTTTGCTTCAGCTCGAGAAATTCTTTCTCCATTCTCGTTCTCATCGAACGAGGGAAATACTTATTAAAGAATATTCCCCGGAACTCTTACCACTCCATAGCTTCCATCTCTCCTCGTGGCTTTGTGTTTTTGATCAGTGACCACCACTGATCAGCTTCTCCCTCTAGGCGGTAAACAACAAGGGTGAATTTTTCTTGTTCCAAACAATGAAGTACAGAAAAGATCTTTTCAATGAAGCTTATCCATTGTTCCGCAACCAATGGGTCAGTAGATCCACTGAATGTTGGCGGTCGTTGATGCATGAAGGACTCAACAGAAAGTTTTTCCCTTCATGGTGAGATCGTCCTCTTAGCTTGATTCAAGTTATTACTCATAACTTGAGTCAGTTGGTTCATCATTCGCATGAATGTTTCCATTTCGGCTTCCATCGGAGGGCCGTCAGCACATGGTGCATTGTGGTCACCATCGGCATAGTTCCTCCTATTTCCCGCCATTTTCTAAAAGAATAAAACCTTGGTGAGAAACTTATTTCATTTATGAATCTTTTAACTAAGACTTCATGCTTAGACAATTACACTTTTCTATAATTCCTTCACAATGATTCATAAAAAGCTTGTGATTAACCAAACATATCCCCCGAGAGTGTCGTAACAAAGAGTGCAGCAACGCCCGTTATCCTGCACCAGTTCCCGTTCGAGTCTAGTTCAAAGCGGTGTTTTCGGATTTTACCCCTATGTACATCTGTGCTAGAGCCGCCTCTACCTGCTCGTATCCAGACAGGGATGTATTTGTTTGATAAACCACTTACTCAATACTTAACAAAATACCAGGAAGTTTTCCTATATTTAAACTTTTCTATAGGGTTCTTACTAAAGTTTTTATATCCTAATTTCCAAAAATAACTAAACCATCCTTTGATACCAACTATAGCATCCCGCCTTTTTATAACATAAACTTTCATTACATTACACAAAACTGAGGACCTTTAAGGTTTAGTGTCTTGGAAACCAGGAACGTAATACATGAAAACAACATAAAGCATTCTTCTTAAACACTTGAAAGTCTTCTCCTTAAGTTCATCCTAGGTTCATTACCGTATCTCATAAACTGGGGACATACATCACAAGAAAGGGTGATCAGAAGGCCTAGTAAGGGAAACAAGAGGAACATTTTACATGTGAACTTGATATACTTCAATAAGGACATGAAAAGAACTCTAAGGCATGAGAAAGAAATCATGAGTCATTTCATAATAAAAATAACATTTTTCATAACTTGAAAATGTGGCTACATCATTTAACATAGACAATCATGAACATATCACCAAGGTCCATCCCCAAGGTGTCATTTGAAAATTACCAAGGTTATTCACCAAGGTATCGT
Source organism: Viscum album (assembly GCA_963277665.1). Lineage (NCBI taxonomy): Eukaryota > Viridiplantae > Streptophyta > Magnoliopsida > Santalales > Viscaceae > Viscum > Viscum album. Next base: position 102,760,250 of record OY728156.1, read on the forward strand.
GAAAATTGTAATCTCTAGTGGTTACATCATTACCCAATGCATTGGAGCGCTATCAGGGCGCACCCTTAAATTTGCCTTTATTATCATGTGATACACATATATCATCATCAAACATTTCATAAATAACCCATATAGCATAAAATAAATGGGTTTCATTTCATAATCATAACGTTTTAAAAACTGCTTTAAAGACATGATCTTTACGTCACTTTAAACCCACGGAAAGGGAAAGCGGGTCTCATGTATGTAAATCACAGAATTTAAAATAGAAAATTTTTATATATATGTGAATACCCTTGTAGAAATAAGATCTTTTAGTATTCACTTTATAACATAAAATAATTTTGAGAAAAGAGAGAGGCATTTTGAGACGAAAATTTTGCAGCATAACGGCTATGTTACAAGGTTTTAGAAAACATTGAAAAGAGAGGGGACATGGGTCACCCACTCATAAATGATCCATAAAACAGTAGGGGGACAGAATATAAGGGATTTAAGAACATGGTAATGAAATTTTAAAGATATACCATATGAAATGAAAACATGGAAGTGAGACAAAACAAGATTTCTCTTATGAAAATTCGGCAGCCTAACGGCGTCACTTAACTTCAATAAAAAAAATGATTTGACAAGATCAAATAGGGTCCCTCATAATATGATCATAAGAGATCAGTATGATAGATATAGAGATCATACCCCAACATAATAAAAAGGAACTTGAAATACTTTACATGAAAATCGAACATGAAAAATGAGAAGGGTGAAAGAATCCCTTAAAAATTCGGCAGCCTAACGACGTCACTTAAACATTCATAAAACGAAATGATGAGAGTAAGAGGGGATATCTCATCATATAAACATGAAAAGGGCAGTAATAGGAATATAAAAGAACATCCTCTCACATAAGAACATGGAGCATAAAAGGAATGACATAAAGAGGATTACATGAAAAGAAAGAGAGAGGTCGGATCCCTTACCTTAAAACGCGACTCTTGAAACTAAAAGTTTTGGACATTGAGGGCTTGGGGGCACCTTGGGAGGACTCCTTGGAAGGTAAGGAGACCAGAACTTCATTGGGGGAGAGTTGGGAGTGAAAAATAAAGGAGGAAAGGGTGGGTATTTATAGGGAAAGTGAGGGGACAAGGCATTAATGGCCAAGGGACACCTCACTAGTGGTTTTGGAAAAACCATGGGCTTGCCCATGGTATTTGCCCATGGTATTGGCCACTTGGGACACCTCATACCTTATCTTACTATTCAAAATTTGACCATATTGAATATATACTTAATACATCATTTAATGATGTCATTAAACATCCGTAACTTAAAAACTATATTTTCACTATTCATCGAAAATTCAACTTTCTCAGAATAATCCCAAAATTTCTCCTTAACCAAATATCAATGCTCTGATTTCAAAAATGAAATCCATTTTATAAAAATAATTTTCTAAATATTTTTAATTTAATTTTTAAATAAAAAAACTATTCATCGAAAATTCATTTTTTTCAGAAAAATCCCCAAAAATTACCTTAACATAATATCGATGCTCTGAGTTCAAAAATAAAGTTCTTTTTATAAAAATAATTATCTAATTATTTTTAATTAAATTTTTAATTAAAAAACACTATTCACCTGAAAAAAACTAATACTTGATTAATCATTTATGAAACCGTTATTTACCCATTTTATTGAACCACATTACTTAATCTAGGTGTCTAAATTATATTAAAACTTTCTTTGAGTGAAATTACTAATCCATTTGGTCACATTACTAATCCTAAGCGTAAAATCACTATTCATAATTTACTATTCATCAACAATTAAGTTGATCTTATTAGACTCCAAATTCCTTACTGAACACTTTTGTAGAAGACCATTTTTTGAAAATCATTACACATCATTAGTTATTTAGGGTTTTCATAAATATTTTAAAATATCCTTTTTTCCAAAATTCACCAATAAAATACATTCTAAAATTATCCGAAAAAAAGAAATTCCACAAACATCACTAAAGGAAGAGATCTCAATTTATTCACCCGAAAGGATTACACAAGGAAGCTAGGGTCTCGTCACATAGCCCCTTATAACACCGGCATAAGACCTAAGTGTAAGGTGTGCTATGGTGAGAGAATCTGAGGGAGGCTCAGATAACATTTCCCTAGTAGTAATCTCTACTAACTTGAACTTCTCCCGTAAGCGTTTCCGTTCAAGCTTGACATGCTGGAGTTCGGCTTGGGCTTGGTCCATAGCGAAGCCCACAAATGCTACCTCCTTCCCAAGCTCTGATAAGTGGGCTTCATAAGGGTCGAGTCTACTGGATGAAGCCATCGACTCCTCTTTATGCATTAACCATTAACATCTTATTAAATCATTAAGAGTAAGTTAATATACTACTCAAAAAGATTGGGTCGTTACACTTACGCATGAGGAAAGGGGAATTTTTTTTATAGTGGTTGGGCCTGTATTCCAAATCCAGGTGTCACTACGTACCCTGCACGGGCATGAATCAAAACATACGTAGTTTTGAACATTCCTTGTATCGATTTGGGCTTGTTCCATATGTAAGGACATGTGAGAGAATTCTTTTGATGATGGATGGGCCAAGATTCCAAATCCGGGTGTCACTATGTATCCTGCAAGTGCAGGAATCAAGCCATACGTAGTTCTAAATGTTCCCTATACCAATCGGGCTCATACATGGGGGTGGGAATGTTTTTTTAGTTTTATATGGGTGATGGGTCTACCATAATTCTCTATAACTTGTTTTCATAAGATAATCCTTACCACTGATCCTAAGCTCACGTGAGTTATACTCGATGTGAGAAACAAGGAGTGGACATAGGGTTTCCTTCACAAGTGTTGGAAGGTATAAGATATTATGGAGGCATTTTTTTTTCTTTCGGTGGGGGATGGGCCAAGATCGAGGATCGAGGCAATGCTACATATCTTGTGAGGGTAGGAATCAAGTAGCATCTAGTTCTGTAAGATATCATGTAATTTATTGTCATGTGATTTGGATGCTTTGTTCCATGTAGTTTAACATCTTATAGCGAGGACATGAGTCACATTTTAATGTCATGTTTCAGGGATGAGTTACTTATAGTTTAACGTCATGTGGAAAGGACAATGACTCATATTTTAGGTTCAAAGAGTTTGGACCATGGAATAGGGGTATTATAACTCATAGTTTAGGGTCATAGAGTTTAGATCATTCCATCATGGTTCAATGTCATGTTTGGATGGACTAATACCGTATAATTTAACATCATGTGGTCAGGATGACAACTCATAGTTTATGGTAATAGAGTTTGGACCATGGCATGGGGGTATTAAAGCTCATAGTTTAGGGTCATAGAGTTTGGACCATTCCATCATGGTTGAATTTCATGTTGCATGGACTAATACCATACAATTTAACATCATGTGGTCATGACAACAACTCATAGTTTAGGGTCATATATTTTGGACTATGACATGAGGGTATTATAACTCATAGTTTAGGGTAATAGTGTTTAGACATTCCATCATGGTTCAATGTCATGTTTCATGGACTAATATAATAGAGTTTAACGTCATGTGGTCAGGAAGATAACTCATAGTTTAGGGTCATAGAGTTTGGACCATGGAATGGGCATTTCTATTACGCGATGTACTTCTTCAGGAACATCACATTTGTGGGAGCCATGATGAGCAGTCTGTCCATTAATACCTGGGCATATGATCCATTAGAATAGACCCTATGTATGACATATGGTCCTTACCACTTTGTTTCAAGCTTTGGGGGATTATTCCTGAGTATCATCCGGGTTCTAAGGACTAACACCATTTCTCATTCGAGGAAGGATCGAAGGTGAACCTTTTTGTTGAAGTCTCATGCTTTCTGGTTTTGGCAGATTTCCAAATGGTCTAAAGTTTGCAGCCTTTTTTGTCTAGATTCTCCAACTCATCAAACCATCTCTGGGACTGCTCTTACATGGAATGTTGATTGAAAATGGCCACATGAAGTGATGACATTTGGATTTCTATAGGAAAAACTGCCTATTACCCATATACTCGTGAGTACGGGGTTGCCTAGGTGGCGGTGAGTGTCATGGTCCAGTATGCCCAAAAAGCATGAAAGAGCTTGTCTGGACACAATTTCTTATCCTTATCAACCATATTATAGAGTATGTTGGACATAGTCTCATTGAAAGCCTCTATCTTCCCATTGGACACCATGTGGTAGCGGGATAAATGGTTGGCTTTGATTCTATACTCCTGGTATAGCTTTTCCAACTCAGTAGAGTAGAAGTTGGTGCCGTTTTCGGTCAGTATTTTATGAGGGAAACCAAATCTGGTAATGATGTTGGATTTCACAAAGCTAACAATGTTTTTTCCCTGAATTATTTAATGGGTATGAATTTGGCCCATTTTGAAAATAATTCGGTCACTGTGAGTATAAACTTGAACTGTTTGGATGTAGCAAGAGGATATGGTCCCACAACATCCACCCCCCAGGTAGAAAATGGCTAGAAGTACATAGTGGTATAAAGTAACTCTAGGGGTCGGTGTATGAAATTAGCATGAACTTGGTAGGAATAGAACTTCTTGGTGAATATGACACAATTATTGTATCATAGTGGGCCAGTAATACCCAATCCTTCAGATTTGGTGAGAGAGCTTGGTTGCTGATTGGTGTGCTCTACAAGCTCCGACATGCACTTCTTTCAAGACGACATCAGTCTCTTCTCCATCAATGAACCTGAGAAGGACTCTATCAAGACCTCATTTGTAGAGAACATTTTCTTGGTTTCACCCATTTTACAAGACAAAGTTGACTACCCATCTTTGGACCTGATCCCTTCCAACCCTATCTGGTGGGAGTTCCCCCTTCTGAAGGTAATTTTCAATGGGCATCATCCAACCAGTTTTGTGACCATAGGGCTTAGAAATGGGACTAATTTCATCGATTTACTCTATATTACTATAGATAAATGGAAAGACCATCTGACAGTGGTCAATAATAATTAATGTTTCATCCTAGTATGGATTGGCCAAGCCTGTGGCTACATTTCCAAAGCATCATCTTCGAAATTTTGAGACCGGGGGACATAAGTCAATGTTGGTTCTAAAGGGAATTCTACAATCAATTCTCAAACATGGTTCATCAAGGTGACCAATAGTTCTTTCTTGATGGTATAATCACCATTAACCTATTTGATGACTATCTCTAAATCACCCTTTATTTTTAGATGTTTGGCTTGTACATGAGTGCCAATTATAGGCCTGCAATGAGGGCCTGATATTCTGCTTCATTATTTGTAAACCCTTTCAAAATTAGGAAAGAGTAAGGCAGGATGGCCTTTTCAGGGGCTATAAGTATAATTTCCTGAACCACTTTGTTGATCTTTGGATCCTCCATCCTTTTCCCTTTCGATATTCAGGAAGCACCATCAGAGTACATTTCCCATATCTGGGGGTCCTCCTAGATGGAAAACACTTCTTCTTCTAGAAGTTCGGCATCCAATGGTGTTGTTTCCTCTGAAGGGTGCTCTTCTAGGAAGTATGCTAATCCTAGACTTTGATGGTCTTTTAGGGAACACAATGTATGTCAAACTATTATAGGATGACCACCCAGCATGATAGACACCCATTTAGCATGGGATGGTTGAGGATATATTTGAGCAGGTTACAACGGGAGACCAGTTAGACCTCATGGTGCTGCAGGTAATGCCTGAGTTTTTGAACCATGAAGATTAGGGCTAGGTAGTTCTTTTCTATTTTTGAATACCAAGTTTCAATATCAATCATTGTTCTACTAAGGTAATAGAGGTTGTTGTCACTACCAACATCATTATTTTTCTCGAGGAAGGTGCCTAATGAATGTTCCAGGGTGGTTATGTATAAAATGAGTGGTCTCCCCTCAACTGGTGGAATCAACACCGACATTCTTAGGAGATATCTTTTGATATTGTTGAACACTTCTTGGAAATAATTATCCCACTCATACGCAACTCCTTTCTTCATGATCCTAGTGAAAGGTAAACATTTACCTGCTAGGTTGGATATGAAGCACCGAATGTAGGTGAGGTTCCCATAGAGACCTCTCAACTCGGTGAGGTTGCGAGGTGGGGACATGCCAAGGATGGATTTTTTATTCTTGGGGATGACTTCGATGTTGCGATGGCGTATGAAAAATATGAGGAATTTTCCTGAGGTAATGCCAAAGGCGCACTTTAGGAGATTCATCTTTAAACCGTGTTTCTGAAATTTTTTGAATATAGTTTCAAGATCGGCCAGGTGGTTTGAGAGATGCTGTTATTTTACTACCAGATCATTGACATAACACTCAACGAATCTTCCTAAGAAGGGATTGAAGATGCGATGCATGGCACAATGATATGTAGCACTGAAATTCTTTATACCAAAGGGCATCACTTTTAACAGAACACTCCCTGAGGGACCCTAAAAGAAGTAGATTCTTTATCTCCTCAAGCCACCCATATTTGTTTGTATCTAGAATAGCTATCCATTAAAGAGAGAGCATCATATCTACATGTTGCATCGATAAAAAATTCTATGATTAGGACTAGGAAATCATCTTTTGGGGAATTCCGATTAAGGTCCATGAAGTCAATACATATCCACATATTTCCGTTCTTCTTTTTGATAGGGACTATGTTCTCTATCCATATTAGATACTGGACCTTCTATATGAAGTTGGCTTTCATCAGATTTTCAACTTCAGCCTCTATTTTGGCATCATGCGTCGGGTGGGTCATTTTGGTTGCCTTCTTATAGCCCCGATAGTCTTATGGTAAGCCTATATGATGAGAGGAAACCTCAGGATCAAGGCCTAGCATTTTGGTGTAGTTAGAGGCAAACAAATCTCGATTATTATTTTGGAAGGAGGTATATGCCTTCTGATTCTTAAGAGGCATAACCACATTGATCAGAGTGGGTCGTGGGTTGTTTTCGGTGCCCAGGTTTATCTCCTTAAGTTTATCAATTGTGGTGGAGACACCTTCTTCAAATGAAGGAGGGGCATATCTGAGGTCTTCCTCCTCCTCCTCTTCTTAATCATTATCTTAATCTTCTTTATCTTCTTATAGAGATAGTATTTTTGAGATGAACTCTCCAACGTTGGGAGAGAAATTGTCTTTTGACTTAGTGAGTGAGGTGAGGGTGGTTTAAGGTCCCAAGGATAGGCTAGGAGAATATTTGATAGGGATTTTATTGATATCATGGGAGTCAGCACACTCTTATGTGTATTTGGACTTGGAGGCCGTAACAGAGACCATGCAGACGATTGAGTCTACATCCAGACTTGCACTTATGCATTCAACTTGTTTGATGGGTAATACATACTCTTCCCCAAGTTGTTGGAGGGGGTCGGCGGGAGCCATTTCCAATCTATTCGGGGTAGTAATCCAATCAAAGTAGTTGTCCGAAAGATATTTTTCTTCCGATTCATAGAACCCTGTGTCGATATAATGTGACTCACAGGACTCAAACATGGATTTATTGGCATGAAATGTCCTATTTTACCATTAGTGAAATATTTGATGCACTGATGGTATAATGATGGAATTGTAGTGTGCTGATGTAGCCAAGGCCTCCCTTACAAGACATTGAAGGATGTAGTTTTCCACACTACCATAAACTCGGAATCTGACATGAGGTCTCCAAGAAAAGTTTTAAGATTGACTCATCCCAATGGTTTATGATCACTTTTTTTATATCCTAGAAGAGTTGTAGTGAAGGGAGTCCAGCTTCCTTCATCATATCCCAACCAAAAAAGAGTTCATAGTGGGAGGAGGTTACTCTAGAGCCATTGTCTCTGAAGATCCTCTGGACATCAATTCCATTTATCTTGTAGGACACATATAAGGTTTTGACGTGACCTTACATGATGGCGTATTTATCCCTGTTTGTGAAGGAGATGAAAACATGAAATTCTTTGGGATTGGTCTCCATCCGATAGACTTCATCCAATACTAATTCACCCTCGAATTACTATAGACTTATTAAGGCTTAGATGAGTGCCTCCCTAAGATCTACGGACAGACTTAATGCATCCAGGATTGATAGCTTTGCTGGTACTAAAGCTAGCTTCTTTATAATATCATCTACTCTAAAGTTCAGAACTTCCCATCTTGGGGTTTCTCTTTCATAGACACTTTAGGGGTTCAAGATTTGGATGTAGATGGTTTGGCTTCTGTGACCGGGGCTGGTGGTGCTGTGGTCCTTTCTGAGTTTGGCCAAACTATTTTTCCTACATTCCTTTGGTGATATGATATTTGTTCTTCTCCTAATAGATATTCCAAGATAATTGGGAATGAATTTATTCTAATTGGGGTGGAGGATCATTCTAGTTCTTTTTGTGTCTGCCTGAGGGTCTTTCTGCAAGTTTCTGTGATGTTAACGGTTTGCCTTACGGTGTCGCCAAGAATTTGACTCCTGCCATGATCATGCCTTCCAGGAAACCTACAACCTCTATAACCTCTTCTTCCAGCTCTCCAACTAGGCACGGGGAATTCAGGTTCATGGCCACAGTCTCCATCCGAGAATGGGTCCATCAATTGAATTACATTAATGGAGCCAAGGATCAGTTCTTGACCTGACACTATTTATGTCTGACTGTCTTCTTCTGATGATACCATTTGGCGGGGCAGTGCCCATTGTACCGTTTGGAGGGGCAGTGCCCGTTGTACTATTTGAAAGGGCGACACCTATTTTACTATTTGGAGGGATGGTTCCCATTATAAAAAGTCTATTGGCGTGAAGTTCTAAAGCATCCACAATGACTTTGGATTTGGTGTCAGCCCATCTTCTTGCTCTTGATTTCTGCCCTTTTAGCCTTTAGAGGACCACGGGGCCGAGGAGGATGACTGTTTTGTATTGGGGGCTTTTAGGGTAACATTTGGTTGTTTCAACTGTGCCTAGAGGATTCCATGGACTCATTTGACAGTCTTCCAGGTCATCCAATTGTCAAACTTTTTCTCCTTCTTACTAGAGATTGTTAGCCATTCCTTTTCCTCTCTTGAGTCTATGATGGAAACATACGCCACTTGTGATGGTGGTAGACCCAACTTGACTTTCCTAGAATCCACCATCTTTTGTAGAATATCTTGAAAACGAAGAATTATTGGATGGTATGTCACAATATTCAGTGGTAGGGACAGTAATTTGGACGTTCATAGAGACCCACTTTATCCGATCTCTTTAGCTCTAGTAGCTAGAGAAAGTTGCAATTCATAGAAATTATGAAATAGTTGTGGACCTAGTCATCTCAGAACAAATAAAATTCATTTATCCATTATTTTAAATGATATCTTTTAGTACCCCGTCGCTCATCTTATTGAGGTGGGGGTGGCTGTTGGCATCCAGGGGGTCTTGCGCAGTTTGGTGGGGGCCTCACAACTGGAGTTGGTGCCAGGGGTGGCTTAAGCGTAATATAAGCCACTTCAGATTTTACCGCTCTTTTTTTTGTGGATGATGGGGCCACTTGAGACTTGATATTGGTCCATTTCAAGGAGTCTTCTATTCTTTGGGAAATGGTAGAGAAATCTATAAACCCACATGTGTACTTCACCAGGATGTTCAGTGTTTTAAAATCATTCTGAAGGTTATCGATGCACATGGAGAGCATCTAATCTTGGGGGAGCATCTGATTCAAGGGATAAGTCATACCTTTCCATCTGCCATTGAAGTCTGAGAATCTTTTGTTCTTTTGCTGTTTGCAGTTCATGAGATCACTGACCGTTGTCTTAGATAGTATTAAACTAAAATGGAAGAGAAACTGTCACCGAAGGTCCTCCTATCCTGTGATCGAGTTGGATGGAAGCCTTGTATACCATACGAAAGCTGAGACCTATTGGGTTTGTACGATGCACCAGAGTTTTACTACTTCTTACTGCTTTGGAGTGCCCATCATGGGGTCAAAATAAGAGGCCTAGTGCATTAAATTCTATTTGGGATCCCCCAATCCATTGAACACTGGGAATATGGGGTTCCTAAAGTTTGGAGGTGGTGGAAAATTTCTTACCCAATCAGGGTAGGGTTTGCACTCTGGCTGTATCAGAGAACGCCTCCCCTTCATGTCTTATAGTCAATATATTAATTACTCAACGGTATTCAAGATACCTTGATGCATATCCTATCAAACTTGATCTTGAGCTAGTACGAAAGTGGCCAAGACTGGGTGTGCCAGTGCTACTGGAATTTGAGGTTGATACCCAGCCAGAGGTATCATTTCTGGGTTTATCTAAATATATTCTGGTTACCTTCCCAACAGGGGGAAGTCTTGATGTCCTTCCATGGCTGAGTTTAAGTAGGTTTCTAGTCCTGATTCCAGATTAGACGGGCCTCCAATCTTGGCTTCATTCACTGGGATGAGTGCCTGTAGCAAAGGAACCTCTTCTGGGAGCAACTACTGACATTCTGTAGGGGGAACACATCTGGAGAGATAACCCACTTGATGTAGCTCAACATTAATTTTCCAGAGATCTTTCATTTCTTCCTCTTGCATAACAAACATTTCCTCAAGATTGAGAGAGGATTTTTTCTGAGGAGGATAAGGAGGGTTATATACGGCCTTAGATTTATTCTTCTCCTTGTTGGGGTTTTGTATTGGTGGTAATGTCAGATTCACTAAGGGGGAACACATATTTAGGACTGCTCTCTGGTTCCAAGTATGCACACCATCAGGCTCGGTGTGGGATGCCTCTGGGAGGGAATCATTTTCCTACATGTCCTCTCCCTCTGCGTAATTTCTTATGAGATCCGTGGGGTTGAATTTTACCACGTTCACTGAGGCATACCATATTGGGGGTGGTATACACGGTACCAAATGGTAGTAAGGCTTTATACATCCTTTTTTGATCTTTCTCCTTCCATTATGTGGTATTATTCAGGTTTCTTATATAGACTCTAAGGGAGAACTGATATGACCTCGTAATGCGCCTTTGTCTCAGAGTGTGCGAACCACGAGAAGGGGTGGAACGTGTGACCCCTCTGTCCATTGTTCTTCCTAGATAGTGGAAGAAAAATGTCTACTGTGCAGGGACATGAGGTAAAAATTCCCCCATCCTTGTGTTCTGGGGTTATTCCCATTCTTCCATTGATGCGATACATCATGGTTTTGTTGGTCTTATGGGGGAATTTTGATTTAAAAATTCCCCCAGAACTATGGGCTGGGGTTATTCCTGCATTGCGGCAGAATCCACCGCTATTTCCAGATTTTCAATTTCACGTACTCCTATGTGAGTGTGAGACGAGTTTGGTATTGGGACTGTATAAAGTCTATGGTATTTTTAAGACATGATCATTGCTTTCTGGTTGGCTTCCCTTAGGCGGGAATCCTTCTGGATGTTCTTGGTTTCCTGACTCAGAAGATTTTTTATGGTTTGATCTCTTCGGTCCTAACACTTTGGGACTTACTATGGGATGGTTTTTGTTGAGTATCCTATATTTCATGAGTAGGGATTTCACTTGATTTTTTCCTATAGGCGATGACATTATAGGATATCATTTCCAATGAGTCTTTCTAGACGAGACATGGGGTAAGTGTAGAGCTCCATGTTCTCCCCATCCTCGAATGTGAACTCCAGTCGGGGTGTTTCCAATGAGGCGATGCAACTTATGCATTGCATGGAGGTAGGCCAGTTCAAGTTTTTTCTTTTTTCCTTTCTGATTGTGGATCCCATGAGGATGGGAGGGATTCTAGGTCTATTAGATGTAAAATCTCCCATAACGTGTTGACATGGTCCGCATAGGGAAATAATTTTTCTTTTAGCTAGTGAAGGGTTTTCCATATATTGAGGCGAATTTCATGCATACATTACCTATAAAACACTCCTAGTATTTCTAAGTAAGAAGTGTCCATAGCCCAATACATCACTGGTATATTATCCTTAGCTAGTTTTCTTCTCACAAGCAACATAACCTACTATTGTTCTTATGGAGGATCCTCTACTTGATATTCCCATCCTGAATGCTTCTTAATAATTTCATTCTAAGAAAACAGGATGGTGGGAGCCTTATTGATTTTTAGATGGTGCAGGAGTGGCTCAGAAGATGAGAGTGGCCCCATACCATCCTCTGGTTGAGAAAAAATATCACTCGTTATAGATGGAGTGCCTGATGTGTCTGACTCCATCTTTCCGAGTGCCTCAACATAATAGGGATTTCTTATATTTTTTCCAGAAAGGGGAGGACCTTCTTTACATCATGAATTTTGGTTGTGGGGAGGACATTCTCAATTGATGATGAAATAAAGAGGGATACTATTGCAACTTGATGCCTGACCGTGGTAAATGTACCTATTGCATATACCCTTGGGAGGACCTTCAGGGCGAGCTACAATGAGGGGAGGACCTTCTTGCTACTTGACATCATTGAGGGGATGAACTTCATAGCAATTTTCATTGTAGTGAGGGACTTCGTAAAGAACGTAATCATGGAAAGGACTACCATCATGATTTGATACCTAGCTGCAGGGATGATTTTTGTAGTGCACATCTTAGGGAGGGCCTCCAGGATGTACTGCAATAAGGGGAGGGCATTCTTGTTTCTTGTCGTTACTATGGGGAGGGACTTCACAACAACTTCCATTACGGGGAGGGCCTTCGCAATGACTATCATTATATTGAGGACTACCGTAATGAATTGATGTCTGACTGCAGGGAGAAGCATATTTGCAATGTATACCCTTGGGAGGACCATTAGGGCGGACGAAAGCAAGGGAAGGACCTTGTTGCTGTATGATCTTTATGTTTGAGGGAATCAAGAACCCCAGCTTTCAGCAGAGAAGGATAATGTATGTGCTCTTCATTTTCTGGTTTCCTTTGGCACACTTAATTTTTTGAGCACTCTCTTGTGGGTAACTGGGGACATCTATTATTGGTAATGGCCTTCATGTATGGGTACATATCTTGTTGGGTCCCATGATGTTGCTGGGATATGCCGACAGACATCTTGAGTTTTGGCAGGGATATATTCCTACCCTAGAGTGGACACCACGTTGGACCGATGTCCCCTAGTTGGAACATGTATTTTTTCCTGATCTTATTTTCTGTGTATCATAGGATATTGTCTTCTAACCTATTGGACTAGAGTAGGGATGCATAACTACTTCAGAGTGACTAAATTATTTTGTGAGTGAGTCATTTTGTTTGAGGAAACTGGGCCATGGGCCTGATTTCTCACCTTTTCCACCGATGAAATAATATCTTGGAATGTTTGGATGATATGGTCTGGGATCGATGTCTAATATTCCATCATTTCCAGTATATGATGAGAGACATATTTGTATGGAATAGGTATAAAGGCCCATTCTGATATCGGAGCAGAAGTTTGTGCCTACTCCAATCCTCCATGAGTTCCCAGTAGATACTGGCAGTTATCCTATGATGAGACAGAGGAATGAGTCTACCACCCCTTGTATTTTTTGTTTCCCACTGTATTTTATTGGTGGTATTTATATTCACAAGAATAGATCTACATCTTCTCACTTTCTGCTGTATTTGTCTCACAGGCTTTGTATGCATCCACAAAAATTTGACTCTGCTCATATTTTCTTGCCGCCCTATTTGGATGGCGGGCTTGAAATTAATCATCAAGTATTTGTTCATATGAATAGCTAGTTTCTTCCCTATTTGGATGGCAGACTTGAAATGCATCAGTAGGTATTTGTGCCTACGTATATCTGGTTGCCACCCTATTTGGATGGTGGGATTGAAATTCATCAATAGGTATTTATGCCTACATATATATGGATGCACCCTATTTGGATGGTGGGATTGAAATGCATCAGTAGGTATTTGTGCCTACGTATAGCTAGTTACCACCCTATTTAGATGGCAGGCTTATTATGCCTCAGTAGATATTTGCATCTTCCTGTAGTTTTCTGCTCTGTCTGCACGGTGGGACCGACGAGCACCAGCAAGAATGTGCATGTACTCATATTGTGCCACCCTATTTCTATGGTGGGCTTGATTGGAGGGGGAAGAGTCATATTTATTCCCATTGAGTGCCACTGCATTATTCTGGTGGAGTTTCTCCTCAGGAACCAGGGGTATAGAATGTTCCTGATTATATATTTGTCGCCCTTGGCGGGCAGCCCGAGGGGCTTGGGTCTCCTAGACATCAGAAAGTTCCCTTGGAATAAGGTCCTCTTAGAATGGAGGAGGTCTGGTAATCCGGTGTCAACAACGACAATCTCTGGTGAGGGCCCGTGAGTAGGACCCCTCTGCAGTTGAGATGAAGTTTTCAGCATCCACTTCATCTGCCTCCCTAAGATAAGGGAGGTACTCATTTTCATGTTCTAAGGATAGGCTCCTGAAACGGTTTGAGACAACCACCGAGGCCTCCTTATTCTGGGGTACCGGCTGTGGCTAAGGAGGTGGTTTTTATACCTTTTCATACTGGAGGGATTATCTCACAGCCTCCAGCGTGGGGAGAGTACCATTTTAGTGGTGCTCGTTGATTAGTGTGTTGGATACCCAACGTTGAAGACGTTGGGTAGGTGAGGGGGTCCTTTTCTTCATTGGGGCCACGGATACCTGTGGGATCATTGATGCATGTGTATAAATTGGTCATTTGGATTCCATTTTGATTGAATGTTGCTGTGCGGGAAACCTGTAACATACATATATGACATATAGACCAAAAAACCTCGACAAAATAACATTCTTTTAAACATATGCATATTTGACGATTCTTCTTGGCCCCCTTCCCCTATACTTTTTTTTCTATAGGGAGAATGGTATTGAGTGGGTTAGAACCACCACCTTGGTTAAGTATTAATGTTGGGATCACCATTTTTGTTCTTCCTCCGAGGTGGTGCGTTTCGGGTGATGGTGAAATTGTCCAATGAGGATCATCACCCACCCCTTTTTCTGGAGATGGTTTTCTGTCAAATTCACCATTTATTTTGTTTCAACCCTTTCTATGTCATTATTATTTTAAAATAAGGTTGTATTAACCCCAAGGAGGCTGGGAAATTCACCCTTTTCACATTACGAAGAATATTCCACCGTTAGTCGGTCCCAGAGGGCGATTACATGGGGTCAAGTACTTGTGCAATTGGTCCTCCCCAGATATAACTTCCCCATATGGTCTCCAACGGGTTTATTCATGGATCCAGAAACACCCAATGACCCTGGTATCCATGATTAATGGACCTTATTTTTAAAGGGAGGTGCTTGTTGATTGATGATTCAGTCATCCAATGACACTTGAGGACTCCATTGGTCGAGAGTATGGGAATTCAGGCTCACTACACCCTTACGAGGGAGGATTATTTCCTGTTCTGGGACTCTCTTATAGATTTAAGTCATATTCATATGTTCATTAATCCTTGGTTCATTCCCAAAGAGTGTGTCCATATGCTACCCTTGGTTTGCTGGATCGTCATAGGCATGCATATATTTGATGCTATGGAGGTACTTCTGAATTGAGCCATACAATAAGGGGCTTTGGAGTTTATCATCATCCATGGGGGACAGAAGGTGACTTGATGTTGGGATTGGACCCATAATATGGATTTCCTACATATCCTCGAGAGATGAATCAGAACCCATGTAGTTCGGAATGGATTGGGCTTACGCATGGAAGCTGCCCATTTGGGTGACATGGTTGGGTGAACCCGTTTGAATGGGAACCCTTTTGAGCTCGGGATTTCAAGTAGGCATCCTACATATCCTGGGTTTATTAGGAATTAGAGTTATTATAGTTCAAATTTGCTGGGGCTTATGCATGGAAGATTCCCATTTAAGGAGACATGATTGGGTGGACCCTTTACGAGAGGGCACACTTTTATGATCAGGCCTTCAAGTAGACATCCTATGTATCCTAGTTTGATTAAGAATTAGAGTTCTCATAGTTTAGATTTGATTGTGTGAACCCTTTTGGATGGGAACCCTTTTGATGTTGGGCCTTCGAGTATGCGTCCTAATTATCTGGTTTTGATCAGGAATTAGAGTTCTCGTAGTTCAGATCGTGTGGATGTTGTAACAGTCACAAACCTCTAAGCCCATGTGAGTCATGCTTGGTGTGAGAAACAAGAGTATGAAAGAGATCCAACCAACCACATGCTTCTTCTCCTTTGGTGGGAGAGTAAGAGACTACGACGGATGAGGCCAGGGTGACCATGGGTGAGGACGCGGAGCAATGAACCTTTCAATGTGAAATGGCATTAAAGGTCATGCAGCTCGGCCTCCAAAGATTTGGGACTTACCTCAGTGGGAGGGCCCCGGAACACGTTCTAGGAATGGGGAGGAGATTCATCCTCATCAAAGGATAAGAGAACATAAATCCTTCAACTGATCACTATTCCTCATTAAATGGAAAAGCAAGTGATCACCCTTAATCCCTAGAATGGGGAGGTTTAAGTCGGAATCCAAAGGTTGGATTCTAGGTTACCATGGGAATGTTGACCCATAGGCATTCCTAAATCCCAAACCGTTGTGGGGGGAGTCTTCGTGACTCTACTTACCATGGGTATGTAGACTCAAAGGGGTGTGCTGATGCACCCGATGGTTTGATCACATGAGTCTAGTGGTTTTGGAGGATACTTTGGCATGATTCTGAAGGACTGGTTTGTAGAGGGATTATGGCGGACTGGACGGTAATTGAGGGATGAGGTTGGAACTGGAAGAAATAATACCCAAAAACACCCCATTCTACATATTGATTTCTTATACGGGATGGGGGAGGCTCCACATACTGTAGTGGTATGCAGGAAGAGTGGTCATCTGCATACCGATGCAGTACACGAGCATGGGTATAGACCACTGCATACCATAGTGGTACGCGACCCATCATGCCACTTTGGGTTCCATCCACATACTGATGCAGTATGCGACGCTGAGTTCTGTCCATGTAGCAGTATACTACGTAGAGAACCATATTGAAGGAGGGTCCGAGGGATTATCAATCGTGTGGAGTTCATATGTGAGAATTATGTTGTTCGTGGTTCTATTATTATTATTCAATTCCCACATTTTATAGTTCATGGCTGGATGTACCTGTAGAAAATGTGTTTCGTGATTCAGGCTTTACTAATGATTCAAGAATGAAGTTGAATTCTTCTCCTAATTCTTCTCCAAACTCTTTCTTCCAACCTCTGTGTCCCCTTCAAGATTTCATCATTTGTTTCTTCATTATCCTATCTAAATTAATTATATGATCCTTTTATAGAGCATCGAGGAAATTGGATCTATTGGGCATGCAACACCATTTTCATAGGCCCATGAGGAGATATCCTAACCCACAGAAGACTCAGTCAACTGGGGTTTGTGGAGGCTTCAGTTCGTGATAATGGTTCACAGAACCCTGTTTATTATCTTTATCCACAAACTAATGAGTTTGCAGGATGGTACGCGAATGGACTTCGTGTATATGAGTCTTTCGGCGACGCGGTTCATGGTCTGCTGTGCTTTCTAGACATCACTCCATAGGCCAGCTCCTCATGGATCATTCCACATACCTAGTGGTTTGCGATCCAAGAGGTCCATGAACCTTTCCCGATGGTGGTATGAGGGACACTTGAAATGCTTTGAAAACTTGAATTCCTTCAAGTTTATTTTGAAATTTGCAACTCAATTTGAGTCCATTCACCTTGCGAGACTTGTAGGAATACTTTCTTCCTTCTGTAAAGTGATTGTGGGAGTATTTTCTCCCCTAGGTGGATTTTTCAGGACCCTACACAGTTTTAATAAAAAATTAAAGACATTAGAAATAACCTTTCCCCATATTTTGGATTTAATAACCTTTTAAAAGTTGATTTTAGTACTTTATTCATGACAAATCCATCATGAATATTTTTATAAAATGAATTTGGGGTGGAAAACTTCCCAAAACAAAACCAAATGATGAAATTATGTTTATGAATTTAAAGAAAATAAAGTAATTATATTTTATTATATTCCATGGTAAAATAATTCCTAAAATATAGGAATATGATCTTGAATTTTTTTTCTTCTTACAATCATTTCTGATGAAGTGATAGTCTTTTCACCATACACCAATTTATAGTTTTATAGTAATTAACTTTCTCATGACCATTTAATCTATCACTCCCTATTATTTTTTAAACATTATATTTCTCCTTTATGTCCATATTTTCACTTATTTATAATTTTATCATTATATGAGAACTTTATTATGTTTTTTTTGGTATTTTTTATGTTTTCCACTTCCCCTTTTCAAAGGAAGTTTTGTTATCTATTTGTATGATGTGAGTTTTTAACAAAGGTATTTTTAAATATTGAACCACATATTACTATGATAGAAAAAACTATGAGGAAACAATTTATTTAGTATGGGGGTGGGGTGTAAAATGCCTTAAATTTAGTTTAAAATAATTCTATGCACAATATATTTCTTAACACGTAATACAAAGATTTAATAGAACCATGATATAATATAAAAATATTAATATTTAAATGTGTTCATTATAACCTAGATGTTAAATCGAAGATATGAATAGGAATAAAAAAATTATGAAAATTTTTTATAAAGGTTTTATATAATTCAAATGTATTTATTAATTTATAATTAATAAATACTCAATTTACAATAATTCTATTTTATTCTTCAAGAATATGTTTTCTTCAAAAATTATTTTCATTGAATTTTGTGCACGACATTATAATTAATTTATACCATTTCTATAAATTTTATTTAATAAAATAAATATAAATTTTGAAATCATCATTTCAATATTATGTTAGGGTAAATTTTTGTGATTTTTTTGAAAGTATTTATTTTTAAATGAATAGAAAAAAAAACTGATCTTTGTAAAATTATCATTTTTTTAATTAAATAAAGTAATTTAAAAGTTCCATTATATTTTTAATTTTATATAAAATTAAAATAAGTATCATTTAATTATAAATAATCTAACTTTTTACATAGGAAATAAAATTATACCTGATTTTAGTAAATGATCATTTTAGGGCTTAGAAACATGTTTTTTCTAAAAACTGCTTTTCGTTGCATTTTATGAATTTATATTAAAATTTATATGTGAAAAATATATAAAATTAATCTTTAAAAATTGATATAATATTTTTAATCATGATGTTAAATTTTGGTAAATAGGTCCCTTTAATTTTTGGCTATTATAAATAGTAACCTTGGTAAAGATTTATCATCTCGGTAAGAGTAAAAACAATAAAACAAGGTTATAACTATGAGATCAAACTTTAAAATATATATAACACTTGAATTTATCATATTAGATGAGTTTTTTTAAACAAAATCCATCATATATACAAAAAAATATTTTAATTTCTCTTCACTTACCTTTGATTATAATGCTTATGTTATTTTAAGAAAATAATAAATATAAAATGTCACTATCTTGATTTTAATTTATCTTATATATTTTTATAGGGATAAAAATAATTTATTAATGAATATAAAATTTTATTTTTAACATAAATAATTTAGTTTTATGATATTAATTTATTTTTAAATTTTAGTGATACTATAATTACTTTAAATGCTTACACAACATTGATACAATGATTGTGAAAGTAGTTGAAAAATCAAGGTAATGATTTTAAATACAATAAAATTAATATATTTTAAATGAACTATGAAATGAAATTAATTTAATAGAAAATTATAAAGTATAAATTATTTTTTTAATAATTGAATTCAATTGTTGTCTTGATGAATTTAATGTCAAATTAAATGAATAGTCCCAAAAAAGCTTCAATGAAATTTTATGTCAAATAATATTTTATTAAATGATTTAAAAATAGAAAAAGTATTGAAATAGGAAAAGTGGAATGTAAATGATAAAAAATTTCATCCATGTAAATTTTTTGAGCTACTTGTGTCCTTAAAAGTAAATCTATGACCCTTAAATGCTAAAAAATGTGTTACTACAGTTAGGGATAAAAAGGTCCAACAGATTGGTTGAAGGTATTTAGACCTTATCATGCACTAAATTTGATATTATGGCCATTTTTTCACTTGAAATTATTATGATATATATTATATTTAAATATTTTAAGCAATTAAAAGTGTGTCCTTTTCCTCACTTATAAAATAGAACCTTCTATTATTATTTATTCATAAATTTTGAGAACTATATATTAGCCAATACCTACCAAAATAAATTTTTAGATTCCTTCCCTAGATCTCACAACTTCAGTTCTTCTCTTAAGACCAATATTTCAAGGCTCAATGTGTAAGCCAAAGGATGTCTCTCAAAGAAGTGGTATAAATCTTAACTGAGCTCTTTCAATTTTATTTATTCTTACAACTTATATAAACATATTGTATTAATCATAATACTATGAATAAATTATAATTAATATACTAATATTTTATTATGATGATATAACAATCATTTTTACCTCATTTCCATCAAATGAGAAATGAAATTAGTGCTCAAGCATACATGTGGACTATCGTCTCCACGTAGCGATGTGATTCATTTTCCATCATCAAATCACATGGATGGATATAAAGATGGAAAAAATAAATATATATGATATTTATAATTTATTTATTATAATTTAATGATAAAATATTATCTATCTTTATTTCATTCTTTTCATTAGAAAATGAATACAACATTCATGCATACGTACTTACTACCGTCTCCACGAACAATGTAATTCATTTTTCTATCTCTAAATTTTATGAACGGTTCTAAATATATATATAATAAAAATATATAATATTTATATCATTATTAAAATTATAGATATTATTTAACCACTATCAATATGAAAGGACTATAGTAGCTGAATCATAACATACATGAGAAATGAAACAGTTATGACCTAAAATATTGATTTTAATAAAGAATTACTAGTGAATGGGTGATAAGATGATATATGTAAAATATTTATGGTATTATTAGTATGAATATAGTTCTGGTATATAATTATAATAAATTTAAATTTATTATAAAAGAGGTTATAGTGCTTATGAAACAAGTCAAACTTGAAGTAAGGGTTTTATGTTACAATCTCATTTTTTACCGGGATTGTTTATGATTAAATTTTATGATGATGAAATTATATGAACTATTTCTTAAAAATATTTTGTATTTTATTCTACTATATTTATTTCATTATTTTAAAATTTGTCTTTTCATTTTCCTCTCTTCATGTACTCGAAGGCCTGAAAGATTTTATTTATGGAAAACCGTCTTTGTTTCTCTATTCAACCCAAAAAAGTTTTATTCTATGTCTATATTATATTTAAAATTATTTCAATAATGTTTTTAATATTATTAAAATATTTATGAAAGTTATTTTTACCCATGTTTTACTTTCTATAATTTTTTAAAAAAGGAATCTTCTTATTATTTTTTGAATGAGGTACTTTTTCCCCAAGTTGTGAACAAAATATTTGTTTTAACTTGCATTGAACAAAAAGATTTTCCCTCCATGGATAGTAATTTATTTAAATATTATTTTACAATTTTACATGGTAATTTTCAATGAAAAAAATTTCCTTATAATTTTGGATATTTTTAGATTTTAAATAAGTTATTTAAAAATGAAAAGGGTACTTTCTTCAAGAAATATTGAGGTTATCTTTTAAAAGAAATTTTCAACTATAATAACATAATTTTATGATAGTTATGATTCAATGGGGGATATGTTCCTATAATAATATCATTATTATTTATAAATATGTTTTTTTATTATGATGATGAAATATTTATGAAACCCATTTTTTTCCACAGGTTAAGCTATGATGAAATGATAAATGTTTTTATGATCTTTTGGTATATATATGAATGGATTATATGAAGGGTGGGATTTTTATTTCCCTAAATATAATTGGGTAAATATTAATGTTTTATGTGATCAAATGGTACACCATAGATTATCTCAATCCCAACATGGGTACACAAGAGGTAATCTCTGCCCAAAGTAGGTGAATAGGTTGTTAAACCAAGCCTAACACGTGATGAATGTCTTGGTGTGTAGCCTTGACAAAATATTTTTATGATTATGATTATTCCTCACTTTATACCAATATTTTATGGAATGATCTTATGATAATTTTATTCTCTCATGGATAATGTTTTTTATTTTTTTATGATTCATGTGCTTGGAACTTTCAAGATTTATTCCATGACTCTTGATTTTGAACTATGAATCAATCGGTAAGATTTTCAAATGTTAAGATCATGTTATCATAACCATATGCTCATTTTATTCTTAAAAATGATAATTGATTGATATATCCCTTGTTTACCTTTACCAATAATCTGAGATCAATATTTATTATGTATCCTTTTCCCCAGGACATTAAGAAAGGTTTTAGGTATGATATTTATAAGAAGGGTGATAGTTGTGAAGAACTTAGTAGGAGATGATGAAGATGTTTTATGTACCAGTTATTTATGTATCCAAGTTTCTAAAAACATTAAACCTTTATAGTTATGGCATGAATATTAATGATATGTAAGTGATATTCATATAATAAGATGTAGTAATTATGTGTGTAATGTTTGGGTCACCTAAGTTGGTATCAGAGAAGGGTTTAATTATTTTTAAAATATGGGATGAGAAATATTTAGTGATAAACCTTAGGATAACCCAAATTATATAATAAAATCCTATGTTATAGTAATTAAATAAGTGTGATTTTTATTAGAAAATACACCACTATCCAAATACTGGGAAGTGGATATGGCTATCGCACATATTCACCTAGGGTAAAAACTCTAAAAGGGGAATATTGGGTATTAAATCGATCATCACTAGTGCACAATGAGTGGGCCTAATACTACACACTTATCTAGACACTCCTAAGGTATATTATTGGGTTAATTCACAATTTATTCATGAAATATTATGTAGGATTTGAATATATAATGATCATGGATGACCTAGGTTGGACCTAATGTGTCCTAGATTGAAAAGAATGTGTCATGTTTTAGACATACTATGAACGATTTTTCATGATCACATAATTACTCACTATGATTATTATTTCTCACACTATTATTTTTGGTTTTAGTAAATGAATAGAACTATGAGGAATCATGTTAATGCCAAATGTTATAGATGATGTAATGATTGTCATCATGGGTTACCAAATAAAATGGGATATGAAATATGAAATATTGTGATTATTCTTAACCATATATCTTGATACATAATTAACAACATGAACATAGTTGAGTTTCTAAATGAAAAAAGAGAAAAATGGAGTTTTATGAATACCATAGGGGAAATAATATTCATCTTCCTACATGTAAAGAATATGCAGAGAAGAAGTGGGGGAAACGAGTCAAAGGAATGAGAAAATGTTTTGGGTGTTAGGACCAAGATAAAAGAAGAGATGGTTTGTATGGTTTGTATTTTGTTATTCTTAAGGAAGTTTTCATAAAGGAAAGACACCTTTCATTTCAAAGAATTCGGAACTTGGAAGTTTGAAGATTCGGAACCTAGAAGTTGCAATTCTCAGAACCTGGTGTTCGGAGAACTCATAATCTGGAAATTGAGAAATTCGGAACCGGGAGGTTGCAAATTCTTGGAACCTGGAAGCGGTTGAATTCGGAAGCTGGATAATAGAATATGTGAAGGCTCTAAGACTTCATTACACATTGTGATGATGCTTTGCTATTTTGTAACTCTAAATTTGTGAGTATATTCAAGTACTCACGATGCAAGCAAAAGTTGATTAGAGAAGTTGTACCGAGAATCGGTGAAGTCGCACCGAGAACCATAAGTCGTACCGAGAATTGGTGAAGTCATACCGAGAATCGGTGAAGTCGCACCGAGAACTAGAAGTCATACCGAGAACCAGAACATCATACCGAGAACTGGTGAAGTCATACCGAGATCCAGAGGAGTCATACCGAGAATTCAAAATCTTCGGTATCGATTAATCAAGAGGAGTCATACCGAGAATGAAGAAATTGTCATACCGAGGAAGAAATGAAAAGCCATACCGAGAAGTGATGAAGAGTCATACCGAGAATTGAAATGGTGTCATGCCGAAGAAGCGATGAAGAGTCATGCCAAGAATTGAAGTGATGCCGAAGACTCAAGAAGGATGGATATGAGAAAGTGATGCCGAAGTCTCAAGAAGGATGGATCCGAGAAAGTGATGCCGAAGTCTCAAGAAGAGTGGATCCAAGAAAGTGATACTGAAGAATCAAGAAGGGTGGATCCGAGAATATGATGCCGAGAAGACAGATGGGTGAATCCGAGAAAGTGATTCCGAGAAGATAGATGAGTAAATCTGAGAATATGATGTTGAGAAAACATATGAGTGGATCCGAGAATGTGATAATGAGAAACTTGTGTAACAAGGTCGGATCCAAAAAAGGCCAAAGTTCTAAATCAGGAGAAGTGTAAGAAGATTTGAGAAGATTCTAGAAGCATTGAAAAAGTCTTAATTACTTTGAGATTTCAGGATAAATTATGATTTGGGTGAATCTAAGTGAGCGGGAAAATATTTTGGTTTCCCGCCTAAGCACACTTTGAAGCACTTATAAAAGGAGATCAGAGTACAAAGTAAAAGTGTGATAATGAATTAGTGAGAAGATATGATAATATAGATATAGAAAGAAGTGTTTGGCTGACAGAGTTTCATTGCGGTTTTAATTGTAACGAGAATTTGATACTGGTTGACACCGTATTGAGTTTCTCCAAATGAGAAAAATCGGAATGGAGATTTGTAATGGGAAGTTCGGACTGAACTAATTAGAATGAGAAATTAGTATTAGTTGACACCATATTGAGTTTCTCAGACTGAGGAATATTTGGATTGAATAATCGGATTGAAGGACAGAATTCGGATTGAAGAATCGTATTGGGAAAATTCGGAATGGGAAGTTCGGACTGTAATTGATCTATCTCAAGTCCAAGGAGTGCTTACCTTTATTCTGGGTAAGGAAGTGAAGATTTGTGCTGAAATTTATTATACTTGTGTATTTTAAAGGAAGTTCAGGTAACATAAGTTGTTACAAGAAAAGAGTCATTTCCCTATTGTGCTAAGAGGGTGCACACGAACTGAAGTGATTGTTTCACAGTGCTTCACGAGTGTAAGGTTATATCCTACTCATTATAATCTAAGGATTGTTTTCTTAGTGTATTGTATGGTGTTGGATTGTTTCCAACCACACCAAGGGCGTAGCTATTCTTATTGAATAGTGAACCTTGTAAATTGATGTGTTCCTTTGGATGTGTTATTGTTTGTTTTCTCGGTAGGGAATTATATCTTTAACAGGAGACAAAAGCTGTTCTCAATATTAAGGGAAATTAAAAATGGGTACCACTGATTCACCCCCCTCTCAGTGGTTCATTGCTCCAACTGGGTCCTTTCAAGTGGTATCAGAGGGAGGTTCCTTTTTTTTCCTTGCTGATGGAAAATCTAAATTGTGTGAACAGTAAAGGCATTCCAGTATTCGATGGGAAGAACTATCACATCTGGAAGTATATAATGTTACCATATCTCATGTCTATTAGTTATGAATTTCTTGAAGCTACAACAGTTGGGTTTCCTTCCATTGATGATAATGTTCCACTTACACCTGTTGACAAGAAGTTTCTTGAGAATTATGGAAGAGCCAAGAATGCTATATTGTCTTCACTTTATGAAAGTGAGTTCTTAAGAGTGAAAGGAGTGGCCACTGCCAAAGGTATATGGGACAAACTGAAAAACATATACGAAGGCAACACAAAAGTCAAGAAGGAAAAACATCAGATCTGGAGGTTGAAGTATGAAGACTTGAAGATGGGAGAACATGAATATATTGGAAATTTCTTCACCAGGGTGAACGATATTGTTAGTACCATCAGATTTTTTGGTGAAGAGTTGAAAGAATATTCTGTGGTGGAAACAATATTGAGGATTCTTCCAGATAAATTTGATGTGAAGGTATCTTCATTAGAAGACAGAGACTCAGAGACTCTATCTCTTGATTATTTTCATAGCACACTCATTATTTATGAGATGAGAAGGGAAAAGGCTATGAAGACCAAGATAAAGGTTGAAAGAGAATTATCTTTCAAAGCTAGGAAGAAGGAGAAGTCTAATAAAATCTTGATTAAAGAAGATGGTGGTGACTCTGACTCTGAAAGTGATGTATGTAAAAATATTAACTATATTTTATCCTTGTTTTCAAAAAATTTTAAAAGAGGCACAGGTAAATACAGGGGAAAACTTCCCTTGAAGTGTTTTGAATGTGGAGGTATTGTCCACTTTGCGGCTAACTATCCTCGAAGGGAGAATGAAGAAGACAGTGATGAAGAAGAAATAAATCCAAGAAAGTTATGGAAGAAACAGGGTGGTAAAGGAAATTCGGGGAAAGAAAATAAGTTCTTCAAATCCAAGAGAAAATTTTTTCTATCTATAAATGAAGAAGATGAATAAAGTGATGCTAAATCTGAAAAATCAGTTGATCATGGTGTTGAGAATACTTTCATTGCAACAATGAATGATGAAGATTTCTGAAGCAGCATCTTGGAAGAAGAAGAAACTCAGCTTGAGATGCATCTGAAAGAATAATTTAAGGAATGTTTAAGGAAGATCAGAAGGCTGGAGAAACTTAACAAAAAGTTGGAAGATGAATGTTCCTTGGCATGCAATCAATCAAAAGTTAAAGAAGAACTTGAGAAAGAACTTGAAGATTTGAAGAAATCTCTTGAAGATGAGAAAAACCAAAATGATAACATTATAGTTAAGATGAAAGAAAAAGAGGAATAATTAGAGCTCGTTGAAAAGAAGCTCTCAGAAGTTGAATTAAGAAACATATGTTTTCAAAACTCAACTACTAATGTAGGTGAAATCTCTCAACAAGAAAATCCTGAGAAAATTCAACTGAATAATAAAGTGGTTACTGTGAAGAAGAAAGATGAGAAAGATATTTATGTGGACAAGACCATTATTACTGGGAACTCAAAAGTTTCGAGGAAACTTAAGTATAACACTGGTGAAAAACAAGTAAAATCAGAGAAGGCATAATTTCAGCAGAACAATCTTGCTAACAAAATAATGGTTGCTGGGTCTAAAGAAAGAGTAACAAAGAAATATCAGTACAAAAGATTTAGAGGAAGGTACTCCTTCTATGGGTACTATTGATTTTGTGGTGGATTCAGCCATAAAACAAATATGTGTTGGTTCAATCAACATTATTACCAACACCCCACAAGTTATGAAAGGCAGATATTGAGGGGGAGTCAATCTCCTCAAAGAAAGAAGAGTGAGAAAGTTTTCTTAAAGAAAGTTGAGAAGAATGAAGTCAAGACAGGAAATAGGTTCCAGCCTCTGGAGACTATTTTCAAAAGGTGTGAACAACCTGGACATCTTGAAAAAGAATGTCTTGTGCTGTTACCATCTCAACAAAAAGCTCTTAATTCTCAGAAGCTGAAGGTGAAGAAAAAAGTGAAAGAATTAAAAGCTCTTGTTGTTGAAACTGCTCTAAAAGTTACAAAGGAAGAATGGCCTTGGATACTTGATAGTGGGTGTTATTCACATATGACAGGAGACTTGAAGTTGCAAAATAATTTGAAGAATTTTAAAGAAGTCACTGTGACATTTAGAAATGATGAATCTTTAAAAATCAAAGGTGTTGGATCAACCATCATTAAGAATGAAAATTTGAAGTCCAAGAAAACTATGTATGTTAATGGGATGAAGCACAACTTGCTGAGTGTATCAAAATTGTGTGATGAGGGTAACAAAGTTATCTTCAAGAAAGATGGATTTGTTGTGAAAAGTGAATAATATGGGGGGATTGTTACAAGAGGACAATGAACCAAAGGGAATCAATTTCAGGTTGGAAATTCACAAAAATCTTGTTACATGAGCTTAGTGGAAGAAAATCAGTTGTGGCACAGAAGACTTGGAAACATGTGTCAGAGAAATATGAGCATGTTATCTAAAAGGGACAATGTTTGAGATATTCCATATTTTCCAAGAAGAAGAGATTGGTGTTGTACTACCTGTCAGAAAGGAAAGATTACAAGTGTTGTGCATAAGAAGGTTGGAATTTGTTCTAAACAACCCCTTGAACTAATACATTCTGATATATGTGGGCTGATGAGAAAACAATTAACAAATGAAGACAAGTACTTCATCACCTTAATTGATGATTTTACTCACATTACATGTGTTATGTTTATGAAGCACAACTCTGATGCCATGAAAATGTTTAAAATCTTCAGAAGAAAAGCTGAGAAAGAATGTGAGTACTCTGTGAAGAATTTGAGAACATATAATGGTGGTGAGTATAGAAGTAAAGAATTTGAAGACTATATTGAGAAGCATAGAATTGAACATGAATATAGTGCTCCATATACACCTCAACAAAATGGAGTTGCTGAAAGGAATAACATAAGCTTGGTAGAAATGGGAAGAACCACGTTGCTTGAACATGGCCTTATTCATTACTTTTGGAGGCAAGCTACAAGTACAACTGTTTATATTCAAAATAAATGCTTCTACAAGCCCCAATAAAACAAGACTCCATATTAACTTTTCTATGGCATTAATCCAAGTATGAATCATGCTAAAGTTTTTGGGAGCCCATGCATTATAAAGAAGAAAGATGGAAATAGTGTAAAATTTGAGCAGAAAGGAGAAGATGGAATTTTTCTTGGTTATGAACCCGAAGGAAGAGGTCATAAATGTTTTAACAAAGAAACAAGAAGAATTGTGGATGCAGTTGATGTAAAAGTCATTGAAAATCTAGGCAAAGATAAGCATGTCTAGACAGACAAGGAAGATGAAGTTAACGATTATGATAAGGATGCAATGAATTGTAATCCTAATCAAGATGGAGAATCAGATTCAGCCATATCAAGTGACGAGGAAGGAACACAAAAAACTTATCCAAGGTTGATGAAACAAGTGCAAGCTCAGAACATAATTGGTGATCAACGTCACATGGTTCAAATAAGAAGAACAAGTAATTCCATACCACATACTTCCTTGTATTCCAAAGTGGAACCAAATGATGTTAAAGAAGCCTTTGAGCATCCAGAATGGGTTCAAGCCATGAATGAAGAATTGGATCAGATTGAAAAGAATGATACATGGGAACTCGTACCAAATCCTGAAAATAAGAACATTATTGGCACAAAGTGGGTCTTCCGGAACAAGCTAAATGAATAAGGTAAAGTTATCATAAATAAAGAAAGATTGGTTTTCAAAGGCTACTCTAAGATTAAAGGAATTGACTTTGAAGAAACTTTTTCTCCGGTAGACAGACTAGAAACTATCCAAATCTTTATTGCTATTGCTACACAACGAGGCTACAAAATCTTTCAAATGGATGTCAAATCCACATTTCTTAATGGTGATCTTAAAGAATAAGTTTATATCGAACAACCATGTAACTTTTTTGTTGGTAAGGATGAAAGTTATGTGTGCAGGTTGAAGAAAGCCTTGTATGGTCTAAAGCAAGCTCCAAGAGCATGGTATTCCAAACTGGATACTTTCTTAAAAGAGATGAACTTCAAGAAAGGAATAGTTAATAACAATCTGTAAATCAAGGAAAGCCAACATCTTTCTCTCATTGTGATTTTCTATGTTGAAAAAATTATTTTTGCTGGGAATGATGAAAGAAGCTGTAAAAGGTTTGGTGAAGAAATGAAGAATGTCTTTGAGATGTCCATGTTGGGTGAAATGAGATAATTTCTTGGGTTACAAATCTTTCAACAGAAATAATTCATTTTTCTCTCCCAATAAATGGATGCTAAGGAACTTCTCAATAAGTTTGGTATGGAAAACTCAAAACATGTATCCACTCCTATCTCAGTGGGAACAAAGGTAAGAAAAAATGATGAAGGAAAAGAAGTTGATCAGAAAGAATATTGAAATCTGATTGGAAGTTTGTTGTACCTGACTGCATCAAGACCATATATTGTTTTTTCTGTTACCTTATGTGCAAGATTCCAGAGTGCACCTAAATAATCAAATCTTGTTGTTGGAAAAAGAATTCTCAGATACATAAAAGGCACAGAAGAATTCGGAATCAAATATAGTGGTTCAAATAACATTGATTTGTTTGGATATTCAGATGCATATTGGGAAGGAAATGTTGATGATAGAATATCCAAATCTGGTGGAGTGTTCTTTATGGGAAAAAGTTTTGTTGGCTGGAACTCGAAGAAGTAGAATTTTTTGACACTCAGTACAGCTGAATCTGAATATGTTGCTGCCACCATGACCGCTACTCAACTTATATGGATGAAAACACAGTTGGAAGATTTGTTAGTTGAAGTGAAGTTGCCCTTGATCTTGGGCTGTGATAATCAAAGCACAATTAATCTTACCAAAAATCCAGTCCAACATTCTCGATCAAAGCATATTGACATCAAATATCATTTCATCAAAAAGCATGTGAAAAATAATGAACTGAAACTTGAATATGTTTCATCTGATGAACAAGTTGCTGATATTTTCATGAAACCCTTACTGAAGGAATCATTCTCAAGATTGAGGTTGAACATGGGTGTCCAAACTCTTTCTCTTCAAGGCTAAGGTATGTTGTTCCATCCCCTCTCTTTTTACCTTTGTATTGTTTTTTCAAGGGGGAGAAGTTTTTTTTGTATCATAAATATATTGTTTAAAGAGAGAGTTGTGGGTAAGCTGTGAACTCAGCAGTTTTTGTGTTTGTTAACTTTTCTAACTATTTGATTAGAGTGGTTGTAGGAAAGAACTTGAATTTGTTTACAAAAAGAATGAATATGTTAGAAAATGAAGATGAAGATGTCATATTCACTACCTTATGGACAACATGGTTTTGCTGTTAATGATTTTTGTTTCCGACATTGAGTTTTCTCACGTAGGCTTAGAATTATTGATAAGTAATCCATTGTTTGAGGTTTAAAAGTTTGGTGATTTATGGAAACTTGGTTGACAACAAAATCCAAATGGGGAGATTGTTAGGACCAAGCTAAAAGAAGAGATGGTTTGCATGGTTTGTCTTTTATTGGTCTTAAGGAAGTTTTCATAAAGGAAAGACACCTTGCATTTCAAAGAATTCGGAACTTGGAAGTTTGAGGATTCAAAACATAGAAGTTTCAATTATTGGAACCTGGTGTTCGGAGAACTCGGAATCTGGAAATTGAGAAATTCGGAATCGGGAGGTTGCAAATTCTCGGAACCTGGAAGCGGTTGAATTTAGAAGCTGGCTAATAGGAGATGTGAAGGCTCTAAGACTTCATTAAACATTGTGATGATGCTTTTCTGTTTTGTAACTATAAATTTGTGAGTATATGCAAGTACTCATGATGCAAGCAAAAGTTTATTGGAGAAGTCATACCGAGAATCGGTGAAGTCGCACTGAGAACCAGAAGTCGTACTGAGAATTGGTGAAGTCGTACCGAGAATCGGTGAAGTCGCACCGAGAACCAGAAGTCGTACCGAGAACCAGAACATTGTATTGAGAACTGGTGAAGTCATACCGAGATCCAAAGGAGTCATACCGAGAATTCAAAATCTTCGGTATTGATGAATCAAGAGGAGTCATACTGAGAATGAAGAAATTGTCATACCGAGGAAGCAATGAAAAGCCATACCAAGAAGTGATGAAGAGTCATACTGAGAATTGAAATAGTGTCATGAAGAAGAATTGGTGAAGAGTCATTCTGAGAATTGAAGTGATGCTGAAGACTCAGGAAGGATGGATCTGATAAAGTGATGCTGAAGTTTCAATAAGGATGGATCCGAGAAAGTGATGCCGAAGTCTCAAGAAGAGTGAATCCGAGAGAAAGTGACGCCGAAGAATCAAGAAGGGTGGATCCGAGAATATGATGTCGAGAAGAAAGATGAGTGAATCCGAGAAAGTGATGCCGAGAAGACAGATGAGTAAATCCGAGAATATGATGCCGAGAAGACAGATGAGTGGATCCGAGAATATGATACCGATAAACTAGTGTAACAAGGTCGGATATGAAAAAGGCCAAAGTTATAAATCAAGATAAGTGGAATAAGATTATATACGATTCTAGAAGCATTGTAAAAGTCTTAATTACTCTGAGATTTCAGGAGAAATTAAGATTTGGATGAATCTATGTGAGCGGGAAAATATTTTGGTTTCCCGCCTAAGCACACTTTGGAGCACTAATAAAAGGAGATCAGAGTACAAAGTAAAAGTGTGATGATGAAGTAGTGAGAGAAGCTCTGATAATATAGAGAGAGAAAGAAGTTTTTAGCTGATATAGTTTCATTTTGGTTTCAATTGTAACGAGAATTTGATACTGGTTGACACCGTATTGATTTTCTCGGAATGAGAAAAATCAGAATGGAGATTCTGAATGGGAAGTTCGGACTGAACTAATTGGAATGGAAAATCAGTATTGGTTGACACCGTATTGAGTTTCTTGGACTGAGGAAGATTTGGATTGAAGAATCAGATTGAAGGACATAATTTGGATTGAAGAATTAGATTGGGAAAATTCGGAATGGCGATTCGGAATGGGAAGTTCAGACTGTAATTGATCTATCTCAAGTCCAAGGAGTCCTTGCCTTTATTTTGGGTAAGGAAGTGAATATTTGTGATAAAATTTCTTACACTTGTGTATTTGAAAGGAAGTTCAGGTAACATAATTTATTACAAGAAAAGAGACATTTCCCTTTTGTGCTAAGAGGGTTATAATATTTTTATTAGCAATGTCTCCATAGGTGGTTAACCGACCTTTAATGGAACATTAGTAAAGGGAAGCATGGCATTTATATTTTTCATAAATATGATAATTACAGTAGTTTAAAATAATTAATATAATATTAAATTACTATATAATTAATTTTATACTATATGGTTTTGAAAGGAAATGGAAAAAATGAGAAAGAGAAGAAGAAAAGAGGGAATAGTTAATAGAGACCCACACTCTCCTCAATGTAGCTTCTGTTGTATGACACTATAACTCCCTTGGTGATTAGAGTTGGACTACTCTAGAATGTTCTCAAGTATTATAAGGGTATTGATATGGATTATTTAGATATATTTTAGGATTTATAATTGGTGTTAGTAGTGATTTTCCAAGGGAAGGGAGAAGGGTTATTTATACTCGAGGAGAGAGGTATTTTTAGAATAAATATTGAATTAAATATTATATGCAAGGTAAGCCTTAAAATAGTGGTTTTTTATAATATAAAACATATATAAATATAATATAATGATTTTAAGACTTTAAATACCCTTTATAATTCTAATTCATTAGTTTATTAAAAAGGAAATTGAAAAAAAGATAAATTGTTATTTTAAGGAATTACTTTTGACTTTAGGTTTCAGAAATTTCTTTTTAGGTTTGAAAATAGATTTTATTATATTTTAATGAATCATTTATAAAATATAATATATCATTTCCAAACCTCAAGCTATATAAATGATCATGTCATTATTATATTATGAATGATGTAATTTAAGATACACTAGTTATGTGAAAAACTGTATTTTTACTATTCCCATGAAATTGAAGTATTTCAGAAAAATTACAATAAAATCACCCTTAGAAAATTTTTACAAGATTATTTAAAAATTTATATTAATTTTATTAAAATATTTTTCTAAATTAGTCAATTTTAGATTTTAATATAAAAATTAACTTTTATGAAATACTTTAAAATACAGTTTATTAAAAACACGAATATATTTTATTTGATTTTTTAATCATAATATTTATTTTTTAGAATAATAATATTTATATTTAATTAAATTAATCATGATAAATATTATTTATAGAACTATTTATTATTTTGAGGTAAAATTATTATTCGAACGGTCAAGTTACTATTCCTAATGGTCATATTACTATTCTAAATGGTTAGGTTTCTATTCCCAACAGTTAGGTTGCTATTATAATGGTCACATTACCTCCTATAAATAAAGTTAATTTCCTTCATTCATTATTCAACTCAATTCCTATCAAGGTTTTATATTTCTATTTCCTATAATGTTTCTTAGTTTAATAATATTTTGTTTCTTCTCTATAATGTTTGTAGTGGGGGTGATGATTCTAAAAGATTGGGGTGATCCATATTTTCACATATTATATTTTATATTTTATATTTTTTTTCTATTTATAATGTTTTTAATTTTAATTGGTTTCATTTTTGATTAATGTAAAACTATTTAATAATGAAATAAATTCTTTGTTGGTTTCTTTTTATTTCATATGTTCATAATATTATATAATATAATACGACACAAATTTATTTAGGAAATAAATAATACTAATAAACACTGGGTTGTTACATTCTACCCCATTTATAAATTTCAACCACAAAACATCAACTCATATTCTCAGTTGAGTATATATGAGAGTACTTTTGTTTCATTGTTTCCTTTGGTTCCCATGTTGCCTCTTCATATTTCTGGTTCCTCCAAAACACTTTGACAAGGTGAGTTATCTTGTTACGTAGAATTTTGTGTCTATATTCTAAGATCTTTACCAATTGTTATTCATATGAGAGGTCATTCTCCAGTTGTACCACCTATGGATTCATTACATGTGAGGGATCAAGTATGTATTTCCTCATGAGTGATATGTGGAAAACTTCATGAACTTGATCCATACTTTGTGAAATTGAAAGATGATATGACACTTCTTCTATACAATCAAGGATATCAAAGGGTCCAATGTACCTTGGGATAAGGTTCCCTTTCTTTCTAAATCACGTGACTCTATTCCATGGTGATATTCAAAAGAAATTTTGTTCTTCAATATAAAATTCCAAGTCCCTTCAATGATTTTCAGCATAGCTCTTTTTTCGACTCTAAGCAACTTTTTTGTGTTATTGGATGGATTGAACCTTATCTATCATATATTTCACAAGGTCAGGTACAAGTATATTCTGTTAGCCAAATTTATCCCAACAATTTGGAGTTTTATAGTGGTTCTTATACATATCTTCATATGGAGCTATTTGAATACTCAATTAGAAGTTGTTGTTGTATGATAACTCAACTAATGGGAGATTCTAATTCCATAATCCTTTAAATTAAATTGAGCAGGCTGTTAGCATTTCTTAGAGTGGTTAAATAGTCCTTTCATATTTTCCATTAATTTGAGGGTGATTATCCATGCTGAAATTCAATTCAGTACTCAAATCATATTGAAGGATTCTCTATAATTTAGATTTGAACCTTAGATCATGATCAGAGATGAGTAAATATGGAACCCCATGCAGCCTAACCACTTTATTTACGTAGATCATGGAAATTTGTTCAAGAAATAAATCATATCGAATAACGATAAATTGGGTAGTATTAGTGAGTCGATCCACCACAACCCATATCACATTATTTCCTTTGGGTGTATTTGGGAGACTAGTGACAAATTCAATAGTGAAATTATCCCATTTCCATGTGGGTATAGGAAATGGTTGCATTATCCCTTTGGAATTTTGACCCTATAATTTAACTTGTTTACATACCAAACATCATGAGATATACTCCAAAATAACCTTCTTAATATTTTCCCACCATAAGTGTTCTTGAAGATCATAGTACATCTTGGTACTTCCAGTATGGATAGAGAAAGGCAAGCTATGTGAATTATCCAATAGATCATTATTTATCTTAGGTGATGAAGGCACACAAAGCCTCATCCCAAACCAAATCACATCATCAATATCGATGTGGAACTTGTGTAGCTTCCCTTCCTTCACTGTTTTCACCTTCTTTTATAACTCCAGATCATCCCATTATAACTCATTATTATTCTCTTGGATATATGGTTGGGAAATCATTTGGTAATGGTAGGATGTATTCCCTGCCATTATGATTTCCAAATCCATCCTTTGAATATCCATGAATATAGGGTCATTATCAATCAACATCATGAATAAAGTAGTAGGTTCTTTTCTTCTAAGAGCATCAGCTACCTTATTTTACTTTCCCCGATGGTAGTAAATTGATAAATCATAGTAATTGATTATCTCTAACCATATTATTTGATGAATGGTGATCTACTTCTATGTGAATATATACTATAGACTCTTGTGATCAGTATATATATAACACTTTTCACCATAGAGGTAGAGCTACTAAATCTTCAGATCAAATATCATATATACTAACTTAAGATCATGTGTTAGGTAGTTTTTCTCATGGATATTCAACTATCATGAGTCATATGCTATCACATTTTCATTATGAACAAGTAAACAACCCAAAACCTTCTTTGAAGCATAACTGTATATCACAAAATCTTCTCCACTTGTTGGTAGTGTGAATACAGGTTCAATAATTTTCCTCCTTTTGAGATCCTTAAATATTTCCTCACATTATTCTATCTAGACTATAACATACCGACCTTGGGTACCACTCAATAGTTCCCTAAATCTAGTTATACTCATTCCCTCAAGTTTATCTCCCCAAATTCTAGTGGTTTTCGACTAGTAGTGAGGGCCTAGGGTGTGTCTATGGGGAAACTATGACCTCATTACCATATTGGATCACAACAGATAAATATAATAACATGTAAATATTAGAGGCAATATAAGTAAATAGATGTAATACTAGAAACAACACTAAATACATTGGACTACTAACCCTCCATAGTAGAATAAGTCAAGAATAAGAAATAATATAAGCAACTAATAGTAATACTCAAAAGTTTATGATAATGTATTTCATGTGTATAAAAAACTAGAAAATAGGTATACATGGAAGAATGAAATGAATGATATATAAAATAAGCAAAATTAATCCAAAAACTATCTAAGAATCCTAATCTCCAGCTTGGTCATCTGCTACCAAGATCTATCCTAATGCAAGCAAACAATATCAGGTGTCCAAGGCGGGACACTTCCCATTGTCAAAACTTCCATACATGTAATATTATTAGGTATCAATGGTGTCCTAGATAGGGTGAAATATAAATCTTAGTAGGAAACCACCAATTATGTCTATACCATCCAGTCAGTGTAATATTAACTGAAATACTGTGTAAGCATGCATATATAGAAGTAAAGCAGTACATTAATGTAAATACCCCAATACCTGCTTCAGCCTCAACTGGTGTTTGAACACATAATAATTTCATTAATTAATTATATTACAGTTTATAAAGTAAGTCACATGAGGTATAACCAACATTGACATAATGATATGATAATAATAAAAAATGATCCAAGGTATAACAAGGCATCCATGATGATGATAATAATGAAGAGGATCCAAGGTGGTAACCAAGGCATCCTTGACCTCAGGGATTGATCCAATTCAATAATAACCTATAGGCTAGAAATAAGAGTTCTACATGTAATCCAAGGGGAATATTCCAAGGAATTACACTGTAATATGATTATATCCAAGTCTAAGGATCTCATCCAAGGTAAAATAGAATAACCAATGACTGGCCCCAATGGGTGTATCCATGGTGCCACATGTCTAAAGATATCATGCTGGATCCAAGGAGTGTATCCATGAAATATTATAGTAATAATGGATGGATCATACAACATCATTCAAGGCATACACTAGTAGAAAAGGATTTGGTTCCAAGGTGGGTATCCCCCTTAGCAACCAACACCCTTGAATCAGAATAGCGTCCACGAGTGCTCAAGGAAATCCTTGGGGAATCCAAGGATGGATCAAGTGTGATCACTCCTATAATAGTGAACAGGTCCATATTCAATATGAATTATATATGTAAATAATTATATAATTAAGGACATGTAATACTCATTCCTTTTAATACATCAATTGATTCATTTTATTTCCTTTCATACAAGTGACAACGATATAAGGACATTCAACCTTTTATTAGTTCATTTAAGTCATAATCAATTCATTTAGTTCACTCTTCTAACTTCCATTAGGCTTGTAAAGGGGTTCTATAGACATGAAAGCAAGTAATTAATTTACATTTAAATAGGCCAAGTGATATATATAGACATACTTCCCAATTACCATTTAAAGGTTCATAAATTGATTTAAAACATTTAACTTAGAAGGGTCAAGTGATATATTCATAGGTAATATTCATTAACAATTCATTAACTTAGTTGAAAAATTACCTTTATAAAGTTCAAGTAAAAACACACCCAAAAGTGGCGCATATAGACATAACAAGATACAAAATGGATAACTAAAAGATCACCCTACTTGAGGTGGTCTACATTGAGTTCATAACCTCCAAAAATGAATAGAATACATAAAATGAGTCTTAAAATACCATTATAATGACCATAAACAAAGAATATTAATTAAAAAGGCATCACCCAATGAGGAGGGATTGTAAGGGATAGAAAAAGTTCAATCATCTTAGGATTTAGTGCCTTGTTTGGGTTGGGATCTTCGCTAAAGGCAGAGGCTAATGCAATGGATACTGATCTGTCCCTGTATATGCTTTACAACATCTTCATCATAGAGGTTGATTCAAAATTTAGTGTAATGGTTGGGCTGATATAGGATAAGGATGAATTCCCTTGGGAACTAACTTATCTAATCTGAAAATGTAAGAGTTTGATCATCCAATGTATCAGGGTTGGCCACACATTCAGAGAGGTAAACATTGTAGTAGATTCTCTGGTAAGAAAAGGAGATCCCACTTTTGGGATTTCGGTTTTTTACCACACAAGGTCCTTTCCCATGGACTATTCTATAATTTTTATGAAAGATTCTATATTTATTTATTACTATTGGACCCCATAGTCAGGTTCTATATCTTTTCCCCATTTAATAAAAAAGGCCTTGTGAGTGTGTTTGAGTCACATACCACTTCTACCTTAAGCTCTTACGACTCTCCTCATCCATTATTAGCCTCTAGCGTGGCCTAGATTGGAAGAAATATTAAGAAATTATCAACAATAAGAAAATAGATCATATGATTTTACATCTAAATAATATCTTCATGGGATATAATAGAAAATAATGGATTAAGAGGAATCGAGTACTTACCGATGCACATCCAACATGACAAATGGGGATCTAATCACAGTTTGGATGGAAGAATGAGATGAAAACCAATAAAATAAGGATTAATATATTAAAAATGGGAGAATATAATATCTCACATACATTGGAATGATCCAAAGAGGAAGGGGGTAAGGTTAAACACTTATTAAGAGAGAAATCATAATTTTACCCAAGAAAAGTAGAGGTTCATGGTTTGGACATACAGTTGGAAAAACCATGTGAAATAGATCCGCTAAAAACTATAGATCATCCACATAGGCATGCATCCCCTGGTTAATGGTTAGGTAAAATCATACACCCTACTTCACCCCTTATTCTAGTACCTACATGGTTAGGGAAACCATGGGAACTAACCTGCATGGTTTCTACTAACCATGTGGCCAATGCATTTTTCCTACCAGATGGGGTTTTGAACTCCGAACAAGACCTAGACACCCCTATAACCTATATGAACTTATTATAAATATATATTTGGTCCAAAATAAATAATTATATGGAAATGTTATGGATCCACACCTAATATAAAATCTTGGTTCTTACAGTCTTCCCCCTTTAAAGGAACTCGTCCCTGAGTTCACCTTCCAAGGGTGGTGAAACACTATATGAGAACAACTCTAGCCACTGGGTATGTATGTTAGCCTCCCACTCCCAAGTATCATCCTAAACCCAGTTTTGTTTCAATAGTACACATACTAAAGTAACAAACCTACCTCATAGATCCTTCGTTCTTTGATCAAAGATGCGTATAGGATACTCCTCAAGTGAAGCATCGACATCTAACTCAACCTCCTTATCACAAACCAGGATAGGGTACCATCTAACCTGACACCGAACCTGTCCCATGGTATGTCCCTAAGGGCGTTCCTAATTCCCATGGGATGGAAACTAGTGTCTGGGTATCAATATTATGCTTTGGGAATGATTTTACCCATTTAGATAATAATAAATAACCAACAAAATATAAATAAAACATAACTAAATAGATATAACCAAACATGGAATAATAATTTTTAGATTTAACATTTAAAACTTTAACTAACACCCAAGATTAAATAATGTAAAGGGAAATGATAAAATTACCTAAGACCTCCATATAACATGATGGACGTCACCCTCAATCCACCACCACCAAAACATGCATGAGAGGAACTATAGAAACCTAAACCACCAAAAAAACACACCTTGCCTTTACCTATGCCAAAAAAAACAAGTTCTACATACACCCAAAGTTGTGTATAGGGCATGAGCCAAATCCCAATAGGTTGACACCCAAAAGAAGGATTCCTTGCTATAAACTAAAAAGAAAATTTAACATGCCAATTTATGTAAAATCCTTTGAAACATTTCCAAGATTTTTTTTAAAAAAAAGACCATTTTTATAACAACACTTTCAAAGAAAAAAAATTTAAAGGAAACATTTCAAAGGAAAAATTTATTAATATAAACTTGTTTTAATATAAAATGCACTCAAGGTTCACCGTATGTCGAAAGATGGTACCACATTTCATAAGTATCAAGAGGCATAGTGGGTAAATCCCTAGGGTTAATCTAGTTCGAGTGGGACACTAAAACCTCGTAACTTGGGGGAATGTGGTATAGTAACCATGAACACCAGCTTTCTCATGCATGATCCACTAGGAGGGGAAATCCCAATGGCCTAGTGGTCTCTAATAACCATACATGTTTAGTTAGTGTTTTAATTTTCAATCTAGCTAATTGAAACTGGGACAAGCAACTTATGAATCAATAACATACTATAACTAGTTAGCATACCTAGATACCCAAGATTCCATTTTTCTCAATCCCTCATTTCATATGTTACACAAAACACCATTTTTCACACACACATGATAAGAATTATAAACATACCAATAAATCACCATTTTCTATAAACCAAACCACTTTCCATAAACCAAATCACTTTCCATTTTACACACACCAAAAACCAATTTAAAATACATTCACCATCACTTATAAAATTCCCAAATCCCTATTTTACAAGGCATAAGAAAATCACACAATTTATCAACCAATTACATGGGCTGAGCCCCTTCTTAAATCTATACATAAACTAAGATCATTTTGGAAACCTGATTTTCATCATTTATACAATTTAAAATTCATATTTAAGGGTGCACAACAAAATCCAACATGCAAAATTAATCCATTTTCCATTTAAAACCCACTTTAAAACATGTTCACACCATAATTACCTTTAAAATTGCATTCATCCCCTTCCACACAAGGAAAAAAACCCCTTTTGAGAAACCTCACAATAAAACATACACAATCATAACCTTACCCTTTTAAAAATACACTTTCATCATGATCACATACCAAAAAACACTAAAAATATATTTCTAAGCACAAAATTAAACTATAGAACATGATTAAATACACATAAAATAATATTAAAATCATCTAAAAATGTTAAGGCATGGAAACACCAACATCAAGTGTAGAAACTTCTAGAAATTGGTGATAAACCTCAACCTCACCACCAAAAGACCCTAGAAAGAAAATATTGAACACTAAACATCAATATAGAACCCTAAAAAATAATATTTAACCCTAAATAGACCACCCAGTCCACTGGTGATAAGAAAATCCAAAGTGGATGGAGAGAAACCCTAGAAAAGAGGGGAAATCAAAGAGGAAGACCACTTACTTGAATATACCTTGAAGTTTCCATACCGAATCCACCAAGAGAAGGGGGCCCAAGGGGACAATAGGAAGGGAGGGAGGTTCCTAGGGCTAATAAAATCAAATGGGAGAGGGAGGGGTGGATTTTGGGTAGAAACCCAAGGGGACTCAATGGTCATTTTTTAAATTTTAATGATATTAACATCACACATAGCTATCCCACATGGTTATTCAAACCGTATAGTGACCATGTTACCCTCTCTATCTAAGAGTCACCTACTACACAATTATACCACATGGATTTTCTAGCTGTGCGCAAGCCATGCAATAGCTTCTATCCAAAAAATTCAACCTGTCACACAGTTACCTGGGCCGAGGCGCACGATTTCCAGTAATCATGTCCCGACCATGCACCACTGACTGTTTGGACCAAACTTACCATTTTTCTCAAAAAAATGAAAAATAACCAAGGTAAAAAAACTATACCAGATATAAATATGAGAATTACTTAAACAATTCAAAACCATCACACCCGGTTCCCAAGAGAAAAGACAATACCCAAAAAGAACTCGATTCTAGAGAAAAAAATAAAAAACACAGGTGTGATAATTCTTCTCACTATAATTCTTTCCTCCCCCAAAAGTCCATATAAAGGCTTGAAATGAAAACAAAAAACCGGTACTCCCCCATAGATTAAAGATTTTCCCAACAAACTTCAATGAGAAGAAAACAAGAACACCTAGAACAGAAAAGTGGTTGAAAAATTTGAATTTGGGAGGCCAAAATGGTCTCCCTAGTATATTCCATCCACCCTAAAATGTTTTGACACTTCCAATTGATTGATCATAAGAAATGTAATTCTCAAAATGAATAATCCAACCTTTTAGGCCAAGAAAATTTTAGACATTACCAATGAAACTCATACCACTGACCTAAAATGAGAAAAAAATTTCAAACCACATATTGATGAATACTTCTATAACCTCACTTCAACAAAACTGTTGGGCGCACTCGAACCCCAATGTTTACTCAAAGAAAGAAATTGAAATTAGATAGCTTAGAATGAGTATACCCACTACTAATAAAACACCAGAAACTAAAATAGATTATCAAAATAGGGAGACTCGAATGAACTCACCACCATTAGAGCGAACTAGAACTGAATTACTCCAAAAGAAATTACAGCGAGACCCTTGGTGGGTCTCCCCATCATTAGAACCAACCATCTTAAGAAAATAACTCAAACCAATAGGGGAATCCAACATGGGCCAACTTAGGAACTCCCCCCCACACTAAATTCCCACCACAAGGGAATCGAAAAAGAAACTTCAAAACTAATGGAAAATACTACAAAATTTATCATTTCCACAAGATGTGGACACTTCCAGATGAGCATATCCCAAAATAAAACTGATTTACAAAGATGACCAC
The DNA here is from genome assembly GCA_963277665.1 of Viscum album. Taxonomy (NCBI): domain Eukaryota; kingdom Viridiplantae; phylum Streptophyta; class Magnoliopsida; order Santalales; family Viscaceae; genus Viscum; species Viscum album. Next base: position 102,803,181 of record OY728156.1, read on the forward strand.
ATAAAGACAACCACATGAATATTATAATCCAAAAATATACAACCACTGAAGTTCAAGAAAATGATACAATCGTGCCTCTTTATAACCCATGAGGAACTCTTAAACCTACACGGGTCGCTTGAAGAATGAGGCCTTTATGAAATTACCCACAAAATAAGACCTTTCCAAAAAAATTAGTTACACATAGAGGCTTGAATTTTCCCTCTTTGATGCTGGAGACTAAGACAGACCAAGTTACCTTACACTTACGAGGGTTCCTGACTATGCACTAGCTACACTCTGGGGCCCATGGATGGAGACTTGATGTTTGAAGCATCTCTTGACTCATATTTTGGCATTGAAGATATCCAAATAAAGCAATTTCCTTGGTTTTATGAGTGAAAACAAAACACTCTATACAGATCCAAAGGGTCACAACATGCTATATAACTCACTTATCCTCAACATAGAACTTCACCGAGACATGGAATTAGAATATGCATATGCATTTTACCTTTTTTTACCCCAAATGACAAACAATGAAAATAAGAACACATATAAGAAACTTCCATTTAAAATGGAGGAATTCAAAATTACTGAAAGGAAAAAACACTTATGTTAAAATAGAAGTTCCTGAAATATTTCACAACATGAACCTTTTCATTTGAAAGGGAACAAAACCCTACAAAACTCCACCATACATGACCACTACCAATAAATAAACATTACAAATAAAGGGACCATTAACTGAGCCCCAAACAACACACTACATTTTCAAATAGACATGATGGATTATTATGACCATATTTTCCACCATAATGGCATGACATAGTCACTCACTTAAAAGAAACTAATGAAAGGTCCAAAGGATTTTTAAGACCACATCCAACACCAACATCCTTAGGCCTCTTTCCACTCTCATCATTGGAATTACCCTCACCACTTACAAATAGGAACTTCAAGCATAAAGGTGAAAAACTTTAGCTTTGAAAACTCAAGAAACTTAAGAAAACTAGGATTTATTTTTATTCTCTCCACATCCACTCTTACACTTAGATAGGATTAACATGATAATAAAATATATGGTAATTTAACTTCCAAAACTAAAGAATAAAGTCCTTTTATTTATGCACTAGAGGGTCTTCCAATAGTGAACCGACCATGGACGCACTTCGAACATGCACTAAACCTTATGAGGAAATACACTAGACAACAAAGAAACTGAGGACCCAATCAACCTAGTCCATCAGCCAAAATGTACCAAAAAAAAATACTGAGCACACAAAGGGAACCAATTAAAAGGCTTTTAGAACATTTTTTAAAAGGATCCACTAGAAATTATTTCAAAATAAACTCATCGACAAGGAATCAAACATAAAACACCATTTAAACCATAAGAGTTTTCAAACTCAAAAAACTTCACAAGCAACATTACCAAATCACAAGGGGAACACCACACAACTATTGGTTACCAAAACATCACACTTTCCCTTAAGAGAACCTTTGAAGGAGGAAAAAATCTTGATGGGTAGCACACTCACCATTGGTATTCTATAGAGCCTTAAACATGCATATTATTGTGCCAAATAGGGAACCCATAATTCCATTGAAATCTAGGAACTCATCCATTCATGACATCAACCATTCACACATATCCATGCATTTAGAAACTCATGGAATCACTAAAGGTAAACACAAAACTTCTACACTTTTCAAAATAAAATATGAAATCCACTCTTAAATTTCTCAATTTCACATTCCATTTTAGAAATTCATAAAACTTTTCTAAAACTCACAAGCCACCAAGTGAAGAAGGAGATCATTTTCAAAATCCATGCACCATTCCATTTCATTTCTGTCAAACATACCAAACCCATGATTTTCCATTAAAAAATTTCAATTCATACCATCAAAATATTCTTTATAGTTCAACAAACCACACTTAAAATAGATTTCCAAACTTTCATTGAAATAGTATATGTTTTCCAAACAACCAGTTTCAATAAAACACAAGTTTTTATTATAAAGATTCAATATTGATAAACTCATCACCATTTAATCAAATTTATTTTATAAAAGTACACTTTTCTGAAGACTTCTTCAAATGATTTATGAAAATCCATTTTAAATCTCCCCAATAAAAACCATTCCCACTTTCAAATATTGTTTTTCAAAATTCCAAAACAAGGGTTTTTGAAATAATTTTCAAAACCCAAGAAGATGCATAACACTTTACAAGAGGAAAATAGTGTTGGTAATTGATCAGGCAATATGGTTGGTGGCTATACGCTAATCACACTACCATCACAAAGGGTTTTCTAAGACTATGTCTCTGGCTTCACACGACTTTCCAGGACCTGTAAGCTCATAGAGACCATTAACCCAACTCTATTTTCATTTCCAAACACAAATAACCTACAAGAACCAAAATAAACCTTAATTCACATGGAAACTCAAGTATTATCATAAGGTTTACTATCCAAGAACCCTAATCAAAAATGAAAAATAAATTCTTGAAAATCCTAACTCTAGTATACCCAGACACTTCCCCAAATAACATGACCTAAAAAGAGAATTACTTGGATTTGATACCATTTTATCACGAACCAGGTCGGGGTTCCATCCAAATCGACACCCGACCCAGCCCCTGGCATGAACCAAAGGGAGTTCCCAATCCCCATAGGTAGTAAAATAGTTCATGGGTATTAATATTATGCTTTGAGAATAATGTTACCCATTTATATGTTAATAAATAACAAAAAAATACAAATAAGACACACCTGAATAAATATAACCAAACATAGAATAATAATTTTTAGATTAAACATTTACAACCTTTACCAACACCTGAAATACAACAATGTAAATGGAAACAATAAAATAACCCAATAAATTCATATGATAATAAATACATTACCCTTAATCCACCACCGCCAAAACCTACACAAGAGAAACTATATCAACCCGAACCACCAACACAACACACCTTTACTTTACCTATTCCAAAAAAACAAGGTCTACATACACCCAAATGTGTATGTAGGGTGTGAGCCAAATCACGGTAGGATTCCACCCAAAATAATGATTCTATGCCATAAAATCAAAAGACAATTTAACATTCTCATTTATGTAAAATACTTTGAAATATTTCCAATATTTTTTTAAAGAAATACCATTTTGAGCGTAACACTTTCAAGGGAAACACTTGTAAAGGTAAAATTTCAAAGGAAACATTCATTAAGATAAACTTTATTTAATATAAAATGCACTCAAGGTCCACCATATGCCTAAGGATGGTACACCATTTTAAAAGTCTCAATATAGCACCGTGGGTAAATCCCTAGGATTAATCTAGCTTGAGTGGGACACTAGAACTTCCTACCTCAATGAAATGTGGTATAATGACCATGACCATCATCTTTCTCATGCATGAGCCACTTGGAGGGGACACCCCAATGTACTGGTGGTATCCAATCATCATATATGTTTATTTATTATTGTAATCATCAATCCAACTAAGTGAAACTATGATAATCCACTTCTGAATCACTAGAATACTAGAACTAGTCAACCCACCTAGATACCTGGGATTCCCTTATGCTCAATCCCTCATTTCACATGTTACACAAAACAATTTTTTTCACATACACATTCTAATCATTATAAACATACCATAAAATTACCATTTTCCATAAACAAACCACTTTCCATTTTACACTCACCAAAAACCACTTTCAAATACATTTAACATCAATTACACAATTCATAAATCCTCATTTAAAAAGGCACAAGAAAAACAAATAGTTTATCAACCAATTCCATGGGACAATACCCTTCTTAAATCCACACATAAACCAAGATAATTTTGAAACATAATTTTAATCATTTAAACAATTTAAAATTTATATTTAAGGGTTTAAAATAAAATCCAACATGCCAAAGTAATCCAATTTTCTATTGAAAACCCACTTGGAAACAAGTTCACACTATAAGTGTCATTAAAAAACCATTCCACCCATTCCACACAAGGCATAAAACCCTTTTTGAGAAATATCATAATAAAACATACAAAAACGTAACCTTACCCATTTGAAAATCTAATTTCATCATGAATTCATGACAAAACACTCCAAATATATATTTCACACCACAAAATTAAACTATATAACATGATTAAATACACAAACAAACATATTAAAAGCATATAAAGATGTTATGGCATGGAACCACCTACCTTAAATGTAGAAACTTCCAAAAATTGGTGTGAAACCTCAACCGCACAACCAAAAGACCATATAAAGGAAATATTGAACACTAAACATCAAGATCGAACCCTAAAGAATAAGATTCAACCCTAAAGAGACCACCTAATCAGCTAGAGATAATAAACCCCAAAGAGGAAGGAGAGAAAACCTAGAGAAGAGGGGAAATCAAAGAGGAAGACCACTTTCTTGAAGATCCCTTGAAGTTTCCATGCCAAATCCACCAAGAGAAGGGGGACCAAGGGAGACAAGAAAAAGGGAGGGAGGAACCTAGGGATGAGAAGCTCTAATGGGATAGAGGGGTGGATCTGTTGTAAAAACTCGAGGAGACACAAAGGCTATTTTAGAATTTTTAATGATCTTGATGTCACACATAGTTATCCAACATGGTTTTTCAAACTATGCAACGACCAAAAACCCCTATCTGTATAATAGGAACTTACTGCATGGTTTTCCCGTATGGCATGACTATCTATGTGCAAGTTGTAATATAGCTTATATATGAAAACTCCAACCTTCCACATGGTAACCTAGGTTGAGGCACATGGTTTTCACTTACCATGCAATAACCATGTGCCACTGATTGTTTGGAAAAAACTTCCCATTTTTATACAAAAACACAAAGTAAACACAAGAGAAAAACTATAATAGATATAAATAGGATAATTACTTAAAAAATTAAAACCCATCACACCCAGTTCCCAATATAAAAGTTGAAACTCGATAATGAACTGGATCCAAGAGTGAAAATAAAAAAACCAAGTGTGACACTCCTTGAGATAAAAATTAACAACAAAGTTGTGAATTATGGAAGACTTTATGCATGTAATGGTACCTATGAGGTAATAAAAACTGATAATCTACTGGACCGAATCTCTCTAAAATCTAAAATAGCCTTACAAAATGATTCAATAACATCTTTTTCATTTTTATCTGTTTATGTCCAAGCCTGGGTGATACAAATAGGAAAACATGATCTCCTACCTCAAACTATAGAGGTCATTGATGGTGATAAACATCGATTTTTTGTCCAAAATAAGGAGTAGAAACATTATTTCTGATCAGCTAAACCTTCTCCAAAGTCTCCTACACGAGATGAAGACCTAGTAGCGCTACCTATCCCACCTCTAACAGGCATAATGATCAATTAAATGACCTACCATACAAGGCCTCATAGGGATCTATATGAATCATTTCCTAAAATCTATTATTTTAGGTGAACTCGATAAGAGGTACATGATTCTCCCATGAACCATTGAAATCATGAATGAATGCTCGTATAATGTCCTATAAAACTTGTATTGTCCATTATGACTAGACATTATTCTATGGGTGATAGGTTGTTCTTAGGAGCACCTATATACTCATATCCTTCTACAACCCCTACTAGAACCATGATACGAATTGAGAATCCCTATATAAAATGATATTTTGATGGACCCCATGTATCCATATGATCTCATGGACATATATTATTCCTATATCATCAATTGATAATTTCTCCTAGATAGGAAGGAAGTGCAATTATTTCATCGATCTATTAATAACAATCGAAAATCTGTTTCTACCTTGAGGAGACCTTGATAAGATGACTACAAAATCAATAGAAAAATATTCCCATTCCCATTTCAAAACTAGAAGTAGTTGTAAGAAGATAGTAGGCCTGTGGTGCTCCAACATCACCTATTGATAGGTGAAACACTTAGTGAAAAAACCTACTATATGAAATTTGATCCTAGGCTACCAATAATTATGTCTCATATCTCTATAAATTTTGGAGATGTCTGGATGAACCTACTATTGATAAACATGTGACTCATGCATCAGTTACTCTCTCATATTTGTAGGAACCTAGATATTCCTATGTATATGAAGGATATAATCTCCATCAAAATACCAATTCAGAGGTGGTTCCCCACCAGAAATACTCTCACAGAGAACCAAACCATCAAGATATGAAAACAGGCTACTATTTACCCTATTAAGGAGTGAAGAGGTAACTATCAAGGTTGATATATAAGACTGCTCATGACTATCATGAAACTCTAGACGCATCTCAGAGAATAGAGCCATTAATTTCCATTACTCACTGGCTTCCTACATGGCCTGTGCCTGATTTTTCTGACTCCGCACATCAACTACTACATTTACCTTTCCAGGCATACAAGAAATCTAAAAATAAAAGGACTAATGATATTCAACCCATATTAATTGTATGAGATTCAAGTCACACTGTGTAAATATATATTTAAGGATCTTGTGGTTTGCATACACCTCAAAGCTCCCACCCATTAGATAACATCACCATAAATGTAAGGCACATTCAACTGATACTAGATCAAGGTCATGAGTCAGATAATTTCTTTCATGAGGACTTAAAAAACAATATCTATACACAATGACTTTGTAAGTATGCATCGACACTACTCCCAAGACAGTTCTTGATTCATCACAAAAAACTATATAACCTATTCTAGGATCTGACAGAATCAGAATAGGTTCTGAAACAAGGCTTCCTTTTAGCTCCTGAAAGGATTTCTCACACTCTTTTAACCATATGAACTTAACACACTTATTTTTAAGGCCATTAAGAGGTGAATAAATGCATGATAATTATTTTATAAAATGACTACAATATCTATGCATCCCCAAGAAACTCCGTACATCAAACACATTCTTGGGATGCTCCCAGGAAACAATTACACTCACCTTCTTTGGGTCAAAATATACTCCTAATTACAATATAATATGACCCAATAAGTGAACTTTGTTGATACAAAAGTAGAAATTATCAATATTTGTATATATATCTGGTGTTCTCTTAGTGTATTCAGAATGATCTCAATATGTCGATCATGGTTACTACGTGTGTGATAATACACCAAGATTTCATCCAAGAATACCATGAAAAAAATTCAAATATGTATGAAAGACCCTTATTCATCAAAACTATGAAAATGGTAGGTATGTTCGTAAGAACGAATGGCATATCGAGATACTCATATAGACCATACCTTCTATAGAAACATGTATGAGGTATGTCTGAAGGCCTGACTCACACTTGATGATAGCCCGATCTAAGGTCAATATTCAAGAATAACCAAGGTCCTTGGAGCTAGTAAATGAAATTATCTATTCATGGAAATGGATATTGGTTCTTTACCGTAAGCTAGTTCAGCTGTCTATAATCTACATAGAGCCTAAGGTTCCCATATACCTTCTTGGAAAAAATCATGGAAGAACCCTAGGAAGAAGTGATGGGTTGGATAAAACCCTTGGAATCTAAACCCTCCAACTGATTCTTGAGATCCTAGAGTTTAGTAGGTTTAATATTGTATGGAGGAATAGACATTGGAGATTCCCCTATAACAATTTTGATCATAAAATCTACCTATCTCTTAAGAGGTAAGATATAAAAATTATCAGAAAATACATCCCGAAAATGATCTACTATGAGAGGAAAATTTTTCAGGTGTACTCCCTACTCCTCCACAAAGAGACTAGAAATACGGGAGGTCACTCCACTTAGCCCATAATGCTCAGGTCCAACTCTACTAGCATAAATATCCCACTCACCCTTTTATAGAAAACTATTTCTCTATGGTGATGTAAATGATACCCTATGGTGATAAAATTATACAAAAGAATGATGTGGCACCAACCAATCCATCCTAATAATGACATAAAATCCTACCATCTTTAGAAAAAGAGGCCCCACAACAAAGGGTAACTACATACCTCAATGTGACTGTCCCTGCATTGGAATATTCCCTCTAACCATACTCCCAATGGTGTATATAGGGTCATTACACCACAGTAATACTTAATTCTTATCCAGAGGATTTCCATGATAGATAAAGAGATAGAGTGTGAATAACCTATATAAAATAAATAAGATACTATAGCAGAGGATACTAGAATAGTACCTCATACTATAGATGTTCATATACTCTAATCCTCTGGTATCGAATGTAAATCATGAAATTAACCTAATTCACGACCATGTGATATAGACAGACTACACTGAGTATGAACGCTCTACTGACATTGATGATTAGGAGTCTACATACCATGACCATAACTTCCTTCTTAGTTAGTCTTGTCAGTTCTACTCCAACTCCCCACCTGATGTGGCATAAAAGACCATGCCCGTGAAGGTGGAGCTAGTGAGGATCCTCTTACATTGGAAGCATATATAAAGGTTCCATAGAATCTTTTTAGATTCCCCATATGGCTACAAGTACAAAACTCCATTAGGTATCCATTGCATTGAGACTTCAAATTCCCCTTCCATCCACACTAATGACATACAACGAAGCTTCCAGCGCGGTTACCCTGACCACCACAACTCTGATGTAAAACCTTGAAGGAACACTTCCTGCTACCGGAAGAACTAATAGCCTTCCTCAACACTTATCCTATATGCACGATACTATCACCTTACCCCAGGTTGTGCTTAGTGATAAGAGACCGATTAACAATCTCTGAGAATGTAGGTAGGAGAAAAATGTTCACCTGAGTACAAATGGTATATTGTATCCTATCCTCAAAATGTCTAGCATATGATATATCATCACCAGTTATAAGTGGAGGAAAGCACCATAACTTAGTAAAATTCACTGAATAATACATGACTAACATAAAACCCTACTATAGATGCATGAAATATTTGGCTCTGTTAGCTCTCAACATCTTGGGAAGGAAGTGACTATATAAGGAATTTTGGAAATCATCCCATACCATGCCATGATGACGACCAACCTGAGTAATCACATCCAACCATCACTTAGTTGAATCACACAATAGATAGGTGGAAAGATTGACCCTCCTCTCTAGAGGAATATATGGATTCTCAAAGATAGATAGAATGGACTCTAACCAAGACCAAGAAGCATGTGAAACACTATACCTTGAGAATATGGTAGGATGTTTCTGCTGGATATCATAGGTTAGATCAACCATTGTAAGTTCATGTCATTAATCACTCCGCATGGACTGTAATAGATGTATAAAAATATCATGAAGCTAAGAGTCAGTGCCCATATCAAGTATATAATGTGGTTGTTCAAGTGGAACTCATGGCGGTAATACTGACATCTTAGGGCCCACCATGTTTGGAGCATGTTCATCACCACCCTCCTATAACACAACATAAGGATGTCATGGGGGCATTGGTCAACAAATTCCAAGAACACGCCTCAAATAAATATTTATGAACAAATAAAATCCCTTGAGGAAGAAAAATGTAAAAAGAAGGGATAACTACCTAAGGTATACTATCCCAACTATCCACTTAATAGGATAGGTTTTGGTAACTGTTAAAGTTTAAATTAAAGTGGTTCTAGTAGGTGAAGGGTCAACTTTACCTTTCTTCTTCATTTTTTGGAAACCATTTCATTTTTTAAGTCATGTTTTAAATTTATGTTTGTATTTTCTTATGTACATGTACAAAGGTTTGTTTAAAATGGGTTTCCATTCCTAGTGAATCAAGGACCATACACGTTATCACTGAAATAGACACCCATTTAATTCTATTTAACCCCATCTATATTTAGTCTCTTAATGTAACATGTAATATTTGATGGCTTGACTTAGTAAACTACCCATTACAACCCATGAGGGCCCATACACCTCATAAATTGAAACTATAAATCACTAAATCATAGACAAAGAGCATCATAAGCATAATATAACTATTATAGCATCACTCAACAATCATAGAAAAAACAATAAATGCAAGTAGTGAAATTCATCTATATGGAATGGCATATACATGGCATGTAAATTCTAGGTGCCTATAATGATGCATGTAAAATTTATCCTTGCCCTCATCTCATTAAGCAAAGGATTTAAAATTAAATCATCAATCACAGTAATAATATTAACCATAACATAACCTGTGTGTCACCCAATGGTGAAAGGAAATCAACTATCATAGGAAAAATCATAAAAAAACTATTATTTCAAGAAACTCAGAATTTACCCCGAACATGGGTTAACTATGACCAAGCATGAATTATAACCAAGTTTAAAGCATTCATAATCTTATATTTAATGTATCCAAATAGTAAAGTAATAAAAGAAACCTTTTATACCACTTTGTGATGTCCTTACCCTAGGTTCCACTCAAAGGTGCCCCATAGTCAGTTGGCCACATGGCCTCTAGTTCATCTTCCCGAATGCCAGAGGCTTACGACTAGAATCGAGGGCCTAGGGTGTGTCTATGAGGAGACTATTCCATCATTACTAAAATAATTCACAATAGATAAATATAATAATAGGTAAATAGTAGAAGAAATATAAGTAAATATATGGTACAATAGAAACAGACACTAAAGACACTCGATCAGTTACCCACTGCAGCAGAAGTAGAGATGAATAATACATAATAGAATCAACTGATAGTAATACTCAAAAAATGATGATAATGTACTTAATGTTTCTAAAAAACTAGAAAATAGGTATACATGGTAAAAAAATACATTCTATATAAAAGAATAAAAAATAATCCAAAAAGTATCCAAGCATCCCGAGCTCTAGCTCGGTCTTCTGCTACCAAGATCCATCCTAATGAAAGTAAGCAATATTAGTTGTCCAAGGTAGGATGTTTACCTTTTTCAACACCTGTATACATGTCATCTACCTGAGTACAAATGGAGGCCTAGATAGGGTGTGGGATAAATCTTAGTGGGCCACCACTAATGACATCTATACCATCCATTCAGCATCATATAAACTAAAATAGTGCACATTTTAACGACCCATACATTACATACATTGTTAATACTTCAAAATTGAAGCACACTTATTACAACATATGACAAAACCACAAAGGACCGTATAGGTATAGTGTCTTTAGAAACTGGGAAACATAAACAACTGGTTCATAAATCTTCTACAGTGTCTCCCATTTATTTCATCATATCTATGGCCCCTTTGAGCATATTCTACTTAATATCCATCTTCTTGACATGGGGAAAAGAAAACATAAAAGGGTGAGCTCAAATGCTCATCAAGGGCAAATAAAGGAAATAAAAATCATATCATATCTTTTTGAAAATCATAACCTACAAAAGAGATCATAATATCTTAACATGGAACAAATCATAGATGTGAAAATGAGATCCCCATAATCATAACATAAAACTTGAAACTTTGTGGCATGCACACATAATCATGGAAAATCATTTCTTGTTAGTCATGACTCATTGCCAAGACTATCTTAGTGGACAAAGTCCCTTTCTGAACCGAGTCACCCTCGTTCCAGTCCTGTTTCACTGAACCGGTATAACCTACCATTCCAGCCATGTCTATCTCATGAGATATAAAATCTTTACCCAATGCATTGGAGGGAGATATAGGTCCCACCCATCTTATAATGAATCCTTTCTTATGTGTGCCACATAATCATAAACCATACATCATAGCGTAACCCATGTAATAAAAATGGGATTCTTAAACAACATGACATCATAAAACAATTCATATAAGATAAAGAAAAAAAATATTTCCATCACAACATAATCAAATCCATGTAATAATAGGGATAAAAACAGAACCCTTTTATTATCTTAGATGGAAAATAATTTTGATAAAATACTTGAACTCCATTCTTGAGGAAAATATCCTTTCTACTTCAAAAACACTTTTCCTTTCTTAACATGTCATAAAATTTTAAACTAAAAGAAGTTGATTAAAAATAAACTTGAATACTTGTAAAGGAAACTTCTTGAAAATAATGTTTTAGAAATCCATTCATGCCGTATAAGTTAAAAAAAACATTCTTCGTACTTTTGTCGGAAAAATCAAAAAGTACCTCGTACGAAAAAAAACGACAAAAGATTCCTTTCATATTCTTTACTAAAAACTCACCGAAGGGTAAAATTGTATTTAAAATATTGTAAGTGGATGGAAACAATATTACATATTGAGGGAACATGGATGTGGATGATAAAATACACCCCAGTAAATACTTACGAATAAACAATCTCGGATAAAAATGAGATTGTGATATTTCCCTTACCTTAGGTCCGATTTGCTTTGTACATGTCCAAATCTCCTGTATAATGGTTTAAATAATGTTATTGACTTATTCCAGAATCATACATATTGATATGATATCATATATGTTCATATTCTTAGCTACTTGTTAGTAATATTTCATTTTTACTTGTTACTCAGGTCTTTATTGCCTTTTGTTCTTATGCGTGTTTTGCCGAATAAATTCTTATTCTTCTTTAAAGGTTATAGATACCTTATATCCAGAATGGTATTAGTGTAACATATATAATATTTATTCATTCAATTCATTTATATAATTACTATGTAATGATGATCATGTAGAACGAGTCGCATCACATCGTGGAGACGGTATTCCGTACGTACGCACGAGTGATGATATCGTTCCTATGATCGTGGAATTGTACTGGAGTATATGTATATTATTTCAGTATCAATATTACTTTATAATAATCATAAATAGTTACTCATTACACCATTATACCCATCCTTGTAAGGTGGTGGTGGAAAATAGATTACACCACGGCGTGGAGACGGTATTCCGTACGTACACACGCGCGGTGATTTCATTTTTCCGTAGGATGGATAGAAGGTGAATTAGGGTTGTTTCATATTTATAATAACATATAATTATGTAAGTAATACTGATGTTATTACTTTATCATGAAACAACTAAAGAAGAAGAAGTTGAAGAAGAAAGAAATTGAAAATATCGGTAATGGATATTACCTCTTCTTTGGAACGCCTCTTTGAATCCTCCACTTAGGGAACTAAGATTGGTCTTTGAAGAAGACAAAGACTTCTAGGATTATTCTAGGGAAGTGGAGAGGAGAAAATTTCAGGGGTTGGCCGAGCTTGAGTGCTCAAATTGGTGTGAGGAGGAGGGGGAGGAGGTGCCCTTTTATAAGGGAGGAGAGGGGCACCTAGGAATATCTCAAAATATTATTTTATATTAAAGTCAAAATCGGTTTATAATGGTTCCAAAGGGTCTTATTTCGAAGCTAAAGTGGGTATGGGTAGAAATACTATCAACAAATAGGATTTAGACAAGTTTAGATTATTATTTTAACCTTATCAATTAGATTTAACTCTAAGTTAAATAATTTAACTTTTACCGTGTCTTTTTGTTTTCTTACACTATATGGTTAATACACTTACTATAACATGCCAAACGAACCCCAAATTGTTTATTATTAATATATATATCCTTATCTAAGTCATTTGGCCGAACCTTAGATTTTTAGGAATAAAATTACAATTAATAATATAATATTTTATTTAAAAACTATTTTGTGTCAATTTTGACACTATTTGATATATGATTTTTGTGAAAGTCATAACAGAATTATATGTTCTAACCAAGTTGATTAAATCAACACTAATATATCATAGTAACCTAGAAAATTATTGGAATGCATAAAAAGACCCAAATTACATTTATTTTGGTGTTTATAACATCAATTATGTCAATATTCCATAAATAAGATAATTACTGCATCATAATTGTGTCATAAATAAATTAAATTATTTAATGTCTAAAAATTATAAATAAAATACCATTATGTAGGAAATATTTTTAGATTTCTAATGAATATTTATAGTCGAATTTATCTTATGTATAACCCCATATTAAAAATGTTTTAGTTATTAAACTTTGATTTTAACTATTTTAACTATTCATTAAATAAAATAATATTAAATGTCATAATCTAATCCAAGTGGACCTAAATGGTCATATTATATTCATAAGGTTATTTTTGGTCGAATTACCCTTATCCAATAGAATTAGGACATGTGTTAGGGTAATAGTAATATCATATTTACCCTTAGTTACCCTATTTACTATTAACCGCGGTAAAAAAAAGTAAAAAGCTACTATTCACCAAAAAATTATTTTTATCTCATTGAACCACATTTTACTTACTGATATCAACCATGTCTGTCGGATTTTCGAAATTCCATTCACAGAAGCAGTAAAATTAAGTTTTATGCAAAATTCAGTTTTTAACCTACCACTTAGTGGTTTCACTATTCATCAAAAATTGAAAGTTTTCAGAAAAATACCAAAATTTCACCCTAGGCTAATTTCGGTATTCCGAATCCAAAAATGAAGTCCATTTTGAAAAATAAAATTTATAAAATTTCAAAAAGTGGTTATTACTATTCATAACGGCTAGTTTTAATAATATTTTAATAGCATAACGTTGTTTAGTGAAACTCGGTATTGCGTACGACGCAAGCTATCGAGGAAGGTCGCGATTGCGTGTAAAGTAAGCCAAGCTAGTATGTAGTGAAAGATTCCTTTGATGATATATAAAAACAAAATATTACTCATAAAAATCTCGGGTGTTACATTCTACCCCCCTTAAAAAGAATTTCGCCCTCGAAATTCGTCACTTTGTAACAAACAGATGAGGATACTTCTCCCTCATCATATCCTCAAGATCCCATGTAGCTTCTTCTAATTGGTGGTTCCTCCATAAAACTTTCACCAATCGAGTGGTCTTGTTTCGTAGGACTTTTTCGCTACGATCCAGAATCTCTATCGGTTGTTCTTCATAAGAAAGATCTTGCTTCAGCGGTACAACTTCTGAGCTGAGTACATGTGAAGGATCAGGTATGTACTTTCTCAGGAGAGATACATGGAACACATCGTGAACTTGAGAGAGATTCGGTGGAAGCACCAATCTGTAAGCTACCTTTCCAACACGATCCAGTATTTCGAAAGGACCGATATATCTAGGGCTCAACTTCCCCTTCTTTCCAAATCTCACAACCCTCTTCCAGGGAGATATTCGTAAGAACACTTTATCACCCACTTAAAACTCTAGGTCTTTTCTTCGGTTGTCGGCATAACTTTTCTGTCGACTCTGAGATGCTCTTATGTGTTGTTGAATAGATCTTACCTTTTTTGCCATTTCATCAACGAGATCAGGTCCTAATAGCTTTCTTTCCCCAACTTCATCCCAGCAAGTTGGAGTCCTGCATTTCTTTCCATAGAGAGATTCATAAGGAGCCATCTGAATACTGGAGTGAAAGCTATTATTATAAGAAAATTCCACCAAAGGTAGGTGTTGATCCCAACCTCCTTTCAAATCCATAGAGCAAGCTCTCAACGTATCTTCTAGGGTTTGAATTGTTCTCTCAGACTGACCGTCTGTCTGGGGATGATAAGCAGTACTGAAACTCAACTTTGTATCCAGAGTATGCTGAAGACTTCTCCAGAACTTCGAGGTAAATCTCGGATCCCGATCAGATATAATAGAAAGTGGTACTCCATGCAATCTTACCACTTCCTTTACATATATCCTGGCAAGCTGATCTAGAGAGAAATCCTCTCTAATAGCAATGAAGTGTGCAGACTTTGTAAGATGATCAACTATGACCCAAATACCATTATTGCCTTTGGATGTTTTTGGAAGTCCTGTGACAAAGTCCATAGTGATGTTTTCCCATTTCCATTCGGGTATGGGTAATGGTTGTAACATCCCCTTAGACTTCTGTCTCTCAGCTTTAACTTGTTGACAAACCAAGCATCGAGAGACATATTCAGCAACATCTCTTTTCATGCCATCCCACCAGAAGTACTCTTTCAGGTCCCTATACATCTTCGTGCTTCCAGGATGAATAGAGAATGAAGAACTATGAGCCTCATCCAGCAACTCCTTCTTTAATTCAGGGATGGGAGGAACACAAACCCGATTCCCGAACTTTATTATCCCCTCACAATAAAGGTTGAATTCAGGAACATTTCTCACCTTCTTTTGTAACTCTACATCTTCTTTCTGTGCCTCTTTAATCTTCACATGTATAGATGGTTGAACATTCATTTGAGAAAGATAAGATTTTCCCCCTTCCATTATAATTCCAAGATCCATCCTTTGTAAATCCATAAATATTGGATCTTTTGTGATCCTCATCATGGATAAACTAGCATGTTCTTGTCGACTTAATGCATCTGCCACCTTATTTGCTTTCCCAGGGTGGTAATGGATTGAGCAGTCATAATCCTTAATCATCTCCAACCATCTTCTTTGACGCATATTCAACTCATTTTGTGTGAAAATATACTTTAAACTTTTATGATCAGTATAAATATCACACCTTTCACTATAAAGGTAATGACTCCAAATCTTTAATGCAAAGATTACCGCAGCCAACTCCAAATCATGTGTTGGGTAATTTTGCTCATGGATTTTCAACTGTCGTGAGACATAAGCTATCACCATATCATTTTTCATAAGAACACACCCCAATCCCGTCTTGGATGCATCACTGTATATCACAAACATTTCTCCACTACAAGGTAGTGTGAGCACAGGTGCACTAGATAACCTTCTTTTCAACTCCTTGAAATTCTCTTCACATTCCTCTGTCCAAACAAACTTAACTCTTTTCTGAGTCAACTTGGTGAGTGGATTAGATAATCGTGAAAAATATTTTATAAAACGTCGATAATATCCAGCCAAACCAAGAAAACTTCGGATCTTAGTTACTGTTGTTGGTCTCGACCATCTTTCGATAACCTCTGTTTTTGCTGGATCCACAGATATCCCCTCTTTTGAGATTATGTGACCCAAAAATGCAACTTTTTGAAGCCAAAATTCACACTTGGTAAATTTGGAATAAAGCTTCTCCTTTCTCAGGGTCTTCAATATAATTCTCAAGTGATCTTCATGCTCTTCCTTACTCTTTGAATAGACAAGAATATCGTCTATAAAGACTACCAAAAATTGATCAAGATAGTCTCTAAAGACTCTATTCATTAGATCCATGAAGATAGCAGGGGCATTAGTAAGACCAAATGGCATCACTATAAATTCATAGTGTCCATACCTTGTACGGAAAGCCGTCTTTGGTATATCCTCCCTTTTGACCCTTAATTGATGATACCCTGAACGAAGATCAATCTTGGAAAAGTATTGATCTCCGCGTAGTTGGTCAAATAAGTCATCAATGCGTGGGAGAGGATATTTGTTCTTGATAGTGATCTTGTTAAGTTCTCGATAATCAATGCAGAGTCTCATTGATCCATCTTTCTTCTTAACAAATAGAACAGGTGCTCCCCAAGGTGACGCACTAGGGCGTATGAATCCCTTATCAAGATTCTCTTGGAGTTGCTTCTTCAATTCCTGCAACTCAATTGGGGCCATTCTATAAGGTGTCTTTGAAATAGGCAAACCACCTCGTACGAGTTCTATTGAAAACTCAACTTCACGATTTGGTGGAATACCCGGTAATTCCTCCGGAAAGACATCATAAAACTCCCATACGATGGGAATATTCTTAATTGTAAGTTTCTCACAGACCATTTGAGATAAATAACATTCATTTAGTGGAATCAAGACCCATAAGATGGAAGGAATTTCCACTAGAAGGTTATATTCATCCTTGCATCGATAGACGATCGTAGATTGATCTGGAATATGAAATGTGACTTCCCTTCTTTGGCAATTGATATGAGCTCCATGTAGAGAAAGCCAATCCATTCAAAGAATCACATCAAATTCCACTAAAGGAAGGATCACAAGATTTGCAGGAAGCACTTTCCCACAAACTTCGATCGGAGAAGAATTATAAACTTTTGATGTGACTGTTGTGCCATTAGGTGTTGTAACAGCTAACTCAACATCTAATTGTTGAGGTAATACGGTGATACCCTTAGAAAATTCTTTAGAAATAAAAGAGTGGGTGGATCCAGAATCAAATAAAACATTTGCTACTTTAGAGTGGATGGTAAGTGTACCTTTCACCACTTCGTTATCGAACTCCACATCGCTGATAGAAATTGCATGTGACTTTCCTTTGTCTTTAGCCTTAAGATTTTGTTGACGTCGACCATCATCATCAACCCTTGGATTTGGGCATTGATTGGCATAATGCCCCATCTCCTTGCACTTGAAACATTGAAGTGTAGTAGGTTCATTCTGTGTATCCCTTCCTTTGTTTGCATCATTAGACATCTTCTTCCCATTATCGCGGCATTCAAATGCCCGATGACCTTCCTTTCCACATTTGAAACATTTACTTGTCCCTTTAAGACAACTCCCTCCATGTTTCTTTCCACACTTTGAGCATAAGGGAAAGCTCATCTTCTTTTCAGTGTGCTCTTTAGATTTTCCTTTGAATTCCATCTTCCTCTTCTGATCAAACCCATGTGACTGATGGGTTACTCCAATCTCCATCTCGACTTTGAGAGCACATCGAACGATTTCCTCATAGCTATTGAAGTCCCTTATGGCTAACGCCCTTCGAAGACTTGGTTTTAAGCCACTAAAGAATCGATCGATCTTACTCTCAGGTTGGATAATAATACCAGAAGCGTACCTTGCAAGTCTTGTAAAATTTGCTTCATAGGTACCAACAGATTCATCATCCCTTTGCTTCAGTTCAAGAAACTCTTTCTCCAGCTTTGTTCGGAGAATACGAGGGAAGTACTTATTGAAAAATAAGTTCTTGAACTCGTCCCATTCCATAGACTCAATTTCATCCCTTTGCCTCGTATTCTTAATATGATTCCACCATTGATCAGCATCTCCTTCCAAACGATACACTGCTAGGATGACTTTATCATGTTCAGAACATTGAAGAACTGAAAATATCTTTTCAGTAGTACTAATCCATTGTTCAACAACTAATGGATCAGTAGACCCGCTGAAATAAGGCGGACGCTGCCTCATGAAGGATTCAACAGAATGTTGCTCCTTCCTTTGCTCGTTTGGAAGTCCTGCATGATTCATAGCTTGAGAATGTTGTGTGAGCATGGATACAAGATTTTGCATTCCATCTCCCATATCGTTTGGTTGCTCAGGGGGACAATCATTACATTGCCCATCGCATTCCGCATTAACACGGTTCCTTCGGGTTCCAGCCATTGACTAAAACCAAGAAGAATAGTGTGAGAAACACTAATTATAATAGGAAAACCACATAATCAAGAATAAAATTTCACACTTAAGGTCTTATCCTAGGGTATTCATGGCCATTTCTAAAACACTAAGATTGTGTTCTATGCTTAGACTTATCCTTAGGGTTCTTACTAAGGCTTTCACATCCTAGTTTCCAAAGGTTGACTATACCTTTCCTCTAATACCAACTTTAGCGACCCATACATTACATACATTGTTAATACTTCAAAATTGAAGCACACTTATTACAACATATGACAAAACCACAAAGGACCGTATAGGTATAGTGTCTTTAGAAACTGGGAAACATAAACAACTGGTTCATAAATCTTCTACAATGTCTCCCATTTATTTCATCATATCTATGGTCCCTTTTAGCATATTCTACTTAATATCCATCTTCTTGACCTAGGGAAAAGAAAACATAAAAGGGTGAGCTCAAATGCTCAGCAAGGGCAAATAAAGGAAATAAAAATCATATCATATCTTTTTGAAAATCATAACCTGCAAAAGAGATCATAATATCTTAACATGGAACAAATCATAGATGTGAAAATGAGATCCCCATAATCATAACATAAAACTTGAAACTTTGTGGCATGCACACATAATCATGGAAAATCATTTCTTGTTAGTCATGACTCATTGCCAAGACTATCTTAGTGGACAAAGTCCCTTTCTGAACCGAGTCACCCTCGTTCCAGTCCTGTTTCACTGAACCGGTATAACCTACCATTCCAGCCATGTCTATCTCATGAGATATAAAATCTTTACCCAATGCATTGGAGGGATATATAGGTCCCACCCATCTTATAATGAATCCTTTCTTATGTGTGCCACATAATCATAAACCATACATCATAGCGTAACCCATGTAATAAAAATGGGATTCTTAAACAACATGACATCATAAAACAATTCATATAAGATAAAGAAAAAAAATATTTCCATCACAACATAATCAAATCCATGTAATAATAGGGATAAAAACAGAACCCTTTTATTATCTTAGATGGAAAATAATTTTGATAAAATACTTGAACTCCATTCTTGAGGAAAATATCCTTTCTACTTCAAAAACACTTTTCCTTTCTTAACATGTCATAAAATTTTAAACTAAAAGAAGTTGATTAAAAATAAACTTGAATACTTGTAAAGGAAACTTCTTGGAAATAATGTTTTAGAAATCCATTCATGCCGTATAAGTTAAAAAAAACATTATTCGTACTTTTGTCGGAAAAGTCAAAAAGTACCTCGTACGAAAAAAAACGACAAAAGATTCCTTTAATATTCTTTACTAAAAACTCACCGAAGGGTAAAATTGGATTTGAACTATTGTAAGTGGATGGAAACAATATTACATATTTAGGGAACATGGATGTGGATGATAAAATACACCCCAGTAAATACTTACGAATAAACAATCTCGGATAAAAATGAGATTGTGATATTTCCCTTACCTTAGGTCCGATTTGCTTTGTACGTGTCCGAAGATCCTGTATAATGGTTTAAATAATGTTATTGACTTATTCCAGAATCATAAATATTGATATGATATCATATATGTTCATATTCTTAGCTTCTTGTTAGTAATATTTCATTGTTACTTGTTACTCGGGTCTTTATTGCCTTTTGTTCTTATGCATGTTTTTCCGAATAAATTCTTATTCTTATTTTAAGGTTATAGATACCTTATATCCAGAATGGTATTATTGTAACATATATCATATTTATTCCTTCAATTCATTTATATAATTACTATGTAATGATGATCATGTAGAATGAGTCGCATCACATCGTGGAGACGGTATTCCGTACGTACGCACGAGTGATGATATCGTTCCTATGATCGTGGAATTGTATTGGAGTATATGTATATTATTTCAGTATCAATATTTCTTTATAATAATCATAAATAGTTACTCATTATACCATTATACCCATCCTTGTAAGGTGGTGGTGGAAAATAGATTACACCACGGCGTGGAGACGGTATTCCGTACGTACGCACGCGCGGTGATTTCATTTTTCCGTAGGATGGATAGAAGGTGAATTAGAGTTGTTTCATATTTATAATAACATATAAGTATGTAAGTAATACTGATGTTATTACTTTATCATGAAACAACTAAAGAAGAAGAAGTTGAAGAAGAAATAAATTGAAAAGATCGGTAATGGATATTACCTCTTCTTTGGAACGCCTCTTTGAATCCTCCACTTAGGGAACTAAGATTGGTCTTTGAAGAAGACCAGGACTTCTAGAATTATTCTAGGGAAGTGTAGAGGAGAAAATGGCAGGGTTTGGCCGAGCTTGAGTGCTCAAATTGGTGTGAGGAGGAGGGGGAGGAGGTGCCCTTTTATAAGGGAGGAGAGGGGCACCTTAGGAATATCTCAAAATATTATTTTATATTAAAGTCAAAATCGGTTTATAATGGTTCCAAAGGGTCTTATTTCGAAGCTAAAGTGGGGATGAGTCGAAATCCTATCAACCAATAGGATTTAGACAAGTTTAGGTTCTTATTTTAACCTTATCAATTATATTTAACTCTAAGTTAAATAATTTAACTTTTACCGTGTCTTTTTATTTTCTTACAATATATGGTTAATACACTTACTATAACATGCCAAACGAACCCCAAATTGTTTATTATTAATATATATATCCTTATCTAAGTCATTTGTCCGAACCTTAGATTTTTAGGAATAAAATAACAATTAATAATATAATATTTGATTTAAAAACTATTTTGTGTCAATTTTGACACTATTTGATATATGATTTTTGTGAAAGTCATAACAGAATTATATGTTCGAACCAAGTTGATTAAATCAACACTAATATATCATAGTTACCTAGAAAATTAGTGGAATTCATAAAAAGTCTCAAATTACATTTATTTTGGTGTTTATAAAATCAATTATGTCAATATTTCATAAATAAGATAATTACTGCATCATAATTGTGTCATAAATAAATTAAATTATTTAATGTATAAAAATTATAAATAAAATACCATTATGTAGGAAATTTTTTTATCTTTCTAATGAATATTTATAGTCGAATTTATCTTATATATAACCCCATATTAAAAATGTTTTAGTTATTAAACTTTGATTTTAACTATTTTAACTATTCATTAAATAAAATAATATTAAATGTCATAATCTAATCCAAGTGGACTTAAATGGTCATATTATATTCATAAGGTTATTTTTGGTCGAATTACACTTATCCAATAGAATTAGGACATGTGTTAGGGTAATAGTAATATCATATTTACCCTTAGTTACCCTATTTACTATTAACCGCGGTAAAAAAAAGTAAAAAGTTACTATTCACCAAAAAATTATTTTTATCTCATTGAACCAAATTTTACTTACTGATATCAACCGTGTCTGTCGGATTTTCTAAATTTCATTCACAGAAGCGGTAAAATTAAGTTTTATGCAAAATTCAGTTTTTAACCTACAACTTAGTGGTTTCACTATTCATCAAAAATTGAAAGTTTTCAGAAAAATACCAAAATTTCACCCTAGGCTAATTTCGGTATTCCGAATCCAAAAATGAAGTCCATTTTGAAAAATAAAATTTATAAAATTTCAAAAAGTGGTTATTACTATTCATAACGGATAGTTTTAATAATATTTTAATAGCATAACGTTGTTTAGTGAAACTCGGTATTGCGTACGACGCAAGCTATCGAGGAAGGTCGCGATTGCGTGTAAAGTAAGCCAAGCTAGTATGTAGTGAAAGATTACTTTGATGATATATAAAAACAAAATATTACTCATAAAAATCTCGGGTGTTACACACATGAATGCATATATAAATGTAAAGTAGTATAATAATGTAAATACACCAGTAACTACTTCAGCCTCATCCAGTGTTTGAAAAAATAATAATTTCATTAAATTAATTATGTTCTAGTTTATATATTAAGTCATGTGAGGTATAACCAGCAATGAAATAATGATATGATAATAATAATGAAAGATCTATGGTATAATAAGGCATCCATGATGATGATAATAATGAAGAGGATCCAAGGTGGTAACCAAGGAATCCTTGACCTCAGTGGTTGATTAAACCCGTTAATAATCTATATCCTATCTATGAAGGGTATACATGTAATCTAAGGGGTATCACCCAAGGAATTCCACTATAATATGATTCTACCTGAGTCTAAGGATTTCACCCAAGGTAAAACATGATAAGGAATGACTGGGTCCAACGGGTGTATCCATGGTGCCACATGTCTGTAGACGTTACTCTATATCCAAGGAATCCTATAGTAATAATGTAGGGATCCTATAATTCATTCATGGAATCCACTAGTAGACAAGGATCAGGTTCCAAGGTGGGTATCTCCCTTGGCAACCAAAACCCTTGAATCAGAATGGAATCAACGAGTGCTCAAGGAATTACCTTAGGAATATAAGGGTGGCTGGAGTTTGAAAAATACTATAATAGTGAAAATATGTAATAGGAACCATATATGTAAATAATTATTTAATTAAGGCCATGTAATACTCATGCCTTTTCATATGTAAATTGGTTTATTGTATTGGATTTCATACAAGTGAAAAGTCTATAAGGTCATGCAACCATTTATTAGTTCATTTAAGTAATAATCAATTCATTAGGTTCACTCTTCAACCTTACATTAGGAATGGTGAGGGGTGATATAGACATGAAACTAAGTCATTTATTTACATTTATATAGGCCAAGTGATATATATAGACATACTTTCCAATTACCATTTAAAGGGACATTAATTGATTTAAAAAACTTAACTTAGAAGGGATAAGTGATATATTCACATGTAATAACCATTAACAATTAATTGATTTAATTGAACACTTTCTTTTATAAAGGTCAAGTATAAACACACTCAAACGGTGGTGAAGATAGATATAACAAGATACTAAATGCATAACTAAAGGAGCACCCTACTTAGGGTGGTAGATGTTGTGGTCATAACCTCTAATGATGAAGAGAATACATAACATGAGTCTTATAATAAAATTCTAATAAATATAAGAATTACATATGAATTAAAAAGGCATTTCTTGATGAAATCAGTGTTTTCACAATGATGGAAGTTTATAAAAGAATGAGACTTGGGGGATGAGTCATAGACCACCCACCTTAAGCTCGTACGACTCTCCTCATCCAATATTAGCCTTTAGTTTGGTCTAGATTGGAAGAAATATGAAGAATGTATCAACTTACTAAAAATAGTGCATATGAGGTTTCATATAAATAGCATCATCACGAGAATAAAGAATGATGAACAACACAAGAAGAATCGAGTACTTAGAGATGCACATCCAACATGACAAATGGGGATCAAATCAGAGTTTGGATGGATGAATAGGATAAAAACCTATCAAAGAGGGATTGAGAGATTCAAAATGGGAGAAGATAATCTCTCATATTCACTGGAATGATCCAAAGAGGAAGAGGGTAAGGTTAAAAACTCATTAAAAGAAAAATTATAAGTTTACCAAAGAAAAATAGAGGCGTACAGTTGGCCAAACCATGCGAAATGGATCTTCTAAAAACTGCAGACCATTTGCATGTGTGTGCGGCCCCTGGTGCATGGTTAGAGATAACCATGAACCCTACTTCACCCCTCTATCTAGTACCTTAATGGTTAGGGAAACCATGCGAACTATCCCACACTGTTTCTATCAACTCTGAAGCCAGTGCATTTTTCCCACTATCTGGGGTTCCAAGCTCCGAAAAAGCCCTGAGAACCCCTGTAACCCTTTTTAAACTCATTAGGCATTTGTATTAGGTCTAAAAAATAATTATAATTAAATTTTAAGGATCCATATATGAGATAAAATCTTGGTTTGTACATAGACATACTTTATCCCTTTATGTGTTAACTTAGTTAGGAGGCTTGAAAATCAAGAGAAAGTTATCACAAAATATTGGTAGTACCCTTATAATCCAAGAAGACTATGAATTTTTGTGAAACTAGTGGGTCTAGTACATTTCTCAATTGCGTTTTTATTTGAAGGGTTCATAGAAATCACCTCAATTATGATCATGTTACCCAAGAATGAAACTTTCTACATCCAAAATTTACACCTTCTGAATTTAACATACATATTATTCTTTCTTAATGTCACTAGAACAATCCTTATATTATTTTTATTTTACTCATTTCTCTTGGAGTAAATGAAAATTTTATTGATAAACACTACAATTTTTTTTGAGGCAGTCTCTAAAGACTCTATTCATCAAATCCATGAATATTTCAGGGGAATTAGTAAGTCTGAAGAGCATCGCTATGAACTCATAGTGCCTATACCTTGTATGAAAAGTAGTCTTCTGAATATCTTCCTTATTCACCTTTATTTAATTATATCCAAAATGAATATCCACCTTTGATAAGTACTAAGATAATCATAGTTGATCAAATAAGTCATCAATCCTTGGATACTTGTTCTTTATAATGATATTGTTGAGCTCTTAATAATTGATACATATTTTCATTGATCCATCCTTCTTGATAAATAGCACTAGCGCACCCTAAGGTGATGTACTAGGACGTATGGACCCTTTGTCCAAATTCTCTTGTAGCTTTTTCTTTAACTCCTCTAGTTCAATTGGGGCCATCCTATAGGGGAATTTGAATATACGAGTGGAACCAGGTATAAGTTTTATTGAGAACTCTATCTCATGATATGGGGGAAGTCTGGGTAACTCTTTGGGAAATACATCAGTGTATTCCCTAATAATGGATATTTTCTCTAGGTTGATAACTTCCTTTGACACAACTATTTGAGTAAGGTATGCTTCTTTATAGGGAATCAACACCCACACCATTGAGTGATTTTCCAATAGAGATTCCTGACCTTACTTGATTTTTTGAGGATCATTGGATGATTCAAAATATGAAAAGAGATTTACTTTTATTGAAAGTTGATGTGTGCTTGATATAATGAGAGCTAATACATTCCTAGTATAGTGTCTAATTCTACCAAGTGATGTATTATAATATTCATTGAAAGAATATTCCCACATACTCTTATTGGAGAAGAGTCCAATACTTGGGTTACAATGATTTCACCAATAGGTGTCTTTATAAATATATCTAATTCAAGGTATCAAGGCTTCAATTCAATAGTTCTATAAAAATTACAGGATATAAAGGAATGTTTAGAACCATAATAAAATAAAACTTTTTTACATTCTTGAGTGAATAGGAATTTCACCTTATACAACTTAATTTTCATGTTCCACTTCAGCAGTAGTGATGAAATAAGATTTCTCTAGCTCATTTTAATTTGGTGGTTGCTGACAATGATTACCCTTAAGGACCCATGGTTTAGTGCACTAGATTTCATAGTGCCCTTTATCCCTATAATTGAATCATTGAAGCATGGGTGGTGTATTAGGATGTGCCTTCCTTTATTTCATCATGTTTGCTAGCTTCTTCATATACCTTCAACATTCATGATCTTGGTGGACTTATCTCCCACACTTGAAGCATTTACCCATTCCTTTGAGAAAATTTCCATGATTATTATTCCCAAATTTTGGACATGTGGGTAGTTGGATCCTCTTTCCTCCTTTTTAATTTGACCCACAATCTTCAAAATCCATTCTTATCTTCTTATCTCTATAACCATAGGACCATTCTTTGGACTCTATATCTACTTTGAGATCATATCAAACCACTTATTCATAACTCTCAGAGTCTCAGATATATATAGCCTTTTGAAGGAATATATTTAAACCACTAAATAATATATCTATTTTTCAATCATTGTTGATAAAAAAAAGACATATCTTGAAAGTATTGTGAATTTTTCCTTTTAATTCTTGATAGATTGACTATAATTTTTCTTCAGCTCTATGAATTCTCTCTCTATCTTTGTTTGAAGAGTTTAAGGGAAATACTTGTTAAGAATTTTTTTAAAGTCTTTCCACTCCATATATTCCATTTCATCCTTTGGATTGGTGTTCTTTATCAACCCCCACCATTGATCAACTTCTCCATCTAAATAATATATGGCCAGAGTCACCTTCTCATTCTCAGAACAACAAATCATAGAAAAGATATTCTCCATTGAGTTAACCCGCTAATCCATGACAAGTGGATCATAACTTCCACTAAATTTTGGTAGTCGTTACTACATAAGGGACTCAGTGGATAGTTTATCATTCTCAGGTGAGTATGGATATTCCATTTGGTTCAGGTTATTGTTCATATCCCAAGACAACTGGGTAAGTGTCACCATAAATTTTTGAACTCCACATCCCATGGAATTAGAGATTTCATTCAAGAAATCATTTCATTGTCCCTCACATGGGGTTTTTCCTGATTTGTCCTAGTTCTCACCATTTTATAAAATAGAAAAGGTTTGAACATAAGTAAACAAAGCATGAATAATTTATTCTTTTATGAAATTAACACTAATGGTATACCTTATGGGATCCCTATGTTTATCCTTTTTCTAAAACAATACTTCTTATATATTTAAATATAATTATATTTTTCCTAAGGGTTGTCACTAATGTTCTCTAATACTAATTCAAAAATTAACTTAACCTTTATTTGATACCAATTATAGCATCCCTACTTTTCCTTACATGACTATTACATCATTTTAAATATAAACAAAATAAAATCATTACATTCTAGGACACACATGTTTAGTATATTGGTAAAATTAATACCATAAATCACTTAAACATAACAAAACATAAACATGTATTTAAATCCTTCTTCTTTATCCTTCTAAAATATTGATTTATCTATAGTAAATGTAATCACTTGAGGATATACATCAAATAAATGGGTGAGATAAAATCCAAGTAAGAGGATGAATAAGGGAAATAGATCAACATAAAATGGGTGAACATAATAATCATCATAATTTCATAAACATAGGATCATCATAAAAATAATTAGGGAAGGATGTGATAAATTCATGTACTGTTGAAATGCATAAAAATGAAACATCATGTCTTAGTGGTTAAATACCACACATAGTTGTGAACAAATATAACATCATGTTCACACATAACATATGTTTATAATCATAATATCATCATTGTGAAAAAATATATAATCTCATTCATGTATATTACACATTATATCATGAGATACATCACACTACCCAATTAATTGGAGGTTTATATAATTCTAGTCCCACCGTTCACATCATAATATTTACAGAATCATGCATGCCACATAGAATTTATAACAATCATAGTCATGAAATAATCCCAAGTAAGAGAAATGGGTTTTAAGTATTTCATCAAGAATACATTCATGAATAATATTTGGGGTTCCCAAATGAAAAAGGGAAAACATATTTGGCATAACCATCATCATTATTTAGTGAAGTAGAAACAAATCATGAGGAGTAAAAGGCATGTTTTGGAAAGAAAAATCATTTGAGAAAATCATTATATTCAGATTATAAATCAAGGTGGTAACATGTAGATCAAAAAAATAAAAATATAAGAATAATTAAATGATATTTAGGTAACATGAAAGGAATATAAATAATGAAATTGGTGTGAAAGAGGGAAACCCAAAGAAATAGAGTTGGGTTTAATAATCCCTTTACCTCAATTCCTGCTTTATTTCATCACTTTTACACCACCTGAATAATAAACATAGATTTATTTAAACATATATAAATTAGTGAATTATATTAATTTATACAACTATTTATAAATTATAATCATTTGATTATATTTCTTAATTTCCATTGATGAAATTAATGTGTTTTGATATCATGTTTTTCTTAAAAATTTCCCATTTAAGTTTGATTTCTCTATTTTCATTCAAAGTCATTTATAAAAAATTATGATTAAATATATAATATTATAATACATGTAATTAATTATTTATTATACTATATATAATTAATACTATCCATCCATTAAGGTGGTTATAATAATTTTCTTGGTAATGTCTCTGTAGATGGTTAACTGACCTTTAATGGGACGTTGTTGAAAGAGTGGGAAAGGGAAGTATAACATTTATATTTTTCATAAATATGATAATTTATATAGTTTAAAATCATTAATATAATGTTAAATTATTTAATAATCAATTTTATAGTATATGTATTTAAATGTAATTGTGAAAAATAATAAACAGAAGAATAAAAGAGGGAGGGGTTAATAGAGACTTACTATCTCCTCTGTATAGCTTCTCTTTTATGACACTATAAATCCAATGAAAATTGGAGTTAGATTGATCTAGAACATACCTAAGTATTATAAGGGGATTGATAGGTATTATTTGGTCAGATATTGGCATTTTTAATGCGTGGTAGGAGTTGTTTTCCAAGTTAAGGGAGAGGGATTATTTATACTTGAGGAGTGAGGTATTTTTAGAATAAAATATTGAATAAAATATTATATCCAAGGTAAACCTTGTAATAGTGATTTTTTGAAAATATAAATCATATATGAATATAATATAATGGATTTATGTCTTTCAATCCCATTTATAATTCAAATTCATTAATTTATTAAAAAGGAAAGTGGAAAAAAGAGAAGTTGCTATTTTAAAGAATCACTTTTGACTGTAGGTTTTAGAAAGGTATTTTTAGGTTTGGAAATTAAGTTTATTGTATTTTAATGAATAATTTGTGAAATAAAATATATCATGGCCAAAAATCATGTTCTATAAAGATTTTTTTCATTATAAAATCACGAATTATGTAATTTAAGATACACCGGTTATGTGAAAAACTGTATATTTATTATTCACTCGAAAATTAAAGTATTTAAGAAAATTAACAAAAAATCACCCTTGGAAAATTTTTATGTGATAATTTCAAAACTTATATTAATTTTATCAAAGTAAATTTATAAAGGGAGAAATTTTTAATTTTTAATATAAAAATTAAGACTTTTATGAAATACTTTAAAATATAGTTTATTAAAAATGCACTTTTATTTTAATCAAGTTTTTTAATCATAATATTTATTTTTTTGAATTATAATATTTATATTTACTTAAATTAATCATGATAAATATTATTTATATCATAATTTATTATTTTGAGATAAAATTACTATTCTAACGGTCAGGTTATTATTCCCAACGACCATGTTACTATTCTCAATGATCAGGTTACTATTCCAAATGGTCATGTTACTATTCTAAATAGTAAGGTTACTATTCTAATTGTCACATTACC
The DNA here is from genome assembly GCA_963277665.1 of Viscum album. Lineage (NCBI taxonomy): Eukaryota > Viridiplantae > Streptophyta > Magnoliopsida > Santalales > Viscaceae > Viscum > Viscum album. The sequence goes on from OY728156.1 coordinate 102,833,537, forward strand.
TCCCATAAATACATATAATTTCCTCCATTAATTATTCAACTAAATTCCTCTCAAAGTTCTATATTTCCATTTTCTATAATGTTGCTTTGTTTACTAATATTTTGTTTCTTCTCTATAGTGTTTGTAGTAGGGAAGATGATTCTAGTTGATTGGGGTGATATGTATTTTCCCATTTTAACATTTTTATTTTTTATTTTTTGTCCATTTGTACTTTTAGGAATCTTAATTGGTTTCATTACAGATTAATGTAACAATATTTAGTAATGAAATAAATTATTTTTTGGCTTCTCTATATTTCATATGTGTATAATATTATATAATATAATAAAACAAAAAATTATTTAGAAAAAAAATATTAATAACAATAACTTTATTGTTACACTTTATGTTTCCCACTTCCCCTTTTAAAATGAATTTTTATTATCCCTTTATATGATATGAGTTTTCAACAAAGGTATTTTAAAGTATCAAACCCTTGATTTACAAGATAAAAAAAGTATAAGGATGAAATTTATTTAGGGGGAAATGAAACACCATAAAAATTTAGTTTAAAATAATACTATTCTTGCTAGCATGATTAACATACAACACCAAGCTTTAAGAAAACTATGATATACTATAAAAATATTACTATTTAAATGTTACCATTATAACCTAGCCATTAAATTATAATAATGAATAGAAATAAACAAATTATGAAAAAAATTTATAATGGTTTTATATAATTCAATTTTATTGATTAATTCATAATAAATAAGCATTCAATTTTCACTAAAGTTATTTTATGCTTAAAAAATATGTTTTCTTCAAAAATGGTTTTTATTTCATTATGTGCAAGGAAATTAAAATTAATTTCTAAAATTTTTAGGAATTATATTTGAAGAAATTAATATAATTTTTGAAATAATTATTTCAATATTATCTTAGGGGAAATTTTTGGATTTTTTTGAAAATATTTATTTTTAAGTAAATAGAGAAAAATACCATTTTTTGTAAAGTTATAATTTATTTTCATTAAATCAAGAAATTTAAATGTCCCATTATATTTTGAATTTATTATTAATCTAATAAAAGTATCATTTAATTATAAATAATATAAATAATTATACGTGAATCAAAGGTATACTTGATTTTGGTATATGTTCATTTTTTGGCTTAAAAACACATTTTTCTAAAAACTTTTTATATTGCATTTTATGAATTTTAATTAAAATATATTTATTAAATTTCTAAAATATTAACCTTTAAAAATGGATTCCATATTTGGAATCATGAGTTTCAAATTTGGTAAATAAGAGCCTTTTATTTTTGTTCATTATGAATAGTAACCATGGAAGGGATTTGTCACCATAGTAAGGGTAAAATAGGTAAAACATGATTAAAACTATGAAATAAGGATTTAGAATCTCTCTAAAACTTGAATTTATCCTATTGTATAAGTGTTTTTTGACCAAATATATCCTATATATTAAAATATATTAATTTATTTTCAATTTACTTTGATTATAACAATTATATTATTTTAAGAAAAAGATAAATATATAATGTCACTCTGTTGAATTTAATTTATATTATATTTTTAAATATAGATAAAAAGAAATTATGAATGAATATAAAAGGTTATTTTTAACATAAATAATTTATTTTTATGTTGTTATATTATTTTTAATTTTAACTAATGATACAATTTCCTGAAAATCTTATGCAACACTAACACAATGTTTGAGCAAGTAATAGTAAAGTCAAAGAAAATGATTTTAAAAATAATTAAAGAAATATGTTCTGGATGAATTGTGGTATGAAAAAAATTTCATATATAATTATAAAGTATAAATTATAGTAAATTTGTTTATATTTTAATTGCATTGTTGTCTTGATGACTTTAAATTCAAATTAAATAAATAGTCTGAAAAAACGACGTTATTGATATTTTATATTAAACAATATTTCATTAAACGATTTAGAAATAATAAAATATAAAAAGAGGAAATTTATAATGGTAAGTGGTCGAAAATTTAATCCATGGACCATTTGTGATATAATTTTCACCATAAATGTAAATTTATGACCCTTAAATGCAAAAAAATGTTTTACCACAGTTAAGGTTAAAAAGGGTTAATAGAGCGATTAAACCAAAAGACATGGTTTAAAACAAAACATAAACATGTCTAAATTTTATTGGTTGAATTTAATTTGAAATTATAAGTTAATAAATTATAAATTATTTCCATTTGGTTCCACTTTACACGATATATATATATATATATATATATTATATTAACATCTTTTTAGTAATTCCAAGTGCGTTCTTTCTATCAATTATAAAAGGCACCTCCTCTTCTACTTTATTAAAAAGGTTTTAGAACTATTTAGAAACAAATAAATACCATAATACCTTAAATTATTACTTACCCAAATCTTATAGTTTTTGGTCTTCTCAAAAGACCTATCTTTCAAGGCTTCAGATGTAAGCCAAAGGAGGTCTCTAAAAAAGGGGTATAAATTATAATTGAGAATATTCAATTTTATTTATTCTCCCACATTATATAAAAATATTGTATCCATAAGAATATGATAAATAAAGTATAATAAATATATTAATATGTTATTATGATGATGGAAAAACCATTTTCCACCCCTTTCCATCAAATGAGAAATGAAAGTATCGCTCGTGCGTACGTGTGAACTATGGCCTCCACGCAACGATGTGATTAATTTTCCATAATTTCATCACATGGATGGTTAAAATGATGTAAAAAATAAATAAGTATAATATTAATGATGTAATTATGAGTTTTTAATGATAAAATATTATCCATGTTTCTTTCCTTCTTTTCATTTGAAAATGAAAACAATGTTCATGCGTATGTACAGACTACCATATTCATGAATAGTGTAATATAATTTTCTATCTCTTCATTTTATGGATGATTATGAATATTTATACAATGAATATATAATATATTTATATTTTTATTAAAATATAGATATGATGGTACAATGATAAATATGCAAGGACCATAATAGCCAAATCAAAACATACATGAAAACCAAATTAAATTTTCACCCAAAATAATGATTTTAATAAATAATTGTCAATAAATAGGAGATAATAAGTTATAATTAAACCATTTATTTTATTATAATCATGAATATGGTTCTTTTATATAATTATAATAAATTTAAATTTTTTATATAGGAGGTTAGAGTGCTTATAAATCAAATAAAACATGAGGTAAGGGTTTTACATTACAATCTCACTTTTTAATAGGATTGTTAATGCTTAAATTTTTTAATGATAAAATTATATGATATATATCTAAAAAAAATAATTTATTTTTTTATCACACCGATATTTTAAAAAATAAAACTATGTTTGATAGCCTATGTGATACGCAACACCAAGCTTAAACAAACCATGAAATATTTTTATTTAAATATGATGGTTATAAACTAGCTGTTAAATCGGTAGGTATGGATATGATTAAATGATTTATAAAATATATATAAATTCACTAATTTTTATTAATAACTTAATAGTAATCAATCACTTTATTTTTAGTAAAGTCATTTTATTCTTCAAAAATACATTTTCTTCAAAAATGTTTTTATTGCTTTTGTGAGTGAATATTATAATTAATTTTTAGAAATTTTAGCAATGTAATTTTATAAAAAGGATATTATTTTTTAAATCATAATATTAAAATTAACTAGAGTGAAATTTTGAGTTTTTTATGAAATGATTAATTTTTCAGTGAATAGTAAAAAATACTAATTTTTCAAATATTATCATTTATTTTCATTGAATAAGCCCCATAATATTTTTAAATTGATCATAAATTATTTTAAGTATCCTTTATTTAAAAATAATATAAATAATTACATATGAATCAAAATTATATTTTATCTCAGTATAAAAATACTTTTAGACCTTCTAAAAACAATTTATTCATCGCACTTTGGAGGATTATTATAAAATTAATTTATTCCAATTATAGATATTAAATTTAGTAAAATAGATTACATATTTAAAATAATAATATTTAATAATATTTAATAACATATAATTAATTTTTGGTCACAATGAATAATATAAATAGTGAAAATTTATCACCACGTTAAAATGGTAAATTAGGTAATTAATGTTAAAAAATAATATGATAAAGACTAAAAAATTATCCTAACACTTGAATTTATCCTATTGTTTAAATTTAAATCTATACTTATCACATTTTTTCTCAAAGTTTAATTGTTTATGGGATACTTTTCCATGAAAATGACTAATATAATATTTAATGCAAAGAAAAAGAAAAAATGTCACTCTTTTTCTTTTAAATATCTCTTATGTGTTCCCATAAGGATAAAATAAAGTTCTGAATGAATATTATTGGTTATTTTTAGAAAAATAAAATTATTTTCATGATTTTAATTTATTTATTCTTTTTATTGATTATATAATTACCTTAAATTCTTATGTTATACTGACACACTATTTCTTCAATTAATAGAAAAGTAAAATAAATGATATTAAAAATATTAAAAGTAATATAATTTGATATAATTATAGTTTTACATGAATTTTTAAGATAAATATATAATTTTAGAGAGGTTTTAATGGAATATATTCTAATTACTTTGTTTTCATGTTGTTTTCAAAGTTAAATTAGACGAATAGTTCTAAACATTACATTAATGTTATTTTATAATAAATAATATTTCATTAAATGACAAAAAATTCATAAAAATATTATATTAGGAATGTTATTGGTAAATTTTTAAAAATATAAACTATGGTCCATTAATTGAACAAATTTCCTTATATAGAAACTATATTTACCCTTATAGAGTAAATAACTTCGTTATTATGGTAATTTTCCAAAAGGGTTAACGTGGGTTAAAACCAAAAGATTAGGGTGAAAAAATCACAAAAACTTGTCTAAAATTTATTGTATAAGAATATTTAGACCCATTATCACCTTAAATTCTAATTATATCAGTTTTCACCATTTTTTCATGAAAATTAACTCATATTAATTTAATACTTTATGAAATTCCAAGAGTGCCCCTCCCCTCACTTATAAAAGAGAACATCCTCTCCTCTTTTATTCACAATTAAAAAGCATTTTTGTTTAGAAAATAACTTCCAAAATAACTTCCCTACTTACATTAACACTTCTTAGTTTCCGTTTTGATTAAAAAATCCCTTTAAGAAGGATTTTGGCATAAATCTAAACTGGTTGTCTAAAGAAGAGGTATCATTCTTAACCAAGATTTTTTGTTTTATTTATTTTTCTACCTATTTAAAATATTATTTAACCATGATGATATAATAACATCAGTATATATAATATTCTAATATTTTATTATTTTAATGTAATAACCTACATCCATCTCCAATTTCATCAAAATGGGTAATGAAACCATTGTTCGTGTGTACGTCGGACTACCGCCTCACGAACTGATGTAATTAATTTTGCATAATCACCTCTCATATTTGTTTATGGTGATATATTTAATATATATATATATATATATTATATTCCTGAAATAATTTTAATTTTTTTAAAATTAATATATCATATAATTTCTCACCCTTCCATTCATTGAGAAATGATAACATTATTCGTGAGTACGTGTAGATTACCACCTCTATAAAGCGATGTGATTCGTTTTTCATTCACACATAACATGAATGAAATATATGAGTGTATTTAAATAAATTATTTTACATTTTTTATATAATTATAATTTTGAAATATAAAATAATACTTACTTTATTTCCATCATGATCATTGAAAAATGGAAGCATTACTCATGCATACGTACGGCCTACCATCTTTATGATTGTAACATAACTCATTTTTCATAACTATATTTCATGGTTTGTCAGAAAATTATAATTTATGTATAAAATTTATAATTATTTCATGATTATTAGTCTATATATGATTAAATAATGCCCATATTGACCATATTCAACCTTCGAAGTCATTTTTGACTTATGAGCCAAATGCCATAAAAATGTATAATGTGAACTTAAATTAATAAGTAATTAAATATAGAATTATAATAAATAAAATAAAAGGGATATAAAATTTAAAATATTACTTAAGAGAGTAAATAATTAACATAAATTTATTATTTATTAAGAAAAATAATATATGTGATGAGCTGGACTCGAGGTGAAGAACATGTTTAAAAAAAATAATATTTTAAAGTTTCCCTTCCAACTCTTTTTCTTTCATGTCTATGTTCTTCTAAATGTTTTAATAAAATTTTGATTTATGTTTCAATGAATTATAAAGTTTATTTTTGGATATATTTTACTTTCTTTTCAATATTTTCAAAAATAAACCTTTTTATGGTTTTAAGTAAGGGGCGATTTACTTTAAAAACCCTATTTTAAATATTTTAATGATTTGTTTTCTAAAACTTTATCTTCTTTATCCATATTATTAAATTTATTTTATTAATGTATTTATATGTAAATAAATTAATTATAAATTTTATTTTATGTCTCTTTTTAATTTCATTCAATAGTTTTAAAAAGTAAAATTTTACATATTTTTTATGGAACGTTTTTACTTTATTTACAAAAGACAAAAACAATGTTTTATTTTAATGTATATGGTGTCAATAAATTTTACCAAAACTACAAATAATATTTTATATTTGGATTTATTTATAATATTACTTATTTTATTCAAAGGAAAAACATCGTTCCTTTTATTCTAAGTATTTTTAAAATGAGTTTTAAATGGAATGGATATTTTGATATCTGGAAATTTTTTCCTTATGGGTGTAAGTGATCTCTCTAAAACACCCTTTTCTTTGGGTTATGAAATTTATCAATCTATATCACTTTCAACCTCTATATAAAGTTATATAATGATTATGAATTCTATATATATTTCTCTTACATATATACTGATCTTATTCTCTCTTTGATGGGTAATACATGCCTTATGTTTATTTATCAAATGCCTTCATTATGAAATTTCCTTTGATTATGATATGAGGAAAAATTATGAAACCCATCTCCTTATATGGGTAATTATTATGATTATGAATTATAATTGATTTAATTGTGTGTCATACATAATTATGAACATGTTATAATGGGTGTTACTAGATAATACTCCAATGCATTGGGTAAATATTTTGTCTCATGAGATGTTATGTAATGGAATAGGGAGTAAACCTAACCCACTACAAGACTCTGTCTAACATGTGATGTTGTTGTGGAAGTTATTCTTGACTTATTATTATGTTATGTTTTGTGTTTCTGAAACATTTAATATGTTTCCATGATCTTATGATACCATGGTCTTTATGTTATGTTCTCATATTATTACTCATGTGCGTATGTTTAAAGTAAAGTATATGCTATTTTGTAATAGTGAAATGTATAACTTTTTTAGAAAAAATTTCATAATATTTTCATAATTTCAAAGGAAATTTTATTAGTTTTATTATTACTTTAATATTTATGATGAATTTATTTATGAAAAAAATTGGGCAAAAAAGTTGATTTCTTGGGTAATAAAATATTTATTTTGAACCCAAAGTTAAATTTTGAAATAGACAAATATTATATAAGTATAAATGAACTAAAAAGTTTAATTCATTCTTTTAATGTTTCCCTTAATGAGTTTTTTTTCTCATACCATGTTTTAAAATGTTTTACACATGTTTTTACAGATGAGTATGGTCAAGGATGAGGTCAATATAAAAATTGTGAAGATATTTCCTGAAAAGAAAACTTTTTATATCATTAAATTTTTATTTTGTGGAAAAAATAGATACTAAGAAAAAGTGTCCACTTTGTGATGTAATATTTATTTATGTAAGGTTGTTGGAATAGTTATATAAAACTTTAAATCTTAAATATTAATAAATGTAAGAAAATGAATTTTTGACACAAAACTCAATATTATGTAATGTTTAATATTGGTTCTGTACAGTTGGTATAAAATCAAAGGTTTAGAAAACATTATAGATTATGTTGTTTTCATATGAGGTTATCCTAAGAGTTACATATACCATAATGGGTTTATAATTTTAATAATTATCCTAAGTTTAAAGACTTAGATACCCCTTTTGAAGTTTTCAGGGATTAAATTTAAAAGTTATTTATGATATTTTGGGATACATTTTATTTGGTTGAGGTATATGTAACCCTTATGTTTAATGTGAAGTATTATTTTGGAATAATTATATTACATTATTGGGGATGTGATATAAAAGGTATGAGATAAATTTTGAGGTTAAAACATTATTTAATGTTGATGTTATTGAGGTTATAAAGTTATTTATTTATAGAATTATCTATTTTGAACCTTTAGTGATTAAGTAATTAATGTTATTTCTGAAGAAGATCACTATAATTTTAGGGAATATTATATTATTAAGTTAAATAGATTATTATGGGATTTTATTTGATGAATAAAGTCTAAATTATATTTTTAAAGAATATATGACTTTAATGAGGTCTTATGGTGATTTATGAAATTTATGGAAATGATTATCATATCATGGAGATTAATGATTAATGAATAAACAGTTTTGGTATAAGACATTAAGAGTTGTTTATGTTATTTAAAGATAAATGTTAAATTTATCTTATAAGAATATACGATCAAATTATTATAATTTTTGGGTTTCAATCTTAGTTAGTAATATTTTAAAGAATTTTAAATTTAGTTATTTATCAAATGATCTAAGTTGAACTTTGGGTGTTATTATTGAGGATTTAGAGATTAATGTTGTATTTCATTATAAATAGGTTTATTATTTTTCAGAACTTGTATTACCTTATGATAACCATTTTGGTTTTGGTTATTTTACAGATATAAGAAGAATGTCATGTTATCTTTTTGTGGATTATGTGATCTGTTAGAAGCTTATTTTAGTTCTTTAGGCATGAAAAATTCATCTTGAATACTCATTTTTTGGATCAAAATATGATATTTTTGTGGAAAAATATTATAGGATAAAATTATACTTATCAAGTAGGTATATTTACTTATTTTATTTATATATATGGTAAATAATCTCTTATCTCTAGGAAAAAGGATCTTGAAATAAAAATGTTATCCTTTTACCCTCATTTTTGATGAATTGATGGTCTTTTTCACACCTCATTAGTTTATGATTTTTTGGTCATTGACATTCTATTGATCATTAAATTTCTTGGGATCAATGATCTGTAACACTCCCTATAATTATTTGGTAATTAATTTTTTATACATGTCCAAATTTTCTCTTCCCACTAATGTTATCATATCTGGAAACCTAGTTATGTAATGAACTTCATATTTTCTTTTTCCCTCTTTTCAAGAGGTAATTTTATCAACCATTATTTACGATGTGGGATTTCAAAATAGGTATTTTCACATGTCAAATTATTGTTTACTAAGACAAAGTTAAAATTTGGAGGATACAATTTATTAAAGGGGTAAGAATGTAACATCCTGAGATTAAAAAAAGAAAACTTTATTTAATTGCGAATATGACACACAACACTGAGCCTAAAAAAAGCATGAAATATTATTATTTAAATATAAACATTATATCCTAGCCATTAAATTAGTGGGTATGAATAATATTGAATAATTTATGAAGAATATATAAAGTTAATACTCAATATTTTCAACTTCTTAGTAAAAAATCACTCAATTTTTATTAACTCTATTCTATTCTTAAAAAAATATGTTTTTTTAAAAATTGATTTTTATTTATTTTTTGAGAAAATATTATAATTATTTTTTGTAACTTTTATAAATGGTATTTTATAAAAATGGTATCATTTTTTAAATAACTATATCAAAATTAACTTAGGTTAAAAGTTTGGGATTTTTCTAAAATGACTAATTTTTTAGTGAATAGTAAAAAAATAATCATTTTCAAATAATGTAATTTATTCTCATTGAAAAAGGCCCATAATATTTTGAATTTGATCATAAATTAATATATATATCCTTTAGTTATAAATAATATAATTAATTTCATATTAATAAATATTATAGTTGATCTTAGTATAAAAATATTTTTATACTTAAAAATCATTTTCAGAAAACCATTTTTTCATTATGCTTAATGGGATTAATATAAAAATAATTTCAACCATTTATAGTGATTGAATTTTATTAAATGGATTCTATATTTGTAATAATAATAATAAAAAATATTTAATATGGTCAACTTAATTTTTGGACATAATGAATATTAAAAACAGTAAAATTTTATCACCATAGTAAAAGGGTAAATCAGAAAATTAAAGTTAAAAATAATATGATAAGAAAAATAAAATGAAAATAACACTTGAATTTATCCCATTTTATTAATTAAATTATACCCTTATAACCTTTTAATTGAAAATTAATTGTTTATAGGACACATTTTCATAAAAATGACCAATATAATATTTAAAGAAAAGAAAAAGGAAAAATATCACTCTCTTGCTTTTAAATATATCTTATATGTTCAAATAGAGATAAAATAAATTTGTGAATTAATATTAATGGTTATTTTTAGCATAATAAAATTATTTTCATGATGTTATTTTTTTATATTTTTTGATTATATAATTACCTTAAATTCTTATTATATGCTGAAACAATATCTATTCAATTAATAGAAAAATAAAAAATTAATTTTAAAAATATTAAAAGTAATATAAATTGAAATAATTAATGAGTTCCATGAATTTTTTAGATAAAATAACATGTTATATATGTTTCAATGGAATATATTTGAATTACTTTACTGTTATGCTATTTTCAAAGTCAAATTAAATGAATTGTTTCAAAAATGACATTATTGTTATTTTTTAATAAATACTATTTTATTAAATGATTTAAAATACCTAAAAATCATATCTTTGACCAAGTTATTTGTATATATTTAAAAATATCAACTATGGTCCATTAATAGACAAAATTTCCTTTTATATTAAGTATATTGACCCCTAAAGAGTAAAAAACATCATTATCATGGTAATTTTCAAAAAGGGTCAACACGAGTTAAAAACAGAAGATAAGGGTGAAAAAGTCAACTTACCTTATCAAAATTTTATTTTATGAGATAATTTAAATGCATAATCACATTTTATTTAATTTATATCATTTTGGATCAATTTCTCCATGAAAATTAATTTATATTAATTGAATACTTTAATAAATTTCAAGGGTGCCCCTCCCCTCACTCATAAAAGGGAACCTCTTCTCCTATATTCTTAAAACTTAAAAAACCTTATAGTTTTTAAAATACCTACCTAAATACATTCCTTAATTACTTTACACCATATTGGAGGAATTTTTTTGATTAAATACCCTCATAAGAAGGCATTTTTTGTAAACCAGAGGAGGTTGTCTGAAGAAGAGGTATCATTCTTAACTGATCATTTTTGTTTTATTTATTTATTTAACTCATTAAAATATTATTAAAACAATATTATATAATAAAATAAGTATCTAACATATACTTATATGTTATTATGTTAATTTAATAACCTAAATCCATCTATTTTATATCAAACTGTAAATGAAACCATCATTCGCGGACTACCGACTTGCAAACCAATGTAATTCATTTTCCATAATCACCTCTCATGTGTGTTTATGATTATGAATGTAATTTATATATATTAAATTCATAAAATATTTATAATTATATAAAATTAATTTATGATATATTTTCTTACCCTTCTATTCATTGAAAAATGATAATGTTGTTTGTGTGTAGGTGTGGATTACCACCTCCATGTAGTGATGCGATACATTTTTCATTTATGCATCAAATAAACGATATATATAAGTTTATTAAAAGAAATAATATGATATTTATGATATAATTATCATTATGGAAGTTTAAAATAATACTTACCATCTTTCTATCATGATCATTTAAAAATAGATACGTTACTCATGCGTACGTATGACATACCGTCTCTTTAATTGTAATGTAGTTTATTTTTCATAACCATATTTCATGGTTGATTTTAAAAGTATAATTAATGTATGAAAAATATAATTATTTTATGATTATTATTCTATATATGATTAAATAATGACCTCATTTCTCATAGTCAACCCACCAAATTCATTTTGGACTTATGAGTTTAATATATCAAAACATCTGACACAAACCTAAATTATTAAGTAATTGAATATAACATGACAATAAATAAAATAAAAGGGATAGTAAAATTTAAAATGATTCTTAATAAAGTAAATAATATACATAATTTTATTATTCAGGAAGAAAAATAATGTATGTGATGATTCAGACTCGATGTAAGATACATTCTTTTAAAAAGTATCATCCTTTAAGGTTTACCTTAAAACTCATTATTCCATGTACCTGCTATTCTAAATGTTTCAATAATTTTTTTATTTATGTTTAAATTGATTATAAACATCATTTTTTACCAAATTTGACTTTATTTACAATGATTTTAGGATTCTTTTTAAGGTTTTATGTAAGGTATACTTTACTTTAAAAACTTCATTTTAATTTTTTTAAAGATTTATTTTCTAAATCTTTATATTCCTTCTCCATATTCTTATAGTTATTTAAATTATGTATTTATATGGAAATAAATTTATTATAAAGTAAATTTTATGTCTTTTTTTTACTTTATTTTAAAGGTTTTAAAAATTAATGTTTTTATGCATCTTATACTAAATGTTTTTACTTTATTTACAAAATACCAAAGGAATGATTTATTTTAACGTATATATAATAAACAGATTTTACCACTACAACAACCATTTTTGGATATTTAGATTTCTTTATTATATTTATTATTATATTAAAATAAATACTCAATTTAATTTAATTTTAATTATTTTAAAAATGGGGTTTAAATGAAATTTATATTTTGATATCTGGAAATGTTTTGCTTATGGGTGTTAGGGATCTCTCTAAACCACCCTTTTCTTTAGGTTATGAACTTTATCTCTCTATATTTCTTTTTTATCACTATTTAAAGTTATGGAATCTTTCTAAATTCTATATACATGTCTCTCACATAAATAATGATATTATTCTCCCTTCCTTTTATGGGATAATACATTCCTTATGTTTATTTATCAAATTCCTTCATTATGAAATTTACTTTGATTGTGATATGAGGTAAGATTATGCATCCCATTTATTTTTATGGGAAATTATTATGATTATGGATTATATTTGGATTAATTTTATGGAATACATAATAATGTAAATGTTATGATGGGTTCACCCATATTGAAATCTAATGCATTGGGTAAATTTTTTGTCTCATGCGACATTGTTTATGAGACCAGGGAGTAAAACTAATCCACTGTGTGACTCTTTCCACCATGTGATGTTGTCTTGGATGTTACCTTGACTTATGATCATGTCATGTTTTATATTGCTTATATATTTTCTATGTTTCTATGGTCTTATGATACCATATTATTTAAGTTATTATCCCATACGATTACTCATGAGATTATATTTAAAGTAAAGTATATGTCACTTCATATGGGTGAAATGCATATTTTTTTTTGAAAACGTTTTCAGTGGTTTTTCGTGATTTCAAAGGAACCTTTATGAGTTTTATTTTTTACTTTAATATTTCTTATGAAAATTTTTATGAAAATATTTGGGAAGAAAAGTTTATTTCTTGGGTAATAAATTTTTTATTTTGAACCCAAAGTTTAATTTTGAAAAATAAAATTCTTGTGTAAGTATTAATAAACTAACATGATTATTTTATTATTTTAATATATCCATTACTAAGTTTTTTATGTTTATACCACATTTTAAAATGTTTTCCATCGGTTTTTAAGGATGAATAGGGAAAATGATGAAGTCAAGATGAAATTTCTTAAGATATATCAGGAAAAGGAAAAAATTTATATCATAAAAGTTTTGTTATGTAGGGAAAATGGATACTAAGATAAAGTTTATAATTTATGATATAATATTTATTTATACAAGGGTGATGACCTAATTCTCTAAAACTATAAAGCATAATGATCCTCAAATGTGAGAAAATGATTTATTGAATCAAAAATCAAGATTATATATTCTTTAAGGTTGGGTCATTACAGATTTCTTCTCCTCTATTTATTTATGGATTTTATAAGTTTTCCTTTTAGTTTCCTCTCTCTAAACACTCAAAGGTTCAAAAAAAATGTTTTTAAGTAAAATTGATTTTTTTTCTCAATTCAGTTAGGTTTATTTTTTTACAGGTCCATATTTTCATTAAAATATTTATAGAATGATTTTATTATATACTAAAGTTGTATTAAATAAATTTTTACCCATGTTTGAATTTACATAAAATGTTTTTAAATGAATATTCATAACGTTTTCTCTATTAATTAATTTTTACCATAGGTGTGAACACAATATTTGTTTTAACAGACATTTCTCGAATAGATATTTTTAATATCATGACTACTCTTTTATTTGAAGTTTTCTTTAACATTTTCAATGTTTTTTTCAAGGAAAATGTTTTCTTTAATATTTTGGAAATTTTTAGATTTTAAATAAGTGATATCAAAATGAAAAATGTATTTTTATTATAAAATATTCTTGGGATATTTTAAAGTAATTTTTGAATCTATGATAATATACTTTAATGTTACTTATGCTTTATTGGGGATACGATCCTATGGTACCATACTTATTATTTTTCTAGATGGTTTTTGATTATGATGGTGAAATATTAATTAAACCTATTTTATTTTACAAGGGTTAAGCTATGATGAAACGATAAATGTTTTCATGATCTTGTAGCATATATATGAATGAATTATATGATGGTTAGTTCTGTTATATACCTCCAATTAATTGGGTAAAGATTTAAGTTTTATGAGATCAAATGGTACATGGGATTTTATCCCAATACCAAAGCAGGTACACAAGAAGTTATCCCAAGACTAATAAGTGATAAATGTATTAGTGGGTAGAATTGACATAATATTTATATGATTATGATTATCCCTTAATTTATTCAACTCTTTTTTAACATGACCTTATGCTAATGTTATGCTCTCATGGACCATGTTTTTTTATTCCCTTTTGATTCATATATTATGAACTGCCAATATTTATGACATGACTCATGATTATGATCAATAAATTGATGAGTATGAATTTCAAATGTTAAGATAATATTATCACACCCTTATTCTCATGTTATGATTAAAAATTAAATTTTATTTATCTCTCCCTTATTTACCCTTACTGCACATATGATATCACCCTTTATTATGTTTTAATTTCCCCAAGGTATGAATAAAGGTTTTAAGTATGATATATCCAAGAAGGGTTCTAGTTATAAAGAACATCGTGGGATATGATGTTGATATTTTATATAATTGTTATTTATGTATCCATGTTTCTAAATACCTTAAGATTTTATGGTTCTAGCATGGATCTTAAGGATATATAATGAATATTAATATAATAGGATGTAAAAATTATGTATGTAATGTTTTGTTATCCCCAGTTGGTATTAAAGTAGGGTTTAGTTATTTTTAGTAATTAAGATGATAAAAGTTTAGTGATAACCCTTAGGATAAGCCTAAGTATAAGAGACCATTTTAAGTTATGGTAAATAAGGAAGTGTGGTTTTCAAGGAAAATACAACCCCATATTGATATTGGAAAGTGGATATGGATGTAACATAGAATCACCTAGGGGTAAAAACTCTGAAAGGGGTGGATTTATTATTAACTCGATCATCACAGGTGTACAATGAGTCGACCTAAGACTGTACACCTAGATAGACACTCTTGAGGGATATTCTTAGGTTAATTCATAATTTATTTTTAAACCATTATGAATGATTTGAATATATAATGGCCATAGAAAACCTAGGTTTGACCTAAGCCATCACATATTGAAAATAATGTGTCATGATTTATACATCCTATGAATGATTTTTCCTGGTTATATGTTTACTTAATATGATTATTGTTTCTCACACTTTGCATTTTGATTTTATATAATGGATGGTACCTAGAGGAATCATGTTAATGCTAAATTTTAGAGATGATGAAATGATTTTAATTATGATAAACCAAATTAAATGGAAGATGGAATGTGAAAACTTGGGATTATTACTAATATGATATATCAATGTATGATTAAAAACCTAAACATAGGTGAGTTTTTAAATAAAACAAATAATAGAAAAATGAATTTTCATAAAGACCATGGAGGAATGAAGATTCAACTTCCTACATATCAATAATGTGGGAAGAAACACCCATAGAAATGTTTCAAAGAAATGATAAGATGTTTTGGGAGTGAAAATGGGCATAGAGTGAGAAATTTCATGTGAATAATATAGAGTTAAATAGAAATAAATAAAGTATATCCTAAGGTACCATTTATAGTTTAAAATATTATGTGTGGTGAAATTGATAATTATTCAAGTTAATACCTTAATCCAAGGGCTAACTCCTTAACCAAATAAGGGACTATGCTATGCCAATCATTGAAGTGGAAAGATTGAAATTTTTATGTATTGGGATGTGAGAATTATGTTGTAGAAGTGTTTTTATCAATGACATTCTGGTTATAAGAATCGTGAAAAATCTAAGGACTATTCTATAATAGTTTTTTCATAAGGGTTTTAAAGAATATGTTGAATGGTATTGATAACCATGAAAAGTGATTTAGTGGTAAGGTGATATTTTTCAAAAACAAATGATTAAGGTATAAATTACACTTAATTTTTTCCTGATATTGAGATAATAAATCTTGGTTGGGATAAAGAGATGATTGATATTTATAAAGTAAATTTGATAGTATTGTAGACATTGAATTTTATTAGAGATTTGATGATAAAGAGATTTATAATGAAGTTTATTTCATTTTTGGATTTTTGGAATATATTTTATAGTTTTTTATTTTATTTTAGGAGTAAGAGTAGAGTTAATTTTTAGAAGTATATATGTTTTCATTGAGGTTTTATGGTGATTCAGGTTATTATAATGTTTTAGGTGAATATATGACCAAGGTATTCATGTGTTTGGTATGTGACACTAAGAGTTAATTTTTTTTGGGATTAAAGTTAAGTTTAGTTTGGAAATATTGCACCCTTTTTTATAAATTTTTCTATTTTTGGACACTAGTTAAGAATTATTTTAGTATTTTTATAATTTATCTATTTATTTATAGAATTAAGTAGAACATTGTGAATTATTATTGAAATATTTATGATTTATCTTTTAAATGAAGATTTATTCATATTTATTATTTTATCATGTACTAACCATTTTGGTTCCAGTAATATAATAGAAAATTAAGGAATAACTTTTTGACCCTTTTTTGGATTTAATAACTTATTAAAGGTTAATTTTAGTACTTCGAACATTAAATATTCTTCATGAAAATTTATTTTAAATCAAGTAGGGGTAGAAAACTATTCAAATAACAACCAAAGGATGAAATTAAATTTATAAATTTGAATAAATCAAGTAAGTTTATTTTCATATATTTCATGGTAAAATAATTCTTCAAATATTGCAATAGGATATTGAAAATGGTTTTTTTCTTGTTCTTACAATCATTTCTAATGAATTTGTAGTCTTTTAACCCCTTACTGATTTATGGTTTTGTTGTCATTACCTTTTGCATGATCATGTTTCATCAATCTCTATTATTTTTTAGACATTATATTTCCCATTCATGCCTATAGTTTCACTTCCTTATATTATTATCCTTATATGGGAACCTGATTTTTATTATTTCAGGTAACCTTTATGTTTCCCACTTTCCCAATTCAAAAAAAGTTTTGTTATCCCCTTGTATGATGCTGGTTTTCAACAAATTTATTTTCAAGTATTGAACCATTTATTTTCAAAATAAAAAATTACAACGATGGAATTTATTTAGTGGGGATATAATGCCCCAAAAATAATATTGTGCTTGATATCTTTCCTAACATGTAACACCAAACTTTTGGAAAACTGCAATATGTTGTAAAAATATTATTATTTAAGTATGACCATTATAAACTAACCATCAAATTGACGACATGAATCATAATAACCAAATTATGAAAAAATATTTATGAACTTTTTTTATAATGAAAATGTATTGATTAATTCATAATAAATAACTAATAAATTTTCAGCAAAGTCATTTTATGCTTTGAAAATATATTTTCTTAAAAAATAGTTTTAATTTCACTCTGTGAATATAAAATATAATTAAAATATAATAATTTTATAAATTTTATTTGAGTAAATTATAATCATTTTTAAAAAAAATTATTTCAATATTATCTTAGGGTGAATTTTTGAGATTTTTCTGAAAATATTTATTTTTAAGTGTATAGTGAAAAATACCAATTTTTATAAAACTATCATTTCTTTTCATTGAATAAAGTAATTTAAAAATACTATAATTTTTTTAATTTTATCTTAAAGTAAATTAATCCTTATTTAATTATAAATAATATAATTAATATTATTATACTTAATTTTGGCATATGTTTATTTTTGGGCTTAAAAACACATTTTTCTAACAACTATATTTCATTGAGTTTTATAAATTTATATTAAAATGGATTTATGATACTTAAATAAATTTAATATTTAAAAATTTATTCCATATTTTTAATCATTAAGTTAACTTTTTTTAAATTGTTTGCTTTTATTTTTGGTCATTTGAATAGTAACTATTATACAGATTTGTTACCTCAGTAAGGGTAAAATAGGTAAATTGGTATAAAAACTATGGGATATGGCTTTAAAATATCTATAAAACTTGAATTTTTTATATTGGATTAGTTTTTTTTCAACTAAATACATCCAATATATAAAAAAATGTCCAATTATAGACACTTTTCTTTGATTATAACATTTTCATTATTTTAATAAAATGAAAAATATAAAATTTCACTCTCTTGATTTTAATTTATATTATTTATTTTGATAGGTATAAAAATAAATTATGAATGAATATAAATGGATTTTTTTAATAAAAATAATTTATTTTTATGATATTAATTTATTTTTAAATTTTTATTGATGATATAAGTACCTTAAACGCTTACGCAACATCGATACAATGCTTGTGTAAGAAAAAGAAAAATCAAAGTATGTAAAGACCCGAAAATTTCAAGGAATTTTTTTTCTTAATTTCTTTGGGATTTTACAAGAACGCAGTTTCTGACGGCACCTGATTCCAAGGCCCGGTGTGCCTGGAATCCATTTTCGAAGTTTAGCTCGGGTACGTTTAGTGAACGAACGAGTGGGTTATTCTAACTTTTGAACCGGTGCTCGGAATCAAAATCCGAGGGCACCGATGAAACCGAAACGCCGGTAGTTTCTTAGGTGGACTTTTACCGTCGGTGCGTTTGTTCGGGGGGTTTAAGGAAGAAATAAATAAAATTGTGAACAATTTTATTTTTGATATTCAAGGAAGTTAAAATATACCATGGGAAGTTGTTGGTGGGGTCCACAATCACCCAACTTCCCATGTGTGAATATGAGGGAGGTGGGGCCCACACCCACCTAACCTCCCACAGGAGAGTTTAGTGTGGTGGGGCCCACATGAGACCATAACCCCCTTGAACTTCTTATAACCCCCTTAAACTCCCTTGCACTTAATGTGCCAACTCCCCTTAATTCTCATTAACACCCCTTGTGTTTAATTGTATAACTCCTCACCTTCTTCTCTCACCTTCCTAACTCCCTCTTAATTTTTTTTTGAGAAACTCCTTCTCTCCCTCTCTCCCTCTTTATTTCATGCCAACTCACGTTAAATTAATTGACTAAACCTATTCAATTAATTTAACTAAAGAGTTTGAATTTTAAGTTTGAAATGATTGGCATGTTGTAATAAAATAAGAGTAAGTCTTATTTTATTTGGGGTTGGGATTGTTGGGTGGGAGAGACTTTGTGAGAAGAAGAAGAAGAAGAAGGAAGAGAAGAGGATTCCTCCTCATCGAAGAACGACACTTCCTTATCAAAGAACAACACCCTTCCTTGATGAAGAACGAGACGCCGACCGTGGAGACGGACACCAACAAAAACGTTCTTCTTCTTTTTCTGACGTCGGAAAAATCGATACCATTCTACCGCGATGTTCGACTTCCGCGACTCGACGACGTGGGACGTCAATTTCGAGGTAGGGGTTTAATCTTCGTTCATGTTTAATTAACGAACTTCGTTGATAATTGTTGGCCGCTTGCTATCATTATAACGGGAGGAGGTCGGACCGCACAAACACGACCGAACCACCTCCCCCTTTTTCTATCGTACCCGTTGTGGCTCGAACGAAGGTGACGCGGTGCCGTCGCACCGCGCAGAAACAAATAAGAAGTGTGGCGCCGTCGCACCACGCCGTTGAGGTTGAACGAAGCTGCGGTGTCGTTGTTCCATGCCGAAAAAACACGAAGAGGCCGCGATTTGTTTTTTTTTGATGTGCGGATCGACGGGCGATGACGAATCGGGCCACAATGGTGTTTGAATCCCTCAGCAGTGAAGATCGGGTCTCGGGAGGACTGTTGGTGAAGACGACAGGCGAAACGAACCACCGGAGCTTGTCCGTTGGTCCGCAGAAGGCGGCGGCGGCACGCCGCCGGAGCAAACTGTCGCGGCTGAGCCGCAGCGGTGGGGGAAGAACCGGAATGGATTCGGCCGTTCCGGATTGGGGCAGCGCGGCTTGTGCCGTGCCGGTTCGTCAACCGCGGGGGTTGTGACACCCCCCCGCCCCCGCTGGCCACACGGGCGCCGCGCCAGCGCCATGCCGCCCGGGCCGCCCAGGCCGCGCCCTATTGGGCCGGACCCAGACCTAGGTCGGGTCGACCCGGTTCGGGCCGACCCGGGGGGGGGGGGGGGGGTATATGGCCCGGTCGGACCGGGCCCGAACCCCCTAATTTCGGACAGATCCGTTAATATGTCCATAACATGGGCTACGGACCTCCGATCGATGAAAAGTCAGTTGCGATGCAATCCTTGGATCGATACGGTCGTTTAGGTATATTACACTAAAGGTTTCGGAGAACTTTGGGTATGGCCGGATTGGTTCAAACCCGAAACCAACCGGGCCCTCGGAGCGGAAATGCTTATAACTTGAGCTCCGGACGTCCGATTGATGTGCCGTCGACTTTGTTGGATTCCTCTTGATGAGACGGAACTTTTGGCATACTTCAACTGAGGTTTGGATTCAGTTGGATTGTGTCCAGGTTGTATTGAACTCGAAATCCAACCGGGCCCCTGGAACAGAAAAGCTGATAACTTTCAGACCAGACGTCTGTTTGACGAACCGTCAGCGGCGTTGGTGATCTCATTGAGAAACCATCCCTATGAGTATAACCTATGAGAGTTCTGGGTACATTTGAGATATGTTTGGGTTGGTTCGCACACGAAACCAACCGGGCCCCTGGGACGAAAAGACTAATAACTCACAGACCGGGCGTCCGATTGACGTGTCGTCTGTTGCGTTGAGACCCCTATGACGAGGCGGTCCTTTGTGATACTTCTTAGTAGGACTTGTGATACTTGGAGTATCGACCTGTAGCTCATGGAGCAGAGCCTCCCGGAGAAAAGCGTACGGAGTACGGAGACCGTGTAGCTGGCTGAGACCTGACGACTGCTTGACCGACTCGACTTGGAGTGAGTCAACTAGCCCAGTGGATGAAGCACTACTATGTTTGGGTGCAGACCCATGGCAGATGGAGCACTACTGTGTTTGGGTGCAGACCTGCGGTACTCAACAGAAGGAGTACCTCTGCAGGCTATTAGGGGGGGGGGGGTGCACTACTGTGTTTGGGTGGCAGACCCCGGCGGGAAGCACTACTGTGTTTGGGTGGCTGACCCGCAGTACTCGACAGGAGGAGTACCTCAACAGTCTTATGTTAGTAAGAATTACCTCAGAGTCGTGACAGAATCACTGTACTCATCAGAGACGGGGCTCTTCAGCAGTTACAGTTTCAATAGTGAAAATCCTGGTTTGAGCTGAGTCTATGACATTTGTGTTTACCTCATGATTGAGATGGGTCACTTGATAACTTAGGTATATGTATGAGCATATACCTAGGTAGTGGTTATCCGTTGATTTCATAACCTTTGTGTTTCCTCATGATTGAGATGGGTTACTTGATAACTTAGGTATATGTATGGGCTTATACCTAAGTAAGGGTTATCTGTGGAGATCTTTCTTTGTGGTTATCCTTGTTGGATTTAGTGAGACCTTGAGGGTCTCGGGGTCCCTATTGAGTATCGTATTCTCACCCCTGCACGGGCTATGCCCGCACCTCGTTGTGTTGGTTGCAGACAACGGACAGCGCTGACGGAGGCCGAGTGTTCGAGGACTGGACGGTACCTAGTGGTGGACTTCATGACGAGACGATACTCAGAGGAGGTTGACGGGAGAGAGCGTTGTGGAGGCTATATGTACCTACCCTTCAGGTAGGATCCGTGGTGGATGATCCAGGAGCAGCGATATCTGTACTTACCCTTCAGGTAGGATCCGAGGTGGATGACCCAGGAGCTGCTTCTATTCTTCCAGCTGTTTGTCTTTTCTGTTGTACTTCCTTTCAGTTGTAGCTGTACTTTTCAGTTGGGTTTGTATTCTGGCCCTTTTTACTTTTTATCACTTTCTTTTGTACTTATTGTATTACTTCTTCTTGTACTCTGTGGTGTTTTGTTTACTTTTATAAAGGCAATTCCTTCCTAGTTATCGGGATTTACGCCTTTGGTGCTAGTTGATAGCCCTTGGCCTATGGAAGGCAGGCTTGGGGTAGTCACGACACGGGCCCCGAGGATGGGTCATGAAAAATTAGTATCAGAGGAGTCGGTTCTACCACAAAACTTGTAACTCTGATATTTCTTTTCTGTGAAGCAATAGTGTTAAGGGTACCGAGTGTGGTTTTCAGTTCAGGGAGTCCAGTATTTGTGCGGGTGGCCGACGTATCCATACACCAGGACCCTGCCAACTGATTTCCGACTTTGTGCACGAAAACACTGATTGCATGTGTGTTTTCATAGGTTTTCCCTTAAAACAGCTCAAACCAGGTCAGATCCCCAGGTATAAATCATTTGACCGTGTCACGTTTGTTTCTTTCAGGATGCCTCCCCACAGACGACCAGCTAGAGCCCCGAGAGTTGTACATACTAACAACCTACCGAGCGACATGGCCTCAGTATAGGGCTCTATCCCAGTTGAGGAACCAGCGGAGGCACCGAAGGTACTACCACCTGTTGGGCCACCGATGCCACCAGCCCCAGCAGCAGAGGGTGCACGTCGCTTGAGCGCACTGCACAAGTTCCAGCGCCAGAGGCTACCCACGTTCAGGGGAGAAATGGACCCGCAAGCGGCTGAGGATTGGATGAAGGCTGTGGTGAGAGTATTCAGGCTAGTGGGGACACCAGCAGACTGCATGGTGATCCTTGCTGCCAGCCTTCTTCAGGCAGCAGCAGGCAGATGGTGGATCCTGATGCTCCAGATGCATGACGAGGAAAAACTTCTGTGGGAAGACTTCGAGAGCCTGTTCTGGGCAGATTTTGTACCAGCCACCCTTCGAGCGGTGCGTATACAGGAGCTACTGCATCTACAGTAAGGTAGCATGATGGTGGCATAGTACTCAGCGAGGTTCACAGACCTCTCACGCTACTCCACAGATACGGTACGAGACCCATTCTTCAGGGACCGAACTTTCGAGCAGGGGCTCAGGCGAGAGATTATAGCTTCTGTTGTTTCTCATAGCATCCCGACGAAGACAGGGGTGTTGGAGAGAGCCCTCTTAGTGGAGAGTTTCCTTGCCGAGCAGTCTCCATCAGTAGGACCCACCACTAGCCGGCATGCGGAAGAGTCTTCTGCAGCAGGTAGTAGACAAATGATGTAGAGGTCCAAGGGGACCAGACCTACAGGTGGTCGGCCGCATGACATAGGGTCGGTAGTGCACGGAACCCAGGGGAGTGACAGATCCAGAGCTTCCATGCTGTGTTACACGTGCGGCGGACAGGGTCACATGGCTTGTGACTGTCTGACCCACCGCTCGGATGATCAGCAGATAAATGAAGGACCTCCCAGGTAGAGGCAGAGGTTCGATCGAGGCGGACCGCAAGGAGACGAAGGCCCAGGGAGGGGAGTTGGTCATGCAGCTGGAGGTGGAAGACGCTTCGAGGTGTTTCCACCACCACACCAGGAGGTCCACCCTGCCCGCAGGGAACAGGTGGACATGGGAGAGCTCAGCTTCAGGCAGCAGAAGAATATGACTACGGAACTCCGAAAGCTGGAGGACAATAGATGGACTAGTTCCAGGCATGGGAACTTTGATCTTGGTGCTTCTAGTTTCCTTGTTGTCATTGTTGTGTGTCTTTGTACTTCGAGCTACAGTAATAAAAGACACTTGTCCTTGTGACATTTTCTTCCTTCCTTTTTGTGTACTGAGAGGTCCCAGTTAAAACTGTTGACTTGACCCTCACTTTCGAGATTCCTACTAGAGGAGGACCAGTTACCTCAAACTGATGCCGACAGTGTGACTCAAACCTTAGAGGTGAGAGTGACGGTTGGATCTCTTGGTAGTAACGTCGAGTCCTTACGATGTAATCCATGGAATGAATGCATCATTCCTATCCGGATTGACTGTATTAGGCAAAGAACGTGGTTCATCCAGGGGATGAGACCGAATTTCTCTTATCAGCAAAGAAGAAATCTTAGCAGCTCTTGTGGGACAAGATATGGTCCAGGCTATGATGGAGAAGGTGGAGATCATCCATGAGAAGATGAAGACTGCACAGTGTAGATAGAAGTCCTATGTTGATAGGAGACAGGACCACTGTAATTTGAGGATGGAAACCACATTTTCTTATGGGTCTCACCTTGACGAGGTCTATGGAGATGTTTCCGAGGCGGTAATAAATCTCCGAGGTTCAGCGGACCTTTTTAGGTCCTCAGTAGGGCAGGTGAGGTGGCTTACCGTTTGACCCATCAACCTTAGTTTCACCAGGTGCACGATGACTTCCACGTATCTCAGCTGGGGAGATACGTGCTTGACCCGACGCATATCATCAACCATGGGGAGTTGGACATTGGCGACAGGGTGACTTTTGCGGGGTTCTAGTAGAGGTTGAGGATTGAAAGGAGTGGGTCCTACGAGGATGGTTGATTCCTCTTGTGCACTTTTGTTGGAAGCGCGGGAACCTCCAGGAGAGCACATTAGAGCGGAAGGCTCAGATTCATGCTCAATACCACTTTTGTATCCCTAGTTTGTGTTAAAGATTTACAGGAACGTAAATCCCTAAGGTGTGAGTAATTTAAAGACCCGAAAATTTCAAGAAATTTTTTTCTTAATTTCTTTGGGATTTTACAAGAACGCGGTTTCTGAAGGTACCTGATTCTGAGGTACCGTGTGATCAGAATCCATTTCCGAAGTTTAGCTCGGGTAAGTTCAGTGAATGAATGAGCGGGTTTTTCTAACTTTTGAACCGGTGCTCGGAATAGAAATCAGAGGGCACCGATGAAACCGCAGCGCCGATATTTTCTTAAGTGGATGTTTACCGTAGGTGCGTTTGTTCGGGGGGTTTAAGGAAGAAATAAATGAAATTGTGAACAATTTTATTTTTGATATTCAAGAAAGTTAAAATCTACCATAGGAAGTTGTTGGTGGTGTCCAAAATCACCCAACTTCCCATGTATGAATATGTGGGAGGTGGGGCCCACACTCACCTAACCTCCCATGGGAGAGTTTAGTGTGGTGGGGCCCACACGAGACCATAACCCATTGAACTTCTTATAACCCCCTTAAAATCCCTTGCACTTAATGTGCCGACTCCCCTTAATTCTCATTAACACCTCTTGTGTTTAATTCTATAACTCCTCACCTTCTTCTCTCACCTTCCTAACTCCCTCTTATTTTTTTTGGGAAACTCCTTCTCTCCCTCTCTCCCTCTTTATTTCATGCCAACTCACGTTAAATTAATTGACTAAACCTATTCAATTAATTTAACTAAAGAGTTTGAATTTTAAGTTTGAAATGCTTGGCATGTTGTAATAAAATAAGAGTAAGTCTTATTTTATTTGGGGTTGGGATTGTTGGGTGGGAGACCCTTTGTGAGAAAAAGAAGAAGAAGAAGGAAGAGAAGAGGATTCCTCCTCATCGAAGAACTACGCTTCCTTATCAAAGAACGATACCCTTCCTCGATGAAGAACGAGAGGCCGACCGTGGAGACCGACGCCAACAATAATGTTCTTCTTCTTCTTCTGACGTCGACAGAATCGATACCGTTCTACCACGACGTTCAACTTCCGCGACTTGATGACGTGCGACGTCAATTTAGAGGTAGGGGTTTAATCTTCATTCAAGTTTAATTAATGAACTTCGTTGATAATTGTTGACTGCTTTCTATCATTATAACAGGAGGAGGTCGGACCGCACAAACACGACTTACCCACCTCCCCCTTTTTCTTTCATACCCGTTGTGGCTCGAACGAAGGTGACATGGTGCCATTGCACCGCGCGGAAACAAAGAAGAAGAGCGGCACCATCGCGCCGTGCCGTTGAGATCGAATGAAGCCGTGGCGCTGTCGCGCCGCGCCAGAAAACCACTAAGAGGCCGCGGTTTGTTTTTTTGACGTGCGGATCGACGGGCGCGCAGAAGGCGGCGAAACGCCAACAGAACAAACCACCGCGGCTGAGCTGCGATGGTGGGGGAATAACTGGAATGACTTCGGCCATTCCGAATTGGGGCTGCGCAGCTTATGCCGCACCGGTTTGTCAACCGCGGGGAATTGTAACGCCCCCCATCCGCTGGCAACGCGGGCGCCACGCCAGCGCCAGGCCGGCTGGGTTGCCCAGGCTGGGCCGCACCCACCGGGCCGGGCCGCGCCCTATTGGGCTGCACCCGGACCCGGGTCGGGTCGACCCGGTTTGGGCCGACCCGGGGGGGGGGGGGGGGGTATCAAGCCGGGTCAGACCGGGCTCGAACCCCCTAATTTCGGATAGATCCGTTCAAACGTCCATAACATGGGTTACAGACCTCCGCTCGATGCACCGTCAGTTGATATGCGATTCTTGGATCGAGACAGTCCTTTTGGTATATTACACTCAAGGTTTCTGAGAACTTTGGGTATGGCCGGGTTGGTTCGAACCCGAAACCAACCGGCCCCTCGGAGCGGAAACGCTTATAACTTGAGCTCCGGACGTCTGATTGACGTGCCGTCGACTTTGTTAGATTCCTCTTGATGAGACGGAACTTTTGGCATACTTCGCCTGAGGTTTGGACGCAGTTGGATTGTGGCCGGGTTGGATTGAACCCGAAATCCAACTGGGCCCCTATAATGGAAAAGCTGATAACTTTCAGACCAGATGTTCGTTTGATGAACCGTCAGCAGCGTTGGTGATCTCATTGAGAAATGGTCCCTATGAGTATATTCTATGAGAGTTTGGGGTACAGTTGAGATACGGCCGGGTTGGTTCGCACACGAAACCAACCGGGACCCTAGGATGAAAAGGCTAATAACTCACAGACCGGGCGTCCGATTGACGCGCCTTCTATTTTGTTGAGACCCCTATGAAGAGGCAGTCCATTGAGACACTTCCTCGTGGGACTTGTGATACTTGGATTATAGACCTATAGCTCGTGGAGTGGACCCTCCCGGAGACGAGCGTACAGAGTACGGAGACCGTGTAGCTGGCTAAGACCTGACGACTGCTTGACCGACTCGACTGGGAGTGAGTCGACTAGCCCAGTGGACGGAGCACTACTATGTTTGGGTGCAGACCCATGGCGGATGGAGCACTACTGTGTTTGGGTGCAGACCCGTGGTACCCAACAGAAGGAGTACCACTGCAGGCTATTGGGGGGGGGGTGCACTACTATGTTTGGGTGGCAGACCCCGGCGGGGAGCTCTACTGTGTTTGGGTGGCTGACTCGCGATACTCGACAGGAGCAGTACCTAAGCAGTCTTAGTTTAGTGAGAATTACCTCGGAGTTGTGACAGGATCATTGTACTTGTCAGAGACGGGGCTCTTCAGCAGTTACGGTTTCGATAATTAAAATCCTAGTTTGAGCTGAGTCTATGACCTTTGTGTTTACCTCATGATTGAGATGGGTCACTTGATAACTTAGGTTTATGTATGGGAATATACCTAGGTAGTGGTTATCTGTTGATTTCATAACCTTTGTGTTTCCTCATGATTGAGATGGGTTACTTGATAACTTAGGTATAAGTATGGGCTTATACCTAAGTAAGGGTTATCTGTTGAGATCCTTCTTTGTGGTTATCCTTGTTGGATTTAGTGAGACCATGAGGGTCTCGGGGTCCCTACTGAGTATCGTATACTCAACCCTCTACGGGCTATGCCCGCACCTCATTGTGTTGGTTGCAGACGATGGGAAGCGCTGACGGAGGCCGAGTGATCGAGGACTGGACGGTACCCGATTGTTGACTTCATGACAAGACGATACTCGGAGGAGGTTTATGGGAGAGAGCATTATGGAGGCTATCTGTACCTAACCTTAAGGTAGGATCCCTTTTGGATGATCCAGGAGCTGCGCTATCTGTACCTACCCTTCAGGTAGGATCCGAGGTGGACGACCCAGGAGCTGCTTCTATTCTTCCAGCTGTTTGTCTTTTCTGTTGTACTTCCTTTCTGTTGTAGCTGTAATTTTCAGTTGGGTTTTTATTCTGGCCCTTTCTACTTTTCATCACTTTCATTTGTACTTAGTGTATTACATTCTCTTGTACTCTGTGGTGTTTTTTTTTACTTTTATAAAGGCAATGCCTTCCCAGTTATCGGGATTTACGCCTTTGGTGCTAGTCGCCAGCCCCTGGCCTATGGAAGGCGGGCTTGAGGTAGTCATGGCACGGGCCTCGAGGACGGGTCGTGACAAATTGGTATCAGAGGAGTTGGTTCTATCTCAGAACTTGTAACTCTGATATTTCTTTTCTGTGAATCAATAGTGTTAGGGGTACCGAGTGTGGTTTTCAGTTCAGGGAGTCCAGTGTTGGTGCGGGTGGCCGACGTATCCATACACCAGGACCCTGACAACTGATTTCTGACTTTGTGCATGAAAACATTGATTGCGTGTGTGTTTTCATAGGTTTTCCCTTAAAATAGCTCAAACTAGGTCAGTTCACGATGTATAAATTTTTTGACCGTGTCACGTTTGTTTCTTTCAGGATGCCTCCCCGTGGACGACCAGCTAGAGCCCCGAGAGTTGTACGTACTGACAACCTGCCGAGCGACGTGGCCTTAGTATAGGGCCCTATCCCAGTTGAGGTACCAGCGGTACTACCACCCATTGGGCCACCGATACCACCAGCCCCAGTAGCATAGGGTGCACGTCTCTTGAGCGCACTGCACGAGTTCCAGCACCAGAGGCCACCAAGGTTCAGGGGAGAGACGGACCCGCAGGCGGCTGATGATTGGATGGAGGCTATGGTGAGAGTCTTTAGGCTAGTGGGGATGCCAGTAGACTACATGGTGATCCTTGCTTCCTACCTTCTTCAGGAAGCAGCAGGGAGACGGTGGAGCATGATGCTCCAGATGCATGACGAGGCGAAACTTCTATGGGAAGACTTCGAGAGCCTGTTCCGGGTAGAGTTTGTACCAGCCACCATTCGATCGGTGCGTATAAATGAGCTACTGCATTTGCAGCAGGGTAGCATGATGGTGGTGCAGTACTCAACGAGGTTCACAGACCTCTCGCGCTACTCCACAGATATGGTACGGGACCCGTTCTTCCGGGCCCGAACCTTCGAGCATGGGCTTAGGCGAGAGATTAGAGCTTCTGTTCTTTCTCACAGCTTCCCGACGCAGACATGGGTGTTGGAGGGAGCCCTCTTAGTGGGGAGTTTCCTTGCTGAGCAGTCTCCAATAGTAGGACCCACCACTAGCCGGCATGCGGCAGAGTCTTCTACAGCGGGTAGTAGACAGATGACACAGAGATCCAAGAGGACCAGACCTACAGGTAGTCAGCCGCATGACTCGGGGTCGGTAGTGGGAGGCACCCATGGGAGTGACAGAGCCAGACCTTCCATGTCGTGTTACACGTGCAGCGGACAGGGTCACATGGCTTGTGACTGTCCGACCCACCGCTCGGATGATCAGCAAATAAATGAAGGACCTCCCAGGCAGAGGCAGAGGTTCGATCGAGGCAGACCACAAGGAGAAAAAGGCCGAGGGAGGGGAGTAGGCCGTGCAGTTGGAGGTGGATGACACTTCGAGGTGTTACCACCACAACAACCAGGAGTTCCACCCCGACCGCAGGGAACAAGTGGACATGGGAGAGCTTAGCTTCAGGCAGCAGAAGCATATGACTACGATGTTCCGGAAGCTGACGGACAAGAGTGGGACTAGTTCCAGGCATGAGACCTTTGATCTTGGTGCTTCTAGTTTCCTTGTTGTCATTGTTGTGTGTCTTTTTACTTCAAGCTGTAGTAATAAAAGACACTTGTCCTGGTGACATTTTCTTCCTTTCTTTTTGTGTACTGAGAGGTCCCAGTTAAAACTGTTGACTTGACCCTCACTTTCAAGATTCCTACTGGAGGATACCCAGTTACCTCACGCTGATGCCGATAGTGTGACTTGACCCTTAGAGGTGAGAGTGACAGTTAGATCTCTTGGTAGTATCGTCGAGGACTTACGATGTCGTCCATGGCATGAATGCATCATTCATGTCCAGATTGACTTTATTAAGCAAAGAACGTGGTTTATCCAGGGGATGAGACCAGATTTCTCTTATCGGAAAAGAATAAATCTTAGCAGATCTTGCGGGACAAGAGATGGCCTAGGCTACGATGGAGAAGGTGCAGATCATCCATGAGCGGATGGAGACTACACAGTGAAGACAGAAGTCCTATGTTGATAGGAGACAGGACCACTGGAATTTGTGGATGGTGACCACATTTTCTTACGGGTCACACCTCGACGAGGTCTATGGAGATGTGGTCGAGGAGGCAAGTAATATCCGAGGTTCAAAGGAGCTTTTCAGGTCCTCAGAAGGGTAGGCGAGGTGGATTACCGTTTGACCCATCCAACTCAGTTGCACCAGGTGCACGACGACTTCCACGTATCTCAGCTGGGGAGATACGTGCTTGACCTGACACATATCATCGACCATGGGGAGCTGGACATTGGAGATGTGGTGACTTTTGCGGGGTTCCAGTAGAGGTTGAGTATCGAAAGGAGTGGGTCCTACGAGGACGGTAAATTCCTCTTGTGTGCTTTCATTGGCAGTGCGAGAACCTCCAGGAGAGCACATTGGAGCGGAAGGCTCATATGAGTGCTCAGTACCACTTTTGTATCCCTAGTTTGTGTTAAAGATTTACAGGGACGTAAAGCCCTGAGGTGGGAGTAATTTAAAGACCCAAAAATTTAAAGGAAATTTTTTTCTTAATTTATTTGAGATTTTACAAGAACTCAGTTTCTGACGGCACCTGATTCCGAGGCCCGGTGTGCCTGGAATCCATTTCTGAAGTTTAGCTCGAGTACGTTCAGTGAACGAACGAGCGAGTTTTTATAACTTTTGAACCGGTGCTCGGAATCGAAATCAGAGGGCACCAATGAAACCACAACGCCGATATTTTCTTATGTGGATTTTTACCGTAGGTGCGTTTGTTTGGGGGGTTTAAGGAAGAAATAAATAAAATTGTGAACAATTTTATTTTTGATATTCAAGGAAGTTAAAATCTACCATGGGAAGTTGTTGGTGGGGTCCACAATCACCCAAATTCTCATCTGTGAATATTTGGGAGGTGGGGCCCACACCAACCTAACCTCCCATGGGAGAGTTTAGTGTGGTGGGGCCCACACGAGACCAGAACCCCTTGAACTTCTTATAACCCCTTAAACTCCCTTGCACTTAATGTGCCAACTCCCCTTAATTCTCATTAACACCCCTTGTGTTTAATTGTATAACTCCTCACCTTCTTCTCTCACCTTCCTAACTCCCTCTTATTTTTTTTGGGAAACTCCTTCTCTCCATCTCTCCCTCTTTATTTCATGCCAACTCACGTTAAATTAATTGACTAAACCTATTCAATTAATTTAACTAAAGAGTTTGAATTTTAATTTTGAAATGCTTGGAATGTTGTAATAAAATAAGAGTAAGTCTTATTATATTTGGGGTTGGGATTGTTGGGTGGTAGAGCCTTTGTGAGAAGAAGAAGAAGAAGAAGGAAGAGAATAGGATTCCTCCTCATCGAAGAACGATGCTTCCTTATCAAAGAATGACACCCTTCCTCGACTAAGAATGAGACACCGACCGTGGAGACCGATGCCAACAACAACGTTCTTCTTCTTCTTCTAACGTCAACGACATCGATACCGTTCTACCGCGACATTCGACTTCCGCGACTCGACGACGTGCGACGTAAATTTCGAGGTAGGGGTTTAATCTTCGTTCAAGTTTAATTAACAAACTTCGTTGATAATTTTTGGCCGCTTGCTATCATTATAACGGGACGAGGTCGGACCGCACAAACACGTCTGACCCACCTCCCCCTTTTGCTGTCGTACCCGTTGTGGCTCGAACGAAGGTGACGTGGTGCCGTCGAACTGCACGGAAACAATGAAGAAGCGCGGCGCCGTCGCGCCGTGCTGAAAAACCACGAAGAGGCCGCAGTTTGTTTTTTTGACGTGCGGATCGACGGGCGACGACGAAGCAGGCTGCAATGGCGTTTGAATCCCTCAGCAGTGAAGATCGGGTCCCGGGAGGACCGTTGGCGAAGACGGAAGGTGAAACGGAGCACCGGAGCTTGTCCGGTGGTCCGCAGAAGGTGGCGGCGGCGGCACGCCGCTAGAGAAAACCGCCGCGCCTGAGCCGCGGCGGTGGGGGAAGAACCGGAACGGCTTCGGCCGTTCCGGATTGGGGCGATGCGGCTTATTCTGCGCCGGTTCGTCAACCGCGAAGGGTTGTCCCCCCCCCCCCCCCCCCCCCCGCACCCGCTGGCCACATGGGCGCCGCACCCTATTGGGCCGGACCCGGACACTGGTCGGGTCGACCCGGTTCGGGCCGACCAGGGGGGGTATCGGGCCGAGTCGGACTGGGCCCGAACCCCCTAATTTCAGACAGATCCGTTCAAACGTCCATAAATTGGGCTACAAACCTCTGATCGACGCACCATCAGTTGCGATGCGATTCTTGGATCGAGGCGGTTGTTTCGTTATATTACACTCAAGGTTTCAGAGAACTTTTGGTACGGCTGGGTTGGTTCGAACCCGAAACTAACCGGGGCCTTGGATCGGAAACACTTATAACTTGAGCACCGGACATCTGATTGACGTGTCGTTGACTTTGTTGGATTCCTCTTAATGAGATGGAACTTTTGACATACTTCACCTGAGATTTGGACGTAGTTGGATTGTGGCCGGGTTGGATTGAACCCGAAATCCAACCGGGCCCCTCGAACGAAAAAACTGATAACTTTCAGACCGGATGTCCATTTGACGAACCATCAGCGGAGTTGGTGATCTCGTTGAGAAATGTTCCCTATGAGTATACCCTATGAGAGTTCGGGGTACAGTTGAGATACGGTCGGGTTGGTTTGCACACGAAACCAACTGGGCCCCTGGGATGAAAAGGCTAATAACTCACAGACCGAGCGTCCGATTGACGCACTGTCAGTTGCGTTGAGACCCCTATGACGAGGCAGTCCTTTGAGATACTTATTTGTGGGACTTGTTACACTTGGAGTATCGACCTGTAGCTCGTGGAGAGGACCCTCCTAGAGACGAGCATACAGAGTACAGAGACCGTGTAGCTGGCTAAGACCTGACGACTGCTTGACCGACTCGACTTGGAGTGAGTCGACTAGCCCAATGGACAGAGCACTACTATTTTTGGGTGTAGACCCATGGTAGATGGAGAACTACTGTGTTTGGGTGCAGAACCACGGTACTCAACAGAAGGAGTACCTCTGCAGGCTATTAGGGGGGGGGGTGCACTACTGTGTTTGTGTGGCAGACCCCGGCTGGAAGCACTACTGTGTTTGGGTGGCTGACCCACAGTACTCGACAGGAGGAGTACCTCAGCAGTCTTAGGTTAGTGAGCATTACCTTGGAGTCATGAGAAGATCACTATACTCGTCAGAGACGGGGCTCTTTAGCAGTTTCAATTTCAATAATGAAAATCCTGGTTTGAGCTGAGTCTATGACCTTTGTGCTTACCTCATGATTGAGATGGGTCACTTGATAACTTAGGTATATGTATGGGCATATACCTAGGTAGTGGTTATCCATTGATTTCATAACCTTTGTGTTTCCTCATGATTGAGATGGGTTACTTGATAACTTAGGTATAAGTATGGGCTTATACCTAAGTAAGGGTTATCTGTTGAGATCCTTCTTTGTGGTTATATTTGTTGGATTTAGTGAGACCTTGAGGGTCTCGAGGTCCATACTGAGTATCGTATACTCACCCCTGCATGGGCTATGCCCGCACCTCGTTGTGTTGGTTGTAGACAACGGGCAACGCTGATAGAGGCCGAGTGTTTGAGGACTGGACGGTACCCGATGGTGGACTTCATGACGAGACGATACTCGGAGGAGGTTGATAGGCGAGAGCGTTGTGGAGGCTATCTGTACATACCCTTCAGGTGGGATCTGTGGTGGATGATCCATGAGCTGCACTATCTATACCTACCCTTCAGGTAGGATCTAAGGTGGACGACCTGAGAGATGCTTCTATTCTTCCAACTGTTTG
The DNA here is from genome assembly GCA_963277665.1 of Viscum album. NCBI lineage: Eukaryota > Viridiplantae > Streptophyta > Magnoliopsida > Santalales > Viscaceae > Viscum > Viscum album. Next base: position 102,868,192 of record OY728156.1, read on the forward strand.
TCTTTTCTGTTGTACTTCCTCTCAGTTGTAGCTGTACTTTTTAGTTGGGTTTGTATTCTGGACCTTTTTACTTTTCAGCACTTTCTTTTTTACTTAGTGTATTGCTTCCGCTTGTACTCTGTGGTGTTTTTTTACTTTTATAAAGGCAATGCCTTCCCAGTTATCAGGATTTACGCCTTTGGTGCTAGTCACCAGCCCTTGGCCTATGGAAGGCGGTCTTGGGGTAGTCATAGCACGGGCCCCGAGGACGGGTCGTGACAAAGTAAATTTTTAAAATAAAATAAAATAAATATGTTTTGGATGAATGGTGATATTAAAATAATTTAATAGTTAATTATAGATTATAAATGATTGTAAATGTGCTTATATTTGAATTTCATTACTGTCTTGATGTCTTTATAGTCAAATTAAATGAATAGTTCCAAAAATAACTTTAATGATATTTTATGCTAAATAATATTTTATTAAAATGATTTAAAAATAATAAATATATTTAAGGAGTAAATTATGAATGTTAGTGGTATAAAATTTCATTCATGGGCCATTTATGAGCCACATATCACCTTTGAAGTAAATTTATGACCCTTAAAGGTTAAAAAACTTGTTACCACAATTAAGGTTAAAAAATATTAATATAGGGGTTAAACCAAGTGACGAGATTTAAAATGAAACTTAAACATGTCTAAATTTTATTATTTGAAGGTATTTATAACTTATAATTTACTAAATTTGAAATTACTTCCATTTGGATACACTTTACATGATAGGATATATATTATATTTAAACCTTTAATGTAATTATAAGTGTATTATGTCCCTCACTTATAAAAGTGCACCTCCTCTTATCCTTTATTAATAAAGTTTGAGCACTATAGATCAGAAAATACCTTCTATAATACCTTAATAAATTACTTACCTATATCCTATAGCTTCTTGTATTCTCCAAATACTGATCTTTCGATTATTAATGTGTATTCCAAAGGAGGTCTCTCGAAGAAGACGTATAAATATTAACCGAGCTCTTTCAATTTTATTTCTTCTTAAACATTCTATAAACCTATAGTATCCACCATAAAATGATTAATAAAATACAATAAATATATTTATATTTTATTATGATGACGTAACAACCATATTCCACATCATTTCCATTAAATGGGAAATGAAATTATCACTTGTGGGTATGTATGAACACCCGCCTCTATATAGAGATGTGATTCATTTTACATTAATGCCTCACATGACTAGTTATAATGATGGAAAAACTAAATATATATTATATTTATGATTTAATTACTATTATTTAATGATATAATATTGTTTATCTTTATTTTATTATTTTTTTATAAAATTAAAACAACGTTCGTGCATACGTATAGACTACGATCTCCATGAATAGTGTAATTAATTTTTATATGTATAAATTTTCTGGATGGTTTTAAATTTGTATTTAATGAATATATAATATACTTATATCACGATTAAAATTTTTTAGATTATGGAACCATGATCAAGATTCAAGGACCATAACATATGAATCGAAACATACATGAAAAATGATACAATTATTTCCTAGAAAAGTGATTTTAATAAAGATCTGTTAGTGAATGGGTGATAAGATGTTATAAGTAAAAAATTTATGGTATTATAAGTTTTAATATAGTTATTTAATTTAATTATAATAAACTTATATTTATTATATATGAGTTTAGAGTGCTTATAAATAAATCTAAACTTGAGGTAAGGATTTTATGTTGCAATATCACTTTTTACTGGGATTGTTTATGCTTAAATTTTATGATGATGAAATTATATAATACATATCTCAAAAATTTTATTAATTTTATTATATTCTATCTATTTTTTGAGTTTACAGGTTTCTATTTAATTTTATTCCCTCTAAGTACTCAAAGTTCTGAGAGAACATTTTTTAGGAAAACCAATTTTGTTTCTCTATTTGGCTATGAATATTTTTATTCTATGTTCATATTTTATTTAAAATGATTTAAATAATGTTTTTAATATTATTTAAAGATTTATTAAAGTCATTTTTACCCATTTTTTTGTTGGTATAATTTTCTTAAAAGGAATTTTCTTATCATTTTTTGAATGAGGCACTTTTTACTGAAGATGTGAACATAATATTTGTTTTAACGTACACCTCACGAATGAATTTTTCCACTAGAATGACTACTATTTACTTTGAAGTATCATTTAAAAGTTTTCATGGTTCTTTTCAAAGAATATTTTTATATTTTTTATTAGTGATTTTAAAATTACAAGGGTATTTCCTTGATAAATATTCTAGTGATCTTTTAAAGAAATTTTTCATCTATGATAAAAACATTTGATGCTACTTATGATTCACCAGGGATATGATCCTAGGATACCATCCTTATTATTTATACATATGGTTTTTGATTATGATGATGAAATATTGATGAAACCATTTTTATTTTTTATGGGTTAATCTATGATGAAATGATAAATTGTTTCACAATCTTATGCTTATATATGAATGGATTATGTGACAGGTGGTTCCATTATAGACCTATAATGCATTGAGTAAAGAATTAGGTTTTATGAGCTCAAATTGTACATAATAAGTTACACTAATCCCAACATGGGTACATAAGAGGTTATATCAAGCCCAAAGTAGGTAAAAATATGGTTAACCCAAGCCTAATATGTGATTAATGTCTTGGTGGGTAGCCTTGAAATAAGATTTATTTGATTATTATTATGCCACAATTTATGCCAATATTTTATGACATGATCTTATGTAAGAATGATGTCCTAAAATATTGGCATAAATTGTGGAATAATAATGATTTCATAAAATACTGGCATAAATTGTGACATGATCTTATGTAATAATGATGTCATAAAATACTGGCATAAATTGTGGAATAATAATATTCAAATAAATCAAATTAAATATTGGCATAAATTGTGTCAAAATTTATTCCAATATTTTATGACATGATCTTAGTTCAAATATATTATTATTAATACAATTTAGACCATTTAAATATAATTAATGTTTATTTTTGATATTAAAAATCTCTATTCTTATGCAAAATTTCTCTTGGGAAAATCGATTTTTCATCACGCTTGGAAGTTTAATATTAAATTAAATTATGAAACTTATTTTAATTGAATTTGATAATATAGATTTGACATTTGTAATAAAAATAATAAATATTATATAATAATATCAACTTAATTTTTGTGTATAATTAATAGTGAAAAAAAAAATATTATCGAGGTTAAAATTAAAATGGGTTTATTAGGGGGGGGATTAAACTAAAAATATAAGGGATAAAATGACATAAAAACTTATCCAATTACTTTTTATGGAAATATTTTGACATTATATTTTACTGACATAGAATATATGGTCATTTTGAAGTTTTTTCTCTAGAATGACTTTATCATTTTGTATTCTATTAGAAAATTTCCAAGTAGTTTCCAAGTGAGTTCCTTTAATCATTAATAAAAGGACATCCCTTATCTTCTCCTCTTCACAATCCCAAAACATTTTTATTTCAAAAAATACTTATCCAAAACCTCTTATTACTTCCCTAAACATGTCCTAAAGTCCTTATTTTGATTATGAAACCCTCCTAGTAAGGCTTTAGGTATAAACCTAATGAGGCTTTCCAAAGAAGTGGTATAATTTTAAACAATGCATTTTTGTTTTATTTATTCTTCCAATTAATTAAAATATTATTAAAATATTCTTATATAATAACATTAATATCTACCATATAATTATATTTTACTATGTTAATTACATAAACTATATCTATCTCCTCTTCTATCAAATGGGAAACTAAACCGTCAATCATGTGTATGATGGACTACCACCTCGCGAACCGATGTAATTTCTTTCCATCACTGCCTCTCACAGATGTATATAATGATGGATTTAAATTATATATATTTTATTTATGAATAATTTATAGTATTTTAATTATAATATCACATGTAACTCATTACCTTCTAATCTATTGAAAAATGACAACGTCTCTCATGCGTACGTGTGGACTACCGCCTCCATGAAGCAATGTGATACAATTTTCATTTTATTTTGAGGTGGATGGTAATAAGGATATATTAAATGAATATATATAATATTTTGGACATAAAAAATATTCTATAAAGGTGATATATTATTCAAATTTATTTTATTGCATTCTTCTAGAAAATGGAAACATCGTTCATGCTTACGTATGACATACTATTTCCATTAATGGTGTAATTCATTTTCTATATCTAAATTTAATGAATTAATATAAATATTTATAATTAATATATATGGTATTTATATTATGGTTAAAATTATGGTGATTATGAAACCATGATCAATGTAAAATGGCCAAAACTATCAAACCAAAACATATATGAAAAACAAAGTACTTATTACCCAAAACGTGATTTTAACAAGGAGTTATTAATAAATAGGTGATAAATAGTTATAAGTAAATAATATATGCTATGATATTTATGATCATGATTATATAATATATTTATAATAAACCTATATTTATTATACCTGAGGTTCAAACATGTACGGATAAATTCAATACTTAAGGTAAGAGATTCTTGTCTCACATTTACTTCAGTGAGACATAAGCTATATTCACCATTTGTTTGTTTTGTGTGGTGTATATAATTCACATGAATATATTTTATTATTATTCTCATGAAAATTATGGGATATAAATATCCATCTAAGGCTTTTTTTTCTTTCATGGGTCATACGATTCAAAAGTTACCAAAGTGGTAAAAGTTTTATGTTATAATATCACCATTTATCAAGATTGTTTATTATTAGGTTTCCAATGATGGGATATTATGTTATACCTATAAAAAACTCATTAATTTTCTTATACTATTGTTATTTCAGAAGAATACATGTTTTACTTATATTTTACTCTCTTTAAGAACTAAAGAGATCAAAATAATATTTTTAATTTAAATGACATTATTTCTTTCTTCAGTCGAAAATAATTTTTATTCCATGTACATGTTTTATAAAAATATTTTAAAGAAATAATTTACTATAATCTGATGATTATTTAAAATAATTTTTAATTTTTTTATTGATTTTTTACACAATTTTTTAAAAGGAATATTCTTATCATTTTCTAAATAAGGTACTTTAGAATTTTTATAAAAAATGTGAAAGGAATCTTAGTTTTATTACGTAAGAAATGAACAAAATTTTCCACCATCATGACCACTCAATGATTTAAAACTACCTTTACAATTTTAAATGGTTATTTTTAAAGAAAATGTTTAATATTTGGGAAATTTTTATATTTTAAATAAGTTTTTTCATACTGGAAAGGTTATATTCCTCAAGAAATGTTCTAATTGATCTTTCAAAATCATATTTAAAATAAGATGACTTCATTTTATGTCAATTAATATTTAATGAGGATATTATATAATGATACCGTGATGATTATTTTTATGGATTATTTATGATTATGATTAAAAATGTTTATGAAACTTGTTTCTTTCCCACAGGTTATGATATAATTAAATTTTTATGAATCACATTTCCTTTTCATGGGTTATGATATGAAGAATGTTTTATGATCTTATGGTACAAAAATGTATAGATTATGTGATGAGTGGAACCTATATATCTCTCCAATTAATTTTGTAATGATTAATGTTCTATAACCTTAAACGGTACATGGGAAGTTATCCCAATCCTAAAAAAATATGTTATGTAAGAGGTTATCCAAGTACTGAAGAAAGAGGATACACAAGAGTTTATCCCAATCCCCGAAAACAACAGGGGACATATGTGATTATAACAATCCCAAAATAGGGTACATGGGATGTTATCCCAAGACTGAAGTAGGTACATGGGTTGTTAACCCAAGCCTAGATGTTATGAATGTCCTGGTGGGTAACCTCGACATAATATTTTCTATGCTTAAGTGTATACTAAAATCTATGTCTTATGATAATGTTATACTCTCATGGATCATGTTCTTTTATTACTTTATGATTCATTTCTTATGAACTTATAATATTTATGACATGACACAAGATTATGATCTTTGATATGTAGGGTATGGTTTTCAAATGTTAATATCATGGTATTATAACCTTATGCTCATTTTATGCTTATATGATCATTTATATCTCCTTTTTTACCCTTATTTAGTATCTGAGCTCACCCTTTATTATGTTTCATTTCCCCAAGTTATGAAGAAAGGTTTTAAATACGATTTGTCTAAGAAGGGTTCTAGTTATGAAGAACCTATTGGGAGATGACGTAGTTCTCTTATGGACCAACTATTTATCTATCCATGTTTTTGAAGACAATAAACCTTTATGGTCCTTAGGCATGTTTATATAAAATGTAATAAATATTCATCTATTAAGATGTAATATCTATGTATAAAAGTATGATTCACTATAGTTGGTATTAGAAGATAGGTTTAATTAACCTTATAAAGTAGGATAAGAAAACTTTATTGATATCCCTAGAGATATTTATAAAGATAAGTCCAAGGATAAGTCAAATTATAGGAAAATGTCCAAGAATTCTGGTGAAGGATAGATTGATTAGTTTCAAAGAAATTATATCCCTCTCAGATTTTAGAATTGGATGTGGCTCTGACACAGTTGTACCTAGGTGTAATAACCCCAAAAAGGGTGTATTAGGATTTGAATCGATCATCACTAGGTGCTTGACAATGGGCCTTCCTGCACTCCATGTTTAACACTCTTAGGGTATATTATTTTTAAATTAAATAAATATTTATAAATGATTATGAAGGATTTGAATAATGACCCTGAATTAACTAGTTTAATAATAGGGCATCATAGATTTAAAATAAGGTGTCATGGGTTAGACATCTTATATGTTATTTTTTATGATTATGTGGTTCCAAAGTATGATTATTGTTTCTTACACTATATTATCTGGTTTTAGTCAATGGATGGAACCCGAAGGAACTGTGTTAATGGTGAGTTCTATAAACAATGCAATGATTTTACTCCTGAGAAAACAAATATTATGGGAGTTATAATTAAAAATATAATTACTTTGCTCACATAATTTTACCATGCTATGAATCATGCTTAACTTCTAAATATGAAAAAGAGGGAACAACATTTTGCTGAGTCCTTTATGATGAAAATTACACATTCTTTTAGTGGTTCTTCTAATCCATTAGTTACTTAGAAATAGATCAATAAAATTGAAATGATATTTTATGTTCTCTAGTGTTTGGATCATGAAAAAGTCATTTTGGCCATATATTATTTGGAAGGAGAAATAGATCAATGGTGGATACTTATCAAGAATATAAGGAAACAAGATGAAATTGACTCCTTGGAGTGGGATGAGTTTAAGATCTTATTTTTAATAAGAAATTTGGTCATATTGTTCATATTAAAACATAGAAGGAATTAATTGAGATAAAGAAAAAGGATGATGAATCTGTTGGTACCTATGAGGAAAATTTTACAAGATTTGTAAGGTATATTTTTTGTATTATCATTCAACCAAAAAGTGATGTTGATTGATTCTTTAGTGTATTAAAATCAAGTCTCCAAATGTAATTATCCATAAGGTAATTAAATAACTATGAAGAAACCATTCGATGTAATATCAAGGTGGAAATGGAAATTGGGGTTACCCATAAATCTCATGGTTTTGATAACAAATGAAATATGGAATTCAAGGTAAACTCTAAAAAGCATGGGGAGAAAAATATGAGATTTACTTCATACTTTATGTGTGGAAGGAAATATGTCATTAATTTTATTAAGGGGATAAATAGATGTTTTATGTTTGGACAAGAAGGTAATCAAGAGAATGAATTCTAAAATGATGGGAAGGAGTTAGCTAAGGATTTAATAGAGAGAAAGATCCATAGAATACACCACTCACACTCCAGTGTTTAAAATGAAAGGAGTGTGTGAATTATGACAAATAGTTCTCAAATATGAAGGTTAATGAGGATAATACATGTTAGAAACCTCTTAATTTAATAGATAAATGGAAATTACAGGTGATCACTTTTCCTGATGAGGGGCACAATAACAATGTGGTGAAAGGTACACTTACCATCTACTCTAGAACTGAAAATGTCTTATTTTATTTTGGACCTACCCACTATTTTATTTATAAATAATTTACTAAGGGTATCATAATACCACCTTAACAATTTGATGTTTAAGTAATAGTGAAAAACCTAGTAAAATGATGATCGCATATCTAGTTTATGATTCTTACCCAATTGAAGTTTGTGGTAATGTGCTTTCTATAAATATTATTATCGCACCTCTAGTTGAATTTGATGTTATCATAGGCATAGATTCAATTTCCCTATATAAATTCCACATTAATTTATGTGTAAGGGAAGTCATATTTGATATTCCAAACTAGCCTATGATTTTCTATTAGTGTGATGATAAATATTAACTTATGATAATCCAAATTTGTATATATATTTTGGATAAATTTCCTTAATGATTATTCATTATTTATTTGATAATAAACGAGGGTTTAATGCAATTTTTCAGGAATTAGAAATTCAAGGCTCAAAAAATGAATGACGCAAAAATGGTAGAAATAATCCTTACACATTGTGAAACTAAATTGCACGACGTGTAATCCTTAAACAAACAACTCAACATTTAAAAATACAAGTTGTGAATCCCAATTACAAGGAATGAACCAAGTAAATGACATGTATCCTGATTACACATCATGAAAGATTAAGATTCCAAAATTTAAAGAATACAAGGTGTGAACTCATTTAATTATGTGAGAAGTTTAAAACCTTGTTTTCACTGAATATTAAAGCTAAAAATTCCATGAAGGTCCAAAATATGAAGAGGCTTTGGAGAATCTGAGGTACACGACATGAAAATCAATTACACATCCTATAAATTCTAAAGTAGTAGATAATTAAAGCATTACATGACATAAACCAGTTACACATATATAAATGTTAGGCATTATAAATATTTTAGCTCCTTAATGTATATAGGAGAGGCCAAAATCCCTAAACTTATTTTTTTTCAATATTTTATTCTTCCCTATTTTGATTCCATTTTCAATTCTATCTATCTACTTTTCTTTATTTTATTATTCTACACATTTAATTGTTTCTATTTTTAATTAGAATATGTTTTTATTGGTCATTTATATTCTAACATTCTATTCCAATTTCATTTCCCATGAAAATTCTATTTCAATTGTGTTCTTTATTATTTCTTCATCTAAGTTAGTATTTAATTTCTTTTTCATTATTTAAACTGTGAACTGATCCTATTTCTGTCATTTATTTGTGATACCAATCATATTTCAATCTATTTCCCATATTTCATTCAATTATGTCATGTGTGGTTAATATGATTAGGTTTATGGTTCAATATTATGGGTGGTTGAAAATAATGAATATCTAAAATTTAAACTAGGTATCCCTATGGATAGTAAATAGGTTTAAAATAATTATCAATCTCATTATCTTTCATTATAACTAACCATCAGAGGTGTAGGTTGAATGACCCTGACCAAGTTAGAGAAGGTCAAGGTAGGACCAATAACATGTAATTATTTCTTCCTTGAATTTAAGCTTACCACAATTAGTTTATCAGTTAATATGGACCAAGGAGTATTTTCTAGCTCAGACTGATCCAATTGGTTGGACTAAGACTAGTTGGTATCTTTTTCACTGCTTCATAGACTATTCTATAGGTCTATTCCTATTTAGATTAAGGATCAACCTTTTACTATAACCTGGAATTGACCCTAGACCCTTCCTTTAATTTGTTTAAATCCCAGGCTATATATTTTTTGTTAATACAAAAAAAAGTGGGTAAATGTGAGGAATCCCACAAAAGGTTATGACCACTGGGTTGCTTGTCTAACGGGTTGTCTCTATGTGATCGACCATAGACTACAACGTTAATACAACCTAGTAGTTAGTGTAGTTTGGAAACCTAAAATATATGATCTGATAAATTCCTAGAGGAATCAATGATGCCTTTCGGGAATATAAAATTTTGGTGTCATTTCAAAGTACTTACTATGCTTAGGCACAATGACCTATGAAACAAACCTTGAATTACATCACCACATCTCCCTTTCTTCTTTATCCTTTCCATTTCCCCTTTTTCAATTTCCTACCCATGAACTAGAACCCGCATCCACCTTCTTACAGATAGTGCATGCGCCAACGAACCTTGATTTGATTAATGAGCTTGGATGAAAAAGAACTGCTTCTTTTCGATCATGATATCAATAGAAGAATTGCCGGATGCCAGTGTTTCACAATTGATGAGTGCAATGATCTTGTGCTGCCAGATCTTTAGAACCCCAATATGCGCCACCTGACAATCAAGGTGAGTGAACAAAACTACAGAAGCCACCATAATAGGCTATAATTTTCTATCCATTAGTGGTGTTATGCCTAGAATTGTGTGCCCACAAATTCAGGTACAAAATTTCAAGATTATACCAGGACTAATCCACATGATCTAGAACATGGTTCAATTAAGTGGGCTTCAAAGTAAAGACCCCCACAATCACATTTCTAACTTTTTAGAGGTTTGTAACACCTTTCAAAAATAGGGAATGTTATCTGACGTAATTAGACTCCATGTCTTCCCATTTTCCTTATGTGATAGAGCTAATTATTGATTAAAAATTCAAAATGTTGAGTCCAACATGACTTGGGATGAACTAGTTAATAAATATATTGATAAATACTTCCCTCTAGTTAAAAAATGGAAGCTGTGAAATTAAATTCAAAATTTAAATCTAGAAGATGGAAAATCATACTAGGAAGAATGGAATATATTCAAGGAGATAACACACAAGTTATCACATCATTTACTAGATGTGTATCTTCAATTGAAAACATTCTACCATGGACTCCAACTTTCACCCGTACTATTGTAGACGCCACTGCTAATGGAGGACTCATTCTTAAGACACCCTTAGTGAGCCGAACCATTATAGATGAAGTCTCCTACAATTCTAGTATATGGAAAAGTGATCAAGGATGACCCAACATGGAATACACCAAGTGAATGAGACTAACACCTTGCAGCATAAGTAGAATCATTGAAAAAGAAGCTCAAGGCTTTCTAGTTAGCTATTGCACTATCACCCCCTCCTGTTCCTATGATAGAGATACAATCATGTGAGATGTGCAAAGGCCCACACCATACCAAGACTTCAGTGTGGGTATAGAGGAACCCCAACTTCAAGATTATAATTATATCAATTACAATCAACCAAATTAGCAGTACTAGTAAACCCAACAATATCAATAACAAAAATTTCTATAGAGATTGACCCATCATCCATAACAACAAAACCAATGTTATTTTTAGTATAGGAGTGGTTAGGTAACACCAAGGAATCAAGGACCACCTAGTTACCCACTACAAGGTACAAATCCAATACCACAATAATAATTCTATCAACCTTGTCCTAGAGATCAACAATTTCCACCAACTTAGTAGCAGTAATTCCAACCAAATTTGATAAGACCGCCACAACAAGATCGAACTCTCAAATAAAATCTTGAAATCATACTCACTTACTTTATGTCGAAAGTATACCAAAATATGACAACCTAAGAGGATGAAATGCAAATCCACAAGGCTACCCTATGAAACCTTGATCATTAAGTGGGGAAGATATCTAAGAATTTATCTGATCGACTACTGAGTACTTTTCCTAGTAATATTGAATCTCATCCAAGGGAGGAGGCTAAAGATATATTTTTTTATAAGTGTATAGATTCTGAAATTTTAGTATCCATGCAGAGATAAGAAAAATAAGTTATAAGAATCTGATAAAGTTGATTAGAAGATAAATCAAGAGATAGATTCAACCAAAAAAGCTTCAGTTGAGGAGAATCCTAAAAAGTACAATGTATATGTGGAAACGCCACCATACAATCCACCTATCCCCTTTCTTGAAGGGATGAAATATTCTATAAAAGAAGGAAAATATAAAAAATTCCTTGAAATGTTTGAAAAACTGCACATCAACATTCCATTTGCAGAAAAAATTTATCAAGTGTCTACTTATGAAATATTATTTCAAGGATTTATGTTAAGTAAAAGGTAGATTTTGGAATTAGGATTGATCTCCATAAATTAATAATTATATATATTTTTCTAGTGGAATTTGCCTAAAAAATGTGAGACCCCATAAGTTTTTGAATTCTTTTCACCATAGAGACATTCAATTTTGAGAAATCCTTATGCGATCTCAATGTGAGTACATATATTATGCCTATGAGTATCTCCAAGAAGCTGGGTATCATTGAACTAAATCCAACAAGAGTGGCAATAAAACTTTCTAAATTCTTAGTCAAGCATCCCTAAGGATTTATCAAGGATTTTTTTTTCAAAATTTTGAAATTAATTTTTCCTATTTATTACCTCATTCTTGACATGGAAAAAGAAAAATATATTACCTTTATTTTAGGAAGACCATTTCTCAACATTGGGAAGGAATTCATTGTTGTTAACCAAGGGATATTGACATTTAGATTTGGTAAAGAATAGATTTTGTTCGATTTAGTGAAGGCCACTAATAAAATAAATGAGTACTTGAATTATCAAGATATCTCTCTTATTGATAAGAATAATGATCATGTTAAAAGTAAATAAAATAGGAAGAAACCAACTCATATTGACAATGGATCCAGTGATCATAAGAACATGAATTATTCTGCATTTCTAATGAGGAGTGTCGTCCCATCATTCATCCCCTATGTTTTCAAGAATAATTATATAAGGGGTGTCTCCTCATAGTTGAATTCTTTTTCATTAAAACATGTATAACTTTAGACAATAAATAAAGAGTTTACTAGAAGGTAACCCAAGATAGGTTAGAGTTTTAGGGAAATTTAATAAACACAATACATGGTTTTTAAGATTCTTTCAAAAGTTTTTGGAAATTTTAAATAATAATAGTAATATTATTATTAAAATTACACCTCATGTAATAGAATTACATGATGTGAAAGTGTCGAGAGCCGTAAAAATGAAATCCTAAAAATTACACATTGTGTATTTAATACATGATGTGAATTCACCAGGACTCTTTAAAAAACCATGAACCTAGGGTTCATGCCTTATGGCATGAACTCCTTCTACCCTCCATCTCCTCGCGAATCCCTCAGCCTAGAACCTTGACCTACCCTCTTCCTTAAACCACCAAACCACATCCTTATATCCTCTCCTTCGCTACCTGCTCATCCCCCCTCATCCTACAACTATTCATTTCCTACTTCTGGTAATGGCATGAACCAAATGTGTGGCTTGGGGTGACGATCATCTACCACCCAAGCACCAGGACATTTCTCATACTCATCCAGCCATAGATCCAACCCCTTCACAATTTTTTTAATATTATGCCACTCCAACTACTTCATAGGCATCCTAGTACACTTTCAAATATTCCTAGGGTCCTTCCCTAAGCCCTCACCTACACCCATGCATCCATTTTATTAAACTAATAGATCAGATTCTCTTGGTATACTTGCATGCCAAGGCAATGAGGTCTAACAAGACCTTAGACCCAACCATGCTTGAGAACATTCATGAGCATGAGGATTTACTTGCATTGATGGACAAGATGCACCTTTCAACCATTACCCAAGTGGGGAGGAGATATTATAAGATCTCTTACTCATGTTTTTAGAAACACTAAATCTCAACATAGCTCACATCACCTTCTACCTTGGTGGAAGGATCTAGGATATCACATTAGGTGACTTCAGTGTCAGACTCGGTGTCTACAACAATGAGTTCATCACCTCCCCCACATATTTTTCCATGAGGCTAGACTCGGACAAGGAGGATATAGATGGGAATTAGGAACTGATCTCCTAAGACCCATATATCTTCCATGAACCTTGCACTAATAAGAGCACATAGATATGGGGTGCCTCCATGGAGATTCTCAACCAAGTATTCGATCATGCCTAGTTGGACATAGGGTATGACCACAGAATAATAAGACAAATAGATATACTTATTTTATCCTCTTCCATGGGTGGCCCAGCTTTCAACATGGACCACACATTCTCACTTCACTACCAAACCCTAGTATGGTGGGCCAAAGGTACACTAATGAGGGGTAGTTTAATCACTCACCTAGTGCGACATCTTGGCGCCTTCAATGCAGCTCAAATTCTCTTCTTGATTAGAAGGATAATGACTATTGACCTACTCATTCTCCACAATATAGGGCTACTGAGGAATATCGATGGGACATACTAGTGGACCCCAAAGTACTTAGATGAGTAGGCAACCTCCCAACCCTAAATCATGATCCTCTTTCCCCTACTGATCCACCGACCTCTACCACCACCCCTACCTATACCTCTAATAATACCACCATTTCTCCACACCCTACCACTATATATTTCACATTTTCCACCACCACCACCACCCCTTCTACTAATCCACCCAACCCTAATTCCCATTGGCCACTTTTTATTTCGCTAAGGAATTTTGGAGAACCAACAACATCTTTGTCACTATCTGCATATTCCATTCACCAAACCATATCACTACACCACCCCTACCCATAAAAATTACATACTACAAAGACCCTCCCAACCAAATTCACCTCTTCCTCATCCATTCCCACACCAAATCCCACCCCGACCGATGGACCTCCCAAGATTACATACCCTTTATCCCAATAGAAGTATCTTGCGAATCAGTACCGATGGGGAAAGTTCCATACTGGACCATATTCATATGAGGTTCCCTTCATCAATACAACTTCTATACACATATCCTTTATATAGATCGATAACTCACCCCCTCCATCCTCAACTGATCCAGCTACCAACACCACATAACCCACCTCTATTGTTGATCCTCTAGCCCCTTCAGCTATAGATGACATTGATAGGGAGGGAAAAATGAAAACACCCACTATTAAGGAAGGGAAATTTTATGTGGATCTCAAATAAATTTATTTTACCACTTATTTTTTTCCTAGTCCCCTCCCCTTTTATACTTTGTTTGGGTGTCCATTTTTTGTACTACTTATATTCTATTTCCCTTTTTTGTCATTGCTTATATATGGATGGGATATAATTTTTGGATTTACTACTTGCTAGATTATTTTCATTTCACTATTACATTAATTTGGCCATATATAGATCTTTTTCCTCCTATACACTACTAGAATTTTTAGATTTTGAGGTGGGGGACCTATAATGGCTGCCAAATGGCGGTCATTTCACTTTTTACAGAAAAAACATAAATTTTCCCCTCCCCGACCCTACGACCCCTTTTCCCCTCCCTGACTTCGCGACCCACAGCTCCCTGACCCCGCGACCCCGACCCCCAGCGACCCCGACCTTGCGACCCGGCGACCCTAACCCCCGGCGACCCCGACCCCCAGTAACCCCCACCCCTGGCGACCCCCACCCCCTTACCTCCATGCTGCGCCACCCGCAACTCCGATGACCCCCACCACCTTGCCTAAACGCTGCGCCCCCCGTGACCCCGACACCCCTGCGACCGGGCAACCCCACCCCCTGCCTCCACATTGCACCTTCGGATAGTCCCGCC
This sequence comes from Viscum album, assembly GCA_963277665.1. NCBI lineage: Eukaryota > Viridiplantae > Streptophyta > Magnoliopsida > Santalales > Viscaceae > Viscum > Viscum album. The sequence goes on from OY728156.1 coordinate 102,883,798, forward strand.
ACCGTCGTCCCCTCTCATCCCCTCTCGGCCCCTATGCATCCCTCCGAAAAGTCATCCTACATCCGTTGGACCCTCCCGGTCCATTGTGCCCCGCCATGTAGAACCCTCCCACGCTTTGTCCAATGGTTCTGCCCCTTTCGAGTCTGGATGTCGAACCTCTGTCATCAAGTCACTACGCTGTCATGGATCTGCAATCGAGTCACACCCTGTTACCCGCGGTCGATTCCTCTGTAGGTAGTGTTTTTTATCCTTCAAATTTGGTTTTTAAATTTTAATGATATGTGTTTTTTTAGAATTTAAATAAGATATTTCACTCTTAATTTCTATTAAATACAGATATGGATAGAAGCTAGATTGATATGCAAGATAGGTTTTTAGCTGAATATTATGAGGGGATTAAGAAATTTATGTATTTCACCAACAGATTTACAAGTGATATGATTATTTGTCCATATAGAAAATGTGAAAATAGATATATCTTCAAACGAGATAGTGTTAAAGAACATTTGTTTTTGAATGGGTTTTTGAAAAACTATAAGACATGGACACGTCATGGAGAAGATTCTGTTTCATTTAATCACTCAGAAAGTATTTATATGAATATTGATTTGAGAACTGTTTATCTGATAAAAATAATGCTGAATGAAATTATGCGTCAGTTTCAACCTGAAGACAGTAATGTCGAAAATGACAACGTTGGATTGAGTAATCCCTATTCTTCTGCAGGTGGAGAAGCATTGAATTTTTTTAAAATTCCTGACAATGCGCGTACTGAATTATATCCTAGATGCACTAAATTTAGTAAAATGTTGTTCATCGTTGAATGGTTACACCTGAAGGCCTTGAACAAGTGGTCAGACACCTCATTTGACATGTTGTTGGTATTGTTGAACAAGGTACTCCCTACTGGAGTGAAGGTTCCAGAGTCATTCTATCAAGCTCGAAAGTTGACCGATGATCTTGGTTTTACATATGATACAGTTGGTGTGTGTCACAATAATTTTATGTTATTCAGAAAAGATAATGCACAATTAAATATTTGTACTATTTTTTATACATCTAGGTGGAAGACCAATGAGATTAATCTAGGTAGTCAGATTCTTCCTGGGAGAGTCTTGAATCAAGGGAAACAAGTTGCCGCTAAACAGATGCATTATTTCCCACTGAAACCGAGACTGAATAGATTCTTCTTGTCCACTAAAATTGCTAAATTGATGACTTGTCATTCAGAGAGAAAGAAAAAGGTTGATAAATTAACTCACCTGGCAGATTCTTTGGCATGGAAAGAGTTTGATGAAAGACACCCAGAATTTTCCCAAGATGATCGTAATATTTGACTGGGTATGGCAGTAGATGGTTTTAACCCATTTAGGTCTATGTTTGGTGTGACACATAGTACATGGCCAATGGTATAAGGCCCCAGCCTTAAACCTTACTTAATCTTGAGTTATTACAAGATTACACATTGAGGATCTTTTCAGGTTTAGAGTTTTAGAGAATTAGATCATGAAACTTGCATTACATTCCACATTTAAACAAAGTGGTTACATAAAAGACAATATTCATTCTTCCCATCAACGAGAACATATTTAGAATATAACACGGATTATTTCTTGACACATCCTTGACACTATCATCACATCATGTACCTTTCCCTTGACCTGTGAAAAACATTTCAAAAACTTGGGATGAGCATAAAAAGCTCAGTAAGAGTTATAAAAATATGGAAAGGAAACATGAGTTCATATATACGTAAGAATGAAATCATACTTTACCCATAAAACAAAGGCACTTTAACATACCTCATCAAACCATGAATAAATCATAGAAATCATAAGACATAAAGGTAACTTGAGGCATTCATAACATTCTTACGTTGGGAGTAACCCTCTTGGTTATGTTTGGAATACCCATCACAGTATATTCCCTAAATCTCTTCGGAGAAACCTTAACGTTTCACTCCTTTGCGTTACCCAATGCATTGGAGAGCTATATCGGGCTCACCCGCCCTTAGTTTATCATGGAACCACCCGTTCTTCATAACAATGCCCAAGAACCACAACATAATCGTATCACATAAAACATGAATAAAGGAAACATAACATTTCCACATTTCAATCACAATATGACATTTTAGGATATTGAAATAATGAATCCATTCAAAAAGAAACCATTTCCAAAACCATTTAAAACATTTAATAAAGAGATTTTTGAATCAAAGTGTCCCATACCACCTTGAAGCTTTTAACATTTTAAACCATTAATATCCATATAAATAAATCCTTAAAACCATTTTGAAAACATGGATATTAATAAGAACAAATAATTAAAACATTTAAAACGATATTCTGGTAAAAGGGGTTTTACCAAAATTAGAGACACTTGAATACAATAATTGAGGAATAACATTTAGTAAGAACTTTATAATATCATGAGAATAAAAGTATTAATGATATAATACTCCAAAGGACAGTATATACACCATATAAGAGTGAATTGGTGCATAACAACAATGAACCCTCAATAGAAATGTCAAATGTGATGAAATCCCTTATAAAGAAGGTATCCTTAAATTAAGGACAAATCAATCTCAAAATATGTGTGAAAAATATAAATACACCCAATATAAGTGGATATTAAGTGTAAAACAATAAAATATCATTCACACATATTCAATGGATGACATATTCAATGACTACATGTTGAACCCAAAGAAATCGAAATTGGGTTAAAAAGTTCCCTTGACAGCCTAACGGCATCACATCAAAATGAGTTGATGAGAGATAAAAAGTGTATCTCATCACTTGGACATCAAATTTACATCAATAAGGATATATGAGAACATATACCAACATAACAATATTTAAATTAAAAGACCCAACAAAAGAAGTCTTTTAAAAAAGAGGAGGGTGAAAGGTTCCCTTACCGACTTGGGTATCTTTCAAAACATACACCCCATGATAGAAGGACAATAGATAATTGATTTAAATACTCATAAATGAATGTATATTACACAAAGAGTAGAATAATGGGCATTACATACACCACTCAATGGAATTTGTGGCAAATGTAGCATAAATCTCACGAGAATAAAAGTGAGATGAAAAATCCCTTACGAAAACTCAGCAGCCTAACGGCGCCACTTAAAACTTCCAAAATGGATTGATGAGATCAAATAGAGTATCCCATCATATTACAATAGAATTTACAGAAAGAGGAATATAAAAGAAAATCCCCCAACATAACAAATAGGAGCTTAGAAGAAGTGACACAAAGGAGAGTACTTAAAAAGAAAGAGAGAGGTTAGATCTCTTACGAAAGTTTGGCAGCCTAACGGCGCCACTCAAAACTCCCAAAATGGATTGATGAGAGAGAATAGGGTATCTCATCACATGAACATAAAAATTACAGTAAATTTAATAGAAAATATCATCCCAATAACAAGAAAGATGAGCTTTAAAAGGAATGACATAAAAGTGTATACTTAAAAAGAAAGAGAGGAGTAGGATCCCTTACCTCAGGTCCGACTTGACTCGATCGTTCTTTAATCTCCTGAATAATAAACTTGAGTTAATTTATAATTACTTAAGAACAATTTTTCAAGTTCATTATTACTTTTATACCACTTATTACCATGTCACAAACATTATGTAATCATTTAAGTTAATAATATTTGTTTTGCTGATATTTGGTTCTTAAGTCGAAAGTGGTCTTCTTACAATTACATGTTGTTCGTGTGGCCAAATGTTTATTATATCCAGAATTGTATTTATTATGTAGATATAATATATGTCATATATATCCAGTAAATTCATGCATTTATAACATTACATAATCATTTAGAGGTAAGAAATGAAATGCACCGTTCATGGAGACGGTAAGCCGTACGTACGCATGAACGCTACTTTCATTTCTATTTCATATTTTATAGAATGGAATAATAATGATATAAAGGTATATTATAATTCCAGTATAATATCATATATAATATTATATTTCCATCCTTTATACATCCCACATATGGTATTTAACGAATCAAATCACTTTGAGGGGGCGGTAGTCCGCACTTCCTTAAATGAAGATATCGCGTATACCCATAATGGAAGCCATAAAGGTAAGACAAAAATGAAAAATACAGAAGCATAAATAAAACTTAAACATATTATATATCATATATAAAAATAGTGACATCATAATGTCCACCTTTGAAGGTGTTAAATGAGTATTGAACAATCATCGTTTCGGGAGGCAGAATTTCACCATCCACGGAAACCGTATGTTCTTTAACCATTTGATGTAGTTGTGTGAGAGTGTAGCTCGAATAAATCTTATAACAACATCCTAGTATATTTAAGATACTGGTGTTGTTACAAAAGAAGTAAATAAAAAGAGTTTAGGGGGTTGGAGAAGCAAAATAAAACAAATGAACATGAGAGAATGAATTACCTTTAAAAGTGTAACTATTTTTGATTTAAGCCTAAAGGCTTCCTTTGAAAGGATTCTGCCCAAAGGGAGTCCTCTAGGATGAGGAGAGGGATGTGGAGAGAGTAAATGGGCAGGGGTTGGCCGATCCAAAGGCTTGAGGAGTGTGTTAAATGAGGTAGAGGTGGGGGCCTTTTATAAGAGGAGAGGAGGGGTACTTTTGGAAAGTAAAGAAATATTACTTTATTTGAAAATGTGTTTCGGTTTTAAAAGGTCCCACATTGATAGAATTCGTGGATAAGGTGATAAAGCTTAGAAATCCACTCATCCAATAAGTTTTTTACATGTGTAGTTCATAGATTTTACATTATCTTTCCATTTTATTTAAATCGTCAAATAATGATATCATCACTGCATCATTATTATGTCATAAATAATTTAATTTATTTAATGTATAAAAATTATAAAAAAATACTATTATGTAGGAAATATTTTTATCTTTCCAATGAATATTTATAATCAAAAATATGACTTGTATAACCCCACTTAAAAATTGTTTTAGTAAAACATATCATGTTTGTGTCAATTTTACTTTTACATTAAATAAAATGTTATTTATGTCATTTCCCAACCAAAGTGGATCCATGGGGTCCCCAAGTTGACCCATGGCTTTTCTTGGTCGGCCATGACACAACCAATAATGTTGGGACATGTTTCTAGGTCATTTCATATCATTAAAGCATTATTTATACCTTAAACTACACTAATTACCACTAATCGCGATTAAAAACTTAATAAGTTACTATTCACCAAAATTTATTTTAATCTCATTGAACCACATTTTACTTCTTAATGACAACCATGTATGTCGGATTTTCAAAATTCAATACACATTAGTGGTAAACTTTCATTTAACTGAAAAATCAGTTTGCTTGATTACCACTTAGTGGTTTCACTATTCATCAAAAATTGAAGTTTTTCAGAAAATTACCAAAAATTAACCCTAAGCTATATTTGATATTCTGAATTCAAAAATGAAGTCCTTTTTACAAAATTCAAAACATATAAGTCACATTAATTAATTTAATAATTAATTCCCGCTGTCATGACAAATAGCGTGTTTTATGAAACAATAAGTATCAAAAGATTGACACTAGTTTAAGTCTGATTTCAAAGTGAAATTGATTCCAACGACCACTATTGGATTTAATGGTAAAACTATTTTCTAATTTCACTTTAAAACCAATTCAAAATATAATCTAATCATATAAATAAATTATATTAAAAAGTGGTTTTGAATTAAAATACAACATTTTACACTATTCATTAAAAAAATGAACTTTATCAGAAAGATACCAAAAATTTACACAAAGTAAATTTTGATGTCCCGATTCTTAATAAGAGTTTAATTTGGTCCAAAAGAATGTTTAAGAGTGAACAAAACTATATTTAATGACGGTTCTCCATCAAAAGGTTATAAGTGAACCTTTAGTGAAAACTAGGGCATATACGCCAAAAATTGAATTCTTTCCGTATTTTAAGCCTTTATCTTTTATTGTATAAATGTAAAAATATTTAATAACACATATAATCATATTTTAGTTATTTCTATCCATTCCCGCCAATACAACGGCTACATATTAACTACCATTTAAAATAATATTATTTTATTATTAGAGTGCAACGTAAGATTCCCAAGAAACTCGTTGTTGCGTGTTGGGTACGCCATCGAGCATAGCTTCCCCTTTAAAGTCATTTAAATATTTTATTCACAAATATAGATAAATATGAAATGTCATATTCTTTATTTACCTGGGGTGTTACATCCTTCCCCCCTTTTGGGAATTGCGTCCTCGCAATTTTAAAATTGCGCTTGGAAACATCCTTGAAAGTCCCATATCGGAACAAAAGTCGGTAAAACAAACACTTTAAAATAAAGAAAGATAAGTACAAAGGTCACCCGAGTTAACCCATACTAGGATTCCAAGTATGAAAATATGGACATGGAGGAAAAAACAAAGGGTCATGTTCTGATGGAGAGTGATAGAAAACATGTTTAGGAGAAAGTTAACCACGAGAAAATCACAAACTTGTGATGGGTTAAACGGTCTTCGATTCCCCAGTAGGAAAAGTTAATAGACAACATTTTTGTTTTAAGTTACTTTTTATTGAGGAATTTATTCATAAGGAAACATAATCACTTATCATATTGAATTTCAACCTTTATTAGATTCCTTACACAAACTCATATTTTCTCCAAAAGATGAGTATTTAGGAAGACTTGTTCACATTAAGAGTACTATAATCAACTTCTAGAGAATCACCTAATCCACAAAATAGAACTATATACTTCCCATGTCTTTAGACTTTAACCAAATACAAAACCAAAAAGGCTAGTACAAGATCAGATAATCCAGAAAAGGATAACCCTTTATAAAAAGAAAATCTATTCTTAATCTCAAAAATTTGTCCAACAAAACCCAAAGTTCAACGAGGACCATTCTATAATCAATTTGTCCCTAAAATTCTTCAAAGTAAACCAATATAAGATTGAAACCCAAATATTTGAAGGATTTAGTCGCACAGTCTTCCAAGATAAATCGTAACATTTATCTCCAAACAATATCAGTTTCCCCTAAAGTCTCGTTTTGAAAAGTAATGAACCTAATCACATATCCTTCATGATAGGTTAATCATTTTCAAAAATAACCCAAAATCAACTTACTCTTAATTCATAAAATCATATAACTAGAATGAATCAGTCAAACTAACCAGGGACTTCACGTAGTCCAGTGGTAGGCGATAAATACCAGTCGCACATTGGTTGTGGGTTCGATTCCCGCAGCTTTGTCCGACGCGACGGGATGTCACACGGTCTGCGTGTTGTCCTTTTTCCAAAACTATATAATTCTTAAAACATTCCCCAAAATTAGATAAAATCTTCAAGAATAATCATAACATATTTTAACCTCAAGTTTATCTCATTCCTTTCATTTTCCATCATATCATAGAGTAACCCATAATTACCTAAAAATTAAGTATCATATAAACCCTAATGGTTACCTTAATAATTATTACCTGAATTTCCACATCGAATTGGCCATCTCGTACCTGATGCATTAGAGAAATCACCAAGGTTGAAGTGGTTGATCATGACTCCTTGATATTTGGTTTAGAACAACCACGAGTTTCCTCATTGAATCCTTCATTTTATCTAGTATCTTAATCAGAGAACCACCACAGTTTCCTTCAAATCTGTTGTCTCTTTGGTGCCTACTAGATCCATCCATTCACTAAAAATAGAAATGTCAGTGTGAGTATATCAACAAAACCATCATATACTAATGAGTAAGATAGACAATAATATATACTTACTCATTCACTTTATCTATAACTAAGACTCTTTCTGAAATCCTAACCATTATGGTAATTGTCAATTATGCTTAAAGAATACCCTAACCTCTAAAGTTATCTAAACCGACCTTTGATACCAACTATAAGGCCCCAGCCTTAAACCTTACTTAATATTGAGTTATTACAAGATTACACATTGAGGATCTTTTCAGGTTTAGAGTTTTAGAGAATTAGATCATGAAACTTGCATTACATTCCACATTTAAACAAAGTGGTTACATAAAAGACAGTATTCATTCTTCCCATCAACGGGAACATATTTAGAATATAACACAGATTCTTTCTTGACACATCCTTGACACTATCATCACATCATGTACCTTTCCCTTGACCTGTGAAAAACATTTCAAAAACTTGGGATGAGCATAAAAAGCTCAGTAAGAGTTATAAAAATATGGAAAGGAAACACGAGTTCATATATACGTAAGAATGAAATCATACTTTACCCATAAAACAAAGGCACTTTAACATACCTCATCAAACCATGAATAAATCATAGAAATCATAAGACATAAAGGTAACTTGAGGCATTCATAACATTCTTACGTTGGGAGTAGCCCTCTTGGTTATGTTTGGAATACCCATCACAGTATATTCCCTAAATCTCTTCGGAGAAACCTTAACGTTTCACTCCTTCGCGTTACCCAATGCATTGGAGAGCTATATCGGGCTCACCCGCCCTTAGTTTATCATGGAACCACCCGTTCTTCATAACAATTCCCAAGAACCACAACATAATCGTATCACATAAAACATGAATAAAGGAAACATAACATTTCCACATTTCAATCACAATATGACATTTTAGGATATTGAAATAACGAATCCATTCAAAAAGAAACCATTTCCAAAACCATTTAAAACATTTAATAAAGAGATTTTTGAATCAAAGTGTCCCATACCACCTTGAAGCTTTTAAAATTTTAAACCATTAATATCCATATAAATAAATCCTTAAAACCATTTTGAAAACATGGATATTAATAAGGACAAATAATTAAAACATTTAAAACGATATTCTGGTAAAAGGGGTTTTACCAAAATTAGAGACACTTGAATACAATAATTGAGGAATAACATTTAGTCAGAACTTTATAATATCATGAGAATAAAAGGATTCATGATATAATACTCCAAAGGACAGTATATACACCATATAAGAGTGAATTGGTGCATAACAACAATGAACCCTCAATAGAAATGTCAAATGTGATGAAATCCCTTATAAAGAAGGTATCCTTAAATTAAGGACAAATCAATCTCAAAATATGTGTGACAAATATAAATACACCCAATATAAGTGGATATTAAGTGTAAAACAATAAAAGGTCATTCACACATATTCAATGGATGACATATTCAATGACTACATGTTGAACCCAAAGAAATCGAAATTGGGTTAAAAAGTTCCCTTGACAGCCTAACAGTATCACATCAAAATGAGTTGATGAGAGATAAAAAGTGTATCTCATCACTTGGACATAAAATTTACATCAATAAGGATATATTAGAACATATCCCAACATAACAATATTTAAATTAAAAGACCCAACAAAAGAAGTCTTTTAAAAAAGAGGAGGGTGAAATGTTCCCTTACCGACTTGGGTATCTTTCAAAACATACACCCCATGAAAGAAGGACAATAGATCATTGATGTAAATACTCATAAATGAATTTATATTACACAAAGAGTATAATAATGGGCAGTACATACACCACTCAATGGAATTTGTGGCAAATGTAGCATAAATCTCACGAGAATAAAAGTGAGATGAAAAATCCCTTACGAAAACTCAGCAGCCTAACGGCGCCACTTAAAACTTCCAAAATGGATTGATGAGATCAAATAGAGTATCCCATCATATTAAAATAGAATTTACAGCAAGAGAAATATAAAATAAAATCCCCCAACATAACAAATAGAAGCTTATAAGAAGTGACACAAAGGAGAGTACTTAAAAAGAAAGAGAGAGGTTAGATCTCTTACGAAAGTTTGGCAGCCTAACAGTGCCACTCAAAACTCCCAAAATGGATTGATGAGAGAGAATAGGTTCTCTCATCACATGAACATAAAAATTACAGTAAATTTAATAGAAAAGATCATCCCAATAACAAGAAATATGAGCTTTAAAAGGAATGACATAAAAGTGTATACTTAAAAAGAAAGAGAGGAGTATGATCCCTTACCTCGGGTCCGACTTGACTCGATCGTTCTTTAATCTCCTGAATAATAAACTTGAGTTAATTTCTAATTCCTTAAGAACCCTTTTTCAAGTTCATTATTACTTTTATACCACTTATTACCATGTCACAAACATTATGTAATCATTTAAGTTAATAATATTTTTTTTGCCGATATTTGGTTCTTAAGTCGAAAGTGGTCTTCTTACAATTACATGTTGTTCGTGTGGCCAAATGTTTATTATATCCAGAATTGTATTCATTATGTAGATATCATATATGTAATATATATACAGTAAATGCATGCATTTATAACATTACATAATCATTTAGAGGTAAGAAATGAAATGCACCGTTCATGGAGACGGTAAGCCGTACGTACGCATGAATGCTACTTTCATTTCTATTTCGTATTTTATAGAATGGAATAATAATGATATAAAGGTATATTATAATTCCAGTATAATATCATATATAATATAATATTTCCATCCTTTATACATCCCACATATGGTATTTAACGAATCAAATCACTTTGAGGGGGCGGTAGTCCGTACTTCCTTAAATGAAGATATCGCGTATACCCATAATGGAATACATAAAGTTAAGACAAAAAAGAAAAATACAGAAGCATAAATAAAACATAAACATATTATATATCATATATAAAAATATTGACATCATAATGGCCACCTTTGAAGGTGTTAAATGAGTATTGAACAATCATCGTTTCGGGAGGCAGAATTTCACCATCCACAGAAACCGTATGTTCTTTAACCATTTGATGTAGTTGTGTGAGAGTGTAGCTCGAATAAATCTTATAACAACATCCTAGTATATTTAATATACTGGTGTTGTTACAAAAGAAGTAAATAAAAAGAGTTTAGGGGGTTGGAGAAGCAAAATAAAACAAATGAACATGAGAGAATGAATTACCTTTAAAAGTGTAACTCCTTTTGATTTAAGCCTAAAGGCTTCCTTTGAAAAGATTATGCCCAAAGGGAGTCCTCTAGGATGAGGAGAGGGATGTGGAGTGAGTAAATGGGCAGGGTTTGGCCGAGCCAAAGTCTTGAGGAGTGTGTTAAATGAGGTAGAGGTGGGGGCCTTTTATAAGAGGAGAGGAGGGGTACTTTTGGAAAGTAAAGAAATATTACTTTATTTGAAAATGTGTTTCGGTTTTAAAAGGTCCCACATTGATAGAATTCGTGTATAAGGTTATAAGGCTTCGAAATCCACTCATCCAATAAGTTTTTTACATGTGTAGTTCATATATTTTACATTATCTTTCCATTTTATTTAAATCGTCAAATAATGATATCATCGCTGCATCATTATTATGTCATAAATAATTTAATTTATTTAATGTCTAAAAATTATAAAAAAAATACTATTATGTAGGAAATCGTTTTAGATTTCCAATGAATATTTATAATCAAAAATATGACTTGTATTACCCCACTTAAATTTTTTTTTAGTAAAACATATCATGTTTGTGTCAATTTTACTTTTACATTAAATAAAATGTTATTTATGTCATTTCCCAACCAAAGTGGATCCATGGGGTCCCCAAGTTGACCCATGGCTTGTCTTGGTCGGCCATGACACAACCAATAAGGTTGGTACATGTGTCTAGGTCATTTCATATCATTAAAGCATTATTTATACCTTAAACTACACTAATTACCACTAATCGCGATTAAAAACTTAATAAGTTACTATTCACCAAAATTTATTTTAATCTCATTGAACCACATTTTACTTCTTAATGACAACCATGTATGTCGGATTTTCAAAATTCAATACACATTAGTGGTAAACTTTCATTTAACTAAAAAATCAGTTTGCTTGATTACCACTTAGTGGTTTCACTATTCATCAAAAATTGAAGTTTTTTAGAAAATTAACAAAAATTCACCCTAAGCTATATTTGATATTCTGAATTCAAAAATTAAGTCCTTTTTACAAAATTCAAAACATATAAGTCACATTAATTAATTTAATAATTAATTCCCGCTGTCATGACACATAGCATGTTTTATGAAACAATAAGTATCAAAAGATTGACACTAGTTTAAGTCTGATTTCAAAGTGAAATTGATTCCAACGACCACTATTGGATTTAATGGTAAAAATATTTTCGAATTTCACTTTAAAACCAATTCAAAATATAATCTAATCATATAAATAAATTAGATTAAAAAGTGGTTTTGAATTAAAATACAACATTTTACACTATTCATTAAAAAAAAATGAACTTTATCAGAAAGATACCAAAAATTTACACAAAGTAAATTTTGATGTCCAGATTCTTAATAAGAGTTTTATTTGGTCCAAAAGAATGTTTAAGAGTGAACAAAACTATATTTAATGATGGTTTCCATCAAAAGGTGATAAGTGAACCTTTAGTGAAAACTAGGGCATATACGCCACAAATTGAATTCTTTCCGTATTTTAAGCCTTTATCTTTTAATGTATAAATGTAAAAATATTTAAGAACATATATAATCATATTTTAGTTATTTCTATCCATTCCCGCCAATACAACGGCTACATATTAACTACCATTTAAAATAATATTATTTTATTATTAGAGTGCAACGTAAGATTCCCAAGAAACTCGTTGTTGCGTGTTGGGTACGCCATCGAGCATAGATTCCCCTTTAAAGTCATTTAAATATTTTATTCAAAAATATAGATAAATATGAAATGTCATATTCTTTATTTACCTGGGGTGTTACAAATGGTACTGGTTCCATACAACATTACCCCATGGGTATGTATAAAACAACATTTTATTGTTATTATCAATTCTAATTGATGGACCAAGAGGACCGGGTGATAAAATCAATGTTTATATGCAACCATTGATTGATGAGATGCATGAATTTTGGGATTATGGTGTAATGACTTTTGAATCGGCAACTAATGAAATTTTTAGACTTCAGGCCGCTTTGTTATGGACAATTAATTATTTCCCATCGTATGCTAACTTATCAGGTTGGAGTAAAAAAGGAGAATTTTCTTACCCTTCTTTTAATAAGAGTAAGAAATCTATATGGCTTAAGAACTGTAGAAAGTGGGAATATCTTGGTCACATATGCTTTCTTCCTCCATTGCACAGGTTCAGAAAAGACTGTGTATCATTTGATGGGAATAAAGAGTATGACCCATCACCAAAAATACTATCTGAGGTTGGAATTTGTGCATAAATTGATCAAGAAAACATCTGTACAATGTATGATTTTTAAGATTTATTGGTTCCTGCATTGCCTTCTATTCTTACTGCAAATAGACAGTGAAGTCATAATTGGAAGAAACAAAGTATTTTTTTTTTGAATTGCCTTATTGGGAATATAATATTTTAAGACATAATTTGGATGTGATGCACATTGAAAAAAATGTATGTGATAATATACTGTGCACCATTTTAGGTGTCAAGGGGAAATCAAAGGACAGTGCTAATGATCAACGTGATTTGCAAGAAATGGGATTGAGAAAACCTTTACATTTATAGCCAGGTGAAGGTAATCGGGCATACATGCCTGCTGCACAATACAAAATGAGTAAAAAAGAGAAACAAACATTTCTATCAATTTTGAAGACTGTTATGGTGCCAGATGGTTATTGCTCTAATATTTAAAAGCGTGTGAATATGAATATCATGACATTATAGGGTTTGAAAAGTCACAACAATCATATTCTGCTTCAACAGTTAATTAATATAGCAATTCTTGATTGCTTACCTGCCAAGATTATTGAGACGTTGATTGGAGTTTCTAATTTTTTCAGACAACTCTGTTCTAGGAATCATCACATGAGAGATTTGAAAAAGCTACAGGATAAGATTGTACTTGCACTATGTCACCTATAAAAACTATTTCCGCCGTCTTTTTTTGATTTCATGGTTCACTTGACCATGCATTTAACTGGTGAAGTAATTGCTAGAGGTCCCGTGCAATTTAGGTGGATGTATCCAATAGAGCGATACTTAAATACATTGAAACGATATGTGCGCAACCAAGCTCATCCGAAAGCCTCAATTTCCAAGGGATATTTAATGGATGAGTGTACTAATTACTGTGCTTCATATATTTATGAGTTTGAAACAAATATAGATAAACCCTCCCATAATGATGAGGGTCCAATTGGAGAAGGAATAACGTTTGATATGCGGAACGATGAGTGGGTTCAAGCTCATCGATATGTGTTGTTCAACACTCCATCAGTTGTTCCATTGATATAGTAAGTTTCATAGTTGATGTGTATTTTGTTTCTATATTTATTTTATTACTTACCTTATATTGTGTTGTGATTTAGGATGCATATCACTGAGTTGAAACATGAAAGGCCCCATGCAACTGACTATCAAATCCAAAAACATCATTTCAACACATTTCATGAGTGGTTCAAGACTCATGTACGTATAATTGATTTAATATTTTTATAGTGCAACTTAGTTGTATTTTCACAATCCTTTATCCATTAAACTATATATGTGAAATTTGCAGATTCAAAAGTTACATGATTTAACCCATCATGTGAGTGAAGAACTCAACCAACTAGCTAATGGTCCATTTATTACAGCTCGTCACTACAAGTATTTGGATACTAAAAGATTACAATTTCATATTAGCGATGTTGACATGAACCGAGCTATACAAAATAGTGGTGTTGGTTGTTCTTTTGTTGGTGTGGGTTATTATTATGGATTTCTGAGAGATATTATTGAGGTTATTTATGGTCGTGGCTCAAAACACATATTATTAAGGTGTGATTGGGTCGATCCAGTTTGTGGAACGAAAGTTGATAACTTCCAATTTACATTAGTAAACTTTAACAATATGCTATATAAAGATGACCGAGTAAGCAATGAGCCCTTCATACTGACATCGCAGGCAGAACAAGTATACTTTGTTGGCATTGATTCTGATTGGAAAGTTGTGGTGAAAATGTCTAGAAGAGGTGTTTTTCTGATTGACCAAGAGGAACCTGAAGTTGTCGCATTTCCTGATCAAACACTTGACTAAACAACAGTAGCTGTACGAGATGAAGATATAAAATGGTCCAGAGAGATAGTTGAAGGAGATACGATATACTTGCATGATTAGTGAAAATTGTAATTATATCCCCAGTTATTGTTTGTAAAAATATTTATGAGTTATATATGTATAAAAATTTCTTGATTTAACTATAATTTATTTTAATGTAGGTATGTCACATGGTGGTCACAGTGGTTCACCTGATGCTATCGGTACGTATGTTTTCATTTTTCTAAATTAATTGATTATAATTTTCTATGTATATTTCCCTAACTGTTTCTAATCATTAATTTATATTATAATTGAATTATGAATTTATGTTTATCAGGATCTAGTGCATCTTCCAGCAGACACAGGGGTCCTGGTAGAGGGGTTCGATCCTGGAACTCTGGAGTCCGATTGGATGTGTTATTTGATGACATATTTCATCCAGTTGGAGAAGGTGCTACTGTATTGAGTTGTCAGTTTGGGCATATGATACGAGACTCACACAGATTCCCTCTGACGACTCGTGAATGGAGTTCTTTCCCCTAGGATACAATGGATAGATTATGGAGGGAGGTTCAGGTAAATTTTCAATGTTTAATTTTTCATGATATTGTTATTATTATTGTCCCATATACTGATAGTTTTTTTAACAGGATAATTTTACATCCTATCCAGATGAGTTTCAGGCTGTATGTATGTCCAAATGCCAAAAATTATGGAAGGATTACAAGTCAAGGGTGAAGAGAGATCACTGGACACCATTTGTGGGTGTGCCAGACATTCTGTAGCGAGTCCCTCTGGGTATTCTTCCTGCGCAGTGGCAGGATTTGGTTTCATTTTGGTCGAGTGAGGCGGCGATGGTAATATTTATTACTTTTAATATATAAATGACTAATTTTTCAAATGTTTATTAAGTAAATACATTGAATGTAGACCGAGTCTGCTCGTCATTCACATAATCGGGCGATGCAGGGCACACCTTCTAGACATGGCACTCGACATGTGTCACAGATTAGACATGATGTAAGTTTAGAATTCACTATTCATTCATATTTTAAAAATATTGTAGTATAACATGGTGAACCCCTTTATTATAGTTTCACCAATGAAGCGAGCCGATCGATAGGATGTCCATATGGGTGAGGACTCGTAGGGCGGGTGATCCCGAGGTTTCCGGCGTTATAGTAAGCAAATTATTTACTAATAAATGTATTTTTATTTTATATAAATTATTCATATTTGTTCATTGATTCATTATATGCTACAGGATCAGTTTGATGCTCAGTTAGCAGAGTTTCCAGAGGATTAACGTCATAGTACTGTGCGTAGAGATGAAATATTTCACCGTTTCGTGGGGCGTGACAGTCATGGTTATTATTTGACTTATGGCGGTGGTGTCCCAAGACATGCAGTTGTTAGAGAAGATGCGATGGGTGCATGCAGAGATTCAGGAATGCGCACAAAGACTGAGATAGATTCTTCCATGCAGGCTATGCAGCGCAATTTTGATGCACAGTTTCAGCAGTTACATGCAGAGTATGAGGGGAGTTTGTCACAGATGTCATCACATATCGATGAAATGATGACGTAACAAGTGGCGCCACAGGTAAACAATAAAACCAACCATACTCAGATTTACTTTTATTGATATCTTTAAGATATATAATATTGATATATATTGTAGGCTCCGAATACAGCTGGTGGACATTGCCGTGATATTGGTGATCCATATGAGAATGAACCCCATGCATGAGGTAATTTAATTTGTGTTGATGAATTCTCTAGAAGTTTTTATATACTTGATGAATAGAATCTTTCATTTTTACCTAAATTAGTTTGTTTTAGTTTTTGTGGATGACATCTTCATGCACTCCAATACTAATGATGATCCTACCCAATATCTTTACATCATCTAGATTACACTTATAAAGCATCAACTATATGCCAAGCTATATATATGTCATTTTTTTATTGATTATATATAGTTATTGGGTCAAATAATCTCAGAGGAAGGTGTGTTAGTGGATGGAGAGAACATTTAGGTAGTTTTTTATTGGGAGAAGCCCAAGAACTCTTTCAATATTTGTATCTTTCTAGGGTTAGTGAATTGTGAAGTGGTCGCGTAGACGACACATCAATCGGACATGCGGTTTGCGCGGTACGACTCAATATGCGTTTTTTAAGTGTTGGGCGCGCTTCATAAACGCACGTGGGGGGGGGGGGGGGTCAAAATGGTCCAAACAAGTTCTGAATGGCCTGAAATCAGAATACAACAACGGGTGAGTGAATTGTGAATTGGTCGCATAGACAGCACGCCAATCGAACGTGTCGTGTGCCGACGGTGACCGAGAATGCAGTTCTGGTGTCATAAACGGCCAAAACGGGCGTTTAATGGTCAAATTAATAGAGGATGACATCTGATTAGTCTGAAATCATAGAGAAAAAAATATAATTATTATTCTTGACGTGTACAAGGAGACGACACATCAATCGGACATGCGGTTTTCACGGTACGTTTCAATATGCATTTTTTAAGTGTTGAGCGCGCTTCATAAATGTGTGTGGGGGTGGGGGGGGGGGGGGTCAAAACGGGCCGAACAAGGTCGGAATGGCCTGAAATCAGATGAAAACAATGGGTGAGTAAATTTTGAATTGTTCGCGTAGACGGCATGTCAATCGGACGTGCCATGTGCCCGTGGCGACCGAGAATGCAGTTCTGGTGTCATAAATGGCCAAAACGGGCGTTTAACGGTCAAATTCATAGAGGACGACATCAGATTGACCTGAAATCATAGGAAAACAATAAAATTATTATTCTTGACATGTATGAGGAGACTACATGTCAATCAAACATGCGGTTTGCGCGATACGTTTCAATATGCGTTTTTTAAGTGTTGGGCGCGCTTCATAAACGCGCGTGGGGGGGTCTAAACGGGCCGAACGATGTCAGAATGGCCTAAAATCAGAAAACAAAAACTAGTGACTGAATTTTGAATTGTTCGTACAGACAGAACATTAATCGGACATGCCGTGTGCCTACGGCGACTGAGAACGCAGTTCTGGTGTCATAAACAGCCAAAACGGGTGTTTAACAGTCAAATTCATATCGGATGACATCGTATTGACCTGAAATCACAGGGAAACAATATAATTATTATTCATGACGTGTACGAGGAGACTTCATGTCAATAGGATGCATGGTACATTTCAATATGCATTTTTTAAGTGTTGGGTGCTCTTCCTAAACGCGCGTGGGGGGTTCAGAATGGACCGAACGAGGTTGGAATAGCCTAAAATCAGACGAAAAAATGGGTGAGTGAATTGTGAATTGGTCTCATAGACGGCACGTCAATCGGACGTTTCGTGTGCCCGCGGTGACTGAGAACGCAGTTCTGGTGTCATAAATGGCCAAAACAGGCGTTTAACAGTCAAATTCATAGCGGACGACATTGGATTTACCTGAAATCATAGGGAAACAATATAATTATTATTCGTGACATGTACGAGGAGATTTAATGTCAATCGGACATGTAGTTTTCACGGTACAACTCAATATGCATTTTTTAAGTGTTGGGCGCGCTTCATAAACGCACGTGGGGGGTCAAAATGGGCCGAACAAGGTCAGAATGGCCTGAAATCAGAGGAAACCAATGGGTGAGTGAATTTTGAATTGCTCGCGCAGACGACACGTCAATCAGACGCGCCATGTGCCTGCGGCGACGGAGAATGCAGTTCTGGTGTCATAAACGGCCAAAACGGGCATTTAATGGTCAAATTCATAGAGGATGACATCGAATTGACCTAAAATCACAGGATAATAATATAATTGTTATTCATGACATGTACGAGGAGACAAAACATCAATCAGACATGTGGTTTGCGCAGTACGTTTCAATATGTGTTTTTAAGTGTTGGGTGTGCTTCATAAACGCGCGCGTGGGGGGGGGGGGGGGGGTCCAAACGGGCCATACGAGGTCTGAATGGCCTGAAATCAGACGAGAAAAATGGGTGAGTGAATTTTGAATTGGTTGCATAGAAGGAACGTCAATCGGACGTGCCGTGTGCCCGCGGAAACCGAGAACGCAGTTCTGGTGTCACAAACGGCCAAAACGGGCGTTTAATGGTCAAATTCATAGCAGACGACATCGGATTGACCTGAAATCATAGGGAAACAATATAATTTTTATTTGTGAGGTGTATGAGGAGACGATAGATCAATCAGACGTGCGGTTTGGCGGTACAGATCAATATTCGTTTTTTAAGTGTTGGTCGCGCTTCATAAACGCGCGTGGGGGGGGGGGGGGTCCAAACAGGATGAATGAGGTCAGAATGGCCTGAAATCAGACAAAAACAACGGGTGAGTGAATTGTGAATTTCTCTTGTAGACGACACGTCAATCGGACGTGCAGTGTGCCTGCGGCGACCGAGAACGCAGTTCTGGTGTCATAAACAGCCAAAACAGGTGTTTAACGGTCAAATTCATAATAGAAAAGATCAGATTGACCTGAAATCCCAGGGCAACAATATAATTATTATTTGTGACGTGTAAGAGGAGACGGCACGCCAATCAGACGTTCATTTTACATGATACGACTCAATATGTGTTTATTAAGTGTTGGGCGCGCTTCAAAAACACGCATGGGGGGGGGGGGGGGTCCAAACGGGCCGAACAAGGTCGGAATGGCTTGAAATCAGAAAAAACAATGGTTGAGTGAATTCTGAATTTGTCGCGCAGAGTACATGTCAATCGGACGTGCCGTGTGCCCGTGGCGACCGAAAACGCAGTTCTGGTGTCATAAACGGCCAAAACAGGCGTTTAACGGTCAAATTCATAGCGGACGACATTGGATTGACCTGAAATCACAGGGACACAATATAATTATTATTCGTGATGTGTATGAGGAGAAAAAACGTCAATCAGACGTGCGGTTTTCACGGTACACCTCAATATGCGTTTTTTATGTGTTGGGCGCGCTTCATAAATGCGCGAGGGGGGGGGGGGGGGGTCAAAATGGGAAGAACGAGGTTGGAATGTCCTAAAATCAGGCGAAAAAATGGGTGAGTGAATTTTGAATTGGTTACGAGGACGACACGCCAATATGACGTGTCGTGTGCCCGCGGTGACCGAGAACGTAGTTCTGGTGTCATAAACGGCCAAAACGGGCTTTTAACGATCAAACTCATAGTGGAAAACATCGAATTGACCTGAAAACATAGGTCACCAATATAATTATTATTCATGATGTGTACGAGGAGACGACATGTCAATTGGATGTGCAGTTTTTATGGTACGTTTCAATATACGATTTTAACTGTTGGGCGCACTTCGTAAACAAGCCTGGGGAGGTCAAAATGGGCCGAATGAGGTCAGAATGGCATAAAATCAGACGAAACAACAGGTGAGTGAATTCTGAATTGGTTCTGTAGACGACACGTCAATCAGACATGCCGTGTGCCCGCGGCGACCGAGAACACAGTTCTAGTGTCCCAAACAGCCAAAACGGGCGTTTAACAGTCAAATTCATAGAGGAAGACATCAGATTGACCTGAAATCATAGGGAAACAATATAATTATTATTCATGATGTGTATGAGGAGAAGACATTTCAATCAGATGTGCGATTTTCACGGTATATTTCAATATGCGTTTTTTAAGTGTTGGGCGTGCTCCACAAACGCACGTGGGGGGGGGGGGGGGGTCAAAATGGGCCGAATGAGGTCGGAATGTCCTGAAATCAGAAGACAACAATGAGTGAGTGAATTTTGAAGTGTTCGCATAGACGGCATGTCAATCAGACTTGCTGTGTGCCCGCAGCGACCAAGAACGCAGTTCTGGTGTCATAAACGGCCAAGGCGGGCATTTAACGGTCAAATTCATAGAGAACGACATCAGATTGACCCAAAATCACATGGAAACAATATAATTATTATTCGCGATGTGTAAAAGGATACAGAACGTCAATCAGACATGCGGTTTTCACGGTATGGTTGAATATGCGTTTTTAAGTGTTGGGCGCGCTTCATAAACGCGCGTGGGGGGGGGGGGGGGGGGGGTCCAAAAAGGCCGAATGAGGTCGGAATGGCCTAAAATCAGACAAAAACTATGGGTGAGTGAATTTTGAATTGGTCGCATAGAAGACACTTCAATCGAACATGCCGTGTGCCCACGGTGACCGAGAACGCAATTCTGGTGTCATAAACTGCCAAAACGGGCGTTTAACGGTCAAATTCATAGCAGACGCCATCAGATTCACCTAAAATCACAGGGAAACAATATAATTATTATTCGTGACATGTACAAGGAGACGAAACGTCAATCAGACATGTGGTTTGCACGGTACAGCTCAATATGCATTTTTTAAGTGTTGGGTGCGCTTCATAAACGTGCGTGGGGGGTCCAAACAGGCCGAACGAGGTCAGAATGATCTGAAATCAGAAAACAGCAATGGGTGAGTGAATTGTGAATTGGTCGCGCAGACGACACGTCAATCAGACGTGTCGTGTTCCTGCGGTGACCGAGAATGCTGTTCGGGTGTCATAAATGGCCAAAACAGCCGTTTAACGGTCAAATTCATAGAGGAAGACATCAGATTGACCTGAAATCACAAGTATACAATATAATTATTATTCTTGATATGTACGAGGAGACGGAACGTCAATTGGACGTGCGGTTTGCGTGATACGGCTCAATATGCGTTTTTTAAGTGTTGAGGGCCCTTCATAAACACGTGTGGGGGTATCCAAATGGGCCGAATGAGGTTTGAATGGATTTAAATCAGACGACAAGAACGATTGAGTGAATTGTGAATTGGTCGCGTAGACAGCACATCAATTGGATGTGCCGTGTGCCCGCAGTGACCGAGAACGTAGTTCTGGTGTCAAAAACAGCGAAAATGGGCGTTTAACGATCAAATTCATAGCGGACGACATTGGATTGACCTCAAATCACAGGGAAACAATAAAATTATTATTCGTGACATGTATGAGGATACGACACATCAATCGGACGTGCAGTTTTCATGGTAATGCTCAATATGAATTTTAAAGTGTTGGGTGCGCTTCATAAACGCGCGTGGGGGGGGGGGGGGGGGGGGGTCCAAACGGGCCAAAAGATGTAGGAATGACCTGAAATCAGACAACAACAACGGGTGACAGAATTTTGAATTGGTCGCATAGACAGAACTTCAATCAGACATGTTGTGTGCCCGCGACTACCGAGAACACACTTCTGGTGTCATAAACGTCGAAAACGGGGGTTTAACGGTCAAATTCATAGCGGATGACATCAGATTGACCTGAAATCACAAGGAAACAATATAATTATTATTCTTGATGTGTACAAGGAGACGACATGTCAATCAAACATGCAGTTTTTCACGGTACATTACAATATGCATTTTTTAATTGTTGGGCGCGCTGCATAAACGCGCGTGGGGCGGTCAAAATGGGACGAACGAGGTCAGAATAGCCTGAAATCAGACGACAACAATGAGTGAGTGAATTTTTAATTGGTTGCGTAGACGGCACATCAATCAGACGTGCCCTGTGCCCGCGGCGACTGAGAACGCATTTCTGGTGTCATAAACGGCCAAAACGGGCATTTAACGGTAAAATTCATAGCGTACGACATCATATTGACCTGAAATCACAGAGCAAAAATATAATTATTATTCGTGACATGTACGAGGAGACGACACGTCAACAGGACTTGCGGTTTGCATGGTACGACTCAATATGCATTTTTTAAGTGTTGGACGTGCTTCATAAAAGAACTTGGGGGGTCCAAATGGGCCAAACGAGGTCGGAATGGCCTGAAATCAGATGAAAACAACGGGTGAGTGAATTTTGAATTGGTCGCACAAAAGACACATCAATCGGACGTGCTGTGTGCCCGCGGCGACCGAGAACGCAGTTCTTGTGCCATAAACGACCAAAACGGGTGTTTAATGGTCAAATTTATAGCGGACGACATCAGATTCACCTGAAATCACAGGGCAACAATATAATTATTATTTGTGACATGTAAAAGGAGACATAACGTCAATCAGATGTGCGGTTTGCATGGTACGGCTCAATATGCATTTTTTATGTGTTGGGCGTGCTTCATAAACGCGCGTGGGGGGGGGGGGGGTCCAAATGGTCCGAACAAGGTAAAAAATGGCCTAAAATCAGATGACAACAATGGCTGAGTGAATTTTTAATTGGTCACATTGACGACACATCAATCGTACGTGCCGTGCGCCCACGGCGACCAAGAATGCATTTCTGGTTTCATAAACAGACAAAACAGGCATTTAACGGTCAAATTCATAGAGGACGACATTGTATTGACCTGAAATCAAATGGAAACAATATAATTATTATTTGTGACATGTACGAGGAGAAAAAACACCAATCGGACGTGTGGTTTGTGCGGTACGACTCAATATGCATTTTTTAAGTGTTGGGCGTGCTTCATAAACGCGCGTGGGGGGGGGGGGGGGGGTCCAAATGTGCCGAATGAGGTCGGAATGTACTGAAATTAGACGATAACAATGAGTGTGTGAATTGTGAATTGTTCGTGTATATGTTACATCAATCGGACGTGTCGTGTGCCCGCGACGACTGAGAACACTGTTCTGGTGTCATAAACAGCCAAAACGGGCATTTAACAATCAAATTCATAGAGAACGACATCAGATTGAACTAAAATCATAGGGAAACAATATAATTATTATTCGTGACGTGTACAAGGAGACACACGTCAATCAGATGTGCGGTTTGCACGGTACGACTCAATATGCATTTTTTAAGTGTTGGGCGCACTTCATAAACGCACGTGTGGGGGGGGGGGGGTCCAAACAGGATGAACGATGTCAGAATGGCTTGAAATCAGACAAAAACAATGGGTGAGTGAATTGTGAATTGGTTGTCCAGACATCACGTCAATCGAACGTGCCTTGTGCCCGCGGCAACTGAGAATGAAGTTCTGGTGTCATAAACGGCCAAAACAGGCGTTTAATGGTCAAATTCATTGCGGACAACATCATATTGACCTGAAATCATAGGGAAACAATATAATTATTATTCGAGACGTGTACGACGAGATGGAACTTCAATCAGATGTGCGGTTTTCACGGTACGGATCAAAATGCATTTTTTAAGTGTTGGGCGCGCTTCATAAACGCGCGTGGGGGGGGGGGGGGTCCAAACGGGCCAAACAAGGTCAGAATGTCCTGAAATAAGACGAAAACAATGGGTGAGTGAATTTTTAATTGTTTGCGTAAACGTTACATCAATTGGACATGCTGTGTGCCTGCGACGACCAAGAACACAATTCTGGTGTCATAAACGGCCAAAACGGGCGTTTAACAGTCAAATTCATAGAGGATGACATTGGATTGACCTAATATCATAGGTCAAAAATATAATCGTTATTCTTTACATGTATGAGGATATGAAACGTCAATCGGACGTGCGGTTTGCACGGTGCGAATCAATATGCATTTTTTAAGTGTTGAGTGCACTTCATAAACACGCGTGGGGGGGGGGGGTCCAAAAGGGATGAACGAGGTCAGAATGGATTGAAATCAGATGACAAAAACAGGTGAGTGAATTCTGAATTGGTCACGTAGACGGAACGTCAATCGTACGTGCCGTGTGCCCGCGGCGACCGAGAACGCAGTTCTGGTGTCATAAACGACCAAAATAGGCATTTAACAGTCAAATTCATAGCGGATGGCTTCATAGCGGATGGCATCAGATTGACCTGAAATCACATAGAAACAATATAATTATTATTCATGAAATGTACAAGGAGATGACACGTCAGTCGGATGTGTAGTTTGCACGATACGTTTCAATATGCGTTTTTTAAGTGTTGGGCATGCTTCATAAATGCGCGTGGGGGGTCAAAACGGGAAGAATGAGGTCGAAATGACCTGAAATCAGACGAAAACAATAGGTGAGTGAATTTTGAATTTTTCGTGCAGACGACATGTCAATCGGACATGCCGTGTGCCCGCGGCGACTGAGAACGCACTTCTGGTGTCAAAAATGGCCAAAACAGGCATTTAACAATCAAATTCATAGAGGACGACATCAGATTGACCTGAAACCACAGTTCAAAAATATAATTATTTTTCGTGACGTGTACGAGGAGACAACACATCAATCAGACGTGCAGTTTGCGCGGTACGGATCAATATGTGTTTTTTAAGTGTTGGGCGCGCTTCATAAACACGCAGGGGGGGGTCCAAATAGGCCGAACGATATCAGAATGGCCTAAAATAATACAACAACAATGGGTGAGTGAATTGTGAATTGTTCGCATAGACGGAACATCAATCGGATGCGCCATGTGCCCGCGGCGACTGAGAACGCAGTTCTGGTGTCATAAACGGCCAAAACGGGTGTTTAACAGTCAAATTCATAGAGGACGACATTAGATTGACCTGAAATCACAGGGAAACAATATAATTATTATTCTTGACATGTATTAGGAGTAGGAACATCAATCAGATGTGCGGTTTGTGTGGTACGGCTCAATATGCATTTTTAAGTGTTGGGCGTGCTTCATAAACGCACGTGGGGTGGTCCAAACAGGCCGAACGAGGTCAGAATGGCCTGAAATTACAGGGAAAAAATCTAATTAGAACCATATAATTATAATGATTTTAAATTATTAAAACAGTAATCAAAATTAAGAATATATTTTGAAAATCAGACACTTTCGATCTGTTACAGTAAGTTTGAATTGAAATATGTTAATTTGTTTCAATTATTTTTTTATAGGTTTTATTCGGTACTAATTTTGTTATTAAATTTTGTTATGCAGTTATATTTGATTATGGATGTGGAGATTCTAAGATGACTGTTGAGATTTATGTGGGTATATTTTATTGTATTATTTATGTTTTTAAAAAAAAATTAAAACCCTAAAGCAGCCGCCTAATGGCAGCCACTGTAGATGATTCCATCGTCTCCTTGAGCGGCCGCCAAATGGTGGCCGCTGTATCCCATTCCAGTTTGCCTATAGCATCCACCAAATGGAGGCCACTGATAGCAACAACGATGGGCCAAAAGTGGCCGCTATTTGGCGGCCGCTATAGACCTTTAGCAACGGTTTTTGGCGGCCGCTAAAGGTCATGTTTGTACTAGTGATATTGTTATTGACATGACTATTCTTCCACCATTTTCTCTTCAATATTGGATGTCTCAACATATGGATAACATTGGGAACCTACTTGAGGATCTCTCAATTGAGATACATGATAAGTAGGAGTACCCTCCATGATGACCCTAAATACTCTTATTTCTACTGAAGATTCATGATCGATATGCTCCTAAGGTGGTTAATCCCACCAGGAATCCATGTGAGCTCGATGATATAGCCACCAATTATTACAGGAGGCATCGAACTTCTGAGAAGATGGACAAAATTGAATGATCCATTTTTCCATATGTCTAGATGAAAATAAAATTGTTATAAATTTATGGTAGGTATCCCATATCTTTGTTTTATTTATTTCATCCATGTGATTAGTATTTTTTTACTTTTTATTTCATTTTTTATTATAGGTCATCCCAAAAATTCACTTTACTCACCTTATTTTATTTATCTGAGTTGATTTTTTTTACTATCAACTATGTGCACCTACCATTTTTCTACTTTCATATTGTTTAAATCCCGTGGACAAATATTTTATCTAGTGTTGGTATTTTTTTCTAACAATTATTACAAGTAGACCAAATATAATCACTATTTAAAAATTTTCTCCATGGCATGGAATTTACTATAGGGAGCTCTCAATTCCATAATTTCAATTTTAAATTTATATTTCATTTTTATGCATTAATTTCTATCTCTCCCACTAATATTAATATAATAGTGTGGAAACTATCTCATTTTAAGTGTGGGGGAGCCTATCTTGAGATTTTCTATCAATACACTTGGATTATTGCTTGTTTTCACTTGTTTAGGAGACATTTTCATTGAAATCACACTTTAAACTTTAAATCTCATCAAAACCATCTAAATAAAGTATGAAGTTATGTTGTAAATTATTGAAATACTTTTTTAGTTTTGTTTATAAATTTTAGCCTGATTATTTAGATTTTTTACTTTAATTATAATTCTAGATTCTTGAAATTTTATTTGAATGACACATTACTAGATACAATTCCTTGAGTGATTTACAGTTATTTTATACTCTCATTCCTAAGAGGATTCTAGACCTACAATGTCATATTATTTTCTATGAATATTTATTGAGAGATACATGGGGCATGTAAACCTATTAACTTTCTTTGAGATCTTATTGAGGCTATGATTAAACATATAAAATTTTAAAATGATTGAGGTAATATTTACAATCCACTTTTTACTGAGACTCCCATGTACATATTTCATTATTTTTCCCGTATTATCCATGAATAACCTTGTTATAATGGATCCAGTTTAGGAATATTATCCCCCCTGCTCTTGGTCGATGTATAATTATCCTTTGAAAAAGTTTGGGAGAATTTTCACCACTGATGGACATTGTATGTTAGAATTAAGGTGATGTATAGTGGAACTTTACTAGATTGATATGATGTGGTCTATTTTTAATTTTGTAATTTTATATGCTTACCCTATTCATTTGTAAAAAAGAATAGAAAAAAAGTAAAAAAAGATAAAAAGAGAAAAAGATTTTGGGTTGTGTATTAAGAAGGTCAAAAATCACCATTACCAGGCCAAGGAATCATATGACAGATCATATGTGGTTAGGGGATGGATGCAAGAATTGGCCTAGAAATGGGTTTAAAAAAAAGAAATTATATATTCTTAATACTTACTTGATGTTATGATGGACCCACCTTGAGCATTTTAGAGCATAGACACATTATGGATAGGGGGAGTTGCTTCATTTTAGTATTCACAACTTTTATGAATTATACTCTAGAAATTACCCTCCTCTTGAGGTTTATTTTTATCACTTTACCACATTCCCTTAGCCTCAAATTCATTTGAACCCTATTGTTGAATCCCTGATGATTGATTTAGTATTTGTCTTTATAATGTGGGGATGTTAAAACTAATTCAAGCCTATGGTTAGTAACATGTATTCAAGTTATGAGCATAACTAAAGTTAAATTTCACCTTAAGTAATGTGAGATTTTTTTTGTGAGGTAAATTTCAAAATGGGTATATCTTCTAAGGAAAAGTTATGAAATTATAATTAAAAGAATAAAGAATCTGAATAAAGAACATAAATATAAGGCATGGCTGATTTTCTATATAGGATTGATTCTAAAGGAATGATTTTTTCTACTTACACATAGTTTTATTTTCCTAGTTTCAATGTATGTTTCTTGTTTTAAAAATTGTTTTTTACAATCCCCACTAAGTTGTTTTTTTGTTGAGGACATGAAACTATTCAAGTGTGGGGGAATTTGATAAGAAAAATTTTTATATATATTTTGGAAACTTTTCATTAATGATTAATCATTTTTTATTTGATCATATGGTATGTTTTGATTCATTTTATTTGGAATTATGAATTTATGTCTCAAATGAGTAATGCTAGAAAAATGGTATAAATCATCCTGACACATTGTGAAACTGAATTACATGATGTGTACTCCTCAAACACACCACCTATAAGCTGAAAATACATGCCATGAATCCCAATTAAATGGAATGAACCAAGTACATGATTTGTATCCTAATTACACATCATGAAAGATTCAAAATCTAAAATCTAAATATTATAAGGAATAAAATAATTTCCAGACCTGAGAAGATTAAAACCTAGTTTCTTCCGAATATTCAAGCCAAAAAATATACAAAGATCCAAAATATTCATAGGATTTAGAAGATTTGTAGAACACGACATAGAAACAAATTACATGTCGTGTAAATATTAAAGAAGAAGAGACATAAAGTTGTACATGGCATGGACCATTTATAAATTATGTACATTTTGGGATCCATAAATATTTTAGCACCTTAATATGTAGAGGATAGGATAAGAACCCAGAATGAATTTTCTTACCTTCTTTTTTTATTCCCTGTTTTTGTTTTGTTTTTAATTCTTTATGTCTATTTAGGTTTTTTATTCTACAAATTATTTTATTTATATTTTCAATTCCAAGACACTTTTGTCAATCACTACTATTCCAACTTCCCATTCTAATCCTATTTTCCATACAACTTCAATTTCCTCTATGATCTTCATTTTTATTCATACAAGTTAGTATTTAATTGATTTTTCATGATTTAAACTCTAAAATGATATTCTTTCTATCATTTATTTGTGATGCCAATCGTCTGTTTCTCTATTTCCCCACTTTCATTCAATTATTTCATGAACAGATAATTTACTTAGGGTTAGGGGTCGAGAGTAGGGATGGTTGAACCTAATGAATATCTAAAACCAAAACTAGGTAATCCTAGGGCTAGTAACCAGGTTTAAAACAATTGTCAATATCATTTTATTACATTATCCATAACCATCAGAGGTGCAAGTTGAATAACCATGGCCGAACTAGAGAAGATTCTGGTAGGACTAATAGACTATAATTATTTATGCTCAGAATCCAAGATTCCTAATCATAGGTGGTAAATTTATCTAGACCAATGAGTGTTTTCTAGCTCAGGTTGAACCAATTAGTTGTACCAAGATTAATTGGTGTATTTTTCACCACTTTGAAACCTTTTTTATAGGTCTATCCCTAGTTAAATTGAGGATTACCCTTTTACAATACCCTGAAATTGACCCTAAACCCTTACTTTAATATGTTTAAATCCCAAGCTACTTAGTTTTTTTTAAACCAAATAAAACTGAGTAAATATGAGGAATCCCACAATTGGTTTTGACTGTTAAGTTTATTTTCTAACAACCTATCTCCATGGGATCAACCCAAGATTTCTACTTTACTATTCCCTAGTAGTAAGTATAGTTTGATAACATAAAATATTTAATTTAATCAATTCCCAGAGGAATAAATGATACCTTTTGTGTGAGTCAACATCCAATAGAAATTGAACCCATTGTACGAGTCTTCTTTCTTATTCGAAAGATGTGTTTATCTTAGATGGTTGAGGATAAACTCAACATCAATGACATGCTTATTGTAAGGGAGTTTTTTGACATCTTTCTAGAAGAGTTTCCTAGTATTCCAATGAATCATGAAGTTTAGTTCTAAGTAGAACTCATTCCTAGTGCTATACTTATTTCAAAGAATATCTGTTGAATGACACCGATTGAGTTGATATAATTGAAGAAGAAACTCTAGGAAAATCTTGAATAGTGATTTATTCAACATTGTGTCACCTTAGGGTGTGTATTTTCTTTTTTATTAAGAATAAAGATGGATCAATGTGACTCTTCATTTATTATCAGGAGATAAACAAGATCACAATCAAGAAAATGTATCTTCTACCCCATATTGATGACTTGTTTGATCAAATGTGTGGATATCAATACTTTTCCATGATTTACCTTCATTTCAGATATCATCAATTGAGGGTCAAGAATAAGGATATACCCAATAAAACATTCAACATAAGTTACAGACACTATGAATATATAATTATGAAATTTAGTATTACTAATCTCCCCACTAACTTATTATATTTAATGAATACAGTCTTAAGAGATTACATTGATCAGTTTGTGGTAGTCTTTATAGATGATATTTTTATATATTAAAAAAATAAGGAAGAACATGAAGATCAAATGATAATTGTACTAAATACCTTAAGGAAATATAATATGTATGAAATATTTACTAAGTTTGAATTTTGGCTACAAAAATTTACATTTTTGGGCCATATAATATCAAGAGAGGGTATATCGGTGGATCCATCAAAGATGGATGCTATTGAGCATTATCCCAAACCAACCACTAAAATTGAGATCAAAAGTTTTCTTGGATTGGATGGATATTGTCAATGGTTTTTTTAGAATTTATCATGGATTTCCAATCCATTCACCAAGTTAACTCAGAAGGGAAGAAAGTTCCTCTAGATGGATGAATGTGAGGAAAATTTCAAGGAATTGAAGAGAATATTAGTTTGCACACTTGTGTTTACACTACTCTATAATGGAGAAGGATTTTTAATCTATAGTTATGAATCAAGTATGGGATTGAGATGTGTTATAATGTATAATTATATGGCGATAGTTTATGCTTCATGAAAATTGAAGGTTCATGAGAAAAATTACCCAACTCATGATTTGGAGTTAACTGTGTTAATTTTTATAATGAAGATATAAAGGAATTATATTTATGGAGAAAGGTGTGATATATATATATATATAAATAAAGATCAAAAAATTTTAAAGTATATGTTCACATAGAAATATTTGAACATGTATCAAAGAATATGGTTGGAGATGATTAAAGATTATGACTACTCAATACATTGCCACTCTGGAAAAGTGAACTTGGTGACTGATTATTTGATTTAAAGGGATTAATGATAACTCTTATATGATGAGGATAAAAAAAGATACAATATTTATATATTTTCAAATGATAGATATGGAAATAATGAAGAAAGGGGGAAAATCTTATCTTGATAAAATAAGTGTTCAACCATCTATACGAATAAAGATTAAAGAGGCGTAAAAGGATGACATAGAGCTACAAAAGAAGGTCATAAATGTTCATGAGTTTAACCTGAATTATTATGGAATGATAAGGTTTATGAACTATGTATTTGTTCCATCCATAATGGATTTGACAAAGGATATATTAGAGGAATCTCATAGTTATTCATTCTCGAGTTACCATGGAAGTAAAAAGATGTATATAGATTTGAAAGAGTATTTATAGTGAGATAATGATCTTACCATGTCTCACTGATTTATTTCACCTTTACACCACTGATTTAAACTAGTTTTATATTTAAAATTACAAATATAATAAAAAATTTCACTTCCCACTAGATTATATTACTCAATTTTTATCACTGTTAATAAGATAAATTATACTTGTTTTGGTGATTTGATTATAGGAGGAGGTGAATTAGAGGGTCAGAGATGATGCATAAGAAAAATGGGCCAAATTGCATGGAAGGACAAGGAAATATGTCCACTTATTTATATGTTCCGAGAAATATGTGTACTAAAATGGGATTAAATTTTGTGGGTTGATCCAAAATTTGGTGGGATACAACTCTTATGAAGACCACCAATACCAATTCATCCAAAAAGGGGCCCAATTGAGCTTATTTTTTCAAGAAACAAAATCCACTTGAAGTCAAATATTTGGTTTTATATTTTGGCCATATCTAGAGCTACATTCATCAATTGGCTGCTTAAATTTGAAAAGGAGATGTTCAAAATGCTGGAAAACAACCTTATCTTTTTTCCAAGTCTATATAGGGCCATTTAGTAACCCAAAAACTAAGATAAAATTGGTATCTTGAAATATGGGTGCCCAAAACCACTTCCCATTTTGGTTATAAATTGGAACCTTGGGCACCCCATTTGAAAGTTCGACTAGGGAGTGAAGTGATTCCATTTTGGAGTTATATAGGATTTCTATCATCATATTGGAGGTTCTGTAACTCCCTATAACCATAGGTATATCTCTTGAAGCAAGGAACCCTTTATCGAAGCCTTCCTCTCTTTCTCATGTTGTAATGTTTGTGTTTTCATAATAAAATTCTCAGTTCCTGTTTTATTTCTTCTGTTTTCTTATATTTTTGTTACATTATCTTTTTCTTTACTCATACTATTTGGGATGTAAATCAAGAGTATAAATTATGTTGGGTTATACCCTTTTTAAACATCTGCACATGCAATATGTTTCTATAATGACTACACCTCCTTTGGAAGAGTAGTTATTTTTAGTAATCGGTATAACACATAACTTATTAATTCATTTATTTTGAATCAATGAGATATTATAATACAATTAATATTATCTGTTAATTGATTTTTTAGTTTAAATAAAACTAATAAAGCAATTAATCAATTAACACAAACACACAAGGTCGAGTATTGTGTGAATTGTGAGAGAGTGATCTTAATCGATGGTATAAAACCACACATGATCAATTTTTAGAGTTAAAATATAATCCCTAAACTTAATTAATCCTTATCTCTAGAGTAGATATACGCCCTAATTTACCACTGACCATAAGCTATCCTTAGAAAATCAATCAAAGTAGGGTGCTGCGATTGCATGTTCTGAAGCTAGCCTTGGGTTTAATTAATTTCATCTTTGTGATTAAGTTAACTACTATATGGTTTGAGGGTTAATAAATTATGGGATCATAATTAAGTTGATATTAATTTAAATGATAATTATTAATAAGTAAATTAAGAGGTAGAGTTACATCAATTATTCCTTTTAAAATTATTTTCTAAAAAAACATCTTCTCGTTGAGTTTTCTCAGTCACATTTCAAAAAAAAAAATATAATATTATTTAATCATACTTATTCTATATTTTTAAATATAAACCCCACATAATTTTAATTCTTTTGTTTCTTCCCTTTTATTTTATTTTCAAAATACCTTTAATAAGTTTTTAAATTACTTCCTTCTTTGTGAGACGACCATGGTTATCCACTCTGCTGCACCTGAGTACCAACAAACAATACTTTATTTGAGAGAACCTATGAAAATTCCCTTTCAAATTGGCACTGTTTATAGGGTGTATATAACGACACAAATTTTTTAATAATATTTGTTTCCTAAATTTGTGTGTTATTTCATTTTATACTCCACAAAACTATACCCTTTAATTAATGAAGTGATACCATTGGGTTTCGACTGTTATATGAACGTTGGGCTATATGACCATTGGAAACTAAACTCCTAACATTATAATTATTGTTTATAAATACAAGTTATCTTGGTTAATTAATATAGAAAGAAGAGTCGATGACCTCATCTAGTAGACTCAGTCCGTACGAAGCCCATCTGTCAGAGCTTGGGAAAGAGGTAGAATCTATGGGATTTTCTCTGGACCAAGCCCAAGATGAGCTTCAACATGTGAAGCTTGAACAGAATCTCTTAATGGAGAAGTTCAAGCTGATATAAATCACCACCCAGGAAATGTTGTCTGAGCCGCCCCAAGATTCTATCATCATAGCACACCTTACACTTAGGTCCTACACAGGTTTTATAAGGGGCTATGTAATGAGGCCTTAGATACGTTTTGTAATCCCTTAGTATAAATAAAATATTTACTTCTTATTATGGTAAAATTTGTGATTTTAAAATGTTCGGATAAATATAGGATGAATATTATTGATGAATTTCGTAAAAAGGGAATATAAACATTAAATAATTACTAGTGTGAAATGATTTTCAAAAAATGTTCTTCTACAGTTGTGATCAGTAAGAAATTTAGAGTCTAATAAGATCAACTTGATTTTTAGTAAATAGTAAACTATGAATAGTAACATATCCTTATGAATAGTAATGAATAGTAAATTGTCCAAAAAAATATAAAT
Organism: Viscum album; assembly: GCA_963277665.1. NCBI lineage: Eukaryota > Viridiplantae > Streptophyta > Magnoliopsida > Santalales > Viscaceae > Viscum > Viscum album. The sequence goes on from OY728156.1 coordinate 102,918,281, forward strand.
TTCACCCATGAATGTATAAATACAATTTAGACATCTTAAGAGTAAAAAACGATCATAGTATAAGTTTTGTTATTTTTATATGTGATAAATACTTTGTTTACAATTTAATAATTAATTTAATAATTTAAAATGGAAATGTATTTTCATAAAATATAATCATAAATTGTTACTTTAATTTATTATGGTTATACAATAATTTTATGGGACCTTGATTACTTTTTCAAGGTATTACAAAATAAGTTATAGTTTTAGAGTTTCTTTTTTTTTGAATAAATAATGATTTTATTTAAAAATTAAATTAAAAATATTTAGAAAATTATTTTCATAAAATGGAGTTCATTTTTTAATTCAGATCATCGATACTAGGATATGGTGAATTTTTGATATTTTTATAAAATGTTTTGTTTTTTGGTAAATAATGAAAATACAGTTTTGAGTTTCAGGTGTTTAATGACATCATTAATGATATAATAATGATGTAATAATTCTAGTAGACTTGTGAATATTATGATATTATATGAGGTGTCGCAAGTGGCCAATACCATGGGCACATACCATGGGAAATCCCATGTTTTTGCAAATACCACCGATGAGGTGTCGCTTGGAAATTAATTAAATATTTCCACACTTTTCCTATAAATACCAAGACATTACCTCATTCATTTGATTCCAAAATACTCCTAAACGAAGAATTAATCTTTTTTACCTCCCAAGGTGTCCTCCCAAGGTTCCCTCAATCCCCCAAGGTCCCAGCCTTCAAGCTTTCGAAGTTACTCTTCAAGGTAAGGGAACCTTCCACCCTCCTCTTTTAGTTATGATTTCCATTAAGTTATGTCTTCTAGTTTCCATATTATTATGTGGGGGTATGTTCTTATATATTATTATTACTGTCCATTTCATGTTCAAATGATGAGATACCCTTTCTTCTCTCATCAATTTTTTTTCATGAATTTTTAAGTGACGCCGTTAGACTGCCAAATTTTCCTAAAAGAAATCCCATTTTCTCTTTTCTTTCAAGTTTCTTTTTCACGTGGTGTGTCATTCCACACCATGATATTATTTATTTTTATTATGTACCTATACTATAGATTATTTATTTATTAATGATATACCCTTGTCCCCTCTCTTTTTATTCTATTCTAAAACCATGTTATATAACCATTATGCTGTAGAAATTTTGTCTCAAAATATATCGCTCTTTTTCTCAAGTAATTATCTTATTTTATTTATTTGAATACCCAAATATATTTTCATTTATATAGGTATTCATCAAAGCTTAAAATTGATCTATTTGATTCTGGAATCAACATTCATGAAACCCTATTTTCTTTTCCAAGGGTTATAAAAGACATAACGAACATGTTTCTAAGCACTTTTAAAACATCACGATTTTGTAGTGAAACCCATTAAATTTAATCACTATGGGTTATTTATGAAATGTTTAATTATTATATATGTGGATCACATGAATATAAATACATATTAAGGGTTCTTCCGTATAGTTCTCCAATGCATTGGGTAAAGAATTTAATCTCTAGAGATGACAAGTTTCACGATACCTTGGTGAATAACCTTGGTAATTTTTATGAAACCTTGGGGATGAACCTTAGTGATATGTTCATGAATGTATAAATTAAATATTGTAGCCACATATTCATGTTATGGTTCATGTTATTTTCAGTATGAAATTCCTCTAATTTCATTGCTCATGTCTTCATGTTTTTTTATCAAGTTCTTATTAATATCACAAGTAAACTGATTCCCTTGCTTTCCTTACTCAGATTTCTGCTCACCCTTTACTTTGATGTATGTCTCCAGGTTATGAGATGCAGTATTTGTACATAGGATGAAATTTTAAAGAGTATTTTCAATGGGATTTAAAAGAGTGTTTTATGTTTTCATGTATTTTGTTCCGTATTTCACTGACACTAGACTTTAAAGGTCCTATGTTTTTAAAATATAAGGAAAAGTTATGTGAAAAAGGCGGGATTCTATAGTTGTCATCAAAAGAAATTTCAGTTATTTATGGAAATTAGGATATGAAAATTTTAGTAGGATCACTATAGAAATGTTTATATATAGAAATACTTCCTTGTATTTTGGTGAGTATTGAGTAAGTGGTTTATCAAGAAAATACATCCCTGTCTAGATATGAGCAGGTATAGGCAGCTCTGGCCCAAATGTATCTAGGATTGAAAAATCTGACAAGGAGTTTTGGGCTTGACATGAGGTATTCTGGTACATAACAATGAGACTTTCTGCACTCTTGGTTATGACACTCCTGAGGGATATGTTTGGTTAATCATAAGATTTTTATGAATCATTATGAAGGATTTATAGAGAAATGTAATTATTTAAAGCATAATGTTTTAGGACATAAAATCCATTATATTTAAAAGATTCATAAATGAAATAATTTTCTCACTCTGGTTTTATTCTTTTAGAAAATGGTGAGGAATAGGAGGAACCATTAAAATGGTGTCCACAATGGACCATGTGCTGACGACCCTACGATGGAATCTAGAATGAAAACTTTCATGCGAATGATGAACCAACTGACTCATGTTATGGGAAATAACTTGAATAAAGCTGAGAGACCGATTTCACCGTGAAGGGAACAACTTTATTTTGAATTTTTTATGTGTCAATGACCACCAAACTTCTGTGGATCTACCGAACCATTGATTGCTGAACAATGGATCAGCTCTATCGAGAAGATATCTTCTGTGCTCCGCTGTTCTGAACAAGAGAATGTTACCTTGGCTATTTATTACTTAGAGGTATAAGCTGATAAGTGGTGGGAAATGATTAAAAACACAAGTCCAAGAGTGGAAGTTGAAGCTTTTGAGTGGGAATAGTTCAGATGGATATTATTCAAAAATAATTCCCCTTGATTGATGAGAATAATAATGGAGAAGGAGTTTCTCGAGCTGAAGAATAAGGATAATGTTTCTGTGGGAGGCTATGAGATGAACTTCCGAATGCATTCACATTACACCTCTAGCTTTGTCATGGATACAAATGGTAAGGTTGATATATTCTTTGGTGGACTGAGACCTCATCTACAGAAGATTCTAGACAACCGATATTATGATATCTATGAGGAGATCATACTAAGTGTGATGATAGTCGACCTAGAGTTTGGTGAGACACAATGGTCTCATAAATCCAATGAAAAGAAAAGATCGATGGATCCAAGCTTAGGGAGGAGCTTCAATCAGGGAATATGGGGAAAACAAGTACAACGTCCCACATGTAATAAATGTGGTAAGAAGAATTCAGGGAACTACCTGCTTGGGAGTAGAAAGTTCTACAAGTGTGGTAAAGATTGCCACATTGTGTGGAATTTTTTTAGTGAGGTGAAGCCACAACTTTCCAAAACTAACGAAAAAGGGAATATGGTGAAGGTTGTACCTGATGTCCAATGCTATATGTGTGGACAAGTTGGGAACTTTTCCAATCACTTTCCAAATCTAAGGGCAGTGGAGGGGAATCACCATCATCCTCAGCAACGACCAAGGGAACAAGGTCGTACTTTTTCATTCACTGCGACTGAAGTTGAAGCACCAAATGATGTGGTGGCATGTACTCTTGTTGTTGTCTCAAAGATAGAAAATAATTTGTTTCATTCTGGTTCTATGCATTCATTTATTTTCTCCAAGTTTGCAAAGAAATTAGAATCAACCCCCAATTTTCTAAAAGTAGATTTATCAATCAAGACTCCTGGTGGGATTATCCAAGCATCATCAATGTTTATAAACTCTAGTATTTACTTTAGTGAGCACAATCTCATCACAAATCTAGTAGTCATTCCCATGATGTAATTCGACATTATACTAGGGATAGAATGGTTCTCAAAGTATAATGCTAAGATAAAATACAGAAGTAAGGAAATATTAGTATTATTGAATGGAAAACCTAAAATTATCTTCCAAGGAGGGATATCTCAACCTGATATTTGTCTAGAAGAACCTCCTATATACTTCTTTATGGATTTGATCAGTGAATAAGAAGAATGAAGTGAGAGTTTGAGGATAGAAAATGTCCCCATCGTCCAGGAATACATTGACATATTTCTTGAGGATTTACCCAAACCTCCCCCAGAAAGAGAGGTAGAGTTATCCATTAAACTCATACCTAGATCCTATCCAATATCAAAGACCCCATATAGGATGAAAAATGGGGAGCTAGAGGAGTTAAAGAAACAACTCCAAGATCTTTTGGATAACGGTTTTATCTGACCGAGTGTGTCTCCTTGGGGAGCACCATTTCTCTTTGTGAAGAAGAAGGATGGATCGATGAAGCTATGCATTGATTATAGAGAACTGAACGAGATCACAATGAAGAACAAATACCCTCTTCCAAGAATTGATGATTTATTTGACCAACTTTTTGGGGCTCAATTCTTCTCTATGATTGATATTCTATATGGTTATCATCAATTAAGGGTGAAGAAAGAAGATATTCCAAAAACTTCCTTCTAATCAAGATATGGGCATTATGAGTTTGTTGTTATTTCATTCAGACAGACTAATACACCTACTATTTTTATGTATTTGATGAATAGAGTCTTTAAGAACTACCTTGATAACTTTGTGGTAGTTTTTATTGGTGATATTCTGATATATTCCAAATTTCACGAGGATCATGAGGATCATTTAAGGGTCATTTTGAAAAATCTAAGGAAGGAGAGGCTTTTTGGGAATTTCAACAAATGTGAATTCTAGTTACAGCAAGTTGCTTTCTTGGGGAACATTGCTACCAATGAATGAATCACAGTTGACCTTGCAAAGAAAAAAGTTGTAGAGGAGTGGCCTCATCCTACAACTATAAATGCGATTCATATATTCTTTTGATTAGTGGGATATTATAGAAGTTATGTGAAAAACATTTCATTAATTTCTAATCCATCAACCAAGTTTACTCGAAAAGGGGTCAAGTTCATCCGTACACAGGAGTGTGAGGAAAGTTTCCAAGAGCCTAAGAAGAGATTGGTTACTTCACCCGTGTTAACTCTTCTCTCAAGTAGAGAAGGATTCGTTATTTTTAGCGATGCATCTATGAAAGGGCTTCGGTGAGTCCTCATGAAAAATGAAAAAGTCATTGCTTATGCATCTCGACAGTTGAAGGCTCATGAGAAGAACTATCTTACGCATGATCTGGAGCTGGCTGCTGTCATTTTTTCTCTGAAGATATAGAGGCACTATCTTTATGGGGAGAAATTTGATATATACACAGACCATCAAAGTTTGTAGTATATTTTCACACAAAAGGAATTGAACATGAGACAAAGGAGATGATTGGAACTTATCAAAGACTATGATTGTTCAATTCATTATCATATCAGAAGAGCAAACAATGTCACTGATGCATTAAGTAGGAAAGACCCAGTTGTTCATTCCATAATGAGGATTCAAAGAGATCCTTTGATCAATTAACTAGTAAAGTTGGATATGGTAATTATAAGAGAAGGTACATCATCAACCCTGACACAAATTTTTTTCTCAACCATTATTACTAGAGAAGATCAATAAATCTCAAAAAGAAGATCCTTTTGTTACAAAATACATTTGAGACTATGAAAGATGGGAAGTTTCATGAGTTAAATATTGATCAAGATGGTGTAATCAAATTTTTTTACAAGACTATGTGTTCTATATATTCCAAAAATAAAAGAGATGATGTATAAAGCTCATAGCTCTACTTTCTATATACATCATAGAAGCAGAAAAATGTATAGGGACCTTCGTGATCATTATTGGTGGGATAATATGAAAAGGGAGATTGCTGACTACACTTCAAGGTGCCTGGTATGTCAAGAAGTGAAGGCAGAGCGACAAATTTATAAAGGGGTATTGCAACCACTACCCATACCAGCATGGAAGTGGAACAATATCACTATGGACTTCATCACTGGTCTCCCATGAACTTACAAAGGAAACAATGCGATATGGATTATTGTGGAATGTCTCACCAAGACTGCCCATTTTATCTCCATTTGGGAATATTTCTCTCTTGATCAAATTGACAAGATTTACGTGAAGGAAGTGGTAAGGATGCATGGAGTTCCACTTTCTATCGTATCTGATCATGGTCCATGGTTCACATCAAAATTCTGGAGAAGTCTTCATCATGATTTGAGCATTGAATTGAATTTCAGTACAACCTATCACCCCCAAACTGATGTCCAACTTGAAAGGACTATTCAAACACTCAAGGATATGCTAAGAACATGATCAATGGAATTTAAAGGTGGATGGGATCAATATATCTATTTAGTTGAGTTCTCTAACAACAACAACTTCCACTTGATCATTCGAATGTAACCCTATGAAGATCTATATGGTAAGTGATGTATAACTCCTACTTTTTGGCATGAAGTTGGTGAGAGAAAGATTCTTGGGCCTGATATTGTGCCAGAGATGATAGAAAAAGTACCTGCCATCCAACAACACATTAAGGCTGCTTAGAGTCAGAAAAAGAGCTATTCCGGCAACCGTTGAAGGGACTTGGAGTTTGATGTTGGTGAAAAAGTTTTTCTTCTAATTTCACCTTGGAAGAGATTCATGAGGTTTTGGAAGAAAGGGAAGCTCATCCCAAGGTACATTAGCCCTTATGAAATCCTTGATCATGTTTGAGAAGTGGCATATCGACTTGCACTTCCTCCGAATCTAGCACAAGTTCATGATGTCTTCCACGTATCCCTCTTGAGGAAGTACATACCTGACCCTTCACATGTACTAAATCCAGAGGTGGTACAACTGAAACATGACCTCTCTTAGAGGAGCAGCTGGTGGAGATCATGGATCATAGAGACATGGTTCTATGCAACAAGACTACCCACCTTGTTAAGGTGTTGTGGATGAACCAAAAATTCGAAGAAGCCACATGGGAACTGGAGGAGTCTATGAGGCAGAAGTACCCACACATTTTCTCTTCTTAGGGTACGAGTTAAAATTTTGGGGATGAAATTTCTTAAGGGGGGAAGAATGTAGTGACCCAAACTTTTGAATAATATTTGTTTCCTAAATTTGTGTGTTATTTTATTTTATACTCCACAAAACTATATCTTTTAATTAATGAAGTGATACCATTGGGTTTCAACTGTTATATGACCATTTGTCAATATGAATGCTGGAAACTAAACTCCTAACTTTACAATATTGTTTATAAATACAACTGATCTTGGTTAATTAATATAGAAAGAAGAGTAAATGACCTCATCCAGTAGACTCGGGTTGTACGAAGCCCATCTATCAGAGCTTGGGAAGGTGGTGGCATCTCTGGGCTTTACTCTGGACCAAGCCCAAGATGAGCTTCAACATGTGAAGCTTAATCATAATTGCATAAGGGAGAAGTTCCAGCTAATAGAAATCACCACTCGGGTAATGTTGTCTGAGCCGCCCCAAGATTCTATCACTATAGCACACCTTACACTTAGGTCCTATGCAGGTGTTATAAGAGGCTATGTAACGAGGCCTTAGATACTTTTTGTAATCTCTTGGTATAAATAAAATTTTTATTTCTAATTATGGTAAAATTTGTGATTTTCAAATGTACGAATAAATATAGGATGAATATTATTGATGTATTTTGTAAAAAGGTTATATAAACATTAAATAACTAATAATGTGAAATGATTTTTAAATAAAGGGTCTTCTATAATTGTGATTAGTAAGAAATTTAGAGTCTAATAAGATCAACTTTATTTTTAGTAAATAGTAATGTATGAATAGTAACATACCCTTATGAATAGTAATGAATTGTAAATCAGCCAAAAAATAGAAACTTTACCAATGAATGTATAAATACAATTTGACATCTTAAAAGTGAAAAAACGATCATAATATAAGTTTTGTTATTTTTGTATGTCATAAATACTTTATTTACAATTTTATAATTAATTTAATAACTTAAAATGAAAATGTATTTTCATAAAATATAATCATAAATTGTTACTTTATTGTCTTATGGTTATACGATAATTTTATGATACCTTGATTACTTTTTCAAGGTATTACAAAATAAGTTATAATTTTAGAGTTTTTTTGAATAAATAATGATTTTATTTAAAAATTAAATTAAAAATAATTATAAAATTATTTTCATAAAATGAAGTTCATTTTTTAATTTAGATCATCAATATTAGTTTACGGTGAATTTTTGAGATTTTTATAAAACCTTTTGTTTTTCGATGAATAGTGAAAATACGGTTTTGAGTTTTGGGTGTTTAATGACATCATTAATGATGTAATAATGATGTAATAATTATATAATAATGATTTAATCATTATAGTATACTTTTGAATAGTAATATATGCCACTAGTTGTCCCAAGTGGCCAATACCATGGGCAAATACCATGGGCAAGCCTATGGTTTTGCAAATACCACCGATAAGGTGTCCCTTGGAAATTAATTAAATATTACCTCAAGTTTCTTATAAATACCAAGCCATTACCTCATACATTTCATTCCAAAATCTTCCTCAATGAAGTTATCGTATTTTTACCTCCCATGGAGTACTCCCAAGGTGCCCTCAAGCCCCCCAAGATCCCAACTTTTATGCTTTCAAAGTTACTCTTCAAGGTAAGGGAACCTTCCACCCTCCTCTTTTAATCTTGATTTCCTTTAAGTTATGTCTTCCAATTTATATATTCTTATGTGGGGGTATGTTATTATATATTCTTATTACTGTACATTTCATGTACAAATGATGATATACTCTTTCTTCTCTCATCAATGTTTTTTGAATTTTTAAGTGACGCCGTTAGGCTGTCGAATTTTCATAAAAGAAATCACATTTTATATTTTCCTTCAAGTTTCCTTTTCATGTGGTGTGTCATTCCAAAACATGATATTATTTATTTTATTTATGTAGCTCTACTATAAATGATTCATTTATTTATGGCAGAACCTTGTCCCCTCTCTTTTTATTGTTTTCTAAAACCATGTTATATAGCTGTTATGCTGTATAATTTTTGTCTCAAAATATATCTCTCTTTTTCTCAAGAAATTATCTTGTTTTATTTATCTAAATAAGAAATATAGTTTCATCTCAAGAGGTATTCATCAAGACATAAAATATATATATTTGATTCTGGAATCTACATACATGAATCCCTCTTTCCTTTTCTAAGGGTTATAAAATACATAACGATCATGTTTCTAAGCACTTTTAAAATGTCATGATTTTGAAGTAAAACCCAATAATTTTACTCCCTATAGGTTATTTTTGAAATGTTTGATTATGATATATGTAGATCACATGAATATAAATAAATATTAAGGGTTCACCCTAATAGAACTCCAATTAATTGGGTAAAGAATTTAATCTCTAGAGATGACAAGTTTCACGATACCTTGGTGAATAACCTTGGTAATTTTATGACACCTTGGGGATGAACCTTGGTGATATGTTCATGAATGTCTAAATTAAATGTTGTATCCACATATTCATGTTATGGTTCATGTTATTTTCATTATAAAATTCCTCTACTTCCATTGCTCATGTCTTTATGTTTTTCATGAAGTTCTTATTAATATCACAACTAAACTGATTCCATTGATTTCCTTACAGGGATTTCTGCTCACCCTTTCCTTTTATGTATGTCTTCAAGTTATGAGATATAGTATTTGTACGTAAGATGAACTTTTAAAGAGGCTTTTAAAGGGGGTTTAAAAGAGTGTTTTAAGTTTTCATGTATTTTTTTTCCTGATTTCCAAGACACTAGACTTTAAAGGTCCTCTATTTGTAAAATGTAATGAAAAGTTATGTTGAAAAGGTGGGATGATATAGAGTAACTATTTTATTCAAATAATTACAGGTATTTGTTTAATTTTATTTTATCCTTTTATTTTATCTTCTTTATTCTTTCTCTTTTCCCCTTTCTCTTATTTTTTGTTTGTTTGTCTGTTTTTATTTCTTTCCTCTCTCTTTTTTTCTCTATTAGAACATCAATTGAAACTTATTATCATGATATTATGGTTTCATATTTTTAAAATATATGATCTATGAAATTATCTCATCCCAAGGAACTATTTGATCTATACCCCAAGATTTAACGCAACCTTAGGGCTCAAATCAAGAAATATCAGTCTATAGTAAGTGTCGAAATTAACCCAATTGGGGAATTCCTCCACTATAAGAACATTGAAATTGTAAACACATATAAATCAAATATAAAAAATGGTTGAAAATAATAACAATAAACTTAATAGAACCATTTGAGAATTGGATTCACCCATCATTAACTATAAATCAATTTTTTTAATATCCAAATCTTGAATCTGAATTTGAATTGAAATATAGGTTGATTCAAATAATTACAAAGTTTCATGGATTATTTGGTGAAGATGCAAAAAAACATTTAAAAAAATTTAATGTGGTGTTCTCAACCCTAAAACCAAGAAATGTCTCTGAAGATCAAATAAAACTAATAGAATTCACATTCTCACTTGATGGAACTGCAAAAGATTAGATGCATTATTTACAACCTGAATACATAACATGTTGGAACAATTTGAAATGTGTTTTCATTCAGAGATTTTTTCCAGCATCAAGGACCACTTCCATTCATAAGGAGATCTCAGGCATCAAAAAAACACAAGGGGAGTCAATGTATGAGTACTATGATTGATTCATGAAATTGTACAGAAGATGTTCAAATCACAAAATCACTGAGAAACTCCTCATCCAACACTTCTCTAAAGTCCTCACACCTATGGAGAGAATAATGGTGGATGCCGAAGCTAGAGGGGAATTGGTTAAAAAACACAAATACATTCACTTGCATTTATTGACAAGATAACACAAAACTACCAAAAATTTGCCGATCAAGGTACACCACATGTTAGAGGAGTACATCTGGTAAGTCCTTATTCTCTTTAAAATCATTTTATTGATACTAAGTTGTAATAATTTACCACTATTGTAAGGAAATTTATTTGGATTAGAAGAAATACCAACCCTCCTCAATAAGGCCTTGTGGTATTTTCATTAAAACAAACCACCCAACTGATTGTTACCCCAACTACACGATACCGAGGATTGTGAAATCATATTCCGTAGGAGACCATATTAAAAACAAAAACAACCACATCCCCAAAATAAGTAAAATTAATTTTCACCAACAAACAACCAAGGGTGGAAGTATCAATCAGTCATGAGGTATGACTTTGGACAACAACAAAGTCCCCCTTTTCAACAAAACCTCTGGTACCGTCTTCCTTACCAACAGGGTTTCCAACAACCCCAAAGGATATTTGAAGCTCAAGAATCAACAATTAAACAATAGGGAAATTATAAACCAAATGTAGATTCAAATAATTATGATATTTTGAAACAAATTGTTCATAATCAATAGAATGAGCTAAAGATTCAAGTTCCAGAGTTGAGGGAATTGAAGACACAAATGAGCCAGATTTCTACCAACATCCATGAACTGGTAATAAAAACTCTATAAATCTTCCTTACTATCCTAATAAAAATCCCAAGGGGAATGTAAGTGCCATGAAATTGAGAAGTGGTAAGAAAAAAACTAATACATCATCACCTATCGTTCTTCCAGGACTCACCACAACCCCAGAGAATACCCATCCAAGATGACCTAATGATCATGAAAACACTACTAGAAATGGTACTTTTACCAACACTTACATCCCAACGGTTTGTGTAAACCATTGGGAATGTCTATGTATACCAACAGTTTATGTAAACCATTGGTATAAATGATTTTATACAAGCTTTTACCAATGGTTTCACAAAACCATTGATAAAGGCCTTCGATATCACTTTTTTACCAATAGTTTATTTAAATTGTTGGTAAAGACATACATTACCAACGATTTTTAAAAACCATTGGAAAAAAATTACCCTAAATATAGTTAGGCATCTATTCCCCCTCCGCTCGATTGTAGATTGCATTTCCACTTGGTGTTCCCTAAATCCAATCTTCATCATGTCAAACTTATTCCACATATCGATCCATCTTCAATCAAGGAATTTTTTTCCTCTACACATCAAATATGTAAGTGATTCTTTGATTTTGTTTTTTTGCAATTATGTGTTTTTCTTTCACTTTTGATTTGGCCAAAAGGGGATATTTATGGTCATTAATCATGGTTGTGGGTGGTCATTTAGGATGTAATATAGTATTATTTAATTTTAATTGATATATCCAATATTATTATTGATTTATGTTAAATTTGATTATCTTTGACAAGTGATGTTGTTTTCAATTTTTATTTTGCTGAAAGGGGATCTTTGTGGTCATTAATCATGGTTGTGGGTGGTCATTTAGGATGTAATATAGTATGACTTAATTTTACTTGATATATCCAATATTATAATTGATTTATGTTCAATTTGATTATCTTTGACAAGTGATGTTGTTTAATAAGTTTCTATTAATGGTTGTAATAATGACAATATGGTATAAGGGTTCACATGGTCTGTATAACAGTTGACATGGTGTCTACGATAATCCTGTGTTGATACTTTAGGAAAATGATCCATGGGTCATTTTTGATGTGTACGAGTCAACCCTGACTGAATCCAAGGTGCGGTGTTTCTGGCACCACTCAAAGTGTCTCACTTTTATTTGAAATGGACAAGATTTTAAGTGAAAACAACAACTTTCATAATTAAAACCGACCAAACACATTCAGATTCTATTGAAACTTTTGGAAAATGATCCATGAGTCATTTTTGATGTGTACGAGTCAACCCCACCTCAATCTGAGGTGCGGTGTGGCCGACACCACTCAAAGTGTCTCACTTTTCCTTGAAATTGACAACATTTTAAGTGAAAAAAACATCCGGCATACAGAAAACCAACCAAAAACATTTGGATTGTGTAGATAGTTTAGGAAAATGATATAATTATTATTTGTGAGGTGTAAGAGGAGACGACATGTCATTCAGACTCACGGTTTGCACGACACGGCTGAATATGTGTTTTTTAGGTGTTTGGCGTGCTTGAAAAGCGTGTATGGGGTGGTCGAAACTGGTTTAACGACCTCAGAATGCCATGAAATCAGAAGACAACAAAGGGTGGGTGAATTGTAAAATGTTCAGCTAGAAAACATGTCAATCAGAGGTGTCGTGTGACCGCGCTGACCGAAAACGTACTCTGTGTGTCGTAAATGGCCAAAACATGGGTTTTACGGTCAAATGCATGCCGAATGACATAGGAATGACTTTAAATCACATGAAAACACCCTAATTATTATTCGTGAGGTCTACGAAGAGAAGACACATCATTCAGATGTGCGGTTTGCATGACACGTCTGAATATGTGTTTTTAGGTGTTTGGTGCGCTTGAAAAGTGTGCATGGAGTGGTCCGAACGACCTCAAAATGCCGTGAAATCGGATGAAAAAAGGGTGGGTGAATTGTGAAATGGTCGGCCAGAACGACACATCAATCAGAGGTGTCGTGTGACTTCGCCAGCCGAAAACGCACTCAGCGTGTCGTAAATGGCCAAAACATGGTTTTTACAGTCAAATGCATGCCGAACGACATCAGAATGACTTGAAATCACATGAAAACACCCTAATTATTAATTGTGAGGTTTACGAGGAGATGTCACATCATTTGAACGCACGGTTTGTGCAACATGACTAAATATGTGTTTTTTAGGTGTTTGGAACGCTTGAAAAGCGTGCGTGGGGTGGTCGAACTGACCGAATGAACTCAGAATGCCATGAAATCGAACGACAACAATGGATGGGTGAATTGTAAAATGGTCAGCCAGACAACACATCAATCGGAGTTGTCGTGTGACCGCGTTGGCTGAAAACGCACTCCGCGTGTCGTAAATGGCCAAAACATGCGTTTAACGGTCAAATGCATTCCGAACAACATCAAAATGACTTGAAATCACACGAAAACACCATAATTATTATTTTTGAGGTGTACGAGGAGACAAAAAGTCATTAAGATTTGCGGTTTGTGCAGCACAGCTAAATATGTGTTTTTTAGGTGTTTGGCGTGCTTGAAAAGCGTGCATGGGGTGGTCGAAACTGGACTAAGAACCACAGAATGCCATGAAATAGGACTACAACAAAGGGTGGGTGAATTGTGAAATGGTCAGCCAGACAACACGTTAATTGGAGGTGTCGTGTGACAGCGCTGGTCGAAAACGCACTCCGCGTGTCGTAAATGGCCAAAACATGGGTTTTACAGTCAAATGCATGCCAAACGACATTGGAATGACTTAAAATTACACGAAAACACCCAAATTATTATTCGTGAGGTGTATAAGAAGACAAAACTTCATTTGGATGCACAGTTTGCATGGAATGACTGAATATGTATTTTTTAGGTGTTTGGCGCGCTTGAAAAGCGTGTGTGGAGTGGTCGATACCGGCCGAACAACCTTGGAATTCCATGAAATTGGACGACAACAAAAGGTGGGTGAATTGTGAGATGATCGAATAGACAGAACATCAATCGGAGGTGTCGTGTGACCGTGCTAGCTAAAAATGCACTCCGCGAGTCGTAAATGGCTAAAACATGCATTTTATGGTCAAATGCATGCCTAGAAACATTGGAATGACTTGAAATCACATGAAAACACCCTAATTATTATTCGTGAGGTTTACGAGGAGATGAAACATCATTCGGATGCGCGGTTTGCATGGCACGACTGAATATGTGTTTTTAGGTGTTTGGTGCGCTTGAAAAGCGTGCGTGAGGTGGTCGAAACCGGCTGAACGACCTCATAATGCCATGAAATCAGACAACAATAATGGGTGGGTGAATTGCGAAATGGTCGACCAGACCGCACATAAATCAGAGGTGTCATGTGACCGCGCTGGCCAAAAATGCACTTCGCGTGTCATAAATGGCCAAAACATGGGTTTTACAGTCAAATTCATGCAAAACGACATCAGAATGACTTGAAATCACATGAAAACACCTTAATTATTATTATTGAGGTGTATGAAGAGACGACACGTCATTAGGACCCACGGTTTGCGCGGTACGACTGAATATGTGTTTTTAGGTGTTTGGCGCGCTTGAAAAGTGTGCGTGGGGTGGTCGAAATTGGCCGAACGACCTCAGAATTCCATGAAATCACACAATAAAAATGGGTGGGTGAATTTTGAAATGGTCAGCCAGACAACATGTAAATCAGAGGTGTCTTGTGACCGCGGTGGCAGAAAACGCACTCTGCATGTCATAAATGGCCAAAACATGCATTTAACGGTCAAATGAATGCCGGACGACATCGAAATGACTTGAAATCACACGAAAACACCCTAATTATTATTCGTGAGGTGTACAAGGAGATGAAACGTCATTCGGATGTGCGGTTTGTGCGACATGACTGAATATGTGTTTTTTAGGTGTTTGGCGCACTTGAAAAGCATGCGTAGGGTGGTCGATACTGGATGAACGACCTCAGAATGCCATGAAATCGGATGAAAACAATGGGTGGGTGAATTGTAAAATGGTCAGCCAGACAGCACGTCAATTGGAGGTGTCGTGTGACCGCGCTGACCGAAAACGCACTCTACGTGTCGTAAATGGCCAAAACATGCGTTTAATGGTCAAATGCATGCCGAACGACATAAGAATGCCTTGAAATCACACAAAAACACCCTAATTATTATTTTTGAGGTGTATGAGGAGAGGACACATCATTCAGACACACAGTTTGCGCGACATGACTAAATATGTGGTTTTTAGGTATTTGACACGCTTGAAAAATGTGCGTGGGGTGGTCGATACCGGCCGAACTACCTCGTAATGCCATGAAATCAGACGACAACAAAGGGTGGGTGAATTGTGAAATGGTCAGCCAGACAACACATCAATCGGAGGTGTCGTGTGACCGTAGTGGCTAAAAACGCACTCCCTATGTCGTAAATGGCCAAAACATGCGTTTAACTGTCAAATGCATGCCGAACGACATCATAATGACTTTAAATCACACGAAAACACCCTAACTATTATTACTGAGTTGTATGAGGATAAGACACATCATTTGGACGCAGGGTTTTCACGAAAAGACAGAATATGTGTTTTTTAGGTGTTTGGCACGCTTGAAAAATGTGCGTGGGGTGGTCGATACCAGCCGAATGACATCAGAATTCCATGAAATCGGACAACAACAAATGGTGGATGAATTGTGAAATGGTCGGCTATAAGAAACATCAATCAGAGGTGTTGTGTGATCGCGGTGGACGAAAATGCACTCCGCGTGTCGTAAATGGCCAAAACATATGTTTAACGGTCAAATGCATGCCAAACACATTCAGATTGTGTTGATACTTTAGGAAAACAATACATGGGTCATTTGTGACGTTTAAGAATAAACCCCGCCTTAATACAAGGTGTGGTGTGGCCGACACCACTCAAAGTGTCTCTCTTTTGTTTAAAATAGACATCATTTTAAGTGAAAACAACAACTGACATACATAAAACTAACCAAACGCATTCAGATTCTGTTGAAACTTTAGGAAAATGATCGATGGGTCATATGTGATGTGTTTGATTCAACCCCTCCTCAATCCGAAACGCGGTGTGGCTGTCACCACTCAAAGTGTCTCTCTTTTGTTTAAAATGAACATCATTTTAAGTGAAAACAACAATTGACATATGAAAAACCGACAAAATGCATTAGGATTCTATTTAAAATTTAGGAAAATGATACATGGGTCATATGTGACATGTAAGAGTCAACCCCGCCTCAATACGAGGTGTGGTGTGGCTGGCACCACTCAAAGTGTCTCTCTTTTGTTTAAAATGGGCATCATTTTAAGTGAAAACAACAACTTACATACAGAAAACCAACCAAACACATTCGGATTCTATTGAGACTTTAGGAAAATGATACATGGGTCATATGTGATGTGTACGAGTCAAACCTGTCTCAATCAGAGGGCTGGTGTGGCCGGAACCACTCAAACTGTCTCACTTTTATTTGAAATGGGAAGGATTTTAAGTGACAATAAAAACTGGCATACGGAAAACTCACCAAACGTATTTGGATTGTGTTGATACTTTAGAAGAATGATCCATGGGTCATATGTGATGTGTAAGAGTCAACCTCTCCTCAATCTGAGGTGCGGTGTGGCTGACACCACTCAAAGTGTGTCATCTTTATTTGAAATGGAAAACATTTTAAGTGAAAACAACAACTGACATACGGAAAACCAACCAAACACATTCATATTATGTAGATACCTTTTGACAATAATCCATGAGTCATATATGATGTGTACGAGTCAACCCCACCTCAATATGAGGTACGGTGTGGCTGGTATTACTCTAAGTGTATGTCTTTTGTTTAAAATGGACATCATTTTAAGTAAAAACAACTGGTATATGGAAACCCGACCAAACGTATTCAGATTCTCTTGATACTTTATTTTGGGGTTATTAGCTTCTAATTTCTGAATTCAATAATGTATGTGTTATAGAAAATGAAATTTTTTATTCATTCTTAATTCTGTATAACCCACCCCCTAGACACCCCACCCCCGTGGACAACCCCTCACCCCTGGACACCCCCACCTCCCGGGACACCCCCAACCCCTTGTATGTTATATTATATATGTGTTATATATAATTCAGAATTATGTATGCAACATAATTAATTTTTATGTGTTATTGATTCATAATTCATAATTCATTACATAATTCATTCTGCATGTATTCAATTGAGAATTCAATTATGAATTCTGTATGAAATAGGGTAATTGGGTTCATATACATGATTATAATTGTGGTACATTCCATGGTTATAATATTATACTGTCTTTATGTGCTTTTGTGTGCTATAAAAGGTGTTTTTGTTGCTGTTAAGAGTGTATGCAGGTGTGTAGTTGAGTGTGCAATAGAGGAGATTTTAGGTGGATGGGCTGTGAAATTCTGGTAATACACTATACCAACAGTTTACTAAAACCATTGGTATAGTGATGTAGATATTTTTACCAACGGTTTTAGTAAACCGTTGGTAAAACATGGAAATACTCCTATATACCAATGATTATTTAAACCGTTGGTAAAATAGGATTACACTGCCAGTATTTCCAACGGTTTGTAAAACCGTTGGCAATACTCTAATTACATTGCCTTTCACAACGATTATACAAAAACCGTAGGTAATGGGCTACTGCCATGCCTTACTTGCCAATTGTTTTCCAAACCATTGGTATACGATATAACAATGGTTTGAAACCTTTGGTAAAGGCTTAATTTCCAACAGTGCAAGGATAAATTCAAAAGTAAGAAAAAGTTAAATGATATTACTCGAAAACCCTTCCATTTACAAACATAGTTGTACAAACCAAGAATATGGATGAATAAGCAATGTAAAAGATATTTTGTATACATTCAAGCATGTTGAGATCAACATACCTATACTTGAGGCCATTAAGAAAATCCCAAGTTATGAAAAATTATTAAAATAAATTTATACCAATCGAGGAGGTTTCAAGGTAAATGAGAGGATAAATATTTGAAGGAACATTTCAGTACTAATTACACCTACTCAAGCAATTCCAACATAGTACAAGGATCTCGTGACATTTACCATCCCATACACCATAGGGGATATGAAAATTTCTGATGATTTTTGTGATTTAGGAGCTTCCATAAATATGATGCCTCACTATGTATTCTCTTATTTACAGGTCGGTGATTTGAAACTGATGAGAGTAGTGGTGCAGTTGGTTAATAGAGCTACAACATATCTAGTGGGAGTCCATGAGGATTTACTTGTTAGGCTAAGAAACATGATCTTTATATCCATTTTATATGTTCTTAAATGGGAGTATGATCAGCTAAGTTCTCATGATCCCATTATCTTTGGTAGGTCCTTCCTAGAAACTAAAAAAATATCATAAATTTCCATGAGGTTACATGTTCCATGGAGTTTGGAGATAAAGATTTGATATTTAATGTTATGGACTCCATGAATTACCCCTTAGAAAACCATTCTGCTTTTGCAATATCCCATTTTGAGCCACCAAGTATAAAAACCATGGAATTTTATTATCTTGTTCTTAGGGAGATTATGAGCATTGGTTATTGTTTTACATATAAGAGAACTTTCACACCTGTTTCTAATGAAAACCCTCTATTAGATTTGATTTAGAAATGGATTCATATTTTGATTTTGATCATGTGGAATCAGATTATAACATGAATATTGATTATGCTGATGGATTTGATGCATTATTCTATAATTTTAATGATGTATATTCTGATATTGATTTTCATTGTGAACATATTTTAGTTACTTCAATGTATCCATCCATACTACACCCCCTTTATTGGAAATCAATCCATTACAACCAAATCTAAAATACTCATACTTGTTGAGTGATGAGAGATTACCTATTATAATTGCTAACAATATCTCTATTGAACCTGAAGAATTTTTTTTAATATTTTTAGGGAGAACTTTAGGAAAATGAGGTGGAAATTGGTTGACATACCATGCATTATCCCCTCCATTTTTATGAATCAGATTATTTTGGAGGATGAGACTAAACTAGATATCTATCCTCAAAGGATATTGAATCGAAATCTTTTAGAAGTTGTTAAAAAAGGAGTTGAAAAATTACTCGAGGAAAGTATAATTTATCCCATTTCGGATTCCCTATGTGTGAGTCCTATTTATATTGTTCGTAAGAAAGGTGGTGTTATTATTGTTAAAAATGAGGGAGAGAGAGTAGTTATTTCTAATGAGGCTGCAAAATAGTTTGTGTGTGTGTATTGATTATAGGAAACTAAGTCAATCCACTTGCAAGGACCATTTCCACCTCCAATTTATTTATCAGATGCCTGAGAGACTAGTTGGGAAGACACACTATTGTTTCTTGGATGAATTTTATAGATATTTTCAAGTTCATATAGCTCTGGAGGATTAATAGAATAAAACATTCACTTGTCTATTTGGTACATTTTCCTACTGAAGGATTCCATTTGGACTATGCAATGCCCTAGGTACCTTCTATAGATGCATGGTGAGTTTTTTTTCATATTTCATTGAGACCTTCATGGAGGTGTTTATGGATGATTTTAGAGTGTATGGATCTTCATTTTATGAATGTATCTTTAGTTTGGGAAAGGTGTTGAATCGTTTTATTGAGAATAATCTAGTCATGAACTTTGAAAAGTGTTATTTCATGGTAAATCATGGCATTGTCTTAGTGAATGTAGTGTTAAAACATGTGATATAGGCTGATAGCTCTAAGGTAGATATTATTTCATCCTTACCATATCTTTCTTGTGTGCATAATGTTAGATCTTTCCTATGTAATATAGGATGTTATCGGTACATCATCAAATATTCCAGTAAGATTTATCTTCCTATGTCACAATTACTTCAAAAAGCTTCTAATTTTATGTTTGATGATTCTTGTAGGAATTACTTTAATGATTTAAAGAATATTATTACCACTCCACCAGTTATACAACCCCAATGGTGTGACATTACATTTGATCTTATGTGTAATGCTTCAAACTTTGAAGTTGGAGCTGACTTATCATAGAGGGTGGAGGGATGTTCCTATGTGATTGACTATACATCGAGGACATTGGATTAATCCCAATAAAACTACACAACCAAGGAAAAAGAATTTCTTACCATTATATCTTCTTTAGAAAAATTTGGTTCATATTTATTGGGATCTAAAGTAGTTTTTTTTTCTGACCATACATCTTTGAGGTACCTCTTGAAGACGCCAGACAAAAAGCCCAGACTCATCCAATAGATGTCGCTTCTTCAAGAATTCAATACTGAGATAAAGGACTATAAGGGGTCAAAAAACCTGGTGGTGGACCACATGAGTTAGATTACTCACACACTAGACGATGACACAGTGGACTAGGTACCACATTGAGACACTTTGTTTGATGTGCATCTTTATTCCATATCAGATACGCATCCCTGGTATACTGATTTAGTGAACTACATTGTTTCCTCTAAAATTACTGAAAATTTAAAGTAACATAAAGTCCAAAAATTAAAAACTGAGTGTATGTTTTATGTGTGGGATGATCCATACCTCTGGCGCATGTGTAGTGACCATGTTTTTAGGAGGTGTGTTCCTAATCATGGGTTCGAGTCTATTCTATATTTCTTCCATGCAATTTCATATAAAGGACACTTTGGACCCTAATGAATAGATATTAATGTATTAGACTCTAGATTATATTGGCCTAGATTAATCAATGATGCCCATGTGTTTTTCAAGTCATGTTCTCGTTACCAACACACTAGGAACATTTCTAGGAGACATAGGATGCCCCAACAACTCATATTATTCTATGAGATTTTTGATGAATGGGAATTGATTTTATGTATCATCTTCCTAGTTCATTTGGTTTTTTGTATATTTTTCTTTATTTTGATTATGTTATAAAATGGGTGGAGGCCAAGGCTATTAGGACTAATGATTCTCATGTTGTAGTGGACATTGTCAAGGCTCAAATTTTCTATATGTTTGGAGTACAAAAGACTATAATAAGTGACCAAGGAACACACTTTTGATATCAGAATTTGGCTTCTCTCCATCAAAATTATGGGGTGACACACAAAACATCAACAACATACCACCCCAAAACAAATGGTCAGGCTGAGGTTTCAAATCAGGAGTTGAACCAAATTTTTAAGAAAACCCTGTAGCTGAATAGGAAGGATTTGAGCAAGATCTTGGATGATGTGATATAGCCTTATACTATATAACACAAGACACCCATCAATATGTCCCTATTTCAGAATGTTTTTGGGAATGCATGCCATCTCTTAGTGGAATTCAAGCATCAGACATATTGGGAAATAAAGAAATATAACATGGATTTGGCCTAAGTTAGAATTCAAAGGAAGCTTAAAATTCAAGAGCTTGAGGAGATTAGACTATCATCATATGAGAACTCAAGGATCTACAAGGAAATATTAAAAGAATATCATGATAGAAGGATCCAACAAAGCGAGTTTCATGTTGGAGAGAAAGTCCTAATCTATAGTTCATGACAGAAGATAATGCCTGGTAAGTTGCATTCCAGATTTTTAGGTCCATATATTGTATCTAATATTTTTTCTTTTGGTACATTGGAGATCACAAAATAGGACACTTGAAGGATATTTACAGTTAATGAGAAATGTTTTAAGAAATACATTGAAGGATTTCACACCCATTCAGTTGATTTATTCTCACTACATGACCCCATCATTAATTGAGAATATCAAGATATTCCCAATCCTTTCACTTTTATATTATTTATCCAATTTAAAATTTTGCATTTCATGTGCACATATCATATCATAAGTTCACATTGAATACAATGAAATATTTTAAGTGTGTGGGAGGGGACAATATTTTTGGGTAGTTATTTAGGATTTTCATTTGTGTGTTTTTTGTGTGTTTTATATTAAGTTTTTGGTTAAAGTTTTTACAAAAAAAACAATAACAAAAAAAAAAACAATAAAAAAACATATCATGTTACATGCTCATTTACATGTGAAATATATAGAAAATGAATTTTTTCAAAATTCATTGGTAGCATGATAAGTATGAGTATGATTTCATCATCAAGGGTGGATATTGGTAAAAACAGAAATCATGGATGATATGATTGGTAGTGTCATTATAAAAAATTTTAGATTTCAACACCATTCTTTGTGATATTTATTTATGGTAAATTATTTAATTGATTTATCCAGACAAATTTTCATGCACCCATGACTTGTTGAATTTTTCATACTCAATTTAAGGTATATCTAAGTTAGTTAAAGTAATTCATATTATATCAATGGTTGGTTCATAAGTTCATTTCTATTCTGATCAATTTCATTATTGTATCAAATTAACCTATATGTGAGTACCTTTTATCCGATTATTGTACACCCTAAAAAACAAAATAAAAATAAAAAAATAAAAAAATAAACACAAAAATAAGGGTTGTGTACTGGGTAAGTCAAAAACCACTCTTCCTCAAACTTTTATCTTGTTATAAATATTAAAATTATTGTTATAATCAGATCAAAAAAGGTTTGAAAGACGAGTGTGAGATTTTTTTCAAGTGAAACTTTTGAAAAAAAACAAAAATAATAAATGAGGGGAGTGATGAAATGTACAATATGTGGGGATATCTAGGTCAGGAGCTTATGGTTTGACTTTCAGGAATTCTTAAGTGAGTGGGTCACTACTACAAAAATGGCCTTTAACAGTGCTATAATAGGCCTTTATCAGCACTAAAAAAGCCCTGATAATTTAAGCATGGTTAAAGGTCCAAAACTTTTATTAGTGCTAAAAAAGTACTGATAAATTACCCACTGATAAAGGGTATATAATTTTTTTCTATGACCCACAAAATCCCCCTTTATCATCACTTTCCACCCCACCCCTTTATCAGCACTTTAGAAAATCCCACCCTCTCATGTGTGCCCCTACCTCTAATGAGTTTTGAACCCTAGACCACCAACATATACATCAAATCCTTTCCCACTCCCCTATACTATTTTGTTTCACATTTTATTATATATCTATATATTTATATATATATTTCGTTACAGTTTTTATCCATATATATTAATATATATGTTTATATATTAATAAATATATTTTATATTTAATATGTAAAATTATTTATATATAAAATTAAAATTTTATGGGTGAATATATAAAAAATATGTATATATTGTTATATATTTGATTATAAATAAAAGTACATTATAGAAAATGATAAGAATTTCAAAACCATAATTCCAATATTAATAATACATGGGAATCAATTCATTCCCCACCAAAAACGGAAAAAAGACCCCCATAAATGAGCTTGAACATCCATTGAATGTTAAAAAATTGGGGTACACCAACTAAAAACTCAGTTTTGGATGAATTATGGGAATTTTTTAGCCTAAAAATTTGTGACATAGGTTTACCTCTATCGATGATGGCATAGAGCTCATCGTAGGCTTTGATTTGATATGTGGTAGAGCCCAAAGTAACACCCAGATCAAATGTTATGGCCATTTGAAGTTTGAGTTACATTTTCAACTTATTTTAGATCTTTTATTAATTTTTTTTTATTTTTTATCTTCAAATTCATATTAATTTGTAATAATAGGAAAATTATTAATTAAAAATATATTTTTTAATTATTTTATAAGTTATTTCCACAAAATATATTATATATTAAGTGTAAATGATAATTTACCTTATCTAAAACATAATTCAAAAAATATATATTATATTTATTTCAATATAAATATATTTATATATTAATATATTATGTTTAATGAATATTTTTTTTAAGTATAATTTTATTAACACTTATAAAAAATCACTAATAAAGGGGGTTCTTTTATCAACACTTATAAAAAAGTGATGATAACCCCCCCTTTATCTGTATTTTTTACAAGCACCGATAAAAGACCCCATTTATCATCAATTTTTTAAAATCAGTGATAAAGGGTGGTCCTTTAATAGAGATGATAAGTGGGGATTAATAGTGCTGTTAAAGACTCCATTTAACAGTGCTAAAAAAACTGTTAAATACCCCCTTTAACAACGCTTTTTTTAGCATTGACAAAGGGGGTCTTTAACAAAATTTTTATCTAGCACTGTTAAAGCCCAAGAATTGGATAAACCCATTTTTTTAGTAGTGGGTCTTGAAATTTGATTGTAAAGGAATATAGAACAAGTGTGGTGAATTAAAATAGGTTAGAAAAATTATTTTTCTTAACCTGAATATATTGAATAAATGGTGGAGATATGATATTGAAATTGTTGGCACACACAAACATGAGGAATTAATGACATGATGAACCCATAACTCATTTCTCTATGATTAGTTCCATTAATATCACTGTATTTTATTTTGATACAATTTATGAGACAATGAATTTCGAATTTATTAATATCAACTCTTGATGGGATTCTTATTTTTCCTATATTTCCACTTTTGATTGGGGAATATGAACATGAATATATTATCACAATTATTTTTTGAAAAATATTTTAAAAGGTTTTTCCTAGGAGTACAAAAAGGTAAGTGTTGGGGTGTAATCGTACCATGATTCATTGCTTTATTTCACTTTTACACCACTTCTTTAAAATGGTTTTATATATAAAATTAAAAATAAAATAAAACATTCCACTTCTTATTTGATTATATTATTCAATTTTTATCACTGTTAAAAAGGTAAATTATACTTGTTTTGGTGATCTCATTATAGGAGGTGGTTAATTAGAGGGCTAAAGATGATACATAAGGAAAACAGAAAAAATTGAATAGAAGCCCAAGGACATATGTCCACTATTTTACATGTTAAGAGAAATAAATGTTCTCAAAGGGGATAATTTTTTTGGGATAATCCAAAATTCGGTGGGATGAAACTCTAATGAAGACCACTAATCCCAATTCTTCAAACAAGGGGCCCAACCAAGCTGATCTATCCAAGAAACTGAATATGCTCAAAGTCAAATATTTGGTTATGTATTTTGGTCATATCTTGAGATTTAATCATAAATTGGCCAAAATATTTGATAGGGAGAAATTGAACATGATTTAAAATATCTTTTCTCATTTTTTCAAGTCTAGATAAGGCCATTTACCAACTCAAATCTGAGATACAAGTGGTTTCTTAAAATCTGGGTGACCAAAACCACTTCCCATTTTGGCTATAGATTAGCACCTTGGGCACCCCATTTGAAATTTCCAAAAAGGAGTGAATTGATTTTGTTTTGGATTTATAGAGGAGTCTTATAATCATCTTTGAGGTTCTCTAACCCCTTATACTCATAGGGATATCTCTTGAAGCAAGGATCCCTTCATCAAATCTTTCCACTCTTTCTCTTATTGTAATATATTTGTTTTCATAATAAACTTATTAGTTAATATTTTATTTCTTATGTTTGCTTCTATTTTTTTCAATTATCATCTTCTTTACTCATCCTATTTGGGCTGGAAATCAAGAGTAGAAACTATATTGGGTTATATGCTTTTTAAACCTCTATAATTGCAATACATTTCTACGATGACTACACCGCCCACAGAAGAATAATTATTTTTAGTAATCGATATACCTCTTAACTTCTTCATTAATTTATTTAGAATCAATGAGATAATTTAATTCACTTAATATGATCTGCTAATTTGTTTTTCAATTTAAATGAAACTAATAAATAAATTATGCAATTAACACAAACACGTGAGGTTGAATACTGTGTGAATTGTGAGAGCACGATCATAATCGGTGATACAAAGCCACATAGGATCAATTTTTAGAGTTCACATATAATCCATAAACTAAATTAATCCTTAATTATAGACTTTATATATTGTTTAATTTACCACTGGCCATAAGTTAGCCTTATAATATCAATCAAAGCAGGGTGCTTCAATTGCATGTTCTGAAGCTAGCCTAGGGTTTAATTAATTTTATCATTGTGGTTAAGTTAACTCTAGTAAGGTTAGAGGGTTAAAAAATTAGGAAATCATAATTAAGTGGATATTAATTTAAATTATAATGATTAATAAGTAAATTAACAGGTATATTTAGATAGATTACTCCGTTTAAAAATATTTACTTAAAAAATATATTCTCGTTCTGTTTTCTCAGTCACATGTAAAAAAATACAATATTCTTCCATCATACTTATTATAGATTTATAAACATAAAACCCCCATACATTTAAGTATTTTTTTTATTACCTTTTATTTTATCTTCAAAATACTTTTAATTAGTTTTTAAATTACTTCCTCCTTTGAGAGATGACCTTTTTCAGCCACTCTACTGCACCTAAGTACCCAAAAATCACACTTCATTTGAGATCACCGACGACAATTCCCTTTTAGATAGTATAGGGAAATATATTTCAAAGTTTTTATCTTGGTTATTGGTATGATATAAAGTTATGGTTTTGAGAAAAAATCTGAGGGGCTTTTATATCCATTAACCATACCAGAATGGAAATTGGAAAACATCACTATGGATTTTGTCATCAGACTCCCCAAAGCGTCTAAAGGGAACAATGTTATATGGGTTATAGTCAATCACCATAAAAATTAAATACACTTCATTGATATAAAATAAGTTTTTTATCTAGATAATATTTAGAGAATATACATTAAGAATGTTTTAAGGTTGTGCGGAGTACTAAATTCTAATGTATCTTATGAGGATATGAGGTTTACCTCAAAGTTTTAGCGAAGTATTTAGCAATATCTTGATATGGAATTGAGTTTTAGCACTATTTAACATTATAATATAGATGGTCAATCTGATATAACAATTAAAACACTATAGGATATTCTGATATCTTGGTCTATGGATTTCAAAGGTGGTTTGGATCAACACCTTCATCTAGTAGAGTTTTCTTATAACAATATCATTCAATTGAGTATTAAAATGGATCCTTATGAATCTATTTATGGAAATAAGTGTAGAACTACAATATAAAAGGATGAAGTTTGGGAAAGAAAATTATGGGGACCTGATATGGCTGAAGAAATGGTATAAAAGGTTATATACATTCAATAATACATAAGGGAAACACAAAGTCAGCATAAAAGTTATGTTGATAATCATCGACATGATCTGGAATTTGAAGTTGGTGAGAAGGTGTTTCTATGATTTTATCCATGGAAGAAGTTTATGGGATTTAGAATGATAGGAAAGATAATCCCCATGTATATTGTTTATTTCATAATTATTGATCGAGTATGAATTGTTTCTTGTCAGCTGGTAATTCCACCTAACCTCTCTTATATTAACGATGTGTTCAATGTCTCTCTCATAAGGAAGTGCATATCTAATCCTTCACATGTAGTGAACTAAGAAGTCATACCACTGGAGAAATATATTTCCTTTAATTAAAAACATATTTAGATTATAAATCATATAGATAAAGATATATGAAACAAGACCACTCACCAGGTCCATGTTTTGTGGTGAAACAACCAACCTGAGGATGTAACATGGGAACATGAGGATATGATGAAGAAAAAGTATCCTCAACTGTTTATATTAGAGTGATATAATTTTGATGTAGAAATTAATTTTAAGGTGGGTATAATGTAACTCCTTGATAATTTATGATATTATTTTTCCTAATAAATTTAATTTTTTTGATAGCTTGTGTTTCATGCAACATCATGTTCTAATAAAACTCAATATACTTTTAATATTATTATTTAAACATGACCATTATAACCTAGCCATTAAACTTAGAAGTATGAATAATAATAAAAATATTTTTAAAATTAATTATAAATGTTTTATATAAAGAAAATATATTTATAAATAAGTACTTAATTTTTAGTAAAGGCTTTATATGCTTCGAAAATACATTTTTTTTCTCAAAAAATGATTTTCATTGGTTTTTTTGAACAAAGAATAAAATTAATTTTTGGAAATTTTAGAAAATTTATTTGAAAAAATTAACTTCATTTTTGGAATCAACATGTTAAAATTATATTAGTGTTAATTTTTGGTATTTTCTTCTTAAAAGTTCAATTTTTTAACAAATAGTGAAAATACCGTTTTTTATTAAAAACAACCTTTTAATTTAAATTATTTACAAGTTAAATTTTTTTAGATGTTTTCAACATAAAATTAGTTCAATTATATTATTAATAATCAAATTTATGTAATTTTAATAAAATTATTATTTATTTTTGATATTAAAAATTTCTATAATTATGAAAATTATCTATTTGGAAAATCATTTTTTCATCACGTCTGCTAGTTTAATTTAAAATTAAATTATTCCAATTACGTGAATTTAATTTAGTAAAATTGATTTTATATTTTTAATCATAATAATAAATATTATATAATAATATCAAGTTTATTTTTTCACATAATGAATAGTAAAAATTGTAAAAATTAATTATCGGAGTTAAGACCAATACGAGTTTACCGTGGGGGGGGGGGTTCAACTAAAAAGATAAGGGTTAAAATGACCTAAAAACTTTTCCAATTACTATTTTCAGGGAATATATTGACCTTAAAATTTAAAAAACATGAATATATGGCCATTTGTTATCTTTTTTCTTATAAATTGTTTTATTATTTTGGATCTTTTTGGGAAATTTCCATGTAGTTTCCAAGAGGGTTACTTCCCCACCTTATAAAATAATTCCCATATCCTCTATTATCCACACTACCAAATCCGTTTAGTTATATCAATAAATAAAAAAACTTTCCTTAATTAATTTCCCATATTACAGAGTCTTTATTTTGATTATGAAACCCTCCTAATAAGGCTTTGGGTATAAACCAAAAGAGGCTCTCCAAAGAAGAGGTATGGTTCTTAACTATGAGTTTTTTTATTTCTTATTCCAACTCTCTAAAATATTTTTAAAATATTTTTAAAATATTATTATATAATAAAATAATTATATAATACTGAAATGTTATTATGTAAATTTAATAACCTATATCCATATCTTATTCTATAAAATGGGAAATAAAACTGTAAATTTGGTGTATGGTGGACTACTGCCTCACGAACAGATGTAATTAATTTTACATCACCACCTTTTATGGATAGATGTAATGACGGATTTAACGTACATATATGATACTTATAAAATAATTATAATTTTATTATTACAATATCACATCTACCTTCTTACCTTACAATATTTTGAAAAACGATAACGTCGCTCATGCGTATGTGTGGATTACCACCTCCACGAAGCGATGTGATACATTTTTCATTTTATTTTTACACGGATAGTAATAATGGTAGAATTAATGAATATATATGATATCTATTATATAAAAATTATTCTTTAAAGGTGGTATATTATTTACCTTTCTTTCATTCCATTATTTGATAAAATTGAAACACCATTCATGCGTACGTATGACCTACCATCTCTATGAACAATGCAATTCATTTTCTATATCGAAATTTAATGTATTACTATATATATATAATTAATATATAGAATATTTATATCATGTTGAAAATTATGTAGATTATTTAACTGTGATCAAAGTAAAATGACCGAAACTACCAAACCAAAATTTATGTGAAAAACAAAGCTGTTATTAACTGAAATATGATTTTAACAAGGAATTGTTAATAAACGGCTGATAAATGGTTATAAGTAAATAATATATGGTATTATATATATGATCATGGTTCTAAAATATATGTATAATAAAAATATATTTATTATAAATTAGGTTCGAACTTGTATGTAGAATGTTGAGACTTAAGGTAAGGGATTCTCATCTCACTTTTACTTTTGTGGGAAATATTCCATATTCACCATTTTTTTATTTTTTGTAGTGTATATAATACTCATTAATGTATTTTATTATTATTATAATGAAAATTATGCAATATAAATATCCATATAAGGCTCTTTATTTCATGGGTATTAAAATTCAAAAGTAACCATGGTGGTAAATGTTTTGTGTTACAATCTAATTATTTATATAAATTATTTATGATTATGTTTATAATAATGAAATATTATGATATACCTATCAATAAAATAATATATTTTATTCCCCTATGGATATAAATATATATATAATACATATTTTCCTTCCATTTTTAATAACTAAAGTGACTAAAAGAATATTTTTAACAAATAATGATATTATTTCATTCTTTGTTTGAAAATAATTTTTATTCCATGTATATGTTTTCTAAAAATGTTTTTAAAAAATAATTTAATATTATAAAATTATTTTTTAAAGTCATTTTTACCCTTGTTTTATTTTTTTATAAAATGGTTTAAAATAAATCTTATTATTATTTTCCAAACAAGGTACTTTTGACTTTTGACCAAAAATGTGAATGGAATTTTTATTTTAATGTGTAAAACATGAATGGTATTTTCCAACATCATTAATAATTAATTATTTAAAACTTACTTTAATATTTTCCAAGTTTTTTTTCAAATAAAATGATTTATTTAATATTTGTTAAATTTTTATATTTTAAATAATTTTTTTCAAAGTGTAAAGGTTATTTTCATAAATAAATGTTCCAAGTGATCTTTGAAAATAATTTTTCATCTAAGATGAAAACATTTGATGTTACTTGTGATTTACTAGGGATATGACCCAATGATTAAATACTTATTATTTCTCTTATGATTTAGGATTATTATGAAAAGTGTTTATGTAACTCATTTATTTCCCATGGGCTATACTATAATGAAATATTTATAAATCTCATTTCCTTTTCATGGGTTATGATATAATGATATTTTTTAGGATCTTATGTCACAAAAATGTTTGGATTATGTGATGTATGAGACCTATATCTCCCACCAATGCATTGGGAAATTATTAATGTTCTATGACCTTAAAGGATATATGGGAGGTTATCCAAAGCCCCAAAAAGGGTACATTATAGGTTATCCTAAGCTCTAAGAATAGGGTACATAGAAGGTTATCCTAAGACTAAAATAACAAGGTACACAACATGTTATTCCAATCCCAAAATAGGTTACACTAGATTTTATCCTAAGCCTGATGTATTTTAATATGTGGTTATCCCATGCCTACATGTTATAAATATTTTGGTGGGTATCCTTGAAATAAGATTTTCTATTCTTATGTGTATGCCGAAAAACTATGTTTTATGCCAATTTTATGCTTTCATAGATCATATTATTTGATTAATTTATGATTAATGTCTTATAAACTACCATGATTTATTCCATGACTTAATATCATTATATTTAACATGCAAGGTACAATTTTTAAATGTTAATCCCATGTTCTCATACTAATATGCTCATGTCATGCTTATGTGATCATTGATATCTCCCTTGTTTACCCTTACTGAGTATATGATCTCACCCTTTATAATGTATACTTTCCCCATATTTTTAATAATGGTTTAAAGTATGATATGTCTAAGAACGATGCTTGTTATGAAGAACATATTGGGAGATGATGTAGTTCAATTATGAACCAATTGTTTATGTATTAAAGTATAAAATTTTATACTCCTCAGGCGTGTTTATATAATATGAATTGAATATTCATCTATTAAGATGTTATATCTATATATGAAAATTATAGATCATTATACCTTGAACTTTTTGGAATGCCTTGAGATAATTGGAAACCTTGAGGGGTGTGATTAGATTATATAAGTATAATGGAATTAGTATGAAAACCATATTGACCTCTAAGTAGAGGTATATGATGATATGGGAATAAATGGAACTTGTATGCCTTAATGAAACCTTAAGATTACTTAGATCCATTTAGCTAATTATGATTAACCTGGGTTGATGTTTCATTCCCCCTTTAGATGTTTTTACCTAGGTGGGGATACCTTATGGCGATTGACAGATAGGTTCAGTGTGAGGACCGACCAAGGTTTAGTGGGAGGGGGATGTGCTTGAGGCCAACTCCCTTATGTGATACCAAAATAGTATTAACTATGCATCCATTGAGTATAGGTAATGATATTGAGAAATAGTAACCTTTGTGGGGTGTCCTGGTAGATATAATACCTAGGGGGTCCTGATGGGTGCCTTAGTGAGATATTGAACCTAGAGAGGGTATATACGGGTAATGAGTAGTGAGGATCCTAGGTGTCAGTTTAGAACCTAAATCAAATATGTGAGCCTAAGGAGGATGTGGTGACTAGGAAATGATATGTTTAGGTGGGGCTATTTTCCCACTGAGATATATTGTGATACATTGGATTCCTGGGACATGCTCCTAGGATCAGAACTTATTACATAATTTCATTTTGGGATACCTTGGATACTATCCTTGGATCCATATGGTGGAATACATAGTCCATTAAGACATAGACACTATAGTTTGTATGATTTGGATATTCTCCTTTGATCCACATGGTTGGATTCATAGTCCATTGAGAAATTGACACATGGTTTGGGATTCCTTAGACACTCTCCTTGGATTCATATGGATGGATTCATAGTCTATAAAGATGTAAATGATATAGTTTGGGATGTCTTGGATACAATATTAAGATCCATATAGTTGGACTAAAATTCACTGAGATGATGAAACTTGGTTTAAGATACCTTTTATATACTCCTTGGATTCATATGGTTGGATGTATAGTCCATCGAGATACTGACACATGGTGTGGGATGCCTTTGAAATGCTCATTAAATCTATATGGGGGTATGAATAGTCTATTGAGATGTATATATTACAATTTGGGATGCTTTGGATACAATTATTGGAGCTATATGATGGGATGCCCAATCCATTAAGATATTAGCACATGGTCTGGGATTCCTTGGATGCACACCTTTAATCTATATGGTGGGATGAACATTCCACCGAGATGTTGATACATTATTTTGGATTTCTTAGACACACTCCTGTGATTCATAAGTTGGGATGCATATTCAATTAAGATGTATATTATTTGGTTTGTAATGCCTTGGAAATATTCCTTGGAACCATATTATATGATTCATGGTAGGGGAGAGACACACCCTTGGCTCAAAGTGATGGATTCCTATCAAGGAAATCCATAGAGTTTCTGGATGATATTGGGTTTCCTAGAAAACTCTCTATGAAATCATTATTACTTTAGCTATAATTACATGGTCATAGTACTTGGATTAATATGTGATAATAATTTTTATTTTCTTGGAATTTATCTTTGGAATTAGTGATAGGGGATATAACTCTCCTAGTTAGCATATGAGAATGATTTGTATTTCCTAGGTCATGCTCCTAGAAATAGGCTATTGAGAATTATGTTACTAGATTTCCTAGGACTTATTACTTGGAAGAATCCATAGGCCTCACATTGGTAGTAACATTTGTATAATATTCTTATATACACTCTATCATTGGCCAAAGTAGTTTTGGGTTGATCCCATGTTCAACAACAAAACTCAATGATCAATAATGGTGATTTTTTACACTTCCAAACGATACTTTGTTTTATATATTAATCATGTCACATGAACATACACTATATATATTAGTTATGTATGTGACTGCATTAGTGGATCCCTACTTTGTTTCATCATACCCTACTCAGGTTTCCATGGAACTTAGTTACCCAAGCGGATCTCACTAGTTGTAGGTTTAGGTTGGGTGGAGGCCTAGGGTAGATTGATTGAGTGGGATAGATCATAAGATATTGGATATATAGACGAGGTGAGGCTCAGGGATATCAGTAAAACATCATTGTAATTACTATCTTTTATTTATTCTATATTTGTGATCATCCTGCCAGGTGGTAAGTTGTATATCTGCATGTTTCAACATTCATTTATTATTATTTATTTTTGATTATTTCTTATTCATAGTCTAATGTTTATTATTCATAGATTATTTTTGGATATTTGAATTTTATTTCACAATATTATATGGTGTTATAGTATTTATATAGTACCACCCTATACCCCCACTACTAGTTTGAAACCTAGGGAATATGGGGAGGCATTACTGAGGTCCCAATGACTACTCCTCTGGTCTAGGAACAACTCAGTGGCTATGTCTAAGGGGAGAACATTAAAATTTTCACATTGATGTCTCAAGAAATATTAAAGGAGTAACTTTTTTTTCTCTATCATTTATTTTTTCTTAGTTAAATGTGTGTATATTTGTATCATCATGACCAAGGTTACTTAATCTCAGAAATGTATCCAAAAATATCCACAAACAATCATTTTCAAGGCTATATAAATCATACATCAGCAACAACTTTTGTTGTGGAGCCTTCCTTATTTTGTATTGAGATATTCTCATGAAGTATTTTATATAAACTAGATTGGGTCTATATATTTTATCAAGTAAATCAATTAACTCACCTTCTTATCTTTCTTGAATCCAAAATTATTTTGTGATATTTAGAACCCTTTAGTTCAACACCAATATCTTCACATTTATTTTTTCATTTCAATATTTAATGAATTATAGATGTTCCAAATTTCTAAGCAATTTAAATTACCATATTTCATACTAAATATTATATTACTTATTATCTTAATGGTTAACTACCATATCACGCCTTCAATTTGAATCATAACGATTTATACTCTAATGAATATCCTAGACATCAACTCAGCAACATCTGCATCATTCTTGAAAACCGATCAAGTTTCATTTTCTTAATTTATAATTTTATTCACTTTATAATAAACTTTAATCATGGATAATCATAGATTCATGATATTTGGAACACGGGAGAATATCTCTTTAATCATTATAATTTATTTTATTCTTTATAATTTACAATTCTGGAAAACATGAAAGTTACCCTTATATAACTTCTTGAAACCATAGTTACCCTTACAAAGATTCTTGATTACCATTATGTAGGCCCATGAGGCTTAATATACCCTTATATAGATCTGGTAGCACTCTAAACTACCCTTATATAAATGTAAAAATAAACTTTATACAGGTGCCTTGTTTGGAGATAATGACCCTTATGTAGGTACAAAATAAATCCTACATAGATGATGCTTATACAACCAAATTATTCTTATGGTTTAGGGAAATCAACCTTATGGTTATAAATAATTCATCCTTATAGATTCATCATTATGAAAATCATCCTTACAACTCTATATGATACTTACAATAGTCATCCTTGTGACTCTATCCTTATGAGATAATCTCACCTTTATTATGGGAGATCTTTCTAGTCTTGATTACTACATGATTCACATAATCTTTATGAAGATGATAATTATATAGATAATTATTACACAGAGGAATTATGTTTACAAAAATTTCTAATGATGTTTATACAGATCCATGTGACTCTTATTAAGTGGCCATTGATGCTTATACTAGTTAGAGAATCATCACTACACTCCACAGAGTTTATACTTATCATTATAAACTTTTTCAAATTTTCCAATCTATGTAAATTCTATAATTATACAGATCAATTAAAAGACACTAATTAATTTAGTCCACCTTAACTATTCTAAAAACATTATCCCAGAGTTATTTACCTCAATATTCAATATCCAATATGTTTAGTATTCTTGGATATATTATTCAATAGCTAGGATAGCTTCTCTACTAATTTGAAACTATGGTAAACACATTAAATATATATTTAAAAAGCTATATTGAATAGTTTTATATCTATATCATCTTCTAAATTCTTCTACATTATTTTAAATATTTTATACAGTTCTTATCTAAGATTTAATAGTTATATTTTACTTAAGGATTATCTCTACGATCATCATATATTTCCTTTCTTTCATAACCTAAATACATGGAAAACATCTTCATCCTACTTGGAAAGTGGATTATAAATCCATCACCCATATTCATGATATATTACAACATTTTAGGGAGGGGGATTATAAAATAATAAAATAAATTACTACGCCTACATGTACTGAGGGCGACTCAATCTTAAGACCTCCCATAAAACCCATCAAAGGAGTAACCACTAGGATACACCCTTGAAGGCCCCATATTCATGTTATACATATTGAAACTTATTGAAAATAAAATCAACCAATAAACTTTGGTTACTTAATGTCCAAATCTTCTATAGTAAAACAATCCAAAGAAATGAACCCTCAAGTTGGGTATTATTTTTAAAACCCAAATGAGTATTTTTCCCTCTATTAAAAAAGGTGGTTTGGGAACTAATGTTTATGAGATTATACTATAAAAACCACTTAATGGATCATTACGGGAATAATAATAGACCACATGTATCCCAATGGATTGAACAGTGGTATAAAATCACTAGTGAGTATACTGGGTATAAGGGGGTACCATACTAAGTAAATGGTGTCTAACAATATCCATCCTAATTTCCTTATACTTAAAAAAACTCCAAAATTGTATCCCCCAAAATTTTTCATAAACAATTTATCTAAAAAATACATTTACACTCCTAAGAGAGATGAAAATAACTTTATCATTATCTATTTGTTTAAAAATCAATATTCTCTGTTATTTTGATCCAATAGAATCTGACATATTTTGGTTTCACTAACACCCAATAACATGGTCATAATAAACCCCTATAATATCACATTTCATAATATAAAAACCTCATCAATCAATTTCTTATCAATCTTTTCCTATCATGGTTACCAATTCATCATCAATATACCATTTTCTATCTCTTAATACTTATCTCACTCCCACTATGTATCTCTCTACACTTGAGTGCACTACTATCCAAAAGTTACACTATTTAGTCATTGAGAACCCCTAAAATTATCTATGTTTAACATCACATCACTAGAATTATTTTTCTATGTTTTATCCATACACACTTTCATGATAAAATTCTTATCATCTACAAACACTACTCAAATTCACTATCATGATGATTATATGATATATTGATGCACCCTATACTCATAAATCCCCAATTTCCAAACAATCGTTGGTCTTATAGTGTTCCTCAGTATGAGGTCTCGTAATTGGACACTCAATAAACCTAAGGAACTAACAAATATAGAAATATACTATAAGAAATATACTATAATTAGGAAATACTATAAAACCATTAATTTAGATACCCTAGTTTTAATTCCTAAACCCAATGAATTCCTCACATTGGTAAAAACACACATCTTAATACATGAAAATCAAAACACGTGTTTCACTCTTGATTTATTAATTTAAAACCGAGCAACATGGTTTTATATCTTCTAGTTTTTTATTTTGAAACTTACTCAAAAAAATTACCCACAATAAAACCCAACCATGTTTTCAAATACCTATTTGGAATCTAGGAGTTTTTAAAAAAAAATGTAAACCCCTAAATCCTTAATTTCACTAGTATTTTCCTAAAAAATTCATATAAAACCATTTTACTCACACTATGGAAAAAAATAAATCATCATTTCCAAAAATATTTTTTTCTCAAAATGTATTTTTCCTTTTAAAATATCTAGAAGTATAACCATTTCACGTGAAATGAACTTATAAAATAGTTTTATTCATGTATAATTATATTACCCAAGTTTTCTTCTAAAAAGAACACATTGTTAAAATTTCCAAAATCATTTATTTATGGAGACTAAACAGTCATTGTCATTTACTAACATAAAATAGTAAACCCATCTTATCTATATCAATTATCCCCCCTAACTAACTATTTCAGAAAAAATTGAATAGATTAAGACTTTATTTTTATTAATATTGAATTTTTTGAGGGTGTAATTAATCAACACAATCCTTAGGTTCATATAAAATAACCTAAGAATTTCATAATCATGATTCATAAACAAATATAAAATCCAAAATATAATTGATCCCTATGAATCTATGAAAATTCTAATCCATTCGGTATATAAAATGCTTAAAAAAATCCTCATTAATACTAATAATGTTAACTCTTGAAATTGGATATCCTAGGAAAAAATGGTTTTAACCAAAAATATGCTGGATATCTATACTCATGGTATTCATATCAAGTACCAAAATCCTATATATACATCAAAATAACACAATAATGATAAAAACGTGTTATAATAACATTTTCTAATGTCCTTAGGTGGGTTCATCTGAACAATACTCAAGTAAGGGCACTATACAACCACATGCACACCTCTTCATATTATAGAGACTATGAAAAATGATGAGAGACTAACAAAACCATGTGAACACTATGATATCAAATATAAATAATAATTTGCATGCCTGAATCTTATGAAAATATGAAATAACACATCCATATCCTAGACATACCCCAAACCTTTAGAATCATAACACAAAGGTATTAATGTTATCTTGTGGTGAAATATAACAAATTTGAACATTTTATATTCTATTAATCAAATTTAAAATATAGTAATCTTGATAAAAATATAATGGTATATAATCAAACATAATAATATACTAATTCCACTTCCAATAAGTTGATAGTAAAATAACTAAAATACAATACAATGGCCTTATACTGATCTCACTTCATTGTATCTTACTAAATCATCGGCCATCATGATATAAATTATCTCATTCCATAAATTTGGATTCAAGTTGATATATGAAGTTATAATGAAATATGAAGGTTTACCCCTATACATGAAAAGTGATTTTTTTATTCCAATAGGGGTGATTACAATTACCTAGTAATATTCCCCTTCTCACCTTGACTCAATAAATGTGATCAAGTGGGTGGGTGTGCAAGTATATGGTGAGTATAACTCCTAAATCCCTTGAATATAACACATGCATGTACATGAAATATCATCATCCCTATATTCCATCTTGACATAGAATACATACATACCCTATGAAAATAAACTTTTACTACCCAAATTAGATTAGGGGAAACCTACCTAAAACTGAAGACATATATACCCTCATTCTCCAATTGAGGTATACTAAAAATACACTCTCATACCATAAAACACTATTATCTAGAGGTATCATCTCACATCAAAAATGAATGAATCAATAGCGTCCCACCTGACCCATTGACCATCTCACTACCCATCAAATAACCAAAACATATAATATAATGAAAAATAATGATTTTTATAAGAAATAAAAAAATAAGAAATAAAAAAGGTCCAAACCATCAATAGAAACTATCAAATGACAATGAAAAAAATATGCCCAGGTAAAGTAGAGGTAATATAAGAAATTAAAATATTACAGTAATACAGTGATAAAAAAAGTTAAACAAAGAGTAAGGCTTAATGACATCAAATAATAATGATTAGATCTATCATACCAGACCTATATCATATTATTGGTATATGCATGTACTATCTACTAGAAAAATAAAATATAACCCATTCTGTATCCCACATCCCATGTATTTTCAATACGGATATCTCTCATTGTATGTTGGTGTAGAATTTTATCTTTACTAAGATCCTATATATTAAACCGGAATTAGAATTAAGTGTGTGCTATGACCATAGTCTTCCTGAATATTGATATATGAATGAATCCAATCACGATTTTCTAAATAGTTTATCATATTCTACCAAGAATTCTATATTCATTTTCCTAGAGTCTTTGCATGCATCATTATATGTCTATATGTACACAAGGAATAGAATATCTAGTATGAGGATACATAAATATTTGTTAATAATAATTAATTCACCTGACATTTAATAAAAAATAAGTCATTCCCCTTAAGATAATTGATAACAAGAGATATTCCTAGATATATTGAGATCTATCATAATGGTATAACTACCAAATAGTTGATATTTCTAACCACACTATCTCACTCAATAAAAACGAAACTAAACTAGAAATGGAAACCACTCTCGTCCTATCCCAAAATAACACCCCTGATAGATGATCATAACAACACTAAGACTATATCTTTGTAAATAACCTTACTTTTTAAAATAAACAATACTAGGAATACCCACTGAAAATCTACCTTATCCATTAATAAAAATATTATTAAGACTATCTTCTCAAACCTAACGTCATTTTTTAATCCAAGAAATACTATGACTATATCCTTAGGCCCATACTTATAAATAAATCAAATAAATACTTAGGATAAACCCCTAAACCTATTCATAACCATCAATCAAAAAAATATTGGGATTATATCTTCAAACTAGGCCATTTATATAAATAAAAAAAATATAAATTGAAACCCATTATATAGAATGCATTTCATATTTG
Source organism: Viscum album (assembly GCA_963277665.1). Lineage (NCBI taxonomy): Eukaryota > Viridiplantae > Streptophyta > Magnoliopsida > Santalales > Viscaceae > Viscum > Viscum album. Next base: position 102,958,834 of record OY728156.1, read on the forward strand.
GTCAATGGTGAACTCCCTTAACATTAATTACCAAATACAAGGTTTCACACACCATCCTAATGGGTTTCAAGTTCTTGGGTCACAAATCATGTATTATAGTGCATATAAGACTTAGGAAACAACAAAAAAACATCTTTAAGAAGTCATGATAATCAAAGAATCCAAAAATATATCATTAACCAAGGTACCTATAAAGGTACCACAAGAATATGTTCATAAGACTACCCACTTAAAATCTAATCCTAGTATAAAAAAAATTACTTAAGGTAATGAGAAAATAAATTCATCATATAACACCTTGCAATATATTTCATCTATATAATTAATATATGGAATCTTTCAATTAGGATGGAACACAAAAGAAAAATACTATAAAAGGTGGTCATCATTCACATGAGAACATTAAAACCAAAAATTTTCCAAAAACATACTCTCTATATATTATTTAATATGAGAAATAGTTTCCTCTTTTATAAACCTATAAAAATGAGTCAAATATTGGATTTAAACATCCATGTAAATTTATTAAAACCTGATAAAACCCCCAGTTAAAATCCAACACATATATTATACTCTAATTCAAAAAAACCTTCTTCCAATTTTTTTTTCCTTTGAAATATAAATTCAAAGAATGTTTACTTTAAAATACCATTTTTAAGATCAAATCAGTTATTTCCCTTAAAATCATAAAAAATATCATCTCATTCCACCATTGTATATATTAAAACGGGGAACTAGATCTCTTTCCATAACGGTACACCTATATAATTCATTTGTCTAAGGTTATGAAATACTTAGTGATTATTAATTTGAAACATGTTTGTACCATTTTATAAAATCAGAAAATTCCATACAATCATTTTGGTTATAATAATATCACACAAAAATATAAAATAAATCACTAAAAATCCAAAAAAAATCAATACACAATGAGTAAATTCCACCTACATTAATTCCACAAAAATTAATTTATCCAAGATCATATCAACCATACTCGATGACATGGTGAACCAATATAACAAAAATCCCTATAATTTCATATTATATTCTTTTTAGTTAAAAAAACACAATATATATGAGAAGGAAAAGCCTCACTGATGGGTTTCATGACACAGAATCACTAAAAAAGGTGTAAAGATGAACCAGAAAGGACCCATTGTCATTCTATGAGAAAAATAATTAGCCATAATAACCTAATTAATCATTAATTTAGTATAATTATGATTATATTCACCTAAAAACCACATGGTGATATAAATTTACAAAAAAAAGAGAAATGTCATGTATTCACATTTCCCACGCCACCTTTAGCTAAAATATAAGAAATCCTCATCATATTCTTGGAACTTTATCATGATCTAGTGAAATTCTAGAACTAAATACATATCCAAATCATAAAAAATTTGAATATAAAGAATAAATAATTAATAAACATGAAAAAATATATGAACCTAACTTAGTGTTTAATCCAAATTCTCTTAAACCACCTTGGACTCAAGAGGGAGGAGGTAAAGAAGAGAGGGATAATGATAATTACCCTAAGGTTGAATGGTGTGGATAAGTGAATCCTCAAGCGGGGTTTTATTTTTGAAACACCAATTTTAATTTTTCCCTGTTAAAAAAGGGAGCTCAACACTATTATGTATCCGATTGTCATATATTGGAAACCTAATGGTTCACTGTAGACTTGGTGGCACCACAGTCTTTTTAGTTTCTCATTGATGACCTAATGAGATCATTGGTTTACAAGTGGACAAACTAGTGATATTGCACTACTTGTAACTCTATCAAACACCTAGTGAATTCATAATGGACTCTCAATGGTTTCTCACAATGACCTCCCATTTACTTCTCCTATAAACTCAAGAATTACCTCCTAAAATATTTCCTATAAACCATTCCATGTCTAGAAAATCCATTTAAACTCCCTAGATAAACTAAAATAACATCATCTAGACCAAACATCAAAAAAAAAATTCTATATGATGTGATATATTTAATAATTTATTTAAATAGCCTAATATACATATTTTTCAATAAAAATGCATATTTATGAAGTAATTTTCATGTATTTATTTAAAAGAATTTTGAGACCATTTATTTCATTCACCACTTTTTAATATTATTGAGTTATTTGATTATAAAATTCATTTTATTAACAAAAATTCCATGATTACTATTTTTTAGGATTCTTGACTCATCTTACTATAAATCATAAATGAGAGTATTTTCTAGTTTGGTTATTTGAAGGTCCATACAAATCACACAAGAAGGCCCAATGACTCTATCAGTTGATCTAGATTAGAAACAATGTTTTATTTTTTGAGATCAATCCTAAAGTGAAAAATCAATTAAAATTCACTATATGTCTAAAAAAATTATAAAAAATCATGGGTAAAAATTACATAGACCGAATAAATATTTACGTGATGTAATCCATGAATAAAATAAAGGTCGAAAAGTTTTCATGGTATTAAAGGAAATCACACATATCATCAATTTTATCTAAATAAACTTGTATAATTGAGATGTTATTTTATATAAATAAATTCATGATATTGGAGAATAAACTTTTAAAAAACATTGATTCGAAATTTTGAAGTTCTCATTTCCTAAAACCCATTCATATTTAGACCTTGGATGAAATATAAATATATCATCATAACAACAATTTTTTTAGTATTTTAGCCATATATTTACCTCAAAAAGTCCAATAGTTGATATTTTTAGTTAGTTTATATTTAATATCTAGATGATATTTTTGTAATTATTATTTTTGAAATAATTCTGTCTTAGATATTAAATTAGTCAGCCAACATAATGAACTTTTTAAAAGAAAATCACCCAACTACAATTTTCTATAAATTCATATCCCTTTTCTCTTTGTAATTGGTTGGAATTTTCATAAGATTTATGGTATCATTGAAATAAAAAAAACACTTTATTTAAGGTCTAATAGGATATTCTATACTAATTTTTTGATAGTATAAAACCTTTTTTACTTTTATTATTCAGTTTTATATTACAATCAAACAAGTTCTTGTGTTGTAATTTTTTTTAAACATCAATAAAAGTTTAATTATCAATTATTATTATTATCATAATTTTATTTTTTATTTTTGTTAGTGTTATAAAATTAATTTTAATTATTTTTTAATCAATTCTTTCTTCCACTTTTAATTTCATCATATAATTTTGTTGTTTTCATGTATATTTTGTGTGTGAGTAGTGTTTGGATAATTATTTTATTATCCAATTTTCCCATTTTTCCTTGGATATAATAATTACAAACACCTTAAGCTAATTATTAATCATCCCAATGGATGAGTAATTCTCCCATTGGGGTGATTTATAATTTAGGGATGCTGTGTGATTGAGAGTTTTGTTAGTTAAATGTTCTTTAAGTTAACATGGTATATTTTTGGTTAGATATTCCATGGTTTAATGACACATATAGTTGAACATGTAGATTGCATAGATTTGTGGAACCTAAAATACCAAAATTTTTATAGATTATTTTAACTTCCATAAACAATAATTGATTAATATAAGTACCTTAGTTGATGTTTGGATTAATGACTAAATGCTTGGGAACTTTGATCAAATTTTCATGTGAAGTAGATTTTAATTTAATAAAATGTTTTTCCAATAACAATGATATCATAATATTAATTCCCTAATTTTGAAATAACCTTAATCCATATCAAATATTTTAATTAATCATATTTAATAAATAAAATTATAAAATCTCTACAAATAATTAAATTCCCAATTTTAAATATGAAAAAACAATTTATTATAAAACTAAAGTACCATCGTCGGGGATTCTATCACAACACCCTCCCCTAAAAGGTACCCTTACTAGGTCGTTAATGAGAGAAAGGAGATAATGATGCATGGAACCCACCTTCAAAAGGCTGTGGGTTGGTGATAAGCACCAAATTTATATCATACACAGAGATGAGAGGCATTTCCTTCTATAAGAACATGAGGAGATATAGATAATATAAAAACACCCATCAACACCAAATCAAGATAAAAGAAAAATATCCCTAAATACCTGTATGTAATACCATAAAAATAGAACAATTGAAAAAATGGAACTAAAAGTACGAAAATATAATCCCCAACATAGAACATGAAATCCCAAACAAATCTTAAACAACCTATGATCTAGTAATGTCCACTCCGATCACCAACCCACTCTTACTGACCTAAATTTTTTTTTATATAAACATAGGTTGAGTATTACATGTATACTTAGTAGGATCCTCCTCAGAGCCTCTTATAAAAAAGATAAATAAATCATGATAAATTCTAATGAACAAAGAGTAAAGATAACTCATCACCTAAATAAGTACACTAAGTTTCCATCCTCACTATGGATATCTCATATAAAGTATCACATAAAAGAGATAATATTATATTATATCAAAATATGGTACCCCACTAATACTTTCCCATTCGTTTTCACTATTTTCCAACGTCACAAGTCCTGAACTATCTCTCTCTAAAAGAATCTAGAACAAGGAAACATGGGATAAAGTATCATAACTTACATCCCGCATCTCATATCATCTTATCATCACAAACCTTGTGTATCACATCATTCCATCACATCTTTAGATATTAATAGAGTAGTTTATGGGAGCCACCATAACATGTATATCATGTATTATACCACAATACATTACAACCCATACACATAATACTTACAATAATCCATAAGATACTATATTCGAAGATATATGTGTGTGAAATAATTCAAGACATTACAAACCTCTATACAAAAATATGGGGAAAGATAACCCCAATTCATACTACCGCATAATACTACCAGGAGATGTGAGTGAGTTCAGAAGGGGTAGTCATCCATTCATTCCCCACTAACCTGGATATTAGGGAAGAAACTCTCCCAAAGTCCATTGGGTGTCAGTAAACCTACCAACATTGGTGGTGTAGAGTATGAAATCACATAACATACATTATATAATATAACTCACAACCACAATATGGGATCTAACCTAGTCTTATAATCAACTTTAAGAACATCCGACAACCATTTCTATGGACTAGGTTTCTTATAAACACAAAAGAACATAAAAAAACATAATTAAATTAATTATTTTCTTTTAAAATATCACTCTATATTAATTAATTAATTATCCATTAATTAAAATCAATCCATACACATTTAATCAATCACCAAGTTAAGTTCATGTCCAACAAAAATAATTTAACAGATTTTATGGTTCCTCAAGATTATCAACATACACATTCCATTCAAGCACAAAACACCTGAGTTAAAAAATTTATTAATTATCATCATTACATTATTAAAGGTAATATAGGAAATATATTAAGATTCTATAAAACAATGCGTAAACCAAGCACAACCAGTTACCTCAAGTAGTAGGGAAAGGGATGTAGGTAAATAAGAAACCTGACCATCCCACCTACAAAGTGAAACATTAACAAGAAATCATCCTAGATTTTGGAAAAAAATGGTAAATCCCAGATTCAACATGTTCCATCAATACCAGTTCCATCCTTGATACCACCATGAAAATCACCATGAATCCTCCAATCATATCACTATGAATCCCACCATCTCAGTTGCCAATTATTACCACAAACTAGGGCCTCCCTACCTAGATATCACCAAAAAATTATCTATACCAGTCTCACATTACATCACATAGCAAGGCTCACATATAGAGGAAAAATAGAAGTTGTAAACAACAAACATATCTAACAGGGCATCTGGGCCCTAGAAATAAGGCATCTAACCTTCACATGAAAATGTGCATACTCATCTGCAAACATTTTCTTTAAAAAATAAAAATTTATTTACAGTATTGTATTAGCTAATTTACTTATCCTAGGTTACAAGAATAGGAATAATAATTTATTTAATATTAAAATCTATTAATTATTTAAACATTATCTCAATAATAACTTTAAGTTTTAACAATTTATGGAAGAACAATTCCATAAACATGACACTTTACTATTATCAACATCAACCATTTCCATCTTCATGATCTTTAGCCAACCAAAATTAACTTATTTTTATTATTTAACCATTTTCATGAAATTAAAATGGTAAACCCAAGAATAAAAAACATTCTAATCAAGAATAAAAATAGATAAAACACTATCTAGTAAAACAAGAGGAAGAACATTATCTCGGTGAAAAAACATGTGATCTTAGTGACCATAAACCATTTATTTTCATTATCCTAGTTTAATATTAATTATTGTTAATTCAAACATCAACAAAATAGATAAATCATGATTAATTTATGATTACACATTAAATAATATGAGAAAAAATTTACCCTACCTCAAGGTTTTCAACGTTCTTCAATGAGTACAAAACAACAAGCAGGTCTATAATCTACTCTCCCATAAGGAAAATATAACCCCACAATAATTCCATGATATAACCACACCAAAATATATCAAAATAAATCCACAAGAAAAAATGAGATCAACCAATATAGAATAGTAATAAAGAACAGAAGGAAACAAGATTGGTTAGAGAAGAAACCACAAGAGGAATATGGAAAAATTACCTCAGATCACTATAGATTTAACACAGGAAGCCAAGGATTAATAATTATAAAAGGGGATGAAAAATTAATTGATATAGATTCTTTGGCTGTATGAATTTGGGAGATAATTATAGATTTTTAGACAAAATAAGGGTGAGGAATTCATTATAGGTTCACTTCCAGGAGAAATTTCATGGCATGAATGAGTGATTCATGTCGTGAAAGGTTTGAGTTTTAAGAATCAAAAAAAATGTAAATCACCTCAATCCAATAAACTTGTATTAACTCACATTATGAGATTCATGTTCATGAAATAATTTTTCAAATATATATTTATTGAATCTGATCCTCCACCCTTTCAGGTCATGAATATACTGTACACATCATGAATATACTCTAAAACTCCTATTATGCAAGCCACAAACAACCACTTCATCCACAAACTACCCACTCATAACCTGAACCACATTTAATGTCATTAAATTCTTATTCTTCCATATTATATCTCCCAAACTCCACAAATACTACTATAGGATTTCTCTAAACAACACATACCCTTGAAAAATATAAAGGAATAGAATAAAAGGATCTAGGATGTTACAGATTCAACTTGTTATTTTAATAAACTCTATAGTGGAGCACTAGAAATTTGATATTCTATAAGAGAAAATCATCCATTCTCTAAAATGGTGATTTTAGGGATTTTTCTTTAAGGAATTATTTTTTTCTAAAAATTAAAAAAAATAAAAATAAAATAAAATAAAAACTAATTTTTTTTAATCCATTGAAAAACCCAAATAAAATATTGATTTATATTTATTTTTCACGACTTATTAAAAATTATTATGTGTGAATCCCCCATAGACACCCCAATAACATTTCTAATATTTTTGAACATAAAATAGAGAATAATATCAATAATATTAAGAGGACTACTAGTGGTAAAAAAAACTCAATCCTTTTCCAAAATCATGTCCAAATTTATAGATGGAAAATCCAAGTGAAAAAAATTTAAATTAACTCATTTAACTAGATATTAATTACCAAGATCGTGATTTTCTATATACCAACATCAAGGCAGACTTCAAACTCAAATCGAGTTTGACTTATCTCCCACCTCATTTTCATGGGCTTGCCAGGGTGGATCATTATATCTACTTTAAATAGTTCTGAATTGTATGATCTAACATGAAGCCTTAGTGGGTTTCTAATGTACAAATAAAACTTCAAGCATTTCCAATTTTCCTTATCTGTCTCTAAAAAATATTTTCACTTCTAACCCCATACAAGTTTGATAAATTCATGGAATAACCTGAAACAATTTTCCCTCAATTTTTTCCTCACCTATTGAATATACTTTATTCAAAAGGAATTTAATATAATTCAATATTTCTTAGTTGGATAACTCAATAAATATTAGGATAGGTTCGAGAAACTTTTTTCCACTTTTTAATATGATTAAAACCCAGTTTTTTTAATTTAATAATTTTATAAGGGGTTATTATTTATATAATGAAACCTCATTGATAATAAAAGTGGCGGTACTCTTTTATACAATATTACTACAATCATGTGCAATCACATAATAAATATGAGTGAAAATAAACAGTAATTACATACATGAGAAATTGTTGAACAATCCTAAGCGAGTTAGAGAATAGAGAAAAATAAGAAGAATGAGCAGATGAGTGATATCACTAGTCTTATAAGGAAATTGGAAATGGATAAGAAATCCCGGAAACCATATTTTCCTATATTTTAATTCCCTAGACCTATATTTTTTTAATTTCATATCATCTTATCATCTATCAAATGCGTATAAAATATTACAGGTTGATCTATTATATTATTTCTTTCCAGTGAAGATAAATATAGAGTATTCTCACTAGAACATCAACCCTTTCAAGTTAGTTTTAATGATATTATAACTAGCCCCACTTTGATACATTATATCCTACATATAATCATGGTTTTAAATTCAATCTAATCATAATTAATATTAATTCAATCACTTAATAAACTTTTTAAAATCCAAATCATTTTTAATATAGCCATGATGGGAATCACCTTCCCTAACAACATCACTTCACACTCTCATATCAATGGAGATATCATTCTAATTTTCCTCTCCCTCATAGTTTTATCTATCCTATAAAGTCTTACCGATACCTTGAACAATATAATAAATTTACTAACAATCCTAATGCAGTTAATACTAATTTCGTATATTCCACATATTTTAAGAAATAATGTGAATGTTTTTTTGGAATATCTTGGCTCTTTCACCAATTATACCCTAAATAAAATTTAAAATAAAATTAGCTAACTTTATTCCCATTTTATCCAGGAGCATAAAAATAAATCTTCCCAACTTCAAGTACAACCATTTCCCAACCCCATGATAAATATAAGTGTAATTTCACTTACATTGAAAAATAATATCTCTATTAATCATGTTAAAAAATCTCACCCAAATCTATCCATTTCATATGAAAAATAAAAAGATAAAATACCAAGGAATGAACTTAGAAAAAATTCAAAAAATACATCCATTTTTATGAATAATTAAATATAATTTCTCTAATCCATGTCCAAGAATAAAAAAAATTTTAAAACCAAAGTTGAAATGATAGACGTGTTTAAATGGGTTGAAATCAATATCCATATCTTAGAATTCATTACACCAGTTCCTATATATGAAAATTTCCTTTTGTAATTGTTAATACATGAAAGGAAACTCAAATAAATTGAAATTTATTCCGCTCAATAATCCATTCCAATGGAGTGTTAAGACCCAAGTATCTTCATGGTTTCCTTCCAAGTAAGAATAATTTTTTTGATGATGCACTCATTGACCCATGAACCTTATTCAATGTTATTACCATGTCTATATTTTCCATTCTTGGTTTAGGTACCTTGTAAACTATAAATGTATTCATCCAATTATCTCATCGAAGCATGACTTATCTGGAAGGAATAATCAAGGATATTATTGTTTTAGTAAATGACCCAATCTTACCCTATGGATTTATATCTCTTTAACATGGAAGGTGAATTATAGTATTTAATATGTCTATTAATTTTAGAATAACTCCCCCCATGGAAGCTAGGACCAAAATAGATGTCTATGATGGAATATTACCAATGGAGTTTAGTGTCTAACTAGTTGAGTGAAACATTTTATAATCCAAGTTACACCCTTATAAGAATCACTCTACTATCTGAAAACACACTTTTAAAAACTCACCTTTGAGTGTAATTAACCATGATCCTTCTTTCCTATATTATTCAAATTAAAGTGTAATTTATGATATTTATACCCCCATTAGAAAATTTATCTATTATAAGGTTGAAATTTTACCTAAATTTATTAACTCCACTATGATAGATTATCTTGAAAAATAAACCAATTACTATACATACTATGATATTTACTAACCTATAGTAATTTATAATAAATAAATAAATATAAAATAACTAGAATATCTTCTTCTGATCTCATGTTTTTTAACCCACCTATAAATAAATAAACAAATATATAACCTCTTTATGTACAATTAATGTATGTGTTTCTTCTTAATTTTCAATCTTACCATGTCATCATCACTATATCACTTAATAAAATAGAGGAATCAAAACTCATTCATGTGTTAACTAAACGTAAAAAGGCCTTAGGTTAGACCCTAGATGACATAGCATTTATTTAACCTACTACCTACATACACCATATATATCTAGATGAATCATATAAACCTATTAGGAATACTCAAATAAGACTGAATCCACTATCATTGATGTTACAAAGGAATAAATTACCATGATTATTAAAACCGATATTATATACACTATTTTTGATTGTGAGAAGGTTTGATAAATTGAATTTGTTCTTAACAAAGGTTCCATAACTATTGTAACTAATGGAAATGGATAAATGGTCCCGAAACAAGTTAAAAACATGTGTTACATGTGAATTTATTATAAAAAATTTAATGATGAAATAAGAAAATACAATTATCCACTACAATTTTTGGACCAAATTTTGAAAATATTATCTATAAATTCACATTAATTTTTTCTTTATGGTTATAATATATATTTAGATATATCAATTTCACCCATGGAATAAGGAAAAACAAATTTAATTTACTTTTTTTAATCACACACAAATAAGAGAATGTATTTTGGCCTTTTAATGCTCCAAATACATTTAAAAGGTGAGTAATGTGCATTTTTTTATGGACTCATTAATAACTTCATGGAGGTTATCATAGATTTATTTATGATTTATAGTGAATCATTTTAACAATAAATAAACGAAATCAATTTATACTTAATTTTTTTTAATTTAAATCTTTTGACAAATTTAGTAAATTTTTAGTTCATGTTTACTAGTGGGATTATTCTAGTACACATAATCTCTCATGGGGGTATTCAAGTTGATCTTTCCAAAATTTTCATGAACCAAATTTATTGCATTGAAATCAAATTATTTAATCAACATGTTGGCCTCTATTGGTGGTTAATACACATTTTTAAATGAATTTTACTCCCACTAACCAATTAATTTTAAAATGATGTTCCATATAGTTTTGATGAGGTTTGAAAGAGATACTTCACTAAATAAAAAAATGAAATCCAATTCTCCTCAATCATCTAATCACCTGACTAATCATTTCCCTTTGAATAGATGTGTGATTCATCTAATAGATCCAGAGGGGATCTCCTTTGTAAAATAAAAGATTAGAATAAATATTTTGTCTATTATGCCTAAATAACATCATATATAAATCAATTTCATCACATGGTTAATGAAAAATAACTTTTATATGGTGTTACTACATTAGAAAAATTTAGACCATGTCTCTTAGGTGTTAATGTCACCACCTTCATAGACCATTCAAATTTAATGTTATTATCTAAAAAATTCATTACAAATCAAGTATAATAATATGGATTCTAATTGTTGAAGAATTTGACCTAGGGATAGGGGATATATATATATATATATAAAATAAAATCCTATTATCATTTAATTGAGTAAAATTTATAATTCTTATTATTCTAAAATTCTTAATCTTGAATTCTACACTAAAAATTGTTATCTCCCACTCCAAAATTTCTATAGTTTATCATAATTTTAAATTACTTAGTGATTGTAATTTTTCTATTTTTTTTTGAAAACCAAAAAAATTTAAAAATAAAAAGTGAATCTAAAAAATATGGTTTGGAAGATAAAAAACTTTTAAAAATTAAAATTGAAATAGTAATTCAAATATGTGATGATTATGAATAAAATCCCTCTATTTTTGGTTTATATCACACATTTTATGGATGTGGACACTTTTAACCACAAAAGAAGTCTAACATGGGTCTAATACCTAGTTTATTATAGAAATACCTCTTTAAGGAATCATATATGTTTTGTCAGCCTAGTCCCATGTGCCAATAATTTGACACTTTCTCTAAAAAGTGAGATTCCATAATAATCAATAATTTTTTTTATAAAATTATTAACGTACTAGGTATAAATTTCATGGGTTTCTTCCCTCATTCAAATATAATCTTACAAAATCTTTTAGCAATTTCCTATGTTTCTCTGTGGGTATATTTCATACCCACTAGAATGGATAATTCAAATCCCCGTTTTGAGTTCCTTAAAACACATATCTTATATTTCTTCTAATTTATTCATCTTTCTTTTTCATTTTTTTTTAATTTAATGTATGTGTGCTTTTTAAAATAATAAAAATCATAATTACCCACTATAATTTTTTTAAAATATTTTCCAACTATTTTACTATATATAATAGACTTTTTTTATCTCAAAAGTTTTAAAATTTTACCATATAATTTTATAAATGATTTTTTATCAATAATAATAATTTTTAATGCTCACTTTTGGATTGGAAAATGTTTTACCCTACCCCAGAAAAAACTTAATCTTTCATTACAAGGTTAAATATGATAATAATTTTTCTTTTTTTGTGTTTTCACCCTCAATTATGAGTCTTTTTTTGGTAAATTTTGAGCTAAATTCCTAACTTTAGTGTTTATTAACATGTGAGAGTAATTCTCCCAAAAATATGATAATCATTATAGAAAAAAAGACTCATGTTACCAATGTATTGATACTATATTTTAAATCCCATTTTATCCTATGAAGGCCCATTCTTAATATCCCTTTACAAGCCCAAGTCCATTCCCACCCAATATTTACATGGATTTTTATTGCATAATTTTATGAAAATCATGTACAGGGTGAATAGATTTCATTTATGTATTATTTTCATATATTTTATATCATTATTAATTTACTTAAGAAGGAAAATACTTTTATTTATGTGGGATAAGATTTCATTCTGTAAGGTTTTTGAAGGAAATTTTTTCTATGTGATTTTGTGAAAATGTTATAGAAAAGTTTTCAATTTTTTTATAAAAGAAAAAAAAGAAAAAAAGGAAAGGGAAAAAATTAATTTATAAAAAAATAATAAATATAAGATAAATAAACACTTTAATATTGTTTACTTGAATTGTTGTGAGGAGTTTTTTGGTTTATACATATTTTATACTTTCATCCCCTTATTTCTATATATTACGTTTTTATTCACAAATAAATTATCTTATAAATACATGTTTAAATACCCTTTCATGTCCCATTTCATATGTTATGAATTCCTTTTTATGTGTTTATGTTTTTACCTCTATTTACCCTCCTATAAAATTTTTATTACCATTCCTTAACCATATAAAGAAATATTAAAAGCACCACTTTATTTATATTGAATTTAGGATGGGAATATAAGTAAATATCACTAATAAACTCATTGATCATCACTTTTGGATAGGATGTGAGTAAAACTCATTGATAAATTTGCATAATTATGGTAGAAGTGAATTTTGAGTGACCACATTATACAATTATAATATTCATCATAAAAATTAAATAATTATTGAAACTTAATTTTGGTAATAATAATGTTGGAATTCATTATAGACGAGTGAACTAGTCTATACCCCTTGATTAAAGAAAACAAAATTTTAATTTTTTTTGTAATTATAAAATGGTTTTGTTGTCTATTTGTGTTTTTAATGCCTTAGAATATAATCTATACTAAGTTTGGGGGAGTTTATGTGATATTTTTATTCATTTTTTGAATATACTCCCATAATTATTCTCAATGAAAAATTCACATTTTTGAAGTAATGTTCATGTATTAAAATTAAATACCATTTGAGTTAATTAAATTCATTCATCACTTTTTTAATATAGTTGTGTATTTTTATTTTTTCCGAATCTTAAATCATTTTAATAATAATACTTCAAATGGAATATTGGATATTTATTCTATTTTAAGGGCCATATGGATCACACAAGAAGGCCAAATGAATATATCAAGTGTAATAGATCGACTGTAATTTTTTATCTTCTAATATCAATCCTATATAAATAATTTAATATAACTACACTATATATCCACTTATATTTAGAACCATCCTGGGTAAATATTCCAAGGTCCTGATCAAAATTTATATGGCCCAATACATATCTTAAATAAAAACACACAATCTTTCATTTGATTGAAATACATCCCAAAAATATTGAATTTTCTCCCAATCCACTTTCCAAATTTAGATGTAATTTTATGGTAATAAATTCAAGATTCTGGAGAATAACTTTGTATAAATTTTTTATTCAAAAACTGGATGTTTTCTTGACTAAAATACTTTTACATTTAGAACTTGAACGAAATATGAATCCATTATCATAACAACTTGTTTATTATTTTATACATTTAATTACTATAAACCTCTAAAAAACATGATTTTTAGTTTATGGGTAGCCAATATATATCTCAAAAAACATATAGAATAGTTTTTTTCAAGATAAGGTAGTATTAAGGGTCAAATAATTGGGAAAAATAGTAAACTGTTTTAGAGGAAAACCAGCTCACAACCTTTGGCTATAAATTCATGTCCCTATTCTCCTTGTAAAGGGTTGGAATATTTATAATCATTATAAGATAATTTACATGAAAAACCCATTTATTTGTGTCTTTTCAGGATTAACATACTATTTTTTTACAATATTATCATATCCTCCACTTTTCATATTCATGTTCTTCTCCATTATTCCATTATAATCTAGTTAGTGTTTGTTTTATAATTTTATTAAAACATTTGTGAATGTTTAATTATAAAATTTTATTCTCATATAACTTTTTTATTTGTAGTTATAATGTTATAAAATTATTAAAATTTTTATTCTAATCATTTCTATCTTTCCTATTTTAATTTCATAATACATGTGTGTTATTTTCATATCATTTGTGTGTGTCAGTAATACTCACATAATTACTTTCTTGAACATTTTTTTTTCATTTTATTTTACCCTATAAATATAAACATATTAACTATATTATTAATCATTAAAATTACTAAGTTACTTTCCCATCGGGGTGAGTTACAATTTTTTGGATGTTAAGTGATTGAGATAATTTCTCATTTAATATTTTTTAAGATAAAATTATGAATGTTTGATTAGATATATAATGGGTTAGTGACATATCTAGTTGAACATGTTACACCTACCTTTCACTGATGTTTTATATTTTATATTATTTTATATAATTTTTAAATTTCATAAGTTTCAGTCTTGGAACCTTATTTTTATATAAATTTAACTCTATCACATGGTTAGTGCACATGGTTTAGGAGGAACTATGTGGGATCCCACGAAAATATAATTTTATAGACTTTTTTATTTTAAAACCATTTAGTCTACACATGTAGCACATGGTTGGGTTCAAAAAAAAAAAATTCAGTAGAAAATATTTGTGTTCTTTTGGTCTTTGAGTATTGGTTCATGGATTTCACACAGTTAGTAAAAACTATGCGAGTGATTTTGCACTAGTGATATAATTTTTAGCAAAGAAAATATTAATGGTTGGAACATTGTTTAGAAAACTATTCAACTAAATTACGTGAGTAAATTTTTTAGCAATGAAAATATTAATGGTTTACCAAACCATTCAACCTAACTAAATGATCTATATATATTTCATTAAAAAAATAAAATTTTGCTTTCTCCCCCACTCAAAATTTATATTTGTATCCCCCTTTATTACCCTATTTATTTTGTAGATCATAAATCACAAGAAGGGTGTCCCTCCCCCTTTCTTACTTCAATTTTGAGCCTCCTCCATTATTTTTACAAGTGTTATTTCTAGGAAAACTCTCATTTTCTCTTGTTTCTATCATCTCTATTCCCATAAAACCATTTATTTTTGTTTGGTTGCTTCTGGAAAACCCTTTCGGAAACATTAAAAAAAATTAGGGGTTTGAGGTGGATTTTAATTCAATTTTTGGTTGTCTAGGTCTTGTATTGGGTGTGTTATTTCTTGGTTGGTAATTATTTTTCAAAGAAGACACATTTTGATATGGTTAAAATTCATTGGAGTTAGGTGGTTTTTTATGTTTCCTTTAAATGAAATATTATTGAATTATTTATGGTTTTAATCTCTTATTTTATTAAATTAAAATTGTATATAATACCCACTATAGATTTCATAAGGCTTCCAATGATTTTATCACATGTAATAAAAGTTTTTAGTGGTTTATATCACTTATTAAATGATATTAAAATTCAATATATTGAGAAAATTAATTTATGGCTTGATTAAAATTTATTTTGATGAATTATAGGATTTGACCCGATTTGGATCTTAAAATTGGTAAAAGCACACTTTTAAAAGGAAATTTAAAAATTAAGTGGTGTTTTTAAATTTTAAATGATATATATAAGAAAGAGATTTTTTATTGAATTCATTTAGAATGTTTTTTATATGAATTTATTTTAAATGATGATTTATAATTGGATTTCAAAGGGGTGGTAAATGGTTTTATATCCCAAGAGCGTTTTGAAATAATCGAATGGTTGACCCTTTTAAAGTGGTTTTGACATTTCATGTGTGAGACCCTCTATGAAGATCTTACCTTATATTGATTCCCATATATTTTGGTGCCCCAAAGGGGGATATTTTATATTTCATTATATTCATTTAATTTGAGAATGTGAAGTACCCTATATCTGCACTCTTAGGTTAGGTGATAAAAATAACCTGCTATTTTTTATAATAGATTTGATACCAAAGGAGTGAATTAATTTTAGGAAATTTATAATCACAACTTAATTCCAAAATATAAGTCACTACATTCCAAATATCTTTAAAGGAAAGATATTAATAGTATTATTAATTTTATTATATACCAAAAACTCATACTATTTCATTTTAAATTATAATTAATATAACTCTTTGAATAATAATACAACTTCACTCAAGATACTCTTTATAAAAAAACCTAACTCCATAATATATCATAATAGTCAATAAAACCTATGAATTATTTTTCAAAACTTGGGTGGGAAAATGGCTCAGTAATGGGTTTAAGTATCAAAAAAGACAGATTGGGTTTTGAAATACTTGAAAACTACTTGAAATTATCTTCTTTAAAACAAAATACTTTTTGCTTATTAAGATGTTTGTTTGATCATAAAATTACATTTTTCATTAAAATACTAGAAAAGTAATTATATATTTTGTTTAAATAAAATAGAATAAGGGAAAAATATTCTTTTTGAAATATGTATTCATGAATATTTTCAAAATACTATAAAAAATATTTTTTCAAATAAAAAACCTTTTAGATTTTAAGAAAAATCAAGAAATCTATTTTTATAATACAAAATTTTCCATTATTTTTTTTAAAATAATTCCTTATAAAATATATCAAGTGATTTTCAATAAACACACTTATAATCTTAGAAAAAAATGATGTAGCAACCTGGAACATTAAAGGTTATATAAGGCTTACGCACCACTTGGTGGAAAAAGTACCTCAAGGTTTGGGTTCAATTTACATTTCCCGTTATAATTTACAATGCATGAGTGACATTTTTTAATAATTTTTTTTGAAGATTTCATTTTTTAATGTAGAAAAATTATTCATAAAATGAATGGAATATAAATAATTTTCTCATTACTCGATGAAAAATTTAAAAATGATATTTTTTTAGAATTATAAAATTGGGATAGAAGTGAAAAAAAATTCATGGAAAAAAATTAATAAACGAATTAGGATGGGGAACACTTTAAAAAAACGGATTATCAATGAGAAAAATTGTGCATGTTTGCAAAATACTTTAAATGAAATTCATGAAATAAATTTGGTTATGAATAATTTTTTATTGAAAATAAAAACTTCTTTTAAAATATATTGAGGGTGGATGTTTTTTGAAATAAAACCTTTTACCTAGAAAAAGATAATTTTAAAAGTAGTAGAAAATATTTAAACTCCATCTTTAAAAAAATTCCTTAAAAATGAACTTAATTCTAAAAATATTGAAGATTAGAGAGTTTGGAAAAAATAAAGGAATTCTTTGAAACATTAAAATAAAAATATTTTATAAAATTTCACTTAAAATGTGGTTTTAATTTAGAAATTTTTAAAATGAGATAATTTTAAAACATTTTACCCTTACCATACACTACTAATTGATACTTACTAAACTATTAACTTCAAAGAAATTACTTCTTAATTATATCTCCTACAACTCAATCTTCATCCTCTCTCAATCCCTATCAGTAACCAAATTAGGTATGTATGAGTTTTATTATTAGTTATAGAGTCCCCTTTATATTGGAAAACTTCCCATATGCATCCTATAATATTATTGATGAATATTTATATAACTACCCATGTAGTGATAGAGAAATGAAATAACCTTCAAATAGGATAAATTTAGTATGCCATTTATCCAGTCTATATAGCTTTCAGGTCCTCTATAACATGAAACATTGTCTTTTCATCTTGAAATACCATTTTACAACCATTCACACATCAAATATTTTATAAAATCTCACTATAAGGTTTTTTCAATGCAAATCCTATGTATTATATTAAAGAACCTACAATAGTTATAATCCATGGAGTAAATAATAACATCCCACTATAGTTGTTAATATTTATCTAACACTTTAAAAATTCTTATAAATATCCCACCGCCTCGACACACAAACATAGAAACACACACACACACACACACACACACATCTTTAAAATACTCTACTATTGTATTTTGTGAAGAAGATGATAACTCATTCCATTTTAATGGTCCTGTGAGCTTCCTTCGATCATGCATCATGCAAGTCCAATGCCACTTGATACTATATATATATATATATATGTAATGACCCACATTGTTATATGTTGAGAAAAATTAGTAGAAACTTAAATTTTTTTCTATGGTTTTTCTTAAGATAAAAATGCTAATTTCTCATGTCAGATGATATTAGATAATTTTTGAACAACTTTGTTGGTCCTAGAATAGGGTGTTTACCCTAGGATAAGAGTTTAGTGGAATTCCAAGTTGTTCAAATTTTAGAAGAATATTAAAAATTTAGTTAATTATATATTAATTATTCATGCATGTTTGAATTGTGATATATTTTGTTTAGATATTTGGATTAAGATTATAATTCAATTGGGTCTAGAATGAGGTATTTTTCCTAAGTGATAGACAACCACTCTGTGGGTGAAAGGCTCAAGCCCGAGCCCTGGCCCAATCCCTTTTCTTATTTATTTATTTTTATTTTTTCTACTTTTATTTTATTCGTTCACTCCATTATTTTCTCATGTATACCATTTGATCCTTGTGGGTCATGATCAGTTGAGTTAGAAGAGGGGTAGTAGGAGGGGGAAGAGAGGGGGGGATGGAGGTGTTACTATAGAGCTCATTTTATACTGTATTGATGTGTGACTACTGTGGAGCATATATTCAGGTCAAGTATTATCATTTTGCACCCATAGGTAGGATGATTTTTGAGTATTTATCCTTGATTAGAATATAGTTGTTTTTTTATGTTTTTAAACCCAGTTTATGGTTTATGGGGACTCCTTGAGGGAAAATATATGCTTTTTTGTAGATAAATTGGGTTTTCAGATGGATCGAAAAGGGTTCCCATTTGGGAAACCCATTTACATAGTGTTTATTTCAAATAACACATGATGCAAGTACTTATTTTCAGGAATGATGAGAAAAAATGGGTTACACAACATGTGTGTTCAGGACAGGCCATGTGGGATGAATCAAGGTATAGCATGGGGAACGACCAGACACCCTACATAGGGGCACGTGGCTGTTTAGGGTGCATGAACAAACCCCACGTGATGTATGCAAATATTGGTTGATTATGGTATTTTTTTAGACCCAATGTGGGGTAAATGTCTAGGAACATCGTTGGGCACCCCGTGTTGGTGACACTCTATATGGGGGATAGTACATGCTATGTAATCTGGAAAATGCATGTCAGGTTGGGAAGAGGTGCATGGATTGGGATTATGTTTGGAGGTATATAATATGTATATGAGGGATATGCTGTGTAATTTTCATTTTTTTCCATTTTTCCTATTTTCTCACCTTTGAGTTAGAATTAGAGCTAGAAGTAGTTCATTCTAACTATTTTTCCAAATAGATCACGACGGTGGAATACTTTTAGCATTTCAAGGTTTTATCGATGCTGTTTTAGATCATGTGAGTATTGGAGGGTGGTTTTATTGGAGGTTTGGTTTTAAAATCCTCTTGTAGGATGTGTTGTGAGATGTGAGGTCTGAGCACGGGTTGTGATCTTGGTGATCAGCCTAAATTGGGTATTATAAGGTGATCTATTTGAGTTTATTTTGGATGGTTCCTAAATATAGGACCTATAGATTTCTTGTATTATATTTTTATCCTAGTGTCTCAATTTTTGAGTGGTTGAGGTTTTAGAATTCTCACATAACTGTTTAAATCCAATGTTTAAGGATAAGTTATATTAGATCCTTCTAGCTGGGTTTACACCAAGGGGTGTAATGTATAACTAGGATTCACTAAGTAGATGTTGAGATGGGTTAGAGGGAATTATTATGGATGTTCCCAGGGCCAAAATAATGCATTAGGATGGATTTTATGTCGAGTAAGATGAATGAGGATTTCTTATGGTGGGATTTTCTTGAGGTTTTTCTTTTTATATAGGATCCCCTTAAAAAGTTTACTTTTCTATGTGAGGTTATGAGGACCATTGAGAATTACCTTGTTACCATGATACTACTTTTGGATTCTCTTATAGGTGTGATGTTGATTAAGGACAAGTTGTTGGCCATTGATGGATGCTTAGAGATGTTTTTTCATGTTGGTATGTTATTTTAATTTGTATACAATAGAGGGGACCTTCATAGGGTTCCCTATTTTATCTTTATGGATTTCCTTGTGATGTAGTTGACAATTTTTGTTGGTTTTGGTATCACGTCATCATTTGAGATTTCATATATTGGGTATGGCATGTGGATTAAGATGAATGTGATCTAGGTGATTGTGGGAGCCCTGTGATTTGGTTGAACTATAGGGGTTTTGGAACTTTCTCATTGTTGGTGATATTGGGTGTCCCCATATAACCCATATATCTGTGGTGAGAGCATGTAATGTATATTTTTTTAGGGGACCATGGGTGCCCCAAGATTAATTGACCATGATATGTTCAATTATTATGTTTCATTAGTTGGATAATGTGTTTGATAGTTGATCAATGCTTTTTTTGCGGCCAATGGTTGAGTATGTTTGAGGCAGTTTCTTCTTAGCACTTGGATGAGGGAAGAAACAGTTGGGATTTATTTGGATTGGTAATTTAAGATGAGATTTATTTGGTTATCTCCTATGTTGTATTGATGTGTTTATATAGTCATTATGAGTTAATGTAAGATATGAAGGAGTGAATCAATCCCCTCGATTTGAAGATTCTTACCTAGATAGGGG
Organism: Viscum album; assembly: GCA_963277665.1. Lineage (NCBI taxonomy): Eukaryota > Viridiplantae > Streptophyta > Magnoliopsida > Santalales > Viscaceae > Viscum > Viscum album. The sequence continues at coordinate 102,980,239 of OY728156.1, forward strand.
CTGGTTGTACATTTTTCTAGACATTTTGATGGACCTGAGTTTTGGGCTATGCCTTTCCATGAATTTATATTTTACAGAGCTGATTAATTCTATATAACTATTGTGATTTTGATAGGTTCTCTTAGTTTTGGTAGAGTTCTTATTTCTATTTTGGATCATTCCATTTGATTCTAGGATATTTTATAGTTTTTTGTCTTTTTGTATGCACATGGTTACACCCTAGGGTCTAACATTAGTTCTTATCCTCATGATAGACATCTTGGAACTCTTGTATAGATATTGTGGATATGATTTATGTGGTGTGGTTGGGTGATACATGTGATATAAATCTTATAGTTTTTACTATATTTTGGGTATATTAACCTCAATTAGTAGACTAGATCCCAGGTTTGGTTGTTTTATGTTTGTTATTTCTATTTAGTAGTATGTTTATTTATTCTATGTGATTTGTTATTAGTTTTCAAATAGGTCGGTCATATCATGTGTTCATTCACTTATTATGAAAAAGATTACTGGTTCACCATTGGGGTGGCCTATTGATATTTATTTTTCTTCCTATATATGTGAAACTTGGTGTTTATAGAGAAATTATGGCTACTTTCATATTGAGCACAAGATACACAATGGATCTAGCGGAGGCCTAGTGAACCATGATCGAGTAGGACTGTTCATGTGGAGTCTTTGGATCGAGCTAGTTTAGTTTATAAATCATGGAGACGATATATGTGGTTGGATTAGAGTTTGAAATGGATACAGTTGTATATTATTTTATTTTATTTTCAACATGTATATGGGATCAACCTAATGTGATCTCAATTTTTATTTTTCATGCTTGTAAGTTTTTTTGACTCTATGTTGAATTCCATTTTATTATCACATGTTGTTGTTTCAATTTATTTATTATGTGTACTTTAATGTTTATCCTTCTGGATGTTTTGGTTATTTTCTATTTTATTATACTCTAACCATAGGGAGTAATATCCCCATTGTGACTTTTAGACCCTCACCACTAATCGATTGCCTCTAGAATATAGATAGACGTGCTTGTGGCCTTGTGGAGAGATAGATTAGCAGATGTGTTAGGTTCACCTGGGATGGTTTGATAAAAAATATTACTAGAGTTATCTAGTTTTATGATTTGGGGAGTTGGTAGATATGTGGTCTAGGGATGTGTCAAATATTGTGATTGATATCAGATTGGCATGTCATGAACACCTTTTCCAATAGGAAGTCTAAGTTTCTAGGGTATGATATTATTTTTCTTGGTTTTATGTTTTTATGGTATTATGGTTTCACTTAGTGTTATGCACTTGTGTTTGTAGATTTATGGTTTATTATGTATTTAGATCATTCCTGGTGATAAGAGGATAGTTTTTATTCATCATTTCATCCATGTAGGATTCACATGACATATTCCTATTTGTGTAATATTTCACTAACAATGAAGGTTCAATTATTTTTAGTGTACACAAGGACCTATATGGTGTTTTCACATATAGCTACTTAGTGTAATTATATTCAAATTAACTGCATGATTTTATTTTTTTTGATGACATGCCATGCCGATTCGATGGCGAGATGTCCTCTGATGATGGAGATGCAGTTACTTCACTGCGGGATGCATGGAGACCCTTTGGGAAAGTGAAGACATTAGATAACCTAATGATACTTTTGGTAGATCGATCAGGGAAATAACACTTGATAGATTTTTTGGATCAGGGTCAAGTTTCCCTAAAGTTATGGTTTCCCCTAAAGTCCCAAGTTTTATTTTCTTGGGAGGGAGTACATTCTCGCTATGCGTTATCTTCCAGGCTTTATAGTTGGGCCTATGTTTCTTCTATCATTGAGGATTTAGGTGTCCATGGATATTATTTCCATTGGTGGGACCTGTTATAACTGGGGGACCATTAGGAACGAGGTTTATTGTCCTTACACATTTTTGGTTGGGCTTTGGTGGCGTTGTGAGAGTGTGGGTAGATGCTCATGGATTTGGATGATTTTCAAGTGGTGTGTGTTCATGTTGTTGATCTTAGAATAAGGTATATGCCTCAATTTTTGAATAGTAGTTCCAATAGAGGATCTAGTTTGTTTAAATGTCCTATATTTAAAGCATGATCAATGGTTTAGGTGTGTTAGCATAGGTTTTTTGAGGCTTCTTTCATGTGACTATAAGCCTTGTTTCATATTCAGGTGCACGAGATCTCGTAAGAGGTTCTTAGGTAATTAAACTAAATTGAGTAGGAGAGTGGTTGTTTGCGTGGTATTTTGGGATAATTTTTTATTTCACGAGGGCATGCTCATGTGGGGTTTACGTAGTTATTTTTGTTTCATATTTTGGAAGATTGGACCATGTGTGGGTCAATGTTGCATTAGTTGACTTATTGAGGTCGACACTTGGGGAGAGGTATAAGAAAATACTTATGGTGAGGCGAGAACTACAGTCTATTGGAAGATGTGATCCTCATTTTAAGTGGTTTGTTGGGTGTGAAGGTTTCTGTTCTTAGTGGGATGGGGACATGAAATTGATTTTTGTTTTCATGTTGGTGATTTGGTGTGAGTAAGTTGTCAATATCTAGTCTTTGTGTTTGTGTAAGAACCTAGATCTTATTTTAGGTTATGGATCTTGTTTTTAGGTTGTTTTTGAGGAAAAAGGAAGAAAAATTTATTTTCTAAGTACACACAGTGTACTTTTGAGTACACTCTGTGTACCTATGTTGCCACATACCACTGTATTCTGGCTATGTAATGACTAAATACATGGCTGTGTGGTGACCTGACAGACCACTTAAGTTGGGTGCCAGTTAAGGCCACTACAAAACATGTAGTTTTAAAGAACATGCCATGAAATTTTATTTTTTAATTGATATATCGAAGCAGGGTCACGTCTTATGTCTGTAAACATCTTCTTCTCCCGATGGTTCATAAAATAGAGTGATGGAACAACTGATGAACTTAGAACCCCTCTTGATTCTCCATTAAAGATTTGATTGAGACACCATCGGGTGCGTTGGAATCTCACCAGTGATTTATAAAAACCCATAGAGCCTTTCTTCCTAATTCTTCATCTCTCTTGAGTTATTCAAGGTTGGGAGTTTTTCACCTTTTTATAGATCTACGCTGATCTAGTATGATTCAAGGGTTGAAGTTAAAGTATATTAATCGTAAGACATCAAGGTAGGTGGTTTGTGACTTTTTTGATTCATCTTTAGATTATATATGCTAAAAGTTTCACATACCCATGATTGGGGTATTTCTTGATTTGGAATTCAACTCTGTTTACTACCTTCTATGGTTTTATTGATTGATAAAGGGTTGTTGCTTAGGTGTAAAGTTTGATACCTTGTTATGAGACATCCCATGGGTGCGTTTCCCTTAATTGATTATTTAGGGTTGTTTGGTCTAGGATGCCTGTTTTCCTTGCCTTGTTTTCCATTACTTGGTTGTTTAGGATAGAGTTTTATTGATTATATGAAATGAATCTGATATGATTGTGAATGATTATCCATGTAGTAATTTCAAATTACATGGGATGCTTTGATATTATATGCACACTATTTTTCCAATGGACCGTAAGAGCTTTGGACTAGGAAGACTGCGAGGACTTCAACATTATTTACATAGGACCGTGAGAGCCTTGGTGTTGATGATTTACCCAGGGTTATTGACTGTGATAGCTACCTAGGAGGTCATTTATAATTTATTGATGTTATTTTTACCCAGGGGTATTGACCGTGAGATCTACCTAGGAGGTCATTTATAATTTATTAATGTTTTGTTTACCTAGGGGTATTGAACATGAGAGCTACCTATAAGGTCGTTTATAATTTATTGATTCCATATTAACCCAGGGGTATTGATCGTGAGAGATAACCAGGTGCTCGTTTGTAAATGATTAGTGCTATGTTGGACCAAAAAAGAGTTAGACCGTGAGAGCTTCCCAGAGGGTCATTATTTAATGAATTGGTACTATGTTAAACCAAAGGGGTTAGGCTGTGAGAGCTTTCCTATAGGATTGTTTATGAATGATTGAATTATTGTGACGAGGTTTCCAATCCAAATCACTAGCTTGGACTAAGCCTTAATTTATTTATTAGATGGTCTTCTGAGACATTTTTTTGTTATTGTTACATAGGGAGATGTAGAGATTAGGAAAGATCCCAAGGTTATATGATTCAAAGGATGAATAATAAAAGTAAATGAATGTAATTGAAAACCGTAGGACTGTTTAATTTTTAGTACTTCTTAGTTTATTTCTTCATTTCTACATATTACCTTCTATATATATTCACTGACAATTAGGAACAAATATGTTGGTGGTTAACTACTGGGATTCATCTCACACCCTATTTGGGAAATTTTTTGGACCCAAATAGATTATATGGTTGTAGGTATAGATAAGGGAAATCTCCCTTATTCATCAGGTACTTGATTGCAGTTGGAGATGGAGAGCATGGGGCCAAGTTGAGGATTGTTATGCTGCTGAAATTTACTTGTTTATTTTATACTTTGGTTTATGTATTAATTTCCATCATTGTGACTTGTTTTGATGTTTTCTTAGATACACATTCCATGCACCATATATATATTGTGTCTTCTTTTGGATTTACTTTTAGTCTTCCACTGCTTACTTTTGTGGTATTATTGCTTCCGCTATTGTTACTATTTGTTTTCTGTTATTTTTACTCTACCAATGAGGGCATAGTTTTCACACTATCACACCCTAGGCCCTCACTTCTAGTCAACAACCTCTAGAATTTGGGGAAATTCACTTGATTCCATGTTTCCAACCGGGTTCGGGGTACCTTTGGGAAACTCCTGAATATGGGATGTTATAAAGTGGTATCAGAGTGGTTTCTTTTATAATTTTCCTTACTATTTGAAGCATATAGACTGATACAGGAAGGAAAAGGTAGTTGGTAATAAGTTGTGCTCAAAATTATCTTACCTGTATATAGGTAAAAGCCAAGTTACCATGAATATTGAAAATTTTCTAGTTTTTCAATTGTTACAATTGATTTGATTTCATTGTTGGTTGATTCACTTGATTTGTGCTATTATAATTGATATCATTGTGGTTCTATTTCTATTGAAACATGATGAGATGAGGGTATTCCATCTCATGCATCATATAATCACTTGTTAGAGATCACATGTCATGCATTCTTGTCATGACATTTAGGGTACATTACTAATTACATGCTATTGGGATATATATTGTGCTATATATGCTTGATATTGTGATATATTCTATGATAGAAATACCTACTATTTTTATAGGGTATTTGTATATGAATATTTTCATTTGTATAGATTCCAAGATTTGGTTTCAGAAGTGTTATGGGCCCCCATGGATCAGAATTTGGTGTATCATGTTTGAAATTTAATCGATTTTTGTTAAAATATGATATTAATAAGGATGTAAATATTTTATTCGTGGGATTATGGGCTCACAAGGATCAGAACATGGAAAGCCTTGGAAAAGTTATAAAATTTTGAGGATTTTGGAGAAGTTTCAAAGGCTTACTGTCCGGAAACCTAGACAACACACCATGTGATGTTATGAACACATGCCATACATTCTTCTATTCTAGAAGAAATGAATGTTATTAAGTACACATTATGTACCATATGTACATGCCGTGTAGTTTTTGACCATGTGATTGACTGTGTGAGCAGAGACATGGGGTTGGTAAATAATTGATCGAATAACCCGTGTACTGTGAGTACACACCATGTTATAAAATAAAATGTATCTAAACGTGTTACTAAAGGAATGGGTGGATGAAACATGGGTTGTACACACCATGTCTAGATTATATACACAGTGTGGTAATAAACCATGTATTCAGTCATATGACTAACTACATGAGAGGATGGAACATAAGTAGTACATGTCGTGTCTAGGGTGAACACACCATGTAGTGTTACACCCGCATAACCATTTAGTTCTAGCTGTGCAGAAGTACCTAGGTAGGAAATATTCAAGGAAATACCATGTCATAAGAGGAACACACCATGTGTATGGTGTGTTACATGACCAGTTAGATAGGAGTACATTCCCATGTTAAGGCTGAAGGGAAAACACCATGTAGTGGTTCTACACGTTGTGTAACCCTCTTTTGAAAGAAAAACTTGAATTTTTTCATTCTAATGTTCCATTATTGCACTTTTAGTTTTTCAGTCCTTGATAATCATGAACTGAGGTGTACGCTTGACCTTGAAAAGTCATACCACAAAGACTTCCTCCAGTTTTACTTCAAGTACAAGGCAATGATCAGACACCAGAAATGATAGATTAGGGACTACCATCAAATACTCTCATCATTACTATCTTGGATCTAGCTATTATACCATAAGAAGGTGTTAATGAATAGTTCTGTGATAGATTTATGAGGATGATGTAGACCTTTCCGGGAGAACTACATCCTGCCTCGACTATTGAAGAGTTTATGTTGGTGTTCCAACAGTAACATCCTCTCACTTTTTCAGGGGATAAAGGACCACATACTATAGAGTCATGGTTGGAGGCCATGATTTATATCTTTAGGCATCTGGAGATGCCTCCTGAGAGGAGGGATAAGATCATGAAATAAATGCTGCGTGATTCTTCCAAGATATGGTGGGATGTTTTCTCATAGGAAGGACATCATAGGGATATGGCTTTGGAAGAGTTTCAGAGGACCTTTTATGATTACTTATTCCCTGATACATTGAGAGCTTACCGAGTCTAGGAGTTCATGCATTTAGAGTAGGGCACTGTTTAAGTGATGGATTATTCTTCTCGCTTTACAGATCTTTAGTGCTTCACACCTATTTTGGGAGGTGACGAGTTATCATTGGCTAGAAAATTTAAGGATGGTCTCAAGTATGATATTCAATTACAGGTGAATGTTTTTAGGTTGAATTCAGTGATTTCTATAGTAACCAAGTGTTGATTACCAAGTGAAATCTGAGAGAGTTTGGAGCTGCAAGTCAGGGTGGTTCAGCATCCAGGGTTGCTACTCATTCGATTGATAGTAGGAAGCACCGTAGGGACCTTTCACACAATGTTTTTTCAAGTATCCGCGTGAGGTGCTATTAGTTCGGGAAGAGTGGGAATATGAGACCTTAGTGATTGAGAGACCTAGTTGAGAACCGATCTTGTGAAAAGATGGGCCATCTTCAGTGTTTTTTCAAAATGTTCTGACCAACTTCTAGTGAGAGGGTATTTGTTATGACTCCACATTTAGGAGAAGGACCACCCATTTCTCCTCAATCAGAAAACTAGAGTTTGTCAGGCCATTCAGGACGAGGAGGTGGTCATGGACACGGTAGAAAAATGACATTGTTTCAGTGGCAATGGGGTGGATTAGCCTAGCATAGCCTCGTAGGGTCTCAGGGCCACAGTACATGTCATAATTTTGTGATGGAATAGAACCAGCAGGAGTAAGATCCTGAACCCTCTACGATTAGAGTTATGATTCTAGTTACTTCAATTTTAGCTTCTGCTCTTTTTGATATAGGGTATTTCCATAGTTTTATACCTATTTTTATTTTGTAGATCCTTGGGCTCTGTATCATTACATTTTATGATGTTATGAATCTAGACACCCCATTGGGGATTAGGATGACTAGTGTACATAATTGCAAGGAGTTCCCTGTTATGGTCTGTCGGTGTCACTTCTTATGGGACCTCTGTGTCTTAGAGGTTACATGTTTCTATGTCATTCTTATAATGGAATGTTTTGTATCCTTTCATGCCTCTATTGACTGCTATCTCCGTAGGGTGAGTTTCACATCACCAAAGGGAAAATATTTTCTACAAAAGGGAGAATGTTATGTCTTGGTTAGCAGGGATAGACTTGAGCATCATGGGTTTGGAGGAATCATATCCCAACTTTCTAGTTTATATCTAGATGACTAGGGGACTTAAAATATGGACTTTCCTCTAGTGGTGGATCATTTTAGATATGTCTTTCCAGAGGGATTTTTAGTGTTAACTCTAGAGAGAGAGGTAGATTTCTCAAGTGAGCTTGTGCTAGGACCGACACTGGTGTTTATTACTCATTATAAGATGGCTACACCTGAGTTATAGGATCTTAAGAAGTAGTTATAGGAGTTTTAGGAAAAGGGTTTCATTCGAACCAATACTTCTCCTTGGGGTTCGCCTATTCTTTTTTCTAAGAAGGCGGGTGGTACCCTCATACTTTGTGTGGATTATTAGAATCTGAACCAGTTGACCATCAAGAATCGATATCCCTTGTCGAGGATTAATGATATATTTGATCATCTTTGAGGATAATTAGTTTTATCTAAGATTGAAATGAGATTAGGTTATCATCAATTTAATGTTATACTATCAGATATACCACTTACAGCCTTTCAGAGTAGCTATGGTCTATATGAGTATTTAGTTATGTCGTTCGGTCTCATGAATGCACCAACAGTTTTTATGGAACTAATGAATTGAGTGTTCCATACTTACTTGGATTCTTTTGTGGTAGTCTTTATGGATGATATCTAGGTGTACTCTCACAATTGACATGACCATTCCATCCATCTTGAGATCGTATTGAGTATACCGAGAGAGCATCAATTATATGCTAAGATCTCAAAATGCCACTTTTGGATGGACCCGATTCATTTCATGGGTCATATTATCTCAGAGATAGGAGTATTAGTAGACCTAGATCATGTTAGGGTAGTAGTTTCCTAGGAGTAGCCGAAGAACCTCTTTGAGGTACGATGTTTTCATGGGTTGGATGGTTACTAACGGTTCTTTATTTAAGACTTTTCACACATAGAAATTCCATTGATGGGTCAGACTAAGAAAAGTGTGGAGTAATTTTGGAAAATTCATATAATTCATCCTTTAAGGAGCTGAAAGGGAGATTTACCGTAGCACCGATACAGATTTTTACCAGGCTGGGAAAGAGTTACACAATTTACTATGATTCATCAAGTATCGGGTAGGAAGCAGTGCTTATGCAGGAGGAAGGAGTCATTGTGTACGTGTCTTAGAAGTTTATGCCACATGAGTGGAACTACCCAACAAACGATCTCAAGTTATATATAGTTGTGCATGGATTTCATTATTGAAGACATTATATTTTGGGAGATTATTTTTTGTATACACTGACCAAATAAAACTCAAGTATATATTTACTCAACAAGATATGAATTTGAGATAATGAAGGTGGTTTGAGTACCTTCATTCCTTTGACTTTGAGCTTACCTACACGCCTATAAAAGGCAAGAAATGGATGATGTGTTGAGTAGGATAGCTCAGATACATGTTGTTCAACAGGGCCAACTGTGAGTGGAATCTTATGGATCTATTATCTAAGATGCATTTGGAGGTGCACGACAAAAATGGGAATATGTTTCTTTATTCTATAGATATTAACTCTACTCTACTAGATCGAATTCAGATGGGGAACATATCAGATTATGAAGGTCTAGTCCTACGTGAGAGTATGTCAGGTGAGGACACTAATCCTTGGTGGATAGTAGGCAAGGATGAGGGTTTCCATTTTCATGGGCATGTATGTGTGTTAACAGACATACACGAGGAGCTTTTGTGAGATTTTCACACCCCTATATGGGAAATTAATCCTGGTGTCACCAATATGCATCAAGATCTACATTGTCAGTATTGGTGTACATGCATGAGGAGGGATTTTTTTGGTTTTGTTATGACATTTTCCACCTATCAGTAGGTGAAAGCGGAGAATCACCGACTGACATGGATATTACAGCAATTACCCATTCCTAAGTAAAAGTGGAATGATGTCTCGATGGATTTCATTAGGGTTTACCAAGGTCACCTCAAGGAAATGATGCTGTATGGGTTGTTGTTGAAAAACTCATGATGTTTGCAAATTTATTTCTGATCAAGGAAACCATCAGTGTTGACGAGCTTGGAAAGTTTTACATTTGAGAGATAATAAATTTTCATGGGGTTCCACACTCTATCATTTCAGATATGGATGCCTGTTTTACTTCTCATGTCTGGAAGGGACTACAGATGACATTGGGTATACATGTACTTCTGAGTACAACTTACTGTCCCCAGACATATGGCCAATTCGAGCACATGTTTCACATTTTAGAGGACATGCTTCAAGCATGCGTTATAGATTTCAGGGGCTCTTGGGAGACACACATACCCCTAGTGGTTTTACCTATAATAATAGTTCTTAGGAAACTATAAAGATGGAAACTTATGAGGATTTTTACCGTAGGCCATGATGATCACCCATATGTGGGTTGAAGGTAGGAGAGGCAGCTATGCTGGGACCTCATCTTTTCCAGGAGACCACTGAGCAAGTGGAGTTGATTCGAATGAGGATGGATACTGCATTGTCTTGGTAGAAATATTATGTTGATCGATGGAGAAGACCTCTGGAGTTTGAGGTTGGAGATCACGTTTTCTTATGTGTCAAACTGAGGTTGGGACACAGGAGGATTAATAGACAGGGGAATCTTTCAACATGATAAGTTAGACCATTTGAGGTTTTGGGGATAGTCGTTCTGGTTTCCTATCGGTTGTAGTTACCTCAGAGATACTAGGATATGCATGATATATTTCATGTTTCTCAGCTATGACATTACTTTTCAGACCCATATCATGTTTTTCATCCTAAGGAGGTTGAGTTGGAGGTTGATGCATCCTTCGAGGAGCACCCTATTCAGATTGTAAATTATAGCAAGAAGGTTCTTTGTGGCCGGTATGTTCCTCTAGTAGGGGTGCTATGGTAGCATGAGCAAGTAAAAGACGAGACTTGAGAGAGGGAGGCCGACACATGTTCACAATGTCCATAGTTGTTTGGAATTTCTTCTTCACCACCATTGGAAGGGAAATTCGAGGAAACTTTTTTAAGGGGGAAAGTTTATAATAACCAAAATATTCTTTTCAGGTATGGATCTTGTTATTAGGGTGTTTTTAAGGAAAATGATGAAAATGGTATTTTATATGTACAATCCATGTACTTATGAGTACACACTATGTACCTAGCTTGCTATGTACCACCGTGTTCTGGCCATGTAATAGCCGAATACATGGCTGTGTGCTGACCTGGATGACCGTTTAAGTCAGGGGCCAGTTAAGTCCACTATATAGCTTGTAATTTTAAAGAACATGTCATGTACTTTTATTTTTTAATTGATATGTCGGAGCAGGGTCATGTATTATATTCGTAAACATCTTCTTCTCCCTATGGTTTGTATAGGAGAGTGACAGAATGAACACCAAAAGTTTAACCCTCATCCAAGCTCTGATTGTGATGTCGTCGAGTGCGTTGGAATCCCACTAGTGAGTTCTCAAAACCCCCAGAGCCTTTCTTCATAATTCGTTCTCTCTCTTGAGTTGTTCATGGTTGGGAATTTTTCACCTTTTTATAGATCTATGCTGATTAAAGGGACGAAGTTCAAGTATATCGATCGTAAGACATCTTGGTAGGTGGTTTGTGCCTTTTATCATTTGTATATGGATTATATAGGCTAAAAGTGATGCATATCTATGATTGGGGTATTGATTGATTTGGAATTTAACTCTGTTTATTACCTTATATGGTTTGATTGATTGATAAAGGGTTGTTTCTTAGGTGTAATGTTAGATACCTTATTACGGGACACCCCATGGATGAGTTTCTCTTGATTGAATGTTTACAGCCATTTGGTATAGGATTCCTCTTAGTCTTTCCTTGTTTTCAATTCCTTGGTTGTTTAGGATGGATTTTGATTGATTATATGAAATGCATGTGATATTTCTGTGAATGATTATCCATGTAGTGGTTTCATATTACATGAGATGGTTTGATATTATATGCACAAATTTTTTCCAATGTACCGTGAGAGACTTAGACCAGTAAGACTATGGGGAATTCTACATTATTTACATAGGACCGTGAGAGCCTTGGTGTAGATGATTTACCTAGGGGTATTAACCATGAGAGTTACCCAGGAGGTCGTTTATATTTTATTGATATTATTTGACCTAGGGGTATTGACCATGAGATATTTCTAAGAGGACTTTTATAATTTATTAATGTTATTTTGACCTAGGGGTATTGACCATGAGAGCTACCCAGGTGGTCATTTGTAAATGATTAGTGATATGTTAGACCAAAAAAGGGGTTAGAACTTGAGAGATTCCCAAAGGGTCATTATTTAGTGAATTGGTGCTATGTTAAACCAAAGGGGTTAGACCGTGAGATATTTCCTAGAGGGTTGTTTATGAATTATTGAATGATTGTGATGAGTCATCCAATCCAAAGAACAAGCCTGTACTCAGTCTTACTTGATTGTTTAGATGGTCTTCTAAGACATTTTTTTACTGTTACATAGGGGATATAGAGATTATGCTAGATCCAAGGCTATATGATTCATAGAATGAATAATAAAAGTAAATTAATTTAATTGAAAACTATAGGACTGTTTAATTTTGAGCACTACCAAGTTTATTTCTTCATTTCTGCATATTACCTACTATATATGTTCACTGACAATTATGAACAGATCTTTTGGGGATTTCTTATTAGGATTCATCTCACACCCTATTTGGGTCATGTTTTGGACCCAAAAATGTTATATGGATGTAGGTATAATTAAAGGAAAGTTACCTTATTCATCAGGAACATGATTTCTATTAGAGCTGGAGAGCCTGAGACCAAGGTAAGGCTTGCGATGCTGATAGAGTTTACTTGTTTCTTTTGTACTTTGGTTTTTGTATTTATTTATATCATTGTGACTTATTTGGATATTTTCTTAGATACATATTCCATGAATCATATATATATTATGGCTTCTATTGGATTTACTTTCATTCTCCTATTTTTTACTGTTTTTGTATTACTCCTTTCACTATTGTTACTATTTATTTCCCACTATATTTAATTTGACAATGAGGGCATAGTTTCCCCACTACCACACCCTAGGCCCTTGATGCTAGTTGGAAGCCTATGGAGTTTGGGGAAATGCGGTTGAGGCAATGTGGACAATTGGTTTCGAGGAACCTTTGTGCGACACCCAGATCTGGGATGTTATGGTTTAGTAGGGGTTGGAGTGTGGGATATGGATTTTGGTGTTTTAGTTATAGGGAAATTATAATGATACTGTTGTGGTGGGGTGTATGAGACCAGTCATGGTTGAATGTATCTCAGGTTTGATGAGTTGTGGGTTTTATAAGACTTATCGATGTGAAATAAAGATAACGTGGGTTCCATCGATGATCAGGATGGGAGAATGGTGGATGGTTGACCACCAAATATTATTGGGGGTGATAAGTGTTTTAATGGAGAGTTTTTGACAACCCAAATCATTAGAGGATGAGAAAAATTAGGATAAATTTGAACTTGTTATTATTAGGTTATTACTAGAGGAAAATTATATTTTCTATCATCATATGATCTTAGATAAATATTTTAACCACTTCATTGGTCCCAAAATAGGGTATTTACCCCATGATAAGAGTTTGGTTGAATTCAGAGCCATTTTAATTTTGTATGAATATTTAATATTTATTTAACTAAATATAAATCATTTACACATGTTCAAATATTGATATTTTTTAGAGCACCATATTGAGATTCTGATTCTATGTTTGAGTCATGAATGAGTGTTTTTTTATAGGCGAGATATAAACTCTTATCATGAACCATGTCTAATCTTGGGCCCCCTTTATTTTTATTTTCCTTTTTTTTTATTTTCATTTCCCGTATTTTTTTAATTATTTCCTCCCTTGTATTATCACATATGTTGTTACCCTTGTCGGTTATTCTTGGCCAAGATAAAAGATAGGGAGGGGTAGGGGGAGGGAGAGTAGAAGGTGACATTTTTATACTCGTACAATTCTGGATTAACATGTGTTATTGTAGAGCATAAATTCTAATGCATTTCATTTTATGCCCCGAGGTAATATTTTTTTTTTGATTTTTTAGTACTGATCACAATATAATCATTATTTTATGTTTTTAAATCCATTTTATGGTTTTTGGAGAACACTTTATGGTCAATATATGTAGTTTTTTGGGAGAAATGGGGGGTTTTAGGAAGATCACAAAGGGTTTCCCTTTGGTAAACCCATTTACATAGCATGTAGTTTAGAGAACACACACACACTATGTGTTCCTCATTTTAAGAGAGGTGATGAATAAAGGGTTAAATGATGTTTGTGTTCAAGAGAAGTCATACTGGATGACTCAAAGTGTGGCATGGGGCATGGACATACATCTTGTGTTGGAGAACATGTCCGTGTAGGGTGTAAGACAACCCATATCTTTATTAAATATTAATTATTGATTTAAGAAATAAAGTTTAAATTAATAAAAAAAATAATATTAAGATTCCAAGTGTATTTGGGAGATTAGTTACATCACATAACATCATAAAATAGGGATAAAACAAATTTATAAAAAACTTCTTTAACATGCTCTTAAATTTTCTCCTTTATTTTAAAACTGCACAAGCTAAACTAGGGACATACATAAGAAAGGGATGAGATATAAATTCCAATAATTTAATAAAATTTAGAACAACATAATGAAAAGATTACATGTTAATCAATAGGAATATAAATTATACATAAAAGGGAAAAGAATCATAAACATGATCATTAAAGTATGGTATACGATGATAACATAAAGGCAACATGGGAATGTGGAAACAACAATAAATATGAAATAATAAGCATAATTCAAGGTTAACCAAAAATAATTCATAACATAATGTGCTTAGGATTTCCTCTCAAGCACCATACATGGAATACCATGAGACTAAATTTTTACCCAATGAATTGGAGTGTTATATGGGTGTACCCATTCATAATCATATCTTCTACATACATAATTCTACCACATGGTTTATATAACATAGGAATGTATTTCATAAATTTTAACCAAAAAATAAAAGAATATGGTATTAAAACATGTAATTATCTAATAAATCAAGGATAATTATATCTAAGTAAATACCCTTTATGGGAAATGTGGGTGTATATTCACAACACAATCGTTTGGTATGAAAAATTATAGTGAAATTTTGGCAGCATAATGATAGTACTTAAAGTTTTATAAAATGTTTTAATTAGATATAAAGGGGTATATAATCATTTGAACATAAAAAGTAAAATATGAAGTATGTGTAAAAACATATCCGAACATTATAAATTGTAAATCAAAGGAAAAAAAGTAAGAAGGTTCTTGAATAAAGAGGCAAAAGAAAGGATCCCTTTCAAAATTTTGACATAGTAATGGCTTAGGTAAAGGTTTTAATGAGAGGGGATAAATGATCTCTCATTATAATAAAATTAATTTTGAAATTAATTTACATTTATAAATGAATGAAAAAATAACCAATTGGTATTAAAAAGGATAAATAAAAAGAATGTGATTGAATGGAAAAGAATAGAGAGAGGTCTCTTACATTGAGAGGGTGATTAAGAAAGCTTGGGAAGATCCTATTGAAATATTGTGGGTAACATGGAAGGGATATATTGAGTAATGGGAAGATTAAGGTCATTATCCAAGGCTTTTAGTGAATAGGAATGAGATATTAGGTAAGTTTATATTGTAAAAGATAAGGGAGTTCATTATAATTTTC
Source organism: Viscum album (assembly GCA_963277665.1). Classification (NCBI taxonomy): domain Eukaryota; kingdom Viridiplantae; phylum Streptophyta; class Magnoliopsida; order Santalales; family Viscaceae; genus Viscum; species Viscum album. The sequence continues at coordinate 102,995,818 of OY728156.1, forward strand.
CAAACATAGATTTTGGACTCTATAGAATAAATTAATAAAACACACAATACTTATCATGATTTTTAACCATGTTTTATTCCAAAGACGAGTTTTTTTAGTTATTTTATAAGTATAAGAACATAAATCATTAAAATATTACCCTTAGTGATGTGGAAGTGAGTTATGTTTATAAATAAATGATTTCAAAACCTTAAAATATTTATGGGTTTTCGAGGATTTATAAAAGATTTATAAAATTAAAAAAATAACATAATAAACACATTATTTAAAATAGTAAACAAATATTTGGTAGTTTATACCTTATATGGTATATATTAAATTACTTCTGGGTCCTTATGATGTCATAATATTTACCGTATATTTATATCGTATTTAATTTTTACCCTAAAATCCGACTGTCACAGAAAACTATGAAAAATTAACCATTGGATAATTTCAATGTAATAAATCCAAAAATAATATTTATTTAATAAAAAATAATTCTATAAATATGATAAATTAAAATTTTATATCAAAATCCAAATTTATTGAAAAATACAGGGTTTTTACAATAATAGTTCTCCAACCCTTATATGAATTATTTTTGAATTCATAAAGTTATATTATCATTTATATTTTAAAAAAATCATTTAATAATAATATTTTATTACACTATAACCCATTTTATAATTTCTTAAATTCATCAAAAGTAATTTCTTAATTGAAATTTCATATTACCAAAAAATAAAATTCGTGTTTTTTCATATTAAAATCCATTTTTATCAAATACATTACCTAATCATTTATAAATAAAAAACAATAAGGAATATGCATAATAATTAATTAATTTAAAATAAAATTTACATATTCATACTTTCAGGGTCAAGATAGATATCCCATTATTTCACTAGTGGACGCTCTGAGGGTAAGGTTTGAGACAATGATATTTTCTTAGGGTGGTTTGGTGAACATGGTTTGGGTTGTAATATTGATGAGATTTAACTTATTCCATAAATGGTTTCACTCATTATTTAATTATTGAATCTTGGATTGGGATTGTTAAAGGTAAAATACCATAGATTCCATCTCCCTTATAAGCTCTGATAATTGGGCTTCATAGGGTAAGATCCTATTGGTTGAGGTGATCACTTCCTTTGTCTGCATCAATTGGACTTTTGATAACCCTATATTTATAATAATCCAATGATCACTATTAAACGACTATATTATGAATTTTTATGACTTATAATGTTATTTTAAATCCAAAAGGACGAAACCCAATAAGTTCATGTGTTTTATTTAACTTCATTAGTTTATAATACATATATTAAATGACAAAGGGGATTTAATTTATAAAAAATTGGGTCATTACACTATTCCCCACTTAAGGAAATTTACCCTAATTTTTTTAATAAATAAAATAGATGAGGTTATTTCTATTTAATGACCTCCTCTATTTCCCATAATCCATAGTAATTTGACCAAGCACATTATCTTATTTCGTATAATTGTTTATCTATAATCCAAAATCTTCACCAGATGCTCCTTGTATGAAAGATCATTTTCTAATGATACAGCCTATAAATTTAGTAAATGTAAAGGATTTGTTATTTAATTACTTAATAGGTATATTTGAAATATAAAATTTTGTTTAGATAGGGTTGGTGGAAGTTCCAGTTGACAATCCACGACTCTAATGCGATTGATAACCTCAAAGGAGTCAATGTAACTATGACTTAACTTACACTTCTTCCCAAATCTCATGGATTTATTCCATGGAGATATACTAAGGTATAACTTATATCCAAACTCAAAATCCAGATCTCATAAATTATTTTAATCACAGATCCTTTTTCGACTCTGATTATCTTTGATGTTCTGCTAAATAGTCTTGACCTTTTCCACCATTTCCTTGACCATTTCTAGACCAACAGTTTGCGTTCAACAGCTTCATCCCATCATGTTGGTATTCAACATATCTTCATATATATAGCTTAATATGGATACATTTGGATTCTTGAGTGGAAAATATTATTGTATGATAAATAAACTAGAGTAATATATCGATCCCACCCACCTTTGAAGTTCATCGAGTATGATCTCAGCATGTGTTCTAGTGTTTGAATAGTCACTCAGATTGGACATCATTTTGGCAGTGATAATATGTATTAAATTTCAAATTAGTATTTAGAGTACGTTAGCTACTATTCTATAACTTGGAGGTAAATCTTATATCTCGATCAGACATAATCAATAGTGGTGTTCCATGTAACCTCAACACTTCTTTTATGTATATAATTGCAAGTTGATCCAGTGAGAAGCCTTCCCAAAATTACAATGAAGTGAGTAGTATTTGAAAAAATATCCACCATAACCCATATATCATTATTTTATCTTGATGTATTTAGAAGACTAGTGATAAAGTCCTTGGTTATGTTTTTCCATTTCCATGTAGGTATGAGCAATGGTTTCATAATTCTATTAGACCTTTTCCTTTCAGTATTTAATTTCAGACATACAAGACACCTTTATGTATATTATGTTATATCCTTCTTTATATCATCCCACCAATAGTTATCTTATATATATTGATACATATTTGTGTTACCTTGATGGATGGAGAAGGTAGATCTATGTGCACCATCTAAAAACTCCTTCTTTAACACATGATTTTATGGTACACATTGTCATAACCCAAATTTTACAAATCCTTCTTCATTAATTTTAAATTCTTAGGATTATAATTTTCTTATATCTTCCACATACTTTTGAATTTCCAAATAATTTATTTTATCACCCTTTATCTTCTTCATTAGGGGTGGTTGGGAAATCAATTTTTAAATGATTAAGGATGTTTCTTCCTTTATGATTATCCTACAAATCCTATTCAAGTCTAATAAGATCATATCCTTATCAATTCTCATTAGTGATAAGTTTTTAGGATACTTTCTACCTATAGAATCTATCACTTTATTTTTTTCCCAAGATGTTAGTGGATTGATAATTTATAGTCCTTAATTAGCTCTAACTATCATCACTGACATATATTCATCTCTTTATGTGAAAATATATACATGAGGCTCTTATGATCTATATATATTTAACAATTATCCCCACAAATATAATTCTATTATATTTGAAATGATAATATCACTATATCTAACTCTAAATAACACATTGGATAGTTATTATAATGAAATTTCAACTACCTTGAGGCGTAGGCTATCACTATTTCATTTTGTATCATTACACAACCCATTTCCTTAATTAAATCATCACTATATACCACAAATAGTTATCTAATTTTGGATAGTGTAAGTAAAAGTGTATTGATAAGATTATTTTTCAACTCCTTGAATATTTATTCAAATTCACCATTATAGAAAAAATTGACTCCCTTTTGAGTCATATTTGTTAGCGGGTTCGAAAATCATGATAAATGTCTCACAAATTGTAGATAATATCCAGCTAGTCCAAGGAAATTATGGATATCCATAAAAGATGTTGTCACTGGCAATCCTTTTGACTTTATCTTATAAGGGTTCACATATATCCCATTTTTTTGTGATAACATTCCCCAAGAATGATACTTCCTTCAAATAGAACTCACATTTTTTTCACTTTTCATAAAGGTTCTCATTTCATAAAGTCTTTAACATAGTACACAAACTATCCTCATTCTCATCCTTACATTTAAATATATACGAATATCATCTATAAAGACTACCAAACATTTATTTAGGTAATCTAAAAAGACTATATTCATAATGTCTATGAAGATTGTTGGAGAATTAGAGAGTCCAAACGATAACAATATGAACTCATAGTGCCCATACATTGTATGAAAAGAGATATTGGGGATATCCTCCTTCTGTAACTTTACTTTAGAATATATTTAATGAAGACCCACCTCAGAGATGTATTGGGCTCTATGTAGCTAATTTAACAAGTCATAAATCTGTGACATAAGATACCTTTTCTATATCTTGATATTGTTGAGCTTACGATAATCAATTCAAAGGTGCATTGACCCATATCTGTCCTTTATGAAGTGGACGAGTGAACCACATAGTGAACCACTTGGGCGTATAAACCCTTTATCCATATTCTACTATAGTTTTTTCTTAAGATCCTTGATTTCAACAACAGAAATCATATACAGAGTCCTGGATATTTGTAATGCTCTAATTATAAGCTCGATTGAAAATTCAACCACTTGGCTACGAGGAAGACTAAGAATTTCTTTGGGAAACACATCAACATATTACCTCACAATGGGAATGTATTCAAGGATGAAATTTTCCTTAGTCTCAATCATTTGATTTAGATATTCTTTATTGTAGGGAAATAATATCTATTCTTGTGATGATGGTACCAAATAAGATTCACCCCCCTCCTTACACATGTATAGAATCAGAGAAAGATTCATGATAAAGTGGGTAATTTCTTTCTCAGAAATTTATGTTATATATATATAATTGAATACAATACATACCTATAATTTTATAAAATTATGATAAAGGGATTATAGGAATGTTTTTTTGGGAAGTTCAAACCATAAATTTAATAGGGGAGGAGTTATATACCTGGGATGAAATAATTTCCCAATTTTCCATTTTCAACAACAACTCTACTTTAATGATTTTCAGTGGTTTTTGAATAGTTATACTAAACTTGTGTGATATGAAAGAATTCATAGAATTAGAATCAAAAATTAAATTATATATTCGTTAATAAATAATTATCATACCTATCATCACTTCGTTTTAGGGATCTACCTCAGTGGTTGTGGTGTCATATGACCTCCCATGCTACCTTGGAGGTTCTTTCCATTGATTTTCTACACCAACCCTTGTATTAGGGTAATGGTTCAAATAGTTTTCTTATTCCTTGTAGTTGTAAAATTAGAAAATAGGTTGAGGTTTGACTGAAGCATTTCTCTCTTCCATCACATTGGTGGGATTCTCCCATCAGTTATCACTATCTAGGTTCCCTTCATTTCTATACCTAAATCATTTCCTTATCCCACTTACTCAATTTCTATGATGCTTCTTCCCACACTTTTGACTTGTAAGATGTTGGAATTTCTTTCCATAGTTATATTTATTTATCTTATTTTCCAAATTAAACTCATCTTTATGCTTCTTATCCCCATAAAAACCTTGAGATTCACTTACATCCATTTCTACTTTGAGGGCACATCATACAATTTCCTCGTAGCTTTCAAAGTCCCGAATCTCCATGGATTGTTTTAGACTCAGATTCATACCACCAAAGACGTAGTAAACTTAATATTTATAGGTAATGACAAATATGGAGGATTATCATGCACATATCATGATGTTTTCCTCGAATTCCTTAATGGACTATTCATATTTTCTCTTAAGGGTAAATGAGTCCTTCTTTATTTTTAGTTAGAGAGTTTGAAGAAAATATTTTCCAAAAACATTTTTTTGGAATGCTTTCCACTACACCACTTTGATATCTTCCTCATAATTAATATTTTTTATCAATATACACCACTTTTTTGATTCTCCCTCTATATGATAAATAACCAATAAAACCATATCTTGCTCAGATCATTGAAGGATGAATAATATTTTCTGAAGGATTTGATATATTATTCCATGATTAAGGGATCATATGATCCACTAAAAGTCAAAGGCCTTTGTCATATAAAGGTCTCAATTGAATCTTGTTTTTCGTATGGGGATTTGTGTGTTTATCCTGATTGATGTTTATATTTAGAACACGAGTCAATTGAGAAAGTATTTTCATGAAGTTTGGTATTCTTGATCCCACCGATTTATGAATCTCATTTTGGACAGTCATCGCATTTTCCCTCACATTAGTTGTCGGTATGGTTTATCCTATTTTCAACCATTAACTAGAATAAAGAAAAAATTAGGGATGATCTTGGAATTTACCAAATAATATCCCCTAGGAACTTCAAACTAGGTATGAAGTAAGGCATGTTATCATGAACTAGTTCCTGATCAAGTCTATCTCAACACTGTGTTTTTGGGGTTATTACTCCTAGGTATATTTATACTAGAGAAACATCCACTTATAGTATCTATTTAGGGATTTATTTTATTAGAAACAACTTACTCTATAATTTACCTAAATTAAGGGATGTTTTCCAATAATTATTCTTATCTTGAAGGATTTTAGTATTGTTTTCAAATACTAATCCAAACAATAACTAGGATTTCCTTCGATACCGACCAATACATCCCATATCTTTATTACACATCAATTCATGATTTATTTTATAAAGATTCACATAAAAACCCAAAAGATCAAGAGCACTAGTTTATTTTAGAGATTAGGTACATCACATAACATGGTCAAAATTTAGAGGATTGGGATAAATGTAAACTTTCCAAGTTGGCTAAAAGTGTTTTGTTATATCTAGAGGTTCTATAGGATGCTACATGTTGGGTGGTTGGAAGAGGAGATATTAATTTGTGGAGAGATAATTGAGTTGGTGAGGAATTGGTTTTTCCAAGCTTCCAAGTAACCGACATGTCTCTTAAAGAGGCTAGTCGATTTCCCAACCTACTTGAAGCCATTTTGAGTAAGGATCAGATGGAAACTTTCTAAGAGATTGTTTTTAATGAAGATAAAGACCAGTGTTGTTTTACAGAATCTTATTCTGGATATTTTAATAGCCATGATTACCATGGATTAATATATTCTGGTGGTGATCATGATGAGTGGTCCTCTCTTCTATGGTGTAAGGAGGAGCCCATGAATATGAAATTCTTTTTATAGAGGGAGAGAATCAAGATATTCCAATAGAGGATAATATCCAAAATAAGGGGATTTCTATGGATTCTCATTTCTACTATTGCGACATCCCACAATCAGAATCAGTCTTCCATCTATTTTTTAATAGAGAGAGAGTAGGCCATCATCTTTTGGTATGATATGGGGAAGTAAGGATGCTTCAATTCAGTAAGAGTTTATATGAAAGAATTTATTTCTATTTGGTTTCTAGGATCATATTGTCAAGGGATGGAGTCCAAGATACATGGATTCATTGTCATTGCTATTTATTGGACTATATGACAGGCAAGAAAAAAATAGAGTCTGTGGATTTTGGTTTCCTATATATATATGTGTGCGATTGAGGTCCCTTGTTCATGATATGTGCTCATTAGTAAAAGTTGGAAAATGCTCTTCTGTCCTTTTTAGTTTCTTTAATAGGCCAATTTATCCTCTAAGTTCTTAAGGATGTTTGCTTAAATGGTGCCCTCCATTGAATGGATTCAAAAATAATGTGGATGGTTCATATATGATTAGAGAGATTCATGGGGGTGGTTTTGTAAGGGATGTGAATGGTTCAGTTTAGATTACCTTTAATACATGTTATGGCCCAAAGAGATTGTTATGTGCGAAAGTGAGAGCATTACACACTGGTGTCATGCTTTAAAAGAGATTCACACTGCTGATATCAGAGGTGGAATCAGATTCTGAGGTCCTAGTATGGGATTTACATAGGAAATTGGATCCTCCATGGAATTTTACTTATCTTTTCCGAATATGCATTGTGGAGATCAATCATGGGTGTTCTGTTCATTATATTCAAAGAGAGGGAAACTTTGCAATGGATTCACTTTCTCATGGAGGTGGGCCAGTGGAACCTTTGATTGTTTATTCTAGTTTCGGATCACTTCCTATGGAATGTAATAATTTTGTTCGAGGGGATTCCCTTAAACATCACCAGTTTAGACCTTCATGATATTTTCCCTGGTTTTATGGGATTCCTCATCCCATATTTTATTAATAAGAAATCAATTTTTGATTGACCGTCCTTCTAAAATTTCTCGGGATAACCTAGGGACATACATAATAAAGGGGTGATATATAAAGATAAGTAAGTGAATAAAAAAGAATAAAATTATAGAAGTATTAAATATTAGTCAATAGGAATATCAATGAGATATAAACCGGTTGATAATCATAAACATGATCATTAAAGCATGATATATGATGATAACCTAAAGGCAACATGGGAAGGTGGAAACAACATTAAACAAGACATAATAAGAATAAATCATGGTTAAAAACCAATAAATAATAACATAATGTGATTAGGATAACCTACCATAAACCATACATGGAATATCACGAGACTAAAACATTACCCAATGCATTGGAGCATTATCTAAGATCACCCATTCATAATCATATCATGTACATGCATTAATGTGAGACATGGATCCTATAACATTGGAATATATTCCATAAATTTTAAAACCACCATAAAGGATTATGTATTAAAAACATAGAATTCAATAATAAATTAAGGATATGTATATCTAGGTAAATACCCTTGAGTGGAAATAGGAGTGGATATTCAGAACACTATCGTTCGGTATGAAAAATCACAGTGAATTTTTTGAAGCATAATGAGAATACTTAAGGTTTCCTAAAATGGTTTAATGAGAGATAAAGGGTAGTACAACCATTTCAATTTAAAAAATAAAGTTTGAGGGATGTGGTATAAAATACCTCAGCATTTAGAATTGTAATTAAAAGGCATAAAATAAGGAAGGTAATTGAATAAAGAGGAGAATGAGAGGTCCCCTTACTAAATTTTGGCAGAGTAACAACTTAGTTAAAGGTTATAACGAGAGGGATAAATGATACAAAATAACAAAAATATATATTTTATAGATAAGTGACATTAATAAATTCATTAAAATATAACCCATTAAGATTCAAAAGGATAAATACAAAGTAGGTTCTTGAATGGAAAAGAAGAGAAAGAGGTCCATTACATTGAGATGGTGATTCCAAAAGCTTAGGGGGAGCTTCTTGAGAGTTTAGGGGAACATTTGGGGGGATATAAAGAGCAATGGGAAAATTAATGTCATGATTCAAGGTTTTTAGTGAATAGTAATTTGATTTGGGGTGCGTTTATATAGGAAAATATAGGGGAGTAATTTATTATTTTCCAAACTTAGGTTTTGGAATCTATATAATAAAGTAATAAAAAAAAACATTACCATGTATTTTGCCTTTGATTTTTTCCAAAGCGGAGTTTTTTTAATTATTTTATGATTCTATGAACCAAAATCATTAAAATATTATCCTTGGTGATTTACAAGTGAGTCATATATTAAAATTATTTTAAAACCTTAAAATATTATGTAGGTTATGGAGGATTCATAAAGGATTTATAAAGTAAAAAAATATATTTTAATTTTTAAAAATATATTTTTTTCATGGATACATTATATGGTATATATTACATCACTTATGGGTCATTATGATGTCATAATACATACCATATCTTTACACCATATTCAATTTTTACCCAAAAATTCGACTCTCTCAGAAAATGATGAAAAATTCACCATTGGATTAATTCCAATTTCTAAATCCAAAAATAATATTAATTAAAAAAAATAATTCTAAAAATATTATAAATTAAACTTTAAAATCAAAACCCTTATTTATTGAAAAATACTAGGTTTTTTACAATAATAGTTTTCCAACCCTTAAAAAAATTAATTTTGACTTTATAAAATTATATTATCATTTATATTTAATATTTCATAATAATAATTTTTTAAAAATATAATTAATTTAAAAAATTATTAAATTCATAAAAATCAATGACTTAATTGGAATTACATATTATCCAAAAATACAATTTTTTTTCGTATTAAAATCAAATTTTTATCAAACAAATTACTTGACCATTTATAAATTAAAAGTGATAAGGAATGATTATAATAATTATTTTATTGAAAATAAAATGTAAGTATTCACATTGTTAGGGTCTATATATTTATCCCTTTATTACACTAGTGAACTCTCTAAGGGTAAGGCGTGTGATGACGAGATTTTCTTGGGGTGGTTTCAAGACCATCATTTGTGATGTGATCTTGATGAGGATGAAATTATCACATAAAAGTTTTTGTTCATGATTTAGTTGTTTAATATAGTCTTGGTGTTGGTCATGATATAATCACATATATTATATCTACCCTATAATCATTGATAAATGGGATTCATAGGGTATGATCCTACTTATCGAGGCCATCGCTTACTTCATCTGTGTCAATTTAAATTTTCATAACCCTATATTTATACTAATGATTTGATCACTATTCCATGACTATATTATCAATGGTTATGATGATTAATTCTCTTTTAAATAGAAGAGGATAAAACCAAATAATTGCATCTATTTTTTATAACTCCATTACTTAATAATATATTTATTCAATAACAAAGGGGATTTTATTTATAAAAGTTTTGGTCATTATAGGGTGAACATCTAGACCCCATGAAAGGTTCATGACCATTGACTATGTATGGTAGTTGAACGAACCTCGTGGGGGTACATAGCTGGACATAGGGCTAGGAACCCCATGTGGGTGACACGCCATGTGGGGGTAACATAAATAATGTACTTTGGAAATTACACATTGGGTTGGACATAGGTACATGAATTGGGTTAATGTTTGTGGGTACATGCCGTGTACATGTGGTGAATGCTGTAAACTTACCCCTTTTATATATTTTGCATGTTTTCTCACCATGGAGTCAAAATTAGACTCATGATTAATCTATTTTGAGTGTTTTTTCATATATATTGTGATGGTTGAATCCTTTTGTCATTTAGAGGATGTATTGATGGTATTTTTCACTAGGTTAGTATTAGTGATAATTTTTCTTCATGTTTTTTTTACAAAATCCTCTAGTGGGATTGGATATGAGATGAAAGTCATGAGTGAGGGATGTGAGCTTAGTTATAAACCTTTATTTAGTATTTAAAGGTGATCTGTTTGAGGATATTTTCGATGGTTCTTGAATATGGTACCCATATATTTCTTAGATGGTGATTTTTAGCCTAATTAATTAAGGTTTGAGTGGTTGAGGTTCTAGAAATCTCACTTGGGGATTTATATAATATTTTTTTATTAGTTTTTTTAGAGACATAGAGTTGGGTTTTCACTGAGGGGTGTACATTATAAATGAGATCCATTTAGGGGATGTTGAGATGGATTTGAGGGGCCCATTTTGGATTCCATTAGAGGTGAAATAATACCCAAGGATGAGTTTTATGTTAGGGAGGTCATATATGTATTTGTTGTGATGGGATTTTCTTGAGGTTTCATGTATTATAGAGGATCCCCTTGTAAGGTGAACTATTATGGGTAAGGTCATGAAGAATGTTGAGAAATCACTTGAGGACATGGTGCTAGTTTTAGATGTTCTTGAAGAAATGAAATTGATTCAAGATTAGTGGTTGGACATTGAGGGATTATTGGATATTTTTTAGGATATTTATTTGAATGAAATAAAGGATCCCCTCATAGGGTATCATGTTCCCTCATTTTGGATGCTTTTTTTAGTGAGGTAACAATTGTAGTTGGGTTGGTTTATGAGTAATCATTTTACCTTTTAGGTATTAATCATGGCCCATGGTTTGAGATGTATGTGATATAAAGGACCATGGGAGCCCAATGCTTTAGTTATCCTAGTGAGGGGTTAATACTTACTTAGAATTGGGGACATCGGTGTACGCTGATAACCCAGAGATCGATTGTGAGTCCCATATTTTTCATTCAAGTCTTTCATGGGACTTTGGGAGTCCCAAGATTTATGGATCATGGGATGTTTTATTCTAATGTTTCCGAAGCTAGATAATGGGTTTGATATTTGATCAAACTCTTTCATTATGAGCTATATATGGGGATATTTGAGGCATTTTTTTCTTAGCACTTGGATATGGGAGGAGAACTTTGGGATATAATTGGATTGGGAATTGAACCTAAGATTTATTTGGTTACGTCATATATTGGTTGGATATTTTTAGGTAGGAATAGAGAGTTAATGGATGAAATGGAAGAGTAAAATCCTCCCCTATTCTAGTGGATTTTTACCTATCTAGGGTTTTGGTTTTCATGGCCACAAACTTTTTTATAGAACTAGGTTGCAGGATATTATTTTCCCTAAAATTGTATTTTATGGAGATGATTAGTTCTTCCGGACTACTATGATTTGGATAAGATCTCTCATTTTTTGTAGAGTTTATTTTCCCAGTTTGGTAATTTCATTAGAGTCTGAGAGATTTTTAGAGTTTTGTGTTATCATTTTAGATGCCTATGGTTGTTTCTTAGGGCTTGAAATTCATTCATATCCTCACATTGGAAATCTTGGACGTCTTATGTAAATTTGGATGATGCATTTGATTTCATGGGGATGGGAAATACATAAGATATAAATTCTATTGTATGGGCCAAATTTGGGGTATATTTACCTCAAGAGTCAGATTAGATATCAGGGTTGAATATTTTAGGTTTTTATTTCAATTTTTCCCACTATTTATTTTTTATAGATGTTATTATCATTAAACTAGGATAAGAATATCATGTGTGAATAATATTATTATGATATTATATTATAGGTTCACAATTGGTAGTGGTCTAATGAGATTTATTTCTCACCCCCTATACGAGAACCTTGAGGTGAATTGAGACCCTATTTATACGTTTCACATAAGCTCAGGATTCACAGTTGATCATGTGGAGGCTTGATATTTCATGATCGAGTGAGACTGCCCATGTGGAGTCTTTGGATTGAGATATCTTAGTTATTCCGTTGTGGATACCATGTAAGTTGTTGGATTGGAGTTGGAGATTGAGGTGGTTGCATTTTATTTTATTTTATTTACTTTTTGTATGTGTGATTCGCCTAGTGGGTGATTATTTACTATTTATAATGATTTTGAATATATATAAATGTATACAAAATTCCATTTTATTACCACATGCTATTGTTCGAGTTTCTATATTAGGCATACTCTAATGATTATTCTTGGGTACATTTTGGTTATTAATGATTTTATTACACTTTTACCAGAGGGTATAGTCTCCCCACTATATCTCTTAGTCCCTCACCACTAGTTGACATGCTTTGGCATATGGGGAGGTGTGCATGAGTCTTTATGGTGAGATGGATCGGGTGATGTGTTTTGTGGAACTAGGATGGTTGGTTAAAATATATATTTATATAACCTATAAATATCTTGGAAATGTATGAGGAGGAATAAGAAAATGAGGGATAAATTAAAATTGATCCATTTTTTTAAAACCCCTGTATCCCTTGTTATGTTTATATCATTTAAAAATGGATGAATAATATCCACTTATACTACAATCCCATATCAAACTTACCTTCAGTCATGCATTCACTTATATACCAGGACACTGCTTCATTACCTCATTGAAAATTTGCTAGGCCTGAAGGTTCCCTATAGTTTTCGGCTAGACCCCTTAGGGAGGCTAGACACCACCGCTCCCCTACACACTGGCCCACATACTTACTCTCCCTTGCTAACCCATATGAAGGCTCCCTTGTGTTGTTGGCCTAATATTATTAAGGGATAGAGTTGTTGAGAAATTTTTATACTATATATATATATATATTAACCCTTTTAATACTATGTAACTATTACCTAATTTAAATTTTAAAAAATTATAGTTCTATTAACTAATTATAATTTAATTTACCCTTATAAAATTAATTACTTTTTAAAGCACCATTATTTCTATTAATTACAATTCTTGAAATATTTTCATTTACCTCCATTAATAACAGTTTATTATCTACTAAACATTTTATATATTATAAATATTAATTTTACATACATTATTCTATTTTCTAAATATTCTAACCATAAATTTTATTTTATTTAATTTATCATTACATTTATTATATACCATAATAATAATTATATTACTAAAAATTAAAACTATTATCTTATTAATTTCCAATACATTAAATATTATTTTAATTTTAAAATTTTATGCTTATTTCAAATAAATATCTTATAAAAATTACTGTCTATATTTTTGAGTAAATACTATTTTATCAAATTTAGAAATTTTCATGAAATATATTAATTTCAAATTAGTATCATTTATTAATAATTATAGTAACTTCAAATTAGTTTTTATATTTCACAATAAATTTTATTGTAATTTTTATTTATCATATTATATTATATATGAAAAAATAATTCTAAATCATTAAATCTTAATCAAATTAAAATATTACACATAAATTAATAAATAAACTAAATTTTTAAATATCAAATAAAAATTAATTTTGAATTATAAATACAATAAAAACAAATTCATTATTGGTAGACATATACTTCCATATTATTTCTAAAATAAATATAGATAATATAGCACATGAATATTAATTTATTTCTTATTTGAAATGGTCCTATAATGATTTCTTACCCAACAGCTATACAAGAAGAATAATTTATTTTTTCAAAAACAATGATTCATATACTATTATTTTACTCACAAATATGATCCATATATATTTTCTTATCCTTATTCTCTATATAGTCATCTTTGGAGGTATTATGTTCACCGTATTTGATGATTTTTTTAGTAATGTTGTTTTTTTCATGTTTATATTAATGTACTATGTTTTTATAATTGTAAGTGTAATATTTATGGTTTTATTTTCATATCTGTAATAATAATAGATATTTAATTTGAGAATGATTCATTCATTTCTTGGTTTACAATATTTTATCAGTGAAATATAGTGAAGTTTTATCTAGTTTTGAAATAAGATATTGGAATATTATTTATTTATAAAGATAATATATATATATACACACACTCAAAATCAAAATGTAATATTCTACCCTCTTAAATAAACTTCATCCAGAAAATTTTAATTATCTCATACATTGAAAAAGAAAAATATTACACTTTAATCCAAGCTTCAACATTCTACTCCATAATGATTATCTCCTTTACCAAGCTGTCCACTAATAACCATGGTCACATTTTTCAAAAATAAAGATAGTATATATCATTCAACAATGTTTTAGAGCATCCTCAAAATATTAGACTTCATTTTCCAAAAACTTCCTGCACAATTTGAGTTGTATTTATGGGAAAAATGATAATGTTTTGAAAAAAATATTATTTATATCATATAATTTTAAAAATTCTTATTTGACCAAATTTTTATAGAATATCTTGACTGAATAAACTTTTAAACATTCAAATATTAGTCCTTGAAAAATAAAAAATGTATATCTAAGAAAAACTAAGTTAAAACTAAATACATATATGTCACATGAGGGTATCCTTCTTCTAAAACTATTTTAGAATCATAGTATTCTTAAAACTCTAGCGATGAGGAAAAATATTTTTAAATGCCTTATTGATACCTCCCTCATTATAAAAGATGAGAGATTTGAAATTTTAAAATTTGGTTGAAAGAAAACCATGACCCATAGTGATACTGGGGTATGAAAGAGGCATTTGATATACTAAACAATTGTTTACAATAGAGTTTTTTTAGAAAAGGTTTTGAAATTTAAATGGCATGACTTTTAAATGATAATTGAAAGAATATCTTCTAAAAGGGATATAATATTTATTTTTTATCACCCTCCTTCCATCATGAAACTAGTCCTCAAGATTTTAGTGTTACATAATAAAATCTAAATCCTCAATGGGATAATAAATTTTACCTTCTAATTATGTGCATAAAAATTAAATTTTTTTCATAATTATGGTAACATATAGTTTGTAAAGATAATTTTAATATAATATTTATAAGAAATGTTTCTAATAAAAATTTATAAGAGATTTTTATAATAAAAAATTTTATTTTTAAAAGGAAACCTTACTTATTACTAAATAAAAAACAATGAAACTCTATAAAATCTAAATGATTCATTCCTTAAATAACAAGGTATTTCTAAAGTCTACATACCCCTTATACTAATAATATTATTAACATTATAATCACTAAAATCCTACAAATAAAATTCTAACTTACTTCAATTATCCTTCATCGAAAACATACTAATCTTTAAGGTTATGTAAACCTTAATCTTATAATAACCTAGGTACCCAAAACCTAAACTACCAAGTCCTGTTCTAAAAAAAACCTACTATTTTTTTATAATAGTTTTGATACCAAAGTATTGACCCTATTTCAAACAATTTATAATTACAACTTAATTCTAAACAATGGGTCACAACAATACCAAGATCTTTTAGTTATAGATATTTATAAAATTTGAATTTTTATTACATAACAAAAACTCATAATATTTCCTTTTAAATGAGAATTAATACAACTATTTGAATACTAATATAGGTTCACTCAATTTAATCCTCATAAGTGAAACCTAACTCTATAATAACTCTTACTCATCAATAAGTCATGTGAAAGAAATTTCAAAACTCATGGTGATAAAAAAGGCTCAATAAGGGGTTTTAAAATTGGAAAAACTTGATTTTTTTTAAATACATGAAAACCAATTAAAAATATTTTATTTAAAATAGAATACTTTTGGCTTATTAAAACTTTTGTTTGAGCATAAAATTACCTTTTTTCTTTATATCCTGAAATGCTTTCCAGATAATTTTTTTAATAAACTATAATAATGGAAAATATGTTTATTTGAAAGTTAAATTGAGAAAATTTTCAAAATACAATAAACCCATATTATTTAAATAAAAAAATTGATATTTCATAAAATAAAGTAATTGATTTTTAATATAAATATTTTTACTTTTAAAAAATTTCTAAATTATTCTTTATTAAATGAATCAAGTTATTTTCAATAAAAACAATTAAAAGATAAAAAACAAAATTCAGGAGGCAATATAGAACATTAAAGTCTATATAGGGACTACTAGTCACTTGGAGGAAAAATTACCTTGATGTTTGGGTTCACTCCCCATTCCCCATCATCATTTACAATTTCCAAATTCCATTTTTTAATAATTTCTTTTCTTTAATTTTTTTAAAATAGGAAGCTAGATTCATGAATGGAATTGAATATGAATAAAAGTATATTTAGTCAATGAAAACATTAAAAAATATAAATTTTTAAGAAATATATAATTTTTTAAGAAATAAAACATGGTTTAGAAGAAACAATGATTCATGGAAATAAAACATTAACCGAGTTGTGATGAGATATAAATTATAAAAAAACATGGAACATTGATTAGAAAAATAGTTAACGTCCATAGAATACTTTAAATTTCATCCGTGAAAGAAAACATGCCATGAATATAAATTATTTCAATATAAAATATGATTTTAAAATATAATATAGTGAAATTTTATTTTAAAGAAACAATTGACAAATAAAATGATAGTTCTGATTGGAGTGGAAACCCATTAAATTATAGATTTGAAAAAAATTCTTTAAAAATGAACTTCATTCCAAAAAACAATGTAAAAAAGTTAGTTTTGTTAAAAAACGGAATTATTTTAAAATTTAATATAAAAATGTTTTAAAAAAATTATCTTACAAATATGGTTCATTATAGAAGATTTAAAAAATAGAGGATTTTAAAATATTTTTCCCTTTCCATACACTGCTAATCGATACTTACTGAACTCTCTCCTTTGAAAAACATCCTTCCCTAAAGTGTCTCCTAAAACTCAATATCCACCCTCACTTTCTCCCTCTTAGTGACCAAAACTTGGGTTAGTATTATTATTTTTCTATAGGATAAGAGACCTCTTTCTATAGGACAAATTCCCCTATTTATCTTATAATATTACTGAATAATTTTTATATAACCATCCTCATGGTGATAGATAAATGAAGTGACCTTCATATAAAAACATTATTGCCTATTATTTATCAAAATCAAAACATCTTATGGTTCATCTATGACATAACACATTGTCCTACTTATCTCATGATATAATTTTAGAGCCTGAAAAGCATCTAATATCTTAAAAAATCTCATTGTAAGGTTTACTCAGTGTAGAGACTATGTATTCTGTTAAAAAGCTCATAATAGTTAAAATATAGGAGGAATATAATGACATCCCACTACATTAGTGAATATTTATATAATACACCCTGTAATCTAATGATAATCCAACATTATTGAAATGTACATATATACACACACAAATAACCTTGTAATACTTTGATATAGTGTCTCATGAAGAAGAAAATGGATCACACTATATTCATGGATCTACAAGAATCCTTTTATCAGGAATCATGTGAATCCACTACTTCTTTATACACCATGTATATATGTACATGTATTTATATAACCTGTAAATGTATGTTACAGTTCATTAAGAGGAAGTAGAAGATGGGGGATAAATTCAAACAATGTTTTTTCTAATACCCATGAACCCCTCATTATGTCTATCATTTTACGATGGATGAATAATTTCCATTTATACTGAAATCCCTCATTGAACATGACTTCGGTCACATGCTTACTTATATAAAAATATGCAATTACATTAACTCAATGAAATCTAACTGGGCCCATAAGTATCCTATGATTTCCATCTTGACCCACCATCATTGTTAACCACCAACAATTCTCTATACCTCAACTAGCATGCTATCTCACCCATGCCTACCCATGGGAAGGCTCCTATGTGTTTCTGGCCTGATCTTCATAAGGGTTAGAGATGATGTCCATTTTTTACAATATATATAAATTAATCACTTTAATGCTAAGTATAAATTATTTAATTATAATTTTTAAATTTATAATTCTATTACCTAATTATAATTCTATTTACTTATATAAAATTAATAATTTTTAAAAAAATTCATTATTTCTAATGATTAAAATTCTTACAATCTTTTTATTTATTTCCATTAATTATAATTTAATATTTTCCAAAATTTTTATACATTTTAATTATTTTTGTTAAATAAATTATTACATTTCCTAAATATCTTAAACATAACTTCTAGTTAATTGAATTTATCATAGAATTTATTATACATTATAATAATCCTTATATTATCACAATTTATAATTATCATCACATTAATTTCCAATACCTTAAATATTATACTCCTATTAAAATTTTTATTCTCATTTCAAATTAATGTCTTATAAACCATAATCTTTGTACTCCATGGTAAATATTATTTTATTAAATTATATAATATTCATTAAATATATTAATTTCAAATTAATACCATTCACCTATAATAAATTTCACACCAAAGTAGTATTTATATTTCTTATTAAATGTTATTGTAATTTATATTTATCATATTGTATTATTTTTTATAAAATAATTTCAAATCATTAACAATTATTTTAATTAAAATGTTACCCATAAATTCATAAATAAGAAAATGATTTGATTATCAAATAATCATAAATTTTCAATTGGGAATATATTAATAACAACTTCATGTTTGATAAGCATATTATTTCATATTATTTAAAAAATAAATATAGTTAAAGTAGAACATGAATATTAATTTGTTCTTTTTTTGAAATTTTCCTATGATTATTTCCTCCCTAATGACTATACAACAGTCATATTTTCTTCATTAAATACCAATGATTACTCTCATATTATTTTACTCATAAATACAAATCCTATAATTAAGATTATCTTTATTCTCTCTATAGTCATATTAGGTTGTATTATCTTTATGATCAGTGATGATATGTTCTATAGTATTTCTATTTTCATGTTTACAATCATGCATTGTCCTTTTGTACTTATAAGTGTAATATTTATTGTTTTATTTTCATATCCATAGTAATGATAGACTTTTAATTTCAAGATTAGTCATTTATTATCTAGTTTTTAATATTTTCTCAGTAGAATTTAAGTTAGTTTGATTCATTTCGGAAATAAGCTACTAATACAATATTTATTTAGAAAGAATATATATATATACTAAAATTAAAGAGTTTATAGAAAGTGTTTGTTTATTTTGGGGGAGTAGGAGGTGAGATGAGAATTATTTAAAATCTTTATAAACTGTTTTATGTGATCATCTTGTACCCTATTTCTCCCACCAGTGAGAAAATGGGTTACCATGCTAGTTTTTTTGGTTTTTAATGTCAGTTAACTAGATACATCAGTGTAAGAAATATTTTAAACATCCTTTTCACATTGTATATTGTTAACCAACATAAAAAATGTATTTAAAATTGTTTATTACATAAACCATCATAGAAATTAGTCAAAAATTTAAAAATAGAAAGAGTTTTTCAAGTTCATTATACAATAACCAATGTGAAAACCCCTTTATCAGGACGATCATTAAAAATAACCAATTTGAAAAATATATTTTCTTTAATATTTCTCATATGTTATATAATAATTGATGTGTATTTTTTTATTACTTTCAAATACAATCCTCCATTAGTTCCAGTAGCAGCAACACAATCAAAACATGAAAGTAATAGTACAAATACAGTTTCAGAACATAAATTTACATTATAACTTTTTTCAAATAATTTAAAATTTAAAATTTGAAATTTAAACTTCAAAACATATATGAAAAATAAAGTAAAACCTAATCAAACCTATGAAATAATCCACCCATGATCCTTATAAGTTATTTAGATATTTTTCAAAATAAGGGTGAAGATCCAAAAAAATATCTAAATTAAAAAGAAAATTGTTTAACATGGATTAATATAATAATTATAAGATAAATTAAATGAAGGGTTATAATAAAATATAACCTTTTAAAATTTTGTAATTTTCCCCGTTGAAATTATTTTAAACATAAATCCTCAAATATAATATCAACATTCTTTTACTCCTTATTGATGATGATTTTTTTTCAAAATAAATTTTCAATTATAAATAACATTTTAGGTGCTTGAAGACAAAAAAAGTAATTATAAATGAAAAGTCTCTTCTGTGAACACATATTTAATATTTTATTTCCCATTACCTATTTTGTATATAAAGAAACTTCATGAACCATTTGTAAATTATAAGTATAGAATAAAATTAAATGTCATTATAATATATAAGTGATCAAATAATCAAACATACATGTCCACTAAGCCATATTCTCTAAATTTTGATCATAAATCACTATATATAGAGCATAACCACTAAGACGTATTCTCTTTTGAAAAAAAACACAACATCCAGTGGTCATTAATATTAAAAAATATAATTTGAGTGGTTATTCATTTAAGATAAATAACACTCTAAGAAATATATGTTCCATACCATTTAATATAAGTAAGAATCTATTACCAAATTTCATTATTTTGAAATATTTAAGAAATATATATTGTTCTTTATATATCTTTCATTTCCCTTTTTATTGGTGAAATAAATTATGGGTCAAAAAATACATAAACTAATTTCATTTCACACTGAATAAAAAATTTATATTGATACCTAATACAAAACAAAAATAAGTATTAATATTTATTAAATTAAAATAATTTAAAGTAATATGATAATTGAATTACATAGAAAATACTTTCACTACATTGATGCCCAAAATATCTCTAGTTACGAGATCCACAATATCTATTTTTAAAATCATTATATTCATTTCATTCCCTTAAATTCTAACATCCATTGGAATTTTATAAACCTCCAAAAATAAAGATGAATATGTTAATAATTTATAAAGTCTTTAAGCTATAATATCTGAAGTCATAGTGGCTGATAAATTTTGTTGTCTTACTGGTATGAATTTACCTTGAAAGTATTCCTATAAAAAAATATTGTAAAAATTTTGAATATTAAAATGATAAATTTTTTTAACATAAATATGAAATAAATAATAAAATATTTACAAACCTCAGTAGTGATTTTTTAGAAAAGTTTTAATGTAAAAACTATAAAAATTGTTGATACATTTTCCAATTGTAGTGACCACATCTATAGGAAATGGTACTCTTACTGATCTATCTATAATATCCTCCACCGTGAACCTAAGATGATCCATCTCTATCTGTTGATGATGAATAATGTCCCTAATATCATATTTTATCCCATATGAAATAATATGATGCTAGTTATCCTAAATATATAACACAAAATATATGTAAGGTTATGGAGGAGGAGGTGTAAGAGTTAGATATGCAGGAATAGGTGGAGAACTGGGATATGCAGATGGAGGTGGATTAATATGACCATTATTATACAAAAAATTCTAAAACCTAAAATTACACTTATATAAAATGATTTTTTTTATCTTCATTAAAAAAAATGATTCTATGTATCACCACCTAGAAAATGATATATATCACATGTATTTTTATTTTTACTTTCCCCAAAAATGAAATCTGATGTGAGGGTTGATTTTAAATCCCTTCACCTCCTAGTATCCAAAGATAAACATTTATTCATGGATTCTCCACTATTAGGTATATCATATTCCATTTTATAATAAGGGGAAAAACTATATTAGTAAAAACATTTCATGATAATTAAAATACAAATAATAAACACAAAAAATTATCTTGAATAATTGATATATTGTCACCTTTTTCAACACTTTTCCAATCACAAATCAAAATTCTATCTTTCACCCGATCTTGCATTGAAATATAATTCATAATTTTTTTTGATTTAAGACACCTAATATTATCTATATCATCAAACTCAACAAATATCCCATGGTACTATCTATAGAAAAATGAAAATTTTGGTAAATGTGTACTACCACATTTAGCAACCCAGGAAGTCGTATTTACCCCCATTGAACTAGAATAATCTTCTGCATAAAGATCCGATGTAATTGAAGGTTCCAGGTGTTGCATAAGATCCATATGGTGCATTCTCAACTTTACTTTTTATAGTAATCAATAATTAATTTAATATTTACATGACAATAAAATCCATGATCAATGGAATTGAATCAAAGAATTTTTGATGTTTTAGAATGAAAGAACCAAGAATAGAAGCATAAAATATTATTTATAATTAATTTTAACATTTAAATAATTATCTTTTTTTGAAATTGTTTCTTCATTGATGAATCTAAAAATGGATCTACAACATTCTGTCATTTCATCATAGAAACCAAGAGTATATTATCTCCAACAGTTATCCACTTGTGTTCCATGTACCTCCAAACGTCGCTATAGAAATCTCTATTTCCAGTGATGTAGATTCTAATACTTGTATAATTCAACATTTATTTCCTTTATATTAAATTGAATAAGGATTATCTTGATATCTGTAGATTCAAGAGTGGTGGTGATGGAGTATCAATCTATATTATTAAGAGCGTTCTTAGAGAGGTAGCTCTCTAAGGCTTTGCGAGAATTCTCTCGGGGTGTCATTGTGAAAAAAAGAAATATCTACCCAAGAAAATAATATAATTGTGTTTATATACCATTAGGTTTAGAAAATAATAATTTTTCATGTTCTATTATTCTTTATGAAATCCCTATAGAACTCAATTTCTATAATAAAAATAAAAATATTAATTCTTGACATGCACTAAAATTATGAATTAAGTTAAATATTATTTATTAAAATAATATTTAATATATATTATTTATCATTGGTCATATAAAATCTATCTTTAATTCCTCCACAATATTAATCTGTCCTTTAATAATGAATATTTAGTCAATAAAAAAATATCACTGCATTATTCTCCAATAAATAAATAAATATTATATTCACAAAAAAAATGCATATTTATTAAATATTATACTCACAAAATATTATCTTGAATTACTGGTTAATGAATATATACGATCAAGAAAACAAGAAAAATTATTAAACTTAATGCGAGAATAATATTTATTCAACTTGTTAGATAATAAATAATAATATTATTTAACTAAGATTTTGGATACACTTAGTGTGTACCTCTCTTGGCCTCTTTCTTAGTGGCATTAGGAGAAGAAGCCCAAAGTACAAGGTTAAAATTTAGAAATAATCCAAGGAATCCATAAATAAATAATTTAATTCCATAATAACATAATACCTCATTCAAATGCTTATTATGTAATATAATCCCTTTATTGCGATATCTCTAATTAATAAGGTTGCATGCCGGTGCAATCAACCTATATTCCCAATGCCTCTTTCATTGAATTTTCAAAAATTTAAATTTCCTATGGAAAACCATGATCATGGATTTATTTATACTATATAGTTTCCATCAAAGGTCCTAAGATATTAAATTCTATTAAAAAATAGAAGGAAAAGATTGTTTCCCTCATAATTCATTAATGAAATATTACTCATGACACATCCAACATATCCTACCAAACCATAAACATATGTCACCATATTTTTTATCAATAAAACAAAGTACATTTATCACAATACCCATTAATAATAATCTTAACGTCTAAGGATCAATAAACATGTTCACAGATAGTAACATTCAATCAGAAATTTAAAATTGGATTTCCTACTCTCGGGTCTTGTTCTCATAATATCTACACATGATATTACCAAGGGCGTACACCATGAAAAGGTGCCTCGATGTACTATAAGTCTCAACCTATGATATCCATTATCATTTATGTCCCCCAAATGATTTAATATAGATATAGAACATATATTTAAGAATACTATCATGGCACTTCTGGGTTTATATCATAGTGGGGAACTATTATGAACTTTCAATGACACAATAACTCTTAGGGTATTATCACATGATATGTTACGTAGAAGAATAAGCATGAAGTAATAATAAGTTTATTAATATTCAAAAAAATAATATAGGTTATCATAAAGTAAAAAAAAGTTGGTTCGAGGACACCAACACCAACAGAATCCCACTTTCACTAGATTTAACTACTAACAACCTTCAGTCCACTAGCTGTCACATGATACTCATGCTTGTACTAAGATAGTCCTTTATTTAAGGGGTTTTACATGTTTTATTCTATAGTGAATATAATTACTACACCTTAAACAATCTAATAAAAATCCCTCAAGAGGTGATACTTCCAGAGTATAATCTTTGTCTGTTGGTACGAGATTAGCTCTTTTTCTAGATCAACCACTAGAATTTTATCATAATATAATGTGATATGGTCTTTAATGTTAGGTACCACATCAATATCCTATATAATTTTTTTGTAACGACCCAAATTTTATAAATAAGATTCCCCTTATGATTTAATTAAATATCTTACTATGTATCATGGTTATAGAAAACCCAAAAACTTATTTGATTTTATTATATCCTATCAGATTTAAAATATCATTAAACATAATTATCACTGATAATATGGCTGTTTAATAGTGATCCTATGATTAGTTTAAAAATAGGGTTTTGATAAATCCAATTGTCACAGACAAAGGAAGAAGTGACCTCAACACGTAGGATCATACCCTATGAAGCCCATTTATCAGAGATTCTAAGGGAGATAGCCTCACTGGTATTTTTCCTTGACTGAGACCAATATGAGATCCAAAAACTAAATCATGAGAAAAACTATTTACAATATAATTTCAATCTCATCAAGATCACAACCTAAACCAAGTACATTGAACCACCCCATGAAAATCTCACCATCACAGACTTTACCCATAGGCAGTTTGCTAGTGTAATAAAGGGATATATATCAAGACCATAATAATATGAAAATTTATATTTTATTTACAATATAATAATGTTTACATTCACTTCTTATCATTAATTTATAAATTAGTTTTTTATTTTTATAAAATAAAACCAAAATTGTATTTTTAATTAGTATTCGATTTCAACTAAGATTCTTATTTTGATGAATTAATGGATTTTGGAAATAAATAATATTTTAATAAAATATTATTGTTAAATATTTTTTATTAAATATAAATTATCATATAATCTTTATGAATTCAAATATAATTTTTATAAGTGTTTAAGAACTAGTATTGTTAAGAAACCTTGTATTTCTCAATAAATGTCGATTCTTATTTTAAAAATAAAAATAAACATATTTAGAAAATTATTTTTATAAAATGAATATTATTTTTTGAATTTTAAAGTGTTAAATTATCCAATGGTGAATTATTCATAATTTTCCTAGACAATCGAATTTTCATTTAACAATAAAATACAGTGTAAATATATGGTGCATATTATGACATCATAATGACCCAAAAGTGATGTAATAAATACTATAAATGGTATCCACGACCAAATATATTTCCCCCTTTAAATTAATTTAATATTAAGTATATTTAATTAATTTTATAAATCCTTTATGAATCCTCCAAAACCTATAATACATTTTAATGTTTTACAATCATTTCCTTAAGGACATGACTAACTTCAACATCAACAAGGTTAATAATTTTAATAGTTTAGACCTTATCATTATAAAATAATAAAAACCACACCTATTTTTTAGAAAATATGGAAAAAACTATGGCAATGTTTGTGGTTTTTATTACTTTATTATATATATTCCAAAACCAATGTTTGAGAAATAATAAAGAACTCCCCTCTTTTTTCCTATATAAACCCACCCATGATTGCATTTGTCTTCACTAAAAAAATGGAGAACATACTTAATCATTCTTCTAATATATATATTCCTCCTAAGGCACCCTAAATCTCTCAATAACCACTTACCAAGCATTTGGAATCACTCTCTTTCTCTCTTCTTATTGTTCAAGCACCGCTTTTATGTTAACCCTACCAGTTTCCATTTATTGTTGTTTGTGTATGTTTTAATAAAAACCTACCAATTTAATTTTTATAACATGTGATTATAGAATCCTTTCACTCTCTTTAATCCCTCCCATTAACCTTTATGTACACCTATAACCATTTTGAAATTTATTAAGGGATCATCTTCTAATATTCTTTATTAAGTTTCTTCTTTATCTTATGTCTTTTATATCCATTTACTATTGTTGGGATATGTTATTTAATTTATTATTATTGTAATTTTTATGTTTAAATGATGACATAACCATTTAAATCTCATCAATCCCTTTCATCAAGACTTATACTCCCCCATTATGCTTCTGAAATTTCACCGTGATTTTCCATGCCAAAAACTTTTGTAGTGAATACTCGTACCCATTTCCTATCAAGGGTTTCAAACTTTATGAACTTTTTAAAATTTTATTGGGTAATTAAATGTATTAATCACACACTCCATGATTATGGAATAAAATATTATGATGAATGAATCCATGTTTTATGATCTATGTGGCACACTTAAGTATGAGAATGAAATGAAAGTGATGAGTGCAACTAAAATTATATGATACATTAATGCATTGAGTAATGTTTCAGTATCATTATATCAAATGAAAGATATTAGGGAGTGAACCTAATATGTCAAAGTACTTTTTCCATCATTATATATCGGAAGTTATCCTTGACCTATGTTTATGATTTACTGTTTTAAGTTGTTGGTACATTTCTCATGTCACTTTTATGATTATCATACTATATCATGCATCATTGTTCAGGACTATGATTATCACTCCTTTTGTGACCCATTGATATTCCTTTTTTCTAACATGAATTAACTTACTAAGGATATTCCATGTTTATTCTCTTACTAGGGTTTATAGTTCACCCATTTTATTATATATGTCCCTAGGTTATCCCATGAATTTTTAAGTATGAAAGAATAATATGATCACGTTAAAGAAGTTTTCAATAATAGCTATGTTTTCCCTATTTTAATTTGTTATAAAATACACCTAATTAAAAAATACACTAAAATGATCAATATTATAGTTTTTATTATGTTTAATCTCTTCTAATAAATAAATAATTAATGTGTAATAAAGAGTATAGTTGTTATAGTTGGTATCAAAGGAAAAGTTTAGTTATTTTTGGGATTAGGATTAGAAAACTCTAGAAAAAGACATAGGGATAAAAAGAAGTATAATAAAACATCTCCTAAATTATCTAAAGTATATATTAAGTGGTTTATCAATAAAGTACATCTATGTTTGGATACTACAAGTATATGTGGCTGTGGCATAGATGTACATTGGGATAAAACCCAAAACACCATGTTGAGCTAGACTCGACTGGGAACTATTGCATGAAAATGGACCTTGCTGCACACTTGGTTTGACACTCCTAGGGTATATATTCTGGTAAATTCATAAGCTCATTATAAACCATTATTAAGGGAAATAAAATCCTATATAAGTATATGTATGAAAATATATCATATGTGACATATATTGAAGCATAAAAATTCATAAATTAAGACATAAATGTCATTTATAAGTTATCTCTTTAAATTCATTTAATTCCCAAATATTTGTTTAATAGTTTAAAAATAATCATCACTAATTTCCCCCTTATTATATCCAATGGAAAGAAATATGAATAATCAAGTAAACAACCAATGTGAAGGGAAATGAAGGGACTTCCTGACAAGATGCCTAACCTAATGGGAGCATGAATAATAAACTTTGTAAAGATACTCTCTCAAGTAACTCAGGTTCTGAATATATAACTAGATCAGGAGGAGTGACCAAATCCCCCTAAGAAAGAAAAAGCTACAATTTAGAGCTTTATGAGGCCAATTCCATCGGTATTCAAGGAATCATCTGATCCCATAATCATAGAACAATGGATTAAGTCCATTGAGAAGATCTTATCCATCCTTAAATATTCTGTTAAAGAGAAGGTTTTACTATGGAGAAAAATTTGATCAGTGGTGGAATTAATCTTGAATATAAAGTCTATTGAAGAGATAAAAGTTATGGGGTGGAATTAATTCTATAAATTTTTTTTCAATAAATATTTTTCTCACACTCTCTAACTAAAAATGGAAATTATTTTCCTTGCCCTTAAGAAAAAAGATGATGAATCTATCATAGAGTACGAGGAAAATATCATAAGACTGGTACAATACACCTCTATCTTTGTCATTAAACCCAAATGAAAAGTTAACCACTTATTTGTTGGGATAAAACCTGGTCTATGAAAAGCCCTTGAAATTCGAGACTTTGATAACTATAAAGAAATTTCTGATGTTTTTTCAACATCAAAATAGAGATAAGTGAATCTCAAGGAATAAGAAATGAAAAGTAGAGTTTAATTATAGTGGTATGATGAGTAAATCTATTTTTTTAATAAATTTTAACATCACACTTATCAAAAGTGCAGAAATAATCACCCTGAAAATTACCTAAAGGGAACAAAGAAATGCTTGAGTTTTGGGAATGAATGAGACTTAGTTGGCGATTGTCGATTGGGGTAAACCCACTAATGCAATGGAGGAAAAAATTATCTAGTTAAACCTCAACGCATTGTTCATTATTTTAACTAAAATAAACTATGATAATTTTCAAACAAATTCAAAAATAGAAGTTTTCTTGGAGACAAACAAAAACCTTCAAGTTAGCAAGGGAAAGATTTCTCTACCACAACCACTAAAGTGGATCCTGATAACAAAGTAGTGAAAGGTACACTAGTTATTAATTAAAGAATAGTGAACATACCATTTTATTTTGGTTCTAAAAATTCCATTATATCATGAAAGTTTAGTAGAATTATTCAAACACCACCATAAATCATGGAAGTAGAGTTGTCGATGAAAATGAAAAACGGGGAAATTATTGCATCTTGAGTATATAAAATCCCTTATAAATATTTGTGGTGTAAACTTCCTAGTAAATCTTTTGATACTAACTTTGGTGTAATTTTATGTAATTATGGGTATGGATTGGATATCCCTATATAGATCCAACATAAATTTCCGTGAGAAGGAAATCACTTTCTATATCATGAATCGTCCTATGATTCTGTACAAATTAAGGGATATGGATAAATATTCTTTAGAAATGACATCTCAAACATGGACATTATTTTTATATGAGATATCACATCTAGCTGAAATGATTGAGTCTAATGAAAAGATCAACCTTTAAGACTTTCCAATTTTAAGGGAATACACTGAAGTGTTTCCTGGAGAATTGCCTGGTCTTCCTCCTAGTTAAGAGGTTGCATTTTCAATTGAGCTTATTCCTGGGTCATTGTAATTATCCAAGAATCCATATTATAATATGTGTTGTGGAACTTTAGGAGATGAAGAAAAAACTACAAGAGAATCTAAATATGGGTTCATATTCCCAAGTGCTTCACCTTGGGGTGCACTAGTACTATTCATCAAGAAGAAGGATGGGTCAATGAACCTCTGAATTGATTATCATGAGGTAAAAAAGACCACGATAGAGAAAAAGTATCATCTTCCATAGATTGATTACATGTTTGATCAGATATGTGGAACAAAATACTTCTCCAAGGTGGATATTTGGTCAAGATATTATCATGGTTGAATAAGAAGGATATCCCCAAGTCTACTTGTTGAACAAGGTATGATCAGTATGAGTTCATATTAATGCTATTAAAACTTAGTAATTCTCTATAAATATTAATGGAATCAATTAATAGAGTCATTAATGATTACTTTGATAAATTTATAATTGTATTTATGGATGATATTCTAATATACTCTAAAATAATGGATGATAATGAGAAGCATTTGAGAACTATGATAAAGACCTTATGAAAAGAGAAGATTTATGGAATGTATAGAAAATGTGAATTATGGTTTAAGGAAGCCTCATTATTGGTGAATATTATCACAAGTGATGGGATATCCATGTATTATTTAAAGATATAAAAAATTTAAGGATGTAAAAGGACAACATATGCGACAGATAACCATAGTTTCCTTTGATTAGCTTGGTACTATCATCAAGTTGTGAGAAATTTATTACAATTTTAAAACATTCAAACTAAGATAAATTGGTAGGGAGTCAAGTTTTTTGGGAATGATTAAAGTGAAGATATCTTCAAGGAATTGAAAAAGAGGCTTATCACTATACCTATACTCACACTAATCACAAGTTGAGAACATGTCATGGTATTTGGTGATGCTTTGAAGAAGGGATTGGGATGTGTGTTAATGTAGAATGAAACAGTAATCACCTATACTTCATGAAAATTGAAAGTTCATGAATCGAAATACACAAAACATGATCTAGATTTGGATTCAGTGAACTTCACATTGAAAATATGGTGGAATTATCACATTGGGGAGAAGTGTGAAATATATATGGATAAAAAAATCCTTAAGTATATATTCACATATAAAGATCTGAATATGCACCAACAAAAATGGTTAGAGAAGATCAAGGACTATGACTAATCAATCCACTACTATATTGGGAAAGTAAATAAAGTGGAATATTATCTAAGTAGAAAGGATCAAATAATTTTATTATTTATGATAATTGAGAAGGATCCAATATTCTTATATTTAAAAAATATGGACATGGGAATCATAAAAGAAGGAACATCATCAATCCTTTAACAAATGATTGCTCAACCATACCTTCTAGAGAGGATAAAGTATGCTCAATGAGATTTTGTGAGAATTAATAATAAAGAGGAAGCTATAATAAAAGGTAAATACTTGGAGTTTAATGTTAATGAAGAAAGAGTTGAGAGATTCATGTAACAACTATGTATACCATCTAATCATGAGTTAAAGAAGGATCTGTTGGATAATGCACATAGTTATACTTTCTCCCTCCATCTAGGAAGTACACTGATGTACCAAGATCTTAGATATCACTATTTGGTGGGAATATACGAAGAAGGAGATCATATAATATACATCAATATGTCTTGTATTCCCATAATTGAAGGTTGAAATGTAAAAAATCCAATGGGGTGATAAAATCATTACCCATACCTACATGGAAATGAGAAAACATCACCATGGAATTTTTCACTCGTCTTATAAATACATCAAGAGAAAATAATTCAATATGGGTTGTGGTGGATGATATTACAAATATTGCACACTTACATTTGAATCTGAGAGGAATTCTCACTCGATCAACTTTCAAGGATATACATTTGAGAAGTGGACATGAGGTATGTAATGCCACTATTTATTGTATCTGATTTAAATCCAAGAGTTTCCTAAAAGTTCTATAAGAGTATCCAAAATTCAATAAATAATGAGTTGAACTTTAGAATGGATTATCTTCACCAAACTCATGGAAAATATTAGCAGACTATCCAAACACTCTAGGACATGTTGAGAGAATTCTGAATTGACTTAAAAGGAGGATGAGATCAATATCTTCATCTGGTAGATTTCTCATACAATAAATGTTTCCACTAAATCATCCAAGTGAATACTTATTAATCCCTTTATTGTAAGAGGTATATGTCACCTGTATGTTGTGATGAAGTTGGGGAACACAAACTGTTTGGTCTTGAAATGGTCGAGGAAATGATGGAAAAGGTCAACACCATTTAGCAACATATCAAGGATGCTCAGAGTCGACAAAAGATCTATACTGAAAATTGTCAAAGAGACCTAGAGTTTGAGGTTGGGGACATGGTATTACTCTTTATATATCTATGGAATAAAGTCATGAGATTTGGGAAGAAGGGAAAGCTTAATCCAAGACACATCCGTCCCTTTGATATCCTTGATCACATTGGAGCAGTGGCCTATCGACTAGAACTCCCAACTAACATATCTTAATTACATGATATTTTCTATGCATCCCTATTGAGGAAGTACTTACCAGACCCCTCACATGTACTCAATCCAAACATGGTACTATTGGAGAATGAACTTTCCTATGAGGAGTAACCAGTGAATAAATTAGTTCGTAGAGAAAAAGTTATATGAAATAAGAAAATTCATATGGTAAAATTACTATAGAGAAAACAAAAGTTTGAAGAAGTGACATGGGATCTAGAGGAGGTGATGAAATGGAATGACCCTCATCTATTTTATTATGTGAAATAAAAATTTTGAGGGAGAAATTTTGGAAGGGGGGAAGATAGTAATGAATTGATCTTTTATAAATAAAACTACCTTTATGATTTAATTAAATGTATTGTTATATATTATGGTTATATAAAACAAATGAACTTCATTGGTTTTATTACATCCTATCGAATTTAAAATATCATTAAGTGTCTTTACCATTGATGATATAGCCATTGAATAGTGATATTATGATTAGTATAAATATAGGGTTTTGATAAATCCAATTCGCATAGATAAAGGAACTAATGACCTCCACTAGTAGGATCATTCCCTATAAATCCCATTTATCAGATATTATGATGGAGATAGAATCATTGGGATTTTACCTTTACCAATCCCAAGTTAAGATCTAATAACTAAATCATGAGAAATTCTATTTATAGGAGAAGTTAAAGCTCATCGAGATTATGGCCCAAACCATGCACACCGAACCACACCATGAAAATCTCAGAATCACACACCTTACGCTTAGGGAGTTTTCTGGTGTATTAAAGGGATATGTTTCAAGACCATAATAATATCAAAATTTATATTGTATTTTCAATATAATAATTTTTATATTTACTTCTTATCATTACTTTATAATCGATTTGATTTTTTATTTAATAAAAAACAAATTGTATTTTTTAATTAGTATTAAATTTCAATTAAGACACATTTTTTGTCGAATTAATGAATTTTTGAAATAAATAAAATTTTAATAATATATTATTGTTAAATAATTTTTATTAAATATAAATTATCAAATGATTTTCAGAAGTCAAATGTAATTTTTATAAGTATTTAAAAAATTTTATTATCAAAATCCCAACATTTCTTAATAATTTTTGATTATTATTTTAAAAATTAAAGTAAAAATATTTTAAAAATTATTTTGTTAAAATGAACTTTATTTTTGGAATCATAATTTCAAAATTATCCAATGGGTAATTTTCCTTAATTTTCTATGACAATTGATTTTTCATGTAATAATTAAATACTATATAAATATACGGTGTGTATGATGACATCATAATGACCCAAAATTGATATAATAAGTACTATAAATGGTATAAAAGACTAAATATATGCTTCATAATTAAAATAATGTGATCTTAAATTTATTTTATTAATTTTATAAATCCTATATGAATCCTCCAAAACCTATAATATATTATAATGTTTTAAAATATTTTCTTTAAGTAGATGATCCAATTCCACATATACAAGGGTATTATTTTAATAAGTTCATCCCATTAAATTATAAAATAATGAAAATCACTCATCTATGTCAGAAACAAGGGGGAAAAAATATGGTAAGATTTTTTTTGTT
The DNA here is from genome assembly GCA_963277665.1 of Viscum album. Taxonomy (NCBI): domain Eukaryota; kingdom Viridiplantae; phylum Streptophyta; class Magnoliopsida; order Santalales; family Viscaceae; genus Viscum; species Viscum album. Next base: position 103,029,670 of record OY728156.1, read on the forward strand.
TTTATTACTTTATTATATAGAGTCCAAAACCTAAGTTTGAGAAATAATAAAGAACTCCACTTTATTTTCCTATATAAACCCACCCAAGCTCCCATTTATCTTCACTATAAAATCTGGGATAACATCCTAACTCTTACCTCCCATATATCAAGTAATAAAAAGGTTCCCCCAATCTCTCAATAAGCTCCTCTGAATAATTTGGAATCACCCTCTCAAGGTAAGGGATTTCTCTATTCTTTTTATTCGAGCACCTCTTTTATGTTAAGCCTCTTAGTTTACATTTTTGGTTGTTTGGGTATGTTTTCATAAAAAAATACTAATTTAATTTTTATTACCATGTTATGATATACCCATTTTAGTCTCGTTAATCCCTCACATGATACTTTATGTACACCCATCACCATACTTAAATTTAGTAAGGGATCATCATCTTCTTCTATTGTTTCAAGTATCTTATTTATCTTATGTATTTTATCTCTATTTAATATTATTGGTACATGTTCTTATATACCCCCTTACAATCCATTTTATGTTTAAATGATGATATACCCATTTAAATTTCAAAAATTTCTTCTATGAACATTTATACACCCTCGTTATGTTGCCTAAATTTCACCGTGATTTTCCATTCCAAATAATTGTCTAGTGAATACCCATACCCATTTACTATAAAGGGTGTTCAAATTTATGCACTTATAATTACTTAATTTTGGAATTAAATGTATATATCCAACAATCCATGATCTTGGAATAAAATATGATAATTAATGAATCCATGTTGTGTGATCTATGTGGCACACTTAAGCATGATAATGAAACGAAAATGATGGGTGAACTTAGAATTATATTGAGCTCCAATGCATTGGGTAATGTTTTAGTCTCATGAGACATCAAATAATAGATTAGGGACTGAACCTAATCCATCACAGTACTTTTCTCATCATGATGTCTTGGAATTTATCCTTGAATTATGTTTATGATGAAGTGTTTTAGGTTATTTCCACATTTCCCAAGTTTCCTTTATGATTTTCATGATATATCATTCCTCATTGTTCAGGTTTATGATTATCACTCCTTTTATGCCCCATTGATATTCTTATTGCCTAAAATATATTAATTTCTTCATGTTATTCCATTTTTATTCCCTTACTTGGCTTTATACCTCACCACTTTCTTATGTATGTCCCTAGGTTATCCCATGTACCTTTAAGTATGAAAGAGTATTATGATCATGGTAAGGATGTTTTAAATAATGGCGATGTATTCCCTATTTTAATTAATTAGGTAATGTACCTAATTCCCCAATACACTAGATTTATCGATCTTATAGTTTTTATTATGTGCAATATTATGTAATAAATCACGAATTAATGTGTAATAAAGAGCCGGGTTATCATAGCTTTTAATCTAAACCGATTAATTGAATGCATTCGAAGCCGATATATACTCAAAATTCATAGAAAAATCATCGAAAACATATTTATTTAAACTCTTCCAGCTCACAGTTCCACTATTTATACGAAAAACATATCCTGGATGTGACATCATACCATTCTAATCTATTTCAAAACTAGTATCTGTATAACCCTTGATGACTAGATCCTCATATACTACATACACAAGGAATATATCCTTAGTTATTATTGGATACTTAAGGATAGACTTAATAAAAGACTAATGTTGTTCCCATGGATTATGTTGATATCTTCCTGCCATGTTTAATGTATAGGAAACATAAAATCCAGTATATAATATAGCATACATGATTGATCCTATCACTGAAGAATATGAGATATTACTCATTCCCTCATTCTCTTATTATGTTTGAGGAAATTGTTTCATAGAAATATGTATACCATGTGACACTAGAACCTATACCCTCTTGGATTTTTATATACTAAATCTATTTAGTATCTGTTCAATGTATGTACTTTGACATATTCCAAGAAGCCTCTTGGATCTATCACAAATAATATTGATCCTTAGAATATAGGCTACTTCACCTAATTCCTTTATGGAGAAACACTTGTTTAATTAGTACCTAATATACTTTAATACTGATATGTCATTTCTAATAAGTAATATGCAATTAACGCATACAACTGGGATAAGGACCACATTTCCACTAAAATGATTGTAAACACATGGATTACATTCATTACTAATGAAACCAAAATATTTTATATCTTTATTGAATAAACTTTTCCATGACCTCGATATTTTCTTCAAACTATAAATAGATCTCTATATCTTGAAAATATTTTTGACATCCCCTTAAGTCATAAACCCTTCAGGTTGTGTCATGTAGACATATTTCTGAAGGTTCCTATTAAGGAAAGTTATTTTTATATCCATATTCTAAATTTTATTTTCATGGTAAGATTCTATAGAAATTAGAATCATGATGAATTTAAATATGGAAACTATTAAAAAGGTTTATTCATAACCAATGCCATGAATGTTTTTAACCATTTAGCTGCTTTCCTTGCTTTATAGGTAGTTACTCTAACTTCTATGAACAGTTTCTTACTTAACATCAACTTGCAACCAATAGGCTTTGTATCAACTGGTAGATCAAACAGAACCTATAATTTGTTCTAATATATGAAATCCATATTATAATTCATGGAATCATTCCATCTTTTATCTTTTAATCTCTCTACTACCTATTTTTAGGATACAATTTCATTATTGTCAACCAATAATGAGTCCCCATATTCGGAGGATAGAAAAACATATCTATTTGGTTCTATTACCTCTTTGGTTCTCCTATAATGTACTTGTGTATTATGAACAAATTCTTCCATGGGGACTTGTGGAATATATTCTTGTACCAAATCTTGTGTATCTTTAGAATCAACTTCATCAAAGTCAATATTACTCCCATTATCTTTCTTAAGGTTTTGATAAATCTCAAGAAATATATATTCCATGGTGATAGTAACATTTGGTATAAGAGGTTTTATAGGCACTATCCATTTGTTTTTTAGATACCCTATAAAGATACACTTTGTGCTAGTGGGTTTTAGTTTGTTTCCCGAGAAGGCCTTAAAAAATTACTAACAACCCTATACACAAGTATGTGACAGATCAAGTATCCTTCCACTCCATAATAAAAAATTAATTTCATTTTCCACTTTATTTTGTACTTGGTTTAGTGTGTAATAAAAAGTTTGTAACATATATCCCCAAAAGGATAGTGTAATATCTATATGAATCATCATAAATCCTTTCACTAACACTATTCCATTGTTGTGTATAAGGTGGAGTGAGTTGAGATAAAATCTTATACTCTCATATAAAGTCAATAAACTCTTGGTTATGAAATTCACCACTTTGATCCAATAAAAGCTTCTTTATATTTATTCCAAGTTGATTGTATAATTTATTCTTGAATTCATTTTTTTTCAAAGGACTCAGATTTATAACTCATTAAGTACATATAGTCATGTATACTAATTTCTTGAGTAAAATTTATGAATTAGGAATACCCACCTTTAGATTATACTGGAAATGGTCTACACACATCAGTTTGTACCAATCCTAAAAGCTCTATTGCACTTTATACCTATCCACCAAATACTGGTTTTGTTATTTTTCCTTGAGAAAAATCATGACATCATTCATGTGGTTTTATCTCAAAAGAATCTAAATAACCATATTGATAGATATTTTTTAAATTATTCTTGTTTACACGACCAAGATGGTGATACCATAGTTGGGTGTTATATGAGTCACGTGAACATGATTCGTTATATATTTCCAATACTTGGTTTTTATAATTTAATACATAAATATAGTTATTTATATTTCCCATAACATAACATATTTTTCCATTATAAAAGAATAAAAGTTTATTTAAAAATTTGAAAATAACATAATCTTTATCTAATAAGGGCACAAAATTTATGTTCTTTGTAATAGTTGGTACATAATTAAAATATTTAAAACCAATATCCTTCTTATTGGAGACAAAATGTGGTAGTCTCTAATGGCTATATCATCCAACCTCACACCATTGGAAGATTCCAAATCCACCTATCCTATATAAATATTTTGGAATCTAATTGGTTCCTATATTTGGATATAAATGTGAGAACCACATGCTACATATAATAAGGAATGTGTAAATATTGAATGATTACACTTAATAATTATTTTTTTATCTTCCCCTTAATTATGGGTGCAGTTCCTCTTCTAGTGGATTTTCTTTCCACATGTAAAACATATCACTTCCTTTTCCTTGACCTTCCTCTAGATATTAATCTTGTTGGAATGATGTTTCTTGGGATATTTAAACTTTTTATGAGTCTTGGGCCCCTTTTCCTTACTCTTCCTTTTATTATTCACCATAAGTACTATAGGTTTGTCATGAACCATGCCATTTTCAACTTAGAGGATATAATTAAGAAGCTCTAAAATAATATTATCACTGTTACTCATGTTATAATTAGTAATAAAAATGGATACAGTCTTAGTATTGAGTAAAGTATGATATTTATGTAGAAATCATCTAGGAATTTATAACCTAATATGTCAAAGTGTTCAATATAGCCAATAATATTGATTATATGTGACTCAGATCATATCAAATATCCATGATTTGTTGAATTTTTTTGAGAACTCTTATCTTTATTGTCTCACCTTATCTTGATATAGATAGTGAAGTTGATACATAATGTTATCCACATCCATGCCTTCATATTGATTTAAAATATTATTGGTCATATAAGATTTCATGAACCACAAAACATATGAGGAATTGTTCAAATGTGTATCATTTAGAGGTAACTCTTCTCAAATAGTCTATTTATTATGTTCTTCTGGAATAAGTTCTTCAAGCATATACAATTTCCTTTTATGGTGTCAGATAATGCATAATCACCTTTGACACTCTTGGAAATTTGTTCCTATGATAAGGTTTTCCTTATCAAGTATGGATCAAAATGATATGTTTGAATTAATTTTTAATTCTATTTCTAAAAATGAGAAGAGAATAATTTAGGTGATTTATCAGATAAAATTAGTCAAATTAATAAATATTTTATTTATTAATCTCCCACTATTTTATTGAAACCCAATATCCCTCACCATTTACTTTTAAATATTCCATTTCTTGAAAATTATAGTGGAAAGGATTCATATTCCCCTTCCAATTTAACCAACTTTAGTTGGTTAAGAAATTTTAAGGGTTTTTCATAGGAATTATAAATTCCAAATGCATTAGATCATAGTTCCTTGATCAGTTGAGTGGACTCCTTAATCATAAAATACTTAAAAATATATTTCCTCAACATTTTCATCTTAGTTACACCATGTATGACTTTGACAGTCTATCCCTAAGATGACCTAAGTTAAGTCAACCCAAAAATTCATGTTAGAATTCTCAAATTATTGAAAACACCCCGAATTTGTCAGGATAGGCACTTTAAACTATGGTTTAATTTTAACTTAAGTAGCATAAGGCTATACTGATATAATATATATAATTGAGGAATTTTATTTTTATGATTCAATTTTCCATTTTATATTTATTACATCATTTTTAATATTAAGTGGAATTACACAAGTTATTAACCATGTCTTAGATGAAATTTAATCATAATCCAATTTATTTTTGTTATATGTTTCATATTCATTAATTTATCAATTCATGTGATCATAACATAAAATCCATAATGAAATAACCATGAAACCTGATAGAAACAACATAATAAATGGGCATGATCATGACATTTTACTAATAGTTATTTTTTTAGAAGATGGTGAACTAACCGTTGAACTAGGGAAAAACTCCTTGAACCATTTTATAGTTCATTTTGAAGCTTTCTACTTATCCACCTATATATCTCTATTGTATTGGTCTTTCCTTAGATCCAAACATGAACCACCTCTACTATATTTGGAGATCTATTCATTACATATGATTTTACTCACATGCACATGAGGGGAACCAATGGATTGGTTAATGGGTTTACATAAAAGAAACCATGTGATCATAGGACCTAACATAATGAGGGGAGGGATGTTTTGCATTCCATTAATTTAATTTAATAATAAAATAAAAGGGAAACCAATAACCTATGAAGTTATAGTCTATGGTTATGATCATCCTCATGCATGAAATGAATTATGAATTTAATAAAATATCATTCAATTCTAATCATCCTTATTTTATATAAATTATTCTTGAACCAATTAATTATATTCTTTAATTAATCAATTCTTTTATCTTAATTCTTATTTGAACATTATTGACCTTTTCATCCATACTAATTTTAATAAAATTAAGTAAATTTATTTAAAATTAATCGTGTACAAAAATGCACCTTAGAGGTAACACAATGAGTACCCATCTGAACTAACCAATGTGTATTATATTCATATATTGTTTTCTCATAAAGCATATAAAAACATGATTTATCAAGTAATTTCATGTATTTTACTATCAACTTAATGACCATACCTAACACATGGTATTTATGTAGCATGTTATGTTTCAATGCACGTAGAATAATAATAATATTACAAGTTATATATGATATGCAGTTCAGAAAATTATGTATAAATTAATTTGAAACAAATATATATATATATATATATATATATATATATATATAAACCATCACATATAATGTATTATCAACTTAATTATCAAACAAAATACATGATGATAAGGTTTAAGTAGTATAATAAATTAAATTTTATTTTGTGTGATTTGGTAAAAGTACAAGGTGTGTACATTCTAATTACATGTAGTGTATTATTCTCACCGTCTATCAATGGCACATTCTTAGGGACTCAGCATGTAATCATGCCATGGGAAATTATGGAGTACGTGATGTGTACATGGGATATACAGTGTGTGGTATGTGAGTTACACTATCACCAGCCATGTAGGCCATGTATGTAATTACATGAACCATCTTTAACAAATATACTACACATCATGTATGTAATTTACACAAAATGTACTATGTCTGACCTTATTCCAAGATATAACGATCACCACATAGTGTATTTCAATACACATTACATGTAATAAATTCACAAGGTTCTAATTAAATCTAAATTAATTCAAAGTTCATTAAATAAAGGTACATGGTGTGTACCTCCGGGTTATATTCCGTGTACTCTTTTGTTGTCTACAATGACTCCTCAAAACCTCTAGATGAGTTATTCAAATTTATTTCATTTATAAAATTAATTGATTTGATTATATTTATGAGAACAAATAGAAATAATATTAGATCTTTAAATTCAATTTAAATAATGATTTAACTGGAATTGAAAACGAACAAAAAATGCATAAATCAATGAATGAACTTTAAATAATTATAAATAATTATGTGACCCCTATGACACCACTTGAAGGTTTTGATCACAACAGAAGCACCATATAGGGAATGAATATGTCATATTTTTGTTGTAATTGATGATTAATATGATATTTACATTATGATAAATGCCATGATAAAAAAACTAAATCAAATAATTATTAATGACTGAGAACACCAAAACTAAATGAAAGATAATAACATATTATTTATAATAACTTTAAATAATTAAAGAATTACCTTATGAGAAAATCCATCTTCATTGATGGATTTTACAATATCTCTGTGTCTTTCCATCATTGAATTATATAAATCAATAGTGGATTTCCTCCAGTGATTATCCACATATGTTCTACAAACCTCCGAATGTTACCATAGTAATATCTAGGTTCTATCTTGGTATATCATAATTCTTGATTCATTCATATTTGATCCCCCCAAAAATCACTTGAAGAAGGATTTTTTGATCTCTCTAGACTGGAGAGTGGTAGTGGTGGAGGATTTCACTCCATTCTTGAGAGTGTTCTTGGGAGGGATCTCTCTAGGGATTTGAGAGGATTCACTCCTGGCATCCTTATGCACAAACAATTAAATGGATACCCAAGAAAATAATATAATTGAGTTTTTATACTATAAGGGTTAGAAAATAATAACTGCGCATGCACCCTTATTCTTTCTATAATCTCTATAGAACCCCATGTCTATAATAATAACAAAAAAACAACAAAAACAATAACAAAAAAACAACAAAACAATGTCATCATTATTATTATTTCTTGACATGTGAAAAACTCATGAATTTAATTAAATATTATTTATTAAAATAATATTTACCATATTTATTAGTTCTCACCGAACTTATAAACTCAGTTATCCATTCCTCCAAAATATTTACCGAACCTTGAAGAATGTCTATTTATTTTATAAACAAATATCACTAAATTATTTGCTAATAAATAAATCAATATTATCTTCAATGAATAACAAATAAATATTTATTAAATATTCCTCTCACAATATATTCTCTTGAATAACTGGTGAAGGAATATATGTAATGACTTGGATTTCCCCAATCCTTTCCTTTGTGAAAATCCGGTGCTTGTGGTATTCTTAGGGGTCATACTGGTTTTGTTTCGGGGGTTTTATAAAAATAAAATTCACCAATAAGTTTCATTGAAACAGTGGCACCGTAATAGTGGCACCATGACGATAGTACACTAAAATAGTTGAACTGTAATGGTGGCACTAAAATAGTAGAACACTGAAACAGTGGCACCATAACAGTGACACTGAAATGGTAGCGCACCGTAATGGTGGCACTGAAATGGTAGCACACTGAAACAGTGGCACCATTACGGTGGAACCTTGATGGTGTGACACTAAAATAGTGGCACTGTAATGGTAGAACCATGATGGTTCCACACCAAAACTGTGGCACCATGATAGTTCCACACCGAATTGGTGGAACACCAAACAATTTCTAACAATTTATTTTTTTTCCATTTTCCCATGTTTTCCCAATTTTTCCCCTCTAACATCTTATTTTATGTAAACCAAGTTTTTATACTTCCTAAGGTGTTTTAAGGGAGTTTTAAATGGTATTAATTATATATTTAATATCCTAACGTCTTGGGGGATTTTAGATACTCAAACCGTGTGATCTTGACCATGATCCCACGATAATAACTTTTGGAAACCATTCTTCCTTTAAAATAGGATATGACTCTTCAAAGATGGCATCTTACCTTCCTAGTGTGTTTTTATTTCCCTTTTATTGATCCTAGATCCTTCCTCCCTAGATGAGTCATGCGCCTATGCTAGAGCCTATCTGCTTAGCTTTCTCAGAGTTTCATATTGCTCTCGTGATCCCATATTCATGGCGCAAGAAGGGTCTTCAATCATTTGATCATATAGGTAGGGATTTATTCTGTATCTATTTAATTTTTCATCATGAGGGTTGGGTATACTCATGATTCTGTATGAGTAAGGTCTGAATAGTTTTCCTAAAATGAGAAATAAATAAGAAGTGATTTTGATCAAAAGATAACATGGGTAAATAAATTAATGGTCAGGGTGTGGATTGATTCTTTTTTTATCCTTGATTATTCTATGGTTTTTGTGGTTGTATGAATCCTAAAAATAATGGCTATTTGTGGTCTTTTCCCATGCACTGGTGACGTTCTATTTTTTTGAGATGCTTGAATAAATGACTATAACATTAAAATCTACTTAATCATGTATTTTTGGTTAAATAAATGGATATCCCAGGATAAAAACTATTCTGTGATCTGCCCTATTATATTAAAGTGAAATTAAAAAAGCTATGTTGGTTAAATATGAATACACTTGGATTGATAGATGTGGTTATGTGCTGTTTGTTATGGTTTGGGTGATGCAGGATTAGTATGTGAGGCCGTACAGGGGGTGTGTTTGTATCCCAGTTTGAGAGACTAATTTATTGTGTAATTTATGGAATTCTAGGCAGTGGGACTACCTTTGTTTGTCTTGTGTCCACAGAGTGACATTGGGTAGTTGGAATACAGTGTGGTTATGAAATTATTATGCAGTTAGACTGCATCGGGGAATTGTGTGGGCAGTGAGGCTACATGGATAGGTTGTAAGAGAAGGTTTGTGGGGTATAATTTTGAATAATGATAGTTTTAAATGTCTAAATAGGTGTCTAGGAAGGATGGGGGTTTGTGCAGTAGACTATAAAATCCGGTTTTGTCTTGTTTTGCAATAGGACTACAGTTTGGTTTTACTTGTTGTTTTGGTATGGTTACAGTTGGTAGTTTCTTCGTAGTAATGGAATAAATTATATTGGATCCCTTAAAAAAATTAATGGAGTGTGATAAAATTAAAAGGGTTTGGGTTTATTCATTGGCAGTAGCTATTGTGTGGTTGCGCATATATGGGTAGTAGCAAAAGTGGTGCTGGTGGGCTTATTTAGTTGTTTGGTTGAAACCCGTAGGGTAGGCTGAGTGTTTGACTACCTATATGTATATATTTAATCTCCTTGTTATTTATATATTCACCCCACCCTTATTGAGAACCATGTGACGAACACCCCCATTTCATGGGGGAGGGATTCTTTCCCAACATCCCGGTGGGAGGATGGATGGCTGGTTACTAACTTTCTTCCTCAAACCCTCTTCTAGGTTCTTACAGCTTGAGCGTATCCAATCAGACTGTAATGGCTTTAGGCTTACCATAGTCTAAGACCCTTTGGGTGAGGGTTTTTTGTGGATGAGAGGCCTATGTTTTTACAGGCCAAGTTTGTTTTTCCCAAGTGTCTTTGGGAATAATCCTAGGTGTATTTGGGTGAGAGACGTGATTGTTGTGGCCCATGTGTCTGTGGGTGTGGTGTGTAGTATGGATGTTACCTAGGTGTGTGTGGTAAGTTTGTGGTAGTGGGAATATGTATGGGAAGAGTGGTAGTGTCAAGATGTTATCCATTTGTAACGAGTAGTTAACTAGTGGGAATGTGGTACGAGGTATCCAAATATCGATGTGCTTATACTACTACTTTACTTAACTTGTGTTATTTGGTGAGCGTACCTTGGTGAGGCTAGGATGGTTAGTACTCCTTGTTAGGTTCTTGAGTTTATGTTTTTTTCTCACAGGGGAATTATCATGTTCCCCCACTTGTGCATGAGTAGTTTTGTTTCCCTACTAAGAATACTTGTATTCTCACCCTATGTATGTAAAACATTTTTTAGGTTTCTAGGAAAACTTTGAGGACTGTGATGGACTTTACTCGATTGAGCATAGATATAGTTGATCTTTCTTCTTAGTTTCTATTATTTTGGTACTTTACTTTGGAGTTTTCATTGTACATTGTATCAGATTTACTTTTGAACATGCATGTGGTAATGGATTGTGGATTTACTTTTACTTGTAGTATTCAGAGTTTCTGGGGATTTACCATCTTATCTCATAATCTTGTTATATAAAAATGGGATATTCCTTCCATATTATGTGAGATTCTATACCCTTGGTGCTAGTCACCACTCTGGGGCCTATTGAAGGTGGGACTTGGGGGTCATTATCTCTCCTTCATCTTTAGGAAGGAAGGGCGGGACACTTTGGCGTCTCTTCCATCATCTTGAATAAAAAAGGTCATGACAAAATGGTATTAGAGGGGAGGTTTGTCTTGAGGGATAGGATGGAGTTCAGAGTTATGCATAGTGATAATTTCATGGGATTATAGGGGAATCATGTTAGGTGACTTTGGTGCATGAAATAGTCCAGGGAAGACTTTTTAGGACACTAGATTTTAGAGCCCCCCATGATCTGATGAAAGGACTCTGGACCTACTGAACGACCAAGTGAGGATACACTGATTGAAGGGTAGAGACCCTAGGAAAGGTACATGCATCATAATTACTGGAATTCTTTCTGATTTGGTAATTTCATGAAATTCAATGAATAATGAGTTAAAATGAATTTAAAAGAGAATTTCCATACTACATGGGCTTAGGAGTTACTTGTTTTATTTTTTCAGCTATGGAATCCGGAAGACACCCATGTGTGGTACAAGCAGAAGAGGACCAAAATGTTGACCTGATTGATTAGTGGATGGATGATAGATAAGAGGATGATGAGCAGTGGAAGAAGACTCCTCACACCTTCCAACGGAAGACTTTGGGAAAGTACGAGGGTAGCATCTCCAACATAGATATGGAGAGTTTTCTTGAGGAGCTAGTGATTGATTTAAGATTGATCTGGGATCTAACAGAGTTCTAGGTTCCTATGAAAGTGATGCAGATGTGAGGAGTGGCATGTTAGTGGTGGACGCTTTACCTAAGATAGAAGAAGTAGACCGATGTCTCATGGGCTATCTTTGAGGATTCGTGGGTGAGATTCTTGGAGGAGGCACTCCGACCTTCTCTTCAGTATGCCATCACTCCCTTCACTCTGCCGACATACATGAAAGTTAAGAGGATAGAAGAAGTAGTGTAGATGATGGACTCTAAGGGAGCTGTACCATAAGAGGGGATCCAACCAGGTTCTTCAAAGGGGAAGGTAATCGACAGAAGGTCTCTGGCGTCAGGGCCTTATAGGTTTTGGCCTGTGGGGAGTAGGCCACAATGATTCCAATTTCGATCTCATGGTCCTCACCCTTTCCTAAGGGGACCATGATTGATGTGATTTATATGTAGCATGTGGGGGAATATTTGGAACCAGTTCCCAGTTTGAATTCAGTACGGTGGGGGTGGGAAGGTTCAATGCCCACCTCAGCAGTAGCGTTACCAATCAAGCCTTTCCACTAGCAACGTTAGTGGTCTTCCGCTCCACTGAGGGTAGACGGTGTAGGATGAGGCTGACCTTAGGATTGTCCTCAGGGATCTTGACTTGGGCATGGTTAGGGAGGTGGTTGATATTAAGGGGTAGAGGAGCTAGGCAGGGGTAGTTTTACACCACTAAGGCAACAATTACAGCATGGCCTGTGGTTTTTCGAGGTACGATCAGTCTTTTTAGTACTCTTGTGTTTTATTTTTTTTTGATTAAAGAGCTTCATAATACTTTTATTTACCCAGTATAGACAATGATCTAGGTTTATACATAGAGATACTTTCTATTCCACTGATGTTGAGTATTCCAGTAGGAGGTCAGACTATTTTTCTTGATGTTTTCTAGGGATGTAGACTAATGTGGGGGACACATCAGTCAAGGGGGGAACTTCTTATACTACAGATTCACCCATAATATGTCATACTGGGCATCTAATAATTGTTTTCTAGGCATGATTTTATCGACTTCTTCCAGAGAAGAGTCATGTTCTCAGATATGGGTGGCCAGTGCGTAGCTTTATTTGGTGAGTGGAGTTGTCAGGTGGGCAGTCAGTGTGTGAATCATATTCTTTCTTTTTTATCCGAGTTATCAAGGAAATCAGAAGAAACATAGATGGTGTAAGTTCCAAGGGGTTTTGGTGAGTTTCTATATGTATTCCTCAAATAGGTTGTGACTCTACCCCCTCAATGTGATGTTGAGTTTGAAATTTACTTATAACCCGATACCCATCTAATTTGGATGGCTCCCTATCTGGTAGTGCCTTATAAGTTACGGGAGTAGCAGATTCAGGTTGATGAACTAATAAATAATGGTTTTATTTAGCCAAGTTTGCTGCAATTGGGTTCTCCAATATTTTTGAAAAGAAGGTAGATGATATACAAAGACTGTGTATAGACTATCAAAGACTTAATCAGGTGATGGTCAAGAACCATTACCCCTCCTGAGAATAGATGATATTTTCAACCAATTGAAGGGGGCATGTTGGTTTTCTATGATCAATGTACGGTGCAGATATCACCAGTTGAGGGTGAAGGAGGGATACATCCCAAAGACTGCTTTTGGGAGAAGGTACGACACTTTGAGTTTTTGGTCATTCCATTCGACATTATGAATAAACCAGATATGTTCATAGGGATTATGAACTCTGTATTTCATGAGTATTTGGACTGGTTCATCGTCGTGTTCATCAATGATATCCTGATCTACTCAAGGTCAGAGGAGGAGCACACCGAGTATCTGAGGACTGTCGTGGAGGTCCCCTGACACCACTATCTCTATAGAAAGTTATCTAAATGTAGGTTCTAAACAAAATAGGTGCACTTACTTGGACATGTGGTGTCCCTGCAAGGGATAGTTGTGGACTTGTTAAATTTCTAAGAGGTTATTTCTTGGATATCACCCAAGAATGTGGCAGTAGTTCATAGTTTCTTGGGTCTGGTAGGCTATTACTAAAGTTTCTTACCCAAATTCTCATGAGTTTTAGCACCGTTAACAACTTTGACCAGAAAAGGCTTGACCATCATATGGAGTGAGCAGTTTTAGACAACCTTTAGATATCTGAAGGGGAAGTTAGTCAGGGATACAGTTCTCTGGTTTCCAGAGGAAGGGGTGTTTTTTGAGGTGTTTTGTGATGATTCTGGTGTAGGATTTGTATGTGTGATAATGCAACTATGTGGAGTCTCAGTGGGGAGACTCAGAAGCTGAAGTGATACATGATCATGTTGACTTGGGTAATACTCTGAAATGATGGTCATAGGATATTAAAACTCAGATGTTGTTTTGTGGAATGCTATTTTTCCAGTAAAACTACATGAGTGAGGTCTTTGTGAGTTTCATAGCTCTCCCATGAGAGTAAATCTAGGAGTTTACAAGATGTACCGAGGCCCGAGGGAACAGTTTTGGTGGCCCAGGGTGAAGCATGAAATGGCAGAGTTTTTGGAAAGGTGCATAGTGTGTTAGAAGGTGAAGACTAAGAATCATGTTCCAAGAAGTCTATTGTAGCCCTTAGATTTTCTTAAGTGGAATTGGGAAAACAAATCGATGAATTTTTTCATAAGACTACCCAGGGATCCAAGAGGCTGTGATTCTATCCGGGAAATAATGGATTAATTGATAAAATCAACTCACTTCCTGGAAATCAAGGAGCCGAGCACAATGGATGCCTTAGCATAGAGGTACGTAGGTGAAGTGATGAGGCTGCATGGGGTTCCAAGATCCATCATCCCTGATCGAGACAAAAATTTTACCTCATGAGTTTTAAAGGGGTTATAACATGCCTTTGACACCTATTCACACCTTAGAAACACTTTTCACCCTCAGGATAATGGGAAGAAAGAGAAAACCATCCAATCATTAGAGGATATGCTACAAGCGTGTGTCCTAGACTTCAAAGGATCATGGGTATTAAAATTTACTAGGATAGATTTTTCTTACAATAATAACTATCACTCTACCATTAGCATGACACCATTCGAATCCTTGTATAGAAGACTGTGTTGTTCACCAATGTGATGGAAAGAGGTTGAGGAGGCTGCTGTTCTTGACCCAAAGGTGGTGTAGAGAATGAAAGAGAATGTTCAGCTCATGCAGGAAGGGATGAAGATGGCTCATGACTGGAAGAAGTCTTATGCTGATCATAGGAGGAGGCCTTTAGAGTTTGAGGTTGGGGAACATGTTTTCTTAAAGGTTTCCCCTCGTCATGGGTAGAAGATGTTTGTAAGAGGAAGCAAGATTTATCCCAGGTTCATCAGACCTTTTGAGGTGTTGGGACGAGTTGGCAATGTGGAATATTAGATGGAATTGACAGTATTATTTTAGGGGATCCACAACATCTTTAATTTCTCTTAACTCCATCGATACCTACATGATGACTCCCACATAATTGACTGGGGAGAGTTGGATATCAAGTATGATGTGATGTTCATGGAATGATAGCAAGAATCGAGGATCGTAAGGATAAAGTTCTTTCTGGATGGACCATTCCTTTGGTTCATGTGCTCTGGAGGCATGGTTTCCTCAAAGAGAGTACTTGGGAATGGGAGGCACAAATTCATTCCTAGTACCCTGAGCTATTTTGAGTTCTGCTTTTTATTTTTTCTTTTGATGTAATTATTGACCTCATTTTCTATGAGATGAGCTATTTTCTTCTAGTTAGTGTGTGAAATATCATAAAATATAGGGAAAGGAGGACATTACCCCTAATCAAGATGCATTAATTCATATTCAATTAAACCCATTCAGGTGAGTCAGTACCACCTAAAGAGGATAGTATCTTGACATGGAGGAAGGATCCCCCTAATTCGTGTGTCAAGATAGTGTGATATTTGAGGGTTTTGTGATTTCTTGGGGAAGTTGGGCCTTAGTGTTTCCCCAGTTTTTCAGGACATAGATGATAAGGATGTTTCCTTGTAGATCCCTAGTGTTTCCTCAGTTTTTCAGGAGATAGATGTCAAGGATGTGTCCTTATAGAGCATTAGTGTTTCCCTAGTTTTTCAAGAGATATATGTCAAGTAGGTGTCCATGGATGTTGAAGTCTACCTCCAATTTTCAACTCATGGTAGTTTTCCCTGAGAGGTATCATACGAGGTGGTTGTTTGGTCCCCTCTTCTTTATGAGTTTGGTTTTAAATTATCAGGGACGAGAATATTTTGAGTGGTATCTAATGTAATGACATAGATTTCCCCAACCCTTTCCTTTGTGAAAATTTGGTGCTTGTGGTTTTCTTGGGGGTCACACTAGTTTTGTTTCAGGGGTTTTCTAAAAATCCCATTCACCAAACAGTTTCCCCGAAATGCTGGCACTGAAATGGTAGCATATTAAAATGGTGGCACGGTAAAAATGGCACCATGACATTAGTACAATGAAATGGTGGCACTGAAATGGTATCACACCGAAATGGTGGCATCAAAATAGTACCAAACCAAAACGGTGGCAGCAAAAAGTGGCATTGTGCTGGTGCCACACAAAACGGTGGCACCGTAACAGTGGCAGAATGACAATGCCACACTGAAATGGTGGCACCGTATTGGTGGCACCATGACGGTGCCATACCAAAATAGGGTCACTAGAATGGTGGTACCATGAAGGTTACACACTAAAATGGTGGCACACCAAATTGTGGGTCACCCTTTTTTTTCAGTTTCATGAGTTTTCCCAATTTCTCCCCTCTAACTTCTTATTTGATGTTAATTGAGTTTCAAGACTTCCATGATAATTTTAAGGGATTTTCAAAGGGTATTAATTATATATTTAATATCCTAATGTCCTGGGGGATTTGAGATACTCAAACCGTTGATCTTGATCATGATACCACAATAATGAATTTAAGAAACCGTTCATCCATTAAAATAATATCTGGCTCTTAAAAGCTAGGATCATCCCTTCCTAGTGTGTTTTTTATTTCCCCTTGGTGTTCATAGATCCTTCCTCTGTAAATGAGTTGTGTTCCTATGCTAGAGCCCTCCTACTTATCCTTCTTAGATTTTCCTACTACTCGCGTGATCCCCTGTTCTTGGTGTAAGAAGGGACTTCAATCCTTTGATCATACATGTAGGGATTTATTCTATCTCTATTTAATTATTCATCATGAGGGGTGGGTATACTCATGATTATTTATAAGGAAGGGATGAATACTTTTCTTAAAATGATAAATAAATGAGATGTGATTTTGATCAAAACATAATAGGGATAAATAAAATAACAGGCTGGGTGTGGCTTCATTCCTTTGTTTCCTTGATTATTCTATGGTTATTGTGGAAATATGCCTCTGAAAAATCATGGTTGTTGGTGGGTTTTCCTACACACTAGTGATGTTATGTTTTGTTTAGATTCTTAAATAAATGACTGTAACACAATAATCTGATTAATCCCATATACTTGTTAAATGAAAAGATTCCCCGGGATAAAACATGTTCTATGATCACCCTGATTATATTGAAGTGGATGTAAAGAACCTCTATCAGTTAAATATGAATACAATTGGATTGATAGATGTGGTTATGTGTTGTGTGTTCTGGTTTGGGTGTTGTGGGATTAGTATGGGGGGTGGTACAAGGTGTGTGTTGGTATCCCTGTTTGAGAGAATGATTTATTGTGGAATATATGTACTTGTAGGCAATGAGACTACCTTTTTTGTATTATGGATGCAGAGCAACATTTGGTAGTGGTACTGTGGTGTGGTTATGAATTTGTTATGCAGTGGGAATGCATCGAGGAATTGTTTGGGCAGTGGGGTTTCAGGGCTAGGTAGTAAGAGAAGTGTTTAGTAGTATAATTTTTAAGAATGATAGTTGGAAATCGCTGAACATGTTATAGGAAGGATGGTGATTTTTGCAGTGGAATATAGAATCTGGTTTAGTGTTGTTGTTCAATAGGACTGCAGTTTGGTTTTTCATGTTGATTTGGTATGGTTACATTTGGTAGTTTCCCATAAGTGCTGGAATAAATTATAGTGTATCCCTTAAATAAATTAATGGAATGTGATAATATTTAAATGGGTTGGGTTTATTCTTTGGCCGTAGTTTTTGTGTGGTTGTTCATATAGGGGTAGTAGCAAAAGCGGAGCTAGTGGGCTTGTTTTTTTTTGTTGAAACTTGTTGGATGGGTTGAGTGTTTTATTACCTATACATATATATTTTAGCTCCTTGTGATTTCTATATGCACCCCATGCTTGTGGAACACCATGTGATGAACACCCCCATTTCAAGGTGAAGGGTGTCTTTCCCAACATCTAGGTGGGAGGATGGATGACCAGTTACTGAATTTCTTCCTCTCACCCTCTTATGGGTTCTTACCACTCAAGCGTATCCGGGCAGACTATAATGGATTAAGTCTTACCATAGTCCAAGATACTTCGGGAAATGTTTTATTTTGTGGATGAGAGGCCTAGGTATTTACATTCCATGTTTGTTTTTCCCAAGTGTCTTTTGGATGAGGCCCAGGTGTCTTCAGGAAAGATATGTGATTGTTGTAGCCTAGGTGTCTATGGGTGGGATTTGTGGTGTGTATGTGACCCAATTGTGCATGGTAAGGTTGTGGAAGTGGTAATGAATATGGGAAGAGTGGTAGAATCAAGATGTTAACCATGAAGAATGATTAGTTAACTAGTGGGAAAGTAGTGCGGGGTACCCAAACATCGATGTGGTTATACTACTACATTACTAGACTTGCGTTATTCAGAGAGTGTGCCTTGGAGAGGTTGGGATATTTATTACTCCTTGGTACATGATTTAGGTTCTGTTAATTTATCATTGGGGTATTTGCATTTTCCCCCACTTGTGCACGAGTATCTTTATTTTCCCTACTGAGTATACTTATATTCTCACCCTACATATATAAAACTATTTTCAGGTTTCCAAGAGGAAATTTAAGACTATGGTGAACTTTACCAGCTTGGGCATTAAAATAGTTGCTATTTATTCTTAGTTTCTATTGTTTTGGTACTTTACTTGAAATTTTTCACTATACTTTATATAATCTTTACTTTTGAACATGTATCTGAGAATGGATTTTGGATTTAGTTTTACTTGTAGTATTCAAAGTACTTGGAATTTACCATCTTATCTCTCGTTATTGTTTTATAAATAGGGGGAATGCCTTCCATATTACATGAGATTATATACCATTGTTTCTAGCCGCCAAATTAGGGTTTATTGAATGTGGGACTCTAGATTTCTTATATCTCCTTAATCTCAAGGAAGGAAGGGTATGGCACTTTACTGTCCCTTCCCTCATCTTGAATAAGCCAGGCCATGAAAATATATACGATCAATAAAACATGAATAATTATTAAATAATGTTAGAGAATAATGATTATTCAACTTTTTAAATAATAAATTGTAATATTATTTATTTGATATTATGGATACACTTGGTATCTGAACCTCTAGTCATATTTATTAGTAGCATGAGGTTAAGTATAAAAAATATTAAGGTTAACATCTTGAAACATGCCAAGGAACCTATAGAGAAGAAAGTTAATCCAAAAAAACCACACGTAGACACTTAATGTGTAATACAATCCATTTATCATGATATCTTTAATCATGAAGGTTTCATGCCAATGCCATGAATCTATTTTAACAATGTATCTTTCTTTTAAACGAACTTACCTATAGAAAACCATGGCCTTGGATTTATTAATGATATATAATTTTCATCAAAATGATTTATATATCAAATTCTGTTAAATAAGAGAAGGGAAAAATCCTTTCTTATATTATTCATTAATGAAATATTACTTGTGACACACCAAATGTATTGTACCTCACTAAAAACACATGTCATCATGGTTTTTTTCAATACTTCAATGTACGCGACTCATAATATCTATTAATAATAATCATAAATTATAAGGATCAATACAAATGTTCAAATATAAGAACATATAATAACACATATAAATGTGGATTTTCTACTTGCGGGTCGTGTTCTCCTAATATCATACATTATATATTACCAAGGGAGTACACCATGAGAAGGTACCTCAAAATCATATGAGTCTCCATACCTGATATCCTATATCATTTGTGTCCCTAAAATGATTTCATCTAGCTATAGAGAATATATTTATGAATAATGTTAGGGCACTTTTGGGTTGTCATCATTGTGGAGACCTACCATGACCTTTCAGTGTGAAAACTACTCTTAGGACATTATCACATTCTATGTTATGTAGAAGAACAATAATGATGTGATAATATGTTTATTAATATTAAAAATAATGAAAAAGTTATCATAAAGTACCTAGAAATTGGTTTTAGGGCACCAAATCCAATAGTAACATCTTGACCTTTGATTTCATGTATGATATTTGGTTTTCTTTTTTTATTTTGATCCTTAATTTACTTATTTTCAATTTAAGAAGTGTTGGAAATGTTTGGATTCTTAAAATATGTTTTTGGACCTTTTTTCTAATAGTAAGTACCATGAATGTGGTGTCCCGTGGAGGCCTCGGTGTAAAAAAAACAAGAGCCACCATGGGAGTAGTCTTTGGTAGGGCCTCTAGGTAGTATCTTTATCCACCTATACTAATAAGGCATAACCAAAGGCATGGTAGAATCATTAACTAGGAAAAAATAGTTTGGAATTCTGCACCAGGGAATGAATAAGGGTGTGGAGACGAGGTTTCAAATTTTTAAATGGCCGAGCAGACATTTAATCTCTTGGGGTAGTTACTCCATGCACCTGTGTTATTAATGGATTGTTTTAATGTGGTATTAAACTCATTTAACTTTGATTAAACCAGTTTATATCCCTAATTTGGTTTGGATTTCAGATTTATATTCTCTTAAAGGTATTTTTGGGCATTCCATCTTTTAAATAAGGTGATTCAGTTCCTCTTAGTTCGTTCTCATTATTCCTTGCTTTGTGATCAGTGTAAGGGAGATAAAGGTTGGTTTCCCTAATTATTTATTTGGTAACTGTTATTTATCCATATTTATCACTTGTTGTTGATCCCTTTTTTGATGTTTGGGGAAAAAATTATTGAGTTTGGTGGTTTCATAATTCAATTACAATCAATTGAAACATTTTTTCTTTCTTGATTTGAATTATATTTCTAGATGATTTTTAAAGCATGAATTGAGATTCTTGATGAATGTTTTCAAAATAGAATGTTGTGTGTTGAACCTCTTTAAAAATGGATTTTAAAAAAATTGTTTTTTTGGATAAATTCTTTTGAATCTAAATGATTTTTTTGATGAATGAATTTGATGATTCTTGAGAAATGAAGGCGTGAAATGTTTTATGGATTTGAAATGAAATTAATGGTTTGGAAAGACACGAGTTTTGATGAAAACCATTTTTTGTTGGTTTTTGAAATGATATGGAATGTTTGAAAATTAAGATGGGTATACTTGAATAATTATTGATGAAATTGATTTGAGATGAATGAGTTTACCCTTTGTTTGATATGTCGAAGCACATGGGGGCCTGGGTAGTTTGGTAGAAGGATATGAAAGCTTGGCATGTTTAGCTATACTCTCTGATAAATTTATGATAGAGACACTAAATAAAATTTATAAGAGTTGGTATTTCATTCAATGGGATAGATTTCTATCCCCCTAGGCTTGTGATATAGTGTTGTGTGCACACATAGAGTTTTATTTCACCAAGATTATAGAGAACCATATGAATTGAACTAAATAACATAGGGATTATAACCATGCTGTTATGATTGAAAATGAATTTGTATGTTCCAATGTTTGTGAAATTATTTATTCAAAACTTTTTGATAGAAATTATTATTTATACCAATTTTTATGGAAATGATTATTTTTTATTGTTTTATACTATCCCTTGAAATAATTTGAAAAAAATATTTTTTTATGAACAATGAAATTTTTTACCATGACATGTGTTACTGGAATTAAGGAATATTTTATTTATTTGATATAAATTGATTATATAATGTTTTTGTGTAATCTTATAGGTAAAGGGTTTCCCACACACTAATTTTGACTTTGGAAATTTCTAGAATTTTATATATCTTGTCTAGGAAAAAGGAATTCACTTCTTGGAAGTGATTAGTGTTTTTGATAGTGGGACCTTTGGAGTTGGAGGTGAAAGGAAGAGTATGTGTTACACCTATTATGTGAATATCTTGTTATGATGACATCATTAGTCATGAGATGTTTTGGGTTGATGTTCTGTCTTAGATTTTTTTCTTTACTATTGATAACCCTATTATAGTACCTACTATTTATGGGTTCTTTTGCACTTATATGTTTTATTTAGTTATTATTTTGGTGAAATAATTCCCTCTTGATCATTTTATATTCCCAGACACTAGTCTCCAACCCATATGTATTGAAATTACCTTCGAGACGTGTTTGGATTGATTTTGTTATCATTTTAGAGAATTTACTATCCCGGTTCATGAAAAATTGATATCAGAGGAGGGTTTAACTCTTCTTGGATGATAATATATAGTTTGGGATAATATTTATGTGATATAAGGGATAGTCTATGAGTGATTTTTTCATGAATCTATTTGGGATTACACAAAACCTTTTACCGGACCTAACTCATGGTATGACTCGAAGGGCATTCTTGATCCCTATAGGCTAGAAACTAGTGTCTGGGCATCACATAAATCATTTGGGAATGGTTTCAACCATGATAAAAATAAATAAAATCACTAAAAAATTCACTTAGAAACACAACTAATATCCAAGGCAAGGTTTACAAAAGTAAAATGAGTATAATTATAAGGTAAACATTTTACATTTAAAATGAAGGATAAAAAATAACCAAAAAAGATCAACTGGGAAAATATAACCCCTTCATAACATGTGGGTGAATATCCCTCATTCCACCAATAAAAAACAGATTAAAATGGCATTAACAAGAATAACAACCCCACCTCCATGGAAGGAATTTCCTTTACCCAAATTAACCTAAACAATGTCTATATACACCTCAGGGTATATATAGGGTGTGATCTCACTTTCCCAGAAGGATACCACCAAGCGATTCCATGAAATGACATCAAGTGTTAAATTATCATTCTATTCTTCAAGAAGAAAACTCAAGAGTTTAAAATGAAATGAAGTTCTGTTTTAAGAAGGAAAAGAAAAATGTAAGGAAATCTAAAAAGAGGTAAAAAAAATTTTAAGCGCTATGGGTGGTCCCTAAGTAGCTAGGTCAATTGGGTCATAGGATCCTCATACTCTCAGTGATCTAACTATATAATCCTTTCTCATACATTAGCTGCTAGATAGGTATTATCCAAATTTCTAGTAGTCCCTAAAGAAACATCATATAGTTTAGTTAGTGTTATAGCATAATTTTGGTGTGTATCCTTGGTAAAATCCATACTAACTCAACCAATGTATTAGTCCTTAGAAATACTTCTAGGTGTTTAGGGGTTCCTAGGGCTTGATCCCACTATCCACATTATACAAATCCCCTTAATGTATTATAAATCAATTTACCACAACCACACATAAATGAAACAACAATTCAGAAAAAGTAAAATCACTTAAATTATTTTTACTCACACTAAAACCTTTGAAAACACTGTATGAACCCACACATGTGATTTAGAAACAATTTTATAAAAAATAAGATCATATTAAAATTATAAAAAATGGAACAGCTCAGAACCACCTACCCTTCACTTTAAATCACCCAAATCTAGTTAGAAACTAAAAGATGAATCAAGAGAAGATCCTATAGGATAAAGAACCCACAAAACCATTAATATTAAACCCAAAGAAATAATATTTAACCCATTTTAGGTCAAAATCACCACTAGAGAAGATAGGATGCAAGAAGGAAGAGTGAATAGATCAAGAGAAGAGAATAAGTGGAGAGTTAAGGGAATAACTTATAGGATTATTAAATAAAAAATCTCAAAATATACCCAACAAATGGATCCCAAGAGGAGTAGTGTAGAAATTAAGGCATGCATAAGGATGGAGAGGGTTGAATGGGGTAAAATGAAGGGATTATAGGGTTAATTTTATGGATGGGAAAGTTGTAAATTCAAAATTTTAAATAACATGGAAGGACACATAGTTTATCGAGAGGGATGAATGACCATGCACCTAGCCATGTTGTATGGATAATGTTACAGTTGAAGAAACACAACTTTCATTGGTTCTTGTGTATGAGTTCCTAAATTATGCGCTAACTGTGTTCAACCTAATATCCACCCAAAAATCACAAATTTTTGTGAAACCTACATGAGAAAGGTGTAAAACACAAATAAGACAAAAAATAAAAGATAAAATACCTCAAAATAACACCACATGTGTGAAAATTATACCCATCATGAAAACGTTTCACCATTGGAAATTAAAATTTAATTTGATTTGAGAATAAGTGTTACTACAACTTCTCCACATAAGAATTTCACTCCCAAGTTTCATATTTATCATTTATATACATCCAATGAACCTGAAATAATGCTATAGATTTTCCCCAAATCACATTCACATGGTAATCAACAATTTTCACCATTTTCTCAATCACTAATAGATTGGGTTCTAGCTCCAACTCTTCCAAATTAAAAAAAATTGTTGGGTCTAGATTATAATTTTATAGTTTTAAGACATGAAACACAACATGAATTGACATCAATTATAAAGGTAATTCCAAATGGTACATGATATTATAGATCCTCATATTAATTTAAAAAGGTTTGACATACCTTGGTGTGTGCTTCCGATGCTTCCCAATTTGATGATGACCCAAATCCGGTGACACCTTTATAAATACTTAGTCACCTATAAAAAACATTAAATTTTGATAACAATGATCCGTGAAATATTTATAATGACTCTGAGCCATTAATAAACACTATCATGTCCTTTGAACTTTGTCAGTCATTTTTTAATAAGGTTGGGCCCTAACAAGGAGGCTTCACCCAATTCTGTGTATAATAGAGGAGAAAAAAAATGTCTAACCATAAATATATTCAAAGGGAACTATCTTGATCAAGAAATGGTAAATTTTATTATAAGAAAATTCCACCCACCCAATATGGCTATCCCATGAGCCTCCAAAATTCAGCACACACACATGAATCATGTTTTCTAGAATATGATTTTTCCATTCGGTTTGAACATCTATTTGAGGATGGTATTTCATACTAAGATTAACTTGGACCCCATATCCTTCTTAATGATTTATCATAATTGAGAAGTAAAATGGGGGTCCCTATTTGACATGATAGCTGATGAAACAATATATATCCTAATTATTTCATGGATTTACAACCTGACCGAATCTTCTATTTTATTTGAATCCTCTATCAGAATGAAAGGGGTGGATTGGGTCATACGGTCAACAATAACCGAAATTTATTCCTCCACTGAGGTATAAAAGGAAATCCAATGATGATATCCATGGTGACCTCATACCACTTCTATGTTAGAATTGGGTTTGGGTGCAGTAGGCACAAGGGATTCTAGTGCTCAGCTTTAATCCATTGAAAAAAACACTATGATACAAAATTAGATATGACATGACTCATACCAAGCCACCAAAACCATAGACACACATAATAAAACATCTCGATGGATCTAGGATGGACCACCCATTGAGACTGGTGGCTATCCTACTCCACCAACTTCTGTGAGGATAATGGTACCATGAAGCATCCCTTTAAGTAAATAATTCCATTAAGAGACAATTACCATTCATTAATAACCTACCCAATATTTAGGAGATAAAAATAATGATGAAATATATTATATTCAGTTTTTCCTTCCCAAATTAGTTTGATAAGAGAGGGTTTCAACTGAATGGTAGTTAAGAACATTGATATACTATACTCCTTGTCTTACTGATGAATCTGGGTGAAAGTTCCATAAAATTCCACTCATCACAGGACTCCAAAGAAAACTAATTAAAAATTTTACTACTTAAATAATAAGCTACCATTTCCCATTTACTAAAAGTATTGAAAATATAAAATTTTAAACCTTGAAGGTACTCAATCCATCGACATTGTCTTAGATTCATATCCTTCATTGAATAAATGTAGGAAAATATATTGTGACCTGATTAGACTATAAATTTATCTTCAAATGGTAGTGATACCATGATCTTAGAGCACTCATCACTACTAAAAAATCAAGTTCAATGGTTGTGTATTTTTTTTCATGTGGTCGGAGTTGTGTAGAACCATGAATCACCACATGACACCCCTACATGAGAACACACCCAAGAATTATGCATAAATCATCAAAATACACCATTTAAAAATTTCCAAACCAAGGTAAAATATATAAGGGGGAAGTGGTAAAACTATTATTTAGATCCTAAAAATATTCCTAGCATTCCCCACTCCTAAAGAATATCACCCCTTTTTGGATGAGAGCCATCATTAGCAAAGAAATCCAAGATAAATCCATAAATAATTTCCTATAATATTCTAACAACCATAAGAAGCTACTAATTTCAAAGTTATTATTTATATATTATCATGAAATCAAGATCTAGATTTTCTCAAGATCATCTAAAACCCCTACCCAGAAATCACATGCCCAAAAAATTTGACCTCTCAGTTCCAAAAACTATACTTCAAGAGTTTATCATAGATATGGTGATCTTGAAGCATTACCAAGAAAATCATTAGGTGTTTATCATGATCTTATTCCATTCAAGAGTAAACCAAGATGTCATTTAAAAACACAACAAACAAGGAGTCAAGGTATCTATGGAGCACCAATTTTATAAGGTCCATGAAAACTGCATCAAAATTTGTTAACCCAAATTCTATAACCAAATATTCTAAGTGGAAATACGTTCTTTAGAAATCTATCTTAGGAACATCAGACTCTCTCACCCTGACCTGATGATACCAATAATATAAGTCGATATTATAAAACAACCTTTCCACCTTGAGATGATCCAATAGGTATCTGATACATGGTAAGGGGTATTTATTACTGATGGTGAGACTATTCAATTTTTGGTAATTGATGAAAAACATAAGATATCCACCAGCCTTATTAGAAAAAAGAATTGGTGTGGATAAATATTATATACTTAAGTGAATGAACCTTTTGTATTGCAATTATTATATATGTATCTATAATTCCATAAATTCAGTGGGGGATATACAATATGATTGAAGAGATATTGGCTATTTCTTCGATTCCAAATCGATGGTGAGTTCTACATAAAATTTAAGAGGTAAACCTGAGAAGTCTTTTTAAAATACTAACACAGATTTTTTGTAGGGTTTGGAAAAAGCTATTATTTTTATTTTCCTAGTTCTGTACAATGGATGAATAGGGTCATCTCACTCGAGGAGCCTCACAATTATTCACTCACTAATTCCAAATCACCTAGAACTAAATCCTTTTATGTTTTCATTATTTTAAGAAAACTATAAAATTTGAGATTTTTGATTTTGGAAGTAAATGGAATTTAAAACTAAAACTATACTAACATTCAACATAATTAGATATTATAAAGAAAGTATTTATCCTTTAGGTTCAATTTCAGGTTCCTTCAATATTCATTGTTTGATGTTTAAAATTCAGATTGACAGATCAATCATGAAATATCATTCATGAACTACTATACTATTATTTATTGGGTGTGAAATATTGAGTTCTTTAAGAAATCTAAATTTCAACTCCTTATATAATCAATGTTGATGAAACACCTCATTCGAGAGTGTGACATATTCTAGGTCCTATCTCCATCGTATGCTATTTCATCCACTGAACATCTCAACTCCATATTGTGAAGAGTTAGTGTTTAATGGAAGGGAGGGAAAATGTTTAAACGAAAATAATATAAGTGATTTTGAGATCCGCGTGATGGTGGAAAATCACCATACCCATATACTTCACTTTCACTGACCATAAACATAAACAAAACATTGAAATTTAAAAACATAATTCAAAAAACACCTAATCTCCCCAAGGCCATGACTTGGGCCAATATTATATTATCATAAGTAAGAGATCACTAGTGAAATAATGAGAAGTATAAGAATAACATAAAAATAAGAATAATGAGATACAATGAGAATGATAGGGAGAAGAAATTAAAAAGAAGAGAGTAGTAAAGATTTTGGGTGGAAAAACATTAATAAAAAAATGTATGAATTATTTTATAATATAAAATAAATTAAAATCATATAATAATTTTAACTAAAAAATGAAGAAGAAAGTACAAAGAATCATCATCATCCATCCCTTTGTCCTTAGTTGGTCAATCCTCTATTAGCAGTAATGACCCCCTCTATTTATAGAGGGGTAAATCCTTCTATCTCAATTTGATTTTTTTCTAAATTTACTTACCCTTGGTAAATATTTTAATGTATCTATATATTTTTTAGATTTATTTTGAAACAAAACCAAGGATATTGAGTGTTTTAATATCTTTGTAGTAGTGGAAGAAATATTTTGTGGGGCATTCTTTGCATAGGAAAGGTTTTTATGGGCTTGGTACATGTGACGCGCATCCATAATGGCTCTTCTGCTCCTTGGTGGTAACTACATGGAAATAGGGCATGGAATTGGTTCATTTGGAATTCATCAATCCCTTTAACCTTCAAAATGTCTTGAGGGATCTCTATTAGAAAGCAGGGAATCATTATTCTTTGAAATGAGCTTCAAAGAGGTTTTTTGAGATCCCAGATGTGATCCATGGTGGTTCGTGGCCTCAATAGTGGTGGTTAAAATTACGAACAAGATATATAGTGGTGTACGTGGAATCCCAATGATATTTCAAAGGGAGGCACTGGAATCGAGTGGTAGAAGAAGGTGTTGAGGTGGAAAAGGTGAGGTATGGGAAATGCATGAGCATGGGTGGAGTAAGACTAAGGAGGAATGAAACTATATTTATTAAAATTAATAGTACCCCACAGAGAACCTTCCCACATCATAAATGAGGTTATATGTGGTTATCATTTATAATGAATCTCATGGATTCAATGACTCATAAGAATGCCATGGGGATGGGCTCCCACAACAATATACACATAATACATGGGGAATATGATAATAGGCGAGAGCTACTTCTCCTTCATGATGCTGAACCCTAGCTGATGCTCGCTGATGGATTCCCCCCCCCCTTCCTGGTGGAGGGAGGGGGGAAGGTGATTTGGCTCCACCACCACCGGTGCTGCGGGTGGCGTTTGTTCCACTCTCAAACCCTAATTTCCTTCTAGATTTTCCATTGATCTCCCTAAGCCTGAAAGTTCCAGAGATTCATTATGGGGCCCCTCAGCTTCCGATTTCTTCATCAGAATTCTCTACGGCTTCAAGATTCCTAGATTTGACACTGGTTTCTCGTTTTTCTCTATTAATGCCCTCTGTTGATGAGTTTTATCGCTTCGTGTTTAGTGATTGGAATCTGAAGGAACGTGCGGTTGTAGGGATTCTTGATAATCACCATCCGATGATTCGATTTGGCTCAGAGGAAGATTGATAAGTGGCTGGTTCAGAGCTCCCCGCTGGTGCAATTGATGCAAATTCTTCCTGCTTCGCTGGTCATTGGATCTCTGTATGAATCAATATCCTTCTTCAGTTGCGACCTGGGTAAGTCTGCCTAATCTTCCATTACCTTTTCAAAATCCTGTGATAATTCATATTCTAGGGAATTTGGTCAGTCGTTTCCTATGTTTGGATGCACTCACTTCTTTTGTGAGTCATCCAGTGAACCCTCATATTTGTGTTGAGGTGGTTGCCTCGAATACACCAGTTGACTGGATTTGGATTGCTATTGGAGAGGAGTTCCACTGGAGGAAAGCTGTTGTGTTTGAAAATTGGGTTGATTACTGCTCGAGTTGTTGTCGTCTGGGTCACTTGGCTGGTCACTGTCATCATGGAGTCAGACGCAGGAGATCAGCTACTTCTGTGAAGAGTCCTGGTGGTGTTTCTGGTCAAGTCAAGTCGGGGTCTGATGCAGCTAAGCCTGACAATGCTATTTTTTTGGGTGATACTTCTATGGTGAGGCAGGCACGGGCCTCACATAATCCATCTGTTGCGATGGTGTTTGATAGATTGAAACATGATATCTCTCTGCATAGTGGTGTGGATCAGATAGACAAAGATGAGGCTAGCCCTGGTTCTGGAGTTGGACGAAAGCTGGGAGCGCCTGCTTCTTCAGGGGAGATGTTGCAGCATGATCAAAACCTTGTTGGTCAGTGTGATGTAGGAAGGGTTGTCAGTGAGATTATCAACATCGGGACTGATGAAAAAAAGGGGGAGGAGATAGAATTGTTCCCAGTTTATGGGCAAGCACATGGTGCACTTCCTGTTGGCATTCCCCTCAATATGTGGGCTGGTACTAGTTCTGGAAGTGGGGGAGTGCTGGAAGCATCTGCTAATGCAAGACCTATTTCGCAGCATGGGAAAACAATTGCTGGTTAGGATGATACAACATGTGATGTTTGTGGAATGATCAAAGCTGATGAAGTTGGACAGAAGGAGGGAGAGCTGGCTTGGAGTTCAGTTGATATGAAGGCCCCTGTTGCACCCCCTATTTGTTCAGCTGGTAATGACTCTCAGTTGCAACTGGCTTCTGATTGTGGTTTGCAGATCACAATGGACACTTGCAACCGCTTTCAGGAATTGGGTCATGATGAGATGGATGGGTGAACTCCAATGATGTATGGTCACAATACGCATTCTGGAAAAGAGAATGTAGTGGTGAAGGAGCTATATATTGGTACTATTTGTGTGGAGTCCCCCCCATTGTTTGGCTATGATTGATATCAATGGGCAATTTGAGAAAAGTCGTACTCTGACTGATGTTTATCAAGAGGTGGTAATTTTTGAAATTGGGGGGATCTCTTGGACAGTGATAAGGAAAATTGTTGTGGTTTGTCTTGGACTTCCTTTAGTGATGTTGTCAAGGATGGGAAGAAAAAATATGGAAATGAGGAAAATCCCCCAGCTAAAAGAAGATCGAGGAAGGCTTACTCTGACTTTCCAAAGCCGGTGTCAACTAGGTCTGCTGTCAGGAAATCCTCTAAGGAGTTGTTATCCTTAGAGAAGCTGAATCTCAAATTGAAATATGCGATGGTCCTAAAACACCATGACAACTCTGAATAGAAATCAACTACTGTGGAAGAAGTCATATATCATGGGTATGGTGAGGGGTATGAATTCTAGGACATGTAACTGGTTTTCTTGTGTGTTTGCTTATTCCATGTACTTTTCATTTCTTAATAAATGGTCAGAGGCTTTACCTATGACTGAGCTTTCCTAGTATACACATAATACATGGGTTTCACCTATACACATGGCCCACGTGGGCCTTATCCCCCAAATTCAAGGTCTCCTTCCAACTCAACCTACAACCCAAATAGTTCTCTCTATGGGATAACTTAGCTATCCATCCTTTCTAGGTTGGCTAGGTGGATGGATAATCTACCTTGGTTTAGGGTTTCTTGGGCCGACCCAATTTTTTGATACCAATAAATATTAAAACAATGGTAAATTCTACACAAAATATTATTCTATTAAATTCAACATTTAAATTTCACATTTTTATATATTTAAAACCATATTAATTACTTAATTTTTATTCCCTAATTTTCAATAAAAATTATATTTCATGGGAATATTGGGTGAATACTATTGAAAACAATTAATAATTGTTTAAGATTTTTCATGAAAAATTGAGTGAATCACATACTCCCACACTTGAGTTATGATTTTCCTCAAGTATAAAATATCAACATTGAATTATTGAGAAACACCATGTTACCAATATTTAAATTTCAAAGTAATAAAATTAACCAATTTCCAATGTTAAACATAATTTTCAAGTTCCACATAAAACATAAATTTAATTTATCAATTTTCGAAGAAACAATCAAACCAAGTATTTTACTTTATACCTATGGAATAAAATGGTGGAACTTATCCTTTCATTAATTCAAGCTCTTCAATTTTTTAATATTAATCATGATAAGTCATGATTTACCTCACTTTTAATATTTTCTTTCATCACTCATTATAAAAATTCAAGTAGATTTATGATCATATAATGAAAACATGATCCTTTTCCATAGTCTTGCAAAGGAAAAAATTTCTAAACTTTTTAAAGAAAAAAGGAATTTAAAATATAGGGGTCCTTCTGATTTATGTCTATAATAAATTATAGGCTTAAGGTTAGTAGTAATTGATGTGAAAAAACTTTAATTATTAAAGATGAGGTTAACTCTAAATTATAATTCATGAAATAAATTTAGAAGATCAAATGGAAATTTACTCTTCAAAGTGAAAAAAACTAATTCCCAAGCTCAAAGTAAGGTTGTGGTATATAAAGCACAATTAATTAATTTCACCTTCTTGAATTTTATAAATATTTTTTCACATTTTTTTTGAAATTAAATCTTCATATTTTTTTATTATTTTTGAAATCCATGCTTGTAATAAACCTCACATCCCCCACATATCCTCATATGATAAAAATCATCAGTCTAGTAATGGTGATTTTTTAATTTTCCAAGTCACAACCCATTCCATTTTTTTATTTTTTTTGTTTTTTAAAGAAGGGTAAAAAATAAAGTATAATGAATGAATCAACAACCTTTATCAATACCCACACTTAGAACCCCCACACTATTTAATTATAATGCAGGTTATCCCTTTCACTATGAATTCCATCACCAACACACTTCAAATTTAAAATATGATGAAAAATATTAAGAAGAGGGATAGAATGGATAAAAATGGATTGAAATATGGATTATTTCTAACAAGTTCATTCATGGTATCTTTGAGATAAATATGGATTAATGTAAAAAATGGTCACAAAGATAAGGTCTTATCAATAAAAATGAATCAATCAATTTAAATATTTTTTTCACTATCATATATTTGACATGTTCCAATGAAAGTTCTAGTTGGTGTCATTCACCAAGACCACTCAATAAATATGATAAAGTTATAATAGAAATTATTCTGTCTAAAAACCCTATCAAAAGTAGAACATATGAAATTGAATGATCACTCATGACATTAATAATAATAACAAATAAATTCACAATAATTTTCTGAAATTCAAAGTATGAAAAATGTGTAGGAAAATTTCATTTATTTGAATAAAATAATTTCCTCAAATCACAAGTCATAATTTAAATATCCACGATTCACTCTAACAATTAAATTATATACCTTTCTCATTAAATATAATTAATAATAAAATATTAAACACGTCATCATAGGGTTCCTATAAAACTCGTGTCTCCATGAGAAGTCATTTAAAATAAAAAATTCAAGTATGTGCATGGAATTTTTAATTTAGAATAGTAGCTAGAATTTCGATCCTAAATATAAAATTTTGGGAACAATACAGAAAGTTTAAAGATAGATAATTTAATAATTATCTACCTATTCTTATTTATATTAATTATTATATTATCCTTGATGATTGGGTCTACATTGTACTATCATGGTCTTACATAAGGAAATCATTAAATTGAAACATAAGGATTATGCCATTAAAGATAAAAAGGAAAAAGGTGTCGGGGATGAATATTAGACTAATCTGAAGAATTAATTTAAAAGTCCCTAGAAATAAAATAGAAAGGATAAGTCTTTTTTTAATAACCCCAAGTGAGATCTATATTTTTACTACCTCCAGAATAGAGGTACTAGATGTCATCCATAGTCAGTTGCTGGGTGTAGCTTCTTTAATTTGGACCACCACATGTGAATTTTACTAGATTTCACATCTTTTTTTTGGTTAGGAGTCCATGCATAGAGTACAAAAAATACACCACATTCATAATAAGTTATAGATTTCTTGGTGGGGATTGTATGAAGTATGGATCATCCCACTTATGGGATGCTAATTGGGCAACCTCCTCTTACTTCTCCAGTATTTTCTAAATATAAGATGAATAAATTGAAAATTTTAATGGTAGTTTAGAATGCAATTTTTATTGGATAGAATTTAAACATACAAAATGAAAATAATAATCAACCATTTCAATTTGGGTAGTCTATTACTTTATTTCATCATGCTTAAATACTTGTATCTCGTCATACAACTCCTCTAATAAATGTTAAATTATATCTTGATGTTCTATGTATTACTTAATAAGTAGATGTTTATATACTAATTACTCCTACAATAAAAAAAAGTTACAAAAATATGAAAATTCAAAATACAGATAATTAATACTCAATTAAATTTGAGTAAAATAAAATGATAGAGAGTTTAGAATAATATCACCTCCTTAGTTTGCCTCGAATTCAATATCCTTTTTAGTGGTAAGTGCCTCTTGAAGTTGTATTTTAATGGATAGAGGTAGGTATTCAATATTATCCATTTTTTATTGAAGTTAAACCATATGGGTGGCATATTACTCATCTAATTCTAATTATAAATATAATTATGTTGCCTTTTTTACTTTGTAAGGGATCGGGATATAATATTTCACTTCATACACATTCAAAAATTTGTCTAGATCTTGTTGATCTCCCACATGAAGCTCTATTGAAAATTATTCCTCATTTTGAATCCAATCTGTCTCATTATGGTTATTTTGGATCTAGTTCCTCAAATGGTTGGGATGTGGATATTCTTAAAGTGTTCCCTCATCCATTTGGATGTCATCAGAAAAACTGGGAAAGATAAAGGGGGACACTTCTTGGACCTTGGTCACTTGATAAATGTTTTAAAATAATGGGGGAACTCAGTTAGTTCCCAATACATGGCTTCAAAAATTGGTTCTTGGATATACTCCCTTAGGATAATAGTAAATTCTTTGAATGATAGCTCCTTGAATTTTGATTTCCAAAATGAACTCACATACCAAAAAATAGAAACACTGTACTCCTTAGAAAAGGGTGATTCAATAATTGGTTCTTTCCCCTCTAGGTAATTATTCTTTGAATTAAATAAATAATAATTTTAAAACATCATGTATTTTTATGGTGTTTCTATAAAATCAAATAAAAATATATACAATATGAAAATAAAAAAAGAAAAGTGAGAAAATGATTTGTCACTAAAAATAGTGGTAGGTTTTGATACACACCTATAAAGGGGTGTGGAAAAAGAAATTATTTTTATTTTCCTAGTGCTACATAATCGGTTACTAGGGTCATGTCACTTGAGGAGTCTCACAATTTATCATACACAAATTACAATTCCCCGAAAACTACCTCTTTTTGTGTTTTTAATATTTTATGAAAACTATTAAATTTGAGTTTTGTGATATTAGAAATAAATAAAATGTATAACTAAAACTATACTAACATGAAATAAAATATGAGACTATAAATAAAGTACTTATCATTTCGGTTTAGTTTTGATTTTCTTCATTATTCATCATTTGATGTTTAAAATTTAGTTTGATATCGTAATTATGAAAACTCATTAATAAACTAGAATTATTTTATTTATTTGGTATTAAATATTTAATTCTTTAAGCTAACTAAATTCCACCTCCTAATATAATCAAGGGTTATGACACACCTTAATAAAGAATGTGACATCTTCCAGGACCCAATTCTATCATATTTCATTTCATCCTCTAATTGGATAAACTCCATCATATTATGATATTGTATTTTATAGAAGAGAGGTAATTGGTTTAAAAAATAATAGAAATGATTTTGGGATCCTTTTTGTGGTGGAAAATCACCACATCTATACACTTTACTCTCACTCTCTACAAACATTTATAAAACATTTAAATTTAAGCACTCAATTCAAGAAAAAAATGACCTCCCCCAAGGCCAAGCCTTGGGTCTGTCTTCCATTATCAGAAGTAAGATATCACTGGTGAAATAATGAGAAGAATAAGAATAAAATAAAAAAAAAACCAAATGTGATAGAATAAAAATTAGAGAAAAAATAAATTAAAAAGAATAGAATAGTGAAGATATTGGGTGGAAACACATGAATAAAATAATGAATCATTTTTTTATAAAATAAAATATATTAAAACTACATAAGGATTTAAAATAAAAAATGAATATTAAAATACAAAGTAACATCATCATTTAACCCTTCATCCTTGGTTGTTCGATCCTTCCATGGTCATAGAAACTCCCTCTATTTATAGAAATACAAATCCTTATATCTCAATTAATTTTTTTTATATTTCCTTATCCTTGGTAAAGATTTGAATTCATCTATATTTTTTTAGAATTGGTTTGAAACTCAACAAATAATATAAGGGGTTTCCATATCTTTATTGCAGAGGAAGAAATTTTTCACAGGGAAACATTTTTATGTGAATTTTTTCCATGGTATTAGTGGAACTGTCAAGAACCCACATGGGGTTTTTAGCTCCTCAATGGCTAATACATGGAAATAAGAATAAAAAGTGTTGCAATCATCATTTATCAAGACATCTAGGCATCACAGTGTCCTGGGGGAGCTCCAATATCAAGAATAACATCAATCTTTTTTGAAACAAGCCTAGATAAGGTTTTTTGGGGTTCGAGATACAATTAATGGTGGTTTAATGGCTTGTAAGTGGTGTTTTATATCCGTACTTATCTTTATATTGGTGGACATTGTGTCTTCTATGAGATTTTAGGTAGAAACAGTGGCATTTTAGATCAGTACTGATATTTCCATTGGTGGGCATGGTGTCTCTCATGACATTGTAAGTAGAAACAGTGGTGTCAAATTGTGGAAGAAAGTATTGATGTGGTAGAGGTGAGGTGCAAGAAATATCCAAGAACGGGTGGAGTAGGAATAAAGTTGGATGGAACTATTTTTATTAAGATGAAGAGTACAACATGAATATCCACCCAACATCAAAAATGAGTTTGGATGTAGAGTTCATTTATAATGAAACACGCGACTTCAATGACTCAAAAGACTTCCATGGGGATGGAATCCTATAAAACTACAAACACAATACATGGGTCACACCTGAATGTGTGGCCTAAGTATGCCTTGGACTATTCGAGAACAGGTTCCTTCCTACTCACCCTACCACCTGAGCGGCTCTCCCGATAGGTAGCTTGGAAAACCTGCCCTTTTGGACTGGCTAGGTGGCTGACTGGCCTACCTTGGTTAAGTTCTTATTAGATTGAGCCAATTTTTAACACCTAAAAATATTAAAACAATGGTAAATTCTAAAAAAAATATTATTTAACAAAACTAAGAATTAAAATTCCACATTTCTATACATTTAAAACCATATTAATTCCTTATTTATTTTCCCCACATTTAATAAAACATTTCATTTCATGGTAATATTGAGTAAAAAGCATTTAAAATTATTAAAAAAGTTTTAAAATCTTACATGATAAATTGAGTTGATTAAATACCTATGGAAATTTTTCCACTACTAGAAGAAACCCTTTCTTAGAGACCCTCTCATAATATTCCAACATATGAGAAAACAAATGGATAGAAACATTTCTTAACTCTAAAAGTCGAGGTCCAACTTTTCCAGAAAAAATGATCCCATTTATCTAGAAAAGCACGAGTGATCCCATCGAGGGATATAAATGTCACCCATTGATGAAAAAAATCGATATGGGCCTTGAATCACAACATCCAATTCATTTATAGGATCACACTGAGATGGTCCATTTATTAGAAAATGAAGTCTCATTCCAACTCAACCTCTAATAGTGTAATGGCACTGGATGAACATCTAAAACCCTTCCTCTTCATCTTTCCAAAATACATAACTAACTCTATGTCATATTTGATAATCTCCACTGAGAGGATCAATGAATCCACAAGGTGAGAAAATAAAAATGAATTAGAAGCACCAATATCAAATAAATCAACTGCCACATATGATGCAACAAGAACTATACCTCGAACTGTTGTGGGATTAACATAAGATTCCACTAGTGTCTGATCTAAATAATGAAGGTTCCTCATCCCTATATGTGTATAGGGGTGACTAAAAAATTGCGACTCTACCTTAATATGATCTTTCTAGAAGTAGATATAGCCCTACCACCATTACCAAAAAACCAAGAACCTAAAGATTTATATGGATCTAACTGAGTTATAATTCCCCTCTTTGCTACTCTTTGATGGGGGGTAACATTCCTAAAAAACCATTGCAAATGGACCATGTTTCCACACCAATGGAACCTCTTATGTGGGGTTGAATATGTTCTTCGTACATTTATATGGGCCACACGCTGATGAAACATGATAGATCCACCGCTAAAAATTACTAATAATGGCGGTCAAGATGGATATATTGAGCTACTACCACCCATATTATCCTTTGTCTCATAACTACTCTTTTTCTTAGATAGATCAAACCCTCTCTGATTCAACACTTGAAACATCTCATAAAATCCTAAAATATCGACCAGGTTGTTCTCCACTATCAGAGATTGATTATCCACCTTAGCATATGTCTTCATTTTGAACAAAAAGAGACGAGATCAAGTGTCTGGATGCTAACTCATTTCAAATATTTGGACTTTCATCAATTCATCAGAAGCCACCTTGGGCGTGAAACATATTTTTTCAATAAAGTGGTTGACATATTCTAATATCGAATGATTCCCTTGATGTATATCCAAGGCCTCTTTGGAGTTGGAGATGGACAACATCTTAGAATAATACAACTCATTAAAAGAATCATTGAAGTCCTTTTTCCCCTTTTAATCATGCCATCATACTTGAAACACTGATTTTTACCATTGATGACTAGGGTCTTCCAACATAAACATGGTACACTTCACCTAAACAGCCTCAATAGTCTCAAGGAATCCAAAGATCCTCTCAATTTTATCCACCTAGTCTTTCACTTCCTAGGGGTCCATGATTCCCTAAGAGGAAAACGTATTATTCTTGATTAACCACTAATCCTTATTCTTTTCTAAACCCAACTATTCTTCTTTAACATGAGTAGGGCCAGATCCCACTCTTTAGTCTAGATCTCGGATCATATGAGCCACTACCTCAACTAATATCTTATCAATGATGAGATATAACTCTCTATGAAATATTCCAATGGATGTACAAGAGGTCTCTAGGGAGGATTGATACTACACAAGAGAATAAACACAAGGAAAAATATCAACACATCATATCACATAAAACCATAAAACAACATAATTTAGACACTCTCAATAATAAAAATTGAAACATGACAATCAAAAGAAAATATTTGAAACCAATCCACCCTACCTCAACATATATGGACAATTATCATCCTGT
Organism: Viscum album; assembly: GCA_963277665.1. Classification (NCBI taxonomy): domain Eukaryota; kingdom Viridiplantae; phylum Streptophyta; class Magnoliopsida; order Santalales; family Viscaceae; genus Viscum; species Viscum album. The sequence goes on from OY728156.1 coordinate 103,068,897, forward strand.
TCATTACTCCTAAAAGAGAATTCAAACTTAATTCCAAAAATCCTAGTCACCTAAGGCTTATCACGAGGTGTGTTGGCTAGACGCCCCACTCATAACCAGATCCTTAAGTCCCAAAAGGCATAGCTCTTATTGATCTAGACTTCCCAAATAATATAATCCAAATAAGGAAAAAAATTTCCTTTGATTCCATTTTATCATGAATCTTTCTGGGCTACCGCACAACCTATCACTCGTCCCAACCTGTGGCATAAACCAAAGGGAATTTTCAATCCCTGTGAGATAGAAACTAGTTCCTAAGAATCAACGAACTCCTTTAAGAATTATTTCTCCCATGAGAAAAATAACTAAAATCACTTGCATAGTAACACAACCAACATCCAAGATAATATTTAAAGAAGTTAAAAAAGTACAAGTATAAGTTAAACATTTTACATTTACAGTAGGAGATCAAAAATATCCAAAAAGGGAAATGGATAAACTGGGTAAACAAAATCACCTTGTGACTTGTGGGTCAATATCCACCATGCCACCACCACCAAAAACTTTCAAGAATATTATTAAAATAATAATTATAACTACCACATCAATGTAAGGAATTTACTCTACATAATTAGATAGAACAAGGTCTATATACACCTGAGGGTGAATATAGGGTGTGAGATTACTTTCCAAGTAGGATTACACCAATAGATTCTATAAAATGACATCAAGAAATAAATTAACATACATGTTTTTAATAATAGAATTAAATATTTCCAATTAGAAATAATTTTTTAATAAAGAAAAGGACATAATGAAAGGAAATATAAAAAATAGGTAAAACACAATTTAAGGGTATGAGTGGTCCCCAATCGGCTAGGTCAATAGGGTCCTAGGATCCTCATACTCTCAGTGACTGAACCATTTAATATTTTGTAATAAATGAGCCACTAGATCAGTTTGATACAATGTTAAAATAGTCCCTATAATAAAATCATATAGATTAGTTAGTTTTGTAGTGTAATCCTGCCAAGATCTTGGATAAATTCCCTATCAACTAAACTAGAATACATTTCCTTAGAAACCTTCCTTGGTAACTATGTTTCCCAAGTTATTTTTCCCACCTAAAACATCATACAAAACTTGTTAATATATAATTAAACTATTTAACATAACAACACATGAATGAAACAATCATTTACAAAGAGTAAAATTACTATAACTCTTTTCACTCACACAAAAATCTTTGAAAACCCTAAATGCACCCACATCCATGATTTAGAAACACTTTTATAAAAAATACAAGTATATTAAAAGAATAAAAAAATTTCAAAGCACAAAACCTCATACATTTCACTTGAAATCACCCAAATACGGTTAGAATCTAAAATCCAAATAATGATAAGATCTTATTGGAAAAAGAACACACAAAAAACCTTAATATTCAACCCAAATATATAGGATTAAACCCATTTTAGGACAACATCACCACTATAGAATAGAGGACTTAATAAGGAAGAGAGAAGAGATCAAGATAAGCGAAGAAGAGGAGAGATGGGATACTTAGAGGAATCTTGAAGATCTATGCTCAAATATACACAAAAATTATGCTGGAGTGGAGTAGAGGAGAGGGAGAAGTGAGACTAGGTATGTGGAGGTTCAAATGGTGTGAAATAGGGGGATTATAGGGTTAAAATTGGGGATGAGAAAATTTGGAATTTTAAAATTTGTAAGAATATGGAAACCCACACAATTTGACCACATGGTCTACCAAATCGTGTACCAACCATGCAACACCTCCTACAAAGAGGAGGGGGGAAGACACATATAGTTTACTTGGAGGGTAATGTGTCCATGCACCTAGCTATATATCCTGGAGAGTTCTGTTTTTATGATTCATGGTTTTATCTAGATCCAGATTATGGTTTCCCTTAACCATGTGCCGACCATGTGCCTCCTACTTTCCATAAAAAATAACCATTTTTCTTAATAAAATCACGATAACACTATAGCACACAAGTAATAAAATAGAAAATAACTCAATAGAACACCATGATTGTGACATATTTATTATACATATATCATTATAATTATCCATAATTTACCATGGTATGTTGAAAAAATGTGCCCCTGAGGAGTTATTTTATCCAATTCTATACTTTTAACAAGATTTGATCTTGAGTTTTTTGTTTTAAATTTTATTTTATATTGAGAGAAATAACATTAATGTGTATCTTGAATTATTTTTCCTTATTATCTATTGATTTTTTATAGTAGAATTCCCCCAAGAAGACATTAGATCATACTTTAGTAGGAAGATGTTGATGAAACACATCAAGTGACACTCTAGTTTACTAGAACCCCATATAAGTAGCAGTGCATACAGTCTAATAAATATGATAAAAAGGAACACTTATTCCCATTCAAGCTACATAGGATGTATATTAGAGGTAAAAAAATAGGTATCTTTGCCATGAGTTTCTTCATTATAAACCTCCATCTTTATAGGGAATGAATTCTCCTCAAGATGTGGAGTATTGTTTGGGAAATATTGAGTGACTCTTCATGTTCTTGGAGAAGCCAGATTCCATTAAGTGGAAGAGTTCGTATTTAAAATTTAATTTCTTAGTTGAATATAGAGAGATTATATAGTTATATAAAATAGAAATGAGTGATTGGAGTGGAAACAAATAAAAAATATTTTTATTGATAAATTCTACCTAAATCCAATGGTGTTGGATAATTCCATTGAGTTTCTTAACCTTCATCAGAGTGATTAGTTAGTGAATCAGTACACTAACCATTTTATTGAACTCACTCTGTTATCACCTAATGTAGTGTTGAATGAGGAGATAAAGGAAAAAAGTTTTGGGATGGGTATTCAATCATATATTTGATATTAGATATTTATATTGAAACTTACCTCTTATATTGAGGTTTTGAATATAGATCTGATATCTGAAATTAACTTGGATGGTAATTCAGGGTTGACTAAAGTTCCTCCCACTCCTAGTGGTATATTTAGTTCTTCCTTTAAAGGTATGAGAAAGTATATTGAGCCTTCTAGTTGAATCAATGGCAGTGGACATCGATAAAATACTTCCTCCTTACCTTATTCATTATCCATTAAAGGCCCACTAAATTTTTTTATAGTGCATTAAGGTTGGGAATTCAAAGTGTTATTATATTAAGGCACTAAATGATTATATATTATGCAAATATTTAGGCCACTTGTAGTGGTTTCAACACATTTTACCACTTTTAATAGTGGTATGGTATCCGTAGTAATGAGAGGATATTTAGTGAATTCATATACTTAACGAATAACGGGGTTCTTTCCATATACATTAGGAATAAAGAAACTTCACACAATCGATGATTCTCCTGTGAGAATAGATATAGGTCCTATAATAGTGAGAGGTATAATTACTTTTGATTTATCATTCATGGATACATTATTTGATATTATTGTATATCATTATTTTATATCAACCTGTACTATGGATCTATTAAATATTCAAATGAAGCTCATGCATTATGTGATTAAAATTAAAATTCATATATAGAAAAAGAGAGATTATGATCTCTAATTACCTTACTTTACTTTCTATTTATCAAATATTGAGCACGTCTAAGAATATTTTGGTCCTATATATGAATCCTATAGATTTCAACCCCAAAATAGACTAGTTGGTTGCACATAAAGCTCATATTGACTATTATCATCAGTTAGTTTCCTTTCACTACTTTTGGTTTCGCTTTCAAAATCACTAGAAATTGGAATTAATAGTGATAATAATGTGATGTTAACAAAAGAAATGTTAATAAACTCCTTTTATTTCCAATAAAAAACACTGATAAAGGGAGTCTTGATGAGCTCTTTTTTAGTGCTGAAAAATGACTCCTTTATCAGTGCTTATAAAACACCAGTGATAAAGTTTTTTTAAAAAAATTATCGTTTACCCACTCACTTTATCAAAACTTCCCCATTTTATATGGTGTTTTTCCCAATAATCCACCCACCCCCTGTAGCCTGCATGCACAAATCCACCACCCTCCTTTTTTAGGGCTTAAAAATCCCCTTTAGGACTGATTTTACACTTCTAATCCTCCTGTTCAACCCTTCACATGCCTGGATTCGATATTTGAACATACTTTTGGAATATTAACACCTTTACCCCTGAACTATTCTTATTTTATTATATATTTTATGATATTTATATTTATTTATACATTAGACATATATTTATATGTCTATATATTTAAATATATTTATATATACATATTCACCTATAATTTTTTATAATTTATTTAAAATATTTACTATAAAATATGTTTATATACTATATTTAATGATAATTATAATGATTTATTTATAAAAATAAATTTATATATGATGTAAATATATAATTCTGACACACACACAAACAAACATATTTACACACAAAAGTATACAATTATATTTCTCACAAACACCAAAAAATATTTATATATAGATGTATTTATTTATATATATTAGAATACAAATACAAATTTATATTTGTTTATTGGAACACACATGCTTATATATAAACATGACTTGTATTGATATATATATATACATATTAATGAATTTTTATAAGTTAAATAAAATGGATAAATTTTTTATTTTAAATAAAATTAATAATAAATATTTATTTCAATTTGGTATACAAAATTAAAAATACATTTCTATGTAAATATGTTTCAATAAGTATTTATAAAATTTATTTATTAGAAGTAAATCTATGAAAATATAATTATATTTAACTATATATAGAACTATAATATAAAAAATGATAAAATATTATAACCATAATATCTATATGAATTTAATACTGTGAAATAAATCCAGTCTCTCTTGAAAAAGGACACAATGGATATCTTAAATGAAGGTGAAATACTATATAATATTAAAAAATTATGGTATCCCAATTAAAAACTCAATTTTGAGGCCTTATGGGCGTTTTTGACCTAAAAAAATAAAAACTAGGGTCCTTATGGAATTGATCTCTTTGTTGGATTTGTTTTGATATGTGGCAGAGCTCATACATATATCAAGATCAAAAGTTATGGTCATATTAATTTCGAATAATGTTTTCAACTGGTCAATGATCATTCAATAGTTTATTTAATTTTTATGCCATCCAATAGTTATTAAATGACTAATACATGATAATAATTATCAAATCTATAATTAATATTATTTTTTAAATAATTTTATAAAGCATTTTTCAATAAATATATTATATATTATGTAAATACCCGTCAAATTCAAGGAAAATTTTTTCTTAATTTTCTTTTGAATTTTAAAAGAACGCAGTTTCAGACGGCACTTGATTCTGAGGCCTGGAGTGCCTGAAATTTCTATCCGAAGTTTAGCTCGGGTACGTTCAGTGAAAGAACGAGCGGGAATTTCTAACTTTTGAACCGGTGCCTGGAATCGAATTCTGAGGGCACTGATGGAACCGCAGTGCTGATAATTGCTTAGGAACTCCTGTTTCGGAGTTGCGTTTACACGAGGGTAGTTATTAATTTTTGTGGTATTTGAAAATAAAAATTTAACAATTTTTATTTTTTCACACTTGGTAGTTTTATCCTAAGTAAGGATGTTGTGGGTGGGACCCACTTGTGATAACCAACCTTGAGAGGATAAGGTAGGGTGGGACCCACACGAGCCCAACCCCTCACTTTCCTAACCCCTCTAACCCCCCCCCATTTAAGTTTTTCTAACTTATATCCTCATTAATTTTATAACATCTTATGTTAATAACTTAAGTGAGTTAAATGTGGGTTTTGAATTTTCAAACTCTTGAAATTCAAAAACCTATGTTGGGTTAATAAAATAAGTGGGAGGATTATTTTATTTTGGGGTTAGTTTTTCTTGTGGTGGAGACTTGGGAGAAAAGGGCTAAGGGTTTGAGGAAGTCTTCTTCTTCTTCTTCAACTTCGATGAAGAACGTGAAGAACACCTCAGACTCCGATAAAGAACACCGTCCTTAGAGAAGAACATCTCCGCCGAAGAACGCGAAGAACTTCTCCAACGACGTTTCCTCGTCGGACGCACCTCGACGACAATGGAATAGACGTTCGTTTTCCGCGACACCCGATTTCCGTGACGCTCGTATTCTGCGGCTCGTTGACGTACACCGTTCTTGAAACCGAGGTAGGGGATTGTTTTTAATTATTTTGTTCATGATTTTATTCCTGAATTTCTTCATGAAATTTAACCATCTTCTATCGATTAATGTAAGGGGGGGGGGGGGGGACTGCACAAACACAACCGACCCACCTCCTTAATGTTTCTTGTTGAATTCTTGGATTGAATGGAAGTGGCGTGGTGCCATCGCACCGTGCAGGTTTTTGTGGCAAGAATTACGCGGTGCCGTCGCGCCACGCCACAATTTAATACAAGGACGCGACGCCGTCACGCCGCGTCGGAGACACCTAAAAACACCGCGGCCGGAGCGGGGCTGCGGCGGAGGGGCGCGGTGTCGTCGCACCGTGTCGGACGATAAGGGCCGCAGCCGGTTCCGGGCCGTGGCGGAGCAAGGTGACCGGCAGACGGACTGGGCCCCCGGTGTCGGAGCTGGAAGGGGACCGACCATCGCCGATCCCGTTGAGCAGGAACCGGACGGCCAAGTCGGGCCGACCGGAAAAGGAGGAGCCGAGGGAATTAAATTTCCCCGATCGGACTTCAAAGCGGCCCCAATTAAGGGGATGCGGTTACATGAAACGGGAGGGGCAGCCCCCCCCCCCCCCCCGTGCGAGCCGCCAAAACAGCTCGGCCGCTTTGGCCGAGCACCGACCAGCGCGCCCAGCGCGTGGGTAGCCGGACCGAGCCTCCGGGCCGCGCCGCGCCGCGCCGGGCTGGGCCAAACCAGACCCGGTTCGGGCCGACCCAGGGGGTCTCGGGCCCAACACCACCGTTTTCGGACCGTTTGGGTTCAGTTTCCCATAACTCGGGCTACGGACCTCCGATCGACGCGCCGTCAGCGGCGACACGATCCTTGGAATGAGACGGTCGTTTTGGTATATCGCACTAAAGGTTTCGGAATACTTTGAGTTCGGTCAGGTTGGTTCGTACACGAAACCAACCGGGCCCTCGGAGCTGAAACGCTCATATCTTGAGCTTCGGACGTCCGATTGATGTGCCGTCGACATTGATGATTTTATCTAAGTGAGACAGATCTTTTGGAATACTCCGCCCGAGATTTGGACGCAGGTGGAGTACGGTCGGGTTGGTTTTGCCTTAAAAACCAACCGGGCCACTGGGACGAAAAAGCCAATAACTCTCAGACCGGGCGTCCAATTGACACACCATCTGCGACGTTGAGTTCCTGTTGACGATATGGAACTTTTGGATACATCAACACTAGACTATGTGTCAGTTGATGTATCAGCCTCTCGGCTCGTGGAGCGGACCCTCCCGAACAAGCTTACTGTGTGCGGGAACCCTAGTGCTGGCTGCGACTGCTATTGTGACTGCAATGACGACTGTACAGAGATCCTCAGTGGATTCGACGGTGACGACTACATCACTCAGCGATCCTATGTGGATCAGTGCTACCAATCCTGTGTGGGTCCGATCCTGTGTGGGTCAGCGCTCAGCGGTTCTGTGTGAGCCAGCGCCTACAGATCCTATGTGGGTCTGATCCTGTGTGGGTCTTTGTGGGGGTTAGTTTCCTACCGATCCTGTGTCGGTCATTGCGGGGGTTAGTACCTATCGATCCTTTGTGGGTCTGAGGAATTAGATGGATCAGTGATCATCTCTTTCGTCTTTCGAATAAGTATACCTGTGTGAGCTGAATACTGTTTACTTTCCTATGTGGATTGTGTTGTGCTATCCTGTGTGGATTACGTTTTGCTTTCCTTTGTGGAATATGTATGATTTCCTGTGTGGACTGGGCTGTACTTGGGCTCGGAGGTTGGAGTGTATTGGAATTGATGACTTAGGTATATGTATGGGCATATACCTAATCAGTGTCGGTTGTTACTTCGTGATTGTATTTTTCCTTTGTGGTTCATCCTTTGTGGATTTTGGGAGACCTTCGGGGGTCTCGGGGTCCCTACTGAGTAGCTTATACTCACCCCTGCACGGGCTATGCCCGCACTACATTGTGTTGGTTGCAGACGACGGAAAACGTTGATCGTGGTGGAGGCTTGCAGAGCAGGACGGTACCTAGAGGTGGACCACTGGGCGGGACATACTCGGAGCGGACGACGGAATCCGAGGAGCAGTGGAGCTATCTGTACCCACCCTTCATGCGGGATTTCCAGTGGATAGCTCGGCGTTGCGGCTTTACTTTACTGTTGTTGTTTTCCCATTCGAGTCGTACTTTACTTCCAGCTTGGGTTTGTATACTGGCCCATTTACTTTTTCCGCACTTACTGTTGTACCAGTTTTTACTTAGTGTTTACTTTTTCCGCGTGCTTACTCTGTGGTGCTTGTTTACTTTACAAAGGCAATGCCTTCCCTTTACCGGGATTTACGCCTTGGTTCTAGTCGCCAGCCCCTGGCCTATGGAAGGCAGGCTTGGGGTAGTCATGACACGGGCCCCGAGGATGGGTCGTGACAAATTGGTATCAGAGGAGTTCAGTTCTACCGCATACTCTGATCTTTTCTATGTGGAGCAATAGTGTTTAGCATATTGGGTGTGGTTATCAGTCCAGGGAGTCCAGTGTTGGTGTGGCGACCGACGTATCCGTACCCCAGGACCTTGACTTCTGATTTCTGACTTAATGCACGAAAACATTGATTGCGTGTGTGTTTCAAGTTTTCTTTGTGATTACTTTGTGTCAGCTCAACAGGTATACTGTTCTGACCATGGCACACCTGTTTCCTTTTCAGGATGGCCCCACGACGGAAGCCAGCTAGGGTTCCGAGAGTCGAGCGTGACGACATCCCACCGAGCGATGAGGCCTTGGTGCAGGGCCCTTTGTCAGCAGTGGCACCGATGGTAGCTCTACCCGCCGAGAAACCGATGTATCTAGCCCCAGCCGTTGATGATGCACGTCACCTTAGTACACTGCATGAGTTCTAGTGCCAACGACCGCCCAGGTTCCGTGGGGAGACGGACCCCCAGGCATCCGAGGACTGGCTGGAGGTAGTCGTACGAGTTTTCAGGCTAGTGAGGACACCAGCAAACCTCATGGTGATCCTCGCTGCGAGCCTACTGCACGCAGCAGTGGGCCGATGGTGGAGCTTGATGCTCCAGGTGCACAATGAGGCATCTCTACTTTTCACGGACTTTGAGAGCCTCTTCCACTCTGAGTTCTTCCCAGCCACCCTCCGTGCGGTGCGCATTCAGGAGCTTCTTCAGCTGCGGAAGGGCAGCATGACGGTCGCCCAGTACTCGGCGAGATTTACCGATATCTCGCGCTACTCGACCGACATGGTACGAGACCCATTCATCCGGGCCCAGACCTTTGAGCAGGGATTGAGACACGAGATCTAGGCATCACTGATATCTCTCAGCATTCCGACTCAGATAGGAGTACTGGAGCGAGCCCTTTTGATCGAGAGCTTTCTTTCTGAGTCTACACCAGTACCGAGACCCATCGCAGGGCGGAACGTAGCAGAGTCTTCTGCAGCAGGCAGTCGACGGATGACTCTTGGGTCCAGGCAGACCAGACCCTCAGGCAGACGACCTCAGGACACTGGGTCAGTAGTGCGGGGCACACATCGTGGAGCCAGTCTTTCGAGAGGCAGGCAGTACTACTCATGTGGTGGGCAGGGCCACATGGCTCATGATTTCCCGACCCGTCGTGCCGAGGATCATCAGACGATTGAGGGACCACCGAGGCAGAGGCAGAGGGTCGTCCGTGGCGGTCCGCAGGGAGGAGGCAGACGAGGCAGGGGAGTTGGCCGAGCAGCAGGTGGTGGGCGACGCTTTGAGGCACTACCACCACCACCACCAGGAGGTCCACCCCAACCACAGGGAGCTGGAGGGCAGAGACAGGCACAACTCCAGGCAGCAGAGGCCTACGACCACGGCACGCCCGAGACGATTCGAGGTACTATCTATGTCTATTCCACCCCTGCTGCAGTACTTATAGACACAGGAGCGAGTCACTCTTTCATAGCCGTTGCCCTTGTTCGGAGTGCGGAGATTCCGACAGAGCCGTCGGCTCGATCCTTACGGCTAGAGACTCATACGGGAGTAGAATTGACGATTACGCACTAGTTCTGGCATTGTGAGCTTACTCTAGGAGGCGAGAGCTTCGGCTGGGATCTTCTTGTAGTGGCATCGAGGCCTTACGACGTCATCTTGGGCATGGATTGGTTGACTACATTTCATGCACAAATTGACTGTATTAGGCGCAAGGTGCGATGTGTACACACCGACGGGAGAAGGTTCACCTTCACCGGCGAGAAGGGAGCCTTAGCAGCACAGGATGGACTCTCACAGAGGAGAGGACAACCCATCACTCATCAGTTGGCTAGCCTCATCCTAGGAGCAGTTGACGTGCAGAGTCCTGGTTTTCTTGTAGTGGTGGATCAGTTTGAAGATGTTTTTCCCGAAGACGTTCCAGGGTTACCTCCTCGTAGAGAGGTAGACTTTTATATTGACATGTACCCCGGGACATCCCCGATATCAACTCCAGCGTATCGGATGGCCCCCGCTGAGCTTCGAGAGCTACGGGTACAGTTGGAGGACTTACAGGGCAAGGGGTTTATCCGACCCAGTGTTTCACCCTGGGCTTCCCCGATATTGTTCTCCAAGAAGGCGGACGGGAGCTTGTGACTTTGTGTCGACTATCGTCGCTTGAACCAGGTGACAGTGAGGAACAAGTATCTGCTACCGAGGATTGATGACCTCTTTGATCAGCTCAAGGGAGCACAGTGGTTCTCGAAGATAGACCTCAGGTCAGGCTATCATCAGCTCAGAGTTCGAGATGAGGATGTGCAGAAGACGACCTTCAGATGTCGGTATGGACACTATGAGTTCTTGGTTATTCCCTTCAGCGTAACCAATGCTCCAACAGTGTTCATGGCCCTCATGAATAGTATCTTTCAACCATACCTCGATCGATTTGTCGTGATCTTCATCGACGACATTTTGATTTACTCGACGACTGAGGAGGAGCACGCCTACCACTTATGGGTTGTACTAGACACACTCCGAGAGCACCAGCTTTATGGAAAGCTCTTGAAGTGTCAGTTCTGGATACGTGAGGTCCACTTCTTGGGGAACGTCATCTCTGAGGCGGGATTTGCAGTAGATCCTGCGAAGATCGAGGCAGTGCTAGCTTGGGAGCCACCCAGGAGCGTGAAGGAGGTGAGGAGTTTCTTGGGACTAGCTAGATACTACTGGAGATTCGTGCCAGACTTCTCCAGAGTTGCGGCACCACTCTCAACTTTGACGAAGAAGGGGAAACCCTTCGTGGGGTCAGAAAGATGTCAGCAGAGCTTCCAGGAGCTAAGAAAGGGATTGACCAGCACACCTATCTTGAGGTTTCCTAAGGAGGGAGTAGGGTACGTAGTCTACTGCGATGCATCAGGGACCAGACTCGGATGTGTCCTGATGCAGGAGCGGGCAGTGATCGCCTATGAATCACGTCAGTTGAGGCCGCATGAGCTGAAATACGCTACCCATGACCTGGAGTTAGCAGCAGTGGTCTTCTCCCTGAAGACGTGGCGACACTATCTGATGGGCGAGCGCTTTACAATATTTTCTGACCATCAGAGTCTCAGATACATCTTCTCTCAGAAGGATCTGAATATGAGATAACGACGATGGCTCGAGTTCCTCCAAGACTATGACTTTGAGATAGTCTATACTCATAGGGAGGGGAACGTGGTAGCCGATGCCCTCAGCATGAGGACGGGCATTCAACTACTTGAGGAGGCGACAGAGCAGCTAGCCTCTTTGAAGATATCCTTCGTGGATAGAGATGGAGCAGCCTTCCTTCAGTCTCTCACAGTCACTCCTCAACTATTGTAGCGGGTCAGAGAAACATAGCATGGGGACGCTGACTGTGAGACGCGGTGTGCACAGATATCCTCAGGACAGGCACATGATGGATTCTCCTTTGGAGCAGAGCACGACATCCTTTTCAGAGGACGTACCTTAGTACCAGTCGCTTTACGAGAGGAGGTGCTGAGAGAGTTTAACACTTCTCCTTTGGCGGTACATCCTAGGGTGGAGAAAATTTACCAGGATCTCAGACGACAGCACTGGTGTCCAGGCATGAAGAAGGCTGTGGAAGAGTTCGTTTCACGATGCCTCACCTGCCAGCAGGTGAAGGCAGAGCATCAGGTACCAGCAGGCTTGGTACAACCCTTGGAGGTTCTGGAGTGGAAGTGGGACAACATATCTATGGACTTCGTGACTGGACTTCCACGCACCTCCAGAGGTCATGACTCCATCTGGGTGATTGTCGACCGACTCACCAAGTCGGCTCAGTTCTTACCCCTCAAAGAGCAGGGCTTAGTGGAGAGATTGGGACGTCTTTATGTTCAGGAGATTGTTCGGCTTCACGGTGTACCATCTTCTATCGTCTCCGATCGAGATGCTCGCTTTACTTCCCGGCTATGGAAGGGAGTGCAGGAGGCTTTTGGGACGCAGCTACGTCTGAGCACCGCTTTTCACCCTCAGACGGATGGTCAGACGGAGAGGACCATTCAGACTCTCAAGGACATGCTCCGCACATGCGTCCTCGACTTTGGTCGCAGCTGGGAGGACCACCTACCCTTGGTGGAGTTTGCGTACAAGAACAGCTACCACTCCACCATCGGGATGGCACCATATGAGGCGTTGTACGACAAACCTTGTAGATCTCCTTTGTGCTGGACAGACCCTGGAGAGTCAGCACTTTTGGGACCGGAGATGGTCCAGGCCATGACAGAGAAGGTCCAGGTCATCCAAGAATGGATGAGTACAACTCAGAGCCGGCAGAAGTCTTATGCTGATAGGAGGCGGAGGCCATTAGAGTTCGAGGATGGCGACCACGTCTTTTTGCCTGTCTCACCTCGACGTGGATTACAGAGATTTGGCCGAGGCGTAAAGTTGTCTCCACGCTTCATCAGACCATTCCAGGTCCTCAGCAGGATTGGAGAGATGGCTTATCGCCTGGCTCTACCACCTCAGTTGCACCGGGTGCACGACGTCTTCCACGTATCTCAGCTGAGGAGATACGTGCACGACCCGACGCACATCATTGACCATGGGGAGTTAGACGTTGACGATGGGGTGAATTTTGCGGAGGTCCCGGTGGAGATCAAGGATCGACAGGAGCGGGTTCTATGTGGATGGTCAATTCCTCTAGTGCGCATCAAATGGCAACATGGGAACCTCCATGAGAGCACTTGGGAGTGGGAGGCTCAAATGTGTGCTCAGTACCCTCATTTGTTTCCCTAGTTTTCGATGTATCTTTACGGGGACGTAAAGCCCTGAGGTGGGAGTAATGTAAAGACTCGTAAAATTCAAGGGAAATTTTTTCTTAATTTTCTTTGGAATTTTAAAAGAACGCCGTTTCAGATGACACTTGATTCTGAGGCCCGGAGTGCCCGGAATTTCTATCCGAAGTTTAGCTCGGGTACGTTCAGTGAACGAACGAGTAGGAATTGCTAACTTTTAAACCGGTGCCCGGAATCAAATTTCGAGGGCACCGATGGAACCACAACGCTGGTAATTTCTTAGGAACTCCTGTTTCGGAGTTGTGTTTACACGAGGGGAGTTATTAATTTTTGTGGTAGTTGAAAATAAAAATTTTACAATTTTTATTTTTTCCCACTTTGTAGTTTTAACCTAAGTAGGGATGTTGGGGGTGGGACCCACTTGTGATAACCAACCTTGAGAGGATAAGGTAGGGTGGGACCCACACGATCCCAACCCCTCACTTTCCTTACCCCTCTAAACCCCCCCATTTAAGTTTTTCTAACTTATCTCCTCATTAATTTTATAACATCTTAAGTTAATAACTTAAGTGAGTTAAATGTGGGTTTTGAATTTTCAAACTCTTGAAATTCAAAAATCTATGTTGGGTTAATAAAATAATTGGGAGGATTATTTTATTTTGGGGTTAGTTTTTCTTGTGGTGGAGACTTGGGAGAAAAGGGCTAAGGGTTTGAGGAAGTCTTCTTCTTCTTCTTCAACTTCGACGAAGAACGTGAAGAACACCTCAGACTCCGATGAAGAACACCGTCCTTAGCGAAGAACATCTCCACCGAAGAACGCGAAGAACTTCTCCAACGACATTTCCTCGTCGGACGCACCTCGACGACAATGGAATAGACATTCGTTTTCCGCGACGCCTGACTTTCGCGACGCTCGTCTTCTGTGGCTCGTTGACGTACACCGTTCTTGAAACCGAGGTAGGGGATTGTTTTTAATTATTTTGTTCGTGATTTCATTCCTGGATTTATTCGTGAAATTTAACCGTCTGCTATCGATTAATGTAAGGGGGGGGGGGACCACACAAACACGGCCGACCCACCTCCTTAATGTTTCTTGTTGAATTCTTGGATTGAATGGAAGTGGCGCGGTGCTGTAGCATCACGCAGGTTTTTGCGGCAAGAATTACGCGGCGCCGTCGCGCCGCGCCACGATTTAATACAAGAACGCGACGCCGTCCCTCCATGTCGGAGACACCAAAAAACACCGCGGCCGGAGCAGGGCCACGGCGGAGGGGCGCGGTGCCGTCGCATCACGCCAAACGACAAGGGCCACGGCCGGTTTCGGGCCGCGGCAGAGCAAGGTGACCGGCGGCCGGACTGGGCCACCGGCGTCGGAGCTGGAAGGGGACTGGCCATCGCCGGTCCCGTTGAGCAGGAACCGGCCGGCCAAGTCGGGCCGACTGGACAAGGAGGAGCCGGGGGAATTAAATTCCCCCGGCCGGACTTCAAAGAGGCCCCAATTAAGGGGCCACGGTTACATGAAACGAAAGGGGCAGCGCCCCCCCCCCCTGTACGAGCCGCCAAAACGGCTCGGCCATTTTGGTCGAGCACCGACCAGCACGCCCAGCGCGCGGGTCTCCGGACCGGTCCGACCCAGGGGGTCTCGGGCCGGGTCGGTCCGGGCCCGAAACCCCCATTTTCGGACCGTTTGGGTTCAATTTCCCATAACTCGGGCTACAAACCTCCGATCGACGCGCCGTTAGTGGTGACACGATCCTTGGAACGAGACGATCGTTTAGCTATATTGCACTCATGGTTTTGGAATACTTTGAGTTCAGCCTGGTTGGTTCGTACATGAAACCAATCGGGCCCTCGGAGCGGAAACACTCATATCTTGAGCTTCAGACGTCCGATTGACGTGCCATCAACTTGGATGATTTTCTCTAAGTGAGACAGATCTTTTGGCATACTCCGACCGAGGTTTGGACGCAAGTGGAGTATGGCCGGGTTGGTTTTTCCTTAAAAACCAACCGAGCCCCTGGGACGAAAAAGCCAATAACTCGCAGACCAGGCGTCCGATTGACGCGCCGTCTGCGACATTGAGTTCCTGTTGACGATACAGAACTTTTGGATACATCAACTTTGGACTATGTGTCAGTTGATGTATGAGCCTCTCGGCTCGTGGAGCGGACCCTCCCGAACGAGCTTGCTGTGTGCGGGAACCCTAGTGCTGGCTGTGACTGCTACTGTGACTGCAACGACGACTGTACAGAGATCCTCAGTGGATTCGACAGTGAAGACTACAACACTCAGCGATCCTATGTGGATCAGTGCTACCGATCCTGTGTGGGTCCGATCCTGTGTGGGTCAGTGCTCATCGGTTATGTGTGAGCCAGCGCCTACAAATCATGTGTGGGTCCGATCCTGTGTGGGTCTTTGCGGGGGTTAGTTTCCTACTGATCCTGTGTGGGTCATTGCATGGGTTAGTACCTATTGATCCTTTGTGGGTCCGATGACTTAGATGGATCAGTGATCATCTCTTTCGTCTTTCGAAGAAGTATACCTATGTGAGCTGAATCCTGTTTACTTTCCTATGTGGATTGTGTTGTGCTATCCTGTGTGGATTACGTTTTGCTTTCCTGTGTGGAATACATATGCTTTCCTGTGTGGACTGGGTTGTACTTGGGCTCAGAGGTTGGAGTGTATTAGAATTGATGACTTAGGTATATGTATGGGAATATACCTAAGCAGTGTCGGTTGTTACTTCGTGATTGTATTTTTCCTTTGTGGTTCATCCTTTGTGGATTTTGGGAGACCTTCGGGGGTCTCGGGGTCCCTACTGAGTAGATTATACTCACCCCTGCACGGGCTATGCCTGCACTACGTTGTGTTGGTTGCAAACGACGGACATCGTTGATCGTGGTGGAGGCTTGTAGAGTAGGACGGTACCTGGAGGTGGACCACTGGGCGGGACATACTCGGAGCGGACGACGGAACCCGAGGAGCAGTGGAGATATCTGTACCCACCATTCAGGTGGGATTTCCAGTGGACAGCTCGGCGGTGCGGCTTTACTTTACTGTTGTTGTTTTCCCCTTCGAGTTGTACTTTACTTTCAGTTTGGGTTTGTATACTGGCCCATTTACTTTTTCCGCACTTACTGTTGTACCAGTTTTTACTTAGTGTTTACTTTTTCCGCTTGCTTACTTTGTGGTGCTTGTTTACTTTACAAAGGCAATTCCTTCCCTTTACCAGGATTTACGCCTTGGTGATAGTCGCCAGCCCCTGGCCTATGAAAGGCGGGCTTGGTGTAGTCACGACATGAGCCCCGAGGACCGGTTGTGACATATTAAGTGTAAATACGTGTTCAAACTTTTAAAAATCATATTTAATAAAATATATTATATTTATATCCATATAAATATATTTACATATTAATATATTATTTTTAAAGAAATATTTTTTTTATGAAATACAACCTTTATCAGTGCTAAAAAAACGATGATAAATAAGGGCCTTTATCAGTGTTATAAAAAAATATTTGATAAAGGTGGGCCTTTATCATCATTAATAAAAAAGTTATAATAAATGGGGGTCATTATTAGTGCCTTTTTAGCACAACTAAAGTCCCCTCTTTATCAAAAATAGAAAAAAATAACTGATAAAGGGGGTCCTTTATCAACTCTAATAAAAAAGCACTAATAAATACCACCCCTTTATTAGCACTTATTTTTAGCATTAATAAAGGCCCCCATTATCTATTATTTTTATATTTCTAACAATGAGGGACTTTATTAGTTCTTTTAGATAGCAATGATAAAGGATAATACTGGATAAAACCAAATTTTTAGTAGTGTTTACTACCCTCGATGATGAGCCCCAAGTTTTCTAGGGAGCATGGGACTCGTGTTCTAGTTAAGTTGGACCTCTAATTCCAAATATAGGTAGGATGATATCCTTTTAATACTATATAACTAGTAATTATTAATTTTTTCAAATTTTTTTCCATCATACTTTTCAATTTTTCCACTCGTTAGGGAGTTAGAGTTCTATTTTGACTTGGTGCTAGGTACTCAGAGAATATCTATTCCCTCTTACTTAATTTCACAAGTAAAACCACATGAAATGTGAAAATAAATCATTTTCAAATATTATTAATATTCCATAATTAAATTTTTTAAGTTTATAATCATTATGAGAATATAGGGAAATTTTGCAGTCAAAAGGGAAACAGATTTATTTCTAACCAAATTGGGTTTTCATTCATTATATGGTTTTATTAAAAAATATAATTTATAAATTATAGAATTTTAATTTTAAAAAATAATAACTTTCTATAATTTATATTGATAAAATTATCTTAGTATTAATTTTTGAGAATTTCTTGAAAAGCTTGATTTTTTAAATGAATAGTGAAAATATAGTTTTTACCAATTTTGTTTTTCATTTCAAGCCTTTACAAAGTTACATTAGGTTTTAGTTTTTTATAAAAGTAAAATTTGTTAATTTATATTATTAATAATCCAATTAGGGTCATGAAAATCAATTTATACTCATTTTTTTGTATAAAATATTTTTATACTTAAGAAGACAATTTTTTCTGGAAAACTTCTTTTCATCACATTTTGTGAGTATAATTTTAAATTAAATTCTGAAACTTATCTAAATTTAATATTTTAAGATGGATTAAATATTTATAATCATAATAATAATTTTTATTTGATAAGTAAAACTAGATTTTTGGTCATATTGAATAGTAAAAATAGGGAAAATCATTTACCATGGTTAAAGTTAAAACATGCTTACCAGGGGTTAAAATAGTGTGATAAGGGTTAAAATGAACAAAAAACGTCAATAAATATTATTGTATGGAAGTATTTACACCCTATATCATCTCATATTAACAAATGTACTATTTTTAATCCATTTTTCTTTTATAAGAAATTAAAATATTTTAATCTTGTGAAAAATTCCATGTGTGTCCTCTCCCCCATATAGAAAAGTACACCCCATATCCTATAATATCCACACTAAAAGAGAGTTTTTTTGGCCAATGAAAACCCAAATTTATTCCAAAAATTCATCCCCACTCTTTATATGTCATAGTTTTTTCATAATACCAACCTCAGATGGATTAAGGTGTAAAACTATGGAGGTTTTCTGAAGAAGAGATATAAATTTTAACTGAATGTTTTAGTTTTATTTCTTATTCGCCCTCATTAAAAAATTTTATAACCATTGTGAAAAAAAAATCTGTATCTTCCATATAATTATATATTATGATGTTGATTTATTAAAATTAATCCATATCAATATTTATCTATTGGGAAATAAAACAATTGTTCGTGTGTATGACATACTACCACCACACGAACTGATATTATTCTTCACCCATCACCGATACTCAAGGGATGGTTATAATGATATATTTAAATTATATATATGATATTTATGACATAATAATTATTTTTAAGGATAAAATTATACTTACCTTCTTTCACTCATGTTTTTTGAAAAATGGAATCATTACCCATGTATATGTTCGACCTACCATCTCCATGATTATAATGCAATTTATTTTTCATTACCATCTAACATAGTTTATTATAAAAGTATAAATAATTTATTAAAATTATAAATATAATTTATTAATAATATAAAAAATGGAATAATCAAGATCTATTTTAGCAAATTCAACCTACTGCAGTCATTTTCGACTTATGAACCAAACATCCTCAAACCAATCGAAATAAACTTAATTAATTAAGTAATTAAGTGTAACATGGATAAAATTGAAATAAAAGTAATAATAAAATTGAAAAATGTTATTAATAAATTTAATAATTAACATAAATGTATTATTTATAAAAATAAAGAATGTATATGACAAGTTAAACTCAAGTTAAGAGACACCTTTCCTTAAAAACCTCATTTTAAATGTTTTAAATATTTATTTTCTAAATATTTTTCTTCCACGTCCATATTCTTAAAATTAATTTTTGATTGTATTTATGTGGAAATAAATGCATTATAAATTACATTTTAGGAATATTTTTTTATAATTTAATAGTTTTTAAAAAGTAATCTTTTTATATATTTTATACAAAACATTTTGACAAAAAGGCAGAAGAAATGTTCTATTTAAATGTATACAACATCAAAATATTTTCCATCCTCCAAAACTATTATTTTATATTTTATTTACATTAAAATATTCCATATTTTATGAAAATAAAAACCTTTATACAATTTTTTTTTGATATTTTACAAAAGGGTTTTAAATGGATTGGATATTTCCACACCCAATTTTTTTTATTGGTGTGATGAATATTGTTATGAGTATACACTGTTTTAGTGATGGTGCAGTGATGCAGGGTCGAGGGCCATAACTGTAACTCTCCGAGATTTTATGAGAAATATCATTTTTAGTTTCTATGCTACACCAAAACTACCTTTCACTATTCACAACACCGTATTACCTTGTATTATACGCAAATACTATTCTTGGCCTGTGTTGCACACAGGAGCGACCTTCCTCAATAGTGTGTGTTTTACGCAATATCGAGTTTCACTAAACAACGATATATTATTATAATATTATTATGAACTAGACTTTATGAATAGTAGTAACCACATTTTTAATTTTATAACATTATCATTCATCTTACAAATTATATAGAACATGTTATGAGACCAAAATAAAATTTTCAGGTAAAATAATTATTTTTAAAAAAATACAGTTTTGCCGCCTTTTGATGGTGCACCCACTATAAATATAGTTTTTAACACATTTATGAATTAAATTTGACAAAATAAACTTATTCATTTCAATAATTATATAAAAATTTACATTGGATAATTTTTTAATATTTTCTATTAACTTTCATATTTTGATGAATAGTAAAAATACGCTAAATTTTAACTAAAAACAACTTTTTTCATCAAGATAATTATATGGTTAAATTATAACATTGAATGGTTTTAAAGTATAAATAGAATATATTTTTACCATTTAATGTAATTTATGTAATTATCATTAATTTTACATTAAAGTCACATGTAAAAACATTTCATCCTTTTGCAATGTTTTAATTTAAAAAACCTGTTTTCTCTACAGCGAGATTAATTTTAAATTAAATAATGCAACTTTTATGTATTGAATTTGAAAAAATTAATTCCATATTTGGAATCAGTTGGTCCAAATTATGTTAATAGGCTAATTTTTATTTTTAGGCATTATCAATAGTAACTACGGTAAATTTTATTTTCCACAGTTAAAGGTAAATCAGGTAATTAAGGGTAAACATAATATTATAAAATTAACCTAACACCTGTATTAATATAATTGGATGATTATATTTCTTCCTAAAATATACTTTGTTCAAAATGGTGTCTTTTGGAACCCACTTGTATGTGATTAAGACCTTTAATTTATTTTATTTAAAGAAAGTGAAATATGTCTCAGTCAAGATTTAATAATTAAAGTATTTTTAATAAAAGGTTATATAGAATATAAATTCGATTATAAATACTCATTTTAAAGATAAAATATTTTTCTTCATCATGGTAATTTATTTGTGTTTTTTATAAATTATATAATAACTTTAATAGCTTATACATTAATGATGTAGAAATTATTTATTTAGTGAAAAATAAATAATACAGTTTTTATTAAAATAATAATACCCATCAAAAGGACCATACACTCGACCAAAACTTATTGGTCGAGTATATATATACCCTAAGAATACAAGGTTCGACCTGTGGACCATTTGGAGCCTTATAAATAGATTATGACATGTATATTATTTTATTTTAAATGATGTTAAAGTTGTCACCATCATAATTTTATAAATATAACATTTTAATAGTTTTCTTTTTTAAAAGATAAATTCGACTAAAAGTATTCTTATGAAATATATTATATTTATATTAATCATATTATTTTATTTTTAATTTTTATGCAACAAATAAGTATATTAAATAATTATACAAAAATGTTGTAGTAATTACTTTATTAAGAAAAATATAAAATAAATAGTTTTAAAAATATTAAAATAAATATTATATGAACTAATTAATGTTCTCCACGAATTTTATTAACAAATATAACATTTTAGTAATATATTAAATATTTTGGATCGAAAATATATTCTGTGTGGATTTTATTTAAATTCAAATAATTGAATAGTATCAAAATTGACACTATTGAAATTTTATAAAAATAACATATTATTAATTTTTTTAAAAATTACAAAAATATTTAAAAATTACAAATTGAAAATTTTATGGTCTAAAATGTAATAATTTATCTAATTATGGAAAATTCACAACACATTTGTAAGTATTTATAAAAATTTAAAAATTAGAATATTATTACCACAAATAAAATTAAATAGATTAAATAAGGATAAATTAAAATTATAAGGCTTAAAATAAACATAAAACTTGTCTAAATTTTTTTGGTTGTTATATTACAATCCTATATTATCTCATATTGTAATTGAGTCATTTTTGAGGTTTTTATGTGGGGTTTGATTTTATTATAAATTAATATTTTGGAGGTTTCCAAAAGTGCCCCTCTCCTCTCTTATAAAAGGGAACCTCCTCCCTATTCTCTTCACTCCATTTTAAGACTTCGAGCTCGACCAAACCCTACCAATTACTCTTCTAAACCTCTCTAGTTATATTATAGAGGTTCTGGTATTCTCAAAAGGCCAACTCTAGTGCCTTAAGAGGAAGTTTAAAAGAGGAACGTCTAGAAAGAGGTAATCTCTTATAACGATACTTTCAAGTTTCTTTCTTTTTCTACTTCCTCTTATTTGGTTGTATCATTATAAAGTAATAAAATCAGTATCAATAATATAATTATATGTTATTTTAAATATGAAACAAACCTATTTCACCTTATATCCATCCTATGAAAAATGAAATCACCGCGCATGTGTACGTACGACTTATCGTCTCCACGTCGTGGTGTAATATGTTTTTCCACCACCACCTTACGTGGATGGGTATAATGGTGGAAATAATAACTATATATGATTATTATAACATAATACTAATTCTTAGATATTATATCATCCACTCCAATTCCATTTAATAATTATGGGAACAATATCATCGCTCGTGCGTACGTACGGATTACCGTCTCCACGATGCGATGAGATTCCTTCTCCATATTAACCATTCAAGAATGATGGTATAGAATTTAAAGATTACCATATTTCTTTATCTAAAATATTTTTTTTTCATAATGGTTTTCCATAGAGGAAGTAGAGAATATGAAGTTAAAAGGTTATAAAAGGTCAATATCCTTCCAAATTAGCAACCTGAAATAGTTGGAATTATAATTGAGCTGTTTTTACTAGGATGGATATTTTGATACAGTATATAAATCATGGTGGAATCTACAATATGGAGAAAACAGATCTTACACATAATAACATATCGACATGATATCATTTTATGATACAACAACCTCCAACATTTAGTGGATATTTTAAATCAGTGTTATTTGAAGGATATATTAAAGCCCTAGAAAAAATATTCAAATTCATGGGTGTTTAGTGGATCCTTGAACCAATTTAATCTTTGATAATTAAAATTTTTATATTTATTTATTTATTCTAAATATCTAAATACATTTAATTGTTTATTGATTAAAGTATGTTTAACTTTGATCGTATCATAGTATTTTATTCCCTAAAATATCTCTTTATTTCATGTTTTTATTGTTCATAACATGTTCTATTAGTTTTAAATCAACTTTATAGGATAAATAAGTCATTTGGTATCTTAAAATATCATTTATACTCTATTTTCACTCTTCCCATGTAAGAAACTTACAATTCAGCATGTAGCTAAATATATAATCACGTAGCTGATTTGTGAACAATGTTGTTATATTGAAATCATTGCAGCTGATTTCCTAGAATAGGTTAACCTATGTATTTTGACTAAATATTGAGCTAAAAAACTCAAAAGTGAGTGATTGTATTTTTATAAACACAATGAAATTATATAAATTTCATTAGAATAAATAAACATTTAAATAAATCTCTCTCATGTCTAAAATTTGGTTAGAAGTCACTGTATGTTTTTAGATTTATTCATGTAGTTTTTCAGAACTCTTTTGATTTTTTTATGATAACTTGATATATATAAATCCGATTAAGGATATGCATGATTTTTTTGAAAGAAAAATCAATTTTATAAATATGAGTCAATATGACTGAAAGATGATTATGTAATTCATATGGTCTATTTTAGGTATAAAAATTGAAAAGACAATCTGTTTATAGTTTTTAGTAATTTAGATACATATTTTTCCCATGCATAATCACTTAAGAGAATCCTATATGTGAATTGGATACATAAATTTTATTATATCAATTCACATACATGGTCAATTCAATTATATATATTAATCATTTACATGAAAAACACCTATATGATTTTTGATATGCAGTTCAATGAAAGTCTTCAAAATTTTCTAAAATATGAAAAAAAAGATATGTTTTATATAATGTTTTATATATCAATTTTGGTTTATGTTGTAATTGGGTTGGGACTATTGGTATCTAAATTCATGATTTTAATTTAGTTGTGACTCCCTATACAAAAGTCGGATGTATTTTTGGTTATACTTCCACTATAAAAATTAGGTTGCAATTGAGTTATGATTCCCGTTAAAACATTAGTATAGTGGACACCATATTACTCATTGAGTAGAGAGGTATAAGAGTTGGATAAATCCACATTGGGCAGAACCACTATAAAAACATCCTTCCATTATTTCTCTCCAGTACTAATTAAATCTATTAATTCAATTTTATAATTAAATTAAATTCTTAATCAATTCATTTTAATAAAATTTAATTTATTCTATTCACCAACCCTCTAGAAAATTTATTGTCTTCCTATGTGACCAAACAATTGATATCAAGGTTTTTTCCTTTTCTAATTTTTCTAATCCTTATGTAGATTATTTTGTTTAAATTTTATTATGCTAACATTTTCATAGACTTCACAATATAAGGAAAATATTATCAAGATGGTAGAAATGAACAAAAATGATGGATAGATTCCCCAGAAACCACCACAATTTTATGGAAATAATTATGGTTAATAGTGATCCAAAATAGAGTAATACCTTAAATATTTAATCATATAACACTGGTGAATCGTGGAAAAACTAGTACAACTACTAGAAGATGACATGAATACTCTTACAGGAAATGATGCTCCTAAATATTTTTTAAATTAAAAAGTTATAAATATATTATATTGTACTATTAAAAAGGTGTATTTTTTCATGTATATTTATGTAATATAGCTCATGAAATATGGAATATTTTAAAAGTTACTTACTTCGACTAAAACAATGTGATTACAACCAAACTCATAATTCATCGAGGGGAGAACTGAGATTTCAATATGGGTGAAGATGAAATCATTAATCAAATGTTCCATCTATTCAGAATAATTGTTAATAGAATGAAATTACTTGGGGAATCTTTGTAGAAACTCATAATTATTGAAAGATTCATAAGATATCTACCTAATAAATGGTATTCAAAGAAGTTTGAGATCAATAAAAGTAAGAACTTCAAATATTAAACACTAGATAAACTCATTAGATTATTGTTACAATATGAAATTGTGTTAATAAATATTGTGGAAGAAGAAACTTAAAAGAAGAAAGGCATTTCTTTCAAATCATATAATTTTTTTATTTTAGACTCTTTTGAATATTAGGCACATGAAAGAGACAAAGGGGTAATTGTGAATAAAAGAAAAGGTATCTATATTTTGATGAAGTGAAAGAAAAAGTTCAAATAAAGACCAAGTAAAGATAAAAATAATGATAAAAAAGAAAAGAATGTTACAACAAATGGTTTATATGTGACCTGTTATGAATTTATATAGAGGGTGCATGTCAAATCAGACTATCCTAATCTGAAGTGAGAGGGAGATATTATAAATAAAAGGTAGAATTAAAATGTACATATCATACTAGATATATTTACAGTAAATAAAATGATTAAAGTGAAAAATCTAGAAGCAAAAAAGAACAAAAAAATGATTATTGATAGAATAAAATAAAAATAAGGTATATAATAATTTTGATTCTAACTTTTATTCTAATAATGATGGTTATATCTTTGATGAGTTGTAGGAAGAAAATTAAAATCTTCAAAAGAATGCTTTAAGAGTTACTGAGTTGTATAAAAAACTAAAAGGAGATAATAATAGGATTATGAAAGATAAAAATATTGTTACACAGTGAATGATTATATTAGGAAAGAAATAATAAATTCTACTTCATATTTCTAAGATAATATATTGGATGATATTGAGTTTATTTATAAGGAAAATTATAATATTATAGAGGAATTTGTATGATTAAAATAAATTTAATCAACTTTTGTTAAAGGAAAGGAAAAATATGATAAAGTAGTAGCTATGATGAAACCATGTAAATATAAAACTGATTTTGGTTTAAAATTCATAGATTACTAAGCTATATAAGATTAATTGTATTAAAATTTATATTGGAAATATTTTTCTTCGGTTACATGTTTTAAATGTTGTCTATAAGGAAATAATGTTAATGAATTTTCTCTTAGATATCTCCAATCTCTTAGTTAGACTAGAACTTTTATTTTGAAGAATTCATCTTCTATATTAACTTAAAATACATGTTTTAAATCTGTTTGGGTACTGAATAATTATATTTCTAACCGAGTTAGAACCAAAATAGTATGGTTACCGAAATTTTCAAGTTATTGATTTTTATAGGAAACATTTCTTGGTTATATCAAGAATGAAACGTGGTACATGGATAATGGTTGTTCCTAGAACAAGACCTTTGACCAATCAGATTTTCTTTCCAACACCAAATCTGATAGAGGCTCTCTCAAATTTTTAGATAACTATAAAAGAAAGGTTAAAGGTTTTGTTGAAGTAGTTATTTAAAATAACAATTTAATTTATAATTTTTTATATGTTTATGGTTTGAAACATATCCTAATTAGTATTTGAAAGTTACGTGATGTTGGTATGCATGTTAAATTTGAAGATAATGAATGTTTAGTTTTAAAAAATGTTTTTTATTTTATGCTAATAGAAATGATAATATTTATTTTATTAAATTCTATGATCTATCAAATGAAACTTTTAAGTGTTTTAATGATATAGAAACAGATGATGTTCTCTAACATATAAGGCTTATACAAGATAATTTTTGAATGACACATAAATTACCCAAGCATGTACATGTTCTATATTTACCCATGTTAAAGGTAGGTAATGTTTTTGTTTGTGATTTGTGATTAAAATTTAAGAAGTACAAGGAATTATTCAAACCTATCATAAAATGTTTTCACTTACAGACCTCTTTAATTATTACATATTTATTTATTTGGTTTGATTAGAACTACAAGTTTAGGTATCAAGAAACATGTATTTATTTTTTTAAGGATTTCAGTATATTTTAATGGGTTTATTTTTTTATCTCACAATCATGAAACCTTAGCTCTATTTACTAGGTTTTTTCAAGATAATTCAAAATATTAAAGTTTGTTTAATTTTTTATATTATAAGTGATAATGAAGGTAAATTTTTTAATTTTAGAATTTATTTTTTTGGAGAAAATGTTTATGATCATAATTTTTCTTCTATGAGAACACTATAAAAAATGGTGTTGTAGAATGAAAAATAGAACTATTCAAGAGATGGATCGAACAATGATTAATGATTATAGTTTACCAAAATATTCATGAGATGAGTCTATAAATATTTCATTTTAAGTTTTTAATATATTTTATATTAGATATTTTTTTTGAAGAAAATTGATTATGAATTATTTTATACTAGAAAACCAAAATTTGGTTATTTTATATTTTTTGGTTGTAAATTGTTTTCTTAAATACAAAAGATAATTTGGATAAGTTTGGTTTTAGAACTGTTGAAGGTATCTTCCTTGGGTACCAACCTAATAGTAAATATTATAGAGTTTATAGTAACCATATGGTACTATTAATGAATCATCATATATAATGTTTTTTGAATATCATGATGCCTAGAAATATATTTTGGAAAATATTGAAGTTGATTTCACAGATTTCAATTTTGGTGAAGAAAAAACTCTAGATAGTTTATCTATTGAGGGGGAGAAAAATGTTACTCAATAAGATACTATATCTTATAGGATTCATAAATATCATCTCATTGACAATGTGATTGGTATTATTGGTTCTGGAATGAAAACAAGAATAAATTATTTAAGATTTATTACTAACTCTACTTTTGTTTCTAATTGTGTTCCTACAAATATTACTAAGGATTTAAATGACATAAATTGGATTATTGTTATGAAATATGTGTCTAATAAATTTTTTATAAAAAATGTATATACTTTAGTTTAATTTCTATAGAATAACCAGTTTATTAGAACTAAATGGATCTTTAGAAACAAGATGGATAAATTTTGAAATATTTTCCAAAATAGGTCCAGATTTATATCCCAAGGATACTCTCAAGAAGATATTATAGGCATTGAAGACTCATTTTATCATTTTTCCAGGTTATATTCTACTATAGTTTTATTATATTTATATTTTTTAAGGGTTTCAATTATATAAAATGAATATTAAAATATATTTTTTAATGATTTTATTTCTCAATAAGTTTATGTTTCTTAATCCCCTTGTTTTGAAAATGAAAATTTTCCTTATCCTGTTTTAGAAATATTTAAATTTTTATATGGTCTCAAACAAGAACCTCATTATTGTTATAAAGGGATTTATTTGTTTCTGTTTAATATATTTTTCAAAAAGGATAATGTTGATCATACTAATTTTTTAAAAACAATTTCTAATGATATTTTAAATTTGAAAATTTATGTTCATGATCTAGTTTTTTGGTTCTTATAGTGAATTTATTTTTAATGATGTTTCAACTTTTATGTCACTTGAATTTGACATGAGCTTAATGGGAGAGTTAAATTTATTTCTGGGACTTTAAATTTATCATAGTAAAGATGGGTTATTTCGTAATCAATCCATGTATAGTAATGATTTGGTTAAAGGGATTGATCTTGATTATTGTAAATATATGAAAAATCCTATGAGTAATTATTGTAAATTATATGTTGATGCATCTTGAAAATCTATTGATATTAATGTTTATAGAGTAATGATAGGGATCCTACTTTATTTAATAATATCTAGATCTAATATCATGTTTATTGTTTGTTTACATGAAATATCTAAATTTAATCCTAAATAGAGTCATATTAAATCCATGAAAATAATAATTAAATATGTTAAAGAAAATATTAACTCTAGTTTGTTTTTTTATAAATTCAATAATTTTAATTTAATATCCCATCTTGACCTTAATATTAGCTGATGTAGAATTGAAAAAAAATAACATCAGGTATGTTTCATTTTTATAAAAAAGTTTAATTTTTTGGTCTTTAAAGAAGTAATTTTTTATTTCCCTATATACTATAGAAGCTAAATATAATTTTTCTGCTAGTTATTGTTCTCAATGTTTATGGATTAAGAAAAAATTGTGTGATTTTTCATTTTATATTGATAAATTACCTATATATTGAGATAATACATAGGAAATTTCTATGTTAAGAATACTTTAAAAATTATAGAAAGAGTCATATCAATGATAGATTTCATTTTATTAGAGATCATGTAAATAAGAGAGATGTTGTTTTTGAGTTTATCCCTATTGAAAATCAAATTGTAAAAATATATTTAATAAACCGTTATGTGTTACTCAGTTTGAAAATATTAAATTTTGGCTTTTAATGTTGGTATCATAATATTTTTTATGTTTGTATGTGATTAGGGTAAGTTTTAAAGTATTTATATAATGAAATCTTAACATTTATAGGAAATATATAAATTCTGGAATCTATTTTTCATATTACTATTGTTTAATTTATATACATATTTTTTTATTATATAACCATTATAAAACTTCTCATATATCATAGATTATTTTAAACTACTATTTAAACTTTTAGTTTTCATAAAATATTATTTTTATAAAGATGTCCCATTTTTCTTCAAACAACTTTTAAAATTCTACTCACAGTATTGTGGTTCCTTGAAAAATGTTTTGAAAAAAGGGATTCATAGTGGTTTGTTGATTTTCTTTCATGACAGAAATTATTAATAAAATTATATATAGTATTTAAATTATTTTTAAAGAAATAATTTATTTAATGGAACCATTTATTTTTTATAATTCTAAAAGAGGGAGATGTTTATGAAATTATATTTAGTTTTGTAAATATATAAAATGGGGATAATGTTGAGTGAATCCTTAAACCACTTTATTTTTTGATAATTACAAATATATATTTTTATTTATTTTAAATGTATTATAGGATTGAATTTTTTACTAATTATAGTATGTTTAACTGTGATCACATCATAATATTTCAATGCATAAAATATATATAGATTTAATGTTTTTATTGTTCCTAACATGTTCTATAAGTTTTATACTAACTTCCAAGGATAAATAAGTCATTCTCAATCTTAAAATATCATTTAAACTTGATTTTCATTATTCCCATGCAGTAAAATTACTTTTCACCATGTAACCATAAGCCTAATCACATAGTGGATTTATGAACCACATATCCATTTTGAATTCTTATTTATTTTAACATTATTTTGAGTTAAGAGACCCAAAATTGAGTGTTTTTGTAAATGTAATAAAATTATATACATTTTAATAGAATAAATTATTTTCTAAATTTATCTCTATCATGTATGAAATTATGTTAGAAGTCACGGTATGCTTTCAGAATGATTTCTAATGTTTTTCAGAAGTTATTTGCTACTATATTTTGATGATAACTTTATATATAGAAATCTAATAAAGTAGATTATTTATTTTTTTAAATAATTATTTTATAAATATGATTCTAAAGGACCCAAAGAGTATTCTTCCATTGAGATGACTTTTTTTGTTTGAAATTTAAAAAGTCAATCTGTTTACAGTTTTCACAAATTTAGATACATGAATTTCCTATATAGAATCACATATGTGAATCCTACACATGAATTAACTATGTCAATTTATTTAGGTCAATTTTCATATATGGTTATCTTTTTATGAAGAGGAAAAAAAATATGTGAAAAAAACTACATGATTTCGGCTATGTAGTTAAGTGAAATTATATTGGTTTTTCTAATATATAAAAAAATGATCTATTTTACATATTGTTTCATATATCTATTTACCACATGATCATTTCATATATTTAAATTGTTCTAATTAATTTATAAATTTTTATTTATTATTTAGAAACATTAAGAAGTGTTTTTAACTGTTTTAAACATATTTTTATAAAGATCAAAGGTTTTTTATATTTACACCTGAAACTTATAGCTTGAAAATAAAAGATAAGTTTTATTATTAGATATTTTTTATTCAATTATATTATTTCAAAATTAATTTTAGTTGATATTTAACTCATTAATTTTTTTTATTATGTTCAATGTGTGTAATTATGTTTTTAATTTCTCTACATATTTACTACTTGTTTTAAATAGAATGATTTGGAGTTTCATATTTCAAATTTAAAATTTTTATTTTCATAGGATTTTTAATTGAACAATTATTATAAAAGTATTTTATAATATTAATTTTATTTTTTTGAATTATCCTTACTTGTTTTAAATTCTGGTCATGATTTGAGTGATATTTATGGAAAGATAATATCTATTTTCTATCTCTTTATGATATTATAGTATTATTATTTCTTAATTATCTAACCTATATCTATTCTGTTGAGTTTATTTTATTTATAAAGAAGTTTAGAAATTTTTGAATTATCTAACATATACCTTTCTAATATGATACTTTTCAATGTGAGATTTCATATTTATCAGTGATACATTTTAAAGAGTGTGGTGGTGTTTATACTGTGAAGTCTTGTACATTTTTCCCATGCTAAACATTTCTCACTACTATTGGAAAATCTCTCAAGTGATGAACACAAATGTATATGACTTATTTTTCAACTATTATGAGACAATCATGCTGAACAAACACTTAATAACCATTACTTATGTTTTATTCTTCTTCTATCTATTTAGTTTGGTTTCTTCAGTCTATATCACTTCTTACCATCTCTCACATTCGTTCACTTTCTCATTATAGTTTTATATACTAAATAATTTTCTATATTTCTGGTTGTGACTGACAGATTCTAAATTCAAGACCATTCATTTTCGAGACCCCAATATTTAAAGTGTGGGTTGTAATTGGGTTGTGAATCCCCATTCAAAACTCAGGTTTCTTTTAGTTATACTTCAACTAGTAAAAGTAGGCTATAATTGGGTTATAATTTTCCTTAAAAAAAGTATAGTGCACAATGAATCTCTCACCTAGTAGATAGGTATGAGAGTAAACTAGGTCAAATTTAGACTAAACTGTTATAAAAAACTTCCTTGTATTATTTGTTTTATTCTATTGTTATTAAATATATTAATTAACCTTTTTAATTAAATTAAATCATTAATTGATTTATTTTTATAAATTTTAATTTGGTCAATTTATCCCCCCAAAAAAAATCTGTCATCTTTATATTTGACCTAACAATGGGTTGTTCAGAGTATGAAAAGTCAAATATTACAATTTACTATTTTGAATGTGAAGATTATCAATGATGTTAAATGGTTAAGAATACTACAGAAATAGAAGAGATTGATTCCATGGAATGTGATACATTGATGAAAATTTTCCATGAGAAATATTTTCCTATAATATTTTTAATTTGGATGGAAAATAAATTCTAGGAATTGAGGTTTAAGGAAGATAATTTAGTGGCAGCATATGATGCAAAATTCACCCAATTGGAAAATTATAGGATATATTGTATCCGGGATCTTGATAGTAAAATTATTTGGTTTTACATAGGATTAATTCCAATAAACCTTATATAATTGGATTCTCATTAATTTAAACGTTATGAGAAGCTTTTTCACTATGTTGATAAGGTAGAAATTGAGTTTTCTGATGAGAATTTTTTTATGAAAAGAAGTATAAAAGTGGTCTAGGTGATAGGAAATGGGGAATACTCTATAGAATTAATTTCAAGGTAAGAAAATAATCTTTTGAGTTTGTGATAGGTGTGGTGAAATGTACAATGGGTAATGTATTATGAAATAATGTAAATTATTTTGATGTTACAAGTTTGGGAATATAGATCATGATTGTTTATAAAATGATCATGGTAGCGTTAAGAATTTTTTTGATAAGAAGTTAGTAAGGTGATTTAAATGTACTGAGATAGGTCATTATAATTATGCATGTCTGTATAAGAGCATGAATGATGGGAATGAAAATGAATATAAGTGGAAGTATGTGGTAAAATCTTATGAAATAAATTACCTATATGTTGGGCCATCAAATGAAGTGGTAATATGTACATTACTTATTTATTCATGTTATTTTATTGAATTTTTTGATTTGGGGTTTGCACATTCATTCATTTCTATGATATTTTAAGGTAAATTGAAAAATTCCCCTCAATAAATGAAGTTGTATTTTTTTTTTGTAAAAATAGATGTGGATAGTATTAAGGTAATAATAATTTTCAAAGATATTCCTGTTATCATCTATGGAATGATTTTCCCTACAAACCTTTTTGTAATTACTATTATATAATTTAATGTTATTCTGGTTATGGATTGGTTTTCAGTTTATCATGATAAGATAGATTAAAGAGACAAATAAGTTATCTTATGAAATGAGTTTCAATTTTTATATAAGAATGAATTCACACCTTTGATAACATATCATTAAGCTAAGAAACTGTTAAGAGATAAAAATGAATATTACCTTGCTCATATTTTTGAAAATAAGGGAACTATTCAGATTAATGATGTGATGATAATAACAGAATATATTGATTTTTTTCTAATGAGTTTAACAGTATTATACCAAATAAGGGAGTTAAATTTACTATTTAATTAATTCCTGATGATAAGGTAATTTTAAAACCCCCTTCTCAAATGACTCAAGTAGAAGTTCTGGAATTGAAAATATAATTAAAATAATTACATCATAAAGGTTCAATTCATCATATAACTTCACCATGGGGTGATATTATTTAATTTATTAAAAATAACGATGTTGACCTTAGGATTTAAATGGATTAAAAATCACTGAATAACATCACTATTAAGAATGAGTATTTATTTCCTCATATTAATGAATTGTTTGATCAGCTCCAAGGAGCCTAATATTTTTTGAAGGTTGATCTTAGGTCTAGGTACCATCAAATGAATTTGAAGATTGATGAAATTCCAAAAACAAAATTTCAGACTAGGTATGAGAATTATGATTTTTAGTTATTCCCTCTGGGTTTAAGAATTCCCTAGTTGTATTCATGGATTTTATGAATAGAATTTTCCATGAATATTATGATAAATTTGTGGTTGTGTTTATTAATGATATTTTGATTTATTTAAAAAGATATGTGTATCATGAAAAATATCTAATGATTTTTGTTTAAACCTTGAAAGAAATGAAATTATATAGAACATTTAGTAAATGTGATTTTTGGTTACAAATTTTTTTTTTCTTTAGATATATCATAAATATCGATGACATAACTATTGGTCCTACTAAAACTAAAGTGGTTGATGAATGAAAAAGTCCTAGAAATGTTACCAAGATTCATGGTTTTCTTAGATTACTAGGCTATTAGCAGTGGGTTTTTGACAAAATTTCGTGGTTATCTATCCCATTAGCCATGCTAACATGAAAAGGATTCAGATTCATCTAGAAAAAGGAATTCATTGAATGCATCCAAAATTTTTAAATTAGATTAGTGAATCCTCAAGTTTTGGACCTGTTATCTAGAAATGGAAACATCATTATCTACAATGATTCTTAAATGAAGGGAATGGGTTGTGGTTTAATTCAAAATGATTGAGTAATTTATTATGCATCATATCAATTGAAACTCATTGATAAAAACTACCCCATACATGAACTTGAACGGGTGGCTATGGAATTTATGTTAAAATTTGGTGACATCATTTATATAAAGTAAATTGTGAAATATATACTGATCATAATTTTTTTAGTATATATTCATTTAGAAAGAATTGAACATGTGACATAAGATATGATTTAAATTGATAAATAATTATGATTTCATAGTTTATTATCATCTAGGTAAATAAGAAATAGTTGTTGATGCTTTCAATCAGAAAGATAATGCTACATTAACTATGTTACCTTTCGAACATGATCCTTTGGTTAATGATTTAATAAATATTGGCTCAGAAATTGTGTATAGAATAATTACCTCTGATATATTTCAGGTCTCTTTATAATTGTATTTATCAGAAAAATTAAGCAAACTCCGAAGGAGGACCATTTTTGAGAGGAAAAGTTAAAATTTCTCTAGAAGGGTATATTGATAGAGTTTAATATTGAAAAATATGGTGTTTTGAGATTTAGAAAAGGGATATGTGTTTCATGTGACTCCTCGTTGAAGAAATAACTATTGATTGAGGCTAATGGATCTCCATTTTATATACCTAGTGGTAGTAAAAAAATGTATTGAGACCTTCAAGAATATTTTTAGGGAGAATGAATGAAAATATATATTTCTGATTTTACAATGAAATGTTTAACTTTTCAATAGGTAAACGATGAACAGAAATTACTAAAAGTGATTATTTATCATTTTCCATTGTTATAATGGAAATGAAAGATTATATCCATGTATTTCATGGTGATATTACAAATTATATCTTAAGGTAGTAATGTGATTTGGTTATGTTTTTATTGATTTACTAAATATGGTAATTTTATTCCAATTTGAGATAATATTCCTTTGGATCAACATTCTGCAATTTATATTAAAGAGATAATTATATTAAATGGAGTACCAATTTCCATTATATATGATCATGGTTCTAGATTCACTTCTATTTTTTTGGAAAATTATTTAGAAGTTACTAGCTAATAAATTAAATTTTATTACGACCATTCATCATCAATATGATTGATAGTCATAGTGAAAAATTTAGAATTTGGAGTATATTATTTGAGACTACCAAATGAATTATCATTGAAGTTGGAATAAAAATTTAAACATGGTTGATTTTTCTTATGATAACAGTTTTCATTTCAGTATACATATATCACCTTTTGAGGCATTTTATGGAATGTGATGTCAAACTCTATATTGTTTGGATGAATTCAGGAAAAGTGGGTCCAAAATTGGGAGAATAAATGGTTGAGAAGGTGAAGATTATTTAGAATTATACTAGGAAACTCAAATTATATAGAAACATTTTACAGATAATCAGTGGAAAGACATTTCATTTAAGGTAAGAGATCTTGTTTTTCTTAAAGTATCTCCCTGAAAAAGTGTAATGAGTTTATAAAAAAAGATAATGTTATGTTCATGGTTCAATAGAACATATAAAATTTTGGATAGTATTGGATCATTTTCTTACTGAGTTTCCTTTTCTCCAAGTTTATCTTAGTTACATGATGTATTTCATGTTTCATTTTTATGAAAATATGTTCTAGATGCATCTCATGTCTTAATCCCTAAAGTAGTTTAATTAGAAGAAAACCATTATTTTGAGGAAAAAAGAGTACCTACTTATGAACAAAGAGATAATGTGTCATATAATGAAGAAATTTACTTGGTTAATATTTTTTTTTAAATCCAAATGATTGAATAAGAAAAAGAGGAATTTAGAAATTCCATGAGGGAAAGATATCCCCACCAGTTTAAATAGTAAATAAAATTATTAGGAAATAATTTCCAAAAGGTGGGAAGATGTAAAACTGCAATTAGGGTCAAAGTAA
Organism: Viscum album; assembly: GCA_963277665.1. Taxonomy (NCBI): domain Eukaryota; kingdom Viridiplantae; phylum Streptophyta; class Magnoliopsida; order Santalales; family Viscaceae; genus Viscum; species Viscum album. The sequence goes on from OY728156.1 coordinate 103,105,121, forward strand.
ATAATTTCCATGAATTATTTATATTCATTAATTATATTTTGTAGAGTTATATTCATTATAATAATATTTTTTAAATTTTTATTCAAAAGAAAAATCTTTATTTCTAACCAAATTTGGTTTTGATGCTCTATATGGATTTATTTAAAAATCAAATTTATAAAATTTATAATTTTAACTAAAAATTGATTTATTTTTAATTCATTTGGTATTATTATATTAAGGTAAATTTATAATAATTTTTTGAAAAGTTTGATTTTTAATGAATAGTGAAAATACTGATTTCTATAGAAAACCTTCTTTTCATTTCAAACATTTACAAAGATAAATTTTGTTTTAAAATAGATTAAAAGTAAAATTAGTAAATTTTTATGATTATTAATAAAATTTACTTCATTAGAATCAGTTCTATTCTTGATTTTGGTATAAAAACATTTTCTATATAAAAAGACATTTTTTCTAGAAAACCAATTTTCATTACATTTTGTGGGATTAATTTTAAATTAAACTCTAACAATTATTTGGATTGAATTTTACAAAATGAAATAAATATTTTCAATTATAATTATTAATATTATTTGATATTTTCAACTTAATTTTTGGTCATAATGGATAATAAAAATATATTACTATAGTTGAGGTTAAAACATATTTACTAGGAGGTTATACTAAAGTGATACAAGTTAAAATAACCAAATAACTTATCTAAATCCTATTTAATGGATTTTGTTTGAATCTATATCATATAATATTCACAAGTGGTCCATTTAAATTCCATTTTCTTGATTAATTAATTAATATATTTTAATCTTTTGAAAAATTTCAAGTGTGTCATCTTCCCGACTTATAAAAGGACACCACATATCCTATCCTATATATATTTAAAGAGATATTTTATCCAATAATAGAAAAAATAACTTCATATAATCCCTTAAATTTACCTATACGTCTTATTTTTGTTATAATACGAACCTTATATGGATGCATGTCTAAATAAAAGGTGGTTTTCTGAAGAAGAGGTATATATTTTAACCAAATGTTTTAGTTTTATTTATTCTTATTGAAGTGCCCAGATCAGTGTGAATCACTGAGAGGGGGAGGGGGTGAATCAGTGATCCTTTAAAACTTTTTACTAATTGATTCTTAATCAATTAAACCTCTATAGCTTGTTAAGGCCTCGATCCACTCTTCTTGTATCTCTCAGCCTTTCCTCGAATGATGCAGTAAATGTAAAGGCACATGACACAAGGATTTACAAGGTTCGGCACCAAAGGCCTACGTCCTTTCCATGTTGGTTATACGCCCCAACATGGTTTCTCTATTATAATCGGTTAGTATTACAATGGTCGATACAGAGTCCCACTGTATCTCTCCTGAGTCCCACAGGAGGGTCTTTATACTGCGTCCCACAGTGTTACCAGAGTCCCACTGGCCTGCTCTAGAATCCCACTGAAGACTTCTTCCGCCCTGAGTCTCACAGGGGGCTTCTCCTGGCTCCTCGAGTCACACGAGTAGCTCTTCTTCTTGTTCAGCTCTTCAAGTATCTTCAGAAGTCTGGGATAAAGACTGCTGGCCTTGCTCTGTACCTCTGATCACTTGTGATGATCAGGTATTCTCGTCTTGCTTGGGCTTTATCACCTTCTTCTAAGGATGACCCGGCTTCTCTCCAGCAACTGAATACTCAGACAACTGATATCTTTAACTTCAGTCTGGTCTAGTCTCACTTCACATCAACTTCATGCACTGCGTGCATGGAATCTCTGCATCCTCATGCACTGATTGCATGGCCTCTCAATATTCTTCAAGAAATCTTGGTCTTGGACAACTCAAATGCACACAAGCAGATTTGACTTGTTTACATGTGCACGTGCATTCATGCAAGCGTGCACTTCCCCTTTCCTTCTTCTTGGTGCAATAAACCCACAAAGGGTGTAATCACTTCAAGCACACACCTTCTCACTTGAACTTCACACTTTTGTTCAATGTGTTTACACACTTAAATGTGTGTTATACTTTGTGTGAGTCTTCTTCTTCTTGTAAGTGTGTCTATTCCACTTAGAGCACACACATAGGTTCGGCCACTTCACTTTGTTGTTTGTTCAAGTACACATAAATTGTTCTTTGTTTTGCACACACTTGACTTGGGCCTCTTCCCACTTCTTGTTGCACACCCTTAACCCGTAGGTTGTTCTTCAATTTTGCACACACAAAATGTGTCTTCACTTGGTGCACACACAAGGCACTAAAGGCCTCGGGTTCTCCTTCTTTGCACAAGCCACTGCCCGTAGGTGTTCTTGTCTTCTTGGCACACAAGCACAAAGGCTCGACCTTCTCAATTTTCACACATGAGGCACTGCCTCGGTCTTCACTTAGCCTTCGGGCGCGCAAGGTGCATGGCACAGGGGCGCGCAAGACCTCGGGACACTTGGTCGCGCAAGCCTCAACAAACCACGAGGGCGCGCAAGGTGCTTGCGGCTGCCTCGGGTCTTCCTGTCGCGCAAAGGGAAGGCGCGCAGGGGACCTCTTCTCCTGCTTCTTGTCGCAAAAAGATGTAGCGCGCAAGGGACTCACGAAGTCAAGGTTTGGCTTCGGGCTACTGCCGCACAAGTGGTGCACGCAGGGCAGATCTTCGCGAGGCAGAGAGTGCACTCACGGGTCTTCAAAAATTCAGCGCATCAGCAAAAGATTCAAGTGCCTCGGGTTCTCCTTTTATAGGCAGAGGAATGCCTCAGATCTTCCGCATGAGATATCTTGAATCCCCGATTTTGTCGGGCTTTTAAAATCTTCAAAATCTTGATTTTCGCCTTTCTGTCAAACGCGGGTTCCATTTTTATTTTTCTTCGGTCTTCTTCACGTGCATGCGACTTAGAACGCATGCACGACCTCTTTTCTTCCAATCCATGCAAATCACGAACACACCGAAGCCTCGGCAACTTCGTTTTTCCTCAGCCTTGTTCGAAATCTCCCAAACATTGCATGCATGCCTATTTTATTGCATGATCATGTTCGGTAGGTCAAGACGAGCTCAATGGAGCCTTCGGCTTCGGAAATGGTGGCCGGCAGCTCAAGAACGATGCTCGGAGAGCGCTTGGTTCGTCGGCAGCTCGCGGGAGACTTCGGACGAGCTCGGGGTTGAAGACGGTCTCGCAGCCGTTGGATCGGCGATTCAATTGATCTCGGACGGCCTGGATCAGATCATCTCGTCGCGGATCAGATGTGCGGCATAGATCGTCCGCGCGATCAATCGTGCGGCTGGGATTCGCTCCGCGAAAAAATTCCGCATCCCACATCGAAGCGGCCTCCTGTTTTCACGCAGCTTATCACCCAAGCGCTTCCATCCATTCCTCAATTGAACATCTCCCCTCCCAGTGCCGCCCCGCACCGGGTTCTCTCTGCGGGCGCGCTTTGCGCCCACTCACGCCTCCTGCGGGCGCGCTCTAGCACCCACCATGCACTGCCTGACACTCGCGGGTGCGCTCATGCGCCCCTACCGTGCTCCTCCGGGCGTGCCCCAGTCGCCCATGCGGTGTCTTGGGTGCACCCTGCCGCCCTGGCTCGCCCCACGGGTTCCCCCATGGGCGTGGTGCCCTAGCGCCCATGCCTTGGGGTTGAACCCTCAAGGTGCCTTGGCTGGCCATATTTTTTGGCAAAGGATAGAGAGTACTTTGTATAACAACAAAGTAACCACATACATAATGTGAAATGCCAAATGCCACTTCAAGCCATATTCCTCTTCATTTACTCTTCTTTATTTCTTCTTCTTCATTAGAATTCCTCCAATTCTCTTCAACATTTATTCATCACTTAGGAATGGAATTCCTGAAGGTTCTTCATCAGCCGAGCTCCTGAATCATATAGATCTTCAATGTTCTTCATTGATCCAATTAGAGATCAAGTTGGATCATCTTCACATTCACATGCACTAAGTGTTAGTGCAAGGACTTCTTCAATACACTTCATCCACTTAGTGATTGTGGATGGATCACTTCATCACATCATGCATTGTCAATACAATGCATGGTCTTCAAACATTGTTGTGACATTGTATCCAATTGATACAAGTTCTTGGAACTTTAAGAACAGCTCAACAATCGTCTGATTTCCATAGAGAATGTTTCAACCACAACATCCTATGTCACTTAGTGAATCTCCTAAATGACATGTCTCTAAGTACCATGGCCATTCTCCATTCATCACCAACACAATCACATCCTTTGTCATTCACATATTGAACCTTCTTGACATCCATCCATTCATTCCTTGACAACAACATACCTCATTGACAACAAATGCAACACAGTGCACTTCAATATCCCCCTTTGTATTTGTTGGCAATACACTAGAGCACATATGAATGGGTCAATATGTGTGCCAATATTTCTCCCCCTTATTGGCAACCAAATGCAAAGGTGTGGTGTGGTTCTCTTCAAAAATATCTCTTCCTCCCTTCGAATAGCATCTTCTTGAAAAGCACTAAGAGAGGGATGATGTCACATGTTCTCTTTAGCAAAGAACCTTTAGTAAATCATCTCTAAGTCTACTTGGGCTAACCCGGTGTAGAAAACAAGAGTGATGTAACCAAGGAACTCAATGATATCCATCATTCATTGTACATGTGAGATCATTCTTCAGGGGTTTGAAATTTTCCAGATATAACAATGAATTTGCTAAATCCTGCACAACTTCACAAAACTCATTAGAAAGTTCAGTGCAAAGATAAAGCTTCCCCTTTCATCCATTTGACTTCAATCAATACTCCCCCTTAATTGTCATGATGAATACAATTAAGAAACAAGGGATGAAAGTATGATTGGAATACCTTCATATTTTCACAAGATGGTATTAAATCATAGAATCCCATCTTCTACAGATTGGCTCCCCCTTAAGGGGTGCACTCCATTCCTTCCAAACCATTCTCTAGATGAGAATGATCATCATATTCAATTCCCTGCAATGTTAGCACATGTAAATACAAGTTATTAGGGAATAAGATGGAACCTCCTTGGTTCATCAATGTGAACAACAATGTTGAGAAGATTCTCTCAACCGAGATATCCCATTTTCACCATTCTTCACACTTGCACATTTGATCTTCAATGATGTTTGTGCTGGTGTGGATCTCAACACATCTTCATGTAAAATATTCTTCTTCCCTTTTTTCCTTAGCAATTGCTAGAACTTCATCTTCAGCTCTTTGTAGATCTTTGGCAAGTTGCAACTGATTTGGCCATATGACTAGTAAGTCACTAGGAAGTGTGGCCTCAGTTCTGGAAATTCCACATGGTTCTTTTGATGCTGTTAAGCTACCTTTCTTAGGCAACTTATTTTCAACCAATCCCTTCTGCTTCTTCTGGATTGATTGTCTGTTTGAGTCCAGTCTGCCTCTATTGAATTTCATGGCTTCTTTACAAAGATCCATGATATGTCCATTCTTTCCATAGTAGAAGCATGTTTTCTTGGTGGTCCTTCTGGATGCATCACCCTTCTTGGATTTAGACTCCAAGGACTTCTCTTCCTTTTTCAACATCTTCTTGGGAGCATTGTAACCTCTCTTCTGTTTGCTTCCCAAGGATTCTTTCTGAGCCAGGTTCTGTGATCTTTTCTTCTTTTTAGCTCTGGATACAGTTGGAGATTGAAATGTATCTTTTTGACCACTTTTGCAATCATCCCAGATGTTGTCAAGTAATCCAAATCTATTTGCAGTAAACTGATGTCTCTGGACCTGTGGATGCTGCTTCTTTTCCTCTGGCTTGCTCCCCCTAGGCATGGGCTTCCTCTGTGCTTTGGCATTCAGTGGATTGTACCAACAATCCTTTGCACAATGCCCATACTTGATACAACACCAACACTGACCCACAAATCTTGAACTCTTGAGTCCTTCTTTCTGTTGGGCATTTCTCTTGAATTGCTGTGTTGTTTCAGGAGAGCTCTCTTTCTTCATCTTTTTCATCCATACTTGATCAGTGTTATTCTTACATCCTGCACTTTTTGTGGAAACACAATTAGAAGCATCAGTACAAGATGGTATGGATGGTACCTTCTTTCTAGAAGATGTTGCCCTTTTATTAGAGGATGTCCTCCTTTTGGAATCATCCTTCTCAATGCACACTTGTGTAGCAACATTTCTACTTTCAGCTGACTGGGAGGATTCAGCTTTGGGTGATTGCTGATTTTTCAATATCACCTCTAGTTCTAAGCATTTCATGTTAAGGGAGTTCTTCTCATCCTCAACAGTTCTTAGCCTTCCTTCCCAATTTTCTTTCAGCTATTCTAACTGGTCTTCATGCACGTTCTTCAATTCTAGTAATGAATTGTCAAGCTCCTTCAGCATTTTGACTTTGTCTTCGAGTTGAGAATTTCTGACATTCATTGAAACTTTGTGCCTCTTCTCCAGTGCATGGTAAAAATCTTTGATTATTACTTTAAAGAATTCTTTCTCAGAAAGGCTTCTTTACAATTCTTCAGCAGTGTCTTCATATCTTTCATTGCAAAGAGAAACAGTTTCATCTTTAGCCTTCACCAGCTTTCTGAGAGTGTTGGTTATGCCAGCCCTTTTTGCCAATTGGACTTCCAGAGAATTGGCTTCATCTTCTAGTTGTAATTTTTCTTCTTGAAGATCAAGGAGGACTGTAGCTATACACATTGCCACTTCCTTGGGGACTGTCTTCTGAAGATATTCGATTGAACTTTGAAGATCTTTCATTGTTCCAACTTCATCACAGCTAGGACAGGATTTCTTCATCTTCTTGGCCTGTTTCTTCTTTCTATTTTTCTGAGTCTTGGCAGATATCTCCATTTGAGGCTGGTCACTCATTTCCTCAAATCTGCACTTCATAAAGACTCTCTTGGATCTTTTAGAGGTAACCTGGCTCTGATACCAATTGAAGTGCCCAAATCAGTGTGAATCACTGAGAGGGGGAGGGGGTGAATCAGTGATCCTTTAAAACATTTTACTAATTGATTCTTAATCAATTAAACCTCTATGGCTTGTTAAGGACTCGATCCACTCTTCTTGTATCTCTCGGCCTTTCCTCGAATGATGCAGTAAATGTAAAGGCACAGGACACAAGGATTTACAAGGTTCGGCACCAAAGTCCTACGTCCTTGCCATGTTGGTTATACGCCCCAACATGGTTTCTCCATTATAATCGGTTAGTATTACAATGGTCGATACAGAGTCCCACTGTATCTCTTCTGAGTCCCACAAGAGGGTCTTTATACTGCGTCCCACAGTGTTACCAGAGTCCCACTGGCCTGCTCCAGAATCCCACTGAAGACTTCTTCCGCCCTGAGTCTCACATGGGGCTTCTCCTGGCTCCTCGAGTCACACGAGTAGCTCTTCTTCTTGTTCAGCTCTTCAAGTATCTTCAACAGTCTGGGATAAAGACTGCTGGCCTTGCTCTGTACCTCTGATCACTTGTGATGATCAGGTCTTCTCGTCTTGCTCGGGCTTTATCACCTTCTTCTAAGGATGACCCGGCTTCTCTCCAGCAACTGAATACTCAGACAACTGATATCTTTAACTTCAGTCTGGTCCAGTCTCACTTCACATCAACTTCATGCACTGCGTGCATGGCATCTCTGCATCCTCATGCACTGATTTCATGGCCTCTCAATATTCTTCACGAACTCTTGGTCTTGGACAACTCAAATGCACACAAGCAGATTTGACTTGTTTACGTGTGCACGTGCATGCATGCAAGCGTGCACTTCCCCTTTCCTTCTTCTTGGTGCAATAAACCCACAAAGGGTGTAATCACTTCAAGCACACACCTTCTCACTTGAACTTCACACTTTTGTTCAATGTGTTTACACACTTAAATGTGTGTTATACTTTGTGTGAGTCTTCTTCTTCTTCTAAGTGTGTCTATTCCACTTAGAGCACACACATAGGTTCGGCCACTTCACTTTGTTGTTTGTTCAAGTACACATAAATTGTTCTTTGTTTTGCACACACTTGACTTGGGCCTCTTCCCACTTCTTGTTGCACACCCTTAACCTGTAGGTTGTTCTTCAATTTTCCACACACAAAATGTGTCTTCACTTGGTGCACACACAAGGCACTAAAGGCCTCGGGTTCTCCTTCTTTGCACAAGCCACTGCCCGTAGGTGTTCTTGTCTTCTTGGCACAAAAGCACAAAGGCTCGGCCTTCTCAATGTTCACACACGAGTCACTGCCTCAGTCTTCACTTAGCCTTCGGGCGCGCAAGGTGCACGGCAAAGGGGCGCACAAGACCTCGGGACACTTGGTCGCGCAAGCCTCAACAAACCACGAGGGCGCGCAAGGTGCTTGCGGCTGCCTCGGGTCTTCCTGTCGCGCAAAGGGAAGGCGCTCAGGGGACCTCTTCTCCTGCTTCTTGTCGCACAAAGAAGTAGCGCGCAAGGGACTCACGAAGTCAAGGTTTGGCTTCGGGCTGCTGCCGCACAAGTGGTGCGCGCAGGGCAGATCTTCGCGAGGCAGAGAGTGCACTCACGGGTCTTAAAAAATTCAGCACATCAGCAAAAGATTCAAGTGCCTCGGGTTCTCCTTTTATAGGCAGAGGAATGCCTCAGATCTTCCGCGTGAGATATCTTGAATCCCCGATTTTGTCGGGCTTTTAAAATCTTCAAAATCTTGATTTTCGTCTTTCTGTCAAACGCGGGTTCCAATTTTATTTTTCTTCGGTCTTCTTCACGTGCATGCGACTTAGAACGCATGCACGGCCTCTTTTCTTCCAATCCATGCAAATCACGAACACATCGAAGCCTCGACAACTTCGTTTTGCCTCGGACTTGTTCGAAATCTCCCAAACATTGCATGCATGCCTATTTTCTTGCATGATCGTGTTCGGTAGGTCAAGACGAGCTCAATGGAGCCTTTGGCTTCGGAAATGGTGGCCGACAGCTCAAGAACGATGCTCGGAGGACGCCTAGTTCGTCGGCAGCTCGCGGGAGACTTCGGACGAGCTCGGGGTTGAAGACGGTCTCACAGCCGTTGGATCGGCGATTCAATTGATCTTGGACGGCCTGGATCAGATCATCTCGCCGCGGATCAGATGTGCGGCTTAGATCGTCCGCGCGATCAATCGTGCGGCTGGGATTCGCTCCGCGGAAAAATTCCGCATCCCACATCGAAGCGGCCTCCTGTTTTCACGCGGCTTATCACCCAAGCGCTTCCATCCATTCCTCAATTGAACTTCTCCCCTCCCGGTGCCGCCCCGCACCGGGTTCTCTCTGCGGGCGCGCTTTGCGCCCACTCACGCCTCTTGCGGGCGCGCTCTAGCGCCCACCATGCACTGCCTGACACTCGCGGGTGCGCTCATGCGCCCCTACCGCGCTCCTCCGGGCGTGCCCCAGTCGCCCATGCGGTGTCTTGGGTGCGCCCTGCCACCCTGGCTCGCCCCACGGGTGCGCCCTAGTGCCCATGCCTTGGGGTTGAACCCTCAAGGTGCCTTGGCTGGCCATATTTTTTGGCAAAGGATAGAGAGTACTTTGTATAACAACAAAGTAACCACATACATAATGTGAAATTCCAAATGCCACTTCAATCCATCTTCCTCTTAATTTACTCTTCTTTATTTCTTCTTCTTCATTAGAATTCCTCCAATTCTCTTCAACATTTATTCATCACTTAGGAATGGAATTCCTGAAGGTTCTTCATCAACCGAGCTCCTGAATCACATAGATCTTCAATGTTCTTCATTAATCCAATTAGAGATCAAGTTGGATCATCTTCACATTCACATGCACTAAGTGTTAGTGCAAGGACTTCTTCAATACACTTCATCCACTTAGTGATTGTGGATGGATTAATTCATCACATCATGCATTGTCAATACAATGCATGGTCTTCAAACATTGTTGTGACATTGTATCCAATTGATACAAGTTCTTGGAACTTTAAGAACAGCTCAACAATCGTCTGATTTCCATAGAGAATGTTTCAACCACAACATCCTATGTCACTTAGTGAATCTCCTAAGTGACATGTCTCTAAGTACCATGGCCATTCTCCATTCATCACCAACACCATCACATCCTTTGTCATTCACATATTGAACCTTCTTGACATCCATCCATTCGTTCCTTGACAACAACATACCTCATTGACAACAAATGCAACACAGTGCACTTCACTTATTCCTCTTTTTGAAATATTATAACCATTATACTATAATAGATTAATCAAATATAATATACTTATATTTTATTATTTTTGTGAATTTTACTTAATACATCTCATTATATATCTAATTTGAAACAAAAATATCATTCAGGTGTACGATGAACTACTTCCTTACGAACCACTGTAATATTTTTTCCACCACCACCTCTCACGTATGGTTATAATAATGGATTTAATATATATATGATATTTATGATATAATAATTATTCTATATATATATATATAAAATTATACTCACCTTCTTTTCATCATGTTGATTAAAAAATAAAAATGTTACTTATGTTTATGTACGATATACTGTATCTATAGTGGTAATATAATTAATTTTTCATAACCATATTAGATAGTTGGTTAGAAAAGTGTTATTAATGTATAAAAATGATAAATGTAAAATGATTACAATTATATAAATGATATAATCATGATCTATTTTACTAATGCAACCTATCAAATCCATTTTGGACGAATAAACTAATTGCCCTCAAAACATTTGAAGTAAACTTAATCAATAAATTAAGTAAGTATGACATGGATATAATTTAAATAAAATTAATAATGATATTGTAAAATGTTATTAATAAATTAAATAATTAACATATTTTTAATATTTATAATGAAAAATAATGTATGTGAAAAGTTAGCCTCAAGGTAATGGATACTTTACCTTAAATACCATTTGTAAAATATTTTGAAATTTATTTTATAAATATTTTTTAGACCAGTAAATATTCTTATGATTATTTTATTAATGTATTTATATGGATAAAAATGAATTATAAGGGATGTTTTATGTCTCTTTTTTACATTCTTCCAATACTTTTCAGAAGTAATATTTTTTACATAATTTATATGGAATATTTTGATAAAAAGGTAAAAAGAATGTTATATTTAAACATATAAAGTGTCGATGTTTTTCCCCTACAATAAATGTTAATTTATAATTTTATTACTTTATAATATTCCATATTATCATAAAATAAAAACATTTATTCCCTTTATTTTTGGAATTTTAGAAAATGGAATTGTTATTTCAATATCAAGAAATATTTATCTTATGGGTGAAGAAAATATTTTTATGAGTAAGATAATGGAAATGAATGATTTCAAGTTTTATGATTATTTTATTATTCTTATATAGTGTTTATGATAATGGGTAAACCCAATATAGCTTATTATAATGGGTGATCTAAATATAGCTAATGATGATAGGTGATCTCAATATATCTCTCTAATGCATTAGGTAAAGGGATAAAGTTAACTAATTATAGGTTTCTACTAAGAGATTATTGTAATTCACTTGGATGGTTATTATATTTTTAAGAGTTATTGTAAGAGTGATATTAAACTGATGCCACAAGTTACATATATGAATTATCTATTCATTCTATGGGTTTTCAAAAAAATATTATGATTTATAATGAGTTTATGTTAAAAGAAAGTTAATTATAATTATAAAGGTTCAAATGTATAACTTTAACACGTTTTGATGATTTTTTCATAATTTTAATGAAGGCTTTATGATATTTTTTTACTTTAATATTTATTATGGAATTTTTAATGAAAAATTTGGGGCAGTGAAGTTGATTTCTAATGTAATAAAATGTCCATTTGAGCACAAAATTTATTATGAAAATAGAAAATTTTATAATGTGTATTCATGGACTAATTTTTTTTCTTTATTTATTTTTATATGTACCTTTTTAATATTTTTTTCTCATATGATATTTTTAAATGTTTTTATAGGGTTTTAAGCATTAGTAGGGGAAAATATGAGGCCAAGATGAAAAATTTTAAGATATTTCAAAAAAATTGTTATATACTAATTATTTTTTATTGTGGGAAGAATGGATATTGATTGGAAGTGTCCAATTTGTGATGTAATATTTTATTATATAAGGTTGATGAAATAATTCTCTAAAAATATAAACATAAAATTTATTTGTAAATGAATGGAAATGAAGTCTTGTCTAAAGATTCAGTTTACAGATTGTTTAAGGTTGGTTCCTTATAGTGCCGACTGAACTAAAAGAATTTAAGAATCATATAGATTACATGACATCCAAAATATTCATTCAAACATGTCTTCCATATTAGAAAACATTGGTTATTTTCACTAAGAATTATAATGGAACCCTTTTCTTGTGTGCTGATTACCATAATCTCAATTAGGTTATGATCAAGATAATTTATCCACTACCTCAAATTTAAGATTTATTTGATCAGTTGAAGGGGGTAAAGTGGTTCTATAATATTGAATGTTAGTCAAATTAAAAACATCTTAGATTAAGATATTATAACATTATGAAGAATTCATTATAGAGAAGATAAGACCATTATAAGTATATTTTAATGTTACTTGGTTTGAAAAATTATCCTACCATGTTTATGAAACCGATGAAAATTATTGTCCACCAGTATATCGACTCTTTTTTTAATATTCATAGATGAAATCTTGTGTTATTCAAAAATAAATGAGGATTATGTTCTTTATTTGATATTAGTTTTGGACATCTTGATGAATTACTAACTTTATTTTAAGTTTTTAAAGTGCCAATTATGGGTTCATGAATTTATTTTCCCATGGAACATGTCCATAGAACATTGAATATCATTTAATCCTGAAAAGGTGAATGCTATTATGTCATGAAAAGAACCAAAAAATTTCTTTGAGATTCAATGTTTCTTGGTCTTATTAAAGTATTATCACTGGTTTATAAATGATTTCTTTAATATGGATCCTATATTGACCTTTCCCACTCAGAAAGGTGTAAAGTTCATTTGGGTTTTGAAACATCAGACTCCCATTGATGACTTCAACTTCTATTTAATTTTTTTGGCTAGTTTTGAATCTTCCATAGATTGTGTTGGGATATATGGTCTTTTTTGATGACTTAGGTTTAGGTTTAGGATGCATTCTCATACAGGATTATCACATGGTGGCTTATGGTTTTCATCATCTTTGAAATTATGATAAGAACTGTCCCACACATGATCTTGAACATATACATATGATTCACACTCTTAATATTTAGCCACACTACCTATTCATATAATGGTTCAACATTTACGATAATCAAAAGATATTTAAATATTTCTTCTCACAAAAGGATTTGAATATTTGATAGAGGTGATCAGTGGAGTACATACAATATTTTGACATTGAAATTAACTAAAACCCTAGAAAGGGAAACATTTTTGTTTATTCTTTTATTAGGATGCTTCTATCCTAGGATATAAAAGAGTCATTAGAGGAGTGGAATCTCATTGAACTCTTTTCACTCATGTATTTATGAGTATAAGTGGATGAAAGTAAGGTTATTTTGGGATGTTTTAATTTGATATCCTCTATTCTCGAGTTTATTATTGAGGAGAAGTAGCTTGATGATGAGTTCTAAGTAATTGTAAATTCTTTATATGGTGTAGAGGCAATCAGTGAATGGTGTTTATCTCTATAGGGAACCCTTTTCTTTAGGAAAATTTAATCATTCCATCACCTTCAATAAGGTCCATGTTTTGTGAATTTCATATATCCCAGTGGATAGTACACCCAAGAAAGACTTATATGTTTATAATTTTATGAGTCATTTCTAGTGTCCAAGTATAAAAATGATATCACATTGGGTTATTCAAGGGAAGTCTATAACTTTGGTTTAGGTTCTTTGGAAACATAGATTGTATTATTTTGAGATATAAGAGTGTGAGTCATTGATGAGAGAGAAGTGGATTTATGTCTTTGTGGACAATTCTTCTTGATGAAGCAATTTTGTGGTGTTTATTGTCTTAAAATATATTTTTAGCCTTTTCTATGAAAAATGGACAGCACTATTGACACAATGTACCTTAGAGACCTCAGTGTAAAATTTCTAGAGTCATCATGGGCATTTTCCCAAGAATAGTCTTTAGTAGTTTCCTTGTCCACCATGGCCAGCAAGGCTTCAATACGAGCATGGTGGAAGTCATGGCTAGGAAAAAATGGCATGGAAATGTGTTCTAGGGGGTGAATGAGGGATTGACCACATGGTTTCAAATTTTCAAATGGTTTAGTGGTTATTTGATCTCTCAAGATGATTACTACATCAATTTGAGATCTAAATGGACGGTTTTAATGAATTATTTAACTTTTTTTCCTTATATTAAACTCATAAATATCTCTCATTTGGTTGGATTTCAGATTGATCCTGTTTTTTAAGTTATTTTTGGGTGTTTCAGATTTTGAAGAAGGTGATTTAGTTCATCTCATATTATTCTTGTTATTAATTTCTTAGAGATTAGTGTAAGGAAGATATTAGTGGGAATCCCTTGTTTTTTGTGAGAGAATCATTGTATATCATTTTTATTACTTGTTGTGGATCCATTTTTGGGTGTTTGATGATATTTTTCTTGAGGTAGGTAGTTTCATAATTAAATTCTAATCAATTGAAATTATTTTTTCTTTCTTGATTTGAAATGGATTTCTAAATGATTTATAAAATGTGAGTTGGTATTCTTTATGGATGATTTTAAAGTGTCATGGTGTGTGTTTAAACTCTTTGACAACATCTCTTCAAATAAAGTGTTATTTTTTTGAAAAATGGTTTTGAATCAATTTTTTTTTGAATAAAAACTTCAACGATTATTGATAAATGAAGGCATGAAGTGTTTTATGAATTTTAAATAAAATGAATAGTTTTAAAATTCTTGATTTTTTTATGAAAATAATTGGATGTTGGTTTTTTAAATTAAATGTCATTTATAAAACATGAAATGGGGCTACTTGAATGATTATTGATGAAAATGATTTTAGATAAATGATTTGCACCTTTTTTTCATTTATTAAAGAACTTGATAGTCTGGGTAGTTAAGAGGAAGGATATATATGCTAGGAATGTTTAAATCTACATAACAATGAATTTATGATGAAAATGATAACTACAACTGATAATGGTAGGGGGTTCATTCATTGTGATATACTCCAATTCCCCCAGGCTTGAGATATATGTATGTGTTCACACCTAGAGGTGTATTTCATTAAGATTGTTCAGAAACTTGTGACTTGACCTAACCTACCCCTGGATTATAACCATGGTTCCATTATTGAAAATTAATTTAAACCTGCCAATGTTTATGAAATGAATTATCCATTACTATTTGATATAACTTCTTATTCATTCCTATTTTTATTTAAATTAAAACTTATACAAACTTTAATGTTTCCATTGAAGTGATTTGAATTTTTTTCTTATGAATTATAAAAGGATTTACCATTCGATGTATGATTTGAATTAAATAATATTTGGTTAATTTGATATGAATTTCTTATGGAATTAATTGGGGAAATCATACTGGAATAGTGTTTCTCACACTATACTCTTTCCTTTGGGTGTCTGTAGACTTTCTTATGCTAAATTGGGGACAAAGTAAAGATCCTATTGGAGGGAGTGAGTGTTATTAATAACAGGACATTGGGATTTATCATTGTAGGTGGGGTATATGTTCAAAATTTTATGAAGAGTTCATGTGATTATGTCATCATTGGTTATGAGACATTTTTGGTTGATGTTATGTCTTGATTTTTGTTCTTCACTCATGTTGACAGTATAGTAAAACCAATTGTTTATGGTTTCTATTCATTTTTTAGGTTATTTTGTTTTTATTATGGTGAAATAATTCCCTCTTAACCATTTTTTATTCCCTAGATTTTGTTTCCAGCCCATGGGGATGGGAAAAACCCTTCAGGCCATGTCATGATTGATTCAGGTACCAATTTTGGGGGTTTCCTTGGTTGGTTTGTGACATGTAGAGGCCCTTGAATGAAAGTATGCATATATTCCTCTCTAGATGCCAAAGTTGACTCAACTATTTGATATAAAATTATCCTATAAATAAAAATAAAAAAAATAATACACACATATAAAAATTCAACTGTTACATAAAATATTAGATAAAAAATAAAAAAATTCCAATAAAAAGTAAACTAACATTAGCACATTTCTATTCATATATATTAATGTATTTAAAGAAAATATTGAAAACATTAATGGTGGATGAAATGATGTAAATAATGAAAAAATTTAATTAAAAAATTTTACAAATCCAACTATTACATAAAATTGGATTAATTTTTTTTAAATGATATAAAAAAACAAATCAATACACAAAAAAGCACTATCTATCATATTTGTTAGATTAATTAAAAACAATTTCAAAAATAATATAAAAATATTCTTCATCATTTTCATTAGTAGTTAATAGTGTTAAAATAACTCTGAAAATATCTGTGAAATCTAAAAATATATTGATAGAAGAAATCAAATCTTATGTAAAAATTTATACAAATCTAATAGTTACATATAAAGTTCAATAATTAAAAAATTATACAAACTATACTAAAATAATCTTAAAAATATTTATCATATTTTCTAAAATATGAATTTTAAGTAAAAAAAATTAAAACTAATATATCTAATATTTTTTGAAATTTAAAAATGAAGGCTAAAAATAAATATATGTTACCTTTAATATTAGGAAATTACTATAGGATTATTTTCCCATATTTATTCCTCATGATCATTCCATAAGTAAAAAAACAATGTCTACAATTTGTTCATCAATATTCTTAGATAATGTTTCCATATTAGTTGGAATATCACATAAATCCACACCATCATCATGTATTTCATCACAAAAACACTATTTTTCCTTAAAAAATTACTAGACACTACACATTTTATGGATCAAGAACATAGAAAAAAAATTTCTCAGGTGTTTTCATTATAAAATTATCATCCTTGTATTCCAATATATTCATATTAACTAGTGTCATACCAAATTCAGCTCCCCTAATATTATTTTCAATGATAAACTATTTTAAATTAAACACTTGAACAACAAATTCTATGTAATCAGTCTCTCATATTTAATCAATAACTCTTTAATATGAATTTAAAATAGAGATTGGTTTTTTACATGAAAAATTTATTTCTTCTACAAACTTGAATACATTAAAATTATAAATTGAACTTAGGTGTTCTTGATATTCAGTATAAAATGTATATCCATTAATTTCATACCAGAGCCTTGTTATAAAATTTAAACTTCAAACCCCTGCTAGCCATCTCAATTTTTTTGAGGCATCTAATATATCATGTACAATCTCTTTAAACCATGGTAAGAACATTTTATTATTCTCATTTAATATCCACATATATTTCTTCTTTATAAAAAGTTTTTAATACATGAATATGAAATTGTATATATGAATGATCATCATATATATTATTCAAGATGTATAAATATACACAATTTATCTGTCCACATGTTAACAATTTTACTTTCAATTGACAGACCACATTTCCCTCAAAATTGAATCATTTATAGTGAGATATATGAAAAAATATGTTCTTTTCTATAGGAAGGTAGTTTTAAAAAAACTATAAAACCTCATTATAAATATAAATCTCAATAATGGAGGTTTCTGGTCGAAATTAACTCTTAATATATACCTCCACTAGCTTAATATAACATTAAAAATAATACATTAAATGTAGATATATATAAATGAAAATATTTATTTATCATACTAAATTAACCATTAAATTTTCCATGATATCAAAAAAAGATGGTTGAAAGTACCTTTCCAGTTGAAAAAGTATAAATACTACATCATTCTCTAAATTGTTCAATGAATTAAAATTAATCACTTTGTTAAAAATAGAATTGAAAAAATAACACACCTTCATGATAATAATTTTAACATGGATATGAAGTATTTCATGTAATTAATCTAGTAGAAGTTGTTTCACCATGAGATAAGAATCATAATATTTCATGCCTATTAGCTTCAAATATTTTAGTGACACAAATATTTTTTACATTTTAAAAATAACCATGTGATAATTTGATACCATGAAAGTAATATATAAAACTATTTTTCTCTCTCTCGGATAATTTATGACAAGATGGAGGTAGGTATGTTTATCTTCTATTAGAAGTGGAAGATAACTCAACGTATTCCCATTGAAAAGAAGTCCAATATTTCATTCGACAAATCCTTAGTATTTCCTTTAATATCAAATAATGTTTCACTAAAACTGTCAAAAATATTTTTCTTGACATATAAGACATCAATTATATGTTTTAACTCATGACATCGATAATATGGAATTTTAAAAATTATTTATTGTTTCTTCCAAATATTTTTATCATTGCCATATTTTCGTGTCTTTCTGAATGTGAAATCAATATTTTTCACCCTCTGAAAATACTGATCAGGTAAAAATGGTTTTAGAGAAATATAAAATTCTTTTGAGCCACTGAATAAATTTTTCAATGATCTATAAGAGTTATCCATAAGAAATAATCCTTGCTAACCCATTTATATAGTTTTTCTCTCATGTTGTAGTTGATAACATGAGGTCCTTTATTCATAAATTATAGAATATTTATGCCACTTAACAATATATCTATAAAAAATTTCCATATGACGGGATTTAATTTTTAGTGAAAATTATCATTTAATGTAGTTGAAAATATTTTATTTTATAATAATAATACATCATGACTACTTATATAATTCTCATGTTTGTATGACTGTAGAAATTATGGAGAGAATTTATTTTTTTAGTTTAGTGGATGTGTTGAATTTTGGTTTGAGTTTCAGAGGAGAGTTCTGAGGCATGAAACACATCCAAATTTTGTTTTTAGACATCATTCAAGGATTAAGAGGCATAAAAACTATAGATTTTCAAACATAAATATTATATATTTTTAAGTGAGTTTTCAATAAATTTCATTAATACTCGGCCAAGGATCATAATGAATTAGAATTTTTAGAGACTAAATACACAATCGTTTTATTTCATGAAATATCTTCAAAATATCCCACAAATATATTCCCATTTAGTAATCTTCATAGACATAACAAAATTAAAACATTCCTCATACATATTTGTTCTATAAAATAATTAAAAATTCACCATATCATCATATCATAACCTGTGAAAAGAAATTTGGTTTCATAAAAATATCATCAATACATCATAATATAACCCATAAAAAATGAATAGGTTTTATATAAATATCATCATTATAATCATAAAACATCCATAGAAAGAATAAGGATTGTACCATTGGATCATAACACTAGAAACACATAATCAATTGCAAAGATAGTTGTCGTTAATGAATATTAATTCTATAAAGAGCTCAATAAATCATTCTTGAGGAAAATATACTTTACACTTTGAAATCACTTATTTAAAATATAAAAAATTCCCAAATATTAAAAACAATTGTTGAAAATAAAATCAGGAAATTATAAATTAATCTCTAAATAATTGATAGATCATGATAGTGGAAAATTATGTTTATTTATTACAAGTTGAAAAGAAACATTCCATTCACATTATTGTAAAAAAATCCAAAAAATTCCCTCATTTGGAAAATGAAACGAAGATTCATTATAATTTTTTTTAAAAAAATTTAAAAAGGGTTAAAATGTATTAAATAAATTATTTTATATAAGTAAAAAATTACTAAAAATAGTTTTTGAAAATATGGTTATGGATATAATAGATTTTTTATCTAAGAGATAAATAAAGTTGATTTTCCATAAAAACATTTTTTTGTATATTGAGTTATTAAAAAGGGGAAAATGGAAGGAAAAAATGTATTACCTAGAGATAAATAGATTAGATTAAAGTTTATGATATTATATATATTTATATTAATAAACTTAATAATTTCACACATAATAAAAAATAATCCTGATAAACAATGAGATTATAACACAATTCTCTTACCACTATGGTATCTTTTGAATCATATGAACCATGAAATAAATAATATTATATGTATATGTAAATACATATAAATTTATAAAACTAATCATAAAATAAATTTATTAGTATTATATACACCATATAAAATAAACACATGGTGAATATTACATGTATCTCATAGAAATAAAATTGAGTAGAAAATCCCTTACCTCAAGTCCAAATTCATTTGTATGTGTTTGAAAATCCTGTATAAAAAAATATATTTATTTTAAATCTATTATATAAACATAATCCAACATATAATACCATATATTATTTAATTATGACCTTTTACCTCCCACTTATTAAAATATATTTAATAAAATCACTATTCTAGGGGATAACACTTCGTTTTTCATGTATATTTTGGTTATGTAGTTTTGATCCTTATTATTGGATTATAGTTACATAATATATAGAATTTTTATACATTATATGAATATAATATATATTCATTATATACATATTTATATTCATACATACAATCATATATAGAAAAATGAATTACACCATTCATGGAGATAGTAAGCTGTACATACACATGAACACTGTTTCCATTTTTTTTACGGATGGAACAAAAGAAAAGTATATAATAATTTAACTTTAAAAAATAATTTTTATATTTTTTATATCATATATATTATTTAAATATATCATCATCTCCATAAATTTCTAAATAAAATGAAGAAAATATATCACATCTCTTTGTGGAGGCGGTAGTCTACACATATGCACGAGTGACTTTATCATTTTCAACAGATTTGAAGGTAAAAGTTAGAAGAGCTATAATAATTCAAAAAGTATAATTATTTCATAAATATAATATATTTAATTTAAATGCATAATTATATCCATCCATTAGGGGTGGTGATAAAAAAAAATTTACATCAGTTCTTGAGGAGGTAGCCCGTCGTACACACGATTAATGGTTTTGTTTACCATTTGATGAAAGAAGTGATGAGTGTAGGTCATTACATTAACATAATAAAATAGTATAATATGGTAGATATTTAATTTATTATATAATAATGTTTTAATGATATTTTAGTGATACATAAGAAAAAATAAAATTATAATGCTCGTTTAAGAATGATACCTCTTCTTCGAACAACCTCATTTGGTTTTCCGAAAAATAATTCTTAGGAGGGTTTCCTAATCAAAATAAGGCCTATAAGACATGGTAATATAATTAATGAATATATTTTGGAAGGTATTGGCTTTATGAAAAAGGTTTTTATGTGTGGATAGGAGAGGATAGGATGTGTCCTTTTATATGTGGGGGAGATAACTAATTTGAAAACAACTTGGATATTTCTAAAAAAGAATGAAAAATGATAAAGTCATTAACAAGAAACATTATTCAAAATCAACATATATTCAATGTTTGTGTATTATAATATCTTAATATGGCCATAATATTGGATTTCTATATTTTTAATTATCAAATATACCCTTATCTTTTGGTTTAACCCCTGTTAAACCTGTTTTAACCTTAGTTGCTGTAATTATTATTTTTTCTATTTTTACTATTCATTACAAAAAACATTAATATGAAATTATTAAATAATTTTATTTATTATGGTTCTAAATATTTATTAAATTTTAAAAAATTAAAATTGTATAAGTGTAATAAATTAAATTAAAATCAAACCCGCAAGTGTGATAAAAATCAGATTTTTTAAAGAACAATTTGTCTTAGGTATAAAAAGGTTTTATATCAAATTTTAACATAGCATTTCCTCAAAAGACCTAAATTAGATTGAAAATAATATAAATAATAAAAATTTAATTTTAAAACCCATTTAAAATAAAATTTAAATTTCTAAATTCTTTAACAAAAATATAGTTTTTCATAAAAAATAGTATTTTCACTATTCATAAAAAATTTAACATTTTCATAAAATTTTCAAATTTTCACTCTAAGATAATTTTGAAATGTTTTTTTCAAAAATTAAGTAAATTTTTTCAAATAATATTTTTAAATTGGGAAATAATAATTTTAAGATACTGTGGAAAATATGACGATTATTTTTAAAAAAAACTATAGTTTTAAATATATAACTAGATTTATCCTTATCCAGTGCCTTAAAAAATATTAGATGAATGATAAATTTGTTTATTGAATATATAATAGTTAAATTTTATTAAAATAATTTAATAATATTTATTAGTTAAATTAATTAATATAAAAACACGTTACACACATAATATTTTTTCGGAAAAATATTTATTTTAATTTCAAATGTTTTTTATTTTCATTTATAATCCACAGATAAACAATAATTTTAATCTATACATTTATAAACCAAATAATTTTAATTATTTACCTATTACTATTCATACCCTCTAATATAATAGATAATTTATAACTATCACATTAAGTAATATTAATATTTT
This sequence comes from Viscum album, assembly GCA_963277665.1. Lineage (NCBI taxonomy): Eukaryota > Viridiplantae > Streptophyta > Magnoliopsida > Santalales > Viscaceae > Viscum > Viscum album. The sequence continues at coordinate 103,127,478 of OY728156.1, forward strand.
AATAGTGTAACGCAGTTTGTTTAAACTCGGTGTTTCATGTAATAAAACCTATTAAATTTTTTGATTTATAGTAAAACAAAATTCATAAAATATTAGGGTGTTACATTATTACCCTTAAATTTAATTTCTCCCTCAAAATTACATTACTCTGATAATAACAATTGGGGATACTTCTCCCTCATCATATCCTCAGGTTCCCATATAGCTACCTCAAATTAGTGGTTTCACCATCGAACTTTGACCAGGTGAGAGGTCATGTTTTGTAGCACTTTCTCTCTATGATACATAAAATTCAATGGTTATTCCACATAGGAGATATATTTGTCTAATGTTATGATATCTGAGTTTATCACAAGTTTAAGATCAGAAATGCACTTCCTTAGGGCAGATTCATGGAACAGATTATGTACATGAGAGATGTTTTGTAAACGTTTCAAATGCTAATATACTGTCTTAACTTGATCAATAATCTAGAAGAGGGAAAATATACCTATGGATTATTTTTACATTATTTATGAATCTCATAACCTTATTCCATATCAAAATTCATAGAAAAACCTTCTCATTAACTTCAAATTCTATATCATGCTAGCAATTACCAACATAACTTCTATATTGAATCTGAGATGCCTTTATGTGCTACCGAATGGCCCTAAATTAATATGAAATTTAGTCAACCATCTTAGGTTCCAAATATTTCTTTCTCCAAGTTAACCTATAACATCCAATTACCTTCATTTAGGTATTCCTAATATCCCTTTCCTTTTCTGTTTTTGTTTAGTAGCATTGCTGAATTTTTGAGGATAAAGAGCCTTTGATGGGGAAAATGACCTAAATATTTGTGGATGGATGTTTTTTTTGAATTAATGGAGTTTGGTTATAAATGTTTAAATGTATTTAGAGGATGTTATTTTGGGTATGCGTTAACCTAGAGAATTTTTTATTTTGTTTCTACAGAATTTTCTTGTTGGATAGTTTTACATCGTGATCTGGTTACATGACATGAATCCCATATCAGGATGATTATATGAACTAGTTTAGTGTGTGAAAATTTTACAAGCTATGAAACTGGTTCATACCATGAAAATCTTGATGGGTGTTATGTTAATATGAGGTGATGCCTTTTTCCATGTATCTTGTAAATTGTTAAATTCACTCCATGAAAGTGGTTCATGTCATGAATGGTTCAGGAATAGTGGTTTCAACCATTTTGTATTTATTATTTTCTTTTAATTTTACCTCAATGATTCTCTCACAAAACCTAGGAGATCTCTATTTAAATTTTGGGGATCTTATCTCCTTTTGAATCATTTCATTCGGTGATTGATCTTCAAGATAGATGAATTACATCTCTTAAGGTATGTGACCTTCCTACTTATTTTATTATATTGGTCACATCAGTTCCATTATTCTACATGTTATGATCCATTGATCTAGTGGGGATGCGATTATTGATCATTTCTGGATCCACTATGTGATCTTCTTTGAGGTTATGGTTCTCTGTTGACTGCGGTGTGGAAGGTGCATTTTTTATGAGGTATGTGTGACCTATCCTATGCACCAAACTTGGTTGTTATAAAATTAAATTATAAATTATAGGAATCATAGTTATATCCTTTGTTTATTATTTTTAATTCCATCTATTTGTTTTAGATCTAGTTATAAGCATGTGCTACCCAAGTTTGAGGTTGCTGGTTCTGTCTCTAGCCTATGTTGGATGAAATTTTATTACTCTGTTTTTTATAAATTGATTTATAAATATAATCGAATGATTAATTGATTTATTTGTGTGTATAAATGGATTTTTGAGAAAATATGGTTTTCCCATTATTTTGGTAAAATAAAACGTATTTTAAAGGAACTTTAAAATGGGTGTTTGAAATGGTTTTCAAGTAGGGTTTTGATGAAATGGTAGGGAGAATGTAGCACATGGGAAGCCTAGGATAATTTGGTGAAAGGTGTGGTAATAGGCATCATCTGTTGATACTATCGGAGAGATCACTCATGGGGTGTTCCTTTTCTCCATAGGCCCATTATTATAGGGAATTATTAGACCCATTGGGAGGTTCACTTATTGGGATGTTCTTTTTCTCTCTATATTCGAAGCATATGTCTAGCGATTTTATATGAATGATTTTTCTTATACGGTTAAGAGTGTTCTAGCTAGCCTAACCGGTAGTGATCCTTGGAAATATTTTACCAAGGATTTATTTGAGTTTTACTTCCAGTATTGATTAATTACTTTTCTATATGTGATATGATTTGAAGTTTTTTTACCTAGATTATTAAAATTATAGAATTAGGGGAATGTTTTACCATGTTTTTGATATAAAAACTATTTAACTAATTTTCATGCATTTTTTTCTTTAAAGATAGAAATGTTAAGATTATTTTATAGAGAATGGTTATGGAACACCAATCTTGGATCAAAATGAACCTGTTATCTCACACCCTATTCATTAATTCAAGGATGTGTAGAACTTGTTATGTATTTTGATGTATGGAAAGGAAAGACACCATAGTTAGATGGTGAAGTTTTTTTCATCTGAGTTGGGTAGCTAATAGTGAGACAGTGAGACGTCATCCACTTATCACATAGATTAGTTGTTTCTCAATTTTTGTTTTATCCCTTTTTATTGGAATCATACCATGGAGTTTCCTAATTACTTTTAGGTTGTATCTCTTCTGCTTTTTCCTTTTAGTTAGTCTATATATTTCCTAAATTTATCTTTTTCAAATAATTCTTACTATGATTATATATATATATATATGTTGTTTTCTTTAGGTTGGGATAAATCATTCCTTCTAGTTGTTTCTAATTCATGGGTTCTAGTTAATAGCTCATGGGGATCAATAACATCCTTTTTGTATGTAATGGGTTGGGTCAGGTATAGGTTTATGTTGGTATCCAAGTTGGTTTGTTACAATTTTGTATCATAGGTGGTTTGTACTTAGTTTTAAAAAGCTGGTAGGATAGAGATATAATTTTTCGAACTTTATGGGTAAGTTACGGTGGGTGCCCAACCATCTCATTTCATGAATAGAATCATGTTACCATTGGATGTTGGGATGTCTATCTTCTATTTTGTGTTCATGATCTAAATATCTGTTTTTACATAATGTTTTTTCGGTTTGGACTTAGATTTTTCCAGTTGTTTGATTCCCTATTATGTTTTTAGTGTAGTGACATTCCTCCAAGATGTTTTTCATAGATTCCATAGGAGGGTTTAGTGAATTCTCCTCAAGATAATCTTTCTTTGGATCAATTTTTTGTAGAGAATATTGTGTGATCAGTTCATGTTGTGGATCAAAATGTACCACAAACCCATATTGTAGTGTTGAGGTATAACCATAAGATGGGGGAGAAATGGATCGATGATAGGATTTATTACATGCAAATACACCATATTTTAATGGTATGAATGGACCTCAATAGGTGAAGGGATGACTAGAAAATATCAATCATATCTTTGGCATACTGGATACACTTGAGAATATCAAGGTGATGTGTTATGTTATCAGACTCGAGATTCCCAACAAGCGATGGTGGGTTCCATGGTACATAAAGATAGACATGTGGGCTTGTACTAGAAGGGTTTAAAGAATATATTTGTATATAAGTTATTTCTATATTATATGATAATAGAAAATTATCTGGAGTTCCTTATATAAGGGAGATCATTTTGTGTCGACATAAACCAATTGGTTCATAGATCTAGTTTATTTTTCTCCAGAGGTAGTAAACAATGATCATATGAAGGAACAAAAGAACCTGTCAGGTTTATGACCATATATCAAATCATAAGTATTTATGATGATTATTTCTACCTATACAGAGATGGTAGATAGGGATATGATGGAAAAGACAAACATGGAAATAAATTTTGGTTATTCTTCCCTTTCTCTTCCATCTACTGGAAACTTATGTAGTGCCAAAGGAAGTAAGAGGAAGTTAAATGAGTATCAAAAGGGTGGTTGAGGTAGTTCATAGAAACATACATCCTATACAACATCATTTACTAGTAGAAGTGTTCCCTTGACTAGTTATCAATATATAATGTTTTCACGCACCCGAAGTTCTTGTTCTACACCTACAAAGATGTATAACAGTTTTGGCCACTACAACCATCTATAGTGATTCTATTAGGATATGTTTATACATCATTATAGTCAGGGATCATTCACTCCAAAGTCTATTATGGTGTAGTTAGATTATTCTAGGACTATAGGGCTCCAGCCACATGTCTTAGGAGTGAAGCACCTTCACGCAGTTGATGAGTGTTTGATAGTGGTTAATGTGGGATCAGTGATAGTGAGAGGTATCATATTTATTGAATCATCTTTAGTGTCTTCTTTATTTGACATTGGTTCCTCCCACTCATTTATTTCTACCTATATTTTTGATATTATTAAACTTATAATAGATCCCATTCCCTTTTTTTATACATTTAGTGACACATCTTGGGAAGAGAAAACAGTAGGGGTTTTAATGTCCTTATAATTCTATTTTGATATATAATATGAAGTCTATAGTAGATTTACTCATAGGTATGGATTTATGATACATAATCATCAAGATGAATTGACTTATTTCTGAACTTTATAAGACTAATTGGTATCATGTGTGTGTATTTGTTTCGCTGCTAATGGGGGATCTCGAGTATTTTAGGGAGAGTGGGATCTATGGTTTGGTCATATATGTCCTTCCTTCCTAGTGCTCATGATTTTTTATACTATTCTAGTTTATAATGATGACGTTTATTGAATTTTTATTCTTCCCACTATCATTTGAGACATTCATATAGTTTTTATAGAAGACTTATCTGGTACTCCTCCAGTGAGGGAGGTAGAGTTCCCGATTGATCCAGTTCTAGGTATGAAGAGAATTTAAGTACCCCCTTATCATATGAAATCATGGGAGATAATCTTTTTCAACATTCCTTTGGATAATATAATGTAGAAATGTTTATTTTCCATATTTGTTTCCTTCAGAAACCCCTGGTATATTTTCTGAGAAGGAAGATAGTTCACTGTGATAATGCACGAACTATCGAAAGTTTAATCAGGTGATGGTTAAGAATAAATATCCTTCATCCTATTTGAATAATTTGTTAAAACTTTTAAAGGGGAAAATTTTGTTTTCGAATATTGACATTTGGTTAGGTTATAATAATCTTAGAGTATAGGAGTCTGATATAATGAAGGTGACATTCAAGAGAAGGAATGACTACTACAAATATATTGTGATGCCTTTTGGTTTGATTAACACTTCTATAGTTTTTATGTATTAGAAAAATAAAATATTCAATTAGTATCTTGAATTTTTTTGGTTATGTTTGTGGATGATATTTTTATTTATTTTAGATCCGAGCATGAGCTCGAGAAACATTTGAGTCTAGTTCAAGAAATACTAAGGAGTTACCATTTGTATGGAAACATTTTGAAAAGATGTTTTTAGAATTAAATAAGTGAAGTTATTGGGGTAAATAATTTTTAATCATGGCTTATTGGTTGATACAAAGAATGTGGAGACTATTTTTTCATGGTAGGATCTACAAAAAACATTATGATTTAGAGTTTCCTTGGTCTTGATGGATAACATTGATGGTTCATCAAGGATTTATCAAAGTAGGAATCACCTTTGAATGCTCTTACCAGGAAAGTAGTGAAACTCATATGGGATGCAAACTTTTAGTGCTCTTTTGATGAGTTAAAATATATTATAACATCAAATTATATTCTTATCGTAACTAAGCCTAATATGAAGTATGTGGTTTTCTATACTGCCTTTGGTACTGGTTTGGGTTCCATTATTATATATGATGATCATGTTATCGATTATAGCTCTCATAAACATCATAAGCATAAAAGAAATTACCCTAATCATGAATTTGAGCTTTCAGTGGTTATGCATGAACTTAAGAGTTGACAGTAATATATTTTTTGGGAAAGATTCACAGTCTTTTATGAACATAAGTATCTAAGATATATCTTTTATAAAAAATATTTGAATATTAGAAATATTTGGTGTGTGGAATTACTTCATACATTAAAATTTTACATCTACCAAACCCTAGGGAATGGGAATGTCACTGTAGATACTCTCAGTAAGAAATTTACCTCAAAACATTCTTTGGAATTGAAGGAAGAGTGGAACCTGATGGAAATATGATCTTAGTTTCATCTAGACACACATGAGGATGTTTTAAATATGGTTTTTCTAGTGTGAAGTTATCATTGTCTTTATTTGAGTCTATTATGAAGGTTCAGAAGTAGGATGACGTGTTCAGAGGAATTTGAGAAACCCTTTATGGTGGGGATATTATTTCTTGTTGTTTACTCCCTTAATATTGAATTATATGATTTATAGATTGGTTTTTAATCCCAAAATATCTAAGGAGATTAGTTTTTTTACTATTATATTTCTTCATGGTACATTCATCTAAGCACTAAGAAGTTGTATTATGACATGAGATGACAATATTAATTCCAGATTTTGGGTCCCATTGTTACACCTACCAACAGATAAAGGTAGAGTGTATAAACCTTCCTAGATTGATCCATCCCCTTTCAGTGCCAATTTATAAAGAGTATGTGGAGTCTAAAGACTTATATTTTTTATTTCCACAGAATACTTGAGGGATGAATTCTCTCCGAGTAGTGATCGATCAGTTGAAAAAGTCATCTTGGATCATTCTGATCAAGGACAACACTAAAGTTAAGTATCTTAGTAAGCTTTATGTGTAAGAGGTTGTGAGGTTACATGGGGTTACCTATGATATTTTATCAAATAGGTATCATTGGTTTACCTCATGGTTAAAGAAGAATATCCTAGAGGAAATGGAGACTTAGGTTAAGTTGAGTATACCTTACCATACACAACAGATGGCCAGATGGAGAATTATATTAAGATCCTAGAGTATATTCACCGTTCCCGCATCTTGGATTTTGGTGGATTTTGAAATATAAATTTTGGACTAGTTGAGTGTTCTTATAAAAATAGTTATCATCCATCGATCAGAATAAACCCCTTTGAGTCATTGAATGGTTGCCTGTGGCTGTCACCTCTTTTTTGGTAACAGGTGGGAGAGGCATCTTTGGTAAGACTGACTCTCATTTTGGAGATGTTGGTGAGGATTTATGGTATACATTGGTGTCTGTTTAAAGGTCATAGTTTTTATAAATCATATGTGGATTATTAACATCTTCATTTGTATTTTTTACATTGGTGAATGATTTTTCTTGAAAGTTTGTCCTCAGTGGGGACACTATTGGCTTGGAAAATAGAGGAAGTTGGATCTAAGATATTTTCAACCATTTGAGGTCACTAAGAAGCTTGGGTAAGTTTATTATCAGTTGGCATTACCGATTCAGTTAATTTATATGAATGATGTTTTCCATATATCTCATATCATTAAAGGTCATCTTAATCCCAATTATGTTATGAGTTAGGAAGAGATTGAATTACATACATGAATGTTTTTTAGATCAGCTAGTGGATATCATATAATATCAGTTGAAAGTGTTGTCTGGGAATTCTATCTCGTTAGTGAGAGTTTTATGGATACATAGATCAAATTCTCATGGGACTTCAGAGCATGAAACTTTTGTGAGGGAGTAGCAATATCACAAATTTATGAAGCTCCATTATTCCACATTACTTATTGGAAATAGAATGTGTTATTGTGGAGATTTTCTATTATATTTTACCTTGTTTAAGGAATTCACCATATATCTTTTCATTTCACTTTTTGTTTGGACACATTGTAGGATTTTCAGGGATAAATAACCTTTGTGGGGGAAAATTACCAGAAGTTCAGAGATGCATGTTTGTTTAAATTAATGGTATCTGATTAAAAATGTGTGAAATAATAAATATGATTTATTTTGGACTCTTGGTTGAATTGGGATATTTTTGAGTTTTTATATATAATCTTTTTGATGGATAGTTTCATGTTGTGAACTGGTTACAAGCCATTAATCCTTTGTTGGGAAGATTCTATTAACCAGTTTAGAACATGATAATTTTATAATATTTAAAACTTGTTTAAGTTGTGAAAATGTCAATAAATGTTATTTTAATAAAAGTTTATTCCACTTTTGATGTATCCTATAAATTGTGACATTCACGTCTTGAAAGTTGTTCACATCAGTAATGGTTTGGGGATAGTTGTTTTAACCACACTATGTTTATTATTTTGTTTTAATTCGATATATATAATTTTCACTCAAAACCTAATATATATCCTATGATATTTTTGGGATCTCCTATCATTTTTTAATTATTTATTTTGGTGATTAATCTTCATGGTGGATGGGTTCCATCTCTCCAGGTAAGTTACCTTCCTTATTATTTATTGTTGTTGATCATAGTTTCACTGTTGCAATATTTTTTCATTTTAATTGATCTTGCAGTGATGTTATTATTGATACCTTCTAGATCTAACATGTGATATTATTTTAGGGGAATGATCTCCATTGGTTGTGGTGTAGTGGGTGTATTTTCATTGAGGTATGTGTGAAATAATCTCTCCACCATCCCTAGTTATTATAGAATATGATTATAATGTTTAGGAATCATAGGCATGTGATCTATTTTTTGTTTTGGGTTCCTTCTAAGGTTTGTGGATCCTGTTGTGGGTGTGTGCAACCTGATTTTGTGGTAGGTTGTTCTGTATATAGACTATGTTGGATGAATATTGATCTCACTAGTATCTATAAATTGATTTATAAATAAAATTTCCTGATCGATTGATTTATGTGTATAAATGGGGTTTTGATAAAATATGGTTTCTACCTTATTTTGTAAAAATAAAATGTATTTAAAATCATTTTGAAATGGGTTTGCAAACTGGGTTTCAAGTAGGGTTTTGATGAAATGGTTTGGAAAATTTAGCACATGGGAAGCCTTGGGTACTTACATAGAAGGTGTAGTAATAGGCCTCATCCATTGATATTGTTATGTGGTTCACTCATGGGGTGTTCCTCTACTCCCTAGTCCCACTGTTCAAGGGACTTTTTTGAAATGTTTAGAAGTTCACTTTATGGGGTCTTCCACTAATCTATATATTCTATACATCTATTTAATGACTTTATGCATATGATTTTCAATTTCTTGGTATGATTTTCCAAGATATCCAGAACTATAATGATCATTGGAATGATGTTACCTATGATTTCTTTGAGTGTCACTACTTGTCTTGATTATCTGTTTTGATATATGTTATATGATTTGAAACTATTTTAATTGAATAATTTTAATTTTTGAAAAAGGGTAATGTTTTACCATGCTTTTGATATAAAAAATGTATAACTAATTATCATGCCCTGTTTTATTTAAATTTCAGAATGTTCATATTTTTATACAGAGATTAGTTATGGAACACTAGGGTGGGATCCTACTAATTATATTATATCACACCCTACACACTCCTTTGAAGGAGTGTAAACCTTCTTATGTCTTTCGATGTAAGGAAATTAAAGTTTTCATAGTGAGTCAGTGAGGATTCTATTAGTTGATTTGGGTAGATGGTGGTGTGATAGTAGGATATAATCCGTTTATCACGTAGTGTAGCTATTTCCAATTTTTGGTTTTTTTATTTGTTATTGGTCTCGTACCTTAGAGTTATATAGTTACTTTTAGGTTTTATTGTTTATGATTTTACCTTTTAGTTATTTCATATATTTCTTATTTTTTTATTTCACTTTATTCCAAATAAGTGTATATATATTCCACATTTTCTTCTTTAGGTTGGACAAAATCATTACCTACGGTTGTTGTTGATACTCAAGTTTTAGTTTCCAGCCCATGGGGATTGGGATTTCCCTTCAAAAATGTGATGGGTCATCTTGGGTGATGGTTTGTGTGGGTATCTAGGTCAGTTCATTACATCATCCCAAAATGTTGGAATTATACACTTATTTCAACAGTGGGCCTCATTAGTATCCATCTGAATTATTAAGTGAAAGATATTACTATATGAAAACAAAACTAGAGGAATTTTTTGATCCTAAACACCTTTGAAATCCATAGAATAAGATCTTAGAATATAATCTAGGGTTTGAATGGTTTTATCAAACTAAAAATAATTTTGAGTATGATACACAATGTTGAAACTCAACTTAGTATCCAGATCATACTGAAAGCTTCAACAAAACATTTATGTAAACCTCATAATCGTATTAGATACAATATAATGTATTACTATATAAAACCTTATGAATTCCTTAATGTATATCCTAGAAATATGTTCCAAAAATAAATCTAAAATAATATAAATGAAGTGTTCTCACTTTGTAAGGAGATCAACCAAAACCATAATAACAACATATCCTTTAGATGTTTTGGGGAGTCTAATGAAAAAATCCATGGTGATGTCCTATTTTCATTGTGGTTTGGGTAATGGTTGTAACATACCCATATAATTTTAATCTCCCAGGCTTAACTTGAAAACATCCCAAGCACCAAGATACAATCTTTTCAATATATCTCTTCATTCCATCCTATTAGAAATACTATTTCAGTTCTCTAAACATTTTTTTACTTCCAAGATGAATTGATAATGAATAACTATGATAATCATCCAACAACTCCTTCTTTAAATCTGGTATGGATGGAACCCGTAAATGGTTTCTAAACCATATCATTCCATCACAATCAAGGTTAAACTTTGGAATACTCTTGACCTTCTTCTACAACTCCACATCTTCCTTATGTACCTCTTTAATATTCACTTGGATAGATGATTGAACACTCATTTTAGAAAGATAATATTTATCCCCTAATAATAATATTTCAAGATCCATACTTTTGAAATCTTTAAACTTTTGATCTTGTGTGTTCCTCATCATAGATAAGCCAACATGATCATTTTAGCTCAAAGTATTGGCCACCTTATTCTCCTTCCCAAGGTGGTAATTCATGGGGAATTTATAATATTTAATTAGTTTCAACCATATTATATATCACATATTCAAATTATTATTGATTAATATATACATTAAAATTTTATAATGAGTAGATTTATCACACCTTTATCTGTAAAGATAATTACTCCTTAATTTTAATTAAATAAATACCGTAGCTAACTCCAAATCATGAGTTGGTTAATTTTTATTATTAACCTTAAATTATCACGAGGAATAAACTATAACCATATTATTTGACATGAGAATGCATCCCATCCTCTTCTTTGATGCATAAATAAAGATTACAATCCCTTTACCTCTTTTGGGAAATGTAAGCACATATGTTATGAATATCCTTCTCTTTTGTTCCTTGAAATGTTTTTCTCATTCATTTTTATAAAGGAACTTGGCTCCCTTCTATGTTAACTTGGTGAGTTGATTAAATATTCCTAATAAATTCTCCACAAAAAAACAATAATATCCATCCTAACTAAGAAAACAATGGATCTTAGTCATAGTGGGTAGTTTGATCCCATGTTTAGTAAGTTTACTCTTAGTTGTATCCATATATATGCCCTATCATGAGATTATTAACCCAAAAATGAAACATTTTTTGATCAAAAATTCAATTTTTTAAAATTTTTCATTCAACTTATCCTTCCTCATGGTATTCATCACAATTTTCATGTTATATTCATGAACGCTATTACACTTTGAATATATTATAATTTCAACTATAAATACTGACACAAACTGATCAAGGTATTGTCTAAAGACTCAATTCATTAAATCTATGAAGATAGATGAAGAATTAGTAATACCAAATGGAATCACTATATATTAATAGTGTCTATACCTTGCATGCATTGATGTATTGGGTATATCCTCATTCTTCACCCTTAATTGATGATATCTAGAATGAAGGTCAATCATGAAAAAGTATTGAGCCCCATGAAATTGATCAAAAAGTCATCAATACAGAGTAGAGGATACTTGTTCTTGATTGTGATTTTTGCAGTTCCCAATAGTAAATGTAGAGTCGCATCGATCCATACTTCTTCTCAATATAAATAATCGGTACACCCCAAGGTGAAAAATTTGTCATAATACATATCTAATAAACATTCTCTTGGGTTGATTCTTCAATTCCTAAAACTCAATCAGGCCATTCTCTAGGGATTATTTGAAATGGGTGTATCACCATCTGTGAGTTATATTGATAAATAAACTTTACGATTCAATTTAAGGAAAGAAAACTATTCTGAATAAACATAAAAAACTCCCAAAAAATAGGCATATCATCGATGTTGAGTTTTTACTAAACCATATGAGATGAAAATCCCTTTTGACTAGGAATCATGACCCATACAATGGATAAATATTCCATTAGATGTTTTTATTCATCATCACACCGATAAATGTTCATGCATTCATTTAGAATATGAAATGTGAATTTTATCCCTTGAAAAGTGATATGGTATACATATAAACAAATCCAATAAAAAAATAGAATCACAAAAAATTCAATTAAATGGAGAATCATAATATTTACAGGAATCACTTTCCCAAAAAATTAAATCAAAGGGGAATTATAGACTTTAGATGAAACCATCATACCATTTGGTGTTTTCATTGGTAAATAAAAATCTAATAATTGAGCTGGTAATTTAATACCCTTTTAAAATTCCTTATATATAAAATAGTGGGTAGATATTGAATCAAATGAGACATTATATTCTCTAGAGTGGATAATAAGTATACCTTTCACCACTTCATTTTTGTAACTCACTTCAATAGTTGTGATCGCATGATATTTTCCTTTACCTTTCATCCTATGAGGTTGATAATGATGATCATCATGATAAACCTTTAAATTTGTGAACTGGTTTGAATAATTTCCATACTCTTTTCATTTAAAGCATTGAAACATGGGTGATGCATTAGTGGTTGTGTTTTTTTCTTCCATTGCATTAACAGGACCATTCATAACCTTTTAACATTCACAGGCTTCATGAAATACCTTTCCATTTTTAAAGAACCTCCCAATTTTATTAAAGTAGTTCCCCAGATGTTTCTTCCTATATTTATGGCATGTAGATGGCTGCAATTTCTTTTCACCTTGTGATTTATTTGAGTTTTCAGGAGGCTCAATCTTAATTTTCTTATCAATACCATGGGAATTATAGGAATATACAATTTCCATTTCTACCTTGATTTTACATGGAATAATTTATTAATAAATAATAAATTCTATTATAGCTAATGCATTTCAAAGACTTAGTTTTAGCCCGCGAAAGAACCAATCAACTGTAATTTTAGGTTAGATGATAATTCCAGAAGTGTACCTATAAAGTCTTCTAAAATATTCCTTATAGGTACTAGTGGATTTATTATCATTATACTCTGGATTAATGATTTTATTCTCCATTTTGTATGAATAATAAAAGGAAATTAAATATTTAATTTTTTTCCTAAACTCATCCCACTCTATTGAGTCAATTTCTATCCATTTCTTTATATTTTTCATAAGAGTACACAAATCACATTGTTCTTTTTCCAGATGATAGACAACAAAAAATGATTTTTTAGGATCCAGACCACAGAGAATGAAAAATATATTTTCAATTATACTAATCCATTTCTCATCAAATAATGGATCAGTGGACCCTCTATATGAAGGTAGATGTTTTCACATGAATGAATATATATAAATTTGTTTCCTTATATTCTCATTTGGAAGTTCAGTATTATTCATATATTGATATTTTTGCATAATCATAGAAAAAATATTTTTTATTCCAACTCCCACAACATTTTTCTTTTCAGATGGATAATCATTTCACTTTTCATTACCTTTTTTGTTATCATTGTGTCTTCTGGTTCCATCTATTGACTAAAAACATAAATAAAAGTGTGAGAAATAATCACCGTAGTGGGAAATAAAATAATCTTGAATGATTTATAGGATGTATAAATCATGAAACCTTATTTTTAACTTATTACACCTTAGGTTTAACTTAGGTCATTCATGGTCATTATCTATTCAAATCCTTCACAATGGTTCATAAAGAGTTTAGAAAATTTCAAAATAAATCCCATTGGAGTGTCAAACCAAATGTGCAATATAGACTATTTTCATTCACTAGGTGAAAATAATGTCAAATCCCAATATTCCTCTTTTTGTAGTTATTACCCCTATGTACAACTATTCTAAATCCATATTCACTTGTAGTATATAGACAAGGATGAAATTTCTTGGAAACCACTCATTCTACACTTCACATGAATTTTAGGACATTTTTATATAATTTTATGTATCCAAAGGGTTCTTAATAATTTTCTCATATCCTAGTTTTCAATGGTTAACTAAACCATTATATGATACCAACTATAATGACCCATGAATTTTCATACATAAATATTATATCTTTTTAGATGAATATTCAATACATTTCACAAATTCTCACCTAAATACCATAATGGTTTAGTGTGTTTTAATAATAGGTATACTATCTTGTTATTTCATGAATTATGATCAACATATATAATAAATATCATACTTTTTATTAATATTCATAGTCATATCCTACTTTAAAATATTCTTCATAACTTGGGGAAATTAAATATAAGAAAAGATGATCTTAGATAATCATTAAGGATAAATGTGTGAGATATAAATTAATGATCATATAAAATCCTAAGATACACAGAGAGGTATGAAATCATGGATATAACAGAAAAATTTCCTAACTAATCTATCATGTACTATAAATATGAGTCATGTCATAACAAGTTAACATTTTAAAATACATGAATCATAAGAGTGAGAAATCATAATATATCAATCATAAACTATATGTTTATATAATAAAAGTGTGGCACCATCATAAGTATAGAATCAATTTAATATTTCAAGGTTAACTAATAAGATTATAAAATCATAATGGATCATACATCAGTACTTATTTCTCATATTAGATTAAGCACGTTGACTTGTTTCCCATAATGGATCAAGAACATTAACTTTTTTCCAATATAGGATCAAGTACATCCACTTGTTTCCCATAATTATTTTATGATATATAATAATTTTCCAAATGAATTGTAGGGATATATAATTATGGGACCACCAGTCACACAATAAAAACCATACATATGTGTTCCATAAAATAATTACACGTTCATCATATAATCATATCATAACTCATGCAAAGAAATTTGTATTCATAAATTTTTTGTCAATCCATAAGAAAACCCCATATAAAATGAATTGGTTTCATAAACATCTCATCACCATAATTATAAAACATCAAGATAAAGAATAATAATGGTACCATTAGATCATATACCTAGGGAAACATAATAAAAACCAAATATTATAATCTTTAAGGAATTTTAATTTCATAATTATATCATTAAAAAATTCTTGAACAAAATGTCTTCTACCCTTTGAAATCAAATAATTAAAATATAAAAAAGTAACAAATATTAAATAAAAAAATTATTTAAAAAAAACTTCGGAACTTATAATGTAATATTAAAATAATTGATTGGTCATGATGGTGGTAAATTCCATTCATGTTATACAAGATGAAATAAGATATTCCTTTCACATTATTATAAAAAAGTCAAAAAATTACATTGTTTGGAAAAAAATAAGGTGATTCCTTTTAATCCATTTTAAATAAATTTAAAAATGGAAAACATTTATTTAGTAAATAATGATAGAGTTTTAAAAAGATTCATGAAAACATTTTTAGAAAACATGTACAAGAAGAGAACATATTTTTGACCTAAGAGAGAAATAGTGTTGATTTTCCATAAAAACATTATTTTGGTATATTTAGTTTCTAATGATAGGGAAATGGAAGGAAAAAGTATTCTATAGAAATAAATATATTTTAATAAAATTTATGAGATTATAGAGAGATTTATCAATAAATTTCATTATTATTTCATAATAAAAAACAATCCCAATAAATAATGAGATTATAACATAAATCCCTTACCACTTTGGAAACTTTTGAATTATAAGCCATAAGAAAGAAATAAACTAATATGTATATGTAAATCCCAAAAAACTTCATAAAAATAATAATAAAATACATCCATGTGAATTATATTGAATATATAAAAGAAATATGTGGTGAATATGACATGTATCTCACAAAAATAAAACTTAACGAAATCCCTTACCTCTTGTCTTAATTCTTTTATACATGTTTGAAAAACCAATATAATAAATATATATTTATTATAAATCTATTAAAAAACCACAATAATATAGAAAATATCTTATATTATTCACTTATAACCTTGTAAAACTCGTTTATTAAAAATTATTTACCAAAATAACTATTTTTGGTGATAACTGCTTCGTTTTTCATGTATGTTTTGGTTTGATAGTCTTAATACTTGTAATTTGATTATAGTTCGAACATATACAGAGTTTTTAATCATGATATAAATATCATATAAATTCATTATATTTATATTTAGAGTTATCCATAAATTTAGAGATTGAAAAATGTATTACATCATTCATGAAGACGTTAGGCCACACATACACATGAATGTTGTTTCCATTTTTTGACAGATGGATTGAAATAAAAATATATAATAAGACACCATTAAAAAATAATTTTAATATAATAGATAAAATATATAATAATAAAATGTATACTCAATACTTTCTATTTCAAAATAAAATTAAAAAATGTATCACATCACTTTGTGGAGGTGATAGTCCACAAGTACGCACCAGTGATGTTATTATTTTAAAATGGATTAAAAGATAATAATTTATATGGAATATTATAATTTCATAAGTAAAATTATTTTATAAATATTATATATAAACTTTAAATACATCATTAATTCTATCTGTGAGAGCCGGTGATGGAAAAAAAATTACATCAGTTTGTGAGGCGGTCGTCCGTCATACACACGATCTACGATTTCATTTCTAATTTGATTGAAGAGGGGATGGGTGTGGTTTATCAAATAAACATAATAAAATATAATTTTATGTTTTTATGAATTTATTATATCATTTTTCTTGGATAATATTTTAAGGAAGTGAAAAAATAAATAAAATAAGAACGCCTTGTTAACAATGATAATTATTCTTCTAATAACCTGTTTCGGTTTTCCCTAAAATACATCTTAGGAGGGTTTACTAAAAAAATCCTCGAAGATATGGGAAGGGAAGTAAATAATTTATATTGGAATATATTTTCAAAATTAAAATATTCTTAAAGTCCAGAGAGGATTGGAGAGGATGTGTCCTTTTATAAGTGGGGGACATGACCTAGTTAGAAACCAGTAGGTTATTTCCCAAAAAAATTGAAAATGATATAGTAATTACCAAGAAAAATGATTCAAAATTAAAATTTTGGATATTATAATGTTTAAATATTTCTATTAAGTATAATTTATACAATTTTAATTAGTAAAATTAAAATTATCATTTGTTTTAACACTATAAAAACCCCATTTTAACCTCAACTACGGTAATTAATTTGAACTATTTTACTTTCTTTATGATAAAAAATTATGTTAAAATTATTAATAATATTTATTATTCTAATTATAAATATGAAATTTATTTTATTAATTTAAATTTACATAATTGAAAGAATTTATTTTAAAATAACACCTGAAAGCGCGGTGAAAAGGTGGGTTTCCAATGACATTGTTTTCTTATGTATAAAATGTTTTTATATTAAAATTTAAAATTAGTTTGATTATAATAATATAAATTATATTAATAATAATATAGTTTAATTTATTTTACTTTTAAAACTCTTTTAAAACAAAATGTAACTTTTTGAATTGTCTAATGAAATGACAATTTTAAATAAAATAAAGTTTTTCCCCTATTTATCTAGAAATTAATGTTTTCAAAAAATTATCTAAAATTCACTCTAAGATAATTATGAAAAGTTAAATTAAAAAATAAATTAATTTTATCAGAAAAATTTTCTAAAGTGGAAAAAACTAATTTTAAAATAAGTGTGTTAAACATGATGAAACTGTTTTTTAGAAAAATACTACTTTTAAGCATATAACATGATATTTTTTATACCATTCCTAGAAGAAATATTAGATGAAGGATTTATTTTTAATGAATATATAATATATAAATTTATGTAAAATCATTCACCAATAGATATTAATCAAATTTATTAAGATAAAACAAAATGTGAGTATAAAAATAGTTTTTCAAAAAAACAATTCTTTTAACTTCAAATGATTTTTATTTTAATTTATAATAAACTGATTACCAATATGTTTATTTTATACATTTATAAAACACATAGTTTTTTCAATCTATATATTCCAATTCATAATCTCTCATTTAACGTTTTGGTTAATAACTATCACATTAAATAATAATATTTTAAGAGTATAAAATGGTTCTTTTAAAATCAGTTTTTTGTGTAACACAAGATATCAAAGAAATTAAATTTATTTATGAAAAAATGATCTCATAAAATCTATGGGTGTTACAAGAAGTTTAATGATGGATTATAGGAGCCTTAAGAGAAAATGGGAGGCTATTGCAGCCAAAACTACAGCAGGACCATCGTCTAGCTGGTGGGATTCAATGTGGGAATAATTATATTTATATCCCCCTTGACTTTTAGAATGGGGAAACCATTTCTCCTCATCTTATTTTCTCACATAGATAAGTGGTAGTTCCCACTCTCCCCCTTTCAAATTTGGATTGAGGTTCCCTTTTATGGTATTTTCCTGGTGATTTGAGGTATGTTTTATCTTATGTTAATCCCCGTTGATCTTCCTCATCTCACTTCCATAAACTTTTCTCTCTTTCCAGTTAGGGTTTCAATTCCTATTCCACTAGATCATCGTGGAATTGTCTATATGGTATGAGGTCATTCACTTGACCTAGAAAGAGGGTGATCCATAATGTCATACGCACACAATGGTTTTTCATTTTAGTTATGTTACACAACATCATTGAATTAATTTAGGTTTTTGAATAAAATTAAATTGTTTTTATTATTGATTTTTTACCACTTATTGGGGTTTTTTCCTAGTGTAGGGATGGGGGTGTGAAATAGACCCTTAGGGTGCTAGTAAGTGTGATTCCAGAGCCATGGTATCACCTGATGAGGTTTTGATAAATATGACTAGTTTTCATTAAATTTTATAATTAATCATATTTGATATAATAAATTATTTCGAACTAATTAGAATGATTTAAGAGCTCAGTTGGTGACTTGAGAAAGGATCGTGCATAGAAGGACCTAGGTGGCCCTTAGATGATATGCCGATACATATAAATAAATCAGAAATATTTGATATGAGGTAGGTTGTCCCACGTACACACCCAATGGGTTATACATTCGATTATATGCATTGGGGAATATGGTCTCAATACCTTATTGTAATAATCCCTTAAAATAAATTAATTTTTAAAATTAATTATATTAAATTTAAAATTTAAAATTAAATAAAAATTTAATTTTATTAAATTAAATTACTATGGATGGACTGAAAAAGGTGTCTAGGGCCATTATGGGCCCTTGGACACCAACTAGTTACCTCTACCACCAATGTACAAAGGCTTAAACGGTTAAAATATGGCAACATATCATTTTCATACCCCTATAGAGGTTGGATTGGCCTTGTTATGACCTATTTCCACTTTAGTGAGAGCCTATTTCCACCACCATGTAGAGGTATGACATTAAATGTGATGGAAAACCCTTTTAGGCCTCATAGGGACCCTTAAGATAGGCTTAGCCTAGGTTGATAGACCATGGGATGTGGAAGATTGGTTGGGTGAGTAGAACGACCTAGATAGACCATGAGGATTGAGATGGGATATGTTTTATCTCTTAAATTGTTACTAATGTGATATACCTTGTGTGGCCGGTGACACCACAATACCTTAATAATGATGCCAGTGAAAATTATATCCTTTAGAAATTTTGTAATAACCAAAACCTTAATTTCATTTAAGGACCCTAATGAGGGAACCTCTTTATGGTCACCTAGGGGACCCTAATGGGTACCCCAATGATGTTTTAACCCCATTGGGGGAGTTAATATTGGGTATGGATAGTGGTTATGAGTTTAATCATTCATCAAACCATTATTTTACTTTACTTTTATAATGATTTGTATGACTCCGTTGGGGAGGTGTTTATATTTTTTTAATATACTCCCTAAGAGTAGTTTTTTTATTATTTATATAAAATTCTCATAGGGTGATCGGGGATAATTGGCTAAGAAAATCCCCCAAGGAAATTTCCATGATACCTAGCTGAGATAAAATTGATAAGGTATTCCTGTGATACTATTAGTGGGGGTACCATGAATATTGATCTAAGGTTGATATGTTACTTTGGGAAGAAGTTTTCCAGTGTAATTTTCAGGCCCATATTACTTATGGGATTATTCCTTGGCTAAGAAAACACAAATAGGGGAGCCATATGTTACTTATCTATATACGTAGTAGACCTTACTCTATTATATTGGGAGGTACAATCATCATGAGATGCTCAGAGATAGCCCAACACTATCCAAATTAGGAATGGTAAATTGATGTATCAAACCTAAGGATTGATAGAGGTATGGTACATGGTACATAGGGTGGCATGGTATCCATGATGTGATCTAATACATTCTGACATCAGGCTGAAGAAGGTAGTTTAAGTTTCGTTATTTATTAATTTAAAATATATATTTATTTATTCTAAGAATTTGACACACAAATATCACTTTAGTTAAAGTATAGTATGGGGCCACAGTGGTGGTACCCTACTATGTTTTTTACTCACATCCTATTCGAACCTCCATTGATTTGGGTACCCGAGTATCCCTCACTTATGTAGGTTCAAGTTGGTGTGAGGGTTGGGATTTAGTGATCATGATAGAGAGGTTCAGATGGTATTTGGGGATTGTAGTAGATCCTCTTGTATTTTCATTTTAGTCTTTATTTACTTTTTTATTATCTATATTTGATTGGACCAGTGGGTGGTCAATATTGTATGATAATCATGATCATTTATGTTGTATTTTAAATTTTATTTTGTTATTGGATATGTTTATTACTTTTGTGTACTATGATGTGTCTAATTTTTATGATGTTCAGTTATTTACCAAAGATTTTTACTCAAATACAACGAGTATAACTTCCCCATAGAACCTCATTAGATCCCCACTGCTAGTTAGTAACCTTTTTAATTTTGGGAGTTGTTTCTAAAGTTTTGTGATGGTCCAGTTCACTTAATATTTAGTGTGATCCAGGATGGGAAGTTACGAATTGGTATTAGATCATTGTTTTAATTTTTTTCTTACTCTTTTGATATTTTTTAGACTAGAGTCATTGGAATGTGTTAGTGATTATGAAAAAAAACTGGTCTCATGCATCATGAACATATTTCTCAAGGGAAGTATAGCTTACTAGGGATGGGATTAGTTCTCTTGGATTACATTGTTACAGTTATTGTGATTTCACCTAGAATGATTCACACGAGGTATGAGATTTATGATCTATGAGTTATTTTTCTTATTGGTCTTAACCTATTGGAAAGAATCTAGTTAAATTTTTTGGATCTTGTCCTGTAATGGTAAGAGGAATCTCATGCATCATATAAGGCTTTTAGAATCCACATGATATATAAGAATAATGGCTAGATTATTTTTATTTATGATTGAGGCTCAAATATTTATTGTTCCATCAACTAATCATATTATGTTTCATATATAAGTACTTTGTTTCATTATACATATTAGGGATAACTTGAATGACAGTTTTTGATTTTGGTGGTGGGTCTTGTGGATCCTATGAAGACAAAATCTATATTGATGTTGTTGGTATGGTCACCTCCACAAGGGATAAGTAGATGCATTAATGTGTTAGTAAGGGAATTCAATGTCTTAGAGACAACCCCATTAGGTCTATGTATTTTGTGGATTTAGTTATTTAATGTTCTAGTAACAAACTATATATTCTTATACATTATAACATGTAATTACATTTTAATTAACTGATAAAGTTATTTTGTTTTTATTATTATGGTTCTTCTTGGATGATGTTATTGGTTATGGAAGTCAGGAATGTTGATTAGTGATTTAACAGTGGTAGTCCAGTGTGCTGATTCTTATGAGAATTGGTGGATTGTGGGTGGATGGTTTAAAATGTAATGATAGATGTTTATGTATATGAGACCCATGAGTGAGTGTTTTGGAACATTGGATTCCATGGGATGTTGAAATGGGTAAATGGATGATACTTTTTGGTTTGGGACCTTATTTGAAAATTGAGTTTTAGGTAAGGTGGGAAACCTAGAGACCGTTATAATTGACTCAGATCATAGTGGGTCTATGATATATTACAAGTACAGGTATCTTAGGTGAGGATTTAGCTCATGTTTATGTTTTCCTAAAAGATGAGAATATTAGTAGGTGTTTCTATTTGATATTAGTTCAAACTTGGCGTATATGAGTATGTGGTGTGAGGATAGATATTCGTAAGACTTCAGAGGTTGAGAACATTTAGTTTTAATTCTTTTTAAGACCGATTTTGATGGGAAGTAACCTTTTAGTGCTTGACCCTATTTTTTTGATGCATTTCATTATGAAGTGAGATCATGATTATATTCTCATATTTTTGGAATAGAGAAGATGCTAACTTTCAAAGTGATGAATTTTCAAATGAAGATAAGTTCCCACATTTCAATAGGGGTTCCATAGGAACTCCTCTCTGTTGACTCAATTAGGTTTCCTTATGACTTTTCCATTCCTCTATGTTTTGAAAATCACAAAAAATCTATCTCAAAGAAATTTTATTTTCCACTCATATTTTCCTTAATAAAGAAAAATTTAACTTCTCCAAGGAAATTTATACTTACATTTTTTTTAGTGTTCATATTTTAGTCTCTCTAAATCTAACTCTTTTTTATTCAAAAGTGAAAAATTCATTTTCACATCTAAAACCTCAGAATTATATATTTTATTAGATATAGAGTATTCTGTTTTCAGGTTCCAAACTCTCTGAAATTTAGACACTGAATTCTCTGAAATTTAGACTCTGAATTCTATAAAATTTAGACTCCAAATTCTCTGAAATTCAGACTCCAAACTCTCTGAAAATAAGACACTGAATTCTCTTAAATTCAAACTCCGAATAAACTAAAATTTAGACTCTGAATTCTCTAAAATTCAGACTATGAATTATCTGATATTCAGACTCCAAATTCTATGAAATTCAGATTCCAAATTCATTATAATTCAGATTCCTAATCCTTAGAATTCAGGTTTTTAATCCCTTAGAATTTAGGTTCCAAATATCGTATAATTCAGACTCCTAATTCCTTATAATCTATGTTCCAAATTCCTTAGAATTCGGATTCCTAATTCCTTAGAATTAATACTCTGAATTCCGTATAATTTAGACTTTGAATTCCTTAGAATTCAGACGCTGAACTGCTTAGAATTTAGACTCTGAATTACTCATAATTCAGACTCTAAAATCTATAGAACTCTAATTCAGAATTCCTTGGAAAACAGAATCTGAATATATAAGGCCCCAGCCTTAAACCTTACTTAAAATTGAATTAAATGAATAATTCACATTGAGGATCTTTTCAGGTTTAGAGTTTTAGAGAATTAGGACATAACTATTACATCTCAAAAGATTACAAAGTAGTCTCTTCTACAAAATTTCCATAAAATAAAAAACTCTTAAAAAGAAACATGTCTAGTTTCATGTTTTAGGTAGAATGACTTTCTCTTGATCCCATCCTTGACCCTATTCCATGCTAAGTCCTGTGAAAAACATTTCAAAAACTTGGGATGAGCATAAAAACTCAGTAAGGGATACACAAAAAACTGTTAGTTTATCAAAACAAAAAGTAAACCATGTATACTTTATCAAGGTAATAATTTTCACCTTTATGAAGTAGTAAAAACTCTTAACTGAATAAAATATCATTACTTACCTTTTTGTAACCAAAGGATTACCATAAAACCCATATAATGAACACATAACATATATAAAGGTAACTTGGGACATAAACATACTTAAGTGGAATAACCATACGGTCGAATCCCACACATATCACTTAATGGAATAGCCATACGGCCAATTTCCATACATACTAAATGGAATAGCCATACGGCCGACTTCCATACCCAATGCATTGGAGGTTATAACGTAACCACCCGTCCTGGTATTCACGGCACCACCCGTCATATGGTTTATAACGTAACCACCCGTTAAAATGTCCAAGTACCATAATAAAATCATAAAACATAAAACCAATATAAAGGAATGATAAGATTTCCACATTTCAATCATAATAGAATCCTTTATCAAAATCATTTTCAATACCAAAATACATAAAAGAGTATATGGTATTTATTTTATTTTAAAAACATTACGGATTGTTGAGGAAGCCAAAGACCAAATAATACTCGCGGCGGCGGAAAAGGTCGTTGTCACCGCGTACGTTAAAAGAAACATTCCTTTTTGTCATTTTGTAAAACGCTTCGTAGAAAAAGATTCCTTTTGTATAAAAGTAAAAGTCAAAGGGGTTTATACAACGTATAAAAGAAAGTTGTGTATAAAATGAAATATGCCTCAATGAAAGGAGATTGAGACGAAGTCCCTTACAAAGACGGTATCCTTGGTTTAAGGATAAATAAATTACATAATTATGTGTGAGAAACAAATACACAAAATATAAGTGGATATTAAGTGTAAAATAATCAAAGGTCATTCACACATATTCAAAGGATGACATATTCAATAACTACGTGTTGAACCCAAAGAAATCGAAATTGGGTTAAGAAGTTCCCTTGACAGCCTAACGACGTCACATCAAAATGAGTTGATGAGAGATAAAAATAGTATCTCATCACTTGGACATAAAATTTACATCAATAAGGATATATGAGAAAAAATCCCAACATAATAATATGTAAATTAAAAGACCCAACAAAAGAAGTCTTTTAAAAAAAAGGAGGGTGAAAGGTTCCCTTACTGACTTGGGTATCTTTCGAAACATACGACCTGTGAAAGAAGGAAAATACATCATTGATGTAAATACTCATGAAGGAATATTACACAATGAGTAAAATAATGGTCAGTACATACACCACTCAAAGGAAATTGTGGAAAATGTAGCATAAATCTCACGGGAATAAAAGTGAGATGAAAAATCACTTACGAAAACTCGGCAGCATAACGACGCCACTTAAAACTTCCAAAAATGGATTGATGAGATCAAATAGGGTATCTCATCACATTACAAAAAAATTTAAAGAAAGAGGAAAATGAAATAACATCCCCCATCATAAAAAATAGGAGCTTAAAAGAAGTGACATAAGGTGGAGTACTTAAAAAGAAAGAGAGAGGTTAGATCTCTTACGAAAATTCGGCAGCCTAACGGCGCCACTCAAAACATCCAAAATGGATTGATGATAGAGAATAGGGTCTCTCATCACATGAACATAAAAATTACAGTAAGTTTAATATATAATAACATCCCAATAACAAGAAAGATGATCTTTAGAGGTAATGACATAAAAGAGTGTACTTAAAAAGAAAGAGAGGAGTAGGATCCCTTACCTCGGGTTCGACTTGACTCGATCGTTCTTTAATCTCCTGAATAATAAACTTGAGTTAATTTCTACTTCCTTAAGAACCTTTTTCAAGTTCATTATTCCTTTCATATCACTTATTAACATGTCATAAACATTATGTAATCATTTAAGTTAATAATATTTGTTTTGCCGATATTTGGTTCTTAAGTCGAAAGTGGACTTCTTACAATTACATGTTGTTCATGTGGCCAAATGTTTATTATATCCAGAATTGTATTCATGATGTAGATATCATATATGTCATATATATCCAGTACATGCATGCATTTATAACATTAGATAATCATTTAGAGGTAAGAAATGAAATGCACCGTTCATGGAGACGGTAAGCCGTACGTACTCATGAACGCTACTTTCATTTCTATTTCGTATTTTATAGAATGGAATAATAATGATATAAAGTTATATTATAATTACAGTATAATATCATATATAATATCATATTTCCATCCTTTATACGTCCCACATATGGTATTTAACGAATCAAATCACTTTGAGGGGGTGGTAGTCCGCACTTCCTTAAATGAAGATATCGTGTTTACCCATAATGGAAACCATAAAGGTATGCCCAAAATGAAAAAAAACATAAGCTTAAGGAAAAAATAAACATATTATATATCATATATAAAAATAGTGACATCATAATGGCCACCTTTGAAGGTGTCAAATGAGTATTGAACAATCATCGTTTCGGGAGGCAGAATTTCGCCATCCACGGAAACCGTATGTTCTTTAACCATTTGATGTAGTTGTGTGAGAGTGTAGCTCGAATAAATCTTATAACAACATCCTAGTATATTTAAGATACTGGTTTTGTTACAAAATAAGTAAATAAAAAGAGTTTAGGGGGTTGGAGAAGCAAAATAAAACAAATGAACATGAGAGAATGAATTACCTTTAAAAGTGTAACTCCTTTTGATTTGAGCCTAAGGGCTTCCTTTGAAAGGATTCTGCCCAAAGAGAATCCTCTAGGATGAGGAGAGGGATGTGGAGAGAGTAAATGGGCAGGTTTTGGCCAAGCCAAAGGCTTGAGGAGTGTGTGAAATGAGGTAGAGGTGGGGGCCTTTTATAAGAGGAGAGGAGGGGCACTTTTGGAAAGTAAAGAAATATTAGTTTATTTGAAAATGTGTTTCGGTTTTAAAAGGTCCCAAATTGATATAATTCGTGGATAAGGTGATAAGGGTTCGAAATAAACCCATCCAATAAGTTTTGGACATGTCCAGTTCATAGATTTTACATCATCTTTCCATTTTATTTAAATCGTCAAATAATGATGTCATCGCTGCATCATTATTATGTCATAAATAATTTAATTTATTTAATGTCTAAAAATTATAAAAAAATTACTATGATGTAGGAAATATTTTTATATTTCCAATTACTATTTATAATAAAAAATATGACTTGTATAACCCCATTAAAAAAAAATTGTTTTAGTAAAACATATCATGTTTGTGCCATTTTAATTTTAACATCAAATAAATATATATTAATGTCATTTTCCAACCAAAGTGGCTCCATTGGGTCCCCAAGTTGACCCATGGGTTTTCTTGGTCGGCCATGACCGATCCAATAGGGGTAGGACAAGTGTCATGGTGTTTTCATATTTTTATAATATCATTTTTACCTTAAATTACACTAATTACCTCTAATCGCGATTAAGAACTTAATAAGTTACTATTCACCAAAAAATTATTTTAATCTCATTGAACCATATTTTACTTATTAATGACAACCATGTATGTCGGATTTTGGAAATTCAAAACACAATGATGGCAAAATTTCATTTAAACAGAAAATCAGTTTTTATAAGTACCACTTAGTGGTTTCACTATTCATCAAAAATTGAAGTTTTTCAGAAAATTACCAAAAATTCACCCTAATCTATATTTGGTATTCCGAATTCAAAAATGAAGTCCATTTTACAAAATTCACAACATATAAGTTTCATTAATTAATTTATTAATTAATTCCCACTGTCAGAGCAAATAGCATGTTTTTATGAAACAATAAGTATCAAAAGATTGACACTAGTTTAAGTCCGATTTCAAAGTGAAATTAATTCAAACGACCACTATTGAATTTTATGGTGAAAATATTTTCTAATTTCACATTAAAAACAATTAAAAAGATAATCTAATCATATAAATAAATTATATTAAAAAGAGGTTTTGAATTAAAATACAACATTTTACACTATTCATTAAAAAAATGAACTTTATCGGAAAAATACCAAAAATTTACACAAAGTAAAATTTGATGTCCCAATTCTAAAGAAGTGTTTTATTTGGTCCAAAAGAATTTATAAGAGTGATGAAAACTATTTTTAATGACAGTTCTCCATCAAAAGGCGATAAGTGAACCTTTAGTGAAAATTAGGGTATAAAAGCCTAAAATTGAATTCTTTCCATATTTTAAGCCTTTGGATAAATGTAAAAACATTTAAAAAACATATATAATCATATTTTAGTTATTTCTATCCATTCCTTCCAATACAACATCTACATGTTAACTACCATTTAAAATAATATTATTTTATTATTAGAGTGAAACGTAAGATTCCCAAGAAACTCGTTGTTGCATATTGGGTACGCCCTCGAGCATAGCATACCCTTCAAAGTAATATTAATATTTGATTCACAAATATGGATAAATATAAAGATGTCATATTATTTATTTACCTGGGGTGTTACATCCTTCCCCCCTTTTGGGAATTGCGTCCTCACAATTTTAAAATTGGGCTTGGAAACATCCTTGAAAGTCCCACATCAGAAGAAGATTCGGTAAAACAATCACTTTAAAATAAAGAAAGATAAGTACAAAGGTCACCCGAGTTAACCCATACTAGGATTCCAAGTATGAAAACATGGACATGGAGGAGAAAACATAGGGTCATGTTCTGATTGAGAGTGATAGAAAACATGTTTAGGAGAAAGTTAACCATGAGAAAATCACAAACTTGTGATGGGTTAAACGGTATTCGATTCCCCAGTAGGAAAAGTTAATAGACAACATTTTTGTTTTAAGTTACTTTTTATTGAGGAATTTATTCATAAGGAAACATAATCACTTATCATGTTGACTCTCAACTTTTATTAGATTCCTTACACAAACTTATATTTTCTCCAAAAGGCGAGTATTTAAGAAGACTTGTTCACATTAAGAGTACTATAATCAACTTCTAGAGAATTACCTAACCCCAAAAAGAGAACTACATACTTCCCAGGTATTTAGACTTTAACCAAAACCAAAACCCAAAATATTAGTACAAGATCAGATAACCCAGAAAAGGATAACCCATTAGAAAGAAAATCTATTCTTAATCTCCAAAATTTGTCCAACAAAACCCAAAGTTCAACGAGGACCATCCGATAAGCAATTTAGCCATAAAATTCCTCAAAGTAAACCAATCTATGATTGAAACCCAAACATTTTAAGGATTTAGTCACATAGTCTTCCAAGTTAAATCGTAACATTTATCTCCAAACAAAATCAGTTTCTCTTAAAGTCTCGCATTGAAAAGTAATTATCCTAATCACATATCCTCCATGATAGGTTAATCATTTTCATAAATAACCCAAAATCAACTTACTCTTAAAAAAAAAGAATCAGTCAAACTAACCAGGGACTTCACGTAGTCCAGTGGTAGGCGATAAATATCAGTCGCACTTTGGTTGTGGGTTCGATTCCCGCAGCTTTGTCCGACGCGACGGGTAGTCACACGGTCTACGTGTTGTCCTTTTTCCAAAACTATATAATTCTCAAATCATTCCCCAAAAAGGGATAAAATCATAAAAAATAACCATAACATAATTTAATCTCAATTTTATCTCATGCCTTTAACATATAGTAACCCATAATTACCTCAAAAGTAAGGATCATATAAACCCAAATGGTTCTTTATAACTATGTCCACAAAATAAAAGATAACTATTACTTGAATAAAATTTGCCTATATTAAACATCAGGGTTACACATAATATAAAAAGTATTCTAATGTAACCCCATCATCAAAAGAGACTTAATACTCTTAAGAATTTCACCATAACTCGTGAAGCCCTTATATGTTGACATCTTAATCATTCAACATTTTTCATGATCCATTATCCATTCCTTTCCAACTTATTCCGAAATACCTCTTTCCTATAAACAAAATCATGAATCATATCCTAAGATTCCAAAATAGGAAAATAATAGTCATGAAATAGTATATACCTTTGATTGGTCATTGTCAGTTTCTTCATCCTCAATCCGAATGGCATTGGGTATTGGTAAACGAATATTGGTACGCTCTTGGTGACCCCATTCACGAAACTTCTTCATAGGACATGTGTTTGCATAATGACCATGCACACCATATTTAAAACATTCAATTGATCCCTCAGAAAGAACTTCTTTCCCTTTCCTCGAGCCAACTGGATGATTCCTTTTTCCATGGCATGTTCTTGCTTTATGACCTTCATTTCCACATCTATAGCATATTTCTGTCCCTTTGAAACATTTTCCTAGGTGTTTCTTTCCACATCTTTGACACATAGGTTTTTGAACACACTTACCTTTATGATTATTACCTGTACTTCCGTAGGGATTTGTTTCTTGCATATATGATGCCTTAGAGAAATATCCAAGGTTTAGGTGGTCAATCATAACTCCAGATAGTTGGTTGAGGATAAACACAAGAGTTCTCATTACAGCTCCCATATCATTCAGTTGCTCGCTCAGAAAACTGTCACAGTTTCCTTCACATCCACCGTTACCTTGGTGCCTGCTAGATCCAGCCATTTACTAAAACCAAAAAGGGTCATTGTGAGTATAACAACAAAACCATCATGTACTAATGAGGAAGATAAACACTAAGATATTCTTACTCATTCAATTTATCTAAAACTAGGACTCTGTCTGAAATCTTAACCATTGTGGTAATGTCACCTATGCTTAAAGAATACCCTAACCTCTAAAGTTATCTAAACCGACCTTTGATACCAACTATAAGACCCCAGCCTTAAAACTTACTTAAAATTGAATTAAATGAATAATTCACATTGAGGATCCTTTCAGGTTTAGAGTTGTAGAGAATTTGGACATAACTATTACATCTCAAAATATTACAAAGTAATCTCTTCTACTAAATTTCCATAAAATAAAAAACTCTTAAAAATAAAAATGTCTAGTTTCATGTTTTAGGTAGCATGACTTTCTCTTGATCCCATCCTTGACCCTATTCCGCGCTAAGTCCTGTGAAAAACATTTCAAAAACTTGGGATGAGCATAGAAACTCAGTAAGGGATACACAAAAAACTGTTTATCAAAACAAAAAGTAAACCATGTATACTTTATCAAGGTAATACTTTTCACCTTTATGAAGTAGTAAAAACTCTTCACTGAATAAAATATCATTACTTACCTTTTTTTAACCAAAGTATTACCATAAAACCCATATAAAGAACACATAACATATATAAAGGTAACTTGGGACATAAACATACTTAAGTGGAATAACCATACGGTCGACTCCCACACATATCACTTAATGGAATAGCCATATGGCCAATTTACAAACATACTAAATGGAATAGCCATATGTCCAACTTCCATACCCAATGCATTGGAGGTTATAACGTAACCACCCATCCTGGTATTCACGGCACCACCCGTCATATGGTTTATAACGTAACCACCCGTTAAAATGTCCAAGTACCATAATAAAATCATAAAACATTAAACCAATATAAAGGAATGATAACATTTCCACATTTAAATCATAATAGAATCCTTTATCAAAACCATTTTCAATACCAAAATACATAAAAGAGTATATGGTATTTATTTTATTTTAAAAACATTACGGCTTGTTGAGGAAGCCAAAGCCCAAATAATACTCGCGGCGGCGAAAAAGGTCATTGTCACCGCGTACGTTAAAAGAAACATTCCTTTTTGTCGTTTTGTAAAACGCTTCATAGAAAAAGATTCCTTTTGTATAAAAGTAAAATTCAAAGGGGTTTATACACCGTATAAAAGAAAGTTGTGTATAAAATGAAATATGCCTCAATGAAAGGAGATTGAGACAAAGTCCCTTACAAAGATGGTATCCTTGGTTTAAGGATAAATCAATTACATAATTATGTGTGACAAATGAATACACCAAATATAAGTGGATATTAAGTGTAAAATAATCAAAGGTCATTCACACATATTCAAAGGATGACATATTCAATAACTACGTGTCGAACCCAAATAAATCGAAATTGGGTTAAGAAGTTCCCTTGACAGCCTAACGGCGTCACATCAAAATGAGTTGGTGAGAGATAAAAAGTGTATCTCATCACTTGGACATAAAATTTACATCAATAAGGATATATGAGAACAAATCCCAACATAATAATATGTAAATTAAAATACCCAACAAAAGAAGTCTTTTAAAAAAAAGGAGGGTGAAAGGTTCCCTTACCGACTTGGGTATCTTTCGAAACATACGACCCGTGAAAGAAGGAAAATACATCATTGATGTAAATACTCATGAAGGAATATTAAAAAATGAGTAAAATAATGGTCAGTACAAACACCACTCAAAGGAAATTGTGGAAAATGTAGCATAAATCTCACGGGAATAAAAGTTAGATGAAAAATCACTTACGAAAACTCGGCAGCCTAACGACGCCACTTAAAACTTCCAAAAACGGATTGATGAGATAAAATAGGGTATCTCATCACATTACAACAAAATTTACAGAAATAGGAAAATGAAATAACATCCCCCATCATAACAAATAGGATCTTAAAAGAAGTGACATAAAGGGGAGTACTTAAAAAGAAAGAGTGAGGTTAGATCTCTTACGAAAATTCGGCAGCCTAACGGCGCCACTCAAAACATCCAAAATGGATTGATGAGAGAGAATAGGGTCTCTCATCACATGAAAATAAATATTATAGTAAGTGTAATATATAATAACATCCCAATAATAAGAAATATGATCTTTAGAGGGAATGACATAAAAGAGTGTACTTAAAAAGAAAGAGAGGAGTAAGATCCCTTACCTCGGGTCCGACTTGACTCGATCGTTCTTTAATCTCCTGAATAATAAACTTGAGTTAATTTCTACTTCCTTAATAAACTTTTTCAAGTTCATTATTCCTTTTATATCACTTATTACCACGTCATAAACATTATTTAATAATTTAAGTTAATAATATTTGTTTTACCGATATTTGGTTCTTAAGTCGAAAGTGGACTTCTTACAATTACATGTTGTTTGTGTGGCCAAATGTTTATTATATCCAGAATTGTATTCATGATGTAGATATCATATATGTCATATATATCCAGTACATGCATGCATTTATAACAATACATAATCATTTAGAGGTAAGAAATGAAATGCACCGTTCATGGAGACGGTAAGCTGTACGTACGCATGAACGCTACTTTCATTTCTATTTCGTATTTTATAGAATGGAATAATAACGATATAAAGGTATATTATAATTACAGTATAATATCATATATTATATCATAGTTCCATCCTTTATACGTCCCACATATGGTATTTAACGAATCAAATCACTTTGAGGGGGCGGTAGTCCGCACTTCCTTAAATAAAGATATCACGTTTACCCATAATGGAAACCATAAAGGTATGCCTAAAATGAAAAAAAACAGAAGCTTAAGGAAAACATAAACATATTATATATCATATATATAAATAGTGACATCATAATGGCCACCTTTTAAGGTGTTAAATGAGTATTGAACAATCATCGTTTCGGGAGGCAGAATTTCGCCATCCACAGAAACCGAATGTTCTTTAACCCTTTGATGTAGTTGTGTGAGAGTGTAGCTCTAATAAATCTTATAACAACATCCTAGTATATTTAAGATACTTTTGTTGTTACAAAATAAGTAAATAAAAAGAGTTTAGGGGGTTGGAGAAGCAAAATAAAACAAATGAACATGAGAGAATGAATTACCTTTAAAAGTGTAACTCCTTTTGATTTGACCCTAAAGGCTTCCTTTGAAAGGATTCTGCCCAAAGGAAATCCTCTAGGATGAGGATAGGGATGTGGAGAGAGTAAATGGGCAGGGTTTGGCCGAGCCAAAGGCTTTAGGAGTGTGTGAAATGAGGTAGAGGTGGGGGCCTTTTGTAAGAGGAGAGGAGGGGCACTTTTGGAAAGTAAAGAAATATTACTTTATTTGAAAATGTGTTTCGGTTTTAAAAGGTCCCACATTGATATAATTCGTGGAAAAGGTGATAAGGGTTCTAAATCCTTCCATACAATAAGTTTTGGACATGTATAGTTCATAGATTTTACATCATCTTTCCATTTTATTTAAATCGTCAAATAATGATGTCATCGCTGCATCATTATTATGTCATAAATAATTAAATTTATTTAATGTCTAAAAATTATAAAAAAAATTACTATGATGTAGTAAATCTTTTTAGATTTCAAATGACTATTTATAATAAAAAAGATGACTTGTATAACCCCATTAAAAAATTGTTTTAGTAAAACATATCATGTTTGTGCCATTTTAATTTTAACATTAAATAAATATATATTAATGTCATTTTCCAACCAAAGTGGCTCCATGGGGTCCCCAAGTTGACCCATGGGTTCTCTTGGTCGTCCATGACTCATCCAATAGGGGTAGGACAAGTGTCATGGTGTTTTCATATTTTTATAATATCATTTTTACCTTAAATTACACTAATTACCTCTAATCGCGATTAAGAACTTAATAAGTTACTTTTCACCAAAAAATTGTTTTAATCCCATTGAACCACATCTTACTTCATAATGACAACCATGTAGGTCAGATTTTTGAAATTCAAAACACAATGATGGAAAAATTTCATTTAAATGGAAAATCAGTTTTTATAAGTACCACTTAGTGGTTTCACTATTCATCAAAAATTGAAGTTTTTCAGAAAATTACCAAACATTCACCCTAAGCTATATTTGATATTCCAAATTCAAAAATGAAGTCCATTTTACAAAATTCACAACATATACGTTTCATTAATTAATTTAATAATTAATTCCCGCTGTCAGAGCAAATAGCGTGTTTTTATGAAACAATAAGTATCAAAAGATTGACACTGGTTTAAGTCCGATTTCAAAGTGAAATTAATTCCAACGACCACTGTTGGATTTAATGGTGAAAATATTTTCTAATTTCACTTTAAATCCAATTCAAAAGATAATCTAATCATATAAATAAATTAGATTAAAAAGAGGTTTTGAATTAAAATACAGCATTTTACACTATTCATTAAAAAAATGAACTTTATCGGAAAAATACCAAAAATTTACACAAAGTAAAATTTGATGTCCAGATTCTAAAGAAGAGTTTTATTTGGTCCAAAAGAATGTATAAGAGTGATCAAAACTATTTTTAATGACATTTCACCATCAAAAGGCGATAAGTGAACCTTTAGTGAAAATTAGGGTATAAAAGCCTAAAATTGAATTCTTTCCATATTTTAAGCCTTTGGATAAATGTAAAAACATATAAAAACATATATAATCATATTTTAGTTATTTCTATCCATTCCTGCCAATACAACATCTACATGTTAACTACCATTTAAAATAATATTATTTTATTATTAGAGTGCAACGTAAGATTCCCAAGAAACTCGTTGTTGCGTATTGGCTATGCCCTCGAGCATAGCATCCCCTTTAAAGTAATATTAATATTTGATTCACAAATATGGATAAATATAAAGATGTCATATTCTTTATTTACCTGGGGTGTTACAGAATATCTATGAAATATAGACACCAAATGTTTTCCTCTTAGACACCAAAATTTATTTTTTTCCTTAGACTCTGAAAAATAGATTTGATATAGCAACCATATTTTAAATACCCTTGTTATAGTTATAAAACTATGTTGTCCATTTTGTTTCTAACCAACCATTGTTTCAGTGACACATGCATAGGTCCCTCTGAGATTCAAGGAAAAATATGACCGTTGGAGGAGGGAGTCGACAATTGGAAAAATTCCTATAAATAGGATCTCATTTCAACGATCTCAAGAGACTGTTCTACAACTATAGATATTAAATGCTGCTGAAGTGATTTCTAGAGAGAGACTCTTATGCTTTGTGCATACTAAACTTATTTTTCATATTTCTTCGTGAAACTCTGATTGTTTATGTGTACAATCGAGGGATTCCTGGTATAAGAAGATAGAGGTTACGACTACCTTAAATTATGAGGACTTCCTTGATAAGGAAGACAGAGGTGCCGACTATCTTGAAGTTCAAGGTCTTGCGGGGATAGTAAGACAGACTCCAATATTCCTATCAAGGGATTACTCTGGTATGTGTAAGAAAAACTTTCTTGAAAGTATAAATCAAGGGACCATTTTCCAAGGTTTTTGGATAACCTACTCTTTGGGTTAAAATATTTCATACTTGTTACTTTTATTGTTTCAAGTTTGTTTTCTGTTGCATTTTTATTAATAAGAAAGGTATAACTATCTTATACTTTCTTGTACTTGTATACTCTAATTATTATGATTCTATACGCTTTAAGAAAGAATGTTTTTCCCTGTAAACTTCTCTTAAGTTTCATATCTGAAACCATATTTCCGGAATCTAGCATGTTTTTAGAACTAAGAGGTCTTGTGAATTTACCTTGTTTAACTTTGTTAAATAATAGAAAGTTTTATATCAACTTTAAAATTTCC
The DNA here is from genome assembly GCA_963277665.1 of Viscum album. Lineage (NCBI taxonomy): Eukaryota > Viridiplantae > Streptophyta > Magnoliopsida > Santalales > Viscaceae > Viscum > Viscum album. The sequence goes on from OY728156.1 coordinate 103,163,725, forward strand.
AATGGGATTTTAAAGGATTAAATTCACCCCCACTTATATATTGAGCATCTACATCATTATATCGATCCTAGAATTGGTATCATAGGAGGTCTCTAAAATACTTATATTCACATATAATTTTTCTTACTCAGTTTTTATTGTTCTATATTTTCCTTGCTTAGGATTTTTCTCCTTGTTTAAAAACATTTACTACTAACAAGATTATGTGGAAAGATATTTTCTTTTTGATGGAAGGAATGAATGTTAGTTCGATTTCCAATCTTCATCCTACAAGACCACCTATATTTTATGGTAATGATTATGAATATTGGAGAGATCATATGAAGAATATTTTCATTAATACTGGAGTGGAAAACTTTGTGTAGTACCCCCAGTTTTTGGTAAGTAACCCTTGTTTTATGCTTTTTAAGTACATGAAGAATATGATAAATAGTTGGGAAAGTTAGGAGACTTTTAAAGTGTTAAAGAGAAAATTGTGGTGACACATGGGCTTAGCACAGGTTGCCCGAGCCGTACGAAAGCCGTGTAGGTGGTGGTCACTTTGGATAGAGGAGACCGCACAGTGTGTGCATGGTTTGGGCAAACCATGCGAGGTGGCCATGCAGAGCGCCCCATCCAAGCAGTTACTACCGCACAATTAGTGCACAATTTTCCCAGCCGTGTGGACTAACCGTGCGCAGTGTCATCTTAGATCCTATTTTTATGGATCTAATCTGTTTTATCTTTAAAACCAATCATTTTTGCTCTTATACGGCCCTAACTCGGGATTTCTCTCTAGTGAAAGTGGGAGAACACTTACCAGGTGTTTTGGAAGCGATCTAGAGGTTTTCCTTGGCGTTTAATGGCCGATTGATCGAGGTAAGCCTCATTTCATTTAGCTTTATTAGATCTAATTATTCCCCTATTTGTGGATCCTTAGATCTATGCCCAAGGTGGTTATATCTAAGGTATTGGATGAATATTAAGTCAGGTTTTGGTTTTTTTGGTACTAGGGGAAGGAATCTAAGGAAGTTTTGGGGAGTAGTTGACTCGGTTTTTTTGGTGTTCTTCGTCTGTTGGTTGGTTTCACCTAATTTATTTAGGTAGGTGGCTTCACTCCTGATTCCTCTTTCTTAGAACATGAAGGCTTAGTTTCAAATTTTTTTCCTTGATTGAAATGGTATGTCTATCTGTTGTGAAAGAATGGTTGAAACCTCTTTTAAGTAACGAGTGATGTAAATTGTGTGTTTTTGGAAAGTGTTTGTTGAAGTGAATTTAAAATGGTGATTTTAAACTGGTTATGGTTTTTCTACTTGAAAGAAATGGTTTTCAATAAAAGGTTTAATGCTTTATTGAAAGGTTTTGAACAAACTTGGTTTTGGCATTGATTTTCATTGGTTGTGGTGTGTGTTCATAGGAATTGGGATGGATAAGGGTGAGAAGTACCCCCATAAAAGGTTTGGGATGGATAAGGGAAAGAATTACCCCCATCAAAAGGTTGGGATAGATATGGTCATGAAGTACCCCCGTTAAGGTAGTCCACTAAGTGATGACTTAGTGGAAGGATAACTCACCACTCGCAAGTATAGGGAGGCCCAGGTTGCATGCATGGTTGGTTGTGTGGATTTTTGAAATGGAATGAATGTGCCAAAATGGAAATGTGAATTTTATTGGAAACATTGCTTGGTGGCTTTTCTTGAGAAAGTTGGTTTTTGTTGGAAAAGGGTTTTGACATGGAACTTGTTATATTGTGAACTATTTTGGAATTGTTTTATATAAATGTTTTATATAAATGTGGTAACATGTTTTATTTAAGAGGCATGGGATGGGAAGTCATCTGGGAAAACCTACTGAGTTTCATTACTCACCCCTACTTTGGCACGTTGGTGATTTTGCATATTTCATATACCAGGATGCTAGAAAAGGTAAAGTGTCACATGTTTATAGCACTAATTTGTGATACATGGGCTAGTTCGTCATGTTGGAGCTTGGAGCTTACAGATCATGGAGTTGGGTTGTCGTCTTGTAGTCTTTTAGTTTGTCTTTCCGTTGTTTACTCTGATTTAGTGTCGGTTTCCACTGTTGTACTCTTGGTTGGTTTATGATAAAATAAATGGTTGAGTTGTCTTAGATTTTATCATTCATCATTTAGTTGATTAGTTTGGTTATGGTTGGTGGTTTTGTGGTATGTTCTAAAAGGGTAAATCGTCCCCCACTTGTTTTGAAACACTTCGGCATTTATTTCTAGCCTTTGGCGCCTTAAGGATGTCACTTAAGGCCAAGTAATGACTTGTTGTATTCTCAAGCCAATAAGGATAAGTGGGTCATTACACTTTGTCATACTTACTGGATATTACAAGATTCTTGATAAGGAGTTCATAACTTTTACTAATCAAGAGAAGTTATAATATCAACTAAACTACAAGGTACACAATACTTTGTTATGTTCCATGACTAGGAATATATATAGCCAAATTTTTTTTGTGAAGATGAAAATTTTATTTGGAAGAAATTGGAGGTTACACATTTAGGAACTTCTAAAGTTATCAAAACTATAATATCTATGATCAGAGATGAATATCATGGTTTATGCTTTCCTTATGGAGAACTAGTTTGCAAAGTACACCAATGGTTTATGACCATTGTTAATAGTTTTCAATCAATGGGTGAAAAATGTTTAGATGATAAGGAACTTGTGGAAAAGATTATAGATATCATTCCTAATGAGTGGGAGTGAAATATAATAGCTATTGATAAGAATAGGAAAGTCTCATAGATTACTCTTGATGAGATATTTGGAACTATTCTACAACATGAGACAAGAATGAAAAATGATAATGATATAAATAAGATGAATAATGGAAAAGGAAATTTTTCTTTTACAACTATAATAAATCATATAAAATCCAAGACTCCTAAGAGAGTTACAAGATCTAAATCTAAGAAGGTCATGGGTTTATCTGAATCAAGTAAAAGTAAAGATTCTGAGAATGAATGAGATAATCTTGCTGGAAGGATGAAAAAGATAGTTTGGAAGAAATACTTTCAGTATAGATACAAGAAGAAAGAATGAAAGGATAAGAAAGACTCAGAAGCCACTTTTTACGAATGCAAGAGAGCAGGGCATATAAGGCCATATTTGCCTATGCTTAAGAGAAAAGACATAAAGAAAAAGAATTCTGAGAGGAATATAAAGAAGTACTATAAGGATAAATCTAAGAATGTTTTGAAATCCAATGAAACCTGGAGTGCCAATAGTGGTGACTCTTCTGAATAATCCTCAAAGTAAGAATATTCTGGTCAGAAGAATCTTGGTTTATTAACCAAGGTACCTAATGAAAATCATTATCGAATGGCTAAGGTACACAATACTGAATATATAACCAATGTATCCTTGAATTATAATTATAGTGATAATAAATATTATGAATCTTCAAATGAAGAATCTTCTTTGGATGAAGATAATACTTTACATACTTTTGAATAAGTTTTTAGGTTTTCTAAGATCTTTGAGAATGAAAATTATAAAGTCAAGAAAAAGCTTGATAAGGAAAATTCTAGGATTTCTATTCTTACTAAGAAAATATCAGATCTTTCTAAAGATCATGATAAGAAAACTCTTTATTTTGAAAGTATTTTAAAAACCCTTGAGGAAGTTAATTCTGAGAAGGATAAATTTCTAAGGATCTAGAAAAAGTAATTTCAAAGAAAAATGTTTTAGAGACTAACTCTAGTGCAAAAAATATTTTTTTTGAGGATGAAAACTTAGTCATTAAGATAAAGTAAGAAATATTTTCCTTGAGGAAGTTTTTGTCAAACTTTACCTCAGTTAAGGAAAATTTTGATAAAATGTATTCCCAAATTAGACCTCTAAGGAATAATTCTGGTTTTGGTTATACTCATTCAAAATTGGTTTTTAGTAATAATTATTTTGTTCCTCAAAGTGATTCATTCTACACTAACTGTTAGTGTGGTGGGAATTGGGCAAAAAATTGTTCCTTAAACAAAACTCAGTCTTTAGGTTTTCATAAAGCTTATTTTTCAAAGAAAATGATGATTCTTAAAATTTTTCTTTCTAAAGTTTCCGGATCCAATAAAGTTTGGGATCCAAAAGTCTATCACTCTATTTTTTAAGAAAATAAAGATAATACCAACAGAAATAGATGGTACATGGATAGTGGATGTTCCCGACATATTACTTATAAAAAAACTTTTTTGAAAAGATTATCAAGATTAAAGGAGGTAAAGTAACTCTTAGAGATAATGCTTAGGGAGAAATTATTGGTATATGTAACTTTGTTCTTCTGAAAAAAACATTGAATTCAAATTTTTTACTTGTTAAGGGTCTTAAGAATAACATTATTAGAATAATTCAATTATGTGATAAAGGTTACCTTGTGAATGTTAGGAATGATAAGTGTTTAGTACACAATTCCAAGGAAGAGTTTATTCTTTCTGCCCATAGGAAAGAGAATGTTTACACACTAAACTTAGAAGACCTTAGGAGCCAAGATCTACCTTGTCTTAGTGAAATAGAAGATCATTCTTAGTTATGGAATAGAAGGTTAGAACACTGTAACCATAGAAACCTATGAAAACTCTCTAAGAAAATACTAGTTAAAGATTTACCAGAGCTTAGATTTGATTCTTCAAAAGTTTGTGATCCTTGTTAATATAAGAAAAAACATAAATCAAGTTTTAAATTAGTCGGTGAAGTCTCAACCACAGAAGCATTATATTCGGTGCACATGGATATTTTTGGTCCAACACAAATCGGAAGAATTGGAGGCAGATATTATGTATTGTCTTAGTTGATGATTACACTAAATTTACATGGGTTTATTTTCTAGCAAAGAAATCTGAAACTTTTTATTATTTCAAAATTTTTAGAGCCCAAGTAAAAAATGAGAAAAACCTTCCATTAATAACTATCCATAGTGATCATGGAGGAGAATTTCAAAATTATGATTTTGAAACTTTTTTGTAGTAGAAAAGGAATTACTCATAACTTCTTAGCACTAAGAACTCCTCAAAAAAATGGTGTTGTTGAAAGAAGAAATAGAATTATTCAAGAGATAACAAGAACCATGTTGAGTGAATATTCGGTAGCCAAACATTTTTGGGATGAAGCTGTAAGTACTAATTTCTATACTATAAATTGTGTTTTGGTTGGACATTTTATTAATAAAACTCTTTATGAGTTATGGAATGGTAGAAAACCAAGATTTTCTTACATCATAGTTTTTGGTTGGAAGGTATTCATTCTGAATACTAAAAATAATCTACAAAAATTCACACCAAAATATGATGAAGGAATTTTCTTAGACTACTCTACAACTTCTAAGGCTTATAGAGTTTTAAATAAAAATACTTTTATTGTTTAAGAAATATTACATATTAAATTCGATGAAACCGATCCTTTTGTTTTAAACATCCTCAACTTACATCATCAGATGTGTTTTTAAAAAATGATTATCAACCCTTGATAGAAGATCCTTATGATAAATAAAATTTCCAAGAAAATATTTCTGAAGTATTTACCCTTGAATATTTCCTACCATACATTGATGAACAGGTTTTACAAAACCAAAATCAGTTGTTTCTTAAGAATCATCATAGTGATAGTATCATTGGTGACTTAAATCAACCTGTAAGGACTAGAAGTTCATTATGAAATGAAGTAGAACATCTAGCATTCCTTTCCCAATTAGAACAAAAAAGCACTGATGAAGCTTTAGGTGATTATGATTGGATAAAATCTATGCAAGATGAGGTAAATGAATTTGAAAAGAATAAAGTCTAGACCGTAGTTGAAATACTTATGGAAAATTCTATTATTGGAGTAAAATGGGTCTTCAAAAATAAATGCGATGAAAATGGAATCATAGTAAGAAATAAAGCTAGATTGGTTTCTAAAGGCTTTAATCAACAAGAAGGAACATACTATGAAGAAACCTATGATCCAGTTGCTAGAATTGAATCCATTCCTAATCTATTTTCCTTTGCAGCATTATTTAATTTCAAACTTTTTTAAATGGATGTTAAATGTTATTTCCTTAATGGTTATGTTCAATATGATGTTTTTGTTAAAAAAAAATACTAGTTTTGAAGATAAAAAACATCCTGAACATGTTTCTAAACTTACCAATGCTTTATATGGATTTAAATAATCCCCAAGAGCTTGGTATGATAGACTTACAAGATTTTTTCTTCAAAACAATTATGTTAAGGGAAATGCTGATCCAGCCCCTTTAATAATGAAACATAAGAATTTTTTTTGATTGTTCAAATTTATGTTGATGACATTATATTTGGTTCAACTCAAAAATCTTTAACTGATTTCTATGCAGATCTAATGAAATCTGAGTTCGAAATGAGTATGATGGGTGAGATAACATTTTTCCTTGGTTTTGTAATTTCTCAAAAATTAGAAGGAATCTATATATCCCAAAATAAGTATATTAAATATCTTCTTAAAAAAGTATGGATATGACAACACTAATTGTATAAGTACTCCCATTGGTACCTCAAATTCAGTTTATCTTGATGAAGCTGAGAAACTAGTAGATCAAACATCTTTTAGAGGTATGATAGGAAATCTAATTTAATTGATAGCTAGTCATCCAAACTTAATGTCTTCGGTATGCTTATGTGCAAGATATCAATCCATTCCTAAGGAATATCATTTAAAAGCAGTGAAAAGGATATTTTTCTACTTAAATGGAACCATAGATCTATGACTCTTTTATACTTATGGAAATGATTTTGTTTTGAAAAGTTTTTCGGATGCTGACATTGGTTGATGTGGAATAGATTGGAAAAGTACATATGGAACTTTTTGTTTATTATGAGATTCATTAGTTTCTTGGTCATGAAAATAGAAACACTCCATAACACTTTCCACTTTTAAAGCTGAATATGTATCAGTTGGAAGTTGTTGTGTTCAAGTGCTGTTGAAGCAACACACACTCATAGAATATGGTATGAGTTTTACCAAAACACAAATATTGCGTGATAATACTAGTATCATTGACTTAAGAAAAAACCTTGCATATCGTTCTCGTGAAAAACACATAGATATTATGCATCACTTTCTTAAGGATCACACACAAAAAGAAGATATCATTGTTCAATTTTCAAAATGAAAGATCAACTTGCTGATATTTTTGCAAAATATTTACCATCCTATAGATTGGAATACATTAAACAGAAGTTAGGAATGATAACTTTAAGGTAATATTCCTTATTAACTTTTTGTTGAAACCAATATCCTTACAAAAAAAATGTCTTTTCATAGGTGAAGTACATTTTCTTATTAGTCAATTTTTTTTAAAAAAACATTTGTAGTAAAAAAAATTCATAATCAAATATTCGTAGTCAATTTTTTTTATTATTAAAATTTTTCATAATCTAAAATGGTCATAGTCCAAATTTTCATAGTCTAAAATTTTTCATAATCAAAATTTTGGAATCTAAAGTTATTCAAAAAGAATTTTTTCTCATTATGAATATCCTTCCTAGTATTTAGAAAGGTATGTTTTCTTTTCTAAATTCTCGTAATCTTATTTTACTTGTTGGTATTTTTTTTTGTTCTAAATTTTTCGAAATCAATTTTCCTTAAATCTGAATGTGTTTTTAAAAAACCTTAAAATATTGGAATCTATCAAAATCCTTCTTCGGCTATCATCTCAACCGCCAAATATTCTCAAGAAGCTTTCAACCGTTGGATCAATCAGGGAATCTGAACTTTCACTTCAATTGCCTATATAAAGGAACCCAAATAGTTGTCCCACATCGAAACCCAAGCTCTTGCGTGCTAAAGATCTTCCCTTCCTACTTAAGAACATTCCAAATTTCTCAGATCTTCCTTAGTTCCAAATTTCTAAAAAAGCCTCTCCTTAGAAAGAAATGTGAACCGTAAATGAAATCTTTGAATAGAAGATTTATCATGAAAGGTTGGTAGACCCAAAATGTTTTAGTAAGTATGATTCAATCATCTCAAATAACATCAACTTAAATGGCTGGGAGAGTATAGATGTATCGAAACCCAAGGCATTGGATCCAGTTATTCTAGAGTTTCTAGTGGAGTTTTATGAATATGTAACTTTTTTCAATCAAGGAGCCAAAGAAAAATTTTCTTTCAAGAGTTTTGTTAAGAATTATTATCTTTCTAATTCCGAGGCATCCAATTTGATTGGAATAACTTACGAAGGTGAAGCTAAATTTTGTTCCCATAAGTTACCTGATAATATATGAGGTTTTGATAAAGAAAAGGGAATAATGTTATTTGGTTTGGATGGAGTTAAGACTCTGAAGATTCTTCATCTTTTTTCAAATTTGCGAATTCTAGAACTTTTGGTTCAAGGAATTATCATTCTGAGGAAAGGAGATAATGATACTCTAAAGAAAAGAGTTATGTATGTTTTGGATTTCATAGTGAACCTAAAGAAGCTAAATCTGGTTAAGTATATCTTTGTAACGATTGAGAATATTAAGAATGGGAATCTGAAGTCCTATATTATCATGTATCTATAAATCCTATCAAAGATCATTGTTTCTTGTTTAGAATTAATGAAAATTTCCTGCAAATTAAAGTCAATAAATTTTAGTGTAATGTCTCTAAGCAATGACTCTCTAAAGATAATGAAAATTGGATTTTATGGTGAATATAGAGAGTTTTATGATTTATCAAATAATGAAGTTGAAGATTTATCAAAGTAGTCTATTATAGCTGAAACCTCCAAGAAAGGTGGAAAGAAGAATAAAGTTAAAGAAATTCAAAAGATAGAAAAATATTCTGTTGCCATGGAAATTCGGTCTGCACCTCCAAAACTGAAGAAGAAAAAATCTTATACTGATGATGTTGTGGCTAAGTGTAGAGAAGTCAATAAAAACTAAAAAGAAGGGTAGCCTAAGTTTGGATTATATCTTTCTATGAAAAAATCCCTGAATATGAAAGCTACTGAAGATCTTAAGAAACAAGATATAGAGGAGAAGCATAAAAAGAAATTTTCTGAAGTTGAAATCGTTCAATATCTTCTTAAGGCTGCTCAAAAAGCCTCCGAGAATATTCTGATACCAGAATCATTTTTCAAAGTATTACATCCAGAGAATCTGGGGTAGAAGTTGGTGATTATGAAACCACATCAAGAAGAAGAAGAAGAAGTAGAAATAGAAGTGGAAGAGAAAGTTGAAGTAGAATTAGAACAAGAATTTGATGAAGAAAAAGAAGAAGTAAGTGGTGACACAGGTGACATGATACGATATGTGGAAGATTATAATGAGAAGGAAATTCTTTCTAAGAAGTGGTCCATCCAAACATCTGAAGCCGAATCTTCTAAGATTTCTATACATAGAAAGGATGACAAGGATCAGCAAGAATTCAATAAGAAATTCAAGGAATAAAGTAGTATTCATGATATTATTCATCAAGGAGAACCACATGCAGAAGCAGAAAAGGAAAATTTTGATGAAGATAAATTTTTTGAGCTATCAGAAAACAATAATTAATCACCAACAGATGATCATATCATTTCAAAAAACGATAAGGGCAAATAGGTGATGGATTATACTCTTACCAAGTATATAGTTAGTAAGAAATATGTTGGTGCTTCATCAAAGAGGAAATGTGATGTGCTTGAGAAAACATTCTCATCATCAAATAATTTGAATTCAGAATCATCTTCTCTTAGCCATGAATTTGTTGTTAAGTATTTGAAAAAGATGGTTGGTACGATTCTGATATTTCCATCCATAGATTCAAGATTTCAAATGCTTCAAAATTCCTTCAATAAGAAAACAGATTCAGTATCCATGGTGATGTATAATTGTGTCAAACATGAGGCCGATTCAAAACTTTTTTCATTAATTTTGAAGCCCATAAATGATCTTACAAGAATATGACTAGTTGGTCAAGGGAAAATGTTGAAGAGATGAGAATTATAGATGAGTTTCAAGATAATGTCAAGGATGATTTTAAAACTGAAGATGCTAAGTTCAAATATCTCACCAAGTCTTTTGAAGAAAATCTATCTCTTGAAGAAACTACCTAGAAGCAAGAAGTGGAAGATATGAATGAGAAATTGTATTCAGTTTCTCAGAGTTGGAAGAGGGAAAGGGATCTTAGAATCGATCTTGAGGAAAAAATTCATAAACAATAAGAAGCCTTGAAGGCTCAGGCTGATATGGTTAATGCTAAGGAAAAAAAATTAAAGCCTTAGAAAAGAAAAGTGAAGATCAAGATCAGCTTCTCTAGCACATGGAAGATGATCAAAAGGAACTCAAGAAGCTCAAGACTATTGAAAAGATGATGATGCCGAAAGAAAAGGAGGGATAATTTCAATCCAAATTTGATCTTTTGTTGTCTTTTCCTTTTGTACTAATTCTCTCAATCTTAATTAAATTCATGTTTCTGTTTATATTTTTTGTTGTTTAGTAATAATATTTCAGTTACCATACTTTCTTCTTCATTCACTTTATTCCTTTTTAAAAATAAAAAAGGGTAAGAAAGGAATGTAAAAAATAATACTCAGTAAATAATAAATTTCTTTAAGGGGGAGTTCATCCAAGGGGGAGTATTTATCATGGAGATTTTCATATGTAAGAAAATGTTAAATATCATTCTGTAAATCAAGAATATGATCCTTAGGGTTTCCAATTCCCAAGGGGAAGTTACTCGTATTCACTATGATCCATAAGTAAAGGGAGGTAAGTTTGTTTTCAGGATCATAAAAATTTCAAATTATTATATTACTTTTAGTAAGGATGTTTGTGCTTTCTAAAAAGGGGGAGATTGTTGAGTCAATAAGGTTTCCTAATGACTTTTTCATTCCTCTATGTTTTAAAAATCACAAAAAATATATCTCAAGCCAAATTTCTTTTCCAGTCATATTTTCCTTAATAAAAAAAATTTTCCTTCCCCAAGAACATTTATCCTTACCGATTTTTAATTGTTAATATTTTAGTCTCTATAAATCTAAATATTTTTATTACTAAGTGAAAAATTTAGTTTCACATCTAAAACCTTGAAATTATATAATCTCTTAGATATAGAGTATTCTGTTTTTAGGTTCCAAATTCTCTGAAATCCAGACTCCAAATTCTCTGAAACTCAGACTCTGAATACTCTGAAATTCAGATTTTGAATTTATTAGAATTATGGTTTTGAATTCTTTATAATTAAGGTTCTGAATTCCTCAGAATTTAGGTTCTGAATTCCTTATAATTCAGCCTTTCGAATTCCTTAGAATCCAGGTTCCGAATTACTTATAATTCAGACTCTGAATTTCTTATAATTCAGATTCCGAATTTCTGATAATTCAGACTCTGAATTCCTCAGAATTCAGACTCTGAATTCTATAGAATTTAGACTCCGAAGTCTACAGAATTTTGATTCTAAATTCCTTGGAAAAAAGAATATGAATATCCATGTAATATAGACTCCAAATATTTTCCTCTTAGACTCCAAACTTTATTTTTTTCATAGACTCTGAAAAATAGATTTGATAGAGCAACCATATTTTACATTACCTTGTTATAGTTATAAAATGATGTCATGCATTCTGTTTCTAACCAACCATTTTTTGAGTGACACATGTATAGGTCCCTACGATATTCAAGAAAAAATATGACCGTTGGAGGAGGGAGCTGACCATTGGGAAAATTCCAGTAAATAAGACATCATTTGAACGAGCCCAGGAGACTGTTCTACAACTCTAGAGATTACATGCTGCTAAAGTGATTTCTAGAGAGATACTCTCATGTTTTGTGTGTAATGAACATCTTATTTATATTTCTTCGTGTGACTCAGATTTTTGCTGTGTACAATAAAGGGATTCCTAAGATAGGAAGAAAGATGTGTTGATTATCTTAATGTTCAATGAATTCCTTGATAAGGAAGACAGAGGTGCCAACTACCTTGAAGTTAGAGGGCTTGTGAGGATATCAAGACTGAATCTGATATTCCTATAGAGGGCTTACCCTGGTGTGGGTAAGACAGGCTTTCTAGAAAGTATAAATCAAGAGAGCATTATCCAGGGTTATTGGATACCCTACTCTTTGGGTTAAAATATTTCATACTTGTTACTAGTATTGTTCCAAGTATTTTTTCTACTGTATTTTGATTAATAAGGACAATATAACTATCTCATACTATCTTGTACTTGTACACTATGATTAGTAAGAATCTATATGATTTAAGGTATGATATTTTTCCTTGTAAAATTTTCTTAAGTTTCATTTACGGAACCATATTTTTGGAATCTAGCATGTTTTTTTAACTAAGAGGTCTTATGAATTTACCTTTTTTACTTTGTTAAATAATATAAAGTTTTATATCAACTTTAAAAGTTTCAAAGGAATTTTTAAAAGATAAAATTTACCCCCCTCTTTTATATTGAGTATCTACATCATTATTTTGATCCTACACTCTCTCAATGAGATTAGTATGTTGAGTAGCATGGTTAGGGGTATAGTCACATGATCTTAGTTGGATGATGTAAGACTCATGAAGTTTTGTGTTGGGGTTTATGACTAGGTGTTGTGGAAGTTTCAGATCTATGTATTCATTTTGAGGTATTATTTTGTTTACTTTTAGTCTTGCTTTTAATCCTTAGGGTTTCCTTGAGTTTTTGATAAAAAAAGAGAATTTGGTTATGGAAGTATGTGAGACATGGTTGGAACACAATTTTTAAAATTGTGTTCCTGGACATGAAAACTATTTTGGAATTTGGAATTTTGGATAGTGGAAACCCACACAATTTTCCAAACCATGCAGGAAAACCGTGCAACTTGTCCTGGTGATTAAAAATTGGATTTTTACCTTTTCACCAGCTCTGATTTTTAACCCTAAACACCTATTACCATCCCAATTTGATATTCTCTATCCCAGGTTCCCCCCTCCTCCCAATTCTCCATTAGATATTAATTTTTCTAGTGGGTTTGGTGGGAATATCCATGAAACTCCAATAAATTCCTACACTTCTTGTTTTATTCTTCCTCTCTAGGGTTTATCGTCTTGTTTATTTTGGGTTTTATTCTCCAGCAGGTTAAGTAACCTATTTAGGGTTGGATCTTGTGATTTAGAGTTCAATATGGATGTTTATGGTTCGATATTATTTTTAGAGGGTTATCTTATGGTTCAATTGTGGTTAATCACCCATTTCTAGAAGTTTCTACATTTGTGGTAGGTGGTTCTAAGCTTAAACATTATTTGGTGGCTTTATATTTTCACAATGCTTCTGGGTTATGTTCTATGTATTGTGTATGAGGTGTGAAATGTGTTTAAAAAAATTAAAGGTCCATTTATAGAGAACATAATTTTCTTACATTACATTTACATAATTTTATTAATAAACAAAATAAAATAATTACACAAATAGGACTTAAAGGCATATTGTCTTGGGAAAACTAGGACCAAACATAACTTTTAAAACATAAACATAAAAATTTATTTAATTCTTTCTTCTATAGATTCTTATTGTCCCTTTAATTCTCATTAGTATAAGTAATCACCTGAGGATATACATCAAAAATGGGTGATCTAAAAGCCGAGTAAGAGTATAGATAAGAACACAAAACAACATTACAAGAGATAAGCACAATCATTATCATCATTACATATGCATAGGATCATAATAATGAGAGGAAAAATTAAAAAAAGACTTGGAATGTTGAAATGCATAAAAATAAATCATCATGTCTTAGTGGTCAACTAATATACATATTTGGGAACAAAACTAGAATCATGTTCATCCATACTTCACTTTACTCATGAGGTTCTTCACATTACCCATTGCATTGGAGCGCTATATAATGCTGGGCACACCCTTCACATCATAACATTTACATTATCATGAATTACACATGGAACATATATCAATCATGAACATTAAACAAACTATATAAAGGAATATATTTCACTTCATAAAGAATACATTCATGAACATTGGGTTCCCAAATTAAATAGGGAAAACATACTTGATAAAGAACCATCAACCTTGAGTGAGAAGTAAAAGTTTTGTTTTGAATGAAGAGTTCTTTTAAAAAACATTGTGTTTGACATAAACACCATTGGAAAACATGTATATCCCAGAAAAGGTAAGATAATGATGAATAAATTATTTTTATGGAATAACCACACTGAAAATTCAGTGAAATAGGGAAAATCCAAAGAAAGAAAGCTGGGTTTGATAATTCCCCATACCTTGTGTCCGAACGATTTCTCCACTTTAATGTACTATATAATGAGAATAGATTCATTAATTAACAATTAAATAACCTTTTATACATGACCAAGATTCATTATGGTTTTATGAAGTTCTTTTATGGGCCTTTATATTAGTTATAGAGATTATATTCATTGTTTGGGAGTGTTCTTTTTCTTAGTTTTCATGAATGGTTCACTTGTACACATGAATGAAATTTTGTGTAGAATATGGATAAACATAAAAAACTGATATTACATGTTATTAATGATATACCATATTTTAAATGATAGTATAATTAATTATGTTATATAACATGTGTATGAATCATTAGTTACAATTTATTGATGATCATTTTATATTAATTTGGGCGGTTTTTGGATCACAACGAACATATTTGTTGTATAATTTAGTATTGTGTATAAAATTTATTTTCAGAATATAAAAGAGGTTAAAAAATAGATATTATAATATGTTTTCAAATATTTAATGGTTTTATTGACAACCTAGAAGGAGTTTAAATAAAATGGAAGTGCATCACCCATGATGTAGGAAAATTAATCCATCACATGCAACGATTTCATTTTTGTAAACAAATAGAGAGAGGGATGCGTATAATGAATAATATTCCATTAACATGATAGAATACCATTATATATATCATAATAGATTTATCATGACATTTTGATAAGATAATTTGAGGATAATAGAATACAAGAAAAGAAATTTGAAAGGAATTTGAAAGAAAAGAGAGAGAGAAATTGCCTCTTGAATATATCTTCTTCGAGAACCTATTTGGGGGAGAGGTTTTGGTATTTTTATGAGACCAAGGGATTATTAACTTGATAGAGGATCTTAGGAAGATATTTTAGAAAAATTTAGAGTAGGAATAATTATTGAGAGGTGTGAGGAAATGAGGTTGTGAGGGGTAATATTTATAGTGGATAGAAGAGGGTTTTTCTCAATATTATATTCAATAATTTATTATTTCTCCACCAGAAAAGAAATAGTGAGGATTATTATGAAACAAAATAGTAATAATTTCTTGTATGTTTGATATAATGACCATTTACATCATCCATGGTTCAAGCATGATGCATTAGTTCATTTATTTAGCTTATTTTGTAAATGATCGAATTTTACTATTCCCAAAAAGTCCATGTATTTTGAAAAATCCCAAAAATTCACCCTAACCATTTTTAAATTTTTATAATTCTAAAATAAACTCTGTTTTATAAAAAAAGTTTCTAAATATGATTAATTTAAATTTTAATTAAAATCACACCTTACTTGAAAAATACAAAATTTAAAATAAAAAAATAATTTTCTAACACATTGAAAAATTAATTAAGGTCTCATAAAATTATCATATAATCATACGGCATATGAATACTTGTTTGTGAATACATTTTATGAAAATAATTTTTCCTTTCAATTATTATATTAATCATTAAAAATTCATGACTTACAAAAATACCAATACTATAATGTAATTTTATCATATTGTCTCTTATAGGATAGATAAATTTTATATATACTATCATTGGTAAGGTTACTATTCAATTGTTCAATTTACAACTCATAAGTGTCATATTACAATTCATAAGGGTAACATTACTATTCATAAGGGTATGTCACTATTAAACAAAAATGAAGTTTGTCTTATCTGACTCCAAATATCTTACTGATCGCAACCATGGATGTATGATTTTCAAAATTCAAATCACAGATGTGAAAAATTTATGTTAAAAAGACACATATTAGTTCATTTAAGAAAGATGTGGAATTGTGTTTCCGAATGTGATTTTATATGATAATGAAATTAATATAAGAAGGGATAAATTAAATTAATAAAAGATTCGGTTGTTACATTTTCCCCCCTTTTAGAATTTCACCCTCAAAATTTCATTTTACATAAACAGGTGAGGTTACTTCTCTTTCATCACATCCTATAGTTCCCAAGATTCTTATTAATACTTACGGTTCCTCCAAAACAATTTGACAAGGTGGGTTGTCATGGTGTATAGAACCTTATCTCTTCAATCCAGAATCTTTACATTCTTCTCCTCATAAGTGATATCATCATATATATGTACCACCACAGAGTTTAGTACATGTGAGTGATCTGTTATATACTTCCTAAGGAGTGATACATGAAACACATCATGATCTTGAGCCATATTTAATGAAAGTGAAAGCTGAAAGGCAAAAACTTGTATGCAGTCAAGGATCTCAAAAGGGCCAATATACCTTGAGATTAGCTTCACTTTCTTTCAAAACTGCATGTATCTTATCCATAGAGATATCTGAAGGAAGACTTTATCTCCAACTTCAAACTCTAAGTCCCTAGAGTGGTTGTCAGCACATCTCTTTTCAAGACCCTAAGTAGTTTTGATATTTTTTTGGATGACTTGAACATTCTATATCATGTCTTGCACAAGATATGGTCCATGTTGATTTTTTTCTCCAATTTCATCCAAATAGGTTGGATTTCTACATTGTTTTTCTTACAGAGCTTCATATGGATCCGTCTAAATACTCAAGTAGATGATATCGTTGTATGAGTACTCAACCAATGAGATATGATGATCCAATATAACTTTTAATTATAAATAGAATGATATTAGTATATATTTGAGAATCTAAATAGCCCTTTCTGATTGTCCATTAGTTTGGGGGTGATAGGCCATGTGGAAATTTAATTCAGTACTCAAGGTATATTGATGACTCCTCCCGAATTTAAATGTGAACCTTGGATCACGATCATAGATAATCAAGAGTGGAACCCAATGTAGCTCACCAATTCATTAACATATATCTTTTCATTTTTTTCAAGAGATATATCTTCCTGAATAATAATAAAGTGGGTAGTCTTGGTGAGTCGGTACACCCCAACCAATATCACATTATTTCCTTTAGATGTCGTTGGGATACCCGTAGCAAAGTCCATAATTACATTCTCACATTTTCACATGGGTATATGCAATGGTTGCATTATCAATTTATAATTTTTCCACTCTACTTTAACTTGCTCACATATCAAGCTCCTTGAAATATATTCCTCAATATCCTTCTTCATGTTATCCCACCAAAAGTGTTTTAAGAGATATCAGTACATCTTGGGGCTACCAGGATGGATAGAGAAAGTTGAGATATGTTCATTCCCCAATATATCCTTCTTTTATCCTGGGTGATGATGACACACAAAGCCTCATTCCAAACCGAATAACACCATCATCATCGTTATGGAACTCCTGAAGCTTCCCTTCCTTTACTACCTTCTCCATCTTTTGTTACTGTAGATCATCCTTCTACACCACCTTAATATTATTTTAGATAGATAGTTGGGAAATCATTTGGGAAAGGTAGGATGTATTCCCTGATGTTATGATTTCCAAATCCATCCTTTGAATATTCACGAAGATAGGGTCTTTCTCAATCTACATCATATATAGGTTCATTTATTCTTTTCTTCTTAGATCATCGACTACCTTGTTTGCCTTTCCTGGATGATAGTTAATAAATAAATCATAGTATTTGATTAGATCTGACTATCTCCTTGGACACATTTTGAGATCATTTTGTGTGAATATATACGTTAAACTCTTATGGTCGGTATATATGTCACAATTCTCACCATAGAGGTACTGACACCAGATTTTCAAGGTAAAAATCACAAATTCTAACTCAAAATCATTTGTCAGGTAGTTATTCTCATGCATATTCAAATTTCATGAGGCTTAGGCTATCACATTATCATTTTGGATGAGTACAAAATCAAATTCTTTATTCAATGAATCATTTTATATCCCAAAAAATTCTCTACTTTTCGATAATGTTAGTGCAGATGAAGCGATCTGACTTCTCTTTAGATCCCTAAAGCATTCCTACCATTATTTTTTCCATACATACTTTACCTCTTTCCTTAGTTAGTAGGCTTGACAATCATGAGAATTGTTTCAAAAAACATAGGTAGTACCCATATAATCCAAGAAAACTAGGGATTTCTATGACACTAGAGGTTTTGGGCCATTCCTCAATCACCTTTTTTGAAGGGTCTATATAAATTCCCTCACTTGTGATCACATGTACCAAGAATGCGACTTTCTTCATCCAAAATTCACACTTTCTAAACTTGTCGTACAACTTCTCCTTTCTCATTGTCTCCAACACAAGTCCTAGATATTCTTCATGTTTCTCATTTATATAGGATTAGATTATAATATCACCAATAAACACTACCAAAAATTTGTTAAGGTAATGTCTAAAGTCTCTATTCATCAAATCTGTAATGATTTCATGGGAATTATTAAGTTTGAAGGGAATCACCAGAAACTCATAGTTCCCATACCTTGTACAGAAGGCTATGTTCTTAATATATTCCTTCTTCACTTTTAGATAATGATACTGGAATTAAGATCCACCTTTGAGAATTAATGAGCTTCTATTAACTGATCAAACAAGTTATAAATCCCTAGAAGAGGAAATTTTTTCTTTATGGTGATCATGTTGAGTTCTCGATAATCGATTCAAAACTGTATTGTTCCATATTTCTTCTTCACAAAGAGAACTGGCACACCCCAAGGTGATGCACTAAGGAATATAAAACCTTTGTCCAAATTCTCTTTCAGATTTTTATTTGACTCCTCTATTTCGATAGGATCAATCCTATAGGGATAACTTGATATAAGAGTAACTCATGGTATTAGTTTTATGGAGAACTCTACCTCACGATCTGGGGGAATTCTGAGTAACTCTTTGGGAAATACATCACTATATTCCCTCATTATGGGAATATCTATAAGGGTGAAACCTTCCATTAACTTAACCATTTAGAGAGGTATTCCTCTTCGCAGGGAATCAACCCCCACATGGTTGAAGGATTTTTCAATAAGATTCATGATTTTCCTTGAATTTTTAGAGGAGTACGGGATGGCTCAAAATATGAAAATATATTTCCTTTTCCTGTAATTTGTTATGTGATTTATATAAAAAAGCCACCCCATTCCCATTATAGCATAGAATTCCACCATGGGAAGTATCACGAGATTTACTGGAACAATCTTCCCACATACACCAAGAGGAGAAGAGTCCAACACTTGGGTTGCAATAATTACACCACTTAGGGTTTTTATTGATATATATACTTCAATGTTTTGGGGCTTTGACTAAATAGTTCTAGATAACTTGGGATATAAAAAGTAATGCATTGAAATAGAATCCAATAAGTCTTTTTCCATTCATGTGTGAATAAGAAGTGTACCATGTACGACTTCATTTTCTTGCTTAACATCAACAGTAGTGATGGAATAATCCTTCCCTTACTCCTTTTTCATTGGTGTCTGATGATGCTGATTACTCTCAAGGGATTGAGGTTTTGTTCATCTGATTTCATAGTGGCCTTGCTCCTTACAGTTGTAGCATTGAACCATGGGTGGTACTCTTCTTCCCCCCCACTACATTCTCATGACTTCTCATGTCTTTATGACACTCTTGAGCTTGGTGGACTTCTCTCCCACACTTGAATCATTTCCCCACCCCTTTGAGGAAATTTCCCTAATGATTCTTCCCAAATTTTTGACATATGGGTGGTTAAGTTTTATTTACAACTTTATCATTAGATCCTTCAGCATGAAACTGTAATGCCCCGACCCCTGTTACCTAGAGTCGGTGCATTATTACATAACATTGGCATGATCACAAAAGATCAAGTATCAAAAGACTGATTAGTTTAGTAGTCTTGAAAAAACTAGATACATTCATAAAGTTTAAATTACATCATAAAGTGAGAAACACAACAACATCTTGTCTCCACACTCATATCCCCTTATAATGTCCATGCAGGTCATTCATAAAATACTCCTTCACATCCTGGGAAAAATAAAACATAGAAAGGGGCGAGCTCAAATGCCCAGTAAGGATTACAATATAGCGAAAACTTTTATAAATAAGCATAAACATTTAAGGCAATGTATAACTAAAACAAACGCCTTTTAAACTTGAACTTCAGCATAATATGGAAAAAATAAAATGAAATAATTCCATATACTTATTCACATGGATATTCTACTAGTCAAATAATCACATGTAATATCAATAACCACTTTCATAATGATGGAATGTATAATGCCAGACTATCATAACCAGATAGCCATGGCCTCGTGCCAAGACTACAAATAATATTTTGTCAAGGCCTTGTGCCAAGACAGTAGTTTGTCTAATGAGACCCACCGATGCATCGAGGAGCTATAGAGGGCTTCACCCATCACTTATTAAGTCCAATTCATTCCTTATATGAACATGTTTAAACATAACATAAATATTCGTATTAAAACTAGCATATGAAATGGTAAAACTTTCTCCATAAACCATGAATGGTATAAAAATAACACATCCACAGTCAAACATATCACAAAACCTTCAATAAAATATGGAAGATTTGTATCAAAATAAATCAACTTCAAATAAGCTGAAAATCCATCAAAGGATATTGACATAGATGAAATCAAAACTATTTGAGAGAAATATCTCTTTTTTTGAAATAATATGAAAGTAACATAATTATAAAATAAAACATTTACTTTAAAATTTTCTTATAATCTTGTAAGGGAATCTTCGATGGTTTTATAACAGTGGAAAATAGCCGCACCCGCCATATAATTTAAAAAAGACATTCTTACCTTAATTCCGTCGAAAAGGTTAAAAAATGACCTTGTTTGGAAAACGATAGAAAGATTCCTTTATAAAAATCATATAAAAATTCAATAAGGGTATAAATTACTTTATCCCATAGTCTTTAAAATATTAAGAATGATTCGAAATACATTTTTAAGAAACATGGATGTGGATGATAAAGAGGTCCCAGTAGATAATTACGTGTAAACAACCTCAGATAATGAAGAGATTGTGAAATAAACCCTTACCTTGTACTTTTCCTTGGTTGAGGGTAGGTTAACCTCCGGTATAATGGTGAAATAATTGTTATTAAATTATAAAAGAATCATATACATTAATATGATATCATATATGATCTTTTAACATTTATTTGTTAATAATATCTTAGTATTATCGTTGTTTCGGGTGTTAACTTACTCATTTTATTTTATATGTCTTGTTACCCATGCCATGTTTTTTTATAGATAGGTTGTATATTATTCATATCCAGAATGATATAAAGTCCTTAAACATTATTTTTAATCATCAAATGAGAATTATTCTCGATTGGATACGATGGGGAATGAATCTCATTGCGTTCGTGGAGACGGTAGTCCGTACGTTCGCACGAGCAACAATATCATTATTTTGATATTAAAATAATATATAATTGGATTGTATATCATATATACATAATCATTATCATGTTATATTTATTATTTAAATGAATTAGACATCATTATTATACCCATCCAAATAATAATGTTTTGAATTACAATTACACCACGACGTGGAGACGGTAAGCCGTACATACGCACGTATGGTGACATGTCATTCAAAGGATGTATAGAATACTAAATATGGTTTTACAATAATTATAATAACATCACAGTATATATAAGATATTGGAGTTATAATTTTATAATGGGAATAACAAAGAAAGAATAAGTGGAAGAAGAAAGGAACTTGAAAGAGGGTGCTGAAAACATTACCTCTTCTTCGGGTTCTTTCTTTTGATTTGATAAAAAGGGATCCTTAGGTTGGCTTTCTGATCCAAATAAGGCCTCTACGTTTAAGTAAGGTAAGTTGAGAGAGTATCTGGTCAGGTTTTTGCTGATCCAAAAGGCTTTTAATGTGTGAATTAGTGAGAAGGGGGAGTGCCCTTTTATAAGAGGGGTGAGGGGCACCTTTGAAAAAGTTAGAAATATTATTTTATAAAAAATTCATATTCAGTTTATAATGGCTCCAAAGTGGATTATTCAAAGTCTAAGGTGGTTATGGGTCAAAATAATTTCAAACAATAGAATTTAGATAGGTTTAGTTTAATATATTAACCTTATCTTTTAGTTTTAACTCTTAGTTAATTAGTTTGACATTTACCATGTCACTTTGTATTTTTATATTATATAGTTAATAAACTTACCATATATATCCAATATACACCCAAGTGGTCCATTAATGATACCAATATCATTATATAAGTCATTTTACCTATCCTTATATTTTTAGTAATAGAATATCAATTAATAATATATTTTTTTTTTAAAAAAACTCATTTATGTCAATTTCGAAACTACTCAATAATTAATTTTTGTTAAAGTCGTAAAATTTTTATTAATTCGAAACAAATTCATTTAAGAAATAATATAATGTCATATTAACCAATAAAATTCATGGATGTCATCAAAAATTTCAAATTATATTTATTTTAACATTTATAATACCAATTATTTGATTCTTTCATTAATAAGGAAAATACTGCATCATTATTGTGTCATAAACAATATTAATTATTAAATGTCTAAAAATTATAAATAAACTACCATTATGTATGAAATATTTTTAGATTTTTAATGAATATTTATAGTTGAAAATCCAACATATATAACCCTATGTAAAAACTGTTTTTCTAAAAGATATATGCTTATATCATTTTTGTATTTATTTTAACTTAATTAATATAAAGTGTCCTTATCACTTACAAGTGGATCCATGGGGTCCCATAATAGAAAAAAAGATGACTATGGTCGGAAATGTATCAAAAAATAAGGTTAGGACATGTTTCAGGGTAATTTATTATTATTATTATAATATTATTTCTTTACCCTTATTTATTGGATTTACCCTTTAACCATGGTAAATAAAATATTTATCGAAGTAATTGTTGAAAATGTCTAAAAATAAAAGTTACCTATTTACACAATTTGGAAATCCTGATTCCAAATATGGAATCAATTTTTCCAAATTCAAAACATATAAGTGGCAGAAATTAATTTAAAATTAATTCCCGTTGTTAAAACAAAAAGCGTGTTTTTAAGAGATAATAACTATCAAAAGATTAACAGTTGTTTATGTCCGGTTTTGTTGTGAAATTATGTTAAATAACCAAAATTGTATTAAATGGTAAAAATATATTCTAAATATAATTTAAAACCAATTTAATTTATATTTTATCACTATTAATTATTTCTATTAAAAAAATTGTTTTTAAATAAAATTTATTAATTTTCACTATTCATCAAAATATAAAAGTTATCCGAAAAGTTCCAAAATTTTACCCTAGGATAATTTTGATATTCTGAATCTAAAAATGAAGTCCATTTTGAGAGATAAAATTTATAAAATTTTAAAAAGTGGGTATTACTATTCATAACGGCTAGTTTGATTGGTCACAGTGTGTTAGAATCTCGAAGTTGTGTACAACACATGCTACTATATTATTCAAAGAGAATCATTCTATGGAAGCTTGGGGTGTTACATTCTCCCCTCCTTCAAATAATTTCATCCTCGAAATTTGTAGAATACTACCGCATGAAAATACTCGGGTGGTTCTTTATCATAAGTTCCTCGGGTTCCCACGTTGCCTCTTCCATCTTATGGTTCCTCTATAGAACTTTTACCAGACGAGTCATCCGATTTCTCAGTACTTTATCTCTTGTATCAAGAATCTTAACGGGATCTTCGCAATAATACAGACCGGGTTTCAGTTCTAATTCCTTGTAATTTAGTACATGCATTGGTTTAGGCATGTATTTTCTCAACTGTGATACGTGTAACACATCGCAAACTTTGGTGAAACTTGTCGGCATTGCCAAACGGTAAGATACAGCCCCGATTTGTTTGAGAATTTCAAAAGGTCCGATGTACCTGGGACTGAATTTACCCTTCTTACCAAAACGTATGACTCCTTTCCATGGAGATACCTTCAAGAAAACATGATCTCCTACCTGAAATTCCAAATCCTTCCTTCGGTTATCGGTATTTCTCTTCTGCCTACTTTGAGTTTCTTTGATGTGGTTTTGTATTACCTTTACCTTCTCTATTGTTTCTGGCACCAGTTCTGGGCCTAAAATTTTTCTTTCACCAACATCATCCCAACAGGTTGGTGTGCGACATCTCATTCCGTATAATGCTTCATATGGTGCCATCCGAATACTTGAATGGAAGCTATTATTATTGGAAAATTCCACGAGAGGTAAATATTGATCCCAAATACCGTGAAAGTCAATTGAGAAAGATATCAACATGTCTTCTAAGGTTTGAATAGTCCATTCTCATTTTCCATCAGTTTGGGGGTGGTAGGCAGTGGTCAAACGAAATTCAGTATCGAGGGCTTTCTAAAGACATTTCTAGAATCTTGAAGTAAAATGGGGATCACGATCAGAAACAATCGATAGCGGTACTCCATGAAGTCTCACAATTTCATTAATATATAGTCTTTCTAGACTTTCCAGTGGTAGATCTTCTCTTATAGCAAGAAAATGTGCTGACTTGGTAAGACGATCAACAATAACCCATATTGCATCGTTCCTTCTAGGAGTCTTTGGTAGCCCCATGACAAAGTCCATTGTAATATTATCCCATTTCCACTCTAGTATGGGAAGACGTTGTAATACTCTTCCAGGGTATTGCCTTCCAGCTTTCCCTTGTCGAAAAACCATACATCTTGACACAAAATCAGTAATCTCCCTCTTCAAGTTGTCCCACCAAAAATGTTACTTCAAATCTCTATACATTTTGGTGCTCCCAGGGTGTATAGAGAAATTCTAACTATGAGCATCATCCAACAATTCCCTTTTTAGATCAGGTATACCAGGAACACAAAGTCTCTTCCCAAATTTAAAAATTCCATCTTCATATACAAAGTCTCTCAATCTTCTATCATTTATAGCTTTAATCTTCTTTTGAAACTCTTTATCACCGGTCTGAGAACTCTTTATTCTTTCTAGTAAATATGGATTGAAAACCATTTGAAAAAGTATCGATGTTTCACCTTCCAGGGTAATTCCCATATCCATATTCACTAGATCAATGAAAATAGGATCCCTTTCAATTCTCATCATGTTCAAAACTCCATGATATTTTCCTCTCAAAGAATATTCCACCTTGTTTTCCTTCCCCCGGTGGTAGTGTATCATGCACTCATAATCCTAGAGTAATTCAAGACATCTCCTTTGCCTCATGTTGAGTTCTTTTTGTGAGAAAATATACTTCAAACTCTTATGATTAGTATAAATATCTCATTTTCACCATAGAGGTAGTGTCTCCATATCTTCAAAGAAAAGATCACAACTGCTAACTCGATATCATGAGTAAGATAGTTTTGATCGTAAATTTTTAACTGTCGTGATGCATAGGAAATAAACTTATCATTATGTATAAGGACATAACCAAGTCCTTTCTTTGATGCATCACTATAAATAACGAACCCATCATTCCCCGATGGTAGAGTCAATATAAGAGCATTTAATAATCTTCTATTCAGTTCTTCAAAAAATTCTTCACACTCTTTTGTCCAAAAAAAAATTAACCCCTTTACATATGAGCATTGTTAATGGGTTAGAAAACCGGGCAAAATTCTGGACAAAACGTCGATAATAACCTGATAAACCAATAAAACTATGTACCTCAGTTATACTCGTTGGTGTAGGCCATTCTTGGATTTGATTTGTCTTAGAAGGATCAACATAGATTCCATCTTTAGAGACAATATGGCCAAGAAAAGAAATCTCCTAAAGCCAGAATTCACACTTACTAAACTTTCCATATAATTCATGTCTTCTCAGAGTCTTCAGGTAAATGCGCAAATGATTTTCATGATCTTCATAGATTTTGGAGTATACCAAGATATAATCAATAAATAACACTCAAAATTCATCTAGATATTCCTTGAAATATCTATTCATTAGATCCATGAATATAGAGGGCGCATTAGTCATCCCAAAAGGCATTACTGTAAACTCATAATGCCCGTACCTAGTTCGAAATGCTATCTTCAGAATGTCTTCCTTCATCACACACAACTAATGGTATCCAGACCAAAGGTCAATCTTTGAAAAGTATTGAGGTCCATGCAGTTGGTCAAATAAATAATCAATTCGAGGTAGGGGATACTTGTTCTTTATTGTTATAGCATTGATCTCCCAGTAGTCGATACATGACCTCATAGATCCATATTTCTTTTTAACAAAAAGAACAGGGGCTCCCCATGGAGAAACACTAGGGAGAATAAATACCTTATTACCCAATTCCTCTAGTTTTTTCTTTAGTTTAACTAAATCCATAGTGGCCATTCTATAAGGGGTCTTCGATATAGGCCTTTATTTAGGAATTAAATCAATGGAAAACTCAACTTCTCGTTCTAGAGGATGTCCAGGTAAATCTTCTGGAAATGCATCAACATATTCTTTAACAATAGGTACATCTTCTATTTGAACATTAATTTCCTCACCCACATTCATTTCATTATCTTCCTCCCTAATAATTGAATTTAGTTGATCTAATGGGGGTGGATCTAGATAAGAATTAGGTGGTGACGATTCTGCTCTAAAGATAAGGTGTTCCTTATCATCATCATCAAAAATCGTAACCTCCTTCTTATTAAAATAAATCTTCACATCATGGTCTGAAATCCAATCCATACCAAGGGTTATATCAAACTCAATCATAGGTATGACGATGAGATCAGCGAATAAAGAACATTTATGTGCTCTAATGGGGATTGATTCACAAAACATTGTTGCAATGATACTTACCTTATGAGTTTTAACTGAAAACTCTGTTGTTAAATCAAATTGGAAATATCTAATTTTCTTAGAAAACTGGGAAGATATGAAACAATGCAATTATCTAGAATCAAATAATGCATTTGGTAAACTTGAGGAAACCATTAAATTACCTACCACCACGTCTTTCATAGCTTCTACCTCAGCAGTAGTGATAGCATAAGCTTGGCGTTGATCCCTTGGCCCTTTCCGAGGTAAGTTCCCCTGGCTCTTAGGACATTCATTTTCATAATGACCCATATCTCTGCAGTTGTATCATTGAACATCGGTAGCTTCTTTCTTCCCCTTTCAATCATGAGCTTGGTGGCCTTTTTTACCACACTTGTAATAGACTACCATTCCCATCAAGAAAGTACCAGGGTGTTTCTTCCCACATTTACTGTAGTATAGATATTCAACATTTCCCTTTATTTCCCTAATTTCCATTCCCAGACTGATCAGAAAATCTCTTCTTCTCTTTCTTTTCTTTAAAGTCCTAAGACATAGAGAATTCTTTTTCTGTCTTGATAGAACATGAGAAAATATCTTCGTACGGCGAGAAGGATTGTGACAATAATGCTCGACGAAGAAATGGTTTTAACCCATCTAATAAATGATAAATATTACTTCTTGGGTTACGTATATAATATCTAGCATACCTTGCTAACCTTGTAAAGTTAGCCTCATACTTTGCGACATTCTCATCCTCCTTTTGTCTCAGACTCAGAAATCGCCTTTCCATATCTTCTCGATGGTCGCGAGGAAAGTATTTTTCTAAGAAAATCTCTTTGAACTCCCTCCAATCCATATTTGATACTTCATCATCTTCCTTCGTGTTTTGAATCAATGACCACCATTGATCAGCATCTCTAGTGAGGCGATAAACTGCCATGACAACTTTTTCCCTTTCACTACTCCTCAAAGACTGAAATATTTTCTCTAGGGAACTTATACATTTCTCAACTACTAATGGATTTGTACTCCCATTGAATTTTGGTGGTTGCTGCCTTATGAAGTGATATAACATTGATCCTCCACGCTGTGGATCAGGGTGCTCCATACGGGTAAGGTTATTATTCATAACCTGAGTGAGTTGTCCCAGTATGGTGATTAGTTGATCAACACCAGTTGCATCACCATCTCCACTATAATTATCTTCAGTAGAATGGAAATCCCTACATGGAGTGCATGTATTTATACGGTTTCCATTTTTCCACTAGGTGCCATTTCTAAACAATGGCATAAACTAGATCATTTTATGAATCAAAATAGATAATTCCATACTTGTAAAGCACTTAACATAAGTTGAACTATTTATGGATATAATCCATTATCATAAAAATGTTTTCTTTGATGAAGTATAAACTCATAAACCCTTAATAATGGTTTTTAACAAAATTGAGAATTATCCTAAGCATATCCCCCAAGAGTTTCGTAACAAAGAGTGCAGCAAGGCCCGTTTTTGTGCACCAGTTCCCATTCGAGTCTAGCTAAAAGTGGTGTTTTCGGGTTTAACCCATAGGTACATTTGTGCTGGAGTTGCCTCTACCTGATCGTATCCAGACAGTGATTTATTGCTCAGAAAACTCACAAAATTTCTACAATATAAAAAATTTAGGAAGTTCTTCTATACTAATCCTCAAAGTCCATCTTAGATCTATGTGATCTAATCATAGTTTATCTAAATCTAGCTTCCAAGGTTTGTACTAAATTTCTCTGATACCAACTATAATTCCCCAACCCCAGTTACCCAGAGTCAGTGCATTATTACATAAAATTGGCATGATCAAAAAAGATCAAGTCTCAAAAGGAAGATTAGTTTAGTAGTCTTGGAAACACTAGATACATTCATAAAGTTTACATTACATCATAAAGTGAAAACTACAAAAACATCTTGTCTCCACACTCATATCCCCTTATACTATCCCTGTAGTTCATTTATAAAATACTTCTTCACATCCTGGAAAAAATAAAACATAGAAAGTGATGAGCTCAAATGCCCAATAAGGATAAAAATATAGCAGAAACTTTTATAAATAAGCATAAACATTTAAGGCAATGTATAACTAAAACAAAAGCCTTTTAAACTTGAACTTCATCATAATATGGAAAAAATAAAATGAAATGATTCTATTTACTTATTCACATGGATATTGTACTAGTCGAATAATCACATGCAATATCAATAACCACTTTCATAATGATGGAATGTATAATTCCATACTATCATAACCACATAGCCAAGGCCTTGTGCCAAGACTACAAATAATATTTTGTCAATGCCCTGTTCTAAGACACTAGTTTGTCTCATGAGACCTACCGATGCATCTAGGAGCTATATCGGCTGCACCTGTCACTTATTAAGTCCAATGCATTCCTCATATGAACAGGTTTAAACATAACATAAATATTCGTATTAAAACTAGAATAAGAAATGACAAAACTTTCTCTATAAACCATTAATGGTATAAAAATAACACATCCACAGTCAAACATATCACAAAACCTTCAATAAAATATGGAAGTTTTGTATCGCAATAAATCAACTTCAAATAAGCTTAAAATCCATCAATGGATGTTGACAGAGATGAAATCAAAACTATCTGAGAGAAATATCTCATTTTTTGAAATCATTTGAAAGTAACATAATTATAAAATAAAACATTTAAGTTGATAATTTTCTTATAAGCTTTTAAGTTAATATTATACGGTTTTATAACGGTGGAAAATAGACGCACCCACCGTATAAATTAAAAAAAGACATTCTTACCTTAATTCTGTCGAAAAGGTTAAAAAGGACCTTGTTTGGAAAATGACAGAAAGATTCCTTTAAAAACTTCTTATAAAAATTCAACAAGGGTATACATGACTTTATCCCATAGTTTTTAAAATATTAATAATTATTCGAAATACATTTTTAAGAAACATGTGTGTGGATGATAAAGAGGTCCCAGTAGATAATTACGTATAAACAACCTCAGATAATGAAGAGATTGTGAAATAAACCCTTACCTTGTACTTTTCCTTGGTTGAGGGTAGGTTAACCTCATTTATAATGGTGAAATAATTGTTATTAAATTATAAAAGAATCATATACATTAATATGATATCATATATGATCTTTTAACATTGATTTGTTAATAATATCTTAGTATTATCGTTGTTTCGTGTGTTAACTTACCCGTTTTATTTTATATGTTTTGTTACATAAGACATATTTGTTATGGATAGATTGTATCTTATTCATATCCAGAATGATATCAAGTCCTTAAACATTATTTTTAATCATGAAATGAAAATTATTCCCGAATGGATACGATGGGGAATGAATCTCATCGCGTTCGTGGAGATGGTAGTCCGTACGTACGCACGAGCGACAATATCATTCTTTTGATTTTAAAATAATATATAATTGGATGGTATATCATATATACAGAATCATTATCATGTTATGTTTATTATTTACATCAATTACACATCATTATTATACCCATCCAAATAATAATGTTTTGAATTACAATTACACCACGACGTGGAGACGGTAAGCCGTACGTACGCACGTATGGTGACATGTCATTCAAAAGATGTATAGTATACTCAATATGGTTGTAGAATATTTATAATAACATCACAGTATATATAAGATACTGGAGTTATTATTTTATATTGGTAATAACAAAGAAAGAATAAGTGGAAGAAGAATGGAACTTGAAAGAGGGTGGTGAAAACATTACCTCTTCTTCAGGTTCTTCTTTTTGATTTGATAAAAAGGGCTCCTTAGGTTGGCCTTCTGATCCAAATAAGGCCTCTAGGTTGAAGTGAGGTAAGTTGAGAGAGTAATTGGGCATGTTTTGGCCGATCCAAAAGGCTTTGAATGTGTGAATTAGTGAGAAGGGGGAGTGCCCTTTTATAAGAGGGGTGAGGGGCACCTTTGGAAAAGTTAGAAATATTATTTTATAAAAAATTGATATTCGGTTTATAATGTCTCCAAAGTGGATTATTCAAATTATAAGTCTGGTATGGGAAGAAATAATATCAACCAACAGAATTTAGATAGGTTTGGGTCATTATATTAACCTTATCTTTTAGTTTTAACTCTTAGTTAATTAGTTTGACATTTACCATGTCACTTTGTATTTTTATATTATATAGTTAATAAACTTACTGTATACATCCAATAGACACCCAAGTGGTCCATTAATGATACACCTATCATTATATAAGTCCTTTGTCCGAACCTTAGATTTTTAGGAATAGAATATCAATTAATAATATAATATTTGTTTTAAAAACTTATTTATGTCAATTTTTCCACTATTCAATAATTGATTTTTTAAAGTCTTAAAAAATTTATTAATTCAAAAAAAATTTATTCAGGCAATAATTTAATTTCATATTAACCAATAAAATTCATTTATGTCATCAAAACTTTTAAATTATATTTATTTTAACACTTATAATACCAATTATTTGACTCTTTCATTAATAAAGAAAATACTGCATCATTATTGTGTCATAAATAATATTAAATATTAAATGTCTAAAAATTATAAATAAACTAACATTATATAGGAAATTGTTTTAGATTTATAATTAATATTTATAGTAAAAAATCCAACATATATAACCCTATGTAATTTTTTTTCTTCTAAAAGATATATGCTTATGTCATTTTGGTATTTATTTTAACTTAATTAATATAAAGTGTCCTTATCACTTTCAAGTGGATCCATGGGGTCCCAAAATCAACCAAAAGATGACCATGGTCGGCTATGTATCAACAAATAAGGTTAGGACACGTTTTAGAGTAATTTAATATTATTATAATATTATTTTTTTACCCTTATTTATCAGATTTACCCTTTAACCATGGTAAATAAAATATTTACCGAAGTAATTATTCAAAATGTCTGAAAATAAAAGTTTCTTATTTACAAAATTTTTACATCCTGATTCCAAATATGGAATCCATTTGTCCAAATTCAAAACACAGAAGTTGCAGAAATTAATTTAAAATTAATTCTCGTTGTTAAAACAAAAAGCATGTTTTTAAGAGATAATAACTATCAAAATATTGACACTTGTTTATGGCCGGTTTAATTGTGAAATTATCTACAATGACAAAAATCGTATTAAATGGTGAAAATATATTATAAATATACTATAAAACCACTTAAATTCATATTTTATTACTATTAATTATTTCGATTAAAAAAGTTGTTTTTAATTAAAATTCAGTAATTTTCATTATTCATCAAAATATAAAAGTTATCCGAAAAGTTCCAAAATTTTACCCTAGGATAATTTTGATATTCCAAATCCAAAAATGAAGTCCATTTTGAGAGATAAAATTTATAAAATTTCAAAAATTTGGTATTACTATTCATAACTGCTACTTTGATTGGTCGTAGTGTGTCAGAATCTCGAAGTTGCGTACAACACACGCTATTGTATTATTCAAAGAGAATCGTTCCATGGAAGCTTGGACTGTTACATTATCCCCTCCTTCAAATAATTTCGTCCTCAAAATTTCTAGAATAATACCACATGAAAAGACTCGAGTGGTTCTTCATCATAAGTACCTAGGATTCCCACGTTTCCTCTTCCATCTTATGGTTCCTCCATAGAACTTTTACCAGACAAGTCGTTTGGTTTCTCAACACTTGATCTCTTGTATCAAGAATCTTAACGGGCTCTTCACAATAAGACATATCAGGTTCCAGTTCTAATTCTTCGTAAGTGAGTACATGCGTTGGGTCAGACATGTATTTTCTCAACATTGATACACGGAACACATCGTAAACTTTGGAGAGACATGGCGGCATTGCCAAACGGTAAGTTACAACCCCAATTTGTTCTAGAATTTCAAAAGGTCCGATGTAACTGGGACTCAATTTACCCTTCTTACCGAAAAGTATATCTCACTTCCATAGAGATACCTTCAAGAAAACATGATCTCCTACCTGAAATTCCAAATCCTTCCTTCAGTTATTGGCATAGCTCTTCTGTCTACTTTGAGTTTCTTTGATGTGGTTTTGGATTACCTTTAACTTTTCTATTGCTTCCTACAACAGTTCTGGGCCTAAAAGTTTTCTTTCACCAACGTCATCCCAACAGGTTGGTGTGCGACATCTCTTTCCATATAACGCTTCATATGGTGCCATATGAATACTTGAATGGAAGCTATTATTATAGGAAAATTCCATGATAGGTAAATATTGATCCCACATACCGTGAAAGTCAATTGAGAAAGATCTCAACATGTCTTCTAAGGTTTGAATAGTCCATTCTGATTTTCCATCAGTGTGGGGGTGGTAGGCAGTGCTCAAACGAAGTTCAGTATCCACGGATTTTTGAAGACGTTTCCAGAATCTTGAAGTAAAATGGGGATCACGATTAGAAACAAGCGATAGGGGTACTCCATGAAGTCTCAGAAAATCATTAATATACAGTCTTTCTAGATGTTCCAGTGGTAGATCTTCTCTTATAGAAAGAAAATGTACCGACTTGGTAAGATGATCAACAATAACCCATATTGCATCGTTCCTTCTATGAGTATTTGGAAGCCCCATGAAAAATTCCATCTTAATATTATCCCATTTCCACTATGGTATGGGAAGAGGTTGTAATACTCCTCCAGGATGTTTCCTTCCAGCTTTTCCTTGTTGAAAAACCATACATCTTGACACAAAATCAGTAATCTCCCTCTTCATGTTGTCCCACCAAAAATTTTACTTGAAATCTCTATACATTTTGGTGCTCCGAGGGTGTATAGGGAAATTCGAACTATGAGAATCATCCAAAAATTCCCTTTTTAGATCAGGTATATCAGGAACACAAAGTCTCTTCCCAAATTTCAAAATTCCATCTTCATACACAAAGACTCTCAATCTTCCATCATTCACAGCTTTAATCTTCTTTTCAAACTGTTCATCACCGGTCTGAGAACTCTTTATCCTTTTTAGTAAAGATGCTTTGGCAACCATTTGAAAAAGTATCGATGTTTCACCTTCTAGGGTAATTCTCATATCAATCTTCACTAAATCAATGAAAATAGGACCCCTTTCAATTCTCATCATATTCAAAACTCCATGATCTTTTCT
This sequence comes from Viscum album, assembly GCA_963277665.1. Classification (NCBI taxonomy): domain Eukaryota; kingdom Viridiplantae; phylum Streptophyta; class Magnoliopsida; order Santalales; family Viscaceae; genus Viscum; species Viscum album. The sequence continues at coordinate 103,197,709 of OY728156.1, forward strand.
GCTCAAAGAATCTTCCACCTTGTTTGCCTTCCCCGGGTGGTAGTGTATCATGCAATCATAATCCTATAGTAATTCAATCCATCTCCTTTGGCTCATGTTGAGTTATTTTTGTGAGAAAATATACTTCAAACTCTTGTGATTAGTATAAATCTCTCATTTTTCAACATAGAGGAAGTGTCTCTATATCTTTAAAGAAAAGATCATAACTGCTAACTCGAGATCATGAGTAGGATAGTTTTGCTCATAAATTTTCAACTATCGTGATGCATAGGCAATAACCCTATCATTCTGCATAAGGACACAACCAAGTCCTTTCTTCGATGCATCACTATAAATAACAAACCCATCATTCCCCGATGGTAGAGTCAATATAGGATCATTGACTAATGTTCTCTTTAGTTCTTTGAAACATTCATCCCACTCTTTTGTCCAAACAAATTTAACCCATTTATGTGTGAGCTCTGTTAATGGGTTAGCCAACCAGGAAAAATTCTGGACGAAACGTCGATAATAACCTGCTAAACCAATAAAACTACGTACCTTAGTTATACTCATCGGTGCATGCCATTCTTGGATTTCCTTGGTCTTAGAAGTATCAATAGAGATTCTATCTTTAGAGAAAATATAGACAAGAAAAGAAATCTCCTGAAGCCAGAATTCACACTTACTAAACTTCCCATATAATTCATGTCTTCTTAGAGTCTTCAGGATAATGTTCAAGTGAGTTTAATGATCTTCATAGATTTTGGATTATACCAAGATATCATCAATAAATACCACCACAAATTCATCTAGATATTCCTTGAAAACTCTATTCATTAGATCCATGAATACAGAGGGTTCATTAGTCATCCCAAAAGGCATTACCGTAAACTCGTAATGCCCGTACCTGGTTTGAAATGTTGTATTCAGAATGTCTTACTTCTTCACACACAACTGATGGTATCTAGACCGAAGTTCAATCATTGAAAACTATTGATCTCTATGCAGTTGGTCAAATAAATCATCAATGTGAGGTAGGGGATACTTGTTCTTTATTTTCATATCATTGATCTCCCTGTAGTCGATACATAACCTAATAGATCCATCTTTCTTTTTAACAAAAATAACAGGGTCTCCCCATGGAGAAACAATACGGTGAATAAATTCCTTTTTACCTAATTCCTCTAGTTGTTTCTTTAGTTCAAATAATTCCACAATGGCCATTCTATAAGGGGTCTTCGATATAGGCCTTGATCCAGGAATTAAATCAATGGAAAACTCAACTTCTCGTTCTGGAGGATGTCCAGGTAAATCTTCTGGAAACACATCTACATATTCTTTCAAAATAGGTACATCCTCTATTTGAACATTCCTTTCCTCACCCACAATTATTTCATTCTCTTCCTCCCCAATAATTGAATTTAGTTGAGCTACTGGGGGTGGATCTAGATAAGAATTAGGTGGTGGCGATTCTGCTCTAAAGATAAGGTGTTCCTTATCATCATCATCAAAAATAATAACCTCCTCCTTCTTAAAATAAATATTCACATCATGGTCCAAAATCCAATCCATTCCGAGGATTATATCAAACTAAATCATAGGTATGACGATGAGATCAGTGGAGAAAGAACATTTATGTGCTCTAATGGGGACTGATTTAGAAAACTTTGTTGCAATGATACTTCCCTTAGGATTTTAAACTGACAACTCCGTTGTTAAATCAAATTGAAAATATCTAATTTTCTTAGCAAACTAGGAAGATATGAAACAATGTGATGATCTAGAATCAAATAATTCATTTTCTAAACTTGAGGAAACCATTAAATTACCCGCCACCACGTCTTTCGGAGCATCTACTTCAGCAATTGTGATAGCATAAGCTTGGCCTTGATCCCTTGGCCTTTTTTGAGGTATGTTCCACTGATGATTAGGACATTAATTTGCATAATGTCCCATATCTCTGTAGTTGTAGCATTGAACATCGATATCTTCTTTCTTCCCATTACAATCACGAGCATGGTGGCCTTTTTTACCACATTTTTAACAGACTCCCATTCCCTTCAAGAAAGTACCAGGGTATTTCTTCCCACATTTACTATAGGATTGATATTCAACTTTTCCCTTCTTCCACTTATTTCCATTCCCAGAGAGATCAACAGATCTCTTCTTCTCTTGTTTTGATTTAAAGTCCTAAGACTTAGAGAATTCTTTTTCTGTCTTGATAGCACATGAGACAATATCTTCGTACAACGAGAAGGATTGTGACACTAATGCTCGACGAAGAAATGGTTTTAACCCATCAAAGAAATGATCAATCTTACTTCTTGGGTTATGTATATAATCTCCAAAATACCTTGCTAAAATTGTAAAGTTAGCCTCATACATTGCGACATTATCATCCTCCTTTTGTCTCAGACTCAGAAATTGCCTTTTCATATGTGCTCGATGGTCACGAGGAAAGTATTTTTTTAAGAAAAGATCTTTTAACTCCTTCTGTTCCATATTTGATACTTCATCATCTTCCTTCATGTTTTGAATCAATGACCACCATTGATCAACATCTCTAGTGAGGCGATAAACTGCCATGACAACTTTTTCCCTTTCACTACTCCCCAAAGCCTGAAATATTTTCTCTAGGGAACTTATCCATTTATCAGCTACTCATGGATTTTTACTCCCATTGAATGTTGGGGGTTGCTGCCTCGTGAAGCGATCTAACATTGATCCTCCATGCTGTAGATCAGGGTGCTCCATATGGGTAAGGTTATTATTCATAACCTGAGTGAGTTGTCCCAGTATGGTGATTAATTGATCAGCACCAGTTGCATCACCAGCTCCACTATAATTATCTTGAGCAGGAGGGAAATCCCTTAATGGAGTGCGTAAATTAATACGATTTCCATTTCTTCCACTAGGCGCCATTTATAAACAATGGAATAAACTAGATCAGTTTATGAATCAAAATACATAATTCCATACTTGTAAAACACTTAACATAAATTGAACTATTTATGGATATAATCCATAATCATAAAAATGTTTTCTTTGAGGAAGTATAAACTCATAAACCCTTCATAATGGTTTGTAAATAAATTGAGAATTATCATAAGTATACCCCCTGGGAGTGTCGTAACCAAGAGTGAAACAAGTCTCGTTGTCGTGCACTAGTTCCCGTTCGAGTTTAGCTCAAAGCTGTGTTTTTGGGTTTTACCCCTAGGTACATCTGTGCCAGAACTGCCTCTACCTGCTCGTATCCAGACATGGATGTATTTCTTGGAAAACTCACAAAATTTATAAAATACCAAAATTCTAGGAAGTTCTTATATACTAATCCTCAAAGTCCATCTTAGATCTATGTGCCCTAATCATTGTTTATCTAAATATAGCTTCCAAGGTTTGTACTAAACTTCCTCTAATACCAACTGTAATGCCCCAAACCCAGTTAGCCAGATTTGGTGCATTATTACATAACATTTACATGATCATAAAAGATCAATTCTCAAAAGAACGATTATTTTATTAGTCTTGGAAACACTAGATACATTCATAAAGTTTATATTACATCATAAAGTGAAAACTACAACAACATCTTGTCTCCACACTCATATCCCCTTATACTATCCCTGCAGGTCATTTATAAAATACTTCTTCACATCCTGGGAAAAATAAAACATAGAAAAGGGTGAGCTAAAATTCCCAGTAAGGATAACAATATAGCAGAAAGTTTTATAAATAATCATAAACATTTAAGGCAATGTATAACTAAAACAAAAGCCTTTTAAACTTGAACTTCAGCATAATATGGAAAAAATAAAATTAAATAATTCTATTTACTTATTCACATGGATATTCTAATAGTTGAATAATCACATGCAATATCAATAACCACTTTCATAATGATGGAATGCATAATGCCAGACTATCATAACCACATAGCCAAGGCCTCGTTCCAAGACTACGAATAAGATTTTGTCGAGGCCTTATTCCAAGACACTGGTTTTTCTCATGAGACATACTGATGCATCTAGGAGAAATAGAGGGCTCCTCCCATCACTTATTAAGTCCAATTCATTCCTCATATGACCAGGTTTGAACATAACATAAATATTCGTATTAAAACTAGCATTCAAAATGTCAATAATTTCTCCATAAACCATGAATGGTATATAAATAACACATCCACAGTCAAACATATCACAAAACCTTCAATACAATATGGAAGTTTTGTATCACAATAAATCAACATCAAATAAGCCTAAAATCCATCAAAGGATGTTGACATAGATGAAATCAAAACTATTTGAGAGAAATATCTCTTTTTTGAAATCATTTGAAAGTCACATAATTATAAAATAATCCATTTAATTTGAAAATTTTATTATAAGCTTTTAAGGGATGATTTGATGATTTTATAATGGAATAAATTAGCCACACCCGCTGTATAAGTTAAAAAAGACATTCTTACCTTAATTCTGTCGAAAAGGTTAAAAAGGACCTTGTTTAGAAAACGACAGAAAGATTCCATTATAAACTTCTTATAAAAAGTAAAAAAGGGTATAAATGACTTTATCCCATAGTCTTTAAAATATTATGAATGATTTGAAATAAATTTTTAAGAAACATGGATGTGGATGATAAAGAGGTCCTAGTAGATAATTATGTATAAACAACCTCGGATAATGAAGAGATTTTGAAATAAACCCTTACCTTGTAATTTTTCTTGGTTTAGGGTAGGTTAAACTCTTTTATAATGGTGAAATAATTTTTATTAAATTATACAATAATCATATACATTAATATGATATCATATATGATCTTTTAACACTGATTTTTTTAATAATATCTTAGTATTATCGTTGTTTCGGGTGTTAACTTACTCGTTTTATTTTATATGTTTTCTTACGTAAGCCTTGTTTTTTTTGGATAGGTTGCATCTTATTCATATCCAAAATAATATCAAGTCCTTAGACATTATTTTTAATCATCAAATGTGAATTAGTCTCGAATGGATACGATGGGGAATGAATCTCATCGCTTTTGTGGAGACGGTAATCCGTACGTACGCACAAGCGATAATATCATTATTTTGATATTAAAATAATATATAATTGGATAGTATATCATATATAAAGAATCATTATCATTTTATATTTATTATTTAAATGAATTACACATCATTATAATACCCATCCAAATAATAATGTTTTGAATAACAATTACACCATGACGTGGAGACAGTAAGCCGTACGTACGCATGTATGGTGACATGTCATTCAAAGGGTGGATAGAATACTGAATATGGTTGTATCATATTTATAATAACATTATAGTATATATAATATACTGGATTTATTATTTTATAATGAGAATAACAAAGAAAGAAGAAGTGGAAAAAGAAAGGAACTTGAAAGAGGGTGGTGAAAACATTACCTCTTCTTCGGGTTCTTCCTTTTGATTTGATCAAAAGGGCTCCTTAGGTTGACTTTCTGATAAAACTAAAGACTCTAGGTTGAATTTAGAGAAGTTGAGAGAGTATTTGGGTAGGGTTTGGCCGAGCCAAAAGGCTTTTAATGTGTGAATTAGTGAGAAGGGGGAGTGCCCTTTTATAAGAGGGGTGAGGTGCACCTTGGGAAAATCTAGAAATATTATTTTATAATAAATTCACATTCTGTTTCTAATGGATCCAAATTTTATTATTCAAAGTCTAAGGCAGGGATGGGTTGAAATACTTTCAACCAATATAATATAGATAGCTTTGGGTCATTATATTAACCTTATATTTTAGTTTTAACTCTTAGTTAATTAGTTTGACATTTACCTTGTGACTTTGTATTTTTATATCAAATAGTTAATAAAATTACTATATACATCCAAGAGACCCCCAAGTGGTCCATTAATGATAAAAATATCATGATATAATTCCTTTGGCTGATCCTTAGATTTTTAAGAATATAATATCCATTAATAATATAATATTTTTTTTAAAAACTCATTTATGTCAATTTTGACACTAATCAATAATTGATTTTTGTTAAAGTCTTAAAAACATTATTAATTCGAAACAATTTCATTTAAGTAATACTATAATGCCATATTAACCAATAAAATTCATTTACGTCTTCAAAACATTCAAATTATATTTATTTTAACATTTATAATACCAATTATTTGATTCTTTCATTAATAAGGAAAAGACTGCATCATTATTAAGTCATAAATAATATAAATTATTAAATGTATAAAAATTATAAATAAACTACTATTATGTAGGAAATATTTTTATCTTTATAATTAATATTTATAGTCGAAAATCCCACATATATAACCCTATGTAAAAATTGTTTTTCTAAAAGATATATGCTTATGTCATTTTTGTATTTATTTTAACTTAATTAATATAAAGTGTCCTTATCACTTACAATTGGATCCATGGGATCCCAAAATTGACAAAAAGATTCCCATGGTCGGAATTGTATTTACCAATAAGGATAGGACACGTTTTAGATTAATTTATTATTATTATAATATTATTTTTTTACCCTTATTTGTCGGATTTACCCTTTAACCATGGTAAATAATATATTACCGAAGTAATTATTCAAAATGTCTAAAAATAAAATTTACCTAATTACATGATTTGGAAATCTTTATTCCAAATATAGAATCAATTTTTCCAAATTCAAAACATAGAAGTGGAAGAAATTAATTTAAAATTAATTCCCGGTGTTAAAACAAAAAGTGTGTTTTTAAGAGATAATAACTATCAAAAGATTGACACTTGTTTATGTCCGGTTTAATTGTGAAATTATGTCCAATGGAAAAATTTTTATTAAATAGTAAAAAAATATTCTAAATATTCTTCAAAACCACCTAAATTCATATTTTATCACAATTAATTATTTCGATTAAAAAAGTTGCTTTTCATTAAAATTTAGTAATTTTCACTATTCATCAAAATATAAAAGTTATCCGAAAAGTTCCAAAATTTTACCTGAGGATAATTTCGATATTCCAAATCGAAAAATGAAGTCCATTTTGAGAGATAAAATTTATAAAATTTCAAAAAGTGGTTATTACAATTCATAACTACTACTTTGATTGGTCACAGTGTGTTAGAATCTCGAAGTTGCGTACAACGCACACTACTGTATTATTCAAAGAGAATCGTACTGTGGAATAATGGGCTATTATAGAAACTCTATCTTTATTCACCATATACTTGAAAATTTTTTCTAAACACCATCTCCACTTTGAGAGTGAATTGAAAAAATTGTTCATAACTCCCAAAGCCTCGAATTACAGGATCCCTTAGAAGGTTTGGTTTTAATCCACTAAAGAATCTATCAATTTTGATACCATTGTCTATAACAAATACCTAATAATACCCTGAAAACCTTGTAAAATTAACTTCGTAAACCATGACATATTCCCTATCCCTTTTCTTTATATCTATGAATTCTCTCTCCATCTTCATATGAAGAGTTAATGGGAAATAATTTTTAAGAAACATTATCATAAAGTCTTCCCTCTCCATCTCTTAATTTTGATCTATCGTATTAGTGTTATTAATAAAATACCCCCATTGGTCTTTCTATCCATCAATATTATAAATTTATAGACTCACCTTTTCAGTCTCAAAACATTGAATGACATACAGGATATTCTCTATTGAGTTTACCCACTATTCTGCATCTAGTGGATCGAAAAATCCACTAAACGTCAGTGGATGTTCCTGTATAAAACACTCAATATCCAATTGATATCTCTTCGATGAAGTAGGATGTTCCAAATTATTTAGGCTGTTATTCATAACCTGAGACAATTGGGAAATAATCACAATGAATTTTTGAACTCCACCTCTTAAATCATTTGAGATGTTGTTCAGGAAATTACTGCATTGTCCCTCACATGGGTTGTAGGCATGGTTTCTCTCGGTTCCCACAATTTTATAAAACAAAAAATGTTAGAACAAACATATGTCAATAAGTAATGAATAAATATGTTATTCCTTTTTTAAATTAACACTATAATCAAAACTTATGGGATCTCTATTTTTAGCAATGATTCTTGTGTGCATATATATACTTAGTATCGTACTAGGGTTTTCAATAAGGATCTATAATCAAAATTCCCAAATTGACTAAATCATGCCTCTGATACCAACTATAGAGACTGTGATTTTCATACATTAATTTTATATAATTTTAATGATAAAAAACATAAAATCATTACACAAAGAAGATCTATAGGTTTAGTGTCTTGGGAAAGCTAAGATCAAACATATCTTTTACAACACAAACATAAAAAATTATTTAATTACTTATTATCTTGACTAATATTGTCCCATGAATTCTACTTAGCACAAGTATTCACCTTAGGATATATATAAAAAAGGGAAGAGGTAAAATCCCAGTAAGAGGATAGATAAGAACATGAAACAATATAAATTGGTATGATCTTAATCATTATCATCATAACATAGGCATAAGATCATAATCATGAGGGGAAACATTAATAAAAGAATTTGAATGTGAAAACACATAAAAATGAAACATCATGTACTAGTGGTAAACTACAACACATTGTTGTGAACAAATATATCATCATGTTTATTCATACTTCAATTTACTCAGGAGGTTCTTCACATTACCCAATGCATTGGAGCGCTATATAATTCGGGTTGCACCTGTCACATCATAACATTTAAATTATAATGCATGCCAAAAGAAACATATATTGATATTGAATATAAAACAACCCATGGAAAGGAATGGGGTTCACTTAATAAAGAATAAGTTCATGAAATTTGGGTTCCCAAATGAAAGAGGCAATAACATACTTGATACTAGAACAATCAACCTTGAGTGAGAAGTAAAAGTTGTGTTTTTGAAAGACAAGTTCTTTTGGAAAACATTGTGTTTAACATAAAATCCAGTGTAAAAAATTTATATCACAAAAGGAAATATAACTTTGAATAAATAATTTTTATGTCATAACCACACTAAAAATGGAGTGAAATAGGGAAACCCAAAGAAATAAAGTTGGGTTCAAGAATTCCCTTTACCTTGTGTTTGAACACTTTCTTCACCTTAATTTCCTATATAATAACTTTAGATTCATTAATTAAAAATTATAGAACCTTTTATATATAAAAATTATTTATTATGGTTTTATTAAGTTCTTTTATGGGCCTTTATATGAGTTATTTAGTTTAAATTCATTGTTTGGGAGTGTTATTTTTCTTAGTTTTCATGAACGTTTCACCTGTACACATGAATGGAAGTTCATGTAGAGAATGGATAAACATACATAAATGATATTACATGTTATTAAAGATCTTATAGGATTTTAAATTATCTTATAATTAATTATGTTATATACCATGTGGTTGAATCATTTGTTATAATTTAATGATGATCATTTTAGGTTAATTTGGGTGGTTTTTTGGATCACCATGAACATGTTTTGTTGTATCATTTAGTATTATTTATAAAAGTAGTTTCTATAACATGAAAGGGGTTAAAAATACATATTAAATTTTTTTTCAACTCTTTATTGTTTTAATTAATAGCCTTGAAGTATTTTAAGGAAAATGGAAGCTCATATCCCATGATGTAGGTAAATTAACACATTATAGGACACAATTTCATTTCTATGAACAAAGAGAGAGAGGGATGATTAAAAAGAATAATCTTCCATTAACATGATATAATACCAGTATATCAATAATAATGGAGTTATCATGACATTTTGATAATATAAGTTTAGGATTATAGAAGAAAAGAAATGAAATTTGAAAAGAATTTGAAAGAAAAGAGAGAGAGAAATTACCTCTTGAATATATCTTCCTAAAGAGCGTATTTAGGGGAGAGATGTTCGTCTTCTTTTTGAGACCAAGGAATGATGTATGTGGAGGAATATATTGGGAAGATATTTGATCATAATTTATAGTAGGAACAAGGCCTGAGATGTGTAAGGAAATGAGGTTGTGGGGGTTGGTATTTATAGTGGATGGGAGAGGGGTTTTCTCAATATTATATTCATTAATTTATTTTTTCTCCACAAGACAAGAAATAGTGAGCATTATTGTGACTAAAAATATTAATAAGTTTATGTGAGTTTTAACCAATTTACATTTACATCATCCATTACTTAACCATGATTCATAAATTCATTTATTTATCATATTTTGTAAATTATCAAATTTCACTATTCACAAAAAAATCTGGTATTTTAGAAAAAACAAAAAATTCACCATAACCATTTTAAACATATAGAATTAAGAAAATGAAATTCATTTTATGAAAATAATTTTTTAAATATTATTAATCTTATTTTTAATTAAAATCATACTTTACTTGAAAAATACAAATTTTTAAATTAAAAACTGCTTTTCTAACACTTGAAAAATTAATTAACATCCCATAAAATTGTCATATAATCATAATACATCAATATATTAGTTTATTAATACATTTTATGAAAATAATTTTTCTTTAAAATTATTAAATTAATCATTAAATATTCATGACTTACAAAAATTCCAACACTATAATGTAATTATATCATATTGTCACTTATAGGATGGATAAATATTATTTATTCTATCATTTATAAGGTTCCAATTCACTTGGTTGATTTAAAAATCATAAGGGTAATATTACTATTCATAAGGGTATCATTACAATTCATAAGGGTATGTTACTATTTACCAAAAATTATTTTTATCCTATTAGACTCCAAACATCTTACTTATCACAACCGTTTATGTTAGATTTTCGAACATAATATCACATAACTATAAAATTTATGTTTAAAGGACCCATAATAGTTTATATAAGTATGATTTGGCATTTTTTTTCCTAATGTTATTTTATTTTATTATTACATTACTACAAGAAGGGAGAAATTCCTTTAATAATAGTTTGAGTTGTTACAACATTTTTGGTGAAAGATGGGTTTTCCAAAGGAAATGGGTTGTGTTCTATTTGTGTTTTGTTTGTTCTTCCTTGTTTGCTTCTTAATGGTGTTTGATAAAATGTTTAAGTGGTGTGAAACACATTTTCAAAAATATTTTGATGTGTGTTTGGATTTAAAAGGTATATTTTGTGTGAAAATGGTGGTTTACCATGTGTGTTATATTGGTTGTCTTATGAATGTGTGGAAGTTGTGTTTTATGTGATATGTGGAATGGAAGTTGAGCACAAAAGGGAATCATAAGAGACTAGCTGGGAGGACTATGACTAGTATGCTGTTGGATCGGTAGGGCCGAGGCCTGGTTCTTCCTAGTGGGATTGAAATTTCAATAATAACTAATCTAAGGATGATTGAAGATGACTAGAACTTTGGATGGATTTCTCTCTAGTGAATCTTGCATGAGGATAATGATCAGTGTGGTTGCTATACCACATTTCACTGTGATATTATGAAACTAGTTTTCTATTTTATGCTAGGGTCTATATGAATTTCCTATGACATACTACACTATTGAGATATTATACTTACCATCGGTATACATCACACCTTATTGGTTATTTAAAAATAAAATATGTGCCCTTTAAATTTTTTCTATAAAAATGTCTCAAGATTTTTAAAAAACGTTCATGTTGATTTTTATTATGATATTTTGGAATGGAATCTCTTTTTTTGGGTGAAATCCCACAAGTCTTTTTCTCACACCCTGCATATACCATTGAGTGTATGCATACTTGGTTATGTTTGTTTCAGGTAAAGGAAAGATGTATCATGACCGTGGTTCGGGTTTCTAGTGGTCTTCTCTTTTATATGTTAGTTGGCATAGGTTGAGGATAATGAAACTATTATTTTATGGAGGTTTCTGGGATAATGCCATTTTACACTTTTTTTAGTCCTTTTTAATTATATTTATAATTATAAACTTTGAATATGAAAATTATTTTAGCCTGTTTGGTTATGATTATCCAATTTGTTTGAATATTAATGTTTAATTTTTGTGATTATGTAAATGGGTGAAATCATTCTCAAATCATATTATGATACTCAGACAATTTTTTCTAGAACATCGGGATCAAGAACAATCTTTGGGCAATTTCACAGACTACATCAGGTATCGGGAAAGATAAAACTCCAGATTAGTTCATGAAAACATGGCGTCAGATCATGTCACACTCTTTTGGGTCAAGTTATTTTGAAACGAGTCTGGATTGAATGGAGCTCAGATTGTCAGGGTTGAGTTATTGGTTGCAAGTTGGGTGTCTGACCAGCATACTTCATGATAAGACTCGAGTCTCCATGAGGTTTTGGGATTTTTTGAATTATCCTCTAGGAAATACATACAAGTTATGTAATATATATGGAAATTGGGTGGGGTCCAGTGTTTTGTTTGGATTGTTTTTGGGATGATTTTTCTAATTTTTTGAATTTTAGAAGTGTTTTAGATTAATTGTTACTGCTAAAAAATTTCAGAATATGTGTTTGCGGTTGTATTGGTGGTGTTCCTTGGGGTTATTGATTTTTGTAGAAAACTACCTCTAAAGAGACTTCATATGAAACCACGAGAAGAGGCCAGATAAATTTTTCCCTCAACAATTGATCAGATACTATTAGAATCTATGGTCTAGGATGTCCAGGATTTTGGATAGGGAACAGGTTCTGGTCCTGCTATAGATAGGGAAGCTAAATCAGGTCCTAGGTAGGAAAAATCTCAAAATTTTCTCAAGAACAAGCCTCCTTCTTTATGAGGAAATAATAAACCTCATGAAGGAAAGGAGTGTCTTGTGAAGGTTGAGTTAATGTTTAATTTTCTGGATAGTCTTGAGGATTTCTGGGTTAAATTCACTTCATTAATATTAGAAGGTCCCAGTCGGAGGTGGTGGGACTCAATGGTACAAAATGGGAAGAATACTTAGATGATTTAGGAATATTTCAAGATCATTTTCAATGAATAATATTTTCATGAGGTATTAGCCTATTCCAGGTCCCTAGAGTTCGTGGACCTTACCCAGGGAGACAGGACAATGATGGAGTATGAAAATTGCTTCATAGAGTTGGTATGATATGCCCCCTATATTATTTTTATTGAAAAAATGAAGTCTTATAGGTTTTAAAGGGGGTTATGGAAGAAGATTTAATCTCAAGTATTTTTTTAGATGAGGAATTACAATATGGTGGTAAATCATTCCATTATGGTAGAAATTAATCATAAGGGAAAACATGGTTTCCCTAGACTAGTTGAAAAGGTGGGAAGCGATAGTTCATATGAGAAGAAGAGGATGAGGGATGAGATGGAAAGGAAGGGAGGTGGTATATTGAGCCATACTTCCTGATTATCGTCGTTAGTAGTTTCATACAATGGATTATTTATGTGTCATTAGTGTGGAAATCCAAGGAATGTGCGGTCGACATATCTAGCCCCACCCAGATCATTCCATTGGTGAAGACATATGGGGAACTTGAAGCAGTTTTGCGATGCCACATGTTCTTATTTGTAACGTCCCAGTTCCGAAAGCCACCCAGGGGCACCCCGTACCCGGTTGGTCACATGGCCTCAAGTGCATTTTCCCAAACTCTAGAGGATGCCGACTAGCATCAAGGGCCTTGGGTGTAATAGTGGGGAAACTATGACCTCATTAGCAGAGTACACAACGGAAGTAAACAAAACATTCAATAGTAGAAGTAGTAAATATCCAACAACAATGCACTAGTAAATAGTGTAAGACTAAAACAATAAACCACTGGAGCACATATGTATATATGAAATGATTCATGATACATATATAAGAAAATAACCAAACAGATCACAATGCTGGAAAACCAACAGTACCAAAACAAATACAAAAGAAAAGATAAACAGCTCCTCAGCATCGCAAGCCTAAGCTTGGTCCCATGATCTCCTGCTCCAAATCAATCAAGTACCAGAAGTCGAAGGGCACTTGCCCTTGTCTATAACTGCAACAACATAGTCTGTTTGGGCCCAAAATCATGACCCAAATAGGGTGTGAGACTAAATACCAGTAGGAAACCACCCGTAGATTTGTTTCTAACAGTCAGTGAGTATATGGTAGGTAATAATACAATAAGTAGTAAACAAAAACAGTAAACAACAGGCAGTAATCAGTAAATAGTAACCGGATGATATATAACAGTAAACAGCAGGCAGTAATCAGTAAATAGTAACAAGATGATATAAAATAGTAAACAATCCACATAACAACGAGCAGTAGTGAAGCAAACACCTAACCACAACAGCGAACCCTCTGGGAAGTACTCGCAGCCAACCCCTCTGGTCATATCCAAGAAGTACCAACAACCCTCTGAGTAGTTCCCTCAGCCTAACCCCTTTGGTTTGGTCATAAGAAATTATAAGACTCTCGGGGGAAGCTCGCTCAGTCAATTTCCCTTATATTCTAGGGTAGCCAAGTAATATCTGAGGAAGATCATGCGGTATAACCCTCTTATAACCCCAACGTCTAGAAACTCTCTGAATAAGCTCACTCGGTCAATTCATCCTATAGTCTCAGGACTACCACAGACTATCTATGGAGGCTCACTCAATCAATTCCTTCTCTAGCCTGGAAAGGTTTTAAGGAAATTCAAACAAAGTAAAGACTCTCCGAGGAATCTCACTCGGTCTACCATCCTGTAGTCTATAATATCCAAGACTCTCTGGGAAGCTCACTTGGTCAATCCCCTATAGTCTATAACAACCAAGACTCTCTGAGGAAGCTTACTCAGTTTAACCTTATGTAGTCTATAATATCCAAGACTCTCTAGGAAGGTCAATCAATCTATCCCTTATAGTCTATAGCACCAGGTTCTCACAGTCCCGTGCCATTCAGTGAATAATAATGCTATAAGGAAAAATTACACCTATAGAGCTACTTGTCTAACCATTCTATAGATCAACCAACATGTCAAGAATATAATTCCACCCTACGGTCACGAGGGCATGGAAAACAGGTTTAACGACCAAAGGTTAACAAAACCCAAAGGTCATAATAAGAACAGGACATGGAAAAAACATCCATGCATAGCAATTATCCTCAAACATGATCAAATTACCTCAACACAAGCAAACAAGCAAGGCAGGAAAACAACAGAGGAAAAATGGTAAACACACAATACCCCGTTCATGGGTATTGGTGGAATTTGAACATAAAACTCAAAGACTTCAAAAGGTAAGTCACAAACCACCTACCATGGTGCTAGGAGATCAATATACATTGACCACAATGCTTGATTCTCTTTAGAACAGTGTATATCTTTGCAGTTCCAATGAAATTTACGGTGGTCGATTCAGTAAAAAGACAGAGGATTGGGGTCTTGGAGGATGTTAATGGCCATACAGATGCCCTCGACTAAGGAATCCTGAGAAGAAGAAGTTTCTGTCCATTTGGTGTGACCCTGGTCCGTTTAATGAAAAAAATAAAGTACACGACATGTACTTCTGGGGTACATGGAATGTAATTAGCCTTTCTGTACTCCACTTTAAGCGGGATCAACATCACCCTTACACACCGTGTGTGTGGCCTAGACATGGCTATCATATGGCCTCACATGGCAACAAGGTACATGGCGTGTACTTAAAAATTACATAGTGTGTACTCTGAAATTTTTTAGATCTTCCTAATTTTCTCAAAAATGAACAGAAAAGGAAAAATGTACCTGAAACAAAGATCCATGTTCTTACAAACTTGCCCACTTAATGAAATCCATCCATGAATTTCCCTAGCGAGGCATAGAAGAAGAAACCCCGACAGCTCTGACCACTGCGATCGTACATCAGCCTCCCTCTCCTGGGTCTGGTCCTGTACTCACCTGTGCTGCTATAGCACCCGTACCTACGGAACAGAACATCCACTAAGAACCTTCGTACTACGATCGACAATCCGGATAGGATGCTCCTCAAACAACACATCTACTTTGAGCTCAACCTCCTCGAGTTGAAAGACATGAGACGGTCTGAAAAGTAACGTCGAAGTTGAGAAACGTGGAAGACATCGTGCATAGCATGGTACCTATGAGGTAAATGTAACCGATAGGCAACCATCCCAAATCTCTCCAACACCTCAAATAGCCCGACGTACCGCAGTGAAAGCTTACCCTGTCTGTGAATCCTCTTGTGTACCAACCTCGGTGTGACACGCAGGAAAACCTGATCCCCGACCTCAAACTCCATAGGTCATCTCCACTGATCAGTATAAGACTTCTGTCTAGACTGTGTTGTATCCATCCTCTTCCGAATCAACTCTATCTGCTCTAAGGTATCCCGAACAAGACGAGGTCCCAGCAAAGCTGCCTCTCCTACCTCCAGCCAACAGAAAGGTGATCGGCCTGGCCTACCATACATAGTCTCGTAAGGTTATATCCGAATAGTCGCCTGAAAACTTTTGTTATAAAAAAAATCCACCAGAGGAATATGCTTCTCCAAATATCTTCCAAAGTATATAATGTAGGCTTGGAGCATATCCTCAAGCACCTGTATCGTATGCTCAGACTGGCCATCTGTCTGAGGATGGTATGTTGTACTCAGAAGTACCCGTGTACCCAAAGCCTTATGAATCCCCTGCCAGAACCGAGAAGTAAAACGTGCATCCCTCTCTGAAACAATGGTGTGTGGAACTCCATGTAGGCGTACAATCTCTCAGATGACAACCACCCCATCTCATCAACACTGAAGGTCTCCTTGATCGGCATGAAGTGGGAAACCTTCGTAATCTTGTTGACGACAATCCAAACAACATCACTCCCTCGAGGTGACCTTGGCAACCCGGTCACGAAGTCCATCGCGACATCGTTCCACTTCCTCTCAGGAATGGGTAACTACTGTAAAAGACCTTCCGGTCGCTGATGCTCCGCTTTCACATGCTAAAAATTAGAACATATCATAACAAAACCAACAACATCTCTCTTCATAATTGGCCACCAATACTGGTGATGAAGATCTCGATACATCTTGGTGACACCAGGATGAACTGCCCAAACCGAGGAATGAAAATCCCGCATCAGCCTCTCGCATATGTCTACTGGCACCCATACACGTCCCTGGAAATGCAAGATATCATCCTCACCAATAGTCCATCCAAGAGGAGGTTCCTCTCTTGACACCCTCTCTCGCAGGACTAGGCCTTCTGAATCTAATAACCGCCTCATCCGGACCCGATCAAGAAGTGTAGAGGTCACCGCTATAGAAGATAAGTAAGTCTATACCAGTTTGTCTTACTCCTCCAAATGCATCTCAGAGAATAGAGGCATAAGCTGCCACTCACTGCTAGCCTCCTAAACTGCCTGTATCTGAGTTCTCCTCCTTAACGCATCAGCAAATGCATTTCCCTTCCCAGGTGTGTAGGAAAGATCAAAGTCGAAGGACTGAAGATACTCGACCCACCTGCACTGTCTCAGATTCATGTCCCGCCGAGTGAAGATGTATTTGAGACTCTTTTGGTCGGTGAAAAACACAAAGTGATCTCCCAGAAGATAGTGTCTCCAACAGTGTAAGGCATGAACAACAGCTACTAACTCAAAATCATGCGTCGGGTAGTTCCTCTCATGTGGCCTCAACTGCCGAGACCCGTACGCAAAAACTCTGTCTCCCTGCATAAGAAAAACTCCTAGTCCGATACCTGAATAATCATAGTAAACATTATAGCTCTTTCCCAGCTCTGGAAAGACAAGTATTGGTGCTGAAGTCAACCTCCAATTCAGTTCCTGAAAGGATGAATCACAAGAATCTGACCATAAGAACTTCATCCCTTTCTTGGTGAGAACTGTCAGTGGTGATGAAAGGCGTGAAAAGTCCTAAATAAAGTGCATGTAGTATCCATCTAGCCCTAGAAAACTCCGCACCTCAAAGACGTACTTTGGATTCTCCCAGGAAACTACAACTCTCACTTTCCCCGGGTCCACTAATACTGCTGCCGCTGAGATAACATGGCCCAAGAAGTGAATCTGATCCATCCAAAAGTGGAACTTCGAGAGTTTAGCATAAAGATGATACTCTCTCAGTGTAGTCAAAATGATCTCCAGATGGGTAGCATGGTTGTGTAGATCGTGAGAGTACACCAAGATATCATCCACGAAGACCACCATGAAAAAGTCCAATTACGGATGGAACACTCAGTTCATCAGTGCCATAAAAGCTGCTGGTGCATTCGTGAGTCCGAATGGCATGACTGTATACTCGTATAGACCATACCTGCTCCTGATAGCTATAAGAGGTATATTAGATGGTCTAATGTGCAAATGATGATAGATGGATCTCAAGTCAATCTTCGAGAACACTCGGGCTCCTCGAAGCTGATCAAAGAGGTCATCGATCCTCGGCAAGGGATAACAGTTCTTGACCATCAACTAGTTTAGCTTACGATAATCCACAAAATGCCAAAGGGTACCATCTTCCTTCTTCACAAAAAGGGAAGTCGAACCCCAAGGATAAGTACTGGGTCAAATGAAACACTTTTCTTGAAACTCCTCCAACAGCTTCTTGAGCTCCTGCAACTCAGGTGTAGCCATCCTGTAAGGAGGAATGGACACTAGTTCCACTCCTAACAAGAGATCTATAGAAAATTCTACCTCACACTCTGGAGGAAAACCTAAAAATTATTTTGGAAAGACATCCTTAAAGCAATCCACCACTGGGGGAAAGTCTAACTGTAAAGACCCCTAGTCATCCAGATAAAGACTGGAAATCTGTGCTGTAACTCCTCCTAGCCCATGATGATCTGGTCCGTCTCTACCCACCTGGACATCCCACTTGCCTCTATGGAGAAACGTTTTTCCCTCTAGTGATACAAAACTCACCCTACAATGATAGCAATCGACGACTTCCTATAAGGGAACTAACTAGTGCATACCGAGAATGACATCATAGCCTATCATCTCTATAACATAGAGGTCCTATAGGAAGTGTCACCATGAAACCTCAAGAGGGAACTCTCTGCACTGACGTACGCTATATTTCCTCATTCCCAATGGTGTATCAAGAGTGAACATGTCGGAAAATGAAAATATTTAGAGCCCAAGGCTCTCCACAACAGCAACATGGATAAAAATATGCGATGCACCATCATCGAAAAGAGCTGAAGATAAGACTGAGGCTACGAAGATCGTACCTCGAACTGTAGAAGGGTCAGGATCCTACTCCTGATGGGTCTGATCAATGGTGAATGTCTAGCCTGTACCATAGCCCTAGGCCCCTGGCTGACCACTCTGAGCTGATCCACTCTACTATCGCTGGTAACCTGGTGACTTACCGCCATGTTTGGGACCTCCACCTCAGGCCGAATGGCTGGAATAACTCCAGTTCCTAGACTGGTGATAGACTGGTGACACATCTCTTATATGAGGGGTCATAGAAGAACCCCTACCAACAGCTGTAGGTGAGAAGATCTGACAGAAACATTGAAGATGGCCCATCTTGCTATAAGATCAGCACTCCATCAGGTCTCTCTGACACTGAGGCCTAGTATGCCCACTTCTACCACACTGGTAGCACACAACCTGGCTGCCCAAATGTACATTCCGCCAACTCTGATCTCCTCAAGTAAGCTCCTTGCAGCACTTCCTGCTATCAGAAGGAGGAACACTAGCTCTAGAGGTCGAACCGCCCTGGCTCACTGCTCCAGAATCTCTCAGATTACGCTCAGTGATCAGCGCCTAGTTAACGATCGAGGATATCAATTTCAACCTGAAGATATTCACCTGGGAACAGATCCTCTGCCTAAGACCTTCCTCAAACATCTTGGCAAGGAACAACTCATCATGTCACACCCCGACCTTAAATTCATCTCTATTTATTTAATTCTTGGCTTCAGATTCTCGCGCCGATGTCCGAGCTAGGTCCCGAGTTAAATTTTTTTCGTCGTTTAATGTTTTTGGTGGGTTTTAGACTCGCGCACGGGCACTGCGTGGTTAGAAGTGGCCGTGCGGTCGCCCTAGGTGCTTGTGCGGGTGCCCGAGCGGTCTGCGTTGAGGCGCACAATGTGTGCACATTTTTTTGGCGTACGATGAGTGCGCGGGGACCCCGTTTTCAGAATTTGATAATTATGTGGTCTAAGTTAAAAAAAATAGTTGTTAATAAAAATAGTAATTTTATGTTGTTGTTATTATTATTATTATAATTATTATTATCCTTTATATTATTAGTATTATTATTAGGAGTTACAAAAAATGGCCCTAACCCTAACCAGCGGCGCAACCCCCTCTTCCCCCGTTTTTTTTCTTTCCTTCTTCCTGCGGCGCGCCCCCTGGTTTGCGGCCTCCCCTGCCGAGCTCCCTCCGCCTCGCCCGGCCGTAGCAGCCCCGACCCTCTCCTCCCAACGCACATCGCCCCCTCCCCGCGATCTGTCCGCCACTAGCTCCCTCTCGCACCACCTTCACACTCACCCCCTGTTTACCCCCTGCACGGCAGCGCCTTTCGCCGGCTTCGCCTCACCCTCCTCTTCCCGTCGTCCCCGTCGCGCACCCACTACCCCAGCTCCGCACTCACCTTCCCTGTCCGCAATCCTCCTCCCGATCGGATGGACTGGCCGCGCCTCCCCCTCATGGATCCCCGCCGCGCTCCCCCTCCACTCGACCTCACCCCTCCTGGTCCCGGCCTCCGGCCCTCATACTCCAGCATACCGCAGCGCACCAGGATCCCTCCCGCTGGCATCCTCAGACCAGCCGCACGCAGCCGCTATCCCCGCCTACCTGCTCCACCTCTCACTTCCCCTGCTCCGTCCGTCCGACGACACCCGCTCCCCTTCTCCATTCACAAGCCAACCGCTCCCCCTTGTCCAGGCCGTCACCTCCTATCCCCTTTCCTGCTCCGGCGAGTGGATTCAACTTTTCCGTTTTAGATGCGTTCTTGGTCCGCAAGGTGTTGCTTCTCATTCCTTTGATGTTTGTCACGCTCACTCTACTTTGAGGTAGGCTAATCTACTTACTTCTTTCCGAATAAGTCCATATGATGATTTCATGTCTTTAATTAATTCATTTTCTTGATTCATGCCTTGGAAGGTTAATTGGTCAATATGTTTTGATGATTTCATGTTTGTTTAAATCTACATTTGTGTTCTTTGTTTTTATTTTGTGGAGCGTTAGATGTTTTAAAGTGGTTTGGGTTACTCTTTGGAAAATCGTCTTTTAAATTTTAAAGTGGTTTTGTAAATAATGTCGATGGTGCATGTGATGTTTTGAAAATGTGTCGCGGTGGTTATTCCATGTTGGTTGTTCATTTGGTTTGTTTTAAGTCAGCGGTTATGAGTTTTTAGTTGTTGTGTGTTTGTTGCAGCGCGTTGACTAGGTTTTTCCACGTTCCTGCGATCGTCAGCTTGCGTGTTCTTGCGCGCCCGTGCGAGGCATGTCGCATCGTCGTGACTGGTCTGCGAGCCGAGGTAGGTCCCCCATTGCACTCACCCTTAAATTTAGAATTTATTAATTGCTTGATGTTTTTTTTAATTTTAACGAATGATAAATAATATTAGATAATAAAATTTTAAATGATTATTTATTGTGAAATGAACCATTTATTTTATACCGAACACCTGGAACATTTTCTTGACGGGCGGACACCCAATTTTGAAAGAGTGTCTGTTTGTCCTTTAAACATAATTCACGGAATTTCAAACGTACTTCTAGTTTTAAAGATAAATGATTTCTTCTAAACAAGTGTTTTTGGTTTTCTCGAGAAATGAGGTTTTGTTTTAAAATTTGTGAAGGCCCGTTTGGCACTTTAATAGAATCAATTATTTTGGAAAACCCATTCAGGGGTGATCTTTTGTGTGCGTTTATTGCATGAGATGTATGTGATGTTAGTGCATTGTGACTGCTTGATTTACATTGTGGACGCACCCCTCTTTTATTGCTTGTGTTGACATGGGAACCTGGTATATTGAGTGAATTTTCTGAGAACGATTGCTGCACTATTTTAGACCACGCACTGGCTAGTGGCCCCATAGCAGGGGAATACTGAGTTATAGCTTCTATGGGGATTGGGCCCCTCGGTTAGGCCATGTAGGGCTATGCCGGGTAGTATTATGGGCGTTATGACGTCATCGAGTTATGGCATTCCTTCAGGATGAGTCACATGTATAGTACGTTCTGGATTGTTCACGATCTCCTAGATTCGACCCATGTTTCTTTTAGTGTTTATTTGTGTGTGGCGGATGTTTGAGAGGTCGAGTTCTGTTGCTGACCCATGTGTGCCACTTTTACAATTTCCTTTAGTGTGTGTTGTGTGTGATTCTCCTTTTGACTAAAAACTAAAGTTTGGATTTCTAAATCGTTCGCAAAATGTTTTAAAAATGAAATGCACCTATTTATTTCAACATTAAACTTGTTCTAAATTAAAAAGGGCAATGGACTGTTACTTGTTTCAGAAATGAAAGTGTGTGGAAACCATATTTTATATAATTTAGTTCAAACCTGGAGTTGATAAATTCTTTATTTATTGGTATGTGCTTTGGGAATAGAACTAGTCGGGCCTACCTACTGAGTTTTAATACTCACGCCTATAGTGTTTTCTTGTTTTTAGTTCTGTTGCAGGTTCCAGCTTCAGTTGTTCACCTTGAGCAACGTCGGTTGTGTTATTGGAGAGTGACCCACGGGGTCACGTGGAGCTTTGGCCGTGGTCAGGTTAGTTGCGTTGTTGGTTCCTTTTTCCTTATTTACATTTGTTCTATTTATTTCTGCAGCTTAGTTTATTATATTTTGGGCCAAATCGTTCCCACCTGTTTACTTTTGATGCCCGGTACAAGTTGCCAGCCCGTGGGGATTGAGAACGCCCCTCGGGCCATGTCGCGGGCCGGCTCGGGTGACCGGTTCAGGGTCGACCCAGGTTGGTTTGTGACAAAATGGTATCAAAGGGAGTTTCTTGTTATTTGGGATGTCTGGTAGATGGATATTAGGATTGTCAGGACTTGAGTGGTAGGTACGGGAAGGAAATCATGAACCCTCGCCCGTTCTGCACCTCGAGTCGCCAGGGATAGTCCGGGAATCGAGTCTTTGTTTTGTTTTGGATTGTTTTGGATTAAGGGATGACAACAGAGGTAAGCCGATGTTACATCGTGATTTCACATGGAGTAGTGACCCATGTGGATTCTGGGTACATGGTTTGAATTCCTCATAGTGGTCGATGCCTACTTGGGACATGGATTACTACCATGTCACCAGGTTATACGTGACTACTAGTCCCTCACAGTGGTGTTTGATGCAATTTAAGTGTCGTTTTTGTTTCGGTTGGTGTTAGTGCATTTTTGGAAATGGAAAGAAGGGGGTTTCGAAAATGAGACAGATTTCTTTTAAAGGACTTTAAATTTATGAAATGGGTTTTAAAAACTAAAAGCATTTGGTTTGGAAAACTGATGTTTTCCTTGAAATTGGTCGAGATCGGTTTGGGGTAAAACCTCAGGTACTCCTTATGGACGTTTGCACATGTGAGAAGATGCGTGGAAAGTGCGCTTTGGTGCGTATGAATGAAAGTGGATGAATACATGTGTAACGGTTCATGGGATTACCTCGGTGTGTTTGAAATTTAGGGCTTTACATTGTTTTCTAAATTGGCCTTTAAAGAGGAAAATGGTTTTTGGAAGGGATTTTTGTTTGAAAAGTGGATTTGGTATTTGGAAAGTAGCCATGAAAGAAGGTGGTTTTAAAAAAATAAAATGAAAAGCAGTTTTTGGGTTGTGATCACGGTTGTTTGTTTCTTTTGAACTGGTTGTTTTGGATGAAGCTGCTTTCCTTTATGTTACTTCGAATGATATTGGTTTCAGATGGGTGTTATATATGTTGTTCAAAAATGCCACCCAGAAAGGTTCCCAGAGTTTTGATGAGTCATGCCCAACTTTTGGTCCTTCTCGAACATTGCCTGTACTTAACGGTGATCGGAGTCCGTTAAAGGTAGTTATGTGGTTTGAAGAGGTCGAGTGCGCTTTAGGATGTTGGGAACTCCCAAAGCGATTAGAGTGCCTGTTGTTTTGGGTCTATTTGAAGGTCCAACTCTGGACGAGTAGGAGTTGTTCGCCCTGCCTTTACTGCAAGTTGGGATGATGTGGTATGTCTTTATAGCCGTCTTCGTTCAATGGTATACACTTGTGGAGGTGAAGACGAAGAAAATGGAAGATCTCATGTGTGTTCAACATGGCCAGAAGATGGTGAGAGTGTATGTTGACCATTTCAAGGATCTTGTGTCTCTTTTTCTGGGGGTAGTGTCGCAGGACTGGATGAAGGCTTCTCCCTTCATCAGGGGTCTTCGTCTATAGATCAATGAGTGAGTCCTCCCTTTTTGGGAGCATCACTTTTGAGAAGTGGGTGCATGAGGTGTTCTTAGCTGAGTTGGTCTCCGGAGTGCAAACAGTTGACAATCCACCGTACCAAGTTGCTTGTGAAGGTATCCTATCTAACGAGCAGAGCGTGTTAGGTAAATTTGTTTCTAAAGAGTTCTTTGCAGTGGCTCTAACTTCCAATTCGTCGGACTGTCTAATGGTGTGCCGTCAGTGTGGACGTTTAGGGCATGCAAAGCCATAATGTCACACCCCGCCGAGGACGTGCCATTATTATAGATGTCTAGGTCATCTAGAGAAGCTTTGCAGGAAGCGTCGTCTAAGGAAGACACCGTGACCTGAAGGATTCCAGTGCCTGACTGTGAGGCAGGAGATGCTTCAGCCATCAGAGCCCCAGCCATAGGTCTTGGGGTGAAGCTCGCGCGCAGTCAGGAGTTGTCGGGGGTGTGATGCCTCAGTTCGGGTTTTGTGTTCCATGTTGGAAACAGAACATTTAAGGCCTTCAGTTCTCGTCCTTCCACTGTTATTGTTTTGGTGTTATTATAGGTTCATTGTGTCGTTGTAAGGTTGGGGATAAACGTGTTCGTTTGTAATCCAAACAATCTTGTTTTTCGGATTATGGTGTTCTGGGTAATGCATTTTCTTTTTCTTAAAAGTATGTTTGGACCTTGCATGGGTTAATCTTGGTTTAGCAGTGTTTGTTTGGATATATAAATGGTTGTGGAGGGGTACATGTTTGCGGTAATGCTCAAGTTTACTTCATGGGTTAAGTTTATCTCAGAGGTTTCGTTCTTGTGTTCAGGATTTTGGTCTATGTCTAGAGTTCCAAGTTTTAGCAGAGGTGTTGTTTTGCTCGTGCTATAAAGGTTAGTTTGGGAGTTCCCGCGTCGCCCCCCCTTCCTGAGGTGGTATGGTCAAGTGTTAAATTTTCACACTAGTTGAGTTCTTGTGGTGGGGAGAACCCTCTCGTGTTCTCATATTCTTTTATGTTGTGGTTTCTCTTGATTTTATTTGGGCATGAATTCTGGTTTGGTCTATCGTTTGACTGTGTGACTTTCTGGGGGCAGAAAGTGTCTGTGGTGGGGAGAATTGTCACACCCTGACCTTAAATTCATCTCTATTTATTTAATTCTTGGCTTGGGATTCTCGAGCCAATGTTCAAGCTAGGTCCCGAGTTAAATTTTTTTTCGTCGTTTAATGTTTTTGGTGGGTTTTAGACTCGCGCACGGGCACTGCGTGGTTAGAAGTGGTCGTGCGGTCGCCCTAGGTGCTTGTGCGGGTTCCCGAGTGGTCTGCGTTGAGGCGCACAATGTGTGCACATTTTTTTTTGGCGTACGATGAGTGCGCGGGGACCCCATTTTCAGAATTTGATAATTATGTGGTCTAAGTTAAAAAAAATAGTTTTTAATAAAAATAGTAATTTTATGTTGTTGTTATTATTATTATTATAATTATTATTATCCTTTATATTATTAGTATTATTATTAGGAGTTAAAAAAATGGCCCTAACCCTAACCAGCGGCGCAACCCCCTCTTCCCCCGTTTTTTTCTTTCCTTCTTCCTGCGGTGTGCCCCATGGTTTGCGGCCTCCCCTGCCGAGCTCCATCCGCCTCGCCCGACCGTAGCAGCCCAGACCCTCTCCTCCCAAAGCGCGTCGCCCCCTCCCCACGATCTGTCCGCCGCCAGATCCCTCTCGCACCACCTTCACACTCGCCCCCTGTTTACCCCCTGCACGGCAGCGCCTTCTGTCGGCTTCGCCTCACCCTCCTCTTCCTGTCGTCCCCGCCGTGCACCCACTACCCCAGCTCCGCACTCACCTCCCCTGTCCGCAATCCTCCTCCCGATCGGATGCACCGGCTGCGCCTCCCCCTCAAGGATCCCCGCCGCGCTCCCCCTCCACTCGACCTCGCCCCTCCTGGTCCTGGCCTCCGGCCCTCATACTACAGCATACCGCAGCGCACCAGGATCCCTCCCGCTGGCATCCTCAGACCAGCCGCACGCAGTCGCTATCCCCTCCTATCTGCTCCACCTCTCACTGCCCCTGCTCCGTCCATCCGACGACACCCGCTCCCCTTATCCATTCACAAGCCAACCGCTCCCCCTTGTCCAGGCCGTCTGTAACGCCCCGACCCCAGTTACCCAGAGTCGGTACATTATTACATAACATTGGCATGATCACAAGAAAGATCAAATCTCGAAAGACCGATTGGTTTAGTAGCCTTGGAAACACTAGATATATTCATAAGTTTTACATTATATCATAAAATGAAAAACTACTACAACAACATAATGTTTCCACAGTCCACACTATAATCCCCTCATAATATCCCTGAAGGTCATTCATAACTTACATCTTCACATCCTGGGAAAAATAAAACATAGAAAAGGGGTGAGCTCAAATGCCTAGTAAGGATAACAATATAGCGGAACATTCAAAAATAAGCATAAACATTTAAGGCAATGAATTACTAAAACAAAATCCTTTTAAACTTTAACTTCAACATATCATGGCAAAAGTAAAATGAAATAATGCCATTTACTTGTTCACATGGATATTCTACTAATCGAATAATCACATGCAAAATCAATAACCACTTTCATAATGTTGGAATGCATAATGCTAAACTTTAATTACTTTTCAAGGCCTCATCCCAAGACCTTGGGTCTAACTGTAACCGGAACCCAACCCGGAGTGCCTCTAATAACCGGACACCAACCCGGAGTGCCTCTAATAACCGGACACCAACCCGGAGGGCTTACTTTTACCAGTCCCTAACCTGGAGGGCTTACTTTTACCAGTCCCCAACCTGGAGGGCTTACTTTTACCAGTCCCCAATCTGGAGGGCTTACTTTAACCAGTCCCCAACCTGGAACATACTTGTCCAACACATTCATATGAAGTAAAGATTGAAATATAACATAAACATTCTTATTGGAACTAGCATACGAAATGTCAATACTTTCACCATAAACTATGAATGGTATAAAAATAGCACATCCACAGTCAAACATATCACAAAACCTTCAAAACAATATAGAAGTTTTGTATCATAATAAATCAACTTCAAATAATCTTAAAACCCATCAAAGGATGTTGACATAGATGAAATCAAAATTCTTTTTAAAGAAATATCTCCTTTTATTTTGAAATCATTTAAGATCCATATAAAATCAAACATTTTCTTTGAAAATAATCTTATAAGCTTTTAAGGGAAGCTTTGACGATTTTATAACGGCGGAAAATAACCGCACCCGCCGTATAAGTTAAAAAAAACATTCTTATCTTAATTCTGTCGAAAAGGTTAAAAAGCACCTTGTTTGGAAAACGACGGAATGATTCCCTTATAAACCTCTTATAAAAAGTCAAACAAGGGTATAAATGACTTTAACCCATATTATTTTAAATATTAAAAATGTTTTGAAATACATTTTGAAGAAACATGGATGTGGATGATAACGAGATCCCAGTAGATTATTACGTATAAACAACCTCGGATAATGAAGAGATTGTGAAATAACCCTTACCAGTTTGGTAACTTATGAAACATATAACCCATGAAAGAGGTATCATAAAATGAATATGTAAGTACACATAAATTAGAGTGTATTACACAAAGAATATAATTATGGGCAGTACATACACCACACAAAAGGTAATGGTGGCAATATGGCATGAATCTCATGAGAATAAGGAGTGAGATGAAAACCCCTTACCACGTTAATCAACTGAGTCGTATGGCCAAAAGTTAATAACCACCAAATTATTTACAGAATAACATGAATATGATAATATATATCAAATGCCAGTACACAATACACCACTTTCAATAATTTAGTGGCGAATAATGGAAATCTCACGGAATTGAATGTGAGATAAGAAAATCCCTTACCTTGTACTTTTCCTTGGTTGGGGTATGTTAACCTCCTGTATAATGGTGAAATAATTGTTATTAAATTATACAAGAATCATATATATTAATATGATATCATATATGATCTTTTAATATTGATTTGATAATAATATCTTAGTATTATCGTTGTTTCGGGTGTTAACTTACTTGTTTTCTTTTGTATGTTTTGTTACGTAAGACATGTTTGTAAAGGATAGGTTGTATATTATTCAAATACAGAATGGTATCAAGTCCTTAAACATCATTTTTAAATCATCAAATGATAATTATACTTGAATGGATATGATGGAGGATGAATCTCATCGCGTTCGTGGAGACGGTAGTCCGTACGTACGCACGAACGCAACTTCGACTTAATTTTTATTTTAAAAGAATTGAATCCAAATGATACTTAGGTATATTACTATTAAAGTATAATATAATATTTTATATATGTTACTTAAGTTCATTAACACCATCCTTTATACGTTCCATGTGTGGTATGAACGAGTCATATCATTTTAAGGGGGCAGTAGTCCGCACTTCCTCAAATGAAATTATCGTATGTATATACAACATGAAATGAATAATGGTATGAAATAAAATGGAATTACAGAAGCTTATATATAAAATATATATCATTAATATCATATTTAATTACAGTACCCTCATAATGGCCACCATGAGAGGCGGTAAGATGTATTTGAACAATCATCGTTTCGTGAGGCGTTAGTTTGCCATCCACAGAAACATTATGTTCATCATCCATTAGATGGATTTGTGTGTATGTGTAGTTTGAATAATTCTTATAACAACATCCTAGTATATTGAGGATACTGGTGTTGTTACAAAAGAAAGGAAATAAAAAGAGTTTGGGGGTTGGAGAAGCAAAATAAATGAAAATAATTTAAGAGAAATCGTTACCTTTAATTTAGGTAACTCACTTTGGTTGGAACCAAAGGACTTATTGAAATGCTTTCTGCCTAAGGGGAAGCTTCAAGGAGGAGTAGAGGGATGTGGGGAGCTTAGTTGTGCAGAGTTTGGACGAGCCAAGTGGCTTGAGAGGTGTGAGGAATGAGTATAAGTGGTCTCCTTTTATAAGGGAGAGGAGGGGCTCTTTAGTAAAGAGTGAAAGTATTACTTTATAATATAATTATATTCGGTTTATAATGGTCCAAAAATCATCGAGGTCGAAGATAAGATGACTCATATTCTAAATAACATCAACCAATAAGAATTGGACAGGTTTTAGATAATATTTTAATCATTATAATCTTATTTATTTAAATGATTTATTAATGAGGTAAACATTGCATCACTATTGTGTCATTAATAATTTAACTTATTTGATGTCTAAAAATTATAAATAAAATATCATTATGTAGGAAATCTTTTTAGATTTCTAATGAATATTTATAATCGAAAATCCAACATGTATAACCCTATGTAAAAATTGTTCTTCTAAAAGATGTAAGCTTATGCCATTTTTATTTTTATTTTAACTTTATTAATATAAAGTGTCCCTACCACATACAAGTGGCTCCAAGGGGTCCCCAAATTGACCCAAGGATGCTCATGGTCGGGTATGTGTCCACCAATAAGGTTAGGACACGTTTAAGGGTAATTTTGTATTATTATAATATTATTTTTTAACCCTTATTTACCGGATTTACCCTTAACCATGGTAAATAAAATATTTACCACAGTAATTATTCAAAATGTCTAAAAATAAAAGTTACCTATTTACACAATTTGGACATCCTGATTCCAAATATGGAATCCATTTTTCTAAATTCAAAACACAGAAGTGGCAGAAATTAATTTAAAATTAATTCCCGCTGTCAAAACAAAAAGCGTGTTTTTAAGAGATAATAACTATCAAAAGATTGACACTTGTTTATGTTCGGTTTAATTGTAAAATTATGTCCAATGACCAACATTATATTAAATGGTAAAATATATTCTAAATATACTTTAAAACTACTAAAATTCATAATTTATCACTATTAATTATTTTGATTAAAAAAGTTGTTTTTAATTAAAATTTAGTAATTTTCACTATTCATCAAAATATGAAAGTTATCCGAAAAGTACCAAAATTTCACCTTAGGCTAAATTCGATATTCCGAATCGAAAAATGAAGTCCATTTTAAAATATAAAATATATATAATTTCAAAATTTAGGTATTACTATTCATAACGGCTAGTTTGATTGGTTGTGGCGTGTGTTAAAACTCAAGGTTGCGTACAACACACGCTACTATTTTATTCAAAGGAAAGCGTACCGTGGAAGCTTGGGATGTTTCATTTAAAATTTTTTTTTGATGTCCCAATTTATTCAGATAGTTTAAAATATTTTATTTAAAAAGGTTTCACTATTAAAGTTGATAAAAGTGCAATACTGAAAATGAATCTGTTCTTGCATTATGACTAAGAAACTCATAATAGGGATTCTAAAATTATAAGGATTATATAAAGTTAAAAATGTTGTTAATACTATTCATGACCTCTTTTAATGGCTTTTTTGTTCTACGTCATGGTGTGATTGAACTCGGTGTTGCGTGTAGTGCAAGTTATTGAATTATTTTTAAGAAATAACACACTATGAAATCCTGGGGTGTTACATTCTCCCCTCCTTCAATAAATTGCGTCCTCGCAATTTGAAATTGTTCTTCGAAAATAAAAGGTTGAAAATAGAAAATATCTTTGTGGGAAAACCCAAATCGGAAATTAGGTTACTAAAATTTAGTCTTAATATGAGGAAAAGAGAAATGAAAGAGTCATCACCAAATTATGATCTCGATTAGGAGAACATTGGTGGAAATTAGAGACATATAATTGGAGGAAAAACGTAAATATTTATAGGTAGTGATTGAGATCATCAATCACAAACAAGTGTATAATTGAGGTCCTTAAATTCATCAATCTATGATGATTTGAAATACCATCGGTTCAACAAAACATAGGGTATTAGGATAACACATTTTTGACGTTTCAAAATATCATAGTTGAAATCCCACATCGAAAAATGAATTAACGAGGCCTCTATTTAAAATAAAGAGTGGAAAGTATGAAGATTACCAAAAATAACACATACTAGGGTTCCATGTAGGAAAATATGGATATGGAAGAGAAATCTAACCATCAATTATTTGATGGAGAGTGGTAGAGAACATGGCTATGAAAATGCCAACAATCCCAAAGCCATGAATTAGTGATGATTTAAGGTACCATCTAGGACAACATTTTTGTTCTAAGTTCCTTTTATTAATGTTGAGGAATATATTTATGAGATTGGCTAAGATCATAAGGAGATATACTTACTTTATAATTAGAGTTTTATCCATTAATAAATTTCTACCACAAACTCATCTTTCACTCTAAAAGATAATAGAATGTAATTTTTTTTATTTATACTATTCGTACAGGGTTCCAAAATAAATGAATTTATAATTCATCTACCAGATATTAAAAAAAACAACATTATTTAATCCAGGACATCTCGTGGGCCAGTGGTAGGTGATACACCCTTGTCGCCCTTCGGTTGCGGGTTCAAGTCTCGCAGCCTTGCCGGACGCGACGGGTTGCCGCCCGACCTCTGGGTTGTCCTTTTATGGTAATCCAAAATAATCCAAACTAGAACTATCCAAAATACTTCTGTCCAAACTCACAGTCCAACATTTATAAGGAAGGTAAACATAATATAGATCCTTTTTACCCCGTAATATCATATGAATACCTTCATCTTGTATTCTTTTAATAAACTGAAACATCTTGAATTACCATATTCCTTATTGATTACATTCATGCTCCCCTATTCCATATAGAATGATGGATATACTTCATCAATCCAAAAATGTTTTAAACCCCAAAAAAATGATGGAATATACAAATCATTAATCAGTTTCAAGGTAGTCAAGAATATCCAACATAATTTATCCAAATCAATCATGTATTATTCTAAAATCACTAACTCGGTATTAGAACCATATTATGGTTTATCTTTCTCTCAACCATATATTTTCCAAAAATTTATCCTGCTATTGAGTCACTTTTCTTTGTTCCACACAATCTCAAGTCCTTAATGAAATAGTACTGCAGTACAATCCTTATATACTCCATAATTATTATAACAAGTACATTGTTGATACAACACTCAATTGACATAATCAACATAAGAACTCTAATCATTCCTCTTCATATGTGGTAGTATCATAACTTGATTATTATCCAATAGCATCATTTGCGGCATAGTCTGATGACTGGGGCATAGGTTCGCGTAGTGTCCAAACTCCTTGCAAATGAAGCATTGTACATTTGAAACCATTTTTCACCCTTGCAGTCACGTACTTTGTGCCCTTTTCCTCCACACTTATAACAAACTCCCATTCCTTTCAGGCAAGTTCCAGGGTGTTTCTTCCCACAGTTACCACATATGGGAAAATTCTTCTTTTCCCTCTTCCCTTTATCCATTTTTCTCTCTTCCATCCTTTTCTTCTCTTGCTTCCCTTCAAAGCCATAGGACTCAGTAAACTCTTTACTTATCTTATCAACACATGATATTATTTCTTCATATGATGATAATACATGGGAGACTATTTCTCTTATCAATTCTAGCTTAAGACCATGAAAGATATGATCCTTCCTTCTCTTTGGATCATGTGCATTTCTGGAGTTCTCATTCCTTCTACTGGGCGCCATTTCTAAACAATGGCATAAACTAGATCAGTTTATGAATCAAAATACATAATCCCATACTTATAAAAAACTTAACATAAATTGACCTATTTATGTATATAATCCATAATCATAAAAATGTTTTCTTTGAGGAAGTATATACTCATAAACCCTTCATAATGATTTGTAAGAAAATGAGAGTTATCCTAAGCATATCCCCCGGGAGTGTCGTAACCAAGAGTGCAGCAAGGCCCGTTGTCGTGCACCAGTTCCCGTTCGAGTCTAGCTCAAAGCGGTGTTTTCGTGTTTTACCCCTAGGTACATCTGTGCCAGTGCTGCCTATACCTGCTCGTATCCAGACAGGGATGTATTGCTCGGAAAACTCACAAAATCTCTACGATACCAAAATTCTAGGAAGTTCTTCTATACTAATCCTGAAAGTTCATCTTAGGTCTACGTGCTCTAATCAGATTTTATCTAAATCTAGTTTCCAAGGTTTGTACTAAACTTCCTCTGATACCAACTGTAACGCCCCGACCCCAGTTACCCAGAGTCGGTGCATTATTACATAACATTGGCATGATCACAAGAAAGATCAAATCTCGAAAGACCGATTGGTTTAGTAGCCTTGGAAATACTAGATATATTCATAAGTTTTACATTATATCATAAAATGAAAAACTAATACAACAACATAATGTTTCCACAGTCCACACTATAATCCTCTCATAATATCCCTGCAGGTCATTCATAACTTACATCTTCACATCCTGGGAAAAATAAAACATAGAAAAGGGGTGAGCTCAAATGCCCAGTAAGGATAACAATATAGCGGAACATTCAAAAATAAGCATAAACATTTAAGGCAATGAATTACTAAAACAAAAGCCTTTTAAACTTGAACTTCAACATAGCATGGCAAAAGTAAAATGAAATAATGCCATTTACTTGTTCACATGGATATTCTACTAATCGAATAATCACATGCAAAATCAATAACCACTTTCATAATGTTGGAATGCATAATGCTAAACTTTAATTACATTTCAAGGCCTCGTCCCAAGACCTTGGGGCTAACTGTAACCGGAACCCAACCCGGAGTGCCTCTAATAACCGGACACCAACCCGGAGTGCCTCTAATAACCGGACACCAACCCGGAGTGCCTCTAATAACCGGACACCAACCCGGAGGGCTTACTTTTACCAGTCCCTAACCTGGAGGGCTTACTTTTACCAGTCCCCAACCTGGAGGGCTTACTTTTACCAGTCCCCAATCTGGAGGGCTTACTTTAACCAGTCCCCAACCTAGAACATACTTGTCCAACACATTCATATGAAGTAAAGATTGAAATATAACATAAACATTCTTATTGGAACTAGCATACGAAATGTCAATAAATTCACCATAAACTATGAATGGTATAAAAATAGAACATCCACAGTCAAACATATCACAAAACCTTCAAAACAATATAGAAGTTTTGTATCATAATAAATCAACTTCAAATAATCTTAAAACCCATCAAAGGATGTTGACATAGATGAAATCAAAATTCTTTTTAAAGAAATATCTCATTTTATTTTGAAATCATTTAAGATCCATATAAAATAAAACATTTTCTTTGAAAATAATATTATAAGCTTTTAAGGGAAGCTTTGACGATTTTATAACGGCGGAAAATAACCGCACCCGCCGTATAAGTTAAAAAAACATTCTTATCTTAATTCTGTCGAAAAGGTTAAAAAGCACCTTGTTTGGAAAACGACAGAAATATTCCCTTATAAACCTCTTATAAAAAGTCAAACAAGGGTATAAATGACTTTAACCCATATTATTTTAAATATTAAAAATGCTTTGAAATACATTTTGAAGAAACATGGATGTGGATGATAATGAGATCCCAGTAGATTATTACGTATAAACAACCTCGGATAATGAAGAGATTGTGAAATAACCCTTACCAGTTTGGTAACTTATGAAACATACAACCCATGAAAGAGGTATCATACAATGAATATGTAAGTACACATAAATTAGAGTGTATTACACAAAGAATATAATTATGGGCAGTACATACACCACACAAAAGGTAATGGTGGCAATATGGCATGAATCTCCTGAGAATAAGGAGTGAGATGAAAACCCCTTACCACGTTAATCAACTGAGTCGTATGGCCAAAAGTTAATAACCACCAAATTATTTACAGAATAACATGAATATGATAATATATATCAAATTCCAGTACACAATACACCACTTTCAATAATTTAGTGGCGAATAATGGAAATCTCACGGAATTGAATGTGAGATAAGAAAATCCCTTACCTTGTACTTTTCCTTGGTTGGGGTAGGTTAACCTCCTGTATAATGGTGAAATAATTGTTATTAAATTATACAAGAATCATATATATTAATATGATATCATATATGATCTTTTAATATTGATTTGATAATAATATCTTAGTATTATCGTTGTTTCGGGTGTTAACTTACTTGTTTTCTTTTGTATGTTTTGTTACGTAAGACATGTTTGTAAAGGAAAGGTTGTATATTATTCAAATACAGAATGGTATCAAGTCCCTAAACATCATTTTTAAATCATCAAATGATAATTATACTTGAATGGATACGATGGAGGATGAATCTCATCGCGTTCGTGGAGACGGTAGTCCGTACGTACGCACGAACGCAACTTCCACTTAATTTTTATTTTAAAAGAATTGAATCCAAATGATACTTAGGTATATTACTATTACAGTATAATATAATATTTTATATATGTTACTTAAGTTCATTAACACCATCCTTTATACGTTCCATGTGTGGTATGAACGAGTCATATCATTTTAAGGGGGCGGTAGTCCGCACTTCCTCAAATGAAATTATCGTATGTATATACAACATGAAACGAATAATGGTATGAAATAAAATGGAATTACAGAAGCTTATATATAAAATATATATCATTAATATCATATTTAATTACATTTCCATCATAATGGCCACCATGAGAGGCGGTAAGATGTATTTGAACAATCATCGTTTCGTGAGGCGTTAGTTTGCCATCCACAGAAACATTATGTTCATCATCCATTAGATGGAGTTGTGTGTATGTGTAGTTTGAATACTTCTTATAAAAACATCCTAGTATATTGAGGATACTGGTGTTGTTACAAAATAAAGGAAATAAAAAGAGTTTGGGGGTTGGAGAAGCAAAATAAATGAAAATAATTTAAGAGAAATCGTTACCTTTAATTTAGGTAACTCACTTTGGTTGGAACCAAAGGACTTATTGAAATGCTTTTTGCCTAAGGGGAAGCTTCACGGAGGAGTAGAGGGATGTGTGGAGCTTAGTTGGGCAGAGTTTGGACGAGCCAAGTGGCTTGAGAGGTGTGAGGAATGAGTAGAAGTGGTCTCCTTTTATAAGGGAGAGGAGGGGCTCTTTAGGAAAGAGTGAAAGTATTACTTTATAATATAATTATATTCGGTTTATAATGGTCCAAAAATCATTGAGGTCGAAGATAAGATGACTCATATTCTACATAACATCAACCAATAAGAATTGGACAGGTTTTAGATAATATTTTAATCATTATAATCTTATTTATTTAAATGATTTATTAATGAGGTAAACATTGCATCACTATTGTGTCATTACTAATTTAACTTATTTGATGTCTAAAAATTATAAATAAAATATCATTATGTAGGAAATCTTTTTATCTTTCTAATTAATATTTATAATCGAAAATCCAACATGTATAACCCTATGTAAAAATTGTTCTTCTAAAAGATGTAAGCTTATGCCATTTTTATTTTTATTTTAACTTTATTAATATAAAGTGTCCCTACCACATAAAAGTGGCTCCAAGGGGTCCCAAAATTTACCCAAGGATGCTCATGGTCGGGTTTGTGTCCACCAATAAGGTTAGGACACGTTTTAGGGTAATTTTGTATTATTATAATATTATTTTTTAACCCTTATTTACCGGATTTACCCTTAACCATGGTAAATAAAATATTTACCACAGTAATTATTCAAAATGTCTAAAAATAAAAGTTACCTATTTACACAATTTGGAAATCCTGGTTCCAAATATGGAATCCATTTTTCTAAATTCAAAACACAGAAGTGGCAGAAATTAATTTAAAATTAATTCCCGCTGTCAAAACAAAAAGCGTGTTTTTAAGAGATAATAACTATCAAAAGATTGACACTTGTTTATGTTCGGTTTAATTGTAAAATTATGTCCAATGACCAACATTATATTAAATGGTAAAATATATTATAAATATACTTTAAAACTACTAAAATTCATAATTTATCACTATTAATTATTTTGATTAAAAAAGTTGTTTTTAATTAAAATTTAGTAATTTTCACTATTCATCAAAATATGAAAGTTATCTGAAAAGTACCAAAATTTCACCTTAGGCTAAATTCGATATTCCGAATCCAAAAATGAAGTCCATTTTAAAATATAAAATATATATAATTTCAAAATTTAGGTATTACTATTCATAACGGCTAGTTTGATTGGTTGTGGCGTGTGTTAAAACTCAAGGTTGCGTACAACACACGCTACTATTTTATTCAAAGGAAAGCGTACCGTGGAAGCTTGGGATGTTTCATTTAAATTTTTTTTTGATGTCCCAATTTATTCAGATAGTTTAAAATATTTTATTTAAAAAGGTTTCACTATTAAATTTGATAAAAGTGCAATACTGAAAATGAATCTGTTCTTGCATTATGACTAAGAAACTCATAATAGAGATTCTAAAATTATAAGGATTATATAAAGTTCAAAATGTTGTTAATACTATTCATGACCTCTTTTAATGGCTTTTTTTTGTACGTCATCGTGTGATTGAACTCGGTGTTGCGTGTAGTGCAAGTTATTGAATTATTTTTAAGAAATACACACTATGAAATCCTGGGGTGTTACACCGTCACCTCCTATCCCCTTGCCTGCTCCGGCGAGTGGATTCAACTTTTCCGTTTTAGATGCGCGCTTGGTCCGCAAGGTGTTGCTTCTCATTCCTTTGATGTTTGTCGCGCTCGCTCTACTTTGAGGTAGGCTAATCCGCTTACTTATTTCCGAATAAGTCCATATGATGCTTTCATGTCTTTAATTAATTCATTTGCTTGATTCATGCCTTGGAAAGTTAATTGGTCAATATGTTTTGATGATTTCATGTTTGTTTAAATCTACATTTTTGTTCTTTGTTTTTATTTTGTGGAGCGTTAGATGTTTTAAAGTGGTTTGGGTTACTCTTTGGAAAATCGTCTTATAAATTTTAAAGTGGTTTTGTAAATAATGTCGATGGTGCGTGTGATGTTTTGAAAATGTGTTGCGGTGGTTATTCCACGTTGGTTGTTCGTTTGGTTTGTTTTAAGTCAGCGGTTATGAGTTTTTAGTCGTTGTGTGTTTGTTGCAGCGCGTTGACTAGGTTTTTCCACGGTCCTGCGATCGTCAGCTTGCGTGTTCTTGCACGCCCGTGCGAGGCATGTCGCATCGTCGTGACTGGTCTGCGAGCCGAGGTAGGTCCCCCATTGCACTCACCCTTAAATTTAGAATTTATTAATTGCTTGATGTTTTTGTTAATTTTAACGAATGATAAATAATATTAGATAATTAAATTTTAAATGATTATTTATTGTGA
Source organism: Viscum album (assembly GCA_963277665.1). NCBI lineage: Eukaryota > Viridiplantae > Streptophyta > Magnoliopsida > Santalales > Viscaceae > Viscum > Viscum album. The sequence goes on from OY728156.1 coordinate 103,236,163, forward strand.
AATGAACCGTTTATTTTATACCGAACACCTGGAACATTTTCTTGACGGGCGGACACCCAATTTTGAAAGAGTGCCCATTTGGCCTTTAAACATAATTCACAGAATTTCAAACGTACTTCTAGTTTTAAAGATAAATGATTTCTTCTAAACAAGTGTTTTGGGTTTTCTCGAGAAATGAGGTTTTGTTTTAAAATTTGTGAAGGCCCGTTTGGCACTTTAATAGAATCAATTATTTTGGAAAACCCATTCAAGGGTGATCTTTTGTGTGCATTGATTGCATGAGCTGTATGTGATGTTAGTGCATTGTGACGGCTTGATTTACATTGTGGACGCACCCCTCTTTTATTTCTTGTGTTGACATGGGAACCTGGCATATTGAGTGAATTTTCTGAGAACGATTGCTGCACTAGTTTAGACCACGCACTGGCTAGTGGCCCTATAGCAGGGGAATACTGGGTTATTGCTGCTATGGGGATTGGGCCCCTCGGTTAGGCCATGCAGGGCTATGCCGGGTAGTATTATGGGCGTTATGACGTCATCGAGTTATGGCATGCCTTCAGGATGAGTCACATGTATAGTACGTTCTGGATTGTTCACGATCTCCTAGGTTTGACCCATGTTTCTTTTAGTGTTTATTTGTGTGTGGCGGATGTTTGAGAGGTCGAGTTCGGTTGCTGACCCATGTGTGCCACTTTTACCATTTCCCTTAGTGTGTGTTGTGTGTGATTCTCCTTTTGACTAAAAACTAAAGTTTGGATTTCTAAATCGTTCGCCAAATGTTTTAAAAATGCAATGCACCTGTTTCTTTCAACATTAAACTTGTTCTAAATTAAAAAGGGCAATGGACTGTTACTTGTTTCAGAAATGAAAGTGTGTGGAAACCATATTTTATATAATTTAGTTCAAACCTAGAGTTGATAAATTCTTTATTTATTGGTATGTGCTTTGGGAATAGAATTAGTCGGGCCTACCTACTGAGTTTTAATACTCATGCCTATAGTGTTTTCTTATTTTTAGTTCTGTTGCAGGTTCCAGCTTCAGTTGTTCGCCTTGAGCGACGTCGGTTGTGTTATTGGAGAGTGACCCACGGGGTCACGTGGAGATTTGGTCGTGGTCAGGTTAGTTGCGTTGTTGGTTCCTTTTTCCTTATTTACATTTGTTCTATTTATTTCTGCTACTTAGTTTATTATATTTTGGGCCAAATCATTCCCACCTGTTTAATTTTGATTCTCGGCACTAGTTGCCAGCCCGTGGGGATCAGGAATGCCCCTCGGACCATGTCGCGGGCCGGCTCGGGTGACCGGTTCAGGGTCGACCCGGGTTGGTTCGTGACACATCACCTGCTGGAATCGGCGTGAAGTGCTGTAGCTCGGTAAAACGAGACAAGTACTCCATAACATAAATAGTACCCTGCCCGAGACTCATAAAATCCCGAGCTCGGTCGGCCCTCAATGTATTTGGATAGAAGTAATCATAGAAGATGCACAAAAAAAAATCCCAAGTCATACTCTGCTGGCGCCCTGACTGTGAGATCACCTCCCACCACCTCTTGGCGGTGTCTCAGAGCATATAAGTAGCCAGCTTCACCCTTTTATCTGGAGGTATCTCCAAATGCTTGAAGATCATCAGCGTGGCCTATAGACATGTCTCTACTACCTGGGGTCCTCCATCCTCGACAAAGTAAGAGGATGCTGCTGCTAGAAAACCCGCGTCAACTTAGCCATCGACGGGACAGGAGGCAGCACTCCCTGAAAGGTTTGCATCATCCTCAGGAAGTCCTCCCTGAACAGCGCACAGACGCCTGAAATGGGTATAATCGTTGGTGCCAAAGCTGACACAATAGGAGGATCTGCAGGAGGTCTCTGATCGGCCATATACAGTGTCCGATCATCGTATGGCAGCTAACGTACGACCAGAGGACGTCTTAGAGGCATAAATCTAAAATATCAAAAGCACACCTCATATCAGGATTATCAAGGATAGAAAACACAAGAGTACAAAAATGGGAACAAGAGGAAGAAACACTGAAGTTTACTAAACACGAGTACACAATGTGTATAAAACTACACGGCGCGTACTTCATCTCCATTCCCTTTCCCGAGTCCCTTTACACGGCTATCTCACACGGTCCTCTTAACCCTATATTACACGACATGTTCACTAAGGACACGACGTGTACAAAATAAGGTTCCAATGACCCATGTTTTTAGTTACACGGCCGACTACACGATTGACCCTTAAATGGAGTGTTCTGAACAAACACGACATGTATAGAAGAGATAACACCGTCCCGTGTTTTTCGTGACATGGCTGGGTACCTAGAACAAGACTACACTGCGTGTTCGTACCCAACACGGTGTGTAACACATGAGCTTCCCTGACTCATGTTGTTAGTGACATGACTGGGTGCACGACTCACTACTGCACGACATGTAACCAGTGTACACGGCGTGTTCCTAAAAAAAATTTCACCACCCTATGTTTCTGCACACACAGTCAGTGACACGGTTTAAAACTACACGATGTGTAGTCAAGTACATGTCGTGTATTCTGGGTTTTTCTGGGCAGTATCTCAGAAACTACGCCGAAGCCCAGAAAACACTGAAAAACAAGCATGAAGGTGCCAATTTCTGATCCGTGAGGGACCATACTCCCCACAAATCAAAGCTTGGAATCTCCTCAATATCATATACAAGGGAAACAAGTAAATGATCCACCCAGTTACGATTCATGAGGGCCCATAACACCTCAAGAATCTAAATTTGGCATTCATTTAAGTAAAGGTACAATAAAAACAATTTCTCTATCAAACTATAAGGATTCTATCATAGCATCTATAACAACAACATGCATAATCTACACAACGTCTTTCACAACAACATGCAATCGCTAATGCACCCTATATGGCTTGGAAGAATGCATGGCATGTGATTTCAAACAAGTGCCTATATGATGCATGAGATGGAATACCCTCATCTCATCCGGTTGCGATAGAAATAGAACCTCACTAGCGCAGCAATAACAACACAAAGCATGTGAATCACTCTAGGTGAAATCAAATCAACTATAACATAGAAAAACCAGAAACTGCAATAACGAGGTAGATTGGATTTTCCCTGTATATAGGTTAGCCACTCTAGGGCACAACTTATTACAAAGTACCAAATCCATCCTATCCCTAGCTAAAGGCTCCAAAAAGTAAATCAAGAGAAAAGAATTCCTCTTATACCACTTTGTAACGTCCTTGTTCCAAAAGCCACCCAGAGGAGCCCCGTACCCGGTTGGTCAAATGGCCTAAAATGAATTTCCCCAAATACCAGAGGCTGCCGACTATCAGTGAAGGCCTTGGGTGTGATTGTGGGGAATCTATGCCTTCATTAGCTGACTACACAGCCGAAGTAAACAAAACATGCAATAGTAGAAGCAGTAAATATCCAATAACAATGCACAATTAAAGAGTGGAAGGCTAAAACAATAAACCACTAGAGAACATATGTATATATGAAATGATGCATGATACATATCTAGGAAAACAGCCAAACTGGTCACAATGTTGGATAAAAAACATTACAAAAAATAATACAAAAGAAATGATAAACAGCTCCTCAACATCGTAAGACTAAGCTTAGTCCCATGCTATCTTTCTCCAAAGCAATCAAGTAATAGAAGTCGAAGGGTTCTTTCCCTTATCTATACCTGCAACAACATAGTATGTTTGGGACCAAAATCAGGACCCAAACAGAGTGTGAGACTAAATCCCAGTAGGAAACCACCAGAAGATCTGTTCCTAACAGTCAGTGAGTATATGGCAGGTAATAGTACAATAAGTAGTAAACAACAATAGTAAACAATAGACAGTAATTGGAAAACAGTAAAAGGATGATATACAATAGCAATCAATCCACAGAACAACGAGTAGTAGTGAATCAAATAGCTAACCAAAACAGTGAACCCTCTGGGAAGTACTCACAACCAACCCCTCTGGTCATATCCAAAAAGTACCAACAACCCTCTAGGCAGTTCACTCAGCCCAACCCCTCTGGTTTGGTCATACAAAATTATAAGACTCTCTGGGGAAGCTCGCTTGGTCAATTCCCCTTATAGTCTAGGGTAGTCAAGGACTCTCTGAGGAAGATCACACGGTCTAACCCACTTATAGCCCTAAGTTCAAGAAACTCTCTAAGGAAGATCACTTGGTCAATTCCTTCTATAGTCTCAGGTCTACCACAGACTCTCTGAGGAATCTCACTCAGTCAATTCCTCCTCTATCCTAGAAAGGTTTCAAGGAAATTTAAACAAAGTAAAAACTCTATGAGGAAGCTCACTCGGTCTACCCTCCTGTAGTCTATAATATCCAAGACTCTCTGGGAAGCTAACTTGGTCTATCCCCTATAGTCTATAACAACCAAGACTCTCTGGGGAAGCTCACTTAGTCTACCCTCCTGTAGTTTATAATATTCAAGACTCTCTGGGAATCTCACTCCGTCTATCGCTTATAGTCTATAGCACCAGGTTCTCACGGTCCCGTGCCAGCGTGTGCACAATAATTCTATAAGGACAAAGTACACCTATAGAGCTACTTGCGTAACCATTCTACAGATCAACCAACATGTCAAGAATATCATTCCACCCTACGGTCACAAGGGAATGGAAAACAGGTATAACGACCAAAGGATAACAAAACCCAAAGGCCATAAGAAGAACACAACATGGAAAAACATCCAAGAATAGAAATTATCCTCAAACATGATCACATTACCTCAACACAAGAAAACAATCAAGGCAAGAAAACAACATGGGAAAAACGGTAAACACGCAATACCCTGCTCACGGGTATTACTGGAATTTGCACATAAAACTCAAAGAATTCGAAAGGTAAGGCCCAAACCACCTACCTTGGTGCTAGGAGATCAATATACTATGACCACGAGGCTTGATTCTCTTTAGAACGGTGTAGATCATTACGGTTCCAATGAAATTGACAGTGGTCAATTCGGTAAACAGAAGGAGGCTTGGGGGCTCAGAGGATGTTCGCGGCCATACAGATGCTCCTGGTCGAAGAATCCTGATAAGTAGACGTTTTTTTCCATTAGGAGCGACCCCAATCTGTTTAATGAAAAAAAGAAAGTACATGGCGTGTACTTCTAGGCTACATGGAGTGTACTTAGCATTTTTGTACTCCGATTTAAGTGGCCTCCACATCTCCCTTACACACCGTGTGTGTGGCCTGGACTTGGCTAGCACACGACCTCGCGTGGCAACAAGGTACACCACGTGTACTCTGAAAATTTTCAGATCATCCTCTTTTTCTCAAAAATGACTAGAAAATGAAAAATATACCTGAAACTAAGATCTAGGTTCTTACATTATTATAGTGGTGTAGGATATATAGCTTCTAGAGTAATGTTAGTGTAGTGAGATCCATCCATGTTAGTGGGTTCTTAGTTTGGTGGTCATGGTAGTAGGGATGGATCATCTTCAGGTCAGATTTAATTTAGGGTAGATATGTAGTCTAGTGGTCCTTATCAGGCCCAGGATGACATAAAACATCTTCATGTGGTGGACAAGGCACTGAAAAGATCATATGTGGGACCTACAATATTTTGAGGTACTATTTATATTGCATAATATTTAGATGTTGTCTTGTTTGATACTAGTGCATATATTTCATTTATTTATGCTTGTTTTGTAGATGTGTTTAAATTACCAACTGATCTTATGACACTCACAAAAGAGTTGGTAACGTTTCTTGGTAAGAAATGAGAGAAGGGTTTTAGGTGACTCTCTTGTGTGGTCACCGTGTCATATGTCAAGTTGGAATAAAGATTCATTATTTTTGAGATGGAAATATTTGAATTGATTCTTAGTGCTGATTGGATGGTGCACTTTCAGGTTGACATTGATTGTTATAGGTGGTAAGTGAGCTTTGTGGAACTTGATAGAAATAAAAATGCTTTTCTTGGTGAATGTGATCCTTGGTCAGGATGTGTAGGACCTCCACTTCCGAAATTGGGCCATATCTATTTTTTATATCTCATAACCTACATTGGTGGATGATCATGGTGCTCATGAGGGTATATTACCTCTTATAGAGGATGTGTTCCAAGAAGATTTTCTACAGGATATCTTAGGTTTTCCTTTGGAGTGGGATTTAAATTTATCTATTGATTTGGAAGAAGGAACACAACCGATATATCTTCTCTCACACCATATAGAAACCACTTATTTGAGAGAATTAAATCTAAAACTAGACAATTTGGAATCCACAGGGTTCATTTTCCTGAGAATCTCACCTTATAACACCCCATTTATATTCACAAAAAGGTTGATGGATATCTCTAGTTATGTATTGGTCACTAAAAGCTAAATAAGGTGATGATCAAGAACAAGTATCCATTTCCCCACATTGATGACCTTTTTGATTAGCTTAAGGGGGGAAGGTGGTTTTCTAATATTGACATATGTTCTGTTTATCACCAAGTCAGGGTTAGAGAGGCCGATGTTTTGAAAATATCCTTCCAAAGTAGGTATGACCATCTAGAGTATTTGTTCATGCCTTTCAGGTTAAAGAAATGTTCTAATAATCTTTATGGAACTTCTGAACAATGTATTCCATCATTATCTGAACAATTTTTTCATTGTATTTTTGGATGAAATCCTGGTCTATTCTGGGACTGTGGAAGTGCATGAGTGTTATTTAAGGCCCATTCTAGGCACCCTTTAAGACAATCATCTATATTCCATGTTCACAAAATTCACCTTTTGGATTAGAGAGGTGAAGTTTCTAGGTCATGTGATTATGTAAAATTGGGTTTTTGTGGATCCTGAGAAGACCAGTGCAGTTATGTCATGGGAGAAGCCAAAGAATGTTTTTGAGATTAAGAAATTTTTGGTCTTGGTAGGGTATTAAATGCGATTTTTTGAGATTTCTCATGGCTTGTTTCATCCAAGAATAATCTTACCTAGAAAGTGTTAAGGATTGAATGGAGCCTAGAATGTAATGAATGATTTGAGGGGATAAAGTAGTTATTTACCACCACACATGTTTTAATCATACTAGAATTTGGAAAGGGGTGTGTGGTTTATTGTGATTTCTCAGGTATGGTCTTGGGGTGTGTAATGATGCATAATGAACATGTGGTGGCTTATGGTTCTCGCCAGCTTCGAAAAAATAAGAATAATTACCCAACCCATGGCATGAAGTTAGTGGTAGTGATGAATTAATTAAATAAGTGGCCCCATTATCTTATTGGTGAAGAATTTGTGGTTTATTCTGATAATAAGAGGTGGGAATACATTTTCTCCTAGAAATATTTGAATTTATGGAAGTGTCATTGGGTTGTGTATCTACAGGGGTTTGACTTTGATATATTTTACACCCTTGGAAGAAGTAATGTGGTGAAAGATTCATTAAAAATAAAAGTTCTAATTTAGGAATTCAAAGAGTTTAATGATGAGAGAAATTTTATGGGGTTCTTTTCCCAAATTCACATAGATACCAAGGAGTATAGTGGAGTTTTGTTCTTGGATAGTGTTCTTCAGACACCTTCCCTTCACCAGTTTATTCACTGGGAGCATCTCAATGATGAGTTGTTCAAGTGCTCTATATGGTTCCTTCATGGTGGGGAGACACCTTGTTATTGGTTTTTGTCTCTTGAAAGAGTTTTATGTTTCAAGGATCATTTTTTGGTATCATCACCATTGAAGAAGGTGGTGGTGCATGATATCCATCTGTTCCAATGGTCCATTCACCATAGTGCTACCAAAATGTACTATGATGTATGTAGATACTTATAGTTTCAAGGTTTTTGGTGGGACATAGCTGTGTTTTTATAATAGTGTTATAAATCTCAGCAAATCCAAGAAGATAACCAAAGGCCATTTGGTTTTCTCCAACCAAAAACTATTCATAGCTAGAATTAGGATTATACCGCTAAGGAATTTATTGTCTACTTTCATTGTACACCCTAGGGGAGGAATTCCATCTAGGTGCTGATTAACCTTTTGAACAAGTCATCCCACTTCATTGTAATCATAGATTCAGCTATGGTGGATTAGTTGAGCTGATTGTATGTCTAGGAGGTTATGAGGCTTCATGGTATTCTGTCAACAATTGTTTCTAAAAGAAACACCCATTTTACTTCATGGTTTTAGGAAGGCCTTTATAAGGCAATGGGGTCATAGGTCAAAAGTATGACATACCAACCTCAAAGGGATGGTTAGATAGAGCAAGAAAATTATATTTTGGAAGACATTCCCTGGGCGTGTGTGTTGGATTTTGTAGGTTCATGGGATTTCCATTTAAGATTGGTTGAGTTTTAATAAAATAATAGATAAATATAATTGATCCTAATGGCTTATTTTGAGGATCTTTATGGTCAACCATGTCGATTTCCTTTGTGCTGGGATGAGGTGGGTGAGACCTCACACATGGGATTGAACCTTGTGTAAGAAATTTCTGAGAAGGTCAAGATGACTAGGCAGTGCCTGTTCATAGCTCAGAGTAATCATAAGTACTATTCTGATTAGAGACACAGAAAATTTGAGTTTTTATGGGTGACTGGGTGTTCTTAAAGGTGGAACCTAACTTAGGTCATTGTTGTTGGGGTATGTAAGGAAAGATGAAACCAAGGTATGCCATACCTTTTGAGATTACCAAATTTATTGGTAAGGTATAATTCATGTTATATTTTTCTTATTAGTTAACATCAATTCATTACATGTTCCATGTATTCTGATCGAAAAAGTATAAACCATATCCATCTCATGTGTTGAATTGGGAAGTGATAGAGTTGGAACCCAATTTTTTTTGTTTGAATGACTAATGCAGATTATAGATTATCTAGAGAAAGTGATTTATGGGATGTCTATCCTATTTTTCTATATTCTTTGGAAGCATGTGAATGATGATCATGATACTTGAGAGAAAAAGTCTTGGTTTTAATAGGAGTATCTATTTTTATTCTTTGATAAATCATCTGGTTGAATTTCTGATGATGGAAAGTTTTTACGGTGTGGAGAACTATTGATTTTATTTTTCATTTTTAGGTATTATTTTGTTTAATTCTAGTATGGATTTTGTCCCTTAGGTTTCCCATGAGTTTTTTGATGAAAAATGGAGAATTTGGTCATGGAATTAGGTGGCGCATAGTTGGTGCACAGTTTGTCAAACCGTGTGCCTAGCCTAAGAAAATGTGCATCCATTTGGAATTTTTGATAGTGGGAAACCACACAGTTTGGAAAACCATGTGGGAAAACATTGAAACTTGTCAAGGTTATTAAAAATTAGACTTTTCCCTTTTCCCCCTCTTCAATGTTTAACACTAAACACCTCTAACCTTCCCCATTTGAGATTCTACATCCTAGGTTCCACTATAATTTCTAGTCTCCCTTAGATCTTCATTTTTCTAGTGGGTTTGGTGGGAAATCTCTTTTAAATCCCAAGAAATCCCCACATTTCTTGATTTATTCTTCTTATATAAGGTTTATTTCCCACATTCTTTTGGGTTTTGTTCTCTAGTGGGTTGGGTGAGCTATTTATTGTTGGATCTTGTTATTTAGGGTTCAATATTGATATTTTTCGTTCAATATTATCTTTGTAGGGTTCTCTTGTGGTGTGGTTGTGGTTTAGCACCAATTTCCAAAAGTTTCTACATTTGAGGTAGGTGGTTCCATGATTAAACATTATTTGGTGACTTTGATATGCTTACATTTCGTCTTGGTTATATTCTATGTTATGTTTATGAGGTATGAAATTTGTTTTCTAAAGGATTCCAGGTGATTTTGTGGTGAATGATTATTTTTAAAAAGGAAATGGGTTATATTATAGGTGTGTTTCATGTGTTCTTCTTTGATTGATTCTTAAAGGTGTTTGATAAAATTTGTAAGTGGTGTGGAACATTTTTTTAAATGATTTTGTTGTGTAATTGGATTTAAAAGTGGTTTTGGTTGTGTAAAAAGTTTTTTACCATGTGTGTTTTATATTTATTGGATTATGAATGCATGGAAGTGGTGTTTATGTGATATGTGGAATGTAAGTTGAGAAAAAAGTGAATCCTAAGTGACAAGGTGGGTGAATTAGGACTAGTATGCTAGATGGATCGACAGGGCTGAAGTCTGGTTCTACTAAATGGGATCGTTTCAACACTAACTAAACTAATGATGAATAATTCCAACTGGAACTTTGTATGGATTCCTCTCTGGTGAGCACTGTAACTTTGGATGGATTCTGTTAAGGGAATTGGCCACTCATTCCTCTGATCTTGCTCCAGGACTCCCCCAGTCTCTCTGAGGTGGATCTGTCATGACCCGCCCTCGGGGCCCGTGCCGTGACTACCCCAAGCCTGCCTTCCATAGGACAGGGGCTGGTGACTAGAACCTAAGGCGTAAATCCTGATAACTAGGAAGGAATTGCCTTTATAAAAGAAAACAAAACACCACAGAGTACAAGCGAAAGTAAACACTAAGTACAAAAGAAAGTGCTGAAAAGTAAATGGGCCAGAATACAAACCCAACTGAAAGTACAACTACAACTGAACAAATTACAACAGAAAAAGAAAACAACTGTAAGGATGGAAGAGGCTCCTGGTTCGTCCTCCTCAGATCCTACCTAAAGGGTAGGTACAGATGACGCAGCTCCTGGATCGTCCACCACGGATCATACCTGAAGGGTAGGTACATATAGCCTCCACAATGCTCTCACCCGTCATCCTCCTCCGTGTGTCTTCTAGTCGCGAAGTCCACCTCCGGATACTGACTCGTCGTGTGGTTCACCTCCGGGTACCGTCCCGTCCTCGAACACTCGGCCTCTGTCAGTACTGTCCGTCGTCTGGAACCAACACAATGAGGTTTGGGCATAGCCCGTGCAGGGTTGAGTATAACGACACTCAGTAGGGACCCCGAGACCCTCAAGGTCTCACTAAAACCAACAAGTATAACCACAAAGAAGATCTCAACAGATAACCTCTACTTAGGTATATGCCCATACATATACCTATGTTATCAAGAAATCCATCTCAATCATGAAGAAACACAAGGATTATGAAATCAACGGATAACCATTGCCCAGGTATATGCACATACATATGCCTAAGTTATCAAGTAACCCATCTCAATCATGAGGAAACACAAAGGTCAAAGACTCAACTCAAACTGGGATTTTCATTATCGAAACCGTAATTGCTGAAGAGCCCCGTCTTTGGAGTGTAAAGCAGTCCTGTCATGACTCCGATGTACTGCTCACTAACCTAAGACTGCTGAGGTAATCCTCCTGTCGAGTACTATGGGCCTGCTGCTACAACCAATTGCTTCCCACCATGGGTCTGCGGCTACAACCAAGTGCTCCCCCTCATAGCCTCAAGAGGCACTCCTTCTGTTGAGTACCGCGGGTCTGCCGCTACAACCAAGCGCTCCTCCGCCATGGGTCTGCCGCTACAACCAAGCGCTCCCCCTTATAGCCTCTAGAGGTACTACTTCTGTTGAGTACCACGGGTCTGCTGTTACAACCAAGTGTTCCTCCGCAGTGGGTCTGCCGCTACAACCAAGTGCTCCCCACTGGGCAATCCGAAACACACTGAGTCGATTGGTCTAGCAGTCGTCAGGTCTCAGCCGGCTACACGGTCTCCGTTTTCCGCATGGTCGTCTCCGGGAGGGTCTGCTCCATGAGCTTCTGGTTGATACTACAAGTATCACAAGGTTCCACGAAGAAGTATCTCAATAGACCGCCTCGTCACAGGGGTCTCAACGCAACAGACGGCGCGTCAATCGGACACCCGGTCTATGAGTTACTAGCCTTTTCGTCCCAGGGACCCGGTTGGTTTCATGTGCGAACCAACCTGGCTGTATCTCAACTGTACCCCGAACTCCCATAGGGTATACTCAAAGGGACCGTTTCTCAACGTGATCACCAACGCCGCTGACGGTTCGTCAAACAGACGTCCGATCTAAAAGATATCAGCCTTTCTGTTCCAGGGGCCCGGTTGGATTTAGGGTACAATCCAACCCGGCCACTATCCAACAACAACCAAAACTCGGGCGAAGTATGCCAAAAGTTCTGTCTCATCAAGAGGAATTCAATGAGTCAAACGGCGCGTCAATCGGATGCCCGGTCTGTGAGTTATTGGCCTTTTCGTTCCAGGGGCCCGGTTGGTTTCGTGAGCGAACCAACTCGACCGCACTCCGACAACATCCAAACATCGAGCAGAGTAAGTCAAAAGATCTGTCTCACTTAGAGGAAAGCATCAAAGTCGACGGCATGTTAATCGGACTTCCGGAGCTCAAGATATGAGCGTTTCCACTCCTAGGGCCCGGATGGTTTCGTGTACGAACCAACCCGGCCGAACCCAATGTATTCCAAAACCTTGAGTGTGATATACCGAAACGACCATCTCGACCCAAGGATCGCATCGCCACTAAAGTCGCGTCGTTCGGAGGCCCATAACTCAGGTTATGAGAAAAAGTCAGAAAAGGTCCGAAAACAGGGGGTATGTGCCCGGACCGACCCGGCCCGGCCCGGCCCGGCCTGGGCGCGACTCGGCCCGAACCGGCGGGTCGGCTCGGCTCGGCCATGCGGACGAGCGAGGGAAGCCGCGGGGGGCATGCTGCCTCCACGTGAAGCGAAGCCGCGGCCCCGCGTGGTGACTCTCGGTGTCACCGGATGCGGCCGGGCCGCCGCGTCCCTGCCTCCGGTTCCGCGCGGCCGCAGAACCGCATCCTGCCGCTGCCTCCGGCTGCTGGCGCCGCCGATGGAGTCTGCGGGCCACCGGAGTTGCTCCAGTGGTCCGAATCCATTTCCATCTCCGTCGTAGTTCATCCCGGGCCCCGTTCTTCACTGCGGAATCAACAAATCGTCTCTGCGGCATGTTTTGTCGTCATCCGCCGTTCCACCCACCATGAAACAAAGGGCGGTGGGTTCGGACTTGTTCATTGGTCCGCACCCACCGCGTTAGCGGTTTGAAACAAGAAAATGAATCCCATAAATTGATAAACCATGTCCCGAAGGAATAATCTGTGAACCAACTGGTTAATTGGTTGGTCCGCAATCTTGCCTTGGAGGAAAACAAACATAGGTAAAAGAAATCATTTCCAAAACGACCCCTACCTCGTCGTAGTCATCGGACGAGTTCTTCGCGGAATTGACCGTTGCCGTAGAAGATGATCGTCGCATCGCGGAAGGGCGTCGCGTCGTCGCGGTATACGGCATCGCGTCGACGAACTCCGAGGATCAAGGACATATAGATTTAATTATAACAATTAAATCCATGTTGATTTTATAACCCACAAAGAAATAAAAGGGCCGCAATCCCCTACCTCAAGATGCCGATCGAAGATTGTCGCGGGGATGGATCGTCGTGGAAGAAGCGTCGCGGAGGGAGAATCGTCAGCGTCACGGAACACGACATCACGTCGTCGATCTCCGAGGGTGATGGAATTCTTCATGTTCTTCACGTTCTTCGCGTTTTCGCGTTCTTCGCTTTCTTCGCGAAGGAGGATGAAGATCTCAAGCCTTGGAGTCTTCTCCAAATCCTCTCAATGAGTAATCCTCAATAAGACAAGCGCTGGTCTTATTTTATTAACATGCCATCAAATTATAAAACAAACTAAGTAACGACCCATTAATTAATAGAATTAATTTCAATGAATAAACCGCCCAATTAATAGGAGCGTTTAAGAGTTTAAGGAAATGTCCCAGTTGACTATCATTTAAGAGGGGTGTTGCAGGAGCGTTACTTAGGGGAAAAGAAACGGTGGGGATCGTGCAATCCCCACCACACAAATATCCTACCAAGAGGGTAGGATATTTTTGGATTGCACCCTTTCCGCTTCAACTCAACTTAATTAGCTTTAAGTGGCTTTAAGTGGTTTTAAGTGAAATAAAATAAAGTTGTCGCACCACTTTATTTTATTTTCTTCACTTAATCCCCAAAAATTAAAAACCACAGCCGACCAAACGCAACTCCAGAAAAGGCGTTTCTAAGAAAATACTGGTGCTGCGATTCCATCGGTGCCTTCAGAATTCGATTCCGAACACCGGTTCAGAAGTTATAAAAACCCGCTCGTTCGTTCACTGAACGTACCGGAGCTAAACTTCGGAAATTGATTCCGGGCACACTGGGCCTCGGAATCAGGCGCCGTCAGAAACTGCGTTCTGGTAAAATCCCAAATAAAATTTAGAAAAAATTTCCCTTGAAATTATAGGGTCTTTACATTACTCCCACCTCAGGGCTTTACGTCCTCATAATGCTTTAACATAAACTAGGGTCACAAAAGCGGTATAGAGCATGCATCTGAGTCTTCCACTCCCATGTGCTCACCTGGAGGTTCCCGTACTGCCAAAGAAAGTGCACCCGAGGAATTGATCATCCTCGTAGGATCCGCTCCTATCGATCCTCGATCCTCACTGGAACCTCTGTGAAAGACACCCCATCGCCATCGTCCAGCTCCCCATGGCCGATGATATGTGAAGGGTCGAGCACATATCTCTTCTGTTGAGATACGTGGAAGTTGTCACACACATGGTGCAATTGAGGTGGATGGGTCAAGCGGTAAACCACCACGCCTACCCAGCTGAGGACCTAGAAAGGTCCGTTGAACCTCGGAGATAACTTTCCGCCTTGGCCACATCTCTGTAAACCACATTGAGGTGAGACCCGTATAAGGATGTTATCATCATCCTCGAACTCATGAGGCCTCCAATTCATATTAGAACTGAAACTCAAAACGACTGCTGCCATGAGGGTAAGGTTGACCGACTCAAGAGTGATCAGTCGCACCCTCCGGAGAATGAGTTTATCCTGTGCTACCTAGGGTTTCCTTTTCTATGACCAAGGAAAACCCATTCCGATGTCATAGTTAAACCACAAACTTTTTGCCTAATATCATAAATTTGTGTATGAACTTTGTTTGCCCAGTTCATACTCCAACCAACGTCGTAAGGCCTCGACGCTGCCACCAAGAGATTCCAACCGAAACTCTCGCCTCGAGGGTCTGATCACACTATCGGCATAAG
Source organism: Viscum album (assembly GCA_963277665.1). Lineage (NCBI taxonomy): Eukaryota > Viridiplantae > Streptophyta > Magnoliopsida > Santalales > Viscaceae > Viscum > Viscum album. Next base: position 103,251,170 of record OY728156.1, read on the forward strand.
TGTGATTATCAAGTCTTCTCCCAATGTATCTCTAGACGTGAGGGTCATGTCTACGACTTACTGGAAACTCTAGGTCTGGGACAAGATTCGTGGAAGGAAGGAATGATTCGTATCAACGTCTGTTACTACGGCAGCTAGTAGTGGACACAAAATATCCCTCGAATCATTTTTAGAGCCATTGGGTCACACTCCTTGAATGCATACAGCCGCACTCTTCCTCCGCCTTCCAGCTCCCTGAGCCAGGCGGGGATAACCAAGGCGGGTGGTTGTAGCATGTTAAGATGTACACCACCTCATGCTGCTCTCCTAGATCTGCCTCCACGTCTGCTGCTTCGCAGACTCATCTCTCCTTTAATATTCCTCTTATGGAAACTTTTAACATGCCCGAGTCTCCAAGACTAGTGCCAGTTTCCTATTTCTTACTGCACTGTGCAGTCTTCATCCGCTCCTGGATGATCTGCACCTTCTTTGCCTACGATCTGAAAGAGCTGCTAAAATTTCCCTTTGCCGAAAGAGAAACTCGGTCTCATCCCCTGGATGAACCATGCCCATTGCCTAATACAGTCAATCTTGACATGAATGATGTATTCATTCCATGGATGACTTCGTAAGGCCTCGACGTAACTACCAAGAGATCCAACTGTCACTCTTGCCTCTAAGGGTCGAGTCACACTGTCTGCATCAGTGTGAGGTCACTGGTTCTCCTCCAGTAGAAATCTCGAAAGTGAGGGTCAAGTCAACAATCTTAACTAGAACCAATCAGTATCAACCAAACAAAAGGAAAGGAAAGGAAACATCACAAAGATAAGTGTCTTTTTACTATTGCAGCTCATAGTACAAAGACACGAATACAATAGCAACATGGCACTAGAAGTACAAGGGACGTATCCACTAGTTCCTCTCCTGTCTACTTGCTCCCGGAGCTCTACTGCCTTGTCCACTGCTTGGCTGTTGCTCAAGCACCTGCCGCTGCTTCAGCCTCGGTGGCTCCTCCAAAGCCTGCGAATCATCTGTACGAGGAGTCGGACGGTCACGTGCCAGGTGACCCTTCCTACCAAATTCATAACACTTCCTACTCCTCGTACGGCTGGCTCTAGTCCTCTTGGACCTCTGCATCATCTGTCTACTGCCCACAGATGACTCGGCTACTGATCGAAAACCCTGCGGAAAAGGCAGAATCTCTTCTACATGCTCGGGGTGTAGAGCTACTGGCACAAACTCCACCCTGAAGAAGGTCTCGAAGTCTTCCCATGTGAAGGTCATCCCTTTGAAAAACTGGAACAAGTGGCTCCACCACCTGCCTGCTGCTACCTGAAGAAGGCTGGCAGCAATGATCACTATGAAGTCTATCGGCATCCCTACTAGCCTAAAGACTCTCACCACAGCCTCCAGCCAATCCTCAGCCGCCTGCAGGTCCGTCTCTCCCCAGAACCTGGGTGGCCTCTGGCGCTGGAAATCGTGCAGCCCGCTCAAGTGGCGTGCTTCGCCTACTGCTGGGGCTGGTGGCATCAGTGGCCCAACGTATGGTAGTACCACTGGTGCCTCCGCTGGTGCCTCAACTACAAGAGGGCCCTGTACCGAAGCCTTGTCGCTCTGTAGGCTGTCAGTACGAACACCCCTCTGGGCTCTAGCTGGTCATTCGTGAAAAGGCATCCTGAAAGAAACAAATATGACATGATCAAAAGATTTATACCTGGTGAGCTGACCTGGTTTGAGCTGATATTTAAAAACTTCTGAAAACACACATGCAATCAGTGTTTTCATGCACAAAGTCTGAAATCAGTTGTCAGGGTCTTGGTGTATGGATACGTCGGCCGCCCGCACCAACACTGGACTCCCTGAACTGAAAACCACACTCGGTACTCTTAACACTATTGCTTCACAGAATGAAAATATCAGAGTTATAAGTTCTGCGGTAGAACCGACTCCTCTGATACCAATTTGTCACGACCCGCCCTCGGGGCCCGTGCCGTGACTACCCCAAGACCGCCTTCCATAAGCCAGGGGCTGGTGACTAGCACCTAAGGTGTAAATCCCGATAACTGGGAAGACATTGCCTTTATAAAAGCAAACAAAACACCACAGAGTACAAGCGGAAGTAAACACTAAGTACAAAAGAAAGTGATGAAAAGTAAATGGGCCAGAATACAAAACCAACTGAAAGTACAACTACAACTGAAAAAATTACAACATAAAAAGACAACAGATGGAAGGATGGAAGCGGCTCCTGGGTCATCCTCCTCGGATCCTACCTGAAGGGTAGGTACAGATGACGCGGCTCCTGGATCGTCCACCATGGATCCTACCTGAAGGGTAGGTACATATAGCCTCCAAAACACTCTCACCCGTCATCCTCCTCCATGTGTCATCTAGTCGTGAAGTCCACCTCTGGATACTGACTCATCGTGTGGTCCACCTCTGGGTACCGTCCCGTCCTCAAACACTGAGCCTCTGTCCGTACTGTCCGTCGTCTAGAACCAACACAATGAGGTGCGGGCATAGCCCGTGCAGGGGTGAGTATAACAACACTCAGTAGGAACCCTGAGACCCTCAAGGTCTCACTAAAACCAACAAGGATAACCACAAAGAAGATCTCAACAGATAACCTCTACTTAGGTGTATGCCCATACATATACCTATGTTATCAAGTAACCCATCTCAATCATGAGGAAACACAAGGATTATGAAATCAACGGATAACCACTACCCAGGTATATACACATAAATATACCTAAGTTATCAAGTAACCCATCTCAATCATGAGGAAACACAAAGGTTAAAGACTCAGTTCAAACCAGGATTTTCATTATCGAAACTGTAACTGCTGAAGAGCCCCGTCTCTGGAGTTAAAAGTAGTCCTGTCAGGACTCCGAGGTACTGCTCACTAACCTAAGACTGTTGAGTTACTCCTCCTGCCGAGTACTGTGGGCCTGCTGCTACAACCAAGTGCTTCCCACCATGGGTCTGCCACTACAACCAAGCGCTCCCCCTCATAGCCTCAAGAGGTACTCCTTCTGTTGAGTACCGCGGGTCTACCGCTACAACCAAGCGCTCCTCCGCCGTGGGTCTGCCACTACAACCAAGCGCCCCCCCTTATAGCCTCTAGAGGTACTCCTTCTGTTGAGTACCACAGGTCTACCACTATAACTAAGCGCTTATCCGCCGTGGGTCTACCGCTAAAACCAAGTGCTTCCCACTGGGCTATCCGAAACACACCGAGTCGATTGGTCAAGTAGTCGTCAGGTCTCAGCCGGCTACACGGTCTCCGTATTCCCCACCCTCGTCTCCAGGAGGGTCCGCTCCACGAGCTTCTGGTTGATACTACAAGTATCACACGGTTCCACGAAGAAGTATCTCAAAGGACCACCTCGTCATAGGGGTCTCAACGCAATAGACGACGTGTCAATCGGACACCCGGTCTGTGAGTTACTAGCCTTTTCGTTCCAGGGCCCCGTTGGTTTCATGTGCGAACCAACCTGGCCGTATCTCAACTGTACCCCTAAATCCCATAGGGTATACTCAAAGGGACCGTTTCTCAACGTGATCACCAACGCCGCTGACAGTTCGTCAAACAGACATCCGATCTGAAAGATATCAGCTTTTCTGTTCCAGGGGCCTGGTTGGATTTTGGGTACAATCCAACCCGTCCACTATACAACAACAACCAAAACTCAGGCTATGTATGCCAAAAGTTCCGTCTCATCAAGAGGAATTCAACGAGACCGACGGCGCGTCAATCGGACGCCCGGTCTGTGAGTTATTGGCTTTTTCGTTCCAGGGGCCCGGTTGGTTTCATGAGCGAACCAACCCGACTGCACTCTGATGGCATCCAAACATCGAGCAGAGTAAGTCAAAAGATCCATCTCACTTAGAGGAAAGAATCAAATTCAACGGCACGTCAATCGGACGTCCGAAGCTCAAGATATGAGCGTTTCCGCTCTGAGGGCCCGGATGGTTTCGTGTACGAACCAACACGGCCGAACCCAAAGTATTCTGAAACCTTGAGTGTGATATAAAGAAACGACCATCTCGATCCAAGGATCGCATCGCCGCTGACGGCGCATCGTTCAGAGGCCTGTAGCTCAGGTTATGAGCAAAAGACCGAAAAGGTCCGAAAACGGGGGGTCTGGGCCCGGACCGACCCGACCCGACCCCCCCCCCCCCTGGGTCGGCCCGAACCGGGTCGACCTGACCCGGATCCGGGTTGGACCCAGCCCGGCCCGGTCTGGACTGGGTGCGACTCGGCCCGAACCAGCGGGTCGGCTCTGCTGGCTCAGCTCGGCCAAGCGGCCGACCGAGGGAAGTCGCGGGGGGCATGCTGCCCCCGCATGAAGCGAAGCCGCGACCGTACGTGGGGCCGCTCAGTGTCACCGGATGCGGCCGGCCCGCTGCGTCCATGCCTCATGTTCCGCGCGTCCGCGGAACCGCATCCCGCCGCTGTGGCTTCAGCCACGGCGGCTCGGTCCGGCGGCGCGCCGGTACGCCGTCGCCTCCGACTGCCGGCGCCGCCGGTGGAGTACGCGGGCCACCGCAGTTGCTCCGGTGGTCCGAATCCATTTTTGTCTGCGCCGTAGTTCATCTCGGGCCCCGTTCTTCACTGTGGAATCAATAAATCATCTCTACGGAATGTTTTGTCATCGTCCGTCGTTCCTCCCACCAAGAAACAAAGTGCGGTGGGTTCGGACTTGTTCGTTGGTCCGCACCCACCGCATTAGCGGTTTGAAACAAGACCATGAATCCCAGCAATTGATAAACCACGTCCCGAAAGAATAATCTGCAAACCAACTAGTTAATTGGTTGGTCCGCGTTCTTTCCTTGGAGGAAAACAAACATAGGTAAAAGAAATCATTTCCAAAACGACCCCTACCTCGTCGTAGTCGTCGGACAAGTTCTTCGCGGAATTGACCGTCGCGGTAGAAGATGATCGTCGCGTCGCGGAAGGGCGTCACTTCATTGGGGTATACGGCGTCGCGTTGACGAACTCTGAGGATCAATGACATACAGATTTAATTATAACAATTAAATCCATGTTGACGTTATAACCCACAAAGAAATAAAAGGGCCGCAATCCCCTACCTCAAGATGCCGATCGAAGATTGTCGCGGGGATGGATCATCATGGAAGAAGCGTCGCGGAGGGAGAATCGTTGGCATCGCGGAACACGGCGTCGCGTCGTCGATCTCTGAGGGTGACAATGTTCTTCGCGTTCTTCACATTCTTCACGTTCTTCGCATTCTTCACGAAGGAGGATGAAGATCTCAATCCCTGGAGTCTTCTCCAAATCCTCTCAACGAGTAATCCTCAATAAGACAAGCGTTGGTCTTATTTTATTAACATGCCAACAAATTGTAAAACAAACTAAGTAAAGACCCATTAATTCACAGAATTAATTTCAACGAATAAACTGCCCAATTAATAGGAGCATTTAAGAGTTTAAGGAAACACCCCAGTTGACCTTCATTTAAGAGGGGGGGGGGGTTGTAGGAGCGTTACTTAGGGGAAAAGAAATGGTGGGGCTCGTGCGGGCCCCACCTCACAAATATCCTACCAAGAGGGTAGGATATTTTTAGATTGCACCCTTTCCTCTTCAACTCAGCTTAAGTAGCTTTAAGTGGCTTTAAGTGAAATAAAATAAACTGTCACACCACTTTATTTTATTTTCTTCACTTAACCCCAAAAAATTAAAAACCACACCCGAGCAAACGCAACTCCGGAAAAGGCGTTTCTAAGCAAATACCAGCACTGCGATTCCATCGGTGCCCTCAGAATTCAATTCTGATCACCGGTTCAGAAGTTAAAAAAACCCGCTCATTCGTTCACTGAACGTACCCGAGCTAAACTTCGGAAATTGATTCCGGGCACACTGGGCCTCGGAATCAGGTGCCGTCAGAAACTGCGTTCTTTTAAAATCTCAAAGAAAATTTAGAAAAAATTTCCCTTGAAATTTCCGCATCTTTACATCTGAGTGGTGGTATTCATGGTGCTATGGGACGTGAGGGTGAACGACCAAATGAATCTTGTGGTGGTTCCATATTTTTTGGCTCCCAGAGAATGACAGTGTTGAGGATGTGATGTTCTACGATGGATTTTGACTCTAGAATGTGAAATCACCTAGACTCTATACAAGGAACAACTCCAGATGAATATCCATGGAATGGAGTATTCAATAGAGCCTATCCATCCATATTTGGATGAATGAGAGGGTATGACTTTTTCCATCGGTACCAGACCTGTGCAATCCTGCACGAGACAAATAGTTGAGTGGTTATGTGAAGGCGGAGGCTTGAAATAATGATGCAGTCATTGGGGAGGGGTAGTTCTTATAGTCTCTTTCTGGGATGACTTTCCTTTTAGGAATTTATAGGTTGACATTGTTAGGGTTCCCAAATACCCTTTAAAGGTGTCATTTGAACATACCAAAAAATTATTTGGCCTATATAGATTTCCCATGACTTATTTATCTCTTGAGATATTAAAATTACAATCGACATATGGTGATCATTTTTTATTATTTCAAAAAAAAAATCATGTTCCCTTTAAAATGTTTCCCATAAAAATGTTTCCAGCCTTTTTATAAAACATTCATATTAATTTGTATAATGATTTTTTTGGAATGAAACCTCTTTTGTTGGGTGTAATCCTACAGGGCATTAGATCACACCCTATATACACCTTTGGGAACATACATACATGGTTATTTATGACTTAGGTAAAGGAAATATGTATCATGATGGAGGTTTGGGTTACTAGTGTTATTCCCTCACAGGTGTTGGTGTTTATGGATTTATGATGATGTTACTCTTGTTGCATGTTGGTTTTTGGGATAATGTAATTGTCACCTTTTCTAAGTCCTTTTCAGTTCTATTTAAAATTATAAATGTTGAATATGAAAATTCATGTACAATGTTTATTTATGTTTATTCAGTTTCATTTATTTATTAATGTTAAATTTTTATGATTTTGTAAATAGGTGAAATCATTACCAAATAATATTGTGATACCCGAGAAATTTTTTTCGGCCCCTAGGGATAAAGAATTCCCTTCAGGTTATTCCATATACTGGGTTGGGTGTCAGTTTGGATGAATCTCTTTCTTGGTTTGTGATAGTAAGAATATGCATATTGCCTTTGGAAAGTGAAGTTCTCAAGTAAGTATTGTATTAATTGAAAATAGGTTCAATATATACTTAGCGTGGTGATGATAATAAAAGGATTATTTTTATGGAAACATGGGAGGATATTGGATGTCTTGATTATTAATGAATCCATTTAATTCCACATAATAAGGTGATTAAGGTGTTGGAGAAAAATAAGGGGATTGAGGTGCTACCATGTTCTATAGAATATGAATCGTGATGATATTCCTTGATGAACTTGAGTGGATAATTTTAAAATGATATGGAATATTAGTGTGGTATTTGTTTAGAAAAGAAAGCAGTAAGGATCAATAAATAAAAGTGGTGTTACAAGAGTATAGAGGTTAGTGTGATAATTGAGAATAAGATCTTTGATTAAATTAAAGAAATGTGTTGGTGAAAAATTTAACACCATCTACAATATCTTTTGAGAAGTGTTGAGGTGTTTGAGAAGTCCTTAAAGATGTATTAAGAGAATATGAGTTTATTCTGGTGATTTATGGGGTTTTAAAAATCCATATATTAATTTTTTTGAATATATCCAAAATTTATATTTTTTTACTCAGCTATTATACAACATAGATGATCTTCTAACAAACTCTTCTAAATCACATATCCAGATGATTCATGTAGATGATTTCATATATTTATGTTAATTATATATAATGAATCTAATTTTCCCAGGGATTAAAATGTTTCACATATCCTATTTTAGTTGTGTAAAAAAATTGGGAACAATGTACCGCATATACAAATTCTACAATGTAATGGGATGATGTAAGAGGACACTACAATGTAATTGAAGTGAACTATGTAGTTGATTTAAATCCACACATCGGATTCTATGGCGTGTCTATTTTTCCCATTTCTGATTTTTACCAGTCATCTATGTATGACATTTTTTGAATGTTACAGATTATAATACTATAGGTTTTCAGAAATCAATTATTTTGAGGATTAAAATATATCAGATGAACTATGCGATGAATTTCAAAGACTAAATATCATGATCATAAAATGGGATCATATTACATGCTACGAATCAATAAAGACCAACTGAGAGTATTTGTTAGTAGATAAAGAAAGATCCAAATTGAAAGAAGAAGGTCGACATGAAAATGTCGAATGATTCCATGCATGTGGGAATTTAGAATGTGTTTAAACAAAGAAGAGTTTTTGGATACTAAGAATGTAATATTTGAATATCATTGTAGGAGAGAATACCCGAGTCTTTTGATAATTTAACAAGGAGGTGAGTACATAGATTTTTATATATCTTGTGAAATATATAATGAAGCCTAAGTATTTTAGAGGTTTTAATGAATATTTGAAAAAAATTAAATAAGTTTTCAATGAATATAAGTAGGATAAAACATAAGTATCAAATATCTGATGTTTTGTAGACAACCACACCACAAATGATAGTGCTATATATTCTTTACAGTTGTGTGGAATATTGTATGATGATTTTGTGGAATATGACTTCATTATCCAAGTCTTGAGGAAATTCAAAATTTGACTCAAGATCTATTGTGATTTAAAAGATCCATATTTATAGAAAAATTACATCGATGATATATTTGAGTTTATTTACAAAGTCTATAGGATTTTAAAATGAATATCAAAGATCTCATCCTCTATATAAGAAGATTAAAGAAATATTAATGTCCGAGATATCAATAAATTTAAGAGATAGGTATGTGAGAAAGTATATTCACACATTACCTTTAAATTAAATATGGGGATGTGAAAAGAAAAGATATTTTTGATTTTTTGACTTCTGGTACACATTCTACAAGTTAAGGGATAACAAAAGAGAGAGTTATCAGTTTTAAAGGTTATGCTGTAATTTCTGTGAATTCTAAAGTGAGAGAAATAGTAAACCCTTCCCCAATAAATTTTATAAAGATAAATAAATAGTTAAATGAGTTGAGATTCCAATGTATCCATAATTCATCCTATGTATTGAAGAAGATAACAAAGAAGGAGAGACAGATAAACCTGTGTTATTACTCCTGTTCATCACATGCATCATGATTCTATGATGATAGAAGATCCACTGTGATTTTAGGACATAATGTGAATGATGGATGAAAATGGCCAATTTGTGTAAAATTTAATTAATCAGAATATAATAGTTAATGTCTTGTTCGGTGGTCCATGAAGGAGTCTTGAAGAATAAGTGATGCATATCTAAATAATTCCATTAAAGAACTCGTTGTAGGATCACAATAATGAATGTAGATGCTCAATATACAAGAGGGGGGTGAATTGTATACATTAAAAATTACTTTTGAACATTTAAATATGGTATAAAACGTTATATTGTTTAATAATTTTAACCAATGTAAATTCACGAGACCTATTAGTTTTATAAAATTGCTAGATTCCGGAAATATAGTTCCAGAAATAAAACTTAAGAGGAGTTTAGAAGGACAAAGATTCTACCTTAAAGCATATAGAATCTTACTAATTAGATTATAAATGTATAAGAAAGTATAAGATAATTATACATTCCATAATAATCAAAATTTAGTGGAAAACACACTTAAAACAATACAAGTAACAAGTATAGAATCTTTTAACCCAAAGAGTAGGGTATCCAACAATATTGGATAAAGGTCCCTTGATTTATACATTCAGAAAAGTCTATCTTACCCTCACCAGGGTAAGCCCTCAATAAGAATATCAGAGTCTGTCTTTCTATCCCTGCAATCCCTTGAACTTCAAGGTAGTCGACACCGCTATCTTCCTTATCAAGTAAGACCTCAAACTTTAATGTAGTCAGCACCTCTGTCTTCCTTATCAAGGAAGTCCTCAAACTTTAAGGTAGTCAACACCTCTATATTCCTATCCTCGGAAGCCCTCGATTGTACACCGCAAAAATTGGAGTCGCACGAAGAAAGATGAACAAGATTTTTAGTACGCACAAAGCATGAAAGTCTCTCCATCCAGAAATAACTTCAGCAATATGTAATCTCTAGAGTTGTAGAACAATCAGTCCATATATTGAGCTCATTCAAATGAGCTCCTGTTTATAGGAATTTCTTCAACGGTTGACTCCCTCCTCCAACGGTCATAATTTTCCTTGAATCTTGGAGGGACCTTTACACATGTCACTTAAACAACGATTAGTTAGAAACAGAATGCACGACATCATTTCATAACTGTAACCTAAGTAAGTAAAATATGGTTACTCAACTAAATCTATTTTTCGGAGTCTAAGGAAAGTTAAAGTTTGGAGTCTAAATTACATGGATATTCAGATTATTTTTTTCAAGGAATTCCGAATCAGAATTCTATAGACTTCAGAGTCTGAATTCTAAGGAAATAAGAGTATGAATTCTAAGGATTTCGGAGTCTGAATTCATAGGAATTTGGAACCTGAATTCTAAGGAATTCAGAGTTGGAATTATAAGGAATTTGGAACCTGAATTCTGAGGAATTCAGAGTCTGAATTATAAGAAATTCAGAGTCTGAATTTTGAGGAATTCGGAGTCCGAATTTCAGAGAATTAGAAGTATGAATTCAGAGGAATTTAGAATATGAATTTTAGAGTATTTTGAGTCTGAATTTCCGAGAATTTGGAGACTGAATTATATGGAATTAGGAACATAAATTTCATAGAATTCAGAGTCTGAATTTTAGAGAATTCGGAATATGAATTTCTAGGAATTCAAAGACTGAATTTAGAACCTAAAAACATAATACTTTATATCTGAGTATTTATTGGATTCCAAGGATTTAGATATGAAACCAATTTTTACACTTTAGAAATAGAAATAGTTGGAAACTAAATCATGAACAATGAAAACAAAGGTAAGGAGAAAATTTCCTTGGGGAAGGAAAAGTTTCTTTATAAAAAAACATCAGGGAAATAAAAAATTTCATTGAGATAGAGTGTTTGTGATTTTCAAAACAAAAGGAATATAAAATTCATAAGGAAATCTTATTGACTCAACAATCTTTCCATTTTTGGAAAGCACAAACATCCTTATTATAATGAATCTAAGGACTTAGAAATTTTATGGAATTGAAAATAAAAACTTATCTCCATTTACTTATGGATCAAATCGAATACAACTAACTCCCCCTTAGGCTTTGGAATCACTAAGTATTGTATTATAGATTTCCTGAATGAGATTATTCATTTTATTGCATTCAAAAATCCTCATTGTTAAGAACATTCCTCTAGATGAACCCCCCTTAGAGAATTATCTTCTTTACTTAGGATTATTTTTAGCATTCCTTTCCCCCCTTTTGTGATTTTGAAAAAGAAATATAGGGAATATACAAATTGGTACCTGAAACATTAGTACTAAATAGCCAAAAAACAATATGGAGACCAACAAAAATTTCATTAAGATTGGAAGTATTTGTAAAAAGAGGAAAATACAACAAAAGATCAGATTGTAATGAAATTATCGCTCTTTCTCTTTTAGAATTAGCTTCTTCACAATTGTTTTTAGATTCTTAAGATCTTTGTGATACTTCTATGCTCAGTTTAGAAACTGATCCTGATCTTCACTTTTCTTCTCTAAGGCTTGAAGTTTCTCTTCTTGAGCCTTAAGAATGTCTGCCTGATATTTCAAGAGTTTTTATTGTTTAACAATCTTCTCTTTAATATCTATTCTAAGATCAATTTACCTATTCCAATTCATGGCAACATAGTTAATCTTTCCATTCAATTACTTAACTTCTAGCTTCTGAGTAGTCCGTTCAAGACTACAAGAAAAATTTTATTTCAAAAAATTTCGACTATGGAAAATTGTTTATTATGAAAAAGTTTATTTACGAAAATTGTTTATTATGAAAAAGTTTGATTACAAAAAATATTGATTACAAAAAATTATGATTAATAAGAAAATGTACTCCCCTTATTAATAGGAGTTTCATACTATATGTAGATAGGTTTCAACAAGAAGTTAATATGAAAGATTACCGTAGAGTTATCATTCCTAACTTATGTTTAATGTATTCAAATATATCAGAGGTTAAAGATTTTGTGAAAATATCAGCAAGTTGATCTTGCATTTAGATAAATTGAAGAATGATATCTACTTTTTGTGTGTGATCCCTAAAAAAGTGATGCCTAATATCTATGTGTTTTTCACGAGAGTGCTGTGTAGGGGTTTTACTTATGGAAATGGAACTAGTATTATCACACAATATTTGTGTTTTGGTAAAACTCATACCATAGTCTGTGAGTCTGTGTTCCATCCATAATACTTGAGCACAACAACTTCCACCTGCTACATATTTAGCTTCAGCAGTGGAAAGTGCTAATGAGTGTTTCTTTTGGAATGAACAAGAAACTAATGAGTCTTCTATGAAATGAAAAGTTCCAGATGTAATTTTCTTATCCAATCTACATCCACCAAACTCAGTATCCGATTTTTTTAAAACAAAATCATTTCCAAGAGTATATAAGAGTATTAAATCCATGGTTCCCTTTAAGTAGTGAAAAATCCTTTTCACTTCCTTTAAATGTGATTCCTTAGGATTGAATTGATATCTTGCACAAAAGTATATTAAAAAAAATTAAGTGTGGGCTACTAGCTTTCAAGTAATGTAGAATTCCTTTCATACCTCTAAATGATGTTTGATCTACTGGTTTCCCATCTTCATCAAGAGAAAATGAATTTGTGGTACCAATAGGAGTACTTATACTCTTAGTGTTTTCATACCCATTATTTTTTAGAATATATTTAATATACTTATGATTTGATATATAGAGTCCTTCTGGTTTTTGAGAAATTTGAAAACCAAGGAACAATGTTAACTCACCCATCATACTCATTTCAAACTCAAATTTCATTATATACACAAAGGAATTAGTTAAATATTGTTGATTTGAACTGAATATAATGTCATCAACATAAATTTGAACAATCAAAACATTTTTCTTATCTTCATTTATAAATAGGGTTAGATCATCATTTCCCTTGACATAAATATTTTGTAACAAAAACACTTTAAGTCTATCAAACCAAGCTCCATGGGCTTGTTTAAGTCCATATAAAGCTTTGGTAAGATTGAAAACATGTTCAAGATGTTTTGTATCTTTCAAACTAGAAGGATGTTAAAAAAAACATAATCTCGAACAAAACCATTAAGGAAAGGACATTTAACATCCATTTGAAAAATTTTGAAGTTGAGGAATGCTGTAAAGTCAAGTAGAATATGAATCGATACAATTCTAGGTACTGGAGAATAGGTTTCTTCATAGTCTATTCCTTCTTGTTGATTATAGCCATTATCAACCAATGTAGCTTTATTTCTTACAATGATTCCATTTTCATCACACTTATTTTTGAAAACTCATTTTACTCCAATAATTGATATTTCCATTGGTCTTTAAACCATGGTCCAGACTTTATTCCTTTAGAATTCATTTAGACCATCTTGCATAGATTTTATCCAATCATCATCACCTAAAGCATCATCAGTGCTTTTTGGTTCTAATTGGGAAAGGAATGCTAGATGTTCTACTTCATTTCTTAAGGAACTTATAGTCATTATATGTTGATTTATATCACCAATGATACTATCCCTGAGATGATTCTTAAGAAATAACTGATTTGGGTTTTGTAAAACCTGTTCATCAACATATCATAGGAAATATTCTGGGGTAAATTCTTTATAAAAATTTTCTTGGAAATTTTATGTATCAGAAGGATCTTATATCAAGGGTTGATAATTAGTTTTTGAAAACACATATGAAGATGTAGGTTGAGGATGTTTAAAAACAAAGGGATTGGTTTCATAAAATTCAACATGTACTGTGTCTTCAACAATATATGTATTCTTATTAAAAACTCTATAAGCCTTATAGGTTGTGGAGTATCCTAAGAAAATTACTTCATCAGGTTTTGGTGTGAATTTGTATAGATTATCTTTGGTATTCAAAATGAATACTTTGCAACAAAAATCCTTGAAGTAGGGAAGTGTAGGTTTTCTACCATTCCATAACTCATAAAGAGTTTTATTAAGAAAATGTCTAATCGAAACACAATTTATAGTATAACAAGCCCTACTTACAGATTTATCCCAAAAATGTATGGCTACCAAATATTCAATCAACATGGTTCTTTTTATCACTTGAAGAATTCTGTTTCTTCTTTTAACAACACCATTTTGTTGAGGAGTTATTAGTGTTGAGAAGTTATGAGTAATTCCTTTTCTATGAAAAAAAGTTTCGAAATTAGAATTTTGAAATTCTCCTCTATGATCACTATGAATAGTTATCAAATGAATATTTTTCTCATTTTTAACATGGGATCTAATACTTTTGAAATAAGAAAAAGCATCAAATTTCATTTCTATAAAATAGACCCATGTAAATCTAGTGTAATTATAAACTAAGACAAATACATAATATTTTTCTCCAATGTTTCAAGTTTTCATTGGACCAAAAATATCCATATGCACCAACTGTAATGCATTAGTGGTTGAGACTTCACTGACCAATTTAAAACTTGATTTATATTTCTTTCCAGATTGACAAGGATCAATAACTTTTTAAGAATCAAATATAAGCTCTAGTATATCCTTAACTAGTATTTTCTAATATAGTTTTCATAGGTTCTTAAGGTTACAGTGTCCCAACCTCTTATTCCCTAACCAATAATGATCTTCCATTGCACTAAGAAAACGTAAATCTTGGTTCCTAAGGTCTTCTATGTTTAAAGTGTAAACATTCTCTTTCCTATGGGTAGAAGGAATAAACTCTTCATTGGAATTTTGTATTAAACACTTATCATTCCTAAAAATCACAAGGTAACCTTTATCACATAATTGACTTTTTCTAATAAGGTTGTACCTAAGACTCTTAATGAATAAAACATTTGAAATAAATGTTTTTTCTAAGAAGAATAATATTACATATACTAATAATTTCTCCCTGAGCATTATCTTTAAAAGTTACTTTTCCTCCTTTCAGTTTAATAAAATTTTTAAAGAGGTTTTTGTTACTAGTCATGTCTCAGGAACATCCACTATCCATGTACCATGTATTTCTATTGGAACTATATTTACATTCCTGAAAATAAAAATGTTAGACTTTTGGAGCCCAAACATTATTGGATCAAGATACATCTGAAAGAGAAATTTTAGGAATCCACATTTATTTTAAAAAATAAGCTTTATGAAAACCAAAAGACTGCGTTTTGTTTAAGGGACAATTTTTTCCCAATTCCCACCACATTTACACTTAGTTCAGAATGGAGCACTTTGAGGTACAAAATAATTGTTACTAAAAATTTGTTTTGAATGAGTATAACCAAATCAAAAATTATTCCAGAGATGTCAAATTTGGGAATACATTTTATCAAATTTTTCCTTACCTAAGGTAAAGATTGACAAACACTTCCTCATGGAAAATATTTCTGAATTTAGTCTAATAACTATGTTTTTATCATAAAAACATTAGTTTTAGCACTAGAGTTAGTCTCTAAAACAATTTTCATATAAATTACTTTATCTAGATCCTTAGAATGTTTATTCTTATCAAAGTTAAATTCCTCAAGGGTTTTTGAAATACTTTCAAAATAATAAAATTTCTTATCAAGATCTTTAGAAAGACCTGATACTTATTTAGTAAGAATAGAAATTCTAGAATTTTCCTTATCATGATTTTTCTTGAATTTGGATTTTTCATTCTCAAGGAGATTAGTAAACCTAGAAACTTCTTCATAAGTAGGTAAAGTATTATCTTCATTAGAAGAATATTATTTATCCTAGTATTCATAATATTTACTATCACAAAGATTAGAATTCAAGGTTAAATTGGCTATCGATTCAGTATTGGGTACCTTGGCCGTTAAACAATGATTTTCAATAGGTAACTTGGTATGTAAACCAAGATTCTTATGACCAGAAGATTCGTAGTCTAGTGATTCTTCAGAAGAGTCTCCACCATTGGCACTCCAGGTGTCATTAGATTTCAAAACATTATTAGATTTATCTTTTTAGTAATTCTTTCTATTCCTCTCAGAATGCTTTTCCTTTCTATTCTTTCTCTTAAGCATATGACAATATGGACTTATATTCCCTGCTCACTTTCATTCATAACAAGTGACTTCAGAGTCATTCTTTTACTTAAATTCTTTATTATTATATCTATACTGAAAATATTTCTTCCCAACAATTTTTTTCGCCTTTCGACCAAGATTAGATAGTTTATTCTCATAATGTTTACTTTCTCTTGATTCAGATAATATAGTGAATTTATTAGATTTGGATCTTGTAACCCTTTTAGGAGTCTTGGATTTCATATGATTTGAAGTAGTTGTAAAAGAAACACTTCCATTTCCACTCTTCTTTTAAATATTATCAGCATATCTGTTCATTCTGGTTTCATAATGAAGAAGGGTTCCAAATACATCATCAAGAGAAATCTGAGTAAATTTTTTAATTTCATCTATAGTTGTCATCTTGGATTCCCATTCATTAGGCATGATGTCTATAATCTTCTCAACAAGAGATTCAAAATCCAAACCTTTCTCACCCATTGATTTTAATCTATTGACAATAGTCATTAATCTTTGATGTACCTTACTTATAGGTTCTTCACAAGGAAAGAAGAAACCATGATACTCATCTCTAAGCATAACTCTTCTAGTTTCGATAACATTGGAAGTTCCAAAGTGAGTTACTTGAAGCTTCTTCTAAATACAATTTGTAGATTTTCCAGAAGAAATATGTCTATATATATTTCAGGTTATGCAATACAGAAAAATATTTCATACCTTGTAGTTTAGTTGATATTATGAATTTTCATGATTAGTAAAAGCTCTGAATTCCTTATAAAGAATCTTGTAATTTCCAGTAAGCATAACAAAGTTTTCCACTCCAGTGTTAATAAATAAAATTCTTCATATGATCTCTCCAAAATTCATATTAATTCCCATCAAATATATGTGGTATAGTAGGATTAATATTTTCAATTGCACCAAGACTCATTCCTGATATCTGAAAGAAAATATATTTCCACAAAAAAATTTTATTAATAAAAGATTGTAAACAGGTATAAAAATACTAAGCAAGGAAAATATAGAATAATGTAAACTTGAGAAAGAAAACATATATGTGAATATAAGTATTTCTGATACTTGCTTTGATACCAATTATAGGATCGAAATGATGAATGTAGATACTCAATATACAAGAGGCGGGGGGGGGGGGGGGGTGAATTGTATACTTTAAAAATTACTTTGGAACTTTTAAATATGGTATAAAACTTGTTATTGTTTAACAATGTTAAATAAGGTAAATTCATAAGACCTCTTAGTCCTACAAACATGAAAGATTTCCGAAATATAGTTCAGGAAATGAAACTTAAGAGAAGTTTACAAGGACAAAAATTCTACCTTAAAGTGTATAGAATCTTTCTATTCAGATTATACTAGAATATTAAAGTATAAGATAGTCATACTTTCCTTAATAATCAAAATACAGCCAAAAAAATACTTGAAACAATATAAGTAACAAGTATAGAATCTTTTAACCTGAAGAGTAGGGTATCTAACAACATTGTATAAAGGTCCCTTAATTTATACTTTCAATAAAGTCTGTCTTACCCACACTAGGGTAAGCCCTCGATAGGAATATCAGAGTCTTTCTTGCTATCCCCACAAGCCCTCAAACTTCAAGGTACTCGGCACCTCTTTCTTCCTTATCAAGGAAGTCCTCAAACTTTGAGGTAGTCAGCACCTCTATCTTCCTTATCATGGAAGCCCTCTAACTTTATGGAAGTTAGCACCTCTATCTTCCTATCCCTAGAAGCCCTCTATTATACACAACAACAATCAGAGTCACATGAAGAAAGATGAAAAATATGTTCAGTACGCCCTAAAGCATGAGAGTATCTCTCTCTAGAAATCACTTTAGTAGCATGTAGTCTCTACAGTTGTAGAATAGTCAGTCCAAGCACAGAGCTCATTCAAATGACCTCCTTTTTATAGGCATTTCTTCAACGGTCGACTCCCTCCTCTAACTGTCATATTTTTCCTTGAATTTCAGAGGGACCTATACATGTGTCACTTAAACAACAGTTAGTTAGAAACAGAACGAATAATATTGTTTCATAACTATAACTTGAGTAAGTAAAATATGGTTGCTCAACCAAATCTATTTTTCAGAGTCTAAGGAAAATAATGTTTGGAGTCTAAATTACATAGATATTCAGATTATGTTTTTCAAGGAATTAAAAATCAGAATTATATAGACTTCGTTGTCTGAATTCTAAGGAAATAGAAGTCTAAATTCTAAAGAATTCGGATTCTAAATTCTAAGGAATTATGAACCTAAATTCTGAGGAATTAGGAGTCGAAATTCTAAGGAATTCAGAACCTGACTTCTGAGGAATTCAAATTTTTAATTCTAAGGAATTTAGAGTCTGAATTTTGAGGAATTAGGTGTTTTAATTCTAAGGAATTCAGAGTTTGAATTATGATGAATTTAGAGTCTGAATCTCAGAGAATTCAGAGTCCGAATTCAGAGGAATTCCGAATATGAATTTTAGATAATTCGAAGTCTGAATTTCAGAGAATTAAGAGTCTGAATTTCAGAGAATTTAGAATTTAAATTTCATAGAATTCGTAGTCTTAATTCAGAACCTCAAAATAGAATACTCTATATATAGTTATTTATAGGATTCTAAGGTTTTAGATATGAAACTGATTTTGACACATTAGAAATAGAATGAGTTAGAAACTTAATCATGAATAATGAAAACAAAGGTAAGGAGAAAATTTCCTTGAGGAAGGAAAACATTCCTTACAAAAATACTTCAGGGAAATAAAATTTTCTTTGAGATAGAGCGTTTGTGATTCTCAAAACATAAAGGAATAGAAAAGTCATAAGTTAACCTTATTGACTCAACACTAGTGGTTCCAGTATAAACATAAATTTATTTGAGAAGAGGATGCTTCTTTCTAGATACTTGTGTTCTAATTGAAATTCACTAGAAATCAATAAAAATTTATAGTAAGAAAAAAGTTTATGAACATGAAAAAAATTAAACATGACAAGAATTAGTCACTCACAATGAGGCTAAACTATATAAAAATCATTGTGTGATTTTAAATTTATTATTTTTTTACTGAATTCTTGGATGAGGGTTGATTATGCATAAAAAAATGTATATATATTATCAGATACAAAGGTTTAAGTATAAGAGGGGATATTTAAAATGAAAATAAAACTTTGTAAAAGGGGACACCTGACTCACCCCCTCTCCGGTGTCTACTCGGTCTTATTTGGCTCTAAATGTGCTATCAATGGGGGGGGGGTCCCTTGACTGGATCATATTTTTTGTTTTTATTTTTAAAATTTTCTATATAATGTATAGATTTTAAGAAGTTAAATTAGTGTCTTAGTTGTTCAAATTAGTTTCTATAACTGTTAATGATGATGTAATATACATGAATGTTTCAGCAAAAACATTAAAGAAAAATAGGAAGAAAGTGAAAAATAAATTGAGAAAAATCTCAATAAAATATCAACCACTACTTAAACATAATCAAAATGTAATATTCTCATATATCAAATATATTGAAAATGATCATTTTGATGAAACATGTCCATGTTGTAGAGAGTGTCAAAAGGATGAAGACATTAAAAAAGTAGAAGCCATATACTATAAATTTAAAAGGCATGTGAATAATGTTCCTTTTGAGTATTTCATATATATAAATAGATTTTATAAGGAAATTATTGATAAAAAAATAACTATAAAAGGAATATAAAATAATAGAGTATACACTAAGAATTAAATTCAAATGTTTGAATTCTCTCACTAACCTCTTGGAAGTAAATGAAGAGTTTGTGACTCTATACAATGAAATGGTTTAACTATTTAATGAAAATTTTAAAGGCAGAATTTGTGAGAAATTAGTAATTAATGTTTTTATTATGGAATTTATCCATGTGTTTTAAAATATACTAAAACCTACTATGAATTTTGAGGATGAAAAACTTCAGATAATGTTAAAAAAGTTTAAGTACATTGATAAATCTTTATAATAATACAACATAAAATATGAATAATTAATTGAAAATATGATGTATTAGTGGGAATAAAGGCCAATATTTATTGAGGATGAGGGTAACCCCCTCAACATGAAGAATCTATAATTTGAGGCAAAATTGAAAAATATAGAATCTCAAAAACTTTTTAGTAAATGTATTTCATTGATTAGAGAAGATTTAAAAAATGAAATTTTTTGAGAATGTTGTTAAAAAAAGTGTATTTGGTGAAGTAATTCATGAACTTGAAACATTGGTCAATGGATTTAGAGATGTCAAAAATTTTTATACTTCGGAAAAAACTAACAATGTAAAAAATATTTACTTAGTGGTATATGTAAAGGCCAATATAGAAAAAGATTATATTTAGAATATATATGGTATATAATAATCATATAAAGCTACTCTTGGTGTTAAGGAATACAAACTAGAGTTTAAATCTCACAGAATCAATGTGCTTGATAATTAATTAACTAAATGAAGAAGTCAACTTGAGGATCAAATTAAAAGGATGAAGAGTGAATGTAATGGAAGATTAAAAGTTTTGGATATTGAGAAGATTTACCTCAACATGAATTGTCTTTAATTGGGATCAAAATGGAAAAAATTGAAAGAGATTCATATTGAAACTTCTAAAGCTGTTGAAAAGAAGAATGTTGTTATAAAAGCATATGATAATATCGTTGTATCTAAAAAGAATAATACAAGTGACAAGAGGATTTTAGAACCATATCATTACCAATATACTATAATCCCATGGAAGAAGGTTACCCAAACCCCATTTAATGTTTTTTTACTAATGTAACATCATTTGATAATTTAGGTTCAAGGTAAAAATATAAGAAAGTGTGATAGAAATAATTTCCAATAAATCCACCAAATCATCAATAGTGGTTATAGGAATGTAAAATAATAAAATCTACCCGAATAATTCTCATAAGAAAGATAGTTAAACCTAAAGATAGTAATAATATCATATAGGAAAACCTGGAAAAATTAAGACCAAAATAAAAAGAAAATGAATTATTGGCTATTGTTGGTACTATTGGAAGTTTGGGAATAGGGACATTTATTTTTAGAACAATGAATAAAATTATGAATGTTATAGGTGGCCCACTACTAGGGGAGAATAACTGAGAAGATACAAAAACCAATTGCACAAAAAAAACTTCATATAAAATGAATAATCTATGTTTTTAAAAACAATATGAATCCTTAGAGAATTTAAATGATTTATGAAACTTATATGGTCATTATTACGAGGAATGATATTTTTGGTTAATATAGTACAACTCATATAATTATAAAAGAATAAGACATTAGTAGGTGATAAAAAATAAAAGGATGAATGATTAGCCTCTCTTTGGTAGGTATCAAGCAAGGAAATGTGTTCAATAATAAGAGAAAACTGAGTACACTACTCCCAAAATGTCTCAAATAAATGCTGTAGAATATGTATTAAAATAAAGAAAGTGATTTTAATATTTTAAAAGAATCTACACCAAGAATCAATGTAAAAAAACTACTGAGAGTAATTTAATAATTATAAAGTAGGATTTAAGGAAAGAATCAATCCAATAAAGTGATACAAGAATTGTTTTTGTGTTTGATAAAATTCCTAAGAAATAGGTGAATATATTACTTAGAAGATATAAATACAAGGTTGAAAATAATCCTTGTGAGGATTATGAACAATATGGATTAGTCCCAAAATATATTTTTGTTTTTCAGATAACTAAATTGGAAAAGGAAAATGGTTAGAATAATTAAAAGAAAAATTATTGGTAAAGGAAACGATATAATTCTACAAGAAGATCATGAATTTCAAGAGAGGTCATAAAAAATGAAAATAAAAGTGTTAAAGAAGAATATTGTGGGATGTGAAAAAATGGTCGAACATTGTGCTAAATAATTTTTAACATGTTTTTGAAACATAATAGGAATTCCTTAAGAAATTGGGAATCACACCAAGTGAAGCATTTGAGAAAATATAACACAATAAAATTATAGTAATTAATAATTACATGTTTCTCAAA
Organism: Viscum album; assembly: GCA_963277665.1. Taxonomy (NCBI): domain Eukaryota; kingdom Viridiplantae; phylum Streptophyta; class Magnoliopsida; order Santalales; family Viscaceae; genus Viscum; species Viscum album. The sequence goes on from OY728156.1 coordinate 103,273,370, forward strand.
TAATCACAGTCTTGAAAAAATAAAGGGTACACAAGAATGAATGGAATGATGGAAGAAGAAGGTAATATTGTGTCCTTGATATTTTAGGTGGATATAATAACTACTTTAAAAGTAATTCAATAGTTTAAGTTGAGTAAGAAACCTATTGAAGAAAATTATAGTAAAAAATAATAACATTAAAAGGAAATAACATCCCAGGTTGAGAGTAATCTCTTAAAATCAGTGATACTTCTAATAACTCAAAATTACCCACCTTATTCTTTATTATTTTTTATTTGTGCTAATAGGTAGGTAATTAAAGTAAATGTTGGATGTTTTCATATTGTAAAACATATATATATTGTTCCTCATTGGTTATACAAACTACTATGAAATGGAAGAAGAAGAGTACTTCCCTTAAGAGAGAAAATTTTATAAGGGGCTATCAAACAGCACAATTTATGTGAATCTAGAAACTATGAAAATATTGACATCCATATAAATGAAAGAAACAATTAATAGTAATTACACATTAATCACTTATATCTGTTTATATTAACCATTTTTGGATGAGGAGGGTTATTAAATTCACATGAACTATTTGGATGGGTTTGTTAAAATGTGTATAGGTTAGATATTTCTTTATGAAAAATTGGTTTAAAAAAACTCCATGAATGAGTTTTAAAAATGGTATCACCTGCATGGTAGTGAATCTAATGTATATAAAACCTTGGTTATATATAACTTGTTTTCTACAATGGTCTATCCCATGTAGATTTAAAGTAGATCAACTAAAGGATATTTATTAAGAAAACCCTATGGTACTATCCTTCTCTCAGAAATAGTGGGAATATTACATGAGTTCATTGAAAGGAACAAGAAGATATGAGATGACCCTTACATTTAAGTTTCTATTTTTTGTCAATATGGGGGAGTAGAATGAATCTATCCAATAAAAAATGTTGACATTGAGGATTGTTATTTCCAACAAATTCAAATAGAGAGTTGAAGTTCCCAAGTAAGTATTTAATTTTTTATATCATATTCAATTTGTGTTTAGATTTTAGATGATTATTATTTGAGGATTTTTATATAAAAATGTGGGGGAATTAGATTTCATGACTCTTAAAGACTCCATGTAAGTCCACAAGATAACTTGATTATGGTTCTGCCAAAAAATAATGGGATTGAGGAGCTTCGATGTAGTATGAAAAATGAATCAGGAGGCTACAACATGAAGATATTGAGTGGGGAATTTCAAAATAATGTTGAAAAGTAGTTTGATGATTGATTGGATGATCTTTGAAGGAATCAAAGGCATTTGTTTTTTAATGAAGAAGAAAAGTCAAAAATATCTTTTAATAAGTTTTTATTTGTTTGAGAGGATCTAGAAGTCAGTAGAAGATAAGATGAGTTTATTTTTGTGAAGTATGGAGTTCTACAAATCATTGTATTCATTTTTTATTATGAATGAATGTAGTGGATATGAAATATAGATGACCTTCCAGGGAATATTGATGAATCACGTAGCCAAATGATTCATGCAGCTGATTTCAAATATGTATGTGAAATATAGTAAATGTATCTTATTTTTCCACAAAGAAAAATGATTCACATAACTGATTTCTAATACATAGTAGAATTCAAAATAGAGTACCACTAATCGAAATATCATTACATAAAGGGTCAACATAAGAGGATACTATGACATAACTGAAGTGAACCACATAGGTTATTTAAATACAGGTATAAGATTCTATGGTGTGTTTCTTTTTCATATAGAATATTTTCACAACTGATTTTCTTATTTTAATTTTGGATTTATAAAATCTAAAATTCTAAAGGTTTCCACAATTAAAATAGTTTGAGGAGAAAAATATTTCAAATGATTATTGTGATCTGTTTCAAAGATATGAATATCAAGATCCTATAATGGGATCATGATACAAATTGAAAATCAAGAAATATTAGCTGATAGTTGTTGCTGGTAGTTGAATAAAGTTCCATTCCACAAGAAGGAGGTACACATGGAAATGTTGAATGCTTCAATGCATTTAGACATTTCATATGGGGTTAAATGAATATTTTTTTGTATGATGAGAATGGGATATTTGAATATGAAAATAAAAGAGAATACTGAAGTCTTTTAGGAATTTAATGAGAATGTGAGTGTGGGGAAATTTATATATCTCATGAAACATTGAATGATGACCAATTCTTCCATATGTATTAATTAGGATTTGAATGATAATTTATATTAGTATTTAGGTGAATTTAAGAAGGTCAAAACATGTTTATAAAGTTCTCAAGAACTGTAGACATCCACATCACAAATGATGGTGTTATATCTTCTATACAACCGTATTGAATTTTTGGTAATAATTTTGTGGAACAGGACATCATTATCCAAGTCATATTGAAAAATAAAACTTGGTCTCATGATTTTTTGAGGATTTAAGAGATGTATTTATTGAAAAAGTATACGGATGATATATATTAGTATAATGATCGAGTCTAAAAGAGTTTTAAAATAATACATACAATATTTAACATTGTTGAAGAAGATTATATGAATATTAAATTCTAAGATTTTATTAAATTTAATTGAGAAGAATGTGAGAAAATATATTTGAACATCACTGTGAATTTTAATATGATATGGTAAATATGGAAATTTGTGTTTAACTTAGTGATATATGAAACACATTTTATAAGTTAAGGAATTAACAAAGAGAGATTTCTCAACTTTGAATGTTATACTATATTTTTTATAAATCCAACGATGAGATAAATAGTAAACCCTTTGAAACAATATTTTCCAAAGAGAAAAATATGTAGTCAAAGTAGGTAATATCCTGACATAGACATGAGACATATTATATGTTTAAGAAGAGAAATATGTAAGATAAAACAAGAAATCAGTGTTGTTTATGACAACCCTGCTTTTATTACAAACTTAAACATGATTTATTACATAAAATATTCACTTGATAAAACATGGATGATCGAGAATTATAGTGTCTTTGGGGATTAGGATCATTAAATAACAACTTAAAACCTGAAATACAACATATTTATTGAAAAATTCCTTTACATGACCACTACAGTCCCTCATACTTAGCATTGTATGGGATAACCTGAGGACATGCATAAGAAAAGGGGTGAGCTATAAAGCCCAATAAGGGAATAAAAATACAATACATGAGGAGTACAATACATGTTAGAAAATTGGAATATCAATAGATCACAAGAGAAACATGAACATAATGGCATGATAAAGCATGATAATCATAATATGGAAATGTAGCAACAACACTTAACATGGAATTACCATGAGCCAAGGCTCATTGCACATGGAGGATGACTAAATCCTCATTGAACATAAAGCACTAGTAAACCCTCGTTGCCCTTGAAATAGCATGATTCAAAACTCATGGCACATGACGTATCATGATACTATACTTTACCCAATGCATTGGAGCGCTATAAGGGGGCACCCTTCTTAAACATTTCATTTCATGCATAAGTGTGCCACATGGATCATAAAGCATGGATTCATAAAACACAACCATTTATTCCAGAATAAAGGAATGTGTAATTCATACATGAAAATTTATAATCAATATGTAAATTTTCATAAAGGTGAATACCCTTTATGGAGAAATGGGCATGGTATTCACTACACAATGGCATTGGCTTAGCAAATCGGTGCGATTTCAGCAGCATAACAGCGTGACTTAAGAATTCATAAAAATGGCTGATGAGAGAGAAAGGGGTTTATCATCATATTTACATATAATGGATAGTAAGGAGGTCATATAGATACATGTCCCAACAATTTTAATGGAATTTAGATTCATGATACAAAAGTATTACTTGAATGTAAATGAGGAGAGAGAAGTTCTTTTTGGAATTTTGGCATAGAAACAGTTGTACATGGGAGGAATTTAATGAGTGAGAAAAGGGTTTCACGTCATTAAAACATAAATAGGGCAGTATGAGAGAGGTTATAAACCATACCCAAACATTCATAATAGAAATTAAAATGGAAAAACAACTTAATGAAAATTGGACAAAAATGAGAAAGGAAGAAAAACCCTTACTTGGAATTGTGCTTCCAAAGGCTTGAGAGAGGCTTCTTGGGAGCTTAGGGCACCTTGGGAGGATTCTATAGAGAGTAGGGCAGAGGTTGGACGAACTCCAATGTATTTTAGTGATGAGGAAGTGTGATCTTGTGTGGGTTTATATAGGAAAGGTGAGTGAATTCTTTATTATTTAGGTTTGGGACCCCTTACATTAAACTAATCCAAACCACAAATCAGCTCATGGTTTTTGCCCATGGATTTTGGAAAAGGGTAGAGGAAAAAAAAAATTTATAAGGCCAAAGTAAAAACTTCTTAAAATAACGGGGTTTCTTATGTGGAGGTGAGTCACACTCCCATGGAAAATAATTTAAAAAGACAAGATGTTTAATAAGTCTTGACGTGTCCATTAATGTTTTGTTAAATAAGTAAAACAAACCCAAAATCACATTATTTTAATGTTAAAACATATATTGGCCGAACATAAAGCTTATAGTATTTTATTACATCACTATTGGGTCATTATGATGTCATAAAACTGATTATATATTTAAACGGTATTTAAATTTTACCCAAAAATTTGACTGTCTTAGAAAATTATGTAAAATTAACCATTGGATAATTTTGACATCCTGATTCATGAAATAACATTTATTTTATCTAAATATTTTTCTAAATATGTTAATTATCACATTTTAAAATAAAAATGACATTTATAAAAAATTCACAGGTTGTGACAAAAATGGCTTTCAAACCTTAATAAAAATTACAATTGTATTCATAAAATTTTTAGATAATTTATATTTAATAAAAAATTAATTTAATAATAATAATAATAATAATATTTTATTAAAATATTATTTAATTCAAATATTCCTTAATGTAATAAAAGATAATTCTTAATTAAATAATAACTAAAAACACTATTTGTACTTTAAAAACTATTTACAATGTATGTATGATGACAAGAAAGTATATTTATTATTATATACAAAAATAATGTACATGAACATAGTACTAGCAATTTATTACATAAACCCTTAAAACAGCTGCATAAGACCTAAGGGTAAGGTGTGTGATGGTGACAGTCTCTTGGGGTGGCTCAGATAACATCGCTCGAGTGGTAATCTCTATCAACTTCCACTTTTCTTGTAGACGGTCCCGTTCGAGTTTGACATGATGAAGTTCAGCTTGGTCTTGGTCAAGAGCAAAGCCCAAGGACACCACCTCTTTTCCGAGCTCCGACAAATGGTCTTCGTATGGAGCAATTCTACGGGATGAGGTCATCACTTCTTTTGTCTGAGTAAATTGAGTTTGTTAAAGCATTATATTTATACTAATCATGTTATCACTGTTCAATGACTATAAAAGTAACAGTCAAAATTCTTAACATAAAATCAAAGAATTTGACATTTTATATAAACGTTTTACATAAAGATACATTTAATTAGATCAAGAAGGATTTTGATTAATGAAACTTTGGGTCATTACAATATTCCCCCCTTAAGAAATTTCACCCTCGAAATTTCCTTTTCCAACACTAAAACAGATGTGGGTAACTTAGCTTCATCATTTCCTCTGATTCCCAAGTCTCTTCTTCAAACTTGTGGTTTCACCACAATACCTTGACGAGGGGGCATCGTCTTATTTCATAGAACTTTTTCTCTACGATATAAGATGTTTACTAGTTGCTCCTCATAAGAAAGATCATCCTCCTACTGTACCACCTTAGAAGAGAGTACATGTGAAGAGTCGGGTATGTACTTCCTTAAGAGGGATACATGAAAGACATTATGTACTTTGTCCATGGTAGGTGGAAGTGCTAGTCAATAGGCCACATCCCCGACACGATCTAGAATCTCGAAGGGGCCGATGTACCTTGGACTTAACTTCCCTTTCTTTCCAAACCTCATGACCTTCTTCCATGGAGATATGTGTAGAAAAACCATGTCTCCAACTTTAAACTCAAGGTCTCGTCGACGATTATCTGTATAACTCTTCTGTCAAATCTGGGCCGCCTTGATATGTTGTTGAATGGTTTTTACCTTCTCCACCATTTCTTCGACCATTTTTGGTCCAAGCTGCTTACATTCACTGACCTCATCCCAATATGCCGGTGTTATTCACCTTTTCCCATACAGGGCTTCATAATGTGCTATTTGGATGCTCAAGTGGAAACTATTATTACAAGAGAACTCAACCAGAGGAAAATGTTGATCCCATCATCCTTTAAAGTCCACTGAGAATGCTCTCAAAATTTCTTCAAGTGTTTGGATAGTCCGATCAGATTGGACATCAGTTTTAGGATGATAGGCCGTACTGAAGTTCAGTTCAGTATTGAGAGCATGTTGAAGACTCTTCCAAAACATAGAGGTTAATCTTGGATCTCATTCAGACACAATAGATAGTGGCACTCCATGCAGCCTTACAATTTCCTTGATATATATCCGTTCTAGTTCATCCAATGAGAAATCCTCCCAAATAGTAATGAAGTGTGTAGTCTTTGTAAGAAGATCCACCACAACCCAGATTGCATTGTTGCCTTTGGATGTCCTCATAAGTCCGTTGACAAATTCCATTGTGATGTTATCCCATTTCCATTCTAGTATGGGCAATGGTTCCATCATCCCCTTACACTTTTTCCTCTCTGCCTTCACTTTCTAGCACACCAGGCACTTTGATGTATATTCATCGATCTCCTTTTTCATATTATCCCACAAAAAGTTTTCTCAGAGATCTCGATACATCTTTGTGCTCCCTGGGTGAATAGAGAAATCTGAACTATGCAGATCATCCAAAAGTTCCTTCTTCTGCTCTGGACTTGATTGAACACATATTCTTTTCCCAAATCCCACAATTCCTTCTTCATTAACATTAAACTCTGATGATTTCCCTTTTTTTGACAGCCTCTAATTTTTATTGAATTCACAAATAATCCTTTTGAACATCCTTTAAACATTCCAAAAGAGACGGTTGAGAAATCATTTGTGAAAGGATTGATGATGTTCCATTATTTATGATTCCCATGTCCATATTCATCAAGTCTATGAAGATTGGATCTTTTTAAATTCTCATCATTGATAGAATCGTTGGGTCCTTTCTACTTAGGGCATCTTCCACCTTGTTTGCTTTCCCAGGGTAGTAATGTATTGAACAGTCATAATCCTTGATGAACTCTATCCATCTTCTCTGGAACATATTAATCTCTTTCTGTGTGAATATGTATTTAAGACTCTTGTGGTAAGTATATATCTCACATTTCTCCCCATATAAATAATGCCGCCAGATTTTCAAGGAAAAGATCACCGCCGCCAACTCCAGATCATGCATTGGATAGTTTCGCTCATGGATTTTCAATAGCCTTGAGGAATAGGATATCACTTTATCATTCTACATCAGCACATATCCTAAGCCCTTCTTCGAACCATCACTGAATACCAAAAAAATTTCCCCACATATGTGTAAAGTGTGCACAGGCGCAATGATAAGCCTCCTTTTCAAATCCTTGATGCTTTCTTCGCATTCATCACTCCAAGAAAAATTTACTCCCTTTCGAGTTATCTTTGTAAGAGGGTTGTAAAATCATGAGAAATTTCTCACAAATCGTCAATAATATCCAGCTAACCCTAAGAAGCTACGGATATACTTTACCAATGTTGGCCACGACCATCCCTCAATTGCATCTATTTTGGAGGGATCCACAAATATCCCATTGCTTGTGATGATATGGCTCAAGAATGAGACATACTTCAACCAGAACTCAAAATTTCTATACTTTGTATAGAGTTTATCCTTGCGAAAAGTCTCAAGTATAGTTCTTAAATGCTCCTCATGATCCTCTTTGGTTTTGGAGTACTTTATAATATCATCTATAGAGACTACCACAAATTTGTCAATTTAATCTCTAAAGACTCTATTAATCAAGTCCATGAAGATTTCTGGAGAATTAGTGAGTCCGAAAGGCATTACTATAAATTCATAGTGCCCGTATCTTGTATGAAAAGCAGTCTTGGGGACATCTTCCTTCTTCACCCATACTTGATAATATCCCGACCGCAAATCTACATTAGAGAAGTATTGTGCTCCACGTAGCTGATCAAACAAGTCATCAATTCGTGGGAGAGGATACTTGTTCTTTATTGTGATTTTGTTGAGCTCACGATAATCGATGCAAAGGTGAATTGACCCATCCATATTCTTGATGAAGGGAACTGGTGCAACCCATGGTGAAGCACTTGGGCATATAAACCCTTCATCCAGATTCTTCTGTAGTTGTTAATTTAGCTCTTAAATATCCATGACAACCATTCTATATGGAGTCTTGGATATCGGTAGAGCCCCTGGTATAAGTTCAATTTAGAATTCAACATCTCTTCTAGGAGGAAGACCAGGAAGTTCCTCGGGAAACACTTCAGCGAATTCCCTCACAATAGGAATTTCTTCAATGATGGTTTCTTCCTTGGACACAATCATCTGAGCTAGATACGCATTCTTATAAGGTAGTAATATCCATTCTTGAGATGATGGAGCTAAATAAGATTCATCTTCCTCCTTACAATTGTAAAGAATCGGGGGTTGATTCTCCATATGGAGTGTGATTTCCCTTTCTAGAAAATTTATGTTGGCTCTATATAAGGATAGCCAATCCATGCCAAGAATTGCATCAAATTCCACTAAAGGGAGTATGAAGAGGTTCTCCGGGAAATTCAATCCAGATATTATAACAGGGGAGGACTTATATTCATGGGATGCAATGATTTCCCCATTTTCTGTACTCACCGACATCTTACCTTCCATGATTTGTGGTGGTTCTAAGATTGTTATACTAAAATTTAGAGATATAAAAGAATGTGTAGAACCTGAATCAAAAATTACATTCTCTATTCTTGAATGAATATCTAGAGTACCTATCACCACTTCATTGTCGGGGTTCACTTCGATAGAAGTGATGAAAAAAGATCTTCCTTTCTTCCTTGGAGGTTGTTGGTTGCCTCCGAAAACCCTTGGATTAGGGCACTGATTTGAAAAATTCCCCGGTTATTTGAAGTTGTAGCAATGAACAATGTGTTGAGTTTCGAACGGAGCATTCCTCTCCTCTTTCGCAGCAACAGGTCTTTCTTTCCAATAGTTAACAGCTAGGTGCCCTTCTCTTCCACACCTAAATCATTTCCTCGTCCCCTTGAGGCAATTTCCAGGGTGATTCTTTCTGCACTTTTGAAAAGTGGGGTGCTGGATCTTCTTAGCACCGTTGGATTTATCCATCAATCCGCCAAAATTGAAGTCCACCTTATGCTTCTTGTCCCCATGATACCCCTATGACTCCCCGATCTCCATTTCGACCTTGAGGGAACACCAGACAATTTCCTCATAGCTGTCGAAGTCACAGATCGCTAATGCTTTCCGCAGGTTAGGCTTCAGCCCACCAAAGAAGCAGTCAACCTTTCATTCGGGGGTGACAGCAAAGCTGGAAGCATATCATGCAAGTATTGTGAAGTTTTCCTCGTACGCTCTAATAGATTCTTCTTCTTTTTTCTTGAGGGAAAGGAAGTCCCTTTCCATCTTAATCCAGAGGGTGCACGGAAAATATTTATCAAAAAAAATCTTCTGGAAATCCTTCCATTCCAACACCTCAATCTCCTACTCATGCTTTATATTTTTTATCAACATCCACCATTGATCAGCTTCACCCTCCATATGATAAGCCACCAGGAGAACCTTCTCTTGGTCAGAACATTGAAGGATGGATAATATCTTTTCAATGGAGTTGATCCATTGTTCAGCGATCATGGGATCGGATGATCCACTAAAAGTAGGAGGCCTTTGTCTCTTGAAGCTCTCGATAGCAACTTGTTCCTTCTTATGGGGGTTTGGACATTCCTATGGACCCGTGTTTCTATTCAAAGCTTGAGTTAGCTGAGAGAGAATCATGACAAAGTTCGCGATTCCTGCTCCCATTGGATTGGGAATCTCATTAGTACAATCATCACACTGATTTTTTACATCGGTTGTTAGCCCAAGTCCTCCTATTATCGGCCATTGGCTGGAATAAATGGAAAATTATGGGGTAACACATAAAGGTTAATCCAAAGACAAAAGTTTATGACTTATAAATAAACTATTATTTCCTTAACTCATGAGTCTATTGGATTCACTCTAGGATTTTCATGATCTACTTTTTAACATATATTTTAGGGGCATTTTTTTTAATTCCCTTAATAAGGGTTCATACTAAGCTTGTGAATTAATCAAAACATATCCCCCCGGAGTGTTTTAACCATGAGTTCAGCAAGGCCCATTGTTGTGCACTAGTTCCCGTTTGAGTCTAGCTCAAAGCGGTGTTTTCGGGTTTTACCCCTAGGATACATCTGTGCCAGAGCCGACTCTACCTACTCATATCTAGACAGGGATGTATTTGTTTGATAAACCACTAAATTAGTACTTACCAAAACTTAGGGATGTTGTTATTATTCTTAGTATTATATCTATGTATTTTCTAAGGTTTTCTAATCCTAATCCCAAAAATAACTAAACCTATCCTCTGATACCAACTATAACAACCCAGCTTTTATTACAAACTTAAACATAATTTATTACATAAACTATTCACTTGATAAAACATGGATGATCAAGATGTCTAGTGTATTTGGGGATTAATATCATTACATAAAAACTTAAAACATGAAATACAACATCTTTATTGAAAACTTCATTTACATGACCACTACATTCCCTCGTACTTAGCATTGCATGGGATAACCTGAGGACATGCATAAGAAAATGGGTGAGCTATAAAGCCCAGTAAGGGAATAGACATGGAATAAATGATAATTACAATACATGTTAGACAATTGGCATATCAATAGATCACAAGAGAAACATGAACATAAAGGAATGATATATCATGATAATCATAACATGGAAATGTGGCAACAACACTTAACATGGAATTAGCTTGAGCCAAAGATCATTGCACATGGAGCATGAGTAAATCCTCATTGCACATGAAGAAATAGTAAGCCCTAATTGCACTTTAATTATCATGAGTCAACACTAATTTCACATGATGTATCATGATACTATACTTTACCCAATGCATTGGAGCGCTAGAAGGGCGCGCCATTCTTAAACATTTCATTTCATGCATAAGTGTGCCACATGAATCATAAAACATGGATTCATAAAACATAATCATTTATTCCACGATAAAGGAATGTGAAATTCATACATGAAAATTTATAATCAATGAGTAAATATGCATAAAGGTGAATACCCTTGATGGAGAAATGGACATGGTATTCACTACAAAACGAAATTGTCTTAGAAAATCGGTACGATTTCGGCAGCATAACGGCGTGACATAAGAATTCATAAAAACAATTGACGAGGGAGAAAGGGGTTCCTCATAATATTTACATGTAATGGAGTGTAAGGAGGTAATATAGATACATTTCCCAACAATTTTAATGTAATTTACAATCATGATACAATAGTATTGCTTGAATGTAAATGAGGAGAGAGAAGTTCCTTTTGGAATTTCGATATAGTAACGGGTGTACATGGGAGGAATTTAATGAGAGAGAAAGGGGTATCCCATCAGTGAAACATAAATAGGCCAGTATTAGGGAGGTGAGAAACTATACCCCAACATTCATAATTGAAATTAAAAGGGAAAAACAACTTAAAGAATATTGGATAAAAATGAGAAAGGAAGAAAAACCCTTACTTGGAAGTGTGCTTCCAAAGGTTTGAGAGAGTTTTGAGAGAGGCTTATTGGGATCTTGGGGCACCTTGGGATGATTCTATAGAGTTTAGGGCAGAGGTTGGATGAACTCCAAAGGCTTTTAGTGAGGAGAAAGTGGGAGCTTTAGTGGGTTTATATAGGAAAGGTGAGTGAATTCTTTATTATTTAGGTTTGGGACACCTTACATTAAACTAATCCAAACCACAAATCAGGTCAGGGTTTTTGCCCATGGTTTTTGGAAAAGGGGAGAGGAAAAAAATATTTTATAAGGAAAAATTCCTAAATTATAAAAATAATGGGGTTGCTTATGAGGAGGTGTGTCACACTCCCATGGAAAATAATTTAAAAAGACAATATGTTTAATAAGTCTTGAGGGGTCCATTAATACATTGTAAAATAAGTAAAACAGACCCAAAATCACATTATTTTAATTTTAAAACATATATTGGCCCAACATAAAGCTTATAGTATTTTATTACATCACTATTGGGTCATTATGATGTCATAAAACACATTATATATTTAAATGGTTTTTAATTTTTACCCAAAAATTTGACTGTCTCAGAAAATTATGAGAAATTCTCCGTTTGATAATTTCGACATATTGTTCCTAGAAATAACATTTATTGTTTCCAAATAATTTTCTAAATATGTTAATTTTCACTTATTAAAATAAAAACGACATTTATCGATAATTCACGGGTTTTGAAAAAAATGGCTTTCAAACCTTCATAAAAATTACAATTTCATTCATAAAATTATAAGATCATGTATATTTAATAAAAAATTAATTTAATAATAATAATAATATTTTATTAAAATATTATTTAATTCAAAAATCCCTAAATTTAATAAAATATAATTATTGATTAAATAATAACTAAAAACACTATTTGTACTTTAAAAACTATTTACAATATATCAATGATGACAAGATAGTATATTAATTATTATATAAAAAATAATGTACATGAATATAGTACTAGAGATTTGTTGCATAACCTCTTAAAACAGCCGCATAAGACCTAAGGGTAAGGTGTGCGATGGTGACAGACTCTTGGGGTGGCTTAGATAACATCGCTCGAGTGGTAATCTCTATCAAATTCCACTTTTCCTGTAGACGGTCCCGTTCGAGCTTGACATGATGAAGCTCAACTTGGGATTGGTCAAGATCAAAGCCCAAGGACGCCACCTCTTTTCTGAGCTCAAACAAATGGGCTTCGTATGGAGCAATTCTACTAGATGAGGCCATCGCTTCTTATGTCTGAGTAAATTGGGTTTGTTAAATCCTTATATTTATACTAATCATGTGATCACTGTTCAATGGCTATAAAAGTTACAGTCACAATTATTAACCTAAAACCAATGAAGTTGACATTTTATATAAACGTTTTACATAAAGAGACATTTAATTAGATCAAGAGGGATTTCCATTAATGAAACTTTTGGTCGTTACATTGTTTCTCTTATTTATACCGTGCATCAGGATTATCTAATGATATAATATCCAATATTATTTTAGAATATAGTTAGATCTAGTGAATGAAAATTTCAACATGCATGAAGTTCAATTGAATATAATATAGTATTTGAAGTCCTATTCGATGGATTAAGAAGGATTATTAAAGAACATGTGGTACCTGTCTAAAAAAATCCATTTAAGAGCTGGTGATTCTAGTATAATAATGTAATATTTTGTAAGTGAATTATACCTTCCAAACAATTTTATATTACTTAAACTCCAATTTTAATCACTTTGTATTTATAGTGATAATAAAATTAATATACCCAACAAAAATAAAACATGATAAGAATTAGGACATCATATCAAGGATAAACCTTCTAAAAATAGTTGTGTGTTATTTATATGCTTATTCTACACTGCATACGTAGGTGATAGTCAAATATTAAATAAAAAATAAATAAATATTAATTGATAAAAAGGTTCAATTATAATATGGGATAATTTAAAATAAAAAATAAAATGTTTAAAGGTGGTACTTGATTCACCCACTCTCTCAGGTATTTGCATATTCCTACTGGGATCTATAGAATGGATCTAGGTGACCCATGGAATTAAAGTGCGGTACCTGTTGGATTTTAAAATAGGGAGTGGATGTGGGTGATATGTGGAATGATGTAGTTTGATGATACTTTTTAGTCTTGGTTTCTCAAGGAATGAAAATAGTAATAAATTTCCCTCCATGGTAGGGGAGACATAGAGAAATGTATCAGGTTTGGTGACATGTTTGATCTAAGATTTGGTTGAGGAAATGTGTTTTCTGGGATGAAATAAGTCTGTCTTGGGAGGAGTTTCTCACATGGTTAGTAATGGAACCAACTAAGGATACATTCATGTAGTGGTTTAAGTAAAGCTATATGGTGGGTAGTTGACCATTGACCATCTTAGGGTATGAAACTCATTATGATTAATGATGTAGGAAGCAATTAATGTTGGGAGGCTTCCTATGTATGAATAGGTTTGGGCCCTTCTAGTCATTACATGTGGAGATGGACAAAGAATGGGTCTTGATGGTTGTGATTTTTACTAGTGATATGATGATAAGGAAAATTTTATAGTGGGGAATATCCTGTCATTTGTGGGTGATATTATATAGTGTGTGTAGGTTCATAGGTTTGGGATGTTGGCTAGTTAGTAGTTTTTTTGTAATTAGATGGAAATGACCAAGTGAGTGTCTAAAAAAAGTATGTTTTCTTGACGAATGGACTTCAAGAAATGGGTATCAAGTTCATTATGGATTGTGACGATCTAAATATGATAGATTGGGAATGAATTAGTTCTCATAAATATAAGGATGTGGGTTAAGGTGACTGATGACCTAATCAAGGAGATCACACCATATGTCAGGTGCGAATGTCATTGTGGGTACTTGGATGATCAGAGGGTTCCTTTCGGATTAAAGGAATCATGGTATGGTATTTTTAATGCACATAATCAGATAAATGAGATTATTTTTGAGAAAAGTCAGCCAAAGGTGGTTTAACTTTTGGTTTTGTGTATAATTGGATGTGATGAACTAGGGACCACATCAGGTGCGTCGTTTTGATAAGATGTGTGTGTTTCAGTAGTTTCTTAGGGATTTTAGAGGAAATTTCTATATAGTCATTTTTTTCATGGATCTTATAGATAAGTACATTATAAATTTTAATCTAGTAATGAGTATGGTAACCTATGTTTACCCAATGTTCTCTTAAATGTTTAGGTGTGGTGAGTTGGGAACTATATGAAGCTTGTCATTGGAATGTAATTATATTGTTCTAATGGAAAGTTTTAATATAGAAAGAGCCAATGCTTTGGACATTTAAGTTATGATATAATGATTATGGTGGGGAGTAACATAGGCATTGTGATGAATATGATGATGGAGATATCTATGTTTCAATATAGAAGGTATCAGAAAAAAAACATTTTGATAGTACATTAATTCTTATATGCATTGGATCACAGATCTGTGGCTAGAGTGCCCTAAATTTGATGTTGAAATGTAAAAGAATGTTTAGAAAATAGGTAATTGAATAAGGGAATTTAGATTTTAATTGGTGAACAAATTAGGTTATAATACATGGTCGGATAACCATCCATACTTCTTAGAGATGAGAAGTGTTATAGTGAGGATTTTTCATTTCCCTTGTTCAGACAAGTGTGAAAAGTCTATAGGGAATTTGATGTTTTTCGAGTTTAGTGGATGGGTTAAATTTTGTTTCTTGGTTTTAATGAAAAATATAATCCCTTTAATGTCTCTAAATGTTGTTTTTATACATGGTTTGTGGCATGAGAAGCTTCTTATGGGATCATAGGTTTCTTAGGATAGGATAGATGGCTGCTATAGTCAAAACTATGATTGAACTACTAGGAAAATGGTAGATTTTAAAGGGGAAATAATTATATTTCCCCCGCATTATGTTTTATAATGGGAAATCCATTCTTACCATTTTATTTACTCATGTGTATAGGGTATGGTTCCCCCTAATATACCACCCCCTTGGATGGGGGTGACCATTGATGATATTTGTTTTTGGGTATGTTTCATCCTCTGCTAACTCCCACTGTTCTTATACTCCCTTCCACAATAATTTATCTTTATTTGGTTAGGGATTCATTTTTGATTCCATTAGATCGTGGTGGAATCAACAAAATATGATGAGGTATTTCACTGTGTATAAGAAGAGGGTGACATGAAATGTAATCTAAATAGGTAGAATCATCAAAATAATTTAGTTTTTTGATTAAAAATATATTAAGATCGTTATTTATTTAGAATCAATTGTTAGCATTTTTTCCAACAAACAGTTGGGGTGTGAGATGAACTGTTGGGTTTCTATTAGGTGGGATTCAACTGTAGTGGGAGGACCAACTAAATTTTCAATAAATATGCATATTTTTGATTAAATTTTTAATTAATTATATTTTATATAATTAATTGTTTTGAGCTTCATTGCATGATTTTGGAGCCTGGTTGGTGACATTATCTAGGACCAAGCATGGAAGGACCTAAGCATGCCTTAAAAAATATTTTGAGCTTTATAAATAAATAAAAAAACTTGATGTGTGGTTGGTAGTCCTACGTACACACCCTAGAGTTTATGCATTCAATAATATAATTTATATCATGTGGTCTCACCACCATAGGGTGAAAAATCTCAAATTAAATAAGTTGTTAAATGAACTGAATTAATTTATAAATTGATAATTAATAAAATTGTTAATTTAATGAAATGAAATGAATATGGAAAGACTAGATAAGGAATCTAGGGTCACTATAGGCTCTTGGACACTATCTAGTTGCCTTATAAACTGATGAAAAATGTTTTAAATGGTAAAACTATGATTCATTATGATATTCATACCACTAAAGGCGTGGGAATGTTCTAAGTATGACCAAGTGTCCCTTCAGTTGGAGAATATGGAAAACCTCATATAGAGCTGTTATTTGACTTATGATGACTGACCCTTCTAGACCCTACAAGGAACCTTGGATGTACTAAGCCTAAGAGGATAGACCATAGGTTGTGGATGATGGTTTTGGTGAGTAAACCTACATTGTTAGACCTGTAGGACTAGGATGGGTCTTGTTCCAAGTCCAAAATCATTTCCAATGTGACAAACCCTATGAACCTAACAATGCCAAACTATCTTGATAATGATACCGAGGGATATTGTATCCTCAAAGCATTAAGTGTGGACCATAATCTTAAACGAGACCAAGGAACCACATGAGGGTTCCTATATGTGGTGACATAAGGGACCCTATTGTGTTCCCTAGTGCTGTTTTGACCCTAGTGGTGGAGGTATTCTTGGTTATGGATAGTGGTGACGAGTTCATGAATTCGACCAAACCTTGTTTACTTTTTTTGTAATGATTTGGAAAACTCCATTGGGGATGTTATAATATTATTATTTTGTTATAAACCCTTAATTAAGTATTTTATTATGTATGTAAAATGACATTGGGGAGGTCATGGATACCTGGATGAGAAAAATCTTATAGGGAAGGTGTGTTTTACTTTTAGGATTACACACTTGGATAAGAAAGCCCCATGGGGGAGGTCCATGATACCTGGATGAGAAAAATCCCATAAAGAGAGGTGGGGTCTATGATAATATTATTGGGGATTCCAAGGATATATATCTAGGGTTGATTTGGTATACTAGGAATGATATTTCTAGAAGTATTCCCAAGGTATGTGTTACTTATGGTATCATTCCTTGGCTGTAAAAATCTTAAAGGGGAGTTATGTGTTACTAACAATATACCAAGGAGATGTGGGTCTATTATATTTGGAGGAATGATCATTGCAACATGCTCAAAAAGATACTATCATTTGATAAATTAGTTATGGTCAATTGGGGTCACAATCATATGGATCATCAATGGTATGGTACACAGTACAATGGTAGGCACAATCTCTTTGATGCGGTCAGATATATTCCAACATCGGGCTGAAGCAGGTATTATTGGTGGTTTTACTTAATTATTTAGAGCACATGATAATTTAGTCTAAGCATGTAACACAAACATATCACAAAATATTTGGTGTAGTACGAAACCACAGTAGAGTGGTTCCCTATTGAGTTTTTAATCACAAGCTTCTTCAGCTATCATTTTATTTGTTTACTCAAGAAACCCTAACTTGTTACAGGTTCAGATTGGGATGATATTTCTTTACTAATCTACGGCATCTCATATGGTATTTGGTGATTGGGATGAGGTGATTCTAAATTATTTAAGAGGATCAGCCTTTATTTTCATTTCATTATTTATTTACTTTCTTTTGTTCATTCTTTATATGTGTTTGACTTGATGCACAATGAATCTTGTATGATGTGCATGACCACTTGAGTTGTATACTAAATTTCATTCTTTAAAGGATATAATAATTACTTATTTATACATTTTTATGATAAATTTGTATGATGTTTAGTTATTTACCATTTATTCTTACTCTAATTAAGGGGTAAAACCATCCCATAATATCTCATGCGATCCCAGATACTAGTTGATAAAATCTTGCGTTGGGGGGAGGGAGATGAGGTCACGTTGTAGTTTGGTCTAGTTACTTATCCAAGTAATCTTGGTTGGTATGTTACACCTTCCACCATAAAAGTTTTAAACAATTAATTAATGGTGTCAAGGAAATGTCAATATGATTTACAGATGGGTTTGGTTTAGAAATACTTAAACATAAATTGATATATTTCACTTCGTACAATATTCTGGAGATAAGTTATAAATTTAAAATAAAATAATCCATGAACTATGGTATCTACTAAGGATACAATATGGATTCATTCTATCTATGAACACTCCAAATATGACATTTCTAACTTAAATATAAAATGTAGGAAAATGTTGATCAATTTTCTTACACTATGGAAAATTAGCTAGATGGTGCAATGTTTCATCACATATTCACTCATATACAATCCATCTTATACTTTTTACATAATTTTTATTTTTAAATAAATTATTTAAATAATTATTTATAGAAATATACAAAATTTATGCAGTTATATTCTTGGTAATTAATAAATTAAACTATGATTGTTTTAAACTTATATTTTCATTTACCACATATAGCACACTAAAACAAACTTTTTTATTTCTCCTTATATTATGAATAGTCATTTGGGTAGGCATGTGTCTTCTTATACCCAAAATACATTTGGTATAATATTTTATTCACATTATATGTGAATCATGAGGATCATTATCTTCAGGAAGTGTGTCTTCTACAGTTATCGAAGCTCTGTAAAACTCTTTTCACTCAATCTATTTATATCCATAAATTTAATCAATCATAAAATCATTAATATAATAATAAATTTCATGTAACCTCGATAATTTTTTTATAATCACCATATAAGATCATGATCATTCGGGATTTCTTAGTTTCCTCTACTCTAATATCAAGAATCATTTTATCAATTTGATAAAACATATCATATTGAAAATGTTCATCATCACGAGATTGTGTATTATGCATAATTTCACCTTGAAAAATTCATGGAATAAAACTAATATTAAAACCATGAAAAAATAAAGGAACGTTGATTTATATGACTTTAAAAATTTTCATATTTAAAAATTTCAAACAAGGTAATAAAAAGAAGACATTTTTTGGTATATTGTTTTTTTGGAAAATTCCAAAAAATAAACAATTCATTCAATATATTCATCATTTCTTCACCGTACATTAATACAACCATGAATCATCATCACATATCACAAATTTAAAGTATATAATATAAGTTAATATTTATTTAAATTGTATTTAATGAATAGAATATACTTTATCCCCATGGATGAATCTTGGATGTCTCAAAATAAGGCTATACCCAAAATATTAATTCATGCACACACCTATTAGGATTTATCCAAAATCCAAGTTTAAATCAATATAAAACAATTAAATCAATTGAAATTAAATAATGCAAGTTAATTAATACAAAATTATACAGTTTTTATGTAAGTAGTTTACTTCATAAAAGATGAATTACTATATGAAAACATTTTTTTAATTTCAAAGTAAACCTAATAATTCCATATTAAAAAACCTGATTCAATAATAAATAATCACACTAATTTCCATATTTTGAGAGACTAATTTTTAAAAATTCCAATAAAATTCAATTATTAAAAATGAACATAAATATTTTTAAATCCCAAATTTAATTCCAAAAATAATGGTTATAAACCCCTAAATGTCCCATCAAAAGAAATTAGTCTAAAATCACCATATTGTATAAATTACTAATTTCCTATGATTTTTATTAATTAAGTTATTAAGATATCAAAATTAATTAACAACAAAAAAAATGACTTAATATTAGATGAGTGGAGATACACATTCATAATCCAATATAATTATGGAATTCCCACATTCATTGAGATAAAAAACACACCAATCTGAATTAATCCTTCAATACCTAAACATTTTAAACTAAATCCTCTATTAAATATAATTAAATTTATAAATCCTATATAATAACTCCAAATTTTTTAATAATTGAAGACATTGAGAGATATACTGAAGGGAAAAATGAATAATCTAAGCCTAACCTTTAATTATACACCCCAAAATCAATTTTCACAAGAATTATATTTTATTTACTTGGAAAACAATATTACTGAACATACCTCAATCACCCATAATTAGAAAAATTTACATAATTTGTAAAATATAATAAAAAAATAATCATTAAAAGAACAACAATCTAAAAACATATATTAACCAAATTAAACAAAATTTGATTCCTAAAAAATAGAAAGAATGAATAGAATCCATGAAAAAATATTAAGGAGAAGTGGGGATATAGGATAACAACATATTAGAATGTAGTTTTGACATAAATAATTACGGTGAGAGTGAAGAGTGAGGGAAAAAGTAAGAATGGTTATGGTGATGAATAATGAGTGAGATCAATGGCCGATAAAGGTCTAGGAATAAAATTAGGGCCCACCATATGTAAAATCGAACATGTGGATCAAAATATAAAATAGGTTTGCTGAATTAAATTTTTTATAAATAATTTATACATCATTAATGTAATATCTAACATAGAAAATAGGTTTTAAATGATAGTTAGAAAATACCAGAAATAAAAAATTTTCTTTTTTACATCCATTATTTAATAAAAAATCTAGAAAAGATACCGATAAGATATTTACCCTTAGTTAAAAATTAACTTCCATTAAAACTCATATATTACATTATTTTATAAGAACCAATGTGATAAATGTTATTTTAAAATCCCTTTTTCTAGAAGGGTTCTCACTTCCCTTGATTGATGTCATGAGAGTCCTAGTAACCAAGTAGAGGAATGTACAAGTGTTACCTCTAGATTAGATTGTGTTATAGCTAGGTTTAGGCATCGTGGATGTTGATTGCTCTAAAATGGAATTTTCCCCATGGTGACCTTGTTCTCCTTGAATGGTTATTGGGACCATCTAGTTCGATAGGCCTATTATGATAAATCAATTCTTGTATCCTGACCTATGATTCTGGTCATCCCTTTAGGCCCATAATATTTATGTATTAGGGAGTTTACCATTTTGCATATTTCTCATGAGGGTTTTTTTGGGGGAACTATTATATTCTTTTTTTCATCCCCTATCCCATGAGATTCTTCATGGAACCATTTCTTATTGGACATTTTATTTTTACTTTATTAATATCATTTGTGCATGATCATTTTTATTTTCATTTCAACCATGATTCTTATTTAGATTAAAATATATTTTTAAAATGGTTTGGAATGGGGATTAAATTTTTTTTGTGATGTGTTTGAATGTAATGGGAGTTTGAAAAATGTTTTATAGAAAGAGAAAAATAGTTATTACTTAATTTTATGCACTCAATAAAGGTTTTTTGTTCATTTTCAAATTTTTTTAATGAAACGGTTTTGTGTTTTCACTAGTTTTTTAATATATCGAGAAAGTATTAAAAAAGTAGGTTTGGCACAATATTTATTTTCAAAATAAGTGTGTTTAAAAATATATTTTAATTATTTATAATTAAATTTGGAATTAAATAAGTGGATTTATAAATTATATAGGAAAAACACTTTGGTAAAATTATATCGGTCATGTTTAACTCACAACCTTATTACACAATTCAGTGTATCAAAATCCAATGATTTATATCAGGTTCCCATATTATGATATTATTAATATTTTTTTCTTCTCCAGGACTTATACGTGGGTTAGAGTGTTAAGGGATGGTTCAAGACTTGGTGACTTACCATGGGTCATATGGAGCCTATTTTTAGGAGTTTGGGTTCTATTTTTAAATTATCATTTTCTTATGGTTATGAATTATCTAGTTGGGTTATGTGTTTTCTTTTATTCATACTTCAATTAAATCTATATTTGTTAAGTATGTTGTTTTCTTTTATTATGATGTTCAATTGTTTATTTTATTATTATTTCTTAGTACTAAGGTTTTTTATTTATTTTATGTTAAAATAAGTTATTAATATATTAGGATGTCTGATATATGGAAGGGTCACACTAGATTGTTGGTGGTTTTTGATATTGATATATATTATATCTAGGGTTAAATAATTCACATGTTTATAGTCCTAACACACATGAACTACTTTTTAGCCTAGGGAATCAAGAATTCCCTTGGGACCCAATAGAGGACTAGGCCAGGTCAGCCTGAGATGGTTTATTAAAAATGGAATATGATATTAGTTTCTAAAAGGGACAATGCTCTATAATCACTCTCTTATTATTTGTGATGTTGGGTAGTATGGATATAGGGATTTTAGAACATGATAGGTTTTCAAAGGGAAAGACTTGCGATCTATTTATCATTTGGAGCCTTGAGTTACAATGGGTAGTAAGGATTTGAATTGTTGATTTTTGGTTCTTTTTTATTATAATTTTTTTTCAATATATTTTATCATATTTTGATCCCAATTAAATTTATTGATGATTTTTTGGGTCTCCTTGAATTGTTTATTGAAAATGGAAGAAGAAAAATAGCCACACAGTTTGGTCACATGATCATAAAAATCATGTAAAGCCTATGTGGAAGGTCTTATCAACCATAACAAAGGATATTTCATAGTTAGTTCCTGATTTTATAAATTAAAGGGAAAATCCAAGATAATATCTAATTTTCTCATTGATTTTTTTTCTCACTTTATCTTTGAATTGGATCTAATAATGCCTAACATTGGCATGAGGTTAATTAAGGGAGTTTTTTGTGAATTAATGTTGTTATATAGAGGTTTTTTTATTCCATGTGTTTTTTTGTTTGGACCTTAGGTTTTAAAATTTGGTTTTGTGTTAGGTAAAATTGATTTATGAATGAAAATAGAATTTTGATGTTTATAAAATGTTTTTAAGGTGAATATAATTTTAATTTCATTTTAGATTATAAATCATTATTAACAGAATGAATTAATATATTATTTTTTTTTTTGTTTTTGTAACAGGGTGTTAAGGATTATTTTTTATGATAAATTTTTATTATCTATAAATTTTTAAGAAATGGTTAATTTCATTATGTATTTTTGACAAAATTTTTAGAAAAAAAATAAAAATTGGTGAAAATTATTTTAGAGAATTGGGTTTTTAGTGAATGTTTTTTTGGAATAGAGTTAGTTTGTTTTCAAATCTTGTTTGTCTTTGAAATATGGAAGGTATACAGTTAGGAAAAAGGTTTGTTTTTAATGAAATTGGAGTTTTAGAATTGTTTTTTGTATGCTTTTCCCTGGTGGTCTTGTGTATTTATGTTCCCCGAATAGTGAATATTGGGATAATTTAATTTAGTGGTCAAACATGAATGGTTGGGATAAATGCTTCATGTTTTGAGTATTACCTCCCAAAAATTTCTAGAGAGAAGGTGGATGTTCATCTTCATGGATGAGCTGTAGGGTGAATCCTCTTGTCTCTTGGGTGTGCATTTTTTTGTTTCTTTAATATACCCAAGATCTAAAGGGAGTGGTGGAGCCAAAACCCTCCATGATTTTAGACTTCTTGAATCACCGTCCCCTCTTCCATGGTGATCAATTTTTTTAGTCAACGAAGTCATTGAGTTAATTTTATAAATCTGTTATGTTATGTTATCCAATGAGTTAAAATTTTCGGAGTAGTCATGGGTTATTTATTATTTTGGTATTTATGATCTATTGAATTGAATGATGGTTATTGAAGTAATTTAATATTGGATTCTTTCTTTTTTTCTTTTTTTGTGTCATCATTTTTGGGTTTTGGTTATTGTATTTGTGATTCTTCATTGATGGGCTCTCTTACTAGGGAGGATTATTGAAACCTTTGATTTTTTGGATTCTGATGGTTTGGAAATTGGAAGCAATGAGAGTTTCTATTTTTGGTTTCCAGTATGAAATTATAATGTGTCAAGATTATGCACTTTCTAGTGTTGCATTGGATCTTATTGGGTTAATAAAAATATGACAGTCTATGCACATGTTTTTATATTGGTCAATTCAATCATTTTTGGGACCCATGGTAAGATCCCATATAATTGTTTTTTTGAGAAATTTATTTAGTTTGGGTATCTTTTACCATTCCTAGGATTTGGGATGTGATGAATTTTGGTGAACTTATTTGATGATTCTTTGGATATTATTTTTATTTTGTTTTCAATGATGTTATGCAGTCGGAGATCAAATGATTATGTTGTCTTATATATGATTTTAGTTTCCATTAGAGTTATTGGTAATGGTATCTCTATTGGGATTGTTTTTCTCATATATTTTTGTTTTTGGGGAATTCTAAATGGTAGTGAGATCCATAACATGCCTCCATTTTTTTGGAGAGATATGTCTAATGATTATGGGTGGATTATTCTTAGAGACGTTTGATGATGTTTAAAGATAGGATTTATGGTTTTTGATCTTTCTTGTGATTGACTATGCTCCACTCTCTATTTAGACCGCATTAAGTTTTCCCATACACACCGCCTCCAAAGTAAGTGTTATTGTTTTTTGTTTTCCTTTTCTTTTAAATTTATTAATTCCCTTCTATGGGAATAAAGTGGCACAATGAGGGTAATTGTGACACTGACATGCCACTATTGTTTTATATTATATATTACTTTTTGGTATTCTAAAACATTGGATGTTTCAATATTAGAACTTCATTTTTCTAGAGTGTTTCTTCTTTACTATGCTTAGTGTAAATAATTTAGGAGGAAAGATTCGTGATCCCAAGAGAATAGACTTTTCTAGTTCATTTTATTCTGACATGGTTTAGTTTTCATGGGTGGAACAAGGTTGGATCCAAAATGTGTGAAATATAGTAGAAAATATATGGGTTATTTTGGAATAGGTGTGTCAGTGCCTGGATGGTGCACAGTTAATGGAAACCATATGAGTGAATGTATACTAGTGATATTGTTTTTAGGAGTGCAGTTTTGCATGATTGGTGCATATTTTGGGGAACCATATAGCCAAACCATGCATGTGTGTTTAAACTGTCAAGTGTTATCTACATGGATGATGCATGATTTACCTAACCATGTTTCATAACCAAAATATCTGACTAAATTTCATTAAAAATATAAATTTTCATTTACCCAAACTTAGTTTTAATGTTTCCCCTTCTTTCCCCTCCTCATTCGGTCGAGCCTATAGAACATGGAAAGAGTTACTCCACCACTTCCTCTTTCAATTTTGATCTTCCTCAATTACAATTCCATGTGATTTATTCAAGTTAAGTTGTATTTTTATCTCTCTCCTACCATCTCATATACCCTTTTATATTTTTTTGGTTGTCTCTTTTGAACTCTAGGAGATGAATTAGCTGATATTGATGTTCAAGGTGGGTTTTGATTATAGTTTTGTCTATATAGGTATAACATAGAGCATATTTATTCTTGTCTAGGAGTTATCCTTTGAAGTATAGGTATTCTAATATGATTTTTATTGATTAGTGGAACATGTTATTATGTGTTCACTTTAAATGGTATACCATATAATTCTTTCTTTAAATATCATTTTTTGTAAAAATAAGCCTATATATGGTAGTAACTATGGACTTAATAAGGGCACACCATTCTAAAAAATTTCATTTCATGATGATACTATACTTTACCCAATGCATTGGAGCGCTATAAGGGCGCACCATTCTTAAACATTTCATTTCATGCATAAGTGTGCCACATGAATCATAAAACATGGATTCATAAAACATAATCATTTATTCCACGATAAAGGAATGTGGAATTAATAAATTAAACTTTATAATCAATGAGTAAATGTGCATAAAGGTGAATACCCTTGATGGGGAAATGGACATGATATTCACTATAAAACGAAATTGTCTTAGAAAATCGGTGCGATTTCGACAGCATAACAGCGTGACATAAGAATTCATAAAAATGATTGACGAAGGAGAAAGGGGTTACTCATCATATTTACATGTAATGGAGTGTAAGGAGGTAATATAGATACATTTCCCAACAATTGTAATGTAATTTACAATCATGATACAAAAGTATTTCTTGAATGTAAATGAGGAGAGAGAAGTTCCTTTTGGAATTTCGGTATAGTAACGGGTGTACATGGGAGGCATTTAATGAGAGAGAAAGGGGTATCCCATCAGTGAAACAAAAAGAGGCCAGTATGAGGGTGGTGAGAAACTATACCCCAACATTCATAATTGAAATTAAAAGGGCAAAACAACTTAAAGAATATTGGATAAAAATGAGAAAGGAAGAAAAACCCTTACTTGGAAGTGTGCTTCCAAAGGATTGAGAGAGGCTTGAGAGAGGCTTATTGGGATCTTGGGGCACCTTGGGAGGATTCTATAGAGTTTAGGGTAGAGGTTGGATGAACTCCAAAGGCTTTGAGTGAGGAGAAAGTGGGATCTTGAGTGGGTTTATATAGGAAAGGTGAGTGAATTCTTTATTATTTAGGTTTGGGACACCTTACATTAAACTAATCCAAACCACAAATCAGGTCAGGGTTTTTTTCCCATGGTTTTTGGAAAAGGGGAGAGGAAAAAAATATTTTATAAGGACAAAGTCCTAAATTATAAAAATAATGGGGTTGCTAATGAGGAGGTGAGTCACACTCCCAAGGAAAATAATTTAAAAAGACAAGATGTTTAATAAGTCTTGAGGGGTCCATTAATGCTTTGTAAAATAAGTAAAACAGACCCAAAATCACATTATTTTAATTTTAAAACATATATTGGCCCAACATAAAACTTATAGTATTTTATTACATCAATATTGGGTCATTATGATGTCATAAAACACATTATATATTTAAATGGTTTTTAATTTTTACCCAAAAATTTGACTATCTCAGACAATTATGAGAAACTCTTCGTTTGATAATTTCGACATCTTGGTCCTAGAAATAACATTCATTATTTCTAAATAATTTTCTAAATATGTTAATTTTTACTTTTTAAAATAAAAACGGCATTTATCGAAAATTCACGGGTTTTGACAAAAATGGCTTTCAAACCTTCATAAAAATTACAATTTCATTCATAAAATTATAAGATCATGTATATTTAATAAAAAATTAATTTAATAATAATAATAATATTTTATTAAAATATTATTTAATTCAAAAATCCCTAAATTTAATAAAATATAATTATTTATTAAATAATAACTAAAAACACTATTTGTACTTTAAAAACTATTTACAATGTATCAATGATGACAAGATAATATATTAATTATTATATAAAAAAATAATGTACATGAATATAGTACTATAGATTTGTTACATAACCTCTTAAAAGAGCCGCATAAGACCTAAGGGTAAGGTGTTCGATGGTGACAAACTCTTGGGGTGGCTCAGATAACATCGCTCGAGTGGTAATCTATATCAACTTCCACTTTTCCTGTAGACGGTCTCGTTCGAGCTTGACATGATGAAGCTCAACTTGGGATTGGTCAAGAGAAAATCCCAAGGACGCCACCTCTTTTCTGAGCTCAAACAATTGGGCTTTGTATGGAGCAATTCTACTGGATAAGGCCATTGCTTCTTCTGTCTGAGTAAATTGGATTTGTTAAATCCTTATATTTATACTAATCATGTGATCACTGTTCAATGGCTATAAAAGTAAAAGTCACAATTATTAACCTAAAACCAAAGAAGATGACATTTTATATAAACGTTTTACATAAAGAGACATTAAATTAGATCAAGAGGGATTTCCATTAATGAAACTTTTGGTCGTTACATTGTTTCTCTTATTTATACCATGCATCAGGATTATCTAATGATATAATATCCAATATTATTTTAGAATATAGTGAGATCTAGTGAATGAAAATTTCAACATGCATGAATTTCAATTGAATATAATCTAGTTGTTGAAGTCCTATTCGATGGTTTAAGAAGGATTATTAAAGAACATGTGGTACCTGTCTAAAAAAATCCATTTAAGAGCTGGTGATTCCAGTATAATAATGTAATATTTTGTAAGTGAATTATACCTTCCAAACAATTTTATATTACTTAAACTCCAATTTTAATCACTTTGTATTTATAGTGATAATAAAATTAATATACCCAACAA
Source organism: Viscum album (assembly GCA_963277665.1). NCBI lineage: Eukaryota > Viridiplantae > Streptophyta > Magnoliopsida > Santalales > Viscaceae > Viscum > Viscum album. Next base: position 103,301,713 of record OY728156.1, read on the forward strand.
AAATAAAACATGATAAGAATTAGGACATCATATCAAGGATAAACCTTCTAAAAATAGTTGTGTGTTATTTATATGCTTATTTTACATTGCATACATAGGTGATAGTCAAAGATTAAATAAAAAATAAATAAATATTAATTGATAAAAAGGTTCAATTATAATAGGGGATAATTTAAAATAAAAAATAAAATGTTTAAAGGTGGTACATGATTCACCCCCTCTCTCAGGTATTTGCATAGTCCTAATGGGATCTATAGAATGGATCTAGGTGACCCATGGAATTAAAGTGCAGTACCTATTGGATTTTAAATTAGGGAGTGGATGTGGGTGATATGGGGACTGATGTAGTTTGATGATACTTTTTAGTCTTGGTTGCTCAAGGAATTAAAATAGTAATAAATTTCCCTCCATTGTAGGGGAGACATAGAGAAATAGATCAGGTTTGGTGACATGTTTGATCTATGATTTGGTTGAGGAAAAGTGTTTTCTGGGATGAAATAAGTCTGTCTTGGGAGGAGTTTCTCACATGGTTAGTAATGGAACCAACTAAGGATACATTCATGTAGTGGTTTATGTAAAGCTATATGGTGGGTAGTTCACCATTGACCATCTTAGGGTATGAAACTCATTATGATTAATGAGGTAGGAATCAATTAATGTTGGGAGGCTTCCTATGTATGAATAGGTTTGGGCCCTTCTAGTCATTACATTTGGAGATGGAAAAAGAATGGGTCTTGATGGTTTTGATTTTTACTAGTGATATGATGATAAGGAAAATTTTATAGTGGGGAATATCCTATCATTTGTGGGTGATATTATATAGTGTGTGTAGGTTCATAGGTTTGGGATGCTGGCTAGTTAATAGTTTTTGTTGTAATTAGATGGAAATGACCAAGTGAGTGTCTAAAAAATGTATGTTTTCATGATGAATGGACTTCAAGAAATGGGTATCAAGTTCATTATGGATTGTGACGATCTAAATATGATGGATTGGGAATGAATTAGTGCTCATAAATATAAGGATGTGGGTTAAGGTTACTGATGACCTAATCAAGGAGATCACACCATATGTCAGGTGCGAATGTCATTGTGGGTACTTGGATGATCAAAGGGTTCCTTTCGGATTAAAGGAATCATGGCATGGTATTTTTAATGCACATAATCAGATAAATGAGATTATTTTTGAGAAAAGTCAGCCAAAGGTGGTTTAACTTTTGGTTTTGTGTATAATTGGATGTGATGAACTAGGGACCACATCAGGTGCGTCGTTTTGATAAGATGTGTGTGTTTCAGTAGTTTCTTAGGGATTTTAGAGGAAATTTCTACATAGTCATTTTGTTCATGGATCTTATAGATAAGTACATTATAAATTTTAATCTAGTAATGAGGATGGGAACCTGTGTTTACCCAATGTTCTCTTAAATGTTTAGGTGTGGTGAGTTGGGAACTATATGAAGCTTGTCATTGGAATGTAATTATATAGTTCTAATGGAAAGTTTTAATATAGAAAGAGCCAATTCTTTGGACATTTAAGTTATGATATAATGATTATGGTGGGGAGTAACATAGGAATTGTGATAAATTTGATGATGGAGATATATATGTTTCAATATAGAAGGGATCAGACAAAAATCATTTTGATAGTTCATTAATTCTAATATGCATTGGATCATAGATCTGTGGCTAGAGTGCCCTAACTTTGAGGTTTCAATGTAAAAGAATGTTTAGAAAATAGGGAATTGAATAAGGGAATTTAGATTTTAATTGGTGACCAAATTAGGTTATAATACATGGTCGGATAACCATCCATACTTCTTAGAGATGAGAAGTGTTATAGTGAGGATTTTTTATTTCCCTTGTTCAGACGAGTGTGAAAAGTCTATAGGGAATTTGATGTTTTTAGAGTTTAGTGGATGGGTTAAATTTTGTTTCTAGGTTTTAATGAAAAATATAATCCCTTTAATGTATCTAAATGTTGTTTTTATACATGGTTTATGTCATGAGAATCTTCGTATGGGATCATAGGTTTCTTAGGATAAGATAGATGGCTGCTATAGTCAAAACTATGATTGAACTACTAGGAAAATGGTGGTTTTTAAAGGGGAAATAATTATATTTCTCCCCCCTTATGTTTTATAATGGGAAATCCATTCTTACCATTTTATTTACTCATGTGTATATGGTATGGTTCCCCCTATTATACCACCCCCTTGGATGGGGGTGACCATTGATGATATTTGTTTTTGGGTATGTTTCATCCTCTGCTAACCCCCACTGTTCTTATACTCCCTTCCACAATAATTTATCTTTATTTGGTTAGGGATTCATTTATGATTCCATTAGATCGTGGTGGAATCAACAAAATGTGATGAGGTATTTCACTGTTTATAAGAAGAGGGTGACACAAAATGTAATCTAAATAGGTAGAATCATCAAAATAATTTAGTTTTTTGATTAAAAATAAATTAAGTTCATTATTTATTTAGAATCAATTGTTAGCATTTTTTCCAACAAACAGTTGGGGTGTGAGATGGACTGTTGGGTTTCAATTAGGTGTGATTCAACTGTAGTGGGAGGACCAATTAAATTTTCAATAAATATGCATATTTTTTATTAAATTTTTAATTAATTATATTTTATATATTTAATTGTTTTGAGCTTCATTGCATGATTTTGGAGCCTGGTTGGTGACATTATCTAGGACCAAGCATGGAAGGACCTAAGCATGCCTTAAAAAATATCTTGAGCTTTGGAAATAAATAAAAAAACTTGATGTGTGGTTGGTAGTCCAACGTACACACCCTAGAGTTTATGCATTCAATAATATAATTTATATCATGTGGTCTCACCACCATAGGGTAAAAAATATCAAATTAAATAAATTGTTAAATGAACTAAGTTAATTTATAAATTGATAATTAATCAAATTGTAAATTTAATGAAATGAAATGAATATGGAAAGACTAGATAAGGAATCTAGGGTCACTATAGGCTCTTTGACACTATCTAGTTGCCTTATAAACTAATGAAAAATGTTTCAAATGGTTAAACTATGATTCATTATGATATTCATACCACTAAAGGCGTGAGAATGTTCTAAGTATGACCAAGTGTCCCTTCAGTTGTGGAATATGGAAAACCTCATATAGAGCTGTTATTTGACTTATGATGGATGACCCTTCTAGACCCTACAAGGAACCTTGGATGTACTAAGCCTAAGAGGATAGACCATAGGTTGTGGATGATGGGTTTGGTGAGTAAACCTACATTGTTAGACCTGTAAGACTAGGATGGGTCTTATTCCAAGTCCAACATCATTTCCAATGTGACAAACCCTATGAACCTAACAATTCCAAACTATCCTGATAATGATACCGAAGGATATTGTATCCTCAAAGCATTAAGTGTGGACCATAATCTTAAACGAGACCAAGGAACCACATGAGGGTTCCTATATGTGGTGACATAAGGGACCCTATTGTGTTCCCTAGTGCTGTTTTGACCCTAGCGGTGGAGGTATTCTTGGTTATGGATAGTGGTGACGAGTTCATGAATTCGACCAAACCTTGTTTACATTTATTATAATGATTTGGAAAACTCCATTGGGGATGTTATAATATTATTATTTTGTTATAAACCCTTAATTAAGTATTTTATTATGTATGTAAAATGACATTGGAGTGGTCATGGATACCTGGATGTGAAAAAATCTTATAGGGAAGGTGTGTTTTACTTTTAGGATTACACACTTGGATAAGAAAGCCCCCATGGCGGAGGTCCATGATACCTAGATGAGAAAAATCCCATAAAGGGGGGTGGGGTCTATGATAATATTATTGGGGATTCCAAGGATATATATCTAGGGTTGATTTGGTATACTGGGAATGATATTTCTAGAAGTATTCCCAAGGTATGTGTTACTTATGGTATCATTCCTTGGCTGTAAAAATCTTATAGGGGAGTTATGTGTTACTAACAATATACCAAGGAGATGTGGGTCTATTATATTTGGAGGAATGATCATTGCAACATGCTCAAAAAGATACTATCATTTGATAAATTAGTTATGGTCAATTGGGGTCACAATCATATGGATCATCAATGGTATGGTAAACAGTACAATGGTAGGCACAATCTCTTTGATGTGGTCAGATATATTCTAACATCGGGCTGAAGCAGGTATTGTTGGTGGTTTTACTTAATTATTTAGATCACATGTTAATTTAGTCTAAGCATGCAACACAAAAATATCACAAAATATTTGGTGTAGTACGAAACCACAGTAGTGGTTCCTTATTGGGTTTTTACTCACATGCTTCTTCAGCTATCATTTTATTTGGGTACTCAAGAAACCCTAACTTGTTACAGGTTCAGATTGGGATGATATTTCTTTACTAATCTGCGGCATCTCATATGATATTTGGTGATTGGGATGAGGTGATTCTAAATTATTTAAGTGGATCAGCCTTTATTTTCATTTCATTATTTATTTACTTTCTTTTGTTCATTCTTTATATGTGTTTGACTTGATGAACATTGAATCTTGTATGATGTGCATGTCCACTTGAGTTGTATACTAAATTTCATTCTTTAAAGGATATAATAATTACTTATTTATACATTTTTATGATAAATTTGTATGATGTTTAGTTATTTACCATTTATTCTTACTATAATTAAGGGGTAAAACCATCCCATAATATCTCATGTGATCCCAGATACTAGTTGATAAAATCTTGCATTGGGGGGGAGGGAGATGAGGTCACGTTGTAGTTTGGTCTAGTTACTTCTCCAAGTAATCTGGGTTGGTATGTTACACCTTCCACCATAAAAGTTTTAAACCATTAATTAATGGTGTCAAGGAAACATCAATATGATTTACAGATGGGTTTGGTTTAGAAATCCTTAAACATAAATTGATATATTTCACTTCGTACAATATTCTGGAGATAAGTTATAAATTTAAAATAAAATAATCCATGAACTATGGTTTCTACTAAGGATACAATATGGATTCATTCTATCTATGAACACTCCAAATATGACATTTATAACTTAAATATAAAATGTAGGAAAATGTTGATCAATTTTCTTAAACTATGGACAATTAGCTAGATGGTGTAATTTTTCATCACATATTCACTCATATACAATTCATCTTATACTTTTTACATAATTTTTATTTTTAAATAAATTATTTAAATAATTATTTATAGAAATATACAAAATTTATACAGTTATATTCTAGGAAATTAATAAATCAAACTATGATTTTTTTTAAACTTATATTTTCATTTACCACATATAGCACACTAAAACAAACATTTTTATTTCTCCTCATATTATGAATAGTCATTTGGGTAGGCATGTGTCTTCTTATACCCAAAATACATTTGGTATAATATTTTATTCACATTATATGTGAATCATGAGGATCATTATCATCAGGAAGTGTGTCTTCTACAGTTATTGAAGCTCTGTAAAACTCTTTTCACTCAATCTATTTATATCCATAAATTTAATCAATCATAAAATCGTTAATATAATAATAAATTTCATGTAACCTCGATAATTTTTTTTATAATCACCATATAAGATAATGATCATTCGTGATTTCTTAGTTTCCTCTACTCTAATATCACGAATCATTTTATCAATTTGATAAAACATATCATATTGAAAATGTTCATTATCACGAGATTGTGTATTATGCAGAATTTCACCTTGAAAAATTCATGGAATAAAACTAAGATTAAAACCATGAAAAATGAAAGGAATGTTGATTTATATGACTTTAAAAATTTTCATATTTAAAAATTTCAAATAAGGGAATAAAAAGAAGACATTTTTTGGTATATTTTTTTTGGAGAATTCAAAAAAATAAACAATTCATTCAATATATTCATCATTTTTTCACCGTACATTAATACAACCATGAATCATCATCACATATCACAAATTTCAAGTATATAATATAAGTTAATATTTATTTAAATTGTATTTAATGAATAGAATATACTTTATCCCCATGGATGAATCTTGGATGTCTCAAAATAAGGCTATACGCAAAATATTAATTCATGCACACACCTATTAGGATTTATCCAAAATCCAAGTTTAAATCATTATAAAACAATTAAATCAATTGAAATTAAATAATGCAAGTTAATTAATACAAAATTATAAAGTTTTTATGTAAGTAGTTTACTTCATAAAAGATAAATTACTATATGAAAACATTTTTTTTATTTCAAATTAAACCTAATAATTCCATATTAAAAAACCTGATTCAATACTAAATAATCACACTAATTTCCACATTTTGAGAGACTAATTTTTAAAAATTCCAATAAAATTCAATTATTAAAAATGAGCATAAATATTTTTAAATTCCAAATTTAATTCCAAATATAATGGTTATAAACCCCTAAATTTCACATAAAAAGAAATTATGCTAAAATCACCATATTGTATAAATTACTAATTTCCTATGATTTTTATTTATTAAGTTATTAAGATATCAAAATTAATTAACAACACAAAAAATGACTTAATATTAGATGAGAGGAGATACACCTTCATAATCCAATATAATTATGGAATTCCCACATTCATTGGGATAAAAAACACACCAATCGGAATTAATCCTTCAATACCTAAACATTTTAAACTAAATCTTCTATTAAATATAATGTAATTTCTAAATCCTGTATAATAACTCCAAATTTATTAATAATTGAAGACATTGAGAGATATATTGAAGAGAAAAATGAATAATCTAAGCCTAAACTTTAATTATACACCCCAAAAATCAATTTTCACAAGAAGTATATTTTATTTACTTGGAAAACAATATTACTGAACATACCTCAATCACCCATAATTAGAAAAATTTATATAATTTGTAAAATATAATAAAAAAATAATCATTAAAAAAAAACAACAATCTAAAAACATATATTAACCAAATTAAACAAACTTTGATTCCTAAAAAATAGAAAGTATGAATAGAATCCATGAAAAAATATTAAGGAGAAGTGGGGATATAGGATAACAATATATTAGAATATAGTTTTGACATAAATAATTACGGTGAGAGTGAAGAGTGAGGGAAAAAGTAAGAATGGTTATGGTGATGAATAATGAGTGAGATCAATGGCCGATAAAGGTCTAGGAATAAAATTAGGGCCCACCATATGTAAAATCGAACATGTGGATCAAAATATAAAATAGGTTTGATGAATTAAATTTTTTATAAATCATTTATACATCATTAATGTAATATCTAACATAGAAAATAGGTTTTAAATGATAGTTAGAAAATACCAGAAATAAAAAATTTGCTTTTTTACATCCATTATTTAATAAAAAATCTAGAAAAGATACCAATAAGATATTTACCCTTAGTTAAAAATTAACTTCCATTAAAACTAATATATTACATTATTTTATAATAACCAATGTGATAAATGTTATTTTAAAATCCATTTTTCCAGAAGGGTTCTCACTTCCCTTGATTGATGTCATGAGAGTCCTAGTAACCAAGTAGAGGAATGTACAATTGTTACCTCTAGATTAGATTGTGTTATAGCTAGGTTTAGGCATCGTGGATGCTGAGTGCTCTAAAATGGACTTTTCCCCATGGTGACCTTGTTCTCCTTGAATGGTTATTGGGACCATCTAGTTCGATAGGCCTATTATGATAAATCAATTCTTGTATCCTGACCTATGATTCTTGTCATCCCTTTAGGCCCATAATATTTATGTATTAGGGAGTTTACCATTATGCATATTTCTCATGAGGGTTTTTGGGGGGGAACTATTATATTCTTTTTTTCATCCCCTATACCTTGAGATTCTTCATGGAACCATTTCTTGTTGACCATTTTATTTTTACTCTATTAATATCATTTGTGCATGATCATTTTTATTTTCATTTCAACCATGATTCTTATTTAGATTAAAATATATTTTTAAAATGGTTTGGAATGGGGATTAATTTTTTTTTTGTGATGTGTTTGAATGTAATGGGAGTTTGAAAAATGTTTTCTAGAAAGAGAAAATAGTTATTACCTCATTTTATGCACTCAATAAAGTTTTTTTGTCCATTTTAAAATTTGTTTAATGAAACGGTTTTGTATTTTCACTAGTTTGTTAATATATGGAGAAAGTGTTAAAAAAGTAGGTTTGGCACAATATTTATTTTCAAAATAAGTGTGTGTAAAAATATATCTTAATTATTTATAATTAAATTTTGAATTAAATAACTGGATTTATAAATTATATAGGAAAAACACTTTGGTAAAATTATATCGGTCATGTTTAACTCACACCCTTATTACACAATTATGTGTATCAAAATCCAATGATTTATATCAGGTTCCCATATTATGATATTATTCATATTTTTTTCTTCTCCAGGACTTATACGTGGGTTAGAGTGTTAAGGGATGGTTCAAGACTTGGTGACTTACCATGGGTCATATGGAGCCTATTTTTAGGAGTTTGGGTTCTATTTTTAAATTATCATTTTCTTATGGTTATGAATTATCTAGTTGGGTTATGTGTTTTCTTTTATTCATACTTCAATTCAATCTATATTTGTTAAGTATGTTGTTTTCTTTTATTATGATGTTAAATTGTTTATTTTATTATTATTTCTTAGTACTATGATTTTTTATTTATTTTATGTTAAAATAAGTTATTAATATATTAGGATGTCTGATATATGGAAGGGTCACACTAGATTGTTGGTGGTTTTTGATATTGATATATATTATATCTAGGGTGAAATAATTCACATGTTTATAGTCCTAACACACATGAACTTCTTTTTAGCCTAGGGAATCAAGAATTCCCTTGGGACCCAATAGAGGACTAGGCCAGGTCAGCCTGAGATGGTTTATTAAAAATGGAATATGATATTAGTTTCTAAAAGGGACAATTCTGTATAATCACTCTCTTATTATTTCTGAAGTTGGGTAGTATGGATATAGGGATTTTAGAACATGATAGGTTTTCAAAGGGAAAGACTTGCTATCTGTTTATCATTTGGAGCCTTGAGTTACAATGGGTAGTAAGGATTTGAATTGTTGATTTTTGGTTCTTTTTTATTATAATTTTTTTTTCAATATATTTTATCATATTTTGATCCCAATTAAATTTATTGATGATTTTTTGGGTCTCCTTGAATTGTTTATTGAAAATGGAAGGAGAAAAAGAGCCACACAGTTTGGTCACATGATCATAAAAATCATGTAAAGCCTATGTGGAAGGTCTTATCAACCATAACAAAGGATATTTCATAGTTAGTTCCTAATTTTATAAATTAAAGGGAAAATCCAAGAAAATCTCTAATTTTCTCATTGATTTTTTTCTCACTTTATCTTTGAATTGGATCTAATAATGCCTAACATTGGCATGAGGTTAATTAAGGGAGTTTTTTGTGAATTAATGTTGTTATATAGAGGTTTTTTAATTCCATGTGTTTTTTTGTTAGGACCTTAGGTTTTAAAATTTGGTTTTGTGTTAGTTAAAATTGATTTATGAATGAAAATAGAATTTTGATGTTTATAAAAGGTTTTTAAGGTGAATATAATTTTAATTTCATTTTAGATTATAAATCATTCTTAACAGAATGAATTAATATTTTTTTTTTGTAACTGGGTGTTAAGGATTATTTTTAAGATAAATTTTTATTATCTATAAATTTTTAAGAAATGGTTAATTTCATTATGTATTTTTGACAAAATTTTTAGAAAAAAATAAAAATTGGTGAAAATTATTTTAGAGAATTGGGTTTTTAGTGAATGTTTTTTTGGAATAGAGTTAGGTTGTATTCAAATCTTGTTTGTCTTTGAAATATGGAAGGTATACAGTTAGGAAAAAGGTTTGTTTTTAATGAAATGGGAGTTTTGGAATTGTTTTTTGTATGATTTTACCTGGTGTTCTTGTGTATTTATGTTCCCCGAATAGTGAATATTGGGATAATTTAATTTAGTGGTCAAACATGAATGGTTGGGATACATTCTTCATGTTTTGAGTATTACCTCCCAAAAATTTCTAGAGAGAAGGTGGAAGTTCATCTTCATGGATGAGCTGTAGGGTGAATCCTCTTATCTCTTGGGTGTGCATTTTTTGTTTCTTTAATGTACCCAAGATCTAAAGGGAGTGGTGGAGCCAAAACCCTCCATGATTTTAGACTTCTTGAATCACCGTCCCCTCTTCCATGGTGATCAATTTTTTTAGTCAACGAAGTCATTAAGTTAATTTTATAAATCTGTTATGTTATTTTATCCAATGAGTTAAAATTTTTGGAGTAGTCATGGGTTATTTATTATTTTGGGATTTATGATCTTTTGAATTGAATGATGGTTATTGAAGTAATTTAATATTGGATTCTTTATTTTTTTCTTTTTTTGTGTCATCATTTGTGGGTTTTGGTTATTGTATTTGTGATTCTTCATTGATGGGCTCTCTTACTGGGGAGGATTATTGAAACCTTTGATTTTTTGGATTCTGATGGCTTTCAAATTGGATGCAATGAGAGTGTCTATTTTTGGTGTCCAGTATGAAATTATAATGTGTCAAGATTATGCACTTTCTAGTGTTGCATTGGATCTTATTGGGTTAATCAAAATATGACAGTCTATGCACATGTTTTTATATTGGTCAATTCAATCATTTTTGGGACCCATGGTAAGATACCATATAATTGTTTTTTTGAGAAATGTATTTGGTTTGGGTATCTTTTACCATTCCTAGGATTTGGGATGTGATGAATTTTGGTGAACTTATTTGATGATTCTTTGGATATTATTTGTATTTTGTTTTCAATGATGTTATGCAGTTGGAGATCAAATGATTATGTTGTCTTATATATGATTTTAGTTTCCATTAGAGTTATTGGTAATGGTATCTCTATTGGGATTGTTTGTCTCATATATTTTTGTTTTTGGGGAATTCTAAATGGTAGTGAGATCCATAACATGTCTCAATTTTTTTTGGAGAGATATGTCTAATGATTATGGGTGGATTATTCTTAGAGACGTTTGATGATGTTTAAAGATTGGATTTATGGTTTTTGATCTTTCTTGTGCTTGACTATGCTCCATTCTCTATTTAGACCGCATTAATTTTTCCCATACACACCGCCTCCAAAGTAAGTGTTATTGTTTTTTGTTTTCCTTTTCTTTTAAATTTATTAATGCCCTTTTATGGGAATAAAGTGGCACAATGAGGGTAATTGTGACACCGACACGCCACTATTGTTTTATATTATATATTACTTTTTGGTATTCAAACACATTGGATGTTTCAATATTAGAACTTCATTTTTATAGAATGTTTCTTCTTTACTATGCTTAGTGTAAATAATTTAGGAGGAAAGATTCGAGATCCCAAGAGAATAGAATCTTCCAGTTCATTTTATTCTGACATGGTTTAGTTTGCATGGGTAGAACAAGGTTGGATCCAAAATGTGTGAAATATAGTAGAAAATATATGGGTTATTTTGGAATAGGTGTGTCAGTGCCTGGATGGTGCACAGTTAGTGGAAACCATATGAGTGAATGTACACTAGTGATATTGTTTTTAGGAGTGCAGTTTTGCATGATTGGTGCATATTTTGGGGAACCATGTAGCCAAACCATGCATGTGTGTTTAAACTGTCAAGTGTTAGCTACATGGATGATGCATGATTTACCTAACCATGTTTCATAACCAAAATATCTGACCAAATTTCATTAAAAATATAAATTTTCATTTAACCAAACTTTGTTTTTATGTTTCCCCTTCTTTCCCCTCCTCGTTCGGTCAAGCCTATAGAACATGGAAAGAGTTACTCCACCACTTCCTCATTCAATTTTGATCTTCCTCAATTACAATTCCATGTGATTTATTCAAGTTAAGTTGTATTTTTATCTCTCTCCTACCATCTCATATACCCTTTTATATTTTTTGGTTGTCTCTTTTGAATTCTAGGAGATGAATTAGCTGATATTGATGTTCAAGGTGGGTTTTGATTATAGTTTTGGCTATATAGGGATAACATAGAGCATATTTATTCTTGTCTAGGAGTTATCCTTTGAAGGATAGGTATTCTAATATGATTTTGATTGATTAGTGGAACATGTTATTATGTGTTCACTTTAAATGGTATACCATATAATTCTTTCCTTAAATATCATTTTTTGTAAAAATAAGCCTATATATGGTACTAACTATGGACTTAATAAGGGTTCTAATGATTTTTCCCACATAACACAATTCTTGTTAGTTTTTTCTCACTTTTAAAATGATATTAAATTCCATGTGAGTGTTAAAATTAAATTATCATTTACATAAAATATATTTTTATGATTAAGAGAAATCAAGCATTTTTGGGTCTTATAATTGTAAAATCAACCCTTTTTGGGTCTTATGATTGAAAAATCACGTTTTTGAAAGGGTATTTGAAAATTAAGATATATTGCGAGCTTTTAAAAACTAATTATAATAAAGATAATTGGTTCTTGAATTGATATTAAAGGGGATTTTATATGAATTAGTTTTAATAGATGATTTCAAATTGTATTTCAAAGGGGTGTAAAATGGATTCCCATCCCAAGATAGTTTTTAAATAAATTCTTAGTTGTCACTTTTATGGAGGTTTTCACATTTCACATGTGAGACCCTCTGTGGAGCCCTATACATGTATTGTTTTGCATATATTTTGGTTTTCCCCAAGGGTGATGTTGTAAATTTTGTAATATGAACTTACTCTAACAAATGTTTTGTTTCTTGTGAGGGTGTAGGGGTGATATGCTATTTACTTAAAACTATTTGAAACTATTTTATATGGATATATTGTTACCTTTATATTTTCTCACAACTTTTAATTTATTTCATATAAGTACTAGGCAACTGGGTAAAGTCCCAGACTAGTGTAACCTATAAGTTAGATTGTGTTATATATAAGTTTAGGAACTGTGGATGCTGAGCACTCTTGGATGAATTTTCCCCAGGGTATATTCATTATCAATGGATGGTTGTAGAGACATACTAGTTTGATTGGACTACCGAGATAGGCATGTTCTTATTGTCAGCCTAGGGTATATGTCACTAGTTCAGTTCCATATTACTTGATCCTTAGAGAGTTTAACTTGATGAATATTTCATTTTACAATTTCCTAGCGGACCTTATTCTATACCTTGATACATCCCATATCTGTTGACCTGTTTCAGGGAACCATTTCTTATTGACCATTTTTATTTCACTCGATTGATATCCTATGTACATATTCATCTTATTTTCATTATAATATTGAATTTTATTTACCTTGAGATCAAATTTCAAGATGTTTTTGAATGTGGATTGAAAAACAAAAATTCATGTGTGTTTATGTAATGTGTGTTTCAGAAATATTTTTGGAAAGAGAGCATGGGTTTAAACTAGTTTTTTAAAAACTAAACAAATGATCCACTTCTATGGTTTTAAAAAGTGTTTAATAAAAAGTTTTTTTCTTTTTCATTGTGTGTTAAAAGATAGGGAAAATTTTACAAAAGTGCTTTTGGTATGATATTTGGTTTCACTATTCATATATGTGTAAAAAATATTTTCACTAATAATAATTTAAATTAGTACAACTAATTTTTTTAAAGGAAATGGTACAAAATATTTGGTGAAATGTAATTAGGCATGTGTATCTCATACGATGCATACACCACTGGGTTTATGTCACTCACATACTTTATTTTAGGATTATAGTCTATGATCTTTCTCAGTTGTTGTCTCTTCTTCAAAAGTGTTGATTGAGTTTGACTATCAGTGGATGTTTTGAGATATAGTGAGTAACCACAGTTCATAAGAAGATGGTTTCTATTGGTTTACGTTATTTTATCTTTTTGGGATGGTTATGCGTTGGCTAGTTCGACCATGAATTTTCGTTATTTCTAATTTCTACTGTATTTGTACTTATTATGTATGATTTTTTCTTTTCTTGTGATTTTAAGTTATTTATTTTATTATATTTTGAAGTAATATAGTCATTCATTTCATTTATATTAAACCTATTTATTTATTTTCATGGGTGTATGATATATAGATGGGTTATTTGATATTCCCGATGGTTTCATTTAGTTGTTTAAATTTTAATCCTAAGAAAGATATAATAAATTCCATAAAAAATTCACTCATTTACCCTTTATATTCTTATCCATGAGACCATTTGAATGAAAATATAAATATAAAAAAATCTATTGAAAATGGAAGTAGATAATAACAAAGGAAGAAAAATTTATTAATAAATAGAGTTGGAAAAAAATATTAATACTAAAATTAAAGTATAAAAAATAATTCATATATATCACTTTAGAAAATTAAATTAAATATATATATAATATTAAAATTTAGAGTATTGAAAACTGCAATAAATATAAACAACTTTTTTTTATCTTTAATGAGTATTCTCTCATATTCATTATGAATGGTTATTTTTGATGAAAATATTATTGAAAACTTATTAGTCTTCATTATATTTTATTAATTAAAATAAATATATGGATGTATAAAAAAAACCTATATGAATGTTCTCATTTTATTCACAAAGGTCTATTTACATCCCTTTAATAACTATACAAAATCTATTATAAGATAAACTTGTTATATAAAAATATTATTTTAAATGATTTCTTTATAATAAAATTTTCATATTTGTGGATTAGTATTTTCCAATTAACTAAATCAATTCAAAATTTAACCATTTAATTTTTTTATTATTTCAAAACTAATTAAATTTATAAACAAGCACATAATGTTTAATATAATCAACCATTTATATAAGAAAAATTTATCAAAAAATTTTATTGATGAAAAATGAATCTTTTATCTTTTATAATTTAAAAATACCTATATTTTCTTATGAAAGAACTCGACTATTTTGTATTGTATTTTAATTACGAGGATATTTCATATAAAATTAATATTTATTAATGTTAATTTATGACCATGAAATATCATGAAAACATTTTTTATTGGAAAATAATTTTAATTAATTTAAGGATTTTTTATTATGTATCACCATTTCTTTAAATAATTCAATTTATTTACTATCATACACATTCAGTAACCATTTATCATTTTTATTGAATTTTTCCTTGACTTTATTATTGTTTCTACATATATATGGACAATCTTTATCCACATTTTTTAAAATTTAAAATCATGTATGTCAAAATTGATTAAGAAAAAATAATTCGAACCTTATCTAGTTCATGTACCATTTATTGAAACTACGGTCTCTACATTATGTAATTTATGAAAACCAAAATGTTTAAAATTAGATTAATTTTTTATATCATATAACCCAAACCAAAAAAATATATTTTATAATAACAAATGTTTCTAGTGAATGGGGATTATTTAATTATATCTTAAAAATTATCCTATATTTTATAAAAAGTATATATAAAAAATAAATGAATAAATAAGTTTAAATAACCAAATTTTTCTTGAAAAATGTGTCATTAGTTTTACCATATATCATAAAATGAGTGTAAAATGGTACAATTAAATCAACATGAAATATTTGTTACTTTAGTTTCAAACATTTATAATTCTTGAGGGTTAAAACCCCTATTTGTAATATGATTGAAGAAGTAACCTGGTTTGATTATAGTCAAATCATGAATAATTATACTTCAAATCAAGAAAAAAAGGGATTGAAAATTTATATCAAAACAAGATAATTTTTAGATTAAAACCTATTAACATTAATTATTTAAGTAAATCAATTTTTTTATAGTTTTAAAATATCATTTTCATACTTTACTATAATAAATACTTTCATTTATGTTTTTAACATTCCATGAAAAAGGATAAAATGATGGGGGAACATAAGTTATCATTTAAATATGGTTAATTAAAATCTATGTATGTATTTTCATCATCATCGAGTTCTTTTTTTCATTAATTCATTCCATTGCTTGGCTATTTTATCAAACAAAATTATAATTACACTATCGTTGCATTTTTTTGAGATCTATTGCATAAATAATGTGTTTTACCTCATAAAACAAAAAATACGAATGATAAGAAAATATAATTTTTATCCTATCTATATTTTTGTCATAAAATAACCTCTCAATGTTTGTAAATAAAACATCAATGTTTTTAAACCATTTAGAAAATTTGTTTGGTTTTTGAAGATTGTGAAGTACAAAATTATTCTTAAAATATATTAAAAGATTTAACATATTTCATATAAGAGATCTTATAAAAATTATTTTGATGAACATGGTAGAATATCCTTCTTTAATGTAAAAATTATGATATAATGTGATTTAATATAAAAAATGATTTCGTTATGACCCTTGAAACTATATCTAGTTAAAATATCAATTAGAGTAATTTATAATAAAAATAATAGTATCCAATATATGGAAACACTTATTCCGAAATGTATAAAGGTACTAATACCTTTGGACCAAAAAATCATAAAATGCTTAATCAATTGATCTATTTTTAAGCATTGATATTATTTCATATATTTTTGGATATAAACACCTTATAAAAAATATAACATATTTTAATTTCATATAAATTTGTGAAGAAATATTATAAATTTCTAAAAAAATAGAATGTGAAAATTTTTGTCAACTAAGGATCCTAAGTATCAGTTTATGTCAATATTTTACATTGTTATTTTTTCTTATTATTATCATATCAAATATTTAAAATCATTTCCAATGGAAAATTAAAACTTTAGTCACTATGTTTTTTAAATATATCAAATTTCATTTTAATAGGCCTAACACTTGTGATAATAAAATTATTACTATTCATTTACTATTTCTATTTATAACTAAGATTACCATAGTTAGGGTACTTTAATTAGTGAAAAATACATTATAGATGATGTGTTGTTCACATTGGTTTTTTATAACTGACATTAAAAATGTTGAAATTCTGTTTTCAACATTGGTTGTAAAATAATCAAAAATTTTAAAACAATATATTAAAATTTGTTATAAAATAACCAATATTAAAAATATTTAAAAATGTTTTATAATATTAGGTTCCCTAATTTTTTTGTTGTTTCACATTTTAAAATTTTGGTTTCCCACCCAAGAGTAACCCAAACCTTTGTCCCTCAATCCTACAACTGATGTCCAAACTCATCCACCATCATCCACCATCATCCATCATCAGCCACAATTGTTAACCCCCATTGTCATCCCCCATTTAAAATAGACCACAACATTAGTCCCCTTTAGACTTCCTTTATTATTTTTTCATCTATAGAGCTCAATGATATTTTTATTAATGCAATATTTTTTTTTGTATTTTTATGAATTATTACTGTGGAAAATTTGAGTGATTTAATGATTGTTCGATGTGTTTATTTGTGTTTTTATTTATAATGGGTTATTTATGAATTACATTGTTATAAATCTTATATATACATATAGTTTTATCCAATATAGGAAATAAAAGTGGTAGAATAAGGGTATAATAAACTAAGATCCTATAAAAGTAATTATCCATCATACAATTTATAGTTAACTGCTTTTGTTTATGATTTGATGAATTGGAGGCATTAATTTGTTATTGAAAAACTTATTCAACATAATAAATATATGAGTTTAATAGGATATTTAATGAAGTATCATTACCTTAAAACCAATTTTGGTGGATAGGAATAAGGAAATGGGTTATAGATTAGGTTTAATGATGTTTTAATTATCAATAAATAACAATAAGAGATCATTTTTGGTTTTATATATAAATCTTAAAGAATAGTTTTATTAAAAATATTTAATTTATCTGAAATAAATAGGTATAAGTTTGTTTTGAGAATTATATCAGAATGGAAATATTTTTTTTATTTATACGATTTTTTTGGAAGTTCATATTTTTTGGTCATGTCTGATCATTTATTTTATTCATTCTGTTGAAAAGAAAATATAATCAAAATTTTTAAGAAACATTTTGTGTGTCTGTTGATTATTCGATGAATCTATGTGTTTTGATATGTTTATTGTTTTATTTTTCATAAATAGACCTAAATTATATACAGTTAATGTCAATTATTTTGATAATATAATTTAATGGAAATATTCAATATATTCTAGTGTTTATCATTCATTTAAGTATTTAGTGGTGATTTAATATATCTGTGTTTAATGTTTCCATTCTCATACATAAATTATATGTTCAAATGTACATTTAATTTATAAAAAAACTATTATTATTTACTTTACAATATGTTATTATATGTTTTAAACTATCATTGGTTTTCAATAATTTATTTATTTTATATTGATTATTTTTTATTTAACTTTTTTAACAAAAATTTGTTTTTAGTAATATTTTATTGCTTAATGAACAATGATAATAAAAGTAAAAAATTGGACTTTTATATTTTTATTGTTATTTATAAAATTAAAAATGAATTTAAATTACAAAATATAGTAATTTATATTTAACTGTTCATATTTTTTATAGGTGACAATGGATCATAATTGGATTACTTCACGTCAAACAATTAATGAATATGAGGAAGTGGTTGATGTTTTTTCTGAATTTCCTAAAAAAATATTATTAACAAAGACCATTTTTTTCCATTCTTGAAATGTTTAAATATGAGAAAGCTACAAATAAGAGATACCAATGATCATTTAATTTTATGTGGTTTTAATTTTAATTATAGTCCATGGATATATCATTGAGAAATTGGGGTGGATTCATGATCTAATGAAGATGATGATTTTTGAAACCTATATCTCATTCAAATTTAATAAAAGATTCATGATTTTGAAGAAAATAAAAATAATAGAAAATATCAATTGGGTGATTATATAGAGGTGCTAAAATAACATTGTATCTAGGTTATATAAAATGTAGTGACCTCAACCCCATTAGTCTGGAGCCGGTGTCTAATTTATTACTTTGGAATAAGATGCAAGGAATTACATCCTGAAGAAAATAATAGTTTAGTAGTCTTATGAAACTAGATACATACACGATTCCTATATTACATTTGGGGAAAAAAATTAAAACATGATTTTTTTAAAATAACATTATTCTCTCCAGAGTAACCTTTCACATCAACCATAGCACACTTCCTGGAATCCTATGGAAAGAACGAAAAACAAGGGTGAGATCAAATAATCAGTAAGGGTTAAGTATAATAGAATATATCATGAATCAATAAAGAATAATAAATATATAAATATAAATAACTAAAAACACATTCCATTTAATCAATAAATTTTATATAATTATTAGAAAAGATATAATAAATATGGAAAGATAAATAACTGAAAACACATTAATTTTAATCTATAGACAGAGAAAAAAATTCATCCATTGATAATTTCATTATAAAAATATTTGGGATTATAATAACTGAATTCTCATTGAAAGAAATTATTAGTTACTAGATATAAATATATCAGGAATCATGATAATTCTACCATATAGACCATTCATAAGAAGGTTTAAAACCATAGGTAAAAAACCATTTAATTCTAGATTTTTAGTTCACCTCATGAAAATACTGATGCATCAAGGGGCTATATAGTTCGATACATCACCCATAACTTTATTAACTCCCTCACACTAAATATAGAATAATGAGTGGAGAGAGATAATGACCCTTGAGTACCGTTTCCAACAAGACCTGAGTTAGATACTTGCACCGATGGTATAAAAATCTCATCAAAATGGGAGGAATTACATTCTATAGTAATATACGATCAACAGATAAGATGAATCATACAAAAGAAAAACCATGGAAAAATATAAAAAATATCAAAAAACACTGTAAAATGTGTGTATAAATACAAATGATATAGATAAGAGTCTTCAAATTAAATTCTAAAAAGAAAAGCTAAATTAGTGACACAATAATTATCTAAGGTTTGAGAGAGTAATGTCAAACAATGTCCATGTAATACTCTTGGAAACCTAAAAATAATTTTTTATATATAGGGCGAGCATATAGATATACATAAAAGAAAAAAGAGTATCTCATTCACATAAGAAAGAATTATACTAATGAACCCGTGATAAAACATTAGAACTAACAACACCTAAGCTAGTCAATTATCATTCCCAACATAACTAAGGAATTTTCACTAAATAACACTTGCCAAGTATATTAGCATAATAAGAAGAACATAAATGATGGTTACTATACATTCCTTTCCCACTTATTTTCTTCAATCATATACCAATTTCATATGTCCTAGAACTCCCATCTATTTATAATAACATATACCACCACCTCACAACATGATCACATCACATCACGCCCTTGGACACTTGGGAAACCACCCCACAACATGATTAGATCACATCTCGCCTGAAAACACATGATCCATCACCTCACAACCATAACTAGAGTTGCATAGTATCATTAACATAAAGTACATAAACCTCATTCCATAATCATATGATATATAAAGCCAACTATAAGCCAACACCAACATAGAAAAATCACATCTTTCCCACAAACACATAGGCCATCTCCCCTCAACATGGTCATAAAATATCTAATGAAAACACTAGTTCCACCACCCCACAAAACAATCATTTCATATTTTTAGAAAACAAATGACCATCATCTAGTGTAGTAACTGACCTTTAACCATCACAACCTGTGCATATCACCTCAACTGAAAGAGAGAGCGGGAAAGAGCCGGTATCCAGCAATCCATCCTCATCACTAGGATGTTGGTAACAAAACCCCTCATATGAATATATGGATATTGGCACATAGTTATTGATATGAGTGGGGTGTATATACAAATCAATAGTAATATACAAGAATATGAATATATCTACACACATTCCCAACCTATGGGTTCGCATCCAAATACCATCCAACTCAAAATATCATCACTTTTTATTCAACCTCTAAATTCATAACACCTCACAATCCACAAGCCACCGCTCACACCACTAAAAAATCCATTCATCCAGCCCATTCATTTAATTATTAAGAATAACCCACATTAAACCACACAAACCATCATTTAAATATTCATTATTCATTTTCATCCAATTAACTGGAAATAACGTACCCATTTCAATCATTATTAAACAAGTTATTCCATCAATACCCATGATTCTAGACCCAAAAAAATAGCTAATAAGAATCCCATTATCATTACCACAATATATCCCCACTACCCCAAAGCATGGAAAGACATCCACCACCACACTGGCCTAAAGCATGACCACACAACCACAACCTCACCACCCCAAAAGTAAAGAAACATCGTACCGATCAACCCCAAATAACATAAAAATTACACATTATCTCTCAAAAAGTATGAACACACATAAAAAATCATTCAAGAAAATTTTACAGATTCAAAAAAGGGTATTTTATCCCATTTCACTTTATTTTAGGGGTTCTGTCCCACAATCTATAATCCTCGGTCAACCATTTAATTAGCCAAATATAAGTGGTTAGACAATTTTTATTTTAGGGTGATATCCCAATAATCATAACAGACATAAAATTTATAAAATATCTCATCTAGTATAAACAAAGCCTCTAAAGACAAAAATTTTCATCAGAGCATCAATCCTGTATGATCCATTAAATAACAATAATATAAAATCAATAAAAGCATGTGAATCATTCCCCTTTACCAATTCAATATAATTTATCCAATTTTTTATCTTTTATTAATAAATCACAACCATATCTTATAGATAAATGTTAGTAAACCATTCTCACATGATAAAAAATTAATAGAAATGAGGGATTCCTTACCTCTAGGAATCATTGTCAACTCACTGCACACCACAGGGAGAAGAAGACCCACCCTCAAACTATGATTGAACCAATAGATCATTATTAAACCTACACCACATAAAAGAATTGTGAAAATGAATCCCAAATCACACTCCAATCCAAAACAACATCACTGCACTAAATCCTTAAGAGTATAACAAGTTGAAACTAACCAATAAGAAGAAAAGGGCTACCATAGACCCCAAATAAGAATCCCCCAGATCCAAAAAATAAATGTTTGTGGAAGAGGGATAGAATATCCTCCCAAGGATCCAAGGGATCTACCAAAAAAAGAGGAGGGGGGGGGGGGCAACTAAATTAATGGAAATATAGGTGAGATAGAGACATTAAATTTGGGGACCTTCTAGTTTCACATTGTGTAATCCATAGACGATGTGTAATTGATATGTTTTTCGAATATTCCCACTTTTGATAAAAAAATATAAACTCATACTTATTTTAATACACATAGTGTATTCCAATTACAAGATGTAAATTTGTATCATTGTCCCCCCTATACCGATTTACAATCTGTGAACTCCCCAAATATACAAGATATGAAACACTTTTATGTATTGGGTAAACAATTCACGAAGTGAATGCCCTGGAGTAGCTCTAGTGTAGCTCCAGCCACCACAAAATCCACACAGAATCTCTCCTAAACAACCCCAACACCAAAAATAGAAAAGTAAAATACTGGTAAGGCACATACCATTAGATCAGATACCTATCAAATGATTCCCACCCTCGACAATCCAAAACCAATCCCAGAAGAAAAGGGGTCTGACAAACCCCCCTGTGATATAAATCTCAAGGATCTCTTTATACATCAAATTCTACCAATACCCAATAGCACCAAACCAAACAGACAAAATAAATCTCAAAAAAAACATCATCTCCATATATCCACATAACCACAACCATATACACCCAACATAGACCAAACTAGGAATGGTCTAAACCAACTAACTGCACTATCCTAAACACATGAATCTACAAATTCTATCCTCCATGTAAATATATTATCTACATTAGATGAAACTGACTCATCTATATGAGTTAAATCTCATCACATTTAATGCATCTTGATTAGGAATAAGCTCCTACCCATTTTATATATCAATAATTTACCACACATCACATCTCAATGAAGAAATTACATCTCATAACATAGAAGGATCGAACCATCATGTCACAAAGAATAACAAAGAAAAACATCTCAAAATGAATTCGAGTACTAGGCATGAATTTGTATATCTCACTCCCAAGTACTTTCCTCTAGGCCACCGTGCCTACAAAACACATTAACCAAAGGAATGGGTCATCAACTCAACGCCTTCTCTTGGTGATCCTAGATCTAAACTGGATGCTCTATAAACATCACATCATCCTTAAAATCCAACTCTCACTAATCAATGGAATGGGATTAATCATAAATATAATAATGAATCTAAGAGATGAGAATACATCCTACATAATCTCTATCCATGGTGGAAATTCCAACTGATATATCACATTTACATCTCACCCAAACACTTCAATGGTCCCAACAAACTAGGGAGAAAGCTTACGTTCCCCGTCAAAACACCACTTCCCATGTTGAGGGCAAGCCTTCAAGAACACATGGTACCCAACTTCTAACCCCAAGGGCCCCCTCTTGTGACTGAAATAATACTTCTAACATTAATGAACTACTTTTATCCTTTCATGAACAAACTGAACTTTCTCTATTCTACTCTTCACTACATCAGTTTTGAGAACTTTTTCCTCCCCAACAACTATTCAACATATTGAACAACCACTCGATCTCTTGTACATATCAACAAATGGGGCCATTCCAAACGATGAGTGATATCTATTATTATAAAAAAACTCAACCAACATCACGTGTTGTACTTAAGATCCACTAATTTCCATGACACATGCCTACAAAATATCCTCTAACATATGGCTTTTCCACTCTATCTACCCATCTGTCTAAGGGTGGAAAGTAGTGATGAGGCATAAATGAGTTCCAAAAGTATATTTTATTCCTTTATAGACTCTTAAGTTAAAAATATCATTTTTATCAAAGAAAATGGAACTTTTAACTCTATGAAACGACAACACCTCTTTAATATACCTCTTATCCAAAACATCCACTGTGCTCAACTCCTTGATCACTAAGAAGTGGGTTGAGTTCATCAATGGATCCCAAATCACCCATATTTTATCACAAAATCCCAGATCATGGGGCAACCCTATGACTAAATCCATCAATTTTCATCCCATTTCCAATTAAAAACATCCAGAGGCTACAAAAAACCACTAGGAACATGATGCTCGACCTTTACTTACTGGAAAACCAGACACCTCACTATAAAATCTGCCACCAACCTTTTCATCTCGAACAACCAAAACTGTATCCTCAAGCCATTGTAAATGTTGGATAATCCTTTATGTATCTCCAAGGTTGAGTTTGTAAACTCATTATGGACTCATTCACACATCACTATCATAAAATATAACCTACCAGGAAACAATATCTGGTTTTGAACATTCTCTGACCATCCCTTATGAGAATCACCATGGATAACATAATCATGTATCACCTATGCATTTGAGTCTCCCCATTGATATCCCTCCACCTTTTAAATTATATAATAATAAAAAAAATTCTAAAAAAATTCATTTACCCCTATCCACCTGTGCTTCTATGTTCAGGGGTACTAACTCATACATTGCTCTCCAAACATCCCTCAACTCTTAAACAACATCCTTCAATGAATTACTACACAAATAATTGGCCAAAACGTTTAATTTTATTAATGTGTATGTGATATCAAAATAATAATCTTGGAGAAACGCTATCCATATGTTCCACCTCAAATTCAGATCATGTAGAGAAAATATATACCTCAAACTATTCTAATTTGTTGAAACCATAAAGAATTCCCCAATTAGGTAATACCTCCACAACATCAGTGAAAACACAACTAATGCTAACTCTATATCATGGGTTTCATAATTACATTTTTGTGCATGTAAATAACTATACCCATAATAGATCACTTCCATTTTCTACATCAACATACATTCTAAGACTAGATGAGAACCATCCCAAAACACCTTAAACATCACCCTCACCTAAGGAAACTGAAGTACTAGATAATTGACCGACTTCCACATTAGGTAACTGAACACATCCTAGAACTGATCATTCCATGAAAAAGAGCTAAATTTACTAGCCAATTATGTAAATGGGGATATATATCAAGATAAATAAATCATAAACATATGATAATAGTCTGCAAGACTAAGAAAAATTTGAACCTCTTCCACATACTTATGTACTTCCCATGAATCAACTTCCTAAACCTTTAACGAGTCTTCCACTACACCCTGAAGAGACACAAAATTCTTGAGGAAATTAACCTACCACTTTAAAAACATACACATGGAAAACATTCCATAGAGCTAGTGGTGTGAAAGAACTTTTAAGATAACTCTGAGCTGATTGACATGATCTTCCTCCAACATTGAGTAGATTGATATTTCATCAATGAATATGATGATAAAATGGTCTATTAACTAATGGGTAATAGAGTTTATAAGCCTCATGAACATGGATGGTACATTTGTAACACCAAATGACATGACTACAAACTTGAAGTTCCCTTACCTATATGTGATTGTAGTATTTGGGACATCTCCCTCCTCCACCATAAACCAGTGATATCTTGACCAGAGAATTATCATTGAAAACCAACTCACCCCTCTCTAATTATTGAATAGATATTCTATATTTGGAAGATGCTAATGTTTTTTTTACCGTCACTTGATTTAACCACTGGTAGTCCATGAAAAACATTAGACTACCATCATGCTTCTTGGAAAACATCACTAGAGACACCACAAAGACACACTATGTTCGATAAAACCCTTATACATATGATCATATATTTGAATCCTCAACTACCATTACTCATAAGGTTCCATTAAATATGGATCCATAAAAATCGTAGAAGTACTAGACTATAAGTCTATCTCAAAATCAACGTCACATCGAGGGGGTAGTGTCACAACATCCTATGGTAAAGCATAAAGAAAATCCTTCATAATGATAGGGAACTCCACTATCAAAATTTATACTGATATTACCAAAATATAATCCCAAAAACAATTAAGGTGTTCAACATGCTGACTGTCTACTTGATAACCCCACTCTCCAAAAAAACTATAGGCTGCCCATGTAAATTTGAGAAAAATACTCTCCATTGGATGTAGTTGATAATATCATGCATGTAATACAACCATTTAATTCCTAGAATGACATCCTATTCTGACATCTTTAGCAAGAAAATATCCATATGGAATTGATTAGTCCCATCATAATTCTACACCCTCGACAAACATAAAAGAAGATCGTCTGGCCTCCAAATGGCATAGTCAACACTAGGCGAATGAAAATACTACCAACATGTAGTCCCAAAGAATAAAGTAGAGTGGGTGAAACAAATAAGTGAAAATATCATGAATAAAATAAGAAAAAAGGGTACTAAACAAACCAAACATACCTATGATGATATTTGGCCCCTCTGGCCCCACTATGTCCACTGTGTGCAACTGACCATGCCCAAACATTTTACCTATCTTCCGATGACCCACTCCAAAACCAAAATCGATTCAAGGTTCATGAATATGAGTAAAATATTATGGTTGGACTCAACCTCATACATCTCTCCTCAGTGGATCATAAGAGTTATTACCTTACTGCTAAATTGGTATCACTAGAAATTTCTACTCAGGCTGGTGCAGAACCTGTCTAAGTCTACCAAAACGGGATATAGGGACCACCAGGAACTAGTTCTATTGATAACCACAAACCACAAAACCAAACCACACTGGACGGATATCTCCAGGAAAAGAATGGAAACCACTAGCCCTAAAGGGATGAAAGGGAAATTTCTGAGGTTGACTCCCCACTGATCAAAACCACAAAGGTCTAGATGCTTGAGTGTTTTCACTAACATGATGAATCCTATAGTAAAAATACTGGTTCCTATATTGTGGAAATACTAATTGCGAGTGAATACACTTGATCACCACTAAATTATTCTAAAACTCCATATATTTTGGAAATATAAAAAGAGTAACTACATACTAGATAGAAACGCGGAGTACCTCCTTATGACTCCTCTTCTAGAAAAAAATTTTGGGAAAAAATAAAAGTTTCTTGACCATGATTATCAACTCCCATAATGACATACTCCCTTTTTGGAGAGAAATAAGCTTTTAACTCTCTAAAAAATTAATTCTCATTGACAAGAACTTTCCATGAAACATATTACTCCATACTCTCTCTCAGAATCAATGACATGAAAATAACTATATCTAAATGAATTCCAAGTGAACCCAATATCCCATTAGGCCACGAATCAAACTGAATGTGATCACGAGCATCTCTATCTAGATCTATTTCTCTGCATCTGAAAAAATACCCTATTACTTACCCAAACTAGGTCGTTGAATGGAATAAAAATCCAACTTCTATGCCTTATCTTCCTCTTATAGATCAACACTATGAAAATATTCTAGATTATCCCATTGAAACTTGAATTCTTGAGAAACTCAAAGATGAAAAAAGGATCTATAACTAAAATATAAAAAAATATTTCCTAATACCATGTAGTATGAAATTTTATTTATATTCATTTTAATTAATTTTATGTATTTTAACCTTCCGAGAACAACCAAACTCAAACAAGAATGAAAGTAACCTCTCTTATTTATCTACACTACAAACAGGTCTAAATCACATAGACGTTCCACAAGATCAAAGTATGTGCACTAGATCATGGGGAATTGTAAAATCCCATGTCTTAGCTAGGATCCCTAGACCATGTCACAGACCAATGTCAACTATCAATTTTTCCATACCGATGCATGGATTCTTTACTATACCTAACTTCAAACTCCATAAAATCTATCAACTGTCACCTTAGATACCACTCTATCACAACTCCCTCCTACCAAAGATACCTTAATAAGGGGAGATTGATAATGACCCCTGAGTCCTGGTCCACTAGACCCCAGTTTGGATAATAGCACCAAGGGTATACAGATATCATAAAAATGGGTGGAATTACCCTATGTTATAATATAATATTAGGAGATAAGTTGAATCATCCACATGAAACTCTATGAAATAATATTATATAAAACAGAACCATCCCACAATACATGTATAAATAAAATTGATACAGAAAATATTCTCTAAAGCAAATACTGAAAATCCATGATAAAGTTGTGACACAAAATATATCTAATGTTTAAGCTAGTAATGTCCCACATAGTCTATATAATCATATTATAAGCTCGAAAATAGTTTTTTATATGTAGGGAGATCATATTTATGTAATCAGTAGGAAAAACAAAGACTCTCATGAAAATGTGAAATAAGAATTCTAATGAAACCCTGAGAAAACAGTAGAGAAAAAAATACCTAAACATGTCATGTATCCATCCCAAACTCACCATGGGATTATCACCAAATAATGAAAATCGAGTTTAGAAACATAATAAGAATAATATAGAGGAAGGGTAACCCACACCACTTTATAACTTATTTTACACTATCACAACCCAATGTAAAAGATCCAGGTGCTCCCATGTATTCCAAATAACATATACCACTACCCTACAACAAGGTCCCATCACATCAAGACCATATACACCAAGGACATATTCCCACAACATGGTCATATCACATCTCACCCAAAAACAATCAGTCCATCACATCACAACCATAAATGATGTTTTAGGGTATCATGATCATGAAGGAAATAAAACTTTTTCCTTCATCCTCATATGAAAGACCCCACCATAAGCTGTCCCATAACCCATACATATCCAAACATGCTAAAAAATATTAGGGCCACTGCCCCACAGGAGGGTCATCATATATCACTCAAAAAACCCAGGCCACCGACCTAAAGAATGGTCATCAACCTAGTGAACTAAAATAACTACAACCATCAAAAACTATGAATATATACTATCCTGGAAGAGAGGGAGGGAATGTGAGGTTTTATAACAATCCATCCTTATCACTGGGATGTTTAGAAAGTCACCCTATGTGAATATACGAGTGTCAAGACATAGTGATCGATGTAGGTGGGGTGTGTATAGAAATCATAAAGAATAAAAAATAATATACATATAGAAACTCCAAAGCCAAACCTATGGGATCAAAACCAAACACTAACCAACCCACATCATAGTCACTATTTCTACCACCTATAAAGTCATAAAACCACACAAGCCACAAGACACATCACACACCACTAACCAATCCCATTATCCAACCCATTCATTTCATTATTAAGCATCAAACTCATTAAACCACATATCCCAGTATTTATTTATTCATTATCCATTTGAATCCCATTAACCAAAATAAACCCCAAACATTTTAATAATTATTAATCAAGTTATTCCATTACTACCTAGGATTCTAGCACAACCCAACCACACATCACAAGAAACCAATCATCTTCACCATACAATCACTTGACCACCACAAAATCATGACCAAACAACGACCACCTCGCTTCCCCAAAAGAATGACCACACAACCACCACACCACTACCCCAAAATCATTAGAAAAACTCACCCATTAATCCCACATTTCATCACAATCACAAATATCTTCCCCAAATGAATGACCACACATCACCACACATTAAAGACCAATTTACAAATTTAATAGAGGGTCTTTTATCACATTTCATTTTATTTTAGGGGTGTCATTACAAAAAGAATAATCAAAGGATAACCATTTCATTATCCAAATATAAATGGTTAGCTAATTTCTACTTTATGGTGATATCAAAAAAATAAAAATAGAAAAACAAATTCCCAACATATGTTATACAATGAAAAAAATCCCCCAACAACAATAATTTTTAATAAGATATCAATCACATATGATCCATCATATCAAAATAATATCAAAGCTGTAAAAGCATGAATATAATTCCCATTTTTCCTTCAATTTTAATTAGAAAATTATTTATTTTTGATTAATCCAACTTAACCATCTCCCATAGATAAACTAGTGTAAACCCTTGTGTAATGATACTCAATAAAGAGAAATTATGGATTCCATACATCAAATAATCTTTCTCAACTTGTTGTGCACCAAAAGGTGAAAAAGAAATACCCATAGACTATAACCAAACAATGAAATTATTAATCAACATAAACTGCATCAACTGATTATCAAAACATATCCCAAATATCACACCAAACAAAAATAACATCACCGCAGAAAATACATGAGGGAAGAATAAGAGGAAACTAACAAAGAAGAAGAAAATAGATTACCACCGATGGCTAATGGAAATCCACCGAATCTAATGAATCGAAGTGGGAGGAAGGGGGATAGAATATCCTTCTAAGGCTCATAGGGATCTGTGAAAAGAAGACAGGTAGGGAGTTGTTGAATAAAAGGAAATTATACTGTGAAATTGACTTTAAATTTGGGAACCCGCTAGTTTCACATCTCGTAAACCTTACTTGGCCAGTAATTTAGGACTTTTTTAAAAAATTCTAAAATTCACTGAAAAACATCTCCTCATCCTTTATTTATCACACATCATGTATTACACTTACATGAATTGAATTCTTCTTAGGGTTTACCCCTCTACAGATTTGTAATCTATGAATTGACTAGTTGTACATGCTATGAAACACCTTTACACATTGCATAAATAATACATGAAATGGACTTCCTACAACAAAAACTAATATAGCTCCAACATCTATTGAAAACTCTTAGAATATCCCATGAATACCTCTAACCAAAAAAAATTTGAAATGTGACAGACTGGGAAGGCCTAAACCATTACAATCAGTATGTGTCCAAAGAATTCATCATATATAGAATAATTGATTTAGTTCATTTAAAATATTCTCTATCATAAAATTTTAATATTTAATAGGGAATATAGATTTATCAATATTTCCCAAAAAAAATTATGATTCCTCAAAATTATTAAGTAAGAACATTATATTAAATAGCATGTATAACACGTAACACCAAGAACATAAGGGAATATAATATCATGAGAGATTATAATATATTTACTATTTAAAATAAATTTAATATATTCAATATCTTGAAATTCAAACAACATTTATTTATCTAATGTCACACACAACATTTACTTTTTCTGGAAGCTTATATTACATGCAAGATCAGGTTTTACTGAATAACAATATATTAAATATGATTATTTAATATAGTAAGAGGTAACCAAGACATTAAATTTCTGACTATAAATAATATTAAATAAATTATAAAAATATATGGTTTATAAAACTATAAAATTAATTCATTGGTTACAAATTAATTTGTAATGAATATAATAACTAATTGAATATAAAGGAAATATTTTTATAAAAATCTATTCTTATGCTCCAAAAGATATTTTATCCTAATAAATAAAATTAATTACAATTAGTAAATGATAATAATGAAATATATATTTTATATTTTCAATAAAATATATATGTATTCATCAAATATATTTTATATGCATAACATAACAACAATCCCGATATTACACTTAAAAAACCTATGTTTTTATAGACACTTTTACCACATTTTAATGGCCAACCTATTTTAAATCCATTTATTTGGAAATTTTATATATATTATACGTAAAAAATAACTTAATATTTGAAATATTTACATAAAATTTAAGTTATGGTGAATGTTTTGTACATTTCTGTGATGTTTCATTTTCTGATGAATAATGAAAAATACTGAATTTTAACTCAAAACAATTCTTTTCATTTAATTTATTTATAAGGTTAAATTACAATTTTTATTGATTTTAATGAATTATTAGATAAATTTTATATCATTTAATCTAATTTAGGTAATTGGAATTAATTTAACTATGAAATTAGGTATGAAAACATTGCAGACTTTTGAACAATTTTACTTTAAAAACTGCATTATTGTCATATCGCCTTGATTTAATTTAAATTAATTTATGACAATTATGTGATTTTGAATAAGGGAAATGGATTCAATATTTGTAATAATAATAATTTTTACTTTTTTATTAGTACAACTTAGTTTTTTTCCAAAAATATTTGTGAATGTAATTAAAATTAATTTCAATGATTAAGGTGAAATTAAGCTTTACAAGGGACTCAACCTTAAAATTAAGGGAAATCATGACATAAGAACTTGTAAAAAAGTAATTGGACGGAGAAATTTAAACCCTCACCTCAATTTTATCGAATTTTTACCATTAATTTATCCAATTAACATGGAAAAATGAGAGTTAAATTCCCTTTCCAAAAATTTACAAGAGTTCAACTCCTCCTCCACTATAAAAAGTAATTCGTCCCTACCACTTCCTCACACCTCTCAAGTAAGAGTATATTGACCAAGATCTACCCAAATATCTCCGAAAAATCCATCCTATCATCCTAGATTCTACTCTTTTTACATAATTACATCCAAGTTTCCTTTTGAGGCATACCAAAATGAGTTACCCATAGAAGTGGTAACATAATTCCTCAAGATCAATAGTTTTATTTCCATTATACACCCCCTAAAATATAATTATTTCATGATTAAATAATTAAATAAATAAAACAAATACACTAATATTTTCTCTTATG
The DNA here is from genome assembly GCA_963277665.1 of Viscum album. Taxonomy (NCBI): domain Eukaryota; kingdom Viridiplantae; phylum Streptophyta; class Magnoliopsida; order Santalales; family Viscaceae; genus Viscum; species Viscum album. Next base: position 103,334,185 of record OY728156.1, read on the forward strand.
GGGTTAAACCTACACTTTCACACACTTCCATCTAATGGGTAACGAACTTGCTGCTTATGGGTAAGACGAACTACAACCTCACAAAACGATGATTGTTCAGTATTCTTTTACCAATGATCATTGTGAAAATTATGATGGAAAATATGTTTATATAAGATATATAAAATATTTATAAGGTATTTATTCATATTTAATTTTTATATAGAATATACCTTTATGATTTTCATTTTGTGTATATATGATAACATCGTTTGTGGAAGTGTGGACTACCTCCTCCCCAAAGCAATGAGATTTGTTCACGCTATACATGGAATGTATAAAGAATGGTTTTAATTAAATAATGTTATATAAATGAAATAAATATAATATTTATGAAATAATTAACCTTTTATAATTATAATATATCATTATATTTATTACCCTTTTCACAAACTAGAAAGTTATTATGTCGGTCATGGAGATGTAGACTACTACCTTCTTGGCACAATGTGATTCCATTTATGTCACAATAATTATATATATATGTATATATGACTAAATAACATAAAATTATGATATTATTATCATTTTTAAATATATAATGTTACTTATAGTTATTCCATAATGACCATCAAAAAATAGGAACATTAACCATGCATATGTACGACTTACCATCTCTATGATTATAACACTAGTTTATTTTTAAAAACCACCATACATTATTTGTCTTAAAAGTATAATTGATGTATAAATATTTTAATTATTTCATGATTATTATTTTTGATAAGTTTATATAATGACCCCTTCGACCGTTATTTACCTATGAAATTCATTTTTAATCGTGAACTGAATTTGGCCAAAAGACCTAGCATGATCTTATTTTTTTAAGTAGTTGTACACAACATGGTAATAAGTGAAATAAATGTAATGATAAAAATGATAAATATTATTATAAAACTAAATAAACAAAATAAGTTTATTATTCATGAATATAAGGACACATGAGACAAGTCGGACTTAAGGTAAGGGATTTTCATATCACTTTTTAAATTTTTGAGATAAATGTCATATTCAAGGCTTAATTATTTTGTGTGGTGTATCTACATACCATTAGATATATTATATAATTAATCCTTCTATCTTAATGGTATTTAAAACGTTCATTTAATTTTATTCCTTTCTGAGTCTTATGATTTAAAATGTTTCGTATTGGTATGAGACACTTCATAATATTTAAAGATTATTTTCCCCAAGAATAATTTTAATGATCATTCAAAAGTATTTCCATTTGAGAAAATTATATGAAAATTGTTCCATAATCCATTTCATTTTCTTATACCCTAGTTATTCATGACCATTTTCAAGTAATAAAACCATTTTCCACTATTTAGTAATCAAAAGTTTTTCAAAAATGTTTTTACGAAATCCAAACTTCATTTCTCTCTTTAGTCAGAGAAACTATTTTTTTTCTAAAAACAATGTTTTATAAAAAAAAATTCCAAAATGTTTTTATCCTTTTCAAAATGATTTAGTAATTTTTTACCCTTTTTTCCTTTACCAATGTTTTCAAAAGAAATTGTTTTGTCGCTTTCTAAATATGGATTTTTTCTAACCATTTTACCATGAAAAAGGAATGTTCTTTTTACCTAGTACGACATGTACATATTTACCCACATTCATTTCATAAAATCATAACATTCAAGTTTAAAAGGTTAATTTTTTAAAAAGATGTTTTAGAAAATTTATTTTCAATGAAAAGGATATTCAAATAAAATAAAATTAAAAATTTATTTTCCTCAAGAATGTTATTAAAATTTATTTTATACTATTTCTATTACTTAATGACAAAAACCCTATATTTTTATGCAACTTGGGATATTTTGTATTTATGACTCCATTTTTATTTATCTGGATGGTTTATAATTGATTTATCCCAGGATGACATAAAAATTTACATCTATGATTCCTTTCAGTTCTTTTGAAATATTAAACTTCAAATGTTAATTTGACATTGAATTTACCCTAAATATCCAAATACTTTTTCTTATATATGATTATTTTCTAAATAATATACCATTTTTCATATGATTTTTACATTGAAATTTATTTTTTTATTTGTGTAATTATTGATAAAGTCATATCTTTATTTAATATAGATATTTCAGAAGGCCTATTATTATGGGAATACTCCATATGGGGAATGATTTGGACATGCTATGACTGTTTGGCCCCAATAATTATATATCCCCTAGATGTATCAATAGGTTATCATGATACAAATAATTTATGAAAATTAAATGGGTTTATACCTATAGTTTTAAACTGTTTGGAGTGTGGATTTTGACAGTAGAGGTTTTTATGTGCCTAAGACACGACATCCAATAATTAATCATTTCCATAATTTTTATTCAATTTTTATTTATACAAGAGATTTTGTGTCGAAATATCTATGGATTCATTTCATTATCAGTTCATTGATAAAATGGCATGCATTTTAGTTTCTTATCATTCCATATTTATTTTATTCTATCTAGTTATTTGAAAGGCATGTGTTTAAAGTTATTACATTTCCATATTTCTTATGAACTTTTTTCTTAGTTTCTTGATTAAATGTTATGTGTGTCTGGTAATTTACCATCCTGTAAATATTATTATAATTGATTCATTATTAATTATGCTATAATTAACCCCTACTGAGAATTATAGCTGACCCTTATTTTTTCCTTTCCCGTACGAATTCAATAAGTGTACTATGAAAGATATGCAGGGATATAGTAGATAGAATAAAGTTATCCTTGAAAGAAATAAATAATTTTGTAATTAGTATATTCATTTTTAATACAATACTCATGTATTTATATGTTTTTCCAAGATAATTAAACTCTTCAATCTTTTGTAATCATTCCAATTTAATGGTAGTAGACATTGAATCCAGGATTCTGGGGGTTGGGTCACTACAAAATAAATTTCAATGTAGAAATCTATTTTTCAAAATTATACATGGTTTATGAAATAAATATATCCATGATATAAAATATGAATATTTATGGGAAATTTAATTTCTAATGATCAACAGTAAGTAAATATTTATATGGAAGGTTAATGGTTACAAAAATAAATCAAGAAAGGTAATTTCAATACTTTCCTTGATCAAAATGATCATAAACCATCCATAAAAATAATAAGGATAGTTTCAATAAACCATATACCTTTTGGAGTAATAATAAAGGCTTATTGTTTTTGATGAATTGAAATACCATAAAAATATCTTTAAAAACATTATTGAGGAAAATATAATTTTTATTTTTAAAATATATTTTTAACTAAAAGTTCAAACAACAGTTTTCAATTAATTTTACTTAAAAATAATATTTGAATGTTATAAATGAATATTTAATAAATTTGAGTGGCCAAGATGACTTGAAATTATGTTCACATAGTAAATGTTAAAATAAATACACCTTTCACTTTTTTAGTGAAATCCAAACGTACATAGTTTTGAAAATTAAATGATAATTCCTTTAATTGTTTTTGTAAATAAGTAAAAAATAGTAAAAATATATTTATTAAATAATTTAGAAAATAATAATAATTTTTTTTTAGAGAACATGGTATTTGAATAAAACCGATTTCTTACTGAAGAGAAAAATAATGTTGGATTTTTATAAAAACATTTTCAAATTATTTTATGTAAAAAAGAGTATAAAAATGGTACTATTACTTGAAAAAGTTCATGAATATACATATTATATGAAAATTAATGTTTTTATGATATAATGATCAAATAGTTTCCTTTAAGGGGAATTCAAGTATAAAAAGTATCGATTAAAATATTATTATGAAAGAAACTGTTGCATATATCATAACATCGAAGAGAGAATTAATCAATGAATCAATCTTGAGTGTCAAATTTAAATCCAAATAAAATAATTAGATATAAAATATAATAAAATAATAAGTTATTAAATACATAATCTTATAATACCAATGAAATCAAAGAAGTAATATTACCCAATGAAAGTAAATTGAGTTATGTAATTCTTTACCACTTTGTAACTTTTAATTAAATTGAACTTATATAAAATAATTAAAATATAAAATTAAAATGACATGAATTGTTATTTAATAATTATATTACATGTCAAATGGGTGTTATTTACATGATATCAAAAAAATGAGGTTTATAAAATTACGATATGCCTTTATGAAGTGAAATTGAGATGAAGTCCCTTACATGATGCTTCATTTTGGTTAAACATGATTAAGTATACTATATAGTGGTATTAAAAATGTTTTTAACTTATAATAAAACTATATTAATATTTATAATATCATATATGATCCTTTTATAACACCTTATCACCTATTTTTTAATAACCATTCATTATTTTCATTATTTTGTGTGTTAATTTCCTTGTTTTCTCACTCATTTGTCATCATGAAAGTAACAGTTATTATGTGTATTATATAGTTAAATCATATACAGAATAATAATCATGATATAGTTATAATATTTATTCTTCAATTATAATTTTAATTCTAATCATGAAATAAAATTTTGAGAAATTAATTATTTTATGATCATGGAGACGGTATGCCATCTGTACGCGTGAGTAACACTTCCATTTGTTAACGATCATTATGGAAAAGTGGTAAGTAATATTTTATCCTTGAATAATGGTTATAATATTATTATTAAAATTTTATTTATTTAATCATACTTATATATTTCATCCATGTGGTGTGGTGATGAAAAGAGAGTCACATCGCTTCGTGAAGGTGGTAATCCCCACATACATGAACGATGTTGTCATCTTTAAGTGAGTGAATAGGTAAGAAAAAAATCATATGTTATATTTTAATAATTATAAATATTTCATTAATATCATAATAATTTCATGTATATAACTTACATTTATTAAAATTATCTATATTAATTTCCTTGTAATTCATTTGAGAAAAAATTAATCACATTTTTTTTGGAGGCAGTAGTCCACAGTACAAATTAATGATGTTATTGCATTCACTATGAAATGGAAATAAAAAAGGCATATATATGATAAAATTACTATATAGGTATATTTATGTTTTTATAAATATCATATATATACTTTATATACATCATTATACCCAACTGTGAGAAGGTGGTAATGAAAAAATGAATGAAATCGGTTCACAAGGCTATTGTTCACCGTACACATGAATAACGATTTTGTAATTAATTTGATAGAAGTGGGTTTGGTTGTAAGTAATTAAAATAACATAAAAAATATAACAATATATCAAATATACTATTTTTGTTATATTTTCATGGTTAAATAACAATTTAAGGATGTGGAGGAATAAATAAAATAAAAACACTCATTGAAGAACATTACCACTTCTCCATGTAAACTCAATAGGTTTTCATAAAAAACCTTCCTAGGTGATATTTATTCCAAAAATAAGGATTTTAAGAATAGTTTATGTATTTTGTTTTGTCATTTGGGAATGGATTGGCCTAAACAAAATGGTTTTAATATGTTAATAAGATATAAGAGTGGGTGGCCTTATATAAGTGAGGTGAGTTACAAACTTGTAATTTTTGAAAATAAAAAGTTGTACCCACATTTTTAACTTTCCAAAATAGTCCAAAATGGAATATTTAGTAGACTTAGATATTATAAGGTCTAAATATAGTCATAAAATATATTTTATATCTGTTTAGGTTATTCTAACCCTTATCTTTTTTGTTTAACCCCTGTTAAATCCATTTTACCATAACCATGATAAATAATTTTTATTGTTTTTACTATTAATTATGGTAAAAATATTAGTTGAAAATATTAGTTAATATAAATTATTCTGAATGAAAATATGAAATAAATTTTTCCAAATTCTATTCATAAAATTGTAAGAATTTAATTTAAGATTAATCCCATAGATTCGACAAGAATGATGGTTTTGAATAAAAAATGTTAAAAAGTTTACATTGTTTTTATATACACATTCAATATGAAAATTATTCCAATGACCTATGTTATTTAAATTTTAATATTATTGAAGAAATTATACTTTATAGCTAATTTAAAACATAATTTAACTTTATAAATGATTTAAAAAAAGGAAATTTTAAATTGAAATTCAATATTTTTCATTATTCATCATTAAACAAACTATTTTAGAAAATTATCAAAAATTATACCTAGGATATTTTTTATTTTTTGAAATAAAAAACGAATTTCATTTTATCAAATATATTTTATAAATTTTTTAAAAATTAATTTTACAATATTTGTGCAAAAAACCGACCAAACCATCTTTTATAAAAATACCATTTTTAATAAAACATTTCTTTTTCTTTTAAATGAATTTTGTTTTATTTTTAATCAATAGATAACATTAATTTTCATAATTTATTTATTATTATTCTTACCCACCCATTTAATTGTTCTGTTATAATGGTATACTATATTATGGTTCATTTTGACTCTGGGTTGTATGCTCCACAAGCCATCGAATATTTTTTATTCAAATACCTATATTTCATAGGTTGTTTAAACTTTGGTATTCATATAATATATTCTATAAAAACAATTTCATTTTTTAAAATCTCAAGGTGCTACATTATCCTAACCTTAAATAAGTTTCATTCATATAATTTAGACATGATATCAGCAATAAAGGGTTTTATATTTGATTATTTTTTGAAAACCCACATCATAAAAAGCGTTTATAAAACATTCCTTTAATAAGAGAAAAAGTCATGTAAAAAGGTAATATGAAAAAACCCAAAACTAGATTTCTATGTTAGATGAAATTTTTGGAATGTTAAGATATGGACATTGATGAAAATTATAAAAAAATTTAGAGAGTGATAGCCATCATTGATCCTAAGAAATTTAATGATCAATGGAGAGTTAAGAACCTCAAAACCATAAATCATTAATTATTTAAAAGTCCATATTATTGATTGGATATTAAGGTAATTGGAATTTTTTTTGTATCAATGTTATTTTTATAAAGTTGAGAAATTATTTGACTATATAATAATAGAAATAAATATACATACTTGATATGTTGCTATTTCATAATCACAATTTCATCCTTTAGCTATGCTTTGATCAATTTCTAATTCATCTCTCACTCCACGAAATGTGTATCGAAAAATGGATTTGTATACCCAATGTACTAAAATTCACTTTTAATGGATTTTAATAACTATAAAAGAGTGAAAAGTATTTTCATCTATCTATAAGTTATTTCCAAAACCAATATAGTTAGAAAACTTTATCTAATATAATACATTAATTTGTTAACCTCAATAGTAAAAGCACTTGTTTATCCTTGGTAATTATTATTTAATTTATTTATTTATATATAATAAAATATTAACCGGGACAATACATAGGATAGTGTTAGGTGAAAAACCCTTAATGACCTTTAGTTTTGGTTCAGTCCCTGTGGCCTTTCCAGATGTGATGGGTTGTCACTCTGCATGTAGGCTACAATTTTTATAAAACCATATTAATATAATTCCTATAAATTTAAATTTTTTTGATGTCTCAGTATTAATATAATATAAATGATAAGAGAAATGTTTACAAATACCCATAATCTTGTGTCCAAAAAATTTGAAGGCATTTTTCATTAAATATATTTTCATATTCTAAACCAATGGGTTGTATTGCAATAAATATTTTCCAAAAATATCCTTAATAATGTTATATTTATACAACACAAATTTTCAAATGGAACATTTAAGATATGGAACTTATGATCAACCTTAAACTCATAAACCCTTAATGGTACTCATAGATACTAAGTAAATGAAGAAATATATTCTTTTAATATTTAAAAAAAATGATTAGATGTTTCGTATTTCTTATCTCCAAAATAACAATAGTAAAAAAATACATCTACAATTTCATTCTTGAACCCCAATATATAAATACATCATCTATTTTATTTACAATTAGGCCATTATTTAGTCTAGTTTTTAACCATATAAATATGGAATTAACTATGATAATGTATAGCTTCTCTAAATTTAATACAATGAAATATAAATGGATCCCTAGGATAAGATTTATTTTCATCCATTATACTCTTAATTTTTACTTGGTAACTCTTTTCTTTATTCCATTATTTTTCACACATAGAGAATTTTCCCATTATTCATAGATACTTTCCTAGGTTTCTCTTTCAACATCAATCATAATATTGTAATTAATCATTATTTACTACATGTTTTCTATCACTAGATCTGTTAAAAAACTCCATCATTTTCTTATATGATTAGTCTAGGAGTTGGTTAAGTTATATATTGTTAATAATATTTCAATGTAACTAGTTAGGAATAATCATGATATTATTCACTCATATCATAATACCATTTGGTTTCTCATATTCACCACATTTTTCTTCATTTTTAATTTTAATACAATTCCTTCATGTTCTATCCATTGAATAAAACTAAAAAATAATAGTATGAGAAATAATCAACATCATGGGAACACCATAAAATCCTTTTAAGATATTTAAACCAGGACACATTATTTTCAATATAACACACCTTAGGTGTAACCAGGGCCATTAATTATAATCATTTATTTAAATCCTCTATAATTTTTTATAAAGAAAAGGTGAATTTTCCAAAGCATATCACCTGGGAGTGTCAAACTAGGTGAAAAGTAAGGCTCTTTGTCCTGAAACAGGTGATAATTAGGTCAACCCAATGCAGCTATTTTGGAGTTATCAACACTAGGAACCCCTGTTATAGAACAACATCCACTTGTGGTATCCTGACAAGGATATATTTCATGGTAAAAACCATATTTTATTTTACTTATAAAAAATTTAGGATATTCTTCTATACTTATCCCCAAATTATATCCTAGGGTTATGAACTAGAATCTATGTTTTCATAAATATACTTTCGATATGTTTCCACTAAACTTCCTATATTAAAAACCATAGAGAACCAAACCCCAGTATCCCAGAGATGGTGTATTATTTATTATATTAGCATATGATACCATTAATTGAATCCCAAGGGACTAAATACTTTATCATTATTAGTAAACTAGAAACATACATGATTATCATATTACATTTGAAAACAAAAATTATAACATAATTTTTTTAATAATAACATTATTCCCTATAGTATATACTTACCCATAAATCATAGTACAATTCATGTAATCCTAGAAATATTAGAAAATTTAGGGGTGAGATCAACTTATTAGTAAGGGTTAAGTACATTGGAAGCTATCATGAATCAATGAAGATTAATCAATATGTCAAGGTAAATAACTTAACATACATAAAATTTAATTAATAACTTGGGTATCATAATTATCTAAGGCATAATCAATATGAAAAGGTAAATAACAGAAAACATGTTAATATAACCAATAAAATGATAATGAAATATATCTAGAGATGATATCATCTTTAAAATCTTATGGATAATAATAAACAATTTTTTAATGAAGGAAATGATTAATTATTGGAATTCATAACGTCAGACATCATGATAGATTCAACACCAAGAACTTTCACTAGATAGTTTAAAACTATAAGAAGAAATACATTTAATAATAACTTAAAGATTAACCTCATAAGACTAATGATGTATCACAGGGATATATAATTTTGGGCCCCACCCAACAATATATGTACAAATCAATCCTTATATATCAAATAACCTATTTAATTTAAGAATAATGTTTTTTATCGTCAAATATCCATATTTAGTAGAGAATATAAATTATCAACATTTCTCTAGATAAAATAATAAATTTTAATTTATAAAAATAGATTTCAAAATGATATATAGTTTAATAAGTAAACCTATACATTATAAATAATATAGGTATTTTAGAGAAGTTTAATGTCTAATGATCACAAGTAAGTGAATATTTCAATACAAGCTTAACAACTTCATTAAATAATCAAGAAAGTAATTTCAATACTTTCCATGGTGAAAATGACTATAAACAATAATTATATAGAATAAGGATAAAATTAATTTGAAATATACCGATTTGACTAAGATTAATTGGTTATTCTATTTGTTGAATAAAAATTCCATAAAAATATCTTTTAAAAACATTCTTTAGGAAAATATAATTTTTAGTTTGAAAATAACTTTTCTGAACTAAAATTCATAATAATTTTGGAAAATAAATTTCATTGAAAAAAATATTCGAAACATATATTGTAATATTTTAAAAAATTCAGTAGTTATGATGGCTAGAAACTCTACTCAGTTCGTACATGTTAAAACAATGATTCCTTTCACTTTTTCATTGAAAGCCAAATGATCATTTGTTTTAAAAAAACATGAATAATCTATTAATTTTTTTTTGTAAAAATTTAAAATGGGTAAAATTTTATTTAATACATCATTAATGAATGTTTAAATTTTTTTTTAATTTTTTTTAAAAACAAGGTTTTTGAAGAAAACAAATTTTTGACAGAAGAGATAAAAGAATTCGTATTTAATTAAAAAAAATATCAATTATTTTAAGTAGGAAAGATCATAAAATGGTTCTATTATTTTTAAAAGTTAATCAATAATCATAATATAATAAAATTGAAGATATTATTAAACAATGGTCAAATAATTTATTTCAATTCAAATTCAATTATAAACAATCCCTATTACAATGAGACTGTTAAATAAACCCTTGAAAATATAAAAAACTTTATGTGACAATCAATCAATGAATAAATTATGTATATAAAATTTATGTCCCTATCATAAAATTAGGAAGAAAACATAATGTAATCATAATTTAGTACACCCATAACATTAGAATATTAAATGAAATAAAGATGTAATAGAACTCTATGAAAAGAAATTGAGTTATGAAATTATTCACAACTTTGTAAATTTTGTGTAAAAATAAATTGGGAGTAATAATTAAAATATAAACTTATAACTATATTAATTTTTAAGGAATTAATAAATTACACGAAAAAGGGCAATTATTTACACCATATAAATGTAATTAGGTGAAAAACATTACAATATTCATTAATGATAGGAAATTGAGATGAAGTCCTTACCTCACATTTCCTTTTGGTTGAATGTGATTTAAATACCTATATAGTGGTTTTAAACATGTTATGAAATTATAATAGAATCATATTAATATTTATAATATCATATATGATACTTTTATCACACCTTATCACCTATTCATTAATAATTTTTCATTATTTTCATTTTTGTGTGTTAATTTCCATGTTTTCTAATTCACGATTTTTCATGAAAGTTACATTTCATATGTATACTATATAGCTAAATCATATACCAAATAATAATCAGGAAATATTCAGAATATTTATAATATAATTATACTTTTAATACCAATATTGAAATATGTTTTTGATAAATGAAGTATGTTACAATCATGAAGATGGTATGCCATATTTACTCATGAGTAACGTTTCAATTTTTCAACGATCATTATGGAATTGTGATAAGAAATATTTTACAATTATATAATTAAAATAATATAATAATTTATATATTATTTATTTAAATATAATTATATATTTATTATCCATGTGTTGTGGTGATGAAAATAGTCACATCACTTCATGACGACGATAGTCTGCACGTACATGAACAAAATAATCATTTTTGAATGAGTGAAAAGAAAAGAAATAAAATGATATATTATATTTTCCTAATGATAAATATATAATAAATATAATAATTTTTTATCACATATATTTATTAAATTTATCCTTATTAACTTCCATGTAAAGCGTTAGTGAAAAAATGATACACATCGCTTCGGGGGGCGATAGTCCGCCATACACATGGAAATAATTATTATATCCAATAAAAAATGGAAAGTAAATATTTATATATGATATAATGAATCTAGACACCTAATTAGGTTATAAATGTAATATATTTAATTTAATCCATCATCATACCAAACTGTGAGAGGCGATAATGAAATAATGAATGACATCAGTTCACGAGGCTGTAGTCCCTCGTACACACGGATAATGATTTCGTAACCCATTTGATGGAAGTGGGGATGATTTTAGTTAATTAAAATTACATAAGAACATATGATTATATGTAATAATATAAAATTATTATATAATAATGGATTAAAAATAATTAATGGATGTTGAGGAAGAAATAAAATAAAAATGCTCATTGAAGAACATTTCCTCTTCTTCGGGTAACCTCCATCGATTTGCACCAAAATCTTTCCAAAGTTGGATTTATTTTTAAAAAAGGATTCTAGGATGATGGGATATAATTTGGGAAGTTATTTTGGCAGATACTGTATGATAAAAAAGGTATTTAATGTGTTAAAAATAGTGGATAGTGGGTGGCCTTTTATAAGTGAGGAGAGTGGAAGACTTGTATTTTTTTGAAAAGAAAAAAGTATAACCATGTTTTTTACATGCCAATATGTTATAAAATGAAAAATTATCAAGAATTATACATTATAAGTTCTAACTATTTCCATAAAATAGATTTTAAACCCATTTTTAATTCATTTTCACAATTATATTTTTATTTTATCCCTAGAAAAATCCATTTTTACCTTAACCACATCAAATAGTTTTTACTATTTTTACAATTTATTATGGTAAAAAAAATAATTTTACCTTATTAGATAATATAAAATATTTTATTTAAAAATTTTAATCCATTTTTCCTAATTGAATTCAAATATGTGGAAAAATTTAATTTAAAATTAATCCTATAGATGCGATGATAACCCGGGATTTCATTGAAAAAATGTTCAAAAGATTATAAGGTTTTTATATAAAAATTCATTATGAAAATTATTCTGGTGACCTATATTAGATAAATTTTATTATAATTGAATAAAATTTACTTTTTAATCAATATAAAATATAATTTAACTTTATAAATAATTTTAATGAAAAGGAAATTTTTAATTAAAATTAGGTATTTTTCACTATTCATAAAAATATGAAACATTTTTGAAAACTCTCAAATGTTATACTATTTTATGGTTTATTTTCAAAAATATTTATTTTTATTTTTAGTAATTCATTTTTGGTTTCTAATGTACTGATAAACATAACTTTCTAAACTTATTTAGTACTATCAATACTATCCAATTTAATTATTAGGTTATAATGTTATACTATGCTATGTTTTATTTCAACCTAGGGTTTCATGTTCCACAATCTATTGAAGATATTAAATTTAAAACCATATATTTCGTGGGTTGTTTAATATAGATGTTATATGTCAAATATGATATCCAAAACATTTTTATTCTTTTAGTATCTAATGATGTTATATTAAATCCTATTTTTATCAAGGGTGTTTTAATTTTTTGACTTGAATTATAGAAATTGATAGAGTGACAATATTATTTTAGAATTTCTATAGTTTTTTAAAAACATAATTCCAAATGATAGTGATATTCCATATTAAAATTATAATGTAAAAATTATTATTCTAGATGGGATTGGGGTAAAAAAGTAGACATTATTGATCCAATGAATGTGTGTTTTATTGGATGGAATATTGATGCCCTTCAGAGTTTCCAAAATGATGGACACCATGATATAAGTTGAAATAAAAATTATATTTTGATTCACATATTATTCTAAAAAAAATAAGTATAAGGAAATTATGTATCTTCCTATAATTCCCTATCCAAAACATTTATATGGAAATTAAAATGTTGTAAAGAAGATAGGATAACATGCAAATGAGAAAATATCTAATGGAAAATTATATCATCCACCTGATTATCTATAATGGAATAAAATTAATATAAATTTTCCATTAATTTGGAAATAAAGTTATAAATATCATACTTGGGTTGTTTACTAATGGAATAAATCCACATTATAGAATCAAAAGTAAACATATTGTATAGACACTGTTTTTGGTAGTTTACAAATTATCACAAAATTAATGTATCATGCCGAAATATATCTTGTTCATTTTAATGATTTTAGGGAAAAACAACATCAGAATGATACTGATGTTTACTTTTCACCATTAATTGATTATTTGAAACACTTATGGGATAATAGTATCAAATTTTATGATTCGTATAAATAATAATATTTTATTTTAAATGAAACTCTTATGTTTACTATAAAAATAATTCAAACATATGGAAATTTTTATGGATATAGAGTTAAGGGCCATAAAGATTATCTAATTTGTAAAGATTTTTCTTCATTTGGTCACCTAAAATATGGGAGGAAAACGATGTACAGTGGTCATCAATTTTTTTTTAATAATCATTCTTATAAATTATTTAAAATGGAATTCAAATGCTTAATATAATGTGATATTACTCTAAATCTAGTGAAAAATTATCATTATTTTGAGAGAGTGAAAAAAATTAATGTCACTTTTTGAAAGATACAAATAATTAGCACTAAAAAATATATATGGAAGAAACATTCAATAATTTTTGAGCTTCCATTTTGGATATCTCTTAAGATAAAACATAACAAAAATATGATGCATATTAAGAAGAATATTTATGATAGTTTTAAAGAAGAATTGTTATATATTAATGGAAATGTAAAGATGGTTAAAATAGAAGATTTGATTTAATGTTAATGAGAATAAATTTAGATTTATCTAACACTGAAAAAGAAAAATGAATATACTCTATATTCTTGTTATACATTATCCAAGAGTGAGAAAATCTATTTTTTTCAATACCTCAAGGGTATTGAAGTTTATCAATGTTATTATTCTAATGAATTTGTTTTTCAACGAATAATTTGAAGTGAGTTGGCATTAAATATCAATATTTTCATGTTATGGAGAAATATCTCATACTAGTTTCATTGCATAAAATATTTACAATACATTTAATAATGATTAACGTAAAAGAGTGTAATTTTTTAAATTATATATGTAACAAATTGATTGATTTAAATTCATTGAACAAGTTGGACAATGATGTAGTATGTTTACTACTTCATATTGAAATTTACTTCCCCTATATATTTTTATATAATGGTAAATTTAGTGGATCATTTAGTGTGATAAATTATGTTGTGTTTTCCTGTATATCTATATAATTTTTTTTTGAAAGGTATATGAAAATATTGATTGTGTATGTTAAGAAATCATATCGACCAGAAGACATAATTTTTTAGAAGTAAATTTCTAAGGAGATTATAGTGTTTTGTAAAAACTAAAATTTTTATAGTGGATAACATTGGTTTGGCTACCTCTTTCCATGATGTAGTCAATTTTTTAGGTAAGAAGATTCAAGGATTAAAAATTACTTTGTTGAAAGGTGGAAAAATAAAACAATAAAATTTATACATCTAGAATAAAACATATGATTATCAACCATATATAAAATTTCATTTTTTTAAAAACTAATAGTATGTAGTGGAGAACATTGGTTTTCCTATTTGTTTCTACGATTTAGTCAATTTTTGGGGAAAATGTATTCATGGATTAAAAATTAAATTAATGAAATGTTAAAAAATAAAACAAGCATATTTATACATCATAAATAACATAGATCATGCATATATATATATATATATATATATAATCTCATATTAATGTGCTAAAAATGATTTAAAAAGCATAAAGGCATGTGGGTATAGAATAATCATAATTTTTTTTTCATGGTTTAAAGATACCATTATTGGTAGATTTGATGCTTCAGAAACATTCAAATTGATTACAGGTAGGAAGAAATTAAATTTTATGACATAGTCAATGTATGTCATAAATGGAAATATATTTTATACTAAATATCAAGAAAATAAAATTGAATTCTATAATAGCTGTGTATTATTGTTCGTTGAAGAAACACATTTTTCTAGTGATGAAGACAAAAACTGAATCGTTGCATCAAGTGCATATTAGAGAGTTATTCAAGAAATAAGGGAGATTAATTACCTAAAATTTAGAGTTCCCCTAGTTTTAATATAGATGGTTTATAGGTAAAAATAATTTTAAACAAGATGAATTCGATACGACATTGGTAAATCTTAATAAGTTGGAATACAAAGATGAACCTTTTATAATGAAAATACATATTTTTTTTTCTATGTTTATAATATACTTAAAAGTCTCATAGTTTATCATTTTTCAAGGAATAAATGAGCCTTTTAGTGATGAAAAAATTGATGATGGTGAAGAATTATGTTAGATATCTACTTTAAAGGAAATATTATTAGAGGATATTGTGAATGACATAAAAGGCTTGGTTTGTACAATACATAATGGTAATGAAGAGGGAATATAGTAAAAAATAATTCTGTAATATCATGATATTTTAGACAACAAATATTTATATCTTTTTTTACTTTTCAAATGTTTAAATATGTTAGATATAATATTTCTATTTTCTTACTTATGTAATATATATTTTTTGTGTATCATTTTTTCGGACCTTTAACTAAAAATAAAATCCTACTTCCTAAATATTATATTTGAACAGAAGTATTTTTTAATAATAAGTACTATTTTTTAAGTGAATAACAAGTTTACAGTGATAAAAAATTTGGCATTGTGGTGATTTCGTTTTGAAAATAAAGAAAAAATCTATTATATTTAGACGATTATTTGTCTAATTTTGGAGTATTTATATTTTTATTTTCATATTAAAAATGAATGTCAATATTTATATTTATTTATATTTAATTATATATCATTAATGTTATTAATTTTATTTATTCTTTCATTATATTATTTTTTGTCAAACACATATAACGTTTTTATATTATTTATAAGTATTTTTGTTATCATTACACATGCCCTTAACTTTAGTTGTACCCTTACATAACTATTTTAACCCTCATTTATCTTTGTTTTACATATAATTAAATTTGTTTTACCTTTACAAAAATTTAGTTTTACCCTTACATAATTTTTTTTATCTTACTTAACTTTTCAATAGCCTTATTTTTTTACCCTTAAATAAATTAGTTCTACCACTACTTAACTTTTATTTACCATTACATAACTTTATTTTACCATTACACAACCTGTAAAATTTTCTATTTATGCTTACATAATATATAAAAATTTTGGATTACCCTTATGTAACCAGTAATAATTTCTTCTTACCCTTACTTATCCTATTAAACTTCATCATAATTTTACTTAAATAATATAAAATTATTTTTACCTTTTCACTGTAAAATCTAGTTACCTTTACATGGATAATACAATTAGTAGTGCATTATTCTTCATTTCATGGATGAACTTACAACATGAATTTTTAGTATTTTACTAATGGACTAGCTATGTTAAGTATCTATCATATTTGATAAAGTCCAAGAAGTTATTAGAGGATGACACACACACACACACAAAGAGATTATAAATTTTATATGTGAACATTCATTTTTTCAAGTGTTGTGAAAGACTGTGATCCTATGCAAATAATTATTCATGTACTAGAAGATATCTCAAGGAATGTACTTAAATTTCATCAATTTCTATTACCTTAATGAGTTGAGATGATACAATACTCAAGAACCATCACCTGTGCTTCTCTTATAATATTAAGATTAATGGAATTACAGTTAGTGATATATAAATTAATGATACAATAATCACCTTTATCCTTCTACCAGAGTTGATTATTGAGATAACATGACTTATAAACCATTAGATAATGTTTCAATCAATAATTAACTCAGAATTGTTTTTATTGATTTTAATTTTTTGGATATTTTTTATTGATATTTATCTTTATATATAACTATTGGATTCTTTTACTGATTTTTTGTTGAGTCTATTTCCTGGATAATGTCATATCATACTCTAGATTCACCTTGATTTCCAATTGAGGGCCCTACAGATACCTTTGATGAGGGTCCTCATCCTACCATATAGGTTTCTTTAACTACTTCAATAATAGTGAAGGCATCAAGGGTAGGAAAACATAATTTCATATGTTTTCCAAAAATTTTAGTTTCTCAAATGAATGGATAGAGGATATCTGTTTAGTTTGATGACAATAGTAATCCCATAGGTCCATATTTTAATGGATTGTAAGGTTTCTCAATAGTTTAGTCTTGATAAAAAATCATTATTTTTATTCATATTTAGAGAAATATCCCCAAGAATATAGTATTTTATCTCTCGAATAAAATTTTCGTGATGTATTTTATTATTTATTTACTTATAATTATATTTTTTACAAATATATGTCACTTTATTTTCTTTTCATCAGATGAAATATGGTATACATGACACTTAATAATTTGGGAATATATGTTTATCTATTGTTGTTAGGATATGGAGGAATTATAAATCAACCTTAACCAATGATTTTATTTTTGGTGAATAACATAATGAAACTCCATGTCATATATACCCATATCTAGATAAATATACACAAAGGGAATTTATTAAAATTAGATATAAATATTTATCTTTGGTAACTGTAATTTCGTTTTTCTAATGTTTTTTATCACTATAATGACCATCTTAATGTCTTGTTTTTCCTAAATCAATATGCACTGAGAATAGATCATCAGGATATCTAAACCAAAAACATATACCCTCATAATTTATCTTATGAAAGGTATTCATTATTTTAATTGAAAATTATGACTAAAAAAACATAATAATTAAGAGTTGAGTCATCATACCTAGTAGAGATTAAACCTCATTCCCAACCACCTTGACATGAAAAATGGATGATTTCTTTGATAAAAAATAGGGGGCATATATTATCAATGAAGTAAAAGTTGTAGCTAATATTATTTTAAGGATTTATTTAAGTTATATAATTTATTCATTTTATTTTAAAACTGATAATATTTTCTAATCTACAAATAAACTATTCAAATATTCTATACAACAATCCCTTGAAGAGAAGAACACATATGGGTCCTTCCCACCTCAGGGTTGAAGGATATTTTATCTAAAACATTGAAAAATCGTAGACACCCAAGAAACATATGAGGATATATGTTTGGTATTTCAATTTAAAAACTATATAGTTATTTTTGAACATCCTCAAAGGAGGATGTGTATAAATGAAAAATATAGGCTTTAGAAGTTAAGGATTATGATATGGGTCAGATGATGGGGTATATGATCAGAGATATGGGTGATAAGAAGATTCATACATCAGTATAGTTGTTGTTTGTTGACATGTAGAAATAATTTTAGTCTATATATCCCTCTCCTCCACTTTTGGTTACAGATCCCACTCCTCCACCCCACATTCAAATTCCACTCATTCACCTCTACCTACAGATCCCACTTATACACCTCATCCTCACCTTACCGTATACTATGAGTTATATAATTATGATCTATATTATCTTATTATATCATATTATATGGTATATTATAGTATATATATTATACATCATCTTCAGATAGAGGTAGATTATATTATGGTAATCGTACTAAATATTATAGATGCATCATCTTGAGTATAATTACCTATAAGTGAGAATTTTATAGTTGGACATAGTGTTAGAAAATTTTTATCATAGACATATCATCTAGTTCTACATCTTACTATTGAGATATTAATATAAAATAAAATTTATTTCATACTAGTATTAAAATTTTATTTATATTATAATATTAAATAAATAAATATTTATAGGAATATATAAAAGGTAAATAAATATTGTACTAAAAGAGAAAACTTGTTGATGAAACTTCAAATTTTAATAAAACTCCACTTTTAAAATTATCAAGAAATTAATCTCAGTTGTTGGATTATTATTAGCTTAAAATAAGTCTTGAAATGTTTGGGAACATTATTATTAGGTTGATTTTTAAGAGATATATCATTGAGATTATTACTTTAAATATTCTAGGCCACATAGTGATACAAATATTTTCCCTTTACGTCGACTATAATATTTAATACTATTATTTCAATTTTATTTATGTATCAAAATATTTTTTTATTAGGTATATTTATTCAATTTCTTCTAAAAATGATACATATTCAATTTGGGTTTTTTAGAAACTATATTTTTTACTATAGATGATAGGATCATGAATTACGATGAAATTAATTAATATATATTTGAAATATTAAAGAATGATGAAATTTATTGTCAGATGTTATCTTATCTTGATGGATATGAAGCATATATTTATTTTGTTTATTTTAATTTATCATTTGATAAAATTATATTTTTTATATATTAGTATCCATTGGATTTTGTGTATTTTTCCCCAAATGAGAAGACACTATATTGTTGTTTTTCTTTAAATAGTGACATTAAAGATATATGTTATATCATATGAGTAATTGATTTTGTAATCATTTTCACATTTATTCAATTCATATATTTTTAAATAGGGAATGGGATTACTATAGAATGTAAATAGGGAATATGAAAATAAATAATAGTTATGTGGATGAAAAGTTACATTAATTTATAATTAAAATAATTTTACATATACATCAAACATTTTTTTAGTTAAAATTTTATTTTCAAACAGAATTTTCATCATCAAGAAGATGAAATAGAATATGGATATTACATTTTGAGATATATGTTTTAAATAATTATAACCAAAACAGTTAAAAAATTCCATAAAGATATATTTTATCATAACCTTTTTTATTTATCTAATCATTATATTAAAGATATATGTAAAATATATATTCATTTTTATTTTTATATTTTTGAAGAACCTCTTGCTTACAATAAATAAAAATTGAATATTGTTCATGAAATTTAGGTAGAATATTTTTTAGGTTTGATTCAATTTTATTTTTTTGATATATATTATTAAGATTAAGTTCAATGTTTAATTTTTTTTTTTAATTTTAAGAATATTAAAAAGTAAATACTTTGTATTGGTCTGACTACTATTATTCTTATGTTAATGTTTTATTGCTGTTTCATCAGGTTGTGAGTTATTAGTCTTATGTTGTATTTAATTTTTTTAAATATCATTGATTTATTAAATAATGCTGAAAATGATTTTATTTATCTATTATTATACCAACGTTGAAAAAATATCATCCTTTAATAAAATTACTATTTATTAACATTACTTTTTTTTAAATAATCGATGTTAATTTTTTTAATGTTGATTAAAAATAAATAATGTCAAAAATGTATTTACAACATTTATTTTTAACAATTTTTAACCAACAATAAACCTTAAAAAAATAATGTAGAAACCCCTTTATCTAATAGTGTTTTTCATATGTTCATACAATTTTATATACAACCCAAAATTATCATGATTCATGTGTATTTTATTAAACCCCAACAACTTAAAAAAACAAAAAAATGGAATCACAATAGTAATTTTGAATCTCATTAATTTTAAAAAACATTTTTTTATAAATTTATGTAATATTTTAAAACTACTATTTCTTTACCAATATCATGTTATCATTTTTATTAATATCAAATCCTTAAAGAGTATAAAATATTTAAAAAATTGAATTTTTTTTTCAGAATCAATATATAATTTTTCATGTATTATCCTTTATATTAGGGAAAATATCTCACACGGGATGAGATTTCTGAGAGAGGTAGGTGGATATGTGTAACATTCTTGATTCTCATTGAAAATTACTTTTATCTTACATGTAATTTGACACATATTTTGATTCTACTAATGGATTTTAGTGGACCACTCTATGATATTAAGAAATGGAAACAAAACCATATATGTTTCTATCAACATTTAAATATAAAAATGTATGGAAAATGTTATGAAAAATGTACCTATATCAAAATAGTAGTAGCCTCTATCTCGATAGATAAATGTTGATGGTGATCACTGTAGGAACAAAATTTTATTATCTATAAAGGTAATACTCTTGATTTGGATCCAAGATTATATATTAGGGATTATAAAGCTACGAAAGGGATTCTAGTTCCTTGTTTTTAAGATAAATGGTAGTTCCAGAATGAAGATACCATTGATTGGGCCCATATACATAAGGGTGACACCAATAAGAGGGAACTATAACATTATATTAGAATCATTGAAACTGTTCATTGAATGAAATGTGTAACAGCCCCTTAAAAATACTACTAATTAGTGCCTTGATTGGTGGATCCACATGACCTTTTACATTCATCCCCGTATTCCAGAGGATGTCGAATAATAGCAGTGTTCTAGGATGATACTATGGTGATACTATAACCTAATATCAATGTAATGAAACAAAAAAACAAAACAATATAACATTCATTGTAGATTTAATCAGATTATATAAAAAAAATAAGTATCAATTCTATAAAAAAATTAATACAAAGTACATAGTTACACATCCCAACTGGCCAGTCACTAAACCCATAACATATAATGAATAAAAAAAATAATAAAATATAAGAGGCTATACTACCATCCTTGAGCCTTAACTTATCCAAATATCAAAACTACATTCAAGTTATCTTATTTGGTTAAGAATCATTGGGACTATTCCTTGATTGTACCTAAAATATTGAAGTCTTCTGAGGTATCCATGTTCCATGGATACCAGAGCAGGGTGTGAGTATAACATAGTAGGGAACCACCAATAGGGTCCCTAACAAAACTATTTTGTTAGTGTGTGTAAAAATGATATGGTCATAATATATAATACTAACCTGAATATTACTTATTTATTTTCAATCAATTTTATGGGAAAGTGAGAACCCAACTAGTAGAAAAATAAAACATCAAGTACCATATGAGATTGCCAAACCCTCAAATTCTAACTTCAGCCTATTTGAAAAAATATTCTTAAATAATTTCTAATGTAGACAACTTACCTTAGTGGCAAGATAATCCTGGATGAGATATTCGAACCAATAATCCATCTTGTCCCATGTATGGATGTAATCTTTCATATTCATTTTCCCTGTATTAAAGCCTCTTTTTAGATTTAAGCCTTGATTATTAATTCACTCTAGCTGCTCTTTATTGGTATCCACTAAGAGGATTATCTGAGTCATCCTATCAACATATTATAGGGAGGCATTAATCATATGTAAATATTCAATCATAACTTCCTCTAAGTTCATAATAAGGTCCCATGAGTGGACAATAAGTGTAACCCCTTTGGATTCCACCTTGTCAACTCGATTTTCATGAGCATCAACCACTTTTAAATCCATATGAGACATAATTATTTATCCCATCATACCGAATGACTTATTTTCATTGATAGTCTAATTTATTTAACACTGAAACATCTCCTTCTTTTTCTCACTATTAGGTAAGTTCTTTTCCTTGGGCCTCTTTTTCTTAACAGATATAGTTTCCATTGGTTTCAGTAGAAAATAATAGTCCTTATGAAATTTGGATTTTTTTTCCCATAATAATGATTCTACCATAATCCTTTTTTACTTTCCACCATTTCTTCCTCATTGGGTAATTAGGACCACTAACATAAACACCTTACACACAATCATCTGAACTTGGGTAGGAGGTCTCATCACTTGTGTCTACCCACAAGAAACTGTGGCTTTTATAAGAAACCTCACACATGATCAATTCTTATTAACCCAGATCTAATCCATCAATTAACAACCCATAAAAATGGTTTCCTAGTTTAATTTTATGCATGACTTTTCCAAGGCCAATCCAATTAATAGTAACCTCACAACCCCCAATGGCCTACATTCCATGAAATGAATCATCCACAACAGCCTTTTCATCATGTAACTGAAGTAAAACATCTATAATTCTGGTTCCATAGCGAGAAAACACAACCTCAACATAAGAATAGAGACCTAAAGGAACACCCTTACCCGAAACAGTCTTGGTCTGAATAATTGGAGTCACCAGGCCATTCTTCAGTTGACTAAAAACATCCAAAACTTTTCTATTAACCTCCCTCGATCAAAAATATTTTTGAATAGGAGACACTATCACTAGTATGGGGTTCCAACAACCTAAATAATCCCCTTTAATTCCTATCTTCTCTTCAATAGAAATAAAGTTGTCACCACTATCAGTATTTGATGAGCTTATAATAACCTTTCAAGGTAGAGATTACACAACCAAGAAAGACGTAATCTTCTCACTGTCCACATGCTCAACATCATGATCTAGGTTAGGGGGACTGAGCCATGCCTACAGACTTGTTGGAGGTGATCCACGCAATAATAAGAGGAGATAAAATCTATACAATATTCTAAATACACCTCCTATTTTAATCTGTATTCATGATCGATCTGAATCTATAAAAAGTAAGTCAGAGGATTGAAAACATCTATTTCTATATAGATGTGAGGATTAATGATATGGAAAAGGTATCTAGATCTATCATCAAAGAAAAAAATCTACCTACAATGTTTCCAAGACACAAAATAATTGTAGGGTTCTAAAAAGGCAATGGAAGGCTTGAGAAACTGGCCCAAATTGGCACTATCAGAGGGACCCCTCATAGGTTGAAGTTGAATGACTAGTAAAATAGTAAAAACTAAACACTGTTGAAGGATATATGACCACCGATATAGGTAGATATAGGGTCATCCAACTTTTAGAAATGAATATGAATATGGTGGTGATACAAGAGCCCTACTATGACACGGTGATACAGATCCCATAAATCTGCAATGAATCAGTCGACGTCATTAACATATAGTCAATTTCAACTAAAGAGATCCACCATAGAGAGACAATGGAGGTACGAAGCCTTTATGAATTCCCGTATCAAAGTCGAAAGCTTAGAAAAACCCTGATCTAAATATGGAAACTTGGTATTGAGAGTGATGGAAGGGAATGATGAGAGATCAGACGAGATAATAAGAGGGGAAAATATAGGAGGTCTACCTAAGACCGAGAAACACCTCCCCCTTATGGGGGGACGAGATCAACAGACATGTCTTTGAGGCCATGGAAGTACTATGTGGGAGGAAGGAAAAATAACCCATCATAATATATAATACAACATGAGAGAAAAAATGGAATAACCACTATCAGTCTCCAGTCTCTAATGTGACACTTGGGATTGACCAAACTCTCTTTGGAAATGTTTGATATCTCTAAACATAATATTTTATCAAGTATCTAATCTATATCCAAAGAAGTATCCTAGTCATCATATAAGTTATCATACATAAAATAATGATTCTAAAAAGTATCATAAAAATCCATATAATAGTGGATCATTGTATGATCTAATAGAGTAACCAATAGATCTATAATAATCATGCTAAATAGTCAGATCTAAGATGTACTAGGAATCCATATTCATTTGGTGTAGGACTTTGATTCTATGTATAAATGGAATCCATAATCATTAGGTGTATAAGATTGTACCTAATCATAATAGTAATCTATATTTATTAGGTTTAAAGAGGAATCTAGAGCATTCTAGGAATATATAGATAATTACGTGAAAATTATCGAATCATAGGGAGTATCTTTGGAATCCCATAAATTAAATCAGTGAATCCTAGGAGATGTTTTATAAATTCAATACGGGTATGAATTATGAATCATAAGTGATTTACTAAGCATTTCAGATTCCATATTTAGGTCCATCGTCTACCCAATAGAATCTCATATGAAATAATTGGTGGTGGGGGGGGGGGGGTTGTCCATCCACATAACCCATCACCCATAAAAAGGTCTAGATATTGATTCAAAATTCATACTTTCTAATTTATTATTTCCGTAGTTTCGAAAATAAAAAACACATTAACACATTCTTAAATATCTATTTTACAAACTTTATATTTCCAATGTTTTTTAATTTTATTTATAAAACATACTTTTCTACCAAATGTAGAAATTGTTCTAATGTAAAAAAATATAAACTTTTTAATAATCAATCCAATTCACCAGACTGATTGTGTGTTTTATCCATCAATAAATAATGCTCTCTACATTAGGTAGACTAGTGTTCTATCAATCAGAAGGAACAATGTCATATTCATTTGTCTGAAAATAGTACTGATCCCTTTGATTAACCATAGTTAGTTAATAGGATTGAAAAATAATAGTATATTCTATCAGATTGACCAAATTTTATAAATAGAGTTATTCGAATTATTTCTATATGACAAAATACTTAACAAAATTGTAATGGTTCTAAATAAAACGACATAAGTTGGAAGAGTTTTTCTCAGCTATCATGTGAAGATAATCTGAGGTCTTTCCAAACAACTTTTAGATTCAATGAAATAGAGCCATTGTTTATATTCCTATAAAGAAGTGTCCATTCAAGTATTTGAGGGAATATGAATTTTCAACTAAAAACATCTATGATTTTTCTATGATTGAACATCCTATTATTTTTCTTTTTAATTTATTAGAGATTTGTTGTTCTTTGTAATTACTGTGAGGATTGTAAAATCATTAAAGCATTTTTCTATTTTATTCATCTGTCCAATTGAGGTTTAGATCAAAGGATTCCAAGGATAGGAATACATGTGAATCTAATCCATCGAATCAAAGGATTTAGGAAACATGAAGAAAGTTATATACTGATCTATTAGATTGATGGATTTTAGGATTTTAAAAGGAAGACCCATTCCGATCATCATATTTAGGGATTTCCTGGTGTGGAAATACATACTTTTATAGCTAGGTTTAAAATTGTTGATATATAAAGTCAAAATTTCTGACTTCCATAACTATTAATGTTAAATAATATAATTACCTTTATAATCTTCTTAAGTAATTATTACAATTTTATAAGATTTTTTATTACTTGTTTCTAAAAGAGTAATATTCTACTATGTATTTATATTGGAAATAGTTTTTTACTAATCCTTCTAATAAAATTTTCAATTAGAGTGTAACTAAGACTGATTAAAATTCTATTTCATCAGAGGTTTTCTAAAAATTATGCATAATATGATCTTCAAATGAATTTTGATTCTAATATTTTTTTTTCTAAATTTTATTGGGGTTTGTCTTAGAATAGATTTTTAAACTACATTATATACCCTCTTGTAGCCATCATAAAATCTTAGGATGCTAAAATTTTTATTAGAGAAGGTTATACTACTATACTTGCTGAGTTTTTACTTTAGTAATCTACTTCTGGTTTATAATGTTTTTATATACTAGTTTATAAATTATTTATACACTAACATGTATTGTAGAAAAGTGTTTCTTTTTATATAAAATGGAAGGGTCAAATGTTAGTAAAATTTTGAATCTGAATCTATGTAGACCACCTATTTATGTTGGTAATGATTGTGAATACTAGTGAGATATGATGAGGACTATTGTGATCAACACAATAGTTTGAATTTTGTTATTTTGACCGGAAATTATAATATTCTAGAGAGAGAAGTGGCAAACTTTACTAATCAAGAAAATATATAATATCGGTTAAATTATAAAGTGAAGAATACTCTATTATGTTCTTTGAAAAGAAATATATATATTCATATTTTTACATATGAATCTACAAATAGTATATCGAAGAAATTTGAGGTAACACATTATATAATTTCTAATTTCATTGAGACAAGAAGTGGTATGATTCGTTCTTATTATAAATATTTTGATTTTATACCTAGAGATTCAGTTGTTGAAATGCACCAAAGGATTATGAAAATAATAAATAGTTTACAATATCTTAGAGAGAATGATCTTGATGATTGAATTTTAGTTGATAAAATAATTGAAATCATTCCAAATGAATGAGAATATAGAAGGAATTCATTGGATGATACAATAAAGACTAATAATATTTCTCTTGATGATCTTATTGGAACCACTATATAGTATGAAGGTATACTGAAAAGAAATGTAGAGAAAATGAAAAGAATATTAGAGGAATTTAATTTTCAACTACATAAAATGTTCAAAGTAATAATCAATTTATTGAGAATGTTCTTAAGAATTATTCAAATAAAAAATTTTATGTTGAATCATATAACAGTTCATCAAGAAAATTAAGAAATGAGTTGGATAATTAGAAAGAAGGATGAAAAAAATAGCTGGAATGAAATATTTTCAATATAGATATAATAAAAGTCACAAGGATAATTGTGATAAGAATGAATCATTAGAAGTTATATGTTATGAGTGTAATAAATTAGGTCATATAAGACCATATTTACTAAGATTAAAATAAAAGATAAGAAGAAAATAAATTCTAATAGGAATTCTAAAATGTATTATAATTACAAGAATATGAGGAGTCTTAATTTTTCAAACACATGAAGTTCTACTAGAGGAGATAGTTTTTATGAGGAATAATCAGCCAATAGAAGTACATATATGGAATGAATTAACATATAATTTTCCGTTAATGAAATTTATATCATTGAATTAATCCCAAAATATGTCCCAACCTCTAATAGTGAAACTATATTGGATAAAGGATTAGTGAACTTCTATCAAACTACTCATCAACATTCCTGGGTAAAAATTGAAGCTTATTTCTGAGAACTTCATAACTGATCTATGTGGGTAGCTGTAGTGACTACATCCTCAATTCATCTACATAGAAGAAAGGGTATCTATTAATTATACATTTATGATAAAATAAAAATGATCACTAAAGCACATGATATAAAATTGCGGGCTTCGTCATCAATTATAGACATGGAATAAAATTTTTATCCCAGCAGACACTAAGTCATAGTGCTTCAATGTGAATCCCACTATGTGGGGGAAGACTCAACAAAATAATGCATAAATAATGAAAATGATACCCATATTTTCAACCTTAATAATGAGTTATATTCCACCAGAAGAGAGATGGAAGAACATTAGAAGATCTAAGAAGAAGACTATTCCATGGGGAAAAGGTTATCTATCGAGGTGGAAAGTCTTCACTCTACCTAAGAGATTAATGCTACAAGGATGATAAAAAATTACAACAATTATGGATCCCATAAAATCTATTGATATAATGTATGCTTCCATTGTTGTTTTTATGATGTATTATTATCATGAAGAGAGACCCCAATCCATGGATATTCCTCTCATTCACTAATCAATGATTAGAAAATCATTTTTCCATTCATGTTTCCATTAATATTCATTATATTTAATTTACCACCACATGATAATATGTGAAACTATAAAAAATAATAAATGAAACCTAAAACCATTTTAACATTGAATTTTAAATGAGAAAAATTTAAATGTGGCACCCAAATACATTGAGTCAAAATGAGTCATCTTGTGTGTGGTTCATGAATGGGTATAGTAAAAAATACCATCACCAAACACCAGATTTGGTCTATTTGGATGAATGATTTTCACCTGAGTGTAGCACATTTATTGGTATAGAAACAAATATCATCATTGTATCTCTATGTTTATTCAGTTTTGAATAAATTATTTGACTCAATGTGATGCAGATCACAAAGTATAGATTTTGGAATGAGGATTTTGATTTTCAAAGGGGTTCAAGAAAACTCAAGTGATGTCTTTTTTATTTTTTGGTGGATCCTCAAAACTAATTACTAGGGATGAGGTAATGACTAAATGCCTAAAACCGTTCCTAAGATAAGGGGCATAAAAATAAATTTTTAACCTATATTGAGGTTATACTATGGACAATATGAGTATTGCCTATTTTTTTGATACCCTAATTTTCTCTTAATTTACATATAGAGGAATCTTTCACAGTAATGAACTATAATTTGACTTATTTATATTACGCAACCAAGATCCAAGTATCACTAATGGGGGGAGTGGGTGAATTAGTGATAACGTTTTATTTTATATTTCATTTATTTTCAAACAATATTCATATCCTATTAAAGAGTGACCACTTTGGTGAAAATAATAAAATCCCATTTCCATAGGAACACTTAAATTTACAAGGTTAACTAATACACAAGAGTATCTATATCCCTAAAATGGTTTAGAAATCATCCAATACCACACAATCTAAATGAATAATATCCTTTTGTGTGGATAAAAATATTAGGATATACATTTACACTTATGTCAAACTATAATCAATACAAAAGTACATTTTATTCATGTATCATGAAATGATATAATATAACATTGTGTCATAAGTTAAGAAACATTCACCAATTTCTTTAAAACATGTTACAATGATGCCCTATCAAATTTCACAAAATGATATTCAAAACAATTCTTCAATTTTTTATCCAACATCAGGAAGTAACTTCCCTAGAATTAATAATGAAACTCTATACAATTCCCAAGGCTGATTCCTTAGTCTGATTGGTCAGTTTGAAAATATGACTATGCCAGAATACCACTAAAATAATTTGAAACTGCTTATACCTCTGTCCAGAAATCCCAGTCTGATTTCCCAAAATGAATATACATTTCCATTTAACAATGAATGAATATGATCTTCATCCTTATTATTTTTCTATCTGGAAAACTACCTGAAGAATTATCAATATGGGAAACACTTATATCTAAAAACCTTTAGTGCTCTACAATTTCTCTTCACCTACAAATATAAAATGTGTTGTAATGTAAAAAGTAATATCCTTTATTATAGGTTCACTAAAAAAGTTTTAGGTGGTAATAAATAATGTTTTGTTTATTAAAAAAATTCTTGAATAGTTTTTTTACTATCACTTAGGAAACATATTCTAATTATTCAGTGCTTATCAAATATTCTTTACTCTTCTCAAACCTTCTCAAATATTCTCATAAATTTAGTTTTCTTCAGATACTCTAACTATTCTTCAGTCTGATTCTAATTTCCATTTCGATTTCTTCGTTATGATGAATATATATATAAATATATTCTTCTTTATATTTATCAATAAGAACTAATAAATGTAAAAAATTGAAACCATTCTTCTATAAACATTGTTTCTACTTCATTAGAATTTAGTCAACATTATTTTTCTATAAACATAGTCATATCTTTTAAATATTCCAACACTTACTTCAAAAAAACTTTATCATTTACATCAACCCACAACAAAAAATACCTTTGAAACTACTTCAAAATATTCAACTTTTATTATTTTCCTCAGAATGATGATCTTACATATGATAAAGATATCCATTTTATCCTGGGTCTAATGGATTAGTCCTTGCTTCACTCTGATAATCGGTTTCAGCACCAGTCCAATGACTCTGGACCTAATTTAAAACATATCATAGTTCTCCATTCTATATTAACCCAATTGAAAAAAATTTATCACAGTGAAAAATGTTAACTACATTGTTGAGTGATATATGTTCTCATTTTCTTAGTCCCTAAGAACATTCAATAAAAACAATTCAGCCTCTGATTCACTTTTACTACAGTCACAATGTCTAATGATTGGTGCTATAATTTATATTATGATCAGTGGAACACCATGTCCGATATAACTGTATTAATAAATACTTATTTCTATTGAGATATTTATCTTATGGCTTATTGGTCTAACTAAAAACCAACATCTTATTCTTTTTATGATTCAAAAATGTCATCCCACCTTATAAAAATATGCATCTAGTGATCACACACCAAGGAAATGAGACCAGAAACCTTGACTTAAATACATTATTCTCCTCCAAACATCAAGTTTCATCATAAATTCATCATGATGTTAAGAAAATTTTGGATCAACATAGCCTCATATGCAATTAATTAAAAAGTATTGTAACTTCAATACCTTTCGAAACT
Source organism: Viscum album (assembly GCA_963277665.1). Taxonomy (NCBI): domain Eukaryota; kingdom Viridiplantae; phylum Streptophyta; class Magnoliopsida; order Santalales; family Viscaceae; genus Viscum; species Viscum album. The sequence continues at coordinate 103,365,651 of OY728156.1, forward strand.
TCTTTCATTCCAATTAAACATTAACACGATTGAAAAAAATTGTTCTCCCCCTTTCTTTTATAAAGATAGAATCAAATGTTTCTAGGAAAAAATATGATTTTTGATAACTACAAGATCAGTAAAGAATGATCTTATTTTATATGAGAGTAGTTCATTCACTAACACACTTCCTCATTATGATCAAAACATTCGTTTGTGACCCATATTCTGTTACAATTCATCCATTTTGTTTCTCATTTTGAATTTTAAGATCTCTTCGATGAACTTATGCCGATGGACTAGTTTGGATGAATCATTTTGATGGTCTGGGTCCACTTTTCAGGCCGATGGTTCTGGAATTCCATTATCGATTTTTCTAACAGTTTCTTAGAAATTACTTTTTTACTCACATTACTCTTCTACAATAATATATTTCTCATATTGATATATTGACAATAAATACAACAACAAAAAATAGGGTACAAAAAATACCCCCCTTTGTGTTTGTTGTCAATACCCATTAATATAATAATCACTCAAACAACATCCTGATGCTCCCCTACATTTATTTTCACATGGATTACCTCTTATTGAAAATCAGTTTCAAAGGGTCCACTCATGTTTTTTTTAATCTCAAAATCTTGAAACTCTTCTCCATGAGAATATAAGTATCACATGAGTTTATTAAAAAATATAATTTCATTAAACAATTCTAAGACCATGTGGGAGAACCCATTGCAGAAAACAAGAGTGTATAATCGTGGTTATCATTGTTTTTTCATAACAAAAACTTCACATAATACATTTTCTTACTTCTTTAATCCTTCTACTAAATGAGGAAATATTATAATATTTTTATAAGATAAAAGTAACATATACCCATCTCATCAAACATATCAAAACATTTTAATTGAAAAAATAAAACTTCCCCAAAACTTATTTTTTGTAACCTCATTTATTTATTTTGAAAGAGAAGTAAGAGACTCACACAACGACTTCCTTAATTTAACTTCATCAATTTACTTCAAGTTAGTATGAATGAAAAATTATTTTGGGAATAAGGGGAAACCTAAATTGTTTCTCAAAATCAATAATTAGACTTAGAGTCCTCTCTAATTCTTTCCTTTTTCTTCTTTTTCATGGATCTTACAATAGATATGTTTTATTCCTTCTGTTTATCCTTCATTGGTTTTATAAAAAACATTTTCATTTTCTGTATATTCTTATGATGTGGTTGTTAACTTTTTTTAAGAATTAGTAACATTTTTGTTATAGTGAGTTTGTAATAACCTTTCCATTCCTTCCATTTGTTTTTGGAAAAATATTCAAAAATATTTTGGTAGCACACCCTTCTTGATCACATCTATTACATGTTTTCTAAATATTCAATCCACTATATGTTGACATCTTTTTTTCAAAATCTCCCAAATATTCTGAAATATTATTTTACCCCTCATCATCCCCTGGTTTTCCTCCTTCTAACATTCTAGCCATGTTAACCTTTTCTGGCCAGATAATTAATAACTCTTTCTTTATGGGCTCAACATGTTTTTTTTCAGAATATTTGAAACAGCTTTATCGAAAAAAAATCTTTGAGAGGATTGACTCTCCATCAATATTTTCTTTCTATAACTTGGGGAATATTTATAATTTTTTTGGTTTAACCAACACATATTAGCAGTATACCAAAAACCACTATAATACAAGAGTACCCATAGAAGGAATACTTTCCTCTATAACATCCAAACTATCCGTAATTGTGAATATGTTTCTTAGTAACACTATTCTCATTATCATTAGAACTCTATAGAGTCCCAAATTTTTTTCATCTTCCAAAATCTTTTTCATCAGTTAATATTTATTCCAAACCTTATCTAAATCATTAGGGTAAGAAACCTTTCCAAACATAGAAATTTTAGGAAATTCTTAAATTCTAACCTTTTGGTTTTGGTCACATAAACGACTACCAAAACAATCTTCTTTTTAAGAAAATATTTAATTTTATTTTTAACCTTTTAATTTATCTTTTGATCCTTCTCAGTTTGATCCTTTCTATAATGTTCACTAAAATTAGGTATATAATTAATGAGGCTTGTATCTTTTTACTTAGGTTTAGAAAAATTTTGTTGGAAAATTTTCAACTCTTACACCTTTTCCTTTAACTTTTCAACAATAAGTTCATTATGATTCTTTTAATTCTTAAGATAATTTTACAACAAACCAACCTCTTCATATAAAATAACATTCTCTTTAGGAAAAAATTCTTCAATGTGTTTTGTAGGAATTTCATTCTTAGACATCTTTATTTCTTTTACAAGTCTTGAAATCTTACATAGATATTCTTTAAATTGTTTTTTCTGATGAAGTTCTATTTAATTCACTTCTTCTTCAAAACTAATTCTTTCATCCCTAGAAAAAATTCATCACTTACTGTTTTAATAAATGTGTCTCATTCAATAACATCAGTTTCCACATCCCCATCATAATCATTGGAAAAAAATATTCTCATTTTGGATTTGGAAAACTTCTTATCCTTCCCATTGGAATAATATTTGTCAATAAGTTTCTTCAAAGATCTTATTGACCTTATTTCTTCTTCCTCACTTTCTTCTTCACCAATTTATTATTTATCATTTATTTGATGAGAATTGGAAATAAAGTTCCCAATGCATCCACATAAAAAAATTAAGAGATGTTTTCATTTATTAATTCTTATACATCTTTTCAAATTTATAAAAAAATGATAAAAATTCATCAATATTCTTAAATACCTCATTTTCAGATTCAAAGTCAACAACATGTTCTTACTCCTAGAAAATATTCTTAGAATTTCCTTTTTTGATAGCTTTGAAGGAAATTTATTTATCAAATTTTGTTTTTCCTTTTCATAAATTTACCCCTTATCATTTCCAAAGTAATAAGATTTCCATGAAGGTCATCCAATGATAGAGTTTCAATAACTTTATCTTCCAAATATGAAACATTAGAATATAAATAAATGGGAAGAATTCATAAGATCACTTTAAAAATAATTGAGTCTTCTTTCTTCTCACCAAGACATCTTATGGTGCTAATAATTTTATTCAACCTTGTAAATAAGTCACCAAAATATTCCTACTTCCTCATTTTCAGATATTCATACGTCAACCTATAGATGCATAGCTTTTCCTTCATCACATTTTTACTAACTTCATAAATTTTATTTGACATATCTGAGATAACTTTGGTTGTTTCAACCCCCTTAACTCTATGAAAGTAAATTTCAGATAGTAATGAGAGTAATAATTTTTTAACTCTTCTATTGTTGTCATGGTTCTTCTCATTAGTAGCTATATAGAGATAATTCTCAACGTGAGGGGGAATAAAATATAGAAACTTTAGAAACATCATATCAAAGAGACATAAGATATGGAAGCATTATATATTTCAAGATTTGATAATTCCTATAATTTAAAATTGGAATTTCCTTACTGTTCTCAAAAATCATATTTTCCACAAGGACTTCTTCTTAAAACTATTTAGTAATGAGAAAAACAAATTAAACCACCCTCGTATACCTCTTGATATTACCCAAACAGGATCCAAATATCACTATGAGGGGGAGTGGAAGAATCAGGGTTAAATATGTCATTTAAATTTTCTTTAATTTTTGAAAAAACTCATACTCCTATTAAAGAATTATCACTTTTCTGAAAACATGAAAACCAAAATACCACAGAAACATAATAATTTACAAGTTTCACTACTCAATAAGAGTATCTATGTCCATGGTATGGTTTGGAAACTATCCAATACCAAAAAATCCACTAGAAAATAATCATTTTTTGTGTATAAACCAAGTAGGATATTCCTTTAAAATTATTTAGAAATATGATTAATACAATAGTGCATGTTCTTAAAGTATCACAAAATGATGTAATAAAATATTATGTATAATTTTATTAAACTTTCACCAATTTCTTCAAAACATGTTACTATGTTTACCTATCAACCTTCAAAAATATTATCTTCAATAAAATTATTCAATTTCCTTCCAGAAGTAGGTAAGAACTTCTATGTAATTCATAATGAATATTAGTCCATACCTCATTATGATTGTTAATTTTGGAAATATAAATCTCCCTAAATCCCACTGAAACAATTCTGAATTACTTCTGCCTCAGTCTAGAAATCATAGTCTCATTTCCTAGTCTGAATATCCAATCCAATCTCATAACAACTGAATATGATCTTGATTCTTATTCTTATCTTATATGGATAACTTTCTCATAATTTCTCAATATAGAAACTCTTTCTCTCTAAAAAATTATGTGTTATTAATCCAATCATCAATCATAAATATAACAAGTTTCATAAATTAATAATTACTCTTTGATTTTTATAGGTGCACCAAAATTGTTTTAGGCTAGAATCTAAAATGTTTTATTGGATAACCAAATTTCCTAAAAATTAAATTTCTATAACATTTCAGAAACATATTTTACTTCTTGAGTGATTATCTATTATTCTTGACTCTTCTTGAACTGTCTTGAATCTTCTCAAAACTTCATTTCTCTTTAGACTCTATAACCATTATTCTGACTGATTCTGATTGGAATTGTTATTTCTTCATTATGATGAAGATATATATACAATATAAGACAATTCATTACATTTCCCCATAAAAATTGATAAATGTGACACATTAAAACCATTCTTACATAATTGTTTTTCTAATTTTCATATAATGAAGTCGCATTTCTTTTAATACAAACATAGTCTAAACTTCTAATGATTCTTAAACTTCTTCATCAACACTTTATCAATAACTTCAACCCTCTTTGAAAACAACATTTGTGACTACATTAAATAATTATTCTTTTCTAATTTTCCTCATACTTATGATCCTACATTGGATAAAGATATCGATGTCAGCCTATATCTGATGGATTAGTCTCTTCTTTACTATGATAATCAGTGTCACTGCTAGTGTAATGATGTAACACCCTGACCCCACTAGACCGGAGCTGGTGCATTAATTATTATATTGGAATGGTTAGAAGGAATGAAAATACTGAAGTAATGATCATTTTAGCAGTATTGAGGAATCTAGATATATAAATGTAACTCAAATTACATTGGATAAGATTCTAAAATACAATACATAATGAAAACATAAAAACTGCATCCACAAGAACTCAATAAATGATCTCCTCTTTATCACATGTTGAAAGTAAAAAATGAAAGGGGTCAGCTCAAATGTTCAGTAAGGGTTACAAATAGTAGAAGAATGAGTACAATAATAAGTGAATCACAATAAATCTGACATAATCAATATGGTATAGTGAATAAATGAAAAACAAATGCCATTAATAAACTGAGAATGAAACAACATCCAAAGATTTTGTCATAGTGAAAAAATCATGGATAATAATATTAACTGATAATTAATAAAGAGAATGCTTATTAATTGTATTTCATGTATCTGAAACCATAATACTGTAAAAACGGATTAGTTCTATGTGTAGAAACCAGTCTGATTTTTAGAAACAAACTCAAAGGGTTTTTCGCTAACTGATTTGTCTCATGAGACCTAATGATGCATCGAGGGGCTATAGAAGCCCCCCAACCTCCACCAAATTTCCAAGTCATTCTTTATACATTGATTAAATACAAGATCAATATTCCTTTTCAATATCCGTATAGAGTAGAGTATACAGATTCATCAATATTTCCATAATTAAAATAATTTTCCAAATAAACACCATTTGTAAAATGACATATGATTTTGAAAAAAAAATATCCATGATATGAGATTATGGAAATTTAATATAAATATAATTTTAAATGAATATTGATCTCAAATGGGCAGTAGGTGCACCACATAAGGATTATTAGGTGCACAATACAATGTTAGACACAGTAAAATAGTATTTGGGCCAAAGTCTCTTACCACAATGTAGTCAGTCGAATCATATGACCAGAACTTAATTAACCTCACATGAATCATTTATTAACATGAATATAAATATAAAAATGTTATTATATATCAAATTTCAGCACACATATACCACATACAATAGTTACGTGGCAAACAATGAAAATCTCACAGAAATGAAAGTGAGATGAGAAACCCCTTACAAACATTTTAGCATGGTAACAAGTGTTATTGAGAGGGATTAATGAGAGGTAAAAGGTTATTCCATTATTTATACGTCACAAGGGAAGCATTTTGGAGGTGAAGAAATATACCCCATCATTACGAATTAAAAATAAAAGGGCACAACCTATGGGATATTCTTGAACAAAAGTGAGGGAGAGAGGATCCCTTACAAAGGTTGTGTCATTAGAGTGATGATAAATCAATGAAATATTTATGTCTGACGAATAAAAATCCAAAAAATATAAGTGGATAAATAGTATAAAACAATAATAGGTCGTTCACACATATTATTGGAGAAATGTGACCAATGAAATAAATGTTTAACTCAAAGAATAAAAATTGAGTTAAGTAATCCCATACCTTATGCTCGAAGGTGTTCTTGAAATATTATTAAATACCTGAATAAAAAAATTAGGATTATTAATTCATAATTAAATAACCTATTATATATGTAAATGATTTATTTTAACACTTTTTAGTTCATTCAAATCCTTTTTGATTGGTTATAAGGTTTAATTTCATTTTTGGGCTCGTTTGATCACTTGGTTTTAAAAGATTAGTTCACTTATATTCAAGTTCCGATAAATATGAATGATGGAAGTGGTTGTATAGAAATGAATTTATAATCTATTAGTTAACATACAGGAGATTACATGGGTTTAAATTTAATATGGTTACTTAGAGTGAGGTCGGATTATTATATATATAACCTTAGTGACAACCGTTTTGGTTAATCGGAAGGTTTGATTACAATGAACATGTTTTGCTTTATAACCCAACACCATTTCTACAAAAGAATTACAGAAATAAAATAGGATGTATTAAATATATAATAATCTGGTTCAACCATAACACAAATGGTTTCATGACCATAATTAATGATTATAATAGAAATCAATTAACCGTTGTCATTGAATGTGCTAAATTAGCACATCTCAAACGGTACTTTCATTTCATCCAAATAAAGGGCGGGGAATGGAGAGAAGATAATGAAATATACCATTACCATAAATAAATTCCAGTACATTTATGTTACTGGAGTTATCATACTATTTGGGTTAAGGGAGGTTAGGAATGAAACAAAAAGAAAAGAACTTCAAAAGAAATGAAGGAATTGAAAAGAGGAATTTACCTTGAAACTTCCTCCTTTGAGAACCACATAAAGAGAGTGGTTTTGGTATTTTGAAGAGGCTAGGAGCTTTTAGACGTGGGGAAGGATCTTGGGGAGAAATTTGGGAAGAATATTTTCAAGTAACAAGGCTTTAGAGGAGTGATTAGAAGAGGGAGTGAAGGAGGATTTTATAGTGGAGGAGAGAGGGGATTTCTCAATATAAAATTCGTTAATATATTATTTCTTCACAAGACAAGGAATAGTGAGTCTTCCATGACCACGAATAGTAATTTTATCATGTGAATCCGAATAAATTGGGGTTAAATCAGTATATCATCATCGATGACTCAATTAATCCTTTATTTAGCATTTATTGTGAATTATCAGATTTTACTATTCATAAAAAATTCATGTATGTCAGAAAAATACCAAAAATTCACCCTAACCTTTTTTCGACGTGTAGAATCCAAAAATGATGTCCATTTTTCAAAAATAATTTTCTAAATATGATTAATTAAATATTTAATTAAAATCATTATTTAATCAAAAAATATAAACATCTAAAAGTGCCATCTTCATTTTTAAGGTGCCTAAATTAATTTATACACTCAATGGTATGAATACCATTCATAAGATTCATATTACTATTCATAAGGGTAATTTAATATTCATAAGGGTAGGTTACTATTCATAAGGGTAGGTTACTATTCACCAAAAATTAAGTTAATCCTATCAGACTCTAAATATCATCTTGAACACAACCGTGTATGTCAAATTTCTAAAATTCAAATCACATAGTTGGAAAATTTATGTTTTATGGCTAGGTTATGGATATCTCTTATAAGTAACCATGTTTTGTTCCATGGAGGCTTAATGATTCATGAAATATATGCTATAAATAGAATTTATTTAAGATAAACATACCATGATGTGTTTGGGGTGCTAAAAATGACTCTTGACCCAATTGAAAACATATCAAAGTTCTTCTTTCAATATTTAATCAATTGAAAAATAATTCATCCTAATGAAATTTGTTAAATAAATTTTTGATTGAACTATGATCCCATTTTTCATCAGACCCAACAGCTTTCAATAAAAACAATTCTTCCTCTGATTCCCTTTTGTAACCGTCACTGCATCTAATGATTGGTGTCATAATTTATACGATGATCGGTGTAACACTATGTATGATAGACTAGTATCAGCAGAAACTTGTTTATCTAATGATCTGTATCTTGTTGAATATTGATTTGACTAAGACCCAACATCTTATTCATATCATGTTTCGAACAAAACATCCCAACCTTCTAATAAATCTATATCTGGTGATCTCACACAGATGATCTAAGACCATAAATCTTGAAAAAATAAACATGCTTCTTCTACCAAATTCATCTTGTATCATGGATTCCTCTTGACATTAAGAACATTTAAGATTGGTATAGAATCATCTGCATTTTATTAGAAGGTGTTTTAACATCCCATACTTATAGATCTTCTTTCTATATAATCAAACTTGAAAATTATTGGTAACTCTTGTTCTCCCACTATATTTCATAAGGATTTTATCCAATGATTCTCAGAAAACTTTTGATATGTGTGAACTCCAAGATTAAAAAAGATTCATTAGTTTTTATATCAGAGTAATGCATACTCTGATACACTTACTCATTATGATTTACACTTTCATTATGAACCATATTCTAATTAAAATTTATCCATTTTATTTTTCATTTTTAATGCAAGGATCTCTCTGATAACCTTATGTTGATGTATTAGTTTCTATGAATCATTATCATGGTCCTGGTCTACTTTTCTTGATGATGGTTCAAGACTTCATTTATATTTCTAGCAGCTTCATACCAAGTATGTTTTTTACATACTTTACTCTTCTTCAAAAAAACATTTTATATTGATCTATTAACAAAAAATACAACCAATATACAACCATTTCCATAAACATAGTCATCGTTTAATGGTTTCAAACCTAAAAAGTATTTTCCCCTTTTATTTACAAATTCATTATCTTACCTAAATCACGTGAGGTGTATGTTCATCAATAAGTGACTCAAACACATATTTTATTCCTAGATCACACATTAAATGTTCTCAACTAGGTATATTTTATATCTATTTACTTAAATAGTTTTATGTTATTCAAGGGGGGCTAATGTAGATAATATTTACAGTCGAACAAATTTTACTTAGAGTTGAGATCACCTATATAGTAACATGGGAACAAAAAAAATCCTATGTGAATGGAGATCCTTATATTTATAATGTGGAATGCCTTTATGGAAAGTTCAATAGTTTGAGGTCAAGGCGAATGGGAATGGGATTATTTAATTTTTAGGTTGAATGAATTTGAAAAAATATCTGGGAAAGTCTATGTAATGGAATGGTAAAAACCAATGGGAATACATGGTCCATATCAATAATATATTTAAAAATTAAAAATATGAATTCAGTTTATAATAAAAAATCCTGAATTTTGGTGTCATACTATTAAATGTAATGTAATGATGACCATTCACAATTTTAAGGGAGAGATGCCAAATCTCTACTTCGATAGTGAACATAATCTATAAGTGTATAATATCATGGTTGTTGAATCGAATTGAATAGTTTTATTATGGTTTTTTTAATTCATAACTCAAGTATTTTATTCAAGGATGATGATATGGGACATGTAAATGAGGAATGAATGTGAACAAAATTCCAATGAGGGGTTCTGATATGATGGTGTGGAGGAGTGAAAAGATCAGAGTATCTTACTCTTTAGGACACATATTCCTTTAGTTGAAAATACATATTATCGTGTCATATTCAAATCCATATTAGGAGAATATATGTATATTCATGTATAAATGTAAATTGGAGTAAAATATGCCTCATACCAATTTATAAAAAGATTTGTGAGGATTTAAATACTTCTAACATAAAGTTGGTTTAGAGAATAAAGGATTATTCAAGAAGGGTTCTAGTTCCCTAAATGATACTCCATCACGTAGAAAGTACATAATCTGGGTTAAGAGATATGATATGTTACTGATCTATTTTTTTTGTTGAACCAATGGGTCTAATGATAATAGATTGTCTTTTCCTAGGATTTTATTATGATCCCTGTATGTTTTTTGTCCTTTCTATTTACTCTTTAATTTTATTCTTAATTTATAACAGTGGGAGGCTGAGAAAGATTGGATTTGAATTTTTCTTTGGAATATATTTATGGGTTTTTTATTTAGTCATGTTTTGTTTCATTTTCACTTATAACTTTTTGTATTTGAATTTGGACTAATAAGGTATTAAATTTAAGTTCATACAGATTTGGATCAAAATTGATAATTTTATGGTCATAAAATTTGGATAAAAAATATGATTAATATAGTAATAAAAAGTCAAAAATAAATCTTAATGGATGACCAATCCTAGATTAAACTGTTTCAAAGAAGGTGAAAATATTTTAAGGTCATGATTCTTAGACCAAATAGGATAATATAGTCCATCTATTTTTAAGGTAATACTATGAATAAAGACCCCAATCATACTCTATACTATATGATCGTGGCACACATAGTTTATGGTAATGATTTTGGGACCTGATTGGTGACAATAACAATACAAATGGGGCTCAAAGACTAATAACGTCCCTATATAATTCTAATACAATGGACTCGAATCATAAATCTTAGCTAAAGGTTCTTGGATAAGTGGTAGTGGTATGTAACATGTACTCAAAGGATGAATGTTAAATACATTTTAAGAACATGTTCTATTGAAATGTTTTTAAGTAATATAAAAATTAGAGTATCCTACTCCTTTAGATAAAGATACCTATGGTTTAGAGGATATATTAGAGAAATACACACATATCTATTTTAGGGAATGTCTGTATAGTTAAGTATAATTCTCAATTGTTGTCGAATATACTAATTACCGTTAAACATGAGAATATATATGCCAATGAAATATACTTGAAGAAAAAAAATGTGATTTGTGAAAAATGATTTTCTAAATGTGTGACATGGGGCATTTCAGATTTTAACTTCCCATGACTAGGTTTCTATGATTTCTATGAAAAGAATTAAAATGGAAGATGATTGATAGATGTGTCATAAATAAGTTATTTAGATATCACTATATATACAAAGGTAATAAGAATCCAATCGTTCTTAGTTTTTATATTATAGGGGAAGCCTTAAACATCATGATATAAAATTGAGAATTATAATTGCATTCTAATTTTTTTTGTGTGAGAAAAACTACGTTAGGAATCCTTAAATAGATTTGGTTCACATTTAGGGCAGTTGATTCATATTGGATTCCAGTTTGAGAAATTTAAGGTCATGAATTATATACGAAATATTTTGTAGTTTATTGTCATTTGATAAGAAATAAAGTTCCATGTATTTTAAGTTTATACAATGACGACCTTCATTTGGGAGATTTGCATATATCTAGTTCATGTGAAAAATGATATGGCTTCCACTTAGTGATTAACTAATTAAAGGAAAACTGATATGTATATAAGGGTCTAAACACTGGGATAATATAGAGATTTAATTGGTATTTATAGGTCGTATTGGAATAAAGGATCAAAACATCACTAAGTATCCAAAAATAACAATAATCATGTCATATATAGTACTTATATTGTAAATTTATAACATAAATATAACTTATATGCATGAAAAGTGGAATTTTTTGTCATAGGATAAGCGGAACCTAATTCCAGGGATGTCTAATATAGCTATAACCACCATATCATTGTTGGTTATAGAAAAACCCCTACCTAGAGAAATATCTTATTAAAGAAGGAGGCACTTCTATAATGGGTTCACATATTAAGAACTCTATGATGTTGTTGAAGTCCCCTACCTAGATCTAGCCTTCATGTAGGAGAGAAGGAATTTTCAGTAATATATTCCAAGGATGGACCTATCCTTCGAGATAGTACATAATTTAAGCTTGTATGTAGGAAAACAATTATTTATTTATACACAATTAACAAGAGTAATCATTCAAAATAAATGGATTTATGTACATATATTAATGTTGATACAAACCTTTGTGTCATTCCACACATTAAAAGAGATTTTTATTTATTTAATATATCGGTTAGGCCTGGGATAAATGATCTTGTGTCGCTATGTATACTGAAGTAGTATAAATCAATCCACATGTAGTTCTGAGAGAAAAATTTCCTACATAGATCAATTCAATATACAATAAAAATTGTTTCTTTTGTGATTGGTCCTAGTATAAAGGATCAAGGCATCATTACATATCATCTGCAGGTAGGAATAAAATGATAGATAATTATTGGTGTAAAATTAACTATATAGATCAACAAAATATACAATAAAAAGGGGTATTTATTTGAATTATATTTGTCCTAGGATAAAATATCCAGGGATCACTATGTATCCTATGGGGGAAGAAATTAAACAGCACAAAGTTCTTGGAGGACCCTCTTTGAAGGTGAAGCTTTTTCCTAGTGGGGAAGCATTTTTGTAGCAATCCAAACTATAGTAACACATAGGTGGTATGGAATTTATTGCATTGATACAAGATATAGTGGGTAACACCACTAATGGTGATAAATTTAGAAGTATTTGAAAACTAGATAAATACATTCCTTCTATACTACACTAGAAGAAAAAAAAATTCATGAAATTTTTTTGTGTATACTTGAAAATAATTCAGAGTTTTCTTATTCATATCCATGGGAAAAGAAACCAAAATAAAAGGCGAACATAGATGATCTATAAGGGTAGAATAAAATGGAATCTATCCTAAGTAACTAAGTACAAATCAATATGATAAGGTGGATAATAAAAAAACATTCCATTTCATTAATGAAACGAGATTCACAATGTATCTATAGAAAATAACAACATAATGATTATATGGACAATAATAAATGAAATCCAAATTAATTATTTTCATAATGATAGATATAATGATCTTACTATCAAATAATCATTTCAAGAAATCATGAAACTTACTACCAAGGCCTTATGGAAATACATCTTACATAACAGTAGGGCCTTGTACCAAGACACTATCATTGCATTGGTTTGTATACACAGAGAAATACCTATATGTTTTTATCATGAGACCCATCTATGCATCATGTAACTATCTACTACCAGACCCCACCCATCTATTAAATATGTTCAATTCATTACTCATATATTAAATAAAAAATATGATACATAATATATATTTCTTATCAATCGATAAATATACCTATTAAATAAAGAATACAAAACATCAATATTTACCTAGTAAATGAAATAATTTTCTTAGTAAGAATCATATAAATAATGACATATATTGAAATTATAAATGGATAGAAAACATTAAAAGAGTATAAATGATAAATCATATATTCATTATATTATAAATATTGATATGAGGGTAAAAAATAATGTATACTAAATGATGGAGAGAGATAGAGAACTTCATCATAAGAAAGTTAATGATAAAAAAATATGGTATAATATTTAATTTAGTAAAACATGGTTTATATCCCATATAGATATATTCTCCCTCTATCCATCTATGGAATTGTTTCTTTGATTTCTTTGAATCAAAGGATGATCAATCTCAGTTCGATTTTGTTGGGTATCAGGATTTTTTTTCCTATGTTGTCCTCTCAAAAGGATCAAACTAATCAATTTTTTTTCGGATATGGTTATTAAGAATGAATGTGAAAGGTATCTCTATAGATATTGTATGAGCCCTGCCTATAGTCATAGATAGGGTTGGGAAGTAGATGCAAGGATGATGACGACCTTGGATGGCTGTAGGTGGAAATGATGCTCTGGATGATGACGTCATCGGTGTGATAAGCAGAGAAGTGACCCAGGGTGGATCTTTTGTTTTCAAAGGATGCATTTGGGATGATTCAGATATTATTTTTTTATAGTTCCTAGGGGATAACTCATTCACTTCTGGTTCTTGGTGATGACTATGGTTTCGACCTGTGGTGGAGATGATAGTCGGGAGCTCATCCACAGTGTTAAGAGATGGGTTTGGGATCCCAGTGGATCCAGTTATTCTTTCAACCTAGTGGAAAATAAGATCCTAGAGTGTGAGAGAAGTTTGAAGGTCATAGGTTTAAGGAAACCTCACTTTATGGTGTTGTGATGGAGTGTGTGGGGTTCAATAATGACCTCCCTTGAATGATGGAGGGCTATCCTTAAAACACCGGGATGTAGTGAACCTTGGGAATAAAGGCGGATACTTGTCAGGGCATTAGTGGAAGTTGGAACACATACAATATTTTTTTTTGATTTGGGATGATATTTTCTAATTATTAAATTTTTTTTCATGGATGGATCTATGATGGCAATGACATGCAGTCTTCGCGCGATGGCTAGGATTTCTGGCATTGTTTTGAGATGTGGCTCCGGGGATACCTCAGGAGTAGGTTTGTGATGACCAAGGTCAGTTGGGTGTTGGAAGAATATATATGAGGTGATGAAATTTTTGATCATTTGGTGATATAAATCCCACATGGGACTCACGTTAGGGCTGGGAAATTGTAGGGTTGCCTTTTATGATGGGTTTTCTTGCAGCATGGGGGGTTTGCTATCTATTTGTGGAAATTCGGGTCATTGGTGTGTTGTTGGGCATCCCAAAAACTATTTTGTTGCATAAAATTGATGGGTCATTGGATTTTTTTTCTATTTATTATTATTGATTTTGGTTCAATAATATTATGGATGACATTGGTTTGCTTCCTTGTGTTTAGCGATGCTTGTGTCACATTTTTGGTGTGGTGTTTATGTACCTTTATTTTACTTAATAAATTTTTAGTACTGAGTACACTTAGATCTTGTACCATCTTGGTATAAATTAGTAAAGGATGGTAGAAGAACATAAATTTATCAGAAGTAATGGTTTGAAACAAAACACATATTTTAAAATTAAATTATAAAATAGGAAAAAAACATTAAAAATAAATTTCCATAAATATTTTGTAACTTTGTTTCAAAAGAGAAGTTACAAATATTTTCTAAAATAATTTTCAACCTATTATAAAATAACTATTTTTCATTTTAGTATAAAATCTAAAAAATAATAGGATAATGATAAATAATTTTCTTTAAAATTTTTTTAAAACTTCTATAGGAAACCAAATATTGAATAAAAATCAAGGATATGGGAAAACCATTGATTCCATATTTATTAAAATTAATATTTAGTTCAATATTTTCTAAAGAATGTCAAAAATTAATTATTCATAAAACCTTAAAAACACTTTGAACCTTTGTAAAGGTATTAAAAGTTAGTAGAAAAATTCCACTATAAATCATTTTATAGTAGATAAAAATTCCATAAAAAATTAATGAAAAAGTTGTTTGAAAAAATATAAACATAATAAAAAAATATAGGATATAATAATTTATGGGGTTTAATAAGAATAAAGATTATAATTATTCTATTGTAAATTAAAACAAAAATGAACTAGAATAAAAGAGTGACTGTTAAATTATCTCTTATAGAGATAGTAAATTTTAAATCAAAACCTTTTAAAAGATAAAATAGGAATTGAAACATAAAATAACATGATTAAAGAGGAATTCATTGTATAATCTTTCAAAAATGTATTCAATACACTATATAAAATAAATTTGGTGAATAATATGAAATACATATCAATAGAGTGTAATTGAGAAGAGAAACCTATAACACTGATTTCTAACTTTTTAGATGCATTATATCATCTTGAATAATAACTAAAATGTATTAAATATTTTTTAATATTTTTCAACGTTATTTTATTTCTAATGTGCTTTTATAATTATTTGACATCCATTCATTGTGTATTTATTTCTTACATCATCCACTTAAGGTTATTTGGTAAATTTCCACAAAACTAATTTATTATATTCTACATGCTTAAAAAAACTAAATTTTATTATTAATTTTAACATTATATTTATATAATTTAAATTTCCATAATAATAAAAAATATTAAAATTGGATAAATAATAGAAAATAATATAACAAAAAATATAAAAATTTGTAACTTCTCGATCCTCTATATTAACCGCATTAACGAAAAAATGTAGATTTAAAAAAAATGTTAGTAATGAAATATGAATTCAGAAAATTAAAATATATATAAATTAATTGAAAATATATGTGAATGAATAATTAAGGGAATGAGAAGTATTTATATAAATTAGTGAACACATATTTCCATTACAATTCTAACCATTGGAAAACTACCCGGACTGTTAGAAATAGTAACATGACTCTTAGAATAGTATCCTCACCTATTGAAGTGTGAAATAATATTTATTTATCTTATAAAACAAAAACATAATGTATTTATATCTTGGTACAAATAAATAAATGTATTAAAAATGATAAATTAAGTGTTTGTATTTTGAAAAAAATCAATGTTTTAATTAAATGTTTATTATAAATATAGTTATTTAAAAGGTAATTTTATTTTAATAAATATGATTTATAAATTTTTTATGTTTAATTATAATTATAGGATAATTTTATGAATATTTAGGTAAATTTTTTAAGGGATATAAAATTATTCATAATATTAGAATTTATAATTTTTAAATAAATGAGGATTTTATTTAAATGTAAAATTTTTTATATTTATAAAATTTATTTAATTAAATTGATATAATTTTTTGAATATACACATCAAAAAAATACTAAAATTATTTTTTTGGTATTTTTATAAAATATTTGAATTTTTGGTGAAGAGTGAAATATGGTAAAATAAAGCATTTACCATTATAAGCCAAATAAATGCATATTTGAGTCATTATTGATGTAAGAATGTATTATTTATAACTCTAATAAACCATTTAGTATATATAGTCACAATAATAAATAATACTCATTCTCTTGAGCCAAAATAATAAACTAATGAAAATAATATTGAAAAAACAAGCCACTCCTCACATTAAAAATACCACTCCTCATCACCCCATCTTGTCACACCTTCTAGGAATTTAATATTGAAAAATTTATACTAAAATGTCTCTTATAAAGTCTGAAATCTTCCCCAAAATCATCACTGTTCAAAAAACACCAATCCCAATGTTTCCTAAGGATCTTTTCACACAAACAATATTCAAGAGGCAAAATTATAAAATAGCCTCTTTTAAAATTCTCTTCTTCATATACCTTCTCATTCTATCTTTAAAAAACATGAAATAATAAATCAAATATTTTAAATATACTATAATTTTGTTGTGTCAATGGAATATCTTTCTTCTTCTATCACATATTTTGTTTCGAAAATGAATGTCTGTTTTATAGAATGGGTGGTTCACCCGCTCCATGAACAACACACTTCGTTTTTTTCTACCTCATTCAATGATGGTTATAAACATATTATAATTATTGTTTATTATACTTATAATAAGTACTATATAACATATTTAAAGTTACATAATATTTTAATGATTATTTAACTAAATAAAACGAATCTAGTTTGTGATGTTTGGTAAAACAGTTTAAACGAACTAAAGATTTAATGTTAACATTTTTCATAAAAGAATAATCTCTATGTTGTAAAATATGGGTATTCATGAACATTTAATTTTTTATGTGTATATTAATACCATTTTATATCACTTATAGTGTTATATTCTCATTTGAAAAGATCTTCATTAATTATCAACATGTGATTTGACCTTGGAACCATGAAAAGAACGCTCCCATAGCAACAAAATAAATCAATAGCTCTTATTGAAATGATTATATATGAACATAATAAAATTATAATAAAGAAAATATATATTAAAATTTTCATGAATTAATTAATAAATAAAAAAATTGTATTATTTAGGACATAAATAACACGTGCAGAACGATTCTGGGACAGAAGGTAAAAGATCTCTCTAAACCACCCGGTTTATTTGGATTATTATCTTTTTCAATCTAAATCACTTTCTATATTTATTTGATTTTATAGACCGAATATAAATTATCTATATACGTATCCTATATGTATACAAAAAAATTCTCCCTTCATTTTATGGGGTAATACATTCCTTAAGTTCATTTTTCAAATGAATTATGTTTATGCCTTATGATTGATTCCCTTTTGAAATTATCATAAGAACATACTTGTTATGATGAGTCAAGCTATATAGAGATCCAATTCATTAGGTTATTATTTTATATCATGATACAATATTTATGGGATTATGGAGTGAACCTAATCTTTTATGGTATTCTTTCCACCATGTGATGTTGTCTTGGTGGTTATCCTTCACTTATTCTTATGAAATGTCTTATATTACAACCACTTTACCATGATTCCATGATCTTATGATTCAATGATATTTATGTTAGGATCCTATATTATTTTTGAAGATCTATTGTTATTTATGATATCATGTCATGTCTTTTAATTGATATGTTCTAACTCCCTATCATGATTATTCCCTTACTAGGTTGTATAGCTCTCCCATTTCTTTTATGTATCCCCAGGCTGTCCTATATAGTTTTAGGATCTTGAATGGTGTTAGGATATCAGTGAAAAGATTAAAAATACATATAACGTTTTATTTTCCTTTCTATGTGCTATGAACCTAGTCTTACAAATACACTTGGACTCATGATCTTTGGGTTATAATAATTGTATATTTATGTTAACTATAATTTAATAATATGTTAAAAAGGCTTAGGATTACATAACTAGAATCAATGAATGGTATAACTATTTTTTATGATCAATATTAGAATATGTTAGTAAGAAATATAGGGATAAGTCTTAGTATATGAAAATATCTCCTATTTTTTGCAACATATTGACTAAGTGGTTTTACGAAATTAAAACCCTATCTGGATACTAGAAGTGGATGTGGATCTATCATATTCGTACCTAGGGGATATAACCCTAAAAAGGGTGCATTCATAATTGACTCAATCATCACTTGGTACATGATAATGTGGACCTACTACACCAATTATTTGAAACTCCTAGGGGATATTCTTTGGATATTCACAAACTCTTTATGAACTGTTATTAAATATTTGAAAAAATTTTGAGGATAAAAGAACTAATTGGAAAAATACCCTGGAAAACCTATATTGAAAACCAAGAGACTCATATCTTATGATTTACATGTCATTTAGAAGTTATTCCCTCTATGTTAAATGTGTCTATTCTATATGTTTATTATTTAAAGTATTCTCATCAGGTTTCCTTTATTTTAATTAATGGTGGGAAATAAGGGGAACCGTGAAAAAAAAGCAATGTGATAGAAAATGTGATTATTTCCCAAATTACATACCTTAACATATGGTATTATGATATGGGAACATCATGGAATTATTATATTGACTAAATCATGCTATGGATAATAACATGAATCATTTAAAACACCCTCCTTATAATAAAGAGACAGTTATGGTCGAGTCCTTTATATAATAAAGTCATCCTACCTTAAGTGGATCCTAAAAACATCTCATTGTGAAATTATGAATTCACTACATTGTGAATATATTATCTAACATATAATGATTAGAATAATATAAAGTCACACTAGATGCTTATCATATTGAAGGATAAGACAATCAGTGGTGAGCACTATTCAAGAATACTATATACAAAGAGAACATTGATTCCATGTAATGGAATAGATTTACAAAAAATATTTCCCAATAAATATTTTCTAAAAAATATCCTTATTAAAATTGAGAGGGCTTTCATTATATTGAATTAAAGGGAAGATGTATCTAACTAGACGTATGAGGTAAAATTTATATAGATTTCATGACATGCCTCTAAAATTTTCAAGAATAATGAAATCAAGGTAGACCTCTTCTTTAGTTGATTAAATTTGAATCTCAAAAATACTTAGGTATTCAAGACTTAGATATATATGAAGATATTTTATACTATTCCCTTAAGGTTGAAATTTCAATTGAAGGCTCTCAAAGGTCTCATGGGGCCAAATATAACATTGGAAAATATATTTTAATTTAGGTGGATCAATTGAAAGATCCCATGGAGGAAGGAAATACCAATATACAACGTGACAAAAATTTGGAAAGACGCATCCAAAATATTGTCTAAAAAGAACTGAGAGTTGTTTTAAATATTGAAAATATGGGTATCAATCTAGTCAATGATGAAAGGAAATGAAGAAACCCACTAAAGAGGAAGAATAAAATAAGGTTCAGATCAACATTAAACCTATGGTATCTTTCTTTATTTGTAATGAACACATGTATTATGTGAACCAATTACCTAGTCTAATGGTTTTTAAGGACAATGAATGATAGCAACCTTTATGTCATAGATAGAAAGTAAGGGAATAAGATATCACTACTACTGAGGTGTATCCTAAAAATGGTGTGGTGATCAGTATTCTAGTAATTCATTAATGAATTAAAATCATACTTTTTTATTCCATTTCAATGAATTATTTAATATGTTTTAATATTTATAGAACCAATAAAAACCACCTCAAAAAATGGGGGATGATCTATATATAAGAATAGAATATAGATTAATTATTACATATCAAGTATATAACTCATACTTGGTTAATATTTGTGGACTAAACATTAATAAAATATTGTATTACTTTCATTTGTAGATTTTGGTAATATATCGGGCATGGAATGACTGCCATTATAAAATACACCATTAAATTTCAATAGATGTAATTAACTCTCCACATCTCAAGTCATCTTATAATTTTATGCCAATGTAAGGAGGATGATAAATCTCCTTTTGAATCTTTATATAAAGGGTGGATTTTATTTCCATGAAATAAAACATATCAATGTTTAATGATTGAGAAAAATGAGAGAATAATGCTTGAATAAATAACCATTGTGAGGTATTATAAAGATTTATTCCGTAATAGTTTCATGATCATCCTCTTGAATAAGTGGTTGAGTTATAAATTAAACATAAACATGGATATCTTTCCATATCTAATTATACTTATAGAATGGATGAAATTATGTTTTATAAACTAAGAAATAAGTTAAAAGATAAAACAAATATGGGGTTTATATTCCTATGTACCCCAACTTGGGGTGCGCGGGTCCTCTTCTTCAAGAAGAAGGATGGGCTAATGTGCCTCTGCGTTGATTATTATGAAATCAAGAAAATCATGATAAATAATACGTATCCCAAACTAGGGATAGATGACTTTTTCTATGAACTATATGGATCCCATTATTATTTAAGTGGTCCTTAGTCTAGGATATCACTAATTAAATGTGAAGAAGGAAGATATTCCCAAGACTATCTTTTGAATAGGGAATGTACACTATGAGTTCATAGTTATGACCTTTAGAGTCACTAATAATCTAGTAATCTTTATGGACATAAGGAATAGAGTCTTTAGATATTTTCTCAATAAATTTGTTGTAGTATTTATAGATGATATTATTATATAATCCAAAAATCAATTTTCAAAATGATAATTATTTGATTACTAGGATAAACAATTTTTGAAAGGAGAGTCTATATGAAAAGTACAGTAAATATGAGTTCTAGATGGAAGAAGTACCATTCTTGGGTCATGTTATCATGAGAAAAGGTATGTATCTAGACACCTCTATTATAGTGGATATTGATAATTTTCTTAGATTAGAATCATTCTCTAAGATCTATAGTTTCTGTGTACTAGCTAGGTATTACTAATGATTTGTGAGAAAATACTTATGATTTTAAAACCTGCAAACCATGATAACGTAGAAGGGTGTAATGTTTGTACGGATTGACGAATATGAATAGAGATTCAATAAATTGAAAAGGATGCTTATCACTACACTAGTCCCCACGCTTCACTAAAATGGGAAACTTTTCATGGTATATAATGATGATTAAAATAAAGGATTTGGCTGGGTACTGATGAAAAAGGAAAAAATTAAAAGCTTACTCCTCAGGGAAGATGAAATTTCCTGAGTAGAACTACCCAACACATGATCTAGAGTTGGTTATAGTAATCTTTTCATTGAAAATATGGAAGCATTATCTATATAGGGATACACATAAAAAATATACATATCATAAGAGACTAAAATATATATTAACATAGAATAAGACTAATATAATCCAAAATAAAATTTTATAGTTGATCAAGGACTATAAAAACTCAATCTAATAATATCCTAGTAAATAAAATAAAGTGTCAGTGACTCTAAGTAGAAAGGATCTGGAAACCTTATCACAAATGAAAATTTAAAAGGATAAAATATTCTTATATTCAAAAGTGTAGACATGGGAATCCTAAATTAAGGAACATAGTCATTGATTTGTCAAATTATTTCACAAATATAACTTTTAGGGAAGATAATGGATGCTAAAATAGATGATTTGGAAATTCATTTGAAGGTTGAATTTAGATGAAAATACAAATCCATGGTTTTCAAAATTAATGAAGAAGGAGTTATAAAATTTTGATTATAACTATGTGTAACATTAAATCATATGATAGCAGTATCTATTTAATGATGCACATAGTTGGACCTTTTTCATCCATCTGTAGAGCATGAAAATGTATTGAGTTATCTAAGAGAAATTCTGGTGAGAAAATATTAAGAAGGAGATCATAGAGGATACATAGAAATCCCTCATATGTTATCATGAAAAGGTTGAAATGAAAAAAATCCAATGGGTTGATGCAACTATTACCCTTACCTACATAAAAATTTGATAAAATCACCATGGACTTGTCACTAGACTCCAAAAAAATCAAAAGGAAATAGTTTTATATGGGATGTTGTGGATCATCTTATAAAAATTTCCCGTTTCACTATATTTTGAGAGGACGTCTCACTAGGTCAAATTACAATGATATTCATAAAATAAGAGGTGAGGCTGTATGAACACCCCTATTGATTTTATATGATCAAGATCTGATATTTACCTCCAATTCCTAGAAGGTTCTTCAACATGTTTTAAACAATGAGCTAAAATTGACTACAACTTATCACCCAAACTATTTTCTAATATGAGTGGACTATCCCAAAACCTAAGGACATATTAAGAGTATGGTAAATGGAATTCAAAGGAGTATAGAATCATCATATTACTCTAGTATATTTATTATAAAGTAACAATTTCTAATCAAGAATTCAAATGATCCATATGAATCCAATTTTGGGAAGAAATCCAGAACACCTACCTTTTTGGATGAATATGGTGAAATCCCGTTTTTAGAATATAAAATGGTTGAGGAGATGATAGGAAATGGGAATACCATTAACTATCAAATAATGAATAATCAAATTTGACAGAAGAGATGTAATGATGATCATCGATGAGACCCAAAGTTTGAGGTTGGAGATTAAGTGTTTCTCTATATATCTCTATGGAAGATATTAATGAGATTTGTGAATAAGGGAAAGTTGATTCCCATGTACATCATCACCTCTTATGTTATTATGGAAATCAGAGTTGTGTCATACCAACTAGCCCACCCACCAAACCTCTCTCAAGTATATGATATATTCCTAGTATCCCTCCCATGCAAGTATATCCCAGATCCCTCATATGTACCAAATTCGGAGGTGGTATGATTAGAAAAGGATCCCTATATTATGAGGGGAATATAGTGATGATATTAAATAGAAGATATAGAGTTCGATATAATAGGACAACTCACCTAATCAATGTACTACAATGAATCCATAATTACAAGGAGGTGACATGGGAATCAAAGCAATACAAGAAGCAGAAGTCCTATCAAAAGTTTTCACCATATTTTGTAAAAACGATTTGAGGGAGAATTTTTTTATGGGAGGAATAATGTAACGACCTAGAATTATCAATGTAATTTCCATTATGAATATATAATAATGTCTTATTTAGTAATATAATATTATATAATGCACACGTACCACATGGTAAAACCAACTAAATTTTATTATTAATTTATATGTTTTATATAATAAAATTTATCGTAAGGATAGAAATTAATAAAAGGGGTTTACAAATTAAAAATTAAGCTCACTAAAATAAGAGATTTCAATCTTGCATGATTTAACATTATAACTGCATTCACGAACATCACCATAGAAATGTAGACAAATTTTTGTAATATAAGATTTATTTTGAAAATGAATATATACATAACCTTGATATAAGATATAAGTAAATAAATAATTAATAAAATAGGGAGTATTTAATGAAAAAAGGGACACCATATGACTATTACCAATCTAACATCTAGAATAGAAATTTGACTGATGGAATTGTAACATAACTGTTGGAATAATAATATGACTGTTAAGGATAATAACCCAACCATTAGAATAATATACTATCCAATGGAAGGAAAAAATAATATTTTAGTATATTATAAAATGAAAATATTATATATTTCTATCATGGTACAAGTGAATAAATGTTGTAAGAAAATAATAAATTTTGTGTTTGCAATATATAAAACATAAACGTTTTAATTACATTTTTATGATCAATATAGAGATTTAAAATAATGTTTTTTTCAATAAAAAGACATATAAATTAGTATCATGTTGTATTATAATGATATAATAATTTTATGAGACCTTTTGTAACTTTTCAAAGGGTCAGAAAATTGGTCATAATATTAAAATTTATAATTATCAAATAAATTATTTTATTTTAAAATTAATTTTATCATACTTATAAAATTATTTTCTTAATATGGATTTAATATTTATAATTTAAAAAAGAAAAAATGGTTAGGATTATTTTTTCATATTTTTCTAAAATAGTTGATTTTTTGTAAATTGTGAAATATGGTAAAATACAAAAAAAAATATTATGAGATAAATAAATGAATTTTTGAGTCATAGAATATGTAATAACACATTAATTAAAACTCACATAGAGAATTTAATTTCAATAGTCAAAAGAATCAATACTATCGATATTATTGAGAAAAATAATAAACTAAAAAACACCCCTCTCTTTCCCATATAAATATCACCAACCCAAACCACTTATCCTTTAAACTTATAATAGTTTAATATTTCCAAATTTCTTTCCAAATATATCCTCAATAGTCAAACAATTTTCCTATAATCTATTTTCTTCGAAAAACTCAAATCCCAATGTTCCCTATGTAGTTTTCCAATGTGACGACGTTCAAGAGGTAAAATTCTAAAACTGTCTATTTTAAAATTCTATTCTTCTTATACATTATCCTTGTCTTCATAATCAATAATTAAATAATAAATCTAGTATTATAAATTTACTGTAATACTATTGTGTTAATGGAATATCCATCTTCTACTATCCATTCGTTTGTTTCTAAAATTAAAGCATTGTTTATAAAATCGTTGGTTCATAGCCTTCACGAAAAAAATACATTATTTTATATATAACCATCAAGGATGGTTATAAAAATATTATTATTATGATTAAATATGATTATAATAATTTTCTTATAACTTATGTCTTGTTATTTTATCTTTTAATACTTATTTTTAAAAATAAAACGAAGCAAGATCGTGACAGTTGGTAAAATGACATAATAAAATAAAACTTTAATGATAATGTAAAGATCATAAAATTTATGTAATTTGTTTAAATTATTTTATATTATTACAAGTCTGCAAAAATTGACGGCGCATGATTCTGAGGCCCGGTGTGCCCATAATGGAATTTTGAACTTTTTACGGTACATTAAGTAAAAGTACATGTGTTGTTTTCTAAATTTTGAACTGTTGATTGGAATAGAAATATGAGAGGACTGTTGAATCCACAAAATGATGATTCACTTAAGAGAAGATTCACTTGGAATGTAGTAGGTCGGGATAAAAAGATATATTTTTGAATTTATAAAAAAATAATAAAATAAAAAATATAAAGTTATTTAATTTCTTTTCTGTAACTGTGGAGAGGTAGTGGTGGGACCTAGGACTTTTCAAGCCATTTAATTTATTGAATCCTTTGTTTTGTAACCTCGATGATGTAACATTAAATTAGGTTCATAAATAATCCACATTAATGTCATGCAACACATTTGGATCCTCCGTATATTTAATAGATGCTCGGGCGTGGGATTTTGGCCTGAAGGTGATGAACCTCTGAAAAAGTGTTGCAGTGACTTCCACCGAGGAACGAAAGCATGGACAACAACATCAGAGGAATCAAATTGCGAACAAAGAATGCTAGTGGATTTTTCAATAACTGATTCTCCTTCCACCACTGTGACATCTCCATCAAAATCTGAGGTAGGGGGTTTATTTTATTGAAGATTATCTTTGATGAATTGAATAATCTCCTGATTGTTATAATGATAACAAGGAGGGCATGGGCCAAAAAAAAGGCCAGACCCTCTGCCTCTTCGTTCATGTTGTGTTCTTCAGAGGAAAAATTTGAAACTTGATGGAAAGCGGAAACTGAGAGGCATGAAACGCCGACGACATCCCGGGAGGCCCATAGGCGCGTCCGAAAGGAAGAACTGACCATCAGAGCCCACCGAGTGGCCTGCAGAAGTCCTGTCAGCATGACACCGATGTGGAAGCACCAGCAACCAGCGCTGGCAAGCGAAGGTAGTGGCCGGTTCTCACTAGATTCGGAAGGAGGCAGCGCTGCAGGGCGTCGCAGCGGACGAACAGGCAACCAGCTCTCAGCTAGCGGCTGAGGCAGGAGGCGAGATGTCGTCACGCGCCACGGCATGCAGGCCACAACTACAAAGCCACGATGAAGGAGGCGACCCGCTCCCTGCAGGTTCTGTGGGTGATGAGACAAAACAACCCAGAGTTTCCATTTAAATATCCGAATGACTCTTTCATCCACTTGGGAGGTAGACATCGTGACCCCTGATGGGTCGCGCCAGCCTACGGGTCGAGCCGATGCGGTGCAGCACATTCGAGGTGGGTCGGGCCAGTTTACGGCCTAGCAGGATGTGCCCACTGTGGCCCAGCCCAACCGAGCTGGTCCTGGTTAGTTTGGTCTGGGATGGGTCAGACCTAGACAGGGTCAGACCGAACCCAGACCCTCTCGGGCCCTGATGCGCTCAAAAAACCGTATAATGCGAACCAGACGTCTGTTTGATGAACCGTCTGCGATGCTAGGATCCTTGGTGTGAGATGATACTTTTGAGGTACTACACAATATTTTTGAAGAATATTTGAGTACAATAGGGTTGGGTTGACCCTGAATCCAACCAGGCCCCCGATAGTAAAATGCAAATAACTCAGAGAACGAGCATCCTGTTAACGCACCGTCTGTTGCATTGGAAACCTTATAATGTGATAGATCATTGGGTAACTTCTTCATGAGACTTAGTGCTGGTTGAAAAATGACTGATGGCTTGAGGACCACTTTCTCCTCGAATCAAGCATGCTATGAGTGGGAATCTATTTGAAGGCTGTGAGATGGAGGTTAGAGACATATCATAGAAATGTTAGTACTGAGCGATATTGTGTGGGTTAGCACCTAGAGATTTAGTGTGGATTAGCATTGACCAATCCTATGTAGCTCAACAACGAGCGATCCTGTGTGGATCGGCACCTAGTGACCCTGTTTAGATCATCATTCTAGAGATGTTGTGTTCATGAGCATTCTAGCGACCCTGTGTGGATCCGCACTCTAGGGACCCTTTGCAGATCACCAGTCCATAACCCAACGACGAACAGTATTAGAGCAGCCCATCGTGGATCAGCGACATACCGATCCTATGTGGTTTAGATCCTATGTAGGTCTTCTGGGGGTTTGTACCTATCGATCATGGGCAGGTAAGATCCTGTGTGGGTCAGCGGGGGTTAGTACCTATTGATCATGTGTGGGTCAGACTCTGTATGGTCATCTATAGTGCCTCTTGATAGAAGAAGTTGATCATGGTTTACGAATAATCATCTGTATTTCTATTCTTTAGTTATATGTATTTTTGATCTGAGTCTTTTTCTTTGTGCTTTGATTTTGATATCATGTTTTTTGGTTTTCCTTTGTGGAATACTGAGATACCTTTGGGGTCTCTGGGTCCCTACTGGGTATTTTTATACGTTCTCCTTCACAGGCTTTACCCGCACCTTGTTGTGTCTTTCACAGAGGATAGAAAACCTTGAATAAGACTTGGGGAGCTAGGATATGATTGTGGATGGTGGTGATAGTTGATGTTGAGAGCCCTGGAGATGTGATTTACCTATCCTTCAAGTAGGATCCTTGGTGGATGATCTCAGGAGCTGTTTTCTATTTTCAGTTGTAGTTGTATCTTTTCAGTTGGGATTGTATTCCAACCCCTTTACTTTAAGTAAAAACCTTTACAATTGCAGTTTTACTTCATGGATACATCTTTTTGTGTTCCTGGACTGTGAGTTTGTACTTGTTTAAAGGAAATGCCTTCCCATTTTAGGGATACATCTTTTTGGTGCTAGTCGCCAACCCCTGGCCTATGGAAGAAGGATTGGGGTAGTTACGAATCAGACCCCAAGGGATTGGCTGTGACAATGTGAAATAAGAGGGGTTAGTTGTACCAAATAACTAGGACTCAAATCATTCTAATGGAGCAATAATGTCATGTGTTTTGAGTGTGGTTTTTAGTTCAAGAAGTCCAATGTTGGTGCGGTGGCTGACGTATCCTTACACCAGGACCCTGAACTCTAATTTATGACTCAGTTCTTGAAAACCCTGATTGTGTGTGTTTTGGAAATGTTTTTACTTTAATCTCTTTTAAATCAGCTCATAAGGTATATCTTATTGACCGTGGAGAACCTATTTATTTTCAGGATGCCACCACATAGATAACCAACTAGGATTCCTAAGAGAGTACATGATGACGACCCAGTAAGCGATGTGGCTTCGGTGTGGGGCCCTCTTACTGTGTTAGAACCTTTGGGTGGTGCACCAGCACCACCGCTACTCATTGGGTAGCAGATTCCACCAACCCAACTGAAAAACAGTGCACACCAATTGAGCATGCTTCACAAGTTCCAACGGAAGTGGCCTCTATGGTTTCAAAGAAATAAAAATCCTCAGGAAGCTAAGGACTGGATAGAGGCTGTGGCATGGGTCTTCCGCCTAGTTTGGAAACCACCAGAGCAGATAGTGATCCTATATACTAGTATTTTCTTAGGCACAATAGGAAGATGGTGGAGCCTAATTGTCCAGTTACATGATGAGGCGACTCTCACCTGAATGGACTTTGAGAGCCTCTTTAGGGTAGAGTTCATCACAATGACACTATGCTCTATGCGTATTCAAGAGCTGGTGTACCTACAATAAGGAAGTCTCATAGTAGTAAAGTACTCAACAAGATTCACCAACCTCTTACGCTACTCCACCGACATGGTACATGATCCATTCATCGGGGCCTGGACCTTTGAGCAGGGTCTCTAGTGATAGATTAGAGCGTCGATGATATCACAGACTATCTTGATGCAAAATGAAGTGCTAAAGTGAGCATTGTTGGTGGAGAGTTTCTTAGCTGAGCAGGAACCGATGGTGAGAGCCACCACCTGATGATAGGTAGCGGATTCTGTAGGACCCCGGGACACCCTGAGAGGGGAGGGGTGAATCAGGGTGACAACTTTTTCTTTAAATGTGATGGATCTCGTTCCCATATCAGTAGTAACTTGTTAAAACTGTATGATGAATATGATCAGAAACCAAACATCCACATGAAGAGACATGACAAAGCACTTTTTACTTGGTTCACCACTAAGGGCTACATCCAAGAAGCATACGCCGAGAGGTTGTCGGTCGTACCAAATTCTACTAAACTTCACTAGATGTGGATTACAATGGATCGGGCACATTCACTCTATCCCAGGCTCACTTCCATTACAAATGTTCAGGAATAGCTCACTGTGTCCCTCGGGTCACTCCCATTGACTCCCCCTGGCTCACTTTATTTGGTGAAGTCCAACTCAGTTTATAGATGTGATGGTCTCTTCATCATTGCTAATGAACGCATCCTCTGCTGTATGTAGATGCTTTGTTGAAGTCTAACTTCCACACAAAGAAAAATCTCACTTTGCACCAATGGTACCAGGCAAACAATCATCTTTCATGCAACCCCATAAAGACTGGCATACTTAAACAACACCTATCGCACTTCTCCAAGACGACGCACAAGTTTCAAAGCCTGAACGCAATTCCAAGCCAAACACTTTCACAACTCTCACTTCTTCAACACCAAACTTGCTCGACTCACACCCTTTTACCCCCAAAACGATTTTGGCACACAACTATCAATTGTCGCGCTTATTCAAATTCTAGTATGCAAGTGTCACAAACCCACTTGCGCGACACCTCCTTCACCAACTACAAAATAGCGTGACTCTCCTCCTTTCTCGCTCAAATGAGCTTGGTCATGCACCGAACAACTGCTGCACAACCTCTACTTGAGCGACCCACCACCACTTGCGCGACCACAACACCTACGCGGCGTGAGCTCTAAATTTCTATAAGTCTGAACTTCATGTCAAATGAGGAGGGGTAGACCTATATTTATAGGCATTTGGATACCCTTAGCGATGACGTGCAAGTATTCCCTCGGCGCGCAAGTTCTGGTGTACAAGTACTTGCGCAACCAAACATAAAACTTGGGATCCCTTCTTAATTTTCCATATTTTTCATGTTCTGATCTTGAAAAAAAGGCACACAAGTTTCCAAGCCTCCAAGTAATAGGCGCACAAGTCTCTTTTCCAAAAACAACTTTTCTTTATTTTTCGATTCTCAGGCCCAAAAATTTGGCAATCACTGGAAAACGGTTCCACCTTCAGTAATATTATCTTTTTGTTCTGTATGATTAATTTTCTGGAACACATTCTGAACTTTCTAAGAGGGTTGAAAAAAAAACAAAAACATTACCATACTCCAATTCATGCATAGAATGACCATAGTTCCATCAATCCCCCCCTTTGGGTTTATTGGGAATCAATAAACAAATTCAATAGAGCACCATCCATAAGAAAATGATAAACACAAGAATCAACTCATCCAATACTATAAGTATACGTGAGAAATGCTCAGTGTAGAAAACAAGAGAGGAAGCTTGAATTGGGTTCCCGTGTTTTTGAATTCTCAATGACGCCAAAGAAATTCTCTTACAGTGTTATAGAAGCATTAAATGTCCAATGTATTCCTTCCCATCCTATTATCGACACTGGATTCTCAACGTGTCATAAAAGCATTACATGTCTAAATTTATTCCTTTATCCCCCATTGAAAATAAACCCAAAGACTAATAATTGTTCATCATTCAGCTCAAACCACACTCCCCCTGGATAGTATCTCCCACACAATCCTATATCTCATCCATAAACAGATTAACAATAATAACATAACTGGGGAGAGGGGAATTTTGTAACCTCTTTATGCACTAGGAGGTCGCTGAACACCAAGGTTAAACTGATGCTTCTCAAACACAGCCGCTGATAGTGGCTTGTTCAGGATATCATCCACTTTCTCATCAGTACCCACATGATCCATTCTAATCACTCCTTGATCAACTTTTTATTTGATAAAGTGATACCTGATTTCAATATGTTTTGTACGAGAATGCTGAACATGATTCGTCGTAAGATCAATTTCACTCTTCTTGTCACAGTAAATCACTATTGTTAGTTTCACCTCATCACCAATATCTGTTAGTTGTTGATTCATCCATAGTAGTTGATTGCATGCCTTTGTGGCGAAGATATACTCAGCTTCAGCCGTACTAAGAGAAGTACTTTCTTGTTTCTTGCTAAACCATCCAACGCATTTATTCCCAATAAAGAATGCACCACCACTGGTGGACTTTTTGTCCATAATATCACCAGCCTAATCAGCATTAGAAAATGATGATAATTCACTGTCCCTTCCTGCAGCAAATTATAAGCCACAATTGTGAGTACCTTGAATATACCTCATGATTCTTTTTACTACTGCCATATGTTACTCCTTTGGATTACTCTGAAAGTGGAATGCAAGACATGTGGCAAAGACAATATCTGGCCGTGTCACTGTCAGGTACAGTAGGCTCCCAATGATCCTCTGGTACATGGAGGGATCTACAGAGGTCCCATCCTCATGCTTTCCATATTTAGTTCCAAATCCAATTGGAGTTGACATTGGTTTAGAGTATTTCATATCAAACTTCTTAGCAAGGGAAGTGTACCATGGAATCTATCCTAAGTAAATAAGGCATAATCAATTTGGCCCAGTGGATAATAAAAAACTCATTCCATTTAATTAATAACTATATATCCAAAACATATCAATTAAAAATATCATTTTAATGATAACGTGGATAATAATGAAAAAATATTAATAAAGGAAATATATAATATTGGTCATCATGACATTACCATCAAGGATTAATATTATGAAATCCTAAATGATTCTATTAGGACCATGTTACAAGAAATATTACATATTATTATGACTTTATTCCTATACATCTTCATTGTATGGGATAACATACGTCAAGAAATATTATTATTATTTGTTTCGTGAGTCATATCAATGAATTGAGGGGATATCTATAAGCTTTCCTCACCCATCACATACATATGACCAGTTCATTCCTCATATATTTAATAAAAAATATAATTTATATTCAATATATATAATTAATAAACCAATATTTTATCTGAATCATCAATAAATAACATCATTATATCCTTTTTAAATGAAATTACTTTCTGAACAACCATCCTCAAAATAACACCATATATTAAAATGGTGTACATCTAAGACAACATTTATGAAGTAGAAATGATACTAAATATATCCATGATATAAAAAATATTTAAATGAAGGGGAAAATACAATCCATTGAATATTTTAATTTGAAGGAGAAACTTGACCAGAAGAATGTAATTGATCACAAAATTAGTTATAAACCATAAATTTTAAAAGGATGATATTATAATATCAATTCATCAAAAATTAATGTTTGAAATAAATGAATTTATTTCATGAAATAAAAATAAAAATGGATGTGAAAATTTAATAATAAATTTCCACAAATCTTGTGAATCTTTTTTTAGAAATAAAGTTATGAATCATTTGAAAACCTCTTTTCAATGGTTTATAAAATTAAGTTATTTTATTGTCATGTAAAAACTAATCATTCAGAGGATATTGGAAAAACATTTCTATTAAAAATCATGAAAAACATATAGATTAAAATAAATAATGAATAATGGTCATTGAGGTTGGATAATCTGTTCATTTGATATATATTTAAAAGAACATATCTTTCACACTTTTGTAAATAATGTAAAAAATGGATTTTTCAGATAATTAATAAAATAATTATTTTAATTTTTTAAATAAATTCTATGGTAGTATAAAAATACATATAAATATTATTTCAATGTAGATAAAAAATTTCATAAAATAATTGAAAAAATGTGGATAAGGAAACGAATTATTTCTATATGAAAAAGATAAATAATTTTGATTTTTTAATAACAATTTTAAAATTATTGAAAGTGTTAATGAGATTAAAATTTATAAAAAAACATGTAAAAACCATAAGTAAATATACGAGAATAAAATATTTGGTTTTTAATAATGATATATCATACAACTCTTTTAACATAAATTTTAACATGAACAATTCTGAATAAAAATGAGATTATAAAATAAACCTTTAAAATATTAATAACAATTAAATTTAAAAAGCATAAAATAGAAAAATTGAATGTAAAATTTAAATAATAATTAATGATATAATTTTTCAAGGAGATATTATTTAATCCATATAAAATAAATCAAGATCATAATATAAAATATGTCTTAAAAGAGTTAAATTAAGATAAAATATGATTACCTTGGATTGCTTCTTGGTCAGACTTATTATATACAATTAAAATCATAAATTCATATTTGTTAAATAATTTACTAAACTTATTTTAATATATATTCCTTTTTTATGTTCCCTTTATTATCATTTGACACCATTCAATATATAGTTCTTTCTCACATTGATCACATAATGTTGTTTGGTCAACTTCTCCAAAAACAAATTCAGTATACTAATCATGATTAAAGGTGTTATGAAATAGATAAATCATCTAAAGAATATTTAAAAAAAAATTAGTTATTATTTTTACACATTTAATATAATTTTATAATCATCCTTTCAATTTAGCTAGGAAAAATGAACCACATTATTTCATCGAGACAGTAGTCCGTACATAGCCATGCGTAACATTTTCGTTTTTATTATGGGTGAAAAGGAAAGAAATATTATTATTTTTTTATAATTTTATAATCCTAATAATATTATAAATATCATATTTATTCATTAAATAAATCCTCATGACCATCTGTGTAAGTTATAAATGAAAAATGAATCACATGACTTTGTGGAGGTGGTAGTCCACACAAATGCATGAGTGAAACTATAATTTTTCAATATATGGAAGGGTGTAAAGGTAGATAAATATTATCATTAAATAATGATAATAATTTTATAAATATCATATATTTTCATTAATTACATCTTTATAAAAATCCATGTGTGATAGTGATGAAAAATGAAACACATCGCTCTGTGAAGGTGGTAGTCTACACATAAAAAATAGCAAAGTATTCAATTCCCATGGGATGGAAAGGATGTGTAAAGAAGTTGATAAATTAAAAAAATAAAAATTAAATTATTAAATATAACAATTTAATTATTTTAATATAGTTAAAATAGATTAATAATGAGGTAAAAGAAAAATTAAATTCAAAGGAGTCGGTTAAGACATGTCCCTCTTCTTTAGGAAACCTCCTTTGGATTAAACATTAATCCTTAATTGAGTGGTATTTTGGGAAGAAAAGAATATATAGGAAACATATAACTATTTTGGGGATGAAATGTTTTAGGTATTTTTTGTAATATGTTGTACATGAAGTGTATATTTGTGAGTGTAGGAGGTTCCATTTAATTAGGGTGGTGGGGGGAACACGTGTAAATATTTAAAACATGTAATATAATATATGACATAATCAAGTAATGTGGAACCAAATTGTTAAATTATAGAATATAATAAGTATAAGGTAAAAATATAACAAAAAATGTGGTTTAGAAAAGTTTTTTTGTTATCTTTAATCCTTATCCCTTTATATTAACACTTTTAAATAGTGTTACCCTTAACCCTAGTGATTATTTTTACCATGGTTACTATTAATTATGTACAAAAATGATGTCAAAAAAATTACCAAATTAGAATATTCTTATTACAAATATGTAATCAATTTTATAAAATTAAATTTCCATATGTTCTAAAAATTAATTTTAATTTATTCTTGAGAAATAAAATGATAAACTCTTTTATAAAATGTCCTTTTAAGAAATAAAATGATTTTAAAACAAAATAAATTAAAAAATTTATCCATATAAAATTAATTAGATTAGGTTAAATTATAGGATACATATTTTTCATTCAAACCAATCTAAAACAGAAATAAAACTTATGAATACTTGATTAAATTAAATGAACTAAAATTAGTTCTTATTTGAATAAAAACATTACTTAGTTTTCAAAAATTTCAAACATAGATTTCCAATTACATCATTATATTTTTAAAGGAATAATTTTAATTATTTAATATATATTTATTATATAAATATTTTTAATAAACATTAAATTTATTCTTATATCATGACAGTGTCATAAAAGTGACATTATTTTTAAAATCATTATTTTTTACTATTCACCCAAAAATCAACTATTTATGAAAAATACCAAAAAATCACCAAAAGATAAACTAAATATAATTTAATAAAAATTAAATCATTTTTTCAAATTTATTTTTTGAAATTTAAGAATGTTAACTTTTAAATAAAGATTAAAATTATATAAAAAACATATTTTTTAGAAAAATGATCCTTTTAAAATTTAATTTTTCTAACCTTATATGATTTAATTCATATCATTCTAAATTGGGTACTTATTTTCTAGGAACTATTATATAAATATACATTAATAAAACATTTCTACAAATATTTGATAATGCGGTTTCCCCTATTCATACCCACCAATCTAACAACTAATTTATAACATTCATATTAAAGTAATAATATTTCTATAGTATATCATAGTTTCCTAACATACAAAGTTTCTTGTATCAGAATATATTTCCAATAATATTTATGATCTGTAATATTTGGGTGTTACAAATTTTTAAGTGTGTGTTCAGAGATAAAAAAATCCCTAATAAAGGATGGTATAAAGATCTGAATCATATATAAGAAAGGAGGCATTTTATATCATAGGATAAGAAAACTATGATGTCAGGGTTGGTTGGTATAATAATTACCATTGAATACCTATGTAATGGAGTGGGTAAACATATGCAGATCAAGTTCTTATATAGGGGAGATGATTTTTTTGATTCCTGGATTGGATTAGGATAAAAGATCCAAGAATTACTACATATCCTAAAGTAATAAGAATAAATCCGTCTATAGTTCTTAAAGATAATTCAACCAAATAAATCGAGCTCATATGTAATTAAAAGGGAAATTTAAATCCCTAGGCACAAGAAGATTGCACACCAAGATATCTGAAAAATATTTGACTATCATGTTGGGAAAATATTTCATACAAAATTTCCCACTCTTACTAGTTTATGATTAGGTAGAATGAAGCATATTTTTCTATAGTTATATTCATGGTGCTCTTATTCATGCTAATTGTAATGATAACCAAGTCCTTTAATCCCATGCGAGTCATGGTCGGTGTGAGAAATAAGCATAAATTGAAGGATTACTCATATCTCACTATAGTATATGACATAAGAATTTTCAACCCTACCACACTATCTTGAAAAGATTATGGTGACCATATAGTTGTACATCATATAGTGGTTACCTTTACCATGTAGTTTAACATCATATGGTAAAAACATTACCATTTTAGTTTAACATCATACGATAATGAAATTTTATTCTAGTTTTACATCATGTTACTAGGTTGTTATGCTGTGTGATTGAATTTATTTCATATAGGAAATGCATTGTGTAGTTTATCATAATGTGTCAAGGATGATATTAAATTGAATATAAAATAACACAATGTATTTATTGAGAAACTATGAAAACATGGAATGTATGATTCACTCTATATCCATCAAAACCAAGGAAAAGGATATTTTGGAGTAATCCTTATGTATGATATAAGGTCCTACCCACTTCAGTTCGAGCATTGTAGGATTCTTCCTTTGAATCATTAAAGTTCCATGAAATAATTCCAACTCTCCTTGGAGGAAAAAATGAAGTGACATTGCTTATCAAATGATTTTGAAACTTGGTTTTTATGACCCTATATGTTTTGTAAGGAATGAAATATCTTCTCATAAAGTATTTCTAGATCATCTAATAACTACTGAGACTCTTCCTCTTTAGACACTTAGTTGTACATGGAAATAAAAAGGGAGGGGAGGTAATATTATTTGGGAAGGATTACCTCTGTCATATATATAAGAAAATATGGTGTTTCTTGTAATGTCATAAGGGTTATAGTGTGGTATTCCCAATAAAAAATTAATAGTTTATAATGATTAGATTTACTGTTCTTATCTATAATGTTATAGAGTATGATAGATATAATCTTATTAAAAACATGAATCTTTTAATTTTTCACTGCATGGTAGTGAGATAGGTTGTTGGATTGAATTATATATTAATGAT
This sequence comes from Viscum album, assembly GCA_963277665.1. Classification (NCBI taxonomy): domain Eukaryota; kingdom Viridiplantae; phylum Streptophyta; class Magnoliopsida; order Santalales; family Viscaceae; genus Viscum; species Viscum album. Next base: position 103,403,464 of record OY728156.1, read on the forward strand.
TCATCATTTTCAACTTAAAAGTGTAGAAGTTGGTGATATTTTCCATCAATATTGTGTTAGGAACACTAAATATGGTAATAATATATGACTTCAAAATGATTATGATAGCTTTCATCCCACCTTGCTTAAGGGATATAGCCTCTTCCTATTTGGAGAGGAAGTTTGTTGTAGTAATAATATAGTTAATGTACATGGATGTTTCTGGGGGATATGGCCGTGTCATATCTATTCTCAGGATAGATAATGGCCAATAATATTTATTAGTATATAGATACTCGGGAGGTTGGTGTATGAAATTTTTATATTTCCTACCAATAAATAATTTCCTAGTGAATTCCACATAATCCAGGGTCATCGACAACCATATTTATCTAAGAATTTTGATTTTATGGGAGAGACTAGTCCAAGATTTATGATAACCAAAATTACATCCGGGAACTTAATGCATAAGAGTTAGGATATATCCTACTTAAATACATATAAGGAGGAATCTAACAAAGCCTCATTAATGGATGACTTTATAAGAATTCATATCAACATAAACAATGAAGTTTACTACTCATCATTAGATCTATTTCTTTTTTCTCAATCTGGTTAAATAATTATAATTTATATATTGTATAATATAGGGAACTTACATCCTATGTAAGTATCATTCTATGATGTTATGATCTATCTTTATTCAAGAACGATGTTTATCTCAATGATCTCTTTCACATTACTACCAATGAATGGGGACATAACCCTACGACCAGGAAAACTTATTACAGTTTCATCATGGAATGAATCCACTAGGGTTTTGGATGAATTATACAATGAGAGTTCATGAAGATTTTTTGAGTATGAGATATGAAATATTGTTGACATAGAGGTTAAATTTTACACATAGCATCATATATAACAAAGTTGGTGAGTGAGTTCCTCTTTTTAATGGAATATTCACTATTAATCTACTTCAATACTAACTCTGAATCACCCTTGGTATTTAATTGTGAAACTAGATCCTCTAGATCCAAATCCAATCCTATAACGAGAGTATGATATTTTTATTCAATTTTTTGAAACCTTCTTACTAAAGGATCAAATAGTGCAAAATTTACATTTCTCAATAAATTATGAAAATTCTCAAGATGAAACATTTTTGTTTTAGTATTTCTATAATTTTCAAATTAAACATATAGATGTTACATGAAAATATATCTTCCACATATTGGTAGATTCATTAATATATAATACCTATTAATTCAGAGATTTTGTATCTATTCTCATATTTTTGTGGTAGGATGTTCTGCAAGAAAATCTATCAATGCTTTCCTTTTAATTGCATTCTATGGTTTAATCAAAATAAAAAACTTACACAGAATGACCACTCACTATGGATGATATCTTTTCAACATTGGATGACTGAGGATAAATCTGAGCATATTGATATTACATACTAAAATACCTCATGATGTTTTAGGTAGTGTCTCAAATCTAAATAATGATGATCAATTTATAGAAATTCTTCTTGATGTAATAATATCGAGTCTCAATGTCATTTATGGTTATGTTGAGATAGTATAGGTCATATTATTTTCCCACATCACTAGTCAATGTGAGATAGGTGTTGAGTGATCAGTCGAAAGCTGCCACATATAGAATAAATACCGTCATTTCAATAGGTTACATTAATACCAGTGGGATCAATAAATACTATTTTTGATTATCAAAATCCTGTTGTAAATATTTATCCCTCAAATAGGTGAATACATTTTTTATGATATTAGTAATGGGTAGGAAATTTACTCTAAGGTTTTATATAAATAAGATTATGTAGGTGATGTATCCATGAACCCCTATCAACTATTTTAGATTTAGAGGAGGTGGAATGTTAATGATCGCTTTTGTTTTCAAAGTGTCAACCTCGACTCCTAGTCATGCAGTTGATGTAGGAAGTGTTAGATTACGTGAAATTATGGGATTTGGGAGACATCATATTCCATTTACTTGTGAAATTTTCTTCATTTAAATGGTCTATTCTCCATTATTTAATCCATTCATCCCATTCGTAAAACAGGAGCGCAAAAAGTTCTCTCATGGGACAACATACCTCAAAAATGTCCATTTTCTTTAAAAAACAAGGCATGAACACTCTCTTACAAGATCATAAAAATATTACCAAACACATTCCATATTTATAAGATCTATATGAAATAAAATCCTTGGAACATCAAGCAGGTGGGTTCAGTTCACTTATGATAGACACCAAAAACTAAACAATGAATAATCCCTAAATTAATCCCCAACACCGATATTTAATAAAATTATATTTTTGGAAAAATCCATAAGAAAAACAAATGGGGGAATAGATTCATTGAGAATAAATTAAATAAAATTTATAAACCATATTATAACGCCCTCTAGATATTTCGAGAAATATACCAATCATATTACGATGATTCAACCGTGCTCTCGTGGAATCACCACTCAAAACTCTACGCCTAAGAACAAAAATTTGGAGGAGAATAATGGGATGAATAATTGAGAACTAAAATGTTTGGAATCACCTCAAAATACTAATAGTATTCTTTAAAAACGCCCCTCTTAAAGTGAGTTTGATGTAGATTAATGGGGGGATACCCCTTGGTCCATGTGCATAAGGTAAAATAAGTATAGTGGTGAGGGTTTAAGGCATGTGAGATAATTTTGGTCATTTACATGTTTCTAATGAATTATATGTTGTCTCATAGTTTGGTGTAATAGTTATTCAATCTTTTTTCTTATCACGAATTATGATATACCTCAATCCGTAAAACTTCACATAGTTTGTATGCATGGTTTACCACACAATGCACCAACTATAAAAAATCATTCGAAACCAAATTGAAGGTTTTTTATAATTTCTCTATAATTAGGTTCCAATCATGCACCGACCAATATGAAAAACCAATAAATTTTTTCCCATAACATAAGCATATTTTTCTCTAAAATATTCACTAATAATTTTTAATAACAATGTAAATGACGAAAATAACCCGAAAACTCATAAAGTAAGTAAATTATTATGGCTTTCCAAAAAACCATTGAAAGTAAAAAAAGTATCAAAATTCTAACATGAAACTCCTATAAATCAGAACATAATATACCTATTGAGTATCCAGATATATACAAAAACATATCTTTTAGAGGCTCAAACTCTTAGAATTCAGATCTGAATCATGGTTCTCAATGTTGACATATCTTCAAAAAAAATAAAAAATTTCCCTAAAATTAAAAACCAATAACAACGTGGGTATTTATAAGGATCATATATCATGGAGTAAAATCTCGTGGTTCCTTAGAGTTACTAGCAATTTATGTCATCGTTTTTGAAAATTTCAATAAACGATGAAAAATCCCTAAATTTTACATGAAATATATATTATACTCCAAAAAAAGAAGTGAAATGATTTAGAATATTATTTCATCCCATGAAAATAATATAACATGTCATTCGTAAAATATGATAGTGGAATATTATATAATTACATGTTGTTTAGTGTTATCAATATATAGTATCCTATGATATGAAACATATAAATATCACAGGGTGAAACTTAGGTGGGTAATTTAGTATAAATCATTCATATATTAGTTCACATCCATTAATCTCCCAATTTTAGTAAAATCCCATAATGAATTTATAAAAAACCTAAAAATAATTTGGTAATCCTTTCAAATATATTTTGTATACAGTTTATCAAATTATATTTAATTTTAAGGAAACACTTTATACAAAGATTATTCCTTATCTAATAACAAGATTGTGTCACTCTAGAGGCCTTAAAATCATTGAAAAAAAATACAAAATCCCCATTCCATTTGTACAATCAAAGTTTGTATGCTTCAAAGTGTAAATGCTAATAAAGATACTAAGGGGTCAAGTGTGATCTTCATTAAACATACTCATATATCATATGAATATGTATACCATGAAATTAATTATATAAAATTTATTTATATCTATATATTTATATTTCGTAAAACATTGAGTGCCACTAGAAATGGAACAATGTCAATCTAGTATAAAAAATCTCATACAATATTTATTATCCAAGAAGGATGAAAATGGTCAATTAATACAAATTTTTTTATTCATATATGGATGAGAACATCACAATTCCCCCATATATGTAGTTGAACACATATAATGTTTCTCAAATAATCGTGTACATGTATTTACACTATCAAATTCAATAATGGGACTAATGGGTTTTCTCATCATACTAGTAAACAAATCCCATATTGGTAGTAATAATACCGATTAAATGTTTATAAATATACCCAACCACCCCCCAATTTTCTATATTTCAATGACTTTTGTAAGAATGGTACCAAATTATGAAGGTTCTCATAAAAGGTATATTTCTAACATCTGGTAAAACAGATTGATAATATTCATACACCAAAAATATAGGGTTGACTATATTATATTCCATGGGAAAATATTATAGGGTTAATCTAAAAAATAATTCACCACTTTTTATCAAATCAGTCCACTACACATTATAATATTAATATATCATCCCAACCCATTATAATCGATGATTATCATCGATTAGGGGAATCACAAAGTGAAAATTTTAGGGGATATTACCATTACTTAATTAATTTAAATTTATGTACAACAAACATGAATGAATGAGAAATTGATATTTATTTTGTCATAAATTCATGTTAAATTATTAAATTATTATATAATTATCTATGATTCATATACCAAGATAATCTACATGACCCTCATGATTATTCTATAATAATGGTTTGGTTAATAGATCTACTACATTTTCATTTGTATCCACCCAACATATCTTAACATCACCCCTCTCAATTATCTATAGTTTAAGATGATATTTAAAAAGGACATTTTTGGACCTTTGGTGAGACTGGGGTTCCTTTTCCTAAGATATAGAACCATTATAATCATTGTAAATTTACATCAATATCATTATAGTAGGAACCACCTATAGTTTATAAATGAGGTTCATGATCCAATTAGCTTCCTTCATATAATCTGATGTTGTGATGTAATTTTACTAAGTAGTTGAGTCCATTATAGTTTATTTTTAAAGGTATTTGAATAAATAAGTCAACCACACCATAAAAACAAGAAACTATATTGGTATTTCATATCCTCTATGTTGGATTGAAAATTTTAATATGTGTAACCATTTACATAGATCTAATATTATCCTATAAACATTAAGTACATATTCTTAATATTTTTTTTGTAGTTATGAATGACCATCACAACAATCCTGTAATTCACAATAGAACTGGATTGATACGTAGAAGTAATGATTTGAACATAGATATCATCAATTCTATGTACCATATGGTATAAAGGATTTAACCTATGGATAATGCTTAAGGAATTCTATCCATCTTTTGAAACACATAGGATCCCAAATCTTTCTAAAATTCAAGTCATGTAATATTGCGTCAAGTACATTTTCTTCATTTTCTGATCAAACCAATTTATAGATCAGCGGGAACCTCATAGTACTAGATACCAGTTTTCAAAAAACAAAAACATAATCATCATGAAGGATTCAAAATTCACCCCGAAACATCAAAATTCAAATTCAAAATTCAAATTCAAAATTCAAATTCATGAAACATGACACATAGTCATTACCTCAGGCCAAAATACACCTCGAGCCATTCCCACTGAATCTCAATCAACACATCATTGCCATCTCATCACCAGAAATTAGCAACCACTGGAAACATTTTTGCAGTTGTGAAAACCTTAAGACCATTGAAATGGCAGGGGGCATTCAAATTGAACCGAACACCAAAACCAGAACCTCCTCGAATCGACTCACCTTCATCGTCACCATCAATGCCAAAATCTAGCACCACTCATAAAGAAACATCAACAACACCATAAATTAGATATGTCGAACAAGTAACAAGATTCACATGATAAAATCGACTTAGGACATGTCTGGAGCACCGAAGGCTGCCGAACCACACATCCTAGAACCCCATAGATTCCACCACTCCAGATCCGACTGGGAGAGGCACCGATGAACTTGAGGTCAGAGCAGGGTTGAGCGACTGGGGACTCCGAACGACGCCATCAACTGAGTAGAAGAAAACCAGTAGCATGAATAATGATAAAAGTCCAACGCCAGAAGTTCTTAGGAACCCATCGACTGCCAGAACACATGACCCAAAACCTCTATGAGCCAATGTTCCATCTTCTACCTGGAGAGAAGTAGGGGGACATGAGGTCATAGTGGGATTTGAACAGCCGAGGACATCCATAGCAAACTGCTGAAGCCGGGAAGATCGAATGATCAGCGGGGGAAATCCCCTTGCGGCGAGCCCTAGATCAAAGAAATGAAAGGGCCACCGAGTATAAGGAAAGAATGATAAATAAGAAGAAGGCTGAAAGAAAGTGTGAAAAAAGAAGGTGGGGGAAGCCATCCACATGAGGAGGGCCACAAAAACCCTAGAAACGAGTATTAAGCATCAGGATATCATTTCTTAAATGAATCCAAGATACCTTTTAAATATATTTATCAATATTAAAATCCATTATGTAGGCTTCTTCACCCATTTTTTCACTGAGAATCATCTACCCAACCATATATTAAAAGTATTAAGCATCAGGATATCATTTATTATACGTATTATATCATAGATTAAAGATATTGGAAACTCCACCACACCCCCCCATAATATTCTTATATACCCATGAATAATCCTTTACTTTTATCTAACCAAAATCATTTTTGGCATTATCAAACTGGATAATCCAAATATAATATGCTTCCTTTAATACATAAATGGATCATTGAAATATTCATACCTTAATAGTCTCATTTGGAACTTCAAAAGCATTAAGATCTATTATATTCACATCCTCAGCAAAATTACAATTATGGAAATTGTTTTTTATATCCATTTTCTATATCTCATAATAAAAATGATCTTCTATTCCTAGAAATTTTGAATGAAATTTTTCATCTCTACATGTGAAAATGTTTTTCCTTATTTAATACCATAAAATTTCTTATAACCTTTATCAACTATCTGTGATTTATAAAAATGAAATATACCAACTTGGTCTATTGTATTTTGGAAAATCCAATTTTTATCTTATGGATCCCACTCCTTCATGTTCTCCCACAAATTTCTAAACATAATTAAATTATATGGAGTAAATTTTACATTCTGTGGATTCTAACCATTTACCATCATCAAAATTCTTAATGGACTGTCGGTATGTTATTGGTTCATCACATATAAAAATTACCTCTTCATCATTAGTTATGAAAAAACCATATGTGATTATATATTAATGAATCCAAAACTACCTTTTAGATTCGTATATAGATTTAGTATAATATTCTTGCATAACAAATTCTGGGACTAACCCATCTTACACTATAAGAACATGTCCTATTTGTTGGTCTTAAACATCTAATAGTTATTATTTCCTCCCACTAACCCCTATAATTATATATTCATTATCAAAAAAATTTCCAGTTCAATACAAAAACACCTTTATTTTAGTAGGACTATAGAGATAATATCTCTCAGTTTCCTTGGGATAACCCAAAAAGTAATCCATTATCTAACTTATGTCTAATATTATAGAATTCAACCATTATATGAACGATTCATAACCGTAAATATTTATAAATGAAAAACTATGAAAATTCCCATATCATATATCATATAGTATTTATATCTTACTTATATATAATGTGGTTAATTAAAAATATATATGTCTCTAAAGAATAACCCTATAATGTAATAAAAAGGCTATACTAAATCATTATTAACTGAACGATGTCAAATAGGGTGTGATTCCTCCTCTAAAATACACCATTCCACTTTGGTATTTCAATAGGAGTGATTTTTAGTACAATTACACAATTATATAGATTCTCAAAGATTCATCGACAAAAGTATATTCACCACCCCAATTAGATCGGTGGATCTCAACACTTTTTACTAGTTTATTTTTTTACTTCATTTTGAAACTCTTTTAACATTTCAAAAGTTTCATAATTTTTCATCATCAAAAAACATATCCATAGTCATAAAATTTATTGTTAAATGTGATGGAATACCAAAAAGTATAGATTTCTTGAGAACTCATTGGTTTATACACATTAATATGTATGAGATACCAAAGCCCACTATCCCTTTCACATATTTATCTAAAAGTTTCATTGGTTAATTTTGGAAATAAAAAAGATTCATAATTATTAAATAATTAAAAATTTAAATGTTTCAATAATCAATCAATATAATTTATTTGGATGTGGATCTCATTTATATGTTTATGGAGACAATTTAGAACATAGGTGGGATTATAATATACATTGAACTTCTAATCTATATATCGAATATATAAAATATTTTTCGAATTACCAATTCCATAAAAAATCATTTATATATGGAGAAAACATTTTTTCTCATAATAGTGACTAAAAATAACTTCTTTTCCAATGAAGATAACTAAATAAAATTTATCTTTATGGAAAGAATATAATAGTATTTCTCTAATTATAGAATCAACCCACTTGGTAACTCAAATCATAAGTTCCAAATTACAATGCAGGAACGCCTTCTCAATTAATAATATAAAGATAAATTTAACCCTTTTTCAATTATGTCATATCTCATTGTTTTCATTTATTATCACAAGTGTGTGACACAAAACCAATATCCAATACTCATGTGTCTGATTTTATGAAATTAGTTTCTATAACATTCGCATTAAAATTCTCAATATTACTCTTCTTGATACAAATTATCATCCTTAAAAACCCATCTAGTAAATTTTTTGTTCATAACCATAAGCTATCACAATATGATAAATATTATGCATTCCATAATATATATCAAAGACATATCTATATGATAATATCATGTGTTATATATTTTCATCAAGGAATTTTAATGAAATTACTCCAATTAAAAATAATAATCCCAAACATCATATCAATTTAGTATTCCAATACCCATATTTCCCTAGGTAATTAGTCTTCTATGGAATTTATCACACCAACTGGTTATTTTTCTAGGGTATCATAACATTCATAAAAATTATTTTTCTAGGAAATTTGAGTAGATAAACTCTATAAAAATCCAATATATTTAAAACTAAACTGTATTCCTCTAGTAACATAATTCTATTAGGGTCTTCCAGATTGCATAAAATAAATAAAATGATAATAATAGTGCCTAGTCATATGACTATCACCCATTATGTTTTACCTTATACAAGATAATAAATGGGCACTAGACTATGAGATGACCTACACAGTTGGATGATCAAGGTCTTACCATGTGACACTTTTTATGTAAGCTCACACTTTGTATTTATGTATTTACTTAAAAGTATAACTATTTTATTATAAATAACAAAAAAAATAAACCCACAACATCTCATGAAATATTTATTATCTATTATTATATTTATTTATTTATTCATGATTCATTAAATTTATATTTAGAATCCATATTTCATTGACTAAATTAATTTGTATCTCTTTACACGACAAACATGTTTCTGTTATTAAACCAAAAAAGAAGAAAAAAATATTAATAAACATCTGAATATATACAATAATTAAGTCGCATGAAATATTAATTTAAATATAATGAGTTATGTAACATCCCAGGTAATTAAAGAATAAATAATTTTCATATTTATTAATATTTACGAATTAAATATTAATTTTAATTAAAAGGGGTTTCTACGTTCGATAGCGTACTCGATACGCAATGATGAGTTTCATTGAAAACTTACGTTACACACAAGTAATAAAATAATATTATTTTAAAAGTTAGTTAAAAAGTAGCCGTTGTACTGGCGGGAATGGATATAAATAACTAAAATATGATTATATATGTTTTTATTTGTTTTTACATTTACCCAATAAGAGATAGAGGCTTAAAATATGGAAAGAGTTCAATTTTAGGCATTTATACCTTAATTTTCACTAAGGGTTCACTTATCACCTTTTGACGGAGAACCGTCATTAAATATAGTTTTGATCAATATAATAAATTCTATTGGACCAAAAATAACTCTTCTATAGAATCGGGACATCAAAATTTACTTTGTGTAAATTTTTGGTATTTTCCGATAAAGTTCTTTTTTTAATAAATAGTGTAAAATGTTGTATTTTAATTCAAAACCTCTTTTCAATCTAATTTATTTAAATGATTATATTATCTTTTGAATTGGTTTTAAAGTGAAATTAGAAAATATTTTTACCATTAAATCCAATAGTGGTCATTGGAATTAATTTCACATTGAAATCGGACTTAAACTAGTGTCAATCTTTTAATACTTATTGTTTCATAAAAACACGCTATTTGCTCTGACAGCAGGAATTAATTATTAACTTAATTAATGTGACTTATATGTTTTGAATTCTGTAAAATAGACTTCTTTTTTTAATTCTTAATATCAAATATAGCTTAGGGTGAATTTTTGGTAATTTTCTGAAAAACTTCAATTTTCGATGAATAGTGAAACCACTAAGTGGTACTTATAAAAACTGATTTTCCATTTAAATGAAATTTTTCAATAATTTTGTTTTGATTTTCAAAAATCCTACATACATGGTTGTCATTAATAAGTAAAATATGGTTCAATGAGATTAAAATAATTTTTTGGTGAATAGTAACTTATTAAGTTTTTAATCGCGACTAGAGGTAATTAGTGTGGTTTAAGGTAAAAATAATGCTTTAATAAAATGAGATGATATTTAAACATGTCCTAACCCTATTGGTTGTGTCATGGCAGACCAAGACAAACCATGGGTCGATTTAGGGGACCCCATGGAGCCACTTGGGTGAGATAATGACTTTAATACCTTTTTTTAAATAAAAGTAAAAATGACACAAACATAATATGTTTTACGAAAACAATTTTTACATGGGGTTATAAAGATCATATTTTTGATTATAAATAGTCATTGGAAATATAAAAAGATTTACTACATCATAGTATTTTTTTTATAATTTTTAGACTTTAAATAAATTAAATTATTTATGACATCATGATGATGCAGCGATGGCCTCATTGTTTAACGATTTAAATTAAATGGAAAGTTAATGTAAAATCTAAAACCTAAACATGTCCAAAACCTATTGTATGAGTGGATTTCTAACCCCTATCACCTTATCCTCGAATTATATCAATGTTGGACCTTTTGAATCAGAAACTCTTTTTAAAATAAAGTAACTTATCTTTACTTTCCAAGAGTGCCCCTCCTCTCCTCTTATAAAAGGCTCCCACCTCTACCTCTTTTCCCACACTACCAAAGCATTTGGCTCGGCCAAACCCTGACCATTTTGGTTCTGAACATCCCTATCTTACTCCTTGAAGCCTCACTTTGGGCATAAGTCTTCCCAAGGAATCCTTTGAGCTCAAACTAAGGGGAGTTACACGATTTTAAGGTAATGTCTTCTTTTGAGTCCTTTTGTTTTATTTTGCTTCCCCAAGCCCCTAAACTCTTTTTATTCTTTTCTTTTGTAACAACTCCAGTATCCTCAATATACTAGGATGTTTTTATTAGAAGTATTCGAGCTACACTTACACACACCTACATCTAATGGTTAACGAACATACTGTTTCCGTGGATGGTGAATTTATGCCTCCCGAAACGATGATTGTTCAACATTCTTTTAACACCTTAAAAGGTGTCCATTAAGATTTCACTATATTTATATATGATATATAATATGTTTATGTTTTCCTTAAGCTTCTGTATTTTTCTTTTTGGTCATACCTTTACGGTTTCCATTATGGTTAAACACGATATCTTCATTTAAGGAAGTGCGGACTACCGCCCCCTTTAAGTGAGTTGATTCGTTAAATACCATATGTGGGACATATAAAGGATGGAACTATGATATTATATATGATATTATACTGGAATTATAATATACCTTTATATCATTATCATTCCAATTTATAAAATATGAAATAGAAATGAAAGTAGTGTTCATGCGTACGTATGGCTTACCGTCTCCATGAACGGTGCATTTCATTTCTTACCTCTAAATGATTATGTAATATTATGAATACATGTATATGATGGATATATATGATATATATGTTATCCAAATCCGGAATGGAATTCTGGATATGAAGAACCTTTGACCACACGAACAACATGTAATTGTAAGAAGTCCACTTTCGACTTAAGAACCAAATACCGACAAAACAAACATTATTAACTTAAATGGTTACATAATGTTTATAACATGGAAATAAGTGATATAAAAGGAATAATGAACTTTACAAATGTTCTTAATCAAGTAGAAATTAACTCAAGTTTATTATTCAGGACGTTAAAGAACGATCGAGTCAAGTCGGACCCGAGGTAAGGGACTTCGTCTCAATCTCCTTTCATTGAGGCATATTTTGTTTTATACACAACTTTCGTTTATACGGTGTATAAACCCCTTTGACTTTTACATTTATACAAAAGGAATCTTTTTCTATGAAGCGTTTTACTAAATGACAAAAAGGAATGTTTTTTTAACGTACGCGGTGACAACGACCTTTTCCGCCGCTGCGAGTATTATTTGGTCTTTGGCTTCCTCAACAATCCGTAATGTTTTTAAAATAAAATTAATACCATATACTCTTTTATGTATTTTGGTATTGAAAATGGTTTTGATAAAGGATTCTATTATGTCAATATATTTATGATATATTGTGATTGAAATGTGGAAATGTTATCATTCCTTTATATTGGTTTTATGTTTTATGATTTTATATTGGTACATGGACATTTTAACGGGTGGTTACGTTATAAACCATATGACGGGTGGTGTCGTGAATACCAGGACGGGTGGTTACGTTATAACCTCCAATGCATTGGGTATGGAAGTTGGCCGTATGGCTATTCCATTATGTATGTATGGAAATTGGCCGTAAGGAAGTTGACCGTATGGTTATTCCACATAAGTATGTTTATGTCACAAGTTACCTTTATATATGTTATGTGTTCTTTATATGGGTTTTATGGTAATCCTTTGGTTACAAAAATGTAAGTAATTATACTTTATTTAGTGAATAGTTTTTACTACTTCATGAAGGTGAAGGTATTACTTTGATAGAGTATACATGGTTTATTTGATTTTGAAAAACTAACATTTTTCATTCTTTGTGTATCCCTTACTGAGCTTTTTATGCTCACCCCATGTTTTTTTGAAATGTTTTTTCACAGGACTTAATGTGGTTAAGGTCAAGGATGGGATCAAGGGAATGTCATGATATATAAAACATGGAACTAGACATGTTTCTTTTAAGAGTTTTCTTTATTATGGAAACTTAGTAGAAGTGACTACTTTGTAATATTTTGAGTTGTAATAGTTATGTTCTAATTCTCTAAAAATCTAAACCTGAAAAGATCCTCAACATGAATTATTCAATTAATTCAATATTAAGTAAGTTTTAAGGTCGGGGCCTTATAGTTGGTATCAGAGGTCGGTTTAGACAACTTTAGGAGTTAGAAAAGTGTTAAATTATAATATGATTGAAATGATATAGCATTTACGGATTACCATGTTGCTTCGCCTAAGATATTTCTGTGTTCAGAATTGTTTTCCACAGAGGAAACAAAGCAGCTATGTTCGGATGACATCAGGAGGAAGACAACCTTCCAAATCAGCAACCCGAGATGGTCGGAATCAGAACTGAACAGTTTGTTGCAGTGATGGCACTATTGACTCAGGCTATAAATGGTGGTGGTATCCATGCATGAGATCATCCAGATCAGCCGCAGAGGAACATGTCAGTGGTGGAACATTTCATGAGGCAACATCCCCCATCATTCAGAGGATCATCTGACCCTGTGCAAGCTGAAGGGTTAATTAAAGCACTGGAGAAGATTTTTGATGTCATGGGGTGTTTAGAACATCAAAAGGTTAATATTGCTGTTTACCGTTTTGAAGGTGAAGCTGATCAGTGGTGGTCGATGGTGAAAAATATCAGGGATAGTGATGAGATTGAGGATCTTCACTGGGACGAATTCAAAGGTATGTTTCTTGAGAAATATTTTCCTAATGTGGTTCATCTTAGGATGGAAAAACAGTTCCTAAAATTGAGGCAGGAGGATAACTCAGTGGCTGCTTATGAAGCAAAGTTCACTCGATTGGCAAGGTATGCTCCAAACTTCATACGAGATCTTGATAGTAATATAAACCATTTTTACTCAGGGTTAAAGCCAAAGTATATAAGGGCTTTAGCTTCTCGTGAGTTCAAAAGTTATGAAAAACTTTTTCGATGTGCGGAAAAGGTGGAAATGGAGTTTTCCGATGATCAGGTGTTCTATGACAAACAACAGAATAAGAGGTCTAGTTGGCAGGAAAAGGGGAAGAATTCATCAAAGAAGCAAGGAGGTAAGAAAACCAAATATCCATCCTGTGAGAAGTGTGGTAAAATGCATCCTGGAGAATGTTTATCCAAGTCTGGTAAGTTCTTTCGGTGTGGTAAGTATGGTCATATTGCTCGTAACTTTAAGGAAGATGATCAAATAGGCAATGAAAAGCCAACGGTAAGATGTTTTTAGTGTAATGAAATGGGTCATTATGCAAATGAGTGTCCAACGAAGAACTCAACTGGGGGAATGTAGCCAGACTACAAGCAGAAAGGGGTGGTGAAATCCATTGCAACAACTTCAGCAGATGTTGGGCCATCGAATGAAGTGGTATCAGGTACACTATTTGTTTGTTCAGAATATGCCAATGTGTTGATTGATTCAGGGTCTACACACTCTTTCATTACTGAGAAGTTTTCTAGTAAATTGGAAATTCCATATCAAGATATGAATCCTGAACTTATGGTAAAAACACCCGGAGGGAACGTTAAGACAAAAAGGAATTATAAGAACCTTCCTATCCTTGTGTGTGGAAAGAATCTACTAGAAAACCTTATTGTTTTTTCTCTAGTAGAGTTTGATGTTATTTTGGGCATTGATTGGCTTTCTGTTTATCATGCTAAGATTGACTGAAGAGCTAAAATGGTTTCTTTTCAGAAAGATTTTCAATTTGTGTACAAGAATGAACCCTTGATTTTGATAACATATCAAGAAGTTGAGAAACTAGTAAAAGATGGAAATGAATTTTACCTTGCACATATTGTTGAAAATAAAAGAACTGTTCAAATTAATGATGTGCCAGTGGTAAATGAGTATCTTGATGTTTTTCCTGATGAGTTTCCTGGTATTATTCATGATCGGGAAGTTGAATTTACTGTTGACTTAGTTCCTGATTCTAAGCCAATTTCAAAACCCCCTTATCGAATGGCTCAAGTTGAACTTTTAGAGTTAAAGAAACAATTACAGGAGTTATTAGATAAAGGTTTCATTCGACCTAGCACATCACCTTGGGGTGCCCCTGTCTTGTTTGTTAAAAAGAAATATGGATCAATGAGACTTTTCATTGATTATAGAGCCTTGAATAATATTACTATTAAGAACAAGTATCCTTTTCCTCATATCGATGATTTGTTTGATTAGCTCCAGGGAGCTCAGTATTTTTCGAATATTGACTTGAGGTCGGGGTACCATCAGTTGAAAGTAAAAGAAGCAGACGTTCCGAAGACTGCGTTCCGTACTAGATATGGCCATTATGAATTTATAGTTATGCCATTTGGGTTAACCAATGCACCTGCTGTATTCATGGATCTTATGAATAGAATTTTCCATGAGTTCTTGGATAAGTTTGTGGTTGTTTTCATCGATGATATTTTGGTGTTTTCTAAAAGTAAAGAGGAGAATGAAAGTCATTTAAGGGTTATCTTGAAAACCTTAAAAGAAAAGAAACTATATGGAAAATTCAGCAAGTGTGAGTTTTGGTTACAACAAATTTCTTTCCTAGGTAACATTGTTTCAAAAGATGGCATAACTGTTGATCCTACTAAAACAAAAGTTGTTGAAGAATGGCCAAGACCCACAAATGTTATCGAGATCCGTAGTTTTCTTGGTTTGGAAGGTTACTACCGAAGGTTTGTTGAAAATTTTTCACGGTTATCTAGTCCAATGACTAACCTAACTCGTAAGAGTATTAAGTTCATCTGGACAAAACAATGTGATGATTGTTTTCAGGAGTTGAAGAGAAGATTGGTGAATGCTCCAGTTTTGGCACTTCCTTCCAGGAATGGTGAGTTTGTTATATATAGTGATTCTTCGTTGAAGGGACTTGGCTGTGTCCTTATGCAGAATGATCAGGTAATTGCTTATACTTCATGACAGGTGAAAACTCGTGAGGTAAATTACCCTACACATGATTTGGAATTAGCTGCTGTTGTCTTTGCTTTAAAAATTTGGAGGCATCATTTGTATGGAGTAAAGTGTGAAATATATACTGATCACAAAAGTTTAAATTATATATTCACTCAGAAAGAATTGAACATGAGACAGAGGATATGGCTAGAATTAATCAAGGATTATGATTGTACAATTCATTACCATCCGGGAAAAGAAAATAAAGTGGCTGATGCTTTGAGTCAAAAAAGTAATGCTTCATTAGAAATATTGCATTTGGAACATGATCCTTTGGTTAAGGATTTGATGAAATTTGGCATAGAAGTTGTTTGTGCAGGAAGTTCTTCTGTTTTGTTTTAGGTATCAGTGAAATCTTCTCTATCAGACAGAATCAAGCAAGCACAGAAGTAAGACAGTGAGTTACAGAAAAAGGTAGAGCTGGTTCAGAAAGTTATGTTGCCTGAATTCAACATTGATAATGATTGTGTTCTGAGATTTGGGAAGAGATTGTGTGTAACTTGTGATTCACAATTGAAGAATGAGTTGTTATGTGAAGCTCATAGTTCTCCGTTTTCAGTTCATCCTGGCAGTACTAAGATGTATAGAGATCTGCGGGAGTATTACTCGTGGGATGGAATGAAAAGAGATATTGCTGATTTTACTGTAAAGTGTTTGACATGTCAACAGGTTAAAGCAGAGTGGCAGTTACCAAAAGGGATGCTTCAGCCTTTACCAGTGCCAGAGTGGAAATGGGAGAATATATCCATGGACTTTTTTATGGGATTACCGAAGACATCTCGAGGTAAAAATACAATCTGGGTTATTGTTGATCGCTTGACCAAATCTGCTCATTTACTTGCTATACGAGATACTTTTTCCCTAGATAAACTTTCCCGTTTGTATCTTAAAGAGATAGTCAGGTTACATGGAGTTCCCATCTCCATTGTATCTGATCGTGATCCTAGGTTCACTTCTAACTTTTGGAAAGGCTTTCAGAAGTCGTTGGGTACTAAATTAAATTTTAGTACATCTTTTCATCCTCAATCAGATGGGCAGTCAGAATGAACAATTCAGACCTTGGAGGATATGCTACGAGCTTGTTCTATGGATTATCAGGGAAGTTGGGACCAACATATTTCTTTGGTTGAATTTTCATATAATAACAATTTTCATTCCAGTATACAGATGGCACCATTTGAGGCATTATATGGGAAGCGGTGTCGAACTCTATCATTTTGGGATGAAGTGGGTGAAAGGAAGCTGATGGGACCAGAATTGGTAGAAGAGATGGCAGAAAAAGTTCAGTTGATTCAGAAGCACATGATAATAGCTCAGAGCAGGCAGAAGAGTTATGCGGATAACCGGAGGATGGATCTATCTTTCGAGGTAGGTGATCATGTTTTTCTCAAGGTTTCTCCATGGAAAAGTGTGATGCGATTAGGTAAGAAAGGAAAGCTGAGTCCAAGGTTTATTAGACCATATGAAATTCTGGAGAGAGTTGGATTAGTTTTTTACTGAGTGGCTTTACCTCCGAGTTTATCTCAGGTACACAATGTTTTTCATGTTTCAATGTTAAGGAAGTATATGCCAGATCTATCTCATGTTTTGTGTCCAGAGGTAGTTCAGCTGGAGGAGAACCTATCTTATGAAGAACAACCAGTCCAGATTCTTGACCACAGAGAGCAAGTGTTACGGAATAAGGTGATTCATCAGGTAAAGGTTTTGTGGAAAAACCATTTCATTGAAGAGGCAGCGTGGGAATCTGAAAATTCTATGAGGGATAAATACCCCCACTTATTTTGATAAGGGAATAAAATTGCGAGGACGCAATTCCCAAAAGGGGGGAAGGATGTAACATCCCAGGTAATTAAAGAATAAAGAATTTTCATATTTATTAATATTTACGAATTAAATATTAATTTTAATTAAAAGGGGTTTCTACGTTCGATAGCGTACTCGATATGCAACGATGAGTTTCTTTGAAAACGTACGTTGCACACAAGTAATAAAATAATATTATTTTAAAAGTTAGTTAACAAGTAGCCGTTGTACTGGCAGGAATGGATAGAAATAACTAAAATATGATTATTTATGTTTTTAAATGTTTTTACATTTACCCAATAAAAGATAAAGGCTTAAAATACGGAAAGAGTTCAATTTTAGGCATTTATACCCTAATTTTCACTAAGGGTTCACTTATCACCTTTTGACGGTGAACCGTCATTAAATATAGTTTTGATCAATCTTATAAATTCTATTGGACCAAAAATAACTCTTCTTTATAATTGGGACATCAAAATTTACTTTGTGTAAATTTTTGGTATCTTTCCGATAAAGTTCTTTTTTTAATGAATAGTGTAAAATGTTGTATTTTAATTCAAAACCTCTTTTTAATCAAATTTATTTATATGATTAGATTATCATTTGAATTGGTTTTAAAGTGAAATTAGAAAATATTTTTACCATTAAATCCAATAGTGGTCGTTGGAATTAATTTCACTATGAAATCGGACTTAAACTAGTGTCAATCTTTTGATACTTATTGTTTCATAAAAACACGCTATTTGCTCTGACAACGGGAATTAATTATTAAATTAATTAATGTGACTTATATGTTTTGAAATTTGTAAAATAGACTTCATTTTTTAATTCATAATATCAAATATATCTTAGGGTGAATTTTTGGTAATTTTCTGAAAAACTTCAATTTTTGATGAATAGTGAAACCACTAAGTGGTACTTATAAAAACTGATTTTCCGTTTAAATTAAATTTTTCAATCATTGTGTTTTGATTTTCAAAAATCCGACATACATGGTTGTCATTAAGAAGTAAAATGTGGTTCAATGAGATTAAAATAATTTTTTGGTGAATAGTAACTTATTATGTTTTTAATCGCGATTAGAGGGAATTAGTGTAGTTTAAGGTCAAAATAATGCTTTAATAAAATGAGATGAGCTCGACACATGTCCTAACCCTATTGGTTGTTTCATGGCCGACCAGGAAAACCCATGGGTCGATTTAGGGGACCCCATGGAGCCACTTGGGTGAGATAATGACTTTAATGCATTTTTTTTAAATAAAAGTAAAAATGACACAAACATAATATGTTTTACAAAAACAATTATTACATGGGATTATAAAGATCAGATTTTTGATTATAAATATTAATTGGAAAGATAAAAAGATTTCCTACATCATTGTATTTTTTTTATAATTTTTAGACACTAAATAAATTAAATTATTTATGACATCATGATGATGCAGCGATGACCTCATTGTTTAACGATTTAAATTAAATTGAATGTTAATGTAAAATCTAAAACCTACACATGTACAAAACCTATTGGATGAGTGGATTTCGAACCCTTATCACCTTATACTAGAATTATATCAATGTGGGACCTTTTGAATCCGAAACGCTTTTTAAAATAAAGTAACTTATCTTTACTTTCCAAGAGTGCCCCTCCTCTCCGCTTATAAAAGGCCCCAACCTCTACCTCTTTTCCCACACTACCATAGCATTTGGCTCGGCCAAACCCTGCCCATTTTGTCTCTCCACATCCCTATATTACTCCTTGAAGCCTCACTTTGGGCAGAAGTCTTCCCAAGGAAGCCTTTTAGCACAAACTAAGGGGAGTTACCCGATTTTAAGGTAATGTCTTCTTTTGAGTCCTTTTGTTTTATTTTGCTTCTCCAAGCCCCTAAAATCTTTTTATTCTTTTCTTTTGTAACAACTCCAGTATCCTCAATATACTAGGATGTTGTTATAAGAAGTATTCGAGCTACACTTACACACACCTACATCTAATGGTTAACGAACATACTTTTTCTGTGGATGGTGAATTTATGCCTCCCGAAATGATGATTGTTCAAAATTCTTTTAACACCTTCAAAGGTGTCCATTAAGATGTAACTATATTTATATATGATATATAATATGTTTATGTTTTCATTAATCTTCTTTATTTTTCTTTTTGGTCATACCATTATGGTTTCCATTATGGGTAAACACGATATCTTCATTTAAAGAAATGTGGACTACCGCCCCCTTTAAGTGAGTTGATTCGTTAAATACCATATGTGGGACATATAAAGGATGGAACTATGATATTATATATGATATTATACTGTAATTATAATATACCTTTATATAATTATGATTCCATTCTATAAAATACGAAATAGAAATGAAAGTAGCGTTCATGCGTACGTATGGTTTACCGTCTCCATGAACGGTGCATTTCATTTCTTACCTCTAAATTATTATGTAATATTATGAATACATGTATATGATGGATATATATGATATATATGTTATCCAAATCAGGAATGGAAATCTTGGATATAAATAACCTTTGACCACACGAACAACATGTAATTGTAAGAAGTCCACTTTCGACTTAAGAACCAAATATCGACAAAACAAAAATTATTAACTTAAATGGTTACATAATGTTTATAACATGGCAATAAGTGATATAAAAGGAATAATGAACTTTAAAAAGGTTCTTAATCAATTAGAAATTAACTCAAGTTTATTATTCAGGACGTTAAAGAATGATCAAGTCAAGTCGGACCCGAGGTAAGGGGCTTCGTCTCAATCTCCTTTCTTTGAGGCATATTTCGTTTTATACACAACTTTATTTTATACGGTGTATAAACCCCTTTGACTTTTACTTTTATACAAAAGGAATCTTTTTCTATGAAGCGTTTTACTAAACGAAAAAAATGAATTTTTTTTTAACGTACGTGGTGACAACGACCTTTTCTGCTGCCGCGAGTATTATTTGGTCTTTGGCTTCCTCAACAAGCCGTAATGTTTTTAAAATAAAATAAATATCATATAATCTTTTATGTATTTTGGTATTGAAAATGGTTTTGATAAAGGATTCTATTATGTCAATATATTTATGATATATTGTGATTGAAATGTGGAAATGTTATCATTCGTTTATATTGGTTTTATGTTTTATGATTTTATATTGGTACTTGGACATTTTAATGGGTGGTTACGTTATAAACCATATGACGGGTGGTGCCGTGAATACCAGGACGGGTGGTTACGTTATAACCTCCAATGCATTGGGTATGGAAGTTGGCCGTATGGCTATTCCATTAAGTGTGTATGGAAATTTTCCGTAAGGCTATTCCATTAAGTGAAAAGTGTGGAAGTCGACCGTATGGTTATTCCACTTAAGTATGTTTATGTCCAAAGTTACCTTTATATATGTTATGTGTTCTTTATATGGGTTTTATGGTAATCCTTTGGTTACAAAAAGGTATGTAATGATAATTTATTCAGTGAAGAGTTTTCACTACTTCATGAAGGTGAAGGTATTACTTTGATAGAGTATACATGGTTTATTTGATTTTGAAAAACTAACAGTTTTCATTCTTTGTGTATCCCTTACTGAGCTTCTTATGCTCACCCCAAGTTTTTTTGAAATGTTTTTCACAGGACTTAATGTGGAATAAGGTCAAGGATGGGATCAAGGGAATGTCATGCTATATAAAACATGGAACTAGACATGTTTCTTTTAAGAGTTTTTTTTATTATGGAAACTTAGTAGAAGTGGCTACTTTGTAATCTTTTGAGTTGTAATAGTTATGTTCTAATTCTCTAAAAATCTAAACCTGAAAAGATCCTCAATTTGAATTATTCATTTAATTCAATATTAAGTAAGGTTTAAGGCCAGGGCCTTATAAGTTATAGGAGATTGAAAATATCCAAATTATTAATCTCATAGCGATTAACATCCAACCCATGACATTTATAAATAAATACATAATCCCCAATGTAGGTAGTATAAACAAAGTTACCTCTCCCTAGTGTCACATTAATTAAGTTATAATTCAATTTATAATATCTCTAAAACCTACTATTCACAAACTATATTCAAATATTATTTTCTAGCTTGTAATCCAAAAACAACTGAGGTCAAGGTAAATAAAAAAAATATATTTTATAATATTCTACACTCTATATTATGAAGGTATCTATCTTCTATAAGAAATTTATCTTATAAATTTAAGCATAATTAATATTAATATTCAATAAATAATTTAGAGACATAAATATATTAAAGGAATAATTTAATAAATAAACTATTTATTTATTTTAAAAAACATGAAAAATAAATATCATCCTTTTATTTTATTTTATTTAACAATGAAAAAACTAATTTTATAATGTCCAATCCTTTTATTTTGTTAAAATATTATTAAACATAATTAAAAAAATAAAAATAAAAATAATCACATATCATATGAATGTCATTTTTTACTACTAATAATCACATTATCAACTGTGAAATATCACTTATTTAAGTGAGGTGTACCACATGAAACAATCAAACTCAAGGATATAAATTTAATAATAAATTATTGTTGAAATCACCATATATGATTGGGCCACTTGCAAATACCCTATCTTATTTTACAAATGATAAGATATCGTATATACACTATGGTCCTCTATTTTCATAAAAACCATCTTTAAACCCTAACTTCTCATACATAAATTTTACATATTAATAGAAAAATATTCATTATGTAACATAAGGATCCATGTTTTAATCTTTTAGGTTTAGTGACTTTGAAAACATGGACACATAAATAACTAACAATAAGTAAGCTATGCCATCACCCACTATTGTCTTCATAATTAACAAACTTCTTAGAAATATCATACGTAATACCTTCCATAATAACATGGGTAAAAGAAACACTAGAAAGAGTGATATCATATGTTGTGTAAGGGTATTGAAGGGATATATTGACATATCATGATAATAAGTGTATTAGAACTTGATAATAACATTTAAAAAGCATACCATGCATAACATATATCACAATCTTGAGTAATAGAATAAATACTAAAATTTCATAGGATAATAATCATAATTGAATCGAATAACATGAATAATGATATAATTACATTGGAATAAGGCATAGACTTATGGAATTCACCTAAGAGAAAAAAATAATTTCCTTATTAGTTCAAGGCTTATTTCCAATACTATCATAATGGAATTATTTTAATCTAAAATAAAAATAATATGAGTCAATGTTCACTCCCAAAACTATCATAGTGGATGGATACCCTTATTGAACTAGGTTCACTCCTCATTCCAGTAATGATCATATTAAGAGATATCAATCTTTATCCAATGCATTGGAGAGAGATATAGTTTCCACCAATCACATAATGAAAATCATACCAATTTGTGCCAAAAAAATCATAATCATTTTATCATATTTGAACCCTTGAAAATAATTGGGTTTTATAAAAATTTCAATATAACATAACCCATGGAAAAGAAATAGGTTTCATAATCATTTCATCATTTCATCAAACCATTCCTCATAGAAAAAAAGAAGATTTCATAAGAATTTTATCATGCTATAAACCATATAAAAATAAGTGGGTTTCATTTGAACCATTTCATTATAAACTTAAATCATTTAGATAAATAATAATAATAATTTTATCCTTGTATCATATCCCTAGTAAAGCATAATTAACATCAAATGATTTCATCTTAGAAGAAAAATTATTATGAAGGAAAAATCACATGGAACATTTCTTGAAGAAAACATCCTTTCCACGTTGAAAAAAATATTTCTAGAGAATAAAAGTTTTCATAAAAATATTAATTTAAAATAACATTGGAATCATATAAATGATTCTTTAATTATCATTCAAAAATGTTTTTTATAGAAAATATAATTTCTTTACAATTCCCTTTATAAAACTACGTATTAATAAAACACTTTTGATATCATTTTATTTAAAAATAAACATGAAATGATATAAAGGATGCTTTAAAATATTTTGTGGTCATGATTTTGGGAAATTCTATAGATGTCTTACACATTAAAACAACAATTCCTTTCACATTTTCATTAAAACCTCAACATTCCTTGTTTAGAAAACATCATTGAGATATATTTATTTTTTTAAAAGTAAAACATGTGTTAAAATGTCATTAAAAATTTATTTTAATAGTGTTAAATACATTTCTTAATTTTTTTAGAAAACTTGGTTTGGGAAGAAAATGGTTTTCGACAGAAGAGAGAAATAAAGATGTTTTTTCTTAAAAAATATTCATTTGAAATATTGAGTACATAAATATAGGTGAATGAAGGGAAAATATTTATTCTCATGAAATAAAAATAGTATAAAACAATTCATGAATTTATTTTTATATTGATCATAATATTTCATCATCGAAAACATAATCATAAATAATCCTGATAAACGATGAGATTATAACATAAACCCTTTACCACTTTGGTATATTTTAAATCATAGGCACCATTAAATATGAACATCAAATTAAAAATATAAATTCCATTAAAAGAAGTATGTTAATACTATAACATTTCAAATGAGAAGTATATAAACCTCATAGAAGAATATAGGTATAAAATATAAGTTATTTCCCAAAGTAAATAATTAGAGAAAAAAATCCCTTCCGCTTTGGTATGTATTGAAACATAAACCCCATGAAAGATAAATCCACAAATAGATATGAAAATCCAAATAATTATTATTTAAATAACCATAAAATACATCCATGGAGAGTATATACACCACATAAAATAAATACATGGTGAAAATGGCATGTGTCTCACTGAAAATAAAAGTGAGATGAAAATATATTACTATAAAAATTGATTTACTTCATAAAAATTAGATCCTCTAGTATAATAAATATAATTTTATTATAAATATATTATAGAACCATAATTATAAATATAATACCATATATTATTTACATATGACCTTTTATTATCCGTTTATTAATAATTCCATGTTCAAATAATGATTCTTGCAGTAACTACTTTGTTATCTATGTATATTTTTTTATTATATTAATTTTATCATGGATAAATAATATATATAATTTTAAGCATTATATAAATGTAATATATTTTTTATTATATATTTATTTAGGGTAATCCATAAAATATGTAGCTAAAATATAAAATATAATGTTAATGGATACGGTAAGACGTATGTACATATGAATGCTGTTTCAATATCCTCATTGGACAAAATGAAATCAAGGTAAATAATATATTATTTTTATTGAACAATTCTTAGGTCATATATATATATCTCACATATATTAATAAAAATATCCCTAATTACCTTCCATTGGAATCACTAGTTAAAAACAAGTCAAATCGCTTCACGAGGCAATAGTCAATTGTAGACATGAATGATGTTATCGTATTCTCTATGTAATGAAAATTAATAAGGTATACATGATATTATAATTATAAAAGTATAATTATATCAAAAATATCAAATATCAAAATTATATATTTCAATATATCTAATCGTGATAAGTAGTGATGGAAAAAAGAATTATGTCGGTTCACGTTGCGGTAGTCCACCGTACACACGATCAATTGTTTTGTTTCCAATTTAATAGAGGATAAGATAAAGGTAGTTCATGAAATAAAAATAAAAATATCTAACTATATGGAATAAACTGAGGTTATTTTATCATCGTGTTTTAATAATAATTTTTGGAGAGGAAGAAATAACATAAGACGCTCAAATATGGATATTACCTGTTTTTAACCTAGTGAAGTAGGCCTTCCAATTTTCTTTTTTTATTTTTGGTTTTCTTTTAATTTCTTATTTGATGATTTCATTACTTATGGTTCAGTGATTGTATAATATCGATTTTGACCTTCTTATTTTTTTAGTTTTCAATTTTGATTCAACCCTTGATCACTCATTGAGAGAATATTGTTTTTGGACATGATGGTGACACATAGAGTCACATGGAGTTTAGTTTTTATTGATTTTGTATACATTTCCCAAATTGATTTCACAAAGCTATCATAAATATTTTTCATTCTTTATTTGATCACTGGTATTCCATACTTGTGAAATTTTTGAAATTGAAACTAGGGATTTTGTGAGTGAGGGAGTTGAAGTTAGGTTTAGAGATTTCTTTTATATTATACCAAATCATATCTTTTTTTAACTTATCTAGGTTGGTTTTAGATTCCAATGTATGGATTCATCATGAAAATTTTTATTTAAATTATCTTTCTACATGTTTTATTAATTTTTTTGTATAAATAATTCCCACTTTGTTGTTTTTCATGCCCTAGTGCTTGTTTCCTACCTGAGGGGGGTCGATAATGTCTTTTAGAAACTATCATAGACCATCTCGGGTGTTTGATATATGGTTTTATTGGGTCTATTTTGAGATCTAAATGTATTGTTAAAAGTATTGTACCTTCTCTCAATAATACAACATCCTATATCTCTATACTTTTTAAAAATTATTTTTTCCACTTTAGATTAATACCACATTGTTTATAAATTCTTTTAATAATAATATATGAAATATTATATCTTGATTCTATATACTATTTTCCAACTACATTATAATGTTTCATCATAATCCTAATCCCCATCTCTCAATAATTTTCAAAAAAATATCTTTTTGAGATTACCCCTTTCTAGTCATACCACTTTTTTTGAGAATTATATACCACTATAAAACATTTCAGTTTCTTTCTCAAAAATGTATATTTTAAATAATTTCACCCCCTTTTGAGTATTTTTTTAACTAATAAAAAGTGTATTTATATGGAATTAATTTGATACCTATCTATATGAATTTTATAAAATAGCATGTCAAACCTTTTTACCAATAATAAAGTTGGAATATAATGATTCTCCAAAATTCCATGATATAGATTAACATTACATTCAAAACCTTTGAATATTTTATTAAATTTTCAATGTGTGTCAACATGGGTTTCAATATTCCTTTTGAAATCTATAAAATACTTACCTCACATACATGGAATGTGAAATAAATATCTCATGAATTCTATAATTCACCTATAAACTATGGAAAATGAAAACCCACTAATCATAAAAATTTAAACATTGGTAATTGTTAATTTAGAAAATTATTATCATCATTCATCTCTTGGAATTCTAAATATTATATCATCATAATTGATAAACACTTTTAATATATATATATAATTAATTTTTATTAAATGATTATGATCAATTCCTAAATTTTTAAATTAGTGTTTCGTTAATAATTAATCTAACATTCAATATCAATCCCTTTTTTCTTGTTTTAATTCCTACATAATCTTTGTCAATTTACAAAAATTATTCTCATTTTGAAGAATGATAAAACTATCTGTTTGTTTGATATAAATTTACTGTTCCTGTAATCCATTAATAAATGCTGATTTTACATTCAGTTGATGTAACTTGAATTTCGTTAAGAAGTGTTGGTGTGGTGATATGACATCCTAAGAGTCTTGAGATGTTTTTAGATATTGATATTACATTAATTTTAAAAGTAATAATTCCTTAGTATTCTACATCACTTATTCTAATTTCGTTTTATATATTATAGTTGATTGAATGAGATTTTATTATTCTTGTTTATTAGATTTGAATTTGTTATTACTCCTTAATTTTATATATAATATTTAAATTTTAGGGGATTAAATTAAGATTTTATGTGGAGTAATTATTTTCTTAAATTTAATTACCGATTTTTATCGACATACTAAAACACTTTGAAATAATCAAATTCTGATTTTCCCTTATTAGAATTCTCTATAACTTTCACTTTTGAAAATGTATGTCTTATATATATATATATTTATTTATAAAATTAATCTCTTATGAACCCAATATGATGTATATGAACCAAAAATTGATTCATTCTAATCATTTTACAAATGAATATAAAGATGAAGTTAAAGAGTTCATCATGTTTGCAAAAGAGAATGCAGAAAACCCTTGGAAAATCCTCTGTCCATGTTTACATTGTTGTTATTCTAGAAATATTAGTCTGAAAGAGTTGGATGAACATTTAATTTTTCGTGGAATAAATCAAATATATAAATGTTGGATGAAACATAGGAAAAAACTAATTGTGTACATCGATTAGGATGATACTACTGTTTATGAATAATTTTATATGAATACCTTTACAAAAGAAAAAGGAGATCGAATGGAAGAAATGATAATGGATATTGAATATGACCATCTTGGTCGTTCAAAGTAGTTTAAGGAGTTAAATATTTGTTCAATGAAACCATTGTATAATGGTTTTACTAAATAAACAACATTTTTTGATGTATTAAACATATATAATTTGAAAGCTACCAATAAATGGAGTGACACAAACTTTACGTAACTATATATGATACCAGAATAAAATGAACTACCGTGATGAAAATATGACGTTAAATGAATGTTACATTCAATTAAAATAATCTCTATAAGAAATGAATTTTTTCTAATGATTGTATATTTTTTCACAAGGACCATGAATCACTAATAAAATTCCCTAAGTGTATTGTAGATAAAAACAAGAAAAATGAATCAAGTCCTTATAAATATATATGGTATTTTCTTATCATTACATGGTTTAGAAGACTATATAGATGTCAGGAAACCATGAGACAATTAACATGAAAAAAAGACAATAATTAAATATGGTAACCTACAAAATCTAGCATATTCTCATTAGTGGAAGAAAAATGATTACGAGTTTCAGGAATTTGGAGATGAGTGGATAAAATTTCATCTTATGTTATCTAAAGATGGAGTGAATCCATTTGGTGTATAAAGTAGTACTCATAGTACATGTCCCATTATGTTTGTAAATTATAACTTTCTTCCATGGATATTAATAAAGCACGAATACATTATGTTGTCTCTGCTTATATCTGGACTAAAGCAACCAGGTAATGATATTTATGTCTGTTTAGCTTCATTGATTAAATATCTAAAATAGATGTGGGATGCAAGTATTACAATGTATGATTCAAATAGAAGTGAATAATTCTTATTGAGGGCCATTTTTTCGAGTAATAAATGACTTCCCCACTTATTGAAATTTATTAGGATATAAGATTAAAGGAATGTTCGGGCATTCCATTTTTGAAAAACACACGTACTTAGTTCGGTTGAATCATTCCTAGAATGTTGTGTTTTTATGAAATCATAAATTTTCACCTCAATGACTTAAATACTAATCCTAGATAACAATATTCGATGAGAATATAAAACAAGGTACAAAACCATCTCCAGAAATGGGTGATCACCTGTACAAAAAAGTTAAAAAGGTTGACACTATTTTCAAAAAACTATTTTTACAAAACATTAAAAAATCAGTTTAGAAGAATATATCTATTTTTTTGAATTACTATATTGGAATTGTTTGTACCTCATATATTTTCTTGATGTCATGCATGTTGAAAAAAATTTATTTGATAATATTATTAGAATGTTACTAAATTTACCTAGAAAAAAGAAAGACGAAATTAAGGCTAGGTAGGACTTGATTAAAATGGGGATAAGTGATTAGATAGGACTGGTGAAGGTTAAAAGGTGGAATTTTCTTCCTCTATTAGCTTAAAAACTATACGTATATAAAAAATTTCAATTTTTCATTTTCTTTACTAGTGTAAAATTTCCACAAGGGTATTCATAAAATATCAATAATGTCATTTCAATGACTAATTTTAAGTTACAAAGACTAAATTCACATGAATGGAAGGTTTCGATGAAAGATTTAATGCATGTTGATTTCCATTTCATTCTAACTAAAATGTAAAACATACATTAACCAGTTATTGAATCTTTTTTCAAATCCATATGAAGTAATTTTATAGACCTGTTGATGTTTCCCTTCATGAATAATGAGATTGCAGTAATATTATTTCCATTAGAGATATTCTTCTCACCTCATTATTTTATATAATGATCCACCTTATGGTTCACTTTGTTAGAGAGGTTTAACTATGTGGTCATGTCCATTACAAAAGGATGTACCCCATTGGATGATATATGAAAAAAATTTAAAGGGTCTGTCATGAATCAAATTCGGCCAGAAGGTTGTATTGAATAATGATATATTATTGAAGAAGCTATTGAATTTTGTACTGATTACCTATCTGATGTTGACAACATCGTTCTCCTAAAGTCTTGTCCTAATGAATGCCTTATGGGAGATGAGATTTATGGAAGATATGTTGTTATAATTACCTTGATAGTGTGTTAGAAATCAAATCTTTATATATTACATAATAGTAAAGATGTTGATCTATACATTGATTCCCATAAATAAATTATTATAGATTCGAATCTATTAATGGATGAAGGAAGGATATCAAATAACAATAATCAATAGTTTATAGGATGGTTCTAATATCAAATTTATAAGGTGTTATGTGAATATCCGAATTCAATTCTTGAAATATTTCACTGGATAACCAGAGGACTGAATGAAAATGTTATATCTTACACATGGTATTGTAATCAATGGTTATACGTTATATACAAATGAACATGATGAGTTCAGTTAGATGAAAAAAATCGGTGTTATGCTTGTGACTGAAACAATGCATATATCTTGTTCCAAGGATAGAAATACGATTTGTACAAATATATCATATTGTGGAATTATCGAATAGATATATGAGTTGGATTATACATCATTTGATGTGTTTATTTTCCATTGTAAATGGGTTGACAATATCAATGGAGTGAAATTTGATGAAACGAGATTTGTGAATGTGAATTTCAGTGTGGAAGGGGAAAAGGATGACTCATTAAAAATGGAATAATAAGAAGTGCATGTATTTTATGTATCTAATCCAAAAAACAAGAATTGGTCAATTTCACTATTGGAAACTAAAAAAATGTTGATTCAGATAAAAATTCAATCGAGGATGACCCTTTCATTAGGATATCACAATCATTTCATGTCGGTACCAATATAGGAAATGTATTGATTGTTAGAGGAGACCACAAAAAGTGGATTTGAATTATCTATAGAGGAACTAAATCAATGAAACATTAAAAAAAGAGGATTTAATGAGAAGGTAAAAGTGTTTTTTAATATATAATGTTTTTACTCATAATATAATATGTCATTTATTTCATTGACATAATTGAAATTAAATCTTTAACTAAAACAAAAAGAACCCTTTGGAAAGGTGTAAGGGTAATATTACCTTATACACTATCTATTTTACTAATAAATTATATAATAAAACATTGTTTTAATTTTCATTATTTCATATAGCGTTTTTTTATTTAAGACGACTTTTGTCCATGTGTCTGGCCTTTATAGGGAGAGCAACGATGTTATCTCTTCTCAATCAAAGAGGTAATTTTGACGTTTCCATTGTAAAATCATTGTCTATAGAATTAATTTATTTTTTTGTATTTATGTTTAATTTATTTATTTTTAGTATTATTCACATAATACATATTTTCTTATATAGGGGGATTCTTTCATTCTATTTGGGGAGCTCAGTCCAACTATCATGCTTCTTCTCCCATAAGACTATATCACCCCTATAGTGGTTGATTTATTACTTTCTTTCATGTTACCTCCACTTCATTTGCAGGAACATAAATAATGATGCCTCTAGCCAATTACATAGGCAATTATTGTGTATTCATAGTAAAATCATTTTCCATAGAATTAATATATTGTTTCATATTTATGTTTAATTTTTTAGGATTACTCACATAATAAATGTTTTCTTATATAGTAAGATTATTTTGTTCGATTTAGGGTTCTCTTTTGAACATTTATGCCTTTTTCTCCCTTAAAAACTTTTCAAACCTATAGTGGTTTGTTTATCACATTATATCAAGTTACATCCACTACCTTTGTAGGAAGAGTAATGATGATACCTCGACTCAATTATAGACGTAATCTTGAGGTTTTCACTGTAATATCATTGTCTATACAATTAATGTATTGTTTCATATTTATGTTTAAATTATTTTTTTAGGATTACTCATATAATAAATGTTTTCTTATAAAGGTGGATTCTTTTTGTTGAGTTTGGGTACTCTTTCTAACATTCATGATTCTTATCGTTTAAAACCCTTTCACCCATGTAGTGGCACAAATACCACATTCATTCATGTTACCTCCACTGTCATTGAAGGAAGAGAAATGACATTGCCTCTACTCAATTACATAGGTTATCTTGATGTTTTAATAGGAAAATAATTTTCTATATAATTAATGTAATGTTTCACATTTATGTTTAATTTATTTCTTTTTATTATTACTCATAAAATAATTGTTGTTTTATACAGGTGGATTATTTTTCTCATATTTGGGTTCTATGTCCAAATTTCATGCTTCTTATCCCTTAAAACCTTTTCACCCCTGAAGTGCTGCATTTATCAATTTCTTTCAAATGACCTCCATATCATTTTTTGAAAGAGAAACAACACTACCTCTATGCAATTAGAGAGGTAATATTGATGCTTTCACAGTAAAATTATTTTCCATAGAATTAATGAATTGTTTCATATTTATGTTGAATATATTTCTTCTTAGTATTATTCACATAATAATTGTTTTTGAATACAAGTGGATTTTTTTTCGTGTTGATGTGGTGTTTTTGAAGCTACTCATGCAGTGTTGGCAGTTCGACAAAAAAATTCAATGGAAATCATGGTAGAATTGATAGTTTGAATTGTTTTGAGACTTTTCCAAATTAATGAATTAGCCACACCTCAATTCAAAACATGATGTGATCGGTATGACTCCAAGTAATTATTCCTGCTTTAAATTTATGTTAATTTTTGTAAAAAAGAAAACTAACTTAATGTGTCCATTATGAGTTTAAAATCGACAATTGACTTTTATAACCTTCACTCACTAAAAACTGAAAAAAATCACTTGGATTTTCATGATAATTTATATATTAGTTCATAAATTATTTGTGACACGTATGAATCAATCTCATGTGATATAGATACACTATGTGACCTGTATGAGTAAAAGAGTGTGTTTTATGTTTAAAAGGGCATTTTAGTAAAAAATAAAAGTGACTTACTCAAATCTAAGAAAAAAGATTCATATTGGTTTGATACTTTATGAAAACAATACATCAGAGATTTAGAACATATTGGAATCATAAAAACCTCAATATGATGTATGGTGTGACCGTCATGACTCTACGTGTATATTTATATAAAATTTGCATCAATTTAAGTAAAAATACAATCATACCTACTCAAAATAGAACAAACATATTTAAATTGTCTTGATACTTTAAGAAAATGATCCATATGTGATTTGAGACATTCATGAATTAGATCCATATCAATCTGATTTATGGGTTGACAAATATGATTCCAAGTGCATGTTTTTATTCAAAATTGATATCAATTTTTTAAAAAAGTCCAACTAACCAAATAAAATCCATGAAAATGCATTAAAATTATTTAAATACTTTAATAGAATGATCCATAAGTCATTTTTTGATGTGTAGAAATAATTCACACCTCAATAAGATGCACAATGAGTCCGGTATGACTACAAGCGTGTCTTTATATTTAAAATTGAAATCAATTTTAGAAAAATTAACACTATATGTTAATTTATTTCATTATAATATTACTAACATAATAATTGTTTTCTTATATAGATGTGTTATTTTTCTCAATAAGGTGTTTTTTTAGAAATAACATGAGTTGGGTCAGGTTTAAAAAATCATTGATGTTTTTCAATGTGTGTAATAATTTATATTTATGTAATTTTATGACCAAATGTTAGAAATGTGTATAATATAGTGTTTTTCCTTTTTTTGTGTTGTAAATTTCATTTCATTTAAATACTATATTGGAACATGTTTTTTGATATTAGGTGTATCTAGTGATTTGGTGTGCTTTTACAACACAATACTGTATGTCCCTTTAACACCACTTTTATTAGCATTGATAAATGGTTTCTTTAGAGGTTTTAAAATACAACACTGATAAATATCCCATTTATCAGCACTTTTTAGCACCGATAAATGACCCCTTTATCAGTACTTTTTTAGTTCTGATAGAAGACTAGAGATTTTATCCTCTCTCATATATTTATCACTTTTCTAGTGCTGATAAATCCATTTCTAGCACTGTTAAAGTCCACTATTGTATTAATGTGAGTGACATACTTGTAATTTTTGAAATGAAAAAGGAATTCCCATATGTTTCATCAGACACAAGGATCCAAAATGGGACATTAAAATACCATATAGTTGATAATATAGAATTATTTATGTAAAATTTGGGCTGTATATGTTTTTGGGTGATATTATCCCTTATCCTTTTAGTTTAACCCACGATATACCCATTTTCACCTTAACCGTAATAATTATTTATTTCTTGTTTAACTATTAGTAATAAAAAAAATTATATTTTACTTATTATATAATATAAATTATTATGGTTCCAAATATGAAATCCATTGTTCCATATTAAATTTTTTTAATTGGAAATTATTAATTTAATATTAATCCCTAAGTTGTGACAAGAAAATTGTTTTCAAATGAGAAAATCAACAGAAGGTAATAACTTTTTATATCAAATTAAAAAATGAAATTAATTCAACTGAACTTAATTTAATTAATAGATATTTAAATGAATAAATTTTAATTCTAAATTATATTAAAAAAATATTTATGTTTTTAAATTCTAAAGAAATGATAATTTTTAATGAACAATATTATTTTCATTATTCATTGAAAAGTATATCTTTTCAGAAAATTATAAAAAATTTACTTCAAGATAATATTTGAATGACTATTTAATAAATGATGTTTATTTTTCTAAATATATTTTTTAAAATTGGGAAAATTTAATTTTAAAATAATTATGTAAAAGATGATAATTTTTTTAGAAATGTATAATTTATAAGAAAAAAGATAGATTTATTCTTATAACTTGTTCTAAAAACCCTTAATATTAATTTTAATAAAACCATTCATCTAAATTAATTTTTTAAATATACTGAGGTAAAACACATTTGTTTCCAAATGAATTGTTTTCTGAAAAAAATTTCTTTATTTTAAAATAGTGTTTATTTTAACTTATAATTAATTAGTAACCCAAGAATTCAATATATAAATCTGTAAATAATACATGTTTATTATTTAGTTAATCCTATTCATACCTACAATTCTAATGTATCTGAAAAATTTCATTTTAAAAAATAATATTTTAATGGTATATCACGTTTTGTTTAAACATAGTATTTCGTGTAACAGATGATAAAATCATTGTTATGTATAGAAAAATATAAACTAAATGTTTTATAAAAAGAAAAATATTGGAATGATTAAATTTATTGAAAAAAAATATTTCACAAAATCTCAGGATGTTACACTACCCCCTTAAAATTAATTTCTCCAATAAAATTCATCACTTTGGTATCAACAACTAATGATAATTGTGCATAATTACATTCTTAGGTTCCCATGTAATGTCCTCAACCCGGTGGTTTCACCAAAAAACATTGAACATTTCATTAATCTTGTTTCATAAAATTTTCTCTTTATGATCTAAAATATCCACTCATTATTCTTCATAAGAATGAGTA
The DNA here is from genome assembly GCA_963277665.1 of Viscum album. Taxonomy (NCBI): domain Eukaryota; kingdom Viridiplantae; phylum Streptophyta; class Magnoliopsida; order Santalales; family Viscaceae; genus Viscum; species Viscum album. The sequence goes on from OY728156.1 coordinate 103,439,167, forward strand.
TACTCTAGTTGTAAAAACATTAATTTTATTACAAATTATGGATTCTAGATGTACTTAATTAGGAGAGATACATGGAACATATCGTAAACCTGAGAGAGGTTCGGTAGATATTCCAAGCGATAAGCTATGGTCCTGATACGATCAAGAATTTCAATTGGACCGATATACCTTGGGATTATTTTTACCTTCATTAAAAATATAAATACCTTATTCCATGGAGAAATTATTATAAACAAAATTTCACCAACATCAAATTCTAAATCACACCGGCGATGGTCAATATAACTCTTCTTCCCACTTTGCGCCACCCATATGTGCCGGAAAATGGCTATAAATATCTCTTCCACTTCGTCTACTATCTCAGTCCCCAATAGCTTTATTTTTATAACTTCATCCTATTTTATTGGAAGTCTACATTTCTTTTCATAGAAGGATTCATAAGGATCCATATAAATACTCGAATAAATGTAATTGTTTTATGCAAACACAACTAGTAAAAGGTGTTGATCCCAACCACCTATAAAATTATAAAGATCAATATATCAAAATATCTTATAATTTTTAAATTGTTCAATGGATTGGCCATATATTTTAAAATTATACAACATACTAAAACTCAACTCCGTACCAATAACTTGATGAAGCTTTTAGTAGAACATAGAGGTAAACCATAGATCCTATTAAGACACAATGGAATGTGGTAATCCATACAACCGTACCACTTCTTCAATGCATGTCCTAGAAAACTGATCCAATGTGAAATATTCTAAGAAAGCATTTAAGTATGATAACTTTATTAGGAAATTGAAAAAAACACATATAACATTATGAAATTTATACATTTTGGGGATTCCAATGAAAAAATACAGGGTGAAGTTTCCCTATTTATATAATTTCAGGGATAATGGTTGTAAAATATCCAAAAAAATTTATTTCTCATCTATAAATTAATTACATACAAAGTACTAACATAAAAAGTCATAAATGTATCTCTTCATTTTGTCCCACCAGAAATAATATTTCACATAGTCTATAGGTAGACATTGTACCCCTGTCGTCCTTCGATTTTGTGTTCAAGTCCCATGGACTTTTTGGATACATCTAGTTTTTTCTCAACTTGCGTGTTATCAATTTTCAAAAAATATATTAATATACTTCTTAAAGTATTTTTAAAATAGAATATATCATAATTATCTTACCAAGAAAGATAAGATAAACCCAAATTGTTACCAATACCTTTAATCACATTCCAAAAAAATTAAATGAATTCATCTTGATATATTGTTTCCACTAAAACGTATACAAAACTAAAGGGTTTTATTATCATAAATTTCTCCAAAAATATATTTAATATGGATAAAATCTCATCACATAATGTTAAGAAATAATACCGCATGATGGTGATTTTTGGGTTGATTTTATTTTCTAACAAGGTTTGTGGTTTTTGATGTAGGACAATTGTCAAACAAGGTATGAATAGTTATCATGAATGTTTTATATCATTAAAGCATGAAATAATTGATCTCATGTTAGTGCAAACTACCATATCTTGTGAAAGTACAAATTTTTGATCTCATGGAAGTGAGAATTAACTGATTTTTCTCTAGAGAGAAATGTTTTATCTCCTGAAAGTGTGAATTTATGATCTCATGCAAGGGTGAGACGTATGATCTTGCAAAGCATGATTGTTAAATAGATATCAGGGAGAATGAATGTTTGAACTTCTCCCACATTAAGATATTGTGGAGTAAATGATTTTATTTGGATTTCACTATGGGATTTTACACAACTGTCATGATTTTATTGGGATTTAGTGATAATATCTCTCGTAGTGCTCATGATAGTCTTTGGATATCACAATGGATCATGAAAAGAAATGGAAGAAAACTTCACCAACCATTCATGATTGTCAATTGATATTATTACAGGATGTCCTCAAGCACATTATGCCAATGGAAAACACATTTTTACTTTTTTTTGGAGTTAAGGTGGTGGATTTATGCTGGTAAATACCCCTAACATATACTTAAACACTGATGATGTTTTTCATAAAATATATATAGGATGAAACATCTAAAAAGAAGGTTCACAAAGAGATAGAATTTATGAGGATCTAGAAGAGATATCATGAAGTAATATACATGATTTACATTGCCTATGTGGTGCACATTATCTAAAACAAGTCTCATGAAAAGAGATAAATGTGTCTCACATGTTGATATTGCACTAAGCTAGAAAGGCGAATCACACCATGATCTCACACAAATCATGAAAGGATACACAACCAAAATATCATGAAAAGAACAAAAAGACTATCATAATAGGATCCCATGAAAATAATGAAAAATGTATTGTGATAGGATCTTGTGAAAATCACGAAAGGGGTCTCGCACTAGGATCTCACAAAAATAATAAACAGGTTCACACAGTCGGATCTCACAGAAAGTGAAAACAATGTATGCATTAGGATCTTGTACAAGGGTACACACCAGGATTTAATGAAAGGATATATTCCATGATCTTGCGAAAGAGAATATTTTTGGATCTAGAGAAAGGGATTACGTGCTAGAGTCCCATGTAGGGGTATCACATTAGAGTCTTTCACAAAGAGATTCTCACCTACATTGTCTTGTGAACAATATAATTTTCATATCTGAATTCATATGAAGAATAAGATATATGATCTCCCCCAATCAACAATAATTATGGAAAGAGTTTATTTAATTCAACATCCAAGACATTGAAAATAATACTTGTAATCTCTTGAAGATCTTGTCAATGAGGAGGTGGTTTTTTATTTCTACAGTAATGAGAAGTCTTTTTTCTAATTATCTGGAAAGGGGAAGTGTTCCATCAATTTTTTTCACTAAAGTGAAGAAGCATCCCATAAATAAGTTAATAAGAGAATCTACATATATTTGTGGTTGAATTAAGTAAGGATAATGAAGATACCTACATGTCCATAAACTATTTGTGTATCCTTTTTAAAGGAGTGAGAAAAGGTAAAGGAAGAAGGTGATTCTTTCCACCGGAAATAGTCCATCAAGAAATAGATCAAGGTAGTGACCCTTGGGAAGCATTACGATGTTCATAATCTTTCTATAGGTAGTAACCTTAGGCATAAAAGTGATCTATCCTGAAACTTGATATTGAAATGATACTTAGTTGATTTGGTATATCAGAACATTGTCATTCTATTCTCCTTGGACGTAGCCTAGTGAGGGTGAATCAAGTAGAATTGATGTTTCATCTGCATGATTTCATTTTAGTTCATACATTTCCTTGGGAATGGGAGAGAATAGTGTTTTTTGAATAATGAAACAAGATCCAAAGGAACAGTTATTTTAATACGTCATACACTAATTCACCCTGTAACACCCCAATCTTTCACGGTACGGTTCCCTTTGAATAATGTAATGGCATGCATTGTAGGCAACTTCGAGATTCTAACACACCACACCCAATAAAACTAGTCGTTATGAATAGTAATACCTACTTTTTGAAATTTTATAAATTTTATCTTTCGAAATGGAATTCATTTTTGGATTCGTAATATCGAAATTAGATTAGGGTGAAATTTTGGTACTTTTCAAATAACTTTCATATTTTGATGAGTAGTGAAAATTACTAAATTTTAATTAAAAACATCTTTTTTAATTGAAATAATTAATAGTGATAAATTATTAATTTTAGTGGTTTTAAAGTATATTTAGAATATATTTTTACCATTTAATTCAATTTTTGTCATTGGACGTAATTTCACAATTAAACCAGACATAAACAAGTGCCAATATTTTGATAGTTATTATCTCTTAAAAACACGCTTTTTGTTTTAACAGCGGGAATTAATTTTAAATTAATTTCTTCCACTTCTGTGTTTTGAATTTGGAAAAATGGATTCCATATTTGGTATTAGGATGTTAAAATTGTGTAAATAGGTAACTTTTATTTTTAGACATTATGAATAATTACTTCGGTAAATATTTTATTTACCATGGTTAAAGGGTAAATCCGGTAAATAAGGGTTAACAAATAATATTATAATAATAAATAATTACCCTAAAACGTGTCCTAACCTTATTGGTTGATACATTTCCGACCATTTTCATCTTTGGGTCGATTTTGGGACCCCATGGAGCCACCTGTAAGTGATAGGGACACTTTATTTTAATTAAGTTAAAATGAATAAAAAAATGACACAAACATATATCTTTTAGCAAAACAATTCGTTATATAGGGTGATATATGTTGGATTTTAGACTATAAATATTCATTTAAAATATAAAAATATTTACTACATTATTATATTTTATTTGTAATTTTTAGACATTATATAATTTAATTTATTTATGACACAATGTTGCTGCAGTAATTACTAAATTAATGAAAAATTAGAATATTTGATATTATAAATACCCAAATAAATGTAATTTGAGACTTTTTATAGATACCAATAATTTTATAAGATAATATGACATGTTAGGATTTATTTAATTAACTTTTTTCGAAGTAATAATTCTGTTATGATTTTTACAAAAATCAATTATTGAATAGTGTCAAAATTGACATAAAAGAGTTTTTAAAACAAATATTATATTATTAATTGATATTAAATTACTAAAAATCTAAGGATTGGCCAAGAGACTTATACCATGATATGTGTATCAATAATGGAACACTTGGGGGTCACTTGGATGTATATAGTAAGTTTATTTACCATATAATATAAAAATACAAAGAGACATTGTAAAAGTGAAACTAATTAACTAAGAGTTAATACTTAAAGATAATGTTAATATAGTAACCCAAACCTGTATAAATCCTATAGGTTGAGTGGTTTGCGACCTATCCCCACAATAAACTTTAAATAATCCACTTTGGATCCATTAGAAACCGAATATGAATTTATTATAAAATAATATTTATAGCTTTTCCAAAGGTGCCCCTCACCCCTCTTATAAAAGGGCACTCCCCATTCTCATTAATTCACACCTTAAAAGCCTTTTGGTTCGGCCAAAAACTACCCAAATACTCTTTCACCTTTCCTCACTACAACCTAGATTCATTAGTTTGATCAGAAAGCTAACCTATGGAGCCCTTTTGATCGAATCAAAAGGAAGAACCCAAAGAAGAGGTAATGTTTTTACCACCCTTTTTCAAATTCTTTTCTTCTTCAACTTCATCTTTCTTTGTTATTAACATTATAAAATAATGAATCCAGTATCTCCTATATACCGTAATATTATTATAAATATGGTACAACCATATTCAGTATTCTATCCATCCTTTGAATGACATGTCACCATACGTGCATATGTACGACTTACCGTCTCTACGTCGTGGTGTAATTGTCATTCAATAAATTATTATTTGGATGGTTATAAAAATGATATGTAATTCATGTAAATAATAAATATAACATGATAAATATTATTTCTATATGACATAACAAACAATTATATATTATTTTAACATCAAAAGAATGATATTGTCGCTCGTGCGTACGTACGAACTACAGTCTCCAAGAACGCGATGAGATTCATTATCCATCGTATCCATTCAAGTATAATTATCATTTTAATGATTTAAAAATAATAAATATGGACTTGATATCATTCTGTATATGATTAAGATACAACCTATCCATTACAAACCCGGCTTACGTAACAACACATATAAAAGAAAACGAGTAAGTTAACATCCGAAACAACGATAATACTAAGATATTATTAACCAATCAATGTTAAAAGATCATATATGATATAATATTAATATAAATGATTATTTAATAATTCAATAAAAATTATTTCACCATTATACAGGAGGTTAACCTACCGTCAATCTAGGAAAAAGTACAAAGTAAGGGGTTTCTTATCTCACTTTAAATTTCGTGAGATTTCCATTATTCACCACTTATTTATTGCATGTGGTGTGTGTACTTACCATGATTGTATTGATTGTGTAATATACCTTAATTTATGGATATTTACATCATCACTGTATTATACTTCTTTCATGGGTGCATGTTTCATAAGTTACCAAATCGATAATGGAATTTGAAATTTCAATTTCCACTCATTCTGCTTTACGCATACTTCATTGATTATTTTACTCCACGATTATGCATGGAATAAATATTCATTTGATTATGTCATAATTTACACTCCCCTTTCTGTGGATATACTTTTTATACACATAATCACTCCATTGATAAATTCTCAAGTCATCAGTATGAACTTGATAAGAGTGATTTTCACTCAATCTCGATTTGTTGAGATAAACATCCAATTCATTGGTGTTGTTTTTACAAGAATATGTGTGAATGTCCTTTTAATGTTTTTCACTGAATATCCAATCATATTTAGTGTATTTATATTTGTAATAGATAATTATGTCGTTAATTTATCCTTAACCTAAGGATACGGCCTTTATGGGATATTTCATCTCAATTTACATTCCATTGAGACTTCTTTGTTGTTATACACCAAATCTCTTTTATATGGTGTATATAATGTACTTTTACAAAGTATATCATGAATCCCCTTATTCTCATGATATTAAACTTTTTTGATTACCTCTATTATTTGTATTCAAGTGTCTCTGTTTTGGTTAGAATCTCTAACTAAAATACAATTTTTAAATGTTTTAAAGACTTATTCTTCTAAATGTTTATCATTAATGTCCATGTTTAAAAAATGGTTTTAAGGATTTATTTATATGAACATTAAAGTTTTAAAATTAAAACTCCTTTTAAAATATTCAAATTGGTATGGGACACTTTGATTCTAAAATCTATTTTAAATGGATTCTTGACAAATAATGTGACTTTTAAATGATTTCAAGTAAAAGGGGGATATTTCACTCTAATTGTTTTGATGATTATTTTCATCTATGTCAATATCCTTAATAATTCTTGATTGAGGTTAATATGATACAATGAAATCTTCCATATTGTATCAAATGAGTTATGTTTGGCTGTGGATGTGCTATTTTTATGCCATTTATGGTCTGTGGATAAAGTATTGGCATTTCTTATGCTAGTTTTAATATGAATTTTTATGTTATGTTTAAACATGTTCATATGAGGAATGCATTGGACTTAGTAAGTGACGGGTGGAGCCCGCTATAGCTCCTCGATGCATCGGTAGGTCTCATGAGAAAAACTAGTGTCTTGGCACAAGGCCTTGACAAAATTGTTGACGCTCCTTTCGTCACAGAATCTAAAGGTCGGAAAAGGGAATATCTCAGCTGAAAGTGATTCATCCTTTGAAGAAAACATCAAAAATCGACAAAGGCATGAACAAAGGATCAACAACAAATCCACCACGCAAGTGATACCACTGCCGCGCAAGTATACTTGCGCGGCTACCTTGGTCGCGCTGGTGACTTGCGCGACCTAATTGGTAACCGCCCGGTAACCGCCCTGGGTCTTCTTTTGCCTATAAATAGACCCTGTGTGCCCCCATTCGAGAGGATCCTTTTCCAGAAACTCGGATTGAAGCTCCCGACGCCCAAGTCTCTTCTCAAAGATTCCAGAACACTTCTAAGGTAATTTCTAACCTAGAATGGAAGATCTAAAGAGAAGAAGGAAGGCCTAAGTGTTGAAACTTATCAAACACTTGCGCGCCGACTTAATTCCTTCAATATAACTTGCGCGTCCCTTCTCTGGAAGAACCTCAAGAGGATTGTAAAGGGTTTTCAAAAGAGTCGCTCAAGCATTTCAATGCTGGTTGAAAATCGCGCAAGTACCACTCATGTCGCGCAAGTATACTTGCGCGACCAATACTTGCGCGCCGCCGTAGGACTTGCGCGCCTTTAAAGACTTGAGCGCCCCTATCTTTTTGGGTGCCCATCTTGCCCATTTTACCCCTCTTAAACCATTTCACCTTTCCTATTCAAGATTCAGTCTTCAAGATACTCTTCAAATCTATTTATGGCATGATTTCTTGATTTGACATCCTTGTCTGAAAGGAATTCTGTGAAATATCTCTCAAAGTCTAGTGATTTAAATATCTTTATGTCACCAAAGATTGAGAGTTCATTTATTCAACCTCATCCTTTAAAATGAGAGAATCCTTAACCTGGGTCTCCTTTTCAGGAATAATCCCTAGTTATAAAACCTTTGATCTGGGCATCTTCCTCAGGAGTAAGCCCCAATCAAGTCCTCTAATTTTGGGCATCTTTCTTAAGAATAAACCCCAACCTCAAATATGGGCATCCTCCTCAGGAGTAAGCCCCAAACCTTAATCCCTAACCTGGGTCTCCTTTTAGGGGAATAAGACTCAGTCATAACCTTGGGCTTCCTTTTCAGGAGTAAGCCCCAAATCCCTAACCTGGGTCTCCTTTTCAAGAATAAGACCCAGTCATAACCTTGGTCTTCCTTTTCAGGAGTAAGCCCCAAGTCCCTTTAAACTTCTCTTAACCAGTCATAAATTACCTTTGATTTGGGTTTCCTTTTCAGGAATAAAACCCAATCATAAGTCCCCTCCTAACTTGGGCATCCTCCTTAGGAGTAAGCCCCAAGATTAGAGTATTCAAATCTCCATGAAGCACATATAACTTTGTGGACCCTGTTCATGGATTTTCTCCCTAAAAGTAAATCCTAAACCTTCATCTATCTGGGCAGTCATCCATACATAATCCCCAAACAAATTCTTATGATTGCATCTTTTATGGAAGAATTGTCTAAATTTTACCAATACCTCTTGTTTCTCACACCGAGCATGACTCACGTGAGCTTAGAGTGTAAAAGTAATTATGACATTCATCTTTGAGCCATCAATCATAAACATCATATCTCATTCCTCGAACTACGTGGGTTCTGATTCCTTTTCCAAAAGAAAGGATACGTAGGTAGCCCATTTATGGGTTCGATCCCAACTTTGAAATAATCTCTGTCCTTCTGAATGACGACAAACTTCAAGTGCCCCACTGAGTGGCTTTAAAACCAGCCTGGTCATCATAATGACCAAGAGACTTTTATATAAATGTTTTGAAGGATACCATTGACCAAGAATCTCTAAACAGATATGGATGATTCTCTATTGATGAAGAACCTCGAATACATATAAAAGATTCTCTAAATTTCTTGCATATTTAATCATTGATTGTTAAAACTAAAGAAGAGCACATTTTATACTTGGTAATGTAATAAGGATTCACGAACATAACTTAAATCTATAAAGAGAGTCCCGGAGTAGACAATAATTCCCCTCAAAAAGGTGTGATGAGTCCGACCTCCCATCCTCTCGACCAATGCAAATTCCCAAGCCTCATTAGCCCACAAGCTAATGAGCGCCTGCCTTTGGAAAGTAGGTCCAAACGGATGTGGAATCATTGGATGTTTCTGGTTCTATGAACAAACCCGTTAGAAACCGATCAGAACGTTTGAATCTCCCGTCCAGGAGGTCATCCCCGGATTCCGCGCGAAACAAAAATGGTGAACCCGACGTGAATCCTTAAACAAGTTAAAGTGATGTTATTCTTATCTGTTAGGCCCCTTGGGCCAACAAGGCAATCATTGACATATGATCATCCAAAAGTTGCAGTAGCCGGATTCATCTTGATTATGTATGTTACATGGAACAGGCACTCTTTTTTCAAGATCTTCTGCAAAAATGGATTTCCTTAAGTTCACCCCTGTGAATACTGCTGCTGTGAACACCTCTACTGTGAGGTCTGCTGCTGTGAAAACCAATGCTGCTACTCCTACTGGAACGTCATCTGCTCTGAGGATGACATCACCAACTCAGTGTCTTCAACGCTGTGTTTCTAATGCACTGGTTAAGGAGTACCGTCGCAACGGTACTATCCCAACTCTGGAGGCCGCTCGTCAAGCCCTCCAAGTTAACAATTCTACCTGGTCGTCCGGACAACGGCGACCAGCAATCAAGAAGCAGGCGGTGCTGACTACCGTCTCCAACCGTTTCGGGTCGTTATCCCCGGAACGCAATTTCCATTCACTCCCTTATTCCGAGGAAGTGAATGAGCAGGTCCCTCAGGGCCTTAATTCAAAAAGACAGGAGTCCTTCTCAAGGGCTCCCATCAACAATCGCCGCCAGACTCGTGCGGTAGTGCGCCCTCAACATGATGAGGGTACTGACTCCAGGCATTCAGCTCAGGTTCCTCGAACCCGAGCAGACAAGATGAACCGCCAGAGACGGAATCCGGTTAACAATAGGCAGGTTGTCATCCCTGCCATCTCCGGAGAAGTCCACCAACCTAACTTGGTGGCAAAAAACGAGCAGGCACACACACCTGCCCGTTTTAATTCAGCTGTCCAGCAGACTCGTCTGACAGCATCAAGCCGATCCCGCCAGGCAATTCCGGCGGAGTACCATAGGCAGGAACATACACCTGCTTATACATCATCAGTTAGTCAGCAAGCTCGTCTGACTACATATGGTGGATCTCGTCAACCGTGTTTGGCGAAGTGTAATCAGCTGGAACATACACCTGCTAATACTAATCAGGCCTACCAACAGTCTCGCTTGGTAGCGCACGGAGAAGTCAGTCGGAAAGTCCCGACGACAAACAGGGGGCAGACTAAACTCTCTGCCTCCACACTTGAGTACTGTCAGGATTCACTGACAGGAAAAGGAGGACAGGAGCAGGCACATACACCTACTCCAAGCCCGGAATGGACGTATATCCCTGTTCCGGCGGCTGAAGTCACCAAGCATATTTTGTCAATGGTGAAAGAGCAGAAGCAAATTCCTGCTCATATTTTGGATGCTTGCCAGGATATCATAACATCTTCAGCATCATCTCAGGGACAGACACATAAATCTATCCCTAGCAGTGGAGTGACACATCAACAACTCACTCCAGAATAGACACACACATCTGTTCCAGTCCAAGAGGGTTATGGGGCATACTCCCCCATATCATATGGATAACCAAGTCAGGCACATACACCTGATTTGAGCGATGATCGTCAGCCTAACCTGACCATCTTTCCAGATCAGGCACATACACCTGCTCAGAGCAATCACTTTCGTCATCAAGTGGTTTCTAAAGCGAGTAAGAAGGCATCTAAGAAAAAGATCCGCCCAGCACAGTCAGGAGATCAAAGGCCAATCTGTAACCAAGCCTTGCTCGATGCTGGAGTTCTTGAAGCCCTCAGACATTTATCTGTCGGAATTCAAGATTCTACTCCCTTAGTTCCCAATAACAGGAACATTAATTTTGAAGGTCTTCAACAGACACTTCCTCATGAAGACTTGCTTCATGAAAATTCGGTCAATCTTGAAGTTTCTTCTTCAGATGAGAACCACAGGAACCCTCTGTGTGGTCAGAAGGCCAAGGAGCAAGAGATTTCATCTTTTGCTATAACCCATCATGATGGTCCTCCTCATGGTGATGAACTTCGCTGCGAAAGTCCTCTCCGCAGTAGTGATTCACGTTGTCTCGAAAATTCTTCAGAAGGCAATGTAGTGACGAGAAAGCCCTCCTATCTCGAGGCACTTGCAAACGTAAAACTAGTCATGTCTGATGCTTTACTATCGGCAGGTGAAACTCTTTCTCCATCAGAAGATAGCCTGGGGTTCAGGTTATTCTCCGAACCTTCCCTAGGTCATTCATCTTCCAGCATGAATAGTGATTCCTCTACCAATCTTGTTGAATCCGATGAAGCAACAAGGAAACACCAACTCTGGTCCAAACAGGTAGAAGAATCTTCATTTAATGATAAAGAGGAAATGATGAACATGAGGAAAAAACTGGCAAAAGGTGAAGCACCAGTCATGTTTTGGCCTTTGGCTGATTCCCAGTACGACATTCCAAAGATGTTGACGGATGATGGAATCCATGATATTCGTCTCAACATATGGAAAACTCTTTGTCAATTAAAGAAGAAGGTATTATCTTACGATGAATATGAAAATCATCTTAAGATAATAGAAGGGTTACAACGCCAGATTGATTTGGCATCTCTATCAGTCTCTCGGTATCCGAAGGCTGAAAAGCAACAGAGAACCCTTCAACGTTCATGCCTTGGAGCACTAAGAAGATTGCGTCAGTTAATTTCCAATGCTCCATATAATGTTCATATCAGAGGATGGGGTGTTCACGGAGCACTACATTTCACAGTGCTTTCCGGTCAGCAAAGCCCGCCGAAAATGGTCTCATGCAATGTTATTGCCCATGGCCGGCCACAGTCAATGGGCTTTGTTAATAATCAAAAGATTTCTCGAGAACAAGCTTCAACTAGTTCCTCTCAAAATCAAGTATATAGAGAACAGGTTGTTGAATTACTCCTACATCAAGCAGGCGAGAATATTGCACAAGCCTCTCGTCTGGAGCAAACACGTAATCAAATGACAGAAGTTTCGGAAATCATCCAACGGTCTGTTGAACCAGGTGATAAAAGTGGATACAGGTTAATGCATCCAGTTAATTTCCGAACTAAGATTCGTAAGATCAAGAGAGATTTCAAAACGATCTCAGACATAGCATGTCAAGAGACACCCCAGCTTGCCAGACTGGGGACTTCTCTAACCCAACCCTTAGAATCAACGAATGGGATTCGAGGAGTTGAGCGGAAGGAGCAGGAACACCCCCAGTCCACCGGACTGGGGACTTTTTCAAATCTTCAATCCCTTCCTCAGAGAAAGTCAGTATTCTCTCGATTAGGGAATAAGCCTCAAGCGGAACGAAGAGCCAAGATGTCAGGAGATTCTCTCCAAGTGACAGTTCTCCAAGAAATTCCTGAGGGATCAAGTCAACGGAATGCCATGTCTCATCATGGACATAGAAGGAGACAATATCATAGAAATGCTGATAGAAAGGATTCCATGCAATATGCATCCATTAATGTCATCAATGTCGTTGCTACTGATTCACCAGATGAGGTTCAATCAGAGGGATCAGACGAAGAGGTTCCTGCTCAAGAAGTCGCGCACACAGACCTAAATGAAGAAGGTGTGCGCACACGTAATCAAAGGCTTACCCAAAATCTGGGTATTCCTTCAAGTAACCCACTTCCCCCTCTCCGAAAAGGATCCAATAAGGGGAAAGGTAAGAATCAGGTTACTTCTCACCCTTCCTCTGAAGGAGGTCAATCGCTCTCATTAGAGCAAAGGTTTGCACAACAGGAGGAAGAGATGAAAGAATTAAGAAGGTTGAATGCAGAACTACTTCAGAGTAGTCTTCTTCTTAAGAATGCTGAAGTCCGACAGCCGAAGGAATTTGTTGTAACTACTGAGATGGATCAAGAATATCCTCCTTTGTCAGTACACCCACAGAGGTCTAATCCTACGGGTCAAACGCAACAACGGTTGGCAGCACTACCATCAGTTGCAGCACCAACCACCACGTCTGTCCAAGCTCCATTCATTGCACCTACCCAAAACCAAGTTCAACCTGACGTTTCTCAAAAGTTAATAACTACTATTGAGTCATTAACAGCTCGGTTAGAAACTATGGAAGGGAAACGGGTGCAAGTTCAACCTGAAAAGAAATTTTACCCTGAATGGGTAGATTCAATTTCTCCTCCATCCAGTTTTGGAAACCCTATTTTCCGTACTTTCAATGGATCAGGCGACCCTGAACAACATTTGACGCATTACGTATCTTGTTGTGATCCTATGATGGGAACTCCAGAGCAGCAAGAAGCAGTGAAACTCAGATGCTTCGTGCGAACCTTGCAAGGACCAGCTTTTGTCTGGTATACAAGCTTGAAATCCCGGTCAGTCATCGGATGGGAGGATCTTCGTCAAAAATTCCTTCTTCAGTTTAGCTCAACTTTGCCAAAAACGACAGTTTTTGATCTTACAAACTGCAAGAAAAGGGAGAATGAAAGAGTCTCTGATTTCATTGCTCGTTGGAAGGGATTAACGTATTCCGTGAGTTTATCACTCCCTCAGGAGGAATTGTTGCCAATCTGTGTGGCAAATTTGCGTGACGAATTACGCACGCCATTGATCCCTGTGAAATACACAGGAGGGTTTCGAGACCTTACTTCAATCGCTCAACAGATTGAAGATTCCCTTATACAGGCTAAGGTTAAATCTCATGTAATTCCATCAGCTCCAGGAAGAAGAATGGGTAAAGCAGAAACTGCTATAGTTATGCTTAAACAGGTACCTGTACCTATTTCTACTTCAAAACCTTCATCTTCTCGAAGAGCTCCACCTCCTGAACGCCAACAACAAAGGCTATTTCGTCCAAATGATCAAAAAGATCAACGACGAAAACAATTTGAGGATATGAAGAGTAAAACATACTCTTTCCGAAGTGAGCAAGTTCCTGGTTACTTCATTTCAGCTCTGGAAAATAATTTGGTTCAATTACCAGTGCCCAAGAGGCCAAACAAGGAAGGAGATGAAGACCTTCCCAATTATTGTCCCTTTCATCAAATGTTGGGGCATCCCATCCAGGAGTGTTTTGTCTTTAAAGACCTCCTGCAAAAGATGGTCGACTTGGGACAAGTCAAATTGAAGGGTTCTTCAGCTCATGTAGCGTGTATTACCGCTACAGATCCAGAAGAAGGAGGCGAGTGGCAGGAAGTCAAAAGCAAAACTGCGAAAAAAATATGATGATTGGATGGTCAGAAAGACAATCAATCGGACCCATTCCATTTTGCGAACACAATTGAAGAAGCCAATTGTGTCTCCTACAAAAGATGCAGCAAAGCCTCCATCAAAGGACAAATCCTTAAAAGGGCATCGCAATACAAAGAAGAAAGAGGAATCAGGAGAAGATGAGTATGCATCAAAGCCTAAATTGTCTTTGACTCTGGCAGATTTCATGCCATCTACTTCAAAGCAACGAGCACCGTCCCACCAAACGGCACAGCCTAAACAGGCTAACCAGGCAGAGTCTTTATCAGACGAAGAGTTAATCTTTGGTTCTGTTAATATGATTCAATTAACAGATTCATATTCCAGTCTTGATGAGCCTGAATTCCCTGTATCAAATAAGGGAACCCGAGGAAGTTCTAGAGGTTCAGGATATAGGGGAAGACGTGGATCTTTCCGAAGCCACTACTCTAATTCTACCCCTGCTAGCACTGTATATGAAGCAGAAACTCGTGGTAGAGCCCTTCAGCGAGCTCAAAAAGAACAAGCAAGTTCTTCTGCAAATGGCCAACTCAGCTTCGACACAGTCATTTTGGAAGACCGATTAAAGGTTCCATCTTCTTTATCTCAGCAAGTAAATGGATCTAATCAGTCTAATTTTCCAAAACCAAAGATGTTGCCAACTTCAATACAAGATGCATCAGCTTCCAAAGCATCTGCTTCCAAGGTACCTGCTAAACCGCATATTCCTATTGGGAAACGCAGGCCTCTAGATCAAAAGTATGATCTATTGAAACACTTGGCCCAAGTACCAGCCAAATTATCAATTTTGGATGCTTTGAATCTATCAAAAGATCTTTGGGAAGCACTCATCGAAGCTTTTTCAAGTCCTCAGGAGTTTGAAGCTGAAATTGCTACGGCTGAAATTTATCACATAGAGAATAATCCTGCAGAATGTCATGCAGTGATATCTTTTACTGATAAAGATGAAGATGATGTTGTGCATGGGCACATAAAACCTTTGTACTTATCTGGAAAAGTCAATGGTATAGATGTTCGAAGAGCTTTTATTGACAATGGTTCAGGAGTCAACCTCATGCCCATTCGCACACTTCGTCGATTGGGCCTCACGGAATCTGATTTATCTCCTTCTACCATGATGTTGTAAGGATATGATAAAAATGAACAAGAACCACTGGGAGAAGTTACACTCAGAACTCAGTTTGGAGATCTTGTTTCCAATTCTGATTTCATGATTGTTGATCAAGACTCAGCTTTCAATATCTTGCTTGGAAGACCCTGGCTACATCAGCATGCAGCTATTCCGTCATCATACCATCAATGTCTCAAATACTGTTTCGATGGTCAAGTTGGAACATTGTATGGTGATAAGGCCCCGTTCAAGACATGCGAGTCTCAATACATTGAGGCGGAATTTTATCACATGAAGGGAAGAGAAAAATCTACAATGAAGGAAATTACCAAAGTTAATGCTCCATATGGTTTGGAAAAAATTCCAATAAATCCATTTTCACATGTGAGTACAGATTATGTGTTACCTATCAGTCAAATTGACAAAATAGGCCCAAATCAAAATACTCTTATGGAAAGATCCATAATGTCAATTACGGCAATCGAGCCAGACAACATGGGAGAAATTGGTAACTTACCAAGCAGTGATGAAAGCATAAGTGGTGACGTTTTCATTTCGTCTGCTGAAATCCAACAAGTCTATACTTCGCTAATCAGGCCAGAAGAAGTTATAGAAACACCAGAGGTGAATATTGATGTCGATTCTCAATCCATCATCTCCTCTTTAATTTCCAAAGAAGACCCTTTATCATCAATAGGATCGGAAATGGAAGCTTCTTCTTCAAAATGTGAAAATTTTGACATCTCTTATGGTCATGAGAATTTCATTTTTTCATCTACTTTGCAAGTAGAAACGGAAGAAATAACACATGATGAAGAGGAAGAGGAAGATCTTAGAGATTCTCCTCCAGCATTTGAAGAGGGTATCTCTACCACTGTGGATGAACTCAGAGAAGTAAATCTGGGTACAGAGAAAGATCCACGCCCTACTTTAATTAGTGCGGCCATGACCCTTGAAGAACAAGAGATGTATATTTCTTTTCTAAAGCAAAATAAAGATATTTTTTCTTGGAATTATACAGAGATGCCTGGCCTTGATCCTGATGTTGCCACCCATCATTTGGGTTTGCCAAAAGAACATCGAGGATTCAAGCAAACCGCGAGAAGAACACACCCAACCTATGCTTCCAAAATCGAGGCTGAAGTGGATAAGCTTATCAAAGATTACTTCGTCAGAGAAGTTCAATATCCCAAGTGGTTGGCTAATATTGTCCCTGTAAAGAAGAAGAATGGACAAATTAGGGTTTGCATCGATTTTAGAGATCTTAATCGGTATTGTCCCAAAGATGATTTTTCAGTTCCGATTACAGAACTCTTAATTGATGCGACGGCTGGCTATGAAGTACTTTCTTTCATGGATGGATATTCTGGATATAATCAGATCCGAATGGCCCCAGAAGATGAGGAATATACAGCCTTCAGAGCTCCTCAAGGTGTGTTTTGTTACCGGGTGATGCCCTTTGGTTTAAAGAATGCAGGTGCAACATATCAACGCGCCATGCATCGTATCTTCAAACCTTTTCTAGGGAAATTTGTTGAATGCTATGTAGATGATTTGGTGGTTAAATCCAAACAACGTTTTGATCACTTGGCTGATTTGGAAGTCATATTCCACAAGCTTCGACAACATAATTTGAAGATGAACCCCTTAAAATGTGCTTTTGGGGTAACCTCAGGAAAATTCCTCGGCTTTGTTGTACTCCATCGTGGTATTGAAGTCGATCCTGAGAAGACCAAATCAATCCTTGGTATGTCACCTCCTCAGAATTTGAAAGAATTAAGAGGACATCAAGGACACTTAGCCTATATTCGGCGTTTCATCGCCAATTTGGCAGGCAAAAGTTTACCTTTTACCAAATTATTGAAGAAAGGAGTCACTTACCAGTGGACTAAAGAATGTCAAGAAGCATTTGATGTTCTCAAGAAATACCTCTTGAGTCCACCAGTACTCATGCCACCTGTTGAGGGTAGGCCTCTTATTCTCTATGTGACAGCTTTAGAGCGATCATTGGGTGCCTTTCTCGCTCAAAAGAATGATGCTGGGAATGAAAATAGTCTCTACTATCCTAGTAGAACTATGCTTGAAGCAGAAACCCGGTATTCGAGTATTGAAAAGTGCTGCCTAGCATTAATCTTTGCAGTTCAGAAACTGAGACACTACATGCAACATCACGAGGTCCAATTGGTATCTCGTAATAATCCACTCAAATTCATCCTTAGTCGTCCAATGCTTACAGGACGTCTGGCAAGGTGGGCGGTTATTCTACAGCAGTTCGACATCCAGTATGTGTCTCAAAAGGAAATTAAGGGCCAAGCTCTGGCTGATTTCTTAGCTGAACATCCTTCAGTGGAAGACACGTATTCAGATATCGAACTCCCTGATGAAGAAATTTTCTCTATTCAAGAGAGTCCTCAAACATGGGACATGTATTTTGATGGTGCTTCTAGAAGTCCAACAGGGAAGAAAATGGAAAATCCTAAATTCAACAAAGTTGGTTTAGGAATTGTGCTCATTTCTCCAGACAAGGCAGTGTTACCTTATTCCTTTTTGTTGTGGGGAGGTGGTACCAATAATGAAGCTGAATACCAAGCTCTCATTACAGGCTTGGTGTTAGCACTTCAAGCACAAGTGAATCACTTAAAGGTGAAAGGTGATTCAGACCTGGTAATCAAACAATTCAATGGGGATTATGCCATCAGAAAAGAAGAATTAATCCCTTTGTATGATTACGTCAGAGAGTTAATGTCGGAATTCCCTTCAGAACCGACATTTTCTTATGTCCCAAGATCACAAAATGCTCAAGCTGATGCACTGGATAATATAGCCACAGCTTTAGCAGATCCAAATCGGGACGAGACAACCATCGGTATTTCCCACCGTCGTGCAATTTCACCTTATGTTCAAGTCAGAATAGAGGAAATTAATGAAATTAGTCCCATTCCTGAACTGTATGGTCATACTACAGGATGGATGTCACCTATCAAGGAATACCTTCAAAATGGAACACTTCCACCTGATAGAGCCGAGAAAGAACAAATTCGGCGACGTGTGGTCAATTTTACTCTTTATGATGGTCCAAACCACCTCGAGAAAATTCTCTACAAACGTGGTTTTGATGGAGTTCTCTTCAGATGTATTGATGGTGAAGAGACAATGGCTGTCATAAAAGAAGTGCATGCAGGAGTCTGTGGTGCCCACCAGTCTGGACATAGATTGTCTGATCAAATTCAAAGGCTTGGATACTTCTGGCCTTCAATGATACAAGATTGTGTTAATTTCAAAAAGAAGTGTCATTCATGCCAAGTATATGCCAACTTCATTCATCAACCTCCAGAGTTGCTTCATACAGCTAAATACTCATGGCCATTTTCCACATGGGGAATAGATGTGGTGGGACCTTACCCTTCAGCTACGGCCAAGCAGTTTAAGTACATTCTTACTGCTACTGATTTCTTTTCCAAATGGGCAGAGGCAGTACCTCTCAAAGAAGTCAGTTCTAAATGCATAGTTAGCTTCATCAAGTCTAACATCATTTCTAGATTTGGTGTCCCTCATACCATATTGACGGGCAACGGCACCAACTTCTGTTCTTCTGAGGTAAAGAAATTGTATCAAGAATACAACATTAAGTCCAACCATTCATCTCGATATCATGCAGCGGCTAATGGCCAGATAGAGGCCTTCAACAAAACTCTTTCAAATATACTGCAAAAGATGGTGGATAAAGATAAGAGGTCATGGCCTGATAAACTCTATCATGCTTTATGGGCTTATCGGACTACCACTCGCAATGCAACGCGGTCTACTCCATATTCATTGGTATATGGAACAGAAGCAGTCTTACCAATTGAAGTTCAATTGCCCTCACTCAGAATAGCCATTTGTGATCAATTATCAACAGATGAGCAATCCCAAAAGCGGTTGAATGAATTGAAACAGTTAGATGAGAAAAGATTGTGCACTTTGCACCACTTGGAAATCTATCAGAATCGAATAGCATGAGCTTTTAACAAAAAAGTTCGTCTTCGTTCATTCATTCAGGGAGAATTGGTATTGGTTCTCAGAACACCAATGATACCAGGAAAGAAGCCTCCCAAGCTTGAACCAAAATGGGAAGGACCTTATTCAATACATAAGGTCTACTCCAATGGAGCGTATTCTCTGATCTCAATGGATGGAGAACACATCACGACTCCAACTAATGCCAGATTTCTGAAGAAGTATTTTGTATAAACACAAAATATTGTTTCCAGAACCAAGACTCTTACAATTGTGTCATACAGAAATGGTCCAGTATGACCTTAAACTACAACTTCGTCCAACATGACGTTAAACTGTGTCATACAGAAATGGTCCAGTATGACCTTAAACTACAACTTCGTCCAACATGACGTTAAACTGTGTCACCTTCAATGTCCAAGATGAAATTAAACTATATTGTGTCCTAGCAACATGACATTAAACGGTGTGGCACTTTCATCGTCCATCATGACGTTAAACTGTAAAAAGTCCCCAGAACTGATATCTTCATATTGGTTCACCTTAGTCCTAGCTACATGACTTTAAACTGTACAACACCAGTTCGTCCTTGCTATATGACGTTAAACTATACAGCAATGGTCCAGTATGACTTTAAACTGCAACTTCGTCCCACATGACATTAAACTGTGAAAAAGTTCCTTAAACCGTCCAGTATGACCTTAAACTGCATCATCCCTGGTCCATGTATATGACCATAAACTATTTTCAAATCCCTTATGTCCAGCAAGACGTTAAACTGTGACGTCCTAAATTACATGACGCTAAACTGTATAAAAGTCCCTCACGTCCGGAAAGACGTTAAACTATATAATCTCAAAAGTCCAGTATGACATTAAACTGCACCATTCACGGTCCATGCATATGACCTTAAACTATTCGCACCTTCGTCCGACATGACGTTAAAATGGTACACTCTTTTGTCCTTACTGCATGACATTAAACTGCACAGTCCCCCTTTCGTCCAATATGACGTTAAACTATTTTATCCCCATCGTCCTAACTACATGACGCTAAACTGTACAGAAAATCCTTGATAGGTCCTACATAACATTAAACTGTACATCGTTAAGGTTGTTTTTACCTCTTGTTTCTCACACCGAGTATGACTCACGTGAGCTTAGAGCGAACATCAACCATAACACTTCCTTTGGGCCACTAACCATGTGTACGTCCCAACAATATTTTTTATTAGATCATTGTCCACAAGAACAACTTGATCATTGATTCATTCTTTAATTGAACTACACGGACTTTGATCCTTGCCCTCCAGGCTGGGTATGTAGGAAACCTCCCAAGGTTCAAGCCCAAAAACAATCTCTTCACATCGGTTCACCACCATCTCATATGATGATGATTTGTGAAACCGCCCCTGGAATCAATATCTTTACATTGATTCACTTTCGTCCTTGTTATATGACGTTAAACTATAAAACACTTTTGTCCGGTACGACAATAAACTACAATATTCTTTGATTTCCTCATTTGAGAAGGAACCATTATTAACATTGATTCTTTTTCAATCATGGTTTTCATTTTCAAAAGACTACGTACATACATGGTAATGCCTAAACTTTTTATCTTAGGTTAAAACCATCATTTCACTAAAGTCCCCTTTCACCCTTCACATGTACGAACCAAATTTGTACAAAGGGTAGTTCTAGAACTACGTGGACTTGATTCCCATCCTTATGGGATACGTAGGAACATTCGAGTGTCCCTCGAATCCAGTCCCAAGTCTTTTGGGCCTAACCCCAAATTTCACTTTCAGTCCCTTGGCTGAAAAGTCTTCATGAAAACACACACTGTGTATTCATTATTATGGTACGAATTATATGACCTTAAACTAAGATCACTCATACTTTTGTCCTGCACGACGTTAAACTACATTTCAAGAACTACGTATGGATTGATTCTCATTCTTATGAGATACGTAGTGAAGTCCAAAATTTCAATTTAGGACCCAGCCACAACATGATTATGGTTTTCATTGACCTATGTATCTCTATATACATTGGACAATACCCATCTTTATGTATTATAATCCTAACCTTAAATATTTTCAGATCTTCATAACCCTTTTCATGAATTCTAGTCACAAAAATGTCAAACTTCTGAGAATTCTTTTGCCTGACTATGCAGCACGTGCCCATAGGTGGCCTTGCATAAACAGTCCACATAACAGACTTGTCAGCCAAAAGATACTATTTTATTTAACTATGCAGCCAATGCCCATAGGTGGCCCTGCATATTTCAACCCCCTAACGGGTTTTGTTAGATAATAGTATCTTCATTCTTGGGAAGAATGCCTCTTTTGTCCTTATTTGTCTTAAAACGACAGTATGTAGGGATCTGCAAAAAATAGCCATCCTTAACATATTTGTCCCATATCCTTTTTCATGATCTGAAAGTATTCAAGTCTATGGTTTATTCTTCTTCCCTACGTTTGGGTCAGACCTTCGTAGGAGTGATATTCATCCAGTTCTTCGATATTCTTGTTTGGAAATATCTTCTCCATATTCAAGTACCTCTTTCCATACAACAAACTCTATGCTTTAGAAAATTTGAATCTCCATAAACTTTCACTGGCTTTTAGCACTAGGAAAGTAAATTTCTGGGAGTTCTTTTGTCTGACTATGCAGCACGTGCCCATAGGTGGCCTTGCATAAACAGTCCACATAACAGACTTGTCAGCCAAAAGATGCTATTTTATTTGACTATACAGCCAATGCCCATAGGTGGCCCTGCATATTTCAACCCCCTAACGTGTTTTGTTAAATAATAGTAACTTCATTCTTGGAAACTACTTCTTCTAATACCTTTTAGCTCTTTTTTCATATCATTCCTCAGATTCAAATATTCTTAAGCCATAGTTTACATTTTTTCCCTCATACTTGAGTATGGTAAATATGTTTTCAGATAAATTGTCAAGGAATTGAATCCATTTTAATCCATTTTCGGTCAAAGCTATTTCGACCTTAAACATTAGCCCCTTTATGTCCGGCGTGCATGACTTTAAACTGCCCACACAAAAGACAAAGGAACTCTGAATAAAAGTCAAGTTCCAGCTCACTAAATATACATTTTTTGTATGATTTAGGTAATATTGAGCAGTTAAAAGGTTCAAAGTTTGTAGGGTTATTTGTAATAATCCTAGTAAAAATCAAACTATGCTTACTAGGCCCATTGGCTTAAGTAAATTTGAAGCAGGTAATGGAAGAATTCAAGTACAAATGATTGAAGACAAAAGTGTTTTTCATTGATACACAAGAGTTAGAAGGACATCCACAGATTGGAATCTCTTCTCTTTTTCAATAATTACAGAAGATTGTCAACATAAGTCTTCATTTGATGTATAGCATCCTGAGCCTTATCAACAGTTACTTGAAGCTCGTGCACTTGACCAGCTTCACTCTTTTCAGCTTGCTGAAGTGCCTTCTTAGCATCTGCAACGGCTTTCATGCCATTCATATGAGTTTCATCCAATGATTTATTAAGCTGATCAAGTTCCCCAGTAACAGCATCTAACTGTTGCTGGAGTTGCACCTGCTGGACGACCTTTTCTTTGATTTTTTGCTTCAGATCCTTCATCTCGACAGCACAATCAGCTTCAGCCTGGGATATCGCAGCCTCAACTTCGCCTATGTTGACTGACAATTTCACTCTGGTCAAATCTTCGCGACTTATCTGCATTTGCTCCCTCCTGAAAATGATCTGTTTCACCGCAGCATGGATCTTTTCATACCCAAAACCACCAAGTCCCATTATAACAAATTGGGATGACAATCGGGAAATTTTTGATGGTAGATCTTCTAAAGGCACCCCCAATATGATGTTCCATATGTTATTCCATGCCTTACGTCGTGAAAAGCTGAATGCTTTAAGCATATCTGGATCTGATTCAATATCATCGTCAGAAGGGGGTATGTAATCTGGAATTAGCGTGCTTAGGGAGGTGCCTTGTCCAGCTCTTTCCCCCCTGACTTGTGCTTCTTCACTTTCAATTCCCATTAGGACAGAGGCTGATGCCTCATCTTCGGGTCTAGTCATTGCAGTTGATGGTCCTGCATGATTAATTGAAAGATTTAGTCAGCTTCAAAGGATAACAAAAGAATGGATTGTCTTGCGAATAAAGTACAATCACAAATATTGTCATCCATTACCCAATGGTGGTTCAGCAACCTGAGAAGACTTCTCCTTATCTTTCCCAGTTTCAACAGGATTTTCAAGATGGGTCTCAGGAGAGTTTATTGGATTTAGATCTACTTGAGCTAATGTTTCTGCAATGATAGGGTTGACATCAGTGTCCACACCCTCTTCGGGCATTGGCAGTTCAGCGTCTTCTACGGAAGAAACTGCATATTATTTTACATCATGGTTAGAAGTATATTTTTTTAAGAAAAAATTTGGGCGAAGGGTAACACTCACGCCCAAGGTCTTCTAAATCACATGACAACTCAGCATGATTATAAAATTCTTCAAAAGTCATTCCTTGATTCATCATTTCATCTAATGATACTTCAGAATCTTGATTAGTCTCACCAGTGGGAGCATTTGCCACGTCTTCTTGCCGACTTATGTCCTGCAACCCCTGACCCTGGACAGCATCTTCAGTAATAGGAGGGATACTGGGAATGGATGGTAGCTCTTCTCCAGGAGCAACCAAGTCAGCCTGAGTCTGTGATTGTTCTACAGTACCCTCCATGACATTTGAAGAAGGATCAGTCCCTTCCCTCAAGGGAGAAATTGAAGAAGCCCCTACAATCCTCGGAAATATGAGTAACCATATGATTATGGGCATAAACTCATGATTGTTCGAAGGGCTTACCACTGCTAATGAAATGTTTAGCTAGGGATTTCCTCCTTCGTTGCCTTGGCTTCTTTTTTTTCGGAGTATTAGTAGTCTCCCTAATTGGCACTTGGATTGGCGAATGAGAGTCTATGTCCAGTGCCTCATTCATGGCCTGCTGGCCTGGAGATATCTTGCCGGGTTCGCGAGGAGAATCAGCAGCAGCCCCGATAGCGGTACCACCAGGGCTATATTGTGGCGAAGGAACCCCGGTTCCTTTCTTTGCAAGCTGCAAGATGAAGAAAATAACTTCCTTAAGTAACAAAGCTTCAACTAAAATCAAGTTGCAAAGAAAATAAGGAAGGAAAACTTACATCTTCAGGAGCCACGTACTCTTGCCATTCCTCATCTCCAGAACCACCATCCCCCTCAGTGGTTCCACGATCAATCATTTCCTTCACCCGCCTGGTGATAGGAACCGAATTATCGGTGGCATATATGAGCATTTCCAGCTCTCAGATGTAAGCTCGCACTTCATTGGGGTTATCTCCGTATTTAAGGTCTTTAGAAGCTAGAAGATATCCTATCCCAGGAAGTTGTAGGCCCTCACACAAATCCAGCCAGGCGGTCTCAGTATCACAGTATAAGCTCTGCCATAGCTGAACAGCCTCTGGTCTTAGATATAAAGGCTTTGAGGAAGGTCTTACAATTTTTGATTTTAATTTCTTCCCGACTCCTGCAACTACAGATAGAGAATAAGAAAGTGAGACTTATTACTTTATAAAGTAGCAGTGATTGAAGTTATTACAATCAAATAACTCACCAGGAGCTGATGGAGTTGGTCTTTTAACTCTGGCCGGAGGATTGTATCGTGCACGAAACCGTTTTGCTGCCGGTTGTGCCTCATCATCACCATCGTGATAATCCGATGAGTCAGTTCTAGAAGAGGAGTCTGTTGAACCTATTTCAGGTGGAGAAGCGTCACCTTCATGAGGAAGAGTTTCTTTCTCTACAGTCCTCTTCCTCTTTCCCACTTGATATACTAGGTGATTCAATATCCCTTTAGGGTATGATGCTATCCAGTGTTCGACATAAAACGTAGTCAGATAATGTGCCGCTTTTTCAACTGGTAGATCAAATACTACCCCAGTCTTCTCTCTTGATGTCAGCAACCATAGTTGTCGAGCAACCATCGGATGTTGCTCTAACCTGACATGTACTGGAGGGGATACAACAATCTATTTCAAACATTTGAATTGGCGTGAAAATCTATATGGAGCATAGGCCTCGCATATGATTTCTCCATCAATCCTGGCTACTAACACGCCATCCCTGCAAGCTAGCATGTATGCCCTCAAATCCAAATGGGCTTTCCCATCATCAACAAACCGCCAAGATGGCGGACTTCCATAAGGAAAGAAGTTGAATTCCTTATACATGCTTAGTCTTACTTTCATGTCATAACCATTAACATCAAATGGAGCAATTCCAGAGAATGCTTGCACTGACGGTCTGAAAGAGCTTCCAGTAATTTGTAATCCATTCTGTACATTGTAAGTCCTGAAGTGAGTGGCGATCCATCCCCACAAAACCTGGAATGGTCCCACTATTCTTAAAGGAGATTTACCCTGGAAGACGTGAAGTAAACTCCTGTGAATCTTTGCTAAAATGGGGGTAGCTAACCCAACAATTTTTCCCTCAGCCAACTTGGCCGCAATGATGAAGGTCCCTGGCCTAACGCCTCCCTTCGAATCCCTGACCGGTAAGAGATAAACAATGAGCCACATTGCCAAGAAACCCGCCAGACGAGTTTTCTTTGGAATTCTTTGATTCACTTCATAGCCCCATTTTTCAAACTCTCCTGCTTCTAGAGTTGGCCAGAATGTGCCAGGAGCCCCTCTCTTCTCAGGTTTTGGACAAGTGGTAGGACGTCTGGGCCGGGTATCCTTGGATTTCTTCTTCTTGGATCCTTTTTCTTTTGGCTCCATCCCTTTCTTCTCAGTTAGAAACACATTCATCCATTCTTCCGGATGAATATCTTTTCTAAAATGAGTTAATGAGGTCTCTGAACTCTTGAGCCTGTGAAAGATTTTAAATAATTCTCGAGCCAAAGCAAGAGTCTTCTCTGGATCATTCCAAGTCACCTTGGGAGGAATGAATTCATCATACATATCACCCAAGATTGGAGCTCCTGAAATCTTGTGGACATCCCACAAACTGATACCTACTTCTCCATGAGTCAAATGGAAAGAATTAGTCGCTGGGCTCCAGTGGCTGAGTATCTCTGGCACGAAGTTATCATGTCTGTAAATATATGTTTGCCCAACCCAAACAGCCTCATATATTGCAGCTCTCTTCAGATCCTCAATAAACTCTGCGCAAGTCTGTCGCACCCAGTAAACCCACATCCAAGTTGGCTTCACACCTCCCCCAGGACGGAAATCCCAACTTTTCTTCCAGCCTTTGGATTGATCCATCTGAGCATTTCAGAAGATTGATGGATGACAATGTGGTTGAAGCTAAGGTGTATGTTTTTTCAGATCTGGTGTGCAAGGGCTATGATGCATCACATAAGCCTTCTCCACTGTTCCAGCAGTTTGAAATACTCCTCCGCCTGAGATATTTGCTGAAGCAAAATTGGTATAATTCTGAAACCAAGAAAATGGAAGATAATTATTTACTTCTGGAATAATGACTTCTTGCAGATGACCATGACCATACAAAGGTAGATAAGTGCAGTGAGGAAAGTCGCGATGATATTTCTTCATATACTTAGCCAAATCTGGAAGAGTACTGTTTTTGACAGTATAGTAATCAGGGCCAATGATATTCATCATATCATCTATCCGCTTGCTAGCCAGTTCATCAATTAATCCAGGTCTAAGAGCCATTGAATCTGCACAGGAGTTGAATAAATTAAACTCTTAAGTGGGTTTATTTTTTTAAAATTTGTGAAAGAATTTGGAAAAAATGGCTAAGGCATTAAGGCGCGCAAGTATGGAGATGTCGCGCAAGTGGTACATGTGCCGCGCAAGTTTATGTCGCGCAAGTATTACCGCGCAAGCCCTATTACCTTGAGAGTAGCGCGGCAGCGAGGAAACAGTGAAAACAAGAGACTTGCGTGGCGACTAAGACTTGCGCGGCGAGAGCTCAAGAAATCCGGAAATCCAGATGCATGTAACGGAGATGAGGCCGGGTATTTATAGGCTCGAAAGCCTACCTGCGCGCCGTACCCAGAGCGCTTAAGGCCTGCGCGACGCAAACTTGTGCGCCACCCTCTTCGCACTGAAGACATGTGCGCCACCCTTTTCCTTTGGAGGGATTCGATTTCCTCAGAGTCAAATCCTCATTTCTCTCCGGATCCAACTCTGAGGGGGGACTTTTGTTTACGCTCCTTTCGTCATAGAATCTAAAGGTCAGAAAAGGGAATATCTCAGCTGAAAGTGATTCATCCTTTGAAGAAAACATCAAAAATCGACAAAGGCATGAAAAAAGGATCAACAGCAAATCCACCGCGCAAGTGATACCACTGCCGCGCAAGTATACTTGCGCGCCTACCTTGGTCGCGCAGGTGACTTGCGCGACCTAATTGGTAACCGCCCGGTAACCGCCCTGGGTCTTCTTTTGCCTATAAATAGACCCTGTGGGCCCCCCATTCGAGAGGATCTTTTTCCAGAAACTCGGATTGAAGATCCCGAAGCCCAAGTCTCTTCTCAAAGCTTCCAAAACACTTCTAAGGTAATTTCTTACCTAGAATGGAAGATCTAAAGAGAAGAAGGAAGGCCTAAGTGTTGAAACTTATCAAACACTTGCACGCCGACTTAATTCCTTCAATATAAATTGCGCGTCCCTTCTCTGGAAGAACCTCAAGAGGATTGTAAAGGGTTTTCAAAAGAGTCGCTCAAGCATTTCAATGCTGGTTGAAAATCGTGCAAGTACCACTCATGTCGCGCAAGTATACTTGCGCGGCCAATACTTGCGCGCCGCCGCAGGACTTGCGCGCCTTTAAAGACTTGCGCGCCCCTATCTTTTTGGGTGCCCATCTTTCCCATTTTACCCCTCTTAAGCCATTTCACCTTTCCTATTCAAGATTCAGTCTTCAAGATACTCTTCAAAGCCATTTATGGCATGATTTCTTGATTTGATATCCTTGTCTGAAAGGAATTCTGTGAAATATCTCTCAAAGTCTAGTGATTTAAATATCTTTATGTCACCAAAGATTGAGAGTTCATTTATTCAACCTCATCCTTTAAAATGAGAGAATCCTTAACCTGGGTCTCCTTTTCAGGAATAATCCCTAGTTATAAAACCTTTGATCTGGGAATCTTCCTCAGGAGTAAGCCCCAATCAAGTCCTCTAATTTTGGGCATCTTTCTTAAGAATAAACCCCAACCTCAAATATGGGCATCCCCCTCAGGAGTAAGCCCCAAACCTTAATCCCTAACCTGGGTCTCCTTTTCAGGAATAAGACTCAGTCATAACCTTGGGCTTCCTTTTTAGGAGTAAGCCCCAAATCCCTAACCTGGGTCTCCTTTTCAGGAATAAGACTCAGTCATAACCTTGGGCTTCCTTTTCAGGAGTAATCCCCAAGTCCCTTAACCTGGGTCTCCTTTTCAGGAATAAGACTCAGTCATAACCTTGGGCTTCCTTTTCAGGAATAAGCCCCAAGTCCCCTTAAACTTCTCTTAACCAGTCATAAATTACCTTTGATTTGGGTTTCCTTTTCAGGAATAAAACCCAACCATAAGTCCCCTCCTAACTTGGGCATCCTCCTTAGGAGTAAGCCCCAATATTAGAGTATTCAAATCTCCATGAAGCACATATAACTTTGTGGACCCTGTTCATGGATTTTCTCCCTAAAAGTAAATCCTAAACCTTCATCTATCTGGGCAGTCATCCATACATAAGCCCCAAACAAATTCTTATGATTGCATCTTTTATGGCACAATTGTCTAAATTTTACCAATACCTCTTGTTTCTCACACCGAGCATGACTCACGTGAGCTTAGAGTGTAAAAGTAATTATGACATTCATCTTTGAGCCATCAATCATAAACATCATATCTCATTCCTCGAACTATGTGGGTTCTGATTCCTTTTCCAAAAGAAAGGATATGTAGGTAGCCCATTTATGGGTTTGATCCCAACTTTGAAATAATCTCTGTCCTTCTGAATGACGACAAACTTCAAGTGCCCCACTGAGTGGCTTTAAAACCAGCCTGGTCATCATAATGACCAAGAGACTTTTATATAAATGTTTTGAAGGATACCATTGACCAAGAATCTCTAAACAGATATGGATGATTCTCTATTGATGAAGAACCTCGAATACATATAAAAGATTCTCTAAATTTCTTGCATATTTAATCATTGATTGTTAAAACTAAAGAAGAGCACATTTTATACTTGGTAATGTAATAAGGATTCAAGAACATAACTTAAATCTATAAAGAGAGTCCCGGAGTAGATAATAATTCCCCTCAAAAAGGTGTGATGAGTCCGACCTCCCATCCTCTCGACCAATGCAAATTCCCAAGCCTCATTAGCCCACAAGCTAATGAGCGCCTGCCTTTGGAAAGTAGGTCCAAACGGATGTGGAATCATTGGATGTTTCTGGTTCTACGAACAAACCCGTTAGAAACCGATCAGAACGTTTGAATCTCCCGTCCAGGAGGTCATCCCCGGATTCCGCGCGAAACAAAAATCTTATTTTTAGTCTTGGCACGAGGCCTTAGCTATGTGGTTATGATAGTATGGCATTATGCATTCCATCCTTATGAAAGTGGTTATTGATATTGCATGTGATTATTCGTTTAGTAGAATATCCATGAGAATAAGTAAATGGAATTATTTCATTTTATTTTTTCCATACTATGTTAGTGTTGAAGTTTAAAAGGCTTTTTTAGTTATACATTGCCTTAAGTGTTTATGCTTATCTATTAAAGCTTCTACTATATTATTATCCTTACTGAGCATCTGAGCTCACCCCTTTCAATGTTTTATTTTTCCCAGGATTGTGAAGAAGTAAATTATGAATGGCCTGCAGGAATAGTATGAGTGTGGAATATGGAGACTATGTTGTTGTAGTTTTCATTTAATGATGTTATATAAACTTTATTAATGTGTCTAGTTATTACAAGGCTACTAAACTAATCGGTCTTTCGAGACTTTATCTTTCTTGTGATCATTCCAATGTTATGTAATAATACACCGACTCTGGGTAACTGGGGTCGGGGCGTTACAGTTGGTATCAGAGGAAGTTTAGTACAAAACATGAAAGCTAGATTTAGATAAACTCTGATTAGAGCACGTAGAACTAAGATGAACTTTGAGGATTAGTATAGATGAACATCCTATAGTTTTGGTATTGTAGAGATTTTGTGAGTTTTTAGAGAAATACATCCCTATCTGGATACGAGCAGGTAGAGGCGGCTCTGGCACAGATGTACCTAGGGTTAAAACCCAAAAACACCACTTTGATCTAGACTCGAACGGGAACTGGTGCATGACAACGGGTCTTACTGCACTCTTGGTTATGATACTCCCGGGGGATATACTTAGGATAATTTACATTTTCTTTACAAACCGATTTGAAGTATTATATATATAAGATGAGAGTAAATGACCTTGGTTAATCCTAATGTGTTTCTAATTGTGAAAATGGTGACATGTTAATCTCTAAATGATTTTATGACTACTGTTACTCACAAAATTCTTTCTGGTTTTAGTCAATGGATGGATTTCAAGGAAGTCATAGTGAATTTGAGAATGATGTACAAGGTGGGAACGGTGGTGGAAATGAGCAACAAAATTGAATGTTGATGGGTGTAAAAAATATCGTCTTTATGCGCAATCAATTTTCAAAAAATATGATCAACAATATATATATTAAGAAATTACTGGACTCAACAAAGAAGAGAAATGTGATGAATGATAAGAGCTCTAGTAGTGGAGACCATGGAGAAACAAATCCTCAATTTACATCATGCAGGAAATGTGGAAGGAGACACCCAGGAATGTGTCTCAATGGGACAAAGAAATAATTTACGTGCGGGAAGGAAGGAAATAAAGTGAATAATTGCCGAAGAAAAATGAAGAGTACTATGGAAGAAGATAAAAATTGTCCCACGAATCCATTTATAGTCATTTGCTATAAATGTAGGGGGTCTGGCTATTATCCGAGTGAATTCCCTATTCTATAGGATATTTTCTTGGTCAAAGAAGAAGCTATGTGGAAATAAATGGTTGGAGAAATTTTTATAAAGTATTAGTGCTCCTTGTTGATGGGTATACTTTGGAATAATTTTCTCTTGTATTTTTAACCCTGCAGTTTTCCATGTGAGAATGATATTTGAGGAAAAATTATCTTTTCTCTTGTGGATATAGTTATAAATAACCATTTGGTTATATATGGTCGTTGGGTTTGTGGGAATTATAAGTTATCATAATTTGGGATGAAAATGCAAGGAATGAGATAAGTTTTTTAGTTAAATTATGTTATGGTTATTTTGAGGAATTTATCTCATTTTGGTAATGTTATAAAATATAATTTTTGAAAAAGGACAACACACAGACTATGTGACAACCCGTTGGGTCAGAAAAAGCTGTGGGAATCGAACCCACAACCAAAGTGCAATTGGGATTTATCACCTACAACTGGACTACATGAAGTCCCTGGTTAGTGTGACTATTATTTTTAGTTAAATGATTTATTAATAAATAATAATTTGATTTGGGATCTTATGTCTTATCAAATTAATACCCTTAGTATAGGAAAATAATTTGGTGATTAAGTGATAGATGTTATTTTGGAAGTTGTTCTCGTTGTTGTTAACACTATATGCCCAAGGAAAATAGAATAGTATGGGATTTCATTTGAGGAGTAATGGTGGATTTTTATCTATGTTTTTATTGTGGATTTATAGTGATTTGGGTTGTTCATGGAAATGATTAGGTTAATTACATTTAAGTATGTGACTTTAAGAGTAATTAATGTCATTTGGAGATACAACTTAACGTGGAAGACTACATTCTTATAAGTTTTGAGTTTCAATATTAATTTGGATTATATTGAAGGATTTTAAGGAAAATTGATTATTAAATGGTATTTATTTAACTTTGGGGTATTGATGGTTTAATTTTAGAAATTAAGATTAGTGTTTTTTTCTCAAATGGAATATCCATTTGGGGGGTCATCAGATATTATACTAACCATTTTTGTTTTGATTAATCTCTAAAGAAAAGGTAAATATATAGTTTATCCTACGTGGATCATGTATTTCTATAGAAGTTTATTCGAGCTCTACCATTGTGACCAAGTCTTCTTGAATACTCATTGTTCAAAAAAATGAGTTAGTGGTAAAAAGTTATTAAAGAATTAAAATCTACTTAAAAATTAAGTATATATCTTTATTTTCATAGTCAATATCATAAATGAATTCATCATCCTTTTGTAATGTAACTTAAAACAAAAAAACATTGTCCGTTTACTTTTCCTACTGGGAGACTAAGGACCGTTTGTCCCAACACAAGTTTGTGATTTTCTTATTGTTAACTTTCTCCTGATAATGTTTTCTATCCCTCTCCATTAGAACTGAACACTTAGTTTATCGTCCATATCCATTTTTTCCTACATGGAATCCAAGTATGAGTTATCTTGGGTGACCTTTATACCTCTCTTCCTTTCTTTTAAAGTGATAGTTTTATAGACACTTTTTCCGATGTGGAAATTACATTTTATTCTCAAGCCCAATTTTAAAAAAAATTGCGAGGAAACAATTTATTGAAGGAGGGGAGAATGTAACACCCCAATCTTCCATGGTACGTTTCCCTTTGAATAAATAAATGGCGTGCATTGTACGCAACTTCGAGATTCTAACACACCACAACCAATAAAACT
This sequence comes from Viscum album, assembly GCA_963277665.1. Lineage (NCBI taxonomy): Eukaryota > Viridiplantae > Streptophyta > Magnoliopsida > Santalales > Viscaceae > Viscum > Viscum album. The sequence goes on from OY728156.1 coordinate 103,472,565, forward strand.
AGACGTTATGAATAGTAATACCTACTTTTTGAAATTTTATAAATTTTATCTTTCAAAATGGAATTCATTTTTGTATTATTAATATAGAAATTAGCTTTGGGTGATTTTTTGGTACTTTTCTGATAACTTTCATATTTTGATGAATAGTGAAAATTAATAAATTTTAATTAAAAACAACTTTTTTGATCGAAATAATTAATAGTGATAAATTATTAATTTGAGTGGTTTTAAAGTATATTTAGAATATATTTTTACCATTTAATTCAATGTTTATAATTGGAAATAATTTCACAATTAAACCAGACATAAACAAGTTCCAATATTTTGATAGTTATTATCTCTTAAAAACACACTTTGTTTTAACAACGAGAATTAATTTTAAATTAATTTCTGCCACTTATGTGTTTTGAATTTGGAATAATGGATTTCATATTTGGAATATGTATGTTCAAATTGTGTAAATAGGTAACTTTTATTTGTAGACATTTTGAATAATTATTTCGGTAAATATTTTATTTACCATGATTAACAGGTAAATCTGGTAAATAAGGGTTAAAAAATAATAATATTATAATACAAATTTACCCTAAAACGTATCCTCACATTATTGGTTGAAACATTTCTGACCATGTGAATATTTGGGTCGATTTTGGGACCCCATGGAGCCACTTGTAAGTGATAGGGACAATTTATTTTAATAAAGTTAAAATGAATACAAAAATGACACAAGCATATATCTTTTAGCAAAAAAATTGTTACATAGGGTTATATATGTTGGATTTTCGACTATAAATATTCATTATAAAGATTAAAAAATTTAATACATAATAATAGTTTATCTGTACTTTTTATACATTATATAATTTAATTTAGTTATGACACAATGGTGATGGAGTAATTACTAAATTAGTCAAAAATTAGAATAATTGATATTATAAATATCCAAATAAATGTAATTTGAGACTTTTTATAAATACCAATAATTTATTTGGATAATATGACATGTTAAGAGTTATTTAATTAACTTTTTTAGAAGTAATAATTTTGTTATAATTTTTTAAAAAATCATTATTGAATAGTGTCAAAATTGACATAAAAGAGTTTTTTAAAAAAATATTATATTATTAATTGATATTAAATTACTAAAAATATAAGGTTCGTAAGAGAGACTTATATCATGATAGGTATATCATTAATGGACCACTTGGGGGTTTCTTGGAAGTATATAGTATGTTTATTAATCATATAATATAAAAATACAAAGAGACATTGTAAAAGTGAAACTAATTAACTAAGAGTTAATACATAAAGACAAGGTTAATATAGTAACCCAAACCTATATAAATCCTATTGGTTGAGTTGTTTTAGACCTATACCCACGTTAACCTTTAAATAATCCACTTTGGAGCCATTAGAAACCGAATATTAATTTATTATAAAATAATATTTCTAGCTTTTCCAAAGGTGCCCCTCACCCCTCTTATAAAAGGGCACTCCCCCTTCTCATTAATTCACACCTTCAAAGCCTTTTGGATCAGACAACCCCTGACCCAATAATCTATCAACTTCCCTCACTACAACCTAGAGTCCTTAGTTTGATCATAAAGCCAACCTATGGAGCTCTTTTGATCAAATCAAAAAGAAGAACCCGAAGAAGAGGTAATGTTTTTACCACCCTTTTTAAAATTATTTTCTTCTTCAACTTCTTCTTTATTTGTTATTCTAATTCTAAAATAATTAATCTGGTATCTACTATATACTGTAATATTATTATAAATATTTTAAAACCATATTCAGTATTCTATCCATCCTTTGAATGACATGTCACCATACGTGCGTACGTACGGCTTATCGTCTCCACGTCATGGTGTAATTGTCATTCAATAAATTATTATTTGGATGGGTATAATAATGATGTGTAATTCATGTAAATAATAGATATAACATGATAATTATTCTGTCCATATGATATACCATCCAATTATATATTATTTTAACATCAAAATAATGATATTGTCACTCGTGCGTACGTACGGACTACCATCTCCACAAACGCGATGAGATTCATTCTCCATCGTATCCATTCAAGTATAATTATCATTTGATGATTTAAATATAATGTTTAATGACTTGATATCTTTCTGGTTATGATTAATATACAACCTATCCATGAAAAACCCAGATTATGTAACAAAATATATAAAAGAAAATGAGTAAGTTAACACCAGAAATAACGATAATACTAAGATATTATTAACAAATGAATGTTAAAAGATCATATATGGTATCATATTAATATAAATGTTTCTTTTATAATTCAATAACAATTATTTCACCATTATACAGAAGGTTAACCTACCGTCGACCAAGGAAAAAGTACAAAGTAAGGGGTTTCTTATCTCACTTAAAATTCTTTGAGATTTCCATTATTCACCACTTATTTATTGCATGTGGTGTGTGTACTGCCCATGATTGTATTGATTGTGTAATATAATTTAATTTATGGATATTTACATCATCATTGTCTTATACTTTGTTCATGGGTGCATGTTTCATAAGTTACCAAATCGATAATGGAATTTGAAATTTCAATTTCCACTCATTCGGCTTTACACATACTTCATTGATTATTCTACTCCAAGATTACGTGTGGAATCACTATTCATTTGATTGTGTCATAATTTCCACTCCCCTTTCTATGGATGTAATTTTTATACACATAATCAATCCATTGATAAATTCTCAAGTCATCGGTATGAACTTGATAAGAGTGATTTTTACTCAATCTCGATTTGTTGAGATAAACATCCAATTCATTGGTGTTGTTTTTACAAGAATATGTGTAAATGTATTTTGAATGTTTTACACTAAATATACAATCATATATATTGTATTTATATTTTTCACACATAACTGTGTCGTTAATTTATCCTAAACCTAAGGATATGTCCTTTATGAGAGATTTCATCTCAAATTACATTCCATTGAGACATCTTTGTTGTTATACACCAAATCACTTTTATATGGTGTATATAATGTACTTTGACATATTATATCATGAATCCCTTTATTCTCATGATATTAAACATTTTTGATTACCTCTATTATTTTTATTCAAGTATATCTCTTTTGGTTAGAAACTCTAACTAAAATACAATTTTTAAATGTTTTAAAGACTTATTCTTATAAATATTTATCATTAATGTCCAAGTTTTAAAAATGGTTTTATGGATTTATTTATATGGACATTAAAGTTTTAAAATTAAAACTCCTTTTAAAAGTTTCAATGTGGTATGGGACACTTTGATTCTAAAATATATTTTAAATGGATTCTTGACAAATAGTGTGACTTTTAAATGATTTCATGAAAAAGGGGGTTATTTCACTGTAATTGGTTTGATGATTATTTTCATCTATGTCAATATCCTTCATCATTATCGATTGAGGTTAATATGATACAATACAATCTTACATATTGTATCAAATGAGTTATGTTTGACTGTGGATGTGCTATTTTTATACCATTCATGGTTTGTGGATAAAGTATTGACATTTCGTATTCTAGTTTTAATACGAATGTTTATGTTATGTTTAAACATGTTCAAATGAAGAATGAATTGGACTTAGTAAGTTACGGGTGGAGCCCGCTATAGCTCCTCGATGCATTGGTATGTCTCATGAGACAAACTAGTGTCTTGGCACAAGGCCTTGACAAAATCTTATTTGTAGTCTTGGCACGAGGCCTTGGCTATGTGGTTATGATAGTCTGGCATTATACATTCTATCATTATGAAAGTGGTTATTGATATTTCATGTGATTATTTGTTTAGTAGAATATCCATGAGAATAAGTAAATGGAATTATTTTATTTTATTTTTTCCATACTATGTTGAAGTTGACGTTTAAAAGGATTTTGTTTTAGTTATACATTGCCTTAAGTGTTTATTATTATCTATTAAAGCTTCTACTATATTGTTATCCTTACTGAGCATCTGAGCTCACCCATTTCAATGTTTTATTTTTCCCAGGATTGTGAAGAAGTAAATTATGAATGACCTGCAGGAATAGTATGAGTGTGAACTATGGAGACTATGTTGTTGTAGTTTTCATTTTATGATGTAATATAAACTTTATTAATGTATCTAGTTATTCCAAGGCTATTAAACTAATCGGTCTTTCGAGACTTGATCTTTTTTGTGATCATGCCAATGTTATGTAATAATGCACCGACTCTGGGAAACTGGGGTCGGGGCGTTACACACCCCCTGTCTGAGTATTTAATATATTTAAGATTAAAATTGGTATTAGAGTGAAATATTAATATCAATGTTTCTCTCTGAAGTGTTTCAATATAATTTTTCAATCACAAAGGGATTATGATCATTGAGGGAAATTATTTTTAATTATGTATGAATCAGATTCATCACTAATTTTGATCATGAATAATGGATTTCTTTATAACAAACATTCAGAGAATTTTATCCAATATCAAGAGTGGAGCTTTATTAGTTACTGATTGAAGGGTATAAGATGCTAATTCTTAACAAAACCAATGATTTTGAGGAAGACCATAAGATTAAATATATAAAAAGGTTATGTCATGTAATTTATCACATTGAATGTGTGAAAAGGTTCTAAATATTTACGAGGGTGACTCAAAAGGCTGTGAAGCCAAATTGGTGGTTCTATAGATCAAGTATAAGGATCATAAAATGAACCCTAATGAGTTAGATTACGCATTGTTTGACTAGTTGAATATTATTGTGAAAGACAAAAATGGTTTTAGAGAAATAATTTAATATTTAATTAATATCCAGCACTTCTTGGGAATAATTCCACCTTAGTTATATCCAAAAGTTTCTGCATTGGAAGATATAGACCCAAAGGAGATAACATTGGATAAATTGTATAACATTGTTGTTTTATAAGAGATGAGTAATGATGATAATGATTATATAGAAATGGGGAAATCTAAATATGTAGAAATAATGGCTATAAAGAATCTCTCTATTGAATATGGGCAGGTAAAAGAAGATAAAAATGAAGTCATTTCATTCCTTTCATCAAATTTAAAGAGGAAAATGAATTTTAAAAGGTAAACTACCACTTGTATTCTTTAAATGTGGAATGATTGAGAATATTAAAGTGAAGATACCTAATAAGTCTCAAGATGATGATGATGAAGTGAAAATTCCAATGAAGAATTATTAAACCTATATGAAATTTAAGAAAAAATTTATGAGAACTTTCTTAAAAAAATAATCAACTTTCAAAAGATGTGGATAGTTTAGAATAAGTTGAGGTCGAACTGTTTGAGGTTTAAAATAACCATGAAGAAAATTCTATAGTGAAAGTTGATAGAAATTTTTAAACAAGGGAATAAATAAGAAAAGATGAAGGATAAGTTGAAGTAAGAGTTATCCTTTATGTAGAATTACAAGTTTCACATTAATAGATATAAATTTTTAGAGTTAAAACAAAGAAATCAAATACGCTTGTTCACGATTCCGAAATATTTATGTAGGTTTAGGAAGAAGAGAAGTCTAAAATCATAGATAAAATTTAAAATCTTATGTCTTAAAAGCCAAATAAATTAGATAAAATCTACGATCATAAGATCATATTTCAATAATATAAAATGACATTCAATGGTTTGAATAATATAGATAAAGATGAAGAAAAACTCATAAAACGCTTTAGGAGGAGGTTGTAAACCTATGAAGTAAAGTGAAAGAACAATAGAATCTATTGACTCTAGAAAAAAAGTCATAATTGTAGTAGAAAATGGAAATGCAGAGTTAGAAGCTCTGATGAAACTGACTTCGGAATTTCAGGAGAAGGAAACGATAGATCAAAACACTAGATCTGGTTTGGGGCTTGATAAAAAAAGCATTAATGGTTGAAATCAAAATAAAAGTACCCACCCATATATTGAATATTGATTTTGGTATAAATCATGACCTGAAGATTAAGATAACCCAATGGAAAAATAATAGCGCATAAGTGACACACATGAATGCGCCCACACTAGATTCTATTATTATGGAAATATGGGACACTCACAAAATTTTGGTTTCATAGCCAAGAGGTGTCGAAGGAAACAATACCAAAATAAGAATCCATGCCAAACTCAATATTATAGGATATCATTTTATGGTCACTATTTCAGGTGTAGAGGCTTCATACACATTAAAAGATATTTCTCATCAATAATGAAGAGGAATGCACTAATGCAGAATGAATATGTTCATAAGCTACAAAAAAATGTATCATCAAATGAGATGTAAACGAAAAATAAATTTTTATCTCTAAAAGATGAAGCTAGTGGATCATACTCACAAGAAGATTAATATTATCAATACGTACCAAGTATGAATTGAAAAAAATTTATAAAAAATAAGAGAGATAAAAAACTAGTGGTTATATAGATTTATTTCAAAGCATTAAATCACACTATAATATGGATCATTGATAGTGGATGACCATCCCATATGAGAGAAATTAAAGAAGTGGGGATGGTAATTAGATACAACAAGGTATGTATTATAATATTTGGTAGTGATGATGGCTTGTAAATTATTGGCTCAGGAAAATCCATGATTGGGGGAAAAGACATAAGATGTGAAAATGTCTTGGTTGTTGGTGGTCTCAATCACAAATTTCAAAGTGCAAGTCAACTATGTGACTTAGAACATTCCATAATCTTTTCAAATAAATTTTTTATCCCTGTAGAAAAATATGGTGAATTTTTTTCCATGTAAAATGTATGAAGGATAATTAATTCCATTTTAGAAGATATATGCTCTTTCCTGAGAAAGAAGAAATCAATTTATGAAATAAACACCTTGGTCATTTTATCCATATGTTGTTGGAATATCTGGTGAAATTTTATGCTTCTTGAGAACTCCTTAGGTTATCACATGATCATATCCATATGTATGATGCTTGTCTACAAGGGAAGATCATTTGAAGGTGATATAAGAGAAAATAGAAAAGATGAAAAAAAGTGATCGAGATGGTGCATATTGATGTGCGAGGACCTATTTCACCAAGAGTTATTGATGGGAGGATATATTATTTTTTCTTAAATGATTATTTTAGAATAAGTACTTGTGTTTCTATCATCAATAACAAGTCTGAGGTGTTCAGTTGCATAACAACATAACAAAGGGAAGTTGAAAAGATGCTAGGTAAAAAAATCCCGAGGAACCAAAAAAATAATGAAACATAGTTAAAAAAAATATAAAAATGGAGGATTATGTTGATAAACATAAGGTAAAGCACCGAGTTTCAATAATAGTAACTCCATAAAAAATGAATTCTTTGAGGGAAGATAATAAATTATTAATGATAATGAAAGAACAATTCTCATTGAGAAGGATGTTCTAGAGATGTTCTGGAAAGAAGAAACGATGACATAAATCCACACATCCAATAGATAATTATTATATCCAAAAGAATAGGAGACATTATATGAGATATGGTATAGACATAATCCAATGTTGAAGAAATTTTGAGTCCTTGTAAGTAATTAATTCATTATCAATAAGGAGAAACATAAGAAGTTTTAATCCTATGGAGATGAAGGTATATTTCATAGATTACAAAGAAAAATAAAATAATATAAATATTTAAATAAGGGTTTGGGAAATACATTTGAAAGAAATGATGTTACTATAGAAGAAAATGCGAAGAATCTTCACCAAATACATGATCAGTCTGAAGAGGATAGTGATTAAGAGGTAATAAGATTAGTGAAATTTTTAGTTTCAGTGGCTGATTCAAAATAATATTCAGATAATGAAAATGATGAACATAAACCAGTAGCTTCATGAAAACCAAAGAGTCAAGCTAAAATTAACAGACATAACAGCATTGGTGATCAAGCAATGATAGTTCAAATATGATGAATAAACTCATTACATTATGAATCCATCCGATATGTATTATAGCCTAAATGTTTTGATGAAGTAGATAGGGATGAAAATTGGCCTCAAGAAATGAATGAATGGATTGATGAAATTGAGAAGAATCAAATATGAGATATTGTTTTGAGATAAAAAATCAAATGTCATTGGGAACAAAATGGAATTATACATTAAGATGAATGAAGAAGGAACAATGAATGAAAACAAATCACCATTAGTGTGAAAAGGGTAATCTCAAATAGAGGGTATTGAATTTGATAAAACATTTGAACCTATTGCAAGGATAGAGACAATTAGATTATTCATGGACATATCATTTCAAATAAGGATCAATGTTTTGTAGATGGATGTCAAGTCAAAATTTCAAAAGGTGGTTTTCGAAGAAGAAATTTATATTGATAAAATAGATGGTTTTATAATTTATAAAGATGAGAACATAGTTTTTTGATTAAATAGGGAACTATATGGGTTAAAGAAAGCACCACGAGCATGGTATTCAAGACTAGACCAATTTTTTAAGAATCTCAGTTTTTAGCATGGTGGATTTGATTACAATCTATATATCAACAATGACTGTAATCCAAGGATGATGGTGCTGGTATATGTCATTGAAATAATATATGGTGGATTAGATGAATTGTAGTGTAACTAGTTAGTAAAATTCATGAAAAGTGAATCAAAAATGTTAATGATTAGTGAACATACATTTTTTTATTTAAAACTTATATAAGGATATAATGGAACATTGATTTCTCAATCTAAATATTCCATGTAGGTTTTGAGATAATTTAGAATGGATAATTCCAAGGATATGATGACTCTGGTTGTTATCCATATTAATCTATCATGGGATGATGAAGGAAATGAAGTTAATATAACAAAATATCGGTAAATAATTGGAATCCTATGGTAATTGACTAGGGAAAGACCTAATATTGATTTTTTTTTCATACCAAGTAGCACGGTATCACTGAAATTCCAATAAAATTAACTATTAATAAAATAAATAATTATGTATATCATGGGGACGATGGATTTTATTTTCCTATATAATGAAAAATCACAGCAAGTTGTATTAGGCTATATAAATGCAGATTGGGGAAGTTCAGTAGAAAATATAAAGTAAACATCAGGTGGTGCATTCTATCTTTGAGGATTTTTTATTTCATTTATATATAAGAAATAAGATTTCATTTCATTGAGAACCACTAAATTTGAATATTTTTTGGCCACTCAAGCTTGAAAAACGTTTTTGTAGATAAAAAAATGATCGTTTAGAATATTAATAGGATTCCTCGATCAGAATCCATTATGATAATTCAAGTGTGTTACATATAAGAAAAAAATACAATCCATCACTCAAGGAATAATAACATTGAAACCAAGTATCATTTTATCAAGGAGATGGTGGTTCATGGGATTTTGATGTTGGAATATGTGATTATGTAACTATAGGCTGTAGAAATTATAACAAATGCCCTACCCAAAGTAGAAATTGAGGGGCATAGACTAGCTCTTAAAATTTACCCAACTCCCCAAACTTGATAAAGTGTGTATTTAGGTGCCACTATCCCCATGGTATTATGTATTTTTTTCCAAGGTGTTGAACTATGTTCCTTACCCTATTTCCAACCACAATGAAGTGACCTTTAATTTAATTGATAGGGGTTATGGCTATAACAAGGGATAAAATGTGATTTTCTAGATATCGGAGAAGCTGATAGTGGGGCTGATGAATTAGGGGGACTTTAAAATATAATTATGAAAAATATGTTCGATCAAAAGTTATATATCTTGATAGACGAGGTTTGCAATGATAATAGATGACTGATTTGATAATAAAGTGATTCACTGATGAAATATCCATGATACTATTATTTCTAATTATGAGAATGGATCATGTGGTCTTAAAGTGTGGGTTGAGTAAATAAATGATCACTATTGAAATTTTAAGAAGAGAATTTTGGGTAGAATATGGAAGAAGCATAAACATGGTATCAAAATGTGAAGAGTTGTAAACAATCCCAAAGGGGAGATTGTTAGGAAAAAATAACTCATGATAGTTCTTTTTTATTGATGTCTTTTACGAGGTTTGAGGTTTTTGACGAAGGATGGTTGTTAAATAAGGCATAAAGAGTAAACATAAATGTTTACTCTCCCACATGCATGAAATTCATGATCTCATGTAAATGAAAACTACCAGATCTCTTGAAAGAGTAAATGTATAATCTTGTAAAAGAATGAATTAATTGATCTCACACAATAGTAATTTTTTGGATCTCATGAAAGTATGAATTTATGATCTTACGTAAGGGTGAGATTTCTGATCCCATAGAGAACAAATGTTGAACTGATCTCATAGATCTCACATTTTGGAACTGATCTCACCATGAGAGATTGTAAAGAATACGATTTCCTTTGGATATCATGATAGGATCTCTGGAAACAATAAGGATTAAATTTGGATCTTGTGATTGGATCTCACATAGTACTCAGGAATGTTTTTGGATCTCATGATGTATCACATAAAGCACTGGATTCCACCATCATTGAACATCACATGATTATTAATTGATCCTCTGATGGGATCTCACAGAGTGTATGATGCCTATGCAACAATCATTTGTCTGTGATTTGTGGAGTTAAGGTGGTGGATTTATATCTATATATACCCCTAACCTATCCAAAAAAATTGAAAATGTTTTTTAAAAGATTTATCTAATGAAACATATAAGAAGGTGTTTTTTGGAGATATTTCATGAAGGAGGATTATAGAGAGGTCTGGTGAATGAATATATGCAATTTAAATCATGTAAGTATTCCCCATGATCTGAAAATAGTATGAAAAAAATCACTAAAGGGGTATCACACCAGGATATTTTGAAAAACATGAAAGGGGAATTTCACCACAATCTCACACAATGTGTGAAATGATACTCACGCTAGGATCTCATGAAAATCATGAAAGGGGTCTCGCACCCGGATCCTAGACAAAGCACAAACATGGTATCATGTACGAAACTTGTGAAAAGTGTAAAAGGGGTTTCACACTATGATCTTGCAAAAAGAATGAATAGGGTATGATGATAGGATCTCACTCAAATCACTAATAGGGTATGTTCTAGGATCTCACACAAGGGTACACACCATGATCTCACGCAAGGGTATGACCTAATATCACATGAAAGTTTATGCACTAGGATATAGAAAAATGGGTTATGATCTAGGGTCTCATGTAGGGGTATTATAATAGAATCTTTCACAATGAGATACACACCTACATTATCCTTTGAATATTATCATTTTCAGATTTGATTTCATACAAAGAATAAGACAAAGTATCCATACCAATTGAAAATACACGTAGAAAGAGTTTATTCACAATTAAATCCAAGGTAGTGAAAAGAAGGCTTGGAATATATTAAAGATATTATAAAAGAGGAGGTGGTTTATGTTTATATAGTAAAGAGAAGTCTGTTATAGTTGTCTAGAATTTGGAAGTGTGGAGTCTAGGTGTTTTCACAGAAGTGAAGGAGAATCATATAAAAATATCAACAGATCATATACATACAATTGAGGATTCATTCATTAATGATAATGATGCAACCTACATATCCATAAAATCTGTATGAATACTTTCCATATTAGTGAGAAGAGTAAGAGTAAGAAGGTGATCACTTCTACTGGTAGTGAGATATCTAAAGAGATATTGAGGGAGTGACCCTTTGGAAGTAGTGGGCTATCACTAAAATTTGTAAGTACAATGATCCTGGGGATAGAAGTGATGGTGCCTGAACCTTATTTTGGTAGTAGGACCTAACGAATTTGGTACATCATCACATTTATATTGTATGATCCTTGGATGCAGAAAAATTATGCTGAACTAAGTAAAATTTCTATGTATTAGGGATGATTTAATTTTTGTTCAAACATAATTTTGGGAAATTTAGAGAATAGTGTTTATTTTAACGATGATATAAGATCTGAAGGGCAAGTTTTTTTTAATTTGTCATACCATGACTCACCCCCTCTCAGGGTTATTATCCTAGATGGTATAACACATAATACATAAAAATATTTTTATAATAATTTAAAATAATTATCAACCTTAAAATCTTGAACACTTTATGGTATCCATAACTCTTTTGTTAATCCCACATAGAGACATATATTCTTCCAAAATTAACACAATCCTTAGATGATTCATGATTATTACAACTGAAATACCATGGAAAAAATTACTTATACAATATAATGCTTGAATACCAATATTTAATTACATATATACATTTAATTCAATGATGGGAATGAAATAGGTCCTTTGTTGGTCTAAAATTTAATTATTGGGTTACAGAATTAACTTAGATAATTCCTATGTTCTACAAACATAATACATTAAATTTCATGAAATCTATTTACTCAATGACCATATTTTCAAAAAAATAACATATTTCCCTCTATTTTAGATAATTTTGAAATTGTTTATTTTCACCTTCTTGATATGTTGGAATCTAAATCAATTTTCAACTCAATTCATTACAACATTAAATTTCACAAAAGTTCATATTCCTCTTATTTTACGATTTAGGAATCTGACCAAAGTTCATTTTGCTAATAATATGTCATGATAGATGATTAGGCATAATAAAAATATATATCTCCCTATTAATAATCCAATTTGGTTTCTCATAGTCATCGAATAATAAATCATATTCAGTGTTATCATGATTTCTTCTGGTTCTAGCCATTGACAAAAACCAAAAATCATTTTGTGAGAAACCATAATCATAGTTTAAAAACCACATAATCATTAAAAATCACTTATATTATGTCTAAATCATAACCACTTCCATTAAATATATGAAACCATAGGTTTATCCTAGGTAATTATTCAAATTATTCATGATGTTAATTAAAGTGTTCGTGAATTTCCAAACCACATAGCTTGGGAGTGTAAAATAAGGTGTACAACAATGTTCATTTCCATGAACCAGGTAACAATCGAGGCCTACTCAATGCACCCTTTTTAGTGTTATTACCCCTAGGTACCTATGTTATAGAGCCACATCCACTTCTATTATCTAGAAAGAGAATTAATTTCTTAGAAACCAAATGCTCTATCCGTTAGCAATATTCAAGGAAATTTTACTATAATTTATCTCATCCTTATATTTATCCTTACACATTTCTTTAGTGATATAATTAGATATATCATTATATATCTCACTAATGTTTTTTCATCCCAGATTCTAATGGATAACTAATCCCTTCTCTGACACCATTTATTGAGACAAAACAACTGATATATGACTACTAAATCTTAATAGATGAATATTCATTATATAACATAACAATCCATGAAATAATTTTTAATTCCTAGTGACTTTGGATAGCTTAAAACAAAAAACACTTACACATAATTTATCTACATCATCTCCCACTATTTTCTTTATAATTATCACCCCTTATAGACTGATCATACATAATACCTTTCATCATAACCTATGGAAAATAAATAGAAAAATGGTTATATAATATACTCAACAAGGGTAAAAAGAAAGATATCAACATATCACAAGAATAAGGATATGATAAAATGAGAATAACATATGAAAACCATACCCTACATATCAACGATCCTAAAATTGATTCATAGTGTAAACCATGGAAGTTCACAAGACATGAATAAAAATAAAATCATGTAACATGAACAATGAGAACATAACATTGAAACATGGAATAAATATTTGGAATACACATAAGTATAAAAAATAATTTCATTACTAGTTTAATTTTCATTTATAAGACTATCATAACCAAATAGGTTTAATTCCAAAACCATTATAGTAGTCAAGATTCACTCCCAATAAAATCATAGTAGATAGAGTCCCTTACTAAACTGGGTTTACTCCTCAATCTAGTCCAATTTATCTAGTCATATATCAATCTTTAAACAATGTATTAGAAGAATATATAGTTCCCACTAATCAAATAAATAATATCATATATATGAGTTTTGGAAAATACTAAAACAATCATTATATCAGAATTCATTAAAATAAATGATTTTTATAAACACTTCACTGTTACAAAACCTATAGAAAAGAAAATGGGGTTTTAATCATTTCATAATTTCATAAAAGTATAACATATGAAAAAATAAGTAGGTTTTATTGGAATTTTTTCTTTATATAACCCATGAAAAAATAAGTGGGTTTCGTCAACATCATGTCATTATAAAAAACATTCTGAGTATGAATAAGAATGGTACCCTTAAAACATATCCCTATTAAGTCATTAGTGGCATCAAAATATGTCATCACAGATAGAAAACAATTTTCAATGAAAAATAACATGGAATTATTCTTAAGGAAAATAACTTTATAAAATTTAAAAAAAATAGATAAAAAAATCTCAAAATTCTTTTTTGTAAAAAAACATTGGATACTTATAAACAAAGCTTTAAAGATCATTTAAAAACATTTGTTAAGGAAAATAAACTTTCTTCCAAAATAAATTTTCAAAATTAAGTATTCATAAAATATTTTTTAATTAATTTTCTATAAAAATAAACATGAAAACACATAAAAAATATTTAAAACATTGTATGTTAATGATGGTGATAAATTCTTTATATTCTGTACATTATAAAACAATGGTTCCATTCACTTTTTCTATAAAATTTAAATACACCATGTTGGGTAATTGGCCTGAAAATTCCATTCAATTTTTTTATGTAAAAATCAAAAATCATAAAAAATTTCTTTAATAAATAAATTGGGTAATTTTATACATAGTTTAGAAACATTTTTATAAAACATGGTTTTGGAAGAACATGGGATCTCAACTAAAGATATAAATAAAATATGTGTTCATAATTTTGTTAAAAGTATTGAGTGCATATAGAGAGGAATATGAAGGGAAAAAAATTATTTTCAGGAAATAACTATATAATAATACAATTCATGAGTTTCTTTGGCAATAGATCATAAAATTTCATCATCATAAACATAATCATAAATAATCCTAATAATTTATGGGATTGCAACATAAACTATTTACAACTTTAGTATTTCTGAATCATAGTCACCACTAATGATTAAAATAATGTTAAATGATAAATACTATGAAAATAATTATATTCATTATATATGTTTTAAAATGGGTAGTATATACTCCTCATTTAATAATATCGGTGAAAAATATTACATATATCCCAAAGAAGGCTGTTTGAGACAAAAACCCCATACCAATATGGAAACTTTTGAATGATAAATACCATGGAAGATATATCTTAACATGGATATTTAAATATCAATAATTTTTTGTTAAGAATCATAAAATACATTCAGGGTATGTTTATATAGAAAAAAATGAAAACACATAGTGAATATACAATGTTTCTCACAAAAAATAGAAGGGAGACAGAAATCCCTTACCATAAGTCTCAAATAAATTTGTACATGTTTGAACCTCCAATATTATAAATATAAGTTTACTATACCTATATTATATAACAATAAATATATATATCACACCTTATGTTATTTACTAATGACCTCTTATTTTTTTAATTAACAATTCTTTGTTAAAATCATGTTTCAGCCCTTAACTATGTTTTTCCTATATGTTTAGATTTTTTATTTTTTTTATATTACAATGACCATGGTTACACCATATATATAATTTTAAATATTATATTATTAGCATATATATTTAGTATATATGTATTTATAGTAATCCATAAACATTAGATAAAGGAAATGCAATACACCGTTCACGGGAACAGTAGACCGTGAATACACATGAATGTTGTTTCCATTTCCTCAATAGATGAAATAAAAGAATGTTAAATAATATATTACCTTTGAAAATTAGTTTTATGTTATATATATCACATATATTTAATTAATTTAACTAAAATAAATTAAATGAAACGAGTTAGTGAAAAATGAATCACATCACTTCAAGAGACGGTAGTCCATCGTACACACGAACAACATTATCCTATTCTATACATAATAGAAATAAATAAGGTATATATGATTATATAATTATATAATTATAATATTGTCATAAATATTATATACTAACATTAGGTACTTCATTATATCTAGACTTTATAAGTGTTGATGGAAACAGAATTACGTCAGTTTGTGAGGCGGTAGTCCGCTGTACACACACATTCATCTTCTGTCTATCTCGGCTAGAGATGTTACCTATTCATCAGAAAACAATTATTAGTTTTGACCGAAATATTTCATTGGATATATTTCTAACCAAAATAATAATTTTATGACGATGGTAGGGAAGAAAATAATTTATTTTGTGTAGGAATTGTCTAATCGAATGGGGTTTTAAGTATATGTTGAGAGGAGTCTGTGTGGACTTTAATAAGTTATGTTAGTGGAACAATTTTTAAATAAATCTTTAAAATTTATTCCTTTAATTTATTTAGGTAAAACTCATTTTCGTCTATACACATAGTTTTTCATAAAAATTATTCCTTTATTTAGAAAAAAATATTTTCATTTTTACTTAATTATTCAATAAAGAATTCAATTTATATACATTTTTAAATCATATATATTCACAATTTTGTTAATCCTATTAATACACACCATTATAATGAATATGAGATTACTATCATATTAATTAGTAATATTTTAATGGTATGTCACATTTCATTTAAACTCAATGTTATGTGTAACACATGATAAACTCAGTGTTTCATGTAACACAGGATAAACTCAGTGTTGTGTGTAATGAAAAATTTCAAAATTATAAAATTTATTTGAAATTAATACTTTAAAAAATATTTGGGTGTTACAAACCCTAGATATTATCCAATTATTTGACATTATATATTATATTACATAACAAAATTAAAATATTTGTATTTTCTATATATAATACCTTATTATATTTTCATGTTTTTGAAACACCTAAAAAATATAAAAAATCAAAAACTCATATTACATAATATAGGTCCCAACACTTATGATAAAGTTTTTTTAAAAAAGAGTGTATTTTACCCATAGAAATGTTAAAGAACTATGCTCTGATTCAATTTATCGGATTCAATTGGTCATCTTAGGAACATTGGTAGTAGAAAAAAAATCTGTACAAAGACTAATATAAAATTAAAGATTAAAAACCATAAGAAATGCGAAAAATAACTTACCTATATTACTTTAGTAGTTTAATCAATCTTGAAGGAGAAAGATTTATTGTAATAATAGGTGGGAAAAAAGAATGTCACCTGTAATGTTAATAAACTGACCTGGGATCCACTATAATATCTTGAGGATTATGAATTACAAAAATGGGTTTGAGTGACTTATTCTAATGATAATTGCAATTCATAGCATGTATAGATTATTTGAAAGGCTCACATTCATAATGGTGAGTCCGATAGCATAGAAAAATTCCATTATATAGAAATATTTAACACCCTCCATTGAATGAACAATGATGGTCCTTAGGTTCCATCTCTTAACACCCAATAATTACAAGAAACTGATGTGTTATAAATTAAACACTATAATGAATGGTGTAAAAGAATTAAATGATTTATTAAATGGAAAATAAATTGAAGAATCCAAGTAGGGAGATGAGTTGGATGATACATGCCTGCATCCCATGAAAATTATATCACATATCAATCATAATAAATAAAAATTGAATAACTCAACATCTCAAGTTTTTCACAATAAAATAAATCTTATAATATGTTATGCATTATATGAAATAATATTATGCAACTTATGTGAGTCATATAATTAAAATCACCCTTATTTTAGTGCAAATACAACATCAACTAGATTCATTGACGCTCATATTTAATAATAACAACATTAAATTTGTAGAAAAGTAATTTTTTTAAAGTAACTATGGAAAAATTATTTTTAAAATTAAACAAGGGACCATAAATTAAAAATGGGAATGTCATTAAAATGGTTCATCAAATTGAGAATATATTAGTACAATATTTTTTGGTGAAATATGTCTCACATAGGGATGATGTTTGGTATTTTTTTGGTTCATGGCACCTAGTTGGTATTTTTCCACTAATAAGAAATCTCACTCACCCCATGATAAAAATTAGCATTACTCTAAAGATGAATATTGATTGAGGTGGTACTATAGGTTGGTGTTTATCCCCTTAGAAATAATATTGTTGAGATCATTTTTGATTTTCACATTGTTTTTTTAATTTTATATTAAACCAATTTTATATTTTTATGAAATATATTTTGTTAATTATAAAAATATAATAATAAAATTGTTATTTTTATTAATATTTTTTTGTTGGGGTACAACATGAGAGGTAAAGTCACCCTTTAAATCTACACCATATAAGGGTTCAATTCATGAAAACCCCATTTTATGGGTGATTGATTAGCCCATTTATAAAAAAAATCAGTTCTCGGTCTATGGGTTGGAACAATAGTTAGTAGGGGCTAAAATGGAGGGACTAGGTGAATGACTCGGGGCAAGAGTAATGTGGTGGATCATGAAAACACGCAGGTGAGTCAATGTGGGTAGACTCAAAAGTTGGATGGATGCACAGAAACCTATCAACCATCCATATGTCTAAATGGATTTTCAAGTTGTTTTATATGGGTTTAATTATAAGTGAATATCATCACAGTGGTACATGTAAAACTATGTGGAATAAAAGGGAGGTGATTTAGTGGGGGTGTCATGAAGGAATCATCGACTGGGAGACTAAAAAGAGAGGTGAGTTCACTAACACGAATTATCTGGCCATATTTAAAAATGTCTTTATGATGTGGGGTAGAGTGGTTCCCTATACCGTGCATCTGAGGTTACCAAGATGTATTATTTATTATAGGAGATAGATTTAATATTTATACATGCATAATTTTATAATGAGTACTGGTAGGGATGATGTTGTGTTTGATTGGCGACATAGAAAGATATGGGCTACTTTTCCGGGCCTTCGGGTCAAATCCTCTAGGGGTCTTAGGGACAAATTATACTTGGCCTTCTGAAAATCAAGAGTCTGGGATTTGATCCTTGATTATTTGATAAAATAAGTCAAGTGGAAACATTCTATTCCTTATGTTGAGAGACAAGTCTTAATCCACTATGCTTATTTGGTGTGTCTGTGTTGTTTGCAGTTTGTAATCCAATATACCCAATATAGATAATAAAAAAATAGTCATACTAATAATATATCTATTTGGTTCTTGGGGGTTAAATTACATTCAAACACACACACACACACACACACACACCACACACACACATGTTGGAATGGTAGTCCATATCCCCCCAAGAAGATATCCCACCCATTAATCATTATTTATTTATTACACGGACCTTAGGCCCAGTAGGCATGATGCCCATTACTTGTCCTATAAACCCAATGGACATGAAACCCATATTTTTAAGCCCAACATCCTTTTGATGAATAGTGATTCTAGAGTATCCAACCTTCTACAATACTTGCTATATTACCTTCGCCACTATAGTTCCATCAACAATCCCCACCACCACTATAGTGTCGACAATGATACAGTTCCGCTACTTCTACGATTCTTCTATAGTACCGCTACTGTGTTGCTATAGTAACCAGCACCCAATGTGTTTTGAACCCCCAACATTGTTTTATAATTATGGGGTTCTTAATACTAATCAATACCCCAACTACATAATAATAATAATAATAATAACATAATCAACAACAACAATAATAATTAGAGATATTCAGTGTTCAACAAAAAAATAATCTCTATCACAAACAAAGGTTGCATCCATTATGTCACTCCCACAAGATGATGAGTAGGTCATAGTTAAACCCCTATTAACTACCTTGCCTATACTCCAATGGTGGTGTTAGACCATTAGGTGGAGTAAGTATAGAAGAAGAGGGGACATAAGGTATATTTTTAGCCAATATTTTACACACTAGTTGGCTAATAATTCATTATGAGGTTATATATGGATCATGAAGAGGAATATGGAGTCAATCATTCGCCTTGGATATATATAATAGTGTTAATTATATAATGGTTATGATGGGTTATGGTTATAGTGAAATTAATGTTGTAAAAAATGGATATTTTAGAATAAGAGGGATGTACATTAGATCAATGAAGAAATTATAACTTGGAAATTTTTATGGCTCGAGAACTCTTAATAATTATGCTTGATGAGGGGATATTTGATAAACAATCCTGATAAATAAGGCACATAAGTCGAACCACTAAGTTCGAGTAGTGTTCGGAT
Source organism: Viscum album (assembly GCA_963277665.1). NCBI lineage: Eukaryota > Viridiplantae > Streptophyta > Magnoliopsida > Santalales > Viscaceae > Viscum > Viscum album. The sequence goes on from OY728156.1 coordinate 103,492,751, forward strand.
AACCCAATTAGTGAACATGCCTCATGATGTGTGAGTAATATACATACCGCTATTCACACTCTGGTCTGTACAGTACAAAAAATATATTATACATATAAATCCTTTATATACCCAATGTGGTCTTTCAATACTTACAATATATTAAGGATAATAATAAGTTTTCACCCTATATCCATTAGACTAAAATTTATTATGCTTTCCCCATCATCTCTTATAAGTAACTGAACCATATGACCACATGAACTCAACAACACCTCCTCATACAACAGAGGCTTCAAATTAGAAACAAGGGTTTAATTATGGTATGGTTGGGTGACTATATCCAATGGATATGATCTAAAAATAGTAGAAAATAATTAAATTAACAATAATATGGAAATAAAAATATAAGAACACATAATGTGATAATAAAACCTAATAATTCATGAGCATATGATGTTACATATACCAGTAAATCAAAAAATAAAGAAAGTGATACACTTAATACAAGGATAGGTGGAAATAAATAAATAATCAAGATATCCAAACTTTTATAAGTGGTATGAGTATATTCTCTGTCAACTACTCCCAGTCCAAGTCCTAGCCCAACTCAAGTAACAACCAAGAGACACCAGCCAAACTCTTAACCTGTTTCCAAAAGTCCCACTCTACTTTTATGAGGCGACCGAAATATTGTGTGAGTAAAACACAATACTCCACCATTAAATGTGTTTAAATAATTTCAAATTTGTGAATATAAATATATGGTTTGTAGTTTGTACATTTAAATAAGGTACTAAAATTTTTGGTGTGGTGTCGAGCAAGGGACCATATGTGGTGCCTAACTAACCCTACCCGCTTTTTCCTAAACCATATTTCATTAAACATGAGAAAAATAATGTTTTCATTGGAACCATTTAAATAAGACCAATCATATAATAAAAATCATCAAAGGTGAATCCAAGGAGAAGTTCTGGAAAGACCCATGTAACAAATCCAAGAAAATCAAAGGAAATATCAAAACAAATTCTTTGCATGTAACTGGTGATCCAACCCAAAGTGACTAAAGTATGTTTTATATAATTGGATTAGAATCTAAGGGATTAAATATCACCATTCCACTTACTAATATAGATTTCACTGAACCAAATGAGACATCCCTTGGTAATTTTGGGAAGGATCTTGATTAGGAGCCATGTGATAATATAATGCATTCGGTGTCTAATGAAATAAATCCAAATTTTTGACCTCATCATAGGAATTCCAATGTTCTAGAGTTTCTTGGTGAATCCATTCCACTTTGAAGAGGTATTAATGAATATAATACCATAAAGGGATCCAGGGTGATATTACCCCTAACATTGACATTAATGAATCGCATGACATGCATTGGGGTCAAGTTTGGCATTCGAATCTATAATCCAAGGCTTACCCATCCCTTGCCTCAGTTTTAATCCATAAATAGCTTCATTACATTAAAAATATTTACAAAACCTAAAGTATATTCATGATTATAATACGTTTGATGAATCCAAGGTGGTATTACGTTGGTAATTTTCATAGATGGATTGTAAAGAATCTATTTGGTTCATTCTTTTCATTCATATCTGGAATCCAAGGATCACCCTTTACATTATTCAGTTTTAATTCATAACCAGTTTCATTATATTAATAATGATTACAAGGAGTTAACTACCTTTGAAGGGAAATTGAATTTAATTAATGAAAACATGCATCATGAAAAAATTCCTCTCATTTAAATTGAACCATAATTCTTCAATTAGTTATTAACAAATTATATTCTATTTCTCATTATAAATAGCAAAATATTTAATTAAGGGTATCGAAATTCACCAACACCATTACCTTAATTTATTTCCTTCAAGGCATATCAATGAATTATCATCAATTTTATTTAATTTTATTACGTTATTGATGGATTTTTTTGTTATAATTTTATTAAATTTCTTTTAGTCACACCCCTATCTACAAAGGAAATCAAGATACTAATTCCATGTTCTGCATTAAGGAACCAAAAATCATGTTTGGTTCAAAATCAAAGGTCAAGTACCTCCTGGTAAAATCATAAAATTCATGTTAATAATACACTTAGTTAAAATAATTAAATTAAGAGTTATATATAACTTTGAGTTCATGGTCTTGTGGAATTACCTCTGATCACCCGAGGCCCCGTTGATTAGTTCCCTAATATATAGTGCTCCTAGAGTCTCTACCTATTTTAGAAGGAATTTACAAAAAACGAAACTTCACTGGTGAATCATTTATTAGAACAATACTCTTACATAGACCATATAAGTTATATGTAATAAATATAATTAATTCTATAACAATACCAAGAATGTAAATCCAATATGCAGTCATAAATTATCCAAAATTGATTTTTTGAATCATGGATTGGATGAAATTATCCCATTGACCATTCATGGGGCATGGATGATTCATTAAACTATAAGTGTGATTATGGGTTGATAAATTAACATAATATTCGAGGCCACCATTCACCCTAATTAAACCCTCCCCTGAACCATTATGTTTACTCTTTATGATATTGAAATTATCATGTGATATTTTCATACCAATAAATGTGTATTTTTTAAACCCATCCCCATTTACACTCAATGTTATTAACTTAAATGAACCTATACCTCATTTATTGGGAATTATATATATGTATCCCACACAAATTAATTGTGATATTAATATTGATGAAATGATTCCTTATGTTGTAAGATCTATGTGGCGCCAAAATATAAGTATATAATATGAATGTAATGGGTGGGCCTATAAATATATATACCTCCAAATAATTGGGTAATGATTTCATATGAATAGATTCCATATATGGTGTGAGGGATGTAATCCTAAGAATAATTTGTTCTGATTACATGGAGATTAGATTTGAGTTATTCTTATGATTCCAGGTTTTATGTTGTTACCAAATTAATATGTTACTTAGATGTTATCATCTTATATCATGATTTTATATTCAAGTTTATTATTCTAAACCATTTTTGAAATGCCTCTTGATAAACATGAATTACTTTTATCATGTTATTCTTTAAATATTCCCTTTTTCATATTTATTACCCATTACTTTGTTATTTACAAAAACATGTTTTCCCATTACTTTTTAGAATATAGATATAATTTTATGAGCATGTTAAGGTGTTTTAAATAATGTTGTTGTATCCCAATTTCATGATATTATGTTATGTATATAATTAACCGAAAAAAATTACTTTTTCTCTTTTGTAATTGTTGTATGTGTGTTTTTATTTAATAATTCAAGAATTAAGGTGTATTAATGATATGGATTTTAATACCATAAGATAGATTCTAGAAGCCCACTGACTAGTTATTGTCTCTAGTAGCATTACATATATACCATTTCCTTCATTGGCTAATTCGTGGGGCTGCAACTAAATTATGTACTCCTATATCCATCCCAAAACCATCAAATTCACTTATGAGGAATCTAAAACCACAAATACAGTTCCAAAACATTAAATTAAGGTGTATCCACACTCATAATCCTATTATAATTCCCAATAATAATTCATAATCCTTCACGAATATGATTTTGAATGAAAACTTTAATCCACTCTTAAATAATGAAACAGCTTCATCACAGAATAACACCGGATTTTAGGAATTTTAGGGTGAGACTCCTTTGTACTCAAGAATCTATAACCAGTTCACAAAAAATGTAAAATGGTAACAATAAGTATGGTTATTATATCTGTCCCAACATAGGATAAATTTTCCCAAGATTCACTCACAATAAAATGAAAAACTAAACCATGCATGAAATTAAAAAAAGGGATAAATCCAAGATCAAAATTAAATCTCAAGAGTCATTTCCAAACCCAACCCCATATCTAGGGATAAAATATGAAATTACATGAATTCAAATTTGAAGTAAATACATCAAGAGTATGTGTAAAAATGGTCATAAAGACAAACATACCTTATCCCTCACTTAATGATTTTTACATGAAATTCTCCTTGGATTTTTTAATGCCATTCAGAAACACAAAACCAATACTACCTATTTACAATATCTCATTTCCATCACTAATTGGTTTGATCTCTAAACCATCATTGTATTACATAAAAATAATTCAAATAATTATATCCACTTAATTTTGTTTCATTAAAAAAAATTATCTGCCAGTATATCCTTGAATGATTCCCACCCTGAATTATCAATTCCATCCATTGACATGTTACTAACTATCTGGTCACAAAACTTCACTTCCAGGGAATTAGTAAATTTTACCTTCTACAAACATCAGAACTTTTAAGATGATTTCGTGAGTTTAACACATACCATTTCATCTCAAACATACTTATAAGATGCCATTGACTTAATTATTATACTATGCATATACCTAGTCATAACCTCTAAATATCACCTTTTATTTATCTATTGTCCAACCTGATAAGACAATAATATTAGAAACGACCTCCCAATACTCATCCCAGGGTACCTTCATAATCTGAATTTAATTCATCTACATTAAAATAAGTGAAATCATATGTTTTCATCCATTAATAACACTATGAAACTACTTATAGAAAGATTCACAAGATTTACTAGTCTATGGTGGATCCACACTATAGGATTTACCATACAACTAACCCATGATCACTTCAATGGTATAAATCACTACCAATTTTACACTGGCATACCTGATCTCTTATGGATTTATCAAAATATATATCTCTCAATCCCACTAAATACCTTTTTATATAATCGTGTCTCATGCATCCCACTACTAGAATTTAAAAATAAAGGTTACCTTCACCCAATCCCAATGGTTTATAATTAATGGAGATACCTTAAAACAAACTCATCATACTTAATATGATGTATGATAATGGTTCTTATCTCACCACATGAATTTATTTACAAAACATCGGCCATGACACTTTAGGATGACCTATTTATTGGTTTTCAAACATTAAATCTAATGCCTTTTCAAAGCACTCAATAACATTACCTTAAATTCGCAAGGTACTCTATGATCCTTCATACATAATCACCAAAGTCTGAACATAAATCATAGTTCCCTTTAATGATTTCATACACAAGAAACAAGTTTTTCATCATGATATATCATAATCACTGACATCCCATTGATCCATCACATTTACAAGATTTATTATGCATAATAAGACTAAATATATTATCTATAAATAATCCATTATCATACTTGAGTCTTAAATTAATCACCCAATTCAAGTCCCGAATACATGAATTCACCATTTTTTTACATTTTGATTGTCATTCTAACTATTCATAACTTGTCTTTATTTAAACATGACTTTTCTCTATGGAAGGTACACTTTCAATGACTAACATGGCACTCTCTACCATAGGAGTTCTATATTCATCATTTTATTGAAATTGGAAACATAATTCCCATGACACACTCTCTATCCACCACAGAACATGGATTTTGGACATGGCCTAACACACTTATATCAAGTTCAAACATAAGATTCCATCATTTTCATGCCCTAGACCATCATTCCAATTAATGATTTATTCTTTTAATAGAAAATAGTGAACTTCCCACCATTTGGATTTACTCCAGCCGCTTGTAAGAGTAACTATAACTGGTGAATTCATAGACACCCACATGTTTCTACTCCCATTAAATGATCACACATATCCCCAAAACCAGTCACTTAATTGTAATTCCAACTTACACAGGCCATTCCATAAAACCTGATCCTTTTAAATTTCTATCCTAATCATTTGAGTAACATAGTTTTCTACTAATAGTGTAGGTTCTACATCACTCTCCAAAAAAATCTTAATTCCTAAATCATCTCACTTCAGGAGTGACCTGAAAGAACAATCTACTAAGACTCTGATTACCAATATAAAGCATTCATGAACCAATAATCATTATGATATTACCACAATTTCATTGCTCAAACACTTCATGACTTGAAGGATTTCCCCAACACCACACATTGATTGTTTCACCAAACATTAAATCAATGGGAACTATGTACTACAATGTTTAACTCTATGATATAACATCAATGCAACTAATGTACTCATATTTTGTGATTCGTAGGTCAAACAACACCACACATTCTTAGTATGAATTATCCTACCCAATATAATTGATCACAAGGGTCAAATTATTCAACACAACACATTATAACATTACTAATTTTTTTCATATTAAACATGACCAAAAATAATCTCTCAAAACAAACTAAAAGGCTAAAGAAACGATTGGTTTTTCCGTTCCATTAAACTCAAGCATTGAAAATGGTCACAAAACTCCTAAGACTCAAATTATCACAAGACCATTCTCACAATTGGGGTGTCCTTACACAACACAATATATCTAAAAATTCTTAAAAACATACATATAGTACTTCTGATGACTAAGACCATAAAAAAATCATCCACTGATGATTCTTGTCACCAATTATGGTACCATTCTAGCTAACCCATAATTTATAAAGAGGCATTAACTATAAATCTAGGGTTATTCCTAAAAGGTCACTAGGCTCCCTCACCTAACCTCTTTGTGAAACATAAAAAAGGTAAGAAACTAATACTCATGGGAAATGTCCACGTTCCCATCCAATGCATCTTCTAAAGAAATTATGAATAAAACCCCCACACTAGGGTCCTTTATAACCACATTACTTTTTTATTTATGTAAATTCATCAATTTGAATTTATTATATGAATCAATGTTTATTACTTTATCATAACACCAAAAAAATATACTATAAATTCTTGTTGAAACTAATATAATTATTTAGTCCTAAACTATTTTTTTTCTCTATGTATAGTGGTATCACTCAAGATGATACATCTCAAGTAATTGTTGTAATAATATCAACCTAACTATAATGTGACCAAGAGTTTATATGGTAATTTTTTTTAGATTTTTGACAATTTAAACATAAAAAATATATAATATATATATTTACCTCAAATGGTTAATTAATAATGAAAATAAGGATAATATTAACCAAAAATGGTTAATTCATTCCAATATGGGTTCACTTATATGGGACTCTAATTCCAAGTCTGGAGGTAATGTTCTATAAGTTGAAATTAGAATCCCACTTAAATGAAACACAATAGTACTCAATTTATTAATTATTTTAACGCACACCATAAACAGGTTTATTATATAGAGATATAATGATATGATTTACCCACAATTGTCTAATAAAACATAAAAAGATTCATTTATATGAGATTCCATTCCCACGATTTAGTGGAAAGAACCTAAAATTTCAATTGGAACACCATTTAACTGAAATCCATCATTAATCACTTTAAATTATTAAAAGAAAATACCAATTAATTTAATATTTTAAATGTTTTCAATATAGTTTATTTATTATTTATTTTATGATAATTTAAATTCTTTAATTAATTCCAGTATGTTTAGTTAGAATGACACTATTAAGATATATAGGAAAACACTATTTAGGATGGGAAAAAAGTTATGAAACCAACCATATTTCATGATTATAAATAATAATTTCTATCACACAAGAAATAAATTCTAACAAACATTGAAAGTGTGCTAGTTAATCCCATGTTCCTGAATAATGAAAAAACACATTCCCTTATTCCATGCTAACCCACATAAATAAATCTCATAATTCAGTAACAAAAATAATGATTGGAAATCACTCAAGGTTAAATAATAATCAACTATAAAAAATTTATCCAAAAATAGTAAGTTCCATCCCTGGGAAATTAGTATCCCCCCTTTTTATGGGTGTCTATTCCAAGACATAATCTATTTAACATGTCCTGACACATTCCTATTCTCCTATCTACTAGGCTAAAAATGTATGTAAAAGGAAAACATATTCCCTAGGTGAATATTTTTGACACACCCAACTAGGTTCACTCATAATTAACCAAATTTAAGGGCCACATGGCTTGAATTGTTCATCCTCGTATGCCAAATGCTCATGAATAGTAGTGAGGGGATAATGGTGGTACGATGCATATACTATAACCCCTGTCTCATAAATAAACAAAGTAGAGATTAATAAAATTAAATATAGGTAGAAAATTACAAACTAAGAACCTATGATGTGAAAATTAATACCAACCGTGAAGAACATATGATGTTACATGTACAAGGTTTTTAATGCAGATAGATACACAACATGGTTAGGTAAAAATAAATAAATAACAAAGAAAATCCAAAACCTATAGGTAGTTAGAGTACATTCTAGATACACTTATCTAATTTTATTTCTGATAATTTCAATTAAAATTTAATTGGCCCAAGCCAAAATCTTATCCCACAACCAAGATATCTTTTAATGTACTAAGTGAAAGCTCAGACAGGGTGTGAATAAAAAAAAACAGGCCACTACCTACATTTTCTAATTCATTTTCATTCTATGAATATAAATAGATGTTGTAAAATTTATACACTTAAATAACTAATCATAAGTAGTGGATTGGTGTCAAGAATGACCCCATAAGTGGTTCTTAGATGTCCCTACATTATTTAGACCAAACTAACTATATATGATCATGGGACCAATAGAGTAGTCACAAGTCCCCAGTAAATAATCCCTAGAATACATGGAAAAGACAAAAGGTGAATACATGTAGTGGATTTGGGAATTCTAAAAAAATGAAACCCTGAGAGTCTAATGTAATCTCTAATTCATTAAATATGGGGAACTAGAGAGCGAACCCATGGTGATGAAGCTACGATTCATATCTCTAGAGTATAATATGAGGGTAAAAACTCAATATTACACAATCTAAAGAAAATATAATGAAAACCAAGGATAAATTCCTTAATAATTTTATTTAGTGTTTTCATTCGGGTCTACGGTGGTAGTGTACATAATTTTGTATCCTAAGACATCGATATAAATCTAGGAAGTAATTAATGGCATTCTAATGTTCTAGATTCTTCAAGTGTATCCACAATGTCAAGCTGATGCATTACTGAATATAATACCTTGAAGAAATACATGGTTGGACTACCCCCCAAATTATCACCAATGAATCTCTTGTAATCCATTAGGACTGATATTGAAATTAAAATTTTGAAAACATGGAATAGCCTTAATATAAATAACTTTTAACATTTAACCAGATTTATTATATTAAAAATGATTACAAGGCATAAAGTGAATTATTTATTTTAATACAATGATTTAATTCAAGTTGGGATTAACCCTGTAATTCACATCAATAAATTGTATGAATATATTGGGTTTTTTCTTGGAATTAATATATAATATATAACCCTCACTATTGGCATGCATCACTTAAATTACTTAACCACTTTAATTATATCAATAATTATTATAAGGCATTAAGTTACTTTTAGGTGAAAGGGAATTTAATTGTTGAAAAAAATAATCATGGATCAAGGTATATAAATTTAATTTCACCACAAGAATTCAATTAGTAATTAACCAATTAGATATCATATTCTCATAATAAAAATTACCATATTTAATTAAGGGTATCACAACTCAAGAACACCACCACCTTAATTTATTTACATCAAGGAATCCCAATACATTATCATACCTTTTTCAGTTTTATTACTAAAAATACGGATTTTAAGAGTTATGATTTTATTAACTATCATCCTATCACACCTGAGTTCATAAGGGACATCAGGTTATCAATCCCATATTCTGATTTAAGGCATCCCAATTCAAGATATGTTAAAAAACATGTGTCAAGTATCTCCTGGTTATCTATTTACTTACATGTTAATTATTCACTAGTTTCAAATAATTAAATTAAGTGTTGTTAATCATTATGTGTTTTTGGTCTTAGGGAACACCATTGATTCACTCTAGGTACCCTTGATTTTTCTCTTATCCATAACAATCCAATATTTTCTACGTATTTTAGTTGTAAATTATGGATAATAAGGTCACACAATCAGAGGCTCATTTAAAAGGACAATACTCTTTCATGTCCCTTGCATGGTACATGGAATGAGTTGAATTAATTAAATAACCACACCTACAAATTAATTCTTAAATATTTTCATAAATTATATAAGTTTATTTTTAGAATCAATGTTTTTCCATAATTCTACAATGGGAAATTCTCAGTATATAGTTTGTTTGATGAACTATAGGTGATATTTGTTGCTGACAAATTAAACGAAGGCCATCAATTAAAAAAATATAACATTATAACATATGACATATGGAATTTTAGTAGACACCAAAACGATGCAATATCGATATTTATTATGAAATGACAATACATTACGGGAAATCACCTAAAAAAACTATGTTGAGATTAGGAATCTTTATTTATCTAGTAATGACCCTTGTTTTGAGCTAGAAGAAAATAATTTAGAGGTGTAAAAAATGTACTTAAATTCGGATATATAATCTTGGATGGTGATAAATTCAAAATTATTAAATATAAGAGAGGATGAATGGAAAAGGAGTGGAATCCTCACATTTAGCCTAGTTTTTATTTTCATGTGAGATTATTTGGAGGTCTATTTATGTAAATCTACCAGGAAGAGGCTAGGAGGAGAGGGGTCCTCTGCATATAAGTAACATGGATTAAATGAGACCCTAATCAAATGAAGGGAGGTTATGATGGGGGGGGGTAAATGACTAGTTTTAAACACATTAAAAACCAAGAAGGATAATAGATAGACCCTAGGTTCACACCATCTAGATGGTGCCTCCATTAGTCTAACATGTCTACTCACACCTCCAAAAACTTCTCTGTGGGTGTGTAGCAGTATGCTTCAGTCACAACTCTATCCTTAAGAACTTTATTTTTTTATTATACCTTTGGAACCCATTACTCTCAACTAAAAACCATTAAATGAATTTTTCTCACCTTTAGAATTATCTTATAATTACCTAGTAAACTTCTGAACCATCAATGAATGAGAGACTAAAGGAAATTCAAACCACTCTTAATACATGGAACACATTTTTCATGGAATAATAAAAGGTTCTAATAATTTTAGGATGATGCTCCCCTCCACTCAATAAGTTATAATAGGATCATAAAAAAATTTAAAATTATCTAAAAAAGATAGGTTGTTACCTTATTAGTACATTTTAATATATCTTCTCGTGTAAATGTTTTGTTTATTTTTAATGTTATAAGATATTATTTCAATGAAATATTTGGAAAAATAAATATTTGGACATTAAATTTCATAATGGCTCATAATAGAGAAATTTTGAGAGTAACTATGCATTTTTGGGATAGAACTAAATGGTTTCCTTTTTTATTAAACTGGATCTATTAATATAGTGTTTTAGTTACAAATATTCAATACATAAATGGATAAAAATTTAATTTTATGATTATCAAAGCGATAATAAATTATGGATATATTTCAGAGGGTCTTAAAATTAATGTAAAACCATTATTACTTATTAATATTGATGATTTGGTATAACATGATGTTTTGATGATGTTCTTAGTGATAAAAATATGATTAACTTATAGAATATTTTATAAGATATATAATAAATTCTATAACCTTATAATATTTATAGAATAAGTTCAAGTGAATTTTATAATAAAGTGATATGATTAATGTGCCTCATTTAAATTATTTAAAATATTTGGATACTATGTATTGAGTGCAATTTATAATAGGTAGTAGTTTTTTAGTGAAAATCTACTTGATTTTATTAGGAAATCTCACTTGTTAATGGAACTAGGACAACATGGAATTATACTAATTGGGATTATTAATTTTTGGTGATGGAGTACTGTTTTTTATCGTATAAAATGATAATGCTGATTTCACATTTTCATATTGATTAAAATGATGAATTAAATGAGTAATTAGGTTTGTATTAATTTTTAATATTGTGTTTTTGATACCACTAATGATGGATTTATTTATGATAATATTAATAAGTAAAAAAATATGTATTTATTGGTTTGAATCCATGGAGATGGTGAAGTTAAACACTAATTTTTTTGACAACATGATTTCATAATTTAGATGATAATTATGATTTTTATCTATATTGTAATAGAATGCTATAAAAATATAACAATATATGTTTTCCTTATTAGTTTACTGTTATTTTTGTGAAACCTCTATAGCTGGACACTTCCATGAAATCTTCATGGTGAAATTTTGAGAAAAAGATCATAATTTGGTGCCCTTGAGGGACAATTGAGTATATATATAGTATGATACCCAATTATTTGTTTCATCATGAATAACAAAAGGCCCTCCATATGATACATGGGGTCTTGGTTCCCCTTTCATTAGTACATTTTTATAGATTGAGGGTCATCTATATGTAGATAAAGGTTATCTCTTGCTAAAATTTATTCTTGGTGGGGATAAGGTCCTTATGTTTATAAAATCTAACAAAGTGAGTTATTATATCTATTTATAATTAAAAAATCCTCCATGGTTAAATTTGTAGGTGACCAATTCTTTAGGTGTATACCTTTCCAAGAATTATTGACTTTCGGTGAAATTAAGTTATATTATATTATAATGAAATAGATTTTTGGATGATGTTTTACACAAATTTTTACACTCATGTATCTGATGAGATATATTATAACAATTTTATTGAAGGATAATTTTTAATCAATGTTAATATTTGGTAACTATTGGGGTGTATTGGAGACTGTGCTTGTAAATATATTTGATAATTATATATTGTTTTATTATTATTCATTCATGAGATTGACTATAAAATTTATCAACACATGCTATTTTTTACTAGGTAAATATACTCACCCCTAAATAAGTGAGTGTTTAGTATCGTACTTATGGTTGAGAAGATTACTAACTTTTAAAGGAGATATCCAAGATCATGGAGTTAGTGGTGTATTTTAATAGAAATTACTCCATATTGATTGTGGTGTTGTTTTATTATAAAAGGATTCAGTGTCCTTTAGTAATGTTTTTTTATCTTGTTCATATTTAAGAACATATACGAGCAATTTACAATGTTATTACATTATAGTAGTTTTTTATTATCACATTAGATATATAATTATTTTTTCAACTTAATAGGATTAATTTCAAATAGTAATTAATTAGTCATTACATATTATATTTTTATTATAAAAATAATTTTATAGGTAGTTTTGATCTTCATGAATATATTAACAATTTTGGAATTCCTCCCATTTCTGTTTCTTATCACCATGTCCTATCTTATTAGTGGAGGGATTGAATATCAATTATCTAACATGTCACTAACCTGACTAGGGTTTTTGTACCGTCAGTATTTTATAAATATAGATCATAGATTTTATGTCAAAGGATTGAAGTTGGGAGTCATAAACATATAATATTTGTTTTTATAAAAATAGGAAAATGGAGTTATATGTGTTGAAGTTTAGTTTTTAGGACATGAAGCCCTAACACATGGAGTGATTATTGATATGTTTTTACAAAAGTTTGTTGATCAATATTTTAATTACTCATGTAAATATATAATTTTTTCTAGGGTCCTATTTTGTTATTATATAAATCATATTGTAATTAGATCATGATTTAAGTATATGTTTTCTTGTTATGGAGGATTTTATTTAGGACGGTTAGTTGGAAATTTACAATCATCTTATTTTAGAAATTATTTATCCATTAAATTTTTAATATAATATGAATTTTGAATTTATAATGAATTTCATATGGGTTCACACATTGAAAAATATTGTGTTATATTTTTAGTAATAATTGAGATAGAGTTATGAAGATAATTTTTTTATATAGTGACATGGGAATATTCTATAATTATTTTTATATTCTATGGTTTGATATTGAATAGTTTTAAAAATTATATTTTTCATATTTTATTAAGGTTTTTTAATTATAGAATTGATACATTTCTATAAGGTAAATTACATTATTTTTGATGATATAGTTTTTTGGACCCCTAAATTTTGGGTTTTATTGAGTTTTTTTCTATAGTGGAAGTTTGAAGATGTGTTTCTCATGATTGATGTATTTAAAAAAAATCATGGAAACTAGAGTTTATTTTTTCTAATAATTAATTTAATAATGATAAAATAATGAAGCAGTCATTAAGTATTGATTTTATTCTACAAGGAATACCATTAGTATGTTTTATAGTCACTTGAAGAATCTGTAAAAAAATTTCAAATCGTTTGCATGTATGATTCATGATCATTTTATGTAAATATGAAAGCTATTTAAATTGAAAATGACAATGTTTAATGGTTAATTGATGTAATTGAGAACCTAATATTATTATAGGATGTAAGTCACCATGAATGAGATTCATGATAACATCAACTGAAATAACTATATACAAACGAGAATGATGATTACATGAACCTAGAGTTCCATAATTAAGAATTTACTATGAAGTGATTATGAAGTGTCCATGAATGTTTAACTAAAGAGAATCGTAGTATAATAAAATTCATATGTTATCTGAAGTCACTTTGTTGTTCATCAGAACTAATGGTGACAATTTTTAGTGGATAATTTTTTAAAAAAATTATAAGCATTTTAAACTAATATTTATATAAAAAATTAACATATATTTGGAAGATTTTACTAATTAATTTATTGAATCTAAATTAAATTTTTTTAATTAGTTATATTTCAATCATAAGACACCCAACTAATGTTTTCTTTGTTATGTTATTGTGTAATCATGGTATATATTTAAATGATGATAACACATGCTCATATTCTATGAAGGTGTTTAAATTATTTATTTTATTATAATTGATATATAAAAATTAAAATTTGGAATAAGTATAATTTAATTATATTTTTAGTGATCATAATAACGTGTTTACCAAAATGAAAATATAGTCTGGGATGGTATATTTTTTATGAAGATCATATTGAATATAACTAAAAAATAAATGTAATATACTCATAGGTGATTTTTTAATTATTAATGGATATAATAGGTGATTAGTAAACAATTTAGATTGATCATATGGATATAGTGTCTCATTTAATATCAAAATGATATCATAATGAGAAATATTAAGAAATGATAGAATATAGATAAAAAATAATATCTGGTTTGTGACAGTTTATTAAATATTTGACATTTTCTAGAAATGTGATGTGACATATAATTATGATGTATTTTTTTTATCTTTGAGTGACTATTATTGTAAGAGAATAATTATTTTGATGATATGATTTATAATAAGAAAGGTCGACTATTTATGAAGTGGTAGGACTTAGTCATGTAAATATAAAGTAAAGGTGATTATCCTTGGAGATGAAGGTTTCACCAATCAAAATTTATGGTACATATTGGTGGTACTATTTTCATATTTAAAGTAGTATTTTAATCCAACTATACACATTCATGAGTTTATTCATTGTAAGTGGTAGTGACCCACCCACTGGGATACCCTTGATGAGGATGATATCCATTCTATAACCTTGTAAGGTAGTAATCCTCATAGAGGATTAGCAATATAGAAACTGTATTTTATCGGTGGATTTTTGTATTACTACTATTGTGTTTTATAGAACAAAAAATCCACTTGAATAGTCTCACATTAGGATTAAATAAATTTAAATTTTTTGTACCATATTTTTAATGGCCAATGTTGTTATAGTTTGAGAAATTCATCAGAAATTTTAATTTTTAGTGAAGAGAAGGGGTTCTATTTGGTTTGGGGATCATATAAAAATATAAAGAATTATAACATCTCATGAATATGTATTTGGATAATGATTTAAAACCGAGTTGTGATTCCGGTTCAAGGTTTTCTGTTGAGGAGGGTTGGGTTCCCCTTGTCCCTTTAATAGTTTTGGACTATAAGACCAATTCATGTTGTGACACATAATTAATGAAAAAACAAACTAATGCATGGGGGTGTTGTTTTATGAGAGAGGAGTATACCAAATCATTAAGGTACAATCCTTATATTATAGTTTTTTGCGGTACATTGAAATGATACACTGAGGGGTCATGCCATGATAATGTAGGGATGAGTTATTAAGCCTATTTCAAGAGGGAAATCGCTCAATGATCAACACAGTTGCTCCATAACTAAATTACTAGGAGGTTTCTTAAATGGTGGGTTGATCTATTTAGGGGTTTGTAAATTAGAAAACCCTCACAATTTTAGATAATCAAACTTGCTGGAAGAGCAGGTGACAAATCCTTATCATATATCCTTCCCCTCACCCCCATCAATCAAAAGTTTAATGTCAGTTTTGTTGCACAAATTCTTGTTATGATTTATCCTCTCCAATTTTATTCTTCACTACTATCAATTGATTTTTCTTTTCCAAAATTAAGGTTTCATAGAGTTGATTTCACCAGATTATATTAAATTCGTCTCACTTGATGGGGATTCCATGAGTGTCTTGTAGATTATGTTTTTGAAGGAGGTAATAAAGCTATCATTCATCATTTTATTTATGTTATGTTTTTCCATAAATTTGATTATGGATTTTGGATAATTTAGGTGAAAGTGGTTGTCTATTTGGGTGTTTAATTTAGTGAATTTTTATATTTTTAGTTTGAGTGTATGTCAGCAGTGGATCATACCTCATTGCTCTTTGATTTTTCATTTTGTGGCCTGATATTTTTGGCATCAGTTGTTTTGATTTTGGAATTTATTTTTAATTGTCCAATTTATTAATTTATTTGTGATTATAAATGATATAGGTTCCCATTGTCTTCGAGGAGGTTAGTATAAAGTTGGTATGGAATTATTGATTATCGGTTGAGGTAAGTGGCCTTGACATTAATAAGTAACTTGTTTAGTTTGTGATTTTTGTGTTCATGTTCCATCATTATTATTATTTTCTGTATGTTTCATGACTTATGTGTTACTTTCCTGAGATTAGTGTATGGTCTCATTAGCCTAATAGTAATCATGTACCTCACAATATAATAAATTGTTCAATGTTGTATCATTGGTCAAACAAGTACCAATGTCTCTCTTTACGGTGTTCAGGTTGGAATGAGTTGGTTTTCAATGAAAATATGTTTCCATTTTGAAATGTGTTTTTTAAAAGGGGTTAATAAAATTAAATTTTAATGGATAATTGGTGACATGATAATAATATTTTGGAATGGAATTTCAAAATAAGAATATGGTTTTATGATGGATGTTTTAACCAGATTTTTACTAAGGTTCTAGTGTGTGTAAGATGGTGCATGGTTTATTTTAAAAGTGATTTGAAAAAATGGGTTAATAATATTTTAAATGAATGTTATATGGGATTTGATGAATTTTTTGACAATTTGAACCAATGATAATGAAACCTTATTTTCAAAATAGTTTATGCATGTTGATCTATTTAGTTTTAATTTCATAATGCGTATGTTGTTTCATGATGAAATTTGACCATGTGTGATAACTGATAAAGTTGGTTTTAGTTTGAAAGCTCAAGTTGGGTGATGATGACATGTATTACCGTGTGAGGGTTTATATGTTTGTTGGGATTTGGTTGATACATGTGGTTTATTCTTAAAGAATTAAAACCATGGTTGAGAGAATGTGATCTATGAGATGGTATTTTTTTCCTTATTGTGTTGCATATTATTTTTATAGGTGAAAAAATCTTGTGTGGGGGTGTGGGTCTTGATGTATGGACCCACCATGGGAGAGAACGTATTGGAAGGAACACCATGAGAGATGTGGTGTCCAAGTTGTGTATGATTTCTGGGATAACCATGAGGGATAAGGCATGGAATGAGATTTAATGCTTGGACTCCCTTAAGTTAGAGGGGCTGGAAAGGGATTTCCATGCGCACCTTCCCTTGAGTGAGAATTTATGACTATTATGATTGAAATGTGACCTCCCATGAGTGAGAAGGTATGGGTCAAGACCGGTCTATACATACTAAACTACATCATTGGGTATGGTTCAAGATTTGATCAGACACCCAACCTTGCATATTCAGTATGGGTTCAGACATAATTGGACTCCCTTCTTTTTATCTTTGAGTATGGGTAAGTCTTTGTGTGGAACCTTGATAAATTTATTAGGGTGGTGGTTATGAATTGATTATATACCCTAATCTATATCATTGGGTATGGGTTTGGGATAACTGTATGTGGGGAATATCTTCCCTCTGGTATCAAAATGAATAATGTAGGGTTAGCTTTCATGGAAGCCTAACCAGAACACAATGACTGAAATTGTGTTATTGTGTGTGAATTGTGTAATATTTTTTCAAGTGGGTGTGTTTCATGATCACTATTTACTCCTTTAATGTATTTCATTAAAAAAAACTTGATGATATTATCACTATATAATATTGAGGCGTCAGATATTATTAATGGGTCATTGAAATCAACCCTACCAATATAAAAAACATGGGTTTTGATGTGTTTGGGTTGCATTGTTGTCTTCTATCAGGGCATATGTACTAATGGTAATTGGTCTCATGGTATAATAATAACATGTTATTGAGGTCGTGGATCTGGTGGGATGATTATGTCAGTTAGGTCAAATGCCATTTTAGTTACTTTTCAATTATTGTCTGTCATGTATACTAGAGAGTGTGTCATGTTTTCTTTATATAAAAATATTAGTTTTATTTATTTATCCACTACTACTATTATTACTATGTTATGTATTATTTTATCGTACATATAGAATTATTAATTTCTATTCTAGACTTCAGTGGCCCCATTGGATCCCTATTTAATGTCTATAGTTTTTCATGGGATGTCTATTATATTGATTGGTTATGATAAATTTTTGGTAGATTCAGCCAAGACCCTCATGATTTATTTTATAATGAATATTATCCTCATAACTATGTTATTCCCTTTCATTATTTGGAAACATCTAGTATATAGGGAATAATGATTGAGGTCCCATAGTTCTCCGACTTAGGTGTTTTTTGGTTGATCCAACCCAAGGGAATTACAAAATGGTATCAAAGTGTGTTTTAGTATGGGGAATTGTTTTTTAGATGTGTATTTATGTTGTACAAACTATGGAGGTAGATGTATGCATGTCCAGAAACACATTAGATGAACCCAATTTTTTATGGGTTTTCCAGAGTTGGGAAATTGAACATTAGTATGAAAAAGGTAATGAATTAGACCAAGAATCCCATGTTGGGATGGATGAGTCTAGGGAAGGGTCATATGAATCAGATAATACAAAATGAGTTTCCCTTGCACCGGGATTGTACATGCTTTGGGAATGACACATGAGACTTTGAGTGGTGTTGCACGACGTGTTTCCTCATAGAAATGAAATATTAATTGAATCATATTATAATATAATTTGTTTTTTCTCAATTACATAGTATGGTGTGACTAGATAAATTTGGACTTAAAGTGGTTTTATGATAGTTTTAATCATTGTGATTTTGGTTATCTGGCTATCATAAGAAAATGGTTTTCAAAATGGTTGGTTTATAAGAAACCTTATTTTAATAAGAAAACAAGATTTTGAAAGAAAACTTGATTGATGTTATGAGGTATTCAACAAATGGTTTATATGTATGTTTCAATTAAAATGGATCATATATTAGGTTATTTTTAAATTTTCAGGATGATATGGTTTTAATAAAATGCATGCAATTTTTTTTCAAATTAGGATTCAAAATGGGCTTTTTAAATCAGGATCAGTTTTCAAGAAAAGGATAGGTTAGGCCAAGGATTTTAGTAATTTTTAGATTTTGGTAAAGAAAAAATTGGGTGTTATAGTTTGTTTAGAAATTTGTTTAGGTTTTGTTATATATAAAAATGTTTGAGTTGATATAAAAAAAGAATCTTTTTCTGTGTAAACCGAGCTACCTGTATTGTGTGTTTTAACAAGGAGTGACATAGATATTTTAATTATGTGTTTAGATGAAGTATTGTTTTTTTTCATTTAAAACAGGAAGTTCTCTTTTTTGTATAGACATGGTTTAGTTTGTGGTTAGAAAAGATATTGGTTCCCATATATATATGGTTTGATTGTTTTTAAATTGTGTCCTTGGAGATCACATGTGGTTGGATTGTGCATTAAGTGGATCTATCATGTTTTTTGAGAGATCCACTTACGTAAAGATTAGGCATTGAATGTTTGATGTTTGGATTTAGTAGTCTAATGTGTATTTTGATGGGGTTATTTGTTTGGACTGGCTAGTTTGGGATTTATTAAGAGATTCATATAGTGGGAATCACTATTATGTGAAATCATCCTTTCGAGTGGATTCTTATTATAGGTAACACCAGATGCCACAATATGAATTGATGGTTGAAACTTCCCATGTTTTTGGATTGATAGGACTTTTTGAGAATAATATTTATGTTTGTTAATCAATGAGTCATGTTGGAACTCATGTGTTAGATAGGAGGTCACATCAAGTCTGTAAATTGGTGGTGGATAGAGCATGGGTGGTACATATTGGGTTTTCTAATTTTAAGGCGATTATAAGGGTACTAATTATTATGAGGACTATAATCCAGTCTCTAAATTGGCGGTGGATAGATCATGGGTGGTACATATTGGGTTTTCTAATTTTAAGGTGATTATAAGTGTACTAATTATTATGAGGACTGTAAAATAATTCATCGATTAATGAACCTCATTTTGGACGGGTTTTTGATGCAGTGCGACTAATGGGAGAAATGTTGAGATTCTATTGATATACGAGTGAGTGGATAGATATTATGTAACTAATTTCAATAAAATTATTTGATATTGGATTTTTGAATAGGGGAAGATGTGGAATTGATGTAAGCCACAATTTTTAGGAAACATTTGGTGCCATATAAATGTGATTTGGATAAGAGGAATGTTGGTACTCATTGATAAAGTACAATGGAAGGGTTAGTTTTTCAGGATTCCTAGCTTGGAGTTACACTTATAATTGGGTTTGGGTATTACCATTGGTGTCCGAGTGATTTAGAAATTTCATTGAGTATTAAGGAATTATGGTAGGGTGGTATGGTGATGTTGTGATACATCATGGGGAAATTTTGAGTGTTAAAACAAACTAGTCAAAGGTGTACTCACAAGAATTATGTAAGGAATAGGAATTTTTAAAAAGGAAGTCACATTATGAGAAATGTTCAATATGATGATTAGGTAGTTAAAGGATTAGAGAATGAATTTTGGATAAAAGTTATTATATCCATGTGAAGTTTTTTGATGGGAACATTTAAAGTGCGTTACACATTCAACAATGGGACAAGAGTTGTTAGTGGGGAATTAATGACTAGCGTAGAAAAGGATGAATGAAGGAAGAACTAATATATCTTATTTAGGATGAATAGAATTATGCTTGGGAGTTTTTAATGAACCAAAATGTTACAAATTGATAAATACAAAAGAAATGTATTTTTTATGGAAGTATTGGTTATTTAAATATTTGGGACTCAGATACTAATTTGAAGTAATATATTATCTAAAGAATATGTTTTCTGGAAGAGGTTTGAGGCTTAAACTATGATTTTCATGATCAGGTGAGCATTGGAGTGAGGTAAAGTTTCCCCTGACGCTTTTCTAGTTTTGGGTTGTAGGATTAGGTCACTCTATGATCCTAGGGAATATTGAAAAGGTTCAAGCCATTGATGGGGGTTTTGTATGGGGTAAACTATGATGTGACCATGAGGAGTCATGCCACAATCTAGAGGGTTTTCACCATGATGATATCGGGCTAAGTGGTTCTCCCTCTTCTAGGAATGAAGTTGAGTTAGGACCCAAATGGTCTCACTATGATCAGATATTTGATTAGTTTTTAATGGGTGATATAATACTTTGGGGTTTCTAATTTATAATATACTTAAGACTTATTCTTCTGAGATACATGGGGGGGAGTGGAAACCCCCACTTCCTCCCTTATTCCCCTATCCCCTAATCTCAGTGGTTCAGTAGAATTTTTTGTAGTAATTCATTGTAATATATATCCTATACTCTCCCTTTGTATTCTTTATTGTTTCTTTTACTTGATTCTAGTTCACCAAGTTAGGGTTTTAAAGATAGGATTTCACCATATCCTGGAGAAATCAACCCACACGATGGTGATTTCATGTGTGGATTTTATAGGATTATGTAGTTGGAGGAAATCAAGATTCATTTCTCAATTTTTTTTTGAGTTATGTGTCTCTACAGATTTAATTAATTTGTTTATAATTTTTTAGTGAAATTGTCAATCAATTCAGGTATTTAAATAAGGAATTTTTGTGGATTTTATTTTCACAATTTTGGGATTATAACATAGCCTATTTATCATGTATTTGGTTTTGTGAGTTTTCCCAGTCATTTTGGATTTGGTTATACCAATTTGGGAATTTAATTTTAATTTTTTTTGTTAATTTTTAGTTATTATTGATGAGATAAGCACTCATGGAGTTGGAGAAGGTCAATATGAGATTTGAATGGATTGATGGATCATATATTAGGGTAAGTGTCCTTGAATCTAATATGGATCTTATCATGTTATTGATTTTATTATCATGTTGAATTATTATTTTTTGTATATTTCTTAACTTGTGTGATCACTTCCATAGATTAGGACATGTAAAAATTGTCCTAATAGTCAACATGGGAAACATAAATTTCTAAATAGTTTGATGGTGACACCTTAATCAAATTATTTCCAATGAACCTATTTATGGTTTACTTATTAAAATGATTTTGTTTTAAAATATTAATAGGCTTAATTTTTTTTGGAAAAATGTGTTTACTCAAAGGAAACGTGATGACATGTGAAATGGTTTTTGGAAATGGAATTTCAAAATTAGAATCGGTTTTTCTATAGTCTTTTTGAACATAATTTTATACAAGGAAAAAAATTAGTAAGATTGAACGTATTTCATTTTATGAGTATTTTTTATAAATTGTTTCATTATATTTTAATTGAAAGTTATAGGGTATTAGCTGAGTTTTTTGTGTCAATTTAAAATTGAGAGGAAGGTGCTATATTTTTCGTAAAATTTATTCTTACTAAGATATAATGATTTTATTTATTGGTGGGTATATTGTATTTGAGGATGTGTTCTTATTTTAGTTATCCAATGGTGTTGGTTTAAGCATCAAATTTGTGGTTAGGCGTTGATGATTTGGTTAAACCATAGAGGGTGGATACGGGTGTTGCGACATGGTTGAGATATGGGGATCAATCTCTATTGAATAATTCCCAATTAATTAATTTTTGAGTGATGAGATATGATGTTTCCCATTATTTCAGAGAATGTTCTTATGATATGTGATGGACTCCAATGTGGTGCTATGGATCCTGAGGCTTAGCCCCACCATTAGTGAGACGAAGAAGGAATTAATTACATGGATGAAATTGGGTATTAGTTGTTTGTGATGCATGGGAAATCATTGAGTGATAAAGTGTGGATTGATATTGGATGTTTTTCTCCTGTTGAGTGAGAATTTTTGGATAAGGTACTTCATTTTCACTATCCCCACAGTAATAAGGGATGAACAAGATGTCTGAAAAATGACCTATGAAGAGTGATAAGGGTTATATCGATACCTAATAGGATACCCTACCATATATCTTAAGGTATCTATTATGACCTAACTAGACACCCAACCCTACATCTTCAGGCATGGTATGAGGCTTGATTAGATACCATACTCTAAATCTTTTGGTATGAGTTAGACATAGTGTGGCACCAAAAATAATGTATTCATGTAGTGTTTTAGAATTTTTCAGATTTATTTCCTTGAATCACTAGGTTTGGGTTTGGTATTATGGTATGTGGGGACTCTCTTTGTTCTATAATATATCACATGTGGGTAAGGTCGGGTGACACAAAGATATAGTTAACACATTATGAAATCATCTATATGCTTTTATGTTCATTTTGAGTTATTTTTTTGAGTGGGTGTGTTTCATAAGAATGATTGTAAACCTTATATGCAATTCATGCACATCCAGTTGATAATAGAAGAACTCAATATTACTGAGTAATTAGTGATTCCTAATTTATTTTTGGACACACCCTCTTACCTAGGTACATGGTATGGGTTTTAAATTATATGTGAACTCATTCATGTATTTTGTTAGGGTATAGGTACAAGTGGGTGTTAGTCTCATGATAAAATCCTAGAAGGTTATAGGGGGAATGGATATGGCAGGATGACCATGTGAGTTGGTTTAAAGACCATTGTAGTTACATTTTAGATATTTCTCTACATGTGTACATTTCGTTAAATTTTATTTCTTTATATGTTGGTAAATATTTTATATTTTTATATATTGTTATTAATTATAATTTTTATGTACTATTATATATTTTAGATAGATTTAGTGAATTATATTTTGGAATGTGGTAGCCCTATTTTAACCCTATTTTATGTCAACTGGTTTATTATATGTTTGTTATACTAACAAGTCATGGTTAATTTTCATAGATTATGGCATGTCCCTTGGGATTTATTTTAGAAGGAAAAGTCTCCTCAATATCATATTAGGCCCCCAAAACGAGTTTATATCCTATAACATATATGGAGGAAAAATTGAGGTTGTGTAGGACCCTCAACCTAGTATTGTTTAAAAAATCTCGGATAAGGGTATTATAATATTATTTCAATACTTTATGTGGGTGACTGAAGTTGTTCATTATTTATCCAAAATAAATAGAGAAATAATAATATAAATAAGTGATATTAAAGTATCCCTTGTAATGTATAAGTCAATATCCATGAAAACTATTTAGCTTGAATTTAAAAAATATGTTTTATATAGAAACACCTATATTTAGTATCACCACCCACTTCTAATAGTGACTTATATTATCCTTGTATATAGGAAGTGGTATCAAATAAGATTGTTTTTTCTATTAATGGATATTCAAAAACATCTTTCAACTAGATATCTTGATTTTATAGATGGTATTTTTATATTTTAGGATTATAAGTTTTAATCTATATAATATTTTATCAATAAAAGTTTTTATATGTCTATATGAAGTTAATAAAAAAGTTCATATAAAATAAAATGAGGATACCCTTATTCTTGGGGTCTAATTATAATACCTACAATAATGATATAATTTTTTATTTTTATTTTTATAGAGGCAATGTTTTGTCACCATTTTTCCACAATGTTTACGTTAGAGATAAAGGTAAAATTCTCTTGATTGAGATGAAAACAAAATTATTTTCTATATATTATCAAAAGGTTAGTTGTAGTAAGTTATATGTTTTAAAATAAATCTTGAAATAAATTTCCAATTAGATTTTTTATTTAAGGACATTGTTACATCCAAATAAATAAATTTTATAAACATGGTAATAATAAAAAAAACAACTCACAATTGAAAAATAAAGAAATGTTTTAGTTTTTTTAAAGATTCTCTTGAAAAATGGATCAACATGATTGAAAATAATTAATAATTGTTTAATATTAGACGTATCTTCATAATTTATTTATGAATTCATTAAAAAAATTGAAACATAGAAATTTGAAATTTTATAAATACTTTTTGAAAAGTCAAACAAATATATATATTATGGTTATAAGTATCATGGAAGAGATTTTTTTGATATATGTGTATAATAGAAATCTTGTAATTGATAAAATTAATAAGAAAATTGTAAAGGATACAATGATATATTAATTTTAACAACTAAAATTTCAATATAAAATTTCAAATTATATGTGTAAAAAAAATTATATAGGTTCTTTTATAAAGAGAAAGTTTCATTGATTTAACATGTTAATTGCACTACGAAAAGGATTTATATGATCATACATATGATTTACCGTACCACATATTTAATGGTGTGATAATGAATGAATTTAATTCATAATTTAGTGATTAGTTATAATATAATATGAGAAATAATTAAGAGGAAGTGATAAAGTAAATGATTTGTAGAATTATTATTGAAGGAGATGAAAAAAATAATGATTATGAAGATATAGTTCATTTTAAAAAGTAATATTAAATTATGTTACTATAGAAAATAATGGTAAACTAGAATCAAAGGATAAAAGGATCAATGAGATAGATCATAAACTTAAGAAATTAATAAATCACATAATGAATTTGAAGCACACGATATGTGGTCATGAAATAATTTTATGAAGAATTTATGATAGTTCAAAATAAAAAGAGTTTTTAAACATCAATGTGTTTGTGCAGTAATTGAAATTAAGATACATGAATGAAAAAATATCAATAAATAATCATACATTTTTAATGTTATATGAATTATAAAAAAAAACTTGAATTATTTAGTTAATATAAGAGGCTATATTTTATTAGTAAATATGATATTGGTATAGAGACACAATCTTAATAGACCTGTGTATTACATCATTTTAGATTAATATTCATCACATTAAAAATGTACATGCTTGAGGACCATAATAGTTTAGTGTGATTAGAAACATGGAACACATTACTCTAATTTGGTGAAATATCATCTACTTCTCTTGAAAATATCTTACACTTCAGAACTCATACATTAAACCTTTCTTCATTACCTGAGGAAATGTAACAAAAGAAAGGGGTGAGCTCATATTCTCAATTAGGTTAAACAAGGGACATATGTAAGAATAATAATGAAAATAAGGTCATATTAACATGATCATAAAATTATAATTTCATACCCTACAAATCAAGGATCATATATATGATTCATGGCAAAAATATTGGAAGTTCATATGACATAAATCACGAGGGAATCAAGAGAATAATCCATGAATGAATAACATAGTAATAAGATATTGAATTCTGACTGCCACATAAACATGTAATATCATTCCCTTTAAGTGAAGGATTGTTGATAAAACTTATCAGGGAACTTCATAGGGACTACACCTACTGGTATGGAAACACCACCATCACTAATTATAGACCTTTCATTTTAGTAGATTTGGTAACACTTTTTCCCATTATGGATTAGGTTTCCCCTTCTTCGCATAGTTGATCTGGTTTTCCCTTCTTCTCAGAATGGATCATTTTTTCCTTATTCCCATAGTGGATCGAGTTTTCCCTTCTTCACATACTTGATCAGGTTTCCCCTTATTCCCATAGTGGATTGAGTTTCCTCTTCATCCCATAGTGGATTAGGTTTCCCCTTCTTCTCATATTGGATTAAGCTCGTCGAATTTTTTCCAATAATTATCTAATGAGATATATATATTTTCCCAATTCATTAGAGGTAGATATAGGTCCCACCAATCACAAAATGAAATCATTCATATGTGTGCCACAAGATAGTAAAACATTCACCATATTATGAACTATAAAATGACATGGGTTTCATAAACATAATATCAAAACCCATGAAATGGAATGGATATTATAAAGATGTTATCATATAATAAACTGTGAAAAATATAGAGGTAACATAATAAATGAGAAACCCATAAAAGAAGTCGGTTTTTTAAGTGTATTATCATGGTATAAACCAGTGAAGAGATACGGTTTTCATAAACAACTTGTCACCTTAAACAGTAACCATTCATACAAATAATAATAATTGTTTCCTTGGATCATATCACTAGTAAAGAAAAAACAATATCAAAGGATGTTAACATCGATTGATAAGGATTTTTAAAGATCACATAGAAATTTTATTAAGGAAATCATCAACTCATTGAAAATAAATTTTATAGAACCATTTCAAAAATCATTTTTTATAAATAAATATTTTAAATATCATTGGAATAATTTCTTGACGAAAATACCTTTTCTTCTTGGAAAAAAATATTTTTAAAACAATATTCATCTTGAAAACATTTTTCTTTGAAAAAAACATTGAAAACATATAAATAAACATTGAATACATTTAAGAATTTTTTTATTTGAAAACACTTTAAAAATTATAAATAAATCATGAAACAATTTGAAAACATTTTTCATTGAAAAACACATTAATAAATAAATTTTAAAAATAATAGTAAAATATTATCTTTAAAAAAAATATTTCGAACATGATAATTAAATTTTAAATAAATGATGATCATGATGGAGGTTAACTCTATACATATGGAAAATTCCTTTTACACCGTAATTTTTTTGGAAACTTCCTTGATTAGAAAACAAAAAGAAGATTACTTTGAAAGACATTTTTAAAAAGTAGAAACATTGGTGAAATTGTTTACTAAATATAATAGGATAATATTATAATTTTTTTTAAAAAAATTTAGAAAAAAATGGTTTTGAAAGATCATATATTTTTAACTAAAAACTGAAATAAAGGCATATTTTCTTAAAAATATTTTCTTAATTATCTAAAGTACCAAAGAGCATGAAATGGTACCATTACATGAATTTTCATGAATAATCTGAGTGAAGTAAAATTCAAAAGGGGTTTTTATAGATTAATAATAATATTTAATCAATTGAAATATTAATCATAAATTATCATGATAAAAAATGATATTATAGTAATAAATTGTTACCACTTTGGTTACATTAAATTATGATCCCCATAAAAGAATAATATTAAAGGAATACTAAAATATATTGAGAAAAAAATATTCATGATTGAACATGTCAAATGTAATTATATAAACTTCATAAAACAATCTTGGGGAATGACCTAACATGTGTCTCAAATAGGGAAAATTGAGATAAAATTACTTTACTGTTTGGTAACTTCTAATCCGTAAACCCCATACAAGATAGATCATGAAATGGATATGTAAAAACCAATATTTCTATGGATAATACTGATAGAATAAATTCAATTTAAGTGTATATATAATGAAAAAGAAACGATTAGTGAATATGGAATAAGTATCATAGAAATAAAAGTGATATTAAAAAACCCATACTACTTGAGTGACTTTATAATCATGATACCCATGAAATAATTACATAAATTAAAAAATTTAACATAAAAAAATAAATGAAATTCATGAAATAAAATTTCGTAGATCAATATATACAAAAAAAATAATATGCGGTGAATATAACATATATCTCATAGAAATGAAAGTGATATGTGTAAACATCGTCTTAACTTTCTCACTACACATTCAAACCTCCTCATTTTTGGGTAAATTATTTTAGTTTTCACCAAAGGAATCCTTTGGATGGATTTATTCCCAATTATATTCCACTAGAATTAGGGGATGGATTCTATGAGTTTATTTGGGTAGGACTTGGATGATCTAAATTACATAGAGAGGTGTGATGAGAGGAGTACATGAAACCTTTTATAAGCGTGGAAACAGAAACGTTGGGCATTCATGAAAATATATTACTGCTGAACATGTTAAAATTATCTCAAATGGGTTATAAATGAAATATTATATATCCTTAGAGCTTGAATGGTCAAAATATGGTCATAAAATATCTTTAATACAAGTTTAGGGAAATTTTTACATCATATATTCTATGTTTAATAGTTAAGTAAACTTTTTTTTACCTCAATCACTTTAATTAATATTAATTACTTTCACAAAATTTTTTGGTTTAAAATTTATTTTACCTTATTATAAATTATAAATTATTTATATTTTAAATATTGAATCTGTTATTTAAAATTACAATCGCATAAGTGGAAAAAATATATTTTAAATTAATCCCACGAATGGGATGAGACAATGAGTTTTTAATGTGAAAATTTTCAAAACTCTGAATTGTTTTTATGTCCAATTTCAATGTGTAGTTGATTCCAATGATACGAGTTGTATTAATATTTTATTAGTTTATGTAAATATAATTTAAAAAAAATATAAATTATAGTTTAACTATATAAATATATTATAATAAAATAATGCTTTAATTAAAATTCATTGGTTTTCACTATTCATCAAAAAATGAAATTTCTCATAAAAATAAAAAAAAAATTCAACCAATATAAATTTTGATAAAATTATTTAAAAATTTATATTTATTTTTTCAAATAAAATTATAAAAGTTTAAAATTAGATTTAAAATAGCGTCTTTATTAACAGGTGATAAAATAAACTTTTTGAAAAATATATCATTTATTCATAAAATTTGATTTATTCTTATCTTAGTCCTATCAAATATCTTGGATTAGTTTAAAAAAATATGATAGAATATATAATATATAAAATATATGGAAAACATTCATAAAATTTCATTTACTAAATTTATTTAAATAAAATTGTGTATGTTTGTAGAAGAATAGTTTTCTTAGAAAATGAATTTTTTTATTCTGAAATCCTTCTTACATTCATTTATAAAAAATTGAAAACCAATGTATTAATTTTATATACATGTGTAAACCATTGTTTCATAATTTATTCAATATCATTCATATCATCCATTCAGAGGTCTAGGTGGTAATTATAATAATAATTTATTAATAATATTAATAGTATATTATATTTAGTAAAAACTAAGTATTGAATATAACAAAAGTTATTTAAGGGACTCATAATTGTGAGAAACAAAAGTGAAACATAGTGTTACATTTACCAAAATTTAATATAGGTATTCTGTGTAGTGTAAGTTTAACATGGTGTTGCGTATAAAAAACCAAAATTTGTACATTTATAAAAAAAAATCTATATTCAGTGTTTTGTGAAATGAAAAAAATCAAAAAGATTAAATCAATTCAAGAAAACTTTTCAAAATATTAGGGTGTTATATTCTACCACAATTAAAATTTAATTTTCCCTCAAAATTTATCTGGGTTATCAATGGATTAATATTTTAATGTTTCTCTCAATAAACCCCAAACTTAAAAATTAATGGTAAAAATTCCTTTAAAAAGGAGAAGTTAGAACCACAACGGTTTCCCAAAGTAACTCATAATGAGTATTCCATGTAGGAGAACAGAGGTTGGGAATGAATATTTGAAATTGAAGAGAAGAGTAAATAATTATAGTGAGTGGTAAAGATCATTGTTCACTAGAAAGTGAATGATCCATGGAATGTTTAGGGGCTAAAAAATATAAATATGTGATGATTAATAAGAACACTAATTCAATAGAAATTAAGGTATTATGATAAATATTTTTCAATATACCTTTCCTAGAGTTAAGGAATTGTTTTAATATCTAAGAATATAGCGAAATATACATACTTGATTTTATTCATTTTTATATGCACAGTCTCACCCTTTGGTTATGGATTTTTCAATGTCCACTACATATCACAATCCAATAAATGAAGGTGAATTTTTCAATCCAGAATTACTAATAGATCATGAGGTAGAATGGTAAGTCCTCCATATATTTTTAGTTAGAAACATAGAAAAATGGTTAGCACAGGATATCAAACATGCATAAATCCTCATACCGTAAGATAATACTTTATTCTTACAATATTCATCTAAATTCTAACTTAAACTTTCCATAAACGGATAACCATATCACACATTTAGTATACGGAAATCAATAAATATAGAAATAATGTCTCTAAATTCTTCCAAATCACCTTATCATTGATCCACCATAAATCATAAATTAATTATTAGTTGTCACATACCAAACATTTCAATACCTTCATCATATATTCTCTCATAACAGGGTAATAAGTGGAATTACCGTGAATCTTTTTGGAAAACATACGTACTTACTAATTCCTAATATTTATGGATATATTACTTATATTCTTAAATGTTGTCAAAAATTTCAACGGAAGCATGAACCACATTCTCATCAAATCCCTTATCATTTATAAGGTCATAAATACTATCCAATTAACTTTATCTAAATAATCATCACATTATCCATAATAAATTTCACTTTCTCATCCTTAGAAACATATTATGGTTTACATTCCCTATACCAAAATATCACTTTTCCATTAAATCACTTTTATATATCCTTAGAACCCTTTAAATATATCCTTTTAAATACTTTATGAAATAAATATACTTCATCATTCATATAATATCTTTCTTTAATTCCAATACATATATAATTCAATCATCTTACATTATTTTTAATCAGTTACCTGTGTTTCCTCACTTTATACTTCAATACCTCTTTATTAGAATATTAAATATGAATCATCTCTTAAGTTTTACCCACCTAAATTTTATCATGCTTCTTATGTTTAATATAAAAAAATACTATTACAAAATCACATACCATTCATGCATCATTCGTGGTCTCCTTATCTTCTTTAGTATAACCTGTACTCCTTCCACCTTCTTGATTCTATTCATTAGATTTCAACTTAAGAAATTGATTTGAATAATGACCATACATTCTACATATAAAGCATTAAATGTAACCCAATTTTGTAGACTTCCTACTATTTACTAATAAAAAAATTCATAGTGTGAGCAAGATTTATCCTAGAAGAAAACCATATAATCCTAACAAAGTAATTATTTATTTTTGAATAATTGAGTCCTTATTTTAAATATATGATACATTAGTCTTATCCTTAGAGACATCCCTCTACATATCCATATTAATATTTATAAAGATATCATTAATTTTACACGTCCATGTTTCAAAAGGATGACTGAACCTTTAATTTGAAACCATGTATAGTGACCCATGATTAACACACATGGACAATACATCATTTTGTATGAATATTCAAAACATTACAAAAGTAAATTCCTTAAGACTATAATAGATTAGTGTATTTATAAACGTAGAACAAATTATTCTAATTTTGTGAAAGGTCTTCAATAGCTCCGGTAAAGATATTCCCCTCTAGTACTTATATATAAAGCTTTTCATTATAAATTCGGGGAATGAAACATAATAATGGGGTGAGTTATGATGCTCAATAAGGGTAATAAATGGAGAAAATAAGCATAATCATGAATATAAGGGTATTATAACATGAGCATAATACTATAAGATCATAATCTACATATCAAATATCATATATTATTATAGACACATAAATATGTAATATTATTCCCTAAAAGTCAAGGATAATTTCTAAAAAATATTATTGAACGTCATGGGGACTACACCTACTAGGATGTACACACTACCATCCCCAATTATAGACCATTCCTTTTAGTGGATTAGGTTACACCTTCCTCCCATAGTAGATATGGTTTCCCCTTCTTCCCATAGGGGATCGAGTTACCCCTTCCTCCCATAGTGGATTGGGATTTCCTTTCTTCCCACAGTGGATCAGGTTTCCCCTTCTTACTATATTGGATAGGGTTTTCCCTTCCTCCTATAGTGGATCAGTTTTTCTAGTCTTCCCATAGTGTATCAGGTTTCCCCTCCTTCCCATAGTATATCAGGCTCATTAACTAGTTTCCCATTATTATCTCATGATATATAAATCTTTACCAAATAAATTTTATAGAGAAATAAGTTCCACCTATCACATAATGCTATCATAAATATGTGTTCCACAAGATAAGAAAACATTCATCCTATCATGATCCATAAAAAGATATGTGCTTCATAAAAATCATATCATAACTATAAAATGAAATTTATATCATAAACACTTTATCATCTCTTAACCTATGAAGAAGATATTGGTTTCATAATCATAACAAAAATAGTAAAACTAATTACGTTTCATAATATTTTTATTATGGTATAACCTGTGGGAGATAAAAGAGTTTCATAAAAACATTTCTTCTTAAACATAAAACATTCAATGAAAGTATAACAATAATTTCCCTAAATCATATCCTCAATAAAGAATAAACTATTTAAAAAGATTTCATACTCAATGGAGAACGATTTTGAAAGATCACGTGGAACATTTCTTATAGAAAATAGAATTTCATTGGAAATCCCATTCATAAAACTATTTAATAAATCCTGTTTATTATAATTAATTATTTGAAATTTCATTTAAAAATTTATTGATTAAAATATCTTTTATACATTGACAAAATTATTGAAAAAAAACTTTTTGAAAACTTTTTTCATTGAATGAAATTTGAAAACATATAAAGAAATGTTGAAAATATTTTGAGAACATGTTTCTTTTGAAAATAAGTAGAAAATTTATAAATAAAATTTTAAAAAATTTTGAAAACATTTTTCACTAAAACCCAATTAAAAATAATAATTTACAAAAAATTAGTAAATTTTTTCTTTAAATGTATACTTATAAAATATAAAATGAATACACAAAGAAATTATGGTGGATGAGTCTATACAAGTCACACAATCCTTTTGCACTATAAAAAGTTTAGAAAAGTGAATTGATTAGAGAACAGTAAGAATAATTCCATTAAAACCATTTTTTAAAAGGTAAAACATGTGTAGAAATTTCTATTAAAAATCATAGGATAATAGTAGAATATTTTGGATTTTTTCAAGAAAACAAGGTTTTGAACAAGCACATATTTTTTATTGAAAATAGAAATAAAGTTGTGTTTTCATAAAAATGCTTTACTAATTATTTTATGTACCAAAGAGTGGAAAAATCACACCATTACATTAAATTAAGAAGAATAACTAGATGAGAATTAAATTAATGAGGGTTCTCTGAGATATAGAAAATATTATTCCATAAATTGAAGCATAATCATAAATAATATCGATAAATGATGAGATTGTAGTAATAAAATTTTTCCACTTTAGTAAATTTGAATTATGATCCATATTAAATAAAAAAATTAAATGAAGAGTAAATTATCATGAGAAGAATTAGATTCATGATACAACATGTAAAATTAGAGTTTATACACATTGTAAAACAATATAGGCGCATGATATAACATGTGTATCATAGAAGGAAAATTGATACAAAATTAAATTTCTAATTTGATAACTTTTGAACCATAAACCCAATGAATGATAGATCATAAAAGGGATATGAAAATAACTATAAATTTAAGGATAAAAATCTCATAATACATGCATGGGTAGTACATACACCCAAAAAAAATATACAATTGGTTAATATAATGTAAGTCTCACATAAATAAAAATGATAGTAGAAAACCCTGACTACTTGAGTAACTTTAGAATTGTGAACCCCATGAAAGAATAACATCAATTGAAACAGATCATATCATGAAATAAAAAATATTAGGATATAAAACATCATAGGTAAATATATGGACCACATAATAATAATTAGTTGTGTATATGAAATATATCTCACAAAAATGAATGTGAGATGAGAATACCCATACCTAATTGCTTGACATTCTTTGTACACATTCAAACATCCACTTATTTGGGTAACTCCTATTACTTTTCACCAAATTGATTCTTTGGTTGGATTTCATCCAAGATTTAGGCCTTAAAGACGAGGAAAGTTATGTTGAGAGTTTATTTTGGTAGGATTTGGATGATCCAAAAGGGCTTGAGATGTGTGTTGACAGGAGGAGGAGAGTAGTCCTTTTATAGGTGGTGAAAAGGACACATATAGAATTATTGAAAGAATTTGAGTTCTCCCAACGATTAACTTATATCATAATGATTAAAAATGGACCATTATATATCCTTAGAGGTTTAATGGTTGTAATATTCCTATAAAATAAATTTTAGACATGTGTAGGTTCATTTTTAAACATCTTATTCTATGTTTAATCATTAAGGAAGCTTGTTTTTTTCCTTAATCACTGTAATTTATTTTACTCACTTTCACTACTATTTTTGGTAAAGAATCTCAGTTTAACTTAAAAGAAATTACAAAATTTTTTTATTCAAAATATGAAATCCATTTTACCAACTTACAATTATAGAAGTGCATAAATTAAATTAAAATTAATCTCATAGATGGGATGTGACAATAGGATTTTAAAGTGAAAATGTTCAAATGATAAAATTGATTTTATAACCAATTTTAATGTGAATGAGATTAAAATGTCTTAAAATGTGTTAATACTGATATAATTTAAATAAATATACATATAAACCAATTTAAAATGTAATTTAACTATATAAATAAATTACATGAAAATAATATTTTAATTAATATTCAATGTTTTTCACAATTCATCAAAAATATAAAACATCTTAGAAAAGCGCTAACCATTCACCCAAAGTAAATTTTGATATTCCAATTTAAAAATAAAGTTTAATTTTTCAAATAAAAATTATAAAACTGTCAAAAATTATATTTTAAATAGTTTGTCCATTAAAATACTATAAATATGTTTTCTAAAAATACGACTTTTATTCATAAAATTTAATTTATTCTTATCTTATTCTTATAAAATCTATTGCATGAGTGCCAAAAAATTTGATTAAAAAAAATAAAATATAAATTTTATTAAAAAAACTAATCAAAAGTGATTTTTATATTTTATTGAGATAAAATTGTTTTTTATGTAGAAAAGTAGTTTTCTTAGAATTTATTTTTTCTTTATTCTCAAACAGTTCATACATTTATTTCTAAATATTTAATAAAACAGGATTCATTTTATATACATGTACAAACCATATGTTTTAATGTTTGTTAATATCATTCATATCTTCCATTATAATAGCTATGTGTTAATTTAAATAATATTTTGATAATAATATCAATAGTGTATTATAGTTTAGAAAAACTCAGTATCACGTGCAACACAATTTATTGAAGGGTCTGAATATTTTGTGTTACACAATCCAAACACAGTGTTGCTTATACCAGAAGCTAATATATGTGTTTCATATAGATAAATATTTACTTGGTTTTTCATATAACGTAATCCAAACTTATCTATTTAGAATAAAAAAGTAACATTCAGTGTTGTATGAAATAAAAAATATCAAAAAGATTAAACTAATTCAAAATAATTCTAAAAAAAATTGGCGTGTTATAGTTGGTTTTGATGAATTATTGACACTGGATAATTGGAATAATTTTGTTACCTTTATGGAATACTATATAATGAAAAAATATTTTATTAATGTGGGTAATTACGATTAAAAGGGAGTTTTAAAATTTTGAACCAATGAAATAGTGATGAATCTTAGAAAATATTGAAGTTGAAATTAAGCAAATATTATAGAAATAAGTGTTACTATATTAAGATTAAAGGGAATATAATAATTTCAAGTCATTAATCTAGGAAATTCATCTCATGTTGATAATCCTAGAAACCATATTATTAATAGAAGAAGTGATGATTTTTCCCTAATAAATTCAATTATTCTAAACATGTTTATATTGATGGAAATTGTATTTGGTGAAATGAATAAATATTAAAATAATAAATAATCATAATAATGATTATGTGATTCTTACCTTAAGTAAATAACTTCATAATATTATTGAAGATAAATAAAAAATAAAAAATATTGGAATGAAAATTTGTAAACTATCCAAAAAACACTTATTTCATTGAAGGCTAGGCCAACTAAAAAAATGGATTCCCATTTAAAAAATATTATAATTGTTCCATCTAAAATATATATGTTATGCATGTATAAAATTATGTTTATGATATCTTAAAATTTTATTGAAAACTTGTTTTTAACATCATTAAATATTCCCCATTTAAGGATAATAATACATGTAAAAATAGAACATTCTTATGTTTTATTTTTTCTAATAGAATAAAATGCAAATTTCATTTTTTATTTTTAATTAAGAAAATTCAAATTAATATGGAAAACATATTTTATAAATATGTTTCTAGTAAAATTATAGAATTCCATGTGAATTTATATAAATATATATTTGTTTATTTGGAATTCATAAGTATTGAATTTATCATTTTCTTATTAAAGTATTTATTTTTTATAAAAATGACTTTAAATTTTTAAACGAGTTTTTTTTTATCTTGAAAAATAAATTGATTACCTTCCCTGAATTATGAGTATGAATATGAATATTTCAAATTTCAATTTTTATAAATATTATTTCATTTTTATTCTAGAAATATATTATTTAATTATATTGATTTTTATAGGCATGTTGATGGTTTTATTTTTTTATGAAATGTTCTGTATCCTTGAAAATTTATTTCATTTTTTGAACATTTCAAGAAATATTGAAAATAAATTAACATTGGTAAGGGTATTTGTTTTTAGGATAAAATATATAAATGAACTATTGAGGTATGATTTCTATAGAGAAATGAGTTGTCATGGTTGTATCTATACCTAATGAGTATCGAAGGATTTAAAATCCTAATTGAATCAATACCATTGACTCCACCAATCTTGGGTGAAGATTAATTGATGAGATAAAGGATCAAATAAATCATAATGACTCTCAAGAAAATAAATATATTGGAGGGTCAATGCATATTAGACTGATTGAGCTTCTACATCAAGATGTTTCATTACTGGTGGAGTGTTCTTAGTGATTTTTTGGTTATATGATGATGATTATCGTTAATTTAGGATGGATATGGTTTGTCATCAACTGATGTTTTTTATCTTATAAGGAACCATTGTAGAGGTTTTGAGAGTAGCGTTGATACAATCATCATTATGAACCAAACAATATCCACTAATTCATTTCAATGGGTTCTAAAGTGATTATAAAAATTATTTTTTTATAAAAATTAAATATTATTTTTCGATGATCATTATTTTGGAATCAAATAAAGAAACTAGTAAACAAAATCAAGATATAATGATATTTGTATCATATTAGTCTAACATTCCTGACCCCCATAGGTTTTAAATTTTTTTTAAAAAATCTTGAGATACATACTCTAATGAAATAAATAAAATTGGAGATGAAATCCAAGGAGTCTGACCAATCTCAAACTGGTGTTAGTTTCAGACAGAAGGCATGAGATTCTCTTAGAAACTCCATTTTTTTCAGGATTCACATTATCCTTATTTAACAAATTTTATTCTGAATTCTTATAATTTAATCCTCTTAATTTATTTTTATATGTTAAAAACATATTTACCTATCCTAATTCATATTTATTTGATGGGGAAATACATGTTTTATAAGGTTCCCGTTTCAATTCCTCCCAATAAGCATTCCCAATTAGAGGGAACTTCCCAATTTCTTAACCATTTTAAATTACACTCCATAATATATTTAATCCAAAATTGTTTTCTCAAATCATTTATTTTATCCTGAAAAGATATTATAGTTCATTTTTTGTTTTATTAAAACAATTATTCCTTTTCCCCTTTAATTATCATTATTATTTTTCCTTAAACCACACTAAATTGGTACATTTTTAAAGTTTCTTAAACACATTTTTACATATTTTCACTTTAGTGGGACATCATTTACATTAATCTATTCCAATATTCCCTAATGAATGTCCTGTTATTATTTAAATCCATTCTTTCATTGGAAACATTATAATAGCATAAAATTTTATCAATGGGAATCCAATTCTTTTAATTATTTCATATATTATAAACCACATCAAAGAACATTGAGGACACAATACAAACTGTATAAAGGAACAATTAATGAAATAAGAGGTATTTTTATAAATCAAGGAACGTATTCCAATAGAATAATTACCTGGCCCCTAGAATAGTAACATGATCATTAGTAATAGTAATTTGGAAAATATAATAGGAAAAACATATCTATTAAAGTATAAAAAAAATTTAGGCATCTTATAAATGATAATATGATATAATTATATTAATTTATATGTAAATAAATATTTTTAAAATTACTTATTAATTATTGGTATTTTAATAAAACATAAGTTTTTATTTATAGTTTATAATTAATATAATTTTTTAAAGAAAGTTTATTTTCTTATAATAGTATCATAAATTAAAATTTCTTAGTCTTACTATTATAATATAATTTTATGACACTAATTAATTTTCCACGTTTTATAAAATTAGTTATAATGTTAAAGTTAGTATTTTCCAAGTAAAGAATGATTTTAATCAAAAATTAAATTTCCCATATGTGGAAAAATATTTTATGGAAATGGATTTCATTGATTAATTCTACATGTCATGAAATTTTTAGGGTTATTCTTTTTATATTTTTTAAAACTACATGATTTGTTGGTGAATAATAAAATATGATAATTTACGATAAAAGATAAATACCTGAATTATTGAGTCATTGATCATTATGGATGATGTAATCCTATAATCTAATACTCACATCCTCATTTTACTATATTTAGTTTTGGGAAACAAAAAAATCAAATTCTTGAACTAAAATAATAAAGTAATGAATAAAATAAACAAAAACACCCTTCTCCTCTCTAATAAACCCCCCATCACCTCTTCTTCTCCTTATAAATCCAAATCCTTTAATGTTGTCCAATTTCAACCAAATACTCATTCAAATCCTCTACCACATGATTAGGATCCTTTCATCTCAAAAATATAAAAAAACTAATTTCCCTAAGGAGGTTCACATGGGAGAGAATTCAAGAGGTAAAATCCTCTTTCTTTTCTTTTAATTTATTTTCATTTCATTTTATTTTATTATTATCTCATCACCGCCCTTTATCCAAGTTTCATGATAACTCTATTATAATAAATATACTGAAATTTTATTTTTTTAATGTAATAATATATCCTCAAAACCCTAATCCTCTCACTTTTATTTTAAAAATGAAAATATCATATGTGATGTGTCGATTTACCGCTATTGTGGATGATGTACTTTTATTTTTCCATACCGCCTTCAAGGTTTGTTCAAAAACTATTTTAATGGTTAATAAAGATTTTAAAAATAATCTTGTAACCCTTTTTATTTTTAGGATCTTATAAATATACATAATAATAAATTATAAAATGAAACTAGTTCGTGATGATTGAGAAACCACAAAATTAATCTAAATGTTTATCATTATCATTTTATCTAAATATTAATCCTCATACCATACCAAATTATATATAATATCATTTTATATTTTTAATGTTCATTAATAACATATAGTCTCAATTTTTTAAAATGATCTTCATTTTTCATGAACATATGTATATGTATACAAATGAATCGATCCTGAAAACCAGGAAAAAGGACACACTCGAATGATGAAATTGAACACTAGAACTCATAAAAATGGCCATTAATTAACTTAATAAAATTATATAAATCAAATAAATTTATAGGAGATTATTTATTTATTAATTAATGAATGATATTTTATTATCTAAAATAATAAAGTGATGAAATAATTTGGTCATAATGTGAGGGGATTCTCGAACCCAACAACTTTTCATTGGAATATTCCTCTTTCATGACAATTTTGTGTGTGTATATTCATATAATATTCATCAAACATAATTTATTTTTTCCATAATTTTCAATTTTGGGATATACATGCTTTCAATTTTTTATATGGCCACTATAATGATTTTTCAAAAATAACTATTCTTTCTAAAAACACAATTTGTTACATATCTTGATATTGTTTATTTTTCAGTCATGAATGGTGATACATATACCAGTATTCTATTCCATGTTTAGAACCCCAAATTCTATTCATTAATGAATTATTTATTTAATAAAACCTATTCCATTAAATTTGTTATGTTATTTCTAAGAATGAAATTTGTTCTCTGTGGCATGCCTGATTATGAAAATGTTATGTTGTGATGGGTGTGCTCGGAATTAGAAAGTGCTCTAAGGAATTTGGTAATGTGATTTATCTCATTAGATATGTTGAAATATATATAAACACCATTCTATATTTTTTTCACAATGATTATGTTATGATTATCCACATAATTTATTTTTGAACATGATTCTAGATTTGTTCTCAACTAATGGAGGTATTTAACCACAAAGGCATCGAGTTTCATTTTTATTCATTCCCACATTCCAGGAAATTACCTAATGATTCCTCTCTTGATTATGGTTATGATACTTTTCTTATGTTATGATGATTATGGTTATGATCTCCCATATTATATGTCTTTTATTCACCATTTTATAGTGATTTTAGATCACCTATTCTTATGATGTATATCCACATGTGTATACTTGTACTATGAAGAACATGAGGGAAAATAAGAATCTATTAAAGAAGGAATTAATTAAATTTTTATATTTTATTATGTAAAATTTATGTATGGTCCTAATATTTCCAAGAAAATGTACTTTTATGTCCTATGTTTTATTATTATTATGTTATTTATCATTAAAAAAAATGAAATAGTCATGTAAGAAAAAAATATTATCTATAGTTGGTGTCATAACACTATTTAGTTAATTTTGTTTTTCAGATTAGATAACGTTAGTGAAAAACCATAGTATGAGACTAAGTATATGTAATAAGTTGAGAATACTTTTTTTATGAAATTCTAAACATAGGCATCCCATAAGATATTACTTTAGAGTTAATTACACATATTAATAAATTATTTATTCACAAATTGTTTTCTTATGATTGTTAATACCCTTTATATGTTTTTAAATGGTGGTAACCATGAGAAACTAGACTGAGAAATCAAGCCAAGGGAAATGACGAGATATCATGAAACACATACATAATTTCATAGGATTTCGAGTTCAAATTTTTCGGTAATACGTACCTATTTATCTAATTAGATAAATAGTAAACTAAATAATGTAGAGAGTCCTTTTTCACCTAAAAGGGAGAAACTGTCTATCAAGTCCTTTATGTGGAAATTACCATCTAATTTTTGTGGATCTTCTGATCCACTAGTCAAGGAACAATAGTTCAAATAATTAGAGATATAATTTATTTGATTCATTATTATGAGATGAATAAGAAGAATCTGGTCCTTTATCATTTAGATGGAGAGGTCATTCAATAGTGGGAATTGATTAAGAACACCAAGACAAGGGATGAAACTAGAGAGATGGAGTGGAAAGACTTTATGAAAATATTTCTTAACGAGTATTTTCTTTGAAATATTTAGACAAATATGGATAAATAATTCTTAGAACAGTAAAAAAAGGAAGGTGAATCTGTCATGACAAACCTAAAAATATCACAAGTATTTTAAGGTATGCCTCAGGTTTTGTTATGAACAATGATAAATATATATATAGATTCTTTAGTGGTTTAAAACCACACCTTAAAAACGCACTTGAAATTTTATACTTTGGTAGTTATGAAGAAGTTGTTCAATGTTCTCTAAATGTGGACACAGAGTTTGGAATATGTTCCCATGGCCATGGTGATAAGAAATGAATGATGAACTTTCATGATAATGGGAATAATAAAAAAGGTGGAAAGAAAACTCAACCACTCACATGTCAAAAATGTGTAAAGAATCACTGTGGGAATTGCCTCAATGATATGGGGAAATTCTTCAAGCATTAAGGATATGGACACAACGTTTATGAATTTCAAAGAGACGTGATGAAAATTGAAAATGTGTTAGAGGAAAGGAGAGAACCACCCATAGTTAGTTGCTTCAAATTTATAGATAAAGGTAACTATACATACCAGTGCACTAAACCTCGAGTCTTTAAGGGTAATCAATATTTGCAGGCACACAAAAAAGAGCAAGGTAATGCTTCTTCCATCAAGACTATGAAGGTAGACCCGGATAATGATGTGTTGACATGTATTATGGTTATTCTTTCCATAATTGAGAAAAAAATATTTGATTTTGGTTCTACACATTCATTCATATATGGAAATTTTAGTTAAAAAATTCAAAAACCTCCTCAAAATATAGAGTTTGAGTTATCTGTGAGAAAAAAATGTGGAAATCATTTCATCGAAAGTATATAAATCCTCACCGATTATTATTTGTGGACATAACCGCTTATAAAATCTTTTCATAAATTTTTTTGGTGGAGTTTGATTCTATATTGGAAATGTATTTTCTATCTTTATAAAAATTCAACATTAACTGTCTAGAATTGGAGATCAATATTAACATCTATAGTAATCCTATAATTCTATAAAAGTGAAGGTGGGGGATTAATATCATTCAAAATCATCATATTAATTGTAAATATTGTTTCCTTATGAGAAATCATACCCATCTCAAAAGACTGTGACAGTGGATATAATGATTATTGAGGTCATTAACATCGTAAGGGACTACAATGATCTGTTACCCAAAAAAATAATTTATCTTCCTCCCAATCGAGAGGTTGAGTTCACAATTAAAATTATTACAGGATTTTCCATATTTCAAAGAAACATTGTAGAATGGACACTATTGTGTTTGAGAGACTGAAGAAGCAGTTATAAGAGAATTTGGAGAAGGGTTTTATATGACCATGTGCTTCACTATGGTGTGCAGTAGTCCTATTTCTCAATAATAAAGAGGTATCAATGCACATATTCATTTATTATCGGGAGATCAAGATAATCACGATAAAGAACTAGTATCCCCCTCCATAGAAAGATGAATTGTTTGAACAACTGTGTGGGGAAAAGTATTACTATAAGGTAGAACTTCAATTGGGATATCGCCAATTAAATTTTAGGAAGGAATATATTCCTAATACTGACGTTAGAATGAGGTTTGGAAACCATGAGTTCATAGTTATTCCCATAAAACTCACTAATTATACAAAAATATTTATAGACTTAATTAATAGTGTATCTAGAGATTACCTCGACAAAATTTGTGGTAGTCATTATTTATGATAATATGGTATAATCCAAGAGAAAGGGGAAATATTCAAAGCATTTGAATGTTATTTTAATGATTTTTATAAGCAATGAACATTATGAAAATTATAGTAAATTTGATTTATGGAAAGAGGAAGTATCTTTCTTGGGGAATGTTATCACTAGCCAATAAATATTTTTGGACCCTTGTAAGACAAATAGAATCAAAGAGGGGATCATGCCAATATCTATAATAGAGATCCAAATATTCCTTGGAATATCTTAATATTAATGAATATTTGTGAATAAATTATCATGATTTCAAAAACCACTAACCAAGAAGACTCCAAATGTAGAAAAGTTTTTCTGAACTAGTGAATGTGAAGACCACT
Source organism: Viscum album (assembly GCA_963277665.1). Lineage (NCBI taxonomy): Eukaryota > Viridiplantae > Streptophyta > Magnoliopsida > Santalales > Viscaceae > Viscum > Viscum album. The sequence continues at coordinate 103,537,317 of OY728156.1, forward strand.
TCAACGAGTTAAAAAAAGGTTTATCACTTCACCGTCACTCAAAATTTCTAAAAGTGGGAAACTCTTGGTGGTATAAATAGATTCATAAAAGATGTTTTTAGGTTGTGTATAGATGAAAAATAAAAAATTGATAGACAAAGTCTGAAGGTATTTGAAAATTCATATGAAAAACTATCATATGCATGATATGAAGTAGGCAGCTGTGATATTCATGGTGAAAATATGAACGTGTTATCTCTATAGGGGAGAAGTGTGAGATATATACTGATCATAAAAGCCTAAAATATATATCACATAGAAGGATCAGAATATAAGCTGGTGGATAGTGATAGATATCATTAAGGTTTGCGATTTCCCTATCCACTACAATCCTGATAAAGAAAATTAGATGGTGGATTCTCTATGTAGAGAGGATCCTAGATATTTATAAATTATGAGAATTGAGAAAGAGTCAATATTCGTAATCCTTAGAATTATAGACATAGGAATCATTAATAAAGGATCATCATCAATCCTTTCTCAAAATATTTCTCAACAATCCCTCATAGAGAAAATAATGGATGATAAAAGAAATGATGTGGAAATTCAAAAGAAGGTAGAATCTACGAGAAAGGTGAAATACTCATATTTAAAAATTTATGAGGAAGGAATTGTAAGATTTGGGTCCTCACTGTGTTTAACACCTGATACACAGAAAAAGTATTAGCTTATGAATAACGCATATAGATCAACCTTCTCTATTCACTTTGGAAGGTCAATGATGTATTTAGATCTCTGATAAAACTATTGGTGGGACAATATGAATAATGATAGAGCTAAATATATATAAAATTTTCTGATATTTTAGTACGTGAATGCTGAAAGACCAAATTATATGGAGATGATAAAACCATTACCTATACCAACATGGAAATAAGAAAACATAACCATTGAATTTGTCATTAGACATACAAGGACATCTAGAGAAAACATTGCTATAAGAGATATTGTTTAGAATCATAAAAAGGAAACCCACATTATTTCAATTTGAAAACAAATATCACTGGATCAAATTTCATGCATATACATTAGAATGGTGGTAAGGTTTCATGGAGTTCCACTATCAATTATATCCAATCAAGATTATAGATTCAACTCCAAGTTATATAAAAGTATACAACATACTCTAAAACTGATATTTACCTCATTGAATCTTATCATCCTTAAACTAATGTCCTATCATAGTAGAATATTCCGACACTAGAAGATATGTTGAGATCTTGTTCTTTGGACTTCAAAAGAGGATATGACTAACATCTTCCTCTGGTTGGATTTTCTTACAACAACCATTTCCACTCGAGCAACCAAAATCTTCCATATAAATCCATGTATGAAAACATATACAGAACACTGGTGTGATGTGATGAATTAAGTGAATGTAAGCTTCTAGGACCTGAAATTGTCTATGAAATTGTTGAAAAGGTGAATTTTTTTTATTGCACATCAAGGTAGCCCAAAGTTGATAGATTATCTTAGAAAATTTTCATCGACAATACCAAGAGTATAAGGCTAGAGACATTGTATTTCCCTTCACATCACCATGGAATAGGATCGTGTGATTTGGGAGGAAAGGAAATATTATTCCTATGAACATCAGCCCCTTTGAGATTCTTGATCATATTAGATTTATGGCATATTAGCTAGCACTTCCACATACCGTGTCTCAATTACGCAATATATTCCATGTCTACCTCTTAAGAAATTACATAACGGATCCCAAATATGTACTAAATCTAGAGGGGGTACTTTTTTAAAATGAAATATTTTATGAGGATAACCTAATGAAGTTATTGAACTATAGAGATAAAGTCATACATAATAAGCCTACTCACTTGGTCAAAGTACTATAGCAGAACCATAACTATAAAGTGGAAACATAGGAAACATGGGAATCAATGAAGGAGAAGTACAATAACTTGTTTTCACTATAGTATATAAAAAAATTTTCTAGGGAAAATTTTCATAAGGGGGAAGAATTGAATGACCCAAAATTTTATCAATGGAAATAAGAGGCATTTCTAGAAATTTGGGAACCAATTCCGATGGAATGGTAACCCAACCCTTAGAATATCCGCATGAAAATTAGAAATAGTAATTCCTCCAATAGTATAATAACCATATAAATTAATGAATAAAAAAAAATTTAGGCATATTATAGATGATAATATGATATAATTATGTCATGGTATATGTAGATAATTGTTATAAAAATTATTAATTAAGTGTTGGTATTTTTATAAAATATAATTGTTTATTTATAATTTCATAATTTATATAATCATTTTTAAAAAATAATTTTAATAATATATATTCATAAATTAATTTTTTTTTCTTATTTTTATAATATAATTTTATGAGACGCTAATTAATTTTTTAAAGTGTTATAAAATGAGGTATAATGTAAAAATCAGTATTTTCCATGTAAATGATGATGTTAAATAAAAACTAAAATTATAATATCTAGGAAATTATATTCTAAAAATATCGTTCTTTATTTTATTCAACACATTAAAAAATTATTAGGGTGATTTTTTTCTAAAATACTTGAATTTTTGGTGAATAGTAAAATAAGACAATTATTGATAAAAGTTAAATACATGAATTAATGAGTAATAGATGATGTATGGATGATGTTATCCCAAAATCTATAAATATCATTCATATTTTACTATATTTATTAATGGTAGTCCAAACTATAAATTTTCTTTATCCATACTAATAATGTAATGAATAAAATCGATAAAAAACACCCCTCTCCTCGCCTATAAATACCACACTCACCACCACTTATCCTCACAACTCTAAAGCCTTAAAGCTTTTCCAATTTCTTCCCAATAATTTTACCAAGCATGTCCCCCATTCCAGGAGCCTTTTTTTCAACAAAAGTAAAAAACCAAATTCATTAATGAGGTTCTCAAGGTGGATAATTCAAGAGGTAAAATCCTCTATCTTTTCTTTCAGTTTCTTTTTAATTTATTTTATGTTATTATTCTCTACTCACATACTATTATCCATGTTTAATGATAAATCAATTATATAAATATAATATAATTTTATTACATTAATGTGATAATCCATTATCAATCCTTTTCTCATTTCCTTTTTATATAAAAATAATAACATCATCCATGATTTTTCGATTTTCAGCCATCGTAGACGATGCACTTTCATTTTCATTTAAATCCTTCAATACTAGTCATAAAACAATTTTAATGGTTGAGAAATATTGTAAAATAAATGTTATTACCCTTTTTCTATATTTTAACTAATTTTTATAAATAATATTAAACAATAAAATGAAACTAGTTTGTTATGATTGAAAAATCGCCTAATAAATCAGAATAGTTATCATAAAAATTTTATCTAACGATTCATCCTCATACCATATAAAAAAATATAATATAATATAATCTTATTTATGTTGAATAATACAATATTATCTCATTTTTATAAATTTATCTTTATTTTACATGAACTTCCTTACATGTATATAATTGAACCGATCATGAAAACCATGAAAATGAACACTCCCGAATGATAAAATTGAACACTATAACTCATCAAAATTGTCATAAAAGAACTCAAAAATTTTTATTGAATCAAATAATTGTATAATATGTTATTTATTTATTAACTAATGAATTTATTTTTATTATATAGGATATTAATGTGAAAAAATCATTCAGACATAATGTAAGAGGATTATCAAACCCAACTACATTTCTTTGGGTTATTCCTCTTTCATGAAAAATTTTAGTGTGGATATTCTTCTAATATTCCTAAAAAATAATTTTTTTGTCCTTCCATTTGAATTTAGTGTATAAACATGCTTCCAATCCAATTTTATGAAAACTAAAATTATTTTTCCAAAATAACCCTTCTATCTAAAAATACATTTTGTACTTATCTTGAGATTATTTATTCTTCACTCAAGATTGATGATTCATATACCAGTATTATATTCACATTTTGAAATCACAATGTTTTTTAATGAATTTATTCTTTATTAAATGAAAAAAATTCCATTCCATGGGTTATTTTATGTCTATGATTGAAATAAGTTTTATGTGGCATGCATGATTAGGAAAATTTTATGATGTGATGGGTGAACCTAGAATTATATAGCACTCCAATGCATTGGGTAATGTAATGTATCTCATGAAATAAGGTGAAATATGCATAAAAAATTGATTATTTGTTTGTAATCATGATGTTATGATTATTCAAATATGTTACATGTGAACATGATGTTATCTTTGTTCACAACTATGTGTGGTATTTGAACACTAAGACATGATGTTTCATTTTCATACATGTACAGATTCCATGACTTTATCAATGATTCCTCACATGATTATGATTATGATCATTTTCTTATGTTATTATTATTATAATTATGCTCACCCATGTTTTATGCCTCATATTCACCCTCTTACTAGGATTTTTTTCGCCCCTTATTCTGATGTATATCCTCAAGTGAATACTTGTACTATGGAGAAAAAAATAACCAATAAAAATATATAGAAGAAGGAATTAATTTTTTTTATGATTTATTATGTAAAATTTATGTATTGTCCTAATTTTTCCAAGACACTAAACCTTTGTATCCATGTTTTGTAGTACTATTATTTTGTTTACCTTTAAAATAATGTAATAGCCATGTAAAAAAATGTAGGGTTGTTATAACCATTATGACATTTACATTAGTTATTCCTTATGACATGATTGGAATACAATTTTCTTCCATTGTAAACTGTTAATTTTATTCCTTAGGTGTGATTCTTCATGTGCCGCACATATTTAGGAATATGTTTTGAAAGGTGTTCACAGATATCATTCTAATGGATTGGGTAATGTTTGATTCTAATAATATGTCATGTTGGGATATGAAGTAAACCTGATTCCTTTATGGGGATTTTCCACCATGTGATATATTATTGGAATTTATCCTTGAATCATGTTTATATCCTTTTATATATTTCTCTTATATCCATAAGTTTATAGGGTTACATGATACCATGTTTTATATGTTACTCTTCTACATGTTTATTCATGTTCTATACATTTTTATGTCATTATGTTATGCCTTATAAACCACGTGTTATGCTTTATTTCAATTTTGATCCCTTAATAGTATTTTTAGATAATCCCTTATGTCTATGTATTCCCCTGGTTATCTATGATGTTATAAGAGAAAAAAAAGTTAATAGCTCATTACTAATTATTAATATAAATATGTTTTATTATATCTCCATTTTTAAGATTTTTGTACTTAATAATCCAAATACACTAGACATTAAAATCCTTACGATCTATTTTATGGTTAATTATTCATAAAATCATATAGTAATATATTAAAAAGTCTTGGTCTGTTATAGCTGGTATTAGATAAAAATATTTTTTTTTCCAGATTAAGAATAAAATCCATTATTATCATCCTTAGGTATAATTATATCACAATAAATTACTTAAATTAAAACTTAGTGAATGAAAATAGAGGATATAATTTATATTTACAAGTTTATCATTAAATGTTGAATGTTTCCTTTTTTATGTGATGGTTAGCTAATTATATAAGACCCTCTTAATATATTTTCTTTTCCTAGTAAATGAATTGAAATATGAGAAACTGTTACAACAATCAATGTGATGTGTAATGTGATTATTACACTAATGTTATACCTAAACAGATAGAAGCTGTAGTAACACATCTTGTGTTTATGAAAAAAATACTTATCACATATTAGGATTTATTAACGGTATATAGTTATGTTTCCCAACACAAGAAATTATATAAGGATGAATTCTCATAGAATACAAGTTAAAAAAGATGATTTGGAAAAGATGATTCAATTCCTTACATGTTAATAATATGCGAAGAGGAATCGACAAAGTTATCTCAAGGGGACCAAGATGTGCATCAAATGTGGAAAAAGTGTCATAAATTGAAAATATCAAAAAAAATGAAGAGTATAGCTAAAAAGATGACGTGAAATGAAATGTATCCTAGGGTACTATATATGGTTCTATGTAATAAATGTGGAGATGTTGGGCATTATCTATGTCACAGATCTATTATAAGGGATGTCAAACATAATGAGCAGTAACAATATTCATTACTAATGGATTGAGGAATCCCCTATGATGAGATGGATCATGATTTTTTAAGTAGAATTAATCTCTACTCCAGAGATGTGTTTGTATTGTTTTATTTCTATTCATTCCATATTATCATATCATATAAGTTTTTTAAGTACATTGAGTCCCCAACAGATATTAATTGATTTCATTGGGGAAAACATATTTGTTTATGTTATCATATGTTTATGTTTATGAAAATATACTTCTTTAAAATCATATTCGAATTCATTTAGTGGATTTAAATGTTATTTTTGGCATTAATTTTTTATCTTTATACTAATTTAACATCAAATTTCGGGAAAACAAGATCACTCTTTATATCCTAAGGCATCCTAAAATTAATTATGTGTGAAAGGATGAGGATGAATGTACTTATGAATAATTTTATAAATTGAAAATATTATTTCCTTATGTAAAATCATTTGTATCTCAAATGATTAAGACAAAGTAGGTAATCACGATGAAGACATGCCCATTGTGAGGGACTACACTAATGTGTTCCCTAAATGATTTCTTTTTCTTAATTATAAACGATATGTTGTGTTATAAATTGAACATATTAATGGATCTAATCATATATCAAAAACACCCTAAATAATGGTTACTATAGAGTTGTTGGAGCTGAAGAATAAGTTACCATAGAAAATGGAAAAGGGTTTTATATTCCCGTGTTCTTCACCGTGGGGTGCACCAATCCTCTTTTTCATGAATAAAAATAGATCGATGGACCTCTCCATTGAATATCATGACATCAAAAAATAAAATAAAGAACAAGTATTACCTTCCATAGATAGATGACTTGTTCCATCAACTACATGCGGACAAGTATTTCTCTAAGGCAGACCTTTGGTCAGGATATCACCAATTAAAGATAAATAAGGATGATATTCCCAAGACCTACGTATTAACAAGGTATGGATATGATGAGTTAAAAGTGATTATTTTTGAAATCACTAATGTTCCAAAAAAATTCATTGAATTAATGAATATATTTTTTTAGATATTATGTCGGAAAATTTGTTGTAGTCTTTATTGGTGATATTCTGATATACTCCAAGAACAAGGAGGAACACAATGAGTATTTGAATTCCATGATTAAGACCTTTTCAAGAAGGAAACTCGAGGAAATGTATAGTAAATTTGTGTTTTGGATTGATGAAGTATTAATCATGCGACATTTTTTTTTCTAGAAAAGGAATATATGTGGACCCTTCCATGATAAAAGAAATTAGATAGTGGACCAAGAGAACATCTTTAATATATATTCATAGTTTCCATGGACTAGTAGGTTATTACCAATGATTTGTAAAGAACTGTTCATGATTGTAAAACCCACGAACAAATATTCCTCAGAAGGGTGTAATGTTTATCTGGACCAGTGAATGTGAAGACTATATAAAGGAGTTCAAAAATAGTATTATCACTGCACCAGTACTCAGACTACCATGAATTGGGGAACTCTTTTTGGTATATAGTGATTCTTTAAGAAGGTCATAGGTTGTAGACTAATGAAAAATTATAAACCAATAGCCTGCACCTCGTGGAATTCGAAAATTAATGAGAAAAACTATTCAACACATGATATGTAGTTGGCAGCTGCGATCTTCTTGTTAAAAATATGAGCCCATTATCTATATGGGGAAAATTTTGGGATATATTCTGATCATAAGATCCCAAAATAAATAATCACATTGAATGAGATTAATATTCACTTATAAAGATAGATAAATCTCATCATGAATTATGACTACTCAATCCAAAACCATCCTATTGAATTAAATAAACTGGTGTATGCTCTGAGTAGAAAGGATCCATAAACATTATCAATGATGAGAATTGAGATGCATTCAATCTCCATAGACATGAAAAGGATGGACATGAGAATAATTAAGGAAGTAAAATCTTAAATACTTTCTCAAATGATATCACAACCTTCCCTTATAGTTAAAATAAAGGATTCTGAAAGATATGATGTGGAAATTCTGAAAAATGTGGAAGCCATCATAAATGATAAATACTCAAAGTTCAAAATTGATGGAAAATGAGCCAAAAGATTCCAGTCAGGAATATTTGTACCATCCAATCCAGATATAAATACATATATTCTAAATGACACATACATCTCAACCTTCTCTATTCACCATGGGATCTCAAAGACGTATCAAGATCTTCGAGAGCACTGTTGATGAGACAATATGAAGGTGATAACTAAATATACATTAACGAATAAGGTATTATAGAATGCGAAGGATAAAAGAAAAATGTATAGGGGTATGACAAAACCACTAACCATGCCAACATGGAAAGGTGAAAACATAACCATGGAAATTGTTACTGGACATCCAAATACATCTAGAGGAAACAATTCTATATGGGTTGTTATGGATTGTCTGGCTAAGAAATATCACTTTATTGAAATTTGTAATGGCTTTTCACTTTATAAATAGTCACTTATATACATAAAAGATGTTTTGAGTTTTCATGGAGTAACACTATCAATTATATCTTATCGGTATCTGATATTTACCTCCATGTTCTGGAAAACTATCCAAAATGCTCAAAACATTGAGTTGAACTTTACTACAACTTATTATCTTCAAGATAATGAACTATCTAAGTGGAGTATTTAGACACTGGAATACATGTTGAGAGAATATTCTATATACATAAAAAGAGGATGGGACCAACATCTACCAGTGGTAGATCTCTCTTACACAATTATTTTCCTCTCAAGCATCTAAATGGATCCATATAAAGCCCTTTATAGGAAAATATGTAGAACATCAGTATAAATTGATGATTTCAATGAACTAAAGATGATGAGAGCTAAAATGGTCTATGAAATGGTAGAGATGGTGAAAAACATTCAGTAGCATATCCAAGCTTCCCAAAGTCGACATAAGATGAATGTAGACAATCGTAAATGGGATGTAGAGTCTGTGGTTAGAGAAATGATATTTCTATATATATCTCTATGGAAGAGGATCAAGAGATTTGATAAGAAAGGAAAGTTGAGTCCCAGGTACATTGGAACCTTCATGATTCTTGATCACCATAGAGCTATCACCAATCCTTGAAAAAATTAACCTAACATGTCTAAAGTACACGATGTATTCCATGTATCTCTAATGATAATGTACAAACCAGATCCCTCATATACTAATTCTTGAGGTGGTAAAACTACAGAATTAACTCTCATATGATGAGAATCTGGTCAAGATTAAAGATCATAGTGATTATGTTCTACACAAAAATAATACTCACATAGTAAAAGTACTATAATAGAACCATATGTATGAAGAGGCGACATGAGAACTAGATGAATAAATTATGGAAAATTACCCTCACCGCTTTTCACCTTCATATGTAAAATGAACTTTTTAGGGGGACATTTAATAAGTGGGAAATATTATTCACCTAGAATTTTATAATTTTAAATTTCCTTCTTATAATTACGTCATATAGTATAAAACATATACATCACATATATAACCTAGTAAAATATTATTTTCATAAATTAAGAATAAAATAATAAGTATTTATAGAAATTAAGAAACCTATACCAGTAGAATAATAATTTAACCATTGGAATAATAATGTGACTATTAAAATTAGTAAATTGGAAAATAGCATTGAAACCTCTTCTATGAATATATAAATCATATTTCGGTACTTTATGAAGGAAAATATAATATATATTTAGGACTTGTTATAAGAAAATAATTTTTTTAATAATGTTGAAGTAAGTATTGGAATTTTCATGAAACATATTTGTTTTTTTAATATATAACAATGAATATAATGATATAAATAAAAATATAGTTTCCTAAATATATTCCTAAATTAATATATTTTTTCATGTTAATATAATATAACTTTATGAGACCTTAATTAATTTTTCAAAGTGTTATAAAATCTATTATAATTTTTAAAACATTATTTTTTAAATAAATGATGATTTTAATAAAAAAGTTACATTTACCATATTTAGATGAAATATTTCATAAAATAGAGTCCATTTATGAAATCTATAAAATGAGAAATGTTTATGGTTACTTTTTGGGATGATTCTAAGATAGTTTTTTGGTGAATAATGAAAAATGATAACTTAATTTAGTTTACATTATAAGTAGACAAATGAATTTTTGAGTGATGTTTTATTCATGATTGATTTATATGGGAATTATATTTAAATCAAATGATACATTTACTATACTAAGTAACAATAATTCTCACTATTGACAGTATTGATCTAAAATAATAAACTAATGAATAAAATAATGATAACACACTTCTCTTCCCACTATAAATACCACCCCTCACCTGCTATTCTACTCAAATATTATAAGTTTTTTAGATTCATAATATTATAATAAATTACTCTCCCCAAAATATTCCCCACGTTATGGTATTGATGGTCTCAAAAAATACAATTTCTATGTGTCTTATGGAGGTTCTCAAGGAGATGACACCGAAGAGGTAAAACTCTCCCTCTTTCTCATTTAATTTCTTTTAATTTCTCATCCATCCATAAAATACCCTATCCAAAGTAACATAATAACACCAATATCATAAATATAATGTAATTTTAGTATCTTAATGATATTTTCATCATTAAATGTCTTATATTACCTTTTTTATCTTAAAAATAAAAAAAATCATCCATGATTTTTTTATTCTCCCCATTCTTGGATGAAGATTTTTCATTTTCTATTAACACATTATAGGTGGGTCATAAAACCATTATTAGGGATAAAAAAAATTATAATATGTGTATTAATACTTTTTTAAGTTCTATATCTAATATATATACATAACATTATATAATAAAACAAAACTAGTTTCTAATAATAAAAAATCACCCAAATTAACTAACGTTCATCATTAACATTTTATCTATTGAATAATTATCATATCTAAAAAAATGACATATGATACATATAAAAATTTTATAGTTTCATTAATATCATATAATTACACTTATAGGTTTTTTCATCCAATTAATAAGAACTACCAAAATTAATCACTAGGGAACCAATCATAAAATCCGGAAACAAATTCTCCCAGAATGAAAAAATTGAATATTATAACTCATAAAAAAGGCTATAAAATGAAATTAATAAAATACAATTAGAATAGGTTCTGAATTAATTTAATAATATATATATTATGATTAACTTTGACATTAAGTACAATTGAAGAATATTTTCAAACATAAGGTAAGGGATTCTCTCTGAACCTCCATTTTTTATTTCGGGTTAAATTTTCTTTCTATTTAACCAAATTTAATTATTAATTATTATTACGTAATATTCCTAATTCCTATGTTAATATTTAAAAATATGTACTTATCTTAATTTATCAATAGGTTTTTTGTAAATAAATGTTTTATATTGTTCTATTTCAAATGCCACATAATATTTAAACCCAATTAAAGGGAGCTCCCAATTTCATACCAATATTTAAGTACACACCATAATATGTTTTAATAAAACATAATTTTTCTAAAATAACTCATTTAATCATGAAAACATATCTTAGTTTAATTATGGTTTTATTCAAAAACATATACTTTTCCCCTTTAATTATATTTAATATTTTCCCTTAAACCACAATAAAGTAAACCATTTATAATATTTCCTAAACACTTTTTTTACAAGTCATCACTTCAGTTAGAAATAATTTACAATGATTAATTACTATTTTACATTATTAATGTCCAATTATGATTTAAATCCATTATTTCATGGACAAAATTTTGATATTACCTTTGGTTATCCTTTATGACTTGATTCAGATACAAATTTATTTCCATGGATAAAAATTATATTAGTTAATTATGTTTGATTCTTCATGTGGCACACATATTCATGAACATGTTAGGATGGGTTAACAAAGATAGTGATACAATGAATTGGGTAATGTTTTAGTGACATGATATGTCTTGTTGGTACATGAAGTAAACCTGATTCCTTTATGGGAATTTTCCTACCATGTGATATAGTCTTGGTACTTAGCCTTGACTCATGTTTATGTTATGTTTTATTTTTATGCCACATTCCTATGTTTCTATGATTACATGATCCCATGTTATATATTTTATGATTATATATGTGCATTCATGTTCCATGAATTTTTCTCATAATTATGTTCCTTTTAACCCAAGTGTTATGAATTTTTTATATGTTTATTCTATTACTAGGATTTTTAGCTCCTCCATTTTGTATATATATTCCCTAGGTTATCATTTAAAGATGTATAAACACAAAAGATGTTATTATTTCATTAAAAATTATTAATGTAATGATGTTTCATTTTTTTTCGATTTTATATTCCCCTTCATCAAAAGACAATAGACTTTACGATCCTTGGGTTTTATTTTATTGTTAATTATGATTAAAATAATGTATTAATATGTGTAAAAGGATGGGTATATAATAAAAATCGTCTTTATTATTCAATGATGAATTCAATATTTTTTAACATGATGTTCTTAATAGCATATTTTTTTGAGTGACATTGAGTTATGATTTTTTAACTAGAGCTCTGTGTGATTATCTATCAATGTTTTTTAGAATTAATGATTATAATAATGTGATTACGGAGATTTTTTTTATCCCCTTATATTCACTTTGACAACCACCTTAACATTTAGTAATGATACTTATATAATATCAATGAAAACCCTTATATTTTCAATCCATATTAGAATCTAATTGTCCTAACCTACCCTATCTCTAATTAATTTTATTGGTTATTACAATAATATGAGTTAGGTATGTGACATTATGTGTTAAATTTGGGTGGATTTACATTATTGGGAGAAATTAATAGATGTTTATTTCATATTAATAAATTTAACTCAAAAGATTAATTGTATTTCATAAATTTTATTACATATTGAATCATATTATCATAAAAGTAAAAATAAAATTATAAATAAAATACAAGGAAAAATTGTGCATAAAAAAGGACAAAGGAAAAAAGAGATTGAAAAAGGATAATAGTTTTAGAATTCAATATTATGCTTAATTTTATAATGATGACTAAAATAAAAAATTATATGTATTGTGATGTGATATCACATGTAAGATAGACTTGGTGTGGTATATTTACAATAATGTTTTAAATTAAAAATTTATTATATTAAGATTCAAACCATCATCCACTTATGCTTTATTTTTATAATCATTCTCAAAAATCCTTAGTCAATAATAGAACATAGTGAAATCCTTATGATAAGTACATTTACTTCATATATTCAGTGAATAATTGATATTTTCTTTAATCTTATGGCTCCACATTAATGTTCATGAGATGAGTTTAAATGATCATATCAATTAATATTGAGTGAAGAGTTTCATATAATATCTATGTATGGTAGATGAGCAAGTGAGAATGTATAGAGAACTATTGTCCAATTATTTTGAGTGCGAGAGACGATAAGGATAATTGAATTGATATTATATATGAAACATGATAGATTTTATTTGTATGATTTATTGAAGGATACTTTATAATTGATTTGATCTGTATAATTTGTTTAGGACTTTCTATTATTCCTGGGAGTGAAAAAATAGGTTTTTCAAATAAATAATCTATAGAGTAAAAAATAATGTTTTCAGGATGAAATAAAGGTCTTATATAGTAGAAAAAAATTTAAATAGGGGAAATTTTTTATTTTAGTGGTTATAAAAGAGTAATTTTATTTAAGTCATTTTAATAAAGAATATAAATGGGATAATTGTAAGAGAAATGTTTCATTCATGAATTTTGTTCCATTTATAAATTGAATTTAATAAGTATAAAATAAAACTCTATGATAAAAAATAATATTAAAAATGATTCAGGGAAAGGTTTAAATTTTACGAAAGTAGAAATTTATACAATTATATTTGATAAAAATAGTGTATCATACCACACCAATAGAATAAAAAATAAAATTTATATAACATGGATCATATATAGGTGTCCTGATGTGAATATGGATTATAATAAAATGTATATTTATCATGTAAGAATATAAATATATGATCAAATATTTTTACTAAGTGTAACTAAAACTCTAAAAAATATTGAATTGAATAACTATTAGAAGAAGCTGAAAGGTAAGGCTATGATTGGTGGGGGGAAATGAAAATATTTCTCACTGTGAGAATGAATTTCAAATCACCATAATAAATTTAATTTATTTTATATACATTACAACAAGGGGGGAGATTTATTACTATATGAATAATTAGATTAAGAGGGAGTTCAATCATAGAAGAATATGCAAAAGATCATGTGGAGATTTTAATTCTTTGTTTAAGTAAAAATATAGATGACTGGATGTTAACATCATAAGATAAAATTTAAAATGATACATTTTATAAAAAATATGGTTTTAAGATTATATATATGTATAAAAATTACATGTTTTTGTATTTTAAAGTCAGGGATAATTATTCTTAGAAATTTTGGTTGAAGTATTTGATATTTATACTTTGTATTTTAAAATGATATTTTCCTTTTTCAAGTACTATATAACTATGATAAGATTTAATTTATTTTAATTAATACTATATTACCCATTTTATTTTTAACATATAAATTTTCTCAATTAAAACCCCACAAGAATCGTCATTTCCTATTGGTGGAGGTCAATGTTTTTATTTCCATTTACTCTTCATCAATGCTAAAACTACCCAAATTTTTTCTTATTTAAATGGGATATGTTGATCCACAAAGGATATAATAATCTTATTAGTACTTTTTCACTAATTTTCGAGCCAAATGATTTTCCTTAAATGACTTCAATTATAGTTATCACCATTAAAATTAATTTAAAATAAATAAATACTAATAAAAAAATAAATAAGGAATAAATTTTGATGGTAGTTTTTTATAAAATGTATAATACCATTAATTAATAAATCTATTGAGTCTATTTATAATATAATTCTTATGGTTAATTTATATTAGTATAATCAAATCAATCAACACCAATTAAATTAGTCAAATTTGTGTTTTTCAAGAATACATTAAGAGGAAGTGTATTAATGATTAAACATCATTAGTAGAAGATAATTATAAATTAACAATCATAATATAATTTTTTCTGGAATATTGAATGTTAAAAATTAATAACTCACTTAGTTAAATAATTACTAGGGAATAATTTCATAGATTAATTAATAAGAAACAATATAATAATAAAATATTCCTTAAAAATTTATATGATAAAATAATTAAGTACCCCTCTTTATAATCTTTAATCCTAAAATTTAATCTATATTATACAGTAATCATTAATTGATCTTCAATAATAAATGATACTCTCATAAATAGGAATAATTTTTAAAAATAAATAATTAGATGATAGAGCTAAATGAAATCATATGTTTGATTAAAAATTTAATCTTATTAATGGGAGTGATTTTTCACAATTCCCAAATCAATATATAATTATTTACCTAAGCACTCAACATTTTACATGACCTCGGGTCCATATCTGAAGGAGGAAAATAATAGAAACTGAATTTCTATTATCACTACTTACAAAATAATATATACTAAATAACAAATATACAATTGGATACTCTATGAATCTAAAGTCACAGACACACAAATATATATATATATATATATATATATATATAATTAAAATATGAAACCCTAATAAAATGTTTTAGTAAGAACATTGTTCTTGACAGCTCACAAAAGTGTAATCATTTTTCAAAAAAATGTTATTTTCAATATTATATTCAATGTTGAGATAAATACTTGTCATTATACACCACACTATTTGAATTGGGATTATCCAAAATTGATATCTCTTTATATAGGAAAATATATCTCCAATTATTGATAGGAGGCCTCTCATCTACACATCAGCCTGACCTAACTACTCCACTGATTACAATATTAACATAATAAAGCTGAGTAGAAAAGATAAACAAGAGAAAGAAGTTAGTAGAAGAGAAAAAAGGGACACTAAAAACATAATTAATTTATTTACTACAGAAAGATTATAATAAAGAAAGGGATGTCATTAATGGGAATGAAATGTTAGAATAACCAGTCCTTCCTTAGAAAGTCAACGAGGTTTAGTTCACTAAAACTTGGAAGATGAGAATCACATTTTGGGAGTAACACAAAAAAAAGAGATAAAGAGAAATTAAAACTAATATATATTAAATATATAATAGACTACTAATAGAAATAATAACTCTTAGATAATGAAAATTACTAACACATTTATATAAAAGTGGAGGTACAAATTTATAAGAATAAGGGCAGGATGGTTTACCTCTAATTGTGTCTTATGAATGTTCATATCTATTTTTTCAATTAAATGAAAAAATAATTAAATGTTCTATTCTAAAATGTTACTCCCAAATTTCATACATATTGTTCTAAACAAAATTAGCATCATTATCCACATTTAGATAAATAATGGTCAGCATTATAAAATTAAACTTTTTAGACTTGATAGAAAATTAAAAATCTTATATGGTGGCGTCTCAACTGAGGTATTTATTTTGGAATCCCAAATTTAATTTTCCACACTTACTACAAGTATCACGTATGTACGGGGTCGATCCATGGGGAGAGTTAATGTGTTCTACTTCTTGAATATTGATTAATTTAGCGAAGGTTCAGAATCATAAAATGAATGCTTGTTTCTTGTGATAGTTTTATTCTAAAGATGGAAGGATCAATATCTCTAATCCCAAATTAATTAATTAAAGACACAAAAAACAATGCAAACTAATTTTTTTTCTATTGATGATAAAAATGGGTTTGGGCTATGGGTATTCGTGTAGGTCATCAAAAATCATTTACCTATTTTTGGGTGTTGTTCATAATAACTCACATCTGTGGGTTTCCAAAATAACAAATCCCACTTAGTAAGATGATTTTAGTTTGAATCAGTAGAGGACAATTCCTTGGTTTGTAAATTGATATTTATTTATTATATTTGATATAAGACCATTTTAGAAGATATGTTCACCCAATTATCATAGGTGTACTTGGTCGTAACTTCCCAAAATATTTATAGAAGCTCTATTATTAGTCTGATAAGGGGTTTCATGTGAGATTCAGAATGAGTTTTCATGATACATATGAGAGCAAAAAATGATCAAAATAGATATAAGATAATTGATGATCAAAAAACGCACATTTTTTCATAGCCCCAACACATTGGAAAATTATCTACACATGAAGTAAATAATAATAAACAAACTCTCATTACCTCAAGTTTTCATTACAGTAGAAATAGAGGATAGAACAACCAAAAATCAAAAACAAACTCAAATAAAATTGGTTAGAATGAGTTCCATTCTCTTCTTTCACCCATATGTGTATCCTCTAGATGATCCCCCCCAAATAAAAAGTGTCTCCCTCCTTTAATTGTCTATCCCTTGCTATCTTAGGGTGGTTAGGGGTGAAAATCATGGGTCAAAGTATGGGTAGTAAGGGTATATAGAAAGTAGGTGGAAATTTGATGACTCCCACATGGTTAGAGTGCACAATTTGGGGAAACCATGTGAAAAACATGCGGATGGTTCTATCCACATAGGTGGTAGTGCACAGTTTATTGGGATGGTCCACACTACTTGAAAAACAGTTCACAGACTTTATGGGGGAATTTTTCCTGAAATTCTAATTTTTGTCTGGCCTTCTAGGATGGGGTGCTCATCTTCGGTGACTTCTCTCTAGAATACACCAGGGAAAAGGTTCCAAATGAATCTGATTTCCATCCAAATCACCCAGTAAAATAGTGTCTTCATTTATTAAATTTGGTAAAAAATGTCCCTACCATGATATGTATAAGTTGTGAAAATCATGATATTATATCCATACAACCCTTTCCAAAGTACTTAATTGAATGTAGATTCCCTACGTACATGAGTGCATCAAACACCCCTACACTTGAAAAAGTTTTTGTCCTCAAACAAATTCATAGAAAATTATTTCAAAGGAATCACCAAATCAATAGGTGGAAATGTCACATATTATATCAATTAAAAGAATATGGATTTAGAATGACTTATTGTTAGAAATTGATACATTCAACCTTCAAGACTCACTAAAGTTGTGAAATTAGGTAACAAGGAAATCTTAATTCAAAACCTCCAATTATTCATTCTAAATCATTATTTTTTTAAAACTTGATTTTTTCTTCTTCTTTCAAATAAAGTCCCAACCTCCATTTCCATCTCATCACACTCTTAGATTGGTGAAGAATAGGTTTCATCATCACTAATTGGAAGGATAACAATTTTATAGGCCACACACTATCATTGATTTTCAGCTTTTGGAACATGATGTAAGGTAATCAAAACTATTGGGAATCCTTTTCATATCTCATGTTATTTTAATTCGTATGAGATACTAGAATTAAATTGGGCCCGATTTTTCATGTCAAAACATGATTAATATTTGGAGAAAGTCGAGAGTTTATGAAATTAAGACCATGTGATAATAACTAGTGCAACAATAAATATTTCATTCCCGACCTCGATTTATACACAAATTGATTTCAATTTTAATGGTTACATTAATGTAAATTAATAAATCAACAAAGTCATTTTTAAAAAATTTTGTTTCTAAATAAATGATTAAAATTTTCATCTTATGATTTATAATTTATATTCATATCACAAACAAGGTTTGTCAATCCAGGTATATGATATATTCATATAAATAATCCCTCAAAACCCATTTGCATCAAATTTATGTAATTCTATAGAACCTAAAATATCCATTTATAAAGATCCTAAGAAAACATGTCATCTTATGAAATGTTCAAGAAGCTGACCAAATGTGGTACTATATAAAGGCACACTCTCCCACATTGGAAAGCATTCACTCTCCCCTATGAAGGTATTAAAGTGGATATGGGAGGAAATGGTTAATAAAGGAAAGGGGAGGGAGAAAACCAGATGAAAAAAGGATTGAAAAATTAAAAACTTCCAAGAAAGAAATCAAATAGATTCAAAAAATCAGTGTGTGAGAGCCCACCAAGAAGAAAAGTGGCTTCATGCTCGATATAACAATCCACCTGATGACTGAACAAAGAGTCAAGAAATAGTGAAGCATGAATTATAATGTATATAAAGGGAGAACCAAATGAAGTCACCCAATCACACCATTCACATTAAACTCAATATTGGAAAATATAGAGTGAAAAATTTATGCCAGACAAGGTGTCTAAAAAGAACAAAAACCAAATATAATTAGTGCCTCCCATGGTGGGATCAGAGGGATCGTAAAACTAAGAATGAGAGGCTTTATCCCATGTGGGGCCTGTAGTAGGAGTAGTTGGCGATCTATTTGGTGGGATTAGAGGTTATAGATGGATCACCCATTGATGGGGATCCCCAAGAAAGATCTATCTGAAATGGTGTATCTTTATACATATAAAAGGGGGAACATTCTTGGGAACTACCTTTTAATGATCAGTTTCTATAAGGTCGGCCATAATGAGTCCTTCCATATCTCACTATGTTTTTTTTCAAATACAAGTGGAACATCTAATACGAGTCTTATTCCACTTTTAAAAGGGGTTTGGGTCAGCATAAGGGGTTTATAATGGTTGGGGTATGAGGGATAGGGGTAGAATTGGGTGGTTCCATAGAGGTGGAAGGGGTATGAGGTGAATATGGACCCGTATTGGGAGAGGAGTGGTGGGAGATAGTGGATGGGATGGGAGGTTCCTCTTCCTCGAAGGCCTAATGAGGTGTGTCAGTTGAGACCACTATGAACTAGCCAAAGCTTTAGTAACAGTGAACATCGTACTCAAGCATCCTCATGCAATAGACGAGGGTAAGATTAAATGCAAGGTCTTGTGGAAGTTGAGTGAAAGTATCCTCATCATACTAAATATCTATGTTTTCCATAAGCATATTAGTGAATAGAATAGAAAAAAAATGTCCCATTTGGCATATAGGACATAGTCTTAAGGTATTTTGAGATGATGTATGAAAGGTTAACCTCAGAAATGGTTATCATGGAGTGTAAGAGGAACAATTCCTAATGACTGGTACTACCCACACAATTAGACCGAGTAGTGAAGTACGTTGTAAGAATCTTGTGTAAAATATGATGGTTGGGATTATGTTGTCAGAATTCCATGGTAGTTTGGGGAATATAGGGATCTCCAAGCTAGGAAATGGTGGCCCAAATAGCCCGTACAGCAGCAGGATCCCATTTCTTAGGTGCCTTAGCATAGCCTATAGTTTCGACATGGGCGTGATCATAAATACCAATGAATGTAGTAAAATCATGGAGGAAGAAACTGAATCGATGGTTCATTAAGTGGAATGTGACACCGCCTTTAGCCTCACTCTAATATCCCAACTCATCTTCAGGTAAATAGTCATGGTAGTAAAATGATTACTCAAACACTAAAACAAGTTCCTTATACGTTGGTTAGTGCATAAAAAGATCCCTTGTAAGATGAACTTGGGCAATTAATTGACGAAGGTCTTTATAAATGCCCAATTCTATAAGATTTTTTAGGGCAAATTAGTGAGTGTTATTAACCTCTCGAGTCACCATCATCTGATATCTCATGTTTTCCTCTTTCTTAGTGAATTTCAAGTAAGGACCTTGAGGGTTGAAAGAACAAAAAGCACCGAAATTATTAGAGGATAACATCGTGGTCTTGGTTGTTGAAAGTACAGGTAGTGGACTCTACACAACTAAATTTAAAAATTTTCAAAAGAATAGATAGTAAATTGAATAATTATTATGAAAAATAGAAAAAACATATGGAAAACCATCAATCATAATAAATTTTTATTTGGAAATGAGGATTTTGGAGAAATTACTTGTTTCCAATGTGAGTGATGATTTATTATTGAAAAATAAATGGAAAGAGAGATGAAATTGAATCCAAAACAAAGAATAAAATAATAGAAAACAAAATGTGGAAAACTAAGTACTAGATGAACCCTAGGGACATAATAGAGAAGGGAAAAAGAAGGAAAATTGAAGAAAGTAGAAAAAGGGAAGAAAACTGATACCTGAGTCGGAGATCTAGAAAAAGGAAAGAAGATTAGAGGAGATTTAGAGGGGAGGTGAGGGCACGACACACGGTAAAGAAGAAAGGGGGTGAAAAAATTAAGGGTTGAGAGAGGGGAAGAAAAATCATTTAAGTTTCTAAAAAGAATCATGTTTTTAATAGATGTGTCCGGTTTCATTGCACAGTTTGAAATACCATGTAAAAACCATGTGTATTTCCACTGGAAGAGTTTGGAGCTGTCCCACAGTTGTAGCACACGGTTTTTCAAACAGTGTATGTGGTGATGTTTGGGATTTATTTTGAAAATATATCTCCCTTTAATGAAACAAAACCCTTTTGGAAAGAGAAATTTTGTTCCGCATTATTTTTAAATTTATTTTTGATTGCCATAGAATATTTAAGTATTTGGATAATGAAAACTCAATAATCTATCTAGCATATTATATCGATCCTAGGATTAAAGCAAACAAGAAATGAAACATACACTAACATGAACTCATAATAAAACAAAAATAATAATTATTCTAATAAAACTTTTTTAGAAATGACGATTTTCCTCCCTATCTGTGATACATTTATTATCTCGAGCTCGACATACTTGGTCCACTTGTTACACAAATTACATTAGCGACATCGTTCCCACAATTTCCTCTATTTTAAGAAAAGGTTTGAGATGCTTCCCATTCACCTAAAATGGTTGTCCATATATTATGTCAACATCCTCTACACCATTTTGGAATTCTTTAATCACATTAAAGGGTCCTTACAATCGAGAATTCTCCTTCCCTAGAAGCATCCTTTAGAGATAGTTAACCCATAATACCTCATCTACGATTTGGAACATTTTTTAGGATATCATGCATTCACAGACCTCTTTTTTCTTCTCCTTATATATCATAGAATTATCATAGGCCTCCTATCAGATTTTATTGAGCTCATTATGTTGATATCGTCATTTATATTTTATGGCCTTTAGATCATAATTCAAGGCCTTCACTTCCCAATATGCTTTATGCTCAACTTTCACCGGTAGATTACATGGGTTTCTGTAGATTAAGTGGAATGGGGACATACCCAAAGGTGTCTTGAAGGTGGAATTTTATTCCCAAAAGGCCTCATCAATCTTCTTGGACCAATCCTTCTATAAGGATCCAATAGTTTTCAACAGGGTCTACTTAAGTTTGTGGTTTAATACCTTCAAATGGCCACTAGACTGGGGATAGAAGGGTGTCAGCATGCTATACTTCACTCCGTACTTCATAAGAATATTTTTCTTCAAAATATTGAAATATGGTTTCCTATATCACTGATCAAAGCATATGAAACACTAAATCTATTGAAAATATTCTTTTTTAAGAATAAAATGATGAGCTTCACTGTGTTGTGCATCATGGCAGTAGATTCCACACATTGATATACATAATAAACACAAATCAAATGTATGAATTCATATATGATGGGGAAAATGGCCCAATGAAATCAACTCTATATATGTTAAAGAACTTGACCTCATGAATGGGGTGTTGAGGCATTTCAGATCGGTGCCCCATGCTACCAATCCGCTGACACTAGTCACAATGTGCTACAATGTATTGGTCATCATTATGAATGGTGGTCCAGAACAACATAGATTAGAGAATATTTTATATTGTATGGTCTAGACCATGATTCCCCTCAACCAGTGAGGAATGACAAAACTCAAGGATTCATTTAATTTAATTTCGTGGGATGTAGCGGCGAATCACCCCATCTCCATATGAGCATAATAGCAGTGGGTCTTCCAAAAAATATCTATTTTATTCTGAAAAAAATATTTTTTTGGAATGTAGGATCAAGGTGAACCACTCCCGTAAACAAGTAATTATCGATGTCAGAATATCAGGGGTGTGGTGTCACTTAAACTAAGAAAATATTCTTGTTCGGGAGTCTTCTTTTATTTCTCTATCAACCACTCTTTCTAAATGAGTTAAGTCTATACAAGAGAGATGATCAGCGACTATTCCCTCACTTCCTTTCTTGTCATGGATTTCCAAGTCAAACTCTTAGCGGAGAAGTAGCCAACGAATGATCTTTGTTTTTCCATTCTTCTTATTCAGCAAATATTTTAGTTCCACATGGTCAGTATAAAAAAATGATTTGATAGCACTAAAAATTATTAGAAATTGTCTAATTCTAAACCCACTGCTAACATATCCTACTTGGTGGTGGTTTAATTCATTTTTTCTTCATTCATGGATCATATTACACAATAAATATGCCAGAAGATGTTATTCATCTACTGTCCAAGTACTACCCCCAAAACATAATCACTTGCATCACACATAATTTCAAAGTTATTCTCCACGTTCAGGGAAATCAGGAATGGATCCTCAACAAATATTTTCTTCAAGAGTTGAAAGGTTGTAGTGCATGTTTCATTAAATTAAATGATATCATCATTTTAAATGAGATTGGCCCATGTTTGAGCTATCTTTGAGAAGTCATTAATGAATCATCTATAAAAACCTACAAGTCCCAAAAAACTCCATATTTCTCTTAAATAATTATAATGGGTAGTTGTGATATTACTTCAATAATTGCAGGAGCAACATCAATTCCTTTTATGGAAATATGGTGGCATAATATGATGCCATTTTGTACCATAAAATAATATTTCCCCTAGTTAAAGACCATATTGGTGTGGTCACATTGATCAAGGACTATTTCCAAAATTTTCAAGTAGGTGTAAAATGATTTTCCATAATCTAAATAATTATCCATGAAACTTCTAAAATCTGCTCCATCATGTCATGGAATTTCACCAACATGCACTGTTGTAAATTTAATAGAGTATTTCACATGAAAAAAGATATATGTCTATAGGAAAAATTTCCATAGGAGATTGTAAATGTTCTATTATATTGATCTTCAGTATTAATAGTGATTTTTTTATATCTATAATAACTATCTAAGAAGAAGTAGAACTCATGCCCCACAAGTCACTCCGATATATGATCCCTAAATGAAGTGGGAAGCGATCCTTCCATGTGGCATCATTAATATTACTATAATCTACACAAACTCTCCATCCTATAACTGTTCTTATTGAGATGAATTCATTTTTATCATTTTCAGAAATAGGGTAGATGATTCCAGATTCCAAAAACTTGATAACTTCTCTCTTAACCACCCCTTCATTAGAATATTTTTTCTCCATTGTGGTTGTCAAGAGGTCTTCGATACTTCCTCAAGAAGAACCTTATGCATGAAAATGGGTGGACTAATTCCTTTAAGATCAGAAAATGTCCACCCAAGATCGTATTTTCTTTTTTACAGAACCTATAAGAGTGCATCCCCTTGATCTCTCCTGAGTGATGAATTGAGGATTACGATCAGAGTGTTCTCATCCCTAGAGTGCCCATATTTTATAGAAAACTGTAGAGTTTTCAACTTGAGTTGTGGGGATTTAATAACTAAGGGCACAATCGATTCTACCTCGGGAAACTTTAGAATATCCTAAATCACTACTCGTAGCTAATAATTACTACCCTATCCTAGGACAAATTACAGCTCTTTTTGTTCTTCTTTAGGATGGATTTCTGTGAAAAACGAGTCATTGATGGTAAGTTAAAATACCATGTCTATATCCGCATGGCCAGAGTGATCATCCACTAAATTCAATGCCCAACAATCCTCATGTTCCACAAATGATGCTTTCTTTACTACTATGTGCATGATTTTAGTATACCTTTTTTTCTCATACTCTAAAGATCAATTATCCTTGGTAACCATCTATCAAAACATTTCCCGTAGAAAGGAATGGTCTTGCAAACATAAGAGGTGCCTCTTGGTCTTCCTCTATGTCAAGTGTATTAAAATTTTCAGGAATAATCAACATTACCACTTTAACTATCACATCCTTGACTTTTCCTTTATGATATTTAATATATCTATATCCTATTTGAAACACCACTTAGGTTGTTTTTAGATCAGTAAACCCTAGTTTCTTAAAGACCTCAAATGGAATTATGTTTACACTAGATCATAAATCACAAAGTGCCTTTCCAAATTCGAAAGATATAACTGTGAAAGGGATTATAAAACATCAAGTATTTGGAGTTTTGGAGGAAGAGAGTGTTGAACCACTGCTGAGCATTCTTTTTTGAGAGGGATGGTTCCCAAAATCTTCCATAATCCTTTTATTTGGGTGAATTTCCTTCATAAACTATGTATATGTTGGAATTTGAGTCAATGCCTCTGAAAAATGAATGTTAATGTGTTGTTTATAGAATACCTCAATGAATTTACCAAACTCCGGATCTAACTTCCTTTGATTTATTTGTTTGGGAAATTGTATAGTGGGTTCATAGGGCCTAATAACATCTTTTCCTTTACCATGTAGAGCCCGATTCTCTTTTGATAATCCCTGTGATGAGAAAAAATTCTTGGCTTTGAATTCTCTATCCGAAGATGGTGTTTATTACTCTGGATTTTTATCTTCACCTTGATTTTTAGTCACTTTCTAGGGAAGCTGATTCCAAATTCATTGAGTAACAACATTAGCCTCCTTCTGTGGGTTCTTTTAATTATTACACAGTACTGTACCGGGTTTCCTTGATGAAACATGATTGGAAATATATGTAATCTAGTTTACAAGGATTTAAATAGATTCCCCCTATTTTGAAATATTTTCTAAGTGGCTGTAATTAATGTTGACATCAATTATTCTAGCCATGATGGGGGTTCCTATTGATGTTGATGTGCAACTGGTTGAGGTTGTGTATGTCTGGTTGTTGCGCCAGATGAGGGTTTTTATACCCTTGTGATTGGAGGGATCCCTACTAAAACTGGTTTCCATGTATCTATCTAGGATAAAAAAATTTATACTACTATTGACTATAACCTAGTTTCCTCTCTTATCATGGTAGAGTATTTTTTTCTGTAGTCCCCATCCCATGATCAAGTTATCTTGCCTAGCAGTGTTTTGGTATTGAGGTTAAATATTTGGCCCTCGATTATGAGAAACATAATTTACTTAACAAGTGGAAGGACATGGACATGTCCCTGGGAATTCTTCGATGGAATGGTTTTCTACACATTCACTACAGACTGGATGATTAATATCTTGAACTTTTGAGGTGGATTTTAGATTTAACACATCAATTTTCATTGACACAACATCGAGTTGGGTGGAAAGAATTGTAGTGGAATGAATGTTATGAATTACTATCTTCTGATTTCCCCACTCAGAATTCTATTGGAAGCTATATTTTGACATATCCTCTAACAAGTCAAAGAGTTCCTTAGGGGATAGTTTCATGACTGTTCCTCCAGCCGCTGCATCCACAACTGATTTGGTGTTCGTAGTAAGACCTCAATAAAAAATTTGGCTTTTCATCCACAATAGAATGTCAGAATGAGCATATTTTCTCAACAATTCTTTGATGTGATCCCAACAATCATATAGTCACACTGGATCATGTGGATAAAAGTTGTAAATTTCATTCCATAATGTCACCCTCTTGGATGGAGAAATATATTTTCCCAAAAAAGCCTGGGAAAATGAATCTCGGGTAAGGAGGGAATATTGATGTAATCCTTTAACCTAATCATTTTCTTTAACCCTTAATGTGAAGGGGAACAAATGAAGACAATTGCAATCTTAGAATGCTCTGTGGTAATGAAATATATCACAAATTTCTAGAATGTTGGATAAATGAGCATTGGGGTCTTCACTTGGTAAACCTCTAAACTGAACTGTATTTTGGATGAGGTCCATGATGGACAACTTGATCTCAAAATGATGGGCTTGCACTGTTGGCCTGAAAATCATAGTATCTACTCCACGAATAAAAGGAATCCCATAATCTACACGGGTTCAACGTAGGGGTAGTTGTTATTTGGAAATAGGTTGAAGAAAATTCGGTTCCTGTGGGAAATACCACTACTGATTTGGAGGTATATATGACAGTGGTCTTGGGGAATGTATTAATGGGGATGTTGTGGTCCATAGGATTACATAAATTAGGTCTATGGTCATTGTAGATTCCATGGAACGTACTCCATATAATTGGCTAGTTGATTCTAGTTCTGGTCAACCTCATTAGAAAGTTGTTGGTTTCCAATAAGTGAAATCTACTTCACAACTCATTAGATGGAATTTGGTTATTCCTCTTATAAATTCTCCATGGGGGAGTTTTTGTTGTGCTCTTCCATAAGTAATTGACTTTGTTTGGATATATTAAATTTAATATATTGATCAAGTATATGTATTTATTAGGTCATGATGCTCTTGGAACGAAGGATTCAATCAATCATAAACTTATTCTCTCACACAATGTTAATCGACACACCATTCATAAAAGTGAAAAGCCAAAAATAATTAAAAATAGAGATGAGGTTAAGAATATAATTTTTCATGATTTTTGATATTTGTTTTCACTTGATTAATACAACTCAATTTAATAAATAATTTCTAACTTATAACCATGTATATACCACCATAACATGTTTTTTTCCCATCTTATGTATTTATTTTGGCATCCAAAATTGAATTTCCCATTCTTACTACTAGTATAGCATAAGTATGAGGTCGTTCAAGAAGAAGAGTTAATATATTCTACTTCGTGATTGGTGATTAATTCCGTGAAGTTAATGAATCATTAAATCAATGTTTATTTATTTTTATGGTATGTTTCTAAATATATAATAATCAATATCTATAATCCCAAATTGATTAACTTATTGAAAACAAAAAAAAATGTAAACTGGTTTTTTTGGATTGATGATAAAAATGTGTCATGGCTATGGGTGTTTGTGTATGTCATCAAAAATTGTATTGAATGTTGTTTTGTTTTTTTAATAATAACAAAAATCTATAGTTTTAAAAATAATGAAACCCCCTTGGTCTGGTGAGTTTCATTTTAATCAATAGAGTCCAATTCCTTGTTCCAGAAATTGATGTTTATTATTTTTATTAGAGGTAGGCTATTTCGAGACGATAATTAAACCCAATGATCATGAGTGAAATTGGTCCCAACATCACTAAAGGTCCATGTAAACTTAAATATTGGTCTAATATGGGGTTTCCAATGAGATTAAAAAAGGTATTTTGAGGGAATTATTACGGGAAAAAAGAACAACACAAACATAAAAAATTTATGATCAACAAACCCACATTTGTCTATAACCCTAACACATGGGATAATTAGCGACACATGATATAAATGACAATAAAAAACTCCTAATATATGATGTGTTCATTATAGTGGGAATAGAAGAGAGAAAAACCAACGATCAGAAATAAAAACCTAAAAAATTTATTAGAATGAGATCCAAGCTCTAACTTCACCATGATATGTATCCTTTAGATGATCCCCCTATATCAAAAGAGTCTCCCTCTTTTAATTGTCTATAACTCATTATCCTAGGGTGGTTATTTTTCCAAATCCTAGGTCAATGGATATGTATTAATCATAGATAGAATGTATATAGCAATCTGCTGACTCCTGCATGGATACCTTGCATGGTTTGTGGAAGCCATGTGGAAACCATGCAGCTGGTTCTATACACATAGGAGGCAGTCCAAAGATTCATGGGATAGTCCACATGTTTTGACAAACTATTTAGATACAGTGCATAGAGCCTCTTCCTTAAAATATCAGAGCCTATATATTTGCTTATAGGATCCGCATGGTTTGACAAACTGTGCGGAGACTATGAGGGGTCCACTTCCTTGAAATTCCAACCTCTACATGGCCTTTCAGATTGGGGTCCTAGTATTGGGTGACTTCTTCATGTCATGCACCATGGAAAAAGGGTCCAAATTTCTCTGATTTCCATTAAAATTATTCAGTAATTCAATGTCTTAAATAACTTTTTTGAAACAAATCCCAATCAAGACATGTTTAGGTTGTGAAAATCAGAATATTCTATCTATACAACCCTTTTCAAAGTGTATAAATGAATAGATATTCCCTATGCATATGAGTTTATCACAATACTATTAAATACCAAGAATTAATGAGAAGGTAAAAAACATAATTTCATAACAAATATTAATTAACTTATTACTCTGACTACTATATATCTTTATGTACATTTTTACCTCATTTGGACAGATCATATTTTATATATGTTCCAAACATTAAAATTCACCAAAACTATGCATCATTTTCATGGAAAAAATTAAATGATTATTTTGGGTAGTATATGGTTGGATTTAGACATATTAATGTCAAATTAAATTATTTCCAATAACCATTTAATCCTACAAATAAGAATTTAGATATTTTGATTATTACAGAAAATTTAATGGATGAAATATCAAACTGAAACAAATTAAAAATGTATCTATTTTCATAATAAAACCAAATTATTCATAAAATATAAATTGTTTTAAACATTCCTTAAAAAAAGATGGGATTAAAAAATTTAATTATAGAATAAAATATATTAAAATATGATCTTAAAAAATCGACACAATTAAACATTTTACTCTATGTAAATCATGTTTACTGAAGTCAAAACAATGTTCTGATGCCATTATTGGAAACACTACTCAGTTGCCACATAAGAAATAAATATCATAACTCATACATGAATTTAAACATTATAATTACTCAATAATAAAAAAAATCAACTCAATTCCATATTTATCACTTCATACATATTATACATTCCATGCATGAAAATAATTTCTCTCCTAATGCAAGTATTTTTAAATGTTTAACATTTATCAATTTCAAAAAGATGTGATATCTCTATAGGATTCTAAAAATTCTCATTCCTCTAAAATTACAGAAGTAAAAATGTTTCCAGTCTTTAGGAATATTCCAATTGATTTTGTAGATAAATGTTTGAGTGTAAAAATATATAAAAAATCAAGGCTTAAAATAATTTGTTTAACTCTGAAATACATTATCAATAATATTCAAGTGAAAATATAGGACACATACAAAAAAAATGTTCCCTTATAAATGTCAAACACACATTATTTTTTGTGACAACATCCATGAGTCAAAAAATGAACACAATGAATAAATTCATTCTAATTTTTTTTTCTATTTTTCTCATGGAAGATTATATAAAAACAGAATAAAAATAATCAATTAAAATATATAAATGTATAAAAAATGAATAATTCAGTATCACCACCGTTTTCCTCATCATATTGTTTTTTTAATTTTAAGGGGAACCAGATGATATAAATATAGTATAGTAAATAATGAATTAAGATCAATTTTAAAATTCCTAAAATCTTCAAACGCACCTCACACACGTGATAACGAGACGTTTCCAAAAAAATGAAAGACCCTTCCCCCACACTTAAACATTACATATCCAAGAAAAAATATCAATGGTGAAGGTAGGTTAGGAAAAATCAGTTTATAATATGGATTAATCTTATAATAGAGATCTTGGATTCTAAATGGTAAACAAGGGAAGATATAAAGTTATATGTCATGTTGAAATTTTTACTATCTGAAGAAGATACTCATTCATATTAGAAAAATTTCAAGAATTCCAAAGATTCAAAAGAGAAATAATAAAATTTTTGGATAAAAAAACTTGACTCGGGACTCACATGAAAAATAGAAATGAAAATAATATTTCCAAAAAGGATTAAATACCTCTCAGGTTGGGAATTTTATTCATTTTGTATAATATTAATGCACATGATATTAACAAAAAATATAATGACCTTAAATGATAAGATTATAAATCAAGAAAAAAACATTCAAAAAACATATAAATCCTATAATGTAAAAATAAATCATTGGGTGAAATAAAAACAAGATGGTGTAAATTTAAAAATTAATTTGATTTATATTAAGAATACTAAAAAGAATCTAAAATTAAAATGGGGGAAATTTTAATATAAAACTACAATGATTTTACGACATGATAAAATGAAATGCGCAAAAATGAATATTTTTTTATTGACACCACCCACACATTATATTTAATAACACATCATTTATTGTGAAACATACATAATAAAGGGTAACAAAACCATAAAATAAAGAAAGATAGAATTTGAATTTATTTTTAAAGTGGTAGAATTGAGTTATATTTCTAAATGATTACACTTTAAACATAAAATAATGAAAGGATAAAACATATGAAATTTATTTAAAGAAAAATATAAAGGGAAATAAAAATGAAAATAAGAAACAAGATGTAACATAGACAGAAACCACAAGTGGGTAATATTTTTTTGATTCCTCTAGTCTTCAATACAAGTTATCATCCAAAATCTGATGATGGATGTAGTTTTTATTATTTCAACCATCACATACTCTTACTTCCAACTCTATTTAGATTGGACTTCTTATAGGGAACTCTATGAGAAGAGTAATATAGAACCATCTCCTTTATAATGATATATAACTTTTATTTTGAGGGATATAGAATAAATGGTTGCTTCTATTTTTTCCACTACTAGATTATCCTCCTCTTTAAAATCTAGGGGCTACTCAAAAAGAATTGTATCAAAAATTTTAGTAAATTTAATGTTAGTATAAATATTAATTTTAATGAAATTAAACAAAAATGAATTAATATAAATGTATCATATTTATTATAGGTTATCTTTAAATTTTAGTTCTTTTGGTATGTACATTGGAAACTTAGTATCAATGTGTGTATATTCTTCTTCTTCATCATCCTCCAAGGAAATCCATATTTTTTAATAATTTTAAAATCCAAAGACATGGGAGGTAATAATAAATTCATTTTAATTAAATCCATAATGAAATTAGTCTAAGAAAATATTAACTCCCTAGATTGTCTTGACTATAAAATCCACTTCCTTTCTTAGTGTGTCTTGGAGTTTGGTTGTTGGATCTGGAGGAAGGTAGTCAATGTTCTCCAATTTATTTTCATATTCCCCAACATGAATGGATTACAAAGCATGTTAGATATATACAAGACATAATTTTTCATTATAAAATATGGTAAAATCAACAACCTTTTCATGTTCTATAATATCAACCCAATATTCTACCAATTCATGTTTATCTCATGCATGTACATCATCTAGAATGCACTCTTTAGATTCTATTTCTAGTAATGGTTAAAAAAATTTCAGTGAAACATATATGAGTTCCATAAAGTCCTCTTTAAGTGATTCATATAGAAGTATAGGTGAAAGAATATTAAATTATTCTTTAGTTTTTGGGTTATTCAATTCACATATATTAAATTTCCATGACATAAGTGGAATATATCTTTATTTGGATATTATCTTTTTAAATCATTATATAATTATACTTTATGTGAATTCTGAAAGATTATTCCTTAATTTATTAATAAAAATATGTTAAAGGAAAATATTAGTAAAAAATACTTTGAAAATCTATCTTTTTATTATGGAATGTAGGACGTGTAATGATCTGTTAATTTTTTGTCATTGAAATTTATGAATTGATTTGTTTTTTTAAAAAATATCATGGGTGGTATATTTTTTCCTTCACAATGGAATAATATTGATGAGATATATTTATCATGAATCTCAATTTAATATTTTCTTATTTACCAAATCATGCAGTAAAGTGGAGGACCTAGGTTTTATATATTGAGGAGGCTACTCATTCAATTTTTTTTTATATTTTCATTATTTATAAAATCATATATAATTAATTAAAACTAATATATTTGGGATTTTATGAAATCAAAGTGATATAAATTAATATATAAATATAGGAATTTATGAATAACGATAAGCAATTTGAAAATAAGTTACCAAAAAGAATGTTGTTCATAGGAGTTAATATTAAGGAAATTGCTTCTCATAAAAATGAGATTCCCAATATTCTATTCAATACTGAGATTAATGCATGTCACTCAATTACTCTCTATTTGAATTAAGACAATCTTACAATGAGATCTCTTTATCTTATAAAATCACTCTCAGACTATTAAAGGGAGGCCTCTTCACCACACATCACTACCTCAATACTACCCCACCATTTGGAGTTTTAATATTACATTGGCGATTATAAATAATAAACAATAAGAAGTAGATAATGACTTGTAAAGTAATGTAAATTTAAAAAAAATAGTTTAAATACTAACTTAATATTAGAATGAAGTAATATAAACCAATAAAGTGAATGATTCTCAAAATTAACTACTCCATTGAATAATAACATGGGTTAGTTCTCCACAAACTTAGAGATGATAATCACCTGGAGGGAGGAATAAGAAAATAAATTAAAAATAGTAGTGAAAATATAAATAGAAACTAACATATAATTAAAATTTATAAGACTACTATAATTGAAAAACTACTCATTATATAATGAAAATTCTGAAATCTTTTAAAAGACAGTGGAGGTACAAATTTACAATAATGTGGGGTGGTTAGTTTACCTCTAATTCTACCATCATAATCATGATACATCTGTGGCTTATTAAACACTCAAATGTTGTAAGGTGGTATAATAATTTTTTCCAAATTTTCATATGAAAGTTCCCCAAATTTTTTAGTTTTATTAGATATCTGTTGAAAAGGATATAGGAAAAATTTTAAATTAAAATTCTTAGGTATGGTATAAACATTTTATCCTAATTGTCCTATTTCCTATGAATTAATTTTCATGAAAAAAGTCGAATAATGAGTATCCATCATTAATAATTTAGTAACTAATATTCTTCTCCACCCACATGACGAAATGCAGCTCATTTGGGATTTTAAATTATGAGATGTTATCCCAATATTAATATTAACTTAAATTATGAAAAATAATTTGACGCCAAACATTCACACTTCATTTGGGTCATGTACGGCAAGATATTACTTTAAGAAAATTGAATGAAATATATCTCAATAAAAATTTAATCTATAATAAAATGAATTTAAAATTTTAGATTAGTTTAGAAAATATAATGGTTGGAATTCCAAACTAAATAAAGATAAAAAATTATGATATTTTCACAATAAAGACAAAATTATTACTAAAACCATTAAAATGTGAAAATTCCCCTTAAAATAACAAATTGGTGAATTAGAACATTTAATTTAAGAATAAAATCTATGAAAATATAAAATGAGTAACTTATTAATATTAAGGAACAATATGTTGAAGTATATACTATAGAATGGAATATTCTATAATAAGTATAAAATAAAAAATATTTATAAATATTGAATAAAAATATTTATTTTTAGACACTAGAATACAATGTTGTAATTGTTTATACTATGACCAAGTTGATATATCTATTCAGAAAAACCACCTGTCTCCAAGCCACAGATAACAGAAAAAATTGAATTATTCTCTATTTAAATTCTTATCAACAATCAATGAGTTTTTATTATCATGTGATTTTATGGGTTATCAATATTTTCATTAATTTTTATTAAATTTTAATGATACATAATCCAAAATGGACTCCAAGAATATTTATATATATATATAATCATATATAATTGAATCATGTAGAGTTTAAAATGGTTTCATCATCTCATATCATGTGAGTCATATATATATTTTTGACACAATTTCTCCATTTTATTTTGGTAATATAGCCATGTAGATATTCATGGTCTTATATTTTTAACATACACAAAAACAACAAAAATAACCATATCCTTCGATATCGACGAACTTGAATGTTAACATTAAATTTTTTAATTTTAATATAGAGTTTTTAAAAATATTAATATACTATTAACTCATTAAATACACCAATAATTATGAAGTATCAAACTCTTTATACATTTCAAATCTAATGGGAAAAGATGCCCTAATATTTTGGAATCAAATATCACAACACTTTAACTGTTTATTATCCTAAAAAATTCATGGCTATAATTATTTGAATGAAAATGAATTATGGTAGTGGAAAATTTTAATAAATCGTGAAAATAAAAAAAATAAAATAAATTATTTTTAATTCTACATATTCATACTCTTTCGACTCATAAATTTAAAAAATAATTAAAATTTATCAAATATACTTATCCTTTTTTTAATTATTAAGATTATTATTGATAATTTGATGACCAATTCATCATTCAAATTTTAATATTTATCTATATTCATTATAATTAATACATAGTAAATTACTCAAACTAATATTTTATTATATTATTTTTAATATTTTATTTAAATGTATACTTTGAAAAGTCTGAAAATCAATAGTTTTACTCTTTTTAATCCCTTCCTAAAAAAATTAATATTTAAAATAGGATTATTGAGTGATTTGTTAATGATTATTAGATTTTATGAATCTTACATTGAATTCAGACAATGCATATAACCCTTATCCCCAGAATCGATGTTTTCATGATACTAACTCGGATAATTTGAAAAATATTAGTTAATGACCAGAACCATGCCATTATTTCATCCAACCCGACACCCAAACCGGCCTGATACGTGGTCCAAAGGGTGTTCCTGATCCCCACGGGCTAGAAACTAGTTTTTAGAATCAATGTAATCACAATGGGAATGTTTTAGCCCAAATAAACTAGGATCAAATAAAAAATAATCATGCTAAATGACCAATAAAGACTTACTATTAATAAATAAACAATACATCCATATACAAAAAGTGAAGAATAAAACAAAAAATGAATACATATCTAAAATTGGATCTCACCAACAAGATCTCCATGTGACCCTTGGTCACCACTATTCACTAAACTAAACTTTTCCAAGAGAAACAATACCATAACCTTGCACCTAAAATACAGCTCGGGTTTACCGATGAAGACTGGGAAAATTAGGGTTTGAGAATAAACAACTCAGTAGGTAACCACCATAGAATCAATGAATTTACGTTCCCAAAACATTCCACAAAAACTGATTGGAAATACATTTATAAAATACCCTTTTAAATCATTTTTAATAACCGAACATAGTTTTCCATGAATTTCTTTTTTAGATAGCACCCATAACATTCCTTTTCAAAAAGAGTTCCACTTTCCACAATCCATTTCAAATACATAACCCAATTATAAATCCATATCCTGAAATATCTTTTCCAAGAAGAAAGTAAAGGAAACAAAACAAAAAATCATAAACTATCAGGCCTAAAAATCCAGACAAGTAGTAAAAATATATAGAAACACAAAAAATAATCATGGTTATTTCCATAACATCTCAAGAAATTATCCTCGGATATAATCTATTCACACTCACCTTTTAGAATGTGGTTCCACTCCATAGTGAATAATCAACTCTCCCTTCTAAAGTATCCAACCCAGTGTCCCGTCCCACCTAGCCCCACCATGTCAATGGGGAAAAAACCAATCTAATCGTGGTTGAAAATAAATGATAACTCGTCCCTCTAAAATACACCCATGAATCCCATGATAATAATAATAACACTTGGTGATACATGGTGTATCAAATATAACTGAAAACGTCCTCATTCAAGAGCCCATATAGAGGAAACTCATCCCAAGGTCTTGTGTACTCAATACCAACAATGTGCACGTGAAAGAGACATTATAGAAGAGTCAATACAATGTTATTATGGTTTCAAAATATAAGATATGCATCAAAAACAAACATCAATTCCATCATTTTTAAAAGAAAAATAATCACACATGGAAACAACAAATTTCCTACATCGTAACCACATTCTAAATAATTTTAAAATACCAATCGGTCCATCAAACTACCTGATTTCTTAATAATTCTTTAAAAAAAGGCCAAGTTTCTAATCAGGAATTCACAACATATCACATAAAAACCAATTTCCCAAGGCAAAAATAGTACCAAATGATATTTCAAATCATATGCGTTTTTAAAAGAAAACTTCACAAACTTCTTATGTTTGAATTGAGAATTAAATTTACCTAGAAATTACAATTCCAGTAGCATTTCAAACACCATTAGAAACTATGTTAAAAATATAAAACACACCTAGTTTTTACAAAGAGTCCCTTATGTCATTTGGAAACCACCCATGTCATAAAGTTCCAAATGGTCCGTAGTTTCATACCTCATATAATCTCCATGCCATGTCTCATGATTCCAAACATTCCTTTATGCCAATTATTCACTAATACATGCCTCAAAATTCCAAAATATCTACATTTAAAAGAACTCATTTGAAGTCACATTTTTAAGTCATTGGTTTAATGGCCCAGACCTCTCCAGTCCATCACTTTGTGAAAATGTAGTGTTGAGGTGTTCCGGGTGGTCAAGGTGACTTTTCCCCAACACTATGAAAAATTTTAAATTATGTGAACAGTTCCATTAGTGAACACTTATATCAGTAACCTATAACAATAGTTGACTAGTATTCTATCAGTGATTTTCAGTGAACAATGTTCTATCAGTGAGGTTCAGTGAATAGTTCTATCAGTGAGGTTTTGTGAACAGTTATATCGGTGAGGTTTTGTGAATAGTTCTATTGGTGAGGTTCAGTGAACAGTTATGTCGGTAAGGTTTTGTGAACAGTGTTCTATCGGTGCGGTTCAGTGAAAAGTTCTATCAGTGAGGTTCAGTGAACAGTTCTATCGGTGAGGTTCTGTGAATAATTTTATCAGTGAGGTTCAGTGAAAAGTCTATCGATGAGGTTTTGTTAATAGTATTCTATCGGCGAGGTTTTGTGAACAGTTCTATTGGTAAGGTTTTGTGAATAGTTCTATTAGTGAGGTTCAGTGAACAGTTCTACTGGTGGGGTTTTTTGAACAGTTCTATCGGCGAGGTTCAGTGAACAGTTCTATCGGTGAGGTTTTGTGAACAATGTTCTATCAGTGAGGTTCAGTGAACAGTTCTATCAGTGAGGATTTATGAACAGTTCTATCGGTGAGGTTTTGTGAACATTTCTATCCGAGAGGTTTTGTGAATAGTTCTATCAGTGAGGTTCTGTGAATAGTTCTATCGGTGAGGTCTATCGGTAGGTGTACAGTAATGGTAGGTGTACATTTTTTCTAGAACAGTGAGGTCTATCGGTAGCTCTATCGGTAGGTGTACAGTAATGGTAGGTGTACAATGTTTCAATATTCCTATAGTTTTTCCCCTTTGATGTTTCCTTTGATGTAAAATACATTTAAAGCTTTATTTTACGAACTCTTAAGGCCAATTCAAAGGCCATAAATCCTATATTAATTAATCCTACGGCTCGAAATGTTTTTACTTGGTCAAACCGCAACGGTTAATGAGATCCACTTTTAATGGGGAATTAAGCGTATCTTAAATCATTTCCTCATTAAATCTTTAAAAGGGGTGGGATATATTCATCCCTTGTTCTTCCTCTTTGTTCTCGACTATGAGACTCAAGAACCTTTCAATCCTTACCTTAGGTGTTGAACAATCAAACTTTACTCCTCATATTGGTTCCGCTCTGTTTTGATGCAACCAAGATGTATCGATCAATCTTCGATATAAGGTATGGTTTATCTTCATTCTTTTGGAATTCATCTTCTTCTATTTCTCCTTCCCATGTTATAAAATGTAATCCCCATGCTTCTAATGGGGGTTTTCTTGGTTTTGGTAGGTGTGGTCATACCGTGGCATCCTCGGGGTGGATGTAGTTGTAGCGAGAGGAGGATCGTGACCCGTTGTGTGGATAATGACAAGAGGAACTGTTTGAGGCAGGGGATTCGTTGCTTCTATTTTCTTTTACGTGCAACTATATTGTTAGAATGTTTAATCCCAGTGGATGATAATGGAATTGACATAATAAATATTTTAACTGGATAAATCAATTGATATTGATCATATTTTATTGCCTCTTGTTTTTCTAGATAGTGTGATATCTATGCTTTCTTTGCTTAGAAATTAGTTCTCGATGGAAATCAATAATGAATGTAAATTGGGATTAATTGATAATTATTTGGCTAAAGATAGAGAGGCATGTACACGAATCTGGTTCTTGTTGTAATTTGATGTTAATCAAATTGGCTCAGTAAGCATGTTTAATTATTTTTGATAGCTTACTAATTAGGATTCCCGAATTTGGAACCTACGAATAATAAATCTTTTAATTCAAGATGGATTAAATAACAGATTGTTTGATAATTCCTTAAAGGGTTCGGAGTTACCATTTTGATTGATAAAGGGCCAAGAGCCCTATTGATGTGATGCTATTTTCCTGCTGCTTCTGCTGTTATGTGATCTTGGATGGTCGTTGTGATATGTGGGGGCAAGGAGGCTTTTGGTTGTGGCAACAGATGACGCCTAGAGTGGAGAGATGCATCAATTTATGCATGTGGGTGGCAGGGAGGACACTAGGGATGATGGAATGGGATGGATGTGATTGGTGGATGCTTGTTGTTTCTTTTGGTTGTTTATCTGATTTACTTTTCCCTACTGCTCAAGGTAACTGGTCTTACTTATCCTTATTTCAAAGGTGGAAAAGACACGTGGGGTATGCCATGTGCTTTTCGTTTTTATATTCTCAAGGAAGGATGGGTTTATGCTCTTGCTATAAGCAGCAAATAATCAATGGGTAGTACATCTACTCACCGTGTTGAGCCCCCTTGTGTATAGTAGCATATAATGTTTTTCTAAAATGCCTGGGAATGTGGGAAATTAATTATATGATGAATAATTTAATAAATTTTGTTAACCCATGGGGATGGAGTTGTTGGAACATAATTATGAGGTTGTAATTTTTGAAGGAATAGTTGACTTGGGTGACATGCTAATGAAATTTAATGTGGAATTGTTCATGGTTAATTATTGTTTTAATAATTAATTAACATAAAGTGAAACTAATAAAAAGGTAATGAGGTAATCTAATAAAGCTCTTTAAATGGTTGTATGCTTATAGGATACCTAGTCTTAGAAGTAGCATCCCGGAGTCTAAGAGATGTTAGCTGCAGTTGTGTCTAAGACTAGGTTATTCTCATAGTATTGTTGTGAGATTTAATATATCCTATACTTTTTGTGTTTTTATATTCTACTCCACACAGTCAGTAAGGTAAACTGACACCCCAGGGATTCTGAGCCCTGGGGGGGGGGGGGTGTTTCCCCAACATTCCGGTGGGAGGATGGATGGCTGACTACCACCTTTGGCCACACTCTCTTCCATTGTTTGTTACTTGTGCTGGTAGGCACAATGGTTAGTCTTCACAATATATGTGTATAGAGGGCTATAATGTATTGTGGTTATTCACAGACATATATTCTGGATATAGTTTTCTATGGACTAATATAGGTGTGACATTTACAAGCTAGGAAGGCTTGAGGATCCATACCTGGTGTATGGGCTGGAATGGCTTGGGATATAATACCCAACATATGATACACGTTATTTGAGTTGTGGTGGCTCACGAAAACTACCTGGTTACTTTGGTGTGTTTACGTGGTGTTTTGATGCATGAGGTTCATATTGTGGTGCTTCACCCAGTTGTCTACGAGCAAGACTTTTTGGAGAGAGATGCTCAGGACGTGCAATGTTGGGGAAAAGCGGAAAACCAGTGGGTAAGTAGTAGCAGGGTACCCTTGATATTATTTATTATATGATATAATATAATATGCATTACTTGATGAGAGTATCCGTGGTGAGGTTGGGAACTTAGTATACCTATTTAGGTGACGAGTTAGTTTCACTAGTTGTTCACTGTTCTTTAGAATGATTTCGTTACTTTTTCCCGAGAGGCTTCAGGGAGGATCCAACTTAGTATACTATTATACTCACCCTATATATATATAAACTATTTTTAAGTCACATGGAGATGGTTAGAAATCATGATGGTGTTTACTAGCTTGTGGTTGCAGGAGCTGTTCGAGCTTGTGGTTTCTTCTATTTTTACTTTCTTTTGGGTACATGCAGTTTTTCCCCTTTCAGTTGTAGTACTTTTACATGGAATTACATATGTACACTTGGGTTTCTTTTATATTGCAGTCTGAGTTGGATTTGATTGGTTTCTATCTTCTCTCTCTCTTTTTCATGTGTTCTCTTAGAGGGTAATGCCTCCCATTTTGTGTGTTTACTATACCCTCGGTGCTAGTCACCAACACGGGGCCTACTGGTGGTGGGACTCGGTGGTCATTATCTCCCATCTCACATTGGATGCCTAGAAGGGGTACACTTTGTGGGGAGGGGGTAGTGAAAGAGTGGTATCATAGGTCTGGTTGATGGATAGGATGGAGTTTGGTGTTAGGCACAGGTGAGGTTGCAAGGGTCGGTAGGGAAACCGTGTCATTCATGTTTATCAATTAACGTAAACACAGGAGATCGACCGAGACATAATTATTTATGGCCCCCTATGATATGATGTACGGACCTTTAAGTTTACAATGTCTACTAAACAAGGTGATACTCGTTGTAGGGTAGAGACCTTGGAAAGGATCATGTATTATTCTTCTTTGTTCCTATGTTTGAATGGGTAGACCTTGGGATAGGTTAACCTAAAATGTATAAAAAATAATTAATTAATTAATGTCGAGTCTTCTATATTTCAAGTTTAGGAGCTCTAACGGTATGTTATTTTATAGGTATGGCTCCTGGTTGACGTCCTTGTCATGTTTGCACAAAAAATGTTTAGCAGGCTATTCCAGAAGATCTTCGCAGTGTAGAGGTTGATGACAACGACACTTGGAGGAAGAATCTCCGAGAGTTTCAGCGCCAGAGTCTGTAGAAGTACGAGGGCTCCGTTTCAGATGAATTCATAGAAGACTTGTTAGAGGAGGTCAAGATCGGCTTCAGTTAGATTCGTGCTCGGAAAGAACACTTGGTGTCCTTAGTTTTGACGATGCTGCATGGATCAGTGAGTTAGTGGTGGTTCTTCTTCCTCATGGTTCGTGGGGAGCCAACGATCTCAGGGGAGGAGTTCTGAGACAAGTTTAGAGTTGAGTTTCTTTTAACAACTGCGAAGGCGTCCAGTTGCCCGGAGCTTCTTACCCTTTGACAGGGGAGCTCCAGTGTTTGGGAGATTGGAATCTATTTTAGGAACCTTTAATGATATGATTCAAACCTGTTGCCAGATGAGGAGGCCAGGATGAGAAATTTCAAGGAGGATTTGCTTCCAGTGATCGAGTGCTAGGTCACCCCATTTATGATGAAAACATATCTTGAGGTTCTACTGAGGGAAGAGGTTGTCGATAGTACTTTGGCCAGGACCAGATCATCATGAGAGGGGAATCGACTTGATTCCTCATGAAGCAAAGCTGTGGTCTGGGGTTCCCGGTTTTTAGGGTAGAAGAGTTTCTGTTCATCCGGGGGTAGGTCCCATCCCTTCACATCTCATTTCTCTATAGGTAGTAACTCTAAATCCTATGACATGGGATCAGCTGCTTGTTTTTATTGTGGTGGCCATGGTCATCAGCAGTGGGAGTGCCCGACATTTTAATTAGGTCATCGTGCACTAGGCACTATGCTCTATGTTCCTTCATTGAGGCAGTTCAAGATGAGGCAACAACAGCCAGTTGGACTAGCTTTAGATCAGGAGAGGGTAGATGGGGCAGGGGGAGGATAGCCACATGATGATTCCCATCCTGAAAGAGCAGAGCGCGGCCGTGGTGGGGGTTGTCATCAGGGTCAGAGAGGCCATGGAGTAGGTCATGGTCAGCTTCATGCTCTAGCGTTGCCTGCTACAGTTGAGCCCAATGTCGTTAGAGGTACGATATGATTGTTTTCGACCTTGTTGTATGCCTTGTTTGATTTAGGAGCGACTCACTCCTTCATATCACCTACCCTTGTCCATACTTTGGTACTTGAGGTAGAGAGGCTTCCGGTGTCCTTGGCATTGACTATGCTAGTTGGAGGTCGAGATGAATTGTATGGTGTATGTAGGGACTGTGAGCTAGTGTTGGGGTAACACTACTCTTGGGGAGATTTCCTATGATTATGAATACAACCATATGATTTCATCCTCAGCATGCATTTTTTGTATTCGGTGCAGGCTATCGTGGATTGATTCATGAAGAAGGTTGTTTTCATTGGTGCGGATCGAGAGTAAGTGGTGTTTTTTGGTGAGAGATGCCCTCAGATGGGTCATAGGTGCGTTCCATCCTTATCATCCATGGTGTTTGAGATGATTCTGAGTTATCCAGAGGTTCAGTAGTTGGCGTTTCATAGGGTCATAGGGGAGTACCCTAATGTCTTTCCATAGGTTGTTGTAGCATTACCCCCTCAACGAGAGATTAATTTTGGGATCGAGATATAGCTAGGAGAGTCTCCTATCTCTCTGTATCCATATATGGT
Source organism: Viscum album (assembly GCA_963277665.1). NCBI lineage: Eukaryota > Viridiplantae > Streptophyta > Magnoliopsida > Santalales > Viscaceae > Viscum > Viscum album. The sequence goes on from OY728156.1 coordinate 103,580,611, forward strand.
GCCCCTTATGAGTTACAAGAGCTATGTATACATCTTTATGGTTTGTTACAGTGTAGTTTTGTTCACCCAAGTGTGTTACCGTGGGGTGCACCCATTTTGTTCGTCAAGAAAGATGACGGTAGTTTTTGGTTGTGTGTCGATTATCGTCACTTAAACAAAGTGACAATAAAGAATCTCTATCCTCTCCCCTGGATTGATGACTTATTTGACCAATTGAATGGTTAAAGTTGGTTCTCAAATATTGACTTGTGTTTAGGATATCATAAGATGCGTGTGAAAGATGAGGATATCCCGAAGATTGCTTTCCATTGTCATCATGAGAATTATGAGTTCATTTTAATGCCATTTGACATGAAGAATATTTTAGCTGTATACATGGTATTGATGAATACTGTGTTCCGTGAATTCCTAGACATGTTGATGGTAGATTTCATCGACGACATCCTTGTGTACTCCATATCTGAAGAAGAGCATGCAGAGCATCTAAAAGCCATTTTGGGAGTTCTTCGTCGACATCAGCTGTTTGGGAAGTTGTCAAAGTGTGAGTCTTGGGCTCGAGAAGTCCTTTTATTGGGGAATGTTGTGTCCCAATAGGAATTAGTTGTGGATCCATCGAATATATAAGTTGTTGTGTCTTGGGCAGCCCCCAAGACAGTTTTAGAGGTTCTAGGTTTCCTTGGTATCACATGATACTATAGGAGGTTCTTAGCCAATTTCACATGAGTTGTGACTCATATGACAACTTTGACCATGAAGTATCAGGAATTCATATGGACTAATCAATGTCATGAGGCTTTTGATTATCTCATAGAGAAGTTAGTAAGTTCTCCAGTCCTTTGTCTTCCAACTGAGGGAGTTCAGTTTGATGTTTTTTGCGGTGCTTCACATCTGGGGTTAGGCTGTGTTCTCATGTAGTATAGGTCATTTGTTTTTTATGGGTCTTAGGAGTTACATACCCATGTATGCAACTATTTCACCCATGATATTGAGTTATCACCAGTGGTGTTTGGTCTGATGTTGTGGAGAAATTACCTAATTGGTGAGCGCTTTGTGGTTTTCACTGATCATAAGAGTTTGAGGTATGTTTTCTCCTAGTATGACCTGAGCTTACAAAAATGTCGGTGGATGGAGTTCTTATAGGAATAAGACTTCTAAATATTATATTCACCTAGAAAAGGTAATGTTGTAGCTGATGCACTGAGCTGAATGTCACATAAGTGATGTTGTGCATGAATTCGGTGATTCCTAGAGAGTAATGGAAGAACTGTCAGCATTACATCTTGATATGGGAGAAGTTGGGGGTAGAGTTTTCCTATTTCAGATGATGGTACAGTAATACCTGATCTAGAAGGTAGAAGAGTCTCAGTTGGGAGATCTGGAGGTGGAGGATTGGAGATACCAAGTTGTTTGTGGTGAGGCCCACTGATGGTTGGTCAGAGGATGAACAACACCGAGTGTTGTATCATGGAAGTCTTTTTGTTCCCCTGAAGATACGTGAGAAGGTTCTCAGAGAGTTCCAAAGTTCTCCTTTAGCAGTACCTCCTGTCATTAAAAATATGTACCAATCCTTGAGGTGTCATTTTTGGTAGCTTGGGCTGAAGCATGCGGTTGCAGAGTTTGTATCTCAATGTTTAGTCTGCCAGAAGGTGAAGGATGAACACCGTGTTCCTTGTGGTATTCTCCAGCCATTAGATATTACTCAGTGGAAGTGGGAGGAAGTCTCAATGGACTTTGTTAATGGTTTACCTCAAGCTCTGGCAGGTCATGATTCTATTTGGGTGGTAGTGGATCATTTAAAAAAATCGAGCCACATCATAGCGATCAAGGAGTCAAGTTCCATGGATGTTTTATCAAGGAAATATCTAGAGGAGGTGGTGAGACTTTATGGAGTCCCTAGGATGATCATTTCTGATTGAGATCCTTGTTTTACCTCCAGGGTGTGGAGAGGTCTCCAACATGCTTTTGGTTCTCAACTATGCCTTAACACTGCTTTTCATCCTCAAACGGATGGTAAAATAGAGCAAACCATCCAGACTCTTGAAGACATGTTACACATTTGTGTTCTTGATTTTGGAGGTTCTTGGATGAGGCACTTACCCTTGGTGGAGTTCACTTACTATAATAGTATTAACTCCACCATTGGTATGGCGTAGTTTGAATCTTATTATAGACGACCTTTCCTTTCTCTGTTGTGCTGGACTGGGGTCAGAGAGTAAGTAATTCTTGGACCAAAACTAGTGGAGAATACAAAAAAGATTGTTCAGGTGATTCGTGAGAGGATGAAGATAGCGCAAGATTGTCATAAATCTTATGTTGATCAAAGGAGGATACCCTTAGAGTTTAATTTTTGGGATCATGTGTTTATAAAAGTGACTCCCCATCGTGGGAATCGAAGGTTTGGACGTGGAAGTAAGCTTTCTCCTCGGTCTGTTGGGCCTTTCGAGGTGTTAGCTCGTGTAGGATCTCTTGCATATCGAGTAGAACTTCCCCCTCAGATGAGTTGGATACATGATGATTTCCATGTATCATAGCTCCAAAATTATCTTCATGATGACTCTCACATCATCGATTTGGGAGAGATCGTTGTTGATGATGATGAAACCTTCAAGGAGCGACCTGTGGAGATCCAAGACCACAAGGAAAAGGTGTTGTGCGGCCGTTCTATCCCCTTAGTTCATGTCTTTTGGTGATATGGTGGCATGGAGGAGAGTACCTGGGAAAGTGAGTCACAGATACATGCTCAGTACCCAGAGTTGTTTGATGTTTAACTCTTTTCAAGTAACAATGTTCCCTTTTGTGGTTAGACCTTTCAGGTTTTTTTATGATTTTTTTTCTTTTGTTGCTTTTTTGGATTGCTCTTTTTTTAGAGGTATCTCGATGGGTGGTTGTTCAGCCCGCATTTATTTTTATCTCTCTCTTTAGGAAGGTTTTGAATTCTCGAGGATGAGATTGTTTTGAGAGGTATCTGATGTAATGGCCCAGACCTCTTTGGTCCATTACATTGTGAAAATGTGGTGTTGAGGTGTTCCGGGCGTTCAAGGTGACTTATCCCCAACACTTTTCCAAATTTCCAATTATGTGAACAGTTCCATCGGTGAATAGTTCTATAGGTAACCTATAATGGTAGGTGAACAGTATTCTATCGGCGAGGTTCAGTGAACGGTGTTCTATCGGTGATGTTTAGTGAATGGTTCTATCGGTGAGGTTTTGTGAACAGTTCAATTGGTGAGGTTTTGTGAACAGTTCCATCGGTGAGGTTTAGTGAACAGTTTTATCGGTGAGGTTTTGTGAACAGTTCTATCAGTGAAGTTCAGTGAACAGTTCTATCAGTGAGGTTTTGTGAATAGTGTTATATCGGTGAGGTTAAGTGAACAGTTCTATCGGTGAGGTTCGGGGAACAGTTCTATCAGTGAGGCTTTGTCAACAGTTCTATCATTGTGGTTCAATAAACAGTTCTATCAGTGTGGTTTTGTCAATAGTGTTCTATTGGTGAGGTTTAGTGAATAGTTCTATCGGTGAGGTTTTGTGAATAGTTCAATCGTTTAGGTTTTCTGAACAGTTCTATCTGTGAGGTTCATTGAATAGTTATATCGGTGAGATTTTGTGAACAGTTATATCGGTGAGATTCAGTGAACATTTCTATCAATGAGGTTTTGTGAACAGTGTTCAATTGGTGAGGTTTAGTGAATAGTCTATTGGTGAGGTTTTGTGAACAGTTCTATCGGTGAGGTATTGTGAACAGTTCTATCGGTGAGGTTGTGTGAACAGTTCTATCGGCGAGGTTCTGTGAATAGTTATATCGGTGAGGTCTCTCAGTAGCTCTATCGATAGGAGTACATTAACGGTAGGTGTACAGTGTTTCTAGAAGGATGAGGTCTATCGATAGCTCTATCGGTAGGTGTAGAGTTACGGTAGGTGTACTGTAACGTTAGGTGTACATTGTTTCTAGCTTCCTACAATTTCACCCTATAGACATTTTCTTTGACGTAAAATACATTTTATGCGTTATTTTAAGGACTCTTAAGGCCAATTCAAAGGCCATAAATCCTATATTAATTAATCCTATAGCTCGGGTTTTTTTTACTTAGTCAAACTGCGTGGGTTAATGTGATTCATTTTTAATGGAGAATTACGTGTATCATAAACCGTTTCTCCATTAAATCTTCAAAAGGGACAAGAACTACTCGAAAATAGGTCTATACCCACGGTTTTGCAAAAAAATGTGGGTATAGGGTTGGTCTGTGAGCCTATACCCAAGGTTTTGGAGAAAACGGTGGGTATAGGTCACCTATACACATGGTTGTGCCAAAAACCGTGGGTATAGATTTCATTTAAGCCCTATACCCACAGTTTTCTCCAAAACCTTGGGTATAGGGTATTTTCCAAAGACCTATACTGACGGTTCTTCAAAACCATGGGTATTGGTGTTTTATTTGAAGCCCTATACCCACCGTTCTCCAGAACCGTGGGTATAGGTTCACAGTGTTATGGCAGGGAAATAAAATTAGGTGGGACACGAAAATTTTTTTATGGGAAGGAAATTTCTTCATAGTTTAGATTAATATATTTACTTTAATGTAAATATATAATTTCAAAAATTCTTCAGTTCAGTTGGTAAAGGCTTCACCGTGGTTTATATAGGTCGCTGGTTCGATTCCCTCTCACTGCGTGTTTTGAATTTAAATGCTGAACTATATTATATTAATATATATACACCAATTTATGTACATATAATAATTAAATGTCGCATCTAGATTGGTCCGTTTGATGGGTGCGCATGAGAGGTGCTCTGTGCGACATGGGTTCAAGTCCCTCTGGCCGCGTTTTTTGAGCTTAAAGTCAAATAGTGATGATGTACATGAATCTAGTGATTCCTAGAGAGTAATGGAAGAAATTTCAGCATTAAATTTTGATATGGGAGAAGTTGGTGGTAGAGGTTGTCTTTTTTAGATGATGGTACAATCATCTATAATGAAGAAGGTGGAAGAGTCCCATTTGGGAGATTTGGAGGTGGAGGTTTGGAGATACCAAGTTGTTTGTGGTGAGGCCCCTATTGGTTGGTCGGAGGATGAACAACACCGAGTGTTTTATCATGGAAGTATTTTTGATCCCTTGAAGATGCGTGAGACGGTTCTTAGAGAGTTCCATAGTTCTCCTTTAGTAGTACATCCTGGCGTGAAAAAGATGTACCGATCCTTGAGGAGTCAGTTTTGGTGGCCTGGGCTGAAGCATGCAGTTGCGGAGTTTGTGTCTCAGTGTTTAGTCTGCCAGAAGGTGAAGGCTGAACACCGTGTTCCTGGTGGTATTCTCTAGCCATTAGAGATTCCTCATTGGAAGTGGGAGGAAATCTCAATGGACTTTGTTACTAGTTTACATCGAGCTCCGGGAGGTCATGATGCTATTTTGCTGGTAGTGGATTGTTTAACAAAATCGAACCACATAATAGCGATCAAGGAGTCGAGATCCATGGATGTTTTGTGAAGGAAATATCTAGAAGAGGAGGTGAGACTTCATGGAGTCCCTAAGATGATCATTTCTGATCGATATCCTCGTTTAACATCTAGGGTGTGGAGAGGTATCCAACATGCTTTTGGTTCTCAACTATGCCTTAACACTGCTTTTCATCCTCAAACGGATGGTCAAATAGAGAGAACCATCCAGACTCTTGAAGACATGTTACACTCTTGTGTTCTTGATTTTGTAGGTTCTTGGATGAGTCACTTACCCTTGGTGGTGTTCACTTAAAATAATATTTTTCACTCCCCCATCGGTATGGCGCAGTTTGAAGCCTTTTATGTCCGACCTTTCTTTCTCCGTTGTGCTAGACTAGGGTCAGAGAGTAATCAATTCTCAGACCAGAACTAGTGCAGAATACAACAAATATGGTTCAGGTGATTTGTGAGAGGATGAAGATAGATCAATATCACTAGAAATCATATGTTGATCAAAGGAGGAGACCCTTGGTGTTTAATGTTCTGGATCATGTGTTTATAAACATGACTCCCCGTCATGAGAAGTGATGGTTTGGTCGTGGAAGTAAGATTTCTCCCCGGTTTGTTGGGCCTTTCGAGGTGTTAGCTTGTGTAGGAGATGTGGCGTATCGAGTATAACTTCCCCCTCAGATGAGTCAGATACATGATGTTTTCCATGTATCACTACTCCGACATTATCTTCATGATGACTCTCACATCATCGATTGGGGAGAGATCGATGTTGATGATGATGAAACCTTGGAGGAGTGACCCATGGAGATCCAATACCACATGGATAAGGTGTTTCACGGTCATTATATCCCCTATGTTCGTGTCTTGTGGCAACATGGTGGCATGGAGGAGAGTACCTAGGAAAGTGAGTCAAAGATACGTGCTCAGTACCCAGAGTTGTTTGATGTTTAACTCTTTTCTTATAACAATGTTCCGTTTTTGGTTATAAACTTCGTTTTTTTGTAATGTTTTTTCTTTATTTTTTTGCTTTTGGGGCTTGTTCTCTTTTGAGTGCTATCTCGATGGGTGGTTATTCAGACCCCGTTTCTTTTTATCTCTCTCTTTAAGTAGGTTTTATATTCTCGAGGATGAGAATGGTTTGAGAGGTATTTGATGTAATGTCATGGACCTCTCTGGTCTATTACTTTGTGAAAATGTGGTGTTGAGGTGTTCCGGGAGGTTAAGGTGACATTTCCCCAAAACTTTTCCAAATTTCCAATTCTGTGAACAGATACGTTGGCAAACAGTTCTATCGGTAACCTATAATCGTAGGTGAAAAGTATTCTATCGGTGAGGTTTAGTGAACGGTGTTCTATCTGTGTGGTTTAGTGAATGGTTCTATCAGTGAGGTTTTGTGAACAGTTCTATCAGTGAGGTTTTGTGAACAGTTCCATTGGTGGGGTTCAGTGAACAGTTTTATTGGTGAGGTTTTGTGAACAGTTCTATCTGTGAGGTTCAATGAACAGTTATATCAGTGAGTTTTTGGGAATAGTGTTATATCGGTGAGGTTCAGTGAACAGTTCTATCGGTGAGGTTCATTGAATAGTTCTATCGGTGAGGTTTTGTGAATAGTTCTATCATCGAGGTTCAATGAACAGTTCTATCGGTGGGGTTTTGTCAATAGTGTTCTATCAGTGAGGTTTAATGAACAGTTCAATCGGTGAGGTTTTGTGAACAGTTCTATTGTTGAGGTTTTTTAAACAGTTCTATCGGTGAGGTTCATTGAACAGTTATATCGGTGAGGTTTTGTGAACAGTTCTATCGGTGAGGTTCAGTGAACATTTCTATCGATGAGGTTTTGTGAATAGTGTTCAATCGGTGAGGTTCAGCGAATAGTTCTATCGGTGAGGTTTTGTGAACAGTTCTATCAGTGAGGATCTGTAAATAGTTATATCGGTGAGGTCTCTCAGTAGCTCTATCGGTAGGTGTATAGTAACGGTAGGTGTACAGTGTTTCCAGAAGGGTGGGGTCTATCGGTAGCTCAATCGGTAGGTGTACAGTTATGGTAGGTGTATTGTAACGATATGTGTACAGTGTTTCTAGTTTCCTACAATTCTTCCCCTTAGACATTTCCTTTGACGTAAAATACATTTAAAGCCTTATTTTAAGGACTCTTAAGGTCGATTCAAAGGCCATAAATCCAATATTAATTAATCTTATGGTTGGGGATGTATTTACTTGGTCAAATCACGTGGGTTAATGTGATCCATTTTTAATGTATAATTAAGTGTATCTTAAACCATTTCCCCATTAAATCTTCAAAAGGGACAATCACTACTAGAAAATAGGTCTATACCCATGGTTTTCCAAAACCGTGGGTATAGGTCACCTATACCCACAGTTGTGCCAAAAACCGTGGGTATATTTTTCTTTTAAGATCTATACCCACGGTTTTATACAATACCATGGGTATAGGGTATCTTCTGAAGACCTATACCAACGGTTCTTCAAAACCGTGGGTATTGGGGGTCTTTTTTGAGACCATATACCCACGGTTCTCTAGAACTGTGGGTATATCTTCCCTACGTTATGAAGGGGAAATAAAATTAGGCGGGACACGAAAAACATTTTGCTAGAAGAAAATTTTTTCATGGTTTATATTAATATATTTACTTTAATATAAATATAAAATTTCAAAAATTCTTTAGTTTGATTGGTAAAGGCTTCTCTGCGGTTTATATAGGTTGCCGTTTCGAATCTCTCTCGCTGCGTGTTTTGAATTTAAATGCCGCACTAGATTATATCAATATATATACTTCAATATATGTACATAAAATATTTAAATGTCGTAGATCGGTTGGTCCGTTTGTGGGGTGCGCCTGCGAGGTGCTCTGTGCAACGCGGGTTCAAGTCCCTTTGGCCACGTTTTTTGAGCTGAAAGTCACATACTGATGTTGTTCCTAAATTAGGAGATTCCTAGAGAGTAATGGAAGAACTCTCAGCATTACATCTTGATATGGGAGAAGTTGGGGGTATATGTTGTCTTTTTCAGATGATGGTACAATCATCCCTAATGGAGAAGGTGGAAGAGTCCCAGTTGGGAGATCTGGTGGTGGAGGTTTTGAGATACCTAGTTGTTTGTGGTGAGGCCCCTGATAGTTGGTCGGAGGATGAAAAACACCGAGTGTTGTATCATGGAAGTCTTTTTTCTCCCTTGAAGATGTGAGAGACAGTTCTAAGAGAGATTCATAGTTATCCTTTAGCAGTACATCCTGGCAGGAAAAAGATGTACCGTTCCATGAGGAGTCAGTATTTGTGGCCTGGGCTGAAGCATGCTATTACAGAGTTTGTGTCTGGATGCTTAGTCTGCCAGATGGTGAAGGCAGAACACCGTGTTCCTCGTGGTATTCTCCAGCCAATAGAGATTCCACAGTGGAAGTGGGAGGATATCTCAATGGAGTTTGTTGCTGGTTTACCTCGAGCTCCGGGAGGTCATGATGCTATTTGGGTGGTAGTGGATAATTTAACAAAATCGAACCACATAATAGCGATCAAGGAGTCAAGCTCCATGGATTTTTTGTTATAGAAATATCTAGAGGAGGTGGTGAGACTTCATGGAGTCCCTAGGATGATCATTTCTGATCGAGATCCTCATTTTACTTCCAGGGTGTGGGGAGGTATCTAACATGATTTCGGTTCTCAACTATGCCTTAGCACTCCTTTTCATACTCAAATGGATGGTCAAATAGAGAAAACCATCCAGAATCAGGAAGACATGGCACACTCTTGTGTTCTTGATTTTGGAGGTTCTTGGATGAGGAACTTACACTTGGTGGAGTTCACTTACAATAATACTTTTCACACCACCATCGGTATGGAAAAATTTTAAGCCTTTTATTGTAGGCCTTTCCTTTCTCCATTGTGCTAGACTGGGGTCATAGATTATTCAATTCTCGGACCAGAACTAGTGCAGAATACAACAATGATGGTTCATGTGATTCTTGATAGGATGAAGATAGAAAAAGATCGTCATAAATCTTTTTCTGATCATAGGGGGTGACCCTTGGAGTTTAATGTTTAGGATCATGTGTTTAAAAATGTGACTCCCCGTCGTGGGATGCGATGGTTTGGTCGTGGAAGTAATATTTCTCCCCGATTTGCTGGGCCTTTCGAGGTGTTAGCTCATGTAGGAGCTGTGGAGTATCGAGTAGAACTTCCCCCATAGATGAGTCAGATGCATGATGTTTTCCATGTATCACAGCTTCGACATTATCTTCATGATGACTCTCACATCATCGATTGGGGAGAGATCGATGTTGACGATGATGAAACCTTCGAGGAGCGACCTATGGAGAACCAAGACCATAAGGAGAAGGTGTTTCACGACCGTTCTATCCCTTTAGTTCATGCCTTGTGGCGACATGGTGGCATGGAGGAGAGTACCTAGTAAAGTGAGTCACAGATACGTGCTCAGTACCCAGAGTTTTTTGATGTTTAACTCTTTTCATGTAACAATTTTCCCTTTGTGGTTAGAACTTTCATGTTTTTCATGTTTTTTTCTTTTGGTTCTTTTGTGGATTGCTCTCTTTTGAGAGGTATCTCGACTGGTGGTTATTCGGACCCCATTTCTTTTTATCTCTCTCTTTAGGTAGGTTTTAAATTCTTGAGGATGAGAATGTTTTTAGAGGTATCCCATGTAATGGCGCGGACCTCTCTAGTCCATTACTTTGTGAAAATATGGTGTTGAGGTGTTCCGGGAGGTCAAAGTGACTTTTCCCCAACACTTTTCTGAATTTACAATTCTGTGAATAGTTCCATCAGTGAAAAGTTATATCGGTAACCTATAATGGTAGGTGAACAATATTCTATCAGTGAGGTTCAGTAAATGGTGTTCTTATCAGTGAGGTTTAGTGAACAGTTCTATCGGTGAGGTTTTAAGAACAGTTTCATCGGTTAGGTTTTGTGTACATTTCCCTCGGTGAGGTTCAGTGAATAGTTTTATCGGTGAGGTTTTGTGAACAGTTCTATCGGTGAGGTTTAGTGAAAAGTTCTATCAGTGAGGTTTGTGAATAGTGTTATATCAGTGAGTTTTAGTGAACATTTCTATCAGTGAGGTTCAGTGAATAGTTCTATCAGTGAGGTTTTGTCAACAGTTTTCTATAGGTGAGGTTCAGTGAACAGTTCTATCGGTGAGGTTTTGTCAATAGTGTTCTATAGGTGAGGTTCAGTGAAGAGTTCTTTCGGTGATGTTTTGTGAATAGTTCTATCGTTGAGGTTTTTTTAACAGTTCTATCGGTGAGGTTCATTGAACAGTTATATCGGTGAGGTTTTGTGAATAGTTCTATCGGTGAGGTTCAGTGAACATTTCTATGATGATGTTTTGTGAACAATGTTCAATCGGCGAGGTTCAGTGAATAGTTCTATCAGTGAGGTTTTGTGAACAGTTCTATTGGTGAGGTTTTGTGAATAGTTCTATCGGTTAGGTTTTGTGAAAAGTTCTATTGGTGAGGTTATGTGAATAGTTATATCGGTGACGACTCTCAGTAGCTCTATCGGTAGGTGTACGGTAATGGTAGGTGTACAGTGTTTCCATAAGGGTGAGGTCTATTGGTAGCACTGTCGGTAGGTGTACAATTATGGTAGGTGTACTGTAACGTTAGGTTTACAATGTTACTAGCTTCCTAAAATTTCGCCCCTTAGACATTTCCTTTCATGTATAATACATTTAAAGCATTATTTTAATGACTCTTAAGGCCGATTCAAAGGCCATAAATCCTATATTAATTAATCCTATGGCTCGGGACGTTTTTACGTGGTCAAACCGCGTGGGTTAATGTGATCTGTTTTTAATGGGGAATTAAGTTTATCTTAAACCATTTCCCCCATTCAATCTTCAAAAGGGACAAGCACTACTGGAAAATGGGTCTAAACCCACCGTTTCGAAAAAAAATGGGTATAGGGAACCCCTATACCCACGGTTTTCCAAAACCGTGGGTATAGGTCACCTATACCCATAGTTGTGCCAAAAATCGTGGGTATAGTTTTCTTTTAAGACCTATACCGACAGTTTTCTCCAAAACCGTGGGTATAGGGTATTTTCCGAAGACCTATACCGATAGTTACTCAAAACCAGGGGTATTGAGGTTTTTTTTGAAGCCATGTACCCACGGTTCTCCAGAACTGTGGGTATAGCTTCCTCATGTTATGGGGGGGAAATAAAATTAGGCGGGACACGAAGAAATTTTTTCAGGAAGACAATGTTTTCATAGATTAGATTAATATATTTACTTTAATATACAAATATAATTTCAAAAATTCTTCAGTTCTGTTGGTAAGGGCTTCTCTGTGGTTTATATAGTTCACCGGTTCGAATCCCACTCGATGCATGTTTTGAATTTAAATTCTACACTAGATTATATTAATATATATACGACGATATATTTACATATAATAATTAAATGTTGTAGCTTGGTTGGTCTGTTGGTGGGGGAATGCCTTTGAGGAGGAGCGTGAGGTGTGGGTTCAATTCCCCCCAGCACCAGAATTTTTGAAATTAAATTCCCCACAATTTAAAAACCTTGGGGTATGTTGTTTGCCACGCTGGAACAACGTTGTACCACATTTGACTACCCTATACCCACGGTTCTCCAAAACCATGGGTATAGGCTGAGACCCCTATACCGACACCATTCCAGCCCACGCTTCCAGAAACCGTAGGTATAGGCTATACCCACGGTTTTGAACTGTGGGTATAGGTCGGTTTTCCAGTAGTGAAGATATCTTCCTCGCTTGTTCTTCCTCTTTATTCTCAACTATGACACCATAGAACCTTTCAATCCTTCCTGTAGGAGTTGCACAATCAAACATTACTCCTCAGATTGATTCGGCTCAATTTTCACCCAACCAAACTGTATCGATCAATCTTTGATATAAGGTATGTTTTATAGTCGTTCTTTTGGGGTTCATCTTCTCTTGTTTCTGCTTCCCATGTTATATCATGTAATCTCCATGATTCTAATGGGTTTTTTCTTGTGGTTTGGTTTGTACGATCATACAATGGAATCCTTGGGTGGATGTAGTTGTAGCGAGAGGAGGATCGTGACCCATTGTGTGGATAAAGAATGAGAGGAACAGTTTGAGGTAGGGGATTTATTGCTTCTATTTTCTTTGACGTGCAACTTTATTTTTAACATGTTTAATCCCACTGGATAAAAATTGAATTGACATAATAAAAATTTTAACCAGATAGATAATTTGATATCGATCATATGTTATTGCCTCTTATTTTTTTAAATAGTGTGATATCTACGCTTTGTTTGCTTAGTTGTTCGTTCTTGATGGAAATCGGTAAAGAACGTAAATTGGGATTAATTGATAATTGTTTGGCTAAAGATAAATAAGATTGTAAAGGAATCTGGTTCTTGTTGTAATTTTATGTTAATAAAATTGGCTCAGTAAGCATGTTTGATTATTTGTGATATCTTACTGAATAAGTTTCTCAAATTTGGAACCTACGAATATTAAATCTGTTAATTCAAGATGGATTAACGAAATGATTGTTTTATAATTCCTTAAAGGATTCTATGTTACCCTCTCGATTGATAAGGGGCCAAGATCCCTATTGATGTGATGATTTTTTCCTACTACTTGTGCTCTAATGTGATCCTGGACGACCGTTGTGATATGGGGGGGAATTGAGGCTTTTGGTTGTTGCCGCAGATGACGCCTAGAGTGGCGAGATGCATTAGTTTATGCATGTGGGTGTCAGGGAGGACACTAGGGATGATGGAATGTGACAGATGTGATTGTTGGATTCTTGCTATTTCTTTGGGTGGTTTATTTGTATTACTTTTTCCCACTACTCAAGGCAGCTGGTCTTACTTATCCTTCTTAGGAAGGAGGAAAAGACACACGTGGTATGCCACGTGCTTTCTGTGTTTAGATTCTCAAGGAAGGATAGGTTTATGCTCTTGCTATAAGAAGCAAAGAATCGATGGGTAGTACATCTGCGCACCGTGTTGAGCCACCTTGTGTGTAGTAGCATAGAATGTTTTTCGAGAATGCTAGGGAATGTGGGAAAATAATTCTATAATGAATAATTGAATAAATGGTGTTAACCCATGGGGAAGGAATTGCTGGAACATAATGATGAGGTTGTAATTTTTGAAGGAACATTTGAATTGGGTGTGATGCTAATGAAATTTAATGTGGAATTGTTCATGGTTAATTAATGATTAAAGAATTAATTTATGTAAAGTGAAACTAATAAAAATAGAATGAATTAATCTAATAAATCTCTTTAAATGGTTGTATTCTTATAGGATACCTAGTCTTAGAAGTACCAGCCTGGAGTCTGAGAGATGTTAGCTGTAGTTGTGTATAATAATAGGTAATGCCCATAATGTGGTTGTGAGATATAATATATCCTTTAATTTATGGGTTTCTATATGTTACTCCACCTAATCATTAAGGGAAACTGACACCCTGGGGATTTTGAGCCCTGGGGGGTGTCTTCCACAACATTCAGGTGGGAGGATGGATGGCTTACTACCCCCTTTGTTCCTACTCTATTCTCTTTGTAGTTACTTGTGTTTCTAGGAACAAGAGTTAGTTTTCCCCATATATGTGTATAGAGGGCTGTAATGGCTTGTGGTTATTCACACACATATATTCTGGATATAGTTTTCTATAGACTATTATAGGTGTAACATGTATAGGCTATGATGGATTGAGGATCCTTACTCGGTGTATGGTGTATAATGGATTGAGGTATAATACTTGATGTATGATATAATTTATGAGAGCTGTGGTGGATCCTAAAAACTACTTGGTTACTTTGTTGTTTGGACGTGATGGTTTTTTTGCATGAGGTTCATATTGTGGTGCTTCGCCCAGGTGTCTGCGGGCAAGAATTTTTAGAGATAGATGCTTAGGACGTGCGACGTTGGGGAAAAGTAGCAAACTAGCAGGTAAGTAGTAGCAGGGTACCCTTGATATTATTTATTATATGATATATTCTTATATTTGTTACTTGGTGAGAGTAGCCATGGTGAGGTTGGGTGTTAGTATACCTGTTTATGTGATGAGTTAGCTTCACTTGTTGTTCACTGTGCTTTAGCATGCTTTCTTTACATTTGTATGAGAGGATTTATGGAGGATCCTACTGAGTATACTGTTATACTCATCCAATATATATAAATTGTTTTCATGTCACTTGGAGAAAGTTGTAAATCAGGCTGGTGTTTACTAGCTTGTGGTTGCCGGAGCTGTTCGGGCTTGTGGTTGCTGCTGTTTTTACTTTCTTTTGGGTACTTTTAGTTTTTCCCCTTTCCTTTGTAGTACTTTTGCATGGCATTACATATTTGAACTTCGGTTTCTTTTATATTATAGTTTGAGTTGGAGTTGACTGGTTTCTATCTTATCTCTCTCTTCTGCATGTGTTCTCTTAGAGGGTAATGCCTCCCATTTTGTGTGTTTACTATACCCTCGGTGCTAGTCGCCAACCCGGGGCCTACTGGAGGTGGGACTCGGGGGGTCATTATCTCCCTTCTCACACTACATGGCCAATATGGGTACACATTGTGGGGAGGGGGTCATGAAAACTTGAAACAGAAGCAAACCAATTGAAAATCAAGATAACCCTTTAGAAAAAATGAAATATGGAAGAAGGAAAAAACCTTTTGAGAAATGTAGGCTCAAGGAAACATAATTTTTAAATTCCATCATTATTTGAATTCCTATGGATGTGTGGACCCCATGCAACCATGGAAGTTCCAAAATCCAATGAAACTTTTAAAGTGTTTATTAAATCATTTAAAAAACATTTTCATGAAACACCACATTACTTTAAACCAACATAATAAGTCACATAAATAAAATATCACCAACAATATTTTAATAACCTGGAAGAAACTTTAAAAAACATTTAAACACAAATAATATTGGTATGATGAGGCATCTAAACCATAAAAAATGACCAATTAATCATTTCAAACAAGATACTAAAATACAAACAGGGTAAAATAACACCAAAAGTGCACAATTTCATTTTTATAAAACAAGAGGGTTTTTACCAAACACCTTTAATGCATTTAAATATAGGCATAGGTAATGAAACCCATTGTAATCCATTTTTGGCAGAAGTTACCATCATAAAATCACCTAATTAACTCTTACTATCACATCACAAGAATGAATATAATATTTTGAATACATTAAAAGAAATATCAAGCATCAACAAAATGCGGTGGAATGAAAATGGATGGAAACGCCTACCTCAATGATGTGAAAATTCAATAAAACTATGGGAGGTGGAAGAACACATCCCAAGATACAATCCACACACCCAAAAATAAAATATAATCTTACCAAACATGAACCCTAACCGTTAGGGTTTTCTCATGGTGAAACTCCAACAATAGAATCCAAGAAATATAGATAGAAAAGATAAAAGGGGAAGAAATTGACCATAAACCATAAATAACTCAACTTAGAAACTTAAAAGTAAATACATGTAAAAGGATGGCCAAATGGGGGAATATTGGGAGATCTCATGGTGATCATAAGTAAACCAAGTGAGAAGAAAGATGAAATTCGGTTAAAACACTTGGGGGAATCAATGTAATCTATAACTTTTAATTTCATGTGAAACTCACATAGTTTGGCCGCATGGATTGGTAAATTTTGCACCAGCCATGAACCCGCTGCTTGAGAAAAGGGGTACACCACATGGTTTGAAAGCTTAGATTACCAAATTGTATGCCAATTGTGCCCAACTCCACTACCCAAATCACAGTACCTCCCACACGATTGCCACAAGGTTTTCCAAACTGTGTGCAAGTTATGCACTATAGTGTAAAACCCAAATCTCATCCACTATATTTCCTAGGTGAGGGTGCATGCTTTCCCCATACCATGCATCAGCTGTGTACCATCTGATTACAATCCATAAAGATTCAGTTTTCAACAAAAACTTACTCGAAGTCTTACAAAACATACAAAATTTAGAACGGGACTCACCTCGAACCTCATCCTTAAGATATAAATCCCATAAAAGAATAAAATAAAAATTTTACATGGTTGGGGTATGGTAGTTATATTTTGTAACATTAGTTTCATATAAGGTGATTTTTTTCCAATCACCCCATTTTTTGTATTTAATAATTTTCATTTTAATTAATTTAACCCCATTTTTTATTTCTTTCCCCAAAATAAAACGAAACATAAATCATTTAACCCAAATTCACAATAATCTAAGAAATAAAGAGTTATCAGATTTTATTTTTATATATGAACTCAAAATATTCCACTTTCATAATCCAATAATATTATTCTACATTGAACATAAAAATATATCAGATAAATTTTATTATCCTCGTGATATTTAAATATTATCTATATCGAAATGAAATATATTTCTGAATAAAGGTTTCCTATACATTTTTTTAAAAAATAAAGAATTATAGTCATAAGACCCTCCCCCAAACTTAAAATAATACATTTTACACAATGTTATCATAACAGTTTTAAAATATAAAAATATTTTTTTTAATGGAAAATAAAAAATTAATGGAAAAACCAAAATATTAAATTTATCAATGATAAAAATAATTCCTCTTTTATCATTCAGGTAAAAATATGGTAGTCTTTTTCTTACGTGAATATATTATTCTTTTCTATCATACATTATTTTTTATAGATTAATTGTACAAATTAATTACTTCTATAAGGATTCATTAATAATTTTTTTAAAAAAGATTAAAAATCAATTTGTATTTATTTAATTTTTATTCTAATAAGATGATACAAAAAAATTTCTAGTATTAAAAAATAAATAAATACCCATTTTAAAATGTTATAATAGAAAAAATAACACAAACCATAATATACATATTTTCAGGCTATAAACAATCTATATTTATTTCCCCACACATTAATTCTAGAGAAAAGGGAGGATTATCCAATATAATCATTAATTTGATACCTTAAAAGAATATATAATGTTTTATAGATATTAATCATTAGGGTAAATTTTAAAGAAATATTCAGTTTTTTTATCAATGGGAACTAATGTAATGGGTATGTGGGAGTGTGGGGTTGCCCATATAAATTCAAGTTTTATAAAAGTTTTTGGTACATTAATCATTCATTTTTTTTCAAAATATTATATTGTTCTAGTAAAATGGACTCTCAAGTGGAAACTATTTTTTTCCTAAACATCTCAGGGATAATGTGTATATCTACCTTTCTAAATTTTTTATTCATGACCAACATCCTATTTTACATTTTTTTTGTCTTTCCAATCTTATTCCTCAAATTTTATTCATCTCCTTGCATTCATTAATTTTCTTTTATAAAAAAAATTTGTCAATATAAAAATGTTTCCCATTATTTTATTAGTCTTGATATATAGAGGATAATTATGGATATAAGTAGGAGGAAAACATTTGAGTATATGGGGCGGTACATCAATAGTATATGTCACTAAAGTATCAATATTAGGCTAATGGTGTGTTATATAGAAAAAATTCACCAAATTCATCATTTTATATCCCATATGGAGCTGTAAAATATTATCCTCAATTGAAATAGGTTTCTTGGGTATCATTTAGATTGATTTTTTTGAACCGTAAGACTCACCAAATTTAACATATAATTGTATACATATATCCAATTTTTTACCTTTTTCTAAAAAAATATTCTGATAACTATGACAATGGGTTTAGGATATCCAAAGAGAAGTTATTCACCCTGAACCCATACTCCCAAATCTAGTGATAAAAAAACTTCCTTAAATTTTTTTTGATTCTAAGAGATATGAACTGATCATTATTTTACAACATTTAGATATTTTAACCTATAAATTCCAAAATAATTTATCAATATTAAGAAGAAAATGTATAGTTTTTTTTTGATCTTCTATATATGAAACATATTTTAAAATACATATTAATATTTTTCATTAATTTATCCACACTAGAACCATTCTACGATTCTCATAAGTTATAATTATCTTTATAACCTATAGAATGAAAAATTAAGAAAGGGAAGTGCTCTAATACTTAATAAGAGAAAAAGCCATCAATATTTCATCATGGTTTAAATCATAATCATGTGAGAAAAAGTGATCATGAGAGAAATATATTGCTAAAATATCATGCAACAATATTAGTTGTCCATAAGACTTTATTTATGAACATGTAATATCAAATGAAAAATATATACCAAGGAAAAAAGTGTAGAAACATGGGAATAGTCCTCATAAAAGGGGAATACTCATAGGAATATGACATAATAATGTGGAAAAACATAATAAGGAACTATTGAACAAACATAATCAAAGGAAATAATTTCATAGTAATTCAGGTATAAAATTTTTGGGACCCATTATGTGGAATCTCAGATATTACTTATTATGACCCATTCTGACCCGTTCATCAAAACTTATAAACCATTACTGACTTTCATATCATAACTCACGATCCATTATTGACCCATGTATCAAAAATCAAAATCCATTGTTATCTAAATTATCAAAATTCATACCCATTTTTCCTCATGAGATACAAAACCATAACAAATTCATTGGAGAATAATACAAAACCCGATATTTATATCATGAAAAAACATATATACCAATTGAAAATATTAATTTATCAGATTATAAATAACCCATGGAATAAAAATAGATTTTAAAACATTTCAAGATGGTTTCATCGAAATTGACCTCAAGATTAAAAAAAGTTGATACGAAAAAATAAATCACCCTAATAGAGTATTTTATAAAAAATATATAAAGTGATATACAAAAAAATAATTTATATTGAAATAAATCCTTTATAGATAAATAGGAAATAATTGTTGAACCTATAAGATT
Organism: Viscum album; assembly: GCA_963277665.1. Taxonomy (NCBI): domain Eukaryota; kingdom Viridiplantae; phylum Streptophyta; class Magnoliopsida; order Santalales; family Viscaceae; genus Viscum; species Viscum album. Next base: position 103,599,910 of record OY728156.1, read on the forward strand.
ATATTCATAAAATATTATTAACATTATTGTAAATGAAGAAGATATATATCACATTCAGATGTCATATTAAAAAAAAGAAGTGAAAATTTTGGAATTTTTATCTTTAAAATTAATATTTAGTAATAGATCCTTTGAATGATTCAAAGGTTTTGAGAAATTAATATTAAATTTAAGATAAAATATTTTAATATGAAAGGATGGAAAACCATTTTAATATTTTAAATGTCATTTGTTGAAAAACCACATCATAAAAAAGATTATAAGACGTTCTTTATAATGTTGGTAAAGGGAAATATGAGGATCATAGGTGATAAAACATATTTTTTTCCCATATATTAAATGTTATCATTATAGGAAAGGAAAAAATATATATAAAGGAGAAAAATTCATTGTAAATGGTCAATAATAGTCCTTTAAATTTCATATCTTTTAGGAGGAAATAAACAAAAGAATAAGTTTCTATTTTTAAAAATTTATTTCCCAAATTGGTAAATGTTGAGTTACCATGTAGAATATATAAATGTTAAAATAAGGAAACTAATAAAAAAATATTCAATAAAGATATCCCAAGACCCAAAAGGAATAAAACATCAAGTCAACAAACCTCATTTGACTTTGTTATCTCTTGAATTGAAAACCCATAAAGGCATAACCTAAGATGAATTTTTAATTACGTTATATTTTAAGAAGAGTATGATAAATATAAATCCATGTGAAATATTTTCATCAGAAAAATATATAAATGGTAAATAAAAATCATATGTTAGTGAATCAAAGTTGAGATATTGAAACCCTTACCTTGGGTTCTAATTCATTATGAATGTGCACCTGAATTAATGAATAATCACAAAAAATTTATTAATTTTTTTACAAAACACTTGCTAATTTTTTTTAAAAATGTATTTTTATTATAATATTTTATTTATTTTTTAATTATTTTTTACTTATGGCAAAAACTTGAGGAGCTTCAGTTGATTTCTCTGAAAATTCATCAGTATATTGACTATGGTCAAATGTTTTGTTAAATAGATATATAATAACTATAATTTTATAGATGAATATATATATATATACACATTATCCAATTGGCATAAAATTTATATATTTAAATAGTTTTTCCTAAAAAAATTCAAATTAAGAAAGGTTCTTTAATATGTATATTTATATAGGTTATGTTTATTATGAATGTTTATTATTCATATCACTATTATAATGTTTAATATTATCATTAAATAAAATTTATACTATCATAAATATAATTTTTACACATTAAATACATTTTTAAAGTAATCTATGTTAGGCAGTAATAGAAAATGAGATACGTCCTTCCATGGAGGAGGTGATCAACTTGTAAACATGGGGGACACTTTCATTTTACAAGGTAAATGATAGGATATAAAAAAATAATTATAATTTGAAAATATTAATTATGTTAAAAATATTATATTTTTTCACTAAATAAATCATTTTTTAGCAATTTAATGTTTTTATTAAAAATAAAACATGTCATTATTAGAGGCGATAGTCTACACGTACACATGACTACATCTTCATTTTATTTGAATGGTTTAAATGAAGGTAGAAATTTGATATTCCATTAGTATAAATTTCTTTAAATATTAATAATGTTGATGTTATCATACCTTATTATATATAATATATTTGAGAGGGTTGTAGAAAAAAAATTTACAGTGTTTGGTTGAGAACATTAACCCTTCCTTTGGATGTTCTCCATTGGGTAACAACTTAAGAATCCTTAACATGGTCTTTTAGAGAGACCTACGATTTTAGGATTTTGAGGGGGAGCTAAAGAGAGAATATGATAGATTTTTGGTTGAGGTAAATTTTTTTAATGTGTATAAAAATGTGGTTCAAGATATATTATTTAATAAGTGAATAATGTAACACCCCAAGCATCCACTGTATGCTTCTCTTTTAATAATACAATAGCTTGTGCTCTATGCAACTTTGAGTTCTAACAAACCACGACCAATCAAACTATCTGTTATGGATAGTAATACCCACTTTTGGAAATTTTATATGTTTTATTTTTAAAAATTGACTTCATTTTTTGATTCAGAATATCAAAATTATCTTAGGGTGAATTTTTGTAATTTTCCTGAAAACATTCAATTTTTTGATGAATTGTAAAATACACGGCGTTATTTTCTTAAATCAAATTTTTATTTAAATAATAATTTATTTTATTTAAATTTATATTAGGTAAAATTTGATACATAATACCTATATATGTTCAATTTAATTCATTGGAGTCATTTTATAATAATATTAATTATAAAAAATTTTATTGAACTTTTTTACCATTTTTTACCCACCTTCTAGGCGCATTTGAAAATTTGCATAAAACATAATTTTACCACATCGATGAATTGAATTTAAAATATATGACAGACAAAATTTAAATCAGTAAGTAAAATTTTGTTTAATAAAATGAAAATAATTTTTACTGAATAGTAACTTTTGACAGTTATTTTCCATGGATAAAAGTAAATAGGGTAGTTATAGGTAAAAATGATATTATAATTACACCAACACAAGTTATAATTCTATTGGATAGGTTTTTTTCAATGAAAATCAACATTTTGAATAAAATATGATCCTTTTGGTCCACTTGGGTCGGATTAAGAAATTTATTATTACATTATTTAAAGAATAGTTAAAAGTGTTAAACTCAAATTTTCATAACCGAATTTTTTTTGATATATGTTTATGAAAAATATAAATTAGAATATAAAAATTAATTATAAATATAAAAATATTTCCTACGTAATGGTATTTTATTTGAAATTTATAGACATTAAATAATTAAATTTATTTATGATACAATGATGAAGCAGTAATTACCTTATTCATGAATGATTTAAATAAATTATATTATAAATATATATATAAATATTAATTGAGACTTCTGATGAATTAGACTAACATTATAAGTTATTATGTCATGTTAGGGTTGATTAAATAAATTTTATTCGAAGTAATAATGTTGTTATGACTTTCATAAAAACAAAATACCAAATAGTGTCAAAATTGACATAAATGAGTTTTTAAAACAAATACTATATTATTAATTGATATAATATTATTAAAAATCTATGTTTCATTAAGAGGAATTATATAAGGATACATATATTAATAATGAACCACTTGGGGTTCTCTAGGATTTTTTTAGTATTTTTATTAACCATTTATTATAATAATACAAGAATACATGGTAAAAGTTAAACTATTTAACTAAGAGTTAAATCCAAAACATAAGGTCAATATGGTGACCTAAACCTATTTAAAACCTATTGGTTGAGTGTTTTTCGACAAATTCCTATTGGAGCCTCTAAATAAATCATCTTTGAGCCATTATAATCAAAATATTATTGTTTAATAAAATAATATTTCAATCATTTCCTAAAGTGACTATCACCTCTCTTATAAAAGGGTACTTCCCCTTATCTCAAAATCACACCTCCATGCCCATTTAGCTCGGCCAAAACCTGATAAAATATCCTCCAAATACCCTCAAATCAATATAAATGTCTTAGTTGGATCTGAAAGCCAACCTAAGGAGCCCTTTTTATCAACTCATGATGAAACACCCGAAGAAGACATAATAATTTCACCACCTCTTTCAAAGTAATTCTCTTCTTCCACTTCCTCTATCTTTGTTGTTTCCATTCCAAAATAATAACTCCAGTAACTTATATATACTATGATGTTATTATAAATATTATAAAACCATATTCATTATTCTATCCATCATATGAAGGACAAGTCACCATACGTGCGTACGTACGGATTACCGCCTCCATGTTGTGTTGTAGTTTGTTATTCGAACACTTCATTTTTTGGTTGGTTATAATAATGAGTATAAATAATATAAATAATAAATATATCTTGTTAATTATTATTTATATATGATATACCATCCAATTACATATTATTTCACCATCAATATAAAGATATTGTTGCTCGTGCGTACGTACAGAATACCGTCTCCACGAACATAATGAAATTCATTCCCCATCATAACCATTCAAGAATAATTTTCATTATAATATTAAATATAATGTTTAAGAACATAATATCATTCTTGATATGAATCAAATACATAATATATTTAATAAACATGGCTTATGTAACAAGGCATATAAAGGAAAATGAATCAGTTAACACTCGAAACAATGATACTACTGAAATATTATTAACAAAGCAATATTAGAAGAAACTATATGATATAACATTTATGTATTTGGTTCTTTTATAATTCAATAACAATTATTTAACTATTATACAAAATTTTAACTTACCCTCGATCATGGAAAATTAAAATGTAAGGGTTGATTATACAATCTCTTCATTATCCGAGGTTGTTTATACGTGAGTATCTACTAGGACCTCTTTATCATCCACATCCATGTACCTTAAAAATGTATTTAATCTTTTTTTCTATTTACTATAGTATGGGTTAAAGTCATTTATACCCTTGTTTGACTTTTTATAAAATTTTAATAAAGGAATCTTTCTTTCGTCTTAAAATAAGGTCCTTTACGGCCTTTTCGACAAAATTAAGGAAAGAAAGTTTTTTTAACTTATAAAGAGGGTGCAGCTATTTTCTTCCATAATAACACCTTCAAATCATCCCTTAAAATCATATATGAATATTTTTAAAATAATTTTTTTCTTTTATAATTAAATGAATTTTAAATTATTTCCTAATATAAAGAGATATTTCTCTCAAACAGTTTTGATTTTATCTATGTCAACATCCTTTCATGGATTTTACACCTGTTTAAAGTTGATTTATTATGATACAATCTTCCATATTGTATTGAAGGTTTTGTGATATGTTTGACATGGGATGTGTTTTTTTATACCATTCATGGTTTATGGTTAAATAATTAACATTTCATATGCTAGTTTTAATACGAATGTTTATGTTATGTTTCAACCTTTTCATATGAGGAATACATTAGACTTAGTAAGTGATGGGTGGAGCCCGCTATAGCTCATTAATGCATCGGTATGTCTCATGAGATAAACAAGTGTCTTGGAACAAGGCCTTAACAAAATATTAATTGTAGTCTTGGCACAAAGCCTTGACTATGTGGTTATGAAGTCTGGAATTATACATTCCATCATTATGAAATTGACTATTGATATTACATGTGATTATTCAACTAGTATAATATCCATGTGAATTAATAGATGAAATTATTCGATTTATCTTTTCCATGTTATGTTGATGTTTAAGTTTAAAAATTCACGTGTTTTAGTGTTATAAATTTCCTTAATTGATTATGCTTATTTATGAAAGTTTCTTCTATGTTGTTATCCTTACTGAGCACCAGAGCTCACCCCTTTCTATGATTTATTTTCACAGGATGCGAAGAAGTATATTATAACCGAACTACAGAAATATTATAAGGAATATGAATGTGTTAAAAAGAGATAATGTTGATTTTGTTTTTCATTTTATATGTAATGTAAAACTTATATATGTATCTAGTACTTCCAAGGCTACTAAACTAACCGATATTTCGGGGTTGATCCCTTGTGATCATGCCAATGTTATGTAACAATGCACCACTCTGGGTAACTGGGGGATGGCTATTATAGTTGGTATTAGAGGAAGTTTTGTACAAACCTTGGAAGATTTATTTAGAAAAACTCTGATTAGAGAATATTACCCAATGATAGACTTGGAGGATAATTATAGAAGAACTTTCATGAATTTTGGTAATGTAGAGATTTTTTGAGTTTTTGAAGAAATACATCCCTGTCTAGATACGCGTAGGTAGAGGAGGCTCTGGCATAAATGTACCTAGGAGTGAACACTCTAACAAGGAGTTTTGGGCTTGACCCGAGGTATCCTGGTATACGAAAACTGGCCTTACTGCACTCTTGGTTACGACACTCCTAGGGGATATACTTAGGATAATTCACATTTTTGTTACAAACCATTATGAAGGATTTATGAGTATATACCTCCTCAAAGTTTTTTTTTATGATTATGGATTATATCTGTAATTCATTCAATTTCGGTTAAGTGTTTTACATGTTTGTAATTATGTATTGCGATTCATAAACTAATCTAGTGTATGCCATTGTTTCGAAATGGACCCTAGTGGAAGGAATGGAAACCATATAAATTCACGTAATACATGTAGGTATTTTTATCATACTCAAGATAATTGTAGTGGGGCTAGTGATTCTACTGGTGTAACCATCTTATCACCATACTGTGACAAATCATGAAGGTTATGAATAATAACCTTACCCATATGAAGCACCCTGATCCACAATGCATAGGATCAATGTTAAACCACTTCAGGAGGCAACAACCACTAATATTCAATGGGAGAACAAATCCATTTGTAATTGAGTAATGGATATGTTCCTTATGTAAAATATTTAAAGCTTTGGGGAGTAGCGAAAGGAAAAAAGTTTTCATGACAGTTTATCGCCTCATTGGAGATGTAGATCAATGGTGGTCATTAATTCAAAACACAATGGAATATAAATAAGTATCAAATATTTAATGGAGGGAGTTTAAAGAGATTTTCAAAGAAAAATACTTTCCTCATGACTATGGAGTGGATATGGAAATACAATTTCTGAGTTTGAGGAAAAAGGAGGATGAGAATGTCGTAATGTATGAGGGTAACATTACAAGGTTAGAATGGTATGAAACATATTATATACATAACCCAAGAAGTAATATTGATCAATTCGTTAATGGGATAAAACCTTTTCTCTGTTGAGCATTTGTCTCATAATCCTTCTCAACATATAAAGATATTGTCTCATGTGATATCAATATAGAAAAGTTATTCTCTAATTAATATGTCTTTTATGAAAAGGAAGAGAAGAAGATATCTACTAAACACTCTGGAAATGGAAATAAGAAGAATAATGGAAAAGTTGAATATCCATACTACAATATATATAGGTTGAAACTCCTCGATACTTTCTTTAAAGGAATGGGAGTTTGTTATAAGTGTCGTGAAAAAGGCCACCAAGCTCGTGATTGTATGGGATGGAAAGAGGCTGTGAGTGCTGATTGCTACAATTGTATAGAATTGGTGCATTATGAAAAAGATTGTCATAATCACCAAAGAAACTTACCTAAAAAAGGCCAAGGTTGAAAGGCCAAGCTTATGTGATCACTACTACTGAGTTTGAAGTGCTCAAAGACATGGTGGCTGGTAATTTAATGGTTTCCTCAAGTTTGGCCAATGCATTATTTGATTCTGAATCATCGTATTGTTTCAGATCATTTTTATTTGCTAAGAAAATTAGATATTTCTAATTATATTTAATAAGGTATCTGTAAGTCAAACAACCTAAGGGAAGTATCACTGCAACAATGTTTTGTTCATCATTCCCCATTAGGGTATATAAATGTTGTTTATCGACTGATATCATCATCATAACCATGATTTAATTTGATATAATCCTCGGTATAGATTTTATTTGGGACCATGATGAAAAACATTATTGTATGAAAAAGGAGGTTTGAGTTTTCTATGATGATAATGAGTACATTATATTTAGAGGAGAAATGTCACCACCTAATTCTTATGTAGATCCACCCAGAGTAGATCTATTAAATTAAATTATTGGGGAGTAAGAGAATGAAATAACTATAGGCGAGGAAAATAATGTTCGAATAGAGGACGTACCTATTTTACAAGAATATATTGATGTGTTTCTAGAGAATTTACCTGGACATATGCCAGAATGATAAATTGAGTTTTCCATTGACTTAATTTCTTGTTCAGGGCACGTATTGAATACCCCTTATAAAATGGCCACTGTTGAATTAGTGTAACTAAAGAAAAAACTAAAATAATTAAGTAACAATGGATTTATTCTCCTTAGTGTTTCTCCATGAGAGGACATGTTCTTTTTGTTAAGACAAAATATGGATCTATGAGGTTGTGCATTGACTATAGGGAGATAAATTCTATAACAATAAATAACAAGTATCCCCTACCTAGCATTGAAGATTTATTTGATAAAATTCATAAAGATCAATATTTTTTAATGATCAACCTTGGATCTAGATGTCATCAATTGTGTGTGAAGAAGGAAGACATTCCAAAATCAACATTTTGAACCAAGTATGGGAATTATGAGTTTATAGTAATGCCTTTTGGATTGACTAATGCACACTTTGTTTTACTAGATCAAATGAATAGTTTTTCAATGAATATATTGATGACTTTGTAGTGGTATTTATTGATGATGACTTGGTATACTAAAAAACTACTATGATCATAAAATTACTTGTACACTATTCTGAAAAACCTAAGAATAAATGAATTATATGGGAAGTTTAGCATGTGTGAATTATAGCTTCAGAAAATTTCTTTTCTTGGCCATATTGTCTCTAAGGATGGAATCTTTGTCGACCATTCAAAGACCAAGGCAATATTAGAATTTCCAGCACTGACAAGTATAACTAAGGTATGCAATTTTATTAGATTGGCAGGTTATTATCAGCGCTTTTTCTAGAATTTGGCCCGATTGGGTAACCCATTAACAAAGCTCACACGTAAAGGGGTTAAATTGTTTTGGACAAAAGTGTGTGAATAATGTTTTGAATAACTAAAGAGAATAATGTTCAATGCTAATATATTGACCCTACTATATGGGAATGATGGGTTTGTTATTTATAGTGATTCTTCATAGAATGGACTTGGTTCTACCCTCATGATGAATGATAGGTTTATTTCATATGCATCATGACAGCAAAAAATTCATGAAAAAACTATCCCACACATGATCTTGAGTTAGTAACTGTAATGTTTTCTTTTCCGATATAGAGAAACTATCTCTATGATAAAAGATGTGAGATATATACCGATCATAAGAGTTTAAAGTATATTTTCTCACAAAAATAACTCTACATGAGGAAAAATAGATGGAACAAACTACTCAAGGACTATGATTGCACTATACACTACCACCTAGGTAAGGAAAATAAGGTGGTAGATTTTTTGAACAGAAAGAATCATAGAGTTTTGAACAAGATGAGAGTTGAAAAAAATAATATGCTTATGGATCTAGTAAATATAAATTTGGGAAAAATCAGGGAAGGTGAAACATCAAAACATTTTCAAATAGTTGTTAAACAATATTTACTAGAAAGGATAAAAACATCCCAGACTGATGATAAGGAGTTTCAAAATAAAGTAAAATATATAAATGATGGGAGATTGATTGACTCCATATATGAAGATGACATTTTGGAATTTGGGAAGAGACATTGGGTTCTTGATATACCCGATCTAAAAAATGAATTGTTTAATGATGCTCATAGCTCCAATTTCTCTATACACTCTATTAGCACTAGGATTTATAGAAATTTGATGGAAAATTTTTGGTGGGACAACATGAATAGGTGGATTGCTGATTATGTGTCAAGATCTATGGTTTTTCAACATGTTAATGCTCGAAGACAACATCTTATAGGATTCATGAAACCTCTTCCAATACATGAGTGGAAATTGGATGATATTACGATGGACATTGTCATGGGGCTACCGAAGACTCATAAAAGAAATGATGTAATATGGGTCTTTGTCGATCATCTTACCAAGTTATAAAATTTTCTTGCTATAAGAGAAGATTTACCACTTGAACATTTTACAAGACTATATATTAATGATGTTTTAATACTTCCTGGAGTGCCCCTATTGATTGTTTCTTATCATGATCCCCATTTTACATCAAGATTCTGGAAAAGTCTTCAAAAGACCTAGGATACTGAACTTCGTTTGAGAATTGCCTACCACCCTCAAATTGATGGACAATCAGAATGAACTATTAAAACCTTAGAATAAATGTTGAGATCATTCTCACTTGACGTTCAAGGTATGTGGGATAAATATTTACCTTCACTATAATTTTCCTATAACCATATCTTCCATTTAAGTATTCATATGGCACCATATGAAGCATTATATATAAAACGATATGTCACACACCAACTTGTTGGGATGATGTTAGTGAAAGAAAACCTGTATCCCATAACATGTTGAGGAAATAATGGAAAAGGTGAAGGTTATTCAAACCCACATTAAAGTAGCTCAACGTAGAAAAAATAGCTATGCCGATAACCGAAAGAAGGATTTGGAATTTTAAGTAAGACATCATTTTTTCTTGAAGGTATCTCCATGGAAGGGTGTTATAAGATTTGGTATAAAGGTTAAAGTAAATACCAGGTACATCGGACCTTTCAAAATTCTAGAACTAATTGGAGTTGTAGATTATCATTTGGAAATGCCGCCATGTCTCTCCCGAGTTCATGATGTGTTCCACATATGACTCTTAGGAAAACACATGCCCAACCCAATAAATCTACTCACCTATGAAGAAATAGAACTAGAAATATATCTAAATAAACATTAAGATCCTTTCATGATTCTTAATATCAAAGAATAATTTCTAAGTAACCGAATGACTCATCTAGTGAAAGTTATATGGAGAAACCATAAAATGGAAGAGAAAACATGGGAACCCGAGGAACATATGATGAAGAACCACCTGAATATTTTTTTGCTGTATTATTCTAGAAATTTTGAGGACGATTTTTTTAAAGGAGGGAAGAATTTAACATCCCAATCTTCCATGGTACGCTTCTCTTTGATTAATACAATAGCTTGTACTGTATGCAACTTCGAGTTCTAACACACCACGACCAATCAAACAAGCCGCTATGAATAGTAATACCCACTTTTTCAAATTTTAAAAATTTTATATTTGAAAATGGACTTCATTTTTTCATTCAAGAATATAAAAATTAGTATATGGTGAATATTTGGTATTTTTCGTAAAACATTCAATTTTTGATGAATAGTGAAAAACACTTTGTTATTGTTTGAAACCAAATTTTTATTTAAATAATTAGTTATTTTATTTAAATTAATATTATATAAAAATAGATACATAATACCCAGATATGTTCAATTAAATTTAGTGGAGTCATTTTATAATAATATTAGATATATAAAATTTTATTGAACTTTTTACCATCTTTTACCCACCTTCTAGGCGGATTTGGAAATTTTCATTAAACATAATTTTACTACTTCTGTGAATTGAATTTAAAAAATCTGAGAGACATGGTTGAAATCAGTATGTAATATGTGGTTCAAGAAAATGAAAGTAATTTTTGGGGAATAATAATTTTTGACTTTTATTTACCACTGTTAAAAGTAAATAGGGTAATTAAAGGGAAAAATAATATTTCAGTTACCCTAAAAAAAGTCATAATTATATTGGATAATATTTTTCGAAATAAATCAACATTAGGAATAAAATATGATCCTTTTTGTCCACTTGTGTTAGATTAAGATATTTATTATTATTTTATTTAAAGAAGAGTTAAAATTGTTAAATTAAATTATTCATAACTAAAACATTTTCAATATAGTGTTATACATAAGATAAATTTGAATATAAATATGAATTAAAAATCTAAAAATATTTCCTACATAATGGTATTTTATTTATAATTTTTAGACATTAAATAATTAAATTTATTTATGAGACAATGATGATTCAGTAATTACATTATTAATGAAATATTAAAACAATTGATATTATAAATATCCAAATAAATGTAAATTGAGACATATAATTATTACACTAAAATTATAGGTTAATATGACATTTTATGGCTGATTAAATAAATTCTATTCAGCGTGATAAAGTTTTTATGACTTTCACAAAAATAGAATACCAAATAGTTTGAAAATTGACATAAATGAGTTTTTAAAAACAAATACTATATTATTAATTGATATAATATTAATAAAAATATCTGGTTTGGGAAAATAACTTAGATAAGATTAGATATATTATCAATGAACCACTTGGGGTTCTATTGTCTTTTTTTATCATGTTTATTAATAATTTATTATAATAATACAAGAATTAATGGTAAAACTTAACCTATTTAACTAAGAGTTAAATATAAAATATAATGTTAATATAGTGACTTAACCCTTATAAAACCTATTGGTTGAGTTTTTTTTGACCCATTCCCAGATTATGCTCTAAATAAATAATTTTGGATCCATTATAATCTGAATATGATTGTATAATAAAATAATATTTGAAGCCTTTCCTAAAGTGATCCTCACCTCTCTTATAAAATGGAACTTCCCTTTCTCTAAAAATTACACCTCCAAAGCAAATGGGTTTGGCCAAAACCTGCTCAAATATCCTCCCAACTACTCTTTATTAGACATGGATGTGTTACTTTGATCATAATGAGAACATATGGAACCATTTGGATCTAATAAAAAAGAAACACCCAAATAAGAGGTAATAATTCCACCACCTCATCAAAACAATTTTGTATATAGTATTTTCACTATTAAGTATTCTTAATCTTATGTAGTATTGATTACCAACTGAATGAATCTAAAAAAATGTATATATATGATAAAAAATATATCAAATTAATTTTTTTATAAGTTGTTAATATATTTTGTTACATAAAATTACACCTTGATAAAAAAAATTCTTTGAAAAGAATAGTTTTTCCATTATCACAGTAATTAACTTTAATACCACTAACCTTATTTTTATACCTAAAAATGAAATTTAACTTATTATATATTATAAAAATGATGATATAAAAGATTTAATACATTTTTAAGATTTAAAAACTATAAATTATTAGAAATTGTTTTTAATATAAGTTATTAAAAATCATTTTTAGAGTATAATGTTGCTTAAGTTTACAAAATATTAAACATGGGTCTTATAAATTCAGTATATTATTTTTTAATGATTTATTTTAATATATATATATATATACATTTATATTTATATATAAAAATTATTTTGCAAAAAAATTAATTCATTGTTGTTTTATGATAATGCCATAAATTTGATGGTATTATCAAAAAGGGTATCTTTTAATTATTCAATTAAAAATAAATTATTCTAAAAAATACTGAAAATTTTTATCTTATCTAATATTTAAATGAACTATTATAAAATTCCGTTCATTTTAGAAAAATAAAATTATAAAACTATAAAATTTATCTTTCAAATGAAAAATAAAATAAAAAAATAAAAAATTCTTTAATTTTAAAATACATTTTTATAACATTAAGCATTTGAATCCTATTATGTGTGAATTTCAAATTGATTAAAATATTTTTTACTATAGGTTTCATTATTATTGTATTTTTTTAATAATAGTTAACAAATATATTATGGATCATTTTTTATTGGTGTAGAATATATAGATTTTTATTTAATATGGTATTAATTTAGAGAAAAGATATATAATCCTAAATCATAGGGTATTATAGCTAAAATTAGGAAATCGAGGTAATAAAAATTTTTCTACAGATTATGAGAATGATAAAGTGGTCAAAATTAGAAAAAATAATAGTTTTTAACGTGAGATAAATTATTTTAGAAAATAAATTACCAATAATACTCCTAAATTAAATAACTAAAAAACAATATAATCATTAAAAAATGTGATTGAAAATGTTGCACTAAAAATTTATGTAGATAACATAAAAAGATATTCAAATATTTCACCACTAGAAATTTTTTTTGAGAAGAAGAAAAATAATCTGTGTCCAAAAAGAACTACTTTATAACGTAGAAATAAGATCCTTAAAATTTATATATGTCAATAAAATTATGTTTTTCAAGATGAGCATAATTCTATACAATCTATCAAGTGGGATAAAATTATAGGTAGAATTGTTCTCTAAATATATTTTAATAATTTTATATTACTTGTTCATTTATATCTGTATAATTGACATCTTCTGATCATTAAAGACTCAATCATTTATGTGTTACAAAATTTCATTTTTAAAAATTCTTATGGTCATAAGATGATCTTTTCATTCAAAGACATAATTTTAATAGAAATAAAATTTTTATGTATCGATATTAGAATATATATTTATATGGTACCTAGTTAATATATATTTATATTTACTATAAAATCTTCTTATTATGCATATTTTTTAATTTTATATTTTTTAAATTTTCATTGTATATTATTGTCTCTTTTTGATGGGGAGTTTCCTTTTCATTTGGATAGAATTTTAGTACATTATATTATTTCTATTTTCTACAAATTTTATTGGATGAGAAGAACTATTTTAGGTTAATTTTCTATAACTATCATCATAAAAATAATATCAAATCATTAACATATTAGATAAATAGTTAATTTTTTATATTTAATCATATCATTAGTATATTATTTTCAAATAAATTTATAATTCTAAATGTTTTTAATTAATGTTTTTGATGATTTATTTTTACATATAATATATCAGAAGTTTATTTTAAAAAAATAATCAAAAATATTTAAATTTGAACTTCATGTTTTTAAGACAAAATATTTCTGTTGATTTTTTTATTAGCATCATTAAAACAACTTTTAATAGACCATTGGATTAGTATTTCTATCATGAAATTGAAACTAGAAAATATCCTATAAAAATCATTTTTCTCCCAAATCCTTCTTATGTAATCATTATGATTCTGTGCAATTTACATGTGTTAATTTATAGATAATTTTTATTTTTCAATTATTACAATGGAATCATTTAGAGAAATTGATTGACGAGAAATCCTTTGAAGAAGGTTAATTGATCATGTATGGTATGAAAAAATGACAATTTTGTACAATATTTTATCTTATCAAGGATTTAAAATATATTTTTTACAATTAAATATTATTAATTGGATTATCTATAATTTTAATGTGTATTTTATTATTATGACCTTTTTTAGAGGTTGAATAATCCATCAAAATTTAGTTTGTAGTTTGGGTATTTCAGTTTGAAATTTCATTAAAATAGTTTTTGGATATTATTAAGCTACATATTGAGTGTGAAACCATATTTGTTTCATATAAACGTTTAGATATTTCATTATAATATTTTAATCAATATATGAAGATAATATTTTCATGTAAAGGAAGAAGATTATAAAATAAACTATTTGTATTGTAAAAGTGTGATTTTTTTCACCGGATGCACGATTTTTACTGTGAAATGAAAAGTGATAAAGGTAAAATCAAGAATATATATATATATATATATTTAAATTTTAATTTTAATATAAGAATGATTAATATGGTAAATTTTTTATTGGATTATATTAAATCTATAAGTTTTATTATGGTAATGATTAAAATTTTCCACTATATGATAATTTTTTTAAAAAATGTTTTTATTAAGTTAATATTGATGGAGAGAGTTTATAATATAGGGGTTTATTAAATTCAAATAGAAAATAATTTTAAATCAGATATAATTACAATAATAAAGCTAGCATATGTTTTATAGTAAGTAATTTTTTTATAGATGTTTAGAAGTTTCTTCTAGAAGGATGTTATAAAAGAAACAATTAATGGTAAATTGAAAAGAGGAAAAGACCAGAATATAGAGATTAAAATATTCTTAAATATTATAGATGTAGAATATTTGATGAATTGTTTAGGGATATTGAAAAAAAGAAGAAATCAAGGACATCGCATGTTCAACTAACACTAAAGAAAATAAATGGGTTTTTTCTCTAACATGTAAAAAAAGTGAGATGAAAAAACTATGAGATGTCATCCCATCATTAGAATATGGAGTTATACATCTATAAATTATAGATAATATTAATTGATGAAAAATTTATCCATTTATAGTATTTAATCATAAAACATATACTTCCCATGATATTTTAAATAACTGTTTTTCAAAAAATTATTTATAATGTTCTCTTAAATTTTAATCAACGATTAGTTCACGAAATATGTAAAAAATCATTCTAAAAAAGTATTATAAGAATTAGAAGGTAAATTTATAGAATATGAGAAGATTAAGTCACAATAAATATCTATCTATGTAGTTTTTAATGGTTAATAGTTTGATGAAGGGAAATATTATAGTCTAGTTAATGTTTAATATGTTTCTACCTCAGAACATGGAATTCATCGTAGAAACTATACCAAGAAGAAGATGAATCACATAAGAAAATTCCTTTAAAACATGGTAATCTAATTCAAATTAATGTAATTTACAATTAATTTATCATTGATTAGTTGGAAAATATGTGAGATAAAATATTCATTCTTCTCAAATAGGGTTCCAAGGTCAATCAAATGAATGAATTAATCACATAAAACAAGTTCTCCTATAATTTTTATCAACTACTCAATCAATAATAAAAGTTAATATCTAATCATATTAAATTGAATAATGGTTTTGAATGTAAGTTTTTATATCTTTATAATTTTATTTTGTAAGTTAAATTTCAAGGATAAGAAATTAATGACCAGCTGTATCAAAATGACAATAATTGGAGTGAGTTTAAAGAAATTAATGGTTCTTCAGGTCATCAAAATAAGAATGTTGACGAACGTGATTAGAATATATGAGAATTAAAGTTAAATATATAAGACTGTGAAAACTATATTTTATCCTTAGAGGAAGCTTTAAGGAAATTATTTAATGTAATATGTTTTAATACAACTATAGAGAATGCAGGATGAAGGCAATGAAGACCTGATATGATAGGCTCATAAATCATTCAAAAAGATTGTACATTAAAAATTTAATAATATTTTGCACATAAATATTAATATTTATGAAATGTTTTGATTTTATTATTTATATATGATTTTACACTGTGAAATTATTCATATATTTAATTTCTTTTTTGATTAAATGGTTTTCAATAGATTTTACGTTTGTTTTTATTTTTCAACATATGAATGTTTATCTTTATGAATTATCCAAAATGGAAAAAATTTATTTGTTTTATTATTAATTATTTTGATATAAAAATATTGGTTGTACTATTTTTTCAAATATTTCATATTACTTATAGGTACATTCTATACAAAATTATAATGGGATTTATTAGTCTGTGGGGAGTGTATTTGAAATATTCCATTATTTTCATTCAATGTTTCTTTTTGAAAACATAAAGAGCGAAAAATCATAAAAATTGATTATAAATATTTTATAATTTTATAAATATTTTATTTATTTTTAAGAAGTATATTTTTATAAATGGGGAGAAGTTAGATAATTTTTGTTTTTATAAAATGTTCATGAAATTATAAAATTGGTTGGGAGTTTTAATAATTTATTTATTTTAAAAAGTGTGAGAAAATATATTTCGTTTACGTAGGGATAGATAGTTTTATATAAGTCATTTTTTAACATTTTTTATTCATGTTTGTGCTTTCAAAAAAGGAGGATATTGTTGAGTCATAGAAACACTTTATTCTTAGTTTTTAAATCACATAACACTGATGTTTCAATTTATGTGAACATCAATGTTTTTTTTTCAAGGGATATTTATTTATATAATGGAAATATTTTAAACCTAATTACAAAGGATTTTTTATTGTAAATATAGAATAAAAATGGTTATATTATACTACATTCACTGGATGTATAGTAATAGTAGAGATTGATGAATTACATTATTAGAAGATGTGAAGTGTTTCAGAATTAACAGGATGATGATGAAGATAATTATGACATAGTTACATCTGATCCCGAAGAATGTGTAATGGAGATCTTAGAGGAATTCCTTTAAATAGAAGCATAGTTATACGAGGAGTTGGATGAAGATACACATTTGGTGTTTATAGTCTCATATGGTATATGACAACTTTTTTTCATGAGATATCATCTGATTCTATTTGTTTTTTATGTCTCTCTTCGAATATATTGATTAATAATTGTTAATTAAAAAAACATACAATTTATTAAATATTAATTGAGTATATAATACTTAAATATTGAGGGATTCCAAGGATGGAAGTAAACCTATATCATATCCTTTTGAGATTATGGCCTTCTAGGTTATATAAAGAAAGCTACTACTAATCAGGCCAACCATGGGTTTTTTATATGAACATAGTGAAAAGTTTCTTATTTATAGAATCATATTGATACATTATAATAAGATACGTCATATTATTCTATTTTTTAAAGAATACCTTTCGATAGGTTTATGTTAAGGCTACCTCAAATTAGATTTGTGATTCTCATGTGCTTTGGGTAAAAGTATAATTTATAAAATAATTTAAAAGAGTATTTTATTTTTGAATTAGTACTCAATATTTTTTTTACTTTTAACAATTATTACTACATTAATTAATGATATTCATTGAAATTTTGTATTTATTTTTTTGTAAATTTACAAAACATCCAATACATTCAATTTCTAATATGATTATTTATTTTACTATAATATATTATTAGTTCATAATTTGTGGGTTTTTTTAAACAATTTTTTTTTGTTAATCTAAATACTTGAGTTGGAGATAAAATTGAAAATAATGTTTTAGACTACAATTCATCCCTTCTTAAACATTACGGATTGTGGTATGTTGAGACAATAACAGGTTGAACACAAAATGAATTGGGAAATCATGAGCCTGAAAGGATGTTATGAATCCAATTAAGAATGCTTTTATTCATACATTATACCAATGCATTTTTTTGAGAATTGTAAATAAATCTTTAGTGTCTCAAATATTCATCAAACTAATATGATTTTGTAAACTGGTTAGACTTTTATTCAATGACATTATCTGTTCTCAAGGTCATCAATGTGTTCATAAATTGATTTCCCAATGAGTATTTCCATGTTTTAAACACATTAAATACATAATAATTATTCCATATTATATAATTACTAAAACCCCTATAGATTTTTTTTATAAAACTAAAAAATAGGATTCATTAATATAATGTGTTATCCTAGATGGTCTCAATAATTCAGAGTGAACATAATCATGATGGTGACTTTCATTGAAGGAAAATTATCAAAAACTAAATATTTTAAAATCGCATAGGACACATTCCTCACAAAAGGGAATGTAACATAGTATGAATTTGTTATGAATCAAATTATTAATCAATTATTATAAACTTTTAACACTCACATTGGTCATCCATCTAAAACAAAGCATAATATTGTCACTTTTTGTAATATAAGTGACTCCCAACTTCATATTGTATGTATCTAGACCGAAAATACAATACTTGTTAACTAAGTATCCATTAAGAAACATAAAATAACCATAAGTGATTTTAATGGAATCAAAACTTTATTTAATGATTAATCCATATTTACGCAACACACTTAATGAAATAAGAATATGATATAGCGCTAGAACCCAACCCATATTTAATATGGTGAAAATATTATTTTATTAATGTTCAATTATATATTAAACTAAACCCATGACCTGAGATATCTTATTGTTTCTTAAAAACACTCCTTCAAATCCCTCAATAAACATATAAAATTATTTCTTATCTTAGATCATATAGAAATAATATTGTTTGACACCCAAACAGTTAATTTCATTGGTATTTCATTTTTCAATCTCTCTATAGAGTAATTGGATTTTACTTTTTTAAATTACATGAAAATTTCAATTTTTAGAGTTTTAGAGTTAGAAACATGGTTGAAGAATAACTAATACTATTGATGTGAGAAACCATTTGAAGGCTTATAATTTTTATCATTCTATTTTTTCATTATTATCACATGACTAGTCACTTTTTATACACAAACCATAGGGTATTATTGGGTGTTCCGAATGATAGTTTCATGGTTGGATCAAGGTTTGGTAAACCATGAATTCAAATAGTGTAGTCTAATTAGATTTTTTATTTGTAAAATAATTATTATACCCTTAGAGATTTTTCCATTTTTTGGATCACCCCTCCACCCATTCACATGACTTAGCTGAGGGGATACCTAGGCACACTAACCCCTCTCATATTCTATTGATTATTAGACTCCTTTATTGTTTCCTATGGTATTTATTATGGTTGTAACCACTTTCTTCTTCTCCTTTATAACACCCTATGAATTTAATATATAACTTCCTTTAGACAAGTCAATTTATCCAATATCATTCTCTACATGTAATAACAAGATTAACCAATACCATGTAATATTTAGTTAAATATAAATATTTAGCTATTAATGTTAAAATGTATCCACTGAATTAGTGGGAAGGCATTAGAGTAACTTATTTAGTAAATATGATTATGAATAAAATAAACGCTTTATTTTAATAAGAATGAAATTTTACTTGTTTGCCAAAAAATATTAATAAGATCATTTATTGTTTAAAAAATTATTTTTCATAAAATTATCATTTTATGAGATAATCATTTATATTTCAATAAATATAAGATTTATTGTGATAAATTTTATTTTATAATAATTAGTTAATAAAAATTCAATTACTAAATAATATGAAATATGAATGATAATGGTTAATATTCTAAAAGAACTATTCTCCTATGAACATGATTTTCTCCTTATATTTTATGATTTTATTGAAATATTGAATTTATAAATTTTAGAATTAGAATAAGAAAATTTTAATATAATTTTATGATTAACAATAAAAATATTATCAAAATATATATTTTTTTGTTTTTTCTGAAAGGATTTTCTTTTAGTTAGAAATATATTTTTAGGAAGATTATAATTTATATGATTTTATAGTTATGTAATCATATACTAGAAGTTTAAAAATAATTCTAAATAAAAAAATATTTATTTATATAATATCATCAAGTATTTTAATATATTTTTTATGCTTATAAATCTTATGTTCAATAGTTATAAAACTAAATTAAAATGTTATTTTAATAAAAAATTATTTCTGGCCTTTTCTTTTAATCAAGTGTTTTCAAGGTGAGAAGAAATTTTTTATTTCCATGAAATTATCATAATGTTTTTACAATATACCAAATATATAATTTCAATTTATAAAATTAATAAATATGTGTTGCTCATAAAATTTATTTTGAAAACACATTATTTTTATACAAATGGTTTTTATGCGTTATGTGCACTAGTATTAAAATTTATTTTTCAAAATCATAAAAAAATTATTTGATTATGTGATTTAAAAATTATATAATAATATAAATTAAATTATTTAAAATTTTCAACTTCAACTTTTTATTTAATATTTATTACTTATCTTATAAATTAATTAAAAAGGGAAAAGTATATTGTGGTAAAATTTAAAATGCTAAAAAAAGGACTCAAAACACTCAAATTTGTCACCAAAATGAGGGGTTTAGGTTTTTTATACCCACAATAACTTTTCCCTCGTCGTTTTCCCACTTTGGAGACATTATACCTCGAAATAGTGACATAACATTATTGAAAATATTAAAGGTTCTTCCAAAAGATTAATTTTATTCCCTTAGAAAATGGAAACACTTCCTCCAATTGAAAAGAAACACTCCCATAAAATTTATCTTTTAAACCCTAAAATATTTCCTTTCTATAACTCTATATCACTTCAAAAATACCCTGGTCAAAATTATTTACAATAAGGCCGTCACTCCAATTGCAAAATTCATATATAAAATTCAAGCCCCCGACATGACTATACACTTCTTCTTAGTGTTTCTTTATTTGTTTTTACAATCCTAAACATCTAGAAACTTATGAATATAATGAAACCAGTATCCTCAATATAATTATATTTCATTATATTTATTAAAATATAATTACTCATTCTATTCAATAAACTAATAAAACAAAAACATTGAATGTTCCAATATACAGACTACAACCTCCATGAAACAATGTGGGTTGTTTTTCATAAATGACTCTCATGAATAGTTTAAAGGAATGAATTTTATGAATAAATATGTTTCATACGTAACAAATAAAAATATAAAAGTATAATTTTTAATATAACATTATTTCATTTATTCATTGAGAATTGTGATCATATATCTTGTGTACATACAGACTATCACCTCTACACAAAAAAGATTATTTGTCATCACGACCTATAATTTATTGTAACTAGAATTTATTGACTTATAATATTTTATTTTTCATAATTTTTTATATTTATTTACAATTTACTTTATCATTATCTAAATACACCCCCTTATTCATCAAATCATTATAACACATTGCCTTATGGGTCTACATAACTACCTATGTAAATTCTGTTATAAATATTATTTTATAAATGATTATGGGAATTAATATAATGGTAATATCATGAAATAATGATATATTTAATAATTAATAATTTTTATGGAATTTCTTTGTTAATATTAAAAATATCTTTTAATATATCACATTTCGACCATTAAAAACATCCAAAACGTGTTCATCACATTTTCCATTTCCACAAGACGGTTTAATTCATTCCTCAAAATGAAAATGAATCAAAAATAATTAGTGAAAGAAATTATTTTTATATATATAATTATATGTGAATTATGAACATGAAACCTATTTATTAGAGTTAATCATAAATTGATGAAGTTTATAAGAAATAATAAATTGAATATTTTAGTACCCAATAATGGTAATATGTTCAAATATTTTTCATATATGAAAATAAAATAGTTATTAAAATAGTAGTATGATTATATTAAGGTTTTGAGATAACTTATTAATTTTTTTTGTTCATTATATAAGTGGTTTGATCATGACTTAGTAATCATGAATACAAGGTAAGGGTTTTCATATCAAATTACTCTTTTTTGAAACTGGATTGGTATTATGCACTAAAATTAATTTATGTGGTGTATGTACTACCTATTTATGATATTATACCATAAATAATATTTTAATTATGTTTTTTTAATTTTAATTAATCACCCTATATTTTTAGGGGTTTTTATTTTAATGTTTTAAAATCCATAAGGGTTTTATTGGACTCAATTATGATATGTTGAGACATGTTACATGTTATGTACCATGTTTCCTTTGTATATTGTTATATTTATTTTAATATTAATGTTATATAATTTATTTCCTTGTAATTATTGAGATATAATATTTCAAATGAAGTTATTTTATTCAAATGTCTTTTAGATTACGGTTTACCAAGTCAAAAGTGATTTTAGTAACTTAGTTTTCATTATTTCAGTCATAATCATTCTCTTGAACTTATTTCATATAATTTGGGTACATTATAAGTTTTTATTATATTTTTTGTTATACTGAATTTTTTTTGGAGTTATAAATTCCTAAAATATAAACGTTTTTTCAAATATTTCTCACTTCTTTGTATATGATTCCTGTTAGGGATATTAGACACTCAAATATCCTTTATTGAGTTATAGAATTATATATTGAACATCATACTTCCAATATTGTGTTATTAGACCATAATATTTTATTATATGCTATATTATAATCCAATTTCAGAATATAATTTTTTAATACAGATAGGGTTTTATCACCCTTTTGAAAATGTGAGTTTTGAAAAAAATTATTTTTTCAAAATATTTAATGTGTTTTTCCTTTCACATTATTTTTTTTCTTCTTTAAATTTATCCAAGATAAAACATATCTCTTTTAATATAACTATTATTTAATATTATTTTTAAAATTAATGTTTTTTAATGTGTTTTCTCCTGACAATTTGAAATATACTTTGGAAAGTGACTTATAACATCCTCATTTACATCAATGTTAAATATGTTTTAAAAAAGATCATTTAATTTCTCACATCCATTTGAATTTTCATTTTCACTAAGATTTACCCAAATGGGATTCATGTTTTTTTATTTACAATCTAATATGTATTTATATTTTGTGGTAATAAACTCATAGTACCAAACAATCCAATACTCAATTCCTTATTGGGTGGTATCTACCTATCATTCTTTTAAAATGATGTTTTTTATCTATATCATCATCCTTCTATGTTTCATTTGTTACACTAGGGTTATGTTCATTATAAAAAATCCACTATAATTCTCCATATTTTTTATGTTCATGTTATTATGGTATTGATATATTTGTATATTCATTGCTCTATATGGTGTGAACATCACATTTTACATAATTTACATTGGATGAAGTTAACCTAGAAAGAATGTTACTCTATTTATATGGGAAAAAGTAATGAAATTGTTTATTTTTTTATTATCATACAGATGGATATTGGAATTTTTATTGTATATATTTTAAATATCAACTTTTTTCCTCTATATGTTTTATAATTATATTATCCATTTTATTAACATATAGAAATGTAGTGATATATTTTATTTTTATTGACTTATTACGTAAGTTAATTATGTATTAAAATAATATGTTTTTAAATATTTGGATGGTCATGGTTTTGTTTATCTATAGGTTTCTTAGATAATGGCATGAAATGTAATGTTGACTCTTATTATGAATGCATTGAAATTAATCTTGTAACTAGTAGGGTACAACATTATATATCCCATTGATGCATCGATATGTCTCATGATAGAAAATATAGTGACCCATAACTTAACAAACATAACCCCAGTAACCTAAATCTAGTGTCTTATTTATTACTTTTTTATAAGATACAAGTAATAACATCTTGAAGGACCAAATCGTTTAGTTGTCTTGGTAAATTGGATACATACTTGAGTCTTAAATTACATTTATATAAAAAGGATAAACATATTTTATTTTGAGAATACAATTATTCCATATTTCATATCTTTTAATATAAGAAATAGTACACTTCTTGGATTCCTGAGAAAGGAAATAAAATATGGGTTAACTCAAATGCCTAGAAAAGTTTATGTAAAATAGAATATTTCTTATATAAATGAAGCGTAATCAATTAAGAATGAAAAATATAGAAAGTTAAATATCTAAAGAAACATTCCATTTAAATATTTTACTATCATAAAAAAATATATGTTAAATAAATGAAAAACATATTCCATTTAATCAATAAACTTTCTATCATTACTTGATACAGATTAATCAATATGGAAATGTAAATAACTAAAAAACATTCCATTTAATAAATAACTTTAAATGAAATGAAACAAGGGATACTATTTTTATGAATATATCATGGATAATAATAACAAAATTATGAGTGAATGAAATGATTAATTATTTTATGTCATGTTTCCTGGGAACATGATACCTCTTCCATCAAGATCTATCATCAGGATAGTTTAAAATTGAATTGTTGAAATCCATTTAATTAAGGTAATACATATGATTCATCCCATGAGAATACTAATGAATCGAGGGGATTTCAATAACCTATTCACACCCATGTCTTGCTTTTAAAAATCATTCCTTATATATCAAATAATTGATTATATTCATAAACATTGTTCCTTATCATCAGATATTCTTATTGTCTAAGGAACACAAAATTTTCAATATTTATCCAAACAAACAAATGAATTTAAATATATTACAATGTATGTTGAAATGATATATAGTTTAAAAAATTAAAATATATATGAAAAGTAATATGAATACTTTTTATAAATTTAATTTCCAATGATAATAAGTATTTAAAAACATCAAGGGAGTTTTATTTAATATAAGAAAATAGATCAAGAAAGTCAGTATCAATAATATCCATAGTGAAAATAATAATAAACCATATATTTAAAGAATAAATATGGTATATATACAACATATCCCTAGTAGAGAATATTTAAAATAATGGTATTTTGTCATTTATGAATATAAAAACTGTAAAATATCTCTAAAAACATTTTTAGGAAAATATCCTTTTAATTTTGTTAATGGTTATCATTGAATCACTTTTAAAAATAATAAATTTCCAAAATATGAGGAAAATTTTTTATTTTTAAATATCCTGGTAAAATTTCAAATTATGATTCATATAAATGAAATTCATGACAGAGTTTAATCCCATACATGCTGTAGAAGTTAAAATGTACACTGTTTTTGCAATGTAAAATGGATAACAAAGTTCATTGTTTAGAAAATGAAAATAAGAATCATTAGAAAAAATAAAAACTAAAAAGAAGGCAAATATTTATTTAATAAATAAATTTTTTATAGGGTAAAAATACTTTTGAAAACAATTTTAGAAAACATGGTTTTCAAAGAAAATAGGTTTTCGACTGAAGAGAAAAATGAAGTCAGATTTTGATAAAAATATTTTATGAAATATATTATGTACCAATGAGTAAAAAACATAATATTATATGAAAATATCAGAAATAAATAAAGTATAATGAAATGAAATGGTTTTATTTTGACATTTAATAAATAATTTGATTCAACTGGAATTCAACATTAAACAATCTCTATTAGAATGTGATAGTGAAATAATCCATTTCAATGATATTAACATTGAAGTATGAATTAATTATTGAATATATTATTTGTAAAAAAATTAAATACACATAAAAAATTTAAATACAACATAATTTAATAAAAAATAACTGTACACTTAATCTTATAATATTAACAACAATGTAGATATAATTATACCCAATGAAAAAATGGGTTATGAAATTTCTTAGCACTTAGTAATTTTCAATACAAAGTTTATTGGATGAAATAAATAAAATGGAATCTTAAAACACCATTAATTATTAATTAATGATGATATAAAATTTAAAATGGGTAGTATATAAATCAAAAAAACATAATTAGGAGAATAAAATTACAATATGAATCAATAATATGAAATTGAGAAAAAATCCCTTACCTCAGACTTTTTTTGGATGAACAAGATTTAAACTAATATATAGTAATTTTAAATAAGTTACCAACTTATTCAAAAACCATAATAATAGTTATAATATCATATATGAACCTTTTGAAACATATTATCACTTTTCGTTAAAAATCATTCATTATTGTCATTGTTTCGGGTGTAAACTATCTTATTTTCTCATTTGTTCTTTGTCGTGAGTGTTCTTATTCTTGTGAATATTTTCTAGTTTCAGAAAATACATAATAGTAATATTGAAAAAATAATAATACTTATACAACAATTGTACTTTGAAAACCAATAATAGAAGTTGGTTATGAGAAATTATGTATGTTATGATCATGGAGATGACAGGTCGTAGGCACACATGAGCAATGTTTCCATTTTACAAGGATCATTATTGAAAGAAGCTATATAATATATTATATTTAAATAATGATAATAATATAATATATACCATATTATTATTTATAAATATACTTATATATATCATCCATTCGTTGTGGTGACACAAATAGAGTCACAACATTTCATGAAGGCGGAAATACACATATTCACAAATGATGTTATCATATTTAATTCCATGAAAATATATGAAATAAAATTATTTATATATATATATATTATTTTTATAATGATAAATATGTGATTAATATCATAATTATTTCATTTATATCACATATATTCATTTAATTAATTCTTATCACCTTCTATGTAAAGTGTTAGAGAAAGAATAAGCACATCCCCTTGCCAGGTTACAGTCTGCGGTACACTTGAGCGATGCTACCGTATCCCCAAAGTAATAGAAATTAATATATATATATATATATATTATAATGAATATATAGTAATAATTATGTATAAAATATCATATATATATATATACTTTATATCCATTATCACACCCAAACATGAGAGATTGTAATGGAAAAACTAATGGTATTAGTTCCTGAGGTGGTTGTCTGTAGTACACATGAACGATGTTATCGTATCCCATATAGAATGGAATTTAAAAAATAAAATTATGATATAATGACTATAATTTATAATTATGTTATATATTTCATATATATACTTTGTATCTATCACCATACTCAATCATGAGAGTAGTTAATGGAAAAATGAAAGACATCAGTTCACGACGTGGTAGTATTCCAAACACACAAATAATGATTTAGTAAACCATTTGGTGGATGTGGGGATGGTTATAGGTATTTTAATTATTATCAACGCATATTTGTATATTTAATATAATTAGTTTATTATGTCATTATATGTTAATGAATAATTAGGGAGGTGGAGAAACAAATAAAATAAAAACGCCCATTGAACAATATTACCTCTTCTTTGGGTAAAATCTTCATATTTCCTCCAAAATCCTTACTAGCTTTGATTTCTACAAACAATAAGGAGTATTATCTGAGGTGAGGTGTGTTAGAGGTTATTTATTCATGTATTGGATAAAAATGGTGTAAAGAAGTGAATAATAGAAGAGATGGGTGGCCTTTTATTCGTGAGGTGGGAGGAACAATTGTAATTTTTTAAAAAAGATTAAATAATACCAAAATTATTATCATGAAAAAGCCTTAAAATTTTCTATTATATATTCTTGAAGACATTACATCAAAAGATGTTCATAAAATAGGTTTTGATAATTTTCATGGTCATTTTTACCCTTTTCTTCCAGTTTAACCCCTAGTTAATCCATTTTTACTTAATCGTGGTAATTATTTTCTATTGTTTTCCCTATTTATTTTGGTGAAAACATTAGTTGAAATTATTAGGAAATCTAAATTAATATTAATATAAATATGTAATGAATTTAAATAAATTTAATTCATAGAATTTAAAAAAAGTAACTTAAAATTAATCACCCAGAAGTGACAGGAAAACAAGCTTTTAAAGAGAAACTATTCAAATATTTAAAATTATTTTTAAAAAAATTAAAATTTAAATGATTCGGATGAACTAAATTAGACTAATTGATACATAACTGAATTAATTTCACGTATAATTGATTTAAAATACAGTTGGTTTCCTAAATAATTTAAATGAAAAGACAAATTTCAATTAAAAATTATTATTTTTAACTATTCATCAAAAATTGAAAATTTTCAGAATATACAAAAAGTCACCGTAATATAATTTTGATATAATGATTAAAAAAATGAAATCTATTTTTAAAATATATTTTCTAAAATTTTTAAAATCTAATTCTAAATTATGTGGGCAAAGCGTGAATAAACCACATTTTAGAAAAACATAATCTTTTTTAGAAAATATTTTTTTCTTTTTAAATGATTCTTATTTTATTTATAATAAATATATTACCATAATTTAAATTTTTATTTAGTTGTTTTTACGACAACAATAAAATATCTAGGTTATAATAGTATACTATATTAGGGTTCATTTAGGCTCGGGGTTGCGTGTTCCACAGGCTAACAAAGAGATTAAATTGAAAAAATATATTTTGCGGCTTATTTAAACTCAATTATTCGTGTCACATACAATATAGAATAAACTGTTATTTATTTTAGATGTTTTGGTTGTTAGATTATCCTTTCCTCAAATAAATTTCATCCTCCTAATTTAAACTTGATATTGGTAATTAAGGGTTTGATATTTGGATATTATTTTATTAAAAACCCAAATTGCAGCAAGAGTTCATTAAAAATCCTCTCAATAGGAGATACAAAGATATACCAAGGTCATATGTAATGGAAAATAACTAGATTTCCATTTCGGATAAGATTGTTGGAATGTGAAGATATGAAAATGGATGAAAATCATAAATAATTATAAACATTGGGTGGGGACATTGATCTTATTATAGTGAATGATAAATAGAAAGGTATAGGTTTAAAAAATATAAATATGTGATGACTTAAAAGAATATATATTCAACATAAATGAAGGTTTTAGGATAAAATTTTCATTTAATATTTTTTTCCTAGAAATGATGGATTATTTTTCTATGAATTAATATATAAAAAATACATACATGATATGTTTATATTTCATTAGAACTCCAATGACCCATCATTCCATTAAGGTAATCATAGTTCTTTTTCAATTTGAATTTTTTGTTAAATAATGGTAATATGGTTCTATGGCCTAAGAAAGGTCCTGAGAGATTCCAAGGCTTGTTCGGAGCCTGATGTTTTGGAAAATGTGCAAAGGAACTAGGTTGCATGGTTTTTTAAACCATATTACCCATGTCGCTCAATTAGATTTAACCGTACAGTCACAGATTATGACAACCTATAGGCCAATGTACCATGTAATAATTAATGTTTTTAGATAGTGGGTTTTTATATAGTTTTGGAGTGGTTTGTAAATCATGCGCCTAAACCGCCCCCCATAATTTTGTGTAGAAAGTCCAAATTTCCCTTTATTTTATTCTAAAACCTAATTTATATTCCATCTTACTCATTTATAGAAGTGGCTAGTGTTCTTATTCTCACATATCATATACTCCTCCGCAATCTAGGATTCTTTATTGCATCTTCATCTGATATTTGATTCAAGATCGGAATAAGGAATTGGATACCTTGAGGCATTATCTTATAGTCCCTCCCTCCATATTCAAGTTAATATTTGAATTTTTCATGCTATTGAGGTTCAATTTATTTTCCCTATTCTCATGGAGTTTACCATTTCTCGTATCTCTTCCAACCTACATTGATTATAAGGTTGATATTGATTGAGGAGTCAACTACAGCCTTGAGGTGGGTGGTTATGTTATTTTCCCTCCATGTTTTTATGTTTAGTAATTATGTCATTATGTCACATGCTGACCTTTTTCTGAGAATCCACTTTATTTTGAGTACTTGTTTTAAAATTGATCCTTTCCACTTATTAAATTCTTATTGATCATTGTTTGGTATTTTATAGGTTTTATATACCTTATATGGTCACCCCTTAGGTGTTCCAAGTGGAATTGGCTCCTATGTATAATGCATCAAAATGCTCAAAACTCATAATTAGCCAACATAATTTTTTTAAAGTGGAATTAGTAATGAAATGTGAATGGTTAGAGAATTCGAGTCACCTATTAGTGTCTGCCTCTTCCTATAGTTGTAATTTCTGATTTATGCAAGTCAATTATTGACTAGGCCACATATTTAGTGACCCATTTTAGCTTATAAATATGTTTTCCATGTTCTAATTTATTGATTGAGTAAAATGGAATTGACCACATGTGTTGGTCTATTGAAGATGGTATTCTCTTCATTAAGAAAAATTTATCAATTTTATTTAAATGAATGACTTCAAAGGTTGTATGGAAATAACTTTTTATCATGCTTAAATGAATGCTTTTAATGGAATGTATTTCTTTTAATATAATGGATCTCGGATAATGAAATGCATAAGAGGTTATTCCTTATGTATTATATTATAAATTTTTATTCCTCTTATACATATAAATGTGGGACTAGTAGAATATGTAGATGGGATGTAATGGCCCCTGATAGTAATAATTATAATATTCCTTTATAAAGGCTGTGAACAATGATAAGGGGTGTTGAGGATGGCAAAAAATCACACTCCCTTACATTGGATGTTGAGTATGGAATCCACACAAGGTATACTATATGGGTGTTGTGATTATTGCACCATGTTCTATGATTATAGTGATGACATGATTTCTCAATCACCATCCCATGTGTTGTTTCATGACGCATCACATTCTTTTTGAAATGTAGGTCTTGTACCCTATTACTTGATCATATAGGCTCATTGGACTATTCATGGATGTTGGAGTTATTCCCCAGTCCCGCTAGCAACAAGTATTCTAGGTATATGGCCACATACATTCGTACGTACTTGGTTTATATAGGGGGATGAAATATATATATTTATATAATTATAATATAAATATATTATTACTATATATATATATATTGTGATAGATCATGTGATTCCTAGACATGAGCTGAAAAAGGTTGAGCTATCATATTTCCATTAGAAATATGAGTTGATTGGTATTTATTTCAACATTATTTGACTTATTTTGTTATACTTGAACACATTTTAGTTATGAGAACTACTTGGATTACACGTATGCACCATTGGTGGAGGCCTACTGATATTTATATCTCACACACTACTCTAGATTCCTTGATACACAAGAAGATTGTATTCATACAAGTATTGATATAGGACATAACCCTACTTTAGGATGTTGATATTCTTATCTTATAGATGGATCTTAGGAGTAGAGGACTATGCATTCGATTGAGATGCTAGTAGAGCAGTTTTTCTTTTTGTAATTTTTCATAGAAAGGGTCTATGCTGACTCCGATGTTCATATTTTAATATCAGTAAGAAATGTATCAAACACTTCATAATGTGTTTTGAGAAATATATTCATTTTTTATGTTTATTTACACTTCTGAACTTGTCTATGAAATGAAATATATTTAATCTTATGCTGTATTGTTATTTTGATTATTAATATTATGCTATGGATATTAATTATATCTGATTGAATCTAATGTTCCACTAATATATCAGGGTAGAGTCTCCCCACCATACCCCCTTTACACCCTCACTGTTAGTCCGAAGCCTCTAGAATACGGGAGGAATACTTGAGGCCATGTGACCCACCAGCTCGGGGAATGAGTTAAGTGGATCTTAAGTCGGGACGTCACAAAGTGGTATTGGTGTGTATATATTTTCTGTATTTACTATTTGGAGATAGTATATTATAGATTGTAAATTCTTGGAACATAGCCATAATCCATTATTGGGCTTCATGAAAACATCTTTGAGGTATATTTCGAGTTTCCTGAATTATAATTTCTTTTCTTATTTTTGCTGAAATTGTTGATATCATTTCACCATTTCATGATAGGCATGATGTGTTGTGGTTATCATTATTTTTCTAATTGAGGATTAATTTCATCATTGTCTCGATGAAATAAGGGAAAAGGGACTTTTTAAATGCGCCATTATTAGGCATATTAGGACTAATATGACCTAAATTTCACCTAATCATAATAATTTTGTGTGTGTATTTTCCTGTGTTATAGTGATAGTCTAACAACCCAATATTGAAGTACATGTAAATTACAATACTTTTGAAAAAATACTTAATATATGACATACAAATATTCCCAAAGACTGTATTAGTTTAGTCCCTTTGGAAACTTCGAACAAAATCTTATAACTTGGTGAAAGATCATCAACATTTCAAATAAAGATCTTCCACTTTTTTCTAACCTAAAACCTTTCTTTATATCCTAGGGAAAAGAAAAAATAAAAAGTTTGAGCTCAAATTCTCAGAAAGGTTAAACATTGAGATCATAATTCAAACCATAAACATTAGAATGTAAAAACATTAAGATAAAGTTTATATATATATAAATCATTTGTCCTGGAATAAATCTTGGTAGTTTTTATGGAATAGGTCATAAAAAAACATTAACCATGATAAAATAACGTTGACATAAAACATGGAATTATGGAAAAAATAAGCTCATAATATGACTTCCATAGTATCCTAGGCATTTCATCCAAGACTATTATAGTGGACAAAGTCCTTTAATGAACTGGGATACCATTCAGACCATGTATTACTGAACCAGATTTAATTTTTGTTCCAACCATTTTTATATCACAAGATATAATTCATTACCCAACGCATTGAAGAGAGATATAGGTCCCACCCATACCATAATGAAATAATTCTTACATGTTCTACAAAACAACAATCATTCATCATAGCTAAACATAAGAAATAAAATGGGGTTTTCAACCATTATTTCATCATTACATATTACATATAAAATAAATAGATTTCATTAAAATAATTCCACCATTAACAGCATCAAATCACAGTAATAATAGAGATAGAAACATAACACTATGTTATATTATATTGATCATATTTTTTATAAAACACTTGAACTTTATACATGATGAAAATATATTGTATTCTTAAAAAAAGTTTTCTTCTACCAAATTTCCATGAATTTTAAAAAGAAAGAATTTAGATGAAAATCAACATGAAATCGTGTAGAGGAAGCTTAATGGAAATAAGGTTTTAAGAAGGCATAAAAACCAGTTCATGTTGTATAAGTTAAAAAAATATTCTTCTAGTACCTGTGTCAGAGAAGTCAAAAAATTACTTGTTTGGTAAGGGAAAGAAAGATTCATTAAAAAAATTAGTAAAAGTAATAATCGGTAAAAATGTATTTAAAAATACATAGAATAATTGTAAACAATTTTTGAAATCATTTTTATAAATCATGGACATGGATGAAAAATATACCTCTAATAAATATTTACGTATAAACAATATCAGATAAAAATGATATTTGAAAAAGTATCACTTATTTTAGGTATGATATGATTCTTATGTGTCCAAATTTCATGTATAATGATTTAGATAATGTTATTAAAATATTACAGATGCAGGGTCATTAAATATGGTCATATTCTCTTTCGTTTGTTTGTAACAATTCACTATTACTCATTAGTTGGGGTTTAACTACATTATGATCGTATGCACGTTTTTCAAATAAGTTTTGGTTCTACTTATTAGGTCATATTAATATAATTATAAAATCATATTAACAAAATAAATAACATATTTATTCATTATATACATTTTTATAATATTTTATAGTGGATATCATGTATAATGAATAACATCATGTCAGAGAGAGGGTAGGTCATGCGTACGCACACGCGACGATATAATTTCCATAATTGTTGAATGGTATTGATTTGAATTTTATACTATATTTCAGAATCAATATCATTTCAGAATAATCATATATAGTTATTAGATAAATTTTAACACATATCCAAGTAAGGTGGTGGGGAAAAACATATTACACCACAGCGTGGAGATGGTAAGCCGTATGTACGCACACATGGTGATTTCATCTTTATTAGGATGGTATAAAGTTTAATAATTTATTTTTCATAATTATAATAAAATATCAATATATAATAGATACTATAGTTATTATTATATAATGAAAAAACTCATGAAGTAGAAGTAAAAGTTGAAAGAAATATGAAAGAATCAGTAGAGGATAATACCTCTTCTTTGACTCTATCTCCTTAGATCTCTTCTTAATGAAATTAGAGTTGGTATTTTGAGAAGATTAGAACCTATATATTGTAAATAGTGAAGTTGAGAAGAGAAATGGGATGGGTTTAGACAAACTTTATGGATTAATGAGTTGTGGATAAATGAGGGAGGAGGTTCCCTTTTAATATTGAGGTGAGGGGCACTTTTGGAAACCTGAAAAATATTAATTTACAATAAAATAAAACACCACTTAAAAACATAAAAATGGCCCAAATTAAAATATTAAATTGTATAGGTTTCTAATATCATCAACCAATAAATTTCAGACAAGTTTATATGTCCATTTCATCCTTATCTTTTCAAAATAACAATTAGTTATTCTATTTTATTTTTACTAAGGTTACAAATATTAAAATATTAAAAGGGTAAAATAATTACTTATTTTATGTCAATTAGATCAAAAATAAATAATTTAGAACATTCAAACTATTAAATAATTATTCTATATTTTTAAAAAAGTTTTATGAATTTTTAATAATTTAATAAAACACTATTTATATAAACAGTCAATAGTGTTAATTTTGGAGTATTCAATTTGTTCTTTTTAAAAATATAATGATAACAAGTTAATATCGAACATACTATTTTATTGGATTCCTATAAGGTCAAGGATATATAAAAAATTCTATGGGGATATTAATTATACCAAAATATATTTAATTTAATATTTTTAATAATATTTATTTGATTTATCCATTAATTAAATAATTAAGACAATGATTTTCTGTGATTATTTAATATAATTTTTTATGAGTAAAAAAAATACAATGTTGAATATAAATTTAATATATTTCATGAGAATATATGTAGTAGAATTTTAGTACTATAAAATCAAGAATTAAAAACGTTATACTTATTAAAGTATGAATGTGAAAACATTAACATTACTTTAAATAAAATAATATAAATGGCATAATCTATTTTATAAGGCTCCAAATTGTCACTATCATGACCCTTGGATGATTATGGTCGAGATAAACTCAACCAATAAGATTTGGTCAGGTTATTCATACTTTTTATGGTTATTAGGATTTCAATAAAAATGATTTTATTGATTTATCATCAATTAATTAATTATTACATCATCAATGTATAAGAATTTAAGGTAATTTTTTATTTCCATTAAATAAAAAATATATTATCATGATGTATTTAATTCTGTTTTCTTTCTGTGTACTATTTATGTTTGAATATGTCATGTGGTTATCCCTATATTAAAATTACTATACTTATACGAAATGTGATTTTGACATTTTGTCACTTTCATTGATTTTATTAATATTTATGTCATTTTTGTTGTCAAGTGGCCATTAAATGACTATGTTTCAGAACAATGATTTTTAGGATTGAAATTTATTTATCCAATGGAATTTTGAAACGATTTAGGATAATTTAATTATCCTTGTCATATTATTTGCGACGATGTAAGGGGTCCCGTCACAAAAGGTTTGGCACAGTTTTCGTACCAAACAATAGGAATGGTATTTGTGACGGGGGGTGCCCCCCTCGCAAATACTCGGTAGAGGTAAATTGTATTAGCAATGGGTATATTCCCCCATCGCAAATAATTTGTCGGTAGGTCACTATTTGTGATGGGACCTGTCCTAAATACTCTTTTAACCATCGACAGTAATTTATGCGATCGAAGGTATTTGTGACGGGTCTCATCCTAAATAGTACTATTACATATAATCTTACCTATATATACCTTCATCCATTGTTTTCACTCTCCCTCTCAATTTCTACTTTCTCTCTCTCTCTAAACTCTAATTTTAGAGTTTAAATTTCTCCGAGTTAATTTTTTTTACGAACATGTTTTGAAGTCATCTACACTTATAAGAGATCGAGTTTAAAGTGATTTATTATTTATTTAATTTAGTATTTATTCATTTTATTTATATTATTTTTAATAATTGTTAATTTGTGGTAACTAAATTAGATTTAGATTGTTTTTCCTAAGTATTTATTTGTAATAATAAATTGAATTTATTAGTACTAATTATTAGTAAATAGTAGTAATTAATAATTATAAATGATATTTAGTAATGTATATAAATAATTAGCGGAAATTAGTAATTAGCAACTGTAATTTGCTGTAATTAATAGCAATTAACACAAATTAGTAATAATTAATGGTAATTAGTAATAATTAGCTAGAAATAGTAATAATTAAAAAATATTAATAATTATTAAAAAAGTAATAAATACTAATAATTCGTAATAAATATCAAGAATTAGCAATAAAAACAAATAATTAGTAATAAATACTAATAATAATTAATAAATACTAATAATAATTAATAAATACTAATAATCAGTAATAAATACTAATTACCAATAATTATTATTAATAATTAGTACTAATTAGTAATAAATACTAATAATTAGTAATAAATAGGTTTCAAATTAGTAATAAATAGTAATAAATTAGAAATAATTAGAAATAAATAGTAATAAATAATAATAAATAGTAATAATTAGTAATAATTAGTAATAAATAGTTATAAATAGGAATAATTAGCAATAATTAGTAATAATTTGCAATAATTAGTAAAAATTAATATTAATTAGTAATAATTAGTAATAATTACTAATAAGTAGTAATAAGTTGTAATAAATAGTAATAAATCGTAATAAATATTAATAAATTGTAATAAATATAAATAAATATAAATAAATAGTAATAAATGTAAATAAATATTAATAAATAGTAATAAATATAAATAAATATTAATAAATAGTAATAAATAGTATTAAATAATAAAAAGTAGTAATAAATATTAATAACTAGTAATAAATAGTAATAACTAGTAATAACTAGTAATAAGTAGTGATAATTAGTAATAATTTGTAATAATTAGTAATAATTAGTAATAAATATTTACAAATAGTAATAATTAGTAATAAATAGTAATAAATTGTAATAAATAGTAATAACTAAAAATAAAAAGAAATAAATAGTAAGAAATAGTAATAAATAGTAACAAATAGTAATAATAGTAATAAATAGTAAGAAATAGAGAAAAATAGTAAAAAATAGTGATAATTAGTGATAATTAGAAAAAATTAGCAATAAATTGTATTAAATATTAATAATTAGTAATAATTAGTAATAATTAGTGATAATTAGTAATAATTATTAATAATTAATAATTAATAGTAATAATGCTAATTATTAATAATAATTTGTAATAAATAGTAATAATTAGTAATAATTAGTAATAATTAGTAATAATTATTAATAATTTGTAATAAATAGTAATAACAACATATTATATTTTCATTATGTTAACTTCTTTTTTTCATTAAAATTAATTTCATATAATATTTTTACTATTTAAATTTCAAATTGGAACTAAAGGAGCCATATAAGGCTGAAATGTCTCAGACATAGGATGAGAGTCTAGCCGAGACGGCTGATTAGACTAGTTCCCACCATTTTGATGAGGCAGCAAGGATGCAGGTGACCTAGTTTGGCTTAGATAAGGGCCAAGTAGTTGGTATCAGCTCTCATTTGACTCTTGATACTTATTATGGTACTTATACGATGTCGGCGTCCAACTTGAGAGGAGCTCAGGGAGAGGCATCATCGTCTGGCTCACTGTATCTAGAGCAGCTACAAGCTCAGAGTGATCTTACAGAGAGTTAGTGTAAGTAACATGAAGAGATGTGCCAATAATAGAAATAGTAACAACAATATGATGAGGAGAGGCGTCGATGGTAGCATCAACATCACGAGCAGATAGAGTATATGCGACATCTG
Organism: Viscum album; assembly: GCA_963277665.1. Lineage (NCBI taxonomy): Eukaryota > Viridiplantae > Streptophyta > Magnoliopsida > Santalales > Viscaceae > Viscum > Viscum album. Next base: position 103,638,319 of record OY728156.1, read on the forward strand.
ACTCGTAGTTTAGGGATGAAGTTTACTCCACCATCTCCTCTAGCTCCTCCACCTCCTCCAGAAGACTACCCCCAATGACTTTTTTTAATGTTAAAAACATTTGGATTCAATTTTTTTCTGCAATATTAACTATTTACACTTTCCTTATTTCATTTTGATGTGAATATTGCTTATTTAATTTTTTTTATTTTTTTTAATAATTAATTATTTTATTATTTATTATTAGTATTTAATTTTATAATGTTTTATTATTTTAATAATAATAATAATTTTATTTATTTTTTTATATTTTTTGTAAATATTGAGATGTTTAATATTTTATAATTTTTTTGTTCTTTTAATTATATTCATATTATTTTTTCATAAATATTAATAATAATAATAACATTATTATATTATTCGTATTATTTTATTATTAATATTGTAATAATATAATGTTTTTATATAATTATTATTGGTATTATTATTATATAATATACGATTATTTATATTAATAGTATTAATATTATTATTATTTTATAATATTAATTTGCCATTATATTATAGAATATATATTTTTTATTTTATTATGTATTTGCGATGGGAGCCCATCAAAAATAGTTTATATATTTTTTAAATACGTATTTGCGACGGGAAAACTAGCTCATCTCAAATAATTATTTTTGATGGGCCCTTCACAATTGGTTTTTGTATATCATATGATTGAATGATAGGTCGATCCATATTTCTTAGTAAAATGTTTAGAGAATGTTATCAAATATAAATAAGTCCACCTACAATGAGATAATTCATTATGCTAACAAAATTCATCAGGAATATAACATATACAATCCATTATGGATATCTTTTGAATCATTCCAAAACCCAATTATATAAAATTTTAGAAAGTGGTGAACAAAATGAGTTTAAATTTTTTCTCCCATATCTCATTTGGAAGTTCTTGTTTGTCACATTCCAAACATGTAAATATCATAATAACCTGAATTGCCATAGAACCTTTGTTAAAACATGCATTCTTTAAAAAATAACTCTTTCAACACACCAATAATATCAATCTTTCTATATACTAAAAACATGATATCACTTTATCCTTATTCCAATAATGGGCTCATTAATACTATCAAACATTTTATGATATACTCATCCCTTCATTATGAACATATCACATTCATTCCAAAAATATTTCAATATCATTTCACAGTTAACAGTACCATATCATTATAGCAACCATAATGGACCAATACATAAATATTTAAATATTTCGTAATACTATAAATGAGATTCCACAACACTATTTTGGAATCCCTTTACATAAAAACTTATTCATTCCACCACTTCGTTGTCGTGCTGGACATTACTAATAGTGATCTCATGGGACCTCCCTTCGTATTTTTTCCTAAGGGGTTGATGATATAGATCATCATTAACCCTTGGATTAGGGCATTGGTTATCATAATTCCCCATTTCATTACAATTGCAGCGTTGATGTGTTGGTGGTGCGTTCTCTATATTATTTTCTATATTCACATCATTAGAAACCTTTATCGTATTACTTAGGTACTCAACTACTTTAGGAATTTTTTTACACACTTGAAACATTTTCAAGTCCCATTAAAAAAGTATCCACCGTGATTCTTTCCACACTTTGAGCACAAAGAAACATTCATCTTCTTTTGACCATTGTTTTGATATTTTCCCTTGAACTCCATCTTTCATTTCTTTTCAAAACTATAAGATGGATATGTTACACCAACTTCTAGTTCTACCTTGATAACACAACACACAATCCCTTCATAGCTACTAAATACTCTTATAGCTAATGACCTTAAAATACATGGTTTTAAGCCACTGGATAATCAATCAAATTTAATTTTAGGTTAGATGATAAATCCAGAAGCATACCTTGAATGTCTTGTAACATTTTCCTTATATGTACCAATAGATTCATCATAATTTTTCTTAATTTATCAGAACTCATCTTTCATCCTTGTTCGAAGAATACAATGGATATACTTATTGGAAACCATGTTTTCTGAACTTATCCCATTCCATGGATTGAATTTCATCTTGATTCCTTGTATTATTAATTAGAGTCCACAAATGGTATGCATCACATTTTAAACGATAAATATCTAAAATAAAATTTTCATGTTACGAATTGTGAAGGATGGAAAATAACTTTTCAATGGTACGAATACATTATTCCGCAACAAGTGAATCAGAAGTGCCACTGAAATAAAAGGGAAGTAACCTCTTGAAGGACTCAATAGAATGTAGTCCCTTATCTTCTCATTTGAAATAATTGAATGACTCATAGCTTATGTAAGTATAGTAATAATATTTTGAATTTTAGTTTCCAAAAAATTTTGTTATTCAAGAGGAAAATCATTTCATTCCCCAGTGCATTGATCATTAACACGGTTCCTTTAGTTTCTATCTATTGTATAAAACCCAAAAAAATAGTGTGAGAGATAAAAAATATACTATGAAAACAACATAATAAAGGGAGTGTAGTTTCAATATCTAACATCTTATGTTTAATCCAAGTTTATTCATACCATAATTCAAAGACTATATACTCTGGTTATACATAAACTTATGAAAATCCCTAGACATACCTTATAAATATCTCTAGGGATCACACTAAAGATTTCACATCCTAGTTTCCAAAGGATGACTAAGAATTTGTTATGATACCAACTCTAATGAACCAATATTGACATAAATGGAATTTTCATTACTTTTGAGGAATACATAATACATGACACTAACAGATGCCGAAAGACTGTATTAGTTTAGTGTCTTCAGAAACATAGAACATAATCTTCTATCTTGGTGAAAAATCTTCAACATTTCCCATAATGATCTCCATCATTTATATTCCTACCAAATTTTTTTATATATCTTGGGGAAAATAAATCATAAAAAGGGTGATCTCAAATTCTTATTAAGTGAAATGATTGAGAACATGAAAAATAATAAACATAAGAATGTAAAAACATGAACATAAAGCTTAAATAACAAAATAACGAGTCATGAAATAATTATTGGTAGTCCCTAAGGGATATATTATAAAGGAACATTAACCAAGATAAAATATCATTGGAATAAAAATGAAATTGTGGAAAAAAATATTCTTATAATATGATTTCTATAGTAGCCTAGGCATTTCTTCCAAGACTATTATAGTGGACAAAGTCCTCTACAGAATCATGTTTACTTGTTGTTCCATCCATATATTACGGAACCATATTTACCTACCATTCCAACCATGTTTATCTCATGATATATAAATAATTACCCAATTCATTGGAGGAAGATATAGGTCCCACCCATATCATAATGAAATCATTCTTACATGTTCAGCAAAACAATAATAGTTCCTCATGGCATAACCCAAGAAATAAATTTGGATTCTTAAATATCATTCAATCATAACAAAATCCACCTTAAATAAATGGATTTAATAAAAAAATACCATCATTAACACAATAAAATAAAAGTAATAATATCTAAATAAACATAACCCTATGTCATCTTTGATGGAAAATTATTTTGATAAAACACTTGAACAAAATTCCTAATGAAAAAAAAATACTTTATTTTTCAAAAATGTTTTCTTTTCTCAAAATGGCCCCCAATTTTGAAAGAAAATAATTTAGTTAAAAATTAATGTGAAATTTTTATTGGAATATTAATTGAAAAAATGCATCATGAAGATATAAAAATCCATTCATGTCATATAAGTGTAAAAACATTCTCCTCGTACATTTGTCGGAGAAGTAAAAAAGTAACTCGTATGGTAAAACAATATTACTTAAAAAAACTATAGTAAAACACAAAAAATGGGTAAAAAATATTTCAAACATACATATATTAATAGTAAACAATTTTTGAAACCAATTTTATAATGCATGGTCATGGATGATAAATTCCCCCCAGTAATTATTTACGTATAAACAATGTCACATAAAAATAAGATTTACAAAATTGTCCCTTACCTTTGGTCTGATATGCTTCTTATGTGTCCAAATATCTTGTATAGTGATTTTGAAAATGTTATTAACTTATTCCAGAATCATGGTCTTCATATATGAAAATAGTCTCCTTCGTTTGTTTGTATCAATTCATTGTTACTCGTTTTTTTGGGTTTTAGTAGCTTTTTTATCATATGCATGGTTTGTCAAATTTGTTCTGGTTATCCTTATTAAGTCATAATTATATAATTATAAAATTATATAAACATAATAAATACCATAATTATTCACTATTTAAATTTATATAATCATTCTTGAGTGGTTATCATGCAAAACAAATCACATCACATCGTGGAGATGGTAGGTCATACGTACGCACGAGTGACGATATCATTCACATAATTATTGAATGGTATTGATTTGCATGGATTACTCTATTTAAGAGTAAATATCATTTTATAATTATAATATATAGTTAATACACCGATCCATGTAAGGTGGTGGTGAAAAAGAAGATTACACCATGGTATAGAGATGGTAAGTTGTACGAACACATGCATGGTGATTTCATCTTTCATAGGATGGATACAAAATTGAATATGGTTATTTCATAATAATGAAAACATATCTGTATATAATTGATAATGGATTTATTTTTAAATAATGAAATAACTCATGAATTATTAGTAGAAGTAGAAAAAAATATGAAATAATCAGTATAGGAGATTACGTCTTCTTTGACGTGCGCTCTTTAGATATCCTCTTAATGGAACTAGGGTTGGTGTTCTGAGAATAATAGATCATTTATAATGTAACAAGGATTTTTTAAATGAGAAATGGGTTGGTTATTGAAGAAATTCAATGCTTAATTAGTTTCAGAGAAATGAGAGAAGATGTACCCTTTTATAATTGAGGTGATGGGCACTTTTGAAAACCTGAAAAATATTAATTTATAATAAAATAAAAACCCACTAAAAACCATAAAAAATGTCCAAATATAGAATATGAGATGATATAGGATTGCAATATCATCAAAATATTAATTTTAGACAATTTTATACTTCCATTAAAACCTTATCTTTTCAATTTATCACTTAGTTATTCTATTTCATTTTAACTAGGGTAGAACATATTTCAATATTAAAAGGGTAAAATATTTACTTATTTGATTTACATTAGATCATAAATAAACAAATTATATCATTTTTACCATATAATAATTATTATATATTTTTAAAAATATTTTTTTTTTTTTTGAATAATTTAATAAAATAATATTTTGATAAACAATCAATAGTGTCAATTTTGACACTATTCAATGTATTTATTTTTAATAATATAATGACAACCAATTAACGTTGATCCAACTAATTTATTATATTAATATGAGGTCAAGTTAATCTATAAAATTAATTGGACATATTAATTATCCAAAAATATGTTTATTGTAATATTGTTCATAACATTTATTTGATATCTCCATTAATAAAATAATTACTACAATGATTTTGAGTGAATAATTAGTATACTTATTTTCGGAGAAAAAGTTAAAAATAAAATTTTATAATGAAGATAAATGTAATATATATTATGGAAATAAATTTAGTATAATTTATTTACTATAATATCAAACATTAAAAATGTAATAATTATTAATGTATGAATATGAAAAATTTAACATTACTTTAAATAAAATAAAATAAATTTCATAATATATATTATAAGGATCCAAATGGTCATTATCTAGTCCCTTGGATGATTATGGTCATGATATACATGACCAATGATATTTGGTCATTTTTTTGGGACTTTGTATGGTTAGTTGGATTTTAATAAAAATTGTTTTATGGATTTCTCATCAATTAATTATTTGTTATACCATCAAAGTATACGACATTAAGGTAATTATTTATTTCATAAAAATTTAAAATAAATTTTCATAATGTATTTAATAATTTTATATTTCCATGTACTATTTATTTTCAATGATATCACCTTGTTATCCCAGTATTAATATTATTATAATTATACGAAATGTGAGTTTAACATTTTTTCACTTTCATGGGTTTTATTAATATATATGTAATTTTAATTGTAATGTCCCCATTGAATGACTAAGTTTCGAAAAAAATATGTTAAGACTGTAATTTTATTCATTAAATGGTATTTTTGAATATTTTAGTGTAATGTTTTTATTCTTGTCATATTATTTGTTAAACTAATTTACCCGATTTACCATTAATTGTGGTAAATAAAAAATATAGTAGTTACTATTTCTATTATGAAAATATAGAAGGTACCTATTTACATAATTTGTACCTTATGAATCAAAATATGAAATCCATTTTTCTAAATTGAAAACACATATGTGGATGAAATTAATTTAAAATTAATTCCCGTTGTCAAAAGTAGAAAGTAGGTTTTTAAAAAGTAAAAACTATAAAAAAATAACATGTGTTTATGTAAAATTTGAATGTGAAATTAAATATAATTACTAACATTACATTAAAGGATAAAAAACACATTCCAATCAAAAATTAAATCCAATTAAAAACATAATATAACTATACAAATAAATTTGACGAATATGCTGTTGTGAATTAAAATGCAGTATTTTTTACTATTCATTAAAATATGAGTTTTATGAAAAAAATATCAAAAATTCAACCAAAGTAAATATTGACGTCCCTATTCCAAATAATATGTTTATTTTGTAAAATATAATACATAAAAGAGTAAAAAACTATATTTGAAATGGGTGCACCATCAAAAGGAAGCAAACCTGCATTTTTTAAAAATACATCTTTTATCCAAAAAATTGAATTTGTTCTTATATCATGTTCTAAGAAATACATAATAAGAATATTAACATTATATAAAACGAAATATAGGGTTAATAATATTCATTAAGTCTAGTTTATATCCCATTAAATAATAATATTTTATTAATATATCATTGTTTAGTGAAAATCATAATTACATACAACGCAAGCTATCAAGGAAGGTTTCTCTTCCGTGTAATGAAAGAAAATTTAGTGTTACATGTAGTGAAATATTCCTTTTGTGTTTTGTATAGAATTATCCAAACATAGTTCTTCTATATATTTAACAAAATATATACTTAGTGTTGTGTGAAATGACTTCTATCAAAAGAACATGAAATTATTGGTAATGTAATAAAAGAATAGTGTTATGTATACTGCAAGATAATATAGAATTACGTATAGAACAATCTAATAATGGTGTAGAGTAAAAAAAAATACATTAATGAAATTGAAAACAATATATCTTTTAAAATCTCATGGTTTTACAAATAGTTCCTTGAATATGTAATGAATTTTTTGACACTCCATGTAGGGATTGGAAAAAAAAATTATACAAAAAGTGACCACCTTTTCCTAATAGTTTTTTCGTAAATTAGTTAATTCTAGAACCTTAATATGTCAATTTTTAAATGATGATACATGGACCATTCATATCATGCACTAAAACATGTTATGGTTTGATTTGAATGGGTATCATATATTGGATCATAAAGAGTATCATCCCTTATGGCTAGAATATGATACCCATCTAAGTCAACCATTTTATGTGATATATACAATTGAAATAGAAAAAATTAAAAAAGAAAATTAAATATAAAGTGAAACTAGTTATCCATTACCTGTTGAACAAAGACTTAGAACCAAAACTAACCTTATTAGTGGGTAGAGGGATATCTAATACCTTCTCAAGTCCTATTATGGTCTCTTTCTATCATATGGACATGGATTTTTAAGAAGTTATAGAGTCTTGATTATGCTTATAGGAAGTATTTAGTAACTATACTAGTTTCTTAATTTAAATCTTCTCAATTAATTAAATATTTTCTAAGGTGTGTGTTTGGAATTGAAGTACAATTCCTCCATATCATCCTCTAGTTGCGTGCTCTAAAGGTGGTAAAGACCATGATCTTATGATGAAGTTCCTAGATCCACCATTGATTCCTTATATAGTTACACCTATGGAACCTCTTACTATTAAATATATGAGAATTTATTCCTAGTTCCGAGAGGTATATTTTGCGTATGTGGTGGTCTATGTAAGGTATAGTTCATCCTTCCCTGAGTATGGAAGAGTTGACATTGGAATTATTGCAGAAGCATCCTACCACCTTTTTAAGGGATGGAATACCTCATTATGTGGAGTCTTGTATTGATGTAATCCTTCTATATTCGAGCATCTATAGACACCTCCATTGTGAAGGGTCGAGCAATTAACTTATATGATACATGATTTTGTTAAGCGGTGGTGGGATATAATTACCCAGGAATATCATTATAGTGATATGGTATGGGTGTATTTCCCGGAGATCTTCCATGATTACATATTTCCCCAGACTCTAAGGGCTAACTAAGACAGATAATTCATGAACTTGTATCAAGGGAGTATTTTAGTTATGGAATACTCTTATTGTTTTACAAAGCTATAGTGATTTTCGCCTACTATAGCTTTTGATGATATTATAACCACCATAAAATTCGAGGATGTGCTGGTTTACCCCTTCAAGACATAGGTCAATCTATTCAGGTTGATTAATATTAATGAAATTGTCACCCGTGACCTTATTGCATTGAGAAATATGTGGGACGATATTGGTTTGGGTCAGGTCAGTTCATCACATAAATCTTGACATGCTTCTTCTCCTAGGTGAAAGAGGATTTTTTATATTACTCATGAAGGTTGTAGTAATCAGGCTCATCATGTAGTTAGTTTTGTTATTTATCAATAGTGTGATAAACTGGGACATAGAAGACCATAGTACTCATGGGATCCACTTAAGTGAAGAGTTTGTGGAAAGATGGGGCATATCCATCACTTATACAATAGTTTCCATCCGGTTCCTAGTGAGAGGGGATCTACACATACTCTTCGGTTAGTAGTAGATCTAGAAGGATCATGACATGTAGGAAGTTGGAATACCATTAGCCCTTTGGGACAAAGTGGTGGTTGAGGAAGGGGAAGTGAGGCTTATGATTATTACTTCCAGAAGAGCATGCATGATCCGGGTAGCCATGTAGTGACTCTGGGCCATAATACAACATGTTACATGTAATCCATCCTATGTGGGAGGGGCAGAGTGCCTACATTTCTACATTATGAGGTACTATTCTAGTAGCCTTTGTAATAACCCAATGTTTTATCAATTAAATTAACTTCTTATAATTATTCTTATACTATAATAATTTAATATTACATATAGAACACAATAAAAACCTTTTAAATGAATATTGATTAAAATAAAAGGTATCTCTAAATGTTTGGAAATGTGTTCTGATGAAATAGTAACATGACCTTTGGAATAGTAAAGTGACCCTTATAAATATTAAATCAACCAATTTAATAGTAACCTCACTAATGAAAGAATACATAAAATTTATCCATCTTGTAATTGAGAATAAGATATAGTTGAAACGTTACGGTCGATCCCTTTTTTTAAGGAAAAGAAAATACAAAATGTAAAAGGATGGGGTCATGCAAGAATCCTTTCCCCCATGCCAAGAGACACATTCTGATTGGAATCATCATAATCACAATACTTTTCAGAATCAAATTTTATAGTACCATGAGACCTGGTAACCATAGTCAGCTTCTTAGTAGGATTAATATTTTCTTTGTCCTGCTTTCTATGTAGGAACTGGTTGAAAACCTTCATCTTCCACAACAACATTTTTCCCTTTGTACAATACCTGACTATAAGATGATGTTTTCGGGAATCATCCTCAATATCATCCCATTTTTCATAGATTCCATTTTTTTCCTTAACTTATTGATCTCTAATTGAATCCTTGAATGAATACCATAATAACATGGATTTTTTTCCATAAAATACAGGAGCGGATCATCGTATTGTGTCGCCCTTAGTCACTTCGGGCACAAACATAAGTGACATCTCCCCTAACCCATGAGTCTCATGTTACAGTCCCTTTCCCACATTACTAGTGGGTTGTTCATAACTAGAAGGGACTACATTGGTTTGGGACGTATGATTCCTCAATTTCTTATTACAAGATGCTTCATGGTGCCCTTATAATGAACAAAAGGGGAAATTCACATTCCTGTGACATTTATCTTTTATAGGACCAATAGATTGTAAGTATATAAAAATTTCAAGAAGTATTTAATATTCCACTTTTAAAGGGATATCATTCTAAAATGATGAAAAAAAAAATTATAGATCAATATAGATCTCAAATAAACCTCCACTAGTATCATTATATAATGTCTAAATTTGGAAACCTCCATTTTCTTATCCATTTTGGTAATAATTCTCAAAGAAGAGGAAATATTGAAAATGATATTTGGATGCTACAAAATCCAATTATGTCCAAGAATTTTAATTTATTCCTGAACTCTAGTATTTTTTATGGAAAATGGATTAAAATGAAAATCCCACTCTTAAAAACCTATCATACTTGGTTTTATGGAATTTGAGCCGATCCCCCATACCATTCGCTTTAGGTCCTCAGAAGAAAATGTGATGTGAAAGAAACCACAACCCCTGGGAATAAATATCCATTCAGAAAAACCCCATATTGAGACCAAACTCTGAACCACATCATCATGCCTCCAAGACTTACCTCTAGCAGGAAGACCAATCCTATAAATTATAGAGCACTCACATATTTTAAATCTATCAAGATTCTCAACTCGGTTAGCAGTCACACATGCATTTTCACCTTTATTTACCATTCACTCTGATGAAATTTACTTTACCTATATAAAATAACCCTGGTTGAGAATGCTATATTGGGACTGGCCGGTTATCAGATTTCCCAATTTCACTTCATGGAAACACTTACATGGGTGTGTCACTACATACCTAAAAACTAAAACACCAGTACCGTGTGATTTGTGAAAATTATCACATAAATGACCTCTTGGTCTCATAAAAAGTCCAAAACCACTCATATAAAGAGTCTCTCAAGGAAGATATATTCAAGAGGTAAATTCCCCTTTTATTTTCTTTTATTTTCTTTTCAAGTTCCTTTTCTTTTATTTCTATCCTCACATATCCTCATCCAAATGGTGTGATAACTACAGTTACATACATGGAATTAAATTTTGTTTTGATAAAGTTATAATTCATCATAATATTTCCTTTACCCTTTATTTATACTATAAATTAAAACACCATCTATGATGTGTTAATTAATCACATTCAAGGACGACGTGTTTTCTATTTATTTTACCATCTTAAATTGTTTCCATGATAACAATGTTATGGTTTAAATAGACTATAATAGATGTATTATGTCTAATTTATGGTTTTTGGAATCTTTTTAACACATGATATAAATTTATAAAGGAAAATGTGTTCTTTGTGATAAAAAACCACCAATTAACCAAAACGATTGTCATTAAAGTCTTATATAATGATTTATATTCAGTCCCAATAACTAAAGGAATTTTAACACCATGTAATCATTTAGATGATCACTAATAACATACATCCAATTCTGGACAACCAATCTCATATTATATGTTTATGGTTACATGTATACAAGTAAACCAACAATGAAAACTAAGGGAAAAATGCTCCCAAAAGATGAAACTGAACCTCTTAACCAATAAAAAATAACATGAATGAACAGAAAAAAGTTATAATAAAAATATTAAATGTATAAGAGGTTCTAGAAATATTACTTAATGAATTAAAGTTTCTTATCCCGAACATTAATATCAAGTGAATGACATCGTTGTACATAATGTTGAAGATTCTACCTGAACCTCCATTATTATTTCAGGTAGTTGTATCTTTATTTTTACCCAAATGAAGATATACATTCTTTTTGATAACATATTATAAATTATTTGCATATTCTCTAAACTGATGAATCATAATCCATTCATCATTCTCTTTTAGGGATGTAAATGTTTTCAAATTATTTCTACATAAATTATTCCCGATAACCAAGCCCTTTTAAGGGATCTTTCTATATTCTTAACAATTTTCATGCACACTTCATAATATGTATTAATAAATAATTAATTTTATAAAACCAATATTTTTATTATGAAAAAAATTCATGGTTCAATTATGGTTTTATATAAAATATTATTCCATTTTATCTTTTAAATAACCTTTGATATTTTTCATTAGACATCACTAAAATGTTTTAATTATAAATAATAATAAGTAATATTTTTACATTTTGTTACATCATGTTCAAGTAAAATATTATTGTATAATTCTATTATAACCTATTATTTTCCATTCATGATATAATTCATTTTCTTCATGGATATTTTTATGATACTCCAATTTTTTCTGCTTTATTGTAGGATTATGAAAACCAATTCTTACCATGGATAAACTTTATGTTTATGTATGATTATATATGTGGAAATAATTTTCCTGAACATGTTATAAGTGATTACCCAAATATTAATCCAATTAATTGGTTATATTTGAGTCTCAAGATATGTTATGTGAAACAATCTTAATGTTTATCAATGACTCGTGAAACCATGTGCAATTCTCTTAGAATTTAACATTAACATGTGCTCCTCTTTATGAAAAGAGTATTGAATCTTGTTATTTCATGTTTTATATTGCAGAAACATTGCTAATACTCCATGTTTATATGATCCCATGTTCATATGTTATGATTTTATATGATCCCTAACTTTCTAAATATTTATGTCATTCCTTCTAACCCATGTGCTAATGATTTATTCTTTTGTTCATTCTCTAACTTGAATTTTTATCCCATCCATTTGTTCGTGTTATTCTTATGTTATCCTATGAAGATGAATGGTAACAATGTATGTTATGATCTATTTATAAAAATTAGATAAATAAATATCTTATTTAGTCCCATGTTTTTAGTTTTATGTACATCATCTTCTATGTTACTAAACTTTACGATCATTGGCTTGTAATATGATGTTTTATTATTCTTAAAATCATGTAATGATAGTTGTAAAAGGATAGAGACATCATAGTTGGTATCATAGGATATCATAGTGTTTTTTGAGATTTGGAATAAATCACATTAGTAAGAACCATGTGGATGTGAATAATTATATGAAAACATACATAAATTTTGGTAGGTTAAGATTAAGTGTTTTATCAAGAAAATAAATCCATGTTTTGATACGAACACATGGATGTGGATCTGGAATAAATATAAATTGGGGTAAAACCCAAAATGCTTCTTTCAGTTATAATTTAATGGGAAATGGTTCACGACAATGGTCCTTGATACACTCATTGTTTGAAACTCTAAAGATATACACATTGGTAAAATTATAATCTTAGAATAAATAATTATTTGAAAAAAATAATATCACGAGAATAAATGTGAAGAAATAGATCATGGGTATCCTAGATTGAAGCCTAGGGAATCATGAGTTAGGATATATGTTTTCATTAAGATTTTATCCTTTTATGTTTAAATATTTTTTTATGCTTATTAGCTCAATATTAAAGTCCTCTAATTTAATGTTCATTTTTCTTAGTTAATAGTGGGAAATAGAAGACGACACACCAATAAAAAATGTGACAGGAAATGTAAAGATTTCCTTAATGATAATCCTCATATGGTGGGAACTGGTGCTCAAAAAGTTATGATAATACTTACTCGACAGGCTCAAGTGATGAATAATAACTTAAATCATGTGGAACACCCTCCTAATCAATGGAAAGAGATTTTTTTTGTTCAGTACTTCATATGACAAAGGCCTCCCATGTTTAGTGGACCTTTCGACCCCCTCCTCACAAAACAGTGGGTTAAATCCACTGAAAAAATATGCAGTGTCCTCTAGTGCTAAGAAAAAGAGAAAATCATATGGGCTATGCCACAACCCATCCTCGGGGCCCGTGCCGTGACTACCCCATGCCCGCCTTCCATAGGCCAGGGGCTGGCGACTAGCACCAACAGCGTAAATCCTGATTAAAAGGGAAGACATTGCCATTATAAAAGTAAACAAACACAATAGAGTATGAAACAAAAGTAACCACTAAGTAATACTAAATAAAAAAGTAAGTGATGAAAAGTAAATGGGATAGTATATGAACCCAACTGTTGTAACACCCCAAGATTTCATAGTGTGTTATTTCTTCAAAATAATTCAATAACTTGCACTACACGCAACACCGAGTTCAATCACACCATGACTTACAAAAAAAAGCCATTCAAAAGAGGTTATGAATAGTATTATCTAAATTTTAAACTTTATATAATCCTTATAATTTTATAATCCATATTATGAGTTTCTTAGATATAATGCAAGAACAAATTCATTTTCAGTATTGCACTTTTATCAACTTTTAAAAGTGAACCCTTTTTAAATACAATATTTTAAACTTTTTGACTAAATGGGGACATCAAAAAATTTAAAATGAAACATCCCAAGCTTCCACGGTACGCTTTCCTTTGAATAATACAGTAGCCTGTGTTGTACGCAACTTCGAGTTTTAACACACACCACAATCGATCAAACTAGCCGTTATGAATAGTAATACCTAATTTTTGAAATTATATATATTTTATATTTCAAAATGGACTTCATTTTTGGATTCGGAATATTGAATTTAGCCTAAGGTGAAATTTTGGTACATTTCGGATAACTTTCATATTTTGATGAATAGTGAAAATTACTAAATTTTAATTAAAAACAACTTTTTTAATCAAAATAATTAATAGTGATAAATTGTGAATTTGAGTGGTTTTAAAGTATATTTAGAATATATTTTTACCATTTAATATAATTTTGGTCATTGGACATAATTTTACAATTAAACCGAACATAAACAAGTGTCAATCTTTTGATAGTTATTACCTCTTAAAAACACGCTTTTTGTTTTGACAGCGGGAATTAATTTTAAATTAATTTCTGCCACTTCTGTGTTTTGAATTTAGGAAAATGGATTCCATATTTGGAATCAGGATGTTCAAATTGTGTAAATAGGTAACTTTTATTTTTAGACATTTTGAATAGTTACTGTGGTAAATATTTTATTTACCATGGTTAAAGGGTAAATCCGGTAAATAAGGGTTAAAAAAATAATATTATAATAATAATAAATTACCCTAAAACGTGTCTTAACCCTATTGGTTGATACATGGTCGACCATGGGCATCTTTGGGTCTATTTTGGGACCCCATGGATCCACTTGTAAGTGATAATGACACATTATATTAATAAAGTTAAAATAAAAATAAAAATGGCATAAGCTTACATCTTTTAGAAGAACAATTTTTACATAGGGTTATACATGTTGTATTTTCGATTATAAATATTCATTAGAAAGATAAAAAGATTTCCTACATAATGATATTTTATTTATAATTTTTAGACATTAAATAATTTATTTTATTTATGACACAATGATGATGCAGTAATTACTAAAATAGTGAAAAATTAAAATAATTGATCTTATAAATACCCAAATAATTATAATATGAATCTTTTAATGAATTAAACTAATTTTCTATGATAATATGATATATTAGGATTGATTTAATTGACTTTTTTCGAAGTAATCAATCTGTTAGGAGTTTCACAAAAATCAACTATTGAATAGTGTCAAAATTGACATAAAAGAGTTCTTAAAACAAATATTATATTATTAATTGATATTAAATTCCTAAAAATCTAAGGTTCGGCCAAAAGACTTATATTATGATAGGTTCCTCATTAATGGACCACTTGGGGGTCTCTTGGATGTATATAGTACGTTTATTAACCATATTATATAAAAATACAAAGAGACATTGTAAAAGTGAAACTAATTAACTTAGAGTTAATACTTAAAGATAAGGTTAATATAAGTACCCAAACCTGTCTAAATTCTATTGGTTGAGTGGTTTTCGACCTATCCCCACCTTAACCTTTTAATAGTCAACTTTGGAGCCATTAGAAACCGAATATGAATTTATTATAAATTAATATTTCTAGCTTTTCCAAAGGTGCCCCTCACCCCTCTTATAAAAGGGCACTCCTCCTTCTCATTTCTTCACACCTCTCAAGCCACTTGGCTCGTCCAAACTCTGCCCAACTAAGCTCCCCACATCCCTCTCCTCCTCCTTGAAGCTTTCCCTTAGGCAAAAATCATTTCAAGAAGTCCTTTGGTTCCAACCAAAGTGAGTTACCTAAATTAAAGGTAACGATTTCTCTTAAATTATTTTCATTTATTTTGCCTCTTCAACCCCCAAAATCTTTTTATTTCCCTTCTTTTGTAACAACACCAGTATCCTAAATATACTAGAATGTTTTTATAAGAAGGATTCAAACTACACATACACACAACTCCATCTAATGGATGATGAACATAATGTTTCTGTGGATGGCAAACTAACGCCTCACGAAACGATGATTGTTCAAATACATCTTACCACCTCTAATGGTGGCCATTATGATGTCACTGTAATTAAATATGATATTAAGGATATATATTTTATATATAATCTTCTGAAATTCCATTTTATTTCATACCATTATTCGTTTCATGTTGTATATACATACGATAATTTCATTTGAGGAAGTGCGGACTACCGCCCCCTTAAAATGATATGACACATTCATACCAAACATGGAACGTATAAAGGATGGTGTTAATGAACTTATGTAACATATATAAAATATTATATTATACTGGAATAGTAATATACCTATGTATAATTTGGATTCGATTCTTTTAAAATAAAAAAAATGGAAGTAGCGTTCGTGCGTACGTACGGACTACCGTCTCCACGAACGCGATGAGATTCATTCTCCATCGTATCCATTCAAGTATAATTATCATTTTATGATTTAAAAATGATGTTTAAGGACTTTATATCATTCTGGATATGAATAATGTACAACCTATCCTTTACAAACATGTCTTACGTAACAAAACATACAAAAGAAAACAAGAAAGTTCACACCCGAAACAACGATAATACTAAGATATTATTATCAAATCAATATTAAAAGATCATATATGATATCATATTGATGTATATGATTATTGTATAATTTAATAACAATGTTTTAATTATTATACAGGAGGTTAACATACCATCGACTAAGAGAAAGTTCAAGGTAAGGGTTATTTCACAATCTCTTCATTATCCGAGGTTGTTTATATGTAATAATCTACTGGGATCTCTTTATCATCCACATACATGTTTCTTAAAAATGTATTTCAAAACATTTTTACTATTTACAAGAATATGGGTTAAAGTCATTTATACCCTTTTTGACTTTTTATAAGAGGTTTATAAAGGAATCTTTCCTTCGTTTTCAAAACAAGGTCTTTTTTAACCTTTTCGACAGAATTGAGGTAAGAATGTTTTTTTTAACTTATACGGCGGGTGCGGTTATTTTACGCCATCATAAAATCTTCAAAGTTTTCCTTACAAGCTTATAAGAATATTTTCAGGAAAATGTTTTATTTTATATGGCTCTTAAATGATTTCAAAAATAGAAAGAGATACTTCTCTAAAAAGTGTTTTGATTTCATCTATGTCAACATCCTTTAATGGATTTTACGCTTATTTGATGTTGATTTATTATAATACAAAACTTCTATATTGTATTGAAGGTTTTGTGATATGTTTGACTGTGGATGTGCTATTTTATACCATTCATAGTTTATGGTGAAACTATTGACATTTCGTATGCTAGTTTTAATCCGAATGTTTATGTTATATTTCAAACTTTTCTTCAGATGAATGTGCTAAACAAGTATGTTCCGGGTTGGGGACCGGTAAAAGTAATCCCTCCAGGTTGGGGACTGGTAAA
The DNA here is from genome assembly GCA_963277665.1 of Viscum album. Lineage (NCBI taxonomy): Eukaryota > Viridiplantae > Streptophyta > Magnoliopsida > Santalales > Viscaceae > Viscum > Viscum album. The sequence goes on from OY728156.1 coordinate 103,656,072, forward strand.
AGTAAGCCCTCCAGGTTGGGGACTGGTTAAAGTAAGCCCTCCAGGTTAGGGACTGGTAAAAGTATGCCCTCCGGGTTGGTGTCCGGTTATTAGAGGCACTCCGGGTTGGTGTCCGGTTATTAGAGGCACTCCGGGTTGGTGTCCGGTTATTAGAGGCACTCCGGGTTGGGTTCCGGTTAGAAGTAACCCCTAGGTCTTGGGATGAGGCCTAGACAATGAAATTAACATTTGACATTATGCATTCCATAATTATGAAAGTGGTTATTTATTTTTGCATGTGATTATTCGATTAGTAGAATATCCTTGTGAATAAGTAAATGGCATTATTTCATTTTACTTTTTCCATACTATGTTGAAGTTCAAGTTTAAAAGGCTTTTGTTTTAGTAATGCATTGCCTTAAATGTTTATTATTATTTATGAAAGTTTCCGCTATATTGTTATCCTTACTGGGCATTTGAGCTCACCCCTTTTCTATGTTTTATTTTTCCCAGGATGTGAAGAAGTAAGTTAGGAATGACCTGCAGGGATTTTATGAGGGGTTAATAGTGTGGATTGTGGAAACATTATGTTGTTGTATTAGTTTCTCATTTTATGATGTAATGTAAAACTTATGAATATATCTAGTGTTTCCAAGGCTACTAAACCAATCGGTCTTTCGAGATTTTGATCTTTCTTGTGATCATGCCAATGTTACGAAGTAATGCACCGACTCTGGGTAGCTGGGGTCGGGGCGTTACAGTTGGTATCAGAGGAAGTTTAGTACAAACCTTGGAAGCTAGATTTAGATAAACTCTGATTAGAGCACGTAGACCTAAGATGAACTTTGAGGATTAGTATAGAAGAACTTCCTATAATTTTGGTATTGTAGAGATTTTGTGAGTTTTCTGAGCAATACATCCCTGTCTGGATACGAGCAGGTAGAGGCGGCTCTGGCACAGATGTACCTAGGGGTAAAACCCGAAAACACCGCTTTGAGCTAGACTCGAACGGGAACTGGTGCACGACAACGGGCCTTGCTGCACTCTTGGTTACGACACTCCCGGGGGATATGCTTAGGATAACTCTCATTTTCTTTACAAATCATTATGAAGGGTTTATGAGTATATACTTCCTCAAAGAAAACATTTTTATGATTATGGATTATATCCATAAATAGTTCAATTTATGTTAAGTGTTTTATGAGTATGGTATTATGTATTTCGATTCATAAACTGATCTAGTGTATTCCATTGTTTAGAAATGGCGCCCAGTAGAAGGAATGAGAACTCTAGAAATACACATGATCCAAAGAGAAGGAAGGATCATATCTTTCATGGTCTTAAGCTAGAATTTATAAGAGAAATAGTCTCCCATGTATTATCAACATATGAAGAAATAATATCATGTGTTGATAAGATAAGTAAAGAGTTTACTGAGTCCTATGGCTTTGAAGGGAAGCAAGAGAAGAAAAGGATAGCAGAGAGAAAGATGGATAAAGGGAAGAGGGAAAAAAAGAATTTTCCCATATGTGTTAACTGTGGAAAGAAACACCCTGGAACTTGCCTGAAAGGAATGAGAGTTTGTTATAAGTATGGAGGAAAAGGGCACAAAGTACGTGACTGTAAGGGTAAGAAAATGGTTTCAAATGTACAATGCTTCATTTGCAAGGAGTTTGGACACTACGCGAACCTATGTCCCAGTCATCAGACTATGCCGCAAATTATGCTATTGGATAATAATCAAGTTATGATACTACCACAGATGAAGAGGAATGATTAGAGTTCTTATGTTGATTATGTCAATTGAGTGTTGTATCAACAATGTACTTGTTATAATAATTATGGAGTATATAAGGATTGTACTGCAGTACTATTTCATTAAGGACTTGAGATTGTGTGGAACAAAGAAAAGTGACTCAATAGAAGGTTAAATTTTTGGAAAATATATGGTTGAGAGAAAGATAAACCATAATATGGTTCTGATACCGAAGTAGTGATTTTAGAATAATACATGATTGATTTGGATAAATTATATTGGATATTCTTGACTACCTTGAAGCTGATATTCCATCATTGTGGGGTTTAAAACATTTTTGGATTGATGAATTATATCCAGCATTCTATATGGAATAAGGGAGCATGAATGTAATCAATAAGGATTATGGTAAATCAGGATGTTTCAGTGTTTTAAAAGAATACATGATGAAGGAATTAATATTCTATTACAGGGTAAAAAGGATCTACATTATGTTTACCTTCCTTATAAATGTTGGACTGTGAGTTTGGACAGAAGTATTTTGGATAAATTCTAAGTTTGATATTAATTTTGGACTGCCATAAAAGGACAACCCGGAGGTCAGGCGGCAACCCGTCGCGTCCGGCAAAGCTGCGAGACTTGAACCCGCAACCGAAGGGCGACAAGGGTGTATCACCTACCACTGGCCCACGAGATGTCCTGGATTAAATAATTTAGTTTTTATTAAAAGATCTTGTAGATGAATTATAAATTCGATTATTTTGGAACCCTATACGAATAGTGTAAATAGATTTTTTTTACGTTCTATTATGTTTTTGAGTGAAAGATGAGTTTGTGGTAGAAATTTATTAATGGATAAAACTCTAATTATAAAGTATGTATACCTCCTTATGATCTTAGCCAATCTCATAAATAAATTCCACAATTTTAAGAAAAGGAACTTAGAACAAAAATGTTGTCCTAGATGGTACCTTAAATCATCACAAATTTATGGCTTTGGGATTGTTGGCCTTTTCATAGCCATGTTCTCTACCACTCTCCATCAGATAATTGATGGTTAGATTTTTCTTCCATATCCATATTTTCCTACATGGAACCCTAGTATGTGTTATTTTCGGTAATCTTCATACTTTCGGCTCTTTATTTTAAATAGAGGCCTCATTAATTCATTTTTTGATGTGGGATTTCAACTAGGATATTTTGAAACGTCAAAATTGTGTTATCCTAATACCCTATGTTTTGTTGAACCGATGGTATTTCAAATCATCATAGATTGATGAATTTAAGGACCTCAATTTTATACTTGTTTGTGATTGATGACCTCAATCACTACCTATAAATATTTACGTTTTTCCTCCAATTATATGTCTCTAAATGCCACCAATGTTCTCCTAATCGAGATCATAATTTGGTGGTGACCCTTTAATTTCTCTTTTCCTCATATTAAGACTAAATTTTAGTAAACCAATTTCCGATGTGGGTTTTCCCACAAATATATTTTCTATTTTCAACCTTTTATTTTCGAAGAACAATTTAAAATTGCGAGGACGCAATTTATTGAAGGAGGGGAGAATGTAACACCCCAAGATTTCATAGTGTGGTATTTCTTCAAAATAATTCAATAACCTGCACTACACGCAACACCGAGTTCAATCACACCATGACTTACAAAAAAAAGCCATTCAAAAGAGGTTATGAATAGTATTATCTAAATTTTAAACTTTATATAATCCTTATAATTTTAGAATCCATATTATGAGTTTCTTAGATATAATGCAAGAACAAATTCATTTTCAGTATTGCACTTTTATCAACTTTTAATAGTGAACCCTTTTTAAATACAATATTTTAAACTTTTTGACTAAATGGGGACATCAAAAAATTTAAAATGAAACATCCCAAGCTTCCACAGTACGCTTTCCTTTGAATAATACAGTAGCGTGTGTTGTACGCAACTTCGAGTTTTAACACACACCACAATCGATCAAACTAGCCGTTATGAATAGTAATACCTAATTTTTGAAATTATATATATTTTATATTTCAAAATGGACTTCATTTTTGGATTCGGAATATTGAATTTAGCCTAAGGTGAAATTTTGGTACATTTCGGATAACTTTCATATTTTGATGAATAGTGAAAATTACTAAATTTTAATTAAAAACAACTTTTTTAATCAAAATAATTAATAGTGATAAATTGTGAATTTGAGTGGTTTTAAAGTATATTTAGAATATATTTTTACCATTTAATATAATTTTGGTCATTGGACATAATTTTACAATTAAACCGAACATAAACAAGTGTCAATCTTTTGATAGTTATTACCTCTTAAAAACACGCTTTTTGTTTTGACATCGGGAATTAATTTTAAATTAATTTCTGCCACTTCTGTGTTTTGAATTTAGGAAAATGGATTCCATATTTGGAATCAGGATGTTCAAATTGTGTAAATAGGTAACTTTTATTTTTAGACATTTTGAATAGTTACTGTGGTAAATATTTTATTTACCATGGTTAAAGGGTAAATCCGGTAAATAAGGGTTAAAAAAATAATATTATAATAATACTAAATTACCCTAAAACGTGTCTTAACCCTATTGGTTGATACATGGTCGACCATGGGCATCTTTGGGTATATTTTGGGACCCCATGGATCCACTTGTAAGTGATAATGACACATTATATTAATAAAGTTAAAATAAAAATAAAAATGGCATAAGCTTACATCTTTTAGAAGAACAATTTTTACATAGGGTTATACATGTTGGAGTTTCGATTATAAATATTCATTAGAAATCTAAAAAGATTTCCTACATAATGATATTTTATTTATAATTTTTAGACATTAAATAATTTATTTTATTTATGACACAATGATGATGCAGTAATTACTAAAATAGTGAAAAATTAAAATAATTGATCTTATAAATACCCAAATAATTATAATATGAAACTTTTAATGAATTAAAATAATTTTCTATGATAATATGATATATTAGGATTGATTTAATTGACTTTGTTAGAAGTAATCAATCTGTTAGGAGTTTCACAAAAATCAACTATTGAATAGTGTCAAAATTGACATAAAAGAGTTCTTAAAACAAATATTATATTATTAATTGATATTAAATTCCTAAAAATCTACGGTTCGGCCAAAAGACTTATATTATGATAGGTTCCTTATTAATGGACCACTTGGGGGTCGCTTGGATGTATATAGTAAGTTTATTAACCATATTATATAAAAATACAAAGAGACATTGTAAAAGTGAAACTAATTAACTTAGAGTTAATACTTAAAGATAAGGTTAATATAAGTACCCAAACCTGTCTAAATTCTATTGGTTGAGTGGTTTTCGACCTATCCCCACCTTAACCTTTGAATAGTCAACTTTGGAGCCATTAGAAACCGAATATGAATTTATTATAAATTAATATTTCTAGCTTTTCCAAAGGTGCCCCTCACCCCTCTTATAAAAGGGCACTCCTCCTTCTCATTTCTTCACACCTATCAAACCACTTGGCTCGTCCAAACTCTGCCCAACTAAGCTCCCCACATCCCTCTCCTCCTCCTTGAATCTTTCCCTTAGGCAGAAAGCATTTCAAGAAGTCCTTTGGTTCCAACCAAAGTGAGTTACCTAAATTAAAGGTAACGATTTCTCTTAAATTATTTTCATTTATTTTGCCTCTTCAACCCCCAAAATCTTTTTATTTCCCTTCTTTTGTAACAACACCAGTATCCTAAATATACTAGGATGTTTTTATAAGAAGGATTCAAACTAAACATACACAAAACTCCATCTAATGGATGATGAACATAATGTTTCTGTGGATGGCAAACTAACGCCTCACGAAACGATGATTGTTCAAATACATCTTACCACCTCTCATGGTGGCCATTATGATGTCACTGTAATTAAATATGATTTTAAGGATATATATTTTATATATAATCTTCTGAAATTCCATTTTATTTCATACCATTATTCGTTTCATGTTGTACATACATACGATAATTTCATTTGAGGAAGTGCGGACTACCGCCCCCTTAAAATGATATGACTCATTCATACCACACATGGAACGTATAAAGGATGGTGTTAATGAACTTATGTAACATATATAAAATATTATATTATACTGGAATAGTAATATACCTATGTATCATTTGGATTCGATTCTTTTAAAATAAAAAAAATGGAAGTAGCGTTCGTGCGTACGTACGGACTACCGTCTCCACGAACGCGATGAGATTCATTCTCCATCGTATCCATTCAAGTATAATTATCATTTTATGATTTAAAAATGATGTTTAAGGACTTTATATCATTCTGGATATGAATAATGTACAACCTATCCTTTACAAACATGTCTTACGTAACAAAACATACAAAAGAAAACAAGAAAGTTCACACCCGAAACAACGATAATACTAAGATATTATTATCAAATCAATATTAAAAGATCATATATGATATCATATTGATGTATATGATTATTGTATAATTTAATAACAATGTTTTAATTATTATACAGGAGGTTAACATACCATCGACTAAGAGAAAGTTCAAGGTAAGGGTTATTTCACAATCTCTTCATTATCCGAGGTTGTTTATATGTAATAATCTACTGGGATCTCTTTATCATCCACATCCATGTTTCTTAAAAATGTATTTCAAAAAAATTTTACTATTTACAAGAATATGGGTTAAAGTCATTTATACCCTTTTTGACTTTTTATAAGAGGTTTATAAAGGAATCTTTCCGTCGTTTTCAAAACAATGTATTTTTTAACCTTTTCGACAGAATTGAGGTAAGAATGTTTTTTTTAACTTATACGGCGGGTGCGGTTATTTTACACCGTTATAAAATCTTCAAAGCTTTCCTTACAAGCTTACAAGAATATTTTCAAGAAAATGTTTTATTTTATATGGCTCTTAAATGATTTCAAAAATAGAAAGAGATATTTCTCTAAAAAGTGTTTTGATTTCATCTATGTCAACATCCTTTAATGGATTTTACGCTTATTTGAAGTTGATTTATTATAATACAAAACTTCTATATTGTATTGAAGGTTTTGTGATATGTTTGACTGTGGATGTGCTATTTTATACCATTCATAGTTTATGGTGAAACTATTGACATTTCGTATGCTAGTTTTAATCCGAATGTTTATGTTATATTTCAAACTTTTCTTCAGATGAATGTGCTAAACAAGTATGTTCCGGGTTGGGGACCGGTAAAAGTAAGCCCTCCAGGTTGGGGACTGGTAAAAGTAAGCCCTCCAGGTTGGGGACTGGTTAAAGTAAGCCCTCCAGGTTAGGGACTGGTAAAAGTATGCCCTCCGGGTTGGTGTCCGGTTATTAGAGGAACTCCGGGTTGGTGTCCGGTTATTAGGGGCACTCCGGGTTGGTGTCCGGTTATTAGAGGCACTCCGGGTTGGGTTCCGTTTAGAAGTAACCCTTAGGTCTTGGGATGAGGCCTAGACAATGAAATTAACGTTTGACATTATGCATTCCATAATTATGAAAGTGGTTATTTATTTTTGCATGTGATTATTCGATTAGTAGAATATCCTTGTGAATAAGTAAATGGTATTATTTCATTTTACTTTTTCCATACTATGTTGAAGTTCAAGTTTAAAAGGCTTTTGTTTTAGTAATGCATTGCCTTAAATGTTTATTCTTATTTATGAAAGTTTCCGCTATATTTTTATCCTTACTGGGCATTTGAGCTCACCCCTTTTCTATGTTTTATTTTTCCCAGGATGTGAAGAAGTAAGTTATGAATGACCTGCAGGGATTTTATGAGGGGTTAATAGTGTGGATTGTGGAAACATTATGTTGTTGTATTAGTTTCTCATTTTATGATGTAATGTAAAACTTATGAATATATCTAGTGTTTCCAAGGCTACTAAACCAATCGGTCTTTCGAGATTTTGATCTTTCTTGTGATCATGCCAATGTTACGAAGTAATGCACCGACTCTGGGTAGCTGGGGTCGGGGCGTTACAACTGTAATGTACAATACAACTGAAAAGCTAGTACAACTGTAGTAAAGTAAAACAGAAACCACTGAGTCATCCTTCGGGAATCCCACCTGAAAGGTGGGTACAGATGGCCTCCTCAGCACCTCGGGTCCGGCTGTCCGCTCCGTGTATGTCTTGCGAAGTGGTCCACCTCCGGGTACCATCTAGCTCCACAAGACTCCACCTCGATCAGTGTTTTCTTTCATCTGCATCCAATAAAACGTAGTGCAGGCATAGCCCGTGCATGGGTGAGTATATGATACACAGTAGGGACCCCGAGACCCCCGAAGGCCTCCCAGAATCCATGAAAGATAAACCACAGAAGAAAGATACAATCATGAAGTATCAACCAACTTGACTCAGGTATATGCACATACATATATCTAAGTTATCAATCACGGTTCGACTCCAACTCTCAATCCCAAGCACAACCTAGTCTACAAAAGAAAGCAAGTCAATCACATCGATGAGAATGAATGAAAGTCAAAACACAGCTCACACAGGTATATATCGTTCATAAAGAGATAGAGATGATCAAATGTAGTCACTGATTCATCTAAGATATCAAAACCACGTAGGACACTAGACCAGCTAAGCTGTCAGACCCCTGTAGGATACTAGACCAGCTACTCTATGGGACCCATGTAGGATACTAAAAAAAAGTCACATGTCGGACCCACGTAGGATACTAGTATAGAAGTCAAACTGTAGGACCCATGTAGGATACAATAATAGTAGTCATCGCTGTCAAAATTATAGAGGATTATAGTATAGATGTCTTCATCATCAAACCCATGGAGGATTCCAGTACGATTGTCGTCTTGGTCGAACCCACAGAGGATTCCAGTATGGTAGTTGTTGCAGTCGCAACTAGCTCTAGGGTTCCCGCACACAACACCCTCAATTATGGGAGGGTCTGCTCCTCAAGCCAAGGGGTTGATACATAAACTATCACGAATTCTAGAGTTGTTGTACCCTGAAGTTCCATCTCGTCAAAAGGAACTCAACGCGACAAACGGCGCGTCAATCTGACACCCGGTCTAAGAGATATTTTCTTTTCCATTTCAGGGGCCTGGTTGGAAATACGCTCATTCCTAACCCATCCATTTTCCAGTGTCGTCAAAAACTCACTTAGATTATCACAAAAGGACCACCTCGTCATGAAGATTTTAGTGCCACAGACAGCGCATCGATTGGACGCACGGTTGTGAGGTTATTCACATATAAGCGTAACGGGCTCGGCACGTTAAGCCCAGTGGGTTGGTGGGTCCGGTCGACCCGGTTTTGGTGGGTCCGACCCAGCTAGTGTCGGACTGGCCTGGTGAAGTGTGCGGCCCGGCTGGCTGAGCGGCTCCACCCGAGTGGCTGAGAGATGGGGGGTGCTTTCCCTAACCGGTGGTGCCGCCCTCCCATCTGGCAGGCCGCAGTCCTCCTACGCGGCACCTGCGGGTGCTGCAGCCTTCATCGACCCGACCAGCCGACGAGCCGGTCGGTACGCCCTCCGAAGCGGCCCACGGAGCATGGGATGTGGTCCTCTAGCCTGGTTGACTTCGGATTGCCGGTTCTTCTTTGGCCGAATGGCCCGCGGTTCATCTCAACGCGACTAACATATGGCCACCGCTTCCTCCGGTCGCCGCCACCTCTTCCATCACCGCCTCCATTGAAATAAAACAAGGATGAACGGAGGGTCGTCGGGCCATGTTCGTTCGGCCTACGCCCTCTGCGTTAGGTGGTATCATAAGGCTGATGTTAAAACATGGTTTCAACGAGGGACAAAGAACAATTTTATTCAATTAAAATTGAAACAAACTCCATACCTCGTAATTGACGTCGCACGTCATCGAGCCGCAAAAGACAAGCGTCGCCGTAGTCGGGCGTCGTAGAAGAACGGTTTCATCCCATCAACATTGGAGGAAGAGTCGTTGATTCTGTCAACATTGGGGGAAGAAGAAAGGATGAAGTTGCTTCACGTCCTTCGAGTCATGGAGCGTTCTTCGTGTTCTTCGTTGGAGAAGAAAATTTTTATTTTTATTTCTCTAGAGCCTTTCCAAAGAGAATAATTTCCCACCCAAAATGAAACAATAGGCTTCTTACATTAAAATAATATTGCAATTACATTGGAATTAATTCAAATTGAATCAATTAATTATGGGTTCTCACTTAATTAAATTGATGAGGTTGGCATATTAATTAGGGGATGGTGGAATGTGGAGAGGCTCCACCAATATAAATGAGGGGGAGTTGTCAAATAAATTAAAGGGGGTGATAATGGGGAGTTTAACGGAGTTGAGAATTTAGGGCATCATGTTGTCCCCAACACACTTTATCCTCTCATGGGAGGTTATGTGGGTGTTGGCCCCACCCCTAACTTTCCCTTTTAGGAAATAACCAACTCATATAAATAAAATTGTGTACAACAGTTTTATTTAACTTATTATAAATCCCCAAATAATTAACTATCAATGCACATAAAACACAACTATGGTACATGACCCCTTAAGTGAATACCGGCGCTTCGAGTTTATTAGTTTCCTCAGATTTCAATTCAGATCACTGGTTTCAAAGATAGAAAAACCTGCACATATGTTTACTGAGTTTACATGAACAAAACTTCAGAAATTGATTCCGGGCACATCGGGCCTCGGAATCAAGTGCCGTCAGAAACTGAAGACTTGTAAATTTCAAATGTATTTAAGAGAAAATTTTCCTTGAATTTTCTACATCTTTACATTACCTCCACCTTAGGGATTTACATCCCCGTAAATCTACAACATACACTAGGGAACCAAATGAGGGTACTAAGCACGCATCTGAGCCTACTGCTCCCAAGTGTTCTCCTGGAGGTTCCCGTGCTATTGGTGAATGCGCACCAGAGGAATCAACCATCCACTCAGGACCTACTCCTGTTGATCCTCGATCTCTACTGGGACCTCCGTGAATGTCGCCCCATCATCGATGTCCAGCTCCACTTGGTCAATGATGTGGTACGGGTCATCCACGTATCTCCTCTCCTGAGATACGTGGAAGACGTCATGCACCCTGTGCAACTGAGGTGGAAGGGCCAGGCGCTAAGCCACCTCGTCTACTCTACTGAGGACCTTGAAAGGTCTGATGAAATGTAGAGATAACTTGCCGCCCTAGCAAAATCTCCATAGACCTCATCGAGGTGAGACATATAAGAAAACGTGGTTGCCATCCTCGAACTCCAGTGGTCTCCGTCTCCTATCAACATAAGAATTCTGTCTCCTCTGTGTAGTCTTCATCCGCTCCTAGATGATCTGCACCATCTCCATTGTAACCTGTACCATCTCTAGTCCTACAATTGCAAACTCCCCTGGGTCAGTCTAGCATAGAGGTGATCGGCATGGTTGTCCAAATAGTCCCTTTTAAGGGGACATCCCGATGGTGGAGTGGTAGATGTTGTTGTACATAAACTCCACCAAGGGTAGGTGATCCTCCCTGGTACAACCAAAGTCAAGGACACATGCATAGAGCATGTCCTCAAGAGTCTGAATGGCCCTCTTAGTCTGACCGTCCGTCTGAGGATGGAAGGCAGTTCTCAAATATAGATGCGTCCCAAAAGCCTCTTGTAACCCCTTCCAAAGTCGGGAAGTGAAACGAGCATCTTGATCAGAGACAAAAGTTGATGTCACACCATGAAGCTATATGATCTCTTGAATGTAGAGGCATACCAAGCTCTCTACTGATCCCTGCTATCTAATAAGGAGGAAGTGGGATGACTTGGTGAGTCAGTCGATGATCACCTAGATAGAGTTATGTACTCTGTATGTACGTGGAATCGCCATCGGTAAATCCATGGATATTCTATCCCACATTCACTCTGGGACCTCTAAGGGATGTACCAAGCCTGCTGGCACCTGGTGCTCTGCCTTCACACCCTGAAAAGTGAGGCATCGTGAAAAGATATCTACTACAACCTTCTTCATACCCATCCACCAGTGCTATCATCTGAGGTCCTAATACATATTCACCACTTATGGATGTACTGCTAGAGGGGATGTTTGGAAATCACTCATAACGCCCTCCTTTAGTGAAACTGGTACCATAGTACGTCCCCTGAAGAGGATGATGTGCTCCCCTACTTCAGAAAATCCATCAGGTGCCTGCCCTAAGGATATCTGAGCACATCGCTTCTCCCAGTCAACGTCCCCACATTGTGCCTCTCTAACTCACTGAAGGAGTGGAGGAGTGACTGTGAGAGACTAAAGAAAGGCTGCTGCATCCATATCCAAAAAGGATATCTGCAATGCGGCTAGCTACTCTATCGCCTCTCATAGAAGCTGAATTCTTTATCCCCTCCTGATATCATCAGCTACAATGTTCCCCTTCCCCAAATTATAGACTACCTAAAAGTCATAGTCTTGGAGGAACTCGAGCCATCGCCTCTTTCTCAGGTCCAGGTCCTTCTGCGATAAGATGTACCTGAGACTCTGTTGGTCAGAATAGACTGTAAAGCACTCACCCATCAGATTTTGTCGCTATATCTTCAAGGCGAAGACCACTGCTGCCAACTCCAGGTCATGGGTAGTGTAGTTCTGCTCGTGCTATCTCAACTGCTGTGAACTATATGCGATCACTGCTCATTCCTACATCAGGACACACCCAAGTCCAGTCCATGATACGTCGCAGTAAACTACGTACACTACGCCCTCCTCCGGTATCCTCAAGATTGGAAAACTATTAAACCTCTACCTCAGCTACTGAATGCTCTGCTTGAATCTCTATGACCATTCGAAGGGTTTCTCATACTTCTTCAATGCTGACAGTGGCGCTACATATTTGGAGAACTCTGGAACAAAGGTAAGTCTGGCTGACTCTTGAGTGATTGACTACACCCTCTTATGCATGATTTCATCATATGCTGCCTGGGTTTTCCTTTTTGTTGACCAAGGAAACCCCCATCCCAACATTTTAGATAAAACAAAACTTTTTTGCCTAATACAGTCAATCTGTGTATGAACTATGGTTGCCCAGTCCATACCCAAACTACTGTCAAAAGGCCTCGACGCTTCCACCAAGAGGTTCCAATCAAAACTCTTGTCTCAAGGGCCAGATCACACTGTCGGTGTATGTGTGATTTTTGAGTCTCCTCTTTAAGGTATCTCCAGACATGAGGGTCAAATAAACGGCTTATCCGTAAAGTTTAGGTCTGAGGCAAGATTCGTGGAAGGAAGGAATGATTGGTACCTTTGTCTATTGATATCGCAGCTATTAATAGACACAGACCATACCTCAAATCATTCTTAGAGCCCTTGGGTCACACACCTTGAACACATGAGGCTACTCTATTCCCCTTCCTTCCAGCTCCATGAGCCTAGCAGGGACTACAAAAGAGGGTGGTTGTAACAAGTCGAAATGTTCACCACCTCATGTTGCACTCCAAGCTCTGCTTCCATGTCTGCTACCCTGAAAATTCATCTTTCCTTAAAAATTACTCTTCTCGAAACATTTCAAACGCTCATGTCTCTAATACTGATGCCAGTTTCATGCTTTCCAACTGTTAACATTACCTGGTTGTATCTACTCATCCAATGAACATTCAACCATAATGTTTCTCTCTAGCACCCTAACGTAAGTAGGAATGCATAGAGGAAAAAGTGTCAGCTCAGATATCATAAAACACACCTCACTCAGAGGTCCTACCACTAAAGCACTGATCTAATCATATTCATAGAGTACCAGGAATGATCGGTATACCTCAATGAATATTATGCTACCGACATGTCGTCCTGCCGAAGCTGTATAAGCTCTAGAAAACTCTTAGCCACCTCCTCAAGATAGTCATCATCCACCTGTGGATTAGGATCACCTCAGAACATGAGGGATATCTGGTGCTGAAACACATATAAGGCACTAAGCCTAAAAGTGTCCTCTACTGGTACTGCTGGTAGTGTGTGTTGATCAATGGGTAATGATATAATTGGCACCCTGCCCGAAGGTACCATTTTGGAAAATGGTCCAAGTACCAAAACTTCATTATAATGCGGACCATCCTCATGGTCACTCACTGAAGAAGATTAGTATCTAAGATCAATATCTGCTCTACTATTGTCTTAACTAGGTGGAGAACTCTAGCAATCACCTACATCCAGTCCTCTGCCGCTGGAACATGTGTAACGTTCTCAGTTGGCATGCACCGTCCGCCAGTGCGGCTAGTGGCATCTGCTGCCCAATGGGTGGTGGTGATGATGGTACACCACTCGAAGGTGCCAACATAGTAAGAAGGCCCTGCACCGGAGCCTCATCGCTCGGTGGGCCGTCATCATGTACTCTCTCTTGGGAACCCTAGCTGGTTGTCTTCATAGTGGCATCCTGATAAGGAATAGGTGCACCATAGTCAATAAGTTATACCTGGTGAGATGAATCAAAGTGACCACAAAGGAAACTCTTGAAACACACACAAAATTAGTGTTTTCATGCACTAAGTCGGAAATCAAAGGTCAGGGTCCTGGTGTATAGATACATCGGCCGCCACACCAAAAATGGACTCCCTGGACTGAAAAAAACACTCAATAATCTTAACATTATTGCTTCACAGAAAATAATGATCAGAGTTTATGTTCTATGGTAGAACCGACTCCTCTGATACCAATTTGTCACAACCCGTCCTTGGGGCCCGTACTATGACTACCCCAAACCCACCTTCTATAGGCCAGGGGTTGGCGACTACCACCAAAGGCATAAATCCTGATAAAAAGGGAAGGCATTGCCTTTATAAAAGTTAACAAACACAAAAGTGTACGCAATAGAAGTATGCACTATGTAATACTGAATACAAAAGTAAGTGCTAAAAAGTAAATGTTCCAGTATAAAAACCCAACTATAATGTACAATATAACTGAAAAGCTAGTACAACTGCAGTAAAGTAAAATAGAAACCACTGAGTCATCCTCCGGGAATCCCACCTGAAGGGTGGGTACAGATGGCCTCCTCAGCATCTCGGGTCTGGTAGTCCGCTCAGTGTACATCTCGCCATGTGGTCCACCTCAGGGTACTGTCCTACTCCACAAGACTCTACCTTGATCAGCGTTTTCCGTCGTCTGCATCCAACACAAAATAGTGCGGGCATAGCCCATGCAGGGGTGAGTATACAATACTCAGTAGGGACCCAGAGACCCCTGATGCTCTCCCAGAATCCACGAAAGATAAACCACAGAAGAAAGATACAATCACAAAGTACCAACCAACTCTACTTAGGTATATGCCCATGCATATACCTAAGTTATCAATCACAGTTAGACTCCAACTCTCGATCCCAATCACAACCTAGTCCACACAAGAAAGAAAGTAACTCACATCGATAATAATGATTGAATGTTGAGACTCAGCTCACACAGGTATATATCTTTCATAAAGTGATAGAGATGATAAGATTTAGTCACTGATTTATCTAAGCTATCAGACCTATGTAGGATACTAGACCAGTTAAGATGTCGGACCCAGGTAGGATACTAGACTAGCTACTCTGGCATACCCACATATGATACTAGAATAGAAGTCAAACGATCGAACCCACGTAGGATACTAGTACAGAATTCAAACTGTTGGACCCAAGTAGGATACAAGAACAAAAGTAATCGCTGTCGAACCCACGAAAGATTTAAGTACGGATGTCGTCATAGTCGAACCCACAAGGGATTTCAGTACGATTGTTGTCGTCATCGAACCCACAGAGGATTCCAGTACGGTAGTTGTTGCAGTCGCAACCATTTCTAGGGTTCCCGTACACAACATGATTGATTCCGGGAGGGTCCGCTCCTCAAGCCAAGGGGTCGATAAATAAACTATCATGAATTCCAAAATTGATGTACCCCGAAGTTCCATCTCGTGAAAAGAAACTCAAGGAAATAGACAGCGCGTCAATCAGACGCACGATTGTGACGTTATTCGCATTTAAGCATAACGGGCTCGGCCCGTTAAACCCAGTGGGCTGGTGGGTCGTGTCGACCCGGTTTTGGTTGGTCCGACCCGGATGGTATGGGATAGGCCCGGTGGGGCGCGGCGTGGCCCGGTGGGGCACGGCCCTGCCATGACAGCCACGGCTTGGCCCGGCTAGACGAGCTACTCAGCCCGAGTGGCTGAGAAATTTGTGTGTGTTGGGGGGGGGGGGGTGCAGCCCCCAACATTCCTGAAAAGGTGGCGCCACCCTCCCATCCGACCAGCCATAGCAGGCCAGTCTTCCCGGCTCGAGCGGCACGCATGGGCGGGTCGCGGTCCTCCTGCGTGACACCTATCGGTGTCAAGACCTTCATCAACCCAGCCGGCCAACGAACCGGCCGGTTCGCCTACCGAAGCGGCCCCCAGTGTGCGAGCCACAGTCCTCCGCAGCACGACGCCTTAGAGGTGCCACGATTCTCTAGTCCGGACGGAATCGGCCGGACGGTTCTTCTCCGGCCGAGCGGCCCTTGGATGCGGGATGCGGTTGCTCTGCACGCGGACGACATATGACCACCGCTTCCTCCGCTCTCTGCCACCTCTTCCGTCACCGCCTCCATTGAAATAAAACAAGGATTGACAGAGGGTCGTTGTTCCATGTTCATTCGGCCCGCGCCCTCCGCGTTATGCAGTATCATAAGGCCAAAGATAAATCATGGTTTCAACAAGGGAGGAAGAATAATTTTATTCAATTAAAATTGAAACAAACCCGCTACCTCGTAATTGACTTCGCACGTTGTCGAGCCACGGAAGATGAGTGTCGCGGTAGTCGGGAATTGCGGAATAATGTTGTCGTCCCATTAACATTGGAGGAAGAGTAGTTGATTCTGTTAACATCGGGGGAAGAAGAAAGGATGCAGTTTCTTCACGTCCTTCGAGTCGTGGAGTGTTCTTCATGATCTTCGTCAGAGAATAACACTTTTTTTAATTCTCCAGAGCCTTTCCAAAGAGAATAATTTCCCACCCAAAATGAAACAATAGGTTTCTCATATTAAAATAATATTTCCATGACTTTTAAATTAAATAAAAATGAATCAATTAATTATGGGTGATCACATAATTAAATTGATGAGTTTGGCACATTAATTAGGGGAGGGTGGAATGTGGAGAGGATCCACCAAAATAAATGAGGGGGAGTTGTCAAATAAATTAATGGGGGTGTTAATGGGGAGTTTAAGGGAGTTTAGGTGTTAGGGCCTAGTGTGGGAACCACCACACTTTATCCTCTCATTGGAGGTTATGTGGGTGTGAGCCCCACCCCAAACTTCCCCTTGTAGTAAATAACCAACTCATATAAATAAAATTGTGTACAACAATTTTATTTAACTTATTATAAATCCCCAAATTATTAACTCTCAACCCACATAAAATGAAACAATAGTAATGGTCCCCTTAAGAGAATATCGGCACTACGAGTTCATGGTGTCCTCGTATTTCAATTCCAAGCACCAGTTTCAAAGATAGAAAAACCCATACGTACATTTACTAAACGTACCCAAACAAAACCTAAGAAATTGATTCTGGCTACACCGGGCCTCAGAATCAAGTGTCGTCAGAAACCACAGACTCATAAAATTACAAAGTATTTTAGAAAAAAAAATTACATGAAATTTCTGGGTTTTTACAGGATATATATAATTTTGATGGAGAAGATGATCAGTTATGGGAAATGATCTTGAATATGAAGTCCCAAGAGAAAATTGATTTAATGGATTGGGAGGAATCTAGAAATTTTTTTTTCAATAAATATTTTCCTAGAACCCTCCGTCTCAATATAGAAAGAGAGTTCCTCAAACTTAAGAATAAGTAATATTATTATATTTGGGAATATGAAGAAAAGTCTACAAGGATTTCAAGATACACCTCTAGATTTTTCATGAACACCGAAAGCAATGTGTATCACTTCTTTATTGGACAAAATCCATGTCTTTTAAAAGTGTTGGTTATTCGATAATTAAACAGTTATGAGGAAATTTTCTATTGTGCCATAATGTTGGAAATGGGGATCAAAGACTCTAAATTATCTCCTAGAATTGGTGAAAAAAAGATAAAAATAGAGTATAATATGGGTGGTTTGGAAAAGAAATCCCAGGATGGAAATAATATTGAACATCCCACATGTCAAATTTTTTTGAAGAACAATCCTTTTAACTATCTAAGGGGAATGAAGAATTGTTTTAAATGGGGAAGAATGTGATAAGTGGATAAGAACATTTAGAGGGATATGAAGAAACCCACTATTGTGGAAGAATAAAGTAAGGTTCATATCAACACACAGTCTATAGTGTAGTGTTTCAACTTCAATGAACATGGGCATTATGAGAACAATATCCCTAAGCCAAGGGTTGTCTATGGAAAGAAAAAACAACCCTTAAGACGACAAGAAAGGGTTTATGCTATCACTACTATTGAGGTGAAGTTATAAAATGATGTGGTGACAAGTATACTAATAATACATTCAATAATGGAGAACATTCTATTTGATTCTTGTTATACACATTCTTTCCGAAATTGGATGTTTAGTAGAACTATTCAAACATAACCTAAAAATATGGAGGTTGTGTTATCTATGAGAACAAAAAAGGTGGAATTACTGCATCTAGGGTTTATAAATTATCCTCGGTAAATTTTTCTGGACTGAACCTCCCTATAAACCTTATCATACATCCTCTGGTGGAGTTCGATAATATTTTGGGCATGTATTGGATATCTTTAAACAATTGAAACATTAACTATTGGTAAATAGATATCACTCTTCATACCCCAGAGCATCCTCTAATCCCATAAAAGTTTTAAGAGGAAAATAAATCGAATTTAGAATCATAATATCAAGTGTGGTTAATGTTTCCTTTTGATCAAGTATATCTTTCTCAAATTATAGATACAAATGAGATGATACTTCTCAAAATATATTCCCATCATGTGGAATTACAATGATGTATTCCCTAAAGAGTTGATTGATCTTTCTCATGATTGAGAGGTGGAGTTATAAATTTAACTTATTCTTAGATCACAAAATTTATGAAATAAACCTTATAGAATGACCACTTTTGAGATGGAATATATGAAGAAGCAATTATAGAAGAATATGGAGAAGGGTTTTATATGCCCGAGTGCTTCAAAATTAGGTGCACAAGTCTTATTTATTATGAAGAAGGATGGATCAATATGCATTTACATTCAATATATAGAGCTTAATAAAATCATTATAAATAAAAATCATCCCCTTACTTTGTTAGATTATTTGTTAGATCAGCTATGTGGGGAATTTTATTTCTCTAAGGGGGACCTTCGGTCAAGAAATCAACAATTAAACATTAGGAAGGAAGATATTTCCAAAGCTTCCTTACAAACAAGGTATGAACACTATATGATCATATTAATGTCCTTCTAACTCAATAATTATCTAGAATGATTCATGAATTTATTGAATATATTCTTCAGAGATTACCTTGAAAAAGATCTGGTAGTCTTTATAACTGATATTCTGATTTACTCCATGAGAAAGGAGGAACATGAAGAGCATTTGAATACTATGCTGATGACTTTGTGAAGGGAGAAAAATTATGAAAATTAAATTAAATGTGATTTATGTATTGATGAATTATCATTCTTGGGTCATGTTATCACTACAAATGGAATATCCATGGACCCTTCTAAAGAAAAAGGAAATTAAATAGTTGCCCAGGCCAACAACTATAACAGAGATTTGCATCTTTCTAGGTCTAGACTGGTATTATCAACAATTTGGTAAGAATTTACCTTCATTTTTAAAACCAATGACCAAGAAAACATAGAAGGGAGTGATGTTCATCTGGAATGAAGAATGTGAGGAATGTTTTAAGGAACTAAAAAGATACTTATCATTGCACCATTAATCACACTATCAAAAAGTGGATAAATATTTGTGGTGTGTAGTTATGATTAAATAAAGGGACTAGGTTGTGTATTTTATCAATATTATAATGTGATAGACTATGCCTCAAGGTATATATAAATCCATGAGAGAAAATATCCCACACATGTTGTGTAGTTATCAGTTGTGATCTTTACATTAAAAATAATGTGACATTATCACTATATGGAGAACTGTGAGATACATACCGATAAGAAGTGTCTAAAATATATAATCACACAAAAAGATATTAATATGCACTAATGAAGATGAGTAGATATCATCATGAATTATGACTTCTCAATCTACTATCATATTATTAAGTAATATAAGGCACCAGATGCTCTATGTAGAAAGGATCCTATATATATATATATTAATAATGATAATTAAAAAAGAATCCAATCGGTTTAGATGTACAGAGGATGGACATGGGAATAATTATGGTAGGAACATCATGAATACTTTATAAAATGATTCCTCAGCAACCCCTTATAGAGAGAATAAAGGATTCTAAAAGAAAATATGTTGAAATTCAGAAAAGGGTGGAAGCTATCAGAAAAGGGAAATCCTTTAATTTTAACAATGAAAAGGATTGAGTCATAATAGTTTTGTCATGATTATGTGTGCCATGTGATTCAGAGATATAAAAGGAGATTCTGAATGACACACATAAAACAACCATATCTATTCACATAGGGAGAACAAAGATGTATCATGATCACGGGGAGAATTATTCGTGGGACAATATGAAGAAGGGTATTGGTGAATATACATCAAACAACCTGGTATGTCAGCATGTGAAGAATGAAAAGCTAATGTCTAAGTTTATGATGCAACCACTACCCATACAAACATGGAAGTGGGATAACATCACCAATGACTTTTTCATAGGTATTCTAAATACATCCATATGAAACAAGGATATATGGGTCATTCTAGTTCATCTTACGAAGACAACTCACTTTATTGAAAATTGAGAGTACTTCTCATTAGATAAAATTGCATGTAAATATATCAAAGTGGTGGTTATTATTTAGATAGTACCACTATCATTTGTATCCAATAGAAATCCTAGAATCACCTAGATGTTCTGGAAAAGTATCCAACATGCTCTACGAAGTGAACTGATCTTTAGTATGGCCTATCATCCTTAAATTGGTGGCCAATCTATGGGAACTATTCAGACAATAGAAGACATTGAGAGATTGTTCTATGGACATCAATTGAATATGGGACCAACAGCTTCCACTGGTCGAATTATTCTACAAAAAATGTTTCCACTCCAGAATCTGAAGGTCTCCATATGAATCCCCTTATAGGAAAAGGTACTGAAAATGGGCTTGTTGGGATGATGTCTATGAGCGTAATCTTATAGGAACTGAAATGGTCTAAGAAATGGGGGAGAAGGTGAAAACCATTTAGTAGCACATCAAGGAATCCCAATGTAGACATAGGAGTTATGAAGACACTCATTGATGGGACATTGTGTTCAAAGTTGGAGACATGGTATTCCTCCACATATCTCTATAAAAGAAAGTAATGAGGTTTGGGATGAATGGAACGCTAAGTCTAAGGTACATAGACCCTTTCGAGATTCTTGATCATGTTAGAGTTGTGGACTATCGACTAGTACTTCCACCTAACATGTCTAAAATACACGATGCTTTCCATATATCTCCCTTAAGGAAGTACAAACCAAATCCTTCACATGTACCATCTTCAGAGATGGTACAGTTATAGAATGTTATTTTTTATGAGGATTAGCTAGTGAAGATCTTTAATTGTAGAGATAAAGTTCTATATAACCAGACTAATCACCTTGTCAAAGTACTATGGTGGAACCAAAAGTTTGAAGAGAAAACATGTGAACTAAAGGAAGTAGTGAAGGAGAAGTACCCACACTTTTTTTGAGCTTAAAATATAAAACAAAACATCAAGGGTGAAATTTTTTAGGGGGGAAGAATGTACCGACCCAAAGTTTTATAAATGAAACTACTATCTTATAATTATGTATTTTTGTAT
Organism: Viscum album; assembly: GCA_963277665.1. NCBI lineage: Eukaryota > Viridiplantae > Streptophyta > Magnoliopsida > Santalales > Viscaceae > Viscum > Viscum album. The sequence continues at coordinate 103,677,715 of OY728156.1, forward strand.
AATCATATAATATCACATATAGAACATAATAAAAACCTTATAAATGATGAATTAGTAAAATAAAAGGTATCTCTAGAAGTTAAGGAATATATAATGATGTAATAGTAACTTCACCTTTGGAATAGTAATGTGACCCTTATGAATATTAAACTGAAAAATTGAATAGTAACCTCACTATTGAAAGTATAAATGAGATTTATCCATCTTATATGTGAAAATATGATATAATTATATCATAATATAAGTAATTAAATATTTTAAAAATTATTAATTAAGTGTTGGTATTTTTTTATGTCATGTATATTTAATTACAATTTTATGATTAGTTTAATAATTAAAAAGACGATTTATTTTCATAAAATTTATTTATAGATAAATATTTCTATGAATTGTTCTTATAAGATAATTTTAATATACATTAATTAATTTTTTCAATGTGTTAGAAAAGCAGTTTTAATTTTATAATTTGTATTTTTCAAGTAAATTTTGATTTTCATTTAAAATAAAATTACAAAAATTTATAAAATTATTTTAATTAAATGGATTTAATTTTTTAATTCTGTATATTGAAAAATGGTTGGGATAAATTTATGAAATTTTTCTAAAATACTTGATTTTTTAATAGTAAAATACAATAATTTAGGTTAAATGCTAAATAAATGAATTTATGCATCATTCTTTAGTCATGGACGAGGTAAATGAACATTGGTTATAAATCAAATTCTTTATTTAAAACTTTTGTTCTTAATAATGAATAGTATTCATAGTCTTGACCAAAATTATTAAACTAATTATTAAAATAATGGGAAACCCCTCATCTCCTTCACTATAAATACCACTCCTCCTTACCTCCCCCCTTCACACCACTCATGCCATGTTCCTAGTCAAAATTCTGATAAAATATCCCCTAAGACCATATCCCATGTATAGGAGGTCCTAGTCTCATAAAAGACTAAAACCTCTCTCCTAAAGAAGCTCTCAAGGATGATATATTGAAGAGGTAAATTCCTCTTTTATTTTATTTTATTTTCTTTTCATTTTCCTTTGTCTTCATTTCTATTCTCACCTATCCTATTCCAATTTGTGTGACAAATCATGTATCTTATATGTACTACAAATATTTTATGTTAATTGAATAATTCATCATCATCACTCATTTCCCTCCTCCTTTTATACTAGAAATGAAAACACCATCTGAGACGTGTTAATTCATCACATTCAAGAATGAAAAGATTCTAATTTATTTTACCATCTTCAATTATGGTCATGAATAAATGTTTATAGTTGAACCAAATTATAATATATCTATTCTGTCTAATTTATGGTTCTGTAATATTTTTTACACATGATATTAATTTATAAAAAAATATGTTTGTCGTGATCAGAAACTGTAAATTAAACAAAACAATTATCTTTAAATTTTTATATAATGATTCTTCTTCACTCCAAATAACCAAATGAAATTTATAGCCATGTAATATTTTGGATGTTTACTAATAACATATAACCACAATTCAAAAAACCATTATCATCTTACATGTTTATCCTTGCATTTATATAAGTAAAGAAATCATGAAATCCATGGAAACAAACGCTCCCAAATGATGAAACCGAACCTCTTACCCCATAATAAAGGTCATGATTTTACTTAAAAAGGCTATAAAAAAATAAATTTATAATGTGTAATTTAAATATTAATTAATTAATGTAATTTTTTTATCCAATACATTATGATCATGTGAATGAAACTATCATACATAATGTAAGGGATTCTACCCGAATATTCGTTATCCATTCGAGTTGTTATATATTTATTTTTACCCAAATAAAGTAATATATTATTTTTATGAACAAATTATAAATTTTTTTATATTCTCTGAACTCATGTATAATAATCCATTCATCATTTTATTTTGGGTATATACATATTTTCAAATTATTACCTCCCCAATTATTTATGATAAGCTTGCCCATTTTAATGGAACATTATGTATTCTTACCCATTTTGAAGTACACAATATAATATTGTTTAAGACATATTTTTTTATAAAAACACTATTTTTATAATGAAAAAATTCAAGGATTATTTATGGTTTTATATAAAATATTATTCCCTTTTATGTTTAAAATTACCTTTGATATTTTCCATTAAACCACAATAAAATGTTTTAATTATAATGTTTCTTAAGTACTCTTTTTACATGTTATTACTGAATTTTGACATCAATTTTCATGATATATTCATATTATACCCTATTATTGTTGATGCATGATCAAATTAATTTACTTCAAGGACATTTTTATGATACTCCCTTTTGTTATGGTTTATGACATGATTGTGATACTAAATTCTTACGATGGGTAACCCTTATTTTATGTGTGATTCATTATGTATGATTATATATGTGGAAATAATATTCATGAACATGTTATGATGGTTGTGAACAGATAGAACTCCATTGAATTGGGTAATTTTTAGTCTTATGATACATTATCTGAATTGGTCTGGGCGGGTTTCCTTGACTCGTGCTACCATGTGAAACAGTCATGGTGGTTAACTTTGACTTGTGCTTTTCTATCTGAAATGAGCCTTGAGTGGTTCTAAAGACATGTATTATGTTTTTGACACATTTCTATGACTCCATGTTTATTTGATCCCATTTTCATATTATATGATTCTTTATGTTCTATTTATTTTTATATCATTATGTAATACCTTCTAACCCATGTTCCAATGCTTTATTCTTATGTTTATTTAATTACTGGGGTTTTTAGCTCATCCCTTAGTTCGTGTTATCCTTAGGTTATAATATGTTGATGTATGAGGACAATGAAAGTTAAGATCTCTTTATGAATATTAAATAAATATTTCTTTTTATTTAGTCTCATGTATTCAGTTTTATATACCTAGTCTTCCAAGACACAAGACTTTACAACCCTTCACTTTTGATAAGTGATTTTATTATTTTTAAAATCATGTAAGGATATATGTAAAAGGATAGTGTTGAAATATCCTCCACATTAGTGTTTACATTACTTGAAAAAGACATGTATCACTATTTTATTCTTATGTTAGTTACTAAATGTATGTGCCTCAAGATCAAACACTTATATGGAGTTATGACGTTAGACACCCCGTCAGATATCTGTTCAGATAGTGTTCATCATTATAGGGACTATCCTCTCAAGATAGGTGGTTACCATTTCATATGGAATATATAATTCCTCGACATGATGTGATATGAAAAAAATCAATAGGATGAAATGGTTTGTTACATATCAACCCCATATTGACTTTTATCATTAGGAAGTGATGTTTACATCACCATAGGGAATTAGGAATGAGAATTAGGGAAAATGGGATGTTAGTGAGACATTAGAAGAACCCAAGAAATAGAGTCCGATTAGTGAGATAGATCAGATCACTAATCATTTCATCAATCTTAAGAAACAGTTTGAGGATCTAGAGGCTAAAGGATTCATATGACGCAACACTTCTCCTTGGGGTTCACCCTTATTCTTCCCCAAGAAGAATAATGGTACCCTCAGGCTCTGAATGGATTAATATAATTTTAATTATAATACTGTAAAGAACTACTATCCACTACATATAATAAATGAACTATTTGTTTAGATCTAGGGAGTGAAGGTGTTTTCAAATATAGATCAGAGGTCAGGCTATCATCAGGTGCGTGTTAGGACTTCAAACATACCTTGAAAAGAATTCAAGAGTAGATATGATCTATATGAGGACTTGGTTATGTTGTTCGGACTCAAAAAATAAACCTAAAATATTTATAGCTCTTATTAATTGAGATTTCTCCCCATACCCAGATTCACTCATTATAGTCATTAGTGAAGATATCATGGTGTATTCATGCTCCACACACAACCATGAAACCCTTCATGAGATCATATTGAGTACACTATGGGAGAACCACTTCTATGTTATTTTTAGTAAATTACTCTTTTCGATACACAAATTCCACATACTTAGTAGAATATTCTCAGAATAATGAGTTTTTATAGACATAGATAAAGTGATATTTGTAGTTTTGTAGGATAATCCCAAGAACATATTTGACATTAAATGTATCTTGTGTGTTGTCAGACATTACATATGCTTCCTATAAGATTTAACATGACTTCTAGCACTGAATATGAGATTGAAAAATAAGGGTTTCAAGATTTTTGGTCAGAATCTTGGGAAGTAGACTTTTAGGAATTAAAGGTCCATTTAACTTCAGCACTGATATTGATTCTACTAGAGTTAGGAAGAAGATATAATATTTACTATGACACATCAATTATTCTGATTGGATTGGTTTTGATGCAGGATTAGTGAGTCATTGCATACATGTCTTATTAGTTGGGGCCTCCAAAGAGGAATTAATATACACATGGACTTGAGATAGTAGTTGCAGTTCCTATTTTACATATGTTGGATACATTATCTACTTGGAGAGATTTGTTTTGGAACTCAATGATCACAATTGACTCAAGTAAATAATTACTTAGTCATATATGAATCTTATAACATGCTGAAAGTTTTATTATTTAAATTCATTTGATTTCACACATGCCTACATGTCTCGAAAGGGAAATATAGTAGCTAATGCTCGAAGCTGGAAGACTGAGAAAAAGGCAATTCATGAATCTTGTGGTGAATGGAAGGTTATGGCCTTATTATTAGAGATGATAATTGAAATTTAGGATGTCCATGGTTAGACCATCATCTCATCTTTAGTAGTGAATTATACTCTTCTAAAACGAATTAGAATAAGAGGACTATCGAATCTTGAAGGCCTTGTCCTAAAGGAAAGTGTCTATAATAACAATACATCTACACATTGGGACATGGATGAGTATGATACATTATTATTCCATGGGAGTGTATGGTTCCCTATATTCATCAGAGGAGATATGATGTACTAATTCCATGCATCAACATTGGAGGTTCACCCCAGTGTCACTAAAATGTACTGAGAAATTCCATGCTAGTATTTTTTTCCTAGTATGAAACATGAGATTTCTAGTTTCATCACTAATTTTTCCACCTCTCATTAGGTTAAGGAGAAACATTAATGATAGGTAGTGATTTTATAGAGAGTTTCCATTAATGAGTGGAAATGGGTTGATGTTTCGATGGAATTAGTGTGTGGTTTACCAAGATCACCTCGAGGTAACGATATAGTGTGGGTCATCATTGATAGTTTAATGAAGGGCACAAACTTATTTCCCATGCAAGTGTAATTCTTAGTAACTATTCTAGAAAATATGCACATCAATGAGGTTTTATGTCATTATGGTGCTCCTCATTCAATCATTTCTTATAGAGACACTCACATTACATCATAGTTCTGGAAAGGGTAACATAAGGCTTTAGTTACTTGAGTTCTTATATACATGACCATTCACCCACATACTAATAGAAAAATGGAGTGTATGATTTAGGTTCTAGAGGACATTCTCCGGGCAAGTATCCTTGACTTTTGGGGTTTCTGGGAGAAACACATTCTAACCATTGAGTTTGATTATAAAAAAAATTCAAGAAACAATCACGATACATCCTTATGAAGCGTTACATTGAAGGTATTTACACTAACCTCTATGACGGAAAGAGGTAGAGGAAGAAGAAATTATTGTACCACATATAATGCAGGAGACAAAAAATAAGGTCTAGAAGACCAGAAAGTGAATGTTGACAACTTAGTACAGATAGATTAAATATTCCAACAGACAATAGATACCACATTCGTTTGATGTTAGTGAATGGATTTTCTTGCGAGACTTTCCTAGGATTTCTATAAACATATTCAGAAGAACTAAAATCGCTCACTGTGGTATGTTGGACCCTTCGAGGTTTTGAAAAAGATCAGACTAGTGGCTTTCAAATTGGAACATCCTCAGATATACAGGTCAGGAATGATATCTGTCTTGTATCTCACCTTTGCTGATACTATCCAAACTTGTCACACATCATTCGACCACATGAGGATTAATTGGATGTTTATGCTTCCTTCATGTAGTATCCATTACATATAATGGATAGATATATTATGTCAGTCTAAGAAAAGACCATTCCTTTGGTATGAGTGTTATTAAAGCACTCAAAATTACAGAATGAGAATTGGGAATATGAAGATGATATATTATTTTATTGGTTAGAGATATTCTTTGATGATACCTTATTACCCATAAAAGGCCGACTTGGGGACCAGTTAATATTTGGAGAGGAGGTTGTAACGCCCCATCTTTTCATGAAGGTAAATATTGTTTTTTAATCTTAATCAATTTTTTAACCCTGAGGAATGATTACTATGACCTAGGGAAGGTTCCTGGAGCATCTGAGGCTTGATTTGGAGAATAGATTTCCATAAAATGGGCAATGGAACTAGGTATCACTAATTCAATAAATTGTGCAACTCGGGCTTCACAGTTAGTTTTAATTGTGCATTTGAGGATATTGGTAACATATAGGTTGAATGTTTTATCTATAACCATGTGGGCCAAGGTTTATAGCCTTTCAAGGAATATAGTTTCATACATTGGGTTTCCACAAGGTTTTCCTACAACTTGCAAACTGTGAACCGAAACTGTGTGCACCACTAATTTTGGGTAAAAGGAACAAATTTTATTTCATTTAATTCTAAAATTTAATGTCTCTTCCCTCTTGCTCATTTAAAAGGGTTGGTAGTTTTCTTCTCCCATAGCATCTCCTCCTCCTTAATATAGGATTCTTGATTTCTTCTTAATTCGATGTCCAATTCATGATCTGAAGGAAGTGTTGGATCCCTTAGGTTATGCACTTATAGTATCTCCCCTCATATTTTTATTAATCAATGAATCCATCATTCTATTTAGGTGCAAGATAATTTTCCCTATTTTCAAGGTGTTGTACTATTTATCAGATATATTCTATCCTAATCTAATTTTGAGGATTATATCGAGTGAGGAGTCATCTTCAGGCTTATGCCAGGTGGCCACCTAATTTTTACTTCATGTTTTGATGTTTGGTAATTATGTCGTTGTGATGTACGCCAAAATGTTTTCTGATCATACCCTTTATATTTAGTTATTCATGTAAAATTGACCCTTAAACATTGTTATATTCTTATTTATCCTTTTTTAGTAGTTTAAAGGTTCTAAATACATTATATAGTCACCCCTTGGGTGTGCCAAGTGGAATTGGCCATTATGACTAATGGTTCAAAATGATCAAAACTCGTAATGAGTTAACGACATGGTATTAAAGTGGAATTACCCATTAAATGTAAATAGTTATAGAACATGAGTCACCTATTTGGATTTTGGGTCAACTTATAATTAGAGTTTACCATATAGAAATGTTCCTTAATAACTAGGTCTCCCTCTTAGTAACCCATTTCATCTTATCAATGATTTTTCAATGTTTTAGTAAATAGAATGAGTTAAATAGAGGCGATCACATGAGTTGGTGTATTCAATATGGTATTCTCTTCTTTAAATAAAGTTTATCAATTGAGATAAATGTAACAACTTTAAAAGATTAAAATTTCATGCCTTTTTTAATGATTAATTGAATGCTTTTAATGGAATGTATTTCCTTTTATATAATGGTATTTGGATAATAAAATGCATAAATGTTTTTCCATATGTATTATATTATAAATTATTATGCATCTTCAATATATATATATATATATATTATTGGTAAAATAAATGGATGAGTGGTAATACCCCATGAATGTTAAATTTATAATATGCCTTTATAGAGGTTTTGTACAATGGTAATGGGTGTTGGTCATGGTGGAAAATTGCACTCACTTACATTGGGTGTTGAGTGTGGAATCTCCGACCAGTGATACAAATGGGTGTTGGGATTTACAATCCATGTTCCATGATTATATTTATGGAATGATGACTCACTCACCATCCATAATTTTGTTACATGATCTCTCGTGCTCTTTTTGGGATGTAGGGATTGTAACATATTGCTTCAGCTTATAGACTCGTTAAAATGGTTATGGATACCTGTGTTATGCCACAATCGAACCAGAAATGAGTATTACAGGTATAGGGCCACATAAGTTTTCAGATACATGGTTCATATAGGTGGTTGATATATATATAATTATACTATATACATTATTACTCTATATATATAGTGACTGATCATATGATTCCTGGCGATGAGCCGAAGTTGGTAGAGCCATCAGCTATTCTTTCGGAACCTAAGTGGACTCGTTATTTATTTCAGCATTTCCTTACTTATTCTATTTTACCTGGACAATATTTAGTTATGAGAACTTCTTGAATTAAATGTAGACACTTTTGGTTGTGGTTTACTATGATTTATATCTCACACCCTACTCATGTTTCCTTTAGTATCGAAGAATATAATCTATATACATGTATCAATAAAGTCAATATAGTGACATCAAGATGATGATATACTTATTTAACAGATGGAAATTAAGAGTAGAGGACCAAGCCTTCAGACGAGATGACTATGGAGGTATTTTTCTTCTTTTTTTACTTTTTTATTGCTTACCTGTATGCCTACTCCACTATTCCCCGTTTATTACCACCCTTCCATGCATCCTTGTATCTAGAACTGCCTAGTTGATTTTGAGATATCTATTCAGTTTTTCTCATTATTTATGCTTCTGAAGTTTTCTATAATATCAGATATATTTAATCATGTACCAAATTGTTTTTATAATTGTTAATATTATCCTTCTGTTATTGATTATATCGGATTTTATCTGTTGTACCACTTTAAAATGGGGGTAAAATCTCCCGATCATAATATATTTCCACCTTTGCTACATGTTGTCATCATATAGAATATGAAAAGGCATTCTTTAGGCCATGTGAACCACCGACTCCGGGCATAGGTTATGTGGATCCCCATTTAGGACGCTACAAGAACAATTTTATCCAACTGTTGTACTTTGATCAATTTTCAATCCATTGCTTACTACTATAAATGAATATCAAAAAATAATTTTTTTAAGCATAAACCAACACATTTTAATTTTAATTGGTCATAATATAAATAAAATAGGGACAAGTCTTTCCATATATCTCTAACTATTTTCCAAAACCAATATGGATAGAACAAGTTATCTATTATAATAAATAAATTGTTAACCCTCAAAAATACCACAAATTTTTGATCATTAATATTTAATTTTCTCATTATTTAAGTAAAAAAGACATATTAACCATGAAATCATGTAGGGAAGTGTTATATGTTAAATCTTTATCATCCTTCAGTCATGGGTTTATGCCCTATGGGTATTCTAGATGCATTGGGTTGTCACCCAACAAGCATGTTTTCCAATTTCTAAAAGTATTCTAATATAATTCCTATAATGCTACCAAATAATATGATGGAAATATATAAAATAAAATTAATCCTTAAATAACATGTATACTATGGTTTTCAATACGGCCACTATTTTCTACAATGTTTGATAATATTATTTGACTATTATTGCAATATCATTAATGATTATAATATCCCTAAAGGTTATAAATAAATCTAAAATTATTTTTATAAAATGCAATGTCATTATTCCAAAAATAAAATTTTCACTAAAACATATACTAAACCAATGGATTGTATTTTCGTAAATTTATCCAAAAATATCCATAATATTAGAAAATTTTCAACACAAAAAACCTAAAAAGGTGTTTAAGATAATCAACTTAAAAACAACATTAAAATAAAAATCCCATGACCACATCAATGGAACTTATGTTAATGAAGACACATATGTTTCTACAATTTAACAAAATCTTTATATTATTGATAATTATTATCCCTAAAATTAAATTAGTAAAAAAATAATTCTACAATTTAATTTTTGACCCAATATATAAACAATTCATCTATTTTATTTCCATATAGGTCCTACCTTGGTCTAGGGTTTATCATTTAGAGGAGGGAATTAACTATGTTAATTCCTAGGACCTCTATATATAATAAAATGAATTATAAATAGATCCCTAGGATGTGATTTATTTTCTTTCATTGTACACTTCATTTTTACTTAGAAATTATTTTTGTTATTCCCATCCTTTCCATATATAAATAATTTTCCCATTATTTTGAGATAAATTTCTTGGTGTCTCATTCTACATTTCATATATGATGGCAATTTGGTATTTATTTTCTCTATGGTTTCCATCACTCAAATTTGTGGAGAACTCCCTCATTCCCTTATTTGGTTAGTATGGGAGTTTATTAAAATATATATTGTTAATCATATTTTGGGAAATATAATTAGGCATTATAAAATTATCTTTCACTATAGCCATAATCCCATTTTTTCTCATATTAACCACCCAGTACTTCATATTTAATGTTAACATGGTTCTTTTAGGTTCAAATAATTTACTAAAACCAATAATTATCGAGAGAGGAACAATAATCATAGTGGGAAAGATGTATAATCATTTATTAGATGCTTAAATCATGACACTTGTAAAGTTTTTAAATCTAAAACACCATAGGTTTAATGTAGGATATTCATTTTCAACATATATTCAAATCCTTTAAAAAATTTTGTAAAGAGAATGTGAATTATCCTATGCATTTCCCCTTGGAGTTTCAAACCAGGTGCCTAGTAAGGCCCACTGTCGTGCACCATGTGATAATTGGATGAAGCATCATGTACCATTTTAAAAGTTTTTAACCATAGGTACATCTAGGTTAGAACCATTTCACATTGTAGTATCCATATAAGGAATAATTGAAAGGAAACCCCACATAATCTCTTCCATATAAAAAATATAGGATATTATTAAATGATTATCCTCAAATTATATCATAAGGATATGTTCCCCAATATATGTTATCTCAAATCAAGTATCAATATTTATACAAACATTTTAATGCCACCAACTATAGCTACCCTGAATGGAGTCCGAGTTTTCATTATTATATTGGAATAAAATACCTAGAATCACACCCTAATGGACATAATTGTTTAGTAGTATTGGTAAAATATATTCCAACTTGAGTCTTACATTTCATTTGAATAGAAAAATTATAACATATTTTTTAGGAATAACATTATTACCTCTATAATATTATTACATATAAAACATAGTACTATTTATGGATTTGAATGAAAAAATGTTGTAAGGGTGTTCTCAAATTCTTTATAAGTTTTATGTACAAACAAATCTATCATGAATAAATGAAGTGTAATCAATATAGAATGATTAATATGGTAATGTAAATATATTAACAAATACACCATTTAAATAATTTACTAACAAAATTAGTGGAATGATAAGTAACTAAAATAACAATCCATTTATTTAATAAAATAACTTTTATTTTTTGGAGAAGGAATAATAAATATAGAAAGGTAAATAACTGATTTTTTTTAATAAATAACTGAGAATGAAATGAACCCAGAGAGAATAACATGGTGAAAATATCAATGATAAGAATTACTAAATTATAAAAAAACAAAATTCTTAGTCATTGGATGTTATGTTTCTAGTAAACATGATACCTCTACCATCAAGATCAATCCTCAAGACAGTCTAAGACTGATCAGTAAAAATCCATTCAACTATGTATAATGAACTAATTCATCCCATAGGACTACTGATTCATCATGAGTCTATCTATAATTTGTCCCCACCCATACCTTACATGTCCAAAGAATTCATTATATAACATAAAATTGGCTTAATTACTAAAAACATCATCTTATCATTTTTATACATACTGAGTTTATAATTTGGATTTATCAATATTTCTGTAGGAAAAAAATTACATTCAATATAGAAATAAATAATAATAATAAAATGAATCATGTCAGGGAATAATAATCATATCCTTGGTCAAAATAATCACAAACTATCCATATGAAGAGTATGGATGGTACTAATATATCAAATCCTTAATGGAGTACATGTAAAATGAATATTGGATTTCATTAATGAATAAAAATATCAAAAAATATATTTAAAAAACATTGTTGAGTAAAATATCCTTTTCGTTTTGAAAATAAATTTTTATAACAAAAAGAAATTAAAAAATTATTTTTATATAAAAACAATTTTAAAAACTATGAATTTAAAGAATATTAAGAGAAAAAAATTATTTAAAAATATTACGGTAAATTTTAAAAATAATCTTCAAAAACATATCGTCAAAATGATGGGTAATTTAGTTCACATCGTACAAGTTAAAAATAACATTCCCTTTTCATTATAAAAAGGTCAAAATAGTGCCTTGTTCAGAAAAAATAAAAATTATTTCTTTGGAAACATTTTAAAAAAAATAAAAAATGGGTAAATATATCTTTAATAAATCATTATTAAAAGGTAAAAAAAATTATAATTTTTTAATAAAACATGGTTTTGGAAGAAAACATATTTCCTACAGAAGAAAAAAAGAAGTTGGATTTTCATAAAAAGAATTTATCAACAATTTTTTGTACCAAAGAGTAAAAAAATGGAACTATTACTTGAATATATCATGAATAACCATATGGAAAGAAAATTAAGTGGTTTTATTTGGAAAATTATCAATTAATTTCCTTCAAATGAAATTCATGAATAAACAATCTTGATCAGAATGAGATTGTAAAATAAATCCTTAGAATGATCATAAAATTTAATATGAGAATTAATCAATTAATAGATTATGTTTATCAGATATAAATACACATAAAACAACTGTTAATAAAATATAATATTACTAAAATTTATTATAAATATAATAATACAACATCAATGGAGACAAATATGTAATATATCCCAATGAAAAGAAATTGAGTAATAAAATTATTTACTAATTAGTAATTTTCAATTAAAATCCTCATAGATGAAATAACTGAAATTAAATCTTAACAAACCATTAATTTTTAATGAATAATTATATAAAATTTCAAAGGGGAAGTATATACACTATATAAAATAAATTTGGTGCCTAAAATTACAGTATGCATCAATGAAATGAAATTAAGATGAGATATCCTACCTTGTTATTCTTTCTGTTTGAACACGATTTAACCAAATGTATAATGGGATTAAACATGTTATTAACTTATTACAGAACCATATTAATATATATAACATTATATACTATCATTTTTTACAAATTATCACCTTTTTAGTAATAATGTATAATTATATTCATTATTTTGGGTATTAATTGCCTTGTTTTCTAAATCGTTCTTTATCATGAGTGTTCTCATTCTTGTGAACATTTTACAGTTTCATCATATCTGAAATAGTAATCATGAAATAATAATAATATTTATACATTGATTATATTTTTAATACCATTCATGAAATATGGTTTAGATAGATTAGGTGTGTTACAATCATATAGATGATAATCCATACATATACATTAGTAATGTTTCATTATTCCAAACATCATTATGGAATGAAGGTAAGTAATATATTATATTTATAGAATGATCATAAACTCATGTATAACATATTATTTCTTTAAATATAATGATTTATGTCATCCATGTTGTGTGGTGATGAACAAATAGTCACATCATTTCGTGAAGGTGATAGTCACCACAGAAAAGAATGACATTTTCATGTTTCATTAAGTGAAAAGGTAGGAAATAAAATGATATATTCAAATATTATCTTTTCAGAGTGATAAATATATTGTTCATATAATAATTATGATATTTATATCCCAAATATTCATTAAATTTATCCTTATCACCTTCCATTTAAAGTGTTATTGATAAAAGAATCACATCACTTCTAGAGGTGGTAGTCTATCTTAAACACGGACACCATTATTATATCCTTTATGGAATTTAAAGTAAAAATGAAATATATAATATAATGAATAACAAGGTATAAATTTTTTTAAATAATATATATATATATATATTATCCCTCATCATTCCCAATCATGAGAGGTGTTTGTGGAAAAACAAATGTCATCAGTTCGCAAGGTGGTAGTCTGCCGCACACCCGAGCAACATTATTATATCCCATATAGAATGGAATGAGTTTTTTTACATGATATAATGACTAAATAGGTATAATTAGGTTATAAATATCATATATATATATATATACCCTTGGTGTCAATTATCATTACCAACCCTGATAGGTGGTAATGAAAAAATGAATGACATCGGTTCGTCAAATAGTTGTCTGGCTTACACAATAATAATGAATTCATAACACATTTTAAGGAAGTGAGAATGGTTTTAGGTAATGAATTTTTTATAAAAATTTATTATTATATGATTTATACTACTATATTATATCTTAATGTTTCAATAACATGTATTTAAGGTGGGGAAAGAAATAAAATAAAAGTGCTCGTTGAATAATGTTACCTCTTCTTCAGGTAAATCCATTAGGTTTGCATCAAAATACATCATAATTTCGATTTATTACCAAAATGAGGATTCCAGTAATTTTTTTAGGAACATGGTATGTTATTTGGGTAGTTCTTGGTTGAAATAAAAGGGTGTGAAGGTAGGAATAATAGAGTATAATGGGTGGCCTTTTATAGGTGAGGTGAGTTGAACATTTATAATTTTTCTAAACGATTCAATAATAACCACATTTTATCTTTCCAAAAGCCTCCAAAAAGGTAAATTATCTAAAATAAAATATATGTGGTATAAATATGTCCAAAAATGGTTTTTTTCTAGTTTTAATTTCATTTTGACACTTATATTATTAGTTTAACCCACGATAAATCTATTTTTCACTTAATTGTGAAAATTATTTTTTACTATTTTGACTATTAATTTAGGGAAAAAATTACATTAACCATATTAATAAAAATTAATAATTTTTAAATATTATAATTATTTAATAAATTTTTAAAAATTTAGTTGAAATAATTTCAAAAAAATTAATTTAAAATTAACCCTGCAAATGTAAGGAGAAAGTGTGTTTCTAAAGAGAAAATGTTCAAAAATTACATAGTTTTAATATCAAAATTAAAAATGAAAATGAAATAAATTGGATTAATTTATATATAATTTAACAATTTTTTTACTTTAATTAAAATTTAAAATAAAATTTAACTTAGTAAATAATTCAAACAAAAAAGTAGTTTTCAATTAAAATTCAGTATTTTTCACTATTCATTGAAAATTGAAATATTTCAAAAAAATACCAAAAATTAACCACAATATAATTCTGATAATATTATTTCAAAAAATATGTCTATTTTTTCAAATAAATTTCTAAAATTGGTATAAATTAATTTTAAAATATGTAAAAAAGTGAAATTAGACAATCTTTTAGGGAAAAATACATTTATTCAGAATACGTTTCCTTTCCATTTAAATGATTATTTTTTATTTACAAAAAACAAGATAACCATAATATCACAATTTATTTATTCATATTAATGAACAAAGATTTAAAAGCTATGTTATAATGGTTTAATATATTAACTTTCATTTAGATTCTTGATTGCATGTTCTGCAAGGTATCGAACAAATTAAAATTAAAAAAGAATACTTAGTTGGTTATTTATGATCAGTGTTACACATAGAATAGAATATATATATAAATTTAAAATTTTAGAATTAAAATATGTTACATAATTTTTTTTACATATATATATATATAATATTAATAGTTGAATATTCATTATATAAAATTATAATCCACACCATATTTTTATAGGTTTATTGTCTTTGGAAACTAGGATACATGAACAACTTGTTCATAAAAGATATGCACAATATTCCACTAAATTCATCATAAATATCACCATTCTTAAAAATATGAAACATAAAAACTTTTTTCATAACCCGATGAAAAAAAGATAACAAATGGTGAGATCAACTTCTCATGAAGGGTATACAAGGGAGGTATCAATAATCACTTAAGCATAACATGTGCATCAGGGTATGAAAACATGAGTTTTAGGTTTGAAAAGCATACCAATACATCATACACCAGAATCATGAATCATTTTTGCAATACTATCAGTTCAATTACATGAATCATAATGCAATTATATAACTTAGTCCATGATATCCTAACATTGGCGTTAGATATGAGTTTCTAACATAAACATAATCATATAAAATCATTTCTTTAGTCATGTAGAACTTCCAATACAATCACAGTGATTTGGGATACGTAACTAATAAATTATATAATTAATCAAGGTTCACTTAAAAAACTATCATTGTAGATAAATTCTTTTACTAAACTGGGTTCACTTCTCATTCCGGTCCTTATTATCTTATGAAATATCAATCATTACCCAATGTATTTGTGGGATATATAATTCTGGGACTACTTGTTACATAATAAAAATAATATATATGTGTTCCACAATGTCATAAAAACATTCACCATAATATAACACATGTAATGGAATGTGGTTATATAATTTGTTTTTCATTTCATAATATTATATCTTATAAAAAAAATTGGTTTCATAAGGATCTTATTATAAATTCATTAACTTGTGGGAATGAAACAGGTTTCATAGAATCATCCTTAAATTATAATAATCATGAGACATGACAATAAATAAATATAGTGATATAATTGGATCATATCCACAGTAAATAATAATATACGTCAAACCATTTTATCATAGATGAGTAATTTCTTTAAAATATCACTACAAAATGTTTTGAGAAAAATACTCCTCTCCCTTTGAAATCTCATGTTTAAAATAAAAAAAATCAAAAAAAATAATGGAATTTTCAATTTGAATTTTTTTTGGAAACATGTAATTTATTATTGAAATAATTGGGTAGTCATGGTGACTGAAAATTCAGTTTATTCTGTATACATTGAAACAAGTATTTCATTCACATTTTCGGTAAAAAGTGAAAAATAACATGTTCTGAAAATGAAAATAAGATTATATTTAATCAATTTCGTAAAAATTTAATCATGGGTAAAAAAAAGATTTTATTAAATCATTGTATAATATTAAAAATATTCATGAAAACATTTTTAAAAAACCTGGATATAGAAGAAAAAGGAATTTCGATTGAAGAGATAAATAATCTTGATTTTCTTTAAAAATGTTTATTCTATCTGTTGAGTACTTAAATAGAGTAAAATTAATAAAAAAATGAAATATTTGAAAATTAAAAATATAACATTAGAATTCATTAGATTCTTTATAGGTATATCATGAATCATCATTAAGATAATCCGAATCATAAACTATCCCGTTAAACAATGTGATTGTAACATAAATCTATTACCTCAAGTTTGACATTCATCAAAAGTGCCCTAACAACCCGTGTAATAAATTTAAATTTAGTATTAATATATAATATAATCATTTCAATAATTATAATATAATATATTATCCACTAAAAACATTTCAATACCAATTTATTTAATATTATTCATTAAAATCATAGTTTCAGTCTGTTAATTATTTCATTTTTCAATAGAATTTCAAATTGTTAGTTCCTATCCTTGTACATTAATTATACTTAAATCGTCTATATAATGTGAATAATGATATAAATATCTTAATATATATATATATATATATATTATATTCCCTAATTAATGTTAGATATAGAAAAAAACAATTACACCGTTCATTTAGACGATAGGCTATATGTACACATGAATGCTATTTTCACTTTTTAATGGATGGAATGATAGGAAGGTAAGAAATATATAACCTTTATATAATCAATATTATATCATATATATCATATATATTCACTGAATATATCTGTATAACCATACACTTAAATTCAAAATGAAAAACAAATCACATCGTTTTGTGGAGGTGGTAGTCCACACGTACGCATGAGTGACATTATCATTTTCCAATGATTTTTAATGTAAGAATTTTGATAAGATATTATAATTGTAGATCCATAATTATATCATAAATATAATATATAAACATTAAACCCATCATAATAACAATCCATTAAGGATGTTTATGGAAGATTTATTGTATCACTATGTGGAGGTGGTAGTCCACACATATTCATGAGAGATACTTTCACTGTAACACCCCAATATATCATAGTATGTTATTATATTTAATTCAATAGCTTGTGCTACACGCAACAACGAATTCGAGCTCCCCACAACTTACCAAAATAACAATTCAAAACCAATTTTGAATAGTATTAACTGAATTTTAAATTTATATACTCTATATAATTTTAGAATTCATATTATGTGTTTCTTAGACATAATATAAGAACAAATTCATTTTTTCAGATAAAAGATGTGTTTTTCCAAATAATGCAATTTTAACACCATTTAATGAAAAACCCTTTTTAAAATCAATATTTCACAATTTTATATATTTAATTTAATTAAATTAAATTCTTCATTAGAATTGGGAAATAAAAATTTATTTTGGAAAAAATTTTAGTACTTTTCTAATAACTTTTATATTTTGATGAATACTGAAAAATACTAAATTTTAATTGAAAACAACTTTTTTAATCGAAATAATTTGTAGTGTTAAATTATGTCTTTTAATGGTTTGGAAGTATAATTAAATTATATTTTTATCATTTAACACAGTTTTGGTGATTATAAGTAATTCTACATTTAAATTTGATATAAACACATGTCCATCTTTTGATAGTTTTTACTTTTTAAAAAAGCCCACTTTTCAGTTTTGACAATGGGAATTAATATATAATTATTTAATTCATATTCTATGTTTTTAATTTTGTAAAATATAATTCATTTTTTAATTTTTAATACAAAAAATATCTTAGGGTAAATTTTTGGTATTTTTTTAAAAAGATTCAATTTTTGATGAATAGTGAAAAACACTGCGTTATAGTATAAAAACAAATTTTTATTTGAATTTATTTTAAGTAAAAATATTTGTATAATACCTATATAAGTTCAACGTAATTCATTGATGTCATTTTATAATAAAATTAGATGTATACAATTTTATTTAACTTTTTACCATCTTTTACCCACCTCCTAGGAGCATTTGCAAATTTGCATAAAACATAATTTTACAGCTTATGTGAGTGGAGTTTCAAAAATCTGAGAGACACGGTTAATTTCAGTAATAAAAACATGGTTTAATAAGATGAAAATAATTTTTGGTGAATAGTAACTTTTTACTTTTATTTACCACGATTAAAAGTAAATAGGGTAATTAAGGGTAACAATGACATCATAATTACTACCAACACATGTCTTAATTATATTGGATAAGTGTAATTTGACCAAATACAAATTTAGTAATAAAATATTATCCTTTAGGTCCACATGGATTAGATTATAACATTTATTATTATTTTATTTAAAGAAGAGCTAAAAGAGTTAAATTCAGAGTTTAATAAATAAACCATTTTTAATATAGAGTTACACAAATTATAAATTAGACTATAAATATTCATTATAAATTTAAAATGATTTCCTACATAATGGTATAATATTTATAATTTTTAGACTTTAAATAGTTAAATTTATTAATGACACAATGATGATGCAGTAATTACCTTATTAATGAAATATTAAATAATTGATATTATAAATATAAAAATAAATATAATTTGAGACGTTTTATGAATTAAACTAAATTTCTATATTAATATGACATTCTAGGGTTGATTAGATGATTTTTTAAGTAATAATTCTGTTATTAATTTAGAAAAAACAAAATACAAAATAGTGTCAAAATTGTCATAAAAGAGTTTTTAAAACAAATATTATTTTATTAATTGATATTCTATTTCTAAAAATTTAAGGCTTAGACAGAAGTCTTATATAATGTTAGGTGTATCATTAATTAACCACTTGGGGTTCTCTTGGAAGTTTATAGTAAGTTTATAACCATATAATATAAAAATAAAAAGAGACATGGTAAATGTAAAACTATTTGACTAAGAGTTAAATATAGAAGATAAAGTTAATATAGTGACCAAAACCTATCTAAAACCTATTGGTTGAGTGGTTTTAGATCCATCCCCACTTTATCCTTTAAATAATTCATTTTTTATCAATTAGAAATGCGAAATGATTTTATTATAAAATAATATTTCTAGCTTTTCCTAAGGTTCCTCTCACCCCTCTTATAAAAGGTCACTCCTCCCCTCTAATTTAATCCTCCAATTCCATTATACATGGCCAACCCCTACCCAAATATCCTCTCAACTCTTCTTCCTTCATCATGGAGGCCTTACATTGGTCGTAAATCCGAACTAAGGATCCCTTTTGATCAAATCAAAAGGAAGAACCTGAAGAAGAGGTAAATATTTCGTCACCACTTTCAAGTTCTTTTCTTCTTCCACTTATTTTTTAATTGTTTTCTACATTATAAAATAATAAATCTAGTATCTTATATATACTGTCATGTTATTATAAATTTGGTACAACCATATTCCTTATTCTATCCATCATTTGAAGGACATGTCACCATACGTGCGTACGTACGGTTTACCGTATCCACGTCGTGGTGTAGTTGTTATTAAATAAATTATTATTCTGATGGGTATAATAATGATATGTAATTGGCATAAATAATAAATATAACATGATAATGATTCTTTATATATGATATAACATCCAATTATATATGATTTTAATATCAAAAGAATGATATTGTCGCTCGTGTGTATGTACAGATTACCGTCTCCACGAATGCAATGAGATTCATTTCCCATAATATCCATTATAGAATAATTTTCATTTGATGATTAAAAATAATTTTTAATGACTTGATATCATTCTGGATATTAATAATATACATTCCATCCAAAAAAATATGACTCATATAATAAAGAATATAAAGTAAAATGAATCAGTTAACACCCGAAACTATGATACAACTAAAATATTATTAACAAATCCATATTAGAGGATTATATATGATATCATATTTATTTATATAGTTCTTGTATAATTTAATAACAATTATTTAACTATTATACATGAGGTTAATGTACCATCGACCAAGTAAAAGTACATGGTAAGGGGTTGTCATCTCACTTTTATTCCCATGAGATACTTTCTATATTTGCAACTGCTACCTTTGGTATGGTGTATGTACTACCCATGATTGTATTATTTGTGTAATATACATTAATTTTAGGGTATTTACATAATCATTCTCTGATCATTCTTTCATGGGGTGTATGTTTCATACGATACCAAATCGATAAGGGAATTTCAAATTTCAATTTCTACTCATTCGGTTTTACGCAAACATCCCTGATTACATTACCACAAGATTATGTGTGAAGTCACTATTTATTTAATCATGTAGTAATTTCCACTCTCATTTTCATGGATATAATTTTGATACACATAATCAATCCATTGATAAATTCTCATGTCATCGATATAAACATGATAAGACTAATCTTAACTCAATTTCTATTCATTGAGTTAAACATCCAAGTCATTAATGTTGTTTTTACAAGAATATGTGTGAATGTCCTCTGATTGATTTAAAATGAATATCCAATAATATTTAGTGTATTTATATTTTTCACACATAATTATTTCATTTATTTATCCATAACATAAAGATACAGTCTTTATAAAGGAATTCATCCCATCTTACATTCCTTTGAGACTTTATTGTTGTTATGCGCCAATCCACTTTTATTTGGTGTATATACTATAATTTAACATAGTATATAATGCATCCCTTTATTCCCATGATATTAAAAAGTATTCATTACCTAAATTATTTGTATTCAAGCATCTCTCATTTGGTTAGGAACTTTAACTAAAATATCATTTTAAATGTTTTAAAAATTTATTCTTCTAAATCATTCTCATTAATGTCCATGTTTTAAAAATGGTTTTAGGGTTTTATTTATATGAAAATTAAGGTTTTAAAATTAAAATTCCTTTTAAAAGTTTCCATGTGGTGTGGGAAACATTGATTCAAAAATCTATTTGAAACATCTTTTTGATAAATACTTAGAATTTTAAATGTTTTAAAGAAAAAAAGGAATATTTATCTCAAATAGTTTTGATGATAAACTTCATCTATGTAAATATCCTTCATTATTCTTGATTTAGTTTTATTTATTATAATTCAATATTGTATATTGTACTGAATGAGTTATGTTTGACTGTGGATGTGTTACATTTATACCATTCATGGTTTATGGATAAATTATTGTCATTTCGTATGCTAGTTTTAATATGAATGTTTATTTTATGTTTAAACCTTTTCATATGTGGAATGCATTGGACTTATTAAGTGACAAGTGGAGCCTACTATAGCTCCTTGATGCAACGGTACATCTCATGAGACAACCTAGTGTCTTGGCAGAAGGCCTTAACAAAATCTTGTTTGTAGTCTTGGCATAAGGCCTTGACTATGTGGTTATGAAGTCTAGCATTATGCATTCCATCATTATGAAAGTGGATATTGTTATTTCATTGATTATTCAACTAGTAAAATATCCATGTAAATATGTATATAGAATTATTTGATTTTATATTTTCCATATTATGCGGAAGTTCAAGTTTAAAAGGCTTTTGTTTTAGTCTAATACATTGCCTTAAATGTGTATGCTTATTTATGAAAGTTTATGCTATATTGTTATCCTTACTTAGCATCTGAAATCACCCCTTTCTTTATTTTATTTTTTCCAGGATGAGAAGAATTATTTTATGAATGACCTGTAGGGATAGTCTAAGGGGATATGAGTGTGGTCTATGGAAACAATGTTGTTGTTGCTTTTCATTTTATAATGTAATGTGAAACTTATGAATGCATCTAGTACATCCAAGGCTACTAAATTTGATCAGTATTTTGAGACATGATTCCTTGTATCATGCTAATGTTATGTAATAATGCACCGACTCTGGGTAACTGGGGTAGGGGCGTTACAGTTGGTATCAGAGAAAGTTTAGTACAATCCTTGGAAACTAGATTTAGATAGACTCTGATTAGAACACATTGACCTAAGATAGACTTTGAGGATTAGTATAGAAAAACATCCTAGAATTTTGGTTTTGTAGAGATTTTGTGAGTTTTCCTTGAAACACATCCTTATCTGGATACGACGAGGTAGAGGCAGATTTGGAACAAATGTACCTAGGGGTAAAACTCAAAAACACCGTTTTGAGCTAAACTTGAATGGGAACTGGTGCACGACAATGGGTCTTGCTTCACTCTTTGTTACGACACTCTTGGGTGATATTAATAGGATAATTCACATTTTCCTTACAATCCAATTTGGAGGATTTTAATATAATATGAGAAAAAATAACCATCGTTAATACTAAGGTGGTTTATATTGAAAATAAGGAATTATGATATTCCATAAATGATTTTATGACTCACACTATGCTTTCTTGTGTAAGTCAATGGCTGAATTCCAAAGAAGTCATTATAACATTGAACATGATGTAATAGGTGGGAACGAAAAAGGAAATGAGAAACAAAATTGAATATTGATATGTGTAAAATATATCCTGTTCATATTGAACTAGTTTTAAAAAAATATGATCAACCACATATACATTAACCAACTCCCGAACTCAACAAAAAGAGAAATGCGGTGAATGATCAGATCTTCAGTATTCGAGACCATGGAGAAAAGAAAGCTCAATTTACATCATGCACGAAATGTGGAAGGAGAAACCAAGGAAAGTGTCTCAACGGAACAAAGAAATGCTTTATGTGTATGAAATAATGACATAAAGTAAACAATTTCTGTGGAAAAATGAAGAGTACTATAGAAGAAAATAAAAAAGATCCTAAAAATCCATTTACAATCATTTTCCTTAAATGTAGGGGACCTGGGCACTACCCGAGTGAGTGCCCTTTTCAAAAGGATAACCCCTTGGTCAAGGAAGAACCTATGTGGAGATAAATGGATGGTGAAGTGTTTAAAAGTATTAGTGCTCTTTGTTGATGGGATTACTTTAGAAGACTTTTCTCTTATGTGTAACCCCACATTTTATTATGGAAAATGAAATTTTAGGAAGAATTGTGTTTTATAATGTTGATATAGTTATTAGTAACCATTTGGGTTTATATGATTCTTGAATTTGAGGCAATTACATGTTATTAAATTTTGGGATGAAAATGCGAGGTATGAGATAACATTTGTGGTGAAAGTATGTTATAGTTAATTTGAGTAATTTATCTCATTTTGGGAACATTATAAAATATATTTTTGAAAAAGGACAACACGCATACCCTGTGAGAACCCGTCGCATCGGACAAAGCTGCAGGAATTGAACCCACAACCATAATGTGTAGACTAGGTGATGTCCCTAGTTAGTTTGACTAATTATTTTCAGTTAAATGACTTTATTGATCAATAATAAGTTGATTTGGGATCTTATGTCTTATCAAATGGATATCCTTATTATAGGAAAATGGTTTGGGGATTAAGTGAAAAATGTTATTTTAGAAGACATTCGCTCTATTGGGAATAGTATATGCCTAAGGAAAATAGAATACAATGGGATTTAATTTGAGGAGTAATGGTGGATTTTTATCTATGTTTTTATTATGGATTTATAGTTATATTGTGTATTTATAGAAACAATTAACCTATCATAGATAATATGTGATTAGGTTAATTACTTTGAAGTATGTGACTTCAATAGTTTTCGATGTTATTTGGTAATACAATTTATTGTGGAAGACAATATAATAAAATTATTCTATGTTTTGGGTTTGAATATTAGATTAGAGTATATCAATGGATTTTAAGGATAATTTTTTATTGAATGGTATTTATTGAACTTCGGGTATTTTTGGTTTAATTTTAGAAATTAAGATAAGTATTTCTTTCTCTAAAGGATTATACTTTTTGGGAATAATCTGATATTGTACTAACCATTTTGGTTTTAGTTAATCTCTGAAGGAAAAGTAAATATATATAGTTTATCCTTTGTGGATTATGTTATTCTCTAGATGTTTATTCTATAACATTATGTGTGACCGAGTCATCTGGAATACTCATCGGTTGAAAAAAAATATGAGTTAGTGGAGGAAATTTATTAAAGGATGAAACTATAATTAAAAAGTAAGTATATGTCTTTTTTTTCTTAGTCAATCTCATAAATAAATTCCTCAGATTTGTGAAATGGAACTTAAATCAAAAAACATTATCCATTAACTTTTTCTACTAGGAATCTAATGAACGTTTATCTCATAACAAGTTTGTAGTTTTCTTGTTCTTAATATTTCCCTAATCATGTTTTCTATCACTCTAAAATAGAAATTGACGCTTATTTTATCTTCCATATCCATGTTTTCCTATATAGAATCCTAGTGCGGGTTATCTTGGGTGACCTTTGTACATCTCTTTCTTTCTTTTAAAGAGATAGTTATATTGACTCTTTTTCCGATGTGGGACTTTCAATAAAGTTCCCAATCCCAATTTTAAAATTATGAGGATGTAATTTCCAAAATAAGGGAACAATATAACACCCAAATATTTCATAAGAAGTTATTCTCTTTAATTCAATAACTTGTGCTACACAAAACACCAAGTTCGAGTGCACCACGACATACCAAACTAGCCATTCAAAAGCAGTTATGAATAGTATTAACAGAATATTGAATTTTATATACTCCATAAAATTTTAGAATCTATATTATGTGTTTCTTAGACAAAATATAAGAACAAATTCATGTTTTCAGATAAAAGATGTATTATTCAAAAAAATGAAAATTTTCCAAATTTTAATGGAAAAACTTTTTTAAAACCAATATTTGACACTTTTATAGATTTAATGTAATAAAATTAAATTATTTTTCAGAATCGGGAGATAAAAATTTATTTTGGATAAATTTTTGGTACTTTTCTAATAACATTTATATTTTGATGAATATTGAAAAATACTAAATTTTAATTGAAAAAAACTTTTTTAATTGAAATAATTGATAGTGTTAAATTATGTATTTTAATGGTTTGGAAGTATAATTAGATTATATTTTTATCATTTTATACACTGTAGGTGATTATAAGTAATTTGACATTTAAATTTGACATAAACACATATCAATCTTTTGATAGTTTTTACTTTTAAAAAAACATGCTTTTCAGTTTTGACAGTGGGAATTAATTTTAAATTAATTAATTAAACTTCAATTTTTTGAATTTGGTAAAATTTAATTCATTTTTGAATTCAAAATATCAAAATTATCTTAGGGAAAATTTTTGGTATTTTTTCTGAAAACATTAAATTTTTAATGAATAGTGAAAAACAGTGCGTTATAGTTTAAAACCGTCTTTTTATTTAAATGATTATTTATTTTATTTAAAATTATTTTATGTAAAAGTCGATTTATAATACATATATATGTTCAATTTAATTTATTGGAGTCACTTAATAATAAAATTAGATGTATAAAATTATATTGAACTTCTTACCGTCTTTTACCCACCTTCTAGAAGCATTTGGAAATTCATATAAAACATAATTTTACTACTTCTGTGAGTGGAATTTTAAAAATACTAGATACTCGGTTGATATCATTATGAAAAATGTGGTTCAATAAGATGAAAATAGTTTTTGGTGAATATTAACTTTTCACTTTCATTTACCACGGTTAAAAGTAAATAGGGTAATTATGGGTAAAAATGATATCATAATTACCCCGAAACATGTCTTAATTTTATTGGATACGTGTAATTAAACGAAAAAAAACCTTAAGAATAAAATATTATCCTTTAGGTCCACTTGGATTAGATTAGAACATTTATTATTTAAAGAATAGTTAAAAGTCTTAAATTCAATGTTTAATAAATAAACCATTTTTGTAGAGACCCGAAGCCTGACGTACATGGACATTACATTACTTTTGCGGAATACTTAGTACATAACAAAAACACACACTAAAGGATCGTAATAGTTTAGTGTCTTTGGAAACTCGGAACGTAATCTTCTAATCGTGGTGAAAGATCTTCAATATCTCCCATAAAGATCTTCCCTTTTTTTTACCTAAAACCTTTATTTATATCCTGGGGAAAAGAAAACATAAAAGGGTGAGCTCAAATGCTCAGTAAGGGTATACAAAAGAAATAAAAATCATATCATATCTTTTTGAAAATCATAACCTACAAAAGAGATCATAATATATTAACATGGAACAAATCATAGAAGTGAAAATGAGATCACCATAATCATAACATGAAACTTGAAACTTTGTGGCATGCACACATAATCATGGAAAATCATTTCTTGTTAGTCATGACTCATTTCCAAGACTATCTTAGTGGACAAAGTCCCTTTCTGAATCGAGTAACCCTCGTTTCAGTCATGTTTCACTGAACCGGTATAACCTACCATTTCAGCCATGTCTATCTCATGAGATATAAAATCTTTACCCAATGCATTGGAGGGAGATATAGGTCCCACCCATCTTATAATGAATCCTTTCTTATGTGTGCCACATAATCATAAAACATACATCATCGCATAACACATGTAACAAAAATGGGATTCTTGAAACATCATGACATCATAAATAAATTCATATAAGATAATGGAATTCATAAAAATAATTCCATCACAACATGATCAAATCAATGTAATAATAGGGATAAAAACAGAACCCTTTTATTATCTTAGATGGAAAATAATTTTGATAAAACACTTGAACTTTATTCTTGAGGAAAATATCCTTTCTACTTCAAAAACATTTTTCCTTTCTTAACATGTCATACAACTTTAAACTAAAAGAAGTTGATTAAAAATAAACTTGAAAACTTGTAAAGGAAGCTTCTTGGAAATAATGTTTTAAAAATCCATTCATGCCGTATAAGTTAAAAAAAACATTCTTCGTACTTTTGTCGGAAAAGTCAAAAAGTACCTCGTACAAAAAAAATGACAAAAGATTCCTTTCATACATATTACTAAAAACTCACCGAAGGGTAAAAATGGATTTTAACCAATTGTAGGTGGATGTAAATAATATTACATATTGATGAAACATGGATGTGGATGATAAAATACACCCAGTAAATACTTACGAATAAACAATCTCGGATAAAAATGAGATTGTGATATTTCCCTTACCTTAGGTCCGACTTGTTTTGTAAGTGTCCGAACCTCCTGTATAATGATTTAAATAAGGTTATTGACTTATTACAGAATCATATTCATTGTTATGATATCATATATGGTTCACTTATGACATTATATTACCCGTTCTTTTGTAAATTCCACGTTAAAGAAGCGTTTTGGGTAAAATCGTTTCATTTATCGTAGGTGTTTTGACTTGTTGTTCTTGACATCATTATTACTTATATCATGATTTACTTACTTCCAGAATATAAAATATGATTTATATATCATATATATTCAGTATATATATATATATAATAGGTAGATAAATAAAATGAAAAACACCGTTCATGGAGACGGTAGTCCGTACGTACGCATGAACGCTGTTTTCCTTTCCTTATTGTCTTGAAATGGAAGTAAGTAGATGACATACATATGTATATATATATACATAAATCCAGTAGCTTTATAATGTCATATATTTCATTATTATTTCTTATATATACTTTATAATCATTCTTAAATGGTTAACATGGAGAATGAATCTCATCGCGTCGTGGAGACGGTAGTCCGTACGTACGCACGAGCGATGATATCATTTCTATAAATATTGAATTGAATTGGAGTGGATTATAAAATATATCAGAATCAATATGATGTTGTAATAACTATGTATAGTTATTCTTTACACCATTATACCCATCCATGTAAGGTGGTGGTGGAAAATAGATTACACCACGGCGTGGAGACGGTATTCCGTACGTACGCACGCGCGGTGATTTCTTTTTCCATAGGATGGATAGATGGTGAAATAGGGTTGTTTTATACATATAATAACATATCAGTATATGAGTGATACTGATGTTATTACTTCATAATGAAACAACCTAAGAAGAAGAAGTGGAAGAAGAAATAAAGATGAAAGAATTGGTAACGGTAATTACCTCTTCTTTGAAGTGCCTCTTTGAGACCTCCTCTTAGGGCACTAGAATTGGTCTTTGAGGAAGACCAGAACCTCTAGGATGTTTCTAGGGAAGTGGAGAAGAGATTTTGGCAGGGGTTGGCCGAGCTTGAGTGCTGAAATTGGTGTGAGGAGGAGGGGGAGGAGGTGTCCTTTTATAGGGGAGGAGAGGGGCACCTTAGGAATATCTCAAAATATTATTTTATATTAAAGTCAAAATCGGTTTATAATGGTTCCAAAGGGTCTTATTTCGAAACTAAAGTGGGGATGGGTCGAAATCCTATCAACCAATAGAATTTATACAAGTTTAAGATATTATTTTAACCTTATCAATTAGATTTAACTCTAAGTTAAATAATTTAACTTTTACCATGTCTTTTTGTTTTCTTTCACTATATGGTTAATACACTTACTATAACATGCCAAACGAACCCCAAATTGTTTATTATTAATATATATATCCTTATCTAAGTCATTTGGCCGAACCTTAGATTTTTAGGAATACAATAACAATTAATAATATAATATTTGATTTAAAAACTATTTTGTGTCAATTTTGACACTATTTGATATATGATTTTTTTGAAAGTCATAACAGAATTAAATGTTCTAAACAAGTTGATTAAATCAACATTAATATATCATAGTAACCTAGAAAATTAGTGGAATTCATAAAAAATCTCAAATTAAATTTATTTTGGTGTTTATAACATCAATTATGTCAATATTTCATTAATAAGATAATTACTGCATCATCGTTGTGTCATTAATAAATTACATTATTTGATGTCTAAAAATTACAAATAAAATACCATCATGTAGGAAATCTTTTTAGCTTTCTAATGAATATTTACAATCGAATTTATCTTATGTATAACCCCATATTAAAAATGATTTACTTATTAAACTTTGATTTTAACTATTTTAACCTTTCTTTAAATAAATTAATAATAAATGTCCTAATCTAATCCATGTGGGCCTAAATGGTCATATTTTATTCCTAAGTTTGTTTTTGGTCGAATTATACTTGTCCAATAGAATTAGGACATGTTTTAGGGTAATAGTAATATCATATTTACCCTTAGTTACCCTATTTACTATTAACCGCTGTAAAAAAAGTAAAAAGTTACTATTCACCAAAAAATTATTTTCATCTCATTGAACCACATTTTAGTCCTTGATATTAACCGTGTCTCTTGGATTTTCGAAATTCCATTCACAGAAGCGGTAAAATTAAGTTTTATGCAAAATTCAGTTTTTTAACCTACCACTTAGTGGTTTCACTATTCATCAAAAATTGAAAGTTTTCAGAAAAATACCAAAATTTCACCCTAGGCTAATTTCGATATTCTGAGTACAAAAATGAAGTCTATTTTGAAAAATAAAATTTATAAAATTTCAAAAAGTGGTTATTACTATTCATAACGGCTAGTTTTAATAGCATATTGTTGTTTAGTGAAACTCGGTATTGCGTATGACGCAAGCTATCGGGGAAGGTCGCAATTGCGTGTAATGCAAGGCAAGTCAAGGATGCGTGTTGTGCAAGCTCATTTTGGTGTAGCGTACAACACAAGACATTAGTGAAATAAAAAAGAATATTTTTCATAAAATCTCGGGCTGTTACATTCTACCCCCCTTAAAATGAATTTCGCCCTCGAAATTCGTTGGGGTTATAAATGGTTTACTATTCGAAAGTTTCTTTAATAGAAACCCACATCGTAAAAGGGAATACCAAAACTTGGCTTTAAAAACTAAAGTATGAAATGTAACGATTACCCAAATAAACTAATCACTGGGTTTCCACATAGGTGAAAATATGGATATGGAAGAGAAATCTAACCATCATGTTCTGATGGAGAGTGGTAGAGAACATGGCTATGGAAAAGCCAGTAATCACAAATCCATAAATTTGTGACGATCTAAGGTACCATCTGATTCATCAGGTATAAGATCACTAGGACAACATTTTTGGTTTTCAAGATCATTTCCCTAAAGTTGAAAATTTGAATTAGAATAAATACTTACTTTATTTTGGTACAATCTCACTGTTGTTCGTGCCTTGAACAATTTCCACTTCATCTCTTAAATAAATGAAGTTGAATTTGTTATTCGTGAAGTGTTAGCAGATCATGTGATAGAATGATGGGTCATTCCATCTGTCTCAAACAAAAGGTTAGCAAAAATTATATGCATAAATCGATCTATAGTGAGATTAATCATATATGGTTCCTAAAATGGACTTATACTTCATATATCATACTGCTTAATATAATAAAACTAGTTTCTACTAAACAGGGACTTCCTGTAGGCCAGTGGTAGGCGATAAAGGCCAGTCGCACTTCGGTTGTGGGTTCGATTCCTACAGCCTTGTCCGAAGCGATGGGTTGTCGCCCGTCCTGCAGGTTGTCCTTTTTCCAAAACTATATTACTATAACATCCCATCAATAATATCGAAAAAAATTTCTATCCTTAAACAATACTAACTTACGTCCAACACAATCCATTCCAATCTTTAGGCTTATCCATAATATTGCAGTCCACTCTCATAACATAGTGAAAACAATTACCAGATATTTAATATCATCGTTGATCCCCATATATCATAAGATATGTTTTGTTGGTCACATTCCAAACATTCAAAGTCCTTAATCATGTATACTCTTGAATACCCATTGAACCTTAGTGAAAACATGAATGCAGTTAAAAGTTAACACTTTACACATACCAAAATCATCAAAATTATTTATACTCAAACCATGATATCACTTAGTCCTTATATCAATCATGAGCTCACGAATACAATCAAACATCTCATTATCTTCTTATCCTTTCATTATGCACTTATCATCTACTTTCCAAAAGTATCTGAATAACCTTTCATGGTTACTGGTAACATTAATCAGACAACAATGTAACAATCCTTACATGTCTCTTTATTCCATAGTACCATGAGATTACTTATACAACATTACACATGATAAACATGTAATCATTCCACTACATTCTTAAACCATTAGCCGAGCTTCAACAATTCTTTCATCTCACATATCATTTGTAGTCTCTTCATCATCATCCACATAAATACTACCCATATGGCCATACTGATTCTCTTCATGAGTCTTTCCCTTAGGACATTGGTTTGCATAATGCCCATACATTCCACATTTAAAACACTTAACCATTTTTGATGTCGTAGCAATACCATTATCCTCATCCATGGTGTTCACTGAACCTTTTCCTTTGCACTTACTTGCTTTGTGTCCTTCTTTTCCACACCCAAAGCATCTTCCAGTTCCTTTGAAACATTCTCCTTGATGCCTCTTCCCACATGAATTACATAGGGGAAATTGAACTTTCTTTCCTATATGATCATCATGAAACTCCATCTTTCTCTTATTAGCCGAGTCAGGAAACTTACCAAATTTTACTTTATTGATCATATTATGAGATTGCTGATTCGGCATAATAATTATGTTTGGACTTCCAAATCCCATTTCATTATGAAGAATATCATTCCATTTTCCATCATATCCTCCATTATCGTGAATCATCTTGTTTCCGGCCATTTTCTAAAACCCAAAAAGAATAGTGTGAGAGGCAAAAATCATGCTAGGGAAAACAACATAATAAAGGGGGAGTACCTTCAATATCTAACATCTTAGGTTTAATTCTATGATCGTTAGCGTAGTTCTAGTACTATAACTTATACGTCTACTTAACCTTAGGGACATCCCTAGACATACCGTATAAATATCTCTAGGGATCTCACTAACGTTTTCGCATCCTAGTTTCCAAAGGTTGACTAAACCTTTCCTCTGATACAAACTGTAGAGACCCGAAGCCTGACGTACATGGACATTACATTACTTTTGCGGAATACTTAGTACATAACAAAAACACACACTAAAGGATCGTAATAGTTTAGTGTCTTTGGAAACTCGGAACGTAATCTTCTAATCATGGTGAAAGATCTTCAATATCTCCCATAAAGATCTTACCTTTTTTTTACCTAAAACCTTTATTTATATCCTGGGGAAAAGAAAACATAAAAGGGTGAGCTCAAATGCTCAGTAAGGGTATACAAAAGAAATAAAAATCATATCATATCTTTTTGAAAATCATAACCTGCAAAAGAGATCATAATATATTAACATGGAACAAATCATAGAAGTGAAAATGAGATCACCATAATCATAACATGAAACTTGAAACTTTGTGGCA
Organism: Viscum album; assembly: GCA_963277665.1. NCBI lineage: Eukaryota > Viridiplantae > Streptophyta > Magnoliopsida > Santalales > Viscaceae > Viscum > Viscum album. Next base: position 103,710,842 of record OY728156.1, read on the forward strand.
TGCACACATAATCATGGAAAATCATTTCTTGTTAGTCATGACTCATTGCCAAGACTATCTTAGTGGTCAAAGTCCCTTTCTGAATTGAGTAACCCTCGTTTCAGTCCTGTTTCACTGAACCGGTATAACCTACCATTTCAGCCATGTCTATCCCATGAGATATAAAATCTTTACCCAATGCATTGGAGGGAGATATAGGTCCCACCCATCTTATAATGAATCCTTTCTTATGTGTGCCACATAATCATAAAACATACATCATCACATAACACATGTAACAAAAATGGGATTCTTGAAACATCATGACATCATAAATAAATTCATATAAGATAATGGAATTCATAAAAATAATTCCATCACAACATGATCAAATCAATGTAATAATAGGGATAAAAACAGAACCCTTTTATTATCTTAGATGGAAAATAATTTTGATAAAACACTTGAACTTTATTCTTGAGGAAAATATCCTTTCTACTTCAAAAACATTTTTCCTTTCTTAACATGTCATACAACTTTAAACTAAAAGAAGTTGATTAAAAATAAACTTGAAAACTTGTAAAGGAAGCTTCTTGGAAATAATGTTTTAAAAATCCATTCATGCCTTATAAGTTAAAAAAAAACATTCTTCGTACTTTTGTCGGAAAAGTCAAAAAGTACCTCGTACAAAAAAAATGACAAAAGATTCCTTTCATACATATTACTAAAAACTCACCGAAGGGTAAAAATGGATTTTAACCAATTTTAGGTGGATGTAAATAATATTACATATTGATGAAACATGGATGTGGATGATAAAATACACCCAGTAAATACTTACGAATAAACAATCTCGGATAAAAATGAGATTGTGATATTTCCCTTACCTTAGGTCCGACTTGTTTTGTAAGTGTCCGAACCTCCTGTATAATGATTTAAATCATGTTATTGAATTATTACAGAATCATATTCATTGTTATGATATCATATATGGTTCACTTATGACATTATATTACCCGTTCTTTTGTAAATTCCACGTTAAAGAAGCGTTTTGGGTAAAATCGTTTCATTTATCGTAAGTGTTTTGACTTGTTGTTCTTGACATCATTATTACTTATATCATGATTTACTTACTTCCAGAATATAAAATATGATTTATATATCATATATATTCAGTATATATATATATATAATAGGTAGATAAATAAAATGAAAAACACCGTTCATGGAGACGGTAGTCCGTACGTACGCATGAACGCCGTTTTCCTTTCCTTATTGTCTTGAAATGGAAGTAAGTAGATGACATACATATGTATATATATATATATATACATAAATCCAATAGCTTTATAATGTCATATATTTCATTATTATTTCTTATATATACTTTATAATCATTCTTAAATGGTTAACATGGAGAATGAATCTCATCGCGTCGTGGAGACGGTAGTCCGTACGTACGCACGAGCGATGATATCATTTCTATAAATATTGAATTGAATTGGAGTGGATTATAAAATATATCAGAATCAATATGATGTTGTAATAACTATGTATAGTTATTCTTTACACCATTATACCCATCCATGTAAGGTGGTGGTGGAAAATAGATTACACCACGGCGTGGAGACGGTATTCCGTACGTACGCACGCGCGGTGATTTCTTTTTCCGTTGGATGGATAGATGGTGAAATAGGGTTGTTTAATACATATAATAACATATCAGTATATGAGTGATACTGATGTTATTACTTCATAATGAAACAACCTAATAAGAAGAAGTGGAAGAAGAAATAAAGATGAAAGAATTGGTAACGGTAATTACCTCTTCTTTGAAGTGCCTCTTTGAGACCTCCTCTTAGGGCACTAGAATTGGTCTTTGAGGAAGACCAGAACCTCTAGGATGTTGCTAGGGAAGTGGAGAAGATATTTTGGCAGGGTTTGGCCGAGCTTGAGTGCTAAAATTGGTGTGAGGAGGAGGGGGAGGAGGTGTCCTTTTATAGGGGAGGAGAGGGGCACCTTAGGAATATCTCAAACTATTATTTTATATTAAAGTCAAAATCGGTTTATAATGGTTCCAAAGGGTCTTATTTCGAATCTAAAGTGGGGATGGGTCGAAATCCTATCAACCAATAGAATTTAGACAAGTTTAGGATATTATTTTAACTTTATCAATTAGATTTAACTCTAAGTTAAATAATTTAACTTTTACCATGTCTTTTTGTTTTCTTTCACTATATGGTTAATACACTTACTATAACATGCCAAACGAACCCCAAATTGTTTATTATTAATATATATATCCTTATCTAAGTCATTTGGCCGAACCTTAGATTTTTAGGAATACAATATCAATTAATAATATAATATTTTATTTAAAAACTATTTTGTGTCAATTTTGACACTATTTGATATATGATTTTTGTGAAAGTCATAACAGAATTAAATGTTCGAACCAAGTTGATTAAATCAACATTAATATATCATAGTAACCTAGAAAATTAGTGTAATTCATAAAAAATCTCAAATTACATTTATTTTTGTGTTTATAACATCAATTATGTCAATATTTCATTAATAAGATAATTACTGCATCATCGTTGCGTCATAAATAAATTACATTATTTGATGTCTAAAAATTACAAATAAAATACCATCATGTAGGAAATATTTTTAGATTTCTAATGAATATTTACAATCGAATTTATCTTATGTATAACCCCATATTAAAAATGATTTACTTATTAAACTTTGATTTTAACTATTTTAACCTTTCTTTAAATAAATTAATAATAAATGTCCTAATCTAATCCAAGTGGGCCTAAATGGTCATATTTTATTCCTAAGTTTGTTTTTGGTCGAATTATACTTGTCCAATAGAATTAGGACATGTGTTAGGGTAATAGTAATATCATATTTACCCTTAGTTACCCTATTTACTATTAACCGCGGTAAAAAAAGTAAAAAGTTACTATTCACCAAAAAATTATTTTCATCTCATTGAACCACATTTTAGTCCTTGATATTAACCGTGTCTCTCGGATTTTCGAAATTCCATTCACAGAAGCGGTAAAATTAAGTTTTATGCAAAATTCAGTTTTTTAACCTACCACTTAGTGGTTTCACTATTCATCAAAAATTGAAAGTTTTCAGAAAAATACCAAAATTTCACCCTAGGCTAATTTCGATATTCTGAGTCCAAAAATGAAGTCCATTTTGAAAAATAAAATTTATAAAATTTCAAAAAGTGGTTATTACTATTCATAACGGCTAGTTTTAATAGCATATTGTTGTTTAGTGAAACTCGGTATTGCGTACGACGCAAGCTATCGGGGAAGGTCACAATTGCGTGTAATGCAAGGCAAGTCAAGGATGCGTGTTGTGCAAGCTCCTTTTGGTGTAGCGTACAACACAAGACATTAGTGAAATAAAAAAGAATATTTTTCATAAAATCTCGGGCTGTTACAATTTTAATATAAGGATACACACAATATAAATTCGACTATATATATTCATTAGAAATATGAGTATATTTTATACAAAATGGGGTTTTATTTATAATTATTAGACATTAAATAAATAAATTTATTTATGACATAATGATAATGTAGTAATTAAGTAATTAATGTAATATTGAAAAAATTGATATTATAAATATCCAAATAAATGTTATTTGAGGATTTTTATGAATTGGACTAATTTTATGTGTTAATATTATATGTTAGGGTTGGTTAGATGACTTTTTGTGAAGTAATATTGTTGTTATGAATTAAAAAAACAAAATACCAAATAGTGTCAAAATTGACATAAAAGTGTTTTTAAAACAAATATTATATTATTAATTGATATTATATTTCTAAAAATATATGGTTTGGCTAAAAGATTTATATGATGATAGTTGTATCATTAATTAACCACATGGGGTTTTCTTGTTAGTTTATTGTAAGTTTATTAACCATATAATATAAAACTACAATGTGATATGCTAAATGTCAAACTATTTAACTAAGAGTTAAATCTAAAAGATAAAGTTAATATAGTGACCTTAACTATCTAAAATCAATTGGTTGAGTGGTTTTCGACCGATCCATACCTTATCCTATAAATAATTCATTTTGGAGTCATTAGAAATGAAAAATGATTTTATTATAAAATAATATTTCTAACTTTTCCTATGTTGCCCCTCACCCCTCTTATAAAAGGGAACTCCCCCTTCTCTATAATCCACACCTTCAAAGACATTATGCTCGGCCAAACCCTGCCCAAATATCCTACCAACTCTATTAATTCATCCCATAGGGCTTAATTTAGTAAGAAAGCCAACCTAAGGAGCTATTTTGATCAAATTAAAGGGAAGAACCCGAAAAAATGCAAATATTTCATCACCTCTTTCAAGTTTCTTTCTTCATCCACTTCCTCTTTCTTTGTTGTTTACATTCTAAAATAATTAATCCAGTATCATTTATATATTATTATGTTATTATAAATATGGTACAACCATATTCATTATTCTACCCATCCTTTTAATGCCATGTCACCATACGTGCGTACGTTCGGCTTACCGTCTCCACATCATGGTGTAGTTGTTATTCAATGCATTATTATTTTGATGTGTATAATAATGAGGTATAATTGGTATAAATAATAAATATAACATTATAATGATTCTGTATATACAATATAACATCCAATTATATATGATTTTAATATCCAGATAATGATATTGTCGCTCGTGCGTACGTACAGATTACCGTCTCAATGAACACGATGAGATTCATTCCTCATTGTATCCATTGAAGAATAATTTTCATTTGATGAATAAAATTAATGTTTAAAGACTTGATATAATTATGTATATGAATAATATACATCCCATCCATAAGAAATATGACTCACAAAACAACGAATATAATGGAAAACGAATCAGTTAACACCTGAAACGATGATACTACTAAAAAATTATTAATAAATAAATATTAGAGGATCATATATTATGTCATATTTATCTATATAGATCTTGAATAATATAATTAGAACTATTTAACTATTATACATGATTTTAACATACCCTTGACCAAGGAAAAATACAAGGTAAGGGGTTTTCATCTCACTTTTATTACCGTGAGACTCTTGCTATATTTTCCACTGCTACCTTTGGTGTGGTGTACATACTACCCATGATTGTATTGTTTGTGTAGTATACTTTTATTTATTGGTATTTAAATCAACATTGGATTGTACTTATTTAATGGGGTGTATGTTTCCTAAGTTACCAAATCGATAATGGAATTTCAAATTTCATATTTCACTCATTCGGTTTTACGCAAACTTCATTGATTACTTTACACCAAGAATATGTGTGAAATCACTATTTATTTACTCATGTAGTAATTTCCACTCCACTTTGAGTGGATATACTTTTTATACACATAATAACTCCATTGATTAATTCTCAAGTCATCGATATAAACTCAATAACTGTAAGTTTAACTCAATTTATATTCATTGTGTTAAACATCCACATCATTGATGTTGTTTTTTACAAGAATATGTGTGAATTTCCTCTTATTGATTTACAATGAATATCCAATTATATTTAGTTTATTTATATTTTTCATACATAATAATTTCATTGATATATCCTTCACCTAAGGATACAATATTTATAAAGGAATTCTTCCCATCCTACATTCCATTGAGACTTATTTGTTGTTATGTGCCAATCCACATTTAATTGGTGTATATTATTTACTTTTACATAGTATATCATGAATACCTTTATGCTCATGATATTATAATGTTTTTATTACCTCAATTAGTTTTAATCAAGTGTCTCTTATTTGGATGGGATCTCTAACTAAAATATCATTTTAAATGTTTAAAAATTAATTCTTCTAGATCATTCTCATTAATGTCCATGTTTTAAAAAAAAATTTAAGGTTTTATTTATATGGACATTAATATTTTAAAATTAAAATTCCTTTAAAAATTTTCATTGTAGTATGAGAAACATTGATTCAAAAATCTAATTTAATCAGATTTTTGATAAATGGTGAGGCATTTAAATGTTTTAAAGAAAAAGGGGGATATTTATCTCAAATTGTTTTGATGATTAACTTCATCTATTTCAATATCCTTCATTTATCTTGATTGAGGTTGATTTATTATAATAAAATATTCTATATTGTACTGAATGGGTTATTATTGACTGTGGATGTGTTATTTTTATAAAATTCATGGTTTTGGGATAAATTATTGACATTTCATATGCTAGTTTTAATATGAATTTTTATGTTATGTTTAAACCTTTTCATATGAGGAATGCATTGGACATAGTAACTGACGGGTGGAGATCGCTATAGCTCCTTGATGCTTCACTAGGTCTCATGAGACATCCTAGTGTCTTGGAACAAGGCCTTGACAAAATATTATTTGTAGTCTTGTCAGAAGGCCTTGATTATGTGGTTCTGTAGTTTGGAATTATGCATTACATCAATATGAATGTGGCTATTGTTATTTTATGCACCTATTCGACTAGTATAACATCCATGTGAATAAGTAAACGGAATCATTTTATTTTATATTTTCCATATTATGCCAAATTTCACATTTAAAAGGCTTTTGTTTTAGTATTATACATTACCTTAAATGTTTATGCTTATTTATGAATGTTTCCTCTATATTTTTATCCTTACTTAGCATCAGAGATCACCCATTTCTATGTTTTATTTTTCCAAGGATGTGAATAAGTATTTTATGACTGACCTACAGGGATAGTCTGAGGGGATATGAGTGTGGTCTATGGAAACAATGTTGTTGTAGGGTTTCATTCTATAATGTAATGTAGAATTTATGAATGTATATAGTACTTCCAAGCCTACTAAACTGATTGGTTTTTCGGGACATGATTCATTGTATCATGACAATGTTATGTAATAATGCACCGACTCAGGGTAACTTGGGTCGGGGCGTTACATTCACTTCACATTTGAAGGGATAAAGGGTGGATATTTTGGGTTATATAATAATAATTTTTTAGTATATTTAGTATACTATATTCATTATTTTATGAGTAATAACATAGATTAATTTGAGGTATAGGAATAAATAAATGGAAATAGATCCGGTATGATGATTACCTTTTCATTAGTAGGCCTACTTTAGATACATTCTTATGGACACTCGGAATGTCATTTTAAAAAAAAGAAAACATATAATTCATGTATAGGTATGTTTATAAGTTAATTTTTTTAGGGTTTTATATATAACCTATATTATCATACATGGATATGTCATATTTTTTAGATCAATATTCATTGCATTAAACAAACACTTTCCTGATGACTGTAATATTTTAGTGCATTTGTATACTTGGAACAAATTTTTTAATTCATGAACGATATTAAATGTATTCCATAATGATATTCCCCTTCATTAATCCTGCATAAAAAAATTTCTTCTTAACCTCATGATAGGAAACATTAGAAATTGTGAGATAAGATTCAATGTAGCGGTAAACATAAGAGATATTAATCTATAATCATATGAAAGTATAATATAATTAGAAGGGTATGTTATCATGACCATAAATTATAATGTTCATACCCAACCTACCATCAATCAAAAAAATGAACCATGGAATAAATATTGAACATTAAAAAGACATGATTAATAATAAAATTTAAGAACCAGATCCATGATAACATAATATTGAACTAATACATAGATTTGTGGGATTCATATAAGAAAAGAAATTCTTATTTAAAGGATACCCACCCAGACATTCTTAACACATTTGGCTTGGGCTAAACACTTGTAAACTTACTTTGGACGTGGCATAACCAGCTGTGTACCCAATTTTAGGTGGATACACCTCCTTGGGGGGGGGGAAACACCATCACTAGTGGAAGCCCATTCTTCATAGTTTAACAGGTTCATTCCCCAAAACATCACCTCAGTCAAGTATAACTCCTAGGATCATCATTGACTAAAAATTACCTTATTGAATCGAGGTCACTCCGTATTCTATTTCTTGTCTATATCATGAGATATAAATCATTATCCAAGATTTTTAGGCAATTAGAGGCCCCACCTGTATTTTTTTATTACATACCCACAATCCTTGGTTATAGAGTAACCATTATCTTATAGTGATACTCATACATTCATGTTCCACAAGATCATTAAAAATTTATCATATCATTACCCATGAAATGAAAAAAGTTCTATAACTATTTTATCTTATCATAACCTATAGGAAAGTGATAAGTTTCATTATCATTTCACAAATTCATAATAGAATAAACTATGAAAGTTATTATGTGTCATAAGAGTTATATCATGGTATGACCTGTGGTGGAGAAATTAGTTTCATAAACATTTATCAGTTCATAAACAATAGAAAAGTGCTAAGTTTAATTATTAATTTATTATTTCATCAAATCATAACATATGAAAAGATGTGTGTTTCATAAGATTTATATAGTGGTATAAACTGTGGAAGAGAAACAGGTTTCATTAAAATACATTCATCATATAAACCATTCATAAAATGAATAATAATGGTATCTTTAGCCGATATCCCTAGTAAATAATAAATTATATCATGGGATTTCATATTAGAAGGAAAGTAATTTTGATCGATATTTTAAAAAATATCTTAAATAAAATTTCATTTCCTCGTTTATTTTTTTTTTAAAAAATAAAAGCGTTTGAAAATAATTTCCTATGAAAATAAACATGAAAAAAATAAGTAATATTCAAAGAAAATTCATTAAATCATAAAAAAACATTCCTTTCATATATTTAGTAAAAATTAAATGGTCATTGTCTAAAAATTGAAATTAATAATCCAATACAATCATTTTTTAAGAAAAGTAAAACATGGTTAAAAATTTATTTAATAAATGATTTTAAAATTATGAAAAATTGAAACTCTTTCTTGAAAACATGTATTTATGAGGAAAAATGTTTTTGACTGAAAATATGATTTTTAAAAAAAACATTATTTTGAAATCCTGAGAACATAAAGAGGGAAAAATTATAAAAAAATGTATTATAATGAAATAAACACGGTATAATATAAATCATGATTTTCTTTACTTATATATCATAATATTTCATAATTATAAGCATAATCATAAACAATCCTGATAAAAGAAAAGACTGTAACATAAAACTATTACAACATTGGTAATTATGAATCACACACCCCATAAATTAATAAAATTAAATGAAGCATAAAATATAATTAAAATATGGATATTAATGACATACCATGTCACTGGTTTATTATATATTCCACAAAGAAGAGGATTGGTGCATCATGTAACTTATGTCCCAAAGATGTCAAATTGAGACAAAAATCTATTACCATTTTTTAATATTGAAATAATAAAACCAAATAATAATAGATAATAATATGTATATTAAAATAACAACAATTATAATTATGATCATCACAGAATATTTTAATTAGTATTATATACACCACATAAAAGAAAAATGTGGTGAATATTACAATTTTCTCACCGAAAATAAAAGTGACATAAATCTCTAACATTAAGTCTTTAATTTCATCAAACACAATAAAACATATTATATAATAAATTTTTTTATAAATATATTAAAAAACATATTCATATATATATCATACAATATATGGTTTTCTTATAACATTTTTATACCCTTTTATTAACAATTATCAGTTAAATTTACATTTTAGGCAACAACTGCTTTGTTTTTTCATGTATTTTATAATTGTATTTTTAGTCCTCCTCCATAAAACTTGTTTTAAACATATATATAATTTGATAATATATATAGATATCATATATACTTTATTTTTATATATTTTAAATATTCCATAAAATTTAGTTCATATTTAATGAAATATACTATTGATGGATACGGTAGGTCGTACATACGCATGAATGGAGTTTCTATTTTCTTGATGTATTATGTGAGATAAAGATAAATAATATATTAACATTATAAATTTTTTTTTATTTCATATATATCACATATTTTCATTAATAATTTCTTTAATATAATCAAAGTATTGTGAGAATGAATTACATCGCATCGTGAGGTGGTAGTCTACCACATAGACGAGCAACTTTATCATATTCCCACAAAATGAAAATAATTAATATATATGAGATATAAAAATTATTGAATCATAATAACATTATAAAAATCATATATAAATAATAAATCCATAATTATAACCATCTTTGATATGTGGTAATGGAAAAACAAATGACATTGGTTCACGAGACGGTTGTTCCCCATACAATTGAATGATAATTTCATAACACATTTGATAGAAGTGGAGATGGTTATAGGTAACCAAAACAGTATAAAAACATATATTTACATTTAATATACTTATTTTATTATATAAAAATTTTATAATATTAATTTAATTGGTTTGAGGGAGAAATAAAACAAAAAACTCTCATTGATGAACGTTACATCTTCTTTGGTTATCATCCTTGGGTTTGCAATAAAATACTTCATATGATAATATTTTGACCAAACTATGGATTATAGTATTATGGGAGGGAATTTTATAAGTTATTTCTTTGATTATTGATTAAAGAAAAATGTTTTTAATTATAAATAAAGATAGAAGAAGGGTGGCCTTTTATAAGTAGGGGGCTCACTTGATATTTTTTAAATGAATCTTGTGATCCTAGTATTTTTTTATGTTATAAGGGTAAAAAATGTATCAAATAAAAAACGTATACATGATATGTTCTATATATGTAAAAATAATTTATATTATAAAATTTTTATAGTTTATTTTATCTCTTATCATTTTAGTTTAACTCCCCAGTAAACCCATTTTTACAATAACAACAGAAATTAATTTTTTAGGAATTTACTATTAATTTTGGTGTAAAATTATGTTGACATTTTTTGATGATATAAATTATTATGTATTAAAATATTAAATCAGTTTTTCCAAATTTCATATACATAAGAAAATGTTTTTGATATGAATTTAATCCCAAAGACATAGGGAGAAAGAATGTTTTAGGAGAGAAAATTATTAAATGCTTAAAATATTTTTTATCCAAATTTATGGGAAATTTTTTCAAATGAACTAAATTGGTTTAATAGAATTATATATGAAATAATTTAACATTAAAACCAATATAATATATAATTATAATTATAAATAAATAAAACAAAAAGGAAAATTTCAATTAAATTTTAGTATTTTAATTATTCATCAAAAACAAATTTCTAAAAAAAACAGCTAATATACTATTGATATTAAAATTTAAAATAGTTATACTATTTATTAAAATAAATTATTTATAATTTTATTAATATAATTTTATATTAATTGATCCATAATTGAAAACATAATTTTTCAAAAAAATACAGTTTTAAGTATAAGATTGGATTTATTCTTTTCTCTTATTCCAAAAAAGATATAAGATGAATTTTAAATATTTTATTCATTACATAAATTATAAATCTCATCAAAATAATTTTCCAAATGTGATTCATTTTATTTATTTATCTAAAACTAATTTATGTGAATAGAATAGTTTTTTAGAAAACTAATTTCTTTTATTTTAAAGAGGTTTTTATTTTCACATAAAATTAATATTTCACTGAAGAATTCATTATATATATATATATTTGTCTATGTGAAAATAATATATTTTTATACTTGAGTTAATCATATTAATAATTTCCATTCCAATGACATGTTGGTAATGATCATATTAAATAATAATATCTTAGTAGTTTGTCAATTTTTTTTAAACTTCGTGTTGCATACAAAAAAAATATTACTTTACTGTTTTTTGTAAGAAAAACAAAACTCTGTGTTTCATGTATCTCGAGAAAAACTGATTATTTGTGTTTAACACCAATAAAAATTAGTTTTTCATGTAAGTAAATATAAACATAGTGTACATGTTATGAAAAATATGAAAAATAATAAAATCATTTGATTAAAATATATATTTCAAAAAATCCAGGGGTGTTATAGGTTTTGATGAGGTATGTGACTAATAGTGTTGTAATGAATAAAGAGGGTGTCCTTTTATATCTTAGGGAGAGTATACACTTTGAATTTCATAAAAAATTAAAATATAAGACACTTAAAATGAATAAAAATTATTCCAAATTGAAATATATTCAATGGTGAGACATGATGAGATTGAAATATATACAGAAAATTATAGTTACCCAATTTTAACTAAAAAAATTACCCATATCTCTTAGTTTCTCCCAATAAACCAATTTTATATTTTACTATAGTAAATTTGGTTTTTAAATAGAAAGGGTTATAATTATAAATATAAGTTATCAATTGGATCATAAATGAATGTGGGATAAAATTTCAGACCACTCATAATACTTCTTTTCCAAATATAATAGTTTTATGTATTTTTTAAATAATTCAATAAAACATTATTTTTCATAAAATATAATTAAAGAAATTTTTTGGACTATTCATTTAGATTGATATTAATGACCATCATGAAAAAATGTAATTTTAATATAAGATATTTCACTATAAATTATAATTTATTATTATTTACCATTAATTTTTTTTTGATAATTTATGTCATATACAAAATATTTTTTTTTGATGTTTAAAAATTTATTTTTCTATTTATTTCACAAGAACTATATTAGCATCATTTAAACATTAAGTTAATTATACAATTAATAAAAAATAAAAATAAACTAAAATAATAAAAATAGACTAAAATTGTTCAAAATAAACATTTATATTCAATCACAATATATATATACCTCTATGAACCTATTAATGAAATTAAAAGCATGAGAGTGATATTTTAAAATTTTTATTACATATAAATAGTGTAAATGTCTATATCAAATAAAAAAAATAACATATATTATAATTTGGGATATATATTGTCGAATTTATTCCATCATATGAAAGAAGGTAAATTTTTTTAGTTAATTTTGAGACTTTATCTAATAATTTTAACTATGTTTTAGCAATTTTACCCTTATCGAGGGGACATATATTTAATATGGTTACTATTCATAATGGAAAAAAATAAATGGAACCTATTTAAAATGTTGTGAAAATATTTATTATAAACAAGGAACCCATTTTTAAATATCCAATATCCATAAGTTTTATAAATAAATTTAAATATAAATGTGTAAAACATAATGTTAAACAGTTTATAGAAAAAAATTTAACATAATATTTTTCTTATATCAAAATCATGAATATTATTAATTCAAATGGAATTAATTATATTATTATAAATAAATTGGATCATATAAAACTTTATGGCCAAATTAAAAAATAAAAGCTTATTTCTAAATTACTTGATTTAATGAATATATGTGAATGTATATAAAAAATTAGTATTTTTTCACTATACATAGAAAAATAATTCATATTAGAATAATACCAAAATTTAACCCTATGTAAAATTTTATAGGAAGACTTAAAAAATATTTAATATTTCAAACATAATTTTCTTAAATTGGAAAGAATAAATTATAATTTTAACACACAAAAATCCAATAAAATAATTATTGAAGAAAAACAAATTTTTAAAGAATAATTTGAATCCCCTAAATATGGAGTGATTATTTACAAATAATTCATTAATGAATTTTTATTTAGTAGGTCCATTAAACATATATATCATAATTGAGATATTCCAATTAATACCAATAAATATAATACTTTGTCACATTTAAATAATGATATTTTAATAGTATATCTCAACTTTTTTAAAGCTCGATGTCTTTTGTTAAGCAAGACATCAAGATTTTTATTCTTTTAAAATTAATTTTATGTTTCTATATTATTCACTACCTAAATAAATTGGAAAATTATAATTTATCTTGGTCAACTAAGTTTCAATATTTTAACATACTATTATTGAAAATCCACCTCATACAAAGGGGTAATAGTACATCTTATAAAAATGCAAAGTGGAAAGATAATGAGTACCTAAAATAACACATAATCGGCTTCCAAGATAAGGGGAAAATTAAAGGATAGTGAAATTATATACCTAGAGGAGAAAAATACCACCTTAGGAAAAATAGTAAGTGATAGAAGACATGATCATGACAAAGATAGATTACGAAAAATCATAAATCATTGAGTACTGAAAAGACTATCAGTTCATCAGAAATGAAGGTAACATGATACATTTATTATTTCAAGATCATTTTCCTACCATTGAGGTATTGTTTTACTTTCATGATTTTAAACAAAATAAATTATACTTACTTGATTTATTTCCATTTCATAAGAACAATTTCATCATTTGGTTATACTTCAATAAATTTCCACATCATCTATTACTCTATTAAATGAATATTCAAGGTGAATTTTTCATTGATGAAGCACTATAATGAACTTTTAACGGATCATGATATCCATAAGTCATTCCTTATATATATAAATATTTAACAAAACTAGAAAGATTTTCAAAAGCACTCCAATATGGATAAATTCAATACATTTATCTATAAAACCTCATCCGTTACACCAAAAATTAAAATTAATCATTCCATAAATAGTTAACCATAACAATCATCCAAAATTTATACAACAAAATTTATTAAAAAAAATGAACTATTTCCCCAATCATTTTTTAATGATAAACTTTAAGATTTATTCCAAGACAACTTGATGTATCTTATAATCTCACTTACCAAACAGGTGGAAACCTTGATCATATATTTTCTTAAAATAAACGGATAAATTCCCAAAATAGCATTAATCACCTTAAAATATAAATAAAATATAAATTTTTCCAACAATTAACTACACACAAACTATCCAAAATACTCTATATAACATATATTGTAATAACTTCATCAAAGATGACATAAATAAATTTTGAATCAAACAAATTACCAATTTCATGGTAACCAATATGATACCATATAATTTAGAAAATTTTCACATCCATTAATTTTAAATAAACACTATTGTCTCAACATCAGTCACATATTAATGGTTATCTTTCTATCATCCATGTGTTTTCAAAAAAATATCTCCTTAACATAAAATCATTTTTCTAGATTATCTATACCATTCAACATATGTTTTCTAATCTCTAATGGAAATTAGAATAATCCTTATATTTTTAATCATTACTATGAATATAATCCCATTAATATAACACTTATATAACACAATTATTGAATCTTAATATATAATCACGTCAATAATTTCACATATATGATTAGAATAACATAACTCCTTTCATGGTCTATGAGTCAACCCTCAGATTCAACTAATATAATTCTCATATTGTTCACATATCAGACAAATAATTCTTAAAAAAATCATTACTATATTCTATTTATTTCAAAATAGAATAAATACTCCCCTTAATTTCAGATATAATCCTATGTTCTTCTTCCCACATTCATGATATGATGGAAATAAAACTTTCCTAATTGCATGATAATTTACTTTTAATCAACCATAAAATTCCATTTTCTTCTTATTGACCATTTTAGGAAAACCACATATGTATATGTTATAAATCATTAGTTTTAACCTTTTAGATCCCATATCATTTAGTTTTATAGGTGGAAAATCATTTCCTTGTCCATCATATTCATTTTCAACTTGATTCATCGTTCTTAGAGCCATTGAATAAAACTAATAATCATAGTGTGATAAATAATCACCATAGTGGAAAACCAAATTATCATGAAAAATAATTTATAGGATGTCTAATTCATGGATACTTCTCTTCAATCTATGATAGCATAGATTTACTAGATTTCATTCATGGTCGTCATCTATTCAAATCTTTCATAATGGTTAATAATTTATATATGAATTTACGCATGCATATCACCCAAGAGTTCTAAACTATATGTTCAATTAGGGAATATTCACTATGAACCAAAATAATGACTGAGATATACTCAACCAACTCTTTTCTAGGTTATAACCCCTGGATGCATCTGTCCTAAAACCACATCCACTTATATTATCTTAATAGGGATGCATTTCATGGAAAACTACATATTCACTACCTTAATAAAACATTAGGATATTATTCTATACTTAGACATATCCAAAAATATTTCACAAATTTTATATAACAATTATCTCTAAATATGAATTAAACCACGATCTAATAGGAACTATAGTGACCAATAATATTCATCTTAAATATTACATCATAATAGATGAATATTAAATAAATAACATTATTATCCATGCTATAATAATATAGCTTTTTGTTTTTGAAATATAGATACATAAAAAAAATATTAATTAAATTTTATTATCATATCCCACTATGTTTTTTCAAAACAATAACCATTCATATAAATAATTTTTTTAAAAAATTCTTCTTGACCTAGGGAATGGGAACTTAAGAAAGGGTTTTATCTAGTTCTCCGTAATGGTAAAAAAGTTATATATGAATGATCACCAAAAATATTAAATGAGAATAAGGGTATGAGAACATGATATTTCATTTTAAAAACCATAAATATCATATCATAGGTCATATTATTGAATCAGGACTTAAAGCATAGCAGTTCACAATACAGGAATCCTAATGGAATAAATGTATATGATCCATGAGAGCATAAAATTAACATAAAACTTAAATTTTTGACATAAATATAATCATATGATATCATTTATCAAGTAAAGATCAAGTCCCAATAATATCATAGTGGATATACTCCCCATTACATAATATCATTAGTAAAGGTTTACCAAGATGACTATCATATTGAATAGAGTCCCTAACTAAATTGAGTTAAATCTCCGTTATAGTATTTATTATCACATGGGATATCTATCTTTACCTAATAAATTAAAGTGATATATTTACAGGTCCAAAAACAACAAAATTTAAAAAAAATATATGTTTTCTACAAGATCATAAAACCTTCACTCTAGCATAACCTATGGAAAGGAAACAACATTCCTAAACATATTACTATTTAATCATAGAATAAACTATGGAAATGAAAATGGTTTCATAATGTTTTTATCATAACTAATTAAACCCATGGTAAAGAAAAATAATTCATAGAATAATAATTAAATCATAATTATCATAATAAACACATCCAAATAATGAATGTGGATGGTATCTTAGGACAATATCCCCAATAAATTATAAGTAACATCAAAAAATGTTATCATAGATGAAAAATTCCATTAAAACATCACCAGAACATTTATTAGGGAAAAATACATCTTCACATTAAAATATATTTTTGAAAATATAAAACCTTCTAAAATATTATGTAAATAATTTTATTATAAAATAACATAGAAAACTGTAAATTAATCATAAATTTATTAAGTATTTGTGATGGTGGGAAATTTCATTCATGATAGTAAAAAGTACCTAATTTGGGAAAAAATATTAATTCTGATCCATTATGTAATAATTCCATCATAGCTAAAAAATGAAT
Organism: Viscum album; assembly: GCA_963277665.1. Lineage (NCBI taxonomy): Eukaryota > Viridiplantae > Streptophyta > Magnoliopsida > Santalales > Viscaceae > Viscum > Viscum album. The sequence goes on from OY728156.1 coordinate 103,728,263, forward strand.
TTATTTATTCATATAATAGTACTAAAATAATTCTTGAAAACCTTTTTAGAAAACCATGATAGGGATGAAAAATTATTTTTTTACCAATAACATAAACAAAGTATATTTTCATTTAAGATGTTTTTTGGTTTCATAATAACTTTAAGATAGGAAAATGAAAGGAAATAATGTAATCATTAGAAATAACAATATTATTTTCAAGTAAATGATATTTTTGAGAGTTAGTTCATAAATTTCACCATCAAAAAATTAAACATAATGAATGTTAACAAAAAATGAGATGGTAACATAAATCCCTTACCTCATGTTTTTTTATCAAAACTGCTATGACTTGATTTATAATAAATTTATATTTACTATAATTTTGTAACAAATAAAATTCATTCCAATAATATCATATATTTTCCCCTTAAAACATTTCAACACCATTTTATTAATAATTCCATAATGAAATCATTGTTTTCATGTGTTACCTCTTTTGTCTTTTATGTGATTTTTGATTAAACAGTTTCACTACTTGTATATTTATCATGATTTGAGAAACTATTTAATTTAAATAACTATATTAATATAATATATATTCATTATATATATATATATATTGAGACATCCATAATTGTAAGAGATAGAAAAATGAACTACATTGTTCATGGAGATGATATGCCACACATATGCATGAATGATATACAACTTTTCAACGAATTGAATAAAATAAAGTTAAATAATTATTCACATTTAGAGATTAATTATTAAATTATATAATTTATTTAAATAAATTCTTGTTACAGACCATGTAAATTATAAATGAAAAAAAATTACATCACTTCATGGCGGTGGTAGTCTACACACACGCATGTGCAACATTATCATTTTCCAGTTGATTAGATGGTAATGAGGAATATATGATATTGTAATTATATAATAATAATTACATTATAAATATAATAAAAAATCATTAAACCCATGATAATAATTTTCCATGAAATATGTTGATAGAAAATTGATTGTACCACTGCAAGGAGGTAGTAGTCCACACCAATGCACTAGTGATACTTTCACATACCATTTAATGGAATAGAGGGTGGATAATGTTGGTTATATAATATAAATAAAATTTTATTATATTTAGCAAAATTAATTTATTATTCTATGTGTAATATTGTAACACCCCAAGCTTTCACGATACACTTCTCTTTCAATAATGTAACAGCTTGCATTGTAAGCAACTTTGAGATTCTCACACGCCACAACCAATCCAACTAGCCGTTATGAATAGTAATACCTACATTTTGAAATTTTATAAATTTTATCTTTCAAAATGAACTTCATTTTTGGATTCGGAATATCGAAATTAGCCTATGTTGAATTTTTGGTATTTTTCTAAGAACTTCCAATTTTTGATGAATAGTGAAAAATACTTAAAAACTAATTTTTAAATAAAAAAAATTTATAGTGATAAATTATACTATTGGGTGGTTTTAAAGTATAATTAGAATATAATTTTACCATTTTATCCAATGTTGGTCATTAGAATTAATTTCACTTCGAAATTGGAAATAAACAATTGTCAATCTTTTGATTGATATTTTTTCTTAAAAACACGCTATTTGTTTTGACAGCGTGAATTAATTATAAAATTAATTAATGAAACTTATAGGTTTGAATTTTTTTAAAATAGAAATCATTTTTGAATTTGGAATATCAATTATATATTAGGGTTAATTTTTGGTATTTTTCTAAAAAACATCGATTTTTGATGAATAGTGAAACCACTAAGTGGTAGTTAAAAAGAATGATTTTTCATTTAAATGAAATTTTACCACCTCTGTGATTTGAATTTCAAAAATCCGACATACATCATTGTCCTTAAAAAGTAAAATGTGGTTCAATGGGATTAAAATAATTTTTGGTAAATATTAACTTTTAAGTTCTATTAATCGCGATTAAAGGTAATTAGTGAAATTTAAGGTAAAAATGATATTATAAAAATATAAAAATATCTTGAAACTTGTCCTACAATTATTGGATGAGTCATGTATGACCAAGACAATCCATGGGTCTACTTGGGGATCCCATGGAGCCACTTGGGTAAGAAAATGACATTAATAACTTTTTATTTAAAGTAAAAAATAAAATTGTCACAAACATGTGTTGTTTTACTAAAACAATTATTACAAGGGATTATATAAGTTAACATTTAAACTATAAATATTAATTGGAAATATAAAAATATTTTATACATCATGGAAATTTTTTATAATTTTTAGACATTAAATAAAGTAAATTTTTAATGACACCATGATGATGTAGCGATTACCTCATTAATTAAAGATTTAAATAAAATGAAAAGATAATGTAAAATATAAGACTTAAAATTCTACAAATACAATTGGATGGGTTGATTTAGAACCCTTATAACATTATCCTCAAATTATATCATTATGGGACGTTTATAATCCGAAAACATTTCATAATAAAGTTACATTTCAATCATTCCAAGAGTGCCCCTCCCCTCCTCTTATAAAAGGCCCCCACCTCTACCACCTTCTTCACACCATCAAAGCCATTTGGCTCAGCCAAAATCTGCCCAAATAAACTCTCAAATTACCTCTCTTACTCCTAGAAGCCCCAATTTCGGCAGAAGTCTTCCCAAGGAAGCCTTTGGCTCAAATCAAAAAGAGTTTCCTGATTTTAAGGTAATGTCTCCTCTTATGTTCTTTTGTTTTATTTTGCTTCTCCAACCCCTTAAATTATTATTTTTCCTTTATTTTTTAACAAAACCAGTATCTTAAATATACTAGGATGTTTTTATTATATGGATTCTAGCTACACTTACACCCACCTTCATCTAATGTTTAAATAACAAACTATTTCTGTGGGTGGCGAATTACTGCCTCACGAAATGATGATTGTTCAATCTTCTTTTAACACCTCTCATGGTGGCCATCATGATGTAAATATTCCTATATATGATATTTATTATGGTTATGTTTTTTTATACTTCTGTATTTTTCATTTATGGAATAACTTTATGATTTCCATTATGGGTAAACGCGATAATTTCATTTTAGGAAGTACGGACTACCGCCCCCTCAAAGTGATTTGAATCATTAATGACATATGTGGGGTGTATAAAGGATGGAGTAAATGATATTATATAAAATATTATATTGGAATTATAATATACCTTTATATAATAATTATTTCATTCCATTAAATATGAAATAGAAATGAAAGTAGCGTTCATGCGTACGTACGGCTTACCGTCTTCATGAACGGTGCATTTCATTTCTTACCTCTAAATGTTATATAATATTATAAATGAATGTATCTACTGGATATATATGATATATATGATATCTATATCATGAATATAATATTTAATAGAATGGATGTTCTACCACATAAATAACTTGTAATTATAAGAAGTTTGTTGTTGACTCAAGTACCAAAGATCGACAAAACGACCGTTATTAACAGAAATAATTACATAACATTCATAACATGGTAATAAGTGATATAAAAGGAATAATGAACATGAAAAAGGTTCTTAAGAACATAGAAATTAACTCTAGTTTATTATTCAGGAGATTAAAGAACGATCGAGTCAATTCGGACACGAGGTAAGGGAACTTCTTGACCCAATTTTCGTTCTTTGGGTTAATATCCTACTTTCAAATTATGTCATGATATTATTATGTCCTATCTTGTATTTATACTTTATTTATGTGTAATTATAGTGGATACACATAATAGATCTATTTTATTTAAAAAAATTATCTTTGTAAGGACTTCGTCTCAATCTCCTTTCATTCAGGCATATTCTATTTTATACACAACTTTCTTTTATACTATGTATAAACCCCTTTGACTTTACATTTATTCAAAAGGAATATTTTTATATGAAGAGTTTTACTAAACGAAAAAAGCTATGTTTTTTTGTCGTACGTATGCGGCAACAACGACTTCTCTACCTCTGTGACCATTATTTGAGTTTCGGCTTCCTCTACAAGCCATAACTTTTTTTAAATGAAAAATAAATACAAAGTTTTAAGTTTCTTTTATTTTGGTATTGAAAATGGTTTTGAATGTGTTTTTTTATTATATCAATGTGTTGTATTGATATCTTGTGATTGAAATGTGGAAATGTTATGTTTCCTTTATGCATGTTTTATGTTATGCGATTATGTTATGTTTTATGATATGTTTAAACCTGTTCATATGAGGAATGCATTGGACTTAATTAGTGACGGGTGGAGCTCGATATAGCTCCTCAATGCATTGGTAGGTCTCATGAGACAAACTAGTGTCTTTCCAAGAGGCCTTGACAAAATCATATTTGTAGTCTTGGCATGAGGCCTTGTCTACGTGGTTAGGATAGTCTGGCATTATGAATTCCATCATTATGAAAGTGGTTATTGATATTGCATGTGATTATTCGACTAGTAGAATATCCTTGTAAACAAGTAAATGGCATTATTTCATTTTATTTTTGCCATATTATGCTGAAGTTTAAGTTTAAAAGGCTTTTGTTTTAGTTATATATTAACTTAAATGTTATTTTTTATTTATGAAAGCTTCCGCTATATTACTATCCTTACTGAGAATTTGACCTCACCCCTTCCAATGTTTTAATTATTCCAGGATGTGAAGAAGTATATTATGAATGACCTGTAGGGACAGTATGAGGGGATATGAAGAAAAGATTTTGTTCTAGTTTTGTTTTACTTTATGATGTAATTCAAGACTTATGAATGTATATAGTGTTTTCAAGGATACTAAACTATTTAGTCTTTCGAGACTTGATCTTTTGTAATCATGCCAATGTTACACAATAATACACCGACTCTGGATAACTGGGGTCAGGGCGTTACAGTTGGTATTAGAGGCAGTTTAGTACTAACCTTAGAAGCTAGATTTAGATAAACTCCGATTAGAGCACATGGACCTAAGATAGAATTTGAGGATTAGTAAATAAGAACTTTCTAGAATTTTGGTATTATAGAGATTTTGGGAGTTTTCCAAGAAATACATCCATGTCTGGATACGAGCAGGTAGAGGCGGATCTGGCACAAATGTACCTAGGGGTAAAACCTGAAAACACAGCTTTGAGCTAGACTCAAATGGGAACTAGTGCACGACAATGTTACTTGCTGCACTCTTAGTTACGACAATCCTGGGGGATATGCTTAGGATAAATCTCATTTTCTTTAAAAACCATTATGAATGGTTTATGAGTATATACTTCCTCAAAGAAAACATTTTTATGATTATGGATTATATCCATAAACTGTTCAATTTATGTTAAGTGTTTTACAAGTAGGAAATTTTATATTTTGATTCATAAATTGATCTAGTTTATGTCATTTTTTAGAAATGGCGCCTAGTGGAAGGAATGGAAACTGTATCAATGCACACACTCTATGTAGGGATTTCCCTCCTGCTCAAGATAATTATAGTGGAACTAGTGATATAATTAGTGTTGATAAACTTATCACTATACTGGGACAACTCACTCAGGTTATGAATAATATCCTTACTCATATGGAGCACCCTGATCCGCAATGTGGTAATGGGGGTACAAATCCATTATTAGCTAAGCAATGGATAAATTCTTTAGAGAAAATATTCCATGCCTTGGGGAGTAGTGAAAGGGAAAAGGTTATCATGGCAGTTTATTGCCTCACTAGAGATGCTGATCAATGGTGGTCATTGATTAAGAAAACAAAGGAAGATGATGAAGTATCAAATATGGAATGGAGGGAGTTCAATGAACATTTCATGGAAAAATACTTTCCTCGTGACCATCGATCATATATAGAAAGGGAATTTCTAAGTCTGAGGTAAAAGGAGGATGAGAATGTCGCAATGTATGAGGACAACATTACAAGGATAGCGAGGTATGCTGCAGATTATATACATAACCTAAGAAGTACGATTGATCGTTTCTTTTATGGGTTAAAACCATTTCTCCTCCGAGGTTTAGTTTCACAATCCTTTTCATTGTATGAAGATATTGTCTCGTGTGCTATCAAGACCAAAAAATAATTATCTAAATCTTATGACAATAAAGTAAAGAAAGAGAAGAAGAGAATGGTGGAACTAGAGATAGATAAAGGGGAAAAGGGAAAGAAAGATTTTCTATTATGCGATAATTATGGGAAGAATCACCCCAGTACTTGCCTAAAAGGAATGGGAGTTTGTTATAAAGGTGGAGAAAAAGGTCACCAGGCTCGTGATTACATGGGAAAGAAAGAGGCTATCAATGTTGAATGATACAATTGTAGAGAAATGGGGCATTATGCAAATGAATGTCCTAAGCGTCAGGGAAACTTACCTCAGAAAAGGACAAGGGAACATGTCCAAGCTTATGCTGTTACTATAGATGAAGTTGAATAATTATTGTATTTGTGTTTTCAGACTCAAGAACTATATTATGGTGACAAGAATAATGTGATATATATAAAGGATTGTACTACACTACTTTTTGTTTTCATTAAGGTTTTAATATGATTAAGGTAATCAAATATTTAGTATGTGACAATAAGAGAAACTTTACTTTGTTTGGGGAATCAGATATTACAATTGATTTTGGAATTTAGAGACCTTTTAAAGAAACTCTTGACATAGGTATTTTGGTTATCTATAAAGGTTGGAATGGATTAAGTTGGACTTTGGATATTATTGTTTAAGGTTAAAACATTTCTGACGATTATTTTTTTGGAATATTATAATACTATAGTTTTAGAAAAAGGACAACCTGCAAGTTGGGGGATAACCTGTCGCGTCGGACAAAGCTGCAGGAATTGAACCCACACACATAGTGCGAAAGGCCTTTATTACGTACCACTTGCCTACATGAAGTCCCTTGTTATTACAAAATAGTTTTCCTAATCTAAATGGTATGTGTTAATATTTGGAACCTTGTACGATTAGGATAAATATAATATTTTTGAGTTCTATTATATTTTTGAGTGAAAGATGGGTTTGTGGTAAAAATTTATTAAAGAATTCAAGTCTACATGACATGTATGTATATTTCCTTACATTCTTAGTAAATCTCCTAAATAAATTCCTCAACTTTATAAAAGTTAACTTAAAACAAAAACTCTGTCAGTTATCTTTTCCTACTGGGGAATCAATGATCGTTTAACCAATCACAAGTTTGTGATTTTATTATTGTAAACTTTATCGTAACCATGTTTTATACAACTCTCCATCAGACTGTGAAGGTTTTTTCCTCCATATCCATATTTTCATAGAATTCTAGTATTGGACATCTCGGGTGACCTTTGTACTTCTCTTTCTTTCTTTTAATGTTATATTTTTTATTAACCCTATTTCCGATATGGGTATTCCACAAAGGTATTTTCTATTTTCAACCTTTTATTTTCAAAGAAAAATTTAAAATTGTGAGGACTTAATTAATTGAAGGAGGGTAGAATGTAACACCCCAAGCTTTCACGATACTCTTCTCTTTTAATAATGCAATAGCTTGCATTGTACACAACTTTGAGATTCTAACACACCACAACCAATCAATATAGCCGTTATGAATTGTAATTTTTTTTTTGAAATTTTATAAATTTTATATTTCAAAATGGACTTCATTTTTGGATTCAAAATATCGAAATTAGCCTATGTTGAATTTTTGGTATTTTTCTGAGAACATCCAATTTTTGATGAATAGTAAAAAATACTTAAAAATAACTTTTAAAATGAAAACAATTTATAGTGATAAATTATACTATTGAGTGGGTTTAAAGTATAATTAGAATATAATTTTACCATTTTATCCAGTGGTGGTCATTAGAATTAATTTCACTTTGAAATTGGACATAAACATTTGTCAATCTTGTGATTTATATTGTTTCTTAAAAACACGCTATTTGTTGACAGCGGGAATTAATTACAAAATTAATTAATTAAACTTATAGGATTGAAATTTTTTAAAATATAAATAATTTTTAATTTGGAATATCAATTATATATTAGGGTGATTCTTTGGTATTTTTCTGAAAAACATCGATTTTTGATGAATAGTGAAACCACTAAGTTGTAGTTAAAAAAATGATTTTTCGTTTAAATAAAAATTTACCACCTCTATGATTTGAATTTAAAAAATCCAACACACATCACTGTCATTAAAAAGTAAAATTTGGTTCAATGGGATTAAAATAATTTTTGGTGAATTGTAACTTTTATGTTCTATTAATCGCGATTAAAGGTAATTAGTGAAATTTAAGGTAAAATATGATTTTATAAAAATATAGAAATATCTTGAAACTTTTCCTAAACATATTTTATGAGTCATGGAATACCAATAAAATCCATGGGTCAACTTGGGGACCCCATGGATCCACTTGGGTAAGAAAATGAAATTAATAACTTTTTATTTAAAGTAAAAATAAAATTGTCACAAACATGTGTTGTTTTACTAAAAAAATTATTACATGGGGTTATATAAGTTAAAAATTCGACTATAAATATCAATTGGAAAGATAAAACTACATCATGTTAATTTTTTTTATTTTTAGACATTAAATAAATTAAATGTTTTATGACACTATGATGATGCAGTGATTACCTCATTAATTAATGATTTAAATAAAATGAAACAATAATGTAAAATATAAGACTTAAACTTGTAAAAATATTATTGGATGGGTAGATTTAGAACCATTATAACTTTATCCTAGAATTGTATCATTGTGGGACCTTTAGAATCTGAAAATCATTTCATAATAAAGTAACATTTCAATCTTTCCCAGAGTGCCCCTCCTCTCCTCTTATAAAAGGCCCCCACCTCTACCACCTTATTCATGCCGTCAAAGCCATTTGTCTCATCCAACATCTTCCCAAATACTCTCTAAAATTCCCTATCTTTCTCCTAGAATCCTCAATTTGGGCATAAGTATTTCCAAGTAATCCTTTGGCTCAAGTCAAAAAGAGTTTCCCGATTTTAAGGTAATGCCTTCTCTTATGTTCTTTTGTTTTATTTTGCTTATTCAACCCATTAAACTCTATTTATTCCTTTATTTTATAACAAAAAAAGTATATTCAAAATACTAGGATGTTTTTAGGATAAGGATTAGAGCTACACTTACACACACCTTCGTCTAATGGTTAAAGAACATATTGTTTCTGTGGGTGGAAAATTACTGCTTCACGGAACGGTGATTGTTCAATCTTCTTTTAACACATCGCATGGTGGCCATTATGATGAGACTATTTCTATATATGATATATATTATGTTTATGTTTTCCTTATGCTTCTGTATTTTTCATTAATGTAATACCTTTATGATTTCCATTATGGGTAAACGCGATAATTTCATTTTAGGAAGTGCGGACTACCGCCCCCTCAAAGTGATTTGAATCGTTAATGCCATATATGGGATGTATAAAGGATGGAGTAAATGATATTATATATGATATTATACAGGAAGTATAATATTACTTTATATAATTTTTATTGAATTCCATTAAATACGAAATAGAAATGAAAGTAGTGTTCCTGCGTACGTACGGCTTACCATCTCCATGAACGGTGCATCTCATTTCTTACCTATAAATGTTATATAATATTATAAATGCATGTATCTACTGTATATATATGATATATATGATATCTAAGTCATTAATATAATATTTAAGATAATGGATATTCTACCACATAAATAACTTTTAATTATAATAAGTTTATTGTTGACTCAAGTACCAATGATCGACAAAACGACCGTTATTAACATAAATAATTACATAATGTTCATAACATGTTAATATGTGATATAACAGGAATAATGAAATTGAAAAACGTTCTTAAGAAAGTAAAACTTAACTTTAGTTTATTATTCAAAATATTAAAGAATGATTGAGTCAAGTCGGACACGAGGTAAGAGAACTTCTTAACCCAATTTCCGTTTTTTGGGTTAATCTCCTACTTTCAAATTATGTCATGATATTATTATGTCCTATCTTGTATTTTTACTTTATTTATGTGTAATTATAGTGGATACACATAATAGATATATTTTAGTTAAAAAAATGATCTTTGTAAGGACTTCGTCTCAATCTCCTTTCATTGAGGCATATTTTGTTTTATACACAACTTTCTTTTATACTGTGTATAAACCCCTTTTACATTTATATTTATTTGAAAAGAAATTTTTTATACGATGAGTTTTACTAAACGACAAAAAGGAATGTTTTTTTTGTCGTATGTATGTGGCAACAATGAATTCTCCACCGTAGTGACCATTATTTGAGTTTCGTCTTCCTCTACAAGCCATAACTTTTTTTAAATGAAAAATAAATACAAATTTTTAATTTTATTTTATTTTTGTATTGAAAATGGTTTTGAAAATGTTTATTTATTATATTAATGTGTTGTATTGATATCTTGTGATTGAAATGTGGAAATGTTATGTTTCCTTTATGCATGATTTATGTTATATCATTATGTTATGGTTTATGATATGTTTAAACCTGTTCATATGAGGAATGCATTAGACTTAATAAGTGACGGTTGGAGCCTGCTATAGCTCTTCGATGCATCAGTATGTCTCATGAGAAAAACTAGTGTCATGGTATGAGGACTTGACAAAATCTTATTTGTAGTCTGGGCACGAGGCCTTGGCTATGTGTTTATAATAGTCTTTCATTATGCATTCCATCATTATGAAAGTGGTTATTAATATTGCACGAGATTATCCGACTAGTAGAATATCCATGTGAATAAGTAAATGACATTATTTCATTTTATTTTTGCAATATTATGCAGACTTTCATGTTTAAAAGGATTTTGTTTTAGTTATACATTGCCTTAAATGTTAATGTTTATTTATGAAAGCTTCCACTATATTGTTATCCTTAGTGAGCATCTGAGCTCACCTCTTCCAATGTTTTAATTTTTCCAGGATTGAAGAAGTATATTATGAATGACTTTCAGGGATAGTATGAGGGGATATCAAGACAAGATGTTGTTGTAGTTTTGTTTTACTTTATGATGTAATGTAAGACTTATGAATGTATCTAGTGTTTCCAAGGCTACTAAACTAATCGGTCTTTCGAGACTTGATCTTTTGTGATCATGGCAATGTTATGCAATAATTCTTCAACTTGGGATAACAGGGGTCGAGGCGTTACAAAGACTATATATTTATATGTTTTATGTGAATAACTAAATTGAAAGTGGTTGGGTTGGTTTATTACCTCTTCTTTTGTATGCAACCTTTAGATCATCTCTTATGGACCATTGAAATGATATTTTAAGAATAAAACCCCTATAAATTTTCTACAGTGAAGGTTAAATGGTAATATTTCAAACATTTTTTATTTACATGACTCAAATTGGATTAAATAACGGGAATAAGAGATGTCCTTTTATAAGGGAGGAGAGAGAACTCTGGAAATTTCATAAATGATTAAAACATAATAAATTCATACTCAAGAAAAATGTTTCCAATTTTCCAAAGATTCAAATTGGATATATTATGAGGTCTAATTATGTCCTTAAATTATTATTTAGAAAATTTTAATTAGATAAATTACCTCTCTCAGTTTAACACCATCGATAAATCAGTTATAAGTTTAACTGTGGTAACAACTTTTTCAATAATAAAGGGTTATAATTAAACATATAAGGTAAAGAATGGATCATAAATTACAAAAGGTTGAAATTTTATACCACTTATAATACTATTTTTACTCTTTAAATATTTTTATAATAGCTAAAAAATAAAATAATATATTATTTCTCATAGAATATAATAAATGTCATTTTTGACACTCTTAATTGAATTTGAATCTGAAGAAATAAATATAAAAAATTAATTAAACTATAAAATATTTAACCATAAATTTTAAATTAATTTAGACCAAAATATTCATGTAATACTATAATTTATGTAAAAATTACATTAAGTGTTTTAAAATCATTTACATTGATTTTTCTACTACTTTCACATGTAATGTGGCATCCTTATATAAGATTTTAATGTAATTACATCATTGCTAAATGTTATAAATATTAAAAATCATAAAAATTTCTTATTAATGTCCAAAATGAACTTTTTTTTTTCATTTATAGCATATTTTTATCCCTATCTGAACATATAAAAAATAAAAATATAGGGAGTGAATTTTTGTAATTTTCTTAACCTAAAATAATATAAATGTCATTATCATAGAAAAATGACAAAAACATGCCACATATTCAAATTTGGGAGATATATATGGTCTAATATACCATATTAAATTAAACAAGTTAAATTTTATGGATCATTTTGAGTCCTTATATCGTAGTTTAAACATAGTTTGGCCTATTTTACCCTTACCGTGGTGACAAATATTTACCACAGTTACTATTGATAATGATAAAAAAGGGACCAATTTTCCAAATTATAAACTGACAACTATAAATATGGTATTATCTTTTCAATATGAAATATCTCAAAGTGGAAAAAATACATTTTAATATAAATGGGTAAAACATAATGAAAATATTTTTTTTTAGAAAAAAATATGTTTTAGGAAAATAATTTACTTATATAAATATTATGTATGTGGAGGATTAAAAATGAATTAACTATAATATTATAGATTAAATGGATCTAATTTCACATTAATACCAAATAAAAATAGATTGTTATTTTAAATTACTTTTTATAATGAAAAAAATGAGACTATTGAAATAATAAGTATTTTTCACTACTCACTAGAAAATTAATCATTTTAGATAAATCATAAAATAATAATCTATGTTAATTTAAATATGATGATTTAAAAATTATTTAAATTTTGAAAATTTCAATTTCTAAATTTTTGAAATATTAATAATAATTTCCTTGGACAAAAAAATCAATAAAATATTTTTTGAAGAATCATGAATGTTTGAAGAATAAAAATAACTCTATTAAAATTATGTGATTATATCATTATACCCAAAAGTTCATGAGACAGGAACACCTAATACCTAGAGAATATATTAATGAAAAAGTAAAGCACACAGTGCAGTATCAGAGAGGGGGTCTACAAAGGTGAGTATAAGTCTCGCCACGATAATCAGCCTTCACAAATCTATTACAAAACACTGGTGACACAAAGGACCAACTGGAGCTCACCTATGCAATATCATTCTTCGAAAGAGAATCTGCAACTTGGTTGTACTCATGATAAACATGTAGAACTTCAAGTGAGAGTGAGTTTGAAAGTCAAAGGCATCACACCTAAGCATGTAACATCTTCCATTGCACATTCCTTGACCGATCCCTAAGGATTTGAACCGCAACAGACAAGTCTGACTCAAGCCATAGATCACGCCAGCCATACTAGAAAGCATACCTGATAGGCTTTATCATGGCCCAAATCTCCACTTAAATGGAAAACACATTGCCAATATAGTAGTTTAAGCATCCTTTAACGAACCCCCTGTGAGTTTGGAAGACACCACCGCTTTTGGAGGGACATGGCACGCTAATATCCACCCCATTAATATTGACCTTCAACCATCAAGAGATGGTTGGAATCCAGTTAACACGTTTCATCATCAAAGGCTTATTCGCCCTGCCATTAAAACCAAGGGACCTCAACAAAAAAAGGTCAAAAAAATCATTCCTCATGTAACTGGTTTGGATGTTGGAAGCCGTTCGAATTGCACAATAGACGACAGGACAACAACATGGAATGAGGGAACAATGTTGTTAAAAATCATAGCATTTATTGCCTTCCATATTAAAGAAAATAGGTTGTCCATGACTGTTAATAGGAGAGATCAGACCAGCTCACTACAATCAATCCTGCAGATGAGTTACAACTGTCCTTCAATCGAATGGGAGGGGATGAACCAGTGAAAAATCCCTTGTACATATGACCATAATCTAGAAGAAAACTTGCTTAAAACATACACATGATCAGTAGTTTCTTATTCCTACAGGAAAAGCATACAAATAGAGACCATATTGAGTCCAGATCGCTGCAACATAGCCTATAAAAAAATAATTTTTTCAGATTTTCCATATGAGTAATGCTGAGGCATGGGAAATGAAGGACTTGTAAAATTCCATGACCCAAGATGGAGGCTCCAGGGAAGCACCACACAGTAATATGTATCCCTTGTAGGACCCCGGGACACCCTAAGTGGGGAGGGGTGAATCAGGGTGTCATATTTTTCTTCTTAAATTTTTGGATCTTGTTCCCACATTGGTAGGAACTACTTAATCCTATATGATGGATATGATCAGCAATGAAACATTCACATTCAGAGAGACGACTCAGCTATTTTTACTTGGTTCACCACTAAGGGCTATGTCCAAGGATCATATGCCGACAGGTTTTCGGTCGTACCTAAATCCACTATGCTTCACTACATGTATATTACATAGGTTTGGGTACAGTCACTCTGTCCCAGGATCACTACCTTCACAAAAGTTTAGGGATAGTTCACTGCTTCCCTCGGGTCACTCCCATTGACTCCCCCTGGCTTACTGCCGTTGGTGAAGTCACACTCAGTTTATAGACATGAAGGTCCATTCAATAGATTTGCATTGAAGTCTTTGTCTCATGTTCAGTATGAGTCTTTTCTTACATCAGATTCCTGAGTTGATGCTCTTTTGTATTCATCCTTTTACTTTAGTGCAATGACTGAATGCACTAGATCCCCTTGTCTTCATTTTCCTGAATTACAATCACTTGTGTGATTTCTCAATAAATTATTCTCTATTGATGTCCAAATATCATCCACTGATGAATACCCCTTTATCCCCTGTCCACTGGGTGAACAACCTTTGATAGGGCCTTCACAAAGTACCCTACTTCGCAAGGCTCCCAATTTTGGAAAGCTCAAACAAGTCTTCACAGAGCCCCTGCCTTTTCGCGAAGCTCAATCGCGAAGCACACTCGAGATGCTCCATCCTTCGCAATTATGGGATATGTCAGAGCTCCTACCTCTTCGCGAAGCTCACTGAGCCAACGCGGGGCGCAAGACGTTCGCAGAGCTAGAATAGCCGCTGTGAAGCTCCTCTTTCGCGAAGCAGACTGCCTTTGCAAGTGACCTTTGCGAACCGAGAGCAAAGGATTTTCGTTGAGAGATCACTCTACTTCTCTTGAGGGGGTCGGCCTCTATTTACAGGCGATTCCACCGAACTTCAACCCTTCCACGCAAAGTCAGCACCATGTCAGCTCAAATCGTGATGCTTCGAAGTTCCTGCCGAAAATCTCTCAAAATCGTTAAGCACTACATCAATTTTCCATTCGCGGAGCTCATTCTAATTGTAGAGTATCACCATCATCATTCCTTCGCGCCTTGTCCATGAAGCGCTCTCGCAAAGCCCTTCACCACCGCGATGCGCTTCAACTCTTCCGTTCACGAAGATTTGACGTAATTGCAAAGACTCACTGCCTCCATTCTTCTGGTCTTAGCGATTTCCAAACCATGCATCCTCTCTTCACAAAATTCATGCCTTCGCTATATTTAATTATTATCTTCATGGAAATCCACATTTCACGATGCTCAGAAACTTCCAGATTTTGGACCCCAAAAATTTGGCAAACACTGGGAAATGGCGCCACCTTGTATCTTCTCTTTTTTTCCTCCTCCAGATCATCCATTCCTTTGTCGAAGTTCCTTGAATGAAACCTGGATCATTATCTACAGTCCTCGAACTCGACATGCCACCATGTAATCTCCTTTGTCAACAAATTTGTATGTCGTATGTTTGCTTTTTCAACAAGCACAATCACCTCAACAACACTACTTCTTGGTGATATGTATCCTTCCGCAACTCTTCTGATTTTATCACAAACTCCACTATTGTGATATGTATTCTTTGAAGGCATAGCTTCAGCATCATCATCTTCTATGACAATGTGATGTGCATGGCTATCGCAGAAGTCCAATGTTAATGGCCATCACAAAATTCCAATCCCTTGCACATTGTCTACTTCGTCAACCATCTTCCTCTACTTCATGCGAAACATACGATTCTAGTCTTCAAGAAGTCTCTTTCATGGTTCTCATGCAATCATGAAGAGTTTCATGGTCTTCATCAAATCTCATTATTCTTTAATCATCCTCAGATGGATTACACCTCACATTCTTCATTGTTGTAAATAATGTATCCCCTTTGACACATGTTTTTGAACTTACGATCAGTACAACAATCGTCTGAATCACCATTCCTCTACTTCAGTGGTGTACTTCATGATCTCCTTCATTTTGATCTTCCAATCCTCCATTTCATTGGAGTACTTCTTGATCTACTTCATTTTGATCTTCATTAATTACTATTGACAACAAATACAAACTTATACACAAAGTGGTTCAAACATCCCTCCCTTGTATTAAACATGCAATTAAGATTCGGCATCCACACCAATATATCACAATATGAGTAGTAGTATCGTATTCTTTCTGTGTCAACATAAATCGGAATCATGTTGCTGATTGTTGTATTACCTTGGAAATAAGAGATGAAAGTACCTCTTAGAAGTGAATGTATAATAACATCATCACAAAGTGGTCGAGACAACCAAGGGTGGTCCAAAGGTTAAGAGGGTATTGCTTGCAGAAAATCCATTTTGAGCAAACCATCAGGTCAGCATAGGTCTATTTAATGGCATACCAAACAGATGAAAAATTATGGTTAGAGTACCCATTGAGAAAGGTATCAAGATTATTATTCATTAAAAATATATTTTTGGGGTGCAATATAAAGTATTGTTTTTTGTTTTATAACTATCCTTATATCATTATAGTGTCTTAGAGCAAGTATTTTACATCATGTTTTTGATGGACGACATTATAGATTATATCAGTATGAGACCATAATTATTAATATTCATGTTTTAATTTAAAATTATGTATATAAAAAACTCTTACTTTAAGATGTTTTATTATTTATTCGTTCCATACTATGTATTCCAAGAATATATTTTGTGGAAAAATCTGTTATATGTTTCCCATTCTGAGCATTTGAGCTCACCCCTTTGTTATGTTTTTATTCCTTAAGATATGATGAAAATTACTACACATGACATGTTTAGAAGGATTTAACATGTAGTAGAATTTATGGGAGATATTTAAGACTTTTTATGTATTATGTTCTTATTATATAGTGAAAAAATGTTTTTTTATATAAAGAACATAATTTTTTAGTTATTATTTTTTACCATTACTATAATTACCTAAACATGAAAAGAACCATAAGATACATGTGTTTAAATAATAATTATTTATTATTTGTAATTAAGGATGTTAATACATAAGATATTACATCTAGTATCCAATAATGTAAGTAATATATGTTTTATTCATACCAAATCTGGGAGCATTGATCTGGGGCATCAAAGTTGGAATCAAATGAAAGGTTTAGGAAAAATTAGAGATTTTAATAACAGTTAAAAATAATAAAATGATGATATGTTATGGTTTATCACAATTTCTAAGGTATATATGAACATTTGGGATTTTATAGCATTTAATTTTATTATATTAACATATTTAATGGGAATTAAGATGAGATGATGTTAGTAAAAAATCTAGGAATAAGTGTAAATAGAGGAACATATCCTAAAGTTTTTATAATGTATTTAAATTATGGTTTCCTATGAAATTTAATCATTATATGGATACATTCGAGTGGATGTGTCTTTGGATAAAATGGGTTTATGGGTAATCACCCTTAAAATGAGTTATTAAGAATTGAATCAATCCTCAATATAGTTCAAGGTGAATGAGCTAAAAATTTCACAGCAATAAAAACACTCTTAGTGTATAATATATGGATGATTTCCATTCTATCAGAAAAATATTTATAAATGATAAAAATAAAATTTCCTAGGGGAAAACAATTTTGTATTGATGTTTTCCAATTCATATTTTTTATCTTTCCATAATACTTTCTATTTTTGTATTTTATTGAAACAAGACCACAAAGATAAATATTGGAATGATATTTATCTTTAAACAACTATGTATTATTACCTAATAAGGGAGAATTTATAAATGGTTGTTAAATTTAGTATATAAATATTATTATATAAAATGTTATTTTCCTTATCTTTCCCATTATTTTGAGGATGTTATCATAGCTGAAACGTATTCTTGATACTCTTATATTTTAATTATATATGTGATTTTTATCAACGGTATTTTGGTATATTCTAAAATTTATAATCATTAAGTGATATATAAATGGATTTTTCTTCAATAGTTTTATATTATAGTTTTGTAAACATATATCAATTTTTTAATAACCTTGAGGTTTGATTTTACAAAAAAAATTAAATTTATGGGGATAATTATTGAATAATGCATGACTGAGGTAGGGATAAATCATATTATTAATATACACATGATGTTGAGAAAATAAAGGGTGGTTTGATTTTAAATAACTAGGTTAGATAGTTTTCATATCAGTGTAATTATTGATTTATAAAAGAGTTTTCCATGATATTTTTTGAGAAATTAATCAATTTTTTGGGATTATGATATATACTGACAAGTGTGTTTCTATATGAACTAGTGTTTGATACCATTTGATGATTAAATATAGAGTTAATTTTTAGAAGAATATATGAGTTGACTCTGGTTTATCAACATTGATATTCAAATTGTTTTTGGGAATGAATATTATTGAGAAAATATGATTATGGTATATGACTGTATTAATAAATAATATTGTTTGAAAAAATTTAAGTAACATTATATTTATACTAGAGTATAAAAAATTTCATATTAAAGGTTACACGATGAATTCATAATATGTTAATAACACGTTCACTTACTTTCCTCAATGAGTTATAATAAAAATTGTCATAAAACAATTTATTTAATGTATTAGAAAGTAACCCATTAGATTTTAATATATGAAATTATTTAAATAATTCCAATTTTTCTATATATTTCTCTATAAAAAATAATTAACTCAAAAAATATATGATATGTTTCGATAAATTATAAATATTTTAGTATGACCATTAAATCATAAGCATAAAATACTAATAATGATTAGCAGTAACCACACTAAGAAATATATTTATTACGAAAGTAATGGAAAATTTTAATATGAATGAATTTATGTTATTTTAACTAAGATGACTAATAATATCATTTATTACTTTAAAATTATTTTTATAAAAGATTTTTGATATTTTATTCATTTCCATTTCAAGAAACACATGTTTAATGATAATAAATTATATATAATATGAATATATGGTTATTACTAATTTTTCTATTAAATGATTGAAAATATGGACTAGAATGATTAATATTCTTAAAAACTATTTTCCTAAAAAAAATATTTCTTCATATTTAATGATTTTATTTGAATGTTTAATTTATAAATTTTATAATTTCAATTTTAAAATTAAAACAAAATTTTTGGATTTTTAGTAAAAATATTAAGTCAAAATGATTTTTTCCAAAAGATATATTTTATTTGAAAAAAACATGTCTTACAAAAATTTTAATTTTTATGAATGTATCATTATGTAATCATATAATATACGTTTAAAACCCATTTTAAGTGATAAAAGTTTTATGTATATAACAAAATTATTCATTTTAATATATTATTTGTCTTCATAAATCCCATGTGAAAAAATTTTAGAGATAAATTATAATTTTTGTTTTAAAAAAATATCTCTTTTTTTGAATCAAGTATTCTCGTAGTGTGATATTGTTTTGTAATTCCATGAATCCCTCATATATTTTATTTATTTAAAAAATAGTGATAATTGTTAATTTTAATATCTCATCTTACACAGAATTTGAATGATTATCAATGAAACTTTTTTTTTATAAAATTGTTCCTACGCTTTATATACTCTAATATTAAAATTAATGTTTCAAACCCATATGAATTTTATTTTATAAAATTACTTCAATGTCTAGAAATTTTAAGTTAATATTTAAGTAAATATTAAAATGTTAAATTTTTCATTAATATAAATGAAAACATCACATTTTTGAAAATGGTAATGTTGTTTCCAAAAGATCCCTTCATTTCATTTATAAATGGGTAACCCTTCCTCCGCGTCAAGGTTCACCATAATCTTGAATTTTAACTTGAAACTATGAAACATTTCCCCTCCTATAACTATACAAAAATTATAAAATCATCAAATTTATACAATTTATCATAAGAAATCCATTTCAAATTATAATTCCTAGAAAAAATTAAACTCTCCGCATGAGTATCCACTTATTCTTAGTTATTCTTTCATAATTATTCTATCAAAACCATCTAATTTTTTAAATATATATAAATATTTAAAATTTGTTCATTAAAATGTAATTATATTGATTGAAAACCAATTATTAATTTTATTACATCCACTAATAAAAACCAAGACATCAATTTAATGAATGTACTGACTAACGGCTCCACAAAGCGATGTGGTTCATTTTTCATCATCACCTCTCCATGAAAGTATCATGAATCAATTTTATTAATAAATATGTATTAGATTTTATAAATAAAATCCTTAATGTTTTATTTTCCCAATACCATTATTTTATCAATTCACTAAGAAATGTGATTGCAAATCATGCACGCATGTGAAATTACACCTCCACGAATAATGACTTTAATTTATCATCCCCACCCATAACTAATAATTATTGTAATTGTTTTAATGACGATATATAATTTTTATGACATTTTAAAGCTTCTTTAGGTGTAAAATAATCATTACTTAAATATATCCCCTTAATAACTAAATTATTACAACACATTTCCATACGTGCCAACTGAACCATCTATATAAATAATTTTATAAAAGGTATGTTATAAATGATTATGGGATGTGATATAATGTTAATATAATGTAAATATTATATATTAAATATTAATTAATTATTTAGGAAATGTGTGGTTGATATTTATTTTAATTATTAATATATCACATTTTGATCATTAAAAGAAAATAAAACAAGTTTATTGTGATTTCTAATTTCATATGATGTATTCATGTCAATAAAAAAATAAAAATGGAAATTAATTAATCATTGAAAATTTATTATTATATATTTAATTATCAGGTAAATATAACCCTAAAACCTCATTGTGAGAATGTATCCTATCATTATGAAGTTTATATGAAATAAGAATCAAAATGTTCTGACATCTGATAATGAAAATAAATTTTAATCAGGAAATATTTTTATTATACATAGTAAAATGATTATTATAAAAAGGGTATTACTATTATATTATGGTTATGAGATAATTTATTAATATAATTAGGCTTATTTTTTGTAATGGTATAGTATGTTTGAGTATGAAATAATACAATGTAACGGTTTTCGTTACAAATTCTTCTCTTTCCGACGTGTTAGATATTATGTACCTAGTTTTATTTATGTGGTTTATATAATATATATTGGAAATTTAATATAGTTTATTTTATTTTAATAAGTAATTTTTATGTTCTATTACATACCATATCTTTCATTTAGTTTTTATTTTAAAATTTTTTTAGACGTAAAGGGTTTCATGGTCTCAATTCTGATTCTTCGTGACATGTAGAATTTTGTAAACCATGTTCTTTTGTATTATGTTTTACTAATTTAATATCTAATTAATATTATATTCTTCATTTACTTCTAATTCATTGGTTTTAATAATTCATTTTATGTTGTTTTCTTTAAATTTCATATGACTCAAGTGTTACCTTAGTCGTAAGAGGTTTTGGCCGCTCAATTTTTTTTGAATGAGTTATGGCCATTATCATGAAAATATTTCATATAAGTTTCTTAAATTATACCCTTTGATTGTATTATGTGGTATATTATATTTTTTATAGATATATATATTCCTACCACATAAATCCTTTTAAAAATATTTACATATTCGTGGGATTTGTTTCTTATAATGGATATTGGTAAATAAATAATCATTCATTGAGTTACCAAGTTTTGTCATGAACATTTTTATTAAATTATTAGGTTAAAAAAGAATAATATTTTATTTTATAGTTTTTTATAATACTATTTGGGAAAAAATTAATACAATGAATTTTTTATTAATATTTTTACAATTTGATATGTGAATAAAGATATTTTTCAAAATATTAAAAAGGGTTTTTTCCTTTTACATTTGTTTGTTTGGTAATTTTTCTCCAAATTTATCCAATATAAACCTTATGTATTTTAAGGGATTTATTATTGAATATTAATTTTAAATAAAATGTTTTTGTTTCATATTCTACTACATTGTTTGAATGAGACTTTTAGAAGTTACCCATAAATTAGACTTTTAAGTAAATATTGAAAATATTTTTAAAAACATCTTTTATGTTTTCACATTTTTCTCTTCTCATTTTAAAATGTATTTTCCCCAATAGGGATTATAATTAAATATTCACACAATAATTTATTTTTATCATTTGGGGAAATGAACTCATGGTATTAAACAATAAAATTCAAATCCATTATTGGGTGGTATCCTTCAATAATTATTTTTCAAGGTTTTTTTTCATCTTTGTCAACATCCTTATATGCTTCCTTTAATACACTGTTCTTTTTTTTTATTTTGAAACATACAGATTCTTCCCCAATATTTATTAAGATCATTTTATTCCATTATTTACATATCCACATAATCTATGACCTATATGGTGTGAATATCAAATTTAAACTTGTTCAGGTTGGGTGATATTAAAATATAATTAATATTATTCAATTGACATGTTTAAAAGTATGGGAATTTATTATATTGTTATTCCAACACAGATTACTATTGAAAACTTGACTATGTGTTGTTTAATCATTCACCATATTCATCCATATTGTTTGCAATCATTTTATCCATTTAAATTATATGAGTAAAATTATTGACCTTATTCAATATTATTAACCTATAAGACATGTTGATTATATATTGAAATTTAGTTTTTTTTTTCATTATAGTAGTAGCCATGCTTTTATTTAGCTAGTGATTCAATACGTAATGGTAGGAAATTACTTTCAAACTATTATGGGGAATGCATTGGAATTTATCAATTCATGGGCGGGGTATGAAATTATATATCACCTCGATGCATTGATAGGTCTCATAAGTCAAATAATATTGGGTATTAGTGTATACCACTCCACCTATTTCTATACTATCTTTTAACCAAGCCTTAAAAACATGTTTTTGATAACCCAAAATAACAATTACATAAATTTGAGATTTTAAAATTATTGATATCAATGTTTTAATTTATTATTTTGGATATATCATGGTCTAAATTTTCTTTTATAATGAAATTATTTATATTATTTATTCCTTATATATTATATATACCCTGACTATGTTTCTGATAGCTTCAATTATTTTTTCCCTTATTAATAATATGAGATCACCCATTATAAAAGTTCTCCATCTCCATGTTTTAAAGAAAATTAGTACAGATGACATGTTTATATGGATAAAAAGCGTAAATGAATTTAATATGAATTTTGAAGACTCAATATTAATGAATTAGTTTTTTATATAGTGACTTATTTTTATTTGATACAATGCACTTGTGTTTTTTGAGTTATTATTTTTTCTTACCTTTGTAAAACTCTAGCCTTAAAATATCATTGGGATATAAGATATGATATAATTATTATTTATTTTTTATGAATTATTTTTATATCTAAGTTTTTTATGCTGGTAGCAAAGAGTGTATGAAAAGCTTACATTATTTTCACAAAATATAGGAGCACAGGTATCGGGAATCACATCCATCCTCCTGTTTATCTCATTTATCATTCTTATCTCTAAGAGAGGACACAATAGCCAATCCACTTATATTGAGACATGTATAATCATATTGACCTTGTTGTATATGTATTGTGGACTTAACCTTATGAACCATTCTAGTTTCATTTATCGAATACATTTTGTTTTCATTAATTTTATGTTTGTTTTTAATTCAAAAAACATTAAATTTAAAACCATAATTTCAAGGAATTACTAAATTAGGTTTATAATATGTTATTAGGCTTATTAAAATGTTTAATTGTCTTAATAAAAGAATTTGGTTGTCCTTATATTTCATTAAAATAAAAATAGTTTTTTTTAAATTTTTATACCCTATTTTTTATGCTTAAAGCACAGAATAAGTTTTAGGATTTTCTCAATTATCCATTTGAACTTATTTTATATCCCATTATAGGAGTTTTGGTTCCTAAAATATTAAAAATATTATCTATTTATATCAATGGGTATGTATTTATTAAAATAATTATTTTTATGGTTTTGAGTTTCCTGATATTCTCTTTAGTTGTTTTTGTGATTTTTTATGAAAATGATACTTATTATTTGGGTTTAAAAAATGTATTTCATTTTAGTATAAAACACTTTTATGATTTACATTTAGGTGTGACAGTTTGGTTGGAAATATTAGGGAACATAATTTTTAAAATAGATATTGATGTAATGTTTATATGTTTTTTCACGTTAAAGTGGTTGATTTAGAAAAAATTGTCATACCTCCACATGGTTTGTCTTGTGAACCTTGGAAATTTGTTAGGTTATCCATGAAAATATGAGGGCCCCACCACTAGTTATGGTAGTGATGTAGTGTATGTGGTTCCCACACTGGCTAGTGATGTAGTTCTTTATCCACTCTAATAATAGTGGGAACTATCCTAATTAGTGACATAGTATCACCAGGTCAACCAATATTTAGTTTACCTATTGTCACTATAAGAATTTAATATTAATCTAGTTATTTTTAAAATATCATGTTCTACAACTATTTATTATTTAGGTTACAACTACTTTTCATTCCAATATATTTTTAATTATCGTGTATGGTTATTATTTATGTATTCTATTCGAAGTCGTTAGCTCATTGATTTAATAATTTATTTTGAATCAAGATATAAAATTCTTTAGGAGTAAATTAAAAAAAGTGTTTTAAATAAAATTGTTTTCTGAATATTTATTCAAAGGTATTTCTATGATTTATTCCAAAATTAACTCTTAAATAAAAAAGTTAGAAGTAGAAAAATCTATATTTCACTTAGGATACATGGATAATTTAAATTTTAAAATGGATCTACATCAATAATATGTATTTTAGACTAGAATGAAAGTGTTTTATTTTTAATGGAATGAAAAAGGTTTGGGGAGATCTCTACTAGAAATATTTATGATCACACCTTTAAATTTTTTTAGGTTTTCATTAGGTCATAGAGAATCTCCACTTGGTAGAATCCATCTCACCACATGCTTCTATGTTAGGATGACTGTTGAGGTGGGATAGTGACCATGGGTCACATGGGGATTATCAGTACAGTGTTTAATTACACTATAATCATTATAGTATCATTTATGTATTAGAATTTATGGAATCTTGTATCCCAATAGTATTTTATGGTTGTGTTTTTCTATTTTATATTATTGATATAGTTAAATGATCTATTTGGTTATGCCATATTTGTTACATTTTTTTATCTTGAGGCTGATTATTTGATGTGTATTGGCTTTCAAATTATGGATAGGCCATGCCATACTATTAGGAACCCTCAACTATATATTATATAATTATATTTGGAGAAATCATTCTCATATTATTAAATTGATTCATTATATATTATCATTATCATGAGGTGAACCAGGCTACAAACTAAGTCATATCATTGCTCGAATCAAGAGGCTGGTCAAATAGTGGCCTAGGTTTGTTAATGAAATAATAGAATCATCTCTTTGATTCTTCTAAGGGCCTTAGTTCTTGATATAACATTTATAATTTACGTGAGTCTTGTAGACTATATCTAGGACTATAAGAGCTCAATATATAGTTGTGGGTAGAGTAAAACTATATCATTACTCATATAGGTCCCTGAATTTCCAAGGGTTATTGGATTGTGAGTCTTGAGTTTTAATAATGATGATCAATTATATTTGGTTATTTTAATTTGGATGGGTTGTGTTTTTGATTTTATAATGGTTATGAGTATATTTGTATATTCTATGTGTTTTTGGGCTGAAAAGGGAAGAAGGATCAAGGCACAAAGCTATCCCGAATGGATTGTTCAGATATGATGATACCATGAAATTTAATTATATAATTTCCATTGGTATTTTCATGGTTGGTACAAAATCACCCAAACCTTGTGGTAGAACCATGCACAACCACTAACTCCTAAAATTTTTTACAGCATCCCTTCAGACTTATGATCTTATCTGGGAATGTTTCTCCTCTATTTAAGGTTAATTTAAGATAGTTTCAAGATATATTAATGTTAAGTGATACAATTTTATTAATATATATTATTAAATTTTTTTAATTGGAAATTCTAAAACATTAATGTGATGATTATGTTTTCTTGATTGAATTTAAGTGTCTTAAAGGCAATGAATTCCCGAAAATATTCCTGAAATGGATTTATGAAATTATGAAGGTAATTTAAAATTAATAAATAACTGATCTAAGATAAATTGAGTCGGACATGAATTTTTTATATTCAAAATGATTATATAAAGATAATTATAAAAACTAAAAGATAATTTAAAAATAGAAATATTACATATTAAAAATGGCAATGATTAAATTTCACATTTATACTTTTAAATGATTTGAAATTGAATGTGGGTTGATTTGAAATTTTCTAATGAAATATTAGTCTAAAAAGGTGAAATTTTACTTTTTAAATTTATAAATGAATGTTATAATGTGAATTTAAATGAAATAAATATGGTAGGATGTATTAAAAGTTTTAATGATGAACTTGAAGATGTAATAATAATTGGGTGAAATATCATGGTTTTGAAAAAAAATTAATATGAAATATCGATTTTGTTTGTATTTGAATTCATCGAGTGGTGATTATGATTCATTTTATTATTTTTTATTTTACCATTAGCTTTAAAAATTTTATGTGGCTTGAATTATGGTGCACTATTGATTTAAATTTTTTGGGAAAAAATTCCTCAACGTATCATTGAAGCATTTTTGAGGTGATCGAGTTTGTTGACAAAGTGGACATCTGAGTGGTGATTGTTGACAAAGAAAAATGATGACATAGAAATTTGTTTACAAAAAGGATTTGATTGTGGAATGTCGAGTTCAAGAGCTATGTTCAATAATCCATGTTTGATTCAAGAACGTCGACAAAGAAATGGAGGATCTGGAGGCGGCATAAAAAGAACATATACAAGGTGGCGCCATTTTCCTGTGTTTACCAAATATTTGGGCCCGAAAATAGACAAATGAAGAAAAGTGGTTTTTGGAAAAAGGACTTGTGTGCCGTGTACATGAAGGCTTTGAAACATTCACACCATATGTTTTTCAAGATCATATCATCACAATATGGCAAAGGGATAAGTGTCGCGCAAGTATTGGTGGTGTCGCGTAGTTGACTTGCGCGTCGTGAAGAGACATGTATACCGATGCCTTGGAAGCTTAATAACATGCGTGCCAATGGTTTTTCAAGATCAAAAGATCAAAATATGGCCAAGGAAAAAGGTTCGCGCAAGTTTGGAAGTAGGCCGCGCAAGTGACTTGCAGGGGAAGAGACCTGCGTGCCGAGACTTGCGTGTCGAGGGTTGACTTGAATGCCATCGCGTAGGGGTGACCAATTGCCTATAAATACTTGACCACCCCTCCTCATTCTTTGCTAGAGTTCAAAACATTGAAGATTCAGAGCTCTCATCGCACATGTGTGGAAGTCGCGCAAGTGGTGGTGTGTCGCGTAAGTGGGACTTGCGCGCCAGAGTTGGGAGTTGCGCGCCAAGGGTGAGTTGCATGCCTGAGGTGGTTTAGGCGAGGAAGGAAGTGAGTCACGTAGGTTTTGAGTTGAAGAATCTTGAGTCGCACAAGTATTTGAGAATGACTTGCGCGCCAAGTAAGGTTTATTTCCAGCAGTGCTATTCGGGCAGCGTGGAAGCTGGAAGTTTTCCCGATTCCTTCAGTGCAAAGATATATTTATCTACGGGTGAAAGTTGTACTTCAACAGAGAAAATACATAAAGAGGAATATTCATTCCTTCATGAAAATGAAGAGACCTACTAGTCTATAAACTGTGAGTGGATTCTTTCCAGAGCAGTGAGCAAAGGAAGAGGAAGAAGGTGATCCTCTCCACCGGTAGTGAGCCAGAGAGAGAGAAACATGGAGTGACCCTTGGGAAAGCAGTGAGCTGACCATAAATCATGTAAAGGAAGTGAGCCTGGGATATAGTGACTATACATGAACCCTGTATCGACAGATAGTGATGTTTAGTGGAATTTGGTAAGATCGGCAACTTGCCGGCGTATGCTTCTTGGACGTAGCGCAGTGAGGGTGAACCAAGTAAAAATTTTTGTGTCTTGTGCCTGATTTAATTTCTGTTTACACTGCGCAATAGGAAAGGGTGAGAAGAGTGTTTTTCATAACAGCAAAACCAGATCAGAATGGGCGTTAATTTTAAAATTAGTCATACCCTGATTCACCCCCCTCTCAGGGTATTCAGCCTTGTGGAACTAACAATTGGTATCAGAGGGAAAGGCTGATATTGGTTATTCTCTCAATGGAGGTCACCAATCATAAAGGGATTCCGATCTTCGACGGGAATAACTTTCAGGTATGGAAGAATCAGATGCAACACTGCTGTCGATCTTTGGGAATGGATGTATTCATAGCAGCAATACATGGCCTAACAGCTGATACTAATAGTGACACATTATCAGAATCTAAACGTAGAGAATTGGATGCAGATTCCAAAACAATTAATGCCTTAGGGGTATCCATATCCAATTCTATCTATACAATGGTGATGTCATGAAAAACATCACGTGCCATGTGGGAAATGCTATTGAATATATATGAAGGAGATACAAAGGTCAGAGAGGAAAAGCTACAATTGTTGTGGAATAAGTATGAAGATCTGTAGATGAAACCAATTGAGTCTGTTGATGAATTCTTTAACAGGGTAAATATTATTGTGGAATATATGCATGGTCTTGGTGAATTCATTGAAGACATAATGATCTTAAAGCACATCTTGAGGAAGCTTCCACCTCGGTTCAATCCGAAAGTTTCTGTTCTAGAAGATAAAGATCCCAAAGAGCTGACACTGGACAACTTACACAGTACCTTGGTTGCATATGGGATGAGGAATGATGACAAGGAGGCTGTGGAAAATGGAAAATCAAAAAAGATGGCATTTAAGGCCATGAAAAATCTCACCATTGAGGATTCTTAGGAAGAAGAAGAGGCAGATGAGGTTATGTCATTTATTTTCTCAAATCTTTGAAGAGAAAAAGGAAAGTTCAAAGGGAAACTTCCACTCCCTCACTTTAGATGTTGAAAAGTTGGTCATCTTGCTGCAAGATGCCCCAAAATGTTTCAAGATGAAAATGATGAAGATGAAGTTGAAATTCCCAAGAAAAAGTCTTTAACATTTGTGAAAGGGAAGAAACAATTCAAGAGAAATTTCTTCAAGAAGAAGAATCATCTTTCAAAAGAATTTGAATGTTCAGATGAGTCTGAGGATGAAGAGGTTGAGGAGATAGAAAATTGCAGAGATCGTGGGGTATATGCCTTGGTGGCGATTGTTGGTAGATCTTAGAGAAAGGAAGAATCTGACGCTGAAGAAGAAGAATAAATTGAAGGGATAGTTGATATGGATGCCGAATTGGAAGCGTCTCTTGAGGAGATAGACGTTTGGAGAGCCAAAACTAAGAAAGCCAATAATGTGGTTCATGAGGACAAACTCTATATGCAACAACAGAATGAAGAAAATTATGAGCTGTTAGAAGAAGTTGAAAAACTAAAATCTTCAATACCAGAGATCTCGGAAAATGATATTGAGAATAAGCTTAAAATTGAGGAACAAAGGAAGGAAATTGATTGTTTGACTAACATAGTAAATGAGCAGGTCAGACGTATCAAAGAGCTTGAAGAAGAAGTGGTCAGTCTGCGACGAAAAATGAAGAATGAAGAAAAACTCTTGACCCCCAATGTGATATCAGAAAAGAAGGCCATTCAGAATACATAAAAGATGAAATAGGAGGTTCGTAGTTCAGTAGGAGTGAAGCAGCAAGAAAGCTCAAATGATAAGGTTGATTCAGGGCATGATAAGAAACAAAAATATATGGGAGTTGATGTCATACTACAAGCACCCGTCCCGAAATTGATGGTTGATTTGTGCAAAAAAAATAATCAGAATACTCAGGGATACCAAAGGGAAAATCATAGTGCTGAAGTAACACAAAAGAATGAACTCTATATCAGGTGTAATTGTTGTGGGAAGAAGGTACATTCACAGTATGTGTGTTCCATATCCAAGAGATATAGAAGGGGACAAGAAAAGAGGTTTCAACCAAACAAAGAATAGTTTTCCAAAACATATTTCGAAGGACACTATTTTTGGTGTGGATGATTTGGACACATGGAGAGGTACTGTACTTCGACCATACAAAGAAAAGAGCCAAAGTAGAATCAAAACATTCGCAAGAAGCAGATCAATAAACCCACAGGTGAGTTAAAAATGAAGAATATATTTGAGGATTTGCAAGATGAATCTGGTCCATCATACTCTGAGAAAGAACAGAAGTCTCAATCTATGACGAGTGGGAAAGAAAAAATTTGGACCAAGAAGAAGAAAGAATAAAAGGCAGTAGTTTCCAAAATTGCCCTTAAAGCTTCAGATCGTTCAGGAATATGGATCCTCGATAGTGGTTGCACATCCCATATGATAGGGAACAAGGATATAATTACAAACATAAAATATGACAACAAAGGAGTTGTCAAGTTTGGGAACGATGAAGGGCTGAAGATTGTTGGTTCCAGAAAGGCCAAATTTGGGGGAAAAGAAATAAGACGTCTTGATGTCTTAGTAGTAGAGGGGATTAGTAATAACTTACTCAGTGTCAGTAAATTATATGACTCTAGGAACTCTATTCGATTTACCAAGAAGATGTGTGTTGTGAAAGAAAAAGATGGAGCAGTTGTCCTAAAAGGAAAAAGGACAAAGGGAAATCATTACCTTGTAAGGGGGGAAGAAGATTTGTGCCTTTTATACAGAGAGGAAGAAAACCTGCTGTGGCATAAGCGACTTGGTCACCTATGTAAACCATCCATGGAAGATCTGGTAAAATGTGATGCTGGTAGAGACCTTCCCAAGCTATCACGTGATCGTACTCATACATGCGATGCTTGTCAACATGGGAAGATCATCATAAAGACATATAGGCTAAAGGAACCGAAATCAACTAGAGTTCTTGAATTGGTGCTTGCTGATGTATGTGGACCTATCTCACCCTGATCCATAAATGGGCAAAGGTACTATGTTCATTTCATTTATGATTATAGCAGAATGGCTTGGGAATTTGTCATTACCCATAAGATAGAGGTGTTCAGTTGTATCAAGAAGTATAGGAGGGAATCAGAAAGGATGCTTGGGCAGAAAAATCTGAAGTTTTGTACTGATAACGGTATGGAATTCACAAATAGGGAAGTCAAAGACTATCTCGAGAAACATGGAATACGACATCAAGTTTCATCAGTGAGAACTCCCCAATAGAATGGAGTGGTTGAAAGGAGAAATCTTATCATCAACAACATGTCCAGAACGATCTTTATTGATAAAGACATACCAGAGAAATTTTGGAAGGAAGTCGTTTTGACATCGGTCTATGTTTCGAACACGTCCTTGTTGTGTCCGAAGAAAGGGAAGACTCTGTATGAACTGTGGTATGAAAATAAGCCAAAGGTACGTTCAAATCTTTATAAGTAAGTGTTTCATTCTCAACAAAGAAAATCACAGGAAGTTTGAGGCACGAGGAGATAAGGGGATATTCCTTGGCTACTCAGGGAAAAGTAAATCATATAAAGGCTTCAACAAAAGTCTAGGAAAAATTGTTGAGAGAAATGAGGTCACTATAGTCGAAAATGAATAGAATTCTCAAAAACCTAGTGAATATTTTTTGGATTAATGTGTGGATGGGGTAAGAGACACAGGGGTAGAAGAAGTGGCAGAGGCTGACTCAGAAGAAGATACTAACGATGAACAAGAAAGTCTCAAGTCTGTGTCTGCAAGGAAGCCAAAGAGTTAAGATGAAATTGATAGGCAGAATATCATTAGTGATCAGATATCTCTAGTTCAGACTCGAAGAATGAAGTCATTACAGCAAACATCATTTTTATCTCAGGTGGATCTGAAATGTTTTTCCGATGCAGCTGAAGATGAAAACTGGGTTCAGGCTATGAATGAAGAACTTGATCAATTCGAGAAGAACCAAACATGGGAGATTGTTTCGAGGCTAGTAGATAAGAATGTCATCATGAATAAATGGGTCTATCGCAACAAGATGAATGAAGATGGAACTATGATTCGAAACAAAGCACGACTAGTGTGCAAGGGATACTCCCTGATATAGGGGATAGATGTAAAAGAGACATTTCAACCAGTTACAAGGCTGGAGACAATCAGATTACTTTTGGCCATAGTAGTGAAAAGAATGTTCACAGTGTTCCAGATGGACTTCAAATCTGCATTTCTAAATGGGTTTCTGGAAGAAGAGGTGTACATTGAGAATCCTTATGGTTTTCTTATTCATGAGTATGAGAACAATGTTTGTAGGCAGAAGAAGGCGTTGTATAAGCTGAAACAAGCACCAAGAGCATAGTACTCAAGTCTTGATCAGTACTTGAAGAAGCATGGTTTCCAACTTGGTGGAGTTGATTACAATATCTATTTCAATAACAATAGTAATCAAAGGATGATGGTGCTGGTCTATGTCGATGACATAATATTTGGTGGATCAGATGAAGCTCAATGCATACAGTTTTCTGAATTCATGAAAAATGAGTTTGAAATGTCAATGATTGGAGAGCTAATGTTTCTCATTGGTCTACAAGTGACATAAGGAAGGAATGGAACATTCATTTCTCAATCCAAATATGCCAAAGTGGTGTTAAGAAGTTTTGGCATGGAAAATTCCAAGGAGATAAAAACTCTGATTTCTACACGGATGAAATTATCAAAAGATAAGGATGGCAAGGCAATTAATATCACAGAATATAGGAAAATTATTCGAAGTTTGTTGTATATTACAGTGATAAGGCCTGATATTGTTTTCTACACATTCCAAGTAGCGAGATGTCATAGTGATTCCAAGAAAAGTCACATACTCGCAGTGAAAATAATACTTCGGTATATCAAGGGCACGGTGGACTTCGCCTTGACATATAATGAAAAATCTCAGAAAGAGTTACTAGGATATACTAATGCAGACTGGGCCGGTTCAATGGATGATAGGAAATCAACATCTGGAGGTGCATTCTATTTTGGCGGACTATGTATTGCTTGGTTAAGCAAGAAGCAGGATTGCATTTCATTAATCACCAAAGAAGCTGAGTATATTACGGCCACTCAAGCATGCACATAGTTATTATGGATGAACCACCAGCTTGATGATATCAGAGTTGAAGTGAAGTCTCCGATCAGAATCCAGTGTGATAACTCAAGTGCTATCAATCTTAGAAAAAATCCAGTTCATCACTCAAGGACAAAGAACATTGAGATCAAATATCATTTTATCAAGGAGAAAGTGGAGCAAGGGATTGTGAAGTTGGAGTATGTGCCTACAAAGTTACAGGTCGCATATATTCTGACAAATTCCTTACCCAAAGAAGCATTCTAAAGGCATCGACTGGCTCTGAGAGTTCAATCGATTCCCTACACTTAAAAGTGTGTGGATGGGAAACCCCCCTCTCCCCGAGGTATGATATGTTTTTCCCTAATGTGCTGATATGTGTTCTCTACTCTGTTACAGACTACAAAGGATTGACCTTTGGGTTCGTTGACAAAGGGGGAGAAAATAGTGATTGTTCAAGGGGGAGATAGTGTGGCTATTTGCGAAATCATGACAGATAGGGGGAGAAGCTGACTAGTGGAGCAACTGGATAGGGGAGAAATGATAAAGGGGGAGATTTTTAAATTTGACGATGCTAAAAGTGATTGATCAAAGAATATATATCACGACAGCTGAAAATCATGATAAAAGCAGAAGAGTGGTGTTGGAAAGTGGTAAGAACATTTCCAATAATTGGTATCTGTATGGAAACAATTGGTATCAGTTAGGTGTCAATAGTGGGTGTCAGAGATGAAGTGATTCATTGATGGACTTTTCATTTTCTCTTGTTTCTCATTCCAAGCATTGCTCATGTGGGATTAGAGTATGTGTTGAGTAAATCCTTGATCTCTATCAGAATCACGATAGGCGAACAGTGGCTGAAGAAGTAAAAATATATCTTTTTTTGGAATAGTTTTCAACAAACCCAAAGGGGGAGATTGTTGGGCAAAAATACCTCAAGGTATCATTGAAGAATTTTTTAGGTGATTGTGTTTGTTGAAAAAGTGGACATCTGAGTGGTGATTGTTGACAAAGCAAAACGATGACATAAATATTTGTTGACAAAGAGGATATGATGGTGGAATGTCGAGTTCAAGAGACGTGGTCAATGATCCATGTTTGATTCAAGAACGTCGACAAAGGAATGGATGATCTGGAGGCAGCATAAAAAGAACAGATACAAGGTGGCGCCGTTTTCCAGTGTTTTCCTAATTTTTGGGCCTGAAAATCGACAAATGAAGAAAAGTGGTTTTTGTAAAAAAGGACTTGAATTATGTGTACATGAAGGCTTGGAAACTTGCACGCCATATGTTTTTCGAGATCAGATCATCAGAATATGGAAAAGGGATAAGTGTCGCGCAAGTATTGGTGGTGTCGCGTAGTTGACTTGCGCGCCGTGAAGAGACATGCGTGTTGATGACTTAGAAGCTTGATAACTTGCGCGCCTATGGTTTTTCAAGATCATAAGATCAAAATATGGCCAAGGAAAAAGGTCCGCGCAAGTTTGGAAGTAGGTCGTGCAAGTGACTTGTAGGGGAAGAGACCTGCGCGCCGAGACTTGCGCGCCTAGGGTTGACTTGTGCGCCATCGCGTAGGGGTGACCAATTGCCTATAAATACTTGACCACCCCTCATAATTCTTTACTAGAGTTAAAAACATTGATGATTCAGAGCTCCCGTCGTGCATGTGTGGAAGTCGCGCATGTGGTGGTGAGTCGCATAACTGGGACTTGCGTGCCAGAGTAGGGAGTTGCACAGCAAGGGTGAGTTGCGTGCGTGAGGTGGTTTAGGCGAGGAAGGAAGTGAGTTACACATGTTTTGAGTTGAAGAAGCTTGAGTCACACAAGTAGTTTAGAAAGACTTGTGCGCCAGTTGTGACTTACGCGCCAATACTTGAGTGTCGAGATTGACTTGCACACCAAGTAAGGTTTATTTCCAATAGTGCTTTTCGGGCTGCGTGGAAGCTGGAATTTTGCCCGATACCTTCGGTGCAAAGAGATATTTATCTACGGGTGAAAGTTGTACTTCAACAGAGAATCTACATACAGAGGAAGATGCATTCCTTCATGAAAATGATGAACCCTACAGGTCTATAAACTGTGAGTGGATCCTTTCCAGAGTAGTGAGAAAAGGAAGAGGAAGAAGGTGATCCTCTCCACCGGCAGTGAGCCAGAGAGAGAGAAATAGGGAGTGACTCTTGGGAAAGCAGTGATCTGACCCTAAATCTTGTAAAGGCAGTTATTCTGGGACAGTGTGACTGTACCTGAACCTTGTATCCACAGCTAGTGATGTTTAGTGGTATTTGGTATGACCGTAAACTTGTTAACATATGCTCCTTGGACGTATCCCAGTGAGGGTGAACCAAGTAAAAATCGATGTGTCCTGTGCATGCTTTAATTTCTATTTACATTGTGAAACATGAAAGATAGAGAAGAGTGTTTTTCTTAACATAAAAACAAGATCAGAACAAGCGTTAATTTTAAAATCATTCATACCCTGATTCACCCCCCCCCCTCTCAGGGTATTCATCCTTGTGGAACTAACAAAATTTCATATAAATCTACTACTTGGTGAGCCTAAAAGAAATGTCTCAGTTGGACATGTGGAGTTTTCTTTCGTGGGATTTTCTATTATTAGTGTTCCTTATAGATTGAGAAGTGGGATCCTTTCTATTGCTACACTCTCCTAATATCTAATTGGGATAGAAAAGATGAAAATATTTATTAGTTTCTTCTTTCATGAGAGTTCATAGTTGTTTTTTATTTTGCCCTTGGTTATGTGTATTTCGTTTTCTCAATACAATGGTTAATGACTCGATGAGTGTTCGAATTTTTAGAGGTACCATTACTAATAACAAAATCTAAAGGTGTTATTAGATGCTATGGATTTGTTTTTGGGTGTGATCAGTGGATATATGGTAGTGAATTTAGTTTCTAAGGGCTGTCCTAGGATAGGTGGTCACACCTTTTTTATCCTCAGTTATGGTATTCTATTCAATGTGTAGTAGCTCCCATTTATTATCCAATATATTTAGATGAAATATTTTGAGTTTTATTCACTCATTTTTAGAAAACCTACAATTGTTGTTGATAAATGAGTTGTTTTAGGATATATATTTTTTTTAGTATCATGTTTCAGGTTCGGTATCAGCATAAGTGAGACTATTTTAGGTAACTCTATTTATCCCACCCACTTTATTTTTTCCTTTATTAATATATGCATTATAATTTGGGATAGTCATTATATAATTATTTTTATATACATTGATTATACATTCAATCGAATTATATTTATACCCTCATTTTAATATTTTGATTGAAATTATGTGTTTTAATATACTATTGTGGAATTGGTATTTCCCTTGGATTATTATTATGCTCTGTTATGGTTTTATGTAGATGAAATAATTATGGTCTGAAGATCCATTATCAGTCCCAATTATTATTTTGATTATCCATTAAGACATTTATAATTCTTATTTATTGTTTAAATGTGATATAATGTTTATGGATGTTTATTATTTTGAGGATATAGTTTGATTATATTGGATTTAATTTTGGGAGTTGGTTTTTTTGGATTGTTATGTATTTATAAGACATAAATTTTTTAGGAATGTTTAATTTATATTTTTTATTGTGATTATTCTTCCTCTATCATGTTATTATATCCCAATAATAGCCTTCTCCAACTTAGTGAATTTCTATGGAAAGAAATTATTATAGAACAATAATTATCACAAAACAAGATTAAAATTCCATAAAATTAATTAATTAATTAATTTATATCCATACCCTTCAGTTTAGGAACTAAATTCTCAATTTTTTTAATTTTTTAGAGTTTTTGGGTAGGGTAAAAAGTTGGTGAAATGTTAGTTCTAACCATACAACTAACTATGAAAATTCCAATTTTTTTCACATATTACTAACTCATAGTCGGTGCATAGTTTACAAAAAAATTTGGCCACCAAGGCGTGTCTAGGTAGGGGTGCATGATTGGAGAATAGTTTAGTAAACTGTATGACAAAACATTGCAACTTTCCATGATTTTAAATTTTCATAAATACTTATAAAACCCTCCCCTGAGTTAACCATATTTTGGCTTCCCTATCCTCCAACTCACATAACCTAGGTGAAGGGAGGCCTAGTTGTGTAAATCCATATATATACCTGAAACTTTAATACATGGATATTACATATTTTAAGATAAATATTCATTACATTATATAAACACATGCCTGGGGTCGATAATATTTTAGTTCCTTTGAGATCTTGGATAAAAAATATATAATCTGGTGAATGATCATTAGTGTTTCCCACAAATATCCTCCCATTTGTTACTACTTATAGTCATACTGTACATAACACTTTCTTCTTGACATGGGGAAAAGAAATATAAAAACGGGTGATCTCAGATGCTTAGAAAGGATAAACATTAGTGAAATCAATCAATTATCATATGAAATAATAAGAAAAGGATAATATTATGCGATCCTAAAACAAAACATATGAATTTCTCACCCAACCTTTCACGGATCATAAAAATGAGTCATGGAATAAATGTTTTTTATTTTAGAAAACATAGAACAAAATGGGGGAAAATAATAATAATAAAACATAAGGTTATGTCACAAAAGTGTGGCATCATCATAAATATAAAAAACTATTTAGTAAGTGAAGTTTAAATACCAAGACTAAAAACAAACTGGATCAATACTTATCAAATACTCCCCATTGTAGATTAGGACCCACCTATTTCCAAGAGTAGATTAGGACGCACCTATTTCCAATATATTGTGGACCGGGACACACCTATTTCCTATAGTGGATTAGGACAGAACTATTTCTAATAGTAGATCAAGACACATCTCTTCACCATAGTGGATCAAGCCTGTTGACTTGGTTCCCTTTTTATCTCATAAGATATAAATCATTAACCAATTAATTGGAGTGTGATATAGGTCTCACCCATCACATAATGAAAATAATACATATGTGTTCCATATGATCATAATATATTCATCATATCATAACACATGAAATGAAATGTGCTTTACAAACATTTCATCACATCATAACTAATAAAAATGCCTTTTTTATAATAATTTCATCATTTTATCATAAAAAAAATGTAAAATGAATTGCGTTTCATATTATTTATATCACGGAATAACCTATGGATGATAAATTGGATTAAAATAAATCATGCCATCAAAACATAAAAAATTCAGAGAAATAATAAGAATATTATCCTTCATTTATATCCCCGGTCAAGCATGGATAACCTAAAAATATATCACATTAGAGGAGGAAGGATTTTTAAATATCTCATGTAACATCTCATAAGTTAAATAAACATTATTTTGAAATCACATTTTAAGATATAAAATGTTTTTAAATTATTTTTCATTGAAAATATCAATAAAAAATTATAATGGAATCTTTTAAAAATCATTAAAAACATTTCTTGAGAAAAATATCCTCTAAAAATTGTTTTTTTAAATAAAATGAATCATTTAAGTTTCCATTCATATTCTTGGTAAAATACAAAAGGCATCTTCATTGAAAATGACATGAAGTTTCCAATAAATATTTTTAAAATAAATATTTTTTTTAAAATTTCATTTATAAATAATATCATAAAATTATAACCTTTTTAAATTTTTTAGGAAACATGATATTGTAGGGAAACTGATTTGTCACCAATGTGAGGAAGAAAGTGTGGTTTTATTAAGAAAATTATATCAATTATATTATATTCCAAATAGTTGAAAATAGTACTATTACAAAAAATAATCATTAATAACTATAGTATTATAAAATTAATTAGGGTCTTCAGATATAGATCATAATATTTTATAATTGGAAACATAATCGTAAGAAATATCGATAAACAATGAGATTCTACCATAAATCATTACCAATTTGGTAAATTTGAATCATAAGAACCCAGATGGAATTATTTAAAATGGAAAATAATAAATAATGATGATAAATATATTAATGATATTACATTTAAAAGGGTATTTATATACATATCATGAATGTTTATTTTTTAAATATATAATATGCGTCTCACAGATGGAAAATTGAAACAAAAATCCCTTACCAATTTGGTTACCTCTGAACTCTAAAACCCATGAATGAGGAGATAATCAAATGGATTTGTAAATAACAACAATTATATGGTGAATAATGATCATATAAATTATTTTTTAGCATATAAATAACATAAAAGATACATGTGGTGAACATGTTATGTGTCACAAAAAAAAGTGAGATGTAAATTCGTTACAACTTTTGTAATATATTGAACCGTAAGACTCAATATAAAATAACATCAAAATATACATTAAATATAATTAAAATAATTATATTTATTATGTAACAAATCAATGGGGATGTATATGAACTACACAAAAAAACAAGTGGTGAATTTCTATATATCTCTCAGAAATAAAAAGAGACAACAAATCAATTACCTCAAGTCTTGAATTCGTTTGTATAAATTCAAACCTCATGTTTAATAAATATAAGTTTCTTTTAAATAAATTAAATAACTATATTAATATATATCAAACCCTATATGGTTTTCCTTTGACCATTTATTAACCTTTTATTAAAAATTCCATATTAAAGACATATTTTATGAAATATCTACTTTGGTTTTCCTCTATGTTTTAGTTTGTTATTTATTTGTTCCGATTAGTTTGACAATAATTTCATAATCTACAGAATGATAAACCTGATATACATATTAAATATATTTATTATATATTTATTTATGGTAATCCATAATACATATTGATAGAAAATGGAATACATCATTTATGGAGATGGTAGGTTGTACATACATATTAATGTTGTTTCCATTTTATTGATTGATCAAAAAAGAGAAATTTAAATGATTCATCAAAAAAATATATCTTTTATATCATATAACTCGCATAATTTCATTAAAACAATCCTTAATCTCTTTCACGTGAAGCGTGAATGAATTACATCGCTTCACGAGGCGGTAGTCTGCCTTACAAAAGAGCAACATTATCATATTCAAAAAAAATAGATAGTATGACAATATGTGTGATATGATAATTAAAAAATCATAATATCAAAAAAAAAAAAATATAGAAACACTAAATCCATGATTGAAATAATATTTGAAAGGTGGTAATGGAAAATTGAATTACATTGGTTCACGATGTGGAGTTCCATCATACACACGAACGATTATTTCACATCCCATTTAATGGATGTAGAGATGGTTATAAGACATTAAATTAAAAGAAAAACATCTCAGTATATGGAATATATTGAGGTTATTATATAATAACTACATAATAATAACTAAATGTTGTAGAGGATGAAAGAAATAACAAATGATTATTGATGTACACTACCTCTTCTTTAGGTATCCTTCTTATGGTTTCACTGAAATCATTCATTGGACGTATTTTTACCAAAATAAGGCTTCTACGATAAAGAGAGGGAATTTTAAAAGTGATTTAGTCTAGTATTTTCTAAGCCTATAGTGTTTGAAGGTGTGAAGAAGAGGGGAAAGGGGTAATCTTTTATAAGTGGGGGAGAGGGCAGACTTCGTATTTATGAAAAGAATTGATTTCCCCCATGTTTTTAAAATTAAAAATGGGTCCAAAAAGATACATTATCTATATTTTGTGGTGTAAGGGTTGAAATGCTATCATAAAATAGTTCTTGGAAAAGTTTAACGGTTACTTTTAACCATTTTATTTTTTTAATTTAACCAAAGGTAAAACTGGTTTTACCTTAACCATGATAATTAATTTTTACTGCATTCCCTATTAAATTTTGTCAAATATTATTATTAAATATTTAGATAATATAAATTATTCTGGAAATAAATAGGAAATAATTTTTTCTAAATTAATTTTACATAAGTAAAAAAATTTAATTTAAATGTGATCTTGTAAACATGGTGAGAAAGCAGGTTTTAAAAGAGAAAATATTAATTTTTACAATTTTTTTTTATCAAATTTCAATATAAAATTGATTCCAATGAAATAAATTTGATTAATATGTGTATAATCGAACTAATAAAAAATTAAAATCATTTAGAAATATAATTTAACTTTATAATTCAATTAAAATAAAAGGATGTTTTCAAATAAAATTAATTATTTTTCAGTATTCTTCAAAAAACATATTTCAAAAAATATCAAAAAATAACCATAATATAAATTTTATATGATTATCCAAATACATGATGTTTATTTTACCAGATTAGTTTTTTAAAATTTGTGAAAATTAATTGTAGTAAAAGTGTTCCATATGTGACATAACATCTTTTTTAGAAAAAATACAGTTTTAAGCATAAAATCTTATTTGTTCTTATCTCTTCACTGCTGGAAAACTATTTAATACCCTTATAAATATAGAAATAGTTTTAAAAAACCATTGCTATATGTGGCCCTATTACAAGTTTTCAACATAACCATTGGAATAGGCAGTTTAAAACAAGCATATCTTAATGGGTGTGTAAAACCATTGTGATATATATCTATATGCCAATAGTTTTTTTAAAACCATTGGAATAGAGATGGTGATGTCAATGATTTAAAAAAAATTGGTTTAGGATGTATACACCTAGATAGATCACATGAGGTCCCATAATCACAATGTATTTGTATCCTAAACCCTATCAATATTAAGCCTTCTAGTTTCTTCCCCACCTACAATGACTCTATTCATGTTTTAATTATATTCTTATTGTATATTAAATATGTGACTTCTAAATCAATCACCTATTCAGTCATCCATTAATTTAAATTTTATTCTAGGTATAAAATAAGAAGGTATATTCATTTTTATGCATTTCATTTCTTTTGATATTTCTAAATATGATTGTGTTCCATTAAAAAATATATTTTCCATACCTATATTAGAGAAGAATTATTTAATTTTCTTGTTTTCCATTATTTATTTATTTTATTTAATACATAAGATACTATAATATCTATATTTTATGTTTAACATTTGATTATTTTCTTTGCTCAAAATGTCTAGGGTACTTCTTTAGTGATGGGTTTCTCTCTATAATTATATGCCTTGCGTATTGGATGCATTGAACCTAATTTTACACTCACTAGTAGTTTTTCACCAATAACTTTTTAATTTAATTTTTTGCAATAACTTGTTTAGTGTGTGATTTTTTTTAAATCTAAATGTTTTCTTATTGAGTAATTAATTGAAAAATTTTCTACTCAAACTACAATAATTTCATGTGAAAATATAAAATTGTGTTATCCTTTTCAAATAAATTAAATTATTATTACTATCAGATCTTGTTTTATGGAAAAGATGTTTTCTAGCTTGTGATTGGTTGATGAATCTTGATGGAGAACCTTAACTGTTTTGAATAGGAATGGTTGTCCTATAATAAAAACTTATTTCTGTAAAAACATTTAAAGCATCCAAAAATCAATTGGAGTTCTATAAGAATATTTTTTTTATTTTCATCTATTTTTCATTACTTCTTTGAATTTATCATTATTTTATCTCATACACCCACTATTCACACATTAGCAATACATCCCATGCTTTCTATCACAAAAAATATTTTATTTAGTTCTTCTACTTATATACCTTTCAACTACTTTATCACCTCATTCATAGATTCACTCATCTCCACACACTTCGACCAATATTTTGTGTTACCATAATTATCCAAATCCCTTTTTCAACATGAAAATTTTGAACATATGCTATAAAAAATCATACGATACATCATGGTAAAACATCTTTGGTAAAAGTTAAAATATAGAATCTAAACATTATAAATCCTTATGATTTCACAATATAATTAAGAGAGAATATTGAATATAAATATTCATACTATATATTAGTTTTATTGTACAGTAGTGAAATAAGATTTTTTAATATTAACCTTGTACATAAATTCGTTGTAAAAAATTACATATAAACATTTTAAATAATGAAAAACACTACTGAATTCAATATGAAGGAGGTCAAATCCAAGTTATGGATATCCAAAACTACAATCCTGGAGGATGAATAATAAATATCAAAAGGATTCACATTAACATCCCTTAATTTGATAAACCATTAATGATGGATTTATCTATTTTAAATTCATAATTGATGTGCACTATATAAGTGGATTACCTTAAAATAGTAATCTATTATACATGAATTCATAGAATAACAATAATATAAGTTCATAAATTTATAGCAGAAGTGAAAAAAATTCAACGAAAATTTAGTTTACTATTATGTATAACAATTACTAATTGATATAATGAAATTTAATATCATGGTTTTATATTTATAGTATATATATATATATATTATATATTATATATTATATTATGATTCACATATTGACCAGTGTGTTAGTTATAGTTTCATATAAAGTGAATAGTTCTTGTTTACTTAAATATATTTTCAATTTACCTTTAATATTATTTAATTTAGTTTTCAACATGACATATAATTATTTTTACATAATGGTTAAAATTTAGACGTACAAAACTGATAAGATATTAAGTGACTTTCAAAAAACGTTGGAGATAATTTTAGATTTTTCATTTAAAAATGCTTTAGAAAGTGGTGATACACACTTCCCAGTTTATAATTGTTTTGTAAGACCTTAGTTAAGTCATGAAGAAGTTAGCAACCATTTAGAAAGCATGCTCTAAAGAAGACTAATAGTTTTAGTATCATAATGAAAAGTATGTTATTTTTAATCCCAGAATTTCATGGGTAAACCATGTGTAGGATTTCTAATACATCCATTCATTATATTATTACATTTTTAAATTAATTACCTACAAATTATGTAGATATTACGTTAAACTATTATATGGCATGTATGTTTGTCAATGAACATAGATTTTTTTAAAATAAAATTATTGCTTTAACAAAATATTTTAATTTATTAACGGAGTAAACTATAGAAGAAAATGATTGTATAAAATGTGGCACCTTCTGATAGAAGGCCAGTGATGATGGAAAACTATCGCATATGCCACTAAAGAAATATGTCACTTTCTATGGATTTCGAAAATCCATAATTTTTTCAGGTATAACAAAATATTAGGAAATATATGATGGAAGATACTGAGAAAAAGAAGGGGAATGATGTGTTCTTTCATCATACAAATGGATTATCAAGGAATACATTTTATGCTTGATATATAA
This sequence comes from Viscum album, assembly GCA_963277665.1. Taxonomy (NCBI): domain Eukaryota; kingdom Viridiplantae; phylum Streptophyta; class Magnoliopsida; order Santalales; family Viscaceae; genus Viscum; species Viscum album. The sequence continues at coordinate 103,772,777 of OY728156.1, forward strand.
ATTTTATTGTTGATGTGAGTTATGTGTGTTTGGGGGTATCCTGTGATAGTTTTTACCTTCTTAGTGAAATTATTATTTCATAAAACACATGTTTGATTTTAATACAAATTTATAACCTTCCTCTATGAATGTTTAAGAAAAAACTATTTCACTTTCATGGGTATAGTAATATCAGGAACTTCTAATAATAGAAATGATATAGATGTATACATGAAATATTCAACAAAATATTTATAAAAATTTAAAATTTGTGTGTGCGCACATACTATGCTTAATTTAAAGAAATATTTCAGATGTGTTCTACACTTATATGAATGCAAATTTATTTTCCAAATTAAGAAAGGATATATGGATGGAGCATGATGAAAAACTATCAAGTTATATTTTTTTGAAGATTAAATGAACCAAAAGATTTACATTTGGTGGTAGTTTTAGTTTTATGGGAAATATTTTTTTTTACAATTGAACCTTTATATAGGAATAATCATCTATGTTTTGAAAACACCATGGGGATGACAATCCACCTCCGAGTATGGTTGGTACTGATGTGATTAATGAATAAAAAGATGTAAATTTTTATTTCAGGAAGGGTCAGATGAAATATAAAATGAGGAATAATGATTTCTCTAAAACCCATTGTAATTGGAAGATAAAATTTATATTCATTGAGTTGTGTTATTGGTCAACCAAGTTTTTAGGTAATTTATTAGATATAATTCATGTGGAAAAAAATATATGTGAAAAGTTACTTTCAATTATTTTAAATTTCAAGGGAAAGAAGAAAAGTTTATTTATGATCTCTACAAGACTTGTTGGATTGAGGAATCAGACAAGAACTTCATCTTTTCTGTATCAGTGAAATTACAGAGAAACTTCCATGCTCTTCTTATGTGATGACACCTAATGAAAAAAAAAATCTAGAAGTATTTGAGATTATTAAAGTTACTAAGGAATATTAATGATGAAATTTTTGAATACTCATGATTATGACATCCTTATATATGAGTTTATTCCAATATAAATCCACCATATACTATGTAAGGGTAGAATTTAATCCATTATTCCATTCATATAGATATCTTTCTGATAATAATTTTTCCTGGTCTTTATTTCAAATATTTTTCAATGTGGAACCAATAATTTTTTGTGAGTTAGATAAAATGTTTCTGCCATCATTTTCACATGAATGATGGATATAGATTTCAATATTCCTAATAAAATAATACTTGTAGGAAATATTTATTTTAATTGTATATATCGATCTAAAATAAATATCAAAACAATGAAGTCTTATATCTGGAACTAGAATCATACCAAAGGTTCTACCATGAAGGGTTTCCTGGATCAAGAATATAGGTATTTCTATTTATTGTATTTGTCTCTTGTGATGACAAGATAAGACAGACCAATGAGAAATGAAGAAGAGGAGTATGAGATAATTGAACCCATTTTCCAATCACATACCTAAATAGGGGGACATACTAGATCACATAAATCAAAAACCATAATCCATGTAAATAATAATATGGCATGTCACACCATTTTGTTTAATTGTGATTTTTTTGTTGACTACATAAATTTTGTAAATTTAATGCCTACATAATATATCATCTCCTATAAGTTTACATATTTTAAAACCTATTTAAATTTTATTTTCTATAAGAAATATAAACAAATTATAAATATAAATAATCATTATTTATATTTGGGAAGGAGATAGACTGTTTATAACAACGATTTTTCTACTTGTTTGAAATTTACATAAGAAATATTTATATAATATATTTAAAAAATTAATATTAAGTTAATTTTGATTTTAAAAAATTTTCAAATATTGGGTTCTCTTGCTAACTCTAGATTTGAGGAAATATGATCTTTTTATTTTGGTTCAAATTGGGTAGTTTATTGTTGTAAATAAATTGTGATTAATGAGTACACATTTATTATCACATAACGAGAAATGAATATAAAAAAATAGGATGGTTTTATAATAACATCCAAAACTTACTATTAGACAAGTGCATTAGATATCAATCCTTAATTTTAAAAAGTATCTTATTATAGAGTCAGATATAAAATAATAATGTTGTATTATTACTTTCATAGATGAGTCACAATGAGGAAATGTATGTGGTTTGAGTAGATGATGAGGAATTAGACATTTGTTGATGATTGTTTATTTTGAGTTATTGACATGACTTGTAATTTTTTTGAGACCTATATATTGGAATCAATGGAGAAAATATTTTCGTATATGAAATATCATCAGTGACCTAAATTCATTGTCATTATTTATGTAATCCCATAACATGTTTTTAATGATGGTGATGATGAAATTGACAAGAATCTCTACCCCCATACACCTCGATCAATTTATTGCTTAAAATAAATCCAAAATTTCATTTATAATAGATAAAAATGAACCTACAATTATAGTGTAAAATTTATAGAATCATTCATCTGTGTTATTAGTTATTTTGGTTTAGCTCGACTTGGGTTATTCCGGTTTATACTATTCTAATTTATTTACTATTAATTACAAATATTTTTTATCCAAATTGACCATGATGTGAATTTTAATATATACTAATTGATGTTTTAATTGATTTTCATATTCTAATATTGAATTGAACAATATTATAACCTACCAAACAAAAAAACTAAAACAATTTAATTAGAACAAAAAACAAGATTAATTGAATTGAAATATATTAAATTAATTTGAATGAAATAAAAACAAATGAAAATAATGGACTAACTAAAAAATAGAGGCATAACCTATCCAAAAATATAAACCAACTGATATTACCTAAAAAAATTGATGAATAACCTAATCAATTTTATAAAATGAATCAAATTAAATAAAAAATATATAGGATTGATTAGAAAATGAAATAAAACTAGATCACACCCCTTATAAATATGAAAATATTAATATATTGATTAATTAATTAAATTTATTTTTGGTTTTATATTCTTCCCAATAAATATAATATTATTTGGTTATATAACTATGTATCCTTCATTTGATTTGAAAATTGGTATTCATCAAATAAGTCATGTTACATATTATTTCTTGTTTGGATCACACATTAGTTATGAATTTATAAGTAAATGCATATTTATTTGAAAATGTAGGAAATGAATAAAATTGAAGACATATAAAGGAAGAGGATTTCAGACAATAATCACCAGAAGTGAGATATGGGTGTTACCTATCTCTTACCTATTGTGACTATTTTATTTCAAACCTACATATAAATAACATATAATGTTATGTGAAAAAGTTTGTTTCTAACATTTAATTATGAACCACTACACCGGATACAAGTATTATACTATGAGCTTAGTAGAAGTGGTTCTCATATTGTTGATGTGGGGGGTGGGTTACACCACTCATAAAACCTAATTAAACCTTGTCTGTTCATCTGATATACAATATTGAACACCTTATTGTCCTACTGTGTTCAGAGGCACCCTAGATATTTAGAACCCTTATATTTTTGCAACCATTTACCTCTAATCATACACATAATTCTATCCATTATTCAATGATGGATCCTACTCCAAATCAATATTTCAATTTTCCTCAGATTACTAGGATAACTTATTTTCTTTCTATTTACATCTCCTTGAGATTTTACATTCCTGCTCATTCGACTTCTCCTCCAACGAATCCTGAGCCTCATGATTAGAACATTAATATCACTCCTACTATATAGTTTGAGGATACATTAGTTCCTAGGTATCCATGGGTATATCTGAAGAACCAAAATCAACATTCATTAATATAACAACTTATTAGAAAAATATTAATTATAAAACATAATGATATATGGTAGAATCATTTAGTTCTAGTGAATTTTGAATCATAGACACATAAAAAATTGGTTTATAGGTTAAATAAATCATCTCCCACTAAAAATCTTCATAACTAACAGACTTCTCAGACCTATCATATGTAATATATATCTTCATTTCTTGAGGAAGGGAAACATAATAAAGGGTGACATCAGATGCTCAGTAATGGTAAAAATGGGAGATATAAAATACTAACATTAACTTAAGGGTATGAGATAAGAACATGTGCCTTAGACCACTTGGTGAGGAATCCTTAAGTGCATCCAAGAGACCCGAGACCAAATCTAGGAAGCGGATAATTTTCTGGTACTGTAGCCGGTACTGTAGTAGGTACAATAGCGGGAACTGTACAGAACTGTAGTAGGTAATGTAGTGGGAGCTGTAGCAGGAAATGTTTGGCACAATAGCAGCTGAGAATATTTATGACAACCCTACTTTTATTACAAACTCAAACATGATTTATTATATAAACTATTCACTTGATACAACATGGAATATCGAGAGGTCTATTGTATTTGGGGATTAAGATCATTACATAACAACTTAAAACATGAAATACAACATCTTTATTGAAAACTTCCTTTACATGACCACAACATTCCCTCGTACTTAGCGTTGCATGGGATAACCTGAGGACATGCATAAGAAAAGGGGTGAGCCATAAAGCCCAGTAAGGGAATAAAAATGGAATACATGAAGAGTAAAATACATGTTATACAATAGGTATATCAATATATCACAAGAGAATCATGAACATAAAGCCATGATAAAGCATGATAATCATAACATGGAAATGTGGAAACAACATTTAACATGGAATTATCATGAGCCAAGGCTCATTGGACATGGGGAATTAGTAAATACTCATTGAACATGAAGCACAAGTAAACCCTCATTGCACTTGAATTAGCACGATTCAACACTCATTTCACATGAAGTATCATGATACTATACTTTACCCAATGCATTGGAGCACTATAAGGGCACACCGTTCTTAAACATTTCATTTCATGCATAAGTTTTCCACATTGATCATAAAACATGGATTCATAAAACATAATAATTTATTCCACGTTAAAAGAATGTGGAATTCTTACATGAACTTTATAATAAATATGTAAATGTGCATAATGGTGAATACCCTTGATGGATAAATGGGCATGGTATTCACTACACAATGACATTGGCTTAGAAAATCAGTGCGATTTCGGCAGCATAACAGCGTGACATAAGAATTCATACAGATGGTTGATGAGAGAGAAAGGGGTTCCCATCATATTTACATGTAATGGAAAGTAATGATTTCATATTGATACATGTACCAACAATTTTAATGGAATTTATATTCGTGATATATAAGTATTGCTTGAATGTAAAAGAGGAGAGAGATGTTCCTTTCGGAATTTCGGCATAGTAACAGGTGTACATGGGAGGAATTTAATGAGAGAGAAAGCGGTCTCCCATAATTCAAAAATAAAAAGGCCAGTATGAGGGAGGTCCAAAACTATACCCCAACATTCATAATTGAAATTAAAAGGGCATAGCAATATTAAGAAAATTGGACAAAAAAGTGAAAGCATGAAAAACCCATACTTGGAAGTGTGCTTCCAAAGGATTAAGAGAGGATTCAGAGATGATTCTTAGGAGCTTGGGGAACCTTTAGGGGATTCTAGATAGAGTAGGGAAGAAGTTGGATGAACTCAAAAGGATTTAAGTGGGGAGGAAGTGGGAGTTTGGGTGGGTTTATATAGAAAAGGTGAGGGAATTATTTATTATTTAGGTTTGGGACCCCTTATATTAAATTAGTCCAAACCACAAACCAGCTCATGGGTTTTGCCCATGGTTCTTGTCAATGGGGAGAGGAAAAAAATATTCTATAAGGCCAAAGTTCTAACTTCTTAAAATAATGGGGTTTCTTATGTGTAGGTGAGTCACACTCCCATGGAAAATAATTTAAAAAGACAAGATGTTTAATAAGTCTTGAGGGGTCAATTAATGCTTTGTAAAATATGTCAAACAAACCCAAAATCACATTATTTTAATGGTAAAACATATATTGTCCGAACATAAAGCTTATAGTATTTTATTACATCACTATTGGGTCATTATGAATTCATAAAACACATTATATATTTAAATGGTATTTAATTTTTACCCAAAAATTTGACTGTCTCAGAAAATTATGAAAAATTTACCATTGGATAATTTCGACGTCCTGATTCCATAAATAACATTTATTTTATCTAAATAATTTTATAAATATGTTAATTTTCACTTTTAAAATAAAAACCTACATTTTTTGAAAATTCACGGGTTTAAACCAAAATGGCTTTCAAACCTTAATAAAAATTACAATTGCATTCATAAAATTATATGATCATTTATATATAATAAAATTAATTTAATAATAATAATAACAACATTTTATTAAAATATTATTTAATTCAAAAATATATTATTTTAGTAAAATAGAATTCTTAATTAAATAATAACTACAAAAAAACTATTTGCACATTAAAAACTATTTACAATGTATCAATAATGAAAATAATGTATATTCCTTATTATATAAAAAAATTATGTACATGAACATAGTACTAGAGATTTGTTACATAACCACTTAAAATAGCCTCATAAGACCTAAGGGTATGGTTTGTGATGGTGATAGACTGTTGTGGTGGCTCAGATAACATTGCTCGAGTGGTAATTTCTATCAACTTCCACTTTTACTGTAGACGGTCCGGTTCATGCTTGAAATGATGAAGCTCAAATTGAGCTTGGTCAAGAGCGAAGCCCAAAGATGCCACCTGTTTTTCGAGCTCTGACAAATGGGCTTCGTATAGAGCAATTCTACTGGATGAGGCCATCGCTTCCTTTGTCTGAGTAAATTGGTTTTGTTAAAGCCCTATATTTATACTAAAAATCTGATCACTATTCAGTTGATATAAAATCAACGATCACAATTCTTAACATAAAACCAAAGAAGTTGACATTTTATATAATCATTTTAAATTAAGATACATTTAACTAGACCAAGAGGGATTTCCATTAGTGAATGTTTGGTTCGTTACAATATTCCCCCCTTATGAAATTTCACCCTTGAAATTTATTTTTTCCCACACTAAAACAGATGTGGGTAACTCAGCTTCATCATATCCTCTGATTCCAAAGTCGCTTCTTCAAACTTGTGGTTTCGCCACAACACATTGACAAGGGGAATTGTCTTATTTCGTAGAACATTTTCTCTATGATATAATATTTTCACTGTTTTCTCCTCATAAGAAAGATCATACTGCAACTGTACCACCCCAGAAGAGAGTCCATGTGAAGGTTCTGGTATGTACTTCCTTAAGAGGGATACATGAAAGACATCATGTACTTTGGCCATTGTAGGTTGAAGTTCTAGTCGATAGGCCACATCCCCGACACTATCAAGAATCTCAAAGGGGCAGATGTACCTTGGACTTAAAATCCCTTTCATTCCAAACCTCATGACCTTCTTCCACGAAGATATACGTAGAAAAACCATGTCTCCAACTTTAAACTCAAGGTCTCATCTATAATTATCTGCATAACTCTTCTGTTGACTCTGGGCTATATTGATATATTGCTGAATGGTTTTCACCTTCTCCACCATTACCTCGACCATTTCTTGTACAAGTAGCTTACGTTCACCGACCTCATCCCAACATGTTGGTGTTCTGCCCCTTTTCCCACATAGGGCTTCATAAGGTTCCATTTGGATGCTCAAGTAGAAACTGTTATTATAAGAGAACTCAACCAGAGGAAGATTTTGATCCCATCCTCCTTTAAAGTCCACTGAGTACCCTCTCAACATTTCCTCAAGTGTTTTGATAGTATGCTCGGATTGGCCATTAGTTTGAGGATTATAGGCCATTCTGAAGTTCAGTTCTATATTCAGATCATATTTAACACTCATCTAAAACGTAGAGGTGAATCTTGGATCTCGGTCAGACACAATAGATAGTGGAACTCCAGGAAGCCTTACCACTTCCCTGATATATATCTGTGCCAGTTGATATAATGAGAAATCCTCTTGAATAACAATGAAGTGTGATGTCTTTGTAAGATGATCCACAACAAACCTGATTTCATTGTTGCCTTTGGATGTCCTCGGATGTTCGGTGAAAAAGTCCATGGTGATGTTCTCCCATTTCCATTCTGGTATGGGAAATGGTTGCATCACCCCCTTAGAATTCTACCTCTCTGCCTTCACTTGCTAGCACACCAGGACATTGATGTATATTCAGTGATCTTATTTTTCATATTATCCCATGAAAATTTTTCTTGGAGATCTCGATACATCTTTGTGATCCCTGGGTGAATGGAGAAATTTGAACTATGTGCATCATCCAAACGTTGATTCTTCAGCTCCGGACGTAATGGAACACATAGCCTTTTCCCAAATCGCATAATGCCTTCTTCATTAACATTAAACTTTGAGGATTTCCCTTTTTTGATAGCTTCTACTTTTTCTGAATTCCCACACCATCCTTTTGAACATTCTTTATCCTTTTCTAAAGAGATGGTTGAGAAATCATTCGTGAAAGGATTGATGATGTTACCTTTTTATTATTACCATGTCCATGTTCATCAAGTCTAAGAAGATTGGATCCTTCTCAATTCTCATCATTGATGGAATCACTGGGTCCTTTCTACTTAGGGAATCTGCCACCTTGTTTTCATTCCCAGTGTGATAATGTACTGAATAGTCATAATCCTTGATTAGCTTTATCCATCTTCTCTGTCGCATATTAAGCTCTTTCTGTGTGAATATATGTTTAAGACTCTTGTGGTCAGTATATATCTCACATTTATCCCCATAGAGATAATGCTGCTAGATTTTCAAGGAAAAGATCATCGTCGTCAACTCCAGATCATGCGTTGGATAGTTTCTCTCATGGATTTTCAACTGCATTGAGGCATAGGATATCACTTTATCATTCTGAATCAGCACACAAACTCCGCCCTTCTACGAAGCATCACTGAATACCACAAAAATTTCCCCACTTGTGGGTAAAGTGAGCATGGGATCAGTGATAAGCCTCCTTTTCATCTCCATGAAGCTTTCTTCGCATTCATCACTCCAAGAAAACATTACTCCCTTTTGAGTTAGCTTGGTAAGAGGGTTGGACAATTGTGAGAAATTTCTCAAAAATCATCGATAATATCCAGCTAACCCCAAGGAGCTACGGATATCCGTTACCGATGTTGGCATTGGACATCCCACAATTGCATGTGTTTTGGAGGGATCCATAGATATCCCATTGCTTGTGATGTTATGGCCCAAGAATGATACCTCCTTCAACTAGAACTCAGACTTCCTGTACTTTGCATAGCACTTATCCATGCACAATGTCTATAGTATATTTCTTAAATGCTCCTCATGATCCTCCTTGGTTTTGGAGATTATTAGAATATAATCTATAAAGACTACCACAAATTTGTCTAGGTAATATCTAAAGACTCTTTTCATCAAGTCCATGAAGATTGCTGAAGAATTCGTAAGTCCGAAACGCATTACTATGAATTCATAGTGCCCGTATCTTGTACGAAAAATAGTATTGGGGACATCTTCCTTCTTCACCCTTACTTGGTAAAATTCTGAACACAAATATACCTTAGAAGAGTATTGTGCTTCAAGCAGCTGATCGAACAAGTCATCAATCTGTGGGAGAGGATACTTGTTCTTTATCGTGATTTTGTTAAGTTCAGGATAATTGATGAAAAACCGCATTGACCCAACCTTCTTCTTAACGAAGAGAACTAGTGCACCCCATGGTGAAGCACTTGGGCGTATAAACCCTTTATCCAGATTCTCTTTTAGTTGTTTTTTCAGGTCTTCAAGCTCCAAGATACCCATTCTATATGGATTCTGGGATATTGGTAGCACCCATGGTATAAGTTCAATTGAGAATTAATCATCTCTTCTAAGAGGAAGACCAGACGATTTCTTGGGAAACATTTCAGCAAATTCCCTCACAAAAGGCATTTCTTCAAGGATGGTTTCTTCCATGGACTCAATCAACTGAGCCAGATACGTGTGCTCATAGGGAAGTAATATCCATGCTTGAGATGATGGAGCCAAAAGAGATTCATCTTCCTCCTTACACTTGTAATGAATCAGGGGTCGATTCTCCATATGGAGTGTGATTTCCCTCTCCTAACAATTTATGTTGGATCTATATAAAGAAAGCCAATCCATGCCAAGAATTGCATGAAATTCCACCAGAGGGAGTATGACGAGGTTCACCGAGAAATTCAATCCCTGGATTCTAACAGGGAGGACTTACATTCATGGGATGAAATGATTGCCCCATTTTCCATACTCACCGACATCTTTACTTCCATGATTTTTGGTGGTGCTGGGATTGTTTTACTAAACATTCGAGATATAAAAGATTGTGTAGAACCTGAATCAAAAAGTATGTTTACTGTTCTAGAATTAATAACTAGTGTACCTATCACCACATCATTTTCGGGGTACTCTTTGATAAAAGTGATGGAAAAAACTCTTCATTGCTGCCTTAGAGGTTGTTGGTGGCCTCTGAAAACCCTTGGATTAGGGCCCTGATTTTCAAAATTCCCCGGTTCATTGTAGTTATAGAAATTAACAATGCGTTTAGGTTAGAATGGAGCATTCCTCTCTTCTATCATAGCTGCGAGTCTTTCTTTCCGATAGTTAACAGCTAGGTGCCCTTCTATTCTACACCTAAATCATTTCCTCGTCCCCTTGAGGCAATTTCCAGGGTGGTTCTTTCCACACTTTTGGAAAGTGGGGTGCTGGATCTTCTTAGCACCATTGGATTTATCCATCGGACTAATAGCATTGAAGTCCACCTTAGGCTTCTTGTCTCCATGATACCCCTGTGATTCCCCGATCTCAATTTCGACTATGAGGGCACATCAGACAATTTCCTCATAGCTGTCGAAGTCACAGATCGCAAATGCTTTCCGCAGGCTAGGCTTCAGCCCATCAAAGAGGCAGTCAACCTTACATTCAGGGTTAACGACAATGCCGGAAGCGTATCGTGCAATCCTTGTGAATTTTCCCTCATACACTCCAATAGATTCTTCTTCTTTTTGTTTGAGGGAAAGGAAGTCCCTTTCCATCTTAATCCGGAGGGTGTGCGGAAAATATGTATCGAAAAACATCTTCCATAAATCCTTACATTCTAATACCTCGATATCCTCCTTAGGCTTTGTATTTTTGATAAACGTCCACCATTGATCAGCTTCACCCTCAATACGATAAGCCGCTAGGAGAACCTTCTCTTGTTCAGAACATTGAAGGATTGAGAAGATCTTTTCAATGGAGTTGATCCATTGTATAGTGATCGTGGGATCAGATGCTCCACTAAATGTAGGAGGCCTTTATCACATGAAGCTCTCGATAGAGAGTTTTTCTTTCTTAGAGGGATTTGAACGTTCTTATTGACCCGTGTTTCTATTCAAAACTTGAGTTATCTGAGAGAGAAGCCTGACAATGTTCACGATTCCCACTCCCATTGGATTGGGAATCTCATTAGTATAGTCATCACACTGATCTTCACATTGGTTGTTAGCCCGAGTCCTCCTATTACCGGCCATTGGCTGGAATAAAAGGAAAGTTATATGGTAACACATAAAGGGAAATCCAAAGACAAAAGTTGATGACATATAAATAAACTTTTATTTCCTTAACTCATGAGTCTATCGGCTTCAATCTAGGATTTTCATGATTTACTTTCTAACATATATTTTTAGGGGTATTTTTTTAATTCCCTTAATAAGGGTTCATACTAAGCTTGTCAATTTATCAAAACTTATCCCCCAAGAGTTTCGTAACCAATATTGAAGAAAGGACCATTGTCGTGCTCCAATTCCCATTCGATTCTTGCTCAAAGCGGTGTTTTTGGGTTTTTCCCCTAGGATACATCTGTGCCAGAGCCGCCTCTACCTGCTCGTATCCAGACGGGGATGTATTTGGTTGATAAACCACATACTTAGTACTTACCAACACATGGGGATGTATTTATTATACTTAGTCTTGTCTCTAAGGCTTTACTAGGGGTTTCTAATCCTAATCCCAAAAATAACTAAACCTATCCTCTGATACCAACTATGAGAACCCTGATTTTATTACAAACTTAAAAATGATTTATTACATAATCTATTCACATGATAAAACATAGAAGATCGAGAGGTCTAGTGTCTTTGGGGATTAGGATCATTACATAACAACTTAAAACAAGAAATACAACATCTTTATTTAAAACTTCGTTTACATGACCACTACATTCCTTGTACTTATCATTGCATGGGATAACCTGAGGACATGCATAAAAAAAGGGGTGAGCTATAAAGCCCAATAAGGGAATAAACATGGAATAAATGAGGAGTAAAATACATGTTAGAAAATAGGCATGTCAATAGATCATAAGAGAAACATGAACTTAAAGCGCATGATAAAGCATGATAATCCTTACAAGGAAATGTGGCAACAACACTTAGCATGGAATTAGCATAAGCCAAGTATCCTTCCACATGGAGCATGATTAAATCCTCATTGCACATGAAGGAAGAGTAAACCCTCATTTCACTTTAATTAACATTATTCAACACTCATTTCACATGACGTATCATGATACTATACATTACCCAATGCATTGGAGCTCTATAAGGGCACACCCTTCTTAAACATTTCATTTCATGCATTAGTGTGCCACATAGATCATAAAACATGGATCCATAAAACATAATAATTTATTCCATGATATAGGAATGTGGAATTAATACATGATACTTTATAATCAATAAGTAAATGTTAATAATGGTGAATACCCTTGATGGAGAAATGGGCATGGTTTTCACTACACAATGACATTGGCTTAGAAAATCGGTGTGATTTCGGCAGCGTAACGGCATGACATAAGAATTCATAAAAATGGTTGATGAGAGAGAAAAGGGATCCTCATCATAGTTACATGTAATGGAAAGTAAGTAGGTCATATATATACATGTCCCAAAATGTTTAATGTAATTTAGATTCATGATACAAAAGTACTTCTTGAATGTACAAGAGGAGAGAGATGTTCCTTTCGGAATTTCGACATAGTAACAGGTGTACATGGGAGGCATTTAATGAGAGATAAAGTAGTCTCCCATCAATAAAACATAAATAGGGAAGTATGAGGGAGGTGTGAAACCATACCCCAAAATTCATAATTGAAATTAAAAGGGCATAACAGTATTATGAAAATTGGACAAAAAAAGTGAAAGGAAGAAAAACCCTTACTTGGAAGTGTGCTTCCAAAGGCTTGAGAGAGGCTTGAGAGAGGGTTATTGGGAGCATGGGGAACCTTTGAAAGGATTCTAGAGAGATTAGGGAAGAGGTTTGACAAACTCAAAAGGCTTTAAGTGAGGAGGAAGTGGGAGCTTGGGTGGGTTTATATATGAAAAGTGATGGAATTCTTTATTGTTTAGGTTTGGGACCCCTAATATTAAATTAGTCCAAACCACAAACCAGCTCATGGTTTTTGCCAATGGTTTTTGGAAAAGGGGAGATAAAACAATATTTTATAATGCCAAAGTACGAAATTCTTAAAATAATGGGGTTTCTTATATGGAGATGAGTCACACTCCGATGGAAAATAATTTAAAGAGACAAGATGTTTAATAAGTCTTGTGGGGTCCATTATTGCTTTGTAAATTAAGTACAACAAACCCAAAATCACATTATTTTAATGGTAAGACATATATTGGCCGAAAATAAATCTTATATTACTTTATTACATCACTATTGTGTCATTATGATGTCATAAAACACATTATATATTTAAATGGTCTTTAATTTTTACCCAAAAATTTGACTGTCTCAGAAAATTATGAAAAATTCACCATTTGATAATTTTGAAATCCTGATTCCAGAAATAAAATGTATTTTATCTATATAATTTTATAAATATGTTAATTTTATCTTTTAATATAAAAACCGACATTTATCAAAAATTCACGGGTTTTGACAAAAAATGGCTTTCAAACCTTAATAAAAATTTCAATTGCATTCATAAAATTATATGATAATTTATATATAAAAAAATTAATTTAATAATAATAATAATAATATCTCATTAAAATATTATTTAATTAAAAAATCCCTTAATTTAATAAAATAGAATTCTTAATTACAAAATAACTAAAAAACACTATTTTCAGTTTAGAAACTATTTACAATGTATCAACAATGACAATAAATTATATTCATTATTATATAGAAAAAATAATGCACATGAACACAGTACACATGATTTGTTACATAACCCCTTAAAACAGCCGCATAAGACCTAAGGGTAAGGTGTGTGATGGTGACAGACTCTTGGTGTGGCTCAGATGACATTGCTCGAGTGGTAATTTCTATCAACTTCCAATTTTCCCATAGATGGTCACTTTTGAGCATGACATGATGAAGCTCAGCTTGGGCTTGTTCAAGATCGAAGCCCAAAGATGCCACCACTTTTCCGAGCTCCGAAAAATGGGCTTCGTATGGAGCAATTCTAATGGATGAGGAAATCTTTTTCTTTTTCTGAGTAAATTAGATTTGTTAATGCCCTATATTTATACTAATCATCTTATCACTGTTCAACGTCTATAAAAGAAACAGTCACAATTCTTAACATAAAACCAAAGAAGTTGACATTTTATATTATAATTTTACATACAGACACATTTAACTAGATCAAGAGGGATTTCCATTAGTGAAACTTTGGTTCGTTACAATATTCCCCCGTTATGGCCTTCATGCCACCGATTTGGCCCCGAGTCCTTTAATAACTTTGGGCCACCCAGACATTCAGGTCAGTAAGGCATTCAGGCCACCTCAATGCTTTTGGGCCACCTTAAGTGAAGATGAAAACTAGAAAACATACAATGAACATATTTCAGAAGGAGGAGGAGCAAGGAGCATTCACCATAGCAGAAGCTAAATAGATTGAAACAATGAGGGGGTTTGTCACCTGCCATCGGGACAAGCATGTGCATGCACGAGAAAGCCTATCCAAACAGCCATGCGAAGGTGGAGAGATTATTTCACAATGATGATTCCGGAGAGGAGAAGTTCCAAGTAGTTAGTCTAAGTTGTATGTAATGTTTGATGCCTATGGGAAATGGCTTCCTCTAAGGATAACAATCCATGTAATAATTACGGCCACGTGCCTTGTAAGGGTTCCACCTCACCCCTTGAAAGGTGGATTATCAAAACTAATAAAACATGAAGGCCTTCAGGCCATTGAAGAGGGTATGATAGAATGAGCATAAAATTTAACAAACATGCCACATTTATCAATGATTAGACTCTTAAGTCATGGAATAAAGAATAAATATTCATAAGAAATGAATCAGAAGGAAATAAAAGAACATGACCCATGAGAGCAGAATATTGGAAAAAGAAATAGATTTTTGGAATACAGAGAATTATATAAAATCATGTTTCAAGTCTACAAACCAAGATATCATAACATTACAGGATTGGGAAAACCACCAGTCTGCTAATATAGATATTGGGATAGCCACCCATGTATGCTCTTTGGGGCTTGGGATATCTTCCCCTATAGAATTTATGTTTTTATAACATTAAGCATTACCAAATGCATTAGTGGAAGATATAGTTCCCACTTTTCACATAATGAAAATAAAACAAATGTGTTCCAATAAATTATAACATTCATCACACCATAACCCATTCAATGAGACGGGTTTCATAAATATTTCATTATATAATAAACTGGGGTAAATATATAGGTCTGTTAATAATTTCATCATATTGTAACATATTAAAAATAATAGATTTCATAACCATCTTATCATGGTATAACCCATAGAAAAAATGAGTTTCATAAAGATAATTCCATGAAGAGATACACCATTTAAAGAGATATTACGAACGGTATCCTTAGACCATATCCCTAACAGGGAATATTTAACATTTAAAAATTTTATCATAGATGTAAATAATTTTCAATGATCCTTTAAAACCTTACTTTAGGAAAATATATTTTTCAGTTGGAAAAATGATTTTATTAATTTTTTTTATAAAATTAAAGCATTTTTATTTGAAAATAAAGATAAAAAATATAGAGGAATATTTGCCTCAATTATCTTACATGGATTTGGATGATTCCATTCATTCCGTACAAGTTAAAATCGTGATTCCTTTTACATTTTTTGTAAAATTTAAATGATCATTATTTTTAAAATGATAAGAGGATTTCTTTCAACTGTTTTTGCAAAAATTAAAATGTGGTTAAAATTTTCTTCTAAGAATTCATAAGACAGCAATAAAAATTTTTGAAATTATTTTGAGAAAACATATTTTTGGAAGAAAACAGATTTCCAACCAAAGATAAAAATATGGAAGATTATCAAAAAAACATTTTCATAAAAATTTATCTACAAAAGTGTGAAAAATGGAACTATTTCTTGAATATATCATGAATAACCAAAGGAGAATAAAATTCATTATAATTATTGAGAGGTGGATCATGATAGTTCCATATTGGATTTTTAATCATAAACAATCCCAATAAATGAAAATATTGTAACATAAAATCATTACAATTTTTGTAACAATGAATCATAAGACCCACAAAGGAATAATATAAAATGGAACTTAAAATAACATCAGTATAAATACATTTATTATATTAAATTTCAATGTGGATTTATATACATCTCATGGAATAATATGGGTTTATAACATTACGTACATCTCAAATAAGAAATAATGAAATAGAAATCCCTTACTATTTTAGTTATTTTTGAACCATAAACCCCATGAATTAGAGATAAGAATTGTATATATAAATAATGATAATTTTGAAGATAAAAATCATAAAATAAAAAAATTATAATTATATAAACTAGATAAATGAAATAAGTGTTGAATAGATCAAGTGTCTCATTAAAGTGGAAAGTGGGATGGAAATCCCTTAATCCACATTTAATATTTGAATAATAATACCCATTAAATTATATAAAAAATGGAAACATTAATTATCCTGAAATAAGATAGATTGATGATATGCCTTTTAATATGGAATTATTTACACAAAAACAATTAGTGGTTAATATGGAACAATTATATTTGAAATAAAATATAGACTATAGATTACATTACCTTATGTCTTAACAGTCATCATACTTGTTCAATCCTCATCCCCTTCAGGTATCGTACTTGGGTTTGCAACAACATCCTTCTTAGGATGTAATCATGTTAAAATTAAGTATTATAGGATGATGAGAGGTTATTTGAGAACTGATTTGAGTCGGCCTTGGTTTAACTAAAGATGTGTGAAGCTATGAAGAATGAAGGAGAGAGGGGTGGAATTTTATAAAATTCCATTCAAAAGAGTTCAAAAATTAATTTAAAATTAATCACATTGATGTGACGTGGGAGATAGTTTTTAATGTCAAAATGAAGAAATTTCTACAAAGTTTATATATCCAATTCGAATATGAAATTTATTCCAATGAAACTAATTGTACTAATAGATGTATAATTGTACCAAATATAGTTTAAAACCATTTTAAAGTTAAATTTTCTTAATAAATAGATTAATAGAAAAGAAAGTTTTTAATTAAAATTTGGTATTTTCACTATTTTTCAAAAAATGATTCTTTTTAGAAATTGAAAAAAAATCTTCGTAAGATGATTTTAACATTATTAAATAAAAAATGAATTAATGTTTTTCAAATTTATTTTCTAAAAATTTTGAAAATTTTTTTTATTATAAAAATCCCTTTTTCTTAAAATACTAATTTAGAAACATAAAAATACTTTTCATTAAATTATGTATTTTATTATAAAAATGTTTTATTTATATAAGATTATTATAAATAATATTTAAAAATGACTTATTACAATTTATATCACTATGTATAACAATAATGTTACAATGGTCACATTTAATAAAAAAATTTATTATATATCATTGATTTTTGTTTAAATTTACTGTTGAGTGTAATGAAAGATAAATAAGTGTTTCATGTGGAGTAAGATTAACATGGTGTTTCATGTAACACAATCCATTAAATATATTTAATCTAATAAAAAAACTCGTGGTGTTAAATTTTACCACATTTAAAATGAATTTATCCTTCACAATTCATCACTCTTATACAAACTATTGAGGATTATTTATTATCATAGTATCCTCAAGTCCCCACATAGCTTCCTTAAGACGGTGGTTTCACCATAAAACATTAAACAGGTGAGTGTTCTTGTTTCATAAAATTCTCTCTTCCTGATCTAGAAACCCCACTTGTTTTTCCTCATATGGAAGGTCTTACTCAAATGGTATAACCTATATAATTAGTAATTGTGAAGGTTTAGGTATTTAGTTCCTCAAGAGGGATACATAAAAAATCACAGACAAGATAATGGTTCAGTGGATGCTCAAAGGGATATGATACCATCCTAACACAATCTTGAATTTACAAGGGACCAGTATACCTATGGATTAGTTTACCTTTCTTCCTGAATATCATAAAACATTTCCATGGAGAAATTATTAGAAACACCATATCACCATCTTTAGAATCTATATCATGTTACCAACATTCAGAATAATTTTTTTGGTAACTCTGATATGGATTTATGTTATTAGATTTAACGTTCTCTCCAATTTTTTCAGCTATCTCAGGTCTTAATAGATTTAAGTCTCCAAATTCATTATAGAATTTTAGAGATTTTTTCTCATTTTAATAGAGGGAATCAGAGTGATACATATGAATGCTTTAGTAAAAAAAGTTATTTCCTGAAAGCTAATCATGGGAAAGTTGTTGATATAAACCACCTTTGAAATCCAAAAAAAGAGATCTCAATATATACTATTGGGTTTGATTTGTTCTTTTAGATTGACAATCTATTTGGGGAAGATTAATAGTATTGAAACTCAAATGTGTATCTTGAAATTATTGAATACTTTTCTAGAACATTGAGGTAAACCTTGGGTCCCGATCATAAACACTAGAATGTGGTTCTACAGGAAACCATACAACTTATTAAATATATATCCTAGAAGGATGACACAAAGGGAATTCGTCTATAATGGTGACAAATATTGTTGAATTAGTAAGGAGATCAACTAAAACTAGTAAATGGTTATTTCCATTAAACATTTTAGGGAGTCTATCAACAAAATCCGTAGTGTTTTTCTCAAATATTCATTCAAGTATGAGTAGTGGATGGAAAAAAACCCACACAATGTTGACTTTCAACCATAAATTTTTGACATACCATTCACCAAGATACAAAATTAGTGATTTCTCTATTCATTATATCCCACCAGAAGTATTGATTAAAATCTGTATTCATCATTACACTTATAAGATGAATAGAAAAAGAGAAACTATGAGATTCCTCTAACAACTCTATCTTCATGTATAGTATAAATGGAATACCTAAATGGTTCTTGATCCTTATCATTCCATCATGATCAAGATTAATATTAGGAATATTTATAACCATCTTTTATATCTCTACATCATAATTCTATACCTTTTTAATATTCAATTCGATAGAAGGTTGAATATTCCCTTCAGTAAGATAATATTTTCCCCATAATTCAGGATTTCTAGATACATCCTTTTGAAATCCAAAATTATTGGATCTTTTTTAATCTCCATTAAGGATATTTTATCAACATCCTTTCGACATAAAGCACGTGTCAATATGTTCACATTCCTAGGGTGGTAATGCATTGATAAGTTATAATCATTAATCATATTTAAATTTTTTTGGATCTTATTCAACTCCTTTTGTGTGAATTAAATTATAATTTTTTGATCAATACATATATCAAACTTTTTTTTTCTAAAGATAGTGTCTCTTTATCATTAATGCAAAAAAACTATCGTAAGAAACACCAAATCATGAGTTGGGTAATTTTTCCAATAAAACATTGATTTTCATTAGTAGTAAGATATAACTATGTAATTATATATAATAACACATCTTAATCCATTATTGAATACATTACTATAGATTACAACCCCATCTATAATATATGGTAATGTAAGAACAGGTGCACTGACTGATCTTCATATTAAATTCCTTGAAATTTTTTCTCACATTCATCTGTCCTTAACAACATGGATCCCTTCTGAGAAAACATTGTTAGTGTAAAATATAGTATTTATAAATTCTCTAAAAACATCTATAACATCTATCTAAAACCATAATGTTATGGATCTCAGTCACCGAGGATTTTTGGGACTAAATTTAATATCCTCTATATTTTATGGATCTGTTGATATATCATCTCATGATATTATTTACCAAAAATAGAAACCATTTGTAGCACTAATTCACACTTTTAAAACTATTCCTAATGTTCATCCTTCAATAGGGTCTTTAGTATAATTTTCGAGTGGTTTTCATGATCTTTTATTCTCCTTGAATGGATAAGAATATAATCTATAAAGAATACCAAAAAAATTAAGCTATTATCTAAATACTATATTAATTTAATTTATGATGATACAAGGGGAATTAGTAAGACTAAATGGTGTTACATTATATTCATAATGCTCATACCATGTATGTAATGCAGTATTGGTTATTTATTCTTTATTTACATGTAATTGATGAAATCCCAAATGATGTTCAATCATTCACCCATTCTATGGCAAGTCTTTGAAATTGGTGAGGCACAAATAATGGGTTTTTTGGGTAATAAGATTCATGTTTATGTAGAAGGTTAGGTAACTATTTTTGTAAATAAAATATGAAATTCCCAAAAAATTGGCATATCATCTATTTCGAGTCTATCTCTAACAAGTTGAGATAAAAAACCAATCTAAATGTAAATTAAAACCCGTAAAATGGATATAATCTCTTTTAAAAGTTTAAACACATCATTACATGATATATTATCATAGGATGGTTTGAAATATAAAATGAGACTTCCCTTACTTGAAAATTTAGTTGGAGTTTTTGTAGGGAAATCCAATCCAAGGATGGATGTCATCAAATTCTACCATAGGAAGAATGAAAAGATTCTCAAGAAGTATATTCCCACAAACATCATCTAGAGTCAAATCATAGAATTTATATGTGATCATTACTCCATTATTAATTTTCACTTATAATACAAAATATAATTTCCCTTGCAGAAATTTTATACCCTTAGAAAAAAAATAAATGAAAGAATTGCTAGATCCAGAGTCCAATAAGACATTAGAGGTTCTAGAGTGGATTATAAGGGTTTCTTTTTCCATTTCATTATCACAACCCAAATAATAAATAGTTATTGCATGATATTCCCCCTATCCCTTGAAATAATAAGTTTGTATCATTGGAAACTATCATTAACCCTCATATTTGGAAACTTGTTAGATTAATTCCCAAGATACTTTCATCTGAAACACTAAAGTCTGTTCGGAACATTTTATAAATCATTATCATTATTTTTAACTTTATATAACATATTCACATCACATTTAAATCAAACCACTTACTGAACATCCCTTCCATAGCTTGAAAATTTCATAGCCCCCTTAATAAATTATGCTCTATGATTTTTCCCACACTTTGAGAATAATGAAAACATCATCTTATTCTCTATGTGTTTTTTAGATTTTCTTTTTAAATACATCTCCATTTCCATGTCATAACGATGACATTAATAAGTAACTTCATCCTAAATTTCCTCCATAATATCACATCGAAAAATTAATTCATAGCTACGAAAATAAATTGTTGATTACCCTTTTACAAGACTTGGGTTTAAGACACTAAAGAATCAATCAAACTTAATTTTAGGTTTGATTATATTACTATAATCACACCTCACAAGTCTTGTAAAATTTTACTAATAGGTACAAAATAATTCATCATAATTTTTCATTATATTGAGAAATTACTTATCCAATTTTTGATAAATAATATGAGGGAAGTACTTTTTTAAAAAGAAGTTCACAAAATCATACCAATCCATATAGTTTATTTTATTCTGTTGCCTAATATTATCTATTAGATTCCACTATTGATCTTATTTTCCTTAAAAATGATTGACATCCAAACTATAAGTTTCCTATTCTAGATAATAGAGAATGTTAAATATCATTTTAGTGACAATGATCATTTATTCAAAAACTAGTTAATCTTTAGTTCCACTGAAGGAATGTGGACGTTCCCTCATGAATGGAAAAACAAAATTTTTCCCTTTATTTTCTCATTTGGAAGTCTGGTACGATGAATATCATCATAATGTTATGTGAGCATAGAAATAAGATTTTTCTTTTTAGCACCCATAACATATTCCAACTCTGGATAATAATGGTTACATTCACATTCAGAATTAGTAATAACATTGTTCCTTCAGGTTCCATCCATTAAATGAAACCCTAATGCATAACATAATAAAAAATAATCATATTAGGGAACCATATAATCTTGAAAAATCACATATAGGATGTATAGATAAAAACACATTCCATTTAATCTATGTCACCTTAGTTTTATTATAGGTCATCCCTAATCATCACTTTTTAATAATGCTTATAATGGTTCGTATTGAAATTTTGGATTATCAAAATCATATCCCCTGGGAGTGTCAAGATAGGTGTACAACATGGTCAGTCATCAGGAACTGTTTCTCAATCTATTCTAGATCAATACGGTGTTTTTTGGATTTTCTCCTAGGTATTGCTATGCAATTCCACATACACATCTAGTATCTAGGAAGGGATGTATTAATCTATAAAACACACAATTTATTCTTTACTAAAACACTATAATATTAGCCTATACTTAGGCTTATCCTAAGTGTTCTTAGTAATGTTTTTACATCCTTGTTTGCAAAGGTTAAATATACCTTTATCTAATACCATCTATAAATACACAAATAAATAATACATTAATATTACATATGACTAAAACATATTCATTACATAACATAATTATCCATTCTAGAATCATTTAGGTCTACTACTTATGAAGTCATGGACACATAAACAACTGGTTCATAGGTGAGATACATTATCTCCCACTGGGATCATCCTAACTAGCACCCTTCATAGAAAAGTCATTCATATATTACATTTCATTATAACCTGGGGAAGGGGAAAATAAAATTTGGTGTGCTCATATGCTCAGTAATGGAAAACAAGGTAGATATATAAGAATAACATGAACATTAGGTTATGAGAACATGATGATAACATGAGAAAAAAATTATATAAATATTAGTGATAGGAATCTAGAGTCATGGAATATATAATGAAAGTAAATAATACTATAATCATAAGTATATAACATAACATGAACCATGAGTGAATAAAATTGGAAAAAGAAATTGATTCTCCTCATACACATAATCATATAAAATCCCTTGTTATGAAAACCCACCATGACATTCATTACAAAATTAGATTAGGCTAACCACCAATAAAACTACCCAAGGATTGATTTGACCTCCCTTGTACATTTTTTTAGGTTTGGAATAACCTTCCATGTACCCTTTGAGCTTCTATAATAGTAATTTTTACCCAATGAATTGTAGGGATATATAGGTCTAAACCATCACATAATGAAAATCATACATATGTGTGCCATAATATCATACAATTAATCGTATAATAACACTTGATGTGGGATGAGTTTCATAAAAATTTCATCAAATGATATCATTGGGGAAAGATGTAGATTTAATAATCATTTCATTATACCATAACCTATTAAATGGAATGGGTTTAAAAAAACTATTATTATGGTATAACCCATGGAAAATGAATGGGTTTCATAAACATCATGCTATAAAAACATAAACAATTAAGATTAATAATATGAATGGTATCCATGATCCATATCCCTAGAAGGTAATATGTAATTTCGATAGATTTCATCATTGATAGAAAATAATTATTAAAAGATTATTTCAAGAATTTCTTTAAGAGAATGTCCTTTCAACTTTGAAAAACACTTTTAAAAATGTAAAAAAACATAAAACCTTGTTAATTGAAAATAAACATGAAAAATTATAATATAATCTTCTAATAAATTTTTTTTCATAATTGTAGAATACTTCTTCCATGCCTTACATATTAATATTCATATCCCACTATAATTTTTTAAAATCATAACACAAATTGTCTGGAAAATGACATGAAGATTCGGTTGAAAACATTTTTTAAAAGGAAAAACATGGGTAACAATCCCTTTTACAAAATATTTATCGATTTCTAAAATAAATTTGAATCTTTTCTAAAAAACATGTTTTTTTATGAAAACATATTTCTAACCAAATAGAGTTATAAATTCAGATATTCATAAAAAAAATTCATAAACATTTCAAGTACCAAATAATGGAAAAATGATTCCATTACATGAAAATATCATGAATAACTATATGAAATGAAAATTAATGAGAATTATTGAGAGGTAGATCATGATATTTAAAAAATTTATCCTTAATAATAGATAATTCCAATAAATAATGAAATTGTAACCTAAAATATTTACCATTTTTGTAACATAGAATCATCTACCCCATGAAAGAATAACATAAAATGGAACATAAACTATCATCAGGATAAATAAATTCATGATATTACATTAATGAGGTTTGGTATATATTATTCTTGAAATAATATAGGTGCATAATATAACGTACATCTCAAAGAAGGTAAATTTAGAGAAAGATATCTTACTCTTATGGTAAGTTTTGAACCACAAACCATATAAAAGAGAGATCCTAAAATGGATATGTAAATATGAATAATTTTAAGTATAATAATCATAGAATAAATTCTTGGGAATTATATAAACCATATTGATGAAATATATGGTGAATAGAGCATGCATCACATTAATGTAAAAAAGTGAGGTTGAAATCCATTACATCATTAGTAACTTTTTAATTATAATCCCCATGGAAGAATAATTATATTTGAAAAATTAATTACCATTAACCAGTGTAGATTCATGATATATAATGTCATATTTCAGTATATACAACAAAAATAAAAAGAAAAAAAAGAAATATATGTGGAATAAGACTCTCTAAAAAAGTAACACTAGGAATCTCTTTACCTTAATTCTTAACTTTTATCATATTCATTCAAACCTCCTATTCTCCATGTATCCCTCATAGGTTTGCATTAAAATACATTATTGGGAGGATTTTCATCTAAAAAAATGCTTCTAGGATGTTCGTAGGGAATTTTTAAAATGAATTTGGTTGGGATTGGTTGAACCAAATATGTGTGATGGTGTGAAGAAGGAAAGAGATGGGGTGACCTTTTATAAGTTAGGGAGAGGACACAATTGGAATTTTTGAAAATAATTGAGTGGTACCACGTTTTTCATATGGAATGAGGGTCCATAATGGCTAAAATTAGAACCATAGAAATGAACAGTTCTAAATATGGACAACCAATATATTTTTTTGATATATATATAGGTAAAAATGACCCATATCTTTCTAGTTTAACCTAGGGTAAGAAATGTTTTGCCTTAATCGTGGTAAATAATTTTTACTGCATTCACTATTGATTTTTAAAAAAATTATGTTAAAAATATTAGACACTATATATTTTCTAATTTCAAATATGGAATATACTTTTACAAATTCCATTCACATAATTTGAAAAATTATTTTAAATTTATTTTGCTGGCGTGATGAGAATGTGGTATTTTAAAGCATAAATGGGAAAATGTTTAAAAAGTTTGTATATCCAATTTCAGTATGAAATATATTTCGATAACCTAAATTTGATTAATAAATTTATAATGGAACTAAATACACTATTAGAACAATTTAAAATATAATTTAACATTATAAATAAATTATTTAAAAATATGGTTTTGAAGTAAATTTGAATATTTTAATATATTCATAAAAATAAAACATTTCAAAAAAATCCCAAACATTCACCCTAAAATAAATTTGACTTTATAAATTCAAAAATATATTTTATTAATGTTTCAAAAATTAATTTTATTACAAAAACCATTTTTAGATAACAAAGTTTTTGAAACATATAATGAATTTACCTAAAATTAGGTATATTTTTACCAATATGTTTTCTTTATATAAAACAATTATATATATAAGGTTAAAATTATTATTTAAAATTCATATTTATTTTTAATGGATAGGTAATCGTTGGGTTTAGTAACAAAATTAAAAATATATATCCTTATTTTTTTGTTATATATTTTTAATACATTTAATGCAAGCTATGCCCGAATTACATTTAGCGTAAGCTTAAGATAGTGTTTAGGTAAATAACGTCTTTAAATAAATTTAATTTAATAGAAAAAGAAATCATAAATACTCAGGGTGTTATAATACCCACTGATAAGAATGGATCAGATATATTTATAGAACCCAAGTAATTTTTTTTAACAAAATAAAATTTAAATATGATATGTATTGATATAATATTCTTTTTTTACATTATGTATGGATATTCCACTAAGAATTGGGGGAATACACACTTTTGTGAGGTTTGGAACCACCACACACATCTTATGGTTGAGTAGAAAAAGGATTATCAAATAATTGGAAAAACCAGTCGAGAATGTATGAGTTTTATGGAGACGCATTCCATAAACTATCACATCATTCCCGTGAAGAAAAATATCCTTGAGACACCTTAAAAATAAATTAAAATATATTTCTTAGGGTGAAAATATGGTAAAAAATGATATATCATTATTCTTTTTATATTAATTAATATTTTTGTGCAAGGTTCGTAATAATTTTTCTAATGGAGAGGTTGTGAGGACAACATAGATCAAGGAATTACGTGAGTTGTGAAGAGAATATAAGAATTAGTTTTATAGTAGAAAAATTACAAGTTTTGGTAAATATTTAGTGTCGATACCTATCTTGAATGAGTTCCCAGTAGCATAATATCAAGAAATAATTTTTTATTGGAAGATTATAAAGTATAAGTTATTAGTTAAATTTTTGGTTCATGAATGAAAATTAAAATTATTTGAATTAATAATTTTTTTTCTTATTTAAAATTATTTTTTTGTAAGTGTCATAAAGAAATAAAATAACATGTATTCTATAAATACCTCCAAAATTTGGTGTAGACTACGATTCTGGAACATGAGAATAAGAAGATACGACAATCGTTTATAATTTTTATCTTTAGATAAAATATGAAAAAAATATTATTCAATTGTAATTGATATAGATTAATTATAATTTTTTCATAACATCTATATTTATGTACATTTAAATTTATGAAAATTTAAATATATCTCTAAGAAAATAATATATTAAACCATTTTTTAATGACCTGAATTAAGAATTTTAATTTTTTTAAAAAAATGTAAGCATGGAATTTTCAATATTTATCTTTGGTTTTATTTAAAACTTTGTTTGGGTCTAACATGAATTCTTATATGAAAATAATTTTTGTGAAATGAGAAATTATTTATAATTAAAGTTATTTATACACAAAATTTTGGTAGGGATTTTTTTATAATTTGGAATCTAATGATAAATAATTTACCTAAACATGAAGCATTTGAGTGTGGCGATGTGATTAAGAACTAAAATTCATATTTTTCTTTATAAATTCACAAATTATATTATATATAATTTCATATAACATATCTATTTATTTAATCATAATAATTATTTTTTTAATATTATTTCAAAATTGATATAAAATTTTGATTATACTTGTTAAAATTGTTTATAATTTTTCTATGATGATGTATCAAGGAATATGGTCGAGTCTTGAGACCCCAAAAAATAAAAATCACTAATTTTTCTATATTTATAAGAATAAATTCCATTTTACAAATAATTATACAAATATAGATTGTGTCGAAGAATGGATATGTCTAAATAAAATTCAAAGCATCGGTTCCATTATGATATAGCCCTTATTTTGTATAACCTTTCATCGACATAAGACACAGGATAAAAAATCACCAAACCCACAATGTTCATCACTTACAACATAGAATTAGAAACTCACATAATATATCTAATGGAGTGGTCAAACCTTATAAATTCAATATGAAATTCTAACAAGAACTATGTCCTTTACCTTGATCACATTTAAGTTTAATTCAGCCAATCCTAGAGACAATTCCCTTTCTATCACCCACTTCAAATGAATCCATCACCTCAATAAATTCATTAAATCAAATCAAAACCACTACCTTACTCTAGTATGATTCATGCATGACTAAACTAACTTTTTAGTTTTACAATTACTATATCTTCCTTGCATATTCTAATCTCGATATGCATGAATCATATTTGTTAGGACCTAATCCCAGAACAATGAAAATAATTAAAAAACACTTTCTCATTCCCTACTATCTCTAAAGACATTTAATATTACACCAAAAGATATTATCACTAACCCTTGTGTAATTAGACCATACAATCCATCATCACCTATACAACTTGTCATCATATTCTGAAAGAAAATCATGAGTGAGTGCAATATCCCCATCCAACTGCAACATAGAATCTCACCTATCTATTACCGATTCTATTGATTACCAAGACCTACCACCATCGTTCAACATACAAATTATAAAGTACTTATTGACTTATTTTTTAGGTTCCACAATATAATAATTCATTTCAACATCAATTTAAAACTTCTCCAAAACACCTTCTCAATATAACTTCATCATTTGAAGTTATAAAATCAAATAATTATTTTTAAAACATATATGATTACTAATTACACATTCACTTTATTTAGATACATGTTATTCACATAATTTAACTATGTTATATTTACTTAAACCAAATTAAAACTCATATATAATTATATCAAATTAAACACAATTTATACCCCAATACCCAAATGCACCACTATAAGACTCATATCCTCGTGTTTATTAATTAATAATTTAATAACCCATTTTATACCATATAACTAGTCCTTAACCATTATTAATTTCCATCAAACATTTTTTTAATACTATCTATAAACAACAATAATCATTAACAAAACATCTTTGTAACTCAATGGTGAACCTATAGACTATTTAGAATATTATAGGATGTAAATACTTACTCTCCAGCATTAAACATTGTAGAAATTTTTATATTAAACCCTTATTTAAAACATTTCATATTCCCATTTAATAAATACTTATCTTTTTCAAATATCACAATATGATTTATTCACCTATAACACTCTTAATCATCTTTTTTAATTATATTATAGTATCATACTCAATTTATTCAAACCAATAAAAAAATACATCATGCAAATTACCTTTGACATGTCAACACACAGCAAATTGATCTAAAAAATAACTATAGATAATTAATGATCACTCACCATTAAAAAACACTATTAACATAAAAACTTCCAAAACATCAGTACGATATAGTGTTATTAATTCAACAAATGACACCATTATCTCCTCTTAATATTATTCCATCAATTTACCCATTTAAATAACATGGAATGGTTATTAAATACCAGATAATAAAAGTTTTATAGTGTAAATAAAATAAAATAAAACATCATAAAACATTTTATTCCACTTAGGGTCTCAATTAACATTTATATAAATGAAGGAGAAATCATTGAGAGTGGATGAGGATTGTTTGGGAGGCAATGGAAAGAGGTATGTTCTCCCAAATGACAAATGATGAAAAGTTAGATTAAGACTAAAATAACTTTAGGAAGAAATATGGAAATACTTTTGAAAAATAAAATTCCAATAACTACACCAAGTACCATATCCATGAACACTAAGTATTAATAAGACTGCCTAAGAATCCCCCTTTTATGTCTCATCCACTGTGAACTAAGTACCCCACATTGGGTACCTGATGAATTTTTATAGTGTTTTCCAAAATAAACCACCACCATCCTAGCCTCCCAACTCATTACTCTACATGAAACCCCAATAACAACTCAAAATAATTTGGAAATAAATTAAAATACATAAAAATTAAAATCATGTCATAAGTTAGACAAATCATTCATTTATAATGTATTCTAAATTTTTTACCACACTAGATATAGATCATACCAACCCCCAAATAACATATAAATATCAAAACTCTTAAGATATGATTCCAACTCTTGTTTAAAAATAAAATGTTTATAAATATCACAATAATTAAAATACATAAGAGACCTAATCCTCACTACTAGGGGAAGACAGATATAGTAAATAAAGTATCCAAAACCTACCTCTTTATAACTAATACACTATCCTTATGCAGCATCATTTCAATGTAATTACAACATTGAAATAATATTTAAACTATTTGAAATAATTTATGTTTCCTAGAAATAAAATCCTGAAAAAAATTGCAATACTACTTAATAATTTACCCAAGGGTATAAATAATAA
The DNA here is from genome assembly GCA_963277665.1 of Viscum album. NCBI lineage: Eukaryota > Viridiplantae > Streptophyta > Magnoliopsida > Santalales > Viscaceae > Viscum > Viscum album. Next base: position 103,803,006 of record OY728156.1, read on the forward strand.
AATGTACACAATTTAACATAGATACACAATTCTATATAGTATTGTATATTTATATTAAAAAACATTAATTTATGTTAATGAAAGTTATAAGGTTACCATAGTATGAATCAAATCACTTCCCAAACCATAGATAATAAACGATTGAAATACGAAAGATATGAAAAGTATCATATCATTCAAACCAAAGAGTTAATTTTGAAAATAAGGAAAAATATACAACTAACATGCCTTAAAACACCTCAAATGTCTCAAATGCAGGTCCGATTGACTCACAATAAATCTAGATGATGTTTACACTTCTTGCTTATATAAAAAGTGACTTAAAAATGAATCCCTTTCAATAATATGATATCTTATTTATGATTATTTATACTATGAACTATCTACATAAGAAAAATATTATCCTTCTGAAATATATAAGAGAACTCAACAAAGGCACCATATTTTATTGGTAGTTTTGCAACACCCATCATTCCCATACCCCTTCCATGGATGCCAATGATGTTAGCATATATCTCATGAATTATAGAAAAAATATTAGATATATCATATAATCCAAGTGGATACATACTTCAGTTATACACATCACTCAAAAATTACCCCACAATCATGACCAAGAACTTGTAAATTATAGATCAAACCGCACCGTTCATGAAACCCAAAATTAGGTTTCAATTCAAAATCCCAGCAATGTTTCTTTATTCATGAATATATGGTAGAAAGATCATAACACGAGAAACAAAAACATTCAATAAATAACTAACAAAACATCAACCAGTCTATGAAATGTTAAAACAAACAGGGGATAAACATATAAAAAAATTATTATTATTTCCAAAACATTTATAAATCATAGAAAATTAATTATTAAATAAATAAACAGTAGCATGTAAATAAGACAGGATTAGTTAACCACTACCTTATTATATTCTCGTCTTGAAAAAATTGATTGAATCATTTAAATTGTATATTTTATTTCATTCTACCCTAATGAAATTTTCATAGCAGATCTAATTTTTAGAAAAGTATTATTATTCAATGGTGTATAGAATGATAAATGAAATAGAAAAATCCATCTTGATAATATATTAATGGTTACACTTTTAGCGGATATCAACTAATGTGTCTCTCTAAAAGCTGTATAATGCAGATTCATATACTTTGTGATTGGTTACCCATGACAGAAAACATTAACATGATTAATTTTATAATAGAAAATCATATATTTTTTCATTAAAATTTATAAAAACCCCCCATAAACATACTTATACCATTCCTATATAAAACATGACTCAATTTTTGAAAGTGATTAATGTTTCATTTGAAAAAACACAAAAAACTATTTATTTATAAGTGATTTGATTTTCTCATCGAATGTGTTTCTTTGTCAGATATTTATGAGTGATTTTACTCTAGAATTTAATGAAAATTTGTTTTTAGGTGACATTGAACACACCCTAAAATGATGATCAATTTGGAGACATAATAGTTTTTTTTGTGAACATTTATGGAAAATAAAAATAGAAAATGTTTTCAAATAGGAAACGAATGTCAGTGTCAGATAATTAGGTAATTAGTATTTATACAACATATTTTTCTTATATGGATCTTTCATGAAATGAGAAATAACTATTTGAGTTTATCATTTCCATTTTCATGATTTCATTTTCAATTTACATCTCTTAAAATGGTTTACAGCTAGTTTAATTTGGTTAATGGGTAATTTATTATTATAAAATATCATCTATATATAACAATTATTTAGAGAAATAATACAACTTATTGTTCATTCATTGGTAATATTTTATGCTTATAGTGTGATATACTATACATTTTAATAAACATTACACTGTCTATATATCCTTGAAATCAAAAATATTATAATTAATTTGCAATAAATCATCTCTACTCAGTTTATTGGAATTTTTTGTTACTTTAATAAGAATTTTTAATGATCTATTTACTGAAAAAATGAATTTCCATTAGTTATTTTCATTTTTATTTTGATAATGAAGCCTCAATATTTTTTTCTAATGCTTTTCTATAATTAATTTTATTTTAGTGGTAAGTACTAAATATTTGAGGACATGTTCCTTGGGAAATTTCTATATCGAGTAGAAAGAAAGATGATAGAAGTACGGTAACGGAAAAAAATAAATCAAAAGATTGTACATTTTAATTTGTTAATTTGAAATTGTAAAATCTATTTTGTAACTAAATATTCAATTAATATTTAAAATAGTGTAATTTGGAAGCCCTTGGTGAAAATTAAGCTGAAAACATTGGTCCAAATAACTATTTACATCTGGTATTAGGAGATGAAAAATATGGGAAAGTACGATGTTGACCAGAGAATGGTATTGTCCCCACTAGATATTACTCCAGTTTAGGTGTCATTTTTGGAAGCACAGAGTTGGAAACCACTCATACAAAGGTATCAAAGGCACATGCTGAGGAATTAAAGGCCAAGGAAATGGTCATGAAGTAGTGAAAATGGAATCAAAAGTCTAATGATAATTTTTTTAAATTTCTGGAAGCCTTATGTCCTTCACTTCCCTCAAAGAATGACATATGATACATATTATTCAATTATTATATATTATAAGGTGCACTATATTATAGTCGTAGTGATGGTTGGGATGTTGACGTCCCTAGAAATAGTCCAAGTGGTGGTTGGGATGATGAAGATGCTGGTGGTGGAAATGGTGAGGAGAGGTTGATAGTGGGTATGATGATAATGAGGTTCATTGTGATGATGATAAAGATATTGGTGGTGATGATATTGGTCATAAAGAGGGATATATTGGTCCTTTACATTTTGAATAAAATTTATGCCACATGATATTTGATGATTGAATGTGAATGAATATATATGATTATTTATATTTGTGTTGTCAGTAGTTTAATGCATTAATTATTATTTTTATGTCATCAATGTTTTTATATTGGTTGGTGATGTTTTCTGTAACAATTTGGTGATTTGGAATGGTAATTGAGAAAGATGGGGTCTTGCAACCTGGGAAGGTATATCATATCTATACCAATGTTTCCATAACCATTTGTAGGGGCGTACATCAATGAAATTTTAGAGATGTTTTTATATCTTGAAACTAAGAATAGATATTCAAATGGTTTTTAAACTGTTGGTTTAGGGATTTTTTCCATAGTTTTTCAAAACATTGGTAATGACATTTACTAATAGTTTTAATCAAAACAATTGGATAAATAAAATTCTATAAGGACAATACCAATATTAGTTTAATAAATAATTGTTATTGGTCTACAACCACACCAAATAAGACAACTATTTTATGAAACAATTGTATAAACTATACCAATAGATCCATGTGTTATAAAAAGGTTTAAATCCATTGATATAGTGTAAATACTCAATAGTGTTTTTATAGAAATCACCAAATATGAATGTTAAACATTTTTTTGAATATATAATATAAAAATTAATTATAATAATTCACCCAATGTAATTTTTTTAATTTACTTAGATTAGACACATTTTATGAGCATTTAAAATAGCTTTTCCTAGAAATTTATTTTATAGTTTTTAAAGGGTTTTAATTTTCATTTTAAATTAATTGGTCTACAAAAAATTTATTATATATATACATGTGTAAACCATATTTTTTTTATAATTTAATTAGTTTTATTTATACCCTCCATTCCAAAAACCATGTGATAAATATCATAATAAACAGTAATATTTTTAAAATATGACATGTTTCATTTAAACTCAGTGCTATGTGGACTGAAAAAATCTGAAATAATTTATTAATTTATTTTAAAAATATTTTGAAAAATATTTTGGTGGTACATTCTACCCCCCAAAAATTAATTTCTCCCAAGAAACATGTCTCGATCATCAAAGGTTTTACATTTGAAAAATTAAATCTTAGAAACCAAAATTTTACAAATGAATAAATAAAATTCATTTAAAAAAGTATTGTTGGAAACATAAAAGTCACCCAAATTAAATCATAACATGGTTTCTATACAGGATACCATAATTGGGAAGTAAATATTTAGACAAGGAAGAGAAGTGTAAATAATTGTGGCGAGTTATAAATACCATTGATCACAAGAAAGTCGGTGATCCAGTGAAATTCAACAACCACAAAATCATTAACCCATGTTGTGTGAAAAAAACCTTGAACTCCTCAACTTGAATGATACCATGTTAAAATTTTATTTCATGATCCATTTTATAAAGTTGAATATTTTTTTTGGAGAATATATAATTACATTATTTCATTCTATTTTATAAGAAAAACTCACCCATTGGTTATTCCTTAATCAAATTACATTTCATCTATAACTGAAAAAATGAAGGTTAATTTTTTATTCTTGAAGAACAAATCGATCATAAAATCCAAAAATATAATGATAATTCATTGTTCCTATCATTAATTATCATCCCAAAAAAATGGTTATCACATGTTATCCAATATTAAAGAATATTGATATTGTTATGTATTACATTAATCTCTAAAACCTCACCCAAAGTTCAACTTAAACCATTCCATAAATGTTTAACCTTATAACCCTTATGAAATAAAAAATTTACATATAATGTCAATAAATTTCTCAAAATTTGATTAAAATGGATCCCCCATATATCATAATGTTTCTCTTGATTGTCGTATAAAAAACATGTGAATTCATTAATTATTCCTTCTCTTGAAACCAGGTAATGACATCAATTACTTTAAACTATTATGAAAAACATAAATTATTAGTCATTTCTTACAGAAGTTCTTTGATATAATCCTTAAATCCGAAAATGTTATAAAATACAACAATGAAAACAAAAACAACTTTATTAAAAAAATTATCTATTCAAAGGTCATCAATACTATCCAAATTAATTTATTGATACCCATCATCTCTCTATCCAAACTAAACACAATTTTCTCAGCATCGAGAACATATTAAGGGTAAAATATGCCGAATAAAAATATCACCTTGCCATTAAATCACATTTCTATAACATCGTTACCATTTTATAAATTCTTGAAACTCATTAATGAAAAACTATTTTGGGGAATTCCATTGATTATTTTATGATTCTATTAACCAAAATACCATTGAAAAAAAATTAATTCTTTGAATCTAAATACATAAATCACCCCTTTCTTTACACACCACTGATCATTCTTTTTCATCTTATTCCTCATCATTTTTCCCATTAATAAGTTATTTTTAGTCGAATCATCATCAGTAATATAACCATTTCTGCTATATCCTTACTATTTTTCTTCATGAGCATTTCCATTAGGACCCCAATTTGAAAAATTCTTATAATTTACATATTTTGAACATTCATCCACTGAAAAAAATTTAGGGAGACCAATATTCCCATCCAAAGTGTTAACTACAAAAAAATTTCCCTCAATAATTAATTACCTTGTGTCCTTATTTTCTCCACTGAAAACGTCTTCCTATTCATCTTAGACAATAAATTGGGTATTTTTTCTCATATTATCGACAAAAGGAAAACTAAATCATCCTTATTCTATTGTCTCCACTACCCAAAGTCTTAGTGAACTATTTTCTTCTCTTGTTTTGTGAGTCTGAGAGTTGGTTATCGCACATATTGTTAATCATGTTCCATGAAAACTGAAAATGAAAAATCACAAAATTATTTACACTATCCATTTTAACATTTTCCTCTCCTCAGAAAATCATCCATCATATTAAATGTTAACCCATTTCTTTTTTATTCACTCCATTAACAAAAATTAGAAGTTTGATCATTGATAATCATAATGTAAAATATCTTATTCTTAAAAATAATTTTGGGTTCTAAGTCAAACATCTTATTTTAAATATATTAATCCTTATGTTGATCCTAGGACATTCATTGTCATTATATTTTTAAATCTATCAATATGGTTCATAAATAGTTTGTTAATTTCTAATGAATTTCCTCACGGTTTTTCAAATCAAGTGTGAAGAAAGGTCCATTATTGTAGAAGAGATCCTGATCAAGTCTAGCTCAATAAGGTTTTTAAGGTTTGTTAACCCTAGGAACATATATGATAGAGATACATCAACTTTTAGTGTCTATATAGTGAAGTAATTTTATGAAAATTACTTTCTATATCATTTAAAAAATTCTAGAAAATCTTCTTATATTTTGACTATATGTTAGGCTTATAAATAAAGATATCCTATGTAATATACATTAAAATATCCCTTAGGATCCCACTAATCATTTCTCACACTATTTATAGAGTTTAACTAAACCCTTTCTCTAATACCAAATATAAAAAAATGTATTTTTTTAAAAGGTATTACATATTTTTAGATGAATATTAATTAAATTATACAAACACACACATGTGGACTGTAATAGTTTAGTTACACTAGAAACATGGAACACAGTTATCTAATATGGTGAAATATCCTCAATTCTTTCCTCAAATATATTCCCATTTTAAACCTTTTATAGGAATACCATACACAAAAACTTGACACATAACCTAGGGAAATGGAACATTGTAAATTTTGATCAAAGATGCTCATTAAGGTTAAACATAAAAGATATTAATATATGACCTTATGATATCATAAGATAATAATGAGAGTATGTGATCATGAAAATAACATACAAATATCTTACTAATCCCGTATTATATCTTAAAAATGAGTCATGGATTAAAATTTTATCATTTCCAGCAATAAGGCCTATAGGGGTGATAAATCATTATAAATGAATAATGAAAAATAATCTCATGTCATAACATTGCGTCACCATTATATATATAAAAACCCAATTAATAAATAAATGTTATGTATAAATACTATTTATATAGAGGATCCTAAACTACCCTCCATTTTCCATTGTGGATTAAGATACACCAATTTCCCATAGTGGATGGTGACACACATATTTCCTATTAATGATTAAGCTAATTTAATTGATTCATTTTTTTCACATGAGATAAAACCCACTACCAATGACATAGAAGAAGGTATAGGCCCCACCTATCACATAAAAAAATAATACATATGTGTTTCATATGATCATAAACAGTCTTTATATCATAGCCCAAGAATTGAAATGAATTTTATAAAAATTTCATGATATCATAACCTATAGAAAAATACAAGTTTTATAATCATTTCATCATTTCATCGTTAAATAACACAAGAAAAGAAGAGGGTTCCCTAATATTTCAATCATGGATTAACCCAAGGAAGAGAAATATGTTTCAAAAAAATAATTCAATAAAAATATAAAACATTTAGAAACAAAATAATAATGTTATCCTTCGATTATATCCCTAGAAAAGAATGATCAACGAACAAATATATCATATTAGATAGATAATAACATGAAATAATCAATTGGAACATTTCGTAAAGGAAATAAAATTTATTTTAAAATAACTTTTTAAAACATCAAATAGTTCAAAAAAATATTTTCTTTGATAACAAAATTAAAAATATACAGTGGAATATTTTAAAAATAAGCTAAAATATTTCATGAGGAAAATAACTGTTTAATCTTTTAAAAAATTTGTATATCAAAAATATATTTTAAAATATTATTGATTAAAAATTACATTAAAATATTATAAATTTATCTTCAATGAAAATAATGGTAATGATTATGGTTAGTTTCATTCATGTCAAACACGTTAATATAATGTTTCTATTATCATTTTTTATAAAACCCAAATGATCATTGTCTGGAAAATTATAGGAAGATCCATTCAAAAAAACTTTCTAAAATAGAAAAAATGGGTAAAAATTTCTTTTAAATAATTCATGTGATAATGATACAATATATTTGAAAACATTTTTATAAATCATTGTTTTGTATGAAAAATGATTTCAAACCAATGATAGAAATAAAGTAAGTTTTTCATGAAAACATTTTCACAGTTATATTAATTACCAAAGAGTTAAAAAATTGTAAAATTTATTAAATACTTGAACAATAACTTGTGGTTCTTATAGGTTTTTTATTTAATGAGATGTAGATAATAATATTTTATAATTAGAAAACAAATCATAAATAATGTTGAGAAATGTTTAGATTGTAACATAACATCATTAAAACTTTGGTAATGTTGAATAATAATCCCCATGAAGGAATAAAATAATACTGGAACATAAAATATCTTGAGGATAAAAAAAATCATGATATTACATTCTAAAGGGGATTTATATAAATCTCTTGAAATAATATAGCTTCATAACATTACCTTTGTTTCAAATAATTAAAATTGGGACCAAAATACCTCACCAATTTGGTATCATTTGAAATATAAACCCCATGAAAGAGAAATAATAAAATTAATTTAAAAATACCAAATATTGTTTTTTATAATAATCATAAAATAATATCATAGAAATTGTATACAACACATAAAATAAATATGATGTGAACATTGTATGTGTCTCACAGAAAATTTAATGTGAGATGAAAATCCATTATCGTTTTAGTAAAATTTGGAATCATAAGACCCAATAATGAATAATATTAAATAAAACGAAGAAATTCATTAAAAAAATTGAGGCTCGTTATAAAAAAATTTAAATGTGTAAGTATATACATTACAAAAAATGAATCAGTTTCGAATTTTCTTATGCCTCTCATAAATAAAAGAGGGACTAGAAATCCTGTAACATAAGTGTTCACAACCATTGTACATATTAGAAACTCCTTTTTAACTAATATATGTTTATTATAAATATATTAAATAACCGTATTCATATATATCATTCCAAATATGTTTTTCATATGAACTTTTGTTACCTGTTTATTGACAATTCCATGTAAAAGTCACGTTTCATGTAATAACTACATCCATTTTCCTATAAGTTTAGGTTTGTTATTTTTTCTGGAAATAATACATTGCTCATGATTTCATCATCTACAGAATGATAAGAATTATATAAATATCATATATATTCAATATATATTTATTTATATTAATTCATAAAGCATAGATATAGGAAATAAAATACCCCAATCATGGAGATGGTAGTCCATACGTACACATGAACACTATTTCCATTTTCATGTTGGAATGAAAGAAAGAAATTTGAATGATTTATTATCATTTAAAAATAATTTTTTTATATAATAAATATTTTCATTAAAACTATCTTTAATACCATTGGTGTAAAGAGAGAACGAATATCAATGATTCACTAAGGAGTAGTTTGTTGTACACATTAGGGACTTTATTATATTCCCCCAAAATAGATAGTATGAAGTTATGTGTGATGTAATAATTAAATAATCATAATAAAATAAAAATATATATTATAAATCGTATATAAATAAAAAATAGGTCTTTAAAATCATCCTTGATATGATGTAATTGAAAAACCAATGACATTGGTTAACGAGGTGGTAGTCCTCTGCACACACAAACAATGATTTAGTAATCCACTTTAGAGAATTGGAGATGGTTATAGGTCATTCAATTAAAATAACAACATCTAATTATATTTAATATACTACGGTTATTATATAGTCAATATAAAATATTAATTGAAGGTTTTTCAGGATAAAATAAAATTAAAAATGTTCATCGATGAACATTACCCCTTCTTCAGGTACCATCCTTAGGATTGCACAAAAATCCATCTTAGTACGGATTTATAAGGAGGATGAGTATAAGATGAGGATAGGGAAGTATTAATGTAATTTTTTTTAGTTCTTTTATGATCAACTATGGTTTTATGGATTTATTTATATAGGACAGTGCGTGGCCCTTTATAAGTTGGGGAGAGGATTCCCTAGGTATTTTTAAAAATAAATGAGTGCTCCCAAATTTTTCTTAAGTAAAAAAGATAAAAAATATTCAATTATCCAAAACTATTTGTGTAAGGGTCTAAATATGTGTATCCAATATTTTTTTTATATGTTTATAGTTTATTTTTACCCGTATATTTTTAGTCTAGCCCATAATTAACCATTTCTTACATTAAATGTGGAAATTAAATTTTAAATAAGTCCATATTAATTTTTTCCAAAAATTTAGTTGGACTTATCAGAAAATTTAAATTATTTCTAATCTATGTCTCAGATCCATTTTTAAATTCTATTTATATAAGTGTATAAATTTATTTTAAAATTATTCATGTAGACGTGATGTAAAAATGACTTTTTGAAGAGAAAATGTTCAATTGTTTACAATGTTTTTATTTAAAATATCAATATGAAATTTGTTAACATGACCTAAGTTGTATGTATATATTTCAAATTTTTCTAATTTTACATTACATAAAATTAAAATATAATTTATATTTATAAATAAAATAAAGTAAAACAAATTTTTTAATTATAATTCTGTATTTTTGACTTTTTGTAAAAAATAGAATATTTCAAAAAAATTAAAAAAATAAACCATAAACTAATTTTGACATAAATATTTCAGAAATTAATTATATTTTATGAAATTAATTTCTATAAATGTGGTGAAAGTTAATTTTAATATAATTTTCTCAATGGTGACAAACTTCTTTTTTAGAAAAAAATATATTTTTAGACATAAAACATGGATTATTTTTATCTCTTGTGTAGAAACCATATAAGATGAATGATTAAAAAATTATTGAATATATAATAAATTAATTCAATTAATATCATTTTAAAAATGTAATTCATTTAACCTATTGAGGTAAAATTTATTTCTATGCATCAAAAGCAAATTTTCAAAAAATGATTTCTTTTATTTTCAAAAGGTTTTTATTTTCATTTGTAAATAATTGTTCACCAAATAATTAATTATATATATTAATGTTTAATCTAAATATATTTATATTTTTCTTAATCCTATTTATACGAAACATTCCAATGGCTAGGTGATAACTATCATATTATGTAATAACATTTTATTAGTATGACACATTTTTTTAAAACTCGGTATAACTTAGAAGACAAGATAATCTTGATGATTCACATAATGAAAAATTCAAAAAAGATTAAATTCCTTTTAAAAAAATTATTTTAAATAAAAAATATGGTGTTAAAACCCTTCTCATTCTATATTCATTCTTATCCTATATTCCATTTACCTAGTGAATTTTGTAAGCTTAGGAACTCTTTCTAAATATATTTCATACTCTTTATCTTGTTTCTTACTCATATATATAAGAGAGTCCAAGATTGTTAAACCATAGGTCTTATGGAAGGTTTTATATATCTTTTCGTGGTGTTTAGGGATTTTTTATCTCTCTTTGAGACCCATGGACAATGTATTCATCGAAGCATACATTCTTACCTAAATTTGATGTAGTATTTCATAATAGAATGATAATTACATTTAGAAAAATGATTTCATTGAAATTATTACATAGGTGTATATATTTTTATATCCCATAGGATATTTGTTTAATATTTTGTATAAAAGATTTTTTTATCCTTGTATTTGATTTAAACCAAAATAGTTTCCTTTTTATGTTTCAAATCTATTTTTAAAGGTTTATACAGGTTTATTGTTGATTAAATGCCTTATTATCACATTGAAATTATTTACTAACCCATGATGGATGTTTGGGTTTTAAAACATTTAATAAATGAATATAGTTATAAAAATGGTTGTTTTTGGGATTTAATTTATAAATGTTTGAATTATTTTCAGTTTATTAAGATACTGCTTAGTTGTAGGTGTGATTTTTTGTTAACAACTGTTCTTAAAACATGGGATTTAGAATTGTGTTTTTTAGTGTAAAATATGTTTATGATTGAAATTGTGCTATTATGGAATGGTTTTCACTTTTATGAAAATGGATTTATTAAAAGGGTTGTGAATGTGGGTGTATATATGTTTTCTAACTTCGTGATATTTCCCCATGAAATATTTTCTCACATCTACATGGTTGTTCATGGGAACTCTGGTACTTGGTTATGATGAAAGAGATGGGTGAGTCCCTCCGTAACTATATATGCAATGTAAGTGGCATATATGGTACCCCAAGGGCTAGTGTCATAGTTCTATATCCATTAACTAATTTAGGGAACCTCCCTAACTAGTGATGTATTATCACTAGGTTATCCAAGGTTTTATTTCCCTAAGTCCACTCACATCACATCAGATACTTCTAGTTATTTGTCATTTATAATGTGATACTATTACTAATTGTTTTGTATGATTATACTATTTATTAAAATATTTTTTTGACTATTTATTGTTTTTATTTATAATATACCCAACCCTAATGTCACTAAATCAAAGCCTGAGGATAGCTCACCACATGACCTCAAGCACACCTCCACATATGCCAATGGTTTCCAACTAGCAGTGCATGTATAATGAGTCTCGTGGCGATATTATACCCTCTTTACAAAGGTAATACGCAATAAATAATATATGAAATAATGTTACAATAAAAAATAACTCAATAATATTGATTTTTAACAATTTACCAAACAAGGGAATAAACCAATATTAAATAATATATATTTTATTTCATGCTAAGAGTGTTAAAGGTGAAGAAAACCCAAAATAAAGACAATAGTTGAATCCCAAAAATAGGTCTTGAATCCAATTCCATATCCTTTTTAATACCCATCCTAAGCCCAACTCAACTCTCAAGCATAGGAATATTTCCCTTTTCCTCATCTGGAACCATGAAATCTACTTGGGTATGCAATGGTGGCCCAAGAAGTGAGAGGGTACAACTAGTATAAAATCACCAACAGTGTCTCAAAAAAATTCAGTCAAAATAAATACTTCATGAAAGTACAAAATAAATATCAAGGTAAAAAATCAATTTGGTTTTAATTAGTTATTATGTACACTTATGCTATTTTCTTCATTATTTCCACACCAATCCTTAAACTACCATCATTTATATGTTTATCTTTGTCTCATTTTACATGGGTTAGAAATCACATCATTTACACTATATATAGTGAATTCCAATCAATTACCACGGCCATCGAATATTTCAAGTTCCCTGTCTCACTTAGGAAACCATTTCACAGGCAATTTCATCAAACATTACAAGGATCGTTAGTCCATGTATTTTCATAGAGTGAAACCATTAGAATCATTTAGCCCCATTTTAACTCTTTAATTCAAGAATAATATGGTTGTTTTAAGAGCATCAGTCTAGCTCATCCCATGGGAGGTTCCTCATTCTATTATCCCACACCACCACACCACATGAACATTCTTATTCATATATTTACCGCATATTCTATATCACAAACCATACATAATCAACAAATATAACATTCAGCATTCATAATCTCTCAACATGTAAATAAATAATAATCCTTAATCCATTATCAAATCTACCATTCACATTTCATATCTATTCAATCCATTTCCCTTCTTATTTTCCTTAAATAATTAACATTTTCATGAATTTCATTACATCAACTGATTTCACAATAGTTTTCAATTCACATTAATCTAAATGAATCATTTTTACATTGTTCAAAATAATCCCTTATGTAATTTCTTATTCAAGTCAAAACCAAGAGTGTTCGATTTTGAACTTATTTAACGCTTAAATTTGTTCATCATCAAATCTATTTATCACTAGTCAATTTTATCCTTGATAGTTCAATTTTCCATGTTTGATAAATTTGGAGCACCCCATGGGTGGCCCTAAATTGGTCAAATAAACCTGAAGACATCCCACTAGGATCACGAGTGGTTAAATTCATCATCTATACAACCATTATAACAATTCTTACTGAATTTAACAAATAAACACTAATGGTTGAGTGATATTGCAACTACACATGCACATATCTTTAAAAAACTAGGGGATATAGCTTGTAGAAAATATGCCTTTGATATGAAGATGAACACACCCTATCCTTAGCCTTAGATCTGGATTGAATCACCCTTTCAAGACCAAAACTATGTTTCCCCAGAAAAAGAGGGTTATAGTGCTTCAAAAGAAGAAGAATGAAACCACGAGATATAATAAAGAAAAGAGAATAAAGAGAACTATTTTACTTACCTAGAGCTTCTAATAGAAACTAACAGCACACCAAACATCCTAGAATCGAATGATATTTATCATTGGGATGCTTGGGGAGGTTTGGGTCATCACTAGGGATGGAGGAGGAAGAAAACATAGGAATAATTAGGTAATAGCATTAAAATAATGAGGAGATATTTTTGGTAAATTTTCACTTTTTAAAGGGTCACTTGGTTTGACCACATGGTTTACCAAACTGTACGCCAACCGTGCACCATATTTTCTCCAAGGGGGTCCAAGTTTCCCAATTACTAGGAAATCTAGCATGATTTGAAAAATTGGGCATCAATATTTTATAATTCATTTATATGATTCCTCAAAGGTTTGATTTTTCCACTTTCAAGGTTTTTCTCAAACATGCACCCCTCCACCTTTCTAACATTGTGTTGTCACACACTTATCTATAACAGTGAACCAACCGTACAACATGAATTGGAAGGTGATTTCCCCCTTTTTATCATTTTATTAACCCCAAGAACACCCCTGAACATCCTCAAACACACAGTAATCCTACCATTAACCAAAATTGGGAGCTAAAATATATTCAATTTTATACCTCTCTACGAGATCTAGGAGCTTACAACCTCACCCCCTTTTAATGGTTCTTCCTCAAGCCGTTCTTCCCAAACATCAATGAGCTTATAAGGTAAAAATATCATTCTAATGTGATTATATTTCCATTTATCTCCCACATGTTTCTTCTGGAAAATTACCATGTTTCCACAAAACTCGAATCAAAGGCATAGTATTTACATGTAAGACTGTCTCATTATGATCCACAATATGTGCTGGATTCTCCTCAAAAGATGTATTAGTCTCAACCCCAACATACTCAACACAAATCACAAGAGAAGGGTTAGGGTGATACTTCCAAAGTTGTGATACATGAAAGACATCATTAATACCACCATACTATTTCAGAATAGGAAATCGATAAACCACTGCTTTCATACTCTCAACAATCTCAAACGTCCCCACTTATTTGAGACCCAACTTACCTTGTTTCTAAATCTAATAGGGATCTGATTCTAGTGAAAACCATAAAAACACATAGGAACCCATTATAAACTCATGAGGTTTATAATGTTTATCTGCATATAACTTCTTCCTAATCAGATACATCACCATATGTTTCCAAATCAATGAGATCTTCTCCAATGTCTCCAAGATGAGACTATGTCCCCACAATTCTGATTCCCCATCATCCATCAAACATAACAAATATCTACACACACTACTATAGGGTTCATCATACAGTTATATATTAATCTTATCTTGGTAACTATTTTTATTTGAAAAATAAATCAATACATGTTGTTTTACCTTAAATCCACCAAAATCTAATACAAAATCCCTACACATATCTTCTAGTAACTAAATAGTATTATTAGGATGCATGTCCATATGGGGGTGGAATGTTGTACTCAAGAACACCTGGGCACCAAGAACATTATATAATATCTACCATATTCATGATTTAAAATGTCTATGAAGATCCCAAACTATGGTTCACGGTATCCCATGCATCAACACTATCTCCTAAACAGATAATTCACCCAAATGATCCATCATGAAATTCTATTGAATTGGTATGAAATGTGATACATTAGTAAACTGATCCATAACTACAAAGATCATGTCATTATTTCTAGGAATCTTCGTAAGTCCTACCATGAAATATATCATCACGTCATTCCATTTCCATTCCGAAATTAAAAATGACTATAACAAACAATCTGATCACTAATGTTTATAATTCACTTACTAGAACATAAGGCACCGTGACACAAAACTTGCAACCTACATCTTTATCCCTGGCCAAAAATACTTCATGCAAATATTCTGGGACATTTTAGTAAATCTTGGATTAACTTCCCATTTTGATGCATGTAACTTGTTCATCAACTCTTCTTGTAAACATGTTGGTATAACCACATGACCAAAAACACAAATGTTCAAATCATCACCAACATCCCAGCTATAATGTGACTCTCCACCATTAATACATTCACATAAATTCATACATTTTGAATCCTCATATTTATTCTCCTATATCTGAATCAAAATCATATGCCCAAATGCCAAGGATGCAATGGTCATCATCCCTTGATGATCCGACACCTCCAGGTGCATCTCAGCAAACAACGACATTATCCTCTACTCAAAAAATGATTCCTGAACTGCATTATTTTTTGACTTATGGCTCAAATCTTCTACAAAACATTTTCATTTTCATGATGTATAAACCATATCAAAGTAAAAATAATTCATTTAGTCAACCAATATTCATTTCTTAATATTAAGATCGTGATAAGAAAAGATATACTTAATAATTTTATGATACTTATACACCAAAAACTCTCCCCAAAAAAGTAGTTCTTCCAACACTTTATGTAATAAACCACTACAGCCAATTCAAGATTATGGGTATATTAGTTTCTCTCATGAGGATGCAACTGTTTCAAACCATACATGAAAAATTGGTCATCCAACATTAAAACTTCCCTAATCCCAACACAAGATGCAGAAAACAAATAACTAATCAACTTACAAAGATCAGGTAAGATTAGAATTACTCTGTTAGTAAACAGATTATTTAACACTTTAAAATATTATCACATGCTAAATACTATTGAAACAGGATTCCTTTCTTAGTCAAACCAAAAATTGGGGCATTCAAAAGGGAAACGTCATTATAAACCATCAGTAATAACCTATAAATATTTAGATATCATAAACCTTCTTGGGATTCTCCCAAGACACAACTACCTGCATAGTCTCTATGTCCTCTAAAAAACCTTCTTCTAAGATATTGTGACAAAATAAATGCACCCTATCAATCCAAAAATGTTATTCAGAAAGCTTGGAGTACACCCCATTCTCTCACAGTTTACTGAGAATGATTCCAAAATGTTTGGCATGATCATCATGTGTTTTAGAGTATACCAAGATATAATTGACAAAGAAAACTACAAATTAACCTCGGTGTGGGTTAATGATTTGGATCAACAAATCCATAAATAGTACATGCACATTGGAAAAACCTAATGATATCACAAAAAAATCATAAAACATATAACTTCTCTATAAATTAGTATGCAGTACATTAGAAGGTTTTAGTCACATCCAATGATACCCCAATATCCACTCAATCATAGAGACCACTAAAGAACATATCAGGTGGTCAAAATATCATTGATTAAAGGTATATTGCATCTATTCTTGATTGTTAACATATTTATCTTTCTATAATCAACACAAAGTCATAATTATCCATCCAACATTGTGGGAAAAAATACTAGAGATCACCAAGGTGACATACTAGGATAAATAAACACTTTACTTTTAAATTCCTTCAACTAAATTTTAATCTCATATAGCTATTATGATGCTATTATATATGGAATAATGGAATGTAGTTCAACTTATAGAAGTAACTCTATCATAAAATCAACATCTTTCTTGGGAGGTAGACCTGAGAAGTCCTCTAGAAACATATCCTGGAACCTATCTACCATAGTAGTAAACCCATTCTCCTCTACTCCCCTATCATTATGCACAAGGCATTCCACTTGGGCTATGAGTTCACCCAACTGGGGAAAACGGGTCCAGAACAACCTACCCAAACTTCCCATTCAAAAGGATGAACATAGGTGTCTCCCTCAAGGGATGTGAACGTTAACCTATGATGGTAACAATCGATATGTTTTTGGACGAAAACTAGCCAATTCATGCCCAAAATCAGGTCATAACATGACATCTCAGGTACATGAAAGTACCGTATTAAATAGTCACTACCAACATCAAGAACTCACCCATTAAACGGAAAAATACATTCAACTCGCACCCCTAATTTTGTCTCTATTGACATAACCCCACATAATGATTCCACATATTGGCCCAAAAAACCCACTAATTAAGTTGAAAAAAAATAATGCAAAGCACATATATCAAATAGAGTAATAGAAAGCATGAATGAAATAAAAATTGTACCTCAAAAAATCAATCGTATATCCTCTACACCTCTTGGTGTATTCTAAACTACCTGAAGCTTACCTATCCCATACCCTAGGTTCCTCCCTAATTTACTTGTGTTGCACTACCCTACTAATATGATCATTATGTCCCTAGAGTACCATATCCATAACCTATACCAGTATGTTCATTAGAGATCCAACTACATTAATGATATGGGGTAACCAACCCCCGACATGTACTATGAACTGGCCTAAAACATCACTTATTACCTACCTATCATTGGTTTCTATATAACCTCTTCATATGATCCATTCTGCCGCATGATCAAAACTCAATTGGTGGCCTGGGGCATTGACTGGTCACTTTTCCAAGCCTATCATACTGATAGTAGAAAACAAGATCGTTGTCCTGAGAAAATATTTCTCCCTTATTAATACTCTATTCACCACTTACATATTGTAAAATTCCAAAGCAGTGCTTCCTACCATCAGAAACCACACCACTGTTCCTCCCAACTAGAACTACATGCCCACCACCCAAAGCCTCGTTGAGGTCCCCTTCGGAAATAAGGGACTTATTCACTACCTCATCCATTCCACATAAAAAAAATATGTACACTGGATATGATATCATTATTCAGTCCATCCTAGAGATGTCTTGTTGTAGCTACCTAATCACCTACCTGCGCTGGAACGATGTGCTACATGTCATTGAAATGGCCAACATACTCCATTATTGACAATGAACACTTGGTCAACCTCATAAATTCATCAATATTCTCCCAAATCAAAGCCTCTATATAGAAATATTCCATAAACATTTCTTTAATGTCCTTACCTTTCATACCATCAGCCTACTGATTAGGGGCCAAAACGTCACACCAATTCTTTACAGGACGCCAAAGCAAGTAAAACAACAGTTTGAATCTTTTCTCTTGATGAGCCTCTATATGATCATGAATAGTCTAGATGGAATATATACATAACTAATCCTCCATAGACACACCCTCTCTAGAAAAATAAAGCAGGTGATATATTTAACACACTATAGTTAGCTTAAACAGACTTGGAAGAAACCTCCATGGGTCGTTTTTTATCATATGTATAGAAAGAGCAATGTTCTCATTGAACTTGTCTTCTCCATAGTCACCTTGGATCATCATGTTTTCTTACTCCATTTCTGGAGGATCATTCTCAGTTACATCATCTAATTTCTCAGTCGGTACATGAATTAATGGTGGTATTTTCCTAAAATTACAAACACTCATCTCATAACACATATCACAAATCATTCATAGTTTTAAAAAAAATAGTCTCTACACTATCCATAAACCAACCAAACCACACAAACTAACCAAAAAATCATCACCAAATCAAGAACACAACCCTCGACCATACCCCCCATTAGTCATGGATGAAATGAGATAACCCACATACAAATTTAAATTATCTCATTATATGCCCTTTTAAATTCATTTCCATATTTACAATGTAAATATTTTTCCTTAGAAACATTTATCATTTTAGAACTTTTTACAACCAACATTTTAACTCATTTACAGCCTTTCATTATAAATATTATTTAACAAACATTTTAGTTAAAAATTTTCTTCATATTTATTAGATGTTAATGTCATTAAATTTTAAATAATGTGAAATTCATTATACTTTTCATATACCACACCCCCATTCCATGTGTTCCTATCATGATTCATGTCACCTATATTTTCGGGGTCCTAGAATTTTGTATGAATACACAACCACATGACATTATATCCATAAGAAAAATTTCATAATATAGTCACAAAACATAACAAGTGTATCAAAAAAATGGTGAAATATCATCCAATAATAACAACACATATCAAGAGACACAATTCCCACCTTGGGTTCATGGGTTTTCCCTCAGACATGGGTTAGATAATCTCATTCATGAGATCATTTCCAAGACAATAACGCATCCTAATATCCCGTAGACCGTTAACAAATAGTAAATAATGGGAAATACCTACTTTGAAACTACTTTGTAACAACTCTGATGCAGAATCCAATAAATGGTTCCCTGATCCTGGTCCCCAAATAACCTCAAGTGTGCCTCCATGTATGCTAGTGGTAGCCGATTAGTAGGAAGGGTCCAATGAGTCAGGAGGGGAGACTATACCCTCATTACCAAATTAATAAATAATAGATAATATATTCAATAATGGGAAAATCCACTCATAAACTTTCATTTCTTACCATTTCCCCAATCGAGGTACAAACGATAACTAAACATTAAATATATCATGTCATTCTAATAGTGAAAAGGGTGAAGAAAAATAAAATTTAAGACAAAATATAAATCCCCAAAACATGTCCTAAATTCTTGTTCGGATCATCATAAACTCACATCCCAATCCCATCTCAACTCCCTAGAATGAGGTCTTCTCCCTTCGCTAAATAGAAACCATGAAATGTAAACGGGTAGCTAATGGAGGCCATACTAGTGTGTGAGTACAACTATGTAAGACACCCCCCACAGTGTAAAAAAATCTAGTATAAATAGATAGAGATTTAGATTACTAATTGAATTAAAAGGTAAACAAAAGACAACCCGATTTCCACAATTTACAATGTTCACTTAATCCATTTTTATCATTATTTCAATGTCATCCCTTACACTATCATCATTATGAACTTCATCTTCATCACATGTTTCATGGTTTTTCTATCATTTGATTTAAAATGTGGATAAATACAATTTATTACCGTGAAGAGGGAATAAGTTATGTTTCTTATCTCACTAGGGATACCATTTAACACGAAATTTCACCATAGTTACCTTGGGTCATCACTCAAGCTAGTTTCATCTAATTCAACCATTATGGCCCTAAACCATCATTCTAACTCCCCATATCATGCATTATTTGGGTGGGTTTAGAGCATCAGTACCTCCAAACTCATGGGAGGAGCCCTAGTCCTTTATCCCACACCACTAATCCATACACAAATTCTTATTCATCTATTTACCACATATACAATATCACAACCTATACACAGTAAATAAACATAACATTCAACTTTCACAATCAATCAACATATAAATAAATACTAATCCTTAGTCCTTTATCACATCTACCATTCACATCATATAGCCCATTTAACCCATTTCCCTTTTCATTCCTTAAATCCTATAAATATTGAACATTTTCCTTTTTTTATCTCATTTCAAAAAATGAATCAATTCAATTTATTCAATTTATCACATTTTTAAATTTTTCAAATAAATCCTAAAGGCTATTTTCGAGTCTGTAAAAAAAAAATGATCATACTTTAATGTAAACCATTACTTCAACATGTTCATCATGGGATCTACATTATTATAAGTAAATTTCATACATGATAGTTCAATTTTCCATGTTCAGAAATTTTTCACACACTAAGGGTGGACTTAAATCATTAAAATCAACCTCAATGCATTCCACGAGGATTGTGAGGGGTTGAATTTATCATTTATTCAACTCTTTTTACAATTATTATACAAGGTAACAAATGAATCCTGTGGGGGAAGAAATATTACAACCACAAATGCACAAATCAATTACAAAACTATGGGATATAGCATGTAGATCACCTAACTCAGATCCAAAGATGAAATCACACTTAACCTTATCCTTAGATATGGATTCAAGAAAAAATTAAAGCTAGAAACTAGTACCCACTAGAAGAAGATGATTTTAGGGATTTAAAAGAAGAGGAGGAATGAAACCACAAGCCCTAATTCAAACACAGGAAGAAAGAGAAGCATTGACTTGCCCAAAGCATCCATTCCCAACCAACTATTCTCCAAACCGACTTGAATCAAATTAGAATTATCATTGGAATGCTTGAAGAGGTTTGGTTGGTCACTATTGATAGAGGAGGAAGTAATGGGAAGAAAAATTGGGTAATAACAATAAAATATTGATGGAAAAGTTTGGTAAATTTTGACTTTTCAATGGGTCGCATGGTTTTCCAAACCATTTTCCATCCAAATGTTAGCCTCCCTCTAAGAGGGGTCTACATCATATACGTACCAAGGAATATAACATGGTATGAAAAACATGTTCCAATCATGTGGATTTCCTTTTTCAAATCCCACATGGTTCAGCTTTCCCCTTGTATAGTTTTTCTCAACCATGCACCCCTCCATCTGGCTAGCATCGTTTGGGTACATAATTATCTCTAGACATGTGACAACCATACCACATGCATTGGATGACCATTTTCCCCCTTTCATCATGTCCAAAAAAAACGAAAACCCTCAATCCACCTCATAAACCTAGTTATCATTTAATTTTCAAAAAATAATTGATTTAAAACAAAATTTATACAATAACATACCTCAACTAAGTCTAAAATAATACATTATCTATGGTTTTTTTGTATTTTAATTCTTCTATTCACTACTATGATAATGTTTGGGAATAAAGTTATATAATTTCTTGGTGAAAATATTTATTGAAATATTTTTTTCAATAAAATTATTACATTTCTAAAATTGCAATGGTATTTTATTGTTTTTTTAAAGTGTAAGATCTCAAATAATGTTAGTTAATTCATAATAAAGTAAAAACTATATATCACTCATTTGAATTGGTTAAATAAAATTATTAATGGCCCTTGTTTTATAAAATGTATTTCAAACTAGCATGAAATGTTTTACTTTTAAAATATATAAATAAGATATAAGGAGGATACAGTACAATAATATTTATTCTTAAATATATAATAATATTCCAAGTTCTTCTCATATAATAGAAATTTTCACCTTAGTGGACTCCTTCTTGAAATATTATTCTGGATCATGTTAATTTTTTGAGCTTTGATGGTGACCAATGGTCACATGGGGATTAGTGGTTTCATTTTTATTTACTCAATTATATTTTTTGTTATCATTTATGTAATATTTTTCTTATCATCATGTACAATGATATCATATTATGGTTTTCAATAATTTTTTCTGGGAATTATTATATTTTATTTGGTTATTTCATGTTTGTTTCAATATTTTATATTGTGGTTGAATATTTTATGAGCATTGATGTTCTCATTACAGATGGATTATTCAAAAGTAATTAACTTTTTTTATTTTATACTATATTATGATTATTGGTAAGAATCACTACCATGTTCATACATTGATTCCATGGTTATTATCACCAACTTGGTGTGATCAAGAATGCTCATTAGTTTTTTGTCATAAAATGTCTCGTGATCCTAGTTTATGTGTATTAGTTTGGTTCATGATGCCCCCTAATTGAAAAAAAAACTTTTCAAGATGTGTATATTTTAGCACATTCAATAGATAAATACTTTGATAACCATGGTTGTAATAGTGTCAAGGCTCATCAGATTATTTAAAAGGTTCAATCGAATTCTACAAAGGGCATATGGGCCTAAAAAAGACAAGGTTTCCTGCAATGATTTCATGTAACCTATATTATTTTTATTTTCGGTCAAGTCTCTATATATTGGATTTGGTTCATACCAACATTCTCATTCTTACACTTATTTTTTGTGAAGCTATTAATAACCTATAACTCTAAAACACTTTGCGTCAAATTTGAACATAGTCATAACAGCCAACACATAGGAAATAAATTCAAACATGAAATTTTTATGATCAATGAGTCTCTGCATTAAATGATAAAATCTATAATATGATCATATAAACTATATATCTAAATTAACTAAATAATGGATTGGTCTTCATATTTAAATTTAATATTCATATTGGCTAAGCGTAACAAGATTTTATTTAAATCAATAAATTTTTTCTATATTGGAGTTTCAGGATAACTTCTTAGGGTCTACAATTTGTAATTCTTATGTATACATCATACCTATGATGTTATCATTTACATTTTTTCTAACATGGACCAAATAATAGAAATTAGTTTTTCAAAGGAAACATCTCGCTATATTTTTTAATTCTAGGATATAGTCAATGAACTTTTATCTTTAATCAAAATTTATGGAGGGACGCCAAAGTATATGGATATGGTTCTTCCATCAGAAGACTGACATATATGAGGTTTCTTGGGTTAATTAAAGATATCTTACAACCCTTTTTAGACTAAGATTTATCTTATATTAGGTATCCATAGATCAAAATCAGTGTATATGAAATTTATCAATCTCATAATAACTGGAGGCCACTACCATATATGAGAACATCTAGACCAACTGTTGAGGGGAATCATATAGATAAGACCCTATTCAATTCCTACCATCCCACTATGATGATAAAATACTTCCTGTAATGATATTTATTATCGATGGAATAATAATCAATAATCACAGGAGAAAAATGAGTGATATAAAATAAATAGAAAACAAAAAAAATCGAATTTTCATAGTTTAGACTAAATTTTCCCTACTCTATGATAGGAATACCACCATATACTTCATTTAATTAATTATTAAAAAAATTTGAAACACGTGAGGGTGAAAATGACTAAATAAGAGAATAATGAAATAATAGAGAAACTAAAAAATAATAGTAAAAAATGAAATCTTATAATAATTTAGATTTATCAACTAATAACTGCACATATGAATCCATTAGTTATTCGTGTAGATGTAGTGATAGATGTGAAAGATCCTCATGATGAACAGTTTTAGATCTCTTCTGAAACACAACACCAGGGTGCGATCAAATAATTGATAGTAAGGGACATAACATGTCTAGTTAGTAACAATGCCTCAAGCTTCAGTTGAATTTCTCTGGATCAAGCTCTCTATCTTATGTCTAAAATAAATACACTCTATAGGGACCTTGAATAGATCTCCCACTAATCATATGATGGTTGGGAAGATATATCTCATATTTGGAGGTGGTGGAAATGACTCAATAGAATGTAGGAAACGAATTGGAAAAAATAAATGATCCTTAATAACATGAAATACTGGTGAAATAACAAAATAAAAACATCATTTTATCGTAAATAAGAATGTTTCACTAGTATTAACACAAGTGGTAATGGATAAATTATTTTCCACGTTGTAAGGGTAGTTATACCTAGAAAATAAGATTAGAGAAACATGATTGTAAAAAGGTTGAGAGGAGTGATTATGATATGGCTAGATGATCAATATGTGAAGGTAACATGGATGAAAACCATTGCATAAAAGTAAAGTACAAAATCCATGTAATAGTAAATAACCTTTGTGTAATGGTATAACAGTATCTAAATAATGGAAAATAATTAAAGGGTTAAGCAATGTTAGGGTAAAATCCTCAACACAATGGCTATGTAAGGGTACAAATTTCATCACATAAAGCTATAAAAGAGTATATAAAGCCCATTTAAAGTTAGTTGTAACATCACATACGGGTAAAAATAGGACTATGAAAGGGTGAAGGAGAATTATTAGAATAAAATACAGGTATAAAAGCTGGCATAAAATAATATATTTAAACATAAAACATAAAATAATAAAATAAAATGTAATTAGTTTCATTTATAAATCACTTTGCACATTAAAATCAATATGAATTATAAAATACCTTTCTCTGATAATCTACTTTCATCATCCTCTTCTATGTAGATATTTTGGACTCAATTCCTTTATAATAATTTCATCATCATAATATAGCAGCCCCAGATCGAGTCTTCAGATATCATACATGATATTCAATGATTTCTATGGGAAATATTAAGTAAACTAGGCTTCAATGCGTCACAAAATTTTATGAATTTGTGAATTTCACATCCATACATAAAATTGATTCTATTTAAGGTTATGTTTTTTATTTTCTACACCATGGGTGAAATTTTCCATCGTATTCACATATGTGTGAACCCAATATAGATGTGCAGGATCTATTAAATTCGTTTTTGGTCAAGAGAATACTTTTTTTATATTTGGATCAAACTAATCATATATGTTATACCTATCTTGGA
Source organism: Viscum album (assembly GCA_963277665.1). Lineage (NCBI taxonomy): Eukaryota > Viridiplantae > Streptophyta > Magnoliopsida > Santalales > Viscaceae > Viscum > Viscum album. Next base: position 103,828,891 of record OY728156.1, read on the forward strand.
TAATATATATAACCAACCACATCACCTTTTATATTTGTTATAATGGGTGTTCTAGTGGTGATAAATTTATTGAAACACCTAGTGTATATATTGATAGAGTAGATTTTACTATATGTTAAAGTGATCGATTGAAGATATGTAAATAGGATCATGAATTAATAGCATAGGGGACAAATACACATTTTTCAGGGGTGAATTAGATAAAAATGTTGATATGAGGGCCCTTATAAATTATCCCTAGTCCACTCTAAATATTCCCTTACAATCCATCATAAAGGACACCTCATGGAAAACCATTGGAGGTTCATCCTGGTTAATCATGATGTCTTTGGGCTTATTGGATTCTACTAAGAAACACTATAAGGATGAATTATAAGGGTCAATAATATAAAGGTTTCTAGACATGTTGGATTAGGTTTTTGGATCTAGTGAGTATTTGGAAATTGATGATTAATATACAAGATGTGGGGCCGACTAATATAATAATGTCATAGTGTGGAATCATAGAGGTGGTGCTACCTTTGTGAGAAATCATAGTTATCATATTAGTTAGATTTTAGCTACATTGACCATGTGTATGTTGAGGTTTTGTGAGTATAGAAAAGTGTTTAATTATTATGGTTCATGGAAAGGATCGACATTTATTTATTAAAATAATATCGAATATTGGAAAGTCAATTATATGGTATATCAAGTAAACTTCTCCACATTTGTTATGTATACTAGGTTTCATGGATTTATAAAAGTGATAAATTAAAGATGTTGGGTTGATAATTTCTCTACTATGGGTTTTCCCTGTTTCCGTCTACCTCTTGCCACGAGTTGGTTCAGCGGTTCCCCTCGGCATTGGCTCAATGGATTTTTGTGATCCATGGTGGCATCGTGTGACCTTGGGGACTTGGCTATTCTGGATTTTCCTATCATTCCGGCCTTCTTCATGCCCCAATCCACCCCAATAGATTGGGTTTTTTCCAGCACCATGGTGATGGTCCAATAGCCATGATTCAGCCTTGGTGACTGTGGGTTGCAGCCCTGCCACTAGTGTTTGGGTCAGATGGTCTGTTGCAGTCACTTGGGTTTTAATTGATGGAGGTGACAAGAATTTTTTGTTCTTCAGCGGGGCCTTTCTGGAGAGCTCTGAAGCTCTATTATCTGATGATTTAGTGTTGTTTCCTGTTATTTATTTATATTTCCTTCATTGTTTGATTTCGGATTGGTTGCTGATAATCGGGGGTCAGATTGGGGTTTGTGAGTTTTTACATGGAATTTTGGCTATGGGATCTAGTTTTTCGCGGGGTCTGGCACAATTGGTGTCATGAACCTCATTCTCCTTTTTGAGGTTTTGCTGTTTGTGTGTGATTCTAATTTTTTTGGATGATTCTGTGACTTTGGACCGTGTCCCTATAGCAATGACCATGTTGAGTTATGTTGGACTCAAAATGAAGAAGTTTTAAATTGCATTACCTAGCTCTTGATGATGCAATTTCAATGCTTATTTGTGCTACAATTAATGGAGTAGTTGACAAAAAGTTTTTTATTTCACAGGATATCTTTGGTGAAGATGGTTCATAGTTTTCCGTTGATTTTTGTGCGTGTCTGTAAAAAGTATAATAAATGGGTCTGCTTCACATGAGGTCCAGAGCAGGAAGCTTTATCTGTGCATACTGTTTGGATTTGGAAGTTCGAGAGGGTATGACTCTGCTATCGGTACCTGGCCAGTGCAACTCTGCACGGGACAACTAGCGGAGTGGTCATGCGATGGTGAAGGCTTGTCATCCCATTGTATTCAATAAAAAGGGGCATATCTTGTACTCTTGACTTGGGATTCCGATAATGTTTGTATATTTTATTTTTCCACTTTTACCTCAAAAGTATTTTCACAAAAAAGTTAATTTTCAGTCATATTTACAATTAAGGTCCATATTACACAAAATTTTAAATAGATGATAATTTCTATTTTTCATTTAAAGATATGAAAATTTATCCTTAAAAACACATGAATTGGAAATATTTTTATTCTACCAATTTCCATATGTATAAAAATATCACTTTGGAAAAATTAACATCAGTGGAATTTTATATATTGAATAGCGTATCCAACTCAAATTTTTTTTATTAAATTATATATCTAAATTGGTTCAATGTTCCCCAATATCATTTTATCATAAAATAATGATTCATATTCAAAAATATTTTAGGAGAAGCAATGACATAATAGATAATATCTAAACATGCTAAATAATATCCATTTTTAGAAAACAAAATGGAAAGCCTAGATATTCTACAATAATTTAATATATATACAACCAAAATATATTTATATACATAAAATATTATAAATTATATCACACTAGTTTTTTCTATCGAGAAAGATGAATAAAAATCGCACAACAAAATCAGTTTAACATTCTAGTAATCTAAAACTGTAATTCATCCCTAAATTTAAGAAAAATACTAAATTTTGGATTATACAATGTATAACTAACTCCAAACAACTATTAAATCAAACATTTAAAATATGAACAATGTATACCCCATTTAGTTTATGCATCAATGTACTTATACAGAACTATTTCTAATTACTTATTCCAAACAATTAACTTACAACATGATACCGATAGTTATTATGATAAATTTTCAGAAATAATCTCCAAAATATTTTCAAATTTCATAGTTTTAATTTTTAAGAGTTACAATTTCATGTCTAGATAATTTGAATAAAGAATATAATTTAAAACAATTTCCAAAATTTAGTTCAAATAGTCAATTCAAAATATTATTTATTGAATTCAAAATAAAATGTCTACCAAAAAATAAGACACATAATCTAATATTGAGGGAAGTTTTACAGCTCTTATTTACATTAGTTCATCATGATTCTTGTAGGAGTTTTAATTTATATAAATTGATTTCCCTTTTTATTATTTATTTCCATGTTTTATTTCCAATCATAACACATTAAAAAAACTACCTTCCAAGGATTATATTAATCAAAATTGACTCAATATAAATATATATGAAATGAATTTCACATTATTCAGACATGTATGTTTTTAATAAGCATTATAAAATAATAATTAAACACTAAAGAGTCAAGAAAAAATGTATATTGTAAATGCATTGTATTGATCATTTTATGGATGAGTGTTGATATTTAATTATCAGAAAAACGTTTGATAAATAAATAGGTTTGAATATTTTAAAATAAAAACACAAGATTTCAAATTCAAAATAATTTTGAGTTTCATAAATCAATCCGATAAATATTGATCACCCAAAACTCATCCTTACATGATTCTTTTTGGAGTTCACACTTTAGTTATTTTCAAGAAGTAATGGGATTTCTACTATTGTATAGATATTTTTTTATTTATTATTAAAATTTGGTCCTATTTATACACATATTTATTTTAATGTAGATTGGTTTCTATATAATTTAAATCATGTTGTTGAACTTATCATCTCGAATGAATGATAGCCCTAGTTAATGATTCCCAACATGTTTCTTCTCCCCCTGATGGTCATAATACACCATACCTAAGCACTGGATTTAAAATTTTATCATGCATTCACATTAAGGTAAAGTTAATAATTTATTTGTATTTAATATTTTTAACCAAAAAATCCATTCACTTATTATAGTTGATGAAAACATAGTTCATATATCATTGGTAGTTTTTAAGAGTGTTTTAAAAAATACTTTTCTAAAATGTGGATCAATCATTTTAACACATTTATTTAATATGAAATGTTTTATTTAAAAGAATAAAATAATATCATATATTATAAACCAAAAAACACACACCCTTTTCACAATATTTGTATATTATAATTAATATTATAAAACTCTTAGAATATATTAATAGGCTATAGTATTATGTGGGTTAGTCGCAAATGGGAATGAATTCTCAAGAGGAGTAAACAAAATATAGATAATTATAAGTAAAACATAAGAGGATTAAAATGTATATGAACCACCATATGGTATTTATGACTATATAATATTAATAATTATCTCAAAATCATATTAGTTTTTTAAATTATTTATAAATTTTTATTTTAGATAATTGATCATTTTGAAAAAATAAAATGTGGAAAATACATATTTTTATGAAAAAATATTTTTTATTATCTATTTTTAAATAAAAATAATAATAAAAATAATATAGTAGAAATTTAAGAGGAAAACATAACAATACTATTTCCTCCCAACTGCCACAATTTTTTTTCATTATTCCCAATATAGTCAGGTGAGATAGTACTGATTTCAAATCATGGAATTATAAAATGTCCAAAATTTCTGAATTAGATATAAAATAAATAATTATGAAAATTAATATATAGTATAAAATATTAAGAGGATGTTATATCCAATTTATTTTCTTATATAAATATCAATGAAGGTGAATTTTTTTTTCAAACTATATCCTACAGGAAAACAAACTGAAATTATGAATTTATTGAAAAATAAAAGGAAAAAATTGAAAATTAAAGGAAATTATAGAAAGGGGAAACATATATAATGTATTCCAATAATTAGTTTGATAATTTTACTATATACATCTACACATTCCATATGTTATACCCATTTTTAATGTGGATTAATCTTTTGTGGTATGAAAATTTACATCCTCTTTGTTCTTAAACACTTCCTAAAAATATTATTTTCAGATGAGACCCATATTGGTAGTATTGATCACACACAACCACATCAGTTATATATATTTATATAGTGATGGGGAAAATATAATTAAGGTGTCCAATCGATTTTCTTTATCTAGTTATTTTTGGTTTATGGTGTGCACCTCAACCAGATTTTTCTCAGTACACAACATAGAAAATTCAAGCCCCTTCGTTACTTCTTGTTTCCCATACACTATCCTAGTGACCTCATATTATTTATAATCACCCAATTTTAGTAATATAACTATTGAATATTAAATGTATATGAAATATATATTACTTTTTAAATCATTTTTCATAAAATTAAATAAAAAGAGGTTCATGTTTATTACAGCTTATATTTTTCCTTCTTCGAGAAATGATTATAAGAAATATTAAACTGAAGTAGGGAGTGGATATTTTATGTTTTTTGTAACACAACACATATACTATTATATATTCATAATAATTTATTTCCAAAATAATTTTAGCTGAATTATGGTATAGACTTGGGCTCTACTACATCAAAAATCTATAATTGTTTTTTTTTGTATTTTCCAATATTATTACTAGATTATTTTCTTTATCAATGATATTAAAATAAAAAGAATCCATTTCGTTATTATACTACAAAAATATTTTATCTGACTGTCAATACTCATTATGAAGTTTTTTTAGAATGTCATTTTAAACTCCTTATGTGGAGAATATTTCAATTGTACTTTATCTTTTTCTATATCAATGTTGGGAGGTATAATTTCATTTTCATATTCTACATTTTTTTCTCAACAAATCATAAAGAATAAATGTGGTCTAATCAATTTGTTCCTACAAATCTATTAGTATCTGATTTAATAATCACACCATAAGATAAAATTGAAATTTTCATACCTATAATTTCATTAAAAAAATTAATTTATAATTAAATTGATTTTATGGATTAATTGATTATTTTGTTCATATCAATATATGAAATAAACCTAGGTATAATTTGGTATAGATTTCATTATAATCTTCATCAACTGCCTACTCTGTCTCATACCACACTCATTCCCTCCAACCCCAAACCTTTATCTCCTGATTTATCTTGATATCTTAAAGGGGTTTCCCTCTACGTTTGACTGCCTATCCATCCTCAACTACACTTTCTGCCTCTTCCTACTCCGCCTCTAGGACATATGCTTCTGTTAGCTCTACCTTTAGGTCCTCTGCCTCTAGATTCATCACCTCTACCTGCTCTGCCACCAACTGCTCCATCTATGCCTTCATCACCTCTGGCTACACCTCCTCTGGGTCCTCCTCCTGTAATGGGTTCTCCTCCACAAGCTCCACATCCACCTACTCCCTCCGACTATGTTATTCTCATTTATAGATCTAAATCTATGGGTTTTCTTATCAGACGCGCCTCTACTGGTTTCATCATTATGTGATCACTCATTCATTCATATTTATCTATAAAATGAACTGATTCCTCACATAACTTTTCTTTGTTACGTTTAACTATTAATAATCTATCCCCATCTACAAATCTCCCTAAAAAAATTTAGTTTCTTTTCTTCTTCAATTTCAGGTGAATGGAATAATTAAGTTTTTTTACCGTAAAATTTTCTAGATTCCTTAATTTTTTCACTCATTAAATTTCGTTACCATCATTCTAAAATTTCATCTATTTTCTCCTGACAAATTTCCTATTTCATATATTCTATTATTGCGATAGTCATGTTCTGATAAATTTCTGACTTCTTTGTACATTGAATGTATCAATCTCAGATAACTGATAATGAAGATTGACTAATCATCCTCATTTTGTAATCATTTTTTCTATAATAAATTTTTTTTGAAATCATTTTTTTATTTTTATTAAAAATTTCCTAATATAATATTTTTTATTATAATTATTCAATTATCAAGTTAATTTTATTTTGAATTTTATCCTATAATTTATGTATACTTTATTTCAATTTATATATCAAATTTTTAAATATTAGCTTTAATTCCATGACATTATTAAACTTTAATAACTACATACCATTTACAAGTTCAATAAATATCCACCAATAATGACATGGTTCATACTGATATGGTTAATCAGTAGTCTACAAATTTTTTTTTTCAAAATTAGTAGTTTCCAATAAACAGATTGGAATAATGATTTTTTATACTTTACATAGTTTCAATGAAAATATTTTTAAGTAAATCTCATCACCATTATAACAACATAGGAAAAAATGAAAGAATTTTTATTCTTTTAATTTTTATCTTTTTTATTTGTTTTACCCAATTTTAATATACATTCTTATAAAAATGTGATTTCACAAATTTATCCATAGCCTTTTAAATTATTTAAAAAAATTAATTTATTTTATAATTTGTTTAAATTTGTTCCCATTATAATATTTTTATTATAATGTTTCAACTATCATGTGATTTTTGTGTCTATTTTAATCTCAAATCGGGGCATAATTTATCTAAATTTAGGTATGAAAACTTATTAAATATTATATTCATTTCCATGGTACTATTCAAATTTCAAAATTGCATTCCATTTATAAGTTCAATCAGCATCCACCAATAATGACATGGTTAATAGTGATATGGTTAATCGATAGTCTACAAATAATTTTCCTAAAAATTAGTAGTTTTAAATCAATAGATTTCAATAATCCTCAGTTATTCTTTACATTATTTCAATGAAAATATTTTCAAGTCAATCTCACATCCTTCTATAATGACTTGGATAACATAAACAATCATTCATTATTCTTTTAATTTCTCTTTTTTTTTTGTTTTTCATAATTTCAATCCTTCTTCTTAAAACCATTGTGATTTCACAAATTGATCCATAGCATTTTAGAATTCCTTAATATTAATATATTATTGAATTGTTTTAAAATCTATTCCCATTATTATCTTTGAATTATAATTATTCAATTATCTTGTGATTTTATTTGTGTATTTTATTCTCTAATCTGTGCATAATTAATTTCAATTTTTTGTATCTGAACTTTTTAAATATTCTCCTCAATGTTGTTGGTCTATTCAAATTTCAAAATTCCATACCATTTAGATGTTCAACCAGAACCTTCCAATAATGAATAAGTTAATAATTATATGGTTAATCAGTAGTATAAAAATATTTTTCTACACAATCAGTTGTTTTCAATCAACAGACTGCAATAATGATCGGTTATTCTTTAAATAATTAAAATGAAAATATTTTCAAGTTAATCTCACTACCTTCTATATAGACTATTCTCACATAACCAATAAATCATTATTCTTTTAATTTTCATGTTTTTTATATTTTTTACCAAATTTCAATCTATCTTCTTATAAACTTGTGAAATAACTAATTGATATGTATCCTTTTACACTGTTACATGCATATTCACTATGTAATTTGAATGATGCTGCATATAGCTGTATAGATTCACTGTGACAACACATGTAATTTCAATATATATTCAATTTTTCTTCTTTTTTATATCATATGATAAAATTTATTACTGGAAAGTTAAATCATTAGCCATTTTAAAGTATTATTTCAAATAATACTATGTACTCTCAATATGCATGCTTATGTATTTTTTTAACACATCCTTATCATTTATACTGTTCCACTTATTTAGTAATTTGACTCCCCTAACAAGTCATCTATTTGAATTACTTCCACTAACTCTGCTACTTTAAACCATTTTATATATTCCTAATCTACTTATGGTATTCTCATTGTAGTGAAGTCATTATTTTTGTAGATCTAAAATTATAATTTATATTCAATATTATATTTAAATTTTAAATAGAACATTATATTTAAATTTATAATGATGTTTTGTTGCATTAAAATATTTTAGAATTTTAACTCAATTTTAGTTTAGGAAAATAATGTACAATACCCATTAATTTCCTATAGTACATTTTACTATAAACAATTGCTACTCCATCGATAAATATCCAGAACTATTTTTCATTATTTTATTTTTTGATTTTAGGTTAATGGAATAATCAGTTTAGTTTATATTCAATTTTTTTAGCTTCCTTAATTTTTTTACCACATTAATTTTTATTACCATCTTTCTCAAATGTCATCTCTCTTCTCCCGATCAGTTACTCATTTCAACTCTTATATTATGTGACAAAACATATTCTACTAAATTATTACTTATTCAATTATTATTCTTTTAATTTCTATATTTAAAATTTGTTTTATCTAATTTCCATCTATCTCCTTACAAAAATTCAATTTTTCTAATTTATCCATAGCCTTTTACACTATTTCATGCATATTCACTATATAATTTCATTGATACTTCATATTTCTATGTAGTTTATCTGTGACTATAAATAGAATTTAAATATGTATTCAATATTTCGTTGCACTGAAAAATATTATTCAAAAATGGATTCATAAGAATTTGTATAGTATAGGTTCAAATGTTAATATGTACTCTCAATCTTCACCCTTATGTATCTTTTTTCACATATCTTAATCATTTATATTGTTCCCCTAAATTAGTCCTCTGATTCACCTAACTTGTTATCTATTTATTCTTATACTAAAAATGCTTATACATTAATGAATTCCCCATATTCCAGATCTTCCTATGGTATTATCATTACAGTAAATTCTTTAATATTTGAGTTCTAAAATTTTAGGTTATGTTCAATCTTATATACAACTTTAAATATAATAGTATATTTCTATTTATATTGATATATTATCACATTAACATGTTCTTTAATTTTAATTCCATTTTAGTGTAAGAAAATAGTTTACACTACCTAAAAAGTTCTATGATTTGTTTTATTGTTATCAATGTAAAATCCAACACTAAATATACCAAACTTATATTTTTCTTATTCCATTTTAGGTGAAATGAATAATCATGTCATTTTATCTTAAATTATTCCATATATAATATTTTTTTTAGATTAAATTTTATTACCTCTATTAAAAAATGTCATCGCTCTGCTCGTGAACAGTTTCCTATTTCATATCTTCTGTTACAGTGAAATAAATGATTTAATAAATTCAAAATTCTTCATGCATTGAATGTAACAATTTTCAGACAACTGCTAACCAAGAATTGATAATTTTCATAATATTATAAACATGATTTCTTTATTTTTCTAATTTGAATTTATTGTTTAATTTGTTTAAATTTGTTCCCATTATAATCTTTGAAGTATAGTGATTTAATATAATGTTGAATTGCATGTATATTTTATTCTCTAGTCTATGCATAATTTATTTCAATTTCTATGTCCATACTTCTTAAAATGAATTGTAATATCATTTTTTCATTTTATGTTTACAACGATCCAAAATTCAATAAGAAAAGTTGTCTCCATCATGAATGACCAATATAAAATTTACTCCTTATTAAATAAATTTAATATTTTCTAATGTGTTTAGGATTTATCAACAATTTATTAATTTTTATTCAATTATTATGTACCATTCATTTGTGATTTAAATTTATTCAATATTAATATGGACTATTATGTTTCCAAAATGGTATTATATTACTAAAAATATTCAGTTATTTATAGCGTCACATGAATGCATGAGTGATGTACTAGTTTTTTTTATTTTTATGTTTTTATGGATGGAAATTTTTTTATTTAAAATTTCTTTGATTTTTGAATAAAAATGGGAAAATAAGAAAATATATAAGATCTCTTTTAATTTTCTGTTAAATAATTTGAATATTTACTCAATAAAGGACAATAGTATACGTATATATTTTTCTATGAAAAATAAATTGGGAATTATTCCAAATATCAATTATAGGATTTGGGGGAATTTATAAAATGTGTGAGTTCACACAAAAGAAAAAAACATTATGGATAATTAATTTGAAATATTTCATAGGTGATATATAATGAAATTAATTTTTATATTGGAACTAAAAAATCATAGAAAAAAGAAAAAACAATATGTATGGTATAACTAATACAAAAGACACAAAAGATTTATTGATATGGTAGAGAAATTATATTTTTGTAGAAGTAAAAAAATACTTAAACATAAGGGTTTCTATGGGGTTTCCTTTGTGAAATTTAAGGTATAGAACTAATATATAAGATTCATTCTAAAATTACCTGTGATATGCAATTTTTTTATCATAATTTTTTTCCAAATATGTCATGTAATATTATATATTTTACCAAGAAGAAGGAGAATACTTATTACACTATGACATGTTCCTTTGGGTTTTGAGTATCAACCTACATGGTAAGGTGGTCAGAGGCTATAAAACCATTTGTGATGTCAAGAGTTAGTCGAACAATATAAAGAGTTATAAGAGGATAAGATATTGTAAAATATATGAATCAAAGGATGCATGTCATGTCATGGATAGGGTTTGGTATTAGTGGTTGTTGTTGCTTACATCAAGGTTTAATACTGTAAGATTATAGTTTTCATGAGGGCATGTTGTTTTACGCTAAAATAATCAATAGTGTGGTGGATGAATAGATCTATAAGATATGATATTTTGGGATTGACAAAGATTATATAGTAATAATGTTATTACAAATGTTGGGTTTTTTTCATGACAATTCAAAAGAAGGAAATGTGAAAGAATATTCTACATCACCATGAATGAAGATTCATATCCCATGAGATTGATATCTATGGAAAATATTTAATGCATAATTTACCACCATTTAAATATCATTGAATATATATTTTGATATCACCCAAGATTACCATACATTTAAATTACATCACATTAAATGATTATTCATTATATATCAAAATAAATCACCCAAAAAACCAATAGGTTTATTTTCATTAGAGAATAGATATATAATTAACAAAATTTAAAATCATTATTCAACATGGGGAAAAATTGTCTTAATATATTATACCCTAACAGACATATCATATATGATACTACTATTCATAAATTAGGGAATGTATGCATAACAAAGGGTGATATCAGATGCTCAGTGAGGATTGAACATAAGAGATTTCAATCAAAGATGAAAAGTGTGGATAAAATTAGATTATGTATATGATAGCATAATCCTCGTACATAGACATAAAATAAGAGAATGTTACCAAAAAATACATTTTCCCTAAAGCACGAGTCATGGAATAAGTCTTTTGCAAAGACATAAGACCCGAGTTATTAGAGTGTAAAAACAAAAGTCAATAATCATGATCCATCAAAACATAACATAAGTACATTGTATAAATTATAACGTGGTATAAAAGTGTGTATATAAATAATAATATATGTTAATGTTAAAAAAATAATACATTCATAAAATAATTCACTAGGTTAATCCACATTCCCTTATCATAGTGGACTTGCCTTACCACCCACACCACATTACATTTTAAGATGGTATAAACAACTTTGTACCATTATGATTTCATGAGATATAAAAAATTAAAAAATAAATATTAAGTATATAATTGATCCAAAAATCATATAATGATTTACTATTCATATGTGTTCCAATTGAATTTGAAAACATTTATCATCTCATCATAGATTAATTAACTTGTGAGAAAGAAAGAAGTTTCGTAATCATTTCCCCAAAAAAATGATCAAAATCTTTTCTTATGAACTATTTATATGATATCATTAAGTAATATCTAAAATGGTGAATATAAATCATTAATGGATATTTATTTAGATGGAAAATACTTTATATTTTCATTAGAATGTTTCATCAAAAAATAAAAATAAAAATTCTATATTTTTTAATAATGTTTTCTTCAAAGAAAATAATTTATAATACAAGGGGTATAAGAATTAATTTTTAAAATAATGAAACTTAATATAGGAATATTCACCAAGAAAAATAAATAATATGAAAGAAAATTTCATCCAATTATTAGTATTTAAAATTGAAGATTATTTTCATTTTTTTAAATGAATGTCTGGATAGTGGAAAATATCTTGTGAAGAAAAGGATTAAAAATATACATTTAAAAAAATTAAAAAAGGTATAGTACCATAAAAAAAATTAAGTAATAATATAATTATATATAATTATATATATATATATTAATAAATAATATCGATATGGAGGAGAAGGATGCATGGGCCAAAAGAATAGATAATGTAAACATCAATCACAAGCTTTTTTTATTCAAATATGAACCAATGATAGGTAAAATGGAATGAATACATGTAAACCCAACAAATAGAATGATAATAAGAAAATATATGTACATATATATAGAATAAAAATATAATTTCCCCAAATTTTGTTCAATGATAAACAATATAGATTTCAAAATTAGATGAGTATTGATACACAAACCTTTACTCATAACTTCCATGAAAGTGATTTAACCTCTAAAATAATAATAAAAATCATCTTCTAAACATGTTTAATAACCTTATTCTAATCTATTATATTTACTAATCTTCAGTTATTATCTTTTATTACATATATATTACTTAGTTATAACATATCAGCATCGTTAAATGTTTGTAATGTTGATTATTTCATATAGGTTTCATAACAGTGATGTAAATCATTGTACATTGATACCAAGTTAATCATTTCTAGAAAATTAAACATATTTTATAAATTTTTTTAATTATTTATTTCATCACTTGTTCATTTTAGGAAATTTATGGGAATATCTCATGGGAATGCAACCCTTGACGATCATGTTTTAGATAATTTTCTAATAACATTAAGTTAAGTAATAATATATGTTTTCTTGAACTTAAAAATGAATATTATTTCCATTAATTAATCATTTATGTTATATATTATCATTATTTAATCATATATACATATTCATGATGATAATTATGATGTATATATCAGATTGTTCATATAAGTGGTCGAATCAAACCTAACCAGAACATGTAATTGTAGTGAATGGGTAAGAATATATAGATATATAGTATTAATATCATTATAACATAAGAATATTGTTGTTTGTATAATAAAATTACAATTTATAATGAGGTTAAAAAATAGTGGTGATTGGAAGGGAATAGTACATGATGGTGAGGAACTATTTAATTTACTGAATTCTCTCCTTCTCGATATATGGTTTTTAAAAATAATGAATTTGTGCCCCATTATTTACAAAAGAAGTTACCTAAAATATAATAAGGATTTATGATATGAAAAATATGTAGGTATTCAATATAAGAATAAATTGTTTAGTGGTTTGGTTAGGGAATATGGGGGTTCCTTTTATAGGTGAGTTTTGAGTATCATTTCCTAAAGTACTCATTTTATAAGGTGTAAGGTTGTCATATTAAAATGAAAGTGGGAAAAAATTTGAAAAATAATTAATAAGTATCATTCATACCATTATTAAAAAAAATTATAAAAAGTTTCATGATATTTTAAATCTTCACGACCATGATTTACCTATTTTACATCATTTAACCATACCTTGTAAACTCAATTTTTATGTTCGATAATTTTTTGATATAATGTAAAATAAAATTACGATTATTACTCAATTTCAACATGATAATTATTAATATATAATCTATTTAATAAAAATATATTAATAAATTAGGGGATTTAAATATTTTAATATAAACAAAATAAATATATATATATATATATCTTTTTTTACAAAAAAATGAATTTTTAAACATTAAGTATTTTTAAACATATTTCATATAAATAATTAATAAAAAATATAAGATTCTATTTATTTTATAAATTGAAAAATATCATTCTAAGGTTACTTTATAATAGATATACTTAATATATTAAAATAAAAATAAACAACTCTAAAAAAATTATTTTCAAAATAACATGTTTTATCAATTAATTATTATAATCACAACCCTTTGAAATAAATTATTTTTATTCTAAACATTCAATTTTATGAATTAATTGATATTAATATGTTTTTTTTAATTTTAGAAACATAAAATCATTCTTTTTAAAACAAATTAGAAAAATAAAATATAACAAATAATACTAATAAGTTATAAAATATATTAATTAAATATTATATTTTTTTATATTTAGAAATGTCTCAATTTATGAAATAAATTTAATAACACATTTTTTATTAATTATGTATATGAAATATGTTTGAGAATACTTTAAGTTTAAAAATTCATTTTTATATAAAAGTATTTATATAAGTTATCAAATATATTAATTAAATATTAATGACCATTTATCCAACTATCATATTTCTATTGGTAAAATATATAACACTCTAATTTAATTCTTATATATTATCATACATACAATATTATAATAATTTATCTTATTCATTTAATTATTCCTCAATAATTTTATTATATTTATAATATTTTCCCTTATTTCAGTAGTTATAGTCGTCGGTATAATATTCAACACAAACCATGAGGATAAGTATTTCATGTTCATGGTAATTTTATTTACTTAAGGATTTATCACTCTTTTTTTTTTGGTGTTTTATATTATACTTTTAGAATGTATTAAAATTTAAAATACAATATGATATATTATCTCAATAAAATTCATTATGGTTCCATTTAGTTTGATGATGTTAGTGAAAAATGATATTCAATATTGAAATTATTTAAGTGTAAAATAAAACGTACAATCATGGGGTGTTGCATATTTTGGAATCATAAAGGTTCTTTTCCACTCAATTGTTTAGTTTAATATATGTGGAGTTGTAGTTGGAGATTATATGATAAATATGTAGATGAATACATATTTGGAGATACATTGAAATTAGAGTGGATTGTTTGACTATAAATAGATGAGGATGTTGTACCCTGGGAAATCATCCTGGGGATATTTTCATGGAATCATCATGGATGGAATATGGGGATATCAATGCATGTTTTAATTAAATCACTCACGAGTTACCTTAGGAGTTGTTTTTTTTGTTAAGATATATATTGATGTAAAATTGAATTAGTGATGTAATTCTTTTATATTAGTCCAAGATGGTGTTTGTTTAATCCTTTTATTATTATATATCTTATATACTTTTTCATGAATGGTCATTATGTAGTGATGGATGATATGAATTTTATGTATTAAATAATAATATTGATTGGTTAATAACTATTGTATATATTACAATGATTTTTTAAATATGATTTTGGATAATATATCTACTTAATTAACTAATGTAAATGACCATAATTTTTTTTAATTACATATTTAATTCTAAGACCATGGTTTTTCTTAGACCTAATTATAAAAATAGCATATCTATTTAGTTATTCTCCACACCTATATAATTAACAAGGCATGATTTAATTAGTGTGGTGCACATTAATTGGTCAAAGATTTCATTTTAAATTATTTATTTTCAATCATTCTAAATATAATATGTTGTTTCATAAAGATCACCTTTTTGTGTTTGACCCTAAACTACAAATTTGGAACACTATTATTATTTGTTATTAGAAATAGAAATTTATAAATTCCACACTTGATATATTTTATTAACAAATGATAACTTATAGACTCATTAATGTTTTTGAAACCATTTTGGAGAATTTTTTAGGAAACTAATGTTAATTAGGAATTATATTTTGTATTTTCCGTTTTTACTTTCTATTAAATATTGTGTATTTATATTATGATTTTTAAGTTATATATAATAGATGCATGAGAAATATATACAATAATTCTGAAATAATATCTTTTATTTTTATCCATAGATTTATAATATCTTGAGGAATGAAAAGAATTAAGTAAGCTTGGATAGGCTAGAGTGATAAAAAATAGGGAAAATATTTATGCAAGTAATTGATTTGATGAAAAGCTAACTCATGTAGTTTAATCTACCTTCAAATGTAGGGGGTACAAAAATTCATATTGGTGCCTTATTTTTCAAATAACCACTTCAATATAAAGGAAACAATCATGAAAAATATCAAAAATAGAATCAAAATTATTGGGATACCACATAGATATTTGAAAGCACAATTAGGAAATTATCTTCAAGTATGTGTTACAATGAAATATAATGGTGTATATAATGATGGAGAAAGTCTAAGATTGTATATATTATCACTAAGGAAAACATTATGAGAGTATATATTATTATTTACAACACATTCTATCACTATATGAAATTAAATGAAAATGAAAATACTAAAAATATTATTTCCTCCATCTAAACATATGAATATTCATATACAAATTGGATTTTTCAATAAATTATAATGTTATTAAATTTACATTACATTGATTAAATTTTAAAAAAATCAAGGAATATTCCTCACCATGGTAAATATAATTGGATTGTATGTTATTTGTTTTAAAAAGATATATCTCAAAGAAAAAAATCAAATATATATTCCACACTAAGTGTATCATTGATGAAGAAACTACAAGGCAAATCAATGATTTTTTATAAGATATATCTTGAAATAATTTCAAATAGGAAAAAAACAAATAGTTAAAAAATATGAGTCCACAATGGTTTATATTAATGGATGAATGTATATATAAATATAAGAATTAAGAAAAATAATTTATTGATAATGGATATGCACCAACCCTAAGGTACATAAATGGAGGACTCTAACTATGTTGATTATAATCATCAAAATAATTTTTAGTGTTTGAGTATCTAATAAGGAAATCATATATAAGAATAAATAGAATCTATATTCCAATAAAAACATTGACTATATCATTAATGTAAAATAATATCATTAGATGATACCCTATAAATATTCATGAAAACTAATGGTTCTTCTATCAATGAGTTGAAATCTCATACTAATGATCAAAATTATGTCATAAGTAATAAGTAATTTCATGTTTTCAAAACTATAAACCAAAAACAGAAGAGGCCTAGAAAAGTTATATCAGATGGAATAGAGGATAATCCATTTTGATAATTAAATCCTATAAATTTTAGGAGTGGTAAAACTATGTATGAACATAATGAATATAAGAAAGTACTACAGTAAAATCACGAAAAAAATAAAGAGGAATGATAAACATAGGTATAAGAATTAAAATTAATCTAAGAAAGAAGTTATAGAGGAATCCCTCCCAACCTAACAAACCACCACTACCATTTATAAAAAAAGAATCAAGATAATATTATTGAAAAAAGATAAATATTATATAAATTTAAAAAAAAATCATATTAATATTATTTTTATATAAATTTGAATGAATATTCCCACATGTGTGGATTTCATGAATGATTTGGATTAAAATAAGTGTAAGCTTGAATAGATAGGAATAATACCACTATTGGGAGAATACTCAGTTAGGGATTCAATGATTCAATTGGATACGCAATATTATTTGGATATATTCTCAATTATTATTAAGTTTAGATCATTTGATATTAGAAAATATTTGTCTGGCCTTGGTGAAAGTGTAAACATCATGTCTTACTCAACATTCAAGAGCTTTGTATTAGAATAGTTAAATCCCACAATAGCTTATCTTAAATATTCAAAAACAATAGTGAGATATCTAGAAGGATTGATTGAACTTAATTAGTTAAAGTGGATAAACTATATATTAAAATGGGTTTCCTTGTGCTTGATATTAATAAATTCAAAAAACCTATGACTCTTAGAAATATACATTAAAAAATTATAAGGGCCTTTATATATTTAAAAAAGTTGGGAGATAACATTGATGGTTGTGGGTGAGCATGTTTTGTTTTAAATTCATATATAAATAAAGTGTTTTGATAAGAAAAATGAATATTCTAGTAAGGATAAAATTGAATAATGGAAGGATCTTTATAATATTTAAAATTGGAATGGAGTAGTTTGTATAGATATGAGAGAAAAAATATGAAACTAAGGAACATGATAAAATACGGTTGTATGTGATGATTAAGAGATTATAAAGAAGTATCTATGAAAGACAAGTTCAAAGAGAGTTAGAAAGATTGTCTAGTCTATTATTTGACATTTTATTTTTTAGGATTGAAAAAAAATTAGTGGGTATGTCCTATGAAAGTGGATAAGGTACTATGTCATAGAAGAGAGAATCTAATTTCCATGAAAGTAAGAAGATACTTATATGTGGAGAAACCTCAACTACAACCATTTATTGATCTCAATTGGGTAACTCCATTAGAATCATTCATCACATGGCAAGGAGAGGTTGTGTCAAGATCAAAAGAAATTAAATAAAGTACTTTCGAAAGAAAACTAGTGATTTGTTATTTATTTTTAGTATCATTAAGAATTTTGTTTTTTTATTTATCATAGGAAATTGTTTCAGGATATAATATTCAATTAACCTTATATATTTTTATTCTAAGTGAAATGGACCTTGAATTTTCATTTTTTTATTTTAAATTTATTGATCCATGAATAAGATGAGAGAAGGTACAATTTGAAGAAAACCTAAGATATACCAAAAGTTCCTTATTGAATAGGGGAGTAGTATTTTCAATTATTTATCATTTCTAATTTCCTGGTATGTTTTATTTGATTTTTAGGTTCAAGAAATTTCATTAAAAACATTTCTCTATTTTTTATCTATTATTGTAATGTTTCTTGAGAATAACATCATGTTTTGTTTTAAAATATTATATTGAGATGATTTAATGAGTGAGATGAGAAATTTATTGGTAAATATATTCAGAAGAATATTTATTTGATGAAAAATGACTTTTGAATATATTATTATTATTATTAATATCACAATTGATTTTCTAAATTTATGTTTCCCTTTCTTGGGAGGGTTTTAAGATATTTTTCACATTCATTTTTATACCCTATATCTGTAGAGATACATAGCACAAGTAGACTACAAGAATGTTCATTGATATCTTGTCAAATCTATGAAAGGTAAATGTCACATTAAGATGATTCTTGATTTATTTTATTTTACCCCTTTTTAACGATGAGAGATACCATAAAATTTTACATTTCTTTTAAGCTTATAAAATCCATGATTTAACTAGGTAATTTCTATTACAATCATATTTATCATTCCTACCCAACACCTAATTTTTTACATGATTTACAATTGATTTTTTTTGGGGGAGGGGTTGTGTCAGGTTTTGAAGGGGATATGTGTTTTTTTTAAAAAGTTCATGATTCAAGGTTGTATCATTAGTTTTAGTAAAAGGATAAAAAATTACCTCACATTGTTTTTTCTACCGTTTTAATCTGAATAAGAAGAAAAAATACACATGTAAAAAATGATGTAATTAGTGAGTATTGTTGAAAATAGTGGGAACATTTCATTGTTATTATTTTAATTTTTTCTGAGCCAATGATATGAGTAAGGTACGTGTTCATTAATATAATTTTTTAAGTATTTCTGTTTCAAATGTGATTTTTATTAAGATTTATATTGTTAATAATTAATTGTACTTTAGAGTTATCCTCTAGTCTGATCATGTTTTTACATAATTACCTAAAACGCTCATCCTAATATTTATTTTATCCATTAATGAATTCACCCTTGATTAATTTTTTTTATTTATATATTTGATATATATATTCCTTTAAAGAATGTGATTAGTATGTAAATACTCATGGTTTGAGCATTACTCCGGTAAAATGTGACTTATGTTTTGAGATAATATTTTCGGTAAATCAATAGTGTCATGAATAATATAATATGTAGAAATATGTCAAATAATGTTAATTACTGTATTTTCAATTTAATAGGATAAATAAAATTGATAGATTTTTTGGTTTTTGTGGAAATTGAAAATTTGAAAATATATTTCTTATGTGATTCTTGAGAATTTTTTATTTTTTATTAATTATTTGAATTTACTGGATATAATGTTTAATACGTATGATAATGTAATGATATGGATGTTATAAATCCAAAAGGATTTATGATTCTAATTTTGGAAGATAATGTTGGTTAGGGATGTTTCCAAAAAAATATGGTCCTGGTTTATGGCCATGATATGTGTTGGAATCTATATAAAGAAAGTTGGTTTTATTGAAAACAACCTGTTAAAATGTTCAAATGAACCCAATGAATATATGATGCTTTAGAAATTATAAATTTTAATGGTGATGGACAAATTATGTTTTTTACATCAAGAAGAAAATCAATACAAGTTGTATGTACTAAGAAAGTGATGATGGAAAAGTTATTAGTGGACAGAGGCATACCAGAAGTGATTTTCATAGAGGGTGTCCCCCCCAAGTATAAAATGAAAAAAAGGGAAATACTATACCCTAGTTAGTGGGAATGGGGAAGGTGGATAATAATATAGGATTACCAAAACCATATAATTTGGAATGTTATGAAGGGAGATTCCCAAAAGGAGAAACATGCAAGGAACCATTCTAGTTATGGTACCCATGGTTTCATCTCAATAGACCTATAAAAAATCTAGTGTAAGAGACCTTTCTTATAGAGAGAATTTCCATGGTTTATAGGTTGAAGTGAAGAACAAATAGATTATATCTACCTTATAATATTCACGTTTTTGTTGTTTTGAATGAAAAATGACTAAACAATTGTTCCAAAGCATAGTGAAGAATCCATTATCATGCCATTTGTAACACCCCAAGATTTCATAGTGTGTTATTTCTTCAAAATAATTCAATAACTTGCACTACACGCAACACTGAGTTCAATTGCACCATGACTTACCAAAAAAAAGCCATTAAAAGAGGTCATGAATAGTATTAACTAAATTTTAAACTTTATATAATCCTTATAATTTTAGAATCCATATTATGAGTTTCTTAGTCATAATGCAAGAACAGATTCATTTTCAGTATTGCACTTTTATCAACTTTTGATAGTGAAACCTTTTTAAATACAATATTTTAAACTTTTTGACTAAATGGAGACATCAAAAAATTTAAAATGAAACATCCCAAGCTTCCACGGTACGCTTTCCTTTGAATAAAACAGTAGCGTGTGTTGTACGCAACTTCGAGTTCTAACACACCATAACCAATCAAACTAGCCGTTATAAATAGTAATACCTACTTTTTGAAAATATATATATTTTATATTTCAAAATGGACTTCATTTTTGGATTCGTAATATCGAATTTAGCCTAAGGTGAAATTTTGGTACTTTTCGGATAACTTTCATATTTTGATGAATAGTGAAAATTACTAAATTTTAATTAAAAACAACTTTTTTAATCAAAATAATTAATAGTGATAAATTATGAATTTGAGTGGTTTGAAAGTATATTTAGAATATATTTTTACAATTTAATATAATTTTGGTCATTAGACATAATTTTACAATTAAACCGAACATAAACAAGTGTCAATCTTTTGATAGTTATTATCTCTTAAAAACACGCTTTTTGTTTTGACAGCGGGAATTAATTTTAAATTAATTTCTGCCACTTCTGTGTTTTGAATTTAGAAAAATGGATTCCATATTTGGAATCAGGATGTTCAAATTGTGTAAATAGGTAACTTTTATTTTTAGACATTTTGAATAATTACTGCGGTAAATATTTTATTTACCATAGTTAAGGGTAAATCCGGTAAATAAGGGTTAAAAAATAATATTATAATAATACTAAATTACCCTAAAACGTGTCTTAACCCTATTGGTTGATAAATTTTCGACCATGGGAATCTTTGGGTCTATTTTGGGACCCCATGGATCCACTTGTAAGTGATAATGACACTTTATTTTAATTAAGTCAAAATGAATAGAAAAATGACACAAGCATATATCTTTTAGCAAAACAATTGTTACATAGGGTTATATAAGTTGGATTTTAGATTATAAATATTAATTATAAAGCTAAAAATATTTCCTACATAATGATATTTTATTTATAATTTTTAGACATTAAATAATTTATTTTATTTATGACACAAGGATGATGGAATAATTACCATAATAGTGAAAAATTAAAATAATTGATATTATAAATACCCAAATAAATATAATATGAAACTTTTAATGAATTAAACTAATTTTCTATGATAATATGATATATTAGAATTGATTTAATTGACTTTGTTCGAAGTAATAAATCTGTTACGAGTTTCACAAAAATCAACTACTGAATAGTGACAAAATTGACATAAAAGAGTTCTTAAAACAAATATTATATTATTAATTGATATTAAATTCCTAAAAATCTAAGGTTCGGCCAAGAGACTTATATCATGATAGGTTCATCATTAATGGACCACTTGGGGGTCGCTTGGATGTATTTAGTATGTTTATTAACCATATTATATAAAAATACAAAGAGACATTCTAAAAGTGGAACTAATTAACTTAAAGTTAATACTTAAAGATAAGGTTAATATAAGTACCCAAACCTATCTAAATTCTATGGGTTGAGTTGTTTTAGACCCATCCCCACCTTAACCTTTGAATAGTCAACTTTGGAGCCATTAGAAACCTAATATGAATTTATTATAAATTAATATTTCTAGCTTTTCCAAAGGAGCCCCTCACCCCTCTTATAAAAGGGCACTCCTCCTTCTCTTTTCTTCACACCTCTAAAGCCTTTTGGTTCGGCCAAACTCTGCCGAAATACTCTCCCAACATCCCTCAATACAACCTAGAGGCCTTAGTTTGATCAGAAAGACAACCTAAGGAGCCCTTTTGATCAAACAAAAAGGAAGAACACGAAGAAGAGGTAATGATTTCACCACCCTTTTCTAAGTTCATTTCTTCTTCCACTTCTTCTTCCTTTGTTATTACCATTCTAAAATAATAACTCCAGTATCTCACATATACTGTGATGTTATTATAAATATGGTACAACCATATTCAGTATTCTATCCACCCTTTGAATAACATGTCACCATACGTGCGTACGTACGGCTTACCGTCTCCACGTCATGGTGTAATTGTTATTCAATATAATATTATTTGGATGGGTATAATAATGATGTGTAACTCATGTAAATAATAAATATAACATGTTAATGACTCTGTATATATGATATACCATCCATTTATATATTATTTTAAAATCAAAAGAATGATATTGTCGCTCGTGCGTACGTACGGACTACCGTCTCCACGAACGCGATGAGATTCATTCTCCATCGTATCCATTCAAGTATAATTATCATTTGATGATTTAAAAATGATGTTTAAGGACTGGATATCATTCTGGATATGAATAAGATACAACAACCATGGCTTATGTAACAAAACATATAAAAGAAAATGAGTAAGTTAACTCCCAAAACGACGATAAATCTAAGATATTATTAATAAAGAAATGTTAAAAGATCATATATGATATCATATTAATGTATATGATTCTTGTATAATTTAATAACAATTATTTCACCATTATACAGGAGGTTAACCGACCCCAACAAAGGAAAAGTACAAGGTAAGGGTTATTTCGCAATCTCTTCATTATCCGAGGTTGTTTATTTGTAATAATCTACTGGGATCTCTTTATCATCCACATCCATATTTCTTAAAAATGCATTTCAAAACATTTTTACTATTTACTAGAATATGAGTTAAATTCATTTATACCCTTTTTGACTTTTATAAGTGGTTTATAAAGGAATCTTTCGGTCGTTTTCAAAACAAGGTCCTTTTTAACCTTTTCGACAGAATTAAGGTAAGAATGTTTTTTTTAACTTATACGGCGGGTGCGGCTATTTTCCGCCGTTATAAAATCTTCAAAGCTTCCCTTACAAGCTTATAAGAATATTTTCAAAGAAAATGTTTTATTTTATATGGATCTTAAATTATTTCAAAATAAAAGGAGATATTTCTTTAAAAAGAATTTTGATTTCATCTATGACAACATCCTTTGATGGATTTTAAGATTATTTGAAGTTGATTTATTATGATACAAAACTTCTATATTGTATTGAAGGTTTTGTGATATGTTTGACTGTGGATGTGCTATTTTTATACCATTCATAGTTTATGGTGAAAGTATTGACATTTCGTATGCTAGTTTTAATACGAATATTTATGTTATGTTTAAACCTTTTCATATGGGAATGCATTGGACTTAATATGTGACGGGTGGAGCCCGCTATAGCTCCTCGATGCATCGGTAGGTCTCATGAGACAAACTAGTGTCTTGGCACAAGGCCTTGACAAAATCTTATTTGTAGTCTTGGCACGAGGCCTTGGCTATGTGGTTATGATAGTCTGGCATTGTGCATTCCAACATTATGAAAGTGGTTATTGATTTTTGCATGTGATTATTCGATTAGTAGAATATCCATGTGAATAAGTAAATGGAATTATTTTATTTTATTTATGCCATACCATGTTGAAAGTTCATATTTAAAAGGCTTTTGTTTTATTTATACATTGCCTTAAATGTTTATTCTTATTTATGAAAGTTTCCGCTATATTGATATCCTTACTGGGCATTTGAGCTCACCCCTTTTCTATGTTTTATTTTTCCCAGGAAGTGAAGATGTAAGTTATGAATGACCTGCAGTGATATTATGAAGGGATTATAGTGTGGACTGTGGAAGCATTAAGTTGTTGTAGTAGTTTTTCATTTTATGATGTAATGTAAAACTTATGAATATATCTAGTGTTTCCAAGGCTACTAAACCAATCGGTCTTTCGAGATTTGATCTTTCTTGTGATCATGCCAATGTTACGAAGTAATGCACCGACTCTGGGTAGCTGGGGTCGGGGCGTTACAGTTGGTATCAGAGGATGTTTAGTACAAACCTTGGAAGCTAGATTTAGATAAACTCTGATTAGAGCACGTAGACCTAAGATGAACTTTGAGGATTAGTATAGAATAACTTCCTAGAATTTTGGTATTGTAGAGATTTTGTGAGTTTTCCGAGCAATACATCCCTGTCTGGATACGAGCAGGTAGAGGCGGCTCTGGCACAGATGTACCTAGGGGTAAAACCCGAAAACACCGCTTTGAGCTAGACTCGAACAGGAACTGGTGCACGACAACGGGCCTTGCTGCACTCTTGGTTACGACACTCCCAGGGGATATGCTTAGGATAACTCTCATTATCTTTACAAATCATTATGAACGGATTATGAGTATATACATCCTCAAAGAAAACATTCTTATGATTATGGATTATATCCATAAATAGTTCAATTTATGTTAAGTGTTTTATAAGTATGGGATTATGTATTTTGATTCATAAACTAATCTAGTTTATGCCATTGTTTAGAAATGGCACCCAGTAGAAGGAATGATAACTCCAGAAATGCACATGATTCAAAGAGAATGAAGGATCATATCTTTCATGGTCTTAAGCTAGAATTTATAAGAGAAATAGTCTCCCATGTATTATCATCATATGAATAAATAATATCATGTGTTGATAAGATAAGTAAAAAGTTTACTGAGTCCTATGGCTTTGAAGGGAAGCAAGAGAAGAAAAGGATGGAAGAGAGAAAGATGGATAAAAGTAAGAGGGAAAAGAAGAATTTTCCCATATGTGGTAACTGTGGAAAGAAACACCCTGGAACTTGCCTGAAAGGAATGGGAGTTTGTTATAAGTGTGGAGGAAAAGGGCACAAAGTACGTGACTGCAAGGGTAAGAAAATGGTTTTAAATGTACAATGCTTCATTTGCAAGGAGTTTGGACACTACGCGAACCTATGTCCCAGTCATCAGACTATGCCGCAAATGATGCTATTGGATAATAATCAAGTTATGATACTACCACAGATGAAGAGGAATGATTAGAGTTCTTATGTTGATTATGTCAATTGAGTGTTGTATCAACAATGTACTTGTTATAATAATTATGGAGTATATAAGGATTGTACTACAGTACTATTTCATTAAGGACTTGAGATTGTGTGGAACAAAGAAAAGTGACTCAATAGCAGGATAAATTTTTGGAAAATATATGGTTGAGAGAATGATAAATCATAATATAGTTCTGATACTGAGGTAGTGATTTTGGAATAATATGTGATTTTTTTGGATAAATTATATTGGATATTCTTGACTACCTTGGAACTGATTAATGATTTGTATATTCCATCATTGTTGGGGTTTAAAACATTTTTGGATTAATGAAGTATATCCAGCATTCTATATGGAATAAGGGAGGATGAATGTAATCAATAAGGAATATGGTAATACATGATGAAGGTATTCATATGATATTACGGGGTAAAAAGGATCTATATTATGTTTACCTTCCTTATGAATGTTGGACTGTGAGTTTGGACAGAAGTATTTTGGATAGTTCTAGTTTGGATTATTTTGGATTTCCATAAAAGGACAACCCGGAGGTCGGGCGACAACCCGTCGCGTCCGGCAAGGCTGCGAGACTTGAACCCGCAACTGAAGGGCGACAAGGGTGTATCACCTACCACTATCCCACGAGATGTCCTGGATTAAATAAAGTAGTTTTTTAAAAGATCTGGTAGATGAATTATAAATTCGTTTATTTTGGAACCCTCTATGAATAGTATAAATAGAATTTTTTTTACGAGTGAATGATGAGTTTTGGTAGAAATTTATTAATGGATAAAACTCTAATTATAAACTAAGTATATCTCCTTATGATATTAGCCAATCTCATAAATAAATTCCTCATCATTAATAAAAGGAACTTAGAACAAAATTTTTTTCCTAGATGGTACCTTAAATCATCACTAATTTATGGCATTGGGATTGTTGGCCTTTTCATAGCCATGTTCTCTACCACTCTCCATCAGATAATTGATGGCTAGATTTTTCTTCCATATCCATATTTTCTTACATGGAACCCTAGTATGTGTTATTTTCGGTAATCTTCATACTTTCCACTCTTTATTTTAAATAGAGGCCTCATTAATTCATTTTTCGATGTGGGATTTCAACTAAGATATTTTGAAACGTCAAAAATGTGTTATCCTAATACCCTATGTTTTGTTGAACCGATGGTATTTCAAATAATCATAGATTGATGAATTTAAGGACCTCAATTATACACTTGTTTGTGATTGATGACCTCAATCACTACCTATAAATATTTACGTTTTTCCTCCGATTATATGTCTCTAATTTCCACCAATGTTCTCCTAATCGAGATCATAATTTGGTGGTGACCCTTTGATTTCTCTTTTCCTCATATTAAGACTAAATTTTAGTAACCCAATTTCCGATGTGGGTTTTCCCACAAATATATTTTCTAATTTCAACCTTTTATTTTTGAAGAACGATTTCAAATTGCGAGGACGCAATTTATTGAAGGAGGGGAGAATGTAACACCCCAAGATTTCATAGTGTGTTATTTCTTCAAAATAATTCAATAACTTGCACTACACGCAACACTGAGTTCAATTGCACCATGACTTACCAAAAAAAGCCATTAAAAGAGGTCATGAATAGTATTAACTAAATTTTAAACTTTATATAATCCTTATAATTTTAGAATCCATATTATGAGTTTCTTAGTCATAATGCAAGAACAGATTCATTTTCAGTATTGCACTTTTATCAACTTTTGATAGTGAAACCTTTTTAAATACAATATTTTAAACTTTTTGACTAAATGGAGACATAAAAAAATTTAAAATGAAACATCCCAAGCTTCCACAATACGCTTTCCTTTGAATAAAACAGTAGCGTGTGTTGTACGCAACTTCGAGTTCTAACACACCATAACCAATCAAACTAGCCGTTATAAATAGTAATACCTACTTTTTGAAAATATATATATTTCATATTTCAAAATGGACTTCATTTTTGGATTCGTAATATCGAATTTATCCTAAGGTGAAATTTTGGTACTTTTCGGATAACTTTCATATTTTGATGAATAGTGAAAATTACTAAATTTTAATTAAAAACAACTTTTTTAATCAAAATAATTAATAGTGATAAATTATGAATTTGAGTGGTTTTAAAGTATATTTAGAATATATTTTTACAATTTAATATAATGTTGGTCATTAGACATAATTTTACAATTAAACCGAACATAAACAAGTGTCAATCTTTTGATAGTTATTATCTCTTAAAAACACGCTTTTTGTTTTGACAGCGGGAATTAACTTTAAATTAATTTCTGCCACTTCTATGTTTTGAATTTAGAAAAATGGATTCCATATTTGGAATCAGGATTTTCAAATTGTGTAAATAGATATCTTTTATTTTTAGACATTTTGAATAATTACTGCGGTAAATATTTTATTTACCATGGTTAAGGGTAAATCCGGTAAATAAGGGTTAAAAATAATATTATAATAATACTAAATTACCCTAAAACGTGTCTTAACCCTATTGGTTGATAAATGGTCGACCATGGGAATCTTTGGGTCTATTTTGGGACCCCATGGATCCACATGTAAGTGATAGTGACACTTTATTTTAATTAAGTCAAAATGAATACAAAAATGACACAAGCATATATCTTTTAGAACAACAATTGTTATATAGGGTTATATAAGTTGGATTTTAGATTATAAATATTCATTAGAAATCTAAAAAGATTTCCTACATAATGCTATTTAATTTATAATTTTTAGACATTAAATAATTTATTTTATTTATGACACAATGATGATGCAATAATTACCATAATAGTGAAAAATTAAAATAATTGATATTATAAATACCCAAATAAATATAATATGAAACTTTTAATGAATTAAACTAATTTTCTATGATAATATGATATATTAGGATTTATTTAATTGACTTTGTTCGAAGTAATCAATCTGTTATGAGTTTCACAAAAATCAACTACTGAATAGTGACAAAATTGACATAAAAGAGTTCTTAAAACAAATATTATATTATTAATTGATATTTAATTCCTAAAAATCTAAGGTTCGGCCAAGAGACTTATATCATGATAGGTTCATCATTAATGGACCACTTGGGGGTCTCTTGGATGTATGTAGTAAGTTTATTAACCATATTATATAAAAATACAAAGAGACATTGTAAAAGTGAAACTAATTAACTTAAAGTTAATACTTAAAGATAAGGTTAATATAAGTACCCAAACCTGTCTAAATTCTATTGGTTGAGTTTTTTTCGACCCATCCCCACCTTAAACTTTGAATAGTCAACTTTGGAGCCATTAGAAACCGAATATGAATTTATTATAAATTAATATTTCTAGCTTTTCCAAAGGAGCCCCTCACCCCTCTTATAAAAGGGCACTCCTCCTTCTCTTTTCTTCACACCTCTAAAGCCTTTTGGTTCGGCCACAGTCTGCCCAAATACTATCCCAACATCCCTCAATACAACCTAGAGGCCTTAGTTTGATCAGAAATCCAACCTAAGGAGACCTTTTGATCAAACAAAAAGGAAGAACCCGAAGAAGAGGTAATGATTTCACCACCCTTTTCTAAGTTCATTTCTTCTTCCACTTCTTCTTCCTTTGTTCTTACCATTCTAAAATAATAACTCCAGTATCTCACATATACTGTGATGTTATTATAAATATGGTACAACCATATTCATTATTCTATCCACCCTTTGAATAACATGTCACCATACGTGCGTATGTACGGCTTACCGTCTCCACGTCGTGGTGTAATTGTTATTCAATATAATATTATTTGGATGGGTATAATAATGATGTGTAACTCATGTAAATAATAAATATAACATGTTAATTATTCTGTGTATATGATATACCATCCATTTATATATTATTATAATATCAAAAGAATGATATTGTCGCTCGTGCGTACGTACGGACTACCGTCTCCACGAACGCGATGAGATTCATTCTACATCGTATCCATTCAAGTATAATTATCATTTGTTGATTTAAAAATGATGTTTAAGGACTGGATATCATTCTGGATATGAATAAGATACAACAACCATGGCTTATGTAACAAAACATATAAAAGAAAATGAGTAAGTTAACTCCCGAAACGACGATAATTCTAAGATATTATTAATAAAGCAATGTTAAAAGATCATATATGATATCATATTAATGTATATTATTCTTGTATAATTTAATAACAATTATTTCACCATTATACAGGAGGTTAACCGACCCCAACAAAGGAAAAGTACAAGGTAAGGGTTATTTCACAATCTCTTCATTATCCGAGGTTGTTTATTTGTAATAATCTACTGGGATCTCTTTATCATCCACATCCATGTTTCTTAAAAATGCATTTCAAAACATTTTTACTATTTACTAGAATATGAGTTAAATTCATTTATACCCTTTTTGACTTTTATAAGTGGTTTATAAAGGAATCTTTCGGTCGTTTTCAAAACAAAGTCCTTTTTAACCTTTTCGACAGAATTAAGGTAAGAATGTTTTTTTAACTTATACGGCGGGTGCGGCTATTTTCCGCCGTTATAAAATCTTCAAAGCTTCCCTTACAAGCTTATAATAATATTTTCAAATAAAATGTTTTATTTTATATGGATCTTAAATTATTTCAAAATAAAAGGAGATATTTCTTTAAAAAGAATTTTGATTTCATCTATGACAACATCCTTTGATGGATTTTAAGATTATTTGAAGTTGATTTATTATGATACAAAACTTCTATATTGTATTGAAGGTTTTGTGATATGTTTGACTGTGGATGTGCTATTTTTATACCATTCATAGTTTATGGTGAAAGTATTGACATTTCGTATTCTAGTTTTAATACGAATGTTTATGTTATGTTTAAACCTTTTCATATGGGAATGCATTGGACTTAATATGTGACGGGTGGATCCCGCTATAGCTCCTCGATGCATCGGTAGGTCTCATGAGACAAACTTGTGTCTTGGCACAAGGCCTTGACAAAATCTTATTTGTAGTCTTGGCACGAGGCCTTGGCTATGTGGTTATGATAGTCTGGCATTATGCATTCCAACATTATGAAAGTGGTTATTGATTTTTGCATGTGATTATTCGATTAGTAGAATATCCATGTGAATAAGTAAATGGAATTATTTCATTTTATTTATGCCATACCATGTTGAAAGTTCATATTTAAAAGGCTTTTGTTTTAGTTATACATTGCCTTAAATGTTTATTCTTATTTATGAAATTTTCCGCTATATTGATATCCTTACTGGGCATTTGAGCTCACCCCTTTTCTTTGTTTTATTTTTCCCAGGAAGTGAAGATGTAAGTTATGAATGACTTGCAGGGATATTATGAGGGGATTATAGTGTGGACTGTGGAAACATTATGTTGTTGTAGTAGTTTTTCATTTTATGATGTAATGTAAAACTTATGAATATATCTAGTGTTTCCAAGGCTACTAAACCAATCGGTCTTTCGAGATTTGATCTTTCTTGTGATCATGCCAATATTACGAAGTAATGCACCGACTCTGGGTAGCTAGGGTCGGGGCGTTACACCATTATACTATGTTGATGAAAAAATGTTTAAATAAGTCTTAAACTGGAAGGATAATGATCATAGTGTAAGTGTTTATGGTCAATATGTGTTGTTTCATGAAAAAACATTAATTTTTAGAAGATCATGCATGTGGTGGATGTATTTTTTGGGGAAAACAACCAATAATGTTTCACAAGGACCTAATTTATAGAATTTTGGCCTAGGATGCATAAATATTAATAAAAAATTGAGCTATTTAATTTGGAAATTTTTTTTAGATGTTTAATGTTTCATACATCTCGTTTCTCAGTTTTGTACCATGATCTCTTCAAAGATCGAAGTGATTAAAATATTGATGATGGTAGATTGATTGAAGAATTAATTAAACATATGTAAGAAAGAGGAGACCATGTAGTAGTTATTTTTTTAATTAATATGAGATAATTGTGGAGTAGTTTTGGATTTTTTATTGGATGTTTAATTAACACATAATTTTCTTTCCATATTTCATGTTTATGGGTGAATAAAATCCATATTTCAGGAAAGAGAGATTCATCAGTAGGTATTGTTAAACATTTTACTATTTAATGATCTATCATTATTTGAAAAATAGTTTGGTTCTAGGAAAGGGGATGGATGTTTAAAGGGATGGAACCCATTAAGGATCTAAACAATAAGAGAATAATTTTTGTACCTATAGAAAAGTGGAATAGTTATTTTGTACTAGTTTTGGAAAGTGAAGAAGAGAGTTTTTCTTATGTGTTTTCCCAATAAGTGATGGAGCAGCCCAGTTGTACTTCAATAGATAATTTATTAAAACATAATAATCCATTCTAGTAAGGTGTTTCTAGAGAATGGACCTATATACCTATAAAAAATAAGGTGATCCTTTCCAATAGTAGTGAACTGATAAAGGAACTTACAACAGAGTGACCCCTGGGATGCAATGAGATATCCCTAAACCATTTATAAGAGGAGTGATCCCTATGATGTCAAGTGATATTTTTAGTGATTTTGTTAATGAAAAAATTTCAATACCTGATCACTTGAGTAGCACAATGAGGGTGAACTAATTAAATTACCATGCACATACTCACTATATAAATTTATGCCAAAAAATAAAGAAACCTAATGAATATTCTATTAAATAGAATATCAAGTGACCCTAATGGTTGATTGGACAAGATATATAAATTGAATGTGGGATAATTAAAGGAGAATGTTTTTTAACTTTCTCAATTATTTTCATGCCCCAATTCAACCTCTCAGGATAATGTTATGATAATACCCTTTTTGGGGACTAATAAGTTTTTACACCATAACCTTGTAAATTATTTAATTATTATTTTTCATGATATTGGATCCTTTTTTCATGGTTTTGTTTCAGCCCATATTTTAATTTTTGAGTTTTGGAAGCCCTTAGGTGGGTGTTTGTTGAAAATTGGAAATTTGGTTCTTGGAATCAGGTGGTTCATGGTTGACGCATGAATAGGGGAAACCATGAACCCTCCCCTTGATGATTTTTCACCTCATGGTTTGGAGTCTAGGGATTTGCTCATAGCTTGTGCACAATTTGGGAATCCATTTGGAAACCCTTATAGTATATCTCTTGAATCATATGGTGGAATTTTGAATGGATGGATTAGGGTTTGGTAATCCATACTACTAGGTTGTGCGGTGTGAATCTTTTCTATAGAAGGGTGCACATGGTTGGAGCATGGTTTTTTAAACTGTGTGGTCAAACCATGTGACATAACTAGATAATTATAATTTTGAAATTCCATGTTTTCCCTTTTATATTTAAACCATCTTTCAGGTTCTCCCCCCCTTTCTCAACCTAGGTGGCCTATGTGGATCTTGAAAACCCTATAACCATACTCTCTACCCTCTACTGAATCCCCTAGAAGGTTTATAAGGTGATTTAATGTGATTTTTTTGTCAATTTACCCTCTTCCATTCCTCCTATATTGGTGTCTTGGTATTTTATGGAAAGGGATATCTTTTGGTTGAACCCTAGAGGAATAAGATGATTCGTGTGTAGTTTTCTTGGATTTTAGGGTGTGTGGTTTGTCACTTAGGCCTGGTTATTCTGTCTCTTGACATTTTATTTCATTCAAACATTGTTGAGGTTCGTGTTTCTATCCATTAAATTTCTGTAACATTCAATTTTATTCTTGAACTTTCCTAAATGATTTAAAAACGTGGTTCTATTTCTTTTGATAAATTTTCATGATTTGTTTTGGTGTTTTGAAGATGGTAAATGGCTGCGAAATGGATTTCCAAATTTTTTATTTAATTATTCAAATATTAAATGTTTGCACAATGTTTGATAAAATGTCAATTAATCTTTTCATGTGAAATTTGGTGCTTTGGGTAGATTTTTCCCATCTTTATATTTTACTAATGTTATTACATTATGAGTTGGGTGTTATATATGTAATTGGGTGACCTTTATGGTGTGACCCTTATGCATGGATTATTGTGTTAACTATGAATGGCTTTTTGTGTTGATTTTAAATAAATTGATGTTTCTTTAAACAGCGTTTCAATGATTTTTGAAGGTCAAATAATGGTAGAATGTTTTTTAAAAAGGAAATTTATTTTGTTTAAATTATGATGAGTGTTTGTGCCTTGTAAAATTGATATATATGTCGTGTGATTGATATTAGTGTTGTGAAATGTCTTTCTAAAAAGAATTTGGGGTGATTATGAAATAAGAGGTTAATTTTACCATTAAAAGGTATTGATCTCATGTGTGTGTTTATGTTGTTTTTCCAAATAAGTTTTATAAATTGAAAGAGTGGTGTGAAATTTGTTTCTAAATAACCTTTGTGCTTTGTGAGATTTTAAATGAGGTTTCAAATGTTTTATTTGATACTTGGAAGTTTGGAATTTTGAGATATGTCTTGATGAATGGTTGGATCAAGGGACCATTTTTCTCTTTAGACACATTTGGAAACTAATATGATATTAGTGTCGGTTTGAAATTTTGTGATGTGACTTTTTTAAAAAATGTTTAAAGGCTTTTATGTAAAGGTCCATGTGAAAGTGGTGTTTAGGTAGACTTCGAAAATGGCTTTGTAAATGTTTTTGGATTGGGAGTGTTAAAGGACTAGATGAAACTTTGTGTTATCATTGATTTTTTTTATTGATTTTTTATGATGTGAAGACACTATTGGAACCTTGTTATATTTAGAAAATTTGTTTTGGATCCAATGATTTGTATAGGCCGAGGTTGAATCTTGTAATTTTTTGGAAAATGTATTGAAACATGGGTAGCGTGAAGGATTAGTTGTCATTTTATAATGATTTGGAATGTGGGTTTTTATGTAAGTGGTGATTTCCATGTGTACATTGATTGTTGGGTCAATTTGAATTGTTAAAGTTATGATTTTATCGTGTGGTTTTGATGATTGGAATGCATGTGATAAAGTGATGATTGATGTGATATAGGCAATGGAAATTGAGAGAAAAGGTAATCTTAGGGATCTATATGGAAAATAAAGAACTATTACAATAGTGATTCAGATGTGGAATGCCCAGATTCATCTAGTGGATATATTATATTTGACTTTGAAGTGGAAAATCCTAGATTCACATAGTATCATTTACGCTTGCAATGATAACTAAAAATATGATCTGATTGAATACCACTAGGACCATGGTATGATCCCTCCTAGTGTATTGTTCCCAATAATGCTATCAGTATTCGATTATTAAATAGAGACCATTATTCCCTTGGGATGATCCCTCCTAGTGACATGTGCATGAGAAAGCTATTGGGATTTGAGTTGGAAAATATAGATTACTGATGTATGTGGTTCTTGGTGACTCACTTGTACTAGTTACCCATAAGGATTTCCCATGGTATTTTCTTAAATTATTATGCTTATGTGATGTGGTTTCAGCCATCAGTATACAGTGGTCCACATGTATGTTTTATTGTCAATGAATGTTAATTTGAGAAATGGGTTTATTTAGAGTCTTTTATTAGAGATATTTTGGAAGTTCACATGATTAATATCTTTAGTATTTGTTTATTTTTGTTGTTTATTTGGATTTTAGGTCTTCTATTTTAATCCATTTTTCATTATTTCCTTCTTTTAATCCTTGACCCCTTTTAATTACTTGATATGGATTTTATTTAGATTTTATTTTTGGATTGGTTGTGGAAGTTGAAATTTTTTTAAAAAGGAATGATGTGTTAATTGTTTTAAAAAGGGAATTTCTAGATAGATATATTTACTTTCTATAATTCTTTTAAAAACTTGTTTTTATAATTTTATTTCATACTAGTGTTTTTGGACTGTTCAGGAAAGAAAATTCATGGAAAATGTGGTGATTACCTACTAAGCTGTTGAAGCTCACCCCTGACCTGTGCCACTAAATGTTGGTAAACCCG
Source organism: Viscum album (assembly GCA_963277665.1). Taxonomy (NCBI): domain Eukaryota; kingdom Viridiplantae; phylum Streptophyta; class Magnoliopsida; order Santalales; family Viscaceae; genus Viscum; species Viscum album. The sequence continues at coordinate 103,865,065 of OY728156.1, forward strand.
ACCTATTTTGATAGTTCTTTTATCTAGTTTGGCTCATATTTAAAAAAATATTTCTTTAGATGTTGGTGACCAAGAGGTCACATATTTTTCTTATTAGCATGGTCTAGTTTTAGTTTTCTATTCAGTTCTATTTTGTACAGATTTTTTCAAGACGATTTTTCCATATATTGACATTATGTTATTATCAATTATGTTGTGTGTTCATTTTTTTTGTTTATCCTCATAATGTTTAGAATAACTATTCCCATATAAATTGTTTTTATGGATGAAACTAGTTTCAATCCTGTGGGGATTGGGATCTACCATTGGCCCATTTCTGAGATCAGGATGGGTGTGAGGTTGGATGACATCCCACCATTTTTCATCAAAAAATTGTATCAAAGAAGGTTATAGTTATTTGTGGTGTTAGGTAGATTAGACATTAGAAATATAAAGACTCAGTAGATTGGTATGGGAAATAATTCATGAAATCCTTCTTCTTTGGATCCTCAAGTTTCTAGAAGAAGTCTGAGGATTGAATCATTTTTAATTTTTTTTAAAGTAGGGAATCACAATGGAGGTGATCTGGTTTCATGTTGTGATATCATATGGAATAATGACCCATGTTGATTCATATTTCATGGTTCAACATCATCTTAGTTTTCAATGCCTACTTAGGTCAATGACTAGTAACTATGTCGTCATGTTAGGTAAGGACACTAGTTCCTCATTCTGGTATTTTGGGGTGAGATGTGTTTTGTTTTGGTTTTGATGGGTGTATGTCATATTTTTATACAATTTTTTTTTTTTGAAATGTGAATGATTTATTTTAGGTTTATTCATTTTTTAAATTTTTTTTAAAAGAGAAAGGGATTTGAATTGATAATTTGGTAAATTCTTAGGTTCAGTGATGAAGATGTACGTAGGAACCTTTGTAATTCCTTATATACGTTCTCATATGGGGGGTGTTTATATAAATTTCTTATTGTAACGTCTGTATTGATTATGTAAGTGGATGTTGATGGAAACATATTTGATGGTACACAGTATTCCATATGTGAGTTTTTGACATTAAAATTTTATCTTGGTTTTCCAAAATGGGAATTTGATTGGAAAATGACAGTGGGGATTGTATTTTCCTGAAAAAGTGGATTCTTATTCTATTGAAATGGATTTCAGATTTCATAGTGGAATTTTAATAATGAAGTCTGAAATTGAAACAAAACATGGATTTTTGATAATGGGATTTTTTGTTGTACTTCTGTGTGTTTGTCTTGTGGTCATATTGTTTTGGATCAAGATTTTCATTTTGGTTATATTTTCAAGATGATGTTGAACCTGATTTTGTGACCTTTATGTTTCTTAGAATATTCCTCTTAAAAAGGTCCGCAAAATTACTATTGGATCTTATCCAGTTTTATTCTTTTTCAGTTTTCCTAGATTTCATGGTTATCGAGGTCCTTTAATGGAAATGTGATGTCTTGAGGAAGTTGATTGCATCATTAAATTGTGGGGAACTTCTGAAACTATCAGGGTGAGTTTTGTTCAGGGTTTGTTTGATGGTCCATATTTGGATCAAGGTAAGGTAATTTAGACATCAACAATTCATGTTGAGAAGACATGGGATATGTTTAAGTCCTATTTTGGTCCTATTTTTTACACACTAGGTAGTGAAGATGATGAAAGTTGAAGAGATCATGGGTGCTCTGTAAGGCTAGTGGCTAGTGAAGTCATATGTTGACTAGTATAGGGAGATGGCATATTTATCATTAGATAGATTATCACATGATCTACTAGAAGATACTCCTTTTTTGGGGGTTCTTTGTCCAGACATCAAAGTGTGATTCATTTCATCTGATATATTTTAGTTAAAAAAATTGTTAGATGATGCGTTTTAAACCTAGTTGGTTTCTAGAATGCAAGAAGTTGTAAACCCGGTGTCTCATTTTTCCCATAAAGGTTCCACATATAGTGAGAGGTGTATTGTAGAAAAACTTGTTCTAAGGGGTCTTTATAATTTATTTTTGTCCCTCATTTATTTTACCAATCTCTCGTGTGTTTTCAATGTGGTCGGTTTGGGTATTCAAGGTTTTCTTGTCATAGTCCTCCAAATACTTTTTGTCATTGTAGTTGTCTAGGTCATATTGAATAGTTTGGTTAGATGCATTTTCCAAAGAAAAAGTCTTCATCATATGGTGTCAGATTCTCGCTATGAGGTAGTAGATGCGCCAAACATCCGTGATCTAGCCATAAACACTAGAGTGAAGCTCTTACATGGTCAGGAACCACTAGGGATGTGGGAAAACTAAGCCCAAATTTTATCTCCTATATTGGGGTGGAGATGTTTGATGTTTCCTTATTTTATAATTTCTTATTTTTAAGACCATCTTTTCATTAAAAAAGTGAGATAGACCTCTTCCATCATAATCTGAGTGACTATTATTATCTAAATGTGTATATTAAATTGATTGTTGTATCCTCATTGTTCATATCACTTGTATGTGTTAGATTGGGTTTTAATTTGTGTTAATTTTTTGACATTGAGCCTCGTCAAGTTGTTGAATTGTGGTTTTGGTTCATTTTTTTAGTTTGAATCACTCCCATGGAATTTTCTCCTTGTGCTTGGGTTTTTGGGTCCAGGTTGGGAGATCCAAGTTTTCCTTATGGTGGGTTTTCCAATTTGGTGTGTTCATGTTAGAGTTTCAATTTTGGGGGTGGAAGTTGAGTTCTTGTAGTGGGGAGAACCATTTCCTGTTATCCCAATGTTCTTTGTACTATGATACCCTCTATAATGGGATGAGTGTGTATTTTGAAGTGGAAGGTCACTAGAAGGTTCATAGTTTTGTTCAACTTAATTGGTATTGGAGACTCATCTTTGTTTATCTATCAACTAGGTTACTTTCTAGGGGATGGAAGTTTTTTGTGGGGATAATTTTCACACCGACACCTTGTGAAGTCCTTAATTTTATTCTTTTCTGGATATTGGATCTTTTGTTCAAGGTTTGGGCAGATCTGCTTCATGAATTTTTGGGTTTTAGATGCTTTCCGGGGAGTTTTTATTGAAATGTGTATGTTTTGGTCTTGGAATCATGTGGTGAAAGGGTAGCTCAGGGTTATAGGGAAACCGTCCACCCTTGCCTAGGTACTCATGAAGATCACTGATTAGAGTCTGGGGATTGGCACATGGATTGCACACATTTTGGGAAATCATGCGGTAACCATGCAGTATGGATCTGGAATCAGTTAGTGGTTCTTGGAATGGTTCGAATAGGTTATTGTAAACCATACATCCAGACCATGAGGTGTTCCCCTCTTCTCAAGTAGGTTGTGCACGATTGGTTCACCATTTTTTAATTCATGTGACCAAAACGTGCAGCTTACCCAGACTCTTAAAAATGTAAAATAAAAAGTTTTCCCCAAAGATCTGTTGGGATCTCATCCACTTTCTTAACCTAGGAACACCATGGTACTCTAGAAAACACTACTCCCTTTCTTTCCAACCTCCAATGAATTCCTTTAAAAATTCTTATGATGATTTCTTTTACATTTGTGTGTGTAAATTTTCTCTTTTTCCCTTCCTATTTTATTAGTTTCATGGTGTTTCATACTGTGGGTTCTCTAATATTCAAACCCTAGAGGCAAGGGATGATGTTTGGGTTGTTTTGTTTCATATTATGGTGTACTGTTTGTCTTTTAGGTTTGTTTCTTCCTTCTACCTAAGGTTAGTTGAGTATTTACATCATTGGGGTAGGTGTTCCCATCCGTTTCCTTTCTAGAGCATTCCATCTAATGCTTGAGATTTCATAAATGATTTATAAATGTGATACAATTTCTTATGATACAATGATATAATTTGTTTTTTTGTTTTAATAGTGTAAAATGGGTGAAAAGTGGCTTTCAAAATATTTTCATTAATTATGAAAATGTTATATGTAAGAATGGTGTTTGATAAAATTCCAATTGAACTCTTAAAGAAAAATTTGTGATTTGGGTAGTGTTTTTCCCTGGTTATATTTTTTTTAATGTTATTGTATTATGATTTGGGAGTTATATGTGGAATTGGGCGAGAATTATGGTGTGACACTTATGCGTGGCATGTTGTGTTTATTTAAAATAAAGTTTTGTTTCGTTAAAAGGTGTTTCATAGCCGTATAAAGTGAGCACGTGTGGGAAGATGGTTTTTGACAAGGAAATTGATTAAGTTTCAAGTATACTATGTTTTTGTTCCCTATAAAATTGTTCAATATATTATGTGAATGATGTTAGTGTTGTGATATATGTTTCTAAAAAGGATTTAGTTTTAGAATGAAATAAAAAAGAGTTTTTCCATAGAAAGAAATAGATCTGATGTGTGTTTTTCTATTGTGTTTATGAATGGGTTTTATGAATTGTGAAATTGGTGTGAAATGTGTTTCAATATGGATTTGGTTAATTATGTGATTTTAATTGTGGTCTCAAAGGTGTTCATTGAAACTTTTCTATTAGGGATTTTGAGAAACGTCTTGATGAATGGTTGGCTCAGAGGATCATTTTACTCTCTAGAATCACATGGTAAAAAATGATATAAAGTCATATTTAGAATGTTATGATCTTACATGGGTTTTAAAATGTTTATAGTCTTATTTTGAATGCATCATGTGAAATTTGTGTTTATGATGTATTTGGAAATAGCTTTGTAAATGTTTTTGGATTGAGAATGTTAAATTTATGGTTTTTACTTTGTGTTCTCATTTAAAAGTTGTTCTTGCTGTGTTATGTTGTAATTGACTAGATGGAAGCATTTTATATTTCATCAATTGGTTTTGAATCCCATGTGATTTATAGGATGGGAGGGCATCTTGGCATGTTTTTGAAAAAATAATTGAAACTTGGGTATCATAAACGACTTGTTTGTATTTTAAAATGATTTCGAAAGTCGTTAAATTTATCAAAATAGGGGTTTCCATGTCATCCTTTATTTTTGGATCAGTTTGAATTTTGAAAGTGGTGATTTACTCATGTCATTGTGATGATTGTCATGTGCACTATTAAGTGATCATTGATGAAATATGTGAAATGTAAATTGAGAAAAAATGTAATCCTACGGATTTAGGTCAAAAACTAGAAATATTATGCTAGTGATGTGGAAGTGGCATGCCCCAATACATCAAGTGTGTTGATTTTAGTTGACTCATAAGTTGAAAGGTATAGATTAAATTTGTTGGACTTATTCTTACAATGATAACTAAACATGTTATATGATCAGAGACCATTTGACCATTGGGATGATCCCTCATTGTGGCTCATGCATGATAATAATGCTGGTATTGGAATATTATCTAGGGAAAGCTAGGAACCTTTGATGATCCCTTCTAGTGAATCACGCATGGTAATTTTGGTGGTAGTTGGGTCAGAGTACATTGATCACCAAGGTAAGAGGTTCTTAATGACTCACTTGTTCTTGTTTCCCATAGGGAAGTCCCATGGTTCTCTGATGCAACAAGATTCTTATGTAATGTGATGACAATAATAAGTATATGATGTACCATGTTTATATTTTATTTTAAATGAAATTTTATTTGATAAATGTGATTCCTTGGGAGTTTTCTCATTGATATTTTTAGGAAGTGCCCATTTTTACTATCATTATGTTCTTTTTATTTCTGATATGTTTTTGGATTTTAGCTCTACTAGTTTATGCTAGTTTTTTATGTTTCCTTCATTTTATCCTTATCCATTTTTGATTACTCGGTATGGATTTTATTTGGGTTTTGTTTTTAAAATGGGTGTTTAAAGGGAAATAATTTTGGAAAGGAAGGTTGTGTGTGTTGTTTTAAAAAAAGATTTTGTGGAAAGACATATTTACCTGATATAATTGTTTTAAAAACCTGTTTTCTTAATTTATTTCAAAACTAGTTTATGTGGAATATTTTGGGAATCAAAATGCATTGAATATTTCAGGATTTCCTACAGAGTTGTTAATTCCAACACCCGAATTTTTTCAATAAACATTGGTCGACCTAAGATATCTTAATAGTGATGGTTTCTAGTTTCGCTGCTCTTGGATAATGTTAGTTTTGTGGATGGTGGTAACCAAGATGTCACATAGTGTTTTTGTTGGCATGGTATAGTTTTATTTTTTTATTTGGTTCTATTTTTTTAGTTGTTGTATTTGGATAATTTTCCGATTTATTGAGATTGAGTTATTCTTATTTATGTTGTGTGTTCGGTTTTTTATTTTATCCTAGTATTTTGGGTGAAATAATTCCAATGCAGATTAATTTGATTCCCATGACTAGTTTCGAGACTATGGTGATTGGGAATGCCCTTTGGGCCATGTCTCAGATCGGGTCAGGTTTTGGGTTGGATAAAATAATAGCCAATTTCGTGACATAATTGGTACTAAGGGGATTAGGTTGTCTTTGGATTTTTTATTTCATTGGAATGATGTAATTTTTTTTTGGAAGATTTCAACAATAGTGAAGGCTCCATTATTTGATGGAAATAATTTCAAATCACTAAAAATGATTTCATTTTATTCATGGAAGGTCCCCTTAGAGTTCTTCGATAAGTTGTTGAATATAGAATTGTTCTTTTGATCCAGTAGATGGTTATATTTTAAATAGATAAAAGAAACTTTTTAACTAACCCTCAAAATAAAGAGGCATTAGAAGAGTCCCTTAAGGTATTATTTCACAAAAATCTGAATTATTGAATGTTTTAAAAAGACATGTGGATGATTTTTTTTTGATTTTATATAAAATAATAATGGCCCAGTGAGAGATGCCATACGGAAAAAGGTAAATATATGAATAAGAGGAAATAATCCCGGAAGCTATGTGCTATAGAACAGTTAATATCTAAGTTCAATATATAGAAACCGTGTCCTTTTACATATAAATTTACATAATTTTAAGCATTATTATACATCAGAGTACAAGCCAAGGACCTAAGAGTCAAGTGTCTTATAAGACAAGGTTCATAAAATAAAAAAATGGAATTAAAAAAATGCTTTTTTATTTAATCATCAAAAAGATTTTCTAACATCCTTTGAGCCCTTACCTATAGATAGGGTACCCTGGGGATCACATGAACAAAGGGATGAGATAAAATCCTAGTAAAAGATTAAATATAAGAACAAGGCTTTTGACAATGGTTAGCTATCATGACATACTGATATAAAATGGAATATTGAATCATAAAATATAAGCATGGGATCATATTAACATGAATTCATAGCATTGTGGTAGTAAAATAAATCATGAATTTAGTAGCTGTCAAGGCTGATTTCACATAAAAAAGAACAAGTCATGGTTAACCCCCAAGACCATTGCACATGGTAGCATGAGTCAAGGCTAACCGCCAAGTCTGTTTCCCATAACGTCTCATGAGACAAAACATTACCCAATGCATTGGAGATCTATCTAGGCACACTCATATTAAGATGTTTAGGAATATTATTTACACATAAATAGTCATAAATAATCAATCATACATAAACATAAGGGAACCCTTGGAGTGAAATGGGTATCACATTCTTGTCATAAAGCATAATGAATGGGCATATCATAAAAGTGTCCATGAATGAAACAAATTAAAATAGATTTGGAAATTAATAAGGTAAAATAAAAACATATCATGGTAAGTGAGGTAAAATAGAAGTGTTAACATGTATGAAGAGTATTTAGGAAATTCATAGCATTAAACCATTTTAGTTTGGTTTAAAGGAAAATACTAAAAAGAATTTAAAATTAAAATGGGGATAATCTTTTATATAAAACCAGAAGTGAGACAAGAAGGTTTTCATAATAAACGAATTATTTTATAACATGAACGATGGCTTAAAACATATGGTATAGTTCACATGAAAATGGAAAAAAATGGGATGTTCCTTTAAAACGATTTTTTTATTGGAACTTACTGAGGAGGGAATCACATAAAAGCTTGTATATTTATAAAAGGGAACGAAGGATGGATCTTGAAACATGAGTTTTTATCATATAAACAAAATTTACAGGTTTTACATCAAATTAAAATAAAAATTCATTTGGGGAAAGGAAAGACAGATCATCCCAATGGAATAATTGTTGTTCAAGTAAAATCCTATACGGAATATTGACATTGTATCGAGTGTAAATATGAGGACATGATGATAGTGAAATAGATTTATAATTTTTTCTAAATAATTACAGAATTATGGAAATGTTTCTAAATCATACCCCATCATTATTAATTATACATAAAATGGCATAACATATAATAGATTATTGAATAAATATGACAAAGAGAGGATCCCTTACCTAAAGTCTGATGGTGTTCCCCCTTGATATTATTGACCTGAATAAAAACATTAAGTTAATTAATTAATAATTCAAGAACCCCATTCACATGTAAATGATTTTTTATAACATTTTTGATTTCATTAATAACCTTTTTGATTGGTTATGAGGTTCAATTTCATTTTTTGGGTCCATTTGTTTCCTTGGTTTTAATGATCAGTTCACTTATATTCATGTTCAGATAGACATGTATTATGAGGGTGGTTGCCTAGAATATAAGTTATATTTTATTATTTAAAATTCAAAAGGTTAACTTGTTTTAAATTTAATTTGGTTACTTTTAATGAGGTTGAATCGTAATATAAAACTTTAGAGACAACCTTTTGGGTTAATTGGCGGCTTTTTACCATAATGAACACATTTTGTTTTATAAACCAAGACCATGTGTAAAAAAAGATTCCATAACCATAGATGAGACAAAATAATTATTTTATATTCTTTTTCAACCTAAAAAATTGTTTTAGGACCAGAATTGATGGTATTTATGAAAATTGAAAACCCTTCATCCTTGAATGTGGTAAATTAACACATCTCAAATGGTGTGTTTAGTACTAAAATAACATAAGGATAAAGGATAGATGATAATAACTTATTCCTTTATCATAAAAACATTAGTGTAAATGTAACGTATTGTAGTTTTAATAAAATTTGTATGAGGATAGGTAAGGATAGTTATGAAAACAAATTAACTTGAAAATTAATTGAAGGAAAAGAAAAGTGGAATTTACCTCCTGATTCAATCACCCTTGAGAGCCTCTTAAAAAGAGAGGATTTGGACTTTTGAGGAGACCAAGGAATGATATACATATGGGAGGATCTTTGGTAGAGATTTTATCATAATTTAGGGAAGTAACTAGGCTTCATATTAGTGAAGAGAAAAGGAGAGTGTCAGTGGTTTTTATAGTTGGGGGGGGGGGTGGAGGGTTTTCTTAACATTATAATCATTAGTTTAATATTTTTCCATAAGACAAGAAATATTAATAATTATTGTGACCAAAAAAAGTAATATGTACATGTTATTTCAAACTAATGACCATTTATATCATCCATGACTCAATCATGAGGCAGAAATTCAGCTTTTAGCTTTTATTGTGAATTATAATATTTTACTATTCATCAAAAATTCAAGTATTTCAGAAAAATACCAAAACTTCACCCTAATCATTATACAATGTGTAGAATCAAAAAATGAACACCGATTTTAAAATATAATTTTCTAAATATTAATAATTAAATTATTAATAAAAATTATTATTTACTTGAAAAATATATAGTTTAAAACTATAACTGATTTTATAATGCCTTACAAAAATACATAAGGTCTTATAAAATTATCTTAAAACCATAAGACAAAAAATTTATAATTTATGAATAAATTTTTGGATAATAAATTCTCTTTTAAATTAATTAATTGATTTTAATTATTTATCTATGACTAACAAAAATACCAATACATTTACTATGGTCATATTATCACTTATAAGATACCTAAATTTTATTTATAAATTCAAGGGTGAAGTTAATATTTTATTGGATGATTTAGTATTAACAAGGGTCATATTACTATTCATAAGGGTATCTTACTATTCATAAGGGTAGGTTACTATTTAATAAAAATGTTTATTCCATTAGACACCAAACATCTTACTGATCGAAACTGTGTATGTCAGATTTTCATAATTCAAATCACAAAAGTTACAATATTATGTTTAAAGGTCACATATTACTTTTTTTTTCATTTTATTGTGATTTCATGAGATTATATGACATAATTTTAAGTAGGGTATTTCCATTGATAAATAACTTGTTCGTTACATTATTCCCCTGTTATGAAATTTCTCCCTCAAAATATAGCTTTACATTCTATGTCATAAACAAGTGCAGGTACTTTTTCTACATTGCCTCCTCAAGTTCCCAAGTTTCCTAATCATACATATGGTTCCACCACAATAATTTTACCAGGTAAGTAGTCTTGTTAAATAGAACTTTATCTCTATGATCCATGATCATCACTAGTTTCTCCTCATAAGAAAGATCATTCTCCAACTATACCACCTCTGAAGAGAGTACATGTGAATGGTCAGGTATGTACTTTATTAACAGGGATAAACGAATGAAATTTTTTACTTTGGACATGGTAGGAGGAAGTTCTAGTTAATAGGCCACAACCCCGATACGATCAAGAATATCATTGGGGTCGATGTACCTGAGACTTAGGCTTCCTTTCTTCCAAAACCTCATGACCTTCTTCCATGGAGATATGAATTGAAATAACATGTCTATAAATTTGAATTAATGGTCCCATTGACAATTGACTACATAACTCTTTAGTCTACATTAGGCTACCTTGATGTGTTATTGGATTGTTTTCAACTTCTCCGCTATTTCATCGACCATTTTAGGTCCAATAAACTTACGCTCACTGAATTCATCCCAAAACGTTGGTGTTCTCTACCTTTTACCATAAAGGGATTTATATGGTGCCATTCTGATGCTAGAGTGGATAATGATGGTGTAGAATAATTCAACATGTTGAATATGTTAGTCCCATCCTCCTTTGAAGTCCAAAGAACATGCTCTAAAAATATCTTTCATTGTCTGAATAGTTTTCTCAGATTTTCCATTAGTTTTATGATTATAGGTCTTGTTGAATTTTATTTTAGTGCGTAGAGAATGTTTGAGATATTTCATGAACTTTTAGGTGAATAATGTTCCTCGATCAGATAAAATATATAGTGGTTATCTACACATCCTTACCACCTCTGTGATATATTTCTGCAAAATTTGATCCAATGAGAAGTCCTCTTGAATTTTGATATAGTGAGATGTCTTTGTAAGATGATCCACAATGACCCATATAGCATTGTCGCCTCTAAATGTCATAGGAAGTATAGTAAAAAAGTATATGGTGATTTTATCCTACTTCCATGTTGGTTTGGGTAGTGGTTTCATCATCCCATATGACATCGCTCTTCCAGCCTTCACTTGTTGACATTCCATGTACATTGATGTATAATTAAAAATCTCTTTCTTGATATTATCCCACCAAAAGTTCTCTTGAATATCTTGATACATCATTGTGTTTCCTGGGTGGATAGAGAAGTTTGGGCTATGTAAATCATTTGGAAGCACCTTATATATCTCTGGATTATATGGTACACATAATCATGACCCAAATCATACAACCCCTTCTTCATCAATCATAATTTCAGAGGATTTCCTATTTCAGATACCTTCCACCCTTTTTTGAATTTCCACTTCTATTTTTTGAGCATCCTTTATTTTCTACATGAGGGTTGTTTAAGTAATCATTTGAGAAAGGATTGATGAATTTACTCCCTTAGTGATTCCCATGTCCATCCTATGAAAATCTATGAAGATCAGATCCTTTTCAATTTTTATTATTGATAATGATGCAGAATACTTTCTATTTAGAGCATCTTCCCCCATATTTTCCTTAAAGATATGGTAGTGGATTGAGAAGTCATAATAATTGATGAGATCTATCTATCTTCACTGGTGCATATTAATCTCCTTTTGCATCAATATATATTTTAGAATTTTGTGATCAGTATATATTTTACACATCTCCCCATAGTGAAAATACTGCATGATTTTTAATGCAAAGATCACAACCTCAAACTCCATATCATGAATAGGTTAGTTTTCCTCTTGTAGTTTTATATTCCTTGAGGCATAGACTATCACTATATCATTTTTCATCATCACAGAGCCTAAGACCTTCTTTGAATCATCAATTTACACCAAAAATAGTACTTTACATGATCGGAGTGTGAGTACTAGAGAAGTTATTAGCCTCTTTTTGAACTCCATAAATCAATCTTCACATTCTTGAGTAAAGAAAAACATTACTCCCTTCAATTTCACATTGGTCATTAGGTTTGAAAATAATGAGAATAACTTCAAAAATCATCGATAATACCCAGTTAGACCTATAAATCTTCTGATCTCTATTATATATGTTGGCATGGGCAACCCTCCAATTGCCTTTGTCTATGATGGGCCCACATTTATCCCTTTTTTAGTGATCAAATGACCCAAGAATGATACTTCCTCCATCAAAAATTCACATTTACTGTACTCTGTATATAGCTTATCTCTTTGAAAAGTGTTTAACAAAAAATTCAAAATCTCCTCATGTTCCTCCTTGCACTTGGAGTATATCAGAATACCTTCAATAAAGACTACCAAAAATTTGTCAATGTAATCTATAATGACTATATTACTTAAATACATAAAAATTGAAGGAGAATTAGTGAATCTAAAGGGAATCACTATGAACTCATAGTGTCCATACCTCATTTGAAAGGCAGTCTTGGAAATATATTTCTTCCTCGCCTTTAATTGGCGATATCCCGAATAATGGTTCACCTTAGAGAGATAACTTGCTGCATGAATATGATTGATCAAATAATCAATCAGTGGAAGGGGATACTTTTTCATTATCATGATTTTATTGAGCTCATGATAATCAATGTAGTGGTTAATTGATCCATCCTTTTCATGATGAGGAGGTCTGGCACACCCCATGGTGAAGCACTAGGGCATATAAAAACATTCTCCAGATTATCCTATAATTGCTTGTTCATCTCTTCCAACTCTAAAATATCCATTCTATAAGGTGAATTTGATATAAGAGGAGATCCAAGAATATGTTCAATTGAGAAATCATCCTCTCGATCAGGAGAAAGGCGAGACAACTCTTCTAGAAATAAATCAGTGTAATCCTTCATGATGGGCATGTCTTGAATCATGATTCTATCCGTTGTCCCAAACATTTGGGATATATATTATTACTCCTAAGGAAGAAATATCCACACTTGAGATGATGATTCTAATTGATATTTGACTTCCTCTTCAAACATGTAACTAATTGGACGATGCTTTAGGATGTGAAGAGTGATCTCATTTTCCGGACAGTTGATGTTGGCTTGGTTTAAATATATCCAATCCATGCCCAAGATAATATCGAACACCATGGAAGGAAGTATGATGAGATTCAATGGGAAGTTTTAGTCAACAAATGTTTACCAAGGAGGAGTTATAAACCATGGATGCAATAATTTCCCCATTCATTTTTCTCACAAATAACATATCCTCCAAAATTTGATATGGTGTTTAAAAAGTTCTACTAAACTTGAAGGATATGAATGAATGTGTATAACTAGAATCAAATAGAAAATTTTCTATTAATGAATTAATGACTAGAATACCTATCACCACATCATTTTTCAGCTCCACCTTAGCAATAGTGATAGAATAAGACCTTCCATGTTTCCTTGGAGGTTGTTGTTGATTTCCTCTGGAAAACCTTATCTTAGGGAAATTGTTCGCATAATACCCTTACTCCTTCCAGTTGTTACACTATACTATATGCTGAGTGTTTATTTGAACCTTCATTTCTTCTTCAACATTAGTAGGATTCTTTATTTCCCCTTGGCAGTTTTTATCTAGATGTCTGATCTTTTCCCATTTGAAGAAATTCTTACTTCCCTTTACGCAGTTCCCATGATGCCTCTTCCCACAATTTTTACACGTGGGATGCTCGAGCTTCATTCCATCCTTGAATTATTTGCGAGAGCACCCAAATTAGATTCCATTTTTTTTCATATTTTCATCGATCCCACGATACCACTAATAGTGACCAATTTCCATTTCATCCTTGAGGGAACAACATACAATCTCCTCATAACTGTTGAAGTATCAAATCACCATTTATTTTCATAGGATCATCTTGAGTACTCTATAGAAGCAGTCCACCTTGATTTCTGTGTTCATGAAAAAGCCATAGGAATACATTGAAATCCTTGTAATGTTTGCTTGATAAACCCTGAGAGACCCATATTTCTTCTAATTGAGTATGAGTAATTCTATTTCCATCTTGATATGTAGGGTTTATGGTAAATATTTATTTTAAAACATTATATTGAATTCCTCCCAATCCATGTAATCAATTCCCTCTTGGGGATTTGTATTCTTGATCAGTGTCCACCACTGCTCAGCTTCGCCATCAAAACAACAGACCATCAGTACAACATTCTCTTCTTATGAGAACTGGAGGATAGAGAGTATCTTTTCAATGGAGTTAATCTACTATTCCATGAGGAGAGCATCAAAACATCCATTAAACACGAGAGGCCATTCCCTCATGAAGGATTCAATGACAACATTCTCTTTTTGTAGAAAAGGAGGGTATTCCAAATGATCTAAGTTATTACTCATAAAATGATCCAGTTGAGCCAGTACTGTCATGAATTTTTGAGCACCCATTCCCATCATATCAGGCATGTCATTAGGGTAATCTTTACATTATCTATCACATTTATTATTGGCACATGTTCTTCTATTTCCTTAATATCGTACAATTAATGTTCTTGAATACGTAGAAATTGATCCAAAAAATTAAACATAGAACATAAGAAGGATAAGTATATCCAAAATATTGATTCACTCACTTTCATTAAAGGTTATCATTTATTTATTTCAAAAATTATAATATTATGGTATTTTTTTATTCCCTTAATAATGGTTTTTATTGTGCTTATGAATTTAACAAAGAATATCCCCAGGAGTGTCAAACCAGGATTGCAGCAAAGCCTATTTCCATGCACCATTTCCAACATGATTCTAGATCAAAGTGGTGTTTTTGGGTTTTACCCCTAGAAACATCTCTTACAAAACCTCCACTACCTATTTGTATCCATACTAAGATGTATTTTCATGATAAAACACTTACTCTATACATACGAAAAAATGTGGATGTTTTCTTATAATTAGTATCATCATTATGGTTATTAATAAAATTCTCTATTCCCAATCTCCTAAAATAACTAGACCATCCTCTGATACCAACTATATAAAAAATATCCATTTAAATATAGATTTACATGATTTTAATTATAATTATACATCAAATTACAATCAAAGGAGGGAAAATTCATGTGTCTTGGAAGACTTGGTACATAAAACTAAAAACAAGGAACATAAAAAAAACAACTTTTTCAGTTAATAGTGATAATGAAATACTAACTTCCTTTAATCCCTTTCATCTACATATGGTACTATGGGGATCACATGAAAACATGGATGGGATAAAATCACAGTAAGGGATTAAACATAATAACAAGTCTTCAGCGAAAAGTGTTGATATCAAGACATAATGTTATAAAATGGAATATAGAATCCTAACATATAAACATGGGGTCATATAAACATGAATTAATAGCATTGTGTAAGAAACATAAATCATTAATTTATCATGATTCAAGGATCATTTCACATATAGGAGAAAAACTCTAGGTTAACCAAATAGATCATTTCACATGGTAGTACGAGTCATGGCTTACCACTAAGACCATTGCATATGAAGTCTCATGAGACTAAACATAACCCAATGCATTTGATAACTATATGGGTGCACCCATCTTAACATTTTCATGAATATTCATTCCACATAAATAATCATACATAATCAATCATACATAAACATAAGAGAAACACGTGGAGATATCTGGGTATCACATTCATGTCATAAAGCATAAACAATAGGCATATCATAAAAGTGTCCATGCAAAAAAGGAATTAAAGAATTTATGGAAATTAATAAGTTAAAATAATTGTATATCATGTTAAGTGATGTAAAACACAATTCACAACACGTAGGAAGAGTATTTAGGAAATTCTTATCCTTAAAACATTTTAGTGTTGTTTTAAAAAAATACTAAAAAACATTTAAAATTGAAAAGGGAATAATATTTTATATTAAACTAGAAGTAAAACAAGAATTATGTAATAATAAAATACAGACATTATAATAAGAAATTTGGATTAAAACAAATGTTAGTGTGAACATGAAATTGGGTAAAAATTTAGGAAGTTCCCTTAAAACTATTTTTCTTATTGGGAAGTATCGTGGTGGGAATCACTTATAAGCATGTATATCCCCAAAGGATAATGGGGGATGGATATTGAAACATGTTTTTATAGAATATAAATATAATTTAAAATTTCTGAATAAAAATAAAAGACAAATTCATTTTAGTAAAAAGAAATAAAGATCAACCTGATGAAATAAATGTGGTTCGGGTAGAATCCCTTGGGAATATCAGCATGATATTAGGTGTACTTAGGAAGTCTTAATGAGAGAGAAAAGGATTTGTCATATTTTTTAAATCATGAGATAATTATGGAGAATTTTATAAATCATTACTCATCATTATGAATTATACACAAAAGGGAATAACATCAACGATATTCTTGAATAATTTTGAGAAAGAGAGGATCCCTTACCGTAAGTCTGATGGTGTTCTCCAATTGATATTAATGACCTTAATAATCAGAATAGGTTCATTAATTAATTAATCCATAAACAATTTTACTTATAAATTATTTATTATATCATTTTTAGTTCATTGAAATTCATTTTGATTGGTTATAAAGTTCAATTTCATTGTTCTGGTCAGTTTGTTTCCTTTGTTATAATGATCAGTTCACTTATATTATTTTTTAGATACACATGTATGATGATATTGGATGTAAATAATTGAATTTATATTTTATTATTGAATATACCAAAGGTATAATGGTTGATGATTTAATTTGGATACTTGGAGTGAAGTTGAATCATTATATAAAATGTTAGTGACATCCTTTGGGTTAATTGGCAATTTTTGACTATAATGAACAAGTTTTGTTTTATAAACCAAAACCATGTGTCAATAAAGGCCCCATAACCATATATGTGACATAATACATATTTTATGGTCTATTTAAACCACAAAAATGTTTTCATGATTATAATTGAAGGCTTTATTTCAAATTGAAAACATATCGTCCTTGAATGTGTTAAATTAAAACAACTCAGATGGTTTCTTTAACACTAAAATAAAATAAGGATAAAGGGGAGAAGTTAATAAATTATAAAATTATCATAAAAAAATTACAATACATGTAAGGTACTGGATTTGACATAAAATTTGGATGAGGAGAGGTTAGGATAGAAAAAGAAAAGAAAAGAACTATAAAATAAAACGAAGGAAAAGAAAATAGAAATTTACCTATTGATTCAATCTTCCTTGAGAGACTCTTAAGGGGAGAGGATTTTGCCTTTTGAGGAGACAGATGGCTTGTAGTCGTGTAAGAGGATATTTGTGAGGGAATTTAGATGAATTTAGGTAATTCACAAGGCTTGAGAGGAGTGAATTGAAGAGGGGAGTGTGGGTGGTTTTTTTAGTGGAGGGGAAGAATGTTTTTGTAATATTATAATACTTAGTTTGTTATTTTCCCATAATATAAACAATATTAATAATTATTGTGACAAAAAACATTCATATGTGCATGTTATTTCAAACCAATGGAAATTGAAATCAACCATGACCCTATAATGATGCATAAATTCAGGTTTTAGCAATTATTGTGAATTATTGTATTTAACTTTTTATAAAAAAATCATGTATTTTAGAAAAATCCCAAAAATTACCCCTAACCATTTTTCAATCTGTAAAATTCAAAAATGATCTCCATTTTTCAAAAATAATTTTCTAAATATGATTAATTTAATTTTTAATTGAAATCAAAATTTACTTGATAAATAATGATTTTAAAACTATAACTGATTTTATAATGCTTTCAAAAATTAAATAAGTTCTTATAAAGGTATATTAAAACCGGAAGACATAAAATTGATAACTTATGAACTTTTTTTTAAAAAAAAAAAATTATTTTAAATTACTGATTTAATTTTAAATAATTATTTATGACTTAAAAAAATTACAATACTTTTACTATAGTCATATTATCACTTATCAGATGCCTAAATTTTATTTATAAATTCATGGGTGACGTAACTATTCATTTGAATGATTTACTATTCATAAGTTTCATATTCCTATTCATAATTTTATATTATTGTTCATATGTTTAGGGTACTATTCACCAATAATTATGTTTTCTCTATTAGACTCCAATCATGGTATTAATCACAATCTGGTATGTTAGATTTTCGAAATTCAAATAACAAAAGTCAAAATATTATGTTTAAAGTTTCATTGTACTTAGTAGTTCATTTTTTTGTGATTTAATGTGATTATATTACATAATTATAATAATAGAATTATCATTAATAAATCATTGGGTCGCTACACAATATAATTTCTAATTATAAACTTCATGTGGAGAAAATTCAGTGAAATTTCAGACTCTCTAAAAAAGATGAAAAGGATATATGATTCTAGTAAAAAATAAAAAACTTCATCAAGTTGATATAACAATGATTTATCATGAATTGAAAAAGATTACTAATATTGAATCCTAAATGGAGTGAAATATTCAATGTTTAAATATATGTACTTGTAAGAAAAATAAAAAATAGAAGAAGTGGTCCTGAATTCCAGAATTAAGTAAATAAGAAAAAACATGAAGTTGTAAAGTTGTATTGTAAAAACAATTCACCAATATATCTTAATGAAAAAATACATATCAAATTATTTATGGCTAGATTAATAACTATCAATACCCCAACTTGAATAATGGTGGCAATAAGGTATGTATTCTACTTCAAATATAAAGGTGACAACTTCTTAGTTGTAAAAAAATATTTTAAAATCAAAAAACTAGTGGAGATGATAAGAATAAATCAAAATAATAAATGGTAGAGTGAATGGTTACCAACCCGAAATATGGAAGAAAATATATGTTCAATGTAAGTTTGTAACCATAAACTAAAGTGGATCCAAAGTTATTCTATTGTGTAAAATTTAGGCACATCAAGAGAAGATGTTTTGAAGACGACAAACCCATTGTTGTGAGAATAAATCATAGAGTACCAACATTTCAATTAATGAAGAGGCTAAAAAAGTTATGATTATTATGGTATATGTTTCATTTTATTAAACATTGGTCATATAGTAAGTTATATTAATTGTATGTTTACATTGAACATCAAAGAATACATATTAAGATATTCCACTCTAATGATTTATAAAAAAATTCTTATCTAGGGAAATAGGAAAATTATGGTTGAAAATATGTTCAATGTTTTGAAGGATGATGAAGAACCTAAATTAAGGTTTTTTTCTATAACCATCAAATGAATTGTCATAAAAACTCTCCTGGAAGAAGTTAATAAGTGTTTATGAGAAAATTAAAGTGGATTTTTCAGTTATGAGATATGTGTAAATAAAAGAGAATCCACCCATCATGAAGAGGTATTCTAAGATTGATGTTGGTATAATCAATGAATTATATTACCAATGTGGTCAAAAAAACCAATAAGGGGAAAACAAGATGACTAAATAGAGAAGAAACCCAGAGTTAATATACAATAGTGATGGAACCCAAGAAGCTATGTGTTTATGGGCGTCCAATTCAAAAATCCTGGAAAATATCCAGCCAGGTAAGGCTAAAAATTATCATATATATGAAAAACATCTTCAAGTCATATCATTAAAGAGATATCCTTGGGAAACAAGATGATTATTTTTTATATAAAATAATAAAAATATCTTCAATAGATGATTTCATTCCATTATTGGAATATTAAAATTGGAAAAGGAAAAATATAAGGTTATGGGTTGGTTTATCTTGACCAGTCTTCTTCCTCATCCTGAAGAATGTCAAGGAACCCCTCATCCCATAAACTATATGATTACTAATATTTTAGAAAATAGGTGACACATAAGGATTATAAATGATCTATTTAATGAATTTTATATAAAACAATGTGTGATTGAGATGACTTAAAATCTAGAAAATAATTTATATGTATGAAAAATTAATTAAATAGTGTATTAAACGTTAATTGATATTCACGTGTATTTATTGGTGTCAATAATGGAGAATCATTATTTTCGATAATTTATAAATTGAATATATAGGGAAATAAATACGGAATAGTGCCCAACTAAGTGGGTTTTATGTTTGAATTATGCCAAAAAAGGAACAAGATGATTTGGAAACAACAACAACCTCAAAAATGAATTTTTGATTCATATATTTTTGTATCTAAAAATTGGTTTGGTGTTTGGTATTTTTTTATGATTTTTTTTATATCCAAAATCTATTGAAATGGGGGGTTATTTTCCAAATGTGCTATCCCCCAATTGATCCACCATAATTGGTGATTTTATTCAAAGTATTAAGGGGTTTTTATGCACACCGAAGGCCATTGATCCTCATGAAAAGTTCTTGGTACATAAGAATAATTGAAAGGCATGGAGTTTAAGTGGTTCCATTTATTTAGTGTGAACCACTCATGAAACAAGTGGACTAATGTTTTTTAAAAGTGGTATCCATTACATCATCATGTGGTATGTTTCTCACAACTAGGTACATTAATATTATGTACTAATAGTTTGGTGTGATGTTACTGAGATCACAGACTACGTTTTAGAGTAAAAAAGGTAAAATATTATATGATCTTTAAATGAAAACTATTGAGTGACATGAATAATTTATGGTTGTTTTGAAATAATATTGTATCGTACAAAAATCCAAAATTGAGTAATATTAGTGGGTTTGTTGAAATATAATGTTCTAAGTGGTAAATTCGGTGAGTGAATCTCTTGGGAAGGGGTAACTATAGTGGGATGAGAATTTATGGAGTTGGTATTTTCAACCATAAATTGAGTTAAAAAAGATTCAAAGGATTTGGTTAATTAATATGTGTTTGATGCAAAATAATAAAGATTTTTTTAAATAATGGGAGATAAAAAAATGATGAAGTTCTCCCTATACATATATATGGAGTTGTTTCCCATGTGGAATCCCTCTTTGAAGAGAACCAAGAAATCGGAGTTGAGAATTCATATATTATATTCCAAATCATTAAAAGGGATATATATTTCAAAAATTGAGGAGAAGATATAAAAGATATAATTTTCCCCATAATAGGAAGGGTAAATAAAAAATATCCGGCCCTACATTTGAAGGGGGGATTTTGAGAGACCCTTCATATTCAAAATAAACTTTTTATTTCATAGAAAATAATGGGTAGAAGATATATTAAGGAAGAGATATGATAATTAAGGGTGGAAATATACATCTATGAGTTCATTAGTAATGGGATAGAAAACTGATTTTTTTTTAATTTCGATAAAATACAAATGGGGAGATTGTTAGAAATCCAAAAGGATTTGTGGTTGTTTTTATTGATAATAAGATTTGTAATGATGATTTAATATAAGGATTTTAATGGTTATTGAAAATAAATATGGTCAAGGTTGGTGGAAAAGATGTGTGTTGGTATCTCTATGTAGCATGTTGGATTTATTAATAATATAATTGTTGAAACCACATGTGGAAAATGACCAATTTGACGAAGTAATTATTTATAAATTACATGTTTCCAATATAATTGTTAATGTATGTTATTAAAATCAATATTAAATGATATACATGTTTAAATTGTTTATAAAGTTATTATTATCCAATTTATTGATGTTTTGAGGAATACCTGAAGTAATGTTCACAAAGTGTGTTTCACCCAAGTGAAACATGAAAAAATTACACACCCATGGTTATAAAAGTGATTTAATATTAGTGGACCATTATGAAACAGATAATGTTAGAAAAAATGCTCATATTGAGATAAGATGTGATTGACAAGTTAATGTCAAAGATAAAATGGTTAGTTTTCATGTACTTAAAACCATGTTATTTTTAATTTTGGAGGAAAATAGATAATTTTTTTTGTCACACCGTAGTGGAGAAGTCGTGTTTAAGTCATAGCTCTACATTGAAGACCTGTAGTTCATAAGATACTGATACATGATGAAAATTGACCATAGTATAAGTGTTTATGGTCAACAGGTGGAGTTTCATTAAAAATTTCCAAGTCAAAAAGGTCACACCCATGGTGGATGGAATTTTAGAGGTAAAATAGGAAAGTGGGTTGCACCAAGACATGGTGTAAGAAATTTTATGTGGTGAATCTTAAATCACAAGATAAAATTGAGTGATTCAATTAGGATATTTAATATTAGGATGTTTAATGGTCCTTAAATCACATGTCTCAATTTTATACCATAATATATGTAAATAATTAAGGTTAATTCTACATTGATGGTGGAAGATTAATTAGAGAAATAATTCACATATTGTAGATGGGTAGATAATACCATGGATAAATTATTTTGGTAAATGAATCTGGTGTGATTTTGGAAGATTTTTGGAGGAGTCATGGATTTATTAATTAACCCATATTGATATTTTTAAGTATCTAATTGATGGTTAGATATCCTCTCTCTTTTAGGAAGGTAATATCAATAGGTTGGTAATGTTTAAAATTACACTCATTATATAACCATTTTTAAAAGGGAAAAAGACGTTTCTTCATGAAAAGGGGATGGATGGATGAAGATCTAGAATCCATTAAAGTTACTTCAAATAAGACATTAATATATGTACATATAAAAAAGTGGAAGAGTTATTCTAGAAAAGTCCTAGAATGTAAATAAGCGAGTCCTAACTATGTGCTTTCATAAGAAGTTATGGACTAGTCCAAATTGTCATTAACATAGAATTTATTCATCCATGAGTATTCAATCCAAGAATGTGATAAAATAGAAGGATCCTATATGTCGATAATCAATGAAGGTGACATTTTATTTATATAGTGATCCAATAGAGGAATTTTTGTGGGAGTGACCATTTGGAAGCAGTGATATGTCCACAGACCTCAATGATGTGATGTTATATTTTTTTTGTGATTTGGTGCACAGGAAATTATAAATGCATGCTACTTCGAGTATCCTGGTTGTAACGTCCCGGTTACGGGTGCAACTCAACGGGTGCCCTAAACCCAGTTCACCACATGACCTCAAGCGCATTTCCCCAAATGCCAGAGGCTGCTGACTAGCAGCGACATCCCAGGTCTGATAGAGGGGAAACTATGGCCTCGTTTGTCAAAGTGTGGTGCAGTGGAATACAGTCAAATATAAAACAGACATCGGAAGTAGTAAATCATACATATATGAAATAAAAAACAGTAGTGGATATAACCAACAGTATATAAATGATGATGCTGCATGTATGAAGTTCTAGGAAAACAGCCAGAACATGTTATACAACAATACAGTACAACAAAATGAAGAGTACAACAAAACAAATCAAAACAGCTGGCAGCGGCATCGCGAGCCTAGGATCGGTCCCATTCCCTCTTACTCCTCATCAACAGTCATGTACCCGTATAGGGACTCTTTCCCCTATCCACACCTGCAGAAACGTAATATGTTTGGGCCGAAAAGTGTGACCCAAACAGGGTGTGACAAATATATCTCAGTAGGCACCCACCAAAGGCTCGTGCCCAACTGTGTGTAAGCATGCAACAACAGAGCAATAGTAAAATGTAATAAAGTAAGCACTACTCACAAGTAACCAACTTAAAAGTTAAATTGACATTTTAATATTCATTTTAATCCTTTATTTTTAAAATATCACCACAGTGAATATTCTAGGTAACCACTAAATGTCCGCAGACGCGTAAACCCCTTCCCTTAGGTAAAGAGTATCCAACAAAAGAATCTTCCCTTAGGAATAATAGATTTTTCCCTCAGGCATAGGTAGTGTCACCCTGAGGCATAGAATCAGCTACCCACAGGCACAGAAGAAGTTTCCCTCAGGTCGAAATAACTACTACCCTCGGGCTAAACAGTGCAGTGCCCACAGGCTAATCACAACAACGCCCTCAAGCTAAATAGGTAACTGGTCCATCCCCAACATGTAAACACGCAGTAAACAAGTAATTTCTATCAAGTAAATTCTAAAATTACTACTTTAAAGGATTACCCTAGGGTATCCTGGCCAACTGGCTAAACAGTGGAACACACCCCCGGGGTGGTTCCAGATCCAAGCAACGATCCCAAACATCAGTTTTACAAATTATTCAATTACATTTATAGTTTTAGGTAGTTAATATAACCATGGACTCATAAAAAAGACACCCCAATATTGGTTCGTGGCACAAAAACACACAAAACACTCAACAATTAGAAAACAATCAACACAAATCCACCAACCTTATCCACCAACGAGCGCTATACACAAAAGTCAATTCCAGAAACTCCCAAGAACGGCATAGATCTTACTAAGAAATAAACTCACTTAACCTCAAATAACTCCCGTTATGGAAAGAATTGGTAAGAAACATGCTAGGAGAAGAGAGGTCTTACATGTTCGGTTCCAATGAGATCACCCGAATCGGAATCAGATTCCAGATGAACACCTGGTGGATCAACGAAGGTTCAGCTACCCCCTCCCGCTCCTTCATTCGGTTCTAAGACTTCCCTGTGAACAGTAGAGGCTACGTCCCGATTTATGAAAAAAAACAATGTAAACGGATTGTACTTCCAAGTACATGGCGTGTACTCCCTTAATTTAACTGAAAAATGTGGGCATAGTTTCCCCACTATGAGACCTGGGCCCTCACTGTTAGTCACCAGCCTCTGGCATTTGGGGAAATGCACTTGAGGTAACATGGTGAATGGGGTTCGGGGCACCTGGAACCGAGACATTACACTAGTGATGGTAGGACAAGTAAATTCAAGAATCCATATTTACTTTATACATGAACAGATAAATAAATCAATAAATATATTCAATATAAAGTTAATGATCATATCAAGTGATACTAAATGTTTAGAGGCCAAAATCCATAAATGGTAGGTGAGATAATTAAATGATAAATAGTTTTAAAAACTCATGTAATTTCCATACCCAAATTCACTCCCCCACCTCTCTCGGTAATCACCTAATAAGGTCATATTGAGCGACAAATAAAAAATATTTTATACTAGAGGGGAAAATAGTTTTAGTATACAAGAACCTTATAGATACAATTTAATTTATCATTCAAATTTTTTATTTTATTAATTTATTATTATTTATTTATTAGTATTGGTTATCTATTTTAAGATTAGATAATGGTTTTATTCACAATTTTATATAATTGCGAACAAAAATGGGGAAATATTGAAACTCCCATATGAAAAAGTATTTTGGATTTACACTTAAATAATTTCAAAAAGGACTCCATGTTGGGAAAACCGTATGCATGGATAAAAAATGCATTCCATATTTTTAATGATACGTAATGTCTAGTAGAGGATACAATGTAATTTAAAAATTATTTGGATCTATAAAGGAAAACCGTATATTAGGGAATGATGATACATAATAGTAATAAACTGATTTGTAATGAAAATTATATTTCTTATTAAGGTAATGATTCAAAAACAAAGGGGAAAACCCTAAATATGGTCTATGTAATATGAAAGTGTTTCCATGACTGCATAGATATAAATAATACATGTTCATTTTTCTAAAATTAAAAAATTCATACATAATGTTTACTCAAGCCATGTATTTTCAAAATTTAGACTATAAAACTGATAAATATCATGTATTCCTAACATCCTTGTAACAAATAAGGTATTTTTGTTGAATTTTGTTTTAGAAATTTCACATAAAGTTTTTAATTTTATGAGAAGTAGGAGAAGCCATGTTAAACCACAACCTACTCTATTATGCTACAAGATCTAAGTGTATGTGATGGTGGTCAAAGTAAATGAAATCCTTTATACATTTATGAATGAATACCATTCCATAATGGAGAATAATAGGTGGAGAAAATATGAATAATATGACTCACGTTATATGTGCCACAGTGTGGGTATGTTTTTATTGTTAGGATTTCTGTTACTTGTGTCAAGGTGTGATAACGTGGCGGTGATAGTTTCTATGGGGTTATGTTATTTCCCGATGAAAGGAGAATATTTGTGGTGGTTGAAAGGATACAAAAAATAAGATATTTTTTTAGATATAGAGGGAATAGTTTTTTCATGGTTACTAGAGTTATGTTGTGAACATGAAAAGTAAGAAGAAGGAAATTATAAGAAATATTTTATTATGTAAGAAATAATAGTCCCACAATATGAGTTTTATATTTAAAAAAATGATGTAATAAACAATTTACTATCCTTGAGGTGTTATTAAACATATATTTTGGGAATATAAATATGCTATTACACTCAATTTTTTATTCCAATGAAGGTGGAATTGATGTGGAAAATATATGGATAGAGAAAAACAAGGAGATACATGAGGTTTCATGTAGAGTTTTTGATTATAAATAGCACATTAAAGTACATGGTGAGAAATTATACTAGGGATATCATACTAGAATTAACTTGGAAGGTATATTAATATATCAGGGTTTATTTTTATATAGAATTTCATGACTATCATGAGGGGTAGTTCTTTAGTACCATGATATGTAATAAAGGGTCTTAAATTGGGGAATTTATTTTTTTTATATTACTCTATATTGGGTTTTTTTCATTCACTTTTTTATTATGTATCTTATACACCTATTTATGAATTAATATTGTGATTTTATAGATGACATGTTTTAAATGTATTGAATAATAACATTGATACATATTAGAATGTTATATGAGTTAGAGGGATTCTATTTAAAAATGGTTTGTGTCACCTATCACTTTAATACACTGATTTATATGAACAATATAAATGGATTGTTTTTAAGTTAGAGTATGAGTTCCATAACCACTTAATTTTCTCTGTCAACTTCTTAAATTAACCTCACTAATCAAATAATTCTTTAACATCAATAATACATGAGTTGGATTTAGCAAGATTATTTTTCTTTCATCGATCAACATTTCAGTTTTCAATTTCATGTTTTAAATTATTAAAATTTGAATATTTTGTTTCATTATAATAATATAAATGGTTTTTTCCTTATACTACCAACTTGTTACATCCATATCATTAGTATTTAAGAAAATACATTTATATATTCTAAAATAGATAACACATAACAAATAATAAATATATATGAGCTTATAATTTTTTTATAATAAATACTCAGTTCATGTCTCCTCACTACCCCAAATTCATAATTTAGTGGTGGATTTTTAGTTGAAGTTTACTATATTACTATAAAAAAATTGATAGAATTATCAGTTGTATTTCAAAACAACCTTTATATTTTTTCCATTTAGTAAAAAAACATGTTTTTTCCTCGAGCGCCTTCTTTCTCTTGGGATCCACCCCCACTCCCCAAGTATCCCCCTCTCCCGCGAGCACCCCTGCACCAAGCCCTTGCCACCACAATTTACCCGTCAACTACCTCTATATTAATTCTCCCTCCCAGATGTTATCCATCACTGATGCACTATTTCCCCCACCACCTGAGACTCTTGATCCCAAGCCGGGATGAATGGTTTAGCCTCTAGAAAACATCTCACTTCCTCCCATCAACACCCTAGGGTTTTTATCATTAATATTTGTGTTCCTTAAGAAATTTGTGGTTAGTATCTCCCACCACACTCCTCCTGGGATCTTTTTATTGGTTATTTATAATTTTTTCTAATTTTGGTTTACTTTTTTGATTTTAAAGGAGGAATGTAGAATCATGAAATTCTCGGGGAGATTCTATTTCTAATGGTAGAGGGAATTATGGGGTAGTGTATCTCGATTTTGAATTCTCATTTAATTAAGATTATATGTCCATGTGTGTTCCCTAATGTTTTTCCTTGTTTTGTTTTTAATTTAGCTACATTGTTCATGTGGTCTCTTGGGTATTTTTCCCTGGACATGGTCGACATTACTGAATTAGTTGGATTAAATTCTAGGATCCTTTATTCTATATTTTCACACATCAAACATAGATTTAGTGGTAGATTTATACCTATTTTATCATCCATTTTTGTGTATATTTATAATTCATTCTTTCATTGTACATGAAAACAAAATTAGTACAATTTAAATTTTATGATAATGATAGTTCTTTTTTCCATTAGGGAAAATTTATATTGATCAGTTAATGATCTCAAGATACTTGTTCAACTAGATAATGTAATTTTTTCACATAAAACATTCTTGGAATGATGTAAGTTTTCTACTCTCATTTAAACTTTTTTTTGAATAGATTGCTCTAATAGTTTTATACATAAAACATTGACTTTACGTACTGTTTTTTTGTTACGGATGATTATATTTATTATATATACACATTAAATTCTTATTGATTCAACATTAATCTTATAAAAATAAAAAATATTATATTTTTCTTGTAATTATTTTTCATAATTGTTTATCATAATTGATTTGATATCAAGATGAGTTTTTTTAACATTAGTGTAATTATTCTAGTTTTTATCAAGTGTTTAGAACTTCCAAAAAATCATTTCATTGGCCTAAAATTTCTTTTGAATATTTTTATGTTATCCTTGTCTAGAAATGGGTGATTTTTCTTTAAGATCTTTAGTTTTTATATTAATTTATTTTATTTTTATATTTCTTTATATAATGTCATTAAATTTTGTGATTGTACATTTTCCATCCTAAAAAACAATTTTACATAGTGTTTGATATCCTTATTAAAGAATTAAAAATATCCCCAAATTAAGGTGACTATAGATTTTGTATAGTTTTAATTAATACCTTTTAAATAAATGATTAAGGCATCATGTGATTAATTAAGCTTTTGATCTCCCCCACTTTTTTTTCTTAAGTAGTATTTTTGGAATGAAATATAAGATACTATTTTTTGAAAATATTTTTTTGATCTCATAAAAGTCAAAAAAAATATTAAGATTCTCATCTTATTCTATTCTAAACCTTCTTCCAATATAATTACATCATGGAAAAACTGAATATTCAGTTTCATTCTTAAAAAGGGATATATTATTCAAAATTATTTTTTATTTTTTATTTTTTTCATTAGTGTCTATGTGGATATTGAATTCTAATAATAAATACATAAATCATCTCTTAAACTAAAATTAATATAGAATTCATAAATATACCATACAAAAAACTATTTATCAACTATTGAGATTCTAATTAGAAGTTTATCTTGATAATATAATAAAAAAAATAGAACCATAGTTGGATTATTCATACACTAACAGTGAGAAATTTTTCATATGAATAACAATTAAAAAATTTCCTTTATTTTAGAATCACAATTGATTATGTGAATTATTATAGATTTTAAGATAATGATCTCATGTGTTTAAATTATTTTTTTATTTATCCATGTTTCAATTGAAGTAATGGTGATATTATTTGATTCTACCCTTTATATGTTCCACTTTTTATAAAATATATAATTTATGAATATTATCATCTGATATAGAGATATATTATTATGACATGTTTTGTTTTTATATATGGATGTACATGTGTGATATGATAGACATACACATATATTGTTTGATCTTTTGTTCATAAAAAGTAGACACATTCCTGGAGAGCCTTGAGTATCTATGTGAGAGTTCTAGGTATAGGTGTTGTAATAGTTTGATTTAGTTATACTCACACCCACAGTTATGATTTCAATATTTCTGTTAGCATTCAGTATCAATGAGGCCAAGGAAGTGTATGTTAGGGTGTGATGATAGGATTTCATCATACCCTTGCAAGATAGTAATGTGTTTGTAAAGTAAAATAATTTCTCATTACAACCATGAGAGTTATCCAATGATGTTTAATGGATATTTTTTATTATATATTTTATTTCTCTAAAATTTTAAAATTCATATTTATTTTAAAATATAATATTAAATGTATTTTTTATTTTAATAAATCTATCTTAAATTATAATTTTATTTTATTATTTTTTTCAAACTATAAAATATGTTTTTTCATATCATTGAAACAATGGGTGATTAAATCTAGTTTACTTCTTTCAAATAAGAGTGTCTTTCTTACAAAATTGAATTTATCTAAATAGTTTGATTTCTAATTTTTTTTTTCAATGAGAATCCTGATAAATAACATTAAAAGAACACTTGAAATATTGTTTTCTTAAGGATTGTATGATATTTATCTTTCATCTATTTTACATAATACCACCCATTATTGATTTCCATTTTTTTACGTTTTCTATTTTAAAACATATATGACACTCTTTATAACTACTTCTGTTGTGTTTTTCTCTTCCAT
The DNA here is from genome assembly GCA_963277665.1 of Viscum album. NCBI lineage: Eukaryota > Viridiplantae > Streptophyta > Magnoliopsida > Santalales > Viscaceae > Viscum > Viscum album. The sequence continues at coordinate 103,895,352 of OY728156.1, forward strand.
TTATCTCTTTTTACTACTTAGTAATATTTTTGTGTTTTATTTTTTCTTAATAATGTGTAGACACATTGTGATATATATGGATAAAAGCTGGATCAGATTACCGAGGAACACAACTAAATACACCAATGGTTTGGAAGAGTTTTTATATTTTTCAATTCCCAATAAATATTACGATGGGAAAATGACATATATATGTCAAAAATGTAAATTTAGATTATGGATAAAGATACATGAAGTCTATGAAAACTACATATTGAATCAATTAACTGCACAATATTTGTGTTCGATTTGGCATGGAGAATCGAATGTTATCGAATGTTTTAGCACTGATGTCAATCAAAAGAATTATCTCCCAACTTCATCAACAATTAAAAATGAAACTAAAAACCTTATAAATATTTCATTAGAAATTAAACAACAATAAAATCAACGTCAAAACATATTAGAACACCCCTTAGAGGGTAATACAAATAGTAACTTGACATGTGATGTTTTGGGGACTATAGGAAAACCAGATGAATATTGTTATACATCACCGGGTCGTCCTGATGATTATTTGTAGACTAATGTAAGAGGAAACATAACTAAACATAACAATGTGTTTAATTATTTATTTGATGGTGGAAATCAAAATCTGTATAGTTGATGTTCGAAATATTCAAAACATTATTTTATATTGAAGTTGTATCAAATAAAATTATATATAGAATTAAAAATATGGTGATGTACATGAAATTTTAATTTTTTCAGGATTAATTTTCTAAATCTAGGATCCTGTGTCTTTTTATGATATGAAATTGTTTTGTTAAAAATCATGGTTTGAATTAAACAATAATACATTCTTATCCCAATTATTTAATGCTTTATTGGGGAAAGGATTCTAGACGATAGTATTGGGAAAAATATTATTCTTCTAGATGGTAGTCAATGGGTGAGGTTGGATGTTTGAATCGTGATACTTTGATGAACAACAAGAAAAATAACACACATTAAAATATTTTTATTTACACCCATTTGAAGCCTCAATTTTAATTATTATTAATGGAATAAAAAACCAATAATCACATAATGTGACCTTTTATAGATAAAAATAATGATGGGTTAATAAGATATCCACGAGATTAAAAAATTTTACAAAATATTATTTATTACATAAATATATTTTCTTCCAATCTTAGGAATGTTCAATTGGTATAGGCTACTAATGGATTCAACCCATTTTGTACATTGTTCACTAATAATAGAATTTGGAAGGTTTTTTTGATCCCTTTACATCAACCACTATAAATGTTTATTCTAGAAATAACTTTTTTAATTTAAATTATTATTCCTGGAAAACAATTTATAGAAATGATAAAGATGTATACATGTGGCCTCTAACTAAAGAATTACAGGACATGTGAGGACATTGTATTGAGATATATGATGCATCTTGGAAAAAAATGTTCAAAATTGTCACTTCATGAATGTGGACCATTAGTTACTTCATTATACTTGCGAACATATGTGGTAATATATCTCTACAACCATCTAATCTTGAAAACCTTCAAGAGATATTTGTATTGACACTTTTTGCAATGGATATGATCTTCCCTCTATAATTTTTTATAGCTTATGATCAATTTTTTTGTGAAGTATCAACTCAAATTCCTCTTGGTGATAGGTTAGTGTAATGCATGATCATCGATGATTGATGGATTAATTAACTTATGTTAACTGGGGTTTTATAGGATATGATGATGTCAATGATTGTTTTCATGTGACTATCATTCCTGAATTGGTTTTCCATGTCTAAGGAGGTCTACTGGTCAAATTTCGACAGTATTACCATTAGGTTTGACCAAAATTGAGAGGATTCATTGAGTAGTTGAAAAAATATCACTAATATTACTTCTGTTTTGGGATCCAATTTTAGTTCCTCCTTGTGTCATGATTGATTTAACTAGTTTTTTTCACATATTTGGATGGTATAAATGGTTTAGGATTCTATATATCTATATTAATTTAGATTTTATGGGGATTCATATTCATCAGCATTATTTTTTAAAAAATTTGATATAATGCGGTTGTTTAAACTACCATATTATATGGAAAATTTTTTAGAGATGGTTTAAACTGCCAATATTTTTGGTTGACATTAATTTAGAAGCACCACCACTATCCCCCCAATGTATTTTGGTACTAAGAACCACATCTAAAAGTAATAAAGATCGATTATAAACAAAAATTCTATAATAGTTCCTAGAAAATAAAGTAAAATGGATGGAATTTATGCAAGTTCGATAATGACACCATCGTTTTCAGATGTTTTTTGGATACCATCATAGAATCCCATGGAAGCAGTCTAAAAATATCTAAATAAAAAAACCATTGCTATTAGTTGATTTTGTTGTATAGACTCTTATTACTATATTGTAGATGGTTATTATTATTGATAAAAATATCTATTATATCATCATTATTCATCACATTATAGATTTTAAATTGAATAATTTTATGGTATATCCACTAAATTGTATTCTCTACGTTTTTTCCTTCTTCTTACAACTATGAATAAGGGTTTTGGTCAGTGGGTTAACTCTATAAAATTTATCAAATTTTGATCGTAAAATCATATTCACAATGTAAGTAGGATGAATTATGGTATTATATTTTGAGGATAATGGATAAGTCATCATATTTGGAAATGTTTTCAAAAAATAATAGAATTATATTTAATTAAAATAAAATAAAAAGAATGTATTAATTTATTTTCATGAAAATTGAATGAATTGTTGAATTTTTAAGAGAATAATATAAATTTGATATAGTACCTTATAAAAGGATCCTGATCAAAAAAATATTTATAGTCTTTCAAAATACATTTAGGAAGCTAGATACCAGTTTTCTCTTACAATGATTTAAAAAATAATCAATGTTCATATGTAATCACTTCTAAATATTTTTTGTTTTTTGTTTTAATAGTGAATTTAGTAAAATTTAAAATAAGGTTTCTTTTTTATGTCAAATACTTAAATAAAATACAGTGCGTAAATGAAAAATTAAAAATCTACCTGTAAATACGGTGGTAGTCTCTTCCGACATTTCAAATAAGGGATGATCTATTGTATTACTAACTATTTTTATCATATTATTATCATTACAATGTGTTTATTCCATATATAATTTTTCCTAAAAATTATCAGTATTTCATTTTAAATAATGTGTTAATTATAATCACCTGTTCACTAAATCGTATATCGCCATGTGCATTGTGGTAGACAACATCCCCATATTATGTTGATAACTCTTGAAACTTATCTCTTGGTCGGTCTAATCAAAATGAGTATCCCATTTCACATATCCTATGGTTCCAAAAACATTCCTTAAGACCCTTATAAACTAAATTTCTCAAAATTTTGATATAAAAATGGGATTAAATGTTCATTTTATAGTGAAATAATGAGAACTGTGACAATAAAGTGGTAGAATTGAAATCTACAATTAAACCTCTTAATAAACACCACTTCATCCAATCATGAAAAAAGATATAAGAACAAATGAAAACATTTATACATAAAAATATATGGTCCCTCCCCCATTATATCCACCAACAATGGGTCAATAATTCATGATCTAAGAGTTTATAATCTTATACATGAGATAAAAACACATGTAATTCAAAGTGGAAAATTGAAATTTGTAAAATGTGAATCTTTATCATTCTCTTTATAGTGTACATGATTTCCCTTATATAATTATTTTACACCATTCACCTCACTCTATAATGATAATAACTATTAATATAGAAAATATATATAAAATTCAAACCATGTTTTCATGGATGAACAATGTCTCTTCCATTAATTATATCCTTATATCATCCTATTCAATATAAAGAGTTTGGAATCAATTCCTTTCTAACAACTGCTACCTGATAGTGTAACATCCCAAGATCTTGTCACTTAAGACTCCAAATAATATTTAATTGATGCTTTAGGAAGTATTAAATCACTTTAACTTATATTTTTTACTATATTTCATTAATATGTATATAATTGATACTGCATAGGATTGAATCAGGATAAGGATTCATATAAATATTTTTGTTCTCCTTGAATGAGTTGAACCATTTCATATTAATCAAATATGTGTGAATCCAATGTTAATGTATTGGATATATTATCTTCATAGTTAAGTTGGTGAAAATTTTGTTTAAATAATGCTCAGACAAATATAATGGGTCGAATTTGGCTTGATTATATTATTAATGTTGTTGGATACATGTCTTACTCATTTAAATGGATACACTTGTGATAAAAAAATTTCTAAAACAGCTTTTGTAATTTTGGATTGATTATATATTACTATGAGTTGAATTTATGAATTATTTTTGTTTGAATAGAATCTAGAATATGAGTTAAGGTAATACTGGGCAAGTTTCTTAGAGATGGATTAGATGGAGCATATGTTATGAGGTCCACCATGAATATAGTGACACATAATTTTCCTAGAGAAATTCATTACTCATTCTTCAATTATAAGGCCTCTCATACGTTAAAAGGTAAAATTTAATGTTTATAAAAAGTAAAATGGATCAAATATTTTTTAAGGGAGATATTTATCACTGAGAGTGGTGTTTATCATTGGCCTAAACATCAATGAGATTATCAGGATTCTATTTTTTGGGATTATATAATATTTAATAATTATAAAATTAGTCTCATATTAATTAATGACATAAACATTTAGTATCACTTATATAGAGCTTCAGATTGGAAATATGTCCTCACATTTTGTCTCCAAGTATGGGGTTTATCCATAATTTAATGGAATTGATGATCATGTTTTTGGAGCTAGAATAGATATCAAGGGATTTTAAATATAATATTGCGGATGTATTAATCCATTATTAATTGATATTTAACACTCTTATATATATTTAACAACTACGTTTTCCTGAATCCAATATGATATGAGGTTAGAAGATAAATTTTGATTATTTGAGGAAAAAATAGATCATAAATTTATCATGAATGAGAAATGATGATCCAGCCTTGGGGTGGGATATTGTTACTTTTTTTTATATCCCTAGCCATGATGTAAGTACACTAAGAAGTGGTGTTTATTTTATTTTATTATTATTTCAAATTCTTGTTATATTAAACTCTAATAATTTTTCGAGAGATTAGTCTAACTTCTAAACTCACAAACACAAAATAAATTAAATAAAAAAGTAACACATAATGTACATGGTTCACTTTTAAAAATTTCTAGATAAATTTTGAATTATACATAATATCCCAAGACTTCACAATCCACTAGAATATCCACTATGGATATAGTCTAAATGGTTACCCTTTTATTCATGTTATAAGAAAAAAATAATTCTTTCTCATAACAAGATGCACTGCTCTTTTGATCTGGACTGAGGTAGGAATTATCCTTTTCCTCTAATTTATTTCCTTTTAGAAATATATAGGGAACACACACATATTTATAATATTAAACATATATAATATCTTCTTTCTCAACACACAGCATAGGAGTAATGGACACATGTAAAGTAAGTGTGAACACTTATTCTTACTCTACTTTTTCATCATCATGTTATTATTATTATTTTTTTCTTATTATGGGAATGATTATCAACAAAATCATTATCTCAGATAATTACATTCTTCTAAACACATGAACTCTATTTGATTATCCCCTTGATAATGCATGAAAGGCCAAGTTTCAATGACTTATATTGTTGAAAAAATGATACCTATTACTATGAATATTTCAAATTTCAAATTTATACAAGTATCTAAAACATCATATCAGATTCACTTCAACTTATTAATCCAAAATAAAATTATAGGTCATAAAATCAAAAATAAATACATCATAGTGTGAGAAAAAATTCCTTTAACTTAATTAGTATCTTTGTCTTCCTGTAAAACATGAGATATTTTTTTCATAACAGAAATCATCTATCCACTTTAATGAAAACTATTCATGACCCATCCCAATAGGGTCTATGGAATGAATCCCCCAAACCTGCTCTAAAAGGATAGGGGACTAAAACTATCACTGAGTAGGCATATCACTATCATGGGAGGAATTATCCAAAATTTCATGTACACACACACATCTCAAACCCCACACAATAATGAAATGAAAAAAACTGTAAAACAATGAATGCTTACATTTATATTCCAAAACCAGTGTGCCATAAGAAGTAATGAAAAATAAATAGGTCCAAATATATTCCCACCAAAGTGTTTTAAAAAAATTCTGACCTGAAAGTGAAAATGGGAACTATTTTCAATATATTATAGGAACACACCTTGGTATGTTTGCTCTCACTAAGAAATGTCTTGTCCTGAAATTTCTAAGACTATATCAAAAGGTTTATATTCTAAAAATTATATTGAACATTAGAGTAAATATTGTGTAGGCATGATTATAACAATACACAACTATTGGAAATTTATGGTATACTAGTTTACCAAAAACCAATGGTTTTCAAAAACCATTCGTATTGGTCACCTATACCAAACTTATGAACAAACCATTGGTATAAGAACCTTTTTCAAACTCGATACCCACTGTTCTTCTAAAACCGTGGTTATAGGTGACTCACACAAACCGGAAACCCACAAATCTAGAAAAATTGTTAGAAGAAGTGCATCATACAAACATTATACACACATTTTTTAAAAAACTGTGGACATTGGTCCCTCATACAAACACAATTCCCACAGTTTTTCAAAAACTATTGTTATAGGTTCCCTCTATATCATTGGTTTTCCAACAACTATTGTCATAGGTTCCTTATTCATAGAAAAATATACCTATAGTTTTGGAAACCCGTTTGTATAGGTCTCAAAAATACAGGGACCTATATAAATGGTTTTGATAACACTTGTAATAAGTCCATATATTTTTTTGAATACATTTTTAATGTATTATTAAATAAATAAATAAATATATTATTTTGATATATATATATATATCACGGAATTTTCATAGTGATAATCATAGGTTAGTGGTAGGGTTATTGAAATACAAGCAAGAGGTGTAGGGTATGAACATCAGTTATCTTTTTATTTTTATATTACTTTTAACAACTATTTAAAACCATTAGTGTAAACCTATAATAAAACTTATTGTGAAACCACCATTATAGACTTATACCGACAGAATTCTAGCCAAAGACCCTATAATTCATTGTTATAATCTATACCAATGGTTTTGGGGCCTATACCAAAGGTTCCAAACTGTTGTATAGGCTGTTTTTTCATTAGTGCCCTATAGGACACCCCAAATCCATAATAAATATAAACATTATAACGGTTAGATTTAAAAAGATATATTTATACACCATATATAATAATAATTCCTAGATATACTCAATGGAGACACACATTCCCAACATAAAGTCACAACATAAATTCCAGCATAGGATTCTAGATTGAAAGATCCACTAAGAACTCAGCTGAGAGAACACACTCCACAAGTCTAATAAAACGAATGGAATTAAAATATATATGATACACATATGAGGATCACAACCAAGTCCGTGGGGGATACAAACAACCAAATATAGAATAACCTCATTAGTATAGTATTGGCGCCCATGCAGTGTTGTTCAGTATGATATAAAGAACTCCACCTAGAGAAAGAAGATGATAGATGATCTCACTATAGGAATTATGGAAGGATTCCACCAACATTGTCCATTATGTCCTAGTGAAGGGATGGTTATACTATATATATATAATGAATTTTTTTACAAACCCTTAGGTAAAAGGATATACAGAATAAAACCTAAATATAAATTTCCAATGATACATAAGGAAAGGGATCCAATCCATATTTGATAGAGTACACAGAGTGTAGTAGGAGTACATGTCGTTTTCCTTAGGAATTGAGTCCTAGCCAGGTAAAATGGCCCATTATAGTGTCTGTGTAAAAGTACATTACATTATTATACCAATTTTTTCCTGGTCTAGTTGTGTTAGTGTCGGAGTAAAAAACATACCTTTTTATGGGTACTTCATCCCATTTATTTGTACCCTCTGAGGTACACGTTGAGATATCTGATGTGGGTTACACATGATATGATAGGGTGACACACCATGTGTTTCTTAACGTCCACTTAAAACCCTAACTGTCATTTTAATGGGTCCACACACCTTCTAGTCATGGATTACATTCCATGTGGTTCATGATTTTAAAAAAAATCATGTTTTTCCTTCCATGTGTGATTGTGATGCCACCACCTTAGATTTTGGATTCAATATTGAAGGAAAAAAGAGAGTGTACTTTGGTCAAGCCTCACCATGTCCACTCACTGGAGTCTAGTCTTCAACAACATCCTAGAAATGCCTGCCATAGGTTCCCTTTTCTATCTTCATGCCCTGTTCAAATCAAGGTTATACAATAAACTATGAGATACATGTCGTTGTAGTAATCATATGGTCCTCAGGCCACACAAAGTCCAAATATTTGATGATGAATCATTCCTCTATTTAAAAAGTGATAAAATATAGATTTTATTATGTACGTCGATCCATGGAAAAAATGAAGAAAACTTGTGATGAATATAGAATCGGTGGAGAAAATAATCAAGAACAATAATGAGCGACACACCTTCGTTGATGTTTGGGCTGAACTCAATTTTCTTAAATTAAAATGAAGTCTGAATAAGTAATAATTAATCAAAAAACATTCTTCTAATTCCCCAGTAAAACTAACCTATCCTGTAATAATATTGATATGAGGACCAATATGTTGGTTTGTTGATTCGTGTTTGCTATATAAATTGAAAGGAGGGGAAGAATCCAAATAAAAAACAACCCTTAATCGAGATAAATTGAGCTCTGATGAAGAAATGTCTTGCATCATTACCATTGGTGATATCTTTGAATTCTATTTCACACTGATCACTAATATATGATCTAGTTGGCATTCGTCTGAGAGAGATCCTCCAACGCACTTCCCAACTATTCTCCAATGGCTCCCGAGTTACACGGATTACCATGAGGAAATGGAATAACTGTATACATATATGAGAAGCTATCCATTACATCAATGAATTAAATATAATAAAATATTTTAATTATTTTAATTATTTTATTCGTGTGATGAATTTTACACAAATTCCATGTGTCGAAAAGGGGTATATAGCCCCTAGGGTAAAACCCGTATTTTAAACTCAATAGTTCCCTCATATTTCCAAGACATGACCCATTTTAAAATATATTGCACATTTTTAGGAATATCATTCACGCAGGTTCCATTTAATATATTTAATATACTATAAAATTTATTTTAGCCACACTAAGCCTTGGAATCAGACACTGGCTCAGTTCCTAGTCAATAAAATAATCCATAAAATATCAAAAAATAATACATGTAAAATAATATTCATCCTATTCTCCCAGCCTCATCGATATACGTAATGAAAATTCAAAATAATGGACACATAAAGAGATGTTGGTGCTAAGAATGAATTTGATCCTCCAGATTCATGGTTCTCTTTTCAAGATTCACATAATTCCATAGGACACACGCTAAAGGAATCTATGTCTCATAAAGGATTCTATCATACAAATCCTCAATATCTATCAGGTACTGAACAGGGGTAGATCCAACATCAATGTACTTCTCTCCAAAATTGATAATTTTTGATGGGTCATGAACATTCCTCTTAAAATGTGACATGTGGAAGACTTCAAGTACTAAGTCTAACTGTGGCAGTAGATTTAATAAGTACACCACTTCTCCAACTCTACATAGTAACTATAAAAAACCAATGACTCACAGAGATAACTTTTTTCCATGGCCAAACCTTCATAATACACATCTAGGTGAAACTGATAAGAATACATGGTCTCCCTACTTGAAATATAAAGTTCACCATCATCTATCCTCATAAGACTTATGATATCTTTGTGAAGCCCTCATTCACTCATAGGTGATCTACACCCTCTTTGTAATTGTTCACACCAACACCTAGCCCATGAGTGACAACTCTAATGGGTTATTCCAACAAAGTGGTGACCTGCAAGGTCACCTGTAAAAATCCATGAAGGGTGAAATATAAATGGTGGAATGGAAGCTGTTGTTGTATGAAAACTCCTCAAGTGGTGGGTTATCCTCCCAACTATAGATAAAATCGATCATGAAATCTTGAAACACATACCCAGAAAATGAATGCTCTACTTAGTTTTTCCATTATTATTGGGGTAAAATGATGTGCTCAAGAATAACTGGGTCCCAATTTCCTCAAATAATTTATTACATAACTGATATTTAAAGTTTCCATCACGATCATAAATTATTTTCAATGGAACTCCATGGATTCAAACTATCTCATGCACATAAAGGCTCCCCAAGATCTCTAATAAACTGTACTCTTGGATAGCTATGGTGTGTCCCAACACAGGGAGTCAGTATGAGATCACACACATAACATTATTTCCCCTAGAATTATTTCATTATAACATCGCAAAGTGTAAGGATATCCCATTGCACTTCCAAAATGGTACCTCATGGGGTTGAGGTAAACCTACTGGAACATGGTGAACTAGCTTTACTTGCTGAAAGTAAGGCATCAAGAGACAAAATTTGTAACTCCCTTTTCTTTCCCTAGCCACAAAAATTGATATCTGAGTTTACAGTACAAATTTGGAAATCTTGGATGTACTGACAAAGGATATGTATGAAACGCTCTCATAACCTCCTCCTGCAACGTCACAGGTACAATCAGACATCCTATGAAAAGAATGGAATCCACCGCCCATGTAATGTTTGTCACAAAAACATGAAGAACTCCACCTAGGTAAAGAAGATGACAGAGGATCTAACTCTAATTCTCATAAATGTATTCCAACAACTATATCCAAGAAATTATGATTAAGGGATCACGGTACTATCAATAGGAGGTGATTCCATACTAACCAGTAGAAACATTTTCTATGAAGTCTTGTAGAAGGGATCAACATCCTATTTGTTGGTAGTGAATCTATAATAAAATTTAGTGAAATGTATAGAGAAAACACAGCCATACTGAAACGTCTCAAGGATACAAAGAAAAAGGATTCCAAGCTAGCATTGATACAAAACACTATTCATGGTAGGAGTGATATCTATATCCCATCGAAACCAGGCCTTTTCCAAGCAAATTGGACCATTATAATGTCTGTGTAAAAGTACACAATGTGTTGCAACCTATGTCAATCTTCCAGTGTACCAGTACATAGCTTAGTCTGTGTATGCATGGTATGGGTGTGTCTATATAGGAGTACACGATGTTCCTGTGGACATGTAATTCAACCCATGTCCATGTACTATGTGAGGTACACATTGATCCATCTGTAAGGGGTCACACACAGTGTGATAGGGTCACAAACCATGTGTTACATAACATCCGCCCAAAACCCTATATGTTGTTGTAAGGGTCCCACACACCATGTAATTCTGTATTACACGCCATGTGTATCATGATTTTTCATAAATTCCGGTTTCTCATCTAATGTATGCTCGCACATCCACTACATTAGATTTTGGCCTGAATCTTGTTGGGAAACCTAGATCTTCTCTTTCCAAGCCTCTCCATGGATTCTTTATAGAGTTTACCCATCAAAACTTTTCATGAGACGCCAAATATAGGTTTCCATCACCATTCTCATACCCCACTCAAATCCGGGGTCTCCAATCTAGTTAGAATCACATGTAGCTACAATAATATCATGATCCTTAGTCTATAAAAAGTACATATCAATGAAATCAAATCATTGAGCCATGAAACAAGTGCACAATGACTGATTCCTCAGTGTATGTTGAACCATGGGCCGAATAAAGAACACTCGTGATTCACATAGAATCCCGGGAAAAAAATCACCAAGAACAATCATGAATAATAGACCGCTGTCGATGTTTGTGTCAACCTTAATTCAATGTCATTAGAATTTTGAATGAAAAGATAAAAATAACTAAAAATAATTTCTCCCATTAATTGAATAAAACTATCTCCTCCTACAATACACATGATTCATGGATCAACATAATTCTTTATTGATTCATGTTCATCATTAAAATAAAATGGTGAATAATCCAAATAAAAAACCTCCCTACCTCATGTAAGATCGATCCCTAATGAAGAATTAGCATGCATCATTATCATTGGAGAGATCTATGAATCTCATTGCACACCAATCACAGATTTATGGTCAGGTTGGCATTCGTCTAAGATAGATTCTCCAATTCTCTCTCAAACTATTATACAACATCTTTAAGGTTATACAACTAACCCTTAAGAATTTGCCTAACCGTATAATTATAGAAGAATAAAGGTCACTACATCAATTAATGAAATGAAATGAAATTATTTTATAATTTTATTTAATTTACACCTATGAGAAATTTTCCGCAAATGCCCTGTGTCAAAAAAGGTTATGTCACACCTAGGGTAAATGTCACATTTTGAACTCAATGGTGACCTCATATTTATAATCTTCCCCCCTGTTGAGAATATATTTATCAATTGAAAGAAAACCACATACATGTGTTATTTAATATATTAAATATATTTCAAAAAAACATTTTGGGAACACTGAAAAATGGAATCACATGCCATCATTGTGCTTATTATCGAAAATAATCCCAAAAATATCAAAAAATAATAATACAAAATTAATTTCACTAAAAATGTATTAACTCTCAGTAATTTTAATCACAAAATGAATCATTTTTTCAAACCAAAATTCATTTTTAATATAAGGTTGCCTTCTAAACATGGAGTGAATATTTCTTTTATCATAGAGGAAACTATATTCCTTTATTCATTAATAACTTTCTTCATAATGTAATTTTTTTTCTTCTAGGTGTAACCCTTATTATCCAAGAGATTATATCACAATTTCTATTCATGATATTTAATCCAAAAATAAACAACATTAAAATCAGAATATTTAATTTTTTTAAAAATAAACTCTTACATATCACCCTATATATCAGAGTGACCCTGACATATCTTAGGAATGAACCTTATATTTATCTTTTCACTTAGATCAACCATTATGTATCATGAAAATGTACTTTTATTCATTTAATTTTCTTCATAAAAAAGATACTTATGGGTAGACTAACCTTTATTTATTGACTTTTCAAATTTTTAGACCATTTAATCTGTATAAGAATGACCCTTACATATCAGAAAAGTTACTTTTATATAAAATAGACTTTTTTCTAATTATATACCTTCTAGTTAGAGTGACCTAAAAAATAAATCAATGTTACTTTTATATAAAGGGATTATGGTATTTTTGGACCATTTTTTAGAGTCACCCTCACATATTGAGATGAGTTACCTTTTACTATTTCTTTTTCCAAATTTATTCCATTCTCTAAAAGTAAGAATTATTTATTTAACATAGTTACATTTATGTATATTTGTTGAGAATTTTATATATTCTTCTTAGAGTCACCCTAATGTATTAAACTAATATTGAATTATGTTTAAGGAAGTTATTAATTTTTATATAGAAAATATTCTTATCCCTTAAACATTAAATTCTTCCAAAAAACTATAAAACTCTTTTTAATAGTTAAAAATAATTTAATAACCTTTTCCTTTTATAATAAAAATTAATTTATATGAGTTTAAATATGATGTATGTATAAAAAACAAAATCTAATAGTGGAATAATATTAACTCCCTATATTTATATATTCTTATTCGGAAGACAAACACCACAGTGATACCGGATTATTATTCAACTCTAAATCCCATCAAAATCATTGTGTGTCTCAATAAAATCGAAACATTCAAAACCACTTCAGCTCTCAATGGATTATTTATTCAAGGGATCAATAATATTCCCTATGGGTTTTGTTAGGAACCATTGAAAATAAATAACCTTTAAAACTAAACACACTTTTGAATGAATTATCATTCATTACATATAAAGAAACATCAGGAACCATAGTTCAGGAAACAAGAACAATAAACAATTCTGTCATGTTATCCATTAATGTCACATTAATACACTTCTTCGCCACAGAAGATCCAACTAAGATCAACTTCTGGAAATAATGTTTCTTACACTTTTGAAAAAACATTCATTGAATTTATGTGTAACATGATCATGTATACTTTCTCACCAAACATGTACCAATGGATTAATATATATATAACCCTAATAACATCACAAAAAATCCTTTTTAATAACTCACTATAAATATATACTCCCCCTAAATTACAGTTTTCTCATGTATTAGGTTAACAAAATTATTAAAATTATCCCCAAGTATGTTTTCTCCCCATTTGAAAACAAATTATGTTGAGTCAATAAGGTTTTCCTTATGACTTTCCCATTCCTTCTTGTTTTGAAAATCACAAACACCTTATACATAAGCCAATCTATATTTTACTTCCCTAAAAAAAATTCCTTCCTTAAAGGAAGTTTATCCTAACCTAGATTTTCTTTATACATAGCAATATTTTTTTAAGTATAAAAATCAGATTCATATCCAAAACCTCGGAATCATATAACGCTAAGATATGAAGCATTCTGTTTAAGATCCAAATTCTGGATACGAACTCTAATGAAGTTCCATTCCGAATTCTGGATACGAACTCTAATGAAGTTCCATTCCAAATTCTGGATACGAACTCAAATGAAGTTCCATTCCGAATTTTGGATATGAACTCTCATATAGTTAGACTCATAATTATGCATACGAACTCTCATATAGTTCGACTCCGAATTCTGGATACGAACACTCATATAGTTCGACTCCGAATTCTGGATATGTACTTTTATGAGTTCAACTCCCAAATTTTATGAGTTGGACTCCAAACTTTTATGAGATCAACTCAGAACTTTTATAAGTTCGACTCCAAACTTCTATCAGTTCGACTCTGAACATTGTATGTTCAGATTCTGAACTCTGGTGAAACCAGAATCTGAATTTCCTTAGAAATTCAGACTCCAGATTTCTACAGAATTCAGGTTATAAATTCATATAAAATAGAATTCAAACATCTTTTTTATTATAGACTCCAAATTCCATTTGGTTACACTCCGAACTATTATTTTCTTACATTCCGAATTCTAGGTTTTCTTATGTTTACAGTTGTTTCATTATAAAACGTTGTCGTGCTTTCAGTTAGACATGTTTTGTTATAAAACGATGTCATCCATTATATTTCTAAAAAACCATTTTTTTTGTGACTCATGTACAAGTCCCTCCGAATATTAAGAAAAATATGACCGTTGGAGGAGGGAGTCGACCATTCCAACCGATTCTATAAATAGGATCTCATTTGAAAGAGCTCAAAAACAGGATGTTGATCACTCTAGAGACCACACGATGTTAAGGTGATTTCTAGAGAGATAATCATTTCATGCTTTGTGCATACTAAACTGCTCGTTTAGATTACTTCGTGTGACTCCGAATGTTGGGGATTACATTCGAGGGCTTCCGGGGATTGGAAGAAAGAGGTGCTATCTTCTTTGATGTTTGAGGGCTTCCTTGATGATGAAGACAGAGGTTCCAACATCCTTGAAGTTGAGCGTTTGCGGGGATAGTAAGACAGAGACTCCGATCTTCTTATCGAGGGCTTACCCTGGTTTGGGTAAGACAAACTTTTTTGATAGTATAAATCAAGGGACCTTTATCCAAGGTTGTTGGATACCCTTCTCTTTGGGTTAAAAGATTTATATCTTGTTACTTGTAGTTCTACTACCCGTTTTTTCCGCTGCTTTTCATATTTTAAGTAAAGTATAATCTTCTTATATTTCCTTACACTTTTACTCTGGCTTAGTTAGAATCTATAAGCATTAAGGTAGAATCTCATATTGTAAAACTTTGATTAAGGTTCATTTCCATAACCATATTTCCGGAACCTATTTTCGGAATCACTTTCTAGATTTAAGAAAGTGAATAGAACTAGAAGTTTGTAACATCATGCTTTGTCCCAATATTTCATTGATGATTATAGGTGTTGTGAATTTTTTTAGTTTAACCTTGTTAAACTTAGATCTTTCTTTGTTTAAAGAAATTTTTAAAGTGTATAATTTACCCCCACTCATGTATATTGAGCATATAGAACAATATTTCAATCCTACAATTGGTATCAGAGGATGGAAACCTCATACTCTAGAAAAATCTTACATTGTGTATCAGAGTGGGTCTCTGAAATGCTTATACTCACATATAAGTTTTTCTTGATCAGTTTTTCATTGTTCTATATTTCTCTTTCTTAGTTCCTTGAATACAAACTTTTGTTATTAACAAGTTTTTTTGTGTACAAAGGCTGTCTTAAAGATGGAAGTTTTAAATGTTGGTTCCATCGACAACGTAAATCCTACAAGACCACCAATTTTTTATTGCAATGATTATAAGTATTGTGGAGATAGAATGAAGACATTAATTATCAAAACTGGGGTAGATAACTTTTTTATGGTTACAGGAAGTTAAAAAATTCATGATAAGGAAGTTAGGGCTTTTACAAACCAAGAGAAGCATGATTATCAATTAAACTATATGGTACGCAATACACTACTATGTTCAATGACTAGGAACACATATAATCATATTTATTCATGTGAAACAACTAATTGTATATGGTAGAAACTTGAAGTTACTCATTTTGGTACATCTGTAGTGATTTAGACTAGAAGAGATATGTTGAGAGCAGAGTATCATGGTTTTAATTTTCCTTATGGAGAACCCATAAGAAAAGTGCAACAATGGATTATGACTATCGTGAATAACTTAAAATATATGGGAGAGAAAGGTATGGATGATGAAGCTCTTGTGGATAAGATTATTGATATTATGCCTAATGAGTGGGAATCAAAGAGAACAACTATTGATGAGAATAGTAAGGTTACTCAAATTTCCTTAGATGAGCTATTTGGAACTCCTCTTCAATACGAAACTATAATGAAGAGAGATGCTGACAAGATCAAAATGAAGAATGGGAAATGGTACTGTTGCTTTTAATACGACATCAAATCACATGAATGATGAGACTCCTGAGAGAGTTACTAGATCTATGTCTAAGAAGTTTACTATCCAATCTGAATCTAGTGAGAGTAAAGTATCAGATAATGAGTTAGAAAATATTTCTCGAAGAATGAAAAAGATAGCTGGTCAAATAAATATTCAATCCAGGTATAAGAAGAAGGAAAGGAAAGATAAGAAAGATTCAGAGGTCACATGCTATGAATTCAAGAGAAGTGGACACATACGTCCTGATTTCCCTTTGCAGAAGAAGAATGAAAGAAAATAGAGGTATTCAGAAATGACTAGGAAGAATTATTATAATGTTAATGCTATGAATGTTCGAAAAGCTAATGATAGTTGGAGTGCCAGTGGTGGTCACTCTTCTAATTAATCTTCTAATTATAAATCGTCTGGACAGAAGAATATTGGTCTTATATCCAGATTACCTATTAACAATCATTGCTTTATGGATAAGGTACATAATGCTGAATCATTAAACATTGTTTCCTTAAATTATAATGATAATAAATATTATAAGTCTTCAGCTAAAGAATCCTTTTCGGATAAAGAAAATAATTTACCTACCTATGAAGAAGTTTCTAGGTTTGCTGAACTTCTTGAGGTTGAGAATTAAAAACTCAATAAAAAAATTGATAAGAAAAACTCTAGGAATATTATTTTTACTAAGGAAATATCAAATCTTTCTAAATATCTTGATTAGAGAAATGATGATTTGATAAGTATTTCAAAAGGTCATGAGGAAGTAAATTCTGGGAATAATAATTTTTCTAAATATCATGAAAGTTAATTTCTAAGAAAAGTGTTTTCGAGCAAAGAAATAGTTCCAAACATAATGATTTTGAACATAAAAACTTGGTTATAAAACTCAAATCTGAAATATTTTCCTTGAATAAATGTCTGTCTAACTTTACCTTAGGTAACGAAAATTTTGATAATATGTATTCACAAATATGACCATTAAGAAACAAGTCCAGATGTGGTTATACCAATGAGAAACCAACTTTTAGTAACAACTACTTTGTTCCTCAAAGTGCCCCTATTTTGTACCAAGTGTCAATGTGGTGGTTACTGGGAAAAAAATTGTTCTTTAAGGAAAACCCAATATCTAGGATTTAATAAGGCTTACTTTTCTAAGAAGATGTGGGTTCCCAATATTTTTTTATCTGAAAATCTTGGTTCCAAACAAGTTCGGATTTCTAAAGTCTAACTCTTTTCTTATTTTCAGGAAGATAATGGAAGTACCAAAAACAATACTTGGTACATGGATAGTGGATGTTCCCAGCACATGACTGGTAACAAGAACTATTTTGAAAAGATTATTTAGTCGAAAGGAGGAAAAGTATCTTTCGGAGATAATTCTCAGGGATAAATTATTGGTATAGGTAATATTGTTCTTCTTGGTAAAACATTGATTTCAAATGTTTTATTTATTAAGGGTCTTAAGCACAATGTCATTAGCATAATTGATTTATGTGATGAAGGATACCTTGTGAATTTTAGTAATGATAAGAGTTTTGTACACAATTCCAAGGAAGAATATATTCTTTCTTCCCATAGGCAAGAGAATGTTTACACCTTGAAATTAGAAGACCTTAGGAGCCAAGATATACCTTTCCTTATTGAAATGGAAGATCATTAATGGTTATGGAATAGAAGGCTTGATCCCTATAACCTTAGAAACTTATTTAAACTATCTAAGAAGAAACTAGTTAAGGATCTACCGAAGCTTAGATTCGATTCTTCTAAAGTTTGTGATCCTTGTTAATATGGAAAGCAACATAAATCTAGATTTATATCAATCAGAGAAGTCTCAAAAACAGATGCATTACAGTTGGTGCACATGGATATTTTTTGTCCAACACAAACTAGAAGCATTGGATGCAAATACTATGTGCTTGTTCTAGTTGATGATTACACTAGATTTACATGGGTCTATTTTCTAGAAAAGAAGTCTGAATATTTTTCTTATTTCAAAAGTTTTAGAGCCCAAGTTTAAAATGAGAAAAACCTTCCATTAAAAACTATTCATAGTTATCATGGAGGAGAATTCCAAAATTCTGATTTTGAAGCTTTTTGTAATAGAAAAGGTATTACTCACAACTTCTCAGCACCGAGAACTCCTCAAAAAAATAGTGTATTTGAAAGAAGAAATAGAATTATTCAAGAGATAACTAGAACCATGTTGAGTGAATATTCTATAGCTATACATTTTTGGGCTGAAACTCTAATTACTGCTTGTTATACTATAAATTGAGTTGTGATTAGGCCTTTTCTTTATAAAACTCTTTACGAGTTATGGAATGGTAGAAAACCTAGACTTTCCTACTTCAAGATTTTTAGTTGCAATGTATTAATCCTAAACACTAAATATAATATACACAAATTCGTACCAAAATATGATGAATGAATTTTCTTAGGCTACTCCACAACTTCTATGGCTTATATAGTTTTCAATAAAAACACTTGTACTGTTGAGGAAACAGTGCATGTAAAATTTGATGAATCTAATCCTTTTGTTTTTAAACCATCCCAGCCTACATCCTCGGATGTGTTTTCAAAAACTGATTATCAACCGTTGATAGAAGATCCTTATTATAAGGAATATGTTCAAGAAGATACTTCTGAAACATTTACCCTAGAAGACTTTCTACCCTATATTGATGAACAAGTTTTACAAAACCCAAACCAGTCGTTTCTAAAGAATCGTCCCAGGGATACTATAATCGGTGATGTAAATCAACCTTTAGGGAATAGAAGTTACTTGAGATATGAAGTAGAACATTTAGTATTCCTTTCCCAATTAGAACCAAAAATCACTGATAAAGCTTTAGGTGCTGATGATTGGATCAAATCCATACAAGATGAACTAAATGAATTCGAAAAAAAAATAATGTCTGGACCTTGGTTGAAAGACCTAAGGAAACCTCTATCATTGTAGAAAAATGGGTCTTCAGAAACAACTGTGATGAAAATGGAGTCATTATTAGAAATAAATCTAGACTATTTTCTAAAGGATATAATCAGAAAGAGGGAATACACAATGAAGAAACCTATGCTCTAGTAGCTAGACTTAAATTTATTCATATCTTACTTTCCTTTGTAGCATTCTTCAATTTTAAACTCTTTCAAATGGATGTAAAATGAGCTTTTCTTAATGGTTATGTTCAAGAGAAAGTTTTTGATGAACAACCTCTTAGCTTTGAGGATACAAAACATCCTGATCATGTTTTTAGACTTACCAAATCCTTGTATGGTCTTAAACAAGCCCCACGAGCTTGGTATGATAGACTTACATGATTTTTGCTTCAAAATAACTATGTTAAGGGAAATGAAGATCCAACTCTTTTTATAATGAAAGATAAGAAAAATGTTTTGATTGTTCAAATATATGTGGATGACATCATATTTGGTTCAACTCAGCAATCTTTAACCGATTCCTTTGCGGATCTAATGAAATCTGATTTTGAAATGAGTATGATGGGTGAGTTAACATTTTTCTTTGGTTTTCAAATTTCTCAAAAACCAGAAAGAATCTACAAATCCAAACATAAGTATATTAAAGATATTCTTAAAAAGTATGGTTATGACAAAACTAAGAGTATAATTAGTCCTATTGGTACCTCAAACACACTTGATCTTGATGAAGCCGGGAAACCAGTAGATCAATCATCTTTTAGAGGTATGATATGAATCCTACTTTACATGATAGCTAGTCGACCAGACATGATGTTCTCTGTATTCTTATGTGCAAGATATCAATCCAATCCTACGGAATCTCATTTAAAGGCAGTGAAAAGAATTTTTCGCTACTTAAAGGGAACCATGGATCTAGGACTATTTTATAATTCTGGAAATGATTTTATTTTAAAAAGCTTTTCGGATGTCGACTTTGGTGGATGTAGAATGGATAGAAAAGTACATTCGTAACTTGTCATTTCTTAAGAGATTCATTAATTTCTTGGTCATGCAAGAAGCAACATTCTGTAGCACTCTCCACTACTAATGCTGAATATGTAGTAGCTGGAAGTTGTTGTTCTCAAGTGTTGTGGATGCAACACACACTCACAGATTATGGGTTGAGCTTTACTAAGACTCAAATTTTCTGTGATAACACAAGTGCCATTTCCCTTTGTAAAAACCCTGCACATCACTCTCGTGAAAATCACATAGATATTATGCATCACTTTCTTAGGGATTACACCTTTAAAGGAGATATCATTCTTTAGTTTATTGAAACGCAAGGTCAACTTGCTGACATTTTCACAAAATCTTTACCCTCTGATTGATTTTAATACATTAAACAGAAGTTAGGAATGATAATCGTAAGGTAATCATTCTTCATTAACTTCTTGTTAAACAATTCTCCTTATAGTAATAAACTCATTTTCATACGGGGAGTACATTTTCATGTTAGCATAATCAAAATTTTTCATAGTAAGATTTTTTCCCCAAGCATCTGTAATCAATTTTTTGTAGTTTTTCTTTCAAACTTTTGTAACTAAAATTTTCGTAACGAGTGTTTCAAAATTTATGGAACCAAAATTTTTGGTATAGATATTCTCGGAACCGAAATTTTTTGTAATGAATATTTCCAGAACTAAAATTTTCCGAATGGAATTTCCTGAAACTATAATTTTTGTATTGATAATTTTCCTACTAACAATTTTCGTTATGTGAATTTTCATAATGAATTTTTTGTAATGAGATTTTTTTCGTAATGATTTTTTTTTTCCTCAAGAAAAATATTACCCATTACGAACAATCTTTCTAGCCAATCTGAAAGGTATGATTTCCTTACATATGTTTTTATAGTCATATTTTTCATGCTGTCATTTTCCTATGAGTTTTAAAATCTTTTTGGATTCTTGTTTTTCTTAAATCTGATTGTTTTTCATAAAAAAACCTCAAAAGATCGGAGTCACGTTTTTCTTGAGGTTTTTATATAAACTGTCAGATCAAATGTCAATGTATCTCAACTGTTCGATCAACTATAGAATCTAAACCGTCGTCACAATGCCTATATAAAGGGGACCCCTGAAGGTCGTCCCACATCGGTTTTTCAGAGATTTCGCTTCTCGAAGCCCTGAATCTCTTCTTACGGACCGTTCCGATCTTTCTGAAGCCCGTTCCGAATCTTCCAAAACTCTCCATTACGAATGTCTGTTGAAGCTACATCTCAAGATATGTCTAACTCAAAACCAATATCAAAATTGATAGTTTATAGGGAGAGGTTAGTAAATCTGAGCTTCTTCAAGTGTAATTCTCTTATACCTAAGAATATCAAATTGAATGGCTGGGAGGATGTTTTTCTATCGAATCCAGAGAAACAGGATCCGGTTTACAAAGAGTTTCTTATTGAGTTCTATGAGTCTGTTTCCTTCCGTAATGAATAGGGAAGAGATTTATTTTCTTTTAAGTCTTATGGGAATACTTACAAATTATCTTACACCAAGGATGAAAGCTTGGTGGGTTTAACATATGAAGGTGAAGATGAGTTTTGTTCACACAAGCTTCCGGATGAGAAATGAACTTTTAACAGGTGAATGCTTTGAAATGCCTTAGACTTAAAGATTCCAAGACAGATAAGATTGCTCATCTCACTGTGAATAATAGGATTCTACAGCTATGGGTACAAGGTTTTATCCTAACAAGAAGGGGTGAGAAGGATAATCTGATGAAGAGTGACATATATGTCCTAGATTTCTTGGTAAATCTAAGGAAGATAAATCTAATGAGGCATATTTTGATTACAGTGAAGAATATCAAATAAGGGAATCTGAAAGATCAGATCATTATATATCTGGCCCTGATTTCCAAACTTATCATCAGTTGTCTTGACTCATTCAACGTTTCTTGCACTTCCAAGAAAAGAAGTTTCAAAGTAATGTTAGTAAGTGATGATACACTAAAAAGGACGAAGATGTGTTTTTCTAATGAATCTGGAGAATTCTATCATTTACTGGAGGAAGAGGCTGAAACCATTATGGAAAATGTGGAGAAGGCTGGACCAGTTATGAAGGTTACAAAGATGAGAAGGCTTAAGGAAGTGGTTGTTGAGGACAAAACCCCCAAATCTAAGGAAACCCAATCCGCACATCCCAAGTTGAAAAACATAAATCTTATCCAGATGAAGTGGCAGCTAAGTAGAGGGAATAAAAAGAGAATTGAAAGGAAGGGGATCCACAGTTTGGATTGGACCCTGCTGAGGATAAGTCATTAAAAGAGAGAGCTGATGATGAGTTAGAGAATGAAGAAAAATAGAATAAGCTGAAGAATAAAATGTCAGAAGCAGAGGTTGTTCAGTCTCTTTTGAAAGAAACTGAAATAGCTTCTGAATAGATTCTGTTTCTGGAAACTTTTCTTACCGAACCATTACCAGAGACTCCAGAAAAGAACTACATCACTCTGGAAAAGTCTGAGGGTGAAGTGGATGTTGAAGAAGAAGAAGAAGAAGAAGGAAGTGATAATCTGGATGACTTTATCAATCAAGTATAAGATTATCAAGAAAAGGCTGAATCCGCAAAATTACTCACTTTGGGAAAGGGAGTTAAGAAAGATTGAAAAAAGTATGATGATAAACAGGAGTAAGAGGAAGAAAATGTTTTTTATGATGAGGAAGAATCCTTTGAGAATCATTATCTTGAAGAAGTAAAAGAGAAGGAAAAAATTGATGAAGACAAAATTGTTCAACTATCAGAAAGTGAGGAAGAATCTCCAGATGAACAACCCATTCCAAAAACTGATAAGGGTAAGAAAGTTCTCATGGATACACTCACAAATGATATCTTCGAGAAGAAAGAGTTTGGTGGTTCTTTTAAAAAGAAGCTGGTACAAATTGAATAAGAACAAGCTCTATGCAAATTATTTGATTCGGAGTCATCAGTACATGGTCATGACTTTGTTGTTGAATATTTGAAAAAGATGGTGGACATCATTCCGATTTTTCCCACTATTGACTCCAAATGCCAGAAGCCACAACATAGCTTGAATCAAAAATAGAAATCCTTATCTATGGTGATAGATAAGTGTATAAAGATTGAGGCCAACCATACAAATTTTCTTATTAATTATGATGTACACAATAAATCATGCAGAAAAATTACTTTGTGGTCTAAAAAAATTCAAGAAGACATGGCTAACTTTGATTATTTTCAGAATGAGGTAAAAGATGCTTTTGAAACCGAGGATGCAAAGATCAAAAATCTTCAGGATGATCTGATTATTGAGCAATGTTCTCGGAATGAATAGGATAGATACTTGAATGGGAATCTTAACTCAGTTGCACAAAACTAGAAAGGGGAAATATATTTCTGGATTGAGTTTAATGAGTAGCTGGAAAAGAAAGAGGAGTTAATGAAAATACAGGAAGAGGTCATGAAGGCTCAGGATGAATCTTTGAAAGCTCAAGATGAAAGGATAAAATCTTTGGAGAGGCAAGCTAAGGAGGACCAAAGAGATTTAACGAAACTGAAAACCTTGTTGAAGAAGCTCATCCCAAAGGAAAAAAGAAGAAAAATAAACCCACTCCAATCTTTTGTTGTCTTTGTCTTTCCTTGTAAAAATTTTCTCAACTCTAATGAAATTTATTTTCATGGTTATATCTTGACTTGTAATGTACTAATGTTTCAGTTAATTTATTTTTTTTCCCATTCCCATCAATTATTTTTGAAAATAAAAAAGGGGGAGAATGAAAAAGAACAACTCAAAAGAGGGGAATGAAAAGTTTAAAATAGAGAAGGAAAAATTTATATGTGAAATATCCTTAAAGTAAGGGGAGCTTCTCATTACGAAGTTTTTCATTCCTATGATAATGAAAAATCCACTCCAGAAATTCAGAATACAATTCTTAGAGTTTCAATACTTAAGGGGGAGTTAGTTGTATTCACTATCAACCATGAAAAAAGGGAGATGAGTTTTAATTTCAAAATCTAATGAATGTTTTCAAAGTCCTTATATTCTTTTTCGTAAGGTTGTTTGTGATTTCCAAAAAGGGGGAGATTGTTGAGTCAATGAGGATTTCCTTATGACTTTTCCATTCCTTCTTGTTTTGAAAATCACAAACACCTTATACTTAAGAAAATCTATATTTTAGTTCCCTAAGAAAAATTTCCTTCCTTAAAGGAAATTTACCCTAACCTAGATTTTCTTATACATAGAAATATTTTTCTTCAGTATAAAAATCAGATTCATATCCACAACCTCAGAATCATATAACACTAAGATATGAAGCATTCTATTTAGGATCTGAATTCTGGATACGAACTCTAATGAAGTTCCATTCTGAATTCTGGATACGAACTCTAATGAAGTTCCATTCCGAATTCTTGATACGAACTCTAATGAAGTTCCATTCCAAATTCTGGATACAAACTCTCATATAGTTCGACTCCGAATTCTGGATAGGAACTCTCATATAGTTCGACTCTGAATTCTGGATATGAACTCTCATATAGTTCGACTCTGAATTCTGGACACGAAATTTAATGAGTTTGACTCTGAACTTTTATGAGTTCGACATCGAACTTTTATGATTTTGACTCCAAACTTTTATAAGTTCGCCTCTGAACTTCTATCAGTTCGACTCTGATCTCTATAAGTTCAGATTATGAACTCTCGTGAAACCAGACTCTGAATTTCATTAGAAATTCGGACTCCATATTTCTACAGAATTCAGGTTCCGAATTCCTATAAAACAGAATCTGAACATTTCTTTTATTATAGAATCTGAATTTCATTTTAGTTAGACTTCGAACTATTGTTTTCTTACATTCCGAATTCTAGGTTTTCTTATGGTTACACTTGTTTAATTATAAAACGATGTCGTGCTTTCAGTTACACATGTTTTGTTTTAAAACGATGTCGTCCGTTCTATTTCTAACAAACTGTTGGTTTAGTGACCCGTTTACAGATCCCTCCAAATTTTAAGGAAAATATGACTTTTGGAGGAGGGATCCGACCATTCCATCAGAGCCTATAAATTGGAGCTCATTTGAAAGTTCTCAAAAACAAGAAGTTGATCACTCTAGATACCACACGATGTTAAGGTGATTTCTAGAGAGAGAAGATTTTCATGCTTTGTGCATACTGAACTACTCATTCAGATTGTTTCGTGCGACTCCGAATGTTGGTGATTACATTCGAGGGCTTCCGGGGATAAGAAGACAGAGGTGACGACTTCCTTGAAGTTCGAGGGCTTCTTTGCTGAGGAAGACAGAGGTTCCAACTACCTTGATATTGAGGGCTTGCGGGGATAGAAAGATAGAGACTCCGATATTTGTATCGAGGGCTTACCCTGGTGTGGGTAAGACAGACTTGCTTGCAAGTATAAATCAAGGGACCTTTATCCAAGGTTGTTGGATACCCTTATCTCTGTGTTAAAAGATTTATATCTTATTTTTTGTAGTTTTACTACTCGTTTTTATGCTGCTTTTCATATTGTAAGGAGAGTATAATCTTCTTATATTTCCTTACACTTTTACTCTGACTTATTTAGATTCTATATGCATTAAGGTAGAATCTCATATTATAAAACATTAATTAAGGTTCATTTACGGATCCATATTTCTGTAACCTGTTTTCAGAATCACTTTCTAGATTTAACCAAGTGCATAGATCTAGAAGTTTTTATCGTCATACTTTGTCCCAATCTTTCATTGGTTATTAGAGGTGTTGTGAATTTTCTTAGTTTAACTTTGTCAAACTTATATATTTCTTTGTTTAAGGGAATTTTTAAAGTGTATAATTCACCCCCCCCCCCTCTTGTATATTGTGCATCTACAACATTATTTCGATCCTACAAATTATTTATTAAATATAATGTTATTTATGTAGCACATTTAATTTTTAAAAAATAAATACTATGTTTGATAGCATACATGATATGCCACATCATGTTTAGATTAAAAATTAAATATTATTCTGTAATAGTTATAACATAATCATTAGAATTAAGAGAATGAAAACTAGTAATTGAATTATAAAAATATGGCTTAAACATGTATATATAATGAATTATTTAACCTATTAATCATAAATTAATGTAATACCATTTGTAAAATAAATGAATTATTTTTTCTCATAAACAATTTAAAGATGAAAAATATTTTTTTTATAAAAAAACCAAAATATATTTTTAGATTATATTAATGATATATATATATAATATTAAATATAATTTTCTAAATTCATGTTATGTTTTTTTCTTTCCAATATATAAGAAAAAATTCAATTTTATGGGTAAAATGAGTATATTTTAGAAAATTCTGTTTTCCAGCTTTTGAGAGTTTAAATATTTTAAATTTAGTTCCTTACACTTTTATAAATTCTGTTTTAAAAAATAAGCTTCCTTTTTTGGAGTGTAATAGAAAAATTTTCTTTGGTGAAATGTTTTATATTTTTCTGATATGTTTCATGGTTTTATGAATAGTAAAAAAAATTATTTCATTTTAATTGAAAACATAATTTTCATTAAAATTATTTATGGAGTTCAGTTATATAATTTAATGGTTTTAAATTATAATTAGATTATTTGTTATAAGTTAATCAAATTTAGTTGAACACAATTTCACATAAAAACCGGAAAAAAAATTATGTGATGTTTTGAATGTTTTTTTACTTTAAAAGTTGTTTTCTCGTTCCATCAAAGAGATTAATTTTTAATTAATTTATGAAATGTATATGTTATCAATTATAAAAATTGGATTCCCTTTCTTGAATTAGAAAATACAATTTATTTAAATAGGTTCATTTTTTGGGTGTATTAATATTTACTTTATTAATTTTTTTGATTACCATAGTTAACGGTAAATTATGTAATTAAGAGTAAAAATAATACTATAACTAATATATGAACTATCTTACCACATGTACTAATTTGATTTGATGTTTTATAATAAACTGATACTATCCATGTGATTATTTAATTTACAATTTTATCCATTTGGAGGACATTAATCCTTATATAGTATTTTAATCAAAGAAAAGTCAAATTTGACAAACTTCTTATTTTTAATAGGAGAAATATTTTTAATATGGAGTTATATATTGTTTTTTTCAACTTTAAATAAATAATTGGAATGAAAAATTTATCTAAATAATTTCAGATAATTTATAATTTATAGTGGAAAAATAATTACCTTAAATGGTGTCATAATGATGATGAAGTAATTATCTAATTAATGAAAAATTCTTATAAAAAGTCTTAAAATAAAAATAAATATTATTTGAGGTAATTAATTTCATCCAACATTTTTTTTGAAATTTTATTGATATTTTAGAATAATTTTATATAATTTATCTCATTTTTATAATTTTTTAAAAAAACTCATTAAAAAATAGTGTCAAAATTAACACTGGTGATATTTTAAAATATAAAAAATTTAATTAAATGATATAAAATTTAAAAAAATATATGATCCCAGAAAATAGTTGAGATAAGTCTTATAATGTCATAAATGACTCAGTTTTTTTGGATTTTTTTAGGTTATAGTAATTATATGAACCCTCTAAGTAAATATTACATGATTTCCAGGCAAATATTAATAAGGGTAAAAAGGGGTAAACAAAAAAGATAAGGAGTAAAAAATAGTAAAACATGTATAATTTACGTTTCATGTATTTATTTATACCCATAATTATCCTATCATAGAAATAACAATATTTTATTCTATTTGTAATTGAAAATTAATTTATATTAATATAATATTTTGTATAATTCCAAGAAAACCCCTCCCCTCTATTATAAAAGGGAAGTATATATTATCATTTATATACCATTAAAAACTTATTTTTATCACCAAATATATACCCAAATACCATAATATCATCCCTACATGCATTATAGAGGAATTATTTTTGGCATAACACCCTTGTTAGTGCTTTGAAGGTGTTAATCAAAATAGATTTTCCAAAGAATAGGTATAGATTTTTAATTAAGTGTTTTATTTTATTTCTTCTTCCACTTCTTAAAGACTTATTAATACATGATTAAATAATAACTATAGTATCCTAAAAATAATAATATTTTATTATGTTAACACAATCACCTAAATCTATCTCTACTTCCATAAAATGGTCAAATAAGTTGTCGTTCGTTCATACCTGTGAACGAGGACCTCCAAGAACCGATATAATTCGTTTTCAAGCATTATTTATCAAGAGTGGTTATAATGATAGAATTAATGTTTATATATGATTTTAATGACCTATTTATCCTTATAATAATATAATACATCAATTTTGTTCTTAATTTCCATGCATATGAAAATGATAATTTCATTCATGGTTACATGTGAACTATCACCTCCAAGAAGCGATGCCATTCGTTTTTAATGGTCACATCACATGGATAATTTATATAAGTATTTATTAATATTTATTATTATATTAATGATATTATTATTATTGTGTAATTATAAAATAATACTTAACTTCTTTCCATAATGATCATTGAAAATTTGAAATATTTCTCATGCGTACATTCGGCTTACCATCTCCATGATTGTAACGTATTTCATTTTTCATGTCCTTATTTTGTTAATATATTTAAAAATATAGTTGATATATAAAATTTTTTATTATTTAATTAATATTATTATATATTGGATTTAATAATGACCACATTGATAGTATTCGACCTACTAATGTGATTTTGAACTCAAGTACCAAATATTATCAAAATGACTGATGTGAACTTAAATAATTATGTAACTTTCATACCATGGTATTAAATTCATTATAAGGAACAATAAACCTGAAAATGGTTCTAAATAAAATAAAAATTAACCTAGTTTTATTATTCATGATGATAAAAAATGTACGATACGAGTCAGACTCATGGTAAGATACCCTTTAACAAAAACATCGTTTTAAATGTTTTAAATATTTATTCTTCTAAATAATTCTCTTTCATTTATATGTTTTAGAAATGGGTTTTATGAATTTATTTTTATAAAAATTAATGTCTCAAAATTTTAAAATTTAAAATTTTATTTAACGTTTCTAACTAGTAAGGGACACTTTGATTCTAAAATATAATTTTAAATTTTTAAAATGGGTTGTGAAAATTGATTGGTTATTAAATTACATGAAATGTTTTCTTATGAGGGGAAATGAAATTTTATGTGTGACATGTTTAAATTGAAGGATTTTATTTTTTATGACTATATAATGTTACATGTACATTTGGTGTGTGGTTACATGATAAAACAAGGATGGGTGGTCACATTACGAACTCCAATGCATTAGGTATAGATATCGGACAAATGGATATTCCATTTGTAAGAGTGACATGTATGTAAGTCAACCATATGGGTGTTACATTTCTAAGAGTGAAACATATGGGATTAAACCACGAGTTTATTCCATTTTAGTTTCATTATTCTCTATGTTACATAATTATATTTTATATGTTTTCTTATGAGTTTTAATGATAATAATTTGATTTTCAAAAGTCATTATAATGATATTTCTGAAATTATTATAACGTTTTCTAGTACAATGGTATTTTTTTAATGAAATTATTTATGGGGATTCACTAGCCTAATGGTTTCCTTTATTTTAATTATCTTATTGAGATTTTTGTGATTAAAACATGTTTTGAAATATTTTTCATTGGGTTGAGGATTAGTAAGGAAAAAAATATGTCATGTTGAAAGGATTGAATATGTGCCTAAAAAAATAAATAACATTTTATTTTAAAAGGGATTCCTTTTGGGGAAAAAATGGATATTAAATATACGTGTCGACTTGTAATTTATGGGTTTACAATGTAACATTTTTTCATAATTATAATAAACTGTAGGCCTAAATTATCATTGTAAAAATAATGCGATTTCTAGTTTTAAAATAACTAAAATAAATTAGGTTTAAGGTCATGCCCTTGTAGTTCGCATCAATGGTGGATTTAGAATACTTTGTAAATTATAATGGTTTCTTAAGAGTATTGGATACCATCAGGGGTTTGTAATTTTGAGTTCGATTATAAGTATAAGGTCTTAGATTCTATTTTCAGGATTTATGTTATAAAATTTTATGCTGGCTAATGGTATTCTCAAAGGCAATTATTTTTAAAGAAATTATGGGTTATTACATTTTGTTATAAAAAATGAACGATTTGAGATTACTATTAAGGCTAAAACATGTTATAATTATTATTAATTAATTTATCATATTTTTAATATGTTATAAGAATTATATTGTTTTAGAAAAAGGAAAACCCAAGGGATGAGTGACAACACATCACATCTGACAAGGCCATGGGTGTTGAACTCACAGTCGAAGCGAGACAATGGTGTGTCACTGAAAACTAGCCTACATGAACTCCCGATTAGCATAAATTCAAAAAATTTATCTATAAAATTGTATTGACTATGAATAATTTTATTCCAGGCACCCAAGTTTTATTAAAAATGTAATATTGGGATAGGAAAATGATTTAGTGATTAAGTGATTTATGTTATTTCTTGAATATGTTCACTATTTTCAAAACACTATATAACTCAGGTAAGATAAATAATATAGGATTTTATTTGATAATTAAAGGTTGAAAAATATTTTGGAAGAATAAATGATTTTATTGTGATATTACAGTAATTTAGGTTATTTATAGAAATGATTAACCAATTTTAGAAAATATGTAATTAGAATAATTAATTATTGGTAAGAGACATTAAGAGTGATTGTCGTTATTTGGAGATAAATATTAAAAAATTTTATGGAAAACTATATTATAAAACCCTCTTAAAATTTTTTTTTCGTTATTAGTTTATATTATTTTGTGGAATTTTATGAACATTTATTTATTAAATGGTATGTGATTATATTTTGGTATTACTTTTGAATTTTAGAGATTGAAGTGGGTTTTCATCATAAAATATTTATTATTTTTGGGAAAATTATCACATCTTATACTAACCATTTTGGTTTTGGATAATCTTAAAATATAGTAGAAATAAATACTTAATATTTTGTGGATTATTTTATTCTCTATGATTTTGTTCTAGTGCAATGGGCGTGAAAATACATCTTAAATACTCGCCATTGGGGAAAAATATGAGTTTGTGGTCGAAATTGGTTGACGGATGAAACTATAATTTTCCTGATTGTATGCTTCCTTATTCTCTTAGTCTGGGAAGTATGATAATATTTCAAATCTATTCAAATCATCTTAAAACAATAATGTTGTATATTTACTTTTCTTATTAACATATCAATGACCTTTTTAACCAATCCCATGATTATAAATTTTTGATTACTAACTTACTCACGACTAATGTATTTATCACTCTCCATCAAAACATGATAGTTAGTTTCATCAAATATAACCATGCTTTTAACATGGATACCTATCATGTGTTATATCATGTGACCTTCATAATTCCCTTTCTTTATTTTAATCTGGAAGTTACATTTTTCCTTTTTCTAGTGAGCGATTTCAATAAAGATATTTTGAAAATTTAAAACGCCTTATTTTCGATCCTGAGATCAAATTGTGAGGATTCAATTTATCAAATGTTTAGGAATATAACATCACTTCTTCAAAAAAATATTATGTTTGATAGCGAACATTATATGCTAGATCTTGTTGAAATGAACAATTGATCATTATTTTATTACCATTATAACATAATCAATTGAATCGAGGAAATGAAATGTACTAATTGAATTATAAAAACATTATTGAAAAATTTATATATAATTTAATATTTTACCAATTAATTATAAATTATTATAAACCCCTTTGTAAAATAAATGATTTTTTTTCTAGAAAAACTATTTGAATGTGGAAAACAATCTTGGTATACTAATAAATAAATAAATTACTATGTTTGTATTATATTAATGAAATATATATAATTATATATATATATATATATTATAATAAATATAATGATTAAAATTCATCTTATGAGTTTTCTAGGCATTATATAAGAACAAATTTTATTTTATGTATAAATGGAGAATTTTTCAAAAAATGCAGTTTTTCCTTTTAGATGGTGAACCTATGTTAAATAAGATTTTCACACATTTAAAAAAAATATTTGAAAAAATAAAATACTTATTTGGAATCAGAATATAAAAATTTTATTTGGTTTAATTTTTGATATTGTTCTGATATGTTTCATGTTTTGATGAATAGTAAAAATTGTTGTTTTCAAATTGGAAAATGATTTTTCATAAAATTTATTTATATAGTTTAATTATATATTTGAATGGTTTTAAAGTATAATTAGACAATTATTTATCATTTAATACAATATAGGTCATTTGAATCAATTTTACATTGAAATTGGATATAACAGTTTTGTGATATTTTGAACATTTTTACTTTAAAAACATGTTTTCTCATTCCATCAACGAGATTACAATTTATTTAATTTATAAAATTTATATATTTGAAATTATTAAAAATGGATTCCATACTTCTATAAACAAGGTATAAATTACTTCAATTGGTATTTTTTGTTTTATGTATAGTTACATTAGAAAATTTTAAAATTAACACGATTAAGGGTAAATCAGGTATAATAGTGAAAAAACAATATTATAAGGATTATAAATCTACCCTAACACTTTACATAATTTTATCAGATGAGGTTTTTACACTTAAACCATAATTGGGACGATTTTATTTTTAAATAGTGCCACTTGGATTACTTTATCACTTTTATAGTGATTTATTCGTAGAAAAGTCAATTTTTAAATACT
Organism: Viscum album; assembly: GCA_963277665.1. Lineage (NCBI taxonomy): Eukaryota > Viridiplantae > Streptophyta > Magnoliopsida > Santalales > Viscaceae > Viscum > Viscum album. Next base: position 103,929,072 of record OY728156.1, read on the forward strand.
TTAGTTTTTACCAAGAGGAAATTTTTTAATATAAATTTATATAGGGGATATGATAAACAATAAGTATTTATTTTAAATCTAAAGTATTTATACATATCATGTAAATTTATTTATAATTTGTAGTGATAAAAATAATTTCCTAAAATAGTGACACAATTATGATGTAGTAATTATTTAATTGGTGGAATAAAAAAATTAAATGATATTAAAATTAAAATAAATATAATTCGACATAATTAATTTCACAAAATATATTTCGGATAACTTTTAATTGTTAGGGATGTTTTATAAAAATTATTTCTACTTTATCATGTAGTTTTGATTTTTTTTAAAGTCAAGAAATCAAAACTGTCAAAATTGACAGTAATGAAATTTCAAAATATAAATATTTATTAATTGTTATAATATTTAAAAATAATATAATATTTGGAAAAATGATGGGATAATTATTATAATTTCATAAATGACTCCTTTATTGTTATTTTGTTAAGTTGTTTTAATTATATTAACCTTCGATGTGAAAATTACATGAAATCATATAAATATTTAAAAAGAAAAAATAAGGGTTAAAAAATAAGGATTATAAAATATAAAAAACGTTTCTAACATACATTAAGTGAATTTATTTCACCCCAAAATCATCCTAAATTATAAATAACTCAATTTGGAACCAATTTTAATAGAAAATTACTTTAAATTAATTTAATATGTTGACGAATTGCAAGAATTCCCCTCCGCTCACTTATAAGAATGTACTAATTCTTATAATATATTCACACGTAAAAAACTATTTAGATTAAAAAATATATACCCAAAAACATTCCTACATCCCCTAGACACATTATAGAGGAATTATTTTAGTCATAAAATACTCCTTTGAGTTGTTAAGGTGTCAATCAAAGGATATCATCCCAAGAAGAGGTGTCATTTTTAATTAAGTGTTTCTATTTTATTTCTTATTTCAATTACATAAAATATTATTAATATATTACGAAATAATAACTAAAATATAATAATTATATTAATATTTTATTTAATTAATATCATAACTAAAATCCATCTCTACTTCTATCAAACGGAAAAATAATTAATCCTTCGTGCCTAAGTGCGAACTATCAACTCCACCAACAGATATAATTCTTTTTCCATCACTATCTATAAAGAGTAATTATAATGATGGAATTAATTTATAAATATATATATATTTAATGAGATATTTATCATTAAAATAAAATTATATATTAATTTAATCATTACTTTCAATGTACAAAAAGATGTTAACACCGTTCGGGCATAGGTGTGCATTTTCACCTTCATGAAGCGATATGATTTGTTTTTAATGACCACATCACATTGATAATATATATAAGTATATATAAATTTTTATTATGAGATTAATGATTTTATGATATTTTTATAATGTTAACATAATACTTTATATCTACCGATATTTATCATTTCATGATGGAAAAGATACTCCTACGTACGTACAACTTACTGTCTCTATGATTGTAACATTTTTCATTTTTCATATCCATATTTAATGAATGGATTTTAAAAATTATAAATTATATAAAAAAATTATTTTTATTTCATGAATATTATTTTATATAGGATGGACTTATGACCACTTCGACAGTATTTGACTTAGCGATGTCATTTTGAACTCGAGTACCAAATATTTTCAAAACATCTAGTGTGGACATAAATAATTAAGTAATTGTATTACATGAAAATAAATAATATAAAATTAATAATAATAATTAAAAAAGTTCTTAATAAATTATAAATTATACTAGGTTTATTATCCATGAAGATAAATAACATATGATATAATTTAGACTCATGGTAAGTGACTCATTAACAAAAACACCTTTTTAAATGATTTAAAGACTACTTATTCCAAAAGTTTCCATTTCATGTAAATATATTAAAAACTATTTTTTTTAATTTATTTATATGGAAACAAATGTTTTATAATTTTAAATTTCATAATTTCTCTCAAATGTTTCAAAGTATTCTGAGACACGTTGATTCAGTTATCTCTTTTTTAATTGTTTTAAATTGGTTCTGTAAATGAATTGATTTTTAAATAACTTGAAATTTTTTCTTATGAGTGAAAATGAAATTTTATGAGTGATTATATAATGATAATTTAACATTTTATAGGCTTTTGTGAGATAAAACAAGGATGGTTGGGTAAATTTTAACCTCTAAAACATTGGGTATAAAATTCAACTATATGTTTATTACATTTGTAAGAGAGAAATGTATATAATTCAATCGAATGGTTATTCCATTCGGAAGAGTGAATCATATATATTTCGACCAATGAATATTCCATTTTAGTTTTATTATATCCAAAGTAACATACTTATCTTTTATAATCTATCTTATGAGTTTTCCTAAAAATCGTTTGATTATTAAAAGATAAGATAATGATCTTTTTGTAATAATGATCACTTTTTAAGGTGAATGGGTATTTTTTAAGGAAATATTTTTTGGGTTTTCATCATACTAATGGTTTTTGTTCTTTTAAGTCTCCTAATAAGAGTTTTTTTCTCATAATAAGGTTTAAAATATTTTTCACAAGGCTTAATATTGGTAAGAAAAAATAATATGTCTTGAGGAAATAATTGAATTTTTGACTCTAAAATAAATAATGTTTTGTTTTAAAAGGCTCTAGTTTGGTGAAAAAATGGATATTGTGTATAAGTGTCCACCTTTAATGTATGGGTTTATTATGTAAGAGTTCATCCAAATTCTTTATAACTTTATACCTAAATGAAATTTGGGAAAAGAATGTTATTTATTGTTTTAAAATAACAAGAATAAGTTATGTTTGAGTTTGATTCCTTACAATATATGGTTTAATTCTCCCCATTAGATTATAATTATCATCAGAAAATGTGAATTATGGGATGGATTTCATCATACCTTATACTTTTTTGAGTGAATAATGATCTTTATTTTTCAATATCCCTATCTCAGTATTTAACTCTACCATTGAATAACAATAAATTATGACACAAATAATACATATTAAATTCATTTATCCAATTAAGATAACTAAACTTCTTCATTTCATTAGAAATATACAATTCCATTGATTTATTAAAATTCTCCAATTAGTATCTGTTAGACATTTGAAACTATTTTCTAGAAATTGAAGAATAATATTTAATCACCCTTTTATTACTATTCAACTTTAGATCACTCATCTAGCCTCATTTGTGGTTGAAAATTTGGTCCATACTTTTTGGACTCAGTAATCACTAATGGATTTTAAATATCCTATGTGTTATTATAGTAATTAATCTTCTTCTTTACTCATTATCAATCTTCAAATAAGTTTCCTATTTTTATCATCCCGGTAATCATAACAAATCCATCATTCAACTTCATTAAAAAAAACATTAATTCTTCCAATATACTACATTATTTTCATCATTAAATGTTTAGTATAAGTTTATTATATTATGTTCCAACTAGAAAATGGTTATTTTTTTGTTCAAATATATGTTATCTTCTTGTATGATTTATGAATCAAATCCTATAATTTTTATTGACTCACCATTTCAAATGTTTATAAAATCTTACATTCACTTCTTAATATCTTTTAAGTGATTCAAATAACCTTCAATTTTAGAGGATCATCCACTATAAAATATTCATGGATATTGCTTTTGTCAGTATTCATGTTCAATTTTAATAATCAATTCCACCTTCAATCCTTTCTCTTATTTCTTCTAATATTTTTTAGTATTTAAATTTATACACATATTAGTCGGTAGAATAAGATAAAATATTTGATAAAGTGGTTAGGATGGGAATCTATTTCATAAGATATTCCAATTGTTTTAACATTTTCTCAACATTCAACTCAATATTATAATCATGCACATGAAATATTCTTATTTTTCTAGGTTGTCTTATCCTCAATATTTGTCCCAAACTTTTTCTAGCCACAAAAAAATAATGGTGGTAAAATGAACATATTTTTTGAAACATCCCAAACCCTCTATAATTCTAGTAGTATCTATAATATTTATACATTCCCCTAAACATAACTTGTTATCTTGATTTTGACACATTCTATTATTCCTTCTTGTTTACATCAAATTTAACACAATATAAACCATAAATTATTAGAGAACCCCAACACATTCATATCATTTTTTATGATTTATTTCCTTTTTATAATCACAATTTGTAGTAGTATTTACAATAAAATAAATTGTAATAACCCCCTCTTTATCTATTTAATTCCCTCATTATTGTATTCTCGAACCATTTTGATTTTGGTTAAAAATCCTTATTCATAGTTTTAAATATCAAGTCATAGGTTCATGGAGATTAGAGGAGGTAGTCATGAAATGTATAGTAGTGTAATGTTGCCAAAAAAGTACTTTTGTTCCATAGACTAGCTATTGGATAAAGCAGTATCCTAGTAAGGTAATAGGAATGCCAAAAAAATAGTCAGTGAGACCCACTATCAAGTAGATATATCCTGATATAATTTATCTCATATATGAGACCAAATATTAATACAATGGGGATTTTTGGAGCGAATACATTTTAGGTAGCACTAATGAATCCTCTATGGAAACTAGTGACATCATTATGGGCAGGAAAGTTGAGGGATGTATGATATTTCTACCACCAAAAACATCATTTAACTATTTAATTCACCCACTTAGATGGAAATTTTGGATTATTATTTTTAAATAATTCTTATAGGGATTTCGTGGATTCACCAACACCATTTATTATTTCTTTTATCCATGGATTGATCTAAATGTCTCCAATGAGTATGTCCTTCTATTAATTAATTAATTCATCTTATTTTCCTCTTAGATCCTTTTATTCCATCCTTAATTGAATGAGTTTATCATTGTCCAAATTGAATCTTGGTGTTGTGTGTTGATCCAGATTATAGATATTGGATTTCATCTTCTCCTATATTAATGTAAGGGATCTGGAACATCTCCTTAAGTTCTTATTTGGTTTTCTAATATGTACATCATGTACGATCAGGTCAGAATGTTGTGAAAACAACCAATTTATATTGGAATTTATTTTTATGTATTTAAAAATATTATTTATATCTTATATGGATCCTTCCTGGTCCACTAGTAAATGAGTCATTAACCATCATCCATCCATGTTATATTCTTATCCTTTAACATATGTTGGAATCTGAATATGGTAACCCAGTATCCCTATAAATGATTATTAGAATTGTAGTTCATATTTTGATCAATAATTGTAATCCCTATCACCCAAGGGATTTAAAATTAGAAATATAGAATTATCTTGACACTTGAAATGGTAATTTTACATAAATTAAATGTGAAATTGCATTTGAAATTTTTTTATATGAATTAAAATTTGTCATTTTGGCATGTAAATTTATAACATAGATTTTGAATGGATTTTTTTTATAATATAAATTTTGATGGAACTATTCATTGGAATGTGAATTTAATTAGCATTATAATTCGTAATATGATTTAAAATTACCTGTAATGTCCTACAATTACATGTAATTTTTTAAATCATATTATATTATTTCAAGATAAGATATTGAGATGACATACAATTCTGAGGCCTAGAGTGCTCAGAATTACCCATAAAAAAATGTTATGTTTTAAATAGTGCATGTGAGTGGGATTCCTAAAAAAGTGAAAAGTGTAATATCGCTTAAAAGGGTCCCCGAATCAAAAAAAAGTGGGAACCATTACTTTTAGGATGGTGGATTTACTCAAGGAAAGGATAAATTTTAGTCGGCGTGGGCCTCCAGTGAGAAAACCTGAAAATGGAATAACCATAAAAAATTAATTAAATTATTTTATTTTATTTTTCAAATATGTATAATTCATAAATGGAAACTATTTTCTGAAATCCGAGAGTACTATTTAGTTCATGAGGGTGTGTTTCCCTTTAGGGGATCCTAACATCAGTCAACGCTGACTGGCTGTGAGTGTTTATTTTTTGTACATGAGCATAAATAAAATAATTCAATTAAAAATTATTTTCTTCTAGAATCCTCCTAAATCACAAATGGTAAATCAGATAAAAAATCTGAGACCACTGTTGATTTTGAATGGAAATTTTCTAATTACATGGGGCCTGACCCAAACCAGTTCGGATTGAGAGAAAAAGTTAATATTCAGATTTTTTTTAAGGAAAATTAAAATTTTATTAGAAAATTTATTTTATTCAAAAAAATTTCTCTACAATTCATTGATTATCTAACTATTTAATTCCAAAAAAGATACCACAAAAATATGCTACAACACAATGTAACAAAAACATTGTTTTCTAAACAAAATAGCATAATGACAATGACTTGGCATAATAGAAAATTGCGAGGTATTTTCTCCATTTAATGGGATAAAAAGAATTGTTGATAAGTGCGGGTTCTTGGAAATCCCTCTGAATCTCTAAAGGATCATTATTGAATAAAAAAGGAAAAATCTCCAAGGACTAACGTTGGTGAATTAGAAAGCAGCGACTACACTTTGGAGAGCGGATTTAGGACCATAGGTCGACCAACGATGATGAAGGATCATCCTTGACCAACATCTATTTTCCTATGTAGGGGTTTAAATATATTTGATTGTCATTCCATAATTATTCCCTTCTAAATGAAGAATGTGAATTGGCTCACTAACTAGTTGATCCATGGATAATATCTTCTAGTAGGATTGGGAATAAATATTGCGGGTTGATGTTGGGGATTAAAAATCATAGTGATTAAATTATACTTCATGACCCCTCTGACAAGAATAGATCTTGACCAAAATGAAAAATTACCTAGAATGTTAATTGAGTGTTCTTTGTGATCCCTTCTCTCTCCCGTATTGTTCTTTTCCGATAGTCCCATGAGGTCACGTCAGGTTTTCCAGGAGGTTCTGAGCACGACCAGATACCCTGAGTAATGAAAAGAAAGTCTTGAGGACATTTCCATAAAGATAGTGACCGGAGGATCATAACAATGATTTCTAAATGGAAATCAGACCACCACACCAACAGTGGTGACCCACGGAAGCAAGGATAGATGTGTGGCCACTAGGCTTAATGGATGGTGGTGGAAGGGACCATGATAGAGCAGAAGTGGGTGGTGATGAGGGCCATAGTTGATTAGGGGCGATGCGGCATAGTGCCACATTTCTAGGGGATGCAAGTGGACAATAGATTGTGTGCAGAGGACTCGGACGGCCCCATGATGGCCTCGTAGTGTTGGAGGTCATGACTTGGTGCCATGGCGGAGGGGGAAATGACTCATTCAAGACGTATTGATAGAGACAGAACACGACACTTGAAACATATCGGGTGGATCAGAAAATCCCGCTCAATGGACCGGTCTGGACCAGTAGGTCAGACCCATCCTCTTCTAAGGACAATGTAGAAAATTGGGAAACTGGGTGGCCCAATATTGAGGAGAACCAACTCGTCATTGTGGGCTAGGCCAGAAAGGAAACCAGGCCATTGTGCAGCTTGGATGATAATAATTCAGTTCGATAAATTGGGACTGGGCCGGAGAATGATGATGGGGTCACTAGGCGACACTGCGAATTGGACCAATGGTCGAACATGGTTGGGTCTAGAAAAGCCCAATGGGATTGGAAAATGGTCCATGATGAACCAAGATGGTGTAGACTCAACCTGGATGGGTTGGGTCAGCCGAAGCAGGTCAGGTCATGTGGGAAATTTGAGTCAGGTTGGTCCGGTCCTACCAACCAAGTCGGACTAGGCTCAGAAACAAACCGACCATATTTATAAAGACGTAAATCTATTTCAGACTGAGACTCTGATAGACGCATCGTCTATGGGCTAATGACCCTTGTAAGGAGGAAGTCATTTGGGTATACTCTATGTGAAGTTCCGTGGAAGTTGAGATGATAAAGATGGATTCAGAATTATATTTTCTTGGAGTCAAGAATGCAGCGATTAGAAAACCTATGGTTGGCTATGAAATGAAGAATATGACAAGAATGACCTCCATATTCCAGTAGCAGAGCAGACCTCAGTGGTATAGAAGTAGTCTGGACCTTAGTGGTCAATTATACAAGTATACCTCATTGGTCCAGTAGCCTAGCAGACCTCAGTGGTCCAGCAGCCAAGCAGACCTTAGTGGTCAAGCAGGTGAGCTGGTCTTAGTGGTCTAGCTGTCGAGTCAACCTATGTGACCTAGTAGACGAGTGGATCTTAGTTGTCAGGTCTCCAAGAATACCTCAGTGACTCATCAGGGATGAGTCACTTATAAGTACAATATGATTAAGCATTAGGAATGAAAATATTACATTATATACTTTGAGTTATACCTGGTGCGATTTCTCTTTTCTTTGTAGTCTTACATTTTGGTTTCTCATTTGTGTTTTGGAGTCACTATTGAGTGTTATGTTTATCACCCCAAAAAAGGCCTCTCCTACACATGTCGTGTCTCATTTAGGAGATCGATTCTATGAAAGATACCTTGCTGGTCTTGGAATAGGTGGGGCTCAGTGGGATGGTACAGACAAGAATACTTCTATGACTACAAGCAGCTACCCATCACCTACCCATCAGGTTGGGTCTCAAGCAGATGGATCAAGGAAATTGTACATTATTATGTAGTTTTGGGCTTGTATTTAGGACCCATTTATACTTTTAGTTTGTACTGTACACTCAATAGTTTTCACAATGACAGTTTTGGTTACTTTGTGTTTATTTTCCACTGTTTTAGATGTATGCATGTGTATAGGTTTAAAGGATATGTCGTCCCATTTTGGGATACGTCTACGCAATGCTAGTCGACATCCCCTAGCCTATGAAAGGTGGGTTTGGGTAGCCACAACATGGGCCCCGGTGGATGGGTCATGACAATGTAGTATAAGTGAAGGTCAATTATACCTAAAGAACCCAGAGTATATGATATTGGTTTGGGGAAATATTGTTAAGGGTTTCGAGTTCGGCTTTCAGGAAAGGGAATCTAGTGTTGGTGCGGTGTCTGACGTATCCATACATCAGAACACTGAATTCTACTTTTCAACAATGTGCATGAAAACAGTAGTTGTACAAAAAAATGATTGTACATTAATATTTTATTAATGGGTTTATTTTTCAATGTCATTATTGAGTTTGAGCTCCAGGTATACTCTATTGATCATGGTATAACTTATTTTGTTTTATGTTTCTTCCATGTAGACTTCCATATTGGATTCCACTACATAAAAACGAGCATGATCTATGGGGTGACGAGATGGGTACAGTGGTTCATACTAGAGAGATCACTACCAGGTGGTGTACCAGCCATACAATGACCTATGGTTTAGAACATGGTACTCGTAGTACCATATGTTGAGAATTGTGGTATGAGAACCTTTCATGAGTTTAAGTGATAAATGCCCATCAGGTTCTGAGGAAAGCCCTACTAACCAGAAGATAAGGACTATCTTGAAGGGTTTCTGAGTTATACATTTAGTCAGGGAACCATTTGATCAGATGGTAGTCTTTGCAGGGAGCCTTCTACGTGGTTCTGTAGGGATATGATGGGGTTTATATTACCTAATCATAAGATGAGGTGACTTTCATGTGGTCAAATTGTGTGAACCATTCTCAGATAAGGGACTCCTTCAATAAAATCTACAGTCTATGCAGGACGAGGAGCTTATATAGCTTCATAAGGATGAAATTTTGGTAGATGAATATTCATCATGGCACACCGAACTTTACAGATACTCAATGAATATGATACGCCGATTGCTTCAGGGATCAGACCTCCGAGCGAGATGTGTTTAGGGATATCCGAGGAAACACAATTCCTACATTCATTACTACTTATGCTAGGTTTCTAAACAATACCTTTATGTTTGAAAGTCCTTTGGATGAGTAGATATAGCCAGTGGGAAAGCAGGAAGCCAATGTCAGTCATAGAGACTTGCACATGTGAGACAATCCGAGAAGAGGTCCCAAGATTTGGGATCTACATATCAAGGCTCATAGGGTCAGAACATTCGGCATATAAAGAATTAATTATTTTCAAGTGAATGTAAGGGAAATATCACTAGAGATTGTTCAGCCTATCGTACTGACAGTGAAACAGTTGATGGGCCACCAGAGTTGAGACAATGATAAGAAAAGATTAATTTTCAGAGTGGAAGACATGATAGAGGAGTTGGGAGAGCAAAAAGAGGTGGAACAAATTTTGGTATGTTACAACCACGACCCAAATTTGGTCCACCCCAGGCTCAGGGAGGTGATATATAGGGGAAGTGGGTAGATGCATGCGAACATCCTTACCCATGTGGTAGTGGATTTTTTGAGTTTTTTCACAATGGTGGTGGACGAGTATGAGGATGTGTTTCCAAAGGATGTTATAGGACTACCTTCTCGAAGAGAGTTAGGTTTCTAAATTGACATGTAACCTCGGAGAGAAATAATATTTACACCTTCATATCAGATAGCTTCTGTAGATATTTTGATGCTTAGGGTAAAGTTAAATGACTTATTGAGGAGTGGTTTTTAGGGCCCATTATTTCACCAGGGGATCCCCTAGTATTTTTTCTGAGAAGGCATAAGAAAGAACAAGTTTATGCATGGACTTCTGGAGCCTTAACCAGGTGACTATGAAAAGAAAGTATCCTATACCAGGCATTGACGACCTCTTTGATCAGGTGAAGGGAGCAAGATGGTTCCTGAAGATAGACCTCAGATCCGGCTATCATCAACTTTGAGTACGGGATTAGGACATCCCAATGATAGATTTTAGATGTCTCTATGGCCAGTAAGAGTACTTAGTGATGTTTTTTGGCTTGAATAACGCCACAAAAGTGTCATTGGGACTCATGAATAAGATCTTACAACTGTACTTAGACCAGTTTGTAGTTGTCCTCATTGATTAAATCTTAGTGTATACAAAATCTGAGTAGGAGCATAGGATACACCTAAGGTTGGTTTTGGACACACTTCTAGAGCACCAGCTTTACAGAAATATCTCTATGTGTGTGTTTTGGATATGGAAGGTCCAATTTCTAGTACATGTTATCTCATAGGCTAGATTTGTAGTGGATATCTTGAAGATCAAGGTGGCGCTTACTCGGGAAATACCCAAGATCATTACATAGGTGTGGAGTTTCCTTGGATTGGATGGGTACTATAAGAGGTTTTCACCCGACTTCACTAGGGTGGAAGCTCCCATGATAGCATTTAATAAGAAGGTAAAACACTTTATGTGGATAGAAAGATTGTAGAAGAGCTTTCAATAACTAAGATAGATGTTTAAGAGTGCTATTATCTTGAGGCATCAAGTGGAGGGAACTGGCTAGATAGTGTTCTGTGGCGCATTAGGAACCGAGCTAGGTTGTGTCCTGATGTAGGGGGAATGTAGTTATTGCTTATCGATCACGAAAATTGAGACCACATGGGAATAACTATCCGACTCATGACCTTGAGTTGGTAGTGATGGTCTTCATACTTAATATGTGGAAAAACTATCGTATGGGAGAATCATTCATGGTCTACTCTGACCACAAGAGTCTAAAGTATATCTTTTCAGAAAAGAATCTGAATATGAGACAAGAATGTTCTCTAGAGTTCCTCTAGGAATTTGACATTGAGATAGTCTATACTCATAAGAAGGGGAACATAGTGGTAAATTACATCACTAACAGATCGAGTTCACCACTACTAATTGAGGCCTTATAGAAGTTTTCATCACTTCAGATATCCTTCATGGATAGAGTGGAGAAAACTTTTCCTTTGTTTATGGTTGTTCCCCTCTACTCATACAATGAGTCAAATAGGTGCAACTCAGGGATGTCAGCTGTAAAACGTCAGATTCCTAGTTGTCTACAGGTGATGCCCCTACATAATACTTGAATGGGGGGGGAGAACAACATTATTTTAATAAGACACAATATTGTACTAGTGATTTCGAGGGAGGAGGTGTGGAGGGGGTTCCATTCAACCCATTCATAGGTAAATCCAGATGTGAAGAAGATGTATCAAGACCTATGAAATCAGTACTGGTGGCCTTTTGTGAAGAAGGCAGTGGCCGAGTTTGTCTCAAGATACCTCACATGTCAATAAGTGAATATTGAGCACTAGGTTATAGTAGTTTTGACCCAACCCCTAAAGGTACCGTAGTGGATGTGGGATAGGATATCGATGTAATTAGTGATGAGTTTACAAAGTATGTCCAAAAGACATGATACCATTTGGGTGATCTTTGAATGACTCACTGATTCAGCCCACTTCCTAACTACCTAAGAGAAGAGTTTATTAGAAGAGTTAGGATGCCTCTACATGCTGGTGATTTGATGATAGGGAGAATTTTGTGTACATTCCAGTAAATATTGAGGATTGATAGTATAAGACCCTTCTTGGGAGATCTATTGCTCCAGTTCACATTCTGTGGGAGCACAAGAATCTATAAGAGAGTATGTGGGAGTGGGAGGCTCAGATATATGCTTAGTACCCCCAATTATTGTGATTAGACATTTTTTTGGATTATGGGGATGTAAATCCCTAACGGTGGGTGTAATGTAATGTCCCAAAAGTCCATGTTATTTTTTTAAATTGTATGGGATTATTTCGAGACAAGGTAGTAAGACGATGTGCGATTCCAACTCCCAGAGTTCCTGGAATGATCTGTCAATAAATGATTTGATTTAAATAGCGTGCGTGAGTGGTTTTTATAAGAAATTGGAAAAACTGTTAAAAAATTGTCTAGATATTAAATCCAAGGGCACCATTTCATTCAAGATGGAGGGTTTTCCCTAGGAGTAACTTAAGATTACTCAGTGCGATCCTCCAGTGAGAAAACCATAAAATGGCATAACCATACATAAAATAATTATATAAAATTATTAAATTTTTGAAAACCTTATAACTCATTAAAGGTAACTTGGATTGGAAATCCCAGAGTACCTTTGAGTTCTTGAGGGTGTGATTCCCTATGTTAGAGCCTAACATTGGCCGACACGGGCTTACTGTAAAAGTTATTTTTTGGGATGTAACTGTAAATAAAATAATTTAAATAAAAATTATTTTATTTTATAATTATCATAAATCACAAATGGTGAGTTGGATTGAAAATATGAGACCACCGTTGAGTTATTAACAAGATGTTCTCATTAAGTGGGGCCTAACCTCAACCGGTGTGGGCTGAGGGAAAAAGTTAATTTTCAGAAATTTTAAGAAAAAAAAATAAAAAAAAAATTGAATTTCTTTTCTGAAGAACTATGAGGATCTGGATATTTCATTCCATAAATGAATCTGTGTAACGATGTTGCAACACAAAGTAACATAATTTTTTTTTTCTAAATGAAACAGCGTTACAATGACAACTCATCATAACATAAACATTACAACAAATTTTCTCTATTTAATGAGATAATAGGAATTGGGGATGAGTGTAGGATATTGAAATCACTCTCAACCTATGGAGGATCACTGTTGATGAACGACACAGTAATGATATCTAATGATGAATGCCGAAAAATCAGAAGGTGGTGACGACACTTTGGAGAGAGGATTCAGGACTAGAGATCAACAGACGATGATAGAAGATCATTATCAACATCATCCAATTTCACAGGTAATGGTTTAAATATATTTTATTTTTGTTACCCTATTCATCTCTTCTAAATGAAGAACATGGATCAAACCACTAAGTAGTTGATCCACAAATGATATCTTCTTGTGGGAATTGGAAATAAATGTTATGTGTTGATGTTGGGGATTAAAAATATTAGTGATTTAATTATGATTCATGAACCCACTAACAAGAATGGATCTGAACCAAAAAAATTGTAGCCTGGATTGTTTATTGGGTGTTCTTTGTGATAACCAATCTATCCTCTATCTTTCTTTGCCGACAGACCCATGAGGCCACCTTAGGTTTTTTTATGAGGTTCTGGGTGTGACCGGAGCCCAATAGTGATCGAAACGAAGTATTGAGTCCATATGGATAAATATGGTACCCCTATAATCATAATGGTTCTTTCGAAATGGAAAAAAGATCACTACACTGATAGTGGTGACCTGCAGAAGGAGGGTTGGTGACATCGGTATGACCACCCTACAATAGAGGCCACCGACTCAACGTCTGGTAGTGGCACGAACCCACAGCGGCACATATATAGGTGGCGATAATGGCCATGGCTTGGGTGGGCCACAGAGAAGCAGGGGCGACGCATCATAAACGTACATCACCAAGTGGTGATATGCATTCAACAGATAGTTTGTGGAGGACTCAACCAACACCATGTTGGTCGCAGGGCATCAGAGGCCTTGGTTGGATGCCGTTGCGGAAGAGAATTTGGATCTTTTAAGCCGTGAGGGTGGGGGATGGAGTAAGGACATGGTACCCACCATGTCCTGGGTGGTTCAAATGGGCCCACCCCCATGGGTCGAACATGACTAGTAGGCTAGACCCAGCATCAGGCTGGGTCGGTGGAGCAAACCTGGCCGCTGGGCAGCCTGGGAGGGAGGAGAACCATCCTACCATTGCGGACTGGGCCAAATAGGAAACTGGGCCTCTATAGTACCCAGATAGAAATAAACCATTCTATCTAAGTCAGACTAGGTCGGAGAATGATGACTGAGTCACTGGGTGACCCGATGATTTGGACCAATGGACGGACCTGGAAGGGTCCGACAATGCCCAATGGGCCAGGACAACAGGAAATTTTAGATAGAGTTGGCCTAGATAGTACTAGGTTGGGTCGGGTTTGATGAATCAGGTTGGGTCATGTGGAATCCCTGGGATGGGATGGTCGGGTCTGTCCGACAAAGTCAGACTAGGCCCAAATGCAACCGGCCCCAGTTTACCTAAAAACCAATATCTTTCAGACTAGGTGTCTGATTAACACGATGTTCATGATGTTAGGACCCTTGCGACCTGGTGTTCCATTAAGCATACTCTACGTTAGTTTTTGTTGCAGGCGATATGCAATCGATGGATTGAGGAGTAAATTCTGCTTGAATCTTGCACAATTTGAGCTGGAATCCTAAAGAAGGCTGTAACACAAAGGATATGACAAGCGGGACGTCAGTGGTCCAGTAGCAGAGCAAACCTCAGTGGTCATGTAGCTATTCGGACCTCAGTGGTCGAGTATCGGTGCATACCTTCATGGTTTTTGCAGCAAAGTGGACCTCAGTTTTCCAACAACCAAGCGGACCTCAGTACTGCAGTAGTTAAGAAAACCTCAGTGGCCCATTAGTAGAATGGACCTTAATGGTCTAGTATCTGAGTAGATCTCAGTGACTCTTCAGGGACGAGTCACTCAACAATACAAGATGATTCAAAATTACAAAAGATAATAGTACATTCTATACATGGAGTTATACCTAGTGTGAGTTGTATTTTCTTTGTGATCTTTATTTTTGGTCTTTTCTTTATGGTCTTTCTCTGTGTACTTTTCATTGTTTTTTGGGGTCCCTATTGTGTAGTGTGTTATCCAACACTACACGGGACTCCCCCGCACTTGTCGTGTCTCATGCCAGTGATCGATGCTTCGGAGAAGACCATGGTGGTCCAGGATCTAGTGGTGCTAGTGTGATGGTACAGACGAGCATAATTCTATGGCTATAGGCAGCTACCCTTCACCTACCCTTTAGGTAGGGTCTGGAGAATACTGACCATGGAATTTGTACTTTCCATTGTGGTTTTTTGTTTGTATTATGTCCCCTTTTGTACTTTTAGTTTGTATTGTACTCTCATTAGTTGTCTGGGTGATAGTTGTGGTTTACATTGTGATTACTTTACACAGTTTGAGCTTTGTGTCATGTACAGGTTTAAAGGTAATGCCTTTCCTTTTTTGGGATATGCTACTCATTGCTAGTTACCCAGCTCTGGCCTATGGATGGTGGGCTTGGGGTAGTCATGGAACGAGTCCTGGGGGATGGGCTATGACATAACCAAAATGTAAAATTTTTAACATGTTATAATGTTTTTATTTTGGTATGCATTGACTCTTTGTTTTAGTTGACACCTGGATTCTATAAAGGTACTAAACATGGGAATTCACATTGTTTCCATTTAAAATTGATTACAAAATCATCCTTATCATTGTAATTTTCAAAGGGTGTAGTTTCTTACGATCATATAAGTTCTCATAGCCCGGAAATTCACACTTTGACTAATGAAATATCAAATATTTAATTCAGCATTTGCATGGGAATCCTACTTAGGTTGGATTAGAAATAAATGGATGATTTATACATAGCATGGGAATCCACCAAGACTCTATGTGAAAATGGAAAGCGGAATCTGACATAATTTTTCGAAGGTTTGACTTACCATGGGTGTCAAACTAGATCTCAAGAGTTGGGGGGTTTATTTTAATGTTATCCATTTTTTTGAATCAATTCTATGTATATCACACTATTTAATTCACTATGAATTAGAATTTATTTTTAGACACCATTTACGATGGAATACTAAGATTTAACCACACACTATTCAAGCCCCTTCTTGGAAACCGGTTAGAAATTATGGATATATAATTGGACCGGGAAAATGGACCTTCTTCTTGATTGGTTTTTTTGTTGTCTAGGACAAGATCTTGAATATGGCATTAAGGATGGGGTTTGGAATTATATTTGAGGGTATTTATTTTGATTCTATCTTTTGGTTGGTCACTTGTATGTATTAAAATATTCTATTTTTTTGTATAATGTTTGTAATTCCATGGTTAATTATATTTGGATCATTTCGACAATTTCCAATTTATCTATTGAAGTTAATTATATTGATATGTTTAACTCCTTCAACACTTTTTGTCACATTATACCACATGTTTACTTTGAC
Source organism: Viscum album (assembly GCA_963277665.1). Taxonomy (NCBI): domain Eukaryota; kingdom Viridiplantae; phylum Streptophyta; class Magnoliopsida; order Santalales; family Viscaceae; genus Viscum; species Viscum album. The sequence goes on from OY728156.1 coordinate 103,945,873, forward strand.
AACTATATTCCATAAACCATCTCTTCTAGTAATCATCCTATAATGTATGGGGATGAATATCTAAGGTTATGTGGTGACATGTTCCAGAAAAGTGAGGGAAAATCAGGGTAGAGATGTTAAAAAGTGGTATTAAAGTGGGGATTTTCATTTTCTTGAATACCCGAAGGATTTTTTTAATTTTATATAATTCAATATTAATTATTGTGGGGTTCCATTACATAGTATGTAAAACTAGAGGAACTATTCCTTAATACATGGACTTTTAAGTCCCAAAGACCAAACACCCAACAAAAATCCCCACCCAGCAGATGATAATTTTCTCTCCAAGGATTGTTATCCTCTATAATGATATGGATTCAGTTATTGAATGTGAAATAACATGACATGACTGTTAAAGAAGAAGAAAAAACTAATCTATTAATGTATGATTAATTAACATGTCAATATAAAAAAAGTGACATTGTATATGTGGATATCTATTATATTTTTTAATTATGAGTTTGATCATCTTATGAGACCTGTTATCTTAGAATAATTTTGAACATTATAGTGAAATTGTACTATGTCATCTCCCTCTAGAGAATTAAAAGATTATAAATGAGAAAAAACCTAAATAAGTGAATCCAAAACATCCTCCATATCTATAGAATTAAATGGATGGTCTGTTCTATGATTGTTTCCAGTGGGTCAAGAAATCCATGGTGAGGGAGACTAAATGGACTATTTCTTCAATGTCTAATCTAATCATGGATTTTTAGCTACATCACCTACCCAATTCCAGTATTGATAGAGGTAATATTAAAAAATGGTTCTATATTGAGTCTATATAGATGTATTTAGCAACATTTAATTTCTTTTGAAGATATGGGTTATAATTTATGCATATAAAGGCTCAAGGAGATGTTTCTTAGTTACATTTATCTATATATTTTGAGGAATGAAAGAGTTAATGGTTCCATGCACCTAACACATGGGATCATGTTTTTGATTAACTATGGGGTTTTCTTTGGGTACTTATTGTGATTTTCTCCTTCATTGGTATGACATTGTATAGCCAGGATGATGTGCCTATACGATGGTTTATATTATGACACTATGTCATATGTGAATGTATATTTCTTGTTAAACATCTATGATGTGATGAATTAGGATCCCATTACCAAATGAGACTATAATGAGGCCCCATGTGGAGGGTTATTGTTCATAATGGGGCGATCATAGAGTTCCTCTTTAGGAAGCATGAAATAATGCTATGAGAATTTATACCAAGGCATTAGGGTATATCATTTCTAGGGGATTGGAAAACTATCTCAGAACCATTGAAAGGTGTTGTGATTTAATTATGTTATTGATATACACATGTTAATTTAGTGTTCTAACCCTATACTAGATTACAAAAGCTTTTGGTAATATGGGAATCCTACTTAGTTTCTATAAGAGAATGAATCAATAATGTGGTGGAGGAGGATCAAGATAGACACTAGAGCATGGGAGAGATTAAACTAATCCTCAGTAGATAAGTATATAATATTATACTAGTATCTCATAATGAGGTAATGGGTGTGGAACATTGATGTAGAAGTTCTAATATTAGTATGATTGGGTATCTTATGGGATGTAGGATGGATCACAAGGCATATGGTAAATCTAGTTCCATGGTATATATTCTACTATAACCAATCAGGATGAAGTAACATCTACTCTTAGAGGTGTGATTCTTATGGAATCTATTATTGCATGTGTTTTTTTGATATAGGATAAAATTATTCCTTAATATGTTATCAATTTTACAGGGGATCGGGCTTGGCTATGGGAATACTAGATAAAATTATGACCATTGATACACTATTAAGGGTGTGATCAGATGGTATCTGATGTTGTATGTAGTTTCATCACAAAATTTGGGGTGATCAGTTTTTTAGGTTCTGTTTATACTAGAAATGGAATAATTCAATTTAAATCAGGATATGGATTAACTAGTTCTATAAAATACATGTATTGAATATTATCAATGATGGGAGACCTATTAATATCTATTAATTGAAAATTACTTCAATCATGGTGAATGGGTTCTTTTGGCTGATTATGCAAAACTGATTTAGTGAAATTTGAGTCATCTCATGGACCATGTATCATGTCTTATTCTAAATGATGATGATACGAAGAAAATTACTTTTCCCCCCAGTAGTTCACCAATTGTAGGGAATATTTCCTAATGATTTATTTATCTTACAACCAAAGTAGAAGATTAAGTTTAGAAATGAGTTAGTTTTAGGAAATGATCCTATTTCCATCCAACCTTATAGGATAGTACCTATGGAGATTCAAAAGGTAAAAGTAAAATTACGATATCTAGAAGATAAAAGATTTATATTTCCAAATACATCATCATTGGGGTCTCCAATGTTTTTTACATAGGAAGATAGAACCTTTAATTATTGTTTGGATTCCTAGCGGATGAATATGATGAAAGTTAAGAATAGGTATCCCCATCTCTGCATTGATGATCTATATAACCAACTGATATATGTATGAATTTTTTCTAAGGTTTCATTGAGGTCGGGGTACCATTGTTTGAGGGTGATACCATTGAAACACCTCATTCTTGTTTTAATAGATAGTATGGCTGGTATAATTACATTTCAATTTTGTTTTTCGCAACAAATAAACCATATTTCTTATTTTCCTTAATAAATTAGATATTCTATTGGAATATTTATTAGTTTTTAGTGGATTTCAACAATAAAATATTCTTGTACACCTAATCCAGATATGATCTTGTTGAACACCTTGAAATAATCATCAGTATGATATATGAGAATCATCTATATGGAAAGTTATCTAAATTTCATTTCCTGATGAAATATATGAGTTATTGGTCAACACTATCTAAATTATTAGAGTTTATGTAGAACCAAAGAAGGTGACAACCATGTTTTCCTGGTATCAAACCAGAAAAATATTTGCGATATGAATATTTATACTTATCGAAGGGTTTTATCGAAAAATTATACTAAAATTATCCCATATAGAAGACTACATGTCCATTATGACAATGAATGGGGTGACGTTTTCTTATTCTTATGATTATGAGGATGAATTATAGAAATTGATGAGTTGTTTGAACTCATCACCTCTCGTCACCTTATCTAATCCAAATTAGAAGTATAATATATTTTTTAACATGTCAAGAGTGAGGTTTGGAGGAGTTCCGATTGAGTGGTTGTTTATGGATCTAGGAAGTTGAGCCTGCATGAGTGTAATTATCCCACACAATAACTGGAGTAAGATGATTCGGTATAGGATCTGAGATAGTGGTATAATTATCATTTGGGTGAGAGATTCTTGGTTTAGAGGGACTATTAGATCTTCATACCTATCTTTTCACAATGGGATCTTAACCATTATCAGAGAAGGTGGTTTAATTTTCTTTATTATTTTCACATCATATTAGAATATCATCCCAAAAATGGAATCTTTAACGAAAAAGACATGGGTAGGAAAAATAGACTCATACAGTGTGGGAATATGTTATGAGTGGTGTATAATGGTGTTTTTTTAGATACAAATCTTTAGGTTTAGGAGTCTTTGAGGAAAGAGACTTTTCCATTGATAAATATTGTATCCATGCTTCTAGATCATATTAATAGGGGTAAATTCATTGATCCAAATGTTTTATCCCCATGGGAAAACATATATGGTTAGAACTATGGTTATTATGGTTTCTTGATAATAATGTGGTTCTTCATGTCTATGGATCGATTTGGCTTCCTACTGTCATGTGTGAGAAGTTGATAATAGAATTAAATTCTTTGAAATGGTTGATACACCCTTTTATGAAAAGGATATATCACGAACACTAGAGATGATAATTGTGGACAAGGATGGAGAAAGTGATATGAGGATTCATGGCACAATCAATCTACTATTAGTAAGTGAAGGACAAGAATTAGTGGCCTACTAGGGTATAGCAAACATTAAAAATTATAAATATGACGTTGAATGACATAACTTTGTAATTTATGATTGGTTTACATAGTACCCCTCATATGAATCAGGAGGAGAGGGTGATATGGGATCAACAAACGAAGATATCCAATTTCTTTTATATCCAAGAGTCCTTCACCCTCAATGATATGGGTAACCTCAATGTATGAGTGTTAGTACGATTGAAAGTTGTTAAATGGAGTGTTTTTTATTATTGGAATTATTTTTTTACATCATGGTTCATGTAGGTTATTTATAAGGGGCTAGGATAAATGTTTCTTCTAAGAAAGAAATATTTTCCTCAGACTGGCGACCAATCTGAAAAGACTATTCCTATTATAGAGGATATGTTTTGATATTTTTTATCGACATATATGGTTTTGGTTTCAAAATATGTAATACATTGAGTTTTATTATAATAATATAATATAGGGATTGATATAAATATATCATTTCAATCATTTATATGGAAGATCTTGTTATTAATATTTGTGATGGTTATAGGTTGGAAAGTCAGTGGTCTTGGGACTTATCCTCATGCATCTGACATCTAAGTGGGTTAATTAAGTCTAGAAGTTGTTGGTAAATTTTATTATCCAATATAAATATTATGTATACAATTAGAGGTAACATATGGAACTCAATATTGGCTATAAATTATTTTTATGGGTGTTTCCTAGATTGGTACAATGTTGTATTTGGATGAAAGGAAAGCCAGTTACTAGGTTCCTCTGGCCATTTGAGATAGTGTAGTTAGTTGTTCTTATAGAAAACATGTTCTCTCTTCCAAATTTATGTTATTCCATGTACTATGTGTTACATGTGTCCAAACATGAAACATTTCACCATGATCCTTCTCACATGATAGATGTTGGTGATGTTGATGTTGATTCAAATGTGTTCTTTGAGGAGTATCAGATTTGTATCATGGATCATAGTGAGAAGAACTTATGAGAAAATATCTTACCCCTAGTATGAGTACAGCAGAAGCATGGGTGTGTTTAGGAGTGGACCTAGGAGAGGGAGTCAGATAAGATGGCATAATAGAATGATTTTTTCCCTAATACCACTCAGTGATTAAGGGGAGCATAGCTCAGGGATGAGCTGTTATATGGTCAGGAGGTTGTATGACCACACTATTTATCTAGTTAATTATCTCATTATGTTAATATTAAACCATACAACATTTGTATGAACCTTTTTTCTTATTTAAAATGGTGTTTTGAGGCACCTAAGAGGTGGGTAACTATTGAAGTATGGTATTGACATGTAATTAAAGAGATGATGAAGAACCATAAGCTTGCTCAGGGATAGGGATGTTGTTGGATAATAATAATGGAATCCCATTGTCAAACATATGGAATATTATAATAATAGGTCTCCTATAATATACCCACCATCAATCTAGAATAGGCATACTAGCTAGTCAGTGTGTTTCCATGGGTGATTCCATTATGGTTGACACCCCTGGCCATGCAGTGGAGTCATTATACACCTGAAAATTTTTAGGGTAGAATAGTAATTCTTCAACACAAAATCACTTTTTAAATCATTAATAACCCTCATTTGATAGTAATTTAGGGTAAATATTTTGAAAGTTTTCTCTAAGGATTCATTGGAATATCTAATTCCTTATCCTATTTCCTTGAACTATGGTTCAATCCAGACAACATGAATTAGTAATTCCTTATTAGAATTAGTGAATTCCTCTTATTTTCTTCTAGGATCTTCTTTTCAATCCCCAATGTGATGAGTCTCCAAAATTCCATATATAATAAAGGTGCCTTTGTAGATCCAAAAATTTGATCATGGATTTATTCTTCTTATCTTTTAAGGAATGTTTTTTGAAACATGTCCCGAAAGTATGTTTCAGAATTATAGTATGTGAAAAATATATGATCACACTAGCAGGTCATGTGCATGACCTATTCTATTTTTAATTAAAATTTAAATATTTAAACCTCTCACATATTCCTCACATTGACCTCATTGGATTCATCAATGAAGTAGAACTTGAATTTTGGCCATCCTAAATGTGTTCATTTATATAGATACCTTTTATTTACCAACATTAACATTACATAACATTTTAGGAATAATTGAAACATCATACAAATAGATTCCCAAAGACCATAATTGGTATAGTTTCCTTAGAACCATGAAAACATTAACACTAGAACATAATTGAGCGAAATTAACTCCCACTAGGTTCCTCTTGACTAGAACCCTTCTTATAAACAACAAACATAATACATATCATTATAATCTAAAGAAGAAAACATAAAAATGTGTGAGATCATATTCATAGTAAGGGTAAATATGGGAGACATGTAAGAATAAATACGATCATAAGGGTTTTGAAAATTTGATCCTAATAATTGAAGATTGAACCCTACATCTCAAAGATCAAAAACAAGAATATGATCATTAAGATAGGATGTCCATAAAATATAAATCATAAGGAAATACAGAACATAATCCATTAAAATATATGAATAAAGCATTGAAATTTTGTAGATACATAAATATATATAATTATTTCCTTAATTTTCCAAACATTGCCTCCAAGGCCATATTAGTGGATGAATTTCATTACTGAACATGGTTTACACCCCATTGCAGCCATACATTACGAAACCAATTTCACCCCTTACTCCAGACCTGTATTACTAAATTGAGTTCAATTCCTATTATTTCCATGTAATATTGAACTAAGATTATTTTTCATTGCATCCTCATCTATCTTATGAGATATAAATCATTACACAATGTATTTGATAGATATAATGTTCCCACTCCTATCATAATGAAATCATACACACATGTTTCATAAGATCATAAATAGTTATATCATAACCCATAAAATAAAATGGGTATTATAAACATGTTATCATATCATAACCATTGGGAAAATATATTGTTTTAATAATAATTTCATTATAATCATAACTAGTGAAAAAAAGAGGGTTCTAAAATCATATAACATGTGAAAAAGACAAAAATTTCATAAGAATCATTCCATCACAACAGATACCAATCAAGAAATAATGTGAATTAAAACATTGGATAATTTTCTTAAATTATGTGAGTAACATAATGTTATTTCATCTTATAAAGAAAATAACTTGTAAGGATACACTGAAAACATTTTTTGAGCAAAATATCCATTTATATTTAAAAACATTTCTTCAATACATAAATCCTTTGGAGAACCATTTCCATTGAATTTTTTTTGAAAACATATAAATAAGGATTCCAAGCATTTTTAAAAACATTTTACTTGAAAACTTATAAAATAATATTGACTTTTTTGAAAATAATAATCCTGGAAAACATAAAAATTGAGATTGTAATTTTTTTTGATACCATCTGTTTGAAAAGATTTTGAAAAATTATAAATGAGGCTTGAAATCACTTCTCAAAACTATTTTCCTTGAAAACATATAAATTAATATTTAAAAACTATTGAAAAAAAATTCCTTCAAAGTATATAAAAAACCATTAAATCATATTAAAATCCAATTCCTTTGACAAAAAATTAAAATATTATAATGAAATACTAAAAATATTAAATACTTTTAATTCAAAATACATTTATAAATAATAATAAAACCTTAAAAATGTTTTGAAAACCATTTCGTTGAAATTAATTTGAAAACATATAAAGAAATCACGAATTCATTTTTAAAACTAAATATTTTACTATTAATTAGAAATATATAATGTATTTTTCAAAAAACATTAATACCATTTTAGAAGAAATGGTTTTTAAAAAAGATATATTTCGGATCGAAGAGTGTGGTAAAGTCATACTTTCATAAAAACACCTTCCTAACTGTCATAGTTACCAAATAGTAGAATAAATAGTAACAATATATGAATAAATCATTAATAACCATATGAGATGAATTTTCAGGAATCTTCTTTGTATAGGGATAATAATATTTCATCAAAGGAAGCATAAACATAAACAATCTTGAAAGTCAATGAGATTGTCTCAACAAACTCTTATAACCTGGTAACATCATATCTTACTCTCAATGTATGAAAAGGAAACTAAACGAAGCAAAAATATCATGAAAAAATTAAATTCCAGTTATAAAATATTAATGTATGTATATACACCTTTAAATAGAGTTTAGGTGGATAACAAAACATGAGTCTCAAAGAAGGAAAATTGAGATAAAACTACTTCACTGATTTGGAAACCTTTAAAACATAAATCCCATGTAAAAAATATCATAAAATGGATATGTGAGTAGCCATAAATTTAATTATATGATACATATAATAAAATAATTTCCATGACATGCACCATACAAATGGGAAGAGTGGAAAATATAGTAAGTATCTCACAAAACCAAAAAGTGAGATGAAGACCTCTTACATTTTGTTGTGACTCTCTTCGTACTCATTTAGAAAAATTTTATAATAAATATAAATTTATTATAAAGCCTTTATATAACCATGTTATTATATCTAATACCATGTATGGTTTTATAATGACCTTATATTAAACTCTTGTTAACAATCCTTTGTTAAGGGTTCTCCTCGGGTAATATTCGCTTTGTTCTATAGATGTGTATTAATTTTTTATATTGTTAGTCATTATAAATTAATCAGGAGTTATATAATTTATATATTTATATAAATATAATTTATATAATGTTTATTTTTGTTATTATAAAAATATATAATATATATTTATATAATGGAATACACCATTCAAGGAGAGGTAAGTCATATGTACACAAGAACGTTGATTCCGTTACTATTGTCATGTTGAATGAAAGAATGAAAATAGAATATATGTATATAAGAATATATTTATTTTCTATCAATAATTTAGAATTATAGTTGGTATATATATCATATAATTTCACTAAATCCATCTTTAATACATTCCATGTTGTTCATGAACTAATCACATTGCATTGAGGGGGCGGTAGCCCACAATTACTCCAATGAAATTATTATATTTAAAAAAAATGGAAATTAAAAAATATGTGTTTTGAAATGAATAAATATGCTAAAATAAATAATATATATAATATATTACATATATAAATAATGGTTTTTTAAAAAATTCCACCATGAGAGGTGGTAAAGAAAAATTCTACAATCATCATTTAGTGAGGTTGTAGTTCTCCGTACATGTAAAAAATATCTTCTATATCCATTAGATGTAGGTGAGTGTAATTTTAGGTAAAAAACTTATCAAAACGACATATTTTTATATTCAGGATATTTTTTTGTCATAAAAGTATGGAACAAAGAGACTGGTGGGGGAGGAGAAGGAAAATCAAACAAAGGAGCTTGAGGGAAGGTGCTAGCTCTTAATCAGGTATCTCCATTTTGGTTCATGCCAAGAGGCTCCCTTGTACGACATTATACCAAACATGAGGTGTGACAACCGGGTCCCAGTGACAGCACAGCCACCCCGCCTTAACATGGCCGTCGGGTTCTGGCCTACCAGGTACCACCAGTTGCCCCGCAGACACGTGGGGCCCACCCCAGGGTCCACCCACATGCCTGAACGGGTCATCTGACTAATGATAGTCCCCACAGGCCAACACATGTCCTTTCCAGTGTGCTTTGTCCTCACTCACACACACCCTGGAAAACTTCCCAGAAGGTCACCCATCCTGATCACTACTCCAGACCAAGAACGCTTAACTATGGAGTTCTAATCAGGAAGGCTCCCGAAAAGGAAGGTGCACCTTGTTGACATGAGTCATATCATTTAGTCCTTTAACCATTTATCATTTGGAGATGTTACAATCACCCCCTCTTTAGAGCACAACGCCCATGTTGTGGGCCCTACATCTCAACCCAGGCAGTGCACTGCACATAAGGCTAGGTTCTTGCTCTGATACCAAATGTGACAACCGGGTCCCGGTGACAGCACAACCACCCCGCCTTAACATGGTCATCAGGTCCTGACCTACCATGCACAACCAGTTGCCCCCGCAGACACGTGGGCCCACCCCAGGGTCCACCCACATGCCTGAACGGGTCATCTGACTAATGATAGTCTCCAGAGGCCAACACATGTCCTTTCCAGTGTGCTTTGTCCTCACTCACACACACCCTGGGAAGCTTCCCAGAAGGTCACCCATCCTGATCACTACTCCAGACCAAGCACGCTTAACCGTGGATTTCTAATCAGGCAGGCTCCCGAAAAAGAAGGTGCACCTTGTTGACATGAGTCATATCATTTAGTCATTTATCCCTTTATCATCTGGGGATGTTATAATCACCCCCTCTTTAGAGCACAACGCCCTCGTTGTGGGACCTACATCTCAACCCAGGCAGTGCACCGCACATAAGGCTGGGTTCCTGCTCTGATACCAAATGTGACAACCGGGTCCCGGTGACACCACAACCACCCCGCCTTAACATGGCCGTCGGGTCCTAACCTACCAGGTACAAGAAGTTTCCCCCACAGACATGTGGGGCCCACCCCAGGGTCCACCCACATGCCTGAACGGGTCATCTGACTAATGATAGTACTCACAGGCCAACACATGTCCTTTCCAGTGTGCTTTGTCCTCACTCACACACACCCTGGGAAGCTTCCCAGAAAGTCATCCATCCTGATCACTACTCCAGACCAAGCACGCTTTACTGTGGAGTTCTAATCAGGCAGGCTCCCGAAAAGGAAGGTGCACCTTGTTGAAATTAGTCATATCATTTAGTCATTTAACCCTTTATCATTTGGGGATGTTACAATCACCCCCTCTTTAGAGCACAATGCCCTCATTGTGGGCCCTACATCTCAACCCAGGCAGTGCACCGCACATAAAGCTGGGTTCCTGCTCTGATACCAAATATGACAACCTGGTCCCGGTGACAGCACAACCACCCCACCTTAACATGGCCATCAGGTCCTGACCTACCAGGCACAACCAGTTGCCCCCGCAGACACGTGGGGCCCACCCCAGGGTCCACCCATATGCCTGAACGGGTCATCTGACTAATGATATTCCCCACAGGCCAACACATGTCCTTTCCAGTGTGCTTTGTCCTTACTCACACACACCTTGGGAAACTTCCCAGAAGGTCACCCATCCTGATCACTATTCCAGACCAAGCACGCTTAACTGTGGAGTTCTAATCAAGTAGGCTCCCAAAAAGGAAGGTGCACCTTGTTGACATGAGTCATATCATTTAGTCATTTAACCCTTTATCATCTCGGGATGTTACATGAGGCTTCAATAAGGAAGGTAGGGAAGTTGGGATACTATTTTGAATGTGTTTTTACGAGACAATTTTTCTTGACATGTGTGAGTATGGGGTAGAGTACATGCCTTTTAATATTAGAAGGGGAGTGACACTCTTGTAAATACAAAAAATGTATTCAGTAATGGGAGGTATCCTTTACCTAAGATTCCTAAGAATAAAAAATGAATCAATGTGAATTTATGGTCAAACCAAATCTACATCACATGAAAAATACGTTTATTTTAATAAGTTTGTTCTTTAACATCTATGATTCCCCAATTTAATTATTTTAGTTTTTGTTAAATCATATTGTTTTCTAACCTATGTAATTTGACCATTAAGAATAAAATAAAGTTATATTTATTAAATAATGAAGATAAAATTAATTATAAATATTATACCTCATTTATAAAACAAAAAACTCATGTGTTTTTGTAATTAATTTTTAAAACATGTACATGTGGCCAATAAAATACTACCTATTCCCAGACCTTGATGACAATGTCTTAACAATCTATGAGTTCATATGTTAATTATAAAATATAAATCATTCCATTAATAGACCATATTTAATATTTTTGACACTAAAAATCAATGTGTAAGAATATAACATTTTTAAAAAAATTAAGTCATATAATAAAGTATCAATTATTGTAAATAACAATAATGTAAATTTTGACATTATTTATTTAGTTAAAATATAAACCTAAAATTTTAATTCAAATAAATTAGGTTTACTGATTCTTAATATAATATGTTAATCTATCAAAAATAATTAAATACAATAATGAAATCAATTCACTTTACTTTTAATATTTATAGTATCATTTATTTAAGTTAATTATTATGTAAATAATCACTAAGTTGGAATTTTGCAAGCATCTTAGGTAACAAATTCATCTCTAAAAATTATTGATAAATTATTAAGATTAAAATAACCCATTTATATTCCAAAAGGATATGTATATCTGAAAATATGATGTTTATTATGTATCTTAATGTTTAATAAATGTAAAGGTAAGGAAACTTCCATTTTTTTCTTTTTCCATACATAACCTTTTATATAGGAAACATGCATTTAATAATGACAAAATATCCCATTAAATTATAACCAATACTCGATATGGTAGAATTATTGGTAGAAAATGTAATTTGGTAATGTTTCTTGGTCATTTGGGTCTTTATGGTTAAGGTTTAGTCTTTTATTAAACTCAATATTACCTTAATCATTGCAATTAATTTTAATCACTTTCACTAATCATTTTAGTAAAAACAAAATTTTATCATATCAGACTAAAAATACCACAATTATTACAAATATTTATGTATTTGTTTTTCAAAATTAATATCACATAAGTGGGAAAATTAATTTTCACAGTAATCCTGCACATGTGGTGAGAAAGCGGGGGTTTTAACGAAGAAATGTCTAAAAGATCAAAAAGTTCTTATACCTAATTTAAATGTAAGAGTGACTAAAATGAACAAAATTGGATTAAAATATGTATTATTTATTTATTTTGATTTTATAAACTAATTTAAAATATAATTTATCACTAATCATTATTTAAATGAAAAGGCTCTTTTAACTAAATTGCTGTAATTTTTTCTATTCACCCAAAAATGATGTTTCTCAAAATAATCGCAATAATTCACCATAATAATATTTAAAAACTATGAAATAAAAATTGAAATTAATTATATCATGTTTAATTTCTATTAGTGTCTAAAAATAATATTACTATTCTTAAAAAAAATAGAAAAGGTAGTTTCATTATGAAAATATTATTTAAAAAAATATAAAGACATTTCCAAAAATTATATATTTAATTATCAATAAGTTTTATTTATGTGAAAACATTATAAATAATATATTAAGAGTAGTTATTACTATTCATTTTACTAATTTGAATATCTAGGTTATAATTTTTTAATTTAATTAATTATAACAATAAAATTATGTTTCATAGAAACTCAATGTTATTTATAATGCATTCCAAGTCAGCGTTGTAAGTAGCACAAGCCAAGTCGGTTCTATGAGAATGAAATATATGAATTAGTGCAATTAAATACATAAAAAACAAATTCCTTCAATGAAAAAAAATATTTCACAAAATCTCAGGGTGTTGCATTCTATCCCCTTTAAAATTAATCCCCCCCAAAATATTATTGGGTTAACAAAGGTTTAATACTTAGAAGATTCATTCATAGAATCCCACAGAGTAATAAAGAATACTAAAAAATCTCTTAAATGGTAATGTTTGAAACATATTGGTTACCTAAAGCAACATGTAACTTGGTTTCCACATAGAAGAACATAGGTGGGAAGTGATAACATGGGCATGGAAGAAAAATATAATGATAATGTTATAATAAAGAATGATATAGAACACGCTAAATAGGAAGTTAAAAATAAGAAATTTGTAATTCGGTGATAAACGATTGGACCGTACGATTCATCTAAAATAGAGTTACTAAAACTCAATTTTTGGTTTCATGATCCTTTTTCCTAATGATAAATAATTTTCAGGAAAAGATTTTCTTGCATGATTTTAGGACAATATCAAGATTCTCTATTCATTGATCCACTTATCATCATTCTCCAAAAAGGAAGGTCAATTTTTCTTTCCTAAATTACAACAAGATCATGATATCCATGACATGACATCTCATTTTTCATTAGTATTCATCAAAACAATTTTGTTAGAATAGGTTATCGAATATGCATAAATCCTCATGTGGTAAGATAATGCTTTAATCTCATAAACATCACTTGAATCTTATCATAATCTCACCATAAATGTTAAACCTTATAACCATTAAAAAATATAAAAATCCAAAACATTAGAAAAATTTTAATGTAACCAGGTTAACAATGATCCCGCATATATGTAAAATTTTAGCTTTGTTTCCACATTCTAAACATTTGAACACCCTCATCATATATTCCATTAGAACAGGGCTACAAACCTCATTAACATAGATCCTATTTGAAAAAATGAATGATTCTTTGTTAAAATGATTAATGGATGTATTCATTAAATCAAAGAATATATAAACTTCATCCTTGAATACAAAGAACACTTTTTCAATAATCTGTTATGGGGTATTCCATTTCATCCAATTTACTTATTCATATTCAACATATCTTTATCCAAACATCATTATCTAAAATTGATGCATTAATTAAGGGTTAACTTTCCATAATCAAAATATAACTTTTCAATGAAATCACATTTCTATATATTCATCACCATAAACATTTCATTTTTAATCATTATTTAAAACTTATACTAAAAATACTATTACATTTCATGATTCATATTACATAATCTCTGAATTACAAGGAATAAATAATTCATTCATCCAACGTTATTCTTAAAAGATTACTCAGGATTCATAAAATTATTTATTAATAAATTGTTCCTATAATATTCAATTTTAATCATTTATTAAGGTACATCAACCTCAATATAATCATTCTTGGTATGTTTAATGTAAATAATACTAGGAGAACAACACATACCTTTCACGTGTCTTCTGTGGTATCATTGTCTTCATAAGTATAACGAATACTTGTACCAACAACCTTATTCTATTTATGATATATCTACATGTGAAATTGATTCAAATAATTACCATGATTTTCATATATGAAACGTTACATTTTAACCATGTTCCTTCTAGATATCTCCATTAAATTAAACTAGAATGTAGAGTGTGAGAAACATTTATCTTTTTGGGATACCGTATAATCAAAAAAATTACTTATAGGGTTCTTAAATCATGGATCATAATTCAATAATATTTGAAACCTTAGTTTTATCCTAGTTTGTTAATAGTAATCCAATTTTTAAATCCTGCATTATGGTTTTTGATGATTTTTGTGAATTCCTAATGAAAAACCCATGAGAGTGTCAAACATGTTGAGCAGCAAGGCCAATTTTCATGTACCAGATTACACTAAGTCAAGCCCAAAACATCATGTTAGAGTTGTTACAACTAGGTAAATCTATGCCATTTTCACATCCACTTATAGTATGTAGATATGGATTTATTTCTAGGAAACCACTTACTCAACCCGTTACCAAAATTTCATGACATTTTTCTATGCTTTAACAAATTCATATACTTATACTAAGATACATCCCTAGAAATATCTTTATAAATATAACTTAGGATATCACTAATGTTATCTCATACTAGTTTTCAAAGGCTAACCAAAAAGTTACTATGATACCAACTATAGAGACCCTCCCTTTTCAAACATTAACATTACATTACATTTGAAAAATACATAACACATCATAAAAATAGATTCCCAAATACCGTAATTGGTATAGTGCCTTTGGAAACATGTAAATATGTGAACTAGTACATAAGTGATCTACATTATCTCCCACTAAGATCTTCTTGAATAGCACCTTTCTTAGAAAAATCAAATGTAATTCATATATTCATAACCTGCTGAAGGAAACATAAAAATGGGTGATCTCAAATGCTTCATAAGGGTTACCAAGAGAGACCTTTAAACATAAATATGCGCATAGGGGTACGAAAACATGTTTCTAAAAATATAATATCACCACTATATATCAAAGATTATAAACATGAATCATGGAATAAAGACAGGTAGTCCATGAAATATGAATCATAAGGAATTAAAGAACATAACCCATAAAATCGTAACATGAAAATAAAACATGGAAATGTGGCAGAAACATAAGAATATATAATAATTTCTATAATAGTAAATGCATTTCCAAAAAGGATATATTAGTGGAAAAAGTCATTTAATGAACAAGATTCAGACCCTGTTTCATCCCTATATTTCTAAAATGAGTTCACCCCTTGTTCTAGACCTTTATTACTGAACCAATTTTATTTCCCCTTCCAACTGAATCATAATAAACTGAGTTTATTCACAACTAGAAAATTCACCTATGGCCACGGTTTGGAACTGTGCCCATAGGACTAAAAATAGTGGCAATAGGTATGGCCACTGTTTCAGAAAACTGTGGCTGCTATTGCCATGGCAGTAGGTCAGGCTTACTACTATGATTTTAATGGTGGAAGTAGGGGCCTAGTGCCACAGTTGAACTGTTGCATTATGGGGTAACAATTCCAAGCTTAAATCCATGACAGTAGAGGCATACTGACATAGTAAAAAACGTGCAATTTTTTCCTAATTCCAGGGATAAAACCATGGCGATATGTTTTATATGGTTTAAAAAATATGTTAAGTCCCCCTGTCTCTCTGCACCCCCTGGACAGCCCCCCTAGACAGCCCCCTTTCACCTCCTGAGATAGCCCCTTATACATCACTGTACCCCCTTAGAAAAACTCCGTGCACCCCCTTGAACCCCTAGGCAGGCCCCTTGCACCCCCCCTGGGTGGCCCCCTTGGAAAACCCCCTTCCACCCCCTTGAACCCACTAGACATCCCTCTGAACCCCATTGAACACCCCCTACACCCCTTTGAACACCCCCATGAACGCCAATTCCCCTAGGATATCCCCCTTTCACCCCCTTTAATAACCCCATTCCCCCTGGACAACCCCCATGCACCCCCCCTCTAGTATCCCACCCCCTCCAAAGCCCCTCACCCTTCTCCCTCCCTGACCCCCCTTCTGGACAGCCCCCTCCCCACATGGATAGAACCCCCCCCCACCTGTACACCCCCCCTCTACAAACTTCACACCCCCATGCCCCCGTGCACCCTACCCTAACCATTGAAAAAACCCTATCACACCCCCTTGGACCCCCAACCCTACACACCCCCTGCCCCCTCACCCTGGACACCCCCTACCCACCACACCCCCTACACACACACCCTACCCAACCACTTTTCACACTAAACACCCCCAAGATAGCACCACCCATTTCTAGTTTCATCTCCCCGAGCCCCTGCCAGTCCCCCCTGCCAGTCCCCCCTACCAGTTTCCCCTCCCCCCAGCCCCTGCTATTCCCCCTCCACCCTGATCCTACTAGTCCCCCTTCCTATTAACATCCCAACCCATTGACTTATATCAGGTTAGAGGATCTAATAACCATTAGTTAAATTTCCCAGAAACTAAATATATTTCATGGGATTAAAAACAATGTTACAAAATGAGAATGAGTTACACTATTTATCACACAGAAGATCAACATGGTACTCACTTACCAAATTAAATTATTCACTAAAGAAAATTACATACTAAGAATTGAATAAATAAAAATATAAAAAACACATAAATACACTTGCATGAGTCTCCCAATAAGACAAACTATCAATGAATTCTAGACCGATCTCACAATAACCTAAAACAAAACAAAGAACATAGTAGTGGTCATCCCCTAAAATTATGGTAAAACAAAACAGCTTATAATATTCACAAATAATATAACTAAATAAACAATAATAGTGTAGTCATATAACCAACAACAATACAATAAATGCACAAAGTATAGGAAAACAAAACCAGTCTCCAACTAAACAAATGTGCAATAGATAAACAATATTTCATTTGTCAATGCATATATATTCACATGGTAGGATCTCATTTTGAGTTCCATTGAAATTTTCTATAAATATATATGATGAAGTCATTCTCACAAGGTTCATCCATGGATCATTGGATGATGTTATAAATCTTAATATTCCTCCCCCTACCAGTCCCGCACCCCCACCTCCACCCCCTAGCAGCCCCCCCCCCCCCCCCCCGGCCCCAACCAGTCCCCCACCACCTGCCCCTTCCAGTCCCCCCTTCCCCTGCCCCTGCCTGTCCCCCACCCCTATGCCCTTTACAGTCCCCCACCCCACCCCCATGCCAGTTCCCCCCAACCCTACCAGTCCCCCACCCCTACCCCTGCAATTCCTCACCCCCTTTCCCCTTAAAGTCCCCCACAACCTGCCCCTGCCAGTACCCCTCCCATCCTATAACCCATATTCCCCCTCCCCCTGCCCCCCTCCATGCCCCCTACACACTTCCCCAACATTGGTGACAACTAGTACAATCACAAGGGGTAGAATATTTAATATTATTTTTTGGGATCAATGCATTGCATAATTTTGTGCTTGTTCAATATTAGAGTATGTTATACAAATATCAACATCCATATAAGTTGAAATATACATCTCATTTTGAAAATAGTTTTAATGGAAATTCAGACATGACATGAAATATATAAAGGTTTCATGTTTAAATTTTTATTATCCTTTATTAGAACAAGTTTTATTCTTCTGTAATAGTTTATAATTTACTGGATTTTAATTTTTTTTGAATTGGTAAATTTTATTGTTGGTTTTAGTTATATATAGTTGACTTTATATGGTTCTTTTTGATAGATGTTAAAGATGACAAGAAATATTTCATATGGTTATTGGGTTTGTAATATTCATATGATGTTATTAAAGTTTACAAGATGAATTTCATAAAATTGACTAAATAGTTCATAAGGATCAACATTAATGTTTTAAAGATATGTCCAAAGGTTCTCCCTATTTTCAGATTTTTGATTCAAAAATCATTATACGGTTTCTAAAACTGTATGGTTTCATAGATAAATGTATGTTCTATTTTCACCTTTATACGGTTCTTCCAAATAATCAAAGGTTTATTTCCATCCACATTTCCAAATAAGCTCAAACTATGTTTTCTACCATGGAATCCAAGGTCTAAACTAATAAAATAAAGGTGGTTGATGAACCAAGAATGAAGAATTGAAGAGCTATGGTTTGATGTGAAGAAATGATTTAAAGAAAATTAATTAGGGATGAACTGTAGATTTTGAGTTTATGTCATTTCATGGTTGGTCAATTCCGATGAAGTTATAATAGAGAAAGATATTAATGATTTCGAATGAGTTGATGGTGAACTTAATAAGAAGATGGTGTTTTTAAAAGATGAATCAAAGGGAAGATGTGATGCAGTCACTTGAACATATTAAAGGAAATATAACCCAATATTATGTTATAAAGTAATAGTGTTGAGCAATGGTGATGAAACTCTTTTAATCAGATGAGCTATTGACTGGGATCAATGGACAAGAAGTGCATAAACTATGTTTATAATAAAGACTCACTGAAGATTTAGTTGAAGGTTCTGTGTTCTCCAGTTATTTCTCTCACTGGTATAAATGGAAGAATACATAGAGGAAATCATTACTCCCAATCATTGGAACTATATAAATACATATGATTGAATGAAATGTGTAAAATTTAATGCGGTAGAGGAGTTAGGTTTTTTAGTAGAATTATGACCATACTATGGGATTTTTGTCACTGATATAAACACATCTGATTACTAGATTTGTATCCCATGTGGATGAAGACGCACCTATTACTGAATTTAACTATTAAACCAAGTAGAGTTTGATCATGCTTCATCATTAACACTTATCATGCCTGGATGAGAATTAAAGATGATGAAGACCATGAAAGTGTGTCTTCATGTAAGATTGACAACCCATTATGTGTATATTAATTGTTCAGAATTGATATGGGCCTCATCAAAGGTTTTAGGGTTTGGGAGTTCGATAAATGTCCATTCAATGACCATTTTGGTGAATTTATATGTATGAATTTAGGAGGAGTTATGCTCACTACTTTTAGGTTCAAGATAATGGGATAAAAGTAATTCTAGATGAGGATGAGAAGGATTTATATATTCTAATTTAGAAGGAGATTAGTTAGACACAAGTGTAAGTTTTAATGTTTGTTTATGGGATTTTAAATAAATACAACAGTAGTTTGAAAAAAGGAAAATAATTACCCCCATTAATCAATCAAAAAATTAGGGTGTGAGAAATATAAAGTAAGAAGGTTTAGAACTTGTTAAATATAAAAAAAAGAACCTAGAAATTTTGAGTGGGAAGAAAAAATTCATTCTCAAACATGATCAAAGGGAGATTGAAGGTGGTGAAGTAGGCATATATAGGAAGAGATGTCAGAAGTGTGAAGGATATTTAGGGGAAGCACAATTGACTCTTTAGTGGAGATTGGTTTTCTCATTTTAACACCTTTCTAATTTATTGTTCCCCATTTTAATGAATTCTTTATTTAAAAATACTATTTCAAACATATCACTTTAAAAAATTAAATGAGGAAAAATTTAATAGTTGATTCATTATCTTTTACATCATTTTCATTTATTTTATTCTACATTCACGATCTTATTTTCTTAACATAAATTAATTTATAAAACATTAATGATCAAAAAAATTATGTTAATCGAAGATAGTTAATCTTTTAATGATATAATTTTTTCAAATAAATTGAAAAAGTCATTATCCAACCATGGAAGTGTATCCCACCAAAATAATCAATTAGTTGATTTATTAAGGCCTTCACACTCCCTTTTTTTATTGAGTTATGTTATGTAAGATGAAATACTAAAGAACATATTTAGCAACTTGTTAAGCTCTTCGATAGAGGTGGGTTGACATAATTATTTGGGAATTTTTCTTATATTGAACCAATTTAAAAAAAATTATGTAAAGTGAATTCAATATCAGACAATTGATATTTACCCTTGTAAGTTTCTCATATGTTATTACTACTACTCTTTCTACATGTGGTCCTTAGTTTAGTCACTACTTGTTGACCCATTTCATACTATTTCAAACATGATCAAATATCAAACTCCACCTCATAATTGTACTTCCATCATCTCATTCTATTAAGGTGCGATGTATTTATATTATTTTGAGTTGTTTTTTATTAGTTGAAACATTTTTTACCTTTTCTATGGGATCAATATTCTTAACCATATAATAGGGTAAATATGAAAAATAAATAAATAATTTGGTACTCCAATGACATAACTTACATCCACCACTACCTAACTTTCATCATTTGAGAGAATCTGACACTTTATTAAGGTAAATATTTGAATCAGGGAAACTTGGAAAAAATGACCATTGTTCCACCTATGATCATTGTCAATGTGTTCTACACTAAGAAGGGGTAGTGAAGACATACCGAATAGTTCAAGGAAGTATCCATTTTTTGGACTGTGTGAGGTAGTAATACTATTATTATAAGGACAATACTATGTGAGTAATAACTAGTGGGAGGTAGATTACTGTGTCAGTATAGAGAACCTCTAGTGGCATGCTTGAGAACATGGGGGGATTTCATGTATGCATTGTGGGTGAATATGTCGATGTAACCACATAAATTTATAGTGGATGAATATATACACAGGGTGAATAACTATTTGTTTCCCCAAGGAGTAGGCTCACATTTTGCAATGCCATGTAAATCCTTGAATTTTCTGCCATTTTTATCTCATAATTCACATTTTGACTAAGCCATGCAAATAATAATGTTTTTGTATAATAATAATCCAAATAAAATGAATTTTTTAGGATTTATATATGTTTTTTATTTTTTATAGTACATTTACATTATAGTATTTAAAATTCTATATGTATTATAGTATTTTTATTAACATGGCTATAAACATAATCATAGGAATTTTCACTATTAATTTGATAATGTGATAGTATTGCAACAAGAATTTAAGAATACACATAAACATATTCACTATCAATATTAAAATGTTTTTATTTCAGTAACTGAATAAGGATTATCAAGATCATAGTCATAGGCATAGGCATAGGTATAATCATATGTCTAATTGTATTCAATATTTGTATAAGCATCAGTATAAGAAAATGAAAAAGTACTTGATTGGAAATATTTATAATAGTATTCTAATATTCTAATTGAAGCATAAGAACAACAACTATAAAAATGTGCATTTTTAATATCTGTTGGGATTTATAAATTATAGTATTTTTTAAAATGTGTTTCTTTTAATATTTGTGTAAGAATAAGTTGGAGCATAGGAAGATGAAATCGAATAATGAAAAAAATGTTTGTATGATAGTAGGTGTGTTATTATAAAATTAAGTATTTGAATGAAAAAATAATATGTATAATGATATGTATCTATTAGTTTTTAGTTGTTATGTATTAAAGTCCTTCCATATTCTAGAATTTTAAAATGTGCATGTATTGAGGGTTTTTTATATTACAATTATCAACTTATTTTTATGGTTTATATCATCCAAATTTTTAACTTTATCTTATCAATTTTATATTTATGCATTAATTTTATTTATTGCTGATAAAATTTATATTCATCTATGTCAATGTAGAAGAAATTACATAGAGAGGAATCAAAATACATGACAATTAAACTACACAAAATAGATAATAATTTGGAAAAATACATTGCAAATACTGATTTAAACATGTAATGAACAATTTTAGAAATAAATGAATAAACTATGAAACCCATGTTCATACCACAAGGGTTCCATTCAGTCCAGATAAATGAACTCATGAATTTTTCATCTCCACTATTGTATCATGATGTTCTAATAATTTCTTTCACATGGTAAGAATTAAAATATTCCTTAAACTTAATTATTATGTTTAAAGTAATGAAAAATAAATAAGAAAATATGATTTTAAACAACAATACTACTTGGAAATAGTCAAAATATTTATAGAAGTCCATGAACATACCATCAAGTCTTATACATGATTACCAAATTTCAACGTACTTCCATATTTTGTGTTGCATATAGACATAGTTACTGATATTGATTACATATTTAGTTAAGGATATTGCATGTATCATCAAAAATAGAATGTATATTAAGTAAATGAAATTGCATTCATATTGAATATAAACCACACTTTTGGTATATGATAATGCATAAAATATGTTGTCTTCAACACCAAAAACCCACAATTATATTAATATAAACTATAATATATACTAATATATAAACAAAAAAGAAACTCTAACGTCAGTACATGATAATGCAATTTAAACTTCAATATAAACCACAGTAAGTAATTTTATTTAAATGGCTATATAAACGGGAATCTAAACATGAAATTTCATAAAAAATATAAACTCTAATAAAAAGTGTGATATAAACAGTAATATAAAATGTAATATAAACAACAATATAAATAGCTGTTTTAGATCATGATAAAGTAGGTAAACGGAAATTGTGTTCTTCACGATGAAATAACATGTATATTAATATAAACTACAATATATATGATATGTGCATGATGTAGTTAATGATAATGAAGAAACATCTTGTAAATTAAGTGATTGAAATTTCATGCATTGTGATTATAAACTGAAAATTCAGGAAGAAATTGTATTTATATGAAGAAAATTAGACTCAATGTATATTAAATAAATGAAATTACAAGCATATTCTATATAATACTAATTAATATTTGAACTTACAAAATTATTAAATTTAAAATGAATTATACATGTATAGAATCATAAAATTTTATTAAATTTAATGTGCTTTGTATATTTATAGAAACTTAGTATAATTCAAGGAAGGCATTATATGCAATGAGAAATATCCAGATACAAAACATCATGTTGGATATAAATGAAGAAAAATTAATATATTAATAATAAATTATTAAATATAAATTTCATTAAGCATGTATTGAACAATGCTTCTATTGAAGTTGTAGCACAAACCATCCATGGTGAGAAAAGATGAAGAATCTTGAGCATTAAGGTTAATTTAAATTGTAGTAAAAGATAAAAAAAATAATGTAATTGAATATATCAGGGTGAGGAAAAACCAGAATTGATAGTGAATCCACTTTAGGATTTTGGAATTTGGTCTACCATGAGATTAAGTTACTGGGAAGAAGGATGTTTTTTTTAATAGAAGGTTTTTTCAAAACATAAATAAAAAATTATTAAGACAAAATGGAAGGAATAGGTGACCGATTCAGAAATTACCATGACATAAATTTCTTTCGGGGATCTCAATGTTGTGAGAAGGATCTCGAATCATCTATTAGAATGTTGAGGTACTGTGAGATAGTAGATATGAGACGTACCTGAAACCATATTGGATGAGGATTCAGAATTGTGATTAAAGGGAGGCAGATGTTTGGGGGAGGGGGTGTTGTCGTGTCAGAGCAGAGTTGGGGAGGAGGATCATGGAGAGGTTGGTAGGCCGCGTCGAATCTGCATCCACAAGAAGGTGAAATGGCTACGCTGGAGCCACATCGGAGGAGGATGATCATCAGGATTAGATCAGAGGAAGCCAGGAGTCACTGGATGAGAGCTTCCATGGATAATGAGGATTGTTAGGAGAATCAAAAGAGGATGAGGTGGGCTCGATTGTAATGGATATGGAGGAGGTTTGACCCAATGTATAAGTATCACCATATTTAGAAATATACCCTGGAAATAGATAAATGGTTTCAATAGTTTTAATAAACCTTGGAAATAAATGTTTGGGAACATAGTGATTTTCTGGTTATGATTTATCATTTCATCCATGTCTATCTCATGATATATAAATCACTACCCAATTCATTAGAAGGGTATATTGGTCCCACACATCTCATAATAAAATCTTACATACATGTTCCATAAGATCATAAATAATTATATCAAAACCCATGAAATAAAATGGGTGTTATAAAAATTTAATAATATCATAACCTATGGAAAGAGATATAGGTTTCATAAAAATTTCATCATAATAATATCCCATGTAAAGACATGGGTTATAAAATAATATAATATTTGCAAGATAAAGGGTTTCATAAGAATCATTCCATAAAAACATAAACTATTCAAGAAATAATATTAATGGACCATTTTGATAATTTCCTATAAGGGTATGAGTAACATCAAAATATGTCATATTAGAAAGAAAATAACATGGAAGCATTTTTTTATAACACTCCTTGAGTAAAATATTCATTCTCCTTTGAAAACATTCTTCAATACACAAAACCTTTCAAAAATAATTTCTATTAAAAATATCATCAAAACTCAGAAAGAAGGCCTGAAAACATTTGGAAGTCCCCTTTCCTTGGAAACAAATATAATAATATTGAAAACATTTTTAAATTCATTTTTATTGAAAACAAATAAAAGTATATTGAAAACAAATTGAATACCATTTCACTGAAAATACTTATAAAACATATAAATGTGGCTTGAAATCATTTTGAAAAAATGTTTTTTTAAAACCTACAAAAGAATCATTATAACATTTAAAAAAACATTGAAATCATATAAAATGAGATTCAAACAAATTTTAAAAACTTTTTTTAAAAAAACTATTAAAACATATAACTTAAAATTGAAAATGTTTTGAAATCCATTTCATTGAAAATGATTTGAAAAAATATAAATATATCACTAAATTGTTTTGAAAACCATTTGATTGAAAATACCTGGAAAACTTATAAAGAAATCTTCAAA
Organism: Viscum album; assembly: GCA_963277665.1. Classification (NCBI taxonomy): domain Eukaryota; kingdom Viridiplantae; phylum Streptophyta; class Magnoliopsida; order Santalales; family Viscaceae; genus Viscum; species Viscum album. The sequence continues at coordinate 103,971,353 of OY728156.1, forward strand.
GATTTTTTTTATAAAATTAAAATATTTTGACAACATATAATTAATTGATTAATAAATTTTTATTTCTTTTTATAAAACATTGTTTTGAATAAAGACAGATTTCCGATCGAAGAGAGTGGTAAAGTCATACATTCTTAAAAACACCTTATTAACTATATTATATAGCAAAAATTTGAATAAATGGTACTAAGATATGAATAAATAATTAATAAACATAGTAGAATAAAATTCATGGTTTTTTTGAGATATGGATTAGAATATTTCATTAAAGGAAGCGTAAACATAAACAGTCAGGAAAAGAAATGAGATAGAATAAATAAACACTTATAACGTGGTAAATTGGGATTATACTCCCCCTATAATAAAATGAAAATAAATAAAGCATAAAATTTTATCTAAAGAAGTAAACTCATTTTATAACCTATTTAATGGATGTATATACACCTCTAAAGGGATTTTATTTTTGTAGAAAAAAATGATTTTCAATGAAAGAAAATTGAGACATGAATATTTCACTAATTTGGTAACTTTTGAAACGTATACTATAATTCCCCGACCCCAGAAGCCCAGAGTTGATGCATTATTATATAAAATTGGCATGATTAAAAAGATCAAGTCTCTAAAGACCGATTAGTTTAGTGGCATTGGAACTACTAGATACAGTAATAAGGTTTTCATTACATTATAAAATGGAAAACTACAACAACATTGTTTCCAAAGAAAACACTGAGATCCCATAAAATACCCCTATAGGTCAGTCATGATGTACTTTTTTGCATCCTGGGAGAAATAAAACACAGAAAGGGGTGATCTCAGATGCTTAGTAAGGATAACAATATAGTGGAAACATTAATAAATAAGGATAAACATTTGAGGCAATGTATAAAACTAAAACAAAAGCCTTTTCAACATATAATTCATCATAATATTGCAAATATAAATCAAAATAATTCTATTTATTTACTCATACAGATATTCTACTAGTTGAATAATCAAATTCAATATGAACAACCAATTTCAAAATGATGGAATGCATAATGAAAGAATTCAAGACAACATAGCCAAGGACTTGTTCCAAGACTAAAAATAAGATTTTGTCCAGGCCTTGTGGCAAGACACTATTTTTTCACATGAGAACTACCGATGAATCACAGATCTATAGTGGGCTCCACCCATCACTTAGAAAGTCCAATTCATTTCTCATATTAAAAGGATTAAACATAATATAAACATTCATATTAAAACTAGCATATGAAATGTAAATACTTTATCCATAAACAATGAATGGTATAAAAATGAACCATCTATTTTCAAACATATCACAAAAACTTCAATAAAATATGGATGTTTTGTGTCATAATAAATCAACTTCAAATAAGCTTAAAATCCATCAAAGGATGTTGACATAGATGAAATCAAATTTTTTTTTAGAGAAATATCTCTTTCTATTTTGAAATCATTCTAAAGTCATATAATTATAAAAGAAAAAAATTTATTTTGAAAATATCTTTATAAGATTGTAAGGGAATCTTTGACAATGTTATAATGGTGGAAAAAAGCTTCACCCACCGTATAAGTAAAAAAATCTAACATTAATTTTTTCGAAAAGGTCTTAAGGTACCATGTTTAAAAAATGACGGAAAGATTACATTCAAAAAAATTTCTAAAAATTAAAATAAGTGTATGAATTACATTAAACTATAGTCTATTAAATAGTAAAAATGTTTTCGAATACATTTTTGAGAAACATGGATGTGGATGATAAAGAGGTCTAAGTAGATACTTACATAAAAACAACTTCGGATAATAAAGAGATTGTGAAATTAAAACTTACCTTGTACTTTTCCTTGTTCATGGGAAGGTTAACCTAATGTATAATAGTTAAATTATTGTTATTAAATTATTCAAGAACTATATAAATAAATATGATATCATATATGATCTTAAAATATTGCTTTTCTAATGATATTTCAATAGTAACATCATTTTAGGTGTTAACTAATTCATTTTTCTTTATATGCATTGTTACATAAGTAATGTTGGTTATGGATAGTATGTATCTTATTAATATTAATAATTATATTAAGTCATTAAAAATTATTTTTAATCAACAAATGAAAATTTGTCTTTAATGGATATGGTAGGGAATGTATCCCATCGCGTTCGTGGAGACGGTAATCTGTACGTAAACACGAGCGACAATATCATTATTTTGATATTAAAATATTATATAATTGGATGTTATATCATATATATACAGAATAATTATCATATTATTCTTATTATTTACGTCATCTTATCTCATTATTATACCCATCAAAATAATGAAGTGTTTGAATAACAAATTACACCATGATGTGGAGACGGTAATCCGTACGTACACACGTATGGGGAATTTGTCATTTTTAAGATGGATATAATGATGAATATGGTTGTAACAGTTTTATAATAACATCAAATTATATATAATATACTCGAGTTATTATTTTATAATGCAAACAACAATGAAAGATGATGTGGAAGAAGAAAAGAACTTGAATGAGGTGATGAAATATTTACCCCTTCTTCGGGTTCTTCCTTTTGATTTGATCACAAATTATCCTTTGATTGGATTTATGACTAATGGAAGGATTATAGGATGAAGGGGGACATTTGGGAGGATATTTGGGTAGGTTTTGGCCGAGCCCAATGGTTTTGAAGGAGTGAATTTGACAGAAGGGGAAATGCTCTTTTATAAGAGGGGTGAGGGGCACCTTAAGAAAATCTAGAAATATTATTTTATAATAAAATAATTTTCGGTTTCTAATGGCTAAAAAATTAATTATGTAAAGGATAAGGTGGGTTGGTTCAAAAACCTATCAAACAATATTTTTTAGATAGGGTTGGGTCACTATACTAACCATATCTTTTATATTTAACTCATAGTTAAATAGTTTGACATTTAACATGTCTTTCTGTATTTTTATATTATATGGTTAATTAACATACTATAAACTTCCAAGATAACCCCAAGCGGTTCATTAATGACCCACATATCACTATATAAGTCTTTTGGTAGAATTCTATATTTTTAGCATTATTATATCAACTAATAATATTGTATTTTTAAAAAAAACTCATTTATGTCAATTTTGACATTATTTAATAATTGATTTTTGTTAAAGTCCTAAAAACATTATTACTTCTAAATATATACACTTAATCAACCATAACATGTCATAGTTAGTTATAAACTTTTTTTTTATGGAATAAAAACATTCAAATTATATTTTTTTTAGTATTTATAATATCATTTTTTAGATTGTGTCATTAATATAGAAAATACTGCATCATTATTGTGTCAAATATAAATATATTTATTTTATGTCTATAAATTAAAAATAAAATATCATGAGCTAGGAGATTATCTATTATTTATAATTACTATTTATAGTTGGATAGATAAATTATATATCCTCATATATAAATTTTTTTATTAAAAGATATTTTCTTTTGTTATTTTTGTCTTTACTTTAGATTATTTAATAAAAAATTTCATTATCACTCTCAAGTGCCTCAATGGGGTACTAATATCATACCAATTATTCCCATGGTTGGACATGTATCATAAAATATGGTTACGACACATGTTAGGATAATTTAGTATTATTATAATATTATTTTTTAACCTTATTTAATAGATTTACCCCTTTAACCAAGGTAAATAAAATATTTTCTGAAGTAAATATTCATAATTTATAAAAATAAAAGTTATCTATTTATAAAATTGGACCTCCTGATTCCAAATATGGAATCTATTTTTTCAAATTCAAAACACAGAAGTGGCAGAAATTAATTTAAAATTAATTCCCGTTGTCAAAACAAAAAGCGGGTGTTTATGAAATAATAAATATCAAAAGATCGACTCTTGTTTTTGTCCAGTTTAATAGTAAGATTACATACAATGAATAAAATTATATTAAATGATAAAAATATAATCTAATGATACTTAAACAAATTCAAATTTATAATTTAACAGTATAAATTATTTCGATTTAAAAAGTTGTTTTTTAATTAAAATTTAGTGTTTTCACTATTCATCAAAAGTTGAATGTTTTCAGAAAAATAAAAAAAAAATTAACCCTAAATTAATTTCTATATTCCAAATCCAAAAATTAAGTCTATTTTGAAAGATAAAATTAATAAAATTCCAAAAATTAGGTATTACTATTCATAACGTCTAGTTTGATTTGTCACAGAGTGTTAGAATTCGAAGTTGCGTACAACACACGCTATTGTATTATTCAACGAGAACCGTATAGTGGAATCTTGGTTTGTTACATTCTCCCCTAATTAAAATAATTTATTTCTCAAAATTTATAAAATATTACTGCATAGAAAGACTCGGGTGGTTCGTCATCATATATTCCTTGGGTTCCCACGCTGCCTCTTCCATCTTATGGTTTCTCCATAGAACTTTTACCTGGCAAGTCGTCTGGTTTCTCAGCACTTTTTCTCTTTTATCAAGAACCTTGAAAGGCTCTTTTCAATAAGACAGATTGAGTTTCAGTTCTAATTCCTCATAGTTGAGTACATGCGTTGACTCAGGCATGCATTTTCCCAATAGTGATGCATGGAACACATCAAGAACTTTAGAGAGACACAGAGGCATTGCCAAATGGTAAGATACAACCCAAATTCGTTATAGAATTTCGAATGGTCTAATGTACCTGGGAATTAATATTCCCTTTTACCGAAATGTATAACACCCTTCCAAGGAGATACCTTCAAGAAAACATGATCTCCTACCTGAAATTACAAATCCTTTCTTCGGTTATTGGCATAGCTCTTCTACCTACTTTGAGATGCTTTGATGTGGGTTTGGATTAACATCACCTTTTCCATCATTTCCTCCACAATTTTTGGGCCTATGAGTTTCCTTTCACCAAAATCATCCAAACTGGTAGGTGTGCAACATCACTTTGTGTATAACACTATATATGGTGCCATCTGAATTCTTGAATGGAAGATATTGTTATATGAAAATTATACCATAGGAAAATATTGATCCTACATACAATGAAGGTCAAGTGAGCATGATCTCGACATGTATTCTAAGGTTTGACTAGTCCATTTTGATTGTCCATCAGTTTGGAGGTGGTAGACAGTGGTCAAACGATGTTTAGTATCTAGGGATTTTGGATGACTTTTTAAGAATATTGATTTAAAATGTGGATCAAGATTAGAAACAATCAATAGGGGTACTCCATGAAGTTGAAAAACATCATTAATATATAATCTTGATAGAAGTTAAAGTGGTAAATCTTCTCTTATAGCAAGAAAATGTGATGACATAGTAAAATAATCAACAATGACCCATATTTCATCTTTCCTTCTAGGAGCCTTTGGTAGTCCCATGAAAAATTCCATCATAATATTATCATATTTACACTTAGGTAAGGTTAGAGGATGCATGAATTCTCTAGGATATTGCCTTCTAGATTTCACTTGTTGACAAACCATTCATCTTGACAAAAAATCTGCAATCTCCCTTTTCATGTTGTCCCACCAATAATGTTTCTTCAAATCTCTATACATCTTGGTGATCCTAGGGTTTATAGAAAATTGTAGCTATGGTCATCATCGAACAATTTCCTTTTTAGATTAGGTATGTTAGGAACACAAAGTCTCTTCCCAAATTTTAAAATTTTATCTTCATGCTCAAAGTCACTCAATCTCCCATCATTCATAGCTTTAATCATTTTTTGAAACTCTTCATCATCAGTCTGAAAACTATTTATCTTTTTTAGTAAAGATGGTTTGGTATCCATTTGAATTTTTTTTGATGCTTCACCTTCCATGATGATTTTTATATACATATTTACTAGATCCATGAAAATAGGATCTCTTTCAACTCTCAACTTGTTCAAAACTCCATGATCCTTTCTAATGAAAGCATCTGCCACCTATTTTCCTTCCCCATGGGTAGTGTTTTGTGAAATCATAATCTTTGAGTAGTTTAAGCCATCACCTTTTCCTCATGTTGAGTTCTTTCTGTTAGAAAATATATTTCAAACTCTTGTGATCAGTATATATCTCACATTTTTTTACCATAGTGATAATGTCTCTATATATTAAAATAATCCATTACATATTCTAACTCAAGATCATGAGTAGGATAGTTTTTCTCATGAATTTTTATGTATTGTGATGCATAGGAAATAACCCTATCATTCTCCATAGGGACACAACCATGTCCTTTTTTGATGCATCACTCTAAATAACAAACCCATCATTCCCCAACGGTAGAGTCAAGATATGAGCATTGAAAAATCTTCTCTGAAATTCTTCAAAACATTCTTCACACTCTTTTGTACAAATAAATTTAACCCCTTTATGTGTGAGATTCGTTAATGGGTTAGCCAATTGGGAAAAATTCTGGACGAAATGCTGATAATAACCTGCTAAACCAATAAAACTGCATACCTCAATTATACTCGTTAGTGATGGCCATTTGTGGAATGCTCTTGTCATTGAAGGATTAATAGAGATTCCATCAATAGATACAATATGGCCAAGAAAAGAAATCTTTTGAAGCCAAAATTCAGTCATTCTAATGTTCTCATATAATTCATGTCTTCTAAGAGTCATTAGAATAATTCAAAAGTGATTTTAATGATCTTAGTAGATTTTGGATTATACCAAAATATCATCAATAAATACCACTACAAATTCATCAAGATATTCCTTGAAAACTGTATTCATTAGATCCATGAAGACAGAGGGTTCATTACACAATCCAAAAGGCATTACTGTAAACTCTTAATGCTTGTACCTGGTTTGAAATACTGTTTTTGGAATGTCTTCCTTCTTCAAACACAACTGATGATATCCAGATCAATGGTCAATCTTTGAAAAGTATTGAGATCTATGAAGTTGGTCAAATAAACCATAAATGAGAGGTAAGAGATAATTTTTCTTTATTGTTATATCATTGATCTACCTGTAGTCAATGCACAACCTCATAGATCCATCTTTCTTCTTAACAAAATTAACAGGGGCTCCCCATAGATAAATGGTAGGGTGAATAAATCCTGTATTACTCAATTTCTCAAATTGCTTATTTACTTCCACTAATTCCATAGTGTCCATTCTATAAGGGGTCTTTGATATGGTCCTTGAAAACGGAATTAAGTCAATGGATAATTCAATTTCCCGTTCTGGAGGATGTCTAGGTAAATCTTCGGGAAACACATCTACATAATCTTCCACAATAAGTACAACCTCTATTTAAACATTCTTTTCTTCACCCAAACTTATTTAATTCTCTTCTTCCCAAATAATTCAATTTAATTGAGCTACTGGGGGTGGATATAGATAATAATTGTGTGGTGTTGTTTCTGCTCTAAAGATAAAGAACTTCTTATCATCATAAAAATTTGTTACCTCCTTCTTCTTACAATAAATTTTCGCATCATGGTCTGAAATCCAATCAATACCAAGGATTGTATCAAATTCAATAATGGTTATGACGATGGGATCAATAGATAAATAACGTTTATATGCTTTAATGGGGGTTGATTCACAAAAATTTGTTCTAATGATACATACCTTATAAGTTTTTACTAACAACTCCTTTGTTAAATGAAATTGAAAATAAATAATTTTAATAGAAAATTGGGAAGATATAAAATAATGAAATCATCCAGAATCAAATAAATCATTGGCTAAACATGGAGAAACCATTAAATTACCTGCCACTACATCTTTCGGAGCTTCAGCCTCAGTATTAGTGATAACATAAGATTGGCCTTTATCCCTTGGCCTTTTTGAGGTATGTTCCCCTGATGCTTAGGAAATTCATTTTCATAATCTTCCATTTATCTACAATTGTAGCATTCATCATTAATAGCCTCTTTCTTCCCCTTGCAGTCACGATCTTGGTGGACTTTTTCACCACACTTGTAACAGACTCTCATTACCTTCAGACAAGTACTAGGGTGTTTCTTCACACATTTACTATTGGATAGATATTCAACTTTACCCTTATTCTTCTTATTTCCATTTACAGAGTGTTCAACAGATATCTTCTTCTCTTTCTTTGATTTAAATTCATAAGACTTAAAGAATTATTTTTCTTTCTTGATATCACATGAGAAAATATCTTTGTACAACAAGAAGGATTTTGAGACTAATGCTCCATGGGGAAATAGTTTTATCCCATTAAATAAAAGATAAATATTACTTCTTGTTTTACGTATAAAATATGCAAAAAGCCTCACTAACCATGTAATGTTATCTTTATACTTTGCAAAATTTTCATCCTTTTTTTGCCTCAGACTCAGAAATTTTCTTTCTATATCCACTCGATGGTCATGAGAAATGTATTTTTATATGAAAATTTACTTAAACTCCCTCTTTTCCATATTTGATACTTCATAATCTTCCTTTGTGCTTTAAATCAATGACCACCATTGATCAGCATCTCTAGTGAGGCGGTAAACTGCCATGAAAACTATTTTAGTTCGCTACTCCCCAAGGCATGGAATATTTTCTCTAAGGAATTTATCCATTGCTCAGCTACTAATGGATTTGTACCCCCATTGAATGTTGGTTGTTGTTTCCTTATTATGTGATCTAACATTGATCCTGTAGACTGTGGATCAGGGTGCTACATACGGGTAAGGTTATTATTCATAACCTTAGTGAGTTGTCCCAATATAGAGATATGCTGATCAGAACCAGTTGTATCACCATCTCTACTATAATTATCTGGATCACTAGGTAAATCCCTACATAGAGTGATTGCATTGATTCATTTTCCATTCCTTCCACTAGGCACTATTTCTAAACAATGTCATACATTATATTAGATTATGAATCACAATACATAAATCCAAACTTGTAAAACACTTAACATAAATTTAAAAGCTTATAGATGTAATCCATAATCATTAAAAAAATTATTTGAGAATTATATACTCATAAAACCTTCATAATGGTTTTTAAATAAAATGATAATTATCCTAAGCATATCCCCAGGGAGTGTTGTAACCAAGAGTGCAGCAAAGCCAGTTTTCGTTCACCAGTTCCCGTTTGAGTGTAGCTCAATGCGGGTTTTTTGGGTTTTACCCCTAGGTACATCTATGCTAGAGCCGCCTCTACCTAATCATATCTATACAAGGATGTATTGCTTGGAAAACTCACTAAATCTATACAATACCAAAATTCTAGGAAGTTCTTCTATACTAATCCTCAAAGTCTATCTTAGGGCTATGTGATCTAATCAGTGTATGTCTAAATATAGTTTCCATGGATTGTACCAATCTTCCTCTGATACCAACTATAATTCCCCAACACCAGAAGATTAGAGTTGGTTCATTGTTAAATAACATTGGAATTATAACAAAATATCATGTCATGAAAGACTGATTAGTTTAGTATCCTTGTAAGTACTAGATACATTCATAAGGTTTAAATTACTTTATAAAACGGATAACTACAAAAACATTGTTTGCATATACAACACCGATATCCCATAGACTATCCCTGCATGTCATTCATAATATACTTATTCACATCTTGGAAAAATAAAACATTGAATGGGGTGAGCTCGGATGCTCAGTAAGGATAACAATACAGTGGAAACTTTCATAAGTAAGTATAAACATTTAAGGAAATGTATAAAAACAAAACAAAAGCCTTCTCAACATAAAATTCATCATAATATTGAAAATATACATACAAATAATTCCATTTATTTACTCACTTGGATATTCTACTAGTCGAATAATCACACGCAATATCAATAGCCACATTCATAATGATGGAATGCATAATGCCAAACATCATAACCACATAGTCAAGGCCATGTTCCACTATAAAAAATAATATTTTGTCAAGCCCTTGTGCCAAGAAACTAGTTTGTCCCATGAGACCAAATGATGTATCATGGAGATACAGTGGGCCCCACCCATCACTTACTATGTCCAATGCATTCCTCATATGAAAAGGTTTAAACATAACATAAACATTCAAATTAAAAATATAATATGAAATGTCAATACTTTATCCATAAACCATGAATTGTTGTAAAAATAACTCATCCACAGTCAAAAATATCAAAAAACAATCAATATAATATGGAAGTTTTGTATCATAATGAATCAACTTCAAATATGCTTCAAATCCATCAAAGGATGTTGACATAGATGAAATCAACACTTTTTTATAGAAATATCTCTTTCTATTTTGAAATCATATAAAATTCTTATTATTATTAAAGAAATAATTTATTTTTTTAATATTTTTATAAGATTATTTGGGAAGCATAGATTATTTTATAATAGTGGAAAATAACTGCACCTACCGTATAGGTTAAAAAACATTCTTATCTTAATTTTGTCGAAAAGGACATAAGGTACCTTGTTTGGAAAGCGGCAAAAAGATTCCAATCAAACCATTTTTTAAAAATACAAACATGGTAATAAATTACTTTAACCCATATTCTAGTAAATAGTAAAAATGTTTTGGAATACATTTTTAAGAAACATGGATGTGGATGATAAAGAGTTCCCAGTAGATACTTACGTAAAAACAACCTCAGATAATAAATTGATTGTGCAATTAACCCTTACTTTGTAATTTTCCTTGTTTGGGGGTAGGTAACCTCATTTATAATATTTAAATAATTGTCATTAAATTATACAATAACTATATACATAAATATGATATCATATATGATCTTATAATATTGATTTGATAATGATATTTCCGTAGTATCATCGTTTCAGGTGTTAACTGATTCGTTTTTCTTTTATATGATTTGTTTCGTAAGTAATGTTTGTTATGGACAGGATATATATTATTAATTTTAAGAATTATATTATGTTTTTAAACATTATTTTTAATAAAAAAATGAAAATTATTCTTGAATGGATACCATAGGGAATGAATCTCATCTTGTTTGTGGATACGGTAATCCGTATGTACACATGAGGTAAAATATAATTCTTTTAATATAAAAATCGTATATAATTGGATGGTATATCATATATACAGAATCATTACCATGTTATATTTATTATTTAAATCATTTATACTCATTATTATACCCATCCAAATGATGAAGTGTTTGAATAACAAACTACACCACGACGTGGAGATGGTAATCCGTACATACGCACGTATGGTGACCTTGTCATTTACAGGATAGAGAAAATAATGAATATGGTGTTACCATTTTTATAATAACATCACAGTATATAGAAGGTACTGGAGGTATTATTTCATAATTGAAACAACAAAGAAAGAATAAGTGGAAGAAGAAAAGAACTTGAAATAGTTGAGGAAATATTTACCTCTTTTTCGGGTTCCTCCCTTTTGATTTGATCAAAATGGCTCATTAGGATGGATTTTTGACTAAAGTAAGGAATCTTGGATGAAGGGAGGACAATTGGAAGGATATTTTGGTAGGGGTTTCTTAAGACAAATGGCTTTGAATGTGTGAATTTGAGAGAATTGGATGTTCCCTTTTATAAGAGGGGTGAGGGGAACCTTAAGAAAAGCTAGAAATATTATTTATTAATAAAATAATATTCGGGTTATAATGTATCAAAAATTAATTTTTTAATGGATAAAATGTGTATGGGTCTAAAAACTCTCAACCAATATATTTTAGATAGGGTTGGGTCACTATATTAATGATATCATTTAGATTTTACTCTTAGTTAAATAGATTGACATTTACCATGCCGATTTGTATTTTTATATTTTATGGTTAATAAACTTATTATAAAATTACAAGAGAACCCCAAGTGGTTAATTAATGATAAAAATATCATTATATAAGTATTTTGGCCGAATTTAATTTTTATAATATTATTATATCAACCAATAATATTGTATTTGTTTTTAAAACTCATTTATGTCAATTTTAGAAATATTTAATAGTTTATTTTTGTTAAAGTCCTAAAAAATTTATTACATAGAAATAAATGCATTTAATCAACCCTAAGATTCCATAGTTACCTATAATATTTGTTTTTGGAATCAAAACAATTCAATTATATTCAATTTATTATTTATAATATCATTTATTTTATTGTCTCATTAATAAGGAAAATACTGAATAATTATTGTGTCATATATGAATATATTTATTTAATGTCTAAAAATTATAAATAATATATCCTGAGGTATGAAATATTTTTATTTTTTTAATTATTATTTATAGTCCAATATATAAATTATATAACCTCATATAAATATTGTTTTATTAAAAGATATTTTCTTTTGTTATTTTTGTCTTACATTCGATTATTTAATATAAAATGTCATTATCACTCCCATGTGGCTTGATGGGGTCCCAAAATTTACCCAAGGATTTCCATGGTGGGAAATGTATCATAAAATAGGGTTAAGACACGTGTTAGGGTAATTTAATATTATTATAATATTATTTTTAACCATATTTACTCAATTTACACCTTTAACCATAGTAAATAAAATATTTACTTAAGTAAATATTTATAATTTCTAAAAAAACGTTACCTATTTACGTAATTTGGACCCACAGATTAGAAATATGGAATCCATTATTCCAAATTCAAAACACAGAAGTGGTAAAAATTAATTTAAAATTAATCCCCGTTGTCAAAACAAAAAATAGGTTTTTATGAAATAATAACTATAAAAAATATTGACACTTGTTTTTGTCCAATTTAATCGTGAGATTACATCCAATGACTTAAATTATATTAAATGATAAAAATATAATATAATTTTACTTAAAAACCATTCAAATTTATAATTTAACTCTAGAAATTATTTCTTATAAAAAAAATTTAATTAAAATTTAGTATTTTCACTATTCATCAAAATTTTAAAGTATTCTGAAAAATAAAAAAAAATTCACCCTAAGTAAATTTTGATATAAAAAATCCAGAAATGAAGTCCATTTTAGAAGATAAAATTTATAAAATTCCAAAAAGTAGGTATTACTATTTATAACGGCTAGTTTGATTGGTCGCGGTGTGTTAGAACTCGAAGTTGCGTACAACACACACTATTGTATTATTCAAAGAGAAGTATACCGTGAAAGTTTGCGGTGTTACATATACCACATTAAAGAAATATCTTAAAATGGATATTTCAAAACCTATTAATTTCATTATATGATACATATAATACAATCAAGTTCAGTACATACACCACAGACAAGGAAATAGTGGCGAACATAGCTTGTATCTCAAAAAAATACAAAGTGAGATGAAGTCCCCTTATAAAGTGACTTGAATCTTTTCGTACACATTCAGACAACTTGTATAATAAATATAAAATTATTATACATAGTTTATAGAAAATATTATTATATCTATTACAATATTTGGTTTTATCAGGAATTTACATTACCCTCTTATTAATAATCCTATTTGGAAGTTTCACTTTGGGTAATTTTCGTTTTGTTCTTCATATGTGTCTTAATATATTATATCATTGGTCCTTATATTTATATAATTATTTAAAGAATATTTACAATGATCTAAATATCATTTATAATCATTTTATTGGTATTATAATAATCTATAGAGTACATAACTACATAATGCAATACACCGTTCAGGGAGATGGTAAGCCATATGTACGCATGTACGCTGTTTCTATTTTTATTATCATATTGAAAGAAAGAATGAAAATAAAATATGTGAATATATTTATATAATATAGTTAAATCATAATTATAATGTTTTATATATCCTATAGGTTCACTAAAACCATTCTTAATAAATTCCATGTATTGTGTGAACAAATCAAATCACTTTGAGTGGGCGGTAGTCCACACCTTCTCAAATGAAATTATTATATTTTAAACAAATAGAAACTAAAATATTATGTGTTTTAAAATTTATAAATAATATTAAATACATAATAAATATAATATATTATATATATAAATATATTTTCTATCATAATTTCCACCACGATGGGCGGTAATGAAAAAATGAACAATTATCTTTTAGTGAGTTGGTAGTTCTCCAAACACACAAACATTATATTCATTACCCATTAGATAGATTTGTGAGTAATTTTAGGTAAAAAAAATTATCATAACAACATTCTATTATATTTAGGATATTTATTCATCATACAATCATGGAAAAAAGTGCTTTATGGGGGTGGAGAATGAAAACCAAATAAAGGAGATTGAGAGAAGTTGTTACCTCTTAATTAGGTAACTTATTTTGGTTTGTCAAAAAGGCTCCCTTGTAAGAATTTATGATCAATGGGGTGATTTTAGGATGAATTTATGGATGTTATAAGATGTTTCATTATATTTTTGATGAGCCAACAAGGCTTGAGTGGTGTGAGTAAGGGGTAAATTGCTTCTCTTTTTATAGTGAAAGGGGAGTGGCACTCTTTTAAACACCACATGGTATTATATAATGGGAGATAAAATTAAATTAATGTTCCTATAAAACAAATATCTGATAGAGTAATGTTAATTTCTATTCAAAAAAATCTACATCACACAAAAATATGATCATTTTAATAATTTTTTTCATTAACATCTGATATTTTCCAATTTTATTATTTTGGTTTTTATTAATGACTCTAGTTTTATAACCTATGTAATTTTACCATTATGAGTAATATAAAGTGGGATTTATTATATAATATTTTTAAAATAAAATATATATATGTTAACTAATTTATATAAGAAAAAACTCATGTGTTTGGGAATTTAATTTTTAAAACAATCACATGTGACGTGAAAAATTTTATTTAACCCTCGACTATGCTAACAATGTTTTTACTATATGTGAAAAAATATATAAATTATAGAAGATAAATTTTCCCATTAATATAAAATATTTAATTTCTTTTATCATTTTAAAATAACTTGAAATAATATTGTGTTTTTATTAATTTTTAATCATTTAATAAAATATCATTTATTATAAAATAACAATGACATCAATATTGTCATTATTTATTAAACATAAAATATCAAAGTAATATTTTAATTAAAATAAATTATGATTAATTATTTTTAATATGATAAATTAATCTTCAAAAATAATTTACAACAATAATTAATCAATTCAATTCAATTTTAATATTTATGATATCATTTATTTTAGTTAATTTTTAACTAAATAATCACTACATTGGCATTTTGCAAGAATTTATTGTAACTAAATCATTCCTAAAAATTATTTTTAAATTACTATGATAAAAATAATTAATTTATATTTCAATTTTTTATATATAACAGAAAATAGTATGTATTTTATATATCTCAATATTTAATATATTTTAATGGTAAGGATATTTACCTTTTTATAATTTTCCATACTTAAATTTTATATAGGGAACATCAATTTAGTAGTATAACAAAAACCCATAGAATTTGAAAACAAAGTGTATATTGCCTACGTATTGGCATCAAATGAGGTTTGTACAATTTTGTATATAATTTTGGTCCATATGGTTAAGGTTTCGTCCTTAATTAAACTTAATCTTACCTAAATAGTAGTGATTAATTTTAATAACTTTCACTAATAATTTTGGTCAAAAATAATGTTGACCTTATTAGACAAAAAATATGATAAAAATTAAATCTATGTATGTAAATTTTCAATATACAAATAAAATAAGTAGGAAAATTATGTTTAATTCAATTCCTGCAAACGTGGTAAGAAAGAAGGTTTCTTATAATGTTGAAATGTTCAAAAGTTCAATAAGTCTTTATATCAAAATTGAATATAAAAATTAATCTAATTTCCTAAATTGAATTAATATATTTATAATTGATCAATTTTTAATTTTTAAACCATTTTAAAATATAAATTATAAAGAAAAATTATTTAAACAAAAAGGATTTTTTAATTAAATTATAGTAATTTTTACTAATCCCCAAAATATGATGTTTCTCCTAAAAATCCTAAAAACTCACCATAATATAATTTAAACATTATGAATTCAAAAATTATATTAATTTTATAAAATTTAATATATATTAGTTATTATAATTAATGTTATGTTTGTTTACAAATAGATAGAAAAAGAAATTACATTATTAAAATATTATTTTAAACATATAAAGACTTTACCAAAAATTATATATTTCATTTTAAATATGTTTTATTTATGTGAAACCATTTTAAATAAAAATTTAAGTGTATTTATTATTATTCACATTACTATTTTTAATGTCTAGTTTATAATCATCGCATTTAAATATCTATAACAATAAAATGATGTTTAATAGTAATTTAGTGTTGCGTAAAACACATGCCATGTTGGTGTTGCGCGTAGCACATGAGAAGTCAATTCTATGTGAAAGGAATATATGAAGTAGTTCAATTAAATAAATCAATGAAAAATCATTCATTCATATAAAAAATATTTTACAAAATGTCAGTGTGTTACAATATCCTCAAACAAAGGTTGGAATCTAATATGGGAACCTAGTATCATTGTAATTGATTTTTTTCTAGTTGTGGGGTGATCTATGGATCAAAACATACGGATCCTATCTTCCTATGGATTTTAAATTAAAAATATATTCTAATATTGATATTTTAAATGTTAATTAAACATAAATAAAATGTGAATTGAAATTATCCAAATTATTATGTTTACTGGAATTTGGAATTTTAGATTGAAAATTAATTACATGACATGTGAATGGATTTTTGGAGTAAAGGAAATTCAGATGAAACTTGTAATTGGAATGTCACAATTATTTTAATTATAATTTGTAATTGTCTAAGAAAAAAACAAAATGGAATATCTTTGAAATGTTTTATTGTTGGTATTTTAATATTCATTAACTATTGTTAGTACGTGACATCTGGATTATGTAATGGGCCCTATCATGGGAATCCAAAAATGGTTCGATTGTTAATATAATATGAAATTGTCCCTAAAATGGTAATTATCATAGGTTCTTAAGACATATAAGAATCCAAGTGGCTATATTATGCTACTTTTCATTGGGTTCATTGAATCATGAAATATATAATTCACCTTTATAATCGAAGTCCACCTAAGGTCGATTATGAAACAAATATGTGAATACTACTTACCAAGGGAATCCACCTAGTCTCAGTGGGGAGTATAGGAAAAGACATCTAATATTATGTCATATCATGTTTGGATGACATTTTGTATCAATCGGGAGCATGAGGATTGGTTGGATTATATTAATGTTATTTATTTAATTTAAGAATTAATTCCTATTTATATTATACCATTGCGTACACTATTAATCAGATAGAATTTTTTAGTCAATATTTGTGGTGGGAAACCCAATTTTACTCACACTCTATTTGGGCCATCATTTTATACCAGGTAGCCTTCATGGATATAGGTCAGTACAAGGGAAAGGAGCCCTACACTTGATTATCTGATTTACTATTTTGGATCAGATATTGAACATGGGACCAATAATGGGGATCAAGACCAGTTTTAGGAGTTTTTATTTTCCTTTTTTTCTTCCATTTGTTAACTTATCTGAAATTTTTCACTAAATTTTTTTTGGAATACAGTGTGGAATTATAAGGATTATTATATGTTTAACATTTGGACACTTGAATTTTTAGTTGATACAACGGTTTATAATTTTTTATATGTCTTCTTTCCTCTATGTTATTCATTCTATACCAGAGGGAATTGTTTCCTCACTATATTCCAAGGAACATTTCTACTAGTCTTTAGACTCTGAATTATGAGGAGTCATGTATAAGGTTATGTGGTGAACTGTTCCACTCATGTTATAGAGATCTGGGTTGGGTATGTTACATTATTGTTCAAAAAATTTCTCTATTTAGGAGAATCAAAATATTTTTACTTATATTATACTTTTCTAACATATAAAATTGAATAATAATTCTCCCATAAACATCAACGATATTTTTATACATTTTAATTCAATATTTCAATGTGTATTTCAATTTACTCCTTATATAAAACTTCAACTGTTTCCAATATCTTTTACTATGATCTTTCTCTAACTTAAGCAATAGAATTATGAAAGCTTTTTTCTTTATAGGTAGAATTACATTTCTTCAACATTCCATTTATATTGAACAATCTAAATATAGATATAATTTTGTTTGACCTTTATTTACTTCAGAAAAATCCATATTCCTCTCTTAATTAATAAACTTAATTAATTTTCCAACCTCATTTGTAAATTTGAATCATTTTCCGCAAGTAATATTCCATTGTCATTAGATAATCGGTAATCCTTATTCGAACCTATATTCTCATTTTCAAAATACAGAATACTTAAGAAAAAAAAATTATTTCCCATATTATCATGAACTATATTTGAGTCTCCACCTCACATTAATTTTTTTCTATCAAATCAAATTTCATTTATTATTTATTCACCTTCTCAATCAGAATCCATTTATTAAATTCCCTGGACTTCTTTACTATCTCCTAATCCTCAATGTTGGAAATATTTTCAATCATAGATGAGATGTTTCTATACTTGAATTTAGATAAATTAATATATTTCATCTTTGAATTATATATATAAATATTCTTACTCAAGTAACCTCTTGTATTTTCACCCTCATAATCACAAACATTAGCGTCTTAAAATTTATCCAAACTCATTATTAAATTTACAATATCTCCTAACTAAAATAATAATTATTTGAATTTTCCTATAAAGAATTTCTTTCTATTTTATCATACTTATATATTTGAATGAATTGAGTTTTTTAAATTTAATTATAATATATTCTTGACCAATGAATTCATCCTCATATTCATCAATTTTTTACTAGTACTTTTATTCAAATAATTTGAGAAATTTTACCTATCTAGATTTCTATTAATCACAATGACACTTCTCATCCACATTTCCTTTGAAACCATAATTATCTAAATTTCATCTAATAGATGTGTTTATGTATCATGGTCATATAGAGTTGAAACCTTTGTATTAAACCAATTTGAAAAATTAATATTATCCTCTTAAAGACAATAGAATCAGTCAAATATCATGAAAACTCATGATAATGCAAAAAATTTTATTAACACTAGTGAATAAGTCATCCATTATTTCATGATATTTCATCATGATATATACATATATAAATATCCAAATTTATATGGCTGGATAGATTCACTTTTGAATTACCTTTTTTGATATTTCGACAATTTATCCCAAATTCGTTTTTTCATTATCCCTTTAACATTGATAAAAGTACTTCTCCAAAAGAGATAATAAGAATGAATTTTGATAATGACCATTATTATAAAAATTACTCATATCTACTAACATTATCATAGTGTATTTAGTACAAGGAACAAAAAAATAACTAAAAATAACCAAATTATCAAATAATAATTTATAAGAAGATATAGATACTAGGTTTTAAAGGGGATATCTGAAACTTATACAAAATAGAAAAAGAAATTAGAAAATACAAAATTAATATCTTCATTCTAGATTATAGAATTTATAAAAAAATAGTAATAATTAACTATTTTAAGTCATATAACTATCACTGATAAGAATCAAAATCATCCTCAAACCATAAAATAGTTTGATCATCCCAATATAAATTTTATTATGTTTTAAAAATATAATAACATATAAGGACTTTTATATTTCGTGATAAAGTTTTACATCACTAATTTTGATGATATTTTACAAGTAGGGAAAATAAAATATTGATACGACTTACTAGAAAACTAAGAATACATTATTTCATTATTTAATAATTTTACATAAAATAAAATAATATTCTTACTATTAATCAAAATACTATAATAAGAATACTAGAAGAGAATAATTAAATTAAAATATAAAAATTAGGTTCACCTCAGTCCCCTAAAATCCTCTAACCCATAAAAAATAATGTAGAAAAGAAATTGAGAGTTAGTAATAAATAATTCATTTTGGAAATGATACTGAACCCTTTTTTTAAAACGAAGTGAATAATGAAGAAAATGTATGATAGTTTATTTAATGGGTAATAAGACCATCAACATTTATATTCTTCAAATAATATTGTTTATTATCATTAAATACATTATTCAAAAATATATTTAGTCCTTATTATTCTTGGATACATAGATGAATTAAAATGATCATCGATACTATTTAATGATATGATCAAAATTATAATATTTTTTGAGAGAAATTATAATAAAATATGTTTTATGTATAATTATTAAAAAAAATTATTTCATTAAATAACCTTAAAAAATGATTTTTAAATGATATATTTTAATGAATCCCTATGAAGTTTTTATAATGGTATGAATGTTATTTTTTTATCAAATGGTTGATTTTAATTTTAATAATTATTTATTAGAAAATTAAAATTCCAAAACATTGATAATTTTTATAATTAAATAATTTTTATTTTTCAACACATCACAAAAAATTTATCATAGGATAATGTTTCGGGAATTTTCTAACAAAGTAGAATATTTGGAAAAAAACTGAAATTACCACATTACAAAGTACTATGACTTTATGACATCATTATTATGTCATCATGATTTTTTTTGAAATTTAAATTTTATAATAATTTTTATTGAATAAGTGTAATATATATTTTAAAAATATGAATTTTAATTTAGATATTTATTACTTTTATTTTGAATGAAGAGTTTAAATTTTAATGATAACAGTTATTTTGAATCTATGTGACATAATTGTGAGGTTTGGAAGGTATAGTTTCATTTTCTGAGGACATTAAAAAACAAATACCCTTTGAAAATCATAAATATTTTAGTAATATTGTTTTAACTGATTCAACTCAAAATCTGATGACATATACAGTAAAATAACCAATATTTAATCTTTTTAAACCCACCACACCTCAGGTATAAATACCATCAATTCCCCACTCCTCTCGACTTAATGTTTATAATTAATAATGTTATGAAAACATCACCTCTATAAATATCCCCCAATATATCCCCAATGTGTCTCAAATGTTATAATTTTTCCCCTTCCACGATTTATGAAGAGATACTTCAAGGTAAGAAAAATCATCATCTTCTTATTTTTTATTCAAGTGACTTTTTTTTGAGTTTAAATTTTTCAAAGATTTTTTATTTTCATCAGATTTTGATATGTTATCTACTGAAAAAGTTATATTTTTTCATTTGGATACCTTTTTTCCATTATATTATTCCCTTTATGCAATACACAATATATACCGTTATACTTCCAAAATTTAGTAAGGAAATTATTCTCTTCTCATTTTCCATCCAAGTAACCATTTTTTATATACCATAAAAATATCAATAGAATTTGTTATATAACTGTTTTTATATTAAAATAATTTTAAATAATTTTTTATTAATATGAGACTTCCATTTCATCCCACTATTCCTATTTCTAGTCAATGATAGGTACCGTCATGTCGTCAAAATTTAGTATGGGAATTCCCCTCTTCTCATTTTCAACCAGGTACCCCACTAGTGTATCTTATAAATTTCAATAAAATTTATTATACAACACTTTTTATGATAAAACCTCTAAAAAAAATTATGTTTTATCAATGGGATACCTTAGTTCCTTCTCATTATTCATTTTTCATAACCCATAGCGTAAACTATCATGTTTCCCAATTCATTTCATAAAATTTCACTTTTTAACATGAGAAATTAGCATATTATAAACAGAACAAAATATTCAATGGGTATTAACCTATATGTAAAAATGTATTATTTATTCTAGGATTTATGTTTATAAATCCAATATTCATTATTCATGAGTTAAATATGGTTTTATGTTAAATACATTAAGTACATTGAATGAAATGGTTATGGTATTAACATTGTTATGCCTACGATTGGGTTGGATTGTAATCCCATTACACAATGATAGTATTGGGAGTGACCCATAACTAATACGATGGTTTGTGGAGTGAAATCATTCTACTATGATAGTATTGGGTGTGAAACATGACAAATATGATAGTTTTGGTAGTGAACCCATTCCACTATGATAGTCTTGAGAGTTAACCTTGACTGACATGATGATTTGGTGAGTTAAAAAAAGTCCACTATGATAGTCATCGAAAATATCCTTTAATGATAATGCAATTAATTTCTATTTTAATGTGTTTGGAACAATTCCACGTCTTATTATAATGTTATTATTTCATATATCATGTTCCATAATGATTCATAACTTGAGAACCGCCATGATTTGTTGTGTATGCATATGAATGACAAAGTTTTATTTTTTAGCCACATTCCCATGTTATGTATCATCTATTTTTATGTTTCTATCATTATATGATTCAGGTATTATTCATAATTATCATTCATAGTTCATTTACCATTTCCCTTTACTTAAATTTAAATTCACCCCTTTTTTCTAATATATGTCCCCAAGAGATTACTTGTAGTGAGATGAATTTGGATAGAATAACAAAGGAGTATCAAAAAATAATTGAATAATGTTTATGATTATATTACTCTTATGCCATTCATGTAATATATACACAATTTCCAAGGAACTAAAACTAGAAATATTATTCGAGTTTTTTAATGGATTTTTTTGATAAGTATTTATGTAACAATTATGAATTTAAAAGGAGGCTATCCATACCCTCTCTGTAGGTATTTCTATAGGCCATGTTGAATCATTTCAATTCCCAAAATTGGATCCCTTCTTTCTAAAAAATGTTCTAGTACCACATGTTGAAATGGATAAAAATTAAGTGTATCTTTGGGTTCTAGGGAGAGTAGGAAAACATCTTCTATGCATGACCACCATAGCCATCACATTGTTATAGGGTTTATATACACCCTGTGGATGCAGCATGGTGATCCCCACAATAACTTATGTGTTAAAACTCCCAATTCATTTCATTAATAAGTTTATATATCAAATTTATGAATTCAAACTTCTCCCTTATTTTAATTCCTTAACATGTAAATTTTTGTCTTATCTTGAATGTCATAGAATTTTGGAAATGTATTATAGTATGTAACTCAGGGAAAATTTAGTAGTTGTCCATGAAAATCCATGATTATAGAAATAATAAGACATAAAATATGAAAACAAATCATACTTAATGAATATTTATATATTTATTATAAATTACATTTAAATATTATGTTGATGAAAAATGATTGGATTTCCATCATACATTCACCCAATATAATTTGATGAATTTTATTAAGAATATGTTAGTAGAAACATGTTACGAAGATACAATTAATGTTTTTTAGTGAAAATGTGTCTTTAATCAAATGTTCAGGGGCATGCTAAGTGGAAACATAACATCATGGTCATAGCTACAAAAATGAATCACATAAAATATTGGATTTAGGGAATACTTCCCTAAATAGAAGCATATGTTCTTTACAAAAATAATAACTCTTCTTATAGAAATATTTAACACACTTTCTATTCAATTAATAAACATTTTCCATATTGATAATGAAAATATAGAGGCTAAATATTTAAAAAGAGAGAAAAAAATCAAATATTGACTAAGATAAATAGAAAAAAACTTCAAAATTATTGATATTAATCCAAAACATAGAACCCTCCAATTCCATTTGTAATGACCCCAGGTAAAGTTAGGATTACTATTCATGGAGGGGATATGAATGGTGAACAATATTTCATTTTTCTATTTTACAACATCATAGGAAATAAAACACTATCTCATTTTAGAGTGTTTGATCTCTTTGTTGAACTCACAAACATTAAAGAATGGAAAATAATAATTCCCAATGTACATGGTTTACTAAGCAAAATGAGTTGAAAATATTTGGTATGATTTGGAATCACCTGTGACAATATAATCTACTATATTCATCAGTATCAATAAAATAAGTTGGGTTTATTCCTAAAATCATGTTAAAAGAATAAAACAATTATCCCACCTAAAAAGTCTCTCAACATGTTTCACTCTATCTAGATCTTAAATAATTTGGGATTATTATTTTCCTAGTAATTTCTATCTCCAAAAAAATATAGTTATGTTATAATTATTCCCAATCGGTAGTAGTTTTTTCTTATTATTTTTTACCACAAACACCTGTGTGTTGATCACACTAAAACTGTAACATCATTCACCTCACTCATTGGAGTAAGAAGATGCATATCTGATAATAACCTCATTTAATGTCCTTGGGAACTAGAGGCTTGAAATAAGTTCCATGTGAATATAAATATTAGTAAGGTCGAAGTTTTTCTAAGAGGAGAAAAATATATTGAAGTTAAAACACAATCCTAGAACACTATATAATGAATTTAATGAAATAAAAAAACAAGTCAAACAATAAATTAATATCAAATTATAATATGGACTAAAAAGGTACAAATCTAATATAATGAACAATGTACAACTCAACGAAAATAATGTGGATTCTACCAAATAATCACCTAAAAAATCCTTTCGATGACTCCATGTCTCAAGACCATTGTATCATGACACATCAAAATATATGTATGTCACCATGAATTTACGTGTATCTCAGTACAAACCATTTGGGAACACACTAAAGTTCCCATGTATGTGGTGAGTATAAAAGGTTATAATAAATCACCAGAATCTACCTAACACATGCTTAAAGGAAGAATAACAAGTTACCTAATAATAATATAAAATAATGTGTGATCATATGGAAAGACTTTAAAATAATTAAATAAATAAAGAAAAAATAATAGAAATAAATCAATGTGTTAATTTTTTCATTCCACTTGGAATACATGTTCACATTCCACACTCACACACCCATTCATTCCTAATGCCAGTCCCAATATTTATGAGCTGTGACCCTTCCCACCACTATGTCATCAACTCATTTAATCTTTCATGTTCCACATTGATAATGACCCCAAGACCAAAATTATCATAGTTTCATAATAAAATTTAATGGACTGACACCAAAAACAAATTCCAATTCCTTAACAAAAATTGTTTCTTCAAAAACCATATTTTTTTAAACAACATATCACACACCGTATGAAAATAATTTGAAAGTACAATATTTAGGTACATAAATAATGAAATTTTTTAAGGAAATAAAGAGATATTGATTTATAAATTATGAATTTATGTTATATAATGATTATAGTGGGAAAGAATCATCCCACCTCAAAAAAGTTGAAGAAAAAAATAATTACACACAAAACCTTTAGATATGTCCTTAAAACTTATTCCATTAATTTTATCCCTAAAAATCTCATAAAAAAAATAATAAAACATATATATACCTACAAAAAATTAAATCTATAGATATATGATATAGGAGATGAGAATATATAGAGAGAAAGAGAAGTAATTATGACTTACCATTGATTCCATAGATCCAAAATATATTCCTTCATAAAAAACATTATGTCTCAAATGAAATTTCCAAGAATTACAATGAGAAGAGAGGAGTTGAAGATATTATGGGAATTTTAGATAAATTAGAGTCTCTGGGATCACATTTAAACAAAAAAATTTAAAATTATTAAATGAACATAACAGAGTTAGGCTGGATGGGTAGTCAAATAATGCACTAAACATGTCCATAATAGTAGAAATAACCCATGGAGCTACATGGTTTTCCTTCATGGTCTATAAAACCAAGTGGAAACTGTGTTCATGATACTCTTCATCATCGATGAATTTAAATGGATGTGAAACACTATTTTAAAAATGTGTTCCAAACATGCACATGACACTATATAAAATCTCTTACCTCACACAGTTTCTCATATGAATCGAGATGGTTTTTTAAGTTATCTGTAAATCATGTGCCTATCCTTTGATTCAAAAAAATATCCCCAAAGGGTTTAAAAGAAATGGTATATATTTTTCACTAATTATGCTCAAAGTTTTCACAGATAAAAACCAGTCCAAGATACTCAAACAGACCATCTAGAACTCCAAAAACTCGTCCCATGTATTATAAAATGACCACAAACATGATAAAAGTGTAAAGTACCTAATAAACATGTTTCATTATCCTCACAATTGCACTCTATGTCCATATATAGATGGATAATGAAATTGCATCTATATAACTTGGGACACTGTAGCAAAATTTCATTCTCATAATCCCATGATTTATCCTAAATCTTACCGTGCTACCACACGACTCGTAAAAAATTGATACTTATTCCAAATAAAAAATTCTCATTTATATCTATAATCATTATCAAAAAATTAATCTATTATGCATCTAGATCAACCTTAATACGATCTCATTGAATAACATTTTCATACTTAATCTGGTACTTATTCAATTGAGATACAATAAATACATTATTCACAACAAAGAATCATGGAGAAACAGAAAATTGATAAGAAAAATATAAAATTAATTATAGTATCTAAAAATGTCTAATATGAAGATGATATAGTTTATCTTGTTTACCTAAATGAAGATTCCTTATCCTAAAAAAGGGTCCCAATAAAATATGATCTCCTATATCAAAAAACAGTGATCGATGATGATGAGCTGCATGCGATTTATAATAACTATGATCCATCACCATACTTTTCCTAACCATCTAAATATTATTTATTGTATTATAAACATTTCTTAGTTTGATGGGGGAAGTATCACCTATTTCTGACCTACCAATTATATAATAACAAGGACATACATACAGTGATTTTAAAGGAGCCATAGGTTTTATGGGATGAAGATTATTATTTTATATGAACTCAACTAATGGAATGTGATCCTCATATGAATGTTTAAATTAAATAACAAAATATCAAAGAATTTCTTCCAAAATTGGGATCATCCACTCAGACTACGCATCCATTTGTGGGTGATAAGATGTTCTCAGAGTCAACTGGGCTCTATGGGCTTACTTGTAGGATTTCTAAAATCGAGCTGTAAACCTAGGGTCTTGATTGAAAACAATTGAAATAATAAAATTATATAACTTTAAAACAACCCTATTGTATATTTTTTATAATAATTCCTCTATATTTTATTTAAAAATTTGGATTAAGTGTGATGAATTTGTAATCTGATAAACTATCATGCATATAGAATTTTGATTCTAAACTATTCATGGTAGACCTATGACAAAATCCATAACTATTTGTTCCTATTTCCACATAAGAATATGTGAATATTTCAATATATCATCAGGTCATTTGGGATCTTCATTTGCAAGCTTCAGGGTGAGCTATATCAATACATACTCCATAACCCTTCCTTTCATTAATTCACACCAAAATAGAGTTCTTATCTACTAATACATATTTTTACGACCAAGAAGAATAGACTATATCGATTAATCGTAGGTATAAAAAAAATTTCTTGATAATCCATCGAAACTAAAATCTAATATCTAAAATGAAACATAGAAGTCACAAATAGTGTATATCCCTCAATGGTCTCCAATGACACCTTTCCCATAATTATGGAATAAAGTGACAAATTAATTTAAATAATTTTCAAGAAATTTTGGGTTATCAAGTGTTTTGAGATATAATTTTACATTTTTACTGATTGTGTTTTTGTAAATCGTTTGCGCATAATTAGGAGTAACCACGATCCAACCTTGTCTGGTTGGTGTGTCTTCTATAAAGCTGAATAACACTGTTTGGTCATGGAAAACTCAACCATTCTACAGCCTAGGGTTAATCGGGTGGGTGCCCCATGATTTTCCTATAGGGACAACGTAGTTAGCGCATGTTATGTTAAACCATGTACTTAAACCATGCACCACTAACATGGGAATAAATTTTTTATTTCTTCATAAAAATAACCATAGATGTATAGAGGTATTTATATCTTTATTTTACTCCCCCTAATCCATGAGATATACTACCCCTTGTCCTCTTATCCATGTTTTATATTCCTCTCCCCTTCTCGAGCATATCTTATTTCTCCATGAACGTCATATTTCTTCTTGATTTAGGGTCAATTATTTAAGGAATGATATCATATTAAATTATTTCTTCTATTCATGGTGACATTCCCTATCCCTATCTCCCGTATTTAATCGACTAAAACCTAACCCAAAATGGGTGGTATTTTTATTATTTTTTTGTCATTAGGGTACGTGTGGGTCGATTTAAATCCTATCCTTGAATAATTCATTAAGGGAAATTAATTATATCACATTTATAGTGACTTACATAACTATGTATATATATATATTTACCACCATTGTATATATTCGGTCATTGTGTTGTTAATATATACATTACGGTGAGGTTTTCATAAATATATGTTGAAGTGATTATGTGTGTAGGAGTAGAGGGAAATTTTGGCCACTCTTGGGTTCCTTCTGGTCTCCTTTGTTTATGTGGACCACTTTTGGGTGGATTCAAGTGGCCTTAATCCAAGGAAACATGTTTTTAGGTAGGTATTTCTGTTGAACCATATTTTATTGCATATTATAAATTTCATGGGATTTTTAAATGAATATTTATAAATTTAATAGCTTATTATATTAAATTTTATTCTTTAAATTAATTTTTACAAGTTTATAAAACATTACATGGGCCATTCCAATATACAAAGTAATTTAAAAATTTATCGAATGTTTATTCAAATTTTTTTCAAACATTTATAATATTTTATTTCAAATTTAATAGTGTCTAATAACTGTTGTTTGATATTCATGTGGACTTCCAAATATTAGACCACACTTCATGAGCCATGGTCACATTCCAAGTGTTATATAAAATAATTCTTTTCATTTAAAAATATGATTTATATGTTATTAAAAAATGTGTCATGCTGCTTATCATTTTGAAAAAGGGTGTTAATAATTTTGAAGTGGTTATTTTATAAAAATTGTGGGGAACACACTTTTTGAAATGATGTGAATATTTCTTTGAGATTTTGGTTTGTGTTTGGAATTTATTATGTTTTATCTTGGAGACATGTTTGAATTATAAAATAATGAGAATTGTATTTCCAAAAAGGTATATGTTATATATGATAAGTTAAAAGGACCAATTGGAACCTTATGATGTGTTGATTCATGGATATTACCTTATTAATTTTCCTTTTTTGTTGATGTTGTTTATCTTATCCATTCGATGGATATTTTTTTAGTGATCTGTGGTGTGATTAGTAGTTGGGAAACATTAAAAGATATTGGATGTGGGAAATTTTTGATAAAAATTTTAGCATGTGGGGATTGTTGTAATCTAGAGATGAATAGGTTTATTTATACCCCACCTTTATTTAGTATTTCATAGGTAGAATTAAAATACTATGTTTAAAGAAAAAATATGCTGATATAACTAGTTGAT
Source organism: Viscum album (assembly GCA_963277665.1). Taxonomy (NCBI): domain Eukaryota; kingdom Viridiplantae; phylum Streptophyta; class Magnoliopsida; order Santalales; family Viscaceae; genus Viscum; species Viscum album. The sequence goes on from OY728156.1 coordinate 104,000,566, forward strand.
ATTACTGAGTATCTAGTTTTCTCTAGATGGGATCCATGTGATGTCTAGTGAGTTGTCACCGACGAGTCTAGTTGAGAGCGATTTAGATGTTGTATGTGTGTGTCTATAATACATTCTAGAAGTTATGTATACCATTCAATGTATTGTTCTATCAAATAAGTCCCTAAGGTGTTGCCTCAAGATATGAATGCTCTGTTATTACTTATTTGTTATATTTGGTGAAAGTTAGTTTATTACTTTTTTATACAATATATGTTTTGAAATAATAGTTTTTTCTTATTGTTATTTGCCATTATGTAGTTTTACTTGTGATAGAATTGTTTCTCTTTATGACTAGCATGAAACCACCATGTTCATTTTTAACATATATTCAAAAAAAATATTTTTGAAATTGAAATTTGAAATTATGTATTTTTAGTGTATTAAATTATTAATTTTAATGAAATGCACTATTCCTTGAACTAGTTTATGAAAAATATTGATTTGTGGTATTGTTTTGAAAAATTAGGGATTTCAATATAATTATTTTCCTTGGTTTAAATTTTTTATTTAAAATGATTTGCTATCATTTTTTTAATTTTATTATAAGGATAGATTATAGGAAACATCACTTGTTGTTTTATAAATCATGTTAAAAAACAACTGTGATACTATATGTAAAAACTAAAATTTTATAAATAATTTTTAAGGTATTTTTATATATTATATGGTTGGTGGTGGAATATCAAGGGCTTATTATCTCACTCATATTTTACACTTTTTAGTTTTAGGTTATACCCAACTCTAATTCACTGATGGAGAAATCGCGGTTCTGTGGTAGGTGGTGATCCATGAGGTTACAAAAAGGTATGGCTAGTCTTTTTTACTTTTCTGGTGAAAGGTTTTACTTTATTATTTTGTTCTTATCTATTTATATACTTTAATTTGGGCTAAATCAGTCCCAATTGAGTTATGTTTGATTCCCAACACTAGTTTCTAGGCCAAGAGGATTCGGATAGCTTCTAGACTATTTAGCTGGATAGCTTAGGTGATTGGTTTAGGGTCAAAAAATGTTGGTTTATTGGAAATGGTATTATAGGTTTGGTTTACCCCTTTTCATTGGATAATAATTCCTCAGAATTCCTTCCATTATTATGGTTATAGGTACTTTTGAAATTTGGAAATTAGGATTTGGGATCTTGGTGTAAGGGAGTGTCACGATCACTTTCTCACACTAAGCCTTGATTTTACAAGATAAGTTTTGGTTTTTCTATTTATTTTATCCTTTTTTATGTAATTATTAAATAATGTTTTATTACTATGTTGGGGGTGTTTTTACCCTCATTATAATGGTTTTAGATTCCTAGGGGTCATATGTGTTGTTTTAGGATGATAATAAATACGAAAGTCAAAATGCATGGTTGGTGTGTAGGGCCTGAAAAACAACGTGACATTAAATAATTAGATTTTTAACATTATTTAAGGAAAAATTAATGATTTTAATCTATCCATACACCATATGGAAAAGTTTTGGATGCTTCAGTATACCAGTTAGTTTTGTTATTTAGACCAATTAACCCCTGGATCTCCCTGTGTCATTAAGTGAAAAGAGATGGGGTCACGGTCGGTTGTGGGAAGTGTGTTCATATTTATAGGGGTTTTTTATTAATTGTATTGTTATTACTCTATTACTTTATTATTCATGTGATGTAAAATTCATTTATGTGCTTAAACAAATATGTATTTCATAAGATTTTTTTTTGGTTTAAAGGAAAGGTTATATGGATTGTTTCTAAAATTAGTTTGCTTTCATAAAATTCTTTCAAATATTTGATTTCAATTTGAAATTTTAATAAAAAATTGGTTAATTGTGATTTCTAATCAATCTAACTATGTTTCAGAAGACATGTTTACTCTTTTTGAGGAAAATGGTGTTTTCTGAATTGAATTTTTACCCTTGGAGTGTTTATTAAAAAGACAAAGTGATTAGAAAACTATTAAAAATGGAATTTGTGCCATTTATTTTAAAATAAGGAATTGTTTTACAAAAATAAAAACAATTGGAATTTGTTTGAAAATATTATTGGAAACATTTCAATGTTAACCATTTCGGGATTGGGGATTTCTGTTTGTGTTTTTAAAATGAAATATGGTTTGTTTTCAAGTAAATACAAGAAAATATTAATGGTGCCTTTGATTTAAAAATGGGGTTTTAGAAAATCTTTAATTAATTGTATATATCTTTTCATTATTTTATCCCTTATGTGTTTTAGCATAACATTTATTGATTTTGGGGACATGGCCATGAAAGGGTCTATGTCCCTCATTGTTTGATGTATGCCTCCTCAAAATGTCTAGTGAAAATGTAAAGTGTTTATTGTTTTGGTTCTTCATTTACTTTTAACATTGGATATCCTTTTAATAGGGTGACATTTTTTATTTCATTCTCCAAGTGAGGTGACTTGGATTTTTAGCTGTATTTTTACATTAGAGGATCTTTTTGATATTTTTGGGTCCAAATATTTTGACCAATTATTTTTCATTTATGGATGAATTAGTGAGGTTCAATTATTCTTGGTGTCCTATGTGATATTTAATTTTAGGTATGATGGGTGAGCTTCTAATATTTAGTGCATCCTTTGATTATTTTCCCATATTATATGATTAATCATTTTGGGATTTAGGTATGTGGAATGTAGAGTGGGGTGTCTTATGGTATCCTTTTCGAGTGTTTTCTTTGGGTTCAAATTGTGTGGATTTCTTATTTGTGGGAAAATATTTCTTTCTACATTATTTTCTTGTGTTTATTTTTATTGTGGTGTAGATCGTGAGCCAGTTCCTTTTGGTAATTGATGAGTTTCTCTCCTTGGATAGGGAATGACCCCAGGAGTAATACTTGAATACATAGGGTGTATTTTCTTTGGTTGTCATGTGGACTCTCTCAAGTTATTATCTCCATAGAAAATCACCATGGGAAGGTAATCCCATGAGTTAGATATAATCTCTTGATATAATGGTTTTAATCCTTAGGTTAGAGCACTGTAATTCCTTGTTGAGTCAGGTTTTTTCATTTTGGTATTCTATATTATATTACATGTTTTGGTGGTCATTTTTTAGTATCCATTAAGATGTTTCAGTAAGTAATTATCTCCTTGTAATTTTAAACCATTCAGTTTTGTTAATCTAAGGGATTCTGCCATTTCATAAGTGTTATTTTTATTTCTCACAATTTTTATCAATTATAAATCATGTTGAGACCTCTGTCCAGACTCCATATTTTTAGGGTTCTTGTTGGATGATTTAGGATGATTCTTTTTATAATTTGTTATCTTTTTTAATAATTTTTCAAATTCCATTGAAGTTTGACCATGTTTAGTTTCTATATTCTTGGAGTATAAGTGGTTGATACCCTTATTTTGACACGGGAATTTCTGGTGGGGAAAATTAGAATTTCGGGTTGTTTTTTGACAACTACCATGTCACATTGGAATAAATAAATAAATAAATAAATAAATATAATTAATTATTTTTCTAAGTGGGTTATCAAGAGTGTCAAGCTAGAATTTTAAATTTATCAAATAATTTGGTGTTTCAAATGGTCTCTAGATGGATAGGAGTAACCAAGAACTGAATGTGCATGGATATCTATAACTGAAATAGAGAAATTATACAGTTTGAGAATGATGAACCCAACCATTAAACTAATAGGGGTAATATTGTGGGTTCAATATGCTTGTCTAGTAAGGATGATAAGGTTTTCACATATTTCGGTAAACTATATTCAACCTTGAAGGATTAAATTTGTTATTTCATTCTAAAACTTTCCCTTGGTGTATATAGGAATTTTATCCCCTTTTTACTCCCCCTCTAAATCATGCAATGCAGCATCCCCCTCCCTCCTCTATATGTTGCCGACACATATCCCCTACATGGAAAAATATCCCCTCAACATTCTTAGTAGCTCTATTTTAGATATAGGTTTGATTAATAAATGTATGAACTCTGATTCCAATAATCCTTCCACTTTTTATGATTATCCCTCTTCATCTCACCCTTATTTTTTCGGAAAACCCTAACAAAAAATGGATGTTTTTTTGGTTTTTTATTGACATTTAGGGTTCCTGACAGTCAATTTGAAGTTATTACTTCTATCATTTGTTGAAGGTGATGACTTTAGGCTCTTTGAAAATGACATGTATATATATATATGAATATATTGGAATATATAAAAGTACCACTTCTATATATATATATTTATTTATTCACTCATTGCGGTAGGAAAATATAAATTGTGTATATGTGTGCTTAAATATATTTTAAGGAAAATATTTTTGTAAGTGTAATGTGAGAGTTATTATTTTATTGGTTTCTTTCTAGTATCTCTTACATTCATTTACCACATTTTAGTGGATTCTATTTGTCATAATCAATTGAAACATGTCTTGAGGTAGTTTTTTCTATAAAAACCCATTGTATTTTTTACTATAAATTTTAAGGGTTCTTTGAAATTAATTTTTTAAAATATAAGTGTTTATTATTAGACATTATATTCCTATAATTACATTAGACTAGTTTTTAGAACATGAAATTGGCCTTCGACACATTCAAATAAATTTTGAATTTAATTGAATTGTTCTTCATAAAAAATTTGAGAAATTTTGAATATTTTATTATCAAGTCATGAGTTTCTATCATTTATATTTGATTTCCAAGTGGACATCAAAATATGAGACAACATTTCATTTAATATATTCAAATATCAAGTGTTGGTTTAAATTCCATTTTGAATCATCTAAATGGATTTGGAATTTTAAAAATTAAATTTAAATCTAGATTTAATTTTGAAAATTGGTGTGAATAATTTTAAATGGGTTGTTTTTTAAAAAGTGTGGGGGAACCCTTTTTGATATGAAGCTTATATTTCATTGAGTGTTTTTGTCATGTTTGGCATGGATTTTTTTCCATTTAGACGCATTTTGGATTTAAAATTTTCTGGGAAGGTATTTTCAAAATGTAAATGTAATATATGAAATGATAAAAAACTTTTTGGTACTTTATGATGTGATGATTGTAGATTGTGCCCTTGTTGAGACCCCTAGCCTGGTGATGATGTTTATGTTATCTATATCATTGATGTTTTTATGTGATTCCTGATGTGCTTTTGGATTGGGGATATTTCTAAGGGATTAGAGGTGGGAAGGAAATTATTTCAATGTTAGACTATGGGCATTTCAGTTATCATGTGATGTCCAAGTTTATTTATCTCCGAACTCTGTTTAATATTTCATGGGGATATTGATCCTATAATGTAAGATCTAATAGGATACTGATAAAACTACTTTAGATTACACTTTGGTCAGTCACCTTGAGTTGAGATTCACACACTAGCTAGTGTGTTTTCAATAATGAGGCTAATTGAGAGTGATTTAGATGACATATTTTTGTGACTTCATTACCTATTGGATGTTTGATATACATTTTTAATGTATTTATTTGTCATATTGGTCCTATGGTGTTGCCTCATATGTATGGTATGGTATTCCATATTTATGGTATTTTTATCATGTGAGTTGGATAATTGTTATATAATTCATGTGTTTACATGTTGGTTCTTTTATGATTGATCATTGACCCATTTTAGTTTTCATTCTGATAGTATTATTACTATTTATGACTACTATGACACCACAATGTTATTGTTTTACATACATTCAAAAGTGTCATTTTTGAAATGGTTTAAAAGTAATATTTGATAAGGAAAATGTTTTGGGTATTTCTTTATGAGATATTTACAAATAATTTCTCCCTTGAAATGTTTTATGAAAAAATTATTTTCATGGAATGTTTTGGAAAAATGGTAAAAGTGTTTGTCTTTTTTTTCTCATTTTAAATGTTTAATAAAATATTCTTAACTATCATTGATTTTATTTTATAATAAAAAGAGTTTCTTAGAAATTGTATTTATTTTTTGATTTTATAAAGCATGTGAAAACCCTTATTTAATAGTATATATTCAAGATAGTATTTTATAAACTAATTTTCTAGGGTATTTCTATAGATTAGACGTGTGGTGGTGGCCTACTGAGCATTTATGTGCTCATATAAAATTTTAAATATTTATATGCAAGTTCTTCCTATAATTAATTTTATCATGGAGAAATCATGGTTCTATGGTTGGTGGTTACCTATAAAATAAAATTATTACTGATAGTATTTTTACTTATCTACTTACATTTTTTCAATATTTTTTTTAATTTTTGTTATCAAATATTTCTGGGGATAAATGCTTCCTAATTGAGTAATTTTCTTTTGATTGGCTCTACTTTCCAGCTCAAGAGAATAAGGAATTATGATCAGGTATGTGGTGGGCTGGCTTGGTTCAGTTTTTACCTGGGTTGGTTCATTTTGGTTTCCTGTCATTCGTTTTTTACCTCATAATTATAAAATCTAAATCAGATTTCTAAGCATCCTCAACCAACTCAATCAAATCAATAATATAATAAACTTAAAGGAAAACTACAACATCACCTTGGTGAGTACAATCTAGATGCATATCAGCTATGACCATCGGTAACTTACACTAATCCAAATCCTCTTTGGGAAACTTACTATATTAACTTCTACTCAAAACATCATCCATAGAATTCCATTTAAATGATTTGTACATCATGTAAAATTCAATCATCTAAAGGTATTACATCCATATTTATTACCTTATATTAAAATATCTATTTGGTATGATTTTCATTATATTTTTTGTAATTTTCAAACATTGTATACTTCTCACCAATTAGATAACGATTCCATGTTATAAAGATATGGAATACAAAAACTAAACACAATTTATGTGTTAAGTAATTCTTCTCATGTACCCATAACATTCATGACCCATAAGAAGAAATATAATTTCCCTTCATGGAAAACATCCAAAACAATATACAAATACATCATAGTAAAACACATTACTTCAATGTGACTCAGGTAATGTCAGGATAGGCATTGATTAATGATGAAACATAATACCATGAAAAATATTTCTAAAACTCATCAATCCATTGGAAATGATAACATTTCCTTATAAAATAAATCATTAGAGAAAATTACTAAACAAAGTATCTGTAATACACTATTAAGACAAGGAATCCATGTATCTAAATGAAATTAATTTGTGTTTTCCAAAGGATAAAGGATTATACCTTATCTCTATCTATAAATACTCCTTTAGAAATGATGTATCCATGGAAATGTACCTATTATATCCAAAAATCACTCATTTAATTTATTCTTGAAATTGATGTTCCCACAAGATAACTTACAATATAGCCATGTTCTATTCATGATCATCCTTAGACTGTGATTACAATATAATATTATTGATGAATATAATAAAAAAATTGTCATGATAGCTATGAAATATCTGATTCATCAGTTACATAAAGACTTTATTTGCATAAGTAAGACCAAAGGGCACAACCACGTATTCATAATGACCAAAATGTCTCCTAAAAGTTGTCTATTAAATATCCCAATTATAAACATGATGATGGTGATACCCTAATCATATATAAATTTATTGAACCATTTAGACCCCATAAATTGATCAAATAGATCACTAGTTAATGGAATAGGATTTCAATTAATTAACGTAATATGGTTTATCATTTAATAATAATAAAAAATCTGAATAGTTTCATCTAATTTATTTATAAAAATAAATGATGTTTCCAAAGGATATTTATTAGTTCAAATGAGTTTTTTTATTTCCAACTTTTCTAGTTTAACCTTAAATTATCTTAAATCCATTGGTTCTATTTTATTGGATTAATGTGAAATAGTACCGGTACCTGTTAAGATATGAATCGCTAACTTATTTCTCTTTAAAGTGATAATGATGAGATATTTTGAATAAAGAAACCATGAAATTGTTCCATGGTAGTTAGAAAATTTCAATTTCCGATTAAATCAAATTTTCCTAAAGTAATCATTTCCAATTGGTTATAGATAGTCCAAAAAACTTGTACTAAAAGCCTTTATATACTTTAATTTACACTCAAATCTCCATTAAATTGATTCTCAACACCATAAAAATATTTGAAACTTACCTTTAAATCATCACATTTGGCGTTGGGCTTAATGGATGTCAACTAATCCATTTCTAAATTCATGTTATAAAGTTCCATCTCAAGAATAGAGAAATCCCATAAAACAAAACCTCATTGAAATTTATAGAATAGATTACACACCTAAAGTCATGACATTTTCATCGAATGATATGTGTTTGATGTTTCAGGTAATGATGTATCATTTCAACATGGAATCCCATATGACCGAAACAATGAGAATAAATAAAAGGGTGGGACTAAACAATATCAAAAAAAAGTTTTCATAATGGTAGAATTCAAGATAATTGTACCTAAAACCATTTAAGGACAATATTTTTCCTCCATGATTATCTTATCATCACTACAAATATATTCACTAGGTGTCCCCTACAATGCTTTATTACTCTATTGTTGTTCTGATGATGTCTGATGTTCCATTTGGGTATTAGTTTCAACCTACAATGCTCAGTTTTGGTAGTTATTTCTATTTAATCTCGATAAAACCATACGAGAATAAGAATGATAAGATATTTTTGAGTCAATTCAATTATTAATCCTATAAGTCATCGTATAATAAAATTTCAAATGTCTGAATAATACAAAATTATTGTCTTTCCAAAGATGTGTCATGAATTTAAATTTGATATGAACATAATATCTAAAATTAGAAAATACTATCTGATTACAAGGGTGTGGTGGAAAATATAATGAACCAACTAAATGGTTTATTGTTGTTTTAATTTCTAGAAAAAATTACCATGATTTCACTTGATCCTCATGTTATAGTTACCTCTTATACCTGTTTTGTTTATTGTGTTTCCCTGAATAGATGTTCCCAAGATATTCATTTCCACAATCATATCCCTATTTATAACAACCCTACTTTTTATTTCAAACATAAACATGATTTATTACCAAAAATATTCACTTGATAAAACATGGAAGATTGAATGTTCTAATTTATTTGGGGATTCAGAACATTACATAACAACTTAGAACATAAAACACCCAACATCATTATTGAAAACATCCCTTATATTACCACTACATTCCATCATACTTTGCATTACATTGGATAACATGAGGACATGCATAAGAAAAGGGGTGAGCTATAAAGCCCCATATGGGATTAAACAAGGCATAACATAAGGAATACACTACATTTTAGGTAATAGGAATATCAATGGATCATAAAAAACATGAAAACAAAGGCATTATATATCATGATTATCATAACATGGAAAGGTGGAAACAACACTTAACTTGGAATTAGAATGAGCCAAGGATCATTGCACATGGAGAATGAGTAAAACCTAAATGAACATTAAATAGCCTGATTAAATCTGAATTTTAATTGAATTTTCATGACTAAATCTTGATTCCACATGGCATATCATGATACTAATTTTTTCCTAATGCATCGGAGTGCTATCAGGGTGCACCCTTCTTAAACATTTCATTTCATGCATAAGTGTGCCACATGGATTGTAAATCATGTATTATCATGATTTATTCCACAATAAAAGATTTCTGAGTTCATAGAAGATACTATAAAATCAATAAGTAATGGTTAATAAATATTAATACCCTTTTTAGAGAAATGGGCATGGTATTCACTACACAATGACTTTGGCTTGGGAAAATGTGGTGCAATTTTAGCTGTATAATGGTGTGACATAATAATTCATAAAAACTATCGATGAGAGATAAAGTGGTGTGTCATCATATGTACATAAAATTTACAGTAAGGGGAGATATAGATACATGTACCAACATAAGTAATGGAATTTGGATTCATAATACCAAATAATGGATTGGATGTAAATGATGAGGGAGATATTCCTTATGAAATTTTTGTATGGTAATGGGTGTATGTGGGAGGCATTAAAAAGATATAAATGGGTCTCTCATCATTCAAATATAAAGAGGAATTTATGGGTAGGTGAGAAATCATACCCTAACATTTATAATTGAAAATAAAAGGTCATAACAATATTAAGAAACTTGTAAAAAATAGGAAAGGGAGGAATCCTTTATATGGAACTGTGATCCCAAAGGCTTGGGAGAGGCTTCAGAGTGGATTCTAGGTAGATATAAATTCATTGGGAATATTATATAAGGATGAGGGAAGAGGTCGGAAGAACTAAAAAGAATTTTAGTGAAGAGGAACTGGGATCTTGGGTGGTCTTATATAGGAAAGGAGAGGGAATTCTTTATTATTTAGGTTTGGGACACCACACATTAAACTCATCAAAACCCCAAATGAGCGCATGGTTTTTGACCATGGGTTTTTCCAAACGGGAGTGAAAAACATTTTTTTATACATAAAATGGAATAATTTATTAAAATAATAGTTTTTCTTACAGGGGGTGGGTGAGTCACACCCTCAATGAAATCAATTTAAAAATATAAAATGTTTTATAAGTCTTAGACGGTCCACAAAATCATTGTAAAATATATAAAAAAAACCTAAAGTCACATTAGTTTAATGGAAAAACATTTATTGACCAAAAAATAATGTTTATAGTATTTTATTACATAAAAATTGGGTCATTACGATGTCATAAAACACATTAAATATTTAAACGGTATTTAATTTTTACCCAAAAATTCGACTATCTCAAAAAATTATTAAATATCACGCTTTGATAATTTTGCCATCCTGATTCCAAAAATAATATTAATTTTCTCCAATTTTTTTTCAAATATGTGAATTTTAAATTTTAAAATAAAAAACCATCATTTAATTAAAATTCAGAAGTTTTGACAAAGACAATATTCAAACCATAATAAAAATTACAATTGTATTCATAAAAATCATATGCTATTTTATTATTATTAAAAAATAATTTAAAAATAATAATATTTTGTTAAAATATTATTTATTTAAAAAACCCATTAATTTATCAGAACAGATTCCTTAGTTGAATATCAACTAAAAATAGGATTAGTTCTTTATGAACTATTTACAATGTATCAATAATAAAATGAATGTAGATTCATTACTTAATATAAAACTATAAAAAATAATCATAGTGCTATGAAATTGTTACATAACCCCTTATAACACCTGCATAAGTCCAAAGGGTAAGGTGTGTGATGGTGATAGACTATGGGGTGGCTAATATAACATCGCTCGGGTGGTAATCTATATCAACTTCCACTTCTCCCCTAAGCGATTCTGTTCGATCATAACATGTTGAAGCTCAGCATTGGCTTAGTCAAGTGAAAATTTCAATTACACCACCTCCTTTCAGTGCTTTGTCAAATGGGCATCATATGGGGAAATTCTACTAGATGAGGCCATCGCTTCCATTTTCTGAGTAAATTGGATTTTTTAAATCCGTATATTTATACTAATCATGTGTTCAATGTTCAAAAGCTACATTAACAACGATCAAAATTCTTAATGGTATTTAAAAAAATCCAAAATCATAAATCCAAAGAAGTAAATATGTTATGTAACCATTTGACATAAAAATAAATTTAATTTCATCAATAGGGGTTTTCATTATTGATAGTTTGGGTCATTATAATCTCCCCCCTTTCAAGAAATTTCTCCCATGAAATTTCTATTTCCCACAATATACAGGCATGGGTAACTTTACTTCATCAATTCCCCTGATTCACACATCTCTTCTTCAAACATGTGGTTTCTCCATACCACCTTGATGAGGGGAATTATATTATTTCGTATAACTTTTTCTATAAGATCTAAGATCTCCACTTGATTTTCTCGTAAGAAATATCATCCTATAACTATACTACCTCTGAAGATAGTACATGTGAAGGGTCTGGAATGTACTTCCTTAAGAGGGATACATGAATGACATCATGTACTTTTGACATGGTGAGTGGAAGTCCTAGTCGATAGGCCACAACCACAACAGAATCAAGAATCTTGAAGGGGCCGATGTACTTAAGACTTAACTTCCTTTTCTTTCCAAACCCCATAACCTTCATCAACAGAGACATGTTTAGAAATACCATGTCTCCAACATTTAACTAAATGGATCACCTATGGTTATTTGCATAACTCTTATATCGACTTTGAGCTACCTTGATATGTTGCTGAATGGTTTTCACCTTCTCCACCATTTCTTCAACAATTTCAGGTCCTATCAGCTTACACTCACCAACTTCATCCCAATATGATGGTGTTATGAACAATTTCCCATAAAAGGCTTCATATGGTGACATTTGGAAGCTCGAGTGGAAACGGTTGGTATAGGGGAATTAAACCTGTCGAAGATTTTGGTCCCATCCTCCTTTGAAGTCCATATAAAATATTCTTAACATAACTTCCAGTGTCTGAAAAGTTCTCTCATATTGGACATTAGTTTGAGGATAAAAGCCAGTAATGAAGTTCAGTTTAGTTCTTAAAGCATGTTGGAGACTTTTCTGGAACATCAAGGTGAATCTAGGATCATGATTTGACATAATAGAGAGTGGTACTCCATGTAGCCTTACCACTTCATTGATTTAAATCTGTTCAAGTTGATCCAATGAGAAGTCCTCTCGAATGGTGATAAAGTGTGTTGTTTTCATAAGACAATCCAAAATGACCCAAATAGAATTGTTTCATCTGGATGTCATTGGAAGTCTAGTGACAAAGTACATGGTAATGTTGTCCCACTTTAATAATGGCATGGGTAGGGGTTGCATCATCGCCTTATAATTTTTCCTCTCAGCCTTCACTTTCTCACAGACCATGCACTTTGATGTATATTTAGCAATCCCCCATTACATATTGTCCCACCAAAAGTTTTCTCAGATATCATGATACATCTTTCTGCTCACCAAGTTAATTGGGATGGTTTAGCTATGTGCATCATTCAGAAGCTCCCCCTTTATCTCTGGATCAGATGATACACATAATCATGACCCAAATATTACAATTCTATAATTTTTAACCACTAAATTTGAGGACTTCCCATTTCTGATAGCTTCCACCCTTTTCTAAATTTCTACTTCCTTTATTTGAGCATCTGCTATTTTCTCTATGAGGTATGGTTGAGAAATTATTTAAGAAAGGATTGATGATGTTTCTCCATTAATTATTCCCATGTCCATCCTTTACAAATCTAAGAATCCTTTTCAATTATCATCATTGATAAAGATAAATGATCCTTTCTAATTACAGCATCCACATCCTTTTTTTCCGTTCCGATATTCTAGTGGATCGTGCAGTCATAATCATTGATGAGTTCTATCCATCTTCATTGGTTCATATTAAGCTATTTTCTTTGTGAATATGTATTTTAGGACCTTGTTATTAGTATATATCTCACAATTCTCCCCATAGAGATAATGCCTCTATATTTTCAATGCAAAGATCACAAGTTCCAACTCTAGACCATGGGTGTTATAGTTTTCCTCATGTACTTTCTACTACCTTGAGGCATAGGCGATATATTTATCATTTTACATCAACACACAAACTAGTACCTTCATCAAAGCATCCCTAAATACTAGAAAATGTTCTACACTCGTGGGTAATGTGAGAAGAGGTGCAGTGATAATTCTCCTTTTTATATCCTTGATGCTCTATTTGCATTCATCACTCTAAGAAAATTTACCCCCTTTCTAATTATCTTGGTAAGAGGGTTAGACAATCATCATAAATTTCATAAAAATTGGTGATAATATCCATCTATCCCCAAGAAGCTATGGGTATTCGATACCAAATTTGGTCCCAGATTTCCCTCAATTTTAGTTTCCTTAGAGAGATCCACATATATCCCATTGCTTATGATGATATAACCCATTAATGAGACCTCCTTTAACTAAAACACACACTTGATGTACTTTTCATAGAGCATCTATTTTCACAAGGTCTCTAGTATAGTTCATAGACTCTTCTCATGGTTCTCCTTGCTTATGGAGTATATTAGAATATCATCTATAACGACTACCAAAACAATTTCATGGTAATATCTAAAGACTCTATTCATAAATTCCATGAATATTGTTGGAGAATCTGTGAGTTTGAAAGGAATTAATATGAATTTGTAGTGCCCATATCTTGTACAAAAAGTAGTTTTGGGGATATCTTCCTTCATCAACCTTACTTGATAATATCCTGACCAGAAATCAACATTTTGGAAGTAGTGTTCTCCATGCATCTGATCAAACCAGTCATCAATTCATGGAAGGGGATACATTTTCATTATTTTTATTTTTTTGGTTTCCCCCAAAAAACCATGGCTTAGGTCACTGATTTTCAAGGTGTCCCGGTTTTTTGCAGTTGAAGAAATGAACTACGCATTGAAGTTTGAATAGGGAATTCTTATCTTCTATTGAAGCAACAGGTTTATCTTGTCAGTAGTTAACATCTAGGTTCCCTTCCCTTCCACACCTAAAGCATTACCTTGTCCCCTTGAGGAAATTTCTAGGGTGCTTCTTTCCATACCTTTAGAAAGTGTGGTTCTTGATTTTCTTTGCACCATTGGATTTATCCATCAGACCGCCAGAATGGAAGTCCACCTTATACTTTGTATCTCCATGATACCCTTGAGATTCGATTATCTCCATTTTTATATTGAGGGAACATGTGACAATTTCCTCATAACGGTTGAAGTCATGGATCACCAGGTAATTCCACAATCTTAGTTTCATCCCACTAAAGAAGTGTTCAATATTGCATTCAGGGATAACGACAAAGATGGAGGTGTATCATAAAACCATTGAGAAGTTTTCCACATATGATATAATGGATTATTTGTTTTTTTAGGGAAAGGAATTAAATTTTCATCTTAAGACGGAGGGTGTAAGGAAAATATTTATTAGAAAACATTTTCTAGAAACCCTTCTATTCCAATGCCTTGATCTCTTCCTCATGCTTCGTATTTTTGATAAATTTATACCATTGATCAGATTCACCCTATACATGATAAGAAGTTAAAATAACCTTATATTGTTCATAACATATAAGGATAAACAATATCTTTTCAATGGAGTTGATCCATTGCTTTGCGATGGAGGGAACATATGATACATTAAATATAAGAGGCCTTTTTCTCATGAATATATTAATATGAACTTGTTCTTTCTTTGGGGGGGGGAATATTTTTATAGGCCCATATTTATATTCAATGATTGATTTAACTAGGATCGTTTTGTGACAATGTTCATGATTCATGTTCCCACCAGATTGGGCATCCCATTAGAACAATCATCACATTGGCCTTCGCATTGGTTTTTTCCTGAGTCCTTCTATTACTGTCCATTGGCTGGAATAAAAGGAAATTTAGTGGTAACACATAAAGTTGAATCCATGTATAAAAAATGATAACTTATAAATAACTTTTATTTCATTAACTTATGAAGTTGTTGGATTCAATATTTTTTATTCTTGATCTACATCTCAACATTTATTCTTTGGAAAATTTCATTTTATTCCCTCAAAAATTGTTCATAATAAGCTTGTGAATTTTCTAAATCATATTCTCCTAGAGTGTCTTAACCAAGATTTAGCAAGACCCAAGGTGGTGTACTAGGGTACCATGGTTCAAGCCCGAAACTGTTTTTCAGAGTTTTCACTCCTTGGTACGTCTGTGTGAGAGCTGCTCTACCTGCTCATATCTAAACATGGATGTATTTTTTTGATAAGCCACATACTCAATACTCACCAGAATTTTGGGATGTTTTTATTATACCTAGTAATATCTATAAGACTTCACATGGGTTTTCTAATCCTAATACCATAAATTACTAAACTTATCCTCTTATACCAACTATAAAAACCCTGATTTTTGTTTCACAATTAAACATTATTAATTACATAAACTCTTCACATGATAAAACATGGAAGATCGAGAGGTCTAGTGTATTTGGGGATTAGAAATACTAAATTATAATTTAGAACATAAAATACACAACTTTATGAAGAAATTCCATTACATGCCCACTACATTTCCTCGTACTTAGCATTGTATGAGATAACCTGAGGACATGCACAAGAAACAAGGTGAGATATAGAGCCTCGAAAGGGAGTAAACAAGGAATAATATGAATAATAAAATACATGTTAGTAAATAGGAATATCATTGAAGCATAAAAGAAAAATTAACATGAATTCATGATATAGAATGATTATCATAACATGGCAATGTGGCAATAACACTTAACATGGAATTAGTTTGAGCCAAAGCTCATTGCACGTGGATCATGAGTAAACCTTCATTGAACGCGAATTAACATGAGTAAATCCTATTTGAACTTGAATTAGAAGGCGTAAATCCTCACTTTACTTGACATATCATGATACTAATCTTTACCCAATGCATTGGAGTTCTATCAGGGTGCACCTATCTTAAGCATTTCATTTCATGCATAAGTGTGCCACATAGATCATAAAACATGGATTCATCATCATTTATTCCGCGATAAAAAAATTTGAAATTAGTACATGAAAATATATTATCAATAAGTAGTATTTCATAAAGGTGAATACCTTTGATAAAGAAATGGTCATGGAATTCACTACAAAATGACTCTGGGTTGGAAAAAAGTGGTGCAATTTCTGCAGCATAACGGTGTGACATAAGAATTCATAAAAATGGTTGATGAGAGATAAAGGGGTGTATCATCATATGTAAATGAATTTGGAATTAAGGGGACCATATATATAAATGTCCCAAAATATGTAATGGAATTTTCATTCGTAATACAAAAGAAATGCTTGAATGTAATTGGGGAGAGAGAAATTCCTTACAGAATTCTGGCATGGTAACAGGTGTATGTGGGAGGAATAAATGAGAGAGAAATGGGACTCTCATCATTCAAACATAAACATGGATGTATGGGGGAGGTGAAAAAATCATAAACCAACATTTATAATTGAAAATAAAAAGGCATAACAATATTAAGAAACATTGATAAAATGAGAAAGGAAGGGATCCCTTACATGGAAGTGTGATTCAAAAGGCTTGGGAGAGGCTTGAGAGAGGATTCTTGGGAGCTTGGGGCACCTTGGGAAGATTCTAGAGATAGTAGGGAAGAGGTTGGATGAACACCAAAGGCTTTGAGTGAAAACGAAATGGGATTTTGGGTGGGATTTTACAGGAAAGGAAAGGGAATTCTTTATTAGTTAGGTTTGGGACACAACACATTAAACTAATCAAAACCACAAACCATACAATGGTTTTTCCCATGATTTTTTCCAAAGGGGATTAGAAAAAAATATTTTATATGGCCAATGTTTGAAAATCATAATATAATAGGGTTGATAATGTGGAGGTGAGTCACGCCCTCAAGGAAATCAATTTAAAAAGCTAAAATGTTTTATAAGTCTTGGAGGGTCCACTAAAGATTTATAAAATAAATTAATCAATCCTAGAATCACATTATGTTAATGATAAAACATATATTGACGAAACATAATGTTTTATAGTATTTTATTACATCACTATTGGGATCATTAAGATGTTATAAATCACATTTATTATTTAAACAATATTTAATTTTTACCCAAAAATCAATTGTCTAATAAAATTATAAAATTTTTCTGTTGGATAATTTTGACAATGATTCCAAAAATATTATTAATTTTATGAAAATAATTTAGTAACTTTGTGAATTTTTTCTTTTAAAATAAAAATTGACATTTATTAAAAATTCATGGGTTTTGAAAAAATAGCTTTCAAACCATTATTAAATTTTTTATTGTATTCATAGAAATTAAAAAATTATTTATTCTTAATAAAAAGTAAATAAATAATAATATTATTTTATTAAAATATTATTTAATTAAAAAATACATCAATTTGTCAAAATAGATTTTTTATTTCAATATTTACTAAAAATACTATTTTTTTCTCTAAAAAATACTTACAAAGTAACAATAATAAAATGAATGTATATTATTTATTATATAAAAAATAATTCACATAATAATAGTGATATGGTATTATTACATAACCCCTTATAACACCCACATAAGACTAAAGGGTTAGGTGTGCGCTGGTGATAAAGTCTTGGGGTGGCTCGGATAACACTGTTCGGGTGGTAATCTCTATCAACTTACACTTCTCTCGTAGGAGGTTTTGATCGAGATTAACATGTTGAAGATCAACTTGGGATTGTTCAAGTGTGAAGCCCAATGACGCCCCTCCATTATGAGCTTCGAAAAATGGGCTTCGTATGGGGAAAGTCTACTAGATGAGGTCATCAATTCCTATTTCTGAGTAAATTGGATTTGTTAAAGCCCTATATTTATACTATTCATATGATCACTACTCAAAGACATTATTAACATCATTAACATTTATTAATGGTATTTAAAAAAATCAAAAATAACAAAACCAAAGAAGGGTATATTTTATTTAATTGTTTCACATAATAATACAATTAATTCGATCAATAGGGGTTTTCATTATTGAAATTTTCGTTAGTTACACTATTCACCATCTTTTTATAGTTTTAAATATAGAATATAGAAAACCTAAAACAAATGTCAATGTGAATCCAATCATCAATGATCCTCACCTTCACATTCTCACTAAAGGAATCTTTAAGAGAAAAGCATGTGAACCTCATGAATTAATCTCCATAAATTATCAAAAATATATTTTCCTACATTAATGTGTGGAAATATATGTTCATTTTTATATTTAATGTGTCACTACTAGAAAACAAGGCTATAGCC
The DNA here is from genome assembly GCA_963277665.1 of Viscum album. Lineage (NCBI taxonomy): Eukaryota > Viridiplantae > Streptophyta > Magnoliopsida > Santalales > Viscaceae > Viscum > Viscum album. Next base: position 104,019,295 of record OY728156.1, read on the forward strand.
ATGGACCTATAGCCACGGTTTTATAATTCCACTGCTATAGCTTAGTTTATAGCCACACTTCTATTAAAATTGTGGCTAAATCATTGTTTATAGCCACGATTAAATAAAAATTGTATCTATGTTTTTTTACTATATAGTAGGCTCCTACTCCCCACTGTCTGCTATTCCTCTCCTCCCCTGACCCCTCGCGACCCACCTTATACCAGCGAAATCTTATCTCTCGGTGGTCCTCTCTTCTCGATGCGACTTCTCCTCTCGGCCGCCCTCCTCCACCCTCACGACTTCCCCTCTATCACTGGCGACCTCTACTCTCGGTGGAGACCTCTCCTCTCGGCAACATCCCTTCTTCCCCGACATCCTTGGTGACCTCTCCTCTCCCCAATCCTCATCCCTTGAAAGTTCCCGGGTGGCATTCGTAACATTTCCCCATCATCATACCCCCCATAACGCCTCCCGTCTCATCCAGCGAACGAGGAAACCAAGTCGCCTTTATGGTAACATCTCACCACTCAAGAATGTCCATGTTAAATTCATTCTTGAACTTTGATAGTCTCCTTCTTCCACCATAATCCTTCTTTATTATTATTCTAGGAATGATCACATCCCCAATTCATCCTTTATTTTTTGCAGCATTGTGCATCCTTTTGAGGTAGTGAAAATTTTTCGTATATCCGCCTATTTTTTGTTTAGTTTGATTTGAATCTTACTTTCAGATATGGGATTCTTATTCTCTATTCTTTTTTACATCTGTGCAACTAGGATATTTCATTTTTCATCTAGGTGGATGGAAGGATTAACTAATGAAGTATTTTTACATTTTTTACCAGTTTATTATAATTTCTAAGTGATGATTCTTTCTTTGAATTAGAAGGTTTTATTATGTTCATGTTGTGAATGTTGTGAAATAGTTAAACCCTATAGTTTATTTAGATTCCTTATGTACAGGTAGATGAAAATCAATCTTTTGGGCATTATGTATGGATTCTTGTGGAGATTGATATTGCTTCCACCCTTGTTAACTAAGTGGCTCTAACTAGAGATGAGGATATTAATCTTGTTATTTTTCTTGAGAGGAAGCTAGAATTCTATGAAAATTGTCATTTTTTGGGAATATGGCCTTTGACTTCAATAGAAACAAACTATGTGATCATTGAACAATTAGTTTTCATGACGATTCCAACAGCAGGAGAAAAAAATGATAAGGGTTTGATCCCACCCCCTGGTCATGACACATCTATGGAGGCCACTTCTCATGGGGGTGGATACAAGGGTGATCCTATCCTAGATGTTTCTAAGATAACTAATGTGGTAATTCCTTTAATGATGTTGTTATTGTCTATACTGTTGATGAGTCTGATCATATTCATGCTATTACTGATACTATTGTCACAGTCTCTATTCAAGGTGTTTTTTCCACTGAGTAGCTCCCTAATTAATATCTTATGAATGGTGTAATTCTAGAACCCGAACATGCCACTACATCATCACTTGTGAGGTATTCTGATGATATGGAACCTGAGATGGCTAATGCTTCAGTACCAGTTAAAGATATCATTGTTATGGAACCCGATCAGGTCACCATTTCACTACTAGTGAAGGTTCAAATGAGATAGAAATAGAGAAGGCCAATACATCATAACAAAATATGGATTTAAATGTTATGGATCTTAGAAAGGATGTTTTTTACCACCAGGAAGGCTTCATGTGTTGTCTTTGATGAGGAACCAACACCTGCATTACTTACAGAGCAAGCTGATTATTCTTGTCATAATCTGGATTTTGAGCAGGATCCTATCAAGAGAATTTCCTTAGTTTCTGGTTCCGTTGGATTTAATGAATTTTATACTTAGTAGGATAATTATCTTATAGGATTACAAGGATATGGTCATTAGCACACTAGTGATTTCTCAATAGTTCCTTCGTCCATGATTTCAAAGAGGAAACTACTAGGAAGCCTTATTTTTCCCCTATTTAATCAGCTAACTGGTTCAATTACCTCATTACTGAATCCTCTACGTGATATGAAAAGGAGTTTTCCCCAGATGAAAAGGACCTATGTGACCCCTCATCTACTTATTCAATGGATTATATGGGTGAAGAGGTTTTAGAAACTATTGTTTTTTATAAATAATGGACACAATGTTATGATTTGCCTAGTACAAGGCTATGGTCTGCTATGTAATGAAAGTCATCTTTTGGAACTTCCAAGGGCATGGGAACTCTCCCATGGTTAAAACCATTAGGAAAATTGTTGTGAACAAAAAACTAATACTGATTAGTCTAACCAATCCAAGATTAAAGTTTGAGAATTGGATGGAATTCAAATGTATACCATTCAGTTACTCAATTTTTCTAATTATCAGTTTGATGGTGCCACATAGTCCTTTTTGGTTCTTAATAATGAGAGTGTCACTATAATTTCCTTCCATAATGATCATCCATCGGTGACCATCTCCTATTACATTGGTAACACTACTATTTTTGGGAAATTTTCCTATGATTTAAATTTATAAAAAAGACGAAGATATCTTTGAATAAATCTGGCATCCACCTCAAAGAATATTTCTAGGATTTGGATATTTCTTAGTGAAATTCATTCTATTTTAAGACCTGATTAAAAAACTAGTAGTAATTTCTATAAAATCTCAACAAGTGAACTTTTTTTATTGTATTGATAAATTTGGCTTGGCCAAAGTTTCCATATCTGGAGTTGATTAAACGTGGAGCCAATATACTTAAAAGAGGAGGCTAGAAAGTAGATTGGATAACTACTTTCTGTAATTGGATGCAAGGAATAGTGTAGTTGAGATATCTAGACTCACCCTTCCAAGATTTCATTCTGATCATAATCCTCTATTATTTTAATTCTGTATTAATAGATCAAGGTCATCCCCACTTCCTTTCATGTTTAACAATTCTTGGATTGTTGTTCCAAGCTGTAAATAAATCATTTTAAATTCCTGGAATATTGATTTTGTGGGAAGTCCTCTACATATTATATCTTGCAAGATAATGATTGTAAAGGCCAAACTGAAAGAATAGAGAAAAGAATCCATTTTTAATATTGATACTAACATTAAAGAGGATCAATCTAATCTGATTATTTTCTAACAAAAAAAAATTCTCAGAGATGTGCTCTCTCAGGAGGAGAAAAAATCCATATCCAAAATTTATATTATCCTGACTCTAAAATAGAACACTTCTCATAATAAATTTAATATTAGTTGGATGAAGGAGGGGCTCTAAATTCCCTTTTCATTCATAGAATGTATAGGGAGAAAAACATGATGAGTCTCACTACTCTATAAATTAATATTAATATTCTTAGTTCTAAGAATGAAATGACAAATTCCAAGAATTTTTATTATGAGGATATTTACTCAGATAATGGAGAGGAAAAACAGAAAAACTGATCAAATGAAATGAACCAAGAATTGTTGATATTCAGAATAGAAGGCTAGTTGATCCCCCCTTGAAAAAGAAGATTCATTCATCTCTCTTATAATTAAATATGGATAGTGTTGTTGGAAAATATGTATTAACATAACATTTTTCATGTTTTAATGGGAAATTCTTCATCTTGAGGTAATAAATGTTGTGAGGGAATTTTTTATTCTTTTATCAATGCCTTATTGGGTGAACTCCAACATCATTGTATTAATACTAAATAAAGATAATTCTTTGTAGATAAAGGATTAAGTTCTTCATCTTGAGGTAATAAATGTTGTGAGGGAAATTTTTATTCTTTTATCGATGCATTATTGGGTGAACTCCAACATCATTTTATTAATCCCAAATAAAGATAATGCTCTGTATATAAAGGATTTAGGACAATTTATATAGGGTCCCTTATACAAAATATCATTATAAAAATCATGAGGAATAGGATGGGTGATATTGCTAAGGGTTTTATTTTGAAAAATCAAATTGGGTTTTTCCCGGGGAGTAACACTAAAAATATTCTTTATAATGCTTCTAAATGTCTGAATATCATGAATAAAAAGGTAAAGGATGGTAATATTTCCTTCAATATTGATATATCAAAATATTTATATATAATAAAATGTTGTTTTATTCTATCTATTCTACAAATGAATGTATTTTCACAGAGGTTCATTGATTTTTTTGTTCTAACCTATGCAGTGCCAGGATCTCTATTCAAGTTAATGTGACCCCCAGGGTTTTGTTCTATTGTTAAAGAGGAGTTAGAAAATTGATCCTTTATTTCAGATTTTATTTCCTATAGCTAAGGATTATCTTAGTTTGTATCTTATTGATCTTGTTAATATTGGGATTTATCAGCGGTTGGGATTTGGGATCAATTTCATTGCACCATCACATTTGTTTTAAGATGATGATAATTTTCCCTTTATCATTTATTGTTATAGTTTGATTAGATGTCATTAATATATACTTCTTCTTATTTTTGATGTAGTTATTGTATAGTGATATGATAATATTTTTATTAGGTTATAGACTCTCTATTGTTCCATAATTATACACTCACTATTGGCCAGTTGCCTTTGTCATATGTGGTGGCACTCTTGTAGACATGTAACAAAATATCTTGGAAATATGTTTCGTGGCTCTTGGGTTGGGAATTTACAAATTGGTAAAAGAGGTTTGTTTTTACATTATCATGCAATTTTTTTATATTAGATATGATTCTAATAATGTGTTAGTTCCAGGTAAATAATCATGTATTGGAGAGTTCAACCCATGCAAGGGGAAAAGACTAAGTGTTCAGGGATGAGACTATTGTCTTGTTGATAGTTTTTAAAATTTAACATGATTTCACCTTGAGTTATTGATTTAAATTATTCTACATATAGATTTATGATATTAGTGTATTTTATCCCTAGGTTTCATGGAATGAACAAGTTTTTTCAGTCATCATTAAAGAATTTTTTAAATTGCATTTAGTCACCTTCTTGATTATGCTTGTTTATATTAAATTGAAAATCATGATCAAATGTGAGTTAAAATAAATATTTCCTTTTATAAATAATTCATGGTTTTGTAATAATACCCGTCCAACGGAGGTGCGTTGTCTGTGAAAATTCACAGTTGTAGTTTATGCTTATATAGCATGTTTGACATTATTGCATTTATGTTTTCTGTTTTAATCCTAACTCCACTCATTTGAGACACCACAGACATCTCCAAATATCTTTTTAACACACAGTGGGGTGTGCAGGGGGAAGGGGGTGTGCAAGGTGGGGGTGGGGGTGTGCTGGGGGTCTGTCCAAGGATTGGAGGGGGGCTGTAGGTAGGGGTGGTGGGATACTGCACGAGTGGGGGTGGGGGAAGGGGGAAGGGGAAAGGGGCCAGTGGTAGTGGGCAGGGGGCAGGGGGAGGGGGCAGGGGGCAGGGGGTAGGTGGCTGGGTGGAGGGGGCATGGGGCAGGGTGGAGGGGGTAGGGGCAGGGGCAAGGTGGAGGGGGGAAAGGGGAAGGGGGAAGGGGAGTGTGCAATGGGGTAGTGAGGGACGAGGGGTGTGCAAGGTGGAAGGGGTTGTGAAGGCACCATTGGTATTGAATGTGATTTCACATATGTTAAGATTATAAGTGCATTTTAATAATTTTCATTGTTTTCTTTCATTCTCGCATGCGTGAACTTGCATCTATTTCTGTTTTCAACTTTTGATGGGTTCTATATGGCCAGGATTAAGCTGATTCAATGATTGGGATGAGTGAGGACAGAAAATATGCACAAATTTTCAAGGTTTAAAATCAACAAGGTTTCCATTTGTTTATTCTTATTGAATTTGCAACTTGTTTACTGAATAATTTTAGTCATTTTTTCACCAGTTCTTTTCAGGTATTTGTCGATTTCAATAATTCACAATTAAGCATCATAATCCTCGATGACATTAAGAGTCAATTACAATCAATTTCAACACAATACTACTTTTTGTCCTTTCATTCGATAACCATTGTGTTGTTATTTTTAGTATAGGCTTTTGGAGTACATTGTCATTAGACCTCATTTTTCCAATATTATTTCTGAAATGCTGATGGTACTTTTGAAACAGCTTCCTCCCTGGACATTATCATCCTCCCTTTTATTAGTATAACTCATTCCGAATATATCTTTATAAGGTTTTATTTTTCTTAATTTCATCACAAAACTAGATTTATTGTGTGTATGATTTCGCATGATGGGCTATGTTTGTGGATAGGGATGCATGTTATTCAGAGAACTAGAAACAAAACATATACCATGATTATGAATGTGAGCATATATATAAGGATACTCTTGTGTGTGGATTGACACCTTTGAGGTAGAGTCCCTCTATCAGCCTCTTTAGTTCAATAATTTTTTAAATTTCTTTTATCTACCTTCTTGATTACTTCTTGTTTATATTAAATTTAAAATATTGATCATGTTTCAGTTAAAATAATTGTTTTGTTTTATAAATAAGTCATAATTTTGTAATAAAACCCCTCCAACAGAGGTGTGCTGTTTGCGAAAACTCATAGTAGTAGTTTATTCTTATATAGCTTGTTTGACGTTATTGATTTTTTTCCAATTTAGTCCTTAATCCTGTCATTTGAGACACCACGGGCATATCCAAATATTTTTTTGACTCACATGGGGGTGTGCAGGATAGGGGGTGGTGCAGGGGGGCTGGTGGAGGCTAAGGGGGATGGGGGAAGGGGGTGCAGGGGGGGCTGTGCTACCTAGGGGATGGGTGGAGGGGTTAGGGGCAGGGGGCAGGGGGCAGGGTGGAGGGGGGAAGGGGGAAGGGGGTAGGGGGGAGGGTGGAGGGGTTAGGGGGTAGGGGTAGGGGGCAGGTCTGCAGGGTAGGGGGCAGGGGGCAGGGGCAGGGGGGAGGTTTACAGGGTAGCGGGTAGGGGAAAGGGTGGAGGGGTGTAGGGGAAAGGGGCAAGGGGGAGGGAGGGGGCAGGGGGCATGGTGTGGATCCATTGTTTGTTATGATATATTCTATTTGATTAGAAATTGTGCCCTCTAGTAAAATTTTATTATCGGGTGGGATAAAAACTTGTATATGACAAAACAAAATTTAGTTAAAAATCGATCAAAACAAATTATATACCATTAACAGGAAGAATAATTGTTAATTAATAAGAATGTACTATTTGATAGTATCTTTTTGAAACATGGATCTACTTCCCCCTTACTTGCTGGAAAATGATTTGACCCATGGGGAATTATGGTTCTTATATGTTGGGCGGTGACATGTATAGTCACAGGAGATAGGTATGTTTTTGTTTAGTGATTATTTTATTTTTTATCGTATTGGCCACATAGGTCTTTTACTTATTTTTGAGGACAAAGTAATTATATTTTGAAAAGGGGGGAAACTGGGGTTCAGATTGATTCTATCTACCAACATTGATTTGAAGTAAGATTTTATGGTTACTACTTGTCTCACACCTCATGTTTTTTGTGATTTTTGTGTTTTTGACTCAATGTTATTTTTTCAGTAGGACATTGGATCATTTCGTGTTGGTTTGGGTGGTTTTGGTTCTCCCAATAGAGGTAAGTATTTAATGTCATTGGTTGTTTTTTCACTGGTTATGTAGCAAGCATTATGTGTTTTAATGATCCTAATATCCTTTTTGTAGTGCCTAGATCCCTACTCATTGGTTTCAAGTAGCCATGTTAAGGGTGACTCACTTGCATGTGCTTAGGTAAGAAAATATATGTGTGTGGGTTCCCCCGTTACGTGTATAGTCAACCATGGAAGTGATTATGCACGTATGGGGGAATGTGTGCCCATTTATATATATAAAAATCCACGCGCAGGTGAGTGGAGACTGGTATATGAATACAAGCATATGCACAAGGATCCCCTTGCACATGATCATGGCCATGCAGATGTGTGCATAGGGACTAGGTGTCCTTTAATGTGTGTGAAGTTGCGTATACCCAGTGTGGGAGCATCAAATTTTAGTTAGAAAGATGCAAGAGCCGAAGTGGACGGTTTGGTTCTACCTTGAGGTAGGATCTCTCTTCTAGCCTCATTAAATCAAGAATGCTTTAAATTAAATTTGGCTTATTTCTTAATTCTTCTTAATTATATTTAATTTCAAATCTTGAATAAATTTTCTTTTATATAATTGTTTCATTTGATAAATGAAGTCATGTTTTTATAAATAAATACATGTTTTTATAATAAAGAAATGCCATGATTTTATAATAAAACCCCTCCAACGGAGGTGCACTGCCTTCTAAACAAAGGAGTTGTGATAGTTTTTTTGTATCAAGTTTAGATTTGGTTTGAGTCTTTCAAATGACTGTTGTTAGTATTTGTTTTGTGGCTAGTTAGTTTTTGTTTTCTTTGAATAATATAAATTGTCATATCATACTCGTTTAACTCAAATGGCATTGCCTGAGTAGGAATATGCCTTGACCATGACACTTTCCTTTTCATTCTTTGAATATTATAAATAAAATTTTCATTTTTAGGAAATTTTAATGAATTTGTAAATGGTTTGTGTAGGGTTTATGATTTTTTTTCAATCATTTCATATCCCTTTAGACGTTTCATCGTTGTGTTTCTCGCTAAGACCTTCTCTGGCTTTCCCTTGTTATAGAATATTAAATAGTTGATCTGTTCTATCATCTTCCGGCGGGGCAACAGTCGGAATGTTGCCCCACATCCTCCCACTACCTTCACTTTTGGTCAGAAGATACTGCCCTTTGGATGTCGATGGGTTGGGCCAACACATCGCGGTCACGCCGCGGTCAGGCTGCAGTCATGCCACATTCACGTCCCGGTCATGCCGCTGTCACGCCCCTGTCACACCACGGTCACACCGCGGTCACTCCGCAGTCACGGTGTGGTCTCCTCGCGGTCACGCAGCTGTCACGCCGCGGTCACGCCGTGGTCATGCCGCGGTCACGCCGTGGTCACGCCGTGGTCCTGCCGCGGTCACGCCGCGGTCATGCCGTAGTCACGCCGCGGTCACGCCGCCGTCACGCCGCTCTCACACTGAGGTCACCCCACTTTCATGCCACGGTCACGCCGTCGTCCCACCGGGATCATGCAGTGGTCCCACTGCGGTCACGCCGATGTCACGCCACGGTCAAGCCGCGGTCACGCGGTGTTCACGCCGCGGTCACACCGCCTTTAGGTCGTGGTCATGTCATGGTCACGCCCCGGTAATGCAATGATTTGGCCCTGATCCCGGACGACACTTCGTGGTGGTTTGTAGTGATAGTATTTTATGAATCTTGTGATCAAGGTTGTGACAAACTAATCAAAAAAAATTTCGGCGGGGTGAGGACTGCAATGTTTCCCCACCTCCTCCTGCTCCCTTCGCTCTTAGCCATATGATGTTGCCCCGTCGATATCGCTGGATCGGGCCAACACGCCGCGGTCATGCTGCGGTCATGCCGCGGTCACGCAGCGGTCACCCTGTGATTTCTCCATGCTCCAGGATGACACCCCATGGCAGTTCGCCGTGATAGTATTCCATGAGTCATGTGATCAATTTTAAGACTGACTAATCACAATTTTTATCGGTGGGGTGACGGCCATAATGTTTCCCCAACTCCTCCTGCTCCCTTCACTCTTGGCCGAAAGATGCTGCCCCACAGATGTCACTAGACCAGGCCAACACGTCGTGGTCACGCCGTAGTCATGGCACGGTCACACCGTGGTCACGTTGCGGTCGCACCGTGGTATTGTCGTGATTTGGATCTGGTCCAGGACGACACCACGTGGCCATTCCTAGTGATAGTATTCCATGAGTCTTGTGATTAATGTTGAGACTGACTAATCACAATTTCTGCTGGCGGGGCGATGGTCGGAATATTGCCCCGCCTCCTCCCACTCCCTTCTCTCCTTGCAGAAAGATGATGCCCCATAGATGTTACTAGACCGGGCGAACATGTCGTGGTCAGGCCGCGGTCATGTCGATGTCATGTCGTGGTCATGCCACGAAAATGCCGTGATTTGTCCCTACTCCAGCCACATCCATCCCACACCAGCCCCATTCCACCTTCATTTCAGCCCCTGCCACCCGCATTCCAGCCTGCAAAAGCCCCCCCCCCCCCTTCCACCTTCGAATCAGCTCAGACCACCCCCCCTACACCTGCAACCAGCCCCCTTCCTCTAGCATTCCATCCCCCTTCCTCCTGCATTCGAGCTCGCACCCACCCCCAGCCACCTGCAGTCCATCCCACACCAGCAACCACACCATCCACCACACCAGCCACCACCCCCATCCTTCTGCAAAACACTCATGCCAGCCCTATGTCCCCTTCAAAACAGCCCCATCCACATGTTCCAGCCATCACCAGCCCCCAACCACCTACATCCTAGCCCGCACCATCCCCTGCCACATGCCCAACAACCCCAAGCCACCTGAAATTCATCCCACACTTCCCCCTGCCACCTATTCCAGCAAACACCAGCCCCCTACCATCCCCTTGCCACCTGCCTTCCCATCCGCACCAGCCACTCCAGCCCGAACTAGACACTGTATTATCCCCCAGCCTCTTGCATTCCATGATAGTGAGAAAAACTCCACGAAAATTACAAAATGGAAAGTCAAAAGAGGATCCCCTGGTCTGAGACCTCTTTTTCACAAAAATTGTCCTTGTAAACTACCATTTATGTTCACCAAGAACATTAGGGTATAGACACATCTTTTAACCCAAGATGAGAACCCATCCAGAAAGCTGAGTTAATCCAAGGAATCCCATAATAAGTCCTACCTGACCGAATTAAAATCCTTGAATAAATTGATCTTGAAGGTACACCTAAGAACCCCAGAATCAAGATGGTAGCCCATCATTAATTCTTGGGTAACTTGATTCTTAGGATGAATTGGATTTGGTACTGAAGGTTGAGGATATTTTTATCCAGCTTTAGATTTATGAGTCCTTTAAGGTTATTTTTGTAACCATCCTACTAGATGATCTGAGATATAAGTGGTTTAAGTCAGTTATTTAGACTAATCCAAAAAAAGACTATTCTTGGATACATTTCAAGGAATTATTAATTTATCATTCATTCATAATTATGTGAAAGTACTGATTGCTATAGAATTTTCTAGGAGGGGTTGTCCATTTAGGGAGTCCAAGGGATGTCTGGGGTGGGGGTGTCGGGGGGTCTGCATGGCAGGGGAAGGGTGCAAGTGGGGTGTCTAATAGGGGCTATCCAGGGGGGTGTCTAAGGGCTGTCTGGGGGGTCTACATGGCAGGGTGTAGGTGGGGTGTCCAAGGGATGTCCAGGGGGTGATGGGGGTCTGTAGGGCAGGGCGAGGGTGCAGGTGGGGTGTCTAGGAGGGGCTCTCGGGGGGGGGGGGTGTCCAAGAGATGTCTGGGTGGTGTTCAGGGGTGGGGGGTCTGTAGGGTTGGGTGCAGGGTGCATGTGGGGTGTCTAGGGGGGCCTGTCTTGGGGGTGTCCACGGTCTGTCCAGGAGACTGATCTGAAAAGATAAAACCACGTCAATGGGACCTAACCTCATAGCAATAATTTTTCTAATGATTTTTGGAATTGTATTCCAAATAGCAATAGCCCTGAAATCCTTTACATCAACAATATTTTCCTTCTTTGGGATCAGGGCAATAAAATTGGAGTTGATTTGATAGGGCATTGAGGCATGGTTACAGAACTCCCTCATAGCCTTAAGGAGCTCATCAAGAACTATGTCCTAATAGAACATAAAGATTTAATTTGTGAACCCATCAGGACCAGAAACACTCTCAATATTTAGAGAAAAAAGGGAACTCTTATCCACCTTCTCATCAAGGGATTCAACAAGAGAGATTGTTGGATTGGTGTAGCCCAATCTGGTTGGGCCGAATGGTTGTGGCCCGCAACTGTCATGGGTCGAGTTCTACGGTGATCTCGTTGGAGGATTCAGGGGTAAATGCGCTCCTACATAGAGGTTCTCGGGGCCGAAGACCCCCAGTCCAAAATTTTAGAAACTATAGCTACATTGACCACTATAGAAGTGCAAAATTTGGAGTCCACTTTACTGTTTCACTTTTGACATCTAGATGGTAGCCACTAGATTATTGGATACATATAGGAAAGGCTTCATAAGATTGATAAAGTCTATAATAATATTTTATCATCTCTCCACACTACTAAAGAAATATTATCCTCTACGAATAGATTGAGTAGAGTTTTCATCACTTTCAACTGGTTAACCTATTCCTTGAAAACTCATTATAAAGAATCGACATCAATTAATCCGGATGAGATGAATGCACATTACCAATAACAACATGGAGATACTATTAGACTATAGACAAGATCGAATCAGCATCATGTAATGCCGAGGGAGGTGGAGCTCTAGATGTAGATGCAACAATAGGAGGTTCCTGATAAATCAAAATTCCACTGAAATCTAAAATAAGGCTTTCTCTGAAATAATATAAATGTACTATGGATACAAATTCTGAAGGCACTTGGGAATCAACTCTCTCAACACTTGGTAAAGCAGCATCAATAGGATATTATTTGGTATGTACATCTATGGGGAATTCCTGAAGCTCACATGATTGGTCAATCATCTTAAATAAGGATCCCTTAGGATATGTGCAAGGGATGTGGGGGGGGGGGGGGGTGTCCCGGGGGGTCCAGCGGGGGGGAGGGGGGTGGGGTGGGGGGGTGGGGCTACTGTCTAGAGGGGTTGGGGCTGTTGTCCAGGGGGTCCAACAGGGGGTGGGGGCCTGCTATCCAGGGGGTCTTGTAGGGGGCATGGGGTGTGCAAGGGGTTGTGTGTGCAAGGGGTGAAAGGGAAGTCTGTGTGTGTGTGTTGGGGGGGGGGGCTGTCCAGGGGGTGCATGGGTGGGGGGTGTCCAAGAGGGGTGAAAGGGGGGGCGGGTGTCCAACAGGGGTTGTGCAAAGGGGACCAGTAGGGGGTGTTGTCCAGGGGGGTCCAGTAGTGTAGGGGGGGGGGGGCTTTTGTCTGGGGGGTCCAGTAGGGGGATACTATCCACGGGGGTCTAGTAGGGGGATCCTGCTATCCAAGGGGTCCAGTAGGGGGCTGCTACTATCTAGGGGGGTCCAGCAGGGGGGGCTACAGTCCAGGGGGTCTAGTAGGGGGTGGGGGGCTGCTGTCGAAGGGGATCCAACAGGGGGGTGGGGGTGGGGGCTGCTGTCCAAAGGGGTCCAGAAGGTGGGGGGAAGGGGTGTGGAAGATGGTGCAAGGATGTAAGGGATGGGGGGATGGTGTTTTTTTATGAAATGGGAATGGTTTTATCTATGGTTCATTAAACCTTGGCAATAACCTATAGCGATAGTTTTTGGGCTTATAGCCACAGTTGCAGACTGTGGCTATAGCCTATATTTCTAGTAGTGTGTGGGGATAAAAATTCTTATTAAAAAACTACAGAACATATATATTTCATAGGTCCTAGTATTTGTTAGTCTAGAAAATTCTATCCCACCACTACCATGCCAGATCTTATATAATATAGACTAGTATATTTAGTATTGTATGCACTTTGGATCCTACGAAATAAAAAATTAAAAATGTCTTCCCTAGCCATGCCTCTACATGTTCATGTCACTATCTCCATGAAACATCATTAGAATTCATTTTTAAAAGTTTTTGGATGAATATTCATGGAATGGATGTTTGTTTTGAATCCTTGTGTTCAATTCTTGCAAATTTGGTACTATTTTCTAGAAGATATATTGATTTACATGAGTTTTAGGTTGAACCACATTGTAAGTTTCATCATCCCATGGGATCCCTAATCATTAAATTGGTTCCATTATAAAAATTGTACGAGTAAAACTTCTAAACAACTGAGAGTATTTTTTGAAAAAGGCATGATATTTACAAATCATTAATAGAAACAATGATCATTACTAATTCCCAAAAATCATCAACTGAATTTTGAAAAATTATATCACAGTGGTATGTATAATCACTAGTTCATGATATGATGTAATAATTAGCTAAACCATGGATATTTATGTAACAATATACCTGGATGGGTTTTTGAATCCCTTTTATACATAGGCCACCCTGGTAACTTGATGTTCATCATAAAGAAGTTAGATGCATCCTTTAATGATATAGATTTCATCTTCTAACAATATTATCCACATGATACCATCCGAAAGTGACAGACTGACCAAGACTGATACCATTTGTAATAGCCCTCCCATCACTCATTGTCCTAAGAAGAGTTTTAGGTGTTACTAACCTTTGGTGAAATCCCCGAGATAGAAAATGTAAGAAAAAAGTTCCAAGGGAATAAAAAGATTAGTATTGTGATTGTTTTCCCCAATATGAGAACAAGAAAATAAATATGAAATAAATATAGAAAAAATAGTATGATTTATTAAATATTATATAAAAGAACATAAAATATAATGTAAAATCTTGTTAGAATATCAAACAATGTAGTAAAACTTTGACACAATGAGGAAATTATAAATCATTGATATCAATGTGGAATTAGCCTAAGCATCACTCCCAAAAATTTTCCTAATCTAACTCCACATCCCAAGACTGCTGCATCATGATGTATCACTTGAGATGTACAACAACTAGAAATTACTAATTTATTGGTAAATAGTAGCTAAAAATTTAATTATGTTTGCATGTAGTCAGTGTGTATAATACTCATTAGGTAATCACTAAATACTTACTAACAAAATACAATACGAACCTGATCAAGCTATATCACAATTATATAAAATACAAGGTGAGAATATCAATACATTTTACCATAATAAATAGTTGTAGAAAAAATAATTGAACTATATTGATTTGATCATTCATTATTTACACCTTCCTTACCCATTCATTTTCAACACTCAAACACCCACGAAAACCCAATAATAGTCCCAATACTGATGAGTGGTTACTAAGACATCACCCGATGTAATATACCATGTTCAACATTATCACCAACCACAAGTCTAAGAAAATAATCCCCTTTAATGAAATTTTTATAACACACACCAACCACATCAAATAAGTTATAAAAAAATTATTTATTTGAAAAACTATTTATAATAATATATTTACCGCACACCTTATGTGAATCATTACAAAACAAGATTTTTATGTACTAAAACTAATAAACCATTCTAATAAAGTAGGAGATATTGATTTAAATATTATACCTTCAAGTTATAGATTTATTAGATTAAGAGGGAATCCACCTACATCACAATGATTATAAAACAAAGTACGGAACATGAAACTTTTATATACTTCCTTGAAAAATATTTCCATAATTATATCACAATAATAACTCATCAAAATACACATTATTAGACATAGATCTCTATAAAACAAAATAGAACTATTGATCTGTGTGATAGGATATGAGAAAATCTACAGAGAAAGATAAATAATGGGGAATTACTATTTATTTTAGAGACCTGAGACACAATAATTAAAAAACACTTTTTTGATGAAATGGAATCACGAAGGATGCATAGGTGGTGAAAGTAGTTAAAAATCCCAAGAAAGAATTAGGGAAATGAATGTTTTGGTGGTAAATCCAAGTTATACTCTAATTATCATAGAATTTATTAAATTTTATATTATTATGATACATTGTCTATCAAATACTATTCCATCCATACAAATATTACTAGAAATAACGAATGGAGATGCATGGATGTGTTTATTGATCATGAAAAAAATTCACATCCTTCAATGATGCTACTATCCTTCATCCCAAATGTCAGACAATTGGACCTCTTGATTAGGAATATTGTGTACTAATCATGATGAGGCCACTATCACAAATATAAAAACCCTTATGGTTTTTCGTGGGAATATTCAGGTTTTTTTACAACCATTCCACCAAACATGTGCCTACACTATGAATCGTACCATCTTATTTTATAGTTTCCTATGGATGTTGTATAGTCTCTATTATCCATGATCAAACCATTAAGACTTATAACCTATTAATAAACACTCCCAAACCATCAAAAAACTATCAACACTCAACCCAAGTATTATATAAGATAAAAATAAATAATAAAATGGTAATGTTCCTAAAACATATGGTCTTAGATAGACCATGTGTGCATGATTCTTCCTCTTTGTCTCATTTTGTGAAAACTTCTCTCAAGACACACTCTCTATTTGATAATTCTATTCGTAGACACAAAAAAATACATTATCTCTTCTTCTAAATTTTATTATCCTATTTATAATTTATTTAATAACCATATTTAGTGTAATACATAAAAGAGTCATTCTTCCCCTCTTTACATTCTTATTTCAAATATGAAATTTAGATAAGTAACTTTCTTCAATGTTTTCTGATATTTTGTTAAACATGTTTTTCTATTGGATATATTGAACCCATAAAAAAGACTATATATCTCAATGTGTGAAAAGATTTTTCCTCTAAATATATCAAAACATTATTCTTCCTTTATAGTGTAAAAAATTTATTCTTGAAAAAAATCTTCTTTATACATTAAAAAATGAGAATCGTAACTATAACGGATTTCCATAACAACAAGGAACTATTACTTATACGAAACATAATTCATTATTATGGAATAACTTTATGAATATGGTGTTTATATATCTCAAATCACATTGGTATTCACATGCCTCTATTTATTAATGAAATATATCACATCATGATTATCATCCTCACTATGAAACAATTATTCACCAACTACTTTTTTGGAGATTTATCATCATGATATTTAATCCATAAATGAACATCTTCCATATCACCATATTTATTTTTAAATAATAATTGAACCATTACACATCACTCTATTCCTTATAGTGACCCTTATGTATTCATGTAATGAACCATAAAAATCATAGGTGTGAACTATATGTACTTCCTTCACCTCATATCATCCTTTTCATATCATTCAAATGTACTTCAATATGTTGAAATTTATTTAGATTATCCTTTTCCAATGGTTATATTAACCATTATTCATTGTAATTTCTAATTTTCAAAAAATGTACTCATTGCATGAATGAAAAATATGTATCATAAATGTATCTTTTACGTATCATGAAATATAGAAAATTACATATAGATTTATAATAATAACCCTTAGATATTGAGAATAACTAATTTCAATCATTAGGTCTTTTTACCAATTTCTATACAATTTCTTCATATTAAAAATTACATACTAAGAAATGTTTTTTTTGTATTTCCTTTTCAAATTGTCTACCATCATCTTAGAGAAACATTTAAGTACTAAAATTTTTTAAGCTTAAATATTTACTTTTATAGTGTTTTATAATCGTCTCAGAGTAAACCTTGTGTATTTTAAGAAGTTAATTTTACATATTTTGACTTTGTTAAATTCGAGACCAAAAAATATCTCATCCACAAAGGTCTTCATATTTCTTCCCAAAAACTCCTAACAACTTTTTAAAACATCAAAATTTATAAATTTCTATTATGATACTTAATAAAATTCATTTTATGTAAAGTTGAGTATTATTTATGTATAGAAAAAAAGATACCAAAAAACCATATCCAATTCACATAATAAATAATAATTTTTAACTCGATAAAAAGAAAAATTCGAGGGGATTAATCTTCAATTATAGATCTCTTAAAACACTCTACGGGTTTCATGAAGCCCCATGACATCACAAAAACATCATATATCAACTTATTATTTGTTTTTGATCTTAGAAAATTTACTTTTGTTCTATTTTTATTGAATTCAATAATGAATATTTATTACAATGTGAAACTATATTTTATCAATCCCCATATTAATATTTCAATGTGGTCAATTTTTCAGTTTCTAATTTGGTGTTGGTTTTCAAATGACATGTATGTAGAAAAAAAATATCTAGTAGACAAAATACCAACCATTGAACCATATCCCAAACCCTTATGGTGAAAGCCTCATGGCATGGAATGACATTGTAATCCTCGGTAGGTGAAATTTTATAGGGTCTCCAGAAGACGTCCCATTGTTTTATCCCAATCTTCATATCTCTCTATCTTTATATCTCCCTTATCATTATCTCTCTCATTCCCTCACCCTTCCCCCTCCCTCTCAGATTACATCACTCTAACTTTATCATGGTGAATGAATGATGACTACCCATAAAAAAATGTGGTAGTTGGAAGTATGACATTTTTATATGGTGTAGAGGTAGCCCATGATTCCATACAATGAGAGCAGTCTTGGTGGATTCATAGGATGGAGCACCAAAAAAGATGGCCATGTTTTATAGTTAATAGATAAATAAAATTCTGGTGACATGACCAATCCCACCAATGCCATTATTGGGTTACCATGACCTCCATGTGTGTCACAATAAACATGTATTCTATAGGCTAATGGAAATTAGAAATAACCATGTAGTAATATCAAACAATATTGGAGGTCATATCCTATAAAACCTACATATAACCACATGTCACCTAGAGGATGAAAAACAATTCATTATTAATTGATAAACTAGATAGAAAATATAATTTCATGAAATACATAAAAATTATCAATAAAATAAAACAAAAGTAGTACCACAATGTAATTGGGGGAAAATGTTCCCAATATCCCAAATTTAAAATAGTATAGATCGATTAGAAATGATCGATATCCCTCAGTACGTATCATTATATAAAAACACCGCCATTCAATTTTCACCTTTGAGTGCCAAAACGTTCCTAATCCACTAACACCATGTCTACCATGATCATTAATTAATTATCTATCCTATGTATAAGACCTGAAAATGTAAGTTAAACATCCATTTAGGGGGTGGGAACATACATACTTAGTAAGACTCCTAAGAACAAAAAATGTAAAATAGAAATTCATTCATCTCAAAACCAAAGTGGTATAGATATCCTAGAAATTATTTAAAGATTGAGAACCCAGGAATAAAATGGTTCCTCAGCCATCACAACATAGCTACACTATAATCATATACAACGATATATCAATTAAAAAAATCTACAAAGATTTAAAACACTTATATCACCTCTCATATCTAATAATGGGGGACACATGAATCTATGTTAAAAGAGTGTTGACTGATAGAGTACTAGATATATTACATGATTTGTGGATCATTTTGTAAACCATGTTGAATTTGGGAGTACAAAAATTCATAGATAAGTGGTTTTTTACCTTAGAGTGGTGGATTTTTTAACTCCATCAATCTTATATGGGACCTATGCCTTCTCATGGCCAAGGGAGTACTAAAGACACACCCAATTTATGAGGATTCTCACCCTGATTATGGTTCATATTACCAAACACTGTAACTATTTCGGGGAAATGTACCCCATATCTGGAACAAACCGAGGCATTCACAAAACTCCATGAAGTCTCCAATCATTATTCCCAAACCTCATCATTGTCTCCACAATGATAAAAATTATTCCTTCCAAATAATCTTCAAATTATCCTTTAATTTTCAAAATTATCCCATAATCACATTGTATTTGACCAATTTCATAGGTCATTATATTTAGATTCCAAATTCAAACACACAAAAAATAAATTTGTAAATTTTCTTGAAGGGTTGATGTTGGTTCATAACACCCCAATGCATAAAATTTGTGAGGGAGAACTAGAATTATCTATGGTATGTATTGAATCCCAATAATACTACCCATACATCCATGTCATAGTGAACTTAATTAATATATATTCAATAGGTCACAACTCATCACACATGTTAATCAAAATTCTGGTATAATACATCCTTCTAAAATGACCCTACCTAATGTTATTCTTGTGTGTTATCTGAGAAGGCTAATGATGGAACAACTTGATGTATTATGGTGTGGTTCATAATTTAGACTTTCTAAAATTATTAGGTCACTTTTTGTGGTGTTACATGACTTTCCAAATCATAATGTGACATTATCTAAAGAAATAACACTATTATAGTCACCAAAACTCAATGCCAAACTTTCCATGTAACACCTCCACTATAATGTTTCATTAAAAATTCCGATCATATTTATGATTGGAGACGTTTTTTGAATTAGAAAAAAACTAGAAATGAGGAATATATAGGAGGATTCAATACATTGTTCATTATAGAAGAATCAAAATGAAAAAATGTGAACATTTTCATATGAGAGGTATTTCAATGAAAAATTAGATAAAACACCAGCACTGTGTAAATATTATAAAATAGATAAATGATATTAAACATGACTCTAGATAATAATCACAAAACATATCTCTAAATATTGGAGAAAGTGTCAGGAAATGAGATCTACCTTAGATTCCACTAATTGAAATTTCAAGAATCTATACTCCAAATGTTCCTAGAATCACCACTTCATTTATAATGAATTAGGTTAAAAAATAATCCAAAATAACACCAAAAAGATTGTGGAGGACACCTAAAATAAATTAAATGACTAAAATTAAGGATTTCCCCAATATTTATAACATAAATTTTGCAATCCCAATTATGGTGCAACACAATTTATTATTTTTTAATTTCCAAAAAGTACTATCAGGTCTTAGAATAATGAGAAAAATCATATTTTATGGACTATTGGTTATCCAAGATACAAAAACCACAGTGTAATCACAAAATATTAGGGGAGTAAAAAATAATTTAAAGTTAATGAACTAGAAGTGTTCTATAGTGAAAAAAGTTCCACTACACTACAAACATTGAATCTCCTATTATCCTGGTGCCACCATTGAACCTCCTCAGCCAACCACTAAAAAAGGCCATGACATAACACCTACCATCATGGTTTAACACCTTCTATGTAATATTATCCCCAAAACACCAAAAGACCCTCATTCTAGAATGAATTAGACATTGACACAATATATCTACCGAGTAAAACCAGAATCACATCATATTACTAAATCCTAATAAACACTCCCAACTATTAAAAATCACACAAAAAAATTCCATAAAACACATATTTTATCATATTTTAATAAAAACCAACTCATGAGATACTCCCTTCATTCATGGATTTTTATTCCTTGAAAACCACAATGCACCAAAATATGTGAGGGTACTGGACTAGAATTTTAATATTATTTTCCCATGAGATATACAAAACATTCCTATATTGTCATGAAACATGAACCAACAATATCACCTGACCCCAAAGTATCTTATTTCCAGTCCTCAATAACCACACGGTACATAGATAAATTATAATCATCCACAACATCTATATCATTTCATTCAATAATATATGAAAGATCATGAACATTTCTCTCAAGTTGTGACACATGGGTGACACTGTGTACCAAATTAAGATACAAGAATTGTGTAATATGGTATGAAAGCTCACCTACCCTTAGAATGATTTAGAAGGTACTAATTAACCTTGGGTGCATCTTTTCTCCTCTACTGAACCTATATACACCCCATTGTGGTGAGATCATCATGAAAACATAGTCTCATCCCTCTATTATCAAAGGCCTCCATCATTAGTCCATATAATAATTATGATGGATATAGGTTATCCTAATTCTCTCTTTGCTAAATTTTTTCTTCATTATCAGCAATAATAGTTAATTCATCCCCATAAGTGATAAATCACCAATATCAATCAAGAACATGTGTTCTATATAGGGTTTACCATATTAGGCCTCAAATTGTGTTATAAAAATAGTTGATTGTTATATATTTTTGTATAAATATCCCATAGACATACATGATATTCCAAGACTTTGATAAAATTTAGCACAAAAATCCTCAAAAACTACTCAAGATAAATAATTTTCCTCTAATTATACCAACCCATTTTGGGAGGAATATTATACCCAATTATAATTGAGTCCTAAATTACTCATATAAGCATCTAAAAAATTGAGATGGGAATGAATAATCTACATTTGAGGTGATCATTAATGGTATCCTATGAAATTGAATGATCTAATTCATGTACAAGAATCTCAAGCTCTAAAGTAAACTCTTTCTTCCAATTAGAAATAAATTTATTTAGAAATTTCATTCATTCTATAATCACCCATATAAAATATTTAAACTTTTTTAAACATGGATGTACGATAAAAAATATATAGTATCCACGAACCCACAATCCCATATTTGGTAATAAAAACATAAAAATTACATTACTATATTTAAAACGAATAATAATGACCCAATTTTAGTCATCTAAAACATACATCATCATTTTAAAATAACAAATCACTTTCATACCCAAGGACCATTAAGGTTTAGTGTTTTAGTGAATTTGGACAAACTCTTAAGTAATATTCCTCATGAATTCAAGTGATAATTTTTCCTAACATTCTTATATTTTGTTATTTTATAAAAAGTAATCAACATATCACATAATATTCATCACCCAATAAACCATTAAAGACATAATTAATTTAATGTCATTATTCATAACCACGGTAAATATAAAACATAATATGGGTGGGATAAAATGCTTAGTAAAGTTAAATTTAAGAAATAAAAATTGAATTTTAACTATGTAGGTAAGATGATCATAAGGTCATGATGACATGATAAAAGTGAATGATCATAAAAGAAAAAAATCATACCCATAAAAAGTAGCATCATCAAAAATAGGATAAGGAATACATATTTTATAATTTAATGGGTCCTAAGAATCAATAATCATGATCCATGTGATGTAAATATTTATCATAGGAATCATTAAAAACCCTTATCAAGAATAAATAAAATGTGTTGGTATCTTGGAAAATTATATTCATCACCCATATTCAGTTGGGTCAAAAATAATTGGAGTCTAGTTTAATCCATAAGAGAAACCCATATATTTAAATCCCTCATTTCCTTTAAACACAAAGAATATTATTCAATTTATTGAAGAAATATATTTTTATTACCTGTCATATATTCTATATCAAGAACCCCCTTCATCATGAAATTTATCCAGATCATCCATTTTCATAAATATTTTTCATGAACCATAAAATAATATAACACATAGAATATTTAATTTTCAACATCAATATTTAAAAACAACATTAATTATTTTACAACATGATTTACCCGTGGAAAACCAACAATTTTTACGATAATATCTTTAAAACGTCATCACAATCCATCTAGATGATGAATATAGATGGTTTCATAAAATCATATTCCTAGTAAAGTATATGACTTATTAATAGATATTTAAAAATATTAAAATAAATATAATAGATACTTTATAAAACTTCTGAAAAAATTTGGAAAATACCATACTCATTCGGTACATTTAAAAGATAAAAATTCAATAAAATTTTGAGAAAATGATGTTATATGCAAATAATATTCAAACATTGTTAAAGAGTTTTCAAAATAAGGAATATATTTAATAATGATAAATTATGTTTGTATAATATATGTAAAAGGATAATATTCTTTTCATAATTTTGTAAAAATTGAAAAATAAATTATTTAAATAAATTATTCTAAAATGATTAATTTTATTTATTTTATATAAAGTAAAAGGTAATTGAAATTATCATTTTAAAAACATTTCTTTAATAGGTAAAAATGTTAATAAATATTTTTTAAGAGCATGGATTTGGGAGAAAAATTTGTTGACCCAAAATGTAAATATTGTCAACTTTTCTTTAAAGACATTTTCTTGATCAGTTTATGAAATAATAAGAGAAAAATGATATTAAATAAATTAAAAAATATATATAAATATTGGATAAAAAATATGTTTTTCACTAAATTATGTTCTTAAATTTTTTCTCAAATGATCCTTGAACATGAACAATCTTGAAAATAAATGAATTTGTAACTTAAAGTCTTTACATCATTTGTAACATTCAAAAAAAAGTCACTAAAAGAATGAATATTTTATAGATATATAAATAAGATTAATTACATTATATAATATGTATAAATTCATTCATGGGGAAGTAAGTACATCAAACAAAAAAATTCATTGGGAATGACACGAAACATGTCTTAAAAAATAAGAATGAGACAAAGAAAACCCTTGCAATGATTATGAAATATGAAGTGATAATAAATCCTAGATGTGATTCAATGAATATAAATAAATCCATGTAAAAATATTTTAAATACAAAAATAAAAATTAAAGATTAGTTTATAGATAATTTTTTAATAACAATGTCATTTAAGAAGTGATATAACCCAATGAATGGAAATTGAGTTATGAAAACCCTTTCCTCGAGTTCAGACTTCTTTTTAATGTACTTTAAATCATATATAATAAAATGATGTTATTTTTTTTAATTATTTAATAACATTTTAAATGTTTATCAAATAATTATTAAAAATTTTATTTCTTTTATTTCAATAAAATATTTTATAATTTAATTAATTATGTTCTAGTAGGGTGTTTTGAGGATGTTTGGTTCATAATTTCAAAGTAGATTTGGTATGTTGACTATTGTCAAAATTTCATTGGAAAATTACATCCATAATATTAATCAAGAAATAATTATCATTTTTAGACATTAAAAATATTTTTATATACAACCATTAATGTCATACCTTAAAAACAAATCACAACGCTTCATGGACGTTGTAATCCACACGTAGACACAAAAGATGTTACTAATTTCCAAATGGATGGCGGATAAGGACATGGATGCTAGATTATCATTAAAATTAATAATTATTTCATTAATATAAATTATATAAATCAAAAAACATATTATAAATATCTATAAAAGGTGGTTTTGGAAAATGAAATGTATCGGTTAATGGTGGTGGTGGTCCGAATATACACACAATTGTTATTTTTGTTCCCCATAGGATGGAAATGGAGATGAAAAAGTGTTTTTTTATTATCATAAAACCATTTTATTTTATTTTAGATAATTAATTTTTTAAACCATTATGGTATAATAAAAATTTAGATAAGTTTAAGAATAATTAAAACGAAAATACTCGGTTAAGACGATCATCACCACTTTAGAAGTCTACCATCACCATACACATTAAGAATTCTAGGATGTAATTTTTGTAAGTCAAGGTAGTCCAAGAACTGGGCAGTATTTTTGGGAAGTTATTTGGGAAAATTTTGGTTGAAAATCATTTCTCGAGAAGTGTGATGAAAAGAGGAAATGTTGTGTCCATTTATAAGTGCGGGGAGGGGCACCCTTGGAATTAATTAAAGTATATAACTAATATAAATTTATTTTCATGTTAATGTGGATAAAAATTGATATATTTATAATATATTACGTATATAATTATAAAAATATCATAAATTAATATTTATAAAAGATTAGGTGATTTATTAACCCATACTTATAAGCTTTAACCTCATGTTAACCCCTTTTATGATTATCATGGAAATAATGTTTTTTACTCCTTAAGGGTGAAATAATACAATAAAAGGGAATGTAACAAATTAGTGGGTAATGGATGATTTTTTTTACCACATATCCTTAATTTTTACAATGATAATATTTTTACTAATTTTAAATCACTTAACAAAATATTAATTGACATAAAATATTATCAAATCCATTTTTGAGACTTTTCAAATAAATCAAGTTAAATAATAGATAATTATACTAATTTTTTTTGAATCTAAAATTTTAAAAGATAAAAAGTACATTATATTTACCTAATAAATAATTATGACATGATAAATCACCAAAAAATATCACATTGTATCTTTTTTTAATCATTTACTTGATTTTTCTAAAACAAGTATAATAATGTGTAAGCATTAATTTAAGGAAATTATTTCATAAAAAATGTAAAAATGAACACACATCATAATAAAAACTCATCCATATTTAAGATTATATTTTATAACAACTATTTACCATTTTTACCCATTTATAAAAATCTCATTGATATTAAAATAATGAAAGGGATAATTTTTATATAACCATAATAAAAATAATATACATGTATTTATAAGAATAAATGCTACAAAATCCAATATAATTGAATATTTGTTTCAGATGGTATGATTACACTCATAAAATATATTAACGGAATGTTTTATGGTGATTTTGAACCACTTTCAGATTTCTTTACCTTAGTCAACCGAGTTTACCCTTTACTATAGAGATAATTATTTTTCATGGGTACTATTCATCATGACTAGAAATAATATTGGCCTATTATAAAAACTAGAAAATGATGATACAAAATATAGATTCCATTTTATCAAATTCATTCCCTCTAAGTGGTGGATGTTAATTTTAAAATATACCTGTAAAACATTATGAAAAAAAAATCCAAAAAAAGACATTTTTATGTATAAAAATGTGATTAATAAAAATTAAGATTATTATTTACTATAAGAAAATTAATAGTATTATTTTTCATTTAAAAATTATATTATAAATCCAATTTAAATTATGTCACTTTATAAATACTTTAATTGAAAATATAGTTTTCTATAAAATTGGTATTTTTTACTATTCACTGTAAAATTTTTCATTCTAGAAAAATACCAAAAATTTACATTATGATAACATTGTTATTATATTTTTTAAAATGTTAATGATTTGTTAAAATATAATTTTTGAAAGGATTAATAATTAGTTATAATTTTTTTTCAAAGAAAAATATAAAACCCAATATTGAATAAATTATATTTTGGATCATAATTTGAATTTACTAAAAAATTAGTGATTATTTCATAAAAATTAATCGATAAATTTATAATGATTAATATCATTATAAATATAATTTATAATTATGTTACTCTTCATTATAACCACCAATTCAAAGGATATGCTAAAAGAGACGTATTTTAAAAAAATCATGGTCCATTTCATTATTTTTTTTATAATTGTTCAACAAATCAAACATTGTTTTCATTTAATATATTAGAGAATTAAATTAATCACCATTAAATAAATTACAATAAATTTGATATTGATCATTGAAATTAAAGGGTTTAATATTTGCAAAAAACTTTGTTGAAATCCCACATTATAAAAAGGATAGTAAAACTTTTTAAAAAAAAGAGAAATTGAAATATAAATGTAAGATGGAATAACACATAACTAGCGTAGGGGAACACAAGTGGGAAATTACAATATGTACATTAAGGAGAAAATACAGCCATGTAAAAATTCAGACTGATTGAGAACATTTAATGATAAATTTAGTGGACACAACATCATAAATTGGTTGTGGATAGTAAAGATAAAAAATTATTAAAAAAATGAAGTTAATAAGATAACATTAATATTTAAATATCTATTTCATAGAGTTTATTTATTATTTTAGTATCATTAAAGATATCATGGGGAAGTATACCTGATTTTTTTCAATTCATAATCTTAATTTCATCATTTAGTTGTGCTATGAGATGTTTTTCAACTTTTATCTAATCTATTAATCTAGTAAATGAGTATTCAAGATGAATGTATCCTCACTAAAGATATAAAATAAAATTATTATAGATCACATGATCTAAAAAGGGATGAAAATTTATTTCTCCCACTTCAATACATTAATCAAAACCAAACTTATTATCATAAGATAATATAATGTTAAATATGAATACTGATTCGTAAATATATCTAAAAAATCACAATAATAACACCCAATGTTCAACATAAATAATTTTAAAAATAGTTAACCTTAAAAAAATTTAAAATATTCTAGAATAAAATTGAAACTAATGGATTGAAAATATTATATCTAATATTTATCCATAATAAACATAATGTAATATAATTCGATCTTAAAATATCATATAAAAAATGTATATGACCTAATCATATTATTTCTAAAATATTATTAGCATTTCCATAAATATATTCAATCATCTTAAAGCTGGAATAATATTAAATATACGTCAACATGATAATTAAACCTTTATTCCTAAAATAAACTCCCATGTTAGCCAGAGATACTTTGAATTACTTTAATAATATATTATTCCAAATACATTAAATCTTTTATAAAATATAATAACCTTATTAAACCAACTAAAAATTGTAACCTCAACATAAAATATTATATTAAAAATAAATATTATCAATACCTTCCAATTGGTGCCAGTAAAATGAGAAATAATTCATACTCAAATAATATTTTCATATGTAATATATTAGGGTAATATATACCTCAAAAACATATTAATAAAACTAAATATCTAATAATGCACCCCATCAAATAAAATATTAAATGAAACTAATTAATTTAATCCTATTAAATCTTTAGACATAACATATCATGACCCAGTCCATTGAGGCTTTCCAGGAATGTAGTAAACTAAGCATGGCACCACAATCCCACCTCCAATAGTCCTGGGGTTGTTGACTAGAACTGAGTAGGCTTATCAAAAAAGAATGAATCAATATACTAAATTATATACACAAAAAGTATCCATGATATATTATAATGATGAAAATATAAAAACTAATATTTTAAATTCATATATAATAACTAATCCCACATCAGAGTACACCAAAGAATACAACTAATGAAAATGGGTTTCATACTATCCCACTAATACCATAATGGATTCCATCATACCAACAAAATAAGAATACTATCAAACTAAAAATCCTTTAACCGTCTAAAATATTTATAGAAAATCTATTCTACACCTGATTCTGGTATTCCTAGGACTCTATTAAAAGGCCTTTTATAACACCCTGAAATCCTAAAAGAAGAACATTGTATTCGATAGAGTATGAAACATGGAACACTGGGTCTAAATGAACCATAATATTGAATTCAATTATAAAATATCCATTAAATTGGAATGTATGAATTTTACTAACTAAATTATTAAAATTCTAATTATCACTTTTTTAGAAATAAAATATAAAACATTTAAAATACAAATAAATGTTTTCTGAAAAAACTACATTTTTTTCTAAATAGTAGTTTAGTAATGCTAGGTTGACGTAATTTAAATTTAATATTCAGATATTTTAAATGAATTATATGATAATAAAAAATTAGTTTTATAAATCATCATTTTAAAATTATCTTATTCTGAATTTTTATGATTTTACTAAAAAGTTCAATTTGTATGAATAATGAAAAAAATGAATACTAAATGAAACATTTTATTTCATTTAAATTATTTTTAAAGATAAACTGCATTTTAAATAGGATTTAAAATAAATTTTGTTCAATTATATTCAATTTTAATGAATCTTGGTCATTGGAATAATTTGAAATTACGTTTTCATATGAAAACACTGTAAACATTTGAATATGTTTTCTTTTAAAAACCTCTTTCTCAATGCGTCTGCGAGATTCAATTTAAATTATATTTTTACACTTATGTGAATGGAATTTGGGAAAATAGAGTAAATATTTTTAATCATAATAATTTATATTATATATTAATTTAAAATTAATATTTTACCATATTTAATAGTAAAATAGTTAAAGCTATTTATTAGCATTACGGTAAAAATTGGTTAATCGGGGTGTTAAAATAATGAGATAACAGTTAAAATGACCTATAAATATTTATAAATTTTTTTTAATATATATAGAAAATATTATGTATAATTATATATATATATATATATACATTTTGTGACCATTTTACATGTGAAAATTATGGGTACAAATTTTACATTTCAAAAAGTACAAGTATTCCACTCACCTCACTTATAAAAGGCCAGTCCCTTTCCTCACTTGTTCACACATTAAAACCTTTTTTTGAAAATAAATTCCAATATCACATAAAAAAATTTATGATATCATATAATACACATATTATATATAAGGTAAACCTATAAAAATAATTAGTCCAAACATAAGGAGGATACTAAAAGAAGAGGTCACATTTATCAGTGATCATTTTTAAAATATTTCTTCATCAACCGCCCTGAATTATTATTAAACCATGATTATATATTAAAATTAATATATTAAATATATTGAGATTTTTTATGATAATTTCTTGACATAAAACCACCCCCACTTCTAAAAAATGGGTTGCAAAATCATCATCCGTTTGTACAACAAACTACCACCTCAAGAACCAATGCCATTCATTTTTCCATTAACACCTATCACGGTTGGGTATGATGGTGAATATAAAGTATATATTTTATATTTATAACATTATTATACCTATTGATTCATTATAAAATATATTATTGGTTTAATGTTACATTCCATTGAGGATAAGATAATATTTCCTATATGTATGGCGGACTACCGCCACATGAAGCGATGTAATCCATTTTTTACTATAGCCATAGAAAGAAGATAATAAGTCTAACTTAAATTAAAATATGTGATATAAAATAAATAATAATGATATTAATGAAATATTTTTTATTATTTATGTATAAAATATCTTTTTATTTCTAACCTTCTAACCCAGTGAAAGATGATAACATTGTTTGTGTATGTGTTGACTACCACATTCACAAAGCATTATGGCTCTCTTTTCATCGCCAAACCACATTGATGATATATAAAAATACATTAAAAAAATTATTTATTATTTATTATAACATGACCATTTTGTAAAAATAGTATATTACTTACCATATTTTCATAATTATAATTGAAAAATGGTAATGTTACTCATGTGTATGTATGAACCACCATCTTTATGACCGTAACATGTGTCGTTTTTCAGAACCATATTATAATATTTGTATAAAAAATAGATTTTTTAAAAAACATTATAAATTTTTCATGATTATTATTATATATATGATGTATTTATATCATATACCCATGAATCAGAACATTAATGATAAAACATGCAAGAGAAAACAAGGAAATTAACACATAAAACCATGAAAATATTGAAAAATTAATAACAAATTGGTGATTAGATGTTATAATAGGATCGTGTATGATATATGGATACAAATATGGTATTTTTAAAAACTAATATCATGATAAAAACCAATATACAAGATGTTAAAGCATATCTAATCAAAAGGAAGCATGAGGTAAGGGATTTCATCTCAATTTGATTTCCTGGATGAATATTTTACTATTATGAACATAATTTATTTAATATCATTTATATATTGCCCCTTTCTCATGTAGTGTTAGAAAACATCAAAATTAATATTATTTTAAGTTTAAATTTTTATTATTAATGTAATTATATTTAAATTAAATGTTACAATGTGGTAAATAATTTCATAACACAATTTATTTTCATTGGGTTGTATTACTCATTTGTGGTATTTAATATTCTACGATTACGAGTGTAATGAATTTTTATATAAGTTGTTTAATTTAAAAATATTTATATGCATTTACCACTAATACAAATAATCAATTCATATATTAATGACCAAATCAATTTTATGACCTTTGTAATGGTTTATTTCACATTCTAATTTTAATTCGGATTATATATACTTAAATTTACATTAAATTATTTTTTTTCATAATTCGATAATAAAAACCTTTAATGTTATTATACTACAATGAATCATGAATTTCTCAAATAATAGTTCCATTTATGTAGTCATTGTTAGTAATAAAATTTAAAAATGGTTTTCAAGAAAATATAACTTCATTTATCCCTTGGTCAGAACGCCGTTTTCTTTCAAAATTAGTTTATTTTAAAATGATTTCAGAAAATGTTTTAAACCCTTTTTCAAATGAATAATTTACTAATTTTTTACCAATGTTATCTTTTAATTTTTTTTAATACAATCATCATATTGTTCTAAAAACAAGTATCATTTATCTTTTATAGAAATTGTTAAAGGAATTATTATTTTAATGTTCTCAGCATGTACAAGATTTCATGTTATCCTAAAAAATAATTATTTTCAAAAATAATTTATATATTTCAATGTTTATTTTCAATGAAAATTATTTTCTGTTTTTTTATAAACTTTTAGTTTTAAAATGTTAGTTTCAAAATGAGAAGAATATTTTATTAAGAATATTTAAATATATCTTTTTATGTTATTTCTATTCATATATGAAAACAATACTTTATTCTTAATTGAATGGGTATATATTAGATTGATATGATCATTATTATTTCTATTGATGGTATATGATAATTTTGAAAAAGGAAAGTATTGAAATTCACCTTCTTGATTCATTTTTGCAGTCATTAACATTCCATTGAAATATTCACTCACCTATGATCATTTGGCATTAAATTAACCCTAAATGTACATTTTATTATCACAGATATATTTATTTCCTAACCATATAATATTTATATATATAGTGTTCTATGTTGAATGTTTTTTTTATCTTGGAAATTATTTATTAATCTACATTCCTTACTCAGTAAATATATTTGATAATAACGTACACTATTCTCAAAATTAATCAATTTTTATATATATGAGGAATAATTTGGACATGATGTGATGTGTTGGGTTTGGAATTATATATCCCCTTGATGCATTGGTATTATCATTTGGTGATTTAGTAAGCTATTATTAAATAATTTTCTACATGTTTTTTGAAATAGTCTTCTAAAAGGTCTTTATGGTAGAGATATCATGATGTCTGAGATCATGATGCCCAATAATTATGAATTTACTTCATTTAAAGTTTAGTTATTAATATCAATGATATTTTCAAAATTATATTATCACTAAATTCTTTCACTCTATGTTTATTAATAAAATGGAGTATGTTAACAGTTATTGACATTTCATTTTTATTATTCCTTTTCAAATTATTATCACCATGTTATTGATTAAATGGAATTTGTGTTTAGTTATTTACCGTTTCATATTGATTATTTATTATTGATTTATGATGGCCTGCACTGTACAAAACCATTACTGGTCATTTGATATCACCCTTATTTTTTTTCTATTCCAAGAAATCCATGAAGTGTATAATGGTTGATATAAAAGGTTATACTAGAGGGAATAATGATATTGTCAAAAAAATATGGTTTAAATTTTTGTTTAAAAATTTAATATGGGAATCATGTATTTATCAGGTTTTTAAAGACTAAAAAACAATTTGTTCCTTCAAGATGCAATTCCTTTTATTTTATAAAAATTTAATAAAGCATACACTGAACCTGTGTAACTATGGATGAGTTCTATAAAGTTTCTTTCAAAGGAATTTCTGTAGAAAAGTGGGATCTTGAATAAGGAAAATAATTAATAGGGAATATATCCATATGATATACTTTAAGGACAGGTACTGAAGAACATCCTAACATTTTGGTAAGATAGATATTATATGGATTTCCAAGAAATATATCCATATCTATAAAATATAAGTGGATGTGGTTATGAAAAGGACAAACCTAAGGGTATTAACACTGAAAAGGATGAATTGGTTTTAACATGATCATCATTAGGTGCATGACAATGAGCCTAATCATGCACTTGGTTAAACCCTCCCATTGGATATTTTTAGGATAATTCAAAAAAAATAGACTGTTATAAATATTTCAAAATATAATGAAAATGAATGAACTAGGTTAAATATAAGGTTTCATGTACTAAAATTATGGTGTCTCAAAAGAATAAAAAAATTATATATGTGTGGAAAAAAGTCCATAAAGTAATGAAATTTTGAGAAAAATTAAGATGATGATTGAAGGAAATAAATATCATCCGAGGGATCAATTTATAGTCCATTGTCTTAAATGTGGAGGAACAAGGCATAATCTGAGTCAATGAACTATTTTAAATGTAAACTATAGTCCAAATAAGGACATATGTTGAAATAATTTTTTTTAAGTATTTATGTATTTGTATTGAATATTAAAAATGTAGAAGTATATTTCTAATTAAATTTTATGGATAAAAACCATAAAAAGTCTAAGGATTGTGTAAAATTTCAAAAGAAAATATGTCTTAATTTTATTGATATTTATAGATAAAATCATGTGTTACATGCTTAAAGTTGATAATATGTTCAAATTATTAAACAAAATTTTTAAGGTTTTACGAAATAGAGTTTTAAAAATATTAAAGATAATTTTTGAAAGAAATTTAAGGAAATACAACCCATTTGTTTAGTATATGTTTTAGTGAAAAAGCTATTTTAGTGCAAATTGCCTTATTTTTTGGGAATAAGAATAAAGGTATTGGTAACCTTTTAGGATTATTCTATCTTTGAGTATCTATTAATTATGGTTCATCACAACATGGGGCCATTATAAGAGTTATATGAATATGGTTTTGGAAAAAGGACAACCCATATGTCGGGTGACAACCCCTCACGTTCCAAAAGGTTGTTGGGGTATAAAACCAAATAATTGGTCAACAAGTTTGTTGTGCCTACCACTGGGCTACAAGATGTCCCAATTAATTTGTCATTGCTTTTAGTGAAATAATTTTAAAAATATTTATTAATGATGAATCAGTGTTGTTACTTTTGAGGTTTATATATTAATGTATTATATTTGATATATTTTTTAACCATATTTGTTTTAAAATTATTTATAAACATAATGAAATAATGTTCACTCTTTTATAAATCCTATGATCCGTTAAAAGTAAATTTTAGAGTATTTGGAATAAAAAGAATCATTTTTTGAAATTAATTTCATCGATTAAGGGATGAATTGAAAATTGAACGAAGCACAACCAAATGTTGAAATTGTGATCATGTAATTAAAACATATTAAGTAAGTATATTTAATTACATTTAATGAATGTAAAGGAATAACTCCAATTTAGGAGATGTATCTTCAATCAAATTGTTTACTATAATACATTAACATCAAATTAATCAAGTGAAATTTTAAATAATAATAGATTTATAGCTTTGAGGTCCATAACATTGAATTGAAAATTTAATTTTTTGATATCATTGAACTCGATCGCTCTCTATAATTATTATTTATTGTATTAAATTTCAATATATTTACTTTCCACCTATTTTCCCATACTTATAAATCAACTTATTTGTTATTATATATAACCATTATACATCTCTTTATCTTTTTAATTGGATATTTTGTTAAACCTATTTATGATAAAGTCTTTTAAAAAAAATTTAATTTTCAAATATCAAACCATCTATTAATAATAGCTATTTTAAATTGTCAATAAACAATTTATTTAAGGTGGTAAAATATAACACCCTAATATTGTAAAAGAATAAGATTGTATTTGATAGTGAATGCAACACGCAACACCAAGACTAAATGAATAGTAATATATTATTCCATTATAACCTATACATTAAATTTGTGTGTATGAATTTTAATAACTAAATGATGAAGTTTATGGGTATCTATTTATTATAAATAAAATTAGAATGATCTATAAGAATTTTTTTCTATATAATATTCGGTTTTCTAAAATACAGTTTAGTCTCTCTATATACGCATAATTGAAAATAGTTTTTTACCAATATTATAAAATTTACTTGAGAATTTACAATCAATTTTGAAATTAGTATATCAAAATTATATTAAGCTTCTTTTTTTGGATTTTTCTAAAAAGTTTCATTTTTTGATTAATAGTAAAAATAATGAAATTTAATTGAAAAATGTATTTTCATTTAATTTATTAATAAATTTAAATATTTTTTTAATTTGTATTTAAATTAAAATTAGGGTATTTATATTTATATTTAACCAATTAGGTCATTGTAATCATTTTATATTTAATTTTTTTATAAAACATTCTAATATTTTGAATATTTTCACTTTGAAAACCTACTTTCTCATCGTGTTTTTGGGGATAATTTTTTAATTAGAAATTTTCACTTATGTGAATGGATTTCTGAAATTTAGATTAATTTTTTTAATTATAATAATGTATGTCATTGAATTTGTTTTACCTAATTTTTTATCACAATGTATAGTAAAATCATTAAAAATTATTTATCACAGTTAAGGTTAAAATGAGTTTATCTGGTGTAAAACTAAAATGATACGAGTTAAAATAACCAAAAAACATGTCTAAAATATATTTTATGGATTTATATTTATATATAAATTATCAGGTATAATTTTCTATAATAAACAATTTTGACCCCTTTTTATGTAGAAAACACGGTTACACCTTTTTCTTTTAAAAAATTATGTGTGTGCCCCGGACCTCACTTATAAAAAGTGTCCCTCTAAACTCTCTACATGACACCTTAAAACAGTTATGGTTAAGAAAATACAGGACCATATAAATTCCAAAATTCCCTAATATCATCCTAGAGTCTTTACTTCTGTAATAAAGTCATCCTAGAATGGCTTTTGGTGAATGTCTATTAAGGATACCTAAATAAGTTGTAACGTTCTTCAATGTGTATTTTTCTTTTATTTCTTCTTCAATAATAATAAATTCATATAAAATCATTATAATATTATAAAATCTATGTCTTAAATATAATTATATTTTTTTTCTAAGTTTATTACCTAAAAACATCCTCACTTCTATCCAATGGGTCAAGAAATCATCATTCTTCTATACAATGAACTAATATCTTCAGAATAGATGTCATTCATTTTTCTGTAACCACATCCCATGTTCTAGAATAATGATGGAACTATTTTATATATATTATATTTATGATATAATTGTTCCTAAGAATCCATTATATAATATATAACTTTTTATTTTGCATTCTGTAGAGGATATTATAACATCACTAATGTGAAAAGTAAAGTACAACCTCACGAATCGATGCGATTCATGTTTCAATGACGCTTTACATGGATGTTAATAAATATAATTTTAATTAATATCTGTCATATAAATGATGTAATAATGATGATATTGACCTTTTTATCATTTTTAAAATATAAAAATGTAATTTTATTTTTTACCATTTCACTCATTTAATGTGTATAAAACCATTCATGTACATGTGGGATATCACCTTCACGAGATGATGTGACTATATTTTTATCACCACACCACATGGATGATATAAATAGGTATATTTAAAGTAATAATATTGTATTTTTATGTAATTATCATTCTTTAATGATAGTATATTACTTACCACCCTTCAATAATGATCGTTGAAGGATATAAATGATACTCATTCATTCGTATGACCTACTGTCTTCATGATCGCAATGTACTTCATTTATCAAATACATATTTCATTACCATTATTAAAAAATAAGTGTAGTATAAATATGAAAATTATTTCATTATAATAATTCAATAGATGATGGATTTATATCATATAATCAATAACCATAATGGTTATGAAAATACAGTAATTAAAAAACTAGGAGATTAACTCCTGAAACAATGAAAATAATGAAACATTAAAAATGAAATGGTGATAAGATGTCATTAATGGATAATATATTATATTGTAATTATGGATATAATTTTTTAATAAACTATTAACGTTTTAAAAACTTTTATACAATAAATTTCACCATATTTTACCAAAAGGAAGCGTGAGGTAAGACATTTCATTACAATTTCATTTCATTGAGGAATATTATACTGTTAGGAACCTAATTTATTTTATAAGGTATATATACTAACCTTATTCATTTAATATTATGAATCATTCGAAATTCCTAATATTTTATGTTTCAATATGAATTATTTTGTAGAAGGGGATTTGAATTAAAATTTACCAAGGGGTAAAAAATTTCCTAAATCAATTTCTTTTCATTGGGTTATATTACTCATTAGTTGTATTTGATATTTTTAGAATATGTGATTAGTGAATTTTAATATATAGTTTTTTTAAAACTTTTTTGGGTATTTATATTTTATGCACACAATAGATTCATTTATTAATCCTCACTTAAATGTTATGACATTTTAAGGGTTTATTTCATATTCGTTTTTTAATCGTGAATGTTTATACTTGAATTTACATTAATTAAAATTATTTGATAATTTTCTAATAAATACATTAATTTTTTTCTAATATGTTTAATAATGAATTTTTTATAAAATATTTCCATTTTCACCTCATTGTTACAAAAAATAATTAATATTATTTAAAATACAATTCTAAATCAATTATTTATAATGACAAAATTTTGTTTTATTTAAAAAACAAGCTTTCTAAAATGTTTGTATCCCTCTTAAAAATGATTTATATATTAAAATTTTTAGACTTTTTTCATTATTAAATTTTTTTATAAGAATCTTCATGTCATTTTGAAATTAAGGCCCATTTTTTTATCAAAAAATTGAAGGAATAATTTTTTATTATACATACTATGTACAGTATTTCCAAATGTCATGTCTACTCAAATTTTTTAAAAATTAATTATTAGTTAATAATTTTATTTTCACGTAAAATTATTTTAAATTATTTACTTTAGTTTAAAAAATCGTTTTTTTAAATTAAATGGATATTTTTCCTGAGAATGTTTTAAAAATATTTTTATGGTATTTAGATATATCAAGGATAACAACCCTTTATTCTTAATTCAATGGGTATTTGTTAGATTGATATTATCATTATTATTTCTATGGACGGTTGTTGATCATCATTAACCAATGAAAGTATTATCATTCAACTTTATAATTCATTTTTTTTGTCAGTAACATTCCCTTGAAATATTTACTAACTTGTGATCATTGACACGAAAATTTAACATTGATGTAAATATTATTATGAGGGATATTTTTTTCTTAAATGGTATATAATTTCTACATATTATGTTATATATTTAATTTATTTGTTTATATATAGAAATATTGGTAAATATGTATTCATTACAAAATATATACATTTGATGATAATGGAAATTTTTGATGAATTAAATCAATTATTTGATATATAAGGAATTCATTTGATACGTGGTGAAGTATCATCCTTGAAATAATAGATCCATATTGATGTATCAGTAGTCCCTTGAAAAGGATTTGTATTCTATCATTTCAGTTGATTATACCTATAGTTTTAAACCATATTTTGAATAGTATTTATGGTAATGGTTTCCAGATTCCTAAGATCACAAGGACCAATAATTGAGAATTTCATTTATTAAGAGTTCATTTATTATTATCCATGATAATTTTCACCAATGATATTATTTATGGATGTACTTCATTATATGTTTATTGGTTAAATGGAATGTGATTCCTATAATTTACTATACAATATTGATTATGAATTATCTATTTAAGATATCCAAGTTATTAATTAAATGGTAAATGTGATCAGTTATTTATGTATCTATCTTTATTTTTATTAATTGATTTATGATTTCTTTTTCATTACAAAACCCTTATTGAGTGTTTTTGAGATCACCCATGTTTTTTTCCTTTCACAAGACTTCAAAAAGTGTACTATGATTGATATATAGGGTTATCCTATAGAGAATACTGATATTCCCAAAAAAAATAATGTCATTATTTGTGTTTTAAAATGTTATATGTGAATCATGTATGTATCTAGTTTATGTAGACTACTAAAATATTATGAACATCATGATAAAAATCCATGTATCTTATGAAAATTTACCATACAATATTGATTTTTAATTATCAAATTAAAAAGCATTTCCCTAATATGTTTATAGGTATAAAACAAGTCACATAGTCAGGATATGACCTCAATTCCATCATAGGGATTCTACTCAAGGATCAAAGCTAATATTTATCTGGGAGAACTCACTCAAATAGACTCTCTTAGCCTATCGATACTCTTCTAAATGGTTGTAATAATTAGTAATATTATTGATGGAGTATTATGAAATAGAGAAGGATCATTCAAGTTAATCACTTTATTGGTACACACTTAATCTAAAGTCAATTTACATCGATAAAAAAAAATTGGGGTTCACACCTAGGGATAATGAGGTACACCTAACCCTACATGTAATAACCCACTATTTTGGAGATTAAATGTCTGATATTTAGTTTATGTAATACCTGAACCGACCTAGGGAGGATGATGGGAATAGGGATCCAACTTATAGGCATCCCAAATGGATGCCTTCTATAATCTATTGAAGGGATATTACATCCAATACTCAGGAATGGATACAAAAAAACCGTGATGGGGGAAGACAAATAAAAATCACCTAAAAAAATTGGATATCAGAAACTAACCCATGAGAAAGTTGAAATTTTACTAATGGGATCAAGGGATCTAACCCTATTAGGAAGGAACACTTGATGTGTCGTGTGGAAACATGGAGTACCCCAATATGTACAGTTCTACCCTTTCCCATTAATCCTACTCGAAATGTCATTATCTAAACGCATTAAAAATTAGTAAGAAACATGGATTCTGTAGGTACTTATTCATGTACCATGATTTTGTGTCTGTATACTCTTCATGTAATTGTGGTGTTCTTTGACACACATTGTGTGTGGGGTAACATATATTCATGGGGAATGTACCCCATGTTCATATTGAATTGTCATCCAGGGATCACATGGAATGTGATTCACACCCACAGAATTTAATTTTTAACAATACACATGAACCCTAGTTGCTGAATAGATAAGTCCACACTATTTTTATTCCTTCAAATTACATTTTGTGTATAACATAATTTTCAAAAAAAATCAGTATATTTCATTAATCATTCCTACACTATTGTTTCCTCCAAATCTACCATGATTAATAGTCACAAATCCTATGATCTCATTTATTGAACTTAAAATTTCACTAGTTTCTATATTATAGTCACAATTTTCTTAGAAATTTCTTATTTTTTGGTTTTCTATAGTCCCACATGTCATATCCCAAGTGGTTGGAGACTTCTGATCCACCATCAGGCATCCATCATCTTTTTAATTTACCATACACAACGAAAATAAATCTTATTGACATTGTAATAATGATCCATGAATATCAATAATCATGCATCAAATTATGTTCATGAATAATTGAAAAAAACGCGTCAAATAAAATAAAAATGATTAATGAAAAATGAAGGGAGAAAGGCAAGAAACACAAAATTGAGAAATAACAGTGGTTATTTTTTATTTTTTCATCGTCAATGGTAAACAAAGAATAATTAAGGATATTCAAAACATCAAATCAAAAAATAAACCCCTATTTAAAAATTATAGGGAATTTAAATAGTCAATAAAAAGTTAATAATCTCAAAGCATGATTTTTTGAAGAATTAAGTTGTGTTTGTCAACTAAACATAATGAACATGATTGAGAAAATGAAAAATAACATCCTACCTCATTGTCAAGAACTGCCTTCACTAAGATGAGGGAAGGGACAACAGACTGCCAGACCCTAAATGCCTCAAGTTGAAGGAGAGATAATGACTTCCAAAACCCACATTCAATAAGACCCAAAGTGGTGACTACCACAAACGGTATTGGATTACACACAAAATTGAAGGTATTACCCTTTTTATTTAATTGGATCATGAGATAAGTTAGTAAATCCCAAACACTACCAGACATAGAGGTAAAATAAAATCCAAAACCAACCATTCCCATATGCATGTTCCAAAAGTAAATTCTACAAAAGTATAAGAAAACCCCAAAGGAAGGTACCAAAGACCAAAAAACAGCAATAACTACTATTTCAAAGTCTGAGCTGGTTTGGTCTCACATGATTTCAGATGTCATCCTAGAAACCTAAATGCAATTTATATATGTAGGGTGAGTGTACAGGTATACTCGGTAGGAAAACCCAAAATCTCTCATGCACAAATTGGGAGTATTTCTAATGCACCGTGGAAATTAAGAGACAAACAAAACACCTAGCAAGGAAAACTATCCACCCAAACTTCCCCAAGTAACACTCCTCAAATAACCTATGTCAAACTAGTAATAGAAATAGAACATCAATATTTGGGTACCCCACCCAACTTTCCCACTAGTTATTAAAGATATCCAATGCATCAAACCTCTCCCGCCATTCTCACCGTAGGCCCACTGCCACACCCCGCCTGTACACACCTGGGATATCACAACCGCACTTCCTGCCCAAAAACACCTAGGCCACAAAAACCAAAATTTACCCTACCCATACACACCTAGGTCCGAACAACTATAGCCATGCCCGAAGACACCTGGGACTCAACCCGAAGACACCTGGAAAACCACCTACCCGCACACACCTGACCAACCACCACCACATACGCTGCCCAAAAAATCTAAGGCTATAATAGACCTCAGGCCATCATAGCCTGCCTAAAATGTCTTGGACTACAAGGGAAATGGAGTATAAAAAGGGCTACTAACCAGTCACTCATAGAATTTTTGGGAAAAACACTCTCCCCCATGAAATAGGGGTTTTAGGAAAAAAGTGCTCAACTTGGGTGGGGATAGAATAAGAAACATAAAAACTAAATTGTATATATATGTAAAAATCACTCATCCCAACCTAGGGGTTCCAAAACCAGCCTATACACAAACACCCTCGTCACTATTCATTTATAAAAAAACATAACACCCATGGCCAAGTCACAACTTATTCTCGAAAACCAATTCTCCATTGAACCTACTCTTTTTTTTCAAATTCATGTGATTCCATTAAATTGTTTATTCATTACAGGGTAGCTAACTGGTATATCCACAAGACAAGGAAAGGAAAATAGCCAACTAGTAATTTAAGCATTCACACCCAGTTCTCTTGAGAAGTCACAACAAAAATAGGGATCTGTGAGATACCTCAATATACTAGAACCAAACGACGCCCCACCAAACGACCCCACACGACCTCAGATCCAAAAACCAACAACTTAACCACAATATAGTATCCCATCATCATCCAAATCAGTTCCCAATCATCAACTATAAACATCACCAGAACAGAGTGAGGATGTTTTCAAATTTGAATATTCCATTTATTCAGTTCCATCTTTTCGTTTTGCTAAACGGGGTGACCACACAATGATTCTTATTCATTAGGCATCCATTTAATCAACTGAGTTTATGAGATTTACTGGTTTTCATATTATATCCATTCAATCTCACAAATATATAGAAAAAAAGAGGTTCATTAGTGCCCATGAAAATACCACCAACAACCATGATTTTTAGTGGGAATAAGCCCGTACAATTCCCAACACAAAATCAAGGATAAAGAGTAAAACAGAAAAATCTATCACACCCCCTTAATTCTTTAAATGTCTATTTATTATCTTCATTAATGTTTGGTTTCTTCTATCCCCACAGAAACAATAGTATACCCACCCTTCATGATACACTATAAACATTGATTAAGGAAAATCACTAATTGATGATCAATGATCGATGTTTTTTCTCGTTGGGATAATAATTGGGATGCGCAACTTCAGGGGAGGAACTCCGAGGACACTAAGAATGAGAAATAAATGCTATAGCATAGGCACACCACTCGCCTCGGGAAGGGGACTCCAAACGCACCAAGAGGAAGAATGAACCCAACCAAGAAGAGGAAGAAATGAATTCTAGTGCGATATAAATAGTGAGATCTGGGCATTCCAGGATATCAATATCGTGAGAGTCTTTAAAGTAGATCATGGTATCACCATGTGATTAGATGGTTAAACATGATGGAATTAATATTTATTTAATTTCTCATTGGAGAGATGGAACTAAATCTATGAGTTAAATGAATTCATTTAAATGGAGGAAAATGCGTAATAGTGGAACACACTGGGTCCGTTGAGGGTCACCCCACCCATAGGGATTTAAAAATATTGTTTATGGGGATAAAAATGGCCTTGAACCAATTTTAAAGGTCTAAAAGGGCTTAAAAGTTTTGTTACAGGAAAAACCAGCGAATAAAAATGAAAAATGCCCCATGGGCATCGATCGCTGACACATCGATCAGTGTCACACTGATTCGTGACACACTAATCCATGACACAAAGAACAGTTTCACGGATGGTTGACACCATGATGACATCCGGCCACCAAGACGCTTCCCATAGGATCCAAACCTGATGGGAACATGGCATGCCAATCACCAAAAATTTGGCAAAGAGATGGACCAGGAGGGTCTTGGCCATTACAGTAGATACCTCTTGAACTATTATCGTCCTTGAGAATCAAATATTGACCCTAATAGAAGAGTGGGGTCTGAAAAACCACCTCAAAAGATACCTCTCAGGGACAACCTATCCCA
Source organism: Viscum album (assembly GCA_963277665.1). Taxonomy (NCBI): domain Eukaryota; kingdom Viridiplantae; phylum Streptophyta; class Magnoliopsida; order Santalales; family Viscaceae; genus Viscum; species Viscum album. The sequence continues at coordinate 104,063,019 of OY728156.1, forward strand.
AAAAGCCATACAAACACAAGGATCACATTGTCCCGACACACGGATCGGGGAGTTCATTCCTCCATGTCAAGATACTATCCTCTTTGGGTGGTATTAACTCCCCCGAATGGGATTAATCGCATCTACGTTAATGTGTATTGATTAGGGATTGGTTCCTCCCTTCCCCACATATCAGGTCTTTTCACAACATTAATACGGTAAGGAAAAAACATCTTATAAACCAACATGGTCAGTATTACATCACAACAAGTCACCAAAAACAAGAAAAAAAATGAAGGCTTGGAACAACAACTCAATATAGCATTGGGTACTGGGTGCACATTTTAGATTTTCGCTCCCAAGTACTCTACTTGAGGCCACCGTTTCCCTACAACATAGGATCCAAAGGGATGGTTTGTCCAAGAAGAACTTTCTCTTTTTGATTCTGGATGTTCACTGGTTGCTCCAGGAATGTACCATTGTTCCCTATATCCAACTCTCTCTAGTCAATGTCATGGGAGTCATCATGTAGATATCGATTAAGATGGGAGATGTGGAGAACATCATGGATCCTTTCCAACATAGGTGAAAATGCCTACTGATATGCCACCTCTTTGACTCGCCCCAACACGTAGAAAGGCCCGATGATCCTAGTAGAGGGAATGCTCCCCTTGTCGAACCTTCCCTTCCCACTTCTAAGGGAAACCTTCAATAAAAAATGGTTTCCAAACTCTAACACTAAGGGCCTCCTCCTATGATCGGCACACGACTTATGCCAGCCTTGAGAGCCTTTATCCTCTCATGCACCAGCTGAACCTGCTCTATTGTGCTCTTCAATACCTTAGGGCCATGAACACTATCCTCTCCAACCTCGGTCCAGTTCACGGGCGAAGGACACAACCTATCATACAAGGCTTAAAATGGTTCCATGCCAATAGTAGATTGATAAATATTATTGTAGGAAAACTTTACTGAGGAAAAATTTTGTTTCCATGATCCCCTGAAGTCCAAAACACATGCTCGTAGCATATCCTCCAAGGTCTGGATGGTTCACTCTGTGTGCCCATCTTTCTGAGGGTGGAAAGTTGTTCTAAGGCGTATCTAGGATCCAAAAGCATGTTGTAATACCCTCTCGAATCCTGAGGTAAACCGCGCATCCCTATTCGAGATTATGGACCTCAGATCTCCATGGAACAACACCACCTCATCCACATATCTCTATGCTAAGGAATTCACCGTATTCAACTCCTTAATCGATAGGAAGTGATATGATTTCATCAATATGTCTACCACTACCCAGATAGCATCACAAACTCCTTGAACCATCGGTAGTCCTGTGAAAAAATCAATCAAGATGTCATCCCATTTCCACTAGGGGACATCTAAAGGCTGTAACAAACCTCTAGGGACGCGGTGTTCAGCCTTCACTTGTTGACACACTAGGAACCTGGCCACGAACTCCACCACATCCCGTTTAACCCCAGGCCACAAAAACTGTTCACTCAGGGCTCGGTACATCTTGGAAACTCTATGGTGTACTGCTATGAGTGAGTTATGGAACTCATAGAGAACTTATTCTTGCATCGCCTCTGGGACAAACAACTTCCCTCGGAAAAGAATATGATTCTAACCACCTTCCGAACACCCTTTCGGAGTATTTCATTGGTTGACCCGATCACACATGACTTCAATCTCTAGGACTCCCCCTTAAGACTCCTCCACCTGCTACAACAAAGAGGAATACACTGTCATCTGAAATAGAAAACCATTACCACCATCGACCCATGCTTCCAGGTGTAGGGAAGCCAACTCCTCTATTTCCTGCCAAGCATCCATAGATTCATAAATAGCTTCCCTCCGTGACTTCTTACTCAAGGCATCATCCAAAACGTTCCCCATACCATTAGTGAATAAGATCTCGAAGTTGTTGTCCTGAATAAACTCCACCCACCATCGTTGTCACAAGTTCAGGTCCTGCTGGGTAATGATATGCCTCAAACTCTTGTGATCTGTGAAAACCACAAAGTTCTCCCTGACGAGTTAATGGTGCCACAACTTCAACACGAACACAATTGCAGCAAGCTATAGGGTGTGGGTGGAATAGTTACACTCATGAGGATGTAACTTCCTAGACCCATAAGATATCACTCACCACTGCTTCATCAAAACACAACCTAGGCCATGTCTAGATGCATTAAAAAATACCTCATATAACACCACTTCCTCTAGTTACCTATGAAATAGAGCGCTGACTAACCATTCCTTTAGGTAACTGAATGATTCTCAACACTTCTCACTCTATATGATTTCCTGGTCTTTCTGGTCAAAGCTATCAAGGGAGATGCAACTCTAGAGAATTCGAGTACAAACCTCCAATAATAGCCTGCCAGACCAAGAAATCTGCGAATCTCTATAACATTCTTGGGTGAATCCCAAGAAACAATTTCTTCAACCTTTGACAGGTTAATTTCTACCCTTAATGAGACACCAGGAATCTAAGGAAATGCACTTCTCATGTCATGAACTTACACTTGGAAAACTTCCCAAAGAGTTGGTGGTGATGAAGGATTTCCAAGACCATAATGAGGTTATTAGTATGCTTCTCCTATGATCCTGAGTAGTTCAAAATTTCATCAATGAACCTAGTGATGAACTGGTCCAGAAACTCATGGAAAACAGAGTTCATGAGCCCCGTGAACACAGTAGGTACATTCGTAACACCGAACGACATGACTATAAACTCAAAGTTCCCTTACATGAACCTGAAAGTAGTCTTTGGGATATCAATGTCCTTCACCCTTAACTGTGATACCCAGATTGCATATCAATCTTAGAGAACCAACCTGCTCCCCTCAGCTGGTCAAAGAGATCTTCTATACTTGGGAGAGGGTAACGGTTCTTGACTGTTACCTGATTCAGTCTCTGGTAGTCAATGCATTGCCTGAGACCACCATCTGCCTTCTTCACATTCAATACTGGAGCACCCCATGGTGACACTCTAGGTCAGGAAAACCCTTCTTCATCAATTCGTCAATCTGAATCTGCAACTCATGCTACTCAGAAGGAACCATCCGATAAGGATCCCTCAAGATCGGATGGGAACCGGGTTGCAAGTATATCCCGAACACAACATCACGTTGGGGGGGGGGGGGGTAGCGTCACCACTTCTTCAAGGAAGTCATCCATGAACTCACTGACATTCATTGGGACATCCACCATCTTTGTATCTGCCGAATCCACTGACAGCTTAGCTAACAAGGAATAGAGGGGCTCCACTACTCGGCTGCCTTCTTGGAAACCTCTCTCACCGGTGAAAGTCACACGCTGGCATTCCTCATCAGAAAACATGACACTTCTTCATAAATAGTTGATAATAGTTTGTATAGAAAATAACTAGAGGATAACTAGGATGAAATTATATGGTTGTATCTTCAATATTAAAAGATCCATGTTAGACTGATGTCACCCTATCAACTATCTACACCCTCAGAAAACATAAAACAAGTTGGTCTGACCTCCGATTGGTGTACTCAACACCAGGGGAACTGGAAGTCTCTCACTATCTAAACCTAGAGCATGGGATGAACTGGGTGCAAAAAATGAGTGTGAATCTCTTGTATCAAACAACATATAGGAAAGAGTACTAAACAAGATGATTGTACCTCGAACGACTTCTGGCCCTGCTTGAACTGCTGCTTCTACAGGGTTCAACTGCTCACGCCGAGCTCCTCTACCTCATGGATGTCGACCGCCCCCTGACCATGCCCTGGCTGAGGACCTTGCGGAGAAGCCTAGATTTGGGCTCCTCTTTCCATGACTTCTCTTAGAGGAGTGGGGGATCACTATCTCTACTTATTTTTGTTGCTGAAAGGGCCTGGTTGGAAGCTAATGATGTTGAGGTGGGTGTTGAACCTGTCCACACCCACTGTAATACACTCAGTATGTGAACTAATAATGAAGGTGACCATGGCTCCCACAGATGAATCACCTTGGTCCTGGGCCCGCGAGGAAAGTGTGAGGACTGGGAGATCGAAACTGAACATATTGGGGTCTTCTCCCCCCTGGTTGAAACCTAGAATGCCCTAACGCGGGAGGCCTGCTGCTAATGACCTTCCCCTTTAACGATCACAATTAGCTTCCCAATCACTTCATACCTACCAGAATGTGCATCGTCTCCACCACTTCATCATCCTTTTGGACCACCATGTACATCGGCAGGGTGAAGGGAGTAACCACATAGTTAAGAGAAGGTCAGAGTGACTCCTCTAAATGTCTTGCATGAGACTCCTCATCCAGAAAAAGGTATGGAGAAAAACAAAATATATCTTTGAACATGATCCCCAACTCCCTTAGTAAAATTCTCCCCTGCTGGAGGGAGAGCAGCTCCTGCGTATTCTCAGCCTTCATCGTGGAAGAGAGGAATTCCACCCGGAACTCCCTCTTGATGTTACTCCATGCGTCCTCTGCAACCCTCTTCTCACCAATGTAGAGATTCTACCATTGATGTGCTGCTCCACGCATATAGCTTACAGCCAGAAGAAACCAGTACTCCATCGGAGCTCGGATCATGCTAAAAGCTATAATCAGCTCCTCAATTCAGCTCTCCATATCCATTTCCAGGATGTTTCCCTCGTACTTCCCGAGGGTCTATCACTTAATGACACCTAGCTTCCTCTACCAATGGTCATCCTCGTACTCTCGATCAACCCTCTGCAGATCAGCCAAGATATCCTTTTGGGCCTTTATCACCCGCTCTACTCATTGTCATCTTCTAGGAGCCGTAGCTACAAGGTAAATAAGGAATTCTTAAGTACAAGTAGTGTAGAAGATTACTTTTAAATTTTATTAGACTTCTTATTCATTTTAAATGAAAAAAAAACCAAGAAATACATGAAAACAAGTCATTATAAGGAATGTACCTTTCCTAGGGTCTCTACCCTATAATCAGTGCACCCTTACATGGTCGTTTGGTAGGCCCAGATTCCTTACATCGGATTACGGGGGGCCCTAAAATCCCATGTCCTAGCCGGTTTTTCCTAGCCTATTTCACGCACAAAGATTGTATAACATTGTTGCCATACCATCCCATGAAATCCTCAATATGCCTAACACCTGACTCCATCCTATCTCTTGACCTCCTCTGATACATTTCTATCACGACCCACCTTCACCAAGATGATGGAAGGGACAACGTATTTCCAGAACCTTCCTTCCTCAATTTGAAGGAGAGATAATGACCCTCGAAACCCACCTTCAATAGCTCCTAGAGTGGGAACTAGCTTCAAGGGTATTAAATTACACATGAAATGGAAGGCATTACCCTTTTTATTTTGTAGGACCAGGAGATAATATATTAAATCCTAAACAACACCAAAACTGAATTTAAAAGTAAATCCAAAACCAACCATTCGCATATGCATGTTCCAAAACTAAATGCTACAAAAGTACAAGACGGACCCAAAGGAAAGTACCATAGAAATGAAAAATTGCAACATTAACTATCCCAAGGTCTGAGCTAGTATGGTCCCACACAATCCCTGATGTACTCTTGGAATCCTGAAAGAACTTTATATATGTAGGGTGAGTATATAGGTATACTTAGTAGGGGAAACCAAAATCTCCTCTACACAAGTGGGGAGGCATTCAAATGCCAGGTGGAAAATAAGAGATAACCAAAACACCTATCAGGGAAAACAATCCACCCAAATCTCACCTAGACACACTACCCAAATAACACAAGTCATAAAAGTAATAGAAATAGCACATCGATATTTGGGTACCCCACGCCACTTTCCCACTGGTTATTGAAGACATACTATGCATCAAACCTCTCCCCCCATTCTCGTCGTAGTCCAACTACCACACCCCACCCACTCACACTTGGGCTATCACGACCACACATCTTGGCCACAAACACCTATGCCACAAAAACCAAACTTAACCACACCCCCAAACACCTGGGATCAAACAACAACTGCCATGCCCGAAGACACCTAGACCTCATCTTGAAGACAATTGGGAAACCACCTACCCGCACACACTTGGGACAACCACCAACACGTACCTTGCTTGAGGAATCTATGGCTATAATGGACTTCAAGCCTTCATAGCCTACCTGAAGAGTCTTGGGCTACTTGGGAAAGGGAGCATAAAAGGAGATAATAACCAACAACTCAAAGAAGTGTTGGGAAAAACACCCCCCCCCCCATGAAATATTGGTGTTTGGCACAATGTGCTCAACTTGGATGGGGTGAGAATAAGAAACATAAAAACTAAATTATACATATAGATAAAAAGAACTCATCCCATCCTAGGGGTTCCAAAACCATCCAATACACAAACAACCATATTACAATTCATTCAAAAAAACACAACACACATGGCCAAGTCAAAACTTATTCCCGGAAACCAATTCCCTATTTAACCTGATCATGTTTTCATATTCAACTGATTCCTTTAGAGTATATCTTCACCACTGGGAAAATAACCAGAATAGTGATAATCCAAGGAAATAACAACAACCAAACAATAATTTAAGCATTCACACCCGGTTCACCTGTGAAGTCACAATAAAAAAGGGATCTGTGAGATCCCTAAAAGTACTAGAACCAAACCAAGCCCCACCATACTACCCCACATAGCCTCGGATTAAAAACCAACAACTACACTACAATAGAGGATGACATCCCCATCTACATCGCTTCCAAAGCATCAACATTAAGAATCACCAAAACAGAGCAAGGGAGTTTTTAAATTTAAATATTTCATTCATTTAGTTCTGTCTTTCCATTTGGTTAATAGGGGTGATCACATAAGGATTATTATTCATTATAAATCCATTTAATCAACTGAGATTACGTGATTTATTAGTTTCCATGTTACAACCATTCAATCACATAAATATCCCAAAAAATAGTGGTTCGTTAGTGCCCAAGAAAATACCACCAACAACCATGATTTTTAGTGGGCATAAGCCTATACAATTCACAACACAAAATCATGGATAAAGAGTATATCAAAAACATCGATCACACCCCATCCATTCTTTAAAAGTCCATGTATTATCTTTATTAAGGTTTGGATTCATCCATCCCCATAGAAACAATAGTATAACCACCCAACATGATACACCTTCATGAGAGACTAAGTAAAATCCATACTTGATGATCAATGATTGAATTTTTTTCTCCTTGGTCCAATAAATGGGATGCGCGACTTGCAGGGGATGAACTCTGGGGACACCCCAAATGAGTAGGAAAGGCCACAACATAGGTACCCCACTCTCCTCGGGAAGGGGACTCCAAACACATTAAGGGGAAGAATGCACCAAACCAATGAAGAAGAATAAAGGAATTCTAGTGTGATGTAATGTGTGAGATCATGGTGTTCCAAGAAATCAATATCGTGATGAGATTTAACGAGGATCGTGGTTTCACCACGTGGTTGGGTTGTTACACACGATTTGATTAATTGTTATTTAATTTCTCATTAGAGAGGTGCCACTAATGATTTGAGTTAAATGATTTCATTTAAATGGAGGAAAATGCGTAACAGTGATAAACATTGGGTTCATTGAGGGTCGACCCACCCATATGGATTTAAAAATAGTTTTTATGGGGCTAAAATAGGCCTTGAACCACTTTTTAAAGGTTAAAAGGGATTAAAAGTGGTGTTACATCAAAAACTGGGGAAGAAACCCCTAACAACCCCCCTGGAACTGATGGGCGACACACCGATCAGTGTCACACCGATCCGTGACACGCCGATGGTTGACACCGTGATGGCATCCTGCCACCGAGATGCCGCCCTTAGGATCCAGACTTGATGGGCCCAAGGCCTGCCAAACACCAAAAATATTGCAAAGGTATGGGCTAGGAGGGTCTAGGCAATTACACTCATGTATATATATATATATATATATATATATATATATATATATAATTGCAGAATAATATAACTTCACCGTTGTTGTTAATGATATTCTCTATATTCTTCTTTATATCTTCAATTATCTTCATTTATTCATCCTCAATTATCTCTATGGTGTTGATCACAATGATGGTTCTTTCAATCCAAACAATCTCCCTTATTATTGCTGGTAACCAAATAGATTTTACATATTGAGGATTATATAGACACTATATTAGGGTTAAACATTTATTATATAATAAATAAATTTATTTATTAAATTTATTTATTTTAACTAATGTTCCACTAGATAATATAGTAAGATGAAATGAATGATGAAACCATGACATATACCCAATACATAGTAAAACTAATAATCCAAACTAAATGATGTTCTCAGTTTTCTTATACGAGACACTGTATGGGTGTTAGTCTATAATTTCAAAAAGAATTCATGTTTGATATATTATTTTTAATATTTTTAATATATCTACTCTGTGCAAACATAGGTCATAAACTCTACATTGACTCCACCCCAAAATTGAAAATTTTATTTCAGTATTGCATTTTTATATAGATAAATAGAGTCATTACATTCTCCCCAACTCGAGGATTTTCGACCTGAATGGAAAATGCATGCACAATTAGGTGAGTGTTTTGAGATCGGATATTGTTCTTCCACTCCCAAGAACTATCTTAGAGGTTACCATGTTTCCTATAAAAACAGAAAATTGCAATCACTCACACACATAAGGGATTATTCAACTAATCATAAATCTCCATGGAGAACCAAAAAAAGTAACATCAACCTCAAAAAAAATATCTCCTCAATTGATATTATACGGAGTTTGTATGTATATCTTCAGATCTAACACATGGAATACCTCGTGTGACCTATATAGGTTTTTGAGTAAGGCTGATTGGTATATCACATTTCCGACCATGAATAATATCATAAAAGGGCCACTGAACCTCAGAGATTACATTTCACCCTAAAAAACATTACACAGTCCTCACCATGGAGAGAAATTTAAGAACACATATTCTCCATCATCAAAATCTAAATTCGTTAATCATTAGTTTGTAATGATCTTTTGAAAACTCTAGGTAGTCCTCATCCACTCATGGATGATCTCAACCTTTTTTCATCACTCGAATTAACTCTGAACAAATAATCACTTTATATTCTAACTCTGACAAGCATAATGCTGAACTGTATAGTATCTCATACATGGACCAAAATAGTGTCATACCATTGGTGGAGTGGTAACTACTATTATATTAAAATTACACAATGTTTATATGATTATCCCAATTATGGTTAGTGTATAACACAAAATATAAAATAATGTCCCCCAAAACCTGAATGTTCTGATATTTCTAGGTGTCGAATGTTTTTATCATTAGAAAAAGAGTCCCAAATGCCTCATTTAATACACTGTATTATTTATAAGGTATGTGAGAATCAAAGTCTAAAATGGTCATCAATGTAACCCATATGAATCTATACAAACTTTCTCATGAACATGCTTCATAAACTCTTCATTGGACGATACTCTCGAATGGCAAGGATACGGGTTAACTAAGTGAGTCAATATATGATAACCCATATGGTGTCATGAAATATCTCTTATAATATTATTCCCATCATAAAATACAAATAGGCACGATCCATAATCTATAAGTGTAATGATCCTCACCCTATTTTCATAGATTCAATGGTTACTTTATTAAACTGGTACTATATACAAGGAATAACATCCTGATTGATTGAATTGTTTAGCATTATTGGTAAAATAAATACACATATTCTTCCAAATTTACATATTTAAAACAAAATATAAATAATAGAGAGTTTAATTATTATAAATCATCGAACTCATTCAAATATTCCTTTTTCATATGGGGAAAATAAAAAAAAGGTGATCATAAACACCCAGTAATGGTTATAGGAAGTAGAATATATCATTAAAATTAATTCATATTAGAATTGTAATGTAAATAACATAAGAAACAATCCATTTAATAAATACCATGATTATTAATAATAATACGGTAATAATAAATAATGATCAAATAATTCAATATAACTAGTCACATGAGTTTGAAACCTATCCATGGATATCATAAGACTTCAAATAATAATATAGAAATAAATAACTAATCTCACAATTATGGGATGCATAAGGTCATACATCAAATAAGTATTGTGATATATTCATTTCAAGACATATAATAGAAATGGGTATGTTGTCTTATAAAAACCCATACTAGATTGTCCCCGGAGACCTATTGATGCATCGAGAGGCCATATTGGTCCCCACCCATCATGTAATAAGTCCAATTTTTTCATCATATGAAAGAAGATAATTGAAATTCAACATATAATCAACATAATTTTTTTTGAAAAACTAGAATATGAAATATTCATATTTCCCAAGTCAATTTGATCATAAACCATCTAAGGAAATAATAAAGATAACACCATTACAATATATCCCATGTCATGTAGACTAACAGATTATTTTTTATGAGTATAAATACCTTGAAAATATCATTAAAAACATTATTGAGGAAAACACCCTTTCCATTTTGAAATAAAAAATTAAAAAATGTAAAATTACAAGATATTAGGGAAAAAGTTTTGTTGAAAATGTCTTATTAGGCTTTTAATGGAAGCTTCAAAGCATCGAACATTCATTATGACGTGAAATTACATTCATGACGTATAAGTAAAAAAACATTCCATTCACACTTTTGTAAGAAAATTTAAATTGTAAATCATTCAAAAAAGGAGAGGAATATTTTTTTTAAATAGTTTTATAAAAATATGAATGTTAAAAATGCCTTTAATAAATATTTTTGTAATAATAAAAATATTCTAAAAATCATTTTACTGAATGTATGGATATATAAGAATTACACTTATCTGGGGATAAAAATAATGCTAGTTTTCCTTAAAAAATTTATTTTGATATCTTGAGTATATAAAAAGATGAAAATGTAGAGAAACGATGAAATTTATATAAATTAATATAGGATATTAATATTTATTTGCTAAAATATAGAAAGATAAAATAATTTCCCTAATATAGACATAAACATAAACATTATCAAACAATACTGAGATTGTGAAATAACCCCTTACCACTTTTGTAAATTTTGAATCACAATACCCATGGAATAATAACTTCAAATTAAAAACTAAAAATCATGAATATAAAATTTTTATTATATAAAATATCAAGGGGTAGAATATATACCACACAAAATAAGTAAGTGGAGTGTCTATAACATATCTCAAAGAAGTAAAAGTGAGATGAGATACCCTTACCCCATGTTCAAATTCCATAATATTTGTTTAAAACAAAAATATAATTAATATAGATTTTGTATATAAAATCATATATATCATTACATATATGATTCACCTAAAAATTATTACCACAAAATTATTAAAATCACTGTTCAAAGTTATAACTACCTCGATTTCAATGCATGTTTTGGTTTTGTAGTTTTGGTCCTTATACATTCATCATATTAATAATTTTCATCATGATATAAATATCATAAATATTCATTATATAAATATTTATATTCATCCATAAAAGTTATTTACAAAAAAATGAATTACACCATTCAGGGAGATGGTTGGCCATACTTATGCATGAACATTATTTTTTTAATGGTTAGAAAAATATAAAATAATAATTCAACCTTAAAGAATCATTATAATATCATATATATATATATAATACTGATACATTGAATATATATTTATTAAAGGTCATGTATATACAAAATGATAAATGAATCAAATTGCATCATGGGGGAGTTGTCCACACCTACACTCGAGCAACATTGTCATCATCTGACGGATTGGAAGGTAAGAAGTTATATATGATATTATAATTTCATAAGGATATTTATATCATAAATATAATATAAATTAGTAATAAATAAATTTATAACCATCCAATTAATGTGGTTTTGATGAACCATTTACACCACTATGTGGAGACTATAAGCCGTATGTACGCACGAGTGATATTTTCTCTATTTGTAGGATGTAAAATAGATGTAAGTTTTTTATATAATAATAAAAATAATATATTGATATATTTGAGATACTATATTTATTATTTTAATATGATAATAACTCGTGATGTAAAAGTATAATAAGAAAAAAAAATTTCAGTAAAGACAATTACTTCTTATTTGGTAGAATATAATTAGATCTATTCTTAAGGGGCCTGGGGTTATTATTTTGGAAGGAAAAGAAAATCTAGAACTTGGATAATCATGTTTAAAATTAATATGGTAATTTCTAGTAAATATAGTTTACTCAAATTCATTTAAAGAAAAGGATATGTGGTGTCCGTATATAATTGAGGGGAGGGGAATTATTGGAATTTTTTAAAGAACTAAATAAATATGAATTATGATTTTTTGTATAGATGGATCTAAATTGAAATAATTTCATTATAAAATTTTTATCAACCTGAATCGTCACCTACAATAATATTTGGAAGATATTTTGTTATGTTTTCACCATTATATATTTGTTTTAAGCCCTTGTTAACCCTTTTCACCACTACTACAATATTAATGTATACACATTACAGAACAATAATGGTTCCATAAATTAGAAAAGACCCAAAAATAGACCATATTTGATGTTTTAAACAATATTCAATTAATTTGTATCAACATAAGTTTTAGGAATATTGAATCAGAAAATAATATATTATTTTTTATAAAATATTATTAATTTCTTCATTGTAACTATTCATTTAATATGACATTAAATACATCACAGGAAAAGGGAATTAAAATATAGTACTTTAATATATTCAATAAATTTCATATAGATCAATAAAAATCATCAGAAACATTAAATCAATCATTTTAAATCACTATTAAAATTTTAAAAATCATTTATGTTATTTTTTCCATTAATTAAATAAATATTGTGTCGGTGTTGCATAAACATTTAAGGTTATTATTTCATCATTCAAAATTATAAATAAATTTCCATGATAAAAAATAATTTATATTAAAAACAACTATTTATAACCAAATATTGTTTTTTATCTTAATGTTGGAAATATGAAGATAATAAAACAAAGGGAATGTCATTTTTGAATTTTCCTTAAATAAAATAATATAAAGTTCAAAATCGTAGCCAAATGGAAATAAAAAAATATATTAAAATATCCTACAATTAAAGATTAAATTTTTTCATCTAATTAATATAAATAAAGTGTTTCATGCATTTTATTGTCCATTTAATATTATTTTTTACCTTAATTACATGATTTACCCTTACCGTGTTGAAAATTATTTACCATGGTAACTATTCATAATGATCAAATATATAAGTCAAATTTTCCAAATTTGGAACTATTTATTCAATATATGGTTTATTTTTTAAATATTATATTTATATAATTGGAAATAATAAATTTATTATTAAAATTATAAAATTAATGAAAAACATTTTTTCATAAAAAATAAATTTTTTATTGTAAAAACATTTTTATATGAAATTAAATAATAAAATTAAGTCTAATAAACTAAATTAGAATATTAATTATATACAATTTCTCATTTTATGTTAAAACCATTTTGAAAAAATTATTGAACTTTTAATATTTTTGAATGAATAATACATATTTCAATAAAAAGCATTATTTTTTACTATTCACTTGGAAATCAATAATTTCATAAAAGGGAAAAAATTAAATATGATATAATTTTTCTGTACTAATTTCTAAAATTATAATATTTGTATTGTATTTTATTTAGAAAACATCATGAAATTCATTATAATATTCACTCACAATATGAAATAAAATTTATTTTATAAATAAAACATTGATTTTCATGATCAAATCGACTGACAAAAATAGAGTGATTATTTTCTATGAACTAATAAATAAATTTTAATTGAGTATTTACATTATATATTTTTCATAATTATTATTATCCTACTCATACCCTTCAATTCTATGACAATATCACAATAGTCATATTTAAAAAACAAGATTTTGTAGTTTTTTAGGATCAGTGTTGCGTATCCTTTATGCTATCGAGCAAAGTGTTATTTTAAAATATCATGTTGTTAAATACTACACACAATTAATAAATTTCATCCTTTAAATTTGAACGTGATCTTAGTAATTAAGGGTTCGACATTATAAAATACCTTTTTTGAAATCCTACATTATAAAAATGGTTAATAAAATGTCCTCTTAAAAATAAAGAAATAGAAATAAAAAGTTCATATGGAATAAATCATTACTATGTTTCCAGATAAGAGAAAATTATTGGGATTTTGAAATATCGAAATGAATAAATGAGTAATTTTAAAATAATGATATAGAGTTATAGAGATCATTGATCTAAATAAATTTAATAGTCAAGAGAAAATTAACAACAAAAAAACATTAACTAATGAGGTGTGAGAAGAACAATCAATTCCCTAGAAATGAATGTGATAGGATATTTGTTTTCAAGTTCCTTTTCCTAAATTTGTGTAATTATAATACCATATAGGATATAAATGAAAGGGACTATTATTACCTAAAAATTATAATTTTATCCTTTCTTCAGTTCCCATCACAATATCATATTTTATCTTAATAATGAGTATTCAAAATTAATTTCTTTTATGCATGATAAAGTAAATCAACATTTGATGAATCACATAATCCAAAAAGGTTAATAAGATACTCCTAGTATTTTTACACTAACTAATATAGAAATAGTTACCACATGGTAAGATAATACCCAACATGTTTAATCCTATATGTGAAGGAATAATACATTATACTTCTAAATTTATATATTAATACCAAAGGTTCATCATAGATTATTACAAAAATAAAATATCCTATGCCCTAATTAACTTTAATAACCTAAAATTAAAATAATTTTTTTACCATAATTTTGATCTCATAAATTTTAACTTATATCCCCAAATACTAAATTACATTACAACCACATAATATTTCTTGTTAAACCACACAATAAACCTAATGGATATATGTACCTAAACCCAAATAATATCCCCATAATATCTTTAATCCCTATAATAAATCATTTTAAAATACAATAATGTATTTTACTTAACAAAAACTATTTAAATAAAATTTATATACCAACCTAGATTGTAATACTTATCAGAAATATAAATATTTCTAAAAATATCACATTTTATATGAATCACTTTTTAACAATCAATATTATAAATATTACACTATTAAATTTACTGTAATTAACTTAACATAAAAAAATATACTATAGAAAAAGGATTAATTAAACATCAATAGTTTATTATTCTAAAAACCAAGTAAATGTGTCAAAACACCACAAAACCCCATCCCTTAAAACCATTAAAGGCGTATTTGTGATTTTGAACTAATGATAATATTAAATATATCAACCCATTATGTTTTCCATAACTCTTATGCTAACCCCATAAAAACATATATTCTTCCCCAATTAATACAATCATTATTTATCAAATAAAATCACATAAAATTTCTATAAATCCATAAAATGAAATAAACATAATCAAACATGGCCTAAATCACTTTATTAGAAAATCATTATATAATTTCATTTAACTGAAATTATTATAAGTAAATATTCAATTAAAATATTCAAAATATTACTAAATAAATTATATTAGATATTAGAACCATATTTCTGTAAATACTTAAAACTATATTAGAACAATAAATTTATGTTTCATGATTACAATACCTATAATATCATTTATATAATACATCATCAACATGATTCTAAAATAACAACCCATAATTATTGTAATCCATACACTTCAGTAATTTCCATAACATATGTTCTTCTATAGTTTAGGAGTCAAACCTTGAATTAGGGTATTGAAATGGATAATGCACATATTCCCCACAAAAAATATGTTGAACTATAAATGGTACCATAAGAAAAATAATTTTTCCCTTCTATCACAGTATTCATTTTTCATCCACAATTCATTGATCTGTACGATTCCTTTTCACACATAAAAATTTTGGGCATTCCTTTCAGACATTATTTAGGGTGTCTCTTTCCACATTTCCAATATAAAGTAAATATATCTTTCTTACCTCCATGATATCCACCATCATATATCTCAGGGAACTCTATAATCATCTACCCTAGTGATAATGACCTTTTGTTGCGGTGTAATTTTTTATTCTTATATATTGATAACTTATTATGAATAAGAAAAATTTCACTAACTATAGTTATTTTCCCATTTGTTTTCTCATGATCACCACATTTTCCATAACATTTGATGTTATCACGACCCATTCTGGTCTCTTCAATTAACTGAAATTAAAAATTATAGTGTGATCAATAATATTCATTTTTTTAAATCAAAACATATTATATTTAACCTAGGCCATGCTTTTTATTATAAATTAAAATCATTCAAAATTGTTTACGAATAAAATGTGAATCAACCCATGAACATTCCCCTAAAGTGTAAAACTAGTTGTTCTTTAAGGTAACACTCACCATTCATCTGAATAATTGTTATGATATATTAGAATAACTATTTATAGGGTTATTACCCCTAAATGAAAATGTGTGAAAACTATGTCCAATTTTATAATTCCAGAAAGGGATATAATGATATAAAATACATGTAATTTCTACCCCTAAAAAACATTTGGATATTATCCTATACAATGAATTATGATCAAATCCAATCATAGGGTTATGCTCCCCAATATTTTTTTCTCTAATTCCAGTTACAAATGTTTCGATAAACCATCCAAAATTTTATCTTTAATGACCCCGACCCGAGTTGCCTAGAGATAGTTATTACTTTATGAAATTGGTCCCAGATACAATGAATCACATATATTAAGAATGGATTCATTTATAATTTTGGAAAACTAGAGACAACCATTTTTCCCATTTCATATAAAAAATATAAAATAGTAAAAGTTTTATTATTATGCATCCTTAAACACATTCAAATATTATTTATTCATAAGAAAGGAAAATAAAAGAAATAACAGTGATCAAAAATACTTATTAAGGTTTTAATATAATAGATTTTATCTTAAATTAATTAGTTATAATAAATACAGGAAAATAAATAAATGAAGGCACATTCCATTATATTAATAACATGAGCTTGCAGACTAAAATAGTAGGAATAAATGATGATCAAATAATACCATATTACTAATCATATGAGATTGAATCACATCCATGGATATCATAACTATTAAAATAATCTCATTTAAATTAATAACTATCCTCATAATGATTGAATTAATAATATTGTACATCATAATCCTACAATTAAAGACCCATTCTAAGAAATCTTATATAAATGGGTAAGGCCTCGGCCAAATACCCAATGTATTCTATCTCATGTGACCTAGTGAAACATCGGGGGGATATAGTGGTCCCTACGAATCACCTACAAAATCCAATGATTTTATCATATTAAAATTTATAATATAAATTCAATATAAAATTACCATAAACATTCTTATTGAATACTAGGATACAAAATGATAATATTTCCCTAGTCAAACTTATCATAAACTATAAAATTAAAGAATAAGGATGGCATCACTACATCATGTCACAAATAAAGAATAAAAAGGGGTACATCTATTGATGAGTAGAAATACCAAAACGTTATCAATAAAACAATTATTGAGGAAAAATACACTTATCATTTTCAAATCAACATTTAATATCTAAAAATATCTATATCATTAGGGAAAATATTTTATTTTAAAATAACATTTCAATATAGTAAAGGATTTTATAAAGCATTGAGTGGTCAGAATGAAAAGAAATTTAATTCATCATATATAAGATAGAAAAAAATCCTTTCACATTTTTATAGGAAAATAAAAAAGAACCACATTCCGAAAATGGCAGGGACATTTATTTTAAACAATTTTATAAAATTAAAACATTAGAAATTTATTCATAATTAAAATTTTGTAGAATAGTCAAAATATTATTTAAAACATTTTAAAGAAAATATAAATATAAGAAAATTATTTATGAATGACTAGAAAAAAATTAATTTTTCTATATAGAGACTAATCCCATATTTTGAGAAAGAAATCAGAAGAAAATGAAAGGGAAAGAATATAATTTTTAGAAATAACCATAGGAGAATAAAATATATTGGGTATTATAAAAAAAGATCACATAATTTCCAAAAAGATACATAAACACAAACAATGTCAAAAAATGATGATATTTTTAAATAAACCTTTACCTAAGAGATTCATGATATAAAATTCCAAAGGGAATTATATATACTGTATAAAAGAAATAAGTGGTGAGTATGACATATGTCTCACATAAGTAAAAGTGAGAGAACAAATCTTACATAGTGATTAACTTCCACTTTATGGGTCCAAACCTGTTGTATAATAAATATATAGTTAATATAAATCATATAATATATATAATAACTTATATTATTCACTTTATACCTTTTATCAAACATTTTTTAACATCACTATTTTTGGTGATAATTTCTTCATTTTTCAAGTTTGTTTTGGTTATGTTGTTTAATTCCTCATAGTTAGATCATGGTTTAATAATATTATGAATATTAATCATGATATAAATATAATATATGATCATTATGTATATATTTATTTTCATCCATAAATTATATATATATAAAAATGAATCACATCATTTATGAAGATAGTTGGTTGTACGTATTAATGAACATTGTTTCCAATGTTTTACGGATGCAATGAAAGAAAGGTAAATAATATTTAAATTTTATAAATTTATTAATATTTTATATATGTCATATGTATTCATTAAATATATCCTTATTACTGTTCATGTAAATAATAAATGTAAAATAAACCGTATTGCTTATTGGAGGTGGTATTCCATATGTACAAGAAATTGATGCTATTGTTCTCCAACCGATTCAACGGTATGAAGGAATATGATATTATAATTTAAGAATAATATTTATGTTCGAAATATTAATTAATTTCATTATATATTTGTCAATTACCATCCATGTAAAGTGGTGATGAAAAACGAAATACACCGCTATGTGGAGTTGATAATTCATACATACAGATGAGTAATGTTTTTTATTCTCTTAAGATGGAAAATATATGGAAAATTATTTTAAAATAATAATAATAACATATCAGTATATTAATTACAATTTAATTATTTTTATTTATTATAATAATATAATAAAATGAATTATAATATCTAAAACCCTTGAAATATTTAGTAAAGACAATTACCTCTTCTTTGGAAGACTTCTTTTAGATATCATATTACGGGACCTAAGGTTGTACTTATAGAAGGTAAATATCATCGATAACATAGATAAAATAGTTTATAATATTATATTTTAGTTTTTGGTTTAGTTAGGTTGCTCAATATGGTGTGAAGAAACTTGATAAAGGGTGTTTTTATAAGTGAGGGGAGGTGCATTCTTGGAATTTCATAAAGTAATAAATTAATTTGAATTATTTTTTATGTAAAAATGGATATAAATTGATTTAATTATAATATAATATGATTATTTGTCAAAATATTCCAATCTAATAAAATTTGGTCAATTTTTTCTATGTTTTAATCCAAATATATTAGTTTTAACTCCCTAGTGACCATTTCGACAATTATTAAAATACTTAAGTTTTAAACCCTTTAAGGGGCATGAATGTTACCATAAAAAAACAACCATAAATGGTAAATCACTCATTTTTTAAATAATATCCTATTAATTTTTTTTAAAATAATAAATTTTCTTATTTTTTATCATTTTTTTAAAAAATTATTAATAAATAGTATTCATTTCATTTTGACACTATTAATTAAATATAACTATAAATACATTAATAAAATAGGTAATTCAAATATAATACTTCCAACATCCGTAACATGTCATATATAAATATATATATATATATATATTAAATTAATTTATTTCATTAACCCATTAAAATTATGTCACTGTTAAAATTTTTAAAATCATTTAACTACTTCAATTAATTGAATAAATATTATGTGGCTATTACGTAAGAATTTAGAGAAACTATTTCCTCATTAAAAATATGAATAAATTAATACGATAATAAAAAAACATTTATATTTCCAATACCTATTTATAACTAAATATATATTTTTTATCCTATTATTATCATTAAAATATAATAAAACAAAGATAATAATATTTTCTTCTTTTCTTTAAATTAAATAATATAAAGGTAACAAATAACTTACAAATAGAAAAATTCATATATTTGAATAATTGATTGGTATGGATTAAATTAGATCATTAAATTAAATAATTATAAATGTTTTGGTCCTTTTATTGCATATAATATTATTTTGACCCTTAATTATACAATTTTCCCTTATTGTGGTGACAATTATTTACTATGGTAATAATTCATAATGATCCAAAATAAGAGGGAACTCATTAAACAATTCTATCATCATTATTCCAAATTATGAATTTCATTTTCAAATATCCAATTTTTTAAAGAGTCATTACTTAATTTAATATTAAATAACAAATTGCAATGGAAAATAGTTTTTCAGAAATATTTATTTTTAAGTAAAAAACGTTTTTATGCATAATTCAAACATAAATTGATTATAATGAACTAAATTCTATTATTAATAATATAATTTAAATAATTAAAATTTTAAACCACTAAAAAAATAACCATTAAATTCCTCAAATAAAAATATATTTTTTTATAAGAAAATAATTTTTCACTATTGTTTTGAAAATGAATCTTCTGATAAAAATTCGAAAAAAAAATCACACAAATATGTTTTTGTATACATATTTAGAAAATGTTATTATTTATATTACATAAAATTTATTAAAATCCTATATATTATTTACAGTATTCTCTGAGAAAAACAAATAATTTTTTTTGAAGAAAATGGTTTTTTTCAGGATTTAACTGACAAATAATAAATAGTGCTTATTTCATAAGAATTTATCAATAAATAATTATTGATTATAACTATTATATATTTGTAATAATAATCTTAATCCTACACATACTTTTCGATTCAATGACATGGTTATAACATTCATATTTAATTAATAGTATTTTTTCTTCATTTAGGATCGGTACTATGTGTCGTATATGCTATCAAACAAAGTGTTGTTTTCTAATATCAGGTTGTTAAAACTATAGAACCTTAAGTGGTTTAGAAAAAACTCACTGGAACATAGTTTCTAACATTCACCTGTTGGTAGGTAAGGCATCGAGTGATAAACTCAACAACATTAATATTCATCCATGGACACCAAAACTAACACAAATTATCATGGTAAATAATTTTATATCATGGTTGTTGCATAAAAGGGGTTTTATAACACCTATTTTCATAGTTTTACTAGCACCATCCATCTTCCATAAACCATCTAATGATCCACACCATCATAAAAGATATCAATATTATGTTCTATGTATATCTCTTCACAAAAGGCCTCACAATATATATCTTCAAACCGTACTTCTCAGATTAACTAAAAAAGATGTGGGGTTTAGTCCATCGACTAAAGATGCAACACTTAACCAATATCCATTAGGATCAAATTAAAATATAAAAAAATATCTAAAACCTCACTCAACTACTTAGAATGGTATTTTTTTATATGTTAATGTTTCATCACATTCACTTTTTTATGAGTATAGACTATCTCAATCACATTGTCCTGCCTGAACCCTAACCATTTCCTCTACACCATGATATGATCCTACTATGAGAATATATACCCAATTATCTAATTGTCTTAATAGATGATAAATCACTCTCCTATTAAATAGTTTTCCACATCTTCAAGGGAAAAAACACCATCTCCTTATACAAAATTTGTGTCAAAGAAGTTATGCTCATGGGGCCTCAACTATCAAGACCTATAAAATATCACTTATTTTATCTTCATCAAAATGGATACAACCCCATGTCTAGAGGTATTGTAGAATACCACATACTCAACATCCTCCTATGGAAATCTCATGATGGGGAAACTCATTAACCTCTTTGGAAACTCTAAAAAAAGCATTCTGATACATTCTATGTCCACATGAATTGATACCCTCGTTAGGTTAATGAATTCATACGTATTATTATCCTAGAGAAATAGATAATTAATCTTTTATAATAATTTGGGAACCCATGAAATCCCCACAACTCATTTATGCTTTTGGGGTCTCTAAATACAGAACATGCTTGATCTTTACTGGGTCCACTTATACTCCCTCATCCTTGATGACATTACAGAGAAGTTATACCATTAAAATCCAAAAATAACATTTTGTGAGATTCCAATATAACTGGTTCAATTCAATTATGTGTAGAACCATCCCCAAATTTCTCATGTATGTGAAATTAATTATGACAAAGGGAATCACTGAGAAATCATAGTGACCTTAATATTACAATAAACACTCTTTTATAACATCATTCACTAGAACCTGGAGCTTGTGATAACCCGACATAAGGTTAGAGAACCATCTCTCCCGTTTTGATTGTTCAAAGAAGTCACAAATTCTGAAAAGTGGATACTTACTCCTCATTGTCACCCTATCTGGTGGAAATAGTCCTCACATAAGCTCAATATCATATATTTCTTATTTTTGAACAATACTTGGTCTTCCTAAGGAGACCCATATTTCCTAATGTATCCTTTTCTCTATAAAACTTCTGAATTGACCCTTATCTTTCATATCTATGTGAGAGCCATCAGATATACCGACACTACTATCAGTGTGGTCTAATGTTGATATTTTATGTGTAGATCGATAATTAGAGGAGGTTGTAATCCTGTAATGTCCTTAGGTAATATATTCACATACTCCTCTACCTCTACAGGAAACTAAATGTTTATAATTTCTTCTACTCTCAAAAATATATAATTTAATTGATATTAAAATAGTTTAATCTTCTTACTAATGATCGAAACCTAATCTTCTTAATCATAATTCTTACTAATTTTGTAAAATTTCACCTCATTATATTGAACACACAACAACCTCCACTATTTATAAGCAAAATATGTATGAAGTTTAAAGAATCAATCCATAATGGGAACAAATTATGGACTCATCACCACTACCAATTGATCTCGTACAAATCTACTTCCTCAAAGATGCAAGTTAAAATTTCATGCTAAAGGATTTAATAGAAACTCTGAGTATCAAACGGGTTGAATCAAGCGGAAAAATTTCCCTTTGTTTACTAAAACTATAGTTGATGTGGAGAAAATAAATATCACACCTATGATCTTAGCCAAAGAATCTGTGTCATATGACTTCACTATATAAAGAAATACATTCCCTTACATAGTTTCTCTATACATATATGTATCATGATGACATCATAGATTATCTAAATGGCCTTAAATATACAATTCAATTGTAACACATCATGTAAAGTCCGTTAAAATGAGGCATTATTGATAAGCATATCATCGTCATGATCATATGAATGTCTCCTAGCTAGCTGTCTATGTGGTGGAATCATGTGGCATAACATGATGTACCATTGTCCAAGATAATATATGAGGAACTGAAATAAGAAGGACCTAAAAACAAAAAAACATTCCTATATGATAGATGTGGTATTATTTTTACAAAGACTAGTACCTATATGTACTTGGTTAAAAATTAGATAATAGGAGACATAGTGAATTGATACTTTGGAAACTACACAATTACAAGTTTCCCTTTTATGAGAGACGAACTCAACGCACCTTAAGACTATTTCCCTAGTTCCATAACCATAACATCACAATAGTACTATATCCACTCTAAAATTCTTATACAACCACATTTGATGTAACTTTTTAATTAGCTGGACTATTGGGGCCAACCTGTCTAAAAATAAATCAGGTGCGACACCCGAATTCTACATCAAAAAATATGGCAGTAGGTGACTAGTGCTTTTATGAATATCGCACACATGAGAGGCTTTATCTAAATATACTAGTACTCATTCAGACACCTCCAAAAATCAATATAATTTAGAATGGTTAAAAAATTAATAGTTTAATGGAATTAATAACCACCAATCCCACATTAATGTATCCAAAATAATATAGAAAATGAAAATTGGCCCAATACAGGCCCACCCATACTGCAATGAAGTTCAAACTGCCAATAAAAGTTGACTATTACCAGAATAAAACATCTAGAACTATCCATGGTCCATTTATCATACTAGATCCACTTAATCCATTTCTTACCAGAAATCTGTCGAAAGGAATATCATTTTATTAAGACACTACACATATGGAAACAATCCTATGAAGGTATGGGTATAAACATACCATATAAAAAACCCCCAATATCACCAAAGATAAATCATCAAAGATAGAGTCGTCTCTAAGTCACCAACAATAGGAAATAAAAAAAAAGATAAAACTTATATGCTCAATGGAAGACACTAAGTCTCATAGTAAGGTAATGGTCGCATTTCAACCCCATGGATTTTCAATATGTGATTAAACGTAACATTTTCATGTTTCAGGCATAATGGAAGTAGGAAAATGGTGGGGCCCAAAATTGATTTTTTAATGTTCAATGATCAATATGAGATGTACATGCTTATAAACACCGAGTTCAATGGAATTTAATCAAAGAAGAAAGACAACATGAATCATGATAGACCCAGAGAGAGAAGACCATCAATTATTATTTTTAACAAATTTTATTAAATAAGATTTACAAAGATGGAATTATTTCATTGTTTATGGATATGGTAAATGATCTGTGATGCACTGTCATTATGTAGTACGAGTCATGTATAGATTTCCAATATAAATGATCTGAACATGTTCCATGAATCTAAAGAAGTTGTCAAAATAATCTCTGGGTACTAGTATGGTAGATCATTGTGCATGGGTTGCCTTCCTTTGATCACTATGCTAATTGATTCCAATGAATTATCCTTGTTCTGGTGGAGGAATTTTACTCTCATTTATTGGGAGCAATCATGGAGAAGATATATCTCAATGTATTGATGGAATTATATAATTCTATTATGCACAACCCAAAAATGAATTGTTATATTGAGAAAATAAAATAACTACTTCTATATATATCTAGGGTTAAAATATTTTAATTTCACATGTGACCATAATTATTTACATAAATTTAGGGAAAACCATAGGTCAAATAATAATAATAATATTATTATTATTATTTCTTAACATGGCCTTCACTTTAGAATTAAAGTTAAATATTATTTAATCTAATAATATTCATTAGTTATTATTTTATTAGAAAACTTGATATCCCAGTTCATTAGTACTCTATAATATTTATCAGACTGTGAATAATGTCTATTTATTTATCAAATAAACATTGCTACATTATTCTCCAATAAATAAATAAATATTATATTTATTAAATATAAAATAATTATTCATATGAGATCAATAATACAAGAATAATTATTTTACCACACGAGGGAATAATATTTAGTCAAATTGTTAAATAATAAATAATAATATATTGTTTAACTCAGATTCTAGATACACCTAGTGTGTGACCTTCTAGGCCCCATTCTCAGTGGAATTAGGTGAATCAACCTAATTCTGTGGTTAGTGTCTAACAACAGCCCAAGGAACCTATAGAGAAATAATTTAACAACATAATGAAATTTTACCTTATATGGATTCTTATTTTTTAACATTATCCCTTTATCATGATATCCCTAATAAAGTATGTGGCATTACTGTTCCATCAACGAAAATGTTCGATTTCTGTTTCTTTGACTTTCTAGAAAATCATGTTTCATATCGAACAAAATGTCCATGGATTTTTTAGTCTATATAATTTCCATCAAAGGGCCTAAGATATTGCCATCCATTAAAATAGATGGGACATATCCATTCTCACATTATTTATTAATACTATATTACTCATGATGCACCCAATATATCCTACCTCAACATGAACATATGTCATCAAGGTTTTTTTCAATACATAAATGTATGTGACTCATAATATTCTTTAATAATAATCTTATAGTCTACGGATCAATACACCTGTTCGAAAATAAGAATATCTATGGAAAATTGAAATGCATGTTTTCTACTAGAAGGTCTCAGTCTCATAATATATTACTAGATATTACCAAGGGTATACAAAATTTGAAGGTGCCTCAAAGTTCCATGAGTCTCCACCCCTGATATCCAATATCATTTGTGTCCGTCAAATTATATCATCTGGATATAGCAAATATGTCAAATAATAGTGTCGTAGCACTTTTGGGTTCTCATCATACCTCATAAATACTATGATATTTTATCAAGATAACCAATTTTACAACATTATAACATATTTTGTCATCTCAATAAACAATAATTATATGATAAGTAGTTTATTAATATTCAAAAAAAAATGAATACATATTATCATAATGTCCATAGAATATGGTTCTAGGGATCCAAATTCAATAGACTCACACTTTCACAAGACCAAAATGAGACCAACTTTAAGTGTGCTATAACTCACATGATACACCTACTTTTTTTGAGATAGGCCTCTAGTTGAGGGTCCAACAATTTATCTTCCATGGGTACTTGAAATATGATAACATCATCCCTATGATGAAAATCAGTAACGAAGTGATACTTTCTATGTATTCATTTTCCATTGGTGTATCCTTGGATCTTTTGTAAGAGCCACTACTATAGTAATAACATTATACAACATGATAGGGTTTTTTCTACTAGGTCACACATTCATATCCTAGAAAAAGTTTATAATCCAATGGAATTCCATTGCTACATAAGAAGCAGTTATATACTCAAAATCTGCTATAGAATAAATTAAAACTTGATGACTTGAACTCTCCCAGCTCATAGTTTTTCATTAGGACAAAATACATATCCTAATTACAACTTCAGATCATTATAATCAATCTAACAACCATCAATAGTATAACCCCTGATGACCATCTCTTCATGTCCTCTTTACACAAGGAATATATCCTTAGTTTTTCCCAGATACTTAAGGATAGCCTTAATAGCAGTCCAATGATGTTCTCTTAGATATTATTGGTATCTTCCAACCATGATTAATGCATAGGCAATATAAAGTCTAGTACATAACATGACATACATGATTGATCCTGTAACGACCCACAATCTCATTAATGAATATTCCTCTAGATCTAATTAGATGACTTATTATGTAAAATGGTTATATAAAATATGCACTTCTTTGATATTATGTTTTTGGATTTAAAAATATTGTTAGGCATTGTGAATGTTGTTGAAATAGACGTTAAAAAGTGATCAGATGATTAGTATAAATATAGTGTTTTAAGAAATACAATTTAATCAAAAAAGGAAGCGATGGCCTTATCCAGTGGAATTGCTCTCTATGAATCCCATTTGTCAGATATCGACAAAGAGGTGGCTTTATTGGTCTTCTCCCTTGACCAAGCCCAGTATGAGCTTCCACACATTAAGTTTCAGTAGAACCACCTATGGGAGAAGTAGAAATTGATAGAGATTACCACCCGAGCAATGTTATCCAAGTCACCACAAGAGTATGCCATAATCACACACCATACCCTTTTTTATTATGCGATTGTTATAAGGGGTTATGTAACAATACTCTAGCACTAATATTATGATCATTATTTTTGTATATAGAATATACATTCATTTTATTAGTGTTACATTGTAAATAGTTTTTATTGGAAAAGTAGCATTTTTTAGTTAATAATAAATTAAGATATTATTTTTTAATAAATTAATGGATTTTCTAATTAATTAATATTTAATCAAATATTATCCCTAAATTTATTTTTATTAAATATAAATGATCGTATAATTATTATTAATGCATTTGTGATTTTTATTAAGCCTTGAAAGCCATTTTTGTCCAAACCCATGATTCTTCGATAAAATTTTGTTATTATTTTACATGTAAACATTCACATATTTATAAAATTATTTAAATAAAATGAATACTATTTTTTGAATCAGGATGTTGAAATTATCTAATAATGAATTTTTCATAATTTTTTGAGACAATCAACCTTTTGGGGAAAATTTAAATACCGTTTAAATATATATTGTGTTTTATGACATCATAATGAACCAATAGTGTTGAAATAAAATACTATAATCATTATTTTCAGAAAATATATGATTTACCATTAATATAATGTTATTTTGGGTTCATTTGATTTATTTTACAAAACTTTAGTCAGTCCTTCAAGAGTTATAAAACGTTTTAACTTTTTAAATTGATTTCTTTGAGAGGGTTACTCACCTCCACATAAGAAATCATAATATTTTAAGAATTTAGGCCTTTAGAATTATAAAATAATGTTTTTCACATCCCTTTGGAAAAAAAATGGGCAGGTTTGTGGTTTTTATTAGTTTAATGTGTGTTATCCCGAACCTAAATAATAAAGAATTCCCTCTCTTTTCCTATATAAACCCACCCCGGATCCCACTACCTCTTCACTCAAAGTATTTGGAGGTCGACAAACCTCTACCCTCCTCTCTCAAGAATATCCAATGGAGACCCAAGCTCCCAATAATACTTTCTCAATCACCTCCCAAATCATTGGGATCACACTTCCAAGTAAGGGATTTCTCCCTTTCTCATTTTTCTCCAATGTTCTTTAAGTTGTTATTCCATTTTATTTTCAATTTAAAATGTTTGGATATGATTTATAACCCCCCCCATACATCCTTCTTTATGTTTTAATGATGTGATATACAATTCTATTTCATTAATTCATCCAATGAAAACTCTTTACCATGCCGAAATTCTGTAATGAATTTTTCTCTCCTCATTTACATTCAAGCAATTATTTTATATTATGAATATAAAATTCCATTATTTATTTTTGGAAATGTATATATATTAAACACATACATTATATTTAATGAACATATTAATAGACACCCCTTTCTCTCTCATAAACCATTTTTATTAATTCTTAAGTCATGTAGTTATGTTTCTGAAATTGAGCATCAATTTTCCTAGAAAAATTCCTTGTGTTTTAAATACCATGCCCATTTCTCTATCAAGGATAATCACCATTATGCACATTTACATATATATTATAGAGTTTCATGTATGAATTATACATTCATTTATCATGTAATAAATTGTGATCTTTAATTATTCCATGTTTTATGATCCATGATTCACAATTATGCATGAAAT
Source organism: Viscum album (assembly GCA_963277665.1). Lineage (NCBI taxonomy): Eukaryota > Viridiplantae > Streptophyta > Magnoliopsida > Santalales > Viscaceae > Viscum > Viscum album. The sequence goes on from OY728156.1 coordinate 104,092,139, forward strand.
GATATGTTAAACATGGGTGCGCCCAGATAGTGATCCAATGCATTGGGTAAAGATTAGTATCATTATAAGTCAAGTGAAATGAGGGTTTAATCATGATAATTCATGTTCAATTTTGGTTTACACGTTATCCTTGTTTAATGATACTTGGCTCATGATAATACCATGTTAAGTGTTGGTGCCACATTTCCATGTTGTGATAATCATGTTTAATCATTCCTTTATGATCATGATTTTTTATGCTCCTTTGATATAAATATTTCCTAAATTGTATTTTATTTTTCATGTTTTTCCTTGATTACTCACTTACCGGGCTTTATAGCGAACCCTTTTCTTAAGCATGTCCTCATGTTATCCCATGTAATGCTATGTATGAGGGAATATATTTGTCAGTAAAGGAAGTTTTAAATAATGATTGTGAGTTTCATGTAATAAGTCATTATGTAATGTTTCTAATCCCCAAATACACTAAACGATTCTGTCATCCATGATGTATCAAATAAAGTGTTTATTTAATAAATAATGTTTAAGTGTGTAATAAATAATAGGTTTTCATAGTTGGTATCAAAGGATAGGTTTAGTTATTTTTTGGATTAGGATTAGAAAATCCTAGAGAATCTTTAGATTAATACTAATTATAATATACACATACCAAAATTTTGGGGAGTATTGAGTAAGTGGTTTATCAAGAAAATACACCCCCGTCTGGATACGAGTAGGTAGAGGTGACTCTGGCACTGATGTACCTAGGAGTGAAAAATCCGACAAGGAGTTTCTGGCTTGACCTGGGGTATCCTAGTACATGATAACAGACCTCTGTACACTATCAGTTACAACACTCCATGGTGAAATTATTAGGTAAATCAAAAATCAAAGCATGAACCATTATTAAAAGAATTTAAAAAAATCTACTAAGAATATATTTTAGAATGTATATCATGGATAACATAGATTGAATCCTATATATTCATAACATAATGAAATAAAAGTTTTTTATAAGTCATATGTTTTGTCCTTTGATTACCATTTATGTGTTACCCTTAACATTATTTTTATTCCTGCCAATGGCTAGTAATAAGAGGACTCAGGATAAAAAAATGATGTGAAGATCAATGTGATGATTATTCTAATGAGATTCCCAATCTGATGGGAGAAGGAATCATGAACATTGTCCTAATTATCTCTCATTTAACACAATATTTGAGTAGAAACATGGGTTAAGATGAAAGTTCAACCCCCCTATGAATGAACATATCTCAATTGAGAGCTTAATGAGACAATGACCTCCTAATTTTAATGAATCATACGATCTGTCAATTGCCCACCGATGGATCAAATCATTTGGGAATATCATATCCATCCTTCAATGTTATGAAAAAGATATGATACTTCTGCATTCTTATCATATGGAGGGTGAAACTGATCAATGGTATAAATTGATCAAAAATATGAAGCTTTAAAAGGATATCAAAGTATTAGAATGGAAGGATTTTCTGAATATGTGTTTCAACTATTATTTTTGTCACCCCCTCCGAATAAATATGGATGGACACTTCCTTTACCTCTAGAAAAATAATGACAAATCCATTAGAGATTATGATTAAAACAACACAAGGATTTCATGATATGCCTCCATCTTTTTTGTTACCCCCTAATGCAAGGTTGACCACTTCTTTGGTTGGATAAAACCTAGCCTACAGAAAGCCCCAGAGATCCGTGGATTCAATAGCTATATGGAAATTGAATGATGTGCCCTCAAAGTCCAAATAATGATTAAATAATATTAGAGGTATCATGGTGATAATAAGCGTAAGGTTGACTTCAATTTGGGTGTTCTGATGTATAAATCCAACAGTGATAAGAAAATAAAACCCCCTACATGCCAAAGATGTAGAAAGAAGCGCCCCTAAAATTTCTTTAAGGGGATAAATAAATTATTTAGGTGTAGAAGAAAAGTGAACCTAGCAGTTAAATGATGACAAGAAAAACCTGTGGTTGCGATAAAGGATTTGAACACTCTGTTCAACCCTCAATGCATTGTTTATTTCTTCAGTTGCAAAAACCGGGTCACCATGAAAATCAGTACCCTAATACAAGGGGTTTCAGAGGAAAAAAAATAACCTCCAAGGAAGCAAGGGTGATCCTTTTTCATTACTACCACTAAAGTGAACCCCATCAAAAAATATTGTGGACGATATGCTATATATTCATTCATGAATAGAGAATTTATTTTTTTATTCTTGTTCTATACATTCTTTTGTATCTAAAATTTTAGTAGAAGAATCCCAATACTAAAAAATTTATGAAAGTAAATGTGTTGGTGACTATAGAAAATGGAGAGATCATTGCATCCCATGAATATAACTCCTACCCTATTATAGTTTGTGGACTGAACTTCCCAGATAACCATGCCATACTCCCTCTGGTTTAATTTGATGCAATTATCATATGGATTGTCTATATTTATATAGAGCCAATATAAATTTCCATGAGAGGGAATTCACTCTCCATATAGAGAATCAACCCTCGATTCTATTAAAGTGCAAGGAGGAATATGAATCTTTTTTATCACCATTATCTCAAGAGTCGATATTACTGCCCTATGAGAATGCATATCTCACTCATTTAATTAAGTCTAAGGATGAAACCTTCCTTGAATAAATTCCTATTGTATTGGAATTCACTGATGTGTTTCCTAAGGAATTTCATGGTCTTTCTCCCAAGAAGAGATGTTGAATTATCAATTCATTTATAACTATGGCATTGCCAATATCCAAGACTCTGTATAGAATGGTTGTTGTGGAGCTTGAGTAGGTGAGGAAACAACTACAGGGGAATTTGGATTAAAGGGCTTATATGCCCAAGTGCTTCACCATGGGGTGCACTAGTCCACTTCATCATGAATAAGGATGGGTCAATGATTTTTCATTTATTATCGTGAGCTCAAAAAAATCACGATTAAGGGCAAGTATCATCTACCACAAATTGATGACTTGTTCGACCAACTGCATGGAGCACCACACTTCTCTAAGGGGATTTATGGTCAGGATTTTACCATGTAAGGGTGATGAAGATTGATATACCCAAGACTACTTTTCATACTAAATACATGCACTATGAATTCATAGTAATGCCTTTTTGACTCACTAATTATTCAGTAATATTTATAGACATGACGATTAGAGTCATTAGAAATTACCTCAAATAATTTGTGGTAGTAATTATAGATTAAATTCTAATATAATCCAATACGAAGGAGGAGTATGTGGACAATAAGAGAATAGTACAAGAGACCTTGAAAAAGGAGAGACGTTATGCGAAGTATAGATAGTGTGAGTTGTTGTTGAAGGAGGTCACATTCATAGGCAATATCATTGATAGAAATGGGATATTTGTGGATCTCTCCAGGATAGCTACAATTGAAGGATGACCAAGGACAACATCAGTAATGGAAATTCGTAGCTTCCTTAGGTTAATAGGACATTATCAGCGATTTTTGATAAATTTCCCATGATTGTAAAACCCTCTTATCAAGATAACACATAAGGGATTCATGTTTTCTTGGTTTTATGAGTGTGAAGAGAGCTTCAAGGGGTTGAAAAGAAGGATTATCATTGAACCTCATGCTCACATTACCCATGAGTGGAGACCGTTTTGTGGTATTTAGTGATGGTTTGATGAAGGTTCGAGGATGTGTGTTGATTCAGAATGACAAAGTCATTGCCCATGCTTCAAGGAAGTTGAAAGTTCGTCAGAAAAAATATCCAACATGTGATCTGGAGTTGGCTGTTGTGATCATCGCATTAAAAATTTGGTAGCATGACCTCTTTTGGGAGAAGTGTGAAATATATACGGAACAAAAAAGCCTAAAGTATATATTCACACATAAAAAGTTGAAAATGAACCAATAAAGATGGTTAGATATAATGAAAGACGATGACTGCTCGATCCATTACCACCCTAGGAAAGTGAACAAGGTGGTGGATGATCTAAGTAGAAAGTAACCAATGATTATATCATTGATGATAGTTAAAAAGGAGCTAATCTTTAATGATTTGATGAATATAAACATGAGAATATTAAATAAGAGAAAATCACAAATAATTTCACAGATGATTGATCAAACATCTCTTTTGGAAAGGTTAATGGATACTCAAAATGATGACATGGGAATTTAAAAGAAGTTGGAAACTATCAAAAAAATCATTGGATTTTAGTGTCAATATTGAAGGAATTTTGTGATCTAGGTCAAGACTATGTGTTCCATCGAATCCAAAGTTAAAGAAGGAACTTATTGATGATGCACATAGTTCAAATTCCTCCATTAACCCATGAAGACAAAGATCTATAAAGATATCCGAGAGAATTACTTGTGGGATAACATGAATAAGTACATCACTGAGTATAAATCAATGTGCCTGGTATGTCAGCAAGTGAAGGTTGAGATGTAGAAGTATAAGGGGTTGTTGAACTCATTACCCATACTAGTGTGGAAATGGGAGAATATCACCATGGAATTTGTCACCGGAGAATGAAAGAAATCCAAAGGAAACAATTCTTTCTTCATTGTTGTTGATCATCATACAAAGACTGCACACTTCATTTCTATTTGGGAGGATTTCTCACTAGATCAACTTGCACAGATATATATCAGTGACATGGTAACGATTCATGGAGTAAAATTTTCTAGTTTATTCGATCGAGATAAAAGACTCAACTCAATGTTTTGGAGGAGTCTTCAACATTCTTTGGATACTAAACTGAACATCAGTACGACATATAATCCTCAAACTGATGGACAATATGAACCGACTATTCAAATACTTGAGGACATGTTGAGAGAGTTATCAATAGACTTCAAAGGAAGATGAGATCAATATATTAGACTAGTTGAGGTCTCTTACAATAACAGTTTCCAATCAAGTATCCAAATTTCTCTTTATGAGGAACTGTATTGGAAGAGGTGTAGAACACTAGCATGTTGGAATGAAGTTGTAGAGATAAAACTCTTAGTTCTGGAAATTGTTGAAGAAATGGTGGAGAAGGTTAAGACTATCCAGAAGCACATTAAAGCTAACCAGGGTTGACAAAAGTGTTATGCTGATAATTGTCGACAAGACCTAGAGTGTGACGTTGGAGACATGGTATTCATGTGTATATCATAGTGGAAGAGAGTAATGAAATTTGGTAAGAAGGAATGCTTAGTCCAAGTTAAATTGGATCTCTTGTGATCCTTGATCACATTGGAGTAGTGGCATATCAACTAGAACACCTACTGAACCTATCTCAAGAATATGATGTGTACCATGTATCACTCTTGAGAAAGTACATACATGACCCATCACATATAATCAATCTAGAGGTGGTACCTTTGGAGAATGACCTCTCATATGATGAGAAGCCTATGAAAATCTTAGATCGTACAGAAAAATTTCTACAAAATAATACAATGATCATCGTGATAGCGTTGTGGTGAAATCACATGTTTGAAGAAGAAACGTGGGAATCAGAGGAAGTGATGAAGCTGAGTTACCCGCATCTATTTTATGGTGGGAAAAAGAAATTTCAAAGGTGAAATTTCTTAAGGGTGAATATTGTAACAACCCAAACATTCATTAAATAAAATTCCTCATGATGTTATTAAATGTCTTATTATCTAAAATGGTTATATAAAATAAAGAATTCTTTGTTTTTATGTTTTTGGATTTTAAAATACCGTTAGGAATTGGGCCTATTGCTGTTATATCCATTAAACAGTGATCAGATGATTAGTATAAATATAGGGCTTTAACAAATCTAATTTACTAAGACAAAGGAAGCGATGACCTCACCCAGTAGAATTTCTCCATACAAAGCCCATTTGTCAGAGCTCGGACAAAAGGTGACATCATTGAGATTGGATCATGAAAAATCCATATCCGATTTTCAACATGTTATGCTCGAGTGGAACCGCCTATGGGAGAAGTGGGATTTGATAGAGATCACCACCCGAGCGATGTTATCTAAGCCACCCTAAGAGTCTGTCACCGTCACACACCATACCCTTTGTTATTATGTGGGTGTTATAAGGGTTTATGTAACAAGACCCAAGAACTATGATTGTGTTCCTTATTTTTTATAAAAAATATACATTTATTTTATTAGTGTTACTTTGAAAATAATTTTTAACAAAAAATAAAATTTTTTAGTTAATATTCAATTAAGAAATATATTTTGATGAATAAATTTATTTTTGAAATAAATAATTTTTTAATAAAATATTATCACTAAAATACTTTTTATGAAATATAAATGATAGTATAATTATTATTAATATAATTGTGATTTTTATTAATGTTCAAAAGACGGTTTTGTCAAAACCCAGTAATTTATTTATAAATGTCATTTTTCATTTTAAAAGTAAAAATTCACATACTTAAAAAATTATTTAGATAAAATGAATACTAATTTTGGAATGTTGATGTTTAAATTATAAAATAGTGAATTTTTCATAATTTTATAATACAATTGAATTTTTGGGAAAAAAATTAAACACCGTTTAAATATATAATCTGTTTTTTGACATCATAATGACCCAATAGTGATGTAATAAAATAATAAAAACATTATGTTCATCCAATATAGGTTTTATAATTAAAATAATTTTGTTTTGTGTTTGTTGGATTTATTTTACAAAACTTTAGTGGACCCTTTATGGGTTATAAAACAATTTAACTTTTTAAATATATTTTCATGAGAGTGTGACTCACCTCCACATAAGAAATCAAAATATTATAAGATGTTTGGCCATTGGCCTTATAGTATAATTTTTTTCACCCCCCTTTGGAAAAAACCATGGGAAAAAACCATGTGATGGTTTGTGGTTTTGATTAGTTTAATGTGTGGTGTCCCAAACATAAATAGAAAATAATTCCATAACTTTTCTTTTATAAACCCACCCATGTTCCCATTTCCTCTTCACTAAAAATCTTTGGATATCTACCAAAATCTTACCTCCTCACTCTATAATCCACCCAAATAACACCAATCTCTCATGAAGCCTCTCTCAAGCCCCTCCCAAGCCTTTGGGATCACCCTTCCAAGTAAGGGATTTATTCCTTTCTTGTTTTTTTCCAATTTACATTAAGTTGTTATTACCTTTTATTTTCAATTAGAAATGTTGGGGATTGATTTTGTACCTCCCCCATACATACCTATTTATGTTTTAATGGTTATATACCCCTTTCACTCTCATTAATTTCTTCCATGTACACCTATTACCATGTGAAATTCCGTAATGAATTTCTCTCTCATCATTTACATTCAAGAAATTATTTTGTATTATGAATCTACAATTCCATTACATATGTTGGGACATGTATCTATATTACCCCCTTAATTTCCATTTCATTTAAATATGATGAGACACCCTTTTCTCTCTCATCAACCATTTTTATGAATTCTTATGTCATGATGTTATGCTGCCAAAATTGCACTATTATTTTCCAAGCCAATTTCATTATTTCCTGAATACCATTCAAATTTCTCTATCAAGGGTATTCAACTTTATGACAAATTACTTATTTATAAAAAGTTTCATGTATGAATTCAAAATTCCCTTATCATTTAATAAAGTATTATCTTAAATGATTCCATGTATTATGATCCATGTGGCACACTTATGCGTGAAATAAAATGTTTAAGAAGGGTGCACCCTGATAGCATTCCAATGAATTGGGTACAGATTATTATCATGATACATCAAGTGAATTGAGGTTTTAAGCATTCTAATTCAAGATCAATGAGGTTCTAATCATGCTACATGAGCAATTATCCTTATATCATGCTAATACCATGTTAAGTGTTGTTTCCACATTTCCATGTTGAGATAATACTTCTTTATCATGACTTTATGTACATGATTCTTTTATGATCTGTTGATATGCCCATTTCCTAACATGTATTGTATTATTAAAGTTATTCCTTGATAACTCCCTCACTAGGATTTATAGTTCACCCTTTTCTTATGCATGTCCTCAGGTTATCCCATGCAATGCTAAGTATGAGGGAATGTAGTTGTCATGTAATGAATGTGTTCAATAAAGATGTTGTGTTTCATGTTTTAAGTCATTATGTAATATTCCTTAGCCCCAAATACACTATACCTATAAATATTAAATGTTGTATAAAGTGAAAATTTTATGTAATAAATTATTTTTATGTGTGTAATAAAGATCAGGGTTGTCATAGATCATACCATTGAAGCGTACGAGATCATACTCATTCTCCCGTTATCTTATTATGTATACAGACACATTTTTTAAATAAAAGATATTAACCAAATGAAACTACAAATAATCCCCTCTTGTATTACTCTATACCAAATATCTATAGTATTTGGTCAATATATATAATTTGACTTACTCCAAGAAAACACTTATATCTTTCAAGAGTGATCTTGATCCCTAGAATATAGGATGTTTCACCTAAGACTTTCATGGAGAAACATTTTTTAACCTACCCTTAATATACTACTAGAATGGTATTTTATTTACAATAAGTAATATTTCATCCATATATAATAATAGGATAATGACCTCATTTTTGATAAACCTCTTGTAAACACACTAGTGACAATAATTCTTAATAATACAAAATTATTTTATATAGTCATCAAATTGAATGTTCCTTGACTTAGATACTTCATTCAATACATAAATTGATATATTCCACTTGAAAATCCTTTATTCATCACATATAGTCAAGAACCCTAATAGTTGTGTTATATAGACATCTTTTTAATGGGTACCATTATGGGTTGTTGTTTGAACATGAATCTTCCAAATATAAAAACCATGGTAAGCTATTATGGAATGTAGAATTTCGATGTATATAAACATGGAAACTCATGATAAGGATTCATCATGGTCAATTACTTGAAATTATTAAACCCATTAGCCACATATTTTTATTTATAGTTATTTACATTATATTCCATGTCAAATTTTTTCTTGAATACCCATTTTCACCTAATGAGATTTACATAAATGGGCATAATGACCAGAACCCAAAAATGGTTCTGGTACATGGAATCCATTTTATAATTCAAGGATTCTTTCCGTCTTGTATATTTTGACATCTGTGTATCCACATTTTAGGAGATAGTTTCATCATTTTCAAACAATAAAGTGTCACTATATTCAGTGATAAGAAAACCATATCTCTCTGGTTTTATTTCATATATTATTAAACTACACAGTACATGTTTTTCGATAACTACTTCTTCCATGACGACCTATGGAACTTGTTTCTTCTCTAAATCTAGTGTATCTTGAGCATCAACGTCATCAAAGTGAATCTTTCACCCACTATCCCTTTTTATGACGTTCTCCCTCTCAAGAAAGACGGCTTGTATAGGAACTTTCACTTTCTTATCTAAGTGGTTGTATAGGTAGTATCGCTTTTTTCTTAGGGTACCGTAAAAAGATACACTTTGTTCTTAGAGGTGATTGTTTATTTCTCGAGAAGGACCTAAAAAACACCTCACAACCCCATACACATATATGGGACACAACCAATTTCTTTTAACTCCATAACATAAATGGAATTCTATTTTCCACATTAGGTGGAACTCAATTTAATGTATATGACACTATTTGTATTTCATATCCCCAAAAATATTATGGATGATTTGCATGAATCATCATTTACCACACCTTTTCTAAAAAGTTATGGTTCCTCCTTTCATTAAAATCATTCCAATATGGTGTATAAGGTTGAGTTAGTAGGGATTAAAACACAAACCCCCGCAAACAGTCGATAAATTATTGGTTAAGATATTCTCAAACTCGATCTAATGAAATATTCTTTGTCGTATTAGTATGTTGATTCATTACTTCATTCATTAATTCCTTAAATTTATCAAAGGCCCTATAATTATATGTCATCATCTATACATAGCCCAGTCTACTCAATTCATCAGTAAATGTTATAATGTAATAATATCAACATCTAGCTTCAACTAAAAATGGGCCACACAAATCAGTGTCTCCCGGTCATATAATATTTTAGGCCCTTTCACCCTATCCATAGAGAGTGGTTTGGCCATATTTCCTTGTAATACATCATTACATCTATCGGGCAGTTTAGGTAAGATAAGTCTAAATAGTCATCTTAATTGATATTTTTCAAATGATTAACATTTACATGACCATATCGATGATTCCAATGTTGGTTGTTATATGAATCATGTGAACATGACTAATTATCCAGTTCCAACAATTGCTTTTCTTAAATTAATAAAAAAATACAGTTATTTAAATATGTCATACCATAACATATATTTTCCATATTAAACGAACAAATTTTATTTTAATAATTGAAAATAAACCCATCTTTATCTAGGAATGATACATAAATTATGTTATTGGTGGTTGTATGTACATAAAAACAATCTTTTAAAAAAATCCATGTTGGTAATGAAAGGTGGTAGTCACAAATGGACAGAGCATCCAACCTTGCTCTATTAGAAAATCTCTAATCAACCATACCGCTATAAATATTTTGGAATCTACTTGGTTTTGGAGTTTAGATATAGTTGTGATCCCTACAAGATGTATCTAATACCCATTGTGTAAATATGGAAATATTACACTCAATAATGAACACACCTTTATCTTCCCCAAGATTTTGTGTGTAGCTCATATTCTAGTGGCCTAGCTGTAAACATGAAAAACATATTGCCCCATTTATATTTTCTTTCCACTTGATCTTCCTATTAATGGAAGGATGTTGCTCATGATCTTTAGATAATTTATAGTCCTTGGAACCCTTTTCCTTATTATTCTTTTTCTAATTCACCATAAGGACTACATGTTTATAACGCCACATATCCTTATCCACTTGGAGAATCAGAGTAATTAGTTCTGAAAGACTCCTCTCATTATTTATCATATTGTAATTAATAATAAAGTTGAATAAGGTGTTGGGAATTGATGAAAGTATGAGATATATATATGAAAATCATATGGGAATTTAATCCATACGATTTCTAAGAATAAAATATAGCTAATATGATTGACTATATGAGGGCCATATGATGCATACTCTCAAAAAATAGTTTTAAACAATGCATTAGAGATATCATACATCTCTTTTCTCACAATCTCTTGATAGATATATCGAATGATAGAAATAATGATATAAGAATCCATATCCTCATGTTGATTCCAAATCTCATTAAACATGGATGAGAGAATAAAACATTGAACATCTATAGAATCATTCAAGTGTTTCTTATACAGTTTGTTATCTTAATCACTTGCCTCATTTATAGGTGATTTATGTTATGCTTCTTCAAGAACATTCAATTTCATTTCATGGATAATGTTGTACCAAATAGAATTTTTCCACACTTGAAAATAATTTCAAGGGAGAAGGTTTTCCTTCTCAAGTATGGATCGCAATGATATATTGGAATTATGTTTTCTTCTATTTATATTAAATAAAATGAAAATACTTTTCGTACATTATCTATTAAAAATTAGCAAAAAAAGTAAATAAATATAACATTTATTAGCCTCCCACTATTTTATCAAAACCCAAATTCCTCTCACTATTGTATTTGAAATATCATGTTTCTTAGACATCCTAGTGGATATGATCTATATTACACTTCTCTTTTCCACAACATTGGTTGGTCAAAAAATTTGGATGGTTTTACGTAGCCATTATAAATGAAAACTATGTTAAATCATAGTTCCTTGATCCACTGAGTGGACTCCCCAATATTAAAATCCTAAAATTTGATTTTCTTAACCTTTTCCTACTATTTACACTAAGTCCTAATTCAGTAGTCAACACTATATTTGAAATAAGTTAACCCCATAAAAAACATCAATTTAAAATTCCCCTATAATTGAAACCCTCCTAAATTTGTTTAGTCAATAACTTTGAACTATGGTTCGATTTTAATCGATGTTGTGGAAGGCTATACCTGACTTAATATTTTATTGAAGGATTTTTATCTTTTTATACATAAATTTACAACTATTATCTTTATCACATGATTGTTAATACTAAGTGAGGTTATTTAAGTGATTAACCATGTCTTAGAAAATATTTATGCATTTGCCAGTTTTTTTAGTTCTACCTTGCATGCATTTTAATTAATTAATTATGTGATGGTGATAAAAAATCTATAAGAAAATAACCATAATGATTGATAGAAATAAAATTACAAAAGTAGTATGATCATGAGATTTACTAATGATCAGTGTATCTAGATTTTTGTTGGCCAACTATTGACTTATGGGAAAACCACGTTGAACCGATTAAGGTTTCAGTTATAGCTTTCAAACTGTCCTCCTATGTATAAAATTGGTTTGGTTTGATCAAGGCTTTGAACATGAACAACCATCATTATCTTTGGATCTCACTCTATTACATATTTTGTTAACTCACATGAAGTAGATCAGAAAAGGGGTTTACATAAAAGAAACCATTGGAAAATAAGACCTATATAATAATAGAAGAGAAGAAACATGGGAAAATAAATTTAATTAATAATAAATTAAATGAAATCAAACACATAAATAGGTATGGTCTATGCTCATGATCATCAACATGCAACAAATTACACATTTAATAAAACTACAATTCAATCCTAAATCATTTTTATTTATGATAAATCACAATCAAAATAATTAATTATCTTCTTTAATTAATAAATTCTTCTATATTAATTATCATCTAAATTTCCATAATATTTTCATGCATTATAATTTTAATCTAATTAAATGTGTACATAAATATACCATGGAGGTAGCACGTCGAATACTCTTCTGAATCTACAAAACATGTATTATACTCGTATATAGTTTTACCATTTGTGACATATAGTATAAATGAATTCTCAATTCCTATCACGAAATGTATTATGAACTTAATGATTACATGATTGACATGACATTTCTGTCACATGTTATTTTTCAATACACATTGAGAAACAACTATAATACAACCTATACATAACAAGTAGATCTGAACATTACACAAACATTAATTAATCATTTATATATATAAATATTTATTAGAAAATATCACATGGAAGGTCCTATCAACTTAATGACCACATACAAGCATGTGTATGATGGTTTTTATAGTATAATAAATAAATTTTAAATCAACATAAATTGGTTTTAGAACAATGAATTTATAGGAGAGCTACACGGCATGTGAACCTCTCACCATGTATCATAGGCACAGACCTAGGACTTGGTGTGTAAATTGTACCTTGGAAAATTGGAGTAAATGAGATTATTTATCCAATAAACGGTGTGTTAACTCTAAGTTACATGGTCCTATGTCAGTTATGTTGTGAATGGAATATACAGACGACCTGTAACTCAATGTTACTACAAGACATGTACATGGGCTTTATTTTGTGTAATATGGTTGACCATGCACCAGGCTGGCATGATCAACATGATATGTAAGAATTAAGTACATTGTGTGTCATCAGTACACAATTATTGAGTAATTATAGAATTAACTCTTTGTGTATTGATCCCAAGTACTCAGTGTGAAACTCTTCTCACATGTTGCATACTATTGTTTTGTCTGGAAAAAATCCTTGGCACCTCTAGATGTGTTATTTGATATTATTTTAATCATAAAATTATTCATTTTGATTAGAACTTCAAGAAATTAAGGAAGAGTAATCATATATGAAAATTCAAATTAAATAAATTATAAAACATAAATTTTAATAATAAATAAAAAATGTTTAAATCAACATCATCCATTAAATAATTAGTAATAATTCTGTGACCACTCTAATACAACTTCTAGGTTTTGGGTGTAGAATATTTGTGCATTGGGTGGTGGAGAATATTGTTTATTGTTATATTAAATGATCAATCTGTGATCTATATGATGATAAAGGCCACATTCAAGGGAATTGGATCAACAAAGACCTACAACATGAATCATGTTAGAACCATAGAGAGAGGATTATACCATATTATTTATAAATAATTTAATAAAATAAAAATTTTCATGAAGCAATTATTTATTCATGAATGGATCTGGTAATATATTTATGATTCATCATCATTGCGTTATACGAAACATTTACAGATTCCCTATAGCGAAGATCCACACATATTTCACGAATCTCCTGACACCACTAAAATAATATCCTAGTGCTAAAATGGAAGATCCTTGCACTTCTGTCATCCACCATTGATCACAATGATAATTGATTAAAAGTCTTCTCCTTGATCTGGTAGAGTAATATATCCCTATATTCTTATGAGAGATCTTGGAGAAGAGAGATCTGAATGGATTGTGGGAATTCTCTAATAACATTTCACACAACCTTTAAAATTGATTATTCTGTAGAGAAAATAACATAACAATGTTTATATATTACTAGTGTTAAAATAAAATAATTACATATGTTCCCTTCAATATTTATTTAATCCAAGAGAGAATATCATATCAAATAATAATAATAATAATATTGTTTCTCAACATGCGCTTAATAGGAAAAAAATAAAAAACATTACTCAGTAAAATAATATTTATTATTTAATATTTTTTCAATGAACATAAAATATTGACTCGCCATTCCTCCACAATATTCATAAGACCATCAACAATGTCTATTTATTTATTATATAAATACCACTACATTATTTTTCAAAAAATAAATAAATATTATATTTACTAAATAAGAGATATATATTTATATGCGATCAAGATTTAATGAATGATTATTAAACCAAATTCCTGAATAATATTTATTAATATTGTTTAATAATAAATAATTAAATATTATACAACTAAAATTATGTATATGCTTACTTTGTGACCCTCTATGCCTAGTTCTCAGTGGAATTTGGAGAAGTATCCTAGAGTCAAAGGATAACATCTATAAACAAGCCAAGCCCCCTATAGAGAAATAATTTTATACTGCAATGACATGTTACCGCATATGTATTCTTACTATGTAATATAATCCATTTATCATGATATCTATAATCAAGAAGGTTTCATGTTCGTGTCATCCACAAAAGTTTCTGATGCAACTTTTATAGATTTCCCAAAAAATTAACATTCATATTGAAAACTATGGATATGGATTTATTTATATAAAATAATTTCCAACAAAAGGCCTAAGATATCATATTCCATTAAAATAGATGGGACATATATTTTCTCTCATTATTCATTAATGCAATATTACTCGTGGAGCACCCAATGTATCCTACCACTCCACAAACATATTTCTTCATTTTTTTATCAATACATCAAACCGCATGAATCATAGAAATCATTAATAACAATATTAATGTCTAAGAATCCATCCACACAACCACAAAGAGTAATAACAAATGACACAGATAAATTTGGATTTATAACTAGTGGGGCTCATTCTCATAGTATACTAATGAATATTACCATGGGTGTACACCATGAGAATGTTACCCAATATCCCATGATTCTCCACCCCAGATAGCATGTATCATTTTATCTCCTAAAATTTTATCATCCAGCTGTTGAAAACATATTCAAGAATAGTGTCATAGAACTTCTAGGTTCTCATCATAGAGCATAAAACTTTTGAAATATTGTGAGACAACTAATTTTAGAACATTATCACATAATATATCATGTATAAGAACAATGATGATGTTATAATTAGTTTATTAATATTTGAAACAATATGTAAATTTTGTCATAAAGTACACAAAATTTTGTTCTAGGGTACTAACTACAACAACATTCATCTAAGAGAACTTGATCATCATGCTTTGGTCAAACTGAGAAAACACATTCAAGTGGTTTTACTTATAAGGTCTTTATGAGATGAATTATGAAGGAACTAAGAGGGTTGATCCAAGATACTCACTCAAACCTACTACATCTCACTCGAAGAGAACAAATTTCGATACATATATGGGAGATCACACCCAAGATCAATGGGGGAAACCAAACCCTATCTAGATTAACGCACTATGAGGGGATCTTACATTAACTTCTCAGGAATAGATATATCAATAAACCCTCTTGAAGGAGGACTGAGAAAACTCACCCCCAAAAAATAAAAATAGGTAATAGAACAAGCTAAAATAGATGATTTCATGAGGGGATAAAGAGATCTAAGCTACCTTGGGATGAGTAAATGATGATTAGATGGAAAAATATAATTTTCTTCTATGTCTGTTATTTTCCATTATTATTCATCCCATAATACATGACATTATATAAATAAATTTTATGTTGATACGTCACATGATGTGTATATGTTCAGGGTCATGTGTTTTATGCCTTCCTCATTGTACATGAAATGTACGAAGGGTGTTTCCCAACACATATGACGTGCGGGGTCACACCGATCCTTAGGAATGAACTTCTAATAAATGCCATATTTTTTTACTAAGGTATCACATAGTGTGTGGGTCATCCACACAATGTGGGATATTTAACACTATGTATGTACTCTAGACACTATATAGAGGGGTCCCCATGGTACGAGACCTTCCAAACTAAACACAATTTTTATTATAATTTCACAAAAGTTTCATTATTTTTAACATCTATCATATGCACGATAATTTTCTCCATACCCTCCACAATTTTTTTCCATAGTGTCCAAAATTACATTGACCAAACTCACTACATCACTAGTTAAAGGATTTCAAAAAACACTTTTCTGAGAAAATTTCACCGTATCAGTTTTCCAAGGCCCAAAATTCCATGTCCAACATAGTCAGAAAACTGTGATCATCTATCATGTTTCTATTATCATTTCCTTTAATCCCACATTGACTAACTCCATGTTTTTTGTACTAAAATAGAAATAATTGTATCCCATTAATCTCACACCGAATTGTTTTCTTAGATAAATTAAAATCATCAATCAAATATAATATTAATGAGGAACAAAGAATAGATGGAGAAATCCTTGAAAAAAAAATTCATAATGTACATTGGTTATTTTTAGTTTAACATTAATTAATGAGACCAAATGAATATATAAGGATAGTAAACATATCGAATAAGAAATTAAATATCAAATTAAAAAATTCATGAAGAGAAATTATCAATAAATATTAAAAAATACGGATCTATGAATTAATTTAAAATGAATTAATTCATAATTCTCATAGATAAATTTATAATGAGATTAATCCAAAAACAAATATAACCATAATATTTGATAAATCATTAGCAAACAATTAATTTTAACTGATGTCATTGAGAAGATATGTCATCTTTTTCATTGGCTCTTTAATTCTCAACATTCATTCATAATCAACTCTCCATATAAAACAGCTCCCAAAAATAGAACTCCCCATCCTTTAAATCTCTTTTATTTATGTGATGAACCATGGGGATTTTCAATAGTACTGATTACATAAGAATGTTTCAAGGTATAATTTTTTTAATAACTACTAAATTAATCTATTTAATTCAACTATTTTATCTAATGTTTCACTGAAATTTAAATTGAGATGAAACACTTAAATCAGATAATATTTTCACCCTTCATAGGGTAAAACCCATGTTTCCTATTTAATAGATGTCTCAGTTTTCAAATTCAAGTCACTATTTTGGGTTTATTCTAATATTTCATAAAATCTATACACACATGATATATTATATTTTTTTATTTTTAATATATCAACTCTATGATTCCATAGGTTCAAGAACTCCATGCTGATCTTGTGACTAACTTCATGAAACGTATTTTAAATATTCTAATTATTTGTAAGTAGAAAACATAGTTGTTACATATAAACTCGTGATAATTTAGTTTTATCCAATGTCACCATGGATTTTCAAGTATTTTTATACGTTTTAACCATTCATTATCTATAGTGATTCAAAAAGGTAAAGTGGAATATCCAAATGATAATCCACTAGGAGTTTCAAACTAGGTATACAATTATATCTATTTATATTGAATTATGAGAAGATTGAGTAAATAATCAATCATCCTTTTCAGGTTTATTACTGCTAAGTGCATCTATGTCAGAGTCTGTATCCACTTGTTTGTATTTAGATATGGATGAAATTCCTAGGAAACAATGAAATTTTTTTCTTTCAAAAAATTATGTACATGTTCGAGAAACTAAAATTATGTCCATTTTTTCAAATATTTTTTATCCTAATCTTTAATGTTATTTAGACCCTTCATTGGATACCAACTATAATAGCCGCAAATATGCACTCCCATATCCAATGTTAAAATTTAATCATTACATTTTGATATTTGATACAAAAGAAAATATCCAAATTAATTTATCAAAAAATTAAAACATCATTAGATGTTATTAGATTACATAAAAAAGGGTATTTTTGGGTTATAGTTTTAGAGAATTAGGAAAAAATACTTAAACGACACCCTTGACTGAAAGTGATTTTTTTTATAATATGTCCAGCGTTCCTTATTTCACAAGAGACAATAGATCAGATCCGGGGTAGTGACATATTGTTGGGAACTGTAGCAGTATTGTTTAAGGCACTATAGAAGGAACTATAGAAGGTACTCTAGCAGGTACTATTTGGTGCTATAGATGTTATTACTATTCATCCATCTGGTCCTTCGGGCCACCGTTTTTCTCCTCAGGTCCAGCAAGGCTTTTGGGCCAACCAAGGCCTTTGGTCCAGTTGTCTCTCGAGGCCTTCGGGCCACTTAAAGGCCTTCAGGCATCCCGAAGGACTTTGGGAAACATTAAATATACATATATACCAATCAGATTACAAGGGACAAGGCCCCAGATGAGGATTCAGAGCAGGTGCATTCACCAGAGAAATGCTAAATTGAATTAGAAGAATGAGAGGGTAGGGAACTTCCATCAGTACTAGGCATGTGCAGCTCTTCACATGACAGCTATCCAACCATCCTTGTGAAGGTGTAGTGTGGATATCTTGAAATTATTTTGGGTGGATTAGTTTCATGTTTTCTTATCTAGGTGATTCGATTAAGACATACGGGTCATGTAATAGTCTCTTAAGGCTTTGGGCCTTGTAATGGTTCCACCTCACCCCTTGAAAAGAAGATTATCAAAAATAAAAAAAGGCTTTCAAGTCATTCATGAAATAGTAAAAAAACAACACAAATGTTACAAAGTATATAATTCTACTCAATATCGATTTTTTTTCTCCAATGGAAACCCTTTTAAGATAAAACATGTTTTCTTTTCATTAAATATCTTTATTATTTTTATAGTTTCCTCATGTTTATCCCTACTTATCCTTTACACTATGAAAAAAATTTAAAAACTTTTAAGGGGAAAATATATCTTTAAGGAACATAAAATAAGGGAAAACAGTAGTGTTGTGAAAATCCAAAAAAAATCATATAAACATACCATCTCGGTGATAAAATCGAATCATCCATTGAAAAATATAAATATCATACCTATATAAAATAAATCATTTTTTATGAAAACTCAATATTAATGATATAAAATATATATAGTTGGCTTGGGACAATTTCTTACATCTTACACTGATAAAATATATTACGAGCTTACCCATCTCTATTTGGGACACCCATTATTAAGATGTAATTGTATTATACTACTCTATTGGGGACACCCTATTTTAATCTATAATGGGCCTTTGTAGTTCTATCTGGGATACCCCATGTGAAGTTATCACATGCTTTTTGGGTGCTCTATGGGCCTCTAAATGTTAACATGTAACTGGATTTCACGATTTTATATGGACCACCCCATGTTTAATTCTCAGGTACTATATAATGAATAAATAAATTGTATTCTTTTACTTTTTTATCATAAATAATTTAAAAAATTCTTTTAAACGCTTAAAAAATCACTTTTTGATATCCAAAAACCCTTTACTTTATAAAACAGGCTTTTAAAACTGAAACCCTATGCATATCATAAATAAGAAAGTTACTTTAAAAATAACCATAAAAAATTTTAAATAATTAATCTTAGAATTATGGATTCTTGACAATAAAAAATTCCACTCATTCCATATAAGTTAAAAAATGATCCTTTTATATTTTTTTCTAAAAGGTCACAAAGATCCTCTTTTTGAAAATGTCAAAAAGAATACTTTAAAAACATTTTAAAAAATTAAAATATTTTTATATGTTACTATAAAAAATAATATTAGAATAGAAAAAATTAGAAATAATTTTAGGAAACATCTAAATGGAAGAAAAAGGGAGTATCAAGGGTAACTATAAAAAGATAATTTCTAAAAGAAAGTCATATATAAACATCATATCAATGAAGTGGAAATTAATCAATTGAATAATATATGTGTACTCACTGTAAATATAAATATGTAAAATATAAATAATTTTTAATTTATTAAAAATTAATTTAATACGTAATCTTATTACGACGTAATCAGGACGAAGAAGTTTAAACGAAGGATTAGAAATTGGGTTATGAAAATACTTTACCTCACATTATACATCCTCTAAAAGTGTTAAAAACTACCATATAATTATTGAAATAATTTTATTAACTCATTACATAACTATATTCATTTTTATATTAGATTATGTGGTGATTTTTTAACATCTTATGTCCCATTTGTAATTAATATTTAAGTATTTTCATGGTTTTAGATGCGATTGTTTCATTGTTTCATGATAAGATCATTTCTATATAATTATGGATGTTTTTTTAAAATGGAATTACAGCACTAAAATTGTAATTGAATAGTATTAATGAAAATTCATAAATATGTATGGTCCCATATATCATATTTATCTCTTACAAGATGATGATTCATTAGATAAAATGTTATTGATAAATGTTTAGTTTATTTTTCTGGTTTATTTGAAATCCATAAACTAGTTTCAAATAAATTAATATTATATTTGTATATTAGTTTTATAACATAAAATATGTTATAGTATACCTATTTATATCTTATTAAACCATACTGAAACCTATGACCACCCATGAAGGTGGCAATGGAAAATGAAAAAAATCAATATTCACGAACATGGTAAACGGACAAAATTTGGACAATAGATTTTTTTATTTGAAAAAAAGTAGATGAGAAATTAAATTGATATGAGATATTCTATTATAGAAATAAAAACTCATTATATACATGATCCTATAACTATCATGAATTTAGGGATGAAGAAGTTGTGGACAAAATAGACAAAAAATAAATTAAGAGCGATACAGTGAAATAATTACCTCTTAAATATCACCTCCTTGAGAGAACCTTTAGGGCATTATATTTTAAATTTTAGTAAGAATAAAAGAACATGGATGTTTAGAGAGTGTGGAGGATACGGTTGGGAAGAGATTTTAGGAGTAGTGATGATTTTGATCCAAAATAGTGTGGTAACGAGTAATATTATACTTGAGTGTGGGTTGGTTTAAGTGATTAAATAAAGATTATTTAATAATTAATGCCAACTACATTGAGGTGACATTCATCTACACGACTATGAAAGAAAATTAATATTATATTAGATGTTTAGGGTGGATAAATACCTCAAAATACCATTAAATGTTACCGTTTTTAAGTATTTTATGTCATTACCATTTTAAATTTAACCCGTATCTTTTTTTACCTATACTGTGGTAAATAATTTTTTTACCATTGTATTTATTTTATTTATAAAAATGAAAATTAACTTATTTACCAATTAAGACCATTTTATTTAAAATATAAAATAAATTTTACAAAATTCAGTTAAAAAATTTGAAATATTATATTTTAAATTAATCTTGGAGACATAATGAAAATTATGGTATTTGAAGTGGAAAATTCAAATTTATGAAATGATTTAATATCTCATTTCAATGTGAAACGGGTTCAAATTTCATAAATTTGATTTATTGATATATTTCTAACCTAACAATACTATATAACCAAATTAAAATATAATTTAACTACATAAATAAATCAGATGAAAATGATGTTTTGAATTGAAATGAAATACATTAATTTTTCATCAATTAAAAGGAAACATATCATAAAATTGAAAAAAAAATCACCCTAATATAATTTGGTCATTATGATTTTAAAAATAATGTTTATTTTGTATAAATTCAATTTTTTAAATTTTAAATTTAAAATTTAAAATATTGCTCTATCTAAAGGCGGAAATATTTTCTTTTTGAAAAATATTTATTTTTATAACTAAATAAGGATTTATTATTATCATAAATTTAAAAAACATATTAAATTAATTTAAAACATTTTATATTATATAAAACTTAGGAATATTATTAATATATTCCTCTTATAGTGAATAATTTAATTTATTATTCTAAAATTTAATTGTGGACATAAAAATTATTTTTTAATACAAAACACATCCTTTATATTATATAGGTTGTTATTTTAATTTATAATTAATTGATATCCAATTAATTAATTTTATAATAATATTTAATATATATTTTCATAATTTAGTTAATCTCATTCATTCTCACCATTCCAATGGATATTTGATAACTATTGCATTAAATATTAATATTTATTCTTTTGTTTATGCTCGAACCAGTGTATCATGTATGTTATTGTTAATAGTGTCTAATTTTTAAAATATCAGGATGTTACATTCTCCCCCAACCCTTAATATATTTCAACATTTTTATTTTATATTTGGATCTAAAATCAAGCGGTTTTTATTTTTCAAAATAATTTTGTTCAAATCCCATATTGGAAAAAGGATTTATAAAACATCTATTTGAAAAGTTTGAAAGGAAATAACTGAGGCCACGTGAGAGAAAACATTCAAGAATTCCTTGTAGTAAAACATGTACATGAAAGAGAATTATAACTATCATGTCCTGATGGAGAGTGGTAAAGGAAATGGTCATGATATTGTTAAATATCATAGAACTGTTAATTTATGATAGGTTAAAAGTCCAATAATTTCCCATTATAAAAATTAATGAGATAAATTTTTTTTAAATTATTTTTTCATGATTTGATAAATTATTCTTCTTCATAAACTAATAAGATGAGTAAATATACTTACTTTACAAGTATATTTTCATTCTCATATTTTCTCCAAATGATTTGTATTCAAGATGAATTTTCATACCTAAATTATCATAATCATCTTATATAGATAAAAAGTCCATTAAATTATAATTATTAGTTCCACATGAATTTATGAATTAAGAGAGACCACTATGGTTAGTAAAAGATAATGTAATTTCCCAAAACTAATAAACCATTATATGATGAATTACTATATTAATCTATATATTTTTACAGTAATACCTAATTTTGAACATAGATTATTCCACAAATAAATATCCTCAAAATTATTCAATGAATTAAAAACTAAAATTGAATCCCAAAAATTAGAATTATTCGAGCACAAAATCATCTCAGATAAATTATATATTTAAATTGAAATAATATTGATCAATAAAATATTCTCATTGTAATATTTAGTTTCCCTTGTCGTGTAATCATTTCTATAAATAACTTGTATCACCATAAATAAAATATGATTGGAAAAGATAATCCATACTTTATTTCTGAAATAGAATCAAATATTATTCTATTTACCTTTATCATATATTGTTCCCATATTAGTGAACAACTTCTAAAACAACACTGATCACTTAATTTGTATATCAATTTATCATCTAATGGATATCCTTATAATAAAACGTTTGATCCCAAAATAATCATTTTTTAATTGATAAAATCTTTTACCAATAAATAAAAATATCACACTAATCCAGACATAACATTGGGTAGTGGTAGGTGATGTACCCTTGTGACCCTTTAGTTGTGGGTTCTATCTTCACGACCTTTCAGACATGATGGGTTGTCACATATCCTATGGGTTTTCATTTATCTAAAACTATATCAATATAATATTTATAAAATTATAGAAATTTAAAAAACATTCACAAAATAACCAAAATATATTCTAACTTAAAATATTATCTCATACCATTAAATTTTTAACCCAAAAAGCAAGAACCTATAATTATCGAAAAATCTGTGATTACATAAACCCTAAATTTTATCCATAACATTAATCATATATCCACAAAATAAAATATAATTCTTCATCAGGTAACCCTTCATTCAATCACATGTTAATCATGAGGGTTAAAAATTACTAAAACATCAATTAAGACATAATAAAAAATCTCCCATGTACTCCCATAAAATGAAACGTCAAAATAGTTTTTTTTGATTTTGAATATACATCATTAAATATAACACCACGTCACATTTATTGAATTCACTTATGTTGAAACCATATTCATTAAGCGTTCATCCAAATACATTAAGCATGCATTTATATATAATTTATTAACACTCCATTACTGTAAATAAATTATATGAACATATATTCTTTTGATTCATTAATTTTATTCAATCATATTTCATACATTATGCACAAAAATATAATTAATACCTTAAATCTATATTTTTGGATTTTTTTGATACACCCTTTACCATCAAAATCTAGAAATTAAATCGTGATGTTATTATTCAGATTTACCTTTTTGATAGGTTTAGAAATATTTAGATTTTTAATCCAAATGAATAATATATCATGACCTATAAACTTTTCGCAGAAAATAATAGGTATTAGATAAGAAAAATAATTTCTTGCGTGTTATTTGAATACATAGAAAGAATCAAAAATAATTTGAACATGATTTTTCAATAATAGTGATAATGAATTCATTTATAAGCTATAATAATGTTTTGAATGATCTATTTCTATCCATCTTGACAAACTATTCTTAATCTTTAGGAATGAACATAATTAAAAAATTAAAAAAATATTTAAAATATGAAAATAAAAATAGTCTTTTTAAAGATAATACTCAGAGAAACTATATAATACATTAAACCTCACACCCGTTATACATAAATGAACTATGTTATCAATCCAATCTTCAAAAAATAACATTAAGTTTTTATAAATCCATCAAACTAAAAAATAAAACGTGGTGTCAAAGACTTTGAACATAAATCATATTTAAATATATGAACCCTATTATTATATCCATAACTCTTAAGAAACAATCATAATATCTAATTTTACCTAAATTATACTATGATACCATCTATAAGGACCTAACCATAAACATTATATATTCTTGTGATATTATGCTACAATTAAAATTATTATATTTCCAATGATATTTTTGGTGTATAAATTTTGATAATTAAATCATAACATACAAATAAAAACTAAAATATTATAATGTATACACTTCTACTCCATATCAATTTTTCTCTAAAGGAAACCCTTTAACAATAAAACATGTTTTCTTTTCATGACATATATTTACAATTTTTATGTTTTCCACATATTCATCCTTACTCATCCTTTACCTCATGAATAAAACTAAAAACATGGAATGGACATAAAATGATATGTAAGGGACATAAAATAATTAAAAATTCTAGTCTAGTTGAAATCCACAAGATATTTTCCATCTTATTCAGAAAAAGTAATCATATTTTCAAAAATATAATTATCTTTCCATTTAAAAATAAATCAATTTTCTTGAAAACTCATTCTTAGGAATATAAAATATAAGTAGGTATCTTGGGACATAATATTACTTCTCACACTTATAAAAACTATTACATGCTTAACCATCAATATCTGGTCCAACCTATGTTAAGTTGTAATGAGCTTACTCAGCTCTATCTAGGCCTATATATGTTAAGATATAACCTAATTTCCTAATGCAATATAGGTCACCCCATTTTATGATACCACATGCTTTTTTTGGGCAATCTGGGCCACCCTGGGTTAAGATATAACATGAAGTACCCTTGTTAAATGGGCTAACCCATGATTAATTTTATAGTACCATATAATGAATAAACCTTTTTTCTTATTGTATTTTTTTTATAATAAAAAATTTTAAAAACTATTTTAAACTTGTTATAAAATTACTTTTTTATATCAAAATACCATTTATTTTTTAAAAATGACTTTTAAAATAAAAGTAGAGTTCCTGTAATAATAAAATCACTTTATATGAAAATAACCAAAAAAAATTATAAATTAAGAATAAAATAATTAAAGGCTCATGATTGTGGGAAAATCCTCTCATTTCGTATAGTGTTAAAAAACATTCTATCTGTATTTTAGTTGGAAAAGTCACGAAGAACCTCTTTTATAAAATGATAAAAATAATTCCTTATAAAAATCCAAAATTCAGTCACGAATTGAAATAACTAAAAAAAATAAGAGAATAGAAAAATCATATTTTCAAATAATTTTATAAAATATGGACATGGAAGGAAAATAGTGTTTTAAGGGTAACTTTATAAAGAATTTTTTTTAATGAAACTCTCTTATTAATATCATATCACTGAACTAAAAATTAATTAGATCAATAAAATATTTTTATCAACTATAAATACACACTAAATAAGGAAATAAAATATATTATATTCAAAATTCATTTCTCACATAATATTATCATGAAATTATCAAGAAGTATAATTTGAACCCATGGAATGGAAATTCGGTTAAGAACATCCCTTACCTCACGTTTGACTTCCTTCACATGTGTTAAAACTGAATATATAATAGTTTAAATTAAAAAAATATATTAAGACATATAATAACATATTTTATCATTTTATATCATCATATTAAACATTAAAAATTTACATTTCATTATTTTCGTAGTTTCATGTCAGTTTGTTTCATGGTTTCATGTTCAATTCATTTCTGTATAATTATAGGTGTTCTTGTAGAAAGTGATTAAAAATAAAAAAGTGGAATAGAATAGTATTAATGAAATTTAAGATGTATTAATGGTACTAGATATAATTTTTATTTCTTATATTGTTAGGTTTCACTAAGAAAAAACATTAATGATGAATTTTGAGATTATTTTGGTGGTTTTATCAAATATCACAAACTAGTTTCACCTCATTTTATATTATATGTATATATTAGTTACAGAATATGAAATAGGTTACAATATATCTATTTAAATACGACATAACCGTAAATTATCTTTTATGGCGATACATGAATGTGGTAATGGAAAATGAAAAAATAATTATTTACGGAGATGGTAAAACAATATATTTTGGACAATATTTTAGTTTATTGAATTAATAAGAGATAATAAATGAAATTAATATGTTATATTCCATTAGTAACATAAAATTCAATATATAAATTATTATGGACTTATCATGAATTTATGGATGAATTATGTGGGGATAAAATTGATAATGAAAAGAAACTAAGAGAGGTACTTTGATAAAATCACCTATTCAATATCGCCTCATTGAAAGACCATTGAAGAACATGGATTAGTTTTTTTAAGAACATAAGCACTTTTACATGGTTAAAATTATTAGGATATTTTTTCAATTATATTTTTATACCTATAAGGATTTTTATTTGAAATTTGGAGGTGAGGAGTGATATTTATACTTGAGGAGGTGTGGGTTTAAGTTATTAAATAATGACTATTTTATTATTAACACCAACTACATTAAGAAGGAATAAACTTCCAAAACATTTTATTAAAATTAAAATTTTATATTATAGTTAGGTTATATAAACACCTCAACCATATAGTAAATTTATTTTTTTACGTAATTTAAGGCTTTAAAGTTTTATAGTTAACCTAATTTATTTTTTACTAATACCTCGGTAAATGATTTTTTTACCGTTGAATTTTTAATACCTAAAAAATAGAAAACAAATAATAAATAATTTTGACTTTATTATTAAAATATTGAATGAAATTTACCATATTACATTAAATCAATTTTCAAAATAAGGTTTAAAATAAATCCCGAACAAACAACAAAATATATGGTTTTAAAATTGGGAATTTGAAAACATTGAAATGTTTTTATATCAAATATTTATGTAAAATTGATAAAAATGACATAAATTGGATTTATTAATGTATAATTAAACAAATTATTCTCTGAAATTTTTAAAATATAATTTAACAATATTAATAAGTTTTTTGAAATGTAGTTTTCAATTAAAATGTAGTGTTTTTCAGTTTTTATCAAAAAATGAAATTTATCAGAAAAATAAAAAAATCACCCAAAGATAATTTGGAAATTACAATTTCAAAAAATGAGTTCATTTAATAAAAATATAATTATTACGTTTTTTAAATTTAAATTAAAAAATGTTCAACTTCAAAAGGTGATAAAATTTCCTTTCTGAAAAATATATATTATTATGATTCAAGAAGGATTTATTCTTATATTAAACCTATAAAACATATTCGATGAATTTTTTGTTAAAATTTATTTTATATATTACATTTAAATTTCCTTAATATAATTTACAAATAGTCACTAATTTAATTTATTATTTTGAAATTATTTTATTGGCATATAGTTTTTTATAAAAAATATAATCTTTATATTCAATTTGTTTTTATTTTCATTTCTAATTAATTCATAACCAAAAAATTATTATTATAAACATTTCTAATCTATATTTTCATAATTTAGTTAATCTCATTTATTCCCTCTATTCCAAAAAATGTGTGATAATTATCTCATTTAAATAAAAATATTTATAGATTTTTTAAGATCGATGTGGTGTATCTTGTATGATATTATGCATATTGATACTTTTTAAAAATCCTTGGATGTTATATATCTAATAAATTTTCCCTACATGAAACCATTATAGAAATAATTAATCTTACATGCTTTTTTATAACTTTTGGAAATAAAAAAACATAATATTGGTGAGCTCAAACAGTAAGTAATTGACAACATATAAACTAACAATTGAATTCCATTAGTGAGCATAAGATCCTAATTTGGGTATGATGACATAATAAAATTGAATGATCCTAAAATAATATATTTAGTTATCATTATAGGTGGATATTTAAACATATGACATGAAATAGATATTTAATAAAGGAAAGAATTATAAAAATATATAATCATGAGGCATTTAATGTCAATTGTGATCATAAAACCCATTATAAACTCATCTCAAGCATAGAGAAAACATGATGTAATAATGAAAAATTATCTTCATTATACATTTTACCTCATTTTCAAAGAAATAGATCTTAATTAAATCAATAGGAGAAAAGTATCTAGTTAACACCCTCCTTTATTTTAAGGATAATGAACATGACCCTATACATGGTATAACTATATCAGACACGCCCATTGTTTAAGAAATATATGAATTTCCCATAATCATGGTATATATAATGATCACCAATACTAATCAGTAAATTACAAGTATCATAACTATATATAAAATAAATATTCACGATTTTAAAACATCGTGTCTTTTTAAAAAACCTATATTGATTTAAAGATCGACTTAAGAGTGTAAAAGAAATATATTTCATGATAATATATTCAAAATTATCACCGTAATCAGTGAAAAGAAATACGATGGATTGTTTCATATGATCACATTAACAATGAATTATAAGAATCATTAAATGATGTTTTTATAGGGTAAAATACATTTAAAAGAACATTGAAAACATATCTTTGAAAAATGGATAACATTCCCTTTTTGGTACCTTTAACAAATAAAAAATCACAAAATTTGGAAAAAATGATTGTATTTAAAAAAATCATTGAAAATTATGAACGATGATTTATATAAATGAATATTTATGAATGTAGAAATATATGTTCATACTTTATAAATTAAAAAGTCATCCTTTCAAACTTTTTTAAAAACGTAAAAACAAATTGTTTAGAAAATGATTCTTAAAAAAAGTCATATTAATAATTAGTAAATAAAGTAAAATTTAATGAATTTTTTTTAAAAGAAAGTATTGAAAAAAACTTCCATAAAACAATTTTCAAGAGCATGGTCCTAAAATAAAAAAAGTTAATTGAACCAAAAAGAAAATAATGATGAATTTTCATTAAATACATTTTCTTAATAATTTTAAGTACCAAAGAATGGAAAATAAAAAAACACATAAAACAAAGAAATAATTATAGGAGAATATTATATATGTGGTTAATGAAATTGATATCATACATTTCATCCCAAAGGCACATCGAATATAAACAATCTCGACATGAAATGAGATTATGTAATAAAGACTTTACCACTTTGGTAACATTCAAATAATACATTATTGAAATAATGAATTTAATATAGATATATAAATACCAGGAATAACATGAATCTATTTGTTAAAATTAATTTTTGGCTAGTAATTAAACTATAAAAATACACCATGGTTCATCAAATGAAATATGTCCGAACAAAATGAGACTAAGATAAAGAAAACCCTTGAAATGATCATAACATTTCAAGTTACAATTAATACATAATGTGATTGTGTTAACATATGTAAATACAAATAAAATAGTCAGGCATAAATCATAATAAATTTATGGACCACTCCTCGCATAATATTTTCATAATAAACATAATAAAGAAGTGATGTAACCCAATGGAAGGAAATTATGTTAAAAAAACTATTAACTTAAGTATAGACTTCATATGTATATCATTTAAATCATATATTATAAATTTATATTAATTATATACTTTATTGATATTTTTTTATATTTATTAAATTTGTATTGAACCATTTACTTCCTTTATTTCAATGTAATATCTAATTATTTAATCGGTTATGTCCATGTTGGGTGTTTTGAGATTATTTATTTTATAATTTCAAAATGAATTTGGTAGGTTGTCTCTGGTCAAAGAAATTTTTTCCCATAATATACAGAATATAAATCAAGAAATAATTATCATTTTAGACATTTAAAACAATTTTATTACCATCCATCAATGTTTTACAAAATAAATGAATTTCATCACTATATGAAGATGGTAATCCACACATAAACACAAATGATGTTAATATTTTCCAACATATGGAAGTTTAATTAAATAGATGATTTATTAACATTAAATAATATTAATTATGTCATTAATATCATATATATATATATATATATATTAAATACATCTCTAGAAGTATCCATGAAAGGTAGTGATGGAAAAAAGAAATGATTTTCTTTGGCCTGGTGGTAGTAAACACATACACACGAAATATATTTCCATTCGCCATTTAATGAAATAAGATATTGAAGATGGATATACCATAACCAAAATTAAAAAAATAACTATACATTATCTATTATTTTTATTATATCATCATGTTTTATGAATAATTTATGTATGTGGATGAAGATGATAAATGGGAACGCTTGCTAAATATTATAACCTCATTGCAGAATACTACCTCAACCCAACAAATTAAGACATATAGGTTGGTATTTGGGTGATACAATGACCTTTAAGATGTTTGAAGGAATATTTTGAAGTGATTTAGGTATATATTTATTGAGATATGTGTCTCATGAAATGTGAGGATGATATGAGAGGTGGATTATTTTTATAAGTGAAGATATAGGTACCCTTGGAATTGCTTAAAATATTAAATTAATATAAATTAATTTACATGTTAAATTGGATCTAAATTGATATAATTATAATATATTATGGAAAAAAGTTAAAAAATATTAGGCTCTTTTTCAACCACTATCTCTTATTTCTAACCTCCCATTAACCGTTTTAAGGATTATTGCAATAACAATGTTTTTTAAACATTAAGGGTTAAGAATGTTACAATAAATGAAAACATGGCCTAGAAGATGACAATGGTTGATATGATAAAAAATATAACATTAATTTTGAAAATTATTTTTTTATCAATTTCAATTCATTTAATTTAATATTAATTAAATGAAAATACCACTGAAGTCATTTACTAAACATTTCTAGAAATTTATTTTTAAAAAAAATCAACAAAGTAATGTAGTTAGAATATAAATGTTGAAAAAAATAATAAATAGACTATATTTATCTTGTAAATTATTGTAACACCTAAATACACCAATGAAAATAATACATTGAATGTTTTTAAAATCATTTACCTAGTTTTTCTACTCCTTGAACAAGAATTGGTTCTGTGTTGTGTATGAATTTTAGGAAATTATTTATAAGTAAAAAATAAAAATCAATCTCATTAAAAAAATTTCATATTTAAAATATGATTTTAGAATCATTAACTATATGTTTTTATCTATTTCAAAAATCTATTATATATATTAAAATCAACAAAGAGAAAATTTGGAATTTTCCATTAATTATATATATATATATATATATAGGAATTTATCAAGGTTAAATGGCAACAAAATATACATTTTTAGATTATTTTATTGTTATATAATAAATAACCTCCTAAAACATATTAAAGGTATGTTTTAGGGTGATTTTAAATCATTTTTACATTAGTTGTATCCATAGATAACCCAATTTACCCATTTTTCTGGGAAAAAAAATTCATTGTGATTACTATTCATTTTGATATGAAATAATGTTGACAAATTCATCAAAATTGGACATGATGATTCCAAAAATATAATCCATTTTATCATATTTACATTCCCTGGGTGGAATAAATTACTTTTAATATAAACGTGCAGACCTCGATGAAAAATGATTTTTCTGAAAAATACACTTTTAAGTATAAGATTATTTTTATACAAAAATTAATCCTAAAATTAATATTATAAAATATATTGGATTATATTTAATCAAAAGGAAATAATTAAATTTTAGAACTAATATTTTTTTAAATACTTAAATGTAAATGATTTATTTCTATAAAATCATTATTTTTTTCAATATTCAGATAAAAATTAATAATTTTAAAAAATCCAAAAAATGAAATATTACGATATTTTTGAAATGATTACTTTAAAATTTATATATTGTTTATAAAATAAAATTACTATAAGTGTATGAAATTAATTTTAATATTTTATCACAAAAATAAATACAAACCAATTTTTTTAGAAAAGTTATATTTGTAGTATAAAATGACATTAGTAAAAATTGAGTTTTTGTTACCTAAGAATTATTAAATTTATTTAATCACTAAAACAAATATATATATATAATAATAATAATTTATGTACTAATATTTATATCTTCCAATTCACCTTCCAGGTTGTAATGATCACATTTAAAAAACTTAATTCATTATTTATTTAAGTTTACTGATTCATGGTGTGCGTTTTATCAAACATTGTGTTATTTTAAAATATCTAGTTTTTATAAAAAATACATCAATATAAATCCCAAATTTATTTTTTATCCCCTAATAGTTGATGGAAATCCATTTTAAACTAATTATTATCTCTCACATTCTGATATGTGAGACACTTTCATATGAACTTATTAATGATATGCTTCATACCTAGCCCCAAAAACAGAGGCCTGAGATCAATATACATATTCTTTACACTTAGATGTAAAACTAAGGGGGCTGTTTTGAAATATATTAGCACCTCATCCTCTAGTGTGATTAGGAACAACATTTTACACCAATATAAGATGATGTTCTCCCTACCTTCAAATAACCCATTAGCTGAATCACATGAGAATAGCTTTTCATAAAAGTGCTCAAACATGACATATCTATGTTTAGAAACATTCAATCATTGATGAGTGAAAAATAAATTACCTTTAATCAAATATATGTGATCACTCCCTCATTAATTAGATATATATGCATTGAGGAAAACCTAATAGACACATCATCCATCATCTAACCAATAAAAATATTACCAAGATAATTAGAAAAAAATTCCTCTTCTTGGAATATATATAATCTCAAATTCAAGGTCCATTAAGAACTCAAAAAATATCTTCTATTTTGGGTGAGATCCCATTACTAAAAGATTTACTATAGGTTCTTGTGGTTTTTATAGACTTCAATATTCTCACTGATAAGGTATAATATTTTGGTATTATGGGTCGACACTACCACTATGAGATACAAATAAAATCTCACATTAGACAACTCATGATTTCTTAGAAATCTATTCCCACAAAAAATCACCATGAACCATTACATAAATACATAATCAATCTCTTCTCAAGAGGTATCCCAAAAAATATATAGTTAACTTCCACCATCGGTAACATCATGAAAAATGAAACTAATTATCCGCCTCTTCAGATACTCTAAATCTTTTTAACACTATTCAGACCATAAAAAGGAATTCGAATTTTGACTGTGGGAATTAATAAAATATGAAATATTGCATAAATACTCCAAAAATATCCCACAATACAACATCAAACCATGGAAAATTCACACCTCTATCAAAATTTGGGGTGGCTTCCCATCAAGAATTTCCTCGATACTCATGGAATCCATCTCCACTCCATTGTTTAAAATGAAATAACACCCTTAAATTAACTTGTTAAATCCAAAATCAGAACTTTGATAGAAGGCCATAATGTTGGGGATTCTGAATAATTTATCGAGAAATTTTTAGGACTTCAACATCCCCACCCATGTTGTTAAATAGATCATGATATTTTTAATGAATATTGTAATCAAAGAATTAAATAAAACATGTAAAATATTGTTCATGATACCCAAGAACAATGTTATGGTGTTTATAAGGCCTAAAGAATTAAAAACATATAATTATCATAGTGACATTTAAAAGTAGTCTTCATGATACAATAATGAAAAACAAAATTGTTGATATCCAAAACAAAGATTGATTTTTAAGAAACACTTCTTTCCATTTAGATTTTCCAAGAGGACACTGATATTAGTAAGATAATATTAAAAATCCAAAAACATGCATCTGACATCATATTAAACAAAAACAAAGATTCCCATGGGGATACACTAGGACTGATAAAATATTAATAAATAAATTCCAACTACTACACCATCATCTAACTGACCTCAATCGAGGTAATTTGATAATACATTAAATATATCAGTATGGTATTTTTGTGAAAAAACAATAGAAAAATTATTATATATTTTATAATAAATCCTATGATATCATCTAGAAAAATCAATATAATCCTCTGTGATGATAATCATCTAATATACTCAATAATTTTCTCAACAAAAAGAAAAAAATAAAAAATAATTAGTAACTAGATTAAAATTCCTATGTGTAGTCTTCATTTATCTCAACTAATGGTTTCATTCACTACCATAGGAAAACATAAATTCATCATCCGGGTGACATTAAAATATCTAATTATTTTGTTATATCCATGCATAGATAAAGGATGTCGATTCCAAATGATGTATAGTGTCAACGGGCTTCATCCCAACCACTATGTGGGCCCACAAAAACCTCCATACACTGAACACAATTTGGAATCATTGGAAAATGTGGGTGAAGTGTTTTCACTTCTATAATGATTCTTTAGAAACATAAGTTATGTCATGCCTTTTATATGGATCTCTTACTCTTGAATAAAGGATTTTGAAATTAATAAAAGGATAATACTGGTATCAAGGAGTATGTTATTGGGTTAGGAAAAAACAAAAATAAAATAATAAAATTTTCCTAATTCCACTAATAGTTCTAGGAATAGAAGATGTATGAATATGTGGGTGAAATATTTATATTTATATGATCGAAACCATGATAGAGGATTATTCACAAAAAATTTATAATTAACTTATTTAATGTCAAAAGAAATCATTACCTTGTATTAGGAACCTTTCTTCCTTGATGATGTTGATCCTATGAATATTACCCTTTAATATTACCTTCGTTATAGTGTGAGGATCCAAAAATAGAATCCCTATAGTAGTAAACCACACATGCTCCATTGATGTCTATAAAATGTCGATCAGTCTCTCGGGGACATCACAATGTATCAATTGTCCTTCATTTTTGGGGTTATGACTCATCATATGGTCTTGAGGAATCAATATTTGTTTATCATTCTTGAGTGGGAGAGAGAATGTGGAGAGAAGTAGGGTGAGAATTCATTATGTGAAACAATTATATATTCTTAATTACAAACTCTACAGTATTTAAATATATATTTATTTATAGATCTAGGATTTATGTTTAAATAATTATTGAATTTAATTCCAACCATTTAATAATATTATAACCTTTGATGAACCCCATTACCCATAGTAATAAAAATAATATTATTAATTTATTGTGTGAACCAACTTGTGCAACAAAAAATATTATATAACATACTTCTTAATTAATATTTTTTATTTGACACAGTCTTGGTCCATTCCAAATCATTAAGTATTTATTGAAAATCAAGATAAATATTTTATTTAAATATTTCATTCATCATTAAATATTTTTAATCAATAAACTATAAATTAAATTATCCCTCTATTTTGAGAATAATATTTTTTAAACTAATTAAATTAAAATAGAATTTAATCGATATCATTGGAAACAATTTTTGTGCGACCATATAGGATTATTTTTCATTGAAATTTGATGGCCTTGTCTAAAGTCCAATATTATAGTCTTGAAATGTGTAAAGAAACCCATAAAAATAATATAATGTCGCAATGAATGAAAACATTTGAATGCTCATTCTATAATTTAAATATGTTTTTAAAAATCTCATCATGAATGTTCCACATCCTTTTTAGAAACCTATATGATAGATAAGCCTTTCATTGACAATATGAAATAAATGCTTCATTACAAAATGACCATGGAATTTAATGTGACAGTTCCATTCCAATCAAAGGGATGCGATATCAACATCCATAAATATGGAAGGGGAAAATCCATAAATGAATAATCTATTACTGACATCTAACTCATGACACAATCAATGAATCCAACATCATCATAAACTGTTATCGACTTGGTTTATGAAATAAATTTATGTATGTGACTCATAACATGAATTAATAATAATGTTATTGTCTAAATACCATTACGCAACCTCATAAATAGTAATATCCTAGTACTGTAAAACATGAAGAATTAAAACCCGTGGTTTTGTTCTCATAATCACCCATATTTGAGATAACCATGTGTGAACATCATGAAAAGAAACCTATTATTACTATGAGTACTCACACCCAAAGGTCTATATATTATATGTCTCATCCTAGTATGTTATCCAACTATAGAAAAAAAATAATAATATTTTCATTAGATCTAATTTTTCTCATCATATAATGGAACTGATATGGAATTATCAATGTACAAATAACATAGAACATTATTACATTAATATTATAGAGAATAATGAATGATAAAAAATAAGATGTTTAATTAATATTCAATACATTTATTATACATGTAATCACAGTCAGTTTAGTTGGTCCCAAGACACAAAATAAAATATATACCAAGTCGTATCCTTTTATCCATTAATGAATCTATATCTACTCATTAAAAACCTAAACCTGGCATGGAATAACTAGATTAAGAGGTGGGAATTGATCAAAACCTACTCCATCTCTAAAACCTCCAAATAAAATGCAATCTCCCCTACTATAACATCATTCCGAATGGAAACGCTATTATCCATGGGGATTCCAATGATCATTCCACTTCATTTAAAATGATATCTCATATATTATGTATAATAAATACCCTCCAGTCTATATCAGGTTGGGAAATCTGTAATCATATTTACTCATCCTCCATAAGTGATGAAAAAATTATATTTCGACTAGATGGAGCCTTTGTGTAACTCTCATATCACTGGTCTTAGAGACTGGGAGTAACCATTCATATCTCACCTATTTTTGACAGAGATATCATCGATCAAATCACTATCGCTTATGCCTATACCACTAGAAGGGTTTTATAATCCCTGCTCACTAGAAGTATGTAACACTATATGATTTTAGAATTTATTTTGTTTTTCTCGTAATTATTATTATTTTTGATAGCTTTCTTCAAAAGAAACAGTGAACTAAAATGAACTATGACATATTAGTTGAATATAATTATCAAAATTTAATAATAAAAAATAATATTGTTAAGAAATATATTTTATTCTATTCAAAATTCATAAAAATATTAATAATAACAATTTATTTTTGAAATAAAATTTTCCATAAAAATAAATTTATTTTTTATACATTATATTTTCATTTAAAATATAAATTTATGAAATTAATTAATTTAATTTTCAAAATTAACATATTTTTTGGATTTATCATTTCAATAATATCCTATGATGAATATTTTATATTTTTTTAAATAATTTATTTTTATGTAAATAGTTAAAAAAACATCGATTTTGATAATACAATAACATTTTTTAGATTATCATAATACAAGAGTAAGTTAAAGTATGTGAAATATTTATTTATTTATATATAGATATATTATTTAAATGTAATATGTTGAATTTATAAAATCATTGTTTAATTTTTTATAAACATAAATAGTATTTAATGTCTAGAAACATTAAAAAACAAATTATTTTTCATCACATGTAGAAATTAAATATATCAAAATGGATTTCATATTTTATATTAAAATTTTTATTGTTATTTAATATCTTCAATTCTATGTATGGGAATAAAAACATGATTTCTACTATTAATGTTAATTTTCACAACAACAATAAATTGTTACTTTCAAATAATAGTTTTATTAACATTGCATAGTTTTTATATAATAAAATAAATCAATATCATATCAAATATGAAAGTAATATCGTTTTTAAACCCATATATTTATATATATTTATTATTGTTCAATTGTTTATCTATACTATATAAGAATAAGAACACATAATGGAAAAATATTATTTGTGTTAGAAATAGTTTTTTATATATAAAATATGAAAATTAAAAAATTAATTGACTATTATCATGAAATTGAATTAGATAATATAATTATATATTAGAATATCTGAATTTGGTATGATTTGATACATTAATTTTTTTGAATATAAATTATTCAGGTAAAACTAGTTACTAAGTTCAAAACCCAAAGGTAATATTTAAAAACCTAATGTGAAATAACCAAAATATATGTGTAAAACAAGGAACCAAATCAATTGTGAAGATATTATCAACCCCAAATCTTCTACCACTAAATTAGTTTCAAATTTTTTAGTCAATACCACTTGAATAGTTTCATTTGGTCATTAAAAAATGACCGGGTATTTATAAAAGTACCATTTTATTCACTTATAAAAGGGGATCTCTTGCACCAGATTTATCCACCTAGTTAAATCGATTAGATTGGCCAAATATATATCATACTATCTTGTAAACACTAAAACTGTGTCTTAGAATAAATTTTCTTTCCAAAAATCCTTACCAATGATCTTTAAGGTGTTTCCTAAGGGGGAACATCCAAAAGTTGAGGTATCATTCTCAACGTAGCTCTATTATTTATATTCATTTATTATACACCTAAAATCCATTACAACACATGAATTTATGATAAATTTAGTGTTGAAAATATTTTTAAATTTCATTATACTAATTAAATTTACATGTTATAAATTCATCCAAATCCAATCAAAAAATAAAGACGATATCAATCCATTGTGAACACCTCAAACTCCATGATTTGTGTGTTCTATTCTTCACAACCATCTTACTTGGATTTATTAAAATATTTATCTAATTGAAAATATAGTACATATAATATTATTAAAAAACAAAAAATTTTATTAATTTTTTATAACACCTCTCGTTGTATTGAAAATGAATGTGTTATCAATGTGTGTTCGGACTAATACCTCTATAGAAGGATGTATTAAATTTTACTAACATCACCTAGCATGTATGAATTAAAAATTTTATTAAAATATGAAAATTTATATTTATAACACTGTTTATAATACTTGTATATAATATTGAAAATTCAATAACTGATATTAATAATAAGAGGTCAAAGTCAAATTAATCACATTAAATAGACATATAATACCACCTTTCGTAATTTGAGTAAATTTTTGAATAACATTCAGAAATGGATAACATTTTTAATAAGTGAATAATAAAATACATTAACATATAAAATTTTAGATATTAGGAAGTTCAATTACCATAATTTTTACCATAGTAAATATACAAATAATGATTCAGAAAAATTGAGCAAACCACCAAAAATGAAAACATGTTATAAATACATTATTTATCAGAAACAATATACCATAAAATACTAAATAAATATGTTAATGGTTCATAATAATGTTTTAAATAATTTAAACTTGTTTTTTTTATTTCATTCACCCACATATAATGAATCAGCATCAAATGGTAGCGTTATTTTTCTATATTTCAACTTCCATGAATCTGGTTTGATATTACAAAAAATACATTCTTTTATAATGTAAATTAAATATTCTATTGCCTCAAATTATAGTTAATATATTTAATTTCATGATATTTAAATTTATATTTCATGGTATACCTCTTACACACTTTCTATTCATATGTTTCCCTTAACGTAAGGTTTTATGCATCTCAATTTACCTTTAGTGAGATATGATATGTATTCAAGAAATTTTATTTTCTGTATTCTATATAATTTATATGGACTTATTTTATCCTAATTTTTCTTTAAATATAATGAATTTATGGATCTAAAAAATGTTATATGAATCTTGGGATTGAAATTTGAATGATAATGATGATATAAGGGTTTTTTTGATTCAATTCTTACTCTTTGAGACATATTTAATTTTGTGCACTATTGTCCCTTATATATGATATCATATTCATTTAAGTTCCATTAATGTAACATAATATACTTTCTCATGTAATTACTAGGATATAAAAATCCCAATAAATATCTTTTATTCATTCTTCCTTTTATTCAAGTGTTACTCGAGTGGTAAGGGATTTTCAGACTCATTTTTTTATTTGAGTTACAATTATTATTCTTCAATCGCAATCTTCCAAATTAAATTGATTCATAGAAATATTTTTATAAAATAGTATTTTCACCTCCATTTTAATGGATTTAAATTTCATATTCATTAACACTTTTTTTGATGGATCCTTTCATATTTATATCCTCAATCCATAAATATACTCCTCACTAATAATTTTTTGTCACAACCCAACCCAACCAGGTTAATAAAAAACAACACCAATCCAACCTCTATAGGCTAGTGGTGGTGATAAGGGATTAATGGAATAACAAAAATGGGATGAATGTTCCATGTGTACATATACAGACACACCCAGCCACCTCAATGCAGAAGTACAAACGAATAATAATAAATAGAGATACAATTTGTTGAATATATACATGCATATGAAAACCTCTAGGGTGTTCAAGAGTATGATAGTGAAAATTGAATGTAAAGGGGAAAAATACATTCCCAAAAATAAATATGTCCTGAATTGAAAAAATGAGAAAATTTATGTGTAATGAGATCTCATCTCTTGATCTTCAGGCTCTGAACACAGTATACAGTCCAATGTAAAAGGTTTCCCAAATTTCTATTATAGTCATTACTAACGTATTTTTCATCTACTTATGACACAATCAATGTAGGGAAATCCCATGTATGGGTGGGTATATTAATACCCAGTTGGATGCTCGAAAAGATGATGGGGGGTAGTAAGAGACATGATATTAATAGATGGATAGAAAACTAAACCAAATAAAGGGAGAGAAAAAAATCCAACAACATGGATAAATATATAATATAAAACCAAGGAATCCAAAATGACTGAGAAGGGGATCTACATCTCATAGCAATGCCCATTAAAATAGTTTCATCAATTCCAGATGTTCATTAATGATCCATAGAATCATTCATGTTTGTGCAATAGAAACATCCAAGTCAAACCAAACCTCACTAATGTGCCACATAGTCAATGGGCACAATATCTATGAATAAGAACCGTGACCTAGTAAATTAGGTGATTTCCAGTCAAACAGTTAATATAAGACCCATGAACTAACCTACAGGTGGGTTTCTCCCTGATGTATGAGTACCCATGCACTATCTCAAAGGGAGGGTTCCACTCAAGTAAATGGTATAAGACCCATGACTATCCCAACTATAGGGTTCCCCTCTAGTAGTCAATAGATGACTCATTACCTTCCCAGCTAGAGAGTTCCAGTATAATAGTCCAGTACCCATACCATGATTCCACAAGAGGGTTACACTCGTTACATTGGGAGAGGACCCATACATAGCCCAACTGGAGGGTACCACTTGTTAGACGATCAAGGACCCATGAATTACCAAGCAGAAGGGTTCCACTTAGTGAGTAGGAAGAGGGAACAAACCACATACTGCATGAGGGATTCAATATTTAGATATCTAGAGGATCCATGCCCAATCCTATTAAGAGGGTGGAACTATTGTACCTCTAGTGGTCCTACCTGATCACTGCCATTGTTGAGGGTGACCTAAATAAGTATCGGGCTCGAAACATGTCAAATATTATCCCAAAATCCACTAAAGATTCAACCAATGTATTCTATATAGAAAAACACATAAGATTATATACTCTATGGAAAAAAATACGAGTCCAAATGGACGATATACAAGAGGTTGAAGTTTCCCCCCAAGGAAACAATGAGTACAAGGTGTTTATAGAAACTCACACAACTTGTGGCCCCCCTCCATCACATTGAAGTGTCAATGTAGGTACACGCCTCACTACCCACATATCTATACACAATTTATAGTTGCAATACATGGTGTGCCTAATCTACTCGTGGTTCTGCCTATTCTCTCTGGTCGCGTCTGTGTATTTGGCCCTTATCTGTGTACATCAGGGCTTGGAATTTTCCTCTACCATGTAATCCTAGAGTACATGATGGGATTCCAGAACTAGATCACATGGAGTGTGGGGACCTATATAGTGTGTAATACTTTTAATCTCATGAAACCATATCCACCGCAGCCGAGGATGTACACACTTTGTGTCCTTCAAACTACAAGTCCAATAATTGGAATTTTTCTTGAATGTCTGATCTTCACCCAAAAATCTAGATCTGAGTTTGATTCTTTAGAACTCGCCTCTATATCTCCTAAAAACAAATGGTATTCCCTTGATTCATTATTTCCACCCGTTACGTTTTCTGGAAATTGGATTCCAAATTACTCTATATTAATACATACACAAGTCTTCACCCATGGTCATCTCTAGTGCTCATGTTGTCTCACTTGATAAAAAACACCATGGTGTATTCACTAGTATACCAAAAATAATCTAACACTAGAACCGATTCATCAATCCATCCCTCACACGTGAATTCTTTGTAAATTTGAGGGTGAGATCAGGCTCGGTACTACCTGACCACATCAAACCGAGACCCCATAGGCCACTTAGTGAATACTATGAACAATGGAGGGGGAAACACCAGAAAATAGAGTGAAACAATTATTGATCATTTTTTATTTCCAATTAATTGAATGGGGTACATTTGGGTGAGAAATAAATTGAATAATTAATTTAAATAAATACACTGGTGCGTGCAATGTCTAGGAATTATCACATATCAATG
Organism: Viscum album; assembly: GCA_963277665.1. Lineage (NCBI taxonomy): Eukaryota > Viridiplantae > Streptophyta > Magnoliopsida > Santalales > Viscaceae > Viscum > Viscum album. Next base: position 104,135,390 of record OY728156.1, read on the forward strand.
ATAAAAAGTTGATCATTCTCAATAGATTAATCCAATGAGGAAGAATATCCAAATGAGGAGTCCTAAATGGTTTCAAATCTTTTTTAATTTAATATCATTATATCCAAATAATTGAGTGGAGTCATTGTTCACGCTGTGTGTCGATATACTTGCTTCCAGAGCTTCATTCTCATCTGATTCTGATTTTTCAATAATGCGAAGAAGAAGAGGATTATGAATGATCACAAGATAGTGTGTATAACCCTAATGATACTTTAATAATGATGTTTAAATATGAAAGTGTAGTTTTGTTTATTTAAAATAAATATAATTACTTATTTTATTAAATGTACCCCCACAGATTATTTTATCCAAACACCGAGCCTCAGAATGACATGTTGTCTCAGTGCATGTCTCTGAATATAGATATACATATATATATATATATATTTCTAACAGGGAAAAAATAGGGTCTCAACATCATTCCATACTTTAATATTTTATTCCCCAAAATACAAAAACTAGAAAAAATGCTCGGGATAATGAGCCTGAATTTAGACCTCCCACTCCTTAAATCTCTCATGTGTGCTCTCATTTTTCCATCACACAAAAACAAAGGGAATAGTCTATCCACAATAGGGTTTTCCTTTAGATCCAATATCCCCATTTGGTGCTCAAAAAAATAGGCTCCATCCTCAATCTCTACATCAGACTAATCAATTAGGTCTATAGGTTCATGCACTTACCTCCTCAATTGTAACACATGGAAGATGCCATGAACACACTGCAATTGCAGTGGTTGGGCAAGGTGGTAAGCATCCTCTCCAACCATTTTCATGATCTTGAATTAACTAGTGATCCTTGGGGATAGATTAAATTCTCAGAAGAATCTATGAAATCCATTTCGTGAGGGTAATCATAAGAAAACATGGTCTCTATTCTCGATTTCAAATTGACTATGACATTGATCTACATAAAATTTTTCCCCTATCTGCACTACCATAATCCACTCTCCGATGACCTGGACCTGCTCAATCATTTCATACCCCATCTCTACACCCACAATAGATGTCTCTTAGAACTCTTTCTAGCACAATAGTTACCTACAGTGTATCTTGTATGATCCCTATAAAGAATTCATGTCGATTGTAAAGTAGTATCTACTATTGCACACAAACTATACCAAATTAAATTGATCCTCTTCCCTCTAAACAAAGTCTAACATGAAATTCCTAAACATATCCTAAAAAACATGGATATTGAGATTGGTCTCACAATATATATAAGGGTGAAATTATGCACTCTTCCTCACTAGGGTCTTGAATTACCCTTTTAGTCCACACCATAATGGTTGTGTGAATGACCCATCATGGTCAGAGATAGAAGTCGAGGTCACCCCATGAAGGTTAAAAATATCTCATGCATCAAACAACTCCAAAATCTCCACAGAACTCCACTCCATAATAAAAATAGTGTGCATCAACTTCATGATTCCATCAACTGTCCCCTTGATGGATTCATGACCATTCGTTATTGGAGGATGTTTGGTTACAAAGCACATTTTAATGACAACCCATTTCATCTCTAGGATCTCAAGGGGATTTAAAAAATCTACTGGTACTAGGTACTCAGCCTTCACCTACTAATAGTTCATGCACCTTGATATGAACTCCTCTACGCTTTGTGGAATCATGGTCCACCGAAACTTTTATTAAATATCAATGTAAATCATTCCCACATTAGCTCATATGAAAAAATGAGATTTTTGGAACTTTCACATCATATCCTCTATCATGACTCGGACAACCATCTATCCATAGAAAAGCATTACATGATTCCCCCTTTATAAAATCCATCAGGTGAAGCAGTTGAGGATATCTAGTCACAAAATACCTCACAACCTATATCTCCAAATTAGGACTATCTCACATGTTGAAGGGGAGGAGGAGTGAACACCATCAAATAAAGAAACTTTTCACCCTCCTGCTCAACCATGATTATCTAGAAGGATGAATAGTTCTGAAAAACTTGTATCACAAAATGGGTTTGGGAGATTCCCCTAAGTACATCTGAAACCACATTTCGTCTCCTTAAATTATAAAAAATATCAATGTCATTGTCCTATAAAAACTCCAATTAGCGTCTCTTACTTAGTTTCATGTATATCTTCATGAATAAATACCTATGAAACCGATTGTTTGAGTAAAACCCAAAGTACTCTCCCAGAAGATAGTTCCTCCACATCCTCTAAGTGTAGACTACCACTACCAAGTTTTTTCCCTGTGTTTTGTGGTTCTGCTAATAAGGTATCAACTATCTCAAACCACATTAAATAACTACCTATCTATACCTCAACAAATATTTGAACTCAACACCTATGGCATGCAAATAAACTATTTACTCCACACCCTCCTCTCATTGTCTCAAAAAAGTATCAATCATTATCCTCATCCTTAACTGAAGAAAGGACCTAAGGAACATCTTATTCTAGGTAAATATATTAACTTTCAAGGTTAAGAAGGTCAAATGGGATTTAATACTGGATAATTATATCACAAGCCTCTGGTGGCACCGTTCCAATCAAAGAAAACTCCCCACCTCTAATACGATCATGGGTAGTTCCCAATCAAGCACTACATCAATTATCAATGGGTCGATGATTAAACAGTACTCAAAAAATTACAAGCCCCGTATTTTGAATCTAGTGAGTCCTGAACTGGAACTTCGAGAGCATACCGTAATAATTGATTTCCCAAATTAAATATAGAACCATTTTCATGTGCTATGTATTATTATCCTTTGATGAAAAGTAGATAACTATTTAATAAATGAATGAAACAAAAAACTAATCCATGAATGGATAGAAAATATGGTTTATAAGACATATAAATATGGTAAGGGAATTTATCACACCAAAGGGAATCACTAGAAGTGGGTAGTGTTCATACACACATTAGACTACCATCATTAGAATACCAACCTCAGAAACTCTCAACTAGTAGTATCCAGAACTAAGATCAATCTTTCTGAAACAACTCATGCCTCACAGTTGATCAAAGATGTCATCAATCATCTAGAAGGGGTATTTATTCTTTATCATTTCCTCGTAAATGTAATGATAGTCCAAGAAAATCTTCATGCTCCCATACCTATTTTCATGAATAACAATGGATCATCCCAAGGGGACACATTGGTCTTGATTAAAAATTATTATCAAGGGTTCACCAACTACAACAATATCTCTTGGATCTTAGTAGGGGCCAAATGATATGACACATAAGATAACAATGTGGTACTGGGATGAAATACGATAGAAAATTATGTCTCATTCTTCTATAGTGTCCTTGTATGGAATCCATTGAACCCAGTTCTTCGATATGGTTCACCAAAAGCCTAAAAAACAAATCCTCTTATGCCATAGGCTACCAACTAGCTGTAAGGGTCTAATGGTGGAAATTTGAGGAGACTATTACCTAATGTCATAGGGAAACCCAAAAAAATAACTAAACACCATACAAACAGGAGAATACAGAATAATAAATAAACTAAAACTAAATAGGCTATAATAAAATGAAAATACAGTAAGGGAATGAACATTCGTTTCATATATATAAAAATGATTGTCACATAGGATGATCATGGATAAAAAAATATGTAACTAAAAATAAAATACAACTGGCCCCACTTCGAACTCTGGGTCATAACACATACTCATTGTATAGTATCCTATCTTGCTCCTACAACAAGACCAGTGAAATTCATATGAGAATTCTACTCAACTCGGGAATCATGGGCCTCCGACGGGTCCATTGTTCATTCATGATCTACCTGAAGGCAGACATAAGTTGTACACGTACACCGAGGTGCATGCACATGAGTGAGAAATAAATATCAGTAGGAAACCCCCAAAAATAAAACTATAACCTCTTCCACAAGTGATTTATAATTCAACATGATCATCCAAACCAACTTATAACTTAAAAAAAAAAATTCATTCCATAGGTCCAGGACCTCAATTAAATATTTATTCTTCTAATATTAGGATGTATCTGAGCATGTCTCAAGGACCATGTATTCCAAACAACCTGTGAGCTTTATACCCATGGATACCATTACCAAAATTGACAAAACCAGGACTGATCCTACAATATTCCTACAATTTAGAGAACTAATATAAGAAATCCCTTAAAATAACATCATGAACAAAACATTATATCACACTAGTAACCTCGACACATCTGTCTGAGTTACCACACAAAAGTACTACCAATCCTAGACCATTATTCTGACAGCTATCTCATTTATCAGAAACAATAATTCTAGGAGAACCAGTACAAAAATGTACCCCAAATCATGTCAATCATTAATGAATCACCATTCTGGTTCCAAAGACATACATATAAAATTAGTCATTTCTGGTGCATCTATATGACATCTAAACATTAGAAGAAGAGCATCATTCTACTGTTAATCCTAGTTGGTATATAAAAAATTTAAATGGTATTAGTCTAGCTCATAATCAACAAAGTATCCTATTTGTGTCTAGCACCTGAGTATGAAACATAATCTGTAGTATAATATCCATAAATAGAACGTCAGTCGAGTAACCATCTATATATAACATTGATGGTTCCCAAAGTGTTCGTCTAGGCCAACCCAAGGAAGGGTGCATCAGTCCAACATAATATTTCACATGGAATATCATCATCACCTAGATAATTTGTGTATAACTCTAAACATGAAGTATAATATCAATGTCCAGAGCCTTAGTCAGACACCACATCCATAGTATACCTCATTTTCCTGGAACCTCTGTCCATCACAAAACCATATATATGTGATGTCACACCCACTATAATCAATAGTAAAAAAACATAAATGAATCCCCGGTCTAACACACAAAACATAAACAAACAATATATACACATAAAAATACTCAATTCAATAATCTCAATAACAGATATCTAGAACCATACCTATGAGTCATCTTTCCAACTCTCATAGATATCAAATACCTTACTATTAAACTGGGTTCTATAGTGTGGCAACCTGACCATATCAAAACCTCCCCATAGGAATTATCCATGTATTAATCTCAACAATGAAAAAATAACAATGGCTGACCAAATGACTATCTAAGACATCAAAATCTTAGACCCATTGTCTCATACATCATCTTGGATCAAATGGGAACACCCATAACCAATCCAATCAAGCGCATGCACTCGATCATGATTGTCATATCCAGCGGCCACACACTTAGACCTCTGAACCCAGACATAATAGAGGTGTCCCTCCTTGAATTCTAAAAACTATAAATCATGCATAGGCAAAACCACCCAAAATATAGTAATATCTAAACTCTTGATTCAATTCCTATCACAAAAAGGGCCTCAAATATCTCTCTGTGGCTTCCAATCAATACTCAATCAACAAGATGCCAACCATATGTACCAATGTGAACCCAAGCCTCCCCGGAATTCTCAACCACCAACCAAGACATGAAATGATCCCATATCTAGAAACCAGTCCATTGTGTGAATCCTCAAGATTCCCTTAGACACAACTCAGCTACTCAACATCATCCAATAATAACCACCATCCTACGATGTTAAAAAAACCCAAGGGCACTGACCACCATGATCCTCAAACATTGAATCTAAAACTCTACTACTCGGCCCTTCAGTAGTAATTCATGATATGTGGGGACATACCAATAACCTCATAAAATAATACTCAAATCCAACTCCCATGATCCACCCATGTAACCTCAATCATCATTCCTTAGAACACCCATTCTAGGAAAAACACTGAGCTCACAATCCTTAATGAATCTTTCTACTAAACCACCATAGTCAAAAACACAATATAGAGGACCTATATATAATAAAATAATCCCAAAATCACGATCTATATATAAAAACACCAATAATAGAGTAATAATAAGTCCAAATATTACTTCGAGTTGTCAAAACATTAAAAACACTAAAAAGTAAACCAAAGGGGTGGTACACGACATGTATAATAAACTAAATAGTGTGTACTCCCATCACCAATGATGGGTGTTAACTCCCACATTACATGGAATGTAAAAACAATGTACACTTTGTTTAAGTCAAGTACATAATTTTTACCATACATGGCTTACCAACTGATATACATCACATGTTTTAGTCATGTGCCCCTATCAAGATGTGTACTCACACACCGTGCGTCACCCACACAGGGCCAAGGTATGTACCCTATATGACCATGTCCCCATCATATGTGCCACATTTCCCTTTTCCCTTCCACATAATGAGTGACACTACATGACATTTCATCTATAATACACACAGTCTAGTCTTATTTTTCTCCTCTTCCCCTGAGCAGGAAGAATGCACGTCATGTGTTCTTTAAACCACATGTCGTGTAGTGGGGTTTCCGAATGGGAAACACCTTACAACCTCCCAGAACACTAATTACCCCAAAATAAGTACAAATATACCCAATGGGGTCTTTATAACTCATAATGAAGTTGTGAAACATAGGAACAAAAAATCTACAGGGATCATGGAATAAAACATAGAAAATGTCCCACCTCATGGAATACACATTGATGCTTTGGGTTTAAATCCACTCCAAAAAGCTATGTCACCTTGATCCAATCTTGATCTATGTTGTGGATGATGTACGGTGGAATCTCATTCCTCTAACCTTCATTTTCGGGCCATCGTGCTCAAGGTAGAACCCCATACGTCTTCACACAGACCGCTCTATGAGCATAACCCCCAAGAGGCCCCTTACCACCCAATCAAACATCATTATAACATGAATAAAGTGGGTGATCTCTTGGAATACTCAAGACGGTGTCAAGTTATTGATATTGATCATATAAAATCTATGAGTATACTAATATTTTGTCGATGAATACCACCACAACCTCATCCACTACAGAACATCACATTTATATAAAACTGTAGTATGCCACTGTGTCGACGATCGTCTCATCACACAAACAATGATTCTTATTCCACTCATAGTCATCATACAAACCGAAGAACCTCTGATGTACACTCTTATACCATTTCATCCACAATCTAAATGATACATTGCATCACCAGTTCTCACATCTCCATGATTCTACTATGAAAAAACTGTTACCCACACTTGGGTGTAACCCGACCACAAAACCTGCACTAACTCCATTAGTCATATCACATGAAACTCAGTTCGCATGACCTAACCATGAAACATGAGAACTTATTTTGATCCTAACCCAATATAATCCCCTAGGATAAAATCTAATACACAACCATTTCCTAGTATAGGATCACTATTGAACCTTCCCCTCTCGAAAGAAACACCATGGTTAAAACACTAGAATGTATTTGCATGGTCGCAATAAAAAAGGTATCAAATTAACCCAAAACTCAGTCCCAACTAGACCCTTTTTGAACCATTCCAAAAATTCCCAAGAATATATCTGTTACTCAAGTACCCAAAAACACTCATAACATAGTTGGCTCCTCCACAGGTCACCCTCCAAAGTCAAATGACTTTGACTCTATGCTAAGGAGCCATGTAAAAAATTCCATAAGGCATTCCAACAAAGCCATAAATATTAAACCTCACATCAAGAAACTAGGTCTAACCACCTAGGTCTAGGCCAACTCATAGTAGGCCAAAACACATCAAGGATCAACATGAACCCATCAGATCATCACATAACATCAGCAACACAAAAGACCCTCCTCTAGGGTCCGGCACCATAAAGTTGTCATTCAACCGAATTCACATAACTATGGTGCCCATCCTCTATAAGAATCATCACATAATATATATATATATATATATATATATATATATATATGTTGAGGTCTAAGACATACAACGATCCTTATAAAAACTACCCACAATGGGTCCAACATTACAATACTTTAACTTGAGTAACCAACAAGGTTCACTACACCAGACACACACAACAACCACAATGATGTCCCCTACATCGATCATCTCACCATATATGCACAAAAACATCAATTAGAAGAGAAATTGTAAAATCACACACAAAATGGCATGAAACATGGGGATCCTATATTCCTATCAAGATGCATTAAATGACTCTTGACTCTATAATCCAAGAGTCATAACTAACTCACATGCCTCATTCCAATGGGCCAAGAGCCTAAAATCTATTATAAGACATTAAATCCCAAAAATGCGTGTCAATCAAAGAGAAAATCATATCTGACCATAACATCACAATTATAGAACAACAATCATAGTCCCTGATAACATATACTTCTTACCAGAATAGGTGTTTATGATTTACCATCTGGACATCCATCATAGGTTCTCACAAATTATTATATTTACAGTATACCAAACACCAAATAGAAAATGAATAGAAATGTAACTCTTTTGATACCACATTGTAACATTTCATCCCATATTCCACTAAAATCAGTACTTTGATATGATTCTTCATAAGGCCTCAAGCACGCCTCCTCGTATGCTGGAGGTTATCAACAAGCAGTGGGGGTCTAATGGTGGATCTGTGATGAGAATATACCCCCATATGAGATTGCTAAAATAGAAGTAAATATCAAAACACCATATAAAATAGATAATTTGGAAGAATAAATAAACATAAACTAGACATGCTATAATAAAATGAAAAGGAAGTAAGTGTCCGAACAACCATGTCATATATACATACAAGATCACCAAATATGATGATCAAATATACAAAAACATATAATGTAAAAGTATATACAATAGGACATTATTTGAACTATGGTTCGTAACACATACTTGATCTCCAAAAACCTATCAAGCTGATCCAGCCCGACCAGTAGACTCCAAAAAAGCATCCCACTAAAGCATAAAATCATGGGCCTCCAGCCAATCCATCATGCATTATTTCCCCACATAAATGAAGACATATAGTCTTCATGTACACCAAGTTAAATTTACTTGTGTAAAAAATAAATCTTAATAGGCCACCCCCTACTGTAAACCTATACCTGCTTCCATAAGTGGAGGATCATGAAAAATTCTCAGCCTAGATGAAATTTAAATGAATGAAAAATACAATAAAACAATTTTTGATCCTTAGGTCTAAAAACTTATTCGACCATACCTTCATTGGACAATACCAGAATGTCTCTGACCATGTCTCAATGACAATTTTTCCCAAATAAACTGACAGCTCCATTCCCATTTATGTTCCAACCAACCCTTACAAAACCAAGGACCCATCGTACAATAATCCAATCATTATGGGTACAAATCGTAGTAACCCCTAACCTATCCTCATGACCAAAACATTATATCACACGTGGAACTGTGACAAATCTATCCAAGTTACAACAAAAATTTACTACCAATCCTAGACCATTAGTCTGACATCTATCTCATCTACCATAAATAGTAATACCTAGAGAATCAGTCCAATCCTATACCACATTAAAGTCAAACATTCATAAAGAACCTATATAATTCAAAAATAATACATATCAAATTAATAATTCCTAGAGGATCAGTTTAGAATCTAAACCATGGATAAAAATCATCATTACACCATCCATCCTAGCTGGTATAGTAATAATTACTAGAGCATCAGACATGCACATAAACAAGAATGTATACAGACTTTATCTAAAGCCTCAATCTGACACCTAATCCATAGTATACTATCCATTCCTATAACCTCAGTTCAAAAACCATCAACATATAACATTGGTGGTTCCTAGACAGTCATTTTTCCCCAAACTAATGAGAAGACTAATAATCTAAAAAATTATTTCACATAGAATACCTTCATCACCCAAATCATCTGCCTGACACTCTAACCATAAATTATACTATTAATTTCCAAAACCTATATATGAAACCACATCCATATTATACCTCTTGTGGATGGAACCTCATTCTAGAACCAAACCACATACATTCAATGTCATTAAATTCACTATACTAAATAGTATAGAAAAAATATTCCCTGAACTTTTGTCCATCACTCAAACCATAAACAATCTACCGATACCGATACTTAGCCTTAGTCCAAGAATATCAATCATGGTTATATGAAACTATACCTATAAATCATCTATCAATATCTCTTAGATATCACAAACCTTACTATGAAGCTAGGTTCCATAGCATATAAACTTGACCATATCATAACTACCCCGCTGGTATAATCTTAGTATTAACCTCAACAACAAAAAGAAAACAATGGATGAATAAATGTTTATCCCAATCATCAACATCGCATCCCCATCATCTCGTAGATCATCTAAGGTCCCAAGGTAAAAACCACAAAAAAATACTCAATAACATTCACCTGATGAAACATTTAATATCAAATAGTCACACACATCTCCCTCTGAACCCAAACATAACAAAGGCATCCATCCTTGAATCCTTTGAACAAGCACTCAAGTGGAGGTATCCTCTCACGATACTCAGTATGAAATAACCTCTTCGGAAAATATTTATCAAAGAAAACATCCTCTAGAATCTTTTAGTGGCCTCCAATAGAAAATTTATCAACAAAATTACATCTAGGCATGAAAATGCGAAACCAAGCCCCCCATGTTTTCTAGATTTCCAACCATGACATCCAATAATATCTTAACTAGAAACCATCCCACACTGGTCATTCTCAATTTTCCATACAACAAAACTCAACACATTAATGAAATCTATCCATAACTATAATCCTACGATTTCAAACATTTATAAAGGCTCTAACCACCATGATATTCAATAATAGGAAGAAAAACTCCACAGATCTAAACTCATGTAACTAGTGATGATATTCAGGGAAACCCAATATATCGCTTAATATATTAATCAATCCCACATCCCAAGATCCAACCTAGGTCCTTCAATCTTCCATCCATGGAACACTTAGACTATACAAAACAGTAATCTTGGATACCTCACTCAAGCATCATAGCTCACAACCCAACCAATAGGAGGATTCTCAAACCAAAACTCATTTAATTCTATAAAAACAAATATTTTCAAAAAAAACATTCCAAAAATTTTTATATTCCAAAAGGATCCCACGATCATGATCTACATGGAAAAATTCTTAGAATGGACAGCTGAGAAGTCCAAATTCACTTTTAGGTATTCAAAACATCCAAAACCATATAAAGGATATCAAAGGGGAAGTACACAACATGCATACCAAAGAACAAGGTCTATATTCCCATTAGACCACATGGTTGTGTACTCCCATAGAACATTGTGTGTAAATCCCAAGTACATGGTGTGTAAGTCTAGTACACAGTCTGTACTATACACGGGTTACATACATATGTACGTCATGTGGCCTGGTCATGTTCCCATGTCAACTCATGTACTCAAACATGGTGTGTTACCCACATAGGGTATGATCATGTACCCAAAAAACCCATGGTCCCCTTATAAGGTACATTTTACCATGTGTTCCACCACACTCTATGTGAAACTACACAACATGTCCTCTAAACTACACACCATGTAAGCATATTTTTTATCATTTTCCCCAAGAAGGAAGAAGACATGATGTTTTATATTCCAACCACACATCATGTAATTGGGTTTTCCAAATTTGAACCCCCTATGAGTCCCCTAACACCCCCCATTTTTTCCCAAATAAGAACATATTTACCCTTAGGGGGTCATTAGCTGTATTAATGAGGCTTAAAAACATAAAAACAACTAATTTACAGGGATTAGAAACGAAAAATCTAAAGAAATACCTCGTATAGTAAATACTGATGATTTGAGTTCAAAATTCTTCTTGGAAGCTACTTCACGTTCAACCAATCCATATCTATACCATGGATGAACTCCAGAATCATATCACACTTTTCCCCCTTATAGTCTAACCAGGACGCCTATAGTAGATCCCCATCGCCCTCCATCTTTGTGTAGGAACCTAAAAATGAGAGAGGGATGTGTTTTATTAATTATGTTTATTAATTAATTAATTAATTAATTAATTAATTACCAATTTAACAGACATCCCATGTCCTAGAGCCCATAGAGTTTTTATACATCACCTTGAAAAAAATCCCATCATTGTGGACTCAACCATCGAGTTAGAATCTCAATATAATGATCCATTAAATAATATGTCACCTCCCAAATATTCATGAAAAATTTATTCAATAATTAATTAAATATTATATATTTCTCCAAATATCCAACTCCTTGGAATTCCACAACACTACAATCCTAGTGAAAAACCCGGATTTCAGGACAAATAGAGTGTTTTGAAAAATTATATAAGACTATTTAATTAGGGAAAAAGAATTTTAACCATCATGAGAACTTTTGAATGGGAATTTAATAACCTAGAAAATCTCATGTATCTATAGCCTAGTAGGTAGTTCTGGAATATCCTCAGGGAATATTCCCACAATACCCTCCATGACTAATTGAATCCAAATTTCTGAAGTGACTATTGAACCAAGGTATACAATCACCAATAGATGGGTAATGGGTTGTGGCCACCAGATTGAAAATCACAATTGTACCGCAAAGAGATCTCTCTCATCCACAAAGGAGAATCTCATACCATCAGTGTAATAACATATGAATCGTCTAAAGTGAAAAAAATATAGGATCAGATCACAGAAAACCAATCCATTACAAATATGACATTATAGATTACAATCAAGATGACCAAATGGTCCCATGTGAACCTCCATCCACCAATCAATTGCTCACACTACCAGAAGATAAAAGGTAGAGATGAAGAGTTTCCTAAAATAATCTCATGATAAAGATGTTGGTCTAATGCCTAAACTGGGATATTCATCTCTCATACCATGAGTAAAGATATGAAGGAATGATGCACACCTATGTACACAAATACTGAGGTAAGAGAGGAATAAATATTTTTGTGTGCCTCTAATCATCATGTTTGCCAACGAGTCATATGACTCCATAACGTATTGTTGATCGTGGAATCAACCTCTAGCTCGTCATTCTGGGTGTCAGATACCTAGTGTGGGAGGTGGATGGATTTCATGACATAGTAAACCACCCATAGATCCTCATGAAGACTTCCTTCTCCTATACCACCTTTGACATCAGTGGTCATCAACATGTTTTGTCAGGAATTCACGCACTGTGTGACCTCGCCTGTCGCAAGAATAGAACAAACCATCTATAGGATACATTGGTCCTCTATTCTACACCTCACCACATGCATAATCTTGATCCTGGGAATGAATCATGCACTGAGATCTTATCAACTCGTATCAGGTTGCTTTCGTATATGAATTAGGAATTTGGTACCCACTAAAAGATCCAATTGTCTGGAATCCCTCTAATTAGAAGATCAATAACACCAGTTCTGGTTCCAACACCCCACCATATGTGGGAATGAGAAATGGGACTATACTAACATTGATATATCTTCATTTTCATTTCTCAAAGATCCATGGTTAGAATTTGTTATCTCATATCATGTCAAGGGACTAGCAAGTATGGTATACGAACCTCACACTATCCTCATCCACTATAATTTCTCTTTGTTGTAGCTCTAGAATCTATTCAATATGAATTGTGTGAAAATATGAGGGTTATTAATCCTCACACAACAAAATCTAGATGTTGCTCCATTATAGGGTTGACTCATCATGCATCTTGGTAATAGGAATCCCTGAGCACCATGTTTCTCAATGGAAAAGGCAAGCATCTAGGGTAACTGCCTGATCTATTAGTTTCTAGATAAGTCTAAAAACAAATACCACTGACTCTAGCCAATGCTCCACTACCTAAGGATCTGGTTCACCATGGATCAATAGTGGCCCCTAGCACAGGAACTCACAGAGTGTGTTAATCCTACACGCGCCCTCAATATTTCCTAATGCTATGATCCACTACTCAATAGGTGGGGTGATTCTGCTTATACACATAGAGGAAGAATATTTTTGGATGGAACTTGACTTAAGGTCTCATGACTCATTGGATAATTTTCACAATTTAGAGCTAGTATCCCAGCTGGTTATCATCGTGGAGGCATCCTAACAATTTAATCATTGTTCTCCATTGTAATATTATCATATATATATATATATATATATAACTGAGAGAGGAATTAAGAAAGCCATTCAAATATGCAATCATATTTGATGCATGTACTATTTATCTCTTTAATAAATGTCTTAATATTAGAAATTTAAGATTAGTTAGTCATGGGCCTAGTGAATGGATATGTCAGCTGCCACACCAACACTAGATTCATGGGCTTGAAATCCACACTCAAAATAAATTAAAATTGTTACCAAAAATCTAAATAAAATCATCATAAGTGGAATAATCCAAACATAATCCCATGTAATTAAGTACTATGTTACCAATCGGTCAAAACCGACCCAACTAGTCTCATGTAGAAACTACCATAAGCCTATCTCTACAGGCTATGTAGTGGTGGGAAAACCGAAGGCATAACCTAAATGGGATGCCGCTTCCAATTGTAACTATACACATAGACACTCGTAAGACCATATCAATGAAAACATTAAGAGAAATAATAATAAAAAATAAAAAAATATATAGAATAATAACATGCTTATTAAATTCTCTAGGTAGTACAAGAGTTCGATATTGAAATGTGATAGTAAACGGAAAAAATACACACCCAATAAGAATGTTGTTCGAACATGACAGAACTAGAACGAAAATGTGCTGACAATTCCAATCTTCAGATATACATGATCTTACCAACTTATGCCATCTAATCACCATGTATCCATAAGATTTTATGTACTCACCAATTATATATCTTTCATCTACATAAGAAAAGAAACATATAGGAAAATCCTGTCAATGGTTGAAGATATACATACCTAGTTGGATGCAGCAAAAGCTAAACGGGGAGAAGTAAGAGGCACAGTATGAATAGATAGATAGATAGTTCAACCTAATAATGAGTGTAAAAATAATCCATCAACATGGATATATATATATATATTCTTAAATTAGAGAAACCAAATGAGAGATAAAGGTATATCCATCTCACAACCCAGCCATGGAAAAAAATCCATGATGTAAAAATGCCCACCAATGATGCCCAACTTCTCGTGTGTCTTCCCAATAAAAACAACCTAGTCAAAACACAGCTTTCTCTTTTTCCACATAGTTGAGGGGTACAATCACTATATAGAAGACCCATTCCTTGGTAAAATAACAAGGTTCCACTCAAGTAGTAAATAAGGGATCCCTTCTTTTCCCAGCTTGAGGATTTCACTCTGATGGATGAGGACCCATGACGAGTCTCCAAAAGAGAGTTCCACTCAAGTAAATGGTAAATGCCCATGCTTATTCAAGTTGGAGGGTCCAACTCCAGTAGTATGTAGAGGACACATGCCTAAACCACCTACATGGTACTACTTTAATAGTCTAGGAACCATACCCTGATTCTATATGAGGGGGTCACTCAGTGGATAGTTAGAGGACCCATGACTATACTAGTTTGAGGGTGACACACTAATAGGAAACCATGGACCATACCCTACCCAGTAAGAGGGTTTAACTCATATATTATTTAGATGTACAATACCCTATCCCAATGGAGTGTGACGCTATATAGAGAGATAGAGGGACAATGTCCTATTCTAGTAGGAGGGTTCCACTCAGGTTATATTGTTCATCCTGCCTGATCACTACCATTGTCATGTATTTAATAAATGAGTTTCATTACCAAAATTTCTCAAATTTTGTCCCAAAATTAATTTTATAGGCCAGAATTTCATTTTATGTTGAAAACACTCAGAATTGTCTACACACTGGCCATTATCAGAGTACAAATAAAGGATATACCAAAGGTTGATGTTTTCTCCCAATGAAATAAGGGGTACATGGCATATAAGGGAACCCACACTATGTGAGGTAGTTTTCCATTGACTAGAAATGTCTTTATAGGTATATATATTTATACACATGTATCCATACATGGAATTTAGTTGTAGTAAATAGCATGACTCATCAAGAAAGGGTCCTTCTCGTGCTACATGGTTGTGTCTTTGTATCCTACCTTTGTCCCTATACTTGATAACATGGTGTGTGCCTGGATGAGCCCATGTTCATGTACTATTAGAGTACACACCAGGCCACTAACACTAATTCACATGGAATTTTGGGGTTCCTCGTGGCATGTTATACTTGTAGCATTATAAAACCCTAGAATCCACAACCAAATCCCTACACATTGTGTATTTATAGACTATTCGCTGTGTAGTTGGGATTTTTATAGAATGTCATATCTGTGCCCACAAATTCATTTTTGAGTCTAATTATTTTGATCTAAAATTAAAGACACACAAAATACAAGGCATTCCCTCTATTTCTTTGTTTATGGTGGTCCCCTAGCCATAAATTTAATTCCAAATTCATCCATAGGAATCCATACACACACCATAGACTATGGTCTTATACGACGCTCCCATTGTCTCATCACATAAAAACCTACAAGGTGGGTCCACTCATATCCCTAAAATCATCCGAATCTAAAACCAGAACATCAATACATCCCTTTCATGATAGTTATTATTGAAACTAAGGGGTTGGATTTGGATGGGTAGTATTAAACAACATTGATCTAAGACATCATATTCTGATTGAAAAAAAAACATGAAGAATAGAGGTGAAAAGCACATAAAATAGTGTAACATTATTTGGTAATGGTTTCATTGTCAATGAACTCAATTATTGATATTTGGCAGAGAAATTAATTAAATAATTAATTTTAATTTGTACATGGTCACATGAAATGTTTGAGAATTGGAAAAACTCCAAGATAGGAAGGTGATAATGCTCAATAGTTTAATAAAATTAGGATGAATCCAAATATTTTAATTCCTTATTTGTTTTGTATTGTTTTTAATTGAATTCCACACTATCCAATGAATTGGGTTGTGTCTTTTCATTCATTGTACACATGTTTTCTTGGATCTAGTGGTTTTTCATCATCTGACTCCAATTCACCAATGAGAGGAGGAAAAGGAAGATTCTAAATAATTCTAGAGTTGTGTGGATAAACCTTGAGATCCATATATAATTGTGTTTAAATAATAAAGTGTACTTATGTTAATTTAAATTAATTAAATTTAATTATTTATTTATTTAAGTAAAATCACCCTTCCAAGGGATGTTTTATCAGATCACCTCAAGATAACCAATTTTATGTGGCTCATAGGGTAAATATCACATTCCAGATTCTATCGTGGTCTTATATTTCTAATACACGGTTACATTTAAGAGTTATACCATTTTCTTTATGAAACAGTGTGCATGTAAAATAATATATATTTAAAACTTTTACTAAATAAATTCCAGTCACACTGGGTCAATGAATTGCATGACACCACAATACCTAGATCATATATATATATATATATAAATGTATTAAAATGAAAAATATGGTTTCTAGTTCTATTCATTTTTTTATTAAGGGAAATTTTCATTGTATTGTGAATATAACTATTCTGTGATATTCACTTAGTGAGCCACATTATTTTATTAAATGTAGAAATATTAATAATTTGAATGTCTACCATTTATATATAGATAAATATTGAATACATAGCTATGATTATGTATTAGGTTCCTTTGGGTCATTAGTATATTTTTCATTTAATATTACACCTTAATTATATGGTTGGAAAATTATCATATAGTTCTATTTTTTAATTATAAAAGTATTGACTTAATTGTATAACCATTAATCTGTATTTTTTAGTTTCATTAATAATTACTCATATATTTATTCTATATATTTATGGTGGATGTTTTAACAATCGGGGTACCTATAAATTAAATATGAACATTTATTCATTAATAAGTCATGTTGTGTATATATTTTATAGTCTATTAATTCATTCATATAATGAATTCATTGGTCTTAAAAACTATTGGTGGGGAAATAATAGCATATCGATACCTTTTTAGGTCACAAGAGAGAATAACGTCTATATATTCTATGTATACCTAACCAAATATTTATTATTTCATGGAAATAGGCATTGAAAATATGTTTATGGTGTCATAGAAAAATGCCTTCATGGTAAGGGTATGATGTCTAATATTATGTATTATATCATTATGTAACTAATTATTTCTATACATGTGTTTATTTGTATTTCTATGTCATCCATGTATTTTCTTTTATCTCACATGATCAATTATATACCATTATTTGATTATCATTTCTCCCTTTTTCTGTTATTCATGTCTCATTTATTCCATGATATATTCTTCTATATTTTTTCCCTTACTGAGAATTTGAGGTCACCCTTATTATGCTTCCATATCCCCAGGTTATGAAGATTTGTATTACACTTGATATTTCTAGAAAAATAAATCATTTTGGAGAGTTTTTTTAAATATGTTGAAGACTTATGATGGATTATGTAATTCCTAATGTAGTAGAAAGAAGTCCATTTAGTTGAGGAATATATAGTATTTATTATTAAATGTTTTTTAAAATAAATAAATATTTAAAAATAAAAGGTTATGGGAATATATTTAATGAAATATTTATTATATGTATTGTAATTAAGGTATAGTTACATCTAGGACACCACAATTGAAATTATAGGGTATTTTATATAATTTCTAGTGATAGAATTTCAGTTGAGAAAAATCTAATTATTCTAGATACTATCATAGGTTATTATGTTTAATATTTAATATAATATCAAATCTATAAATAACCCTTTTGTTTTATTGGTATATTATTGACTTATTTATGTTCATTAGGGAATAATATGGGATAACATTATAGAAAACCATAGGTATGAGTCTAAATATAGGAAAACATCCTAGTTTTATTTCAACATATAGAGTTTCTAGTATCTTTGAAATTAAATCCCTCTCCATATATTTTAATATTGATGTGTCTGTAGAGTAAATGCACCTATGTTCAATGAACCGCAATAATATTTATTTAGTATTAGATTAATCTTCACTCTGTGATAAAATTAATGATCCTAATACTTTACATCTGGATAGAAACTCTTAGGTGTTCTGCTTTGGTCAATCACATTGTCTTTATAATCCATTATAATGAAATTTTCATTTTAAATAATTAATTTAACTATTATAAGCGAACATAACATAAGTAAATGTAGATTTAACCAAAACTGTTTTAGGTTGAACAGAAAGATAATAAAATTGTGAAATATGAGAAATGTATTTTGAGGTTTAATATTCCATGTAGTTATCTAATAATTGAATTATTATTTTCTGAATTTTTCAGTACTCATGTTAAGAATTTTGGTTCTAATAATAGATGAAGCTTGAAGGCACCAAGTTAACAACGGGTGTGATGGACAATATAGTAACTATCATAATGAGGAACCTAATTTTATATGAGGTAGTTTTGAAAATCATTTGGTTATAATAACAAAAAATTAATGAGTTATGAATAAAAATATGATAGTTTAAAAACATTAAAACATACCAAATAATATAATTATTATGTTTTATAAAATATTGGGTGATGAATATGAAAAAGAAAAGAATATTCAATGTCATTTGTGTTAAAAATTTGTAAAGAGTCACCTAAGAGAATATATCAATGGAACTGGAATATGTGTTATCAATATTAAAAGAGGTCATATACCTAAAATCTATAGAGTAAAAATACTTATTTTAGTTAACATGGTATAGAAAAATAATGTTCTTCATAGAGGTCCACTAGAAATTCAATGTTTTACTTGTGAGGAATTTGAAAACTATAAATACGAAGGAACTAATAAAATGGATTATCATTATTAATGACACCAATAACATCATAAACCATTATACCCAGGAAAACCCTATAATTAGACTATTATTTTAGTGGATAGTGTCATTTAATTCAATCTATGTAATCTTATTCTTCACTCTAGATTTTCATATGTCTTATATCGTGTAAGTTTGCACAAAATTTTATCTCTTGAATTATAAATCAAAATACATGGTGGAATAATTTTTTATTCCAGGTTAATTAATAATTTTCCTGGTATTTAGGATTATTTTTCATGAATTTCTTACTATCCTTGCTTTTGGATTGACTATTCTAAGGGAAATGAAATTATTTCTAGCTTTTGATGGTTGATATCTCAATATAAAATATATTTTGAGTGAAATCTATTTTTATATACCCTTATATATAATACTTAATTGTTAATAATTTAAATTGTAAATAAATAGTTTATTTAAGGATATTTTGAGAATGTAATACCACATAATTTTGGTTATTGATTGTTGAATTTTGGTCATTAAGAGTAGTATTTGTTTTTTTAAAGTATTATCTTTTTTAGGTATTATCTGATATTGTACTAACTATTTCTATTTTGGTTAATGTATAAAGACCTAGAAAATATATATAGTTTATCTTTTTTGGATTATGATATTATCTATAAGTTGATTCTAGCACATCAGATGTGTCCATGTCATCTTGAAGGCTCATCATTTGGAGAAAAGATGAGTGTGTGGTAGAAAATTATTGATGGATGAATCTCTACATGAAATGTATGTATATTTCATTATGTTCTTATTCTAAGAAGTAAAATAATTCCTCAAATTTACAAAAAGGAAATTAAAAAAAAAATTCCCATTTACTTTTTCTACTGCGGAATCAAAGACCATTTAACCCATCTCATGTTTGTGGTTCTCTTGTTGTTAACTTCCTCCAAATCATATTTTCTATCATTATCCATTAGAAAATTATTGTTTTTTTCTCTTCTATATCCATGTTTTAATGGAAAAATAGTATGTGTTATCCCAGGAGACCTTTTCACTTCTCTATATTTCATTTAATGTGATGTTTTTATTGACTATTTTCTAATGTTGGACATTCAATGACGTTTTGGAGCCCAATTTTAAAATTGCGAGGACATAATTTCAAAAAGGGGGTAAGGATATAATGACTAAAGTATTTATATAATCATACCTTTTGAATTATATTAATACTTATGAATAATATATTAATTTTATGTCAAGGAGTATGTTTTTTCCAATAGCATACTTGACAAACAAAAATGGGTTTCTCCAAAATCTTACGTTGCACACAACACTAAGTTATACTTGAAATATAATCCAATAATATTACTATTATTTTAAATTGATGTTAGCACATAGCCATTGGTGTAAAGGTAATGAATAGTATTAAATAAATTTTCCAATATGGTTTACACATGTTTAAATAATGATTCATTGGTTTCCAATTTTCTTATGAATGGAAATAAAAACAAATTGAATATAAAGGATGTTTTTATGAAATATTATTTAATAGGGAATAATTATGTTTTCATATCAATACCTATGATTTTTTTGGAAAATATATGATATATATTAAATTTAACATTTTTAATTCATCATATATCTTTTCTAGATATGATATAATAATAAATTCATTTTTTCTGATAGAAGAAGTATTTTTCTAAAAATCCGGTTTTACTACCTTTGGATGAAGAACCCTTTATAAATCAAGTTTTTGACACCATTATATGTTTTATTCGAGAAAATAAAATTCTTTTTTAGAATGAAAACGTAAAAATTTACATTGGATTAAATTTTGGTATTTTTTCCCTAAATTTTATTTTTTATGCATAGTAAAAACGCGACATTTTATTTCAAAAATTCCATTTAATCTAATTTATTTATATAGTTAGATTGTACTTTTAATTGGATTTAATGTTTAAGTGGAATATATTTTTACCATTTAATTTAATTTTGGTCATTGTAAGTATTTTCAATTATTAATTAGACATAAGCACATGTCAATGTTTTGATAGTTATTATTTCTTAAAAACACGTTTTTTGGTTTTGACAACAGAAACTAATTTTAAATTAATTTCTAAAATACCTCTGTATTGAATTTGGAAAAATTTATTCCATATTTGGAATTAGAAGGTCCAAATTGTGTAAATTGTATTCTTTTATTTTAATACATTATGAATAGTAACTTTAGTAAATATTTTATTTTTCATGGTTAAATGTTACATATTGTAAATAAGGGTAAACCATTAATATTATAATAATATTAAATTTTTATTACACGTTTACTAACCCTATTGGATGAGATATTTCTAACCCTGACAATCCTTGGGTCGATTTTAAGACCCTATGGAGCCACTTTTGTGTAAAATGACATTTAATTACTTTTTATTTAATGTTAATAAAAATTTAACCTAAACATATATATTTTGACAAATATATTTATATATGGGATTTTATAAGTGATCTCATTGACTATACATATTAAATAGGAAGATAAACAGATTTAAAACATCATGGTATTTTATTTATAATTTTAGATATTAAATAAAGAAATATAATTATGACATAATCATTATGCAGTGATTTCTTCATTAATAAAGGATTCAAATAAATGATATTATAAATTTCAAAATTAATTTTATTTGATTATTTTGATGTCATCCACGATTTTTTTTGGATTATAGATACATGTTATCTTTGTATTAATGTAGTTTTTTTAAGTAATCATGTTGTTTTGGATTTTTAAAAAAGTCAATATATGAATAGACTGAAAATTGACAAAATTCAAATTTAAAAATATAAAATATTTTATTAAATATTATAAAATTTAAATTATTCTAATATTAGTCCAAATATTTATAATAATTATAAATTATATTAATTTCTAATTAGTAATATTTTTTTCATGTTTTGGTAACTATTTTGATTCCCAATATGTTAAATGCATGACAAAATGGTAACAGTAAAAAACTGATAAATTAAAAAGGAAAGGATTAAAAAATATCCAAAACCAATACAACTCTTACTGGATGATTTTATTTTGAATTATATTCAAATTAACATATATTTTAAAGATTTTTTTACCTTTTTAATCTGAAATTCATTTTCAAATAAAATAATTGTTTCAAACTTCTCTAAAGATCCCCTCCTCCTTATTATAAAAGGGCATAAACTCTATCCCTTTCTCACACCTCTCAAGCCACTTTGGAGCAACCAAAATATATCCAAATAATATCCCAACATACCTATATTCCAGTTAGAATCATTACCTTGTGTATAAGAAAATTCAAGAAAGCCTTTTGGTTCAAACCAAAGGGAGTTACCTGATTTAAAGGTAACGTCTTCTCTCATGTTCTTTTATTTTATTTTAATTCATCACTACCTATTATATTCTTATTATTTGATTAGATAAAAAACTATAATAAATATACTAGAATTTTTTTATGATAAGGATTATAACTACACATACACACACCTCCATCTAATGGATTTAGAACATATTGTTTCTGTGGATGACGAACTACTGCCTCACGAAATGATGATTGTTCGATTTCCCCTACAACCGCTTATAATGGCCATTATGAAGTCACTGTAATTATATATGATATTTATGATATTTATTTTATCTCTATTTTACTATAATTCTCATTTAGAAAATAAATTTATGTTTTTCATGTTGTATAAATATGAAAATTTCATTTGAGGAAGTGCGGACTACCACCCCTCAAAGTGATATGACTTGGTCATGCTATACATGGAACATATAAATGTTGTAATTAATGAACATATGTAACATATATTATATTTATATTATACTTTAATTATAATATTCCAATGTATTATATATTTTTCATTCCATTTCATATGAAAAAGAAATGAATGTAGCCTTCATGCGTACATACAGATCACCTTCTCCATGAATGGTGCATTCCATTTCTTATTTACAGATGATATTAACTATTATAAATACATATATACCAGATATATATTATATATATGATATCTAAATTATTCATATCATTCTATAGATAATTAAATTTTGACCACATGGACAATTTATAATTATAACATGTTTATTTTTTGACTCAAGTTCTGATCATCTAAAAAATGTCCGATATGAACTCAAATAATTAAATAATTGGAATTGTAAGGTAATAACTGATATAAAAGGAATAATAAAATTGAAAAAGGTTCTAAATAAATTCTAAATTATCTTAAATATATCATTAAGGAAATTAAAGAACAAATGAGTCAAGTCGCACACAATGTAAGGGACCTCGTCTCAATCTTTTTTCATAGAGGCATATTTCGATTATATATACCTCATTATTTTATACAGTGTATAATAAAACCCTTTATCTTTAACATTCATTCAATGGGAATCTTTTTCTATGAATCATCTAACTAAATTGAAAAAGGATATTATTTTAATTTTGCGGTGACAATGACCTCTCCGTCGCTGTAATCGTTATTTTGATTCCTCTATAAGCCTTAATGTTTTTAAAAGGAACAGACATCCATTATTCAATTTTTGGGTGTTTTGTTTTTGAAAATGGTTTTTGAAATGGTTTGAGTATTTCAATATCATGAAATGATATATTTTGATTTAAAATTAAATGTTATTACTAAAATTTTTATATTTGGAATATTTTATGTGTCCTGATTATGTAATGGTACTTGGAAATTTGAAAGGTGGTTCTGTGAGAAACCATAGATGGGTGGTTACGTTATTACCTCCAAGGCATTAGTTATGGAAGTCAACCATATGGCTATTCAATTTAGTGATATGTGTCGATGTTGATTGTAAGGTTCTTCCATTTCTGTATGTTTATGTCTCAAGTTACCTTTATTTGTTATATATTGCTTTTTATGGGCTTTATCGTAATCTTTTGGTTACCAAAATGGTAAAAAAATGAGCTTATATTAAGAGAATTGTTTTTTTCCTACTTATATGATGTGAAAAGTATTAATTTATGATAATTTATTCTTTGTTTATATGGTGTTTTGAAAATTAATAGATTTCCCTCTTTGTGTATCCCTTAATGATATTTTTATGCATATATCATGTTTTTTGAAATGTTTTTTATAGGACATAAGGTCGAATAGGGTCAAGGATGGGATTAAGGAAAATTAATGTTGTCTAAAACAAGGAAATAATTTAGTTTCCATTATTTTAGGAGTTTTTATTTTATGAAAAAATGGATAATGAGTAGAAGTGTCTATATGTAATATTCAAGATGTTTTGTATATGTTATGAACTAATTCTTTAATGCTCTAAAACTAAAGAGACCATTAGTATAAATAGTTAACAAAATTCAAGATTATTTAATGTTTAATGCTATGACCTTATAGATATCCCCTCTCCGGATATTATGTGACCAGAAAATAAAACTTTTTGAAGCCAAAATTCACATTTGGTAAATTTGGCATAAAGATTCACATTTATTTGTGAATTTAGTACAATTCTCAAGTGATATTCATGTTCTCCCCTTCCATTTGAATACACAAGAATATCATCTATAAATACTACCACAAACTTATCAAGATATTCTCTAAATACTCTATTCATTGGATCCATCATGATATCAGGGCATTAGTAAGATCAACAGGCATAACTACAAATTCATAGTGTCGATACCTTGTACAGAATGTAATCTTCATTATATCACCCTTTTTGAACCATAATTGATGATATCTTGAGTGACGATAAATCATGGAAAAGTATTTAGCTATGCTTAGTAGATCAAATAAGTCATCAATGTGGAGAATAAAATATTTTTTTGATAGTGGTCTTGTTAAGCTCTCGATAATCACTATAGAGTCACATTGATCCATCTTTCTTCATAAAAAATAGAATAGGTTCTCCCCAAGGTGATGCACTTGGGGATATGATTCCCTTAAAAAGATTATCTTAGTGTTTCTTCTTCAATTCTTGTAACTCAGTTGGGGGAATTCTACAAGGTGTATTTTAAATCGGCATAGCACTCGGTATGAGTTCTATTGACAACCCAACCACATTATTTTATAGAAGGCAATGTAATTCCTCTAGAAAGATATCATAAAACACCTGTACATTTTTTTATTCTTAATCATGAGTTTCTCCGTAACCATTTGATGAAAATAACATTCGTTTATATGAATCAAGACCCATACGATGGAATAATTTTCTACAAGAAGGTTATATTTGTCCTCCCATTAGTAGATGATCATAGATTAATCTGGAATATGATATGTGAATTCCCTTCCATGGTAATTGATATGATATTTATATAGATAAATCAAATATATTCCAATAATCACATCAAATTACATGATAGGAAGGATCACAATATTTTCTCAAAATAGTTTCCCACAAACATTAACCATAGAAGAATTTATAACTTTTGATGTGACTGTTGTTCTATTAAGAGTTTTCATAGTAAACTAAATATCTAATTGTTAAGGTAATATTATGACACCCTTATAATATTTTTAATAAACAATATATTGAGTGAACCCAAAATCAAATACAACATTTTATACTTTAGAGTGGATGTTACGTCTACCTGTCACCAATTCATTATCATACTCCACATCGCCTATAGTGATTTCATTTGACTTTAAATTGTTTTTGGCCTTAAGAGTTTTTATGACATAGATCATAATCAATAACCTTTGGATTATGGAATTGATTGGCATAATTCCCCATTTCCTTTCACTTGTACCATGGAAGTGTGTGAGGTGCATTTTGTGTAGCCTTTTCATTGTTATAATTATTAGACATATTTTTTCCAACACATCGGCATTCAAATTCCCAATGAAATTATTTTCCACACTTAAAACATTTACTTCCCCTTTAATACATTTCCCTCAATGTTTTTCCCCATTTTGAGCATAAGGGAAAACCCATATTCTTTTCAGTGTTGTATTTATATTTTCCTTTCAATTCCATTTTTCTCTTCTTATCAAACCCATATGAATGATGGGTTAATTCAATCTCAATATCAACCGTTATAGAACATTGAACAATTTCGTCATAACTATTGATGTTCCTTGTGGCTAATTCACTTCATAGAGATGGTTTTAAGCCACTAAAGATTTAGTCAATTTTACTCTCAGTTTTGAAAATAATTCCATTATCTTACCTTGAATGTCTTCTAAAATTTGATTCCTATGTATGAATATATTCTTCTTAATTTTTCATAATTTGGAAGAACAACTTATTCTTATTTTTTCAAAGAATAAGAATAAAGTACTTATTGAAAAATTGGTTATTGAACTCATCACATTCAATAGACTCAATTTAATCTCTTTGCCTCATATTCTTGATAATATTATACCATTGATCAGCTTAACCTTTCAAATGATATACTTCTAAGATGACTTTATCATGTTTATAACATCGTAGAACTAAAAATATCTTTTTATTTTTACTGATCCAATTTTCAACCACTAATGGATCGGAAAACCTATTCAATGAAGGTGGGTGCTGCATTGTGAAGGATTCAATAGAATTTTTCTCCCCCTTTTCTCATTTTGATGTTTGGCATGATTAATAGATTTATAAACTTGTGTGATCATGGCTACAATAATTTTCCATACATCTCCCATAACATTTGGTAGCTTAGAGGGATAGTCATTTCATTTCCCATCATATTCAACATTAACATGGTTCCTTCAGGTTCCAGTCATTGAGTACATCTATTAAGAATATTTTGAGAAACACTAATAATAATGGAAAAACTTCAAAATTGAAGAATAAAATTTCAAATAATAACATATTATGTTTTATCATAGGTTATTCATGAACATCTCTAAAACACTAGGATCGGATTGTAACCAGTACTTAGACATATCTTTATGGTTATTATGAAGGTTCTCCCATTATAGTTTCCAAAATATAATCATACCTTTTCTCTAATACCAACTATAATGGTCCATTATTTACATATAGATTATATTTAAATATTAAAAAATATTTACTACATTACATAACAAAAACCATTATAGGATCATATAGTACTAGTGTCACTATATACTGGGAAACATAATCAAATGGTTCAAAAAATATCCACATTATCTCCCACTTATTTCTTCGTTACTAAACTATTTTTTACATATCTTACTTTATACCCTTTTTCATGACCTGGGGAATAAAACAAATGAAAGGGTGATCTCAAATTATTAGTAAAGGTAAACATAGGAAATATCATTCAAATCGTAATCATAGGAACATATCATTTGAAAATATTATCCTACGTGTAAAAGATAATCACATCATGGCCTTGGATAAATCATAAAAGTGAAATTTAATCCCAATATTCGTAACATATGACATGATATTTTGTGGCATACACTCATAAGAAAATAAAATCAATTCATATTAGTCAAGTGTCATTACCAAGACCATCATAGTGGACAAATTCAATTATTGAACCAAGTTCACTCCTCATTCCAGCCCTACATTACTGAACCGGATTTACATTGTGTTCCAGTCATGTATATATAATGAGATATAAATATGTATTCAATGCATTAGAGGGAGATATAGGTCCCACACATCTCATAATGAAACCATTCTTATGGGTTCCACAAAAACACAAAAACATTCACTATATAATAACCCATGAAATAAAATGGGTTTCTTAAACATCATTCCATCATAATTGATATTAAACAAATGGAATTCCTCAATAAAAAATAATAATAAAATTATAGTAAAAATATGGTTATAAATATGACCATATTTAAAGAGTTTCATGATAGATGGAACGCACTTTTGAGAAAATAAATTAAATTAAATCATGAGGAAAATATCATTTTTTTCGTCCAAAATAACTTCCTTCCTCAAAATGGATTTTTTTTTGAAGAAATCATCTATTTTAAATATTACCCTGTATGTTTTTATGTTAATAATAAAGGATATAAGAAATTATGAATGAATAAAATCCACTCATTCTGTACAAAATAAAATTTCTCATACACTTGCTGAAAATGTCGAAAATTCCCTCATACCGAAAATGAAAAAAGATTCCATGAATAACATTTAGTAAAAATTTACCAATAAGTAAAATTGAATTTATAGAATTTTAGAATGATGTAAAAAATATTTTTAAATACATATTTAGGAAACATAGACGTGGATGATAAATATATCCCAGTAAATACTTACGAAAAAATAATCTTAGATAAAAATGTGATTTGCAGAGTTATCCCCTAAGTTACGTCTGATATCCATTGTATGTATCTAAAACTCATGTATAATAAATTATATAATGTAATTGTTTTACACCAAAATCATAATCCTTTTTATGATATAAAATATGATTATATAATCATCTGTTTCTTTAGAAATATTTAATTGTCACTCGTTATTCTGATATTGACTACGTTATGTTCTTATCCAAGATTTGTCGGATATCTTCATCTTCCATTTCTTATATTATAGTTAAATAATTTATAAATGATATTTTTATAATATATATCATATTTATTCATTCAATTGATGTATATAATCAATGTTTAATGAAGATCATGTAGAATGAATCATTTCACATCGTCGAGATGGTAGGTCGTACGTAGGCATGAATGCTGATATCATTCCCAAAATTATTGAATGGTATTGAAGTAGATGGTGTATTATATATCAGAATTAGTATCATGTTAAAATAATCAAATATAGTTGTTATTTGTAGCATTATACCAATCCAAGTAAGGTTGTAGTGAAAAATAAATTACACCACAGCATAGAGATGGTAAGATGTATGTACACACATGCGATGATTTCATTTTAAATAGGATGGATATAAGGTTAAATATGGTTGTTTAATAATTATAATAACCTATAAGAATATTATTTATACTGAAGTTATTAATTTTTAATGAAACAAGTAGTGTTGATGAATTAGAAGAAGAAATATTTTTGAAGGAATCAGAAGAAGAGATTACATCTTCCTTGACGTGCTTCCTATAAATCTCTTCTTGGAGCACTAGAGTTGGTCTTCGAAGATGACCAGAACCTCTAGAATAAAAATAATGATATTTAAAACAAAAATGGACCATGTATGGCCGACCATGAAGGCTAAAAATGAAATTAAGAGGTGATAGAGGAGTTTCCCTTTTATAATTGAGTTGAGGTTCATTTTTGGAAACACAATAAATAATAATTTATAATAAAAACCAAACATTCCTGAAAACCAACCAAAATTTCCCAATATAAAGGATGAGATTAAATAAATTTTTAATATCATCAACCAATAAATTTTGTACAAGTTATTTATTCAATTTAAACCATATCTTTTTAATTAACACATAGTTATTTTATTTATTTTTAGTTATGGTAAAAATATTCTAAATATTTTATGGTTGTAAATGTTTACATATATGGTTTTAATTGACCATAAATGAATATTTTTTTACAATATATACCTTTTAGTTATAACGTTTTAATTTTTAAATATTTTTATGATTTTTAAATAATTTAATACAATGTTATTTCTATAAAATATGAATAGTGTCAATTTTGACACTATTCATTTAATTGATTTTAAAAAAAATCACACAAATGATAAATTCGATCTAAAATATTCAATACACTAATAACATGTCTTAGTCAGATAGAAAATTTGTGGGTCACATTAATTAGTTTATATGATATTTTTTTAATATTTTTAAAACCATTTATTTCATATTTATATTAATAATATAATTTTTACATCACTACTGTGTCATCGTTAATGGTAATTATTTATCTCTAAAATTTATGTATAGTTTTTATGATGTAGGTGATTTTTTATATTTCTAGAGAATATCTATAGTCTATATTATTTCCTAGTTATCCACATATTAAAATTAGTATACTTTTACAAAATGAGATTCTGACATTTTTGTCACATTCATTTGTTTTAATTACCTTCATGTCATATTCATAGTTAAGTGTCTATAAAGTGATTCCATTTATAAAAATAGAAGTATAAGGTGAAATTTAGTAATCTAATATTATTTTTATTGGTGTTAAGGTAATTTTATAAAATTATTTTTACCTTTAATTACTAGTTTTTCCTTCAATCATGGTAATAAACATAATTACCAAAGTTATTTTCATAATACCCAAAATAAAAGTATCCTTTTAACATAATTTATAAATACTGAATCTAAACATGGAGTCAATTTTTAAAAATTCCAAACATATAAGTTGTAGTAATTAATTTGAAATCAATACGGCTGTCAGAATAAGAGAATAAGTTTTGTAAAAGATAAAACATTACAAAAGATTGAAATGTTTTTACATATGAATTCAAAGTAAAAATTAATGATAATTATATGAATTATATTTAATGGTAAAAATAAGTTTTATTTATACTTTAAACACATTATATATTCTAAAATTAAGTATATAAATTGTCTCGACGAAAAAAGTTTTTTTCACTTAAAATTTATTGTGTTTTTACCATTCATCAAAACATGAATGTTATTAGAAAATGTGATAAATTCAACCAATGTAAATTTTTATATATCTATTTAAAATAACATGTAGTTTTTTTCTTATATAAATTATTAATTATTAAAGTATTAATTTAAAAGGGGTTCTCTATACAAAGTCGTAAGATTACCCTTTATAAAAAAATGGGTTTTTATACAACAAATAGGGTTTATTCACACACTATGATTAAAATATCCATTGGATGAATAATTTTTTTTATTAATTATATATCCTATATATATCATTGAGTTTATTACCAATAATAAATCAATCGAAAATAAAAATATCTAATTTACATTTTTCATAAATAATTGACAGCCAAAGAAATTATAAGGAATTTTAATAAGATAGATATAATTATTCCTGTTATCCTAACTCCTAGAATATAAAATTAATTTTATATGAAGGGTTTCTCACTATTTATTTATACTCACAATTTCATGAAAAGAATGCTTCTGTATAATAAAGTTTCATTAAATAACATATTTCATAAAAACATCTGGGTGTTGCATATTACCCCCCATAAACTTAATTTCCCCCATGAATTTCTTCATTTGTTATCAAAAAGATGAGGATACCTCTCTATCATCATATCCCCAAGTTCCCATGTAGCTTATTCAAATTGGTGGTTCCTCCATAAAACATTAACCAAGGAATTTGTATTGTGTCATAGGAATTTTTCACTACATTCGAGAATCTTTATCTGTTGTTCTTCATAAGAATGATTTCTCCCTATTGGTATGACATTTGATATTAGTTCATGTGAAGGATCAGGTGTGTCATTTCTCAGGGGAAATACATGGAACAGATCATGAACTTTAGAATGATTTTTAGGAAGTGCTAATTAGTAAGCTACCTATATAAAATGATCCCAACTTTCAGATTGACTGATATACATAGGGCACAACTTTCCCTTCTTTGAAAATATCTTTACTCTCTTTCAAAGAGACAATCATAGAAACAACTGATCACCCACTTAAAACTCTAGGTCCTTTCTTTGGTTATTAGAATAATTTTTTATTGAATATGAGTTTTTTTTTAACTTTTGTTAAATAGATCTGTCCTTTTCTAAAATTTCATCAACAAGATCATTTCATAATACCATTCTTTCCCCCCACTTCATCCTAATAAGTTGTAGTTTTTCACTTATTTTCATAGATGTCTTCATAAGGATCCATCTGAATACATGAGTGAAATATATTATTGTAATAAAATTCCAGAAAAGGTAGGTGCTTATCCCAACCACCATTGAAATACGTAGAGAATGATCTCAACTTTTCTTCTAGAGTTTATATTGACCTCTCATACTGACTGTTTGTTTGAGGCTGATAAGAAATGTTGAAACTTAACTCGGTATCTAGATTATACAAAAGTCTTTTCCACAACATTGAGGTACCACATATTCCGATTTGATATAATGGAAAGTGGTACTCCATGAAATCTTACCACTTCCTTTACATATATCCTAGTTATCCAATGAAGAGATAAATCCTCTCTAATAGCAATGAAGTGTGCTGACTTCGTAAGGTGGTCAAATATACCCCATATAGAATTATTGCCTTTGGATGTATTGGGAAGTCTAATACAAAATTCCAGAGTTCGGTTTTCCCATTTAAATTATGGGTTTGTAAATGGTTGTAACATTACTTTAGACTTCTATTTCTCAGTCTTAACTTGCTAACAAAAAAGCATCGAGATACATATACAGAGACATCTCTTTGGATACCTTCCAACAAAAAGTACAATTTCAGGTCCCTAAATATCTTTCTGCTTCCAGGGTAAATAGAAAATGAATAACAATGAGCCTCATCCAATAGATTCTTCTTTGATTGTCATCTGGGGGGAATAAAAACCCAGTTTCTAAACCATATTGGTATATCACAATCAAGGTTTAATTCAGGAACGTTTCTCACCTTCTATTATATGTATACATCTTCCTTCTACGCCTCATCAATCATCACTTATATAGATGGTTTAACATTCATTTGAGAAAGATAATATCTCTCCCCTTCCATTAAAATTTCATGATCTATCCTTCAAATATCCATAAATATTAAATCATTCTCAATTCTCATCATGGATAAGCTAGCATGGCCTTTTGAGTCAAATCATCTGCCACTTTGTTCTCTTTCCAAGGGTGGTAATGTATTGAGCAATTGAAATATTTAATCAAATAAAACCATATTCTTTGGTGAATATTCAACTCATTTTGTCTAAATATATTTTTTAAAAATTCATGATCAGTAGAAATATCAGACATTTCACCATGTAGATAATGCCTCCATATCTTTAACAAAAATATTACCATAGAAAACTCCAAATCATAAGTTTGGTAATTTTCTCATGGATTTTCAACTAGTTTCAGGAATAAGTGATCACCATATCATGTTTCATGAGAACACATCCAGGAACCTTATTTGATGCATCATTGTAGATCACAAACCTTTCTCCACTACAATGTAGTGTGAGCATAAGTGCACTAGATAACCTTATTTTTAGCTCAATTAAATTCTCTTCACATTCCTCTATCTAAATTAATTAACACGTCTATGAGTCTAACTCGGGAGTAGATTAGATAATTGTGGAAAATATTTCACAAAATGTTGGAAATATCTGGCCAAACCAAGAATTTTTTTTATCTTAGTTACTGTTGTTGGTCTCGACCATCTATCTATAACCATTGTTTTTTTATCCACAGATATAACCTCTATTTAGATTTTATGACCCAAAATTGAAACATTCTAAAGATAAAATTCTCATGTTATAAATATGGCATTAATATTCACCTTTATCAACGTCTTCAGAACAATTCTCAAGTGATCTTCATGTTCTTCCTTTCACTTTGAATAGAAAAGAATACAATTTATAAGGACTACTAAAAAAAGATCAAGATAGTATCTAAAGTCTCTATTCATATGATCATTGATGATATCATGGCCATTAGTAAGACTAAAAGAAACCATTATAAATTCATATTGTCCTTACCTTGTATGAAATGTTGTTTTTGGTATATCAACCTTTTTACCCTTAATTGATGATATATTAAATGAAGATCAATCTTGGAAAAGTATTGAGCTAAACATAGTTGGTCAAATAAGTCATCAATGTGGGGAAGATTATATTTTTTCTTAATAGTGACCTTGTTAAGATCTAAATAATCAATATAAAGTCACATTGATAAATATTTATTCTTAAAAATAGAACATTTTAACCCTAAGGTGATGCACTAGGTCCCATGAATACCTTATCAAGATCCACTTGGAGTTTCTTCAACAATTCCAAAAACTCAATTTGGTCCATTCTATGTGGTTTCTTTAAAACAATCATAGCTCCCGATATGAGTTCTATTGAAAACTAAAATTTACTATTTTGTGGAAGACCGCGCAATTCCAATGGAAAGACATCATGAAAATATTGTACAATGGGAGTATTTTTAATTGGGAATTTATTTCGCACAATTTGAGATAAATAACATTCATTTATAGGAATCAAGACCAATAAGATGGAATAAATTTATACTGGAAGGTTCTATTCATCCTTTCATCAATATATGATTATAGATTGATCTGGAATATGATGTGAGAATTCTCTTCCTTTGTAATTGATATGGGCTCTATATAGAGAATACCAATCCTTGATAATAATCACATAAAATTCCAATATTTAAAGGATCAAAATATTTACAAGAATCAATTTCCCAGAAACTACAACCATAGAATCATTAAATACTTTTGATGTGACCGTTGTTACATTAAGAGTTGTCACAGCAAACTAAACATCTAATTATTGAGGTAATTTGGTGATACCCTTATAAATTCTTCATAAATAAAAGAGTGGGTGGATCCACAATCAAATAAGACATTCTCTACAATAGTGTGATGGTAAGTGTACCTTTCACCACTTCATTATGGAACTCCACGTCACTGATAGTGATTCAGTGTGACTTTCCTTTGTCTTTTCCCTTAATAGTTTGTTGATGTTGATCATCATCAACAATAATTAGATTACAACTTTTCTTGGCATAATTCCCCATTTTCTTGCACTTTAAATAGTAAAGGGTAGGGGATGTATTCTGTGTAGCCTTTATTTATTCGCATCATCAAACATCTTTTTCCCATCACTTCAGCATTCAAATTCCATATGAACTTCTTTTCCACAGATAAAAAATATATAATAGTCCCTTTAAGACAATTCCTTCCTTGTTTCTTTCCACATTTTGAGCATAAGGGAAAACTCATCTTATTTCTAGTGCAGCCGTTATATTTTTCTTTGACTTCCATTTTTCTCTTCTTATCAAACCCATATGATTGATGGGTTACTCCAATATCTATTTCGACCGTGAGAGCACATTGAAAAACATCCCTGTAACTAATGAAGTACATTATGGATAATTATCTTTCGAGACTTAGTTTTAATCCACTAAAGAATCTAATAAATTTACTTTCAGGTTGGATAATAATTCTAGAAGCGTATCTTTTAAGTCTTGTAAAATTTTCTTCATAGGTACCAGTGGATTCATCATTAATTTTTTCTTAAGCTCAAAGAACTCCTTCATCATATTTTTTTAAATATTAAGAGGGCAGTACCTATTTAAAAATAAGTTCTTGAACTCATCCCATTCTATAGACTCAATTTTATATCCTTTCCTCTTATTAATTATAAGATTCCATTATTGATTAGCTTCACCTTCCAAATGATATAATGCTAAGATGAATTTATCATTATCAGAACTTTGTAGAACCGAAAATATCTTCTTAGTGGTACTAATCCATTGTTCATCCACTAATGGATTAGAAGACTAGCTGAATGAAGGTGGATGATGCCTCATGAATGATTACACAGAATGATTCTCCCACCTTTTCTAATTTGGAATCCTGATTCATAGCTTGTGAAAGTTGTGTGAGCTTGGATATAAGATTTTTCATTCGAGGTCCCATAATATTTGGTTTCCCATGAAGAAAATAATTTCATTTCACGTCGCATTCAGCATTAACGTTCTTCCTTCGGGATCTATCCATTTAATAAAAAAATGAAGCATAGTGTGTGAAATACTAATCCTAATTGAAAAATTATATATTTGAATAATAAAATTTCAATTTAGGACACTTTAGGTTCTATCCTATATTATTCGTGAACATCTCTAGAAAAATAGTATAGGATTTTAACATATACATAGACATGTCATTACAGTTATTGCTAAGGTTATCTCATCCTAGTTTCCAAAGGTTAACTGTACCTTTACTTTGATTCCAAATATAATGGGCCATAATTGTCATTTAGATATTACATCAAAATTGGATAATTTTTATGACATAAGAGAACAAAAACCACGCTAGGACCAGATATGTTTTGTGTCTTCAAAAACTGGGAACCATAAACAACTGGTTCATAAATCATTCTTATTATCTCCCTCTTATTTCATGAAAACTAGACTCTTTTTTGACATATATTACTAAATACCATTATTAATGACATAGGGAAAATAAACATATGAAAGGGTGATCTCAAATACTCAGTAATGGTAAACAAGATAATTGTCAATCATATCATAATAATTAGAACATAACAATTGAAATTATTATCTAGTATAAAATATTTCATTACATCATGTAATGGGATAAATCATAAAAGTGAAATGTAATCCCAAAATTCATTACATAAGACATAAAATATTATGGCATAAAAACGTAATCATAGAAATGAATTTCATACTAGTCAAGTCTCATTTCCAAGATCATCATATCAGACAATGTCCATTACTAAATAGAGTTCTATCCTTATTCCATCCATATATTACTAAACCAGATTAACTTGTTCTTCCAATCATGTCTATATCATAATCTATAAATCCTTACACAATAAATTGGAAGGAGATATAGGTCCCATCCATCTCATAACTAAACCAATCTAATGTGTTCCACAAAAACATAAAAACATTCACCATTGCATAACCCAAGAAATAAAATGGGATTCTTAAACACAATTCCACATTAATTGACACAAAAAATGGATTTCATAAATAATACAGAATAAAATCAAAGAATAATAGTTTTAAAAATACAACCCTATTTAAGTATTGTCATCTTAGATGGAAAATAATTTTGAGAAAACACTTGAAATGTATTCCTAAGAGAAATATCATTTCATCTTCAAAAACATTTTCCTTTCTCAAAATTCCACATAATTCTAGAGGAAATAATTTTACGTGAAGAATAAAAATTTAATCTTGTAGGGTAAGATTAAATAAAATAAGGCATTATAAAAGTTTAAAAATATGTTCATTCTATAAAAAAATATTCTTCTCATAATCCTTCCAAAAAAAGTCAAAAAGTACCTCATACTAAAAACAACAAAAGATTCCATTCAAATATTTTAGTAAAAATTTACCAATCGGTAAAATTAACATTAAAAATTATAGAAGTATATATAGAATAAATTTAAATAAATATTTATGAAACATGTTTTTGAATGATAAATATACCACATTAAATACTTCTGAATAATCAATCTCAGATAAAAAATAAATTTGCAAAGTTATCCCTTACCTTAAGTCTGATATCCATAGTTTGTATCTTAACCTCATATATAATTATTTAAATAAATTTATTGACATATTTCAGAATTACAATTGTTTTTATTATTTCATATATGATTATATTATCATTTGTTTTTTAGTAACATTTCATTATCACTTGTTATTCAGATAATGACTTCCTTTTGTTCTTATACAATATTTGTCAGATATGTTCATATTCAACTTCTTAGATAATAGTTAAATAACTTAAATATTGATATTAGTAAAATATATATCATATTTCTCCCTTAAATTCAGGTATATAGTCATGGTTTAATGAATATCATGAATAATAGATCACATCCCATTAGGGAGACGATAATCCGTACGTACACACAAGCGATGATATCATTCCCAAAATTATTGAATGGTGTTGAAGTGGATAGTGTATGAAATTTAAGAATAAATATGATGTTAAAATAATCATTTATATTATTATTTACATTAATATACTCATCATATTATAGTGGTGGGGAAAAACAGATTACACCACAACATGGAGAAGGTAGGACGTACATACACACACGCGGTGATTTTGTTTTTTGAAGGATTGGTAGAATGTGAAATATCATTATTTAATACTTATAATAACATATCAATATATTAGTGATATTGATGTTATTACTTTATAATGAAATAACCAATCATTATTAAGTAGAAGAAGAAAAAATATTGAAGGAATCATTAAAAGAGATTACCTCTTCCTTTATGTGCTTCCTCTAAAACTCTTGTTATGGCAGTTAAGTTGGTATTTGAAGAAAAATAAAACCTATAGAATAAAAATATGGAAATTTAAAAGAAAAAAGGGCATGGTATTGTAACACCCGATATTTTTATGAGTAATATTTTGTTCAAAGGAATCTTTCACTACACACTTGCTTGGCTTACTTTACACGCAATCACGACCTTCCTCGATAGCTTGTGTCGTACGCAATACCGAGTTTCACTAAACAACGATATGCTATTAAAATATTATTAAAACTAGCTGTTATGAATAGTAATAACCACTTTTTGAAATTTTATAAATTTTATTTTTCAAAATGGACTTCATTTTTGGATTCGGAATACCGAAATTAGCCTAGGGTGAAATTTTGGTATTTTTCTGAAAACTTTCAATTTTTGATGAATAGTGAAACCACTAAGTGGTAGGTTAAAAACTGAATTTTGCATAAAACTTAATTTTACCGCTTCTGTGAGTGGAATTTCGAAAATTCGACAGACACGGTTGATATCAGTAAGTAAAATGTGGTTCAATGAGATAAAAATATTTTTTTGGTGAATAGTAACTTTTTACTTTTTCTTACCGCGGTTAATAGTAAATAGGGTAACTAAGGGTAAATATGATATTACTATTACCCTAACACATGTCCTAATTCTATTGGAAAAGTGTAATTCGACCAAAAACAACCTTATGAATAAAATATGACCATTTAGGCCCACTTGAGTTAGATTAGGACATTTATTATTAATTTATTTAAAGAATGGTTAAAATAGTTAAAATCAAAGTTTAATAAGTAAATCATTTTTAATATGGGGTTATGCATAAGATAAATTCGACAATAAATATTCATTAGAAAGATAAAAATATTTCCTACATAATGGTATTTTATTTATAAT
Organism: Viscum album; assembly: GCA_963277665.1. NCBI lineage: Eukaryota > Viridiplantae > Streptophyta > Magnoliopsida > Santalales > Viscaceae > Viscum > Viscum album. The sequence goes on from OY728156.1 coordinate 104,174,782, forward strand.
TTTTAGACATTAAATAATTTAATTTAATTATGACACAACGATGATACAGTAATTATCTTATTTATGAAATATTGACATAATTGATGTTATAAACACCAAAATAAATGTAATTTGATATTTTTATGAATTCCACTAATTTTCTAGGTTACTATGATATATTAGTGTTGATTTAATCAAATTGGTTCGAACATATAATTCTGTTATGACTTTCACAAAAATCATATATCAAATAGTGTCAAAATTGACACAAAATAGTTTCTAAATCAAATATTATATTATTAATTGTTATTTTATTCCTAAAAATATAAGGCTCGGCCAAATGACTTAGATAAGGATATATATATTAATAATAAACAATTTGGGGTTCGTTTGGCATGTTATAGTAAGTGTATTAACCATATAGTGAAAGAAAACAAAAAGACATGGTAAAAGTTAAATTATTTAACTTAGAGTTAAATCTAATTGATAAGGTTAAAATAATACCCTAAACTTGTCTAAATACTATTGGTTGATAGGATTTCGACACATCCCCACTATAGCTTCGAAATAAGACCCTTTGGAACCATTATAACCCGATTTTGAATTTAATATAAAATAATATTTTGAGATATTCCTAAGGTGCCCCTCTCCTCCTTTATAAAAGGGAACCTCCTCCCCCTCCTCCTCACACCAATTTGAGCACTCAAGCTTGTCCAACCCCTGCCATTTTCTACTCTCCACTTCCCTAGAATAATCCTAGAGGTCCTGGTCTTCTTAAAAGACAAATCTTAGTTCCCCATGAGGAGGATTCAAAGAGGCGTTCCAAAGAAGTGGAGCTTCGGACACGTACAAAGAAAATCGGACCTAAGGTAAGGGATAATTTTGAAATTCTCATTTTTATCTGAGATTTTCATATTCGTAAGTATTTACTGGGGTGTATTTTATCATCCACATCCATGTTCCCTCAATATGTAATATTATTTACATCCACCTACAATTTTTTAAAAACCTATTTCACCCTTTGGTGAGTTTTTAGTAAATGATATGAAATGAATCTTTTGTCGTTTTTCGTACGAGGTACTTTTTGACTTTTCTGACAAAAGTACGAGAAGAATGTTTTTTTAACTTATACGGCATGAATGGATTTTTAAAACATTATTTCCAAGAAGCTTCCTTTACAAGTTTTCAAGTTTATTTTTAATCAACTTCTTTTATTTTAAAGTCGTATGACATGTTAAGAAAGGAAAAGTGTTTTTGAAGTAGAAGGGATATTTTCCCCAAGAATGGAGTTCAAGTATTTTATCAAAATTATTTTGCATCTAATATAATAAAAGGGTTCTGTTTTTATCCCGATTATTACATTGGTTTGATTATGTTGTGATGGAAATATTTTTATGAATTCCTTTATCTTAAATGAATTGTTTTATGATGTCATGTTGTTTAAGAATCCCATTTTTATTACATGGGTTATGCTATGATGTATGGTTTATGATTATGTGGCACACATAAGAAAGGATTCATTATAAGATGGGTGGGACCTATATCTCCCTCCAATGCATTGGGTAATGATTTTATATCTCATGAGATAGACATGGCTGGAACGGTAGGTTATACCGGTTCAGTGAAACAGGACTGGAACGAGGGTGACTCAGTTCAGAAAGGGACTTTTTCCACTAAGATAGTCTTGGGAATGAGTCATGACTAACAAGAAATGATTTTCCATGATTATGTGTGCATGACACAAAGTTTCAAGTTTCATGTTATGATTATGGGGATCTCATTTTCACTTCTATGATTTGTTCCATGTTAAGATATTATGATCTCTTTTGCAGGTTATGGTTTTCAAAGAGATATGATATGATTTTTATTTCCTTTATTTGCCCTCGCTGAGCATTTGAGCTCACCCTTTTATGTTTTCTTTTCCCCAGGTCAGGAAGATGGATATTAAGTAGAATATGCTAAAAGGTACCCTAGGTATGATGAAATAAATGGGTGACACTGTAAAAGATTTATGAACCAGTTGTTTATGTTTCCCAGTTTCTAAAGACACTATACCTATACGGTCCTTTGTGGTTTTGTCATATGTTGTAATAAGTGTGATTCAATTTTGAAGTATTAACAATGTATGTAAAGTATGGGTCGTTATAGTTGGTATCAGAGGAAAGGTATAGTCAACCTTTGGAAACTAGTATGTGAAAGCCTTAGTAAGAACCCTGAGGATAAGTCTAAGCATAGAACACAATCTTACTGTTTTAGAAATGGCCATGAATACCCTAGGATAAGACCTTAGTGTGAAATTTTATCCTTGATTATGTGGTGTTCCTATTATAATTAGTGTTGCTCACACTATTCTTCTTGGTTTTGTTCAATGGGTGGAACCCGAAGGAACCGTGTTAATGAGGAATGCGATGGGCAATGCAATGATTATCCCCCTGAGCAACCAAACGATATGGGAGCTGGAATGAAAAATCTTGTAGCCATGCTCACACAACTTTCTCATGCTATGAATCATGCAGGACTTCTAAACGAGCAAAGGAAGGAGCAACATTCTATTGAATCCTTCATGAGGCAGCGTCCACCTTCTTTTAGTGGGTCTACTGATCCATTAGTTGTTGAACAATGGATTAGTACTACTGAAAAGATATTTTCAGTTCTTCAATGTTCTGAACATGATAAAGCCATCCTAGCAGTGTATCGTTTGGAAGGAGATGCTGATCAATGGTGTAATCTTATTAAGAATACGAAGCAAAGGGATGAAATTGAGTCTATGGAATGGGACGAGTTCAAGAACTTATTTTTTAATAAGTAATTACCTCGTATTCTCCGAACAAATATGGAGAAAGATTTTCTTCAACTGAAGCAAAGGGATGATGAATCTGTTGGTACCTATGAAGCAAATTTAACAAGACTTGTAAGGTACGCTTTTGGTATTATTATCCAACCTAAGAGTAAGATCGATCAATTCTTTAGTGGCTTAAAACCAAGTCTTCGAAGGGCATTTGCCATAAGGGACTTCAATAGCTACGAGGAAATCGTTCGATGTGCTCTCAAAGTCGAGATGGAGATTGGAGTAACCCATCAGTCACATGGGTTTGATAAGAAGAGGAAGATGGAATTCAAAGGAAAATCTAAAGAGAACACTGAAAAGAAGATGAGCTTTCCCTTATGCTCAAAGTGTCGAAAGAAACATGGAGGGAGTTGTCTTAAAGGGACAAGTAAATGTTTCAAATGTGGAAAAGAAGGTCATCGGGCATTTGAATGCCGCGATAATGGGAAGAATATGTCTAATGATGCAAACAAAGGAAGGGATACACAGAATGAACCTACTACACTTCAATGTTTCAAGTGCAAGGAGATGGGGCATTATGCCAATCAATGCCCAAATCATAGGGTTGATGATGATGGTCGACGTCAACAAAATCTTAAGGCTAAAGACAAAGGAATGTCACATGTAATTTCTATCAGTGATGTGGAGTACGATAACGAAGTGGTGAAAGGTACACTTACCATCCACTCTAAAGTAGCAAATGTTTTATTTGATTTTGGATCCACCCACTATTTTATTTATGAAAAATTTTCTAAGGGTATCACCATATTACCTCAACAATTAGATGTTGAGTTAGCTATGACAACACCTAATGGCACAACAGTCGCATCAAAAGTTTATAATTCTTCTCCAATCGAAGTTTGTGGGAAAGTGCTTCCTGCAAATCTTATGATCCTTCCTATAGTGGAATTTGATGTGATTCTTGGCATGGATTGGCTTTCTCTACATGGATCTCATATCAATTTCCAAAGAAGGGAAGTCACATTTCATATTCCAGATCAATCTACGATCGTCTATCTATGCAAGGATGAATATAACCTTCCAGTGGAAATTCCTTCCATCTTATGGGTCTTTATTCCACTAAATTAAGGTTATTTATCTCAAATGGTTGGTGAGAAACTTACGACTAAGAATATTCCCATCGTACGTGAGTTTGATGATGTCTTTCCGGAGGAATTACCGGGTCTTCCACCAAATCGTGAAGTTGAGTTTTAAATAGAACTCGTACCGGGTGCTTTGCCTATTTCAAAGACACCTTATAGAATGGCCCCAATTGAGTTGCAGGAATTGAAGAAGCAACTCCAAGAGAATCTTGATAAGGGATTCATACGCCCTAGTGCGTCACCTTAGGGAGCACCTGTTTTATTTGTTAAGAAGAAAGATGGATCAATGAGACTCTGAATTGATTATCGAGAACATAACAAGATCGATATCAAGAACAAATATCCTCTCCCACGCATTGATGACTTATTTGACCAACTACGCAGAGCTCAATACTTTTCCAAGATTGATCTTCGTTCAGGGTATCATCAATTAAGGGTCAAAATGGAGGATATACCAAATATGGCTTTCCGTACAAGGTATGGACACTATGAATTTATAGTGATGCCATTTGGACTTACTAATGCCCCTGCTATCTTCATTGATCTAATGAATAGAGTCTTTAGAGACTATCTTGATCAATTTGTGGTAGTCTTTATAGACTATATTCTTGTCTATTCAAAGAGAAAGGAAGAGCATGAAGATCACTTGAGAATTATATTGAAGACCCTGAGAAAGGACAAGCTTTATTCCAAATTTACCAAGTGTGAAATTTGGCATCAAAAAGTTGCATTTTTTGGTCACATTATCTCAAAAGAGGGGATATTTGTGGATCCAGCAAAAACAGAGGATATCGAAAGATGGTGAAGACCAACAATAGTAACTGAGATCCGAAGTTTTCTTGGTTTGGCTGAATATTATCTACGTTTCATAAAAGATTTTTCACGATTATCTAATCCACTCACCAAGTTGACTCGGAAAGTTGTTAAGTTTGTTTGGACCGAGGAATGTGAAGAGAATTTCAAGGAGTTGAAAAGAATGTTATCCAGTGCACCTGTGCTCACATTGCCTTGTAGTGGAGAAAGGTTTGTGATCTACAGTGATGCATCCAAGAAGGGATTGGGGTGTGTTCTTATGAAAAATGATATGGTGATAGCTTATGCCTCATGACAGTTGAAAATCCATGAGAAAAATTACCCAACACATGATTTGGAGTTGGCTGCGGTAATCATTGCATTAAAGATTTGGAGGCATTACCTTTATGATGAAAGGTGTGATATTTATACTGATCATAAAAGTTTAAAGTATATTTTCACACAAAAGGAGTTGAATATGCGTCAAAGAAGATGGTTGGAGCTGATTACGGATTACGACTGCTCAATCCATTACCACCCTGGGAAAGCAAACAAGGTGGCAAATGCATTAAGTCGACAAGACCATGCTAGTTTATCCATGATGAGGATCACAAAAGATCCAATATTTATGGATTTACAAAGGATGGATCTTGGAATTATAATGGAAGAGGAAAAATCTTATCTTTCTCAAATGAATGTTCAACCATCTATACATGTGAAGATTAAAGAGGCACAGAAAGAAGATGTCGAGTTAAAAAAGCAGGTGAGAAATGTTCCTGAATTTAACCTTGATTGTGATGGGATAATAAAGTTCAGGAATCGGGTTTGTGTTCCTCCCATCCCCGAATTAAAGAAGGAGCTACTGGATGAGGCTCATAGTTCATCATTCTCTATTCATCCTGGAAGCACGAAGATGTATAGGGACCTGAAAGAGTACTTCTGGTGGGATGGCATGAAAAGAGATGTTGCTGAATATGTCTCTCAATGCTTGGTTTGTCAACAAGTTAAAGCTGAGGGACAGAATTCTAAGGGGATGTTACAACCATTACCCATACCCGAATGGAAATGGGAGAACATCACTATGGACTTTGTCACGGGACTTCCTAAAACATCCAAAGGCAATAATGATATTTGGGTCATAGTTGATCGTCTTACAAAGTCTGCACACTTCATTGCTATTAGAGAGGATTTCTCTCTAGATCAGCTTGCCAGGATATATGTAAAGGAAGTGGTAAGATTGAATGGAGTACCACTTTCTATTATATCTGATCAGGATCCGAGCTTTACCTCAAAGTTCTGGTGAAGTCTTCAGCATACTCTGGATATAGAGTTGAGTTTCAGCACTGCTTATCATCCCCAGATAGACGGTCAGTCTGAGAGAACAATTCAAACCCTAGAAGATATGTTGAGAGATTGCTCTATGGATTTCAAAGGAGGTTGGGATCAACACCTACCTTTGGTGGAATTTTCTTATAATAATAGATCTCACTCCAGTATTCAGATGGCTCCTTATGAAGCTCTCTATAGAAAGAAATGCAGGACTCCAACTTGCTGGGATGAAGTTGGGGAAAGAAAGCTATTAGGACCTGATCTCATTGATGAAATGGCGGAAAAGGTCAGATCTATTCAACAACACATAAGAGCAGCTCAGAGTCGACAGAAAATTTATGCCGACAACCGAAGAAAAGACTTAGAGTTTGAAGTGGGTGATAAAGTGTTCTTACGAATATCTCCCTGGAAGAGGGTTATGAGATTTAGAAAGAAGGGGAAGTTGAGCCCTAGATATATCGGTCCTTTCGAAATACTGGATCGTGTTGGAAACGTAGCTTACTGATTGGTGCTTCCACCGAATCACTCTCAAGTTCACGATGTGTTCCATGTATCTCTCCTGAGAAAGTACATACCTGATCCTTCACATGTACTCAGCTCAGAAGTTGTACCGCTGGAGCAAGATCTTTCTTATGAAGAACAGCCGATAGAGATTCTGGATCGTAGCGAAAAAGTCATACAAAACAAGACAACTCGATTGGTGAAAGTTTTATGGAGGAACCACCAATTAGAAGAAGCTACATGGGAGCTTGAGGATATAATGAGGGAGAAGTATCCTCATCTGTTTGTTATAAAGTGACGAATTTCGAGGGAAAAATTCTTTTTAAGGGGGGTAGAATGTAACACCCGAGATTTTTATGAGTAATATTTTGTTCAAAGGAATCTTTCACTACACACTTTCTTGGCTTAATTTACACGCAATCGCGACCTTCCTCGATAGCTTGCGTCATACGCAATACCGAGTTTCACTAAACAACGATATGCTATTAAAATATTATTAAAACTAGCCGTTATGAATAGTAATAACCACTTTTTGAAAATTTATAAATTTTATTTTTCAAAATGGACTTCATTTTTGGATTCGAAATACCGAAATTGTCCTAGGTTGAAATTTTGGTATTTTTCTGAAAACTTTCAATTTTTTATGAATAGTGAAACCACTAAGTGGTAGGTTAAAAACTGAATTTTGCATAAAACATAATTTTACCACTTCTGTGAATGGAATTTCGAAACTCCGACAGACACGGTTGATATCAGTAAGTAAAATGTGGTTCAATGAGATAAAAATAATTTTTTGGTGAATAGAACTTTATACTTTTTTTTACCGCGGTTAATAGTAAATAGGGTAAGTAAGGGTAAATATGATATTACTATTACCCTAACACATGTCCTAATTCTATTGGATAAGTGTAATTCGACCAAAAACAACCTTATGAATAAAATATGACCATTTAGGCCCACTTGAGTTAGATTAGGACATTTATTATTAATTTATTTAAAGAAGGGTTAAAATAGTTAAAATCAAAGTTTAATAAGTAAATCATTTTTAATATGGGGTTATGCATAAGATAAATTCGACAATAAATATTCATTAGAAAGATAAAAAGATTTCCTGCATAATGGTATTTTATTTATAATTTTTAGACATTAAATAATTTAATTTAATTATGACACACCGATGATGCAGTAATTATCTTATTTATGAAAATATTGACATAATTGATGTTATAAACACCAAAATAAATGTAATTTGATACTTTTTATGAATTACACTAATTTTCTAGGTTACTATGATATATTAGTGTTGATTTAATAAACTTGGTTCGAACATATAATTCTGTTATGACTTTAAAAAAAATCATATATCAAATAGTGTCAAAATTGACACAAAATAGTTTTTAAATCAAATATTATATTATTAATTGTTATTTTATTCCTAAAAATCTAAGGATCAGCCAAATGACTTAGATAAGGATATATATATTAATAATAAACAATTTGGGGTTCGTTTGGCATGTTATAGTAAGTGTATTAACCATATTGTGAAAGAAAACAAAAAGACATGGTAAAAGTTAAATTAATTAACTTAGAGTTAAATCTAATTTATATGGTTAAAATAATACCCTAAACTTGTCTAAATCCTATTGGTTGATAGGATTTCGACCCATCCCCACTTTAGCTTCTAAGTAATACCCTTTGGAACCATTATAAAACGATTTTGACTTTAATATAAAATAATATTTTGAGATATTCCTAAGGTGCCCCTCTCCTCCCTTATAAAAGGGAACCTGCTCCCCCTCCTCCTCACACAAATTTGAGCACTCAAGCTCGGCCAACCCCTGCCATTTTCTCCTCTCCACTTCCCTAGAATAATCCTAGAGGTCCTGGTCTTCTTTAAACACCAATCTTAGTTCCCTATGTGGAGGATTCAAAGAGGCGTTCCAAAGAAGAGGAGCTTCGGACACGTACAAAGCAAATCAGAACTAAGGTAAGGGATAATTTTGCAATTCTCATTTTTATCCAAGATTTGCATATTCGTAAGTATTTACTGGGGTGTATTTTATCATCCAGATCCATGTTCCCTCAATATGTAATATTATTTACATCCACCTAAAATTTTTTAAAAACCTATTTTACCCTTTGGTTAGTTTTTAGTAAAAGATATGAAATGAATCTTTTGTTGTTTTTCGTACGAGGCACTTTTTGACTTTTCTGACAAAAGTACGAGAAGAATGTTTTTTTAACTTATACGGAATGAATGGATTTTTAAAACATTATTTCCAAGAATCTTCCTTTACAAGTTTTCATGTTTATTTTTAATCAACTTCTTTTATTTTAAAGTCGTATAACATGTTAAGAAAGGAAAAGTGTTTTTGAAGTAGAAAGGATATTTTCCTAAAGAATGGAGTTCAAGTATTTTATCAAAATTATTTTCCATCTAAGATAATAAAAGGGTTCTGTTTTTATCCCTATTATTACATTGGTTTGATTATGTTGTGATGGAAATATTTTTATGAATTCCTTTATCTTATATGAATTGTTTTATGATGTCATGTTTTTTAAGAATCCCATTTTTATTACATGGGTTACGCTATGATGTATGGTTTATGATTATGTGGCACACATAAGAAAGGATTAATAATAAGATGGTTGGGAACTATATCTCCCTCCAATGCATTGGGTAAAGATTTTATATCTCGTGAGATAGACATGGCTGGAACGGTAGGTTATACCGGTTCAGTGAAACAGGACTGGAACGAGGGTGACTCGGTTCAGAAAGGGACTCTGTCCACTAAGATAGTCTTGGCAATGAGTCATGACTAACAAGAAATGATTTTCCATGATTATGTGTGCATTCCACAACGTTTCAAGTTTCATGTTATGATTATGGGGATCTCATTTTCACTTCTATGATTTGTTCCGTGTTAAGATATTATGATCTCTTTTGCAGGTTATTATTTTCAAAAAGATATGATATGATTTTTATTTTTATTATTTGCCCTTGATGAGCTTTTGAGCTCACCCTTTTATGTTTTCTTTTCCCCAGGTCAGGAAGATAGATATTAAGTAGAATATGCTAAAAGGGACCCTACATATGATGAAATAAATGGGAGACACTGTAGAATATTTATGAACCAGTTGTTTATGTTTCCCAGTTTCTAAAGACACTATACCTATACGGTCCTTTGTGGTTTTGTCATATATTTTAATAAGTGTGCTTCAATTTTGAAGTATTAACAATGTATGTAAAGTATGGGTCGTTATAGGTATGGTGGATCTTTAAGGCTCAAAATAAATTGAAGTGGTGAGGGAGGAGGTTCCCATTTATAATTGAGGTGAGGGGAACTTTTAGAAACTCCATAAATAATAATTTATAATAAAATCAAAAAAAACCAAAAAAAAACCACCCAAATTTCCAAATTATGAAGATGATAAAATATAAGGTTGTAATATCATTAAAATATTTATTTTGGACAAGTAATTTCTTAAATTTAAACAATATATATTTTATAGACTCTTAATATTCAATATAATTTTAATTATGGTGGTAACATTCTAAATATTTAATGGTTATAAATATTTACTTATATTATGTTAACTGACCATAAGTATATATTTTGTGAAATTTTAGAATTTTTAATTACCAATAATAAATTTTATGTATTTTTATGATTTCTATATATTTTAATAAAATGTTATTTTAATAAAATATCAATAGTGTCAATTTTGAAACTATTATTTTATTTGACTTTAAAAAAATTCTAAAAAAATATATATTCGAACCAAAAATTAGTTACATTCATAAAAAGTATTACTAACATAATAAATTCGTAGACAACATTAATTATTTCATATATTTTTTCATATTTTGAAAACCATTTATTTGAAATTTCTATTAATAAAATAATGATTACATCACTATTGTGTCATCGTTAATGGTTAATATTTAATCAATAAAAATCATAAATAAATTTATATGATTTAGTAAATTATTTTATATTTCTATAGAATAACTATATTCTATATGATCTTCTAGTTATACTTTTATTAAAATTAATATACTATTATAAAATTAGATTGTGGAATTTTGTCACATTTATTAGTTTTTATTACATTCATGTCATATTAATATGTATGTGGATATAAAGTGAATATATTTAGTGAAATAGATCATAAGGATCTAATTTAGTCATCCAATATGATTTTTATAGGTTTATAGGTACTTTTATAATATTATTTTAACCTTTAATTACCTGATTTACCGTTAACCATGGAAGAAAAAAAAAATTATCCAAGTTACTTTCATATTTACCAAAAATAAAGGTAGCATATTAATATAATATGGGACAGATGATTCCAAATATGGATTCCATTTTTTAAAATTCATAGCACATATCTTTTAGTGATTAATTTAAAATCAATCTCTTTGTCAGAATAAGAGAACATCTTTTTAAAACATAAAACATTGCAAAAGATTGAAATAATATTACATTTGAATTAAAGGTGAAATTAATTTAGTTACATAAATTATATTGAATGATAAAAATATATTATACTTATAAATTAAAAAAATTCAATATTATAATTTATATATTTAAATTATCTTGATGAAAAAAATTGTTTTGGCTTAAAATTATGTGTTCTTTTATTATTTATCAAAACATGAATGTTATGAGAAAATATGATAAATTCATCCATTGTAAATTTTTATATTTAGAACTAAAAGAAAATATTTATTTTATCATATAAATTTAAAAATGTGTCAAAATATTAATTGAAATGGATTTTCCATTCAAAGGCGTAATATTACCCTTTAAAAAAACTTGATTTTTATACAACCAATATGATTTATTCAAACCCTATGATTAAAATATACATTATATTAATAAAAAATATTTTATTAAGTACATAAAATATATATCTCATTAATTTTATTAACAATAGTAATTCACTCAAAAATAAAAATATCTAACTTATATTTTTTTATGAATAATTGATAGCCAACGAATTCTCAATGCATTTTCATAATTTAGTTATAATTATTCCTGAAATCCTAAAGGCTAGGCTATAATATTAATTTTATACTAAAGGAATCTCATTGTTTGTTTAAAATCATAGTTGCGTCCGAAGAATGCTACTGAAGAATAAAAATTATTTAAAGAAAAGATTTCATAAAAACATCTGGGGGTTATATATATAGTACCACTGGATCATATCCCTAGTAAAACATAAGTAAAACAAATGTTTTTTCATAAATGAATAAAAATTCCATAATTATGGCATTATTGAATTATTGTGGGAAATATCATTTCTAAAATGATATCATTTATATAAAATATAAAAAATTACTAAATATTTAAGAAATAAATTTCTTTGAAATAATGTTCTTAATATATTAAGGAATTTTAAAAAATTTATATTTCATGAAGGTGGGAAATTCAATTCATTCCATTCAAGTTGATTTATTACATTCTATTCACATAATTGTAAATAAAGTCAAAAGGTAATTCATTTAGATAATATTGAGAAGGATAATTTTAATATTTCTTTCAAATATTAAGCAAGGAAACTAATATTTTTAATCAATCAAGGAATAGTATTAAAAAGAGCATGAAAACATTATTGGAAAAAATATCTGAAAGAGAACATATTTTTGACCAAAGAGAGAAATAAATTTTAGTTTCCTTGAAAATAATATATTGGCCTGTTTAGTTATTAAAGATATGAAAGGGAAAAAATTTATTCTATAGAAAAAACACATATATAAGAAAGTATTTATGGATATTATATAGGTATATCAACCAATTTAATCATCGTATTAATAATAAAAAATCATATTAAATAATCAGATTGTAACATAAATCCCTTGCAACTTTTGTAAATTTGGAAAATTATATGGATATGTAAATACCAATAAATTTTAAAAAAATAATGATAAAATGAATTCATGGGTAATATATAAATGATATAAAATATGAAAGAGTTTAATATTAACTATATCCCATATAAATAGATTGTGTGATGAAAATCCATTGCCTTAGGTCCGACATCCTTTGTACGTGTTCAAAAATTATGTATAATAGATTTATATATTTTAAATATATTATATAAACATAATCATATATATCACAGAATACATTATATACTAATAACCTTTTACAAACCATTTATTAACAAATCATTATTAAAATCTAGTTTCAGTGGATATGTCCATCATTTTTCATGTACTTTATGATTCAGTAATTTTGGTTTTTTTATTTTTATTATAGTTAAATAATTTTCATAGTGTCTAATAATTAAATAATAATAATATAAATACATTATATATATACTGTAATCCATAACATTAGATATTTAAAAATTAATTACACTATTTATAGAGATGGTTGGTTATGCGCACATATAACCATTGTTTCCATTTATTTAATGAATGGAAAAAAAGAAAGGTATATAATAATTTAAACTTATAGAGTAATTTTTATATGATTTATATCATATATATTACTTAAAAATATAATTATTACAATAAATTTTAAAATAAAATGTAAAAAACATATCACATCACTTTTTGGAGGTGGTAGTCTACACATACGCACGAGTGACGTTGTCATTTGTAAAAATAATGGAATATATGAAGGTATAGGTAATTATATAATTATATAATTATAATTGTATCATAAATATAATATAGAAAATTTAAATCCATAATTATATCTGGCTTTGATATATGGTTATGGAAAATGAATTACATCTGTTTGTGAGGTGGTAGTCTTTCGTAAACACGATTGACAATTTCGTTTCAAATTTTTTGGAAGACAAGAAGATTATAGGTTATAAAATTTAAATAATAAAATATAAGTATATTTAATATAATTAATTTATTATATATTTATGTTTGACTAATATTTTATGTATTTGGAACAAGATAGAAAACAAAAAATCTCATTTATGAATGATTCCTCTTTTTTAGGCAACATGAATATGTTTTTTTCCAAAATCCTTCTATGGGGGGTTTAATAACAAAAAATGACTATAGTAAATGAGAATGTAATTATAGAAGGTATTTTGGAATGTATTTGATAATAAAATTGTTTTTAATTATATATAGGAGAGGAGTGGAGGTGTCCTTTTATAAGTGGGGGAGAGGGCGAAGTTGGAAACCCCTTTGAAATTTTCTAGATGAATGTAGAACGATAATGTAATCCCATAAAAAATGATTCTAAATGAAATTATCTTTGTATTAATTATAATTTGAGGTATAAATATTCCTATATTATAATATTTAAAAAAATTTAATTGTCAAACAAACTCTAATCATTCGGTTAAACCCCTAGTAAATGTGTTTTACCCTTAACCACAATAATTGATTTTAACTAGTTTTTCTATTAATTAATAGAAAAAATTAAAATAAACTTATTAAATTAGATTAATTGTTTTTATTAAAAATATTTATTTTATTTTAAATAATTCAATTCTCACATTGGGAATAATTTCATTTAAATTAAAACCTGCAAGCACGATGAAAATGCAGTTTTCCCTAGAAAAAGTTTTCTTTAGTATGAAAATTCATTCTATCAAAATTTAGTATAAAATTTATTCAAATGAGTTAAATTTTATTAATTATATTATAAATGATGTAATTTTACGTTTTAATCATTTTTAAAACAAAACAGTGCTTTCAAAATGCTTCAATGAAAAGATAATTTATAATAAAAATCAGTAATTTCACTATTCATCGACAAATTAATCGTTATGTAAAATTATAAAAACATCACACTGTGATAATTTTAAAATATATCTTTCAAAAATGAATTTTGCTTTTAAAAATTAATTATTTAATTTGGAAAATTTATTTTTTAAATAATTTCAAAAAAAGTTATATAACATATTTTCTTAAAAAATACAACTTTTGAACATAAAACCTTATTTATTATTGTCCCTTTAGAAGAAGAAATATTAGATAAATGGTAAAATAAATTATTTAATATATAATAAATAAATTTCATTAAAATATTTAATAAATAATCATTAATTAAATAGAAAAAGATATAAATTCATTGGATGATTAAAAATTGTTTTTTAGAACGAATTTTTTTATTATCAAATGATTATTATTTTCACTTATGATCAATTGAGAACCTATAAGTTTATTTAATAAAAGTAAAAAAAGTTTAATTGTAATAATTTAGTTATTTGATTTCATAAATTTCAATGTAACGGTTATTTTATAGCTGTCACGTTATATAATAATATTTTTATTGTATAATAGGGGTTTTTAAAACGTGGTGTTTTTTATCACAATATATTACAAAAATTAAATTTCTTTGAAAAACAACATAAAATGTTATGGTGTTACATTAGTAAACCCCCTCCAATATTTTTCTTGTGTTACTCATATATTTGGGAGGATTTTTTTGTGATTCTTCTACATATGAGGTAAGATCCACAATTCATTAAGAACTATCCAATTCCCCCTAATTTTCAATTTAATATCAAGCCTCCCTATTTTGGATTTGGTTTCAATTCCATAAAATAATTGTGGAATAATAAAATATGGGTGGGTATTATTCTTTTCCCTATTATAGGAAATAATGAGATAGTTTCATCATTTCATCAAGTATCGTTTTGATGAAGGTATGTTGAAGTGTCAATTTATATAAGAATTTCCTATAAAACAAAAAAGGAATTCATTTTGAACTAGTGATGTGTTATAGAGATTTTTTTATCCTATGGTCAAGGAAATAAATAGTTCATTAGAATGTGTTTGGTTGAGATTATGTTGCAACACAAATATCATGTGACTTTTCATCATTTATTAATCTTGGGGTTAAAATAAAGAATGAATTATAATTGTTTATTATTAATTATTTATTGTGTACGGCTTAAGGTAGGAGAATAAATAATGATATAAGCTTAGTAGAGACATAGATGAGCCTTGTAAATGTGATTCTAAAAAGAGGAATAAAAAAATATCTAGTATGATATATGCATTCTCATAATTATCCCTTTGTCTTTATGAATTATATGTTTATTCTTATGCATGTACAACCTCTCTAATAGGGAGATGTCCCCTTTTATTATGGAATTGATTAATTTAATTTTACTAAATATTATTAATTTTTTATGATATCGCATTATTAAAAAGATCATGTTTTATGTCTACCACAAACCATCTACACTAGTTTGACACCTTCTTAGTCGATGGTTGAGGCCCCCGATAACATGTTGCCATGATGTAAGTACACCTCCATGAGGGGGGGGATAGCTTCACTTGAGATGGAAAACCCTGGTTGGATGAGTTACGACCCTTGATATTTTTATCAAATTTTTGGATAGACCATGGGAAAATAAGACTTGGGTTTTTGTAAGTTGACAAGTTAGGGGTTACTCGAGACATAGAGATTTTCCTTGACACGTCTCTATGAAATTTCCTCTGGCGTGGTGAACCCATGAGGCTTTAATGGTCATGAGATGACTTCTATGATGTTGAGGTATGGGATTTCCTTCGATACCTCCACTATAGTGGTGACTTAAGGGAAATTGTGTGTTCCCCTTTGAGAGGTGACCTTGCGCAGGTGTATGTGGTTATGGGTATAGATGATTGAATGTGAAAAGAGAAACCTATACCAAAATATATTCCCTAAGGGACTCTAAATAGGAGGACGATATTGGTTATTCATCAGACCCCTAATATTATTTTATTTTATTTTTAATGTGATATATGATTTACCAGGACACATGGGAATTGTATTCCTAGCCTAAAAATGTTGTTATTTCTCAACATACCTAGATATCTCTCGTATAACTAGATGAGACCATGGGATAAAAAATAATATTGGTTTCATGTCTCATATCATATTTAGGGTTGATTCCTGGATTAAATATCATCCATTAATTTGGTTAATGTAGGAATGTATTTCTCAAGGTGGTAACTAGGATCCAATATCAAAGTTTTTTTGGAGACATGTATATAAATTTATTTGATTATAGGGATTCTTATAATTTTATTATACCATTGAAAATATATAGGTTTTAGTAATTGAACAGTGATATTATTAGGTAATTTTAAATTCCCATGATACATGATATTTCAATATAAATAATTAGTTATAGATGGGAATATATCCACGATCATGAATGTTATAAATCTCAATGGTGATTATTTGATACCCTTGACCAAAGCCTAGGTTACCTCATAGGATCTGGTGGGTGTACTAATGTTTGATTGGATGAGGATCCATGACTTATATGATTCCTATGGTCTAACAGTGTGATCTATGGAGGGTATTCCCTTTGATTTCTTATTTCACCACGGAATAAGTCATGCATGGATTTATAATACTGTCTAGAACGTCCCCCCTCCAAGGAATTAAACATTATCCTAATATTGAGAATTATTAGGTTTTATAGTGGGGTATATATTGAGGGATTGAGGATGATGGATTCTCAGTGATGATCCATGGTACACTAATCTTCATGATGGAGGTTTGAGTATGGGATCCCTAGTGTGTGGACAAAGGTTCTCGTGAGGTGATTATTATACTTAGAGTCATTCTAGAACTAGATGAGGAATGTATTAATTATCTAGGTCTTTTAATTGAGGATAAGTGATGGATATCTAGCATTTACCATGTTAAATATATATAAAAATTTAGTAGTTGGGATATAGGTTGGCATGATCATCATTATAGGCTTAGAGAGATTATTCAATCACTATAAATAATGTATTGTGGTTTATTTTATTTACCTTGTTTATCAATTTATTTATTTATTTTTAGCATTTCCCATGAAGATATCACTACATTTTAGATATATCATGGTACCCATTGGTGGTTCCCTACAACATTATGTACTCAGACCCTTCTCATGTCTTTGTGGAATGCGGGTATCTAGATACGCTAATGTGTTGTAGTTTTGTGATGCGATGAGGTTTTAGAATTTGTTTTCGATCTGGTGATTCTCAGATGGGATTTGATATTGTACTATATTATGGATCAATGACTCAGTAGGTCATAGTTTTTTTTCATTTTTTATATCGACCCGACAGGTGATCGGTCTTGGATGCATGTATTCATGTCTTCAATTTTTATATTTCATTTTCAGTTATTTATTTGACCTTTATACTCTAAATTTTAATATGATTTGTTATTTACATAGGATTTTCAAACTAATATGGGGGTATAGAATCCCAAAATACCCTCTCAAACCCGTTCTTATAAACAATGTCTATAAAATATGGGGAGGCACACATGATTTCAAGTGGTGAACAAGTTTGGATACTGTACTGAATCAGTCAGAATGAGATATCAAAAAGAATTATGAGAGAATTGATTTTATTTTTAACTATAATTTGATATTTTTTATCCTAGATATATAGTATTGTTTCTGTATAAACCAGAGTTTTTAAAAGAACACTATTTTCAATAACATATGGAACATACAACCCCGAGCTTTAAAAAAACCTAAAATATTTTTTTACAACTTTTAAAAAACGGTCATTGAATTTACAAGTATAAATAAAATTAACCATATATTGAACTATAAATATAAATTTAGTATCCAATAAAAAATTATTGATGAATTCCAAGGAAATAAACACTCAAATATTTTGTGAAGTCAATCTAATCTTCAAAATATGTTTTCTTCAAAAATGATTTTTATGGGTTTTTGTGAGAAAATATTTTAATGAATTTCTGGAACATTTAGAAATTTTAATTTATAAAAATAAATCACTTTTGTAATTAGTATTTCAAAATTAGCTTATATTGGTTTTTTGATAATTTTTTGAAAAGTATAACTTTTCAATTAATAGTGAAAAATAATAATTTCTATTGAAAAGTTTTTTTTGATTCAAAATTTTAAAAATTACAATTTTATTTTATAGTATAAAATGAAAATAAATTTGATTAAATTTTTAATTATCAAATTATGTTCATTGGAGTCAATTTTATGGTTGAATTTGATATCAATGGATTTTTATACTTAAATGGATTTTATTAAATAGTTCTCATCGAATTTTGAAGATTTAATTTTAAATTAAAATCCCAACTACTATTTAAATTGAATTTGATAAAATGGGTTGTTTATTTTTTATCATAATTATTAATATTAGGTAATATAGTAAACATTATTTTTCTTCAATATTCATATTAACCATAATAAACATTTGTTATCATGGTAATGGTGAAATTGATTAATTAGGGTTTAAACTAATGTTATGAGGATTAAAATTTATTCAAACACTTGAATTTATTTAGTTTTATGTGTCTATATAATATAAAAAATAAAAACGTTAAAAATGTGACTTTTTTACAATTTTAAATTGATTTTTACCTTTATGATAGTAAGTAAAAGATAAAGTTACAAATTATAATTTCATGATTTTAAAATCTAAAATATTTTATGATAAATAAAAACAACAAATATTATTTTATAAATTGGTATTGGAAATTTAAATTAATTTTTTTAGGACGGTAATTAATTTTTAACTTTTAGTTATAAAATATTTACCTTAAATTCTTAGAAATCATCGATATAGTGCTTGTAAAAGCACTAGAAAATTAAATTAAATGATTTTGAAAACTCAAAAAGTATATTTTTTGTTAGATAAATATTTATATGACTTTTTAATATAAACAAAACATTTATATATGTTTATAATATTTATATTGTAATTCCACTAATTTCATGATGTTTTTAATGTCAATTTATTTTAATAGTTCTTAAAATAATATTAACATTATTTTATGTTAAATAAATTATATTAAATTATTTAAAATTCATAAAAATATATAAATAAAAAATATGAAAATATATTGTATAAAATATTATATTTTTTCCATTTATGATCCATTTTTACCTTATATGTAAAATTATAACCTTTAAATAAGAAAATAGTCCTTACGACATTTATGATTAAAATTGGTTAACCATGGGGTTAATAAAATTTGTTATTTAAAATGGTATCTAAACATATAAAAATTTTATTTCTTGATTTTTTAATACAATATGATCCTTATATTCAAATCCATGTAATTTTTTAACCACTTTTCATGAGTTAGATATGTATTATATTATTATATTTCATGTATTTCAAAAAATTGTATTAATGATATTTTATAATAAAAAATATTTAATTAAATTATTTAAAAATCATAGAAATACTATATTAATTCATGTGAATTTTTTCTAGTATAAAATTTGAATAATGTTCAATTTATTGGTTATTTTCTTTTTTAGGGTAAAATTATTGACCCCTAAAGTGTAAAAACGTTTATATCATGATAATTGACAAAAGGGTTAACATATGGTTAAAACTAAAATATAAGTGTGAAAACAACAAAACAACATTTCTAGATTTTATTTTATTGAAGTATTTAGACTCATCATAATATTATATTATATTAATTTCAATTTGGAAACATTTATTCTTGAAAAAAAGTATATATTAATTTAATATTTTATGTAATTTCAGGAGTCCCCCCCCCCCACATAATTATAAAATGGAACATATTATCCTACATTCATCACACATTTTTCTCATTATATATTACAAAATTACAGAAAAAACACCATCACATCTTCCAACATCACATTATAATGCTTCTTTTATTTCAAAACATCATCATTTCATACTTAAGGTGTAAGATAAAATAGGTTTGTCGATAAACAGGTATGGCTCTTATACAAGTGTATTTAGTTTTATATTTTCTTAAACAAACCATAAATTTTTTAAATCCTATATAAAATTATTAATTCAGTATATTTGATATAGTTAATTACTATTAAAATGGAATAACCATAATTCACCATCATCCCATCTCTTGGAAACCGATAATATCGCTCATGCGGGCATGTGGACTACCACCTCCGTGAAGTGATATGATTCATTTGTCATTTTTTGGCATGGATAATAATAAAGATAGATTAAAATAATATATAATACACATATGATTTAAAAAATCCTATAATTATTAATTATTATTTAATGTTTTTTTATTTCATCCGTCCAAAAATGAAAAAAACATTCATGTGTATGTATATCTTGTCATCTCTGTGAAAAATTTAATACATATATATATATATATTATGTATGAATCTATATATATTGAAAATATATATTATTTATGACTTTTATAAAATTATATATATGGATGAACCATTATATAAGTCTATGTTTTTGAAACTACCAAATCAAAACACTTATAAGAGAAAAATATTTAACACCTAGAAATGATGGTTTTACTAAGAAATTATTAATAATTGGGAGCTAAAATTTTATAAGTGTATAATATAAAACATTACAACAGTTAAAATTATTCTGTAATAGATTTATAAAAAATTTATATTTTATTATATAGGATTTTATTGATCTTTTAATATAGGTAGACCTTGAGGTAATGGTTTCTCATAAAAAAATTTTTTGTTTCACTTATTCAATTTTAAATAATTTTTTACCTTATATAGTTTATATAATACCCATGAATTTAATTTATGTTCATTTTATCAATATTATAGTTATGTATAAATTCATCTAAATTTCTCTCTTTCATGTGGTTTTGAGAAAATATTATAAATGTAGTAAAATATTTATTTTTCAATCTCATAGCTTACTATGATTATTTAGGATTAAGAATATGCTGATGAAATTGTGTGATCTACCTCTCATGAAAATATTTAATTTTATTATCCACCATTAAATTCTATTTATTTCAGGTTTTCATTTCATTTTTACCTATATAAGAATTCAAGATACACATAGAGTTATTTTAAGGAAAACAAGATTTATTTATCTATTTGGTCAAAAATACACTTCCATATTTGCCTATGTTTCCTAAAAATAATGTCAATAATGTTTTTAGATTTATCCAATTATTTTTAAAATAATTTTTAACAGTTATTTAATTTTTATGAAATGGTTTGTAAGTAATATTCTTGCCATTTTTCAAATGAGGTACTTTTGAATTTTTCTGAAAATATGAATGAATTTTTGTTTTAACCTACACGACTTGAAAATAATTTCTCCCCACCTTAAACACTCAATTATTTGAAGCTTCATATACAATTTTCCATGTTTATTAAAAAAATTAAGAAATTTTAATACTAAAAAATTTATTTTTATAATGATAGGGGTATTTTCCTCATGAAGTAGTTTATGTAATTTTTCAGAGGAAATCATTCTCTTTGATAACATCCATGGTTGTGATTTATTATTTATTGGTGACATGATTCAATGAAAAATTGCTATTTATATATATGGTTTATCATTATAATTATATGATACTTAAGAATCATATTTAATTTTAATGGGTTGTTAAATGATGAAATGATGAAATGTTTAAGATACTTTTTTTATATTAACGAGTTATGATATAAGGTGAATGATTTATTATCTTATGTCACACATATACATGATTTTAATTATGTGAGGGGTGGTCCTAAAATTATAAATCCATATAAATAATTGTGTTAAAAATAGATATTTCATTAGATAATAAGGACTAGCATGGTGAGTGAACCCAACTTAGTAAGGGACTATATCCATTATGATATCCTTGGTTGCGATCATTGGATAATGTTAAGTGGAAATGAGGAGTGAAAAAATTAAAATATAATATTCATTTAAGTGACCAATGAATATAGAATGTATTTTATATGGTTTTGTACATGCTAAAAATAATGTGTTATGACAATGTTTTACTATCATACCTATTTTTCTTTAAATCCATTTTAATTCATGACTTATGAACTGCCAAGATATATATCATGAAGAAGGATTATGATATATGATATGATAAAAAATTTATTTCATATAATTTATTTCATGATTTATTGAATAATGATATAGTTAATACAAACCCATAAGTTTTGAGGCCTAATTTCTTGTGTAATTGGGCACATACCATAACAACTAAATGTAAAAAATAACATAAAATAAAATAATACTCCATAAGAAACCCTTAATTTACCTTGATATTGTAAAATTTCATTATAGAACGTGGGGATATACATGATAAATTGGTGAGAGTCATTAACATAAACATCAAAAGAAGATATATATTATTAACCAAAAGGAAACATAGGAATGTGGGAACAACCTAAAATAATGACATAATCATAAGTCGAGGTAAACATCCAAGAGAAAATAAAATGGTGGAGAGAGTCTCATCATGTATTAGGTTCACTAAATAATCCAATACATAATTTATATTGATAAATAAAATCATCCATTTTATTGTAGGACAATATAATTATCATCCCACCTGTCACTTTTAAATCATGTACATGCATGTGTGTGCAACATAGATCTTACAACATAAGGATGTATTTAACCAATTTTAGTACAATTATTAATGATTTTGAGTTATATGCATTGAATAATCTAGTAAATGATTTATATGTAAATATAGTTTAATTACCATAAGTGAAAATGGGGATGTGTATTCACCATAGAATTGTTAGGCATGGAAAATCACAGGTTAATTTTGAAAAAATAATGGGGAAACATATAGATACATAAAAACATTTAATGAGAGTGAAAGGGGTTAATAATAAAATTAAAATCATTAGTATAGTAGTAGATATTTTTATGATCATATAAAAACATTAACAATTGGAAACAAAAAGGAATAATATAAATAAGGTGATTGAATAAAGAGGATAAAGAGAGGATCCCTTACCTTGAGAGTAAACTTCTGAAAAATTATGAATATATTCTTATGAAAATAGAGGAAACAATTTAGGTACCTATAAATGGATGTTTAAATTAAATTAAAACCCAAAGGTTTTTGAGTTAATAGTAATTAGAGGTTTTGTGATTTTTTATAGAAAAATATAGAATATATCTTTATTAATTTCTAAATATAGGTTTTAGACTCTATATGATAAATTAATTCATAACACCAAACATCCTAAGGTTTTTTCTCATGATTTCTTCAAAATATGATTTTATATCAATATTTCATAATTATAATAACCAAAATACGGAAAATAATATCAATGATGATGTGGAAGTGAGTCATGTTTATAAGGAAATTATTTTTAAATCATAAAATTTAATATAGGTTTTGGTAGATTAACTAAGGGATACTAAAATTAATAAAATTACTTCCAAAAGATATTATATTAAAGGATAAACATAATTCTTCTTTTGGATACACTTTATAGTATTTATTATATCACTTTTGATATTTTATTATCTCATAATACACCTATATAATTATATCGTATTTATTCTTTACATAATAATTTAAATTTCTGAGAAAATTATGAAAATTTACTTTTATATAATATATAAATGATAATTTAAAATATAATATTTATTTTACCTGAATAATTCTAAAAATATGTGAATTTTAAATTTTAAATAGAAAATCCTTATTTATTAAAAAAATTATTTGTAATTAATAATAATAGTTTTTAAGACCTTATAACAATTACATTTGACATCATAAAATAATATTATCATTTAAATTTATTAAATATAATTTAATATTAATATATTATTAATATATTATTTTTCGTAATATATTATTTATTTGTAAAATTATTTAATTCATAAAAATGGTGTCCTTATTGAAACTATTTTTCCTCCATAATACAATTTCTGTGAAATCGTATCAAAATATAATTTTTTTTAAAATTTATCATTTTAACATTATAAAATAATAGAAGATAAATATGATAATAATTGTTTAAAATATAAAAATTCATACACTTCGGATCTAGCAACATATCCCTTTATAACACTAACAAGAACCGCAACTGTAAGGTGTATAATGGTGTGATATTCTTAGGGTGGTTCAATGAAAATGGATTGGGAGGTGATCTAAATAATCTCGAAATTTTCACACTAATGGTTTTTATAATGATTTTTTTATTACATCTTATCGTAGTATTGGTAAAGGGTAATACCTTATGATTTCATCACCCTTGGAAGCACTGGTAAATTATTTTGTTAGTGTATGATCCTATTGGTCAGGGCCATAAATTCCATATTTTGTGTCAATTTGATTTGTTATGACCCAATATATATATATATATATAATTTAGTCATTTGATCACTTTATATCAACTATATTATCAATGGATATAATGTTTCATTACCTTTTCTATATGATATGATAAAACTAATAACATTCCAAAAATGAATGACATGAAAATGTTTTGAATAATTTTATTCCATAATAATTAATTTATTCCTTTTAAAGGGGAATTTAATTTATATATGTTGGTAAAATTTCATTATTCCACCTTCAAAATTTTCACACTCATTATTTCATTTGTACACTGAAAATGATCAGGGTAATTCTGTTTGATTTCATCTTATTATTCCAAAATCACTATGTCAAATTTATTGTTTTGAAGCATCACATTGACAAGGTGAGTTATCTTATTTGGTAGAATGTCATCTCTATGATATTTGTTCTTCACCTTATACACCTCCTATGAAAGATCATTTTCCAGTTATACAACCAATATATTTAGGTGGGGTTCTATTTGATAGTCCACCTCTCTAATGCAATCAAGGATCAAGAAGGGGATGATGTATCATAGACTAAAAATTCAATTATATTAAAAACTGATGATTTTTTCCACGATGATATATAAAGGAACACTTTTTGTCTAACCTCAACATCTAGTTATCATCGATTATTTTCAGTGTAGCTATTATAACAACATTGTAAAAATTTTATATAACTCTATATGATTTGAACATTCTTTATCATCTTATAGATAAGATCAGGTATCACAAACTTCTTCTATCTAATGATATCTTATCATTCTATAATCAAACACCTCTTCTAATAAAAATCTTAAAAAGGTGACATTTGAATGATACAATGAAACCATTGTTACATGTGATCTTCACTATGGTAAAGTGTTTGTTTCCACATCCTTTTAAATGTATTAAACATGATCTCATCACACAATCTAGAGTTCTACTAGATTTATCATACTAGACATCAATCAGAGGGTGATAAGAAGTAATGAAACTCATCTTCATGTCAAATACTTGTTGACGGCATCACCAAAACCTCAAGGTAATCTTTTTCTCTCAATCAGATATAATAGATTTTGGAAGCCCATTAATTTATACCACTTCCATTATGTATATCATGGTGAGAGGATTTAGAAATACATATTCCATAATAAAAAATGAAAAACAAGGGCATGGTAAAGTGATCAAATACCACCAAAATGGTGTTATTTTCTTTAGTGTTTTTTGGAAGTCCTATGAAGAAATACATGGTAATGTTTTCCCATTTCCAAACTA
The DNA here is from genome assembly GCA_963277665.1 of Viscum album. Lineage (NCBI taxonomy): Eukaryota > Viridiplantae > Streptophyta > Magnoliopsida > Santalales > Viscaceae > Viscum > Viscum album. The sequence continues at coordinate 104,200,589 of OY728156.1, forward strand.
GTATATAAATAAAAAAATACCCTTTTACTTATTTCATTCAGCCTTGGCTTGTTGTCATACTAAGAATCTTGATGAATATTTTGCATTCTTCTTCTTGGTATTATCCCACTAGAAGTTTTTCTTCAATTATACTTACATCTTATTGTTTCTTAAATGAATAGAGAAGGTTGATCTATTAATATCATCTAGAATATTCCTCTTAAATTATGGTTTTTATAGAACATGAATTTAATTTAAAAACCCTGTAACTTTGTATTTATAAATGTTAAACTTTGTAATATTTTCTACCTTTTCTTGTAGAACATCATCATCCTTAAAATCCTTTTACATCCTCTCAATAATAGATGTTTTAGATTTCATTTGAGCATAGTAAGAAGAATTTAAATTTATTAATTCCATTTCCATATTATTTATGTCCAATGGTATTGGATCCCTTTAAATTTTAATCATGGATAGGGTTTCCATATCTTTTCCAATTAGGGCATTTGCCACTTGGATCACCATCCTAGGATGATAATCGATTAAAAAACACAACCCCTCATAATATATAACCAAATTCAATAGAAAACAGTGCGATCACTTATTTTATGAATAAAAAATGATGATTGTATGATATTTATAAATATAAAAATACTTCTTATACAGAAAATATTTCTACATTTTAAGCATGAAGATCACTATAGCGAATTATAGATCATGTGTTGGGTATTTCTTATCATAGATTTATAATTGGTGAGAGGAATACACTATCAATTTCTTATATTTTATGAGTACACAACACAATCATTTTTTGGATGCATCAATATTGATAAAACATCCATCGTCACTATTGAGTAATGTGATAACATGTTTAGTTATTTACTCATTATATAGCTCTTTAAGGATTTCTTCAAATTCAACATTCCAGAAACACAACACACCCTTTTGTGTTATCTTTGTTAGTGGTCTTGAAAAACATTATAATATTTTCACCAATCAAATATAGTACCAAGTTAATCTAAGGAATCTATGAATATGCATCACAACAGTTAGATTGGGCCTTCCTTCAATTACCTCTATTATTTAAATAATATATAGATATATATTTTTTCGTGATAATATACACCATGAATATCACTTTCTACTTAAAATGACCTTTGAAGTTACTTTTCATTCACTTTTTCATTCCTAAATGTATTTAGTATGGTATCCATGTTCCCCTCATGGTTCTACATTCCTTTGGAATAGATAAGAATATCAATTATAAAGATTACTTAAAATTCCACATAGTAATCCCTGAAAACTCCATTCATTATTTTAGTGAATTTTCATAAATAATAATTGATCCAAAATGGAATAAATGTGAAATCATAGTGTTCATTACTTGTAAAAAAATAAATCATGGGGATAACTTCCTTGTACATCATTACATGAAAATATCCCAAAAAAGGATCCTTCATTGAGAAATAGTAGGATAAACATTGGTTATCAAACAAGTTATAAACACATGATAGAGGATACAAATTAATTATTATAATCTATTTTAGTTGACAATAATTAATGAATAAATGTTTTTACCCATAATTATTCTTGACAATGAGGACTGTTGCACCCCTAAAATGATGAACTTATGCGTATAAATCCATTATACAAAATCCAATGTTGTTTTTTCATCAAATAACTATGTTCAACAATTACTACTCCATATTGAGTCTAGAATTGTGTCAATTATTTTTTATATATTTTTTATTTGTAACTCAACATGTCAACTAGGAGTATGGTGCAGACAGTTTTTGGGAAACACATCAATGAATTACCTTATAATGGGCATGTACTCAAGGGTGTTATTTTTTTATTCTTGATAATTTGAGATAGAAATGCTTTATCAAAAATAATTAATATCCATAATTTAAAAGATTATACCAAATAATAGTCATAATCATCATTGAACACATATAAAAATAGAGGGTGGTTTGTAATAGAGAGGGTGATTTCCCTCTCTCGACGATTTACATTGTCTTTATATAATGAAATTCAATCCACTCCCAGAATAAAGTTTTATTATACTAAATGGATTATCAAATGATTTTATAGAATATTCAGCCCACACATTTTGATATGAGAGGAGTTATGTACTTGGGATATAATAATTTCCATATTTTCTATATTCACTGATATCTATACCACCGTGTTTTATGGTGGTCTTTGAATTTTCCTAATAAAAATTCATGATATGAAATAATGTGTAGAAACGTAGATGATAATATTTCATAACCCTATTTTATTCCAGTTCTAACCATTTAAATTCTCCAAAATTTCCTTGCTGATGAGAGATTTCAAACTACTAAACACATAAAAGAGAATCTATGATTACTAAGGGTATAACTCATAAATGAAATAAATTCATTAACCTATGAATTTAAAAGTCACAATGTATGTTATAAATGATCTACATACAAATATAAACTATTATGGTAATGTTCTTATTTAATAATAGGTTGTAAGGAGATTATGAATTTAGAAAATCATACAATTTGGGGTGCCAAACCAGGTGTTCGGTATGGAATCTTTGTCCAATTGAAGGTGACGATTAAGTCCAAATCAATCTTCCTTTTAGAGATTATTATGAATAGTCATAACTATTCTAGAGCAACATCCACTTATATTATCCATATATGGATGTATTTCTATGTTAACCACATACTCTATACTTTACTAAAATTTCAGGATGTTTTCCGATATTTCATATTATCCTTATGGATTTCACTAGGGTTTTCTAATCATAATCCCATGAAATAAATATACTTTGATATAATACCCACTATGAAATACCATATCTTTCATAAACATTATTTCCTGATTTATTTCATAAATATACACTAAATAAAACCCTATAATGTCATGAGTCCAAGTGTTTTTGGGTTATTTGGTACAAATAATAACAACATGAAACAAAAATATAATAGTTTAAAATAAAACTCAATAACATCAACTTAATTTCCATAGCTATTCTAAAGCATCATGTGATATACTTGGGAAATACCTAAGAAAAAGGTGGAAATCATAAAAATGAACATTGAATCATATTATATAATGATTACATGAAGGAAACATAGGAATGTGGGAACAAAAAAACTGACATAGTCATAATTGAAGGATAACTACAATGAGAACATAAAATAGTGGAAAAAGTCTTATTAGGTATTCAGATGACTCCCAAATCCATACATAACCTCTCATGATTCAATATCATTACCCAGTGCATTGGGGGACTATATAATTCTAAACCCACCCAAAAATTTCATATCATGTACATGCTTAAGTGTTCCATGTAGATTATAAAACATCCAAATGTATTTAGTCAATTTAAGTCCCTATATTATGTATTTTGGGTTAATTATATGGAATTCATAGATAAATGAATTAATGGTTCATCAAGGTTAATAACCTTGAGTTTAAATAGGGAGGTACTCACATCACAATGTTTTATCAAGGAAAATTGCTAGATACGTTTTTAGGAAATGGGGGTACATAATGATTTATATGACGGTCTAATGAGATTTATAGAGATAGATAATCCTTTGAAATCCATTCATATAGTAATAGGGATGTTTAGGAATTAATCACAACATGGATAATTGGAAACAAAAAAGACACAATATAAATAAAAATCTTGAACAAAGAGGGGAAGGAGGGGATCACTTAGTTTGAGAGGGAGCTTATAAGGGAATGATAGGTACTTCTTACGAGTCTAGGAAATATTAGGGGCGATATAGATAATAATATTTAGTGTAACTTCACGATCGAAGGGTTTTTAGTTAAAAGAAATGTTTGGTTTGGTATATTTAACAGTTAAAAAGAGTATAATTATTTAATAAGTTCAAAACATAGGTTTTTTCTGTATATGATAAAATAATCCAAAACACAATCCATTACATATTTTTTTTCTCATGGTTTTTAAAAAATTGGAGTGAATTTCATTATTTTATAAGGATAATAAGAAAAGCACTTTTAAATAATACTCATAGTGATGTGGAAGTGGATGATATTTATATAGAATTGGTTTTAAAACATTAAAATATAATTTTGTTTTTGGAGGATTCATTATTGTAAAATCCGGACTAGAACAACCTTGTTTGAGCCAGATGGTCACAAGAACTCATGCACACAACCCTATATACAAGAGGCTATTGACTAGCAGTAGGGGTTTGATTCCATCAGTGGAAAGACTACAGCTTTATTATCATTTCATAAAATCAAGAATTGACAATAAATAACATAATAAATAATCATCGTTAAACTAAAGAAAGGTTTATATGGAATACATGTTATAGAAATAATTTTGTCCCCTAATGTGGAAGGAAAAACTAGTGTGATAAGAAGTAGATAAAAATTTGGTAAACCATGGGTCCCCTAACATCTTACCCATTCTGCTATTATCTCTGTACTCCACTGCTTAGACATCCATCACAAGGCCCTATGATGGACGGTCGATCCATGAAGAGTGGAGATAGTACTATACCAAGGTATATACTAGGGGACCTGATATTTATCCATTTATTAATTCAGTATTTATTACACTATTTTTTAGGTCCACAATAGGGGCCACTTTATGTTTATCACATGTATTCCATGATTACCATTCCACATGTTTATTCTAATAATTTTCTATATTTTTTATTATTTATTATCATCCAATGACATGATACATAGAGAATTTTATTCCCATTTATGGGCTGAAACCATTAATGATAATTGGAAGCCTCTTACGTACAATCATACAGAGATGTGGGGGATTCATGTTTTCCTATTACTAATGAATAAAATTTCCTCGGGTGATAAAAATGATATTTATATGGGATTTATGGTATTTTATATGAATTCATGAATCATGAATAGGATTGTATGTTCATATTCTATATATATATATATATACCTTTTTTATGTTGTATAGTAGTTTATTAATTAAATACATGAATCTGTGATATTTTTTCAGGAGAGTTTCTCTTTGGGTGATATATTTATGTTTCCATGCATTGTGATATAACATTACTGGCATTAATTATTTGAATAGATCATATTGTTATGTTAGTATATATTTGATTATTGTGGCTAATGTGAAGGGATGGAGACAAGGGTAAGTTTGAGGAGTGGTATACCTTGGGTTATGGGTATACTCTTAGGGAAAGATTCATTGATCCCATAGATTGATTAATATTTTTTTGTGATCACAGATTATTATTAGTGTATATTCGAATGACATATTTTCTTTTCAGAACAATTTAGTTCACATAACAAAATATATCTCCTTTACATATTTTATTGATCTACTTTGGGATCGGTAAAAAATAATTACACGAGGATGTTTTTGAATTACCATTGTACATGAAGGATAATTTAGTAGAGATTTCTCTTGTATCATCTCTATGGTATAGGTTGTGGGTCCACTTCAACCAAAATTCTTCCTCTTTATTCCATTACATGGAATACGAGTATAGAACTACAGTCAAATATTTCGTGTTTTTCAACTCAATAATTCTTCATCCTTCAAGAGAATTAGTGTCCCATGCGACATTAATGAATGGGTTGAAATATTTTAGGTAATATTTGAACAAGAAGATACTCTTAAGGAACAACATGTTAAGATGAGATTAATCTCATACAAAGAGAAAACCCATTTCAATACCTCATATCATATTGAACCAATTAAGGTCAAGGATATTAAGGTTTAGTTTAATGACTTTAAGAGTAATGGGTTTATAAGTATGTATACATCACTATGTGTTTAACTATATTGTTCTTTAATAAGGTGGTAGGTAGTCTTGAGATATGAATTGAATACTAGACATTGAACCATGTGAAATTGAAGAATCAATATACGTTTTCTAAGATCAGTGATCTTTTTGACTAGCTATGGGGATCCTGAAAGTTCACCAAGATTAATCATTGATCGGGCTATCACCAATTGTGAGTTAGAGAAGTGGATATTCCAAACATAGAATTTCATAGGAGGTATGGACTATATGACTACCTAGTGATGCAGTTTGGTCAAAGAACACCAACAGTGTCCATGTGACTCAAGAATAATATATTTTATCTTTACATGGACTCATTCATCATATCCTTAATCAATGATATCCTCATATACTCTCTGAAACCATGGAAGCATGCTAGTCACATGGAGATAGTAATAAGTACGATTTAAGAAAATAGGATTGACACCAAGCTATTAAATTTTGAATTAAGGATTCAAAGGGTGGAGATCCTAGGATATGTGGTGTCTGAGACTGATATATCTATAGGCCTATAGAAACTTGACGAAGTCATGTATTTGAGATATCCACATAAAATTTGAGATATTATTAGCTTCATGAATTTATCCATATATTATTGATAGTTAATCCAAGACTTATCATGACTATTAGTACCCATGACAGCACTAACATTGTAGGAAGTGAATTTCTGGTGGTCAAACTAGTGTGAAGAGAGAAAGTTAAAGATATATCTAGTACTGAAACACCCAAATCGTGGGATTGGTTAAGTGGTGTACTATGGTACATCGGGAAATGGTCTAAGATCAAGTCTGATTCAAGGAGAGTATGTAATTCTTATGGGTCTTTGGTGCTCTAACCACATATGATGATATTTTTGTACATGTCTTTGAGATATAATTTTTTCTTATTATGAAAAAAATCCCTCAAGGTAACATTTTAGTGTTTTTGGGTTGATTTTTTTTGTTGACAAAGCATGTTTCAATGGTCGGTTATGCAGTTCAAGAGATATTGTTGAATATTTATGTTGAAAAAATTCAATACAATGTAATTGATGCTCTATTGGAAGTTTAAAATGATGCATAAACATTTTGGTTTTATTTCCCAGTGTTTTCTATATGTTTGGGGTCCAAAATCTGGAATATGGGAAAAGGTGTTTTTTGGAAAATAATGTTTTTCACTTAAAAGTAAAATATTATGCTCGAGAGTATTTGTGATTTACAATGTATTGTGAAATAAAAGACTCAGGATCATCACATAAAAATATGGATATTTAAATATGTTTTTGAAAGATTGGAATTTGTGTGAAATAGATGTTCGTTCGACAAAAGAGAAGTTGCGGGCATCCGCGAAATAGATATGCAGCTTGTGAGTAAAAGGATGTTATGTGAGAAATTCAATATAAAATCAAGATCATTCCCACATAGGAAAAATATTATGCATGTATAGAATTCCTCATAAGGATATTGTTCTCATGTTTGGACTGGTATATAAATTGATGGCTACCCCCTCTTTTCAGTATCTCGACTCTTAGATAAAATCAGGGCTCATAATCGTGTAAGATATTGCATGAAATGTGTAGAAGAGTTGCGAGCAAACAGATTAGAACCAAACAAAAAATAAAATGTTTTTTACACACATAATATAACACGAATTTTCATGACCACATGTGTAATTAGTAAATTCGTATAGTTGTGTGAATGTTGGACTTCTGCAAAAAAAACATAAATGTTGTGCACAATTTGTTAAAGTTGTGTGTAAGGCATCCATTAATTTCATAAAAGAAAAACTGTGACCAAAATCAATTGATCAACAAATATTTTGTAAAGTATAATTCATCTTGGTGATGATATTGTAAATTAGTGATAAACTAAATGAGGTGTAAATGATATTGATTCATGTAATCAAAGGAGGATCTTTTGAAGAAGTAGGGAGAAAACATCAGTTACCAGAGTAATGAGCTTTCAAATTGTGATTGGATGTAAATCAAAATGGATTGTGAGTCTTGTCTGAAATATATAATAGTATCTATATTTAGTGTATTGTGTACAAAGGAACATTTCCATTGTATTCTCCTTAGACATATCCCAATTTTGGTGAACCATGTAAAATTGTTGCATCTTGTTCATTCTTTTATTTCTTTAATATATTACCATAGAAAAGGGAGATAAGATTGTTTTGATTAATAAAAAAACATGATATGAAGGGGAATTTGTTCTAATACATCATACCCTAATTCAACCACACACATTTGGTATTTAACCTAGTTGGGCTATATATTGGTAGAATATCTAATGGTTAATTTCAATGTTTTAATCCAAGGGGTTTCAAAAGACGTTTTCAATCATAAAGGGTTTATGATATTCGATGGAAACAATTTTATATTATAGAAGAATCATAAGGAGAAATATTTTTTATCCATAGGTATGGATGTCTATACAACATTAACAGATGGTATTTCGGCTAGTGTGGATAGTGGTGCTTTATCATAAGCTAATAGATAGTAATTGGATGTCGATCCTACAGGAATCAATGCATTAGGGGATCATTATCCAATGGAATATATTAAAAGTTGATCTCATGTATGTAAAATCACACCATGTGGGAAAACCTGTTAAATATATATGAAGGCACCTAAAAGGTCATAGAAAAAAAAAATATGTTTCGGTGAACAAATATTCAGTTCTAATAATGAATCACAATGAGTCTGTTTATACTTTCTTTGACCAGGTGGATGTTTTTTTATAATAAATGTGCGGTCTTGAAGAAATTATTAAAAATAGAAATATTTTCAAGAACATATTGAGAATAATTAAACTTTGGTTTGATCCAAAATTTTCTATGTTGGAGGATAAAGATCCAATGATGCTGACATTGTATAGCATAAATATTACACTTTTTGTATATGAGATGAGAAATGAGGACATTGAGTCTGTGAAAAAATGGAATTCCTAAGATGTCGAATTCAAGGCCATGATGAATCTCACCATTGAATATTTTCAGGAAGTGGAAGAGATTAATTATGTGAGGTCATTCATGTCCGAAAATATAAAAATAGTGAATGAGATGTTCAATGGGAAACTCCTACTTTCATGCTTTCATTGTGTAATGGTTGGACATCATACAGAAAGGTTCCCTATTATGTTTCAAGATAATGATGAGGATAATGATGAAATTAAAATGTTGAAATATTTGTCTTACATTAATTGAAAAAAATTATAAAATAAATTTCTTCCAAAAGAATAGTCATGTTTCACAAGAAAAGTGTAGTTCATCAGAATATAAGGTTGATGAGATAGAGAACTGTAAAGATCCATGAAAAAAATGCAATACTAGAAGTTGTAGGTGGGACCTATAGAAGGGAAGAAAGATAAAGTAATTAATAATAATTTCAAGAAAGATTCAATATATAGGCTGAATTAGAATCTTTTCTATATGTTATAGATATTTGGATATAAGAAATGAAGAAATCCAACCAAGTAGTTCATGTTGACAAACATTATATGCAGTAATATGAAAAATAGAAGGCTAAGATGACTGAAGAAATTGAAAATCTTAATTTATTATTTCTAAAGGGATCATAAATTATTGGTGAGTTCAAGATCAATGTTGAAGAATAGAAAAATGTGATCAATCATCTAAATAACACGGTAAAAGATCAAATCAATCGTATTAATGAACTTAAAGAAGATTCCATCAGCCTATGGTGAAGTGTTAAGGACATAGAAAAACACGTGAATCAAAGTTTAAAAACATGAAATAAGATCATTCTAGTGATACAAAAGATAAAAGTGGAGAATAGAGGTCTCGTAGAAAAGAAAAAACAGTATGGTTCAAATGAGAATGTTCGTATTGGGCTTAACCGAAAAAAAATGCATTAATGAATGTTGTATGACCACAAGAACCAAATCTAAGATAGAATATTGATTTGGGTATAAAGTAGAAATATAAGAATTATTGAACCTATGGGAAAACTGAAGGTAGAAAAGAGACATGTTTGAATGCACCTCACATCAGTGGTTATTGTTAGAGAAGTGTGGGACACTCACAAAATCTTTCCTATAATTCCAAAAGATAGTGAAGAACACAATAAAAATATAGTAAGTAAAAAATCTAGTATAAATTTCACGGGTCATTGTTTTTTGTATGGATTATTTAGACACGAGGATAGATATTATAAATTCACTGTTTAGAGTAATGTGTTGAATCATGCCCAAATTGGTTGCAAGCAGTGACACAATAGATCATCATGTGTGTTGAAAATGAAAAATTAATTTGTATCCCTGTAAGATGAAGCCGATCCATCATACTATGAGGAAGATGATTATTATAAATCCATATAAGTTATGAAGGAAAAATCATGGATTAAAAAGAAAATACCTGAATAAGAAATTGTTGAAACAATATCACATAAAGAATATGATCATTCTAGAATATGGATTCATGATAGTGGATAAACATCCCATATGAAATGTAATAAGGATATTGTTATAGGAATAAAATATTAAAAATAAGGTGTTGTCAAATTTGGAAATTATGAAGGCCTGAATATAATAGGCTCAAAAATTCTTTATTTGGGGGGAAAAGAGATGAGACAAACTGATACCGCAGTCATTAAAGGTCGTATTGAAAACATTCTTAGTGTTAGTCAACTAAGTTACTTAGGGACTGATAAAATATTTACAAAGAATATATGTATCTTCAAGGGAATATATGTTGACTTTTTTCTATATGGAAAAAATAAAAAGGGGAATCTCAACCATGTAAATGGAGACCAACATATGTTCTTTTTATGTAGACAGGAAGAAAATAATTTGTGCCATAATGGAATTGGTCATCTATCCCAAACATACGTAGAATATGTAGTCAAATTTTACATAGATTGATACCTCCCAAAGAAATAAAATGATCGTACTCATATGTGTGATTCTACTCAAAAAGGGAAGATTATTAGATGAATGTACAAGAAAAATATCAACAGTTAACAAGATTTGATGAAATGGTGCATTTAGATGTCTGTGGACCTATCTCACTATAATCTATTTATGAGAAGAGGTAATACATTATATTCATTTATTATATCATTATTATGGGTTGGGTAAATCTCATTTCCTATAAGACCAGCAGGTCTAGTTATATAAAAAATATTTGAGGGAATCAGAAAGGATACGTGGATAAGAAATCTAAAGATTCATTCACAAATGGTATAAAATTTGCAAACAGCCAGGTGTTGGATTATCTCAAGAAACATTGGATAAGTCATCACGTTTCATTTATGAGAAATAATTAAAAATTTGAGTGTTTAATTGGTTAAATCTAATTATCAAAAACATGGATAAAACAATTATTATTAAAAAATACCTTCCATATAAATTATAGATAGAAACATACATAACCTCAATATAGTTATCTAATAGTCCTATATTATATATGAATGAAGAAATGACTATATATGATATTTGGTAAAGATGGGATTAAACATTGAAATACTTTCTAATTTTTGAAAAGAAGTGTTTTATTCTTAATTAAGATAAACATTGAAAATTTTAGGCATGTTGAGATGAGGGGATATTCCATGGATACTTAGGAAAATGAAAATCATATAAATGCTTCAATATGGGCCTTAAAAAATTGATGAGAGAAATTATGTCACTATAGTGGAAAATGAATAGAATATTAAATATCATATTGAATAGTAACCTAATAAATCTAATGAGGAGGTAAGAAACACATCATGAGAAGAAGTCTAAAATACTATTTTAAAAGAATATAATGATGATGAACAGGAGGAACGAAATTCTATATATGTAAAGAATCCAAAGAGTTGAGATGAAATCGATACGAAAAATATCATTGGTGACCATGTAGTTCTAGTTCAAACACATATAATGAAGTTTTTAAAACATACATATTGATCATATCTGGTAGATCCTAAATGTTTTGAGGAAGAAATTGGTGATGAAAAAAGGCTTCATGTTATGAATGAGTAGCTAGACCAAATTAAGAAGAATCCAACATGGGTGATTGTTTTAGGGCCAATATATAAGACCATCATCAGGACCTTAAGTGGCTTTAATAAATAGGGGAATGAAGATGGCATAGTGATTCAAAATAATTCATGACTAGTTTAAAAATTGTACTCCCAGATATAGGGTATCTATGTTGCTGTTACATTTTTAGTTGTTTCAAGGCAAGATACAATCAAACTATTCTTGAACGTATCTATGCAATGAATGTTAAAATATTTCTAGATGGATTTCAGGTCATCATTTATGAAAGAGGATATAGAAGGATAATATTATATTGTGAATCCAAATGGATTTTTAATTCATAAAGATGAGAACAATATACGTCGGTTGAGAAAGGCATTGTATATGTTGATGTAAGAACCCAGAGCATGATATTTAAGGATAGATCACTTTTTGAAGAAGCTTAGTTTTCAACGTGGTGGATTTGACAATCTCTATGTCAATAATGGTAGTAATTAAAGGATGAAGTTGTTGGTATATTTCGATGACATAATTTTTGGGGTATCCGATGAAGCATAGTGAAAATACTTTCTAGTATTTTTGTAAAGGAATTTTTAAATGTCTATCATTGGTGAACTAAATTTTTTTCGTGGATTACATGTGAAAAAAGGAGAGAATGGAATAGTTATTTTCCCAATATAAATATGCCAAAGAGATTTTGAGAAGATTTGTAATATATAATTTCAATATGATGAGGAATCTGGTGGCTACCCAGATGAAAAGGTCATAGGATAATGAAGGAAATGCAATTAATGTCATAGAATATAGGAAATTCATTTTTAGTATTTTGTAAATGATAAAAATAAGTGACGTTGTTTTTTAACATTCCGTGTATCAAGATATAACATAAACACCAACAAGATTCACAATCTATTAGTATCAATAATACTTCTGTATATCAAGGGCATGGTGGATTTTGGTTTTCAATACAACTAGATACTTGAGAAAAATATGTTAGAGCATACATATTCATATTTGTTCGGTTTAAAAGATGATAAAAATCAACATCAATTGGGGACATCTATTTTGGTGGATTTTATATTTCGTAGATTATAAAAAAACACAATTTTATTTCATTGAACACCATAGAATATGAATATATTTAGGCCACTCATGTTTGGAATGTGTTATTGTGGATGGAGAAGAAAATTGATGATATGAGAGTTGAAGTGATGTCTTCGATCAGAATCCATTGAGGTAATTCAAATTATATAAATTATATAAAAATCCTAGCCCATCAGTCAATGAAAAAACCCAATGAAATCAAGTATCATATTATTAAGGAGAAGGTTGAGCCCAATCTTGTGATGTTGAAGAATGTTCCAACAGAACTATAGGTTTTGTACATTCTGGTAATGGACTTACCAAAAGAAGCATTTTGATGGAATCAATTGGATCTGGATGATTGTTCTCTCCAAGAACAAGAAAAACTATGGATTTGGGCCCCCCTCTCACTAAAGTATGTCGTATTTTTCTCTACTATGATGATCTATGTTCTTTACCCTATTTCAACCCATAATGAAGAGACCTTCAGGATTTTTGACAAAGGGGGATAAATTTTTGATATTAAAGGGGAAAAAATGTCAAAATCAAGATAAAATGATAAGTTGATAAGATATTTTGATGTAGGGGGAGTTTTGACATATTAATGGTCTTAGGTTTTTGAAAAACTATTAAATGCGTCTATGAAATGATGAGAGTTGGGTTCTATGTGGAAATGATTCATGGATATTAGAGATTATCTTGGACATCATTAATAAATCTAAAGCACGATAACCCAATTAGTGAATTATAGGGATTTTTAAATCTAATGATTCTAAGTGTGATTGATCAATTGATATACATCACTATAGATGGATTACATGATTAAATCAGTGGACATGTTTCAGGAATGAAGTGTTTATTTTATAGGGATATTGTTGACAAGGGTTGTTGACAAAAGGAGAGTTGTGTGCTTCTGTGAAATATAGATGGATCGTGTGCTCAAAATGATGTTAGGCATTAAATGCAACATCAAATTGAGATTTATTACACTAATGGAAATTTTATGCAAAAGTAGGAAGGAATTTAAGCATCTTGCACATAGGTTCAGTCAGGTTGACAAATTGACAGCTACCTCCTCTCTTATATTGCTCAACCCTAATTGAAAATTAAGGCTCTAAATCATGTGGATGAAAGCGGGACATAATGATACACTAAATGAGGGATAAAAAATATGGATTCAAGTAATTAAGTGACGATATTATGAAGAATTAGTGATCACAAATCAGTTGAGAGAGCAGCGATCTTTCATGAAGTGGTCAGTTATATACCTGGAGGGAAATTTAGTATTCTTTGAACATTTAAACAACATTATGCTTTAGTGGAGTTGGTATGTAGGAACATTGCATTTAGAATCTTCTTGATTGTTTCCTAGTTTGGTTAAACCAAGTAATATTATTGTTTTACATGCATGGTTTCATTTCTGTTCATATATTTCTAATGTAAAGGGGGGAATGTAGTTTTCTTTAATGAAAAAATAATTTTTAAGTTTAATTTTTCTAATATTTCAAACCTTGATTCACCCCCTCCTCTTAGGGAATTTAACCCATTTGGGATAGCAATGGTCTACACTCTAATGTGTTGGTGATAATATCTCATTAGATATATATATATGTTGTTTAAATGGACCACAATATTCTTCACTATATCATCACATAGGGGGACATGAAACTAATATAAAATAAATATGTTGGGTATCTATAGATGTCCATTTTTTATTTTATGTATTCATCTTGGAAAAGGTAACATCATTTCATATTTTATTTTCCATAAGAAAATGGTTGAGAGAGAGCTTGGTAGGATGCCATTAGGGGATTAGTGATGCTAAGTGATCTTATTGGGTAAATGGAGGAGGGATGCCTTAGAGATCCATGGTTCTAAGAATTTTTATTCATCAGTGATCACATCGTCACTTGTAGACCAAGTGGAGGCGGATGTGTAGTCATCCTTAGAGTGTTATAGGATGAGTGAATAATTACCTCTAGAATTTTAGATAACTGTATGGTTGATATTAAAGGAAGATGTGGTCATGGTACATGTGAATGTATTAGTTCCTATATTTACCAGATAGTAGTTGATTAGGGATTACCATACATCTAAATGTGTGGTATATATTGGGGAAAAGAAGATAAACTATGACTTTTGGTGACAATTTTGGTGGCTAGGAATAACGAAATCATATTCTAGTTTTATCCCCTGATGGCCCACCTATTGTAGTGTGATGTTCAAGCACCAACATCCTATTTGATTTTTATATACACTCTCGATAACTATGTGTAAGTGGGAAGATTTCATGATGGAATTTGTGATAGGGTTACCTTGGACACTGAGGAGTCACGACATAGTCTGGGTGATTGTGGATTGGTTAAAGAAGTCTTATCACTTCTTATCGATCTAAGAGACTCACCTAGTAAGGGATCTTTGAATGATCTACATCCAATAGAGTGTATTCCTACATGTATTTTCCTTGATAATTATTTCATTTTTAGACACATATTTTACATCTTAATATCTTTAGGAATTCTATAAATCCCTTGGGACTCATATGAGATGGAGCATGATATTCTATCCATAGACCAAGGGACAATCCAACATATCATATGCATATTAGAGGATATTCTTTGATCATTGTTTTTAAAAATTAGTGGAGTATTTAATGATAATCGATCTTTTATTGAGTTTTCATTAAATCACATTTAACCAGATTTGATTTATATGGAATCACACAATGATCTTTATGAGAGACCATGTAAATAACTTATTATCAGTATGAGTTTGGTGAGGCAGTGCTTGTGGGCCTATTTTAGTTCTCTAGGCCTCTGATAGTGTGCATATTATTGTAATGAGGATGAACAACACTCATAGTAAATAGAGTTCAATTGTTTCCCACAGGAGGAGACCCTTGGAGTTCACTGTGGGTGATCAGGTTTTATTACGACCGACCCCTCATTTTTGGTAGAAACATATGAGGATGTAAGGAAATATAGAACCTGGTTTTGTTGGTCCCATTTATATCACTATGAATATTAGGGAAGTGAAAAAACATATGCACCTCCCTTCTCACTATAGAGGTATACACGATGTGTTCCATGAATCGTATCTTTAGAGGAACATAATGGACCATGAACATGTTATTTATTTTGGAAATGTTGACATGTAGATCTATGCATCTTATGAAGAGAATATGGTGTAGATATTAGATCTAAGTGAGGTGGTGTTTCGAGGAAATATGATACCATTATTCCTGCTTTGGTGGAAGCAAATATGGATCCAAGATGAAATGTGGGGACATGAGTCTAATGTTTGACCTCATTGAAATTTTTTAATTGATAATAAACACTAGAGATACTTATTGGGGATAATAAATAGGCATATGGGTAGAATTGTAATATTTCGAATTTTTGAAAGATAATAATGACCAAATTATTTTTATAACTTATAAGTTTTTTATGTGAAAATATAATTTTTATAATATAATAAATTACTAAATGCTTTAAAGGATTTTTATACGGTAAAAATCTATGTTATCACCATTTAATATTCTATAGAATATTTTTAGAGTTAGTGAGATATTCTGAGGCCTCTACCAACTTGTCCAAGATAGAATAAAAAATTTAAATATATTATATTTTTTAGAAAAGATTTATCAAAAATATTTTGAAATATCATAAATGAAGCATAATATGATAAATATGATAAAATTAATATGTCTAAGATGTAGTGTATACCAATGGCAGGGTATATAATTTGGGATCATTATGGGGATGTTCACATTCAAAGCGAGGATAAGTTATTTTATTGTTTTATTATATTTTTTCTGAAATTAATTTAATATCACCAAACATTGTTTCATGTGATAAATATGATATTATTGTTAGGTTCGGTATTCGGGTATTCTCATAGTTATGGAATTACTATTTTGGGTGTCACATGTTTGGTTAGATAAAAAATGTGGATAAATTGTTTATTATTTTTATTATATTATTATTTTTTAGAATAATTTAATATCTCTCAAATAGTACATAGTATGATAAATATGATACCGTTCTAAGGTTAGATATGTAGGATTTATCCTAGAAAGGACATAATATTATGTGTGTTGGATGTTTGATCAGATTTATCATTAATGTTATATTATTAATATTTGAATTATATAATTTCAGTTAAATTATTTAATAAAAAACTCATGCTACACTACTCTTGTTTCCCAAACCAAAATCACTATTTTTGACCCACTAAAGGTTTTAAAACCTTCGATGTTCAACTGTTTTCACCTGTTTAAGATAGAAACACCTTAAATAGATGGAATTAATGACATTTTTATGAATTTTTTATTGAATCGGTGTTTAAAATATCATATTGGTTTGCGTCAAACAATTTTGTGGTGGAAGAATTTTTTACCGATCGAATCCTACTTCTGGTTGATCTTATTTAGTTATGTGATCTGAGGCACCATGGTGGATGATTGGTGAACCCCTATTGAAATACACATTCTTCTACCCCCCAAACAAGATTCACAACCTAGAGGAACACTTCATGAAGAAAGATATGATTTTATTTATTTATTTTCCCCTTTTTTAAATTATATTATCGATTTTTAACTAAAATTCATTAAATGGTTGATATTAATTATGAAAAAAAGAAATTATAATGAAATTATAATACTAAATTATATATGTATAATTTATAAATTTACCAGATGATAATTGCGTCAATTATTAGAAGACGAGTAAAGAAATATAAAATGAAAATTTTACAAGATTAATACATGTTAATTTATAAAATAAAAATTATCAATGTATAATCATGAAGAATTATTGATGAATTTATATTAAAATTATCAAAATATAATTAGATGGAATTATCAAAGGATAATTATAAATAATTATGAAGTTGTAATTTTAAAGAGTTATCAAATAATAAAAAAAATGAGATTATGGAAGATAATACTAAAAAAATTATTAAAGGATAATTTTTAGGTAATTATCATGTGAAAAATATTATCAAAATATTCATTGGATAATTATTGTTATTATCAATGAATAATTATTATAATAATGAAAATGATCATTTAAATATTATCAATTAAAAATAATTTAAATTATCATACGATAATTTCTAGATTATTAGAGGCTAATTATTATAATTATCAAACGATAATTGCTAAATTATAAAAGGATAATTATTATAATTATCATGTGATGATTTCTAGATTATCAAGGGATAATTATTATAATTATAAAATGATAATTTTATGATTATAAAAGGATACTTATTATAATTATCAAATGATAATTCCTAGAATATCAAAGGATAATTAATAAATTTTCAAATGTTAATTTCAATGTTATCAAAGTATAATTTATAGAATAAATTTTTAAAATATAATTATAAAAGATACATTTTGAGAAATTATAAAAAAAATAATTTAAAAAGGGTAATTTGTGATAAATTATCAAAATATAATTAAAAAATGATAATTTATGAGGAATTATCAAAATTAAATTATAAATGTATAATTTGGGATAAATTGTCAATATATAATTATAACAGAATAATATATGAGAAATTTTCCAAACCTAATTATAAAATGATAATTTATCATAAATAATCAAAAGATAATTATTATTACCGAGACTTTTTGTGAGAACATGCATTGACATGGAAAGATAATTTAGAAATTATCTAGGAGAGAGAAAGTATAATCACATGTGATATTTTTTTAAATAAAGTTATTAGTTTTGGTTCTTCTAACCCTTGATTAACCTTGATCATTATCGTGCCGAAGTTTAGGATAATAAATCTGTGGAAAGGTGCTCTTTAATAATGAGGATTCTCATCGAGAAATGAAACCACACATGGTGGTTTAGCCTTTCTTTTGATGTTAACCAATTTTGATATAGAATAATCATTACCTTATTTTCCTTATGGTACACATCTTGACATACTATGATATATTAATTGTAACATTTTAATGTCATTCAAGATTATGATCTCATGTGGTTATGTGTGTGTGTAGCCCTGAGAACCTTATTTGTTAGTCGTTTACATGATTAATTTGTATCTTTATATTCAGGTTCAATGTTGATCACATGTATTTTTTTCTACCCTACTTGTGATGGTGTTCTATGTGTGTGGACTATGATATGGTATCGATTGATTCCATAAGATTAATGTGATAGATATATTCCATGATGATGTTTGATTCAAATTTTTTTATATGGAGAGTCAATATTTCTCATGATTTATGCTATGGTGTTATCATGTTATAACCTTTCATGTTTTCCTTTAAAGAATCAGTATGTGTATACTTGACTGGAGGCCATAATGGTATGAATGCTTCCTGTAGGGTATGTGCATAGTGTGTATTGAAAAAGATGGATAATTGTGTTAACATGTTAACTTTGTAACTACTTGATTCCTGGTATATATTTGAGTAGATAGATGACACATGATTCCTTGTGGATTCTGAGTCTTGGATGATGGCTTGTTAATTCTAGTTCTGTTACAAAAAATCTATGCCTTGTGGGTCTTGAGTATTACCAGATGCCTTATGGACTCTGGGAAGGTTTTTTCCAATTGATTTATTGTCAACTATGAGTTTCTTTCCCACATCATTTCATATTTTATGTATTTTTATCTACATACAATACATTTTCTACATTAACATGAAGAAGGTATAGCTGGGTTTTGTGGAGGTTTGGTTAGTGAAAAAATGATTTCTTTTAGACTGTATGTTTATTCTTGATATGAATTTATAATTATTTTTTAATTTATTTTTATGGTTGATCTCATCAGGTTAATTACACATTGAATGTTTCCTACCATGTCTTATATTCACACCTAGTTCAGTTATTTCAATGCACTTACAGATTTCATGCGGGATCTATTGAAGGGAAATGGAAATGTCATAGTTGAATGATCAATAGAGCATGAATATAGTATTTGATTTAGGTGGAATCCAAGGGACTTAGTTTTTATCTATTTATTAAACTACTCTTAATTACTCATGTTTTTTTAGACTTTAAGGGCTACTTTTTCTGTTTTCATTTGAGAAATATTTACTTTTCAACCAATTTACTATGATTAATTACTATATTGTTTATTTTTTGTTATCAATACTATGAAATGATCTAGAGGGTATAGCCTTCCCACTTATAGACTCAAAAATTCACTACAAGTCAAAAACCTCTAACATACAAGAGGATTCTCATGAATTCCTATGACCTTTCAGTTGAGACACATTGGTTCGTGCAAAAATGTTATAATTAATGGTTTATGAACTTGATAAAATAAGTTCAATAGATTTTTTTAAATGTTAAAGTTAATTTTGGTTTTGAATACTTTTTATTGTATTTATTACACCATGTCTGTGATTTTATGATGTCATATTACATAGAATATAATTATACCATATTTAGTTTTGACCTAAAAATTGTTCTGTTTTAGAAAACTATGATAAATCCACTGTTGGATATTTTCAGAATTTTGATTTATAAAATAATATTAATTTTATTATAATAATTTTCCAAATAGGATGATTAACACATTAAAATTAAATATATTTATTTAGTAAAAAATAATTTTTTTTTACCATAATAGTTTTTGGACCCTTAGAACACTTACAATAGAGTTCATAATTTTTTTTTCATAATTTATATTTGATATACATTATTTAATAATAATATTTTTTTAAAAAGCATTTATTTCCAAATTCCATTAATTTTTCAATAATTTACTCTTGATTGAAAATATATATTTACCAAAAATATAATTTTATCTGCATAATATTAAAACCAATGTTATATGATTTATTTTATTTAACCATAATAAAGTAATAAAAGGTAAATATAATCATTATTTAATAAAATTAAAAAAATCATACTATTATGGCTTAGATACATAGGCCTTTATTACACCAATGAACTCCATAAGGGTATAGTGTGAAGTTGTGATATTTCATTACAGTAGTTCAATGAACATGGTTTCAGTTGTGATCTCGATGAGCTTGAATATCTCCCATAAATTTTTATTTTAATGATTCAGTTATTTAATTTAATATTGGGATTGGTCAATGAAAATCCCAATGATGTTATCTCCTTTACAAGCTCTAACAAATAGGCTTCATTGGTACTATATTACATATTGAGACCACTACATCCTTTGATAATATCAATTAGATTTATCATAACCCTACATAAATATTAGTCATAAAATCACTGTATAAGGGGTGTTACATCAATCATTATGATTGATTAATGTTCTTTTAAATCTGACATGATATAACATAAAATATATAAAAACCAATGTTGGGTATGTGTTATATAATTTCATTTTCTAAATAAATTATTTACTCATTTATAAATGGAATATCATTTAGATATGTTTGGGTGATTACATATAATATGCTAGGTTTTATTTTCGAATGTAAATCTAATTTTATCATAACATTATGTTTATATTATTCTTAAGTGATTGTTAATATATCTTTTTTTACCCTTACAAGCCATATGAGCTCACTCTTTCTTATGTTTTTGTTCCTGAGGTTATAAGGAATGGTTTCAGGTATGATATGTCTGAGAAGGGTTCTTGTTGTGATGAAAAAAGTGGCATATGATGTTGTTATCTTTAGAAAAGGTGTTTTGTATCAATGTTTCAAAAGAAAAAAATCTTATAATATTATTGAATGGATCGTAATGTTATGTATTGGGTACTCATCTAAAATTATGTAATATTTATCTCTGAATGGTTTTGGTGGCTATAGTTCATACCATGGTAGGTTTTAATCAGTATATAGAGATTTTTTTAGAGATGATTTTTTAAATCCATAGGGATATTCATAAGTATAGGACAATGTCCTATAGATATGGTACGATATAGATTAAGTGGTTTTCCTGAAAATGAATCCATTTATAGAAACTATAAGTGGATTTGGTTTTGGAATAGATGAAACTAGTGATATTCATACCCATTGAAGTTGGAAAATTTATTTATCCACCATTTTTCTATTCTATGTGTTGAGAATACGGTCATTATCTAATACAATGACCTAATCCAAGGGTGAACTTATATACCAAACAAAGACATATAAAATAAAGGTTGATGAAGTATAAGTATTGAAGTTTTTAGTTTTTGGGATTCAAGATTTCTGTTTTACAAGGGATATATCAATTATATTGTAGATATAAAAATCATGAAACATCTTTGTGTTTTCCACAATTTCTTTATCACGGATTTAAAAATATATGTTGTATGGTAATGATAACTACTAATAGATATTTAGTGGTATGTTGATAATATTTATTTAGTATAAGGATATTATTTACGATAATAGAGTCAATGGGATAGCATTAGTGACCTTGAAATTGGTCTGTGATTTGGTATAAAAGTGAGTCAGGTCATCATTGGTGATGTTTAATGAATTTCATGATTTTTAGAAATAGTTAGTTATTTTATTTGAGGAATAAAGATAGTGTTAATTTTTGTAAGTATATTTGTTTTCATGTGTGGTTAATTTATGAGTTATGGATACCATCCGGGGTTTATAGGTTTAAGGTTGGTCATAAGTTCAAAGGCATAGATACCGATTTTGAGTTTTTACGTGATGTGACTTTGAGCTGATTTGAAACGTTTACAGGGTTTTAGCAAGAACAATATATTGTGTTTTAAATAACCATTTAGGTTAGCGTATAATTATATGTTATGTTAATTATCGTGAATTGGATATTTGGATATATAAAATTTTTATGGTTGAAATGTGATTCATTGAAAATGTGATATTTTTAGAGATATTTATTGTCAAGGAACATAATTACATTTCACGTTAGTATCAAAATTTTGTTCAAGATATTTTCTGATGTTCACTAAATTATAAGATTATATAGTTATTTATCATGGTGATTAATGTTATTTTGGGAGATGATTATTTTAATTGAGGAATATGTAAACATTATGTTTATCATGTGTTTTAACATAAAAGATTATTTGGGAAAAATGAAATTAAATTTTTAGGGATATAGGTTAAATGAAATGAGATCCCCATTGTGGTCAAAACATTATTTATCAATTAGGTTGGTATTTTTAACTCAGATATAGGGTTTTTTATTTTTGGAATGATCTAAGTTGAAACTTTCGTGTTATTATGGGCATTTTTGAAGTAAAATTTATTATTTATTAATATGACAGTTTATAAATTTTGGAAATTCTCTTAACTTATGGTAATCATTTAGGTTTCAGTAAATATTTAAAAAAAAGGAGTAATAGATTTTTATCATTTGTTGGAATCTTCTATATATTATAATATTATTTTATTGTTTCAAAAATGAAAAAATCATCTTTAATAATCATTATTTGCAGAAAAGGATATAATTATAGTGAAAGTTGATAAAAAATAAAATTATACTTATCAAGTAAGCATATTCCATAATATTTTATGTCTAGATGGTAAATAAATTCCTTTCCTCAAATAAATTAATCTTTGAACGAAAATATTATCCTATTATATTCATTTCTAATTAATCCATGGTATTTTTTACACCTCATTAATTTATGATTTTGTGTTTATTAAATTTCTCATGATCCTTTTTTTTTGTGATGAATGTTATTTGTCACTCTCTATCATTATTTTGAAAATGACTTTTTTCTACCTATCAATATTTTTACAGTCCACTAATTATCTCATATTTTAAAAACTAGTTATGTTTTTTTTAAGTTGACATTTTTATTTCTATTTCTTTTTATTAAAAGAAGTTTTATTGACCCTTTTTATAATGTGAATTTTCATTAAAGAATCTTCAAATATCAAATATTTAATTAACGAGTACAGTTAGAAATTATGGGGGTATAATATATTAAATGGGAGTAATTTAGCATCCAAATTTATATAAAATAACACCATGTTTGATAGTATACACAACATGAAACCCCAAGAATTAATGAATATTGAAATTTTATTATTTTATGACCATAATAACACAACCATTGAATTTTAATGTATGAATATAAGTAACTGAATTAAGAAATATATATAAATGTATGATTCAATAATAATTTACATAAAAATGATATCTAATTATGAAATCATTTTTTACTAAATTTATAATATTCTTCAAAATATTTTTTGTTCAAAAAATATTTTAATTGCATTTTCTGGGAGAATAATACAGTTAATTTATTCAAATTTTATAAATATAATATTAAAAAATTTATATCAATTATGAAATTTCTATGTCAAAATTATCATAAGATCATTTTTAGAGATTCATAAAAATGGTGTGTTTTAAATTTATAAAGAAAAATAATAAAAATTAAAAGCAGTCTGTGTGAATAAATGTTTTTGGTAAGATACATAGAAAATAAGAACTCAATTATTAGAAAATCCATTTTATTCTTAAATATATTATTTCTTCAAAACTTATTTTTATTTATTTTTTTGAGAAAATCTTATAATTAAGATCTTGAAAATATAGATATTTTATATTATAAAAAAATTTTATTTTTGAAATTAGTATGTCAAATTTATCAAATAGTGACGTTTTCTAAATTTTATAAAAGGTTGGATTTTTCAATAATTATGGAAAAATACTAAATTATATTGAAAACTATCTTTTGTTCCTGAATCAATAAAAAACTATTATTTGGATTAAGAGTAAAACTTGAAGTATTATCTTATTAATAATCCAATTATGTTCATTGTAATCAATTTTATGTCCACCATTATAAAAAAACATTTTTGTGATTAAAAAGTTATTATTTAGAAAACCAGTTTCCATCACTTTTTACAAAATTTAATTTTAAATAAAAATTCCCACAATTCTGTGAATTGAATTTGAAAAACTGGTTCGATATTTTAAATAGAATAATTAATCTTAGGTAATATATTCTTTTAATTTTTTTGAAATATTAATAGTAATCATTGTATATATTTCTTACCGTCACAAAGTTAAATTAGTTAATTATCGTTAAAAGTATTGTGATAGGGAAAAAAATTCATTCAAAAAATGGCCTTTATCCAATTTTATGAGTATATATCATTAACAATCACTCAAAATTTTTAAATTGGATCTTTTGTTAGAATTTTTATTTTATATTAACCTTTATTACATTAATGTAAAAGTTAGAGACAAAAATGAAAATTTTATAATTTTCATATCTATAATATTTTGTGATCGAGATAAAAACAAATTCTGTTCACATAAAAAAAATTATTTGAAATATTAATTATTTTTTGATTAAGGTATATTTTAAATTTATCTTGATATATAAAATACCTTAAATTCTTACACAATAAAGAAAATTTACTTGTGCATGGAATTTAAAAATAATGTAAATTATTTTAAAAATTATAAAAGTAATATAGATTGGGTGTTTTAAAATGTCTATGAATTTTAAAGATAAATACAACCTATTAATTATTTTTTAAATTTTCATATTATAATTCCATTACATCTATGTTGTATTAAGAGTAAAAATATGTATATATTTCTTAAAATTACATTAATAGTAAATTTTTTAAAATATCATTTATTAAATTATTAAAAAAATACTGAAATATTTATTTATGACGATTTGGATGAGTAATTATCAAAAATACAATCCCTTGACCATTTATTATTAAAATACTACATTATTTATAAATTTACAACTCTTTAATATTAAAAACATCATTAACATGGTTAGGATTTAGATTTTGTTAACAAATGTGTCAAACATAAATATAATCTTTAGAATGTTATATTATAAGGCCCCAGCCTTAAACCTTACTTAATCTTGAGTTATTACAAGATTACACATTGAGGATCTTTTCAAGTTTAGAGTTTTAGAGAATTAGATTATAAAACATGCATTACATTCCACATTTAAACAATGTGGTTACATAAAAGATAGTATTCATTTTTCCCATCAATAACAACATATTTAAAATAAAAAGTGGATTCTTTTTGACACTTCCTTGACACTATCATCATATCATGTACTATTCACTTAACCTGTGAAATACATTTCAAAAACATAGGATGAGCATAATAATCTCAGTAAGGGTTATAAAAAAATATGAAATAAAAACATTAGTCCATGCATGAAATCATACTTTACTCATAAAACATAATCACATACCTCATCAAGTCATGAGTAAATCATAGAAATCATAAGACATAATGGTAACTTGAGGCATTCATAACATCTTACGTAGGGAGTAACCCTCTTGGTTATGTTTGGAATACCCATCACAGTATATTTCCTAAATCTCTTTGGATAAACCTTAACGTTTAACTCATTTGCTTTACCCAATTCATTGGAGAGCTATATCGGGCTCACCCGCCCTTATTTTATCACGGAACCACCCGTCTTCATAACAATGCCCAAGAACCATAACATAATCGTATCACATAAAAAATGCATAAAGGAGACATAACATTTCCACTTTTAAATCACAAGATATCAATACAACACATTGATATTATAAAAACATTATGAAAACCATTTCCAATACCAAAATAACATGAAAGTAAAATATGGTACTTATTTTTCATTCAAAAAAAGTTACTGCTTGTAGAGGAATCCGAAACTCTAATAATGGTCACGACGGTGGAGAAGTCTTTGTCGCCGCATATGTACGACAAAAAAACTTTCCCTTTTGTCGTTAAGTAAATTCTTTGTATAAATAGATTCCTTTTGAGTAATCGTAAAAATCAAAGGGGTTTATACACCGTATAAAAGAAAGTTGTGTATGAAACAAAATATGCCTCAATGGAAGGAAATTGAGACAGATTCCCTTACAAAGATAATTTTTTTAAATAAAATAGATCTATTATGTGTATTAACTATAAGTACACATAAATAAAGTACAAATACAATATTGGACATAATAATATCATGACATAATTTGAAAGTAGGAGATTAACCCAAAGAACAGAAATTGGGTTAAGAAGTTCCCTTACCTCATATCCGACATGACTCGATCTCTCTTTAATATCCTGAATAATAAACTTGAGTTAATTTATACTTTCTTAAGAACCTTTTTCAAGTTCATTATTTCTTTTTTATCACTTATTACCATGTCATGAACACTATGTAATTATTTAAGTTAATAACGGTCGTTTTAACGATCATTGGTACTTGAGTCAAAAACAAACTCATTATAATTACAAGTTGTTCATGTATACATTATATCCAGAGTTATATTCATGATTTAGATATCATTTATATCATTTATATCCAGTATATACATGCATTTATAATATTACAAAAACATTTAGAGGTAAGAAGTGAAATGCACCGTTCATGGAGACGGTAAGCCGTACGTACGCATGAACGCTACTTTCATATCTATTTTGTATTTTATGGAGTGGAATAATAATGACATAAAAGTATATTATAATTATAGTATAATATCATACATAATATCATTAACTCCATCCTCTATACATCCAACATATGACATTAACGAATCAAATAACTTTGATGGAGCGGTAGTCCGCACTTCCTAAAATGAAGATATCGCATTTACCTATAATGGAAACCATAAAGGTATGACAGAAATTAAAAATACATAAGCATAAGGAAAACATTAACATATTATATAACATATATAAATATAGTGACATCTGAATGTCCACCTATGAATGTGTTAAAAGAATATTGAACAATCATCGTTTCGTGAGGCAGAAATTCACCATCCACAGAAACAGTATGTTCCTTAACTGTTAGATGTTGGTGTGTGTAAGTGTAACTCGAAATATTATTATAAAAACATCATAGTATATTTTATATACTGTATTGGTTACAAAATAAATGATTAAAAAGAGTTTAGGGGGTTGGAGAAGAAAAATAAAACAAAAGAACACAAGTGAAGACATTACCTTAAAAATGGGCAACTCTTTTCGATTTGAGATAAAAGGCTTCCATGGGAAGACTTCTGCCCAATGTGAGGCTTCTAGGAGCAAGAGAGTGATGTGGAGAGACTAATTGGGCAGGGTTTGGCCGAGCCAAATGCTTGAGAGGTGTTGGTAAGGTGGTAGAGGTGGGGGTCTTTTATAAGAGGAGAGGAGGGGCACACTTGGAAAGGTATAAAATCTTACATTATTTTCAAAGGAGTTTCGGATTTTTAAAGGTCCAAAATTGATGTATTTTGTGGATAAGGTGATAAGGGTTCGAAATATACTCATCAAATAGGTTTTTGACATGTTTAGGTATTAGATTTTACATTATCTCTTCATTTTATTTAAATCGTTAAATAATGAGGTAATCGCTGCATCATCATGATGTCATAAATAATTTAATTTATATAATGTCTAAAAATTATAAAAATAATACTATGATGTAGGAAATTTTTTTATCTTTAAAATTACTATTTATAGTCAAATAGATCATTTATGTAGAAAAAATTATAAATGTTTCACTAAGGTGATACATTCTTTGTTATATTTAGATTTCTTTAAAAATAAAAAGATAAAAAGTCACTTTCACCCAAACGTGATTCCATGGGGTCCCCAAGTTTGGCACAAGGCATCCCATGGTCGGCCATGAGAGAAACAGTAGCATTAGGACACATGTTGTGGTCATTTGTTATTATTATGATATTATTTTATTATCCTTAACTACCCGATTACTCATTAATCAAGATAATTAAAGATAATTGTCGTCGTTACTATTCATAATATCCAAAAACAACAGAGTTTTAATTACATAATTTGGACCTTATGATTCTAAATATAGAATCCATTTTTCCAAATTCCATACATATAAACTGCAATAAATAATTTAAAAATAATTCCCGTTGTCAAAACAAATAGAGGGTTTTTTTTGAAACAATATCTATGAAAGGTTTGGCACTTGTTTACGCCCAATTACTAAGTGAAATCAATCCCAATGACCACCATTAGATTACATGGTAAAAATATATTCTATTTAAACTTTAAAACCAATTAAAATATAATCTAACCATATAATTAAATTATCTGAAAAAGCAGTTTTGATGTAAAATGTAGTATTTTTCACAATTCATTTAAAAAGAACATTGTCAAAAAAATACCAAAAAATTATCCAATGTAAATTTCAATGTCCCAATAATAAATAATAAGTTTATATTGACAAATAGAGCTTATAAAATGGTCAAAAGTTAGATTTAAAAATGGTTCTCCATCAACAGACGGTAAAACAATCTTTGAAAAATATTACAGTATTTCATGCTTTAGGATGGATTTATTCTCAATTTAAGCCTCTAAAACACTATCTAATTCATAAATAGACATAAATAAATATATCTATTATTCATTACATACTTGGGATGTTACATCCTTCCCCCCTTTAGATAATTTCTCCCCTACTATTTATATACTTATTGAATATGTGGGGGTATTTATCCCTCATAGCATTTTCAGATTCCTATATTGCCTCTTAAACCATATGGTTTTTCCAAAAAACCTTTTCCTGATGAATCAACTTATTCCGCAACACTTGCTCCTCATGGTCAATAATCTGGACCGGTTGTTCCCCATAAGATAGGTTCTCTTCCATCTGAACTACCTATGGACTCAAAACATGAGATGGATCTGACATTTACTTTCTCAACATCGAAACATGAAAAACATTGTGTACCTAAGATAAACTCGGAGGTAAAGACACTCAGTAAGAAAATAATCCAACTCTCTCCAGAATTTCATATGGTCCAGTGAACCTTAGACTCAACTTTCCTTTCTTACAAAATCGCATCACACTTTTCCATGGTGAAACTTTGAGAAAAAACATGATCACCTACCTTGAAAGATATATCCTTCCTCTGGTTATCTGCATAACTCTTCTGCCTGCTCTGAGATGTTCTCATGTGTTTCTAAATCAACTAAACTTTTTCTACCATCTCTTATTCCAATTCTTGTCACATCATCTTCCTTTCACCCACTTTATCCCAGAAATATGGAGTTTGACACTGCTTCCCATATAACGCCTCAAATGGTCCCATCTGTATACTAGAATGAAAACTGTTATTATATGAAAATTTAACCAAAGATTGATGTTTTTCCAACTTCCCTGATAATCCATTGAACAAGCACGTAGCATATCCTCCAAAGTCTGAATTGTTCTTTCTGACTTCCCATCTGATTGAGGATGAAAAGATGTACTAAAATTTAATTCAGTACCTAGCGACTTCTGAAGGCCTTTCCAAAAGTTAGAAGTAATCATGGGATCACGATTAGATAAAATGGAGAGGGGAACTCCATGTAACCTTATTATCTCGTTAAGATACAAACGAGAAAGTTGATCTAGTGAAAAAGTATCTCGTATAGCAAGGAAATGAGCATATTTAGTCAAGCGATCAACAATAACCCAGATTGCATTATTACCTCGAGGTGTCTCGGCAATCCCACAACAATGTCCATGGATATATTTTCCCATTTCCACTCTGGTACTGGTAATGGATGAATCATCCATTTCGGTAACTTCTGCTCTGATTTAACCTTTTGACATGTCAAACAATTCACAGTAAAATCAGCAATATCCCTTTTCATTCTGTCCCACCAGTAATACTCCCGATGATCTCTATACATCTTAGTACTTCCTGGATGAACTGAAAACGGAGAACTATGAGCTTCACATAACAACTCTCTCTTCAACTGTGAATCACAAGGCACACACAATATCTTCCAAAATCTCAAAACACAATCATTATCAATGTTGAATTCAGGCAACTTACTCTTCTAAACTAGCTCTACCTTTTTCTACAACTCGTTGTCTTGCTTCTGTGCTTCCTTGATTCTGTCTGATAGAAAAGATTTCACTAATACATGAAACAAAATAGAAGGAAATCCTGCACCAACAACTTATATGCCAAATTTCATCAAATCCTTAACCAAAGGCTCATGTTCCAAATGCAACATTGTTAATGAAGAATTACTTTTTAGACTCAAAGCCTCAACCACTTTATTTGATTTTACCGGATGGTAATAAATTGTACAATCATAATCCTTGATTAATTCCAACCATCTCCTATGTCTCAGGTCCAATTATTTTTAAGTGAATATATACTTTAAACTTTTGCGATCAGTATATATTTCACACTTTACTCCATACAAATAATTCCTCTAAATTTTTAAAGAGAAAACAACAACAGCTAATTCCAAATCATGTGTGGGGTAATTTATCTCATGAGTTTTCAACTGACGTGAAGCATATGCAATTACCTGATCATTCTGCATTAGGACACAACCATGTCCTTTCAATGAAGCATCACTGTAGATAAAAAACTCACAATTCCTGGAAGGTAGTGTCAAAACTAGAGCATTCACCAATTTTCTTTTCAACTCCTGAAAACAATCATCACATTCTTTTGTCCAGATAAACTTAACACCATTCTGAGTTATCTTAGTCATTGGATGAGATAACCGTGAAAAAGTTTCAACAAACATTCGGTAGTAACCTGCCAAACCAAGAAAACTATGGATCTCAGTTACATTTGTGGGTATTGGCCATTCTTCAACAACTTTTGTTTTTGAAGGATCCACAGTTATTCCATCTTTAGACACAATGTGACCAAGGAATGAAATTTTTTGCAACCAAAACTCACACTTTTTGAATTTCCCATAAAATTTATTTTCTTTCAAGGGTTGCAAAATAACCCTTAAATGTCTTTCATTCTCTTTTTTACTTTTAGAAAACACCAAAATATCATCAATGAAAACCACCAGAAACTTATCAAAGAACTCATCGAAAATTCTATTCATTATGTCCATGAATATAGCAGGTGCATTGGTTAGCCCAAAAGGCATTACTACAAATTCATAATGGCCATATCTGGGATGAACCGCGGTCTTCGGAACATCTGCTTTCTTTACCTTCAGATGATGGTCCCCCGATCTCAGGTCAATCTTTGAAAAACACTAAGTTCCTTGGAACTGATCAAACAAATCATCGATATGAGGCAAAGGATATTTGTTCTTAAGAGTGATTTTTTTCAAGGCTCTATAATCAATGCAAAGTTTCATAGAACCATCTTTCTTTTTAATAAATAAAATAGGAGCACCCCATGGTGATGTTCTAGGTTGAATGAAACCTTTCTCTAATAAATCTTGCAATTACTCCTTCAACTCTAAAATTTCAGTTTGATCCATTCGATAAGGGGGTTTTGAAATTGGCTTAGCATCAGGAACTAAGTCAACAGTAAACTCAACTTCCCGATCTGGTATTATTCCAGGCAACTCATCAGGGAAAACATCAAGATACTCATTTATCACTGGCACATCATTAATCTGAACAGTTCCTTTGTTTTCAACGATGTGTTCAAGGTAGCATTAATTTCCATATTTTACAAGTTTCTCGGCCTCTTGATATGTTATCAAAGGTAAGGGTTAATTATTGTACACAAACTGATAGTCTTTCTGAAAGAAAACTTCTTTAGCTCTATAGTCAATCATATCATGGTAAATATAGAGCCAATCTATACCCATGATAACATCAAACTCTACTAGAGGTAAAACAGTATGGTTTGCATGTAGGTTCTTTCCACGGATAAGGATAGGAAGATTCTTATAAATTCTTTCTGCCTCCACATTTCCCCCAGGTGTTTTTATCACAAGTTCAGGAGTCATTTTTTAAGATGGTATTCCCATTTTACTATAAAAGTTGTAAGAGATGAAGGAATGTGTAGACCCCTAATCAAACAACACACTGGAATAATCTGAAAATACAAAAAAAGTACCTGATACCACATTATTTGATGGACCGCCATATGATGAAGTAGTTGCAAAAGATTTCACCACCCCTATCTGCTTGTAGTATAACTAGTTCCCATCACTCGAGCTCTTTTTCGGACACTCATTTTCATAGTGACCAATCTAATTGCACTTAAAACATTTCACTAACTATAAATCACATTTGGTCTTACCATCACCTTGATCTTTTTTAGTGCAATCATGAGACTTATGTCCCATCATACCGCATTGGTAGCACTTTCCAAAATTCAAAAGACATTCCCCAACATACCTTTTACAACATTTATCACAAACTGGAAACTTAGTTTTCTTACCGTCAGACATTTTTGAAGAATTCTTTCATTTCTCCTGCCACCCCGATCTCTTCTTCTACTGGTTGTTATGGAACACATGATCATCAGAAAACTCCTTTTCCACCTTCTCAGCACATCGAAGAAGCTTTTCATAACTTTTGAACTCACAAGAAGCTAATGCCCCTCGATATTTTGGCTTTAATCCTGAGTAAAAATGATTGATTTTACTATCATGGTCTCGGATAAAATTTGGATCATACTTTTCCAATCGAGTGAACCTTTCTTCATAGGCATCCACTGAGTCCTCCTCTTGCCTCAATTCCAAGAATATTTTTTCCATCCTATGTTGATCAGCCTTAGGAAAATACTTCTCATGAAACATACCTTTGAATTCTTCCCAGTCGAGAGCATCATTATCATCAGTGTCCCTGATATTTTTAACCATCGACCACCACTGATCTACTTAACCCTCCAAACGGTAAATAGCATGTCTAACCTTTTGATTGTCTGAACACCCCATGACATCGAAAATCTTCTCCAGTGATTTAATCCACATTTCAGCTAGCACAGGGTCAGATGATCCTCTGAATGATGGGGGATGTTTCCTCATGAAATGTTCCACCACTGACATGTTCCTCTGCAGTTGATCTGGCTAATCTTGTTCATGGATACCACCACCATTTATCGCTTGAGTCAACTGCACCATTGCTGTAACAAATTGTTCAGTTCCAATTCCGACCATCTTAGAAGGCTGATTCGGAAGGTCATTTCCTTCTGTATGCCTTTCTAGCACTGCTTCCTTGTTTCCTCTACAGAAAACCATTCTGAACAAACATGTATTAGATGAATAAATATGGTAATCTCCAAATGCTATATCATTTCAATTTGACCATAAAAAATATTTTTGGATAATCATTTAATAGAATTCTAACTCCTAAAGTTATCTAAAATGACCTTTGATACCAACTATAAGGCCCCAACCTTAAACCTTACTTAATCTTGAGTTATAACAAGATTACACATTGAGGATATTTTCAGGTTTAGAGGATTAGAAAATTAGATAATAAAACTTGCATTACATTCCACATTTAAACAAAGTGGTTACATAAAATATAGAAATCATTTTTCCCATCAACAAAAACATATTTAAAATAAAACATGGATTCTTTCTTGACACTTCCTTGACACTATCATCATATCATGTACCATTCCCTTGACCTGTGGAAGACATTTCAAAAACTTGGCATGAGAATAATAAGCTCAGTAAGCGTTATACAAAAATATGAAATGAAAACATTAGTCCATGCATGAAATCAAACTTTACTCATAAAACATAATCACATACCTCATCAAGTAATGAATAAATCATAGAAATCATAAGATATAAAGGTAGCTTGAGGCATTCATAACATTGTTACGTAGGGAGTACCCCTCTTGGTTACGTTTGGAATACCAATCACAATATATTCTTTAAATCTCATCAAAGAAACCTCAACGTTTAACTCCTCCATGTTACCCAATGCATTGGAGAGCTATATCGGGCTCACCCGCCGTTAGTTTATCACGGAACGACCCATCTTCATAACAATGCCCAAGGACCATAACATAATCATATCATTTAAAACATGTATAAAGGAAATATAACATTTTCACTTTTCAATCACAAGATAGCAATACAACACATTGATATAATAAAAACATTATGTAAAAAATTTCCAATACCAAAATAAAAGAAAAGTAAAACATGGTATTTATTTTTATTCAAAAAAATGTTATGTCTTGTAGAGCAAGCCGAAACTCAAATAATGGTCACGACGGTGGAGAAGTCATTGTCGCCGCATACGTACGACAAAAAAAAAATCCCTTTTATCGTTTAGTAAACACTTCATATAAAAATAATCATTTTGAATAATCGTAAAAGTCAAAGGGGTTTATACACCGTATAAAAGAAAGTTGTGTATGAAAAAAAATATGCCTCAATGAAAAGAGATTGAGACAGATTTCCTTACAAAGATTATTTTTTTAAATAAAATAGATCTATTATGTGTATTCACTATAATTACACATAAAGAAAGTACAAATACAATATAGGACATAATAATATCATGACATAATTTGAAAGTAGGAGATTAACCCAAAGAACGGAAATTGGGTTAATAAGTTCCCTTACCTCGTATCCGACTTGACTCGATCGTTCTATAATATCTAGAATAATAAACTTGAGTTAATTTATACTTTCTTAAGAACCTTTTTAATGTTCATTATTCCTTTTATATCACTTATTACCATGTCATGAACACTATGTAATTATTTAAGTTAATAACGGTCGTTTTAACGATCATTGGTACTTGAGTCAAAAATAAACTCTTTATAATTACAAGATGTTCATGTATCCATTATATCCAGAGTTATAATCATGATTTAGATATCATATATATCATATATATCCAGTATATACATGAATTTATAATATTACATAACATTTAGAGGTATGAAATGAAATGCACCATTCATGGAGACTGTAAGTCGTACGTACGCATGAACGCTACTTTCATTTCTATTTCGTATTTTATGGAATGGAATCATAATGACATAAAGGTATATTATAATTCTAGTAAAATATCATATATAATATCATTAACTCCATCCTTTATACGTCCCACATATGGCATTAACAAATCAAATCACTTTGAGGGGGCGGTAGTCCGCACTTCCTAAAATAAAGATATCGCGTTTACCCATAATGGAAACCATAAAGGTTTGACATAAATGAAAAATACAGAAGTATAATGAAAACATAAACATATTATATATCATATATAAATATAGTGACATCTTAATGCCCACCTTCAAAGGTGTTAGAAGAATATTGAACAATCATTGTTTTGTGAGGTAGAAATTCACCATCCACAGAAACAGTATGTTCTTTAACCATTAGATGTAGGTGTGTGTAAGTGTAGCTCGAAAGCTTCTAATAACAACATCCTGGTATATTGAAGATACTGAAGTTGTTACAAAATAAATGAATAAAAAGAGTTTAGGGGGTTGGAGAAGAAAAATAAAACAAAAGAACACAAGTGAAGACATTACCTTAAAAACGGGTAACTCTTTTTGATTTGAGCTCAAAGGATTCCTTGGGAAGACTTCTGCCGAAAGTGAGGCTTCTAGAGGAAGGCCACTCTTGGAAAGGTATAAAATGTTACATTATTTTCAAATGAGTTTCAGATTTTTAAAGGTCACACATTGATTTATTTTGAGGATAAGGTGATAAGGGTTCTAAATATACTCATACAATAGGTTTTGGACATGTGTAGGTCTTAGATTTTACATTATCTTTTCCATTTATTTAAATCGTTAAATAATGAGGTAATCGCTGCATCATCATGAGGTAATAAATAATATAATTTATTTAATGTCTAAAAAATATAAAAAATACTATGATGTATGAAATCTTGTTAGCTTTCCAATGAATATTTATAGTCCAATATATCATTTATGTAGACCAAATTAAAAATGTTTTACTCATGTGATACATTCTTTGTTATATTTTACTTTTTTTAAAAATAAAAAGATAAAAAGTCACTTTCACACAAAAGTGATTTCATGGGGTCCCAAAGTTTGGCACATGGAATATCATGGTAATCCATGAGATAACCAGTAGCATTAGTAAACATGTTGTGGTCATTTGGTATTATTATGATATTATTTTATTATCCTTAACTACCCGATTACTCATTAATCAAGATAATTAAAGATAATTACCGTCGTTACTATTCATAATGTCCAAAAACAAGAGTCTTAATTACATAATCTAGACCTCATGATTGCAAATATGGAATCCATTTTATCAAATTCCAAACATATAATTTGAAATAATCAATTTAAAAATATTACCCATTGTCAAAACAAATAGCGGGTTTTTTTGAAACAATATCTATGAAAAGTTTGGCACTTGTTTATGCCCAATTCCAAAGTCAAATTAATCCCAATGACCGCCATTGGATTACATATAAAAAATATATTCTATTTACACTTTAAAACCAATTAAAAAGATAATCTATCTATATAATTAAATTAGATGAAAAAGCAGTTTTGATGTAAAATGTAGTATTTTTCACTATTCATTAAAAAAAAGAACATTGTCAGAAAAATACCAAAAAATTATCCAATGTAAATTTCAATGTCCCAATCATATATAATATGTTTATTTTAAAAAATAGAGCTTATAAAAGTGTCAAAATATAGATTTAAAAATATTCCTCCCTTAAATAGCGGTAAAACAATCTTTTAAAAATATTAGAGTATTTCATGCTTTAGGTTGGATTTATTCTTATTTTAAGCCTCTAAAACACTATCTAATTCATAAATAGACATATATAACTATATCTACTATTAATTATTTACTTTTGATGTTACATATATTAACCTATAAAAATTTTATGTCATGATTATCTTAAGTCTATGTATTCATTATTTTCTCATCCATTTCATTTTGGTACCAGTTTTCATGAGTTAGACACATATTATATAATAATATCTCATGTATTTTTAAAAATTATATTGATGATATTTTATAAAAAATCATTATATTAAATAATGATAAAAAATTAATAAAAATTTTTATTCATCATAGTGAATGAGATATTGATTAAAATATAAACCATATTCCATTCATGTGTCACATTTCTTTTTATTGTGACTTTCATGACACCTAAAAAAATAATGACATCATTTTAATTGTCAAAAGGGTTAACTGATGGTTAAAACTAAAAAATAAGGGCAAAAAAGAACCGAAAATATTCAAAATTTTATTTTTAGAGACTATTATGACTTATCCACATATTATATTCTAATTAAATAAAATCTAGTCCATTTTTTCATGAAATTTAATATATATTAATTTGATATTTTATGTAACTCCAATACTACCCCTCCCCTCAAATTTAAATTGGAACCCATTATTATCTCTTTCTCACACTTTGTGAAACATAAATAATAAAAACAACACAATATAATACCCAACTAGATTCCTTCACGACATTATAGATATTATTTCCCTTCTAAAAGTTCATCCTTTCATGTCTTACAGAGTAATCCAAAAAAGGTTTCTCAACAGAGGTACAACTCATAACCAATCATTTTCAATTTTATTTATTCTTATAACTCATATAAATATATGTTATCAATTTTAAAATAATTAATTAGGTGTCTTCGATAATATTATTTATTTTTATTATGTAACTACACTAATACACCATCCTCCATCTGTTAGAAATTGATACTGTTCCTTGTACATACATGTTTACTTCCACCTCCATGAAGTGATGTGAGACATTTTTCATTTCTTTTTTACATGAATTTTAGTAAAAATTGATTTAATTAATATATAATATATATATGAATTAAAAATGATCTTATACATTTTTAATATTATTTATATATATTTTGATTCATCTATAAAAAATGTGAACATTATTCAGGCATACATACGACCTACCATCTTCTTGAACAGTGTAATTCATTTTTTATCTCTATCTTTTATAGATTAATGATATATATATATATATATATATATTATTTCCAACGAGCCCGTACCCGAGTGGTAAGGGCTCCTGCTTGGCATCCAATAGACCTAGGTTCAAAACCGGGTGGAGGGGAATTTCTAGGTACTGTAGTAGTATTGGAGAAGTATTGTAGCAGGTATTATTCAGTACTGTAGTAACAGGAACTTTTACCATGATTTGGGCCTTCGGACCACCAGTTTGGGCCTTCGAGTCTCCAGGTCCTTCAGGTCATCAAAGGTCTTCGGGCCTCAGGGCCTTCAGGCCCCAAAGACCATGATTATCCCAGTTCAGATAGAGTAGGACGTAGAAAAGAATCATAGAAACAATACTAGTAGTCACTAGAAGCAGAGCTACAGGATTGGAAGAATAAAAGGGTATGGAAACCTCCATTGGTACTAGGCATTGTGAGGCTTTGTATGGGGAAATGCTAGTCGATCAACAATGCATGGTGGGGAGCTAGGTGATCAATGATGTCGAAGCTAGGTGAGGGGAAGTTCCTATGGGTTGGGCCAATAGGTCATGTATTGGAAATAGTATGCCTATGGGCCTTTGGCTCTTATATTGAGAGTCGTGTTGGGCCTTGTGCCTTGGGCCTACAGGTCATGTATGGGTTCCCCTCCATACCTTAAAAGGGGGATTATCTATAATAAAATAAACAAATATTGACTTTGGGCTATTCGGAGGGGGATATATTATTAATATATATATTTATATATTTATATAATCATAAAAATTATGGTTATTATGGAACTGTGGTTAAGGATTGGATCTACTGAACCAAAACTCTCTTGAAAATCTAAATAGTTAACACCCTTAAATAATGATTTCAATGAGGAATTAATAAAAAATGGGAGTTAAAATGTTTTATGTATACCATATATGATATTATAAGTATTTATATAATTATTTTATAGAATTATAATAAATTTAACTTTTTTGTACAGAAGGATAAATAACATTCAATTTAATTCGAACATGAGCAATGAGTTTCTTATCATACTTTTATTCATGTGATACTTATGATATATTAACCAATTTTTTATATTAGGAGGTGTATGTTATTTCCGTGAATGTATTTTATGTTGATTTTTTGAAAATTATAGCAATTTATAAATTCATATGTAGTTATCTTTTTCATGATGTTTTGATATGAAGATTACCAAACGAGTACAAGTTTAA
This sequence comes from Viscum album, assembly GCA_963277665.1. Taxonomy (NCBI): domain Eukaryota; kingdom Viridiplantae; phylum Streptophyta; class Magnoliopsida; order Santalales; family Viscaceae; genus Viscum; species Viscum album. Next base: position 104,240,148 of record OY728156.1, read on the forward strand.
TGTTACAATCTCATTGATTTTTATGACAGTTTATTATTAAGTTTACATTGATAAAATTTCGTGACAGACCTCTCAAAAAAATCATAAAATTTACAATAATATCATTATTTCTTGATATTATGTGTTTTCATTTCATTTTAAACTCTTTATTTTCTCATGAGTATTATATAATATTTTTAGGAAAATATGAAATAATTATCTCTTTGGAAGAAAATCCTTTTCCTTCCATATCCATATTTTTAAAAAAAATATATTCAAGAATATTCTTAATAACCTCCTGTGACTTTTTAATGTCATTTTTACAATGGATTTACTTTTTAATAAATTGTTAAAAAAAATCACTTTCTAAATTATACACTATTGACTTCCACAATCTTTTTTTGTATTTTTAAAAAGAAACTTTATGGGTAAGTAGGAACCATTAAAATAGATCCACCACCAGTACAAGAATATCCCACATCCATTTAAACCATTACAAACACATTCAAAATTCAAACTTATATATAAAAATTTCATTAGGAAATATTCAGAAAAACCATCATATCCACCTCAAACCAAGTGTTAACCCACCTAGATACATGCACCATCATGCATCAAAAGGATACCTCAAACCAAGGGATCTAGTTATGTCTCTAACTTCTATCAATTTAATCATCATCACCATCCTTATGGCATCCCAAATTTTTATTTCATAACATTACATTACATTTTATACACAAAAGATCATTAAAGTGTAGTTTCTTGGAAATCAGGAACAAAAAACTTGAATAAGACATCATTTTTTTCTAATCCACTTAAAAGGCTTCATAATATATTATTCCTAAGTAAAATTACTGCATCTCGTATCCTGGAGACATACGTCAAAGGAATGGGTGATAAAAAGGCCCAGTAAGGAAAACTAGTGAAACAGTTGACATGTGTTCTTGAGCAATATTAATAAGAACATGATAAAAGTCATAAAGGCATGAGAAAAGTAAGAATAGGAATATCATAACAAGAAGAAAATGAATCATAACTTTAGTATGTTGATACAAATTTCATTTGTACATTCATGAAAATATCACCAAGGTTTAACCCCGAGGTGTCCTAAAAATTTCCAAGGTTATTCACCAAGGTATCATGAAACTTGTCATTTCAAGAGATTAATTATTTTCCCAATGCATTAGAGTGCTATCAGGGCACAACCATAATATTTCATTAATTTTATGTGATCCACATAGATCATATTCAAAATTTTCTTTAATAACCCCTGGAGAATAAAAGAAATTGGTTTAGTTTCAAGATTGTGACGTTTTAAAGGTTCTTAAAAAAATAAGATCATTGTGTAATTTATAGCCCAAAAAAAGGTAGTGAGGGTTATATATATGTAAATTATAGAATAAAATACAGGATATTTATATATTTATGAACACCCAAAGAAACTAAATAGTTCTGGGTATTCACATAAATAAAACAAGAGAATTTCTTGAGAGAAAGAAATAGAAATTTTGAGGTGAAATTTATGCAGCATAATGACTATATAACTCGTTTTTAGAAAACAATGAAAAGAGAGGGTACAAGAGTAACCCACTCATAAATAACTAATAATATAGTATAAATACATAATAACATGGAGATAATAACATGGTATGGAAATTTTAATGACATACCACATGAATGAAAAGAGGATACACAACTCCTTTTATGAAAAATTCGGCAGCCTAACGACGTCACTTAAAAATTCATAAAACAAACTGGATAGAGAAGAAAGGGTATCTCATAATTTGGACATGAAATTTATAGTAATAAGAACATATAATAACATACCCTCAACATAAAGAGATGGAAAATATAATACACAACATAAAGGAAGTCGTGATTTAAAAGAAGAGGTTGAAAGGATCCCTTACCCTGAAGTGTAACTTCAAATGCTTGAAGGTCAGGACCTTGGGAGGCTTGAGGGAACCTTGGGAGGACTCCTTGGGAGGTGTGAAGACCAGAACATCATTGAGTATTATTTTTGGAAGGAAATGAACGAGGGAAATGGCTTGGTATTTATAGGAAAATTGAGTGAATAAATTATTAATTTCCAAGGAACACCTTATCGATGGTATTTCCAAAACCATGGGCTTTCCCATGGTATTGGCCACTTAGGAAACCTCATAGAATATCTCACTATTCATTATTCGACTAGAAATATTACATCATTATTACATCATTAATGATGTCATTAAACACCCGAAACTCAAAACTACCTTCTTAATATTCACCAAAAAATCAAGTGTTTTATAAAAATCCCTAAACATCACCCTAACCAAAAAACAATTCTCTGAATTCAAAAATGAATTCCATTTTATGTAAATAATTTTCTAAATTTTTTTAATTTCATTTTTAAATAAAATCAGTATTTATCCCAAAACTACAACTTTATATCTATAACTCATTTTGTAACACCTTAAAAGAGTAATCGAGGTCCCATAAAATTATTGAATAACAATCAAACAATAAACTAAAAAATTATGATTAAATTATATGAAAATTCATTTCCATTTTAATTTATTTAATTAAATATAAAATTGAAAATAAAATATTTATGACATACAAAAATACCAAATCATAAACTATGATCGCTTTTTCACTTTTAAGGTGCTTACAATGTATTTATATATTAATGGTTGAAGTTTCTATTTTTTTGTCAAATTACTATTCATTACTATTCATATGGGTATTTTACTATTCCTAATTTACTATTCAGCAAAAACCAAGTTGATCTTATTAGACTCTAAATTTATTAATGAACAAAACTATAGAAGACCATTTCTTGAAAATCATTTCAAATTATTAATTATTTAATGAAAAAACATTTTAAAATACCCCTTTTTTCATAAATTCATCAATAATACACAACCTATATTTATTAGGATATTTGAAATTCACAACTTTGACATAAGAATAAATAAAAATTTTATTTATAAAAAATTACACAAAGAAGCTAAGGTCTCGTTACATAGCCCCTTATAACACCAGCATAGGACCTAAGTGTAAAGTGTTCTATGATGATAGAATATTGGGGTGGATCAGACGACATTGCCTGAGTGGTGATTTCTATCAGCTTGAACTTATCCCTTAGGTGATTCCATTCAAGCTTCATACGTTGAAGATTGGCATTGGCTTGGTCCAGAGAAATGCCCAGTGATGTTACTTCTTTCCCAAGCTCCGACAGATGGGATTCATAAGGCTCGAGTCTACTTGATGAGGCCATTCAATCTTCTTTCTGTATTAATTAGCCATGATAACCATATTTAAAAAAACACAACGTTAAGATTATAGTTTCTAATTGTCATATTGACCAACAGTCATATAACAGTCAAAACCCAACAGTCTCATTATAATTATACCAGCATTATTAATTAAAGGATATAGTTTTTTTGAGTATACAGTAAAATATCAAAAGAAATTAGTAACAAAAATAATTAAGATGTTTTAGTGACTACATTCTTCCCCCCTTAAAAAATTTCGTCACCGAATTTTTTAACTTGTACCCTCTAAAGAGAAAAGGTGTGGGTATTTATGCCGCATAGAATCCTCCGGTTCCAACGTGTCTTCTTCATATTTGTGGTTCCTCTGAAACACCATAAAAAGGTGGGTAGTCTTATTGCGTAGTACCTTGTCTCTACGATCCAAGATCTCCACCTGATGCTTCTTCTAAGAGAGTTCATGTTCCAGTTGTACCACCTCTAGATTTAGTACATGTGAAGGTCCAGGTATGTACTTCCTCAAGAGGTATATGTGGAAGACATCATGAACATTTGATAGATTTGGAGGATGTGCAAGCTAATAGGACACTACTCTAAAACGATCAAGGATTTTATGTGGGCCAGTGTACCTAGGGTTGGGATTCCCTTTCTTCCAAAACCTCATGACTATATTCCAATCTTAAATATGAAGAAACACTTTTTCACCAACATCAAACTCCATGTACCTTCAATAGTTGTCGTCATAGCTCTTTTGCCGACTCTGAGCATCCTTAATGTGTGGCAGGATGGAATAAACCTTTTCTGTTATCTCTTTCACAATATCATGCCCAAGAAGCTTTCTATCACAAGCTTCATCCCACCCAGTAAGAGTTCTACATTGCTTCCCATAAAGAGATTCATAGGGTACCATTTGAATGCTTGAGTGGAAGTTGTTGTTGTATGAGAACTAAACTAAAGAGAGATGTTGATCCCATCCACCCTTAAATTCTATTGAGCAAGTTCTCAGTATGTCCTCGAGTGTTTGAATAGTCCTTTCAGATTTCCCATCAGTTTGGGGGTGATAGGCCGTATTGAAATTCAATTCAATGCTCATAGATTGTTAAATACTTCTCCAGAATTTTGATGTGAAACATGGATGATGATTAGATACGATAGAAATCAGAACTCCAAGAAGCCTTACCACTTCTTTCAGGTATATCGTGGCATATTGATCAAGAGAGAAATATTCCCTAATGGGGATAAAATTGGCATTATTGGTTAGACGGTCCATAATAACCCATATCGCATTACTTCCTTTGGATGTTCTTGGGAGACCTGTGATGAAGTCCATAGTGATATTGTCCCACTTCCATGCTAGTATGGGTAGTGGTTGCAATACCCCTTTAAGAATTTGTCGCTCTGCCTTCACTTGCTGATATACCAGGCACCTTGAAGTTTAGTTAGCAATCTCCCTCTTCATATTATCACACCAATAATGATCACGAAGGTCCCTATACATTTTTGTGCTACCAGGATGTATAGAGAAAGTAGAGATATAAGCTTCATCAATCAGCTCCTTCTTTATTTCCAGAATAGATGGAACACATAGTCTTGTACGAAATTTCTGTACACCTTCTTGATCAGTATTTAACCCATGAAAACATCTCATCCTTCACAGCCTTAAACATCTTCTATAACAAAGGATATTCTTTCTGAGCATTTTTGATCTTCTCTAATAGTGATGTTTGAGAAATAGTTTGGATTATGGTTGCTGATTTCCCTTCCCATATAATTCCCAAGTCCAACATTACTAAGTCATTGATCAAAGGATCTCTTTGAATCCTCATCATGGACAAAACAACTGGGTATTTCCTTCTTAATGCATCAGCAGCTTTGTTTGATATTCTGGGATAATAATTAATTCAACAATCATAGTCTTTATGGAGTTACAACCATCTACTTTGTCTCATGTTCAATTAATTTTGTGTGAAAATATACTTCAAACATTAATGGTCTGTGTATATCTCACATTTCTCCCCATAAAGATATTTCATCCAAATCATCAGAGAAAAAACAACCACAACCAACTCTAGATCATGCGTAGGATAGTTCTTCTCATGAGTCTTCAATTGTCGAGATGCATAAGAAAATACCTTTTCATTTTTCATGAGGATGGACCCAATCTTTATTAGAAATGCATCACTAAAAATAAAGAATCCTTATCCAATTGAAGGGAGAGTTAACACAAATGCAGTAACCAATATATTTTTCAGCTCTTGGAAACTTTCCTCACACTCATTTGTCTAGAGGAACTTGACCCCTTTTCGAGTTAACATGGTTAATGGATCAGAACGTCATGAAAAGTTTCTCACAAACCTCATATAATATCCCTCTAATCCATGGAAAATGTGAATCCCCGTTATTGTTGTAAGATGAGGCCACTCCTCTACAAATATTTCCATTGCAAGGTCGACTATGATTCCTTCATTGGTAAAAATGTTCCCCAAGAATGTTACTTTTTTTATCATAAATTAACATTTAGTAAACTTTCAAAAAATCCACTCCTTCTGTAGAGTTTGAAAAACAACCCTTAGTTGATCCTCATGCTCCTCACAACTTTTGGAATTTATTAGAATATCACCAACAAAAACTACCATAAAGTTATCAAGTTAGTTTTTAAAGACTTTATTCATCAAATCCAAAAAAATGGAAGGTTCATTAGTCAGTCCGTAGGGAATAACAACAAACTCATAATGCACATATCTTCATTGGAAGGCAATTTTTGGAATATATTCTTTCTTCACCCACAATTGATGACTACCAGGTCAAAGACCAATCTTAGAGAAGAATTGATCCCCACAAATTTGGTCAAATAAGTCATCAATTTTAGGAAGAGGGTATTTATTCTTTACTATGATACCATTTAGTTCTCTATAATCAATGCATAGTCACATTGTTCCATCCTTCATCTTCATAAAGAGAATATGTTCTACCTAAAGAGACACACATGGGTGGATAAACCCCTTTTCCAAAAGATCGTGGAGTTATTTCATTAATTCTACGAGCTCCACATTTTCCATCCTACATGGGGTCTTTGATATCGGGTGAGATCTAGGTATGAGTTCAATGGAAAACTCTACCTATCATTCTGAGGGAGGTCCATACAAATCCTCAGGAAATACGTCAATGTATTCTTGGATGATGGGTATATTTTATATCCCCAAACTATCATTTATTTCTTCTTCTTCACCGATCAATTCCATAAAGAAGGATATATAAGGTTCTTATAGACAAAGATCAGGTCGAGATATATCTCCTTGGAAGATAACTATAGGTTTTACATTCAATAATACTAAAATTTTCATAGTTCTGCATTTGATCTTAGCATTATACTTTGAGATCCAGTCCATCCCTAGAATAATGTCGAATTCCAGCATGGGAATGACTACTAGATTTTCGATAATATTTTTCTCAAAAAAGTACATAAAAGAGTTTCTAAACACTAATGATGCTTGGATAATCTCACCAGGAGTCTTGACTGATAAATATACTTTTATAAAGTTGGGGGTTGATTCTAAATTCTTTGCAAATATGGATGAAATAATGGAATGTGTAGTACCATAATCAAATAATGTACTTTCTAGCTTTGAGATAACAAAAAGAGTACCTTCTACCACATCATTTGGAGCTTCAACTTTAGCTGTTGTGATAACAAAATCACGACCTTGCTCTGTTGGCATTTCCTGAGGCTGGAGGTGGTTCCCCTCTCCTGCCCTCGGATTTGGACAGTGATTGGGAATGTGACCGAGTTGTCCACACTTAAAGCACTAGACATTAGGTAGGTACGACGCCATGTTCCCCTTTTCTTTAGTGTTTGTAAGTTGAGGTTTCACCTCACTACGACAATTCCTCTCAATATGGCCATCTCTTCCCCACTTGTATCATTTCCCACCCTTGAGTAGGCAGTTCCTGGAATGCTTCTTCCCTCATTTATTACATATGGGACGTTGCACTTTCTTGCCTCCCCTTCCTTGATAAAAGATCCTCCCTAAGATTGGATCCATTAATATCTTTTTGTTGTTGGATTTATGAGACCACTGCATCTCACTAAACTCCAGCTTTACTTTCATTTCACTTCACACAGTCTCCTCATAGCTATCTTAATCACGGTTGGCTGGATTCTTCTGTAGATGAGGTCTCAGTCCAGCAATGAATCTATCAACCTTAACTTTAGGATCCATGAAAAATATAGAGGTGTATCATGATATCCTTGTGAATTTCATCTCATAGCTTCTGACAGATTCGTTCTCCTTCTACTTCAGCTCAAGAAACTCCTTCTCCATTCTTGTTCTCATGGATCTAGAGAAATACTTACAGAAGAAACTTCGTCTGAACTATTCATACTCCATAGATTAAACTTCCACTCTTTTCCTCATGTTTTTAGTTATCTTCCACCACTGGTCAGCTTCTCCGTTGAAGTAATAGATAGCCAGAGTGACATTCTCTTGCTCTGAATAGCATAGCACAGAAAATATCTTTCTAATAGAGCTAATCCACTAATCAGCAATCAATGGGTCAGTCAATCCACAGAAGGGTGGTGGTTTTTGACGCATAAAGGACTCAAAAAACTGTTGTTCCCTTCATGGTGAGATTGGTATCTCAACATGATTCAAATATTTTCCCTTATCCTGAGTCAGTTGGTTCATCATTCACATCAATCTTTCCATTACGGCTTCTATAGGAGGGCCTTCAGTGCTTTGTCCATTTCTATCACCATTTGCACGGTTCCTCCTATTTCCAGCTATTTATAAAAGAATAAAACCTTAATAAGAAACTTATTTCATTTAACAATCATTTAACTATAAAGGTTTTATATCTTTAAACATATTTAAACAATTACATTTTTCTATAAATTCTTCATAATGATTTGTAAAATGCTAATGATTAAAAAAACATATCCCTCGGATGTGTCGTAAACAAGAGTGTAGCAAGGCCCGTTGTCGTGCACTAGTTCCAATTCGATTTTAGATCATAGCGGTGTTTTTGGGTTATACCCCTATGTACATCTGTGCCAAAGACACCTTTACCTTCTCATATCCAGATAGGGATACATTTTTTCAACAAACAACTTACACAATATTTACTAAAATACCCGTAAGTTTTCCAATATTTAAAATATTCTATAGGGTTATTCCTAAAGATTTCATAGCTTAATTTCCATAAATATCTAAACCTCCTTGGATACCAACTATGGCATCATGGCTTTTTTATTTCATTACATTACATTACATTTTACATACAGAGGATCTTTAAAGTCTAGTGTCTTGGAAATCAGGAACAAAAAACTTGACTACAACATAAGAAATTATTCTAATTCACTTGTAAGGCTTCATCATAAGTTATTACTACGTAAAATTACTGCATCTCGTATCCTAAAGACATACATAAAAGGAATGGTTGATCCAAATGCTCAGTAAGGAAAACAAGTGAAACAGTTGACATGTGATCTTGAGCAATATTAATAAGAACATGATAAAAGTCATAATGGAATGAGAAAAGGAGGAATATAAATATCATAACAAAAATAACATGAATCATAACTTGATTATGTTGATAAAACATTTCATTTATAAATTCATGAACATATCACCTAGTTTTAACCCTGAGGTGTCATAAAAATTACCACAGTTATTCAGCAAGGTATAGTGAATCTTATCATATCTAGAGATTAATTCTTTACCTAATGAATTAAAGCTATATTAGGTCGCACCCTTAATATGTATTTACTTTCATGTGATACACATAGATAATAATCAAAATTTCAATAAATAACCAATGCATGAATAAAATAAATGGGTTTCATTTCAAGATCGTGATGTTTTAAAAGTTCTTAAAAAAAGATCATTATGTCATTTATAGCCCTTGGAAAGGGAGTGAGGGTTATATATATGTAAATTCCAGAATAAAATACATCATATATATATATTTATGAACACCCAAAGAAACGAAATATGTTTGGGTATTCACATAAATAAAACAATAGAATATCTGGAGAGAACGAAATAGAAATTTTGAGGTGTAATTTATGCAGCATAACAGCTATATAACATGGTTTTAGAAAACATTGAAAAAAGAGGGTAAAAGAGTAACTCACTAATAAATAACTTATAATAAAATACATATACGTAATATCATGCATATTAGAACATGGTATGGAAATTTGGATGACATACCACATTAAAAGGAAACATGAAAGAAAAGAGGAGACGTGATTCCTTTTACGAAACATTCGGCACCCTAACGGCGTCACTTAGAAACTCAGAAATCAATTTGATGTGAGAAGAAAGACTCCCTCATAATTTGTACATAAAATGTACAGATATAAGAATATATTTGAACATACCATCAACATAAAGAGATGGAAAATAAAAGACACAACATAAAGGAAGTCATGATTTAAAAGAGGAGGGTGAAAGGATCTTTTACCTTCAATAGTAACTTCGAAATCATGATGGTTGGGACCTTGTAAGGCTTGAGGGAACCTTGGGAGGAATCATTGGGTGGTAAGGAGACCCTAAAATCATTGAGGACGATTTTTGGAATGAAAATAATGAGTTAAATGGCTTGGTATTTATAGGAAAAATGAGTGAATAAATTAATAATTTCCATGGGACCCATATCCGTGGTATTTGCAAAGCCATGGGCTTTCCCATGGAATTTTCCCATGGTATTGGCCACTTGGGATACCTAATAGCATATCTCAATATTCATAAGTCTACAAGAACTATTACATCATTATTATGTCATTCATGATGTCATTAAACACCCAAAACTCAAAACAACATTTTTACTATTCACCGAAAAAATCAACTCTTTCAGAAAAATCCCTAAAATTAACCCAAACCAAAAATCAATTCACTGAATAAAAAAATGAATTCAATTTTATGAAAATAATTTTCTGAATATTTTTAATTTAATTTTTATATAAAATAATTATTTATCCCAAAAATGAAACTTTAAAACTATAACTCATTTCTTACACCATAAAAGAGTAATCAAGATCCCATAAAATTATCAAATAACTATAAGAAAATAAAGTAATAAATTAGGATTAGATTATATGAAAATACATTTTCATTTTAAATAATTAAATTAATTATAAATTTTCAAATAAAATATTTATGACATACAAAAATACGAAAACTTAAACTATGATCATTTTTTTAGTTTTAAGATGTCTAAAATGTATTTATACATTCATGGGTGAAGATTATATTTTTTTTTGTCAAATTACTATTCATTACTATTAATATGGGTATGTTACTATTACTAATTTACTATTTACTAAAACCAAGTTGATCTTATTATACACTAAATTTATAACTAAACAATACTGTAGAAGACCATTTCTTAAAAATCATCTCACATTATTAATTATTTAAAGAATGAAGAAAATTTAAAATACCCCTTTTTTCCTAAATTCATCAATAATACATAGCCTATATTTATCCAGATATTTGAAATTCGTAACTTTTCCATAAGAAGAAATAACATTTTTATTTATAAAATATTACGCAAAGCAGTTAAGGTCTCATTACATATCCCCTTATAACACGAGCATAAGACCTATGTGTCAGGTGTGCTATGGTGATAGAATCTTGGGGTGGCTCGAAAAACAATTCCCGAGTGGTGATTTCTATGAGCTTGAACTTCTCCCTAATGCGATTCTGTTCAAGCTTCCTGAGTTAAAGTCAGCTTGGGCTTGGCCCAGAGCAAAGCTCAGTGATTCTTCCTCCTTCCCAAGCTCTGACAGATCGACTTTATAAGGCTTGAGTCTACTGGATGAGGCCATTCAATATTCTTACTATATTATTTAACAAAGTTAACCGTATTTATAAAAACACAACTTTAAGATTATAGCTTCCAACAGTCATATTGACCAATGCTCATGTAACAGTTGAAACCCAATGGTCTCATTTTAATTATACCCACATTATTAATTAAATGATACAGTTTTGTTGAGTATACAGTAAAATAACATACAAAATTAGAAACAAAAATAATTAAAAATTTCGGGTTGTTACAATCGTCACAGTCATATAAGAAATCACCAACATTGATATTGTGAACGTAATCATGGTTTTAACATACAAGGCATGGAACAAATTTTGGACTGCCACAACCACCCTATACTTTGAATCATCCATTAAAAGTTTCAATGTCTATTTTAAAAAATATATTTAATATTTTTTTTGTTAAAAAACTAATTTTAAAATGAAAATGATATTTTCCTTATGAAATTATCCAATTAATTGTTTAAATGTACCTTTTATCTATGATAAAAACTTTTTTGTTACTTGTGATTTATTAATGATATGAATCATAACTACCATAATTATTCATTCCATAGATGTTTAATAACTATTATTAGGATATATTTATGAAACACATTTATTTTCAATGGGTTATGCTATATTTAAATTTATAACATTTTATGAAATTCATTTCCTTTCTATGTGTTATGATATATATAAAGAATGATTTATTATCTTATGGAATAAATATTTATGATTTTAAATATGTTTATGATGGGACTATATTTATATATTACACTAATTTATTAGATAAATATGGTAATTTATTTATTTTATAAGGACCATAATGTAGAGTGAACCATGTTCGGAAAGGGCCTCATTCTACAATGATAGTATTGCAAGTGATTCTCGACAAAGGATTAGACGAAATGGGGAGTGAACCCAACCCACTATGATAGTCTTGATAGTGTTCCTTGACTAATGATATAATTTTATTTTATAATGTGTATTGAAAAAACTTAAACCTTATTAAGATTTTATAAACTCGTATCACAAGTTAATCAATTACATTATGAGTCATGCCTAATAAAATACTAATATATATCCCATGACTATTTAATGTGATATATTATGTGCTAGGTATAATTTTAAAATTTTATGATCAGGTTCAAATAACCTTATGTTGAATTAATTCTTATGTGATGATTTATATGATATATTTTCAACCTTACTGAGATTCTGATTTTACCCTTTCTTATGTTTCCTTTACCCATGTTAAGAATAAATTATTTAAGTATGATATTTTCATGAAGGGTTTTGGTATTAAAGAACATAGTGGGAGATAAGTTAGATATCTTCTAAACTTGTTTTTTATGTAACCATGTTTCCAAATACACTTAACCATTTTGATTCTAGAATGTATCATAATGTTATGTATAAAATATTCATCAGAAAAGATATAATATTTATGTATGAGTATTTGGTTGACATAGTGTCAAAAACAATGATGGATATTAGGCTCATATGTCATGAGAACATTATTCATTAAGAAGTGTAGGTTATAAGTAATGATATTATGTTCTATATTTTCTATGGTACTATATAAATGATTTCAATTTTTGTAATTCACATAGTGTTTGGATTTATGATATGAATTTAATTGAATTTTTGGATCATTCCTCATTTTAATGTAGAAAATGCCATATTTTGGCTCTTATCCCCTAGAATCAAGAGGTATTTCTTGCATCATGAGTTATCACATAATATTCACATGAAATTTTGGGACTTGTAAGTGTTATTTTTATCACTAATGAGTTATTTACCTATTTAATGTGTCATTTAATAATAAAATGTCATTTTTTCATCTTTGTATTTGGTAAAATTATAATCATCTTGGTGACCTATATATTTATTTTATTTATAATTGTAGTTATTGTGGATATTTTAGGTGATTCTTGTTGATGAATATAGTGTTCCTCAGTGTATAGAAAATGAGAGGACCCTAAAATTTTAGGTAGGTAAATGGTTCCATAATGGGAAACCTCATATTTCCTTTTTATCACTCATGTACATTTATTCAATGTACAAGTAACAACTTAAATGTTTTTTCTTATATATCATAGAATGAAATTATATATAAACAAACCATATGGTTATTGTTCAATATTATGAATCATATAAGGTTGATGTAGATTATAGTTTTGAACCTATGTGGAAGGGTTAGATACTCAGTTATTTAATGTTCCAATAATAATTGATATGATTTTTTACATATATATTTGAACAGAATTCTTATTAATATTGAAAATGATTGTATTTTTTCCCTGGTGCAAAGCATAGAGGATGAAATCTATGTCTATGATAATAGTGACTAATGATTGGTTATACTAAAGGGAGAAATCTCCTGGGTGGATTCTCAGTGAGAATTAGTTCCTAGAAGGTTGATAGATTTGGAATGTCATGTTCACTATACATATATGGGATAATTGAGATAGATTTTTTCATGATGAATTTATTTGGATGAATGAAACATGAATTAGGATCTTTCCTATGATATTTTTCTATTTCGAGATACAATATTTGACCTAGGAGGGAGACCATGGGCCTATAGAGTTGTTACATTGTGTTTTATGAGTTAGTTCCTAGTGATATGTGTGACGATAAACTGTGAGAGGACTTATCCCATTATTGTGAGAGCCTAATTGGAAATATTTATTGGTTAGATTACATGAATTGATATCAATACATGAGAGGTCTTATCAGTTATATGGTATAGACATGGTTATGCCTAGGTGTTTTATGGAAATACAACATGAGTGATAGTGTAATGTTTTGAGACTATCCTTGAAAGGTGATATTATTTGGGTTCCTTTACCAGTTAATTTTGGAGGAATTATAGTATGATTTAAAAGAATGGGTGGGTGGTCATGTTTTAGAAATGTCTTTGGAAGGAAAGTGGTTATATGATTACCAATGGAATAGGTTAGGTTATCAATTTTGAAGATAAGTAAAAATGGTTATCCTAGATTTATGAGACTCGCATTCCTAAGTAGCATGTTTCACATAGTTTGGTTATGCGACTCATAGGAAAATTAGTTAGGTTTCTTCTTTTAAATGGTACTATAGTGTACACCCGTTCATTTCTTGATGACATCTCCCTGACACACTTGACTAATTTGTTATGTCTTTGGTTTTTATATCAAAAATGTCTGGGAGAAACATGAGGGTGAAGGTGTTTTAATGGGAACCAAATGAGCATGTATAAGGGGATAAACATGCGAGAAGTGTTGAAAACTATTGAGGTAGAACTTGAGGATATGTATAGTGAAATCTATATAGTGTAGAGTGCACAATTGACAATTTGGTGGTGGTGAACCTCATTATTATTGAATTTTGTTAGTGTCGAGGGTAACATTCCAATTATTTGGGAATGGGTAGAATTTAAAGTTTCATGTTGCTGGTTAGGTTTGTGTGAGACGGTCACATCTAGACACTATGTGAAGTACTATATAGAGTAAGATCCATGATTGATCAACCCTAGGTGGCATGGGACATAGTCTTAATAGGACCAATCATTGGGTGTTTAATATTTTTAAGCGAATCTGATTTTATCTTATCTTTATTAAAATAATGGATTGAGTGTTATATGATAAAATTGATGGATTCAGTGAATTGGAATTAGGATTGGTGCGATAACATTTTGACACATTGGTAATTCATGTGGTGAGATGTGATTTGTAAAAATTTTCAAGGTTTTAATCCCCATTTCATGACATATTTCATAGGGTGAAATAGTTCCTTCCATGGTTTAAGGGATGAAACCTTATTTTTCACATGGTTTATAGGGAGAATCATATGATGAAATGTCTCAATGTTTTTTTAGAATAAAATTTGTGGGAAGAAAGTATTGTTGTGTTAATGTCTCTTATAATGTGTGAGACCTCGGTGTGAGCGACATTAGTTGAGAATGTTTTGTTGAAGGAAGGAATTTTATTTGAGGACATTTCAATGGGTTTATCAAATAAATTTCAGTATAGTCATGTAGAGGATGTCTTATTAGAATTTTTCATAAGTCTCAACGCAATGAAAGGGGAACCATTTTAGGAGTGTAGTGTAGGATGCAGTTGGTGATTTAGTGGAATTATAGTAGAGAATTTTCAATATGAGATTCTAATAGTGGGAAGACACAAAAATGAGAATTAAATGTTATGGACACTATGGTTTCCAGAGAATGATGGAAATCATGGTGTTTCATATAGAGGTTTTAGTGTTGGCTACAAGCAGTGGCACAACACTTAATAAATTTACCCCTCATGTATGGAGTTTCACATTGTATGCTCATTGAAAATTCTAAAGTATAACATTTGGAGATATGAATGGTTTAATGAACTAATTATGTTTAGATTTTTGGTTGAATGGATAAATAGAGGATTCTTTATGATGATAAGTGTTGTGTGTGGTAGTTTATAAGGACACATGTATATATGGGTTGGAAAATTCTCTAAGGAATTTTAATTTATGATTATTGGATGTGTTCAATTTTGATCATAGATTTAAAATGTAAATTTATGATTTAGAACATCCTAATGTGATTTTTTTATATATAAAATAAGGATAACATGAAGGATCATGTTTTAGGTGAACCTAAGGATTTTTGGGTAATGTATTGGGATTTTTTAGGATTTTTCTAGGGTACCTAATTTGGAAAACATGTTGTATCACCCAGAGAATGTTGTGGTTTTCAATTCAATTCCTAATAAAATCAAAATTTTATAATTCTTAGAACATGTTATTAAAGAAGACATGTGAATACTATTGACAACCATGTTCCTTGGGTAAAACCTTTTCAAGGAAAAGTTTTGTAGATAAACCATGAGAAATGATTCAGAACGGGGGAATTCTAATTCAAAATTTTGGAAAATAGTTTTATAAAACATGTGTCCCAACTATTCAAGATGGTTGTACATAAAAATATCTAACCACATGGTTGGTGAATTACATATAAAACCATGTGACCAACCCATGAATAACATTAAATGTTTATTTTATCTTTTTTACCCCTATGAAACTAAAAATAGAGAGTGAGGTTTCTCATCCTCTCATCCATGCTCATGATAGCCAAACCACTCAAATATCTTTCCTTGGATCCTTCTCATTTTGGTATAAATTCAAATGTGATCCTTATGTGTTTGAGGTATGATTTTCCCTCTATGAACCTATATTCATATTCCCCTTCTTTCCTTAAAAAATTTTTGTTTTCCACTTTATGGATTTAGTTCAAATAATAATAGATCACTGTGGTATTGGATGTTATAGATAGTGAGTTTTATTAACCATCATTGAGGATATCTGAAGATAGTGTATACACATTGTCGTTCATCATTCTGATTAATTTATATCACCATGTAAAATTTTATATGGGTTGACACTAAAATTAAATAAAAATGAATATGTAATTAAAAAAGTGTGTAAAGAATTTTACCAAGATTGTGGTTAGGGAAACACAAATGTCATTTTCATGGATTTGGTTGCAATTTCTAAATGATAAGCCTACTGTATAAGTTTTAAGAATTAATTCCACATGGGTATAAAATATATAATTAATTTTAATTGTTTACAATTAATTATTTAGAGTCTATGGCTTGATGTAAGAGCTTGGATGGAGACACAGGCTTGGCCGGGACTTGAATGGACCCAAGTAGTGAGTTTCAAGGAATAACATTAAACCAAAAGGTTGTGGATGATATAGATGGTCCTAGTACTATCCCTATGGATTTATGCACGATTTTTACATTCTTTTTTATGTGTGTAAGTTATGGTAGGGTGATAGACCTTGTTATCGTTGAATTGTGCAATATAATTTTAATAGTTAAATTTAAATAAAATTGTCACTTTGGTATGAGATCTAGAAATAAAAGGGACAACGCTCATGGGACACCATGTACCATGTGCTATGGTTTGACAACTCAGAAAAAATCGATGAGGTATACTATGAAAGGATACCCAAACTATAGGAAACCTCCAAGAGGGTGGGGGTGGAGTGACTTTTGATGAATAACCAACATGGGCTATGTGTTGATTATTGTGACATGTGTAGCCTAGGTTCATAGATCGCATGAAAAAAATACTTTGGTTGGGGTAAGTATACTAGTTATGATGGAATCAAGACTTATGGATGTGCCTTAATGAAAATGTAGAATTATTCAACATGATTAGTGTTCCATGGCCTAAGTGAAATGTGCTTAATGGTGTTTAGGGATGAGATGTCCTCCAAGAGTTGGATGTTGAAAAGAAATCCCATTTTTGATTGAGGGTATCTATTTAATTCCTTCGGGGTAGTGATGACCTTGTGGCCTCTAAGGGATTAATTTTGGGTGATTTACCTATATGTGTGTGTGTATATGGGGGTATAGATGGTTTTGTATGGTACCTTGTAACTGAAAATCATTAAATTTGAAAGGGGATATGTTGAGGAGGGTAGGATTCATCATTAGACAATACCCTTCTATGATTTAATTTTATTTTTGATATGATATGTGTTTTATAAGGATAATTGATAGTTAAAAAAATAGGCATATTAATACAGTGATAGCTCGGGGTGCTGAGTAATAACTTGTTGACATGGATGAGACTCAGGGATGCCCAGTATCTCTAGGATTCTCTCTCACGACATATTTTTAGTGGATGAATTGATCAAAAAGAATCATGAGATTTGGATAATGTGTTAATGGATGCATAGAGGTGGTACCTAAGATAAATAATTATATTTTATGTGTCTAATTATAGAGGAATTCCGACGATGGAAAATATTCTTCTAATATTGTGATACAATTTCAAATTCATGGGTGTTAGTATTAAAATGGAGAAAATAGTATAATATTTAGAATGACTATGATTCTCAAGATATAAATGGTAATATGAGGTGTTTGGTGGTCCTATATCCCTGAAAATAGACGTCATACATCCTAAATGTGACCATTTAATCCCCTTGATCGATGCATATGGAACACTATTAGATTTGGGGGATACACTAGTGATGGGTTGGTTGAGGATTCATTAGATATTGGATTCCTCTGATATTGAACATGAGATATAGGGATGATATTTTTTGATTTACTATGTAATCATGGAATCATCCATGCCTAGACATATTTTATTTCCTAGGGCATCTACCACCTCAGAATCAGATGTTGGGATGACACTGATAACTCTCTAGTACTGTAATGATGTTCATCTTGAGATCCTGAGGATAGGGATACATTGTTTTGATTCAGTGTCTACTACTCATAATGATGGATCTATGATCATGGTATTCCTATAGAATGGATATATCTTCCGATAAGATGATGTTCATTCACAAAAAAAAACTCTGAAATTATCTAACACATGTATTATTTATTAGGTTCGTTCACCATAGGATCAATGATGGTTATCATGTATATCTAGAATTATATATATAAAAAATCATGGTAGTTGTGATAAGTGTTTTAAAATCCATCATGATGTGCAGCATTGATACAGAACACGTATCTTGGATGGAGGTATTTACTTAGTTCGTAGATTGATTTATTTTTTGTGAGAATTCCACATTCACCTGTCATTGTATTTTTGGTATACACATAATCTCATTGGTGGTTCCCTGCTGAGTTATATACTGACACCCAACATGGGAAAACATGGAATCATGGTACCCGAGTATCTCTCATTTATTACAGATTTAGGTTTTGGTGAGGCCCAAGATGATGTTTTTGGGATGGATCAACTAATATGGAATTGGATTTTAAATTTTGGTATCACTCGATGGATTAGTATTAGATATTAGAGTGTGGTATAGATAAGTGATGTAATATACCATAATTTGTATGTTTTGTAACCTATGAATATGATCAGACTAGTGGCATAACATTAATGGATGCCAACATACCTATATTTTATTTTGATATAGCTTGCATAGATATTTATTTTGTCTATGTACTTTGAGTTATATAATTATGTATTGTATAATTATTATTCACACTCTAATATAGGTGAATAGTCTTCCCATAGTACCCTATTAAACCACCACTGATTTTCTACAGCCTCAAGCATGTGGGTAGGTAAGCCCAAGGTCATGTTATTTTCTAATATTACTACTATATGAATTCAGTTGGGCTAGGGAATTATAATATTGAAAACATGGGACATGAATATGAGATATATATTTTATGTTTCCTCCTCTAGAGAATAATATTAAGTAATAGTGATTAAACATCTTCCTATGATCTCTCTAGACATTTCCCCTTTCAATAAATCTAATGTTTCAATGTCCATGATAGAAGAAATGTTGTGAAATTATAATAAGGTACTTCCTTAGTCATTAAATCAGTTATGTTTTTTGGATTCCCTACACAATTATTATTTTGGAAATTGCCTGAGGGTTTGGGTGATGATATTATATATTAATCATAGGGTTCAATGACTCATGTTTTTTTATGATGTCGATAGGGCATGGTTATCCCTTACATTTTTTATGTCAAGGATGACCCCTAAGGGATGTGGTATGAGACCCACATCTATAGGTTTGGTACTCACTCAACCAATATACAACCATTCAGCATAGTGGTGGTCCTAAAATATAGTTAGTCATTCTGGGTGAGTTTCCTAGATTAAATCTTTCAATTAGGTTGTACTAAATGTAGTGGTTCGTTGGAACATCTTACTCGATGACCACAATGTTATGGAAGAGGTAGTTATTGTTATTTTTTATAGTTACTGTTTTATTGTATTCATGAGTACATATTCTATTATAACATTTACTACTAGGAAAAATTCATAATTTCATGGTTTTGGTTTCATCATGTGGTTGTTATATTAGTAGTGTTACCCTATCATGGGTGAGTAGTGATGTATTTTCACTATAATTTGTGTGGGGATTGGTTCTGGGGTTCTTTATATGATTAGTAAAGGGTTTCTTGTTTGTTTCTCTCTTCCTTTTCCCTCTATAAGGAGGTTTAGTTTTTTGTAATTTGGGTTTTTTGATATAATGGGTATTATGTGTCATTGGTTACATTAGGATACCATTGGTATGAAGAAATTATAAATATGGAATGTAACATTGAGAATCCATTATATCTTTGATTTCCAATATCCTGAAATCTTATATAGGTATTGGGTTCTTTCTTTATATTTAATTTTAAAAATTAATAATTGAGTATTTTTTTTATTTTGGTTATCCTAAAATGAATGTTTAAACTTTCCACTGCATGGGCGTTCATCGAACACATGTTTTATTTTATATAAAAAATGTGTAGTTTTAGGATGATTCTGTAGGGTGTGTTGTTCAACAAATATAGTAATTAGTGGTACTTGCTGAAGATGGATGATACTAGTTCTCATTTTGGGAGTGGATATATGATGATGATTAATTAATCAATTTTGATCCCACATTATCCTTTGAATATTATATTCTAATACATACCTTTGTTTGAAGAGTTATACATATTGCAACGATATCAAATTGTGTTCACCATGTGATATTTATTCTATAGTGGATATGTTTTCTTTATGGTTATTGGATTTATGTTAGGATATATTTATTGATGATCTTAGTATTGGTTATTTAGAATTCGTCTTCCCATTTCTGTTATTCTCTTTCATTGTTACTCATCATCAACTAGCCTATTGTTGGAAGGCTTAGGGTGGCACACTCAACCTGTATACTAGTCCAGGTGGGGTCCCAATTGGCTAGGGTGCATAAGTAAATCCTTGCTTTTATACTATGAACGGATCCCCATATTTCATCATGATGTGTTCCATATGTATCACAATGAATTGTGTCTCATGGTCCACTATGATGTTTGAGGTTTAACTAGAAATATGTGGGAAGAAATATATGGATTTTTAGGATTGGTTTAGGATATATTTTGATTTGGTTTTAATGGAACAAGTTTCTAGTTCTATAGTAGAGTAGAGTAGTGTAGTAATGAATTATGATTTTTATCCTGGTTTGATGTCTAATAATTAGGGTAAAATCTTGTAGGCTACAAAGCATGAGTTAGAGATTATGGTTTTTTATTTATTAGATGTATTAATGGATTATGGAGTGTATATTAAGATATATATAGTTTGTAAAAATTTTGTAGTGGTGATATCCCTTAGAATAAAGATATTAGTTTTCATATATAAATCAAATAGAATGATGAAATAATATAATGTTAGATTGATCATATGAACATCACTGAAAAGGAAAGTCGACATGGTTTTATGGATTTGACTATGCAGACAACCCAATAAGATAAAAATAATATTTTTATATATAAAAAGGCTAAAAAATAAATTTTAAAACCAATACTATCATGAAAAAATAATTTAACTCTATTTTTTAATGAAATCAGTAACCAAAATTTTATACTTAAATTAAGAAAGATAACAAACATTTACCATTATTGTCAAAATGAAA
This sequence comes from Viscum album, assembly GCA_963277665.1. NCBI lineage: Eukaryota > Viridiplantae > Streptophyta > Magnoliopsida > Santalales > Viscaceae > Viscum > Viscum album. The sequence goes on from OY728156.1 coordinate 104,261,615, forward strand.
CCAAATTCTAAAAACATGATAATTTCATAGTTTAAAGAACATGTGAAGGAATATTTAGCATGATAACCAAATAAAAATTAAAAAATATTTATTTCTATCAATATCAATGGGTTATATAAATGATGTTGTTCCTGCGAAGTCTCTTACTCACATTCAAATCCTATTGGAACCATTGAGTTAAATAGATATGATAAATGAGATATATAACTCAAGGAGTCTTTTACAATACAATCTTGTAAAACAATATCATAGTATTATCCTCATTTTATAGGATTAAATTACATTTATTTAGAATACCACCACAATTATAATTTTCCGAAAGAGTTATATTACAATATGTTTTATCATTACAAACATTATTAAAATTTCCAATATATAGAGCAGATTGAGGAACTTGTTATAACATATGACTACCAAAAATTGAAAATTTTAACAAATAATTATTATAGTAAAGGGAATTGTGTATAAAAATATGATATTATAAACATATATATGATATCTTATATTTGGAAAAATAAGCAAGAGTAAAAAAAATTCCTACACTACCATGAACATAATGACTAGATAGTGATTTTTAACAACATATGGTTTTCTTCAGGATAAAAAATAACATGGTAAATTTCATCACAATTTTTTATTTAATTCATAATTCTTTCTATCTCCCACATTCAGTCAATCCTGACAAAAAATGTACATATTCACCATATGAAGTATCATATGTAACAACTCTTAAAATTATATCAAAAACTCCTATATATATACTTAAAAACTCCTTTTTGAGATTCCATCATTATGTTATCTATGATTTCATATAAAAACATAATCATAAAACCCTTCCTTTCCAAAAAAAAATCTGTGTGACCACACAGACCTATGTACCATTAGAAATAATCCCAAATTCACTAATCCAAAATTATACACATTAATTTTTATATAGTATGAAATTAGTGCATCTAATGATATTACAATATCCATATTGACATCCTTCAAAAACATGTATCTCGATACCTATCTAATTCATATATATATCACATACATAACTCATTATCATACAATCTATTCATCCAAAACATCAAGTGAACATGAAATATGAAATATATCATTCTATTATTTACCCTATCACATTTTCTTGGTTCTAAACGTATTGTCTAAATAAGATTCATAAACACATATCATCTCATTAGTCCAAATAAATTAACACATCATATGTCACTCACCTAAATATATAAGTACATTGCATATTTTTTATCTAGGTATGGTCATACACATCATATTCTATCTCAATCAAGGTCCAAAATGTCATAATTATCATATATAAAAATAATATATTGAATAATAAAATCATATCACATAATTACTACCATAACTAACCACACCATGATTATATTAACTACTATTATATAACTTGTATGGTGTTTCAGTTGATGGTCCACAACCGATATTACTTATTAACCTCAGGTTAGGTGAATTAATCTAAAAATATCATCGCTATTATAAAAAGACATAATATATGGATCTTTATTTAATATATATGGTAGGTCATAAATAATAAAAAATAATTTTAGGCTCCTGATAAAAAATATGAATCTTGATATGATATCAAACTCACATTAATATATGTATATCATCAAAACCCATAATCCATTATAATATCTATTGATTAAGGATAATATAGATTTATATTTTGACAGATTAATTGTCATATTACCTTACAATGTCTTTAGTCCACATGAATGAATGATAAAATAATTGTTTTATATTGTACAATGTAGTTTATTTAATAATTTCTAAAAATAATTTAAAATGACAAAAAATCTTATAAATAATAATATCATTACCATATGAAATTTAAAAATACCAAAAATACCTTACACTTTATATATTTTTATTGTCATGTTAGATATGTTTTAATACATGTAATCTTTTTCAAATAACCATGAGGCCATTTGTTAAATCCTCAAAGTAAACTTATTTATTGAGAATACCTCTATGGATAATTCTTTTTAAGTAATGACGATCATTAGGATTTATAATCCATATGAACAATAGGTGAGACTTATATTCAAACCTATTCAATTTAGAAAAATATAATGTTTTGATATTTTATTTTTATTAAAAACATAAAACTCCACTGGGATTTTTATTATCGTTATATTAAATCTTTTCAAAAAAATTAAAAGTTTATTTATGAATGTTTTTAAATATATTTAAATATAATTATCTACATTATGATAAATAATTGTCAACTTAACATATACACATTTATAATTTAATGATAATTTAACATTGAATTATACTAAAAAATTTATAAAAATGATTTACATCTAAATTAAATAATTTTAAACATATTCCCACTAAAATATTAGAAATTAAATTTTGGACAAAATAATTCCAAGACACTAATTGTTCTGTGTAAATAAAAAAAATTATTTTCTTTTTTGTAATATTTAACAAATAAATATTATATTTTCATATCGTATGGAAAATTTATGTTTATTTTAGATATTAACATGAACAAAAAACCATTTCTTCCTAACATATACCACTGGTGGGTGTAGATAAATCTATACCACATACATTAAAAAATAAATTATATAATAAAAATTTATTATGGATAAATTTTATTTTATCATTTCTTAAATATATATCGCAGGGATTAGAATCTCATAGACACACATACCAAATTCTACCATGAGATAATTAAATCATCTCCCCAAAGTGTTTATCTACTCCAAAACTATCCTTAAATAATTATTTCAAAGGCCCAAAGGCCTAGTAATAATGGACAATGAATGGACCCCAAATCGAGTTGTCTAAGTGGATCCACTTTTTTAATCCTTTTTAATCCAATCTATTGACTATATAAAATCATAAACCATGTATAAAAACTACATCCAATTTTATTTAAAAACCATTATTTATAAATCATCATATAATATAAGTGAGAGATAAGAGGATACACACACATATTTCTAAAAATTTCCAAATACATCATGATTTATGTAATACTTTTCATCATTTCAATCACATATTAATTTATTTCCAACTTAGTTATAAAAAAATCATGGATCCTTTTTCTATTATTCAATAATTTTAAAATCACATACAAATTAAAAAACAATCAAATTTATATTTGGTATTATATACACTTAAAAATAGAATAATTCATTTGTATGAAATTAATACCTAAAGTGGACTCTCTATGTTGTTTATTATATCCATTATTTTATTATATAAAATACCATATACAATTTCTACCACGTATATAATTGAAACATTATCCTTCATACTCGAAACCCTCTTTAGGTTACAATGACCAAAGCTGACTGTTACACCGTCCAATTGATATATCTTTATTTTGGGTTAATAATCTAATATTTTTATAATCATAATAACACCATATATTTGATATTAAATACCATGATTTGTTATCTTGAATATTTTGGGGATATTAGGTAAACAATTTTTTATCTCATTTATACTAATGGTTGTAAAAAATATTAATAACCTTTTTTAAATAATTGTAGAATAAATTTTGTAGACACATTCATACATAAAAGTGAAAATATCCTGGAAAATTCATTAATATACACAATAATATTTAATACATGAGTGGATAATAAATTTCATTCAATTTTTTCATTTTAAAAAATTTACATAGACATCATATATATCAATGTCATTTTATTCTTAAATGAGGCATTCATTATTATCTACTATTTTTAATGAATCCATGTTCCAATATAATTCTTTATCCCAAGTGGAATAGACATAAAAAAATTACATATGTTAATTAAATCCATTTTTAGGTTTTATTATGTACCTAGTTTTTTAATGATTAAATTTACTAGTTACTTGTTTAGTAATGGATTTCTAAAATTTATAAACGTTTTCTTTTTAAATGTAATGAATTTTCATGTTTTTGTACTAGTCAGTGAAGTTAATCATATTAATCTTATCCTTTTTAAATATTGAGCTTGAATATAAGTTTTATAATGTTCCCTATTATCTATATCAGAAGAATTTGTAAATGTATTTACATGTATTACATGTATATATAAAGGGTATTTAATAAGTATTCTATTTATAAATAGTGAAAGATTTTAATATTCATAATATCTATAATTTAGAAAACATATATAATTAACATAACATTTGAGTACTGGTTATTATTTTCTTAAGTCACTTATATATTTAGTTAGAAAACCGTATCAATCGTATCATATATGACTATGATATTTTAGTGTAAAATCCTTACCAACATCCATCATATGTATTTTCTCAGTTGAATTATTCTCATATCCTAACATTTTAGGTTTCCTATAAAACATTAACCTAAAGATAACATCAGATACATGCACCAATTTCTATTATGGTGTCTAATATTATACATTACATATACAAGATAATACATGGGTATATAGATTTGGTCCAACTTACCCATTTTAATAAATTAGATCTAAAAATTACATAGAAGGAATCTAACAATTATTATTTCTTTGGGATATTTAATTACATCACCATATTATCTCAAGAATAACAAATGTATATTTATATTAAATTTTTAATTTTTAATTTTTTATCATATAAAATCTACTAAATAAATATGTTATAACCATATTAATGTAGGAAAATTTATACAACTAATCAATTATGTTACTTACCAAAAACTAATTGATAATTTTATCTGCACATATCCAAATAATCCTTGTACATAAAGTATATTAAACTAGTTCATGAAATGTATTATAATTTTATGAAACAAAAATCTATGCATGAGAAAATAATGTACGATTGGTAACTAGCCACTATTTTTTAGAATAGTTCCTAAACAGCCATTCCAATGAGAAGTCTGGAGTAGAGTAAAACGATCCAATTATTTAATGTTAACATATAACTTAATTATAATAAATTATTAATTTCTAATATCTATAATTAATAATTATCCCTTAATATTGAGTTCAAAATTTACAAAAGAATGTTTTTTGAATATAACAAAATATTTTGTTTTAATAAGAATGTAATTCCATTTATGTATAGTACATCATTTATAAGTAGTAATTTGATTAATCTTAACTAAATTATACATTCAATTGTGACATAAGAAGGATATATTCAAAAAAATGTAAAAAATTAGTGACAAAATAAAAAAATAATTGATTCATAAATTTATACATAAGATAAATTTTTTTGAAAAAATTATAAATAATGATATGATAAGAAATTAATAAACTATGAATTAATTTATATATATTACATAACATATACATTTAAACACAATATTTATAAAAAAATATAAAATATCACGTTATTTTAATGTTATATATTTTATATTTATCAAAAAATTTGATTAAATCCCCGAAAATTATTTTATATAGATTTAAAAATATTTTTAAAATAATAAATTTAATATGAGAATTTAATATCGATAATTTATGAAAATTTCATTGAAAATAAATAAAAATTATCGTTAACTGTATTCTATGATTTAGAAACCCTTAAAAATATAATTTATAATTTTATAATGATAAATTTATATTAAATAATAATTATAAGAAATGTAAATTCAGGGATTTAAAAATAGATCCAATCAATCATAATAATTTTTTTTATTTTATTGAAACCTTTAGATTCAACATTTACCATATGATACAATTTATGAAATATATTTTCAATTTTTTTGAATAATATCTTTTCTAAATAAATCATAAAACCATAACATGTTTTTCAATTAACCATGGTATGCCTCATTACATATTATGGTCATTTCCAAATAAACCATGTCGTATTCCATTTCTGGAATACATAAAAATCATATGGTTAAACATTGATATGTTTTATTACCAATGTCATGGTTTTCAAAATACATATTTAATTTATATAAAATCTAAAATTAATTTTTGACACTATGATGTGAAAACTATTAATTTAAAATTATATTATCTTTTTTATAGACATATTTATAATAAATATCTCTAAATTGATGTTTTTATTTTAAAAATATTTATGAACAATAAAAATTTTATAGTGAAAAGAATCTTATTATAACATATCGCTAAAAACTAATACCATTTTTAAATCAACATGCCATGGTTTATGAAAAACTCGTTATTTCAAATTAATCATAATTATAAAACATTAATACAAATTAAGTTGAAGTTACTCTTACAACCCTATATGGTTTTATGGATAAAAATGGATATGAAAATTTAAATAAGTTAGTAAATCGTTTTGTCATAATATTCAACAATAATTTTTTAGAATTAAATGTAAAATTGAAGAAAATTAATACATGACTACTTATTATCAATATAATATTTATCTTTAAACATGATTGATTGATATTTTTTATATGTATCCAATAAAATCCTTCATTAAAATTTATACATGGGTATTATGAATCATTTATTTATTATAAATGATTTATATTACACTCATAGATTTCAATAAGATTTGAATAAAATAGAATAGTGAAATGTGAGTTACACATCAAATAATTTTTCAACTTATAATATTATATAACTAACTGATGGTATTAAAATAATAGCCCTATGTTTAGAAACCATGAATAGATCTACATTTTTTATAATGGAAAAAATACCTAAATTTAAAATAAAAATGACTCAAAATATTAATAGTCTTGATTCACTATAAAGAGTATTTGAGTGATGATTATAACATAATACATTATTAAAGAACAACTCCAACACTGAATAATATCAAGGACTTATCTATAAATTTATAATGAATAAATATAATTATAGAATTTTTTATTTTAATCAATTCATCAAAAATTCATTTATGTGTTTGATGATTACAAATGTAAAGAAATAAATGGGTTTCATACTCTTAGGGTATCAATGGGTTTCATAAATCTCCTAGTCCAAAGGAAGGATATACCATCAAACCATGGGTCATTATATCCTTGTTCCAATATAGGAGAGAATAATGGATAATGAAATCTATTTTTTAGGATTTCTAACATAACTGGTTCACATACTCTATGATTAAACAACACATATATCCCTCTGTGAACTACAAAATTCATCCTTATATTATTTTATCATATCACCAAATGCTCTAATGTTTATAATAATTTTTAAAATAATGTTCAATCCCTATAATGTTTTTTAATGTTCAAATCATCATTGTATAAATTTAAAATTCTTATAATCATCATATTATTATTATTTTGATTAAGTACGATAGCTTTAGAAGATAAAAAATATAATATATATTTTATCATAAAACTCATGAAACCGCAAGTAAGAACACCATATTGTTGTGAAACAAAAATATTCATGTTTTAAAAAATGATAGACAATTATTTTTTAATATCCCTCATGTCTCGGACCTTACTTTAGTGAATAATTCTAATAATCCACCACCTCCACTAAATCCGGATAAATATAACATATTTTTTCCCTTTGTTAAATCAAGTTTAATAACTTATTAAACTATATCAAAAACTAATTATTTGATATCTTAAAAAATCATTTTAGGAAAAAAATATCATATATTTTTTAACTATATGGTACATCACATACAAGAACTGTGAAAATTCATCTTTTATATATTTATAGAATCCTTTAAAAAGAATTTGGTATAGTAGTTATTATTTTTAAAAAATTAATTATCCTTTTTAAATGTATAAAATGTGATCCCAAAAAAAATTTACCATTAAAAAATTTACAAATTTCCAAAACCAAAGGTGTATGTAATGATAAAAATATAGAAAATAATTTATTCTACAAAATATATATTGTGATATATTTTGATCTTTATCAACCACACTTATCTTAATAATTGTTTCTAAAAACAATATCCTATAATGTTGGCATAGTCATTGAATACTATTTTATAAGAAATTGATTGACCAAGAGACATGGTTTACGAAATTACCACACAACCAACTCATACATTAATTATTATTTGAGAATAGATTGAAAATTTCCTAAACAAACTTGATTAATAAATTTCCTAGTGACCATAAAGGTGTAATATGGGGAGAATAAATGAACACAATATTTTATTAAAATTTTAATTCCATTAAGTTTCCTACTATTAAACATAATTTTTAATCCCATTTAATAGAAATGGATATAATAATTTTCACTCTAAACCCTCCCTATTATGTAATTTATTATAATATAGGACAATAACACATACTATCCCATCCAAATGTTTTATTTTTAAATAGCCATTTTGAGGATAAATGGTAACTGATCATTTCCAAAAAAACACCAAAAAACAAATTGACATTATAAAAAATTCATGATTCAAAACCGGGGACATAAAACTGCCAAATTTTTATTTTAAAAATACTACATGATCCCTGTACCACCTAAACAGCATCAGGCATTGAGAGCCTTGATCCACGATCCTTGACACGAATCATCATCACTAATAAAACCATATCACAGGAAATTATAACCATCAGCTTCCATCGACACCTAGAATCCACTGGATCCAGAGATGCGGGCGAAACCCAAAATTTATCGACCTACAGAAGATTCAATCCCTGATCATCGTAAACACCATCAAACATAACATTGTCTTATCACCATTGAATCGATCTAGAATCCATACCCATAGATGGACTTCGGAGTGACGAGGCCCATCATCATCACATCCCACACCAGTCACCGGAGAAACTCACCACTAAAAAAACAACCTTTCCACATTTACAAATCCATAGTGAGTCAAACCAGTTGAGAGACACCACTAAAAAAAGCATAAAAAATGAAAAACCATGTGAAAGAGTGTCTCCTCAAATGTCGTTGGCCACTCAAACAACACCTCCCAAGGATCCATTAGAACCAACGCACCAATCCAAGTCAACTAAGAGCATTAGATTATGGATTTGTAGTAGAGATGAGTGGAATATTACTTGAACATAGATCCACATTTTGTACGGAGACCAAACCAAAAAAATGAACATCTAAGACGAAAATAACTATAAATCATAAAATCTAAAGCGAAAATAGAAAAACACCATCACTAGTAGAATCTGTCGACATCAGGGATGAAAAAATTCAAAAATACCAAAAGAAAGTAGAAGAGTAGAAGAACATGCCAAAACTCAGCAGGGAACCCTGACTGTGAACCCCAACACATCCCAAACCAATGAGTAGAACACCATGAAAGAAAAAAATGGAGTCCAACTCGACGTGTCTGGTTGGAAGAGTCACTGAGATTCAAAGTTGAGGAATAATGTTAGAAAACTAGATCAAAAAAAGGATAGAGAAGCCATAAAGTAAGCACCCGAGGATGATAGGAAAGGGATAAGAAGAAGCAGGGAGGATGATGGAAATTGAGGGAGAGAATTTCTCTCTCGTGAGAGGGGCAAAAACCCTAAGGTAGGGAGCGAAGTGCTCGAGGGAGCTCTCCAGGTGAGAATAGCGCCATCACAATAAAACATACTAATTTAAAAGGATTAGACCCAATGAGAGCATATCCCTTTCCATGTATGGTCCAATTTCAGTACCTATATTAAACACTATAAATCAATTGAAAAAAAATATTAAAAATATAATTAAATTATTTAAGATAAATATTTAGAAATTATGAATAGAAGATCTATCAAAATATTTTGTATTCATGTGATTATATGGACCACCATACCAGGGATTATTTTTACACACTCCCAATAATTAAATTAATCTCTGTAAAATCTTATATCAACCTACTATTGGGGAATTTATAATACCTCCTAAATGTCATTCAAGGATCCCCTTGAAATCATTCTTGTAATAATTCTTCAACTATCTATAGATCCTGATACAATATCATGATAGCCTTGTTGTAATAACACTATTTTCTTGTATATAACTCTTTATTTATGAATTTATGATTATAAAGTATAAGGGTGAAGGTTGTGAGAGTATGGGGAACTTTCAAGGAGTTTTTGGGGCTACTGTGGTAGCGTAGAGATTGTGCATGGTTTGTCTAAACCCTATAAAAATGTAATGAAAATGGTGTAATTTGGCAGATGTTGCCCAATAGTTTAGCCATGGTGTACACATGGTTATGGAGTCCATATTAGGAGGTCATGAAAGGGTATTCCCTAGTAATAGATAATATATGTTTAACAAATGGGTTGTATAACCATGTGAACTAACCGTGTGTGGGGCCGAAGTGATATCCTTAAAAAAAGTGGATCTCACATGTTTTTTACATTAACTCCCTCATTTTTATCCTTTTAATCCTTAATAATGTATTATTATCCATTTAAGGTTGGATAATCTCTACCATGTGTTTTGGATTCAATATAGAGGCTTCCCTTGGTTATTATAATCTGATTCAATGTGGTAAGGCCCCATTCTTCACTGTTTGTATCTTGTTTTCTTAGATCTAGTTAGATATACTATACCTCTCCTCTCAGTTTCTCAGATATACACTTTTTATTAGTATATATATGATTTTTAATGAAAATTATGACAATATGTGGTCTTTATCATGAAAGGAGAAAAGATCTAATGTGGTTTCTTGGAATTTTTACCTGGTTTTGTGAGTATACTTCGTTCATTTTCGATTATCATCAAAACCTTTGAGGTAGGTGACTTCACCATCAAATCCTCTTAATATAACTGATTGTAATGATTTAAAATTGAATATCTTATGGTGAATTGATTATGAATTGGCTGTTTAAATTTTTTTGGAATCCCCCTTTAGTGAAGGTTTTGTAATTTTTTTAAATCTAGATAATTGGGTTCTTTAAAATGTTCTTTTTTTCTTGGTTATAAAATCTGTATTTTAAAATGAGGTTTTTTTGAAATTGTGTCACATGGATTTGATAGAAATTTTTTCAATAAAATGAATTTTTTTATTGAAACGAATGGTTTTTTGGAATTGTATTGCATCATGATTTTCAATAAAAGAACAGGTTTATTTAGTTGGTTGAACACACATGGATTTGACATGGGTTACGGTGTGTGTTCATATGCACTGGTATGGATTATGGCATTAAGTACGCGTAAAAAAAGGTTGGGATGGATATGGGTGTAATGTACCCCCATCATAGTGGTCCACTAATTGAAGGCATAGTGGAAGGATAACTCATCGCTCGCATGTATAGGGAGTTTTAGGTTGCAGGCATGGTTGGATGTGTGATAAAGTGGAATGTAATTTCTATGAAAAAATTATATATAAAAATGCGTTTAAATCCTTGTTTGGTTGTTATTCTAGAAATATTACTTGACTGAAATGTGGTTAAATTTTATCTTGTTTAAATTTGGTTATGAATGGTTTTAGAAATTGTTTATATTTAGTTATAAAGACTAATGGAAATTGGTCTATACCAATAGTTTTCAAAAAACTCCATGGGTATAAATCCACCTATACCCATGGTTTTCATAAACTATGGGTATAAGTGACATTTTCTAACCTATACCCATTGGTTCTTGATAAACCTTGGGTATAGGGTACCCACGTAAATATGTGAAGCCCAAAAATATGAAATAATACCACAAGAAATCATATACCAACATTTTACATTGAACAATGTGTATAGGATACATAAATAATCATAGTTTTCATGAATCGTGGGTATATCCTTCACTATATAAGCCTAAACCCATGGTTTATGAAAACCATGGGTGTATAAGTCACTTATACCCACAGTGTTATTGAACCGTGGGTATAAGGAAACTTATATTTATCATAAAAAAATAAAACATTATATATGTATATATAATCATAATACTAATTGATGTAGTTCTAATGCATTTCTATGGTGAAACAATGGATCGATTTCGAAAATCTACTTTTACATTTTATTTATACGATGTTTTATTAATTTATATATATATATATATAATATTTCTGTATAAACAAAACTCTAATTAGTAACGGTAAGGTACATTCACTATAGAGTCATGACAGGTGTTCGAATCCCACGGGGTTATTTTTTATTTATACACAAATTTTATAAATATATATAAGATAACATATATTTATGTTAAAATAATTGGATTTGATATTGTGGTAGTAAACTTCAGCTACTTAGTGATAGAGGGAGGATAGAAACTCACTGGCAACATTTTTTTACAGAAAATATTAAATAAGATATTTACCTAAATATAGATATACATTTACAGATGTTGATTAGCTTAGTTGCTGAGGCGATGCCTATTTTTAGAGTAGGTTGTAGGATCAAAACACGATGATTGTTTTTTCTATACTGGCAGTTGGAGTTAATATAATTTGGAATATATATATATGTATTAATATAAATGATATATCTAGGTTCATGAGATGGTCCTTGGTTGAAGAGTGGGTCACAGGAATGAAACTCACCCCCTTAAATTTTCTAATATTTATACCTACAGTTTTCAAACCGTGGGAATAAGATCGTGACATGGTGGAAAGTGTGTCTATGACACGATGTCAAAAAACTATACCCACGGTTTGGAAAACTGTGGGTATAGTCTATAGAGTTATACCGACACTTAAGTTTCCCATGGTTCAAAAAACTGTTGGTATAGACTATACCCACAGTTTTGGGGGTATACCCACAGTTGTTGGGGGGGGGGGTAAATACGCATGGTTTTGAACTTTGGTTATAATTCATTTTTCTAGTAGTGAAACTATTTCATGAAAAAATTATATAAACTATTTTAAATAAATGTTTCTATAATTTATAATATAGTTATTTTAGTAATGAATTTATTAGGGAAAGCCTAATATGTTTTATACTCACCACTACTTTGGAACATTGGTGATTTTGTAGATGATATCTTCCAAAAGATGGTAAAAGATAATGTATCACACATATTTAGCACCACCTCATGACTCTTGGGAAGTTTGGTGATGCTGGATCATGGAGATTATGGAGTATAGTTTCTTGTAGTTTTCTTGGAGTTCCACGTAGTTATATTCCTATGTTTACTTTGATATTTACTTTTATTTTGTTGTAGTAATGATTTCTATGATTTGGATATAAATACAGTTATTTAGATTTATTTCATTTATTCATGAATCATATTGTGAGTTTTTTTGTTATGGTTGTTTGGTTAATGGTTATAGTTCTCTATGGGTAAATTTTTTCCCACTTGCAGTCGAAACCCTTCATCATTTATTTCCAGCCTGTGGCATCTTGGGTATGTCACATAAGGCCAAGTAATGATTCTAAATATTCTCAAGCCAATGAGAATAAGTGGGTTATTAAAATTTTTATCAGATTTTTCTATCCAAATTATTGATTGATATATGTGGTATTATCATGTTCTTTTATTTATGGAAAATGTAGTCAACAGTTATCTTAGTCTAGTAGTTCTAATTTGTTCTTTTATATTCCTTGGTTTGTGATCTTAGAAAGGAATTGGATTATCCAGGCTAGAAATGTACATCGTAAAAGACGTCGCTAACCTTTTTATGTTGAACATGAAGTTACCAGATATTGGGGTACAAAATGGTTTTATAGACACTTCTAGGATATTGAAATCTCATTGTTGTGGGTTTATCCAATGAGAAGAGGATGAAATGAATTAGAGGAATGGCTTCCCACTAGGATTGCATAATTAATTTTGTATAATGTTTCATGATATTTTTCAAAGGTAAAAAATTTTTAAATATTTTTTTATTCTTTTCAAATGAATGATTTGAAAACAGAATGGCAGATGCTATTAGAAAATGGTAATGTTTTCCAAAGCCGGAATAGATTTTTAAAACAATGTTAAACATGGAAAATGATGTTTTTGGAAAACAAGGTGTGATAGTTGATGTGATACAATTTGAAATTCTAAGCCATCAATTGACAAAGAGTGATACATAGATATTTTTTTTACTGTTTAGAAAATGGAATTTGCTAGGCATCATACAAAACAACTGTAAAAAGATAAATATAATGTGGTTTCACCTAAGACATAGGTGAACCGTGATATGGGTCATAGTGTCATCTTGGAATTCCCTTCTATAGAAACAGGGAACTAGAGGGATGATCTATGTCATGTGGACCATTCCATCTAGTTCATAAAGCTTAGTCCACCCATCGTTTGAGGTGATTTTGAACCCAAAAAGGAAGAGTTGTGGTTGGAACGCATGAATAGTTTTTTGGATTTCATTGGAACAACAACCGAGATGAATGTTATGAAGGAAATGTATAAACTCAGGGATCTTGAATTCTAGTGGTGGGATATAGAGATTCAGGCTAAATTGGATCAAGGCCATAGTTGGAAGTATTTTGAAGAATTGTTTACTAAAAAATAATATCCTCATTCATTTAGGATCAAACAAATGATGGACTTATTCATCCTAAATCAAGAAAATATATCCTTCACATAGAATGTGACTAAATTCAAGAATTTAGTGTGATTCACACCATAAGTTGTGGGGAGTGCGTCCTTGAAGGCACGTATCTTCGAATCATGGCTAAGGAAGTAGATTCACTGAAATATTACAATGCTCTATATTATAGATTATACAAAGATGTTAAATAGAGTGATAATGGCTAAATGTGATATCTCATGATCTATGGGAGGAGGAAGTATCATGATACAAATGAGGAATTGTGGAAAATCTAATACTGAGAAAAAGTAGAAGAGGGACGCCTATTTACAGGATGGGGGTGGGAATCAGAATCAAATGGTTGGATCTGTGAACCTTCCTCGATGACCAAATAGAAAATAAAGTTATTTTCAATGTGGTTATCCTTACCACATAAAGAGAGAGTGTATGAAAAAACGTAGAGAATCACATAACTTCAAGTATATGGAGAATCTTTAGAACTATTGTTGTAATGCTCTAAGGCAAGGTGCTGGAGACTCTTCACTAGTGTCTCAAGCATAATATACTTATTCAAGACAATGCCTACTGAATAAAATGAATTGGAATAAAATTTCTATCCATGGTGATTCTCAGAACACCATGACTCCTTAGAAAGGGATATCCCATCAATTAAACAAGGAGCAGAGTGCAGCAACAACATAATTTTATGAAGCTGGGTAGGTGATTGTTGATGATCAGTCTAGACCCTCTATGACGAGAGGTATTATTGTATTTAATTTTTCCCTTATGCTAGTTTTGTTTGATATTGGTGTATCAAAATCCTTAATTTCTTATCGTGTTTTTTATTTTCATTGTTTAAAACTTGAGATGATACATATCATGTTAAAACATCAATCTCCTCTTGGTAATAGAGTATGTTGACCCTTTCTATATAGAGAATATTCTATTTCCATTGATGGAGATTAGCTAAAGTGGAAATTATCAGTGTTGGATATGGATGTATTTTATTTAATCTAAGGTATGGATTGGTTGAAAATGTTTAACGATCACATGGACAGTTGTAGCAGAATAGTGTGCTTTAAAACTGAGGACAATGTTAAACATATCTTCATTGGACAAAGGGTAACAAAGACAAGTGAAACGGGCTTATTGGAACCAACAATATAGAGGCCTAGGCTTAATTCATGTATATTACATCATTTTAGATGAATATTTAGTACATTTTAAAAATACATTCCTGGGGACCGTAATAGTTTAGGGTCTTTGGAAACATGGAATCAAAATATTCTATCTTGATGAAAGATCATAAAAATCTCCCATGAAGTTATACACCATTAAAACTTATACCTTAAACATTCCCTTGTAAATTGGGGGTATGAAGCATAAGAAAGGGGTTCTCATAGATTCTTAGTAAGGTAAAGTAATGAAAACGTGTAATCATAATATGAATAAAAGGGTATGTAACATTAGTATAATATTTTATTGTCGTACCATTCATTTTAGATATCATAATAAATATTGGAAATTAATAATACATGAATCATAAATAAATAATTAACATAATCCATGAGAACATAACATAAGAATAAAACATGGGATTGTTTAAAATACATATAAAAACCCTAAGTGAAGGTGGACTACTAAGACCATTGTAAAATGTTAGTCTTAGACTAATCACCTGTGTACATGATGCGGGCATGGAATTCCCTCCCTTGTACCCTCTTATTTCTGGATTGGGATTTCCTCCTATGTACCAACCTTCTTTGGGATTGAGATTTCCTCTTATGTACCCTATTCTTTCGGGATTGGGATTTCCCCTCGTCTACCCTCGTGTTTTGGGATTGGGATTTCATCTTGTGTACACTCTACTTTCGGGATTGGGATGTTCTCCCATATTCCATATTATTTCGGGATTTGTATGGTCTCCCCTTTTACCTCTTATTTTATATTTGGATATTCTCCCTTTCACCCTCTTGTTTCAGTATTTGTATGTTCTCCCATTTTCCCTCTTATTTTGAGATTAGGAAGTTCTTCTCTATTGCCTCTTGTTTCGGGCTTGGAATGTACTCCTACGAACCCTTTGAGATCATTAAAAAGTTATCACTACCCAATGAATTGGATGGATATATAGGTCCTACCAATCTCATAATCAAATGATTCACACATGTTTCCTAAGATAATAAAACATTCATCATAACATAACCCATAAAGAGACATATGTTTTACAAACATCAAATCATAACCCAGGAAATGAAATGGGTATCAATAATCTTTCATCGCATAATAACCTATAGAAAATAAATATGTTCATAACCATTTCATGAATTCATAACCCATGAAAATATGAAGTATTCATAAACATAGAACTCGTGGAAAAGAAACGAGCTTCATAAATATATAACCTATGGAAGAGAAACTGGATTCATAAAGACAAAGACATTAATAATAACCCATTCATTGAAAGGATATGAATGGAACCATTATATAATAATTTATAAATGAGTTATTGACATCAACATAATTCATCTTAGATGGAAAATAATTTTATGAATTCTTTTAAAAATATTTCCTGAGTAAAATATCCTTTTTGTTTGAAACATTTTTTAATACATACAATATTTCAATAATCTTTTTCTTATAAAATAGGTTGAAATATTATTAAAAGGAATGAAATCATTCTAAAAACATTTTTCCTTAAAAACTTATAAACTAATAATAAGAACAATTTAAAAACCATTTTACTTTAAAACAAATTGAATACATATCAAAAGAGCATGAAAGCATTTTTAAAACCATTATACTTTAAAACATATAAATGAATCTTGATAACATTTTGAAAATCAATTTTCATGAAAACATATAAAAAAAGCATGAAAAAATATAAAAAACATTTTATATGAAAATTTATTTTTTAAAATTTTTCATAATTATTAACCCTTTTAAAAATGAAAGGGAGCATCGAAAAAATGAAGGCGGGTAAATCCATACATGTTGTACGCGGTCAAAAGTACATTCCTTTTTAAAGGTACAAATTGGTAGATATGTTCCTTGTTTAGAAATAAACAATAACATTCCCTTGAATATATTGTTAAAATAAAAAAAATGGTAATATTTGTTTTAAATATTATATGATAATGGTATATTATAACTCGAAACAATTTTTTTAAAACATTGATTTCTAACTAAAAAAAGGTAATGTTGGGATTTCCTAAAATTATTTTAATAACTATATTATGTAAAAGTGAGTAGAATATGGTACCAATACATAATTATATCATGAAATAACATATGTTAAGTAAAATAATGAATATTCTTGAGATATCTATCATAATATTCCATCAATGGAAGCATAAACATAAACAATCTCAAAACGCAGTGATATTCTCTCAATAAAATCTTATAACTTAGTATATTAGATTCACACTCTCCAAGTGAGAAAATTAATTCAAATTATGCATATAATATCATTAAAATATTTATATTCGTGATATTTCAAGATAAATGGAACAATATTCACCTAAAAAAGTTTTTTGGTGTATAACAAAACATAAGACTAAAAGAAGGAAAATTGAGACAAAACATTTTACCGATTTGGTAACTTTTCAAGTTAAACCCCATGAAAGAAGGATAATAAATTGGATATTTTAATACCCATAAATTTATTTTTAATACACATATAATAAAATCCTTTTTATTACACTCACCATAAAAAATGGAAGGAATGACGAACATAACATATATCTCATAGAAATTAAATGTAAAATTAAATCGCATTTCCTTGTGTCTTAACTTTTTTCATACTCGAAAAAGATTCTTAAATAATAAAAATATGTTTATTTTACATATTTTAAATAAGAATATTATTAGACATAAAACAATATATTTTATTATTATGACCTTATATTACCCGCTTGGTAACAATCATTTGTTAATGTTTCACTTTGGGTTATATTTTGTCTTTTCCTCGCATGTGACTTAATTTGTTATATCATTGGTAAATATAATTATATATTGAATTAAAAATTTAAACCATGATATAAATATCAGTTATATATTATATATCTGTGTTATAATAATTTAATAATATAGTATTATGAAATCGAATACATCATTCATAGAGACAGTATGTCGTAGGTACGCATGAACGTGGTTTCAGTTTTTTGTTATCCTATTGAGTGATGGTATGTAAATGACATATGTATATATATATGTTTATATATATATATATCATCAATAAATAAGAATATATATTTCAAATATATCATATAATTTTTTTAAACCCATCATTAACGTATCCCATGTTGTGTGTGAATGAATCATGTTGCTTTGACGGGGTGGTAGTCCACACTTCCTCATTAGAGATTATCGTAATAAAACCAAATGGGAGGAAAAAATATGTGATTCTTAAAATGAATAAATAATAATAACTACATAAAAATAATATATAAAATATATAAATGTATTTTTTCTCATAATGGCCACCATGATGGGTGATAATGGAGAAATTATCAATTATCATTTCATGCGCCAGTACTTCACCACACACAGAACAATTTTGTTCGATATGTGTTAGATGGAGGTGTTTGTAAGTGTAGGTCGAATATATTGCATAAAAACATAATATTATATGTTTTATACTGTTTTTTTCAAAATAATTGAAAAAATAATGTGGAGGGGTGAATAATGGAAATAAAAAAAAGAGCTTGAGAGAAAACATTACCTATAAATCATGTAAATCCTTTTGGTTTGTGCTAAATGGATTCCATGATAGTATTTATACAAAAGGGAATACTTCAATGAAAATGTAAGTATTTTTGGGAGGCTATTTGGGTAGATTTTGTCCCAAAATAAAATGTTTTATATGTGTGAGAAATGGGTAGAGGTGAGGGCCTTTTATAGGGAAGGAAAAAGACTCACATTGATTTTTTGGAAACAAGCTCATGTGAAGATGTTCATACATAAAGAATGTCAGAAAAACTAACAATGTAAATGATTTAATATATATGGATGAACAATGGATAAAACATATCATTTGGACACGTTTTTTCATCATTTGGTCCTTTAATTTTATGGTTTAGTCTATAATTAAGCTTAATTTGACCTTAACCACAGTGATTAATCATAATCACTTTTACTAATCATTTTTGTTAAAAATTAACATGGTGTTATTAGAATATAAATATTAGACTGAATATAATTTTTTATTTCATATCTTATAAATTCAATTTATAGAAGCCTAAAAATTAATATTTGTGATAATTTGAAGATTGGACGAAATAACAGGGGTTTAAAGTAAGAAAAGGTTCAATTTTTTTTAAGATTTTATATTCAATTTAAAAGTGAAATTGTTTACAATCAATAAAATTACATTAATAGATGTAATATTTATCTAATTTTACCTTAAAATTAATTTTAATAACATTTAATAGTAAAAATTAATTAAATAAATATTTTTTAAATAAGAAGAATTATTTTTCATTATTCATAAAAAATGTTGTTTCTCATAAAAATACCAAAATTACACCCCATGATAATTTTTTGTTGTAAATTCAAAAATATTTTTTATTTTATAAAATTAAATTTTTAATTGAATCTTAAATTAATTATTTTAAAGTTCGTTCATTAAAGAAAACATTATTTTTAACGTAAATGGACTTTACCAAAAATCATATCTTTCAATATCAATAGGTTGTATTTATATGAAACAATTATAAAAAAATATTTAAAAAGTTGGTATTACTATCCTATAACTATGTTTAATGGTTATGTAATAATTATCTTAATTTATTAATTATACATATATAGTGATATTTCATAGAAACTCAGTGTTGTGTGCATTATACCCCAATTCGATGTTTCTTGTAGCATAATCCAAGTTGGTGTGTGAATGGACTGATTGAATTAGTGTTTTAATATATATATATATATATATATAGTGTCACATGAAATGAAAAGTATTGAAAATATAAATTAATTTGGAAAAAACTAATTTACAAAATATTATGTGGTTAAATTCTACCGCTTTTAAAATGAATTTCTCAAACTAATTATTTCTGGGTTATCAAAGGTCTAATACTTGAAAGTTTCATTCACAGAAACACACTTCGTAAAAATGGTTACAAAAACATACCTTAAAAAGGGAAATTTGGAACCATAATGGTTACCCAAAGTAACATATGACTGGGTTTTCATATAGGAGAACATAGGTTGGGAGTGAAGATTGGACATGGAGTAAAGGCGTAAATACTTATATGGGCGATTGAGGTCATCAGTCACAATCAAGTTAGTGATTCCTGAAAATTTGATGGTCTCAAATTCATAAATATGTGATGATTTAAAAGGCCATCATCTCAACGAATATTAAGGTATTAAGACAACATTTTTATTATCCTTATCTAATCATTGAGTAATTATTTTTATTGAAAACAAATATAAAATAATATACTTACATGATGTAATTACCTTTCATATGGAAATTGATATCTTTGGTTAATCGTTGATAGATTTCCACTTCATCATTTACCCTAAGAAATGAATGAGACTTTTTTTATTCCGGAAGTACTATAATGAGATCCATGATATTTCATTCCATCTCTCATTATTTATCATCAACACCAAATTTTCATAATAGGTTATTCAATATGTATAGATCATCATCTGGTAAGATAAAACATAATTTTTACATAAATGATTAACCATATAACCCTTTCAAAATATGAAAACCCAAAACATTATAAACATGTCCAAAAATTAGCAGACCATTGATCCCCATATATCACAAAGTAACTCTTGGTTTTCACTTTCCAAACATGTGAATACCTTCATTGTATATTCCCTTTAAACTTGGTAATGACCTTATTTACCCTAATTCTATTTGGAAATCATGTTTTCTTCCTTATTCCAATGATTAATATATATATCATTTAAATCCGAGTAGTTGTAAATTTTATCATTGATGAAATTGATCAATTTTTCGATAAACAATCCCATGATAATATGTTCCTACCAATTTACTTATTTATATCCAACATTACTTTATCTATGCATCATTACCTCAACTTTGGACATTAATTAAGCCTTACCTTCTCTTAATAAAAATATAAATATTTAATGAAATAGATTTTATAGTTCTAAATAACTATTAAACAAATCTTTTTCCATAAATAATTAAAACTTATACAGAAAATACATTCAGATCTCATGATTCATATAAAATAACCAATGAATTCCAAAATACTTCATTATTCCAAATTTATTCTTAAACCATTACTGAGGCTTCATCAACATATTTTTTATTACATCTTTCCTAGAATATGAAATATAAACCATGTCTTAAGGTTTCTAAACCACAATTCAATCATACTTCTTATGGTTAATGTAAAAAATGCTTGAAAAACATCACATACATTTTATATATCATTTGCGGTATCTTCATTATCAGTAGAAAAATGATCACTTTTATAACCTTTCTGATTATCTTCATGTATCTTCCATGAAAGGAATCATTTTTCATAATGCCCATAATTTTCACATATAAATCAATCGTCAAATGATAAAAACTTAGGAAGGCCAATATTTCCTCACATTCTGTTCACCAAACTCTTCATTTTTCCATTGTAGTCACTTGATTTGTGTCCTTATTTTCCAAAGTCAAAACATCACCTTGTTCCAATATAACATTCACTTGGGGGATTCTTTCCAAATTTTTTACATCAATGAAAAGGAACATATTTCTACCCTGGTTTTTATTACCAAAACACTCAACAAACACCTCATTTTACTCCCTTGGTGAGTCTGGAAGTTGGTTATGATAATCATTTTTAATCATATTATATGAAAACTGATTATCCATGATGAAAACATCATTCACTACAATTATCACCTCACTTTACTTCTCATTAAAAAACCATCCATCACATTCTACATTAATCTAGTTCCTTATGTTTCCCGCCATTGAAGAAAACCATATGCATAATGTGAGCATTACTTATCATAGAAAAAAACCACATAGTCATGAAAATAATTACTTATAAGATATCTAAATCAAATCACCTTCCATAATCTATGACACCTTGGGTATATCCTAGGTTATTTATAGATAACTTATATATAAATACTTCATGATGATCTGTGAAGAGTTTGTGAATTCCCAATGAATATCCCTCAGGATTGTCAAACCAGGTGTGTAGTAAGGCCCTTTGTCAGGTACCAGATTCCAGAAGTCAAGACCAAAACATCGTTTCAGAGTTGTTACCCCTAAGTATATCTATATTATATCTGCATACACTAGTGTAATAAATAAAGGGATGCATTTCTTGGAAACGAAAACCTATATCCTTTAACAAAACTCCAAGACCTTTTCTTAAATTTTTACTCATTCTTATACATATCCTCAGAGACATCACTAGAAATATACATTGAAATATATATAGGGGTCTCACTAAGTCTTTATCATCATAATTTAAAAAGTTTTACTGTACATTTACTTTAATACCAACTATGATGACATCAGCTTAACATACATAAATATTACATCATTTTAGATGAATATTGAGTATATTGAAAAAATACAACCCTGAGACCGTAATAGTTAACGATCTTTAGAAATTTCAAAACAAAATATCATATACTGGTGAATAATTCTCAACATCTCCCATAAATATCTACACCATTATCACTTCTACCTAAAACTTTTCTTCATATCCTTTGAATATGAAATATAAGAAATGGTTAATCACATATTCCCATTAAGTTTAAATAATGAAAATGTGTAATAAAGACATGAACAAAGGGTATGGAACGTGATCATAACATTTTAAGTCATACCCTTCATATAAAATATCATTAGAATGATTAGAAATTTATAATTCATGAATCATAAGGAATTAATGAACATAATCCCATGGATCATAACATAGGAAGAAAAAATGGTATTGTGGAAAACAGATATAAAAACCCATAGTCAAGGTGGCCTACCACGACCTTCGTAACATGATAGGCTGGGTTTAATCACATGTGTACCTACTTCAGGAATGTGATTCCTTCCCATGTACCCACTTGTTTAGGTATTAGTATGTCCTCTTGTGTACCCTCTTGTTTTGGGATTGAGATATCCTCTCATGTACCCTCTACTTTCGGGATTGAGATGTCCTCCCGTTTACCCTCTTCTTTCAGGATTGGGATGTCCTCTTATATACCATCTTCTTTTGGGATCGAGATGTTCTCCCTAGTTCCCTCTTATTTTGTGATTTGGATGTTCACCACTTTCCCCTCTTTTTTTGTATTGGGATGTTCTCTCCTATTCCTTATTTTTTTGGGATTTGAATGTTCTACCCTTTTTCCTCTTATTTTGGGATTGGGATATTCTCCCCTCTTTCATCTTTTTTTAGGAATTGGATGTCTTCTCATGTAATCTTTAATCTCATAAAACTTTTCTCATTACACAATTCATTGGAAAGATATAGAGGTCCCACCCATCTCATAATAAAATCAATCTTATATGTTACGCAAGATAGTAAACAATTCATCATATCATGAACTATAAAAAGACATTGGTTTTATAAACATAAAATAATAATCCATTAAATGAAATAGGAATCAATAATATTTCATCACATCATAACCAACAAAAAAGATATTGGTTTTATAACCATTTCATCATAGCATAATGCTTGAATATAAGTGGGATTGATAAACATAATTTTTTTTGAAAATAAATGGATTTCATAAATATATAACCTGAATAAGAGAAACATGTTTCATAAAGACTATTAATTTAAGCATAACCCATTCATAAAAAAATAAATTAATGGAACCTTTAGAAAATTAACAAGAAAGGTTTGAGTAACATCCAAATATTTTATCTTAGATGGAAAATAGTTTTGAGAAATATTTCAAAAACATTTCTTGAGGAAAATACCCTTTCTTTTTGGAATAGTATTTTTAATACATAAAACCATTTAAAAATATGTTTTATATAAAATTCCTTGAAAAGTTATAAAGAATGCATGAAATAATTTCGAAAACATTTTTTATTGAGAACGTATAAAATAAACATCAAAACATTTTAAAAATTTCTTTCTTCAAAAATTCATTGAAAACTTATAAAAAGAGCCTAAAAATGTTTTGAACGACAATGTACTTGAAAACTTATAAAAGTGACTTGAAAACATATTGAAATCAAATTTCATGAAAATATATAAAATCATATTAAATCATTTTGAAAACTATGTTAATTGAAAATGTATTTTAATAATAATTTATTAATGATTATCCCTCTTAAAAATGCAAGGTATCTTCAAAGAAATGGTGGCTAGTAAATCCATACATGTCATACAAGGACAAAAGAACATTACTTTTCAATGGTAAAAAAAGATAGAAAATTTCGTTATTTAGATAGATACAAGAATATTTCCATAAATATATTGGTGAAATAAAAAATTTTAAAATAATATTTTTAATCTCATATGATAATGGTATAATATTCGTGGAAACCATTTTTTGAAAACATAAATTTCTGACCAAAGAAAATGTAAAGTTGGGCATTCCTAAAAACACATTTTTAACTATCTTATGTAACAAAGTGTAGAATATGGTTCCAATACATTATTCTGTCTTTTAATAACATATTATAAGTAATTTCATGAATATTATTGAGATATGGATCATAATATTACATCAAATTAAGCATAAATATAAACTATCTCGAAAAGCAATGAGGTGGTCTAAATAAACTATTATAACTTGGTATCTTGGGTTTAAACACTCCATGTATGGAAATTAAAATGAATGAAGAATAAAATATCATTAAAATATATAGATTCATGATATTTTATGATAAAACAAACTATATGAACCTCTGAAAATAGTTTGGGTGCATTAAAAACATGACTCCCAAATAAGCTAAATTGAGACAAAATATTTTACCGATTTGGTAACTTTTGAATGTTAAACCCCATGAAGGAAGAATCATAAGTTTAAAATTTGAATACCCATAAATTGAATTTTAATATTCATAGAATAAAATCTTGGTCATTACATACACCACACAAAATGAACGAGTTGCGAACATTACATTTATTTCACATAAATTAAAAGTGAGATGAAATCCCCTTACCTTATGTATTGACTCTCTCTATACATGTACACCTGTCCTATATAATAAAAATAATAATATTATAAGTATTTTAAAGAAGAATATTCTAATAAATAATACTATTCATCATTTTATTATGACCCTAAATTACCTTGTTGTTAACAATTCTATGTTAAATATTCACTAAGGGTAATATTCACTTTGTTCTTCGCATGTGTCTTCATTTCTTATATCTTTAGTCCTTATACATTTATTATGAACCCAGTATGAAAAACATGATATAAATATAAATTATATAAATTATATTTTTATTATAATAATCTACATAATATTGTATTATGAAATGGAATACCCCATTAATGGAGACCGAAAGCCTTACACACACATGAATGTTGTTTCTATTTTTTGTCATATTGAAAGAAAGTATGTAAATGACATATGTATATATATGTTTTAATATATATACATATATATCCTCAAAATGTATTATTAATATATCATATATATAATATAAATTTGTTAAACCCATCTTTAATACATTCTTTGTGGTATGTGAATAAATCAAATTGCTTTGAGGGTGCAGTAGTCCACACTTCCTCAAATGAGAGTATCTTATTAACACCAAATGAAATGAAACAATATATGTGTTTTTTAAGGAATAAAGAATAATAAATACAAAATAAATATACTATATGACATATATAAATATATTTTCCATAATAACATCCTCCATGATTTGTGGTAATGGAGAAATGAACAATCATCATTTCGTAAGGTAGTAGTTCACCGTACATAGTAAGTGTATGTTCGATATGCATTAGATGAAGGTGTGTGTATGTGTAGGTAGAAATATTTTAATAAAAACAGACTATTATATATAGGAAATTTTTATTAGGTAAAATAAAATGGAATAAAGATATTGGAGTGGGTGAATAAAGGAAATAGAGGAAAGGTTCTTGAGGGAAGATGTCACATCTAAATCGGGTAACTTTTTCTGTTTGTTCCAAAAGGATTCTTTGAGAGGATTCTCTCTGAAAGGGATAAATCATGGTATAAAGAAGTATTTTTTAGAGGCTATTTTTACTTATTATTTCAGAACATAAAATTCTTGATTGTTTTGATGAATGGGTAGAGGTGGTGGCCTTTTAAAGGGAAGGAAAATGACTCACATTAATGTTTTGGAAACATGTTAGGTGTTCACATGTTCATACCTAACCAAAGTCATAAAAAACCAAAAAATATCAAGAATTAAATGTTTATAGACAATATACGGATAGATAATGGGTGTTGAAAAAGTTTTTTGGTAATTTGGGACCATCATTTTAATGTTTTATCCCCAATTATGCTTAATTTGTCCGTAACTACTGTGATTAATTTTTATCACTTTTTCTAATCATTTTTGCCAAAAATTAACATGCTATTATTAGAATATAAATAATTCACTGAATAAAATGGTTTATTTCATATTATTTTCTGTTCATTTTATATAAGTGAAAAAAAAATATTAGTGCCAATCTCTTAGATGAGATGAAATAATAGGGTTTTAAGGTAGGAAAAAGTTTAAAAGTTTGTCAGTATTTTAAATTCAGTTTCAAAGTAAAATTAATTATATTGAATTATATTGTACTAATTTATGTAATATTTATATAAAAATTACTATTATTTTATCAAATTAAATTTATAAATGCAAATAAAATCAATTTTATTAGTAAAGGTTGTTTATTAAATAAAATAATATTTCTTCCACAAAAGGAATTTTCCAAAAATCATATCTTTTATTATAAATAAGTTTTATTTATATAAAAAATTATAGAAAATATTTGGAAAGTAGTTATTTAAATTACTATAAATCTATTTAATGGTTAGCTTATAATTATATCACTTAATTAGATATATATATATATATGTGTGTGTGTGTGTGTTTTATAGAAACTTAGTGTTCTGTGCATCATATGTCAAGGTGGGGTTGCTTGAAATGAAAGAAAATTTAGTATTATGTGTAGTAAACACCAATTCATTATTGTGTGTAAAAGGAATGTTTGAATTAGTGTTTTAATATGTATATATATAAATAACTATTTCCATTGTCACATGAAAGGAACAATATTGAAAAGATAAATTAATTCAAAAAAATAATTCACAAAATATGAGGGTTTCACAAGAAATTTTGAAAATATTCTACCAATTGGTGGTGTTGTCTTTGGAATTGATGTACAAGAATGAGAATGGTATTTTTACTCTAATCCTGGACCAATTTCTTGATTTTTGTTCCTGAAAATTTCTCTGGTTACAACCGTTAAAAAACGTTTATTTTACGACTGATCTCCTCTGAGGGACCAGTCCTACTTCACTATTGTATTACTGAAAGGAACCAATAGAGTAAATGGAGATGAACATGAAGTTGGAGGATCCATAAACAAATGTTTTTTTTATATGAGCATGTCTTCATGGTCATAATCAGTCTTGTTTGTAATGAAAGCAGATGGAACACTAAGGTTGTGTGTGGATTATCAAAAGATTAACCACGTTATGATAAATAATAAATATAAAATTACATGATTTGATGACATGATCGATCAAATGAGGGGATAAAAGTGGTTCTATAAAATTTAATTGTGATCAAGACATCATCAGCTGCGATTTCAGATGTAAGATATTCTGAATTCGTCTTCCATAATCAAATAAGTACATTATAAATACGTAGTCATTACTTTAGGTAATAGAAATGAACCAATGGTATTTAGGGAATTGATGAATTAGTTATTTCATAGATATATGTATTCTTTTGTGGTGGTATTTGTGGATTCCATATTGGTGTATTCACGGAAAAGGGCTGATAATGAGAAATACTTGTTGATAGTGTTTGAAATTATGGGAGATCATCATTTGTATGCCAACTTTTCAAAGATTGAATTTTGGATACAAGTGGTATGATTTATCAACTATATAATTTCTGAAGAATATGTTTATGTTGATCCAAATAATATAGAAGCAGTTATCTATTGGAAACCATCGAATAATGTCTTTGATAGATGAAATTTTCTTGTCTAGCTAGTTATTATCGATGCTTTGTGTGTGAATTATAATGACTAGCCTCACCAATAAAAGCATGAAAAAAGAATACGTGATTCCAATAGACTGAGGAAAGATATATGTCTTTCCATGTTATGAATGTTCATCTTACATTAGCACGTATCATGAATTTTCCAGAATTAGGATAAGGTATGTATTGTAGTGTGATCTTTCAGGATTTGGATTGGGAAGTGTTATAATGAAATGAGACCATGTGATTCATATTATTTGAGAGTGAATTGGAATAATTATACAACATATGATTTGGATTTAGCTATGGTCATCCATGATTTGAATACCTGGCGTCATTATCTCTTTGTGAAAAATTTATAGTGTTTTCGGATCATAAAACCATGAAACATATTTTCTCACAAAAAGATTTGAATCTGAGGAAATTTAAATGGATGGAGTATCTCTAGATATTTTACTTTGACATGACCTATAAATTAGGAAATATAAATATGATGGCTGATTCATTAAACAAACAGTCATATGAAAGGTTTGAAAAATAAGCTTCATAAGAGTGGTAGTTGATTTCAGATTTAGACGACATGAATGTGGAATGCGAAGACTGTGGTGATGTTATGGCTTTGTTTTTAGTTTATGGTATTCCTTATTTGGTGATGATGGTCAAATATAAACAAACATAAGATATAGAATTCCTGGTTATGAGTTTAAAACTCAATGGTGGGGAGACCATTGAGAGATGGAGGTTGGATGGGAGTTTAGTGTTGTGGTTCAGAGATCAGATGCTTGTGCCAATGGCTTGTTAGGAAAACATTCTTCATGCTTAACAACATTCCATAGGAATTTTACATTCAAGTATACTTATGATGTTTGATGATTTGAAAGAATAGTTTTGGTGCATTTGTATGAAACATAATTGGGTTGAGTTTGTTTCATGGTGCTTAACTTGTTAGCAATTTAAGGCCGAACATCATTGACCAGCGGGTTTGTCACAGTACATACCTGTTACAGTTTGGAAATTGGATAATATAGTGATGGATATTGTCACAGTTCTACCATTATTGGTTCGGAAACATGATTCTATATGGGTGATAGTGGATCAACTCATTAAGTCATCACATTTCATCCCCATCCATGAAACTCATAAGATGGAGGATCTGTGCAAAATCTGTATCCAAGAGGTCGTAAAGATACATAACGTACATGTTTTGATAGTCTTAGACAGATATACAATGTTTGATTATCATTTAAATAAATCCTTATATAAATCCATTTTCACTAAATTGATTATGAGTATAGAGTATCATCCTCAAATAGATGGCCGATCCAGAATAATAATACAGACGTCGGAAGACAATGTGAAGGCTACAGTAATGTATATTGGTGGCTCTTGGAAAGATCATATATCTATAATTGAGTGCTCATATATTAACAACTGGCATGCCTCGATACATATGGATCATTTTAAAGCATTGTATGGGCATCCAAGTCGTTCTCCACTTTTTTATGTGGAAAGTGGTGAAACTTCCCTAGTTGGGATGTGCCTTGTCCAAGAAAAAGTGAGGAATGTTCCTTTGATTAAGAAATGTATAGGGATAGCTCAAAGTTAGAAGAAATCATATGTGGATCATCATTGATATATGTTGTCATTCACGGTTAGTGATCATGTCTTCTTGTAGATTTCTTCCAGGCTTGGACATCATCATATTGAGAAGCATAAAAAGTTATATCCACAATACATTGACCTTTTTTAGATATTAGAACCATTTAGAGAGGTGGACTATTGGTTGGTGTTACCAGCATGGTTTATTTTGGTGAAAATATTATTTCATATATCTTTGTTGAAAAATTATGAACCTCACCCTAACCATGTGATTAGATGGGATCACGTTGACTTAGAGTCTGATGCTTAATTTGTACATATCTCAGTGTGGATTGAGGATAAGAATGAAAAGTTATCACATGGAAAAATCATCAGTCTATTATTGGTTAACTATAAACATTGTTAGATTCAATAAGGGGCTTGGGAAAGAATTAATAAAATTAAAGAGCAATGGTCACAAAACATTCAGCGCAACATCGGTTTTTCACTTTCTAAAGACAGAATGACCAATGGTCGAGAGAATTTAGTACCCCCGGTTTGTGGTATGTAACCCATTCATTATTTGTTAATGTATATAAATTATAAGGATGAAGGTTTTTAGTGTTTGGGGATGTTTCAAGGAGTTTGGGTTACTTTCTATGAGTTTTGGGGGATAAAGGGGAAGCACATATATTGGGCACAATTTGTCTAAACCGTGCTGAAATCTTTGGAGAAAATGTGAACTTCGGATGATGTTGGACATTATCATTGGAATAGTGCACTCGTTTATAGAGACAGTTCTTGGAGGCCATATGAGGGTAATCCCAGGTAGTAGCTAATATACAGTTAGCGCACGATTTTTCAAACCATGAGAAATAACCATTCGCGGGGCCAAAGATTGATCCTTGAAAGGTTTATCTCACACATTTTTTATTCTAACTATCATTTCTCACTTTTATAGACATATTTCATCATTATTCTCAAATAAAGGATATTGAACCACTCACATGTATTTTTTAATCAATCTTACGGCTTCCCTCGGTGATTAAAATCCAATTCATCGTGGTAACTGCTCCTTCATTATTGTTCAATCATTTTGTTATATATACATCTATTACCCTATAGGTTTCCCAGATATATGCCTGTTATGGGTAGATATAAAATTTTCGGTGCCAAAGGTAATGATATCTGGTAGTGATAAAAAAATTGTAATAAATCTAAGGTGGTTTCTTTGTATTATTATCTAGTTTTGTGAGCATTCTTCGTCAGTTTTCAGTTTTCTTCAAATCATTCGAGGTAGTTTGCAAGAAGCTCAACTCCTCTTGATATAAATAATTGGTAATATATCAAATTGAATATATTTTTTTAATTTATTATGAATTATATGTTTATAAATTTTTGGAAACCCACTTTAGTGACAGTTTGGTAAATTGTGAACATCTTGAAAATTGGGTGTTCTCGAAAATGTGCTTTTGTTCAGCGTTTTAAAATGTGGATTTTAAAATGAGTATTTTCTAGAATTGTGGAAAATTGATTTTATTAAAAAAATACAAAAAATTAATTTCTTTATTGAAATTATTATTTTAATTGTCTTTATTCTTTATTTTTAATAAAAGAATGAGCTTGTTGAATTCGTTGAACACACATGGATTTGTCATGGTTTTGGAAGGGGTTATGGTGTGTTTTCATATGAATAGGGATGGATATGGGCATAAATTCCACCATAAAAAGGCTAGGATGGTTATGGTTGTGAATTACACCTATCAATGTGGACCACTAAGTAATGGCATAGTGTAAGGGTAACCCACCAATTGTGAGTATAGAGAGTTTCATGTTGCATGCATGGTTGGTTGTGTAGTGATGGGGAATGGAATGTTTATTCCAAAATGATATAAAGAATTTTTTAAATACATGATTGGTTGTAATTTCTAGATATATGAATTAATGGAAAAGAGTTTAAATTGGCACTTTTTAACATTTGGATAAAAATGAATTTGGAACTTGTTATATTTTGTTATAAACTATTTTGGGAAATTTTTTTATATAAAATATTTTATATTACTCTTGCTAATATTTCTATCCAATTTATGTGAGTAGGTAAGTCATTAAGAAAATCCTACTATGTTTTGTACTCACCCCTACTTTGGAAATATGGTGATTTTGTATTTGTTATCATTCAGGACATGTGAAAAGGTAAAATATCGCACCTATTTAGCCCCACCTCACGATACATGGGATGTTCGGTGATTTTGGATCAGGGATCTTCTTGTGTATGGAGTCTTATCACGTTCTTAGAGTTTCATATAGTTATCATCCATTGTTTACTTTGATAGTTACTTTTCATCCTATTTAGTACACATTGGTGTGTTTTTTATATAAATGAAGTGGTTGAGATGTCCTTCATTTATTCATGCATCATATAGAATGTTTTTTTATTTTGTTTTATAGGATGAAGATTTTAGATCATAAAGGGCATATCATCTTCTACTTGCATTTGAAAAAATTTAGCATTTATATCACGCCTTTGTAATATTAGGGATGTCTTTTAAGGCCAGGTAATGATTCATTTTATTCTCAAACAAAAGATAATAAGTAGTTCATTACACTTGTTTTCCTTCAATTATGAATGTACTCCTTATGGAGAAGATCTATTTACCTTGTTCACTTCAGAATATATTAATCATTTATGATCTTATTCTAACTCTATCTCAATGAACCTGAGATCCTATTTGTTCAGATATTTCTATCCTTCTTTTTCAATGGTCCATAACTCTTGGATGCTATGGGATCCCTCTTTCGATACAAAATAGATGTTCCTTAGATTTTTAAATGTTATCCTAGTCTAATTCTTGTTCTTTCATCTCAAAAATTATATATTCATTGAATAAGATCATGATTATTATTTCCATAATTCGTATATAAACTATGTGATTAAAAGGATCCATATATTCTCTATTTTGACGTCATTCAACATTCTTTAAATTGATTCATGTCTTTCCATTTAAATGTACATAAGACTCAAGATATTAATTCCTATGAAATATCTAAATTTTGTGATCTCAAACTCCGCTAAAATATTATAGATTTTATTTATTTTTAATATCTCTACCTTTGTATAGCATCATACTATGCATCCTTTGTAATATGAAACTGCCTATTGTGGTATATAATACACCTCAACACTTTTATCATCTCTATAGTGATCTAAAAATTCTACAAGTCTTGAAGTCTCACACCGAAGTATTTTTATAAATCCTAATATTCAATGAATACACCCATAAACATGCATGATATATCTATAATTTCTTATCATGTAAACACTTATTATGAATGAACTATTATTATTGAAGTATTATGATAATTAAAAAAACCATATGATGCTGCTCATTTATTTTGTGGTGTGGAACTCACCATGGTCTATAATATAGTATGGTATTCCAAATATCACTATTTTGATCCTCAATCATTCTCATTATTTCAAGAAACCATGAGAATCCCCATGGAATTTTTATTATTTATTTTCTCACATATATTCCTTACACTTATGTCACTCACTAAAATACCCACCAGTAATACACTAAACATGAAGTCATTGTTATTTGATAAAACCTATGGAATTGTATCTATTGGATCAGTGGGGTGCTTTTCCTAACTTCATCCATAAAAAAATCTTAATCTTTATACAATTTGGGATCCTCATTGATCTCAACTTGAATCACACTAATTATAATTTATTGTGATATTATTTCATTTATTATTAGTATACAATATTCAACTAAAATCTTTTATTTATTCATCATATTTATCCAAACAATTTCTATAATATTCTCAATAAAATTAAATATTCTTTTCGTATGAATTTTACTCACAATTTAACTAATTATTACATTAATTATACGCTCACAGATCTCACACTTATGTTCAACTTGATGAAACCCATGTGTTTCACATATGAAAATTACACAAGTTTCTAGATGACACTTATACAAGTCCGGATGACAGCTACAAATACTAATTTCACACATAATCATCATATAATCACATGTACACTAGCCAAACATTTCCAAATTTAAATTTTCAAGGACACATATGTTACTAAACTTATACTAAAATTCACTTTCATTTTGAAAATTCCATACATAATAAAATTCAAATTAGGTCGCACTCTAACCATTTTTATCCTTACTCAATCAAACCAAAACCAATTATAAAATATTTTAAATGTTATCTCCACATCCACTGGAACTTTTGTTTATTTTCATTGATTAATATAATAAAAAATTTACATTTAAATGGTTTCTTGTATCTCTATTTACAATCTCTTCAAGAAACACCTCCAATCACATTCCCATATATTATTGTTGTAGCTGAAATTTGTTTTTCACCACCAAATACTCATATTAACCAATTCTAATTATCATGTAAATTATACTTATTGAAAATTTACCATTCTAACATGCAGACTTCAATCTCCCCACTATATTTTTCAAAATACGGCTAAATTAATTTTCAATGAATATATTTGCAATTACATTTCTTCCCAACATTTTTTATAATAATTGGAAAAGGGTGACATAGGGCAGTAACCCTTTATTTTATCCTTCTTCATCTTGAGAAAGGGTTAATCAATTACAAATTATTCTCCCACATGTATCCAAAATACATCAAGATTAATTTCTGAGAGAAAAATGGAACCAAGTACAACTTAACTTTTATACTTTTGTTTATCTACTCTATGTCTGTAAGGGATAACCCAGTATTGAAAAGAAGAAAAACATTAACTAGACATAATGTTTTTACATAACGTCTTATATATGTGATAGAAATATCAATATCTCGGTTTTGAGATATTTTAATCAATTTTATAATAATTTTTTTGTATCCAAAACAAATATTGGTAAAAGAATTAGAAGGTTCAAGTTTAGGACATATAACTCCCACTTTATCTTACCAAACAAATAAACAAACACTCCTCCTATATAAAAAAAATTTATAGTAAAAATGGATATAAAATTATAATTTCAATATCTCATCTAGAAATTGTTTTGGGGCTTTCCTGATATATAGATTTAATAGAGAATGATATTTTTATAGTACTTCTTCATGTGTGCATCCCGCAAGTGGGATGTTGTTGGAAACCCTTTGGTGAGTGTAGGATTTGTTTAGTACATGGTTGGTCTCAATGTTAGGTGATTATTTTGAAAAAAATTTGGAGAATAATCAGAACCCCTAAAGTGAGTTGAACTTATTAAAAATGTGGCCAAGGAGAAGCTTGATGTTGATAGAAAATGGTGATTTTAGATATAAGTGTATGATTTTTTTTAGAAAGATGTGCGCTCATTAAAGGGTTTTGTTGGATCTTTGAATGGAATAATAATAGATTTTACTTAATTTTTTCATACATAAATAATCCATCTTGTAGATGGATTTTCGTTACATATCATTTTGATCCATTATAGAACCATAATGGAATATTTTTTTGGAAACGTAGATAAAAATCAAATGGTACGTATAATATATACATCATCTCTAAATAAGTTCTTCACAAATACCACCCTTATTACACATATCATTCGTAAACCATTAATCATATCCTATGTAAAAGGAAACATAAAAAGTGCGGGATCAAATGCTTAGTAAAGGTAAATAAGAGAGATATCAATAATAAAATATCCATAACATGATCATAGTGGCATAGAAAAAATATATTAACATTTTAAATCCATAAGAAGAAATTAATATATTAGAATCATGATATAAGAATAAAACATCATAGATCATAAGACATGAATCATAAAAGAAACAATATACACAAGCCACAAGATAATAACATTAGAATATGACTTTGTCATAAATGTTTTTAAATAAGATGTGATATAATCATAATCATATAAATCATATGTCATGTATTGTCACAATACATTTTTTTCACACATTAGGCAGGCGATAACCACCCATGTACCTATGTTGGGCATGGAATGACCACTTTTTAACCTCTTTTAGGATTGGGATAACCTTCTAGGTACCCTTTGATCTTATAAAACAATAATATTTATCCAATTCAAAATAGGGATATAATTGACCCACTCATCACATAAACATAATACATTCATATGTATTCCACAAGATCCTAACACTATTTTTAGTTTCATTTTAACATAACCCATGGAAAATAAAATTGGTGCCACCATTATTTCATCATCATAATCATACACCATTTAGAAAAATAATAAGGATGATATCATAGAATCATATACGTAGTGGAGCATATGTAAAAACAAATTTTGTAATTATAGTTTCAAATTATTTTAAATGGTCGTTGGAATATTTCACGAAGAAAATAAACATTTATTTCAAACCACTTCTTTCAAATATAATAATTTTCAAAACATTAAGGAATAAATTTTCTTTGAAAATAACCATATAAAAAAGAAAATTAATCTTTTAATAAAAGTTTCTCAATTATTATGGGGAAATTTATTCATGCAGAAAATGATAAAAGGAATATTCATTTATCATTTTCGGTAAAAAAAATTCAAAAAAATCGTAGTTAGAAAACATCAAGAAGATTACATATAAAATATTTCATAGAAATCAAAAAATAGGATAAATTATTGTTAAAACTAATTATGTAATACTAAAAAATTATTGAAAAAATTTAAAAATTATATGGACATTGATTAAAATATTCTCGGGTGAAGATATAAATAAATTTAGTTTTTCTTAAAACAAATTTTAAAATTTTGAGTACATAGAGAGAGAAAAATTAAACAAATTCATGTATCTTAAAAAAATAACAATAATAAATAAAAATTAATTCTACTTTTTAGAGAAATATCATATGATTTTATCATCCTAAATTTAATCATAAATAATCCTTGTAAAATTTTGATTGTAAGAAAAATACAATACCTCATGTCTAACTTGATTCATAAGATCTCAAACTATAATAACCCATGTAATGCAAAGATATATAATTTATATCTCTTGAAAATTTATTAATTGTATTTTGTATATTTATATTCATTATAAGAATACTATTTAATTATTTTAAAAAATAAAAGATCTTTATTTCTAACCAAATTGGGTTTTCAAGAATTTTATGGATTTATTAAAAGAAAATTTTAAAAATTATATAATTTTAATAGAAAAAAATGTGCTTATTTTTTGAATTTATCATGTAAAAATTATCTTAGGATGAATATTTTTAAAATTTTCTAAAAATTTATTAATTTCAAATTAATAACAAAACATATGAATTTTTATTGGAAATTGTATTTCCTTTTGAGTCATTTACAAAATAAAATTCTATTATTTATTATTTTAATATTTAAATTATATATTTTTTTATTAAAATATCGAATTTGTATCGTTGGAAAAAAATTTATTCATGAATATTTAAAAAAATTATACATAGGAGGCCTTTATAAATAAATCATTATTCATCATGTTTTGTAGTTTTAATATTAAATTAAATTATTCCACTTATAAAAAATTGAATCATTAAAAATGGATTCCAAATGTGGCATCAAGATATCAAAAATTAGTAAATATTTTTCTTGGATTATTTATTATGAATAGTATCCGTAGTAAATTTTTGTTACCATGGTAAAGAAAAAATGAGTTAATTTGGGTTAAAACTACTGTGATAAGGCTTAAAATTCATTAAAATATTTTAATTAAATTTATTTTTTGAGAATATCTCACATATAATCCACATAGAATAAAATAATATGACATTATTTCCATTTATCATTTACTTTTAACTTTATATTATTGTATTTAATAAAAAATACAATTAAATCACTTTTTTTTCTTTTAAATTCCACTTATATGTTCATAATGATATAAAAATAAGTTTTGAATATATATTATCTGTTATATTTGGAATAATAAAACTTTTCTTATTATGTTGGTTTATTTAAAAAAATTATTATATAATTACATTAAATTTTCATGAAATGATGACATATTTTGAGGGCAAGAAGTAAAAAAATAAAGTAAATGATTTTAAAAACTCTACAGTTAAAATATTATGGTTGATTTAAAGCATCCAAAATTTTTTTATATAAATATAACTTATTATATGTTTTTAAAAAAATTAATTAATTTTTTTAGGTAGATTACTTTAAACCCAAATGAAATGAATTGTTCTAAAAATGACATTAATGAAATTTTATAATAATAAAAAACACAGATAAACGATAAAAAATTTACTAAAATATAATCTTATAAAACATTAATGATATATAGTAGACAATTTATACCTTGGAACATTTTTGGTCATTTTTTCTTTATATGGACTTTATTTACACAAAAAGTAAAAAGACACGTTAATATCCTCATAATTATCAAAAGGATTGAAGGGGGTTAGAATAATGATATAAGGGTAAAAATATAATCTAAAAATGTAAAATAAATTATTCAGATGATTTGGAACCATCCTAATCCAATATTCTAATTATATCAATTGGGATACAATTCACATGAAAAATTAGTTTATATTAATATAAAACATTAAAAAATTACAACAATATCGGACCCCTCACTTATAAATGGGACATAATATCCTCTCTTCCTAATTCCATTTTTTAACTATAAATTAAATAATACCTTACAAAATTCATTTCTAAAAAAATTTACAATGTTATAGAGGTATTTCTTTTTATAGAATACTAACTTCATAAGGATTAATATGTAAAGATAAAAATTTTGTCCAGAAGAGAAGTTTAGATTTTAATCGAATATTTTAGTATAATTTCTTATAATAATCCCTAAAATATTCATCAAACATTCTGAAATAATAACTACATTATCTGAAATAAATGTAGATTTTTAAGTCAATTTACCATCTTATTACTATATCCTTTTTCTTTGATATGGGAAATTAATCAATCCTTCGTGTGTAAGACGGAATACTGCCACATGAACTGATGTAATTCATTTTCAATCACAACCTCTTATGGATATTTTTAATGATGGATTTAATGTATCGATATATATATAATATTAATGAAATATTTATAATTATATTAATTAAATATATGTTACAATTTATTATGTTTTTATCTGTTCAAGAATAATAATTCCATTTATTTATATGCATGGATTACCACCTACATCAAGTAATGTGATGCATGGATGATATATATATGTTTTTAAAATAAATTATATCATATTTATGATCTAATAATATTATTTATAGAGAACATAATAATATCATTATTATGTAGCTCTTTTTTACAAAAAAAATTCATGATGGTTTAAAAATTTATATTAGTATTTAAAAATTATAATTATTGAATAATAATAATTTTTATTATTATTTATATGATGTAATAATGAATAATTTTACTAAATTCATCATACTGAAGTCATTTAATACATATGGACAAAATATCGTCTAAACATCTCATATGAATGTAATTGATTAATTAATTAAATATAACATTATAATAAATAAAATAATATTAATAATAAACATTAAAAATATTCTTATGAAAGTGATTTATTTTATTCAGCTTATTATTTACAAATATAAATAATGTTTGTAATGATTCAGACTTGTGAGAAGTGACCTTATACCTTTAAAGCCTAATTAATTAAAATTCAACGATTTATTTTGAAAATATTTTTCATCCATTCCTATATTTTGGAAGGATATTTTTATATATATTCATATGAAAATAAAATAATTATAAATAAAATTTTATGTCACATGGTACATTCTTTCAATGGTTTTAAAAAAGAAATATTTTTATGTATTTTATATCGAACATTGGAACTTTATTTAGAAAATATAATAGGATTGTTTTATTTTAATGTATACAGAATCAAACACCTTCCTTGACCCAAAATCCATTATCATTTTGTTTGGTTTACTTTTTAAGATTTTATTATTATTTAAATAAAATCCATCATTCCCTTTATTATCGTAAGACTAGTTTATAAAATTGGATTTTAAATTGAAATAACATATCAATATCTGAACATGTTTTTCCTATGAGTTTAAAAGTACATTTTTATAACCTTGATGACCAAAATTTAATATTTTATATTTTTTATAATTTTAGGTTCCATGTACATGCATTATAAATATTTTTTATCCAAATAGCTCATGATGATGGGTGAACCTGATACATCTCATGATAAAGGGTTAGCCCAATATAGCTTTCCAATGCATTGGGTAATGATTATGTTCTCTAGAAAATTATATAGGAAGTAATCCATAATGGTAATTCTATTTTTTTGGTTCTATGATGGTTATTTTCCAAGGAATTCACATGAACATTATACAGTTTATGAGTACATTTCATAGAAATATTGTGATTTTAAAAGGTATGATAATAATAATTTTTTAAGGAAGGATAATTTGGATTAGTGTAAAATGATATGTTTTAACGAAAATGATTTCCATGGGTTTCCTATGTTTTAAGAATACACCAAAAGGTTGTGATTTTACATTTATTTTAAAAAGTTCTTTATGAAAAACATTGTGTTGTAAATCTAATTACATATGTAAACAAATTATTATTTTAGCTCACAATTTATTATTTTAATGGAAATATCTCTTTTATGGTTAAAGGGTTTTAAAATAGACTAATGGGGTTCTACTTATTTTTATTTACCTTAATTATATTTTTTTCAATCTATGATTTCAAAAAAATAAAAGGTTTTAAGGATGAGTATTAATAAAGATGAAGTCAAGTTGAAAATCATAAATTTTTTTCCAGAAAATAAAATTTTATATATTTTGAAAGTACTGTATTGTGGGGGAAAATAATACAAATAAGAAATTAAAAACATATAATGTATGGTTTTTTTATTTAAGATTTATTTCCTTATTCTCAAAAACATAAACCCGACAAGATATTGGGAAATAAAAAAATTAGTTCTTGTTTAAAAATGAAATTATAGATTGAATAAGGATGAGGTACTTGTAGTTTGTATCAAGGGAAATGATTAGATAATTTTTTATGTGAGGATAATGAATGTAAATAACAATAATATATTATTATTTTTTTCATCATGATATGAAATTTGAATGTTATAATGTTGTGTCATCTAAAATAGGTCTGTATAGAATGGATTTTATATGAGAAATATGGAAGTTAAAGTAGAAAGGAACAAAGAAGAAAATATCATTCCATTATAGAAACCTAGAATAAATATATTTACAGAAGAGTAATTTGGTGATGTGATATATTTGTTGAAACAAGATATAAATGTTGGCAGTATCAATTTGATAGATCATCCATGTTCACTATAGTAGAACATGTCTATAGTGGATCATTACACGAAATGATACCATCCAACATTCAGTGGATCATAGGACTATATGATAGGTTAAGGATGAGTAAAATCCTTTGATAAGATATCCATAGTCATGGGTTTTTCTTATCATCCCAACAAAAATGTTAATATTTATTATTTTTAAGGTGACGATGATCAATGGTTTTCTATAGTTAATAATATTAGAAAAGATAATAGATTAATGTTACTAAATGAAAAAACCTTTAAATATATTTCCTTGAGAAATATTTTTTACAGCATATCGACGTAAGATGGAAAATAAATTCTAGGAATTGAGATAGAAAGAAGAAGATTCAGTGGTTGTATATAAAAAAAATTCAACCAATTTTCAAGGAAATAACCAAAATTTATTTAGGATACTAAGAGTAATATTAGGTGGGATTACTCATGATTGAAACCAAGATATTGGATGGAATTCACCTCTTGTGAATTCAAATGTTATGAGAAATATTTTAGATATAATAAGATGATATAAATAGAATTTCTGGATGATCATGTATTCCATAAAAAAAGAAGAATAAAAGATCTATATGGAAGTCAATATAATATCAACCTTCCATGAAATCCAAAGGTAAGAAAATAAGGGTTTCATCTTTTGATTAGTTTGGTAACAAAAACCCAATAAAATATATTATAATATTATTGATGAATTTTTAATTTTTAAAATTTTGGACATGTGGAAAGTGACAATATATGAAAATATCATAAAAATAATAAAAAGTATACAGTAAGATAATTTAAATATAATGAGATGGGTAACTTTGTGAGTACATTTCCAATGATGGAAATTTTCAGGATCAAAAACAAAACGGTGTTTCAATATCCACTATGACTACTTCATAAGATATTGGACCATCTAACTAAGTGGTGTCTGGTAAATTATGTATTTATTCAGATTATACAAAGGTATTTTTTATCTTGGGGTGAACACACTTGACTGTTTTAGAGAAATTATCTGGTAATGTGTAAATTTCATCTCAAGAATTGATCCAATAACTTTTTGTAAAAACACAAGGGGGAGTATTAATCTAAAATTATATTATAATAATATTCACTTTATATTATATAGAATAGATTTACCTAGAAAACTTGTTAAATTTACCCCTATAGACTTGGATGTAATTCTAAGTATGGATTGGAATTTTGTATACCATACTAAAATTGATTATAGATATAAAGAAGTTGTTTTTAGAATTAATTTTAGTTTGTATACAATAATGAATTAATACATGCTATAACATACTGAAAAGCTGAGAAACTGTTAAAATATAGAAATAAAATTTAACTTAACCATATTTTGGTTAAGAGATATACGTTTCATATTGGTGATGTCCCTATAGTGAAATAATATATCGATTTTTTTAATTATTTTTGTAAAAACCTAGGTACTTATAAAATAAATTGTTTTCATTCTAAAATTAAATAGTAAAAGTCAATATAACTGTAAAATGAAATTAGTGGTATTTATCGAAATTAAGTACTATATACAAAAAATAATAGTAACCTCACCTCGAAGATTATAACTAATTTTTTTGTATCATATAATTGAATATTTAATATATTTTTGTCGTAGAATAACTAAATTAATGTTTAGAAAATGCTAGATTAAGTATTGATATTTTGGGGCCCATTATTTTCTATTTAAAATTTTATAATTAATATAATTATTTAAAAGAAAATTTATCTGCATAAATTAGATTCATCAATTAAGACTTTTTTGTTATAATTACAATATAATTTAATGAGACCTTAATTAATCTATTAAAGTGTTATAATATTAGAGATAACTATAAAAGTGGTATTTTTTTTAATAAAAAGTAGTTTAAAATTAAAATTAAATTTCACATATTTATAAAATTAATTTCATAAAATTTAGTTCATTTGTTAATTTAATCATAAAAAAATGTTTGGTGCGAATTTTTGGGATATTTCTGAAATAGTTGAATTTTGGTGAATAGTGAAATACAGTAATCTATGGTATATATAGATTATAAGTTAAATACACTATTCTTTGTGTCATTTCTGATTTAATCACCATAATATCAAACTACCATTAATTATTTAAAAATATTTTCTGATAATTTTCAAGCTATCTAATTTCTTGAGAAAGAATATTAGATAAATGAATAAAATATTCAAAAAACCCCCTTCTCATCCCCTATAAATACCACCAATCACAAACCCTTCTCATCACAACTCAATTACTTTTATCTCGTTTAATTTATATTCCATTACCTCACCAAGCCTCTCCCCTATATAAAATATCTTATGGTCTCACCAAAAGGCCAAAAATAACGTCCTTAAGGAGGTTCTCAATGAGAATTATTGAAGAGGTGAAATCCACTTTCTTTTCATTTTATTTTTCTTGTAAATTCATTTATTATTTTATTATATCATAAAATTTATTTATAAAATATGAAATAGAAACTCCCTTATATTATATAAAATGTAATTATATCATGTTAATGGAAATATTTTTCATTTTAATCCTTCCCTGCTTGCATTTATTCAAAAAATTAGAACATCATTTCTAATGTGTCGATTTACCGCCATCGGGACAATACACATTCATTTTATATTATCACCTTCAATTATGGTAATAAAAACATAATTAAGGTGAAATAATTTTTTATTTTATATATTATAAGTTATATAATGTTCTAAAATCAGTGTGTGAATATGATATTAAATAAAACGATATGAGTTAGTGATGGTCATAAAAAACACCAAAAAAAATTAAATCATTTTTATTAATCGTTTATCTAATGAATCAACATAATTTTGGAAAGTAAAATGATATATGGTATCAATTAAAATTATGGAGACATATTAACACCATATCATTCCACTTCTGGAGTTTTTCTTCCATTTGACAAGAAAATCCATAATGAACCAACCATGGAAACCATGAAATAAATTCACCCAAAACAATGAAAGTAACATAATATTAATGAAAAATGGATTGATTGATTTTTAAGAAAGATCATATGAGGTATTATACATATTAATATAGTTCTATAATATATTAATATTACTTTTTTCAACCATTATATAGGATTATTTAATATGTTTTAAGTAAGTGGAACTCGATTTAAGGGACTTTTCTTTAAAAATTCTCTTTTCATTTTTTATTTTTAAAATATTAATCAGGAATTTTTTTATGATGAATGTTTTAATGTTTTACGATTGTGATTTGGATATTTATAATTTTTTATTATGTATGGTTTCTCTAAGTGTAATTGTGATGGTTACACCATAAGTTTGTCTGGATGATTACATTGTGAGGTAGATATGAGGGTTACATTGTAA
The DNA here is from genome assembly GCA_963277665.1 of Viscum album. Lineage (NCBI taxonomy): Eukaryota > Viridiplantae > Streptophyta > Magnoliopsida > Santalales > Viscaceae > Viscum > Viscum album. The sequence continues at coordinate 104,306,179 of OY728156.1, forward strand.
GTTATTATTGGGGATTACAAATTATATGGTAGTCATGAGGGTTAAAATATTAATTATGTAATTCCCCAAATTACATACATATTTATTTCTTTTATGTTTTATGTAAATTTATTTTTTTCACAAAATAAGTATATGATACTTTATGGGTGATAAGTATTTCTTTGTGAAAATGATTTCATATATATATAAGTATTCAATGAATAACAATTCCATTATTATATGTCCCTTGTAAGGATTTTTTTTCTCATCCCATTTATTTTTGAATTTTTTCCATAGGCTATAGGGATATTTAATAGAAAATATGAATCCTAGATGAATGTTGTGAATATTTTTAGTCAATACATTTACTATTTTATTAAAAACTTATGTATTATAGAAAAAATTGGTACTATTTTATAAGTGACCACTTTGTATACATATGGGTTAATATATATGAATTATTTACTAATTATATAAAACTATAATGAAAAAAAATATCATTGGTAATGTAAGAATGTGAATTCAAAAATAATTTACTACATTATGAAATGTTTAAGGAGGATTCCTTGTAGTTGGAATCAAAGAATGGTTTATATAAATTTAGTTGTTAAGATGATTTTAATATAACACCATTTTTTATTTTTAAATTATTTTTCTGTTAAAATTATATATCATTTAGTGATTACTATGTTACAAAATCAAATATATTTGTTTTTAAAATGATTTTCTACAGAATAAATATGTAAGCTGAAGTCAGAAGGCACTGGGAGGATGATACCATTATGAATGTGCAACCCAAAATAGTTTGAATTGGATCCAAGAATTTTTTGATAGTAATTCCTCAGTTCAAACATGCTATAAATGGTGGTGTAATCCTTGAAAGAGAAAAATAATATCTACCACAAATAAACATGAAGATTGTGGATCATTTTTTGGGGAAACACCCTCTTACTTTCAGTGGATCTTCTCACTTGATGGATGGTGAATGGTGGATAAAATCCCTTGAAAATATATTTGATCTCACAGGGTGTTTAGATATTCAAATTTTTAGACTTTTAATTTATCTTTTTAATGTTGAAGCTAACCATTGGTGGGTAATGGTCAAGAATATCAGGTATAGTGAGAATATTGATGACATGGAATTGGATGAATTTATGTATTTGATCCTCAAAAAATATTTTCCCATGGTGTTCTGACTATAGATGGGAGTGAAATTCCATGAATTGAAAGAAAAATTGAAATATTCAGTTTTCATGTATGAATAAAAATTCACTCTATTGGAAAGGTATTCTCTAAATATCATTCGGGGTCTTGATTGAAAAATCAATCATTTTTACTAAGGATAGTATCCATGTTAACAAATAGAATTAGCTTCCCATTAATTCAAATGTTTTGAGAATTTTTTTTTCTGATAGGGTAGAAATGGGGTTCTTTATGATCATGTGTACTTTGAAAATATGAAGAAGAAGTTTTCCAGAGGGGAAGAAATTGGTAATAATCAAACAAATAAATATGAAGGTAAGAAAATCCAATTTTTAGTTTAAGGGAAGTGTGGGAAAACGAACCCTGGTGAATGACTTAAAAAACATGGAAATAATTTTCAATGTGTTAAGTTTGGACTTATGTCCTGAGAATTAAATGAAAAATATATTAAAACTAAATCTTATAATAATATTGTAACGTATTTTAATTGTTGTTAGATAGGGAATTATGAAAATACCTACCTAAATAACAATATAAATGATGGAATGTAGACATATTATAAGTATAAAGATGCAGTGAAATCCTTTATAATTATATAAACAAATTCTAGGCTTTCCAATGAAGTGGTATTAGGTAGATTTTTTGGTTACTTGGATTTTTTTAACGTCTTTTTAATATGGGGTCTAATGATTCTGTTATTTTTGATGAATTTTCTGATAAATTGGAAATTTTACATCATGAAATGAAATTAAAACTTGTGGTAAAAAACAAGGGGAAATATTAAGTCAACACAGTATTATAATAATGTTTCTGTATTTGTATGTTCAAATTCATTACCTGCCAACCTTATTGATTTACCCCTATTAGAGTTTGATGTTATTATGGGTATGGATTGGGTATCTTTTTACCATGATATGATTTATTTCAGAGAAAAATAATTTTTTTTTCAAAAATATTTTTTGTTTGTATACGTGAATCAAACCATAACATTGATAAGGTATTTGGAAGTTGAGATACTGTTGAAAGATAGAAATAACAGTTACCTTGGACATATTATTGGCAAAATAAATGGTTTAAATTAATAATGTTTCTATGGTAAATAAATACATTGAAGCTTTTATTTATGAGTTTAATAGTGTAATACCTAATCAAGAAGTTTAATTTACTATTGACTTAGTTCTTGTTGATAATCTAATTTCTAACCCCCTAATTGAATGGCTCATGTTTAATTTATTCTATTGAAAACGTATTTTTAATATTTTCTTGATAAAGTATTCATTCTTCCTAGAGCATCACCATGGGGTTCTCATGTTTTCTTTATTTAATTGAAATATGGTTCCAATATACTTTGATTTTATTATAGATATTGGAATAACACTAATGTTAATAATAAGAATATGTTTCATTATATCATTGACTTATTTGATTATCTCCAGGGAGCCCAATATTTTTCAATGATTGGCATGCGATCTGGGTACCATTATCTTAATTTGAATGAAGGTTACAAAATTAAAACAACATTCCATACTATATATGGTAATTATGATTATTTATTATGACATTTGGTTTAGAAAATGATCTTACTATATTCATGGATCTTATGAATAGAATATTACGTTATTATTTTGATAGGTTTATTATTGTTTTTATTGATGATATTTTTTTCAAAAAGTTATTAGGATCAATAAAATCATTTAAGGATTGACTTGAAAACTCTCCCTTATAATAATTTATACATAAAATTTAGAAAATGTGATTTCTGTCATTGTAATAGATTTCTTTTCTTAAGAATATTGTAAATAAAGATGTCATAATGGTTTATCCTTATAGAATAATATTGTTTCATTAATTTCCATGACCTAAAAATGTTACTTATATTCTTATTTTTCATGGATTATCAAGTTATTAAAAATGTTTTTGTAAAAACATTACAAGATTACTTATCCCACTAAATAAGTAAACATGAAAAGGGGTCAAATTTATTTGAATAGAATACTATAAAGTTTTTTAAATAACTGAATAGAATATTAATAAATTCTCCATTTTTAGTCTTACCTTCCGAAAAGGTGATTTTTTCATCCACTGTGATGTTTCATTGAAGGGACTTTGTTGTGTGTAGATAAAGAATGATTGGGTAATTTCTTAAGCTTCAATAAAACACAATATTCAAAAATTAAATTATCCTACACATGATCTTGAATTAGAATCTATAGTTTTCTATTAAAAAATTAGGAGACATCATTTATATGGATGTAAATATGAAACATATACTAAGCATAAAGGAATGAAGTATATATTCACTCAGGATGAATTGAACAGGAGGCAGAGAAGATGAATTGAACTGATAAAGTATTTTTATTGCACAATCAATTACTATCCTAGAAGAGAAAAAAAATGATAAAGATACCTTGAGTTGAAAACAACATACTAAATTAACCATGTTACCATTATAAAATTACCCATTTATTGATGATTTAATGAATTTTGGATTAGAAGATGTTGGTGATGGAAATTTGTCTATTTTGTTTCAGTTGTCAGTGTAAACGTCTCTCTCAACCATTATTTTGAAATCATAGATAATAGAACATAAGTAAAAAAAAGTTATAAATTGATAAAAAATGAAATTACCAGAATTTGACATTGATAAACATAGAGTCTTGAGATTTGAAAAGAGATTATGTGTGCCTTTTAATTCCATGATGATGAAGGAATTGTTTAGAAAAGCTCACAGTTCACAATTTTTAAGTATTCTTGGAAGAACTAATATATATAAAGACCATCGAGAGTATTATTTGTGAGATGGAATGAAAAGAGATATTTCTAATTTTACCATGAAATTATGGACTTTTCAGTAGGTTAAATTAGATCAAAAAATACCAAAGGGGATGCTTTAGCCATTTCCAGTACCAAATATGAAATGGGAATATATATCCATAGAAATCATGATAGGACTACAAAATACTCTTCAATGTAACAATGTGATTTGGTTTATTGTTGATAGGCGGACTAAATGTTCACACTTCCTTCCTATTCAAGACTCTATTTATGTAGATCACCTTTATTGGCTGTACCTTGAAGATATTATAAGGTTTCATAGAGTTCCAATATCCATTGTATCTGCATAAGAACCTAGGTTCACTGCTAACTTTGGTAAAGGTCTTAATATTCCACTGGGAACTAAATTAAATTCTAGTACATTATTTCAACCTCAATATAATGGAAAGACCGACAAAAAAATTTATTAATTGGAGGATATTAATCATACTTGTTCAATGGATTACCAATGAAGTTTGAATCAACATCTTTATTTAGATGTGTTTTATTATAATAACAGTTCTCATTTAAGTATACAGATGGACCCTTTTGAAGCATTATATGTTATGCGGTGTTGAATTCAAACACTATGTGATGAATTTGGGGAAATGAATATAATGGTACAATAATTAGTAGAGTAAGTAGTTGAGAAATTGAAGATGATCCATCAACACATGGGGACAACAAAAAGAATTAAGAAAAGTTATGTAGATAATAGTAGAAAAGACTTTTCTTTCAAGATAGGTGATCAAGTTTTTCTTATAATATCACATTAGAAATGTGTTATGTGATTTATTAAAAAATTTAAGCTACTTCCAGAGTATGTTAGGATTTATGAAATCTAGAATAATGTTAGACCAGTTTTCTACTGAGTAGCTCTACATCTGAGTTTATCTTAGGTATATATTATTTTAATGTTTGAATATTGAGAAAGATTATTCTAGATTCATCTCACAATTTGATCCCAAAATTATTTCAACCGAAAAAAACCTCTCTTATGAAGAGACACCTGTTCATATTCTAGATCATATAGAGAACGTATTGAGGAATAAATTAATATGCCAGGTTTAGTTTTTTTGGAGAAATAACATGGTTAAAAAAGAAATATTATAATCTAAAAATTATAAGAGGGAAAGGTATCCTAACTTGTTTAATAGGTAAATAAAAATTTCTAGGATGAAATTTCTAAAAGGTGGGTATAATATAACAACCCAAGTACATATAAAATAATTTTTTTCTTCCTAAAATTAAATAGTAAAATTTATTATTGTTGTATAATGAAATAAGTGGTATTTATATAAATATATGAATCTATATAAATTGAATAGTATCCTCACCAATGATAGTATATTTAAATTTTATGAAAATTATACATAAGAAATATGATATATTTATATCATAGAATAAGTAAAAAAATGTTTTGAGAATGATTAATTGGGTGTTTGAATTTTTATTACATTAATTTTTATTTACAATTTTATAGTCAATATAATTGTTTAAAAAAATATATTTTTATAAAATATATTTGTATATTAATATTTTGTTTTTTATAATTATAAGAAAATTTTATGAGACCATATCTAATTTTTCTATGTGTTATAAAATTTGATATAATTTTGAAACTGGTAATTTTTAAAAAAGGATTATTCTAATTAAAAAATAAATTGCACACATTTGGAAATATATTTTCATAACATATAGTTCATTTTTGAATTATACACATCTATAAATGTTTGGGGTGAATTTTTGGTTTTTTTTAAAATAGTTGAATTTTTGTGAATAGTGAAATACATTAATTTACGGTATACATATTATAAGATAAATACACTCTCAGTTGTATAATTTCTTATTTAAATGCCATAATATCATACTATACATAATTATTTAAATATATTAAGTGATAATTTTTAAAATATTATTAATATTGAGCTAAAATATTGAACTAATGAATAAAATATTCAAAAAACACCCCTATACTCCACTTTAAATACAACCCCTCACCGCTTATTCCCATCGCACCTCAAATCATGGTATATTAAATAATTTTTATCCTATTACATTATTAATACTCTTCCCCACATCCAATAAATTCTTATATCAATAGAAGGATGAATAGAAAGGCCTTATGGAGGTTCTCAACGAGAAGAATTCAAGAGGTAAAATCCTCTTTCTTTTCATTTTATTTTCCTTTTAATTTCTTCATTTTTTATTATTCTATCATATCCTACCCAATTAAAAGTAGAATGAGAAAAATATAATTATATATTTATATATATTCAAAAACTTTATCATGGTTATTGAAATATTCATCAATAAACTCTTTTTATTCTCCCTTTAATTCTAAAAATGAGAACATCGTCTGTGGTGCATCGGTTCACCTCCATCGTGTATGATACATTTTCATTTTCCATTAAATACATAAGGACTGATAATAAAACCATTAATGTGGTTAAATTATATTTTATTATATATTATAAGTTATATAATGTTATGGAACAAATGTGTAAACCTGATATTATTGAAAATGAATAGAGTTTATGATGTTGTAAAATCCTTCAAATTAAATTAAATCATTTTCATTAACATTTTATCTAATAAATAATCATCATATCAGAAAAAAATTGACATATGATATCATTTAAAATTAAGTAATCATATAAACAAAAATAAATTACACTCTTGATGTTTTCCCCCATTTTAAATGATTTTCCATAATGAACAAACCAAGGAAACCATGAAATTAAGGCACTGAAAACAATGAAAATAACAAAATAATATTGATAAATGGTAGGAAAGATGATATAAAAAGAGAATATAAGATATTATAAATATGAATATAGTTATTTAATATATTAATTACACTCTTTAAACCATTATAAAAAAATGTTTTAATACATTTTAGTTAAGAAAAATGTGAGGTAATTGACTTTTCTTGAAAATATTTTTTAAATGGCTATTTTTACAAATTTCAAAAAGAATTTTATTATGATTCATTTATAAATATATTCTTATAATGTTATGGTTATTGGTAATTTATTATAATAATGGGTGGGACAAATATCTTCCCACAATGTATTTGGTATTTTTATATTGGAGGTCGATTGTATGGTTACACAACGTTGTAGCTTCCAGGGTTACATTGTAAGGTATTCATAAGGGTTAAACAATATGGTTTCCATGAGGGTTAAAAATAATATGGTATCCATGAGGGTTATAATATTAATTTATTAATCCCTTAAGTTACTTTAATGTTTATGTTTTCTATATTTATGAAAATATCTTGTTTTCACATAGTATATATATAATAATTTATAGCTATGGAGTATGTATTTTTGAAAATTATAGCATATGTTTATAAGTATTCATAGACTAACGGTTCCATTATTTTATATACCTTACTATTATTTTTGTTCTCATATAATATTTTAGTAATTTTCTCTCATGTTTTAAAAATGGGAAAGAGAATAGAAGAATCCAAGATGAATTTTGTGAAGATTTGTTATTAAAATATTTCATTTTTATTAAAAACATTTCTATTAAGGATGAAATTGACATTATTTAAATAATAACCAATTTCTATCATTATGGTTTAATATTTTAAATTAATGTATTAATTCTCTAAAACTATAAACCGAAATGATTTTTGGTATTATAAGAATGTGATTTATAAAAGTATAACGACCCATACTTTACATACATTGTTAATAATTCAAAATTGAAGCACACTTATTACAACATATGACAAAACCACAAATGACCGTATAGGTATAGTGTCTTTAGAAACTGGGAAACATAAACAACTGGTTCATAAATCTTCTACAGTGTCTCCCATTTATTTAATCATATCTAGGGTCCCTTTTAGCATATTCTACTTAATACCCATCTTCCTGACCTGGGGAAAAGAAAACATAAAAGGGTGAGCTCAAATGCTCAGCAAGGGCAAATAAAGGAAATTAAAATCATATCATATCTTTTTGAAAATCATAACCTGCAAAAGAGATCATAATATCTTAACATGGAACAAATCATAGAAGTGAAAATGAGATCCCCATAATCATAACATGAAACTTGAAACTTTGTGGCATGCACACATAATCATGGAAAATCATTTCTTGTTAGTCATGACTCATTGCCAAGACTATCTTAGTGGACAAAGTCCCTTTCTGAACCGAGTCACCCTCATTCCAGTCATGTTTCACTGAACCGGTATCACCTACCGTTCCAGCCATGTCTATCTCATGAGATATAAAATCTTTACCCAATTCATTGGAGGGAGATATAGGTCCCACCAATCTTATAATGAATCCTTTCTTATGTGTGCCACATAATCATAAACCATACATCATAGCGTAACCCATGTAATAAAAATGGGATTCTTAAACAACATGACATCATAAAACAATTCATATAAGATAAAGGAATTCATAAAAATATTTCCATCACAACATAATCAAACCAATGTAATAATTGGGATAAAAACAGAACCCTTTTATTATCTTAGATGGAAAATAATTTTTATAAAATACTTGAACTCCATTCTTGAGGAAAATATCCTTTCTACTTCAAAAACACTTTTCCTTTCTTAACATGTCATACGAATTTAAAATAAAAGAAGTTGATTAAAAATAAACTTGAAAACTTTTAAAGGAATCTTCTTGGAAATAATGTTTTAAAAATCCATTCATGCTGTATAAGTTAAAAAAACATTCTCCTCATACTTTTGTCAGAAAAGTCAAAAAGTACCTCGTATGAAAAACGACAAAAGATTCATTTCATATCATTTACTAAAAACTCACCAAAGGGAAAAATAGTTTTTTAAAAATTGTAGGTGGATGTAAATAATATTACATATGAGGGAACATGGATGTGGATGATAAAATACACCCCAGTAAATACTTACGAATATGAAAATCTCGGATAAAAATGAGAATTGCAAAATTATCTCTTACCTTAGGTCGGATTTGCTTTGTACGTGTCCGATGCTTCTGTATAATGGTTTAAATAATGTTATTGACTTATTACAGAATCATACATATTGATATGATATCATATATGGTCATATTCTTAGCTTCTTGTTAGTAATATTTCATTGTTACTTGTTACTCGGGTCTTTATTGCCTTTTGTTCTTATGCGTGATTTGCCGAATAAATTCTTATTCTTCTTTTAAGGTTATAGATACCTTATATCTAGAATGGTATTAGTGTAACATATATCATATTTATTCATTCAATTCATTTATATAATTACTATGTAATGATGATCATGTAGAACGAGTCGCATCACATCGTGGAGACGTTATTCCGTACGTACGCACGAGTGATGATATTGTTTCTATGATCGTGGAATTGTATTGGAGTATATATATATTATTTCAGTATCAATATTACTTTATAATAATCATAAATAGTTACTCATTACACCATTATACCCATCCTTGTAAGGTGGTGGTGGAAAATAGATTACACCATGGCGTGGAGACGGTATTCCGTACGTACGCACGCGCGGTGATTTCATTTTTCCGTAGGATGGATAGAAGGAGAATTAGGGTTGTTTCATATTTATAATAACATACCAGTATGTAATTAATACTTATGTAATTACTTTATCATGAAACAACTAAAGAAGAAGAAGTTGAAGAAGAAAGAAATTGAAAAGATCGGTAATGGATATTACCTCTTCTTTGGAACGCCTGTTTGAATCCTCCACATAGGGTACTAAGATTGGTCTTTGAAGAAGACCAGGACCTCTAGGATTATTCTAGGGAAGTGGAGAGGAGAAAATGGAAGGGGTTGGCCGAGCTTGAGTGCTCAAATTGGTGTGAGGAGGAGGGAGAGGAGGTTCCCTTTTATAAGGGAGGAGAGGGGCACCTTAGGAATATCTCAAAATATTATTTTATATTAAAGTCAAAATCGGTTTATAATGGTTCCAAAGGGTCTTATTTCGAAGCTAAAGTGGGGATGGGTCGAAATCCTATCAACCAATATGATTTAGACAAGTTTAGGGTATTATTTTATCATTATCAATTAGATTTAACTCTATGTTAAATAATTTAACTTTTACCATGTCTTTTTGTTTTCTTTCACTATATGGTTAATACACTTACTATAACATGCCAAACGAACCCCAAATTGTTTATTATTAATATATATATCTTTATATAAATCATTTGTCCGAACCATAGATTTTTAGGAATAAAATAACAATTAATAATATAATATTTGATTTAAAAACTATTTTGTGTCAATTTTGACACTATTTGATATATGATTTTTGTGAAAGTCATAACAGAATTATATGTTCGAACCATGTTTATTAAATAAACACTAATATATCATAGTAACCTTGAAAATTAGTGTAATTCACAATAAGTATAAAATTATATTTATTTTTGTGTTTATAACATCAATTATGTCAATATTTCATAAAATAGATAATTACTGCATCATCGTTGTGTCATAATTAAATTAAATTATATAATGTCTAAAAATTATAAATAATATACCATTATGTAGGAAATCGTTTTATATTTCTAATGAATATTTATTGTCGAATTTATCTTATGCATAACCCCATATTAAAAATGATTTACTTATTAAACATTGATTTTAACTATTTTAACCCTTCTTTAAATAAATTAATAATAAATGTCCAAATCTAACTCAAGTGGGCCTAAATGGTAATATTTTAGCCATAAGGTTGTTTTTGGTCGAATTACACTTATCCAATAGCATTAGGACATGTGTTAGGGTAATAGTAATATCATATTTCCCCTTAGTTACCCTATTTACTATTAACCGCGATAAAAAAAAGTAAACAGTTACTATTCACCAAAAAATTATTTTTATCTCATTGAACCACATTTTACATACTGATATCAACCATGTCTGTCGGATTTTCGAAATTCCATTCACAGAAGAGGTAAAATTAAGTTTTATGCAAAATTCAGTTTTTAACCAACCACTTAGTGGTTTCACTATTCATCAAAAATTGAATGTTTTCAGAAAAATACCAAAATTTATCCCTAGGCTAATTTCGGTATTCCGAATCCAAAAATGATGTCCATTTTGAAAAATAAAATTTATAAAATTTCAAAAAGTGGTTCTTACTATTCATAATGGCTAGTTTTAATAATATTTTAATAGCATATCGTTGTTTAGTGAAACTCGGTATTGCGTACGACGCAAGCTATCGAGGAAGGGAGCGATTGCGTGTAAAGTAAGCCAAGCATGTGTGTAGTGAAAGATTCCTTTGAACAACATATTGCTCATAAAAATCTCGGGTGTTACATTCTACCCCCATTAAAAAGAATTTCGCCCTCGAAATTCGTCACTTTGTAACAAACAGATGAGGATACTTCTCCCTCATCATATCCTCAAGCTCCCATGTAGCTTCTTCTAATTGGTGGTTACTCCATAAAACTTTCACCAATCGAGTGGTCTGGTTTCGTAGGACTTTTTTCGCTACGATCCAGAATCTCTATCGGTTGTTCTTCATAAGAAAGATCTTGCTCCAGCGGTACAACTTCTGAGCTGAGTACATGTGAAGGATCAGGTATGTACTTTCTCAGGAGAGATACATGGAACACATCGTGAACTTGAGAGAGATTCGGTGGAAGCGCCAATCGGTAAGCTACCATTCCAACACGATCCAGTATTTTGAAAGGACCGATATATCTAGGGCTCGACTTCCCCTTCTTTCCAAATCTCATAACCCTCTTCCAGGGAGATATTCGTAAGAACACTTTATCACCCACTTCAAACTCTAGGTCTTTTCTTTGGTTGTCGGCATAACTTTTCTGTCGACTCTGAGCTGCTCTTATGTGTTGTTGAATAGATCTGACCTTTTCTTGCCATTTCATCAACGAGATCAGGTCCTAATAGCTTTCTTTCCCCAACTTCATCCCAGCAAGTTGGAGTCCTGCATTTCTTTCCATAGAGAGCTTCATAAGGAGCCATCTAAATACTGGAGTGAAAGATATTATTATAAGAAAATTCCACCAAAGGTAGGTGTTGATCCCAACCTCCTTTGAAATCCATAGAGAAAGCTCTCAACATATCTTCTAGGGTTTGAATTTTTCTCTCAGACTGACCGTCTGTCTGGGGATGATAAGCAGTGCTGAAACTCAACTCTGTATCCAGAGTATGCTGAAGACTTCACCAGAACTTCGAGGTAAATCTCGGATCCCGATCAGATATAATAGAAAGTGGTACTCCATGCAATCTTACCACTTCCTTTACATATATCCTGGCATGCTGATATAGAGAGAAATCCTCTCTAATAGCAATGAAGTGTGCAGACTTTTTAAGACGATCAACTGTGACCCAAATAGCATTATTGCCTTTGGATGTTTTAGGAAGTCCTGTGACAAAGTCCATAGTGATGTTTTCCCATTTCCATTCGGGTATGGGTAATGGTTGTAACATCCCCTTAGACTTCTGTCTCTCAGCTTTAACTTGTTGACAAACCAATCATCGAGAGACATATTCAACAACATCATTTTTCATGTCATCCCACCAGAAGTACTCTTTCAGGTCCCTATACATCTTCGTGCTTCCAGGATGAATAGAGAATGATGAACTATGAGCCTCATCCAGCAGCTCCTTCTTTAATTCGGGGATGGGAGGAACACAAACCTGATTCCTGAACTTTATTATCCCATCACAATCAAGGTTAAATTCAGGAACATTTCTCACCTTCTTTTGTAACTCGACATATTCTTTCTATGCCTCTTTAATCTTCACATGTATTGATGGTTGAATATTCATTTAAGAAAGATAAGATTTTTCCTCTTCCATTATAAATCCAAGATCCATCCTTTGTAAATACATAAATATTGGATCTTTTGTGATCCTCATCATGGATAAACTAGCATGGTCTTGTCGACTTAATGCATCTGCCACCTTGTTTGCTTTCCCAGGGTGGTAATGGATTGAGCAGTCGTAATCCTTAATCAGCTCCAACCATCTTCTCTGACGCATATTCAACTCCTTTTGTGTGAAAATATACTTTAAACTTTTATGATCAGTATAAATATCACACCTTTCACCATAAAGGTACTACCTCCAAATCTTTAATGCAAAGATTACCGCAGCCAACTCCAAATCATGTGTTGGGTAATTTTTCTCATGGATTTTCAACTGCCGTGAGTCATAAGCTATAACCATATCATTTTTCATAAGAACACACCCCAATCCCTTCTTGGATGCATCACTGTAGATAACAAACCTTTCTCCACTACAAAGCAGTGTGAGCACAGGTGCACTGGATAACCTTCTTTTCACCTCCTTGAAATTCTCTTCACATTACTCTGTCCAAACAAACTTAACTCCTTTCCGAGTCAACTTGGTGAGTGGATTAGATAATTGTGAAAAATCTTTTACGAAACATCGATAATATCCAGCCAAACCAAGAAAACATTGGATCTCAGTTACTGTTGTTGGTCTTGACCATCATTCGATAACCTCTGTTTTTGCTGGATCCACAGATATCCCCTCTTTTGAGATTATTTGACCCAAAATGCAACTTTTTGAAGCCAAAATTCACACTTGGTAAATTTGGCATAAAGCTTCTCCTTTCTCAAGGTCTTCAATATAATTCTCAAGTGATCTTCATGCACTTCCTTGCTCTTTGAATAGACAAGAATATCGTCTATAAAGACTACCACAAATTGATCAAGATAGCCTATAAAGACTCTATTCATTAGATCCATGAAGATAGCAGGGGCATTAGTAAGACCAAATGGCATCACTATAAATTTATAGTGTTCATACCATGTACGGAAAGCCGTCTTTGGTATATCCTCCATTTTGACCCTTAATTGATGATACCCTGAACGAAGATCAATCTTGGAAAAGTATTGATCTCCGCGTAGTTGGTCAAATAAGTCATCAATGCATGGGAGAGGATATTTTTTCTTGATAGTGATCTTGTTATGTTCTCGATAATCAATGCAGAGTCTCATTGATCCATCTTTATTCTTAACAAATAGAATAGGTGCTCCCCAAGGTAACGCACTAGGGCGTATGAATCCCTTATCAAGATTCTCTTGGAGTTGCTTCTTCAATTCCTGCAACTCAATTGGGGCCATTCTATAAGGTGTCTTTGCAATAGGCAAAGCACCCGGTACGAGTTCTATTGAAAACTCAACTTAACGATTTGGTGGAAGACCCGGTAATTCCTCCGGAAAGACATCATCAAACTCCCGTACGATGGGATACTCTTAATCGTAAGTTTCTCACCAACCATTTGAGATAAATAACCTTCATTTAGTGGAATCAAGACCCATAAGATGGAAGGAATTTCCACTGGAAGGTTATATTCATCCTTGCATTGATTGATGATCGTAGATTGATCTGGAATATGAAATGTGAATTCCCTTCATTGGCAATTGATATGAGCTCCATGTAGAGAAAGCCAATCCATGCCAAGAATCACATCAAATTCCACTAAAGGAAGGATAACAAGATTTGCAGGAAGCACTTTCCCACAAACTTCGATCGGAGAAGAATTATAAACTTTTGATGTGACTATTGTGCCATTAGGTGTTGTCACAGCTAACTCAACATCTAATTTTTGAGGTAATACGGTGATACCCTTAGAAAAATTTTCAGAAATAAAAGATTGGGTGGATCCAGAATCAAATAAAACATTTTCTACTTTAGAGTGGATGGTAAGTGTACCTTTCACCACTTCGTTATCGTACTCCACATCGCTGATAGAAATTGCATGTGACTTTCCTTTGTCTTTAGCCTTAAGATTTTGTTGACGTCAACCATCATCATCAACCCTTGGATTTGGGCATTGATTGGCATAATGCCCCATCTCCTTGCACTTGAAACATTGAAGTGTAGTAGGTTCATTCTGTGTATCCCTTCCTTTGTTTACATCATTAGACATCTTATTCCCATTATCACGGCATTCAAATGTCCGATGACCTTCCTTTCCACATTTGAAACATTTACTTGTCCCATTAAGACAACTCCCTCCATGTTTCTTTCCACACTTTGAGCATAAGGGAAATCTCATATTCTTTTCAGTGTTCTCTTTAGATTTTCCTTTGAATTCCATCTTCCTCTTCTTATCAAAACCATGTGACTGATGGGTTACTCCAATCTCTATCTCGACTTTGAGAGCACATCGAACGATTTCCTCGTAGCTGTTGAAGTCCCTTATGGCTAACGCCCTTCAAAGACTTGGTTTTAAGCCACTAAAGAATCGATCGATCTTACTCTCAGGTTGGATAATAATACCAGAAGCGTACCTTGCAAGTCTTGTAAAATTTGCTTCATAGGTACCAACAGATTCATCATCCCTTTGCTTCATTTCAAGAAACTCTTTCTCCATCTTTGTTTGGAAAATACGAGGGAAGTACTTATTAAAAAATAAGTTCTTGAACTCGTCCCATTCCATAGACTCAATTTAATCCCTTTTCCTCGTATTCTTAATAAGATTCCACCATTGATCAGCATCTCCTTACAAACGATACACTGCTAGGATGGCTTTATCATGTTCAGAACATTGAAGAACTGAAAATATCTTTTCAGTAGTACTAATCCATTGTTCATCAACTAATGGATCAGTAGACCCACTGAAAGAAGGTGGACGCTGCCTCATGAAGGATTCAATAGAATGTTGCTCCTTCCTTTGCTCGTTTGGATGTCCTGCATGATTCATAGCTTGAGAAAGTTGTGTGAGCATGGCTACAAGATTTTGCATTCCAGCTCCCATATCGTTTGGTTGCTCAGGGGGACAATCATTGCATTGCCCATCGCATTCCGCATTAACACGGTTCCTTCAGGTTCCAGTCATTGACTAAAACGAAGAAGAATAGTGTGAGGAACACTAATTATAATAGGAAAACCACATAATCAAGGATAAAATTTCACACTAAGGTCTTATCCTAGGGTATTCATGGCCATTTCTAAAACACTAAGATTGTGTTCTATGCTTAGACTTATCCTTAGGGTTCTTACTAATGCTTTCACATCCTAGTTTCCAAAGGTTGACTATAACTTTCCTCTGATACCAACTATAACGACCCATACTTTACATACATTGTTAATACTTCAAAATTGAAGCACACTTATTACAACATATGACAAAACCACAAAGGACCGTATAGGTATAGTGTCTTTAGAAACTGGGAAACATAAACAACTGGTTCATAAATCTTCTACAGTGTCTCCTATTTATTTCATCATATCTAGGGTCCCTTTTAGGATATTCTACTTAATGTCCATCTTCCAAACCAGGGGAAAAGAAAACATAAAAGGGTGAGCTCAAATTCTCAGCAAGGTCAAATAAAGGAAATAAAAATCATATCATATCTTTTTGAAAATCATAACCTGCAAAAGGGATCATAATATCTTAACATGGAACAAATCATAGAAGTGAAAATGAGATCCCCATAATCATAACATGAAACTTGAAACTTTGTGGCATGCACACATAATCATGGAAAATTATTTCTTGTTAGTCAAGACTCATTGCCAAGACTATCTTAGTGGACAAAGTCCCTTTCTGAACCGAGTCACCCTCGTTCCAGTCATGTTTCACTAAACAGGTATAACCTACCGTTCCTGCCATGTCTATCTCATGAGATATAAAATCTTTACCCAATGCATTGGAGGGAGATATAGGTCCCACCCATCTTATAATGAATCCTTTCTTATGTGTGCCACATAATGATAAACCATACATCATAGCGTAACCCATGTAATAAAAATGGGATTCTTAAACAACATGACATCATAAAACAATTCATATAAGATAAAGGAATTCATAAAAATATTTCCATCACAACATAATCAAACCAATGTAATAATAGGGATAAAAACAGAACCCTTTTATTATCTTAGATGGAAAATAATTTTGATAAAATACTTGAACTCCATTCTTGAGGAAAATATCCTTTCTACTTTAAAAACAGTTTTCCTTTCTTAACATGTCATACGACTTTAAAATAAAAGAAGTTGATTAAAAATAAACTTGAAAACTTGTAAAGTAAGATTCTTGGAAATAATGTTTTAAAAATCTATTCATGCCGTATAAGTTAAAAAAACATTCTTCTCGTACTTTTGTCAGAAAAGTCAAAAAGTACCTCGTACGAAAAATGACAAAAGATTCATTTCATATCTTTTACTAAAAACTCACCAAAGGGTAAAATAGGTTTTTAAAAAATTGTAGGTGGATGTAAATAATATTACATATTGAGGGAACATGGATGTCGATGATAAAATACACCCCAGTAAATACATACGAATATGCAAATCTCGGATAAAAATGAGAATTGCAAAATTATCCCTTACCTTATGTCCGATTTACTTTGTACGTGTCCGAAGCTCCTGTATAATGGTTTAAATAATGTTATTGACTTATTCCAGAATCATACATATTGATATGATATCATATATGGTTATATTCTTAGCTTCTCGTTAGTAATATTTCATTGTTACTTGTTACTCGGGTCTTTATTGCCTTTTGTTATTATGCGTGATTTGCCGAATAAATTCTTATTCTTCTTTTAAGGTTATAGATACATTATATCCAGAATGGTATTAGTGTAACATATATCATATTTATTCATTCAATTCATTTATATAACTACTATGAAATGATGATCATGTAGAACGAGTCGCATCATATCGTGGAGACGGTATTCCGTACGTACGCACGAGTGATGATATCATTTCTATGATCGTGGAATTGTATTGGAGTATATATATATTATTTCAGTATCAATATTAATTTATAATAATAAAAAATAGTCACTCATTACACCATTATACCCATCCTTGTATGGTTGTGGTGGAAAATAGATTGCACCACGGCGTGGAGACGGTATTCCGTACGTACGCACGCGCGGTGATTTCATTTTTCCGTAGGATGGATAGAAGGCGAATTAGGGTTGTTTCATATTTATAATAAAATATCAGTATGTAAGTAATACTGATGTTATTACTTTATCCTGAAACAACTAAATAAGAAGAAGTTGAAGTAGAAAGAAATTGAAAAGATCGGTAATGGATATTACCTCTTCTTTGGAACGCCTCTTTGAATCCTCCACTTAGGGAACTAAGATTGGTCTTTGAAGAAGACCAGGACCTCTAGGATTATTCTAGGGAAGTGGAGTGGAGAAAATGGCAGGGTTTGGCCGAGATTTAGTGCTCAAATTGGTGTGAGTAGGAGGGGGAGGAGGTGCCCTTTTATAAGGGAGGAGAGGGGCACCTTAGGAATATCTCAAAATATTATTTTATATTAAAGTCAAAATCGGTTTATAATGGTTCCAAAGGGTCTTATTTAGAATCTAAAGTGGGTATGGGTCGAAATCCTATAAAACAAAAGGATTTAGACAAGTTTAGGGTATTATTGTAACCTTATCAATTAGATTTAAATCTAAGTTAAATAATTTAACTTTTACCATTTCTTTTTGTTTTCTTTCACTATATGGTTAATACACTTACAATAACCTGCCAAACGAACCCCAAATTGTTTATTATTAATATATATATCCTTATATAAGTCATTTTGCCCTAACCTTATATTCTTAGGAATAAAATAACAATTAATAATATAATATTTGATTTAAAAACTATTTTGTGTCAATTTTGACACTATTTGATATATGATTTTTGTAAAAGTCATAACAGAATTATATGTTCGAACCAAGTTGATTAAATCAACAATAATATATCATAGTAAACTAGAAAATTAGTGGAATTCATAAAAAGTATAAAATTACATTTATTTTGGTGTTTATAACTTCAATTATGTCAATATTTCATAAATAAGATAATTACTGTATCATCGTTGTGTCATAATTAAATTAAATTATTTAATGTCTAAAAATTATAAATAAAATACCATTATGTAGGAAATCTTTTTATCTTTCTAATGAATATTTATTTTCTAATTTATATTATGCATAACCCCATATTAAAAATGATTTACTTATTAAACTTTGATTTTTACTATTTTAACCCTTCTTTAAATAAATTAATAATAAATGTCCTAATCTAACTCAAGTGGGCCTAAATGGTCATATTTTATTCATAAGGTTGTTTTTGGTCGAATTACACTTATCCAATAGAATTAGGACATGTGTTAGGGTAATAGTAATATCATATTTACCCTTAGTTGCCCTATTTACTATTAACCGTAGTAAAAAAAAGTAAAAAGTTACTATTCACCAAAAAATTATTTTTATCTCATTGAACCACATTTTATTTATTGATATCAACCGTGTATGTCGGATTTTCAAAATTCCATTCACAGAAGCGGTAAAATTAAGTTTTATGCAAAATTCAGTTTTTAACCTACCACTTAGTGGTTTCACTATTCATCAAAAATTGAAAGATTTCAGAAAAATACCAAAATTTCACCCTAGGCTAATTTCGGTATTCCGAATCCAAAAATGAAGTCCATTTTGAAAAATAAAATTTATAAAATTTCAAAAAGTGGTTATTACTATTCATAATGGCTAGTTTTAATAATATTTTAATAGCATATCGTTGTTTATTGAAACTCGGTATTGTGTACGATGCAAGCTATCGAGGAAGGTCGCGATTGCGTGTAAAGTAAGCCAAACAAGTGTTTAGTGAAAGATTCCTTTGAACAAAATATTACTCATAAAAATCTCGGGTGTTACAAAATGAATATTTATGATTATATAATTTTTATGGCTGGGTCATTATAGTTTGTATCAAAGCACAGTTTAGATAACCATTGGGGCTATAATTATGTCAATAGAACACCAAAATATTGTATTTAACTTCTAGTAATTTTTAAAAAATATCTCATTTAATTATTACCATGTTTCTTCATCTATGTTATATCTGTTCAGAATGGTTATCCATGGATGAAATGGGGAACATAAAGTATGAAGGGACTAAAATGACTATCTTTCTAAATCTGCATCCCAGAAAAGTGGATATTTTAACTGAGTAGTTTGTGATTGTAATTTTTTATTTAACACATGGTATAAATTGTGATGGAATCCATGAAAGGGAACAACTAGAGCTACCACAAAAGAACATGAAGATAGTTGAACATTTATTAGGCAACACCATCATACTTTCAGTGGACCCTCTGACCTATTGGTGGATAAATGGTGGATTAAATCCCTTGAAAAGATATCTGATTTCATGGGTGTTCAAATAATAAAAAATTTATTCTTACCAATTTTCATTTTTTATGTGAAGTTGAAAATTAGTGTTCAATAATCAAGAATATCGGGAAAATGAAGAGATAGATTCCTTGGAATGGGATTATTTTAAGAACTTGTTTCTTAAAAATATGCTCCTAAGGTTGTTCGACATAGAATGTAAAAGAAAATCCTTGAATTCAAATAAAAGTAGTAAGATTCTATGGATTTGTATGAATAAAACTTTACGTAATTAGCATGGTAAGCTCCAAATATTATTCTGGGTATCGATATAAAATAAATTGTTTTTACATGGGATTGAATGAAAGATATCCAAGAGAATTTTCATACCATTAATTATATTGTATGAGAAACTTGTTCAATGTGATGAGAGAGTATAAATGGAGTTTTTTTAGGATCATGCATTCCTTTAAAATAAGAATAAGATGTGTTCTAGATGGAAAGTAATGAGTAAGAATCAATTAAAGAAATATGAAGGTAATAATATCCAATTTTATGTTAGTGTAATGTTTGGAAAATATTTCTATTGGTAATTCCTTAATAAATAATATAAGTGTTTCTAATATGATATGTTCGAGTATATGCCCCAAAATTACAATGAAAATAATCTTAAATTTAATTCTAGTAAAAAAAACTATAATGTTTTTTATATGTGGTGAGAAGAGTCATTAAAAAAATATATGCCCAAATACAAATAATAATTTTGGAAGGTGGAAATATTATAATTAGAAAGGTGAAGTAAAATCTGTTGTGACTACGTCTGTAGATTTTGGGTCATCCAATGAAGTGGTATCATGTAATATTCATGTTTACTAATATTTTTCTAATGTTTTTTTTGATAATGAGTCTACACATTGATGATGTTTTTTAATTTTCAAAAAATTATGAGGATAAAGAAAAAAATTTAAGAATTTTATTGCAAACTCTCATAGGAAAGAAGTAATACAGAAATTTTTACAAATATGAATTTTGGTTGCAATAGATGTTATTTCTTTGGAACACTGTAAAAAATTATGACATAATGCTTGATCCCATAAAAAATTTGGTTTATGAATGGACAAGAACTAAAAATGTTATATATATTTTTATGTTTCTAGGATTAGTAGGTTATTACCAACATTTTGTTAAATGAATTTCATGGTTATCTATCCTGATAAAAAAGATAAGATAAAAATGGGTTACATTTATTTAGACAAAATAATGTGTTTTTTGTTTTTAGGAACTAAAAATAAGATTATTGAATTATACAATTTTATCCATATTTTCCTAAAATGGTTATTCTTTCATCTGTAGTGATGCTTCATTGAAGGGGCTTGGTTGCATTCTAATATAGAATGATCAAGTAATTAATTATGACTCAAGACCACTAAAACCGCATGAATTAAATTATCCCAAAAATGATCTATAATTATAACCATTGAGTTTTTCTTCAAAAAATTTGATACAATATATATATGGATATAAAATGTGAAATATATACTGATTATAAAAGTTTGAATTATGTATTCAATTTTAAGGAATTCAACATGTGGAAGAGAAGATGTCCTGAACTAATAAAGTATTATTAGGGTATAATCAACTACTATCCTAGAAAATCAATCAATGATGTAGATTCCTTGAGTGGAAGACATCATGATACATTAACCATGTTATATATGGAACTTTACCACTTGATTAATGATTTTTTTAATTTTTGGTTTAGAAGTTGTAGCTGTTAGAAATTACTCAATTTTGTTTCACGTGTTAATATAGTTTTCTCTCTTAGAAACAATAAAGAAAGCATAATAGGAAGATCATGAGTTATAGAAAAATATTGAATCGATTAGAAAGGGAATGTTACTAGAATTTACATTGATAAATATTGTTTCTTGAGATTTGGAAAGAGATAATTTGTGTCTTATGACTCCCAACTGAGGAAATAATGTTAATTGAAGCTCACAGATCTCCATTTTCAGTTCATCCTAGAATCAATAAGATGTACATAAAACATAATAAGTATTACTGGTGGGATGGAATGGAAAGATATATCATTTATTTAAAAATGAAATTCTTCACTTGTCATCGAGTTAATGAAAATAGACAACTACAATATGGGTTGCTTCAGGGTTTAGCAATTAGGAATTGGAAATGGAAAAATATATCCATGAACATCGTGTGAGGAATAAAAATGAATCCTATAGGTAACAATGAAATTTGGGATATTGTTGACTGGAATATTAAATGTTTACATTTCCTTCATAGTTGAGACTCTATTTATCTAGATTAGGTCTCTTGAATATTCTTTAATTATATTTATAGGTTTCATGGATTTCCTTAATCCATTGTATTTGATTAAGATCACATGTTCATTTTTAAATTTTGAAAAGGAATTTAAAAGTAATTGGGAAATGAATTAAATTTCAGCATAGCCTTTCATCCTCAATCTTACAAATAGGCTGACTAAAAAAATTATAAGTTGGATTGTATTATTTTACCTTGTTCAATAAATTACCACGTAACTTGGAATCATCATCTATATTTATTTGATTTTTCTTATAATAAATATGTTTATTCTAGTATAAAGATTTAATTTTGGTTACATTATATAGAAATATGTTTCCAAATCCATAAATTTGGGATGAAGTCAAGGAAAGGAAGATGGAGTGACCCAAATTAGTAGAAGATGAATATAAGAAATTGAATATGATACAACAAAAAATGAGTAAAACTCATAGAGGGAAGAAAATTTATATATATAACAAGACGAATGACTTTTATTTTGAGTTAGGTGATCATATTTTTCTTATAATCTCTCATTGGAACTATTTTATGTGTTTTTCTAAGAAATGAAATGTATGTTTATGTTTTATTGTACCTTATGATATTCTAAAGAAAGATTAACAGGTTTTCTACCAAGTAGCTTTCCCTCCGAGTTTATCTCAAGTAAACAATGTCATTATGTTAGGATGTGAATAAAGTATGAGGTAGATTCATCTCATGTTTTGAGACCAGAAGTATTTCTTCTGGAAGGGAACCTTGCTTTTGAAGAGAAAATTTCTCATATTCTTAATTGTAGAGAGCATGTATCGAAGAATAAGGTAATCTACCGGGTTAAGTTATTGTGGAGAAACCAAATTATTGAAGAAGTGAATTGAGAATCTGAAAATGTGATAAAGGAAAGGATTCATAACTTCTTCAATAAAAGAAAAAAAATTTCTAGAACAAAATTTCCAAAAGGTGGGGAGAATGTAACAACTTATGTACCTATAAAATAAATTTTTTATCCAAAATTAAATAGTAAAATTCACTATAATTGAATATAAAAATATGTGATATTTATTTAAATTATGTAATCTAAACAAATACAATAGTAACCTCACCTATGAGAATATAAATTATGTTTTTGTTTCTTATAAGTGAAAATGTGATATATTAATGTCAGAGAATAAGTAAATAGTTTTTTTTTTGAAATTTATAAATTAAGTGTTTGTTTTTTTAATAATTATAAATATTTATTTAAAATAATATAATTTATATAATTATTTAAAAAATAATATATTTTCTTAAAATACATTTATAAATTAATATTTTTGTCTCATTACTATGAGATAATTTTATTATTCCTTAATTGAATTTTAGAAGTGTTATCAAATCACAAATAATTTTAGAATTTGTATTTGTCAAATAAAATATTTTATTAATTAAAAATTAAATTTATCATTTTTAAAAATATACTTTCATAAAAAAGAGTTCATTTGTAAATTCTACATGTCGAATAAATTTTAGGATGGATTTTTGGGATTTTTTGTAAATAGTTGATTTTTTTGAATAGTGAAATACAATAATTTATTGTAAATATAAATTACTAGTTAATTACACTATACCTTGAGTTATTTCTTATTTATTCATCATAATATCTTACACACCATTATTAATTAAATATATTTAGTGATAATTGTAAAACAAGTCATAGTTGTGAGCCAAAATATTAAACTAATATATAAAATATTTAAAAAACACCCCTCCCCTCCACTATAAATACCACCACTCGCCACATATTCTTCTAAAACCTCAAATCCATGTAGCTTGTTAAATGTATATAAAATGACTTTCCCAAGCCTTTTCCCAACATCCAAAAATTTTGTTATCACCAAAAGGCCAAAAACAAGGGACTTAAGGAGGTTCTAAATGAGGATAATTCAAGAGGTAAAATCCTATTTCTTTTTCTTTTATTTTCCTTTTAATTTATTTTCAATTATTATTGTCACATAACCTCTCTTTATCAATGTGGAATTAATACTATATAATAGTTTATATACTGTAATTATATCTTTTTTATGGAAATGTTTGTCATCAAACTTCATCTCCTACCTTTTATTCTAAAAATGAGAATAGAATCCGTGATTTGTCGAGTTACAACCATTCTAGATGTCACACTTTCATTTTACATTTCTTACTTAAATGTTAGTAATAAAATAATTAGTATGGGTAAATGTAATTTTATTATACATATTATAAGTTATATAATTTTCTGGAACCAATATATATACACGGTATCAAATAAAATGACATGAGTGCATGATGGTCCTAAAAATCGCTAAAATAAATTAAATCATTTTCATTAATGTTTTATTAATCATCATATTGGTAAAAAAATATGGAATCATTCAAAATGATAGAAAAATATTGACGAATTTTCATTCCACTTTTGGAGTTTTTCATTCACTTGAAAAGAAAATATATAAATAACCAGTTGTGGATACCATGAAATAAATGCACCCAAAACAATTAAAATAACAAAATATTATTGATAAATGAGTGGAAATATGTTACAAAAATATAATATAAACTGTTATAAATATTAATATAGTTTTTTAAAACCATAATTACACTCTTTAATCCACTATAAACAATCTTTAAATATGTTTGTAGTATGCAAAACTTATGTTAAGGTAATTTTCATTAGAAATTCTCTTTTAAATTTCAATTTTTGCAACATTCATAATAAATGTTTTTTATGATTCAAGTATTAATGAATTATGATTTGGTTATAGTTCTTGGGTATTTTTCATTTTCAATATTGGGACTAATATCTCTCTATAACACATTGGGTTTGCTTATGTCGGAGGTCGACTGTATTGTTACTCCAAGTGTAACTACAATTGTTACACCACAAGGTAACCAAGAGGGTTACATTATAAAGTAGTCATGAGGGTTACTATATAAGGTATCCCTGATGGTTAAAAGTAATATGATAACCATAAGGGTTAAAATATTGATTAACTAATTCCCCATGATAGAATAATTTTTATTCTTTTTATGTTTTTTGGAAATATCTTTTTTCACAATTTAAGTATAAGACACTTTAAGGGTAAGAATTATTTCTTTGTAAAAATGATTTAATTTTTTTATATGTATTAATGTACTAATGGATCCTTTCATTTATGTCCCTTATCAATCTTTTTTTTCTCATCCCATGTTTGGAAAATAATTTTCACAGGGATTAAGGATGGGTATGAGGTAATAAAAAGGCAAGCTAAATGTTGTGAATATTTCTCAAGAAAATATTTCATGTTTTATTAAAAACATATGTATTGTGGTAGAAATGGATGGTATTTTAGAAGAAACCACTTTGTATTATTATGGGTTAATATGTATTAATTATTTACTAATCCTCTAAAACTCTAAACTGAAAAGATCTTTGGGAATTTCTAAAAGTGAATTCAAAAAGAATTTACTAGATTATGTATTGTTTAAGACCGAGTATTTTTTGGTTTCCAATTAGTTCACTAGATATATATATTGAGTTTAATGAAGACTTTGTTACTTCTAAAAATATAATTTCAAAACCCCGATATAAAATAACTCAAGTAGAACTTTTTTAATTGAAAACTATGCTACATTTTTTTCTAGAGAAACAATTGATTAATAGTAGAACATCACCATATGGAGATCCTATTTTATTTGATTAAATATAAACAAGGTGGAATGATACTTTGTATTGATTATATATCCCAGAATAACATCACTATTACAACCAAGTATCATTTACCTTAAATAATTGTTTTTTATCAGATCTGGGAGTGTTGTATTTTTTGATGATTGATATCAAGTTAGTAGAACATCAATTAAAGGTAAATGAAGAATATTTTTTCAAGATAAAATATCAGACTAGATATGGCCATTATTAGTTTTAGTTATTCCATTTAGGACATCTAATTAACTATTTGTTTTCATAAATCTTATGAATTGTATTTTCTATGACTATTTCAATAAGTTAATAGTTGTTTTTATTAATGTTATGTTTATATATTCTAAAATTCATAAATATCTTGAATGATACATAAGTATCAATTTGAAAATCTAAAAATAACATAAGTTATGTTTAAAATTTAGTAACAGTGAATTCTAGTTACAAGGGTATTCTTTTCCTGGGAATATTTTTTTTAATTATGGCATATATGTTGAACCTAATAAAAATAATGATGTTAAAGATATAAAAATTTCTAACAATTCCATGAAGATTTGTATATTTATAAGTTTGGTGGGATAAAATTATTACTTTTCAAAAAAATTTCATGGTTATATAGCCCACTGACTATGTTAACTAAAATTGAGTTAAATTCATTTAGATAAATGTGTATGATTACTATTTACAAAAACTGAAAATAGGATTGGTGAGGATCTAGTTTTGGACCTACCTGCTATAAATAGTTAATTTTTCATCAATATTTAATCTTCATTGAATCAACGTGGTTTTGTTCTGATGTAGAATGATTAAGTAATTTCATTTCTCTTGGTCAAATGAAACCACTAGTGTTAATTTTTTACATATGATGTAGAATAAAATATAATGGTTTTATATTTGATAATTTTGATACATCAATTATGTGGATTAAAGTGTAAAATTTATTCTAATCACAGAAGTTTAAAATATATATTCACTCATAAGGACTAGTAATATGAGGTTGTGAATATTGATAGAAATGATTAAAGATTATGACTGTATGATTATTTACCATCCAAGGAAAAGAAATTATCCCATGCATTGAGTCATAATGATAATACTATATTAACCAGGTTATGTTTTGAACATAACCCATTTGATAACAATTTTATGAATTTTTTCCAATAAATTTTCGAAGTTGGAAATTCCTCATCTTTGTTATAGGTGTCAGTACAATCATTTATATTCGAAAAAATAAATGATAATCAGAAGGAGGATCATATTTTATAGTAAAATTTAGTATACGTTGGAAAGTGTGAGTTTATAGGTACTAATATTGATTAAAAAGGTGTTATTATATTTAAAAAAAATTATTTTTGACTTTTGATTCCAATTTAAAGAGATAATTATTGATTTATATTCATAGTTCCTCATTTTGTATTCATCTAGAAACAAATAATATATATAGAGACCTTTAGGATTATTACTGTTTGGGTTGGATGAAGATTTCTATTTTTTATTTTACCAAGAAATATTTTACTTTTTAACACGTTAAACGAGAAATAAAATTTCCAAAGGGGTTACTTTGGATTTTTATAATTTCATAATGGAAGTGAAATAATATATCCATAGATTTCATGGTGGGATTATCAAAGGTGTATTGAGTTAATAATGTTATTAGTGTTATTCTTGATCAACTAACTAAATATTCTCATTTACATCCCATTCAAGACACTGTGAATTAACATAAACTATATTTACTGGAAAAAGTACACAGAAAATCAATACAAATTACTGGAGGAAAGAACATTAATTCTAGGTAGTAAATCATGTTTTTCTCAATGTATCTCTATAGAAAATTATAACACATTTTGGTACAAAACAGATGATAATACTGTTTTCCATTAGAATAGATGAAATTATGGATAAAGAGGGATCAATTTATTACTTAATAGCATTTCCTATGATATTATCTTAGGTACATGATGTACTTCATGATTCATTCTTATAAAAATATGTGTCAAATGTATCTCATGTTTTTAAACCCGAATTATTTTAGATGGAAAAATAGTTTTTGTAAATCGAATATCATTTTCTTATTTTTGACTATAGATATCATGTGTTGTAGACATGGTGATTCACTTTGTTAAGTTTTTTGTAGAAAACCCAAATGATTGAATAAAATCATGTGAATTAGAAAACACCATGTGGTAAATATATCTCCACTTATTTAAATAATAAATTAAATTTCAAGGATGCAATTTATAAAAATGGTTGAAGAATGTAATAACTCAGATAATTAAAACATAAACAATTTTCATGTCTTATTAACATTCATTAATAATATTTTATAGATTTATATTCACTATAATAATATTATGTAATTTTTCACTCAAAAATAAAAATATTTATTTCAAACCTAATTGAGTTTTCATGAATTAAATGATTTTATTTTAAACCCATATTTCAATATTATAGATATTATTTAATTTTTGACTCATAAATACCTAATTATTTGAAATTTATTTTTTCATTATTTTCTAAAAAGAATCTTTTTTAAATGAATAGAGAAAAATACTGATTTTTGTTAGAAACTAGATTTCCTTTTATGGCATTTACAACATTAATTTTAAATTGTAATTTGTTTTAAAATTAAAATATTAAAATATTATTAAAATAATAAAATTATTATCTTTGGAATTATTTTTATTTTTGGATTTGGTAAAAAAAGTATACTTTAAAAGGCTTCATTCTGAAAAATGACTTTATCATGTTTATGTGTTCAATTTAAAATTAAACGGAGGAACTTGTGGAAATTAAATCATGAAAAATTGATTCAATATTTTTAATCATGTGGTGATAATTGGTTAAATAGTCCCCCTTTTAATTTTTAGTCATTATGAATAGTAAGCAAAATAAATATTTATTACAAACACAAAGGTTAAATGAGTTATTTAAGGATTATACAATTATTATAAAGAATATTATTCAGTAAAAAACATTATTTATTTCATTTTCTAAGTATATTTCATCTAAAACCATTAAAATATCAAAAATATGACCTTTTTCATTTTAAATTTTATTTATATTATTATATTATTTTAAGTAAAGAGAAATACAATATGTCACTCTCTGGATTTTAAATAACCATTATATGTTCAAATAGGGATAAATAAAGTTATAAATTAATATTAAATATTATTTTTATAATAATTAATTCTTCATGTTATGGTAATTCATTTCCAATTTTTAGTTATTATATAATAATCCTAAATGTTTATGCAATGTCGGCACAATGCTTGATGAAGAAGTATAGAAATCTAGTAAATGAATTTAAAAAATATAAAATTAATATTTAAAAGGTTATTTATAGTTTTGTATGAATATTTTAGATCAAAATTCCATATTATATGTTTATAAATTTTTTATATTTTAATTACACTATCATCTTTATTACATTAAATTCAACATAGATGAATTGTTCAAAAAATGAAATTTATGATGTTTTATAATAAAAATTAATTTATTAAAAGATTATAAATTCATAAACCTCCAATTTTTATTCAAATTAATGGGATTTGGTTGAAAATATCAACCTTTTACCATAAACATGGATATTTATTCTTTTATACTAACTTTATTTATTTCTAAAGTGTAAAAAACATTTGATATTTCTGGAATTGTCAAAAAGGTGAACAGTGGGTAAAATAAAGTGGTAATGGTAAAACCATGATATAAACATGTTAAATAAAATTATATCATTTTATTTAAACCCATAATAATATTATATTTTAATTATATTAATTCATATCCACTTTAACCTGAAAAATATATTATATTAATTTATTATTTTGTGAAATTATGAAAACTACCCTCCCCTTACTTAAAAAGGTAACCTCTTATCCTCTCTTCATCACACCATTTAAGATATCTATCTCATAAAAAATAAATTAATAAAATATCTAACTATGTTATCAAGATCTTATTTTGTTAATAATAATAACCTAAGAGGGCTTAAGGTGTAATATAAATGAGGTTGTTTGGAGAAGTGGTATAGATTTTTAACATAATGTTTTATATTAATTTCCTATTACACCTCTGTAAAATATTCATAAAAATTTATAAAATAATTTCACTAATATATTACACATAGATATATGTTTCTTAATGTAATGACCTCTATCCACCCCCTTCATCTTTTAAATGGAAAATGAATCCATCATTCATGTGAATGACGCACTACCGCCTCATGAACCGAAGTAATACATTTTTCATTATAACCAAATATTGATGTATATAATGATATATATATATATATCATATTAATGAAATTTTTATCATATTATAATCTTAATATATCATCTATATTCTTACAATTCCATTTATTGATGAATGATAGCATCGTTCGTCCGTATGTGTGGATTACCAACTCTACGAAGCTATGTGATCAATTTTTCTTGACCATATAACATTTCTAATATATATAATTGTATTTAAAGATATTATATTATTTTTATTCTAAAATAATAAATTTTTAATGAAAATTTAATACTTACTTTATTTCCGTCATGTTCATTGAAAAATGTATATGCTAGTTATGTGTATGTATGACCTACCATCTTCATGATGTTAACCTAGTTTATTTTTCATAAACCTACTTAACGAATGGATATAAAATTGACATTAATATATAAAAATGATAATTACTTAATATTATAATTATTTAGATGATTTATTAATTACTAATTTTATATCAACCTACTGAAGTATTATTCAACATATGAGTTGCATATAATCAAAACATATTTTGTGAACGTAATTGATTATTTAATTAATTATAATATACTAATAAATATAATTAAAGAGACAACAAACTTTAAAATGATTTTTAAGAAATTATATAATTACCTTATGTTTATTATTTAGAAAAATATATAACGTATGAGATGATTCAGACTCAAGGTAAGGGACACAATACAATTAAAACACTATTTAAATATTTTAAATATGTATTTTCTAATTATTTTTCTTCTTTCTATTTATTCATAAAAATATTATAATATGTATTTATTGGATATAAAATAATTATAATGTGTATTATATGTCTATTTTTCCTTTTTTTAATGGAATTTGAAATGATTTTTTTCATATTTTATATAGAATATTTTGACTTTCTTAAAAAAATAAACAAATAATATTCCATTTTAACATATATAAGATCAAAATAATTCCCCTTATGAAAAACATTATTTGATGGTTGATTTCCATTATAGTCATTAATGGTTTCTTCAATTAAAATTTTTCCTCACCTTTGTTCTGGGAATTTGAGTTTTGTAAATTATGTTATAAATGTAAGGGATATGTCAATATAAAAAAAATTATGGGTTCAAAATAATATTTTTATGAGGTTGATGATTTAAAAGGAAGATTTTATGTGTTTTATACATGTTACGGTCCCCATAAATTGTTCATAATAATGGGTGATACTGATATAACTCATGATAATCGGTGATTCAGATATATCACTATAATGCTTGGGGTAATGATTATATTCTCTATATAATTATACAAGAATTTGGATGTAATAGTTATTCCAATTGTAAGTGTTATTGAAATGGTTCTATGGATATATAATATAGAACAACTTATATGAATTTTCTATTCCTAATAATCATTTTTCATCAAAACCATCTTATTTCAAAAGGTAAGGAAATGATACTTTATTTTAATGGAAGGATTATTCCATTTAAGTGTAAATAGGAATATTTTTAATAATATGTTTTCATGGTTTCCCATATTTTCTAATAAACCATCATTATTTTTTTAAATTACATTTCCTTATAAAGTGTATTATGAAAAACTATTTGAAATAAAGTTGATTTCTTGTGTAAATAAAAAAAAATATTTAAGATCAATGATTATTATATTAATGTAAAAGTCCCATTTTGATTTTATGGTTGTTTAATTGACTAATGGGGTTGTTTGTTATTATTTTATGCCCCTTTTAGTAATTTTTGTGCTCATCTATTGTTTCCAAATGTTTTTCAATGGTTTTAAGGATGATTAGGAATAATGAAAAAGTCAATTTGTAAATCCTAATGATTTTTTCTAAAAAGGTAATTTGATTTAATTTAAAATTATTGTATTTTGGGAGATGTGGAAACATAAATGAGGTGTCCAAACAAAAACAAACAGCTTTTTTATATAACATTTATGACATAATTATCTATGATAATAAACCAAAAAATATGTTTTGTAATGAAATAAAATTAACTGTTGCTTAAAAATTAAATTTTATATTGAATAAGGATCAGGCCCTTATAATATATATTGGAGGAAAGGTTTAGATAATCATAGTGGCTCAAATTATGGATGTAAATAAACAAAATATATAATAATTTATGGTTACCAATATATATAATTTGAATATTTCATTGTTGCTTCGTCTAATCCATCTTTGTTCATAATAGTTCTCTACGTAGGATATAGATAAGCTGATATAAGAAGGCGCCTAGACAAAAATATCTTTCCAAGTCAGCTACATGGAATGGTTGGAAGTAAAACTAAGATTGCTTTCTCCATGATGACATAGTTGAAATGATCTATAAATATTTTTGGTATCCATGTGGGAGAGAAACAATGTTCACCATAGTGAAAAGTATCTATAGTAAAGAATTTTATGAAATTAAACCCATTATAATTTAGTGGATAATTTAACTTTATGATATCTAAACAATGAATAAAATCCTTCGAAAAGATATTCAAAGTCAGGGGTTGTTTAAATAATCAAAATTTTACTCTTTTATTTATCAATTTTAATGTGATGCTAATAAATTGTGGTCAATGGATAAGAATACTAGAGAAAAATATGATATTGATACTACAAAATGGAGCCAAAATAAATATATTTTCCTTGAGAAATAATCTCATATGGTTGTTAGACTTAGGATTGAAAATAAATTCTATGAATTGTCTAAAAAGGAGGAAATTCAATCATCATGTATGATGTAATATTTTATATATTGGGAAGGTTCAAACTAAATTTTATATGGGATCCCGATATTAAAACTAATCATTTTTACTCTATATTGATGCTAATATTTCAAAGTTAATTGACTTCCCATGAATTCAAAAGTTACCTGAAACTTGTTTTATGTGTCAAGATGGTATAAATAGGGTTTCTCCATGGTCATTTATTCCATTAAAATATGATAAAGTAATTATCAATATGTCAGTCAATGGGGAAACATCCATCAATGAAATGAGATGGTAATTAGATAACATTTCCATATATTTATAAGTGTTGTAACAAGTACCTAGAAAATGTTTTATAAAATATGTTCTTTTATGTAGAATTCTTGGATTTCTGTAATTTTACATAATAAATCCGTAAAAATAATGAAATTGTTATGTTAAAATTATTTAATAGTAATGAGATGGTTCATTATGTGAGTATTTCTCTATGTATAGGAAGATATCATATAAATCATCAAGGTTACACAGCAAAAAAGTGTTTCTAAATCCATTAAAACTACATTGGAAGAAGTGGTACCATAAAATGATATGGTGTCAAGAATATGACATGTTTAGTTATATTATACTAATTATTTTTTTGATTCAAGGTTAATACACTATTTTATTTCAATGAAATTTTCTTATAAAAATGAAATTTCATGTCATGAAATGAAGTTATATCTTTTATTAAAAATAAAAGGGGTAAAATTATGTATATAGAAAATTATAAGAATATTCATAATGTTTTTTTAGAAATACATTACATTAAAACATTTTTTATTTCCACTTGTAGAGTTAAATTCCATTCTGGGTATCAATTAGGTTTTAATTTACTAGACAAACATAGATAATGGAGTTAAAGATGTTGTTTTTTAGAATGAGTTTCAGTTTTTATACAAGAATGAATTAATATATTTGATAACATATCATGATGTTGAGAAACTATTAAATGTTGTAATGGAATGTTATCCTACACATATTATTGGGAAGATTAAGATAATTCATATCAGTTATTTCCTTATCATGAATGAATATGTACTTATATTTCAAGATTATTTGTCTGGTATTATACCTCATAGAAAATTTTAGTATAATGATGCCTTAGTTAGTGAAGATAATCCTATTTAAAAATACCTCTTATCTAATGAATAAATTATAAATTTTGTACTTTTAAAAAAATATTTAATTGTTGTTAGATAAAGGTTTCATTCCTCCATGAAATTAACCATGGCGTTCTCTTATTTTATTTATTAAAAAAATTTGGTTCAATGAAAAATTTATTTTATTATAGATCCTTGAATAATATCAATGTTAATAAAAATTATCTTTTTCTTCATATTAGTGATTTTTTATAAAATTATTGAAGATTACAATTTTTTAGAAAATTAATCTCAGGATAGTACACCATCCATTGAAGTTGAAGGAGAAACGGATTCTAAATATATCTTTTCAGACTAGATATGAGAATCCTGATTTTTTTTCTACTCCATTTAGGTTTTCAAATGAAATAACTATATTCATAGATCTTATGAACTATGTTTTCCATGAATATTTATATAAAATTGTACTTTATTTCATTAATAATATATTTTTATATTCTAAAATTTATTAGAATCATAAAAGACAAATAAATAGTTTTTTTCAAACCATGAATGAAATTAAGATTTGTAGAATATTTATTAAGTGTGAATTTTGGTTGAAATATATTTTATTCCACACATATATTTTCTATAAATATGGAATAACTATTGACCCTAATAAAACTAAAGTTGTTAAGGAATGTCCAAGACCAACAAATTTCATAGATATTTTTAATATTCTTGGATTATTGGGAAACTAACGATGGTTTTTTGAAAATATATCATGGTTATATAGACACAAAATAAGTTAAATTGAAATGAGTTTAATTCATATTGAAAAAAGTGTTTGATGATTTTTATAGGAACTGATATGATGATAGGTGAACGATCTAGCCACGGATCTTACGACTACAAATTGTGAATGTTTTATCTATAATCATGCTTAAATAAAGGTCCATGGTTAGATTTTGATATAGAATAATAAATTAATTTCATAGGAATCACATCAATTTAAAACTATGATATTAAATTATCCTCTATATGATATGGGATTAGTTTTTATGGTTTTTCATTAAAATATTAGAGGCAACATTTATATAGAGTAGATTGGGATATATATATACATATACTGGTCACAAAAGTATGGAGTATATGTTCACTAATATAAGATTTATTTGAGGTATATTAGATTTTTGGAATTCATTAATGATTATGACTGCATAATTGATTGACTTTTTAAAAAATAAGACAAGGTAGTTGATAGTTTTGGTCAAAAAACTATAGATACACTAAACATGTCAAATTTTGAGCATTTACATTTTGTTAATGATTTTATGAATTATAACCTAGAATTTGTGCATGTGGGAACTTACTTAGATGTTTTAGGTGAGGGTACAATCATCTATATCTGAAATAATTAAGTTGGCTCCGAATGAGGTCACCGTTTAGAACATCAACCAGATTTGACATTGATACATAATGTGTTCCATGTGTCAAAACTTTAGAATCATATTTATGGGGGGAAATGGTTAATGGTGTGGAGGCTATAATATCATGTTACTTTTCTTATCTTATCCTATTTCCTTTAGTTATTGGTACCTAGTATTTCAGTGGAATTTTTGGATTTCAACTATCTATTAGAAAATTACACATCGTGTAATGGGATTACAAGCCTTGTATTTTTTTCCAAGGGATGTCGTGAGGAATTTACAATGCAAGAAAGGTTACACACTCTTTAATTGGGATTCATAATGTGTAACATAAGAATCATTTTTAATTAAAAATGTTATGACTTTTTTAGTATAAGTAGCCTTTATGGATTACACGATGAGAGATAGGGTTACACACTATGTACTTATCGAGGAAGGTGGTCTTAGGCTTGCTTCATATTGGCCATTAATTTAATTTAATTGCATCCCCATCCCCTAACAACCAAGAGGCTCATATTAGAAATTTTTGGGAGCCTCATCCTCATTTTTATCATTCGTTTGGAGATTGGTCATCATGATTATGGTTTTTCGTCTATCTAGGTGACTGAATCTCCTCACATATGGTTTCTATCTTTCTATACTTCTTAATATTATTATAAACCATCCTGAAATTGATCATTAAAAACTCTATTTATTTATATACTGGTTCTAGGCTATGTTCCTAGGTATTTCATGCCTTCATTCTTCATTGGGGAGTCCTAATATGGGTGTTGATAATTCGATTTTGTGTTTTAAAGACAGGTGGTTCTATTTGATATTTCCCATGTAATAGAAACCTTGATTGGATTTATTTTTTTAAAATTAATTCAATTTATTTATAAAAATTAATCTTTTAATGATTTGATTATGAAATTTGACATGGAATTGATTTCGAGAAAAAACCCAAAATTACAATGGAATTAGAATAGGGGGTTTAATTGTGAAAATGAATAAATTGATGAAACGTTTTGATAATTTTTTGGGAAAAACTGATTAAATTTAAATAATAAAAATATATAAATGTTTTTGTATTTTAAATGCATGAACTCATAAATTCTCTTTGTTATGGTTTTTAAATTGAATTGGCATATTGAAACTAAAAATTTTTATATATAATTATAAGTGATGTTTTATTTGAAAAGAGAAAAATGGAACATTTTTTATTGATTGATTGAGTATATAAAATACTTGATAATTAGGGATTATTTGAGATAATAAATATAGGATATTGATCCATAGAAATGGATTGATGAAGAAAAATCAAAGAAAAACCTGAGTTCGGAATGATTTATCCCAATAGGACGTTGATGAGTCTAAATTGGCCTAAGACAGATGGATTTGTGCACAAATGTTTACCCATTATTACTAATTTGAGTAGTGTGAGGTTCTAATATCAAGAAACTAGCATAATACATGGTATATGACCATCGTATTTGTTTTTTGATTACATACACCATTGATTATAAAATTTAAATTTCTTTTCAAAATTAATAGTATAAATGATTTTATATAAATTTTTATTTTATTATTTTTTTAAATGTTTTCCATCTATTGAAATGGAAGGACATTTTTTTAAATGTGATGATGATATATCGTCCACTTCCCTATTTTATTTTAATTGAAATAATTCTTCCATTATTATTATGGAATCTATTATTGAACACTTGGTGAAACACTATTGGGATTTATATATTACACCACACCTTTTCCTTTGAGTGAGTTTTTATGTTGTTATTCTATGTATAATAAAATGTAAAGTTCCACTTGATGGTGGTATATTCTATTGACCCTTTGGTATATGATGTGACGCTGGTGATTAGTGTAGCTATGGACCACTTATTATACAAAGTTTTGAGACTTTTAATTATTTCATGATTATTGTTTGGATTTTGATTTCTGTTGATTTGTTTATCTATCTACTTGGGTAATATTTTACCTGTTTGACTTGTTATACATTCTAATTTATGAGTGTTTATATAATGACTTTTAATCATTTTTATTTTGTTTCTTATGAATAATTAATTCCCTCTTTGATCTTGTATGATGTTAGGTTCTAGTCTTCAACACAAGGAGATATAGGTTTACCTTTGGGGCATGTTAGAGATGGTTTATTTATCAGCATACCAGGTAATCATGGCTGGTTCATGACACATCATAAACTAATAAATTCAATGAATTTCTCTACTAGTAGACAGTGTTTCTATTTTATATAAAAAACTACTTAAATAATAATAATTCTTTAATATCTCCCATAAATTATTTCAAAAACATTATACTTCTAAACATGTCACATGTCATACATTTCTTTATAACATAGGGAATGAAAACATGAGAAAGGGTTGAGCCTAAATTCTCATTATGGGAAATACATAATTGAAGTAAAAATTGAATAAAAAATATCATATATTTTATTTCATGAATAGTTAAACAACCTGAATCCATAATAAACAATAAATTGGGGGAATTTTATATGAATGAAAATTAATGACAATATGTATTTTATTTATAATAATCACAAACTGATGGAAGAAATAATTTTATATATAAAAAAACTAATGTCAAGGCCTTGTTCCAACAAATATTACATGTTATTGAGAAAATTGTGGATATCAATTTCTGAATTGGGAAAACATTCACTAAATACTAAAACCGATTTTGTCTCACGAGTCCTTTCAATTCATAGAGGGGATATATAATTTAGGTCCCCACTAATGACTTGTTTAAGTATAATCCAATCACCATAATATTCAACAAAACATTTCATACCATTCCCAAATGAACCTCTTACTCAATAAAAATTTGTCTTCTAGTAAATATTAAATTCGAAAATCAAAATACTTAATCAACCTATGTTAGTTTCCAATAATAATAAATAATTTAAATACTTTTCCTAATTCCAATTAAAGGTATAACATGATCATAACCCATAACGTGGAAAAAAATTAGGTCGTTAAATAATATATAGTCAACTTGACAATGGTCATCCGTATTGGAATGATAATATAACATATGTCAATAATTTTCCCCATAACAATAGAATATCAAAATTTCTTGGTGAAAAATATCTGATCTCTGTTATATAAAATGTAAATTTCACACTATATAGATGAATGTGTAAACTACTAAGAATAAACTGGTATAACATGATCATAAGATGATTGGAGAAAAAATATGGATGGTTTTAACAAACATACGCCAAAAAGTGAGAAATATTTATTAAAGGGTTTATGTGATGGAAATATATATCCATAAAAAATATTGATAAAATACTACATAATATAATAAAATGGAATAATATACCCACCTAATATGATATAATATAAATGAATGATCATAACTTCAAGAATAAATATTTCGTTACTGTGAATCCTCACGAAAGGGTGAACAACGGAATCAATAGTCACATGAATAAGATGAAATCATCTAGTCATTAAATCCAATGAAATAAACTGTGTTTGAAAAATATAAATCCATTGGAATAAAATTCACTATACAAATAAATCATAGTGCATAAATTGTATTACGTCTCAATAAATGAAAATTAAGAATAAGGAAACCATTAAACCACTAGAAACTATTATATCAAAACCCCTTGAGAGAGAGGACTTGTTATTAAATATGAAATAAAATTTTTAATATGTAATTCATGATATTATATATAAAATATCACGTATATACACATTTCAAATGAAATTAGGTTTATAATTCATACCAGGACTCGAATGGAGGAATTTCTGTAAAAAATTCTTACCTATTGTTATTACTTCCTAAAAAATAAATTAATATCCTGTATTAAAAAAATATAAACCTTAATCAATCTAAAAAATATACTCATATATATTTTTATATATACTATTAACAATTAATCCTTCTGTACAATAATCCTACTAGTTTTCCACATTGTTTTTTTATATTTTGGATTTTTTATACAAGTTTCATAATAGCGGTTTCTATGTTCATCATTCATTAAAAGTCCATAACATCAATATCAATAAAATTTATATTTTGGATTATTTATAATTATTTATATTTTTTAAAATTACATTCATTAGTGTTTTAATCTTTATCCTGGAATATAAAATCTATACAATGCATGTTTTATTGATTCTATATTATTGAAGTGTGTTCTCTTAATTAATATATTAAATATTCATATAAAATCTCAAAAAATAACTATTTAAACATTTATATCATATTATGCTGGTAATTAGGTTCCCATATTCATTCATTCTATAATTTTATATTATTGATCAATTATGTTGTTAAAGCAACCCAAAGAATGAATAAATTATGATTTAATGAATTATTATAAGGTGGTTTATTAATAATATAATTTTAAATTAAGTATAATGATATTATTTATTATTTATTATTTTTATATTTCAAAATTTTTATGAAATATAAGAATAAATAAATTATATGAAAACATTCAAAATATTAATAAAATATTATCCTCTCAGCGCTCTTATTTTAAAAGATTAAATTGATGATGATTAATTGTTGATCATATCATTAATAGGTCCAATAATTTTTTATTATAGAACTAGAATGATATAATGAAAACTATCTTTATCATTTCATAACATCCATAGATCCAACCTTGCAAGATAAAAAATGAAAACAAAATGTGTTACATCATGGCAGTGGTAGTCTGCACAATGCAAGAACAACATTGTTATTTTGTCTTAATAGATGGGTTATATAAATAAATAATTATAATAACCTACATATTTATAATTTAAAGTATATTATTGACACTAATATCATTATATTAGTGTTTCTAGGATAAATGTTTAAAATTATAATCAATTACATAACTATCTAGTTGATAATAGTCGCAACAGGGACTTTTATTTTCCATGGATGTCTCCTGGAATTGGAACTGATTAAATTAACTATGGGTGAAAATGGTATTATATTCCTAGGATAGGGTTCTAGTAAGACTAAAATCAATAATTTTCATAGATAAATTATAATGTGAGGTGAGTCTTTACGTGGTGAAGGTGTAACACATTTATATGTAAAATAAATAGATGTTTTAGAACATACCCCTAAATTTACAATAATATAATTATACTATTAGAGATTAAAATTCCATAAAATGGAAAAAAGAGGAGAGGAAAACATGTTTGGATTAAAGAACTCCTCAATCACTCATTATTTAGACAAACTGGAGTGACTTAATGCTTGTTCTTATCTTTTTTACTTTAAAAAAACTTTCTCTTACCTTGATAATTAATTTATGACCATAGTAATTAATTTCAATGAAAAAAGATTAAAATTAAAAACTTTTAAAATTTTGATAATTCTAATTTACATTATGAAAATATTTTTTTAAATGATAGATTGAAAAGATAATTTAAATATAAACTCCCTTAATTGTGTAAAAATAGTTTTTAGAGAAATAATGTTTCTAATATTTATAAATATATATATAATATCAAATGAATTTAGGATACTAATTTTAAGCACAAAAATTGTTTTATTGTAACAAAAATAAATTCTCTGAGGTGTTGAAGGAAATCCAAAACCGATTCTCACATGAAATATACATGATTTAAAGAAAAAAGAAAAAAACAATTAAAAATTAATGTATCATTTTAATTACTTTTAAAATTTTTTCCAAATGATTTCTATGTCAAAAGAATATTTTAATTTAAGTAATGTTATTAAACAAAGTCATATTTTATTACTTAAATGTTTTACAAATTTTTTGTATCATTACTATATAATAGTAGATTCATAAAAATTACAAGTTTCATGAAAATTATATTTCTCAACTAAAACATCAACCTTTTTATAAAAAATTAAAAAATTATTACTAAGTAATATTTGATATTTGGAATTCAAAAAATAATTAATTTTAATTAATTTAAAATTAGAAAATTTATAAATTCCACTTTTGAATGAAATTACAAAATATAACTAAAGAATCATTTTATATTAAAAATTAAATTTTCAAATGCTAATAGTTATTACTAATATTTAATATCATAAACCAACTAAAGTGGTTTTAATTACTTTTTAATATCATACATAATATACCATTAATCATTAAAATCTATATCGTATAAAAGATAATTTTTTAGATAAATAAATTTCTAAATGACCTTATTAGTTATTGTAGGTAAACGTATTGGATTTAATTCCTATTAAAAGAGGACCTTATCTATATATAATAAATTGGTTAATCATAATAATTTATACTATTTCAATTGTTTGTATTTAATATAAATACATAAATAATTATATTTAATAAAAATATAACAGGGTATCATTTAATTTTTGTGTTGTGTGTGGTGCAAGATATCAAACACATTTACTTTTTTAAAGGTAATAATTTATTAAAATTTTAGGGTGTTGTAGTGTGTATGATCCTATACCCTTGTATGAAACCCAAAATTCATGCTCCCCACTTGTGAATATGTATCAACCAGAATCTCAAAGTTTTATCCTCCCCATTTTATAGAAGTTATCATATATAAACACTTTTAATGTCTACACCATTATAGGAAATCAATGATATGAAAAATTATAGAGTGCCCACACCCTATTAGAGAGGAAAGTCATCAAGAAACATAGGGTAAATTCCTCACTGTATCAGGGAATCCATAATATGGAAACTCATGGGAAATTTACACACTTATAGGGAAGAAATAAATCAATAAACTCAATTTCATGATCGCACAATTCTAGAAAATCATTCCATATAGAAACATAGAGAAATTTTCACACCCCACCATGGAATCATTTTACATTAAAACTCAGGGGGGTGTTTTTTAACCTTTTGGTAAGTATTTCATCAACAATAAAGCAATAATACCAGATCTATGGAGAACATACATTCTATTAATTATGTCTCAATATTTATTTAAGGGATGTGTATCCCACCAGTATTATCCCTTATAAGGAATCTCAATGGGTCATCCATATTTCTAAACCTATCTCATAAATCTTAAATCATCCTCTAAAGAAAATTCCATAACATCATCACATTAATTATGGGATGTCCCCATTGATTATTGTTCTATATGGACAAAAAAGAAATTATCACTATATGTTCCCGCTCTAACCCTCTTATGGGTATCTGTTTCACTAATGAGCCCACCAAGGTAGCCTAGGGAACATATCTTCCATGAAACAGTTCACA
Organism: Viscum album; assembly: GCA_963277665.1. NCBI lineage: Eukaryota > Viridiplantae > Streptophyta > Magnoliopsida > Santalales > Viscaceae > Viscum > Viscum album. Next base: position 104,348,976 of record OY728156.1, read on the forward strand.
GGTTACTCTATCCTATTTTCATCACATGTTTCTAATCCCATGCCATAGAGTTAGTGACATCACTTTAGCATCAATAAGATCTATTCTATACCTCATTTACCTCCTAAGTAAAAACACACTGCCATTAGTCTATGTATATGGAATAATGATAACCGCCCTTCTAAGGTTTATTTTACATCGGTCTCTATGCACTAGACCTATCCAGAAATCCCAATAGGGAATACCCACCCAGGTACCAAATTTCACCTATGGATGAATTTTCTCCCCATTCTCATCTCAACAATCAGGAAGGCTCTAAGGAATATTGAATTTTACACATAGCAAAACCATAGCACATCTAACATAATTAATTACTCACATCTATCTAGAGGTTAATAAGATATCATTTTAACATTCACTATATTTATTTAATTCATCTATGTTTTCAACTCACTATTTATTTATATCCCAAGGAACACAATCATAATAAAGTCACCATCCATTAGTGGTTGAGGCATTAATCATATAGACAAGTTCCATTGTGGAATTGGAATATTGATTATCTCATTTTATCCTATTATTTTTTATGGAAATAAATCATTTAAATTAAATCAATTTATTTTCTCAAGTAGTATTCTCTCTTGGGGGGTGACCACATACCACATTCAATATAAAACATTAATAATCCATGTTTCCAATGAACAATGACCACCTAACTCATTATGAATCCATTTTTACTTTAATTCAAAGTCTTTCCATCACATCCTAGCCTCGTACACGATCATGTCAGCTCTTGAGCATCTCTCTAAAAGAAAAAATTCCTAATTACTTTAATTAAAAAATATTATTTTTTTAAAAAAGTTATTAAATTAGAATAGTGAATAAAAACTCTTTGTGTGTTATCCTCTCTCTAAAATATTGAACAATGGGGTTCAGTACACTCTCGTAACACACTCAAACCTAATACACACAAAATACCCAACAGTAAGAAATGATTCAATGTATAATATTATCAATTTCAAGAAAAATACATAGGAATGTTTATATGATCATTTTCCTATATCAAAACAAAATTTGGAGGCAATAAATAATAATCGTAAGAAGTTATCTCCCCTTGTTGAGTAAAGGCCCCATCATCCTCGCCTGATTCCACCATGCTTAGGTTCAATCAATCCCAAAACTCTAACACAAATCATCTGAAATTAGGGATGATCAAAGGGGAAAATGGAATGAATATGGAGAATGAACATACCCGGAATAAATATCATGTCACAGAAAACAAAACCTCTATAATAGGGGATAAACTAAAGAAAAGGGGAGGGGTAGATTAAGTTGAATAGGCTCTCATGGATCCCATTTCCCCTAAAAATGATGATTAATGATTGGTAAATTACCAGTTTTTAGCAGGTTAAATAAATTGGGTTGGGCCACTTATGGTGTAATAAATGGGTTTCATAGTATGTGGGAGTCCTAGGACACTAGTTGTGTCATGGAGTAGGGATCCATTCCACACGTCTTCTAATATGGTCCCTGATGGGCACCACCCCCCCCCCCCCTCTACGATGAAATCCTCTCATATTGTGGTATTGGCCTCCCCTTCAGGACACAGTATGACACATCCTCATATATTAAGACATAGTCAACCCTAAATTGGTTGGTCTAAACTCAAATCCTAACCCCTCTCCACTATAAAATATCCTTCTATCTATGTTTTTATATCTCATGACCACATTCTTGATACCTATGACATGGACCCTAGGTTATGGAATGATCTCCCAAGATTGGGAACACACGCTAAAGGGCCTACACCTACAGTATGGCCTCTAATGAGACAATATAGGGTGTCCATGCAAAATATCCATCCACGATGAAAATGAACCATTTTAGAATCGTCTCATATCCCTCACACATAATAATACATGTACACAATGACACCACAAACATATTACGTAGGGATATGATATAGTTTTTTTTTTGAAGAGAACCACTACACCGAAATTCCACTCGTTCTGGTATTGTAAACTAATGTAACTAAAATTTCAGCTAATGGACAATCTAGAACTTCTGCAGTGGACACATGGGGAAATGAACATCCAACTGGGCATCATTAAACATCCAAAAACATATCCTAGGGATATTAAATTTCTATAAATTCTATTGTGAATCAAAATTCTCAAGTCAACCCCCCACTAGAAAAAGATATAAAATTATTTCTAAATTTCACAACCCATAAAAGTGTAGTTATTTACAACAACCATTAAAAATAATACATGGGGTTCTTCCAAGGGATGTATCCATTCATTTTTAAGGGGAATCATTTAATGATGACATATAAGTGGTTTTAAAACTAATTTTAACGAATAATGGATGTTTCATCACAAGAAAATAGACATACATACCATAAAATCTTGAAAATATTCATGGAAACCTTGGGTCCTTAGGTAAACTCTTAGATAAAAATAACAACAATCCAATATTGAATAGATATACATATAAAAACCATACACTGACACTTAGAATTATTTTACCAAGACTAGATGAAGGGAAAATACCCCTAAGTAGAGAAATATCATAATTAGGACCACGATTAGGACCATGATACTAAACTAGTGATATATATGTACCTAGACTTACCACAAAGATGAAAATGGTTTATGATGACATATAAATAGAGACACATAAAATAATAATCAAATAATTTTATAATTATATCAATGAATAAAAAACTCAACCTCACTTTTTAACACTCTACACTAAAACATATCTTTTCAATAATATTCGATAATATATATTTTTCGTATAGGGGATTAATTTCACATTCTTACAACAATCAATTCCTATAAATTTTGACAGCATGTGAAAGGTTATTCTTAAAGGGTATTACCCTTTAAAAAAATTATAATGTTTCAATCGGGATTTGTATTTTTCTTTATGAAAACAAGTTATATAAAAAATCATTAAAAAACAAATCATATAACCATCATTAAACCTCCCAAATAAATAAAGATTATATTAAATATTTCTAAATGTCCCAAGAACAACCTTATTTTGGAATGAACCCCAACACCATAGTTTTAGATGGAAAATATTTTCTTATTATGTGATTTTTTTTTAAAATATCTACTTGGGAATTTAATATAAAACATCGTGTGAATGGAATTAGAAAATAGAAATATAACTTTGAATTTAAAAAGATCTAATTTTCATTCATAGAAATTCTATAAGAAACTGTTATTCCATCCTGATATGGAATGATGATATCTAGATGGGCCCAAATATACCTCATAAAATTTTAGTCAAATTATCTGAACCAATGTATATTAAAATATACAAGTGAAAAATAAAAAAATAAAAATGAAAGTGAATAGTTCAAAAATATAATAAAAAAACTAAAATAAATAGTAAAACAAAAAGCCTTTTATAGTAGTTAATATTAATATTTTTAATATATAATCATTAAAAACTTTCTAAACCAATGATTGCACAAGGATTCACTATAACATAGTGAGATCCTTTTAGACAGAATCATATCGATCACATAATACACTATTTCATGAGTACGAGAATAAGCCATGATTTTATAATAACCAACCCAAACAGATGATTTTTTATCAATTTCAAGAACAAGCTATGTGTAACTTATTTTTTAATCATGGTAGCATGAAAAAAGAATTTCCCTTTGAGTAGAGGAAAATCATTAAGAAAATTCAGTTACAACATCATGATAACATTGCAACAAAAAAATTAATTTAATAATGAAAAAAAAAAATTGGCCATAAAAAAAATTAAAATAATTTTGGTGTAGAATAGGTTTCTTCATCCCCTCATGATTTAAGATAAACATTGAATCTTTCGGTTGAACAATAACCAACATTAATTCGAATCAGTAGAGTTTGAACAATATAGAAAAATAAGTTTCTCAGTACTTCTGTAATTGTAGAATAATATGTCCTATATATATGTTTCATGTAAGTATTTATTCGCATTTTCTTTATCCTTTCATCTAGAGATACATTCTCTAATTGTTAGAATAATATCTCAAGTTATATCGTTAAATGAATGTTTCTTGAAAACCAATCAAAACTAGCTATGATTACAAATAATAAAATAATGTAACAATGTTTTATTCTATTATATGGAAATATCACATGATAACCCTTAATTAAACAATTTAAAACCACTTAACATAGAAACATTAACTATTATCGATATTGCAAAAAATTGATTAAATCGAAAAAAAATATTTTAAATGTTTAGTAAATTAAAATATCCAAAATAATAAAAAAATTTGCATCTAATTGATGCATTTTAATCGTTAAAGAATTTTATTTTTAAAAATATTTTAAATTTTTATAAACATGAAAATCTCATAAGCATTATAATTCTAAAATGATTATTTTAGTTGTATATATAAAATCCTATAAGGGTGATTTTATCTGTAAGAGTGAAAACCTACAAGGATAAATGCAACGTAATGATCATTTTCTAAAAAATAATAAATTATCCATAGGCATCAAATATCTATAGTAATTAAATTTTATGACATTAAAATCTATTTTATATTATATTAATAGCCATTTTAGATGACACTCTATTATTTTATGATTTTTAAAAAAATATGATCTCAAAATTTTGTTTCTCTCTGAAGAAAAAAACAGAAAATAAAGGTGTTTGTAACTAATTTGATGTGTTTTAATATAAAAATAATAATAAACCATAAATTCTAACATTCTATCCATAGTTGAGACATAGTTCTAAAAATATCACATTTTTTAGAAACTATGAAAAAATAACATGAATTTCCAATAAATATCCCCCTTTTTAAAATTTATCAAAATGATATCAATCATTAATTATTTTAGTGTATATCACTAAGTATACAAAAAATTTCAACATAATTTACATAAATCACAGAATAATAAAATAATATAAAAATGGAATACCAATTTTATGATGTCAGAAAGTATCAACCTCTCCCCTTAAAATAATGCTTTTAACATTTTATTTTATTATAAAACAAAGCCATCCCTGAGATAAAAAAACTAGAATAAAAACAAAAAAGGAACAACATGGTAAAGGAAAATTATAATTACAGTTTATTTCAACATACCTTATAAAGTTTTAACATATTAATTGAATTAAGTACAATGATGAAAGTTCAAGTTGAATTAAAAACTAACTGATTGGGGCATGTTCAAAAAATATTTTATAGGTTGTGAAATTGATTAATAAAAACTATCCTTGAACCAAATATTCTATTCCAAAATTACGATAAAGAATTTATTACCTATTTGAAGAACCTTCTATACATATCAAAATCACTAAAAATGATATTCCTTGAATTTTAATGGTATTTTAAATAAATTAAAAATAAAAACTTTTTAAGAATATATTAATTGAACAATAAAACACATAAAATATTTAATGTAGAAAAATAAATAAAAATTTTAAAATGTAAGAACAATCCAATTTACTATTTAATGATTAAAAGAATATGTTTTCACATTGGCCAAAAATTAAAGAACTTACATGGGAATGTTGACCAACTTAATTCCGTTTTATTTTTTAAAAAAAAATTAGGTATATGTGTCATACAAGGACTAGTACATTTAATAATTAAAAATAATTATATAGATATGACTTATTATAAAATAATAATTGGACATATTATAAATAAAAAGAATATACATAATGTTAAAAGGAACAACACTTAATGTGTCAAATGAAATTCCATAAGATTATTATTTAACAAGTTTATTTTTGTAAATTTTTCGTAATCCTTAATAAAAACCAATACAGTTCTTACTATCTATATTTTTAGTCATCTTGTTATTCTCTAAAATTATTCTTGGCTTCAAATTACAATAGTGAATTTAGATAAGGATTCGTTTAATGCTTCAATATTATCTATAAGTTTATAATTTTCCTATTGAATAATATTCAAGTAAAAATATATTTTTTCATTTTTTCATGTATCATATTGTTTTAAATATTAATATATTTTTTTTCGTATAGAAAAATTATAATTTATAACCATGAATTCTCTCTTTATTTATCATATTTTAATTGAATATCATTTACATTTTTATTTTCTATAATGATATTCCTTATTTATTTTGTAAATTTCATATGACCCTTGTTCAAATTGTCATATATTTTAGAATTTTATTCAATTACTTAATGAAATTAATGAAATAAAAATCTTTTTACACTTTAAATTTTGTTTTATTAAAATTATAATTAGAATTATAAAAATTAAATAATGAATCAAAATTATCATTAACTTTATATGAAGTACAAATTAAAACCATATTACAAATATTTCTCATATAATAATGAACTAAATTGTTACTTCAAAAAATCATTTCTTCTTAATTTTTGACTCACTTCATGAATGAGAATCATCAGTACAAGTACTTTCACTAAAAATATTATACTTTTCATTCATTCTATACTTCTTATCTACTGTAAGATGATTTTTTTAGAAAAATTAATTTAATTTTTCCGTTATTTCTTCACTAATAACAAGTTAAATTATAAAACATTATTATATTTACTAGTATTACCTATTAAAATGAATTTGTTCATGAATTTATTCTTCCATCCATCCTTGTACGGTTTTTTGTGCATCATTATTCCTTGAATATATTTTTCAATATTATTTTATCCCTCTTTTTTTGGAACTAGATGACCTTGTACATTCATAAGAAATATAATAATAATATTTTCTAGATGATTTAAAAGAAAATACCTTCTTTTATTCATAATGTAAAATATCATTATTCATAAACTCCAATTTATATGGATGTATTGATTTAATCAGTTCATCCATGGAAAAATCAAAAAAAAATATACATTATTTAATACCCACCATCTTGATGTTTCATATTTTGGGTAACACTCAAAGAATAATTTCAATCAAAACTACATACAATAATTTTTGTATAAGAGTAATCAAATTTTTCATTATTTTCATTAATAGTTTTTAAATATCATTGATGATTTTTTTATCAAACAATCTTAATTCTTGAAACTCATCACCATGAATATCGATTTTGGTTATCTACAATTTATCAGTACTTTGATGTAGGATTTTTAATGTTCTTTAAAACTTGAGAAGTAATTTTAATAGATGAAATATGGACACAAAAACTTATTATTAAATAACAATAATGAAAATTTATAACAATGTATTATAAAACATATTTGGTGTCATCATTACCTGTTAAAGTATCAATTAAAACATTAGGTAATTTATATGTTCTTGTCCATATAGTCTAATATGTTATATCAATACTTTTTAAAAATACCTCTATGTTGTACTTCCAATATTAATAATCACTTATATTAAATTAATGCGGTCTATATGGATTTTAAAACACTATTTACTAACAATCCATTATTTTAAATAGATATTCCCACAGTCATGATGTGTTCTTAGAAACATGTTATCTAATAATTAAAAAAATAAGCTTGATATAAACATCCATTATATCCAAATCATTAATACAAATTTTTAGCACGATGTGAAATAGAATTATAGCCTAGTGGGGAGGGGTTGAATTGGTCTTTCAATGTTTTAAAAAATATAACAAAATCAAAGTATATTAAAACTTACAAGTGAAAAATAAAATACAAGAACATTGAATATAAAGATTTTATGGTAATAAGAAGTTAATAATAAAGAAAAATAAAAAAATACTTTTATAGTAGTTTTGATCAAGATATACCCCATCTAGAATTAATTTTTTTTTAAATTTTCATGTGTAGTGTGATCCTCACTAAAATAATGTGATACATTATCATGGGATCAATTCTGACAAAAACAATGTATCATTCACGGGTGCAGTAAGAACCTAATATTTTATTAGAAGTAGCACTAACTTGTTGTTTATACATGGGTCAAACACAACCAATATTTTATAAATATTTGAATTTTTTTCATAACCAAAACATTTCCTTTTTTAGGAATATTAATGTGTGGTTTGAGCTATAAATTGAATAAATGTTACAATACAAAACTAAAAAAAACAATGAAAAAGTTTAAATTGATTAAACCAACGAATAATGGAAAATGATATTATTATTTGAAAGGGCTCTCCAACCCTTTACGATTGAAGATGAATGAAAATCATTTGGTTGAAATCCTAAACCTCAACAATTATAATTAGAATAATATGAATAATTTTGTATAGTAATCCTATCAACAACTATAGTAAACAAATCATATTTTGTGTTTCCATATCACATGTATGTCTATCTGCTCTAGTGACTTTGAGATTAATTTAAAAAAATAATATCCATTTTTTTTGTAACAATTACATCTGTGTATTTGATGAAATTCAATTACAACCATCCAAATTTAGAAATACTTGTTGGAACTATGGATGTTCTGTGCATGAATTGGAGAATGGATTGTGTTTGTTGTCAATCCTCATTGGAAGTTCAGAACATGTACCAACAAAGTTATCATACAGTTCAAGCAGACAACAGTATTGAAATATGGAGAAATGTGTTTTTGGAAAAGAGACTTGCGCACCGAGGCCTTAGAATCATGAAACATGTGCGCATGATGTTTTTTTGAATGAGAAGATGAAAATATGGCAAAGGAAATAGGGTCACGCAAGTATTGGTTTGGTCGCACAAGTGAATTTCACATCGTGAAAGGACTTGCACGACGGTACCTTAGAGGATTGGAAAGTTACACATCGTTTGACCATTGTGTTTTGATCATCAAAATACAGAAAAGTAAATAGGGGCTCTAATGATTGGAAGTTGGTTGTGCAAGTGTCTAGAAGGATAGAAGGGTTGTGCGCCGAGACATTCATGCCAAGGGAAGACCTGTGCACCGCCGCGCAGGGTATCTGAATGCCTATAAATAGAGGACCACCCCTCCTCATTCAACACAAACATTGGACTTGAAGAAATTCAGATCTCCCGTCATGTAGGTATTAAAGTCGCACAAGTGTTGGTGGGTCGTGCAAGGTGGAGCAGTGTGGCAGTTTTTGATGCCCGTCTAGTAGTCACGTGAGTGATTTGGTGAATGTTGCACACCAGAATTGAAGTATTACGACAGGTTTCCATTAGGTTTCAAAATTGTTTTGTGTTGAAAATATATTGAGTCACGAAAGTTTGGCTTTAAAGAAGACTGAATCGCGCAGGTGTTGAAGGTGTACATGCGAGACAGCTATAACTTGCACGCCATCCTTGAAAGTTGTGCGCCGCCTTGGAGTTGTGTTCCAGGTGCTGCTGGGGTTTTCGGTTGTCTTGGTGCTACACGAATGTTGTAGATCAGTTCACGGGTGATAGTTGGACATCAATAGAGCATCCACATAATGCAGAGGATACATTCATTGAGCAATGATGAAGAGACCTTCACGTATATAAACTGAGTGGGACTTCACCAATAGTAGTGAGCCAGGGGGAGTCAGCGGGAGTGACCCGAGGGACGCAATGAGCTATCCCTGAACAATTGTAAAGGTAGTGAGCCTGGGACAGAATGACTGTGCCCGAACCTTTGTATTCCACAACTAGTGAAGAATAGTGGAATTTGGTATGACCGACAACATTTCAGCGTATACTGGTTGGACATAGCCCTTAGCGGTAAACCAAGTAAAATTTGATGTGTCATCTCATTACATGCGAATATTTCATTATAGATCATATTTTTCATACAGGTTTAACTAGTTCCTACCAACGTGGGAACAAGATCCTCAGTTTAAAAGAAATAGTTGTCACCCTAATTCACCCCTCCCCTCTCAGGTTGCCTCGGGGTCCTACAAGTGGTATCAGAGGGTAAAGGTTTACTAGGGTTTGGTCTGTCACTTACCGTTATGGACCATAGAGCTAATATTAGAGGAGTCCCTCTCTTTGATGGAAGTAATTTCCAGATCTGGTAGAACAGAATGAGATATCATATAAGATCCCTTGAATGGAAGTTCTTTTTTCTACTATGCTAGAAATACAAGTCACTGATCTAACAATCATGGCTATGACTGGCAGAGATAGGAAAATTCCTGATGCATATTATAAGGCGCAAAATTCACTCACCGCAACCCTTTATGATCAGATCTATCTAAAAGTGATGAATTAAACCTCAGGGTAATCCATGTAGGATAAACTCAAAAACATTTATGAAGGAGATAGAAAAGTGAAAGAGGTGAAACTTCAATTGTTGCACAATAGGTTCGATGATTTGAAAATACATCCTGATGAGAATGCAGACTACTTCTTCAATCTAATTATTGAAGTGGTTGGAGCAATTTGGGGCCTAAGTGAAGAAATCAAAGATGTTGAAATTGTGAAGAAAATAATGAGAAGAATTCCACCCCTATACAATGAAAAGGTGTCAGCCCTTGAGGAATGAGATCTTTCAAAACATTATCTGGATGATATTCTAAGCAGTTTGGTAGCATATGAAATAAGAGTCAAACCAGAAGATGATGCGAATCGTGTGAGAAAGGAAATGGCATTCAAGGCCATGGATAAAAGAAAAATTTCAAAAGATAGTAGTGGTGAAGATGAAGAAGAAAAATAAATCCTTTCTCTCACTGAAAAGAAATACCAGAAGGGAAAATGGAAGTTCAAAGGGAAGGTACCTCTCACTTACTTTCATTTTGGTAAAGTTAGGCACATTGCAAATCAGTGCTTAAGAAAGAACGATGATGATAACAGTGATGCTGAAAACATCGAGAAGCCTCAGAAAAGGTTTTTCAAGAAAGGTGACTTCAAATCGAGAATGAATGTTCTGAATAAGAGTTTTGTCTGTGAAGAAGATGATGATGATAATGAATTCTGTAAAGAATAATACCCATAATTTAAAACTGGAAACCATGCATCCATGATGGCCACTATTGGAAAATCACATAATAATGGTGGAGACAATCAGTTATAAACTTGTGTCAAACCTGAGTTCAAACTTAAGGATGTTGTTATCAATCTTAAGATGAAATGTAAGAATTGCAGAAAGTGGAAATCAATAGTTTTAGAATAAACTAAATATATTTATCATCTTGAAGCTGAAATTGAACGACTAGAAGAATTTGTGAAATTTCAATCTAAAATACATAAAGGCAATGATGATGTAGTGGATCTGAAGCTGAGAATTGAAGAACAGGAAAAGGTCATCCATGATCTCACATCCAGACTGGAGGAAAAATCCAAGACTACTGAGGGTCCTAAGGAGGAAGTTGTTACTCTTAGGAGTAAACATGATACTGAACCAAGTTCAAAAGAATCAAAAAAGAAAATACAGTTTGGAAGATTCTCAAATGCAGAATTACTGTTGAGAGCCAAGTGTGGTTCATATGGGGTTGGAAAAATCCTGAGTAATCAAAGACCTGCTGGCATGGGAAAGAGTGGAATTGGTTGTGAAGCTGAGACATCAACTGCTAGAAGTGAAAAGATCCAAAATAAAGACAATATGGAAGTGGAACATGTTGAAACATGGCCTAATGTGCTGAAAAAGGAACCCTCAATCCAAACTAAAAGGAGAACTGAAAATTATACTCAATCATTCAGAAATTACAGGACATCTAACTACTCTCCCAAGGAAGAAGGTATGAGGATAAATTCAAACGAGAAGACATTTTCCCTCATGAAGTGTCAGTTTTGTGGGTATCTGGGCCATACCATGTCGTATTGTGAAGAGGAAAGAATCTATATGAATGGAGAAGATATAGGAGTTCAACAGAGGAGAACAAATACATATCATAATTCTTAATGAAGAAAAAATTTCTATGGGTACTATTTTCATTGTTCTAACTTTGTTCTTAAGGCTGTTAATTGCAGGCAGAGAAGGGACATGGACACCTCATATCGATGTTCGATACAAGTCAAGTCTTGTCAGCAATACAATGATGTTCTTTCAAACAAGTTTTATCTTCTCAAAGAATATTTCGACTACGAAGAACCTGGGTAGATGGAAGAGATAATTGAAAGGCCATTAGTGTTCTATACCCAATCCAATGTCTCATTGAAGGAACGGAAGAAAATTGAGAAATCCAACCGTGGTAAGGTGTCCCTCAAAGTAAAAAAAAAATCGCAATACCTGGATTCTAGATAGCGGTTGTTCATCTCATATGACATGTAATGCTGAACTATTAACGGATATAAAAAGCAAGGTTGATGGGACAGTATGATTCGGTAACGATGGAGCTCTGAAAATGAAAGGTAGTGGAAGCACTAAATTAGCTAATAAAGAGATAAAGAAGACTGAATTCCTTTACATTGATGGACTACATCATAATCTACTTAGCCTGAGTTAACTCTATGACTCGGGAATTATAGTTACTTTTAATCAGAATGGCTCCACTATCAAGGGAATGACCGGAAACACACTCATGAAGGGATGCAGAACAGAAGGTAACATGTATTAGGATGATAGTGCAGAAAATGTTTGTTACATGACTGTTGAAGAAGAAAACAATTTGTGGAATCGAAGACTGGGACGTATCAATCAACAGGACCTAGAGAAAATATCAAAATTAAGGATTGTCATGGACATTCCTACCCTGAAGCATGAAAGTGAAAAATCTTGTGATGCTTGCATTCGTGGACATCTAGTCTGCAGTTCATATCGGCTAAAGAAGAAATGGTAATCTCACATTACTGATTTGATTCATACAGATGTATGTGGGCCGATAAATGTTGTTGGAACTCATGGAGAATGGTACTTTTTTCCTTTTAATAGATGATTACAGTATAATGTAATGTGTTATTGTAATTCAAAGGAAATGAAAAGTCCTTGAATGCATGAAAACATATCAATGAATCTCCAAGAATGATATCGGACAAACAATCAATGTTTTCCGATCAGACAATTGAGGGGAATACATATCCATTGAATTATAAATTTATATGGAGAATCATTTGATACAACATGAGGTAGCTACTGTGAGAACTCCTCAACAAAATGGAGTTATTGAACGGAGGAATCGACAGGTGAACAACATGGAACGAACTATGCTAATTGAGAGTCACATTCCACGACATTACTGGAAAGAGGTTGTTCGAGCTGCAGTGTATATTCAAAATCAAACAAGACTCTATATGGGTGAGACGAAGGCACCATATGAATTGTGGCATGGAAGGAATCCTCTTTGAAATACTTTTGTGTTTTTGGAAGCAAATGATTCATCAGAAACAAAGAAAGAAATCAAGGGAAGTATGTTGACAATGCAGATGAAAGAATTTTCCTCGGATACTCAATGAACAGAAAATCCTACAAGTGTTTCAATAAGAGATTAGGAAGGATTGTGGAAACCAATGATTTTAAAATAATTGAAGAGAAAACCAAAAATGATTCAAGGACATCATATGCTAATATGAGAGATTGTGAAGAAGAAATTGAACATGGAGAAAATACAAATAGAGAAATAGAGGAAGCTGTACAAAACACTTAGCAGTCACATCAAGATGTTGACTCAGAAGAAGAATCTGAAGAAGAAACTGAGGCTGGAGAGAATGCAACTGAACCACATAGGAGAAATCGTAGAGATGAGATTGATCCATCCAATATAATTGGGGACAGGAGTACCCCCCCCCCCCCTCAAACAAGAAGAATTCATAATAACATGCAATCTGCATTTCTATCTGTTGTGGAACCATCCTCATTTGAAGAAGCTGAAAAGGATGAATTGTGGGTGAAATTCATGAATGAAGAATTAGATCATATTGACAAGAATCAGATGTGGGATCTTGTCCAGAGACCCGAAGGTCACAATGTGATTGGTAAAAAGTGGATCTTCAAAATAAAGTTTGATGAGTGTGGAAGTGTTATCAGAAACAAGGAACGACTGGTATTTAAAGGATACTCTCAGATTGAAGGTGTTGATGTTGAAGAAACCTTTCCTCTAGTTTCTAGATTGGAGTCAATCAGACTTTTCCTTACCATGGAACTCCAAAGAGAATATATAGTATACCAAATGGATGTCAAGACAACATTATTGAATAGTGTACTGGAAAAAGAAGTCTATATTGAACAACCAGTGGGTTTTGTTCTTGGTTCTAAGGAAACAAAAGTCTCCAAACTAAAGAAAGATCTATATGGTTTGAATCAGGCACCACGAGCATGGTGTTCCTGACAGGATTCGTATCTCAAGAAACTGGAATTCAAAAAAAGTGGAGTAGACCAAAATTTGTAGGTGAATAATTCTCCAAGAAATCAATTCATGGTTCTAGTATATCTTGATGACATTATTTTTAGTGGTAGCAAGAAGAAATTGGTGGACAAATTTTCCAATAACATGAAATCAGAATTTGAAATATCTATGATTGGGGAACTCACATATTTCTTGGGGCTGTAGGTGACTCAAAAAGGGGATTACACTTTCATTTCACAGGAAAAGTATGCAAGAGAGCTGCTGAAGAATTTTAATATTCTAGATTCCAAACCAATGTCCACTCCAATTGCAGCTGGAACTAAACTTGGAAAACATTAGGATGGATCCTATGTAGATCCCACCACATACAGGAGGATCATTGGGAGCCTACTATACCTGACGGAAACACGCCCAGATATATTCATTGCCACATGTCTTACAGCCCACTTTTAGAGTAATCCAAAGGAGGAACATTTGGCAGTCGTAAAAAGAATCATGAGATATATTCAAGGGACTCACAATTGTGACTTATACATTGCTCTAGGAAAGAATAGTGAATTATCAGAATTTTCTGATGCTTACTGGGCTGGCGATGTTGTGGAGAGAATGTCCACCAGTGGTGGTGCATTATATATTGGGAATAAATGTGTTTTCTAGCTGAGAAAGAAACAATAAATTACTTCTCTTAGTATTGCAGAGGCTGAGTATATCTCCGACACAAAGGAATGCACTCTACTGGTATGGATGAAGTAGCAATTGACAGATATTGGTGATGAGGTGAAGCAACGAATGGTGATTTACAGTGATAATAAGAGCACAATTGATCTTACGAAGAATATTGTTCAGCATTCTCGTACAAAACATATTGAAATCAGGTATCACTCTATCAAAGAGAAAGTTGAGCAAGGTGCGATTAGAATGGATCATGTGGGAATAGATGAGAAAGTGGCTGATATCCTGACGAAGCCACTGTCAGCGGCTGTGTTTAAGAAGCATCGGTTGAACATTGTTGTTCAGCCACCTCCCAGTGTATAAGGATGTTATGAAATACCCCTCTCCCTAATTTTGTTAACTTTTTTTTTTCTGTTTATGGTTGTGATGAAGGTTTGTGGGGGAGCTACTATCCAGGGGGTGTGGTTTGAGCTGAACAATGAACTAGTACCGGTCTTTGGGTTTATTTCCAATGGGGGAGAATGGAATAAATTTAGAGTCAGAGTCATAGGATGGTAAGGAACTCAGGAACTCAGCGAACAGGGCATCTTTGAGAGTTCCAAAACATGATATCCCAATTCACGCCTCATCTCTTGTTTTCAACACCAATTATTGCTCACATAGACTTAGAGTGTTGGATGAGTTGATTCTTGCATTTTTTGGTTTGGATGTGGATCTATTGAATTTATTTTCTGATTGCCAACAAACCCAAAGGGGGATATTGTTGGAACCATGGATGTTATGTGCATGAATTGGAGTATGGATTGTATTTGTTGTCAATCCTCAGTGTATGTTCAGAACATTTACCAGCAATGTGATCATACAGTTCAAGCAGACAACAGTATTGAAGATGGCATTGTTTCCCAGTTTTTTCCAAATTGTTGGGCCTCAAAACATGAAATATGGAGAAATGTGTTTTTGGAAAAGATACTTGCACGCCGAGGCCTTGGAGGCTTGGAAACTTGCATGCCTGGTGTTTTTTAGAATGAGAACATGAAAATATGGAAATGGAAAGAGGGTCATGCAAGTATTCGTTTGGTCATGCAAGTGACTTGCGCACTGTGAATGGACTTGCACGACAGTACCTTAGAGGATTGGAAAGTTGCGCGCAATTTGACCATCGTGTTTTGATCATAAAAATATGGCAAAGTAAAAAAAGGTTCCCAAGATTGGAAGTTGGTCGCACAAGTGTCTAGGAGGATATAAGGGTTGCGTGCTAAGACTTGCGCGCCGAGGTAAGACTTGTGCGCCACCGCAAAGGGTATCTGAATGCCTACGAATAGAGGACCACCCCTCCTCATTCAACACGAACATTGGACTTGAAGAAATTAAGAGCTCCCGTTGCGCAGGTGTTGAAGTCTCACAAGTGTTGGTGGGTCGTGCAAGGTAGAGCATCGCGATAGTTGTTTGCTGCACGTCTAGTAATCACGCGAGTGATTTGGTGAAAGTTGCGCACTAGAATTGAAGTTGAGCGACCGGTTTCCATTAGGTTTCAAAATCGGTTTGAGTTGAAAAAGTGCTGATTCACTCAAGTTTAGATTTAAAGAATACTGAATCGCGCAAGTTCTGAAGGTGGACTTGCGTGAAAGTTATAACTTGTGCTCCGTCCTTGAAGGTTGCGCGCTTCTTTGGAGTTGCGCGCCAGGTGTTGTTGAGGCTTTCCGGTTGTCTTGGTGTTGCATGAGAGTTGTAGATCAGTTCACGGGTGATAGTTGGACTTCAACAAAGCATCCACAAAATGAATAGGATGCATTCATTGAGCAATGATGGAGATATCTTCACATCTATAAACTGAGTGGGACTTCATCAACAACCGTGAGCTAGGGGGAGTCAATGGGAGTGACCCGAGGGACGCAGTGAGCTATCCCAGAACAATTGTAAAGGCAGTGAGCCTGGGACAGAGTGACTGTGCCCGAACCAGTATAATCCACATCTAGTGAAGAATATTGGAATTTGGTACTCCCAAAAACAAGTCGGCATATGATCCTTGTACGTAGCCCTTTGTGTTAAACAAAGTAAAATTTGATGTGTCATCTCTTTCCATGTGAATGTTTCAGTACAGATCATATTCTTCATAGAGGATTAACTAGTTCCTACCAACGTGGGAACAAGATCCTTAGTTTAAAAGAAAAATTTGTCACCCTGATTCATCGCTCCCCTCTCAGGGTTCCACGAGGTACTACAATAATATATCAAGTAATAATATTATTTACCTATAATCGAAGATATCTCTTGTTAATTATTAATTAAAAAAATTATATATCACTTTAAATAGAATCATTATGTTTTTTATTTATTTGATGAATTGATAAAAATTCTAAACAAATCATATAAACTGGATGTGAATCAGTATATCATAAATAATTAAAAAAATGTATTGATCAACAATTTAAAAAGTAATTTTTTTACAACAACATCATTTTATCATTTCATAATCATTAACACCATTTAAGAAAGATAATCCCATGAGGATGATTTTATCTATATTCATGAAATAATATTATGATGATTTCAGTCATAAGATTGAAATCCCATAAGAGTGAACTACCCATAAGGATCAACTCTATTATAAGCATCGGTTAAGTGTATAAATCAGATATCTTTATGAATGAAATCATGTGACCTTAGAAAAGATTTTGTATAACTTCCAAAACCACTTCTAATGACTTTGAAAAAATATATATCACTTTGAAATTTTATATGATGTTGAAAGATAGTTTGAAATAAACCAAAACAAAGTAAATATAATATATAAGAATCAAAAAAATTTCATTAGAAAAATAATATCATAAAAATTAAAAAAAAATTGATTTAAAAAATTTAATAAATTTTAATTATCAGCTTAAAATGTGAGAGTAATTTTTTAAAAATGTGATTTTTAATAATAAAAATTAAACAAAAATAAATCAATACTAATATTATTATCATCACTCAAACATTGTATTAATAAAAAACTACTTTATAAAAACATACTAATTATACTTGATAACTTTTATAAAACATGTAATGTATACATTAAAACCAAAAACAATCTTCATGCTGGGAAAAGCTAACCTCAAAACCTAAATTCAAGAAAACCACATATAATTTTGTGTTATTAGAAAGACTAAGTCACCAAAACCTTATAAGGAAATGAATAAGGAAGAAAAGTATTAGATGAGGAAAGAAGAGATTCAAATGAGGTTACATCAAGAAACCAACAAAAAATCTTGAATAAACACATTGAAATTATCAGATGGGAGGAGGATAAAGATATAGGTAATTGTTAAGAGTGAGATTCTCCAAATGAGAGGAAAGGAGACTTTTAATGGATCACTATTCAAAGAGAAAAAATATTAAATTTTAGAAAATTTAAAGTCCACCTAGGGAACATTATGATGTGACATATTTTTCATACCATGAAGGCCTTTAGGCCAATATTGGTCATGGTGTGATTTATCATTTCGTGGTTTGATAGCCACTCCAGAAAAACTAATTCATCAATACCCACAACAAAATTAGGTTGTAACACCTCGTGTTGTCGATGAAACAACAAGAAACCCAAAACTAGCAACCTAAGATTAATCATGGTCTTGGTATGACTACCTTTTCTACGGTCTCGAACATGATTAGTTTTTAATATCTTGTTAGAAGAAACATATAGAAATCCAAAAAAATAAAATATCTAGAGAATAATTATAAAAACCAATATATAAATATGTTTATAAGTAAAAAGTGTGTTTTAGTGTATTAATTTTTTTCACAATAATATTTCATTCCACTAAAATGTTTTAGGATTATTGGATGATGCAAAAGGGAAAGAGGTCTATCAACCTCATAAAAAAAATAATTGAATGTGACAAGATACAAAATTATTATCCAAGGTCACCATCAATAATTAAATAATTCACCATACATATTAAAATTGAGTATAATCAAATCACTCAATATCCTCTACCATGGGTAACTATAAGTAATCTCACCACCCCCCCCCCCCATTATTAAAGATGTCTAAAATAACAAAAAAAATATTTCCCAATGGTCGAAGGATAATTTCATATATTATTTGATTAGGAAAACCCCATCATAAAAATAAATATGTCTTATAAAACAACTAGGGTACAAAATACGGTCACAAATTAATGATGTTCCGTCAACAAGGATGTGGTTGGGTACTCAAAAACCAACACTTAAATCGAGCTCTACCATCTTCTCAAGAAATATATAAAAAAATTCTATAATAAAATTACATATAATATTATCCAATCTAAATTCATCAATCTCAATTGAATGATATGTCATTAATCATGATAGAATTCTATTTGGTGTCTCCCCATCATATTTAGATCTCTCACTTCACATTCACTACAATGAATTAAAACTTCACTATGAACCTGATAGGAACCAATGATTCAAGATGTGGAGGGGTTCGATGTAGAGATCCATGACATATATTTTACTATCTTCTGATTATAATATGATAATATCATAAATATTTCTCAAATAATAATTATTTATATATAGATATAATAATAGAGAAAAGTCATCAATAACAGTTTAAATACACCAAGATTCCTTATTACTATAAAGAAAAAACAACTATGAAAATCATTCAAAAGATATAAAATATATCAATAAAAATCTCAATCAGTCATTATGATGTAATTGAGGTCTATTTATTAATAATAACAATATCAGTATTGGAATTTCGATTATTTGCAATGAGCTATTTGTGACGGGATCCCGTCGCAAAAACTATTTAGTGATGGAAATTATCCCGTCAAAAATAAATCTCTAATTAAATGTATTATATATATATATAAACTAATTGTGAAGGGACCATCGCAAAAAGTAATTTTGACTGGCTCGTCGTCCCGTCACAAATATTTCATAGTTTTATATATGTTATATATACCAAAATATTTTGTGATGGGCCCATCACAAATAAGTTTTAAAAAAATATGTATTATCTTTTGGTGATGGGGTCCCATCACAAAATACCCAATCAAAAATACTTAATAATATAAAAAAATTATTAAAATTATGATTAATAAAAAAATTATATTAATATTATTACAATAATAAAAAATAAATAATAATAAAATTTCCAATATTTGAAAAATTATATACAAATATGAAAAATTAATATTATTATTATTATTATTAGTAAAATAAACAAACATTAAAAAATATAATACTAATAATAAATAATAAAATAATAAAATATGCAAAAAAAATATGAAGTACTCGCACCAATTTAAAAAACAAAAAATGTGAAAAATTTATATTACAACAAATGTTGAATTATATTTTTTTAACATAACAACCAAATCACTAAGGTGGATAATCTTCTGGAGGATATGGAGGAGCTGGAGGAAATAGTGGAGGAAACATCATCCATAAAATATGAGCTAGATGACGCATATACTCTATATACTCGTGCTATTGCTACTGCAATCGACACATGTTCTCCTCAAGATGCTCCTGAAATTGACGCATATTCTATTCATACTAGTGTTGTTGCTACTGTTGACACATCCCTTCCACTATATGTTGTTGCTACTGACGCATCTCTTCATGCTACTTATGCAAACACTCTATAAACTCAGTATGTGCTAACAACTACTCCTGATACTATTAGCCAGAAGATGATTCCTCTCCACGAGCTCCACTCGATCTAGACGCCAACATCACAGTATTACCATAATAAGTCATATGAGTCAAATGATAGCAGATACCAAAAACTTGTCCCTTATTGAAGGTATAATGGTTCACCTGCATCTATTTCGTCTCATCGAAATAGTGGACACTAGTTTGATCAGCAGTCTCAGCCTGACACTCATCCCGTGTTTGATTTTTCGTGACCTCATATGACAACTTTAGTTCAAATTTGAAATTAAAAAAGTGAAAAATATTATATGCAGTTAATTTTTAAATTGAAAATGAAATAATAACAATCAAAATTAGATGTTGGAGATCACCTCTAATCTATCCAGTGGTTGGATCACTGTACATCCTCCGATAAATGTTGTACTCTGAAATATTAGGATGCTCGACTACCTATATGAAAATAAAATAAACTCATTATATTAAATTTTATATAAAATATTAAAAAAAATATTTAACAGATTCTCTCTATGCTTATTGAATGTACGACTACTAGCTCGATGTGTCACCTACTGTCTCCCCTAATTTTGCTGGCCCAATGAAGATCCCCTCTAAAATCCACCACTCAACTAGTGTGAACATAATATTTCCCAAACATGAGATAAAATTTACTCTGGTTGGTGGCCTCTACACAACTCATCAAATAATGTCACTTCAAATATCTTAATGGTTGTCCTTCTCAAATTGTGTAGAAACTGACGAAAAGGCTCATGTATAGACACCTCTCATGCCTCTTTGATAGAATCATGCATGCTATCATCGATGTCATAACATAAACCCTACAATTAATTTATAATATCAAGTTATTGATGAAATAAATTTCAAAATAAATATTATTTATCTATGTACCATACAATGATTGAACATTCCAAGCTGCACATCAATGGGAATCTATTCCCATGTGATCCATGGCTGAGAAAAATAATTGTGCAAGATTGTGCTACCCTATCCAACTGCTACATGTGCAAAACTGTGAAAAAAGAATAAATAATCAAACACCTAGTATATAAATAAATTAATGAAATATTACTAAAATATAGAGGTTTTTATACCTCTGCATGCGTGGATCAAAGCCAAGACGTGGACATCGCTCAGGTATAGGGTCAGGAATTATCAGTTGCATAAGACTTCACCCCCTCCACATACCCTCTAAACCTCCAGTGGGTAGAGGGTCGGATGATCCCAAATCCA
Organism: Viscum album; assembly: GCA_963277665.1. NCBI lineage: Eukaryota > Viridiplantae > Streptophyta > Magnoliopsida > Santalales > Viscaceae > Viscum > Viscum album. The sequence continues at coordinate 104,370,605 of OY728156.1, forward strand.
CCTCAACCAAAGGTATCTCAGCCTCATGCAACTCACGAAGTAGATCAGGGTCCATCTGAAACACAAAATCATTATTGTTAGTAGATAGATGAAAATAACTATTGCGTATAGATATATATTAGTTATAATTATAACAAGAATTTTATTGTGTCAATGATCACCTTCATCATCATCTTCATATCTGACAATGTCAATGTCTTCATATTCATCATCAGCATCATCAATATTCATATGAGTTTCAGTTTCATCAAATATTTCCATTTCAAATTCATTTGTATCATTATTAACAACATCATCACTATCGACCCTTAATTGTTGGTTGTCATCATCGATATTCATGTCTCTTTGTGAAAAATATAGATTTTGAAGAGTCTCTTGAAAAATTTCTATTCCTTGTACTTCATCATAACAACATATAGTTTGAGTAAACTAATTTTCCTGAGAATTCATTTTTATTATGCTCCACCAATCACTCATTTCTCTAGAAGTAGCACAATACATTGCGAAATATATTTGATGTTCTTGTTGAGCTAGTGATAATTGTTCATTTACTATAAGAAGACTTTTATATTTAATATCAATGATTCTATGAATTGGATGAACACACAAGCCTATCTCATTATCAAACCACAAAAATTTAAAAACTGTTATGAAATCTTTTCATAGATAACACAATTCAATAATTTCATCCAAAATTCTGTCAAAGTCATATTCATTTTCTCTATGATGAGATCCCTTTAAGAAAACTCTACAATTCATTTTTCTATTCTCCATATACACGTGTATCAAATTGAAACCCATTCAACACATATGCATTATAAGATTTTACCATTTTGGAAGGTGGGTTACCCAATATACATAGTCACTTATCAATTTTATCACAATGTTTAGGCACATGAATTTTTTTAAAACAATTATCAATATATAAAATAATAAACTAAATTTATATGTTAAAAGATCAATAATTTATCTTACCGGTTTTTGAAACCATCGAGAGAGAAAAAATCTAGCATTCTTCAAGAGCAGCTACTGTAATTTATGGAAGCGGATTCTTGATATGATTATCATATAACCTACAAAAAATATTTTTACTTATTATAACATAGATTATAGAATATGTGATAGGAGAACTCACATTACAGATGATTTCATTTCTTCACAGTTGAGCAGAATATATGTATGAGCTCTGTGATGTTCATCATTAGAAATCCATCATTCATGAACTGCACAGAATCCAAGCTCTAAAGGATTAAAAAAAGATAATTTATTGTCCATTTCATCATCAAAATTCCCCTCATTCCATCCCACAATTTTTTTTGATGGATATTCAAATTCAAAATAATGAGAGCACAAAAAATTCCTCTTGTAAATAAGATTCGGAAATTGAGCCTTCAACTTATTCTTTGTTATGTACATTTTTCAGCAATTTCTACATGCATATCTTGAATGGGTACATCCATTGAATGTTTATCTAACCTCCACATTTAGTGTAATGTATAAAATTTAATAGCAGATGTTTAATTGAGTCAAAGAAATCTGATGGGAAGATTTTTTCCAGTTTATATGTAATTACAACAGCATCTTTTTCTAGTTTTCTTTGTGCATCATAGTCTATTGTTGCCGCTCAAATGTCTCAAAAAAATATTATATACCTATTATCAAATACCAAATAATATAATTCAACAATCCATGGAATCAAATTGACATATGTCTTTCCATGATAACATGAAATTCATAACTTTTTAATCCGGTAATATGACCATCCATAACACATATGCCCAAATTAGAAGCATAGCCATCTGGAAGTCTCAAATATGAAATCCATAGACAAAATAATTAGAGAATCCTTTTGAACAGTTTATAAGCTACTTCTGAATTCATTATCCACAGTCATATGACATTTTGAAATAGTTCTAGTTTCGGTCGTCTGCAAATTTTAGAATGATCAAATCGTTCCATTAAATTGTCTCTATTCTTACCTGATGCATCCAAAACTGTATAAAATAAATAATCAAAATAGTTCTTCTCAATATGCATGACATCCAACATGTGGTGGATGAAAAAATCTGACCAATATGGAATATCCAAAAAATGCTCTGTTTTATCCAATTATGTTCTTTCCCAAAGACATGAATTTTCTATTGGTATACTATTGGCCCAAATGGGATCGGAGGTAATGAAAATACAAATTAATTTAACCTTCTACCTGAGATCATTTATGTAGGTTCAACCCTTCCAGTTTTGCCATTTCAGAAATGATATTTGTTTTTCTGAAAAGGATGATCTATTTGAAGAAATATGTAATGAAAATCAAAATAGCAAGGTTTTGTTCCTTGATGAGTATAAAGGCTTTGTTGTCTTTAAAATAGTAAGGAAATGATTTCAGACCATGTGTACTCCTGCTAGATAACATTCTATATGTTCCTATGTCACTAATCATCCATATCAAAGCATATTTTAATAAGAAATTTTGTTTCGCAACAACATCATTTGTACTAACAGCATTACAAAATATTTAATTTAACTCATCAATCAATGGTTTCAAATGAACAAAAATATTATTTTTTGAATGTCCTGGGATTAATAAGGTCAACAAGATATAGGGCTCCTTCATCAACATCCATGGAGATAAATTGTATGAAGTTATAAAGACATGCCAACATGAATACTGACTACTATAAGAACCCAATTGAAAACTCCATCAGTAGAAAGACCCAATCACATGTTCCAGACATCAAAAGAAAAAGATGAATGTAGTCGGTCAAAATGTTTCCATGATTTACCATCTGAATGATGATTCAAACTTTTACCAGTATAAATCTTAGTTTTTTGACCTGACATCATAGATGATGTGTTCTTATCCATAAATAAACAACATAACCTGGGAGTAAGGTGGATATATCTCAACTGTTTTACATGAATCGATCCAGACTTCCCCAGTTGAGATTCTTTATACCTTTATTGTCCACGTGTAGTAAAACTATCCAATGACTCATTTTCAATAGAATATAAGATGAAATAATTTTTAAAAGTAAGAATCTTCTGATAACTGAGGCCCAGATTATGAACCTTCCTCTTGCACTCATAGTAATTTGTAGGAATCACATTTCTTTCATGTAATAGTGTTTAAAACAAAGAAAATATCTAATCAAAACAATAGTTTGACATTGCATTATCAAATTTAATATCCATAAATTTTTCAATCACTTCTAATTTTCTTATCTTGCAACCAAGAAATAATGCATCCTCAGTAGACCTCAACAAATCATAAAATTTGGCTGGTTCCAACATATGAGGTAAGTCAATATCATCATGAGGTTCAGTTTGTTTAACATATGGAACTACAACATCATGTACTAAATTTTGAAATCGGGATGGATCCGGAATCAAGTTATTAATATCTTCTCAGGAATTGTGTTGACTGTGTTGATACCAAAAAACATAATCTGGTTGAAAACCAAACCACTAGAGATGTCCCCCAACCTTTTCAATTATGTAAAATGTTCTCATAGAATATTTTTTACAAGGAAACATAATTGTACCTTCTGAAACAAATTCTAGTTTTGATTACGCAAATGATAATAATTCTTCAACACCCTCAATTTATACTATATTTAAAGTAGAACCGTTTGGATTTCTACGCTGAATTATCCAAGCGCGTTCAACTAATAGTGGCTATTTTCAACTTCCTCCTTCCATTTCTTTCTAAAAAAATAATAACAGTTTTTAAATATCTTTAAATTATAAAACACTATCCAAAAAAGAAAATAAATAATTACATCTACTTAATAATTAAAATTAATTATGGGAAACACAATTCCAGTGGATTGACGACTACTCTTCTATATGATGTCTCATTTACTTGCAAATTTCTCTCATTGAAATCAAAATGAAGAATAATCTTGGAGGTATGCATATCCATTTTAATGCATACGAGAATGTATATACATACCTCCACAAAGATTCTTCATTCTGATTTTAGTGTGGAAAAGATGCATGTAAATGAGCCGTCAGAAAAAGGAGCCCCCTTTTCGTCAATGAATCATCATCTTGGAACTATCACCGCCTGAAAATATTATAAAAAATATGGTCCCAAGGATACATAATCAAACTCGTGCATACTATATTTGATAGGCATATGTAGAATTAGAATTTTCATAATTTTTTTACTCTGTGAGAGTTGAAACGAGAAGAGTCATCGAGAAAAAGGAGTGCCTCACATCCAATAGAAATTGTTCCAAGTTATTATAATTTATTCCAATTGATTTTTATCTTAATTAATCCTTTTTAATCTTAATTAATTTTTTTTAATCTTAATTAATCCTAAAAAATTATAATTAATTCTAATAAATCCTAATTATATCTGATTAATTTTAATTATTGCTAATTAATCCAAATTATTGCTAATTTGTCCTAATTATTGCAAATTAATCTTAGTAATTGTTAATTAATCCTAATTAGTGCTAATTATGTTTAATTATTACAAAGTATTCCTAATTACTGCAAATTATTCCCAATTACTGAAACTTATACCTAATTACAGCGAATTATGCCCAATTACCACAAATTATTCCTAATTACTGCAAATTATTACAAATTACTACAAATTTTTTTAATTACTGGTATTTTTTTCTAATTACTGCTAATTGCCTATATTTACTGCGATTTACTGATATTGACTGCTAATTACTACTATTTACTATCATTTACTACTATTTAGTGTTATTTACTCTTATTTACTCCTATTTAATATAATTTAGTGCTATTTAATGTTATTTATTTCTATTTACTGTTAATTCGTGCTAATTAGTAATAATTAATACTATTTATTACTATTTAATCCTTATTATTACTAATTATTACTAATTATTACTATTTATTACTATTTATTTATATTTATTCCTATTTAGTCCTATTTGTTTATATTTATTTTGATTTATTCTTATTTATTGCTATTTATTGCTATTTGTTTCAATTAATTGTTATTTATTCCTATTTATTGTTTTTATTTCAATTTATAACTATTTAATTTTAATTATTGATATTTATTATGAATATTTTCAATATTTTCCTATTTTTTACTAATTAGTACGATTTATGAATAATTGTTACTATTTACTACTAATAGTTAATAATTATTACTAATTATTACTAATGGTTACTATTTATTTCTAATTATTCCTAATTATTACTAATTATTACTAATTATTACTAATTATTATTAGGTATTAATATTTATTACTAATGATTACTATTTATTACTATTTACTACTAATTATTATTGTTCAACACTAATTTATACTATTTACTACTAATTATTACTATTTAGTACTAATTATTACTAATTATTACTAATTATTAGTATTTTTTACTAATTATTACTATTTATTTCTAATTATTGTAAATTATTAGTATTTATTAGTAATTATTAGTATTTATTACTAAATATTATTATTTATTACTAATTATTAGTATTTATTACTAAATATTATTATTTATTACTAATAATTCATAGTTATTAATAAAAATTATTATTTATTACTAATTATTACATATTATTATTATTTATTACAAATTATTAGTAATTATTAGTATTTATTACTATTTATTACTATTTATAACTAATTATTACTATTTATTACTATTTATTACTAATTATTACTAATTATTACTATTTATTACTATTTATTACTATTTATTACTATTTATTACTATTTATTACTATTTAGTAATAATTAATACTATTTATTACTATTTATTACTATTTATTAGTATTTATTACTCTTATTACAATTTATCACTAATTATTACTAATTAGTATTATTTTCTACTAATTATTACTAATTATTACTAATTATTACTAATTGCAAGTATTTATTACTAATTATTACTAATTATCACTAATTATTATTATATAGTATTATTTTTTACTATTTAGAACTATTTATTACTATTTAGTACTATTTATTATTGTTTGGTACTAATTATTACTAATTATCAGTATTTATTACAAATTATTAGTAATTATTACTATTTATTACATTTATTAGTATTTATTACTAATTATTATATTTATTACTAACTATTAGAATTTATTACTATTTATTAGTATTTATTAGTGTTTATTACTATATATTTCTATTTATTACTATTCTTTTATATTTGTTACTAATTATTACTAATTATAACTAGTTATTATTAATTATTAATATTTATTACTACTTATTACTATTTATTACACATTATTAGTATTTATAACTAATTATTAGTATTTACTACTAATTATTAGTATTTATTACTAATTATTAGTTTTTATTACTTTTTATTAATAATTATATGTATTTTTTACTAATTATTAATATTTATTACTAATTATTATTATTTATTACTAATTATTACTTTTTATTATTAATTATTATTATTTATTACTATCTATTAGTATTTATTACTAATTATAAGTATTTATTACTAATTATTAGTATTTATTACGAATTATTTGTATTTATTACTAATTATTTATATTTATTGCTAATTATGGGTATTTACTAGTAATTATTAGTATTTATTAGTGTTTATTACTAATTATTTTTATTTTATACTAGTTATTTCAAATTATTACTAATTATTTGTATTTATTACTAATTATTAGTATTTATTACGAATTATTAGTATTTATTACTAATTATTAGTTTTGTTTACTAATTATTAGTATTTATTACTAATTATTAGTTTTTATTGCTAATTATTATTATTTATTAGTATTTATTTCTAAATATTAAAAATTCTTACTAATTATTACTAAATATTACTAATTAGCATTAATTACTATTAATTGCTGCAAAATACCACTACTGATTAATAATTACTAGTAATTATTTATATACATTACTAATTATCCTTAATAATTATTAATTATTACTAATTACTAAGAATTATTACTAATAATTCCGTTTTATTATTAAAAATATATAATGATGATAAAACAATTTAAATCTAACTTAAATACAACAAATCAAGAATAATAAAAATTAATATAAAGAAATGAAATAAATACTAAATTAAATAAAACATAAATTTTGTTAATCTTGATCTCTTATAATTGTAAACGGCTTCACAACCACTCTCGTAAAAAAACATACTCTACAAAAATTTCACTCTAAAATTTGAGTTTAATGAAGCAGAGGAAGTATATATTGAGAGATAGGGAGGAAAATGGATGGGGGAATATATCGGTTAGATTAATTACGACGAGAATCCCATTGCAAATACCTTCGACCGCATTAATTACTTTCGGCGGTTAAAAGATTATTTAAGATGGGTGTCGTTGCAAAAGGTAACCTGCCGACACACAATTTGTGATGAGACATCATCCCGCTGCAAAGAGGATTTTACTGCCGCTAGGTATTTGCGATGGGACCCGTCGCAAATTCCCTTCGGCTGATGAACTTGTTGTGCCTGGGGATCCCCCGTCGCGACTTCTATTTTCTGCCTCTTGATATTTGCGATGGGGGGTGCATACCCGTCATTAATACCCTTTTGGGGGGTTTAGCTTACAAACCACGCAAAACCACGCGTACGTTTTTTCTACAAGGCGCTTAGTCCCGTCGCAAATAACTAATTATTTTGTGGCGGGTTTTTGGGCCCGTCGCAAATAACATGTTCGACAGACTATTTTCAATGGGAATAATTCCGTTCGCAAAAACTATTTTTTCCCGTACTGTATTCAAATGGTGTGAACTTACATTCACCTTTATTATGGGAATTTCCATTAAAACTCTTTTTTGGTTACCCAACCAGCTACATGTGTGTTATGATTTTGGAGATTTACCACATGAATTTTTCAAACCCCTAATTTAATTAACTAATAGAAAACCACAAACCTTCTCCCATAGGATTTATTTTGTAAAGAAGTTGGAAAACAATTTAGTACTACCATCCACTTGATTAGACTTTCCTCACTCCCTCTTTCTAGAGCTAGAACATCCATCATTTCTTTTGAGGATAAAGACAATATCAAATGCCTCTGGAATTCTACCCATGCTACCGTCACTTCTAACAACATGATTCACCAAATCTATATAATTTTTGTGGACACATAAGGACACTCCAAATGAAATATTTTATAAAATACCTCCTCTAAAATAATAAACATTCAAAGAATCATCCACAGCCAGATCAGGAAGGTAAAAAATCAAATTAATGAAATGGGAATGTGGTACAACACTAATCTATTACCTTTATATACGTAATAAAATTCCATTACCCTTGATACTATTATCATTTTTGGTATCTACTTCTAGAACAATAGTTCCTTAATAACTTTCACCACATAAACCTCAATACTTCTATCATGAAAAATTTAAAACAATAGCTTGAGGGACAGTTGAAGCTCAAGATTATTGAAAATTATCTTAATATCCCACAAAATTTCTTCTAATTTTTAAAAACAATATTTCCCAATGATATGGGAAGCGTATATATTCTAAAATTCTTAAGAGAGTTCCTATACTGGGCTAGAAAAAAATGGTCACTATATACCATGACTAGATCAGATAGAATAATTGACCTTGACAGTTCTTGATATACTCGGGGTTCACTAGTATAGAACCACCTGCATATCCCCTATAACAATCCATAAGACTTCATTGTGGTGTACTTTAAAATAAAGATACATACACACAGCAAATATGATCTCCAAAACTCCGAATACAACAAAATTAAGAATAATTATTAACTAATTTTCAAATTAAAAAAACAAAAATAACTCTTCAAAAAATATTACATAAAAAAATTCATAAATTAATTTTCTTTATCCTAAACACCCCCACTAATACACTTTATAAAAAACAAATAAAACCCCCATTTGAAAACATTAGAGCATAAAACTCTTTTAGATAATACCTTAAAAACCATTTTTCACTACAATACACATGAAACATCTAACAAAATTTAATATAACTTCTATTTTAGGGAGTAATCGTAGTTTTACAAAACCCAATATCATTATAAATCCTAGATATTTTAAAACATTTCTGAATTTATGAAATTACACTTCTTTTAAAAATTATTATAAACATTTAATTACAAATCCAAATTTAGTGTATCCCAAATAAAAACAATAAACCATAAAAACAACTCAACCCACCTTAAATCAGTCATAAGGATGAATAAAGAAACACTACATCCTCAATGTTCCAAAAATACATAATCCTGGAATATACAAGTTATAGAAGCACAATTTTGGAAAATCATCCACAAAATTGACGAGGTCCACTGGATGTACCTTAGGCCATTCCACATTTTATGCACATGGTTTTATAGACCCTACAATGTTACAGTATGCATCTGAATTAATACCCATTAGTAATATACATAATAAATTTTCTTCAAATAGTTCTAGAATTTCAATGGAAAACATAAAAAAACAAAAAATAAAAACTAAAAAAATTTCTAAAGTAATCAATAGCATTTTTTCAAATTAAATATTTATATAGTAGACATCTAAATAAACACATGTTTCATAATTTAAGGTAATGATGACATACATACTCATAAACTACCTCTTGAGTTCCAATTATTTTATCTTTTATGTACCATAACTCCTCAAATAATAATTCAGTTCTTTGATTCCCATGTGTCATGGACCAATCTGGGATACCCCTAATTCGAGTCCCTATTTTGGATCGTGACATAACCTAAAGGGTGTTACAAATTCTCACATGATAAAAACTACTGTCAGAACACTAAATACAGTCTACCAGGTACATTTTTTCATTATATTATAAGTGAAGTAATGAGGGATATCCACCTTTAAATCTATAATTGTTATTCCATATAATGAATAAATATAAGTAATTTAAAAAAAATAGAAACTATATAGGAATATAAAATGATAAAAACTAAATTTATATATTATATAACCATAATAAAAATAAATAATTTAATAACATAATAAAATTATGTAATATAATAGAAGACAATATTCACTTTCTAGCTTTCTCAAAACTAATCCAAAATTCAATGATTATTTATCGAATCCAATTGGTACCAGCCTTAAACCATAAATATGATATGTATGAGAATAATTTTCCTAGTGGTATCATACTCACACCCTATGAATTACCTTTTAATATAAATTCATTTCATTCTTTTTTTAAATATAATTAAAAATTATATTCGTATATTTTTAGTTGAAAAAATTTCAAAAATTAATTTTCCTTCAAATTAACCTCAAAAAACGTATATCAATTACAAAGAATATTAATATCTATTCAATCCTAAAATTAAACAATTTATTATTAAGGAAGAGTCATTTTAGAATTAATTCTTAATAATATGAGATTCAAGATCACAATTCAAAAAACATACATACCACCAAATAACAAGCATCATCATGTTTACCCTAGCAAAAACCTAGTAAAAACTAATATAAAAAATATGGACTAGCATTGAATAATAAACAACCTTCCCTGAAACTTATTCTTACCATGCCTATCCAGACTAATGTAAATGTATAATCAAATAGAGAAAATACATACTTGTGGTTGCAGTGTGATGCTAAAATAGTGAAGTATGTGTACATAGACTTCCCACCTAGATAAGTGTTGTTTTTATGGCATATAAATGGAAGTGAGTCAACAAATTATCACATAATTATAGAATCAAATAAATAAACAAAAAACTCTCCCTCACCTCCAAACACCCTTAAAAAAATTACCCATTTTGATCTAGAATCAATAATGAATATATATATACTTCCCTGTGTGAGGGAAACATCACACATCATTACAACATTTTAATTCCAATAAATTTTTAAAATACAGAATGTGGATTTATTTGGGGTTATCTACATTATAAATAAATTTTATAACGTTCCAATTAGGTCATGTATTGTTCATTAAAAACCCTATGGTTTTAAAAAATTAATAGATAATGAATAAAGAAGAAAAGAATAATACGAATATTGACTGTGTTTCAGATAATATTACCATGATAAAATTACCTCAAATCCCATATAAACCCACACAAATCACTATGTAGGTGGGGGAGTATGGGGGCATTTTTAGGGATGAAACATTTGAAATGGGAGTAAAATTTACCCTAAATGGATATTTATTTGAATTACGAAAAATATTTATTTTCACAGAATTAAATGTATTTATAGGGTATGTTGTAGTGTGGGAAATTTATCACGGCTTGATGTACTTCAGACCCTATATGGTCCCAAAATAACAATAATTTTCAAGATGTGATGGCTCCTACTGTAGAACAAGTTAATCACTTCCCAAAGGCAAATCATCGTGTGATTCCTCATATAAAAACTACAATGGGTGAATTCTTGGTCCTGACCTAGACATCCTAGTCCCATCCATGACCACCTTTGGTTATGAACTTCATGTTTTAAAAAAACACACAACTCTATGAAATGAATATAATTTATAAATAAATATAAAAGTTAATAAATAAATAAAACAATATGAAAAAGAGAGGTTGGGGTGTGACAAACCTGATCAGTGAATACATTAAATTTCATTTATATAACAATATGAACACATCATATGCCCCTTATTCATTTCAATATGTACATCACATAGAACATATCTATTTATATCAATATATTTACTTATACTAACTTAATCAAGGGTCATGATTTCAAATGAACCATACAAGAAAAAAAATCTCATTTTGGTGAAGCCTCTAATGATGAAATGATAAGTAACATACCCAACCACCACATGATTTTACATGACTCAAGTATTTGATAATAATATTATCAAAGTATAATGTTAATTAGGATTAGTGACTAGGAAACCATTGGAATAGGGATTCCGTATGAAACAATCTCCCATAAAAAACCAAATACATAGTATATGCCACACTATGTGGTATAATTAGTAGGTGATCCAATGAACACAACTTATTTGGTGCCACATGAACATATTTTGTATCCCTATAAGAAATCATATCCTTTAATTCCTTAACAATTAATCACAACCTAAAGTATTACATGAAAAACATCAATTTTTGATAACCAAATACACACTTTCAGTGGCCAATTTTCATTTCACTTAAAATAATATTTATAGCCAGTCTAAAAGCATGATAGGGGTACATCCTTTTTTATAACATAATATGTTTAATATTATTATAATATTTTAAGAATACATAATTAACCATTCATAGATTATTTTAATATCATATATCATATGATAGAGCATAAAAGAGGGCTTATATCGATGTGATTTTAGAGTTTTATTAAAGAAATTAAATATAAAAGTAATTTATTTCACATCCCTATGTGATAATTTGATAAATTATTCTTACTAAAATCTTTTATTGACTAATATATATGATGAAATTTTTACAATAATAGTGATACATGGTAACTATATTCTTAATATCAAAAACTTTGAATACATTTTTCAAACTCTATTACATCGCTGCATCTAATTTTGAGAGCTTAATAAGTTTTATAATCCATTTACAACTCTTTTTATGTTTATCATCAATATATTGAATTTCTTAAATACAAATTTTTCCATTGAGGTCATTTAGTAAAATAATGTAACATTTTACAATAATATAATTATTTACCAATACTTCATAACACATTTAGGATATTATGGTACATTCACTTAACTATGATTACTAAATGTAACTGTTTATATTTTTCTTCAAAAAAGTGACATTAACTTTTTGTTTTGATTGGTTTAATTTTTTATTTTTTTACACACACTATTATAAGTTTGAAAATGATCCAACTATCCTCAAGGAAATATATTTTCATCAGAATTCATCACTAAGATACCCAAAATCTCGTGTTCTGGGAATTAAATCGTAATTATTTGTTTTGGAATATTAATCAAATAAATAATTATCTGAAGTTCCAATTTAGTTTAAAAGCATTTTTTTCAAGAACGATGACTGAATTGATGTGGAGTTGATCTCAATATATCAGTAATGTAGTGATGGTGAGGATATTAATGAAAATATCCTCAACCATAATTGTGATGAATGTGGAATTGATATGTTGTTCAAAAGTCATATTTACCTTGGTTCATATAATTGACACAATGTTTTCAACATTTAATCTAGAAGAATGATTTAGAATTTATGATTTAATTCTTAAATAAGATAAAGACTAATTTTTTCTTGGTCTTGAGTTTGTATTTAGTAGAAATTCATTTGGTATGATATATAGAAATGAGTGTTTACTAAAAAACAATCATCCAAACAAGGCAACATGAGGGACCTGCGTCCATAATTAAGGTGGTGATTTTAACCTCTATCAAAAATAGTGTGTAGAAGGTGGTATGTGTAATGGGATGCATATAGCCTACAAAAGTGCTCAGTTGTGGTAGCATGATGTGGTGTGGGGTAGTGGGCCTAGGTAGGGAGGCACTGCCATGTGAATCCGTGTGTGTGAATTGTTTATCTAGGTTCCCACTCCGATTCCATTTCGGAAGAAACATTCTATGCATAGTATTATTAGAGAGAGTACACCTAAGAAGAACATTGATATGGTATTTGGTTCAGTTGATAACTGTTCTTTCATATTAAAAGATATTAGTGAAAATGTAATCATCTGATCTGAATGATATGAACCATTTAATCAACACTATTATTTTCTTCTTCCTTCATCAGAAGGATTTTCAGTATGCACTAGAGTTTATTGATTGTTCTTCATAGATGAATGTATGGATGGTCAAGCATTGAATTCAAGAAAACTTTTATTGTTATGCTGAATTTATTGAGATTAATATATTAATGAAACATAATTTTCATGAAATATATATTCTTAATCTAAGGTAATGAAATATTTTTGAAGAAATGATATTTATTTTTATTGTATCTTATGTTGAAGTAGTGTGTTTGTGAAATAAATTAGTTGGTGCACATATTCGTTTAGATGATGGGGTAGATTTTTTTTATTTCTCATTAAATAACTTTTGATGTAGTCCTTTTATGTTAGATCTGAAGGCATACCCAAGAGATAGTTTCAAGAGAGAAAAAACAAAACAGATACTAGAAATCGTTTTATTTTTTTCAAGAATGTTTCATAAACTTATGTTGTGCATTTTCCTTCACATTCACATGATGATAGTCTAATTATGAGAGACAATTATGTAAATCTAGTTATGTGAACATACTATGTTATGTGATGGAGAAATATTGATAGTATTTCACTTACTCTTATGTGATGTGACTTGTGAACCATGCATGAAATGATATCAATGTATGAAATGGGAATATTTTTCATAATTTTAGGAAAAAATAATGTATGCACTTGTCATGAACATATAATAGCGTCATTCAAAGAACTATAGAAAAGGATGATTAAAATTTGATTCATGATACAAGAATATGATGTTATGCATGCCTAAGGTGTAGTGAAATAGTTTATGGGATTGGGTTCTCATAAAAGAAGAAACATCTAAAGAGAATGATCTACAGTAGGTTATGTTGCATGAAGACACTGTGAGATATTTTTGGGGGATATTTTTGCATGAAATAAGTGATGAAGGAATTTTAGTAGATATATGGTTTTTAAGTATTCAACAAATGCACTTATGAGGAATAATATTTGAGTCTATGTATAAGTTCTCACATAATTAATGATTTTGATGAACATGATATAACACATTTTAAGAATAGTGTGTAGTTTGAAATAAATAATTTCTGGTCTTTTTTTAAATGTGTTATGATTGAGAATGCACAAAAATATACATTCCATGACTTTTTTAGTGTTTTGATACTGAATTCAGGTATTAACTCATTATACATACCAGATTAGTCAGTGATATGAGTTCATTTAATTTTAGGATTAGTAAATAGTTAGTAATATTATGAAATTATTTATCTATTGTGGAAGTTCATGAATATTTAAAACTAGTATAAGATGTGATGATATTTGTTTATGGGGATATTCTGGTAGTGAAGAAGTAGTTTCAAGATGAAATAGATCTTTATATGATAATTTTGTATATTATGTGGCTCGATATTAGTGGAAGCCTTCAGTGGGACTCTTATGCAGAAGAAGTATCTAGTGGGACTCTGGAGTAGGCATGTCGGATGCTGGTAACACTGTGGGATGCAGTATAAATAACCTCTCATGGGACTAAAAAGTTTCTATTGTATGAGGGAACATGTAATATCCAGTGGCACTCTATAGTGGAACACTATGGGACACTGTGCTTGAAAGAATGGGTCTTTACCTGATTGTAATAATCTCTATGTTGTGAAAAAATTATAATATGGTAGAATAACTTATTATATCAAGAAATGGATCTTTTACCAAAACTGGTAAATAAAAGTGTGTATTGCACTTTCTTTTTATTGTTCTTTATAGGGAAAGGAAGTGGATTGAATAATATGTATCTATAATTCAATCATTCATAAATGTTGGATTAAAAAGAATGAATTTTTAAAAAAAGTGTACCACTGATTCCCCCCCCCCTCACTGGTACCTAATTGATTGTTAGACACTTCAATTGCCACCATAAGAAGGTCCCTATGAATATCCAATAACTTAATGAGAGACTCATAATTACTTAAAAAATTTAGGAATACCTACTTTCTAATTCATGACTACAGGAATAGTATCCTTCCTTTCCTTCTATATCTTAGCATGGAAGTGGGAAATGCAGAAAAAGTGTGTTTCCCACATATTGTTGAGAATTTTTATAGGACTTAATCTAAAAAAAACCTACAAGTTTATGGAAAGTAAAAAATTACTATCCTGATGGATTTTTTGTAAATATAATACAATAAATTGATGGTTCTAAAACCATTCAAAGTTATCTAGGATAAATTGAGAAGTAATAATGAAGGTAATATTAATGTTAAGGATGCAAAATGAAAATATATAAAAGAATGTATGAATATATTAAAATGATACCAGATAAAATGTTGTTTTAATATTAAATTAGATTCAATGAGATATTAAGTAGTCTTCTCTGATTTTTTTAAAAGATATAAGATTCCACAATTGTGAAAAAGATTATGTGAAAAATCCAAAATATATTAGATGCCAAGATTTCAAACTTGGAAGATATAGAAAACATGTGATTATATGAGGTGCATAATATGATCATAGATTATAAAATAATAATTGTATATGATTTCACGAAGAATATAAAAGATGATATTTTATTTTAATAAATAATAAAATAAATGTTCAACGTATGGTAAGTTATGGAATCAGGTGATATTAATGACTATGAGAATGGAGAATACCAAAGTTAATGTTTTTCTCTTATAAATAAATGTTTTAAAAATGGAAAATGGAAAGGAAAATGAATTAAAGAACTCAATTTTCTCATATGTTATAGTATTTGAAATTTTAACGTAAATTTTACAATTAAAATTGTTGAATCAATATATGGTGATGAAAGTGAGGATACTTATAAATAGACAATGTATACGAATAAGAAGAAGAGTTATACCACTAAAATTGAGTGGAATTTGATGAGAAATCATATACAAGAATACTCATCCTCAACTTTTTCATTATATTATGAACTAAAATTATTTTCTCATAATGATAAATGATCAAATTCTTCAAGCAATGATGACAATGGTGATTTCAGAATAGATATAGAATGGGGGCTGAAAGAATATCTTGAAGCTGTTAATGATAAAAAATATCGATATATGAAATATAAGATGAAGTTAGAAGAATGAAATAAAAAAATATTTACTGAAAAATAATAGCATAATAGATGAAAACGAAATCTTTTTGATGAAAATTATAATTATATATATGTGGTAGTATGGATAAAGAATATGGTGAGTGATATTGAATATAAACTGACTCATGAGGAGGAAAATTTCTTTGATACAGAATCAAAATATCTGGATGTCCAAAAAGAATTAATTAAGAAAGGATAAGATATAAATAAGTATATTTATTAAATGTGTCATAATCTCAAGATGGTGAGATAAAAGTTTCAAATAGATAAGGTACATGTATTTTTACGTAGTTTCAAACTTGATATAATATTAAAAACTATGCATGTGAAACTTTGATGAACAATAATTCAAGGGAGGTTCATTTTATCACATAAAATTATGAAAAAAGGCACCAAAAAGACCATCTCTCGATATGGAAAATCAACCATGGCTTATTAAAAGAAAAATCAATATTTTTATGAAGAGTTTTATAAAAAAAGAGTAGATCATTGTTCCATGGATTTTTATATTATTGTAGTATGTATGGACATAAAGCATTATATTTACAGTGAAACATATCATTTATAAAAATGAAGCATGAACTAAGGGGGAGCTAAGATAAATAGATAAAAACATATTATCAATGAAATAAAGAAGTGACTAGAAATCCATTGAAAGTACCAATAGAAAAGACGTTTTCTTTCATGAAATAAGTGTGATGGAGATGTGGATTAGATAATCATAGTAATGATGTATACATGACTAAATTACCTAGAGATATTCTCAACGATTTTAATATAAATAAAAAAATTGAAGGGAAAAAGAATAAATCATGTAAATTATATAATGAATTTGAGACACCCAAAAACCTGAACATACAAAAAAGGAATGCTTGACTATTTGGCCATATCAAAAAAATGTCAAAACAAATGGAGAAAACTCAATTTTATGCTAAAATTGAGGGTAAAAAGACTATATCATAAGAAGATACTAAATATATTAAAAATAAATCTACATTTGATAGTCTAGATTATAGAAAGATTTTGTGTGAACAAATTTGATATGATAGGAATAAATATATGAATTTAAAATAAAAGTAACTTTCTTTACTTACAAAAGTAAAAAAAACAATCCCACATGAAGAAAAAATTTATTAGAATTTAGACACTTCAAAACATGATATCATAATGAAGTAAGACAAGACAAGGTTATGAGAAAACTATCAGCCTGAGAGCTAACACTAAAAAACAATTAGTTCCCTTCTTATTCTCTCTCTCTATCTCTCTCTCTCTCTCACACACACACACAAATATATATATTTGAACTAAATTGCAGAGAAAAGAAAGAGATGGATGAATCCCCTTAGGGGGAGCATAAATGATTTGAAGCTATTAAGTAGTCTCAACTCTTGTGAATCTTGTAATCACTCTCAAATTCATAGTCTAAATATTCCTAATAAACATTTACTAAACGAGAGTTTATACTGAGATAAAATGGGGTATATATGATTTTTCACATGAAATTTATACTGGGTATGTTCAAATGACTGTAAGATAAATATTTTTCATGAATTTATTATATAATAATTTTTAATGTTTGAAGTCATAGTTTTCAAATAATGGTATCACATGTATGTTTTCTCAGGGATAGCATGGATCTCCTAGGTTATACACTCTTGTTTTCTACACTAGGTTTTCCCATGTAGACTTATAATTGTTTTGATTTAGAATCCTTGTAAAAGGAAATATTTGGTACCATCATAAAATGAGGAGAATATGTTCATTGAGAAATGATTTAATCTACAGGATCATTATATTCATTATCAATAAAGTAAATAATGTAATACCTTAATGTTGAGCATTATGATGTTTAGTGGCATTGAAAATAATTTCAATGGGGGAGATTGAATTTCCCTTTATGTAGAATTGAATTTTCTATTAATATTGATGATTTACATTATGTGGGGTTAATGGCAATATATATTTAATTTAGTGATTAGGGGGAATGTTTTGAAAATATCCTCAACCATGATTGTCATGATTATAGAACTCAAAAGTAGTTTAAAAGACATTTGTTATTGGAACATTGAATTCAAAGGGTGTTTTCAATAGTGAAATAATTATAGATATTTGAATTTATGATTTAATTTCAAAATAAGAAAAAGATGAATTATGGGTTTCTGTTAATTGGATCATAATTGTAAATTCATATGGTATGAGAAATTTCATGGTGTTTTTACTAAAAAAAGTTGTTAACCATGCCAGCCTTCCTGAGGGACCCACATCCACTACTGAGGGGGGAAGGTCAATCTATATCCAAAATAATGTGTGGCTGTAGGTTCTTATAATGGTCTTTATATATCCCATATATGTTCTCGGTTTTCAAGGAATACATGTGGTGTGAGCTACTAGGTCCGTGCATGGTGACATGACCATGTGAAACACAATGTGTGCATTGTGTATCTGGATACCAACTGTGGTGACTGCTTGAGAGAAGGTTCCTAGGATAAGTAATATTGAAGAGATTTCACCTATGAATAAAATCAATGTGGGATTAAATTCAATCAATAACTATTCATATGTCATAAGATATATAGATATAATAGTATCTGTGAAATATAAATGATGTGGATTGTTCGGTCATCACCAGTTTCATCTTCTTCCACCAATAAAAGGATTTTCTATATACGTTGGAGTTCATTGAGTGTTTTTTTGTGGAAGAATGTATGAATGATCATTAAATGTATTCTAGAAACCTTTTACCACTCTAAATGAATGCATGAGGTTGATATATTCATTCAACTTCATTTTGATGAATGAGAGATTATTAATTGGAGAAAAAGATTCCATTGTGTATCAATGGTGGTTATATTTGTTGTTTTGTAAGCTAAGGATGTATGTGAATGAAAAAAATGAGGTTGTATGCATATTGGATGTGGCAGTGGAATTGATTTTATGCGGGTTTCTATACAAATATCTCTAAATTTGGTCATTTTTAGTTAGAGCTAAATGCGTATCTAAGAGAGATTTTAGAGAGAGATAAGTCGAAACAGATACCTAATAGTGTTATGTTTTCATGATATTGTTCTATATGCTTCTGTTGTGTATTTTACATCACATTTTTGTTATGATAGGCTGATTAAATGATCTGGCTACATGATTTTGATTATCCGAACTAATTGTGTTATTTCAAAGAGAATGTTAAACAATATATTGTATATTGTTCTGTGAAAAGAACATTAGTGTAACACATTAAATGATATCATTGTGTGGAATGAGTTTCACAACCATGATTTGGTGAAGATAAAAATTATACCTTTGTTGTGTGAATGCGCAACAACATCAGGAGATGAATTATCAAAAACGACGCTAAAATATTGATGTGTGATACATGCATATGATGCTATTAATTCTTGAGGTAGAGTGAAATTTTATATGTTCTTGAGTTCTCATGAAGGAATAAATAATTGAAGGTAAGTATCTTAAAAAATATTTTATTTCATGAATACAAAATGAGATAATGTTTCGTGATATACTTCCATGAATAAAGTGTGGAAGTTAGTGAAATTGTTATATTATTAGGTAGTATAAAACTAAAACAATAATGAAAAATAAAATTTAAGGTAGATTAAATGTTCTTTCACAAATCATCATTTTCATGATCCTGATATAACACGTGAAATGATTAATGAGGATTTTAAAATTAATAAGGCCTTGAATTTTTATACATGCATGATAATATAGAATGCAAGTATAAGATAAATCATATGAATGTTGTTTAGTGTATGGATATTGATCCTGGGAATTAATTAAATAGGCATAATCGACTAGTGATTGAGTTGAATTAAGATAATTTAAATATTAGTGAATATTGATAAATATCACGATGTTTTTTTATCCATTACTATATTTCATCAAAAGTTTACACGATAAAAACAAGTTATATGTTTTTTGTAGAGATTAATAGGTAGTTCAATAGAATTATGATGCTGAAAAAGATAATTCTCACCAAGGATCACATTTTATTTGACTCATTATTAGTAGATGTGTCCTGTTGGGATCTAATGAAGAATAATTCTGAAGTGGGACTTTGGAGTATATAGGTGGGATGATTTTAACAGTATGGGAATCTATATAAAGATCTTATAGTGGGAATCATGAATTTCTAGTGCATTTGGGAATCTATAAACTCTATTTGGACTCTAGATTAGTACATTTCCAGAATTAGAATTGATGGGAAAGGTTGTTTCCTATATTGTAACCACATATATATTGTGAAGAATCTATAATCGGGGGGGGGGGGGGGGTGGGGGAACCTAGTTTAATAAATGAGTAGGTATCTATAAGAAACAATGTAAAAACCCTATGTATTATTCTATATTTTATTTCTGTTTTTAAGTGAATGTAGAGAATAATATATGATAGATAAAAACATTAATCAGTCATAAAGGTTGGATAAAAAGTAATAATTCATAAAAAATAGTGTACCACTGATTCAGCTCTGCTGTCAGTGATACCTAACAAATCCTTAAGGACTTCATTTTCAACAATATGTTATATAGTATAAAATATTATTGGATACATGTATTAAAAAAAGTTATTATTTATATAAAATTACAATAAATGGGGTTGGGAACTCTTTACCTCATATTTTAAGATATAAAATTGACAAAACCATTTTGTTCTAGAAAAAAATACATATATATTTAGCTTATTTTAAAAATAATTTATATAATATAATGATTCATAATTTTTTTATTTAACTTCCATCACATTTATTTATGAAACAACAATTTTTATGAGAGTCCATTATCATATAATATAAAAAAATGAGATTCCAAATACCAATCCTTTTTTTCTTATTCATCCACTATTTTAAGTAATACATAGAATCCAATTCCGTGATATAGAAACCCCTTACTCTATCACAAAAACGCATACTTCAAGATCTAATAATAAATCCTCAATGAAGTTTTAACTCTTATAAATATTCGCAATATTTTTTATTGTATAGTCACTATCATGTACACATCAAAATCAACGAACTGACTTATAAAAAATTAAAAGATAATATAGACTATCAATGATTTTTCTTGAACCCCTTTAGGTATACTGGATATTTCTTCTTATAAGATCTATTTTAAAAGAGTTCAAACACCTACCATCCTTAGAAACTCCTATATTATACTTATGAATTTGTGTAGAGTTTCTACAAACTCTATTATTATCTTTTTGGAAAAAGTATTTACTACTTTATTTTTGTACCATCATTATATAACTCAATTACAAACACCCCATGTACTAATTATTAATCATTTATATATTAGGTATATAAGGTAAACTATTTATAATGTAATTCATTTCATAATATGTTATAAACTCCAAAAAAAATCATAATGAAGTATGTGTCAATTTCAAGCCTAATAGGGGACCCAAGTTACTCCATTCCATTTACGTACACAATCATATTGATAACATTATTAGATATAGAATCATAGTTTGATATCATACACTAAAAAATTGTATTTTAAAATGTTATATATTTCATGTTTATATTAGTGTAGACAAATAATTTTTTGGTTTTCAATCATCCCAAAATCATACATATTCTAATAATGATAATATAGATAGGGAATATTTTAAATAAACACAAAAAATATTTTTTTATAGAATCATTACAAATTAAAACAATATTTTTATTCATTACTCTCATTATCAGCAAAGTATTATTAGTAATTTGTTTCTATAACAAATAGAAATATGTTTCTTACTTAAGAATAATTATTATGTTTCTATAATAGTATAAGAAGTTTCTTCTATTAATCATACCCTTCTAAAATATTTAATTATAATTTATGTTCATTGATGGTGATGCAATTTTTACTATATTAAATGTATTTATTATAATAGTATCATGTCATATATATATATATTTAATATTTAATTTAATTAAATGTAAGACCAAAAAAAATTGAACCCTTTTAAAAATTCATACATATTAGTGAGTCAAGATCCATATTTCCCTTAGTAATGAGTTAAATGTAGTGTTTTTATAATTTCATAGATATTTAGGGTGACCATCATTATAATCATATCAATATGACTCTTGTATGGTCTATTAGATAACTCATTACCCAAATTTTCATGTTGATAAACGGTCCAAAATTCTATTGGTGTCCTTACCTTAGATTTCCCAAATATGTTAACCCAACCCATATATAATATTTGAACACCTAACTCTTATGATCACCAACAACATTATTTATTTAAATAAAATTATCTATTTTAAACAATATATATAATGGACCAACCTACTTTGATGACCAGAATCTTGAAAAATATTTCATTTCAAAGGAATATGAAAGTTATTATTTTTAATGGGATATATATATATCAGTATATTATCACATAAATTTACTTTAATTTTTTACATTCCTATAATAATTTATTTTGGATTTTATTTTCATTCTACAAAATCAATTTTTAGACCATATTTGTGTCTATAATTTGATAATTCATAAATCCTGCTCCTATCCTTAATTGAAAGTAAAATTTATTTATACACTTATAAATGAATCTCATGAATGTGGTAAATTAATCCATTTCATGTAGATCATAGATCCATATGAAATAAAAAATATCTATAAGAGTATGCCTGGAGTGACTGGTAGTCGATCCCCAAATTTTTAGATAGAGCCTTACTACTCTGGAAAGTGATAAATTTTCTAAAAAGTCCCTCTACTAATGGTTTTAATTTAGTGTGGAATAAATTATACCATAATTCAAACATTTAATATGTACAAACTCTAAATAAATTTATATTTCAATAACATATCTAAATATAATCCAATGTCAATGTACAAGAATACTAAATTAATTATCATACCTACCATGTAACTGTAAATTCATGTTTAATAATTTGTATAAAAACATTAAAAACTACAAGTTAGAGAATATATCGATTGATTATATATCCTCCTATATCAATGTATAATAAACAATAAAATGATACTAACAAAATTAAAATTCAAAAAACATTATATGAAATAATCTTATATAAAAAATTCATAGATAAAGCTACTATACACAACTTATAATTTGACATGTTCTTATAAAAATTCTAAAAAAATAATTATAATTTATTTATCCTTATATAAAATTATTCATATTATAAATTTACATTGAACGTTATAATAACTCTATCATATTAAAATTATAACATATTTTATGAAAACTTTTATAATAGAGTAAACATTTTTTATATATTTTTTAAAACTAAATAATTTAAACATATAATATATGATTTCATTTAAGCATTAGATCAAATCAATCATAAATATTTTTTTAATTACTTCATTTTTTCCTCAAACAAGGTATTTAATTAGATTCAATTATTGTTCTTATTTATGAAAAAAAATATAATTACATATAATAACTTTTCAAAAGTTTGTTATATTAGTTTTCAAATATTTTCTGAATTATTCAGTATATAATCCCAATTTAAACTAAAATAACATATAACAAAATGATTTTGTTTTTTTAGAGGCCACAACACTTAGAGAGGCATCAATGAATCTATTTGATAATTTTTACAAAGATCTAATTTTCTATAAAACTCCACCCACCATGGCATGTCACAAAGGTATAGAAAATATATATTTTTTCAAATAAACATCACATGAAACATGTTCATTTAGTAATTTGTTTCATGTTAGCCGAGATGTTAGGCTCAATGATTATGTTTTGAATATAAAATCATAAGCCACAAATAAAATACCTTATAGGAAACATTAAGCAACATATTGATGCACCCTGACACCTTTAACACATTTATAGCCAAACTGTGTTAAATGAAAAAAGCATACATCTCTGAAAATTAGGTACTTTTTTTAAAATCAATTCACTCAATTCCCGTAATACTAAAAACTCACAAAAACAAAAAATAAGATGAATGAATAATGTCATGAAGTAACTGATAAAATTTAATGGAATATTACGATCTCCCCTATACATATTTTTTATCCCAAAAAAATCACCAAGATCCTATACTTTCAAAAAGTGAATTTAGTTGCTGGATCATCAACAATTCTTATCCTAAATTATTGTGTCTATCCCATCAACACTAACATTCTACATAGACCAGGGGAATGTTTTTGCCACACATTACCTTATTTCAATGATTTAAAATCTGAAATGGTTACCTAACCATATTATATACAACCCTAGGGTCAACATCCTATTACTCAATCAAATGGGAAGGATTAGGTTGATACCTCCTCAGTTGGGAAACCTAAAACACATCATGGATGGAAGCCAAACAATATGGTAAGTCCAAATGATACAATTCCTTTATAGGATGCTCTATAAAATCAAAGGGGTCAACAAAACTCAATGAAAACGTAGCCAATAAACCCAACTAAGGATATTCCCAAGCGAGGTGAAACTTTGGGAAAATCCAATCACTAACATCAAACTCATGTGGCAAACAATGATGGTTTACATATTATTTCTAATGACTCTATTCTATATCCAATATCTTTGGGACCAAAAAATCATTTCCATTGATTTTATAAGAAAGAGTCGTCCCAAACAAGTAACATTATCCCAAATTTATCTAGAATATGGGAGATCCACATCGACTCCTATACACATCCTCAATGTTTTCTATCATTATTGAGGCATGATAATTATTTTTTTAATCATACTCTACTAGAGAAAAATTATTTTTCCAAGAACCACCAAATTCACGAACACATTCCCAAATCATGTCCCCTAGAACATTGATTTCCATCCCCACAATTCTATATATTTATGGATTATAATTAATTCTTAATTTCAATTGGGAACTCATAACCACTTGAAAACTATTCCAAAATAGGTATTTAAAATTATGGTTATAGTTAGAAGAAATCATAGAGGAAATACCATGAATCCTCATAACCTCTCAAACACACATGTCCTGAGCTATTCCAATTTCTTCATCTGCAAGATATGTAAAACATGTTTCTATTTTTTTTATTGATCAATGATCTCAAAAATAACTTAATTCCCACTATGATTCTACATAATACTAAGAATATTTCTATCTAAATCAAATCTCATTTCAATATAAGAATAGGCATGGGATGAAAAAATGTAGGTCTCTAGTGGTTTACATTAATTCTCTAACACGTAATACATAGTGGAAAAAATCATCAATTTATCACCTCATCCCTGACCACCAATACCAATGTATCGAGAAATGATACATCTTGGAATTCCTAGGATGTACGGACCAACAATAATTGTTTCCAATGTCAAATAACTCATATCACAGGGAAAACGGTATGACCGAACTACTTTAGAAACATAATGTGACACTAGGATACTGAGACCACTCAATCGACGACTACCCAAAATTTAGGATTTCACTCAATTAATGGGACTTTGTGTCACATATTTTCTCAAGTTGATCCCACACATAAAATGAGGATTCAACATTTTTCGAGGCCATGAACACCTTCCCACCACATTATTTAACTCTCAATCTCATCTAATAAAACAGAATCATTAGTGTCAACTCTTCTATTAATTCCTTCACTCCATTTATTAGTAATATAATACTCAACACATAATATGCCACATTACCTTTCTAATAAATATAAT
Source organism: Viscum album (assembly GCA_963277665.1). Taxonomy (NCBI): domain Eukaryota; kingdom Viridiplantae; phylum Streptophyta; class Magnoliopsida; order Santalales; family Viscaceae; genus Viscum; species Viscum album. Next base: position 104,396,920 of record OY728156.1, read on the forward strand.
CAATATCAAAATCAAAAGCCTAAAGAAACTCAAATCAATGTATCTATTATAGGATCATATCATTATGAGTGATAATATACTTCAAACTTTTTTATGATAATATGTTGTTAACTTCTCTCCAAAGAGGTAGTGAATCCATCATTTCAGTGCATTCATGACCGTGAAACTCAAGATAATCAGTAGCGTTGTTATTTTCATGAGGGCCTAACTGGTGAGAAGCATAGTACACCACTTGTATCCCATACATCGAGACACTCCCCAAACATATTCTAGAAGTATAGTAGAAAACTTTATAACCCAAACCTTGTTCTGAAGGAATCAAAATTTGATCCAAAATCAGAATCACCATTAATTTCTCAAAATATTTCTTATATTTTTCATTCCACTAAAACATTACACTCTTTTGGATTAAATATCTCCTCATAGATGAATTATTTGATATTTTTTGAATTATCTACTTATAATATTCATCCAACCCCATGATGTTTTAGATCTGAAAAATATTTCTTGGATTCTTCCATGAATTATATATCTATACCTTTTATGGATCCATAGAGATGTTCTCATATATAACATGCCCTAGAAACATTACTTATTATATCCATAACTGAAATTTATAATGATTTATAAAATAAATGTTTCCTCAAAGTTTTTATAGTGATATTCAAATGGTCCATGTTCCCATCCTTTTACATGGAGTATTCTAAAATATCATCCCTTGAAGAAAAAAGATTCTATTAAATGACAAAATATTTGGTTCATCAAAAATATAAATTCCACTTGAGTATTCTGACCAAATTGCATTACCAAAAACTAAAAATACCTATATCAAATCTTATATTCTATATTAGGTATATCATCTTCTCAAACAGTCAATCCATTGTACCAAGAATGATGGTCAATATTTGGAAACCAATGATCCCTTATAATCTAATCAAAGAGATCATCAATCATTAAAAATAATTACTTTTTGTTGATGGGAAATATATTTAACATTCAATAATTAATAAAATGTATAAGTCACCTATATTCCTTCATAGAAAAAAGGGCAGGTGAACCCCATAGTCAATTTCTAAGAGTAATAAATCTTTTATCCTAGAGTTTTTCATGATGAAACGTAATTTCTACCAATGTAGAAGGTGTTATATGATTAGATGGTATAGAAATGGGTATCATACCTAGTAGTAGGTAAACAGTAAATTTGACCTCTCTCTATGGTGGTAAACTATAAAAATCATTCTGGAAGACCTCGGGGTATGAACACACCACCGTGGGAGTGGGATACACAAACAAAGATAAAAAAACAAAGAAAAATCTCTATCAACTACATGAGATCACCCTTGAATATAAAACAAAATTACCTACTATCAAATACCTATAATCCCAATTTTCCTAAAATATCTGAGTGATTCCATGAGGAGAAAAAAAACAAAACAAGACAGAAATAACAATTTATTTTTCCCTTAATTTTGATCATCCATTCCATGCCAACAATGAGGTCAAAGATATTAAGGTCCAGAACCAAGAAGTATCACTCCACGACAATGTATTTTACTATCAATTGAAATTCATAACATTTAAATCTTTTTTTTAAATCTTTCCCAAATTCATGGGAAGATTCAAGAACATATTATTATCCTAAAAAAACCCTGACAATTGGTCCTAAAGAAAACTTGTTACCTTTGTGATTCCTTTTTTAAAAGATACTCACTAGATAATGGAAGTATCAACTAATGATCCAACCTAAATAATGTTTCAAACTATGTCTGCCTCTTAGAAATGTTCCTTATCGACAACCTCATCAAAAGTTGAAAGGCACATGAGAATTAACATCTAACAAACATCATCCCTCAAACGCAATTCAAACTTAAGAGAATTTATGTAATAATTATTGACTTGATTCAGTTCCAAATGAACTAACTCGTCAAAATAGGTTGAATTATCAATAATAGTATACTCCCATTACTCTAAGGTCAAAATATCCATGACCTTTTCTTGTATCATAATAGGATACAACATCCGGTGATGGTTTTTTGAAAGATACTCAAGTGAGAGCCTTTTGAAATATAGATTTTACAATAGAGTCCCACAATCTCCTTTTAGATTCTTTAATCATATACATGAATAAACACACCTTAGAGTCATCAAGAGTCTTAATAATGTTGAATATCCTCTCAATCCACTAAATACATTCTCCAGATTCTGGATGTCCATCATTACAATAGAAGATAAGGGGAATCTACATAATAAATTATGATCCAGGATCCACTGATCATTCTAGTTTCTCAATACCTTCTTAACCTAGTGTCTGAATATTATAGATTAAGACTTCTAGAAAAGTGGTTTCCACTTGAGGATCTGCATACGAAACTTATCTCATAACAATCCCACTCAACTTTGGAAGAACTCTTCTTGGAGGCATTGTCTAATAAGAATATGTTAAATACCAATTACATATGAGAAGATTCCAACATCATAAGACAAACATAATGTATCAGTATCCATACTGAAAAAAGAAACAAAAATTTATATTATCTATGGATATTACTATAAAAATTAAAGGAACATGTCCATTTAAATAAATTCTATATCTGGATAATTCAAATAACCCCCAACCAACAATTTTCATGATTGTAAAGAATATGTGAACACCCATGGTAACCCAGATTCAATCACAAAAATTATATAATTTTTTCTCATTTTCTCACTAACTGCCTAAATGTGGACAATCCTAACTTCAGACAACCAAGACATTGAACCATACATGGGAAATGTCACAAGACATCAGGATGAGTAATTAATTTGAAGTCAACTTTTATCGAACCAAACCAAATCCACTAGACAATATATCTAAGATGGTCTACCATAAGGTAACGTAAAAACAAAGAGAAAGAAACTTGTATGATTATAATATTGAAAAAACCACTATTGTAAAACCTTTAGGAAGAGTACATAACCATCAGAAATAAAAATTCATGAAAAATAGAACAAAATATAAAGATAAAATATGAATGGTAACAGAGTACATATGTGACCATCTTTCACCACCAACCCTTCATTATATGAAAATGATTATAACAAGAGAAAAATTTATGCTACATAATTCCCATCCCTTTACCCTGAGTCCTAAAAATCAACATCTAAAACCTCTCAAAGGAAAAATTATGGTGTGAGAATAAATCCCCCTTTAATAAAAATAAATAATCTATAGAGGATATAATATATATAATTAATTGGTTCTATCCTTAAAAAAATTATATTTTTAATAATAATTTCTATAATCGAAAACCATTCTAAAAAAATCCATGATTTTTAAAAAACACACCATATTCAAAAAATAAATAACATGTCATGAATGTTGGTAAAAACCCATTAATACACCATAAAAACATATGATCAAATAACCTTTGAAATAAATCATCATATTATAAACATGTCATAGATGGAGAAGCACGCCATTTTAGATTTAACCCATGCATATATGTGATAGACAGGAAATAAAATCCCCAATAATGTCCTAACGTGGATCCAACCAATATGAACATAGTTGAATAATGAAAAAAAAAGTTATATAAAACCACCTGTGGAATTACATAAACAAAGATTGAATAGTCTATTCCAGATGCACCCAAGGTTTCCCAATTTTATATGTCTGTAAAAATACATTTCAAATCAAAAAATACCCATTCAAGCATTTAATAAAATACATGGTGTGTGCACAATTTTTTTATGTAAAATGAATTTAAATTCATTTATTTTTTCCAACAAAGGAATTATAATTTCAAATAAATAAATTCCCATTAACAAAAAAAATAAATTTAAAAGAACATAATCAAGTTCATGAATTATGACTACTCGTATAGATACACCTACCTAAATAATGAAAGAAACCTAATAACCTTTTACATATAATATTCGAAATAAGATGGTCATCCTCTATGTGATAAAAAACAATGGAACACTATAAAGGTTTCATCAGGATAATAACCTTATATTATACGAACACTTTATAAAAAATACAGCTAAAAACCCAAAATTGGAAAGAAAAACAAGGAGAAATGATATCTCACATACCCAAAGAAAGAAAACCCCCAAAAGAAGTTATCAAATTCTACAAGAAAATTTATATAGAGGAGGGATAAAATGCCAAAAATGCCTAGGGGAAATGAGGATTCAAGGGAGGTAGATGAACCATGAATACATAAGGGATTTATGTGACTGGCGAATAAAACTGAGAGGGACTAAAATATTTAAGACATAAATTTAATTCATACATCTTAAATTTACCATAACTCATTTACACCAAAAAAACAAGTTTCCTCAGATTTAAATATTTCAAGAAATGATTTAAAGTTTTAATAATGGGTTTTATATGATAAAAACATTTTACATCATAAAAGGTTTTACGACATTAATTGTTTCCCCATCATGTTCTTTATGCTGAAATTATATCATAATATATACATTTTCAGTGTAAATATATTTTATAGGAAGTTGGAATTTCATACTCGTGTAGGAAACTCCTAGAAACATGTCCATATCCTCCGAATCCTTTAACACATTATAAATGGAATCCTTTAATTCAATCAAGCATTTTTTCCCTAGCATTATGTTATACCCCCCCCCCCCCCCGACAAAATCTTTCCATCCTAGTATGTAGTAAAATTCCCGACAAAAAAGATATAAATAGTAGTGTCAAGAAGTACCTAAAATAAAGGTACTGTAATGTTACAGTAATGGTTTCCCACTTTATACTATTTTTTATTTATTAATTAATTTTTTGTTTCTCCACCTTTACATTACATTAACAAGATATCAGAAAATGAGTTTGGAACATTACATTAAATATATCCATTAACATGATATAAATTGTGAGTAATATACATTATTGGGATTATGTAGCCTAAATATCTTTCTACAGACAAAAGAGAGTAATGTTTACTATGCTTAATGTTTCATTGAGTAAAACTTTAATTTGGGGAGTGTTATTGACATTACATTGTATGAAAATGTCATGTCAATCTTGAAAGGTGACATTCACATTTAATAATGAATACTGATTCCTACCAAACAAGTACTATATCATAATTTTACTATGTATAATTTTCCATCATTACCAAGAATTTTTTCTAGGCAGTCATTTTATTATTAATCTACTACCCCAATACACAACCACTATAATCATTCTTCTTTATAATGTGGAACACTAACCTTGACCCTCCCTGCACTCTTTCTAACTGTAAGGGAATGCAAATGTCCTCAACATAATGTACCACTTTTGTGGTTAAAAATAATGTCAGCTAATAGTGTTATAGAATATTTTTTATATTTAGTTGAAATAACTTATAATTATAATGTTTTATATAAATGATCAGTTATGTTCGTTATAAAATTCTCTATTATAAGACTAAATTAAAATATAAATTGGAATGTTTTTATATGAGGTTTTATAAATAAACTAAAATGTTTATATATTTCATAAATTCCTTTAATATATAATTTTAATTATTTTTAATCAAATGTGAATATTTTGTATCAAAAATATATTTGTGATAAAATACTCTTTTGTTAATAGACTCTTGTATCGAATTCTAGGTAGAATATCCTAATATTTAGCTTTACATTTACCTTTACCTTGGGATTTTAGAGGTATAACCTTGATAATAGTTGATAAATATTGTATGTACATATTAGATGTTAGAGTTATCATAAATTGGATTCTACTTTAAGGAATGTACCCTCAAGGTCAGGGATTTTGGGGGGAATTTTCTACTATCTTAGAGGATATGTCTCATTCTAAAATTGTTTATATTGACAATCTATTCGTTTGTGTTTACTCATATGAAGATTTTCAATCTCATATAACTCTATCATGTTACTAAAAAATACATGTACATTATACATGAGATGCATTAAGATATGTATGAATATAATTAAATTATATTCTTGGGAATGTAACACAAAATTATGTGCTTTATAAATAGTTACACATTTATATGGTTTGAACACAATGATTTTCTAGTCTGAATATAGATTCTAAAACAAAACCACTAAAAGTAAGAATAAAAAATAATAAATCATTGTAATAAAAAAATGACATATGATGAACTAGTTTTAAATTTAACATGTGTGTGATATATAATAAGTTAGTGAGACTTTCTAATAAAACCCCACAATTAGTATGTGTTAGATTACATCCAAAGATATGTTTTTTTAGAACTTAGACATTTTGTATGGTTTTTCCAAATAGTTTGGTGACCAAGATTTATCTTTGGTAAGGCATAAAAGCAACAATGTGTCCCCAATGGTTAGGTGCCCAATTTTTATGGTTTCCATTGGGTTACTCTAGCATGGAAACACTACCAATTAATATTCTATATGAATTGATTTGAGTGATTCCATGTAATATATTTGGATAAAAATTATATATGATTTTATATCCAATAATAATTTATGATAGGATTGATAAATTTTTGTCTACATTATATGTTCATGGATTATTTAAATGATAAAACTATTGTAAATCATGATGAACTATGGATCTTTTATGACTAAATAAATATGATATATGGGGTCATAATTATTAGTTGTAGTACTTTCATTCAATGTCTGATAAAAATACACAATATATGATAATCCGTAATATATTTTTCACAGTTATAGGTTATCGATTATTTTATGATAATAATATTTGGATCCCTAATAGGTATTGCATATAATAAATTTTGTTTTTACTACATATGGTTTAGAGGTTTTATAAAAGTGAAGCATTGTAAGTAATTAAATTTATTTGTTATAGAATTGAATTTCACTATCTATAACTCGTTGAAATTGGATAATCAGTGTGTATCACACATTTCGACTAAAAACCATAGAATCATAGATATTAGGTAATTGAAAAAGTGTAAACAATATCTCCATGATGTTAGTATTGAAAGAGTTATTCAACCATAAGTAGGAACTTATGATATTAATCTATACAAGGGATTATTCCAAAACATAGTGTATTGTAATTATGTCCCTACCATAAAGAGAAATTTTATTTACATATCTTATTTGAAAAAATATTCTAATTCACTATTAATAATAAATTTTTTCATAAACAACAGAATGCGATGTTTTATATAATTATAAATATGATAAATCGTGTATATATTTTAGATATAGATAATATCATTTATAAAATTTAAAACAAGATGGTTTGGATTGATTATAATTTCACAAAACATTTTTTGCTACCTTTAACATATAAATAGTAAATTAATATAAGTACTACATAAATATGGTTTATTAGTATTATTGGATAATGAATATTATGATAATTTTGAAAAACATTTCTTAGGTAACATGACCGAAGAATATTTTAGCAAAAAAGGTGAAAAGGGTTAATGAACTATTTGATTTCTTATATTTTGATGAATGAATACTGATGAGTTCTTAATAAATTTATGGTTTTATTTAATTAGTTAAATTTACTAAAAAAAAATTCTGATGTAGATTTGGGTTTCAGATTATAAACATGAATGGAAATTATGAAAATTCCAATGATTTTTAAAATGATGCACCAGATAAACTGGAAAAAACTATTAATATAATCCAATCAAATAGGGGGAAAAATAATTATGGTAGGAATTCGGTAATAACCTATGAAATTGTAGGTTTTTCCAAAGTCACTCCTCCTAGAAAACTATAATGAAATGGTGTGTATTTTAGGTGAAATTATACCCTTTTAACATGGTTCGATTGATGATGAGTCAATATGAACATTCTATTTAATTTTGGGGTCACTATCTTGATATTTATACATTTACACTAAATTTAATTTCATCCAAATTATTTATAATGATTATATATGATATATAGAGTATTAAATGCTCTATTTTATCCTCAATAAATATTTGGGGATTCAAATATTTAAAATTACTTTTAATTTCGGATAATCCTGACACAAAATATAATAATTTATTATTATTTCAATTGTCAAAATGTAATATTGGGATAGTAATTCTCTAATACCAGTTAGAAAAAGGTTTGTATGGACTGAACTAGTGTTTTTATTGATAAAGAACACAAAATTACAGAAGTCTGTGGGAGGAAATTTTAACTCAGATAAGTTAATGACCAAAAATAAAAAGAATTCTAGAGGAGGTGGTTGAGGTGATTCCAAAAAGTTTATTCGAAGAATAACAGACACATGTTATAAAATAACCTTGAAGGTCTGTTAGAATTCATCAAGAGATTGTAAAATTTGGATTTCATGTTTCTAATAAAGATGGTTTATTATTTAAAGGATATGAACCTAAAACAAAAATAAAATAGATTAAGAATTTTGAATATGAGAAATGGTTAAAAATATATGGAATCGTAAATGGATTTTGACATACACTAACCATTTTTATACCTTGGTGGATACTCCTCAAGGGATAACACCCAAAATTTATATGTTGTTTTTACAAGAAATATTAAATGGATGTTAGAGTGTCTACCTATAAAACATTTCTAGATTCAATATATTAAAATAAAAATCATGATATTGACTATAAAAAACCATTTAATAAATTTTTATAATATATTTATTTTAGATATTTTTCACCACTACATCTTATTTTGATGATGCAATCAAAAGTTTTAATTTAATCAAGAACATGAAGGATTATTTTATTTATAAGTAGATTACTATGAGTGTTACAGTGTTTATAGAAATTTGATTTTCCAGGAAATATAGGGGACATTCTTCCTATATATACAGCATAATGATCTATATAAATAGTTCTAAGGGGTCTCTTAGACTCTTTCTGGACACTTTTAGTGGTAATGTGCCAAAGTGATTTGGCATGTTGAACTCCAAGAATGGGTATTCATTGGTGTTACATGGAATGAATCATACAAATTTTAATTATCCTTCTAAATAATTGGTTAGGATGGATAGAATACCCTATACACATACTATATGATATGTCATATATCCCATGTTATGTACTTGACCTACTGCCACATATACACATAACATTATATAAATATCACAATACAATCCTTGTGAGAGTCAGTAGATTTTTGTGAACAACATTCAAAAGTACATAAAAAAGAATAAATATTTGTTATTAATATTTGGTGAAAAAGATGATCTCTGTATAATTGGTTTATCATATTCTAATTTCTAGTTAGAAAGTGATGACATGAAATCTAAAACTGGATCATTGTGTTGACTAAATAATGTTGATATCTATTGGAAGAGTTTCAAATAACACACCATTGCATACTTGAAAAAATTGGCTGATAACATCACCGTATCAGATGTGATCAATGGAATTTGTTTGAATATATAAATTCATCTGTAAACTGTCGGTTCTTACAAACATGAGAGGAACAATCGATCATTACAATGCCAACAACTGAACTATTGTTCAGGATAAAGAATCTCAATCAAAATGAAAGACCAACCACATTATTCATGAATATATTATTATATGAGAGATAATTATGGGTGAGATGTTTGGATATGCTTTGTGGAAACATATGATAATATTGTATATCCATTGATGAAATATTTATCATAGTAGATGCATGAGGGTTATATAGAGTCTCATGGTGTAATATACATAAAATATTGATGTAAATTTTCAATAATGTATTATGTAATTATAGAGATGGTTATATATGTTTATCAATAACTTATGTGTAATAAAAATAATGTTAAATTAATAATAGAATTACAATATAGACTAAAAATACAACTTTGAGTTTTACCCAATCGATGAAAATCACAGAGTATTACGGGTTTTGATGATAGGTTAATATTATCCTTTATAGAATCATTACCTCAATATAAATCATTGATTATGAGATATGCAGAATGTATTTATGAGTAGAAAAGTATAAGTTTATTACTTTATAGACTTTACAAAGTATATCCCAAGTAATGTTATATAATAATCAATAAGACAAGAGGTTTATGATTAGTATAAGTAATTATTACCTGAGGTTAGAGGGATAATATGAATTAGAATCTTTATAATTTGATACCTTCTTAAAACAAGTAACTATATTAATTCCCTAAAAATGTGGTGGTTGAGTATGTTCTTGATCATGTCATCTATTGGAACACAACATAGATGACGCTTTTCCACCTATATTACAAGTAAAGAAATACATCCCTTGATTGAATTGGAATAAAAATTGAACTACGATTTTTTAATTGAGTGGAAAGATATGAGTCCAACTACGTAGATGAAGAAAATGTGATATTGTCATCAACTAGATGAATGAAATGTGATGTATTAATCAAATGGGTCAATCTCTTCCAAAGAAACATCAAATGATTAAATTAACATCGGTCCATGTTAAGTAGTCACTAGTTGTCATGGGAATAAGGAATATATAGGTATGTATATGATGTATATGATATGTCATGTGGTTTATATGTTATAATGACGTATGAGGATGTTTGATGAAGATCACACTAGACCCTTTAGTAACAAGACTAGGAATCTGACTTTTCTATAGGCCTCTCTTTGGTTACATCTATGAAATATGGATATCATATTTAGTGATAATGCTACTAATTCCTGAAATGACACATGTTTAGATATTTAGTTAAGTATTCTGTTTTTTACATAGTGATTATTCAAAAATGAAATGAATAAGATAAACTGTATCCCAAAGAGGATGTATTGATTCACAAAGTGTTTTGAAGTGATACATAAATAACATATGTATTTTTTTGATATTGTGAGATTGATGGTTATATACTAAAATATATTCATATAATGAATAACAATTAAGGATATGTTGGTTTTGACATATCCTTAATCTTGAACCTAATATTATATCTATGTCAATAATGTCTGGTTGCATACGGTTCTACCAGATACTATATTGTACCCAACATAATGCAGGATGAGTTAACACTTCTTCTACATCCTCCATGTGGTTCCCATTTGTTTTGAAACCATTTTTAATTGATTCAAAACTACTTACACATCCATTTAATGGAATTAATAGTTCATCTAATGCGAAATAATGGATGGGATGACACCAAATACATTTTATTTGGAAAAAAAAGTTTCATTAAATAGAGAGCATTAGGTAAGGCCAATAAAAGGGAATGAGATCCCTAATTTTTTCAAATATTGAACATAAATTTCATAAAAATATATTACAAACACTATTATTCTCATAGAATCATTCAATAATTCTCTTTGAAGTCACCAGTACCCATATTGATGTAAAAGAATGTGCATATTATAAACTAGGATCTAAATTCCATGGGATTAATTTTAGATATGTGAAACTTATATTTTTCTCATTTGATATTCATTAAGAAGACTCTATTGAGTTAGAGGTTACTTCTTTGGTTATATAGGTACTCTATTCTTCATCATTCCTTTCACATAGATTCCATAGAGAATATATCTAGAATATATGGGATCTATTCAACTATAATCATTCATTTTATTAACATTAAAAAACCTAAAAAATAGTGTATAGTGGAATATAACAAGTCACAAATAAGACATGAATAATATGGTGGAAATATATTGGAAATTTATTACATTTATGTAATAAAATGAGCATAACATATCATTGGATGACAAAAAATGGAATTAAATAATCTTATGGATACTAATATAATGTTACTAACTTGTGGAATACATAATGTTGAATATAATAGCCATATCATTGAGGAATCATTAAAATACAATATATATAGAAGGGTAGGAATGCACCAAATACTCAAACACGTTTTCCTTGTCATACCAATTGATCTGCCGAGGTGATATATAATTTTAAGCTCAATACCTCAATAAAAAACATTATTAAATTTATAATATGAATATAATGGAATCTAATACATATTATAATGGTAATAATGATATAACATACACAATTTTTTTAAATAATCAATATGTATGTATATAAATATAATGGATATATAGATTTTAAAATTTTACCTAGTCAAAGAGATTTATAAACCATCTATATTAATACCCATGAATCAGAATAATGAAATATAGGGTATTCTATATGAAAATGCATTTTAATAATTGTTCTCTTTATTCATTTTTGGTGAAATTCAATGAAAAATGAAATGATGGATCTTCCAGAAAAAAAAATTCAACATAAAAGAGACATTAGGGAAATATTTTTCTTAAAAATTGGAGTTATTATTGTCATTACAATAACACCTCTCACATTAAATATAATTTTCAAATGGTGAAAAAATTAATTATAAATAATTATTTTTAAATTAATGTTTCCCAAAATAAGAAATAAAAATATTCATTGTATGTAATAATTATGATACTTAAAAAAATATCCAAAATAGAGAGTGGATGTTTTTCATTGAAAATCATATTTTATAAGGTCAAAATCAATAAAAACATAGTTATTTTAAAAAAAATAAATCTCCATACAAAATAAGAGGAAATATAATATTAGAAATAAAAAATATAAAAAAAACCAAATTTGAATAATATAGTAATATAATGTAGAGAATAAATCATTGATCGGGTACTGTGTTCTAGAAACACAATTAAAATTTTTTAACATATTAATCAAAATGAGTTAGAAAAGAAAATATATGGACTTCTACATAATAAGAAAAAAAGTTTGATAAATGGTTTCATTGTGGGTAATATATAAACAATATATTAGGAAATGAGTAGATAATATGGGACATGTCTCGTAAAAGTAAATTGAGAGAATAATCCCATACCTTGTGTCCCATATCAGTGTTCCAAAAATATTTTACTGCAACATTAATGGGCAGTTATCACTGTCAAATGGTTCAATAACATCTATAAGTGTAAATTTATTGTCTTAATTAAATTTTAGATTTAAAATATTTCAGTATTTCAATATATAGTACCTAATTATTTATTTTTTATGGTAATTTTTTTAGAATATTAAAATAAAAAATATTATTTATCTTTAATATTATTCTGATTTTACCTATATTATCATTCCATATTCATAATCTAGAATTATTTCTTATTATTAATATAGTGATAATACATGTAAACATCCTTTTATTACTAGAAATAAATATTTCTAATGTAAAACATCATCACTAAAATCGATTCTATAAACTTACCATAGTGTGATCCATGTTTTTTAAGATATTATAAAATAATTGAAAAATTAATAAATATCAAATTTTTATAAATATGTATGCTTATAAATATAATTTTATTTTCTTATTACATTAAATATTACCTATGATATAGAAGGGTTAAGATGATATTGGAAAATAAAAACAAAGTTTCTGAAACTTTTACCTTTTCTTGGAGATGCATTGTTGAGGGTAAGGTTAATACCCTCAGAAGAGGCTCTTTTGGTTAGTCAAGGGCCTCATGAATGTCAAAATTTAGGTATAGAAAAATATTTATATAGTTCTTCGGTAAATAAATAATTTTAGAACTGATATATAATAGGTGTAGGGGACTATTTATACACGGTAGAGTTTTATATTTGAAGATTAAAATTAATAATTTATAATTTTTCACAAGATGATGAATAATATAGACTATTGTGAATATTAATAGTAAATAATTAAGAAAATAATTTATTGGAATTTAAAACTCCATAATTTAATGGTTTCATTAGATTATTTGATTCAAATTAAAGAATCAAAAATTGTTTTGTATTAGCATAAAACAACATTTAGACCACAAAAAAATATTCATTGGTGTTGAGATTCAATTTATTATTTTTAAATATATTATATTACCCATTAAATAATAATTATTTCATAAAAATATATTATTATTATTTTATATATTTTTAAATAATAATGATTTCGTAAAAATTATCATATACACAAAACTAATCTTTCTCAACATTCTCCAGAAAATCAGATTTTTTTGAAATATCCAATAAATAATCTAGAGATATATCCAAATTATATATTTTCTACTTTTTCATGAAATATAATTTTAGGGGTTGAATGATAGCAAAAAACAAAAAAACATGTCAAGGAATCAATGAACACTATCAAATTATTCCCAAAAAATATTATATTTTTAGAACCATATAACCTATGAAGACACTAATCTATATTGAATTTATAACAATATGGATACTTTTGAATGAGATATTAAAAATCAAAGTCCATGTCTTCATAGGTTATAGTATACTCACCTAGATTTATCTTATCTTCCCCAAAATTGAAATTAACTACATCATCAACCATCTTTTCGTTGGAGAAAAAAATTAGTTACAATGAATGAGATGAGACTACATCCTCTTCTTCCTATCCTCTTATTCCACATTTACACATTAACTAAGACATGATTCCCACTACCTCAAAAAAGTCACTGGGGCTCTAATTTGATGTTTTACCCTCAAGAACAGGTCCATCACCCTCTTTCCATTCTATCTCTTATCCTTTTTCAAGTTTAAGTTTACTCATAGGCACTATTGTCCCTATTGATCCTTTCCTAGTTGGGGTTTATCATGCTCTGGACCTGATATCCTTCCCTACTGATCATGTAGTCATTAGATTAAAGAGTATGGAATAAGATTTTTGTATGTTATATTTCTTTACCTTATTTAATTAATACCCCTCAAAGTCAAATATTAATTTATTACCTTTATTTTTACCTACAAAATAAAAATTACAACCTTTATTCCTCCTAACATTGAGAAACATCTAATGAAGGATGCGCGACACCTTTACTTTCACCAATGTTAACTTCTTGTTCCAATTTTAATATGTCCTCCTGATGTGCACACTCAAAGTACATATTGTAAACTTGTTTTCCCATCATGAAATCAAAATATCATATTCATCATAATCAATGCCACACATAAAATACTAATCTATTTCAATGAATTGGTTATGGAGGTTTACTTCTTGGATGGTATTACCTCCCAAAAAAATCATTCTCCAAGACTTTTGACATATATTTGAAGGAACATGAAGACTCTAGTACTCTAAAATACTTGTCTTTATTATCATTTTTTTCCCTAGGATTTGGTGGATCCTAAGGTATTTCCTAAAAATAAAAGATATCTCCCTCATAGTAATGTTAGTTTCATCCATTTCGTACAAACAGTACCGGATTGGGAATTATATCCATTCACAGTCCCACTAACATCAATGGACTCCTTCTTACTAGAAGAACGCTACTCTTGAGATGATCAAGGAACGTATCACCAAATCCCCCTATAGTGGAAACCACTGGATGAATCTCAGTTTCATCATGATATACAAATATAATGAACATATTTTTCAAATGAATTATTTAGTCTTAACCAATCATGGATTAAGAAAAACATTCTTTCCCCAAATACCTATCTACAATATGGGAGGAATATCTCTTGATTACAAGGAAGAAGACCCCATAAGTAGTGTTGTGATTGATTATAACATATAAGGATAATATAATGATTAGATGTCCTGAAATGTCTATTAGAAGTGGATTTTGGTGATTCTGTGAACGATTAGTGAGATTGAATTATCTTATTTGTGTGGATATAATGTATAATGTGTGACTGTATCTAGTAGAGGGGCCCTATAGTGCTTTATAGTTTAAAGTGTGTTGTTAGATAGATTAAATTATAAAATTAAGGAGGATACTAGTCAATAATTTATGATAACAATGATCTATAAAATTTGAAATCATTTAATGTATATACAATATGTTTTCATACAAGAAATTATTCTTTACTACCATTGATATCATTCCAATTTTTTGATGATGATTAATTATGTATAATATAAATTTCTAATAGAGATTTTGGAGAATGATATATAGTAAAAATAATGCCTAAATTATAACTAGTTTATAGTGTATTTATTTGGATAACTTTAATGTAATTAATATAGTTCAGTTAGAGTTTGTGATATTAGCATACTATAATTCTCATGAAATCTAATTGAATATTTCAATTTATATTATTGAATTTTATAAAGGGTGATGAATAAATGATGAAAATGATTTAAATATTCCACTTTCTAACATAAATGATACAATTATGTATTGATGTTTAATTTAAAAATTAATGGAAAATTTTGGTCACTTTGGATATAAATGATGTAACCACATTTTAATGGTTTAATCATTAAGAATTAATATAAAATTATGATCTTCCCAGTTTTAAATGGATCCATCCACATTGTAAATTATGATATTGGTCACCAAAAATATTACTTTCCATGTGGGTTTGATTCTTGGATAATGAAAATTTATTATACTATAGTATATGGTTCACTCAACCTATTTTGTTTCATCCTTGAGAGTGTCTTACACCGAAATTTAAATAATTGCCAAACCATGATCCATGTTGGTCTATTAATGATAAGATAATATATTGAGGATAATAGTGTGTTAAATCAAGTACAATAAAAAAATTAATGGGTTCTATAAAATTATTAATCCTCAAAGTCATTGGGGATAGATGATAGTGAATAACGTGAGATGGATAATGTTTTCTATCATGTTTTAAATTGGAATCATTATTATGATGACATCAATTTTAGTCTAAAAACTACTTTTATGAACCGGGAGATAAAATTTTCATTTATTTATTATTTAATAATTTTAACAACCCCAAATAAGTTTAGGATAATGATGAATTAAAAGATCTTATAATAAAGATTTAGATTAACTATTAGGATATTGTAACATGTTACATTCATCTAGTGATTTTTGTATGTTGTTTCAAAATTTTATCACAAATATGAGGATGGTAGTGGGAATGTATCATTCCTTGGAAATATAATTTGTAATGTACTATATGAATGATAAAATATTTATTATAAATGAACCTAGATTTTGTTGATTATGAAAGTGTCTAGTTTCATATCTCAATGTTAAGAACATAAACACCGAATCGTCGATTATAGAAAAATAAAATAAAATATATTGACCTTGATATTTTATGTGACTGTATAGTCTCAAATTAAATTCTTCATGGTTGTTAGTTAAATTTTAGGAGTGTTTAATTCTCTTTTATAGATTAAATTTTCTTCCAATTGATTTATTAATGGGAGTCTACAAATCATTTTATGCATCCTGGTTTGTAGTAAACCCAAATGTTTTGCGTATGTAACCTATGTTTTAGAGACAATATTTTATAGATGGAAATAAAATGTTTAATATGATAATATTTTAATTTCTAGCCTATTTTCAGGTACAGGTGGAATGATGAGAATTAAAAACACCATACGTTTTTAAAAATTATTTTCTAATTATAGAATATAGATTATTTAAATAACATTTAAATTGAAAATATTCCATATTTCATTGAAATGGTTGAAAACATAATTTAATGGATTAAAAACCAATTGAAATATCCTACTCATTCCAATAATTTTGGGACACATTTTTGTATAATACATAAAATTATTATATTTAGTTGAGTTTATGTATTTGTGTGGTGTGTTACTGATGAGTATTATTTATTAATATAGTTATTTTATTTAATATGTATAGAAATACAACTATGATTTTTTAAGAAATATATACATTAGAATATGATATTCTCTATGGAAGTGGATAAATATATTGATCATACTGAGCAGGAATCCATGAATGTACAGTAGTCGTATATAGTGTATCTTATATAAATTGAGGAGGATCCATGGTAACTTCGTGTTGTAGTTTTTTTAAAGGTTAGTGCCAATACCTTATATTATTATTAAAGTAATGAACTCTTTTGACTAGGTAGAGGGAGACCCATTATATAGCATGAATTTCCAAGGCCATGTGTCCTGAATAAAAGGATTCAAAGCCCCTTTTTTGACCAAAAGGCCCCCATGATGAATTGTATTACTATAGTACCTGGTCTGCTACATTACCTGCTATAGTACCACAACCACAACAGCGCCTCTTCTGCAACAATATTACCTTTGTTTTTTATATGGATATGCATTGATCAATAAACGAAATCTATATTCGATGTTTACTATATGATTTAATTCGATATCCATAGGTGTTTTGGAAAACCATTTATTTTTTCCCATGTATAAATGAGTATTGAATGTAGTCTATGTGTCATTGATCAAATAATTTATATTATAATAGTTTCATATAATGTGATATTATGAGACAAATATAAATATTTATGTGTGAATTCATTAAATTTTTAATTTTACTAAATTAAAAGTTGTTATGGTTTCACTACTTATATACAAATTACATTATGTGAGATATATATAGTTAGGATGTTCTTTATTATAATACACGAGATAATGAAATGTGTATGTAATCCAAGAAGCTTGTTTTCTTGGTTGTACATTATTTTTCAACAGTAAAATTTTTAATGGTGGGTATAATATGAATTGCTAAATCCGCCTTAAAATTTATTTTTCATTAACATGGAATTTTACATCAATTTTAATTCAAATTCATTCATTAGAACACATATTTACTAAAGTTTTCACATAAAATATTTGACTATGTACCAATATAAGTTTGGTTTAGTTTTTTTGAAAAATAATTTCTCAAGAACAGGGGTCCTTGGTGGAAAATTGAAAATATATTACAACCGAGAGCATATATTTTAAATTTTTTAGTGAATTATTATTCAGGAAAATATGTCTGACATAGAGGAAATCATTGTTATTTTAGGTTTTTTATAGATACTTGGTAGAACACATCCCTTTCAAATAGAATTTTAAACTCTATTCAAGAATATTGAATGTCAAAGTGGTATTATGAAGTGTCAATGGTCCCAAACGGTTTGTATTGTTGTGCCATTTCACTAAATTTTGCATGTATGTTTATAATATCACATAATAATTGTTATATATGTATTATATAAAATAAATCATATAAATGATAGAAATATTATCATAATAATTATTTTATGTTCTCAGTGGTGTTGAAACTCCCATAATCATTGTGTTTGAACATCAATGTGATTATGTAAATCTCCATAATGAGGTGACATAAGATTATATGTGATATCTTGACCACTACATACCATACATTATGTTTCAAATAAACCTCTTAATAAGTGAGTGGAAATGTGAATAGTGAGCCAAAAATCATTATGGTCATTGATTTCTCCTATTGATTGTTCAATAATCCCTTTAAGGAGAGCATTTGGTTGAGGGGAAGGAAAATTATATTAATACCCTTAACTATAGAAAAAATTAATGTGAAATGATATTTAAATGGTTCCATGAATGATTGTCTGATGAATGTTATCCATTAGGTTTTGTGGATAAAGGAGGTTGTTATATCAAACTAGGAAGATAATCCTAGAAGTATTCATGATGGGGATCGACTTTAAAAGTGGGGTGGATAAGGGGAGATATAAGGAATAAACATGCAGTGGCCATCTAACTAATCCATGGGGTCAGGTTTTTTAACCTTTAATGTCATAAAATACATGTGTTGCAACTGAAGGGCCCAGAAAATGGTCCTAATCATGAGGTTGAGTAGGTTGAATTAATGAGAAATTTAATTATAAGGTGATCCAGTGTTAAAATTTTCTTCATGAGATGGCAAAGAGATATGTGATTGTGGGACACCTCCTTAGTACTCGATGTAATAAGAATATTCCATGAGGCTCACTCATATGGAAACAACATGATGAGTAGGATTTCATGGGGCGTGAAACCCAAAAAAAAATAAACCTGAATAAATGTAATAATAGTGCATTTTGGTTGTCTCAAAATTATGATTATTTATTGATGTGTTCTATTTTTTTGGGATCTGTGAGTGA
Source organism: Viscum album (assembly GCA_963277665.1). Taxonomy (NCBI): domain Eukaryota; kingdom Viridiplantae; phylum Streptophyta; class Magnoliopsida; order Santalales; family Viscaceae; genus Viscum; species Viscum album. The sequence continues at coordinate 104,416,597 of OY728156.1, forward strand.
ATGTTTTTTGTGAAATTTAATTGGATTCTTTTTAAATTCAATTTTTAAAATATGTTTTCGAACCTACAATATCTCATTCACTTTACTATTAAATCATTATTACATTTTTACTCTAATGATTTCTCACTAATCATGATAACTATCACTTTATTTTCTTCAATAACAAATTTCAGTTTTATCAGATGGATTCAATTACCCCTACCACCACCATTCAACCCTATCTTAGAAATTGAATATCTTTAGTTACCCTTCATTTAACCCACTTTTCATGATCAAAAAGTAATAGAGAGGACCTAAGTGGCCTATGTGGGAAGTCTGTGAATTAAGGGAATATGTATTAAAAATCTAAGAAATAAGGGAATATCCTTATATCTAAATATATGGAACAAATACCATGATACTAAAATAGGGGAATAAAATATTACAATGAAAATAATTTAACATGGAGAATAAGGATAATCTACTCCACTCAACCACTAATGGATTTGTGTTATATAACTTGAGTTATTAAATTAAAATTAAATTAAAGAAAAATAGAAATATTAGCATCTCATGATTGTGTGATTTTATAGGTATCCTCAATATTAAATGATAACTAGTGAGTAATTATTTATTTATAGATGACTGATAGAACATTCTTGGTGTGCTTTATAATTAACTATGTGAGTAGCACTGATTTTATAAACTTCTTTGGTTGACACTGGTAATGTTCTACATTTTCAATGTTGATCAGCAACTTATTCTATATAAAATGTTTTTTATGTGTCATGCATTATGGTCGTGAATGGATTCAATAGTGGTTATCTTTTTATAAAATCAAATCCCAAAAATTCCTATGACAAATGTGTGTACCTTAAGGAATAATCCCCAAGGATGTTCTTTTGTGAATCATGTCAATATTATAAATTATTATCTACCCAACATGCTCATGTTAAGTGATGATTCATGTTCTTGATCAAGCTTGAAAAAAATATGTTTTTGAAAATAGTTTTACATGGTTAGGACATGGGCTTGTAAGTAACTTATTTTAGCATTGATATGTAAAATTTCATTAGGTGCATCTTGAATATGACATCATGATAATTTTCTCGATATTCTTTTCAGGAATTTAATGGTTTCTCATTTACAAAACATTTTCTATAAATTAATACTCAAAATCAGTTCAACCTAAATAAAATTCTACGTTCCTTAATTATTTCACATCTTGGAAACAAGGTGGAACTTAATTATGAAGTTCGACTATGGTCATGTCATTCGGATTTTATGTGGGATTGGGTTGATTAGTTATTGGATGTTCAACCGAGTTGATGGACATAGGTCATGGTATCCATGTAGGCATGGCTATATTGATCCATGATTTAACTCAAGAGGAATTTTGAAATCATTTCTTCATCTGGTATGATACTATTATTGTCTTGGTGAGGCTTTTCTAAGTATTCAAAAAAATAGATAAGACTTCTTTCATCCTCCTGCAATGTTGCAACCAGTGTGTGGGGTAGAAACAAAGGACTCCAAATGTCCATATTCATGGATTGGGAAAGAAACACAAAACAACAATTAGAGAATTAAATATCTATTGCCTTATCTTAATATTCCACAAATTAAGTTCAATGGGGTCTTTGATTGGCTTCAAAAAATAGGGGTTTTTCATCTTCAATTCAAATCAAACTGATCCATATGACCCTTGAATCAAGATTACATCATTTAAATCATTGAATATAATTGATTTGAAATTTTCATTGATAGAAAAAATTGGATTCTCAATCTTCGAGTAAAATTAATCCATCCATATACTGAACAATCTGAAATTCTTGGGTTCTTCTTCCTTAGTTTTTAAGGAAATTAGTTGGTTGTTGGATATTCATCAGTTTTCCATACTCAGTTTTTCTTTCATAATACACTCATCTTCATTCCCCTTACTTGTCTGGTTCTTAATTGATTTTTTTCATCATCACGATTATTTTCATCTTATTATAGTGTTTTTAGTGGATCCCTCAAGAGGATGTGAGGGTTGATATATGGTTCATAGTGATCTAGATTGGTAGGGGTGCATGGAAGAAAAATTTAGAAACACCATTAATAGAGTTGGATGGTGGTACCATGGATATTTAATAGTGGAATGTTTCCAAAACAGCAGGAGAAACCAGTTTTGTGGTCGAATGGATGCTTTATTGTAGCAAGTACATCATGGTAGAATAGAAGGAACAATCACAGGATGACTCCCGCAAATTTTTTTGATATCATATTCACAGTTTCATTGAATTATTTTTCCATCATGGTTACATAATACAGTTGAAAGGAATGGATTCATATTAGAAAAAAAATTAATTCTCAATATCTTAGGCCACTTCCATATTTCAGTCTCGTATTTCATAAAATAATTTCATTAGATCAAGAATTTAATCAAGTTATACATAGAAATAATAATATAATTAAACCTCATAATTTAATTTAATTTCATAATTTAATTCCATATCTATTTAAAATTAATTTTAATCATCCAATATGAAATCATATTTTGAAAACCCAATATTTTCATCACTAAAAAAATAACATTTTAAACCAAATTTAATTTATTCAATCAAAATTTTTAGTTCCAGATTAATTTAAAAACTGAATTAAATTTCAAAAATCATGTTATAGATTCTCAAGTCATTTAAAAAAAATAAAAAATGAAAAATCAGAATTCATAGAATCTACCAAATAAATTTTAAATTCAAAAAATTATAAAAAAATGATAGTTACAATGGATTTTAAAAGATATTAATGAATTTTTTCAATAAATACAATATCAATATTTTTTATAATTTTTATTTCTCATCACACTCCTTCAATTGAAAATCCATTTATTTCCATAAATTATGAAATATGAACAAAATGATCTTTCTTATCCAAATTAAAATATAAATACAACAATTTAAAGAAAAAAAATATTTCACCAATATTTTAATTACCATGCCTCTTCTGTGATTTCAATATACTACCTTATTTTAATTCAATCGATGATTCACCACATACATTGGAATGTGAGAAATCGAAACTCAATGCCTATATAAAGGTTGATCACCCTAATTCACCACATAATTTCTCATATTGTTTACTATCGACTATAATCGCCCCTAATATAGCTCAGCAAAATTGTTTTTCAATCACCAGACTATAGGCACATGTACCAGTATAATAGAAACAATAGTGGATTAAAAAAAAGGTATGATTTCTATGATATAATTATGGACATATCTTAGTATGATTAGTATGATTCTATTTTGGAAACAATTATTTCTTTTTAATGTTGGGAGAATGTATATACATAAAAACTATACAACGATTTTGATTTTCCTTACCCTAAAAATGATAGATAATTCTATGCGTTTGTTGTGTTTATTTCAAATGATGATAATGATGAAGTCTCTTTAATTATGTTTTTTAATAAATATATACTTTATTATAAATTAATAGAATATTTGGTTGATGTTCCTACTAGAAGTGAGGCTTATCAATCATCATACAAATTAACTGGAATGCTTGATTCTTTTGGAAAATCCAAAGAAAGAGCTTCTTTTTTCCATAGTCGTGAGATTGTAAAGAAATTTTCACATATTTCACCAGATACTAGAGTTTTATAGTTATGGATGTAGGTTTGTCTTATACAATATAATGGTAATGTGGACAACCTAAAGGTATTGGTCTTATAATTTGTTAATTTTTTTATAAATATGGGGAAAGTCAAACTGGTTAAAATTATTTTCATTATGAGGGTCTTTATCAGGAATGAATATATAAATTTAAAGACAATTATGTTTCCTTATTTCATTAATAAGATTCTTGTGATGGTTATGCAATTTTTCAAGGCTGAAAATATAACTTACCAAATGTGACAAAAGATTTTATTGATGGGTGAATATAAAATATTTATAATGAAGTTGTTATTTGATTTATGTTAAATATGTTTTTGTAAATATTTTATAGCATTGTGTCTAAAGGACAACCTTTTTTTGAAGTGGACGACATTAAAACTATATAATGGATAACTCATCCCCACTCAAAGAATATAACAATGAAAAGAAAATCTTAGATGATGAATTCAAAAAGTTTCTAGAATATAAGGTATACAAGAAACATTATGATTTTGAATTTGGTCTAGATAATATAGAGGTATTAGAATAAAATATTCATACTAATGATGAATTGAAAGAAGAAAAAGAGTGTATAAAACAAATTAAGATATTAAAATAGGTCAATTTTTTTTAATATTTTTTAAAAGGTATTGAAATGTATTTTGAAAATACAATTATTTAAATTTCTCATACCAATAAAATAAATTCAGATACATGACTAAAATATATTGAATAACATATTATTTCTTCAATTGTTCCCTTAGTTGTTGATAAGGTAAATAAGGAAAAAATATGAAAAATAAGTTCATAAAACATAATTAGTTTCTAATAATATAAGAAATGTAGTCCCTTGAATAGATATATAACTTGTGAAATAATTTAAGGAATTATGAGAAAAATAATAAGGTAACAAATAAAAATAAGGGAAAGAATAATTAGAATAAGAGAACAAATAAGTATATAAATAAGATGAAGAAGAAGAAGAAAGTGATGAGAAAGAAAATGAGTCTAATAAATAGAAAATGGAAAATAAATATTCAGAATCTACTTCGTCACCATATATCTTACTTACTAAGTTTGATAAGGATGCAAATCATGAAGGGAATCAAGAAGAAAAATCATCATCATCTTAGTAATAAAAGTATTTAACAAAAGAGGAGAGAAATTCATCCATAGGAGAAGAATAAGAAGACCATGAATCACCCAAAAAAGTTTTTGAAAAAGTTAAATATTATAAGAGTGGGGAAATTATTGATGTTTTCTAAGATAATAATATTTCATTGAAAATAAATTAAATATTTGAGAATGAAACAATACCTTATACTGAATCCACAAGACAGAAACATCAGGAAGATTTATCAGGATCATCAGGATCAGAAACTTCATTTTCTTAGAATGGGTTTGATTTTATCTTTTAAAAATAAAAAAAAAATAGTTATACTATTATATATATTACTACTCTTGAGTAAAGGTGTAAAAATGTATATAGTATTATTAATGTGAAATATTTATCTCTGAATGTTCTCACTAAATGAATTTATTGGATTAAAATACAATTTAAGACCTTCCAAAAAAATTCAAGACATATTAAAGATCATATAGTCAGATTGTAAAGTAGTTGAATCAAGTGGATAGTGATCTCAAGGATCATGATGGGAAACTCATTGAAGTAAAAAAACATTCATAATAAATGGTGGATTCCATTTAAATGTTATATTTCAGTATATCAAATCGTGTCATCTTCGTTGATGTTTTTAAAAACACAAAATATGAACAGACTTAAGAAGTGAGAGTTATTAAAGAAAGGGTATATTATATGGGGTCAAAAATTAGTTATCTCAGAACCATTAAAGTTAATTTGATATTTATGAAAGAAAAAAAGACGATATCTGAGTGAGTTTAAATGGTCATGTCAGAAGTCTAGAAGTAGGCTATGATGGAAGATTAAATCATGAAGCTCAAATCAGCAGTGGCTAAATCATTGGAGGATCATGGGGAGTTCATTTAGATGAAGTATATTATAAAAAAATTGAATATGAAAGATAAAAAATTTATATTTTGAGCTCCCAATGTAATATTTTCCAAACACATGAATAATTTTTGAATGTGAATTACATTTCATCTAAATAATTTTTTTAAATTTTATTAAATTCCATATGGATGTATATTGTGAAATCCCAACATGGGAGCCACTAAATAGTTCCTTGAGATGGTGGTCCACATTCTGTAAAAGGGTGCCTCCCAATACACCATAGGGTGTTGGCTAGTAGAGAGGGTCTGGTAGATCAGTGTTGGGGAGACTATACCCTCTTTTATTAGAAATAAAAACCAACAGAAGAGAATTACAATAACCAAGTGAGGAATCATATAAATTACTAGGGACAATTCATTTCATATAATTACCATAATATGAAAATACCACACTCACCTGAAAGCTAAAACATTTTATGACAATGAAAATTTCAAGTGTCTATAATGCAACTAAATGTAAAGACACAACGACCCCCATGAGGGTCCCAAATCACATTCAGTTACCAATCCCATGATCTAATCACAATTAGAAACTTATCCTAGTGTGTTTCCTTTATCTTATCCTACAACAACAATTTCTACTCGGGTGCCAATCACAGGGCCTGAATTGGGTGTGAGTACGACTCAGTAGGACACCACCAACGATGTCTTAAACGAGTCCAGTCAAAAGATAGTTAATGATGTTTTACAAAGTAAGAAAAAAAATTCATAATTAAACAGTTATCATATAGTCATTTAATATTTAATCATAAAATTAGTCCCAATTTAAATTCATGATTCCCATTTAAATAATTATTCATTATTATTATTAAATTGGTGTGGATCGTTAGGTCATGACCACAATCTCAATTGAATATTTAGTCATTATTATCATTTATTTGGTGTAGTTAGTCATTCCTAGAACCCCAAATCTCATTAATTCTAGGTCTTCATGCCAATCACTCGACATCTCATTTAGTGTATGCCATCATGCATAACACCCCATAATCTCAATCTTGGACAACTATTGTGGAGGAATTTCATGTCCAAGTCCCAACTTCTATTCCATCTAGAATGCCATGTCTAGAACCAAAAGATTCTCTGCCAGTTAATCATTCATTAATTCAAATAAACATGACAAACCATTATATTACCAATCCAATGATTAGTTAAACATTTAAAAGTACATTTGTTAACTCAAAAATTAACTAAGTACATAACCCATTAATTAATTCATCAATTAATTAATCAATCAACACAATTCACATTCCATAATTAATTCATCATAATTAATTATCCATATCAAATCTCAACTTTTCATAATTAATCCTCACAATTAATTATCTTTGATCAAAATCACGGAACATAGTTAATTCCCATAATTATTTATCTTTGGTCAACGTCATGGCACATAATTAATTATCACAATTAATTATCTTACACAGCCAAAAAACATTTCATAATTTATTTACCCCAATTAATTATCATAAAAAAATTAAATATCTTAAATATAATATATCAATGCATAAAAAATAGCCAAAATATCAATTTGTGCAACCCCCATTCATTTTTTTCATGATTCAATTGCCAATAAATCACCATGGTAATCAAAAATCAATTCCACGTTCCTAATTAATCAAATTTTTTTATTAAGTCATTAAGGGAATCTATAAAATCATAAAATCACAGAAAATATCATAAATAATGATTACATAAGTTCAATTTATACCACCTAACTACGATTATTTAAGGATGTTAGGCCAATGGAAATCCAAATAATTCGAGCGACATAATGACGTCGATCATGCTTCAGATCTAAATACCTAAACCAACATTAATATCAAAGGAATAAAGATATTAAAAATCATGATCTAGATCCACAATACTATATCTAGTTATCCACTCATAGGTTTAGATCAATTGAAACAGTGGATATATTTCATGAAAATATCTAGTAAAGATAAGAGAAAGGAGCGGGAGAAGAAACATGATGAGATTCGCTTACTGGGAAGAGAGAATATCTTCAATCTGGGCATCTGATCTCCATGAACGGTGTTAAAATCACCTTGGAATCCCTTTGAAAGGCTTTGAGATCACCTTTAAATTATCAAGCCTGATCCTAGGTAAAATTAGAGAGGTTTCGGTGTTCAAGTGGTTTTCAAACCAATTTTTGGATTAAACTATTCTACGTGCATGATTTCACTTGGTAGGCCACACAGTTAGGAAAAACTGTGCACCAACTGTGTGGTATTCCACTACTTGCACTGCTTGATGGTGCACAGTTATGAATTTCGTGTTCCAACCATTCTGACTTCCACTATCCACATTGTTAGCTAGGGCGCAGTTGGGATAAACCATGCGCAAACTGTGCAAGCCCAGGTCTTCCAATGTTCCTAAAAAACTCACCCAAACACTCCCCAAATCATTCCTCATCCCAATGGTACTTAATAACAACAAAAGTACCTGAAAACATGCCTGATATTTTCCTAGAAAATACCAAGATCTTACAATCTCTCCATCATAAAATAGCTCTTCCTCGAGATGCACACCTGAACATCTCTAAGATTATGAGCCAAATAGATTAGGACATTAAGCCCTCATGTATGCTTCTCGTTCCCAATATTCCTCCTGAACACTTCCATGTTTCAATAGTACATGAACTAACAACACGGCCTTTCCCCGTAACATTGTCTCACTGCAACCCATCACATGTATCTAAAGCTCCTCAAAGGATGCATCTATATTGAGGTTAACTTATTCCACATCAATCACACGAGTAGGGTTTGGGTGAAACATGCTTAGTTTTGACACATGGAAAACATCATTTATAGTTCTGAATTTATATAGAGGTTCAAATCGATATGTCACTTGTCTAATTCTCTCCAAAACATCACATGGTCCCACAGACCAAGGATATAACCTAACATGCCTCTGTATCCAATGGTGAACTAATCTAGGTGACACCTGAAAGAATACACAATCACCCTCTATAAACACTAGGGGTCATCCTTGTCTATCAATATATAACTTCTTCCTACTTTGGGCTATATTAATAGGTTTCTGAATCAACTATACCAACTCTGATGTCTCATGAACATGACATGGTCTCAACAACTCTGACTCACACACCTCTAACCAATAAATAAGTGATCTATAAGGCCTTCGAAAAAGTGCCTCATTTGGTTCCATCTTTATTGTTTCCTGATGACAGTTGTTATAGGCGAACTACACTAAAGCCAGATGATTCTCCCAAGATCCACTAAAGTCAAGCACACATGCTTGCTTCACATACTTTAACATCTGAATTGTATGCTCTAACTGGAAATTTGTCTGTGGGTGGAAGGTCATTCTTAACAAAACCTGTGTACGAAGAAACTTCTGTAATCCCTTCCATAACCATGAAGTAAATCGTGAATTGTGATATCAAACTATTGTCCATCACTACTACAAATACGCTCTTTATCAGCTGAAAAGGGCATTGAACAGCACTAGGAAAAGCGCTGTTAAATCGGGTGAAGATAAGGGGGGGGGGGGTCCCCTTTATCAGCGCTCAAAAAATGCGCTGATAAAGACCCCCTTTTATCAGTGCTAAAAAAGCGATGATAAAACGGGTCTTTTATCAGCGCTAAAAAAAAGCGGTGATAAAATACCTCTTTATCAGCGCTTTTTTAGCACTGATAAAGGGGACATATATCAGCACGTCCATTATCAACACTATCATTTTAGAACTGATAAAGGACCCATTTATCCGCTCTTATAAAAAAGAGCTGATAAAGGTTAAAAAAATTAAAAAAATTAAAAAAATTTAAAAAAATTACAAAAAATTTAAAAAAACATGCCAATCATGGGGGATTTTATAGTGCTTGATCCCCCTTTTAACAACACTTTTTAGCCCCTCTAGTGCCCACACGCACCCCCCCACCCTTTATCAGCGCTAGCCCCCAACATCCACCCCCATGCGCGCGCCTCTGCCTCCAGCAGGTTTTGAACTCGAGACCTCCCCCCTGCGAGCCTAAGCCCTTACCAATACTCTATTTCAATTTGTTTTCTATTTCATGATATATATATCTATATATATTTTTATAGTAATATATATTTATATTAATATATATAGTTATATTAAAATATATATATATATAGTTATATTAATATATATATAGTTATATTAATATATATAGTTATGTTAATATATATATAGTTATATTAATATATATAGTGATATTAATATATATATATAGTTATATTAATATATATCTCTATTTATATATATATATAGTTATATTTATTTGTATAGTAATATATATTTATATTAATATATATATAGTTAAATTAATATATCTATATATAGTTATATTAATATATATCTCTATTTATATATATATATTTAGTTATATTTATTCATATAGTAATATATATATTTATATTAATATACATATATATATATAGTTATATGAATATATATATTTATAATGATATTAATATATATATTTATAGTGATATATATATAGTAATATTAATATATATATGTAGTTAGATTAATATATATATATATATAGCTAGATTAATATATATATATATATATAGTTATAATAATATATAGTAGTTATATAAATTTTCATATATTGGTATTTTAAATAAAATGGATATTATTTATTATTTACATAGAGCTAATATATTTTATATGTAAATATGTTTAATTTTTAATTTTAAAAATTTAATTTTTAGGTGTGAATATATAAAAAATATGAACCTATGGTTATATATTTTATTATAAATAACAGTGCATTATAAAAATTGATAAAATTTCAAAGAAATAATATCAATATGAATGTAATACCTTTGAATAAATTCTGTCCCCACCAAAAAATCCAATAATACCCCCTCAAACGACGCTGAAACCCCACAAAAGGTTAAAACATATGGGTACCCCGACTGAAAACTCAGTTTTGGAGGACTTCTGGGCCTCTTGTTACCTCGAAAAACGTTTTACCAGGTTTTACACTGGTCATAACGACGTAGAGCACGTCGCAGGCTTCGATTTTATATGTCTTAGAGCTCAAAAGGACACCCGGATCAAAAGTTATGGCCGTTTGAAGTTTGAGTTGCGTTTTAAACTTATTTTGGATCTTTTTTAATTTTTTTTAATTTTTTTAGTCATTAAATTGTTATTAAAGGACTACTACTCCATAATAATTAGCAAATTATTAATGAAAAATATTTTTTTAATTTTTTAAGAAGCCATTTTCACTAAATATCTTATATATTATGTATATTACGTGTTAATGTACATTTATACTTTTCTAAAATATATTTAAAAATTATATATTATATCTATATCAATATAACTATATTTATATATTAATATATTAATATATTTGTTATAATTTTTTTTTAATTCTACCCTTTATCAGCACTTTTAAAAAAGCGCTGATAAAGCCCCCCCCCCTTATCAGCGCTACTAAACAAGCTCTGATAAAGGGGGTCCCTTTTTCAGTGCTTTTTCATTAGCACTGACAAGGGGGCGCTGGGAAAAACTGTTTTGTGGTAGTGGAGGGAACCCCATGTAAACGAACTATCACTCTCACACATAGTTCTCCCAACTACTCTATTGTAATGGTTTCCCTGAAAGGAAAAAAATTGATCTACCTTCATTATTTGATCCACAATGAACCAAATAGCATCATTCTTCTGAAGATTTTTTGGATTCCCAACTTCAAAATCCATAGTCACATTATCCCACTTCAATCCTAGAATAGGTAATGACTGCAATAGGCCTCCAAGCCGTGGATTCTTTGACATCACCTGATGATAGGTGAAACATCTTGTTAAGAACCCTATTATATCAATTTTCAGGCCTTTCCACCAAAACAATCATCATAGGTCACTGTGCATTTTTGTTACCGCAGGATGTACTGCCCACCATGAGTTCCTCTCACATTCTTGTAGGCACAAGAACCCTATTTTTTACATAGATGGTATCTTCCTCTTCTATTATCCAGTTTCAAGGTGTATCCCTACCTTGAAGGCATTCACATAAGACTAAACACTCTAGATACTCATACTTCCAATACCATATCTGTCTTATGAGTGTGATCTCCACTGCTATAGAAACCAGAGTCATCCTCTCCTGAATCTTCAAAACATCCACATGAATTTTTTCCACTAAAGTCATCATCTTCTAATATACACTCATCTCATCTACCAACTGATTCTGAGTTTTTATGCTCAAGCAATCAGTCAAACTATTCCCCTTTCAAGATTTTTTGATCTATAAAATTGAAAACCATTCACCAAAAACATAATGTCTCTTACACTTAAGAGCATAATCCTTTGTTTCCAACAATAGGTCATTCTTAGGGTAATTCTGATCATGTTGTATCAACTTAAGAGAACCATAAAGAATGTCTTCATTACATTGCATCAACACATCTCTAATCTAATCCAAAAAGAGTCACAATACACCATGTACTCCTCACCAGACTCAGGTAAGATCAAAATTGGTGTAGATTTCATGTGCTTCTTAAAATCCTATAAAGCATTCTTGCATGATTTTGTCCAAGAAAACATTATCTCTTTCTTTTTAAAAGATGTAAGTAGTTTTGTTAAACTAGAAAAGTCTTGGATGAACATCCTATAATAACCAGCTAATCCCAGAAAGCATCATATATCAAAAACATTCTTGTCCTACTCTCAAGAAACCTCTTTATGCACTTTTTTCAGGCCCACAGCTATACATTATTCTGAGATGATGTTCCCCTCAAAAGTTTACCTTGTCAATCGAAAACTGAAATTTAGAGAGCATGGAGTATGTTTATGCTCTCTCATTGTACCCAATATTATGTCAAGATGTTGGGAATGATCCTCATGAATCTTAGAGTACACAAAGATGTCATACACAAACACCACCACAAACTGCTCTATGTATGAATGAAAATTCAGTTTTATCATGTCTATAAATACGGTGGGATCATTTTTCAACCCAAAAAGAATTACACAAAACTCATAAAGTCCATACATGCTTCTAAATGTAGTTCTTGGTATATCAGAGGGAATCTATAAAATCATAAAATCACATTCACATATCATAAATCAAACGTTTTGGAGTTCGATTTAGAACACTTACCTCAGTTTATTGAAGGAATGTTTCCCAATAGAAATCCAAAAAATCGATGTGTCACAACGTCGTCAATCAAGATTCGGATCAAAATCCCTAAACCAAAATTTAGATCAAAGAAGTCATGACCATAACTATCTAGATCTAGATCCAAAATCATAGATCAAGATCTCTTCTCATAGGTTTATATCCAAGTAATTAGTAGAGATCATCCATGAATTTTTTTCGTAATGATAAGATAAATGAATGGGAGAAACAACGGGATGAGATCCACTTAACATGAAGATAACATATCTTTAATCCAAGCATCTGATCTCAAAGAAAAAGTTCAAATCACCTTGGAATCCCTCTAGAAGGCACTACGATCTCCTATAAATTTTCATACCCAAGACTAGGTTGAATTACAGTGTTTTGGTGGTTAAGGTTGTTTTAAAACCAATTTTCGGATTAAACTTCCTTGTGTGCCCGTTTTCACCTAGTATGCCGCATGTTTAGTCCAAACTATGCACCAAACGGGCAGTATTCTACTGCCTGCATGACTCGATGGCGCATAGTTATAAAAAATGTGTAACAACCATGGAGACTTCCACTATCCACACGGATTGGCCAAACCGTGCACAAACCATTCACAACCCCTTATCATCTTATATTCCTTAAAACTTCACCCAAACACACCTTAGATCATACCCCAACCCAAAGGTCCTTAATTACAACAAAACATACCTGAAAACACACACAATATTTCCCTATAAAAGGCCAGTATATTACATATATTATATAATTTATTCATTTTAAGATTACTAATTCCACATAAAAATTATTTCGTATATTATATCTCACTAACATTTCAGGTTATAAACTTTCACTATATTTTTTTTAAATCTAGTAATGGAATAATGATTGAGATATTTTATAAAGGGGGATTTTTTTTTGAAATGATTTAAAAAAGGGATAAATTTTTGGAAAAGTCTCAGAAGATATTTTTGAAGTGGAGATTTATTTAAAGGGTAAAAATCCTTATTAAATACATTTATTAAGGGGGAAAACCCAAAGATGTATTACATTCTATCATATCATAAAGAAATTAAAAACTCAAGGGGAGTAATGATGTATGTATTCAATGTACTTAAAATGTAATAGGGTTATAATTATTTCAATGTTATTATTTCTATTTAAGTGTCATGTTTCTTGGTTTATAAAATGGGAGAGATTTTTAAATAACAATTATTATTTCCTAATTTTAAATTCCGTTACTTTTAGAAATCAAAAACATATTCCTAAACATATTTTTAAGAACTTTTTATACTCGATGTTTTTAAGTATTTTTCTGTAGAAAACATTACTTTTTATCATTTATAGAAGTATTTATAATAAATTATGAATATAAATTATTATTATTATTCAATTAGCACCATCATACTGAAGGTGTGTCTAATCAATCAAACTGACCTTTATTGTAACCAGTGGTTAGACTTAGGTCTTTTCTATCAAACTACAAACACTCATGACCACTGGATTTACACTGGTATAGATATATAATATTGGACCCCATTTTGTTTATCAAAATGAATATAAAAAATTCTATTAGACTATCCAAAGTATATAGTAGAAAAATATAATTTATTTCAATCAGATGTATTTAAAAATAGCATTGTAATGGTGCTAAAAATAATGTAATATATTAAGTTATAGATGAGATTTCAAGTGATAGAATTCTGAGGTTGTTACAACCAACTCTATGATATGAATATTGGAAAATCACCAATAAATATATGGTTATTTGAATAGATGGAAGGAGTTTAAATAGTAAATTAAAATCGTAGAAATTTTAAACAATTTGAATTTATTAGTCATAAATTTTTTAATACTTTAGAGAGTTTAAGTTATAATAAATAATTTTAAGGAATGTAAATTTAATTGAAAAAAATTTCTTTTTTAATTATTTTTCCGATCAGGGTATTGATCAAGAGCTTTTGGTGATAGAATGACATAGGTGATTCTGATCCATCAGATCCAGGGATTCCATGTTTAGGATGATAGAGTCTAATCATAATATCAAAGGATTTTGGTGATATGAATATCGTGGTACATATCATCATATCTAGGGATCCTCTATTAAGGAAATAAGAACCATATAGTAGGTATAAAAATGTGGATACTTTTAGTTAGGTTTTCTGAATACATTAACTCTTAAGGTTAAAGAGTAATTTCATTTTTTATATCTATTAAGTCATTCATAATTTTATAATAATTTTACTTATTGTTTTTACAAGAATTAAATTTTCACTATTATTGTAGTATAAACTTAGTTTTCATAATTATGAATATAGAAAAATTTACTTTATCAATGTGACTATGAAATCAATAAATCAAACTCTGTTAATCAGACTGTTATTGATTATAATTTTTGTTGGTCTGATCATAGAATGATCTTTTTTATTATATTTTTATTTAAAGAGGTATATTATTTTGTTTTAGTTTAATTTTCAAACTAAAATTCACCCCTTTGTATTCTATTGTAAAATATTTCAATCAAACAACTTGAACTGAGTATGTATTAGATACTAGGCCCCATTGATGGACTTATTTCATTGATATGTGTTGTATTGAAAGAAGTTATATTGAAATTAACATCATCATGAATCAAAAATATTGTCTTCACTGAATTTTTACAGGAAGCACATATTTATTCCAATAAGGCAAACAAGACATTTGGGGAATACCATCCGAAGGATATTGAATTTAAAATCATCATTATTATTCACTGAATTTATTATAATAAGGAAAACAAGACAAATGATCACATATATTAACAATAGAGGAGTTTGGTAATATTAAAAAAAGTGGGACACTCAAATTCCAATCAATGGATTGTGTTTCTGACCAACATAGAAGGATTCGATGTTGTTAAGAATATTGAAATATATCCTGGATTGAGTGTGAATAGAAAAGGAATATACATCCATTATTAGTGGACTTTTTTTATAGCTAGTAATTGAAGAACATGGTTGTAAAGATTCAATAAGTAGCCTCAATATGTGATGACTGGTGAATTATTATTATGAAAAATGAAATTATTTATGGATAATCATTGGCTAAAATTGTTTAGATTTTTTTATGTGAATCTAGCTTCTAGATAAATTAAAGGATTAATCGATAAATTTTTGGAATACCATCTGAAGGCTGTTGAAAGTCACAACTACTATATGTTTTAGAAGATAGAGGGTGTCTATAGTGTGTTTTGAATAATTTTTAGAAGTTATGGATATTTTTTAGATAGTAATGGATCTATGTTAGAATTTTTGAACTCTGGGATAAGTCTTCATGTGTGCACGTTTGGAATTCTATATAATAAATACGTCTATGAAGAATCATGTATGACGTAAATTGGATTAGAAATTGTAAAATGTGGAAGGAGTAAGAATTTAAAAAGGGTATTATAAGTCTTCTTATTAAATTCATAAGAATTATTTTGGTATTAATAAATTTAGAGTGGCCGCATAATAATTTCATCCAGAGCACGTATCTCTTTCAAACACATACGAATTTTAGAGTGTAGAAGACTTTGATTAATATGGCCTAAAACATCAAAATTTTCTAAAATTAGTTGAATATTGTAAGACTTATAAAATGATATGAAATCATATTTGAAGAATAAATCTGATGATTCTTCAAACTTTTTCTTCATGGATTCTCACATCATGAAAATTCAAATGGGCCCTGATCCAATATTTAGTGATTATAGGAGTTCCATTCCAAAAACAATAATGTGGTTTCATAATGATCCATTATTCCTTACACTATGAATTTATATTCAGGTTAATTTTAAAAAATTTATTTTATTTGGAGATGATATAAAATTATAAATCCCATAGAGAATGAAAATATCTCACATTTTATAAATATTTAAAATGAGGAATTAACATGGATCATTAAAGGGTTTTTAGGACAAGAAAATTGGAATAATATATTGTTTATATATTGAGATCCCTGATACAAAAAATCAACGAATTTCCATGACTCTATTATAGAGAAAATATTCAAATTTTAATTTTGTAAATATAAATGTATAGAAAATTATGTTTTTAGAATTATTGAAAGATGATAAGCCTAGACATAATATTTGATACATTTAATATTTTCTATTGGAAAGATAGAGAATAATTCAATGAGAAAATGCATGGATTTCATATAGAGGATGGAAAACACATTGATGTTCCTAATAATTAGTTAAACTAAGAAGAAAGCCAAAAAAACGCAATGTTGTGTTGAATCTTATAAATAATGAGAGAATAATGAGGACCATCCCATCCTAAGATTTTCAAATATAGTGTAAAATACTACTGACCAGACTAATAAAGAAGATCATATTCTTTGTTCCACCAAACAAAAAATAAGTTACTGAAGTCATACGTGGTGGTATGATGGAAAAAACCCTTCAATGAATATGTTCGTCATTCAAATCAATGGGAGGATGTATATTTTGTGAGAGTCTAGAACAAGATCCTAGTATTACTCTATATTAAAGGAATTATAATGATTCCTAGTTTAACTAATTGGATTTGTAGGATATATTCCATGATTAGGGATATTAACCAATCATTTAAAGGGGCATGGTTTTAATAAAGAAGCATAAAAATATAGGTCTTCTTGTATTATTTATTACTTACTACATTCTATTGAGGTTGAATAATTCAAAATTTATATGATAAATACTTTATCCAATCCAATATATTAAATTAAAAATAATAATTCATAAAAAGTGAACCATAGATTCATCACTCCCCCACTTTATGGTAACAAACAACTATTTACTCTACAACTAAAATATATTCATAACATTAATAATACAATTACATCATATCATTTACCCAATACTTCATTCATTGATTCTAATAAATCATCATTACACCACAATGAATTAAAAGTTCAATTAAAAATTTATCCCTATAATCCTCATTTATTCATTTATCGCAACACCATATATATCATTACAACCCATTCTCATTAATAACTTAATAAATTTGTTATCATTATAATGTTTTAGGAATCCATGAAATAAAAAATATAACAATGAATCATTACCACATAAACATCCTAACCAATCACCACATTATCATCACCTACATATCATAATTGTAATTATAACACTAACATATTTCATCAATTTGACTACTTTAAAAACATCATTATCTCTTTCTATATCAACCACATTAAATGAAAACAAAAAAAATCATACCACTAACTATTCATAATAATAAAAAACTACTCCAAAACCATTCTTAATAGAAAAAGAATAAAAATAATAAAAAAATCTATTAACTATATTTAATCATTATTCAACACTAATTAAACAATATAAGCTTAATCGAAAACACATATTTTGGTTAATTAAAATAATTTTCCAAATAAAATTTTCAAGGTAATTCCATATTTGAAACATAATATATTTATATATATATTGAATATCATACAACAAATAATGCTTGAATGATTAATACACAAGAATGAGGAGATAAAAACAATCGCACCTCTAAAGATTATCAATTGGAACCCATGACAATCAATATAAATCATCTCAACCTCAAAACCTTTTACAAGAACCATAAAACCAATCTAAAGACCTTAAAAATTCATTATAAAAAGAAATAAATTAATATAGATGAAGAAAATAGGAAATTAATCTATAATAATAATGAAAATAGATCCTAAAATTGAAAATTGATCACCCATGTAACTAGATAAGATGAAAATCCATCATTTTTGTGAAAGTTAAAAAAAATTCCTTAAATAATCTTGGATGGGATGAAGAAAGTATGGATTTGAATGATAGTAGGGGGAGGTTAAAATATATAATAATATTTTAGTTTTGGTGTTTTATCATAGTCTCCACCAATTCAGTATTGGTCTATGAAAAGTACTATTCCTTTTTCCCACATACACACCTTAATCTATTCTTCACCACAAAAGATTTTTATACGTCCATGCTAAATAAAATGGCGGTACATTAAACATACCAAAATTAAATAATCCTTATCACCGAATTATAAGGTGTTATTAAATTATAGGACATATCATTTTAAATATCTAAAGAAGAGACAAACATGTTTAAATGACCTCATGCCACAAATCTAACCTCAAAAATTTGAGGGAATAGTTCGTTTCACCATATCGATGTTACATTTCAATAACAAAAACCCATCCTTTATCATCTAAATTACTTATAAATTGTTCCTTGGTACCCCCAAAAACTCTGAAAAAATAAAGGATATGTTCAAAAAAAACTCCAGTCCTCAACATTAAATACCCCTCAAATGATTATCTCCATTATGAATAAAAAACAAACTTATAAAGGGAACAAATAAACCAATAAATATAAGAATCATGATATACCTCACAAATAGAAATATTATTATCAATAAAATCACAAAAAATCCTTGAAAATAAAAACACTTCAAACACGTCATCATGAGATGAAATTCACCATCCGAATAAGAACTATGTCACTAAATAAAACTGAATATTTAGTGTGTATCTATGGTATATGTTCCCACGTATATTCCCCCAAGGCACCTTGTCTCCCTAAGACACAGACCAATGGTTTTATGTTCCTATATTACACCATATCCTCATATTATTGGATCTCAATAGGTTATTCTATGATTGTATAATCATCTATAACATCTAACTCTCTCGAATCAATGACATGCGAGTCGTCATGGGGGTACCTATAATGTTTTGATAAATGGAAGACATCATGGAATTAATATATCTATAGAGGAAGCTCTAACTAATATGACACCTCATCAACACACTCTAGCATCTCAAAAGGGAAAATAAAACAAGGAGCTAACTCACTACATATAAAAAACTCTACTAGCCTTGATGATGAGAGAAAAACATTAGAAAAATATGAAAATTGACCTAAAACTACATAGGTATCCTACCATGATAATAATAATACATTGATCAGTCTTTATCCACATTTAGTTTCTCATTATTCACCTATATATTCAATAAAATTCTATACACAAAATATTTTTTACTAATTTCCAAATAAGGAACCTTATTGTATGACGACATAGGTATATAACGACACCTCTAGAATGCATAAAATAGATATATAAAAATGGATTATTGATATATATTATAATTGAAAAACTCAACTAATAGAATGTGTGTTACCCAAAAACCTAAAATTTTGATAACACATCCATGAAATATGTAGGTGTCTCATCTCTCCATCTATTTAGTAATGACTTAGAATAAAACATGGTTTGTCGGAATCCCAATTATTTGGTCCTTAAACTCAACACAGACGGCTTTAGCATTTCAAGTATGATAAGTGGAGGTTTTTCGTTTCATAAAAACATTGGTTCTATCATCTTTGAATTTATTTATTTCTTTGGATAAGTCCACTCTCTTCAAGTCAATACTTGGAAATCATCACCTGTCTAGGGATTTCCCACCAAAAAAAGATCAACTTGGTAGTGGTTAAAGAGGAATCTCTAAACCTTCATGAATCGTTGAAATAAAATGTTAGGTCTTTATGGTCAATCTATTACATTATCATAATGTTTTGAAGACTTACTAGATTCCAAATAAATATTCCTTACACCAAGATGCAAGGTGATAAGGTAGCATACTATCTTAATTTTTTAGTATCCCATACAAGAGAAATATATTTTTTCTCTAATTTTAACCTTTTCCCATGATAGGGGTGAACATTGTTAGGGGGATTCACGTGGCCTACACAATTTCTGGCCCCCCTAATAAGGTTCCACTGGAATCTTTATCTTCTAACACCAAATAAAAATAAAAATAATGATGATGATGATTACATGCATAAAAGATATGATACGCTTTTTAATTATAATTTTTTGGGAGTAATTTAGGATACATTTATTATGTTTTATTTAATTATTGATATTTCTATAACACTTACATTTTAGATATAAATTTTTGATGAATTTTATACCTTATATTGAACATTAATGGATTAAGGTGAATTTAATGTCATTATCTAATGTGAGAATTTATGTCAACGAATTTTTTTTCATTTTATTAGACCATTGGAAACATATGTTAAATGATATTGATTACCATGAAAATTAATTTTTTGATGAGATGATATTTTTTATGATATTATTAGAGAATATACATTTTTTGTACATGAATTTGTGAGTTATTAATGTTGTTTAAAGATAAACGTTAAATTGATTTTGGATTAATTTTGGATAGAAATTTATTATTTTGGGTATTTTATTTGGTCAAACATATTTTGAAAGAGTTTTAAGATTAAACATTTATAAAAAATATTAACAAAAATCAATTGGTGGTAATGTTGATGTGTGAAATTTTATTGTATTATATATCAAAGAGAAGTTAAATTTTTTATCTTATATTTTTCTAACCATTTTGGTTTTCTAATACTTCTATATATCATAGGAATAGTATTCAATTCTTTTGTGGATATTATGAACCATTAAAATTTAATTTTAGAGCATTGCGAATGAAAACATTATCGTAATTATTTATTATTTTCGATGAAGAAAAAGTTAAAATTGAATATAATATAACCGATATCTAAAATTGTGGGAAAAAAGTACATATATTCTCCCACATTATCTATCATGATAGTAAAATAATTAATCAAAATAAAGAAAGAGAAATATAAATATTTCAATTCCTATAGAGAAAATATATCTTAACTATCAATTTATTCTTTTTGGAAACCTATTCATAATTATGATTTTTATAATAAAAATATGGTCTATGAAATATTTATGATATGTTATTTTTAATAGTATTAATGTAGAAATTAAAGTTCTTTTCAAAAGGAAATATAGGTGATTTGATGTTTAAGGTATTTCTTACCACTTATGAGTATTTATCGTATACTCCATGGAATTGATTAAGACAAAAAAATTCAACCCTTTTTACCAAATAAGAGATAAAAAACATGAGGACACAATTTCATTTGATGCGGTAGAATATAACCCCTTTTTATTTTAAAATATTTTCATTTTAATAATTTTGATGTGTTAGATATATTATGAGTGATGAAACATTGAGCTTAAATGAACAATGATATACTATAGAGATACTATTATTTTAATATAATTGTTAACAAAAATCCTTTAGTTTTGAGGATATAAAGAGGAGTTACTATGTAAAGAAATATGTTTAGACATATTTTGCAAATAAAAATTTATTTTTTATTTCCTAGGAAAATTATAATCAATTTTAAATGATAAGAATGAAATAGAATATGGTTGAGAATAGTTTATGATTAAAAGAATAAAAGTATCTATAAAATAATGTTTTTGTATATATTTTACATTCAATTTAAAGATAAATTTATGAATTTTAGAAACTAAATTTGAAAAAAAAAATTCTTTTTTTGTTCAAAATATCAAAATTATATGATTTTTCTAAGAAGTTTAATTTATTATTGAATAGTTAAAGATATAGATTATTGAAAAACTATAATTTCAATTTTTCAAATCATATAATTTAATTATGTTTTAAATTTTATTTTAATGTAACATAATATTCCTTTTATTAAATAACAATCATCTAATTCTATCTAAATAAACATTATATATCGTTTATTTATAAAAAAAATTATGCTTAGAATGTGTATTTTTCTAAAAAAATCAATTTCATTTTGTTTGGTGAAATATTATTAAAACATATTTCTTCCACATATATAAATTTAATAATAGAAAATTGATTCTATATTTGCAAACCCCATGTTTAAATAATGTAATATGGTCTGTTTCATTTTTAGTCATAATGAATAGTACTTCTGGTAAATATTTACATCGCAATAAATAAAAAATGGGTTAAACAAGATTAAAAACTATAGGATAATTTATCAAAATCAATCCAACACGTAAATTTAATTATGAAATTTTTATTATTATAAATAATGGATAATTAAAAAAATATCACTTTATTTATTTTCATGTCTATAATAGGTTTATATTGGGATAAAAATAATTTATGGATTGTTCTAAATGGTCTTTTAAAGTTGACTAATTTATTTTCAACATAGTAATTGTATTAAAAAAAATTAGTGATGGTATAATTTTCATAGATAATGATGCAACATCGACACATCTATTGTGAAAGTTGTAGACAAATCATGTAAATTATATTAAAAACATTAGAACGAACATTTGTTTTTGATGAATTATTGTGTTCCATAAAAATAATGTGCAATTTTAATGTATTAGTAATTTTTAAGTGTTTATTTTAAAATCCACATGTTTCCATGATTCTCTTAAAGTCAAAACATGTGAAAATTTATGAAATCAAATTTAAATGGTATTTAATGTTTAAAAAAATTAAATATTATTTATAAAATCATGAAAGTCTTATATTTTATAAAATGGATTAGAAAGTTTCAAGAATATCTACAATTTTCCAGTTATGATCAACATTATCTATCAGAAATACAATGTTATCACTTAATTACTATGTATCTTATTACAACGGTAACAGTTAAAAGGGGTCAAAAGTGGGTTAAACTAAAGAGTTAAGGGTTTAAATAAAAATAACAAAACTAAATCCTATTTGAAATTTATTTTGACCCTATCACATTAATCTTTATAATTGATCCAATTGTGATCCACTATTTTATGAGATAGGCGTTATATTATTTTATTGTATAGAATATTTATTTGTGGGAAACTACCATATCATATAAAAGGGATCCCTCTATCCTCTATTCTCTACATAACTTGAGTCCACTATATCAACCAATATATTATTCAAAACCTTCCCCAAAACAATTATCTATGAACTTGAGGTTGTTTTCATTCGAAAATACCCATCCAAGAAGCCTTAAGGTTCATTTCAAGGGAAAATACCTCAAGAATATGTATATGTACTTACCGATATTTTTCTTATTTATTTACTCTTATACCTCTCCCAAATGTCATAAAACCATATTAACTTTAAGGATTAATAATATTAAATATAATTATATTTTTTAATATTAATTTTATATCCATTTTATATCTCATAGTCATTCGTTGGATAATGATAATGTCTCTTGTGCATACGTGTGAACAACCAGCTTTATGGTGTGATATAAAATAGTTTTCATTTTCTATTTACATGCCAAGTTATAACAATAGATTTAATGAATGTATATTATATTTATAATATAATTTTTAATTTTAAATGTCTAATTATTTTTTAATTTTATTTAATTTCTACCATCAAAAAGTTAAAACATCACCCATGTATATGTAAGGACTATCATTTACACAAGTTGATTTGAGTCATTTTTACTCACCACCATATATAGTTGATTATATAAGTTTATATAATGAATAAATATTATAATTATGACATGATTAATATTATATAGATAATTAAACCATGACCAAGGTTCAAATAAAAAATCATTGATCGAAAACATGCATAGAATATCGATAAATTTTCACCTGAAAGTTCATTTCAAAGAATAATCATTTATAAAATGGGGAATTATAAAATATAAAGTAAATATAATTAGTCTTTTATGTTTGAATAAAGTTTTTTAATATCTTTTTAACAAATATATATTTATTCTATGGTTGGTATGAACATGTAAACATAAATATAGGCTTTGAGGAAATGGTTTCTTGTCCCACTCTTATATATGGTAGACATATTCCATATTCACCACTTGTTTGGTTTATTTGGTGTATAAGTATTAAATTAATTTATTTTATAATTATTTAAATGAATTAAATGATATTTAAAAATCCATCCAAGGATCACTATTTCTTTAGATTTTGATTTATCGATTACTAAATTTTTATGGGTTCTTCATCTCAATATTGTTTTATTGAGACAGGTTTCCCCTTATTCACATATTTGTGTTCATATAGTTTATTTTTTTCACCATTGATTATATTATATCATGTATCTAATATTATTCATGTCATTTAAATTTATATTTTATGTTATTTCTTTCAAGGGGTTTATGATTCCAAATTTACCAAATTGAAAATGGTTTATGTTAAAATATCATTTTTTTTCGAGATTGTTTATATTAAGTTTATAATGAGTGAAATTATATGATTCTTTTATTTTAAACCCAATATATATCATTACCCTATTTTCTTCAAGTAAACCTTCTATTTTTACTCTCTTTAGTATGAAAACATATAGATATATTTTTGAACAAACTGACCTTATTTCTTTTTTTTTGGTTTGAAATATTTCTCTTCCATGTCCATGTTCTAGGAAATGTTCAATTTTTTTTTAATATACATTAATATCTGAGGAGTATATTTTTACTAACGTTTTATTTCATTATGAATGACTAGAGGAAATATTTTTAGATGGTTTAAGTGAAAATATATTTTTTATTTTTACAAAAGTTTGAAAAAAATGTTCTCTTCTAATGTGTACTAGATGAATTAATTCCCCCACCCCCATAACCATTATTTTCATTAAATATTACTCTATAAAATTCTGGCTTTATTTTTAGGGAAAATATATTTATCAATATTATGGAAATTTATTAGTTTTAGATGATATGAAAAATGAGTATTTTTTCAATTTTCAAAGAAATGATAAAATTCTCTTTTAATGGATTTTTCATCTATTTCAATATATGTAATGTATTGTGTTGCTTCATTAGGGATATGATCATTTTACACAATAATTTTTTTATTTTTATTCCATATGATTATTAAGTTTTAATGATGAGTATATGAATCCTATTACTATCCAAAGGATTAAGTAAGTTATAATGAAATATGTAATGTCTTTATAATATCGTCCAATTCCTCCCTCTAGATGTCTATGATTCTCTGATGATAAAATGTTTATAAAACCTATTTATTACCCATTAATTATTACATAATAAAACTTTAATGTTTTTTCATTATGTTAGTGTTGGTCCTGAATTTTGTAGCATTCCAACGTATTGGGTAAATATTGATATGTCATGAGACAACATTGACTAGAATAGGGATAGATCATAGTTTTGTAACATAATCTATCAAATATAATAGTATTGATCATGATACATGACTGCAACACCCTGAGGTTTTTTGTAAATGTTTTTTCGATAAAATTAATTTTTTCAATCTCTTTCATTACATGCAACACTGAGTTTTAAAGAAATGTTATATACTACAAATATTATTATCTAAACATGAATATTATAATATATCCACTAAACGTCATATTATGAATATAAATGACCATATTTTTAAATTTAATTATAATATTTTTAGATAAATAATATAGATTTATAAATAACTACTTTACTTTAACAAATTATTTATATGCTTCAAAAATAAAATTGTCTCAAAAAATGATTTTTATTGTTTTCTGTAAATGAATAATAGAATTTATTTTCATTACTATTAGTAAATATTTATCTGAAGAAATTAATTTCTTTTGGAATAAACCTGAAAAAATTATATTATGGTAAATATTTTTCATTTTTTTTGAAAACTTTACCTTTTTAAATGAATATAGAAATATATTAAATTTTATTGAAAATATTACATTTCGTCTAAAGAAATTACAAGTTCAATTTTGTATTAATACTGCATATTTTTTTTTAATTATATAATTATTAATATAATTTAGTTCATTAGAAGAAATTTTTTATTTATTTTTGATATTAAAACTTTTAATACTAATGAAAATTTTATCTTTGGAAAATTGTTTTTTTTTTCATCGGGTCTGCGGGTTTAATTTAATATAAAATTCTACCATTTATGTGGCTTTAATTTGGTAAAATGGATTGAATATTTTTAATTATAATAATTAATATTTTATAATAATTTCAATTTAATTTTTTTTCATAATGAATTGAGAAAATAGTAAAAAATAATTACTATGATTAAGGTTAAAACGGGTTTACGGGGGGTGTTAAACTAAAAATAAAAGGGATAAATAACCGACAAATATTTCAAATTTCTAATTTAAGGCTATATTTTGACCTTATCATTTATCAATATCGAATATATGGTCATTTTGAATCTTTTATCTTGGTAATTACTTTAACAATTTGGATTCTTTGGTAAATTTCCAAATTGTTTCCACGTGTGTTCCTTTCCCCACTTATAAAAGGGTTTCACCTATTATCTCTTCATAACAAAAACAAAGTCTTTTTAGTCAAATAAGGCCAATCCAAAACCCTTCAATACTTATTTAAAAACATCTTGGAGTAATTATATTTATTATAAAACCCTCTTAAGAAGGTTTTAGGTATAAACCTAAAGAGTATCTTTGAAGAAGATGTATAATTATTAACTATGCAATTTTGTTTTATTTATTATTCTACATTCTTAATATATTATTAAACTATTATTATATAATGATATGGTTATTTTAAATATAATGATATGTTATTAAATTAATTTAATAACATATATTTATCTCATATACTATCAAATGGGAGATGAAACTATCGATCGCATGTATGGCCGACTGCTACCTTGTGATCCAATGAAATTAATTTCTCATCACCACCTCTAAAACATTGAAATAATGATGGATTTAAATTATATATATATATAATATTTATAAAATAATTATGCTTTTAAAATTATGATATCACATATACCTTTTGAAACACCCTGATATTTTATGAGAAGTATATTTTTTTATGTAATATGTTATATGCAAAGGAATCTTCCACTACACACAACACTATCTTGGCTTGTGTTACACGCAATCACGACCTTTCTCGATAGCGTGTGTAGTACGCAATACCGAGTTTCACTAAACATCGATATATTATAATATTATAAACTAGACGTTATGAATAATATTAACTGGATTTTGAATTTTATAAAATTATAATTCATCTTATACATTTTCTAGAATGAGGTATGAAAACAAAATCAATTTGTTTTGGATAAAAGAAGTATTTTTAAAAAAAATGCAGTTTTACCACCTTTTGATGGCACACCCACATTGAATCTAGTTTCTGAAAATTTTATAAGTTCAATTAGACAAAATAAAATTCTTATTTATAATAAATATATGAAAATTTACATTGGATATATTTTTCATATTATTCTGATAACTTTCATATTTTAATGATTAGTAAAAACACGTTATATTTTAACAAAAAACAACTTTTTTTCATCACAATACTTTATATGGATAAATTATAATATTGAATGTTTTTTAAGTATAAATAGAATATATTTTTATCATTTAATATAATTTATGTCATTAGTATTAATTTTACATTGAACTCATAGGTAAAAACATTTCAATCTTTGGCAATGTTTTAACTTTTAAAACCCCTTTGCTTAACAACAGGACTAATTTTAAATTAATTACTGCAAATTATGTGGTTTGAATATTGAAAAATGGATTCCATATTTGGAATCATTGGGTCCAAATTATGTTAATAGGTTATTTTTATTTTTTTGATATTATGAATAGTAACTATGGTAATTTTTATTTACTACGGTTAAAGGTAAATAGGGTAATTCAAGGTTAAAGGAATATTATGATAATTCAAAGTTACCTTGACACTTGTCCTAACCTTATTGGATGAGTAGTGGCCGACCATTGGAATCCCTGGATCGATTTTGATACCCCATTGAGCCACTTGGGAGTGATAATGACAATTTGGATTAATTAATTTAATGTATAGACAAAATTGACATTAAAAACATCTTTTAGTAATTAATTTTTATAAGGGGTTATATAAATTATATTTTAGACTATAAATCTTAATTGGAACTCTAAAATGATTTCCTACATAATTATATTTTTTTTATAATTTTTAGACACCAAATAAATTAAATTATGTATGACACAATAATGATAAAGTATTTACCTCATTAATAAATGATTTAAATAAATAAGATTATAATGATTAAAATATTTTCCAAAACATGTCCAATTCAGATTGAATGATTTTATTTCGACCATGAGTCATCTTAACATCATCTTTAATGATTTTTGGACCTTTTTAACCCGAAGATAGGTTAATAATAAAATAATATTTCCACACTTTCCAAAGGTGCCCCTCTCCTCCCTTATAAAAGGGCACCTCCTCCCTCTCTTCCTCACACCAATTTGAGCCTTCAATCTCGACCAACCCCTGCCCATTTCACTGCCACACTTATTTAGAAACTTACTAGAGGTACTAGTCTTATCAAAAGACAAACTCTAGTGCCTTAAGAGAAAGTTTAAAGGAGGCACTTCGAGAAAGAGGTAATACCTTCTACCATTTTATTCAAGTTCCATTCCTCTTATACTCCATCTTCTTTAGTTGTTTAATTATGAGGTAATAAAATAAGTATCCCTAATATACTTATATGTTATTATAAATATGAAACAACCCTATTTCACTTCTTATCCATCCTACGGAAAACGATATCACCACGTGTGCGTACGTACGGAATACCGTCTCCACGCCGTGGTGTAATCTGTTTTCCACCACCACATTACTTGGATGGGTATAATTGTGTAAATAATAACTATATATGATTATTTTAAAGTGATAATTATTATAAAATAGTATACATACACTTCAATACAATTCCATGATCATGGGAATGATATCATCGCTCGGGCGTACGTACGGCCTACCGTCTCCACGATGTGATGAGACTCGTTATATATGATCTTCATTGAATAATGATTGTATAAATGAATTGAATGAATTAATATGATATATATTACACTAATAAAATTCTGTAAATGATGTATCTATATCCTATAAAAAGGAATAAGAATTTATTTGACAAAACACGCATAAATACAAAAAGTAATAAACTTCCGAATAGCAAGTAGTAATGAAATATTACTAATAAGGAGCTAATAATATGACAATATATGATATCATAACAATTAATATGATTCTTTAATAAGTCAATGACATTATTTAAATCATTATACAGGAGGTTGGGACACGTACAAAGCATATCATACCTAAGGTAAGTGAAAATCTCCCTATCTCATTTTTATCCGAGATTGTTTATACTTTAGAATTTACTGGGGAATATTTATCATCCACATACATGTTTCCTAAATATTAAATATTATTTCTATCCTATTACAATTGTTTAAATCTAATTTTACCCTTCGGTGAGTTTTTAGTAAAAGATATGAAAGGAATCATTTGTCATTTTTCATACGCGGTACTTTTTGACTTTTCCGGCCAAAGTACGAGAAAAATGTTTTTCTAACTTAAACGGAATGAATGGATTTTTAAAAATTTATTTCCAAGAATATTCCTTTAAAATTTTTAAATATTATTTTTAATCAACTTATTTTAGTTTAAAATTGTATGACATGTTAAGAAAGGAAAAATGTTTTTGAAGTAGAAAAGATATTTTCTTCAAGAATGGAGTTCAAGTGTTTTATCAAAATTATTTTCCATCTAAGATAATACAGGGTTTTGTTTCTATCCCTATTATTACATTGACTTGATTATGTTGTGATGGAAATATTTTTATGAATTCCTTTATCTTATATGAATTGTTTTATGATGTCATGATGTTTAAGATTCCTATTTTTATTACGTGGGTTATGCTATGATGTATGGTTTATGATTTTGTTGAACACATAAGAATGGTATAATTATGAGATGGGTGGGACCTATATCTCCCTCCAATGCATTGGGTAAAGATTTTATATCTCATGAGATAGACATGGATGGAACGGAAGGTTAAACCGGTTCTGTGAAACAGGACTGAAACGAGGAGTATACTCGGTTCAGAAATGGACTTTGTCCACTAAGATAGTCTTGGAAACGAGTATTGACTAATAAGAAATGATTCTCTATGATTTTTTTTCTATGCCACAAAGTTTCATGTTTTATGTTATAATTATTGGGATTATATTTCACTACCATGATTTATCCCATGTTATGAAATTATGATCTCTTTTGTAGGTGAAGATTTCAAAAAAGATATGTTCTTATGAATATGATGTGATTGATATTTCTTTTGTTTACCCTTACTGAGCATTTGAACTCACCCTTTTGTATGTTTTCTTTCCCAAGGTCACGAAGAAGGTTATTAATTATGATATTCCAAAAGGGACTATAGATATGATGAAATAAATGTGAGATAGTGTAGATGCTTTATGAACTAGTTGTTTATGTTTCCCAATTTCTAAAGACACTATACCTATACGGTCATTCCATGTTTTTGTTATATGTTGTAATAAATATGCTTAAATTTTCAAGTAATAACAATGTATGTAAATTATGGGTCTTTATAGTTGGTATCAGAGGAAAGTTATAGTCAACAATTGGAAACTAGGACGAGAAAGCCTTAGTAAGAACCCTAAAGATATGTCTAAGCATAGAACACAATCTTAGTGTTTTAGAAATTTCCATGAACAACCTATGATAAGACCTTAAGTATAAAATTTTGTTCTTTATTATGTGGTTTTCCTTTTATAATTAGAGTTTCTCACATTATTCTTCTTGTTTTTAGTCAATGGTTGGAACCCGAAGGAACCGTGTTAATGCGGAATGCAATAGGCAATGCAATGATTGTCCCCCTCAGCAACCAAAAGTTATGGGAGCTAGAATGAAAAATCTTGAATCTGTGCTCAGACAACTTTCTCAAGCTATGTATCATGCAATACTTCCAAATGTGCAAAGGAAGGAGCAGCATTCTATTGAATCCTTCATGAGGCATTGTCCACCTTCATTCAGCGGGTTTTCTGATCCATTAGTGGCTGAACAATGGATCAGTACCACTGAAAAGATATTTATAGTTCTACAATGTTCTGAACTTGATAAAGTCATCTTAGTAGTGTATCATTTTGAAGGTGATGCTGATCAATGGTGGAATATTATTATGAATACGAGGCAAAGGGATGAAATTGAGTCCATGGAATGGGACGAGTTCAAGAACTTATTTTTCAATAATTATTTCCCTCGTATTCTTCGAACAAAGATGGAGAAGGATTTTCTTGAACTGAAGCAAAAGGATGATGAATCCGTTTGTACCTATGAAGAAAATTTTATAAGACTTGCAAGGTACGCTTCCAGCATTATTATCCAACCTGAGATTAAGATCGATCAATTCTTTAGTGGCTTAAAACCAATTCTTCAAATGGCGTTAGCCATAAGGGACTTCAATATCTATGAGGAAATTTTTCGATGTGCTCCCAAGGTTGAGATGGAGATTTGTGTAACCCATCAGTCACATGGGTTTGATAAGAAGAGGAAAATTGAATTCAATGGAAAATCTAAAGACCACACTGAAAAGAAGATGAGTTTTCCCTTATGCTCAAAATGTGGAAATAAACATAGATGAAATTGTCTTACGGGGACAAGAAAATGTTATAAGTGTGGAAAAGAAGGTCATCGGGCAATTGAATGTCGAAATAATGGGAAGAAGATGTCTAATGATACAAACAAAGGAAGGGATACACCGAATGAACCAACTACACTTCAATGTTTCAAGTGCAAGTAGATAGGGAATTATGACAATCAATTACCAAATCCAAGGGTTGATGATGATGATCGACGTCAACAAACTCTTAAGCCCAAAGAAAAAGGAATGTCACATGAAATTACTATCGGCGATGTGGTGTTTGACAACGAAGTGGTGATAGGTACACTTAGCATCCACTCTAAAGTATAAAATGTTTTATTTGATTCTGGATCCACCCACTCATTTATTTCTGAAGAATTCTCTAAGGGTATCGCCATATTACCTCAACAATTAGATGTTGAGTTAGCTGTGACAACCCCTAATGGCATAACAGTCACATCAAAATTTTATAATTCTTCTCTGATTGAAGTTTGTGGGAAAGTGCTTCCTGCAAATCTTGTGATCCTTCATATAGTGGAATTTGAAGTGATTCTTGGCAAGGATTGGCTTTCTTTATATGGATCTCATATCAATTTCCAAAGTAGGGAAGTCAAATTTCATATTCCAGATCAATCTATGATCGTCTATCGATGCAAGGATGAACATAAACTTCTAGTGGATATTTCTTCCATATTATGGGACTTGATTCCACTAAATTAATGTTCTTTATCTCAAATGGTTGGGGAGAAACTCACGATTAAGAATATTCCCATTTTATGGGAATTTGATGATGTCTTTCCGGAGGAATTGCCAGGTCTTTCACCAAATCGTGAAGTTTAGTTTTCAATAGAACTCGTACCAGGTGCTTTGCCTATTTCAAATACACCTTATAGAATAGCTCCAATTGAGTTGTAGAAATTGAAGAAGAAACTCCAAGAGAATATTGATAAAGGATTCATACGCCCTAGTGTGTCACCTTGGGGAGCACATGTTCTGTTTGTTAAGAAGAAAGATGGATCAATGAGACTCTGCATTGATTATTGAGAACTTAACAAGATCCCTATCAAGAAATAATATCCTCTCCTGTGCATTGATGACTTATTTGACCAACTACGCGGAGCTCAATACTTTTCCAAGATTGATCTTCATTCAGGGTATCATCAATTAAGGGTCAAAAGAGAGGATATACCAAAGACGACTTTCCGTACAAGGTATAGACACTATGAATTTATTGTGATGCCATTTGGTCTTACTAATGCCCCTGATATCTTCATGGATCTGATGAATATAGTCATTAGAGACTATCGTGATCAGTTTTTGGTAGTCTTTATAGATGATATTCTTTTCTATTTAAAGAGCATGGAAGAACATGAAGATCGCATGAGAATTGTATTAAAGTCCCTAAGAAAGGACATGCATTATTCCAAATTTACCAAGTGTGAATTTTGGCATCAAAAAGTTTCATTTTTTGGGTCACATAATCTCAAAATATAGGATATCTATGGATCTAGAAAAAATAGAGGTTATCTAAAGATGGTCGAGACCAACAATAGTAACTGAGATCCGAAGTTTTCTTGGTTTGGCTGGATATTATCAATGTTTTTTGAAAGATTTTTCATGATTATCTATTCAACTCACCAATTTGACTCGGAAAGGAGTTATGTTTGTTTGGTCGGAGGAATGTGAATGGAATTTCAAGGAGTTGAAAAGAAGTTTATCCAGTGCACCTATGCTCACACTACCTTGTTGTAGAGATAGTTTTGTGATCTACAGTGATGCATCCAAGAAGGGATTGGGGTGTGTTCTTATACAAAACGATATGGTGATAGGTTATGCCACATGACAGTTGAAAATCCAGGTGCAAAATTACCCAACTCATGATTTGGAGTTAGCTGTGATAATCTTTGCATTAATGATTTGGAGGAATTATCTTTATGGAGAAAGGTGTGACATTTTTACTGATCATAAAAGTTTAAAGTATATTTTCACACAAAAGGAGCTGAATATGTGCCAAAAAAGATGGTTGGAGCTGATTAAGGATTATGACTGCTCAATTCATTACCACCCTAGGAAAGCAAACAAGGTGGCATATGCATTAAGTCGACAAGACCATGCTAGCTTATCCATGATGAGGATCACAAAAGATCCAATATTTATGGATTTACAAAGGATGGATCTTAGAATTATATTGGAAGGGGAAAAATCGTATCTTTCTCAAATGAATGTTCAACCATCTATACATGTAAATATTAAAGTGGCGCAGAAAGAAGATGTCAAGTTACAAAAGAAGGTGAGAAATGTTCCTGAATTCAACCTTGATTGTGATGGGATAATAAAGTTCAGGAATCGGGTTTCTGTTCCTCCCATCCCAGAATAAAAGAAGGAGCTATTGGATGAGGCCCATAGTTCTTCATTCTCTATTCATCCTAGAAGCATGAATATGTATAGAGACCTAAAAGTGTATTTCTGGTGGGATGGAATAAAAAAAGATGTTGTTGAATATGTCTCTCGATGCTTGGTTTTTCAGAAAGTTAAAGCTGAGAGACAGAAGTCTAAGGGGATGTTACAACCATTACCCGTACCTGAATGGAAATGGGAAAACATCACTATGGACTTTGTCACTAGACTTCCTAAAACATCCAAAGGCAATAATGTTATCTGGGTTATAGTTGATCATCTTACGAAGTCAGCACCCTTCATTGTTATTAGAGAAGATTTTTCTCTTGATCAGCTTGCCAAGATATATGTAAAGGAAGTGGTAAGATTACATGGATTACCACTTTCCATTATATCTGATCGTGATCTGAGGTTTACCTCAATGTTCTGGTGAAGTTTTTTAGCATACTATGGATACATAGTTGAGTTTCCGCACTTCTTATCATCCTCAGACATACGGTCAGTTTGAGAGGACAATTCAAACTCTAGAAGATATGTTGAGATCTTTCTCAATGGATTTCAAAGGTGGTTTGGATCAACATCTACCTTTGGTAGAATTTTCTTATAATAATATCTTTAACTATAGTATTCATATGGCTCCTTATGAAGCTCTCTATGGAAAAAAAATGCAGGACTCCAACATTCTGTGATGAAGTTGGGAAAAGAAAGATATTAGGACCTGATCTTGTTGATGAGATGGCTGAAAAGGTCAGATCTATTCAACAACACATAAGAGAAGCTCAGAGTCGACAAAAAAGTTATGCCGACAACTTATGAAACGTCCTAGAGTTTGATGTGGGTGATAAAGTGTTCTTAAGAATATCTCCTTGGAAGAGAGTAATGATACTTGGAAAGAAAGGAAAGTTGATCCCTAGATATATCAGTCCTTTTAAAATTCTGGATAGTATTGGGAAGGTAGCTTACCTATTAGCACTTCCACCGAATCTCTCTCATGTTCACGATGTGTTCCATGTATCTATCCTGAGAAAGTACATACCTGATCCTTCACATGTACTCAACTCAGAAGTTGTACCGCTCGAACAAGATTTTTCTTATGAAGAACAACCGATAGAGATTCTGGATCATAGAAAAAAAGTCTTACGGAACAAGACTACTCTCTTGGTGAATGTTTTATGGAGGAGCTACCAATTAGAAGAAGCTACATGGGAACTTAATGATATTATGAGGGAGAGGTATCCTCATCTGTTTGTTACGAAGTGACGAATTTCGAGGGATAAATTCATTTTAAGGGGGGTAGAATGTAACACCCTGATAGTTTATGAGAAGTATATTTTTTATGTAATATTTTATACACAAAGGAATCTTCAACTACACACAACACTAGCTTGGCTTGTGTTACACGCAATCACGACCTTCCCTGATAGCATGTGTAGTGCGCAATACCGAGTTTCACTAAACATCGATATATTATAAAATTATAAACTGGCCTTTATGAAGAGTATTAACTGAATTTTGAATTTTATAACATTATAATTAATCTTATACATTTTCTAGAATGAGGTATGAAAACAAAATCAGTTTTTTTGGATAAAAGATGTATTTTTAAAAACACGCCGTCTTACCGCCTTTTGATGGCGCACCCACTTTAAATCTAGTTTCTGACAAGTTCATAAGATAAATTTGACAAAATAAAATTCTTCATTGGAATCAAGATATAAAATTTTACTTCGGATATATTTTTCATATTATTCTGATAACATTCATATTTATAAGAATAATAAAAACACATTATATTTTAATTAAAAACAACTTCTTTTCATCGCAATAATTTATATGGGTAAATTATAATATTGAATGTTTTTAAAGTATAAATATAATATATTATTACCATTTAATATAATGTATTTCATTAGTCTTAAATTTACATTGAATTCATAGGTAAACACATTTCAATCTTTGGCAATGTTTTATCTTTTAAAACCCGTTTTCTTAACAACGGGATTTATATTAAATTAATTTCTGCAACTTATGTGTTTTGAATTTTGAAATATGGATTCCATATTTGGAATTAGTGGGTCCAAATTATGTTAATAGGTTAATTTTATTTTTTTCATATTATGAATAGTAACTACTGTAATTTTTATTTACTACGGTTAAAGGTAAATAGGGTAATTCATGGTTAAGAGAATATTAAAATAATTCAAAATTACCTTGAAACTTGTCCTAAACTTATTGGATGAGTAGTGGCCGACCATGGTCATCATTGGGTTGATTTTGGGACCCCATTGAGCCACATGGTGGTGACAATGACAATTTGGATTAATTAATTTAATATAAAGACAAAATTGACATTAACAAAAATCATTCAGTAATTAATTTTTATAAGGGGTTATATAAATTATATTTCTGACTATAAATATTCATTGGAAATATAAAATGATTTCCTACATAATTATATTTTTTTATAATTTTTAGGCACGAGATAAATTAAATTATGTATGACACAATAATGATGAAGTATTTACCTCATTAATAAATGATTTAAATAAATAAGATTATAATGATTAAAATATTTTCCAAAACATTTCCAATTTAGATTGGATGATATTATTTCGACCATGAGTCATATTATCTTCATATTTAATGATTTTTGGACCTTTTGAAACTGAAGATAAGTTTATAAAAAAATAATATTTCCACACTTTCCAAAGGTGCCCCTCTCCTCCCTTATAAAAGGGAACCTCCACCCTCTCTTCCTAACACCAATTTGAGCCTTCAAGCTCAGCCAACCCCTACCCATTTTACTTACCCACTTCTTTAGAATCCTACTAGAGGTACTTGTCTTATCAAAAGTCTAACTCTAGTGACTTAATAGAAATTTTAAAGGAGGCACTTCGAGAAAGAGATAATATCTTCTACCATTTTCTTAAAGTTCCATTCTTCTTATACTCCCTATTCATTAGTTGTTTCATTATGAGGTAATAAAAATAGTATCCCTAATATACTGATATGGTATTATAAATACTAAACAACCATATTTCACCTCTTATCCATCCTACGGAAAATGAAATCACCAAACGCGCGTACGTACGGAATTCTGTCTCCACGCCGTGGTGTAATCTGTTTTCCACCACCACCTTACTTGGATGGGTATAATGGTGTAAAGAATAACTATATATGATTATTGTAAATTTATATTTATTCTAAAATAGTATAAATACACTTCAATACAACTCCACGATCATGGGAACGATATCATCGCTCGTGCGTACGTACGGCCTACCGTCTCCACGATGTGATGCGACTCGTTCTATATGATCTTCATTGAATAATGATTATATAAATGAATTGAATGAATGAATATGATATATATTACACTAATACCATTCTATAAATTATGTATCTATATCCTATAAAGAGGAATAATAATTTATTTGACAAAACACGCATAAGAACAAAAAGTAATAAACACCCGAATAACAAGTAGTAATGAAATATTACTAATAAGAAGCTAAGAATATGACCATATATGATATCATAAAAATGAATATGATTCTTTAATAAGTCAATGAAATTATTTAAATCATTATACAGGAGGTTCGGACACGTACAAAGCACATCGGACCTAAGGTAAGGGAAAATCGCACAATCTCTTTTTTATCTGAAACTGTTCATACATTAGAATTTACGGGGGAATATTCATCATCCACATCCATGTTTCCTCAATATGTACTATTATTTATATCCTATTAAAATTTTTTAAATCCAATTTTACCCTTTGGTGAGTTTTTATTAAAATATATGAAAGGAATCTTTTGTCATTTTTGGTACGAGGTACTTTTTGACTTTTCCAGCCAATGTACGAGAAGAATGTTTTTTTAACTTATATGGCATGCATGGATTTTTAAAACATTATTTACAAGAATATTCCTTTACAAATTTTCAATTGTATTTTTAATCAACTTATTTTAGTTTAAAATTGTATGACATGTTAAGAAAGGAAAAATGTTTTTGAAGTAGAAAGGATATTTTCCTCAAGAATGGAGTTCAAGTGTTTTATCAAAATTATTTTCCATCTAAGATAATATAGGGTTCTGATTCCATCCCTATTATTACACTGATTTGATTATGTTGCGATGGAAATATTTTTATGAATTTATTTATCTTATATGAATTGTTTTATGATGTCACGATGTTTAAGATTCCCATTTTTATTACATGGGTTAATATATGATGTATGGTTTATGATTTTGTGGCACACGTAAGAATGGTATCATTATGAGATGGGCGGGACCTATATCTCCCTACAATGCATTGGGTAAATATTTTATATCTCATGAGATAGACATGGCTGGAACGGGAGGTTTAACCAGTTCAGGGAAACAAGACTGAAACGAGGAGTGAACTCGGTTCAGAAATGGACTTTGTCCACTAAGATAGTCTTGGAAATGAGTCTTGACTAATAAGAAATTATTCTCTATGATTATGTGTGTATTACAAAAAGTTTCATGTTTTATGTTATTATTATTGGGATTACATTTCACTACCATGATTTATCCCATGTTATGAAATTATGATCTCTTTTGTAGGTTAAGATTTCAAAAATGTTATGTTCTTATGAATATGATGTGATTGATATTTATTTTGTTTACCCTTACTGAGCATTTGAGCTCACCCTTTTTTATGTTTTCTTTCCCTAGGTCAGGAAGAAGGTTATTAAGTAAGATATTACAAAAGGGACTATAGATATGATGAAATAAATGGGAGAAAGTGTAGATGCTTTATGAACCAGTTGTTTATATTTCCCAGTTTCTAAAGACACCATACCTATACATTCCTTTCATGGTTTTGTTATATGTTGTAATAAGTATTCTTAAATTTTGAATTAATAACAACGTATGTAATGTATGAGTCATTATACCTTTTTACCTTTTAATCCGTTGAAAATAGATAATGTTGCTCGTGCATCCATGTAGACAACCACCTCAACAAGGCAATGTGATAAATTTTTAATTTTAATTTTAATTGATTTTAAATATTGATATATTTATTTAAAATTTATGATATATATAGATAAAAAATATTTATTAAATTTGATATATTATTTCCCTCTATTTTGTGACGTCTTATGATAAAATGGAAACAATTTTCATGCATATATACATCCTACCGTATCTATGAATAATGTAATTCATTTTCTATATCTATATTTAATGGACTAATATAAATATATATATATATATATTGAATAAAAATGATATATATATATATATATATATCATATTTAAATTTCTATATATGATGTAATCATTGTCAAAGTAAAAGGATCGAAACTACCAAACAAAAAATGACATAAAAATTGAAGTATTTAATACCTAAAAAATGATTTTAATATGGAGTTGTTAATAAAAGGGTGATAAATGGTTATAATTAAAAAAAATATGTAATTATATATATGATTTTGTTTCTATGAAATGTGTGTAAAAATAAATATATATTATATAGGATGTTCATGTGTGTGTGAGTAAATTCAAGATTTAAGGTAAGGGATTATCAATCCCTTTTTCACCTCTAGGGGAAATACATCATATTCACCACTTTTTATTTTTTGTGGTGTATATACTTACCATTAATATATTTAATGTTTATTGCAATTCAAAATATTGGACATTAACATCAAAACAATTATATTTATTTATTGATAATACATGTTTTTCTTCAATTTTCATTTTTTAATAAATAAATAGACTAAAAGAATGTTTTTAATAAAAAGTTATATTTTTTATTTCCATGGTACAAAATATTTTTTTCTTCCTTGTCCATTTTTTCTAACATTGTTCTAAATAAATACATTACAATTATAAAATATTGTTTTATAGTGATTTTTTCCTTTTTTTATTTTTTTTACAAAATGCTTTAAAGTAAATATTCATTCCATTTTCCAATAATGTACTTGTTACATTTTATCAAAAAAGGGAAAGGATTCATTGTTTTTATGTGTACAACATGGATGGTATTTTACAACATCAGGATATCTCAATGATTTAAAACATAATTGACATGTTTACAATGTTATTTAAAAATTTATTAATATTTGGGGATGTTTTAGATTTTAATTAAGTGTTTTCAAAGTGGAAATGTAATTTTTCTCTAGAAAAGGTCTATGTGATATCTAAAAATAATTTTCCATATAATATGATATCCTTTTATGTTACGAATAATTTATCAGGGGTATTTTCCAATTATACAATATTTATTCTTCCACTATGTGATTCATGATTATGATAAAAACTGTTTATGAAACATATTTCTTTTCTATGGGTTATAATATGAGTAAATATATTTGAATCTCATTTATTTTTCATGAGATATGATATGTTCAATATTTTATGTTCTTGGGGAAAATTCTATGTATTATATGATGTGGGGACGTATACCTCTCTACAACGTATTATTTAATGATTAATGTTCTTTGAGATCAAAGGGTACATGAGTGGTTATTGGAAGATCAAAAAAATGAACATAATAGGTTATTGAAAACCCAAAAAAAAATTTGGTTACATAGAATTTTCCCCCAAACTCAAAAAAATAGGGTAAAAAAGAGGTTATCCCAAGACAAAAAGTGGGTACACATTTGGTAATCCCAAACCCAAACTAGGTATATAGTTTGTTATCCCAAAACAACATGTAATGGATGTCATGGTGGGTAACCATGAAAAAAGATTTTTTATGCTTATGTGTATGCCAAAATTATATGTCATATGATAATGTTATTATCTTATGGATAATGTTATTTGGTTATTTATGATTCTTGTCTTATAAATTACCACAAAGTTTCCATGATTTAATATTATGATCTTTAAAATACAGGGCATGGTTTTCAAATATAAATCTCATTTTTTATACACTTATGATATTTTTTATATGATCACGAATATCTCCATTACTTACCCTTTTTGAGAATCTAATCTCACCTTTTAAATGTTCCCTTTCACAAGGTTATGAATAAAGGTTTTAAGTATGATGTGTATTAGAAGGGTGGTAATAATGAATTACCATGTAGAAGACAATGTATTTCAGTAATGAACCTTTTTTATGTACCCATGTTTCTAAAAATAATAAACATTTCGGAACCTCAGTAATGTTTATGTAAAAAAAAAATGAATATTCATATATTAAGATGTAATATCTTTGTATAAAATGTATGGTTCCCTATATAGAATAATGATACATTTTAATGAGAAGTGAACCAAATCTACTATGTGAATCTTTCCATTGTGACTGTCTCTTTTTAGATCCTTAACTATGGAAATGATTTAATATGTGTATGTGTTTTATAAAAACATATATATTTTTCTTATGATATGTTCTCAGGGATCATGATTTTTTTGACTGACTGAAAATTAGTTTTTATTGAAACATAAGCCCCTTATAAAGGGTGAGGGAAACCAAATATGACATCAAGGACTAAAAAAATCATACCAAAATGGATCTAATTTCCAAGTCCCATCCCAGATCGAGACAACAAAGGAAAGCCCCTCCCCAGCATAAAATCATTAAGAAAAGTTTCACCTTCTCATCACATCTTAGAAAACATTCCCATGGAAGAATTAATGGGTACAGAACTGATGGCAGATTCCATACACTCTCAAACATCCAAATCCAATGAGAAATGATCAAGAAGAAACCCTCTAATCTGAACCTCTTCTGGAGAATCCACTTGAATGAGACCTATGACAGTATAAAAAACCGTGAACCTCAAGGCCAAAAAACAAATAGCACTAGTAAATCAAAACCAATCACTTAAAGGAAAGTTTAGAAACCAAGCAATCAATCACAAAATGTGATCACAGAGCCATTGATGGAAAATTTGAGATTACCAGTATTAATCTCCCTAAAACAATTTCAGGATATAAGGGATACCTGAGAGTTTGGTTCATTCATTATCAAATCATTGAACTCAAAGGTCTTCTTATACTAGGACTGAATGTACTCCATAAGACCGATCTTACCATTGTTGTAACGCCCAAAAATAATTATGTCATGTTTGTCAATCCAAGTGTATTTCTACACATTGATAGTCACCCTTAGTTACCTCCCCATAATTTTGTTAGCTTCCTCCTCATAAGCATTGAGATGTAGTACATGATCAACCACTTCTTCATTCAAACTAAAAATCAAATACCAGGATTGATCACAAACACAACCTGACTTCCACTTGTAAATGGTCTCTCTGTATATCTTCATGGTGTGTAACTTTTTTTCTAATCGAGTCTTAGTTGGAGGTGGTAAAAAGGAGTAATCCTTCCATTTATGGATACCATTATACCTCCTGTTACTCCTCGGGCTCTTAGAATCACCTAATGAGAAACTAGTGTCGTCTTCACTGGATTCCCTCACGTAGACCCCGTTATTGTCCTGAATCAGTTCTGGATGATCAAAGATCAATTCTTCCACTGCTAGGCCTTTAAAACTATTGTTCAGCTGGACCAGTGATTGGGTTACTGGTCTAGAACACCCTGCATTTTCGGATGTGGTTTGATAATCCACGACTTTGACTATCCATTGCATTCCCTCTGCGGGTAGGACTCCAACTCTTAATACCTCTATAAATAAAGTAGCATAGAATAAGGGATATTGGACCAAATTTTCTATCACACCTTCTCTAGTAACCTGCTCCTCATGTCCTGCCACCCGAGTCACAGTAGCATTACTCATTTCCATCTTTTCCTCGCTCCTAACAGAAGGACCATACAGATCATGTCTCAATCTGTTGAAAATCTCAGAGACCTTTAAGTTAGAAGGTTCCACCACTATCTAATTCTTGTCCATTGAAACATCTGAATTGTTCATACCAACATCCATGCCATCATGTCACACTGAACCATCACATCCCTCTTTGGAAATGTTGGAAACCACATTTATTCTCTTTCTAGTGTATTGGTCTACCAAAGAGAGAGATACCTAATCATCTCTAGAACCTGAATGCTTCAACCCCTATTTATGGAATCCTCCATCCTATGACCCAGTCATAAACATTATGAATAGAACTAAATCCAAGATTCAGAAAAAAACTTGTCTATAATAGAACTCATTTCCCATTGCAATCAAAATAGACACAACTGGCGGCTTAAAGACATCAATATCAGCACGAATCCTTGGAGAAATCAAATGAAAAACCACATTAGTTATACTATCTTCACATATGAATTTTATGACCAGATTACCAAGAATAAGAAGAATTGATTGATTTTGGAAGGGGAGAGGGAGTTATGATAATCTTACCCAGACTGTCGTTTTTGAAGATTACCGCTTTATATGAAAGTATTAGGAACAATTGAATAGTATAAATAGAGCACTGCCACATATATGAGGTGTTCCCGACCTGGAATGAATTAGATCATCCTTGTAAGAAAAACTAATACTAATTTTTTTGGAATCAATAAGCCCTACCATTTCTCGTTCTTGAAAATACAAGGCT
Source organism: Viscum album (assembly GCA_963277665.1). Taxonomy (NCBI): domain Eukaryota; kingdom Viridiplantae; phylum Streptophyta; class Magnoliopsida; order Santalales; family Viscaceae; genus Viscum; species Viscum album. The sequence goes on from OY728156.1 coordinate 104,460,484, forward strand.
TCGAAAATCCATACATAGAATGAATCCACCGATGGATGATGATTTTTGATGTATGTGATTAGGTTAAAATGCTGCAGAGAGGATGAATCTATGATTTCCAAAGTTGAAATCAAAAGTTTCAGAGTTCCATCAAATCATTAAAGGATATTAGGGCTTAAAAATCAGAGGGAAGGGGGGAAACTCAGGGTTAGAAAAGGGAACAAATGGTTTCAGTCGACCACCAGGGAGTGGCTGTTGGGGACCCTCCCTAGCCAAGGGGGTGGGGTTGGTGCTGAAACCATCACCGCCTAGGGACTCCAGCATCTACCGAGAATTCCAAGCATCAAATGTTCAAATAACTCAGAGAACATGATTGATAATTGATCATTTTTCTTGAATAATGACTTATGACTTTTTAAATGTGAATGCATTATGATCATGAATAATAAAAATTTACTAATTGAGTATGAATTTTATAATTTATCATCATGTAATCATACAATCATTATAATATTATATTCACTTATAATCTTTAATTTGTATCTTCTATGTTTACTCTAATTGAGCATCTAAGCACCCACTTTATTTTTTCCCTTTTTTCCTGGATATAAAGAATTATATTATGTAAGATATGTCTTGAAGGCTATCGTGAGTGGATAATTTTTTTGGAAAATTTAATGACTCAGTATAGAATAACCATATTTTGGCATAATGGGATAAATTCAATTTTTATGACAATGAAAAATGTTTTTTTATTTAAGGGTTATTCCTAATTCTATAAAACTCTAAACATAGAAGGTCTAACATATTTATATTACATAGTAATGTATTTAAATTATAAATATATATGGTCAAAATTTGGTCAATTTAGTTATAATCAATGACATATTTGGGTGTATGGATCATAGTTTGTCTCACTCATACTTATTATATACTTATTTTTTCCCTTCGCAGCCACTCCTTGATTCGTTGGGTAATGTGGTTTTTATTCACAACTAAGGTTCCCATAGTAAAATTTTTAATTCTACCTCACATATCATGATATACACCATAATTGTTCTAGTTTGAGGGAGTTTTTGGTGTTTTAGGATTATGAAGACGGGTTTCAGGGATCTTAGGTTCTCTTGGTTATAGTTTTTTTCTTCTATTTTTCACAAGAATGGTTCTCTATCAATTCCAAAGATAATTATTCAACGTATTCTTTCAACATGATAAAATAAACTATACCCCTTCTAGCATGATATAGTAATTTTAAATGATTTATTGGGATGTGTGATTTGATCATTCGATAATAGTCTAAGAGGCATGCCATCTATTTTTCACAGGTGGTGATTTGCATTGGTTATTTATTTCATTTATGAGGGTTTTTTTCAAAGAATATTTATTTTAATAGAACAAGATACATGTGTTCTATATAGTAGTCTACACTCCTTTTTGGATTTCAATAGTGTCTTTTTGATGAGGTTCTTTCTCATCCTCAAGTCCATAATGGTTCGGTTGTAGTTTAACATGCTTCATCCATGGTGATGATGTTGGTTTCATGTTTCATGTTTTTTCTAAGGTGGAGGTGGTGGTCTAATGAGTGGTTCCAGCTAGCTTCAATCTATATTCAAGTAGAAGGCATAACCATTTCCAGCATTATCATCATTTGAATGGTGTTTAGTTGTGACTGTGATGAATGTTGTTGGATTTATAGGGTCTGTTATGAGGTTTTTTTCGTTTATTTTTCCTATGGTGATAAACATTTTTATATATTTTTTAGGATAAAATGTTGTGGGAGTCAATTAACTAACTAATAATATGGATTGAGGTAGTTCAAATATTTGAATTTATGGATTTTCTTATCTAGATTTTGAATATTTAAATTCCAAATATTTATTCTATTGTTCTATTGTTTGTACTGTAGAATATTTTATGTTATTTAATCTAGTTTTCTGTTTAAACATAACCAAAATGTGTGTTTATTTAAAGATACAAATATTTATTAGAAGGCTCAAATTTATCATTTCATTTATTTGTTTAAATGAAGGCCTAAAATTTAATAGTCAAGGGTATTAAAGGAGTTGATAACTAAAGTAAATCATGCCCATATATTCTTTAATATATTATAGATCCAAATAATCAAAAAAATTATGAAATATTATTTTGATACACCTAATAGAGAACCAGATTAATATTCTATGAATATATTTACACACATTATTGAGGCTCAATATTCCTACAAAATGAACATTTGATGTAACAAATGTAGCCCAAACACCTAAATGATGTGGGTTTAAGAAACAACAACACCATAGAAAAAAATATTGACCACCATACACAAGAGAAAATATAATATGTTAAATAAGAAATCATTTGGAGATAGTTTACCATGAGGGAACAAATAAAAATGGTGTGACAGTCTCACTAAAATTTAACATGAATTTTGGGACTGGTGGATATAAGCCCCAAGAAGACTGATGACCACCAAATATACTATTTTTACCAATAAAAATAAAAGTTTATGATAAAATAATTTTATATAGATTCATTAATTTTCTATGTATTCTTGAAACACCAACAACAACTTGAAAATAGATAAAACATTGAAAAAATGTCATATACACTTAACATCAAAGACAAATAAGGACTAAATGTCTATTTTAGTCGACTCCAAAGTCCAAACACTCAAGTTGAACATCTAGGATAACCCCTAAGTGTGAAACAATTGAAGTAATTATCCCATAATAACATGAAATATAATAAATATTTCATTAAATACATTCAAATGGACTTTTATGTTTATATATTTAGATAAATAGAAAAGTAAATTAACATACAATGAAAATGAATTTCTCTATGAATATATATAGTTTCAACTATATTAGTAACTATTTAATTGACAATAATGTTAAAAATCTCCCAAAAATTATCCACAAATGATATTTTCTTTTAAAGAAATCATGTCTGATTGTTATCTTGCTGACTTGGTGAAATTGAAACATAAGTATGGTGATATAAAAATCTCACTATGGAAACGTGTATTCCATAATCTATCATATAATAAACAAGACATGAATAATATGGTAGGAAATAAATGACAATAAAATAATGTCATATAACTAATCAAATGAGATTGAAATAAATAAATGGATGATATGAAAATATATATAATCTCATGGACAGTAATAAATAGTTTCATAATGATAGAATCTATAATATTGGACAACATAATATTATAATCAAGGCCTTGTTCCGAGAAATCATAATAACACTATGAATGTCATGTTCCATGAAATTATAAATAATTAGTCCATCATATACTGAATATTGAGTATGGTATGTCTCTTGAGACCTATCGATGCATTAAAGGGTTATTGTGGAACAAAAACATCACTACGTAAGTCCAACGAATTCATTATATGATGGAATGAATAAAATTTACATTATATAACGAACATGACTTTGTAATCAATAATTATCCACAATAAAATGAAATTTATATAGAGATTTAATATTTTTATAATCAATAAATGGAATAATTCTATGTGTAAGCATCCCTAAATCTAATTTTGTTTTGATTAATGTGTATATGGTTAGGTCAATACTATCCAAAATCAATAAATATAACTATACGATCATAGTATATCCATATTATAGGATGGTTAAAAAATATCAATGTTTTCTAAGGAACCTTATAGATTATAAAGGATAAATAGTCTATAGTTATTAATATAGAAATATTAGAAATATATATTTCAAATATGTCTCAATTCGATGGAATAATTTTTCCCACCAGGAAAATATCCAAAAATTGTAATATTTTCATAATATTAGAATATACCTTTATGAATGGAATGATAACATGGTATTAATTAGGATTACTTTCATGTCATAAGGTTATTAGTAGGATATGATTTATCATAATAAAGAGATCATGTTGATGAAATGTAAATCCAAAAAATGGAAGTGGAATTAATATTTTATAAACCCATAAGGTAAAATAATTCATTTTATAGGAGTAAGGTTTAATAACAATCATTTATAACTTAATTAAATTAAATTTAGTTATTAAAAATCATACAGTTTGGTACCACTTAAATTGAAATACAAATAAATAAAGGAACTTGATTTGGGTTTTTATATCCAATGAACTGAATGAAAATACAATATTTGGAGACTTTCTAGGGGAGTTAAATCGAATGAAAAAATATATATAGAAAATGGTGTATAATAAAAAAACATATTGCAAGGAGTCAGAATTAAGACCAAGAAACCATTACATAATCTTTACATTTCAAATTGAAAACCCAAAAAATAATAAAAAAATTAGAGAATTTCATTAGATGTGTAATATTTAAAGTAGAAAGATAATTATTAAAATTAATATCTAATATATTCATCATAAAATGAAAAAAATTGGTCAATACAAATCATTTCTAAATGAAACAAATTTAACATGAAAAAAACCATTATGGTAACATTAACATAAGAATAAAAGGAGAATAAAAGGGATACCACAAAGTGAACATTAAAATATCATAAAATTAAAGTTATTAATTACAGTTGATGGAAATGGTGTCGTGCATAAACAACATTAAAGAAGTGATGGTATGAAAAATCGGACATGTATAATGAAATTGAAAATATAGGTAACCAACTCTTACTTTTAGTCTAGATTTATTATATGAGTTCACCAACATCTCTATCAATAAAATTAAATTAATTAAAAATGTTATTAAGAACCATTTTATTCTATATTTCATTACATAAGTTCAATTTATTTTCATACGTTAATTATTTAATTTTTATATTTCTCAAATAGAAGTTAAGTTTACTATAACCATTTATTATTAATATCACTTAGAAAATTTCATATGTTATCCTTAAAAAATATTAATAGTGTCACAAATATTAATTTTTTGACTAAAAAATATTCAAATTTATCCATGTTATGTGTTAATGGGAAAAAATCATTTCGTGGAGGTGGTAATTTGAAAGTAGATAGACAAAAAATTCCTTATATATAGAATATGAGGGGATATAAAAATAAAATAATTTGAATTTAATAATATTAATAATGTTGTATTTATTATATTTTTTCATTAAATAACTTATTTTTTACAACCCGTGTAAGGTAGTTGTTAAAAATATAACTTGTCATGTATGGAGGTAGTAAACTACACAAAGGCATGATGACGTCTTCATTTTTCAAATGGTTTTGGATGAAGATACAAATATGACACTGCATCATTACAATTAAATTTAATCATATTATTAATATAAAATATTATAATACTATATTTGTTTTTAATTGATTTCAATGGGTATAAAAAGATAATAAATAAATGATCTTGGGTAAGCACATTACCTCTCACTTTTGATGTTCTCCCCTGGGTTACTACGTAAGGATCCTTATCAGGGTATTTTGGAAAGACCAAGGATTCTAGGACCTGGGAATAGGGTTTATGAAAGAGTAGGTATGATTTTTGGTAGATATAAGTCAATGATATTTTTAATGAGATATGTTTGAAGTGATCCTTTTTTTATGTGAATAAAATTTCACATTTGTAAATACCCATTTATATTTTAGTGATAGAATGAAATTATTTAATGGTTAAAGGATCAAAATGTGGGAAATAATTTATTTTTTATTTTTTAAGGACTATTTTCCCCCAAATATGATTATTTTTCTAGGTTTTAATCATTTTTTAGTCTTTTATCATTAGTTTTTTATCCATTACCTATTTTGTTTTAAATTTGGTAACAAGTTTTTTCACGAATAATTTATATTTTTAATTAAAATATAATGTAAAACAACTTAAAATTTTAGATTTTATAAATATAAATTTAATATCTATATATTATAATTAATTTAAAAAGTAATATAAAATTAACTTATAAGTTAAAACAATTAATATATATATATATATAAATTTTTTTAGGGAAATATTCTTCTTACCATTATTTCTTCTTAAAATAATTTAATATCGAGAACCAATTCAATGAGTCATGGTATATTTTATAATTTTTAAAAAAACTACTTTATCTACATTTTTAGAATATATTGATTTATTGTATTAGATAGAAATTACATAATGTTAATAAAACAATTATTTAAAATATAAGTTTTACCACTATGATAGTAATTAATTGTAATCCTACTAATCTTATTTGTGTGAATAAAAATTAAATAGAACTTTTAAAATATTATTAACATTCTAATCTAAAATATTGAATCCATTTTTAGAGATATAATTTTTACAAGTGAATCTAAAATTTTCAATTTTTTATAGTAAAATATTTCTTAAGATTCCAAAAAATTAAACATCGTATTTATAAATTCATCATAGTATTTTAAATGATTGATTTTACATTGTATATATATATATATATTATCATAAAAAATTTTCAATAACTTTTAATTTATTCGTCTATTATTTTAATTCGATACATGTAATAGTATTATCAAAATATAAATTTTTCAGTATTAACATAAAAAATAATTATATTGAAAAATATAAAAAATTTATCCAAATATAATATTGAAATGATGATTCCAAAAATTAAATTTATTTTTCAAAATTCAAATTAAAAAAATTTATAAATTTATATTTCTAAAGAGAAAACAGTAAATAAATAGAGAAATATTCTATTTAAATATATGTTTTCGAACCATTAATTTTATTTCATCTTATTTTTTATGAATTTATAATTGAGGTAAACTTTTTATTTACTATTGATTTTTATGCATAAATTTTATTTTTTATATTCATCTAATATTTCACATATCATTTTATTTTTGATTTTGCAAGTGAAAAAACAATCCAAAATAGTATTAATTTATAGAAATATTAATATTCTCAAATCATGGGGTGTTAGATTCACCCTCATAAATAAATTTTTTTCTTTAAATTTCTATTATTACCTAATCTTGAAAATATATAAGGTTTTTAAAAAATATATATTCAACTTAACAATTAATTATTAGATATATGTTTACCATATATATAAAAGAATTATATTTTTCTCCATCAAAATAGTTCAATCTCAAAAGAAGGATAATAAGACTTGCATGAATCATAATCTAAAAAAACATGAAAGATGATCAGATACCATGGTTATAATAATGATACCAACATGAGTTTTTATTTATAATTCCAGAACAAATAGTTGGTGAAAATATACATTATATAAGGCATCTAAAAATATATAGTGAAGAATATGTGTACCTAAATCCACTTAATTATCACTACCCACTTCAATAGTAGTTATTGAATAAAAGTTTTCTCATTTCCATGGTCTACAAGGTTGTTAGTGTCAATTTTCATGTTAATAACTTGGATTTTCACAACTTTTAATGCATCAACTTAATCACATGACATTCTTGGAAAATACATCCTTCTCTTCATTGGTGTGTTCCGATGTTCGTAAAGACAATAATTTTTAATCATAACATGAGAAAGTTTTGTTATCATAATCACAAGATTTTCAACACCTATTATTTTTTCATTTAGTTCCTCTTTATGAAAATTACTACACTGTACATCACATCCATTGTTAACATGTATCTTTAAATCATTATCAGTTACTAAATCTAAAATTGGTAAACATGTGTGATGGATAATTTACGCCATTAGATAATTATTGTGTGATAAATACTAGAGAAATTCAACTTCAAAATCATTCACTATGTTTTCAACCAAAACCGCTCTCGGTTTAGTCTATGTTTCATCATGTTGATTTCTCTCATACTCTTTATCATAATTCTTTAATATAAAAAATATTTCATTATGTATTATAAAGATAATGTGATTGAGTAAATAAAATCAATACATAGATTCTATATTGTTGTACCGTATTAGGCCCACTCAACATACAATGAGTGAATATCATTTTTATACTCAACCAAGCATTAGCATGGTGATTACCCAAGGTGAATTTGTTCCATATACTATTATACATTCCAGTATCGAGAAGTAATTTTATATCCAAAAGACCAAAAACTGAATAATTTTCAAATATTTCGAATGTTTTTTGTACTTAGACATATCCATGGGGTTTTCTCTAAAGTTATCTCATCAAATTTGCCTAACACCCTAAAGTACTCAATATTACATTCTTAAAAAAATTATTTTATCTATATAAATAAAATTATAATAAACAATAAACATAATAACCCATTATTGTGTCTATAACACTTAGATTATCCTCAACTAGAATCATATCCACTAAATTTATCTATACACATCTCTAATTCCATCTATGCTAGCTAGAATGTAACACCCCAAAAATTATGTGACGAATAGAAACTATTTCAATACATATATTCCCATGACCATTTGGGTTAGAGATTCCAAGATTTAGGATAAAACAATTAACTAATAATTCTGATTACTTCATTATTCAATGGATATTTTTGCTACTATTATTAATTTATAATATATCTTCAATGTCTCCTATATTTTCTACACACATGAAATTTTCTTCTAGACATATCAGGTGTAATAAATATCTTTCAATCATAAAAAATAGAACACAAGATGGGTGAAATCAAATGATCTATAAGGGAAATTGCATACCATAATCAATTATAGAATAAACAAGTCATGAATAATATAGTTGGAAATATATGATAAGAAAATAATTATATATAACTAATCACATAAGCTTCAATCAAATAGATTCATGACATAACAATATATATTATCGTGGATAAAAATAAATATTTTCATAGTGATAGAATGCATAATAGTAGACCTCATAATCACACAATCCAGTAATTTTTTCTAGACATCATAAACATTCAATAAAGACCTTGTTCCATGATATCCTAAATAATTGGGCTGGTATACACTAATTACCTTGTCTAGTTTGTCTCATTAGATATATCGATGAATCAATAGGCTATTGTGGGCCCAAAACATCACTAATCAAGTCTAATGCATTAATATTATGAAGTACTGAATAAAATACAAATAAAAAAACCAATATTCCTTATTAATAATGAAACCATATTTAAATAAAAATTATAGAGATTTTTATAATTTCAACAATCAGTAAATGGAATAGATCTATATGTAAGAAACCCTAAAGCTAAAACCTTATAAAGAAATGAGAATATAGTTAATAAAATAAATTCCAAAATCGATAAATAGAACTCAATGATTATATAAAATCTAGAGCAATATGGTGTATTTTTAAATAACATATATATTTATGTTCTTAAAGGATCCTTATACAAAATCATGGAAAATTAGTCAATAGACATCAACATAGAATTGGTATATATTTGGATTATAAATATCTCTCCAATCCATTGAATAATGTGGATAACTAGCTGAGTATAAAACTATATTAATATTAAAAATAAAATAAATGTTACCCTTTTCAAAGGAATTCTAACAATGCTGTAGTGAGGTGGTATTTTATGGCATAAACATATCAGTAAGAAATGTACCTTAAAATTAAATAATTCATGATGATCAAATGTAAATCTGTAAAAATAGAAATAGAAATAATATTTTCTACAATCGTAGGGTAATATAATTTAAATTTAAAAAATGTGATTCAATAATAATTATTAGAACTGAAATAAATGATATTGAGTTATCAAAACCCCTTATGACTTGGGTAACACTTGAATCAAAATATAAATGATGAATGGAACATGATTTGGATTTTTATATCACATTAATTACATGAAACAATAATACTAGTACAATTTAATGGTTTGTAAATCAAATTAACACCACATAGGTGGATAAATGATGAAAAAAATATGACATGTCTCCTAGAGTTATAATTGTGACCCAAAAACACTTACATTGTTGTTGTCATTTGAATTCAAAATCAATGAACTGTAGAACATGAGTTGGATTTTTAAATACATTCGATTTCAAGAAAATATTATTATAAATTAAATATATTGAAAATATATAAATCTCAAAAAGTAAAAAATGTTGTATAAAAATCATACCTCAATAAAGAAAAATTTTGATGAAAAAAACCCCTTTATGGTAATGGTAATGTAAGAATTAAAAGAGAATAAAATTGATATCATGAACTCGACATTATAATATAATTAATTGATAAGTTCTCATTATTATTGAAGTAGATATATTAGCGACTACATCATATAAAATAATTTTTGGTGATAAATATCAAACATTCTTCAAGGAATTGAGAATAAAGACAAATAACCCTTATATTGGGTCCTAATTCATTTTGTGTATGCATCTAACATTCAAAAAATTGAAATAAAATTTATTAAATTATTTATTAATAACGTTTAAAAAATATATTTCATTTTCCATGCTCACTAATTTTTATATTTTTATATTTAATTATTATTTTTCTCTTATGATGGTTACTTGAGATGGTTATTTTGATTTCTCTGATACTATCATGGTATATTGATTGTGGTCAAATGATTTATAAAATAAATTCATAAAACGTAGGTCCTATTGGTATATTTATTTAATTTTATTTTTGGCCTAATATTCATACATTTATATAGGTTTTCCCAAAAAGGACTAAAACTAAAAAATGTTTTTAGATACGTTCATATATGGAAGTTAAATTTACCATGACAGTTTGTTGTAAATACGATTTACATAAATTCCAGTATTATCATTCTAGAATATTAAAAGTATCATAAATATGTTTTTTATAAATGAAACACATTTTTCTAATTCATCTAGGTTATGAGGTAATAGGGATATAAAATACAAGATTTAGTGTCCTAAATATAATTTTTATAGTCATTTCACATAAGATAATCATTTCCTTTGTTAGGTATAAATTTTACAATGTTAATAAAACATTTCTTAAAAAATAATATTTTTACAATTATAAAATTAATTAACGTCATCTCTATTAATTTTATTTTTATTCTTAAAAAGGAACATATAACTTTTTATATAATGTGATAATTCTTAAATAAATAATGAAATATATTTTTTAGATTTATTTTATATAAGGTAGAAAAAATAATTTTTTTAAAATAATTTTTTAGAGTAAAATATAAAATATATTTCCAAAACATTATATATGGGTTTTATAAATTCAAGATGGTATTTTTATAACATATAAGTTAATTTCTAAATAAGTTATTTTAAATTGTTTTATTTACAAAAACCATGAAGTCATTATTGTATTATGAAAATTTCATAAAAGTGATGGAATTATCAAAAAATTATTTTTTCATTATTTTCCTAAAAATAAATTATTTTATAAATATATCAAAAATTCATACAAAGATAATATTTAAATGTTAAGTAAATAAATGAAATTCAGTTTGAAAAATTGAAATTATAACTTTTTTAAATTTAACCATTAATAGAAAATACAATATAATAAAATCGTAATCTCACAATTTAGTAGGGGTGACCAAACTTGAAGGGATGGATTCCAATCTAGAGAATGTACATTACATTTCTGGATCTATTCTTTCTTTACCGGTCTCTTTGTCATAAAATCCACTATGGGTGACATCTCAGGACATCCTAGCTGAATTTGAGCTTCGACATTTGTGTTCTTCATAGAAGTAGGAAGGATTTTGTTTGCATGTCTATAGTTTCGAGCACACGAAATTTCAAAGAAGATCAAGTGGGGGAACCTGGTCCATCATTGATAGGTTTTTTATATCACCCCTCATATAAATGTGGCTCCTTGTTGTGTGATTTGGGTGAACTGGGGTCCTGTAGTTGACTTCTTGGTGTATGAGTTATCAAAATCATAACACTATGACGTTAGAAAAATTATTTATGTCAGGTCATCCAAACGATATGCTTTCAAAATCCTTGCTGGAGGGAGTGTTGGAATAAATATGCGCTTCCTGAAACTCATGAGAAGGGAGTATGATAATCTATTTATTCTCGAAAGGGGATCTATCATCACTTAAGACTTATAAGGCTCCTACTCCAAGTAGGCCTTCTATATAGAAGATTTATATATAGGAGTAGTAAGATGATCCAATGGGAAGATGATGTTAAACAAGTACGATGGTTGTAAAAAATGGGGTTAGAAAGAAACATCTTGTATATAGTTAGAGTATTACCAATTCTAAGGAAATGGATGTGTCCCTCTGAGGATCATCTTATAATACATTCATGAGAAGTTGAAAATATTTTTTTCCTTTTGATTAATGTTTAATATCATTATATGGAATGCTCAGGGGTTGGGGTCATGGGTGATGAGGGAATATTTCTACCTAGTTTAGATGTTGTAATGCATCCATTACAATGATTTTGGGACACAATCAGAGTGTGGAACAAATATCATCTCTCAAAAAAAGTACATTCATCGATGAATTAATTCATGTAAATGAATGCAACATACATATTTGGGTGTTTTTTAAAATGGGTGTTTTAGTGGAATATGTGGAGCCTTTTACATAGTAAGTTTCACCAAAAATAATTATAGGGGGTACTAATTTTTTATTATCATTTGTGTATTCCATTTGTAAGGTGATTGAGAATGTAACTTTTCAACAACTTGGATCATTTCAGTCAAGATTATTATCATGGTCTGTTGGGGGGATTTTAATATAATATTAGAATCATTCGAGATGAAAGGAGGTGATAGTTTTAATCAAAGTGAAAAATAAGACATCTTGTTGTTCATGGTTGCATGGGGTTTAAGGGATATGGGGTTTTAGGGAAGCAGGTTTACATGGTACTATAACCTAAAAATAAGTAGATTAATTTGGAGAAATCTTGATAGATACAATTAAAATATTTAAGGAAAGGATATTTGTTTCACAATCCATGTTCTCTAATCATTCTAGGTCATCATTAGACAATTATCCACTCCTGTTTTAGCTGAAATGATGGGATTGGAGGAGAAACCAATTCTATTATTATTGTTGATTCCTTCAAAGTGGTGATTTTTATAAACGGATATGAAGTCATGGAATCAAATGGAGGGGGTAATGATAGAATTTTTTGGATGATGAGGCTCTAGCAACTAAGACGGGATCTTTAGGAATAAACATCTAGTCATATCGAATATGATCACATCCGTGAAGTAATAATAATGTTTATTTAACACCATGAATAAATTCATGAATAATACTAGGTTGATAATTTTTTTATTGATTGATGAAACGAAAAATGTACTCATGGAGATAATCATGTAGATCAATAGGGATTATAGAAAATTTTCATGAGTAGTGGGGTTTAAATAGGCGGGTAGGAACACTTAATTTTTTCAGGTGTTCTTGAAAGAAAATTTAGTAATAAAGAGGATCAATCTAAAATTTTTAGGTGTTATTGAAAGAAAAATTAGCATGAAAGAAAATAAATCTAATGTTTTATGATGGTACCATAACATCAGATATGAAGGTGGATGGGAAGCTGAAACTCAAATATTTTTATGATCTATTAGAATAACCAATTAGTGGAAATGAAAGGGGAGTGACATGGGATAAAATACCTTCAGGGATTTTATCCCTAGATGATTAGGGCAAAAATGTCCCCATAGTAATACCAGAGGTGGATGAGATCAAAGAATCTGTTTTTATATGAAGAGGGAGAGATCTACTGGTCCTGATGGGATTCCATGAGTCTTTTATTTTTTTCACATGATGCTATTGAAGAAAATGTGAAGCAGACTATGGAAGCTTATTTTAGAGGTGGGGATTTAAAGGGGACTTCTTGTGCTTCCAAGGTAGTCATGATTCCCAAAATAAAGGACCCCATTAACCTAAATCAATATAGACCAATTTTCATGTTTAATTTTTATATAAGTTTTTTTACAGGAATATTAACCATAAACTTATTAGTGTTTTACAAATAGAAATATTGTTGGAGCATCATGGTTTTACGAAGGGGAGAACCATACAAGGGTTAATTGGCACATACAAAGAAATAGAAGGGGACATTAAAAAGGATATTGTTTATCACTTCATTATCAAGGTGGATATGGAAAAATCTTATGAGATACTAGAATATAATTTAATTTTAAGGAATAAGAGGTATTTTGGATTTCATTAGTGGTTTTTTGATTTATGCTTCAAGTGTGTTGGATTATGATGGATCACTATCTCACATATGGGGAAGATATTTGGGTTTCTAAAAATGGTGAGAGAACATAGGTTAGGGGATCCTATATCTCTAAGAATTGTTATCATAAACCAGGAGGTTCTCATAATAAATATAAATCAAAGCATGGAGGAAATGAAAAACATTCCATACAAGAATAGGTCAAAGAGAGCTATGGTGACTCGTATCATGTTTACTGATGACATGTTATTTTTTATAAATGGTGGGAAATGGTCAATCAGCTAGTTCATGGAAATTATAAGGAATTATAGTAATCTGAGAATAAAAAACATAAATACAAGGTTGGTGAAATTATATATTTCAAATAAATTTTCAATAAGGACAACCAATGCCTTTTAAAAGAATCTGGGTATCCATAGGTAGAAACATCTGATGGTCTACCTAAGTGATCCATTTTCAAATGGCAGGATAAATTTTTTTTTATAAAAATATTAATAGGATCATGGGTTTCATATGAAACATGAAGAAAAATTTCTTTTATTTTGGAGATAAGATTACACTAATCAATAGTGTCTTGGCATCAATACAAATTCAGGTACTTTCCATAATAAAGCCTCTGACGGGGACACTAAAACAGATAGAAATAGTTATAATTGATTTCTTATGGGATGCTAATCAGACATGTCAATGTCAATGGCCATTGTGGAATCACCTTAAAAATTAATGGAGGAAATATGAATTTGGATTCATATTATCATAGAGATGATACAATCCATGTTGAAAATCTTCCAATGGGATGTAATTTAGGATACTTATTTTTTCCATGTTTAATAAAGACAGGTATGGTGATGACTGGAGGGACTATTCTGACTGAGAAAGGATACTTCAAATCATCTCATGGTGTATGAAAGAGAACTTCTACGTTTTGAAGGGTGTGACATGGTGGATTGTGGGATGTGAAGATCTTATCCTCTAAAAAAGTTACATTTCACATGATATAATTCATTTTTTAAGGTTCCCAATACTGAATATATCCTTTATAGACACAATTATGTTTTTGAAATTCCATGAATCCTTTCTAAATGATGATCATAAAAATGTTTATCAAAATATTGCGATTGTTTATGAGCTAGAAAAATGCATATTTTCAAGAATGGTATTAGGAAGGTTATGTGGTCAGGGTTATGGCAATATAATTCATGCATGATGTGTGATCGATTAATGGGCCTCCAAAATGTGGTGCAAAGAGATTCCATGAATGTTTAATTTTCTAGTATGTATAACAAGGAATCATGCAATAACAAAAGATGAATACGTTCATAAGAAAAGTGTTCATACGACCTCTAGTTTCTTGTGTTCTAATATACAGAAATAGGAAACAACATGGAATTTTTTCTTTTACGGTGAGTGGGAGATAGTGGTTTGGGATCTCATTAGGCAAGGCTTGAATTTTCACGACAGTGAAAACCTAGTTTATGGGATCTTTGAAGATTTGTTTCATAGAATCGAACATCATGTTGGAATGGTTAGGGTGTTCACTCTGGCCTTCAGAGCTATATATTGGATCCTGTGGGAAGTAAGAAACGTGTTGAAAGAAAGAAAAAACATGACATTAATTTTTTATTGGTACACATGAAGGTGTTATTTTCTTAACTGAGGGAAGTGAAAAATGGAAACATGAATACATAGTTCATTAAAAAACTCCTCCCAAGACCCTATCTAAAAAAGGAAAATTATATTTGATGTGATTAGGGTTTGTTGGTAAGATGAAATACACTAGTTATAGGGTTTTAGTTGAATTTAGAGGGATCATTTATAAATTGAATGACGAGAGGTGGTGATATTCTAAGAGGAAATAAGGGATTGAGGATTTTGGGATTTAGTTCTTATTGTGGTCCATGTAATTCTTCTTGAGATGATTTAACATCCTTGGATAGTGGTCTTATGATATGAAACAACCATAATATTCAGATTGAGGAATTGTGATCATATTATGTTTGGTTGGTTGATATTATTAAAAAATAAAATTATCCTATGGGTTTTGTCCTATTTTATTAGGGGATCTATAAACTTCATCAATAATGGTATTTGTATCGGACTTAGACAGAAGGAAACTCTGTGGAAGATGCTTTATCCATCAAAGGTAGTCCAGATGGGAGATTGGTTTTATTCACTACCTGGGGGGCATTACACAATTATTGTAATCTTTTTGTTAGTAGTGATTTATTGGCTCTTCATCACTATTTCTCACCATGAGTTGGGTATTATTCCCCTCCTGTATGATTTTTACGGCTAATAATTTTCTTTCAAAAAAATTACAATATATGAAGAAAAACATATTTTGTAGAAAAATTTTAATTTAAAATAATAAGAGTTTATAATAATTTTTATATGCATTTAAAATTGACTAAAATGTTTTTATTTATTAGTGGTTTTATCATTCTTATATTTTTTTATTATATGTACATAATATGTCATAGATCATTTTAGACAGGTTTTGAATGTAAAAAAAACTATCGAACATATTACTAATTTATGTAAAAAAATATTCAAAAAATAGTCATGATAAATTAAGAATAACCTAAATAATCCTCTAAAAATTTCTATTGACTCCACATATGTTTTGGAATTTATATGATACTAGTATTTATGGTTTAGTGATTTCCCCTTATCTGGATCACATGTAAAGATATATTCACATATCTCAGAGGGTAGTATTTATGATACTTTGTAAAACAACAAAGTGGTATCCACACCATCCCAACATACCTATAATAAACTTGAGTGAATGTATGAAACATTATACAAGTATATTAATGGAATACAAAAGGAGAAAATAATATTAGCCTACATTGAATCTTAACGTCTCATCAAAAAATCACTCGATATATTGGGAGGTTCCTCACATGAGTTTAATTGCTTTAGGAAATCCTAGTATTGATGTCATACTAGAGGTAGGTCAGTCTATTATCCCATCGTATATAAGAATAACACAAAAAGAGTCATCATATAAGCTCATCCAATGGGAAGGGGAAGACGTACACAATGTTGGGGCCTCATCTCATCCCACTAAAAGGGGGATGTTATATATAATGTAAAGTCAATGTAATAAAATTCCATCATCATTCTCTATATGATGTTCAAATTATAAAGAAAACCCAAGAATTAATATAAAAATTATTTCATTTAAACTGAATAAAAAATTTATATATACCATGAAAAAAAATTCATCCAACGAGTCAAGATAATAGTATAATATAATATATCAATAAATATTCCATGAAGAAATCCAATTGTACAACCTAACATTAAAATTAATTTGTAAATACCCTCAACCCAAGTATCCTAGAGTTAGTGGTCATATTATTACATGAGCACAAGATACACAAAATCACATCCCAAAGGACAAAACAGATTACTAGACTTAAAAAAACAGTAAAATATTTTGATAATTACATTACATTGGAAAAGAAAACACAATATATTATTTTCATTTAATAAACCATTATTCCCTTTAGTGTATCTCTTCATATCAATTTCAATACATTTCCTGGAAGCCTGGGTATAAAAATTAAGCAAGGTGTGAAATCTGATGCTCAGTAAGGGTACGCAAACAATAAAATATAACATAAATAAATATAGAATAAACAATATCTAAATGAAAATATCTGAAAACACCTTTCATTAAATCAATAATATAAGCATGAATAATAATTTTGTATGAATGAATGATATTAAAATAATGCCATATAAATAATCACCTAATTTAGAAACCTATCCTTGGATATCATAAATGATCAAATAATCACATAGAGATAAAATAACTAATATTATAACGAGTAAATTTATAATTTCGGACATCATAAACCTTTTTTTTGATTCATGTGAAGACATCTTACATAAATGGGTAAGGCCTCAGCCAATACCCAAACTATTTTTCCTCATGAGACATAAAAATGCATCGAGAGGCTATAGTGGGCCACACTCATCACTTACTAAGTCCAATTAATTACATATATGAAAGTGGTTAAACAAAAACAATATAAAAATTCATATTTAAACAACCATACATAATGTTAATAATTACCCCCAATCAATAATCATAACCATAACCCATCCCAAGTAGTATTGATAATTGTATGAATACAGTATATCCCCAATCAAACTAATCATAAGCCATCCACTAATATATGGTATATGGAATAATAAATTAATAACCTTAAAAAATAATAATACTCAACAAAGGATGTTTTCATAGATGAAAATACTTTTAAAACAACATTAGAAAATTCTTGATGAATATACCTTTTCACTTTCAAATTACTTATTTTTAAATATTTACCTATATGAACAAAAAAAATTTATTCGAAAACAACCAAGTAAAAATGTAATGTGATATTCAAATAAAATATTATTTACATTTTTTGGAAAATCATTTCAATCCATGTATTCTAAAAACATTCCTTTCACATTGTTTTAAAAATATATAAAATTGCCTCATTCATAAATTAAATAGAAGATTCCCCTTCAAACCATTTTGTAAAAAGTAAAACATGGGTAAAATTTTCATTAATAAATCATTGGGGAGTATAAAAAATATTTTTTAAAATAATTTAAAAAAATAAGGATATGATATGAAATAATTCCCCTAATGGGGACTTAAACATAAAAAATCCTGATTAACAATGACATTATAAAATAAACCCTCACCACCAGTTTGATTTCCATTATATGTGTATGATACACATTTATAATAAATATATAATTATAATAAATATATTTTAGAACCATAATAATATATAACATTTATTCCTTAATTATAATATTTTATCACCCATTTATTGAAAATTCTTTGTTAAAAATCACTATTTTGGGTAGCAAATGCTTTGTTTCTCACGCATGTTTTGGTTATGTAGTGTTAGTATGTATAATTTCATTGAGGATAAATCATTAATATAATTATAATAAATATATATATACAATATATATACATTATATATTTATTTATTGTAATCCATAAAAATTAAAGATATAAAATTTGTTACACCATTCATGGAGACAATAGGTCGTATGTACGCACGAACGTAGTTTTCAATTATCGATGTATCGAACAAAAGTAATGTAAATTATAATTCACCTTTCAAGAATCATTATTATTTATTTTATATTATATATATTCATAAAATAAAATATAAATGAAAAAAAATCGCATTGCTTCATAGAGGTGGTAGTCCACACGTACGCATGAGTGATGTTATCATTTCCCTTAAAATTGGAAGGTAAGAATGTTAATATGATATTATAATTTTAGATATATAATAATGTCATAATTATTATATATACACACTAATAATATCCTAATACCCATTCATCAAATATGGTGGTGACAAATTAATTTTATCAGTATGTGAAGATGGTAAGTCGTACCTGTACAAGTCCGATACTTTCACTTCCTATTTAATGGGAAAGAGGTCGGGTAATGGTGATTTCATACACATAACAATAATTTTTTATTTTTAGGTTAATGAGGTTTATTTATTTATGATAAATTCGATACTATTAGAATATTTAGAAGACTGTATAAATTGAATGTGGTCAGGTAAGACAATTACATCTTCTTTAGTAGTCCTTATTTTGATCCTTTCTTAAGGAACTTATGGTAGTTGTTTGAGGGAGAAAAAATACTCAAGAATGTGGATAATTATTTTTATAATATGAATATTTTTAGCATTTCTGAGCTATCGTTTTGAAATTAGTGTAAATAAGTGAATAAATGAGTGACCTTTTAAAATTTAGGGGAGGAGAACTTTTGGAATTTCTTTAAAAAATTATAATAAAGTGATTCTATAGATAAATACCTTAAAATGGATAAGGATTCAAACCTAGGGTTGGATATAATTGAAATATATTCGACCAGTAAAATTTATGTTGTTTTTTCTGGTTGTTTTAGACTTTTCTTTTAGTTTAACCCATTAGATAATCTATTCAAAAAATAACCATGGTAACATCTTTTTTGCTCTTAAATAGTTAAAATATTACATTTAAGGTAACTAGTCACTCATAAATGGAAAAGGGATGTAAATTTTTTAAAAAAATTCCTCATTTTCCACATTTAATATTTTAATGAGTTTTAAATAATTTGATGATATATTATTTTGGTAAAGTATCATTAATGTCAATTTTCACACTATTCATTTAATTTGAATTCAAATAAATCATGAAAAGGTTTTATTTCAAATATAATTTATTTAAACATACATAATATTTCATATTAATCTAAAAAATTATTATAAAACTATACATAACTAAAATAATATAAATTTTAATATTTTTAATTTCATTTATTATAGTTTTTGATTAATTAAATAAATATTGAATTAGCTCAGACCATGAAATTAAAGTAATTAAACAATCAAAAAAAAAATTATATTATCATAATTATGTTAATTTCATTTTTGTACGAAATTTACATTTATATTCAATTAAAACATCCTTTTATGGATATTAAAATCTAAGGGAGCGACATTTAGTAATTTTATTAGATTTAAGTATTATATTTGTCATTTGCATGGACATGTGTCCATTAAATATATTAATTTTGAGCCTATTATTATATGGGAATAATTTAATTCATTAAATAATAAATAAGATGAATTATTATGAACATATTATTTTTTTAACCCTTATTTACCTGATTTACCCTTTACTAGTGTGATAAATTTTACCATAGATATTATTCATATTAACTAAAAAAGTGACCTATTTATAAAATTTGAACCTCCCAATTTTTCATATATAATCCATTTTTAAATATTAAATTTATTTAATTTGCAAAAAGTAATTTTAAAATGAGTTCAAAAAACATGATTAAAATCACATTTGGGTTTTTAAACAAAAAACAGGATTTACTCACATAGATTGACTATTAAAACACTATATAAATGTTAAAGAAAAAATTAACTATAAAATATGTTCATTTTATTAAAATCATTCATAAATAATGACTAAACCATTTTATTTTTTTATAAATATATTGTGTTCAAAGTGTAGATTTTCAAAAAAAAACTTCCAATTTAAAACGATTTTTTTATTAATAACTAGGGTATTTACATTATAAATATGTAGACCATATAATTTTTACAATTTATTCATTCCTATTAATACTCTTCATTTTTAATGGCTAGGTTATATTCTTATCATTAAAATATATCACAGTTCATTTGAACAATGTGTTGTATGAAATACCATATATCGAATAGATTAAATTTATTTTAAAAGTGACACTCCATAAAATATTGCGGTGTTATATTCTTCCCACATAAAAATTTCACCTCATGAATAGATTTGGGATGTAGAGACCTTGACCCCAAAAGTAAGAAGCCAATTTCTTCTACCATTACATTGGCATAAGATATAAGGAATAACATCCCACAGGACAGACCAATTTATTAGTATTGGTAAACTATATACATATATGAGTCATATATTACATTTTGAATACACAAATTAAAACTTATGTTTTTTAAATTACATTATTCCATCTAGAGAACCCATGTATATCATTCATAGTAAACTTCTTGGATTTTTTGGTAAAGGAAAAAAGGGTGACCTTAAATGATTAGTAAGGGTTATATACAGAGTAATCAATCATGAATTGATATTTAATAATCAAAATTGAATGTTAAATAATTGAACACACTTTCTATTAAAATAACTAGATTAGTAATAATCAATATGGAAAGGTAAATAATGGAAAACAAATTATGTTTAAATAAACTGATATGGAATAATAAATATGGCATGATAAATAAGTGAAATCACATTACATTTAATAAAAAAACTATGAATGAAATACATCCAGATACCCTTTCATAGTGAAAATATAATGGATAATAATAACTGAATCTGAATGAAGAAATTATTAATTATTGGATACCTTGTTTTCAAGGAACTTAGAACCATTACCAACAAGACCTTTCACATGGTGGTTTAAAACTGATGGGTAGAAACCCATTTAGCTAAACCTATTCAACCAATTCATCATGTGATACTACTGATGCGTCAATGTGATTGATTTAAATGGTACTCGATCTATTTCATACTAGTGCAAAGAATTCGTTATATATTTAATAATAAATTTAATAATCAAACAATGTGCCTTATCAAATATCTGTATGTATTAAAAAAATATAGATTTATCAATATTTCAAGATATAATCAAATAACTATAAATTTAAAAATAGAATTAAAAATGGTATAAGGTATAGGTAATAACCATATCCCTGATAAATAATGAGGATTTTTAGGGTAAATTTAATGTTCAATGATCATTATATAAATAATAACTCATGGTTATGTTAATGACTATGAAAATGATTAAAGAAAATGAATGACAATACTATCCATGGTAAAAATAATCAAATTTCATATAATGTAATAATAAGGATGTTGTCAATATGACATATACCCATTATATTAAGAATAAGTGTTGTTGTTATTGGTAAGTATAATTTCCATAAAAATATGTTTAAAAAATATAATTGAGTAAAATTTCATATTAATAATGAAAAAACATTTTGAAAATCATTTCTTTAAAAATAAATTTTAATGAAATTTTATTTAAAAATATATTCATACAATTTTAAATTAAGGATCAAATAAATGATGTTGGGTAATTACATACAAGATAAAAAATAACATTCGTTTTTTATTTTAAAAAAGTTAGAAATGTTCCTTTTTCAGAAAGAGCAAGTAGATTCCTTTGAATTTTTTTTATAAGCAAAAATTGGTAAAATTTTCTTTTTATAATTAATTTGTAATAGGATAAAGGAAAAATGGATTTTTTTACAAAACATGGTTTTGTAAGAAAACAGATTTCAGATCGAGGAGATAAATGAAGTCAGATTTTGTTAAAACTTTTTATCATTAATTTTAATTACAATAGAGAGGTAAAATAGAACTTTCACTTGAAAAAAAACACGAATGACCATAGGAAAATTAAATTAAATGTATAAGTGTAAAATAACCATATAATTTCCTATTATTTATATTTATGAATAAATAATCTTAATTTTAATGAGATTATGAAATAAAACATTAAAAAGATCATACCATTGAAGTGAGAATCAACCAATGAATCAATTATTTGTATCAGTAGTAAATAAAAATTAAACAATTTTAAATACAATATAATATTATAAAAATAAAATATACACATACTCTTAGAATATTAACGACAACAAGAAAGTAACATAACACAATGAAAATAAATTGAGTTATCTAAATCATTACAACTTGGTAACATTTAATTCAAATCCCCATAGATAATTTGTTTTTTATTAAATCATAAAATACTAAAATGAAGGAATAAATCATTATATTAATTGTAATGGGGAGTATATACACCATATAAATGTAAATAGGTGTATAAAATTACAATATGAGACAATGAAATGAAATTGAGATGAAATCACTTACCTTATGCTTCTTTTGGGTTGAATGATATTTAACCTCTTGGATAATTTTTTCAGTAATGTTATTAACTTATAAAATATCCATATTAATATTTATTATATCATATATAATCCTTTTATAAAATATTATTACCCATAAATTAATAAACATTCATTATTCTCATATTTTCGGGCGTTATTTACTATGTTTTTCAACTTAGTTTTAACTTGTTAGTTTTTGTTACTCTTACCTGGATCACAATTTCATACTCACTAGAATATAAAAAATGATTAAAATATAATATATATTCATTATATATGTTTTTATATTAATCAATCAAATTTTGTGAGGGGAAATAAAATACATCATTCTTGGAGGTGGTAGGTCATACGTATGCATGAATGTTGTTTCCATTTTATTATATTATGAAACATAATTAGAATATATAATATTATATATATTACCATTAAAATATTTTTTTATTTCATATATATCACATATATTTATTAAAACCATCCTTTATTCATTTCATATAAATTGTGAAGGAGTTGCATCATTTTTCGGGGTGATATTCTTCCGTATAGGCGAGGGATTTTATCATATTATCCCAAGATTGAATGAATAATATTATTTGTTATATAATAATTTAAAAAACATAAAAACATAATAAATATCATATATATCATATATGAACTCTATTAATGTAATTTTTTTAACCTTAAAATGTGGTAATTGAAAATTTTACAACATTGGTCTGCGAGGAGGTAGTCCCCCATACAAATGAATGATGATTTTGCAATCCATTTAAAAGAAACGTGTGAAGTTGTAAGTTATAAACATAATCTCACAACATCCCAATATATTAATTATTATGAGGTTATTTTTTAATCCTGATATAATGAGAATCTATGGAGGTGTATAAGGAAACAAAATAAAACAATCATTTAGGAAACTATACATATTCTTTGGGTATCTTCCTTAGGTTTGAACTAATACCTTCTTAAGTAGTATCTTA
Source organism: Viscum album (assembly GCA_963277665.1). Classification (NCBI taxonomy): domain Eukaryota; kingdom Viridiplantae; phylum Streptophyta; class Magnoliopsida; order Santalales; family Viscaceae; genus Viscum; species Viscum album. Next base: position 104,484,916 of record OY728156.1, read on the forward strand.
TACCAAGATAAGGATTCTAGGATAATTTCATGAGAGTTTTGGAGTTATTTGGGTAATTATTTTTAAACATAAAGGTAATGAGAGGTTTTAAGATAGATGGATAGGGGAATTCCGTTTATAAGTGGGGTGAGTGTAAACCTTGTAAATTTTTGAAAGAGTGAATTCAGCCCAAATTTTGCAACATGTAGTTTTTCCCAAATAATTAAACAATTAGTTAATAGATGTTATAAGGTCTAAATGTGTCCACAAAATAGTTTTTTTTACAATTTTAGATGTAATTTTACCCCTTAAGATTAATGTTTAGTCTCCTTGTAAACTCGTTTTTATCTTAATATCTGTAATTACTTTCAAAACTTTTCACTAAATTTTTTTTTTCAAATATTATACTTAACTAAATAAAAAAATGACTTATTCTGATTACGAATATAGAACATGTTTTTCTAAATTTAAACCATTTAAGTGGAAAAAATATTTTAAAATTAACCACACTAACTCAATGAGAAAAGAGGTTTCTAAAGTTGAAATGTTCAAAATCATAATAAGTTTTTATATCTAAAATCAATATTAAAAAGAAAAAATTACCTATATTGGATTAATATATGTTTTATTTAAGAATGTTTACTTTATAAAAAATATATTATATAATTTTTTATTATAAATTACATAGATGAAAAGTCAACTTTAAATAAACATTTATCATTTTTCACTATTTATACAAATCAAACATCTATGAAAAATATCAACACATAACGTGAATATAATTTTGCAATATTAAATTAAAAATTGGTATACTTATTTAAATGAAATTTTTAAATATGTAAAAATTTATTTTTATAATAAGTACTCCATTAAAAGGCAGAAAACCCACATTTGGAAATATACAATGTTTTATATGAAAAATTTGATTTCATCATATCATATGACTGTAAAATCAATTGTATAAATGTAAAAATAGTTTATTTAATATATAATATAAAAATTTTATTATTATAATCTATTAATAGTATTTTATTTAATTTTTTATGATAAAACTCCTTTGGTGTATATAAATATTTTTTTATAAAAACATTTCCTTTAAATTTAATTGGTGTTTATATTAATTTATAATTAATTGGTAAAAATTAATTCTACAATATATTTTCAAATTTTATTTAATAATATTTTTAACCACAAATTTAATATCAATGAGGTAATTTTCATTCAAAATAATAATTTTAATAGTCTTTGGTAAAACTCAGTCTTACGTGTAACACATGCTATTGAAGAAACATTTTGTTAAGTGTGACCCAAGATAACTATGTATTTAGTAAATTAAATGATACGGGCTTTGAGGAAATGTTAAAATATTTATAGGGAATCATTAAGTCCATTTATCATAAACAATTGAATGATCAATGGAAATATGAGGAGATGAAAAATGATAAATCTAATAGGTTTTAAAAGATTATTGATGTCATCATAAATGATTGAAATATGATAACATTTTATTTCAAGCTCTTTTGTCAAAAGTTCATGAATTCATTTACAATCTAAGAATATTTGGAAATATAATTAATTGATTTTATTCCATATAATAATAATAATTTCATTCCTTTTTAGTGATTTGATCAATACAGGACACATCCCTTATTCTAAAATAATAAATGTCTAAAAAATGATTTTTTTGAATGAATCAGATAAACATACTTTTAACTGATCTATAAAAGAGTGAGATATATTTTTATCTATTTCTAAGAACTTTACAAAAAAAATCATTGATTTATTAATATATAAACCAAAAATAAGTACTACTGGTTCATCATTAATGTTTATCCATTAAATATTTTAACTAAAAATAATGACATGTTAACCAAAACATCACTTAGGATAGTACTAGGCATGAAACCCTTGTCATCTTTCATTCATAAGTTTAATCCCTCCACCTTGTTGGAATTTATAGGTTGTTAGCAGACATTTAGTTTTTACTATTTCTACATCTATATTAATATAATTTTTTTAATATTTCCAAAATAAACAAGATGGGAATCCTTGAATGAATGTAATCATTAAATAACCCCTTTTATTTATGTTTTCAACCAAATTTATTTTTTTAGGATTTCAAAAAATATTATTTTACTATTATTACAATGTCATTAATGATCATATTAACCCTAAATTATATCAATACCTATAAACTTATGTCTATTAAATGTAGAGGCATTTTTCCTCAAATAAGTTTTCTACTAGAACAAATTCATACCATAAATATCTCAAAAAACCCCCATAGTCTATATAGATTACTAATAAGAGATTTTTACTCAATTGAAAAAATGATCAATTTCAATCTCCTTAACCGTCATGTTATCCATATAATTAAATTTAATTAATACACCATTTCTTCTAAAAATTAACATAATACTTAAATGTTTCATGATTCTTATAACCAGAATAATAATATTAAAAGAATTTATTAAATTATTTGTTTAATCTCAACAAATAAATACTTTTTACATTTTATTTACACTTAGTTCCTGAAATTTTTTAGGGGCTACCCTTTATAATTGTGAATTGACTTGTGTGGTTCCCATGTTCCCCACAATTAATAAAATGAACTATAAATGTATCCAAAAGATAACATTTATTTCCTTCCACCACACACTTCATTTTTCCTCCTCAATTATTTAATTTATTCCCTTATTTTCAACAAAATAATAATTTACTAGTTTCATTAAGATATATTCCTGGGTGCCTCCTTCCATATTTTTTGCAGGATGGAAATCAATCATTCTTTTTCTCCATGGTCTACACCACTCGAGTTCTCTACTGACACCTTCTTTCTATTATTTTTTTATTCAGGGAGTTGGTTAAGTTATATGTTATTAATCATAATTCAGGAGATATTATTGGGTATAAACATGATATATTTTACCCATATTAATATCCCATTTTATTTCTCATTAACCCTTCTAATCCTTCTTGTTAAATGTTAACATGATTTCTCGGGGTTCCATCCATTGAATAAAACCAAATAGAATATTGTGAGAAATAACAATCACAACGAAATTACCACATAAACATTTACATAATGTCCAAATCATGACACAATAATTCAATATAAAACAAATTAGTTTTAAACTATTTTATCCACGATTTATAATCTATTGAAATCATTCATAGTTGTTTGTATAGGAAATTTTAATTATCATTAGAGTACCCTCTAAGAGAATCAAAACCGGTGCGCAGTGAGGCCTACTATCATGCACCAACTGATGATCAGGTCAAGACCAATGCATCATTTTTGGAGTAATTAGCCTTATATATAATTTTTATAGAATCAAATCCACTTATAGTATCCAATCATATATGAATTTCTAGGAAACCCACAAAATCTCGACATTAAAAAAAATTAAGATATTCTTGTATACATAAACTCACTTTTTATCAAAGGATTATTTTCCCTAATATAAGTTCTCATACATATAGCTCCCATGGTTTTGAATAATAATTATCTCATACCAACTACAGTGACCCTGACCCTATAATCCATGAGATGGTTCCTAATATTTTTACGTTAGCATACTATACAAAGAATCACATTCAAAAAGAAGAATCATTTTAGTAGTCTAAGTAAAAAAAGAAACATAAATGAGTCTTAAATTAAATTTTTAATGCAAAGTTGAAAATGATTTTTTGAAAATAACTTTATTACATCTAGTGAATCCCTTCATATCATTCATTATATACTTTTTTTATTAAAGTAAAAAGGGAAAAAATAAGGGTGAGAAAAATTTTACATAATAATTAAATCCAATGAAAGATATCATGAATCAATAATTACAAATTAATAAATAAAGGTAAATAATATAACAAAAAATCTATTTCAATAATTAGATAAATATTAATTAATATAGAAATTTAAATAACTGAAAACAAAATTCATTTACATCAATGGAAAATGAATAATCAGTATGTAATGGTAAATAACTAAAAACATATGTCATTTGAACAGTAAATTAATAATGAAACACATCCATATGTTTTTTCATAGTGAAAATATCATGGATAATAATAACTGAATCTATATGAATAATTTCATAATTATAGGTTGTCATGTTTTCTAGTTATACAAAATCATTACCATCAACCCCATTCCCAAGTCAGTTTAAAACATTTGGATAGAAACCCATTTATCTAAGGCTAGTCAACTAATTTGTTGCATGATACTACTGATTCATCTAAGGGATTATGTTAAATGGTCCTCAACCTGTGTCATAACAGTCTAAATAAATCCTTTTATATCTAATAATAGACTTAATCCATAAACAATGTTCCTTTTCAAATAACTATATTTAGTTAAAAATATAGATTTATCAATATTTCCCTATGTAATAAAATAACTGTCAAAATAAACACTATATGTAATAATTTTATATGGATTTGTAAATAATATTAACCATGATAAATAATGTGGACATTTAGGGTAAATTTAATATTCAATGATCATTGGAATGTGAATAACACAAGGGAAAGTTAATGACTATGAAAATGATTCATAGAATTTAATGTCAAAACTATATTTGGTAAAAATAATTATAGTCCATGTAGAGGAAAAATAATTAAGGTATCATCATGACATATTACCTTTTGAGGAATAATGAGGGTTGTTTTCATTGATGATTATAATTTTCATAAAATGATTTTTAAAAACAATCTTGGGGAAAATATGATATACATATTGAGTTTTTTTGTAAAACATTCTTAAAAACTAACATTTAATGATTTTTTTTACAAATATATAAATTAAATATCCATGTAATAATCAAATAAATGATGGGGTATTTCTGTACAAGATAAATAGAAGATTCCCTTTTTATTATAAAAAGATAGAAAATTACCTTGTTTGGAAAGCGGCATGAGGATACCTTTGAAATAAAATTAAAAAAAATGGGTCAAATAGGTTTTAATAATTCATTTTCATAAGGATATATAGAATTTTTTTACAAATTTTTTATAAATCAAGGTTTTGTAAAAAAAATGGATTTCAAAGAGAAGAGATATATGGAGTCAGATTTTATTAAAAGATTTTCTTATTAAATTTTATGTACCAAAAAGTATAAAACTGTTACTATAAATAGGTAAATACCACTACTAACAATATTGTAATAAAATTAATGTTATTATTAAAAAAATAGAATATAACTTCCTTTAATGTAAATTTAAGAAAAAAAATCTCGATTAGAATGAGATTATGACGTAAACCCTTAAAAAGATCAAAACAATGATGTGAGAGTGAAACAATGAATCAATTTTGATAAATAGATGTAAATAAACATAAAAAAGAATGAATAAAACATAATATAATTAAAAGACATTATACACATAAACTTATATTATTAATAGATAAGGGAATGTAATATAACCCAATGAAAATAAATGGTTTAATTAAAATATTTACCACTTGATAAATATTAATTCAAATCCCAAAATTTGATAGAATTTTAATTGAAACATAAAATATGATTAAGAATGAATTATTCAAGATATTACGTGTGAAGGTTAATTAGATGCACCATATTAATATAATTTAGTAAATAACATTAAAATGTGCCTCAATTAAATGAAATTGAGATGGAATCCATTACCATATGGTTCCTTTTGGTTGAATTCTAATTAAAATATAGTATATTGGTATTAATAATTTTCTAAAATTATAAAATATCCATATTAAAATTTATTATACTATATATTTTCCTTCTAAAAATATTATTACCTATTCCTTAATAACCATTCATTATTTTAATGTTTTTGGGTGTTAATTTCCTTGTTTATCGAGAGTGTTTTGGCTTGTTATTTTTGGATCCTATTATGTTCTTCTATATCCTTATTGATGTAAATTTTATGTACATGTGATGAGATAAACCTTTTTATCTCATCAACTCATTTTCTATATTTTAATGTGACGTTGTTAGGCAGTCAAATTTTATGGAACTTCTTAACCCAATTTCAATTCTTTTTTTTAAACTTCAACGTGTTGATTATGGTGAATGTCCTATAATTTTTTTACACTGAATATAATATCATATGTAGCATAATAATATTTTTCACACATAATTATGTATTTTATTTATCATTAATCTTTGGATACCATCTTTATTAGGTATTTCATCTCTATTTACATTACATTAAGACTTCATTGTTGTTATGCACCAATTAACTTTTATATAGAGTGTATACTATCTTTGGAACCTTATATCATTAATCCCTTTATTCTCATGATATTATAATGTTCTGAATTAAATGTTATTCCTAAATTATTTGGATTCAAGCGTCTCTCATTTGGTTAAGAACTCGATAACTAAAATATCCTTTTAAATGTTTTAATGATTTTATTATTCTAAATATTTCTCATTATTGTCCAAGTTTTCAAAATAGTTTTTTAGGATTTACTTATATAGACATTAATGTTTTAAAATGATAATTCCTTTAACATTTTCAAAGTATAATGGGACACTTTGATCCAAAAATCTATTTATTAAATGTTTTAAATGGTTTTTGAAAATGGTATGATAAAGCATTGTTTACTTCAATATCATGATTTGATATATTGTGATTGGAATGTTCTAATGTAGTATTTCCTTTATGCTTGTTTTTTTGTTATGAATATGTTATGGTTATTGGGAATTGTTTACGTATATGGGTGGTTCTGTGATAAACCTAGGCCGGGTGAGCCCGAGATAGCCCTCCAATGCATTGGGTAACGTGATGGAGGTAATCATTGAGGCTTATCCTAAGATATTTAGGAAATATACTGTGATGGGTATTCCAATGTAACTCCCTGTGTAGCTATGGTAGCTAAAATGTAAGTAGGTTATGAATTCCATAAGATACCTTTATGATTTATGATTTCTGTATGTTATTCCTAAATCTTATGTTTTCATAAGGTATGTTATGATTGAAAATTATGGTATTATTTATTTGTATTTAATGATGGGATAATGTTTTCATTCCTTATTTTATAACCCTTACTGATATTTTTATGCTCATCCCATGTTTTTTAAATGTTTTCCACAGGACATAAAGATTAATCGGGTCAAGTATTGGATCAAGGAAAAGTCATATTGTCTAAAACATGGAATTAGACATGTTTCTTTTTAAGACTTTTTGTTTTATGAAAAAATATATATTGAGTAGTAGTGTATACATGTAATTTTCAAGTTGATATGTAATAGTTATTTCCTAATTCTCTAAAACTCTAAACCTGAAAAGATCCTCAATGTGAATTATTTATTTCATTCAATATTATGTAATGTTTTAAGTCTGGGTTCTTATAATTTAACCCTATTTATAAATACTAATTATATATTTATGAGATAGTTTTAATTTACAATAATAATATTAGTATTTTAAATAAAACATGGTCTTCTGTGTAATGAAAAATAACAAAAAACTCATTGTTGTATGTGACAAAAGATAACTAAGTATTATGTGAATTACAGGATATGTAATATATTTAATTTATTTAAAATAGTAAATATATCATAAATATAAAGACTCGGTAATAAGTTATATAGAAATTAAAAAATTTTGTGGAATATATAATACATTACCAAAATGAAACCTAAAGACCATATTAGTTCAATGCCTTTCGAAACGTGAAAGAAAAATATTCTAGCTCAATGAAATATCTTCAATTTCTTTGAAAAATTATCCCCCCTTATGAATTATAAATAAAAACCTTCCTCTATACATAATGGAAAGGAAACATCAAAAGGGGTGAGAACATATGCTTAGTAATGGTAAAAATGGAAGCTGTGGAAGAATAACATGAGAAAAAGGGAATGAGAACATGATGGTATCATTATAAGATCATGCCCTACATATCAAATATCGTAAACATGAATCCCAACTAAAATATTAGAAGTTAATAAGACATCAATCATATGATATTTTGGAACATAATCCAAGAAAAAATAATATATGAATAAGAAATGGAATTATGTCATACACACCTACATATAACATTAGGAACATGTATTTGTATAAAAAGGTTCATTCGTTATGTTAATGAAAGGAAATAAAGCACTCTAATAGCCATGTGTACATGAAACCATTTCCATAAATAATGTTATGAATATGTAATCATGTTCATGCATAAATTTATAATCTGGTTATCCTATTCACAAATAAACTCATTGACATGAAACCAGGTCCATGCCTAACATCGTGAACATGTAATGAGGTTCATTCTTAACATTATGAACACATAATAATGTTCACCCATAACATACTGAATATGTAATCAGGTTCACGCCCAAAATCATGGACAGGAAACTAGATCAATGGAATGCATTGTGGACATGTAATCGTGTTCACTCATAACATTTATACTCATGATTCATCCATTTCTAACCAATACATTGATGGGAGATATCGGCCCCACCCGTCACATAATATGTGTTCCACAAGATTATAAGCAATCATCATATCTTAATCCATTAAATTAAATGGGAATCATAAAAATATCATCACATCATTAGGTATGAAAAAATGGATAGGTCTCATAATATATTCATCAAAGCATAACATGTGGAAATAAGCGTGTTTCAAAAAAAATATTATCACTAAAAGAGAAAAGGGTTTCATAACTGTCTTTCCATAAAAACATAAGAAATTCATGAAATGGTATGAATGTAACCTTTTTATCATTTCTAAGAATAGATTGAGTAACATCTATGAATGTCATATTAATTGGAAAATAATTCTGAAATACCTTTACAAATAATTTCTTAAGGAAATATCCTTTCTTCTATGAAAATGGTTTTTAAAACATAAAACATTTCGAAAATAATTTTCTGAGAATAGGATTTGGAATTTTATAAATAATTGTTCTAATCAATTTGAATTTTTTATCATTTGTAAATATATAAAATAAGCATGAAAACATTTTTAAAACTGTTTTTTTAAACAAATAAAAGAAGCTTGATGGCATTTTAAAATAAATTTTACTTGAAAATTTATAAAAGAAAAATGAAAAAATTTGAACAAATAATTTCTTGAAAATACATGAAAAACTTTTAATGAAATATTTTATATCATAAAAATTAATTTCTTTGAAAGAATCCTTTTTAAAAGAGATAATGCAATTTTTTAAAATCATTGAAAACATTTTTTTAACATAAAAGAATTCTGAAAATCCTTTTCTATTTAAATTTTTTTTAAAATCTACTAATTTCTCAAGTATTTGGAAAATTTCTCTTAAAAATATATATGTAAAATTTAAAATAAGGCATCAATAATATGATGGTCATGAATATGGGTTGGTTCTTATATACCGAACATTCATTTTTCACCTTAATATTTCAGAATAGTGACTTGATCGAAAAATGACAACAAGATTAATTTTAGAAACTACTTTTTAAAAATTTAAGACAAGGGTAAAAATGAAATATATTCATAATTTTATAATATTATTAAATTTTGGAAAGATTTTTTAGAAAACACTGTATTGACAGAACAATGAATATCGATCGAAATGAGATATAAATCATATTTTCATAAAAATGTTTTTTCATAAGTATCAAAAAGATGAAAAATGGTACCATTACATGGTTATACCATACATACCCAAAAGATAAGAAATTTTATGATATTTCATGAGATATAGATCCTAATATTTCATCAATGGAAGCATAATCATAAAAAATCCCAATAAATGATGAAATTGAAGCTATAAAGCTTTACCGAATTGGTAATATTAATTAATAAGAAAATGAAAAGAATAAAATTACGCAAAACATAAAATATAAATTAAATAATTATATTCATGATATAAAATTTCAAAAGGCAGTATGTACACCTCATAGAATAATATTAATTCATAACATAGAATGTTTCTCAACGAAGGAAAATTGAGAAAAAAAATTTACATATTTGCTAACATTTGAATCATAAATCCCAAAAAATAAATTTCATTTAATTGATATGTAAATACCCATAAATTTATGTGTAATAATAATAAAATACATCCATTTTCAGTATACACACCACATTCAAATAAATGAGTGCTGAATAAATCATGTATCACACATAAATAAAAATATAGATGAAATTCCCTTACCTTATGTAATTAATTTCTTTATACATGTTAAAAAACCATGTATAATAAATATAAGTTTATTATACATGTATTAATGAACCATATTATTATATTTAACACCATATATTTTTTATTACTTTATAATACTTATTTATTAACAAATCCATGTAAATGTTACGTTTCAAGTAATATCCACTTTATTTTTCATATTTATTTTTATATTTTATTATTGATACTCCTAATTTTATCATGATTAAAATAATACCAAAATATAAAACATATTTAAAATATCATATATATTCATTATATATGTATTTTTAATGATCTATGTAATATAGAAACATTAAACAGAATATATCGTTCATATACGTTCACTAAACACATACTTAATACATCTCATGAGGTGGTTGTTCATCCTACAAGAGAATGATAAGTTAATTACCCAATAGATTGATGTGTGTGTATGTGAAATATGAACCCTTATAAAAAATATCTTTGTATATTTTGTATAATATGGTTTTCTTATAATCACGGAATAATTATATTTGTGGTGGTGTAAAATAAAACTAAAAAGAAAGAGCTTGAGGGAGGATGTTACCTCTTATTCGGTTTACTCCATTTGGTTTGCACCGAAAGGATTACATGGATGGATTTCTTCCTAAGTTTATAATTCTACGTTGAGTGGAAGGATCTTTAGAAGCTATTTTTTAGTTATTGGTAGCATAAAAGTTTCTTGAGATATATGAGGAAGTTTTATGTGTAAGTACCTTTTTATTGTAGAGGGAAAGGATGCAATTGGTATTTTTGAAAATAATTGATTGTTCCCCAAGTATTACATGTTCCCCAAGTGTCTAATTTGACTATTTCATATCATTATCGGTTTAGTGGAAGAAATATGGTCATCCAATTGGTTTTTTTACTTGTTTATTGTTTATTTATTCAATTAATATTATGGTTTAGCCACTTATTATGTTTATTGTACCTTAACCGATTTAATTAATTTTAATTAATTTCACTAATATTTTTAGCCAAAAAAATTGACATTATTATACATAAAAAATTATGGTTCGTCAAAATATTGAATCTATTCTCCCAAATTTCAATCATATATATGGTGGAAATTAATTTTATTTTAATCCTATAGATTTGATGATAATGGGTTGTGTTAAAGTATAAACATTAAAAAATTTACTATGTTTTTATATTCAATTTCAAAATGAAATTTTTTACCACGACCTGAATTAAATTAATTTTTGAAAATTAATCCAATTAAACATTAATCTCGTTTTAAAATATAATTTTACCTTATTAATAAATTAGGTGAAAATTTTGTTTTCAATTAAATTTATTATTTTCAGGTCCCATTAAAAAAAATATTCACGAAAATATACCATAAATTATCCTTAACCGAATTCTTATGTTTCACATTAAATAAAATTTATTTTTAAATATAAAATTTCTAAAATTATGAAAATTTATATTTCCGATAGGTTTGCCATTAGATTTTGGTAAAACTATTTTTACAAAAATATAGGTATTTATATGTCATATTGAGTATGTTCTTATATTATGTCTATAAAATCAATTGTGTGAATACCAAAATGTTTATTGAATAAATAAAATATAAAATTAATTAATATTATTCACAAATTTAAATTATTTTAACTTTCTACGATAAATCACCTTTTTCATATAAAAATAATCTTTTATTAATTAATCTCTTTATATTCATTTGGTTTTTATATTCACTTATAGTTAGTAGGTAACCAATAAATTAATATATATGATTTAATAAGTTACATAATCCTATGATAATAAATTTACCAAATTAGTTATATCTTATTATATTCAATAAAAAAATTTCTTGTTAATATATTATTGTTCGGCAACACTCAATTTTTTATGTTATGAATTAAATCAGGGAATGTCATTCTTGTATGTAACACAAGATAACCATGGTGTTCCATATAGAGAAATATAAAATTTATATAGTTTTAGTGCATTATTAACATAGTGTGGTGTATAAATCAATCCAAACATAATTCATTAATAGAAAATATACTACTTTCAAAGTTGTGGGAAATGAAAAATATCAAAAATATTAAATTAGTTTCAATTTTTTTTTAAAAAAATCTCTATGTGATTCATTAAAAAAAATTTAAAAAAAATCCCTTGAAATTAATCTAGGTATTAGTGGTTCAATACTTGAAATTTACTTTCATAAAAACCCATAGCATAAACAGGAATACTAAAATATTCATTAAAAATGAATGTTGGAAACATAACAGTTACCAAAATTTACATATAACTATGTTTCCACATAAGATAAAATAGGTGGGAAGTGGAAATTTTGACGTGGAAGAGAAATATAAAAATCACATTCGAATTAAGAATGACATAGAAAATGGTTTAGATAAATATAACAGTCGAACCAATAACCCAAAGATGATTGAAAATGTCTATTGATATCATCAGAAATGGTGATAATAGGGAAATAATTTATTTCAAGATCAATTTCTAAATTTTAAAAAAATTTGAAATTCAATATACTTACTTGATTTCAAAAAAATCTCAATATTTTTTTTACCTTCATAAATTTCCACTTCATCTCTTATTCTAATAAATGAAGGTGAATCTATCACTCATGAAGAAGTATCATGATATCTATAAATATAATGATAAATAAATCCATTTTACTTTTGTTATCATAACACCAAAATGGATATAATATACAATATAAATTGCATAAACTCTCATATGGTGATATAATAAATTAATCCCTGAAACCATATGCGATGTTTGACATAAAACATCACATAAATGGTCAACCTCGTAACCCTTCTAGAATATGAAAATTAAAAAAAAATTAGAAAGATATAAATAAATCATATTTAAATTGACCCCACATATATCATAAATCGGCTCTTGGTTTTCACAATCCAAAACAAGTTAATACCTTTATTGTACATTCTCTTGAAATATGTTCATAACTCAAGTTACTAAAAATCCTTTTGCAAAACATACTTGCTTCCATGTTCCAAATATTACTTGTTATATTCCATAAATTAAATAAGTTGTAAACTAAATTCCTAATAACATAAACCACATATTCAAAAAAATCCATAATTGCTATTAATATCATCAATGTTATCCAATTTACTTTATCAAACCCAATCATCTCTTTATATAAGCAAAAAACAATTTCCCCTAAAATATTATTCATGGAACAAGTTTCAAAAGTATATAACATGTGGAATATAAATGGGTGTCAAAATCATAATTTCATTAAAACGTAAACCATTTGAGAAATAATATGAATAAAACATTTGGATCATTTCCTAGAAGTTCAGGAGTAACATCAACAGATGTTGTCTTAGATAAAAAATAATTTTGAAATATCTTTTAAAAATATTTCTTACGGATAATATCCTTTTTTCATTGATAATTATTTTAAAACATAAAACCATTAGGGAACCATTTTCTTTTAAAATTAATATAAAACATATAAATAAATCAGTAAATAATTTTTATAACATTTCCTATGAAAACATATAAAATAATCTTGAAAACATTTTGAAACCCATTTTTCGTGAAAACTTATAAAATAATCTTGAATACCGTTTAGCAACATTTCTCCTTAAAAACTAAAAAATTATCTAGAATACATTTTGAAATAAAAAATATTTTTAAAACAATTTATAAATATATAAAATAAAATTTGAGATTTTTTAATTTTACTTTTTTTAAATAAACCTTTTGAAGACAAATAATTATTTTTTGAAAATAATTTAAAACCTTTTTTAACACAAAATATTTTTTGAAAACCCTTCTATCCTAGAGAATCATTATTAAATCAAAAAATTTAAATAATATTGGGAATAATATTTCATTAAAAAAACCTAGTAAACTTATAAATAAAGCATCAAGGAAATGACTATCGTGACTGCGGGTAGGTCATAACATTCCGAACATTCCTTTTTCACATTAAAATTTCAGAAAAGATCATTGATTGAAAAATGACATGTAGATTTATTTTAAAATTCATTTTTTAAAAAGCTTATACATGGGAAAAATATCCTTTAAACATCATAGGATAGTATTAAAATAGTTTTAAAAACATTTTTTGAAAACAGAGTCTTGAAAGAACGTAAATTTTTAACCAAAATGAGATATAAAGACAGGTTTTCATTATGGTATTTTAAAAATTTTCTTAAATAAAAAATATTGGGGAAATGGTACCATTAAAATAATATAAATTTCATATCTATAGGTTGATAAAATTCATTATATTTCCTAATATATGGATCATAATATTTCATCAATGGAATCATAATCATAAACAATCCCAATAAATGATGAGATTAAAGCTATAAAACTTTATCATTTTGGTAATATTAAATCACAAAACAATGGAAAAATTACCATTAAATGAAGATTAATATGTAATTTATTGAATTATATTCATGATATAACACATAAAAATCTATTATATACACCTCATATAAAAATAAAGGTATATAAGATGGCATGTTTCTCAAAGAAGACAAATTGAGACAAAATTACTTTACCGATTTGGTAACATTTGAACCATAAACACTCAAAGAAATATCATAAAATGGATATGTAAATAACTATAAATTTAATTATAATGATCATAGAATAAATTCCGGGTATTTATAAACACATTGAAAAAAATGAGTGGTGAATAAGGCATGTATCTCAAGGAAATAAAAAGTGAGATGGAATTCCCTTACCTAAAGTCTTGAATTTCTTTATACAAATTCAAACATCATGTATAATAAATATAATTTTATTATAAATATAAGAGAGAACCATATTAATAAATTTAATACCATATATTATTTTTTATGACTTCATATTACATGTTTATTAATTGCTCCATGTAAATGTTATGTTTGGGGTAATATTCACGTTTTTTTTCTATGTTCTGACTTGTTATTCTTGATCCACTTACTTAGATCATGATTATCATATATCAAGAATTTAAAAAATGGTATAAATATTATATATATTTAATATACATGAATTCAAAATAACTTATATATGATATATTTTTTAAACTAAATACACTGTTCACGAAAACGGTAGGTCATACGTACGCATTAACATAAGTTTCGTTTTATTATCATATTAAAAGAAAGAAAGAAATAAAATTATATATATATATATAATATGATTCCTAGAAAATTATTTTGTAATATATGTCATATATTTTTACTAAGCACTTCATTAATACAACCCATGAAATGTGCGAACAAATCGTATCTCTTTGAGGAGACAAATGTCCACACATTGACAAAAGAAGTTATCGTTGTTAAACAAAAATGGAAAGCATAAAGGTATGAACTATTTAAAAGTTACATAATCATAAATATATTATAAATATAAAACATATCATAAATAAATATTTTGAACATCATAATTCCCAACTATGAATGGTGGTAATGGAAAAACGGAAAACATTGTTTTGTGAGGTCGTAGTTCACCGTAAACAAGAATCGTAGGTTTGTTACTGGTTAGATGCAAGTGTTTGTAAGTGGAGGTAGAACTTATAGATTAAAAAAATATCTGTATATTTATGAAAACTATTTTATTATGTAAATATAGAATAATTATATTTTATTATGTGGAGAATAAAAACAAATCAATGGAGCGTGAGGGAGGATGTTACCTCTTATTCAGGAAACTCCTTGTTGTTTGCACCAAAAGGTATTCCTTGGATTGATTTTTGACCAAGGATAGGATTCTAGGTATAGGGGAGGGACTTTTATGATCTGTTTGAGTATATAATAGTCAATTTAAAGTGTCTTAAATGTGTAGGGAAGTTGGAGTGTTGAGTGCGTTTTTATAGTGTTAGGAAAGGACACAATTAGTATTTTTTTAAAAGAATTTCGTCTTCGCCAAGTATTACTTGTTGTAAAAGTGTTAAAATGAACCATTACGAAACATTATATATTTAGTGTCATATGTATGGCCATAAATAGGTTTTTAAAAGTTTATTAGATATTTACCCCCTTGAGATTATGGTTTAGTCCCATTTTAAGCTTAATTTGACCATAATCGATGTAATTAATTTCAATTAATTTCACTAATATTTTTAGAAAAATAATAAGTTTACCTTATTATAAATTGTAAATTATTTTAATTACAAATAATTAATCCATTATCCCAAATTCTAATAATATAGGTGGTATAAATTAATTTCAATTTAATCCCCCCGACAGAATGACAATGCATGTTTTTAATGTAAAAACATTCAATATTTTACTATTTATTTATATTCAATGTAAAACTGAATTTGGTACTAATGAATGAAATTATATTAATTTATAATAATTAATATAATTAATTTCTATAACCATTTATTAATATAATTATTCTTTTTAAATAAATTAGAGGAAAACACAGTTTTAAGTTAAAATTCATTACATTCCACTATTCATTAAAAAAGAAACATCATAGAAAAATATAAAAAATTAACCCTAACGTATTTTTTATGTTTCTCTATGAAAAATGGATTTTACATCAACCAATAAAATTTATATATGTTTCAAAACTTATAGTTAATATAAGTTCTCTATTAAATGTTGATAAATCTATTTTTATAAAAATATAGGTATTTATGTGCCATATTATGTATACTATCATCTTATTCTTATAAAATAAATTGGAAGACTATTAAACATTTTTTATTGAATATATAACACATAAATTTAATTAATATAATTTACTAATAGTAATTAATTTAAATTATTAATAAAAATTTCTTTCTCCACATAAAAATAATCTTTTATAAAATAATTCTCTTTATATTCATTTGGTTTATATATTAATTTCTAATTAATAGGTAACCAAAAAAATTATATATATGCATTCATAAGTTAGTTAATAATATAATCATAAATTTATACAATTTTTTATATCTTATTATATTATATAATTATATTTTTAATAATATATTATTGTTCGGTAACACTCAGTCTTCCGTGTTAGGAAATCCATTGAGGAAAATTAATCATTCATGTAATGAATGCTAACCTCGGTGTTCTGTGTAGATAGAGTTAAATATTTTTTTGCATTTAGTACACCATTAAATTTTTTGTGCATATAACTCGATCTAAAAATAGGTATTTAATGTAAATTAATATATTTTTAGTGATTTATAAATGAAAAATATCTAAATGATTAAATTAATTTAAAAAAAATCAAACATATCAGGGTTTTACAATAAATTATCAAGAGGTTATATTTTTTTATATTGTTGGTGCTGTTTTTCATACACTATATCAAAAAATGTTTTTATTTAAAATTTATGGGGTGTTACATTGGTAGTTTTTCATTACAATTTAATGAGGGTCCCACATTACCTTTTATATATTATGATTTTTTCAAAATACCATTACCGACTGAGTTATTTGATTCCTCAGCAATTATTCTCTAGTGTCAATATTTTAGATATACTCTTCATAGTATGATAAATCATCTTCATAGTGATTCGATCAATTCCCAACACTTCAATTATTCTAAAAAATAAATACCTAAAAAATGAATTTTTTGTATGAATCAGATAAACATACTTTTAACCGATCTATAAAAGAGTGAGATATATTTTTATCTATTTATAAGTACTTTACAAAACAAATTTCACTGATTAATTAATATACAAACCAAAAATAAGTACTAATGGTTCATCATTAAATATTTTAACTAAAAATAATGACATGTTAACCAAAACATCACTTAGGATAGTGCTAGGCCTGAAGCCCTTATCTTCATTCATTCATAAGTTTAATCCCCCCACCTTGCTGGAATTCATAGGTTGTCGCCAGGAATTTAGTTTTTACTATTTCTATATCTATATTAATATAATTTTTATAATATTCCCAAAATAAATAATATGGGAATCCTTGAATGAAATTAATCATTAATAACCCCTTTTATTAATGTTTTCAACTAAATTTATTTTTTAGGATTTCAAAAAATATTATTTTACCATTATTACAATGTCATTAATGATCATATTAACCCTTAATGATATCAATACCTTTAAACTTATGTCCATTAAATTTAGAGGAATTTTTACTCAAATAAGTTGTTTACAAGAACAAATTCATACCATAAATATCTCAAAAAAAACCCCTTAGTCTATACAGATTACTAATAAGAGATTATTACTCAATTGAAAAAATGATCAATTTCAATCTTCTTAACTGTCATGTTATCCATAACTTTTAATTTAATTAATGCACCACTGCTTTTAAAAATTAACCGAATTCATAGATGTTTCAGGATTCTTATAACCAGAATAATATTATTAAAATAATTTATTAATTTATTTGTTTAATCTCAAAAAATAAATATTTTTTACATTTTATTTACACTTAGTTCCTGAAATTTTATATGTGCTACCCTTTATAATTATGAATTGACTAGTATGGTTCCCATGTTCCCCACAATTAATACAATGAACTATAAATGGATCCAAAAGATCACATTTATTTCCTTCTATCACACACTTCATTTTTCCTCCAAAATTAATTAATTTATTCCCTTCTTTTCAACAAAATAATAATTTAATAGTTTCATTAAGACATATTCCTTGGTGCCTCCTTCCATATTTTTTGCAGGATGGAAATAAATCCTTCTTTTTCTCCATGGTCTCCATCACTCGAGTTCTCTGCTGACACCTTATTTCTATTATTTTTTGATTCTGGGAGTTGGTTAAGGTATAGTTTATTAATCATAATTCATGAGATATTATTAAGTATAAACATGATATATTTTACTCGTATTAATATCCCATTTTATTTCTCATTAACCCTTCTAATCCTTCTTGTTAAATTTTTACATGATTTCTCATGGTTCCATCCATTAAATAAAACCAAATAGAATATTGTGAGAAATAACAATCACAATGAAATTACTATATAAACATTTATATGATGTCAAAATCATAACACAATAATTCAATATAAAACAAATTAGTTTTAAACTTGTTTATCCACTTTTATAATCTATTGAAATCATTTATAGTTGTTTGTACAAAAAAATTTAATTATCATTAGCGTATCCTATAATAGTATCAAAACCGGAGCGCAGTGAGGCCTACTATCATGCACCATGTAATGATCGGGTTAATCCCAATGCATCATTTTTGGTGTAATTAGCCCTATATAAAATTGTTATATAATCAAATCCACTTGTAGTATCCAATAATATATGCATTTCTAGGAAACCCACAGAATATATACCATAAACAACATTAAGATGTTCTTATATACATAATCTCACTTTTCATCAAAGGATTATTTTACCTAATATAAGCTCTCATACATATAGTTCCCAAGGTTTTGAATAAACATTCTCTCATACCAACTACAGTGACCATGGCCCTATAATCCATGAGCTGGTTCCTACTATTATTACATTATCATACTATACAAAGAATCACATTCAAAAAGAACAATCATTTTAGTAGTCTAAGTAAAAAAGATACATAAATGAGTCTTACATTACATGTGTAATGCAAAGTTGAAAAAGTTTTTTTGAAAATAACTTTATTTCATCTAGTGAATACATTCATATCATTCATTATATACTTTGTCGATTCAAGTAGAAAGGGAAAAATAAGGGTGAGAAAAATTCTCAATAATAATTAAATCCAATGAAAGATATCATTAATCAATAATTACAAATTAATAAATAAAAGTAAATAATATAACGAGAAATCTATTATAATAACTAGATAAATCTTAATTAAAATAGAAATTTAAATAACTGAAAACAAAATACAGTTACATCAATGGAAAAGGAATAATCAGTATGTAATGGTAAATAATTGAAAACATATGTAATTTCAACAATAAATTAACAATGAAACGCATCCATATATTTTTTCATAGTGAAAATATCATGGATAATGACAACTGAATCTATATGAAGAATTTCTTAATTATAGGTTGTCAGGTTTCCTAGTTACACAAAATCATTACCATCAACTCCATTCCCAGGACAGTTTAAAACTTTTGGATAGAAACCCATTTATCTGAGGCTACTCAACTAATTTGTCCCATGATACTACTGATTCATCATAAGGGATTATGTTAAATGGTCCTCAACCTGTGTCATACAAGTCTAAATAAATACTTATATATATAATAATAAACCTAATCCATAAATGATTTTCCTCATCAAATAACTATATTGAGTTAAGAATATAGATTTATCAGTATTTCCCTATATAATAAAATAACTGTCAAAATAAACACTATAAGTAATAATTGTATACAGTTTTTTAAATAATATTAACCATGATAAATAATGTGGACATTTAGGGTAAATTTAATATTCAATGATCACTCCAATGTGAATAACATAAGGGCAAGTTATTGACTATGCAAATGATTCACAAAATTGAATGTCAAAACTATAATTGGTAAAAATAATCTTATTCCATATAGAGGAAAAATAATTAAGGTGTCATCATGACGTATTACCTTTTGAGGAAGAATGAGGGTTGTTTTCATTGATGATTATAATTATCATAAATAGATTTTTTTAAACATTCTTGAGGAAAATATGATATTCATATTGATTTTTTTTGTAAAACATTCCTAAAAACTAACATTTATTGAATTTTGTTACAAATATATTAATAAAATATCCAAGGAATAATCAAATAAATGATGGGGTATTTCCGTACACGATAAATAAAATATTCCCTTTTTATTATAAAAAGTTAGGAAATTATCTTGTTTGGAAAGTGACATGATGATACCTTTGAAATAAAATTAAAACAAAAAAATGGGTCAAATAGATTTTAATAATTAATTTTCAAAAGGATATATAATCTTTTTTGACAAATTTTTTATAAATCAAGGTTTTGTAAAAAAATGGATTTCAAAGAGAAGAGATATATGGAGTTTGATTTTATTAAAACATTTTCTTATTAAATTTTATGTCCCAAAAAGTTTAAAAATGTTACTAAAATAGAGAAATACCAATACGAACAATGTTATAATAAAATTAATTGTATTATTAAAAAAATAGAATATAATTTCCTTTAATGTAAATTTAAGAAAAACAATCTCGATTAGAATGAGATTGTGACGTAAACCCTTAAAAAGATCATAACAATGATGTGAGAGTGAAATAATGAATCAATTTTGTTAAATAGTTGTAAATAAACATAAAAAAGAATGAAAAAAACATAATCTAATTAAAATAAATTATTCACATAATCTTATAATATTAACGGAAATGAGACTGTAATATAACCTAATGAAAATAAATAGTTTAATGAAAATATTTACCACTTGATAACCTTTAATTCAAATCCCTAAATTTGAATGAATTTTAATTGAAACATAATATATTATTAAGAATGATTTATTCAAGATATTATGTGTGAAGGGTAATTATATGCACCATATTAATGTAATTTAGTAAATAACATTGCAATATGCCTCAATTAAATGAAATTGAGATAGAATCCATTACCATATGCTTCCTTTTGGTTGAATGCTCATTAAAATATAGTATATTGGTGTTAATAATTTTCATAAATTATAAAATATCCATATTAATATTTATTATAATATATATTTTCCTTCTAAAAATATTATTACCTATTCCGTAATAACCGTTCATTATTTTAATCGTTTTGGGTGTTAATTGCCTTGTTTTTCGAGAGTGTTTTGGGTTGTTATTTTTGGATCCTGTTAATTTTATCATTTCTCAATCAAATGAATAATTTAAACCATTATAAAAATATAATATATATTCATTACATATTTTTTTATAGATATCAATTAAATTTAGTGATTGTAAATGAAATAAACCATTAATGGAGATAGTGGATTGTACATACTCATGAACAATGTTTCCATTTTCATGTCATGTTGAGAGACATAAAATTACATTACATACAAATATATATGATCATTTAAGCATATTGTTTATTTCATATATATCACATTTTTATTAAGCACATATTTAATACATTCCATGTGAATAGTGATCGAAACACATCCCTTTGTAAGGTTGTAGTTTTTTGTACACACGAGCGACGTTATCGTACTCTCATAAAAAGGAAAGCATGAAGGTATGTTTTATATTATAATTATTAAACCAATAATACAACTTAAATAACACAAATGTCATAAATAAGTGTTGTATACATCATTACTCCCATCCATGTATGGTGGTAACTGAAAAATTAACAACAATAGTTCGTGAGTTGGTAGTCCTCCGTTCAAACGAACAATGATTTCATAAACCATTTGATATAAGATTGTGTCTTTTTATGTAATAATCTTATAATGACAACATATTATTATGTTTAATATAATTAGGTTTTTATATAATCCATATATTAGCTGAATTTAATTAAGTAGTGAAGGAAATAAAATAAAATCACTTTTAGAAAAACATTACATCTTTTTGGGGTATCCTCCTTAGGATTGCACTAATGTCTTCCTATGTTAGTTTTTTTGAAAAATATAATGATTATATTAATATTTTATGGAATTTGGGGAGTTATTTTGGTTCTTAATTTTAGAACCTAACAGTATTTATATGTGTTAATATGTGAGGAGATAGGTATGACCTTTATTAGTTGGGTGAGTGGAAAACTTGAAATTTTTTTAAATAGTGAATTCCACCCACATTTATTTACATTTCACGTGGATAAAATGATGAAAAAAACAGGTAAATAAAGAGTATAATATTGTGAAAATGTGTAAAAACTTAGTTTTAGAACAAGTGGACCATTAAATGGAGGTAGAATTGCCTATAGAAAAATAAAACGTTTTTGTATAAAATTGGATTTGTTCGTATTTTATGCCTACAAAATCTATTTGATGACTTTAAATAAATTTGATTCAAAATATAAGATATAAATTTTCTAAATATCATCTACTTATTTTAATTAATTTAATTTGTTAATAAAAAATTAATTTCATCTATAAAAATTGTTTTTTCTAATGGCATTTCCTTAATATTCAATTGGGTTTCACATTGATTTATAATAAATTGTAAACCAATGAATTCGTCCATATATTTTCATCAGTTATTTATTTAACATCCGAATTAAATAAAGAACACAAAATTTTTTCATATTTATTAATATTTTTGAACTAAATATTAATTCTACTTTAAAGGGGACACTATTTTTGATGGAATAACTGATATGCAACAATGGGTTTCTTTGATATCTTACGTTGCACACTAATAATATAATATTATTATTTTAAATTGTAGTTAAGACCTATATGTTTTAATGGGGGTAATGAGAAAATCTAACTATAAGATTATTATATATGTTTGTTAAATGATCTTACATTTATCCAATAAAAGTTAATGGTTTAATATGTGAATGAATCTAATTTTATAAATAATTTTCTTTAAAAGGTTGATTTACTGCCTTTTGATGGAGAACCCTACATAAATATAGTTTTTGACACTTTTATATGTTTTATTTGACAAAATAAAATTATTCTATAGAATCAAAACATTAAAATTTACCTTGGGTAAATTTTTTGGAATTTTTCTGATAAAATTCAGTTTTTTTAATGAATAGTGGAAAATACTATTTTTTAATTCAAATCAACTTTTTAATATAAATTATTTTTATGATTTGATTATATTTTTAATTGGTTTTAATATGTAATTAGATTAAATGTTTACCATTTAATCAAACGGTGGTCATTGGAATTATTTTCAATTTCAAATTGGACGTAAACAAATGACAATCTTTTGATAGATATTGTTTCAAAAAAACACGCTTTTTGTTTTGGAAACGGAAATTAATTTTAAATTAATTAATGAAAATTCAATGTTTTTAATTCTTTAAAATACACATCATTTTTGAATTTGGAATACCAAATATACCTTAGGATGATTTTTTTGTATTTTTCTGAAAAAATCAATGTTGGATGAATAGTGAAACCACTTAGTCGTAGTTAAAAAAATAGACTTTTTTATTTAAATAAAATTTTACCACTTCTGTAAATTGAATTTCAAAAATCCCACATACATTATTGTTATTCATAAGTAAAATGTGGTTCATTAAGATGAAAATATTTTTTTTGTGAATAGTATGTTTTTACTTTTATTTACCGCGGTTAAAGGTAAAAATGTTAATTCAAGGTAAAAATAATATTATAATAAAAAAATACTTTAAAACATTCTCAAACATTATTGGTTGATTCATTTACTACCATGAGAATCATTGGGTAGATTTTGGGTCCCCATTTAACCACTTTGGAGTGATAACGACACTTTAGATTAATTAACTTAATGTAAAGGCATAAATGACAAAAACAAATATTGTTTCGTAAATTAATTTTTAGAAGTGGTTATATAAATTATCATTTAGAATATAAATATTCATTGGAAATATAAAAAGATATAGTACATCATGGTATTTGTTTTATAAATTTTAAATATCAGATAAATTAAATTATTTGTGACACAATAATGATGCAGTATTTACCTCATTAATAAAAGTTTAAATAAATAAGATTATAAATATTAAAAAAAATATAAAAAACCTAACCAATTCTTTTTGGATGGTTTTATTTCGACTATGAGTCATCCTAGATTCTACTTTTATTAGATTTGTTCCTTTAGAAACCAAATATCATTATATAATAAAATAATATTATCACATATTCATAAAGAGCCCCTCCTCCCCCTTATAAAAATCCCTCACTTCAAACCAATTCCCCACACCTCTCAAACCTTTTGGATCTTCCTAACTCTGCCCAATTAATCTTTCTACATCCCTCCCCTCCTCCTAAAATCCTTACCCTAGGAAGAAGGATCTTCAAGAAGTCATTTTGGTTCAAACCAAAGGAAGTTACCCAAATTAAAGGTAACAGTTTCTCTTAACTTCGTTTCTTTTATTTTAATTCTCCAACCCCTAAACTCTTTTATTACATAATTTTAGAAAAAAAAGAAGTATTCTAAATATACTAGGATGTTTTTATAATAAGTATTAGAACTACACTTACACAAACCTCCATCTAATGGATGAAGAACATACTGTTTCTGTGGATGGAAAACTAACGCCTCACGAGACGATGATTGTTCAATTATCTCTTACCGCCTTTAATGGTGGCCATTAATATGTCACTATATATATATATATATGAGATATATATTATGTTTATGTTTTATTTATGCATCTGTATTTTTATTTTAAATCATACCTTTATGGTCTCCATTATGGGTAAATGCGATAATTTCATTTGAGGCAGTGCAGACTACCGCCCCCTCAAAGTGATATGACTCGTTCATACCATAAATGGGACATATGAAGGATGGATTTATTGAAATTATATATGATATTATACTGGAGTTATAATATAACTATTCTTAATTAAGTTTTATTTCAATTAAAATATAAAATATAAATGAATGTAGTGTTCATGCGTACGTACGGCTTACCATCTCCATGAATGGTGAATTTCATTTCATACCTCTAAATGTTATGTACTATTATAAATACATGTATATACTGGATATATATGATATATATGATATATATGATATCTAAATCACGAATATAATTCTGTATATAATGAACTTTTGACTGTTTGAACAACTTGTAATTATAAGAAGTCAATTTTTGACTCAAGTTCCAAATATCGAAAAAATGAACGTTATTAACTTAAATGATTAAATAATGTTTATAACATTGTAATAAGTGATATAAAATTAATTATGAACTTAAAAAATTTTCATAAGAAACTAGAAATTAACTTTAGTTTATTATTCAAGAAGATCATGGAACAAATGAGTCAAGTCGGACACGTGGTAAGAGATTTCTCATCTCACTTTTAATTCACTGAGATTTCTATTTTTCGTCACTTATTTCATGAATGTGGTGTATTGTGTACTGATATTTGAAATATATATTACCATTATTATATTTATATTCAAGGTATTATGTGATTCATTTTTAGGTTATTAACTTTTTTTCTTACAACTTGATTGATTACAACGTGGTAAGGGGTTTTCATGTCACTTATTATTCTCTTGAGATTCATGCTATATTTACCACTTTTTATTATGGTGTGGTGTATGTACTACACATGATTGTATTCACTATGTAATAAAATTTAATTTATGGGTAATTACATCTTAACTTTATGATCCTTATTTCATGTGGTGTATGTTTCGAAAGTTACCAAATCAGTAAGAGAACCTTTCACCCTCCTCTTTTTAAAAGACATCTTTTTGTTATGTATTTTAATTTACATATTATTATGTTGGGATATGTTCTTCTTTATCCTTATTGATGCAAATTTTATGTACATGTGATTAGATACCCCTTTTTATATCATCAACTCATTTTCTAAATTTTAATGTTACGCCGTTAGGCTATCGAATTTTAGGGAACATCTTAACCCAATTTCAATTATTTGGGATAAAATTCTACTTGTTGATTATGGTGAATGTCCGATAATTGTTTTACATGGAATATAATATCATATTTACCATATTTATAATTTTCCGACATAATTATTTAATTTATTTATCCTTATTCTTTGTATACCATCTTTATTAGGGATTTCATCTCAATTTACATTCCATTAAGACTTCATTGTTGTTATGCACCAATTCGCTTTTATATAGAGTGTATACTATCTTTGGAACATTATATAATTAATCCCTTTATTCTCATGATATTATAATGTTCTGAATTAAATGTTATTCCTCAATTATTAGTATTCAAGTATCTCTCATTTTGTTAAGAACTCGTTAACTAAAATAGCCTTTTAAATGTTTTAATGATTTTATTATTCTAAATATTTCTCATTAGTGTCCATGTTTTCAAAATGGTTTTTAGGATTTACTTATATAGACATTAATGTTTTAAAATGATAATTCCTTTAATATTTTTAAAGTGTTATGGGACACTTCGATTCAAAAATCTCTTTATTAAATGTTTTAAATGGTTTTTGAAAATGGTTTAATAAATCATTGTTTACTTCAATATCATGATTTGATATATTGTGATTGGAATGTGTAAATGTTATATTTACTTTATGCTTGTGTTTTTTGTTATGAATATGTTATGGTTATTGGGAATTATTTACATATACGGGTGGTTTTGTGATAAACCAAGGTCGGTTGAGCCCGAGATAACTCTCTAATGCATTGGGTAACATGACGGAGGTAAACATTGAGGTTTATCCTAAGAGATTTAAGGAATATACTGTGATCAGTATTCCAATTTAACTCCCTATGTAGCTGTGATAGCTAAAATGTAGGAATGTAATGAATGAAATAAGTTAGCTTTATGATTTTTGATTTGTGTTTGTTATTCATAAATCTTATGTTTTTTTAAGGTATGTTATGAATAAAAAGTATGGTTTCATTGATTTGTATTTAATTATGGGATAATGTTTTATTTCCTTATTTTATAACCCTTACTCAGATTTTTATGCTCATCCCATGTTTTTTAAATATTTTCCATAGGACATAAAGATTAATCGGGTTAAGGATTGGATCAAAGAAAAGACATATTGTCTAAAACATGGAACTAGACATGTTTCTTTTTAAGAGTTTTTGTTTTATGAAAAAATATATATTGAGTAGTAGTGTGTAATTGTAATTTTCAAGTTGATATGTAATAGTTATGTCCTAATTCTATAAAACTCTAAACCTGAAATAATCCCCAATGTGAATTATTTATTTAATTCAATATTATGTAATGTTTTAAGTCTGGGTCCTTATAAGTTAATGCTATTTATAAATACTAATTTAATATTTATGAGATAATTTTAATTTACAATAACAATATTAGTATTTTAAATAAAACTTGGTCATGTGTGTAATGAAAACTATCGAAAAACTCATTGTTGTATGTGACATAAGATAACTAAGTATTACGTGAATTACAAGATATGTAATATATTTAATTTATTCAAAATAGTAAATATATATTAAATATAATGACTCGGTAATAACTTATATATAAATTACATTATTTTTGTGGAATACATAATACATTACAAAAATGAAACCTAAAGATCATATTAGTTCAGTGAATTTCAAAACATGAAAGAAAAATATTATAGCTCAATGAAATATCTTAAAATTTTTAAAAAAATTATCTCCCCCTTAAGAATTATAAATAAAAACCTTCCTCTATACTTAGGGGAAAGAAAACATGAAAAAGGGTGAGCACGGATGCTCAGTAATGATGAAAATGGATGGTGTGGAAGAATAAAATTAGAAAAAGGGAATGAGAACATGATCGTATCATTATAATATCGTGCCCTACATATCAAATATTGTAAACATGA
This sequence comes from Viscum album, assembly GCA_963277665.1. NCBI lineage: Eukaryota > Viridiplantae > Streptophyta > Magnoliopsida > Santalales > Viscaceae > Viscum > Viscum album. Next base: position 104,513,329 of record OY728156.1, read on the forward strand.
ATCCCAACATAAATATTAGAAGTTAATAATTCATCAATCATATGATATTTGGGAACATAATCCATGAAAAAATTACATATGAATAAGACATCTAATTATGGCATACACATCTACATATAACATTATGAACATGTATTTGTATAAAAAGGTTCATTTGTTATGTTAAAGAAAGGAAAAAAGAACTCTTATAGCCATGTGTACATGAAAACAAGTCCATGAATAATGTTATGAACATGTAATTAGGTTCATGCATAAAATTATAAACATGTAATCTTGTTCACAAATAAACTCATTGACAAGAAACCAGGCCCATGAATAACATCGTGAACATGTAATTAGGTTCATTCTTAACATTATGAACACATAATAATGTTCACCCATAACATACTGAATATGTAATCAGGTTCACGCCCAAAATCATGGATAGGAAACTAGATCCATGGAATGCATTGTGGACATGTAATCATGTTCACTCATAACATTTATACTCATAATTCATCTATAGCTAACCAATACAATAATGAGAGATATCGGCCCCACCCGTCACATAATATGTGTTCCATAAGATTATAAACAATCATCATATATTAATCCATTAAATTAAATGGGAATCATAAAAATGCCATCACATCATTAGGCATGAAAAAATGGATAGGTCTCATAATATATTCATCAAAGCATAACATGTGCAAAGAAGCATGTTTCAAAAAAATATTAACACTGAAAGAGAAAAGAGTTTCAAAACTATCATTCTATGAAAACATAAACAATTAAAGAAATTGTTACACCCCAATCATCCACGGTACGTTTCCCTTTGAATAATGCAATGGCGTGCATTGTACGCAACTTCGAGATTCTAACACACCACAACTAATAAAACTAGCCGTTATGAATAGTAGTACCTAATTTTTTAAATTTTATAAATTTTATCTTTCGAAATGGAATTCATTTTTGGATCTTTAATATTGTAATTAGCTTTGGGTGAAATGTTTGTACTTTTCGGATAACTTTCATATTTTGATGAATAGTGAAAATTACTAAATTTTAATTAAAAACAACTTTTTTAATTATAACAATTAATAGTGATAAAATATTAATTTGAGTGGTTTTAAAGTATATTTAGAATATATATTTTCCATTTAATTCAATTTTTTTGAGTGGACATAATTTCACAATTATACCAGACAGAAACAAGTGCCAATCATTTGATAGTTATTATCTCTTAAAAACACGTTTTCTGTTTTAACAACGGGAAGTAATTTTAAATTAATTTCTGCCACTTTTGTGTTCTGAATTTGGAAAAATGGATTCCATATTTGGAATCATCATTTTCCAATTATTTAAATAGGTATATTTTATTTTTATACATTTTGAATAATTACTTCGGTAAATATTTTATTTAGCATGATTAAAGGGTAAATCTGGTAAATAAGGGTTACAAAATAATATTATAATAATAAAAAATTACACTAAACGTGTCCTAACCTTGTTGGTTGATACATTTCTTACCATGTGCATCTTTGGGTCGATTTTGGGTCCCCATGGAGCTACTTGTAAGTGATAGGGACAATTTATTTTAATTAAGTTAAAATGAATACAAAAATGACACAAGCATATATCTTTTAGAAATAAAATTGTTACATTGGGATATATATGTTGGATTTTCGACTATAATTATTAATTATAAATATAAAAATATTTTCTACGTAATGAAATTTTGTTTGTAATTTTTAGACATTATATAATGTAATTTATTTATGACACAATGGTGATAAAGTAATTACTAAATTAATGAAAAATTTGCATAATTGATATTATAAATACCCAAATAAATGTAATTTTAGACTTTTTATAAATACCATTAATTTTATAGGGTAATATGAAATGTTAGGATTTATTTAATTAACTTTTTTAGAAGTAATAATTCTTTTATGATTTTTACAAAAATCAATTATTGAATAATGTCAAAATTGACAAAAAAGAGTTTTTAAAACAAATATTATATTATTAATTGATATTAAATTTCTGAAAATCTAAGTATCGTCCAATAGACTTATATAACGATATATGTATCATTAATGGACCACTTGGGGGTCTCTTGGATGTATATAGTAAGTTTAGTAACCATATAATATAAAAATACAAAGAGACATTGTAAAAGTGAAACTTATTAATTAAGAGTTAATACTTAAAGATAAGGTTAATATAGTAACCCAAACCTGTATAAATCCTATTCATTGAGTGGTTTTCCACCTATCCCAATCTTAACCTTTAAATAATAAACTTTTGAACCATTAGAAACCGAATATGAATTTATTATAAAATAATATTTCTATCTTTTCCAAAGGAGCCCCTCACACCTCTTATAAAAGGGCACTCACCCTTCTCATTAATTCACACCTTAAAAGATTTTTGGTTCGGCCAAAACCTGACCGAATACTCTATCAACTTCCCTCACTACAACCTAGAGGCCTTATTTTGATCATAAAGCCAACCTAAGGATCCCGTTTGATCAAATCAAAAGGAAGAACCCGAAGAAGATGTAATGTTTTTACCACCCTTTTTCAAATTCATTTCTTCTTCAACATCTTATTTATTTTTTGTTCCAATTATAAAATAATGAATCCATTATCTCCTATATAATTTAATATTATTATAAATATAGTTCAACCATATTCAGTATTCTATCCATCCTTTTAATGACATGTCATCATACGTGCGTATGTACGGCTTACCGTCTCCACGTCGTGGTGTAATTGTCATTCAATAAATTAATATTTGGATGGGTATAATAATGATGTTTAATTCATGTAAATAATAAATATAACATGATAATTATTCTTTCTATATTATATACCATCCAATTATATATTATTTTAACATCAAAAGAATGATATTGTCGCTCATGCGTACGTACGGACTACCGTCTCTACGAACGCGATGAGATTCATTCTCCATCGTATCCATTCAAGTATAATTATCATTTTATGATTTAAAAATAATGCTTATGGACTTGATATAATTCAGGGTATGACTAAGATACAACCTATCCATGAAAAACCCGGCTTATGTAACAAAACATATAAAAGAAAACGAGTAAGTTAACACCCGAAACAACGATAATACTAAGCTATTATTAACAAATCAATGTTAAAAGATAATATATGATATCATATTAGTATAAATGATTCTTTTATAATTAAATAACAATTATTTCACTATTATACAGGAGTTTAAACTACCTTCGACCAAGGAAAAAGTACAATTTAAGGGGTTTCTTATCTCACTCTTAATTTCGTGAGAATTCCATTGTTCCCCACTTATTTATTGCATGTGGTATATGTGTACTGCCCATGATTGTATTCATTGTGTAATATAAATTAATTTATGGGTATTTACATCATTATTGTATGATCCTTCTTTCATGGGTTTATGTTTCATAATTTACCTAATCGATAAGGGAATTTGAAATTTCAATTACCACCCATTCAGCTTTACGCATAATTCATTGATTATTTTACTCCAAGATTATGTGTGGAATCACTATTCATTTGATTATGACATAATTTCTACTCCCCTTTATGTGGATATACTTTTTATACACATAATCACTCCATTGACAAATTCTCAAGTCATCGGTATGAACTTGATAAGAGTAATTTTTACTCAATCTCGATTTGTTGAGATAAACATCCAATTCATTGGTGTTGTTTTCACAAGATTATGTGTGAATGTCCTTTGATTGTTTTACACTGAATATCCAATCATACTAAGTGTATTTATATTTTTCACACATAACTATTTTAGTGATTTATCCTTAACTTAAGGATACGACCTTTATGAGAGATTTCATCTCAATTTACATTCCATTGAGACTTCTTTGTTGTTATAAACCAAATCACTTTTATGTGGTGTATATAATGTACTTTGACATAGCCTATCCTGAATCCCTTTATTCTCATGATATTACTATGTTTTTTATTACCTCAATTATTTTTATTCAAGTGTCTCTCTTTTGGTTAGAAACTCTAACTAAAATACCATTTTTAAATGTTTTAAAGACTTATTCATCTAAATCTTGTTCATTAATGTCCATGTTTTAAAAAATGTTTTTAAGGATTTATTTATATGGAAATTAAAGTTTTAACATTAAAACCCCTTTTATAAGTTTCAAAGTGGTATGGGACACTTTGATTCAAAAATCAATTTTTAAACGGCTTCTTGACAAATAGCGTGACTTTTAAATGTTTTCAAGAAAAGGGGGATATTTCTCTCAAATAGTTTTGATGGTTATTTTCATCTATGTCAATATCATTCATTATTATCGATTGAGGTTAATATGATACAATACAATCTTCCATATTGTATCGAATGAGTTATGTTTGACTGTGGACGTGCTATTTTTATACCATTCATGGATTGTGGTTAAAGTATTGATATTTCGTATGAGAGTTTTAATACGAATGATTATGTTATGTTTAAACATGTTCATATGAGGAATGAATTGGACATAGTAAGTGACGGGTGGAGCCCGCTATAGATCCTCGATGCATCAGTAGGTCTCATAAGACAAACTAGTGTCTTGGCACAAGGCCTTGATGAAATCTTATTTGTAGTCTTGGCACAAGGCCTTGGCTCTGTGGTTATGATAGTCGGGAATTATGCATTCCACCATTATGAAAGTGGTTATTGATATTCCATGTGATTATTCATTTAGTAGAATATCCATCAGAATAAGAAAATGCCATTATTTCATTTTATTTTTTCCGTACTATGTTGAAGTTGAAGTTTAAAAGGATTTTGTTTTATTTATACATTGCCTTAAGTGTTTATGATTATCTATTAATGCTTATGCTATATTGTTATCCTTTCTGAGCATCTGAGCTCACCCCTTTCAGTGTTCTATTTTTCCCAGGATTGTGAAGAAGTAAATTATGAATGACCTGCAGGAATAGTATCAGTGTGGACTATGGAGACTATGTTGTTGTAGTTTTCATTTTATGACGTAATATAAACATTATTAATCTATCTAGTTATTCCAAGGCAACTAAACTAATCGGTCTTTTAAGACTTGATCTTTCTTGTGATCATGCTGATGTTATCTAATAAGGCACCGACTCTAGGTAACTGGGGTCGGGGCGTTACAGTTGGTATCAGAGAAATTTTAGTACAAACCTTGGAAGCTAGATTTAGATAATCTCTGATTAGAGCATGTAGACCTAAGATGATCTTTGAGGATTAGTATAGAAGAACTTCCTATAATTTTGGTATTGTAGAGATTTTGTAAGTTTTCCGAACAATATATCCCTATCTGGATACGAGCAGGTAGAGGCAGCTCTGGCATAGATGTACCTAGGGGTAAAACCCGAAAACACCGCTTTGAGCTAGACTCAAATGGGAACTGGTGCACGACAATGGGCCTTGTTTCACTCTTGGTTACGACACTCTCGGGGGAAATGCTTATGATAATTTACATTTTCATTACAAACCGATTTGAAGTATTATATATATAAGATGAGAGTAAATGACCTTGGTTAGTCCTAATGTGTTTCAAATTGAGAATATGGTGACATGTTAATCTCTAAATGATTTTATGACTACTGTTACTCACACAATGTTTTTTGGTTTTAGTCAATGGCTAGACTCCAAGGAAGTCATAGTAACTTTGAGAATGGTGTACAAGGTGGTAACGGTGGTGGAAATGAGAGACAAAATGGAATGTTGAAAGGTGTAAAAGATATTGTCTTAATGCCAAATCAATTTTCCAAAAATATGAAGAACAATATATATATTAACTAATTCCTGGACTCAAAAAATAAGAGAAAGGTGATGAATGATATGAGCTCCAGTAGTGGAGACCATGGAGAAAGAAATCCTCAATTTCCATCATGCAGGAAATGTGGAAGGATACACCCAGGAATGTGTCTCAATGGGACAAAAAAATTCTTTACGTGTGGGAAGGAAGGATATAAAGTGAAGAATTTCTGAAGAAAAATGAAGAGTACAATTGAAGAAGATAAAAATGGTCCCAATAATCCATTTACAGTCATTTTCAATAAATGTAGGGGACCAGGCCATTATCTGAGTGAATTCCACATTCTATAAGATATTTTCTTGGTCAATGAAGAAGCTATGTGGAAATAAATGGTTGGAGAAATGTTTAAAAACTATTAGTGCTCCTTGTTGATGGGTGTAATTTGAAATAATTTTCTCTTGTATTTTTAACCCTGCAGTTTTCCATGTGAGAATTATATTTGAGGAAGAATTATCTTTTATCTTGTGGATATAGTTATAAATAACCATTTGGTTTTATATGATCATTGGGTTTGAGGCAATTATAAGTTATCATAATTTGGTATGAAAATACAAGGTATGAGATAAGATTTTTGGTTAAATTATGTTATGTTTATTTTGTGGAATTTATCTCACTTTGGTAATGTTATAAAATATTGTTTTTGAAAAATGACAACACGCAGACCGTGTGACAACCCGTCGCGTCGGACAAAGCTGTGGGAATCGAACCCACAACCAATGTGCGATTGGGATTTATCGCCTACCACTAGACTAAGTGAAGTCTCTGGTTAGTGTGACTATTATTTTTAATTAAATTATTTTATTGATCAATAATAATTTGATTTGGGATCTTATGTCTTATCAAATGAATACCCTTAGTATAGGAAAATGATTTGGTGATTAAGTGATAGATGTTATTTTGGAAGTTGTTTGCTTTGTTGTGAAAACTATATGCCCAAGGAAAATAGAATAGTATGGGATTTCGTTTGAGGAGTAATGGTGGATTTTTATCTATGTTTTTATTATGGTTTTATAGTGATTTGGGTTGTTTATGGAAATGATTAGGTTAATTACTTTTAAGTATGTGACTTTAAAAGTAATTAATGTCATTTGGAGATACAATTTAACGTGGAAGACTACATTCTTATAAGTTTTGAGTTTCAATATTAGTTTGGATTATATTGAAGGATTTTAAGGACAATTGATTGTTGAATGGTATTTATTTAACTTTGGAATATTTATGGTTTAATTTTAGAAATTAAGATTAGGGTTTTTTTTCTCTAATGGAATATCCATTTGGGGGGTCATCAGATATTATACTAACCATTTTGCTTTTGATTAATCTCTAAAGAAATGGTAAATATATAGTTCATCCTACGTGAATCATGTATTTCTATAGAAGTTTATTCTAGCTCTTCCATTGTGACCAAGTCTTCTTGAATACTCATTGTTAAAAAAAATGAGTAAGTGGTAAAAAGATTTTAAATAGTGAAACTCTACTTAAAAAGTATGTATATCTCTTTATGTTCTTATTCAATATCATAAATTAATTCTTCGTCCTTATGTTATGTAACTTAAAACAAAAAAATGTTGTTTGTTTACTTTTCCTACTAGGAGACTAAGGACCGTTTGTCCAAACACAAGTTTGTGATTTTCTTATTGTTAACTTTCTCCTGATCATGTTTTCTATCCCTCTCCATCAGAACTAAACATTTAGTTTCTCATCCATATCTATGTTTTCCTACATGGAATCCTAGCATGGGTTATCTTGGGTGACCTTTATACCTCTCCTCCTTTCTTTTAAAGTGATAGTTTTATCGACTCTTTTTCCGATGTGGGACTTTAAATTTTATTCTCTAGCCCAATTTTAAAAAAAATGAGAGGACACAATTTATTTAAGGAGGGGGGAATGTAACACCCCAATCTTCCACGGTACGTTTCCCTTTGAATAATGCAATGGCTTGCATTGTACGCAACTTCAAGATTCTAACACACCATAAACCAATAAAACTAGCTGTTATGAATAGTAATACCTACTTTTTGAAATATTATAAATTTTATCTTTCGAAAAGGAATTCATTTTTGGATTCTTAGTATCAAAATTAGATTAGGGTGAAATTTTGGTACTTTTCGGATAACTTTCATATTTTGATGAATAGTGAAAATTACTAAATTTTAATTAAAAACAACTTTTTTAATCGGAATAATTAATAGTGATAAATTTTTAATTCGAGTGGTTTTAAAGTATATTTAGAATATATTTTTACCATTTAATTTAATGTTTGTCATTGTACATTATCTCATAATTAAACCAGACATAAACAAGTGTCAATCTTTTGATAGTTATTATCTCTTAAAAACACGCTTTTTTGTTTTAACAACGGGAATTAATTTTAAATTAATTTCGACCACTTATGTGTTTTGAATTTGGAAAAATAGATTCCATATTTGGAATCAGGATGTTCAAATTGTGCAAATAGGTAACTTTTATTTTTCGTCATTTTGAATAATTACTTCGGTAAATATTTTATTTACCATGGTTAAAGGGTAAATCTCGTAATTAAGGGTTAAAAAATAATATTATAATAATAACAAATTTCACTAAAACGTATCCTAAAATTATTTTTTGATACATTTCCAACCATATGCATCTTTGGGTCGATTTTGGGACCCCATGGAGCCACTTGTAAGTGATAGGGACACATTATTTTAATTAAGTTAAAATGAATACAAAAATGACACAAGCATATATCTTTTAGAAAACCAATTGTTACATAGGGTTATATATGTTGGAGTTCAAACTATAAATATTAATTAGAAATATAAAATTATTTCCTACATAATTATATTTTATTTTTAATTTTTAGACATTATATAGTTTAATTTATTTATGACATAATGGTAATGCAGTAATTATTAAATTAATGAAAAATTAGAATAATTGATATTATAAATACCCAAATAAATGTAATTTGAGACTTTTTATAAATACCAATAATTTTATAGGATAATATGACATGTTATTATTTATTTAATTAACTTTGTTCGATGTAATCATTCTGTTATGATTTTTACAAAAAACAATTATTGAATAGTGTCAAAATTTACAAAAAAGAGTTTTTAAAAAAATTATATTATTAATTGATATTAAATTAATAAAAAACCTAAGGTTCAGCCAAAAGACTTATATCATGATAGGAGTATCATTAATGGACCACTTGGCGGTCTCTCGGATGTATGTGGTAAGTTTATTAACCATATAATATAAAAATACAAAGAGACGTTGTAAAAGTGAAACTAATTAACTAAGAGTTAATACTTAATGATAAGGTTAATATAGTAACCCAAACCTGTCTAAATCCTATTGGTTGAGTGTTTTCCGACCTATAACCACCTTAACATCTAAATAATCCACTTTTGAGCCATTAGAAACCGAATATGAATTTATTATAAAATAATATTTCTAGCTTTTCCAAAGGTTCCCCTCACCCCTCTTATAAAAGGGCACTCCCCGTTCTCATTAATTCACACCTTAAAAGAATTTTGGATCGGCCAACCCTTGCCCAAATACTCTCTCAACTTACTTCACTACAACTTATAGGCCTTATTTTGATCATAAATCCAACCTATGGAGCCCTTTTGATCAAATCAAAAGGAAGAACCCGAAGAAGAGGTAATGTTTTTACAACCCTTTGTCAAATTCTTTTCTTCCTCAACTTCTTATTTCTTTGTTATTCCCTTTCTAAAATAATGAATCCAGTATTTCCTATATACTTTAATATTATTATAAATATGGTACAACCATATTCAGTATTCTATCAATCCTTTGAATGACATGTCACCATACGTGCGTACGTACGGCTTACCGTCTCCACGTCGTGGTGTAATTGTCATTCAATGAATTATTATTTGGATGGGTATATTAATGATGTGTAATTCATGTAAATAATAAATATAACATGATAATTATTCTTTATATATGATATAACATTAAATTATATATTATTTTAAAATCAAAAGAATGATATTGTCGCTCGTGCATACGTACGGACTACCGTCTCCACGAACGCGATGAGATTCATTCTCCATCTTATCCATTCAAGTATAATTTTCATTTTATAATATAAAAATAATTTTTAAGGACTTTATATCATTATGGATATGATTAAGATACAACCTATCCCTGAAAAACCCATCTTACGTAACAAAACATATAAAAGAAAACGAGTAAGTTAACACCTGAAACAACAATAATACTAAGATATTATTAACAAATCAATGTAAAAAGATAATATATGATATCATATTAGTGTAAATGATTATTTTATAATTCAATAACAATTATATCACCATTATACATGAGGTTAACATGCCATCGACCGAGGAAAATGTACAAAGTAAGGGGTTTCTTATCTCACTCTTAATTTCCAGAGAATTCCATTATTCAACACTTATTTATTGCATGTTGTGTATGTGTACTACCCATGATTGTATTCATTGTGTAATATACTTTAATTAATGGGTATTTACATCATAATTGTATGAATCCTTCTTTCATGGGTTTATGTTTCATAAGTTACCTAATCGATAATGGAATTTGAAATTTCAATTTCCACCCATTCGGCTTTACGCATACTTCATTTATTATTTTACTCCATGATAATGTGTACAATCACTATTAATTTGATTATGTCATAATTTCCACTCCCCTTTCAGTGGATATACTTTTTATAAACATAATAATACCAATGATAAATTCTCAAGTCATTGGTATGAACATGATAATAGTAATTTTTACCCAATCTCGATTTCTTGAGATAAACATCCACTTCATTGGTGTTGTTTTTACAAGATTATGTGTGAATGTACTTTGATTGTTTTACATTGAATATCCAATAATATTTAGTGTATTTATATTTTTCACACATTATTATGTCATTTATTTATCCTTAACCTAAGGATACGACCTTTATGAGAGATTTCATCTCAATTTACATACCATTGAGACTTCATTGTTTTTATACACCAAATAACTTTTATGTGGTGTATATAATGTACTTTGACATAGTATATAATGAATCCCTTTATTCTCATGATAATAAAATGTTTTGATTACCTCAATTATTTGTATTCAAATGTCTCTCTTTTGGTTAGAAACTCTAACTAAAATACAATTTTTAAATGTTTTAAAGACTTATTCTTCTAAATCTTGATCATTAATGACCATGTTTTAAAAAATGGTTTTAAGGATTTATTTATGTGGACATTAAAGTTTTAAAATTAAAACTCCTTTTAAAAGTTTCAAAGTGTTATGGGACACTTTGATTCAAAAATCTATTTTTAAACGGCTTCTTGACAAATAGTGTGACTTTTAAATGTTTTCAAGAATATGGGGATATTTCTGTCAAATAGTTTTTATGGTTATTTTAATCTATGTTAATATCATTCATTATTATCGATTGAGGTTAATATGATACAATAAAATCTTCCGTATTGTATATAATGAGTAATGTTTGAATGTGGATGTGCTATTTGTATACCATTCATGGTTTGTGGTTAAAGTATTGACATTTCGTATGCTAGTTTTAATACAAATGTTTATGTTATGTTTAAACATGTTCATATGAGGAATGCATTGGACTTAGTAAGTGATGGGTGGAGCCCACTATAGCTCTTCTATGCATTGGTAGGTCTCATGAGACAAACTAGTATCTTGGCACAAGGCCATGAAAAAATCTTATTTGTAGTCTTATCACGAGGCCTTGGCTATGAGGTTATGATATTATGGCATTATGCATTCCATCATTATGAAAGTGGTTATTGATATTTCATGTTATTATTCGTTTAGTAGAATATCCATGAGAATAAGTAAATTACAAGAAGATTAATCTTAGAAACTATTTTTTAAAAATGTAAGACATGGGTAAAAATAAAATTTATTCATAATATTATAATAATATTAAATTTTGGAAAACTTTTTTAGAAAACCCGATTTTGACAGAACAATGAATATCGATCGAAATGAGAAATAAATCATATTTTTAGAAAAATGTTTCCTCATAAGTAACAAAAAGTTGAAAAATGTAAACATTACATGGTTATAACATACATACCTAGAGGATAAAAAATTCTATGATATTTCATGAGATATAGATCATAATATTTCATCAATGAAATCATAATCATAAAAAATTCCAATAAATGATGAAATTGAAGCTATAAAGCTTTACCAAATTGGTTCCATTAATTAATAAGAAAATTAAAAGAATAAAATTACGTAAAACATAAAATATAAATAAAATAATTACATTCATGATATAAAATTTCCAAAGGAATAATTTACACCTCATAGAATAATATTAATTCATAACATGGAATGTGTCTCAAAGAAGGAAAATTGAGAAAAAAAATTACATATTTGGTAACATTTGAATCATAAATCCCAATAAATAAATTTAATAAAATTGATATGTAAATACCCCTAAATTCATGTTTAATAATAATAAAATACATCCATTTTAGTATACAAACCACATTAAGATAAATGAGTGCTGAATAAATCCTGTATCACACATAGATAAAAAGATAGATGGAATTCCCTTACCTTAGGTAGTTAATTTCATCATACATGTTCAAAAACCATGTATAATAAATATAAGTTTATTATATATGTATTAATGAACCATATTATTATATCCAATACGATATATATTTTATTACATTATAATACTCGTTTATTAACAAATCCATGTTAATGATATGTTTCAAGTAATATCCACTTTATCTTTCATATTTGTTTTGACATTTTATTCTTGATACTCTAACTTTTATCATGATTTAAATAATACTAAAATATAAAACATGGTAAAAATATCATATATATTCATTATATATGTATTTTTAATGATCTATGTAATATAGAAACATTAAACGAAATATATCGTTCATATACATTCACTAAACACATACTTAATACATCTCATGAAGTGGTAGTTCATCATACAAAATAATGATAAGTTCATTACCCAATAGATTGATGTGTGTGTATGTGAAATACGGACCCTTATAATAAAAAAATCTTAGAATATTTTTTATAATATGGTTTACTTATAATAATGGAACAATTATATTTGAGGTGGTGGAAAATAAAACTAAATCTAAAGAGATTGAGGGAGTATGTTACCTCTTATTCGGTAAACTCCATTTGGTTTGCACCGAAAGGATTACATGGATGGATTTCTACCTAAGTTTATAATTCTAGGTTGAGTAGAAGGATATTTAGAAGCTATTTTTTTGTTATTGGTAGCATAAAAGTTTCTTGAGATGTATGAGGAATTTTTATGAGTAAGTACCTTTTAATTGTAGAGCAAAAGGATGCAATTGGTATTTTTGAAAATAATTGATTGTTCCCCAAGTATTACATGTTCCCCAAGTGTCTAAGTTGACTATTTCGTATCATTATATGTTTACTGGAAGAAATATGGCCATCCAATTGGTTTTCTACTGGTTTAATGATTATTTTTTCAATTAATATTATGGTTTAGTCACTTATTATGTTTATTGTACCTTAACCGATTTAATTAATTTTAAATAATTTCACTAATATTTTTAGCCAAACAAATCGATATTTTTATACATAAAAAATTATGTTTCATCAAAATATGGAATCTATTTTCCCAAATTTCAATCAAATATGTGGTGGAAATTATTTTTATTTTAATCTTGTAGATTTGATGATAATGGGTGGTTTTAAAGTAAAAACATTCAAAAATTTACTACGTTTTTATATTCAATTTCAAAATGAAGTTTTTTACAAAAACATAAATTATGTTAATTGATGAAAATTAATCCAATTAATCATTAAACTATTTTTAAAATATAATTTAACCTTATTAATAAATTAGATGAAAATTTTGTTTTCAATTAAATTTATTATTTTCAGTCCTCATTAAAAAATAAAATTTCACGAAAAAATACCGAAAATTATCCTTAACTGAATCTATATGTTTCACATTAAATAAAATTTATTTTGAAATATAAAATTTCTAAAATTATTAAAATTTATATTTCAAATAGGTTCACCATTATATTTTGGTAAAACTATTTTTACAAAAATATAGGTATTTATATGTCATATTGAGTATGTTCTCATATTATGTATATAAAATCAATTGTGTGAATACCAAAATGTTTTATTGAATATATAAAATATAAACTTAATTAATATTATTCAGAAATTTAAATTATTTTATCTTTCTAAGATAAATCAGCTTTTCATATAAAAATAATCTTTTATAAATTATTCTCTTTATATTCATTTGGTTTTTATATTCACTTATAGTTAGTAGGTAACCAATAAATTAAGATATATAATTTAATAAGTTACTTAATCTTATAATAATAAATTTAACGGATTAGTTAAATATTGTTATATTCAATAAAAAAAATTTATTGTTAATATATTATTGTTCTGAAACACTCAATTTTTTATGTTATGAATTCAATCAGGGAATGTCATTCTTACATGTAACACAATATAAACATGGTGTTCCATGTAGATAAATATAAAATTTATATAGTTTTTAGTGCATGATTAACATGTTGTGGTGTATAAATCAATCCCAACATAATTATTTAATAGAAAATAAACTACTTTCAGAGTTGTGGGATAGGAAAAATATCAAAAAGATTAAACTAGTTTCAAATTTTTTTTAAAACAATCTCTAGGTGTATCATTAAACACATTTACAAAAAAGTCCCTTAAAATTAATCTAGGTATTAGAGGTTCAATACATGAAATTTACTTTCATAAAAACCCATAGCATAAACAGAATACTAAAATATTCATTAAAAATGAATGTTGGAAACATAACAGTTACCCGAATTTACATATAACTACGTTTCCACATAAGAGAAAATATGTGGGAAGTGGAAATTTAGACGTGGAAGAGAAATATAAATATCACATTCTAATTAAGAATGACATAAAAAACGGTTTAGATAAATATAACAATCGAAGCCATAAGCCAAAGATGATTCCAAATGGCTATTGATATCATCAGAAATTATGATAATAGGGAAATAATTTATTTCAAGATCAATTTCTAAATTTTAATAATTTTGGAAATTATATATACTTACTTGATTTCAAAAAAAATCTAAATATTTTTTTTGCCTTCATAAATTTCCACTTCATCTCTTATTCTAATAAATGAAGGTGAATCTATCATTCATGAAGAAATATCATGATATCTATAAATATAATGATAAATAAATCCATTTTACTTTTGTTATCATAACACTAAAATGGATATAATATACAATGTAACTTGCATAAACTCTCATATAGTGATATAATAAATTAATCCTTGAAACCTCATGCGATGTTTGACATAAAACATCACATAAATTTCCAATATCGTAACCCTTCTAGAATATGAAAATTAAAAAAATTTAAAAATATATAAAGAAATCATATTAAAATTGACTCAAAATATATCATGAATCGACACTTGGTTTTCACAATCCAAAACATGTTAATACATTTATTATATATTCTCTTAAAATATGTTCATAACTCAAGTTACTATAAATCCATGTGGAAAACATGCTTGCTTCTTTGTTCCAAATATTACTAGTTATATTCCATAAACCAAATAAGTTGTAAACAAAATTCCTAATAACATAAACCACTAATTCAAAAAATTTCTTAATTGGTATTAATATCGTCAATGTTATCCAATTTACTTTATCAAACCCTGTCATCTCTTTATATAAGCTAAAAACAATTTCCCCAACAATTCTTTTCATGGAACATGTTTCAAATGTATAAAACATGTGGAAGATAAATGCATGTCAAAAAAATAATTTCATCAAAATGTAAAGCATTTAAGAAATAATATGAATAAAACCTTCGGATCATTTCCTAGATGGTCAGGAGTAATATCAACAGATGTTGTCTTAGATGAAAAATAATTTTGAAATATCTTTTAAAAATATTTCTTAAGGATAATATCCTTTTTTCATTGAAAATTATTTTAAAACATAAAACCATTGGATAACCATTTTCTTTTAAAATTAATTGAAAACTTATAAGTAAATCATTTAATAATTTTTATTACTTTTCCAATGAAAACATATAAAATAATATTGAAAAAATTTTGAAAACCATTTTTCGTGAAAACTTATAAAATAATCTTGAATACCGTTTAGAAACCATTTTCCTTCAAAATTAAAAAATTATCTTGAATACATTTTGAAATAAATACTATTTCTCAAATAATTTATCAACATATAAAATAAAATTTGAGATTATTTCATTTCATTTCTTTTAAATAATCCTTTTGAAAACCAATAATGATTTTTTGAAAATAAATTAAAACCATTTTTAACAAAAAATATATTTTGAAAACCCTTTTATCCTAGATAACCATTATTAAATCAAAAAATTTAAATAATATTGGGAATAATATTTCTTTTATAAAACCTAGTAAACTTATAAATGAATCATCAAGTAAATGAGTATCGTGACAGCGGGTACGTCATAACATTTTGAACATTTCTTTTTCACATTAAAATTTCAGAAAAGATCATTGATTGAAAAATGACACGAAGATTTACTTTAAAAACCATTTTTTAAAAAGTTTATACATGGGAAAAATATCCTTTAAACATCATATGATAATATTAAAACATTCTTTAAAACATTTTTATAAAACAGAGTCTTGAAATAAAACAAATGTTTAACCGAAATGAGATATAAAGACAGGTTTTCATAAATACATTTTAAAATTTTTCTTAAGTAAAAAATAGTGGGGAAATGGTACCATTAAAATAATATAAAATTCATATCTCGAGGTTAATAAAATTCATTATATTTCCTAATATATGGATCATAATATTTCATCAATGGAATCATTATCATAAACAATCCCAATAACTGATGAGAATGAAGCTATAAACCTTTATCATTTCAGTAACATTAAATCACAAAACAATGGAAAAATTAACATTAAATGAAGTTTAATATGTCATTTATTGAATTATATTCATGATATAACACGTCAAAATCTATTATATACACATCATATAAAAATATAGGTGTATAACATGGCATGTTTCTCAAAGAAGACAAATTGAGACAAAATTACTTTACCGATTTGGTAACATTTGAACCATACAAAGTCAATGAAATATCATAAAATGGATATTTAAATGACTATAAATTTAATTATAACAATCATAGAATAAATTCTGGGTATTTATAAATACATTCAATAAAATTAGTGGTGAATAAGGCATGTATCTCAAGGAAATAAAAAGTGAGATGAAATTCCCCTAAAGTCTTGAATTTATTTATACATATTCAAACATCATGTATAATAAATATTATTTTATTATACATATAAGATGGAACCATATTATTATATTTAATACCATATATTATTATTTTTATGACTTCATAATACATTTTTGTTAATTGCTCCATGTAAATGTTATGTTTGGGGTAATATTCATGTTTTTTATATGTTTTGACGTGTTATTATTGATCCACTTACTTAGATCATGATTATCATATATAAAGAATTTAAAAAATGGTATAAATATCATATATATTTAATATATTTGAATTAAGAATAACTTATATATGATATATTTGTTAAACTAAATACATTGTTCACGAAAATGATAGGCCATACGTACGCATTAACATAAGTTTCATTTTATTATCATATTAAAAGAAAGAAAGAAATAAAAGTATATATATATATATATGATTTCTAGAAAATTATTATGTAATATATATCATATATTTTTACTAATCACTTCATTAATACAACCCATGAAATGTGAGAACAAATCATATCGCTTCGAGGAGACAAATGTCCACACTTCGACAAAAGAAGTTATCATTGTTAAACAAAAATGGAAAGCATAAAGGTATGAACTATTTAACATTTAAATAATCATAAAAAAATTATAAATATCACACATATCATAAATAAATATTTTGAACATCATAATTCCCAACTATGAAAGGTGGAAAAGAAAATAATGAACAACATTGTTTTGTGAGGTGGTAGTTCACCGTACACAAGAATCGTAAGTTTGTTACTGATTAAATGCAAGTTTTTGTAAGTGGAGGTAGAACATGTAGAATAAAAAATTGTTAGTATATTTATGAAAACTATTTTATTATGTAAATATGGAATAATGATATTTGAGTAAGTGGAGAATAAAAACAAATCAAAGGAGCATGAGGGAGGATGTTACCTCTTATTCAGGTAACTCATTTTTGTTTGCACCAAAAGTGATTCCTTGGATTGATTTATGAACATGGATAGGATTATAGGTATAGGGGAGGGATTTTTAGGATCTTTTTGAGTATATCCTGGTCAATCTAAAGTGTCTTGAAAGGTGGGGGTAAGTTGGAGTGTTGAGTGCATTTTTATAGTGTAAGGAAAGGACACGCTTTATATTTTTTGAAAAGAATTTTGTCTTCCCCAAGTATTACTTGTTCCAAAACTATTAAAATGAACCATTACGAAACATTATAGGTTTAGTGACATATACATGGCCATAAATATGTTTTTGAAAAGTTTATTTGATATTTACCCCCTTGAGATTATGGTTCAGTCACTTATTAATCTTAATATTACCATAATCGATGTAATTAATTTCAATTAATTTAACTAATATTATTAGATGAATAATTATTTTACCTTATTATAAATTGTAAATTATTTTAATTAAAAATATGTAATTATTTATCCTAGATTCTAATAATATAAGTGGTATAAATTATTTTAAATTTAATCCCCCCGACAGAATAACAATGTAGGTTTTTAAAGTAAAAAAATTCAATATGTTACTCTGTCTTTATATTCAATATAAAACTGAATTTCGTTCCAATGAATGAAATTACATTAATTTATAATAATTAATATAATTAATCTTTATAACCAATTATTAATATAATTTTTCTTTTTAAATAAATTAGATGAAAACATAGTTTTGAGATAAAATTCATTACTTCCCACTATTCATTAAAAAAGAAACATCATATAAAAATATCAAAAATTAACCCTAACGTATTTTTTATGTTTCTCTATTAAAAATGAGTTTTACATTGACCAATATAATTTATATAAGCTTCAAAATTTATAGTTAATATAAGTTCTCTATTAAATGTTGATAAAACTACTTTTTAAAAAATATAGGTTTTTATGTGCCATATTAGGTATACTATCATGTTTTTCTTATAAAATAAATTGGAAGACTATTAAACATTTTTGATTGAATATATAACATATAAATTTAATTAATATAATTTACTAATAGTAATTAATTAAAATTATTACGAAAAATGTCTTTCTCCACGTAAAAATAATCTTTTATAAAATCATACCCTTTATATTCATTTGGATTCTATATTAATTTCTAATTAATAGGTAACCAAAAAATTAGATATATAGTTTCATAAGTTAGTTAATAATATAATAAAAAAAATTACAATTTGTTATATCTTATTATATTATATAATTATATTTTTAATCATATATTATTGTTCGGTAAAACTCAATTTTCCGTGTTAGGAAAGCCATTGAGGAAAATTAATCATTCATGTAATGTATGCTAACCTCGGTGTTCTTTGTAGAGAGAGTTAAATATTTTGTTGCGTTTAGTACACCATTAACTTGGTTGTGCATATAAATTGATCCAAAAAATGTATTTAATGTAAAATAATAAATTTTTAGTGTTGTATGAATTAAAAAAATCTAAATGATTAAATTAATTTGAAAAATAATCAAAAATATCAGGGTATTGCAATAAATTATAAAGAGGATATATTTTTTTATATTCATGGTGCTGTTTTTCATAAAATATATCAAAAAATGTTTTTATTTAAAATTAATGGGGTTTTACATTGGTATTTTTTCATTATAATTTCTTGAGGGTCCCATATTACCTTTTATATATTATGAATTTTTTAAAATATAATTACCAACTGGGTTATTTGATTCCCCAGTAATTATTCTCCAGTGTCAATAATTTAGATATAATCTTCATAGTATGATAAATCATGTTCAAATTCTATTTCTTCCTATGTGATCACATGTGTTGGATCTAGTATACATTTCCCCAATAAAGAGATATATGTCATAAAATTTACCTATGAAAGGCTATGAAGCATATCCTAATAGTAAGTTAAATATCCAATTCTGTCCAGGATTTAAAAAGGCTTGATGTACTGGGGGATCACTTTTAATTCCTTATTGAATCTTATAACACACTTACATGAAGGTACCATTAAGAAAATTTGATCTCCCACTTGAAATTACAAATATTTCCTCCAGTTATTGGCATAAAAGAATTTCATATTTTGAGATACTTTGGTATGGGTTTGAATAGTCTATACATTTCCCATTGTCAACACCAAAAATTATGATAATAAAATCTTCCTTTCAAATTCATTATCCCAACTAGTTTTAGTATGAAATATATGTCCATATAATTATTCATAAGACAACCTTTGAATACACTCGTTGAATTTACTCTTATTGGAAAAGTATAAGAAAGGTTAATATTAATACCACACACCTTGAATGTCATGTGATCATGAAATCAACATGTCTTTTAATGTTTATATAGTTCCTTCTGAATTCCCATCATAATGAGGATGTTAAGCGGGGCTAAAATGAATCCCAAAATCAAGAACCTTCAAAAGAAACTTCTATAATTTTTATTTAAATCATTGATAATGATCTAACATAATTGAAAGTGGTGTAGACCTTTGTCTGAAAACATGGCTAATATAGAGTCTTGGAAGGTGTTATAGAGGAAAATATTCGCTTATAATCATGAAATCTGCAGATTTGGTAGGTGAACCAACAATAACCCATATCCCCTCATTATTTTTAATATTCGTAGGAAATCCAATGAAAATTTCTATAGTAATTTCATAAAATTTCAATGTATGAATAGTTGTATGTTTCATCAATACTATAGAATGCTATCTCTCATTATTAACATGTTGAAAAACCATACATCACTACAGATAATCATTAATATTCCGCTTCATATTATCCCACAAAAAATATTCCTTCAAATCTATTTACATATTGGTGTGCTATAGTTAATAGATAAATTTAGAAGATGAGAATCATCCAAAAATTATTTATTTAGATCAAGCATAGATAGAACACATAGTATATTTACAAATTTCATAACACCATCTTCATATAAAATATTTCCCAATTTACCGTCATTTCAAAATTTAATTTTCTTTTAAAAAATTCTAATCATCAAATTGTGAACAATGTATCATTTTCAATAAATATGGTTTGAATCTAATTTAAAAATATGTGATGTTTTACCTTCCCTAATAATTCCCAAGTCCGTCCATATATAAGCAAAGAACATATGATCACTGGTGATCCCTATTTAAGTTAAAATGTCATAATCCTTCTTGGTCATTGCAGCAGCTACTTTATTTCCCTTCCCTAGTTGGTAATATACTGATAAATCACAATCCTTGAGTAATTAAACCCACAATATTTCCTCATGTTGATACCTTTATATAAAATGCTTTATTTTTTGAATTTATTATCAGTGTATATAATAAATATCTCATTGTATATATGTTGTATTCATATCATCAAATAAATGATTACAGATACTAAATCTAGATCATTAGTGGGATAGTTTTGATTGAGATTCATTAACTATTTCGATTCATATAAAATATATTTATCATTCTATATATACAAATTACTTATTACATTATTCAATGGATAATTATATATACAAAATCCTTATTTTTTATGATAGTAGATTAAAAATAGTAGCATTCACCAATCTAACCTTCTTTTCATCAAAAATTCTTTACATTCCATTTTACATTAAACTTAATCCCATTACAAGTCATCTTGGATAACGGGTTACCCAATCCAGAAATATTTTAATGAATCGCTGATAGTAACCATCATAACCAATGAAACTACATACCTTGGTTATGTTTGTTAGAGTAAGAAATTCTTTGACTACATTTTTCTATACAATATCTACTTATATTGCATCCTTGGAGATAATATAGATAATAAAATAAACTTATTGAAGCTATAATTCACACATGTTAAATTTCACATATATGTTTTTTCTTATAAGAGTCTCAATAATTTTCTATATGTTATTCTCATGGTACTCATAGCTCTTATATTACACCAATGTATCATCAATAAATACCTTAATAAAATCATCAAGATATTCTTTGAATACTTTGTTCATTAAAACCGTGAAAATAGAGGGTGTATTAGTCAGTAAAAATAGAAATAATGTAAAATCAAAATTTTCTTACCTCATTTGAAATGTTTTATTTGAAATACCATACTTATTTACTCAGAATTGATGATATTGATAATGAACAGCAATCATCAAAAAAATATTGAGCCTTGTGAAGTTAGACGAATAAGTCAGCAATTTGAGGTAAAGGATACTTATTGTTCAATGTAATAGAATTTCCTTCCCTATAATCAATTAATAAAATCATATATCAAACATTATTCTTAATTAATGGAGTACGAGATCCTAGTGGTGAAACATAAGGGAGAATAAATCTCTTATTACCCAAATCCCCACAATTTTTCTCCAATTACACAAATTCGATAATTTATATTATTTAGGGATTCTATGATATAGGTCTTGTGTCTAGGATTAAATCAATGGAAAAAATTAATCTCATGATCTATTGTGTGTCTAAGTAATTTCTCCGAGAATACTGCAATATATTAATGAAAAATAGATATATCCCTAATTTAAAAATTATCTTTTGTATTAGTATATTTTTCTTTCTCCTCTTCCATAAGAATATAATTTATAAGAGAAACTTGGGGTGAATATTGAAATGACTATAATGATGAATCTATTATAAAGAAATGAAATTCTGCATCTTCATAATGAATCATTATTTCATTCTCTTTGAAATAAATTTTATCATTATATTTTGAATGTCATTCCCTATAATGGATTTTATCCAAGTATACCATTGGTATTATAATAATGTAATCAAATAGGGATGATTCTATGTCATATTGGGAACTAGTTGGCACATCCTTGTTTTGTTGAGACTTCATGTAAGATTATTGGATGATAACACCTTTATTAAGGTTCTAAGAAAATATCTAATTTTATTCTAAAACATGTATGTCATAAAATAATATGGAAATCCAATATCAAATAAAAAATGGATAACTTTGAGGGAATTATTAATGTACCTTATACCATATTATTTTTTGCATTATCTTCACCTGTTTTGATCACATAAGCTTAGTCCATATCCATATGAATTTTCAAGTGAAAATTTCCCTTGATGTATGGGATAATAATTTTCATACTTCTACATATACTTATAGTTAAAGAATCGAACATTTGATGATTAATTATTGACATTGAAATCATTTTACCAATGTAATTTCTCTTCAAAATTGTAGATAAGTCACATTCCCAGTAATCAGGTTCCGTGATGCTTCATTACAAATTTATTCCCTGTTTTCAATTCCACCCTTACCTTCTTTACCTTTTAATTATTTCCTTTTCAAGAGTACTCAAAATACCTATTATCTCCCTTGCCTCTAATAAAGCCTTTAATATTGGATAATTCTCCATATATTTTTTTAAAAAACTATACTATATCCCCATATGATGAGAATGTTTGAGATACTAGTGTCATTAAAATTAATGGCTTTTGTACCTCAATAAAATGGTAAATATATCTCTTTGGATTAGGTAAATTTTCTTCAACATTTCATGGTAACTGTGTAAAGTTGGATTCATTCTTCGAAAAATTTTCTTATTCTATTTTTCTGACATATTATTCTTATGTAAACCCATTTTTATGACTAAAACAAACACTTTTTTGAAAAACATTTATAGTGTTTTACTAGCATATATTAAAATTTATTATTAAAAATTCTAAAAACTAAACATTGTAAAATTTATTGTATATTTTTAATTATAATAATTAATATTAGGTAATATTTTCAAATTAAAAATTTATCATAACGTATAGAAACCATGGTAAATATTGATCACTTCTGTAAAGAGTAAAATGAATTAAAAAGGACAAAATAATGGGATTTGACTTCCAGAAAACATAAATAACTTTATTAAACCTTACTTGTTGGTTTTATTTATATAATGACCTTATAATATTCTAATATATGATAATTTTTAACAACTTTACTAGAGTAATACATATATTATATACTAATTTTTCAGGTATTCACAGGTTTTCCACCCACCTCACTTATAAAAGGGAACCACCTCTCCTTGTTCCTCTACATAACTTGAGAAACTTATATTAAATTAAATGTTCCCAAATACCTTTCCATAATACATAAAAATATTATAGAGTTCATGGTATCTCTATATGGCCACTTCAAGAAGGCTAAATTTGTAAGAAAAATGAGGTTACCAAAATAAGTGGTAAATATTCTCGCCATGATTTTTTAATTTTGATTATTCTAAATCCTCTTAAAAATAATCAATAACCAGAATAATTAATTAAAACTATATATAAACCATAATTTTATATTTTTAAATTTAATGGTAAATCCATTTTATATCTTCTTTTCATCTTACATAAAATAAAAACATAACTCTTACGTACATATAGTATATCATGTCTGCATAGTACTGTAAATTATTTTTCATAGCTTCCTTACATGGATGGTTCTAATACTTTAATTAGTGAATCTATATGATATTTATGATATAATTATTATATGTTAATATAGTATATGAAATAATTTCTTACACTAATTTTTTTTTAAAAAATTACAACGTTTCTCATGCATACATGTGGACTACCATCCGCACGAAAGGATGTGACTAATTTTTCAATTAACAACATGTATGAATAATAATAAAATTATGTGTAATGAAAAAAAAAATTATATTCCATGCAGTATTAAAATTCTACAGATAATGGAACAATATCATAACTCCTTTTACTATAGTAAATATACTAAATAAATGTTTGAGTAATTAATCGAAAAAACACAAATGTAAAAGTCAAGTAAGAAAAATTCATTGAATGAATATAAAACCATTTTAAAATGATCTTAATAATTTAAAATATATGAAAAAATTTCAGAAGAAGTTATTAATTAAATTTAAATTCATTATGATGGAGAATAAACCTTTTAGACTAAGTGGAGACCAAGGGTATTGTATTTCTTTCACAATATCATTTTATTTTAGGATTTTTTATTTTCATGTTCACCATAGGAAAATTACATGATCCTAATTTATTAATATTCATAAATTTCATTCTCATCAATTTATGTTTTTTCCATGTTGGTTTTTTATTTATTCTATTATTGAATAAAGTGTCAACAAATTCATGTAAGGTCCTTTACTATAAAATTCATATTTCAAAGATTCCAATAAAAATGTTATTCTTCTATTAAATGTTATAAAAATATAATTTTTTATACTCCAATAATTAATGGGGTTAAATTTCAACCATATTTTACGTTATTTACAATTTTTTAAAATTAAACTTCGTTTTGTTTCCCCAAAAAGGTATTTTTATACCTTTTACCAAAATTTCGAAAGAAATATTTGTTTAAACATTCACCACATGAATGGAATTTTATTCACTCTGACTATTATTAATTTTTATGATTAATCCAAAATTATCCTTATATATTTTGAAATAAAAATATTTTCCTAATATTCTAGACGTTTTTAGATTTTAAATAATTGGGTTTGAATAAAAGGGGTATTATTTTCCTAAAGGATTGAAAATAATTTATAAAGAGATCTGTAACTTTATTTTTTCACAATGTTTCAAGGAAGTTATTTGAAATGTTTTTATTCCATGTTATTTTCAAATCATATGAGGCTTGGTTTTACTATAAAACCTATATTTATGATGAGTCTATTTTATTCTTTAATATATTAATCATTCATTATTTTGTGGTTATTATCGTTCTCATGTCACATTCATTATCACGCCCCATAATTCCTTTAGTAATTATTTTCTCCTAATGTATAAATTTTAAGTATTATGGAATTAAGTGGAATTATTTATTTCACTTGGATGTTGTCTCACCTATATTCGGTATCATTTTATGGAAGTTTATTATGTATTTTATTTCATTGACTATGGAAATATTCCTTATTCTTGATTCAATATAGATTACGGTTTATTTATAATTCATTTTGATAATGAATTGTATTGGTTATTTAATATATAATGAATAAATGGGGAATGTAATATGTGGGTGGGACCCGATTATACATATCCCTTTAAAGCATTGAGAGGTCTCGTCATACAAAATCACAGACATTCCATATTATATGGGTATATGGTTTACACCTACCCATTTTTTAAGAATGGAATCGTGGTTAAGGCCAACATGGTAAGGTTCATGATATATTTGTTGAGGACTTGATTGAAAGATCATGAATGTCTGAATTTGTTTTCATTTCCTTTATTAAGAATTCAGTTTCTATTTGTTTTATTATAATCATGATATTTTTTAGAGATGTACATTGAAATAATGTAGGTGATTGAATGAAATGTGTTTTGATTATCCACACTATAAAATTGATTATAATTTATTTAGAAATTATATATCTCTCTGTACATATCCCTTAGTGAGAATATGAGGTCACCCTTTTTTTATTTTTATATCCCTAGGATATGAATAATGATATTTTTATTTATTTTAAATATATAAGAATTTTTATTATCCGTGGTATTTATATTTCCTATGTAATAAGGGAATCATGCGGGAATCTAGTTTTCTACGATTGTTAAACTAATTATTATTGAGTGGTGAGAATTATTTTAACATGAAATAATAAAATAAAGTAAATATTGAATCAAGGATATAGGAGTCGAAGTGTTCCAAGACTAATGTGAGTAAATCTAGCAAGTAGATTCTGAATATGAACTGTCATCAAGGATAACTATAGTAACTAAGTAAATTATTATTTTGCATAAAGATCTAAATGAATTCAAAAAACCAATGTGTGAATAATAATATCTTATTGGTTGATGAAGTGATATATCGAACATATTAAAGACATACTTTACAATGTTGAACGAATATGTGATGGTTTTTAAGTGATTTTAAAATACAATGAAAGGTTTTGTAGTGAATAATGAATAATGTGTTTAGGATAATACCAACTCATATGGCTTTACAAATATACCATGAAATACCAATTCTAATTGACGATAAATATATTAATGGAAAATTTGTGACTTAAAATATATTGATCATTGTAAGGAGTAGTTTACCAGTATTGCGTAAGAACTTGTAAAAAATAACTTGTTGCTCTTTCCATTACTATTCAAAATTTCATCTATGTGTTTCATATTTCTTAATGTAAAAGAAACTGAACAATAATATATGTTTAAATACTAAATGAGGTTAAATTATTTTTAGATAAATAATAATTCTATAAAATATTTGGCACACCTGATTCACCTCCCCATTTTTCTGGTCATAGAACATTTTGAAATTTCAGTCTCTATTAGAGCTATGTTTCCCATTGATTTGATGTAAACATATCTTTTACTCCATGGTGTATTCAATAAGAATATATAAAGTGAATATTTAAAGATTTTTTAGAATATCATCTAGTGAAAAAATGAATTTCAACCCATGCAGAAGAAAAGTATTCAAATCGAAGACCCTATGTGACAAGAATAAAGGAGAATCAATGAATAAAAACTAGAACTCAAATGTGAAAAAGTAATCACAACTACCTGATGATAATCTGACTCGTAATCCGGTGAAAAATGTTTTGATAAATAAATTTAAAATAATTCCTTTGATGAATCATGTTTAGGATCTGAATAATTTGAATATTATATCCATGATAAATCAGATAGAAATTTTTAGTTGAATGTTATGGATTATATTAAAATGGTTTCTAATAAATATTTCACAAATATAATTTCCCACATTAATGTAATAAAGAATAAAAAATCATATCTAGAGTTAAAAAATGTTGAAATGTAATTTGTATAAACTTAAAAATTGATAAGATGAAACATCCTTATAAGACAAGGTAATTCCAATGAAGAATATATTCACATTTAATTTAAAGAATTAATTTCACTAATGAATATTTTAAAAGGGTTATCGTTATTGAATTTATTTTAGAAATATATCAAAGAATTGATCAATTCATTGAAGGAATTTGATAGTGTATTTTTTAATGTCAAGGAAGCTCTGTTGAATGTTAAATTGAATTGAATTAAAGAGTTGGGTAATGATCTATTATGCGAAGGTCAGATGCAAGAATATTGAATTTAAAAAATAAAAGGGAATTTGTATATAGGGGAAATAATTTTAAGAACCAAAGTATATTATTGATATTGAATTTCATGAGTTGTATAGGAATTTGAAAAATCTTGAAAACAGTAGGGCATAATCATAGAAAATTATTGAATGGAAACATGTTTCATAATGTTCTTCATATGAGAGTATTCCATCTAATAATACGTAAAGTGGTACAATGTTGTTTGATACACCCAAGATATTATTCTATCAAAATATCATGGAATCAGGTAACCCATGCTGGAGATAATTCTATTATCACTGGATTTTGATTATAGATAGTTAAGTAATAAAATGAAAATCAATTCAAATGTGGTTCAAAAAATGATGGAAAACCTAAAAATATATCAAGGTTGTATGAAACCATGTATAATAAAAGAGAATTTTAATATTTATTGGCTTCATATTATTTCATTATAGGTTTGGACACAAGTATATAGTGTTTCCGAAAAAGATCTAGACATATATTAATCAAATGAGGCCTCGAGTAAGTGGGATAATAGTTTATGTTCTAAGAATAAATGTTGGTAAAAAATCCCAATAAAACTATCAAATAAAAATATATTTTAATCTATTAATTATTTATATGATAATTTAAATAAATGTGGTCTCTATTATAAAAATTGATGGTATCTACCATACCAACTCAATGTATATACTAATGTGAAGAAAATACTATAAAAAAATAAATCAAAGGAAAAAAAATCTTCCTTGGGTTATAAAGAAGATAAAACTATTGAAATAAATACACCCAAGAAGAATGATATTCTGGATGTATCTATTAATAGATTATGATTATATTGTTGATGCATAAGACACATCATCAACCACTATAATATGTACATAAACAATATTAAGTAAAGGGGAATGATAATATTTAGATGGAAATAATCAATTAAATAAAGAGATAACTGGATTGGTTTAGCGGTTGACATTCCAAATGAAGATAATGAAAATTTTCCAAATTAGAGAAACCATATATTTGTTAAATATGTGGCTGGAGGTGTAAATAAGCAGTCAGTATTGCTAAAAAATGTGTAACATGGATACATAAACTTGTAAATTTATTCAAGAATAATGTTAAAAAACTGGGGTATTATTTTTCTAAATATTATACAAACAAGGATCCCTTGTATAAGTAGAATCAAAACCATAATCCAAAATAGTGATTAACTATATGGAAAATACAGTTATAAAGATCCATGAAGATATACCAATATGAATATAATAAACATTATTTAATCTCTATAGTGAATAATTTTTTTCCAATTAACAAGAAATGTGAAAAATAAAAGAAACCCTTGCTTCCCAAAATGTAACATATTTTGAAATTCCTGAGTGAAACTTGAATGAAGAGATATCATAATTTTATAACTATGACTAAAAGTGTTTTTTAATGATGAAAAATTATCATCCATAGTGATCACCCTATGGAGCTTTCTAAGTACCACCTTATTCACAAGTAAATTGTCTTTATGCTTAAATGTTTGGGATTGAATTTACGAGAGAGAAATGGAGAACAGAAAGAATATTGGGGTGTATATAAATAATAAGAATCATCCATCATGTAATATTTAAAATTTTATCAAGGTTTCTCATTATGACACATTATTTGAAATATCTCAATTGGTTTCATATTTTAATAGCAATCAAAATTTATTGGGGATAACTTATAAAGATAAAACAATCCATGATAAAGATCATTAACAAGAATCCCTTGAAGGGGATATTAGAAGTTCAAACTACTAGAGAATTATAATTTAATGAATTAATCTAGAATTCTAGAAGGCCTTTAAATAATTGACTCAATAGGTCGGATTTTCACTCTCATAATTCTTTTTTTCATTTTTTTTAATATGGTCATTAAGGGTGAGTGACTATATCACAAAAATAGGATGATACAAACTTTAACACGACTATTTATGATATATTTTTTGAGTTACAGTGTAGTTTTATTAAATTAGATGAAAACTAGGTTATATATACCTAGAAGAAGTGAATACGAATTGGTATCACATTTAGGATTGAACATAGATTTATTTATTACCTATTTTTTTAATCTATATTGGGTTTTTCCATGTAGACTTAGATATGATTAGTTAATAGAATAATTTTATGGAATATGTGGTTCCACCAATCTGTCATGTGAAAATGATTGATTCTCTAAACAAGCCGGAGAAAAATGAAAGAGATCAAACTAGTGGGATAGAAATGTTTTACTTGACGAGTTGGAAGATATGAGAATAAATTTTATTCCACATATGGTATTCATATGTTGGATACATACTTTATTCTTTCAAATTTATTATCAATAGGTATGAGAAGAGTAACATTGACTTTTTAGTAAATTTTTAAAGAATAATAGAGAAATTATTTTTTCAATTTTGTTTGTCAATATAGTTTCAAACTAGAGTCAATGTATGTTGTAGAAGCTGTGTGAAAGGAGGAATATCCACTCATACAAGATGAATATGTTTCCCATGTCACTGTATGAATAAAAGTAAAGTGTTTCTTCTCTTTAATACTTGTATAGATGAATTGATGGATGTAGAAAAACATATTACTATTGATGTTATAATCTAGATATCAAATACAAGGGATAATGACTATGAAGTACTATAAATATATGTCTTCCATCAGTGGAGATACTGATAAATAAGATACATATTGAATTGGTTGTTGAAAATCATGGAATGGTGTTATTACAAAAAGAATTTAGCAATGTTTAATGTTTTGAGAAGATATTGTTCAAATTGTTGAGAAAACATTAATGAATTTATAGCATTAAGGTTATAGAGTACAGTGATTAAGATATCTTAGATGATGGAATCATGTAACTAAAGTGGAGATCTCTAAAAAATTATATAGGATTCCTATATAAATTTTATAAGTTTAATTATAGACTTTGTATGGTTTACTCATTAGTGATAAAATTTTATATTCAAAATATTTGTAAGGATATTTTCCACATTATTATGGTTTTTAGACCTCATAAATTTGAAATAATTGTAATGTATACTATATTTTTATGTTTCATGCAACATTGTAGGTTTATTACTTAGTAAGGTTGTTTAACTATTTAGTTTTCAACTATAGTCCTCCATATGGTTCGTTGTAATGTCCCGAATCCAAGTGTCTCCCAAAGGTTCCTCGTACCTGATTGGTCACATGGCCTTAATTTAATTTCCCAAAATTCTAGGGGATATTGACTAAAATTGAGTTCTTTATGAGTGATAGTAGGGAAGCTATTCCCTAATTGGCATAGTAACATAACAGTAACAGACTGTAAATAGTAACTAATGAAGTAATACAATAAAATGAAGTAAACAACATAAGACTGATAGTAAATAAAGAATGGGAGCACATATATAAATAATGAATGTCACATATGACTAGTAAAGCATCCAAACAAGTCACAATGCTTAGAATATATTAATAAACCAATGTACAAAAGAAAATAAGAAAACTCCAGCAGCATCGCAAGCTCAGCTTGGTCCCATGCCCTCTAGCTCTATCAGTAATCAAGTACTTGATTTAGAAGGGTGACTTACCTTATCTATACATGCAAATATATAGTCCGTTAGGGTACAATATCATGACCCTAATAGGCTTTGAGATGAATCCCAATAGGCAACCACCTAAAGATATATTCCTAACTATTAGTGAATATGTATAGAAGGAAACATGTAGAAATGAAGTAAAAATCAAGGAAGATACTCAAAAGTAAGAAATCCCACAGTTTCCAATTACATTCATTTACATTTATTAATTATTGAAAATATTGAAAAATGTAACCTTGGGATCTAGCCTATTCTACGTATCCCCTTGTATAACAATAAGAAACAGATGTCTCTAAATACCATAAAACAATCATGTAGGACCGAGTCAAAGATTTTTTTTTTCTTGGAAGACTCGTATCAATAATACAATTGTTCACAAGAAATACTCTTGTAATGTTCTTATAGTATAATCCCATATGGATTTAGATATCACCCATTCAATAATAATAACAAAAACCTTGCAACGTCTGACCCATTTGGTCCTACATAGAACTAATGAAATACAAACGACCACTCGGGTAGCTCTCACGGTCAATACCCACTTAGTCTATATTATAATGAACCCTCGGTAGTTCTCATATCAAATGCCCTATTGTCCAACTTTTATTTAATAACGAACCTCTAGATAGCTCTCACAGTCTAACCAATACGTTCAATGACCCATGGCAACTCTAACATTCAATAACTCTAGTCAAACATAATATCAATTAATAATTAAAGGACCCTACATTGGAATCTATCACAGTCAATTCCCCTTAGTGATAACTTTATAATGAGAAACAAATGCATCTCATATAAACTAAAACTCCATCCTAACAACACTAGGCACAAAAAAACAACATGCCATGATTTCTATACCCAACATCCATAAGAAAATAAAACATGGATAGCACATCCATAATAAAGGTAATAAACCTTATTAATAATAAATAACCTTTTATCTACAATCCACCATAGAAGGAATCAAACAGGATTAAATTCCTAAAACACCCAATACCCTAAACAAGGGTTTTTGGCACTTTTAGCATACAAAATTCAAAGAAGAACAAAGAAAGTCACAAACCACCTACCTCAATATATTATGACAAACATAGTTGAGCGTTGGACCTTGAATCAGCCTAGAAGGTCAAAGATCTACATAAAGGTCAAAATCGTTCTGTAACACCGCTAGATTCCAGGGTACGCTTCTCTTTGAATAATACAGTAGCTTAGGTTGTACACAACTTCGAGTTCCAACACACCACGACCAACCAAACAAGCCATTATGAATATTAATACCATGTTTTTAAAAATTTATAAATTTTATTTTCTAAAATCAACTTCATTTTTGGATTCGGAATATCAAAATTAGCATAGGGTAATTTTTTGGTATTTTTCTGAAAAAATTCAATTTTTTATAAATAGAAAAATCACTTTGTTATTGTTTAAAACTGATTTTTAATTTAAATAAATAATTAGTTTATATAATATAATATAAGTAAAAATAGATACATAACAAATATATATTTTCAATGTAATTAATTGGCATCAATTTATAATAATATTATATATATAAAATTTTATTGAACTTTTTACCGTCTTTTACCCACCTTCTAGGCACGTTAGCAAATTTGCATAAAACGTCATTTTACCGCTTCTATGAATTGAATCCCAAAAATATGAGACACAATTTTGATATCAGTATGTAAAATGTGTTTCCAAATTCAATATGTCTTATCTAGATACAAGACTACTCTAAAATGGTGTTAAACTTCCTTGACCATCGATTTTGGCCTTCTGGTTGCTAGAAATCAAAATCTGATCTTCAAGATGGTCCGTTGCACGCCTCACACACCACTCATTTTTTTATTATTCCTAGAACCCAGATTTTGCGGAATAATAACCAACATCCCATGAAAAACCTATATCCATCTAAAAATATCAAATTCATTCATTTAATATGAGTATTCTATGAATTTGGGGGGTTCGATCGCATTCAACCACTCCCTACAAAATCTAACCCTAGCCCCGTTCACCTAGGGAAAAGAATGTGAAGATTGATGGGGATTAAATCACCATAAAAGGGAGATAAACATCATCTTACATGAATTATTGGTCAATGATTACAAATCAGATAAAACAAATTGAGATCAAAGTAGAAGAAAACATAATACAATGAATAAAAAATTACTCATCAATGGGGATAATGTAATGAGTTTAAAAATGTAGTATCAAAAAGAATATTATAATACATATATCAATTATTTAATAAAAATAGGAAAAAACCATAATTGAATATACATACCTAGATATTTTATAATTATTTGGTGATTAATATGGTCACTGAGGAATGGGATAATCCAATACATTCGTTTTTTGTCAAACCACCTCAATCTAGTCATCAGTTTTCATCTGATCTCAATCCACCAATTAAGAATATTGGATCCTTATATCAATTATCCTAGTGTTATGTGTATAACACTATAAATTATCCACAACATCATATTTTTAATGTAAAAAATTATTTTTCACATTAAATTAATTAATTAAATTAATTAGAAAATCATTTCACTTAACATACATGCCAACAGCTGCCTCATCTGAACATATGGCACTGAACAACATTAGTTTATTCCTAGAGTAAACTCAACACTCCATACTCAATCATGGTCTCGTATTATTGATCAGGGAATCCTTTTATTATATATTCCATTATTTCTAAAAAACATTGTAGGAGTGATTTAAAATATATTTGTTATTTTTATAAAATTAATTATAAGCTCACTAGGCCTCAAAATCTCACGCAATCTCATTTCCTCGCTCAAAATATATTTCTTAAGATATTTTAATGTATTAAAAGAAATCATAGAATCTATAAATCATAGCCTATTTCAAAATTTTCATGCCTCTAAATAAAAATATAAGAAAAAATGTGGGGATACTGAACCCGCCTCTAACTTTCCCAATCCCAATATCACCCTTGTGTGCTCTCATGCTTCCACAACATGCAAACCAAAGGAGCATTCCTTCCAATTAGGATCATATCCCACTTCTCATTGATCTCAAATGGGTAATCAGTGATGGTGTATCCATCCCTAATGTCCAAATCACCCTAGTCAATAACATGTTTAGGATCATGCATGTTTCTCATTGATAGTGACACATGGTATATGTCACACACCTACTCTAAATGTAGGTGTTGGAAGATGTGGTAAGAAATATCCCAAGCCCGTTGCAGGATATCAAATGTTCGATAAACCTCAAGGGTGGATTTCCTCCCACCAAATCATCACAATCCTCATTTTATGGAGAATATCCAGAAAACGTATTCGTACTAGTCAAACTCCAAGGGCCTATGACATCGATATACAAAATATTTCTACATTATATAGAATATCCACATCCAATAATATATCACCAAGACCATATTTTTCATCACATATACGATCTATGTCCCATCAAAAATTTCCTCACTAATCTCCGCCTAGAATAAGGGTGACCTATAGGGTCTCCCATATAGGGAATCGAAGGGTTTACTAAAGATAAAATAGTGATAGATATTATTATAAGTAATCTATTTCCAAGTAAAGTGATCCTCCACACTCTAGATGAAGTCTGGCATGAAATACCTATGCAAATCAACTAAAAAATAGATAATGTTCTTAGTTTACAAATCCTTTTGGGGGTAAAAATATGTACTCATTCAAAAATGGGTCACAAATTCCTTCTTCAGACCTATCCACAACCATGATGTTAATCACACATCATAGTCAGATGTAATTATTTTGGGAACCCCATGAAGGTTTATGATCTAATTTATGTCCAACAGCCACAAAATTT
The DNA here is from genome assembly GCA_963277665.1 of Viscum album. NCBI lineage: Eukaryota > Viridiplantae > Streptophyta > Magnoliopsida > Santalales > Viscaceae > Viscum > Viscum album. The sequence goes on from OY728156.1 coordinate 104,548,862, forward strand.
ACCACAGGCTCTGCTCCCTTGTGGCTAGGAAATGTAGAGACTCCATAAGTCGGTCAACTATCACCCAAATGGCCTCATGAACTATCACTTTCCGTGGATTATTATCAAAAACTATGAGGAAATATCATCCCATTTCAACTTTGGGATACCAAGAGGCTAAAACAAATCTTCCAGAACCTGGTGCGAAACCTTAACCTGCTGACAATATAGACACTGATTGATGAAGTTGGCAACAATTAGCCTCATGCCATAACACCATAACTACCACTAAAGAAATCTATAAATCTTGTCTACACCAGTATGTATAGTCCGAATATGACTATGAGACTACCTCATCACCTCCTCTTTCATCATGACCAAAACCACTTTATGTCCCTAGAAAAGGATGATGTTATTCTTTCCATAAAAGAATCCATCTAGTGAATCTTCGTAAGAATATCTAGTCATGAATAACCTCACAATCTATGTATACCAAAAATGAAACCCAACTATTCTATAAAAGTGATATAGTCAGCATTATTGACTAATGAAAAGATAAACCCCTCCCCTCAACCAGGCTCACCTATATGGAAGCTAACTTCCCAGGTGCATCCTCCACCAAACAAGAATCAACATCATACTGATAGAATCTGCCACCACCATTCCCTCCATATGAATATAAAATATATCAAATAATAAAATTCTAGTAACTTTAATCAGTTCATCTATATTAGGTTTTGATATCTCTGTATAACGTCATACACGAGTCTCTGATGGTCTGATTAAATAAAAAATTGCTCTCCCAGAAGATAGTTCCTCCATATCCTCAAAGAGAAAACTACCACTGCTAAATCCAGATTGTGAGTTGCAAACTTCATGTCATTGGGTATCACTACCATGATACATATGATATCACTTCCTACACATCTTCAACACATATCTATTTTCATGTACAGAGGTATCATGATATACTACGTACTACATTCTATCATCCTATAGTATCAATGAAATATCACTAGTCAGTCATAACATCAACTCTAACAAGTATCTATAGAATTTAGAAGCCTAGATAAAATGTGTATGATTTCCCCATGTGTGTGTTCAATGGTTATGTAATCCTAGACAATTATTCCATGATCCTCTAGTAGTACCCCACCAAGATAAGAAATATTCACACCTCTGGAAGCCACTTTGGAGGCTCCCACGAAATCACTACATCAATATTCACTAGGTACAATGTTAATCCATGTTCATAAATGAAATTACCTAGAAAGAGAAACCTCTGGATAAGTAACTGGAACATTAATAGATTTCTATATATTTGGTGCTCCCTAAAATAGTCTTGGACCACCATGAAGTGCTCTACATAATCCTCCTATAAAGAATAGTATATTAGTATGTCAGAAAAGATGAAATCAACAAATTGGTCCATGTGTAGCTCGAAGATTCAGTTCATTAGATCCATAATCATTATTGAAGAATTCATCACACTAAAATGCATCATTATTAAATCATATTTTCTATAGTTACATGAGAATTCTTGCTTCAAAATCTCAGCCTTATGAACCCTCAACTGGTGGTAGCCGATCTTGAGATCGATCTTAGAGAAACATATTGCTCCTCCTAACTAATAAATGAGGTCCTCAATCCGTATAAAGGGGTATTTTTTCTCTATTGTGGCATGGTTTAAGAGATGATAATCAACAGAAATTCATATGAACTCAACTACCTTTTTTACAAGCATGACTAGAGCAACCCAGGGGGAACACTGGGACTGATAAAACCATTCTCTTGAAGTTCATACTACTGTACACTCATTTCCCAAATCTTAGTTGGGTTAATATTATATGTCATGGAATATAATTAAGAGGTACAATTGTGAATTTTGAAGAAAAATTTCATCTCATAAGCTGGAGTTATTCTTAGAACTTACTCAGGGAAGATGTCCATATAATTTACCATGATATAAAAACCTTAGATGCTTAAAAATCCTACTTTTACAGTTGAAAAACACTCCAAATAATGTGTGATGGTTTATATCTTCCTTCTCCCACGATCCACCCACAATGTCATGAGATCTTCCTCATACATAAAATATAATCTCGTTTCATCTATCAGAAGGCATCTAATTCATCTGCGGTGATAGTCAATAAGGGATCATAACATGGACATCCTGTATATACCCAAGATGAAGTCTTGAGGTCTCATCATCATGAAAAATCAGTCTAATAAGAAACTATTGCTACCAAAATATATATATCACTACCATCATATAAGTGATAAAGAATAATCGTTCCCTATAGTAACTTCAAGACAAAGCTACTGAGCTAAAGTATCAATTGGGATATCTAGCTCTCACTCAAGGAATAAAGAGATGAATGAATGACTCAAATATGGGTATAGAATTACTAAATAAAGATTATAATAAACACAAATAATTCCTTTAATCATCTCATGAGCTACCAATTCATAAGCTTTCATAGCCTTTAACAATCCAAAGCCTTGATAGTCAGCTCCCTGAACCTAGTGTGGGCCTCTTGTTGGTGGTGGTAGAAGTATCTGATCGCATCATCTACCAACTAAATCCCCCTGACATGACCCCCACCATCTTCTCTTCAATATTTTCTTCCTTAGGGACACCCTATACTCTCTTAAGAGAACTGTGATTATGAAAATTCCTCTACCATGGTGGTCTATACTCTACTCGTCTTCTATCATCAGCACGTCAGGTCGTGTAATCATGTGTAATGTGACCTTGTCTCTTGCATGCATAGAATATACCCTCTATTGGATAAATATCTCCTCCATGTGATCTAAGAGAATTATGACCATGGTTCTGAGTCCATCCATGCGATAATCTTCTATACCAAGACACCACTGACTGGTACCTGCTAGCTGCAATAGAAGACTTAACCCTATGATACACGTTGTGAGCTCTATCTTCATATTGTACATTAGACAGGAATCCCTCTATATAATGAACCCGATATATCACTCTAGAATATGTTTAAATGTACATGGTTACCAAACTATCATGAATATATCTATAGAGACCCTACTCGGGATTTCATACCCATTATTAACCATATTGAATCATTTTTTATGGTGTAACTTATAAGGCTATTGAACCCAATAGTATACTAAACAACCACCATCCATCGTAGTTTTATCTCTAATAGATTCTATATCAAAACTGATTTCAAGAACGAGGGGTAGTACTCCTCATGAATCTAGTTATGGATGTTGGACCATGAGAGTATGGACTCATCATGTGTCTACATAAATAGACATCACCGATACTGGATATTCCATGTAAAATAGTTTTTTCTGGTGAAACCATCTGATCATTCAGGTTTTGAATAAGTCTAAAAACTTATATTGCTAACTCAAGACAATCATCGGCTTTATAGGGATCTATCACACCATATAACATAAATGGAATCTTCATCTAGAACTCATGGAGTGTGCTAAGCCTATGTGCATTCTCATCATACTCTACATTTAAAAAATACTCCTTAGTAAGATATGGTGCTTCTAACTTCATTCATGGAGGAATAGTCTCAAAATATGGCCCCTAAACTGAGGAATTATCACTCATCAAATATTATTCATGATTCTGACATGGGAACTTGGTTGTATATCTTCATGGGGTAACCATGAAAATTTATGGTCATATAAGAAAATATATATAGGGATCTTACATTAGATGGGTTTTCAAAAGACACAATCATATGATGCATTTACCAATGTTCCTTGTAACTAATGGATGAATTTCCTATGCCAATAATAATGTAGTCATATTTCTAGTGAATGGATGCATCAACCACTGGACCAATACTAGGTTAACCATCATGAAATTCACACTTGAGAAACATGAACATTGATTCCCTAAGTTCCCATTCAAAACTCATAAGTAGATGGAACTCTAATCAATGTACCATGGCCAGACCAACCCAGATACCAATATGTCATGAACTTAACCAAAATGGCCTTCTGAGCCAGCATAAGCCCTTGTAGAAACTACCCCAAGCCTTCTTCTATAGGCCAGAGGCCAGAAAAAAGTACAAAAGGTAAATAACTGAAATGGTACGTCAATTCCTAAATTTCATGTATGTATACACCCAACCATATCCATGAATATGTAAAGTGAATAAATAAAAAAGATAGTAACAACTATATTAAAAATAATACATGTGACAATATCTAGGAAATTTAAATTTTGAGATAGAGTAAACTAAAATTAAAAGGGGAAAATACATTCCCACCCAAAAAGAATTCCCCAACATATAATACTTCAAAATAAATAGGATACATGATAAAAGTGGTCACCTCATCTGAAAGAATAAGGTAAATAAAACTCAATTAAAAAGATATATATGCACATAAAAGAGACCTGGACAAGAGAGAAAGGTGATATCTATCCCACATCTCCTAGTCGAGTTTGATGAGTCTTCCAATAGATTCCAAAGTCTATTGTGGTTTCCAATAATTTCATGATTTTTCATGAAGAAGTAACCACGTGGAGGACCCACACCATCCCACTATGTCACACAGTCATGGTGGAATAACCACAAAGTAGATGATTCACACCCTAGACCGTGGGGGGTTCCATTTAGTAGATAGTTAGTGGAACCACACCCCAGTCCTTTAGAGGTATACCAATATTTTAGTAGAGGACCCATAACCTAAAACAACAAGAGGGTGCCACAGATTTGGACGAGGACTCATTCCAAAATACAATTGGATGGTACCACTCTTTGGGTTTATTGAAGAATCATGACCTAGTCTATAAAGTCGGTTCCATCTACTAGGTTGAAGACCCACACCCTAGTCTGTAATGGGCATAACTCTCCGTAGATAGTGGAACCAATCCCTAGTCCATCAAAGGGGTACCACTCAATAGGTAGGTAGATAACCCAAGCCTAAGTCTATAAGGGGGTACAATCCAGTAAGAAGAATACCCACACCCTAGTTCATCATGGGGGAACCACTCTGTAGATAGGGGATTCAAACCCTAGTCTTTCAGGGGGTATCACTTAGCAGGTAGGTAGATTTCACATTCAATAGTCTGTAAGGGAGTACCACCCAGTAGGTAGAGGACCCCCACCCTAGTACATCTAGGTATTTTCACTCCAACCTCTCTCTGGTGATCCCAGACAATCACTTCAATCATCGAGTGCTTCCTAAATAAGCATCACACTTGGAACATCCTTTATTATTTCTCAAAATTAACTATGATGATCAATGTCATGTTCAACAAAGAAAAATTAATAAGATATGCAACTATTGGTCCAAAATCCAAGTCAAGATGAAAAAGATATGAGAGGAATAAGTTTCATAAAAAATTATATAGAATGTAACACATGTGTCCTTGCTCCTACGTGATGGATCAGAACAAAAGGCGGGAAGGATGGCAAGAGGGGGGGGGGGGTGAATTGCCTTTTTAAAAATGATTAACAAATTAAAATCAAAGTGAAAGTGCAGCGGAAAATAAAAGAGGCAATCACACAAGAAATTGATAACGGAGTTCGGCCAAAACCCGGCCTACGTCTCCGCTCCCAACTCAACCGTTGAGAGATTCCTACCGCTTGCTTTTCAATGGTTTTAGCAAGAAACCCACTAGGCTTTGAGGTAGCACTAGGACCTATTACAGCTTGCTTTTGAATTGGTTTAGCAAGAACCCACTTGCTTTTAATGGTTTAGCAAGAACCCACTATCCTTCTTACAGGTGAAGGATAGCTCACCTTTGTCTCAAGCTATTTAAAGTAAAGCTTGACAACCTCTTCACACCTTAGTGGTGATGTGAAACGAAAAAGAAAGAGGGATGAAGAAAGAGTTTGGGGTTTATAGGCACAAACCCAAATTTAAGCTCAAAATAAATAAAACAATGAAAAACCGTATTTGGAGAAGTCTTGGGCGCCAAATTATGATGGAGTTGATGTAGCGTTCTCTCCCAAGCTTCTTAAGGTGCTCCTTGGATTGGAAATTGGTTGGAGCACTTGAGGATCCTTGAAGGTGGAGCACCGGAGGTTCGCCAAATGTTCAACAATATGTCCGAGTGCTTGGTATATGATCCGGTTGGTGTCCGGGGCTTCCTTGGCCTTTATTTATAGGCATGGAACCCTTGGGGAGTCTTCGGAGCCGTTGGAAAAGGCCTCGGAGCCGTTGGAGGCCAAAAGAGGGTTGACTGGTCAAAGCCAACGGCTAGTTTGACTGGGCTACCGGCTGGCCGGTACAGCTCCACCGGCTGGCCGGTGCCTTGGCAGAGGGGAAGAGTTTTGGTCCAGGCTCCACCGGCTGACCGGTGGAGGAGCCACCGGCTGGCCGGTGGCAAGATAGTAGAAAACACTATTTGGGCTGGGTGCCACCGGCTGGCCAGTGACAGAGCCACCGGCTGACCGGTGGAACCTGGAAGTGGGAAATGCCTCTGCCAGGTCCACCGGCTGGCCGGTGCTATCACACCGGTTGGCCGGTGGACTGAATTTCAGTCCACTTCTTGTCCATTCTTGGGCCAACTTCTTGGAAACCTTGTGCCTATCATTCAAAAACACTTCAAACAAAATTAGACACATAATAAGGTGATTGTGATCATGAAAATCAAACAACGAGGGGAACGAGAGGTACAACAATCTCCCCCTATTTTGATGATCACAATCACCAAAACAATTAATGTAAAATACTGAAATTGAAAGGAAATGCTAAGCATGATGAAAAGGATTCTCCCCCAATCAATCAAGAAATTTCTCCCCCTTTGTGATTATCAAAATAGCACGGGGCATAAAACTTGATTGAGGGAAAACGTTGAAAATCAAGATTTTAGATTTGAAAATCAATTGAAATTTTGGAATTGAAATGAAAATTTGAATAACAGTTTGAATTGAATGTTTTGAATCAAAAACCAATTGAAATTTTGAAATTTGAAACCAAATGAAATTTTTGAAATTGAGAGTTTTGAATCAAAAATGAATTGAAAATTTAGATTGAAAAAAGAGTCGAAAGAGATTTTTTAAATTTAAGAAAATTTCTCCCCCTAAATAAAACAAAAGATCATCGGGGAAACGAAACTATTTTTGGCCCGAAGAGACTCGCCAAAAGGGATTTTTCAATCCAAATTTGTTTCATGGCGGGTCTTCTCCTATAAAACTCGTCCGAATAAAAAATAGATTTGGGTTGACCGTACCGGGCATTTTTGCAATCACACTCATAAATGAGGTGCCCGGGTTTTTTACAATAATTGCAAAATTTAAAACTAGAGCTCCCCCTTACAAAAACAGTGGGTGCATGGGAGGAGGAAGCTATATTGGTGTAGCCAAGTCCATTGGTGGTTCTTGACACTCGTTTAGAACCTAAGAGTTTGGACAAATTTTGTTCACCTTGGGTGAACTTGGCTAGGGTTTCTCTAAGGTCCTTGATGGTTGATTCCAAAGAATCAACATTGGGAAAATTTTGGATTTTTAGGGAGAGTTCCTCCTTCTCTTTGAGAAGTTGGTCTTTTTTGGAGGAAAGCTTTTTGAAATTCTTTTTTAAAGCGACAAATTTTGAAGAAAGCTCATGAAAACCATTTTCTAATTGGTCTCTAGCATGTTGGAGATCCTCATAGGATAAATGATTTAAAGAATTGGAATTTGAAGAACAAGAGGAAGAGGAGTCGGAAGAAGTTACCTCATGATTTTCCATTAGGCATTTTGTACCTTGGTTGCTCGAGGAGGAGGAGGAGGAGGAGGAGGAGGTGTCACTCCATGTCGCCTTGAGGACCTTTTTCTTTCCTTTTTCCTTAGCCCGTTTCTTGTTGAGTGGGCAATCGGGCTTGTAATGGACCTTTTCGCCGCACCCGTAGCATTTTACCTTGGGCTCGGATCTTTCGGTGGGTTCTTGCTTTCGGTGCTTGCGGGATTTCTTCTTCTTGTGCTTCTTCATAAACTTGTGCATTTGGCGGGCGAGATTCTCCATTTCCGAGTCGCCGCTTGAAGATGAAGTAGATGAGGAAGATGAGGATGATGAGGAGGAGCTTACTTCTTTTTGTACCTTGAGGGAAATGTTCTTTGGTGTCTTGATTGGTGTAACCTCCTTGTGAGCTTGCCTCCTCATCGTGATCTCGTACGTCATTAGGGATCCGATGAGCTCTTCGACCGGCATATTTTTGACATCCTTAGCTTCTTGGATTGCCGTCACTTTAGGTGCCCATGAGCTCGGAAGGACCCATAGAATCTTATTGACCATTGCTTCAGCTGAAACATCATCACCAAGGGACTTTCTCCCATTGCACACGTCAGTAAATCGTGTAAACATTTCAGAAATAGATTCATTTGGATGCATTGAAAAAGATTCAAAGTCTTGTCTATACATATCTAATCGAGTATCCTTTACTTTGTTGGTCCCCTTATGGGTTACTTCTAAAAGTTTCCAAATTTCATGTGAGGAGGTGCAAGTAGACACTCGATTGAACTCATTTCTATCTAAGCCGCAATGGAGAGCGTTCATGGCTTTGCCATCAAGCTCAAAATTCTTAATATCGGCGGGGGTCCATTTGGATTCGTCGGGGGAAGACAAAGAATAACCTTGCATGACAATTTTGTAAATAGGATATCCTATGCTTCTTAAAAAAGTGGTCATGTGGGTTTTCCAATAATTATAGTTGGTCCCATCAAAAAATGGAGCCCGACCCAATGAGTAGCCCTCGGGGGCGAAAGAGGAAGATGCCATCACAATGGATCTTTGAATTTGAAACCGTTTAAGGTATTACTCAAATTACCTCCTCTGATACCAATTGATGGATCGGAACAAAAGGCGGGAAGGATGGAAAGAGGGGGGGTGAATTGCCTTTTAAAAAATGATTCACAAATTAAAATCAAAGTGAAAGTGCAGTGGAAAATAAAAGAGGCAATCACACAAGAAATTGATAACGGAGTTCGGCCAAAACCCGGCCTACGTCTCCGCTCCCAACTCAACCGTTGAGAGATTCCTACCGCTTGCTTTTTAATGGTTTTAGCAAGAAACCCACTAGGCTTTGAGGTAGCACTAGGACCTATTACAGCTTGCTTTTGAATTGGTTTAGCAAGAACCCACTTGCTTTTAATGGTTTAGCAAGAACCCACTATCCTTCTTTCAGGTGAAGGATAGCTCACCTTTGTCTCAAGCTATTTAAAGGAAAGCTTGACAACCACTTCACACCTTAGTGGTGATGTGAAACCCAAAAGAAAGAGGGATGAAGAAAGAGTTTGGGGTTTGTAGGCACAAACCCAAATTTAAGCTCAAAATAAATAAAACAATGAAAAACCGTATTTGGAGAAGTCTTGGGCGCCAAAGTATGATGGGGTTGATGTAGCGTGCTCTCCCAAGCTTCTTGAGGTGCTCCTTGGATTGGAAATTGGTTGGAGCACTTGAGGATCCTTGAAGGTGGAGCGCCGGAGGTTCGCCAAATGTTCAACAATATGTCCGAGCACTTGGTATATGATCCGGTTGGTGTCTGGGGCTTCCTTGGCCTTTATTTATAGGCATGGAACCCTTGGGGAGTCTTCGGAGCCGTTGGAAAAGGCCTCGGAGCCGTTGGAGGCCAAAAGAGGGTTGACTGGTCAAAGCCAACGGCTAGTTTGACTGGGCTACCGGCTGGCCGGTACAGCTCCACCGGCTGGCCGGTGCCTTGGCAGAGGGGAAGAGTTTTGGTCCAGGCTCCACCGGCTGACCGGTGGAGGAGCCACCGGCTGGCCGGTGGCAAGAAAGTAGCAAACACTATTTGGGCTGGGTGCCACCGGCTGGCCGGTGATAGAGCCACCGGCTGACCGGTGGAACCTGGCAGTGGGCAATGCCTCTGCCAGGTCCACCGGCCGGCCGGTGCTATCACACCGGTTGGCCGGTGGACTGAATTTCAGTCCACTTCTTGTCCATTCTTGGGCCAACTTCTTGGAAACCTTGTGTCTATCATTCAAAAACACTTCAAACAAAATTAGACACATAATAAGGTGATTGTGATCATGAAAATCAAACAACGAGTGGAACGAGAGGTACAACACTACGCCTAATCATGTCCCTACTAGAACCGGACAAACTAGTTTTGTCATAATACATGGTCTGTAATGGTACTACACAACGTGTCTGAGCCACACATGGTTATCTGGTGTGCTCCTATTTATGCATGTCCACTTCAGGCCATGGAAATGCATCTGTATGTGTACCTAGAATTGTACTCTTTAAGTACACATCAAGATTCAATCACCATATCACATGGGTGTGAGGTTCCCACATGACATGTGATAATTATCTCCACCTAGAAAATCTAGCATTTCAGAATCAGAACAACACATTGTTTGTTCTTCCAATCTATACAATGTGTAGTCAGGATCTTCATAGAAACTCAGGATCTCAATTAATTTTTCTATATCTTTTTTCTTTATGTCATATTTAGCTATCATACTACTTGAAAATGGTGGTATATGCCCTCGGTGATTGCTTCTAGACCTCTGTTGGCTGAAAATTGAAATCTTATCTTTTCTGGTGGTCTGTTGTGCTTTCCCCATACCTCACATTACTACTACTTAGTTCCAAATCCCAAATCCACATGAATCATCATGTGTATCCTTTAATGTAGCTAATTATATCCACAAATCTCCAATCCATTCATCATACATAAATCATCCATGAATCTGAGGGTTTGATCACAATCAAACCCATCCAGAAAAGTTTACGTGTGATATTATAGGCCTATGGTGAAAAAAACGAAATATATGGTAAATAATGATAAAAAAGTGTGAAAAACATCAATGTAAAAGAGTTCTTAAACAATAATTTTGAGGCTGTGAAACCGGTTTCATATCATGGAATAAGAAAATATAATAAATTTAATACCAATTATCCATCAATGAAGAACATGTTATGGGTTTGAAAACTCATAATCAAAATAATATTAAAATATATGCTTCAAATATTTAATAAAAAGAGGAAAACCCTATAATTGAAGATAAATACCTCGATATTGGATCATTTGTCAGTGAAGAACTCATTAATTAGTAATATGAAAGATCCACTACACTCGTTGTCTATTAAACCTCCTCGATTTGGCCACTACTCGTCATCAGACCTTGAACCACAAATGAAAAATTATGAAACTACCACTCAATAGGGTTATACAACTAACCCAATCAATTTTCTATAAAAACTTATTTATAGAGGAAAAATTGTTTTTTCAATGAATAAATTAGATCAATCAATTAATAAACCAGCTATTGCCTGCCACATCTAAATGTTAAATGTTGAGCAACATTAGGTCATGTCTTGGGTAAACCATCTGCATAGGATTTAGTTTTGGTCAATGATTTTTGATCAGGGGATCCTTTCCGGTGATATTCAATTATTTCTAAAGAAATGTGTATATATGATATAAAATATACTAAATATTTTTATAAAATTTATTTTGAGAAAACTATGCCTCAAAATTTCAAGACATCTTAGTGTATATATCTAAAAATATATCTTAATAAATTTCAATTTCATACATAGTAAAATTACATTCTTTACACAGCTCAAAATTATAATTATTTATGTTTGGTTTTCAAGTATTGGAAGATATGAAATCAAATGAAGGAAATGTTTAAATTGAAAAGATAAAATTAGGTGAATTCAATTTCAAACTAATTCATATAAAATATTATATCATCCAAAAGGATTTAAAAATTCATTTGAGTGGAGTCAAGACTAAATAAAGGGATAACGTTGAATGGGAAAATATGGATAGAAAATCGTTCATATTAGTTATGATTCCACAAGAATGGAATGTGGACGTCAATATCTAGGAGAAGAATACAACAGAGGAGAATATAGATACCCTATAATATATTTACAGGAAACAAACAATGTGAAAAAATGTTTTCCTAATGCGATTACTATTTTCCATAAGTTTATCGAAAGGAAGACTGGTACCAAATCATGTTATGGATTTCAAAATGATCATGAATAAACTCAATGTTGTAAAATTGTTATCCCAACTAGGTTAAATACCATTAGAGTTGGTGTATGAGGATAGAGATATTAAGATAACTATATATTCACATCATGTTTTGTTATTAGAAAAAAACTCACTTCTAACTTTTTTTCATTGAATAATGTGAATGGAAACTAAAACAAGCAGAAGACACATAAAATTAACTTGGTTTACCCTCAATAGACTATGGCCAATAATCATAAAAAAAGAAATGTGTCAATATAACAAACATATTAATTCTCACTACTATTACAAATTTTGAATTGGACTCACTATCCCTCCTGGTTTACAACCATTGACAATGTGAAAGGCCGCTGCTCTCTCTCAGAAGTGAACACATTTTTCCGCTACTCAACTCTTCTAAAAATTAGTTTTGAGTTGATTAAAACTCATGTGTGTATTTATGCTCTTGTTTAATCAAATATATGACAATCACCTTTGAATGAGGATTCTCTACAAGACCCCTCTATGAGTCCTTTTCATGAGTCCTCCATCAGATCATGTGCATCACATGATTCCACCACGAGACTATATTCTATTCATACAGATTTCATGAATTTGATCGGTATTCCTAGGACCAGTGAATTAAACATTTGCAAGGCCCTTTTGCAAGATGTGATTTAGTTTAAGTGGATCATGATATATCATTCAGATCACATCGGTCGTGTGACCTTTTTCAGATCAAATGGATTAGGAAAACCTTACTCAGATCATGCTGATCCCAATACCCAATTCATTTCATGATGATCATGTGATATCAACATGTATTACTATGTTAAAAAACACCTAGAACATACTTCACTTTGTGATACTTCTTCCCAAGATCATTTTTCTAGACTTTCTACAGATTATTTGGATTGGAAGACTCCAGGGCTATATTTTGATCAAGTCATGATAAGAATGTTTTCCTCAAACAAACTACTTATGAAAAAATCTTTTATTATTAAGGATTAGTTATTAGGTATTTATATGTATAAATCTACTTACTTATCTCTACAAATTATGGTTATCAATTTGTTACACTTCCTTGTCAATCGACATCACACACTTCATGTGATCACTTCACATGATCACCAACTACATGTCACAAGTTATTTATGTGATCATTGACATTGACGTCATGTGCTTCATGCTATCACATCATGAGATCTAAAGATAATATTTCAGCCTATGTAATTTTATTTTGACGCTTCAGATGATCGCATCATGAGATGAAATGAGAATCATAAAAAGTTAAGAAAAGTGTTTATAAGGGATTCACAAGATCCCCTCATGAGATAAAAATAAAATGATGCAGCGAAAATATTTTGAATGACTATATGATATCTCGATCATTCATTGCATCTTTTTCTCCATCCACTTCCCATGATCCCTGAACGAGATGCATTCTCAATCAAAGGATATATTTTGGTGATTTTCATGATCCCTTCATACAATTATCTAGAAATTATGTGATTTATTTAGGTACATTTTATGAAATTAAAGTGATGAATACTAATATTCACACTTTGTGTGATCAGTTCTGAAATTTAGGCTATGTTAGATCATTTCATACATTCATTCCTTATGAGATACGTTCAAAAATTCAATCTATGTGATATCAGTTCGAATATTCAACATCTAGGAGAACAATTTATAACTCCATGACCAAAGAGATTATTTCCAACATCAACTCTTCATTAGATAATTTTTTACATTTATGCACTACAAGATCATTTTAAATAGTCACACTCCATGAGACTATTTTAGATATTTTCATTCTGTGAGATGAGTTTAAACATTCTAACTCACACTTTACGCCTCCTTAGAAAACAAGCCATTCTCAAAAACCTCAAAACTTTTTAACAATAATAATCAACCCAAAATTACCATCATGATTTATTTCTTTCCAACAATATCCCCCATTATATTTTTTTATAACAATTGTATTATTGAAGAACCAACATGTTGATATGTCATGTGCATGTGAAACCACTCTCCTTCAACAACACCAGATAGTGATCAAGGACGCCCCCCCCCCAAATGTACTCGAAGCCCAAATTATTCAACCTTAGTGTGATAAACAACAATATCATGAAAATTTATTTTATAAATCCCTTATTTCTCAAACCTACTTGAAAAAACTTCTCAACAACCAAAGAAAGAACACGATCAACCTTTGAGATCACTTCGTAACCCACACATGTAAACTACATGCATTATGAATCCAAATTAAACTACTATAAATGATTACTCTTTATTATTGGACCATTTTTATCATCGTCAGATTCCAAAATAACTATTTTTTCTTCTCCCTCTATCAGCTTCTCTCCCAGTCTTGATTAAGACATTTTATGCCCCTTTCTCAATGAACCTGAAGGTAACTCATTTTTAGTCTGAAACATGATATAGAACATATATTATTATATAGGGTAAAATATACAATAAATAAAGGAGAAGGGTGCCACACATACACATATTTTATGTTTGGGTACATGATAAAACTCTAATATCTATTTCATTCCATTAAAATTAATCTCTCGGTAAGTACTTCGTCCAGATTTTTGCAACCTGTAATTCTGTAAGAAAATACTCCAAATACACAAGCTCATTATCTACTTTATATTTGAAAATTTTATATTTGATTTAAATTTTATTTTTCCTTGAGTTATGTACTAGATGTTTGATAAGATTTATAGAACAAGATTTATAAAAATGAATTTCAATTGGAGACTTCACTTCAACTCCCATATTTATGAGTTACAGCTTCATCCATAGTAACTACTTGCCTGATTGAGTAATGTCAATATATTTTTCATTTGTTTTGGTGAAATAATGAAAATATTTTATCTTTCTTAGCCATGAAATAAATAATCTACCAAGTTTAAATGATCCATCTATTGTTAAATTCCAATCATCTTATGAATTATCCCAATCGGAAAATGCAAATCTCAATGACCCTTGATGAGATTTAATATTATTCCAAAACCCATTGTGCCTTTAATATACCAAAGTATTTTTTTATCAAGTATGTTAAATTATTTAAGAGTAAACTAATACAGTATCACCTGTAATGTGAAAAAAACAATTGGTTAATGTCACTGTTAAGTATAACATACTTCCATTGATCTATCGTTATAAAATGATTTTGACTACTTTTCCTAAAATATCCCTTGACAATTTCATCAATTTAGAAACTAGAGTTATCAATTATTTGGAATTTTACTCTACAAATATTATCATAAAACCTAGGAATATTTTTATACAGAAATAAATTCCCCATATCTTATTGGTTTTACCTATAAAATAATACATAACATTATTTCATTAATCAATGAAATATTGAACTCACATTTCATTAATTCAATAAACTATTTGTATTGTAATTCATTTGATACACTGATGATCATATCATTGAAATATAAAATCACTATAATCCTTTGAATACTCTTGTTATTAACATAGATATTATAATAAACTCTAAAAAACTGAAAACTAGGATTCATCAGATACTGATCAAGTCACAAATACCATTCTCCCAGTACCTCCATTAACCCATATATGTATTCTTTAATGTAAATTTTTTTCTCATATTAATTAGTGATAAAACCAAATGGCTATTAAATATGATATTCTTCTTCTAAAACCCCATTTATAAATGTTTAATTGACATCAATCTGGAAAACATTGAATTTTATTTTCACTAATATGGCCAATATAATCGAATTGTCTCTAGCCATGAAATAGGTGAAAATATTTCATCAATATAAATACCATATATATCAGTTTATTTCTAACACAACAATAATTATTTTTTTATAATTATTGTTCCATATTCATTAATATTATTACACAAACCCCATTTGGTCCCAATGAAATTCTTCTATATTGGCCTCGAAACAATCTCACATGTCATATTCCTTTCTATATGGTGGAGTTATTCATTAATTTCCTTAACCAAAATATCATCTCTTGAAGTTTATTATGAACACATTGGATCTTCATATGGTAATAAATAATCTTCAAATTGATTCTTCATCCTCCTCATCTCCACTAGATTTATCTGGTCTCTGATGATATGTTTCATATCAATTTAGAATTGTCTTTTTTATTTCATTACAATTTCATTCAGGCCATCATCTAAATCTTTTTCTGAATATTCTTCAGGTATTTTCATTTCCCCTAAATTTTTCACTTCTTCATCACTATCCTCTTGGTAATACTCATGGATTTTTGAGATATTATTCACATTTTCCACCAAAACAACATAATTTCTATCCATTAATTTTCCCAATCTCTTATTGATGAATCAATATGCTCTTCTTTTTCTGAGTTACTAAGAAATATCCCTACAACACCATGGGATTCAAACTTCCAATATTTATTCATTTTGGAATAAAACAGTTTATGTAAAAAATGTGAAATTATTTCAATTTTTTCTTCTTTCAATGCCATATTTTGTAAAGATTGTTTTCTTCCTTTGGACACAACAAGGCTCTGTTATAAATGAAAACATATATCAATACAACTTATTTCAAAAACATCTATAAATAATACTTCTAAATAAGACGCATTCTTCACATGTTGTTCATAATGTGATTTTTTCTATCAAACAATCCATTTTTATGTGTATTTATTAATACTAAATCACTGTTATTTATCTCATGTTTCTCAATATATTCCTCACCTTGTAAATTTGTAAACTATTCCCCATTAATAGTATAGAACATCCAAAACATTAAATGTAGAATAATTTAAATTTATATTTAATAATATGTTATGCAAATAAATACCTTGGACTTTTGTGTAATATTTAAAACCCAATCCATTATTCTATAATTATTTATTGAAAGGACATATCATCTCCTTCCATCAATATATCTTAGTGATAGAGGTCCCCATACATCAATAAGCACTTGTTCAATAACTTTTGTTGGCCTTTGATCTCTTTTTTCAAAAAAAAATCAACCAATACATGACTTACCTAATTACATTTTTAGATGTGAGGAGATATCCAAAATAAATATAAAAATCATAAGTAATCCACAATAATGATATCTTTTAGATTTTCAAATTCCATTAACACAATAGAGGCTGGTAATAATATGTTACCTAGTATTCATCTTAAAGTAGGTTCATTTGTGTTTGAATTTTGTGTTTCATGTAAACCATTGGTTTCCTATTGGTTTATGGTTTATTATGTACTAGGAATCATTCACAATGTTTTTCTGAAAGATGATACATATTTATAATTATTTATAAATAGATACGTAAACATCCAAATGGAGAAGATTTTAATACTATAATTTAAGGAAGTGAGAAAAAATCTATATATGTGAAATAGTATCATTTTTTGGGTTTGATGGATGATGTATGCAATAACACTACCATTTATAAGAGAGTATTAAAAGTCACACAAGGGTCAATGATTGTGGAATGATAAATAATTTATGTAACACTTACCTTATAAAGAATTAATATAGTGGTATAGTAGATGAAATTTCAACGTCAGATGATTTTGGGGGTATTAATTACATGTTAGGTCATATAAATAAGAAAAAAAATGAATACTCTAGCAGGTAAATTCATAATAATACATAATTAAACAAATATTATAACTTGTGAGGTGTGTGTTTTGGGAAAACAAAATCTGGATTCAATCAATTTGTATGATTGGAAGCCCATATGTTGAAGCTAAAATGAATCCACTCACATGTATGGGGGTCATACCCTATTTAGTATCATGGAGGATCTATTTACTTAATTATAATCATCATTCATCTAAAAATTAAATTACAAGTGTATTTAATTTTTTATAAGACTAATGTTTTCAGTGATTTTATGTAGGGAAAATCCATGGTATAAAGTGCATATGGCTAAAAGTTAAAGTGTATTAGATTAGGAAGAGGTAGATAATATAGTGGTAAAAACATTAATAATTTATATCAAAATAAATGTATCATTATATAAAGTATCTTAATCAAAACACCATAGTAAAATAGTGTGGTAGAGATTGTGAACCAATATTTAACTATGAAGGAATGATGCTTGTGGGTGCACTCTGGAATTCCCCAATCCATTTGTGCATAAGAAATAATTATATATTAATATTTAGTAAATATAATTCCAAAATCTATAGTGGGACAATTTTTACTGGGCTATGGTTTAGTTAGCTACCAAGTGTTGTTCTCCTTAAAGTATTCAGAAGTTTGGCATATATTCATACAAATTCCAAGGACTAAGATGAATGTGAATCCATGTCCATGGTGTGTATCCTTATAGGATATGGGAATAAATAATTAGGTTTTATAAAATTATATGATGATAAGATCCAAGTTATCATGTGTATATATTTTATCTTAAATTATAAGATCATATGGAAGGATATGAACTATGTTGAATTAGAAGTTAAAGAAAATAAGATAAAAATTGAAGTTCATGTTGATCTATATGGAGACACCAAAATAACACATGTTTCAGTGACATAATATTTCAACTTAGATTCAATAGAACATATAATTATAGAATAAATACCAAAATGATCATGTTATAATGAATCCCATGTTAAATCTCTAAAAGTAGAGAAATCATAATTTGGTGCATCGAAGGTTAGGGAACCAAAAAATACAGCACTTGTAGCAGATGAATATATTATTGATTTGATAATATATTATTGAGTCAAGTGTCTATTACAATGATATGTATGTGATTGGAATTTATTTATTCTAATAGATTCAAAAATTCATAAATTATTGGAGGAAATTGAAACACTCAGTGACTCGAGATAGTGGGAGTCAGTAAAAAAAGAGCAAACGAATTCCTTAAAAATCAATGGAACATTAAAGATGACTAAACTACCATAGGTTAATCAACCACAGAAGAAAAATGAATATTAAATTTTTAGTAATTAACAAATGGAAGAAGAAAATATAAATCATGTATGATTTTTAAAAAATTCCAACAACATTATAGAATCACTTTAACCAGTAGTTAAGTATACTACCATTGGAACTGTACTAATTTTAGATTATTCTAATGATATATGCTTCGATAAAATGAGTTTAAAGACTAAAAATCTTCATTGTTAAATTGAGAAAGATATATATATAAATTATATAATTGGTTTTAAATAACATTGGAATGAGGAAATTAGTTTTAATTTTATTAAAAGTGATTATAGATTGAAATAGACCCCTCGATAGTGGAACCAAAATTTTGAAGCTTTCATGTTAGATGAAGGATTCAGATTGTGTGACTCTAGTATTTAATTATTTTAGTAATTGTCGAATGATGGACCATCCATCATACTCCCATTATATGGGTATGATATGTTTTCTATAAATTTGGATGTCTAATGGATTAAGAGATGGAATTTTATGTTCTCTAAAATGGTCAAAATTAAGTAAAGCATCGTGGAAATGATAAGAAAAAATCTAGGACTAGGATATAGAGGGATACGAAAATATTATACAATAATGTTATTTTATAATGACTGCATCAAAAATATAATTAAAAAATTAAGAATGATCATATTTATGATGATTTTGATACACCTTATTGGAATCATCCCTTTATCCAATTCATAAGAACAAGCAATGGAAGATGGGTCTCAATACATGGTTAGAGTGATATTTGCATCAGCTTTCTTGAGCTTTATACAAGTTATTATTTTTACAAAGATGTATATTTTCATTACAATGGGAGATATAATTTTTTATATTTCAAACCTTTGTAGAGAGAATTGGGAATCCATGAATTTGATTATTAGATATTTAATGGGATTGGAAGATATAATGTTGTGCTTTAGGGGATTTCATCCCTTATAGGGATTCATTGATGTGTATTTTTATGAGGTTTTATACACCCCAAATAGAACAACATTATTTATACTTACCATTAACAAAATAATTATTATTAGAATATCTTCATAGTAGCTGGTGGATACTTTATATATAACAAAAGTATAGTATTTGGTGTATATGGAATAGATAATGAATATAGACCAATTAATACACTTCCAAATGTATCTTGGAAATGGTTGGGAATGAGGAGTGTTATTTTGTGATAGTCAAAGTGTAATTAACATTTCTTGGAATGAGGTGATTCATATAAAAATATAGAACATTAAACTAAAATTACATTTCATCTTTCAATTATTTAAATATAATGTATTAGTGATTTGGAAGATAGTTGTGAAGAATAATCAAGAAAACATTCTCGGGACGGGAAAGGCCCAATAAGATCTATAAAAACATTATGCCTCAATTAGACATGGGTAAACAGAAGATGATAGAGAACTATATCTGCATGATGAAGAATGTTGTGTTTTTTATAAGTGTCATAGGATGTCAAATATATCCATGTACTAGTATTAAAGTCTTATATATTTTTATAAAGACTTCTTCAGTTTACTATAATGATGGACTATAGTAGATCCTTCATTCTTTTTATGGTAGTAGTAGAAATCGACATCATCATACTAGAAATTTTGTCCATAAGATAGTGTTATTCCAATGGGTTAAGAAATATCATCTATATTCAGAAATAGTTGGTATATTTTTTGTGACACTCATTTGGTCAATGGAATTCATTAGTTGTGTTTTTATTTAAATATGTTTTTACTCTTAGAGTTCTTGAGAACCATGGGTTAGAAACCATGATTCTTGGCATAAAACACACTAGATCAGAGTTGGGTGCATGGTTTTCATAATCGTGCAACTAACTATGTAAGGGTATTGTTTTGGGAACTATGATATTTTTCATGATTTTATAATGGTTTTTCCTAACCATGTAATTTTTATAAGTAATTGTGTTACTTTTTTAAGGATACAATGGCTCCTACATAGTTGGTGCATAGTTTTCTTAACCATGTGTCCAAATAATGTCGTCTATCTTGGTAATTAAAATTTAGGTTCCCCCATTTTATGTTTAAAAATTTCATTCCCCTTGACCCCTTCTCCCCCCACAATCATGGCTAGCCCTCTCATGTGGCTTAAGAGTTTCTACTCTGGGTTTTTTATTGGATTCCCCTTGTTTCCATGGGGTTTGTATTTTGTTATGCACTTTTATTAATTATTTCTATTCATATTTCCCAATAATCCCATGTTATTCTATTTTAGTGGATGATTAAATCCCTATAATTTCCCTATTTCCATATCTAGGGATTTTAATTGAGCATACAGTTTTTTTGTCTTTTGTGGTTTAGGTTTGAGAGGACCTTTCCTTCTCAAATCTAGTTGATGTAATCAAAATTGAAATGATTAGGAATTATTTTGAGATAATTCTCTCTATTTAAGGGTGTTTTCCATGACTAACAAATAATTTACTATTATCTTTTGTTTTTATATATATAATTGATTTTAAATTAATTTATTATTGATTATTTAACCTTGTTGGATGTGATGCCTAGATTATTCATGAAATTTGATGATTTAATGAGAGTTTTCAAATGGATGTGGATTTAATGCACTCCATGTGAATTTTAAAATAGGTCAAATATGTTCAGTGATTTTAAATTCGGTTTTTAAGGGATTTAAAATTGTTCATGAATGGTTTTTAATTGTTTAAATTTCATGGGAATAACTGGTTTAGGAAATTGGGTTTTTAATGGGTCACGTGATGGGAACTCGTTCTGAATATAAATTGTATTTATAATGTTTTATTTTGAAAAAGGGTTTTCTTTTAAAGAAGGAATTATATTTTGAATTTGAATGCTTTTCCATGAGTAAGGTGTTGTTTTAAAATGAGTAATTTTGTTTAAAAAAATTACTTTTTAATGGATTTTTGGTATTTGAATATATGGATGTTTTTTTTGAATTTTTTCTTTGAGTATAACAAGGGAGACCACTAGTGTGTTATAGTGAGTTAGGCATTGGACCTCCGCTTAATTAATGGGATATATAGGGTTTTTCCAAGGTTTTGAGAGAACATTTTGTTGGAAGACAAAGGGACTTTCTGTAATGTTTTCCAATGGACTAGTAGATGCTTTAAGGAGGAAAACCAAGGGAGATTCTAATGTGTTGACCATGTGACCAAGAGAGCTATTAAGAGTTGAGCCTAATGAAAACCATTAGATATCCCAATATTTTTATACATCTTTATTTATCTATTAAACCTTATTTTCAAGTAATTCACACCAAACCCTGTTGTTCTGAACCCATAGTGCACATTACATATGCTTGGTTGATATTATATGATTTATTCATGACATTAGTTTGATGTTTGGTTATGTTATTCCTTGTAATAATTCCCTTACTATAATTATTTGGAAATATAATGATTTTATTAGTGACTTTATGGTTAAAAGATATTTTTCTATAATTTATTTCACTCATGGTTATTGTTATCTTCCATTTTCTACTTATGTAATGATATTTGTATTTATCCTCATGTTCATCCTTTGTTTGGGTACATTGAGTATTTTTTTTTCAAATGGATTTATTTTACCCCATTATTTCCTTGTTTAACATTATTTTGCAAAAGGTATCTTTTTTTTGAGAAAAAAAATAGATTTATGATGTATTTTTTCAGCTGAACTTGTTTGAAAATTTATATTGGTTTTGAAAAGTCACATTCAAACTAGAATTATTAGTTTAATAAATAAAATCTATATGTATATTTGTGGGAGTATCTTACGGATATTTGTTCCTTGAACCCATTATGTTCCTCTGGGAGTACTCATACTCAATTTTTAAGGACACACTTAAGTTAATGGGAACCATATTCAAATCTTGATTTCTTTTGTCTCTTGGTTGTTATATTGGATGAGATGTAGTCTCACAAAGTTTATATCATGATGATCTATTTCTGAGTTTTTGTTCATTGTGATGTTATGTATTATACCTTAGGGTTAATTTTACCTTCTTTTAGAATTTTTATTTTATAACTGATGGATATCATATATATATATCTATTTATGATTATTTAGGTGGATGTTTTTTGATATCTGATTGTATCATTATTTCATTTAATCAGTTTCATATTTTCTCTGCTAATTCAATTTATTTTGATTCATGACCATCTAATTCATTATCGGTTCATTATTATTATCCAAGTGAGAAACTATTCCCAAAAGGGTAGCTGTGGTTCCCTGGTTCTTGTATACATTAAATATAAATTGGTAATGGGCTTGAAGTCTTGTGGCAGAGTATCATGGGAGATAGGTCGGGTCAACCTGAACAATTTATTACAAAATGGTTTAAAATTACTCTATATTGTTATTTGTGTAAATTATAGGGAGTTTCTAGACTATGATCATTATATGGACTTTGGTGGAGTGTGCGGGAAAGGGTACAGTAAGATCTTTGTCACATTGAATCTAAAGTTTTTATGGGTGTGTCAGGGTTGAGTCTTAATCTTGAGATCAAATTTGGATATTTTTTAAGGATTTTGATGTGATTTGATGATTTTTTGATCCCCAATTGAGTGTATCAATGATTTTTTGGGTTGGTATTGAGTTTATATGGTGGAAGTGGTGGATAGATTAGGGTTCCACAGTTATCACACATGGTTTGGTAAATCTTGTGGGTCCTATGTGGAAGGGATATGAAACCATGTTAGTGCATGTTCCATGATTGGTTTTTTCCCATTGGTAAATTATGTTTTGAATTGGAAGGTGGATTTTTAAATATAATAGAGTAATTCCACTGGGTTATTTTGTTTTGGAAACCATTTTGTGTTCATATGGGAATAATATTTTTTTTAATAAAAACCACAACTTGTTTTTTTTAAATGAGACCTAAGAAAACAATCTGGGAAAAATATAAGATCACTTGGTGTAATTTTGTAATGTAATTTAACTATAAAAAGGTATTTTTTATGAATTAGTTAATGAGATTTTTTCCGTTAATGTGGTTTATTTCAAAAAGCAGTTTTGAATGTATTTTTTGGAGGAAAAAGGGGCTTTGATGATTAGGGGTTTTTAGTTCTATTTTAATGTCCATGAAATTTTATAAATATTTTTGGCGTTGAGAAAAATGAAAATTGTTTTTAATAGAGTGTAAGATTTTATTTTTCAAAAAATTCATTTATTTTTGTAAAAAAAATAATTGGATTGGACATTCATTTAAATTATTTTGAAACTAGTGGGTCTCAGTATCGGGTTTCCATTAAATAGCTGAGTTTACAAATTATATTCTAAAATAAATTAGAAAATTGGTTTACAAAATATGTTTTGAAATGTGTTCTTTGAAGTGTTAACTTGGTTATGTGGCCACATGTTAGGTTTGATGAGAATGGGAAGTTAGGATCACGCCTTCTGTTATTTTCAAAGTTCTTCCATAATGTTCTTTACCTATGTTAAGATGTTGTTTCTTAGATTTTACAATTAATGATTTCATTAAAATTTTATAGTTTACCATTTCTATACTTAACACCACCAATACTCAAAATTTATTTGGATGATAGTATCAAGATTTTTGGGTCACCCATCGTTGTAGGTGAGAAATTATTATCTATGTTTTCATTGAATCTAGGTTAGGTTTTTTTTCATTCCTTTAAGTGATCAGTACTTTTAAATTGTATGAATATTAATTTTTAATCCATGTGCGATGGGTTGTTTGGATTTTAAATGTTATGAAGGTGGATATTCTCTTAGAGAATGATTTTTAAATAGAATATGAAGAGAATATTGAAATGAATATTAGTTATAAGTATTAAAAGCATATTTAAAATGTCATGTATTTTTGGAATTGTTAGGAAAATAATTTTTTTTAAATATGTTATTTTTTGAAATATGTAGAGCAAAGTTGGGAAATGTAGTGATTTTATGGGGGTTTTTGTATTCCTGTTGAGATATTTAAATGAAATTTTTTTTGTTCCTAGAATTATCCTTTCAATATTTTTGGGAAATTTTCATTGGGAGATGTTTATCGAATGAATTTTAACCGATCACTTTTAAAGAATGGTTTAGAGTGGTACTTAAAACCATTGATAATAAAAATGGATATTAATGTATCTTGATAAATTCTCATTAAAAACACCTAGTAATTTCCTAAATGTAGTGGGTGAGTGTAAGACCCTCTTGAGTACTAGGATGTCTCCTATGACACATTGTTATCCTTTTTATGATGTTTTAGTGTATTTGGGTGGTCTTGATTATCTATATCTCTTTTTTCTAGATGTTTATTGTAGCTTTTTTCTAAATAAACCTTTAGAATTTATTTATCTATTATAGGTTCCATGTTTTTTTTCCTTATGTGATTTGTGTTTTAAATCATTTTAAAATTGTGTTCTATAAATTTTTAGGAAATATGATTTAATTGTGTTGTGATTTAAAAAGAGTATTTTAGTAATAATTTTCAAAGAGATTAAGAAGGATTTTGGGTCTAAAATGGGTTTTAACAAAAAGGACTTCCTTTTATGTCTTCATGTGTTTGTAAACTAGGTTTGGTCTTCAACACTCTTTATGGAAGAAAAAGAAGGTGGAGTTTTTTATAAAATGGGTTGAGGCCTAATAAATGTCATTTTATATATGATTCATTTCATTTAATACAAATGATATCATTAATTGTGAAATGATCATCTGTTATTTGGATTCAAAATTCTTTTAGTTTGAATTATTTCTAACTATATTTTGTGATGCCTTGTTTTTGTGATCATATGTTTGCGCCTCATTATTTTGGTTTCCATATTCTAGTGTTTTTCTGTTCCATGGTCATTTTAATTTTAGTTTCCAATTGAGATAGCTATGACTGAACTTAGGTGTATTGATTTAGTAATTAAGATTGAATTTCCCTTTGGCATGATTAGAACTTATATGTTCTGGATTTGTAGGCTTCTTTTGTGTGAAGGTGATCCTAGTAAAGTTATAAATTTACCCACTAAGTATGGTTACCCAGTTCAAGAGCCCATGTTTGTTCTCATTGTGGAATTCTTGTGATTTTTCCTATGTCAAGTTATTAGGGTTATTATTGAGTGTGCCTCAACCATCTAGACATTAAGATCCTTGAAGATGTTTTTCCTTTAAGGAATAAAGAATCAATTCCTTTATTTTTTTATGTTTTCCATATAACATCAAAGTGGTGTTTTCTAATAATGTTTGTCTTTATTTGAGGTGAATTTTCATTTTTTTCACCATTTATAGAATTTATAAATTATGGGGAGGCCTATTCTCGGTCTAATTTTTCCTTTGGATATATTCACTGATTGTTGGTCCATTTTTTTTAAATACATCCTTTAGTTATACATAATTCACTGTTAACTATAGAGGAATTTTTGAACTTCATAAAATTCTTTCTAAGGAATTGGCTATTGGTTTGTAATCTAGCACTCCTTATTCAATAGGGTGTGAGTTTTGAATCATTTTTTACGTAAATCGTGAAAATATAATTTCTAGGGGATGGAAGTGGAATAGATGGGAGGTTCAAACCCCTTTTGGGATACTAGTATACCTTAGCTGGGTTTCATTTATGCATATTTTCATAATTTGAGTTACGAGGTTTCGGGGGATGAAAACCGTGTTTTTTTTGTAAAATCTACCTTGGTGTATATTTTTCAAAAAATTGGGTTAACCACATGAATAATGGTTCAAGGGATAGGTTTTGGGGAAAATCATATTTTTCATTATTTGGGCTTGGATTTAAAAACATTGTAAGTTTAGTAATAACTGTATGGATTTATTTGGTGATAGTAGCACCTGAATGGTTGGCACACAGTTTTCAAATCCTTGTGGTTTGTATAGGTCATTAAATGTTTGGGTTTTTCTCTTATTTCCCATGACTTGTTTAAATTATCTTCGACCCTTCTTTCTCCCTCATAACATGCATCCAACTCTTTTTTGGGAGATCCTCCAATTGTTTCTTGGATTCCCCCCTTTTTATTTGTGTTTTGTCTTGAGGTAATCCTTTTTCTTAAGTATTTCTCTTCCTCTTCTAATATTATCCCCCTTAATTCCATTTTACTGTAAGATTAAAACACTATCAACCCCCATGGGTGAATTAATAGTTGTTAATAGAGGTTTATGTAAATTTATTTTTTGAGGTGTTTGTGGACCTTTCCTTATCAAATATACAAGTTTTTATCAAATGTAAATTTTTTTAAAATGTCTTTCAGGTCAGTGTCTCAATTTATGGGTGGTTTCCATGAATAACCTCTAAAATATTATCTACTGTGGTTTTTTTATGAATTTTCCTTTACTTTTTTTTTGATTCATTCTTTAACCATGTGTGATTTGATTCAAGGTAAATGTTCGAAATTTGATTCTTTAAGGTTGTTTTTATAAGAGATGATTCTTTAATTCACACCATGTTTTTGTTAAAATGGTTCAAAAGGGTTTATTGATTTCAAATTGTATTTTGAGAATGTTTTCAAAGAGATTATTCATCGTGTTAAATTCAAGACATATTATGCAAATAAATGGTTTATGAATTTTTTTGAATGAACCACGTGGTGGGATCTTTTAATGGATTTCAATATATTTTAATGTGGGGTTTTCAAAAAGGGTTTTCCCTTGAGTAAGGCATTATATTTCGAAGGGAAATATTTTACATTGAGGAAAGTTTTATTTTAAAGGGAAATGTAAGTTTATTATATGGTATATTTAAATAGATTTTGTATGTTGTGTCATGTGGATGTTTTGGGTGTTTGACATTGAGTAACACATGGGAGAACTTGGGTGTGTGTATGGTGAAATTGGAATTAAGACATTATATTATTTCATAGACTGGATTGGGATCATTGTTCAAGGGACTAAGGGATCCGTTGGGAATAAGATTGAGGGGGCCTCTATAATTTTTCCCCAAGGACCAAGAGAGAATTTAAGAGGATGACTAAGAGAGATTCTAATGTGCCGACCAAGTGACCTAGGGATATCTTTGGAGTTGGACCTCAACCCATATGGTTAGAGACCACATTTCACATTACTATTCCATTGTTGATTTTATATGATTTTTTTATGATATTAGTTCCATTTGTGGTTTTGTCATGACCTGTCCGCCGGGGCCCGTGAAATGACCACCCCAACCCCGCATCCTGATGGCCAGGGACTGGCGACTAGCCATGAAGGAATTATCCTGCAAGTGAGAGGCATTTTACTATGTAGCTTTATGCACTCACACACCCACATCTCCAACATAGAAAGATGAAAAGTAAACAAGCATGCCACTAAAACAACTAATTGAGCATAATAGTAAAAAACTATAAGTAAATGAGCCAGAATACAAGCCCATACAATAAAAGAAAAAATTACTGAAGACCATTAGTTGTAAAATCTACCTAAATGGATGTGAATGGGGTTCCACCTAAATACATAGATGTACATCTCATCTATCTGATATGACTAGGCACCACCTAGTCCAGGACCACTAAGGACTGTATCAAAGTGTTTTTCATCTATACAGGAAATGAAACGTGCATGCAGAGATCTTTCAGGGGTGACTAACACAATACTCATATAGGACCCCAAAACCCAAAGGATATACCACAATGGAAAGTACACACAATTATATTCATCTCATGCAAGTATAATCTAAAGAAAGAAAATTAAGACTAATGGTCATAACACTTAACTCCTTGTATAGCTAAAGAACTCACCCCTAATGAATTCTTAGGTATTTTAGGTAACCAATACCTAATAATCACATACGCAAGGTCACCTAGACCCACTTGTCTTATTCTTCTTGTCATATCCAATCACATGATCCCTACTCATAGAGAGAATCATTATGGGAGATTCTACTCCTCAAGCCCTTAGTCATATCTCAACATCCACTAAATCCACTTAGTGTATACCAAAAGGACCTCCTCATCACGAGGGTCTCTAACCATAAATGTCTCATCAATCTATTGTTCAGTTTGAATGTTATGACTCTTTTTGTGAAAAGAGTTTGGTCCCAGCCCGACCCAACCTGACTCGATTCAAACTGGTCCAACCTAGCCCAACGGATAGGAAAATTTAGGCCTACTATATCTGTCCCATTGGGCTAAGGATTCAACCCGCTAGACCGCCCAGCTTCTGGTTACCCTTTATCTGTACCGGCCTGCACTAACCTAGTGGTTTCTGTCTAGCTGAGCTACCACGCAGAACGGTTCCACCTTTGGTCTGGCTAGTATCGGAACACTTTTTCTTTCTTTCCAAGATCTGGGAGGCACTACATCCACTCCACATCACACGGTCAGTTGGCTCCCAGATACCTCATTCCATCGCACCACCGCACCTCGATCACGGGTCTTCCGGCCTAACGTGGTGCCCCACTAGTGACATTGTACCACACCAACATGGCCCTCATGGTCGTTGCCTCTATCACATTCTACATGCGACCACCTCCAACCAATGTTGGCACTGTTACTGTTGGGTTCTTCTGGGGGCCACTGGACTCACTTCGGTGGTCCATTTTCGGATCTAGAAACTCGATTGCGATCCATAGGTCACCTCCTCCACAACTGTGTTCTCCAAGCTATATCGCCATCGATTTGGGGGTCCAAACACATTCAGAACCTCCCGATAAGAGTCCAACGTGACCACGAGGGTTTGTTGGTGAAGAATGCAAGAGGGGGGGAGATCATAATGAATTCCCCATGCAACGAACATCTGCCTTGTTCGATTCACCATCACTCATTACGTTGGAATAAAAAGGGGAGAAGTTCAAAATATCACTAAAATAATAATCCCTCCTTAATCACACTTGATAATTCCCATTCTGGAATAGTCGACCGATTTGGGGGTCAATCTTTTAGTGGATTGACCGGTGTTCATTGTTTAGAAAAAATAACGGTGAAAGGGATACCACACAAAAATTAAAACCCCATACATAGAAATCGGGATCCATCGGAGGAAATAATTCATTGTTGATGGTGATATATCCACAAGCATCCTCTATTCATCATTGTGGGTGAGATAAATTGAAGAGTTTGGGGAGTTCTTATTTTCATGGGTGATATGTCGTTCTTTTCCATTTGTTACTCGCCAATGCAAGTCCCCCACTGGTTCAATGTAAATCCAAAACCATCTGATGATCCCATATCCATGTTAAGTTATAAATAGATGAAACGTCTTTCATCATTTCTATTATGTTGATTCACCACATCATTATGTTGTTTCATTTATGAGTTGAAAAGGAATTTCTTTTATGGTTCAGTTTCAGTGCCACTAAGATGCCGCAATTATTAAATGAAATATCTAGCTTGACGTTACACTGTAGATAATTTTTAACATAAAATACACTTTCATAAGTTTATTTTATTTTTCTTTAAAACATTAAAAAATTAACTTTCACCCCCAACTAATGCGGATCATGGTTATGTACTTTATTAAGAAATTTCATCATTTCGTATGCAACGATGCCCTCAGATTTTTAATTCAGACGCTTTTTTAGAAGCCCCCAAAACTACACAGGTGTTCTATTTTAAATAAATAAAAATGTTCTAGCATTTATTCCAGGCTTAGAGGGACTCAATATCACGTGCCTTCTCAGTTCTTGGTCATGAAATAATCCCATTTAATTTTCAAAAAAAATTACATAACATTTTCTAGACATTACATTTTCCGCACCTTAAGGCTTTACGTCCTTGAAAGACAAAAGAATGGCTAAGAAAAACAAAGGGGATACTGAGAAAGAATCTGAGCCTCCCAATCCCAATTACTCAACTAGAGATTCTTGTTATACCACCGAATGCGCACAAGATGATTCAACTAGCCATGAAGGACCATCCTATGTCAATCCTCAATCACCACCGGGAACTCCATTAACCTATTCTGATCATCAATGTCCATCTTTCCACAGTCGATGATGTGCGATGAATCATGCACATACCACCTCATCTATGACACATGGAGGACATCATGCACCTAGTTCATTATTGTGGAAGAGCTATGTACTATTCCACCTTTATAACTGTGCTCAGAATCTGGAAAGGGAAGATGAATCTCGAAGAAAACTTACAACCCCAGCCAAATCTCTACAATCCCTGTCAATGTGAGACCAAACAGAACACATGGTCTCCATTCTCAAACTCTAAGGGACATAGTCTCCTATTAGAATAAGATTTTTTTCTACTCGGTGAAGTCGTCATCCACGCCTGGATGATATGCACCTTATCAGTGGAAGAATGTACTAACTCTTGACCCATGAGTGTAGACTCCCCTTGGCCTTTCCATCATAATGATGATATTCATGGTCCCCCATACCATGCCTTGGATGATTCCATACCAATGGTAGAGTGGTATATGTTGTTTTATGTGAATTCTACCAGTAGTAGGTGATCCTTACAACTATGACCGAAGTCCAAGATACAAGCACTAATCATGTCCTCTAAAACCTAGATAGCCCTCTCTATCTGACCATCTTTCTAAGGATGAAATGTTGTACACAACTGCAATTGAGTCTTGAACACCTCATGCAATCCCTTCTAGAGTCAGGATGTCAATCGAGGATCATATTCTGACATTATCAATTAAGTCACCCCATGAATCCGGACTATCTACTAAATGTAGAAGTGTCCCATTCTCTCCACTGAACTCCGCTCCTGTATGGGTAGGATATGTGACAACTTTTTGAGTTGTTCTATGATCACCCAGATAATCTCATTCCCCTAGATGTGTGTGAAAACCCTGTGAGAATGTCCATCAAGTTACAATACCACTTCTAATTCAGCACCTCAAGTGAATTATCCATCATAGCAAGAAATTGATTATCTACCTTTACATTCCGACATGTGAGGAACTGAGAAATGAACTATGCTTCCATGTTTTTCATCCTCATCCACCAGTACTAACATTAGATATCTTGGTACATCTTTTCTAGTCTTGGATGCAAAAAAAAGAGATATGTGTGTTAATATCTTAGAATCTAATCTCACAATACAACTTGTACAACAGTGCTCCCTCTGAAAATGATGATATGATCCCCACCTAACGAATACCCATCACAGGCTTCCCCTATGGATAACTAATCTTGAAGGGTCTCACAGTTGATTTCCCCAATATTTGTCTCCCTAACATGCATTAAGAGTTGGGGAATGATAACCATAGACTGAATATAGGCTACCCCATCTCCATCCATGAAGGATATCTCCATCGTGGCTAATTTATCTAATGCCTAACTCCGCAACTGCAACATGGTTCTCCCGTTGAGCTCTTCTGCTACCATATTTAAGTTCCCAGGAGTATAAACTATCTCAATTTCATAGTCCTAGAGGAACTCTGGCCATCAATGTAACCTCAATTTCAGTTCTATCTTGGAAAAGATATACCTGATAAATTTTTGGTCGACTTAAATAGTAAACCTCTCACCAATTAACAATTTTCTCCACATCTTCAAAGTGAATACTACTACTGGTAGTTAAAGATCATAGGTCGCGTAGTTCTATTCGTGCTGCCTCAACTGTCTCAAACCATATTCAATCACTACTTACACTTACATCATGACCCAACCCAATTAGGTCCATGATTCATTGTAGAACCCTAAATATCAAATTACCTACTATATCAAACACATGATAGGGGCACTCGTTATCTTTTTCCTCAGCTTCATGAAGCTCTAATGGAATTCTCCTACCACATGAAGGGTTTTACCTTACATGTATAATATAACAAGGGTCTTGATACCCTATAAAATTAGATAATGAACCTACGATATTTCCCAACCTTTCCCACTAATCTCCATAACTCAGCAACACTCATAGGTGGATCCTAATAAAGTAGCGCCTCTATCTTCGTTGGATCTATAGAACCCCAAACCCTGAAATGACATTTCCAGCAATGTGGACCTCCTAAATCTGGAACTAACACTTCAAGAGCTTCCCATAAAGATCATGCACTCAGATATTATCTAGGACTATCCACAGGTGTGTGGCGTGCTCCTCCATAGATTCCGAGTACACCACGATTTCATCAATGAAGACCACAATGAATCGGTCAAGGTGGGGATGGAAAATCCTGTTCATGAGTCCCATGAACACTTTTAGGGAATTCTTTTTTCTAAATGGAATCACTAAGATTTCATAGTGTCTATACTGACATCTGAAGACTGTCTTCAGTAGATCCTCATCCCATAAACAAAGCTGATGATAGCCAGACCTGAGGTCTATCTTCAAGAACCAATTTGTTACCTTCAGTTGGCTAAAGTGGTCATCGATTCTCAGCAATGGATATTTTTCCCTTACGGTCACTTGATTCGGGTGCCAATAGTCCACACAAAACCTCAAACTCATGTATGACTTCTTGTTAAATAAAACTGGTGCCACCCAAGGTGAAATATTGGTCTTGAAGAAGCCCTTCTCTGTACGTCATCTAGTTGTACCCTCAACTCACAAAGCTCCATGGAATCCATCCAATATTTTATTGTGGATATCAGTGCCAAATCGAGGGTATAACTCATTGAATAAGTCAGCATGTCTTAGAGGAGGTAATCTCAGAACATCTTCATGAATGATTTCATCGTACTTGTCCACCATTATAGGAAATAGGAGGATCCTCTCCTCCAATCCACTGAGGGTAAGGTGAGTCAACTTGTGTGTGATCAGCTTCACCCTCGTACGATAAATTACCTATGATTTTGTAAACATTACCCTTTCTCCAGTAAATGAAAACAATGTCCCATCTCCACAAACACACAACACTCTATTCCTAAAGTAGTCAATCTGAGCATGGAATGTTGGTAACCAGTCCATACCCAGAATGATGTCTTAAGGCCTCGACGCCACTACTAGGAGATCCCAGCCATAGCTCTCACCAACAAGAGTAATCTTACACTGCCAACACCATTGTGTGATTGTCAAATATCCTCCCATAAGAGTCTCTAATCGTAATGATCAATCAAATGGATCCAACGAAATCTCTGAGATCCAAACAAGGTCTGTGGAAATGAAAGTGTGATGGGTACCAATGTCTATAAGAACTATAACTAAGGTGTAGAAGATACATATCGTACCTCTAATCATCTCTGGAGAACCACCATCGTAAGACTCCATCGTATGAAGCCGGCCTTTCCCCTTCCCACTGGCTCCTAGAGCCCGTGGTGGACCACCTGGGGGTGGTTGTGGTAGTAACTCAAACCTCTGTCCATTGCCTACTGATATGCCCACTCCCCGTCCATGTCTCCCTCCCTCTGAACCACACTAATCTAACCTCTACCTCTTCCTTGGTAGTCCCTCAATCTTTCAATGATCATCTTCACAGAGACTCGGGAAGTCACAATACATGTGTCACTAGCCTCCACATGAGTAGCACAACCTACTTCTTTGTTGACACCCTCTACCCTGGGGTCCTCGCACCTCCAATCATATGTCCTGGGGTAGTACCTTGAACGGATTGACACAATTGGGTATTTGATTTAATTTTTTTTCTAGAAACTATCAAGGGATCTACCACCTCGTGTCTATTGGTAGCTCCTAATGATGGCGTCTGTTCTTCCAGGAAGATCTCTATGAGTATACCTCTCTCTAGAACCCCTAACTGAGTAGGGATGCTAATGGATACCATGAAAACCCTAATATCTCACCGCATTCAATGTTCAAAATCCCGATCCTGAAAAAACGAGTCTTTCACCATGTCTATAGAGTAGAGATAATTCTCCGTGAATCTCACTGATTACCTTATTATTGTCATGCTACACTACTGTAGGTACAATTGCTACTACATAAGTATAGAGTGTAACTTTGTATAAAAAAACTACTCCCTTAAGTGGCACTTGAAGTCTATCAAGGTTAGGGTCTCCTCATCATATGTCTGGATTTTCAAGCTCCACCTTCATCCCATCGATCCCTAAAGAAGGCTCATGGCTAAGATCACCATCTAGTCAAGAGGCATCCTCACTAGAAGGAGGACTCTCGTAACCATATCAAGCCAATATTTGTCCACTTGGGGATCATTCTAACCCCTTAACCTGGGAGGCCTCTACCACCGATATTCATTCTAGGAACTAATCTGGCATTCTTCTTCAACCAGTAGGGTTGGTAGGATATGTTGTTCAAATAGTAGTGGCAGCAATGGGAAAACACCTAATAGGGATACCTTAAGTATTGATCTCTAAACACATGCTTCATCACTTGGAATACAATCATCATGGTCACGCATTGGGATCCTGGCTAGTTATATGCATGGAGGCATCTTGAAGGAGGTCATGATGAACCATGATCTATAGATTACACCAGGTGAGTAGAGAACACTCTTAGTTCTTATATGATTCATGTAAGTAGTGTTTTCATGTACCGAGTCAAAAAGAAAAATTCAGGGTCCTGGTGTGTGGATACTTCGGTCACCACACCAACAATGGACTCCCTGAGTATGAAGGTCTAACTTAAAACATTCAACACTATTTCCCCAAACCAAAACCACATAATATTGGTCTTTAAGATAGAACCAACCTCCTATGATAAAACTTTTTCATGACCCATCCCATGGGGTTCATGCCATGACTACCCCAAGCTCTCCTCCCGAAGACCAGGGGCGGACGACTGGCACGGAAGGCATTATACCGCAAGTGTGAAGCATTTTTCTAAGTACATGTACAGACACACACACACAAACACACACACTTCCTCACCCCATAATGATGAAAATTAAAAAGGTTATGCCACTAAGACCACCCTTGAGATTAATAGTACAAAACTAGATATAAAAGGGATAGAGTAAAATCCCAACAAAGACAAGTAAAATCTTTTATAGTCTATCTGCAGTAAGTGATACCTCAAGGATAGGTGAAGAGGGATTCCACATAAAGAATTATATGTATGTCTCATATTTCAGATCTCACTGGGAACCACCTAGTCCCAAACAACCAAGGTCTCTATCAAATCATTAGTCATTAGCCCAACACATGATATGTGTGGGAGAGCCCACGGAGGGGTGTGTAAGATAATAATCTGTAAGGACCCCAAAACAAATACATAATACCACAAAAGAATGTACAAAAAAGAATAGTCATCTCACACAGGTATAATATAAATAAAAGAAATAATTACTAATAGTCATAACAATTAACACCTTGTACCACTAAATCATGTATCCCTGATGTGTGATTGGGTCTATTACGTCACCCGGAAACACACATCAATTACGCTTGTTGGTTCACCCAAACCTGCTCATTTCCTTAGACTACTATGTCACCAAGAAATACTCGTCTCTTTTTCAGACTGGGTCACATAGACATGCTCGTCTCTTTAGCCTATTGGGTCACCTTGACCTACTCATATCATTCTTCTCATCTCAGCCCACCGCAAGATCCATGCTCAAAGCACGCTTGATTCTAGGAGAGTTTACTCCTCATTCCATCAGTCATATCTCAATGTATACTAAATTCTATTTAGTTTATATGAACAGTACTGCCTTGTCATGAGATTCCAAATAATGTAAATATATTATTAATTGGAAATTTATTTTGAAAGTTGTGAGCCTTTTAGGGAAAAGAGGTTGGAGGGGACTAGGCCCATTTTGGCCCGACCGATCTGACCCGACCCGACCCGGTTTGGCTGACCTGACCTGGTGGGGTCTAGGCCGACACGGTGCAGCCTCGACTAGGGCCTGTTGGACCCAGCCTGTTGGGCCAAGGGTCTGGCACACTAGGTCGCCCAATGGTCCAGTTCTATATATTCTGAATGCGGAGGGAACCACATCCACCCCTAGTATTATGACCAGCAGTTGTGGAGCCGCTTCCCCCGCATGGGGTCTCATGTACTATATGCAATCACACACCTATGGTCCAGATGTGGATCTTCAATCTTAACACTACAACCCAATGGTTTTTCTTTTTCTAACTATCATGGTGAACTGATGGGTTCATCTATGGTCTACCAGACTCACTATGGTGGTCTATTTTCTGATCTTGAAGCTCCACTACGACCCTTGGGTAACCACCTCCACTATTGTGTGCTCCTAATTCTCTCGTTATTGGGGGTCCGAACATGTTTGGATCCTCCCAGAAATAGTCTGATGCGACCATGGGAGTTCATCAACAAAGAACACAAGAGTTAGAGGAGATCATAATTAACACCCAATGCAATGAATTTTTTCCTTGTTCATTTAAAATTCATTCACTACATTAGAATAAAAAGGAGAGATGTTCGAAATATAACTAAAATAATAATCCCCTTATTAATCCCAACATGTCAATTCCCATTCCTACATTATTGACTGATCCTCAGGTCAATCTGTTCGTGGATTGGCCCTTGTTTGTCATTTATAAAGAAGAACGTGGGAAGGGAGACCACACAGAAATCAAAACCCCTTCCCAAGAAATCCAGATCGATCAGAGGAAAGAATTCTTCATTGATTTTGATTCGACCATGAGTGTCCTCTATCCATTTTTGTGGGTGATATATCATGAAGAGGACTGGCAGTGCTCATTTTCATTGAAGATTCATCATTCTTCATCATTCGTCACCCACAAATGAAAATACTCTAGAGGATCAAAGAACATATAGAAGCATCCAACGATCATGTATACTTATTAAGTTATTAATTGAAAAAAAAATTAGCTTTTCTATTATGCTGGGTTTTCATATCTACCACTATTTCATTTAGAAAAACGAAAAAGTGTTTCTGTTGCGGTTTATTTTTAGTTTCACTATGTTGCTTAAATTTTTAAATGAAATAACCAGCTTGACATTTCATCATACCAAAACAAATTTAAATAAAATTAAATTTTTAAATGTCGTCGTTCTAGATGCAACGATGCCCTTATATTTTTAATTCAGTACCCATTTTAATGTTTCCAAAACCGTGTAAATTTTCTATTTTAAATAACAAAAAAATGTTCAAACATGTATTGTAGGCTAACCAGGCTTTAGAATCATGTGTCATATCAGTGTATGGTTTTGAAATAATCCCATATAATTTAAAAAAACTTTATGGAATTTCCATGACATTATAGGTTTTTTTATTCCTTGTGATCATGCACAATCTATCATTATTTGGTTATATAATTTTTGTAATTTGAAAACATTAAAGTTTAAAAACCATTTTTTCATAAGTGATGTCGGTCAATATTAGGTTCATCTTCCTTTACTTTTTTATGTAATGATGTTTGTATTTCTTCTCACATTTATTCCTTTTTGGTGCTATTTGAGCATTTTTATAATGATTGAATTTATTATACTTTAATTAATCCATATTTACCATGATTTCGGAAAAGATGGAATGGTTTGTAAAAAAAATGGATATATAAAGTATTGTTTTCAAATGAACATGGTTTTTAAAAATAATCATTCAAAAAAGATTTATTAGTTTCATTGATAAAAGAATCATGTAGATTCATGGTGGTATCCTTCAAGACGTTATGCTTCACACCCTACACATGCCATTGGAAATAAGATGACTTTGTTTTCGAGTACCTAAGTAAGGGATAGGAAAACATTAATTTTTATGACTTTTGAGGTGGATTTTTCTGATATCATCCCGAGTTGTTCTTAGTTTAATCTATTGTATGTTTATTTTTGCTGATCTTATTGAATTGGTCGGCATGGACATCCATTATATGGTTTTTTCATCATATTTATCTACCAAAAAACATTCCCCAAAGTTAATGTTTTATTCACCGGTATTTTTCTCTGGCCTATGGAAATTAGAAAGACACTTCAGACCTTCTGGTTGAGTGGCTCAGGTGATGGGTCAGCTCGAACTGGGCCAATTTGTTACATGTGGAATCTAGCCAACTGGAGGGGGATATAGTAACCCATCTCTTACAGGTATTATTACATGATTTTATACATAAACATCCAATAAACATAACCCAAATATCATTATTATTAGTATATTTGGAAGACTAGGTAAACAAAACATCAAAAAAATATATAATACAATACCATTATTTTATTCTCTATAATGAGTTCATTAATTTTTTTGACATCCTAAAACTACATAGAATAACCTAGGGAATACAAAAAAATAATAGAGTGAGAAATAAATTCTAGTAACGAAATAAAAATGGTAATGAATCATATCATATGCGTCAGAAGGTATATGATGACATCATAAAAGACAAGGCTCATGAATAGTCATGTATAGATATAACATAAAGATCATGGAATCATCATATCATGGAAAAAAAATAATATTAAAACAACATAAAACATGACATAAACATAAGTCAAGGCTAAAATTCACTACATCATCACTTGGGGGAAAGAGTCCAATCATGGATTAGGTTTACTCCCTAATCCTATACATAACATATCATGAGACAGAAAAAATATCTAATACGTTGGGGTGTTATCTAGGGAAACCCATCATAACAAAAAAATCATTTGGACAACAGATAAGGAAATCAAAATATGGTCATAAATGTAATAATTACGGATGTAAAGAAATTGGTTGCATATAAATTATTATATCATAACCAGATGGTATATAATAATTTTTTCCATGAAGGAGTGGATTTAATAAATCTTGAACATTCAAAATAAGAGTTCTTGAAAATGATGTCCAAGTGAAGGGAAGACTTGATAAAGAGTAGAGAAATTCTTTAAAAAATCTACTGGGGTTGACCCAAATCACCATCCATACTAGCATTCCATAGGTTCTGATAAGTATTTTTGATCACCATGAGTTGGGAGGAAGTACCATGTGTAACGCCCCGAGATTTTAAATTTGATATTTTCAAATAAATTTAATATCTTTTATATTGTCATTACACATATAATCGTGTTTAACTTATTTTACAAACAACACCAACTCTATTTGACATTACATGAAAAATGAGTTTTTCTTAAAATACACATAACACTGAGTTTAGATTTTATTACACTCAACACTATGTTTTTTCCACAAGGGTTTATCCTAGTGGTTACTCCATTGAGGGGTCTTATGGGAGGTCTTAGGTTTGATCCTCCTCGAGTACTTTTATGTGTAGTAGATTTTTTATTTCTTTGTAACCAACTTTTTCAAAGATTTATAATATACACACAACACTAATTATATCCTACATTACACACAACACTGAGTTTAAATGAAACATGTCATAATACTAAAATAATTTTATTTAATATGATAGTTGTCACCCATACATTGGAATGGATGATATGTATAGGATTAAGAAATTATAAAAAAATTATTTTTTTAAAAATAGAGAAACATTAATTTCCATTAGGACCAACTAATTAGAAATGAATATAATAAATGTTTGAAAGTAAAGGAAATGTTTTCTGGAAAAAATATTTTTCTTTGAGAAAACTTGTTTTGTCTAAATAAATTAAATAAATCACATTTTGTTAATTATTATATTAAAATTATAAAATTATATATTAAATCATGATTTTAACATTTATATTATGTGTTTTCTATATAAAGGATAAAAATAAATAAAATTTTAAATTTACAAATTGTATTTTTCTAAAAATAAATTTTGAAGCTATTCACACTTATTTTAAAACTACTTTGTCCCACTTTTAAAAAATATTATTTGAAAAAATTAAATATATTTATTAAATTAGTATTTCAAAATTATCTTAGGGTGAATTTTGGAGATTTTTCTCTGAAGATGACTTTTTTATCAATAGTTAAAAATACAATATTTATTATGAATTGTCAATTGTTTTGAAGCCTTTTAAAAAATAAAAAATGTTTTAAGATGGGTTTAACAATTAAATTAGTTCAGTTATATACATATTAATCCAATTTATGTCATTGGAATCAATTTCTAATTTAATTTTGATATAAAAACTCTATAACTTGTTGAGCATTTTCACTTTTCAAAACTTCTTTCTTATCATGTCTGTGGGATTAATTTTAAAATGATTTTTCTCCAATTTTTTGAATGGAATTTATAAAAATAGATTCAATATTTGGAATCAAAATTTTAAATATTATCTAATAAATTAAACTTAATTTTTGACCATAACTGATTTTAAAACCATTAAATATTATTTACGTAATTAAGATAAAAATTGGTTTATTGGGATTTAAACTAAAAATAAAAGAGTTAAAAACAACTCTGAACAATTACAACACAAATTATTTGGGAATAGTTCTACCTTATAACTTCTAAATTCAATAATTTCCCATTTTTAACCTTTTCATAGGTGAAAAATCTTTGTAGACCATTTTCTTTTGAAAATTTACAATAGTTCCACCCACCTCACATATAAAAGGCTACTCAATATCTTCTCTAATTAACACATCCAAAACAATTTTCTTCATTCGAGAATAGCTGAAAAAACCTACTTAATTTTCTCATTTCATCCTATAACCCATATTTTTATCATAAATCTATAGTTATATTCCTTTTTGTGCAAACCAAAAAAAAATTCTGAATAAAAGGTAACATACCTAAGAGAGTGTTTTATTATATTTATTCCCTTAAATCCTTAAATTATTATTAAAATTTGATTATGTAGTATCCTTATTGTCTACCAAATATTTATAAGTTTTTATGGTATTTTTATAACCTATATCATTCTCCAATTCCATCAAATGGGTTACGAAATCATCATTCGTGGGTACGTCGGACTACTGCCTCGTGAAAAGATGATATTATTTTTTCATCACCGCATATCACATATGGATATAATGATATATAAATTTTTTATACATGATATTTATGATATTATTATTCTTATTTAATCATGATATCATATGTGAAATCTTACATTCCATTTCATGGGAATATGATAACGTTTTTTGTGTGTACGGTGGAATACCACATTGAATAATGATATGATTTTTTCATGATTCACAAGGAAGGTAATAATTATGGGTTTAATGAATATGTGTGATGTGTATTAAATAAAAATTATTCTTTATCGGTAATATATTATTTACCTTACTTTCTTTCATTGCATCTAGAAATTTGAAACAGTGTTCAAGCGTAAGTAAGACCTACTGTCTCCATGAATAATGTATTTCATTTTTTATCCCTATAATTTATGGGTAACTATAAATAAATATAAAATGAATATATATTTTTTTATTGAATTTCATTATTTTATTATTTGTAACCCATTTATTTTAATATCGTTTGTTATATCTCTTCATGGGGATTTAATAGTGTTTTCTCAAGGTTTTCTTGAATTTTTCTAGGCATGTGCACAGTTGGTGCAATAATTGACCTAGAATTCTACCAAGATGTGAAAATTTTATAGCATCCAAGGTAGGTTCTCATGCACAGTAAATAATTATACAAACCATAGATCCAAAATGTGAAACTTGAATAGAAGCCTCCACATAGTTTTTGTACAGTTAAACAAACTATGCAGTGTAACCATGAAGCCCTTCGAGTAGCTTTTTTGGGAAGCATAGTCCAACGTACGGTTAGCACTAACAACATGAAATAAACTAGCAAATTTAACATATGGTTTTTAATTCCCCAAACATATCAATTAATATTCTAAAACCCCCAAAATTAACCCTAACACCTCTCAATCGAACCTAATTCAATCCATTGGATTTAGGGATCCCTATAGAGAAATTATTTATCTCCCAAATTCATCTCATGGTATCTACAAGTGATAAATAAAGAGATAATCCAATTATGATGTGTCCTTTTATTATAGTCCTTAAAAATCAATTATTATTTTGATTTTCTTTTCTATAAGTTGATACAGACTTGTGTTCCATTGGATTATAGATGGTTGATGTGGAATTTTTGATCTAGGATCTCTTCTTACTTCTATCGAGAACTATCTTCCCTGATCTAGTAATTACCATTACTAAAGAAACATCTTAGATTAAATGTTTTTGGAATATATATTTAAGAACATGTCTTTTTATGTGATTCCATAATTTTTTAGTTCATTTTTTTAGAATTTATAGATATTCGCCTCCTTACAACAGATGTTATATAATCATTATTCTTGAATTTCCATGTGAAATGTTATTTAATCCCATTTTAAATTAATGAATCTTGGAATGGGTTCCTTCACATTAATTCTATATTTATTTTAATTCCCTTTCAAATATTTTTTCATTGTTGCTTTATGAAAAATGATGGCTTAAGCCTGGTTTTGATTTCTAAATTAAAATGATTGAATTTTATAAAATTTGTTTAAATATGTGACAATTTTTATTTAGTTTAAAATGATTGAATTCGTTAAATGACCAAGGTCCCCCTTTTAATTATTTTTCCATTTTTTTAAATGGTCACTCAGATTTCATTTGAAATGATTGATTTATGCACATGTAAATATTGTGTAAAACCATATTTCAAATTGATATTAATCCATTATAAATTGTGAAAACTCCTTGAATGGATTTTCATTACTTTGAAGAAAATGAATAATTTAAAGGCCTATTTTGCCTTACCAAGATTTTTTTTCAATGTAAGTGGGTATGGATAAACTTTTTAAATGTTTAATTGATTAAATAGTTTTTAATTGAAATGTATATGTTTGATGCAAAGGTTGGATGTTAATGATGATACTATCTTGTAACAATACCTTAATGTGACTTTCTTGATTCTTATAATTCCCATTTATGGGTGTTGAAAAATGGATTATTTACACAGATGGATCACGGGGGTGAGAGTGATATATTTTTTCAGTGCATCCTTCCGTGATTGAGATGTTGAGGGCATGAGCCCATGATTGATATTGATAAGGACCCTCATTCTAATCATCAATGCTAAACTATATCACTCTACTATTTTTACTAGTAATGGGAACCTTGTTATTCAGATGATATTTCCTATATATATTCATGGACTGTGGAATCACACCCTATCTAGAACATCTATATAGAACATGAAAGTCTCTTGTTATAGACGTGCTTCAAGGAATGTGTGTGTGTGTGTATAGAACTGGTCTTCTTGTGACCCATGAGACTTGATGTATGACTAGTGATTGGTCAATTTCTATTTTGATTTTCTTGACAACGATTGACTCACTATTGTATCTAGGTTGTACCCATGTAATCCACATATTTTATACTTGGTACATGAAAATGTTCTTTTTCACTACATTGCTCTAAATTTTCCTTACTTGATTGACTCCTGAACCGAATTTATCTATTTATTAAATTGATTTCCCATGCCTCTATTTTATTTGATCTTGTGTACATTTTGATATCAATTGCATGAAATTTATTTTCTTTTACAATTATACACTTTCATGTGAAATGGTTTTCAAATATTTTCATGAAAATATTTATATTTTCATGGTTAAATTTCATGTTTTACATGTTTTCTTTGATAAGTTATTTTAAAATGTTAAAGACTATATTTTTAAAAATATCATTTTTAATATATTTATTTTAATCATATCCTATCATATTCGTCTTACCTTATGAAATAATTTCTAGGAATCATAGGAATAATAGAACATGGTTCTATATATCACACCTTGCATATACTGTTTGGTATTTGTAGACTTTTTTATCTTATATTAGGTTCTCATTATATCATTTTCCTTTTTGTTTTAATGCTAGGGTGACCAAGGGTGGCTGACCTAGGACAAGGTGGGTAGTATTGGACCACCAAGAGAGAGGTTTTGGTTGTTGTGATCCATTTTTATTTTATTCAACATCTCTTTATAATCTAAGATATATGTATTGATTTGTTAATATGAAA
This sequence comes from Viscum album, assembly GCA_963277665.1. Taxonomy (NCBI): domain Eukaryota; kingdom Viridiplantae; phylum Streptophyta; class Magnoliopsida; order Santalales; family Viscaceae; genus Viscum; species Viscum album. The sequence continues at coordinate 104,593,223 of OY728156.1, forward strand.
TTATTTTGGGAGTGGAAGTTTGTTATTTTACTATTTTCACTGAGAAATCATTCCCAATGTTTAATTCTAGATTCTCGGGTACTTATCACTTTCACATAGAGATCAAAAACTCTTTTTGGGTTAGTGTAAAATTGAATCATATGTTTTTTAGATGGTATTCTATTTTGGTTCAACAAAAATGGTATCAGAAAAGTTCTTTCCATTAAAGTAATAACATATCCTTGAAATACCATATGTTATTTTGGGTGAGTCATGGTATAAAGGATATTGAGAATATCTTGTGTCTCAAGAGGTAATTCGTCAATAGTGGCTTATTAACCCCTCTTCATGATGATACTTGATTTATCAAGGAAATTTTTGGGACCATTGAGTTTATTTTGAGTTATTTGTTTCTTCATGATGAGTGATATTTACATTCCCTATAATATTATTGGTGATTTTGAGAATAAATTATGATTTTTGGGTTGGAATGGAAATATAAAAAAAGTCAAATTGTGCCTTCAGGGTTCGAAAAACTATGAGGAATCATTTTTTGTGGATTTAGAAGTCAATCCAGGAACTGTTGTGTGGTTAGTTTTTATTTTTATTTCATGCGACTTGGACATGCATATTTCTAATCTAACCCAATATCAGAACCATGTTCTTTTGTTTCCAAAATAAAATCACTCGTTTGAGGTTAGTTTGAAGGTTTGTTGTTCTAAATGTACATCGTCAGTGTTTCATATTTCATCTACTTGTGTAAATTTTTCATATTTAATCACTTGTTTTTATTTTAAATCACCTTCTAAAACACTAGTGTGGCTTAAATATTTTTTATTGAGTTCTTTTAGAACATTTTTTTGTTTCCAAATATTATGTTTTATGAAATTTTTAGTTTGTTAAATCTAATTTTCAAAGTCACTTTTTTGTTGGGAAAAATAATTCTTTAAGGACAAATTTTGGATTCAAATGGATTTAAAATTTGATTTTTTTAGAAAATTAGAAAATATGTTTAATGTTTTTAAAAACCAAGGACTAATAAATATGAGATGGAAAAGAATTTTTAAAAACTATGATGTATTTATTATCATATTTTTCATTTTTAATGGAAGGATTAATGATTCATAAACATGGAAATATTAAGTGCCTTGAAATATATGATGCTCTGATAAATGTGTGTTGTGGATTTGCTTAAAATATTTTTTGCACTATTTGAGGGTTCTTAGATGCCTGAGTTGACATGACTATGTTTTGTTATGACTATAAATTTACCCTATAAAGTTTTCAATGAATGAAATAATATCAATTATTTGGTCTTGTTTTTGGAGTTTTCCTTCACATTTTCCCTAAGTGGCATCCCATATCAATGACTCTACCCAAACTCCATATTGAGTGGTGTATTGAGATTCCATCCAACATTTAAACCCCATCATTTAATTATTGGATTTTCATCGACCATATTAAAAAGGTGAACATGGTTATCCAAAGGAAATGAAGTTTCATGGAGAATTTGATGGGTTCTATGATTTTATCAATACTCCTAATGTTCTATGGGTATAGTCTATCAGTTCTTTTTTCTGATGAACCTAGTTATTGGGGTGATAAGTTTTTATTCACTCTTGTCTTCATGAAATAATGTCTCTGGAATTATTCAAGTAAATCCTTGTTGAGTATAGTATCATAAGTAAGTGAAAAATAAAAAAGTTACTGAGTTCATGGGTTTTTCCTTGGATGATCTATCAGTTGCGGAGTATGGGAAGTTTTTCTCATGTTTAGTATCTTTCACACTAGAGTTTTTTAATAATTACATTGATACAAAAATATATTTTAGAAAATTTCGTCACCCATACCTTCTAACCACCACACCTATGGCCTAGATGATTTCTTATCAAGAGATGCTCGATAGGGTATTTTCAGCTGAAGTGAAACTCAAAAAACAACACGAATGGAAGAGTTCCTTATTCTTGGATGAGGAATGAATTTCCTATTTAAGAGAGAGATGGAATGTATTTTTATTTCATTTTAGATCATCGGGACATCCTATGATGTTGTGTTAAAAATGTCTAATATTTTTTAAATAACATAGCCATTATGGTTGCCTTTTCAAACTCTATAAGGTGGGTGAATGGAAAGGGGGGTTTTGGTTGGGTATTATTAGCACCTAGACATGGTTAAAATGATGCTTCAAGATAATAGGGATCTATACATAGGTATTTGTGTAATATTTTTCATATTTTGGAGGATATTATAGTCACTAATAATGGTATTTTTTCACCGAACATAATGTTTCTAATGATAGAGTGTGAACTCCTTGGGGTTTTCCATGTTGTGGCTTATCTGTTTTTAAAAACATTTATTTTAGAGTTATTAGGGTCTTATTTTTCTATTTTTATGAATGATCTATTTTACGTGGGTTTTGATCATGTTTTTTGTTATTTATTTATATATATATGGTTGTGCTTTATGGATGTTCACCCATGATTTATTATCATTCTTATTGAATGAATTTAGTTACTTGATCATCATTAGGGAATTGTAATTTTGTGGAATCTTTTTCTGAAAAGCCTTCTTATTTTTATGGGTAGTTGTTATACCAAATCTATTTTGTTTCATTCTATAGATATATTCCTATGGTTGATATTAGATAAACATCATGTCAGTTATTATTTTAAGGTATTATCTTCTTTCTTCTTTGATGGTTATAGATCAATTTTGATGTGATGGATGATATTCCTAATGAGAGTGTTGTTCCCTTTTATGAAATGTACTTGATGATAGAACTTATTCTAGATTGAATTGGATAGACCAATGGAATGTACTTGGGTAACTAAAATTCACTCTAATTTTATTTTATGTGATCATCTAGGGGTGAGTGTCAATGTAGAAAATTCTACATTACCAAAGATTACTTACCTATGGTAAAAATCATTGTAGTACTTTTTCCGTCTTCTGAATGCTTAATTATAGATGGATCTTGAGACCATTATTTATTATGGAAATCATGAGTAGTTTAGTTGTTCCATTTCTTTAATAATTTCAGTTTCATCCTTTATATTTTCTTCTTGATGAGTGTTTTAAGTCACTTCTCTCGATTGAAGGGATGTTCCTTTCTAATGTTACACATTTTTGATGAATATTAAAATATTGAGAAATTCTATGCTAGGTATCCAATCCTTCTATAGTATATATATGTGTGATGATATTTTTATGATGATATTGTAGTTGTGTGGGTTTTTCAGCCTTTTCATGAGTCTCCCTTCCAAACTACAGACCTTCCACTTTACAAGTTGATTGAGGGAGTTCATCTTGTGTCATCTTGTTCTATATTTTGGACTGGAATCATTATAGGTAAATAAATTCTAATATTGGTTTGGTTTTAACATCATATTACATTATTTTATATGTTTTGGACCACTTACTTGAGTTTTCACTTACTAGATCTCTTCAAGTGTTATTTCCGGTATTTTTTTGATCATTTTTTAATGTTTCTCCCATGTTCATGGTTGGAAATTGGTTTGAAAATTTCATGCATCCAAACCATGAAACCTTTATAGTTTCCCTAGCTGGGGGTGCACAGTTCATGCACAATTAGACAAACCATGTATCAAAACCATGTAATGTGAATAGAAGGGGTTTCATGGTTAAACAAACTTTGCGTCCTAACCATGCATCTCTTCCAGTGGCTCTCTTTGGGGTGCACAATTTGGTGCAGGGATACTACTAACCATGCGACCTAACCATGGAATCAATGCAGATGGGTTTCATTTCCAAAATTGTAATTAATATCCTAAAACCCCTAATAAATGATAAACACTGTACACTAGATTAAAATTTTATCTGTTTTATTTTGGGATCCCTCCTGTGGGGTTTTGTCTCTCCCAACCACATCACTTGGTGGATTCAATTTCCAATCAATGTGCTGATCCTCTCCCTATGATTACATTCTTTTCAGCTATTTATCTCTATTATTATTTTTATTCATTATTCCTAGAAGATTTTATGGACTTATTTTCCATTGAATCATGGATGGTTAATGTTTAATTTTTTAACTAGGGTCTCTTATTACTTATATAGAGATATAACCTCCTAGATATGGTGACCTATATTAGAGGTGATTCATCTTATATTCATTGTGGTTGGATTATAGATTTCCAAGTATGTGTTTCTATACATTTCCTTAATTTTTTAGTTCAGTTTTACTTGATAATTTATATATGTGTCCATCCTTCCAACACATGTTCTAAAATTATTTTCCTTGAATTAATTTTTTCTATAATAATTGATCATATTTTAAATAAATTAAACATGTCATGGGTACCTTATCAAGGTTTTATAAATTTATGAATTCTATATTTATTTAAAATCCCTTTGTAAGTGTTTTTAATTATTACCTTATGGAAATTGATGGAATATTCCTTTTTTTTATTTCTAAAGTGAAATTCTTTGAATTTTATGAAATATGATAAAATAATTATGCTTTCCATAGAATTTCAAATGCATGAATTTGATAATTGACCCAGATCCATATTTGAAGGATTTTCCCCTTGTTTTTTAAATGATAATTCTCGGGTTATTTGATATGAGTGATTAATTAACAATGAAATAAGTTGTGAACACCTTTTGGAATTAATTTTAAGAATTTTTAATTTGTGAAAATTCCTTGATTTCGATTGGGCTGTTTTGAAGAAAAATTATTATTTTAGGGGACTATATGGAATTTTTATGATGGGTTGTAAATGGAATAGGGTATGGATATCCTTTTAAAAGGTTGAATTTAAGATAATGTTTTGAATTGAATTGTAGAGGTTTGTCAGCCCGATTTTCACTCAATGATGAGATTATGTTTCTATTATCCATAAATTTGACTATAATTATTCTTGTACATCCAATTGATGGGTGATGAGAAAGATATTATTTAATTAAATTAATATTAGGAGTGAGGGTGATAGATGTTTTTAGAACATGCTCCCATGATAAGGTTATTAAAGGAATGATCCCATGATTGATATTGATAAGGACCCCTTTTTTATCCTTGTAACATGATTATATCACTCACCAATTTTTACTAGTCAAGGGAACCATGTTAGATTGATTAGATTTCCTAGATATATGATTTTATAGTGTAATCAAACCTTATCTAGTGGATCCATAGTGAACATGAAAGGTTCATTATATGGACATGTGGCTAGGAAAGTGTGTGTGTCAGAATATGGTTTTCATGAGACCCATGAAACTAGATGTAATCCGGGATATAAGTTATTATTTATTTTGATTATATTTATTATAGTGGACTCACAATAATATCAAGGTTGTACCCATGACATCCGAATACATGATACTTGATACATGGTAGCTTTTTTTGACACTAATTGGCACAAGAGTTTCTTTTCATGATTAATTCTTCAATAAGATTGATTTGTTTACTAAACTAATGCACATAGAATCTATTGTATTGGATATTTTATAGATTTTGAAATAAGGTGCATATTGTTACTTTTAATAAATGATATGACTCTATCTTTTGAAATGGTTTTCAATTATTTTCACGAAAATGTTTAGTTTTTTAATTGTGTAATAGAATGTTTTATATGTTTTCTTTGATAAATTATTTTTAAATATAGAAAACTATATTATAAAACTATGATTTGTACTCTCTTTATTGTACACATCTCTTATCCCATTTGACTAACTTTTTAAAGTAAGTTCATAGAATCAATGGCAGAATCCTACTGGGATTTATAGCTCATACCATTCTTGTACTATGTGGTGTTTCCAGCAATTATGATCTTATAGAAGGTTCTAATTATTTCATCTTCCTTGGAGGGTTTTTTATAAGGTGACCAAGGTCAGGTGACATGGGACATGATGTGTGTTCATGGACCACCGGGAGAAAGTTTTTGGTTGTTAGGTTCTACATTATGTTTAATAGCATCTATTTATACTATAAGATCTATGTATTGATTAATTTATCTTTAATTTATTTCTCTATATACTTTGATTTTTTCTGTGCGTGAAATCATTCCAAAAGGTTAATTATGGATGTTGAGGTTCTTTTTACTGACCCAACAAGATTAGGAACACGCTTCAAGTTAGTGGAAAATTGGATCAGTTTCCTGTTGAGATGAAAATTTGTTTTGGTTCATCACATAAAATAAATTTATATAATATAAAACATTATTGATATGAAGAAACCATGAAGAAATTAATATGAACAAAAAATCAAAAAAAAACATGAAAAAAAGTAATTATTAACTAAAATGAGACTTTAACATGGAATTGTTAATAAAAATGTAATAAAAGTTCATAAGAAAATCATAAATTGTATGATATATATAAATATGGTTCATTAATTTATGTATAATAAACTTTTATTTATTATAAATAAGGATCAAATTTTTATTAAAGAGTTAATGGTAAGGGATTTACATTTTTTAGACACAATCCATATTCACCATTTGATTCTTTTAGGTGGTGTGTATACATCCCAAGAATTTATTTTATAATTATTATCCAAAACATTATTGGGATTTACATGTCCATTTTTTTATCATTGTTTCATGTGGTTTATAGTATAAGATATACCAAAGTGGTATGGTTTTTATGAAACAATCACATTGTTTATCATGATTATTTATGTTTATGCTTATCGTGATGAAATATTAGGATCCATATCTCAATAAACTCATAATATTTCTAATAATATGGTTAATTCATGATAATACAGCGTTTCCCTTAATTGTTTCATCTTTATATACTCAATAGTTAAATAAATGTTTTTAAACAAAATTGGCATTATTTCTCTCTTCTACTGAACCTTATTTTTCATTGGAAATCATTTTTTCAAAAAAAAGAATGATTTCAAAAATGTTTTAAAATAATGTAAATGATTTTATAAATAACATTTTACCCATAATTTACGTTTAAAAATAATCTTCACGTAGCTATCTAAACAATTATCATTTTTCTTTTATGAAAAATAAAAAAGGAATCTTGGTTTTAATGTGTATGACATGAATGGTATTTTCAAACATCATGATCTAAAAATGGATTTAAATATTCCAATTAAAAGGACTTCCAATTTTTTATAAATTTTTATATTTAAAAAGTGATTTTCAAAATGGAAAGAAATTTTTCCCCAAGAAATTTTTTAAATTATATTTAGATCTTCATTATAATTTTCAACGTATATCTCCAATGAAATAGATTTACAAAATGTTTTATGAATTATTAGTTTTAAAATTTTATTTCGAAATTAGAAAGAATATTTTTCTCAATTATTGTTATAGATAATATTTCAATCATATTTTATAGGTTTCAATTATTATTTTTATATGAATATATTTTTAAATATTTTTTATTTTTTAAAAAAATTCAAAGTTAAAAGGATATATTCATCAAGAAATATTTCAAGTGATCATTACAAATAATTTTCCATATATGATTTATCCTTTGAGTTTACTTATTCTTTATGGGGTAAAAGATTGAATGATACAATTATTATTATTTCTCTGGATGGTTACTACTTCTATTGATGACATTTTTATGAAACCCCTTTATTTATCATGCTATAATGAATTGATGAAAGTTTAATGAAACATTATTCTCTACATGGGTTATGATGTGATGATATAATAAATGTTTTATGAAAAGTTTCACACATAATAGTGGTTTTAAATATGAGAATTGTGGGACCTATATCACCCTATAATGAATTTAGTAATGATTTATAATTCATGGGATAATAATGGGGAAGAAGTTGATGAGAAAGATTCACTATAATAAATAAGTGTGTCCTGATCCACTTTGGGAAAAAGTGTGTTATGAACCAAAGTGGAAATCAGGTGATAATTAATGATCTATTATATTTATGGTCCTAGTAGTTAACATTGGAATATGAAATATATTTTTTGTTTTGTTTTTTATAGTGCCACACTTTTACAAAATGATTTTATTGTTAATGATTGATTTTTGATGATTTCTCTCTTATGGGCCCTCTTTTTTTAAAAGATCGTGTTTAATTCCCTAAATTATTTTTATAATCTGTGATAGTTTAGGTATGAACTTATGATTTTATGTTAACGATCACATGCCATTATAATTCTTATGATTTCATATGATCCTATATTGACATATCTTATGTTGAACCTTATTGAGTATATGAGATCACAATTTATGATGTTTCATTCCCCTTGTATTAAAGAAAGGATTATGCCAGGTTAATCGAAGAGATGAACTATGTGAGAAGATTTTTATTGGAGATATTGAAGATAATTTTTGAAAAAAAAAATATCCTGTTTCTACTATCCAAAGACTCCAAACTATTATGGTCCTCAGGAATTGATTTATGATATATATTAAATATTCATTGGAGCATGAATTGTTTCAACAATACTATATATTTTTATGATGATTTTGATGATAAAAAATTCCCTTATTTGTTGTTATAATGATTTTAATTTAATAATATTTCATGAAATTCATATTCTTTATATGACCAATTTTGGAATAATATTAAAGAATATTATTCACATGAAATTTTTGTCAAAGTGTTCGAAAATCTATTCAACGTGTTCTGGAAACACCATTCATATTGTACATTGGAGAGAGTTCCGTAAGGATTATATCCTACATTTATTTTACGAGAGTTTAGAAAAGTATTTTTAATCAACCGTACATTGAACGAAATGTATGGTAAAAGAACCTAATGTTTGGAAGGAACCTTAAATTTAATATATGAAAAATGTATTGATGAAGTACCATATGTAAGTATGGAACCTTACATTTTCCTCACTAAAGTAAGGATCATAAACCCAACTTTTTTGATTAACGTTATCTTTTTTTTCAAAAGTATAGATCGTTTACCTTACGTTCTAAAGAACAGAAAAGTATGGATCACAGATCTTATGTTTGAAAGTCGATGACAAAAGTATAGATCATCAACCTTACATTTGTGATCAAACTTACGTTTAATATTTGGATTGCTTCAAAAAAGAACCGTACATATAACTCATTTTGGGGTTGAAGAATTGATATTTCAAATTTATCATGGAATGATCTTTCACAAATTATCATGCATATTTCAAACCAGATTCAAAGCTCGATTTTAAAGCGCATATTTGACCGATTTAGAGCTGTCTATATGTGATTCAAAGGATCTAGTTAATAGGAGTATTGCATGCTGATTATTAAGGTAATTTAAGAATAGTCTATTATTCAAACAGTAGAATATTGTGATTTGTTAAACGGCTTGTTTGGATCTAAATTTATGAATAATGTGCTCGTCTTTATTATATAACTACTATATATCTAAATTTTTGCAGTACATACATGGCAATATATATCTTGAAATCCCGAAAATTACAAAATTCAAATATGGAGATATTTATGTTTCTTAGTAAAATATGGATAAGCTGATTCTTTAAAAATATTGTTTATAGATCTGCTTCTACAAAGAATGATCATATTCTATTTTATATCAGAAAGAGAAACATTGAAGATTTACTTGTTCTACATTGAATATCTATCGTCAATATACTGCTAATTTGTTGCTGAATATATTTTAAGATAAATTGAAACAAGGTCGATTCAAAACTGCTCTTACTTGAAGAACATTCTTTTGGAACATGACAATCTATTTACTACCAGTTGCATACTGCTGCAACTGTGAAGATAAATCAGGAAGTATTTATCAAAACAGTACTCTTTTATTTTGAGTATCAACTTCTCGTACAATGTTTTTTGATCAATTTTTTTGTTTAGAACCATATGGATTTGTTTTAGTCTTAAATTTTAAAGGTCTCAACTACCTACACTTAGTTATGGATGGTCTTATAAAAATTAGACCGACTAGTGAAAATCACCAAGCTCGTGGATAAGGGCATTGGTGGAGTGGACTCAGGGATTTTTGTGCCCCGAACCAATATAAATTTTTGCATCTAGATATCTCTTTATTTCTGTTGCATAAAAAATCTGATAAAGATAAAAGTATAGAGTTCATTATCATCAAGATTTCTCAAAGAAAATTTGATAGACACAATTCCCCCTGTGTATATTTCATATAATATGATCCAACAATTGGTATCAGAGGTGGTGGTTTTAGTAAATCTATATCAAGATAAAAGTAAAGGATCATACAAAGATCTCAATGGCTGATACACGAGAGGGAATGTCAATGGTTCGAGCTCCATAAATTAATGGGGAAATATATGGATGTTGGAAATCAACGATGATCATGTACCTAAAAAACTTGGATACATAGTCTACTCTAAAATTCTTACTCCTTTTGTGATTTTATAGAAACCCAAAACATGTAATGATGAAACAGAAGTAGAGTATGACATAAATTCAAAAGAATTGAGTGAAATAATCTTTATTCTTGTAAAAGATGAATTTAACCATGTATCACAATGCCCTAGTGCATATGAGATGTGGAATACAATTGCAGTTGCCTATGAAGTAACTGACAATGTCAGACAAATGAGGTATGCTGTAGCAGAACTGAAATTTTGATATATTTAGAATGTTTGATGGTGAAAGAATGACTCAAATTAATGGAAGGCTTATAGAGATATTCCACAACATTACTGCCTAGGAGGATCCTATCACCCATGCAGATCCAGCCCTGAAAATTTTGAGAGTACTACCATCCCAGTGGAATGTGAAATCAGCATCCAATAGGCAATCACCACCTATAAAAAATCTAACTATGATATAATTGATTGGAACCCTGATAATGCATGAAAATGAGTTGAAATATGAGGATAATGAGAATAAGACTTGATAAAAAGATAAAATACTGCTTTGAATGATATATCTCAATAGAAGACCAGAAAGATGAAACAATAGCTCAAAAAGGAAGAAATATATGACTCTTCCGATTTAGAGATGGAACTGGCATAGATGTCTAGAAAATTCCTAAAATTTTAGAATAAGATGAAAGTATACATAAAATCCTTCAAGAAAGATGATAAATATCCAAATAAAGTCCAATTATATGAATGCATGAAAATGGGTCACATAAGACCTGACTATCCTCTGCTAAAAAGAAAAAATAAAAGAGGGTTTTCCAAAATACTAATTATGAACAGAATGATAAAAGAGAAATCCAAGCTACATGAAAGAGACACTTTGCTAATATAAGACCAAGAGTTAATTGAGAAGTATAACTCATCTAACACAAATAGTGTAGATCATGAAATTAAGTTCAAAATAGTGCAAGATGAAGTGGAAACCTACAAAAGTACAACTCTCTTTTTTACAAAAGAAGAAAATACATTAAATAAGAATCTTGGTTAGAATGTGATTGATAAAAAAATATATGGAATATGCAGTAATGGTGAGAAACCTAAACTGTAGAAAATTGTTCCAAATTTAAAAAGTGTAATTTGAAATTACAATGGAAAAATAGGTAATTTTACTAAAAAAATTATTTAAGAATTCCCTAAATTAGTGGAATTAAAAAATCCTCTATTTCAAACAGTGTATTTGACTCAAATAATTATCAAAAAAATCAAATCTGTATTCCCATATCACAACAAGCCAACCCTATATGACCAATGAGAATATTAGTACCAAAACAAACCATTATTTAAATGTCTTTCCAGGAAGCATGTCACAGAAGAAGAAAAGCAATATGGCTCATAGATAGTGGCTGCCCCGGGCATATGAGTGGAAAATCATCAAAATTTAAAACCATAACTCAAAAGGATGGTGTATTTGTCACCTATGGTGATAATTCTAAAATAAAATTCATTGGTATTGGAATTTTTGGATATCTATAAGTTGTCTCAATCAATAAATTACATTATCTATAAGGATTGAAACATAACATGATATGTATTTCTCAACTTTGTGATGATATTTATTTTGCCGAATTTTCTATCAACTGTTGTTCTATTTTTAAAAGTAAATTGTTTAAATTTAGATCACCAAGAACTGATAATGTTTATACCCTAGACGTAAATTCCTTTTGTGAAAATAAATTAAATTATTTAACTGATAAGATAAATAAATCTTGGATCTACCATGGAAGGCTTGGACATTTTAATAATTATTCATTACATAAGTTTTCTATGAAATAGTTAGTTTTTTATTTGGTTATTCATAAATTTGATAGTGAAAGATTCTTTCATGCATGAAAAATTGGAAATCAACACAAATCAAACTTCAAGTCAATTAACAAAATTGCTACGTCTAATCCTTTTGAACTTATCCAAATGGTTCTATTTGGACCTTCAAGAGTAGCAAGTTTGGATAGTAAATTATATACATATGCTTTAGTTGATTATTATTCTAGATTTACTTGGATATATTTTCTAAAATATAAAATTGAAACTTTTACAATATTTGAAAGTCTTTTCAAAGCTGTTTAAAATGAAAAATATTTTAAAATAATTTCATTTAGAAGTGATCATGGATGAGAATTTGTGAATTATGAATTAAATTCCTTTTGTTGAAATCATGGTACTAAAGACACCTTCTCTACACCAAGAACACCTCAATAGAATCAAATTGTTGAAAAATGAAATATTACTATTTAGGAAATATCTAAGTCTATGCTAAATGAATGCTGTCTTTCTACCTATTTCTAGGGAGAATCTGTAAGAATATCCTTTTATATAATAAATAGACATTTAACCAGACCAAATTTCAAAAATTCACCCTAGGAACTTTGTAATTATAGAGAACCTAAAGTAAACTATATTAAAGTTTTTAAATACATGTTTTATATCTTGAACACCATGGAAAATCATGGTAAGTTTGATCCAAAATATGATAAATGCATTTTATTAAGATATTTTTCTACCTCTAACTTTTATAAAGATTTTCATAAAAATTCAGGGATGTTTGAAGAATTATTTCATGTAAAATTTGATGAATCTAACCCTTTTGAAAAAAATAAAGATCAAATTGATGAATCTGACCCTATGATAACATGAGACTTAAAACCCTAAAAGATGGTTTTAAAAATGATATAATACAAATTTAGTCCAGTTCAGAAGAACATTTCACTAATGAACCTAATTTTTTCCTAGATAATCTAGAACCCTAATGAATAACTTTTTAGAAATTGTTATAGGAGACCTAGACATAAGAAAAAAAATTGATGAAATATTAGAAATCTAGTTCATTTTTCTACCTTTATATCCAAATTAGAACCTATGTCAATAGAAGAAGCCTTAGATGATGAAATTTGGATGATAGTAATGCAAGAAGAACTAAACCAATTCAAAATAAATGAAGTTTGGAAATTAGTTCAATGACCAAAGAACTGTCCAATTATTTGAGCAAAATTGGTCATTAAAAATAAACAAGGTGATACAAGGATCATAACAAGATATAAAGAAAGACAAGTAGTTAAATGATATAACAACAAAGATGTTATATATTTTGATGAGACCTTTCCCCTATAGTAATATTAGAATCCATTAGGATTATTTTAGCCTATACATCTCATATGAATTTTAAATTATTTCAGATGGATGTTAAGTCTACCTTTTTAAATGGTTTTTTAATGGTTAAAGTGTATGTTGAGAAACCTCATGGTTTTGAAAATTATCAATAACCATATTTTGTTTTTAAACATACTAATGTTCATTATGGCCTTAAACAAGCACCTAGAGCTTGGTATCAAAGATTATGTTCCTATATTTTGAAAAATTATTTTAATATTGGTATAGAAGATCCAAGACTTTTCAAAAAAGAATCTGATATTTTATTTGTTTAAATTTATGTTTATGGTGTAATTTTTTGATTAAAAAATTAAAAAATTGTCATGATTTTATAAAATTAGTGCAAATATAATTTCAAATGAGTATGCTGAGTTAACTAAATTTTTTTAGGACTTCAAATCTATCAAAAATGTTTTAAAAATGTTTTAAATCAATGTAAATAAATTAATAATTTATCAAACAAATTTGGACTCAAAAATAGAAAAGACATAAACAATTATTATGTGTACTAATATAAAACATGATTTGGATTAGACTAGAAAATCGGTAGGCATGAAGTTATATAGAGGTATTATTGGTAGTTTATTACATTTTATAGCTAGCAGGCCAAATATTATATAATTAGTATGTCTTTATGCAAGATTTCAATAAAATCCTAAATAATCTCATCTTACATATATAAAAATAATTTTTAGTTATTTATAAGAAAATATTTTTCAATATCTTCTTTGTCTAAAAACTTATGATTATAATTCGATTTCATATACAGATGCTGATTTTGGAATTTGTAGGTTTGATTGAAAACACACCTCCAGAACCTCTCACTTTTTGGAAAATATTTAGTTTCATGGTCTAGTAAGAAACAACACTCAGTTACTTTCTCATCAGTCGAGGCAATATATGTATCTGTGGGAAGTAGTTGTACACATGTTTTATGGATGAAAAACACTCTTATGGATTTTGGACTAAGTTTTAATAATACACCTATTTTATGAGATAATACTAGTGTTCTAAATATTTCAAAAAATCCAATATGTCATTCTAGAACTAATCATATTGATATTAGAAATCATTTTCTAAGATATTATGTTCTTAAAAAGATATTTTTTAGAATTTATAAGTACTTAATTTCAACTAGATGATATTTTTACTAAACCACTTCCAATTACAATTTTTAATTTTATTAAGGGGGAGTTAGGTTTATATATTTTTTAAATTCTTTATAATTCTATTTTTTTATTCATTGAATAAATCCAATTTAATATTAATATTAATGTTATTTGATAATATTATTTTAAATTTTCACTATTTAAAATAATTCAGTTACTTATCTCTCAAATAAGTTAAACTTTTATTTTAACTTTTTTATAAATTATAAATATTTTTCTTACAATTTAAATTATTTTATGTTCTATAATTATTATTATCTACGTAATGACACAAGAAAAAACGCTCCATCAGAGCCCATTTAGAATTCCAATATCCGCTCATTTTCTCAAAACATTTGGAAATACCAAAACCCTTCACCTCTTTGGTATTCCTTTGCTCGCACCATTGAATCCTTAGAAACTCAAACCTTCATGGTTTTGGATGGAAATGGAAAAAACTAGGAGAATCCAAGAAGGAAACCCTAGTGATGTGAAGCATCAGCGTTCAACTAGATAGAAAATTCATGAGTGAAAATTCATTGTTATAGAAAGGTTTTATCAGAAAAACTTGATGTTGAAGCAAGTGTTATCCTCTCAGGGTATTGAAATGAAATTCAGTGATGACTACACTGAATTTCTGTATGATGTTGATTTGATAAGTTTCTATAATACTGTTCAATTTAGTTTAAAAGATACAGAAGATTTGATTGTTACTAAGATCAAAGACAGGGAGTTATTGATCTCATCAATTGAAATTGCAAGGATATTGAACTTCCCTCACGAGGAAGTTTTTCAATTAGATGTAATGTTAATTAGGGATAGAAATAATAAATCTGAGGATATAATGTCTTTTATTTTTGGTTATACTAACATAAGTATAATTTTGATAAAATATTTAGAACCAGATCAAAATATTTTGGTTAAATTTATTCAAACTAGAATAGTCTCAAGGATATCTGAGATGGAGAAGATTGATTTTCCACATATGTATATTATGTTTCTTTTTTTAAGTGACATAATGCATAATTTTACAAGATATTTGATTATATATTTGAGTTATTTCTGTCAACCTAAGGCTTTTATGAGTTTTTATCATTAAGAAAGGTTTATTTTAAAGAGGTTGATAAAAAATGATATGGTGAGGCTGATTGACGTGAGAATCAGATGCCACCAAGGTAATGTGTTAAATTACGGAACATTAAGAAATTTAAGATTTTTCTCGACCCTTATAAAAAGTAAAATCATGCATGTTGGGGATAAATTGGATCAGGTGTCTGCTCGGGGGGGAGTTACTGACAAAATCTAAAGAAGTTATGGCTGAATCCAAAATAGTATATGTTTCAAAGACTGCAAGGAGACGTAGATTTGAAATAAAAGATTCTCCAGCCGATGACGAAATTCATGTTGGATATAAAAAATCTAGGTAGAGAGGGTTTCAATCTATTGAAGAATCTACTCTGGGGAATGTTCTTGAGATAGAATATCTTTTTAGTTATAAATATTTAAGTGAACCTATACAAGATGAGAGACAGAAGAAAGCTAATTCACAAGAAGAAGTGGATGTTTTTCCTTAGGCAAAGGTAGAGACAAGAATATAAGAGGTACCTCAAATTAAAAACATTCAATAAAATGAAATTATAGATCAATCTATGTTCTATATTGACTCTGTACAAATTGAAAATGCTAAGACAGAACTAGTGCAACAATGTCATATTTGAGAAGAAATTAAAGAAGAAATCTATCTGGATGAGCACCTACCTTTAGAAGTTGGGAATTCAGAATAACTTATTCATGAAAATCTCTCTACAATTCATATAGAACATCAAAATTAATCATTCTTAGTTTATATTTGAGGAGGAAAATTAGTTGATCAAACAGTGGAGCAGGATGAAGAAGATAAATCAGATGCTCAATATTTACTATTGATCTTGGTAGATCATGTTGAGAATCAAGCATAGGGTGCCTCTGATTCAATATCTGATAATGTTGAGGTGCTTTTTAGAAAATTTAACAGTGGTCAAGAATAGAATGCTTTTTTAAGAAGAGAATTATAGGAAGAGAAATAGAGATTTAAAAATCTAAAAGATAGTTCTATTTAAAATCAAGAAGTAGATATTTTTATGAATGAAATTATGGCTGAAGTTGCAAAACTAAAATCTGATGTTTTTCTATATTTAGATTTAGTATATTTGAAAAAAATTATGGAGAAACAGTTTGAAAATTTTATAGGAAATCATGAAAGTACATCAGTTACTTTTCCTGATTTGATCAATAAATTACATTCCATTACCACTGTAATGAGAAACCTGAATGACACGTTGCAAGATTTAAAATGTAATAGATCTCGTTTTTCTTTAATGCTGGATAATCAAAAGCATATTTATGAAAAGATCACCTCATGTGAACCAAGTATTCAAAAATTTCTGAATATATTAACTAAGAAGCTCAATCAGTTTATGGAAAAGGAAGAAATATAGAATTAGTTATTCCAAGTGAACCTCATTGAAGATATTCATTTGACTCAAGAATAAAGAGATCTGATAATTCCACTTGGAGATGTTGTTTTGAAGAGATTAAGGTTACAGTTGAAAGAGTTGGAAGATGTTATTCAAAATCTTTATAATACCCCTCTTTAATACATTATCCCAAAACCATGGTTCCTATTCATTAACATACTTGTATATTGTTTTATTAATGAAATTTTACATTTATCAAATTTGATGGGTTTTTACTTTGTTTATGTCTATGTCAGACTGCCTTGAAAATTCCATATTCCATTATTGATAAATAGTATATCATAAAATATTCTTACAATTTCAGGAATACATTATATGTGTTATATTCATTACTCTATCATTCTTTTGGACAACACAAAACAGGGGAGAAATTTGGATAAACACAAAATTTTACTTTGTTTTTAAATTGAATTTTGGGGGGAGTTTTTTTTAATATATAACCTTTGAAGAGAAATTTGGATAAACCAGTATTGAATATTTTTAAAGTGGAATTTGCAAGTAAAAGTTAAATATTGTTTTTATCCTTCCAAAATTCTATAATACAAAATTTTATGGGTTTTTTATCATCAAAAAGTGGGATATTGTGGATCATATATTATTCCAACTATACTAAATATTTATATAATGATTTTCATGGTCACAAATACCCTTATTTATTATTATAATGATTTTAAATTAAGTATTTTTCAAAAAATTATTATTCTTTATATTCTCAATTTTGGAATAATATTAAAGCATATGATTCATGTGAAGTATTTATCAAAGTGTTCGGAAATCTATTCAGGGTGTTCTGGAAACAGTGTTTATATCGTACGTTGGAGACCATAGCGCAAGGATTATATCCTACCATTATTTTACTAGTGTTCTGAAAAGTATGGTTAATCAACCTTACGTTGATAGAAAATTGTGGTAAAAGAACCTTATGTTTGGTAGAAAACTTATGTTTGTTATATGAGAAAATTATGGATGAAGTACCTTATGTAAGTATGGAACCTTACATTTTCTTCACAAAATTTGGGATCATCAACCCTACATTTGCGATGAACCTTACATTTTGTCAAAAGTATAGATAATGTACCTTATTTAATCAATAATAGAAATGTCTGGATCAATGATTATACTTTTGAAAGTCGATGAAAAAAGTATGTATCATCAACCTTACCTTTGTGATCAACCTTACATTTGATATTTGTATTTCTTTTAAAAATAACCCTATGTTTAACTTATTTATGTGTCAAATATTTGATGTTTCATCTTTATAATGCAATGGTATTTTATAGAATATCTAAACGATTTCAGGCCAGATTCTGAGCCCAATTTTAAATCACATATTTTACTGATTTAAAACTATTTATATGTGATTAAAATATCAATTTAATGGGAGGATTTCATGTCGATCATTAAAGGAAGTTATGACCACTCCGTTATTAAAACATTCAAATATATCGAGCTATTAGATGGATTTTGTGGATATAAATTAATGAATAAGTCCCTTGTCTTTATTATCTAACTATTGAGTATCTGAATTTTTTTAGAATATACGTGATGAGATATCTCATGAAATCACACTAATTTCAAGATTCAAATCTTGTGATACTCAAGTTTAAAAAAATATAGATATGCATTGATTCTTTAAAAAGATCTTTTATAGATATTCTATAATAAATAATGATCAGATTTTGTTTTATATTAGAAATAGAAATGTTTAATATTTACTTGTTATACATTAAAGATCTATCTTGAGTCTACTGTTGAGTTGTTGCTGAATATATCTCAATAAAAATTGCAACCAGATTGATTCAGAACTGCTCTTACCTGAAGAACATCCTTTCAGAAGATGATGATCTATTTACTGTCAGCTGCGTACTGCTACAAATGTGAAGATCATTCATAAATAATTTACCAAAACAATACACTTTGATTCTGAGTACCAGATTATCATACTATGTTCTTTGATCGGTTCTATATTTAGAACTAGAAGGCTTTATTTTAGACTTAAATTGTAAAGGTGTTATCTTCCTACACTCAGTATGGGATTGTCTTATGAAAAGAGTACCGATTACTAAAAATCACCATGCTCATGGAGAACATTGTTGGTGGAGTGGACTAGGGTATTTTTGTTCCCTAAACCACTATAAATCTTTTCATTCTAATATATATTTATTTACACTACATATACAATCAAGTTAAGCTAAAATGAAAGATTTTACTATAATCAATATTTCTCAAAGAAATTTTGATACACACAATTCACCCCCCCCCCCCTCTTGTGTATATTTTTTATAACATGAACTAACATATTCATATAGAATGATGTGATATTTAGGTATGATGTTTTGGGCCTCTATAGTTGCTATCTTAATAAAATATTAGTAAATCTTTGAGTATTAGGATAATAAATTAATTAGTTATATACCTAGGCATATTTATAAGGATATTTCTAGGGATACATCTATATATAAGTCTGAGGATGAGTCAAAGTAGAGGAAAATGTCCTAAATTTTTGGTAATGGATATAGGGAGCAGTTTCCAAGAAATTTTATCGATGTATAGATACAACATGTGGATGTGGGTCCAGAAGAAAAAGGTACTTATGAGTAATAAATCTGAAAAGCGTGGATTTTTCTTTACTCGATCATCATCACGTGCATGAAAATATGCCTCACTACACACCTATTTTGACACTCCTGAAGGATAAAAATTATAAATTAAAAAAAACTTATAAAAATTCATGAAGGATTTATATAATGACCATGAATGACCTAGGTGAATCCTAAGTTTTCATAAATTGAAAATAATGTGACTATTATTTAGACATCTTATATATGGGTTTTAATGATTATGTGGTTTTCCACTATTAGTAGTGTTTCTTGTTCTATGATTTCTTCTTTTACTAAATGTCTTGAAACTGGAAGAACTATTTTAATGCTTAGTAAAACATATAGTGTACTAATTTTCTTCCTGTTCAACCAAACATTATTGGATTTGAATGAAAAATATTATTATTATTCTCACACAACTTTATCATGAAATGAATCATATTCAACTTCAAAACAATCAATAAAGTGAAAAACATTATGTTTAGTCCTTTATGATGCAACATGCACCTTCTTTCAGTGGTTACACTAATCAATTAGCTTCCAAGAAGTAGAATTGTACCAGTGAAAATGTATTTTATATTATTTAGTGTTTCAATCTTGACAAAGTCATTTCGGTATTTATCATTTGAATGTAAAAGTATATTAGTTGTGGAATATTATTAAGAACATTAGGTAATAAGAAGAAATTTAATCTATGATATGGGAATAGATTATAGTGATATTTCTTATAAAGTAGTTACCTCATAATCTACACAAAAAATACCAATAAAGGATTATATAATCCTGAGAAAAAGGATACTGAATCTATTTTTTCCTATGAATATAATTTTTCAAGACATTTAAGGTATTATTTTGGTTTAATCATCATTCTTAAAAGGAAAATTGATAGATTCTTTTTTGGCCTAAATCTAAGTCTTCAAAATTCTTTGGTTATAAGAGAATTTAGTGTCCATGAATATTTCATTCAATGTAAACTAAAGGTATAAATGGATATAAGTAATTCTCACAATTCCTATGATTTTGATATGAAATGGAAGATCAAGGCTCATGAAAACAAAAATGTTGGAAAAAGATTACAGCCATCTACAAGCTATAAATGTGGGAAGAAGCATCATGTGAATTCTGATGAAGCATTATGTGAATGTCAAAATTCCATTAATAGTCTGGTTAAAGATATAGAGGAGAAGAAGATGCCATGTAATTCCCCACCCACACACCAGTGTTTCAAGTCCAATAAATTTGGGAAAATTATGAATCAATGCCCCAATCCAAGGGGTAATATAGATGATAATATAAAACAAATTCTAAGAAAAAAATAGAAATCCTATCCAATTACAATGGATGGAGTTAATCATGATAATTAGGTTACACTAATCCTCCCCTCCATAGTTGTGAATTTCATGCTTGATTATGCCTGAATGATCCCTATAAAAACATTATTGTTCATAATTTAGTAAAATTTCACGTAACTATCTACCTCTACATAGATTATGGAATAATGAAATCTCATTTTATATTATATAATTTCATGGATGAACCCAAAATTACATTGGAGATTTTTTTGTAAAAGATAAGAGCATGTATTATGATGAAAAGGCGAATAAAATTTTGTATGTCTATATTTCCCCAAGTAAGATTAAATTAAGAATTATGGATACAATCATGACATTATGATATTAAGGTTGATAGTATGTTTAAATTAATTTACACCCCTTTTGAGTTTTAACATGGTGATATTTTATCAAGATTATGGATATTTGAAGAGATATTTATGGAAGTAAAACTATTTGATTTTGTATATGTTTTAGTGAGAGTATTATTTAATAGGGAATGCCTTTACATGTTGTTGACATTTGATTAATGGAGTTAGTATATTTGTTACCATTACAAGTATAGAGTTTGATATATATTCATGTGTTTATCTAACCATAATTGTGTTTATACTTCATAATAGACTATATTTATGGTAATTTCATTATATTGTGTGTCAAATAAACGGTTAATAATATTTGCAAGGAAATAATGAGAACATATAGACACTATGAAAAAGTGATTCTCTATGGCCAAGATACATCAAACTTTGAGGATACAGATGATGTGTTATCATCATGTGTTACAAAATCATAATCATGGAAACATATTCTCATGAAGTTCACACATGTTGAACTTAATTAGATGTGATTATGAGGACAAACTTGCTAATAAAAATGACATATTTTTCGAGTTCCATTGGAATTTTCTATCTATGAACATGTTTATTAGTCTCCTGAAAGGAGAATATTATTAATATGTTCTATTTGATCTCGTACATTTATGCAAGGAAAAAACCATGACATTGAAGTCATGTTGAGGTAGTTTATGTTAGGTGTGGCGTTGGTGGTATAACATTTAATGAATGATGATGATATATTTTTTCACTTTTGAGTTGAGAAAGTTATATCTCATACCATGTTGATCGAGATGGTAGTTCCTTTATAAATACATGGAAATGGTACTGAAAGGTATGTTCTTCCTTCTTGATCAAAAAATAATAAATCAAAAATTGATGGTGACACATTCTATAAATCCTGCTTTACGAGATATCACAGGAAAATAAGATTATAATACACAATGTGTATTCATATGATGGTTATCACTGATATGACTACTACTTTCCTCTTTATGGGACTTTATGGGTTTCTATAATCTATTCCTCAACTATGAATACTATTCAAGGCTATCAAGATAATGTCCTAGATTTTCACACACTATAAAATATTC
This sequence comes from Viscum album, assembly GCA_963277665.1. Classification (NCBI taxonomy): domain Eukaryota; kingdom Viridiplantae; phylum Streptophyta; class Magnoliopsida; order Santalales; family Viscaceae; genus Viscum; species Viscum album. The sequence continues at coordinate 104,615,677 of OY728156.1, forward strand.
AAGAATCTATTTATTCTTGTCAATACGTATTTAGAACTTAGTTGGCCCCAGAACATGGTTCGAGAGTTATCAAGATCTTAATGATCACTGAAAAATAAATAAATTCATTATTATTCAAGTTTAGAAAAATTCAGTTGAATTTACTTTATAAAATTATTTACAAGTCTTTAAGTAAATATGTGGAATAATATTATATGAATGAATATTATTTTAATATTCAAGGTTCCTTTAATATTAGATGGAATTATGAGTCCACTTAACGAATCGGGTTTATCACATAAAATATTTAATATATATTACAAGTATTTTAAAAAAAATACAAATAATATTTAAGACATAGTAAGTTCATCATAACTATTTATTTATTGCTTATTTAGTGAACGTTAAATATAAGGGGTTCAAGAAACCCTATCCAGGTAAGTCTAACAGACACTATATATGTCAGGAGGAGCTCATTTCCACTTGGGTTTTCATTACAATGGATTGAGAGATTCTCCCTCCTCCCACTTCTTAGAGAGAGATACTCTCTATCCAATAATTCCTTCATAGATCAAAGGAACGTCATCAAGGTGATCATCACAACGTCTAACAGATCTTTAGAGACATGTGCTAGAAAACATAATTTGATAGATGACATACATGTAGATTCTTGATATTTGTGTGGTTTATCAAGAGGGGGTCATCCATAGATCCTTCTAAAAACATTAACCAATACATGCGATAGAAGAGCTTGCTATGATTCAAATGAGTTAATCAATATGTTTTAATTTATGTGCTTTGATAATTCAAGTGAGTTCATTGGATCGTATCAAGTCTCGAATTAATGAAGATGATGAATTTACATTGCTCCCGTGATGAAATTTTTTAAATATCAATCCCATCAACTTCCATTGTGTGCCCTACTACCATCTATTGGTATCATATAAATCAAAATAATTTTATGAGAGATAAAAAATTAATTTTCTCTAAATTATGTAGAGACCTTCAATTAGGTCAAAATAGTTCCAAAAATTCATCAATATAATATTGTATTGTCTTGTTACATATATCCATAAAAATATAAAATGAATTATTTGTGATATTTTAGGTATTTAAAAATTATTTATTTTTTCGATATTTATTTTTTCTAATGATTTTTTTTCAGACAATATGTTATTCAGTAAACATCGTGACGACTCTAGTTACTCTGATTTTTGGGTAGTATATGAATAGAATAAAGGGAGTAGAATTTCCCTACCAGAAAAACTCATTTCCACATCCACATGGAAATTACAAAAAAACAAAGAATATTTTAAATAAAGAATATGATTAATAAAAAAAACTCATTGGGTGGCTAAGTTTGTGGGAGAAAACCAAAATAGAGAATATCTTTTTTTTGGTTCAACACATGTGGTGTGAGTACTTTTATATTTTCCAAAACTAAAATAAATATTATTTTAAAAAGGTAAAAAATTTCCAATAATGAAAAATGATTTTGGAAGAAGCCTTTTTCATCATGTACACACCACACCACTTCTTAGGTTCATATAACCCTACTTTCTTACCATGCTGGTTATCTATTTTCCAGAAATCATTTTACCACAACCTCGTATGGTATACTACCAGCTCATTTCCTAGAATAGGTACCTCTCACTGATGGATACCTCATCGTCGTCATAATGTTCAAACTAGCTACCTCATGGGTGGGTCCACCCAACCCATAATAGATCAAGTCGGGCCAAACTAGACAAAAATAACCCTACCTGGGGTTTTCCAAGATCAAAATGGCCCTCTAAAGTTACATCCCTACCCGCAATGGGCCTGGGAGAAGTTTAATGTCCCAATAAAATTTCATATAATCAAAAAAATTATAATTAATTTTTGTTTAAAAGGTAATAATATTTTAAAATTTCAAAACAAAATTAATTGAATTTTAGTATTAAATTATTTAATTAATTACGATATTTTTTTAATAAAAAATTAAATTAATACCAATACCAAATAAGAATTAATTAGTTGAATTTAAATTTTTCATTTAATTTATATAAATTATAAATACTTTTAATTTATAAAACTTGTATATTTTCACATATTTGGATTACCTATTGACTGGTCTTGAGCACTAAAAAAACATGTATATTCCTGGGTCAATTTATTAAATTATATATTACAATTTGGTGTGATGTTTGTAATAATTATTTAATTTGATGATGGTTTGTGAAGTGTCTTCATTTCGTTCAATATGTCAAATCTATAATGTGTCTAATTTTTCTGTATGTATTTTGCACTTCCTGAGACACCCTCACATGTAATCAAGTATACTTGTACATTTTACAATGACGCTTTAAGATGCTGACCATGCTAGGACATGGGGTACCCATGATAAGAAGTGAATACACTGGACTGAGGCTGAACTAGGACCCAAGTCAATACATGACCCATGTATGATTACTATATGTCATATTTTATCCATTACGCTTAAATGGATCAACTAAGTTTAAATTCTCAAGGTCAATCATATAATTTATTTCAATTATGTATTTTTTTATTATTTTATTCAAGTGCATATTTATTTTTAGAAAATAGAAAATAGAAAATAGAAAATTCATAAATATGATTTGATTTTTTTTCTTTTAATGAATGTTATGTTTTGACAGAATTAATATAGTATAAATATATTTGATAGACATATATTAAATTTGTAAAAAATATTAAAAATCCCTTAAATATATATTAAGTTCCACAGCCTTCCATTGCTCATATTTTAACAAAACAGGATGTACGAGGTGCTTTTCTTCCATATATTAGTATGTCTCCCACTATCGGGGAGTCACTAAGAGTGTAATGGGAAGATGTAGCCAATGTTGGAAGCAAAAGAGTATCCATAAAAAACTTCATATCACATCTGATGAAGAGCAATGAGAGTATAAAGGTTACAATTATTATAAGTTGGTAATTTACTCAGAAAATCAAGGAACTATAAGTTAATGTGGTTGGTCATCCCTATTCCTACCTTGGAAATTTTTTAGTATTGCTGTAGTAATATCTTTTAGATTATGATGGGAATCTTAGAGGATCCTTTCTACTAGAATACACAAGTTAATGAGTACTCAGAATCAAATAGTGATATATATTGAGGTTTAATAAAATAGTCGATGATAATTAATGAAGGAATAATTAATTAATCAAAAACATTTAAATGGTAATCCAGATCATGTTCTAAATGATAAAACATATTATTATATATTAAAATGAACTATCACCAACACCACTGAAACATTATAACTCAGATCCATACTTAAAAAATAAAATATCATAATTGACCATAACTTTGATGAGTGACATAGGTATTCCATGTAACATTATACCAAGATAGGATATTCTATGGGTTGGAGTCCTCATTTACTGTTTAGACTCCTCCCTGAGAAATCATGCAGGATTAAGATAGATGTAAAACAAATTTAGATCATCTATAAGATGTATTGTCTATAATGTTGCCATATATGTCCATTAAATTGTAGAAAATTCATAAGGATGAAGGTACCTACAAAGATGCATACTCATTTATCTGAATAAAATTTTGAGAGATAAAGGAATGATTTTTATTATATTTCCAATGCACTATATAAGTGTGGGGTAGGTGAAGGGAATCAATAAGGACATCATGAACTAAAACTGATCGAGAACATTACGTAACTTGAAGTCCATATATTCAAGCGAAACCTAGAACTAGTAATAGATCATATTCTTACCTTTTAACTGCCCATATTTTTTAATTTCACTGTTAATTAAAACATGAATAACATGAAAGATTCTCTACCCAATCTTTTGGAGTTTTTTCACCAAGATGATAAGGATATGAATAAAATCAATTATTTAGTTAGTATGGGGAAAAGAGGAAGAAGGTAAAGGATAAGTGGTTTAAGGCTAATTCCATGATGAATACACGAATGCATCCTCCTTCCAAAAATCCAAAGATATAGAGTTAGGGAAATTAGTTAGGATTTTTCATCTTTTCATGTTGTAAAAATAAACACACGAATAATAACTACAGAGATAGAAATAATAATCATAGTGAAGCTTATACATCAGGTTTTCTTTTCCTAAAATGAAATCTATCGTTATCAACAAGGTCAGTACTGGATACAACATGTGGTTCACAGATTTGTATTTTTATACAAGAACCATATAGATTCAAGAAGATTGAAAATGTTGAAGTTGTTCTCTGGGTCATAAATGTCGAGATTCTGAATCCTTGGAAGTGGTATATTATCATTAAACGTTTCCTAGTGTTTTGGTTCTTTTATTAAGTATTTTTTTTATGTTCTTTCAGTTACCAATACCATAATCTCTATGTCAATTTCGGACACAATGGGATTTTATTTCATGTTTGGAAATAATTTCTTTCCCAATTTTAAAGATAAAACGTGTAATGGTATAGAACATATTAATAATGGGATATATATATATATATATGAACTTGAAAAATATATAATGGAAATAAATTATAATGAAATCAAATATAAATCATATAACACGCACTTATAAAACATTTATATTTTGGATATAAAAAAATATTTCAAATAAATATCATTAAGAATTATTTTTAGACTCATATAATTTAAAACCCTTGGATGTATGTCATGCTTGTTTACAAGGGAAAATAGCCAAATAACACTTTTCTATGAAGGGAGAAAGAGACACCAAATTCCACGCAATCATTAATACTAGGTTATATGTTCCAAATTCATTAGAGGCAAGGGGTGTTTTTTCATACATAGTAAGTTTTATCGATAACTATAGTAGGTATGACTATGTCTACTTATTGTATTATAATTTAGATTCCTTTTAGTTGATTATATAATACCAACATGAAGTAGAGAACCATATTGGTAAGAAGATTAATTCAATTCACTCAGATTGAGATGGAGAGTATCTTAACTGAGATATCAATGAGCAGTTGACGGAGTGTGGGATAGTGTCCTAAATCACTCCTCCAAATACACCAATGTAGAACAGTGCTATTGAGAGATGGAATCTGGACTTTATAGATAAATTCAGATTAGTGACGATTCAAGAAACCCTTCCACAATTCTTCTGGGTATTTTCCTTATAGGGAGAAACATATACTCTTAAATGATAACAAACTAAATATAAAGAAGGTATTATATATGATTTGAGATAAGGATTGAAACCCAGTCTATCACACATATGTGTATGTGGATGTGAGGTTTTTTAAAGATTATACCATTTGAAAAATTGGCATTCCAATAAAGGAAGTGCATATTTATAAGTTATCCTAAAGAGAAAAAAGGATATTACATATATAACCCCGATGATAGAAAATTTATTATGGTAATACAAGCCATATTTCTAGAAATAGAACATATTTTCAATGAAAATAATTAAATTAAAATTGGCATTGATGAAGTTAATGATACATATGCACAATAGTTCATACGAGAAGACTCTATGTAAGAGACAGTGGGAGTTGCAGTTGTTATTGAGACATAATTAATATATTGGTCAACTAAAGAATTTACATAACCAAATCATTATGGTCTTCTTATCACTGAGTCTGGTGACACATTTTTCCTTAAGAAGGATGAGCCTCTACCCTATGATGAATAATTAGATTGTGGGGATATTGTTAAATGGAATAACTCTATAAATTCATATGTGGATTCCATATACCAAATTCAAGTTTGGATTTTGGTAGAACCTCCATCTGATGTAATTCAATTTGGTGAAAAGGGGTATTCTATAAAAATGTGTACGTTGATGTTTAAAAAAGACATATAAATCATGGCTAGTAGAGAAAGGTTTTAGGAAATTTAAATGTATAGACTATAATAATACCTTCTTGCTAATAAAAATTATTAAATCCATCATAATGTTACATGTAATGGAATCATTCCATGATTATTTTATTTGGAAAATTGATGTCAATACTACACTTCAAAATGGGATATTGGTTGAAGATGTCTATATGAATCTACCCAAATGGCTTGATATGTCAATAAATTCCAATAAAGTGTTCAGGATGTAGAGATACATTTATGGCTTAAAGAAGGAATTCTGATCATGGAATGTTAATTTTCATGAGGCCATTGGGGAATTTGGTTACATTAATAAATAAATTTTTCCTTGTGTCTATAAAAAGGTCGATAGGAATACCATCATTTTCTAAGTATTATATGTTGATGGAAAATTAATTATGAGAAACGAAGCGCATGTATTATAATCATTCAATACTTGGTTGAATGAATGATTCTCCATGAAATAACTAACAGAAATATCCTACATTCTAGGGATTATGATATATTGAGAAAGATATCTGAGGCTTCTTGGGATAAGTAAAAGTACATATATAGAAAATGTATGTAAAAGGTAAAATTTGGAACAATCCGAGAGAGGGTTTTTCCCATGTCACATGGTATCAATATCTCTAACAAAAATTCATCCACAAACACAGGAAGAGATTAAATGAAAGAGTACAATCTCTTTTTCCTTAGTAGTGGTATCTATCATGTGTTCCATGTTATGAAATAGTTTGTATCTTTGCATTTCTTTAATCATAATTGTATGATATCAAGATAATCTTGGAGAGATTTATTGGGTAGCTATAAAAACTATCATGAAGTACTTAAGGCATAAAAAGTATATGTTCCTCATGTATGGAGAAGATGAGCAACTATAATTGAGAGGATACACTAATGCTAGTTTGTAGACAGATCATGAATATTTGAAATTGTGGTGAGGCTATGACGTACATTTGTGTTGTTACTAGGAGTAAATATCTTGTTTATGTTTATTACGATAATATTGTAGTAGTAGTTCAACCCATGTATCCCACGTTACACCAAATGACAAATAATATACTTAAATATTTTCATCTCCTTTGAGATGTTACTCCAATAGTTGAATTAAAAATTATTGGAGTATCCATAGATTATAAAGTGGGAGACAACCTAACTAAATCTATATCTCCATAGAAGCATGATTCTCATGTGAGAGTTAGTGGATTGATATTTTTTAGCAGTTCTCTCTAGTGTAAGTGGGAGTGTTGAATGTGGGTCACCTATACCCAACTTGTGTATATACATTGATTTCCATTACATGTATACAGTTTTTTGTATACATGTGTTTACCATAGTAGAATAGTGTTGATAATTATGTGTATGCTATATTTAATTTAATTTACATAAATTTTGTTTTGTATCAAAGGTTTATAGAAATTACCAGGATATAATGAGAACCTATAGATACTAAGATAGTATTCTCAAAGTGACAAACCAAGTTGTGGTTCCATCCAAACCGACACATGTCCCGATCCATGGCACGGCTTGAAGGGACTTCCTAATCCCCATGTGATGGAAACTAGTTCCTTACTATCAATTATACACATTGGGAATGATTTCACCCATTTATTTCATCATAAACAGTATACAGTAATAAACATCATAAAACAGAATATCATAACCAAATAAGGTACAACAATTTTCAGATTCAAGTTTACAACTTTTAACAGAACCCTAAGTTAGTAAAATGGAAGGGGAACTAAAAAAATCAAAAAACATGTATTGAAAAAAGAAGGACATCAACCTCTAGCCACCACCACCAACAACGGAAAGAAGTGGATCACTAGAAATAGGATCTACCATCATCACTAAGAGACCTCATTCCATTACCTTGATCATACATAAGAAATAATATATACAACTAAAGGTGTATGCAGGGGGTGAGAAAAATCTGATTATGATTCCAACCAATAGAAAAGATTACATGCTATAACATTAGAATAAAAATCAACATCATCATCATCATAAGATCATTTAAAAAAATTCAAGATTTTTTTTGAAGAAAACATTTTCATGGAAAAAAATTTAAAAGATAACACTTTATCCAATAAGATTTCTTTAAATGAAAACATACACAATGTCTACCACATACTGGCAGATAGCTCCACATCACATAATAATCCAATCACAAGAAAGGAATATGGTAAAATCCCTAAAGGTAATTTTCATAAGTGATACTCTAGAAACCTCATGCCTCAGTGATAAAAACCTCCACTAATCTACCAAAAGAGTTTCTATGAACATTTCAGGGGACCCCATCCCAAGGTTAAATGGTATCCATATTATAATCTGAATCAACAGTGTTCTCGTGCATGAACCACTAGACAAGAAATATTCCCATGGTGTAGTTGTCTCCGATCATATCACATGTTTAGTTAGTGAGTAATCATTAATCCTTATAGATGATTCTAGGCATTGTCCACTTCCAAATCAATTCGTTTACTAGTTTTATCATTCCTACCTTGATACCCAAAATTCCCTTGGCCTTTAAATTCAATTTCACATATCACATAAATAACCACTTTGACATACACATGTCGTGCATCACAAGAACACAAGAAAATCACCACATTCCATAACTAAATCCATTCCCATATCATGTCCACACCAAACCATTTAGAGATGCATTTCTCACTTGTCTCTCAATTTATGAAATTAATTTGAAAACACAACAGGTAAAAAACATATAAAAACCAGCCATTTCCATGGGAAACCCCCTTTCAAGTTCACGCTCACATAATAACCATTTCATGAAATGTTTCACATCACATTAACAATTAAAATAAACATTTAAGTTGATAAAAAATAGTCTACATTCAAAAAATACCCATTTTTATTAAAAATAAACTTTCAAAACCTTATCACCTTTTAATCTCTTTAAAAATACATTTCACATCTTCCACACAAAGCATAAAATAAATTCAAGAAACACCAAAATGTGGAACACTTGAAAATAAACATTTTCCTTTAGCCTGAAGTCCTTCTTTTTTATTTTATTATGGATAATCCCATTGTTAAGGGTTAAAGGGGAACCCATACATGACCCAAATGCCTAGAGGCATACCATTCCCAAACACAACCTGTAGGCCCAGCCCACTTGAACTACCCCTCTCCAGCTTCTGCGTCATTGATCACCTATCTCCCCACCATGCATTGCTGATCAGCTAGAATTTCCCCATACAAAGTTTCACAGTGTCTGGTCCCAAAGGAGGCTGTCATACCCTCTCATTATTTCAATCTGGTTAGCTTTTTCTTCTGGTGGATTCTAATCTTCTTCTTTGATCCACTTCTGGGGCCTATTCCTTGTGAACTTAGATACTCCATGGTTTTCGTGGCCCGAAGGCCTTTGATGACCTGAAGGCCCATGAAACCTATAGGCCCAAACCGGTGGCCTGAAGGCCCAAATGGTGATGACCCAAATGAGGTTTCACTTACAAAAACACCTAATCATCCATAAGAAAACTCCAAATCTCAATTCCTATAATTAACATAAGACCTATAGAGACTCAGATCAATGAAAAACCATTTTCTGGTCAGCATGACTTTCTCAAAGAACTCTTTTATAAGGATCAGTCCCAACAGTGACGTCTCACCCACCTCATCCAAATACAAAGGCGACTGACACGACCAACCATAAAGCACCTCAACATGAGCCAGTTGAAATGAGGATTGTAAGTTATTTTTATATAAAAACTCAACCAATCCCAATTAGCTATCCCACAATTATCTAAAGAACAACACACATTCCCAGAGCATATCTTTCAAATCTTGATTTGCTCGCTTTGTCTGACCATATGTTTGACGATGGTATGTCGTTCTCAACTTGATCTGCATCCCCGTAGCCTTATAAAGGCTATCCCAAAACTGAGATGTAAAAGGGGGTATCTTTCAAAAACAATATTCAGTGATACAAAATGAAGCCTCCCCTCTTAAACATAAAACCAGAACAACTCAACCACTTTTTCCAAATATCTTAATTGGGATGAAATGGGATGATTTTGTGAGAAGATTGATCACTTCCCAAATATATTTTCTCTCCTTGAGTGTACAAGGTAAGAAAAAAATAAAAGACATAGTGATATCATTATGATTTTATATAGGAATGGGTAACAGCTGAATGAAACCTGAGGGCCATTGGTTATCTACTTTAACCTACTAAAATGTGTAACATAGTGATATGAAATCAATTACGTCCCTCCACTTACCTGGACCCCAGAACTACAAAAGAACATCATAGTAAATCTTTGTATAAACATTAATAATATCCCATAAAGAATGTTGTCTATCCTACATCTCTACCTTCCTCAATGAAAACGTCACAATGAATCAACTCTTAAAGTAGGAAAACATCATCATGATACAATAACCAATTAAAAGGGATCTTCCCACCATTTAGAAACTGTATAGTTTGTTAGAAAAACACATCACTCAACTTCTATTGCTAAATCAACTCTAGAAAAGAAGGTGTCAAGTGACCACTATCAAAAAATGAACATCCACTATTCTCATTGTTATCCATATTAAACTAGGAATAAAGTCCCATCAACATTCACTCATCACAGTACCTTATCAATGCTTGAACTGACACTTTTTTACTCAAAGCATCGGCCACCACATTACTTTTTCCTAGGATATAGACTATATCAAAGTTGAACCCTTAATGGTTCTCAACCCAATGAAGTTACCTTAAATTTAAATAATTATGGGTTAAGAGGTAGATAATACTCTAATGGTATGAATAAACCAAAAACTTCTCCAAAACAATTAATGAAAACACCTCTTTAGAGAATGTATCACCGTCGCTAACTCTAGATTATGGGTTGGGTAATTAATTTAATGTGGTTGGAGTTAGAAAGATGCATAACATACCACATGGATATTATTCATTAGAAACACTCGAGACCCACACATAAGGCATCAAAATAGACCACATATCAATTTATAGATTCAGTAAACATTCAAAAAGGTGTTGTGATCAACCGACACTTAATCTACTTAAAGAACTTTTGACACTCTAAACTCTAGCAAAACTTCACCCCCTTTCGGCTGAGTGTTGTAATAGATGAATAAATATAAGATAAATCTCAAATGAATCGCCTATAATTCCATAAAAATCCCAAAAAGATCATGATCTCAAAAATAGTCATTATCTTTTCCCATTACACAACTACATTGATCTTCAGAGGGTCCAAAGAAACCCCTTGTTCTTATATCAAATGGCCCAAAAATAATATTTTCCTAATCCAAAATATGAATTAGTAGAAATTTCATAAATATGATGATCCCAAAGAGTTCCTAACACAGTGCTCAAATTCCACTCTTGCTCTTCCTCAGTCCCAGAATAGACCAGGATGTCTTCCAAAAATACTACGACAAAGGAATTGAGAAACTTGTGGAAAACCCTATTCATGAACACTATAAAGACCACTTGATCATTTTTCAATATAAAAGGCATGTCTAAATGCATAGAGTGGCCATAACTTCTTTAGAAGGATGTTTTTGGGATATCCGCCTCTCTAACTCCAACTTGGTGATACCCAAAACACCAATCAATCTGGGAGAATTGAAATTCCCCCTTGACATGATCAAAAATTCCATCAATACGTGGTGAATGATATGTATTCTTGATTTTTACCTTATTCATATTCTAGTAATCAACACACAACCAAAGAGATCAATCGACCTTTTTAGAAAACACCACTAGGGAGGGCCAAGGAGAGATTCTCTAGAGAATAAATATTTTGGATTCTAATTAATCAAATTATACCTTTAATTCCATCAACTTGGTGGGTCCATATGATACAAGATAAGAGATATAGGTAACGTTCCAAATCCATGCTGATAGTGAACTCCAAATCCCGCTATGAAGGAAATCCTGAGAAATTCCCTAGAAAAACCTATGGGAACACATCCACCATAGGATGTAATCCACTCTATAGAGAACCTTAAACATAATATAAAGAGATATAAGAGATATTAAAGACAATATATTCCAACCTTGAACAGTTATGACTAGGATACCATCACTTTTGAATCTATACACCAGGTACAACTCTAATATGGGAAAACCATTCTATAAAATTGTTGTAAGTGTCCCATAACTATGCACCGATGATAAGGTCTAGGTGGATATGAACACATAGGTGGAATTTTCCCTACATTTCTATGATAATTGTACACAACTAACCCCACATCAAAATCCACAGATGGTGAGTGAAAGGAAAGATCACCTGAACAACCACCACTGTTCTTCCCCTTCTCATCCCACATTCTCTTCTTGTTTGATAAACTGCCATTATCCACTCCTTCCACTAGTCTTGATAAACTCTAACTACCTCAATGATCAATATAAAAAAACGTATCGTTACCAACCACCTCAGCATATTTATTAATCTAGGAAAAAAAATTCATGATATCGGGACTCTGGACACAACCCCCCCCCCCCCCCCTCAAACTTTAAAACTTCATCAGATCATTGGAAAAGATATATGGTACATATCGAAGTAGCGATGAAAAGTAGCTAGAAAACATCATAACGGGGAATTTCCTATGGATAAGCTATATAAACTCTTAATATCTTGTGATTTTCAAATCCTCAAGACAATACTGATCTTTGAAAATGACCTTGCATTATTTCCAACCCATTTCCTCGTGCTTTCTAGATTACACCATTGAGTCCCACCATTCCTCCTTGGACCTTCAAACATAAAATATTCACAGTTCACTATATATTCCATATTTATTTCATGAAAATAAAACATACTATATATCTTCTCAATCCAATCATCTAACTCCTGAGGTTATATGCTACCTCAGAAAGAAAGAGGCTTGTTATTGGGGAACTTCAGAGCCTTTTCCTTTCAAATACCAAGTTTGACTTCTCCAATATAAGAAGGACTTGGTCCCTATCCTTGTTCCAAGGCATGTATATACTAAACCGCAACATTCACTAACAACTAAATTATTGGTCAGCGATAACTCTCTTTTGACTCTTCACAAGGATGTAAAATAATTCTTCAAGGAGGCATTTTTTTACAAAAAAACAATAACAATGAGAAAACCTGTCAATACAACCATCAACACAAAATATGAATATTTTCGGAAATAAAAACAAATCAACCAAACCAAATCCATCATATTAAAAAATCAACCAAACCACTCCACCCCCAACTTGTGTTAATATACATTTTACATTAGGTACATCTCACCATGAGGATAAGTCAAACTAAATTTCCGAATATCAAAGGGAAACTCGAATGATATCATGAGGTGTTCTAGCCTATGACCCTACTCATAACTAGAACCTCAATCCCAAAAATTCATATCTTTGATCTATCCAGATTTTTTCCCCAAATAACTTGACCTAAGAAGAGAATGACTTGCTATGATTCAATTTTCTCATGTACCAACTCAGTGTTTCATCCAAACTAACACCTGACCCGATACATGGCATGGTCCAAAGGTTATTACCAATCCCCATGGGCGAGAAACTAATTCCTGGGTATCAACAATACACTTTTGTAATGATTTCACCTATTTATGTAATCATAAACAACCAACAATAATAAACATCACAAAACTAAATACCAATACCAAACAAGGTGCAAAAATATTCTGATTCAAGTTTCCAAAATTAAAAAAACTCAAATATAATAAAATGGAAGAGGAAGAAAAAAATATCCTAAAACCATCCCCAAAACAAGAGATAAATCCCCCTCAATCCACCACCACCATCACCTACAATAAGTGGATCACTAGAAACTAAATCCAACATCACCACTAAGAGACATATTTCCTTTACCTAGTTCATATATAAAAATGTCTAAATACACCCAAATGTGTACCCATGTTATGATCCAAATACTAGTAGCATTCCACCCCAAAAAAATATTCTACACTATAACATTAGAAGACAAATAAATATGCACATTTCCATAAGAACATTTGAAACGTTTTCATGATGCATTTTGGGGAAACCATTTTCAAGTAAAAAACTTTTAAAGGAAATCATTTCTCAAATAATCTTGATTGGAATTAAAACATACACAAGTTTAACCATATATAAATGGATAGAACCAAATCATATAAACATTATTTCACAATAGAGAGCTATAGGAAAATCCTTAAATTTAACTATCACAAGTGAGACTCTAGTAACCTCGTCCCATGAGGATAAAATCCCTACACTAATCACCCAACAATATTCACATACATGATCCATTAGAGGGGATCCCATTCCAATGTCTAAGGGTCTCTATAAGATAATCCCAAACTAATAGGGTTCCGGCGAATGATCCAATATAGGGTAACACATATCAAGGTCTAGTATTCTCCGATCTTATCACATGTTTAGTTAGTGTGGCAATTATTAATCCTTCTAGATGAATCTGGGCCTTAGACACTTCGAAATCAACTAGAATAATAGTTCTACTTTTCCCACTAAGAAACCTGAGATTCCTTCTATGCCCAAATTCCATTTCACATGTCACATAAATCATCACTTTCACAAACACATGCCTAACATCACAAGAACACAGCTAAGGAACAATTTTCCACAATATAATCCATTTCCCATTTCACACACACACCAATCCATTTTGAAATACATTTCATACCACCTTTTCATTTTAAGAAATCCATTTAAAAACACAACAAAAACAACACATGTGAAACCCAAAAATTTCAATAGGAAAACCCCATTTAAATTCATACGCAAATCAAAACCATTTTTCGACATTTTTCACATCACATTCACAATTTAAAGAAACATTTAAAGTGAAAAAAATAGATTACATGCAAAATAAACCATTTCCCTTGAAAAATCTACTTGAAACACATCTTAACCAATAATTGTTTTTCAAAACACATGCCTCATCTTCCACATAAGGCATAAAATACATTCAAGAAACATCACAATATGGAACACTTGAAATCAACCAATTTCCTTTAGAAAATCCATTTTCATCACATGTGAATATTAATGCATTTCCAAAACATGATTCTCAAAAAAAATCATAGAGAACCTTTAAACAAATAATAAAGAATATGATAGTTTCCCAATTATGTAAAAGCATGGAACCACCTACCTAAAACATGGAAACATCCAAAAATCAGTGTTAAGCCACAATCACACCACCACAATACACTATAAAGAAAAAACTGATCAATAACCATCAATATTCCACCCTACATCATGAGAACAACCACTCATTAGGTGAAACAACCCTCTATAAAGAAATAACCCTAAGAGAAAGTAAGACAAACCCTAAAAGAAAGAAGAAATCAAGGGAGAAGGGACTTACATGAAAATTCATGAAAAAACCACACCAATTACACACAATATTTAACATCTGGGGGAGGAAGGAGGGGAGGGGTATGAAACTAGGGTGAAGAATACCAAATGGGGAAGAAAGGGTAGGAAATAAGGTTAAAATAAAAATGGGTAAGAAGGTAAAAAATCCCATTTTTAATGACCCGAAAAAGTTTTATGGTTTTCCACAAGGTCATACAAACCATGAAGAAACCATGCACCCATAACTATCTAAGAAGGGTATTACACAAGGTAAGACTCTATGATTTCATAAACTGTTCACCAAACGTACAGTCTCCACTATCCAAAAAGACAGTCAGCAGCCCACTTTCCTCTATAAGGGTTCGCGGTTTCCCATAATTTTCCACCAACTATGTGCTACTTAATATTAAGAACTAATTCGCCATTTTTCTCAAAAATAAAATGGGGAAACTATGCGATGAATGTAATAAAAAAAATATAATTACCCCAAAATATAAAACATCCCAATGTGACACTTACGGTTATTCCCTATAGTCTAGATACACCATACAGAAAGGACATATATGATGATTAAGCATCATGTATAATGGTATCATAATCATTGATACTTTTTATCATTAATTTCACACTAGGTGATCTATATTAAATGGTATTATAAGAAAATATCCATCAATAAGAACACCACATGTTTCAGGTTTAATTGTTTGTTCTTATATATGAACAAGTGAATTTGTCTCTTGAATTGAGATCATTTTCAATATGTTACACTTAATCATGTACTTCTATGCAAGGAAAAAAACCATGTCAATGATGTTCTGGGGAGGTATAATTCATTTGGTGCATCATTGGTGGAATGAAATTTATTTAATAATCAAGATCGAATTTTTCTTTTTAGAGGTGTAGAAGTGATATCTCATGTAATGTTGATCAGGATGGTAGTACCTTCATAAATCAATGGCCATGGAATTATAAGGTATGTCAGTCCAGTTAGATCTAAAAATAATAAATTACAAATGGATTTTGAAACAAGATATGAATCCTAATTTAAAATATATCATGAGATAAATATATTATATTATATAGTTCATGTTCATAGGATTTTTGTTGTTTCTATGAATATTCCTTGTCTATTTATGGGACATGGTGGGTTCTTAGACTCTACTCCTAGTCTATAAATAATATTTCTTACTATCAAGATAAGGGCCTATAAGTTCAAACACAACAGTGTATTCAAGAATCGACCATATCATAGTGAATATGTATTACAACATTATGGGCCCCACAATGGGGTTTGAGAGTTGTCCAAATCATAATGATCACCAAAAAAAATTCATTATTATTAGCGTATAGAACAATTCAAATGAACTTATTTATTAAATGTATTCACAAGGGTTTAAGTAAATACATGGAATAATATTATCTGAATAAAAGTTATTTTAATAATAACATTCTTTTAATTTTAGTGGTAATTACGAGTTGAGAAAATGTTTTAGGATTATCCTATAATATATTTTATATATATCTACGTTATTTGATAAAATACAAATTATATTTATGTTTCTGTTAGTTTTCCCTAACTATATATTTATTTCTTATCTAATAGACATAAAATATACAGGGGCCGAGGGACTCTATCAGGGTATTTTTTACATCCACTATATAATTTGGGTGGAACTCATTTACTCTTTGATGTTCATTCTAACAGATTTAGATATTCTATCTCCTCCTGCATACTAAATAGATAAACATTCCATCTAGGTAATTGATCTAAGAATTCCTTCATGGATTGAAGGCATGAGAACGAGGATATCATCTGGACGTTGTATAAATAATTGGATCTCAATGATAGCACCCAGAATTCAAAGAATGGATTATTTGTGGATTATTTAAGAGTGTGCTGATGATTTAGAGGGATTTGGCCTCAGATCCTTTGAGTAATGGTTGGTGGTTTTATGTGACATAGGAGTTCACTTTGATTCAAATGAGGAACTCGTTCTATTTTTATTTCAATACTTTGATAATTCACGCAAGATCCTTGGACCGTACTGGGGCTCGAATTGCCAAATATCGTGATGTTTCAACTCTCTGGTGATGAAACTCTTTAGATCCCTTGACCACCAGATTCTTCTATGCACCCGAGTACCATCATTAATATCTTGTGGTGTGGATTAAAAATGATCAAAACCTTCCCCTAGATGAATTTTTTGACAAAAATATATTTCACCTGATCATTCATATAGCTCATTATGATCACCTTTATGAAAATAAGTGTATAATTCAGATATACTCGAAAGAAGATGAAACAATAAATCGATTGTGACCTGAGAAAGATGATGAGATGGTATAGAAGGTTAGTTCTATATAGAGCCACATACAGACATCACAATGGTGAAAAAAATATTATGGCGATAATAATCGATGCAATATAGAATTTGTAGGTGCTGAGATAGTCATTAAATTAGTATATACATGGATGACAGAAAGTAAAACTAACAACTACATATATTTATATCTTTTAAATACATGATCGTATCAAGACAATAGTTTATTATTTGGAACTTACATTAAAACTCTCTGAGACTCAATATATGTACCATGTATGTATCTTGAAAATTTGCATAAATAATTATTCACATGTAATGAACTCATAGGTCGTATTACTATATCCTAAACCATCTTATAAGGTACAAATTATTGAGATTCTAGCCCATACAGAGAAAGCACAACAAAACCAGACAACTCACCTGGTCAATGTTTTGGAAAGAAAACACTAGTTTAAGGAAGCTATGTTGGAACTAGAGGATCTAATGAGATTCAAATATCCTCTGTTGTTGGTACCAATGTGATGAACTATGAGGGAGAAATCCATTTTAATGGGTAATAATGTTACACCATGAGACATTGTGAAATATATTTTTTGATTAAATTTAATCTTTTTGATATTTGGTGTTAATGGAAACACCAAGTTTATCCTTCATTAAACACATCACTGGGTTTATATTATATTACATGAAACATAATGTTTATATTATGTTACAAGAGACACCATGTTTAGCTTCTATTACATGCAACACTGAGTTTAACATATAATACATGAAATAATGAGTTTAAAAATGTGACATATAATTACTATATTTATTTTAATATGATAATTATCAACAATCCATTAGAATTTTGGGTATAAATAAGAGTAAAAATAATATAAAAAATATGGTTTTTACATGTATATATAATGAATTATTTGCCGAATATTTTACTTTAAATGAAAATAAAATCCATTTCAAAATGAAGCAAATCCCTTACTGAAAAAACTCTTTTTATGCGAACAAACATGTTTTATCTAAATAAATAAAATAAATCAGTATTGGTAAATTTATTAAATAAAATTTATATTTTATATATTGAATAAATATATGAATATTTAACTTATGTGATTTCTAGACAATATATATGAATAAATCCAATTTTACACTTAAAAACTGTATTCTTTCTTAAAGACAGTTTTGTCGAATTTTGCCCCATTATTTTATAATTATTTTTTATAATTTTATAAAATTTATTTCAAATAATTATATTAATTTCTTAAAAAATCATTTAAAAATAATCTTATGGTGTATTTATGAGAATTTTCTAAGCGGGTAATTTTTTGATGAATAATGAAAAATTTGGGTTTTTAATAAGACTTATCATTTTTTAACGCATTAAAAAACAAAAAATCACATTATGATGGTTTTAAAGATAATTTTTTAAAATTATAGATCCATTAATCCACTTTATTTTACTGGAATAATTTTAATATTGAATTTTTATATAAAAACTATTTAGACATTTGAACATTTTCTCTTTTGAAAACCGCATTCTCAATGCATCTCCTCAATTTAATTCAAATTACAATTTTACAGTTATGTGAATGGAATTAGAGAAATTGGATTCCAAAATTTGAATCCTCATAATTTATATAATATAATAAGGTAAAAATATTTTTTTACCATAATCAATTGTAAAAATTATGTGTTGTGGTAATGATAAAAATTGGATTACTAGGGGATAACAAAAAAAAAGATAAGGGTTTAAAATAACCCAAAACACTACCAACAACAATATTATGGAAATATTTCTAAATTTTATCTTATAATATTGATAATTTTCATTTTTCCTATTTCATTTGTAAAAAAGGTACACCTTTTTTAATTTAAAAAATTACAAGTGTGCCACCCACCTCACTTAAAAAGTACATCCCCTCCCCTCTCCTGTTCACATGTTCAAAACAATTTTCTTCAGAAATTACATACAAAAATATTTTCCATACATCCCACCTAGAGTCCTATAATTATTTTTTTTTGGTTTGAAATACTACCTAAGAATTCTTTTGGTACAAACCAAAAGTTGTATTCTGAAGAAGATGAAACATCCAAAATGATAATTTTATTTTATTTATTTCTCCACCGACTTGAATTATTATTAATAAATGACTATATAATTAATTAATTATATTCCATATACTAATATTTTATCATTTTAATATAATAACCTTAATATTTCATCTCTTTCAACAAATGGGTTGGGAAAACAGCATTCATATGTATGGAGAACCATCGCCTCATGAACCGATGTTATTTGTTTTCCATTACCACATCTCATAGATGAATATAACAATAGTTTTATTATTTATATGTGACATTTATGATATTATTATTCTTTTGAAAACGTGATATCACATTTTTATTTTACCATCCATTCCATCGGAAAATGATGATGTCATTTGTGGGTACGGAGGGCTATTGTCTCGCAAAATGATGTGATTTTTCCGTCATTTACATGGAAGGTAATAATGATTTGTTTGATGAAAATATACAATATATATTAAAAAATTATTATTTAAGGGTAATATATTATTTAACATTCTTTCTTTATTTACATTAGTAAAATAGAAAAGGGGTTCATGAGTATGTATGGTCGACCATCTCCATAAACGGTGTATTTCATTTTATATATATTAATTTTATTGATAAATATAAATAAATATATTATGGATATAAATTAAAATTATTTTATGGTTAAAATACTGTATATTTTTTAACCACGATCAAAGTGAGATGACCCAAAAAAATAATCAAAACATACATGAAAAAAATAGTTATTACCCGAAACATGACATTAACATGTTATGGTAAATTAATGTGCAATAAAAGGTCATAAGTAAATGATATATAGTGCTATATATATAATTCTGGTTCCATAATATTTTTATAATAAAAATATATTTATTTTAATGGAGGTTCAAATGAGTAAAAAAGAATTTGAGGCTTATGGTAAGGGATTTCGGTCACACTTTTATTTTTTGTGGGACACATGCCTTATTCACCTTGTTTTTCTTTTAAGTGGTGTGTATAATGCCAAAGAATTAATATTATTATTGTTATGCTATAAATTATTTTTATTTACATACAAATAATAGTATCTCTCTTTCATGCGGTTTATGGTACAAAATCTACCAAAGTTGAATGGGTTTTATGATACAGGTCTCATTGTTTATTATTATTGTTTATGTTTATGATTACAATGATGATATTTTATCATCCACATCCCAAGAAAATCATAAAATTTATTATTATATTATTATTTAATTAGAATAAATGGTTTTCATTAATTTTTAACTATTTGTGTACTCGGTAGTGTAAAATAATTGTTTTAAATAATACCAACCATATTTCACTCTTTGATGGAAAATCCTTTTTCTTCCAAAAACATGTCTTCAAAAAAATAAAAACTATTTTTAAATATTAAAAATTATTTGTTAAAGACATTTTTACCCTTGTTTTATTTTTTTAATTCAAATTAATCATCAATTCATTTTCCCAATAATTCTCATTGTGATTTATAGAAATTGTTAAAGGAATATTTAGTTTAACATATATGACAAGAACAATATTTTCCACCATCATAAACAAATGGTTACTTTAAAACAAACAATATATGATTAATTTTTTATTTTCAAAGAACATTATTTCTAATATATTTTTACAAACTTTGAGTTTTAAAAAATTATTTTCAAACATGAAAGGTTATTTTCCATGAGAAATGGTTTAAAATATTTTCAAAATTCCTATATAATTTTCAAAGTTTATTTTCAAGGAAAGAAATATTAAAAAATATTTATGAATTATTTATTATAAAATGTGATCTTAAAATTTTAATGGAAATTTCCCTAAAGAAAGGTATCTAAATTATTTTTAAATATTACATTATATGTTTCTGAGGATATTTTTAAGGAAATATTTTTTTAAAATGTTTTTTGTTTTAAAAAGTGTTTTCAAAGTGGAAGGGATATATTCCTCAAATTATGTTTCATGTGATCATTCAAAATCATTTTCCAACTTTAATGACTTTCTCTAATTTTATTTACTCTATATAGGGGATATAATTTAATGATACTATCCTATTTTTTTATCATCTTGTTTAATGATTATGTTATGGTAATGTTTGTGAAACCCATTTATTTTTCACGGAATATACTTCGGTGAATTAATAAAATGTTTATGTAACATGATTTATTTACTAAACTTATTATGTGATGACATGATGAATGTTTTATTATAATATAGAACACATAAGTATGGCTTTTATTATGAGTAGAGTGGGACCTATATCTCCCTCCAATTAATTAGGTAATGATTTATATCTCATGAGGTAATAAAGGGAAATAAGTATTTGAGCTTGATAAACTATGGGAAATAGGATCATCCTGATCCACATTGGAAAAAAGATACATCTTGATCCACAATTGGAAATTGGTGGTAAGTCATGAAAAACTCTGTTTATGTTCTTGGTAGTTAAAATTAACAAATGAAACAGTTTTTCTAACTTTATTATTGTGACACACATTTATGAAATGGTATTTTTGTTCATGATTTATTTATGATAATTTATCACTCCTTTGGGCCATATTTTTTGAAATAATAATGTTTTGTGGAATGAATCATATTATTGATCTATGATAGGTTGGGTTTTAACTTATTATGTTATGTTAATGATCACATACCCTTATTATTAACTCTTTATTTCATATGATCATCTATTCATATCTCATATGTTTAACCTTACGGACCATCTAGGATCATCCATTATTATCTTTAATTCCCTATATTATGAATAACGACTTTGGTATGGTCTTCCAAATAGGGGAACTATGTGAGAATATATTTTGGGAGATGTTGAATAACTTTCATGAAAAATGAATATTGTGTTTCTAGTCTCCCAAAAAACTAAAATATCACATTCCTTCAATTTTAATTTAGGAATTTTTTTGAATATTCATCTAAAAATATTGGATATTAATATATATCTATATATGATCATCTTTCACTACAATAAGAATATAAAATATCAACTTCAGGGGGATTTCACCCATGGTAAATCAGAATGACCCATCCATGAAATAGGATGACGACACTAATATCATTAGAGACAACAAGATAACAAATAAATATATAGAGTTGTTAAACAAAGACTAATATAATACCTTTAGAAAAAACATAAATCAAATAAAAATAGTTCCATATTATGACATATACATACTATCTATGGTAAAGTATCAAAACAAAAAAAGAATGGGGAAATAAAAAAACGTTGCTTATATATAAATCGCAAAGGTATAGAAACTCCAATATTATTCATTAAAATCCAACATAGTTAGGACGAATTTCCCCCATCAAAAAAATGGACAATTTTAATCCAGAAGATCAACCAAAAAAATAGTTCTCTTACCTTTACCTGTGTCATGTAAAACATAGTCTACATACACCCAAGGGAATATCTTTGGTGTGAGGGATAGATCCTAGTGTGATACTATAAAGACACAAAAAATTCAAGGGAATTTTTTTTCTTAATTTTCTTGGGAATTTTACAAGAACACAATTTCTGATGACACCTAATTCTGAGGCCCTGTGTGCCCGGAATCTTTGTCTGAAGTTTAGCTCGGGTACGTTTATTGAACGAATGAGCGGGTATTTCTAACATTTGAACCGGTGCTCGGAATAAAATTCTGAGGCACCGATGGAATCGCAGAGCCGATAATTGCATAGAGACATCTTTTCTGAAGATTCGGTTGCTCGGGTGTGGTTTTTCATTTTTTGGGGTTAAGTTAAGACATAAAATAAAAGTGGTGTGACCGGTTTTTATTTTATTTAGCTTAACTTAAGTTAAGTGGATGATGTGGGACCCACAATATCCAACCCACATGGTATGATATTAGTGAGGTGGGGCCCATATGAGCCCCACCATTTCTTCTCTTCTAAGTAACACACCCGCACCCCCTTTTAATAAAGTCAACTCGTGCGTTTAATCTGGATATTAAACGCCTCATTAATTGGGCAGTTTTAAACTCCTCAACTAATTGTTCGTTTCGTTTCTTTTTGAAATTCAAACGTTGGCTTGTGCGTTAATAAAATAAGACAACTCTTATTTTCTTTCGTTTGGAACTTGTTACCTAGAGTGGATTTGGAAAAAATCATTCTTCTTCGACGAAGAATGTGAAGAACGCGAAGAACGCGAAGAACACACCGACCTCCGACAAAGAACGCCAAACCCTCGGAGATCGACTACGTGACGTCGTGTACCACGATGCCAGCGACGCTTCTTCTGCGATACCAGTGACGCTTCTTTGGTGACGCTTCTTCCGTGACGCTTCTCTGTGACGCGACGATTCCCCTTCCGTGATGCCTTCTTCCACGGCGGTTATTTCCGTGACGAATCCTCACTCAATGAATTCGACGAGGTAGGGGTTTGATTCAATTAAATATTTGTGATTTATACCCCTGAAAATTGTTTAAATATTTTTCAGAAGACTTTTAAAACCGCCAACACGGTGGGTGCGGACCAACGAACAAGTCCGAACCCACCGTCCCTTCATTCTTGGTGTGCGGATCGGCGGGCGACGATGAAGCAGGCTGCATGGGCATTGTGAGGTCTTCGCAGTGAAGAATCGGTCCTGGGAGGGCCATTAGCGAAGACGACAGGAAAATCCGATCACCGAAGCTCGTCAGGTGCTCCACGGAGCAACCCACAGGCGCGCCTCACCGGTACGGCGGCGCCGGCGGCAGGAGGCAGCTGCCGGCACCGGCCGGCCGCCAGGAGAAGGCGGCGCTCGGCGCGCCGCCGAGAAGAGCCGTCGCGGCTGAAGCCGGGGCGGCAGGCCGGCAGTCCCGCGACCATGCGAGACCGGAGGAGGCATGACGCGGCAACAAGCAACATCCTTTGGCAAGGGACATCTCCCACGCGGGGTCGCGGTTCCGTCGAGGGGGGCGGTTCCACCCCCTTTGCGCGGCCGCTCGGCCAGCGCCCGCACGCCAGGCCGAGCCGCCCGGCCGGACCGCCAAGCCGGGCCGCGCCAGCCGGGCCGGGCCGCGCCCAAGCTGGCCAGACCACGCCCAAGCGGGCCGGACCGGTCTTGGGTTGGGTAGACCCGGTTCGGGCCAACCCATGGGGTACCAGGCCGGGTCGGACCGGTCCCGAACCCCCTAATACCGGACTTTATCGGTTGGTTGCCCATAACCTGGGCTACAGACCTCCGATCGATGCACCGTCAGCTACATAGCGATCCCTGGATTGAGACAGTCGATTCAGTATACTATACTCAAGGTTTCTATGAACTTTGGGTTCAGTCGGGTTGGTTCGCACATGAAACCAACCGGGCCCTCGGAGCGGAAATGCTCATAACTTGAGCTCTGGATGTCCGATTGACGTTCCGTTGGCTTTGATGGATTCCTATAAGTGAAACGGACCTTTTGGCTTACTTAGCTCAAGGTTTGGACATAGTTGGAGTACGGTCGTGTTGGTTTTGACTTAAAAACCAACCAGGCCCCTCGGACGAAAAAGCAAATAACTCTCAGACCGGGCGTCTGATTGACGCGTCGTCTATGACGTTGAGTTCCTGTTGAAGATATGGAACTTTTTGGTACATCAACTCTGGACTATGTGTCAGTTGATGTATCAGCCCCTCGGCTTGTGGAGTGGACCCTCCCGAATGAGCTTCCTGTGTGCAGGAACCCTAGAGTTGGCTGCGACTATGACGACGATGACGACTGTACAGAGATCCTCAGTGGATTCGACGGCGACGACTACATCACTCAGCGATCCTACGTGGATCAGTGCTACCGATCCTGTGTGGGTCAGATCCTGTGTGGGTCAGCGCTCAGCGGTCCTGTGTGGGCCAGCGCCTACAGATCCTGTGTGGTTCGATCCTATGTGGGTCATTACGGGGGTTAGTTACCTATCGATCCTGTGTGTGTCAGACACTGTGTGGTTAATTACGGGGGTTAGTACCTATCGATCCTGTGTTGATCCCATGGCTTAGATGAATCAGTGACAATATCTGATCATCTCTATCGTCATACGAAAAAGTATACCTGTGTGAGCTGAATCATGACTAGCTTTCCTAAGTGGATTACGTTATGCTATCATGTGTGGCTTGGGTTGTGGTCTCCTGGGTGGACTGGGTTGTACATGGGCTCATACATTGGAGCAAACTAGAATTGATGACTTAGGTATATGTATATGCATATACCTAAGAAGTGTCAGATGTTACTTTGTGATTGTATATTTCCTTTTTGGATTATCCTTTGTGGATTCTGGGAGACCATCGGGGGTCTTAGGGTCCCTACTGAGTAGCTTATACTCACCCCTGCACGGGTTATGCTCGCACTATGTTGTGTTGGTTGCAGACAACGGACATCGTTGATAGTGGTTGAGGCTTGCGGAGCAGGTTGGTACCTGGAGGTGGACCACTGGGCGGGATGTACTCGGAGCGGATGGTTGGACCCGAGGAGTTGTGGAGGCTATCTGTACCCACCCTTCATGTGGGAATTCCAGTGGATGGCTCGAGGCTGCGGATTTACTTTCAGTTGTTGTTTTCCCTTTCCAGCTATGATTTACTTTCAGTTTGGGTTTGTACTCTGGCCCACTTACTTTCTTTCACTTATTGTTGTACCCAGTTTTTACTGATTGTTTACTTCTGCTTTCTTGCTCTGTGGTGTTTGTTGTTTACATTACAAAGGCAATGTCTTCCCTTTTTACCGTGAATAACGCCTTGGTGCTAGTCGCCAGCCCCTGGCCTATGGAAGGCGGGCTTGGGGTAGTCACGGCGCGGGCCCCGAGGACGGGTAGTGACAAATTGGTATCAGAGGAGTTTGGTTCTACCACAGAACTCAGGACTCTGATATTTTCTATGTGAAGCAATAGTGTTAAGATTATTGAGTGTGGTTATCAGTCCAGGGAGTCTAGTGTTGTTGTGGTGGCTGACGTATCCGTCCACCGGGACCCTGACTTCTGATTTTTGACTTAACACGTGATAACATTTATTGCACGTGTGTTTCAAGTTTTCTTTGTGATTACATTGTGTCAGCTCACCAGGTATACTGTTTTGACCTTGGCGCTCCTGTTTCTTTTCAGGATGGCCCCACGATGGCCGCTAGCTAGGGTTTCGAGAGTTGTGCGTGACGACAGCCCACCGAGCGACGAGGCCTCGGTGCAGGGCCCTTTGACAGCAGAGGCACCGGCGGTACCTCTACCCGCTGAGCCACCGATGCTACCAACCTCATTCGCTGACAATGCACGTCGCCTTAGTGCACGACACGAGTTTCAGCGCCATCGACCGCCTAGGTACCGCGGGGAGATGGACCCCAAGGCATACAAGGATTGGAAGGAGGCAGTTGTACGGGTTTTCAGGTTAGTAAGGACACCAACAGACCTCATGGTGATCCTCGCAGCAAGCCTACTACACGCGGCAGCAGGCAGATGGTGGAGCTTGATGCTCCAGGTGCACGATGAGGCATCTCTCCTCCGGACGGACATTGAGAGACTATTCATCTTGGAGTTTGTCCCAGCCACTGTCCGTGCGGTGCGCGTCCAGGGGATTCTACAGCTACGGCAGGGCAGCATGACGGTCACCCAGTAATCGACGAGATTTACCGATCTCTCGCGCTACTCGACAGACATGGTACGGGACCCATTCTTCTGGGCCCGGACCTTTGAGCAGGGATTGAGGCATGACATCAGGGCATCGCTGATCTCCCTCAGCATTCCGACTCAGGTAGGGGTATTGGAGAGAGCCCTTTTGATCGAGAGCTTCCTTGTTGAGCCTTCATCAGCAGCGAGACCTGCCGCAGGGTGGCACGTAGCAGAGTCTTCTGTAGCAGGCACTCGACGGATGAATCTTGGGTCCAGCCAGACCATACCATTAGGCAGACGACCTCAGGATACTGGCTTAGCAGTGTGGGGCACACAGCGTGGGGCCAGTCTTTCAAGAGGCAAACACTGCTACGCATGCGGCGGGCAGGGCCACCTGGCTCGTGACTGACCGACCTGCCATGCCGAGGAGCAGCAGACTGTTGAGGGGCCACCCAGGCAGAGGTAGTGGGTCGACCGTGTTGGTCTGCAGGGAGTAGTCGAACGTGGCAGAGGAGCTGGTCGAGCAGCAGGTGTTGGGAGACGCTTTGAGGCTCTACCACCACCACCACCAGGAGGTCCACCCCGACCACAGGGAGCTGGCGGGCAGAGACAGGCACAGATCCAGGCAGCGGAAGCCAATGACCACAATGCGGACGAGATGATTCGAGGTACTATCTGTTTCTATTCCACCCTTACTGCAGTTCTTATAGACAAAAGAGAGAGTCATTATTTCATAGCCGCTGCCCTTGTTCGGAGCTCGGAGATTCCGATAGAGCCGTTGGCTCGATCCTTATGGCTAGAGACTCCTACGGGAGCAGACACGATGATTACGAACTGGTGCCAGCAGTGTGAGCTTACTTTAGGAGGCGATATATTCAGCTGGGATCTTTTTGTAGCGGTGTCGAGGCCTTATGACATCATCTTGGTCATGGATTGTTTATCTACAGTCCATGCTCAGATCGACAGTTTTAGGCGCAAGGTGCGGTGTGTACGCACCGACGGGAGCAGGTTCACCTTCACAAGCGAGAAGGGAGCCTTCACATCACAAGATGGACTCCCACGGAGGAGAGGACAGCCCATCACTCATCAGTTGGCTAGCCTCAACCTAGGAGCAGTTGACGTGCGGAGTCCTAGTTTGCCTGCAGTGGTGGATCAGTAGGCGGACGTTTTCCCTGACGACGTTCCAGGACTACCTCCCCCACAGAGATGTAGACATTTATATTGATCTGTATCCCAGGACAGCCCTGATATCCACCCCATCACATTGGATGGCTCCCACAGAGCTTCGAGAGCTACGGGTACAATTGGAGGACTTGCAGGGTAAGGTATTCATCTGACCCAGTGTTTCACCCTGGCCTTCCTCGATATTGTTCGCCAAGAAGGCAGACGGGAGCTTGCGACATTGTGTTGACTATCGTCGCCTGAACCAGGTGAAAGTGAGGAACATGTATCCGTTACTGAGAATTGATGACCTATTCTATCATCTCAAGGGAGCACGGTTGTTCTAAAAGATAGACCTCAGGTCAGGCTATCATCAGCTCGGAGTTCGGGACGAGGACGTGCAGAAGACGGCCTTCAGATATTGGTATGGCCACTATGAGTTCTTCGTTATGCCATTCGGCGTAACCAATGCTCCATCAGTGTTCATGGGCCTCATGAACAGGACCTTTTAGCCATGCCTCGATAGATTTGTCGTGGTCTTCATGACGACATTTTGATATACTCGACCACTGAGGAGGAGCACGCCTACAACTTTAGGGTTGTTCTAGACACACTCCGAGAGCACCATCTTTATGGGAAGCTCTCGAAGTGTCAGTTCTGGATACGTGAGGTCCACTTCTTGGGACACATCATCTCTGAGGTGGGAGTTGCGATGGATCCTGCAATGATCGAGGCGGTGCTAGCTTGGGAGCCACCTAGGAGTATGACGGAGGTGCGGAGTATCTTGGAACTAGCTGGATACTACCGGAGATTTGTGCCAAACTTCTCCAGAGTTGTGGCACCACTCTCAACTTTGAAGAAGAAGGGGAAACCCTTTGTGTGGTCAGACAGATGTCAGCAGAGCTTTCATGAGCTGAGATAGAGATTGACCAGCGCCCCTATCTTGAGGCTACCGGAGGAGGGGGTAGGATACGTAGTCTACTACGATGCATCAGGGACTGGACTCGGATGTGTCCTGATGTACGAGCGGGCCGTGATCACCTATGGATCACGTCAATTGGGGAAACATGAGCAGAACTATGCTACCCATGACCTGGAGTTAGCAACAGTGGTCTTCACTCTGAAGATGTGGCGACACTATCTGATGGGCGAGTGCTTTATGGTCTATTCTGACCATCAGAGTCTCAGGTACATCTTCTCTCAGAAGGAAATGAACCTGAGACGGTGGTGATGGATCGAGTTCCTCTAAGACTATGACTTTGAGATAGTCTATATTCCTAGGAAGGGGAACGTAGTAGCCGATGCTCTCATCAGGAGGATGGTCATTCAACTACTTGGGGAGGAGACTGAGCAACTAGCCACTTTGCAGATATCCTTCATGGATAAAGATGGAACAACCTTCCTTCAGTCACTCATAGTCACTCCTCCACTGCTGCAGCGGGTCAGAGAGGCATAACATGGGGATGTCGATTGTAAGATGCGGTGTGCGCAGATAACCTCAGGACAGGCACCAGATGGTTTTTCTGTAGGAGGAGAGCACGAGTTCCTTTTAAGAGGACGTACCTTGGTACCAGTTTCTTTGCGAGAGGAGGTGCTGAGAGTGTTTCACAATTCCCCTTTGGCAGTACATCCTGGAGTGGCGAAGATGTACTAGGATCTCAGTCGACAGCATTGGTGGCCGGGCATGAAGAAGGTTGTGGCAGAGTTCGATTCTCGATGCCCCACATGCCATCATGTGAAGGCAGAGAACCAGGTACTTGCAGGCTTCGTATAGGCCTTGGTGGTCCCAGAGTGGAAGTGGGACGGCATATCTACAGACTTTGTGACTGGACTTCGGCGCACTTCCAGATGTCACGACTCCATTTGAGTGATTGTCGACCGACATACCAAGTCATCTAACTTCATACCCATCAGAAAGCAGGGCTCAGTGGAGAGCTTGGGACGTCTTTACGTTCATGAGTTTGTACAGCTTCACGGTGGGCCATCATCTATCGTCTCTGATCGAGATGCTCACTTTATTTCTCGGCTTTGAAAGGGGATGTAGGAGGCATTAAGGACACAGCTACGTCTGAGTACCGCCTTTCACCCTCAGACAGATGGTCAGACAGAGAGGGCTATTCAAACTCTCGAGGACATGCTCCGCACATGTGTCCTCGACTTTGGTCACAGTCGGGAGTACCACCTACCCTTGTTGGAGTTTGCATACAACAACAGCTCCCACTCCACCATCGAGATGGAACCATACAGGGCATTGTACGGCCGACCCTGCAGATCTCCTCTCTGCTGGACAGACCCTGGGGAGTCAGCACTTGTGGGACCAGAGATGGTCCAGGCCACAACAGAGAAGGTCCAGGTCATCAAGGAGCGGATGAGGACAGCTCAGATCCGGCAGAAGTCTTATGCTGATAGGAGGCGGAGGCCACTAGAGTTCGAGGATGGCGACCACGTCTTCTTACGGGTCTCACCTCGACCTGGATTATAGTGATTTGTCCGAGGTGGCAAGTTGTCTCCATGATTCATCGGACTATTCCAGGTCCTCAGTAGGATTGGCAAGGTGGCTTATCGCCTGGCTCTACCACCTCAGTTGCATCGGGTTCACGACGTCTTCCACGTATCTCAGTTGAGGAGATACGTGCACGACCCGACGCATATCATTGACCATGGGGAGATGGTCGTTGATGATGGGGCGACTTTTGTGGAGGTCCCGGTGGAGATCGAGGATCGACAGGAGCGGGTCCTACTTGGACGGTCTATTCCTCTATTGCACATCATATGGCATCACGGGAACCTCCAAAAGAGCACTTGGGAGTGGGAGGCTCAGATGCGTGCTCAGTAGCCACTTTTGTTTCTATAGTTTTTCATGTATCTTTACGGGGACGTAAAGCCCTGAGGTGGGAGTGATGTAAAGACCCGAAAAATTCAAGAATTTCTTTCTTAATTTTCTTGGGAATTTTACAGGAACGCAGTTTCTGACCACACCAAATTACGAGGCCCGGTGTGCCCAGAATCTTTTTCCGAAGTTTAGCTCGGGTACGTTCAGTGAAGGAACGAGTGGGTTTTTTTAACTTTTGAACCGGTTGTCGGAATCAAATTCTGATGGCACTGATGGAATCGCAGCGCCAGTAATTGCTTAGAGACATCTTTTCTGGAGTTGTGTTTGCTCGTGTGTGGTTTTTAATTTTTTAGGGTTAAGTTAAGAAATAAAATAAAAGTGGTGCAACCTGTTTTTATTTTATTTTTCTTATCTTTTGTTAAGTGGGTGATGTGGGACCCACAATATCCTACCCACATGGTAGGATATTTGTGAGGTGGGGCCCACATGATCCCCAGCATTTCTTTTCTTCTAAATAACGCACTAGCACCCCCCTTTTAATAAAGTCAACACGTGCGTTTAATCTGGATATTAAACGCCTCATTAATTGGGAGATTTTAAACTCCTCAATTAATTGTTCATTTCATTTCTTTTTGAATTTCAAACGTTGGCTTGGGCGTTAATAAAGTAAGACAACTCTTATTTTATTTCTGTTGGAACTTGTTGCGTGGAGAGGATTTGGAGAAATGCCTTCTTCTTCGACGAAGAACGCGAAGAACGTGAAGAATGTGAAGAATGCAACGACATCCGATGAAGAACGCAAAACCCTCGGAGATCGACTACGCAACGCCGTGTACCGTGACTCCTGTGACGCTTCTTCTGCGATGCTTCTTCTGCGATGCTTCTCCGTGACGCGACAATTCCCCTTCTGCGACGCCTTTCTTCCGCGACGGTTATTTCCGCGACGAATCCTCGCTCAACGAATTCGACGAGGTAGGGGTTTGATTCAATTAAATCTTTGTGATTTATACCAATGGAATTTGTTTAAATATTTGTCGGAATACGTTTAAAACTGCGAACATGGTGGGTGCGGACCAACGAACAAGTCCGAACCCACCGTCCCTTCGTTCTTGGTGTGCGGATCGGCAGGCGACGATGAAGCAGGCCGCACGGGCATTGTGAGGTCTCCGCAGGGAAGAGCTGGTCTCGGGAGGGTCATTGGTGAAGACGGAAGGCAAATCCGACCACCGAATCTCATCCGGTGGTCCGCGGAGAAACCCGTCGGTGCGCCTCACCGGCACGGTGGCGCCCGGCGCGCCGCCGGGAAGAGCAGCTGAAACTGAAGCTGCGGCGGCAGGCCGCAATTCCCGCGACCGCGCGGGACCGGAGGAGGCGGGACGCGACAACCGGCCACGTCCATTGGAAAGGGGCGGCCCCCACGTGGGCCGTGGTTTCGTCTAGAGGGCGGTTCCCCCTCTTTGCGCATCCACTCGGCCAGCGTCAGCGCACCGGGCCGAGCCGCACTGCCGGACCGCCAGGCCGGGCCGCGCCCAGGCTAGGCCCGGCCGCACTGGCCAGGTCGGGCCTCGTCCAAGCAGGCCGGACTGGACCCGGGTCGGGTCGACTCGGTTCGGGCCGACCCAGGGGGTACTGGGCAGGGTCGGACCGGGCCCAAACCCCTAATACCGGACTTTTTCAGTCTGTTGCCCATAACATGGGCTATGGACCTCCGATCAACGCACTGTCAGCTACGTAGCGATCCTTGGATCGAGACGGTCGATTCGTTATATTATACTCAAGGTTTCGGAGAACTTTGGGTTCGGCCGGGTAGGTTCGTACACAAAACCAACGGGGCCCTCGGAGTAGAAACACTCATAACTTGAGCTCCGGACGTCCGATTAACGTGTCATTGGCTTTGATGGATTCCTCTAAGTGAGACGGACCTTTTGGATTACTCCGCTCGAGGTTTGGATGCAGTTGGAGTATGGTTGGGTTGGTTTTGACTTAAAAAACCAACCGGGCTCCGGGGACGAAAAAGCCAATAACTCTCAGACCGAGCGTCCGATTGACACGCTGTTTTTGACTTTGAGTTCTTATTGATGATACAGAACTTTTTGATACATCAACTCTTGACTATGTGTCAGTTAATGTATCAGCCCCTCAGCTCGTGGAGCGGACCCTCCCGAAAGAGCTTGCTGTGTGTGGGAACCCTATAGATGGTTGCGACTACAACGA
The DNA here is from genome assembly GCA_963277665.1 of Viscum album. Taxonomy (NCBI): domain Eukaryota; kingdom Viridiplantae; phylum Streptophyta; class Magnoliopsida; order Santalales; family Viscaceae; genus Viscum; species Viscum album. The sequence continues at coordinate 104,648,963 of OY728156.1, forward strand.
AGACGACAACTGTACAGAGATCCTCAGTGGATTCGACGGAGATGACTACAGCACTCAGCGATCCTACGTGGATCAGTGCTACCGATCCTGTGTGGGTCAGATCCTATGTGGTTTAGCGCTCAGCAGTCCTGTGTGGGCCAGCGCCTACAGATCCTGTGTGGGTCTGATCCTATGTGGGTCATTACGGGGGTTAGTTACCAATGGATAATGTGTGGTTCAGATCCTGTGTGGGTCATTGTAGGGGTTTGTACCTATCAATCCTGTCTGGATCTAATGGATTAAATGAATCAGTGGAAATATCTGATCATCTCTATCGTCATAAGAAGAATTATACTTGTGTGAGCTGAATCTTGACTTTCTTTCCTAAGTGGATTACATTATTCTATCCTGTGTGGGTTGGGTTGGGGTTTCCTGTGTGGACTGGGTTGTACTTGGGCTCGGACGTTGGAGCGAACTGGAATTGATTACTTAGGTATATGTATGGCCATATACCTAAGCAGTGTCGGATGTTACTTCGTGATTGTATCTTTCCATTGTGGATTATTATTTGTGGATTCACGGAGACCTTCGGGGGTCTCTGGATCCCTACTGAGTAGCTTGTACTCACCCCTGCACGGGCTATGCCCGCACTACGTTGTGTTGGTTGTAGACGACATACAACGGTGATAGTGGTTGAGGATTATGGAGCAGGTCAGTACCTGGAGGAGGACCACTGGGCGGAACGTACTCGGAGCGGACGGCTGGACCCGACGAGCTGTGGAGGCTATCTGTACCCACCCTTCATGTGGGAATTCCAGTGGACGGCTCAAGGCTGTGGAATTACTTTCAGTTTCTGTTTTCCCTTTCCAATTGTACTTTACTTTCAGTTTGGTTTTGTATTCTAGCCCACTTACTTTTCCTCACTTACTGTTGTACCCAGTTTTTACTTAGTGTTTACTTCTTCATTCTTGCTCTATGGTGTTTGTTGTTTACTTTACAAAGGCAATGCCTTCCCTTTTTACCGGGAATTACGCCTTGGTGCTAGTCGCCAGCCCCTGGCCTATGGAAGGCGGGTTTGGGGTAGTCACGGCGCGGGCCCCAAGGACGGGTCGTGATAGATACCTCCATGAATATATTTAAGGCCTTTATAACCATGAAACCCATTTCTTTTAAAACACATTTTCAAAACCATACCACTTTGTAAACATCATTGTTTTAAATAAGACTTTAAAATCCATTTTTTTCTTCTAAAATAGAGCATGTTTTTAATAAAAACTTGTAATAATGTCTTAAACAATTAAATACGCCCATCAATCATCATATTATCTTCATAACCAAAAAATCATGACATGGTTAATCATAAACACCATCATCACATATCCTTATCAATGTGAATGAGAATAACACATGATGTCACCTCAAACAATGCACTAAAATGATGCATAAAATTAATAAGATGAAATCTGAATTATTAAAGTAGACAATGGCCTCTAAAAATAAGGTTCTAATGTATGTGAGACTAAATTAAATTTTCCAACTCGCTAACAAAAGTGTATGTTCTCACGGACTAACCCAAGTCCAACTCTAAGAAATCTCATGATCTCCTTTCTAAACAAGAAGAGGTTCTCAAAGTATCCCTACCAATGGCTATAAATTTCTGTTATATAACCAATTTAATCATTCTTATTATTCCTACAAAAGACTCACACTTTCCATTGTACAATCCCCACTAACAACCTAGGTATTCCCCATGTGCTACTCAGTGCCAATCACATTCACATCATAAGTGTCACACATCCAAATTCATTTAAAAGTCCACTTTAATAAAAAAAACTTGTACATTATTTAAAACACCATTCCACACAAGGTAAAACCACCTATAAAATATATTAAAAAATCCATTTGATATCATAAAATCTTTATGATCTATTTCTTCAAACATTTGGAGTGTACACAAACCACCCCCCTTTTCGAAAAATACTTTTACACCCAATTACAAAACCAAACCATATTGAACATAAAAAATCATATAAAAATAAGAAATAAATAATTGAGTTAGAAATTTAAAAAAATAAACAAAATAAGTTTTATAATTTAAAGGTGATCCATTGAAAATTCCTTTAAGTATAGACACCTACATTGGAAATGGTTCCATACATGTTGCCCCTGAGGATAACCACCCAAAATAAGAAGGATAACGACTCACACACCCAATCCACAAAAAATAAAACAAAAACCCAAATTTAAATACTAAGATTCATCCAACCGACCAATTATAGTTCCATACATCCAAGGAAATGGAAGACAAATCGTAAGAAGGGGGAATTCAATGATGCAAATTTAAGGAAAAAAGATTAACTCAGGATTATTAACCAACTATACAAGAACCATCTCTTAAAAAATTTGAGGATGAAGAATAAAAAATAAGGGTGAGTGGATGTACATGAAGGGAGGAAAAATAAAAAAAGAGGGTAAAAACAATATAGGGGAATTTTGGTAAAAATTCAAAATTTTAATGTGTTAGAAAAACTGCATTTTTTTACTACCTAATTTGGCCATTTGATTTAGAAAAGTTTCCTACAAAAATGCAGGGTCTCCTACCTTCACAAAAGTAGGTCATTCAATTTCTATTTAATTATTCTCATACCATTAAAAAGTGAACTACCGTGTAACAATCACCCCTTTCATATTTATCCATGTGGTTAGAAAATATTGTGAACAAACAATTTGAATGGGTATACTTTTAAACAAAATTAGGGTTTTTTACCATAGACACTTAAAAACTATAATAACTAAACAAAAGATATATAAAAACAAAAAATTGACATACCAGTGAGCTGAAAGGTGTTTCAAACTCCCTTCAATTCCACTCCCCCCCAAGAATGTCCTTTGGAATTTTCAGAATAAAAAAGGTAAGTTCAAAGATCCCTTGCAAAAGGTTCCCACTCACATGTCTCACAAATATCAAAACAATTATACCATAAAATATTTCTCAATGGGATATAATTTCCATGTACTACCATTTTTGGATAATATAGGATATAAACGGGCCTCTCCAAAATGGTGTAATTAGGCTCAAATTCCATATCTTTCCACTATGGCACATGAGTTGGGTTTGAATGGTATCTCTTCAACAAGGAGACATGGAAAGACATCAAGGACTTTTTTGAAACATGAGGGAAATTCCAACTCATAGTATACCTTACCATGACCTTCAGCAACTCAAAACTGACCAAAACAACATGGCACCAGATTTTGCTTCTTTCCCAAGTGATGGTGTCTTAGTGAAATAGATACTCAAAGAAAACCATGATCACCCACCAGAAACTATTACTAGTAAATACATTGATCGACATAATACTTATTGTGACTTTAATTTCTTTCCAACCTTTTATTAATTATCCATACTATCAATTTCATCTCCTAGATGAGAATTAGTACCAATAAGAAATTCTCTCCCACCAATGCCAACACAGTAGGGACTGGCAAGGCCTCCCATGCAACACTTCAAATGGGATCATCATAATTTATTCTAGATAATAATTATTATATGAAAACTAAACTAATGGAATGTTCCACTACAAACATCTTTCCTAATCAAGCACACATAGTAACAGCATATACTTGGGAGTCTAGATAGTACACTAAGACTGAGAATCTTTCAATGGGAGAAATTTAGTACATAGCCATAGATCAGCTCTGAAGCCCTAATGAAGGCCCTTCTAAAATCAAGATGTTAAATTGGAATCTCAGTTAAAAATATTATTCATGGAAATCCATGAAGCAAAAAAAAACATCTCAAATAGGCATATGAGGTCTTATGCCATCATCCACTATCTGTTGGGAAGAAAGTGGGATGATTTCATCAAACCATCAATAATCACCCAAATGGAATCATTCCTTCTCATATAATGACATTTTCCAACCAAAAAATCCAATGAGATCTCATCCCACTTCAACACTAGGAAAGAAAGAGTATACATCAACACAACAGGTTTACCTTGCTCATCATTGATTTTTTGGTAGTTCAAATTTCAAGAAATAAAATCTTCCATTTCACATCTCATCCCATGACACAAATACTGAACCCTCGAGGACTAAAACAAATCAGTCACCCCAGGGTGCACGACAAGACCAAAATGATGTGCCTCACACATCTCAACCTACATAAAACTTAAAGTAACAACCATCCATTTACTAGAGAGGATATAACCATCAGTATATAAATACAAATTACCAAAGTTATCCCACGGTTTGTAAAACTAATAATATGTTAGAAATTGGGGTAAGATACCTACTCACTCCTCACTAAATTTATAAAATAATAGGTGACTTTTACATTGGATAAAAATACCTTCTCTCCATCCTCATACACCTCCAGATATAGATCAAAATACATACACATCAGATTCCACCCATCTGTTGATTCATAAACAATAAGCACTGAAAGCTTCCCACTTAATGATTCGAAAACAACATTTCCCTTACCAAGAATATAAGGTATATAAAAATAAAATCTGTGAATATATCATAACCAATTTCTCTATCATAGGTTTAATACACTATGGGAAAAAATATTCTTTATATTTTTATGATGGGAGTAAAGGAGAAAACCATATCTGAAGAGATAATATCACCATATCTTCTATGATTACATGATAGCTGACCATTCTAGGTCATGGGTTGGATAATTTAATTCAGGTGGTCAAAGATACTATGATCTATAATCCACCACATGGTTATCTTATAGTATTACAAAAACCAACACAAAAAGTATCATAATAATCTATACAATCTCTCTTAGGTGTGATAAAAATCAAAACTGGCAGAGACGTCAAAAAGTACTCTAACGACTGAAACTAACACTGACACCTCACATACCATTTTAACATCACCCATTTCCTTATAAAATCCATCAATGGGGATAAATCAACAAAATCCCCAATGAAACCACTACAATACCCAGTCAAACCTAAAAGTCTTTTGATCTTAAAAACATTCTTGGGATTCTCCAAAATTATCACTCATCGAACATTCTCAGGATCAATATAAACTCATCTCTTGAAAAGAATATGTAAAAAAATATTACAGGATATCAAAATGATATTTGGAAAGATTGTAATATATAATATTCTCCTTCAAAACTCTCAATATAACCTCCATATGGTCATCATGTTCCTAATTTATCAAGGATTACACCAAGAATTGATTAAGAAAAAAGAGAATTAAGAAGTATAAATATTTGTGGAAGATGTTTTTCATTAATTCCATAAATAATATAAGATAATTGGTTAGCCGAAAATGCATAACCAAATATTCTAAAGGCCTATATTGACTTCGAAAAGTGTTCTTCGGGGCATCATCTTCTTAGACACTCAACTAGCATCACTTGGATCTCATGTCGATCATAGAAAACCAACAAAATCCTATGAGCTGATCGAAGAGATAATCAATTCAAGGAAATAGGTATTTATTCTTCATGGTAACCTAATTAGGCTTATGATCATCTATGTAAATTTGGAGGATTCTATTTTATTTATTTGCAAACATAACTTGAGAATTACATGATGTCGCACTGGTATAGACTAATACCTTTCCATTAAGACCCACAAACACTATGGTTAGATATTTTATCTTATTTTTATCCATCTAATAAGACGGTAAGAAGATGGGGATCATCCCAAGGGTAAAATAAACAGTAAAGTAGATGTATAAATTTGATGGAAAACTAGAAAAATATCCAAAAATACCTTAGGGTACATCTCAAAAACAACTAAAAATCCACCTAAAACACTCTAATTTGAATTATTAAATTTCAACTTGTAAAATTAATAATATCATACCCAAATCAAAAGTGGTTGTTCATTCCCTCTGTTATCATAGAACACAGTCACCCTGAAATATGTGAATTATCTCATCAATGGATATGAATTGGACCCTTTAGTGATAACATTTAATGTGTAGCTTGAAGCATATCAATCAATCCATATCAATGATAAGGTGGAAGCATCTATGTTTAAAAATATTAAATCTAAAACCACTTCTATATGTACAACCAAGAAATGATATTTTTGGTACTTGAAACCTTTCTCATTCTTTCTACCCAACGGAGTAAGAAAATCCCTAAAAAGGAATCAATTCTACATAAATACCCAAATTATCATTTTATTTTTGTTAGAAAATATAATTGGATAAACCTAAATAAAAAATATTATATTCCATGGAAGATTAAATAAAAACATACCTCTCACGGTGGAATTCCTAGAACCCTAATCCCCAAGTATAACATCTTCTACATAAACTCGTCTAGACTCAATGTAACATCTCGGCCCTAGAAGCCCAGAGCTGGTGATTTTTTTAAATACATTGGAATTATTTCAAGGAATCATGTCCTGAAGGACCAATCATTTTAGCAGTCTTGGAAAATAGATTTCATACATGAACATTACATTACAATTTCTAACATAAAACACAATATAGTTAATCCAGTGGGAACACAATCATTACCCTAGCTTAACCCTGAATATCAATCATAAAAGACTTCTTGGCATCCTTATAAAATAAAACATAATAATGGTGTGAGATCTGATTCTCAGTAAGGATATACAATATAACCTAAGATATCAAAAATAACCATAATCATTTAAGGAAATATAAAAAATTAAAACAAAATCCTTTTTAAAAAATTCTTTAACATAAAATGGAATGAATAAATCAAATAATTCCATTTCAACATTCACATGGGTATTATAATTGTTGAATAATCACATTTATAATCTATTACTAATCTCATAATGAGGGAATGCATAATGCGTGACATCTTAATCATACCCTCACGGATTCGACCAACACACCATTACTAATAGGGTAAGACATTAGCCAAAACCCAAATATAATTGTCTCATTAGACTACCAATGAATCAAGAGGCTATATTAGGCCCCTCACAACACCTAAAAAGTACAATTCATTCCTTATATGAAAAGGTGAAACATAACATAATCATTTTTATAAAAACTAGCATAGGAAATTCCTATACTTTAACCATGAACCATTAATGGAATAAAAATAACACATCTACATTGAAAATATCATAACTCATAAAATAAAATATTTAATATTTTATTATAATAAATCAACATCAATGAAGAATAACATCTAATAAAGTATGTTGGAATATATGAAAATAATCAGTAAAAATATTTGAGAGAAATATCCATTTTTCATGAAATTATTTAAAAGTCGCACAATTTATAATTGATGTAATTTAAAATTGATTTTGGAATTAAAGTTTTCCATGACACTTTTTAACATTTTAAATCAATTAATACTTTAAATAATCATGTCTATATAAATAAATCCTTAAAATAATATATCAAACATTGACATTGATTAAATATATTTAGAAAAATAAAGCATTAAAACATTTAAAAGGATGATCTAGTTAAAGATTCCCCTTCATAAAACCTTAAAATATTCATTTTGAAATCTTTTTTGTGAAACATGTACATGGATAAGATATATTTCCAATTCAATACTAACATATAAACAATCATATGTAGTAATGATAATGGGGAATTAACCCTTACATTAGGTCCCATACTCACTGTACGTGTCTGAAACTCTGGTATAATGTTTTAAAACATATTATTAACTTATATAAGAATAATAATAAAACTTATGATATCATATATGATTATTTTATGACTTTATATTAACCATATATAAATAATTTCAATTTAATGCAACATTTCGGGTAATAATCGCTCATTTATTGTACCTGTTCTGACTTGTTATTTCTAATCATATTACTTAGATAATGATTTACATACTTCAAAATATGTATTATATGGTTTATAGATCATATATATTCATAATATTAATATATATTATTGATTGATATACGAAATGAAATACACTTTTCATGGAGACGGTAGAACGTACATATGCGTGAACTTTTTTCCGTTTTCTTATCGTATGGAAGTAAGTGAATGACATATATGTGAATATATTTAAATATATTATTATAGTAGCCTTGTTATTTTATATATCTCATAATTATTCATAATATTTGTATATATATATATTAAAATCATTCTTGGATGGTGGACGTGGAAGATGAGTCTTACCGCGTCGTGGAGATCGTAAGTCCTGCGTACGCATGAGTGACGATATCATATGCTTAATGGTCAATTAAAATATAACTACATGGTATATTATTTATAAAGAATAATAACATAATATTAATTATTTATTTATATTATATTCATCATTATATCCATCCAAATAATGTAATTTGAAAAAAAATACACCACAATGTGGAGATGGTAAGTTGTACGTATGCAGGCAACGTGATGTTATTATTTATAGGATGGATAAAATGATGAATATAATTGTACATTAATTATAATAATATCTCAGAATATATATGATATTAGATTTATTAATTTCTTATGGAAACAACATAGAAATAGGAAGTATAACAAGAAAAGAACTTTCAAAGAAGGGATAAAATGATTACATCTTCTTCTGGTGTCTCCTTTGGATTTTCCCAAAAGGACTTCATATGTTGGTTTTATTCCAAAGTGTTTTCATATGATTAATTGAGGGAAGTTGGGAGGAGATATGGGCATGGTTTGGACGTCCAAAATGGCTGTGAAGGTGTGAATAAAAGTGAAAAAGATGTTCCCCTTTACTAGAGAGGTGAGGAGTAATTTAAGAAAGTTTTGAAATTTTAATATATTATAAATTTATTTTCATTTTATAATGTATAAAAAGTGAATTATTTCAGGGATAACTTAATTATGGGTATACATTATTTCAACCAATAGGATTTATAATGTTTTAGGTCGTCATTTAAACCATATCTTTTGGCTTTAACCCTTAGTTAAAAAAATAATTCTTACCATTTTCTCATATTTTCATAATATATTGTTACTATAGTAAAGATAAAATATTAATAGAAACAAAAGTGGATCATTATTATAAATTTTAATACTAAAAAATTGACTTTGAAAAATATTAAATTTTTAGGACTATTATTTCATTTATTAAAATAGTATTTTTTTTAACTCATTTATGTCAATTTTGACACTATTTAGTAATTGATTTTGGTTAAAGTCATAAAAACTTGATAACTTGTAAAAAATGAATTTAATAAAATATAATATGTCATAATCAGCCATAAAATTACTTTATGGCATAAAAACATTAAAAATACATTTATTTTAATGTTTATAATAACATTTATTTGATTCCTTCATTAATAAAGAAAAACACTACATCATTATTATGTCATAAATAAATTTAGTTATTTAATTTCTAAAAATTACTAATAAAATACCATGATATAAAAATATTTTTAGATTTATAATTAATTTCTATATTTTAATATATCACTTATATAACTCAAATTAAATTTTTTTTAATGAGATACATATTTATGTTATATTTCCATTTACATTAAATTAATTATTATAACATGTCATTTTCACACTGAAGTTGCTCTATGGGGTCCTAAAATAGATATAAGGATATTAATGGTCATAAATATATTATAAAATATTCTTAGAAAACATGTTAGGGTAGTTTATATTATTATAATATTATTTTTTATCCTTATTTACCCGATTTACCCTTTAACAATGGTAAATAAAAAACATAACTAAAGTTACTATTCATAATGTCCCAAAATATAAGGTATCTATTTAAACAATTTGGACCCTATAATTCCAAATATAGAATATTTTTTCTATGTTCAAAATATATATTTGTCAAATATTAATTTAAAATTAATTCTATTCGTCAAACCCAAATAGTGGGTTTTTTAAAAGTAAAAACTATCAAAACATTGAAAAATGTTTATATTCATTTTAAATGTAAAATCACATCCAATGACCTAAATTATATTAAATGATAAAACTATAATCTAATTGTACTTTAAATCAAATTTAAAGTGTAATCTAACTATATAAATAATTTAGATTAAAATACACATTTTGAATTAAAATGCTATATTTTTTACTAATCATTAAAATATAGAAGTTATCAGAAAAACCCCAAAAATTTTCCCAAAATAAATTTTTATGTCTTTATTCTAAATATTAATTTTATTTTTTCAAATTAAAAATAGAAAAGTTTAAGATATTGGATTTAAAATGGGTTCCTTAAAAAAGCAAAAAAAGTGCATTTTTTAAAATACTTATTTTATCTGAAAAAATTTAATTTTTCATTTTATTTTGTCTAAGAAATGCATAAGATGAATGTTAACATTATATAGGATGTATAAAATTCAAAAAAAAATTAATATTATTCATAACCTATTTTTAGATGGCTAGTTTGATAGGTCATGGTTCGCTCGAACTTGGTGTTTTGTGTAGCGCAAGTTATTTAATTATTAAGAAGAAGTGTATCGTGGAAGCTTGAGGTGTTACATTATCCCATCCTTAAATAAATTTCTTCCTAAAGTTTTTTAAATTTTGGTTCTGTAAATAAGTTTGGATTAATCAGAATCAATTTATTACAATCCCACATCAGAAAAATGGTTGATAAAACTTCCACAATAATATAAAGAAAGGGAAGTAAGAAGGTTACTAGAAATAACACATACTAAGGTGTTCCTTCCCATAATTATCACATAAGAGAAAATACTTCTTTCCCTATTTTCCTTTACTTGTCTCTTTCTCCCCTATTCTATTCTTCTCTTGGTTTATTTAATGTCATAAAACATAGAGAATGATTTTTCCATCTTGATACCTCATGAGACTATATCTTCATACGATGAGAAAAATCGTGAGACTAGTGCCCATAAGAGGAATGGTTTTAACCCATAAAAGAATCTATCATTCTTACCTATTAGGTTATGTATGAGTTCTGCAATATATCTTTCTAACCTTGTGAAGTTATCTTCATACTTTGTTACATTCTTATCCTGCGTTCTATAGAGTCTCTGAAATTTCCTCTCCATATCAGCACATTGTTCTAGAGGAAGCTATTTTTCAACGAAAACTTCTTTAAACTCCCTCCATTCCATATTTTCTACATCCTAATCTTCTTTTTTTTAATTAATGACTACTAATGTTTCACATCTCATGATAGACAGTAAACTTCCATGAAATCTTGTTCCCTTTAATTACTCCTCAATGAAATAAATACATTCTCTAAAAAACAAATTTATTACTCAAATACAAATGCATTTGTGGTCTTATTGGATTTTGGAGGTTTTTTTCTCATAAATAGATCTATCATTGATCTTATACATTGTAGATCATGGTGTTTATATGGATAATGTTGTGTACATGAGCCTCATTCCAGTTGGTGAGGACTTTTTAAGTGCATCCGGGTGACCTCAGAATAAATCCAGGCAGGGGAATATTTCGAGGGTACGGTAGCAGCATTGTAGTAGCATTGTAGTAGTACTATAGAAGGTACTGTAGTGGGAACTATAGTGGGAACTCTAGAAGGTACTGATTGGAACTGTATTAGCTGGGACTATTCCCCCTTTTGGGCCTTTGGGCCACTGATTTAGTCCCTGAGTCTTTTAAGGCCTTCGGGCCACCCAGACCTTCAGGTCAGTAAGGCCTTCCGGCCACCCTAAGTGAAGATGAAAACCATAAAACCTAAAAGGAACAAGAACTAGAAGGATTATGGGCAAGGTGCATTCATTATAGTAGAAGCTAAAAGAATTTCAAGAATGTGATGGTATGGAACCTACCATCAGTACAAGCTTGTGCCTGCATGGGAAAGCTTAGTAGAACAACCATACGAAGGTGCAAATCTGATTTCATGATGAAGATGTTGGGGAAAAGAAGTTCAAAGTAGTTAGTCTGGTATGTTTGTAATGTTTGAATCCTACAGGAAACGAATTATTCTAAGGCATACGAGCCATGTAATACTTACACCTAAGGGCCTTGTAAGGGTTCCACCTCACCCCTTGAAATGTGGATTATCAAAATTAATAAAAAAATTGAAGTCCTTCGGGCCATCGGAGGAGGGTAATTTTTTTATTCACAAACTGAGTCATTTTTTCTAGTATGGTTATAAGTTGTTGAGAACCGGTTGAATCAATAGCCCCACTATAATTATCATTCATATGGGGAAATCCCTAAATGGATTATCTGCATTGATACAATTTCTATTCCTCCTACTTGGACCAATTGTAAAACAATGGAATAATCTAGATTAGGTTATGAATCATAATTCATAATTACAAACTAGTAAAATATTTATCCTAAATTAAAAAAATTCAGCATACCTGATCCTTAATCAATATATGGTTCCTTTGAGAACATATTTACTCGTAAATCCTTCATAATGGTTTGTGAAGAAAATATGAAGTGTCTTATACATATCCCCCAGTAGGGTCAAACTATATGCACAGTAAGGTACGTTTCCATGTACCAGGTTACACCGAGTAAAGCCTAGAACACCTTGTCGATGTTTTCAACAATGGGTAAATTTGGGCACGAACCACTTCAAATTGCAGTATCCATATAGAGAGGTATTTTCTAGTAATATCCACGTAATCCCTATTTTACCAAAATTCTAGGGGGTTTTTTATACTTATCCTCAAAGTCTATCATAGAGTTTTGATCCCTAATAAAAGTTTTCTAAATCTATTTCCAAGGTTGTTACTAAAATTCCTCTAATACAAACTCTAATTCCCCAACCCCAGAACTCCAGATCCAGTGAATTATTTTAATACATTAGCATGATTATAAAGAATCGAGTCTCGAATTACCAATCAGTTTATTATTATTGAAAAATAAATTATATAAATTAACATTACATTAAAATTTCTATCATAAAATACAACATAGATAAATCTTTGATAATTCCATTATTCCCCAATATTATCCTTGTATATCAATCATAAAACACTTATTGGCATCTTGTGAAAAATCATAAGAAAGCGGTGGGCTCAAATGCCCAGTAAGGATAAACAATAGAGCAGAATATATCACAAATTACCATAAACCATTAAGGAGAGGTACAAAATTAAAACATAAACCTTTTAAAATATTATATTCAGCATAATATTGAAATAATAAATCAAATAATTACTAAAAAACATTCACATCGATATTATACTAGTCAAATACTCACTTGCAAAATCTATAACTTATCCCATAATAAGGACATTCATAATGTGGGGCATCTCAATCATACCGTCAAATCTTTATCCAAGACACCATATCTAATTGGGTAAGACATTAGCCAAAAACCAAACATAATTATCTCATGAGACTGATTATGCATTGAGGGGCTATAGCAGACCTCGCCCAACACTTACAAAGTCCAATGCATTCTTCATATGAAAAATGTGAAACATAACATAAACATTCATATTAAAAATAGCATTATAAATTCCAATACATTAACCATAAACCATGATTGGTATAAAAATATCACATCCAAAATCAAACATATCATAACTCATTTAATAAAATATATATGATTGTATTATAATAAATCAACCTCAATCAAGAATAATATCTATTAACAGACGTTGACAAAGATGAAAACAATTAGTAAAACCCTTTTGAGAGAAATATTCATCTTTCATGAAATCATTTAGAAGTCACACAATTTATAAATAAATTTATTTAAAAGATATTTATTAATCAAAGGGTCAAATACCACTTGGAAAATTTTGAAAGGAATTAACATTTTATTAAAATCTTGTCCATATAAATAAATCCTTAAAATCATTTTGCAAACATGGACATTGATTAAATATATTTATAAAAATAAACCATCAAAATATTTAAAATGATGATATAGTTAAAGGGTCCTTTAAATAAAACCTTAAAATTTTCCTTTTTATCACATTTTTAGGATTCATGGACATGGATGATAAAATTTTCCTAGTAAATACTTACACATAATGAATCTCGGAAAATGATGTGATTGAAGAACTAACCCTTAACTTAGGTCTGATACTCTGCGTACATGTCCAAAACTCATGTATAATGTTTGTTAAAATATTATTAAAGTATATCATAATCATAACAATTTTATGATATCATATATGATTATTTTATGACATTATATTACCCATTTATTAATAGTTCCAAGTTAATGAAACATTTCATGTAATAATCGTGTGTTTATCATGTGTGTCTTGACTTTTTATTATTGATAATATTACTTAGATAATGATTTACTTTTTTACAGAATGTATTATATTATTTATATATCACATATATTGATAATATAAATATATATGATAGATAGATATAAGAAATGGAATACACTGTTTATGAAGATAGTTGGTTGTACGTACGCATGAACGTTGTTTCCATTTTATTATCATATAGAAGTAAGTGAATGAAATATATGTATATATATATATTATTCAGTTAGACTTATAATTTCATATATTTTATAATTATTCATAATATATAGATATTTTTTATAATCATTCTTGGATTTTGGACATGGAAGATGTGTCACATCGCGTCATGGAGATGGTAAGCCATATGTACGCATGAGTGATGGAATAATTTTCTTAATGGTCAAATGATATAGAACTGGTTGTTATATTAATTATATAGAATTAGAATAATTTATTATTCTTTATTTATATCTATCATATTCATCATTGTATCCATTCAAATAGAGTAATTTGAAATAACAAATTACACCACCGTGTGAAGACGGTAAGCTGTACGTACACATGCATTGTGATATTATTATTGTTAGCATGGCTGAAATGATGAATATAACTATCCCATGATTATAATAATATCTCTATATATTTATGATACTAGATTTATTACTTTGGTAAGGAAATAACATAGAAAAAGAAAGTATAAGAAGAAAAGAACATTGAAATAAGGGATAAAAAGATTACCTATTCTTCGGGTGTCTCTTTTTTGATTTGTAGAAAAAGACTCTTTAAGATGGTTTTATACCAAAAATTTGTCCTTTAGGATAAATTTTAATAATATTTTAGGAGATTTGGGAAGGTTTTAGCGTATCCAAAGGGTTTTGGATGTGTGAATAAAAGAGAAGGAGAACTGTCCTTTTATATGAGTGGTGAGGGGATCTTTTGGAATGTGTTGAAATAAAAATATGTTATAAATTTATTTTTAGATTAAAATGGCCCAAAAAGTGAGTTTTTTCTAAGATAAGGTGATTTTGAGTCGAAATACTTTCAAATAATAGGTTTTATTCAAGTTTAAGATGTTAATTTAATCTTATCTTTTAGATTTAACTCTAACTTAAAAACATTAACTCTTACCATGTGTTATTGCATTTTCATAATATATGGTTACTATAGTTACTATAAAAATACAAAAGAACCCAAAGAGGAAAATTAATGACATTTGTAACATTTCAAAAATTAGTTGGCTGAATATTAGATTTTTTGGACTATTATATCATTTAATAAAATAGTCTTTTTTTAACTCATTTATGAGAATTTTTACAATATTTAGTAATTTAATTTTGTTAAAGTCATAACAACTTGATTCTTTTTAACCAAAACAATTATCTAAAGTTTAATATTTCATAATCATCTATAAAATCAGTTGATAGCATAAAAACTTTCAAATTACAGTTATTTTTATATTTATAATATCATTTATTTCATTCCTTCCGTAATAAGGCAAACAATGTAACATTATTACATCATAAATAAATTTAATTCTTTCATGTATAAAAATTATAGATAAAATACCGTGATATATGAAATATTTTTTTCTTTGAAATTAAAATATACAGTTGAATATATCACTTATATAACTCGAATTAAAATTGTTTTAGTAATAAGTTTCATTTGTATGTTATATTTCCCTTTATTTTAAACTAATTATTATAATGTATCATTTTCACACAAAACTAGCTCCATGGGGTCCTAAAATAGACTTAAGGATTCTCATAGTCAAACATATATATCATCCAATATTATTGGGACATATTTTACGGTAGTTTGATATTTTTATAATATTAATTTTCACCCTTATTTACATGACATACCCTTCAACCAAGGTAAATAAAAATAATTACTGAAGTTACTATTCATAATGTCCAAAAAATAAAAGCTACCTATTTTCAGAAATTGGGCCTCCTTATTCAAAATATTGAAACCATTTTTGGAAATTCAAAACATAGAGTTTGAAAAAATTAATTTAAAATTAATTCAAATTGTCAAAACCAAAAAGTGGATTTTTAGGAAGAAAAAATAATCAAAATGATGTATTTCTCGCTATTCATTAAAATATGAAAGTTATCAGAAAACACCAAACATTTATCCTAACTAAATTTTTATTTACCTGTTATAAAGAAGAATTTATTTTTCTCAAATATAATATATAAAAGTTTCAAATAATGGATTTAAAAAGGGTTCTCCATTAAAAGGCATAAAAACTACATTTTTTGAAAATTACTTCTTTTATTCGAAAAATTGAATTCGTCCTTTTATTATTTATAATAAACTAATAAGAATAATGTTAAAATTATATGGGATATATAAAATTCAAAATGTGGTTAATAATATGCATAACTTCTTTCTAAATGGCTACTTTGATATGTCATGGTGTGCTGGAACTCGGTGTTGTGTGTACTGAAAGCATTTTAATTATTAAGAAGAGGCATACCGTAGAAGATTAAGGAGTTACATTATCCCCTTATTCAATTAATTTTGACCTCACATTTTTTCAAATTAAGGTTTGGTAACTAATATTCGATTATTCAAAATCCTTTTATTGTAATCCCGCATTGGAAAAATGGTCTATAAATCTTCCACTTTAAAATAATGATAGGGAAGTAAGATGGTTACTAGAAATAACACATATGATGGTGTTTATTCCAACAATTATAACATAAAAAAGTCCTTCTTTCCCTATTTCTCTTTATCTGTCTCTTACTCCACCTTTATTTTCTTCTCTTGATTTACATTAATGTCATAAGATTTATAGAATTCTCTTTTCCGTCTTGATAGCACGTGCGAATATATCTTCGTATGATGAGAAAGATTGAAAGGATAGTGCTTTTCAGAGGAATGGTTTTAACCCATCTAAGAATATATCAATATTACTTCTTGGGATATGTATGTATTCTGTAGTATATCAAGTTATCCTTGTGAATTTAGCCTCTTACTTTGTAACATTCTCATCCACTATTTTCCTGAGACTCTAAAATTTCCTTTCTATATCAGCTCGTTATTCCAGCGGAGATAATTTTTCCATGAAAAGTTCTTTAAACTCCCTCTATTCCATATTTTATACTTCTTAATCATCTTTTGTGTTTGTAATTAATGACCATCATTTATTTTCATCTCTTTATAGATGGTAAACATCCATGATAACTTTTTCCATTTCATTACACATCAAATCAAGAAATATTTTCTTGATGGAACATATCCATTTCTAAGATACAAATGGATTTTTAGACCCATTGAATGTTGGAGGGTGTTGTCTCATGAATTGGTCTAACTTTGATCCTCCATGTTTTGGATCAGGGATCTCTATATGGGTATGGATTTTTTCATAACTTGAGTTTGTTGTCCCAGTATGGTTATGGTTTCCATTCCTCCCATTATTCACTATTTCTAAACAATGGAATACACTATATTAGGTTATTAATCATAATTAACAATTCTAAACTATTATAATATTTAATATAAATTGAAAAAATTATATATATGAAAACCATAAAAATAAATATGGTTCCATTGGGACATATTTACTCAAAAATCCTCCATAATGGTTTGTAATGAAAATTTGAATTATCCTAATGATATCCTCCGGGAGTGTCAAACCAGGTTGGAAGTAAGGAACGTTTTTGTGTAACACACTACCCCGAGTCAAGACTAGAACACCTTATCAGAGTTTTCACCCCTAGGAACATCTATTCCAAAACCACATCCACTTTTAATATCCAGACAAATATATATTTTCTAGGAATATCCACATAAATCTTACTTTAACAAAATTTTATGAGTTCCTTCTACACTTATCCTCAATGTCTAACATGAAGTTATGATCCCAAATCTATGTTTTCTAAATATACTTCCAAGGTTGTTGTTAAACATTCTATGATACCAATTGTAATGCACTAACCCAGGAAGCTCAGATCATGTGCATTATTTTAATACATTTTCATGATTATAAGGAATCAAGTCTCAAATTCTGATCAGTTTAGAACTCATGAAAAGTAGATTACAAAAATGAAAACTAAATTACAATTTCTAACAAAAACATAGCATACACAATCCTTTGAGAATTCCATTTTTCCATAGATTAACTCTAAATATCAATTACTAAACCCTTATTTTAATCTAGGGAAAATAAAAAATAATAAAGGGGTGAGCTCAGATACTCAATAAGGACAAACAATATAGCATAAGCGATCAAAAATAACTATAAAAATTTAATAAAATGTTCAAAATTTAAACACAATCATTTTAAAACATTATTTTCAGAATAATATAGAATGAATAAATAAAATAATTACATTTTAACATTCACATGGATATTCTCCTAGTCGAATAATCACATGTAAAATAAATAACTAATATCAGAATGAGGGAATGTATAATGCAGAACATCTTAAACATACCATAAAGAATGAAGACAAAAACCCATACCTAATTGGGAAATACATTAGCCAAAACCCAAACATAATTGTCTCATAGGACTACCTATGCATCGAGAGTCTATAGTCCGCCATGTTCGATATATAAAATGTCAGATTCATTCCCCATATAAAAAGGGTGAAATATAACAAAAACATTTGTATTAAAACTAGCATACAAAATGTCTATAAGTTAACCACAAACCATAAATGGTATAAAAATATGACATCCACAGTAAAAAAATTTATAAATCATTCTATAAAATATGGAATATTGTATTATAAAAAATAAACCACAATCAAGAATAATATTCAAAAAGGATGTTGAAATAAATGAAAATAACCAGTAAAACTATTTGAGATAAATATACATTTTTCATGTAATAATTTAAAAGTATCACAATTTATAAAGGAAATAATTTTAAAGATATATTTGAAACAAAGTGTCCCATACCAATTTTAAAATTTTGAAGTGAATTAATATTTTAAAAAAATCATGTCCATGTAAATAAATCCATAAAATCATTTTGCAAACATGGACATTGATTAACTAGATTTAGAAAGATAAATATTTAAAACATTTAAAACTATGATATAGTTAAATATTCCCTTCCAAAAATCCTTAAAATATTTATTTTGAAAACATTTTAATGAAACAAGGACATGGATGATAAATATACCTCAAGAAATACTTACTCATAACTAATCTTGGATAATTATGAGAATGAAGAATTAACCCATAACATAGGTTTGATACTCTCTGTATGTGTCCCAAACTCATGTATAATGTTTATAAAAATATTATTAACTTATATCAGAATCATAATAATATTTATGATATCATATATGATTATTTAATAACTTTATATTATCTGTTTATTAATAACTCCAAGTTAATGCATCATTTTGGGTGATAATCGCTTGTCTATCATATGTGTTTTGGCTTTTCATTCTGATCATATTACTTAGATAATGATTTTATTAATTCCAAAATGTATTATAAGAAATATAGATATATCATATATATTCATAATATAAATATATGTGATAGATAGTTATATATGAAATAGAATAAAGCATTCCTGGAGATGGTAGATCATACGTATGGATGATTGTTGTTTTCATTTTCTTGTCGTACAAAAGAATGTGAATGAAATATATGTATATATATATTATTAAATTGGAATTATTGTACAATATATTTAAAAATTATTCAAAATATATATATTTAATAATCGTTCTTCAATGGTGGGTGAGGAAGATGAGTCACATCGCATCCTGGAGACGGTAAGTCATACGTACGCACGAGTGACGATATCATTTCCTTAATGGTTAAATAATATGGAACTATATGGTATATTAATTATAAAATATTATAATAATGTAATAATCATTAGTTATGTCTATTATACTCAACATTATACCCATACAAATAAATTAATGTGATATATCAAATTACGCCATGGTGTGGAGACTGTAAGTTGTATGTACGCATGTATGGTGATATTATTATCCGTACAATGGATAAAGTGATGAATACCGTTTAATTGTGATAATAATAACATCTATGTATATTTATTATACTGGATATATTAATTTTTTATGTAAATAACAATGAAAAAAGGATGTTGAAGAAGAAAAGAACTTTTTAAGAAGAGATAAATTGATTACCTATTCTTCGAGTGTCTCCTTTTGATTTGCACAAAATGACTCCTTAAGCTGGTTTCCATCAAAATAGGTGGAATCTAGGATAATTTTAGGTTAGTTGGGAAGATATTTTGTTGGGTTTTGTTTGAGACAAAGGGGGTTTTAGGTGTGAATAAAATATAATTAGAATTTTCCTTTTTTAAGAGAGGTGAGGGGCACTTTAGGAGAGTATTGAAATATTAATATATTATAAATTTACTATCATGTTATAATCAATAAAAAATGATTTATTACTAGAATAATATGAGTAATGTTCGAAATCTTATCAACCAATAGGTTTTAGACAATTTTAGTTCAGAAATTTAACCTTATCTTTTGGCTTTAAACCTTAGTTAAAAACATTAACTCTTACCATGTCTTCTTGTACTTTCATAATATATGGTTACTATTGTTACTATATAATGACAATAAAACCAAAATTGGATCATTAATTAAATATTTTACATTATATAACTCATTTTTCTGAATAATATATATATTTTTTAATGTTATATCATTTAATAAAATATTATTTGTTGTAACAACTCATTTATGTCAATTTTCACACTATTGAGTAATTGTTTTTTGTTAAAGTCATAAAAACTTGATCCCTTAGAAAAAAAATAATTAACTCAAATATCATATGTACTAATTATATATGAAATTATTTTATGGAATAAAAACTCTCAAATTATATTTATTTTAATATTTATAACATCATTTATTTGATTCTTCCATTAATAAGGCAAACATTACCACATTATTGTGTCATATATAAATTTATTTATTTAATGTCAAAAAATTAAAAAAAATATCTAGATGTAATAAATATTTTTCACCTATAAAATTACTATTTATAGTTTAATATATCACTTATATAACTCTAATTAAATTTTTTTTAGAAACAAGAAACATGTTTATGTTTTATTTCACTTTACTTTAAATTTATTATTATATCATGTCATTTTTACACCCAAGTGGCTCCATGTGGTCCTAAAATAGACCTAAGGGTTCTCATGGTAGGCCATATATAATTAAATTGGATTAAGACACATGTTAGGGTAGTTTTATATTATAATAAAAAATTTTTAACCTTATTTACCTGATTTACACTTTAACCATGGTAAATAAAAATAATTACTGAAGTAACTATTCATAATGACAAAAAATAAAAGGAATATATTTAAAAAATTTCATCCTTATGATTAAAAATATTGAATCCATTTTTTAAAATTCAAAACATAGAGTTGGAAGAAATTAATTTAAAATTAATTCACGTTGTCAAAACGAGAAATCGATCTTTTAAAAGTAAAAACTATCAAATGATTTACATATGTTGATATTCAATTTAAATGTAAACTAACTTCTAATGACCTTAATTATATTAAAAGATAAAAAATATAATATAATTATCCTTTCAAACCAATTAAAAATATAATCTATCTATATAAATAAATAAGTTGAAAAACATGTTTTGAATTAAAATATTATTTTTTCACTATTCATTCAAAATGAAAGTTATCAGAAAAACACCAAAAATATATTCTAACGATATTATTATGTCCTTATTATAAATGATAATTTTTTTTCAAATTTATTATATAAAAGTGTCTAATATTGGATTTAAAAAGGGTTCTCTATTGAAAGGTGGAAAACATCAATTTTTGAAAAATAATTCTTTTATATGAAAAATTAAATTTGACTTTTTATTATGTCTAATAAACACATCATATGAATTTTAAAATTATACAGGACATATAATATTCAAAATTTGGATAGTACTATTCAAAAAATGTTTTTTAAATGGCCTGTTGGATGGGTCATTGTGAGGTCGAACTCGGTGTTTTGTGTAGCGCAAGCTATTGAAAAATTAAGACGAAGTGCATCGTCGAAGCTTGTGGTGTTGCACTATATCCTCATATATGTATTATTTACCTATTTAGAATCCATCATTTTCCATGGGTGGGTTTTTCCACTTTTTTTAGAATCATAATATACTTCATAACCTTTCATGAAACTAGAATCTACACCACTTCCCCATGGAAATAATTAACAAAAGTGATAAATAATTTTTGGACATCCGCACCGGTGGAACACTCCTAGAGTCTCCAGGTAGTGTGTCCTGGTGTGACAACCCTTTCAATGATGATAATATAAAACCATCTTAAACAAAAAATAATACACTATATCTATTAAATATGACTGTTATGTACTCATTCTAATGCCCTAGTGGGACTCTTCCTACATTAGCTTATAACCTAGATATGAAATTAGGCTACAACCCACAAAAGGAACATCATTGAGACATGCATTACCATTAAGATAATCCACTTCTATAGATTCCTTTAAAACTAAATTTTATAAGGTTTATAAAGAGATAAAAATAATAATATACCAGGTATTTGGCTTTAAGTCCATCTCAACATTCTGAACCATAAGGAGGTCATTTGTGAGGAGATCTAAAGAAACATTAACCAACTCATTAAATCAATTGAAATACTCATCATATAATAGAATCATTTCTCTAAAATCAATAATTCATGGTACTTTTTTAATATCATGGTCTCTATTAAGAATTTCCTATTAAAATATTGTATAAAGGAAGTCCACACAAGGTACTCATACCACTTAGAGAACACTATTAATTCCCACCACTTCCTATATATTCCGTCTATCACATAATTTGAAAATACTACCATGGAGGTATAAAGGGTCATTATAAAGCCAATTATTATATCAATATAAACCAACCACTACATGGGATCATTCGATCCTTGAAATATATGAAAGACAGGTGAATTTGGCCAGTAAACACTTTGGAATGGTGTACCATCCCTTTATGCTCCAGATCACCTAACTACTGTAAGGAGTTGATCATATGAATCGTGTGAAAAACTAGATCTGGATCAAAAATTGGTTTTCATGTAAGTTATTATTCACATCACCCTCTATAATCATGGATGATTACATTCTAGGAATCATTTTCTATAAGAAAAAAAGCACAATCTTGATCAGAATATAGTTTAATACAAAAATTTGACAAAAATACAAAATAATCCCTTATGTAGGGTCCCAAAAAGAAATAATAATATCATTAGAATCACCCAAATAAAAAAGGAGTGAGATCATTAATTGTTTTGATAATTTCACACTATAAATTGTTTGGAAGCATGATTAAAAAAATTTAACTCCAACCATGATTGTGTCACTCGAAATGGAAGAGGAGGATGCACATCCTCTATACCACAATTTTTAACCCAAAAACAAAAAGAAACCCTATCCCACCCTGATATCAATACTAAAAAATAAATAACTCAAAATGCCTTTGAAATAACTCATAACTCGACTCAAAATGTAAACACAATTCCAGAACACCCATTGATACTCACGATTTGTCATGAAGAAGAGCTTAGTGGACACCCCTACACCCCTAACAACTAAGTCCCAATGGTCTGATCTATAGTATTCCACAAACCCATAAATAAAATATTTCTCTATAACCTTTTTTTAATTATTAAACTTAAATTTACCTAAACTTTCTCCCAATATAGCATGCCATAACTCAACAAGCGCATTCCTAATTTCCATAAGCTGTAAAAAATCACCAAATAGAAAAAATATCCACACGGGACATATTTAACCCAAGTAAAACTAGAAAAAACCACACAAGAAATTTGAATTCCACACCAATATCATCATATACAATAATATAACACACAAACATCCATATTATCAAAATAATGACTAGAAAGATACCATAAGCAAAAAAATACATCATATAAAAAATGATCCCTACTAAGACATATACATGGTATCTTAGGTCAATGATAAAAACACAAAATAATGGGAAAACGGACAAATGATACCTATATATATATCCCAAATGTCCCAAAAATCCTATACATGAGCCAACCTCGTGATACCACATATATTTCATAAAACTAGGGAACCATGTTCAAGAATAGAAACCAATAAACATAGTTCCCTTGACTTTAGTTGTTTCCTTTAAAACAAAGTATACATAAACCCAATGGAATATATATGGAATAAGGAACATAGACTAATAGGATACCATTGTGAATCTATTTAAGGAATTTAAAACACATTAAAGAAATAAACTAGTTTGAAATATCGTTTTTAAAACTATACCACTTTGAAGACATCCCAAATTTAAACAATCCTTTTAAATACCTCTGGATAGCTTCGAAAAAAATAAGTTTTCAAAAAAATTGTAAACATGGAACAAATGATCAAATATGTTGTAGATCACCATATTTCTCTCCATACCAAAAAAATCATAACATGGGTAAGAATAAACATAATCATAATCATATAAACATATAAATTGGAATGGGAATAACATATGATATCACTACAAATAAGTCACTAACATAATGCATAAAATAATAAAGACAGACTCTATATGAGTGAAGTGAAACAAGGGATATAACTATAAGGGTCTAATTTGAGTGACACTAAAACAATTTTTTATTGATTCATATACAATGTGTAAGCTCTCAAGGTCTTATATGAGCATAAATCCAAGAGTTATCATAGTCTCTAGGCCAAACATGTTAAAGCTATCATGGATTTTATACCAAATTCTCTCATAGAACCATAGAAGACCAAAGAGAACTCTCTTGGCCTTCCTACCAAAGTATCTCATGGTAACTTGGAAAACCCCCAATCACACCCTAGGTATTAACCACATGAGACTCAATTACAATCATAACAACAAAACCAATTCTACCCATCCAAAAATATTTCTTAATACAATTAAACAAAACAAAACTCTCATTTTTTTAAACAAATTTACACAATGAAAACCCATTTCTAAAATATCAATATAAATCCATTTGAAATCATAATAACCCATTGATCCATTTTATCAAACAATTTAGGTGCACTTAATCCACTCATGATTTGAAAAACTCACATTAACACCAAATTTACAAACCAAACAATTGAAATCATCAAAAATGGTATAAAAATATACCATAAATACTTAAATTAAGAATTATGAAAGCATAAACCAATGTAGTTTTTTTTATTTAGAGGTAACCCATGTAAAACACCACTATGTAGATACACCAACCTTGGAAGTGGTTTCAAAATCATCACCTTCAATGATAACCAGCTGGAATAAGAAAAAGAAGGCCTCACATAACTAATACAAAATAAATCAAACCAAAACCACCATTAAAAACATATTCTCATCCAAACCAACCTCTAAGGTTACACACATCTAGAGAAATGAAAGAATAATCATAAAAATGGGGATTTATGAAGAAAAATCAAATAAAAGAACTTGCCACAAGAAAAATCCCCAAGGATTAAAGGATAAAAAAAAGATATATTTGGAAGAATCAACACCAATCTAGATGAGTTAAACATTTAAGGGGGTGAAGTAAGGCTAAGGGATTAAAATTTGAATAAGGATATTTTGGTAAAATGCCATTATTTTAGTGTACTAGAGAAACCAAATGGTTTGGCTTCAGGATTATAAAACAACGCACCACCTATGTGGGAGGTAATAAATTTAAACAAATTATCCACAAAGTTTCTCTTAGTCTTTTAATGGTTTGAAAAACCATGCTCACACTGTGAAAAGGAACAATGTGCTCCCCCCAACACCCCTTACATAGTAAGCCACACAGTTATGCAAATCATGTGCATTTTTATTCATTCCCCAAAATAGATTTTTCAACCCCAAAAACATATGAACTCCAATAAATAACCAAATTATAACCAAAAACCAAAAACTAGATATACTAGTGAACTGGAGGGTGCCAAAAATCCCTTGGGACTCATACCACTAAAGTGAGGCTTTAGAAAAATAGTAACAAGTTTTTAAAGAGGGTAACAACATTATAATTTACATAAATCCTAAAATAAACTAAAATGTATTTACATGATAAAATGATGAATTTTGTAATAAATTGGTGGTTTAAAAAACGTTGTGGTGGGGTATTTTTAATATGGTAAGAAGCATAGAATTTTGTTATAATAGGTTTTTCGTATCAAGAGAAATTTAAAATATAACCTTTTAAAACATGTATATCCCCATAAAAAAGGATGATTTAACTATTTATAATTATAGGGGACATATATATAGAATTTATAATATTTAAATAATAAAAAGAAAGGGAAAATGGAGGTAAATTGATAGAAACAGTGACCTAAAAAAATTACATGGTTCAAAGAGTTCATTAGCCTTAGGTTTTAGAATAATTATACACATGCACATAACATCTTGGATAATCAAATTATATTACATAAATTTTTAATTAAAAACAATTTCCTTATATATTTCATGTAATAGATTTTTTATGATCATTTATAACCATTTCAATGTGATATAACGTTAAATTTCATTGTTTTAATAGTGTGTGCTTCATGCATCCTTGGTTAGATCGGTTGTAGATAATTATTAATGTTCCTGTCAAATAGGACTGAAAACAAAAAAGGGAAATTAAATGGTATTTATTTTTTTATATAAATTGAAATAGTTAAAATTATCCTTTTTTATGAAATATGGATGATCCACATAGTAATAATATTTGTGTTATTTGGTGAGTTCATTTTGGATATTTTAACAATCATCATGAAAAGATATATTTTATTTGATAAAATGTTTAATAAAACATTATAGAACTTGAAATAAGTTAAAATATACATATTATAATCGTATTCAACCATAATATTGTTTCTATAACCGACCTTAAATCCAGTGGAGAATAATTAATTTCATTGTTCATGGTGGCTGTGAACTAACCATATTGAAAACATTGTTATTATTTTAGAAAAAATAATTGAGGTTATAATATAGATATTTCAGAATAATAATAACAAATAGGTATATTTATAATGAATAAGTTACTCTTTATAGGTGGATGAAGATTATATGGGGATGGAATAGGAAGAATTAAATTAAAATAAATTTATTTTAGAGTTTACCTCTCTCTTGGGTTGTCTCCAAGGATACCCTCTAAGGCTCCTTGTAAATTTATTTCAATAATCCGGTAGGCCCAAGTACATGGAGGACAATAATGGGAATGGAATTTGGTTTAAATTTGGAAATATCCAAGTTATAGAAACTGTGATGAGAAGTGGTGGTGAGGTGTGCTTTTGAAAATTATATTCGTTAGTTTATTATTTAGGATCATGATTAAAAATAGTATTGATTCTTGGGATTTTTTACATTAAATGGTTTATTCCATTTCTAAATAGTGGTTAATTACATACTTTATGACTCAAAAATCTATTCAGATGGCTTATAATTTTAAATATCACATTTTATCATATATCAATATTTGCAAACAATTACTTATTTTTCAAAAATTAAAAACAAATAGCCTAAAAAAATTTCAATGTGTAGATTCAAAAAAAATTAATTTTATTAAAATGATTTTATATATATTTTAAAAATAATTTTTAAATAAAATCCACATTAATTTGAAAAACAGAAATTTTAATATATTGATCAATTTTCAAACCCATTAAAAAATTATAGAAGGTTTCTTAAAATTATATTTTCCTTACAATATAATATAATATATATTTTTAGAAACATTTTATGGAAATAAAAATTCTTTTAAATCACTGTATTTTCTATAAAAATGAAAATAAAACAAATATGTTTTATAAATATATGAACAGTTATTTTGTGATTTTTAAAACATTTATTTACTTCTATAATTATATAAATATTCCATATTCTAATTCTATAAATACCGAAATATTATTTTACATTTCCATAGGTGATATTCTATGAGTCAGGTTTGTAATGGTCATATGTGTCACATACTAACCCAGATCACTCCATAAATTGTAACTAGACCTCTTAGAGAAAAGGCCAAAAGTACACCTCCCAAAACATAGAAAACATTGTCTATAAGAAAAGGACTAGGGTGTGTCTTTTGGGAGATTATGCCCTCTTATAAGAGTAAGCGACGATTAAAAGTATCCAACATCATGCATAATAGTGAATAATCAATGTGTAGAAGAATAAAATATTACAAAGTTTTAACCATAATGAAATTAAGTAATAGAAAAAATGGTAATTTCATATATAAAACACTGATTTCCAACTAGTTTTAACACATTTACACTAGTAAATAAATTAAATAAACAGTGGTACAAGACTCTACTACTAACTCTGAGATGAACCAAATTCATGATCTCTGCATATATATCTGATCCATTCTTACTAATCAGTCCACATCATTAGAATGACCATTTCCTACAGCCTACTGAAAATATTCATGGCTACCCTCATTTAAGGGAAGCTCGAGGAATGTGTGAGTACCATACTCGGTAGGGAACCACCAAAAAATATCATAAATAACTATTAATAGAAGTGTACATATATGTGTGGTATACATTCGTATTAAAATAATAAAAAAAACTGTTAAAGATAATCTAAAGGAAAAAAATTAAATTGGGGAATGCTATTGTAAGTTCATGATCATTAAATATAAAAAAACATAACTGAGACACAAATTAAATAAATAAATAAAATAATCCTATAGTTGATACTAAGGTTTGGGAAACTAATTAACCATACCTAATTCATCCAATGATGGATATCAAAACCATGTATCATAATGGCCTCATATTTTATATAAGTGGAATTAGTCAAATAATCCATAATGGGGATACAAAAAGTCATGTATGACAATTGTAAAAAATTATGTGGATGCCCTTATCCAACATCCAAATGATGGGGGTGTGAAACATCATGTCAAATATTTCCCAATAAATGATGAGAAGCACCTTATCTAAAAATTGAAAAATAAATGAGGTCGACAAACATGTCCAATAGTTCCCCAATAAATAATGAGGAGCACCCTGCCTAGAATTTCTAATAAACATGTCAATAGAACCATTCCTAGTAAATTTTGTGAAATTTAGTAATGGTGCATCCTCCTCGACCCCAAGGATTATATCTATCATTACTCAGGGAAAGCATCATTAATCCCTAGGAACATTACTACATTCCCTATAGAGGTAAGTATCATAGGGACACTAGGAATCCTAAAATGGTAGCATTCAATCAGTAAGGCACACAGGTTGGATCCCAGGTAATACGTCTGAGTATCCCGATAATGTGACAGTCAAACAAAAAGGGATAATTAGCCAAATCAAAGGAAGTATGTTTGGGAATTTTGATCATATCATCGCATCACGTCAGGCCCCATGGTCCATGTACTAATAAGGTCCTCTAGAAATCATTGTTGAATCAATAATAATAGAGTGTAAGAATAAATAAATAGTGACGGAGGCCGGATGCCTAAACTGACCACTACTATCACAACCTCTCAGGTCTGCATGGGTAAAAGAGATTCAATAGTGACACCTTCCACCATCTCTACCCTAACACATGAAAAACTTTCTCAGTTTCATTCATAAATTTCATACCTCTTTTGTGTCAATTAATTCAAAACACTATAGAGGCATCCTACTCAGGATACTCAAGCTCCACACAAAATTAGATGCATTCCCCTTAAGATACTTTATATTATAATAGAAGAAAAGTTATCACTCTTTATTTCCTCTATAATAGAATTATGGACTTGGGTCAAAAACCTAAACACCAGTATTTTGTGATCCATAGTATCGTTAAAACATTAATTCATGTCCTTTCTAAAAACCCAAGGTCTCACTACTATAGAAACATTAAGGAGATGGGTCATGAAATAATCTCAGTGCCAAGATCTCTCAGGGATGTACTACACATTCAACCTGGTCCTGGACTTTCTATGGTTTTTCCACTAAATATTTTATAATGGATGACAAGACCTTCCATTTATAGTCACACCTCACAATAGGTATGGAGGATACATGGTGTCTCAAGGCACTATTTCCGGGTAACAAAGGGATAAATAATGTGATCTGAGAAAAGGGTTAATTAGTGACACATAGAATTCATCAATTCTAAATAACCAATATAATTGTAATTAACATGACATTAGAATAAAAGTAAATTGGGGGATTCTCCCTTAGGGCATATCCTAAGCATAAAAATTATACCATAAACATGCTTAGTTTCCCTAGGGAATGTATGAAAAACCTTCATTATCTTATAAAGACTACCATGTCTTTCCAAGGGCCATAAGTTGCTAGAAAGGCCCTTTTAATCTCATTCGATACATATAGTGTCATGTATCACAATCAAACCATTACAAGTTAATTAATGATAACTAAATTATTATTACTTAAACTAATTTTAAAATTATATATAAATAATTAAAAGTATTTATAGAAGCATAAATTTCAAAACCATGTCGTGTGACCTAGTCTCACTAGAACCATAACCTAACACTCAAAAACAACTCGACATACATCATCAATAATGGAATGAGAATAATAACTAATAAAATATGTCAATTAGAACATAAAATTAATTTAATAGAGGCTTTAAAACATTATCAATTCATCATTCCTATATACCTCAATGAAAAAGAATGTTGTGAATTGTAGATGTCCCCTAATGTCATCCTCTACTTTGGCTAAGAAAAACCCTATCACAGGTATCCTATTACACCATACTATAGTGTAATTTGGACAAAAATACATTAATGGTGAATCCAACATTATATTAATAAGGATAAGAACACAAAGGAGGAAAATAAATTTGAAGATTTACCCCAGGATTCAAACGCATCTGATGAAATTCAATTTAAACAAAGAACGAGGAAGTTTTTAAATAGAGAAAGGGAGAAAGAGTAGGGTTCACATGAAGGAGAAGATTTCTAAAATAAGTGATAAAATGTGATAATAGCATTAAGGGTCATATTTTTAAAATAGTAGTTTTCCATTTAATGAGGTGCATGGTTAGGCCATATGGTTACGAGAACCATTTTACAACCATATGAGATTCACAATATGAGCACTCTCACCATGAAAGGTTACATCACATAATTAGAAAAAAAAAATGAAGGAACTTTTTGGTTTCCTTTACACCTCTACACCGAACTACATGGTTTTCTGGACCCCTTACACATTTAACCAAACTGTGATCATTTATAAATTGGGTTGAATGGTTAGGATTCATGGTTGGAACTAACCATTTTCCAAGTGTGTTCCAAAGGTTTTAATTTTCTAACAATTCAAAAATGCATCGTGAACATCCATGACACTCTTGAATCCTTAAAACCACCATTCTATCATCATTCATATACTAAAACCATTAATTTGAGGCAATTAAACCTTCTGAATTCTATTCTGAATACCCGATCAAGATTTCACCCATCCCTATTTTGAAAATTTGAATTACATCTAAATTTTAAAACATTT
Source organism: Viscum album (assembly GCA_963277665.1). Classification (NCBI taxonomy): domain Eukaryota; kingdom Viridiplantae; phylum Streptophyta; class Magnoliopsida; order Santalales; family Viscaceae; genus Viscum; species Viscum album. Next base: position 104,680,503 of record OY728156.1, read on the forward strand.
AAAACATGGGATACTTCATCCCCCTCATGTTTATAATTCTCATATTTGATAAGTTGTTTTGGATATAAAAAAATTATCCCAACCTAGTTATGTCATCAACTTCTTTAAAATGGCCACTTTGCATATCTCAATACAAAATGCACTTACGAGCACCACTTAAATTTTATAGTTAATAACTTTCAAAAAATATGAGGTGTTCTTGTAACCACTATTGAAACATCAATAGGGAGCATATTCAAGCCTTTCCAAGATAAACAACTATCACATCATCTTTCAATTCATCAAGCAGCCTTTGGTGCACAACACCATTGTTTTTTTCATTCAAATAAAATTCAGAGTTATAGTACTTCCATCATTATAACTTCTCTTACAAATATTCACCTTGAATACAATCAATAATCCTAAATAGTTCTAAAACTTTCTACACCATGTTGCATATGAGTGAACCTCTCTTGATCCCCTATTTGACATATACGGTCAAATTCTAATAGAATAATTTTAACTTGGTCACCTCATATTTTCCTTTAAAATATCTAACTAGACATTAGGATACCAAACTCACATCTAAACAACATGGTTAACATGGTTCAAAAATAACTACATCCAACCATTAAAGATAACATAATTAGAACCACCTCTGGATAACTATTCTAAAAACAATTCAGCATAATCAGATGATGCATCACCAAATCCTAAGTCCAGTGATCAAATAGAATCTCAAAGCAAAACAACAACGAAATAGTAAATTCCAAAATCACATGATATCCTACACCATCCATTCGATCATCCTTGTCATAACACCAAAAAATTGAGTTCTCAATCATTGAATCCCATGCCCCATCTATTTTCAAACAAAATAAATTTCATGGATAGAAACTCATAGGTTCCTAATCACCAACATGAAATGTCAAAAAATACCCCATTCCTACTTCCCAATAATTTTTTCTACTCCATCCACCAAATTTCAACTTATAATAGGGGTCACCAATCTCGAACTACCAATAGTGAACTCCCCACTATATTGCTTACCGTATACCACTCCTGGAGCGCAATCTCAACAGGTTTACATGCCAAAAATGTGAAACTCCGAACGATCCATGCTCATCATCCTATCAAAACATGGTAAGGATTGAGACTAGTCGGTCATGCCTCCACACATGATCCATTCCCACGCCTCATATACCATATAGGTGCATTCAATATTTCATTACAACTATAGAGAATAAATTCCCATGGTAGAACATTAAAATCATTAGTCCTTGGATCAAACAACTCCATTCAAATATTTACAGTTTAAATGGAACCCCAAGAAACTAATGTGTACCAATACCATCTTTCCTAGCATAAGGGGTTTAAAATCCCATACCACCCTATTGTCACACAACTCATTATCCCACGAGTCGCACATTATAAAACACATGAAAATTGTGTTACTTATCACACCAATCTCATTAAATTATAAATTCCCTTGGAAATACTAATTTATAATAGATTATATTACTAATTTAGTGATTTATTCCATGAAAACCTATCACATGGAATCATTTCCCATGCTTTAAGTTTCGACCACACAACCACTAGTCAAAAGGGCTAGGTACCTTATTGATCTTTCTGATGGGTGGAGTTTTGATAAACAAGCACCATAGGTTCCTACATAGAACCAAAAGAATCATCATTAAGATAACAAAAAACCTAAGATAATCCCACAAATTGGTACCAATATGAGTTCACAACTAGGATAGAGGCTAAAAATGTTTCTGCAAACTCGGGCATAAGCATATATATCAGTTTCCTTCAATTAAACAAAACGTCAACCTAACATGGTCTATTACACGACTAGTGGACTCTAGGTCACCTACCTAGACCTAACAATCGATTCTATATATGGTTTACTATGTCCAACTACCAAGCCAATATGGTAAATCCACTCACCAAGGCCACGTCTCAGGGGGCGTCATCCATACACCCAACTCAACGTAAGGCATCTAACACACTTAATATCCATTAGAAATGGATATAAGGATAACATAGACCTATGAGTCTCAAAAAAATGAAAATCAAGTCAATTTTATAGGTTTTCAATTCACAAGTTATAGATTAGAAAATCCTTTAAGTTCTAATTGGAATCCCATTTATGTAAAACCCATTGTAACAAGTATTTTAATGAAAAAATTCTAATGGAATAACAATCCAAGAATCATCCTAATATGACCTAATCCTCTTTTATTATCCTTATTAGGGACTGATCTCTAAAGGTTTAGGATAAAAACATAGAAAATATGATGAAATAACACTCACGAGTCATCTATATATGGAAATAGACTCTCAAGGTCCTAGTTCACTATAGTAATTCAGGTACAAATTGGAATTGTACTAGAAAACTTGTTTAGATAACCATGAATGAATGTCAGTTAAGTAAAATATCATAGAAAGAAAGATGGGTAAGCTCAATATAGGTTATTACAAATATTTATTTAATATCACTTAAAAACTATGCACCCAAAAACAGTCTGTTGGAAGGTATCAAATATCAAATCCTAACCTATGAGTATCAGTAGTATACAATCATTATTTTCCCGATGATCTATGTTGTAAATCCCTCATGTAGTTTAGTTAAGTAGAATGATATTCCAAGATATATGGGGAAACTCTCTGTATGGGGTCCAACACATGGTAAGAATATGCCCTATCAATCCAACAGGTTCACAACACTTCTTGTGAATGAGGAATGAGTGCCCATCGTCATCAATGAAAGTCTCCCTGGTAATCTAAATGGACTAAAATCAATAGAATATATATATGCCTGTCGTCCTAATTGAGTAGAATTCCAAAATACACATATATCAAAAAATTCCATTTTGGTTTATTGTTGACACTATAAACAATTGTCTTTTATCATTAGTAGTAAAATCCCACAATTTTTGGCATATGACATGTGAACCCTACGTGCCAAATATGATTCATGAATAAATTACTCTTTCCTCCATGAGCCAAGAGTTATAATAAATCATTTAACACTTTACAATAGTCTAAGAGACTCAAATTTATAATAAATCATATAATCTACCCGGCATTTTTCTCTCTCAAAGAGTGAATTATATTCAACTATAACATCAAAACCCAAAAAAACAATCCCAAAACCCCAAAACCAAGAACTTATTAGGAATAAAAGTGTTATCAAATCTTTATTCTAATATCCATCATAGGTTCCAACAAATTCTTAATAATATTATCTACCATATCCTAAAAAGTAAGATAACTAGAAAGAAAATGCCCATTGATACAACTTTTTCAAATCCTGACCCGGATCACTCTATAAATAGAAACCTGACCAGTTGGTGGCAAGAACATGAGGGAGTCTCCTATACACCAAATGATATCAATGAGAATCAAGGGCCTAGGTTCTATCTCTCGGGAGACTATTCCCCCATATCATAGTAAGAAACTAGTAGAAATAACTGAAGTCATGCAAAGTAGTGAATGATCAAAGTGAAAATGTGGTAAATATAATAAATCTATAATCATAATGAGATGAAGTAAAATAATGAATAGCCATCTCATACATTCAACAATGGTCACCCACTATTTTGACCATATATACAAGATTAAATGAATAGAAATAAAAATGGTACAAGGCTCTATAATTTACTCTGGTCCAAAATACATAATCAATATCCAAAAAATAAATGATTCATCCCTCTCAATCAGTCCCAGGACATATCCCATCATGTGGTTCAAACAAATATAATTTCGAATCATGTGCCTCAATGAAATGGAATTTTGAGTAGTGAGTGAGTATCGAACATATTAGAGAACCACTATCAGGGTCCAATACATAACCACCAAGATCATTGTATGTATATTTTATCTAATCCTCATGATAACAATAAAAAGAATAACTACAAGATTATGATAAAATAAAGGAAAAATTCACACCATGTTATGTTTTCTTAAGTTCATTCTCATTCAATGTTCTTATCATTGTTGAGACGCAACTATAATAAATAAATAAATTAAATTAGTGAATCCCACAGTCAGTCCTAGGTTCTGTGAAACTGATCTATCAAACCTTCTTCAGCCTAATCAAGATATCTGAACTATGTATCATTAGAGTCTCATATTTTAACAGAGGTAAATCAGTCCAAAAATCCAAATTGGGTATAAATAATTGAATCATAGACAATCATAATAAATGCTTTTGAGTTACAAGTCCAACATACTAAATTGGGGTATGTGGAGGTCCATGTCAAACATTTATCAACAAACGATGAGGTGATCCATGTCAAAAAAGTTCTTATAAATGATTTTGAGCACAATATCAACCAGTTAACAAATAAATTATGAGGATCACCATGTAAAATATTTCTAGTAAATGGATCAAAACCTCATGCCCAAGAAACTCTAGGAAATATAATAATAGTTCATCAACCTTTACCTCAATGAGTATCTTAGTCATCGCTCAAGGAGATTTTTATTAATCCCCGAGAGCATCATCTGTGTACCCTAGAAATGTAGGATAGTAGTGACCTAAGGAATTCTAGAAACGTATTATTCTATCAGTGAGGCTCATAAATTGGATCCCAAGTAGTATGTATGGGAATCCTATTAAATTGACAGTTAAGGGAAAAGGAATCAACATATAGATCATAATATGTGTGTCTATGAAGATTAGTCATATAGTCACATAAAATGAGGACCTGTGGTTAGAGTAATAGTAAGTACCTCAAGAATTCATATACACATCAATAAAAATATGGTGAAATCATGAATAATTAGTAATTTTGGATGAATTTCTAAATGTACCACTATTATCACAACCTATTTGGCTTCTATGGGAGGTAATTTTTCTAAAGTAAAACCTACTACAATCTCTAACCAAAACCATAACACACAAAATCAATGGCATTCCAGAACTGGGGAACCAACTTAGGTCCCTTATGATAAAACACTAAAGACTCGTCTTTCTTGGGATCCCCAAGGTCCACATATAATAGAGGAATCCCTCTTGAGATTCTTAATATTATAATAGAATTATAGGTATCCCTCATGGGAAACTCAATAATAGAGTCATGGCCTTAGTTCCACACCCTATAAAATAGGATGTTGTATCCCACGGTGTCATAAAATGGGTATCACAACCTTGCAAGCTACTCAGGGTATTACTAAAATAAAATCCCTAAGGATATGGGTCATAACTATATATTGGTTCCATTATCTTTTTTTATGGTCCACATGTTCAACCTGGTATTGGTCTGTCTAAGGTCGATCTACCTAGGCCTATACAATGGCTAACATTCCCTTCCAAGAGTTAGAAACAGTTTCCATGGCACGTCCTTGCTCATCTGAGACATATGTGGTCCTATCTCACAAAAAAAACAAAAAAAAGAAATTAATTATAATTAAATTATAATTAATTAAACTAAACTCAACAATATATACAATTATACAACACTATTTAAAAATAATAACACCTAAAACATCATCATCAATATCACCACATCGAAACTACAACCTAACACTCACCAAAAACCTGAGATTCATCCTTCACCAAATCAGACAAAATAACTACCGAAAAACATCAAGGTAAACATACGAGTAATATAAATTAATTTTAAAAACATTATAAATTATCTATGGCTATGTATACTAAGGTAACAACATGTATAGAAGTTCAGATAGCCTCCCGAGACATCACTTTCCTAGGCCAAGAAAAAGTCCCACCACAAGTATATCATTACACCATACTCTAAAGGAATCATCAGAAAAACACATAACTTATTAAACCAATATTATAGTGAGAATAAAAACAACACAACATATGATAATGGAGTATAATATTTATGACCTTACTTCAAACACATCAGATGATGTTTGATTCAGACCAAGAACAAAGAAGATCTTCCACGGAGGAAGGGAGAAGGAGGAGGGTGTTCATGGAGGATATGATGGGTGAAATTAAGGATAAAATTGGTAAAAAATTTAAATAATAAGAGGGTAAAATGGAAATTATTCCCATTTTAATGATATCTTGAGTTAGGCTACACTGTTAGGAATACTATGGGAAAAAAACCCAGTCTTCACAGTTAAAAAATCCTTACCTCGCACAGTTGTAGTGTACAATTTGGAAAATTATGAGTCAAATATTTGTTTACCTATGGACCTCCAAAACAAAATAAATAGTTTTATGTGGTCCATCATGTGGTTAAACTAGCAGTTTTCCTTCATAAACTGGTCCATATGGTTCGGTCGTATAGTTAACACTAACTATTCACCCTTTGATGCACTTTTCTAAAAACCACGACTTAGAATCTCGAACCCTTGATATTCTCTTGAATCCTAAAAACCACCTTCTAAGCAGATTTATAAATATAAAAACATGACATTGAATAATTCCAAATGTAAAAAATCTATTTTCAATATCTGATCATGATTTAACACATCTATTAATTAAATATTCAAAATCCTTTTAAAATTCCCAACTCTTAAAAGAAGGGATCTTACAATATGGGTTCCCTATATTCTATAAATTCCTTATATTTTATTCATTTCTGAGTCAGCTATATTTTCAATCAATTGTATTTATATATATTTGTGTGTGTATAAAATTTAAAAATTTATATTGTTTACTAATATTCTTCTTCATTTAAATAGTGTTGTTTGTGGGTGTGAATATTTTGGCATATTGAAAATATCTATATATTCCTATTATTGCTATATTATTTTCTATTTTTCATGAATTATTATACTTTTTAATTATATATAAATTTTTATTCCTAAAATTTAATTTTCCATATAATATAAAAAAGTTTATTTGATTCATCATGTAATTTATGTTCTTTATACTACATTACTAAATATGACAAAATTATAAGAACAGAAATTCCATTGATAAAGTTTTTGGAAATTATATTTTTCCACCATTAATAAATTTCTCCCTCAAAATTTAATTTCACATAATAAGGTGAAAATAAGTGAGGGTACTTATACTTCAAGGATTCCTTTGTTTCCCATATCACCTCCTTGTACTTATGTTTTTGACATAGTATATTGACTTGGTAAGTTTTCTTCTCTTGTAGAACCTTATCACCTTGGTATAAGAACTCCACCAACTTCTCCTCATAAGATATTTAATTTTATAGTTTTACCAAATATTAATTCACAACTTTATATAGATTTTTTATATAACTCCTCAAAAGGGATATGTTGAAAAATCCACGTACTTAAGGCAGAGATGGTGGTAGTTTCATCTGAGAATCCATGATAGTAATGAGATCAAGAATCTCAAAGGGGATGATTTTCCTAGAAAATAACATAACATTTTTCCAAAATCAATTGTTTCTATTCCACAATTATATGTATATGAACACTTTTTCTCCAACAAAAAACTCAACATTTTATCAATGAACATCAATATATTTCTTTTTTCGATTCTGAGTATCCCTGATGTGATACTAAATTGTTGTGAACTTTTCTTCCATTTCCTTGAAATTTCTGGTCCCATCATCTTGTGTTCAAAAAATTCATCTCATAATATAAGAGTTTATCATATCATCCCATAAAGGGCTTGATGTGGTGAAATTTGGATGCATGACTGAAATATATTGTTTTAGAAGAACTGGACCAGAGAAAGATGTAGATCTATTCCTAGTTTCAATTCCGTCAAAACATCTTCTAGTTTTTTGATAGTCAAATCATATTAAAATATAGTTTGGGGTTTATAAGCCATTCTAAAGTTCAACTCGGGTTTTAGAACATCTAAGATACTTATCCATAACAATGAGGTAAATCTCATATTTATGTCTGATATAATCGATAGTGGTATTCCATGTAACCTCAACAATTCATTGATGTATATCCTATCTTTTTTATCAAATTATAAGGCCTACTAAATTAGAATGAAATAAATAATCGTTTTAAAATTATACACCATAAACCATATAGAATAATTTCCTTTATAGTTAATCCGAAAACTAGTGAAAAATTCTATAGTGGTGTTTTCCTTTTTCCAAGTAGGTATAGGTAATGGTTTCAACATACCATTAGAGATTTTTATTTCAAACCATACATTCTAATGTACTCAGAACATTAATAAATATTTGTCAATATTATCCTTTATATTGTCCCCTCACTACTTCTATTAGAGATATCGATACATGTTTGTCTTCCTTGGGTGGATGTATAAGGTTCTATCTTTGTGAATCATTCAAAATATCCTTGTTATATTAGGGTTTGATGGTACATATAGTTTTGACACAAATCATTCTTCATAAATTTTTCATTCTATGAATTTTACTTTTCTTATAGATTAATCATTATTCTATATTCCCACACCATCTCTTTGAGAATCCATTATCTTCTCCAAAAGAGATGGTTGAGAAATCATTTTAGATTGAAAAGATGATATTCCTTCCTTTATGATTCTCATTTCTTCTTTTTTAATTCTAAGAGTGTCGGATCCTTCTCAATTATCATCAATGAAAAGGATGACAGTTTGTAACACCCGAGATTTTTATGAGTAATATTTTGTTCAAAGGAATCATTCACTACACACTTGCTTGTCTTACTTTACACGCAATCGCGACCTTCCTCGATAGCTTGCATCGTACGCAATACCGAGTTTCACTAAAAAACGATATGCTATTAAAATATTATTAAAACTAGCCGTTATGAATAGTAATAACCACTTTTTGAAATTTTATAAATTTTATTTTTCAAAATGGACTTCATTTTTGGATTCGGAATACCGAAATTAGCCTAGGGTGAAATTTTGGTATTTTTCTGAAAACTTTCAATTTTTGATGAATAGTGAAACCACTAAGTGGTAGGTTAAAAACTGAATTTTGCATAAAACTTAATTTTACCGCTTCTGGGAATGGAATTTAGAAAATCCGACAGACACGGTTGATATCAGTAAGTAAAATGTGGTTCAATGAGATAAAAATAATTTTTTTGGTGAATAGTAACTTTTTACTTTTTTTAACCGCGGTTAATAGTAAATAGGGTAACTAAGGGTAAATATGATATTACTATTACCCTAACACATGTCCTAATTCTATTGGATAAGTGTAATTCGACCAAAAACAACCTTATGAATAAAATATGACCATTTAGTCCCACTTGAGTTAGATTAGGACATTTATTATTAATTTATTTAAAGAAGGGTTAAAATAGTTAAAATCAAAGTTTAATAAGTAAATCATTTTTAATATGGGGTTATGCATAAGATAAATTAGACAATATATATTAATTAGAAAGATAAAAAGATTTCCTACATAATGGTATTTTAATTTATAATTTTTATACATTAAATAATTTAATTTAATTATAAAACAATGATGATGCAGTAATTATCTTATTTATGAAATATTGACATAATTGATGTTATAAAAACCAAAATAAATGTACTTTGATACTTTTTATGAATTCCACTAATTTTCTAGGTTACTATGATATATTAGTGTTTATTTAATCAACTTTTTTCGAACATTTAATTCTGTTATGACTTTCACAAAAATCATATATCAAATAGTGTCAAAATTGACACAAAATAGTTTTTAAATCAAATATTATATTATTAATTGTTATTTTATTCCTAAAAATATAAGGTTAGGCCAAATGACTTAGATAAGGATATATATATTAATAATAAACAATTTGGGGTTCTTTTGGCATGTTATAGTAAGTGTATTAACCATATAGTGAAAGAAAACAAAAAGACATGGTAAAAGTTAAATTATTTAACTTAGAGTTAAATCTAATTGATAAGGTTAAAATAATACCCTAAACTTGTCTAAATCCTATTGGTTGATAGGATTTCGACCCATCCCCACTTTAGCATCGAAATAAGACCCTTTGGAACCATTATAAACCGATTTTGACTTTAATATAAAATAATATTTTGAGATATTCCTAAGGTGCCCCTCTCCTCCCTTATAAAAGGGTACCTCCTCCCCCTCCTCATCACACCAATTTGAGCACTCAAGCTCGGCCAACCCCTGCCATTTTCTCCACTCCACTTCCCTAGAATAATCCTAGAGGTTCTGGTCTTCTTCAAAGACCAATCTTAGTTCCCTAAGTGGAGGATTCAAAGAGGCGTTCCAAAGAAGAGGTAATATCCATTACCGATCTTTTCAATTTCTTTCTTCTTCAACTTCTTCTTCTTTAGTTGTTTCATGATAAAGTAATAACATCAGTATTACTTACATACTGATATGTTATTATAAATATGAAACAACCCTAATTCGCCTTCTATCCATCCTACGGAAAAATGAAATCACCGCGCGTGCGTACATGCGGAATACCGTCTCCACACCGTGGTGTAATCTATTTTCCACCACCACCTTACAAGGATGGGTATAATGGTGTAATGAGTAACTATTTATGATTATTATAAAGTAATATTGATACTGAAATAATATATATATACTCCAATACAATTCCACGATCATAGAAACGATATCATCACTCGTGCGTACGTACGGAATACTGTCTCCACGATGTGATGCGACTCGTTCTACATGATCATCATTACATAGTAATTATATAAATGAATTGAATTAATAAATATGACATATGTTACACTAATTCTATTATGGATATAAGGTATCTATAACCTTAAAATAAGAATAAGAATTTATTCGGAAAATCACGCATAACAACAAAAGGCAATAAAGACCCGAGTAACAAGTAACAATTAAATATTACTAACAAGAAGCTAAGAATATGACCATATATGATATCATATCAATATTTATGATTCTGGAATAAGTCAATAACATTATTTAAACCATTATACAGGAGCTTCGGACATGTAAAAAGCAAATCGGACCTAAGGTACGGGATAATTTTGCAATTCTCATTTTTATCTAAGATTTGCAAATTCGTAAGTATTTACTGGGGTGTATTTTATCATCCACATCCATGTTCCCTCAATATGTAATATTATTTACATCCACCTACAATTTTTTAAAAACCTATTTTACCCTTTGGTGAGTTTTTAATAAAAGATATGAAATGAATCTTTTGTCGTTTTTCGTACGAGGTACTTTTTGACTTTTCTGACAAAAGTACGAGAAGAATGTTTTTTTTAACTTATACGGAATGAATGGATTTTTAAAACATTATTTCCAAGAAGCTTCCTCTATAAGTTTTCAAGTTTATTTTTAATCAACTTATTTTATTTTAAAGTCGTATGACATGGTAAGAAAGGAAAAGTGTTTTTGAAGTATAAAGGATATTTTCCTCAAGAATGGAGTTCAAGTATTTTATCAAAATTATTTTCCATATAAGATAATAAAAGGGTTCTGTTTTTATCCCTATTATTACATTGGTTTGATTATGTTGTGATGGAAATATTTTTATGAATTCCTTTATCTTATATGAATTGTTTTATGATTTCATGTTGTTTAAGAATCCCATTTTTATTACATGGGTTACGCTATGATGTATGGTTTATGATTATGTGGCACACATAAGAAAGGATTCATTATAAGATGTGTGGGACCTATATCTCCCTCCAATGCATTGGGTAAAGATTTTATATCTCATGAGATAGACATGGCTGGAACGGCAAGTTATACCGGTTCAGTGAAACAGGACTGGAACGAGGGTGACTCAGTTCAGAAAGGGACTTTGTCCACTAAGATAGTCTTGGGAATGAGTCATGACTAACAAGAAATGATTTTCCATGATTATGTGTGCATTCCACAAAGTTTCAAGTTTCATGTTATGATTATGGAGATCTCATTTTAACTTCTATGATTTGTTCCATGTTTAGATATTATGATCTCTTTTGCAGGTTATGATTTTCAAAAAGATATGATATGATTTTTATTTACTTTATTTTCCCTTGCTGAGCATTTGAGCTCACCCTTTTATGTTTTCTTTTCCCCAGGTCATGAATATGGATATTAAGTAGAATATTCTAAAAGGGACCCTAGATATTATGAAATAAATGGGAGACACTGTAGAAGATTTATGAACCAGTTGTTTATGTTTCCCAGTTTCTAAAGACACTATACCTATACGGTCCTTTGTGGTTTTTTCATATGTTGTAATAAGTGTGATTCAATTTTGAAGTATTAACAATGTATGTAAAGTATGGGTCGTTATAGTTGGTATCAGAGGAAAGGTATAGTCAACCTTTGGAAACTAGGATTTGAAAGCCTTAGTAAGAACCCTAAGGATATGTCTAAGCATAGAACACAATCTTAGTGTTTTAGAAATGGCCATGAATGCCCTAGGATAAGACCTTAGTGTGAAATTTTATCCTTGATTATGTGGTTTTCCTATTATAATTAGTGTTGCTCACAGTATTATTCTTGGTTTTAGTCAATGGTTGGAACCCGAAGGAGCCGTGTTAATGCGGAATGCGATGGGAAATGCAATGATTGTCCCCCTGAGCAACCAAACGATATGGGAGCTGGAATGCAAAATCTTGTAGCCATGCTGACACAACTTTTTCAAGCTATGAATCATGCAGGGATTCCAAACGAGGAAAAGAAGGAGCAACATTCTATTGAATCCTTCATGAGGAAGCGTCCACCTTCTTTCAGTGGGTCAACTGATCCATTAGTTTCTGAACAATGGATTAGTACTACTGAAAATATATTTTCAGTTCTTCAATGTTCTGAACATGATAAAGTCATCCTAGCAGTGTATCGTTTGGAAGGAGATGCTGATCAATGGTGGAATCTTATTAAGAATACGAGGAAAAGGGATGAAATTGAGTCTATGGAATGGGACGATTTCAAGAAATTATTTTTTAATAAGTACTTCCCTCGTATTCTCCGAACAAAGATGGAGAAATAGTTTCTTGAACTGAAGAAAAGGGATGATGAATCTGTTGGTACCTATGAAGCAAATTTTACAAGACTTGCAAGGTACGCTTCTGGTATTATTATCCAACCTGAGAGTAAGATCGATCGATTCTTTAGTGGCTTAAAACCAAGTCTTCGAAGGGCGTTAGCCATAAGGGACTTCAATAGCTACGAGGAAATCGTTCGATGTGCTCTCAAAGTCGAGATGGAGATTGGAGTAACCCATCAGTCACATGGGTTTGATAAGAAAAGGAAGATGGAATTCAAAGGAAAATCTAAAGAGAACACTGAAAAGAAGATGAGCTTTCCCTTATGCTCAAAGTGTGGAATGAAACATGGAGGGAGTTTTCTTAAAGGGACAAGTAAATGTTTCAAATGTGGAATGGAAGGTCATCGGGCATTTGAATGCCGCGATAATGGGAAGAAGATGTCTAATGATTCAAGCAAAGGAAGGGATACACAGAATGAACCTACAACACTTCAATGTTTCAAGTGCAAGGAGATGGGGCATTATGCCAATCAATGCCCAAATCCAAGGGTTGATGATGATGGTCGACGTCAACAAAATCTTAAGGCTAAAGACAAAGGAAAGTCACATGCAATTTCTATCAGCGATGTGGAGTACGATAACGAAGTGGTGAAAGGTACACTTACCATCCACTCTAAAGTAAAAAATGTTTTATTTGATTCTGGATCCACCCACTCTTTTATTTCTGAAAAATTTTCTAAGGGTATCACCGTATTACCTCAACAATTAGATGTTGAGTTAGTTGTGACAACACCAAATGGCACAACAGTCGCATCAAAAGTTTATAATTCTTCTCCGATCGAAGTTTGTGGGAAAGTGCTTCATGAAAATCTTGTGATCCTTCCTTTAGTGGAATTTTATGTGATTCTTGGAATGGATTGGCTTTCTCTACATGGATCTCATATCAATTGCCAAAGAAGGGAAGTCACATTTCATATTCCAGATCAATCTACGATCGTCTATCGATGCAAGGATGAATATAACCTTCCAGTGGAAATTCCTTCCATCTTATGGGTCTTGATTCCACTAAATGAAGGTTATTTATCTCAAATGGTTGGTGAGAAACTTACGATTAAGAATATGCCCATCGTACGGGAGTTTGATGATTTCTTTCCGGAGGAATTACCGGGTCTTCCACCAAATCGTGAAGTTGAGTTTTCAATAGAACTCATACCGGGTGCTTTGCCTATTTCAAAGACACCTTATAGAATGGCCCCAATTGAGTTGTAGTAATCGAAGAAGCAACTCCAAGAGAATCTTGATAAGGGATTCATACGCCCTAGTGCGTCACCTTGGGGAGCACCTGTTCTATTTGTTAAGAAGAAAGATGGATCAATGAGACCCTGCATTGATTATCGAGAACTTAACAAGATCACTATCAAGAACAAATATCATCTCCCACGCATTGATGACTTATTTGACCAACTATGCAGAGATCAATACTTTTCCAAGATTGATCTCCGTTCAGGGTATCATCAATTAAGGGTCAAAATGGGGGATATACCAAAGACGGCTTTCCATACAAGGTATGGACACTATTTATTTATAGTGATGCCATTTGGTCTTACTAATGCCCCTGCTATCTTCATGGATCTAATGAATACAGTCTTTAGAGACAATCTTTATCAATTTGTGGTAGTCTTTATAGACGATATTCTTGTCTATTCAATGAGAAAGGAAGAGCATGAAGATCACTTGAGAATTATATTGAAGACCCTGAGAAAGGAGAAGATTTATGCCAAATTTACCAAGTGTGAATTTTGGCTTCAAAAAGTTGCATTTTTGGGTCACATAATCTCAAAAGAGGGGATATCTGTGGATCCAGCAAAAACAGAGGTTATCGAAAGATGATCAAGACCAACAACAGTAACTGAGATCTGAAGTTTTCTTGGTTTGGCTGGATATTATCGACGTTTCGTAAAAGATTTTTCACGATTATCTAATCCACTCACCAAGTTGACTCGGAAAGGAGTTAAGTTTGTTTGGACAGAGGAATATGAAGAGAATTTCAAGGAGTTTAAAATAAGGTTATCCAGTGCACCTGTTATCACACTGCCTTGTAGTGGAGAAAGGTTTGTGATCTACAGTGATGCATCCAAGAAGGGATTGGGGTGTGTTCTTATGCAAAATGATATGGTGATAGCTTATGCCTCACGACAGTTGAAAATCCATGAGAAAAATTACCCAACACATGATTTGGAGTTGGCTGCGGTAATCTTTGCATTAAAGATTTGGAGGCATTACCTTTATGGTGAAAGGTGTGATATTTATACTGATCATAAAAGTTTAAAGTATATTTTCACACAAAAGGAGTTGAATATGCGTCAAAGAAGATGGTTGGAGCTGATTAAGGATTATGACTGCTCAATCCATTACCACCCTGGGAAAGCAAACAAGGTGGCAGATGCATTAAGTCGACAAGACCATGCTAGTTTATCCATGATGAGGATCACAAAAGATCCAATATTTATGGATTTGCAAAGGATAGATCTTGGAATTATAATGGAAGAGGAAAAATCTTATCTTTCTCAAATGAATGTTCAACCATCTATACATGTGATGATTAAAGATGCATAGAAAGAAGATGTCGAGTTACAAAATAAGGTGAGAAATGTTCCTGAATTTAACCTTGATTGTGATGGGATAATAAAGTTCAGGAATCGGGTTTGTGTTCCTCCCATCCCCGAATTAAAGAAGGAGCTGCTAGATGAGGCTCATAGTTCATCATTCTCTATTCATCCTGGAAGCACGAAGATGTATAGGGACCTGAAAGAGTACTTCTAGTTGGATGGCATGAAAAGAGATGTTGCTGAATATGTCTCTCGATGCTTGGTTTTTTAACAAGTTAAAGCTGAGAGACAGAAGTCTAAGGGGATGTTACAACCATTACCCACACCCGAATGGAAATGGGAAAACATCACTATGGACTTTGTCACACGACTTCCTAAAACATCCAAAGGCAATAATGCTATTTGGGTCATAGTTGATCGTCTTACAAAGTCTGCACACTTCATTGCTATTAGAGAGGACTTCTCTCTAGATCATCTTGCCAGGATATATGTAAAGGAAGTGGTTTGATTGCATGGAGTACCACTTTCTATTATATCTGATCGGAATCTGAGATTTACCTCGATGTTCTGGAGAAGTCTTCAGCATACTCTAGATATAGAGTTGAGTTTCAGCACTGCTTATCATCCCCAGACAGACGGTCAATCTGAGAGAACAATTCAAACCCTAGAAGATATGTTGAGAGCTTGCTCTATGGATTTCAAAGGAGGTTGGGATCAACACCTACCTATGGTGGAATTTTCTTATAATAATAGCTTTCACTCCAGTATTCAGATGGCTCCTTATGAAGCTCTCTATGGAAAGAAATGCAGGACTCCAACTTGCTGGGATGAAGTTGGGGAAAGAAAGCTATTAGGACCTGATCTCATTGATGAAATGGCAGAAAAGGTCATATCTATTCAACAACACATAAGAGCATCTCAGAGTCGACAGAAAAGTTATGCCGACAACCGAAGAAAAGACCTAGAGTTTGAAGTGGGTGATAAAGTGTTCTTACGAATATCTCCCTGGAAGAGGGTTATGAGATTTGGAAAGAAGGGGAAGTTGAGCCCTAGATATATCGGTCCTTTCGAAATACTGGATCGTGTTGGAAAGGTAGTTTACCGATTGGCGCTTCCACCGAATATCTCTCAAGTTCACGATGTGTTCCATTTATCTCTCCTGAGAAAGTACATACCTAATCCTTCACATGTACTCAGCTCAGAAGTTGTACCGCTGGAGCAAGATCTTTCTTATGAAGAACAGCCGATAGAGATTCTGGATCGTAGCGAAAAAGTCCTACGAAACAAGACCACTGGATTGGTGAAAGTTTTATGGAGGAACCACCCATTAGAAGAAGCTACATGAGAGCCTGAGGATATGATGAGGGAGAAGTATCCTCATCTCTTTGTTACAAAGTGACGAATTTCGAGGGAAAAATTCTTTTTAAGGGGGGTAGAATGTAACACCCGAGATTTTTATGATTAATATTTTGTTCAAAGGAATCTTTCACTACACACTTTCTTGGCTTACTTTAAACGCAATCGCGACCTTCCTCGATAGCTTGCGTCGTACGCAATACCGAATTTCACCAAACAACGATGTGCTATTAAAATATTATTAAAACTAGCCGTTATGAACAGTAATAACCACTTTTTGAAATTTTATAAATTTTATTTTTTAAAATGGACTTCATTTTTGGATTCGGAATACCAAAATTAGCCTAGGGTGAAATTTTGGTATTTTTCTGAAAACTTTCAATTTTTGATGAATAGTGAAACCACAAAGTGGTAGGTTAAAAACTGAATTTTGCATAAAACTTAATTTTACCGCTTCTGTGAATGGAATTTCGAAAATCCGATAGACACGGTTGATATCAGTAAGTAAAATGTGGTTCAATGAGATAAAAATAATTTTTTGGTGAATAGTAACTTTTCACTTTTTTTACCGCGGTTAATAGTAAATTGGGTAACTAAGGGTAAATATGATATTACTATTACCCTAACACATGTACTAATTCTATTGGATAATTTTAATTTGACCAAAAACAACCTTATGAATAAAATATGACCATTTAGGCCCACTTGAGTTAGATTAGGACATTTATTATTAATTTATTTAAAGAAGGGTTAAAATAGTTAAAATCAATGTTTAATAAGTAAATTATTTTTAATATGGGGTTATGCATAAGATCAATTCGACAATAAATATTCATTAGAAAGCTAAAACGATTTCCTACATAATGGTATTTTATTTATAATTTTTCGACATTAAATAATTTAATTTAATTATGACACAACAATGATGCAGTAATTATCTTATTTATGAAATATTGACATAATTGATGTTATAAACACCAAAATAAATGTAATTTGATACTTTTTATGAATTAAACTAATTTTATAGGTTACTATGATATATTGGTGATGATTTAATCAACTTGGTTCGAACATATAATTCTGTTAGGACTTTCACAAAAATCATATATCAAATAGTGTCAAAATTGACACAAAATAGTTTTTAAATCAAATATTATATTATTAATTGTTATTTTATTTCTAAAAATCTAAGGTTCGGCCAAATGACTTAGATAAGGATATATATATTAATTATAAACAATTTGGGGTTCGTTTGGCATGTTATAGTAAGTGTATTAACCATATAGTGAAAGAAAACAAAAAGACATGGTAAAAGTTAAATTATTTAACTTAGAATTAAATCTAATTGATAAGGTTAAAATAATACCCTAAACTTGTCTAAATCCTATTGGTTGATAGGATTTCGACCCATCCCCACTTTATCTTCTAAATAAGACCCTTTGGAACCATTATAAACCGATTTTGACTTTAATATAAAATAATATTTTGAGATATACCTATGGTGCCCCTCTCCTCCCTTATAAAAGGGCACCTCCTCCCCCTCCTCCTCACACCAATTTGAGCACTCAAGCTCGGCCAAACCCTTCCATTTTCTCCTCTCCACTTCCCTAGAATAATTATATAGGTCCTTGTCTTCTTCAAAGACCAATCATAGTTCCCTAAGTGGAGGATTCAAAGAGGCGTTCCAAAGAAGAGGTAATATCAATTACCGATCTTTTCAATTTCTTTCTTCTTCAACTTCTTCTTCTTTAGTTGTTTCATGATAAAGCAATAACATCAGTATTAATTAAATAATGATATGTTATTATAAATATTAAAGAATCCTAATTCTCCTTCTATCCATCCTACAGAAAAATGAAATCACCGCGCGTGCGTACGTACGGAATACCGTCTCCACGCCGTGGTGTAATCTATTTTCCACCACCACCTTACAAGGATGGGTATAATGGTGTAATTAGTAACTATTTATGATTATAATAAAGTAATATTGATACTGAAATAATATATATATACTCCAATACAATTCCAAGATCATAGAAACGATATCATCACTTGTGTTTACGTACGGAATACCGTCTCCACGATGTGATGCGACTCGTTCTACATGATCATCATTACATAGTAATTATATAAATGAATTGAATGAATAAATATGATATATGTTACACTAATACCATTCTGGATATAAGGTATCTGTAAAATTAAAATAATAATAAGAATTTATTTGGCAAATCACGCATAAGAACAAAAGGCAATAAAGACCCGAGTAACAAGTAACAATGAAATATTACTAACAAGAAGCTAAGAATATGACCATATATGAAATCATATCAATATGTATGATTCTTAAATAATTCAATAACATTATTTAAACCATTATACAGGAGCTTCGGACACGTACAAAGCAAATCGGACCTAAGGTAAGGGATAATTTTTCAATTCTCATTTTTATCCGAGATTTGCATATTCGTAAGTATTTACTGGGGTGTATTTTATCGTCCACATACATGTTCCCTCAATATGTAATATTATTTACATCCACCTACAATTTTTTAAAAACCTATTTTACCCTTTTGTTTGTTTTTAGTAAATGATATGAAATGAATCTTTTGTCGTTTTTCGTACGAGGTACTTTTTGACTTTTCTGACAAAAGTACGAGAAGAATGTTTTTTTTAACTTATACGGCATGAATGGATTTTTAAAACATTATTTCCAAGAATCTTCCTTTACAAGTTTTCAAGTTTATTTTTAATCAACATCTTTTATTTTAAAGTCATATGACATGTTAAGAAAGGAAAAATGTTTTTGAAGTAGAAAGGATATTTTCCTCAAGAATGGAGTTCAAATATTTTATCAAAATTATTTTCCATCTAAGATAATAAAAGAGTTCTGTTTTTATCCCTATTATTACATTGGTTTGATTATGTTGTGATGGAAATATTTTTATGAATTTCTTTATCTTATATGAATTGTTTTATGATGTCATGTTGTTTAGGAATCCCATTTTTATTACATGGGTTACGCTATGATGTATGGTTAATGATTATGTGGCACACATAAGAAAGGATTCCTTATAAGATGGGTGGGACCTATATCTCCCTCCAATGCATTGGGTAAAGATTTTATATCTCATGAGATAGACATGGCTGGAATGGTAGGTTATACCGGTTCAGTGAAACATGACTGGAACGAGGGTGACTCGGTTCAGAAAGGGACTTTGTCCACTAAGATAGTCTTGGCAATGAGTCATGACTAACAAGAAATGATTTTCCATGATTATGTGTGCATGCCACAAAGTTTCAAGTTTCATGTTATGATTATGGGGATCTCATTTTCAATTCTATGATTTGTTCCATATTAAGATATTATGATCTCTTTTGCAGGTTATGATTTTCAAAAAGATATGATATGATTTTTATTTCCTTTATTTGCCCTTGCTAAGCATTTGAGCTCACCCTATTATGTTTTCTTTTCCCCGGGTCAGGAAGATGGATATTAAGTAGAATATGCTAAAAGGGACCCTAGATATGATGAAATATATGGGAGACACTCTAGAAGATTTATGAACCAGTTGTTTATGTTTCCCAGTTTCTAAAGACACTATACCTATACGGTCCTTTGTGGTTTTGTCATATGTTGTAATAAGTGCGCTTCAATTTTGAAGTATTAACAATGTATGTAAAGTATGGGTCGTTATACAGTTCCTTTCTACATTGTGAATCTTCTACCTTATTTAATTTACTATGATATTTCTTAATTGAGAATTCATATACCTTGATCATGTATATCCATATTCATTTATGTATATTATGAACATTTTGTGTGATTATATTATTGAGGCTCTTATGATCCTTATATCTCTCACACTTCTCCCCATAGAGATAATGACACTATATTTTCAATGTGAATATTACTATCTCCAACTCCATATCATGTGTTGGATAGTTATTCTCCTGAAATTTAAGCTTCTATCAAGCATAGGCTATAACTTTTCAATTTTACATCAATACACATCCAAATATCTTCTTTGAAGAATCATTGTATGAAATAAAAATTTCCCCACTTGATGGAGCCCTAAGGAAAGATAAGGTAATAATAATATTTTTAATTAATGAAATATCTCTTTGAATCCATCATTTTAGACAAACATTACACCCTTATGAGACATATTGTTTAGTTTATTTTGAAAATCTTGATAAATTTCTCTCAAATATTTGTTAATACCCAACTAGTTCAAGGAAAATATGAATCTCCATTATATATGTTGGTTTGGGATGGTCCCCAATTGACTTTTTTATAAGGGTCCAAATATGTCTCTTTACATGTGATAAAATGTCCCAAGATTGATATTTCATATATTAATAACTCTCATTTACTATAATCTTCATATATATTCTCCCTTCACAAGAAATTTCTAGTAGTATTCAAATGATATTCACACTCTAGCATTCTCTGGGTGTTTATAATAATAACATCTACAAATATTACCACAAATTTGTGGAGAAAATATCTATGTATTGTATTCATTATGTCTGTGAAAATTAATATAGCCTTAGCATGTCTTAAAGTAATCACTATGAAATCATGGTTTCCTTACCTTGTTCAAAAGGGATACTTGGTAATATCTTCCTTATCCACCCTTTATTGGTGATATACCAACTAAGTACAACCTTAGGTATATATTAGAGTGCATGTAATTGATCAAAAAAGTCATTTATCCATGTTAGGGGATACATGTTCTTTCTTGTGGTTTTTTTTGGAGTTCATGATAATTAATGTAGAGGCACATTGATGCATCCTTTTTCTTAAGAGAGAGGACTAGATCACCCCCACAGTGAAGCACTCAGACATTTAAATCCCTTTTCTAGATTATATTGCAACTACTTCTTTAGTTCTTATAATTCAATGGTGACCATTCTATATGGAGTCTTTTATATAAGAAAAGTTCTAAATATACATTTGCTCGAGAACACAACATCTTGCTCAAGGGGATTGCAAAAAAATCTTTTGGGAACACGTCAGTATAATCCCTCATTATGGGCATTCCTTAATGAATGATTCTATCCTAGTTTTTATTCATTTCAGATTGATATTGTTCCTCACAAATCAATAATATACAAACTTTTCCAGAGGATTCAAGAGGATATTCATCATCTTCCTTACAATTGTATAAAATCTATGGATGAATAAAGATATGAAGAGTGATATCCATCCACTAATAGTATGTATTTTCATTATAAACGTATATATATTCAATTACCAATATAACATCAAACTCCTCTAAAATAGGTAAGATGATATTTCTTTGAAAATTCAGTCCACAAAAATTGAATGTGGAGGAGTTGTATACCTGAGATAAAAAAACACAATTTTTTGATCTTAAAGTTGACTTTACCCCCATATTTTTTGGTGGTGTTTAAAAATTTATAGTAAACTAGAAATATATTAAATAATATGTAGAACCAAAATCAAAAAATTATATTTAAAATAATTGAATGAATATATAGCATACCTATCACCACATCATAATTGGGGTCCACCTCATTAAGAGTTATATCATATTTTGTTTCTTCCTCTATAGTCCATAATGGTTGTTATTTAAAATGGGTGACCTATAAAGCATAGTAAGGGAATTAACATGGAAATAAATCATAAAATATGAGTAAAAAGGCATATGATGATATCTAAAAAAATTAGACTCATGAATAATAATTTGAAGATGTAAAATAAAGAATATATAATCACAAGATCCGAGAAATATAGGAATTTTGAAACAACATAAAACATACCATAAGCATATGTCAAGAAATACATCAAAGACAACATCAATTGGTGAAAAATTTCCCATCATAGATTTGGTATAATGTCGAGTCCCATATATAACCACTCATGAGCCAAATAATTACCCAATCAATTGGATAATTTTCTAGTTTCCTTCGTCATATCATGGACATGCATAAGTATTCCACATATTGAAATCAGACAAATGGCATAAATATAAAGATTACATATTCAATTAAATGGGTCACATAACCATGAAAAATAGAATAACAATGGGAAATTTCATAATGGAATAATGAGAGAATTTATTTAAGAATTATTGTAAATTAATAAAAATATTTCATAAGAAATTATTTCCAAATGAAGTGTATACTTGATAAAGAGTAGAGAAACTCCTTCAGGAATTTACCTCTGATGTGGAACTTTGTGAAAAAGGATAACAATTCTTTAATGATTGTAAGGGAATAATAATTTCCATAAAAAATGCCCTAAAATTTATTTCCATGATAATATTATAAATTTTATAAAACATGGGTTGTTTAAAAAAATTTAATTAGTTGTACTTGTAATGGGTATAAAATAGAGAAATTCCCTTTAATCCTTTTTTTATTGAGAGAAATTGAGAAGGGAGCCTTTTAAAACATGTATATACCCTTAAATAATGGAGAATTAGACTTGTTATATATATGTGTGTTAAATATTTGAATAATATATAATAATTAAACAAACAAAATAAGGAGATAAAGTTAGGTAAACAGATATAAATCGTAACACAAATAAAATATGGTGGCTCAGAAAGACCTTTGACCATAGGTTCGAGAATGATTTTTCACTTACACTTAACAAAATGAATGATGAAATTAGATTAGTAAATTACATAATTCCTTACATTTTTCATATATATTTTATTTATCAAATTTTTTATGCCCATTTATAAATATTTCAATGAGATTTAATATTTAATTTGATTTTTATGAGAGTGTTCTTTTTCATTAATTAAATGATATTTAAAACATTAAATAAAATATACCAAGTTGTAAAATATTTATTATAACCATATTTAATCATAATATGATTTCAATAACATGTCTTGACATAATATGATAAAAAAAGTACATTGTTCAAGTAGGTAGTGAACCGACCATATTGTGAACAATATTTTGGATTTTGAAACAAAATAAGGAAGGATATAAGAAATATATTACACAATAAAAATAGAATAAAATTATATTTAGAATTATGGTGTAACTATGTTTATATATAAGAGTATTATATGTGGTTTGTTTAATAATATTTAAAATTAAAAGATAATATGATTAGAGTTTACCTCTCCCTTTGGTTTTCTCCTTTTAAGATACTCCTTAAATGTATATAGAATGAAATTTTTATAATACCAAAAGCACTAGAACACATGGGAGAGGATTAAAAATTTATTTTGTTAGGAAACTTAAAATCTTAAAGGATAAGAAGTTTTGAGGAGAAGGGGTGGTAAGGGATGTTATTTATAAAGGGAGGAGAGCGTTGTTTTTTAGTATTATATTCATTAGTTTTTTTCACTAATGAATACCAATATTATTTATTCTCATGAATATATAAATTAAATTGTGTATGTGAGTATGAAAAGTGCATTATTAAATCATATGAGACTCAAAAATTTATATATTTTTCTTATAATGTAAAATATCGTATTTTACTGTATTATAATATTCACTAGAAATTCATCTTTTTTTGAATAATTACAAAAAAAACCAAACAATATTCATGATTAGGTTCCAAAAATTAAATCCATTTTAGGATAATAATGTTCTAAATATGATAAATTTAATTTTTAAATAAAACACTTCTTTATTTCAAAAATAAAAATTTTAATATTATGACTAATTTTTTTACCCTTAAAAAATTAATTAAGGTCTCATTTTAATATATTATAATTATAATAAATCCTTATATTGATTTATTAACCTGTTTTATGAAATTAATCTTTCTTTTAAATCATTATTTTTTTTAAATGAAAATAAAACTTATATGTTTTACCAAAATACGGATATTTTTTTATAATTTTTAAAACATTTATTTATTTGTATCATGATATAAATATTCGAAACATTCATTTATAAGATATCTAAATATTATTTTAAATTTTGATAGTTATATTTTCTATTATAATAATCAGTTTACTATTCTTAACTGCCATATTATTATTCCAATGGTCAGATTACTATTCCAATGGTCATAGTTTTAGTGGTCATATGGGTTCCCTAATTTCTATATATACATTAAATTTAATTCAGTCTTGATTATCCCATATTTTCTCCCAATTTTATATATATATATATATATATATATTCATTTTCAAAATGAATATTTCATTACTAATTTTTTGATTCATTTATACATTCTTATTCGTGGGTGTGATTATACTAAGGGATCAGAAATATCAAAATTTTCCAATTATTGTTATATTATTTTCCAATTTTTCTCTATTATTATACTTTCAATTCATATTGTCGTTTTTAAACTCTATATTTAATTTTTAAATTAATATGATAAAATGTTTTTGGTTTCACGATGTGATGCATATGTGTTACACTATATCAATAAATATTACACAATTATAAGAAGGAAAATTATATTGATAAAATACTGTGTCATTATAGGGGAGTTTTACCCAGCCTACCAGACTTATTTGGTGAGTTAGTGTTAGATGCGGGAGATTTCATTATCTTACCAACTCCAACATAGTGTGCACTATAAATCTCAAATGGTTGTGATACCAATTCAAATGGATGAGGACCTCTATAAAATAATCACGGGACCCGTTGCAAAGAATATACTTGAGTGTGACTTAGAGGGCTACTAGAAGAGATTAAGTATAATTACTAGAACATTTTTAATAGGATTAAATTTATTGTATTTATAGTGATATAACATTATAATAATGTTCTCCTATCGATGTAGGAGGTAATTCAAAATCATGTAATATTTGTGCATATTTTTTAAAAATTTTAAATTTTTTTAGGTCATAAATTTTTGTGTGTGTGAGTTGTTCAAAATAGTGAGTGGGTGGTCTGACATAGTTAATGTTATTAGGGTTCAATAAAATTTTTAATTCATGTACTATATGAAATTGGAAGTTCTATTTCATTCAATTCCTTAATGAATGATGCCTAGTGTGTGAGGTCTTTTCGTGAAATCATGTTATATAATCCTATGATTTCATGGATATTAACTCTTCCCAAAAAATTATTTTTTCAAAAATATTCATGTGACCCACTACAAATACATCTCACAAACCCATCTAGATGGTTATTTTTTAACCTCTAAAAGTTAAATTTTCCCATAAATTTCTTCTTAATTACTACGATCCTTCTTAAGGAAAATACTATTTTAATCCACAAACACCTTGTGTTTAGTAGGATCATTGAAAGAATATCCCTTTATTTTTTCTAACTACCAAATAATAATAATTTTCAAAATTTTATACTTGTATTTTCTTAAAAATACATCATATGTATGATTAATCACACCAAATAGTCATAAAAGTCATATTAGGATATTACCTACTCCATATATCAAAATTTGTATTTATAGATTCTTTATAAGGAATGTGGATATGTTGTAAAATAATAGTTTCGTGATCATATTCCTAGAGTAAAATAGGATGGTCACACAACTTTTCATTAGGCGAACAATGTGTAAAAGGGCATGATTCCTCCTCTTACAAACACCACTCAACTGTGGTGTTCCATGATGAGGGATTTGTAAAATAATTCCAAAATATATTAAATGATAAATGAAATCCAAGATTATGTATTCACCACCTCTATATGATCAAAGAGTATAAATAATTTTTCCCATTTAATTATTTACTTTATTCTAAATACTATTGAACTTATAAAAAGTTAAAAACTATTGCCTCACTCGAAACACATATCCATATAAACCAAAGTCATGAATAAAGGTTATGAAGTGCCTGAATATACTAATTTATAGTGTACTCATTATTACACTATCATAACTATGTCTGAGTTAAAATATTTCACTATCCCTCTCCATTTTAAAAAAATCATTTGTTAAATTTCCTAATAAAAAATATTTACAGTTATCAAATGATCATAAAAGAATGATTCCAAAAAAACCATATATATGGAGTATTTAGAATTTTTCATCATTGATATGGCTTAAAGGTGATAATTCTACATGTATATGGATTTATAATCGACCTTGAAATTGTTATTATAACTTTTATATATTCTTTTATACATATCCATAATATATAAAGATTTTTGCCATATACTTGATTCTATAAAAAAAATCATTCTTTTATATAAATAATGTATACTTAATAATGAATGAAAATTTAATCTTATTCAAACAAGATACAGAAATAATATTTCTATCTATGAAAGTAACATAATAAAAATTTTCGAATTTTAAAACTAATACCATATATATACATAGATCCTAAGTATTGGACTCGAATTAAACAACTTTATTCATATTTTTAAAACATATTCTTACTTCACCTTTCATAAATTTCCTCTTATATTTGAGTTTTATTTATCATCACTAAAATGGGATACACGCCCAGTATCAATTACGAATTATCCAAAGTTGGATAAATTAATCTCTATATCATTTATATCCATATTCTTAAAAGTTTCTCTTTGAGAACAATTCTAAACCATAAATATGAGTCTAGGACAGCTTCATAATTCATACCTAGAAGAGAACCCAAAATAATAACCTTGATACGTTCCATAGTCTATGATAAATACATATTTACAAGTTAGTATCATTTTTATATCTTTTCATCATTTACTATTAATTAAAGTACAAATTAGGACCCATATATTATTACTATTAGTGGGAAAAGATCCATATTTCACTAAAAAAATGACCCTAATTAAGAATAAATATATTTACTTTAATTATTTAAGTAGATAACCAAGACAATAATATCGATTATGAAAATTGGGTAGTTGATTAGAAAACACTTTATTCTTATACATCATATTTAATAATACTCAACTCAATTCTTTTGGTATCCTAACTCTTAGGGTTTTCAAACCTAAGTGAGACCATAGCAATATAGTGGGATATTGTTACCTAACTCTTAGGGAAAGACACATTCAGTATGTCCTAGACTAGATAATCCATGGGAATTTCACATTAGTATGGTACCACAATGTTTGATGATATAGGTCTTCATATATGTCCTATGTGGAAGAAATATAACACATAGATTTTCAGGGCTATACTTTTAATGTCTCAATAATTTAATTTACATCACATGCATATTAAATTATAAATCTCATCATTATTGATCCTATATGTATAGATAAGAAACCCTCCTTATTTATTTAATAAGGCATAAAACTCCAAGCTAGTGGGAAGCCCAATCCGAAATCCTTCTACTAGTGAATACATTACTCAATACAGATTCTAATTTATGAAAAATATATATAAACTATATTCAATAAATAAATTCAATATAATAAAAATAATTATTAATATAATTCAATTTATAAAAATACTATATTTTAGAGTTTCATAACTAAAATTTAATCTGTGGAATAAAAATTTAAAAGGAGGAATTTAATTCATTTATTAGTTTATACACAATATTATGATTTCATAATGATTTTGTTATCATGATTATTCAAAAGTAAAAAACAAATAAAAATGATTTTATTTATTATCCAAACATGACATAAAAATAAAGAAAATATTATTTAATTAATGCATTAAAATCAGTTATTTTTAATTATTAATAATTAACGTTTATAAATAAATTATAATGTATTGGTATTTTTATCAAAAATATTAAATTTTAATAATATTTAGATAAATTTATATTTTAAGACTGATGAGTAATTATCATTAACTATCTATGAATGAATTATCACTTATGATAAGTGTTGTAATAAAATAGAAAAACTTATCCATTGAAAATTGATTATATATCAAAAATTCTTACATATCCCAATATATTTGCTTATAAATCAAACCAAAATATCTTACATGTGGGAAAGTGTCTTGAGTATACGCGTAAAAATTACATATATGTATATATTTACTTCTATAGAAAAGGGAAATATCTTACATATAGGAAAATATTTTGTATATGATTCTATCTTAATCGATGATGTACAATACATCTGTATTATTATTCGATACTCTATTTTCATGAAAATATGGTTTTAGAAAAATCCTATGATACTGTATATTGTTGATTATAAGATAGAAAAAACCTTATGATTTCAATGAACCACACACTATATTACAAAACATTCCTACCCTTTATGTAAGAGAACAATGATATCATATATCGTAAATCTAGTTCGAGCAATCAGATGGGTGACATTCAGCCACAAAAAATACACTATTATCTGTCCTCAAGTATATAATGAGATGAGTATTCTTCATAAAATCAAAAAGACTTATTTAATCATTAAAAATCATGTCTTTGATACCACTTTAGGGTTATGTTGGATCATTACTTGATCAAAGAATTTTATGAGACACATTAAAGTGCTTGATCGATAAAAAATAATCCAATATACAAAAATATTAAAATAAAATAAAAATAGAACAACTTTACTATTGAAAACACCATATCTATTAAGATAATAATTTATTTCTTGATGGGGATCACTAAATATTATCATAAGGATATACTCCTCCATATAAATGACACTGAACACTATAAAACTCATTCGAAATAAGGCAACCCCCAATCATGAAAGGTGTGCTAGAACCTTCCTTGATGAAGGAAAATTTAGTATAAAGGACTAAAGAGAGTTTTTATGGATAGATAATCCCAAACATTACAAAAGGGTATCTCATGAATTTATATAATCTATATTAATTCAATTAATGAGGCTGAGGGTCAACTTCCATCACATGATAGCCAACATAAGTTATGATAATGTATGCATGAAGGGTTTTAATGGACATATGATCTTTTGAAATGATTATAACATGTATATGTTGTTATAAATTAATTAACCCATTAATTACAACCAAATGAAACCATGTAAAATACATGGTTTTGGCTATAAAAACGTCATCACATATTTTCATTCTATCATACACAATTATTGATACAGATCATATACTATGATAATCGCATCTACATGAAATATTATGAGATACAAATCAGGGTATTTCATATAATAATATATACCAATTTTATTATATATAAAATAGTAATTAATATAATTTTTTTATATTACATTAATCGTTGAATTCCCATAATCCATGACTATGTTTTAAAAAGTTCTTAATTTCTATAATAATGATTTTTTCATAAATTTTTTATCTCATGTTTAAATTTATGAATATTTCATTAATTTATTTTATTCTCTATATTATTCAATAATATTATTATTATTTTATTAATGGATGTATGTTTGAGTGTGAAGTGGTAAATTACAACTATAAATTCTCATACACACATAAAAGAAGTTTAATTCCATGTATGATCATTGATTTTCATTTTTCTACCTAGATATTGGATTACACTGGGTTATAAGGATGAATTTAATGGTCAATAATTGTATATAATAATTAGGTTTTATAATTATAATGTAATTATGGTCTCTCATGAGTAAATCAACCATGGTTAACGTGATTTTGTGTTAGACTTCTCACTTACTAGGAGGCTTATGTCGTTTTAAGAAAAGTGTCGGTTGGATATCTATCACTACAACATTAAAATTCATTTACAGCAGATTTTATATGATTTTATTGCTTTTAATGTATGGATTTTTAAACATTATTCATAAGATAAATTGAGGGTAGTCAGGCATGCTTCGAGTTGTGTAAAGAGTTGAATGTCAATATTGTATGAGAATATTAATTTGTTGGACGGAATAATATTAAAAATCATTAGAATAATTCATATATATAAAGGTAATAAGATTATATAAGATGGTTACACTAAATCACCTATAAATTTATTAAGTATAATATTCATTTTAAATAATACACTATTCAATACCTTGATATTATAACCAGGTGGATCTTGTTAAATCAATGTTCTACATTATTATCTTGTGTGTGGATATCAAGTAATGGGTTACTCAAATTGTATTAGGTGACTATTTTTTGAAATTTATTTTGGTTATAATTATATATAATACCCCTATAAAGGATACCCAAGTAAATGTGTAGATTTTATTCATTTGATGGATTTGACAAAGAGTTATTAGTTGAATCTTGTAAGATACATATATGAAATAATTGTAATTGTGACCTAAAAAAATTAGAAATTGGATAGGGGAATTAATAATAAGTATCCCTTTTAGCTAAATATGGATCTTTTCCAACTATATAATGAAATTAAAAAAGGTATCTTAATTTTAGTGGAGTAAAATTTGTTAAAAAACAATACTAAATGAATGCAAAACAAGATACCCTTCTAATGGAATCAATTATTGTGGGTAAACTAAAATAATAATTATCCAACATAACTTTGAAACCAACACTTAAAATACATAGGTTTAATTTAAGAAACCTATATAATAGATATAATACTTATGAATTGTTTAATGAAAGAATATAATACTATGTGTTAGGCAAAAACCCTCTATAATAACAAAATGTAGATGTTATTTGGTAAGTGGATTTGGATTCCTATTATAAGAATAAATGAATCCAATTAAGGTTTAAATGGTATTAGGTACAAAACAACCTGATTTTATTTATTCTCCCTTAAATTACTCAATGTTATTAAGTGACTTAGGGATACTGAAGAAAACCAATAAAGAATAGTTTTATTTTTAATTTCATTCAATAATTATTATTTTAATGGTTATAACAATATGAATGAGTTCAAGAAATTTTTACCCTATTTTATTAAATTGTTGAGAATAAAATATAATGGAAATTTATGTTTTAGATTTGAGTGCAATATTGATAGAACAAGTGGGTAAAAGTTTAAATCAGAATAATAAATGTTAGTTGAAAACTCCAATAATAATTATTCAAAATATGAATTAAAGGTAATTAAACCATAAAGGTAAAGTTAATAATGAAGAAAATTATTCCCATGTGATTTAATCATCCAAGATATATTAAGGGTCTTCAGAAACTGCATAGAATTTATTTATCAAGAATCATTGTTATATAAATTTTTCTTATCTTTTCATGGGAATATGACACTAAATTTATATTTTATAAATAGTGTAAACATTAAAGAGTTCAAAAAGAAGATAATAATTGATGTAACTTTTATTTTTCATTCAAGTGATAAAGAAAAGGGTTTCTAAATAAACAAATGGATTCAATGGAATATATCAATCTCATTTTGATCTATATAAGGGACGTGTGTTTTCATTTTACATATATTATTTGATAATAGAAGTTTTTCAATAAGTAGTTATAAAAACTATAAAGTGATATTTTAATAGACATGGTATAATATTCATTATATTTTATGACAAGTTTTAAAAGGAAAAAATCATAAAAAATTTATTTAATATAAGTGACTTTTTCAAGATTTGTTTGAAAATATGAGTGATGTGATCTCAAAAACCATCTTTTCCATATGTAAAAAAATAAAATATGATTTTCAGAATAATTCTCTAAACATGAAAAATATTATATAACTTATAGATATTAATTATTATTTTTGGATAAATACTCCCACTAATGTAAATAAGTTTTATTTTATAAAATAATTTGATTTTTTGGTTCTTATAATGATATTCTAGAAATAATATAATGTCTAAGGGGCTGCTAGGATTGTATCTAAAATTAGATAGGTTAAACTAAAATAAATAAAATTTTATGTCAATTAAAAATCATAGTGAATTTCACTATATCATAAATGGTTATAGTATACGGATAAAGAAAAATTCAAAGTGTTATATTTAATTATAATAATTATGTGAATATCACAATATTTCATAAATGAATTTAGGATGTATTAATAACGAAAATTTTATAGATTTTAATATTTAAACCAAATGGATTTCAAGGGAAAAATATATGGAAATTTTAGAACAATGGTGATGATAATAATAAACATATAACGTTTTCTAAGTAGAAAATATAAGATATTGAAATTATAACATTGGATATTTTAGTGTAAAGTAGTTTGAAAACATTTTTTTAGAATATTTAACATTTTAAATATAATGAAAAAAATATCACCACTAATAAAATTTTATTACATTATAGATGTTACTAACTAAAAATTTTAGTGGGATAGTTTTATAAAATTTCTATAAAGATGTGTGGTTTTAATGATAGAGTGACTTAATGAGCTTAAAAATTATGAAAATCACAAAAAACATAGGGAATATATAGAAATATATCATATATGATATGAATAGATGAGAAATTATGTATGTTTTTTTTATATTCATAAATATTTTTAATAATATAAAATTCTTCATCTTATATGAAAGGTTGTCTCAAAATTTTATAAATTCATATTGGTTACGTATACACATGAATTGAACTGATAATTTACCTCTCAAAGTATAAATTGGTCTTATCCTTGATAGAATTTCATCATGGAAGGTTATATTTCATGGTGTATTTTTAACGTTATATTGAGTAGGATTTCATAGAGGGATATAAAATATCCTCACGTGGCATAATAATATTTCTTCATATTGGATGAACCACTAAGTACTCTATTTTCAATGACATGCAATATTTATTTGATATACTATGAGTGCATATTTCATATTTGGATTCCTCCACACCTGATATTGGAAAGATATATATTATGAGAAACTTAATTCTTTTACACCTTCTTACGTAACCATTGTGGCATAAATAATCAGGATGTGGTTCCATATGTTCTCCACCATGTCATCGGTTTAGGATTATCCAATGTGGTCTTTTTCTTATCATATAATGAGTATTATATTTGTTCAAATAGTTAGGATATACTAAATAAGTTTATTACAGTGCCTTAATAATTCATGAGGTGTTGGTTACTATGATATTAGGGGAATATTGTGTCCTTATCCACAACAGTGAATGGCATGTGATATATTCATCTACATAATAAGTCTTTACATCGAGAATAAATAGAATATGAGTAGTTATATAAGATTTAAATACATCATGTTCTACGGTTAATTAATTTATTAAGGGAAATAATATAAATTCACTCTTTTTATTATGAAACTAGTGGACACAAGTATAAAGATACAGGTGTTTGATGGATAACACGCCAGATCTGTTTGTATCATGAGTAATATTGATGGTATTCTTGAGTCCTCTCTTTCCATACATTTATGAATTAAATAATTTATATTTGTTTCCATCACTACAACGGCGTGGGGTATCAAACATTATGGTTGACTAAATATGGATATATTTTTATAAATCTCATAGTTCCCATTTAACATATTTTTTAGAGTTAATCTAAACGGTGTTTTAGATGGAAATTAATATGTAATTACATATGATGTGATATAGAGTGAATCTAATGATAGATTACTAAAAAAACATTTTAGAGTATATTTAAATGTATTTTTAGATAAGGTATCACAATTTATAGTATATAATAAAATATAAGGTGAAATGGAACAATATATTTTGTGCTTTAGTGAAAGTGGAAGATTAGTGGAGATATTCACTAAAACATTATATATATATATATATATAAACATATATATGTGTGTGTGTGTCTGTTATTTTAAATATTTTGTTATGATTTTTGATATAGATATCTCGTATGTAATAATATTAATGGTTCAAAGAATATCATTTTCATTAATGAATATTTCACAAGTACATTCAAGTGGGTGTATTATTATCTATAATATATAGATATCATGATATAGAAAACACAATCATAATGTCTGTTTTAGCTATTTCCTAATGTAGTGATTTATTTTAAATAATTCACATTACACCATATGATTCATTTTTTAAGTTGAAAAATAAATGTAAACATTCAAATCTATCTCATTCTTAAAGCTATAGTTGATTGTAAATTTCAGATTATGAAACATTAGTGTAATGCAATTGTATAAATAGTTACAAATGATTAAAATGGGTAAATCTAGACTAATGTTGTGCAACATTTAAGTAAATTTCAAGGGGGACTCATGAATGATTCAATCCAAATATAAAATTGGAAGTAACCATTGAGATGGCCATATAATCTTTCCCAAGCCTCTTATTGATTCTGTACTTATTCTAAAATATTTATTTATCCAATTTTATAACATCTAATAAATACTATAATATCTTGTATGTAAAGATAATCCCACCACAATTGGGTGATTCCTTTTATATAAGGATACACCATGGTGAGAAGACTATACCAATTGTTCCTTACTAACATTTTTTAGTGACCCGAACCTTGACGTACATGAACATTACATTAATTTTTCGGAATACTTAATACATAACAAAAATAGACACACAAGGACCGTAATAGTTTAGTGTATTTGGAAACATGGAACGTAATCTTCTAATCATGGTGAAAGATCTTCAACATCTCCCATAAAGATCTTCCCCTTTTTTTCTAACCTAAAACCTTTCTTTATATCCTGGGGAAAGGGAAATATAAAAAGGGCGAGCTCAAATGCTCAGTAAGGGTAATAATGGATAAAATAAAACATACCATATATATTTGAACTTAGAAACATGAACATAATGTTCAAACATCAAAAGCCTGAGCAATGACATAAAACATGGAAGTACGTAAGGAATAGATCATAAAGAAACATTAAGAATGATAAAATAGCATGGGAATAAAACATGTAATTGTGGAAACCATTAACCACATGATATGATTTCCATAGTAGCCAAGTCATTGCTTCCAAGACCATCTTAGTGGACAAAGTCTCTTTCTGAATCGAGTTCACTCCTCGTTTCAGTCCTGTAACACTGAACCATATTAACATACCGTTCCATCCATGTCTATCCGATGAGATATAAATATTTACCCAATGCATTGGAGGGAGATATAGGTCCCACCCATCTCATAATGAAATCATTCTTACTTGTCCCACAAAATAAACATACATCATTCATAATAACCCAATAAATAAAATGGGTTTCATAAACAACATCCCATCATTACATAATCCATATAAAATAAATGGATATCATTTCATAATAAGGAATGTGAAACCATGTAAATCGTAGAGACCTTATACTTGAAACATACACATATGAAATAATTTCATCTTAGATGAAAAATGGTTTTGATAAAACACTTGAAATGAATTTTTGAGAAAAATAACCTTTCTTCTTCAAAATAAATTTCTTCTCACAAAATGTCATGAAATTTTAAAAGAAAAGGATTTTGTTGAAAATATTCATGAAATATTTTGGAGGAAGCTTCATGAAAATAAGGCTTTATAAAACCATAAAAATCCTTTCATTCCGTAGACGTTAAAAAAACATTCTTCTCGTACTTTTGTCAGAAAAGTCAAAAAGGTACCTTGTAGGGTAAATAAAAGAATATTCCTTCCGTACCAAGGGTGAAATGTAATAATGGGTAAAATTTAATTTAAACATACATGAATACATTATTATAAAACATGGACATGGATGATAGCAATAACTCCAGTAAATACTTACGAATAAGCAATCTTGGATAAAAATGAGATTTCCAAAATTATCTTACCTTAGGTCTGATATGCTTCGTACGAATCCAAAACTCTTGTATAATGATTTAAGTAATTTCATTTACTTATTAAATAATCATATTCATTGTTATGATATCATGTATGGTTCACTTATGACTTTATATTACCGGTTCTTTTGTAAGTTCCATGTTAAAGCATCATTTTATTTATCGTATGTGTTTCGACTTGTCGTTCTTGATATTATTACTTATATTAAGATATACATAATTCCAGAATGTAAAAAATGATTTATATGTAATATATATTCAACATATACATGTATATTATAGATCTATAAAAGGAATGAAATACACCGTTCATGGAAACGGTAAGCCATACGTACGCATGAACGCTGTTTTCGTTTCCTTATCGAATTGAATGAAACAAAATAGATGACATACATATATATATATATATATAAATCCAGTAGCATTATTGTTTCATATATTTCATTATTATTCATTATATAAACTTTATGATCATTCATGTATGGTTGACATGGATAATGAATCTCATCGTGTCGTGGAGACAGTAGTCCGTACGTACGCACGAGTGACGATATCGTTCCCATAATTATAGAATTTGAGTGGATGGTATAATATATCAGAATCATTATGATGTTATAATAACCATATATAGTTATTATTTACACCATTATACCCATCCATGTAAGGTGTTGGTGGAAAAACCGATTACACCACGGCGTGGAGACGGTATTCCATACGTACGCACGCGCGGTGATTTTTTTTTCCGTAGGATCGATAGAAGGTGAAATAGGGTAGTTTAATATTTATAATAACATATCAGTATATGATGGATACTTATGTTATTACTTCATAATGAAAAAGTTAATTAAGAAGAACCGGAAGAAGAAATAAAGTTGAAAAAATCGGTAACGGACATTACCTATTCTTTGAAGCGCTTCTTTGAGACCTCCTTTTAGGGAACTAAATTGGTCTTTGAAGAAGACCAGGACCTCTAGGATGTTTCTAGGAAATTGGAGAGGAGAAATTTTCAGGGGTTGGCCGAGCTTGAATGCTTAAAGTGTTGTGAGGAAGAGAGGGTGGAGATTCCCTTTTATAAGGGAGGATAGGGGCGCCTTTGGAAATTTTAAAAATATTAATTTATAATAAATCAAACCCCACTAAAAACCCCACAAAAATGACTCATATTATAATATTAGATGATATAGGGTCGTAATATCATCAAAAAATAAAATTTAGACATGTAAGGAATTTATTTTAAACATTATCTACTTGATTTATCTTTAT
Organism: Viscum album; assembly: GCA_963277665.1. Taxonomy (NCBI): domain Eukaryota; kingdom Viridiplantae; phylum Streptophyta; class Magnoliopsida; order Santalales; family Viscaceae; genus Viscum; species Viscum album. The sequence goes on from OY728156.1 coordinate 104,717,941, forward strand.
TTAATCAATTTAATTTTATTTGTGGTAATAACATTCTAAATTTTAAATTATAAAAAATAATTAATTATTTGTTTTGAATTGTCCATAATTGGATACATTATGTAACATTTTCTACCATATAAATTTAAATTTATAATTTGTAAATATTTTTGTGATTTTTAAACAATTTTATAATATGTTAATTTTATAAAATAACAATAGTATCATTTTTGACACTATTCATTTATTTGAATTTAAATAAAATATATACAGACGATATGTTCGAAATAAAATCTTTAATAGATTACTAAAAGGTCATATGTATCTAGAAAATTAGTGGAGAACATTAAATAGTTCATATAATATTTATTTTATTATTTTTAATACAATTTCTTTGGCTAATCTCTTAATAAAATAATTACTACATCATTTTCGTATAATTATTTAATATACTTAATTGTTGCATAAAATTTAAAAATTAAATCCTATGAGGAATATATATATATTAAATTTCCAAATAATACTTTTACTCGAATTTATAATCTTAAAATCACAATATTTAAATTTTTATATTTATTAAATTATGATGGTGACAACATTGGCATCATTTAAAATAAAATAATATAAGTGTCGTAATCGCTTTTATAAGGCTCCAAATGGTCAAATATTAGACCATTGGATGGTTATGGTTTAACTTTAAATGAAAAATAAGTTTTGGTCAGGTTTTTGTGCCTTTTATGGTCACTATTAGTTTAATAAAAACTATGTTCTTGATTTTTCACCAGATAAACAATTTCTGCATCACTATTGTGTCACAATTAATGATAATTATTTTATCCCTAAAAATTATAAATAAATACATATGATGTATAAAATTTTATTAGATTTCTGGAGACTATTCATGTTCAAAGTTTCATTATGTTTATCACTAAATTAAAATTAATATACTTATAAGATTTAAGAGAGTGACATGTTGTCACTTTCTTGGGTTTTAATAATAATTAAGTTATTTTCATGGAAAAAAGTCCATTAAATTATTCTAATCCGACCATTAGGTGATATGGGTCACCTTTTAGTCATACAATAGGATTTTGGCAGGTGTTAGGGTAATTTCATAATCTTATATTTACCCTTAATTACCCGATTTACCTTTAACTATGTTAAATAAAATTTACTGTAGTTACTATTCATTATGCCCAAAAATAAAAATTAGTCTATTAATATAATTTGGACCCACTGATTCCAAATATGCAATCCGTTTTTCCAAATTCAATACAGATATGTTGCAAAAATTAAATTAAAATTAATCCCGTTGTCGAAAGAAAACGGGTTTTTGTTTAAAACATTAGAAAAGATTGAATTGATTTAACCTACGAATTCAAGGTAAAATAAATGCTAATGAAATGCATTATATTAAATGGTAAAAATATATTATATTTATACTTTAAACCCATTCAATATTAAAATTTAACCACATAAATTATTACGATGAAAAAAGTTGTTTTTAATTAAAATATAGCATGTTTTTACTATTCATTAAAATATGAAGGTTATCAGAATAATATGAAAATTTTATCCAAGGTAAAATTTTATATCATTATTACAAAGAATAATTTTATTTTGTAAAATTGAACTTATAAACATGTCAAAAACTAGATTTAAAGTGGGTGCTTCATAAAAAGGGGGGAAAACTGCATTTTTTTAAAAATACTTATTTTGCCCAAAAAAATTATTTTGTTCTTATACCATGTTCTAGAAAAGGTGTAAGATGAATAATAATGTTATAAAATTCAAAATTTAGTTAATACTATTCATAACGGCTAGTTCATAATAATATTATAATAATATTTCATTGTTTAGTAAAACCCGGTATTGCGTACAACACACGCTATCAAGGAAGGTCGTGATTGCGTGTAATGCAAGCCAATTCAGGTTTTCATGTAGTGCATGACTCCTTTGATGCTGCATATAAAAAAATTGAATATATATATATACTCAGTGTTTTGTAGTATAAAAACTGTCAAACAAACATGAAATTGTGTGTAACACGATCCAGGATTAGTGTTGCGTATACTGCAAGCTAATACGGTGTTGTGTATAGCGCAAGATAATCTTGGTGTATCGTACAATAAAAGATATGAAAGAAATTAAAGGGAATATATCTTATAAAATCTCAGGTTATTACATTCCACCCCCCTAAAAATGAATTTCTCCCTCAAAATTCGTCGGGGTTATAAATGGTTTTCTACTTGAAAGTTTCTTTAATTGAAACCCGCATCAGAAAATGGAATACCAAAACTTATCTTTAAAAAATAAAGTATGAAACGTAACGGTTACCCCAATAAACTAATCACTGGGTTTCCACATTGGATAACATAGGTGAAAATATGGATATGGAAGAGAAATATAACCATCATGTTCTGATAGAGAGTCGTAGAGAACATGGCTATGAAAAATCCAACAATCACAAAGCCATAGATTTGTGATTATCTAAGGTATCATCTGATTCATCGGATATAAGGGCACTAGAACAACAATTTTGGTTTTCAATATCATTACCCTAATGTTGAAAATTTTGAATTAGATGAAATACTTACTTGATTTTGGTACAATCTCACTGATGTTCGTGCTTTGAAAAATTTCCACTTCATCTCTTAAAGAAATTAAGTTGAATTTGTTAATCATGAAGCGTTATCAGATCATGTGATTAAATGATGGGTCATTCCATCTGTTTCAAACAAAAGGTTAAAAAAATTTATAAGTCCATATTATGGTGAGATTAATCATATGTTGTTCCAAAAATGGACTTATAATTTATTTATCATACCGCTTAATAAAATAAAACTACTTTCCATTAACCAGGGACTTCCTATAGGCCAGTGGTAGGCGATAAAGGCCTGTCGCACTTCAGTTGTGGGTTCTATTTTCACAGCCTTGTCCGACGCGATGGGCTGTCGCCCGTCCTGCAGGTTTTCCTTTTTCTAAAATTACATTACTATATCATCCCATCAATAATATAGAAAAAGGTTCTATCCTTAAACAATACTACCTTATGTCCAACATAATCCATTCTAATCTTTAGTCTTATCCATAATATTGCAGTCCACTGTCATATTATAGTGAAAACAATTACCAGAGATTTTATATAACAAGTATTTTAATACCATAGTTGATCCCCATATATCATAAGTATGTCTTGTTGGTCACATTCCAAACATTTCAAGGCTTTAATCATGTATTCTCTTGAAAAATTAATACCAATTGAATCTTAGTGAAAACATGATTGCTGTCAAAAGTTAACTCCTTCCACATACAAAACCCCCAAAATTTTATATACTCAAACCATGATGTAACTATTTACTTATATCAGTCATGAGCTCATGAATACTGTCAAACATTTCATTTTCTCCTTATCCCTTTATTATACGCATATCATCTTCTTTCCAAAAATATCTCAATCATTTTCCATGGTTACCGGTACCATAAAATTATTGAAAACCACAATAGACCAATACATCAATATTCCAATATTCCACGATGATATATAAAACATTATTTTGGAATCCCATTACATAAACACTTAATCATTATACAACTTCATTTTCATACTCAAAATCACAAATAGTGATCTCATGAGACTTCACTTTATCCTTTTTTTAATAGGTTTCTCATGTTGATTAACCAGTGGATTAGGGCATTTATTAGCATAATGCCCCATTTCCTTGCACTTGAATCATTGAAGTGTTGGTGGTGCGCTCTCTGCAGTCTTTTCTTTATTAACATAATTAGAAACCCTTTTTCCATTACTTCGACACTCATCTACTCGATGAACTTCTTTTCCACACATAAAACATTTTCTAGTACCTTTTAGGCAGTCTCCACCATGCTTCTTTCCACACTTTGAGCATAAGGAAACACTCATCTTCTTTTCACCATTATTCCGAGATTTCTCCTTGAACTCCATTTTTCATTTCTTGTCAAAACCATGAGATGGATTTGTTACACCAACTTCATGTTCTACCTTGATAGCAAAACGCACAATTTCTTCATATCTACTGAAGTCTCTTATAGCTAATGCCCTTTGAAGACTTGGTTTTAAGCCACTGAAAAATCGATCAACTTTACTTTCAGGTTGGATGATAAAGCCAGATGCATACCTTACAAGTCTTGTAAAATTCGCTTCGTATATAACAACAGATTCATCATCCTTCTGCTTAATCTCAAGAAACTCCTTCTTCGTCTTTGTTTGAAGAATACGAGGGAAGTACTTATTGAAAAATAAGTTCTTGAACTCGTCCCATTCCATGGACTCAATTTTATGTCAGGGCCTTGTATTCTTAATTAGAGTCCACCACTAGTCTGTTGTACCTTCTAAACGGTAAACAACTAGAATGACTTTATCATGTTTCGAGCAACGAAGTATAGAAAATATCTTTTCAATGGTACTGATCCATTTTTCAGCAACAAGTGGATCAGAATACCCATTGAAAGAAGGTGGGTGTTACCTCATGAAGGACTCAATAGAATATTGGTCCCTCCTCTGCTCATTTGGAAGTCCAGAATGATTCATAGCTTGTGTTAGTATAGAAATAAGATTTTTCACTCCATCTCCCATAACGTTGGTTTGTTCAGGAGGACAATCATTACATCATCCATTACATTGATCAACACGGTTCCTTCGGGTTCCAGCCATCGTCTAAAACCCAAAAAAATAGTGTGAGAGGCAAAAATCATGCTAGGAAAACAATATAATAAAGGGGGTGTACCTTCAATATCTAACTTATTAGGTTTAATTCTAAGATCGTTAGTGCAATTCTTGGACTATAACCTATATGTATACTTAACCTTAGGGACATCCCTAGACATACCTTAGAAATATCTCTAGGGATGTCACTAAAGTTATCGCATCCTAGTTTTCAAAGGTTGACTAAACCTTTCCTCTTATACCAACTGTAGAGACCCAAAGATTGACGTACATGGATATTACATTACTTTTTTGGAATACTTAATACATAACAAAAACAGACACACAAGGATCTTAATAGTTTAGTGTCTTTGGAAACTTGGAACGTAATCTTCTAATCGTGGTGAAAGATCTTCAACATCTCCCATAATGATATTCCCCTTTTTTCTTACCTAAAACCTTTCTTTATATCCTGGGGAAAAGAAAACATAAAAAGGGTGAGCTCAAATGCTCAGTAAGGGTAATCATGGATAAAATAAAATGTAACATATACATTTGAACTTAAAAACATGACCATAATGTTTAAACATCAAAAGCTTGAGCAATGAAATAAAACATGGAAGTACGTAAGGCATAGATCATAAAGAAACATTAAGAATGATAAAATAGAATGGGAATAAAACATGTAATTTTGGCAACCATTAATTACATGATATGATTTCCATAGTAGCCAAGGCATTGCTGCAAAGACCATCTAAGTGGACAAAGTCCTTTTCTGAATCTATTTCACTCCTCGTTTCAGTCCTGTAACACTGAACCAGATTAACTTACCATTCTAGCCATCTCTATCTCATGATATATAAATCATTACCCAATGAATTGGAGGGATATATAGGTCCCACCCATCTCATAATGAAATCATTCTTACTTGTTCCACAAAATAAATATACATCATTCATAATAACCCAATAAATGAAATGGGTTTCATAAACATCATCCCATCATTACATAATCCTTATAAAATAAACGGATATCATTTCATAATAAGTAATGTGAAACCATGTAAATCATATATACATTATACTTGAAACATACACATATGAAATAATTTCATCTTAGATGAAAAATGTCTTTGATAAAACACTTGAACTGAATTCTTGAGGAAAATATCATTTCTTCTTCAAAATCATTTTATTTTCACAAAATTTCATGCAATTTTAAAAGAAAAGGATTTTGTTGAAAATAGTCAAGAAATATTTTGGAGGAAGTTTCCTGAAAATAAGACTTTATAAACCCGTAAAATTTCTTTCATTCCTTATACGTTAAAAAAACATTCTTCTCGTACTTTTGTCAGAAAATTCAAAAAAGTACCTTGTAGGGTAAATAAAATAAGATTCCTTCCATACCAAGGGGTAAATCTAAAAATGGGTAAAAAGTACATTAAACATACATGAATACATTTTTATAAAACATGGACATGGATGATAGCAATAACCTTAGTAAATACTTACGAATAAGAAATCTTGGATAAAAATGATATTTGCAAAATTATCCCTTACCTAAGGTCCGATATGATTCATACGTATCCGAAACTCCTGTATAATGATTTAAATAATGTCATTTACTTATTATAGAATCATATTCATTGTTATGATATCATATATGGTTCATTTATGACTTTATTACTCGTTCTTTTGTAAGTTCCCTATTAAACATCGTTTTATTTATCGTATGTGTTTCGACTTGTCATTCTTGATATTATTACTTATATCCTGATTTACATAATTCCAGAATGTAAAACATGATTTATATGTAATATATATTCAACATATAAATGTATATTATAGAGCTATAAAAGTAATTAAATACACCATTCATGGAGACGGTAGGTCGTACGTACGCATGAACGCTGTTTTCGTTTCCTTATTGAATTGAACGAAACAAAATAGATGACATACATGTATATATATACATAAATCCAGTAGAATTATTTTTTCATATATTTCATTATTATTCATTATATAAACTTTATGATCATTCATGTATGGTTCACATGGATAATGAATCTCATCGCGTCATGGAGACAGTTGTCCGTACGTAAGCACGAGCGATGATATTGTTCCCATAATTATTGAATTTGAGTGGATGGTATAATATATCAGAATCAGTATGATGTTATAATAACCATATATAGTTATTATTTACACCATTATTCCCATCCATGTAAGGTGTTGGTGGAAAAACATATTACACCCCGGCGTGGAGACGGTATTCCGTACGTACGCACGCGCGGTGATTTTGTTTTCCATAGGTTGGATAGAAGGTGAAATAGGGTTATTTAATATTTATAATAACATATCAGTATATGAGGTATACTGATGTTATTACTTCATAATGAAAAAACTAATGAAGAAGAAGTGGAAGAAGAAATAAATTTGATAGAATCGATAACAGACATTACCTCTTCTTTGAAGCGCTTCTTTGAGACCTCCTTTTAGGGCACTAAAATTGGTCTTTCAAGAAGACCTGGACCTCTTGGATGTTTCTATGGAAGTGTATAGGAGAAATTGGCAGGGGTTGGCCGAGATTGAAGGGTCAAAGTGTTGTGAGGAAGAGAGGGAGGAGGTGCCCTTTTATAAGGGAGGAGAGGGGCACCTTTGGAAATCTTAAAAATGTTAATTTATAATAAATCCACGACCACATAAAAACACCCAAAAATGACTCATATTTAAATATTTAATGCGATAGGGTTTCAATATCATCAAAAAATAAAAGTTATACATGTTATAAATTTATTTTAAACATTATCAACTTGATTTATCTTTATTTAATCAATTTAATTTTATTTGTGGTAATAACATTCTAAATTTTAAATTATAACAAATAATTACTTATTTGTTGTTAATTGTCCATAATTGGATACTTTATAACATTTTATACCATATAAATTTAAATTTATAGTTTTTAAATATTTTTTTGATTTTTAAACAATTTTATAATATGTTATTTTTATAAAATAACAGTAGTGTCAATTTTGACACTATCCATTTATTTGAATTTAAATGAAATATATACAGAATATATGTTTGAACTAAAATCTTTAATAGATTCCTAAAATGTCATATGTATTTAAAAAATTAGTGGATCACAATAAATAGTTCATATAATATTTAGTTTATTATTTTTAAAACCATTTATTTGGGTTATCTCTTAATAAAATAATTACTACATCATTTTTTATAATTATTTAATATACTTATTTGTTTCATAAAAATTAAAAATAAAATCCTATGATGACAATAAATCTATTACCTTTCCCAATAATACTTTTACTCTAATTTTTCATCTTAAAATCACAATATCTAAATTGTTATATTTATTAATTTATGAATGTGACAACTTTGGCTTCATTTAAACTAAAATAATATAAGTGTCATAATCGCTTTTATAAGGCTCCAAATGGTCAAATATTCAACCATTGGATGATTATGGTTTACATTGACATGAAAAAATATGTTTTGGTCAGGTTTTTGTGCCTTTTATGGTCACTATTAGTTTAATAAAAACTATATTCTTGATTTTTCACTAGATAACCAATTTCTACATCACTATTGTGTCACAATTAATGATAATTATATTATCCCTAAAAATTATAAATAAATTTATATGATGTAGATAATTTCATTAGATTTCTTGAGACTATTCATTTTCTAAGTTTCATGAAGTTTATCACTAAATTAAAATTAATGTACTTATAAGATTTAAGAGAGTGACATGTTTTCACTTTCTTTGGTTTTAATAATAATTAAGATATTTTCATGGAAAAAAGTCCATTAAATGATTATAATCTGACCATTAGGTGATATGGGTCACCTTTTAGTCATAAAATATTATTTTGGCAGGTGTTAGGGTAATTTTATAATCTTATATTTACCCTTAATTACCCGATTTACCATTAACTACGGTAAATAAAATTTACCGTAGTTACTATTCATAATGCCCAAAAATAAAAAGTAGTCTATTAATATAATTTGTACCCACTGATTCCAAATATGGATTCCATTTTTCCAAATTCAATACATAGAAGTTTAATAAATTAAATTAAAATTAATCCTGTTGTCGAAAGAAAACCGGTTTTTGTTTAAAACATTACAAAAGATTGAATTGATTTAACCTACGAATTCAAGGTAAAATCAATGATAATGACATACATTATATTAAATAATAAAAAAATATTATATTTATACATTAAAACCATTCAATATTATAATTTAACGACATAAATTATTACGACGAAAAAAGTTGTTTTTAATTTAAATATAGCGTGTTTTTACTATTCATTAAAATATGAAGATTATCAGAATAATATGAAAATTTTATCCAAGGAAAAATTTTATATACTTATTCCAAAGAATAATTTTATTTTTTAAAATTGAACTTATAAACATGTCAATAACTATATTTAAAGAGGGTGCACCATCAAAAGGCGGAAAAACTGCATTTTTTTAAAAATAATTATTTTACTCGAAAAATTTATTTTGTTCTTATACCATGTTCTAGAAAAAGTGTAAGATGAATAATAATGTTATAAAATTAAAATTTTAGTTAATGCTATTCATAACGGCTTGTTCATAATAATATTATAATAATATATCGTTGTTTAGTAAAACCCGTTATTGCGTACAACACACGCTATCAAGGAAGGTCTTCATTGCGTGTAATGCAAGCCAATTCAGGGTTGAGTGTAGTGCATGACTCCTTTGTTTTTGAGTATTACAAAATAAATTGAATATATATATACTCAATGTTTTGTAGAATAACTAATATCAAACAAACATGAAATTGTGTGGAACACAATCCAGGATTAGTGTTGCGTATACTGCAAGCAATACGGTGTTGCGTATAGCGCAAGATAATCTTGGTGTATCGTACAATAGAAGATATTAAAGAAATTAAAAAGAATATATCTTATAAATTCTTAGGTTATTAAACATTTATCAAGAACAAATTAATGATGGGGGTGAAAATGATTCCCAGTGAAATTTACAAGTTCTTAATTTATATATGTGCATGGTTTTTATTTGATAGCTTGTGAAATGGGTATTTTTTGTTTCCAATGTATTATCTTTCCTAGAAAAATCTATAACTAGACCTTCTAAACCATAAAATTTCACATGGAATTCATGCCCAAGCTATGGGGTCTAAAAGCCGATTTTCCCTATCTAACGAAATTGGTAAAGGACACCAATAACCGAACCATATAAAAATAGATCCAGAATATAGACGGAATAGTAAGATCCTGGAATTGAGTACTAAAATAAATAAATAAGATAGTAAAATTTCTATATTGAATGATATTTAATACCAATTCCTTGTTTCATTGATACATGTTCCTAGAGAAATAATACCTAATAAAGATACTGACTTAAAGAATAATAAGGTGACAAGGAGGTGGATTTATCCCTGATTGAATGAATTTGGTAAAATTGAGGATTTTTTATAAAATATATGAGATATTCATTAGTTATATAAAGAAGGTGGAGCACATAATAGTTTGAAGTTCACAATAGAGTCTTCACATGACTACAGTTATTTTATTTCCCAATTTTTTTGAGTTTTTATTCCTTGATTTAATTTAATTTTTTTTAGAAGTGTTTTTAAATCATTTTTCGTTTTTTTATTAGTCTTTTTTGAATTTTTCCTTGTGTGATTTTATCGAATTCCATAGAAAATTTTTATAAATAAAATTCATTGTTACTTTGTGAGTGTGAGTAAAGTAGTGAAATGGAAGCTCATAGATTCACTTGTGTAAGAATAAACATCATATTGGTATAATTTTTTGAATAATAGGGTATAAATGAAGTCAAATAAAAACTAGTAACCTTTGTAATAACATGGTTCAAATAAGAAAGGTTATTACAATAGTGACACACACACAATTGTTAATGAAAATCATACCATCATGTTTTAGACTACATTTATATTGATACCATTGAGGAGATAGGTAGTGGAAAAAACCTTAAATAAAAACGCATTTATTGTTATGAGGAGAATTGGGGAAAATCATGAGGTCTTTCATTATCATCATGAAGGTTGTTGGTTATCTATACAGAGTGTCCGAAGGTTGAAATTGGGGGTTTCTTAATACAATTTCACGACTAATAGGTTCACAAAAGTGATTTGGGTTTTCTTCCTCTCTGGTTGAAGTGATTTTTTTAATTAGAATATATTGGGTAGGATTCAAATATTTCTTCTTGTAAAAATATCATCAAATTAATTCCCTTTCACATTTTTCTAATTTTGATGAAACACCTAACCATGATAAATTAAAAAACATCTTGTCCCTATATTGAAAAATGAAAAGGTTACACCTTGGGATCCTTGTATGATGAACCTTTCGACATAAAGGTGAATTGTGTAGTGTCACTACACATTTGAATTGACATATTTTGGAGATGTTTTTGGGGGACGTTAATCAATCTAGCTTTTTTTACTGAAGAAAAATAAAAAAAAATATGAAATATATATAAAACGTATAATATCATAAAATAAAAAAACAATAAATACAGAGGAAATTAAATTTTTTATCATGTACCTTGTCATGTTGATTGTGATAAGTGTTTCATCTTAATTTTTTTACTTCACAAAAATTTTATCTTATTATTATTAAATTATTTTTATATAAAAAGGGAAAACATTTTAAAATAGATCTACTAGAATTTTCAAATAAAATTTTTTGATGTACTGGAAAAAATGCTCCCAAACTAAACAATTGATGTAGGGAAAAATCAATGAAATAAAGAAGAACTGATAAAGGAGGGAAGAATAATTATTAGAATTATCCCTCATATTCCAAAATAAACCCAAAAATGGATTCATCTTTTAATATATCCCTAAATGTTTATCCAAGTTTTTCAAGAATAAATTTAGCTTTCAAACTAATAGGTGGAGAGGAAAGAAGTAAAAAAACAATAAGAGAAAAACTAAAAATAATTAATGGAATATTATTTATAAATAAAATAATAATAACAAGTAAAGGAATCCATATTAGAAATGGAAAGTTATTGCAGAGATAATTAAGAACATGAGGTGGTGGAAAGTTTGACGTAATTTTCTAGAAATAGAGAACTTCATGGGATAGTTGCGGTATATAAGTCTTTTTTGATTAAATAGGTCCTACAGAGTATAAATTAGTTGTTTTCATCGCGATAAGTAGAGTATAATTCAACTTGTGGTGGATCGAGTTGAAGAAAACACATCCCCATTAAAATAGGGTAGTTTTTCAAGAGATACTACTAAAATCTACTTAAAATCAAGAGGTTTTTGGTAAGAAATCTAATGAATAAGGATATTTCCATTATTTTACTATTTCATTTTTAAATTATAATAATTTTAATTTAATTCAACTATATGAATAAAAAAATCAGTATATTAATAGAAAGAATGAAATATCCAAAACTAGAGGGAAACAAGATTGATTTAAAATAGATACATGATAGGTAAGTATTATTATATTCTTTTAATTTTAATTTTAATTTCATTCATTTTCATTCTCAATATTTCTCTAATTCTAGGAATAATGTACGAAAATAAGAAATAAATGTGAGGTGAGGTATATAGAGGTGTTTTGTATAAGTAATCCATGAGAGATATTTTTTACATCAACCACTGGGAGACAAACATACCATACACACATTAAAACCCACTATCAGAACTAGTTCAATATAGTTTAATTGAATATAATTTATGGGAATAAAAATCTAGACGTGTTATAAAGTGATATTTAACATAAAATTGGGGTAATGGTTTAATTTTAAAAAGTAACATTTCTAAGATACAACAAAAATAAAAAAATTTATATTTGATATCAACTAGAGTAAAAAAGAAGATATGGAATCATTATAGAAGTCTCATAAGATATCTTGTTAGGGCATGTGAATACTAAAATATAAATCCATGAAGAAGATTCAAGGGTGATATTTGATTTTATTTCCCTTAACTTTATTCTAGGACTGTATTTATATAAGTAGTGTCGAGGGATGCCTACTGTAAGAGATGGTTTAGTTCTAGATTATCAAAACTCAATGAATGAGGGAAAAGAATATAATGGTTTAATAAATATCAAAAGTAGTGTTTCTTCTTGGTCATTTAGGGAAATGAAATGTAAGGGTAAATCTAAACTCAAATTAAGATGGTAATATAACTTATTAAATTGTTACATAAGTTGAATAAAGTAACAGTGAAATAGAACTATTGATAAGTAATAAGGGTGAGAGAAATTTATTAATGTGTTCACTATATAATTTTTTTTCAACAAGTTTATTTACAATTATCTTTCATTGAAACAATTCAAAATGTAATATGAATGTGATAAGGGGGATAATTTTTAAAGAGGTTAATTACTTGGGGACAGGTAATATATCTCTTTTTTGGAATGTGGTTTAGATAATTTTTTTAAAAAATAATTTTGTTTTATTTTTTGGTAATTTTATTTGTCATTCTGTAATATGAATAATTTATATAGATTTTGAGTATAATTAATTAATGTTGGTTAGTGTGATTAATTTACATGAAAATAATTTATTATGTAAAATATTATTTATGATTGATTTTTTTATCAAAATTTATACTTAAATAATATATGGGAACTTACTAGGAATGAGTAACGGAAGAAAGTAATAGGTTGTATAAAATTAACTCTAGAAGGTTGAGACTCTATAGATGGGATCAAATATCATTCATTAGAGTCAAAAATTGAAAGAAATATAACATATTCTCAATGATAATATCTTTTATGGAATTCATAGTTTAATGGATCATACTCTATCGCACAAAAGAAATCAATCTCCTAACATATTCAATTGGAAGGTCATAAGAGCGCGTTGTCCCAAAAATTTTGTCTCATAGTCAAATTTTACACTATTTTTATGTTAAAAAAATTGTGTAGACTACATGAGACTTTATATCACAGAAAATATATATCGGAAACCCAATAAACATTAAAAATACCCTTTTACACAGTCAACTTTATGATACTCCAGTTTTGGGGAATGCATAGTTTTATAGGAATAGAGCCTACTTCAAAAACCAACCAAGACTCAAGGTATCTCCATGAATTATGTTAACCACAAAAAATAATTATTCCTTAATGAATTTAATTTATAAATCCAATTATATATTTAGAATATGATTACTTTAGGGTTTTACCCAAAATCATATCCCTCCTAGTCTGATAAACTATATTATAGAACCTCCCTAGTGTTTTTGGGAATATTTCTGATGGGAGAATTAAATCAGAAAAAAATTGGGAAATCATGAAATTTGTAATATGATATACACCATGGATGAAATTAATATTCATCATTTCTTTTATTAAAATGATGTAGAGATGCAATACAGATTCATTCTAACTATCTAAAAAAATTTGAAAAATCCCAAGAAACCCAAACATATGGAAACCAATCTATAAGAGTGCGAGAATAAGATGATCCAATACCTAGTTATTAAAAGTATCAAATAAATAAGTATATTTTTCATAACTCCCACATGATAATTTTATTGTATATTTTTTGTAATTTTTTATTATTTTGACATATTTTATGTTTAATACATTTTTTTGATCAAAATTTGATGTTTATAAATTTGTATGTGTGTTCAATGGTTAGGAGTGGTTGTGATGAAACCATGTGATGGGTGTTTATATAGTTATATTATGGGTTTCCAAGGTTATTTCATGGTTTTCCAAATGTGAAATTACTCACAAGAGACCATACAACCTGTTTTTCTAAGTAAAGGTAATTTCACATGGTTGGTGCATAGTTACCCCTAACTGTATGGCCAAACCATATGATTCACTTTATTTTTTAATTTTTTGATAAATGATTTGAATAAACCTTATATTTTAGGGTGATATCTCCCATATTCCCTCCCATTAAATTTGAATTATTACAAAGGGATCAAGGGGGGGTCTTTTCCCTTACCCCATTTAGATATTTGCCTTCTTTCATAAAATTTCTAGAGGTTTTCAAGGTAAGTATCAATTATTATTTATCTATTATCTTATAATTTCCTTTATATTTAATTTATATAAGGTTTATTTTCTTACCAAAATCATAATTTTAGAAATAATTATATTAGGGATGGTTTTAGACATATATTTTTGTGTGTTGTGGATTATAGATTAAATTTATTTACTTATTTGAGTGGTCACCATCAAATCTGGAAAATTCTAGTTTGGGTTCAATTTCATTAAGGATTGTGTTTCTATGAAATTGATTTATATTTCAATTCATAGTGACCTTGGGTTATCTAAATTTCATTTTTATAAAAGTATGATTATATGTTATATGTATCTTGTGTTTCTAAATTATTTTCATGAATTTTTGGCCTAGCATAGAAGGGGTCTTCATATGAATTTAAAACATTTCATTAAAATGAGTATTTGATCATGTAAATCCCTTCTTTAAGATGATTCCATTGATTCTAAGAGTATTTATAATGGAATTTAAATTATATTAAACTTTTTTTTTGAAATATGGAGGTCCATGTTTTCAAAAGGGGTGTTTTGAAATGGAAATGGTGTGTGTGATCGTGAAGTCCTGATTCACACTTTGTGAGTTAAATTGTATTTTTAATAAGTAATCACCATTGATTACCATTTTTCACATATTTATGGGTTTAATATTTTTATGAGAAGTATATATGATGTTTAAAACATGGTTGTACTATGGTAGGGTGTTGGATGTGAGGGAGAGTTATTACGTATTCCATGTCATTGATTTTTTCTTTATTTGTTCACTCTCCTCCACATTATTTTGGTCATAGAAACCCATATATCCAAGTGTAAGGTCATGATTTGTACTAAAATAGTTATCAAACACACTATATATTGTCCCCTAATTTTATTGTTTGTCTCTTTCGAGTGGAGTTTCCTCGAAGAGGCAAATGTGAGAAAGTTGAGTGGTCTATATATTTGGGGCTACTCAATGTTCACCGAATGTTGGAATGTATTATGTTTTTATTGATAAGAAAATATCAAATTATGAAAAATGTAAGATATCATGAAACATATTATTTGATAGGTGGTTTAGATAAGAATTTTTATCTTGTTCTTGATTTTATTTTACCTTACTTGTATTTCGATAGAATCATTTATCTTTTTTGAGTTCATAACTTGTTTTAAGGTTGGGTCCAAAACATCATTTATTATTAAAGCAAAGAAAAGTCCTCTTTAACTGGGTAGAGGGAGACCCATTACATATCCCGAAGGCCTAGTGGGTATTTAGGCCATTACATGGCCCGTAGACCCAAATTTTTGGCCTAAGGCCCATTTGTGAATAGTACTTCAACAGTACCCACCAGCTACAGTACCACACGGTGCCCGCCACTGCTACAGTGCCCTACCGCCACTACAGTTCCCCTACTGCTACATTGCTTCTACAATACATGTGCCCAATGGGTTTTGAACCCCTATTTTTTATGTAGTATTACAGGGTGCTTACCACTAAGCCAAACCCCAACTACATTGACTTCATTATTTATCTCTTGAATTTATGTTCCTACTTTATGGTGTGATTTATAGTTCTAGTTTTGTCTTTTTATTTAATATGGATTTAAAATATATTTTGGAAATAATTTTGAATTAAATTCTCTCATTATGGTGATTTAAATTTGTTTTCCAATCGGTGTTTTGGTTATAGAAGTCTTAGGATGAAGGAATTCCTTCATTGTAATTATATTCACTTAAATAAGATAAGAAATGAAATTTTATTAAAATAGTTATGGATTTTATAATTTTCTTCATGTTCTTATGATTTTAAAAAAAATATTTTATAATTTTATTTTAAAATAATAATTTATAAATTTCTTTATGAAAAAATTTTCATTGATTCTATGATGAGATCCAACTAGGCTAGTTTTCTCACACTATGCATGAACAGCCTATGTTCATGTATATCATCCCTATGCTATATAAAATTTAAAATATTATATTTCAGTTTGGTTATCTTCTTTGTGTCTAAATAGTAAGTTGGGATGTGGAGGGAAATTGAGGGTTTCAGAGAGAATTTTAGGATGCTTAGTTCAAGTTCTATTTATTTTTGGTTACTGATGTTTCCACTAACATAGAATAGTGCATGTCCTATTTTTATTCTATTTTATTTTATTTATGTGAATATGTTGAATTATTTTGGAATTTTTTTCATTTTTTAATAAATTGTTTGGATTATTATAGTTTTTATGACTTTTTGTCTTGTTTATTTACTTTAGTTATGTTTAAATATATTACATAGACATCCATAATATGGAATTTTTTCTCCAAACATTGAATAATAGGTATTCAATGTGTTAAATCTGATTTATAGGAACATTTATTCCCAAAGTCATTTTTCAATGACTCCTAAACACTAGTTTCTAGCTAGTGGGGATTGGGATTGCTATTCATGCCTAGTGTAGAATCAAATCGAGTGACATGTTGGGTCACCATTGTATGGATCGTCACTTTATTCATGTGGAATAATCTATTATATTGATAACAATTTGGTAATGATACATGGTCTAAGAGAAATAAGTTTTGACAAAGTAACTTCTTTAAAGAATAAGGAAAAAAATACATATCAACCCCTTATTGAAATTATGTGGGCTAAGGGACTATTGGATCCATAACAGAGGATATCTCTTAGATTAGGCCAAAATAAGAGTAGAACATGAATAGTTAGGGTAGAAGGATAAAACATTAACACAATTAAGATTATCACCAATTTATATTTAATTCTAAATTTGATTGTGTCTATCTTTGGATATTCTTAGTGTGTATATCAGAGTTTTTTAACTGTTCTTTCATTTTATTTATTAACTAGGGTGACACTGGTTGTTTTTTTCTTATTTTATGATATTGGTGTTGACAGAAAATTCAAGGGAAACCCATGAGTTTTAGTGAAGGTGTGAATATGAAATCTCCCACTCACACATGTGTCATCAATATTATAGTTAGGTATAATTAGGAGATGTTTATGTAATATATTAAGGTCTAACAAACACTAACCAAATTAAAAAAACTATTTTTTCAATCAGAACGCATATTGTATGGAAAATGTCTTAAAAAATATGATTGAAAACCAAACAATTATAGGCTTGAAAAATCCAAGATAAAAAAACAAATATAATAGAGAAGTTCGTAACAAATACTTAGAACATCAAACTCATTTTTTTCTAGTGAAAAGAGTTAAAAAATATTACAAGGACTAATTTTATCATTA
The DNA here is from genome assembly GCA_963277665.1 of Viscum album. Taxonomy (NCBI): domain Eukaryota; kingdom Viridiplantae; phylum Streptophyta; class Magnoliopsida; order Santalales; family Viscaceae; genus Viscum; species Viscum album. Next base: position 104,735,860 of record OY728156.1, read on the forward strand.
TCTATGTTTAGATATTAACTCAAGAGAGTGTCTCTAGGAAGACAATGGTTGTTTTTAATAAATTTTTATAAGAAGTTGGTACATGTAGGTGGTTTGGATTTATTTAAAAATTCCCCTGAATGGGATTCCACTCTATTCAAAGTGTTTCTTTTTTTAGAAAATATTTGGTATGTTTCTTTTCATTCTGCTTCGCCACCTATCATCGGCATCATTCACTTCATCTTTTTTTTCTTTTATTGAAAAACCCATACAGAATCTATTACAAAAAATCCTATCTATATGGATAAAAATGACTCAGTTACTCTCTAATATAATTTTATAATGACCTTTCACACTTATAGGGAAATTATACCTTCTCAATACACAATTTAATCAATAAAAAATATTTAATTATATTAATGTTTATTAAAAGAAGGATTGGATAGTATAAAATAAAGTAATTTTGGATGTTTATAGAGATTAAGATAATTATCATCCAATTCAATAACAACTCATAAAGTTCTTGTAATATAACTATCACATTTTCTCATAATTAAATACAATAAAATATTTTTTCCAAGACATTTGAGTTTATAGATAAATGGTAGTAATTGATATATTTTTTATTTAAATCATTACTTGTAATGATTAATTAAAAACTAGAAGTATCTTATTTATATTGATAACACTTATATATATATAGTGATAGATTTTGTAAGAGATTTAATGAATCTTTTTAAACTAGTAAAATAAAATAGAAACCCTACCCAAGATCTCTTATATATATAATATGAAATCTGCATAAAAGGAAATGAAAAATTGGGGAAATGAATACCATTCCATGAAGGTACTCTAAAACATCCAAATCAACATTCAAAATGGTTTTATGAAGATCCTAAATTGGAAGCCAAAGAGAATATCACATATGAAGGTGTCAATAGGTTCGATAGAATCATTTGTTACTCGAATGGTTTTATTTATGCTTCAAAATGTTCTAGAACCTCATAGTGAAAAGGAAGAATAAGATAAGATAAATTCAATTCTATGGAGTATCGGTCTAGACAACGATAGTATTAGATACATACCTTCTCACAGAAGTACACTTTTATGGAACCTGAGGATAATCCTCAGTATGGCCTCAATTATTCTTGTGATATAATTCATGATTAAAAGCCTCAGCCATGTCAAGAATCCCTTAGATGAAAAAAAAATCAACTTTTGTTTCATCCTATGAAATGATTCATTAAATAACAACTTTATGTAAAATACATATGAACATTATTATGTTTAATGTTCAATTTTCAATGAGTTTTTTCCATACCTATTGAATAATAGTATATGATTCATAGAAATGGTTTGTATTAGGACTCATTGGTAATGGAATGACTTCTCCAAACCATGTGTGACTTCCCCGCCTCATATGACACTTAATGGGTACCCTGAGCCTGGTGGGCCACATGGCCCCAAGAAAATATCACAGAATTTTAAAGGCTAGTGAATAGAAGCGAGGGCCAAGGGTGTGTCTGTGGAGAGACTATTCCATCATTACCAAAATGTATCTCAATGAAGGAAATTAAACATGGGTAAATAGTTGAAGCAATATAAGTAAACAGAACACACATCAAAAAAAATAGAGACAATAGTAACAATAACTAAAATCACAAGAATATCATTTAAAAACTGATGATATTTCATGACACTAGAAAATTGGAATACACATATACAAGATTTCAGGTATAACATGTTCCACAAAAGTATAAAGGAAATCAAAAACCAACTCAAGTATGCTCATATACAACTCAGTCATCTTCTATCAAGCTCTATCCTAAACAAAAATCAATCAAGTGTCTGAACCCGTATACCTTTATTTATCAACACCATTACCAATGTAATCTACTCTGGGCACAAACAGCACCTGAAGAGGGTTTGAGATAAATCTTAGAGGGACACCACCAATGGTGTCTATAACATACGGAACATGTAATGGAAATGTAATAGTTTCTAAACATGCATATATAATGTAAATCAATACAATGTAACTAAATACCCTAGTACCCGCTTCATCCCACAACTAGTGGGCGAACATGTTACCAATTCATTTAATTACTTAATTACCAATTTTATATAGATAGGTCTCTTAAGGAATAGATGACACTAACATCACCACATGGTAGTATAGATAGTAAACTTTCCAAGATATAACAAAGAAACCATGAATAATTATATTTAATAATAAAGTTCTATGGTAATAAACAAGGAAACATAGACCTCACGGGACTCCGACATAGATGCAACTATAGCCTAGATAAGGATAAGAGTGTAATCCAAGTATTATAGTCTAATGAATTCCACAATAAGGTGCCTACTGAATCTAAGGTTATCCTCTAAGGTAAAACATGGATAAGTAAGGAAAGGGCCCTATGGTTTGTAACCACGGAAACTACTTGTCAATTATTGATCCAAGGAGTTTATACAAGGTATCACGTGATAATATTAATTGATACTAAAATGTCATATCGGGAATCCAAGAATATAATAGGATCGGGATCTAGGTGGGAATCGACCTATGCAAGACTGATCCTTGATTCAGAATGGGGTTCCTATGTGCTCATGGAATTATCCGAATAGAATCCACGACAAGCTCAAGTAAGGCCATTTCTATTTAATTATGAAGTCATGTAATATTTTAGTCAGTTCAAGCCTTTACTTTCATTAGTGTGATATGGTCAAGTATCATGCAACCTTTTAATCAAGACATTTGTTTCAAGCCTTTCCTTTCATTAGTGTGATATGGTCAGGTAGGATGCAACCATTAATGTAATACATTTAAAGAATCTTCCATATTCTAGTTTCATTCCTCAACCTTCCGTTAATGTGGTAATGGGTGCTATGGATATGCAACCCACTATTCATTTGCATTTAAGGCCAAGTCATATACTTTGTATACATGCCAATTACAATTTCACATTAAATTATCAATTGAAGCACTTACCATTGATAGGTCAAGTGATGAGAACACATGTTACTTTGTATTATGAAATTATCATTAAAATAATATATTTAATATAGAATCTCTTACCCTTAGGAATTTGAAGCCAAGTCACACCCAAAGGGTGGCTCAAACGTGTCAAAACACTAAAATGAAAATTACGACATAACATGCGACATGGGATGAATGGATTTGTATTTTTAAACACCAAAAATTAATAACATATATAAAAATTGAATATCCATATGGTTCTAATGATTATAAGCATGGAATATAAATTAAATAAACAGCACCCAATGAAATATATGGGCCTCACACAACGAACCCAAAATCAACGAACTTTAGATATGAGTAATAAACCACCCAACTAATGATTTTACGATCCTTATCCTTCAATATTGTCCCTTTATTTTTCTCAGATCAGATTATATATATATAAATGATTAAAACACTGATACCCGAAAAATCATACCATATAAAATAAGAAGGATAAAGGCTCAAGAGGACTCGAGTGCTTACTATTGTGCATCCAACGTGATGAAAAGAAGTTTGATAGGATCTTGGATGATAGATATCTCTTAATCCCAAGTTTATATCATAAAAAGCTCCAAATTGAGAGGAAAAGGGTTTAATCCCATTAGTTATTGTATTAGGAAGAAGAAAAAGGGAAAATGGATCATTAAGTGCAGATTTGTATATTTACCCAGAAAATTAGCCTTTGAATGGTTTGAAAAACCATGTGAAAACTGTACAAGGTTTTATTGGTAGAAGGGTCACATTGTATGATTGGAAAGCATGTCCATGCACAAATCATGTGAAGTGTTTCTATCCCAACATTTCAATTTCTTCAGTTATCCAAATAGAGCGCCAACTGTGCGGTAACTATGCGACCTATCAAGGTTTCCTAAATAGATGTCTTCTGGGATCCAAAATCCCCTCAAACACCCCTGATACCTTTACTAACCCATTAGGCATCCATATTCGGTTCAAATTAATTATTTTGACCGAAATTCAAAGGATACATATCTAAGTTAAAATTGGCTTCCTACAATCTTCTCCCATAAAAGAACTCATCCCTGAGTTCACCTTCTAGTGTTGTAGAAACACTATCTGAGAAAAACACTGTACATTGGGCACATACATCGACTTTACTCTCCCATGTGTCATCTTTTACTAGGTCATTATTTCATAACACTTGTACTAGATTGATAAACTAGCCTTTGAGAGCCTTCGTGATCCAATCGATGATGTGTAATAAATACTCGTCAAAGGTAGCATCAGCATCTACCTCAACATCCTCCCGATTGAAAGTATGAGATAGATTGGCATGATATTTTAGAAGCTATAAAACATGAAATTCATCGTTAATGTAAATCTACCTCTAAGGTAAAAGAAAATGATAGGCTACTAGCCTGACTATCTCTAGATTTTCAAAAGGCCCTGAAAATGAGGTGAGGGTTTTCTCTAATTTCGTTACCATATACGCCCCAACCTGGTCGATACCTGAAGGAAAAAAATCCCATACCTCAAACTCAAGAGTTCATCAATAGTGATCGACATTATACATTTTTAGGACTGAGCATTAGTCATATGATTTCTGATTATCTGAAATTGCGCTGAAGTCTCCTGATTGAGATGAGGACATAGATGGTCCACCTCATCTGCATTTAGCCATCATAGGGTTGAACGGAATGACCTACCATTTAGGGACTCAAGAATATATATCTATATTGTCACCTGAACCTTGTTATTATAGTAGAACTCAATAAGGGGGATATACATCTCTAAATAACAGGTAAAATCAAGGACACATGCTTCGAGTATATCCTCTAGAACTTGTATTGTTCATTCTGATTGTCCATATTTCTATGGGTGAAAAGATGTGCTTAAAAGAACCGGTGTACCCATAGCCTTCTTCAATCCCTATTGAAACTATGATGTGAAATGAGAATCCCCATCTAAAGTGATAGTACATGTAACCTCTTGTATTTATATGATATCAGGCACATACAGTCTTTCCAGCTCATCAACTGTGAATGTTTCTTGAATAGGAATGAAGTGGTATGATTCTGTTAGTCAGTAAATAACTACCCAGATAACATTGCTACCCCTCAGTGACCCAATTAAGATAACTAAGAAATGAATTTTAGTATCTTCTCATTTCCATTATGGGCTGTAAGTTTCAATAGCAATATGATAGGTCTCTTTTTCTCGAATTTCACCTGCAGATAGGAAGAACACCTAATAATAAAACTTTCTATCTTGTATTTCATCCCAGGATACCAATACTAGTGTCACATATCTCGATACATCTTGGAGATTCCTAGATAAACTACCCACTAAGAAGCATGGAACACATTCATAAATTCCTCTCTCATATCTATAGAAACCCAGATGCTCCCACCTAGATAGAGGGAATCATCTCTGACCATAGTCCAATCCAGAGGTGGGATGTCTTCTAATATACTATCACTGAGAACCAAGCATTTTGGATATGAAAACTGTGTACTATTCACCATATCAAGGGGGGAAGATTTAAATTTCAAGGATGAGAGTTAAGACTACTCATTACTGTCATGAAACTACAGATTTAGCTCAGAAAGGAGGGCCATTAACTTCCATTAATCACTGGCTTCCTATATGGCTTATGCCTGAGTTTTTTGACTTAGTACATCTGCAACCACATTACCCTTCCTAGAAATGTATGAAAGATAAAAATAAAAGGATTATAGATATTTTAACCATCTACACTATATAAGGATAAATTAATATTGATAAAAGGTATATTTGAGCCTCTTATGGTTCATGTACACCACATAGTGCTCATGCATTAGATAATTTCTCCAGCAACGTAATGAATGGACAACTATTGTTAGCTCAAGGTTGTGTGTCAGGTAGTTTCTTTTGTGAGGCCTAAACTATCAAGAACCATACCTAATGAATTTTTCCTCCTACATTAGTAATTATCCTAGGTCGATGAATGATGCATCACAAAAGATGGTATAACCTATACCTGGCTCCAGAAGAGTCAGAAAATGGGGTGATACAAGCCACCCTTTCATCTCTTTAAAGGATTTCTCACGTGATTCTAACCATATAAACGTTACACCATTATTTTTAAGACCAGTAAGAGGTGAAGAAAGATGATAGAAGTCTTTTATGAAATTCATGTAATATCTAACCATTCCCAATAAACATTGAATGTAAAACACGTTCTTGGGATTCTCCTAGGAAACTACAACACTAACCTTTTTTGTGGTCAACATATACTTCTAATTACAATATTATATAACCCAATAAGTTTATTTTTTTCAAACCAGAAGTGGCACATAGCAATATTGTTGTGATGTTAATTATCTCTCACTGTACTCAGAATTATCTCAGTATGTTTGGTATGGTCACTATTAGTGTGAGAATACACCAAGATGTCAACAACAAACACCACAATGAAAGAGTTAAAATAGGTGTGGAAGCCCCTATTCATCAGATCTATAAAAACAATGGGTGAATTTGTAAGACTAAATGGTATAATAAGTAACTCATACTGGCTATACATGCTACAGAAAGTTGTATGAGGTATGTCTGATGGTCTGACTTGCACTTGATGATAACCCGGTCTCAGTTCGATCTTGGAGAAGACCTTTTCTCCTCAGAGCTGGTCAAAGAGGTAATATATTCAAGGCAGTGTATATTGGTTCATGACTACAATATGGTTCAAATTTATGTAATCCAGACATAGACATAATGGTTCATCATAATTCTTGGTAAATAATCACTGGATAACCCTTAGAGGATGTGCTAAGGCCATATAAAACTTTTGGCCTCTAAATCCAATAAATGTCACTTGATATATGAAAACTCTTTCGGTTCCATCCTGTATGGAGGAATGGTCTTCGGAGATGGTCCCCAAATAATATTGATTATAAACTCTACCTCTCTCTCAGGACGTAAGAAAGGAAATCATAAGGAAAGACATCTTTGAAATGATCCACTACTGGAGGGAAATCAGCCATATGTAAATCCTGATCCTCCATGAAGAGATTTGAAATTTAGTTAGTAACTCCACCTATCCCATGATGCTCTAGTACATCTCTACCAGCCTGGATGTTTCACTCACACTTATGTAGATAAATACTTCCCTCGGGTGAGGAAAATGATACCTAGTAGTGAAACTAGTCTACAAAAGTGTGATGACGAATCAACCAGTCCATCATGAGTATGACATGGAATCCCATCATCTTGAGAATAAAGAGGTTTCATAAGAAAGTGTAATTTCCCAGCTCAAGGGGATAGTCCCTGCACTAGCATATTCCCTCTAGTGGTATCCCTAAAAGTGTATCCAAGGCAATTACTTCATAGTAATGTTTTATCTCAAATCAAAGACTCTCCACAACAGATACAGAGATAAAAGATTTCAAAGTAACTATACAGAATAAATTAGATATTATAGTAGATGCCACAATAATAGTTCCTCGTACTATAGATGGTCCCACAACATGATCCTAGGGTATTGGAAGGAGTACATGAAATTGGAATGGTCCAATTCCTTGTGCAATAGATGGACTACCATGATCATAAATGCTCTTTTGGCGCTGCTCGTAATTAGGGGTCTGGATAACATGACCTTGACCTACTCTTCATCCAGACATACTAGTTGTGTTCCAACTCCCTTCTAGACATGACTTAAAATAAATCACTCCAGAAGGTGGAGTTATTATGGATCCTTTTATGCTCTATGTTGTTGGAAATGTCCTACAGATATTCTAGAGATTCCCCATATGACCACAATCCCATCACTCCATTGGGTCTCTATCACAATTAGGCTTCTTGTTCCCCCATCATACACAGAGATGACCCAGAAACGAGCTATCTAATCAGACACTTTGTATGTCACTACCCTGACACGAAACCTCAAGATAATGCATTCTAGCACTGAAAGAACTGATGTCCTAACATGGCACTGGTCCTCTATGCCCAATAATATTTTCATCTCTTGCGTTATGATCACTAATAAGATTCTGATTGAATATTTAAGAAATGGTATGTTGGATAAAGACATTAACTTATATACATATATCCTAATGTATACCATCCTCAAAACTTCTATCTTGAAAAAGCTCATCACTGGCTAAAAGAAATGCAAAGATCTGTAACTCTCTGAAATGCAATGAATATTTAATAGGTGATATATAACCATGCTCGAGATGTATGAACTCTCTATCTCTGTTAGGTATCAGTGTTTTAGGAAATAACTAGTCATAGAGGGAATCCTAGAAATCAACCCATAACAACCCCTAATGATAACCGGCCAGGGTAATCACATCCTACCAATGCCTAGAAGAATCCCGAATCATTTATGTTTTGATCTTGACTTTCTTCTCTAAAAGAATTTATAAATGTTCCAAGATAGTAAGGGTGGATTCAACCAAGACTCAATAGTATGTGGACCACCATCCAATAAAAAGCTAGTAGGATACAGCTACTGGAACTCATGAGTCAGATCATCCATCATACATACAAGCTGTGGAGCACAATGCATGGACTACATCATACATAGAAAACAAATAAAAACTTTGGATTCATTGCCCAAATCAAGAATAGAAGGAAGTGCCTCATGTGGAACTCTTGATGGTAAGATAGGCAGCTCAGTGCCCACCATGTCTGGAGCATTGTCATCACCACCCTCCCTGCGTACGACGCGAGGATATCGTGGTGGCATTGATCTACAATTTCGTAGAACACACAAAAAAAATATTAAGAATAAATAAAACATCACTAGAAGAAGATGAACGTAAGAAAACTCACTACTCAAGGAATACTACCCAAACTACCTGCATAGATAGCCAGGTATCGGTAAGTTTTTAGGTATCAGTTTCATTTCATTTTACATTTAATTACTATGTTCACTCCTTCAACTTTCATAAATATGATCAGGCGAGATAATGATGTGAAACCTTTTCATATTTGATTTCATATTTCAATTTATAAAGGATATCAATTCCTGGTGAATCAATTCCAATACACATACCACTAGAAAATACACCCATTTATTTATAACAGAATGGATCGACTCAGTAAATTACTCATCCCAACCCATGAGGGCCCATACACCTCGTGAATTGTGATAGAAAATCACTCAATCGTCGCTAAGAGTAATACAATGGTAAGGTAACTATAACATCATCACTCTGTAATCACAAGAATATAAAGTAATGAAAATCAGTAAAATGTACCAATATGATAAGGAAATATTCATGACATTTGAATTCTATGTGCCTATAATGGTTCGTGTAACAATTCTCCTTGCCCTAAAATCATTGGTCCAAGTATGAAAGAAGTCCTCAAATAGAGTAATAATAAAAAACTCCACACAACATGTGCATCACCCACTAGTGAAAAAATATCTGTTATAATAGAGAAAATTAAAACAACAAATATAATTTAGGAAGCTTGTTTTTTTACCACGAACATGGGTTAGCAACACCTAAGCAAAACTTATGACCAACTACCAAGCATTCCAAACATCAAAAATATTTTCTCCAAATAAAAAAGAGATAAACTTCTTTAATACCACTTTATGACATCCTGGACTTAGATGCCACTTAATGGGATCCCTGAGCTCGGTAGGCCACATGGCCTCAAGTACATCTCTCTGAACGCCAGAGACTACTAACTAGCAGCGAAGGACTAGGGAGTGTCTGTGGGGAGACTATTCCCTCATTATCAAATAGTGAACTGTTGATTAATGTAAACATGGGGAAATCAGGTTAGAAATATATGTAAATAGATTGCAGAACATAAAAATACAAAAAATAGTAACAATAACTAAAATCATTGGAAAAGCATTCAACAAATGATGATTTGTCATGTCACTAGAAAATTGAAAAATAGGGATACAAGATAGCAGACATGATATCTTCCAAAAAAGTATAAAGGAAATAAAAATATATCCCACGTATCTCAAGATCCAACTTAGTTCTCCATGATCAAGCTCTATCCAAAACAAAAAGAAATCATGTTTTTGCAATCGTATACTTTCCTTTATCAACACCCGCAACCATGTAATCTACTCTGGGTACAAAATGGCACCCGGAGAGGGTGTGATATAAATCATAGTGGTTTATCACTAACGGTGTCTATATTATCTGACCCATATAATGGAAATTTTATAATGTACAAGCATACATATATAAAGTAAATAAGTACAATGTAACAAACACTACTGGAAATGGAGGATATTCCAACGGTTCTGAACCATTGGGAAAGGCCAGAGAACCGTTGGTATACATTATACCAATGGTTCAGTGAACTGTTGGTAAGTAAGCCATTGGGATAGCTTTTCCCAATGGTTTACATAGAAATGTTGGGATAGGTTAGAAAAATTATCTTACCCCAACGGTTCCCTAAACCGTTGGGAAACGTATTTCCCAACGGTTTCCCCTAAACTGTTGGGAAAACCAGAATTTTCCCATGGTTCCCAATGGTTTCTAAAACCATTTAGAATGTATTTTTACCAAAGATTCCCTTTGAACCATTGGTAAAAACTTTCTATGATTCTTATGCCAACAGTTTGAAACCTCTGGCATAGGTAATGCTGTACAAATTGCACAGCAGCCTACAATTTGCAAAGCACTAGTAATTCTCCAATATCCTTATACCTGTAATAACCAACTAACACATACATATACAAAAAAAATTCATACACATTTGACATATAATGCATCTAGAACTATACACATCAAGGATTAAATCAGAATTCATAACTTAATTATAAACATATATAATTCATTTAAACATACACATTTAAGTGTGTTTTTTCCAGAAATGATGTCCATTTTAAACAGAATACATACACTTGGAGTGATACCGGCCACACCATGCCTCAGATTGAGGCGAGGTTGCCTCGTACATGTCACATACAACCCAAGGATCATTGTCCTAAAGTATCAACATATTCTGAAATCCTTTGGTCGGTTTTCCGTGTGTAATTTATTGTCACTTAAAATGTTGTTCATTTACAAAAAATGAGACACTTTGAGTGGTGCCGGCCACACCATGACTCGGATTAAAGCAGGGTTGACTCGTAAACATCACATATGATCCATTGATCATTGTGCTAAAGTTTCAGCACATTCCAAATGTGTTTGGTCAGTTTTTCGTATGCCAGTAGCTTTTAATTAAAATATTTTCCATTTCAAATAAACGTGACACTTTGAGTGGTGATGGCCACATTGTTCCTTGTATTTAGGTGGGGTTGACTTATACACATCACATATGACCCATGGATCGTTTTCCTAATGTTTCAATGGAATCTGAATGCATTAGGTTGGTTTTCCATATGTCAGTTATCATTTTCACTTAAAATGGTGTCCTTTTTAAATAAGAAAGAGACACTTTGAATGGTGTCGGCCATACCATGACACGAATTGAGGCTAGGTTGACTTGTACACAACACATATGACCCATGGATAGTTGTCCTAATGTTTCAATAGAAACAGAATTCATTTGGTTGGTTTTCCGTATGTCAGTTGTTGTTTTCACTTAAAATCTTGTCCATTTTAAACAAAAGAGAGACACTTTCAGTGGTGCTGGCCACACCGCACCTTGGATTGAGGTGGGGTTTATAGTTGCACTTCACATATGACCAATGGATCATTGTACTAAAATATCAACACAATCAGAATCCGTTTTGTTGGTTTTCGGTATGTACTTAAAATGTTGTCCATTTAAAACAAAAGAGAGTCACTTAGAGTGATCCAAACCACACTAAGACTTGAATTGAGGCTCAGTTAAGTCATACATGTCACATATGACCCATGGATTGTTTTCTTGATGTTTCAATAGAAACTGAATGCATTTGGTCAGTCTACCGTATGTCAATTGTTGTTTTCGATTAAAATGAAGTCCATTTTAAAATATAAAGAGACACTTCGAGTGGTGCCAGCCACTCTGCACCTCATATTGAGGTTGGGTTCACATGTACACATCACATATGGCCCATGGGTCATTTTTATTAATGTTCCAACAGAATATTAATGTGTTTATTTAGTTTTACGTATGTCAGTTGTTGTTTTCACTTAAAATGTTGCCCATTTCAAACAAACCTGAGACACTTTTAGTGGTTCCGGCCACACATGGCCTCAGATTGAGGAGTGGTTCATTCGTACATGTCATAAATGATTCATGGAACATTTTACTAAAGTTTCAACAAAATCTGAAAGCGTTTGGTTAGTTTTCCGTATGTTGGTTTTTTTTCACTTAAAATGTTGTCCATTTTAAACTATAGAGAGAAATTCAAGTGGTGCTGGCCACACCGTGCCTTGGATTGAGGCTGTGATGACTCTTAAACATCACATATGACTCATGGATCGTTTCCCTAAAGTTTCAATGGAATCAGAATGAGTGTGGTCAGTTTTCCGTATGTCAGTTGTTGTTTTCACTTAAAATGATGTGCTTTTGAAACAAAAGAGAGAAACTTTTAGTGGTGTCAGCCACACTGGGCATCAGATTGAGACATAGTTGACTCTTACATGTCACATGTTACTGATGGATCGTTGTGCTAAACTATCAACATAATCCAAATGCGTTTGCACAGTTTTCCGTATGCTAGTTGTTATTTTCACTTAAAATGTTGTCCATTTCAAATAAACCTGAGAAACTTTGAGTGGTGTCAGCCTCACTGGGCCTCATATTGAGGCGGGGTTGACTCATACACATCACATATGACCCATGGATTATTGTTCTAAAGTATCAACACTATCTGAATGCATTTGGTCATTTTTCCGTATGTTAGTTGTTATTTTCACTTAAAATGTTGTCCATTTCAAATAAATCTGAGACACTTTGAGTTGTGCCGGCCACACCGGGCCTGAATTAAGGCGGGGTTGACTATTACATGTCAAAAATTACCCAAGGATCATTTTACTAAGGTATAAACACAATCCTCATGTTGTTGGTCGGTTTTCCGTATGTCAGTTGTACTTTTCACTTAAAATGTTATCAATTTTAAACAAATGTAAGACACTTCGAATGGTGCCAGCCACACCGTGCCTCGGATTGTGGTGGGGTTGACTCATACACATCACATATGACCCATGGATAACTGTGCAAAAGTATCAACACAATCAGAATCCGTTTGGTCGGTTTTCTATATGTACTTAAAATGTTGTCCATTTTAAACATAAGAGAGACACTTAGAGTGATCTCGACCACACCATGACTCGAATTGAGCTGAGGATGACCCGAACATGTCACATATGACCCATGGATTGTTGTGATAAAGTATCAATAGAATACGAATGTGTTTGTTCAGTTTTCTGTATGCCAGTTGTTCTTTTCACTTAAATTTTCATCCATTTTAAACAAAAGAGACACAGTTAGAGTGCTACCGGCCACACCACACCTCGGATTTAGATGGGGTTGACTCGTACACAAAACAAATGACCCATGGATCATTTTACTACAGTATCAACACAATCCGAATGCGTTTGGTCAGTTTTCTATATGCCAGTTGTTATTTTCACATAAAATGTTGTCTATTTCAAACAGACCTTAGACATTTTGAGTGGTGTCGGCCACACCTGAGGCATGGTATTACCATCTTGCAAAAAAGAGATGTCCTCGGTTTATCTTCAAGGAACCTATATCACTCATGAGTAATAGAAACCATCCTAGTAGCCCTCACTTAGAAACCAAAGCATACATCCTGGAATTTCAAGTCTAAATTCCATGAGCATGATCAGTCCGTCCATGAGTCCTTAACATGTAACCCATGTCTTATCCTAATAATTGAAAAGTAAACCAAATCAAAAAAGGCATAATTCAAATAACATAGATAATGTACAATAAGGCTTTGTTTCCAAATGAAAGCATATCATCACATGCATTTGATGAGCATGAGATAATAAGCTTACGAAGACATTTATATAATTTTAGACATACAAAAAAAGAATAATCCTAAATAACATTGAATTATCAGAGAAATCAAAAAATGTCATGTGAAATCAAGGAAGAGGATGGGCTGTCTGGGGGTTTAGGGGGGAGGGGGGCTGTCCGGGGGGTTGTCTGGCTTCTAGGGAGGAGGGTGGGGGGGGGGTTGTTCGACGGGTTGTCCGAGGGGGCTGTCTGAGGGGTGTCAGGGGGGCTGTCTGGGGACCAAGGAGGAGGGTGGGGGGCTGTGAGGGGGGTTGTTTGGGGGGTGTTCAGGGGGCTATCTGGGGTCCAAGGAGGAGGGTGGGGGGCTGTCTGGGGGGTTTTCTGAGGACCAAGGAGGACCGTGGGGGGCTATCTAGGGGGCTGCATGGGGGGGTATCTAGGGGGCTTTCCAGGGGGCTTTCCGGTGTCCGAGGAAGATGGTGGGGGGTTGTCCAGGGTCCAGGAAGAAGGGGGGGCTATCCAGGGAGTTCCCAAACACACAAAACTCCATAAACATGCTCAAGATACATGACAACCACTAAATTTCCAACTGAGTGGTAAAAAATCCATCAATTGTAATTACAAGAATTGAACAAAATACATTAATCAATTATTAAAATTAAGGATCTTCATAAAGTTCCAACTGAGTGGTAAAAAATCGTCAATTCAATTCAAAACCCCTTATTTAATTCAATATTTCGAAAGGTTTTCTATACCAACTTCCATCCAAAAACTAACATGTAATTCTAAAGAGGCCTTTAAAAAATCATTTATTTCAAAACATCCCAAAGGCATTAAAGGATGTTTTACAATTAAAAATTCTCAATATTAATTCAAAACATGGGATTACAACCTATTTTCACATGAATAAATATCTAATTTAAAATTACCAAAGAAATGTCATTTCAAAAAAATAATACGAAGAGGGTTCATTGTCATTTCAAAAATTAAATAATTTGAAACTACTTAGAAAACATTAAATAGGTCAACTCATTTCATTCAAATCAATTTATTTCATTCTTTGAATAAAAACACGAGAAAAAGACTTAATTTCACCAATTCATTCTTTAAATATTCTTTGAGAATAAATCTCAACACTCATGGAATTGAATAATTCATAAATACTTGAAATATGTCAAAATTATATTCATCAAATTCATTACTTGTTCAATTCAATAAGAATAGGGTTAAATAATATTTCAAAGGGAATTTCAAGGAAAACAACCATAGAAAAATTGATAAAAATTAATAAACACATATAAATAAATTTCCAATTAACAATTAATTACAAGATGAAGAAATAGAATAAAAACACATACTTAGAAAATCTGGAATCCAACCGCAATGAATTTGAGATGTTTCTTCTTCGATGGTGGGTTAAAGATTTAATTAATTAAATGGATTGGAAAGGAGAAATTCAATATTAAATCAAAACACAAAAAAATGATATACACATCAAAATCAAAACTTAAAACTATAATATTATATGAATATTAATAAAAACAACGTAGCACTTAAATATTTTATGTGTATAAAGAATAAAATACCTAATTTGAGATGAATCTTATCTGGTTTCAGCGGTTCTGATGGGGGAAGTCGTGAGAGGAGCTGAGCACTGCAAATTTAGTGTTCTATTGCAAATGGGGGAGAGTTGCGGCTGAATGTGTTTGGGGGGAAAATTTACCAGCATTTTTTAAAAACCGTTGGTAAAGGGGTTTTTGGGTCACCCTTTACCAATGGTTCACTAGAACCATTGCTAAAAGTGTTCCCTTTACCAACAGTTCTATAGAACTGTTGGTAAAGGGTGACTCAAACACCCCTTTAAAACAGTTCTAGGAAACCATTGGAAAAGGGTGTCCAGGCCCTTCTTTACCAACGGTTTAAGAAAACCATTGGTAAAGAACCATGAGGAAATCCTCCCATTCCTGTAGTGAAATACCCAAGTACCTTCTTCATCCATCAGATGGTGTCTAAAAATGTAACCAGTTAATTTAATAATGAAATTGCCAATTTTATATTGATAGGACTCTTGAGTCATATCCAACAATGACATCACCTCATGATAGTAAAAATAGTGAAGGTTCCAAGATATAACAAGGAATCTATGATTAGTGATATTGAATAATGAAGTTCCAAGGTAATAACTAAGGAAACATAGACCTCAACGGTCAGCAAATCAGAATTAATTGTATCATATCAATGGATGAGAGTGTAATACAAGGATATTAGTCCAAATAATTCCATAATAATTTTCTTACCAAATCCATGATGATCACTCAATGTAAAATGGGGCTAAGTAGAGATAGGGCCCTATAGGCTGTAACCATGGCACCTACAAGTCAATGATGGATCCAAGGATTGTATCTAAGACATCTTGTGATAATATTAATGGATCTTATAGTGTCATATCGAGCATCATAGAAAGGTCATAGATTGGGATCTTGGTGGGTATCAATCTATGTAAGTTGTATCCTTGAATCAGAATGGGTTTCCCAAGTGCTCATGGAAATCTTCGATCAGAATCCAATGCGTTCTAGAGTCAATCCATTTATATTTAATTTTTATATTATATAACATTTTATTTGTCTTATTCTTTTCCTATTATTATTTTGATAAGTTCATGTAGCGTGCAACCTTTTAATCAAGTCACTTTGTTCAGGCCTTGCATTTAATTAGTGTGATCAGGACAAGCAGCATGAAACCATTCTTTTAATCCATTTTATTCATCTTCTATATTTTAGGTTCATTACTATACCTTCCACTAATGTGGTAAGGGTTTTTGTGGATATGTAACATAATATTTATATACATTTAAGGCTAAGTCATATACTTATCATACTTGCCAATTCACATTTCACATTTAATTATCAATTGAAGAACTTACCTTAGACGGTTCAAGTGGTGAGAATACATGGAACATTCCATTATACAATTCACATTACAACAATCCATTTAATATATAAATTCATACCCTTAAGAAGTTCAATCAAAGTCACACTCGAATGGTGCCTCCAATGTGTCATAACACTATAACAATAATTATGACATAACATCCTACACGGGATGAATGGAGTTGTGATTGTAACCACAAAAAATTAGTCACATATATGGAAATTTCATATCTCTATGGTTATAATGATTATAATCCTGGAATATTAGTTCAAAAAATGGCACATGATAGAATCAGTGGTCCCCACTCGACAAATCCAAAGTCAACAAACTTTAGGGTTGAGTTATAGACTACTCACCATAGGCATGTATAAACCTTCTCCTCTGATATTGGACCTTGATTTTTCTTGGACCTGTGTATATCTATGAAAACTATAAAAATTATCATACCCTGATAACTTGGTCGGGATAAAAACGGAAGAAGAACAGGTCAAGAGGACTCGAGTACTTACTATTGTGCATCGAACATGATGAATAGAATCTCGATCAGATCTTGGATGATAGAGACCTCTTGATCCCAATTTTAGATATTAAAAATTATAAAAATTGAGAGAAATATGTGTTAATCCTACTGGTACTCATATTAGGTGGATGAACTAGGTTTAAAATATCATTACGTTCAGATTTGTAACTTTACTTAGAAAATTAGCATGTGAATTGTTTTTCTGCATAGTTTGAAAAAAACATAAACCATGAATGGTTTTCTAGGTAAAAAGGGGAACATTGAAGTGCTATGTTGAACAACCACACGCAAACCTTCGAAATTAGTTCTATCTAGAAATTTTGATCTGCACAGTTAGCCAAATTGTGACCTAACTGTATGACTTATCCAGGTATCCAAAAAAGATAGATTTCAGGCACTGAACATTCCTCAAACACCACTAGGGACATTACTAACCCATTAGGCATCCATGTTAGGGCTAAAGTAAATATATAGACCAAAATTTAAAGTACCCATACCAGAGTGAAAACTAGGTTCTTACACCGTGAAATATGATACCCACCCAATTCTACACACTGATTGGTCATAAATAGTAGAATGGGTGCATTTTCAATGCCTTAAGATTTTCCCAATAATATAATATGGTTGGTGAGGTAGTGTAATGATACTAATTATCCATCCCTTTTTTATATATCCAAATATTAGTTTCTTGATTTCCTCGAATGCATCTCATGCCAACAAGATTTAGGGTATTTTTCCACACCAATCTCCCACTAGTACTAGTGACTAGATGACTTTGTGGAATTTCATAGTATACTTTATTATATACTATATATTATGAAAACATATCCAAAAATATTTTTATATATAATTTAAATACTTTTGGAATGATGTAATTTACTTCACCATGCATTACATCATTTGTAATAAATTGTGAAAACAACATCCAAAACACTTTTTGATTAACTCTAAAACACTTTTAGAGAATATATATATTTGAAAATGAATCCCCATTTATTCAACCATAATGTGTGGCCCAAAATTCATTTACATAAATGAAAACAAAAATGAATCATTGAATCCATAAATTCTATAAAAGATAAGACTCTAAAACATCCCCAATGCTACTCAAGATAAAATGGTATCTTGCTTGATCTCAATAAAACGTGTGTATCTCTATACTATTTTCCTCCATCCGCAAATCATGCTACAATAAATTATCATATGTTCATTTTTTTAAAATAAATAGAGTGACTATGGGACTTGTAGTAGGTCAATCCCATATAACCAACTCTTCTGTTAATGAATATCTGATTATATGCAGGCCTGGTGAATTAATACATCATTTCATTCACCTTTATGGATGATAAAATTGCATTCCGAATTTGAATATATAATCAAATATTATATATTATGTTTGTGTGACCGCACACATTCCAATTTATCTTAATCAAGGGACTATATGTCATACTCGTCATATGATATGAAAAAGGCCACCCTTATTTACCTCATACGAACTACCTAATCAGTAACATACACAACTATAATCAGATTATCTAAGCCACAAAGGATTTCATAAGAAAGGTATCAAAGTATAAAATTTATCATGTTTGTTATCTAACCACCCTTATGAAATGTAGAATCCTATATAATCCATGAATCTCTAGTACACCAAGGACCTAGTGTATAGAATTCTATATGGAATACCCAATGGGTTATCTGGTATAAAAAATAACTTTTTATTGCCCATTTCATTTTCCATATTGCATAAAATATTCATACTCAACTAAAAATTATGATCTCATCATATAAAATAATATATTATGAGGAATATATGTTAAGGATGACTCGAACTAATACTTTTAGATGTCAATTATCATCACATTCCATAATTTTTATATAAATATATATTTAAATATATAACCCACATCAAAGAATATTAAAGTAGGTATTTTATTTTATTTGATACATTTAATTTTACAAAAAAAAATTTAAGAATACTTAACAAAACCACTCATAAGGACCAGACTGTCAACTGAAATAAGATAAACTACCATATGAGCCTTATGTGCACAAGAGCCTCATCCTAGTTTGTGGGGACTCCTTAAGTGCATCCATGTGACCCGGGATCAAATACAGGTGGAAGAAAAATTTCTAGGGTTACTATAGCAGTACTGTAGCCGTAAATATAGTTGTATTGTAGGAGGCACTGTAGAAGAACTATAGCAGGTACTATTTGGCACTGTAGTAGCCGGGAATATACCTAGGTTTGGGTCTTCGGGCTACCGATTTGGTCCTCATGTCCATTAATGCCTTCGGGCCACCCAAACCTTCAGTCCAGTAAGTCCTTCGGGGAACCTCAAGGCCTTCAGGACACCGTAAAGACTTTGGGACACATGAAGGCCTTCGGACCATCTTAAGTTCAGATGAAAACCAGACAACCTAAAAAGAACAAGCTCCATAATGAGGATGGGTAAGGATAATTCACCATAGCAGAAGAAAAATGGATTGAAAGAATTAGAGGGTATGGAACCTGCCATCAGGACAAGCCTGTGCATGCACAAGAAAGCATAGTCGAACAGCCAAGCGATGGTGGAGAGATGATTTCACGATGAAGATGCTGGGGAGGAGCAGTTCCAAGTAGATAGACTGGGTTATATGTAATGTTTGAAGCCTAAGGGAAATCAATTCTTATAATGCCTATGGGACATGTAATACTTACACCTACGTGCATTTTAAGGGTTCCACCTCACCCCTGTAAAAGTGGATTATCAAAAACCAATAAAGAATGAAGGAATTTGGTCCATTAGAGGATATCAGCCTTAGGTTTATTATAATTTTTAGGGATATTGTAAAATTATTATATTTAAATGAAATTCCATCCATATATCTATGTTACCAATGGATTAAAAAATCACAAAAAAATAATTAGAGACATACCTATATGAAAAAATAATGTTTCAATAGTAGTGATATTGTGGAATCATATTCCAAATAATCAACTCCTTGAATATATCAAAACTCTTTAACTTTAGAGCACCAAATTTTATGATGTTAACTTTTAATGTGTACTTAGAACATTTATAAGTTTTACATAATCAGCATTGCAAGCCTTTTCCTTAAATTTTATCTTGAATAAAAATATATATATATTTTTAAATTTTTATTCACTATCACATATTAAACATATTTTGGATAAAGTGACATTCACTTTTTATTTTAACTAGAATTACTCTCTATAAAATAGTGATATTCATTTTCTCATGCCAATTAAATATAAGTCATTATAGTTATTCATAATATCATATCATAAAATCTTTAATAAATAAAGTGAAAGACACTGCAAATTTACACTAGTTTAATATTTTATCTATTAACCCAAAAATTATATAAGTCCATGTATTGTCCCATTAAAAGTAACACAAACATCTTAGTGTTGGGAACTAACACTTATATTATTTTAATAAGAATATTAATCAAATAAACTATAATTTTCAGATAATATAATGCATTCGTTGTGTTTAAGGATTTTTCTCTTGAAAATAAGACTAAATATTAAAATATTCGACTAATAGGTGGTGGGAACAAGTTCTCTCACATTTTAAAAAAAATATTGACAATAAATTTATACCTAATAAAAAAAATATCCTTATCTACTTTTAAAAAATGTTATATAATTATATGAATCCTAAATAAGGTGTATGAAATTAATAATCTGGTTTTTTCATAAAAACACTTTGAAAAAATTCTTTATCCTGTAAATGAAATAAGATTAAGATACACATCCAATTAAGAATTATTTAATATTTATAAATTCTATCACTTTCATTTTATTATGTAGAACCTCTTTAATTAATCATTTAATGTAAACTATAACATCTAATAATTATTTCCCACATTTTGAACTGTTATATATTTTTAAGACTTGTAAAACATGATTTGTATCACATACCCTTAAAAACCTAAGAATCAAATTCTATAACATTTATACATGATATTGAAATTTGATTGAGTTTCACAAACCCCTTCTATTATCTATATATTTCAATCATATAGAATCATTACTCCTTCCTAATTTTTTCTTTATGTTTCAATGTACACGATTGGATACTTTATCAATATTTGTTGAAATCAACCAAAATGACAGAACATTTCCATAGATAATTAAAAAATAAATCCCTTAACCCAAAAAAAGACACAAGAAAACTTCTAGTATCACAATGTTTTTAGCATACTCAATAATACTGAGCATGAATTAATATACCCAATCATGTTGATTATATTATTTTAAAATTCCTTAGGTCCCTTTTTATCTAATACCCATTAAACCTTTAGTGAATAATAATACACTTTATGAGAATATAGATTCACCTATTAAATAACTTCAACACCTTGTTAATTAAGAAGGTATAACTCTGACAATTAGAACTTTAACTTAATTATGAACTCTACTTTAACTTACCAGTCATTGATATTTTTTATGTTACAATTACCCTTTCGATGGATTAATATCATGTTATGTTTAATGATGATGATGGTGATTTTATCTTCAGCATCAAATTTTATCAGATAAGTATCATGTTTTATTATCGTTCAATAAGAACAATTGTTAAATGGTCTCTCATTAAAATTATAAACCCTTTCAAACCCATCATATCGGTTAATGATCCAAGATCCGTATTTCACCATTAATGACATAATTTGTTTCTATCAGAATAATATATGACTATGCATCATAGAAAACACATGTAAATCATATCATATGGGACTATTAGAAAATATATTGTATAAACTCTTTATCAAAATACATCAAATGGATAAAAAATATTTTATTAATTTGTATCTTAATAGTTAGGGTGTCATGGATAATTTTTACCCAAATAAAATTCCAACAATAGTGATTCTATTGGTTATGGTGACCTTATTTATTTCATACATTACACAAGATAATTCATGGGTACCTAATGGCTAGTGTTACTGATACTAAACGATTGAGATCTTGACAAATGATTCTTTAAATGGAATCTAATATTTAGTATTTTAATGGGGTTTTATCTTAACATCATGTCTCTTGTAATTACATTTTATATATGTATGTTTCTAATGATTTCATTTTGAAATCCTACTCCATCATTAAAATTAATATGTTTAAACCAAATTAATTTAATACTCTTTACACAACCCACAAATTGTATTACATACATAAAAAACCAAACATATTTAAAAATATCCAAATGTATCTTGGGGATAAAGTGTATAAACATTTAATTTATATTTTTATAATTATAAGATATATAAAATATTAACATTACTAAGCCCGAACCAAAAAATAGGAAATCCAAACCTTTCTAGAACAGGGTATAATCCTCTAGGCCCCAAGGAAGTTTGACCCAAATTCACTCTACCCGAGAACACATTACTAAACAGATAATACAATTCATTTTAACTTTAAAACCAACTATGGATAAACTACATTGAACAAATAAATTCAACATAATAACTACAATAACAAACTATGGTCAATTAAGATGAAAACTAAATATTATTTCAACATAATAAGCATTTAATGTTGGGATTGAAAATTTTATAAGAAGTTGTTTGATAACTTTAAACATAAGCATACACATAATCATAATATAAACAATTTACAGCTATAACTATAGTATATAATAACATTTAAATAAATGAACACATCACATATCTAAACATGTGATAATAATATATGAACAATTAAAAAATTAAATCTAACTATAAACACTTTATAAATTAGTTACACAATATGTACATTCCATAATACTTGAATATAAATAATTTATATTGATTTCATAATATCAAATTTTCTTATTATTTTTTTGAAATTTTATTTTATTAATATTATTTATTCCTTTCATCATATAAATGATCCAAATACTTCTTATGTGGTTTAAATAATTTCTTCAAAAAATAATATAATTTCAAAAATTAAAACTAATTATGAACGAAACCAAATTTAAAAATAAAGAAATTATTTTTTCTATTATTTTATTAACTTATTAACTTATTATAACAATATTTAATTATTAAATAAAAAATTTATTAAATTCAAAAGCAATTCCATATACTTATTTCCATTTTATTTTGTTATTAAATTTTTCTATTAATAAAAAATAAATTTTAAAAGTTTCATAGACATTTATATAATTAATTATAAAAATTTAATGACTAATTATTTATAAACGCTTTATAAATTAAAAAATTCCTCATAATACCATTTATTTGTATTCATACAAAATTTTTAAATAATAAATTCATTTTATAAATGAATATAAGAAAAAATAAATTGTTTTTCTACAATCATATTCTATGAATCATATTGTATTTCACACTATGACTGATGATGTGAAGTTTTTTATGTTATCAGTCTTACATTTCAAATAATATTGGTATCATAAACAAAAACATACCTTATACATTAGGTTTTCTAGGTGATTTACTTTGTGATAGACGTTTTATTGTAAAATAGAATATAACTTATACATATGGTTTTTCTTCAAACCTATCTTATAATATTATAGGATTCCGTATTAAGTATATTATAATCTATTTTTATATAGCTCCTCAAACCATTCATATTTTATGATATGTGGGAGTTATACGCTCAAATAATTTCAAAACTATGTGGTTAAAACTTATTATACCTTAATATATACTATATATTATATCATGATACAAAACACAGATATTTTTATAACATATCATGTTTTATGAGTAGTTATCGAAAGGGAATATTAGTGTGATAAACTCAATTTCCCTCAAGATTTCATCAATATATGAATATAAGAAAATATTATTTTAAATATGGGTTTCATAGGGGATCAAACAACACTTGTTTAACCAGTATAAGAAAATTGAAACCCAACCCATGATCTTCAAACATAGATAATATAAAATTTCAATAATAAGAAATGAAGAATATTGGTAATCTATATCATTCATTAATGGTCCATGGAAACATCAACATCTATATTTAAAAGAGTTTGATGAAGATCACAATGTTCTAGTTAAAGGATTTCCCACCTGCAGAGGTATCCATGTGTTAGAGAATCATTTAGTTCCTAAATAAAATTCTTCGCTATCCAAGTTGTGATAGTACACATTATGAAAATTAGAGAGAATATATGAGATATTTATTATTATATAATATGGTTAATGATTATGGTAGTTTCAAGCACATACCATTTTAGGGTAGTAAATTTTATATATCCGGAAGACAGCCCTTAAAACTGTCATATGTACTCATTTTTAATGATGCATCGACAAATTCGTTGATTAATTCAGGAATTTATTGAATAACCATATCATCTTCCTTGTATGTTTCATCCCATGAAACAATTATTTAAATGAAAACATTTTCTGGTAGAAATCTAAATTCTAACATGTTTAATGTTCAACTTCCAATGATGTTTGGACCAAGTAGAGAAGTTTGAGAAGAAACGAAAAAACATCTCTATTTGTAATTAGAGGAATTCATATTGACCATCATATTTAATCAATTGGACCCACAATGTTTAATGAGGTCCATCGTATTCCGAAGAATCTAAAATAAAAGGTTCATTAGATTCACTTTGAATATGGTATTAGAAGGTTGATCATATTGATGAATGTGTCTTGATGGAAGTAAATGGTCATCTGATTCACCCTGGATCTGCTATGAAATAAATGATCATATCAAAGTATTCAATACTAAGATAAAATAAATTTGATGATACTTTTCTGATCATAGAGTTCTCATATATCATAATTAAATTGTGAAACTTATGTTATAAGCCTGATGAAAGAAAGGGGAGTGAAAGAGATGTCGTCGACTTCATGTTGACTTATCAGAATTGGATAAAATAAAAGAAATACCTCCAATTGTAACCAGATTAATCAGAGTTGGATGGAAAGAGAAAAATTTTTGGAAATAATTTTCATCAATATTGTATTCGGGGAAATTGTATATTGAGAAATCATTTTAAGGATGGTCAGAAAAAAAAATCTACTAAAATAAAGGTGGAAAGTGTAGAATACGATTGTAATCATATTCAATAGGTGAAAGTCATGGGATCATTGGATTTGTAAAGGATAAGAAAGGATAATAAGTTTCTTAAGTGTAATCATATTCAAAATAGAAAAAATATACTAATCAAATTCAGGATACCATCGTATTCAGAGAAATAATTGTTTTAAAATTAAATTAAGGTGGTCAATCATGTAGTCAATGTAACACCCCGAGCTTCCACGATACGCCTCTCTTTCAATAATGCAATAGCTTGCATTGTACGCAACTTCGAGTTCTAAAACATCGCGACAAATCAAAGTGGCCGTTATGAATAGTAATAACCACTTTTTAAAATTATAGAAATTTTATATTTCAAAATGGACTTCATTTTTGTATTCCTAATATTGAAATTAACCCATGTTGAATTTTTTGTAATTTTCTGAGAACTTCAAAATTTTTATGAATAGTGAAAAATACTTAAAACAACTTTTTTAATAAAAATAATTCATAGTGATAAATTATACTATTGAGTGGTTTTAGAGTATAATTAGAATATATTTTTACCATTTTATCCAATGGTGGTCATTAGAATTAATTTAACATTGAAATTGGACATAAACAATTGCCAATCTTTTGATATAAATTGTTTCTTAAAAACACGCTATTTGTTGTGACAGCGGGAATTAATTATAAAATTAATTAATGCAACTAATATGTTTGGAATTTTGTAAAATAGACATCATTTTTCAATTCGGAATATCAATTATAGCTTAGGGTGAAATTTTGGCCTTATTCTGAAAAACTTCAATTTTTGATGAATAGTGAAACCACTAAGTGGTAGTTAAATAACTGATTTTTCGTTTAAATGAAATATTACAACTTCTGTGATTTGATTTTCAAAAATCCGACATACATGGTTGTCATTAAGAAGTAAAATGTGGTTCAATGGGATAAAAATAATTTTTTGGTGAATAGTAACTTATTAAGTTCTTAATCGCGATTAGTGGTAATTATGGTAGTTTAAGGTATAAATAATACTTTAATAATATTAAATGACCTAGAAACCTGTCCCAACCTCATTGGTTGTGTCATGGCCGACCAAGACAAGCCATGGCCTAACTTGGGGACCCCATGGATCCACTTTTGTTGGGAAATAACATAAATTACTTTTTATTTAATGTTAAAGTGAAAATGACACTAACATAAAGTGTTTTACTAAAACAATTTTTAAGTAGGGTTACACAAGTCCAAATTTTGATTATAAATAGTCATTGGAAAGATAAAAAGATTTCCTATATCATAGTATTTTTTTTATAATTTTTAGACATTAAATAAATTTAATTATTTATGACATAATAATGATGCAGCGATGACATCATTATTTGACGATTTAAATAAAATGGAAAGATAATATAAAATCTATGAACTACACATGGCCAAAACCAATTGGATGAGTGGATTTCGATGCCTTATCACCTTATCCACGAATTCTATCAATGTGGGACCTTTTAAAACCGAAACACATTTTCAAATAATGTAATGTTCCTTTACTTTCCAAAAGTGCCCCTCCTCTCCTCTTATAAAAGGCCCCCACCTCTACCTCATTTCACACACTCTTCAAGCCATTGGCTCGGCCAACCCCTGCCCATTTGCTCTCTCCACATCCCTCTCCTCATCCTAGAGGATTCCCTTTGGGCAGAATCCTTTCAAAGGAAGCCTTTAGGCTCAACTCAAAAGGAGTTACACTTTTTAAGGTAATTCATTCTCTCATGTTCTTTTGTTTTATTTTGCTTCTCCAACCCCCTAAACTCTTTTTATTTACTTCTTTTGTAACAACACCAGTATCTTAAATATACTAGGATGTTGTTATAAGATTTATTTGAGCTACACTTCCACACAACTACATCAAATGGTTAAAGAACATAAGGTTTCCGTGGATGGCGAAATTCTGCCTCCCGAAACGATGATTGTTCAACACTCATATAACACCTTCAAAGGTGGCCATTAAGATGTCACTATATTTATATATGATATATAATGTGTTTATGTTTTACTTATGCTTCTGTATTTATCATTTATGGCTTACTTTATGATTTCCATTATGGGTAAAACGCGATAATTTCATTTTAGGAAGTGCGGACTACCGCCCCCTCAAAGTGATTTGAATCGTTAATGCCATATGTGGGATGTATAAAGGATGGAGTAAATGGTATTATACACTATATTATACTGGAATTATATTATACATTTATATCATTATGATTTTAGTTCCATTAAATATGAAATTGAAATGAAAGTAGCGTTCATGCGTACGTACGGCTTACCGTCTCCATGAACGGTGCATTTCATTTCTTACCTCCAAATGTTACGTAATATTATAAATGAATGTATATACTGGATATATAAGATATATATAACATCTAAATCATGAATATAATTCTGGATATAATGGATATTTCACCACATAAACAACTTGTAATTATAAGAAGCGTATTGTTGACTCAAGTACCAAAGATCGACAAAACGACCGTTATTAACTTAAATAATTACATAATGTTCATATCATTGTAATAAGTGATATAATAAGGATAATGAAGTTGAAAATGGTTCTTAATAAGGTATATATTAACTCTAGTTTATTATTCAGGAGGTTAAAGAACAGTTGAGTCAAGTCAGACACGAGGTAAGGGAAATTCTTAACCCAATTTCTGTTCTTTGGGTTAATCTCCTACTTTCAAATTCTGTCATGATATTGTTATGTATTATCTTGTATTTGTACTTTCTTTATGTGTACTTATAGTTAATACACATAATAGATCTATTTTATTTATAAATGATCTTGTAAGGGAACTTCTTAACCCAACTTCCATTCTTTGGGTTAATCTCCTACTTTCAAATTATGTCATGATATTATATCCTATTTTTTTATTTTTACTTTCTTTATGTGTACCTATAGTGAATACACATAATAGATCTATTTTATTTTTAAAAATGATCTTTTTAAGGACTTCGTCTCTATCCCCTTTCATTGAGGCATATTTTGGCTTTATACACAACTTTCCTTTTATACGGTGTATAAAACCCTTTGACTTTTGCATTTATTCAAAAGGAATCTTTTTTATACGAAGAGTTTTACTAAACGTCAAAAGGGAATGTTTTTCTTTCCGTACTTATGCGGCGACAACGACTTCTCCGCCGCCGTGACCATTATTTGAGATCCGGCTTCCTCTTCAAGCCATCATTTTTTTTAATGAAAAATAAATACAAAGTTTTAACTCTCTTTTATTTTGGTATTGAAAATGGTTTTGAAAGCATTTTTATTATATCAATGTGTTGTATTTATATCTTGTGATTGAAATGTGGAAATGTTATGTTTCCTTTATGCCTGTTTTATGAGATACGATTATGTTATGGTTTATGATATGTTTAAACCTATTCATATGAGGAATGCATTGGACTTAATAAGTGACGGGTGGAGCCCGCTATAGCTCCTCGATGCATCGGCAGGTCTCATGAGACAAACTAGTGTCTTGGCACGAGGCCTTGACAAAATCTTATTTGTGGTCTTGGCACGAGGCCTTGACTACGTGGTTATGATAGTCTGGCATTATGCATTCCATCATTATGAAAGTGGTTATTGATATTGCATGTGATTATTCGACCAGTAGAATATCCATGTGAAGAAGAGAATGGCATTATCTCATTTTACTTTTGCCATATTATGTTGAAGTTCATGTTTAAAAGGCTTTTGTTTTAGTTATACATTGCCTTAAATGTTAATGTTTATTTATGAAAGCTTCCGCATTATTGTTATCCTTACTGAGCATCTGAGCTCACCCCTTTCAATGTTTTAATATTTTCCAGGATGTGAAGAAGTATTTTATGAATGACCTGCAGGGATAGTCGGAAGAGGATATGAGTGTGGACTATGGAGACTTTGTTATTGTAGTTTTTCACTTTTTGATGTAATGAAAGACTTATGAATGTATCTAGTGTTTCCAAGGCTACTAAACTAATCGGTCTTTCGAGACTTGATCCTTTGTGATCATGCCAATGTTACGAAGTAATGCACCGACTCTGGGTAGCTGGGGTCGGGGCGTTACAGTTGGTATCAGAGGCAGTTTAGTACTAACCTTGGAAGCTAGATTTAGATAAACTCTGATTAGAGCACATAGCCCAAAGATAGACTTTGAGGATTAGTATAGAAGAACTTCCTAGAATTTTGGTATTATAGAGATGTTATGAGTTTTCCGAGCAATACATCCCTGTCTGGATACGAGCAGGTAGAGGCGGCTCTGGCACAGATGTACCTAGGGGTAAAACCCGAAAACACCGCTTTGAGCTAGACTCGAACGGGAACTGGTGCACGACAACGGGCCTTGCTGCACTCTTGGTTACGACACTCCCGGGGGATATGCTTAGGATAATTCTCATTTTCTTTACAAACCACTATGAAGGGTTATGAGTACATACTTCCTCAAAGAAAACATTTCTTTTTATGATTATGGATTATATCCATAAATAGTTCAATTTATGTAAAGTGTTTTACAAGTATGGAATTATGTATTTTGATTCATAAACTAACCTAGTTTATGCCGTTGTATAGAAATGGCGCCCAGTAGAAGGAATGTGAACTCCAGCGGTACGTATGATCCAAAGAGTAAGAAGGATAGTATCTTTCACGGTATTAAGCCAACATTTCGAAGGGAAATAGTATCCCATGTGTTCTCAACATATGAAGAAATAGTATCATGTGTTAATAGGATAAGTAAAGAATTCTCTGAGTCCTATGGCTTTGAAGCGAAGCAAGAGATGAAAGGGATGGAAGAGAGAATGATGGATAAAGGGATGAGGGGAAAGAAGAATTTTCCAATATGTGGTAATTGTGGGAAGAAACATCATGGAACTTGCCTAAAGGGAATGGGAGTTTGTTATAAGTGTAGAGAAAAAGGACACAAAGTGCGTGACTGCAAGGGTAAGAAAATGGTTTCAAATGTACAATGCTTCTTCTGCAAGGATTGGGGACACTACGCAAACCAATGTCCAAATCATCAGAGCATGCCCCAAATGATGTTATTGGATAATAATCAAGTTATGATACTACCACAGATGAGGAGTAATGATTAGAGTTCTTATGTTGTTATTAAAGATTTTTTTTAATTTGAGTGTTGTATCAATGATGTACTGGTTATAATAATTATGGAGTATATAAGGATTGTACTGCAGTACTATTTCATCAAGGACTTGAGATTGTGTGGAACCAAGAAAAGTGACTCCACAGTAGGTTAAATTTTTGGAAAATATATGGTTGAGAGAAAGATAAACCATAATATGGTTTTGATACTGAGATTGTGATTTTGGAATAAGACGTGATTGATTTGGATAAATTATATTGGATATACTTAACTTCCTTGAAACTGATTGATGTTTTGTATACATTTTTGGATAGAAGGAGTATATCTAGTATTCTATAAGGAATAAGGGATCATGGTAATTCAGTATGTTTAAAAAGAATACATGATGAAGGTGCTCACATGTTGTTACGTGGGATAAAGGATCTTCATTATGTTTACCTTCCTTATAAAATTTGGACTGTGAGTTGGACAGATGTATTTTGGATAACTATTAAGGTTGGAATGGATTAAGTTGAACCATGGATAGTATTGTTTAAGGTTAAAAAATTTATGAAGATTATTTTTGGAATATTATGATACTATAGTTTTAGGAAAAGGACAACCTGCAGGGTGGGGCATAACCCGTCGCGTCGGACAAAGCTGCAGGAATCGAACCCACAATCATAGTGCGACAGGCCTTTATTTCCTACCACTAGCCTACAGGAAGTCCCCGGTTATTACAAAATAATTTTACTAATCTAAATGGTATGTGTTAACATTTGGAACCTTATACAATTAGGATAAGTATAATATTTTTGAGTTCTATTATCTTTTGAGTGAAAGATGAGTTGAAGGTTGAAACTCTAATGTCAAACACATATATATATATATATACCTATCTCTTATTCAATGAATAAATTAATTCTTAAACTTTAGTAAAGGGATATTAAAACAAAAAAAAATGTGTTATCCTAATAACTTATGTTTTGTTGAACTGATGATATTTTAAATCAACATAGATTGAAGGCTTTGAGGCCCTCAATTTGACAGTTGATTGTGATTGATGACCTCAATCAATCCCTACAAATATTTACGTTTTTCCTCAAATTATATGTCTCTAATTGCCACCAATGTTCTCCTTATCGAGATCATGATTTGGTGGTGACTTTCTTATTTCCATTTCCCTCTTATTAAGACTAAATTCTATTAACCTTATTTCCGATGTGGGTTTTCCACAAAGGTATTTTCTATTTTCACCCTCTTATATCAAATTGCGAGGACGCAATTTATTGAAGGAGGGGAGAATGTAACACCCCGAGCTTCCACGATACGCCTCTCTTTCAATAATGCAATAGCTTGCATTGTACGCAACTTCGAGTTCTAAAACATCGCGACAAATCAAAGTGGCCGTTATGAATAGTAATAACCACTTTTTAAAATTATAGAAATTTTATATTTCAAAATGGACTTCATTTTTGTATTCCTAATATTGAAATTAACCCATGTTGAATTTTTTGTAATTTTCTGAGAACTTCAAAATTTTTATGAATAGTGAAAATTACTTAAAACAACTTTTTTAATCAAAATAATTCATAGTGATAAATTATACTATTGAGTGGTTTTAGAGTATAATTAGAATATATTTTTACCATTTTATCCAATGGTGGTCATTAGAATTAATTTAACATTGAAATTGGACATAAACAATTGCCAATCTTTTGATATAAATTGTTTCTTAAAAACACGCTATTTGTTGTGACAGCGGGAATTAATTATAAAATTAATTAATGCAACTAATATGTTTGGAATTTTGTAAAATAGACATCATTTTTCAATTCGGAATATCAATTATAGCTTAGGGTGAAATTTTGGCCTTATTCTGAAAAACTTCAATTTTTGATGAATAGTGAAACCACTAAGTGGTAGTTAAATAACTGATTTTTCGTTTAAATGAAATATTACAACTTCTGTGATTTGATTTTCAAAAATCCGACATACATGGTTGTCATTAAGAAGTAAAATGTGGTTCAATGGGATAAAAATAATTTTTTGGTGAATAGTAACTTATTAAGTTCTTAATCGCGATTAGTGTTAGTTAGGGTAGTTTAAGGTATAAATAATACTTTAATAATATTAAATGACCTAGACACATGTCCCAACCTCATTGGTTGTGTCATGGCCGACCAAGACAAGCCATGGCCTAACTTGGGGACCCCATGGATCCACTTTTGTTGGGAAATAACATAAATTACTTTTTATTTAATGTTAAAGTGAAAATGACACTAACATAAAGTGTTTTACTAAAACAATTTTTAAGTAGGGTTACACAAGTCCAAATTTTGATTATAAATAGTCATTGGAAAGATAAAACGATTTCCTATATCATAGTATTTTTTTTATAATTTTTAGACATTAAATAAATTTAATTATTTATGACATAATAATGATGCAGCGATGACATCATTATTTGACGATTTAAATAAAATGGAAAGATAATATAAAATCTATGAACTACACATGGACAAAACCAATTGGATGAGTGGATTTCGATGCCTTATCACCTTATCCACGAATTCTATCAATGTGGGACCTTTTAAAACCGAAACACATTTTCAAATAATGTAATGTTCCTTTACTTTCCAAAAGTGCCCCTCCTCTCCTCTTATAAAAGGCCCCCACCTCTACCTCATTTCACACACTCTTCAAGCCATTGGCTCGGCCAACCCCTGCCCATTTGCTCTCTCCACATCCCTCTCCTCATCCTAGAGGATTCCCTTTGGGCAGAATCCTTTCAAAGGAAGCCTTTAGGCTCAACTCAAAAGGAGTTACACTTTTTAAGGTAATTCATTCTCTCATGTTCTTTTGTTTTATTTTGCTTCTCCAACCCCCTAAACTCTTTTTATTTACTTCTTTTGTAACAACACCAGTATCTTAAATATACTAGGATGTTGTTATAAGATTTATTTGAGCTACACTTCCACACAACTACATCAAATGGTTAAAGAACATAAGGTTTCCGTGGATGGCGAAATTCTGCCTCCCGAAACGATGATTGTTCAACACTCATATAACACCTTCAAAGGTGTCCATTAAGATGTCACTATATTTATATATGATATATAATGTGTTTATGTTTTACTTATGCTTCTGTATTTATCATTTATGGCTTACTTTATGATTTCCATTATGGGTAAAACGCGATAATTTCATTTTAGGAAGTGCGGACTACCGCCCCCTCAAAGTGATTTGAATCGTTAATGCCATATGTGGGATGTATAAAGGATGGAGTAAATGGTATTATACACTATATTATACTGGAATTATATTATACATTTATATCATTATGATTTTAGTTCCATTAAATATGAAATTGAAATGAAAGTAGCGTTCATGCGTACGTACGGCTTACCGTCTCCATGAACGGTGCATTTCATTTCTTACCTCCAAATGTTACGTAATATTATAAATGAATGTATATACTGGATATATAAGATATATATAACATCTAAATCATGAATATAATTCTGGATATAATGGATATTTCACCACATAAACAACTTGTAATTATAAGAAGCGTATTGTTGACTCAAGTACCAAAGATCGACAAAACGACCGTTATTAACTTAAATAATTACATAATGTTCATATCATTGTAATAAGTGATATAATAAGGATAATGAAGTTGAAAATGGTTCTTAATAAGGTATATATTAACTCTAGTTTATTATTCAGGAGGTTAAAGAACAGTTGAGTCAAGTCAGACACGAGGTAAGGGAAATTCTTAACCCAATTTCTGTTCTTTGGGTTAATCTCCTACTTTCAAATTCTGTCATGATATTGTTATGTATTATCTTGTATTTGTACTTTCTTTATGTGTACTTATAGTTAATACACATAATAGATCTATTTTATTTATAAATGATCTTGTAAGGGAACTTCTTAACCCAACTTCCATTCTTTGGGTTAATCTCCTACTTTCAAATTATGTCATGATATTATATCCTATTTTTTTATTTTTACTTTCTTTATGTGTACCTATAGTGAATACACATAATAGATCTATTTTATTTTTAAAAATGATCTTTTTAAGGACTTCGTCTCTATCCCCTTTCATTGAGGCATATTTTGGCTTTATACACAACTTTCCTTTTATACGGTGTATAAAACCCTTTGACTTTTGCATTTATTCAAAAGGAATCTTTTTTATACGAAGAGTTTTACTAAACGTCAAAAGGGAATGTTTTTCTTTCCGTACTTATGCGGCGACAACGACTTCTCCGCCGCCGTGACCATTATTTGAGATCCGGCTTCCTCTTCAAGCCATCATTTTTTTTAATGAAAAATAAATACAAAGTTTTAACTCTCTTTTATTTTGGTATTGAAAATGGTTTTGAAAGCATTTTTATTATATCAATGTGTTGTATTTATATCTTGTGATTGAAATGTGGAAATGTTATGTTTCCTTTATGCCTGTTTTATGAGATACGATTATGTTATGGTTTATGATATGTTTAAACCTATTCATATGAGGAATGCATTGGACTTAATAAGTGACGGGTGGAGCCCGCTATAGCTCCTCGATGCATCGGCAGGTCTCATGAGACAAACTAGTGTCTTGGCACGAGGCCTTGACAAAATCTTATTTGTGGTCTTGGCACGAGGCCTTGACTACGTGGTTATGATAGTCTGGCATTATGCATTCCATCATTATGAAAGTGGTTATTGATATTGCATGTGATTATTCGACCAGTAGAATATCCATGTGAAGAAGAGAATGGCATTATCTCATTTTACTTTTGCCATATTATGTTGAAGTTCATGTTTAAAAGGCTTTTGTTTTAGTTATACATTGCCTTAAATGTTAATGTTTATTTATGAAAGCTTCCGCATTATTGTTATCCTTACTGAGCATCTGAGCTCACCCCTTTCAATGTTTTAATATTTTCCAGGATGTGAAGAAGTATTTTATGAATGACCTGTAGGGATAGTCGGAAGAGGATATGAGTGTGGACTATGGAGACTTTGTTATTGTAGTTTTTCACTTTTTGATGTAATGAAAGACTTATGAATGTATCTAGTGTTTCCAAGGCTACTAAACTAATCGGTCTTTCGAGACTTGATCCTTTGTGATCATGCCAATGTTACGAAGTAATGCACCGACTCTGGGTAGCTGGGGTCGGGGCGTTACAGTCAACCATTTAGGGGTTGGATATTTTTTTTTAATTTTCATGAAGGGTTGAACTGGTTTAAGACAATAGTTGAAGAATATTGTGGAATGGGTTGTCTAGGGCGATCTTGAAACTTATAGAATAATAGTAATTAGCAGAGATCATCATATTCCGCAATCATAATGGAGAAACAAAATCGGATTGAGAAAATAAGATTTAGACATCTGATTCAGATAGGAGAAGGAAGAGATGAAATTGAAATAATATTTAATAAGGATCAAGAATATTTTAGAGGAGGTGATAAGGTCAATATTCACCCTAAATTTTAGAAAACATAAAAGTTTGGGAAATTGGGGTGAGAAAAAAAATTTGGAGATTCCTACCAAAACCACTCATCGGTCACCTATGAAAACGTTTTTTGATATTTATCTAATGGATTTAATTTTCAAAAAATAGATTTAATTATTAACCTTCTAGGGAGAGAAAAAAAATTAATGTTTTTCCTTTGTTGAATAATTTTTAATGAAAGAAGTGAAAGGATAAGAGGAAAGATAGTAATTTTTTATTCAAATGATCATCGTATTCAATTATTATCATATTCATAATTATAGTATTTGACTTGTTAAACATATTTATTTGATCACTATATTGGGTTGGATAATAAAATTGGGGATTTATGTATTGGTATTTCCATTTTGGGGAATGAATTGTTCTAAATTGTCTTGATCACATTCTGGAAGAGATACATCTATCATATTGGGAAATAGGATTTTATGATCATAATGGGAAGATCGAAGTGGGAAATTGGATATGTAGAATCGAAGTATTCCAATCAGTCAAGGAAATCAGACATGAATTATAAATTAAAATTCATCTATGTCACCAAAATATTGTCTTCCCCTATTTGTTCTAAGAGGGTGCACACACACTAATGGAATTGTTCAAATTGTGGTAATCTAATGTAATGGTATATCATACTCATTGTATTCCAAGTATTTTTTTCTATTGGATTGTGTGGTATTGGATAATTTACATACCATACCACGGATATAGATATTCTTATTTAATAGTGAACCTTGTAAATACTTTTTCCCCTATAGATGTGTGTATGAATTGTTTTTAGCAATGAATGGAATATTTAATAAGAGGTGAAGCTTAATTTAATTTTAAGGAAACATAAAAGAAAAAAGTATCATTATTTCACCCCCTTCCCATCTAAGTGATAAAATTATCCTGACTAGGCACTTTCAGCTAGTATCAAAGAGTATGTACCCTTCACTTATTCTTTTCTGATTGCTAATTTGAATTGGGTGAGCTTAAATTTTTTCTAGTTTTTTATGGAAAAAATTTACATATATGGAAAGATATAATGTTTCTCTATCCTATTTCTATTGGATATTATGTTCTTGAAGATGCAATGGATGGTTTATCCTCTTAACAGTTATAAAACTCCTCTTACATATGTTGGAAAGAAGAATATTGAGAATGATAGAAGTGCTGAGAATGTTATATTATCATCACTTTTTTAAAGTGAATTATTAAGAGTAAAAGTTGTCTCCATAGACGAAGTTATATCAGATAAATTAAAAAAACATATACAATTGAAATACAAAATTAAAGAAGAAAAATCATAAAATCTGTATATTGAAGAATGAAGACTTGAATATGGGTCATTATAAATCTTTTGGGGAATTATTCACCAGTGTAAATGACATGGCTAGTACTACCATATTTCTTGGTGAACAGTTATATGATTCCACAGTTCTAGAAAATATATTTAGAATCC
The DNA here is from genome assembly GCA_963277665.1 of Viscum album. NCBI lineage: Eukaryota > Viridiplantae > Streptophyta > Magnoliopsida > Santalales > Viscaceae > Viscum > Viscum album. Next base: position 104,773,221 of record OY728156.1, read on the forward strand.
GTCCCCAAAATTTTGATGCAAAGTTTTCTTCATTTGAAGATAGAGATCTTAAAACATTATATCGTGATTATTGTCATCGAACTCTCATCACTTATGAAATGAGAAGAGATAATTATATGAAAATAAAATAAAATTTTATAGAAAATATCTTTAATGTATGAAAAGAAATAAAATTAAAAGAAGATTATTATTTAAAATGATGTTGGTGATTCTATCTCTAAAAATGTGGCATGTAAAAATCTTGATGACATTGAATCATTGTTTTCTAAAAATGATAAAAGATGTACGGGTAAATATAAAGGGAATATTCTTGTGAAATGTGTTGAATATAGAGGTTTTTGTCACTTTGAGGCTAATTGACCTTGAAGAAAGAAATAATATGATATTGATAAAGAATAAATAAATACAAGAATATCATAGAAGAAAAAAAGAGAAAAACGATAATTGAATTACATAGGGAAAGAAAGAAAATTATTGAAATAAAAAAGAATAATTTTATTATCAAAAGTTAAATAAGAAGAAGGTATTGATGATGGATCTGAAAAATCAGTTGAGTACGGTATGGAAATAAAATTATTGCAATAGTAAATGAGGAAAAATTTGGAAGCAGTAGTACTAAAGAAGAATAAACTCAACTTGAACATCATTTGAATGAATAGTATAAATTTTTTTGATAAATATTAGAATGATTGAAAAGAAAAAAAATATGGAAGTTGAATGTTTCTACACAAGAAATAAAGAATTTTTTTTAGATGAGAAAGAATTTCTAGTAAAATAGTTGTATGATTTGAAGAAATCACTGGAAGATATAAAGAATCATAATGAGGATCTAGAGGTGAAGATGAAGTAAAAATTAGAAGAGTTGGAAATTTCTAAACAAAAACTATTAAATGATTAACAAATAAATACAAGTTTCTAAAACTCTATCTCTGATGTTGGGAAAAGTTCTCAAAAGAAGAAACCAAAGAATAATCAACAAAATATATCATTAATGATTGAAAACAATGTCGAAATTATTTCCAAAACGAAGAAAATAAAAAAAGACTCTAATTAACGATATATGTCTTTGTGTTTAAAAAAATAAATAAAAGAAGGTGATAGAAAAACATAATATCAAATTCATCCATTATGAATATTTATAGGAAAATAATGATTTTATGGTTATTGCTGGAATTGTGGTGGATTCATACATATGGAAAATATGTGTTGTTTTGTCGAACAACATTACTATTATTACTTAAGTTATGAAAGGAAGAGTTTGAGGGGGAGTCAATTCTGTCAAAATAAGAATCCTTAGAAGGTTGTTTTGACTAAAATTCAGAAAAGTGGAGTAAAAATTGAAAACAGGCTCCAACCTTTGGAAACTATTTGTGAAAGATGTTAAAAACCTGGACACCATGAAAAAGGATGTCTTTTTTTGGTGACTGAGATAAAAAATATTCTTAACAATTCTATGAATTCAATGACTAAGAAATATAATGAACAGGATAGGGCTCTTGATATTGAAACTAATTTAAAAGTTACAAAGGGATAACAATCTTGGATTCTTGATTGTGGGTGTTCTTCTAATATTACCTGAGATTTAAAAATTATGAATAATCTGAACCCTTTTAAATAAGGTGTAGTGATATTTGGAAATGATGAATCCCTAAGAATCAATGATGTTGGGTCAGCCATCATTTGTAAAGAAAATTTGAAATCCAAGATATATTTGTATATTGATTGGTTAAAACACATTTTTTCATGTGTTTCATAATTGTGTGATAAAGTTAATAATATTATATTCATAAAATATGGGTTTATTTATGAAAAAGGATGATGATGGAAATATTGTTACAAAAGTCCAATGTATAAAAGGAAATGAGTTTCATATTGGTGAAATAAAAACTCTTATTACATGAGAATGGAGGAATAAAATGGATTGGGGCATAAAAGGTTGGGACAAAAGTGTCAAAGAAACATGGAAAAGTTTTCATAAAGAGAAAGTTTCTAATACATTCAATATGTCCCAAGAAGAATAGATTGGTCTTTCACTATTTGTTTAAAAAGAAATATTTTGAACTTAATGCATAAAAGTGTTGATATTTGGACAAGACAACCCCAAAATATAATACATTTTTATATCTGTGATCCAAAGAGAAAACAATAAAAAATGTATGAAAGTAATTCATTACTTTAATTTATGATTTTACTATTATTAATTTTTTTATGTATATGATATATAAATTAGATTCTTTTAAAATGTTTAAGAGTTTCAGAAGGAAAGATGAGAAGGAAGTATTCTATGAATAAGTGGAAAACTGTTAATTGTGGTGAATATAGAAGTGAGAAATTTCAAAGTTATAAAGAGAAGAATGGAATTAATCTTGAGTATAGTTCCCCATAAAAACCTCAAAAAATATTCTTATAGAAATAATGAATAAAATATTGGTGTAAATTGTATGTACTACGCAACTTGAACATGGTATCTCTCATTACTTTTGGGGGAAAGAAATTAGTATTTCCATTTATATACAGAACTTTTGTTTCCATAGGACTCATTCATATATGACTCCATGTGAAGTTATAATGGTAGAAATCCAATTTTAAAAATCATTATAGTTTATTGGATTCCATGTATTATAAATAACAATGGTTGAAAATATGGAATGTTTGAGAAGAAAGGTGAAGATGGAATATTTCTTTGGCTATGCACTAGAAGGAAGAAGATATAAATTCTTCAAAAATGAAACCAAAAATAATTTTTGACTCTATTGATGTGAAACTAATTGAAAAAGGTGAGATAGATAAACATAATCATGTAAAAACGGAAGTAAAAAAAGATAAGAAAAATAATTTTGATATGTAAATAAACAACTATAATCCTACTCCAGAAGAAGAATTAGACTGATCTATTTCCTGTGATGAAAAAGATATTCAAAATCTCATCATAGGCTGAGGAAGAAAGTGGAAGCTCAAAATATCATAGGGTATCAACATCATAAGGTTAAAAAAATAAGAACAAAAAACTCTATTGAACATACTTATTTTTATTAAAAAGTTTATCTAAACGATGTGAAAAAAGATTTAGACTATTGGGAATGATTTCAGACCATGAATGAAGAATTGGATTTGATTAAAAAGAATGATACATAGGAACTCATAACCAAGATATAGAATAAAAACATCATTGGTAAAAAGATTGTTCTTCCTGAATAAGTTGAATGAATAAGGTGAAATGATAAAAAATAAGGCCATATTGGTTTTCAAAGGGTATTCACAAATATAAGGCATTTATTTGGATGTAGCCTTTTCTCTGGTGGAAATAGTAGATACAATAATAATCTTTCTTGTTATTCATGCACAATGAGGATACAAGATCTTTAAAATGGATGTTAAATATTCATTTTTAAATATTGATCTTGCTGAGGATGTTTTTATTGAACAACCTTGGGGATTTTTTTTGGGAAAGATGAATGTTTTTTGTGCATCTTGAAAAAGGATTTTTATGGACAATGAAATATATAAGGGCACGGTATTCCAAATTGAATACATTCTTAAAGAATATGAATTTCAAGAAAGGAAGAGTTGATATATATCTTGACATTTGAGACTGTCAGAATTATTCCCTGATTTCAATTATTTAAATTGATGACATTGTCATTGTTGGAAATAATAAAAAATGTTTTGAAAGATTTTATGGAGAGAAAAAAAGGTATTTGAAATATTATTTTTGAGGGAAATGAAATACTTTCTTAGATTAAAAATCCTAAAAAAAGATAAATACATTTTTATTTATCAAGAAACAAATGATAAGGAACTTATTAATAGTTTTGTCATGGAAAATTCAAAACCTATTTCCATATATATTTTTGTGTGTAAAAAGTTTTTCAAAGATAGAGAATGAAAAGAAGTTTTTTGGAAAAAATAACAAAATCCGATTGGATGTTTTTTTCATTTCAATTCCTTAAGATCTGACATTGTTTATGTTGTTACAATATATGAATTTTCACAGAGTGCTCCAAAATAATAATATTTACTTACTGCATAAATAATACTAAGATACATCAAAAGAACAAAAAAATCATAATCAGGTATGGAATCATAGATAATATTGAAATGTTTTGGTATTCATATGGTTATTGGGAAAAAATGATGATGATATAGTATTCACATCTGGTAGATTATTACTTCTAGGATTTAATTGTCTTATTTAGAATAAAATAAAATAGAATATAGTAACTCTCAATACGGATGAAGCTGATTATGTTGCTACAACTCAAGCCACTACTCAACTTATGTGGATAAAAACCCAATTTGAAGACTTACATGTTGAAGTGAAGTTATACTTTCTCTTGGGATATGATATAAAAAGTATAATTAATCTCACTAGGAATACAATTCAACATTTTTCTTCGAAACATATTGATATCAAATATCTTTTCATCAAATAGCGTTTGGATAATAATTAATTGAAGCTATAATATGTTCCAACATCGGAGCATGTTGCTAAAATTTTCAAAAAACCTTTACGGAAGTAATTATTCTCTAAATTAAGGATAAACATTTAAGTCCAAATTATTTATTATCAAGGTTTATCTATGGGTTTATTTCCCCTCTCTCGTCTTACATTTTTATAGTGTTGTCAAGGGGGAGACTAAATTGTTTCATATATGTATTCCAATGCATGTAAAAAAGTTGGTGTTATAGGTAAGCAATGAATTAAGCATTATAATTTTGTGAACTATTCTAACTTTTTGTTGGAGTATTTGTAGGAAAAAATTGTTTTGTTTTCCATTAATGAGAAGAATATGAGGAAGAAGTTATATAAGTTTTTCTTAATCACAACTATTAGACAACCTGGTTTTTCTATCAATGATTCTTGTTTCCTATAATGAGTTAGATCATGTAGTCTTATAATTATTGATGAGTAATCCATAGTCTGAGGATAAAAAATTTGTTGATTTAAGAATCTTGGTTGAAAATAAAATCCAAAGGGAAATAATTTCATGACCAAGTTGGCCAAGATGAAGGAGGAAGGAGATTATATTGTTTTTGTTGTCAAAGAAGCTTAAGATCTTTCAGAGAAGTTTGAGAAGAAAAGAGAAATCACCTTACATTGTATTTGGATGAATTTAGATTGACCATAGGATTTAAATAATCAAACCCACAATGTTTAAGGAGGTCTATCATATTTGGGAGAAGTTGAAATAAAAGGTTCATCAAATTCACACTGGATCTAGAATGAGAAGGTCGATCGTATTAATGAATGTATCTTTCTGGGAGTAAATGTCCATCGGATTCACCATATATTCAGTATTAAAGAATTTATCATATCAAATTATATATGACTATGATAAAATAAATGTGATGATAATTTTTTAATCTTGGAATTCTCATATATCACAATTATATTTTGAAACATGAGGTGCAATATTGATGAAATAAATCAGAGTGAAATAGATTATTTTGATTTCCTTTTTATTGATCGGATCTGGATGAAAGAAATAAATACTACCAATTTTTTCTAGATTAATTAGAGTTGCATGAAAAGAGAAAAAAGTTTTGGGAATCATATATCATGATCGTATTTGGGGAAATTGTATTCTAAGTGGAAAGAATAAGGCTTATAAAAGAATTTCAGGCACTATATCATTCGATCATCATATTCAGTAGGTTAAATTCATTGGATCATAGGATTCATAAAGTTTGATAAAGGAAAAAATGATTCTCAAGCCTCATATCATTAAGAAGAGAATGAATTTTCTAATCAGATTCAAGATTCCATAGTTTTCAGAGAGAAAATTATTTAGAAAAGAAACAAATGTGATAAAAAATGTAGTCAACCATTTTGGGGATCTAATTACTTTGTTTAATTTTTAAAAAGGTTTAAAAAGGGTCAAGAGAATAGTTGAATAATATTGATTAATGTGTTATGGAGGGGGATACTGAAACCTATAGAATACTTGAAATTAGAAAAATAAATCATATTGAACAAATGGAAATGAGAAAAAAATTATATTGAGAAAATAATTTACTGAAATTGGATCCACATTGGTAAAGGAAGAGATGAATTTTATATAAGATTTGAGAAGGATTAAGAAGATTTTAGAAGAGTTAATGAGGTAAATATTCACCCTAAAATTTAAGAAACAAGAAAATTCGGGAAATTTGGGTGAGGAAGAAGGTTTTGGAGATTCCCACCAAAGACTCCCATGGGTCACCTATAAATGGTTAAAAGTACTTTGTAATTTATCTGATGGATGTACTATTCACTAAAGACATAGAATATTGGAATTTTTAGTGAGAAAAATATGTTTTTGTATTGGGCCTTTTTTGAATAAGTTTCAATGAAATAAGTCAAAGGAGAAGAGACAATATCACAACGTTGTATTTAGTTGCTCATCGTATTCAATGATTATCATATTCAGTTGATTACCATATTTGGATTGTCAATTATAATTCGAGAATCACTATAACAGGAACTATAGCAGGAAATTTAGGAGGCATTGTAGCAGGTACTGTATTTGGCACAATAGTTGGTAATGTTTCGTGCTATCACAGCCGGAACTATTCACCTTGGGCCACCGGTTTGGGCTTGGAGTCTTTAAGGCCTTTGAGCCACCCATGACTTCGGGTCAGTAAGGATTCTGGGCCTCCTCATGGCCTTTGGGCCACCTGAAGGCCTTTAGGGCCACCTGATATGGAGTTTCATAAATAGATTCTACAAGGAACTGCTCGAGAGGAGTAAAGAGGAGGTCCCATTCACCAGAGTAGGGCTAAACAAACATGGAAGAATGAGAGGGTATGGAATTTTTCATCGGTACTACAACTATAAACCTCTACACATGGACATGCTAGTTGAACACCCATGCTAAGTTGTAGAGCTGATCAAGATGCAGAAGCTGGGGAGAGGCAGTTTCAAATAGTCATAGTCTGTATGATTTCATTAAGACCTACGAGTCCTGTAATGTCTCCAATCATATGGTCAATGTAATATCTAAGACTATGGGCCTTGTAAGGGTTCCCCCTCATCCCTTGAAATGGGGTAATCCAAAAATCAATAAAAAAGAATGCCTTCAGGACATTAAGTCTATGTATCGTGTAGAATAATTAGATCTTGGATTTCCATATTGGGGTTTACGAACTGAGAAAGTAAGTGTTCTGAATTATCTTGATCATATTATAACAGATATACATATACCATATTGAGAAATTGGATTTGAAGATCTTATTGGGCTGATTGGATTGGGAAATTGGATTTTCAGAATTGAAGTATGTCGATCGGACTGGGAAATCATTCTAAAATTATATATTAAAATTCCTAGAATTTCTTACCAACTACTTGATAAGAGATTGAATAATTTTTTTCAGATGTAATACATTTGTGGAAATTGAAAACAAGAACATGTAACATGAATTATTACACAAATAATGTCTTACCCAACTTTTTCTAAGTGGGTGCACAAGCATAACTGTAATTGTTTACATAGAGATACATGAGTGTAAGGTTCTATCCAACTCATTGTAATCCAAGGATTTTTTTAGTCGATTGTGTGGTTTTTGATCATTTCCATACTATACCAATGACATAACTATTCTTATTTAAATGTAAACCTTGTAAATGCTTTTATTCTTCAGGATGTTGGTTTGAATTATTTTCAATAGGGAAAATAATCATTAATTGGAGGTGAAGGTTGTTTCAATTTCAAGGAAACAGAAAAGAAAAAACAATAATTGATTCACCCATACACCTCTCAACGATAAAAATAACCTAACTAAGAACTTTTAATTGAGTCATATAATTTTCAAATTAGTTTTAACATGCAATTTAATCCAACACATGGCATTGGGTTGCATAGGGAATGGCCTAGTTTATCCAGACCCTGAATTATGGTACCCTATGAATCATACACTATGATCTCTCATTGTCAATATCATAGGAACATCTTACAAGCCTTAAAATTTTTCCAATCATAAAATATGGTCATGGAGGCTGTGGAATGAAGCTTCTTTCTATTCCCTTTATAGAATTCCATAACCATAATATACGATTTTTCCAAAAAACAACTCATGAAAATGGGAAATATGGTATATTTACACATTATAATGTATAGGGGAATGAATATTATTTCTAAAATAAAGTATATGAATCATTAAACTATTCTATTATAATTATAAATCCTTTAGAATTATAATTTCACATATTAGAGTGGGTTCTTATCTTGCATTCATGAGTATATTCTAAATAGTGAATAAATTTACTCAATTTCAAATCATAATCATGTGATAAAGGAGGTGATCGATTCTAGGGTCCTTATGCAGGGACTCAAGGTTTTGGGGATTTTTTAAAGTTAAGAGAGTGCTATTTTCATTTTGATTATAATGGGTAAAAGATAATGTTTATAAGTATTGGAATAAAATTTTGACAAAGTCTCTTGTATATGGGTTGTTATGTATACGCAAGAGTATTTTTTTCTATTTTTTATGGCGGTTTTAGTTTTTTTATGTTAGGATTTAGTGTAATTCACGTATTTTTTTATTTATATATCTATGAATATAATTTTTAATGGGTTAATTCATTAAATATTTTTTTGTGGAATTTTCCACTTATTGACATGAAATTATACGGAAAATAAATTTATGGATATTCAATTAATCCAATAAAAATAATTTAGCTCTACTTATCATATTTATGTGGGATTTGAAATATAAAAATAAAACATTAAGATACAATGAAATTAATGGACTAATTTTTAGTTCTTTCTTCACTGATGGACTTTTAACTATATTATTGTATATATAATTTCTTGAGAGATGTTCCCTTATTTTCATATTATCTTCTCTCAATATAGAAATCCTAATATTTTTTATGTTGTAATGGATTAGAGTGAGTTATAAAAATAATGTGAATTATATAATGAAATGTGATGACTGGGGATCGGTGATAATTACTCAATTGGGGGTGGTGACTATATTATTATCTATTTAAAATCTATGTGAATTTAACATGATTTTTATATTCTATAATGGGTATATAATATATTATAATATAATAAAAAAAATTAATGGTTAACTGAAAATTTTAATATGTTAGAATTGTGATTGATGTGATTATGGAAATAACTATAAATTTCAACATATTAATTAATAGGAAATAAAAAATGATAGAAAATATTGAAAATATATTTTATGATTAATGAAATTAATTTATAGAATTGTGTCAGATTAATAGTGAAATTTTATATTTTGATAATTCTATAAATATCTAAATAATATAAATATAATGATATGTTATTTTAATAAAATAGGTGGTGATATTTTGTTATTATATATATATATAAATATTTGTGTGTGTGTGTGATTATTTGAATAGTTTATGTTTTTATTTTGATTATGAAGTATTTCCATGTTTTTTTACTTTACATAAGTGGCATGTATAACATTTTTGTAACATTTTTCATGGGTCATGCTAATTCATTATGGGTGCCATGTTACTTTCTAGAATATTTAATGTGATGGTGGTCTAGATTTTGGCTGAAAATTAAATATTTTCAAGGAAATTATTCCAAATATGATGACCTTAATTCCCAAAGGTTATGGTTATAGACTTTCACATAGTGGGTTACACAATCACAATGTAGTATTTATGTAGTCCATGACACTTTGGTATGTGGCATTCCATATCCAATATGATTCCATGCACCAAATTTAATATGTTCACTTTTATTGTGTTTTATTATAGATATTTTCGATAGATTTTATGTTTATACCAATGTTTTAATCTCTTAAAAACACTTAATAAAACTATCATCTATGTTTAGGTGGAGGTGTGATCATGGAAGACCCTGATAACAATGAGGAATTATTGAAAATGTTTTTTCCTATATGAATGGAATATTAAATTTGTTTTATATCTTTTAATTACCAAATATGAGAAATTATAGAGGTGTAATAATTGACTCCTTATTATCATGATTATAGTATACCTATATGGGAGTGTGATATGAATACACCATGTAGTTATTTACTACACTTGACATAAATATATATATTTGTGTGTGTGTGTGTGAGGTTATCCATGGTGGGGGATATAATTAAATTTTTCTGTATAAGTATATTAATGATTCTTTATAATGATAATGTTGATGATGTTGTTATATTGTGCAAATGTTTGTGATATTTATTATTGGTTTCTGATATATTCTAGTTTTTTGATATGTTGTGATAGTTTGGAATATGAGATGGTGTTTTTGTGATTATAATAAAAGATGATATGGGAAGATTCCTTGCAGGTTGAAATCCAAAAATAGAGAACATCCATATAGCTATAAAACTACTCAATAGTTAAAATGTAGTGGAAATTAGTTAAGTTTTAGAGTTTCTATGTGGGTAGGAATATAGAAATAACGAGAGACCCAACATCTGAGATGTCACCCAACTATAATTTGATAGATGTGATTTGGTAATTTTGATGGTGGGTTGTGGTGGATAGAGTCCTTTTTTGTTGAAACCTGGTAATAATGAAATTCTATGTGGATATATAGTTATAAATCAATATATATTATAGTCTTGTTCCTATTGGAGAATATTTGAGAAAACTTATTTTACTTTCTAGATTGTTGGATCTGTTATGGGAGAGTTATGTTTTGTTTTTCAAAGTAAGGTTTATTTATTTTTGAAACTAGATATATATAGATATGTTGTTTTACTCTTATTTATGAATTCATTGGCATGATTTATTCACAATGACACATGAGATTTCAATGAGGAACATACTCAATTTATTTATATACTTTCCCTTTCATTGTAAATAATTTTTTTTGATCTATATGATAGAGTTGGTGGTGATTCCATTTTTCTATAACTCCAAACACAGCATACATACTGATAGAGTCTGATTGTGTTACACCATAAAATAAGCATATAGGATTTATAAAACTTTTTTCAAATTTTAAAATTTTGTTTTAGGATTTCATTCCATTTAATATATTTAATTATACTTCAGTAACGTATTAGTGGTTATGAATTTGTATATATATTTTTTATGTTCTTATGGAATTATATTCAAAAAAATCCAGTCTCTTATATATGTTTCTGTCGTGATATGCCGATTATATGACACTAAAACTTATGGTCTCTTGAAGGTGGGCATCAAGGGTCATGATTTAATCTTATTTTCAACTTATATGGGGTATTAGTGAGGTTGGGTCATGAAACAATGTTATCATAGTGTGTAATTTTATGATTGAGTTTTGATATTTCATTGGTGAGGATTTCATGGGTAATAAGGTAGAAGTTTTACTTAAACTTATGATAAAGCTTGGGTAAAAGAAACCATATGGTTATAGAAGGACCGTGAAATTTAAAAAAATAATATTTACCAATTGATTAATACAAATGGATTATTATACTCAGAATAATTTATCGTTATAGATGTATATTTGTGAATTGTATATATAAAGGTCATGATAATTGAGTTTGTTTTGTGTGGTGTGATGTTTCATGGGTGGGTTTATGATGTGATAATATTTTTACACATTACTTATTAATATATAAGGATAAAAACAATTTATCTATCTTATTTAATTCATTTATATTACACCATTATAAGGTTGGGAATAAGAAGGTGTAGTATGCACTCAACAATTTTTATAGAAGGAAAGACCTAAAGATAGGTTAATCATGTAAGATGACAATTTTTAATTCTATAAGAATAAGTTACCGAGAAATAATAGTTCTATCTCAATTCATGTGAATAAATATTGGTTATAATATCTTGATATTTCTTTTCAGTGGATCTAGAAATGGGATTATTATCATGTTCCTTTAGTTATGAATCTTTTTATGATGTTTGGATCTTTTTTGTTTGGAGATTCAGATGATTCTATGATCACATGAACATGGTTTTGGTTGTTATTTTTTGAGAGGGTTCTTATTTAAGAGTCTTATATTTACTTAAGAATATTTTTTTATGGTGATTCACTAGTGGACTTCTTATTTTAAAGATTTTTTTGTAATGATTATTTAGTTGTTGTATAATTATTATAATTATATGATAAATATGAGGTCGAGAGATCATTTCTAAATATATATAACATAATATTTTTATATATAGTTTATGATCTTTTCTATTAACTCATTACCAGATATATTGGATAAATACATGATTGAAAACTCTTATTGAACTGGATGGAATGTTTCATGGGATTTCTTGGTGGGGAAATCCTCAGAGATGATCTAAAATTATTAGTTCAATGTTTTTAGGTAATAAAAGTTATATAATGGTCATGAGAATTATTATATAGTGTGATTTCATCTCTTAAATTTTTCAAATATAAAAATATTTGATGGTAATTGAAGAATTAGATGATACTCTTATGGTTTCATGGTTTATCACCAGTATATATGCTCATATTCAAGGTGTATAGTGGATTCTTGAACACATTGGGATTGATAATGGGGCACCATTTTTCGTTATTTATACTTATCAACATTAGTTTTTATAATTGGGGGGGATATATGAAATTTTTACTGCCAGCATAGGGTAGTGGAAGTAAAAACCAGAGATGAGATTAGTATCCTTGGATAAAGACCCAACTATAGAGGGGGTAAGAATTAGAAACCATGATTATAAGTAAGAAAATTTATAAATTATATATTAAGGATATATATAAGTTTATTCATTGTATAGGGTAGATAATATTGAGTTAATGGTTTAATTTACTACACTCTTGCATCAGTTTTAATTGATACTAGTGATTTATATTCATATATTTGTTCTTCCCCATTTTATGGGATAAAACCTCTTATAGTGAATAATCATAGGTTACTATAATTGAATAATATATAGTAAGGTAGAGATATGTTGAATTTTGTTTGTTTTAATAAGTTAAATTCGGTATTAAATATATTTATTCAAAACCACATATTATTATTGATATAAAAATATGATGTTATTCGTGGCATTAATTGGTTATACTATGTATAAGGATGCATTGACTGATATTGGTGGAGGTTTATTTTTATTAGCATAGATAGATACAATATGGTATTAATTTAAGAAATGTATTTCAATTTTTGGAAGAAGAAGATTGAGCACCAAAATATTAAATCTCAGTTAGTGTAAATGATGCTTTGAACATATAAAAAACATAGAGGATCTTATTATTGTAATGAGTGATTATCCATAAAAATTTAAACATGATCTTACAACCATACCATCAAGGAGACATTTTGAGTTTTTGATAGAGCTATATATAGGGTTCCTTCTATAGTTATAGTTGGTTATCATATAGAACCTATATAGATTCAATAGTATAGGATTCAAATTGATGAATTATTTCAACAATATTTCATTCAAGATCATATATCCCCTTGGTCTGGTCTATTTTTTCAAAAAAGTGAATTAAATATTGTGGATATATATAGATTACTAGGTTTTAAAATAGGGGATAATGAATAACCTCCATAATCATATAGGTAATAATAATTTTTTTGACTAGTTTAAAGGGAATAGTTTGTTTTATGAGATCTATTTATAATGTAGAAATAACCATATTTGGGTTAAAAGATAAATGGAAACCTAAAGATGGATTTTTTTATCGTCATGGAAGATGAATGTTTTTAGGGATTATATTTGCATCCCAAAATTCCCAAGCTTTTCTTATAGGGTTTATGAATAGTTTATTCTAACATTATCTTTAGGATCTAGTTCTACTCTTCATTTATGAAATCATAGTTCATTCTAATATATAATAGTATCGTCTAAATAGTCTCAGGATCATTTCCTAGATACTTAAAAACATAATTTTTAAGTTAAAATGTCTATGTTTTGAATATGGATACATGAATTTCATTTTTTTGGTCTTAATATATTGAACTATTTCATAGTAGTAGACCCAATGTGGGTGGGGAATTTATTTCATGAAACACATCAAATAATATTTCTAAAGTATATATTTTTTAGAATTGGTTGGTTATTTTAATATTGTTATAAGCAAAGTTTCTTTGATTCCAACTTGGATATCATTTTTGAATAATAAATACCATTATACTTCAATGATGATGGATTTTAAATATTATTTTTAATGTTTGATGTAGAAGGTGATTATTTGTCTTATTTTTTTATTACCTAAGGTTGAAAGTATTTATGAGGTATATATTGATGCCTCTCATTAGGGGTCAGGATGAATCTTGAATCACAAGTGGTAAATAATTATTTTTGAGAATATAAAGTTAAATAATCATAAATAAAACTATGAAATTCATTATAACATATTTTAGTGGTGAATGTTGTGCATAATATTAGGAAGAATAAATTTAGTAGTGAACACATTCTAGAATATAATGATCATCATATTTTATATTATGTATTATCTAATAATGATTTGAATTTATGCGGGGGATGATGGGTAAATTTTATCCCATATCATTATATCAATATCAAATATGCTCCTAAAAATGGCAATGTGGAAGTGAAAACTCATATTAAAAAGTCATTAGATAATGTTTGTTAGTAAGAATGTTATAAAATTAAGGAAATATAAATTTTATAGTATTTAAATATTTATTTAAAAATTTTTAAAGGGGATTTTTCTTTATTAGATAGTGGAAAAATTTTAAATGGTCCACTAGGTGGAGGATTCTAGTTAAGAATTCATAAGGTGGAGGTGTGAAGAGATCAAATAATAAATTGTGATTTTTATGGACAAATCTTGGATAAGAACATTGTTTTTTGTTCCATGATAAGTTATTTATTCCTAAAATTATATAAGAATTAGTTTTTCTAGGAACCATGGTTCAATTTAGTCTCATATATGGGTGTCTCAAAGATGTTCCATAGTATGATGATGTAGTTTTTTGGTGTAGGATTAAGAAATAATTAACTGATTAGGTATCCAAGTATCTTGTATTCTAACAATTGAAATTAAAATATTATTTTATTGAATCTTAATTTTATCATATGGATGTTCCCTAAATGAATTTGGAGGATATTTATAAAAACAAATTATCGGGTTACCATACACTCTTAGAGGGTTAGGTGATAATAGATTCATTGCAGATTGATTGAAAAATATTTACAATTTCTTATTGATCGAGGAATAAATATTAACGGATAGTTTTGAAAATATTTGTGTGATGTAGGTAGTTAAAATTCATTGAGTTATGTTGATGATGTTATTATATAAATATTTTTTATTTAAATAGTAAAAATTTATAGGGATTTCATAATTCATTTAGTACCTAGTTATGACTTAGCACTTCATTTCACACATTTATTAATCGAAAACTTAAGAGTTAGATAAAAAATAATAGGATATATTGAGAAAATGAATATTATATTTCTAGTAAAATATAATAAACAATTACTATTAGAATAGTTTTCTTATAATAAAAAATATCGTTCTCCTACTGGTTTGAATGATTAGGATGGGAAACTATATTGTGAATCACTAATATGAGATGAGATTTGTGAGCGGGATTTTTGGGTAGGATATGGTATTAGAAATAATGATATTGTTAGAGGTTATTTAAGATTTCATGAGGAATTATCAATATATATAGAAATCCTATGAAAACTGAAATATATAACCAATGTAGTTTTCCATTATAGTCTGTATGTCCCTTTTATTTTCCCCTCTAGATGTAAAATAAAGGTTTATAAAGGAATTATGAAATAATAGTTATTTATTAGTACTTATGAGGTGTTAGAGTGATTTGTAAAGGTAGATTATTGTCTAAACATGCCTCTTCTATTATATAGGATTCAGTATATGTTACATATGTCCATATTTCATATATATTATCATGTTCCTTCAAATTTCACAGATTTGGGTTATAATGATGTCAAGGAGTATATTTATTTATTTGAGTATCTATTATAAATTAAGAGTCACAAATCCAAATTCCCAAATCGGTGATTTTTTATTTTATTATATGTTTTTAATAACATATGGGCATTGAAAAAATAACATGGAAAGGGGATAAGTCTGTCATGAAATGAGAGGAAAAAAAGTTCAAAAGGAATGAATAATTTTTACAGTAGGCAGGTTTTTGGTATAACTCTATAATATTTTCAAACATGGTCAAACACTCTTAAGTTGAGCTAGGGATTAAAATTATAAATATAAAATGGAATCATTTAAATTATCATGGATAACTACATATCTTCTAATGTATAGTTGTTTTATTTTTAATCAATTATTTATTTAGGAACTACTACCATTAAATTGTACTGGTGGGTTCTCAGTTAAACCTTTAAAATATTTAAATAAATAATTTGATAGAGTTGAATGTGTAATATCTGAAATTATTTCAAAGAGATTTTTTTGTATGTTTTTGAGGAATTTGCAAGTTATAATGAAGGTTGATTTCATATAATTATTTCCCACTTATGATTATGGATAAAGACTTATGGAGATGAAAATTTCATAAAAATGTGTGTGATATTTGTTTTTGAGTTTCTGAAATTATTAAGGATATTTTGTTTATTTTCAATAATGGTTGGATTTTTTGGTTCATGATAGGATTTAGTGGACTTAATTTATTTATTTTTTTACTATCATTGATTGGTTATATTGCAATCTTATCTTTCACTTATCTGAACTAAGTTTGAAAAGGGGAAACCATTATTTTTTATATAATAAATTATTTTAAAACCAGGATTTAGTGAACCAACATCAATTTATCAATTATAACCAGTTGGAAATTGACGTTAATAAAAAATTGGTTCAATTAAATTTTTATATCAAAAGATATTTCAAAATATAGATAATTTTTCTAACCCACACCAATGTTATAAATATTAAGTTTAGAATTGAAACTCATAAATTAATTATTCTAAAAGTTAAGTGATATTAGAATAACTATATCAGTAAAAATTTAGAGAACATAAATAAATGAATAAGAATGAAATTATTTCCAATTCCACGAAGGAATTTAAATCTCAATGGGTTGTTGATGAAGTGGAAATTATTTTTTTATCCAATAATTATATCGATTTAACATTATATGCTTATTGTATGACTGAATTGGATATCAATCCAACTATACCAATGATTATAAAAGTAATTTTAATTAAACTACTATTGAAATTATACATAGATATCTACAGAGTAAAGATAAAAATGGGGATTATTTTATAGAAAATGAAATTATATGAGATTTATGAAATTTATAATATCATAAATCAGTACTAATATTCAATTCCTAGACCATTGATTACATTCGTTTCTAAGGTAATCCATTTTGAAGAGAACTTAGTGGAGGCTTACATGTACCCATACACTTCTGAAACATTTCTAGAGGTTTTATACACTCAAAATGAATATAAAGTTGTTATTGAATATGGATAAAAATAATTATGAATTAATATTGATAGAATTGGTTAATAATGAAATATGAACATAGTAATCATTTTATAGTTTTTAGAAATTAGATTATAAGATGATAGATGGAGTTAGTGAACAAGAGGTTGGACACACCAATATAGGTGTGCATTTAGAAGAAAAATAGAGCTTAATTTGTTTATTATTATTCTTTAATTACAACTTAGTTAATTCTAAGAGTATAAAATCCTAAAACCATAGTTTAAATTTAGGTTTTTTTATTTAATTAATTTTTATTAAATTTCAATGAGGCTAGATTGGGAAAAAAAATCATGTATATATTTGAAAATTTGAAATATTTTATTTTATCTAATGTTATAAAATGAATAAGAAAATATCCTAAAAGATGAGGAATAATTATATTAATACCCACTTCCCCAGCTTACAAATTTCATTCCTAATAAAATAAACCATTTTAAGTTGTCAAATTAAACACATCTAGGAGAGAATGAGGATTCTTATTTTTTGTTAAATATTTAATATTTTAAATGAAATTTTATCTCCATATTAATAATTTTGTATTTTATATTATTCTTTATAGTACCTAGATAAAGAAAAATAGGCTACTAGAGAATTTAGTGAAATGAATAAAGAGTGGGATATCCAATACATGTAGTCCACACCACCATAAATCCTTGTGTCCATTGAATTAAGGGGAGGAAAATATAGAAAAAAGAATAGGGGTTTTATAAACCTTTAATTTTAATGATAATATTGGTAAAAAGAAAATATCATGGATTCTTTATATAAACATATCCCTCACTTAGAGAGGAAAAAATAAAATAATGTTTTCCAGTTTTGGACAATCAAAGGCACAGTGACCTATGGAAGATTATCCAAAGATTTACTTAAAGATAGTTTTTTTCAATATATATATATATATATTAATTGAAATTTATAAATATGTATATTAATTCATTTTTTCTTAATGAAAAAAAATGAAAAAAAATTATTTATTTAACAATAAACTATTTACATCTATTTTAAATTTCAAATAAAATGCAAAGGCATGGATATTTTCTGTTTTTTAGTTTTAATAATGTTTAGTTTTTTAATTTTAACATTAAATCAAATAAATTTATTTTATATTATTTTTAAGAGAAAGAAAAAATATATTTATTTTAGGGAATAAAAACCATGTTCTATTTCACCATATCATTAGTTTTATGTTTCACTACTTTTGATATCTTTTGAAAATATTTCCATTGACCTATATAAAATACATGACACAAAATAGGTGGGCATGAAGATACATAATGCTTTTATACTGCCTCTCGTTTATGTTCTAATCATTTATTTTCTAACACCTATTATAGGCTTTAATTCAAATTCAAATATTCTTCTTCCATGAAAAGTTTTCCTCATATAAGATGGTTTATGTGTGGTATTAAAGAATATTAATATCTTTAACAGAAAAAATGGGCATTGTAATTGAATTTTATTATATACATATTATTGGATTCGAATTTCTCAAGAGAACGACTCAATATTTATTTTTCACAGTGACCCTTCCTTCATGAGAAATGATGACTGAATGTTTTGAAAAAAATATATTTTCAACTTTAAAAGAATCATAAAATGACTTGGGGGTTATAAGAAAAAGAAATAATGCACACACCTTTAGGACAATAAATGGGGGAAAATCTCCCTACAAGGGTTAACCCACTCTATATCAAGATCATTACATTTATGGGACTAATGGACTATTGACCCATAGAACATTACATGGGTTTGCAACCATGCATGCATCACCCCTATGTCACCACCTTGAACCACCACATAATTTTTTTTATATAATTAAAATTAAGTTTCACATTTTGTGAGTGGTTGTTCATTTTTTTATAAATTTTATCCTACATGTATATTTTTCTATTGTTCCCTTGAAAAAAATTACTAATGAAATATTATTTTTTATTTCAAATCATCCAATTGGATCTTATTTTTTCTAAAAATGGGAATTTCTAAAAAACTTGGTTTTCAACTATATATGAATTGTTTAATAATGGGAATACATGTTTGCATGTTTTTATTTTCATATAATTTAATTAATTATTTGGTTATATGTATGAATTTTAATATTACTTCGGACTCTTTCAAACCATTATGATTAATGAGTTAATTTTATTAACTAAATTATAAGATAATTTATAGTTAAGATTATGTTTTAATTTTTAACCAATAGAACAATGAAGGGAGTATTTTTAAAAGGGAAATTAAAATTATAATTAAATATTTTAATTAATTTTAATTTAAAATTTTATTATCATTTAAAATAAAATCCATATTTAACCAAAATATTTTTTTTGAGTGAATTATAATCTATTTAAACTATTTGGACTTTCATAGATGTAAATTATTTTTTATCACTAATCATCCATGTGAAAATATATGATTAAATTTTAATTTTTTTACTTACTTTGAGTATGTAATCTATAAAATTTTAATTCAATGAGTTCATTAAATTTATCCATTATTTTTTTAGTTGGTAATGGGAAAGTGAGGGGAATTGATGAACATGGTTTTATTGAATATGTTATGTGTTATTCACTAATTATATCTCGTCAATTCTATATATTATTGGTTATAAAATAATAATAGTGTTATTAGTGTATTTTGAGTTAATAAATATAATGTTGATTAATTGACGGACTTTTTGATATTAAAAATATAATTTCAAAATAATATTCCATTGTAGAATTATATTTACAAATGATTTGGATTTTAATTAAGAAAATATGAGTTTTTTTACATTATCATTATCAATATATTTTAGACTAAAATCAAAAATACATTTTTAATTTATACTTTATTAACATTCAATGAAAAAATCCCTTAGATATATATTTTTATATTACATGGATGTACGTAGAGTTAGGTTTTAGATATTGTAGATAATATAATAATGGACTCTAAATTAATTTTTGTATCAATTGAGTAGGTCATTAGATCATGAATTGATTTCCCCACTTCAATCTGAACCACATGATCAATAATTTATGTTGGTAGATCGTTGATATATCACATTTTAAAAGAATGAGTGGAATTATTATGATATTTTCTGTATTTGAAATTAAATTTCAAGCTACTCATGGGATCCTTCTACAAATCCTATATGAGTTGTGATCTAAGTTTTCATGTTATCCTAGACTAGTCTAGGATATTTGAAGTTGAGTGATCAATATATTGGTTGATATACATTTTCTCAAGGACCTTTTGGATATATTATTATAACTATCTCAATTTAATGTCATTTTCGTGGTTTCATTTATAGTTTATTTGTTTTATAGGGGTATTTAAATATTAATCATTAAAGATATGAAACTAGGATGGTTGGAGGAGCTTATCTCATCTCACAGGGAGGTATAAGTTTGTGTCATTGTTGTTTTAAGGGTCACTAAAATTTCTTTAAGGTTATTCAATGTGCTCGAGTAAATGAATGTTTAGTTTTATTTTATGATTATGATTTAAAGGCCAATTTGATCTATTCATGGGTTCTAATAATGACCGTTATTTTGGTTTTATTGGAATAATCCAGATAAGTAGTGGTTTAAGGAATCAATATAATTATTTAATATTACTACCATTCATGGATAAAATCACTCTTAATTTGTGTGTTATTTATATTTCAAGACTATTTGAAGGCCACGTGAACTACTACTGATTTAAGAACTAGTGGACCGATTGGCAGACTACGTCTATAACTAGGTAGAAGTAGACTGGTTGTAGTGAACTAAGTCAACTTGAGTGGTTTCTTAAAAAAATTATAGCTATAATTTAAAGGTTAAATTAAGACTTGAAAGCCACTATGGGAATGATGACACATATTCTTATTGGATAATAGTAGGTTCTTCCATTCAAATTGGGAAGTAGCACTCGGGACACTCACTGGTGACTGAAGGTGATCGTAAAGAAGCATGAACATGATTGAATATAAGTTTCAATGTGATTGGTCTATGAGTGAAAGTAAAAAAATAAAAATGATAATTCATTTTATATATATCTAAGAGAGATCATCTGGTATAGATCATTCCCAATATTTGGAATAATTCTTGTTTTATTTTCACTTTTTTCTCTTTAATAATAATTATTCATTATTTTATGTGTCCATGTTATGTGATGTTCTTCTTACTGTGATGTTCTTATTCCTGTGATGATTTTTGTCTTTTATTTTTAAACTTCATAATTTTGAATAACTTATTCAATATTTTTACTAATGAATAATGTAAACAAAATGTTTTATCACTTCAAATATATTTTATATTATTTTTTGTAACAGGTATTTTGAGAATATTTATAGGAGTTAAATCTATATAATTATATGATTTCATTATTATCTTCATCAATATATTTTCACCCATTTTGGTTCATACATTAAATTTATCCTCAATATGTAAATTATGTAAATAATGGATTATATTTGTGTTTTTGTTTCATGTTAATATGATTGTCGAACTGTGTTTTAGAGGAAGTATCTTTTCATTTCAAAGATATCAGTTCAATTATATAAATATTTGAATACGGGAGGTTTTGACTGAACAAAATTGATTTTATATTGAATGAAATGATGAGATAAGTTATATATTTATAGAATTATGTTGTTATCTATTATATAATCCAATTGTTAATAGTTATTTATTCTAGATGAATCTTTTATTTCTAATTTCATTCACTAGATTTTGAATCACATTAAAAAATATATACTAGATATGAATTTACATATATACTTCCCACACTTTTGGTCTATTTTAGTGTTATTTAGTTACATAAATAAATAGAAATAAGAAATCGGTGTTATGTAGTGTTCCTCCTTGGGACTGATCTAGGTTGTGGAAATATAGTAATTTTTTATTAAATAATATTTTTGGTTAATATTATTATATGAAAAAACAATTCATAAATTTATCAATTATGGAATGAATTTTTTAATATATTTATTTTATTAATTCATTTTTAATAAAAAAATCACTCATTTGTAAATAATTTTTTTTATATCTTATTTCATAGTTTGTTGTTTTTTATTAATTTATTTCATAAATTCATTTGTATGTTTGGTCTCTCCTCATTCCTTTTAAATAATTAATAGATTATTATAAAGGGATATATATATTTTTAAAAGTATAGATATATTGGTGATGCACGGTTCTCCCCTAGTTATCTAGTTACATTGTTAAATTTTAAGGAAACATTAGACCATAAATATTTTTAAAAACAACTCAAAATTATTTACATGTTAATTTATTGAATTTTATATCCTGGACTAATGAAAATATTTTTTTAGTCTTTTCACCAATACATTATATCTTCTAACTTCGGCCATTTATTGAATTCCAATTGGGTTATCATATCTCTAATCAATAGGGAGATTTTATTTAGATATCATTTAATCAAAGAAGTTATGTTAACTTATCTAGAAAAACGTGTACACTATGATGGCTTCTGATTCAAATATATAATTTCATGATATTTTATTCGTTTCTAAGTGTCATTACTACTTTAATACTAAGGAAGAATTCATATGTTTTCTATCTAACTAGAGTTTATTGGGGATTTATCTAGAGAGAATATATAGATTTATAATAGACAAAAGTATTTGTATTGATATGACTATATTTGTTTAGTTTTAATGAAGGTAGACTCCCTATATCAATTAAAAATGTCCTCTAGATAATATTTAATGGGTTTCATAGCTTCCAAAATGGGGTTTAAATTTAACATCGATGGATCATGTGATAATAAAGAAAATTACAATATTTTAGTCTATAAATTATAAAAAAAATTAGTGGTTATTACATTTCATGATTATTTTGAATGTTGTTCTTATCTGTTTATAGCGGTCAAATATCTTCTTTTTTGGATGGAATTCATCAAGTGCTAAAAATGAAACTAAATTTGGTATGGAATTCATCTATAATTTTTGTTTCACTCATTAGAGTGTTTCATTCCGTATTTATGCTTGATATTTTTTTATTAATAATATCCTTTTCATCACTAATTCTTATAGGGAATGGAATTTATTTATTGATGCCAAGGATTAATTTGGTTAATCTCTTTCTTTTGTTTATAATTTTATTTTTTTAAATAATTCAATGTATTTGGTTATTATATAAATGAAATTGTTAATGGAATTATATGATGAATATTTTACTATATAAATGATATGGCTAGAGGAATTGTTGATGAATTTATGATGTATTGCAAATATACATGTATAAGGGGAGTTAAAGTTTAATTGGGGGAGTATTTGTGTAATTTTTTTATAGCACCAGGTTTTTGAAAATATTATTAGATCCAAATAATTCACTAGATTTATTTATCTAATCATATTTTCTCATCTATTGGGAGAAAATTCCTAGGACATTATGTTTCATGGAAAATAAAAGGGTGGTAAATAGATAACAAGAGTAAGTGGATGAAAGGTGACAATTAAGGATCATTGACTATCATGGAATTGACAACGGTCACTCAATATCCTCATATTTAAAAAAAATATGTGTATTTATTCTGAATTTTATTTTCTGTGGTAATTGGATCATAAATGACAATTAAAGATAAATATTATACTAGTTAATTTAAAAAAATAATATTTTGAAATAATTAAAAATTGTAATGTATTTAATCAAAATAGGGAATGGGAAACAATGACAGTGAATGAATTTAATTATAAAAAAATCTTTGAAAATTGAAACTAATTTATATTTTTTGGATTAACAATATTATTTGATATTATGATAATTATAAAAATATTTAAAGAAAAGTAAATATTTTTATTTGATTCTGTGAAAAAATTAATGGTTATAATTATTCATGATTGACATATAATAACTTGTATAGTTTTAGAAATATTTTTTTCAATAAATTTTCAAATATTATTATTGAATTATTCATTTTTTATGTGAATATAATTATTTCAACTACAGTTATGATTCATTCCAATTTAGTGTGGGGTTTTGTAATTTTCTATAATGTATCCCCTAATAATGTTATATAGGTTGATTAAGAGCTATATGGTTATGTGATTTTCATATCAAAGATCATAGGGTCAACAATACATAATAGAAAAAATATTATTTCACTAAGTATGTTACATGTGGATGGTATAGTATTCATATAGTTTTAGACACATATATATGGGAAATTATATATGAAATGTGTCGTGGTTCCACCCATGTTATCTATCTAATTTTATTAAGATATGTGGTGGAGATTTTGGAATGTGATTTAAGCTATGATGTTGCATTAATATTTTAAAAACTCTTCTATTAACCTATCTTGTGTTCATATAAGGTGGTCTACTCATGGAAGTGTGTTTCAAGAAAGTGAACTTCCAAATTAGGGTATTTCTTATTTGAGAGGGATAATAAAGAGTTTAGGGGACTTGTAATCCTTCAAATATGTTGAATGATAAAATTTTTATAATTTACTCATTAGGATATAGTTTCCATTCATCATATGTGGGTGTGTGATATACATATGTGATGTAGTAATTTCCTCCCAATGATAGTTATGTATGTATAGTTAGACTAGGTGGGTGTTATAAAATTTGGTGGGGGTAAAAATATATTTATGATTCTTGATGGTGAAAATGATAATGATGTGGTTATATTGTAAGGTTTGTTTTTGATATGTTATAGTGGTTTTTGATATGTGATCTTAATTCAGTGATGATGAAATAGTTTTAGCTATAGACAATCTCGGCTGGTGGACACCCAAAACATTGATATTCCCACCTAGTTGATTTTATCCCAACAATTTTGATGCGTTAAAGGTGAATTGATGGGGATAGATTCTATGTGGGATAACATCTAGAAATTTCATGAGACCTTGAGGTAGATAGCTTTCAAAATAAATATTTTACATAGAAGATTTTGAAAAGGTGGGGATTTTGGTGGAGAGGGTCTCAATGGGTGGACATCATATAATAGTGATATTGATTAAGGGTGGAAAACTACCTTACGATTATAAATTATACTAATGTTCAAAAAAGAGGATAGTTTAGTGGACTTGATATACTTATTTGGTTGATTTATTGTATATAAAGAAGTTATGTTATGTTGTTGTATTGCATTTGCATAAACTATATGGCATGAGACAGGTATGGATCGATGGTTTGAAATTGAGGGGGGTTATTTAATTTCTTTGTTTTATTTAATTCACTCAATGATTTATTTTGATAATTTATTCAAACTAACACTTGTAAGTTCTCAATAACAACCACCTGTTTATATTTATATGCCAACCTATTATTTTCATATACTATTTTATCAAATCAGTATATTGTTTTTAAAAACTTCATGATATAGTCTATGTTAGTGTCAGGAAAAGTTAGTTATGGATACAAGATACTTTTTTTTCTTCCAGTTTGTATAAAACCACATAAATTTAGTATAAAATAATAATAGTATTGATAGCTTTCATAACACGTGACCCCGATCACTGAGAGGGCCACAACATACTATAAAAATATTATTATTTAAATGCGACCATTGTAACCGTGTGGTTAAATTTGAAGTATGAATAGAAATAAATAAATTATGAACAATTATTTATCACACAAGTATAGAATAATTAAATTTGTAGTAAGTTTTTCATAAATTAAAATAAAAAAATTTGATTAAAAAAAAGTTGTTTCTCTTGAAAACTATTTTTTTCACATAATGTCTTTTTATCTTAAAAAATTAAATTAATCACTTTAGATTGTTGTTATAAAACAAATTTATTGTTAATATATTGAATCAAAAAAATTAATTTTTTTCTAATTCTTTTTACTAAACAATTATTGCTAATATATTCAATTTTATTCTTAAAATAAAATTTTCTACAAACTATTATCTTTTTATTGTAATAAAAATTTTAAAATATTTTCACCCAATTACTAAAATTGAACATGAAAAAATGGTGTCTATATTTTTAATATTTAAATTTTAAAAAAAAATTCCCCTTTTAATTATAGTAATTATTAATAGTAATCATAATATATATTTATCACCACGGTAAGGATAAAATAGAAAAAATAGGGTTAAAACTAATGAATAAGGATTTAATATCTCTTTAAAACATTAATATATACTATTGAATGAGTTTTATCATCCAAATTCATCCTGTATATAAAAAATATAAATATTTTTTCAATTTTCTTTGATTATAACATTTATATTATTTTATGAAAGGATAAACACCAAATGTCACTATACTGATTTTAATTTATCATAATAATATTAATATGAATAAAAATAAGTTATAAATGAATATAAAATTTTATTTTTATGATAAATAAATTATTTTTAAGATTTTAATTTTTTTAAATTTGGTGATTGTATAATTGCATTATCTTCCTACAAAATACTATCTCAATACAAGTGAAAATAATATAAAAATCTGGTAAATGATTTTAAAAATAGTTAGATAAATATTTTTGTGATTAATTTTATTATTATATTAATTTTATGGATAAAAAAATTCAATTTAAATTGAAAAAAATATTTTAAGATGAAAATAATTTTTATCTTGATATCTTTAATGTTAAATTAAATGAGTAGTCCCAAAAATGAGTTTAACTATATTTTATGTCTAATTATATTTTATTAAATGACTTAAAAATAAAATTAAAATCTTGAAATTTCATCAGTGGTATGTAAAATGGCCTAAAACATCATCCACGAAACTTTTTTAGCCAATTTTCACCATAGAAGTCAATTTATGACCATGAAATGATAAAATAATTGTTGTCATAGTTAAGGTTAAAAGGGGTTAATGAAAGGGTTAAACGCAAAGATAAGGTATAAAATGACAAAAAACTATCTATATTTTATTTTATTAGGTTATTTTGATATTATATCCTTATTATTCTCTTACACATCTATTTAGAAGCATTTTACTATAGATATAAATTGATTATATTTAAATCTTTTAAGTAACCCTAAGTACCTCATATCTTCACTTACAAAATGGAACCTCTTATCCTCCCTTATTAAGCAATTTTGTGCCTCATATAATGGAAATTACATACCCCAATTCCTTCCTATATTCTATAAATTCTCCCTATATCATTTTTTTCTTCCCATAATATCATCATAATAAGTCTTATGAGGTATACCAAAGGATGTCTCCTGAAGAAGATGTAATAGTCTTAACTGAATACTTTAATTTTGTTTATTATTCATCATCCTAAAAATATTTTTTATCCATATCAAATAATATATTCATAATATTAAATATACTAAAATTTTACTATACTTATGTAAAAACCATTTTCTACCGCTTTTCCATCAAATGAGAAATTAAAGTATTGATTGTCTCTGCATGTGGACTAATACCCCCACAAAGTTATGTGACTAATTTTACACCACCGCCTTAAATTTTTATTTATAATTACGTATTTAATTAATATATATCATAATAAATATATAATTATGATTTTATAATGATAAAAAATTATATACATTTTTTCCTTTTTGTTATAAAATGAAATCATTGTTCATGTGTACGTACGTAGTACCATCCCCTTGAAAGTTCTCATTCATTTTTTATATCTAGATTTTATGGATGGTTGTAAATATGTATATAACTGATATATATTATATTTTTATCATAATTATAATTATTTATGTAATGAAACCATGATTAATATTCAAAGAGTATAAATTCCAAATTAAATTATATATGAAAAATGAAGCAGCTAACACCCAAAATGGTTATGATAATGAAATATTGTTAATGAATGGGTGATAAAATGTCACAAGTAAACCATTTATATTAGTATAATTATATATACAGTTTTGTTATAGAATAATATTAAATTTAATTTTTTTTATATATGATTTTATATATCTAGTGAAGTAAGATGGACTTGAGGAAAGGGTTTCTCATCTCACTTTTGTTTCTATGTAACATATGTCATATTTTCAACATTCTTCTTTCATGTGGTGTATATAAATCCAACTTGATATATTATATAATTGATATAATTATTTTTATGGTATTTAATATTTTATTTTTAGATTATGTATTTTATAGGGGTTATGATGAAAAAATTTAACGAGGTGGTAAGAGTTTTATGTTACAATATCACTATTTACCAGGATTGTTAGTGCATAAATTTTTCATGACTAAATTATTTTCTAAATATCTAGAAAATAAATTTTATTTTCTTATAAAATTATTATTTCTAAAGGTTATAAGTTTTTGTTTTATATTTCTATCTCTCGGAACCCAAAATTTTAAAATAATATTTTTATGGAAATATTGTTTTATTTCTCAATTCGGTGAGAAATGTTTTCTCTTCCATATCTATGTTTTGAAAAAAAATTGAAGACAATTTTTATTATAGTAAAATTATTGATTAAATTTTTTTTAAAAAAAATTTTAAATTTATATAAAATAATTTAAAAGAGATATTCTTGTCATTTTCAGAGAAAGACACTATAAAAAAGGGATGGATGAAATATTCATTTTAGAATATACTGAATGAATGTAATTTACGAATATCAATAATAAAAATTTCATTGAAGATTCATTTATATATCTTACAGTTTCACTAAAAATTACATTAATATATAATATTCAATATATTTTTTAGATTTTAAATAATTTATTTCAAGATAAAAAGTATTTTTTCTACAAGAAATACTTATGGAGTTATCTTGGATGAAGTTAATCCAAAAATAATTTTTGAATTGACTGATCATGCTTTTCAATTATGATTTTATGTCCAGTATGTGAAGATAGTCTTGGAAGTGAACCATCACATATGATTTATATGATTATGATTATGACAAATATATTATCCCTACTCTTTATGACATGTTCTTATTCTTATAATAATATTTCATGAATCATAATATTTAATTCTTTTAGGATTTAGGTACTATGAACTATTTAAGCATTATTCTATGATTATGATCTATGAAATACTAGGTACGAATTTAAAATTTTGAGCTCATTCCCTCATAAAATTTCACTCTAAATTTGATTAAATATAATAATTGATTAATATTTCCCTTATTTACACTTAACGAGTATTTAATCTCACCCTTTATTATGTTTCTTTTTTTCTGTATATGAACAAGTGTTGTAAGTAGTGTATGACTAAGAAGTGTTCTTTGTGAAGAGATCATTATGGGATATTATGAAGATCTTTCACTAAATAAGTTTATTAGTTTTCATGTTTTAAAAGACCCTAAAACTTTATGGTTCGAGGGAATATATTTTCATGACATATATTCAGTATTAATCTAAAATGATGCGATATATATATATATATATAATTTTAATCACTCCTTATTTGGTATTACAACATGGTTTTTTTATTTTTGGATATTAATAGTTGGTAATGTTATTAAAAACCCTACGGATAAGTCTAGTTTTTGGATACCATCCTATAATTTTGTAAACATAGATATTGTATAGTTTTTTTAGAAAATACATGATCTTCAAGATACTAGAATGTTGAAGTAGTTTTGGCACAAATACACCTATGTGTATATACTCTGAAAGGTGTGGACAGTGAATTAACTCAATCGTCATTGGTTATAAAGAGGGTCTTATATTATGCACCAATCTCAAAAATCCTAGGGTACATTCTTGGTTTAATCAAATTTCCTTTATAAGTAACTATGAAGGATTTGAATAGATAATGATCATGGATAAACTAGGTTAAACCTATGGTTTCATATATTGAAAATAATGTTTTAGGATTTATACATTCAATGAGTTATATTTCCTGATTTTATGATTTACTACTATGATTATTATAGCTCACACTTTGTTTTTTTAATCAATGTATAGATCAAGTTAGAATCATTTTAATTATAAATGTGATGGATGATTCCGTGATTTTATAAAATATAAACCAAATGAAATGGGAGATAGAATAGTCCATTTATAGATTAATGGAGGGAAATAAAATAAATCTAAATTTACCATTTATAGTTCAATGTTTTATATATGGTGAACATGGGAATTATTCGAGTCAATGCCCAAATCTACGGGCCAACTCCTACACTGAGTAATGTCGTATTACATGTTGTTCATTAAAGTAGAATGATTGAAGTGTTTATATATTGGGATTAAATAATTATGATATATAATTGTTTTATAAGGGATATTATGGTAAAAGGAATAATAAAACATGTAAGGATTGCCTTACATTATTTTTTCTTTATGTATTTGCAAGAATATATTAAATGGTACTGATAACCTTGAAAAGTGATTTAATGGTTAGATGATATTTTTGAAAAAACATATGATTGAGGGATTGATAATGCTAAAAAATTTCCAGAAGTCGAGATAATAACATTAGATTGGCACAAAGAGATTATTGATAATAATAAATTAAATTTTTTGGTATTGGTGACCTCGAAATTTAATTTTTATTTTAGGAAAAAGTGATTTGTGTATTCATAGTTGAAGTCTACAAAAAAATTTATGGAATATTTTCAATATTCAATTATTTTATTTGAATAATATATATAGAGTTAATTTTTGGAAGAATATATACTTTAATAGAGGTTTTATGGTGATTCATTTTATTGGTTTGATTTTTGAGAATATATGATCATAGCATTTAATATTTTAGTATATCACAATAAAAGAAACTTTATGTTGTTTGAGGCATATATCTAAGTTGATTTTTGAAATTCTATAAACAATTTTCAAATTTTAGGGTTTTGAATAATAGATAAGAATGCTTTATGATTTTTCAGAATTTAGTTATTTGTGAAACAAACTATGTAGATCTTCTGGTATTATAATTGAAATAATTAAAATTAATATTTCAAATAAGTTTTATTAATTTTTTTTCTAATAATGTAGTAACCATTTAAATTATAGTAACAATCTATGATATAAGGAAAAGAATGAATATTTATATAAAATAAAGTAGGGGTGGAAATATTTTCAAAACTCAACCATACGATAGTTAAAGACACAAAAATTCCTTGTAATTTTTGTTTTAAATTATTTGGGATTATTATGAGTTTTTGAAAATTTAAGGCGTGTGATTTCAAGGCCTGGTGTTCCTAGAATTAATTTCTGAACTATTTTTAGGAACGTTAAAGAAACACGTGGGTGGTGATTTCTATCTTTTTAACTGGTGCTAGGATTAAAAATCATAGGGCACAATTGAATATATTGTGCAGGGATACACTTAAGGGAAATTTCCCATTAACTGCAGTAGGTTGGAAGAAAAAGTTAAATTTTTGACTTCAAGGAAAAATAATAAATTAACTTCACAAGATATTTTATTTCCTTTTCTCAAGATGATGAGCAGCGGTGGTGGGGACTGGTGACTTGTTAATCCAATTAATGGCTTGACACTCCTATATTTTTAACTGCATCATTGGAGAATTAAGAGGTTCATTCATCAAATGAGCCTCATTAATTACTCATTGCATTACTCACCTTTTCCCCATCTATTTAGGTATGTCTCTGGGTGGAGTTTTAAAACGGATTCACCAAGCAAGGAACCTTTGGGAATGTGACGCAAAGCCTTCCACCGATAAAGGATGGGAGCTTGGGCAGAGACCATCCAAGACCGACAAACACTGGTGAACTCACTCGGACGAGGACTCTCCTCCCTCCAATGACCATGATACCTCCAATGAATCACGAGGTAGGGGTTTTCTTTTAATTCAATTAATTCTCTCGATTCTATTTCTCATTCCTAAATTTGAAAGAGGTTGTTATGGGGGATTTTAACAGAGTTCATCAATATTTTATTGTGATTTATAACTTACTCCCACTTTTTATAAATCTTACACCGAGGGAGCATGCCAAACGAAGAAGGATCAGACCCTCCGCTGCTTTTTTCATTACGTTCTTCATAGGTGGGTTGTACCAACTTTACTGAACCATTAAACTGAGGGGATTTCAATGACAGTGGCATCCTGAGAGGATCGTAGGCATGTCTAGATGGAAAAAAAGACCAATGGAGCTCACTTGGTGGCCAACAGAAGAAGCACCGACATGGAATCAGCGTTGATAGATGAGACTGCTAGCCTGTAGCGGCCGACTGTGGAGGTGGAGGTGGCGCGCCGTCGGGTGCTGCAGTGAAGGGAACCACGACTCGAAGCTGCGGCGATGCAAGGGACCCTCTCCAAGTGGG
This sequence comes from Viscum album, assembly GCA_963277665.1. Lineage (NCBI taxonomy): Eukaryota > Viridiplantae > Streptophyta > Magnoliopsida > Santalales > Viscaceae > Viscum > Viscum album. The sequence goes on from OY728156.1 coordinate 104,805,690, forward strand.
CCCCATTGGTGAAGAGGCGGGGCCACCTGGCATGTCCAATAAAAGACCTGAATGGATCCTTTATACCGTTAAGGAGTAGGGGACCACGCAACCACACACGAGGCGTGGCAGCCAGTAGGCAGAACGGCCCGACGGGTCGTGCCCCGCTGGCGGGGCAGGGCTGGATTGCAGCCCAACAAGCCAATCCCACCCTGATACAGCCCAACCGAGCTGACCCAATCCAGTTCGAACCGAGTTGGGTTGACTCCAGCCAGTTCGGGTCATCCCAAGTTGGGTCGGTCTGACCGGGTCAGACCATACCTAGACCTCTCTGAGGCATAGAAATTCTTAAAGGATCGTAACATGAAAACCAGACGCCTTTTTGATGTACTGTCTATGACACTGGGATCTTGGGAGTGAGACAGTCCTTTTTAGATACTCTATGAGAGGTTTAGATAATGTTAGAGTATCGACAGGTTGGATTGACTCTGAATCTAACAGGGCCCTCAGTACTAAAATGCCAATAACTTAAAGACCGGGTGTCTATTTGATGCATTGTCTATTGCGTTGAAACCATTATGATGTGACATTTAATTGGGTTACTGATTCATGTGACTTCATTCCCACTGAAATATGACCGATGGAATGAGGAACGGTTCTCCCAGAATCAAGCGTACATTATGCGTGAATCCAGTGGATGGCAGTGAGGCAGTGGTTGGAGACAGATCATAAGGAGGATAGTACCAAGGGATCCTGTGTTGGTCAGCACCTAGAGATCTTTTGTGGATCAGTACTGAGGGATCCTGTGTGAATCAGCAGTACGTGACCCAAAGAGGACCTGCCTTAGAGCGACCGTTCATGCATCAACGACATACCGATCCTATGTGGGTCAAATTCTGTGTGGGTTAGCACTCAGCAATCCTGTGTGGGTTAGCACATAACGATCCTCTATGGGTCAGATCATGTGTGGGTCTTGCTAGGGTCAGTAATTATAGACTCTGAGGAGTTAGATCCTATGTGGGTCTGGTGGGGGTTAATACCTATCGATACATTGTGGTTCTGACTCTGTATAGTCAACAGTAGTGCCTCTTTATAGAATAAGATAATCTAGATTCTCGACTAATCATATGTACATCTATTCTTTACTTATACATGGTTTTAGCAATGTATATTGCGTTGTTCTTTGTGATTTATGTCTTGCTTTATGGATTTTCTTTTTGTAATTTTGTGAGACCTTCAGGGGTCTCAGGGTCCCTACTAGGTGTTCTTATACTCACCACTGCACAGGCTTCACCCGCATCTTGTTGTGTCTTATCAAGACGATGAGCAGTTTTCCTAAGACTTGAGGGAGCCAGGATCTGGTGGTACGTGGAGGACACTGGATGATGTGGAGAGAATTGGAGACAAGTTGTACCTATCCTTCAGGTAGGATCCTCAATTGATGATTTCAGGATTTGTTTTCTATTTTTAATTTGTAGTTGTATCTTTTAGTTGGGATTGTATTTTGGCCCCTTTTACTTTCAGAAAACCCCTTTAATACTGCAGTTTTAATTCGTCATTTCATCTTGTTGTGTCCTTTGATTGGGTATTTTTACGGGTTTAAAGTCAGTGTATTCCTGTATTAGGGATAGGCCTTTTCAGTTCTAGTCTCCAACCACTGGCCTATGGAAGGCGGGCTTGGGGTAGTCACAGCATGGGCCCCGGGGGAAAGGTCGTGAAAAAGTGGTTTCAGAGGGGTTGGTTATATAGAAGAACAAGGACTCTAATCTTTTTTAATGGATCGATATTGTTATGTTTTTTTAGTATGGATTTCAGTTTGAGTAGTCCAGTGTTGGTGCGGTGGCCGACGTATCCATGCACTATGACCCTGAATTATGATTTATGACTTCATGCATGAAAACACTAATTGCATGTGTTTTGGAAATGTTTTTACTTTGATATCTTTAGAGTCATCTCACTAAGTATATATTATGGACCATGGCGCACCTATTTCTTTTTCGGATGTTGCCGCATAGACATCCAGCAAGGAATCCAAATAGAGTACATTATGATGGTCCACTATGCGATGAGGCTTCAATGCAGGGCCCTCTTACTATGGTTTCACCTTCAAGAGGTGCACCAGCAACACCACCACCTGTTGGGACGAAGATGCCACCAGCCCCACCAGTAGACTATTCACGCTGACTTAGAGCATTGCATGAGTTCCAGAGATAAAGGCCTTTGAGGTTTCGAGGTAAGACAGATCCCCAGGCAGTTGAGGACTACCTGGAGGCTCTATTTAGAGTTTTTTTCTTGGTTCATACACTCGTAGAGCAGATGATTATCGTTGTTGCTGGCCTTTTCTAAGGAACAACAGGGAGATAGTAGAGCCTGACACTCTAGGCACAAGACCCGGAAACCCTCACCCAGTCATACCTTGAGAGCCTCTTCAGGGAAGATTTCATTCCAGTGACATTACTCTTAGTGTGTATCTAGGAGCTGTTGCACATATAGTAGGGTGGCTTATCAGTGGACCTGTACTCGACAAGATTCACTAACCTCTCACGCTACTCCACCACCATGGTATAGGACCCATTATTCAGGGCCTGGATCTTTGAGAAAGGTCTCTGGAGATAGATCATAATGTCAATGATATTGGTGAATATCTCAATGTAGAATAGAGTGCTCGAGTGAGCAATGTTGGTAGGGAGCTTCATAGCTAGGCAAGCACCGACAATGTGAGCCACCACCAGACGATAGGTAGACGAGTTATCTATAGGAGGCAGTAGATAGACGATGCAGAGGTCCAAGCAGACTAGACCCACAAGTGGAAGACTCTAGGATGTAGTGTCAGAGGTGTAGAGCTCGTGAGGCAGAGAAGGTTAGTTGGGAGGCAGATTGTGCTTCATGTGTGACTGGCAGGGCCACATGGCTCGCGACTACCCGACCTGCCGTATTGATGATCAGAGCATGGTCAATGGACTACTGAGGTAGAAGAAAGGATTTGAGCAATGAGTTATGTAGGGTGGAAGATGAGGTAGAGGAACAGTTCGTGTAACAGGCAGTGGGAGGGGATTTGATGCTCTACCTCCACCACCGGTAGAAGGTCCACCCCGACCATAGGGAGTTGGTTTCTAGGGGTGAAAACAGTTATATGCTATAGAGGCCTATGATCACAGTGCTCCAGAGATGATTATAGTAATAATCCTTGTATATTCCACCCTAGCTATAGTACTTATAGTTACAGGTGCAAGTAACTATTTCATTTTCTCAACACTCGTTCAGAGCTCAGAGTTTCGGATAGAGACATTATCTTGATCCTTGCGATTAGAGACTCATGCGGGAAAAGATTCTATGAATACACACTAGTGTCAGTAGTGTTATATTACTCTAGGAGGCAAGAGATTCGTCTCAGATCTCTTAGTAGTAGTGTTGACACATGACGATGTCATCTAGTGTATGGACGGGCTATCCATAGTCCATGCTCAGATCGACTGTTTTAAGTTCAAATTACACTTCATTCATGAAGATGGGATCAGTTTTACCATCACTGATGAGAAGGAAATATTTTCACTACATGATGGAATATGTTAGAGGTGGGTGCAGCTAATTACTCATTATTTGGATAGCCTCACCCTTGGATTAGTTGATGTGAGGATTTCAGGTTATCCTATAGTGGTGGACGAGTATGCTGATGTATTTTCTGATTATGTTCTGGTACTACCTCCACGCAGATAGGTAGAATTTTGCATCGACATATACCCCAAGATGGCACAAATATCTACACTAGCACATTGTATGGCTCCCATGGAGCTTCGAGAGTTGAGGGTACAACTGGAGGACTTATTGGGGAAAGAGTTCATAAGGCCCAGTGTTTCTCCCTAGGCATCCCCAATCTTGTTTTCCAAAAAGGAATATTGGAGCTTGAGGCTTTGTGTGGACGATCTATGCCTGAACCAGGTGATCATGAAGAACAAGTATCCACTCCCAAAGATCAATGATCTCTTCTAGTAGCTAAAGTGAGAACAGTGGTTTTCAATGATAGACCTCATATCATGCTATCATCATCTCAGATTACGGTATGATGATGTACTGAAGATAGCCTTCAGATGTCGGTATGGCCATTATGAGTTCTTGGTGATTCCTTTCAGAAAAACCAATTCTCTAGTAGTTTTCATGAGGATCATGATAAGGATATTTCAGCCTTACCTTGATCATTTTATGGTGTTCTTTATCAACAACATCTTGATATACTTGGTGTCGGAGGAGGAGCACACCACACACCTACGGATAGTCCTGGATACACCCATAGGGCACTATCATTATGCAAAGCTCTCAAAGTTCCAGTTCGGGATACGGGAAGTCCACTTCATGGGGCATGTAATCTCAGAGGCTGGAATCGTAGTGGATCTGGAAAAGAGAGAGGAAGTGCTTTCTTGGGAACCACCCAGGAGTCTGACCAAAGTGTGGAGTTTCCTTGTATTGGATGGGTACTACCAGATATTTTTACCTAATATCTCTAGGGTAGTGGCACCCTTGTCATCCTTGATGAAGAGGCGGTATCCTTTCTTGTGGATATAGAAGTGATAGCATAGTTTCTCGGAGCTGAGGCAGAGACTGATGAGTGCCCCCATCTTGAGGCTACCTGAAGAGGGTGTTGGGTATCTAGTCTACTGTAATGCATCAGGGACTAGACTAGGTTATGTCTAGATGCAGGATCGAGAGGTGATCGCCTACGACACACGATAGTTGAGAGAACACGAGTAGAACTACGCTAACCATGAATTAGAGTTAGAAGCAGTGGTCTTTGCGCTAAAAATGTGGTGACACTACTTGATGGGTGAACGGTGTACTATTATCTCAGATCATAAGAGTCTCAGGTATATCTTCTCATAGAAGGACCTGAACCTGAGACAACGATGATGGTTAGAGTACCTCCAAGACTATGAGTTTGAGATATTCTATACTCCTGGGAAGGGGAACGTAGTATAAAACGCCCTCAGCAGGAGGTATGGACTATAGTTGTTTAGTAAGGTGACAGAGCAGCTAGCCATGTTGCAGATATCCTTTGTGGATAGAGATAGAGCAGCTTACCTTCAGTATATGACTATCACTCCCCCACTTCTTCAGCGAGCTTGGGTGGAACAGCTTGGGGATGTAGACTACAATTCCTAACGTGCATAAATATCCTCTAGATAGGCTCCTAATGGATTTTATGAAGGTGGGGAGAATGTAGTCCTCTTCAGAGGATGCACTATGGTACCAGTGTCACTTCGAGAGAAGGTTTTGAGGGAGTTCAACACATCCCCTTTGGCGATACATCTAAGAGTATCTAAGATGTACTTGGACCTCCGGTATAAGTACTGCTGGCCAGGGATGAAGAAAGTAGTGGCAAAGTTTGTAACTTGATGCCTCTCTTGTCATCAAGTGAAGGTCGAGCATCAGGTACTAGCGGTCATAGATCAGCCACTTGATGCGCCAAACTTAAAGTGGGATGGTATCTCTATGGACTTGTGATAGGGCTACCACACACGTCTTGGGGCCACGATTTCATGGGGTTGATCATTGACTAGCTCACCAAGTCGGCCTACTTCCTACCCATTTGAGAGCAGAGATTAATATAGAGCATGGATTCTATTACGTCCAGAAGATAGTGCGACTTCACAGAGTGCCTTCGAAGATCATACCATATTGCGACTCATCATTTACATCCTGCTAGTGAAAGGGAGTGTAGGAGGCATTCAGAACTTAGCTGTGCTTCAGCACCGTCTTTCTCCCTCAGAAAGATGGTTAGACAGAGCGGATCATATAGACACTCGAGGACATGCTTTGTGCTTGTGTCCTCAATTTTGGCTATAGTTGGGAGGACAACCTTCCACTTTTGTAGTTTGCATACAACGACATTTACTACTCCACCATGGGCATGGCACTATTTGAGGTCTTGCCCAGGTGACCATGCAGTTCACCTCTTTCCTAGACAGACCCATGGGAGTCCACACTTAGGGGCCCATATTTGGTATAGGCTACCATATACAAGGTGCTGGTCATCCAGAAGTGGATAAATATTGAACAGAGCTGACATAAGTCTTATTCTAATAAGAGACGAAGAACCTTGGAGTTTGGGGAGGGAGACCATACCTTCCTACAGGTCTCACCCCAACGAGGATTACAGAGCTTTGGCCAGAGAGGCAAGCTATCTCTGAGGTTCATCAGACCATTCTAGATCCTCAGTAGAGTAGGAAAGGTAGTATTCCATCTATATCTTACCCAATAGATTCACTGTGTTCATAATGTATTCCATGTTTCGTACCTAAGGAGATACGTGCTTGATCCATCACAGGTTATCGACTGGGGAGAGCTGGACATTGATGATGGGAAACCGTTTTCCGATTTTCTGGTGGAGATAGTGAATTGATAGGATCGGGTCCTTCATGGGCAGTTGATTCCTCGGGTGCAAGTTCATTGGCAGTACAGGAATCTCTAAGAGGGCACATTTGAGCGAAAGGCTCAAATGTGTGCTATGTACCCCCCGTTTTTTCCCCTAGTTTTTTTGTAACTTTTGAGGACAAAAAACCATATGTTGAGGATAAAGTAAAGACAAAAAAATTCCATATAAATTTTTTCTAAATTATTTGGGATTTTTACTAGTCTACAAAAATTGACGTCGTGTGATTCTGATGCCTTTTCTGTGAAAAATGAATTTCTGAACTTTTTTTAGGTACGTTTAGTAAAATCATGGGCAAAATTTTCTATCTTTTGAACTGGTGATCGGATTAATAACCTGAGGTCATCATTGAATCCACAGCACCGAGATTCGCTTAAGGAAAGCTTCACTTCAACAGTATTAGGTCAGGAGAAAAAGTTAAATTTTTCACTTTATAGAAAAATAAAAAAATAACTTAACAAGATAATTTATTTATTTTCTTCCAGCGGATGAGCGGTGGTGGTGCGGATCGGTGACTTGTCAAACCAATTAATGCCTTGAATCTTCTTTATTTTTAACCACATCCTTATGGAATTAAGAGGTTCATTTATTAAATGAACCTCATGAATTACTCGATGTGTTACTCACCTTTTCCCCCTCTATTTATGTGAGGCTCGGGTAGAGTTTCGACATAGTTTCACCAATCAAGGAACCTCTAGTGAAGTGACGCGATGTCTTCCACTGACAGAGGATGGGATCTTGGGCAGCAACAATCCAGGACCGAAAAATGCCAATGAACTCACTCTGATGAGCACTCTCCTCCCACCAAGGACCGCAATACCTCCAACGAATCACAAGGTAGGGGTTGCCTTTTAATTCAAGAAATTCCATTGATTCTATACCCCTTTCTTGAATTTGTGGGAGGTTGTTGCGAGGGATTTTAATGGGATTCATCAATATTTTATTGTGATGTATACATTACTCCCACTTGTTATAAAGCTAAAGCAGATGTCACGGTCCAAACCAACAAGGCTCAGGCACTCCGCCGCTTGTTTTTAATTACGTTCTTTGGAGACGGGTTGTTCTAACTTGACGTAACCTTGAATCTGAGAGGCACACAACAACAACAGCATCCCGAGAGGACCTTAGGCACATACGAAAGGAAGAATTGACCACCAGAGCTCACCCGATGGCCTGAGAAAGAAGCGTTGTTGTGGAATTGATGTGTCGGTGCTAGAGATCGGTGCCGGCGGGCAAGAGTGGAGGCTGGAAACCGCCAATAGTGGGAGAAGAGCGGCACTACTTGGCACTACAGCGGTCAGATGTGCGACCGACAACGGCTGACCATAGAAGTGGAAACGGCATCATGTCTCCCACCAGGCTTAAGAAAGTCATGGCTTGAATCCGCGACGATGCAAGGAACCCACTCACGGTGAGTCTCATGGGTGACAAGGCAGCACCACTTTGTGCTGCTAATAAAGGAGACGATCAACTCATTTGAACTGTTCAAGGGAAGAGGACCATGCGACCATGTGCAGGTCACACCAACTAGTGGGTCAGACACCCCGATGGTTCGTGCCCAGCCGACGGGCTGCAGCCTAGCGGGCCGAGATCACCACGGCCCAGCCCAACTAGGTCGGCCTAGGCTTGTTTGAGCCAGCCCAGGTCTTGTATTCCCAGGATGGGTCGGGTCTGCCCAGGTCGGGTCGAGCTAGGTCAGACCGGACCCAGACCCCTCTTGGGCCCAGAAATACATAAAGGGTTGTAACATGTAAACAAGACGTCTGTTTAATGAACCGTCTATGGCATTGGGATCCTTGTAGAAAGACAGTCCTTTTTGAGATACTCCATAAGATTTTTGGAGAATTATTGAGTATGACCAGGTTGGATCGACTATGAATCCAACTGGACCCTCGGCAATAAAATGACAAAAACATACAAACTGGGCATCCTGTTGTCTATTGCGTTGTAACCCTTATGATGTGAAAAATTATTAGGTTACTTATTCGTGGGACTTTACAACAATTGAAATATGACCGATGGCTAGAGAATCGATTCTCCTAGAGTCAAGCATATATTGGGCAGGAATCTAGTGGCAGGCAGTGAGGTAGAGGATGGAGACAAATCTTAAGGAGGTTAGTACCGAGCGATCCTGTGTGGTTCAGAACCTAGCGATCATGTGTGGATCAATAGTACATTACCTAATGAGGAACATCCTCAGATCATCTTGTCATGGATCAGGGACATACTAATCATGTCTGTGTCAGATCTTGTGTGGGTAAGCGCTCAACAATCCTATGTGGGTCAGAGCATATCGATCCTCTATGGGTCAGATCTTGTGTGGGTCTTGCGGGGGTTATTAATTATCAATTAGGTGTGGTTCATACTCTTTATGGTCAGTAGAGTGCCTCTCGATAGAATAATATGATCTATCTTCTCGACTAATCACTTGTAATTATGTTCTTTAATTATACATGGTTCGATATGTATCTATTTCTTTGTGCTTTGTGATTGATTTCATGCTCTTTGGATTCTCTTTGTGGAATTATGTGAGACCTTCAGGGGTCTTGAGGTCCCTACTGAGTATTTTTATACTCACCCCTGCATAGGCTTTTCCCACACGTTATTATGTCTTGTGTAGATGACAAGCAGCTTGGATGAGACTTGAGGGAGCCAGGACCAGGCAGTACACAGAGGAGATTGGCAGACGTGAAGAGTAGTGGAGATGAGTTCTACCTACTCTTTAGGTAGGATCATCGGTTGAAGATTATAGGAGCTATTTTATATTTTAAGTTGTAGTTGTATATTTCAGTTGGGATTGTATTCCGGCCCCTTTTACTTTCAGTACAGACCTTTACTACTGTATTTTTACTTCATGGTGTCATATTATTGTGTCCTTAGATTGTGTGTTTATAAAGGTTTAAGGGAAATTCCTTCCCATATTAGGGTTATGCCTTTCAGGTGCTAGTCTCCAAATCCTGACCTATGGAAGGCAGGATTGGTGTAGTCACGGCACGGGCCCCGGGGGATAGGTCATGACAAGATGAAATTAAATTTAAATATTTAAAGAAAAAAAATATTTATATTTTCTCATATTTCATGTTAAAGTTATTATGAAACTCTATAATGGGATCTTGAAAATGAAAATTTTTTTCTTCTGATAATAATTTTTGAGGAATTTATAATCTTTTCATCCATCGCTAGTTTATGGTTTTTTTATCAATAAATTAGTCATGACTATATTCCCTATAAGAATTTATTATTATTTTGTAATTAACATTCTCATCCATGTGTATATTTTTACTTACAACTAATTTTATCTTTAATTGTGAACTATATTAAATTTTATTTTATGTAACCTTTACATTTCTAGCTTCACCTTTTTAAAGGATATTTTATTATATTATTGTACAGTGTGGGGTTTCAAAAAATTTATTTTAAAATATTAAAACCATTATTACCAAGATATAATTTGAGAGGATGGAATTTATTTATTGAGGAATAATGTAACAACACTAAAATTTAGTTTAAAAATATAATAATCTCAATAGATTTCTCAACACAGAACAGAGAGCTTCAAGAGTACTACGAAATACTATAAAAATGTTAAAATTTAAATTTAAAAGTTTTAATATATATTTTTAAATTATAAATTTTAGTAGGGATAAATAAATTAAGAAAAAAATATGCATCAATAAATTTAATTCACTTTTTATCAATTGTTTAGAAATGAAAATAAAATCATTTGAAGTTAAAAAAAAGTGATACTTTCCAAAAAAAACTATTTTTATGTATACATTGTGTTTTGATCTTAAAAAATAAAACCGATCACTATCGATGTCTAATTTTAATTAAATATATAGATTATATATTCAATAAAAAATTTAACCTTACTAAAATGGTTTTTACTATGCAAGTAATGAGAATAAATTTATTTTTATTCATAAAATTAATTTTTTTTATAAAATTTTGGGTTGTATTTTTATCATTTACATTAAAAATAACTTATAACCCATATATAAATTGAATTTGATAAAATCATTTAAATATTCATATTCAATAGGTTTTATGTTTTTGAAAATTTAGCTTTTAATTTCTTTCATTATGGATAGTAACCATCGTAAATATTTTCACCTTGGTAAGGGTAAAAGCTATTAAACTAGGTTAAAACTATGTGAAAATGGCTTAAAGCATCTCTATCACTTACATTTATCATATTAGGTGGGTTTTTCTACCATTCCAATCATATATATAAATATATTAAAATTTATTACCTCATTACATTGATTATAACATTTATATTGTTTTAGGAAAAGGATGAAAACAAAATTTCACTCTCTTTGTTTTGAATTTTGTTATATGTTTTCATAAGGATAAAAATATGTTATGGGTGAATATAAAAGGTAATTATTAAAATAAATAAATTATTATTGTGATTTTAATTATTTTTAATTTTTGGTTATGGTATAAGTACCTTAAATTATTATTCAATGATGTCTCTATACTGGTGAAGACGGTGGGAATGATCTGGTAAATCAATTAAGTAACATTAAAAGAAATATGTTTGGGATTAATTATGTTATAAATTTAATTTTTTGGTTTATAATAATCTATAATTGATTTTAAATGATTTTATAATCGAAATCCATTGTTATCTTGATAGATTTAAATTCAAATTAAATATATAGTCACAGAAATTAATTTAATGATATTTTATGTTAAATAATGTTTTATAAAATGATTTAAAAATAAAAAAATATCGTAAAATGGGATATATGGAATTGAAAATGGTCAAAATTTTCATGCATGGACATTTTTTACCTCATTTTACCTTATACACAAAATTATCGCCCCTAAAAGGATTAAGAATGTGCTCCCTGGTTAAGATTAAAAAAAGTTAAAGATGGGCTTAAACCAAAATATATGACTTAAAGAATAAAAAACCTATTTAAATTTTATTAAGTGATTATATGTGTATCCTATAATATTTTACATATAATTAATATCAATTTTGAAAAATTTTACAAGGGAATCACATTAATTATATTTTAATTTTTTAATTAATCCTTAGTGTGTCCTCTCCTCGCTTATACAAGAGAAACTCCTCTCATCCATTATTAAAAAAAGAAATTTTCCTTATAAATCATAATATAAACAACCTAATACCCTACTAGATTCATCCCCTTGATATAATATCTTTTTTAATTCTAGTAATTCTATCCTATGAAGGCTTAAGGTGTAAGCCAAATAATATCTCCCGAAGAAGTGGAAATAATCTTAACTGAATACTTTAATGTTTATTTCTTATTAAAACTCTTAAAAATATTTTTTATTCACATAAAAATAACTACCTAAGTGTCCTCAATATAACAAAATGATATTATTATAATGGAACAAAAACCTTCCACCTCATTTCCATCAAATGGGGAATGGAAATATAATTTGTCTGTACATGTGGACTAACACCACCGAGAAGTGTTGTTATTCATTTTACATAACTACATCACATGGTTATTTAAATTATATATTTAATGAATATTCATAATAAATATGATATTATAATAATAAAATATTATTTTTATCTTTCTTTAATTTTTCATTAAAAATGAAAACAACATTCTTGAATACATACGAACTATCGTCTCCATGAACATCGTAATTCATTTTTATATTTCTTCCATTTATGGATGGTCGTAAATATTTATATAATTAATATATATATATATATATTATTTATATCATGATTAAAATTAAATATATGTTGTAATCATGATCAACATGTAATGACTGTAATTGTTTATTGAAACAAACATGAAAAACAAAGCAGTTTACACCCAATATGACTATGATAATGAGTGGTTGTTAATTATTGAGTGATAAGATTTTATAAGTAAATATTTTATGAAAATATAATTATTAATATGGGTTTTTATGTAATTATAATAAATACAAATTTTTCATGTAGTAGGTTAGATTTTTTATTAAGCAATTTAGACTTAAAGTAAGGATTTCTCGTCTCATTTTTGTTTTTATGTGGCATATTTCATATTTACCACTTCTTTATTTCATGTGGTGTATATACTAACCATTTTATATGATATATAATGAATATATTAATGTTATTGGTATTAAATGTATCATTTTATGTTATTTAATTAATGTGGTTTATAATTCAAAATCAACAAATGTAGTAAGGGTTTTGTGTAACAATCTCACTGTTTATATGGATTATTTAGGATTAAATTTATGATGAAGAAATTATATTATATATATCTCATAAATATCATTTATTTTCTTCTAATATATTTTTTCATATAGATAATATTTTTAATTTCATTTTTCTCTTTCTATGTTCTAATAAGTCTGCAATAATGTTTTTTAGGAAAACATTCTTTATTGCTCCCTTCCTTCAGGAATATTATCTCTTCAATATCCATATTTTCTAAAAAAAATTAAAGACTTTTTTACCATTCTAAATTTACATAATATAGTTATTTTTACCAAAAAAAATTATATAAATATTTTTTAATTAATTGCCATGAACCTGCTTGGATATCGTGGTGCACTGATACTCGAGCCAGTCCTAACATGACCCAAAGAGAGTTTCAGGTCCCCATAGGTTGATGAATATCAACTAGAATCATATAATGGAAAATTGGTAATGGTTTTCCAATAAAATAGTGTAAGATAACAAAATAAGTAAAAATTATCAATACTCCTCAAGGATAAAGTACCAAAAACAAATTCGAAAAATAATACTTAAATAGTACATCTCCAAAAGACATAACAAATGTCAACACATATCTTATAAAATCCATGTAACAGGTTGATAACATCTCCACCAGTCACTTCCATCACCCTATTTCCCAATGATCAAGAACATCCACCACCGTTATGTGTCACTTACCCTTTTTTGGGACCTAGAATAATATAAAATAGAAATGCATGTATTCAAAAGTAGGGTGTGAGCTAAACATCTTACTAGGGAATCAACAAGTGTTCCATAATCAATAACATAATAATATACCAATAATTATTTCAATTTAAATAATTCGTGGAAGGGAATTAAATTTAATTATTTTCAAAAAAACATATATTCAAAATCAGTGGATGAAAGAAAAATTAAAATATGTTTAATGAACATATTATATAAAACATTTATATAATGTAATTAGCATGAATAAAATAGTTCAATAACAAATTTAAATTAATAATAAAATCAAAAATATCATAGAACCATGTAATAATCACTATGGTATGTTATTTTTTTACATAGAATCACCACACTATTCAATTAGTGATCTCGGCTCAATGTGTGAACACATACCATAGCTCCAAATGTGAGGACTCAACTCCCCATCTGGGAAATCATGTTTTAGTATGTTTATATCAATTTTTTCATTATAAATCCATTTTCATGATTCATATCCAAGATTTGGTTTTCTTAATTACCAACTATATACCCAAGATCACACATGATTCAATCAATCAATCAATGAGTCCTAGGAAAATCAATCATTCCAAAACAATTCAAAATAAAATCACCCAATTTCAGTTAACAAAATTCATTTCTCATTTCAAAAATAAATCATATTTTTTAATCATTTAATCCCATTTTAAATCCTCTTTGTATTTAATCAATTTATTATAATGTTCAATATCTAATCAATTTCCAAATCAAGACATAAATTATTCCCATATACCATAGACAATTTCAATTCAATTAATATCTTAGTTTTTCACAAATTTTATTCCCTTTTCCAAATGAAACATGAATTTTATAAAATTTGGGTTTTTAAATCATTAAAAAATTAATTTCAATTAAAAAAAGAAATTTAGTATTTCTATTACAGTGTTAATGCATATGGAACCACCAACCTTTAATCAGTAATAATGAAACACCTGTAATGGATAATACCAATGAATAATGAAGACAAAATAGATCAATTAAAAATTCATAGATAAAAAATAATAAAGATCAAACTCTATTTCAATTAGAAAACATGATATCAAACCACTATAAAATAATGGTAACAAAGATAATGGTATAACCATAATTATAAAACACACTGGACATCAAATACAAAACTGAGGTATCCTGAAGTGAATTAATAACCAAAAAATCACATGGTGTTGCCCTAGGGGTTTGAGAGAAGAGGCTACAAAATTAATTAAATAATTTTTAGGCTTCAGCACACAAAAACCCACTAGGCATTAAGAATTCACTTATTAAATCCTCTATTGATTACAAGAACATCTTGAGTGGTGTATATACCGAAAAATGTGTCGACCCGGCTTAAAAATTCAAAACACAGCTATTTCACATCATAAAATCAATTCATAGTGTGAATGTGTCCTACAGTTAGTACCCAAAATATTTTATGGGAAACCCCATAAAACACTCTAATGACCTTAGAACCCAATGAAAATCATACATTAAAAACTTTTACACATTTATACCAAGACTCTATTATTTCAAATAAATCTGTATCAATAAGTATAAAAGAAAACATACTTATAACCTAGATGTTACAACCTCCCAACCATATACATTTTTTTCTATATAAAGCAGATAATGTAGATTCAGTATCAAAGAGATGAGGTCATTTCTCTCTCATCAGTGCCTCATACTCCCACATATCACACAAATCGGAACCATGGTTCCATTGCACATAGATAAAAGGTATTGTCTTCCAATGAAGAACCTTTATCTTAGAATCAAAATACATAATTGGATGCTCAATCATGGATAAATCAGGTTCAATATCAGGAACTTCTTAGCCTAAGACATGATAAAGATATAAATGATACCTCCTAAGATTAAATACATGAAACATATTATGGATAAATGTAAATTTTTGTGTCAAATACAAATGAAAATCTAACCCCCCCCCCCCCCCCCGCTCAACAATGAAAAAGGACCAGAATAACTGCGTGAAATATTTCCATGTTTTCCAAGATATTAGTGATGTAATTGAGATGAAACTCTCAAGAACACCTAGCCGCAAACTAAAAATTTCAATTGTATTACATTAAAATCATTATAGTATTTATAAATGGAATGTTCATTCAATAGTCTCAAATGAAGCAAGTGAATCCTCTTAGTCGTCTCATAGAAAAAACTCGATCTAACCAAATAAGCTTTCAACAATATTTGACCGATATAATGAAGATCTTCAAATCTAGCCATATGAGGCCTCAACAATAACCATTCTAATAGTGGAATGACAATTATTATTATATGTGAACTCAACTAGTACCAAATTGAAACCCCAATATCCAACAAATTCAAGAAAGTAGGCAAGTAGAATATCTCTAGGAATCAATATACTTCTCCCTATCTACCTATATTTCTAAAAATGGTATTTTGTTCCCAAACATACCTATGATCCCGTAGACATCTAGAGGCCTCTATGGGATCAAGAAGTGAAATAGGGATCCCTTTCAGAGACTATAATAGATGAAACTCAATGAAATCTGAATCTCAAGAGGTATATGGAAAACCAATATAATCCTTATAAATATTGTCCAACATAAATTTTGGCACTAGAAGTCTTTGAAGAAAACCTGAAGGTATCATCTTATCGGCATTAACATGTTGGTAGGTATAATAATGAGAAAAAATGTAAGCCACGTCTCATCTCATAACTGGACACCAAAACCATTGTTTTATATTATATAACATATTCATCTTTCTAAGAATCACCACCCATTAGAATTTATAGAAATACCATATCACGGCCCATTCTTATGAAAAGAAACTATAGTACAGTTAACAAAACATAGGATACCCTAAAAATTGAAAATCCACCCATCGATGGTCTCGCTAATATAAAGTGAATCCCCAATGCTATAAATTTCATCAAGTAACCTCTTCTCCTATGGAATCATCTCAAGAAGAGAATTGGTCAAAAAAATAATTTCCAAAACATCCTTAGACTCATTATTCTAGACTCATAAATGAAACTGAGAAGGGTGATCCACCATATTTCATGCTTTTGATGACTCTTTCATGACCTATTATGAAACTTTTGAGCATAAAGAATCATAAATGACATTCCCCATTCCAGGGGTGTAGGAAATGTAAAAATAAAAATATTGTTGGTACTCCAACCAACACCTCTATCAGACATTCAATTATTTTCAGGTGAAAATATAAATCATTATTTTTTGTTCATAGTAAATTGTAAAAATTTCAACAAAAAGTTAATGTTGATAACTCTTAAGAGAATTCATAACAGTTTTGAGTTCTAGTTCATGAGTTTTATAATTATTCTCATACAGTCTAAGCTATCCAGAACCATAGGATACCATGTGATCACCATGTATAAGGAAAAAACCAATCAGAAACCTAATTCACGAATAAAGACCACATTTCCTTACCAATCATCTCGTAGAGTTAACACTATTATAGAAGTCAAAATACAATTCAACTCAACAAAATAACTCAGAAATTTTTCATACCAAAAAAATTTCACCCCCTTTTAAGTGGGAGTGGTCATCGAATAATCCATCTTAAAAAAATGTTTATGGATCCTATTGTAATATCACACAAAGAAAAAAGAAGATTCATATCTCAACTACATTACACTGTTCCACCCAATATATAACACCTTTCACCTACTTAGAATCAAATGGGCCACCGTATTCGGAGACCATGTTTCCAAAGAACTTCACTTCTTAAATACAAAAACTACATTTTGAAAGATTCACGTGAAGTTGGTGATCTCTCAATATTTCTACAACTTTTATCAAATGATTCACATGATACTTCTTGGTCTGAGAGAAAACTATGATTTAATCCACAAACACCACAATGAATGAGTTTGCGTAATCATAAAATATCTTGTTCATCAAATCCATAAAAACTATAAGTCAATTTATTAGACCAAATGGCATAATAAAAAACTACAAATGGATATACATACTCTTGATAGTGGTCTTAGTAATGTTATATTCTTTAACTCTCTACCAGTGATAACAAAATTGAAGATAAATCTTTGAGAACCACTTTTACCCTTTTTGTTAGTCAAACATATCATCAATCTTTTGTAACAAATATTTGTTCTTTACTGTGACTAGATTGAATTTCCAGTAATCAAAACATAGGTGATGTATTCCACAGGATTTATTCTCAAAGAGAGTATGATATACCCACAGCGACACACTAGGGTATATAAATCATTTCTCCATAAGACCATCCAATTAAGATTCATAATATTTTACTACAACAAAACGGCCTCTTAACATCGCTGGGATTTATCAGTGCTAGCTAAAATCACTAATAAAGGAACCCTTTATCATTTCTATAAAAAGAACTGATAAAATTTCCCTTTATCTATACTAAAAAAGTTTTAATAATGTGGGTTCTTTATCAGCGCTAAAAAAGGCGTTGATAAAGGGTTACATTTACCAGTGCTAAAAAAAACAGATAAAGGAGGCCCTTTATCAACAATAGAAAAAAAAGGTGCTGATAAGTGGGGTCCCTTTATCATTCATAATAAAAATAAATGAATAAATGTGTTTCTTTATCCGAGCTAACAAAAAATCATAGATAAATGGGACCTTTATCAGTTGTAGTAAAAAGTGTTAATAAATGGGGCCCTTATCAGAACTTTTTTTACTAGTGCTGATAAATGATATTTTCATTAAAAAATATTTGATATAAAATAATATATTAATATATAAATATATTGATATTGATATAAATATAATATAATTTATTAAATATGATTTATATGAGGGAAATATGCATATAATATTAATATATATGATATTTATCTGAAAAACAATTATAAAATAATTAAAAATCATATTAATTAAAAAATTTCAAATTTTAATTGAGTAATAGTCATTTAATAACAATTTGATGAAATAAAAATTAAATAAATTAATGAGTGGTCTAAGATAAGTTGAAAACCGGACTTAAAGATCAAACAGTAATAACTTTTTATTCGATTTTCTTTTCTGGGTCTACCATATGTCATATCTAGTCATATGAAGATATATATGCCAATGTGATTGTGGAATGCTCCAATCACAATTTTTTAGGACAAAAAGGCCCAAAAGTACTCTAAAACTATGTTTTTAGTTAGGGTATCCTAATCGTCTAACATTAAAAGGAATTTAAATGACGTTTAAGTGGGTTTTATTGTCCTTTTCTGATGAAGACAGAATCTATAACCAAGGATTACATTAATATTGTCATTACGGTTTTGATGTTTTATCATTTTCATATTGTAGTTTCATTTATAATTAAATATAAACTAATTTTATTTTATTTAATTATAATAAATAAATTATGAAAATACATATTAACATAAAAATTTATTTTTAAATATATAAACAATATGTAAATAATTATTTATAATTAATTTCATTTAAAATAAATAATTATACATTTAATTTACCTTATAAAAATGCATTTATATTTTTATATATACAAATTTAAAAAAATTATAATATATAGAAATGTTTCTGTGAATAAAAATATATAGATATTTATGTGTATATTCTAATATATGTAAATATATATATATATATGTATATACATGTGTGTTTGTGTGTGTAAATTTTTGTCAATGTGTGTGAGAAATATAAATGTATACTTGTGTTTGTAAATATGATTATATGTATGTGTCTGTGTGTGGGTGTCAATATTGTGTTCAAATCATATATAAATACATCATTATCATTAAATATAGTATATAAATGAATTTCCAACAGACTTGTATGATTATATATATAGATATATACATATATGTTGTTTATATATGTGTGTGTGTATTGATAAAAAGATATATATTCATATTTATATTATCATATGTGTAAATGAATATTAATATATATATATAACAGAAATAAATTTAATTATATAAATTTATATCTTACACACATGCACACATGGACACTTAAATAGACATATATTTTATCATTTATTTCAAAATAATTATATATATAAGAATAATAAATATGTATGTAAATATATATATATATATATCATAATATACAAGATAATATGGTTGGATAGTGGTAAAGATGTTTGGTTTTGAAATGGATGTTGTGGGATCAAATCCAAGTGCACATGGGGGGTGGAGCAGCAATGTAGCATTAAAAAAGGGGCAGAAGCGCTGGGAAGGTGGTGGGTGTTGGGTGGTCAGTTGGAGCGTAGAGAAAGGGTATAAAAAATATTCTCTAAATTTTTATTAGAAAGATAAACATATGATAATAAAGGGTTCCTTTATCTGGGATAATGAAAAACACTGATAAAATAATCTTTCTTGCCACTTTTTTCTAGCGCTGATAAAGGTCATCTTTTAACTTCATTTTTTGTAGTCATCTCTTTTTTTCACTACTAAAATACAACTACTAGAGCTATTAAAACCCAATTTTGTAGTATTTTTTCAACATTATTGGTTCTATATAGTAAAAAGGAATAGACAATGGCTGAGAAGAAGGTACTAAATCAATAAAAAATCAACCTCTCTAACTAGGGGAAATCCAGAAAATACAAAAGAAAAATGTTAGGAAACACAATTATAAATGGACGGAGATCATCACTCAAAGATTCAAGATCTATGCTGAAAAAACAGTTGTATTATGCATCCAAACTCATAAAAATGAGTTCCAACTCCACTCAACCCCATGACTCATTCACCAAGAAAGAGATGACACACCCCATCGAGCACATTAAAAGAGAACCGATTAACATAATAGTCAATTTTGGACTTATGAGAAATCATCCAATCCATCCAAAAAATGATACCATGAGGTTTTACATCAAGAAACTGAAAAATCTATGTAATATCAATATATAATAAAGTGAAAAAAATGGACACCGAAGTCCCTCTATCTAAGTTCTAATGGAATATTAATATCTACCACATAAGACAAAATCTATATAGGAATATTTAGAAGATTGAAAACTTGATATTATATTAATAAGTGGGAAGAACCAGTGTGAAAAAAATTATTCACTAAAGATAAAGTTATTGTGATTGTGACTTTAATAATTATTGGACCCACATCAGCTTCCTCTAGAGAATTTTACAATTAAAAAAGAGTATTTTTCAAGATTTCTATAGCTAGAACACCTTTGTTCTCAATGAATTTGATTGCACCACATCAATTTTTGGTCTTCCACGACATTGTGTAACATGTAACACCGAAGGTAGAGAATATTTCCAGAAATAACTCAGGTGTTCCCAAATATAACATGGACTGAAGTCGAGTAACTCCCCCACAACAACTCTTAATGTAGATCAGGTTCCCACAAAAGAAGCTACTTATAGACAAACTTGATCTATGTGTAACCCAAATCTTGAAAACACTTAACCTCATAGGCTCAATGGACATACCTTATTCTAAATCCACTGGCTTGTGTATTTCTTGTGTGAAACACTCCAAACATGTGCGTAAAAATTTTCATGTCCCATGAAATCCCCAATTCCTTTATAGAACCCACTTCATAGAATGGGTACTCTAATCCTAGTTTCATATAAGAATGGGTAATCTAACATAGACTTTGTGACTAGACACTCATCCCATTAATATGCACTGGTAGTTCTAAGTCCAAGCTCCTTACAAAAAAACATGATTTATTGTCACGTAGGCCTAAGGGGGGAGGAGTGAGTCCACCCAAGTCTGAGCTACATGATGTAAAACTACCTAGCTCCAAATCTTAGTCATGAGAAATTATATTACATGACATATTCCTAAGCACGTGGTGTGAAATTGTATCCCAGCCTTCTATGATAAACATGGGATGCTCCATGTATGAATGGAATGAGTTGTCACCCACACCACTACCATTTACATGGAATGAGATACTCTTTGGGAAGCTTCAATGAATAATCCCCACACCATCCCTCATAGATGCGTATTTCACAGCATAAGTTTCTTTACCGCATGATGTTAAGCTGTATGGATCTTTATGTTCACACAAACATAAACTATATCATAGAACTATGTGGGTTTTGATCCCTATCTTCTAAAAAAGAAATGAGGAAGCCTTGATGAGATTCAATCTCGACCAACATTAAAACTTAGGTGATCCATAATATGCATACAAATACTAGGTCCTCCTCATGGGGAATTTGGATACATCCATATAGGGTTCGCTTAAAGGGGCATTCTCCTCCATAAAGGTGCGACATATATCCTTCTACAGAAAAACCTCCCATTTTCACCTCAATGGGCATCCTGATCAACCATCTAGACTCACCTCAAGGGGAATTACAATTAATCTATACCAGATCCATCACAAGTGACATTATGGTTCATCATAGCATGACATCTTCCCCCATATAGGACACACCTCTCTGATCCACCTCAATGGGTGTTCTTATCAACCATCAATATTCATCTTTAGAGGCGTTCTAAATTATCTATCCCAGGACTTTCTCAGGGGTTCTTCTATTTCTTCATGGTGTTACATATTCCCTCATAGGGACACACCACTCTAATCCACCTCAGTGGACATCCTAATCAAACATCTATATTCCTATAAATGGTCGTTCTTAATCATCCAACCAAGATATTTCTCAATGGGCATTTAGGTTCATCATGGTGTGACATATTACCCCACAGGGACCCACCTCCCTGATCTTCCTAAAGGGGAATCTTTACCAACCACCAAGATTCATCACAAGGGGAATTCCAACTCATCCATCATAAATCTATCTCAAGGGGGTTCTGTTTCATCATGTTTTTACATATTCCCTCTAGGGGACACACCACCCTGGTCCACCTTAAGGGATGTCCTGATCAACCATTCAGATTTGAGATAAGGGGATTTCTGAATCATCTATCCAAAATCCTTCTCAAGGGGAATTTTGTTTCATCATAGTGTGATATCTTCCCTCTTAGTGACACACCTCTTTTTTTCCCTCAAGGGGCATCCTGATCAACCATACATATTTATTTGAAGGGGAATTCCATATCATCCATCTCAGATTCGTCTCATGGGCCCTTATTGTATATGATTGTGTGAAATCTTCACTACTAGAGACATGCCTCCCATATCCACCCCAAGGGGAATCTAGATCAACCATATGGATCCATATCAAGGGGTGTTCCAACTCTTCCATCACAAATTTATTTCATGGTGATTCTGGTTCATCATGGTGTGACATCCTCCCTCCTAGAGACACACCTCTATGATCCACCTCAAGGGAAATCATGACCAACCATCTAAATTATTATCAATGGGAATTATGGCTCATCCATCCCAGATCTATCTCAAGGGCGTTATGGTTCATCATGGTGTGGCATCCTCCCACTTAGAGACACACCTCCTTGTTCCACATTAATAAATGTTCTGATCAGCCTCGTAAGTTGTAATGTCACATAACTTCTAAAAGGGTTTGACCATTAGTTTTAATTTGGAATTCTTTTTCCCCTAATAATTATGACTAACAAATTGAATGAGGTATTGGGTGTCTCTAGGGATCATAAAAATCCAGATCCTTGAAATTGGAATAGGTAAACTGGGATGCATGATTAATAGAGACCCTATATCCCAACCCACATGGTTTCTCTAAACCATGTGGTTGTAGAAAGTGGAAGCCTGGGGGCCACCCAATTAATCCCAAACTGGGAGACCCAAAACAAAAGACCATGTGAGCCATATATAGTTTTTAATAGTTTATTTTGAATTATTTTCACATAATTAAAAAAATAGTGCACCTAATCATGTGGGGTTCCCCTTTGAAGCAGTGGTTTTGGACAAGATTGGTGTACAGTTTGGCCAACCGTGTGGAAAAATTGTGTGACCTGATATTTGAGGGTGATGTCACATTTTTTCCTCTTAAATGATTTAAATATTTCTTTCTTACTCCCCTATTCATTTCCACCAGGCTCTTCATCTCTCTATGCATGGAGCTCATTTCCCTATCAACCGTGGGTTCAAGCTACCACCACCTTCTAGCATCTATTTCACTCGTCATTAAATCAATTGGAAATATCTTAGTAATATACTCGATCTTACCCCTTATTTTTTAATTTTCTTCAATATTTAGTTACTCTATCTTGGATAAAGATCATTTTTTCATTTTTAGGTAATTTGAAAATTTCAACAATTTGTCCCATTATATATTGAATAAAAGTTCGACGCTAGATGAGGGAAGCTCCATAAAAATTAGGTAGGTTTTCTAGGATCTTTCCACTTGTTTCATTACCTAATATAATTTGTTTCATTTTTCCACGATCTAGAATCTTCTGGAGTCACCACTTATTTTTCAAATTAAATTAAATTTATAACTTTTCTATGTTATTGGAAACCCAGGATAGTGGAAAATCAATCTTTTGAGTCAGTAACTTAATTTTATTCCACCCCTAATCAGTGTGATTCAACTTAGAGGCCAAATTTCCCTTGTTCAGTTACCTAATGCACCTTGAGGGTTTTTTCTAATCCTAAATACCATGAATTGAGCAATTAAATTGAAAAGGTGGGGAACAATGAGTTAGACCCTACACCTCAATCCATAAATGAATGGATTTTTTTACATGGTTAATTGGTCAAGTGATTATTCTTTTCACCCATGCCTCACATGGATGGTTATTTTAAAAACAATGTACATACTAATAAATTATGATACAAATGCTTCAACCAAATGAAATAGCCCATTTTTCTAAACATTCTATAATTACTTTGTTGATTTAATACTTCCACCTAAGTTCCAAGGGTGAAAAAAGGGTTTCTGACTTAAGGATCCCTTGGAAAGAATCTTGTGTCGTCTTGTTAGAATTTCTAATTCTTTGTAAACATGCCAGGTTACAAAATCTATTCCTGGGATGGGCTCAACATGAATTATCTATTTTTACCTCCAGATGAGTGATATTAGTTCTCTAGGGGAGACTCCATGGATGGGCTCGATTGCACGATGGATGTACCATGTCACAAGAGATACTAGATCCTCTGCATATGATACTAGGTATGAACTCATAGTTTAGTTCATGATTTTTTCACACGATGACTATAGTGACACTTATACTCCATTATTATGTCATCATGGATAGAATCCTTGGGATAGTGCCTATACCTATCTCCTAGAGTGATAGATGGATCTCTTATAGAATTTTCATGGAAGGAATGTGGGTGACTCGTGATATTTTATAGAATGGATAATTAAATTAAAAATTTAATGAATGTTTTCAAATGAGAAATTATAATTTGGTTTTGGTTACATAGGGACGTGTCCTCCATTCCCAATCATAAGATTGGGGACAATCAACCTTCTCACATATTATACCACTGACATTACCTTTCAAGGATCCCATGTTTTAGACACACTAGATTATGAAAAAGAAGGTAAATTTTATTAGTGTCCAAGTGGAACCTAGTCGAATGTATTTAGTTATTTATCTATTCTTTTAATTTAATACTAATGGAAGACTATTAATTTTATATTTCATTAATGCGTTAATCTAGAAAATGTTGGTTGTGGCCTACTGAGATTGTATATCACATCCTACTCAGGTTTCCATTGGTACACTAGAAAACTTTATGGTTGAAGGAATAGATAATGTGAAGTAACAAGATTCCAATTTTTTATTTCCATCATCAAGATGGAGTTGGGGTTAGAGGGGAAAGACTATGCTTGAGATGCAAGTTATATCAGTTATTTTCTTTTTGTATAATTTTTTAACATGTGGTATATGCATTTACTCCTATCACCTATGTACTTACTTTGGTATAGCACATATCCTTAAATCCTCATCCCTTTGTATCTTTTTATTCCTTATCATCCGCTTATAATTTATTTAGCTTGTTTGTCATATTATAATTGATCTACTGCTATCTATTTTTGTTACTACTTATATTGTTTCTTATCACTTATTTTGTATATATTTTTTCACTGTATTGTGTCCTGTGAGGGAATATTATTTCCATAGACACACCATATTCCCTCGTTGCTAGTCTAAAGCCTCTGGCATTCAGGGATCATTACTTGAGGACTTTTGGCCCACTGCCTTGGGGCACTGTTACGTGGAATCTTGGATTCAATGATTTAAAGTGGTATAAAATGTTTTATTTTCATTTTTTTATTACAATATTTTCCTTAACCGAATTTTTTTTCCAGTATATGTCAATTAAGATGCCTTAAGCAGTCAATTGTGGCACGTTGCACCATGGACCATCAATCGCATGAGAAGGAACATTTTGTGGTTAGGACTAAATGGACACCGTCATCCCATTTATATGGTGTATATGACTGTATAAATTGGAGATGATGATTCATATAATTGAACCACTTAAAGAAAATAAAATATATAAATAAATTAAAATGAACTTTGTCCTTAAAATGAGATGTAAATTTATGAATGTAACTTGAGACCTTAACCTGACCAGACATTAGTAGTGAGAAGTAGGCTTTGTCTCAAATGATCCTTTTGAGACTCGTTCTTATCACTGAGACCAGGCTCCCTGTGAAGGTTTGGGGTTGTAATATTCTTATTGGTGGGATGAGTACATGTCCTTTATTTATCAATTTCCTATCTATTATAAATCATATATGAGGCATGCTATTAGAATTTGTAGAGTTATTCCTCCGTGACACCCTCGTGATGTATTCTAGGAAAGTGGTGATGACCATAATCCTGAGGTGGTGCGCCATGATCCACCCATGATACCTCCAATATTTCTACACGACAAACCTCCAATAGACCTTCCACTAGGTGCAAATACTCAGTTTAGAGAAAGATTCCTTCACATTATACAATCAGTTCTTGGTGCATCTAGACTTTCGCCTACCATGACAGAGTTGACCAGTGAGTTCCAACAGTAGTATCCTCCCAACTTCTCAGGGGATGGTGGTCCTCAGGATGGTGATTAATGGATGGATGGAATGTTCTCTATTATTTAGCATATCGATATTATACTAGAGTGGGGGTTCATCCTCAAGACCTACATGTTTCATGAATCTTCCAAGCATTGGTGGGATGTTCTCACTCATGTTGGTCAATATCACGGTATTGTTTGGGTGTAATTTCAGATATCCTTATTTTACTACCTGTTTCCTTAGAGTTTGAGAACAAATCACACTTTATAATTTATACACCATTATCAAGATGAAATGTTAGTGATTGAATATTCTGATGGCTTCACTGAATTACAGTGTTTTCACCTACCTTTACCAGTGATGAGCTCTATATTGAAAAGAGATTCAAGGATGGGCATGCATATACCATCTAATCATAGGTGAATGTATTTTCACTGTCAAACATTTTATAGATGGTGAAATAAGATCTTATCACTTAGAGTAACATAAGGGAGTTAAGATATGTGAATTAAAACAGTCTAGCTTCTAGGTAAAGTAGTGGTTTATCCAGATTTAGGAAGTTGTGTTCTGATGGTACACATGGGTGAGGTACCATCTAGTTGTCATTTACTAATAGCTATGTGGTGTGTCACTAGTGCAACATGCCATCCCATAAAAATATATAGTGTATGTGGAAACTGATTGAGTGACAGGACTTTGGAAAGATGGGTCACATCCAGTGTTTCTGCTAATATTTTCCACCATTAATATTGAGTGGGGTTCTATTCCAGCACTGCCTTCAAGTTTATGATTAGAGACACCTTGTCAAGATGGAATCTAGTTTTCTACCGGATGTTCAGGATAAGCAGGTGGTTGCAGCTGATGTAGTAAGGCCTTAGATTTTATGGGTCAGTAGAGTAGACCTTCTCAAACTAGTCAAGAAGCATCTTACGGATGAGATTCATGCAATATATAGGTCGTTCATCTTATTCTATAGGAGAAGATTCCAAATATTTCTATAGTTAGAGGTACTATTATGGTACCCACAACTTTTTTATTTTTCATGTTTTATATAGGTGAATCACACTCTTTTATATGTATTAAAGATATGGGAATTCTGGACCTACTGATAGAGTACTCCAGTGGTGTTATGACTCTTGACACACTGTTTAGAGTTCGGTCTGAGGGTATATGCCCATACAAGGGGTGCCCCATGGAAATAGGTGGGCATTGTCTTCTATCGAGTCTCTTCATCCTCGAGATGAATGGAATTGAAATCTTTCTTGGTATGGGGATCTTGTGACATATTGAGATCATTTGGATTGCTATAATCCTTGGGTGTCTATCACATACCTCAAGGGTAGTACATATATCCAAAATGAAAAAAGGGACCTTCAAGACAATTGCAATTGACTCAAGTGTACTAGTCTATGTGGAGTGATATCCCAGATGGCTAGTCTCTTTATGAGAAATTATGGAGTGCATCTCATGAGATTCCCTCCTATGGTGGATCATTTTAGTAATGTCTTACTGGATTATTTCTTGATCTTACCTCCTTAGAGAGAGGTCAATTTCACCATCAATCTTGTTTTAGAAGTGAAAAATGTGCACAATACTATGTATAGGATGGAACAAATAGAGCTGAAAAAACTCAATAAATAGATTGATGATCTAAAGTATAAATTTTTTATCAAACATATCACATATCCATGGGGTGCACTAGTCCTTTTATTTAATAAGGTGGATAGTACCTTTAGATTGTGTGTGGACTACCACTGACTGAACCTGCATATAGTGAGGAACTGGTATCAAATTACTCGAATAAACAACCTCTTCAGATATATTTGAGGAGAAATGGTTTTATCTAACATCAATTTGAGGTTGGGATACCATCAAGTGTGTGTGAGGCCATCAGACATATCACATACATCTTTCTAGAGAATGTATGGATTTGACTTGTGTTTGTTCAATCCGTCTAATATAATTAATGAACTAATAATATTCATTAATTTTATGATTTGGATATTCTAAATGTATATTTATTTATTGGTGGGGTATTAATGGAAGAAATCATAGTGTATTTTCATACCATACACGACAATAAAAACCATCTTGAGATCGTTCTAAACAGGCAGATAAAAAACCACATATCTGTGAAGCTCAATAAATACCACTATTAGATCAGTAACCTTGACTTCCTTGGTCACACAATATTTTTAGTGTGCATATCAGTTGAACTAGAAAAGGTGAGCACTAGGGTTTCCTAGGAACAACTAAATAATTTTTTTGATATATGAAGCTTCTTCGGGATGGCTGGCTATTATAGGTGATTCATTTGGTATATCTCATTTCGGATAGTACCACTTACTAGATTGACTGAGAAGGGTGTAAAATTCAATTTGAGTGAAGCATTTAAGATATCATTTCAATAGTTAAATGGAAGAATCAATTCAGTGATGATACCAATTCTATTGGAGCAAGTAAGAATCTGTACTATTTACTATGATGATTTAGGAATCGGTGTCCGTATAGTTCTAATACAGGGGGTTGAGTTGTAACATATGCTTCCCCCCAATTAAGGCCTCGTGATAGAAATTACCCTATGAATTACCTCAATATAGTATATGTGGTTCTTTCTCTATGCTATTGGAGGCACTATTTATTGGTTGAACAGTTTGTAATCTACATAGACCATAAATGTCTCAAATACATATCCCCATAGTGATAATTTAATCTAAGGAAGTGATGGTGGGTGGAATACCTACAATCATTCATCATCGAGATAATGTACACACAAAGAAATAGATATTTTTTGGTTGTTTCATTGATCTAGAAGACTCAGACACAAGCTGTCAACAAGGCCAGTGGTGAGTGTTAGTTAATGGATCTATTCTCTGAGATGTATCTTGAGGTTTAGGAGCAGTATGGGAACTAGTTCTAAAAACGCTATCAGTGACATCTTCCCTTATGGAGTATATATGGATGTCACATTTATCTGATATTTAGGGACTTATTTTGTAAGAGAGTGTCAGAGGAGAGAACCCACCTTCTAGTTGGGTTTTTAATATAAATGAGCCCATGTTTTTTCAGGGTTTTTTTTAGGGGACTTCAGATATATGGGAAGAGTTAATGAAAGAATATCAAATACATATATAATCAATTCATCTTAGTATTACTAAGATCTATCGAGACGTGCATCGTCATTATTGGTGTCTTGGTCTAAAGATGTAAATTTCATGATTTATCATTTGATTTTCCACTTGTCATCTAGTGAAGAATAGCACCAGCATTCTTTTGGACTTTTATAGACTGTATTCATTCTTGAGTGGAAATTGAATGATGTCTGCATGGATTTTATGATAGGTTTGTTGAGATCACGTCAAGGTCATAATGTAGTATGGGTGATTGTTGAAAGCTTTACCAAGGATCCACACATCATACTAATCTAGGAGACCTTTTTAATTGATGAGATATGAAGGCTTTACATCTGGGAGATAGTGAAAATTCATGGTGTTCCCAGTTTTATCATATAGGATTGAGACAGACGTTTTACTTCACAATTGTGGCATGGGTTCCAAATGGCACTAGATTCACAATATATATTTAGTAAAACATATCAACCTAAGTATAATAGGTAGTTTGAGTTGATGATATGGGTGATAGATGATACAATTTGGGCCTCCATCCTTGATTTTGGAAGTTCATGGGAAAACCAAATTTTTTATGTAGTTAAGTTTTCATACAACAAAACAATTTTGGAAAAAATTCAGATATCTCTGTATGAGGCTCTCTAAGGTAAAATATCCCATTAACTGCAACGTTGGTAAGAGGAAAGTGAAGAAGCTATACTCGGGCCACGTCTCATTTAGGAGACATACAGAAAGTCTAGTGGATTCAGAAGAATATGGATACAACTTAGTCTACATAGAAGACATATACCAGCCATCATAGTAGACCATGGAGTTTGGGGTGGGACATCAGTTATTTCTATGTGTATCGCCTAGACAGCATCATAGATGAATCTGGAGATAGGGAAAGTTATCGCCTAGATATATGAGGAATTTTGAGATGGTGGATAGAGTCAATCAAGTAGCCTATCATTTTCTATTACCTTAGAGGTATTGTTCTATAAACAATTCATTCCACATATTTTAGCTTGAATAGTATCATCCTAAACTATATTAATCATTCTAACTCAAGTATATTGAGATATAAAAGGATTCATCTATTAAGGATCATCTGATAACTATCATTGATCGAATCATAAAGGCTCTATGATGTAAGTAATTTCTTCTGGTCTGGGTGCTCTAGCACCATATATGTGTACATGGTGAGACCTAGGAGTGAGAGGCTGATGTATATGTGAAATGGCTATAACTCTTATCATAAGACGTTTTATCACTCTCGTAATGGAAACTTAGGGAATAGTTATCTTAAATAGGGGAGTTTGTAACATCACTAATTTTACCAAAGGTAAGGACCGTTAGGTTTTTGTTTAATTTTTTTTCTGGCCGTAATAATGATTCCCTTGCAAAAAATCGATAGCCTAACGACGTCCTTTTAAAATTCGGAAAATGAGTTGATGAGAGAGAAAATGGTATCTCATAACTTGGACATAATATTTACATAAATATGGATATATAAGAACATATCCCAATATAATAAGTTGTAAACTAAAAGACAAAACAACAAGAAGTCTTTCAAAAAGAAGAGGATGAAAGGTTCCCTTAACGATTTTGGGTAACTTTCGAAATGTACGCCCCATGAAAGAAGGATCATACAATGAAGATTTAAATACCCATAAATTAAAGTATATTAGACAAATAAAAAAATCATGGGCTGTACATACACCACACAAAAGGAAATAGTGGCAAATGTAGCATGAATCTCACGGGAATAAAAAGTGAGATAAAAACTCCTTACCTCATTGTAATCAATCGAGTCGTATGACCAAAAGATAATAAACACCAAATGAATCACATAATACCACGAATATAAATATAATAATGAATATATATATATGAAATTTCAGTAAAAAATTCACCACATGCAACAAATAATTGGCGAACAATGGAAATCTCACGGAATTAAATGTGAGATAAGAAATCCCCTTTCAATAATTCGGCAGCCTAACGGCGCCACTTAAACATTCATCAAACGAAATGTTGAGAGTAATAGGTGATATATGATCATATTATCATTAAAAGGAAAGTAATACTAATATAAAAGAACATCTCCCAACATAATAACTGGGGGCTTAAATGAAATGACATACAAAAGAGTACTTGGAAAGAAAGAGAGAGATAGGATCCCTTACCTCAAGTTCGACTTGTCTTGTTCATTTATTTATATTCATGAATAATTAAATAAGGTCAATTTAAAATATCTTAAGGAATTCATTTAAATTTTATTATTCAATTCATATCATGTTATAATAATTAGTTAATTATGAGAGTTTATATCATACATTTTGTCGATGTTTGGTGCCTGAGTCAAAAATGAATTTGTTTGAAAAGAATTGCCGATGTAGTTATAAGTACATCATCTTCAGAATGGTATTAATGATTTAAATATCATATATATCAATTATATATTCATTTTATACTATTCCATAACATTTGGAGATAAAAAATGAAATGCACCGTTCATGGAGACGGTTGGTCGTACATACGCATGAACGCTACTTTTATTTCTTTGTCATAATAAAGGAATTAAAAACAATGAGATGCATATATATTATAATTACAGTATAATATAAATTTTTTATTGGTAACATAATTTCATTAAGTAAATTATTTATAACTTCCTTGTTTGGCATGAACGAGTCACATCACTTGAGGGGGCGGTAGTCCACACTTCCTCATATGACATTATCGCATTTGCACAACATGCAAAGCATAAAGTTTTGTTTTAAATTTGAAATAAAAAATCATATAGAGGACATAAATATAATATATATAATATATAAATATAGTTACATCATAATTTCCACCATCAAAGGTGTTAAAATAAGATTAAACAATCATCGTTTCGTGAGGCAGTAATTCGCCACCAACAGAAACTGTATGTTCTTTAACCATTAGATGGAGGTGTGTGTAATTGTAGGTAGAATACTTATCATAACAAAATCCTAGTATATTGAGGATACTTTTTCTATTATATAATCAAATAATAAGAAGATAGTGGTGAGTGAATAAGTAAAATAAAAGAAATAAACTTGAGAGAAGACATTACTTCTAAATCAGGTAACTCTTTTTGATTTGAGCCAAAGGCTTCCTTGGAAAGACTTATGCCCAAAGTGAGGCTTCTAGGTATAATAGAGGTATTTTGAGAGATAATATGATCAAAGTTTGGACTATCCAATGGCTTGAGAGGTGTGGGTATGGGGGTAGAGGTGGGGGCCTTTTATAAGAGGGAGGAGGGTCACTTTTGGAAGGTCCTGAAATGTTACTTTATTATAAAATGATTTTCTGAATTCAAAGGTCCCACAATGATATATTTAGAGTATAAGGTGATAAGGGTTCGAAATACACCCATACTGTAGGTTTTATACAATTTTATGTCTTAGAGTTTACCTTATCTTTTCATTTTATTTAAGTCGTTCATTATTGAGGTAATCACTGCATCATCATGGTGTCATAAATAATTTTATTATTTAATTTATAAAAATTATAAACAAAATATCATGATATAGAAAATCTTTTTATATTTCCAATTACTATTTATAGTCTAATATATCATTTATATAAACAAAACTAAAATTGTTTTACTTAGGTGATACATACTTTGGTTATATTTTCCTTTCTTTAAAAATAATATGATAAAAGGTCACAATCACACTAAAGTGATTCCATGGGGTCCCAAAGTTGGAACAAGGCATAACATGGTCGGAAATCACTCAAAAAATATCATTAAGACACATGGATGGGTAATTTTATATTATTATGATATTATTTTATTACCCTTAACTACTCGATTACTAATTAATCATGATAATTAAAGATAATTGTCATCGTTACTGTTCATAATGTCCAAAAACAAAATCATCTTAATTACATAATTTTCACCTTTTGATTCCAAATATGGAATCCATTTTACCAAATTACAAACTCAAAAATTGCAGTAATTAATTTAAAAATAATTCGCGTTGTCACAACCAAAGACAGGTTTTTAAGAAGTAAAATATATCAAAAGATTGACTTGTTTTTACATCCAATTAATAAGTGAAATTACATCCAATGACCAAAATTGTATTAATTGATTAAAACATAATTAAATTAAACTTTATAACCAATTAAAATTACAATATAATTATATAATTAAATTAGTTGAATAAGCAGTTTTGAAGTAAATGCAGTATTTTTCACTATTCATTAAAAATGAACATTTTTCAGAAAAATACCAAAAAATTATCTAAAGTAAATATGATATTCCAAATTAAAAAATGATTTACATTTTATCAAATTCAAAAATTAGAAGTTTCATTAATTAACTTATAATTAATTCCCACTTTCAAAACAAATAGTGTGTTTTTAAGAAACAATATCAATCAAAAGATCGACACTTGTTTATGTCTAATTTCAAAGTGAAATTAATTACAATTACCACCATTGGATTAAATGGTAAAAATATATTTTAACTAAACTTTAAAACCAATTAAAAATATAATATAACCATATAAAAAAATTAGATTTAAAGGAGGTTTTGAATTAAAATAGAGTATTTTTCACTATTTATAAAAAATGAACTTTATCGGAAAAAATAAAAAAATTACACAAAGTAAATTTTTATGTCCTGATTCTAAAGAAGGATTTTATTTTGTCAAATATAACATATAAAATTGTCAAAAATTGTATTTAAAAAGGGTTCTCCATCAAAAGGCGGTTAATCATCCTTTTAAAGAATATTAGAATATTTATGCTCAAAAATGGATTCATTCGCATTTTAAGCCTCTAACATTTATTGGACAAATATAAAAATATTTAACAAAAATATATAATCATTTTGTAGTTAGTTCTATTCTTTCCAACCATTACAATGACTAGGTATTAACTACCATTTAAAATAATATTATTATATTATTAGTGCGCAATGTAAGATTTCAAAGAAACTCGGTGTTGCATATTGGGTACATCATCAAACATAGCATCCCCTTTAAAGTAATATTAATATTTTATTCAAAAATATTAATAAATATGAAAGTTTCATATTCATTATTTACCTAGGGTGTTACACATATTCTCACCCAATTGGGAGTGATACCCTTCCACTACATAGGTTTTCATGGTTTTCCATTTCAATCATTGGCACCACTGATAGTCGTTATGGGCCAACTCCCAATGATGAGATGTAGTACATAATTCATTCCAAAACCATATCCAACCCAATAAGAGGTCATCCCACTCCATCATCAATCATTACAGAGGTCTTCAATACACTCTCAATCCTTAACATGAATGTACTCCTCGTATCCACTTCATCCAGTATGAGGATCCTCCACATGGTGAAGAATTACACTTCCATAAAAAATCTTAAATGGTTAGAATGTAGAAAAATTACCTCCAAATATGAGATCCAGGGAAATCATATTTCCTCATCAACATCTTCGATCATTATAACTCCAAGGATATGGATGACTTGGTAATGGGGTATCCACCTCAACTATTGGAGTCTGAGGCATGGTCCAAAAAGGGAAAGTTCTCTTTCCGTAAATGTGAAATACATAATATTCCTAGATCCCTATATTGGTATATGAATGTGTATGAAGTTTTATACCCCTTCCAAGGGCTCAGGGTGTAACCATCTCCAACGCCCCCATTCTCCCTTTCTACCACTACCCAAAATAATAGAGGGTTGTTCTGGTCTATGCTACCTCTGTCATTCGGGGAGCTATATGAAGACCTACCAATGAGCAGTGCCTCCCTCACACATGAGGTAGTGGTCAGCACCCGGTCCTATAAGGACGTGATTATGTGGTTGGTGACACCCCAAGAGATGACCTAGTGTTTATAAAACAATTTACTTTCATATTGGATCCTCTAACAGCCCCGAAGACACTGATGTGATCTAAATTTGTGTTTCCACTCATATCTAGGTTAGTGTCGATTAGATTATAGGATGAAGAAGAGTAGAGCCCATCCTTTGAGCTATAAGTCATATAGATTTTTCTGGCCACTAATCACTCATCAGTGATATTATAGAAAATTTTAACTCCCAAATTTGACATTCTAGAGTCCCTATTTGAGGTTACAAGACATTTGTTTCCACCAGACTATCTTGGTAATGCTTAAATACCTCTAGGAATGTCAGTTGGTTTACCCATGAATCTATGGGAACATCGAAGATATTGTTAAGCAGTGTTGGATGGTTGACATGGAAGAAATCCCAGTGGTTGATCACTCTAATTCATCTAGTAACAACTAAACCCTACAACAACATGCATTAATATCATTTCAATGCTCCATAATATTGTGGAGGAGGCATCTCTACATGTGTAGATCAGGGGATAGAGACAATATGCTTCTCTCCACTTCATCCCTATCCAACAACATCCTCAATTACTTGTCGATGAATAAAATTCTAATGCAGTTATAATTATGGTAAACATTGTTTTTATTGAGATCCATGAGAACACAATGACCTATATCAATTTTTGTGGGGAAAATATGCCCCATGTGGTTGCACAATACCAAAAAGATCCTCACACAGGCATATTTCACCACCAACAGAGGTAGTTTCTCAACCTTGAGGATCCTTCTAAGACATTTCCTACCATTTGTAACATTGAAAAGGGTAAGAATCATGTTGATCTGTATGATATATATGAGTTTTCTTCAAAGAAAGAGGTAGATACAACTGTTTCTATCTTTCTATAGAAGATCATCGAGTAGAAAAGCATCATTGATGAGCTCATTTCTAATTGATGCTTGTATTTTAGTGCCACCCAACAAGACCACATTTATCTTCTAGTGTAGAACCATGTCTTAATTGGTATTTTACCCCAATTGGTCATGTTAATATCATTCATCCTGATATAAAGGAGAAATATTTTACGGAATGCGACTGAGATATTATTAACCGAGCCCCCCCCCCCCCCCCAATGCAGTGTGATTACCCTCTTATGGACCTAGATTGAGAAGCTCCATAGGCCACTGAGCCTTCTTATAAATTGTGGATCTTATCAATCTACGAGTGGTTGGGAATCCTATTCAAGATAGGGATCCTTTCCAGGATGATTTTATAGCCACTCTCACTACTCGTCTAGAGTCCCTAGAGACAAAAAAAATGGTGATCCCACCCAAAGGGATGTCATACCCTACATGGGTGGACTCTATGAGAGAACACCCAGATTTTGCAAACACTATATTTTTCCCATTTAATGGGATGGGTGAACCATTTCTGCTTTGGGCCACATCATATCAAGGTGTGGTCCCATTTGGGAAACCTAGAGTAGATGGAGGCCACCAAGATCTAGTGTTTCAAACAAACATTGGAAGGAACTGCATTTGTTTGGTATATATAGTAGCCCAAGTATACCATTTCTTATTATAAATACCTCCAAAAGATAGTTCTTCAACTACTTACACTCCACTATATGCAATACAAGTATTTCTAACCTCTTTAACTGAAAACAACTTATTGATGAGCATGTTAGGGATTTTTTCCCTCAATCAAAAGGCTTCATGTGCTCACTCTACATTCTGCTGACACAAGAGTAGAATCTAAAGATGTGTGTGGGTAATGTCTAGGCCGATATGGTCCATACCCTAATCCCTCATAATTTACCTAGTGGGTTCTGGGATATTTTTTTATAAGGTATAGTTCATATAGGAAGCCTTGCAGCAAGATAAGAAGGCATGCCAGCTACCTCTTCCAGATCCCCTGAGATGGTCTTATAAAGTAGAGACTACCACCACAGTATAGGTAGAGGAATTGGAGATACATTAGTTTTTGGAAACTCTTCCTGAATAACCCCACTGATTGAATAAATCCTACCAAACATATCTGCATCCAGTGTAGAACTACTACGCTCTGCCTTACCAAGTGCATTTTTCGACTAGAAGAGCTAATGTGGCCTTATCCCCTAGTCAGGGTTGGGATACAATAGCACCCTTTTGAGACATAAGGAACCAGACCTATTCCTTCAAATTTTACAGGTTCCAAGTTATTTCAATAGTTACATAGAGTAGTAGATTTTTTGAATCACCATAATCCAAGAGGCCCCATGAAGTTAAAGGCACTGAGCACCTCAATAATTTCCCTTACCAAAAGATCCTTCTAAATACCATAAAATAACACTATGTGTTCAACTATTGACTCCAACACCAAGTGCATATTGGTATGGCCATGTTGGTAAATTTCTCAGTATATATGTCACATATATCCATTGATCCAAAAAATTACAGTGATGGTTCAATTTAATGAAAGACAGCTTCCATCCACATAAAATAGAATTTTGATGACTGATTTTCCCATAGAGAAGTCACTCATTCCCATGGTGTCATCTATTCTTGTTTAAGATGGTTAGTGCCTCCTAAATTTGTTGATCCTTCTCTGATCACTGTCTCCATGTCCATGTCAGAACCTTCCAAATATCAGAAGAGTAGGCATCGATGGCACATGCGAGCTCAAAGTCCCCCACCGGTGCTAAATCCATCATGCACTCTTGATGAATTCATGACTCCAGAGATGGAAATCACACCTATGGTTAGTACCACATTGGAGGAATAGTTTGATGAGGGTTAATAGTATGCCTTCGTAAATATTTTAGGGTGGGTAGACCACTTCACACTACCTGAGGATGTGGAATGCCCTGCAAATCCTATGGACTCCTCCGGCTGATGCCATTAGATGAAGATTCAGGGATATGAAATCCTCTAGAATGCTCCGCCTAGTGTCTCAAACCAAGTATTGCATGATACTAAGATCAGGAAGATGTTCCTTCACATATATTTGCAGAAAAATTACACCCATCCCATTCAATCTGATACATTGTCAGAGGTGACCTTTTTGAATGACCCAGAAGACTGACCATGACCACACCATAACCATCCACATATAGAAATAGATTTCCCATCTAGTTGATGGTCAGCCGATACTGAGTCTGGGTGAGATATCCTATCAATAGCAGGATATTTTCAACACCAGTTAGACCTAAGTAGCACAACCCATTAAATCTGTTATTTCCCAAGCTAAAGAGTGATCCTCTATGGTAAAAAACATGTGTTTGGCATAGAGGCATTAATAATTAAATCACATGTCATGTTTACCTGAAAGTCTCTCGATCCTTAAGGTCATATTCCTGTTACAAGAAATATTTGAGGACATTATAGAATCCTTGAGAATCCCCCTCATGTTCCAATCAATGGTAGTTTCTATAGGGTAATACCATATAGATTAGTTTGAGTGATAGGAATTTCATACCTTATTATCATTCACCGGAGAAGATGATGGTTCCCTCATGGAGGGGAACATATACCCACTATACATTACATTCCA
This sequence comes from Viscum album, assembly GCA_963277665.1. Classification (NCBI taxonomy): domain Eukaryota; kingdom Viridiplantae; phylum Streptophyta; class Magnoliopsida; order Santalales; family Viscaceae; genus Viscum; species Viscum album. The sequence continues at coordinate 104,844,330 of OY728156.1, forward strand.
ATTCAATGGTGTGAAGGTCCATCACTTCATGGTGTACATGAGTTTAAGAATCAATCTCATCCTGACCCAGATCATAAGCATGTTTGGATTTACTAAAGTAGATCTAACTCATTCCAACCTGAAGATTCGGGGCTATCACATGGCTGAGCATAGACATTTTTGCATGATTCAATTGAAGACTCTATTTTAAGGCATAGTTTCAATATTATTATTCATGGTAGTATCACAATATACCTCCTAAAACGCACTTCTAGTTAGGCCTTGGTTTTATCTTTATGAGGTGGTTCTCTCCTCGTATCATCAATGCCTCGAGTAATCCCTCAAAATTCGAGTAGCGGAACTCCAAGGTGATGTGTCTCCCTTTGAAAAATATGAATCCTACTACCTAGATGATGAATTTAATAAGAGGGAGGAGAAAAAAGTTATAAACAATGAGGTTGGGCATGGAACTACTATGAATAGTCCATGTGCAGACATGGATGAAGCTTTTATTCTTTTTATACATCAGTGGGAACCCACAATGTCATATATGAGATATTATTTATTTATATATGAGAAAAGAGAAAGTCACATATCTAAAAGTGAGAAACATCCACATATTACCTATTACTCTGACACAGGATAGGTCTAGGTGATACAATAATCCCCCACCCCTTTGAAGTACCCAGATTTTTTCCCTATGAACACCATTTCATGGAACTCCTGAATGTTCCATAGAGTAGGGTTGAATCACCATAGTTGACCCGCCAACATGGATTTGAAATCAATATTGGACCCCATTATTGAATTCCATATGTAATTGGATCATAATAACATGTCACCATGTTTTCAACATAGTAGAGTCCCCTCAATTAGGGTTACGTGTTCACCAAGTAGGTGGCAATGTTTCTCTGAAATCAGCTGACCTGGATGAACCTCCTCCAGTTGATTCTCTTACCTCATAAGATGAATATGATTTTGGATATTCTTACCCTATATTTATATAGGTTTTCTCCACCAACATCAATGATTTTATTCAGGTGGTCCTAGGCACTGAGAAATAACTGAGGTTAATGTTGATTGGTGTAGTTATTCCTCCAGATAAGAAGCAGTAGTGTGTGACAATCCAGAAACAACACATGATGTATTTTCATACAGTTATAAAGAGATGTAAGTACTAGACCCTCAGTTCTACTTCCACCCTATTTCTATCCTAGTGAGTCACTGTGTATTCAAATAGCCTCCCAGAAATATAAACTAATTTCACAGTGCCATGGTTGAGGTCGAGGTTGAGGTTGATACGGAAAAAAAACCCAACTTCTTCATAGATTTGGAGTACCCAAATATGATAGCTAACATCATCCCCGTCATGATGAATAGAGGGAAGATCAAAGTTTTATCATCTTCTATGATCTCAACTTCCATTTTCCAATGAATTAATTTACCCTTCTAGTGATAGAATTTTTGATTGATGTTATAGCTGGGATCTAGGGTCTCCCTTTCATGGATGGATACTCTGAGTAAAAAAATATTTAGATGGACTGTAAGGATGAGGACTCAACCACCTTCAGGGAAACACAAGGGGCCTTTTTCTGTTAGTTGATTCCCTTCATCTAGATGAATTCATGATTCACTTATCACCAGGTCATGCACCACATCTTCAAACCGATTATTAAGATATTAGAGGAATGCTAAAAAGATGACTTGGTGGTAAATTCATACTAACGTCAGGAACACCAAAGAGATATCTAGAAAGTGTTAATCTTCCTTAACTCATGTAATTTGAATATAAACCAATTAAATTGTGTCTCAAGGTCACCTCTGGGAAGTTTCTCAGCTTATTCATCAGATACCAAGGCATTGAGATCAACCATAAGAAGATCAAGGACAATAACTATATCCCTCCACCAAGAAACCTCTAGAAGTTTTGAGGTCTTTAAGGACACATAGACTAAATCATCCAATCCATCGTGAATCTAGATGGCAAGTGTAATCCATTTTCTATGCTCACGAAGAAAGGAACTGCCTACCATTGTGATGTGGAGTACTAGACCACCTTTGAGGAAATCAAGCAGTATCTATTACAACCTTCATCTCTAATTCCAACCATATCAGGGAATCCTTTGGTCGTTTCTGTAACCACTCTAGAATGGTTCATCGATGACCTTTCCTCTTATAAGAACAATTATGGAAGAAAAAATAGTTTATACAATCTCAGTCGTAGGCTCCTCTACATGGAGATCTGATACTCCCTTATCAATAATGGTTGTCTCGCACTTGTTTTTGTATTGTATAAGTTGTGGATTTATCTGAAGCACAGCGATATACAGTCGGTGTCTTGATTGGATCTGTTGAAGTAAATCTTGAATCACCCAATTTTTAAAGGACATCTAGAATTTAGGGGGATGATCTATTGGTAGTTTGATATTTGGTTCATTCTGTATAAAGCTATCAAAGGTCAGATATTGGTAGAATTAATGGCCACCCATCCGGCCCCCAAATAATTTTCAATTGATTTCAATTTCCAAAAATAAAGTATCAACACAGTGGACTAGGTAATACCATGATTAACTATACATTTTGATGGTGCCTCTCAGATCCTAACAGGTAGAAGTCTCAATAATACAAATCCTAATAGAGTAGGCATTGTTATCGCCCCCACCCCAAAAAACAGATTTCCCTTATGCAGTCGCTCCTACTATCAGATGGTTTCCCCAAAAAAGAGATAGAGTATCAATAACTCATCACTGGTATCAATATTTATCTTGATGTTTATGTCCTCTAATTACATTTGAAGGAAGACTCTAATTTACTAATCAAATAGATCAATAGTGACTGTATTGTTTGAAATCCAGGGCATGTACCCCTAATAGAGCGCACTCTCTAACTAATGACCCAGTTCTCTTCTCAGTCAGCGGTGACTCATATCCCTTGGTCACAAAATGGAGATGTTGACACACTATATAGGTTAGGTGTATTACGTATAGATCTTTCCCATGATGACATGTTCATTCATGTGTCGCATTGGAGGTTCATCGCTCATGTCATTCCAGACGATGGTTATAGTAAAAACGTGAACCAACATACCAATAGTGCCTCTACATTATGACCCTCAGATCCCCCAATTTTGAATGACACCTTATATTATAACAATCATTTGTTTTAGTTCCTCTAACATGGTATCCTCTCATAAGATCAAGCCAAACATGAATGAATTCACTGGCATGTAGCACAGTTCACCCTCCACAGTGGGCCAAACCATGAATCAACCCTCTACAAACATTTGTTTGTTGTAATTATCCTATGTTTCATATAAGGAGATGTGAATACCTAGGTTATATAAAAATTTCAGGTCTGGTCTTGTGGTACCCATTAAATGGGATTGAATCTCTCTCACTAGATTCATATGATTGCCTACTTTTGTCCCACCATGGTTCGTCACTTCATCGAGTTTTCCAACAGGTGTTTGGTGTGTCATATCCATTTCAATTTTACGCATAGACTAAAAAAGAACCTTGATACCACAAAATATTATATTCCCTTTATTTTATGCGTAATCGATGTTATGGAACATTATCCACTAGAAACAACTCACCAATGCAGCTTTGTTCTAGCCACAATGGATTTCTTCTCCATGTGGTAAGAAGTTATTCCTCTCAAAAAGGTAAAGTCCTGATCTATGATTGAATTCATGAGCTTCCACTTTATCTTTTGATTTATAATCCCTCATGCCATTCTCATAGACAATGGTACAATGGTACCAAATGTCGGGATACTGAGTTGAAGATGTTACATGCCAATTACAACATTATATCCAACCATTCCTCCCCACTATCATTGTATCCCAATTAAAACATCAAGTCATTAAAAAAACATCACTAACAATATTTAAAAGATGCGGTCCATAAAAGAGTTGGAGAGAAAAACTCCACAACACCCACTAGGCCTAATAGAAAATGACCGAAAATTACACCGAGGTGACTCCATATTCCCTCATGTAGAAAACAAAGGTATTTTTTCCCATTAAGTTTCAATTTCTATTAATATGGATATTTTTCTATGAATAGCAGGCGCCATCCAAAATAGCAGAAATATAGCTAGTTGAGCTTTAATCTCTAAAAATTAATAAGCTTTAGACCTTTCAAAATCTAGAGAGGCACCAGAACAAGATATCAGGAGTGTCCAACAACAGGTTTCACCTCTTCTCCTTAATCTTGGTTGATATGGTACATTCTCTCACAAATCCAATGATACCATGAAAGAATACTCCAATGTTGGAGCACAAGGGTGAAGGACATTACATTATTCATAACATATGTTTCAATGGATCAAACTCTTTGATCACCATGTATGGAGAGTGTATCAGTCCTCGCACCCATTCTAATTTATCAAGTAGTACTTCACATGAGGAGATCACCACATCCACAACACATGACATTAAACTATGCCATAGGTCCAAAAAAATACCATAAACTAGGATTCCAAGTCCAGGCCACACAATATTAAAATATTTTTGAGCCCACCATGGGAATGTGTGGTGCGGAGTGGGCCTTCATGGTCCTCCTTCCCATCTGGTTCTTTTTATCATTCCACATGTATCACTTTTGATTAGAGTACTCATGCCAGGGTCAAAACTCTATGACCTTAAACTAAGATACTATGTTCCTAACTCTGTGGCCCTACACTAAGAACCCTAGTCCAAGCTTCATGATTATAAACTATATGTGGGATCTAATAGGAATGTGTTATGTGAAGTATGGCCTTCTTCATACTCACTAATGTCAATTTTTTCACTCCTTCTTACTACGTATATATATTTTAGACACTCCCCTCATTGGTCCTAGCTCCATTACCTTAAACTAAAAACCCATGGTCCAAACTCTATAACCATAAACATGGAGTTCAAGTCAAAGTATCACAAATTTAAATTATATGTAGGTATCCTCATGACTATGTGGTTTGTAACTGGGCCTCCTTCGACCTCATTCACATTGGGTTTGTCACTCCACTACGCTACATGTCTTCATTTTAAGAGCCCTTATAGTCTGAGTTTTATAACTTTAAACTATAAACCCTAACATCCTCAAGGTACAACATTAAACCTTGTGCTTACCCTAAAAAAATTTGTATTCTTATAAATAATATATGATTCTTACCCCATTTCAAAATCAGGATACATAGAAAGACATGTATGGGATGGTCAACAAAGCTTACCCCATGTCCCACACATGGGATGCCCCAAGATAATAATGTGACGCTTTAGATTTCTTCACAATAAAGGATCACCCCTACATGTTTCATTCTTCTATCAAGAAATGTTTCAAAACTATGTTTGGATAGTTTCCCATCATTATGGGATATTTAGATATGCCTCTAATTCTAATATATGGGCCCAAATCCAAGCTAATTAACTCTCAATCCCCTTGTCCTTGGTTAGAGTCCATACATCATGACTTTAAACTGTATACAGTTCATCTTAAGGTGTGTTTGTGGTAGATAATATTCCTTGGATCATTCACATCATGTTTTTATATTTTTAATACTATATTTATACCCTTGTAATGAACATTCTCTTCTTATTCCAAGTAACATGAATTTAAATTTATTTCCATCATCCCAACCGTAATAACTTAAACTACATGTTCCATCTCCTAGAATTATGTGTGTCTTGGTTCCCATCCTTATGGGATTAGTAGTGATGCCCAAACTTCTCATCTCCTATTATAGTTGAAAATTCATAAAATACCTTGGATCCTTGGCCTAATCATGGTCCAAACATTAATACCAAAAAATAAAATTCACACTAAATCCAAGAATCATGAATTTAAACTAAGAGAAAGCCATCTGAGGAATATTTTGTGTGACAATGGGCCTCCTTAGTCCTCTTTCGCATCGGTTTTTTCACTCTTCCCTACTATAAATATCTACTTATGACTCTCAAGGTTTTTTCTAACTCTATGAACTTAAACTAAGAGCTCATGGTTCGAGCAATGAAGTCTTTAAAATAATATCTATGGTCTAAAAATTATAACCTTAAAATTTTTTCAAAATCCTAGTTTGAATCCTAATTTATAATACACCCCATTTTCATGTTCAAATGAAATATGGCATGGAATATAGAGTGTTTAGTCCCACACAAGTATTCCTCAATCAATCTCCACACTACGAGACTTTTTCCGTCTGGATTTCCATCATCCTTAAAATCCAAAAAAATCCTAATAGTGATGGTGTGGTTACAAAATGCCTCAAATACTATCTAGGTCCAAAATCCTAATTGTAAGTTGGAAAAAAATGGTGGGAAATCTATTTGGATCTTGTTCAGCAGTCAATCCCGCAATTTATTTCCCCATCATTGACAAAGGCGTTTGTGGATCCTATGTTTCAAATATTCTCAATAGTAAATCGTTTCCCATAATTTTCCCAATTATCTAGGCCTTTAATGTTTTGAATTACCTCCTTTACCTCCTTATGTATTGGTGGAATTATAAAACCCTCGGTTCCACCCATATGTACATCTTCATGGGTCAAGAGAGTGGGTCGTTATGGTTGGGACATTTTCAATTGATCCTCTCGCCACCCATTCTAGGTGACTACATGTTTCTGGTAAATTCCTTTAACAATAATTATTTCTCACACTAAACATGACTCATGTAAACTTTAGAGTCTTTGTAAGAAGTGTACAGAGGTGTTCGAACTTCACAACATATATATTCCAAGAATCATGACTCTAAATTATGTGTGATCCCTCTAGAAAATGTGTTCTGTGGCGTTGCGCCTCTTTAGCACTCATTCACGTTGGGATTTTTCACTCTATCACACTACATATATCTTCTTGGGATACCCACCTTGGTCCAAACTCTATGACCTTAAACTAGGATTTCTATTCCAATCCACATAGATTTAAATTTTATTTCTTATCTCTCTCGAATGTGTTTTGCAGCATTGGGCCTCCTTATCCTCATTCATTTCAGGTTTCTCCACACAACACACTATGCATGTCCATTCAAGGTGCTCCCATGGTCAAACCATTATTACCGTAAACTATTTTATCTGAGTCAGAAATATATAAACATAAACTTGGATCTCATGTCCATGAAACTTTACATTAAATTGTATAGAATACCTCTTTGGAATATGTTGAGTGGTGCTAGGAAAACTTTTCCCTCATTCAAAACTGTTTCATTATTACTTCATACCTTATATTTCCATTTTAGTAGAGACTAAGCTCAAAACTCTATGAACTTGAGCTAAGATATTATAGTCCAATCATTATGAAAATAGAATATATATGTTCCTTCTGCAGAAGGCAAGGTGTTTCCTTGGGAATCCTAGGTCTCATTCACGTCGGTTGTGTCACTATGCTTTGCTATAAATTTCTGTTCAACTTTATAATCTTTGTTCTGAACTCTATATCCTTAAACAAAGAGACCACAGTCTAATATTTTGGACCTTAAACTAACATCAAACATAAGATCCATGAAAATTGACCTTAAACTATTTGTGGAAAGACTGAACATTATGACCATAAACTATTTTAATCCCCTACCAGCTAAGAATAATGACTTTAAAAAAATTTCCATTGAAAAATCATTACAACCTTAAAAATTATTTGGTTTCTAAGTGTTTTTGTGGTTCATAGGAATCCATGGAACATCAAGATAGTTTCTTCCTTTTTTCCACACACACACTTAGATAAAAAATCCCCCCCATGTTCCAAGCATTTTGACCACAAATTATGTGTCATTTACTTCATGATACTTATGTGGTACACAAGCCTATTTTGTCTCTTTTACATTATTTTTGTCAAATTTGTACCATATTATTACCATTGTATCAAACACTTATGCATTCCATGCATCAAGGCTTTAAACTGATTGCCCATGTTCCAGGAAACATGACTAATCTGAAGGGCCTGGAGGCCTTCATTTTTATTGATTTTTGAAAACCCCCCTTGCAAGGGATGAGGGGTAACCCTCACAAGGCCCATAGGAATTAGTGATTACACGGACCATATGCTTAATAGACATTAAATGACCCAAAGGTATTATGGAATTCAAATAGACTACAACTACAATGATCTACCCCTCCAAAGAATCTGCATCCTTGTGGTAACTCCCCACCTTTGCATGGCCATCTAGCTATGATTTCTGTGCACGAATAGGCTAGTACTGATGGTGTAGGCATACCCTATAATTCTTCAAAATCCATTGGTCATGCTCTAGTGAGTGTGTCTACTCTAAATCCTCTTCCAGGTATACTCCTTTTTTGAAGATTCTGTCGGGGTAACTGCATTTGGCCCGAAGGCGTTGAGGTGTTCTGAAGGCCTTAAAGGTGGATCAAAATCCCTACTAACCCTAAGTCCTGGGTGGCCCAAAGGTCGTAAGGATTCCAATCCCAAACTAGTGTCCCCAGGTGAATATTTCTGGATGCTATAGCACTGAATACTACATTCTAAAGTAACTACTACAGTTCCTGCTATAGTACTTCTATAGTCCCCAAAAATATTCCTCCACCTGGTCTCAAACCCGATTCTCATAGTTGCACTTAAGGATACCTATCCAACTAGGATGAGGATCATGTTCTTGGAAACATGACTCAAAACATTCTACTTTTTTCTAAACCATATTACCTTAAACTATTTAAAACTTACATCACTATCAGTTCAAGTGGTGTAGGTCCACTTTCTTGCACTCACATTAAGATTGAACTCTTATACTACCCAAATGTCTTGGAATTACCCTTATGTTCATAGTCCAGACCGTATGACCATAAACTGTGTGAATCCATTTCCAAAACAATGTGTGCCTTTATTCCCATCCTCATGGGATACCTAGTGATGCCCATATATATAATGACTCATACTTTACATACATTTTTATTACTTCAAAATTGAAGCATACTTATTAAAACATATAAAAAATACATTAAAGGACCGTATAGGTATAGTGTCTTCAGAAACTGGGAAACATAAACAACTGGTTCATAAAGAATCTACACTGTCTCCCATTTATTTCATCATATCTATAGTCCCTTTTGGAATATCTTAATTAATAACCTTCTTCCTGACCTGGGGAAAGAAAACATACAAAAGGGTGAGCTCAAATGATCAATAAGGGTAAACTAAGGAAATATCAATCACATCATATTCATAAGAACATAACATTTTGGAAATCTTACCCTGCAAAAGAGATCATAATTTCATAACATGGGATAAATCATGGTAGTGAAATGTATTTACAATAATCATAACTTAAAACATGAATCTTTGTGGAATACACACATAATCATAGAGAATCATTTCTTATTAGTCAAAAATCATTTCCATTACTATCTTAGTGGACAAAGTCCATTTCTGAACCGAGTTCATTCCTCGTTTTAGTCCTATTTCACTGAACCGGTTTAACCTGCCATTCTAGACATGTCTATCTCTGAGATATAAAATGTTTACCCAATTCATTGGAGGGAGATATATGTCTCACCCATCTCATAATGATACCATTCTTATGTGTGCCACAAAATCATAAACCATACATCATAGCATAACCCATGTAATAAAAATGGGAATCATAAACATCATGACATCATAAAACAATTCATATAAGGTAAAGGAATTCATAAAAATATTTCCATCACAACATAATTAAATAAATGTAATAATAGGGATAGAAACATAACCCTATATTATCTTAGATGGAAAATAATTTTGATAAAACACTTGAACTCCATTCTTGAGGAAAATATCCTTTCTACTTCAAAAACATTTTTCCTTTTTTAACATGTCATACAATTTTAAACTAAAAGAATATGATTAAAAATAAACTTGAAAACTTGTAAATGAATATTTTTGGAAATAATGTTTTAAAAATCCATTCATGCCATATAATTTAAAAAAACATTCTTCTCATACTTTGGCTGAAAAAGTCAAAAAGTACCTCGTACGAAAAACGACAAAAGATTCCTTTCATATATTTTACAAAAAACTCACCGAAGGGTAAATTTTGATTTAAAAAATTGTAGGAGGATAGAAATAATATTACATATTGAGGAAACATGGATGTGGATGATAAATATTCCCCAGTAAATTCTAAAGTATAAACAATCTCGGATAAAAATGAGATTTTGAGATTTTCCCTTACCTTAGGTCTGATATGCTTTGTACGTGTCTGAACCTCTTGTATAATGATTTAAATAATGTCATTGACTTATTACAGAATCATATTAATTGTTATGATATCATATATGGTCATATTATTAGCTTCTTATTAGTAATATTTCATTACTACTTGTTATTCCAGTGTTTATTACTTTTTGTTCTCATGCGTGTTTTGTCGAATAAATTCTTATTCCTCTTTATAGGATATAGATAAATAATTTAAAAAATGGTATTAGTGTAATATATATCATATTTATTAATTCAATTCGTTTATATAATCATTATTCAATGAATATCATATAGAACGAGTTGCATCACATCGTGGAGACCGTCGGTCGTACGTACGCACGAGCGATGATATCGTTCCGATGATCGTGGAATGGTATTTAAGTGTATATATACTATTTCAGAATAAATATCACTTTACAATAATAATATATAGTTATTCTTTACACCATTATACCCATCCAAGTAAGGTGGTGGTGGAAAACAGATTACACCACGGTGTGGAGACGGTATTCCGTACGTACGCAGGCGTGGTGATTTTGTTTTCCGTAGGATGGATAAGAGGTGAAATAGGGTTGTTTCATATTTATAATAACATATCATTATATGAGTGATACTGATGTTATTACCTCATAATTAAACAACTAAAGAAGAGGGAGTAGAAGAAGAATGGAACTGGAAGAAAACGGTAGAAGGTATTACCTCTTTCTCGAAGTGCCTCCTTTAAACTTTCTCTTCATCCACTAGAGTTGGTCTTTTGATAACACCAGTACCTCTAGTAGGTTTTTAAGTAAGTGGGGAAGTGAAATGGGTAGGGGTTGGCAGATCTTGAAGGCTCAAATTGGTGTAAGAAAGAGAGGGAGGAGGTGCACTTTTATAAGGGAGGAGAGGGGAACCTTTGGAAAGTGTGGAAATATTATTTTATTATAAACTTATTTTCGATTTCAAAAGGTCCAAAAATCATTAAAGTTGAAGATAATATGACTCATGGTAGAAATAAAATCATCCAATCATAATTGGACATTTTTTGGAAAATATTTTAATCATTATAATCTTATTTATTTAAATCATTTATTAAAGAGGTAAATACTTCATCATTATTGTGTCATAAATAATTTAATTTATTTGGTGTCTAAAAATTATAAAAAAATATCATTATGTAGGAAATCGTTTTATGTTTCCAATAAATATTTATAGTCAAAAATATAATTTATATAACCCCTTATAAAAATTAATTACTAAAAGATTTTTGTTAATGTCAATTTTCTCTTTACGTTAAATTAATTAATCCAAATTGTAATTTTCACTACCAAGTGGCTCAATGAGGTCCCAAAATCGACCCAAGGATACCAATGGTCGGCCACTACTCATCCGATAAGGTTAGGACAAGTGTCAAGGTAATTTTAAATTATTATAATATTCTTTAACCTTGAATTACCTTATTTACCTTTAACCGTAGTAAATAAAAATTAATTTAGTTACTATTCATAATATCAAAAAAATAAAAGTAACCTATTAAAATAATTTGGACCCACTGATTCCAAATATGGAATCCATTTTTCAAAATTTAAAACACAGAAGTTGTAGTAATTTATTTAAAATTAATCTCGTTGTTAAGAAAACGGGTTTTAAAAGTTAAAACATTGCCAAAGATTGAAATGTTTTTACCTATGAATTAAATTTAAAATTAATACTAATGACATAAATTATATTAAATGGTGAAAATATATTCTATTTATACTTTAAAAACATTCAATATTATAATTTAACCATATAAATTAGTGCGATGAAAAAAGATGTTTTTAAATAAAATATAGCGTGTTTTTACTATTCATTAAAATATTAAAGTTATCACAATAATATGAAAAATATATCCAAAGTAAATTTTTATATCTTGATTCTAAATAAGAATTTTATTTTGTCAAATTGAACTTATAAACTTGTCAAAAACTAGATTTAAAATGGGTGCACCATCAAAAGGCGGAAAAACTTTATTTTTTGAAAAATACTTCTTTTATCCAAGAAAACTGATTTTGTTTTCATACCTCACTCTATAAAATGTATAAGATGAATTATAATGTTATAAAATTAAAAATTCAGTTAATAATATTCATAACGGTTAGTTTATAATATTATAATATATCGATGTTTAGTGAAACTCGGTATTGCATACTACACATGCTATCGAGGAAGGTCGTGATTGTGTGTAATGCAAGCCAAGATAGTGTTGTATGTAGTGGAATATTCCTTTGCGTATAAAATATTACAAAAAAAATATCCTTCTCATAAAATATCAGGGTGTTACATTCTACCCCCCTTAAAATGAATTTCGCCATCGAAATTCGTCACTTCGTAACAAACAGATGAGGATACCTCTCCCTCATTGTATCCTCAAGTTCTCATGTAGCTTATTCTAGTTGGTGGTTCCTCCATTAAACTTTCACCAAGCGAGTGGTGTTGTTCCGTAGGAATTTTTCGCTATGATCCAGAATCTCTATCTGTTGTTCTTCATAATAATGATCTTGCTCCAGCGGTACAACTTCTGCGATGAGTACATGTGATGGATCAGGTATGTACTTTCTCAGGAGTGATACATGGAACACATCGTGAACTTGAGAGAGATTCGGTGGAAGCGCCAATCGTTAAGCTACCTTCCCAAAACGATCGAGAATTTCAAAAGGACCGATATATCTAGGGCTCACCTTTCCCTTCTTTCTAAATCTCATTACTCTCTTCCATGGAGATATTCGTAAGAACACTTTATCACCCACTTCAAACTCTATGTCTTTTCTTCAGTTGTCGGCATAACTTTTTTGTCGACTCTGAGCTATTCTTATGTTTTGTTGAATAAATATGACCTTTTCTGCCATGTCATCAACAAGATCAGGTCCTAATATCTTTCTTTCCCCAACTTCATCCCAACAAGTTGGAGTCCTGCATTTCTTTCCATAGAGAGCTTCATAAAAAGTCATCTGAATACTGGAGTGAAAGCTATTATTATAAAAAAATTCCACAAAAGGTAGGTGGTGATCCCAACCACCTTTGAAATCCATAGGGCAAGCTCTCAACATATCTTCTAGAGTTTGAATTGTCCTCTCATACTGACCGTCTGTCTGAGGATGATAATTAGTGTTGAAACTCAACTCTATATCCAGAGTATGCTGAAGACTTCTCCAGAACTTTGAGGTAATCCTCGGATCCCGATCAGATATAATGGAAAGTGGTACTCCATGCAATCTTACCACTTCCTTTACATATATCCTGGAAATCTGATCAAAAGAAAAAATATTCTCTACTAGAAATGAAGTGTTCCGACTTCATAAGACGATCAACTATAACCCTGATAGCATTATTGCCATTGGATGTTTTAAGAAGTCCAGTAACAAATTCTATAGTGATGTTTTCCCATTTCCATTCCAGTATGGGTAATGGTTGTAACATCCCCTTAGACTTCTGTCTCTCAGCTTTAACTTGCTGAAAAACCAAGAATCGAGAGACATATTCAGCAACATATCTTTTCATTCCATCCCACCAGAAATACTCTTTCAGGTCTCTATACATCTTTGTGCATCCGGGATGAATAGAGAATAAAGAACTATGAGCCTCATCCAGCAGCTCCATCTTTAATTCTGGGATGGGAGGAACACAAACCCGATTCCTGAACTTTATTATCCCATCACAATCAAGGTTGAATTCAGGAACATTTCTCACCTTCTTTTGTAACTTGACATCTTCTTTCTACACCTCTTTAATCTTTACATGTATAGATAGTTGAACATTTATTTGAGAAAGATATGATTTTTCCCCTTCCATTATAATTGTAATATACATCCTTTGCAAATCCATAAATATTGGATATTTTGTGATCCTCATCATGGATAAGCTAGCAAGGTCTTGTTGACTTAATGCATCTGCCACCTTGTTTGCTTTCTGAGGGTGGTAATGAATTGAGCAGTCGTAATCCTTAATTAGCTCCAACCATCTTCTTTGGCGCATATTCATCTGCTTTTGTGTGAAAATATACTTTAAACTTTTATGATCAGTAAAAATGTCACACCTTTCTCCATAAAGATAATTCCTCCAAATCTTTAATGCAACGATTACCGCAACTAACTCCAAATCATGAGTTGGGTAATTTTTATCATGGATTTTCAACTTTCGTGAGGCATAAGATATCACCATATCGTTTTTCATAAGAACACACCCCAATCCCTTCTTGGATGCATCACTGTAGATCACAAACCATTCTCTAATACAAGGTAGTGTGAGCATAGGTGCATTGGATAACCTTATTTTCCACTCCTTTAAATTCTCTTCACATTCCTCCATCTAAACAAACTTAACTCCTTTCTGATTCAACTTGGTCAGTGGATTAGATAATCGTGAAAAATCATTCACAAAACGTCGATAATATCCATCCAAACCAAGAAAACTTCGGATCTCAGTTATTGTTGCTGGTCTCGACCATCATTTGATAACCTCTGTTTTTGCTGGATCCACAGATATCCCCTCTTTTGAGATTATGTGACCCAAAAATGAAACTTTTTTAAGCCAAAATTCACACTTGGTAAATTTGGCATAAAGCTTCTCCTTTCTTAGGGTCTTTAATACAATTCTCAAGTGATCTTCATATTCTTCCTTGCTCCTTGAATATACAAGAATATCATCTATAAAGACTACCACAAACTGATCAAGATAGTCTCTAAAGACTCTATTCATCAGATCCATAAAGTTATAAAGGGCATTATTAAGACCAAATGGCATCACTATAAATTCATAGTGTCCATACCTTGAACAGAAAGGTGCCTTTGGTATATCCTCACTTTTGACCCTTAATTAATGATACCCTGAACGAAGATCAATCTTGTAAAAGTATTGAGCTCTGCGTAGTTGGTCAAATAAGTCATCACTGCGCGGGAGAGGATATTTGTTCTTGATAGTGATCTTGTTAAGTTCTCGATAATAAATGCAGATTCTCATTGATCCATCTTTCTTCTTAACAAAAAAAACCGGTTCTCCCCAAGGTGACGCACTAGGGTGTATGAATCCTGTATCAAGATTCTCTTAGAGTTGCTTCTTCAATTCCTGCAACTCAATTGGGGCCATTCTATAAGGTGTATTTGAAATAGGCAAAGCACTCGGTACGAGTTCTATTGAAAACTCAACTTCACGATTTGGTGGAAGACCTGGAAATTCCTTTGGAAAGACATCATCAAATTCCCATAAAATGGGCATATTCTTAATCATGAGTTTCTCACCAACCATTTGAGATAAATAACCTTCATTTAATTGAATCAAGACCCATAAGATGGAAGAAATTTCCACTGGAAGGTTATGTTCATCCTTGCATCGATAGACGATCATAGATTGATCTGGAATATGAAATGTGACTTCCCTTCTTTGGCAATTCATATGAGATCCATATAAAGAAAGCCAATACATGCCAAGAATCACATCAAATTACACTATAGGAAGGATCACAAGATCTCCAAGAAGCACATTCCCACAAACTTCAATCGGTGAAGAATTATAAACTTTTGATGCGACCGTTGTGCCATTAGTGGTTGTCACAGCTAACTTAACATCTAGTTGTTAAGGTAAAATGGTGATACCCTTAGAAAATTATTCAGAACTAAAAGAGTGGGTGGATCCAGAATCAAATAAAATATTTGCTACTTTAGATTGGATGGTAAGTGTTCCACTCACCACTTCATTGTCGTACTCCACATCACCGATAGTAATTGCATGTGACTTTCCTTTTTATTTGGCCTTAAGAGTTTGTTGACGTCGATCATCATCATAAACCCTTGGATTTGGTCATTGATTGGCATAATGCCCCATCTCCTTGCACTTGAAATATTAAAGTGTAGTAGGTTCATTCTGTGTATCTCTTCCTTTGTTTGCATCATTAGACATCTTCTTCCCATTATTTCGACATTCAATTTCTCGATGAACTTCTTTTCCACACTTATAACATTTTATTGTCCCCTTAAGACAATTTCCTCCATGTTTCTTTCCACACTTTGAGCATAAGGGAAAACTCATCTTCTTTTTAGTGTAGTATTTAGATTTTATTTTGAATTCCATTTTTCTCTTCTTATCATTCCCATGTGACTGATGGGTTACACCAATCTCCATCTCAACCTTGAGAGCACATCGAACAATTTCCTCGTAGCTATTTAAGTCCCTTATGGATAACGCCCTTCGAAGACTTGGTTTTAATCCACTAAAGAATCGATCGATCTTACTCTCAGGTTGGGTAATAATCCTAGAAGAATACCTTGAAAGTCTTGTAAAATTTTCCTCGTAGCTACCAACAGATTCATCATCCTTTTGCTTTAGTTCAAGAAACTCTTTCTCCATCTTTGTTCAAAGAATACGAGGGAAGTACTTATTGATAAATAAGTTCTTGAACTCATCCCATTCCATGGATTTAATTTCATCCATTTTCCTCGTATTCTTAATAAGATTCCACCATTGATCAGAATCTCCTTCCAAACGATACACTGCTAGGATGACTTTATAATGTTCAGAACATTGAAGAACTGAAAATATCTTTTCAGTGGTACTGATCCATTGTTCAGCCACTAATGGATCTGAAGACCCACTGAATGAAGGTGGACGCTGCCTCATGAAGGATTCAACAGAATGTTCCTCCTTCCTTTTCTCATTTGGAAGTCCTGCTTGATTCATAGCTTGAGAAAGTTGTGTGAGCGTGGCTACAAGATTTTTTATTCTAGCTCCCATAATTTTTGGTTTCTCAGGGGGATAATCATTGCAATGCCCATCTCATTCCTCATTAACACGGTTCCTTCGGGTTCTAGCCATTGACTAAAACGAATAAGAATAGTGTGAGCAACACTAATTATAAAAGGAAAACCACATAATCAAGAACAAAATTTTACACTTAAGGTCTTATCATAGGTTGTTCATGGCCAGTTCTAAAACACTAAGATTGTGTTCTATGCTTAGATATATCCTTAGGGTTCTTACTAAGGCTTTCACATCCTAGTTTCCAAAGGATGGCTATACCTTTCCTCTATACCAACTATAACGACCCATACTTTACATAAATTGTTATTAATTCAAAATTTAAGCATAGTAATTACAACATATAAGAAAACCATGAAAGGACCGTATATGTGTAGTGTCTTTAGAAACTATGAAACATAAAAAACTAGTTCATAAAGCATCTACACTGTCTCCCATTTATTTCATCATATCTATAGTCCCTTTTGGCATATCTTACTTAATAACCTTCTTCCTGACCTGGGGAAAGAAAACATACAAAAGGGTGAGCTCAAATGCTCAATAAGGGTAAATGAAAGAAATATCAATAACATCATATTCATAAGAACATAACATTTTCGAAATATTACCCTGCAAAAGAGATCATAATTTCATAACATGGGATAAATCATGGTAGTGAAATGTAATCACAATAATCTTAACTTAAAACATGAAGCTTTTTTTCATACACACATAATCATATAGAATAATTTCTTATTAGTCAAGGCTCATTTCCAAAACTATCTTAGTGGACAAAGTCCATTTCTGAACCGAGTTCATTCATCATTTCAGTCCTGTTTCACTAAACCGGTTTAACCTGCCGTTCCAGCCATGTTTATCTCGTGAGATACAAAATATTTACCCAATTAATTGGATGGAGATATAGGTCCCACCCATCTCATAATTATATCATTCTTATGTGTTCCACAAAATCATAAACCATACACCATAGCATAACCCATGTAATAAAAATGGGAATCTTAAACATCGTGACATCATAAAACAATTCATATAAGATAAAGGAATTCATAGAAATATTTCCATCACAACATAATCAAATCAATGTAATAATATGGATAAAAACATAACCCTATATTATCTTAGATGGAAAATAATTTTGATAAAACACTTGAACTCCATTCTTGAGGAAAATATTCTTTCTACTTCAAATTTTTTTTTCCTTTCATAACATTTCATGAAATTTTAAACTAAAAGAAGTTGATTAAAAGTATGCTTGAAAACTTTTAAAGGAATATTCTTGGAAATAATGTTTTAAAAATCCATTCATGCCGCATAAGGTAAAAACCCATTTTTCTCATACTTTGGCTAGAAAAGTCAAAAAGTACCTCGTACGAAAAACGACAAAAGATTACTTTCATATCTTTTACTAAAAAGTAACCGAAGGGTAAAATTGGATTTAAAAAATTGTAGGAGGATAGAAATAATATTACATATTTAGGAAACATGGATTTGGATGATAAATATTCCCCAGTAAATTCTAAATTATAAACAATCTCGGATAAAAATGAGATTTCGAGGTTTTCCCATGCCTTAGGTCCGATATGTTTTGTACGTGTCTGAACCTCATGTATAATGATTTAAATAATGTCATTGACTTATTCCAGAATCATATTCATTGTTATGATATAATATATGGTCATATTCTTAGCTTCTTATTAGTAATATTTCATTACTACTTGTTATTCAAGTGTTTATTACTTTTTGTTCTTATGCGTGTTTTGTCGAATAAATTCTTATTACTCTTTATAGGATATAGATACATCATTTAAAGAATGGTATTAGTGTAATATATATCATATTGATTCATTCAATTCATTTATATAATCATTATTAAATGAATATCATATAGAACGAGTCGTATCACATCGTGGAGACGGTAGGCCGTACGTACGCACGAGCGATGATATCATTCCCATGATCGTGGAATGGTATTGAAGTGTATGTATACTATTTAAGAATCAATATATCTTTACAATAATAATATATAGTTATTATTTACACCATTATACCCATCCAAGTAAGTTGGTGGTGGAAAACAGATTACACCACGGTGTGGAGATGGTATTCCGTACGTACGCACGCATGGTGATTTCGTTTTACGTAGGATGGATAAGAGGTGAAATAGGGTTGTTTCATATTTATAATAACATATCAGTATATGAGGGATACTTATGTTATTACCTCATAATGAAACAACTAAAGAAGATGGAGTATAAGAAGAAAGGAACTTGAAGAAAACGGTAGAAGGTATTACCTCTTTCTCGAAGTGCCTCCTTTAAACTTTCTCTTAAGGCACTAGCGTTGGTATTTTGATAAGTCCAGTACCTCTAGTAGGTTTATAAGGAAGTGGGTAAGTGAAATGGACAGGGTTTGTCCAAGCTTGAAGGCTCAAATTGGTGTGAGTAAGAGAGGGGGGAGGTGCCCTTTTATAAGGGATGAGAGGGGCACCTTTGGAAAGTGTGGAAATATTATTTTATTATAAACTTATCTTATGATTCAAAAGGTCCAAAAATCATTAAAGATTAATATAAGATGAATCATGGTATAAATAAAATCATCCAATCATAAATGGACATGTTTTGGAAAATATTTTAATAATTATAATCTTATTTAGTTAAATCATTTATTAATGAGGTAAATACTTCATCATTATTGTGTCAAAAAAAATTTAATTTATTTGGTGTCTAAAAATTATAAACAAAATATCATTATGTAGGAAATCGTTTTATCTTTCCAATAAATATTTATAGTCTAAAATATAATTTATATAACCCCTTATAAAAATGAATTACTAAAAGATATTTGTTAATGTCAATTTTGTATTTACATTTAATTAATTAATTCAAATTGTCATTGTCACTACCAAGTGGCTCAATGGGGTCCCAAAATCAACCCAAGGATGCCCATGGTCGGCCACTCCTCAGCCAATAAGGTTAGGAAACGTGTCAAGGTGATTTTGAATTATTATAATATTCTTTTAACCATGAATTACCCTATTTACCTTTAACCGTAGGAAATAAAAATTACCGTAGTTACTATTCATAATATCAAAAAAATAAAAGTAACCTATTAACATAATTTGGACCCACTGATTCCAAATTTGGAATCCATTTTTCAAAATTTAAAACATAGAAGTTTCAGTAATTAATTTAAAATTAATCCCACTGTTAAGCAAACGGGTTTTAAAAGTTAAAACATTGCCAAAGATTGAAATGATTTTACCTATGAATTCAATGTAAAATTAATACTAATGACATACATTATGTTAAATGGTAAAAATATATTCTATTTATTCTTTAAAAACATTACATATTATAATTTAACCATATAAAGTATTGCGATGAAAAAAGTTGTTTTTAATTAAAATATAGCATGGTTTTAATGTTCATTAAAATATGAAATTTATCAGAATAATATAAAAAATATATCCAAAGTAAATTTTTATATCTTGATTCTAAAGAAGAATTTTATTTTGCCAAATTGAACTTATAAACCTATCAAAAACTAGATTTAAAGTGGGTGCACCATCAAAAGGCGGTAAAACTACATTTTTTGAAAAATACTTCTTTTATCCAAAAAAACTGATTTTGGTTTCATAACTCATTCTAGAAAATGTATAAGATGAATTATAATGTTATTAAATTCGAAATTCAGTTAATAATATTTATAACGGCTAGTTTATAATATTATAATATATCGATGTTTAGTGAAACTCGGTATTGTGTACTACACACACTATCGAGGAAAGTTGCGATTGTGTGTAACGCAAGCCAAGCTAGTGTTGTGTGTAGTGGAGGATTACTTTGCGTATAACATATTACATAGATAAATATACTTCTCATAAAATATCAGGGTGTTACAATATATTTTATCCCAGGTCCAACAAGTTTTCAAATCCACCATGGGGTCTTTCCTTTTTTTAAATCGCATATATCCTTTAGAGTCACTTCCCCTATTGACCATGCAATAAGAATTTAAAATTTTTTCTATAGTCTTGGCCATACAACCTTAAAGTCTATGAAATTTCCTGGTCACATTATATTAAACTATGAGATATGTCAAATCACATGAAGAAAAATTGTATGATACCTCATCCTCATCATACTACATAAAACTACGTTTCTGACATCCTTACCACATAACATTAAATTATATGTCTATCCGCCTCATTTTATGATGTAAAACTACAAGACATCCTAGGAACTCCCCCAGGAGTCCATTTTATTGAGTTTCATTCATCCCCTACATCATTCATTCGACTATCACTTGGTATCAGAGATGATGCTACCCCTCGAAGATGACAATGTACTTTGTTCAAAAGGATGTTCCGACACTAATGTTATCTAATGCATGGTATCATAATTCCATGAGTGTTGTGATCCATTCGAAAGGATTCATATCATGAGGTAGGTTTTCCTCACTCGACTCTTCCTCAGTAACTACATCCTCATTAGCCTCTATCCCCACCCCACTAGTGATGTCACTCACAACCAAAGTAGATTTTTCTCCTTTCACTAATGTCATATCAGTTTGAATTATTGTACCCCATGGAATAGTTAACTTATTAGAGAAAATCCGCTTGATTTTTTGACCTTATTATCTTTCAAAAAATTAAATCATTTTATCACTACATTAAAATAAGAACATGTTAGTCCCTTCGGTCAAAAAATTTTCAATTGAACTTATGTATGAGTGAGAAACATATATGGGTTGAGAATCAGGTGACTGAGTCACTATGTATTGATAGAAAGGTCCATCAAAGGTGTCTCTATAACATCATTTGGTACTTCAATAGCTAGTGGTATCTCCTCTTATGTTTATTGAGTGGGAGATGCATGAAACAAATAAACATGTTGATAAAAAGGCTCAATTAAAATATGATAACGGCCAAGTGAGTCAAAATAAGTTCTTACCTAGGGGAGAGGAATTAATAAGATGAGTGACCCTGGGTTCACATCTATCTAAGTAGTGAGATCTTCAATTATAATTCTAGGAAATGGTCTCCCATAGATTTCAGGTTATAACCTAGGGCTTCAGGGTAGTCAGCCTGACCACCTCAATTAGAGCACTAGCTGCTTGAGCCTTGGTCACATGCTCCAAATTGTGCTCTTCATCACCAAACGGTTCACCTTATCCCCCTCCATCAGGTTCCCCTTACCCATCTATAAGATGCTTCTATACAAAACAAGTTTTTGTTGGAGATTTTACCTAATGAAAATGAAGGATCTGGGTAGAAATTTAAGTTAAGTATTACATTGAGAAACTCGATCGATTCTTTTTCACTGTCCATGATTTGATCATGGTGTGAAATATTCCCTAATAGGGAAACTACTCCCTGATCTACCTCAAAGGGTGCCCTGATCAACTATATGGATTTGTCTTTAGGGGTCTTTCAACTCATCAATCCTAGATCCATCTCTAGGGATGTTTTGGTTCATCATGGTGTGGAATCTTCCCTCACTAGGATACACCTACTAAATACACCTGAAGTGGAATTCTGATCATCCATTCATATTAATCTAAAGGATAATTTCAACTCATCCATCCCATATTCCTCTACAGGGGCATTCTGTTTCATCATGGTGTGACATATTCCCCCATAAGGACACACCTCCCTGATCCGCCTCAAGGGGAATCCAAATCAACCATTCAAATTTGTCTCAAGGGGAATTTCAGTTTGTCTATACAAGGTCCATATATAGAATGTTTTGTTTCACCATGACAAGACATCTTCCCTCCTAGGGACAAACCTACCTAATCTTTCTCATGGGGTATCCTAGTCAACCATCAAGATTCATCTCAAAGGATGTTTTATATCATCCATCTTAGATCCATCTTAAGGGATTTTGTGTTCATCATCGTGTGACATCTTCCCTAATAGGAACACAACTCCATGATATTCCTTAAGAGGAATTATGATCATCCTCTTAGGATTTATTCAGGGGGAATTCGGATCCATGCATTCTATCCCCACAATGAACTAACCTTCTTCATGTCTCTATGAGATGTTAAGCTCGTTCCTCGATCCTTCTCCACTTGATGTTTTGATCCATCTCCATAGGAATTATAACTTGTGACATAACCAAAAACATAACCTATTCAAAAGTGTGTGATTCAAAAAGTGAAATTTCTTTGAATATTTATGACCCTGTCATAATTACCTCAAGAATGACATGATATGACTTTTTCTTCATGCCTTAACATTCCTCACATGAGATGACCTCTCAAGAGGAAGAATACAAGTGACCAGTGCTTTCAGCATCCAGAAATTTCCATCGATGTCCAGTGTGAAAACTCTCTTAACCAAAGGTTTAATATTTATCATGATAAACACATTATGTAAATATAGAATAATTTTAATTAACTGGAATCCACAAAGATATGGCACTAAGAATGATTTCCAAAAAATATGAATTAAATATTTGAGGGAGACCAAGAATAGGAGACAATATCCATGGAGGAATACATGGAAGGAGAAACCAACAACCCATCATTCCATTTTGATCAGTGAGTAGACATAGTCATTGAAAGTGATGAAATTCACCCACCTTTTGAAAGTGGGAATTCTTCCCAATTGAAATGTGAATTGTCCGCCGCCTCAGCAAAATCACTGAAAGCATTCACCTTTATAGCTTCTAGCATATCCAAGAACTCAAAACTATGTTCAATACTTCTCAACAAATCCTCATCCCCTTGGGGATCCTTATATCATTGAACATATAGGGGTTTCTGTTTAAGAAACTCTTGATCACATTCTCATGATTCCTTCCTTCAAGGATCATGTACAAGATCCTAAATGGTAATGGATTTAGGTACTTTACCTAGATCTTGGACGATGGGCACCAATATCTCAACTAGACTTTGGTCCACTTAAGGATTCTCTGGTTTTGGATCACCAATATCTTCCTCCTAATACATATTCAAACATCTCCTTGAATTAATTATGATAAAGAACATCAATAAACAAAACTAAAAGTATTTGAAAAGATACAGAGATTAAAAAAATCTAACAAGATATACAAGAACATCAATTCCAACTATAATAATTCAAGATGGGTATTTAAAAAAACTCGTATCAAAAGTAGGTAAATTTCTAAAAATAAGATCAAAATACTCCTCAAATACACTTTTTCCAAACACACATGGTGACTTAAGGATTTTTAAAATGATAGATATCCATGAAATATCAAAAAACTACCTTATAAGTCCCATAAATCTTGCCTCTTATCAACCAAGACAACCCAAATTGCATACTGATATAAAAGAAAGATACATAACCAATAATTTGACCGAAATTCGACACAAACTATCCTATATACCCTAGTATGATGAAACCCATGCAAGTCCTAACGTATCCCTAAGGGAATTCTTAATCCCCATGGGTTTTCAACTAGCACTAGTATCGTATCAATCTCATGTGGGAATGTTTTTTCCACAAAAGAGTAGAAGAAAAAAACAATTTTTCATGCTTATCACTCATCGAAAATAAATTACCATAATCAATAAGGTAAAATAATACCCAAATAGAAAATTATCAAAAGACACAACTAATATCAATGAAAAGCTCAGAAAACTAAATTATTAGGTGGATCACATCTCCACAAGTCACCTTTATCACATTAAGTACCAAAGATCCAGAACATCCACCACCTCCAAGTGGAACTTTACCTATATTTGGACCTGTAATAAGATAACCTACAAATTCTTGAAGGAAAAGTTACTTTGTGAGCTAAAAATCCATGTAGGATCTCACCAAGTGTTCCATAATCATAACCATAACAATACAACATTAGTGATTTAAAATTAATAAAACAAAACATGGAATGGAATTTACATATTTTCAAAAAAGTATAATTTTATTTTAAATGGATGGAATATATATCTATTAAATCAAGTTTATATGAACATTTTATATAAAAAAATTAAGTAATCCATTTGGAATTAATAAATTAATTAAATAATCAATGGCATGTAATCCTCAAATCAAAAATATCTTTGCACCATGTAATAATCCATGTGGTATGTTAGTTTTTGGAAATAGGATCCCCACACTGCTAAATCGGTGATCTCTTCTCAATGTGTTCACTTGTCCCTCAGCTCAGGCCGTTAGGAATCAACTCCCCATTAGGGAAATAATTCCATATTATGTTTATGTCTTTTTTTCATCATCAATCCATTTATAAAGTAATATATCCTAGTATAATTTTAATAATTACCAATTAACTAACTTATATCAAAGGTGATTCAATGTATTAATCAATCAATCATGGGAAAATCAATCATTCTAAATCAATTAAAAATAGAATAAACCCATTTAATATAACAACAAGCCTTTATCATTTTAAAAATCATAGATTTTCATCATTTCATGCCTTTTCAAATCACATTAAAATTTATTCCATATTTCTCAAGGATAAATATAAAATAATTTCATCAAATAAATTTCCAAATCAACCCATTAGTTTTTCTCAAATAGACCAGGAAAATTAAATTCCATCAAAATTGAGGATTTTCCGCAATTTTTATTTAATTTTCAAAATAAAACATCAATAATATAAAATTTGTGGCTCTAAATCATTCAAAAACAGATTTCAAATTAATAAATAAATTAAGGATTTAAATTATAGGGTAAAGGATTATAGATAAAATTGCATTTAATCAGCAATCAAAAAACACCCACAATAAAAAACACTAATGAATAACAAATCTAATTGAATAAAAAAATTAAATCCTATATCATAAATCATCAAAATAAAACACCAATTCAATTGGTGAACATGAGATAACACTAATGTCAACTAATAGTACCAAAGGGAAGTAGAAAACTATAATGATGAAACTCATTGGAGATTAAATTCCAAATCGATACATCTAAAATGGAAGAAATCTCCCAAAATTCACCTGGTGTAGATCTACGGGTTAAAGAGAATATTCAAAATAAATAATGAAATAATTTTTAGGTTTTAGCGCATTAAAACCCAGTTTTCATAATTAATTGACACTATGAATCCCTTATTTTTTAATTTAGTATCTTAAGTGACTTGTACACTGAAAAAAGGCATCATCCCAGGTTAAAAATCTTAATATTGATCATTTCATGTTTCAAAATCAATTCATAGCACGATTGTTTCTTGTAGGAAATATCCAATTCATGTTCTGGGAAAAACCAAAAGTGTTTGATGACCTTTGAACCTAAATAAACACACCCTATAAAACCATTGACACATTTATACCTAGAATGCATGAATTCACACATTCATACATCCATATACTTAAAACATGATGTACCCTTAACCATGATGTTACAAGAATATTCTTACTATTTTATAAATGAGGTACTTTTTACCAAATGTGTGAATGAAATATTTCTTTCAATAAATACCACAAAAAACTAATTTTCCTATCATCATGACCACACTTTACATTTTTTGTTTCATTTATCATATTATATTTTTCTTTTAAATGGAGAATTATTTCTAAATATTCTAGATATTTTTATATTTTAAATAAGTTATTTCAAAATAAAGAGGTTATTTTTTTTCAAAAAAATGTTTTAGTGTTATTTTATAGTTATTTTCACCTATGAAAACATCGATTGATGTTATTATTAATTAACTAGGTATAATTTCCAATTATACCTAATTAATTATATCTCAATATATCTATTGATTAGGATGATAAAATATTGATCAAAATTGTTTTATTTTTCAGAGGATATGTTATGATGAAATAATAAAAATAAAATAATGTTCTTGTGGAATATATTTGAATAGACTATAATTATATAAAGGGTAGGTATGTTATATCCCTCCAATATATTGGTTATTGATTATAGGATTAACTTAGTGTAATTTACTCCTGTGATGATTTTTTAATTGACCAGGAAAGAATTTCTATTATGAGATTATGTCCACTATATGATGATGGTATCATATGTAAATATCGAAATATGATTTCTATAATTTTGATTATTCCACAATTTATGAAAATCTTTATGACATGTTATTATGTTTGTGATAAGATCTCATGGTGCAACTTCCCGACACGGGATTCGCTGAATAGTGCCCAGAGTCAGTGGGTCACATGGCCTCAAACATGCCTCCTCATATTTCAGAGACTTTTAACTATTAGTGAGGGTCTGGGATGGTACAATGGGAAGACTATACCCTCATGATAAATTTAACACAAAAGTATCACAAGTGAATAAATAAGTAGAAGTATAATGTAAATTAGAAACATAAGACAACATCCATATGGATGTAATAAATAGTAAATATAAGGTCATATCATATAATAATTAGTATTTCATGACCTTATACTGTAAAGAAGGAAATACATGGCCCTGGGAATATAGGATAACACATGTATACAAGTAAAAAAAACCGAAAATAACTATCTCAAGATTGCATAATGAGAATAGTTTAGTCTTTTACTCCCCTTATTATATGAACAATCACTCAAGAATCATTAATTTGACACATTCCTTGGTACCTAACTGCATCCAGGATATCTTCCCAAGTACCCAAAAGCAACCCAAATAGGTTGTTAGATAACACTCAGTAGTCCCCCATAAATGGCATTCGTAACAAATAAAATCTATGAGTATAAGATAAAGTAGTGTGCATTATATTAATATAATATTAATAAAAAATACAGTATGAGTAGTATTATCTAGTATAAAAACTATAATAAAACACCCATACTAGAGCTATTTATAAGGCATGATATAACATCCATTGTGGTATATGTCATGTAATCCTATTACTAGCCCCTATGGATAGATCTAAGGCATAAATACCAAGTAATACTCACGTTTTTTGTCCTAGATGGGATATATAAAAGGTATACTTGACCATGGAATACCCTAAAGTACTTGAAGAATATCCATATGGACATAGTAATGACTTGGGTGGATCCCAAGGAGCGTGTCCATAGAGCATGTCCAAGGCTGTCCAAAAAATTTGGACCCAATGAGTTGAAATTTTATTGGAATCCAAATAAATATAGTTTCATGGAGTATAAATGTACATGGAATCTAATTTCAGACCCAACAGGTTTGATCCAATGAGTATAAACTTCCTTTGGCATCCAATGAAATCTAGTGTTAGACCCCCAAAGGTCATATCCAAAAAGTATAAATTTCCTTGGTATCCTAGTCATTTAACATTTCATTATTAATTTTAATTATATGTAATCACATGGAAATAAGTAACAAACCATCTCCTAAAGTATCATTCAATTTAAGAAGTATCACCCATGGATGGAGATCTCACACACACATAATAGGGTGGAATAACATGTGGTAGATATGATAAAACACCTCTTAGGTGGTCCTTATTGAGGTTGACAACCTCCATACATCACATTTTAATAAGTTATAAACATTAAAAGGGTCAAAAAATTTAATCAATGAATTTATTTAACATTAGGAGAAACACCAAAATGTTAATCATGTCGTACAATGGAAATAGGTTGTAAAACAACATGACCGTAAGGGAAAGGATATAGACCACCTATCATATACTCTAGGTAAAACACTTGTCTAGTATCCACATCTAACTCAACCCATATCAGAATAAATATAATAATGACTAATTACTCTATAAAGAATTCCTATAATCATGCACCAAAATAACTCTGTTGATATAAAGACAAATGAAGAAAGGAGAAAGAGGAATATAAAACTTACCATCCTAGATCCAATGAGTTTAATTCCTCTTGAATTTAAGTTCATATGATGATTTGGAACCAAATCCTAGGTTGAGATTCATAAAGTCTCTATAAATGAAAAATTCCCCCCTCTCTCCACTAGAAACAAGATGAAAATAAATGAGTTTACATTCTAAGCATTTAGGGGGGAAAAGTTATTTAACCCTCTTTAACTGGGTCACACTTTTTGATGCATAGTTTTCCAAAATGTGCACCAACCGTGTTCCCTTATCTATCCAAGACCCCCCCCCTCGTCAATGGTTCATGAACACAGTTTGGGAAAACCTGTGAAAACCATACCTTTTTTACTTATTAAAACACTCAGGCGGCCTTTATGGAGTATAGTTTCATCAAACCGTATGACCCTGGATAGAGGCTTAAACCAACCCCTGTGAATTAATCAAACCATATATCCCGATCCATATGGTTTCAACTTATAAATTCCTTAAACTGAAATTCAAAAGAATTGTACCACATAGAAAAACACATGATCTTATAATCTTGCCTCCCCATATTGAAATTTGTCTCAGAATTTGCCATCCAAGGGTGATTAATCTTTCTCTGAGAATAACTTTTTCTGGTGGTCATGTACATCAGCCTATCGCTCCTATGACTCATATTTTACACATATATATACCATATCACCAATACTAGAGGAAATCACTAACCTAATAGAACCTTCTTTCCTCGATTAACAATACATATATGATTCTCCTAAGAGGATCCATCTTACTATAACTCATCCTCATCTAGAAGAAAATTATAAGATGGGTCTGAGTTATAATGAGTCAACTAAGATACATGGAAAACATTATGCATGCCTTGGAACCTCTGAGGTAATTTAAACCAATAGTACATAATCCATACTCTCTCTAGAATCTTGAATGGACTGACATATTAGGGTGACATATTACCTTGTCTCTTAATCCATGTGTTCCCCAGCCTCAGTGAGATACGTAAAAAGGCCTGATCCCTGATCTCACACTCTAGAGGTCGTCAATGGATTTTTTTTCATGATTTATGTCCAGATTTTGAAATATCCATCCACCTTCTAATAACTTATACCTTCAATGAAGTCTCATGCACTATATAAGTTCCAAGTAGCATTACCTCTCCTACCTCCAACCAGTACTGATGTGGTCGGAATGAACTTCCATAAATAGCTTCATAATCTTCTATCTATATAGTTTACTATTTTATATTATTGTAGGAAACTTCAACCATAGATATATGCCTCTAACGAGAGCCACAAAAAATCAAATACTCATGATCTAATCATGTCATCTAGAACCTTTATGGTGTGCTCAAACTATCCATCAGTCAAATGGTGCTATATTTTTCTCAAAATCACATGTGTGAAAAATTACCTTTGTAAGCCTTTCCAAATTTGAGATATAAACCAGGCATCCCTATTTGATAAAGATGCCTGAAAAATACTATGAATTTTCCCAATATCAAGAAAATAAATCCTACCAATCTCATATAATAAGAATGTATCCTTGGTTTGTGGTAAATATGGGACCTTCATTAGCCTATCCACAACAACTCATATGAAATCTCTACCTCTAGGAGACCATGGTGACCCAGTCACAATGTCCATTACAACATCATACCATTTTAACTAGGTAATGGATAATTATTGAAAAATAACTTCTAGTCATTGTCGTTCCACCTTCAACTTCAAACAGGTAGAACATCTCATGAAAAAACTAGATACCTTTCATTTCATCCTCGATTACTAATACTAAAAGCATAAATCCTGATAAATGTTGGTAACTTTAGGATGTACTTCCCATGATGAGGCATGAAACTCCAGTATAATCACCTCGTGTATATCATCTATATCCCACATGTTAACACGTATATGTTGAATTTCATGATCGCTAACAGTCCACCAAGGGGGTTAGTCCTCAACTACCATCCCCTCCCATAGGACTAGGCCCCCAGAATCAGACAACTATCTCATACTCACCCTATCTAGAAGAGTGGAATTAACTAGTAATTATGAGAGAAATTATTCACTTGACCATCCTACACCTCCATTCCCATATCAAAAAATATAGTCATAAACTACCAATTGTTACTACCTTCCTGAAATTCTTGTATTTTAGTCCTCATAGTCAGTGCATTAGCAACTGTATTTCCCTTTTTGGGAATGTAGGAAAGCACAATGTCAAAGAATTGTAGGTATTCAACCCACCTTCATTTCCTCAAATTCAAGTCACACTATATAAAAATGAAATTTATGCTTTTATGGTACTTTTATACCATAAAAAACTCTCATATAAAATCATTCATCCAATAATGAAAGGCATACAAGACATCAGCAAACTTGATATCATGTGTCGGGAAGTTCCTCTCATGTGCCCTCAGCTATAGAGACCCATATTCTATAACTCTCTCCTCCCACATAAAAAAGTGTCCCGTCATAATACTTAATACATCACAATATATTATATATATTCTTCTCGGATCTAGTAGAATTATTATTGGGGTTGAAATCAATCTCCCTTTTATCTCATAAAATGATGTCTCATAGGTATTTCACCATAGAAACCCCACACCCTTCTTATTCTGGACTATAATAGGTACTTATAAGTGTGATAATTCCTATATTTAATGCAAAAATTAACTAACTAGAATAATGAAAATTCATATTTCAAATTAATTTTTTGGATTCTCCCAAGAAACTATAGATCTTGCATTATATATGTCAACTGATACCCATGTCTCTGAGATAATCCACACATATCTTGAGGTTTTTTCTGCCGTCTTTACAAAAAAGGATTGATGAACCCCAGGGAAGTACTGGTTTGTATAAACCAATTTTCTTCATAGTCCTCTAACTTCCTTTTGATCTCATACAACTCTATAGTATCCATACTCTATAGAGGAACTAATACTAGTGCAGCTCCTAGAATTATCTTGAGGGGAAAATCTAACTCTCCCTTATGTGGTAAATGATAAAATTCTTCCTAAACACAATCCCTAAAAAAATATTCTACTAAAGTGAATTCACCCTATCATATTCCCAGATCTGCAAGACAGATGTTAGTAATATGGGTTTTCACTCCATCTAACCCATGATGCTTTTGTCAATCTACACAAACCTATACATCTCATTCACCCTTGTGAATAAAAAACCACTCCCTCTTGAGTTGTGAAATTAACCCTCCAAGAAACTAGCTAGTACATCTTGAGTATGACATTAAATCATATCATCATGAGGTTGAAGAGATGTCCAGGTGATCTACTCCTCGGGTGTAGGTTGTACTGAATATGTCTAGCCTAAAAAAGTGGTCCTAAGAAATAGTATGAATACCATGAGTCATCCCAATATTTTTTTGATGTGAAAATTGAGTCTAGATCCCTCAACCATGACCACCTATATGACCAGAATGATATCTAGTACTCTGACTCTCAGCCTGACATAGAGCTGTGAGTATCACGTTTGAATCTATAGTCGATGTCAAACCCCTACCACTAAACCTTGTATGTATGGACCTAAAAAAATATTTTATTTCAAATATCCATCCACAAGATTGGCACTTGAATGGGTATTTTTAACATTATATCCTCTGGGTCCCCACCTTCCATACTGATGAAAGAAGACATAACTACCAGCACTCACACCTTGTCTTGTATTCCCTACATGGGAAGTTTCAAAATGACACTTTTTACCAACTATCACTAAAACAATGGGTAAAAAAGCTACACTAACCTACTATTGACCTATATATTACCTTAAATTATATTAAATAATTAGTACCTAATTCACCATCTTAGTTATTGATGTTAAATAATACCCATTCTCCTTCGACCATAAGAAATTATTGAGACCTTCCTCTAAGCATCTTACCTTGTCCATAAAATATGGAGTTAAAGTACATCCAAAAAATATCTCAAAGCCTATTATCTTGGTTTATAATATTCTACCATCTCTTAGAGAATCCTCAAAACATATACATAGATATTTTAACCCTCCTCTTAGTAGGTGTCTCCATATTCTTGAAAATAAATAAAACAGTATCAAAACAAATCCCAGTAGCCTATGATCCACCATCCCTTGAAAAGGAAAACAGTTGTTTCTACTAGAACATGTGTATTAGATCATTCATATTCAATGCAGGCCGGTTGGATCTTTGGATGGTCTGTAGAAAGTCTAGAAAAATCTAGCAGAATTGGGGATCAACTCTCATATCAGGAAGAATAGGGAGTTTCACATTTGGGACTATTAGAGGTTCTACTGGTGTCTTAGATCCCACCACCACCATGGAATGGTCTTTACCATCCTCCTGGCTCACGACTAGAGTCCTTCTTGGTGTAATGTCTCTCCAATACGTATTTCACACCTTATAAATTATTTAGTAATAACTAGATCAAAAATTAAAAATAAATAGGACTAGTACCAGAGTTTTTACAAAATTTTGAAACAAGAAAACCAACAAGGGTGAATAGACCCAATTTTTCTGTAAAAGTTTCCAATATTCTTAGATGGATTTTCTATGTAGTGGTTTTACTACTCTCAATCCACTCGAATGAGGAATTTGAATGAATTTTCGAAATTTTTCCTTGAAAAAAATTCCATTCCTATAAGAAAACATAGTTTAGGAAAGTGATATGATGTATTATAAACATCCAATGTGAAATCATACATGAGAATTGGGATAGATTTCAAAGTTAATTTTTTCCCCCAAAAATAGATCATCAAATTACTTTTTATCCAATACATTTATATAGAAATATTATTAAAGATAAGAGCATGATATATTTTTCTATAGAGGGGTATTTCATGGTTAAAAACCAAACTACTACTATATATCTTATTACTAAAATAAAAATAATGGACACAAAATTAGAACTAGGGATTTTATTGATGTGAAAACATCCTAGGAAGTGCCATATTCCCATTTTAAAAAAATCATGATTGTGGGTCAACTTAGTGATTTTACCACCAAGTTGAGGTCCATGATGTTATAAAAAACATCACGAAACCAAACCCAATAAGAAATAATTTCCCAATATCAAGAAATATGTGGAAATATTTCCTCACTGATACACTTTTGTGATAAATTCCCATAATATCAAGAAACCCTCGAAGCATATAATGTCATGTTTCCAAGGACACATTTCAAAAAAAACAATTCAATGAATTTCAAACCCAATCAAACATATAACCAAAAATTTAATAAAAAATCAATGAATTGTTGAAAATATATTTAATAGAAAGAAATGAATTTTTAACGGATAAAATAGTTCATATACTTAATACATCTAAGATAAATATAATGCTTAACCTAAAAGGAAATTATACCCTATTTTTCTCACTCAAAATTATGACAACTGCCTTCTGGATAATGTTAAATTATTAAAAAAAATTGGATAATTTTTTTAACTCAAATGAAGAATGTAGGTATAGATTTTATCCTTATAATAAAAATAATGAGTGGATTAGTTATACCAAAAACTATAGTGAACAAAAAAGGGAAAGATAATATTAGTTTCCTAAAACATAGAGGTGGTACAATGTTGAAATTACCCCATGCTATAAGTTCTAAACTGAAACATATTGAGAGGAGTTTAACAATTTTTGCATTTATTTTCACCCTGTTAAAGAGAGGAAAACTTATTATGGCCCTGTTAAAATTTTAAAACCAATGGTGAGAGAAATACCATTGTCGAAAGTGATTTCATTTATCAATAGAAACTAGAGAGACTAGATGAGAATTATGGGATGTTATTATGGAAAAAAATATTGTCAAATATGACCAAGAAATAACCAAACCACTACTTACTTACCCTAAAGGTAGTCCTCTTGTTAATAAAATAGTAAAGAGTAAGTTACAAAACAATATATTAAATACTTTGATAAAGGTTATGGGTAATATTTCATTTGTTGGATTTTTTGAAACAAATCCCCAAATATTCTATGTTTTTTAAGGAAATATTATCTCCCAAGAGGAAGTTTACCATGAGATATAAATGAACCTTGGAAGGAATTTTTAATCCAAGATCTTACATTACCTCTCTATCAAGTGAACAGATCATAAAATATTCACCATTTCATGAATTATGGTTAAGTTTGAGATTAAATAAATTATATTAAACTTATGTATTTCCATAAATGTGATATATATTTCTTTATACTCTACTTATAAGATTTATAACTCTAACCTAATAGTATTGTGATCCGATTAGCAATTATAAGTATATATAAACTTGTTGGTGTCATTGAATATTTTTTAGTAAGGGTAAGGGGTATATTTTTCCTAGTATTTTTTATTATTTGGATAAAGATTATGATAGGTCTGACACACATAAACCATCAATTTTAGAGTTACATTTTATTAAAACTATTAAATCCATAATCAATGTTGACAAAGTCTCACTTTTACCTAAATTTTGAGAAGAACCTTTTAACATTAATATATATTATTTTATGAAATATTTAAGGGAGGACTACTCATCTCACCAAATAAATATGATTGATTAGTTTTTTATTGATTTATTTTTATATTTTCCAAGCAGCGAATTGATTTTTAATGCTTCTAAAAATAATCTTTTCCATACTATTAATGTTTTTTACTTGGTTATACCATCATTTTTTATGAATAGGTGTCAAATAATGAAAATTTTCTATGTGTTCCATTTGTAAAAGTTGATTTGTTTTCAAATATCATTGAAAATTTTTATTATTTTTTATTTAATGAATATGAGAACTATTTTATTAACAAAGTTGATAAATTTTTATTTCAATCAAGTGTTTAGTTTTTTAAAAAATGATAAAATTGATGCTTTTTATTCATGTCTTGAATGTTATGTTGAATCCAAAAAAATTTAAGAATATGAAACTTTTACTAAAAATGTTAAATACATGCCTATTAGTGCTATAAATATATATTCATCTTGTTTTAAGGGTGTTTTAATAGTTGAGTTAAAAGACTTAAAGTCAATAAAACCCACTTTTCCAAGTGTAGACAACCCAACTAACATAAAACAAAAATATTTTCCTTTAAATATTAAAAAATAATTTTTAAAGGAGAATGAGAATCTCAAAGTTATTATTGCTAAATATATTTCTATATATTAATATAATAATATTTTAAAATCCATTAAAGATAAAAATTCATTGAATGGACCCCAATTGGCCTTCATGGAATTATTAATTTGATATACCTTCATAGAGTCTTATTGGAGGATTATTCCAAACTAGTTAGGCAATGTGAAAGTGTATTAAAGATGAAACCATCAGAGGTGATTAAGAAATAAGTGAACTGTTTTATGGTTTTAGGAAAAAAATTCAATTTTTTAAAGATAATGGGTGATTCTAATACAAACAGTGCTTAAAATAGGGATTTAATAATTGTGAATTGATAGTTATGAAGATTAAAGTTATAGAGCTTACCCTAGTTAGACCTACAAATAAATGGGGGTGCATATAGACAATACTAAAAACAAAACTTTTTACTATTAAATATCACTTCACTCTCATATTCTGTAATAAAATTATTTATATAATTTCATGGAAATCCAACTACTATTTTTTGGATAGTTTTATAGGGTACTTACATATTAACATTTCACCTTTGGATCAGGGAATACCAATTTATGTCTCTTTTTTGGAACATTTTCTCATAAGATAATTCCCTTTAAAATGTGTAGTTCTCTAGAAACTTTTAAAAGGGGAATAATGAGTATTTTTACGTAGTTATTTATGGAATTTATGCAGATTTTATGTATGATATAATAGTGTATGGAAATTTTTTGAGAATTTTCTAATAGTTATGTTTCATCCCTCTAAACATTCCTTGAGAAAAAACTTGTTCTCATCATTTAGAGATAGAATTTTATGGTATAGATAGGAATGTTTTTTGGAAATTTAGTGTATAGGGATGGAATCATAGTTATTAAGCCTAAGGCTAATGTTATTTCCTCACCTATATAACCTAAAACATTAATTTTGTGATATATTCCCTTGGTCATTCACGATTTCAAAGAAGATTTATAAAATATTTCAGAAATTTATCATTTCCATTATACATATTTCTATAAAAAGAGTCACACTTTTTATTTGACAAAATATTTGAAGAGTCTGGTAAGGGGATGAAATTTAAGTTAACTTCTCCATCCATTATCCGGCCACTTAGACAAAACATACCCTATAAATTATAAATGATGTATTAGATTTTTTATGAGGGACTATTTTGACTATAAAAGCATAAATGATAATTAATGAAATATATTTTCTATTTTAGACTCTAGATTCCACACAATATAATTACAAAACCATTGATAAGGATATTTAAACAAAAAAAATTCTCTTTACATCTTTAAGTTTTACTTATCAAGCTCTAAATTGATTGTTTTTACAGACCATTCTACTAGATATTTTTTAAGAGTATACATAATGAAAAAAATCATATAGAGAAAGATTTGGTTACTTTAGGAATTTGATATCAAAATATAGGAAAGTAAGGGCAGTGATAACATAGTGGTTGTAATTTTAAATAAACTAGAAACTTTTCAATAATTAACATCTAAAATATATCCGCATATTAGGGATGCCTTCCATGATACGGAACATCATGTTATTGAGAGTTTTAGATAATTTTTTAATGACTGTGTTAATTAATTTGATACTAATTAAATTATATACTTGTTTTCAACGTAATATGTTTCCAAATTAGGGACAAAATATAGGAAGTACATATGGAATTACCCTCATTTATGTAACCTTGGTAGTGACCAATTCATTATAAGATTCATTATAAATTTTTATATATAATCATTGTTAAAACTTTTCCATGATCTACGTTCTGGTGACCACTTTGGACCAAAAAGTATGGATAGAAAATTATGTGATTCATGTTTTTATCCCATCATATTTTTAATTATATAGGGATCTTCAAATGTATTAGTTTGATAGAAATATCTTCTTGAATGTTAAGTTGACGTAGTATATCATTTTGTTTTGTGATTTATTTTTTCATTGGGATATATAATTCATAGGCCTATTTTTTAATTCTTTTATAAATATTTACAATTTACTTATTGTGGAAAATTTTTCTATGTGGGTAAAGGCTATTCTCACTAGTAATAATGATGCTAAATTATTTTTCATGTTTATAATACTGAATTTTTTATAGGTTGTGAATTCTTATATTTATGATAGTTGGTCTGAGTACTAAATTTTTAAATTGGGATTTATAGAATGTGTTTAGGAAATAGGGGTTTATAATAAGATTTATACACCTTTCCCACCTAAAAATGAATTTATGTTCTGTAAATAGGGAGATAAAAAATATTCTCTATAAACATATCCATACAAATAAGAAGTTCCATGTACACGGATGCAGTGACATGGAAGAATGAACCATATATGAAAATATATATATTCAAAATAATCTACATATCTGAATTAAAAAAATTATTTTTACAAATGAAGCTCCACATATCCAAAGTTTTCATGGTAGGAATTTTTATAGGATAACCAAAGTCTACTTAGACAATATTTTTTGTGTATCCAAATTCATATCCATTTACCTAAATTAATAATCATGTAGGTAATCTATAATAAGAGTTCCATGAATGAAATTTTTTTAAGGTGAAGCACGGCGTATTGGAATTGTTCTAGTATCCAAATTTTCATACACAAATTTACATTCATGTAGCAGAATATCACTTATGTACTAGGTGAAAATTTCAAAATTCTAGAATTTTATATCCTAAATAACATATCATTTGGGATAATGAACAATTTTTCTATTCATGAGTTTAACTACAGAAATATCATGAATGATGTGTTATCCAAGGATTATAAGAAATAAAATTCAATCATTGTCCATTATAAAGAGAAAATGAAGGGAATATAAAAATAGGATCATCCCGAATTTTTATTATAAATAAGAAATTCAAATCTGTCATTGATGATGTTGTACTTTCAATATTGAAGAATCGTGAATCTTATAGAATCAAAAATCAAATAATGTTTGAGGATAAACAAATAATAATAACCACTTCTTGTATATCTTGAATAAAAATTTGAAGTTATCAAGTTTTCAATAATAATTTATTTGGGATTCCCTCAAACCCAATGTTGTTGTTCATCATATACTACATCAGTTTGATCTAACAAAATTTGAGTATTCATTGGTGATTGATATTTAATTATTTTAAATTATAAAACACTTTTAAAATTATAAAGTCTTATATATTTCATGAATACCAAAAGGATTATGAGTTCCATTCCATATATTTTTTTTATTTTACACTGTTATGGAAATTCTATGAGTAGTTTATGCGGATTTTTTTGAGGAAGAAGAGTTTGAACCTGATATGTCTTCTCAAAATAATATAATAATAAAAATATCTATGATAATTGATAAATGAAGTGATTAATATGAAAGAAACCTTTATATATAGATTTTATAAATATCGTTCAGGTTGAGTTTCAAAAATGAGAGACAATAAATGAGGGTATTCTTGGAATACCTTTTGAGTTGAAAAATAAGTTCTTAGGAAAATAATGGAATCCAAAAGGGATATTATATTAATTTACTTTTGATATATCACTTTCATTTTACCATTAACATACCATATATATTTTCATTTAAAATTAAAGAATATTTTAATGTATCCACCTATGCATGTGATAAGGTTTAAATATCAAGTTGGAAATAAATGAAATTGATGATATTGTCGTTGTTGCTTTTGTGTGCTAATAATTCAAGAGAACAAAGATTTTTA
Organism: Viscum album; assembly: GCA_963277665.1. NCBI lineage: Eukaryota > Viridiplantae > Streptophyta > Magnoliopsida > Santalales > Viscaceae > Viscum > Viscum album. The sequence goes on from OY728156.1 coordinate 104,883,733, forward strand.
CTGATGTGTGAGATCATATGACCTCTTGAATAAGATAAGAAGAATTTATTGTATGTTATATAAATTATTAAGGATAAGGATATGGAGATAACTATCATTCAGAAATAAGTTTGACAATGTTGAAGTGTTTATAAGAAGAAAATATTGTGACATTCATTAATGAAGAATTTTTCTAATGAGAATTGGGGTTTTAATATCATAAGATCGAATTTGAGTGAGATAAATAAGTGAATAGATTCATAGGTTCTGTGAAGTGGAGTTTTGAATATTGACTGAGTTCTTGAGTATTCCGAAAGACCTTCTTCTATTCATAAAAGCTTCTTATGAAAAGAAGGAGATCATTATTATTCATATAGATACATCTAGTGTGGAACTACATATCTACATACCAATATGAACTTGAAGATATCACATTCATATTCATGGTGGGACTTTCTGGAACCTATGTGACTTAGGGTACACAATTATATCATTGTGTGACTTGATGAACATAGTGGGAAGCTTTAAAGAAGTCCAGTGTAAATATGGTAAAGTAAGTGATTTGTGACACAGGAAATGTTTCTGTTGTGACTTTAGCTAAGTCAAGAAAACTGAGACTCTAATACCATTATGGTGTGTAAAGAACTCTCCATTTTTAATTGTGACATTTGATTATAATGGAGAATCCATTATTAGGGAGAATATCATTCAAGGAATGGAGAATGAATAGGTACCGAACAGTATTAATAATTACATTCATATGACTTCATTTAATGTATTATACTAATGGGGCTATGTGACATTAGAATAAGTGGATTGATATTCAATAAGTTTAGTATTTTTAATTAAAGGGAATAATTCATAAAATATTTATATGGCCATTGATTTCCCCACCCCTCTTAGTGGCACATTTTTCTAGTGTCAATTTCAAGTGGTATCAAAAGAATGATTTCCCTCAAAATTATTTAGATGAATTTTGGATATGAGATTCTTTAATATTACCCTTGAATCAAGAATCGTTCCTCTATGTCCATCAAAAAATAAATGGAAGTATCACCCACGACACTAAACAATAGGATAAATAAATAGTTAAGGAATCTAAAATATACCTCAAAGAAGAAAGAATAAATATCATCACCAAAATTTCATCGAAATGGAAGGAACATTGTTTTTATTTTTTTTCTTCTACTAGTGATTCAAGTTCAACATCCGAAGGATTTTAGAAACATAGAATCACAATAATAGTTAAATATTTTTACTCACATTTTGTAAATAATACAAAGAAGGATTCTATATATATGATAAATTTTATCATGGACCTATGTAACACCCTTATATTTTATGATTTGTTTTCCGAAAAAATTAATTTTTCTGATATCTTGTGTTTCACACATCCCTGAGTTTTAATAATACATAATATATTATTAATATTATTACTAAAACATAACCACTGTAACATAGTTGTTAAACCTAAATGTATGAATATTAATAACCATATTTTTAATATTATTCATAAATGTTTTTGATAAATAAAATATAATTATAAATAAGTACTTAATTTTTAGTAAACTCTTTATATGCATCAAATATACATTTTTTTCAAAAAAAAGTATTTTATACGGTTTTGTGTGAAAATGATAAAATTAATTTTTTCTAGTTTTATAAAATTTATTTTTAAATCTTATCATTATTTTGAGAATCAGAATTTCAAAATTAGCTTATAATTTTTTTTGGAATTTTTTTGGAATGTTTAATTTTTTAGTCAATAGTGAAAAATACATATTTTTATTAAAAATTGTCTTTTCATTTAAAACATTCAATGCTTATGAAAGTTTCTCTTTGGAAAACTGTTTTTCATCATGTCTCTATGTTTAATTTTAAATTACATCTTGCTAATTATGTTAATTTAATTTGGTATGATGGATTTTATATTTTTTGTTATCATAATAAATTATATATAATAAGTACAGCTTCTGTTTTGTTAATAATAAATAGTAAAAATATTAAAGATTAATTATCATGGGTAGGTTAAACCAGGTATACAGGGGGATAAACAAAAAAGATTAGGGTAAAAATGGACTAATAACAGTTTGAATTCCTATTATATAGTAACATTATGACATTTACCATTACCAGATTAGAATCTATGAACAATTGGAAGCTATTTTCATGGAGTTGATTATCATTTGTTATTCTTTTGGGAAATTTCCAAGTAGTTTCCAAGTGGGTTACTTTCCCTGCTTATAAAATAACATCTCCCCTCTTCTCCTATTCAGACTCTCAAAGTCTTACAGTTCCTAACATCTCTACCCAAACCCATCATTTCTTACCTACCCATGTACTGGATTCAGTTTTGATTAGTAAACCCTCCTATGAAGGCTTTAGTTGTGAACCTCAAGAGGCTCTCTGAAAAACAGTTATAGTCATAAACTATATGTTTTTGTTTAATTAATTATTCCACCTCTTTAAAATATTATTAAACTATGAATATATAATAAAATAATTGTTTACTATAAAATTATATTTTATCATTCTAATGGAATAAAATATATCTACTTTCATTTCCATCAAATGGGAAATGAAACTGTCAGTTGTGTGTACGGTGGACTACCACCTCACAACCAGGTGAAATTCGTTTTCCATCACCGCTTCTCAGAGATAGATAAAATGACAGATTTAAATTATATGTATAATATTTATGACATAATTATAATTATATAATTATGATATCACTTATACCTTATTACCTTAAAATCGGTTGAAAAATGATAATGTCGCTCGTGTGTGCGTGTGGATTACCACCTCTATGAAGTGAAGTGATATGTTTTTTATTTTATTTTGACATGGATGGTGACAATGATATATTTAATTAATACACATGACATATATAATATAAAAAAATTCTAGATAAGTGATTTATTTTTACCTTCCATTCATTCCATGTGTCGAGAAAATGAAAACAGCGTTTATTAATAAAAAAAGGTCTTTAAAAGGGCTAAAAATTGCCTTTATTTATGCTAGAGAAGCATTAAATAATTGAGTCTAGTTAAAAGACCTATCCTTTTATCTATGCTTGATAAGTGATGATAAAGGGGTCCTTTATCAGTGCTAAAAATTTCTGTTAAAGGACCCCTTTATCAGAGCTTGTAGAAGCACTGATAAACGACCCCATTTATCATAGCTTTTATTTACTACTAATAAATGGGGTATTTTATCAGCGGTTCTACAACTTCTAATAAATGGTTCTTTTATCAGAACTAAATAAAATTATTGATAAAGTAATCCTTTATCAATGATTCTAGAATATCATATAAAGGTTTACATTGCAATGTGCTGTAACTGCACACTAAATCCCCAGAAACAATACCATAAATCAGAAAACAAAATTACTAATATATAATTTTAATGAAATAAAATTTAGAACACAAATAAAATAAAAAAATATTATTATTGATAAAAATAATTCACCTGTATAATATAAAAAAACCCCTTATCGATCAAAATAACACACATATATAAGAAAATAGTTATTAATTTAGTAATAATATAAATTAATTAATTAAACATATAGTGTTAATTTTGAACTAAACCTTCACTAATTCTAGGAACAATGTGTAACAGATCAAGTTGCGGTTGATTCTTTCACATCACACCATATCTTGTTCATCTACAAGCATTATCTTAGTGAAAATTAACTAAAAAAATATAAAATAAAAATGAGAAAGAAATTAATTAAGTAATAGTACATAGAATGATGAGAAAACAAGCTAGGATCATTTGATCGGTTTCTGCAATGTGATGCACATTTTAAACTGAAATGACATGTATTTATATTCAATAGATTCACTTAGATACATACCAATAACACCATCTATCATATTTAGGTGAGAATAATTCCTACATTTCCCAATTTTCTTATGGATTTTTGACATAATGTATCGAAATAATTCTAATTTGTTTGCTTAGTTTTGAGTACATCGCTTGTGTTTCTTACTAAAATGTACTCTTAAACTGGAAACACGCCCTTTCAGTCATAATGATAACATCGTATTTCATTTTTAGATGAGACTGGTTTTTACATGTCAAAAGTTAAATATGAATCATTCTCATAAATTACCAAGACAATCCAAGCGAGTTGGATCATTTTTCAATGAGTGATAATTTTTTAACTAAAAATTCCTTTTTAAGATGATAACAAACACTTTGAGTCATGTTTGTAACATCTCAAATTGGATTTTTGTGTGGATAATTCCTATATATTATAAATTACTTATCATTCATTTTCGTAATTTATCAAAACAATCTGAATGTTTTTTCTTAGTTTTGAGCATGTCAATTTTTTTTAACTAAACTTAATGTCAATTTTAAATAAAAAGACACCCTTGTAGTCATATCATTTAAACTATGAATCAGAATGAGGTGTGGTTTATTCTTATATAGGCAAAATGGTTTATGTATTTTTTTTTCCTAATGTATAAAAAAAATTCTAAATTTTTTATGAGTTTTGAGTATGTCACTTGTGTTCTTTACAAAAATGTCATTTTAAACTGGAAACTCACACTTTGAGTCATACAAGTCACATGGTGTGTCAGTTTGATAGGACACTAATTCTTAGATGTCAAAAATGAATTATGTATCTTTTTCCATAATTATTAAGACAATTATATCATGTTTACTTAGTTTTCTGTGAGTGATAGTTTTTGAACTAAATATCAATTTTAAATTCATAATGTACACTTTCAATCATATCGAGCACATCGTGTGTCATATTGAGGTTCAAAAGATTTCAACACATAGAATATGACTTATGGATCATTTTAATAAAATATAAAAACAATCTGAATATGTTTTTTTATATTTGAGTATGTTAGGTGTCTTTTTTACAAAAAAAACAATACCAATTTTAAATAAAAAGACGCACTTGGAGTCATTGAAGCCACACCGTGCATCAGATTAAGGTGTGGATGATTCTTACACGTCCATTTTTTTTATACGGATAATTTTCCTAAAGTATAAAATCAATTCAAATCATTTTATCTATTTTGAGAACGTTACATGTGTTTTTACAAAAATGTCATTATAAACTATAAAAACACACATTGAGTTGTACAGGTCACATCCTGTCTCGTTTTGACAATAGACTAATTCCAACACATTACAAATGACATAGAAATCATTTTCCTAAATTAATAATATAATTTGATAATATTTTCTTAGTTTTTATTGTGTGAAACTTTTTGAACTGAAAAGTCAATTTTTAACTAATAACTGACACTTTGAGTCTTGTTGGGAACATAGTGTATCAGATTGAGGTGCGACTGATTCATACACATCACAAATGACATATGGATAATTTTACTTAAGTATAAAAAATATGAATGTGTTTCCTCAGTTTTGAGTATGTATTTTTTCTTTTTTACTAAAATTAATGTCGATTATAAATGAAAACATGAACTTGGATTTATACCAGTCATATCATGCATAAGATTGAGTTTTGGATGATTCTTAAACATCTAGAATTTATTATAGATAACTTTTCTAATGTATTAATATAATTTTAATGTATTTTTTTAGTATACCACATGATATTTTTTACCAAAATTTCATTTTAAACTAAAAACACACACTTTGAGTCATATCGGTCACAAAGTGTGCTATTTTAATGATAGAAAAATTCCAAAAAGTTAAAAATGAATTATGAATCATTTTTCTAAATTATCAAGAAAATATGAGTGTGTTTTTTTTGTTTCTAGTGGGTGACCCTTACTAAAATTTTAATTTTATACTAATAATGGACACTTATGAGTCATGTCGAGCATATTATGTATTATATTAAGTTTTGGATAATTCATACACATAAAAAATTACTTATGGATCGTTTTCCCCAAGTATTAAAACATTCTGAATATGTTTTCTAGATTTTGAGCTTGTCAGTTATCTCTTTTACTAAAATTAATATCTATTTAAAAAACGATGCATTTGAAGTCATACCAGTCACACCATGAATCAAATTGAGGTGAGGATGATTCTTAAACATCCCAATGATATATATATAGTATTCATAATGTATCAAAATAATATAAATGTGTTTACTTGGTTTTGATTATGTCACTTTTGTTTATACTAAAATGTAAATTAAAATTGGAAACACGTACTTTGAGTCGTACAGTTCACATCAAGTATCAATTTTATATTAGACTGATTTGAACACATAAACAAGACATTTGAATATTTATAATAAATTATCATGTAAATATGAGAGACTTTTCTTGGTTTTGATGATTCTTCTATACATTCTTGACTAATTTCGTTTTTTTATTATCTCAGTTCCAGCGAAGAAATCCAATATCTCATGAGCACGAGAAACTATAAATAAACCACCCTAAATCGAGAAAATTAAATTACATTTATAATAAATAAAATTATTATTCTAGTTCTATTATAATTAATTAAATCATATATAAATATGAAATAATATATTAATAAAATGTCAATTATAAACAAAAAACACACAATTTAAGTCATAACATGTACATCGTGTGTTGCTTCGTGGTATGGTTGATTAAACTATATCTTTTTAATCTTTAGTATATTCAATACCCTAGTTCATCTAATAATATTTCAATTTTATAAACAAGAATGTTGAATGAATTTGAGAATAAAAAGATTATTATATAATTGTGTGTGAATCATCCTTGTTGATTACATGATCGTAGTACATTAGTGAATCATCCTTGTTAATGAAGAAATTAATTTCTATAAAACATAAACCACTAGTGTAAACCTATTAGAGTTACTTTATTTAACTAAAATAAATATTTACATATTATTTTTTACATAACATAATAAAATCTTTCATTCACTTTCACTATCATAGAGAGTACAAACTCTTTGATAAACCATTTACCTTGTTTGATGGAAAAAAGGTTAGTGTGACCCATTATGTATTTTTAGAAGATAGTAAACTTCACTATAAATTTATTACCCCTTTTTATAGTATTAAAAATTAGTATAGCCCTTTATATCATCCAAATGAAACGAAAATCTAGTGCATCTATTAATTCTTCCTTGATTGGACTATATATTATTAAGTCCTTTTAAACATTCTGGGAGATTATAGACTCTAACATTACATAGTCATTATTTTTTCATGAAAATGAGAATATCCCTTTTCTCATGTATACATTGTTGATAATTATGATGAGTTATTTATTAATGAGCTTTTCAACATGGATCATTTTATATAATAAATGTGAACATGCATAATGAATGTTACTTGTATAGATTTCATAAGAATTTATGATATTATATCATCCATATAATTGAAAAAAAATGGGGAAAATAATTCCTCCACACACAAAAGTGACACCTCTATATTGTTATTTTCTGAAAACTCATGATTCATTCAATGAAATTTTGTAATTTTTTGTGGTTTTGGATCAAGATACCAGCTTCATTCTCAAATTTTATTCGTTTGGGTTTTTTGTGATTCAATATTTCATTTTAAGTGGGTTTTTCATTTTTGGTGATTTATTCATAAGGTTGTCTATTTTCATTTCATGTCTTATTTCCATTGACACCATCCCTCCTTAATGACCACAATCTATAAATGTTAATTTTCCTATAGTAGTTTTTTCAAACACAAGATGGATTCATTGGTTGATTACACACATATTTATTCAAACATTTGAGATTGATTATAAAACTATTTAATGATTGGTTATATGTTCTATGACACTCAATTAAATATTTTCTCCAAAACTAAGACCCTTTATTTAAAGTGTAGAGAGTCCATTAGAATAAAACTATATTTTCTCTGGTTTTGTTTAGTGAAGGGATGATTTCAAACTTCAAAAAAATTTGATAGTAATTGGAATATTATAATATAAATTGTTTCCTAATATAATTAGTTTGAAAAAATAAATGGTGTTATTTTTTGAAAAAAAAAATCATCCACTTGAATTCATCTAAAAACGCACATAAAAAAGAGGTGAAAAACAATTTTTCAATAAGAAACATGAAACACTTTCATAATATATATTATATTAATTTAAATGTTTCATGCATACTTTTCAAAAAAAATTAGCAAACACAATAATTTTATGATCCTCATTCTACTCATTTAACCAAAAAAAATTTATTTTCAAGATAGTGACTCACCTCCCCCGTTGTCCCGGTCTCTGCCTCTACCTCCTCCTCTACCTCAGTCTCTGCCACCACCTCTACCTGTACTGTATCGATAGAAATTTATTGTTTACAGGTGAGTGCTTTTAAACAAATTTTCCTCTATTATACTTATCCTTTAGAAACATATCATAACTAATATATAAGTATTCTGACACTAATGTTTCACACACAAAATATATTTTTAAGATTATATATTATACTAGATCACAAAAATAATAGGTAATCACCTAAATTTGTTGTCAAAAAATATTTTTACATCATCTATGCTTCCCACCCATCTCTAAGAAAATTTACTTCTATATTTGAGGATGAAGGTTGTAGAAAATATTAGTAGTACTAAGAAAATATATAAAAACAAATCATTAAGAAGTATTTTTAATAAAATTGTAATTACCTTTATAAATAACCAATTTGGGGATGTTGTCATTTTTATGGATTATGATATCTCTCATAAATTTGAAAACATAATATCCACAAAAGCTTCCATTATATTTCTTTGAACACTGAAAAAACATTTACCAAAACAAATAAATTGTTTTGAAATATGATTTCATAATAAAATATTTCTATATATACCATATTCGGATTAAATTCGTAGTAATCCACGGGATTTTTATGTTCATACATCAACTTCATGCCAGGATTTAGCCTAAATTTATTGGAAACCCTATCATAACACAATTCTTGGTAAAACATAGACTAAAACATATAATTTGAATTTTATCTTTGAAATGTTGATTTTAGTGCATAACAAATTCAATGTAAACAACATGTGTGGTCGGTTTGTTGGATATCAATGCATTAGATCCAAAGAATAAATATTTTGAGTATCTAGATTGACTGTGATCAGTGTCAAGTGTAGCCCAAAAAAACAAGTAATGAAAAAATTAAAATATATATATTTAATGTCATTATATAGTAGAGTTTTAATTATGCATTATACGCATAAAAATGAGTATATCCTCTATAGTTTTTTTTTCAGAAACTCTTTTATAAACTCATCTTATTTTTCTCCTCGATTTCATCCATATCCAAATATGTTTTTCCATAAAAATGATACAATTACTAATGAATCCAAAACGTGTTTTTCATAGTTTTTCCTTTATATAGTAGTAATATAAATAATTTTAATTAAATATGAATAGACATTAACTTTAATAAACATATTAGTTCTTTATTTGGAAAAATATATTATGGAAATTTTTTTTATATGTGTGTTCATAATTGAGACACCCATCCATTCATTCTTGAGAATCTCATTTATAATCTCAAGACCAAATATGTTTTTCAGGAAATTTCCATATATTTATTTTTAATATGGAATGGAGGATATATTTTCATCTTTTAATTTCATATCTTCATGAAGTTATAATGATAATAAATTTTTCTCTAGTACTAGAAAGGAGAATGCACTCTTTGAATTTCATTTTGATTTCTTGGTTGATTCAATAGATTGTCTTTGTCCAACATTCTAATTCCCCATTACTATATTCATCTGTAATATCATACCACACTTCTGACCTTTTTCATCAACTGTTACAGTTTTTTCATATGAAAAAATTTGTAAATACATACCTCAAGTATCTTTACAAGATTAGATAGTCATAATATTAAAGTTCCAATATAATCATTGACTATTGTAATATCTAGATCATCAAGTTGAACTAGAAAATAAGTATTCGTCACTTCAACTACCTCAATCCCCACTCTCTTGTGATCTTTTGGGATATATTTAATATATAACATGTTTTTAGGTATATTATACATTTTACCCATCTTAATAAGCAAGTTTGTGGGTTTTTACAGATTGGAACCATATACAAGTGTACCCTATAGAATTTTATCAATATAAAGTTACTAGAAATTATTTTATTCACATTTAGGAGAATGAGTAATGAAAAAATTGATTACCTTAAGTGAGGTATGTGGTTGAGTAGAATGAATTGCCTTAAATATATTTGGGTCATTTGGTTAATGTGTGGATAATTGTTTCACCACTGATTGACTTTGATTCTTTCTCATACATTTCTCTATAAAACCATATTGGGAAATAATATATTCCAAAGCATATATTTTTATCAGAAATCCTTTAACCATATTAGATTAATCATCATGTGGTTTTATCTTCTCAAAATATGTTTTAGGAGACACTCAAAAATCTAAACCTATAACATGACCATATCATTCGGTCCATTTCAAAGCTACTGAAAGTTGTTTTTCTTCCGGGTTGGTCATTGAAAATTATTTTGCCTAAACCATATAAGAAATGTGAACATAAATATATATTTTAATGTAATACTACTATAAATAATAATGAATTTTTATTATGTTATACTTAAACATTTTTCTAATACTACTTTTGTTTTTTCATAAACTAATCTACCCTACTTATTTGTGTGTGCCACCTTCTATAGCACATAATGTGGGATGGAAGTTGCTTCATATTTTGATCTGACAATCAATATATAAATAAATGAGAATATGTTGTTTCATATCACATAAAACATTTTTTTAGATTTAAAATACGTACCAATTACTTATAAAGTGAAGTATACCACATCCTTTCTTTGAGATAGGGGTACATTAGTTTTTATGACCTTTCTTTATTTTCAGAACTCTTTTTTTGTTTCATAAATTAATTTTTTTTAATAAAATTGAACAAAATAAATAATTTTAAATAATATATTATCAAAAACAATGCACCTAAAATTATTTCTCATCATGATTATTGATGATCGCATTCCATTCTTCTTTCTTTATAATACGTGCATAACTAACTAGTGGGTGGGACTTTAATTTATCCTCGGCATCCATAATATATAACTTGATAATAAGAGTATGTAAGCCTATAAAGGCTTTTCAAATGGCCATTAAGTTAAATTAATATGGAAATATTCTAAAATAAATGATCTCTACAAATAATGATGAAAATTAAAAAATTGTTTCATTATATAATTATTTCATAAAATAGAGTGTTTATATCTTAAAATTACCATTATATATTTCCAAATGGTTTCCTTCATAACAGGCCAGATGTGGAACATTGATTCCATATCAATTAGCACATTCATCCTTATTGTGACCCCAACAAAACTAATTAACATTTACTTATTAGGTTCAATACGTTGGTTATGTTAATTCCAACTATCCTCAAATTTTATACCCTCACATATTTCCATGATTAATTTATTCAACACTCTTATGTTGCTTCATTCTTATTTTTTTATCAACTTGTTCTTGATGCCCTAATAATTAGGTAGTTTCATTATCAATGGTACATTCTTCTTCAAGATTGGTAACATCATCACATGTAGAAAATGTTTTCTTCATGAGTAGTAAAACATTTAATTTGTCTTCAATAACAAAATTGAAAACACAAAAAAAATTATTTGAGAAGGGTAGTACCTGTGATTTATTGGAAGCATGAGGAACTCTTTAACTATATCTTCATACAATTTTATTGAATGATTAGAATGTATACATTTTTAATTTAATGGATAATTGAATTTAATAAATGAATTACTACACTATGGTAGTTGTTATCCTTTAAAGTCTTCCAAAGGTGAAAGTTATAGAAAACTATCAACTTCATCTTCTTCATATCCTGAATAATTATTATTTCATTTTATTTCTTGATACGCATCCTTCACATCTTCTCTACATGCACCTTTGATTATTGAACTACTCTGAGCAGTAGACATCCCATACTAGGTACTGGTGATCATTTTGGATTCTACTTCTTAGAGTAGATAAAGAAAAATAGAAGATATTGGGGATGTGTCTCAAGAAATAGAATTCATCAACAACTTCTCACGAGATGAAGCTGGTGAAGATGATAGTCGTATTCTAAAAAAATTTTAAACTACCACATCATAATTTAAAATTTTAAATCTCATCCCAAAATGATAAAATTTCCCTAACACTACCATAATAACATCTACTCAAACCCACTTAGCATCACTAACACTAATCTATATCACGGGTCCTTTTCCCTCACTTGTATTATAGATATAATGTCCACTAAGGTTAATGTGTAGGGTGTGAAATTAGAAATAAACAAGTAAATTCTAACAGGATCCCTAAAATATAATAAAATTCATATATTTGTGTATATGTTCAAATAAGTAACACTCAAAATAAGAATTAAATTCATTTAATTGGGAAATAACAAGGAAACCATCATAATCAAATGTACCTACATCATTTCTTTCCAATGAATAATACTAATCATTACATAAGATTATACCATGGTTATTCCCTAAAATTCAAATAATTACACTAATAGTAGGTTATGATTTTAATCATATGAGGAGAAAAAAATATCTATCTATCTCTAGAAATAACCACATCAAAGGTACCATGAGATTCAACCTCAGACCCCTAGAATCCAAAACTGTCACTTAGGGATAACCATCACATGAACTTATTTCATCCAAATCTTGAAATGGTTATAAAATACCCATTTTTAAAGTGTATTTGAGATAATATTGGTTCTACAATACATTAGTTACACATAACTTATAAAAAACATAAATAAGAACAAAAAAATTTTACATAACCCTCACCGTAGACCTTGATAAATAACTAACATGCCTATAGTAACTCACATTCTAACATACTATACATAGACCTCACATAATACCCATAATAGTCTAATATACAATACTCAAACGTCATCTATCTAAGGCATTGATCATATTTCCCAAAGATCACTTGTAAGATAATCTCATAGTCTTTAGGCCTTAATGAATTACTCACACACATAAAAACTCAAGAAAAATCTATATGATAAACTAATTCATCCAACCACTTATAGGTTATACCTCTAGGTTTTAAGAGACTATAAATGATTTAATACCACAAATCGAATCACTACTAAGGTGGCCATATAATCCCTTATAGCACATCACTAATCCAATAAAAATATTCATAGGTAAATTCATAAATTATTCTACCCTTATGGGATTCTTCCCTTGTCCATGAATACCCATATGGCCCTCTTAGCACATCACTACCAAATAATGTCTTTTCACGAGATTGGGTGTGGTGATATAGAAACCACATCACCCGTTCTATTCAAATTATATATTTATTCCCCGTTTATTGTGTAAAGTCAATTAAACATGTTTACTTATTTTAAAATTATTGATTTCTATGAAATTAATGTTTGGAATTGAGTTTTTTCAATATATACATTATTTCATTTATATAATTTCATTAATAGAGATTAAATAATCTCTAAGTCATTTTATGATCAATCAAAGAATGTAGTTTTCTTATGTTTCGTCTAGTAAATTGGATATACCTAGATTGGAAACAACTCTTTGTCCCAAATCTGATTTCCAATCCAGAAGCATTAGCTGAAACTACAAAAGTGGAAACAATAAACAACTTTTGTTCCTAGTTTTATATATTCCAATTAGATCATGATCCTTCACTTGAAATCTCTCTATCATGACACAAAATGGAATGAGATATGATTTAATAAAAAAACCTAATACCGTAGCCAATTAATTACTTATGTTTTGGTTTATAATTTCATTAATAAAACCATGAATTTTCTAAAACCTAAATATATTTATTTTAACTATCTCCATATAAGTGTGTGATCATTATTGTCTTCTCAATTTACACAACTTTATAATAAAAAATAATTTATTCAATTTGATCAAACTTATCAACCTTATAATCTTCACCATTAATAGATCTTTAATTTTACCCAATTTGACCTTGAAAAATCTGAGGACTGTGACATGTATTAAAACCATAAAAAATTAAATGATATTTAATTTATTTACTTTGAATCTCTATCATATTTATTAATCTTAACCAATGATAAAAAATCATGTCATTTTTTGGAACATTCTATTTTGAAAATTCTAAAAAATCATTAACCCTTTCCTCATATTCGTCACTTTTTCATAGTGTTGTAATGTAACTATTATTTAAAATTACCAATAATAAATTTCCAGAACTAAATATATTTTAAAATAATTTAATTAACATTTATAATTAGAAATAAAATAAAATAAATGAAAAATATTTCACAAATTAAATAAAGGAAACATGTTTCAAAAAAATTCACATTATACTTATTCAATTATAATCCATTCATAAAAATTTCAAAAAAAATGTATATCTGAACATTTATTTTAAATGGTTAACTAGAAATAAGACCAATCTTTTATTTATTTTTAGAATATAATTTGGTAATTATTATTTTTAAAATATGAAAAATAAATATAAATTATAGTATAAAATTAGGAATAATATATTAGGGATGAAAACAGTATCGATAGTTATAAGGATCCAAAGAAAGGCATATGAATTCATACATCATATAAATAATAAAAATTTCACTGCATGTAGTAAATAATAAATGATGTATTGCAACATCCCCAACCTAGGTTTCACTCAAAGTTTCCCTGTTCTTGGTTGGCCACATGGACTCAAGCGCATCTCCATGACTACCAAAGGCCACCGACTGGTAGTTATGGTCTAAGGTGTTTCTATGGGCCGGATATTACCACATTACCAATGTATAGAACAATGGATAAAATAATTAATTAATAAGAAAATAGTGGAATAATAAGATATAGATGGCACAATATAGGCAGACAGAATAATAAACACCAAGTGAAACTGAAAATAATATAAAAAATATATGATGATACATGTCATGTATTTATAAATCAACAAAACATGCATACAAAGCAGCATATGGTAAATGTTAAAAAAATATTAAAAATAAACTAAAATATATCCATCATCCTAAGCCTTGGATCAATCAACTATTACCAAGCTCCAACCTAAATCAAGAAAGTCATCAAGTGTCTGAAGTAGGATTCTTCCCCTTTTCAACACATGTATAAATGTAATCTACCATGGTGATATTGGCCGCCCAGATAGCGTGTGAGATAAATCATAGTAGGCCATCACTAATGGAGTTTATAATATCTAGACTGAGAAATATAAACTGAAATACTGTACTATCATTCATATATAAAAGTAAATAAGTACATTAACATAAATACCCAAGTTCCCTCTTTAGGCTCAAATGGTGTTTGACCATGTATTTATTTCATTTATTAATTAATTTTAGTATATATTAGAAGGTCATGTAAGGTATAACCAGCATAAACATCCTAACATTAGAGTAATAATGATAAATGATCAAATATATAACAAGGAATCTTCTAAAGATATTAATAATGAAAGGGATCCAAGGTAATAACCAAGGAATCCATGAAGTTAGGGGTCAATCCAACACAATAATAATATATATCCATATTATAATGGGTAATATTGTAATCAAAGGGGAAACACCCAAGGTATTTCCCAATAATTTAATTTTTAATTGAGTCCATGGAATTTATCCAATGTAAAAATGTATAAGAAATGACTAGGCCCATGGTTGTATCCAAGGAAACAAATTTCCATAGACGTCATGTTGGACCCAAGGAGTATATACAATACAACTAATAATCATAATGGATGGATCATATAGTGTTATATCGAGCATTCACTAGTAGACAAGGATTAGGTACCAAGGTGGGCATCATCCTTGGAAACCAGTATCCCTGAATCGGAATGACGTCCATGATTTCTTAGGGCATTCCATCAGAAATATAATCCTAACTCAATTCTGACCAGTACTATAATAATTTCAAGGTCCATACGCAATTAAGAACCTTATAATTAATTAATTAATTAATTAATGTCAGGTAATAAATTTTCAATTCCATAATCCAAGGGGTCCATTCAACACCATTCAATAGTGTGAAAAGGTAAATTGAACATTAAACCATTTCATAATTCACAAAGTTCATCAAAAATTTATTATTTTCACTCTTCTACATTCCATTAAACTTATAAATGGGTGATAAAAATGTGAAACCAGGTAATTTAATTACATTCAATTTGGCCAAGTCATCTGCATCATATACATTCCAATTTGACCATTTAAACATTCAAAAATTAATTAGAAAACATACCTTAAAAGGGTCAAGAAAAAATATTTAAGGGATATTCAAAAACCAATTCAATGGTCATTTAATTATGGAATAGATTACCATTGTAAGGGTCAATCCAAAACACACACAAACTATGGAACGAATGCACAAAACAAACCTCAAAAGGATTAATCAAGGGAAACACCATACTTGTGGTGGATAACATTGAGGTTGTAACCTCAAACTACATGAATAACATTTTTTTAATGGGCTCTATAACATGGGAATCATGAATATAAGAAAGAAATATAAACTAAATAGGAAACTCCTGATGAAATCGACGAGTACACAACAACGAAAACTTATAAAATGATGAAACTTGAGGGATGATTTATAGACCACCTATCTCATACTCGTATGACTCTACTCATTTAGTATCATCCTCTATTTTGGAATGGATTGGAATATATCTAAATAGTGTATCAATGCTATGAAAATAGGGTATATGAGCCTACACCACCATAACTCTATCAAGAGAAAGGTAAATAAAGAATAGCTAAAAAGGAAACAAGATCTTACTGATGTGCATCCAACGCGGTGAATGGGGATCAAATTGGAGTTTGGATGTTGATATAAGATCAAAATTTATAAAATATGTCTTGGGTGATAAAAATGGTAGAATATATCCATTTCTATCCACTAGAGATAAATAACCAAAAGAGGGGTAGGGTTTAATTATATCACTAAGGGAAATGTGGTCATTTTACCAAAAAAATATGGTTTATATGGTTTGGCCACATTATTGGAAAAATCATCCACTATTTGTTGTGCTAATGGGGCACCCACATGATTTGGCCACATGATTAGAGAAACTATTTTGCAACCATGCAAAACACCTATGCTAAAAATTATATCATTTTTTCACATGTATGTGGCCCCTGTTACATGGTTAGGGAAAAAATTTTGCTCTACTTCACCTCATTTTCTTACCACAAGATTAAGAGAGACCGTGCGAGCTACATCCAACAATTTCTACTAACTTTATATCCAAGTGATTTTCTCCACTGGCTAAGGTTCTATGCTCTGAACAAGCCCAAGACACCCCTGAAACCTTCCTGAACTCATTAGGCATCCGTATTAGTTCCAAAATAATGAATTAAACAAAATTTAAAAGGTTACATACCTTATAGAAAACCTAGGTTCTTACAATATTCCCCCCTTTAAGAAACTCATCCCCATAATTAAGTTTCAATGGTAGTGAAACATTTTATAAGAAAAAATCTTGACACTAGGTGCATACATCGACCTCCCACCCCCATTTCTCGTCCTGTACATGGCCTTGCTTCCATAGCGTCCATACTAAATGGATAGACTAGGCTCAGGGAGCCTTCATACTTTGGTAAATGATGCATATTGGACACTTCTCAAATAAATAATCTACATATCGTTGTACTTCCTTGGGATCAAAAGTGTGATATGAGTTTGTATGATAATGGAAAAGCTTTGAAACATGGAATGTGTTGTGCATGGAATGGTACCTATGTGGTACTAATAACAGATATTCCATTGTCTTGATTCTCTCTAGATTCTAAAATGGCCCTATATAATGAGGTGACATCTTAGCCTTATTATTTATCCTTCTATGACCAAGCTTGGGCGATTCCTACCGAAAAACATGACCCCCAACCTTAAACTCTAGAGGTCATCGACGTAGATCGACATATGATTTTTTTATATAATAAACAGTAGGCATATGATTCCTAATTAGATGAACCTACAAAAAAGTGTCCTACATGAGATGAAGAACTATTATCACCTCCTATCTTATGTCATTACAAGACAGGGTTTAATGACATAGCCTGTCATACATGCCCTCAAAAGGATCTATCTTTATTGTATCCTGAATGTTATAATTGTATATTACATTAACGAGAGTGGTATGTTTCTCCCAAGAATCTCTGAAATAAATGATTCATTCTCGGAGGATATCCTCTAACACATTTATCATTAGTTCCGAATACCCATCAGTCTGAGGGTAAAAATTTGTGCTCTGAGGAAACTATGTACCCATATCCTTCTAAAACACCTTCCATAACTATGACTTGAATTGGATTTCAATATTTTAAATGAAAGTATGTGGGACTTCGTGTAGTCGGATGATCTCATGAACAAAAAAATCCCATTTCATCAACTGAGAATGTATCCAGGATAGGAAGGAAGTGGGATAATTTTATCATTTGATCAATAAATATCCATAAAGTTCCAGTACCTCAAGGAAGCCTCTGTAAGATAAATAAAAAGTCTATGGAAACATCTTCTCATTCCCATTCTGAGAGTGAAAGCATTTGTAATAAGCTAGAAGACCAATGGTTGTCATCCTTCACCTATTTTCAAGTGGAACACCTAATGATAAATCCTTATATCTAACATATATTCCTTGGCCACCAATATTAGAGTCATATATCTCGATATATCATGGATATTCCTATATTAACTTCCTGCTAAGAATCTTGGGACAATTGCATCAATTCCTCTCTCATATCTATAGGAACCCAGACACAACCATGTATATGTCAGCATTATATCCTTCCACAGACCAATCGAGAGGCATGTCATCTCTTGAAATATTCACACGGACAACCATGCCTTTAGGATATGAAAATTGTCTTCTCTTCACCTTCTTTAGGAGGTAAAAGGTAACTGTCAAGGATGAAAGGTAAAACTTCTCATGACTTTCATGAAACTCTATATGAAACTCACACAAGAGGTCCATAACATTCTATTTATCACTGGATTCTCTTGTATCTTGTGCCTAAGTTTTCTGACTCAGCGCATCCACTACCGTATTCCCCTTTCCAAACATATTGGCAAATTCAAAATCAAAGGACTGAATATAATAAACCTATCTCCATCGTATCAGATTATATTTCTTCTCTATAAAGATATATTTGAGTATCTTTTGGTTCGTATGCACCACAAATAACTCACACATCTGATAGTGTCTCTAGTAATGTAACGCATGGACATATTCTGCTAACTCAAGGTCATGCATTGGGTAATTTCTATCTTGATGCCTCAACTACAGAAATATGTATACAATTAATCTATCATCATGCATCAGCACTTCTCCAAGGCCAATTCCTAATGCATCACTGAACACTTTATAGATCTTATAAGGTCAAGAAGAATCAAAATAGGTGTCGAAACATGCCTTTATTTACACTAATTAAAGGATTTCTCACACACTTCTGACCACACAAACTTAACACACGTCTTTATAATATTATTAATGGGTGATGAAAGGCATAAAAATTTCTATATGAAATTTTTATAATATCCAGGAAGCCCTAATAATTTCTATATATCAAACATGTTCTTAGGATTCTCCCAAGAAACCATGACACTCTCCTTATCTAATTCCTTAGAGAATCCTCATTTCATGATAATATTACCCAAGAAGTGGAATTTTTTTATCCAAAAGTATCACTTATAAAGGTTGGCATTGTTGGAACCACTTTGTGTATAAGGTTGTATTTGTTGTCAATAATTTTCAATGAAGATCAAAATGAATGAGATCAATAAGTACTCTGGTGAAGTGGAGGAATGATAATTCTGACGATTGTTGTACTGATCATAAGTTCAAAGAACATGTGTCAAAGGTGATACATTTTTTACAACAATGAAGAATGTGAGGTATAATCCATCTGAGGATGATTAATGAAGAATGGGGTTTTTGGATGAAGACCATGCAATTCCTCCTTATTGCATGAGAACCATCGGTTTTGATGAAGACCACGCAAATCCTCATTATTGCATGAGACCCATGGATTTTTGATGAAGACCATGCAATTATTCATGATTGCATGAGAACCATGCAAGAGACTTCTTGACGAATTAAATAATATTGTTTGCATGAAGTATATGATGACGGTTGATGAAGAAGACAATGTGCAAATGAGTGTAATTCTAAGATGTCCGTGAGGGGATTGGAATTCTGAGATAGCCATTCAAATCACATTCTCATAGAAGATGATGATGCCAAATCTATGCCTTCAAAGAATACATATCACAATAGTGGAGTTTGTGATAAAAGTAGAAGAGTTGCTGAAGGATACAGATCACCAAGAAGAAGTGTTGTTGATGTGATCGTGCTTTTTGACAAAGAAAACAAACGACATACAAATTTGTTGACAAAATGAGATTCCATGGTGGCATGTCGAGTTCAAGGAATGTGGATAATGATCCATGTTTTATTCAAGAAACATAGAAAAAGGAATGGATGATCTAGAGGTGGACAAAAAGAGCAGATACAAAGGGACTTGCACGCCGAGGTCTTGGAGGATATGAACTTGCGCGCCATATGTTTTGGAAGATCAGATCATAAAAATATGGCAAAGGGATAAGGGTCGCGCAAGTTTTGGTGAGGTCGCACAGGAGACTTATGCACCAGGAAGAGACTTGCGTGCCGATGCCTTGGAAGCTTGATAACTTGTGTGCCTATGGTTTTTCCATATCAGAAGATCAAAATTTGGCAAAGGAAAGAGGTTCGTGCAAGTTTGGAAGTTGGTCGCGCAAGTGAATAGCAGGGGAAGAGACTTACGTGCCGAGACTTGCGCACCGATGGTTGACTTGCGCGTTGTCGCGCAGGGTGGTCAAATTGCCTATAAAAACTGGACCACCCCTCCTCATTTCACACGGAGTTCAAGACTTAGAGATTGTTCGAGCTCTCGTCGCACAGGTGATTGATCCGTGCTAGTGGTAGTTGGGTCACGCAAGTAGAGGTTCCGCACCGGTTGTTGGCTACGTGCCCAAGGCGGTTTTGGAGAGAAAGGAAGTGGGACGCGCAAGT
Organism: Viscum album; assembly: GCA_963277665.1. Lineage (NCBI taxonomy): Eukaryota > Viridiplantae > Streptophyta > Magnoliopsida > Santalales > Viscaceae > Viscum > Viscum album. The sequence goes on from OY728156.1 coordinate 104,904,700, forward strand.
TTGTAGTTGGGGAAAAAAGCGTCATGCAGGTCCTTCAGTGTCACTTGCACTCTAGTTTAGACTTGTGTGTCGATGACTTGTGCGCCATATTGAGACTTGTGTGCCATGCTTTAAAAGGAGAGCCAAATATTGTTGAAGCATGCACGTCTTTCTAGAGTTGTACGAGAGCTGAAATATTGCCTGATACATTCAGTGAAAAGTGAGATTAAAGAGGAAATCTAAATGATAAATGCATGATCTCTTGCATACATGGAGAACTAATTATGACAAATTCCGAGTAAGCTGAGCTTCATTTATTAAGAAATCACATCAGTGGTTGTGATTCAGGCAAACGACGACAAGGGGATTTAGTGCATTCAGTTATTGCACTAAAGTATAAGGTTTAATACAAAGGAGAATCAACTCAGGACTCTGATGCAAGCAAGGTCTCATGCTGAACAAGAGACAAAGACTTCAATGCAAATCTATTGAAGAGACCTTCACGTCTATAAACTGAGTGGGACTTCACCAACGGCAGTGACCCAGGGGGAGTCAACGAGAGTGACCCGAGGCACGTAGTGAGATATCCCTAAACTTTTGTAAAGGTAGTGAACCTAGGATAGAGTGATTGTACCCGAACATTTGTAATCTACAGCTAGTGAAGCATAGTGGATTTTGGTATGACCGAAAACCTGTCGGTGTATGCTCCTTGGACGTAGCCCTTAGTGGTGAACCAAGTAAAAATTGTTGTGTTATCTCTTTTCATGTGAATGTTTCATTTATGATCATATCCATCATATAGTTTTATGTAGTTCCTACCAACGTGGGAACAAGATCTAAAACTTTAAGAAGAAAAAGTTTCCACCCTGATTCACCCCTCCCCTCTCAGGGTTTCCCAGGGTCCTACAGGCATAAATATGATTCTCTCTCAATGTACTCAAAATGTTCTTAAGGTTCTTTTCATGGTCTCTTAGAGTGTGATAATACACACAGATGTTGTCCAAAAATACCATGAAAAAAAATCCAAATATGGATGAAAGACCCGATTCATCAAATACATGAAAGTGGTTAGCATGTTCATAAGATTAAATGGAATAATGAAATAATCATATTGATATTAACTACTAAGAAAAGCTATATTAGGTATGTCTAAAGGTCCTACTTTCACCTATTGATAGCCCGATATCTGGATGATCTTCGAAAACACCCCATCTCCATAGATATGTTTAAAAAGATCATCTATTCAAGGTAGTGAATACCAGTTACTGACCATAATAGGGTTAAAATGTTTATATTCCACACATAAACGGGGTTTCACATCCTCCTTCTTAGTGAAAATCATGGTTGATCCATTACAAAAAGTTCTAGGTTATAAAAAACCTTTGGCCTCTAGATCATCCAATTATCACTTGAAATACTCGAGCTCAGTAGGTTCCATTATGTATGGAGGAATAGACATTGAATTTTCTCATAGAATGACCTCAATTGTAAACACCACCTCTCACTTGGGAGGTAAGCTGAAAAATCCATCATGAAAGATGTACCTGAAATGATCTACTACTAGAGGTAACTCAATCTACTATTAACATTGATCCTCCATAAAGATATTATCAATTTGTTTGGTCACTCCACCTATCCCGTGATGCTCAAGTCCAACTCTATTATCCTGGACACACCACTTACCCTTTTGTAGATAACTAATTCCCTCTTTTTATGTAAATGATACCTTGTGGTGATAGTAGTCTACAAAGATGTGATACAAGACTAACCAATCCATCAATATAATAACATTTATTCTTGTCATATCAAGAAAATATAAGTCCTATAATAAAGAGAAACTTCCTACCTTAAAGTGGTAGTCCCTAAATTGACATATTCACTCTAAACATACTTGAAATGGTGTATCCAGGGTCATTACACCATATTAATACTGAATTTATAGATCGATAATTTACATGATAGATAAATAGATGAAGGATAGTGAAGCAAATGTATCAAACAAAAAAGATACTATAATAGAGGATACTAGAATAGTACCTCAAACTGTAAATGGCCATTCCCTCTGATCCTTAGTTTCCAGTTGTAAAGAATGCAATTAACATGATCCACAGCCTTGTGCTACAGTTTTACAACATTGATCATGACCACTCTGCTAGCACTCCTGATAATATGAAATCTAGATACTTCATCCATGACATCCTCCTCATCCAATCCTATAATTTCTACTCCAACTCCCATCCTGATGTGGTAAAAAATATCATTCCATTAAAGGTGTTTTTGGTGTGGAACCCCTTCTACTGGAATCTGATTGAAAGGTCTTACAGAATTTCTTAAGGCACCTCATATAGTTACAATCCACTCACTCTAGAGGGTCTCTATCACATTGAGGTCTCAGATTACCCTATCATCCACAATAATGGAACACCACATAGCTACCAGTATGAGTACTCTATATGCCACTTCCCTGAAGAGAAACCTCGATGGAATGTTTCCTACTACAAGAAGAACTGATTCCATGCCTCAACATTAATCCTATATGTATGGTAGTATTGCTTTCTATCATTTTTTTTTCATTGATAACATCCTGATTAGCAATCTCAGAGAAAGTAGGAAGGCAAATGACATTCACATTATTATGGAAGGCGTACAGGATCTCATCATCAAAATGCCTCGTATAAGAAAGATCAACACCAGCTAGAAGCTGTGTAAGGAACTTTAACTTGGTAAAACACGATGTATACTCCTTCACTGACATAGAACCCAGCTCAAGATGTGTGAAATCTCGGTCTTGGTTAGATCTCAGTGTTTGGGGGAAGAAGCAATTGTAGAAGGAAGTCCATAAATCTTCCTATATCATGCCCTGATGTCGACCATCATTGGTGATCACATCCTACCAATGATTGGACGAATCACACATAATGAAATTAGAAACCTTGAACCTCTTATCTGGAAGCATATCTAGATGCTTAAAGATAGACATAGAGTTATCCTACCAAGACTCAGTACTCAGTGGACTGCAATACCCTGAGAGGGTGGGGGTATGCTGATACTGTAATTCCCATGTATGGTCAGCCATCATAGGTGCAGGTCATAGAGAACATTTCATTGACTGCCTCAGACATAAGAAATTATCCCTAAGATGAGCGTTAATGACCAGATCTAGTATAATAGGTGTTACCTCAAGTGGAACTCCTGGCGGTAAGATAGAAACATCTGCTCCAGCCATATCTGGAGCTTAGTCATTACCACACTCCTAGAACACAACACGAGGATTTCATAGCGGCATTGATCAACAACTACCTAGATAACTTCTCCTAACAGTATTTGATCAGATAGATAGATATAGAATAAGACGAAAAAAATTAAATGGATCACTACCCATGGTATACTACCCCATATACCTCTAAGAAGTCCAATTATTGGAAAGTTTTTTTCTTTAAATTAGAGGTGTTTATATAGGTCAAAATTAAATAGTACTTCGCCTCTTCATTTACTAGAAACCATTTTATTTACAAGTCATGTTTCAATTTTACTGTTTGACTTGGGTAGTTTTTATAAATCAATTTTCATTTTAAATATATCACCATTCCAAATTAATTAGGGATTATAAAACTTATCACTAAAATCGTCACCCATTTATTCTCAACTTTACCATGTCTACATTCAGTCTCATTATGTAACATGTTATGTATAATGGATTGACTCGGTAAACTACCCAACACAACCCATGAGGGACCATTCACCTCATAAATTAAAACTGGAAATCCCTCAATAACATCCAAAGAGAAGAAAACGTAAAATATAACTACTATAGAATCACTCTATAATCATAGACAAAAAAAATCAATGCAAGCAGGGACATTCACCTATATGGAATGGAATATACATGGAATGTGAATTCTGGGCACCTAGAATGATTCATGTAACAATTCTAATTGACCTCATATCATCTATCCATTAATGAAATGAAATCATCAATCAAAATAAGACAAATAATCATCAGATAGCATGTAACTCACAAAATGGTGAAATAATATGAATTGTAATAGGAAAAATCAAAACAAAAAATATCATTTCAGACCACTAGTAATTTACCCTGAACATGGGTTAACTACACCCAAGCATTGAAAAAAACCAAGTTTCAAAGTGTTTGTAGTATCTAGTCTATTGTTTTAAAATATTAAATAAATAAATGATCATAAGATATAAATTTGTGATGTCCAAGACCCGGGTTCCACTCATTGGTTCCTCAAGATGGGTTGGCCACAAGGACTCATGTTCATCTCCCTAAATTCCAGAGGATTCCAACTAGCATGGATTTACTAATGTGTGTTATTGGGGATATTATGCCCTCTCAACCAGAGTGTATCATATTTGATAAAAAATAAAATAGCAGGAAAATAGAGTAAGAAGTATAAACATTTTTCACAACATAAGAAGACAAAATAATAATCAACATATGAAATTTATAATAATATACAAATGTTTATGATACATTTCAAGTCTCTAAAAAACTAGGAAACATGGATACAAAGTAGCAGGAAGTACATGATAAACAAAATTATAAGGAAAAAAAGCCAAATTCTATCTTGCATCCTTATCCCTGGCCCAGTCATCTTCTTCATTGATCCATCCTAAAGCAGGCAAGCAATCAAGTGTCCAAAGTGGGATGCTTCCCCTTGTTAACACCATCACACATGAAATATTCATGTGTTCCAATGAAATCCTAGATAGGGTGTGAGAAAAATCTCAGTAGGCCACTATAAAGGCATATATAACATCCAATCCGTGTAATATAAACTGAAATAGTGTGCAATCATGCATATATAAATTTAAATCAATATAGTAATGTAAATACCCAAGTACCTACTTCGTCCTCACATTGTGTATTAACATGTATTAATTTAATTTGTTAATTATTTCTAGTTTACATACGTAAATCATGTAATGTATAACCATAAATGACATCCTAACATGATTGTAATTATGATAAATGATCCAATATATAACTAGTAATCCATGATGATGATGACAATGAAATGATCCAAGATATAACAAGGCATCCTGTAAAGATGTTAATAATGAAAGTGATCCAAGGTAATAACTACAGAATTTAGGACCTAAAGGGTCAACCCATCTCAATAATAATCTATATCCTAGATACAAGTCGTAAGAGTTTAATCCAAGGGGGAACATAAAATAAATTCTATAATAATATAGTTTCTAACTTATTCCAAAGAAATAATCCAAGCTAAAATTAGATAAGAAATTAGTAGGCACAAGGGTGTATCCAATGCACCACATGTTTGTAGACATCATGATGGAGAAAATTATTGTATCTAAATAATACTATAATAATAATAGAGTGATACAATGGTGTCATATCTGGCATCCACTAATAGAAAAAGATTGGGTTCCAAGGTGGGTATCAACCTTGGAAATCGGAATCCCTAAATCGGAATGGTGGCCACGACTACTCAACGAATTCCCTTTGGGAATCCAAGGCTAACTGAAGTCCTAACACTCCTGTGATAATTTCATGTTTTAAAAATAATTAAGCACCTTATACTTGATTAATTAATTATTTAATTCCAAATAATAATTTTTTCATTTAATAAGTCAAGGGGGTCATTTTGTACCTTTCATTAGTGTGAAAGAGATAATAGGACATGCAACCATTTCATAATTCACATAATTCATAAATATATTTATTAGATTCACACTGATACCTTCCATTAAGCATCGAAAGGGGTGTTAAAAACATGAAACCAATCCATTTAATTACAATCAATTAGGCCAAGTCATATACATGGTATACTTCACAATTTAACCATTTAAACATTCATTCATTAAATATAACACAACCCATAGAAGTGTTAAGTGATAGTAACATATTCAAGGGAAATTCAAGAACTAATTCAATATTCATTTAATTATGTAAGGTCTTACCATTATTAGGGTAAAGCCAAAGCACACTTAAATGGAGGCGTATGTGCACAAAATGAACCTCAAGATGAATAATTAACTGAAATACCCTACTTGGGGGGGATATTATTGAGTTTTTAACCTCCAAAAACATGAATAAAATTTATTAAACAATATATAGAACATGATTACAATGAATATTCATAAAGAATATAAATTAAATAGGAAAAGGTCGATGAAATTTGCGTATGTACAAAAACTAAAATTTATAAAATGAAAAAACATGAGGGGTGGGTTATAGACCACCTAAATCATACTAGTATAACTCTATTCATCTATTATAATCCTTCAGTTTGGAATGAATTGGAATAGATATGAATAATGGATCAAAGTCCTAAAAATAAGGAATATGAGACTATATCATAACTACTCGTTAAAGAGAAAGAAAAACGAAGAACATAAAAAAACCGGAAATGTGATCTTACTGATGTGCATCCAATGTGATAAATGGAGATCGAATCAGAGTTCAGATATAGATATAGGATCAAAATATATTAAAGATGTTTACGGAGATAAAAATGGTAGAAGAGAGACCTTACTATCCGCTATAGAGAAAAACCAAATAAGGGGTAGGGATTAATTAGATCATAAGGTCAATATGGTCATTTTAGTTAAAAATATGGGTTGCATGATTTGGTAGCATAGTTGGCCAAACCTTGCTCCAACTATGCACTATCTACTATGCAAAGGGGGCACCTACATGGATATTACATAAATTTAGAAATATTGTAAGCCAACCATGAAAAATACCTCTCCTAAAAAAGTCTCATGTTTTTGCATGGGTGTGCAACCCATGGATCACTGTTAGGGAAAACCATGACCCATGCTTCACCCCACTGTCCATCCTCACACATTCAGGGGGGACCGTGCAAGCTAGGCTTCATAGTTTCTACTAACCATGTCACCAAGTTATTTTCACCACCAGTCTGGGTTTCGAACATCGAACAAGCCCAAGACACTTCTCGAAAACCTTTGCAAACTCATTTGGAATCTATACTAGGTCTAAAATAATGAATTGTTCCAAATTTAAAAGGATCCAGACCTGAGTGAAAAACTGAGTTTCGGGATATATACTATGAACAAGATTAATTTGGGAGATAATTATATTTTTTTCTAATTTTATTTAGAATAAATTGAAATCTACTTCTCTTTATCATATCTTTTTAGAACAATCGATATTAGTGTACACAATGACTAGAGATAATATTGAAAGTAACATTATGGAAGTGGTTATATTTTTTATTCAGAAGTTATTATAACCCGATGAGGGTTGATTTGAAAATTTACCAGATGAATTATATATAAATATTAAACAACAGAATGGAAAATAAATAGTGGATAACTCTAAAAAACACATATATTGTTATTATGTTATACAATATTAATTATAAACTAACTTCACCTATACTGAAATTACACAATCAACACAATCAAAACTTTCCTAGGATGATCATTTAAATATAAATTATCAATACTCCATATTCAAACTCCATAATCCATTATAATTTCAAAACACCCATTCACAATCCAAGAAAACAACATTAATTAATCATCCAAAAAATATTTTGGTAAATTAAACATACATTACATCTTGTAAAAATATTAATAAGTAAATTAAACAATCATTAAATGTTTTGGAAAAGGATTATAATATTTACAAGACATACATTCATAAAAAAAATCATTCCTCAGATATAACATTGGTAAGATAATCATTCAATAAAATTAAACATTCCTTAGTTTTCCAAACACTCATTAAATACTAATTCAGTCAATGATAGGACATAATAAACATACCATAGGCACCCATTTTTAAGTAAATCAAGATGAGATATAATATCCATTCGTCAAATAAATAAAAACTATAACCAAAAGATGAAAAAAAAATCACATTAAAAAGACCTTAGATGTGTGAAAAGAAAAACGAAAAACTATATTTAAAACCCATGGAGAACAATCAAAGAGAATCAGTGGTAGAGAAAGAAGAAAACTGGGAAGTTGATGGTGATGTTGGTGAGGGTGATAGCGATAGTGCTAACAATATGAATTTTCATGAGTGAAGGTAGCGATATAAAATGTTATTAGTTCCCTAGGTCTACATTATTTCTGGCCTCCTTGATTTTATTGTCGTTCTTCCCCTTTTTTCTATGCTTCATTAATTTTAATAAGAAACTAAATTTACTAGTAATGTGGTTATACGAATGGAAACAATGAGGAAGAATGAGAGAGAACAACCATGACAAGATTTATGGGATAATGGAGGAAGGTTTTATCACGATTGAGAACACCGTGATAACACAAACTATGAAACCTAAACAAGAAATCAACATGTGAGGAGGGGGAGAAAATAGCATGCCTTGGATTCTACCATTGGTTTCTAAGAGAGAATACAGAGGATTAGCTCCAGAAGTATAGGAGTTATATAAATTCTTGAGAATTATGACTGAATCATTCACAGTTAGGATTCTTTTAAATATATCAGGGAGACCTTCTATCTACACTAAATTCAAAAGCATAGATAAAAGATATCTTTATCATCTATTCTATAGAATTGATAAAAATGGATCTTTATTATTTCCAAACAAGAACTCATTAATGGAATATTTATGAGTGATACACGTTTATCATTGATAAATATACCTTTTGTCATTGCTTCTTAAGTTTTGATAACAAATCATCTTTATCAGAGCTAAAGAAGTGTCGATAAAATCCATATTTATCCACACTAATACTTTACCACTGATGAAAAATTTATCATTATAATTATAAATAAAAAAATTTAAATTTATTTATATAATAATATATTTATTTACTATAATTTTATAATTATTTATATTTATATTTATTTATTTATAATTATTGAAATACCTTTAAAAAAATATATTTTTTATTTATAATTATAAATATATAATTTTATAAATAGAGTAAATATACATTTATAAACATATTTATAATTAAATATATTTGTAAATATATTTATAAAATTATATATATTTAATAAATATAAACTTCCACTTGTAGTTTTATGAAAGAGTTTCCCACAGGGTAAAGAATGTCCCCTGTGTACTAGTACAAAATTGATGGTGGAACGGGAGGTGGAGAAAAAGGTGGAATGGGGGGCGCTCCTCTCTAGAGATGGAAGTTGCAAGGGTTCTAGGGTTCCTCTTTAGAAATGGATATCTCTCACTACTTCAGATTCTATCTTCTCTCTCCTTCGTGTCATGTCATTTAGGTGCCTCGTGTGAAATCTCCACCTTCACTTTTTCTCACTTCGGACGTTGCTCCAGCTCCGAGTAGATCTATGTTTGAAAGATCAAAGGAAGAATCATTGATAGAAATGATGGTTCCGAAGACCAAGTCAGTTTGTATGGCAACATTTGATGTGATGAGAGCTTCGAACCCCAGATCTACTGATGTAGCTTGATGCGATGCGTCGAAGGTTCTGATCCCTAGATCTGATATTTCAACAGGTTTGAGATTTGTTTACTCTTCTGCTTGTCATGGACAGTACACTTATGTGTTTAAAGAAGAGAAGACTCTGAAGAATTTATTTTCTGAGTATGGTATAGAGGGTTTGCGATGGGAATAGCTGAAGGGGCTTGGTGGTGATGTTCCATTTGGTTCATGCTCATTTGTTGATGTGATAAAGAATTCGATTTTAGGGTAGAAAAAAGAATGAACTCATTTGTTGCCTTTTTCCAAGGAATCTCATCATGGAATAATTATTCTCAAGGGCTCATCTGCTCATGTAGAGTCCAACACCATTGCTCTTTCTGGGATATTGACAATGGGGAAACATTCTTTAATTACATGCATTGGTTTACCCAGAGGTGTGTGGCCTTGGAAACATGAGGATTTGTTCAGTAGATTTTCATTGCTCTAGGGTTTTTCTAGATTGAAATGTATCTCACTAGGTCAAGGTTTTTTTCATTGCTTGTTTCCATTGGATGACTTGAAGCTTCATTCATAGAGATTTGGTTATCTATTTTTAAAACATGGGTGGCTTCATCTACATGAGTGGTCATTGGATTTTATTGTCGCATAAGCCAAAAATTATTTTTCTCAAGTCTGGGTTTGTCTACATGGGATAAACTGGGTCCTTTGGAATATGAAGATTTTTCATGTCATTGGCACAAAAATAGGGTCCCCATACGACATGACAAGGAAACTGAAGATGTCAGATATGGGAACTTCGCTAGGATGTTGGCGGTAGTTGATCTCAGCTCCACTCTTATTTAAAAGGTAACACTCTCCACTCACTCTGATAACATTTTAATTGATGTTGAATATGAGAAAAAGCCTCTCTACTGCATTGAACATATGATTGTTGGGCACTCATAGGAGTTGTGCTAAAAGAATGCTGCTTGTAAGGAGTGTGGGATGAGTGGCCACCTGTAACGCCCCGAGCCCAGTTACCCAGACTCGGTGCATTATTAAATAACATTGAAACGATCACAAAAGATCAAGTCTCGAAAGGCTGATTACTTTAGTAGCCTTGGAATCACTAGATACATTCATAAATTTTACATTACATCATAAAGTGAAAAACTACAACAACATCTTGTCTTCATATCCCATCATACTATCCCTGCATGTCATTTATAAAATACTTATTCACATCCTGGGAAAATAAAACATTTAATGGGGTGAGCTCAAATTCTTAGTAAGGATAACAATATAGCGGAAACTTTCATAAATAAGCGTAAACATTTAAGGAAATGTATAAATAAAACAAATAATTTTAAACTTGAACGTTAGAATAATATGGAAAATATAAAATGAAATTATTCCATTTACTTATTCACATGGATATTATACTAGTCAAATAATCACATTCAATATCGATAACCACTTTCGTAATGATGGAATGCATAATTCCAGACTATCATAACCAAATAGTCAAGGCCTTGTTCCAAGACTACAAATAATATTTTTTCGAGGACTTATGCCAAGACACTAGTTTGTCTCATGAGACCTACCGATGCATCGAGGATCTATAGCGAGCTCCACCCGTCACTTATTAAGTCCAATGCATTCCTCATATGAGCAGGTTAAAACATAACATAAACATTCGTGTTAAAACTACCATACGAAATGTCAATACTTTCTCCATAAAACATGAATGGTATAAAAATAACACATCCACAGCCAAACATATCACAAAACCTTAAATACAATATGTCAAATTTGTATCATAATAAATCAACATCAAATAATCTTAAATTCTATCAAAGGATGTGGACATAGATGAAATCAATTCTATTTGAGAGAAATATCTATTTTTTTAAATCATTTAAAAGTCACATAATTATAAAATAAAACATTTAATTTGAAAGTATTCTTATAATATTTTAAGGTAAGATTCTTTGATTTTATAATGGCGGAAAATATCCACACCCGCCATATAAGTTAAAAAAAATTCTTACCTTAATTCTGTCGAAAAGGTTAAAAAGGGACTTGTTTGGAAAATAATGGAAAGATTAATTTCAAACAATTTTATAAAAATTAAAACAAGCATATAAATTAATTTAACCCATATTATATAAAATAGTAAGAATGTTTTGAAATACATTTTTAAGAAACATAGATTTGGATGATAAAGAGGTCCTAGTAGATAAGTACGTATAAACAACCTCAGATAATGTAGAGATTGTAAAATAAACCCTTACCTTGTACTTTTCCTAGATTAAGGGTAGTTTAACCTTCATTATAATGGTGAAATAATTGTTATTAAATTATAAAAGAATCATATACATTAATATGATATCATATATGATGTTTTAACATTTCTTTGTTAATAATATCATAGTATTATCGTCGTTTCGGATGTTAACTTACTCATTTTATTTTATATGTTTTGTTACATAAGTTGTGTTTGTTATGGATAGGTTTTATCTTATTGATATCCAGAATAATATCAATTCATTAAACATTATTTTTAATCATAAAATGAGAATTATACTTGAATGGATACGATGGGGAATGAATCTCATCGCGTTTGTGGAGATGGTAGTCCGCACGTACGCACAAACGCAACTTCCATTTCATTTTTCCTTTTAAAAGGAATAAAACACAAATGATACATAGGTATATTATTATTCTAGTATAACATAAAATCTTATATATGTTACTTATTTTCATTAACACCATCCTTTATATGTTCCATGTATGGTATGAACGAGTCATATCACTTTGAGGTGGCGGTAGTCTGCACTTCCTCAAATGAAATTATCGTATATATATACAACATAAAACGAATAATGGCATGATATAAAATGGAATTAAATAATTTTATATATAAAATAAATATCATTAATATCATATTTAATTATATTTCCATCATAATGGCCACCATGAGAGGTGGTAGAAGATAATTTAACAATCATCGTTTCGTGAGGCGTTTGGTTTCCATCCACAGAAACATTATGTTCTTCACCCATTAGATGGAGGTGTGTGTATGTGTAGTCATAATACTTCTCATAACAATATCCTAGTATATTTAGTATATTGTTTTTGTTACAAAAGAAAATAATAAGAAGATTTTTGGGGTTGGAGAAGTAAAATAAAATAAAATAAGCTAAGAGAAATTGTTAACTTTAATTTGGGTAACTCCCTTTGGTTTGAACAAAAAAGGACTTTTGAAGTGTCTTATGACAAATTTTAGGCTTCTAGGAGGAAGAGAGGGATGTAGGGAGCTTAATTGGGTAGAGGTTGGACGAGCCAAAAGGCTTGAGAGGTGTGAGGAATTAGTTAGAAGTGGTGCCCCTTTATAAGGGGGAGGAGGTGCTCTTTAGGAAAAATTTAAAGTATTATTTTATAATAAAATTATATTCGGTTTCTAAGGGCTCCAAAATGGATTATTCAAAGTATAAAGTGGGTATAGGTCGAAAAAAACTCAAAAAATAAGTTTTAGACAGGTTTGGGTCAATTTATTAACCTTATCGTTTTGTTTTAACTCTTAGTAAATTAGTTTGACAGTTAGCATGTCACTTGGTATTTTTATATTATATGGTTAATAAACTTACTATATAATTCCAAGAGACCCCCAAGTGGTACATTAATGATACAACTATAATTATATAAGTCCTTTTTCCATACCATAGATTTTTAGGAATAGAATATCAATTAATAATATGATATTTATTTTAAAAACTCATTTATGTCAATTTTGACACTACTTGGTATTTTGTTTTTTTTTTTTGAAATTCATAAGAGAATTATTAATTCCAACCTAATTCATTCAGCCAACCCTAACATTTCATATTAAATTATAACATTTGTGGAATTTATTAAAAGTCTCAAATTATATTTATTTGGGTATTTATAATAACAATTATTTTAATATTTCACTACTAAGGCCATTACTACATCATCATTGTGTCATAAATAAATTAAATTATTTAATATCTAAAAATTATAAATAAAATACCATTATGTATGAAATCTTTTTATCTTTCTAATTAATATTTATAATCGAATTTATCTTATGTATAACCCTATATTAAAAAAATTAGTTATTTAACATTGATATTATCTCTTTTAACTCTTCTTTGAATTAAATAATAATAAATGTCCTAATCTAATTCAAGTGGACCAAAGAGGTTCATATTTTATTCCCAATGTTTTTTTTGTCGAATTATACTTATCCAATTGAATTAGGAAAATTGTTAGGGTAATAATAAAAACATTTTTACCCTTAATTACCCTATTTAATTTTTACCATGGTAAATAAAAGTAAAAACGTTACTATTCACCAAAAAAATATTTTTATCTTATTGAACCACATTTTTCCCTTGATATTAACTGTGTCTCTCAGATTTTCAAAATTTCACTCTTAGAAGTGGTAAAATTAAGCTTTATGTGAATTTGCAAATTCTCTTAGGAGATGGGTAAAAGACGGTGAAAAGTTCAATAAAATTTTTATATATCTAAAATTATTATAAACTAAATCCAATGAATTAAATTGAACTTATATAGGTATTATGTATCTATTTTGATGTAAAATAAATTTAAATAATATAAATAATTATTTAAATAAAAATTTGGTTTTAAACTATAACTCAGTGGTTTTCACTATTCATCAAAAATTGAAAGTTTTCAGAAAAATACAAAAATTTCACCCTAAGCTAATTTTGATATTCCGAAGCTAAAAATGAAGTCCATTTTGAAATAAAAAATTTATAAAATTTTAAAAATAGGGTATTACTTTTCAGAACGGCTAGTTTGATTGGTTGTGGTGTGTGTTAGAACTCGATGTTGCATACAACACACGTTATTGTATTATTCCAAGAGAAGTGTATCGTGGAAGCTTGGGGTGTTACATTCTCCCCTCCATCAAATAATTTATTCCGTGAAATTTATAGAATACTACCACATGAAAAGACTCAGGTGGTTCTTTATTATATGTTCCTCAGGTTTCCATGTTTCCTCTTCCATCTTATGGTTTTTCCATAGAACTTTTACCAGACGAGTCGTACGGTTTCTCAGCACTCGTTCTCTCATATCAAGAATCATGAAGGGTTCTTCGTAATAAGACAGATCGGGTTCCAATTCTACTTCTTCATAGGTGAGTACATTTTTTGGGTCAGACATGTATTTTATCAACAGTGATACATAGAACACATTGTGCAATTTGGAGAGATTTGGCGGCATTGCCAAAAAATAATCTACAACCCCAATTCGTTCTAGAATTTTGAAAGATCTTATGTTCCTGGGACTCAATTTACCCTTTTTACTGAAATGTATAACTCCCTTCCATGGAGATACCATAAAGAAAACATGATCTCCTGCCTAAAATTACAAATCCTTTATTTGGTAGTCAGCATATCTCTTCTGCCTACTTGGAGCTGCTTTGATGTGGTTTTGGATTACCTTCGCCTTTTCCATCGTTTCCTCCACCATTTCTGGGGCTACGAGTTTTCTTTCACCACCATCATCCCAACAGGTTGGGGTGCGACATCTCTTTCTGTATAACACTTCATATGGTCCCATATGAATACTCAAATGGAAGCTATTGTTATAAAAAAATTCTCCCAGAGGTAAATATTGATCCCACATACCCAAAAAGTCATGTGAGAAGGATCTCAACATGTCTTCTAAGGTTTGAATAGTCCGTTCAGATTGTACATCTGTTTGAGGGTAGTAGGAAGTGCTCAAATGAAGTTCAGTATCTAGGGATTTCTAAATACTTTTCCAGAATCTTGATGTAGAACAGGGATCATGATCAGAAACAATCGATAGGGGAACCCCATGAAGTCCCACAACTTCCTTAATATATAGTCTTTCTAGACGTTCTAGTGGTAGATCTTCTCTTATTGAAAGAAAATGTGTTGACTTGGTTAGATGATAAAAAATGACCCATATTGCATCGTTCCTTCTAGTAGTCTTTGGTAGACCCATGACAAAGTCCATCGTGATATTATCCCAGTTCCACTCAAGTATGGGAAGAGGTTTCAATACTCCTCCAGGCTGTTGCCTTCTAGATTTCACTTGTTGAAAAACCATACATCTTGATATAAAATCAGCAATCTCCCTCTTCATGTTGTCCCACCAAAAATGTCCCTTCAAATCTATATACATTTTGGTGCTCCCTGGGTGTATATAGAAATTGGAACTATGAGCATCATCCAACAATTCCCATTTTAGATCAGGTATATTGGGAACACAAAGTCTCTTCCCAAATTTCGAAATTTCATATTCATACAGAAAGTCACTCAATATCCATTCATTCACAGCTATAATATTTTTTTGAAACTCTTCATCACTGGTCTGATAACTCTTTGTCCTTTCTAGTAAATATAGTTTGGAAACCATTTGAAAAAAGTATTTATGTTTCACATTCCATGGGGATTACCATATCCATCTTTACTAGATCCATGTATATAGGATCCTTTTCAACTCTCATCTTGTTCAAAACTCCATGATCCTTTCTACTCGAAGCATCTGCCACCTTATTTTTCTTTCCCTGGGTGGTAGTGTATCATGAAATCATAATCCTTCAGTAATTCAAGCCCTCTCCTTTTCCTCATGTTGAGTTCTTTCTATGAGAAAATATACTTCAAACTCTTGTGATCAGTATATATCTCACATTTTTTACCATTGATATAATGTCTCCATATCTTTAAAGAAAATATTACAATATCTAACTCAATATCATGAGAAGGATAGTTTTTCTCATGAATTTTCAACTGTCGTGATGCATAGGCAATAACCCTATCATTCTTCATAAGGACACAACCAAGTCCTTTCTTTGATGCATCACTATAAATAATAAACCCATCATTCCCCAATTGTAGAGTCAATATAATATCATTGAAAAATATTATCTTCAGTTCTTCAAAACATTCTTCACACTCTTTTGTCCAATCAAATTTAACCCCTTTTCGTGTGAGATTTGTAAATGGGTTAGCCAATCGGGAAAAATTCTGGACGAAACGCCGATAATAACCTACTAAACCAATAAAACTGTGTACCTCAGTAATACTCGTTGGTGATGGCCAATCTTGGATTGTCGTGTTCTTATAAGGATCAATATAAATTCCATCCTTAGAGACAATATGTCCAAGAAAAGAAATCTCCTGAATCCAGAATTCACACTTGCTAAACTTCCCATATAATTCATGTCTTCTAAGAGTTTTCGGGATAATGCGCAAGTGATTTTCATGATCTTCATAGATTTTGGAGTATACCAATATATCATCAATAAATACCACCAAAATATAATTGAGATATTCCTTGAAAAATCTGTTCATTAGATCCATGAAGACAATGGGTGCATTAGTCATCCCAAAAGGCATTACTGTAAACTCGTAATGCCCATACCCAGTTCGAAATGTTGTCTTTGGAATGTCTTCCCTCTTCACACAAAACTGATGGTAACCAGATCTAAGGTCAATCTTTGAAAAGTATTGAGCTGCATGTAGTTGGTCAAATAAATCCCTTATTACTCAATTCCTCTAGTTTTTTCTTTAGCTCAACTAATTCCATAGTGGCCATTCTATAAGTGGTCTTTGATATAGGCCTTGAACCAGGAATTAAATCAATGGAAAACTCAATTTCACATTTTGGAGGATGTCTAGGTAAATCTCTTGGAAACACATCTACATATTCTTTCACAATATGTACATCCTATATTTGAATATTCTTTTCCTCACCCACATTCATTACATTCTCTTCCTCCCCAATAATTTAATTTAGGTGAGCTACTGTGTGTGGATCTAGATAAGAGTTAGGTGGTGATGATTCTGCTCTAAAGATAAGGTGTTCCTTATCATCATCATCAAAAATAGTAACCTCCTTCTACTTTCAATAAATATTCACATCATGTTCTGAAATCCAATCCATACAAAAGATTATATCAAACTCAATCATAGGTATGATGATGAGATCAGCAGATAAAGGAAATTTATATGCTCTAATGGGAACTGATTCACAGAACATTATTGCAATGATACTTCCCTTAGGAGTTCTAACTGACAACTCCCTTGTTAAATAAAATTGGAAATATCTAATTTTCCAAGAAAACTAGGAAGATATGAAACAATGCGGTGATCCAAAATCAAATAATAAATTTTGTAAACATGAGGAAACCATTAAATTACCTGCCACCTCGTCTTTCGAAGGTTCTACCACAGTGGCAGTGATAGAATAAGATTGTCCTTGATCCCTTGGCCTTTTCTTAGGTAAGTTCCCCTGACGATTAGGACATTCATTTTCATAATGTCCCATCTCCCTATAGTTGTAGAATTGAACATTGGTAGCTTCTTTTTTCCCCTTGCAATCACGAGCTTGGTGGCGTTTTTCACCACACTTGTAATAGACTCCAATTCCATTCAAGCAATTATCAGGGTGTTTCTTCCCACATTTACTAAAGGATGGATATTCAACTTTTCCCTTTTTCCCCTTATTTCCATTCCCAGAGTGATCGGAAGATCTCTTCTTCTCTTGTGTTGCTTTAAAGTCACAAGACTTCAAGAATTCCTTTTCTATCATGATAGCACATGAGACAATATCTTCATACGAGGAGAAGGATTTTGAGACTAATGCTTGATGGAGAAATGGGTTTAACCCATCAAAGAAACGATCAATCTTACTTCTTGGGTTACGTATATAATTTGTTGCATGCCTCACTAACTCTGAAAAGTTAGCTTCATACATTGAGACATTATCATCCTCCTTTTGTCTCAGACTCAGAAATTTCCTTTCTATATATTCTCAATGTTCACGAAGAAATAATTTTTCTTAAAAAAGCTCTTTTAACTCCCTCCATTCCATATTTGATACGTAATCATCTTCCTTCATGTTTTGAATCAATGACCACCATTGATCATCAAATCCAGTAGGCGGTAAACTGCCATGATAACTTTTTCTCTTTCACTACTCCCCAAGGCATGGAATATTTTCTCTAAGGAATTTATCCATTAATCAGATACTAATGGATTTGTACTCCCATTCAATGTTGGTGTTTGTTGGCTCATGAAACGATCTAACATTGATCCTCCACACTGTGGATCAGGGTGCTTCATACAGGTAAGGTTATTATTCCTAACCTGAGTGAGTTTTCCTAGTATGGTGATAAACTGATCTGTACCAGTTGTATCACCAACTCCACTATAATTATCTTGAGTAGGAGGGTAATCCCTACATGGAGTGTGTGCATTGATACAGTTTCTATTCCTTACACTAGGTCCATTTCTAAACAATGTCATATAGTAGATTAGTTTATGAATTGAAATACATAATTCCATACTTCAAAAACACTTAACAATAAATTGAATATTTTATGGATATAATCCATAATCATAAAAAAAATTATTTGAGGAATTATATACTCATAAAACCTTTATAATGGTTGGTAAAGAAAATAAGAATTTTCCTAATCATATCCCCCAATACTGTCGTAACCAAGAGTGCAGCAAGGTCCGTTGTCATGCACCAGTTCATGTTCGAGTCTAGCTCAAAATGGTGTTTTTGGGTTTTACCCCTAGGTACATCTACGTCAGTGCCTCTATACCTGCTCATATCCAAACAGGGATTTATTGCTCGGAAAACTCACAAAATCTCTACAATACCAAAATTCTAGAAAGTTCTTCTATACTAATCCTCAAAGTCCATCTTAGTTCTATGTGCTCTAATCAGAGTTTATCTAAATCTAGCCTCTAGGGTTTGTACAAAACTTCCTCTGATACCAACTGTAACGCCCCGAGTCCAGTTACCCAGAGTCAGCGCATTATTACATAACATTGGCAGGATCACAAAAGATCAAGTCTCGAAAGACAGATTAGTTTATTATCCTTGGAATCACTAGATACATTCATAAAGATTACATTAAATAATAAAGTGAAAAACTACAACAACATCTTATCTTCATATCCCCTCATATTATCCCTGAATGTCATTCATAAAATACTTCTTCACATCCTAGGAAAATAAAACATTGAAAGGGGTGAGCTCAGATTCTCAGTAAAGATAACAATATAGAAGAAACATTCATAAATAAGCATAAACATTTAAGGCAATGTATAAATAAAACAAAAACCTTTTAAACTTGAACTTTATAATAATATGGAAAAGATAAAATGAAATAATTCTATTTACTTATTCACATGTATATTATACTATTCGAATAATCACATTCAATATCAAAAACCACTTTCATAATAATGTAATGCATAATGCTAGAATATCATAACCACATAGTCCAGGCCTTGTGCAAAGACTACAAATAAGATTTTGTCAAGGCATTGTGCCAAGACACTAGTTTGTCTCATGAGACCTACGGATGCATCAAGGAGCTATAGCGGGCTCCACCCATAACTTATTAATTCCAATTCATTACTCATATAAACAGGTTTAAACATAACATAAACATTCGTATTAAAAGCAGCATATGAAATGTCAATACTTTCTCTATAAACCATGAATGGTATAAAAATAACACATCCATAGTCAAACATATCTTGAAACATTAAATTCAAAATGGAAGATTTTTATCATAATAAATCAACTTAAAAAAGCTTAAAATCCATCGAAGGATGTTAATATAGAAGAAATCAAAACTATTTGAGAGAAATATCTCTTTTTTTGAAATCATTTAAAAGTCACATTATTATAAAATAAAAAATTTACTTCGAAAATATTCTTATAAGAATGGAAGGGATGATTTTTCGATTTTATAATGGTGGAAAATAGCTGCACCCTCCGTATAAGTTAAAAAAGACATTTTTACCTTAATTCTGTCGAAAAGGTTAAAAAGGACCATGTTTAGAAAATTACAGAAAGATTCATTTCAAAACATTTTATAAAAAGTTAAAAAAGGGTCTAAATGACTTTAACCCATACTCTATAAAATATTAAGAATTTTTTGAAATACATTTTTAAGAAACATGGATTTGGATGATAATGAGGTCCCAGTAGATAATTATGTATAAACAACATCGGATAATGAAGAGATTGTTAAAAAAACCCTTACATTCTACTTTTCCTTGGTTGAGGGTAGTTTAACCTCCTGTATAGTGGTGAAATAATTTTTATTAAAATATACAAGAATCATATAAAATAATATGATATCATATATGATCTTTTAACATTGCTTTGTTAATAATATCTTAGTATTATCGTCGTTTTGGGTGTTAACTTACTCGTTTTATTTTATATGTTTCTTTACATAAGCCGTGTTTTTTATGGATATATTGTATGTTATTCATATCCAGAATTATATCAAGTCCTTAAAAAATTTTAATCATAAAATGAGAATTATACTTGAATGGATAGGATGGGGAATGAATCTCATCACCTTCGTGGAGATGGTAGTCTGTACGTACGCACGAACGCTACTTCCATTTCATTTTCATTTTAAAGGGAATAAAACCCAAATAATACATAGGTATATTTTTATTCCAGTATAACATAATATCTTATATATGTTACTTATTTTCATTAACACCATCCTTTATATGTTCCATGTATGGTATGAACGGGTCATATCACTTTGAGAGGGTCGTAGTCCGCACTTCCTCAAATGAAATTATCGTATATATATACAACATGAAACAAATAATGGCATGATGTAAAATGGAATTACATAATCTTATATATAAAATAAATATCATTAATATCATATTTTATTATAGTTCCATCATAATGGCCACCATGAGAGGTGGTAGGAGATAATTGAACAATCATCGTTTCGTGAGGCGTTTGGTTTGCATCAAAAGAAACATTATGTTCTTCAACAATTAGATGGAGGTGTGTGTAATTGTAGTTATAATACTTCTCATAACAATATAATAGTATATTTATTATACTGGTGTTTTTACAAAAGAAAATAATAAGAATATTTTGGGGGTCAGAGAAGTAAAATAAAAGAAAAGAAGCTAAGAGAAATCGTTACCTTTAATTTGGGTAACTCCCTTTGATTTGAAACAAAAAGGACTCTTGAAGTGTCTTCTTCCAAAGTTAAGGCTTCTAGTAGGAGGTGAGGGATGTAGGGAGATTAATTTGGTAGTGTTTGGACGAGACAAAAGGCTTTAGAGGTGTGAGAAATTGTTTAGAAGGGGTGTCCTTTTATAAGGGGGGAGGGGCTCTTTAGGAAAAACTTAAAGTATTATTTTATAATAAAATCATATTCAGTTTATAATGGCTCCAAATTGGATTATTCAAAGTATAAGATGGGTATAGGTAGAAATAAACTCAACCAATAGTTTTTAGAAAGGTTTGGGTCACTTTATTAACCTTAGAGTGTTTTTTAACTCTTAGTAAATTAGTTTTATATTTACTATGTCACTTTATTGTTTTATATTATATGGTTAATAAACTTAATATATACTTCCAAGATACCCCAAAGTGGTCCATTAATGATACACCTATCATTATATAAGTTCTTTTTCCGAACCATTGATTTTTAAGAATATAATATCAATTAATAATATAATATGTTTTTTAAGAACTCATTTATGTCAATTTTGATACTATTTGGTATTTTGTTTTTTCTAAATTCATAACAGCTTTATTACTTGGAACCTAATTCATTTAATCAACCCAAACATGTCATATTAACCAATAAAATTTGTGTAATTCATTAAAAGTCTCAAATTATATTTATTTGGGTATTTATAATATGAATTATTTTAATATTTCATTAATAAGGTAATTACTACATCATCATTGTGTCATAAATAAATTGAGTTATTTAATGTCTAAAAATTATAAATAAAATTCCCTTATGTAGAAATATTTTTATATTTCTACTTAATGTTTATAATCTAATTTATATTATGTATAACCCTATATTAAAAAAAATTAAGTTATTTAATATTGATTTTATCTCTTTTAACTCTTCTTTGAATTAAATAATAATAAATGTCCTAATCTAATTCAAGTGGACCAAAAAGGTTTATATTTTCTTACAAGGTTTTTTTTTGTCGAATTATACTTAGCCAATCAAATTAGGACATGTTTTAGGGTAATAATAATATTATTGTTACCCTTAATTACCCTATTTACCTTTTACCGTGGTAAATAAAAGTAAAAAGTTACCATTCACCAAAAAATATTTTTATCTTATTGAACCACATTTTACTCCTTGATATTAACTGTTTCTCTTGTATTTTCTAAATTCCACTCACAAAAGAGGTAAAATTAAGTTTTATGTGAATTTGAAAATTCTCTTAGGAGATGGGTAAAAGATGGTGAAAATTTCAATAAAATTTTTATATATCTAAAATTATTATAAACTGAATCCAATGAAATAAATTGAACTTATATAGGTATTATGTATCTATTTTGACCAAAAATAAATTTAAATAATATAAATAATTATTTAAATAAAATTTCTATTTTAAACTATAACTTAGTGTTTTTCACTATTCATCAAAAATTGAAAGTTTTCAGAAAAATACCAAAATTTCACCCAAAGCTAATTTTGAAATTCTGAATCCAAAAATGAAGTCCATTTTGAAAGATAAAATTTATAAAATTTCAAAAAGTGGGTATTACTATTCATAATGGCTAGTTTGATTGGTTGTGGTGTGTGTTAGAAGTCGAAGTTGCGTACAACACATGCTATTGTATTTTTCAAAGAGAAGCAGACCGTGGAAGCTTGGGGTGCTACACCACCTGTCCATAATTTGTCGACATAAGTCAACTATGAAAGACTCATCTTTGTCCAAGCCTGCTAATGATGATAGTGACTATCCTAAAGAGCCATTTCATATTGTCGTTGATGCTTTGACTTCAGAGAATTCTGTATCTCAAGTGTATCTTAAGGGAAAAGAGATCTAATCTTTAGCACTGAATCTAATTATTGTGCATTATATGGTTGATGACACTAAACACAATGATGTTCAACATAATGTTGATTATCAACAGGATGTCCTAAAACTTTTTCATTCTTCTCCTATCACTGGTAAATGGGGAAATGTTTCTCATAATGAAGGGGGAAAGGTTGGATTCACCGGTCTGGGCATTGGTGGATATAACTCTTTCAAGGATGTTTTCCTAAGTTGTGAGGCAAGAATGACTGATGGCGAGGATTTTTCCTCTATTCCTTCAAAGGGAAAACCCTACAAGGACAAATCTCAGACCCCTAGGAACGTGTATACTAGATCATCTTCAAAAATGTCAAGAAAGGTTGAAACAAACTACCTGAAGACCTTTAATTCAAAAAAGATTCAATTTGAGTGGGAAGTTGGAGACTCTGATTTTGGGAATGAAATTTCATATTATGATTTCCAGTTTTGATGAATGAGAGAAATTATTGTTTTTTGACCCCTTTCGTTGTTTCTATGTACTTTCTTTCACTCATTTAATAAATGGTTAGAAGGTCTACTTCTGATTAGACCTCTTTAAAATTAATAAATATATATATATTAAATGTATTCATTATTTAAAAATATTTATTATAATTTTATAATTATAATTACATTTATATCATTATAAATATCTATATAATTATATATATTTAGAATAAATTCATATAAATATAAATATAAATGTAGTAAATATATTCAATATTTAAATATATTTAGTATAATTTTATAATTGTTTAAATATATAATTATTTATTTGTAAATATACAAATAATTTTTTTTAAAATAATATTAATATATTTATATATTAGTATATTTATATCATTATAATTTTTTATATGATTATATGTATTTAATAAATAAATAAAAATATAAATGTATATATATATACAGTGAATATATTCATTATTTAAATTAATTTATAACAGTTTTGTAATTATTTAAATATATTTATTTATTTATTTATAATTATATAAACACTTTTTTAGAAGATAATATATATTTATTTGTAATTAAAAATATATAATTAAAGTGGCATAGTCATGGATTTGGAGTGAAAATCTGTGACTCCAAACTCATTTAAATAAGATAAAAGTACATGATGGGAGGTGGTTCAAACAAAGCCTAAAGATCCCACAATAGACAAACAGAAACCAAATATAATAATCAACTCCTGCAAATCCCAATGGTTTCCAAATTCTTTGGGTATTTCTCACTTCCCTTTGGGTGTCAGCCTCTCCACCATGTCTTCTTTTGTGGGACGTCATCTTCCTCTGATAATGATATAGAGGGGCACCCAGTATCAGTACAAATCCTGAATTTCCAATATTAATCCCTAAAGTCCATTTTTTATCTGATCAGAAACCATATTTAACATTTAATGATAAAATCTTTGTAACAAAATATAATCATTGAATCTGATGACAATAGGCTCTATCAGAGAATAAATAAATTCATGTTGTGAAAAATACCAATCATTTGCCTCCTTACTAAGACCTTCATGGGGTCTTTCACATTCTAGATCCTCATGAGGTATAATGAAATAATTATTCTCTTGTAAAATATCATAATCATGGCCTGATTCCTCACAAAAATATTCATATTCATTTTTCATTAAATCATTTAATTTAGGTGGGAGCCACTCTATATTCACTTCATTACATGTATGTACAAGATACAAGGGATAAATTTCGTCTTCTAGAGCGTAGGAAACAGTAATTGGGGTCCCCCCTAAGGGGGATCCCACATTGATTCTTTTATATAGTGCTAACATCACATATTTGGACGTCTTATGCTCTAGTTCAAACACTTTAATTTGAATAGATGGATCTCATCGAAACACAATTGAAGAAGACTTGGACATTTGAGGCATAATAAACTGGAAGCCCTCATCATCCACCACATTGTCTTTCACCTTACTTTGGGAAGAAATAACCAATTCATGATGCATATCTTGGTCAACTTCCCAGTGTAAAACAACCTCAAAATTATACTTCCCCTCCTCCACTTCATCAACAATGTCATCCCATGTTTCCTTAATATGGAGCAGTGTCACACATCCTTCCCTTCAATTGATCTAATAGCAGTGTCATTGGAAGACTTATTTCAATCACCCTCAACAATAATATTCCCCTCACTTTTATCCAAATCATCAGGTTTGGATAGCATATATACCCCTCAAGTATGACCTTTAATGAGACTACTAACATTGGATGTGTTACTCTCAGCCACTACTTTAGATGAGGTCCATTTTGTGCCCCATCTATCCTAGAGGTTCTACCCGAAGATAGAGATGTCAAACCCACTAGACCATGTTTCCTAGAATAATTATTTCTAGACATCCTCAATATGTATTTTCATCATAATGTCCATTTTTCTAAAATAAATACATACTAATTTTTATGAAACTTATCTTGCAAATGACCAATTGAATTAAAGACACTATAGAAGGCTTTTCACCACTCATACCCAACTGAGAGGTTAATTTGGTGTTCAGAAAGAACTAAAATGAAAGATTCATACAAGGTAGAAGAAAATTCAACCTCAATTAAGACCCTTGAAGACATCCCATAGTTTGAATTCTATATCTCCCTGTCAAATTGGATTGAGAATCCAATCATCGAAGAAAAATCACACAAAATTTTTGAATTCTAGAATAACCAGCAGAATTCACAGATACAAACCCAATGTTGTCCAATATGATTATTTACCTTCTATAAGTCAAAGAGATGATCTTGGTCCTGAATTTTTTGAAATACTGTCTTGAGAGGAAAGAAGCTGCAACCCTGATCCCTATTCTTGAGTTGTTCTATGTGGAATAAAATATGGTATAATCCTTTCCCAATGAAGATCAAGTTCCATCCACCAAAGCCCCAAATGTGAAGATGAAGATTCCTAAAAACATCAACAGTCCACAGATTATCCTACTATGAAATTATAAAATGCACAAGGATTGAGAAAATAAATTCCTTAATCCAGTCCTCCAAAACCATGGGGTTTTCTTCCATAAGTTCCGGCGAACCATTCGAAGTTATTCTATTTTATGGGGATCCAGACTCCCCCTAATGATTAGAGAAGAAGCACAGGTGATGGTGTGGAACGGCTTCTTCACACTTCAACACCACTTGGAATGCACCATAGGAGAGAGAGAAAAATGGTTCCCTAACAAGATATCCCCTTTGAACTTACAATCCGTGGTAGGTATACATTTTTTAGTTGAAATTCCCTCGACCCAAAGAATCGTTGAACCATAAAAAGATTTGATGACATTGAACAATAAAACTCGAAATCTCCTTTGAGATTGTCAATCTTTCCCACGCTTTTATCCTAATTATAGTTATATAAATGTATATATATACTAAATATAAATATATTTATAAATATATTTTCTTACAAATATATTTGTATCATTATTAATGAATATATATATTAAATTCATGTATCTTAAAAACGAGGGACATCGAATAATTAAAAATGAGGACACATTAAAAGTATTACAAAATTGGAAAAGTTTTACTAATTAAATATATATTATTTAAAAAATATGGATATATATTGAAGTAAATATGAATAAATATTGAAAATACAAACAAAAAATACATATTTGTGGAAATATAAAAAAATTACTATTTAAAATAATAATATATTAAATATATCATGAATTTTATAATGAAATTCTCAAATGAATTCAAAAATTTGAATAAATTACATGAATATTAGTTGTATGTGTTTATATATAATATTTCAATAACTACATAAATATTTTTGTGTCTGCATTGTATATAAAAATGCATTAATTGCATATATGTATGTGAAATCATTTTAACACACATTTGATATATGTTAAATCAAAAAACCAAACAATATTCAATTATTTTCTTTGATTAAGGTTATTAATAATATTTTTAATTAATATTAATTTTTAATTCTAAACTATTTTTCACTAAATATATGACTTATTTAAAGTATGCATAAATATATTGTATTATATAAATCATATTTTAGAAAATATTATAAATATTGGTATATATATATATATATAAATTTATATGAATATTTTTCCATATTAAATTTATTGTTGAATAACTTTGTATAAAAACAATAAAAATGAATAAGAAATTAATATGTTTTTAATTATTACATTTTATTCATTTTCTATATTTATATTTAATATATATTATTTATTATAATTTATAATTTATATATATATATATATATATTAAACTTATTCATTTTTATTGATAATTATCTCATTAAGGGATTTTTTTAATAATTTTTAAATTTATTCATTCTTAGTTTTTTTGTTTAATTATTAGAATTTAATGATTTTTAATTTTTTGGTTTAATTAATAAAATTTATTCATTTTATATATCTATATTTAATAAAAACTATTTATTAATATTTATAATTTATATTTATATTTATATTTATATTTATATTTATATTAAATTTTTTCAATTTTATTTGTTAATTTTTTAAATTTTATTAATTTTACATTTCTATATATTTAATATATACTATTTATCAATATTTATAATATGTATTTATGTATATTAAATTTATTTAGTTTTATCAATAATTATTTGATTAATTAAATTGTTAATATTTTTTAATTAACTGATTTTCAATTTTTACTTTTTTAATCATTTCATATTATTTGGGACCTTTATCAAAGAAAAAAACAAAGTGCAGATCAAGGTAATAGTTTATCAGTGCTAAAAATAAATCACGGATAAAGGTTATGTTTTCTAGGTACGTTTCTAACAGTGAAATATTATGATATACCTACCACGAAACTCGGGTCTTTTCATCTCCTCTAGTTATTTCTAGTGAATAATTTTTCTCCTCCCATTTTTCTTTCTTTGACAACTAAATAGAACAAAAGAATATTTTTAACAAAAATGACATTATTTATTTCTTAGCTCAAAAATACTTTTCTGTATGGGTCCATGTTTTCAAAAAAATAGTTTAAATACATACAATATTATTCTCCAAATATTATTTAAAGTCATTTTTACCATTATTTCGTTTTTTTAAATAATATTAATCTTATATTCTTTTTCCAAACAATTCACTTTTGAATTTTTACAAAAAATGTGAAAGGAGTCTTTGTTTTATTGTGTACACCATGAACAATATTTTCCACCATTTTTACCAACCAATGAAAAAAATATTACATTATATATTTCCAAGTTTATTTTCAAATAAAATATTTTCTTTAATATCAGGGAAATTTTTAGATTTTCAATAATTTTTGTCAAAGTGGAATGGTTATTTCCCTTAATAAATGTTTCATGTGATCTTTCAAAATAATTTTCAGTCTAAGATAAAATCCTTTGATGTTACTTTACCTTTAATTAAGAAATCATCCAATGATACCATCATTACTCTTTCTCTATATATTTATGATTATGATGAAACATATTTATGAAACTCATTTATTTCCCACTAGGTTTTTCTATGATGAATTTTTTATCAATTCTATTTCCTTTTCAAATGTTATACTATGATAACGTTTTTACAATCTTATGGTGAAAAAATGTATATATTATTTTATGGATGTGACTTATATGTCACTCTAATTAATTGAGTAATGATTAATGTTATATGAGCTTAATGGGTACACAAGATGTTATCCAAAGCCTCAAAAATATAGTACACTATTGGTTGTCCTAAGACAAAAAAAAAGTGGGTATGTGGGAGGTTGTCCCAATCCGGAAACAAGAAGTCATAATGGAGGTTATTCCAATCCCAAAAGAGGGTACATGTGAGGTTATCCAAATCTCAAATCAGGTACGCGGGTGGTTAAAAAATACTATATGTTATGAATTTCATGGTAGGTGTCCCTAAAATAATATTTTATATGCTTATAATATGCCACAAGTCAATATCTCATGCCAATGTTATGCTCTCATGGAACAAGTACTTTTATTCCATTACAATTCATATCTTATAAACTTCCAATATTAATTCCATATCTTTATATTATGATCTTTTTTATGATGTTTATAGTTTTAAAATGTTTATATCTTGTTCTCATATGTATATACTCTTGTTATGCTTATGTGGTTATTGATATCACCCTTTTGTATCCTTAAAAAGAATCTAAGATCGCACTTTTTTATGGTTTCTTTCCCCTGGTTAGGAAGAAATGTTTCATGTTGGATATTTTTAAGAATGTTTCTAGTTATGAATAACCTAGTGGGACATTATGTAGTTCCCTTATGAACTAGTTTTTAATGTAACCAAGCTTTTGAAGACATTAATCCTTTCAGATCATCAGGAGTGTTTATATAAAATGAAATGAATATTCAAATACTAAGAGATAATATCTATTTATTAAAATTATATTTCACTATAACTAATTAGAAGATAACTTTTATACATAGGATTAATATAATTATATGGAATATTTATTGGATAAACAAGCAAAAAGATGAAATTCTCTCACAAATCTTGTAAATGCTAAGGAATAATCTATCAAATTTTTCAATTAAAGTGTTTATTAATTAATAAAGTATTTTAGAAATTTATTTCTGAGAAATAAGTTATTAAGTGTTACTAGTAAGTTAGGATAAGGATAGTGGAATATGAGAATATTACACTCAACCTAAATTTTCTATATATTGAAGTAAAACTAAAAGATCAGAAATCTTAAAAAGCCGGACCTCCCTAAAGAACCAAGAAGAAATTTGTTTCCATCTATAATTTGGTATTTATTCTTACATCAAAAGAGGAATATAGTGAATGTTTGAAGAGATTTATAACATGTAGATAATCCTCTACCTCTATCACATGGAAAAAACACACAGTGCATATAAAGTATATTTCAAACAATCGGGATTTTTTATAAGAGTTGGAAAAAATATAAAATATGTTCAGAAATGAAATGAGAAAAGTATCGAGACATATAAAAATATTTCAACTAATAAATTGGGTATTTTATATAAAACAATTCCCTGAAAACTTTCTAAAATATTGTTTTTTCAACCACAAAATAGTAAACACGTCATTCTGAATATCTTGCATTAAAAGGGAAAGGAATAGGACATATTGGAAAGTGTTGGAACTCCTGGAGATTCAGTAATATGGTTGTGGACTGTTACAATAATATTTCATTATGTTTAAATTATATGATCCCAAATTCAAGGGTGATAAAGTCTATAGAAAGAATATAAATTGTTGCTCTAAATAACCATTCTACACTAAAAGTGAAGAATCTCTCTCTAAAAATGATTAAAAATATTGAAATATTTTTTTCATATGTGAAACATTAATGTTCAAAAATATGGGGGATACTAGTATAATCCTTCAAGGTATAATAAATTTACTAAAGAGAAAAAAATGTCCCCAAAAGACTCAAATTTAGTTAAATAATGTAAGAAAGTCTACCTAGGGATCATATTGAATGAATGGAAATTCACCTAATAAGTTAATGATGATAGGAAACCAGGTGGTTCAAACTACTGAAAATAGTTACTTCTACTTTGAAAAGAGAGGTTACATCATGTCCTGATTCAAAATTGTCGTGAATAAAAAGAAAAATGGGATCAATATGAGGATAATAAATGAGTCCATATATGTGGTGTATTCTATGATTAGATTACTGATTGAAACATCTAGTAGAGACCTAGAGAAGCTTCCCAAGAAGGTAAAATAAAAAACCGATAAAGTGGTTTGAGGAAGGTAGAATAACGAAGGACAAAGTGTTGTTAGATGTATTACCGGGCTTACTTAACAAGAATAATTATTTAATAAAAAATTTAAATCGCCTATGAGATCATGTTCAGTAATTGTTTCTAAAGAGAAGAAGCGCATACCCATTAAAAGGGTTAAGGTAATTCCTTCCAAGGGGAAACATTCATAGAAATATAATGGTTTAAACATGAATAAAGATAAATATGAATTTAATAGATTGGGAAATATAACTAAACCCTCCTTCTCAGGATGAGGATCCACTTTTTAGTCCACCCTCGCCCCATATTTGTTTTATTTTTTAAATGATTTGTAGGGTGGGTGGATAAAGTTGAAAATTTATCCCTTTTAGGGGAGAATTAAAAATGAATACAACTTCTAAAATTTATCAATCGTCTTGAATATGGAAATATAGAAAATCCCTTTAAATATAAATGGATGTGGTATGGTTTTCATTCTCCTACATTTGTTTCAACATGTGTATATTCTATTTATAAAGGGGGAGTTCCTATCTAACCATTGAGGATGAACAAGCTCTTGAAATCTATTGATGTATTTATTCAAGAGGGCATAGGTTCCTGAATTGTTTCTTGAATATCAGTATATATTACAACAAAAATATAGAAATAAAAAACTAGAATCACATGTGAAATTTTAGATAATAATTTTTTTTAAACTTTTCATTGTTTTTTCTACAAAGTTTAAGCCCACATATACTTAGAAATAATTTTTTTTTGCACATTTCGAAAAGAATTGTGATGAAATCTGAAAATTTACAATGTTATTCAGATATTCAATTATAATTGTCACTCTCACATTTTGGGTTGTGACACAAGACAAATTACTTTTATCATGGACTTAAGAAAGGGGATTTTATGTTTGGTTACTCATAGGATGTATTAGGATTTATAACCCCAATTGGTATTAATATTTTTTAAACATCAAATTTAATTTATAAAATTCCACCATGTACTCTAAAAACATGATGAGATCTATAATGTGAGAAAATGGTAATGAATCTCTCCCAAACATAAATAATAATAATGGATATTATGTTGTAGAACAACCATCTCCTGATTTATTACAAGTGTTATTTCTTAACATCTCAACTATTATTTCATATAGTGTCACATTTTAATTTTTTATCATATCTTATATGGTATCAAACATTGTTTGTAGAGAATAATTAAAAATTATTTAATTCCTATTGAATATCTACCTTTATAATTAGGGGGACAGTGACCCTTACATTTAGGGGGAGAAAAATTTCCTTCCCTTTGAATTTAGATTTAATCAAAGGGAGAGACAATACATGAAATAATGAATATTTTTTGAAGGTGATTATAATGTTCAATAAACAAAAATAGAGAATATTGTAGGTCCAAATTTTTTTGGATTTTATTTGTTCTAAATTAATTTTCCAATGTTATAATTTTAAAGAATAAATTTTTTTTTGATATATTTAGGATCCACCCAAGGAATTATGAATATATTCTTTATTTACATTATGGGTAAAGAAAAATTAATATGTGGTTTCCCTAGGATACCTAGAAATATATATTCAAGTGGGTTTCCCAAATACATCTGATGACTAAAAGAGATAATCTATATGTCTATAACAAGTGATGAAGGTTAAGAAAAATTCTCTTTAATATATTTAATGGAAGGACTACTGGATGTTTAACCAATGCTTAAAATCCTATATGGTTGTG
The DNA here is from genome assembly GCA_963277665.1 of Viscum album. Classification (NCBI taxonomy): domain Eukaryota; kingdom Viridiplantae; phylum Streptophyta; class Magnoliopsida; order Santalales; family Viscaceae; genus Viscum; species Viscum album. The sequence continues at coordinate 104,937,378 of OY728156.1, forward strand.
GATAACACATATAAATCTAGTTTAAATCATGGAGAAGATATTATTGAAATAGGTTACTCATATAAGGAGTATAAATCAAGTTATCCACTATGTTCATAGTTTTTATACATTCTTTGTTTAAGGTTGAAGTGAATAAATATGATTTCGAATTAATTTATGAAGTTCCTCACATGATTTGGAAAGGTATTCGAGGAAATAATCTAACATGAAAATTTTATGTGTTTCCACACCTGATAAATGCATTATAAAGGGTTTTCAATTATTTTAATAATTCCATAAATCATTTGAATAATTTTATATATGATTTTATGATTCTAATGAGTGCTTGAGATCATCTAGAATAGAATTAGAGGCATGGTTCAAAATATAATAAAATATAGAAAAATAGAAAATTCAAGATTCCACATACATGAATTCTATCATAGGAAAATTCATGTGTAGCTGAATCCACAGAGGCAAAGTTACAAATTATGTAAGAAGTTTCTAACAATAAGATCCATGTATTTTAATGCAATGAAATAGTTGAAATAACAACATACAAAACTATTTATAGCTAGAATCAGATACATTTCTAAATTAAATAAATTTTGTATTCAAATGAAGCCCCACTTAGTTAAATAAAGAAACATAACTGAATTCCCCACATAATTGATTTACCTAGTGTAACCAATGTCTATATAGAAAATTTGAAATTATATCCTTGTACATGAATGAAGAAAAATGTAGGAAAATTGGTATATGAGTGATCCATATCCAAATTCCAAAACATAAAGCACTATGTGAGGGAATTATTTTCATATCCAAATCTATGTTTATGAATTGAAATTCACATAGCTAAATTCCCATTACATACTATGTGATAATTATAAAATTAAAAAAGTATGTATTCTAAAGAAAACATTAATTAGGTGATTCAAGATTGGTCCATTCATGGTTAAAAAATAAAAAACGTCATGAATGGTGTGTGATCCAAGAATTATAATAAAGAGGATAAATTATCTATCTATGGTAAAGGGTATATCAAGGAAATATAAAAATTGGTTATTCTAGAATTTTTATAATGAATTAGAAAACAAAATCATTCGATGATGATGTTTTTCTTTCAAGAAAGAAGAATAATCAAGCTTAAATAATCCATGATTCAAGAAGTTTTGATGATAAACGAATGAGTTGAAACACTGTATATATTACTTGAGAATTAAATTATTTTTATTTGGTTTTCAAGCATAATGAATATGATATTCAATTGAACGTCGAGCTATTGTTTTTCATAATCTATATTAGTTTGATATAAGGATATTAAAGTATTCATGAGTGATCGATTTTGAATTCATATAATTCAGACTAAACATCGTAAATAAGAAAGGAATTTAGATTTCATGAATCTAGAAATGAATATCAGTTCCACACCACATCTGTTTGTAGTTAATTTTATTCAGGTATGGAATTTTGATATTCATATTTTATGGATTTTTTTGAGGAAGAAGTGGTCAAGAATACTATTTGTTCTTATCTTAAGATTATGTTCATTCGAACCATGAAAATTTATAAATACGGATATAAAGAAGAATTAAATATTGTTGTATTATTTTTTAAAGAAATTTCTTACCGAGTTTCTAGATTGAGAGGAATTAATTGAGGGATTTCTAGTAATAGTTTCTGGCAGAGAAAATAGAACACATGAATATATGGAAACCCAAAAGGGGTTATCTATTATTGTTCTCTTGAGATGGATTTTTATTAATCCAACTGATATAAAATTTAGGTGAAGATAAAATTAAATGATAATTTAATATAGCCACCCATATAGATGAGAAGGTGTAAATATCAAGTATGGAAGAAAGGAAAAATAATATGCAATCATTGTTGCTGATGTGTAAATAGAATTTGAGATAACAATGAGTTTTGTTCTTATGTCAGATCAAATGACCTCACAAATAAGATAAAAATAATCTACATCAAAATGTAGAAAAAGAGGAGTATAAATAGTAAATATACATCATTAAAATAATAATTTGACTAATTTGAAGTGTCTATAAGATTTAAATCTAGTGACATTGTTTATTACAAAAGTTTTTTGAGGAGTTTCTAGGTTTACATATCATAGGATCACTTTGAGTGAGACACCAGGTGAAAAAATTCAGAAGTTATATGAAGTTTATCTATGATTAGTGACTTATTTTTCAAGAATTCCTAATGACCCATTGGATTATGAATAAGATTCCTTTGAAAATATAGGGATAAGGCTTGTTAAGGAAGACAAATATTGTGTTGTGCTTCTGATCAACTTCCAAAAAAGAATTTTAAAGGATAAAATACATATACATGATGGGACTCTATGAAACAAGAAATATGGTATGAAATGATAAAATTGTGTGTCTTGAAGAATATAAGGGGATGGTTTTGAAAAAGTTATTCAAGAATCTATAAATACAAGTCTGGTGAGATGCAAGAGAAGTGGCTGGTGTGACTCCGGGCAAGAGAATGTCTGTGAGACAATGATCTGGTTATAGTGTGTAAACAACCATAAAATTATATTTATAATAATTTATTATAGTAAATAATCCTTGATTGGGGATCATAACCAATCAAGGTAATGAATATTTTTTTATATTGAACCTTTTAAATATGTGTGTTCTTCTTCCTTCAATTACTGCATTATAAGCGTGAGGTTGTGAGACATAAGAAGGAGTGGGTTTAGATTTAATAAGTCTAAAAGGATTAATTAAACTGGATAATTAAAAAAAATATTAAGTAACCATAGATTCAGTTATCCCCTCTCACTCTTCCATCACTCCTAAATGTATTTCAATTAATAATTCTTTCCATTTGGTGTTTCATATATTATAGACCGAGAGAAAATTTCACTATTTATAGTCAATGGGAATATGTTGAAGTTATTCAAATAAATTTTGAAATAATATACAAGTGAGGATGTTCTTCATCGGATTTTTAGTATATATATTGATAGGATGATTTCTTTTTAATTATTTTTCTATATTATAATTATAATTTCTACTTTAAAATTCTAAAATAAAAGTGTTACACAATGATGAAATTGCATAAATTAATTTTGGGGGAAGATTGGTGTTTTTTAAAATTTGTGTGTGTTTCATTTTTTCTTGCTTCTGACACATGTTGAGCTTAAATTCAATTCCTTTGTAATATTGGAACCAATTTCAACTTTGAGAAACTGATTTTCCCGAAGGAACTCAAATTACATGAATACTAAAATAAACTTGTTATTATATACATGTTTTGAAAAATTCATTAAAATAACAATATATTTCTTTATCTCATTCCACTAAATACTTTCCACATTCAAATTAACTTACCTATGGGTCTTCTAATCTATATTTTCATCTTCCTTATAATTCCATAACTTATTAAAAGAACCCACTCATATTTAAATAACCATAATTTTCTACAAACTCTAGTCAAAACCTTATAGAATATTCTTTTTCTTAATAGATAAACTGATTTGCCTAAGGAAACTCAAATTAAATGAATCTTAAATTAAACATATTTTTAAAATCAAGGTTCTCAAAATTCATAAAAATTACACTATATATTAAATATAATTAAATTATATACTAACCAATTTTTAAATTATGAACCTATCAGGATTATAGACCATTTTGAAATAATATTTCTAATCCCACCACTTCTTGAGGGAAAATATATTCTAGAAAACCATAATTTTCTATGAATTCTACTCAAAATGTTACATAATTGAGGAACTTGTTTTGAAAATTACTAATTCATTCCTTTTATTTAAAATATTTTTTATAATACCATTATATTTGGTCATACCTTGACATCTGGCCATTTCCATACAAAATTTTCCATGAACAAACTTATTATTTATCCACACTATAAGATGAAAATCCATTACAACATATCTTTAAAAGTAAATAAATTATCATAGTTGAACTCATAATTAGGGGAGGTATTTTTTGAAAAGATTTGTGTAAAATCCTCAAGTATGGGAATGAAAAAAGGAAAAAATAATCTTAAAATTTAAGAGAATAATTTCACACAGATATTTGAAGTTAAAATATTCCTATGTCCCTTAAAAAAATTTAGAATTTAAGAGTGAGTAAGTGAGAGAGATAGAAAAAGAGAGATCATTAGAGTGAGAGAGAAAATAGAAGAAAACAATTCTAGTGACGAAAATAGATATAAATAGTTCATAGATTCTAAAGTTATTATTATTTGAACATTCCATGAAAATCTACAATTATTTGGGAGATAAATTATTATAAAGGGGAGTCGGTGTGGATACAATTCTTGACTGTAAACTAGTAATATTAAATTTTCATTCAATTACAACCAAACCTCCTCATTCCTATGTTAAAAATTTTAGTATATGAAACCACAAACCCTTATAACGTAAAAAAAAATTAAAAATTACTCATGATAAACACAAGTACTTGAATCATTGGGTGGTGATTTTGTTACTCAAAAATCCTATGGTGCCCCTACATGATATTGGATTTAGAAACACATTGCAAGAAATTCATAAGTAAATTGACGGGAAAATTACATCTAAGAATATTTGTATAAATGAGAATGAGATAATATGAAAGGTGGAAATGGATTTATATAATTAATATATAAAATTGAATAAATAACATTTTATATGAATGATAATCTTTTGTAACTGGGTATTTAGTAAGTGGACTCAAATTGGCTGGCAATTTGAATTTTTCTTAGTTTATATCATGGGATGTTCATGTGTCTGGGTTTCAGAGGATTAGGTATGGGGAATTGACTAAAAAAATAAATTAAATATTTTTACTATATAATTAAATGATTTTATACCCACCAATTTCATAATATAGTGGTCAATTGCATCAATTTTTCTTTATAGGTGTGTTTTTTACTTAATTTAAAATATAGCCTAAAATGTTATTTTTTGTGATATTATTATGATTTTTTTATTAATTGAAGAAATGTACTAATAACTTAAAACGTCATTTTTCATGTATTTTAGTTTAATTGAAAAAAAAATATTTATAGATCTAATGATACATATGAGTAACTTCATTAAAGTTACTGCATGGTAAAAAATGGAAAACATGTGTACGGGTCATCCCATGTGAAAAAAAATGTGAAACTAATATGAAATATCTACTATAGAGTAATAAATTTTGGAAAACTACCATCTCTACAAGTTAAATGTAAAATACTTGGATGATATATAAGAGTCTAAATTTTCTATTAGAAGTGAACATACTAGCTTCCTTAAGATATTTAATATTCTTTGGGGCCTAAGTATGATTTATTCCAATTTCCCAGAGAAGGAATTTATTATATTGGTTAAGTATCTAATGATGCATAATAAGTATACAATGATTTTAATATTATGTGAAGGATGTCCATATTTTGAAGAAAGTTCATGTTACAATACTATCAGTCCAGAATCGAAGTCCATATTGAATGCTTTTGTGTTTTGAATTATTATATCATAAAAAATGCTAGAAGTAGAAGGATTAACATCTGGAAGATTATTGATGATTTCAAAAGTCCTGTTTCATACAAATAAAATATTTATTATGTATTTGGTGGAATTTAATTTGATTCCTCCAAAATATGAATGTAAAAAATTGTGAATCAAGAAATTAGAACTGATTCAGAATAAAAGAAAATATGGTAGTAAAAAAGATGAATTTCTGAGATGTTGTTGAATCTGAAAATTCTCACCACACATAATGGAAATTTGATATTCAGATTAATTTTTTAAAAATTGATTATGAGTAGATTACATGGGATATATAATTCTCATCGACATAATACTTATGTAATTCATAACAATACATAACTAAGGTTTCTTTATCATGGAAGAAAATATTATATATATAATATATCAAAATCATACATAATAGTTTCCTTGGTCATGCCTTTGTGTAATTTATAGTATACTACTGATACATAAGATAAAATCCAGACTTAATTTTTATAAATGAGGTTTTTCACATCGTTAAATATCGACCAAATACACCATGTAACATATTGTATCAACAAGTATGAAATACACATGCATATAATTTATTTCTACCATTTCCATAACAATATCCCGATAATTCAAAATTCAAACCATCATAAATCCTTCCACACACTTCCATTAAATATATTTTCAAATCTATTGTTGATTGAATGTGTTAATCTAAGATAGAATAATGAAATTTCATCATTGGGAATATTTTATAGGAAAATAAAAGATATAGGAGTATTTAAAATAATTGAAGACTAGATAAAAATGTGGAATCCTAAAAACCAATTATAATCATCACTCAAGATATTGAATGAATAAATTTTAAAAAATGAATTTTTATTGATTGTTTATGGATTTTAAAAAAATGAGAGAATGACTCGGGTAGGGAAATTAGAGTTGTGATAAAGTAATTGTGTTTTTAGAAATGTTATCCTTGTCCATTTAGATCAATTATAAAAATGAGATTTTAGAGACTTGTGGATCTCCATCTAAGACTAGATTTTTTTTCTCTTTCATCTATATTATTCTAGTATTTTTTTGTTGAACTGAAATTGGTTTTATTTATTTTGGAAACAAGAAAAATCTTTTTGTTATATTTTAATTCCTCATATATAAACTGTTAATGTGTAGATACCCAAGCATGAAGTACATGAACATTACATTTCCTTTGCAGAATATTTAATACATGACACAAACTAACTCCCAAAACCATATTAATTTAGTGTCTTTGGAAACTCGGAACATAATATTCTAACATGGTGAAAGATCTTCAACATCTCCCATAAATATATTTCCCTTTTTTTATCCGACCTAAAACATATCTTTATATCCTGGGGAAAAGAAAACATAAAAAGTTTGAGCTCAAAGGTTAGGTATGGGTAAACATGGATAACATAAAACAAACCATAAAAATTTGACCGTAAAAACATGAACATAAATTTTAAACATCATAATAGTGAGTAATGAAATAAATATTGGCAGTAAGTTAGAAATAGATCATAATGAAAAATTAACCATGATAGAATAGCATTGGCATAAAACATGTAATTACAACAAACTAATAATCACATAATATAATTTCCATGGTATCCAAGGCATTGCACCCAAGACCATCATAGTGGTAAAAGTATATTACTGAACTTTGTTTACATACTATTCCATCCATTTCTTACTGAACTGGATTTACTTTTCATTCCATCCATGTCTATATCATGAGATATAAATCATTACCCAATTCGTCAGAGAGTGATATAGGTCTCACCCATCTCATAATGAAATCATTATTTCATGTTCCACAAAACATAAATCATTCATCATAGCATACCCCAAGAAATAAAATTGGTTTCTTAAATGTCATTCAATCGCAACATAAACCATATTAAAGATCATTTCAACACTAAAAATATAAAATCATAGTAATAATAGGGGTAGAAACATGACCTTAATTAAGAGTATAATCTTAGATGGAAAATAATTTTGATAAAACACTTGAACTTAGTTCTTGGGGAAAATATCCGTTCTTCTTCAAAAACGTTGTATTTTCTCAAAATTCCATGAAATTTTAATTAAAAAACATTTAGTTGAAAATAAACAGGAAATATTATAGAGGAAGATTCATGGAAATAAGGCTTCATGAAACAATAAAAATCTATTCACACTGTATAAGTTAAAAAAACATTATCCTCATACTTTTTCCAAAAATTCAAAAAGTACCTCTCATGGTAAACAAAAGAAATATTCCTTAAATACCATGTAGTAAAAGTCAAAATGGGAAAAAATGACATTAAAATACAAAAGAGAATAATAAAAAATTTATGATAAAATTTTTAGAAAACATGGACATGGATGATAAATATATCCCCAATAAATACTTACATATAAACAATCTTGGATAAAAATGAGAATGTAAAATTATCCATAACCTTAGATCTGATACTCTCCGTACGAGTATAAAACTATGATATAATTTTTCTAAAAAATTTTTATCTTATATAAGAATAATAATAACATTTATGATATCATATATGATTCTTTATTGACTTTATATTACCCGTTTATTAACAATTTCAAGTTAATGGAACATTTCGGGTAATATCGCTTTGTTTGTCGTACGTGTTTTCACTTGTTATTCCTGGTCATATTACTTAGATCTTGATTTACTTACTTCTAGAAATATAATATGATTTATATATTATATATATTCATATTATAAATATATATAATAGGTAGATATATCAAATTTAATATATCGTTCATGGAGAAGTTAGGTCGTACGTACGTATGAATGTTGTTTCCGTTTTCTTATCGTATTGAATGGTAGTAAGTGAATGACATATATGTACATATATACATACATACATATATATATATATATCATTTAAGTGTAAATATTATGTCATATATTTCACAATTATGAATTATATATATATATATATATATTATTCATTCTTGGATGGTTAATGTGGAGAGTAAATCTCATCTTGTCGTGGAGACGGTAGGTCGTAAAAACGCACGAGCGACGATATAGTTAATTTAATGATTAAATGATATGGAAATAGATTGTATATTAATTATAAAAAATAATAATACTTTCATATTCATTATTTGTGTCTATTATACTCATCCAAAAAAATTAATGTGTAATAACAAATTACACTACGGCTTGGAGACGGTAAGCCCTACGTATGCACGGTTGGTTATATTATTATTAATTGGATGGATAAAATGATGAATTTAATTTTTCCATGACTATATTAAAATATCATTATATGGATGATACTGGATTTATTATATTTTATAGAAACAATACAGAAAGAATAATTAGAAGAAGAAAATGACTTTGAAAGAAGAGATAAAACAGTTACCTCTTTTTCGGGTGTTTTCTTTTTATTTGAACAAAAGGGCTCTGTAGGATGGATCTATGCCTGAAGTTATTCCTCTAGGATGATATGATGGATATTAGGATATGAAAAGGTCCGCATTTTTCTGAAACAAATGGATTTATATGTGTGAGATAATGATAAAGGGAGGTGCCCTTTTATAAGAGAGGTGAGGGGAACTATAGGAAAAAGCTTGAAATATTAATTTATTATAAAAATATTTTCGGTTTATAATAGCTCCAAATTGATTTATTTAAATTATAACATGATTATGGGTTAAGATCATATCAACCAATATGTTTTATAAATTTTTATATCATAAAATTAATCTTATATTTTAGATTTAACCCTTTGTAAAATAAGTTAACTCTTACCATGTCCTCTTGTATTTTTATACAACATGGTTCATATCATTATTATAAAATAACAAGAGAACATAATGTGGATAATTTATGACATTTTTATCAATATATAAGTTATTTGGATAAACTATATATTTTTAGGATTTTTATATTGTTTCATAAATAATTATTTATTTTATAAACACATTTATGTCAATTTTGACAATATTTAGTAATGGATTTTTGTTAAAGTCATAACAACTTGATTATTTCAAACATAAGGAATTAAATCATCATTAACATGTAAATTTAATCCATAAATTTTTTTTATAGAATCAAAATGTTCAAAATAAATATATATTAATATTTATAAATTCATTTATATGAATATTTCATTAATGATGTAATCACTACATCATAATTGGGTCACAAATAAATATATTTATCCAATGTCTAAAAATTATAAATAAAATACCATGATGTAGAAAATATTTCCGGATTTATAATGACTATTTATTGCCATAAATATTTGTTATATAACCCTATATTAAAATTTATTTAGTAAGAGATATATTTTTAGGTTATAATTATCTTTACTTTAAATTAATTCTTATAAAATGTCATTTTCACATCGAAGTGAATCCATGGGGTCCCCAAATAGACCCAAGGATGCCCATAGTCATAAATATCTAATAAAATAAGATTAAGAAATTATTTAGGGTAGTTTAATATTATTATAATATTATTTTTTTCCCTAATTTACAAGATTTAACCTTTAACCATGCTAAATAAAATAATTACTAAAGTTACTATTCAAAATATCCAAAAAACTAAAAGGTCCCTATTCAAAAAAAAATGAACATATGGTTAAAAATATGGAATACATTTTTCAAAAATTCAAAACATAGTAGTATCATTAATTAATTTAAAATGAATTCCCATTGTCAAAACCAAAAAGTGGGTTTTTAAGAAATAATAACTATCAAAAGATTGACATGCGTTTATCACCATTTTAAATGTGAAATTACTTCGAATGACCAAAATTGTATTAAATGATAAAAATATAATCCAATTAAACTTTAAAACCAATTAAAAGTTAATATAACTATATAAATAAATTATATAAAAATGCAGTTTCACATTAAATTGTAGTATTTTTCACTATTCATTAAAATTTAAATTTTATTAGAAAAATAACAAAAATTAAAAAAAAGTATGTTTTTATGTCCCACTTCAAAATAAGAAGTTTATTTTGTCAAATTTAACTTATAAAAGTGTCCAAAATTAAATTTAAATTGGGTGCACCATCAAAAGGTGACAAGACTGCATTTTTTGAAAAATTCCTCTTTTATCCCAAAAATTGATTTTTTTTCTCATATCATGTTCTATAAAATGTGTAAGACAAATGATAATGTTATATAAAATTAAAAATTTGGTTAATACTATTCAAAACGGATAGTTTATATCCAATTAAATAATAATATTTCAATAATATATCACTGTTTAGTTAAACTCAGTATCATGTACAAGGTAAGCTATTGAGGTAGGTCACGCTTGCATGTAACGCAAGCCAAGTCAGTGTTGAATGTAGTGTAATATTCATTTTGTGTTTCATATAACATAATAAAAATATGGTTCATTAGTACATTGAACAAAATCTATACTCACTATTGTGTGAAATGAATTCTATCAAAAGAACTTGAAATTGTGTGTAACACAAGCCAAGAATAGTGTTGCATATACTATAAGCTAATACGGTGTTGCGTATAACACAAGATAACCTTCGTGTAACATTCAACACAATACATAAAAAAATTAAAAATAATATATCTCATAAAATCTCATGTTGTTACATTCTACCCCCCTTAAAATGAATTTTTCTCTCCAAATTCATTGGGGTCATAAATGGTTTACTAATTTAAAGTTTCCAACATCGTAAAAAGGGATACTAAAATTTCATTTTAAAAAAGAAGTGTTAGAAACATAATGGTTACCCAAAGTAACCCATCACTGGATTTCCACCTAGGAGAACATAGGTGGGAAGTAAAAACATGGATATGGAATAGAAATCAAACCATCAATTTCTGATAGATAGTGATAGAGAATAAGGTTTCTAGAAAGTTAAATACCAGAAATCCCTAAATCTGTTATGATTTTAGGGACCATCTGATTCATTAGATAAGAAGGTACTAGGATAACATTTTTCATTTTCAAGATCATTTTCCTTAATTTGGAGAATTTTTCATGAGAATAAATACTTACTTGATTTTAGAACAATCTCACCATTTTTCATGCATGGAAAAATTTCCAATTCATCTCTAATTTAAAGAAAAGAAGTAGAATGATTTATTATTGAAGTGTTAGAAGATCATGTGATAGAATGATAGTTCATTCCATATGCCTCAACCAAAAAGTTAGCACATGTAATCCAATATGTATAAGGCCACCTATAGTGAGATAATATAAACTTCAACCGAAATATAACTTATTCTATCCGCAAAAGGATAATATTACAATCCTTTCAAAAAACTAAAAAAATAAAACATTAGAAATCAGTGAACTAAATATACTTAACATTTGTCTCCCATATCTCATAAGGTTTTTCTTGGTTGTCATATTCCAAACATGTGAATATGTTAATCATGAATTCTACTGAAACATTAGTTACCATAAAACCTTAGTGAAAACATGAATGCAATCAAAAGTTAACTCTTTCCACATACAAGAATCCCAAAAATTCTATATACTCAAACCATGATTTCACTTTGTACTTATATCTATCATGAGTTCATTAATAAAATCAAACATCTCATTATCTCCTTGTCCCTTCATTGTGCGCATATCACATTCTTTCCAAAAATATTATAATCAATATTCATGATTACAGGTACCATATACCTATGGGAAACCACAATGGACCTATACGTAGATATTCCAAGATTCTACAATACTATTATAGATATTCGACAACTATATTTTGGAATCCCACTATATAAACACTTAATCATTTCACCACTTTGATGTTATACCCAACATTAACAATAGGGGTCGCATATGATTTTTCTTTTTCTTTGTCCTTAAGAGGTTGTTGACATTGATAATCATCTATAACCCTTTAATTTGGGCATTAGATAGCATAATTCCCCATTACTTGCACTTGTAACCCTAATTTGTGGGAGGTTTACTCTTTTGAGATTTCTATTTATTCCCATTAATTCGGCAGTAAAATGCTCGATGACCTTCTTTCCCAGACATAAAACATTTATCAGTCCCCCTAATATAGTTTCCTCCATGTGTCCTTCCACACTTTGTGCATAAAAAAATATAATCTTCTGGTCTCCATAATTTTTATAGTTTCCTTTGAATTCAATCCTTCTTTTCTTATCATGACCTTAAGATAGATGAGAAACTAACATCTCCATTTTGTAAGAAGAATATGAGGATGTTACATACTAAAATCTATTTTTTTTAAACTCATCCTTATTCATGGTGTCAATTTTATCATGTCGCCTACAATTCTTGATGAAGTTACACCACAGATATGTTTTACCTTCTAAGTAATAAATGACCAACTTGACCTTTTCACATTCTGAATAATTTATAATGAAAAATATCTTTTCAAATATACAAATCAATTTCTCTACAAATAGTGGATTGGTTGTTTCACTAAAATAAGTTGGATGTTTCCTTAAGAAAGATTCAAGAGAACATTGTTCCCACCTTTGGTCATTTGGAATCCTAGAAGGATTTTTGGTCATAGAAACAAGATTTTTTATTTGATCCCCCATAACATACGATTTTTTAGGAGGAAAATCATCGCATTTCCCACCGCATCATGCATTAACATGGTTTCTTTGGGTTTCATCCATTGTCTAAAACCCAAAAATAATAGTGTGAGGAAAAACTCATACTAGGAAAACAACATAGTAAAGGGGAGTAATTTCAACATCTAAAACATTAGGTTAAATACTAGGTTATTCACGGTCATTACCATAATTCTAGTATTGTAACCTATTGTTAGATTTAATTTTAGGGAAAACCCTAGACATACCTTAGAAATATATCTAAGTATCTCACTAAAGTTTTTTCATCCTAGTTTCCAAAGGTTGACAAAAACATCCCTCTAATACCAAATATAGAGACCCAATATTGGCATACATGGACATTAAATTTCTTTTTCAGAATACTTAATACATGAAACAAACTGAAACCCAAAGACCTTATTAGTTTAGTGTCTTTAAAAACTCAGAACATCATCTTATAACATGGTGAAAGATCTTTAACATCTACTATAAAGATCTTCCCCTTTTTTCCAACCAAAAACCATTATTTATATCCTAGGGAAAGTAAAAAATAAAAAGGGTGAGCTCAAATGGTCAGTAATGGTAAACATGAATAACATAAAACAAACTATAAAATTTTGAACATAAAAACAAAAACAAAAAGTTTAAACATCAGAATATTGATTCCTGAAATGAATCTTGGCACCACGTAAGTCATAGATCAAAAAGGAATGTCAACCATGATAGAATACCATTGGAATAAAACATGTAATTGTGAAAAACTAATAATCACAAAATATGATTTCCATATTACCCAAGGCATTTCTACCAAGACCATCATAGTGGACAAAGTCAATTACTGAAATGGGTTTACTTGTCGTTCTATCCATGTATTACTGAACTAGATTTACATGTAATTCAATTCTTGTATATCCCATGATATATAAATATTTACCCAATGAATTGGAGGTAGATAAAGGTCCCACCCATCTCATAATGATATCATTCTTACATATTCTAAAAAACATAAATCATTAATCATATCATAACACAAAAAATAAAATGGGTTTCTTCAATATCATTCCACCACAACATAAACAATATATAAGTTCATTCCATTATTAATGTAATCAAATAATAGTAATAATAGGGATAGAAACATAACCCTATTTAAGAGCAACATCTTAGATATAAAATAATTTTGATAAAACACATAAACATAGTTCCTGAGGTAAACATCCTTTCTTCTTCAAAAACGTTTCAAAAACATTTTCTTTTCTCAAATTGTCTCGCAATTTAAAAAGAAAAAAATTTACTTTAAAATAAACATGAAATATTTTATTGTAATATTCGTAGAAATAAGTCATCATGAAGACATAAAAATCCATTCTCATTGTAAAAGTTAAAAAAAAATCTCCTCATACTTTTTCTAGAAAGGTCAAAAAGTACCTCGTATGGTAGATAAAAGAAAGATTTCTTCCATACCATGTAGTAAAATTCAAAATAGTAAAAATGAATTTGAAAATAAATAGAATAATAATTATTATTTTATGATAACATTTTTAGAAAACCTGGAAATGGATGATAAATATATCCCCATTAAATACTTACGTATAAACAATCTCAGATAAAAATGAGATTGCAAAATTATCCCTTACGTTAGGTCTGATAATCTTCGTACGAGTCCAAAACTACTATATAATGTTTTTAAATATATTATTAACTTATAAAAGAATCATAATAATATTTATGCTATCATATATTATTCTTTTATGACTTCATATTACATGTTTCTTTATAATTCCATGTTAATTCAATATTTCGGGAAATATAGCTTTGTTTATCGTATGTTTTTTGACATGTTATTCTTGATCATATTACTTAGATCATGATTTACTTACTTCTAGAATGTATAACATGATTTATATATCATATATATTCATAATATAAATATAATATATATATATATATATATAATTTAATACATCGTTCTTTGAGACGGTGGGTCATACGTAGGCATGAACGTTGTTTCCATTTTCCTGTCGTATTAAATGCAAGTAAATAACTTATATGCACATTCATACATACATATATATATATAATTATAGTGGAATTATTATGTCATGTATATCATAATTATGAATTATATACATATATATATTAAAATCATTCTGGGATCGTTAAAGTGAAGGATGAATCTCATCACGTCGTGCAGACGGTAGGTCGTACGTGCGCACAAGTGATGATGTCGTTATTTTAATGATTAAATGATATGAAATTGGATGGTATATTAATAATAAAGAATAATAATAATTTCATATTAATTATTTATGTCTATTATACTCTTCATTATATTAATGAAAAAATAATTAACATGGACTAACAAATTACACCACGGAGTGAAGACAGTAAACTGTACACACACACACATGGTGATATTATTATTCATAGGGTGGATAAAATGATGGATTAATTTTCCAAAGACTATATTAAAATATTCATGTATATATGATACTATATTTATTACTTTGGTATGGAAATAATATAGAAATTATAATTAGAAGATGAAAAGAACTTTGGAAGAAGAGATAAAACGGTTACCTCCTCTTCAGGTGTTTCCTTTTGATTTGGACAATAGGGCTCTTTAGGATGGATCTTTTCCCAAATTTATTCCTATAAAATGATATGATGCATTTTGGGAGGTGATATGGGCAGGTTGTTTCTAAGAAAAATGGCTTTAGAGGTGTGAGTTAAAGAGAAAGAGAGGTGCCCTTTTCTAAAAGAGGTGAGGGGCACTTTAGGAAAAATCTTAAAATATTAGTTTATTATTAAAATATTTTCGGTTTCTAATAGCTCAAAATAGATTTATTTCTAGGATAACATGAGGATTGGTAAAAATACTCTAAATATTTGTTTTATACATGTTTAGGTCTTATAATTAACTTTATCTTTTATATTTAACCCTTTTTAAAATAAGTTAACTCTTACAATGTCCCCTTGTATTTTAATACTACATGGTTCATATAATTACTATAAAATAACAAGAGAACCTATAGTGGATCATTTATAAAATTTTACCATTATTAATTTCATTTTTCATAACTTTAGATTTTTAGGATTTTCATATTATTTAATAAAATATTATTTGTTTTAAAAACATTTTTATGTCAATTCTAACACAATTTGGTAATTGATTTTTTTAAGTCTTATTAACATGATTACTTTAAAAAGGCATTAAATATTCCCAAAGATTTCAATTTCATCCATGAAATTAATTTATGGAATCAACGTGTACAAATTAACTTTATTTAAATATTTATAAATTCATTTATTTTTAATCTTTCATTTACGAGGTAATCACTACATCATAATTGTGTCATAAATAAATATATTTATCTATTGTATAAAAATTATAAACAATATGACATGATATAGAAATTTTTTTTATTTCTAATGAATATTTATTGAAATATATATCAGTTATATAACTATATATTAAAATCGATTTAGTAAAAGATATATGTTTAGTTAATAATTATCTTTACTTTAAATTAATTCTTATAAAAAGTCGTTTTCACATCTAATTGAATCCATGGGGTCCAAAATCGACCCAAGGATGTTCATGGTAATAAATATATCATCCAAAGGGATTAGGACATGTGTTAGGATAGTTTAATATTTTTATAATACTATTTTTCCCTTTATTTACCAGATCTACCCTTTAACCATGATAAATAAAATAATTACTGAAGTTACTATTCATAATGTCCAAAAAATTAAAAGGTACCAATTCACACAATTTGGACCATATTATTCCAAATATTGATACCTTTATTTAAAATTCAAAACACATTAGTTTTAGTAATTAATTTAAAACCAAATCCATTTTTTCAAAACTAAAAAGGTGGTTTTTATGAACAAAAATAACTATCAAAAGTTTGACATCTTTTTATGTCCAATTTTATAGTAAAATTACTTAAAATTACCAAAATTGGATTAAATGATAAAAATATAAACCAATTACACTTTAAAAACAAGTAATAATTTAATCTAACTATATAAAAAATAAGATTAAAATGTTGTTTTGAATTCAAATTTAGTATTTTTCACTGTCCATTAAAATTTGAATTTTATCATAAAAATACCAAAAATTAAAAAAAAAGTAAATTTTTATGTCCCTATCCCAAATAAGTAGTTTATTTTGTCAAATTTTAACTTATAAAAGTTTAAAAATTATTTTTTAAAATGGGTTTTCCATCAAAAGGTAGAAAAATTGCATTTTTATAAAAATATCTCTTATATATAAAACATTGATTTTTTACTCATATAATGTTCTAGAAAATGTGTAAAATGAATGATAATGTTATATAAAATTCAAAATTTGGTTAATAATATTCATAAAAACTAGTTAATATCCCATTAAATAATAATATTTTGATAATATATTTTTATTTAATGAAACTCGGTATCACGTAGAACGCAAGCTATCGAGGAAGGTTGTTCTTTTGTGTAATGCAAGCCAAGTTAGTGTTTCATGTATTGAAAGCTTACTTTAGTGTTTCATATAACATAATCCAACCTTAGTTCATTTATAAATTGAAAAAAATATATACTTATTCTTTCATAAAATGAATTCTATCACAAGAACATGAAATTGTGCGTAACACAATCCAAAAAAAGTGTTGTATATACTTCAAGCTAAAATGGTGTTGTGTAAAGCTAAAGATAATCTTTTTATATGATTAAAAACAAGAAATAAAATAAATTAAAAGGAATATATCTTATAAAATCTCAGGGTGTTACATAATGAATGTGGTTTCATTTTTTTATAATTAAATAAAGATATTTCTATCCGTTCTATGGAAGAAAAGCAATTTTTTTCAATGTTTAAATCTGTTTTATTTATATTTTTGTTTAGGAGAATACTAAATTTTATTAGTCTTTAATTATTTATGGTTATAGAGTATTTAGATAACATTTAGAGGTATAATAACATATATAATATGGTTTTCATATGGCTTATAAGTATTATTATATGTTCTTTATAAGGTCTTAGATTGGGAATTAAATAATTAAAATAGTTGAAAATTGTGTGGTTAATCAAGAAGGTGGAATCCAAAACTCAATACCAATTCAAAAAAAATTGTGTTCTACCTATTCACAGATCTTCCTCGCTTAAAATGTTCTGTTTTCATGATCTTTTCCCAAATTTAAAAAAAAAAGCGAATACATCTTATAATAAATTAAAAAATAAAAAATAATAAAAACTTGATTTAGAGCATAGTAATCAACCTCCATGATAGATAACCATAAGGAATTTTATTACTATATTCCTTGGGGATAAAATTTGAATATATATTCCTGAAAAATCTATATCAATCAATAATATTGACACTCTCTCACTTAGAGTTAGGAATCATAAACAAAACTGGACCAATTCCCTCTTACTCAAGGTGGTATTTTCTAACACATTATCACTCAAGTTGAGGCCCCACATAATATACCATCATTAATCATAAGATCAAAATCTAGAACACATATAGAGAAATAAGCTTAACCATATATTCATTTTGTTGTATGTCCTTTATCCTAATTCCATAACCAAGCTTTCAAATAATCTCTCATGCCACCATCACGCTACATACATATCTCAAAACCTAGTGGTACACTCTCATGACCTACCCCAAAAACATGGAATATATATCATCACCCACCTAGCCATGTAAGATAATTTTAATATGTATAACTGGAACGTATAATCACAACCCCTTTCATTCTTATCTAACCCTTGAAGGAATCCACTATGTTTCTTAGAATAAACCCATTCTCAATTCATTGATACAAAACCATTCCAATACCACATGGGGTTTCCAAATCCCAGTGGCCATTCCTGACCCTATCCTAAAATGGTCAGTCCAATGACTCTTTCAATTATCATATCACAAAATTGGTCCCAATACCTAGAGATCATGATCATACAACAAACTCAAACCCCTTAGAATCTCATTTCGAAGTAACAACTACACACACCTCACAACCCATTTAGGATCCCAATCACACACCTGTATTAAGATATGTTCATATTATCTATGATTTGGAAGATTCAAGAGGTTTAAATAATTAAAATTAAAACAAAATAATAATTTGACCACTCTATAAAATTAATAGTTAAAAATTTGTAAATTATGAACAACTCTATAAAAAATTCACAAACATAGTGAAAATAAATTACCTAGAAGTTATGAAATTACAGAGGAAAATAAACAAAATACAATAAGAACAAACATAGAATGAAATATTTTAGTGGAGTTCGGGATAAAAATAATAACATCCTTTAAACAATATAATTAAACAATAAAAATTTTCTAGTCAAAATAACTCTTCACTATTAATATAATGTGGTAGGAAAACTAGTAACTAGATCTAAAAGTGACAATTTCCAAAACATTGAAACATCATAGATATAAAATATTGAAAACACTATTCTTATCTCCAAAAATCTTTGAAAAGTGTCTTGAGAAACATTCTTTATCCTCAATATCATATTTGACCATATGATAAGAATAAATTATTATCCTATCAATCCATAAAAATAGAATCTTGGAATCAAAAGTTCTTGTCACTAGAATCTCATCAATCACAAAGAACTAGAAACAAAAAATTACAATTACAAATATTAGAGATTATATAAGAAATATTTCATAGTCACTATATTTATAAACACTCTTAAAATAAATAAAAGTAGAAGACCTCAATAAATTGTAACAGCCCAAGATTTTATAAAAAAATATTCTTTTTAATTTTATTAAAGTCTTGTGTTGTACGCTACACCAAAAGGAGCTTGCACAACACGCATCCTTGACTTGCCTTGCATTACACGCAATCACGACCTTCCTCGATAGCGTGTGTAATACGCAATACCGAGTTTCACTAAACAACGATATGCTCTTAAAATATTATTAAAACTAGCCGTTATGAATAGTAATAACCACTTTTTAAAACTCTGTAAATCTTATTTTTCAAAATGAACTTCATTTTTGGATTCGGAGTATCGAATTTAGCCTAAGGTGAAATTTTGGTACTTTTCGGATAACTTTCATATTCTGATGAATAGTGAAAATTACTAAATTATAATTAAAAACAACTTTTTTAATCAAAATAATTAATAGTGATAAATTATTAATTTGAGTGGTTTTAAAGTATATTTAGAATATATTTTTACAATTTAATACAATGTTGGTCATTTGATGTAATTTCACATTTAAACCAGACATAATCAAGTGTCAATCTTTTGATAGATATTGTTTCTTAAAAACACGCTATTTGTTTTAACAGCGTGATTTAATTATAAAATTAATTAATGCAACTTTTATGTTATGAATTTGGTAAAATAGACTTCATTTTTGAATTCGGAATATGAAATATAGCTTGGGATGAAATTTTGGCATTGTTCTGAAAAACATCAATTTTCGATGAATAGTGAAACCACTAAGTGGTAGGTTAAAAACTGAATTTTGCATAAAACTTAATTTTACCGCTTCTGTGAATGGAATTTCGAAAATCCGAGAGACACGGTTAATATCAAGGACTAAAATGTGGTTCAATGAGATGAAAATAATTTTTGGTGAATAGTAACTTTTTACTTTTTTTTACCGCGGTTAATAGTAAATAGGGTAACTAAGGGTAAATATGATATTACTATTACCCTAACACATGTCCTAATTCTATTGGACAAGTGTAATTCGACCAAAAACAAACTTAGGAATAAAATATGACCATTTAGGCCCACTTGGATTAGATTAGGACATTTATTATTATTTAATTCAAAGAAGAGTTAAAAGAGTTAAAATCATAGTTTATTTACTAAAACATTTTTAATATAGGGTTATACATAAGATAAATTCGATTGTAAATATTCATTAGAAAGATAAAAAGATTTCCTACATAATGGTATTTTATTTATAATTTTTAGACATTAAATAATTTAATTTATTTATGACACAAAGATGATGCAGTAATTATCTTATTTATGAAATATTGACATAATTTATGTTATAAACACCAAAATAAATGTAATTTGAGAATTTTTATGAATTACACTAATTTTATAGGTTACTATGATATATTAATGTTGATTTAATCAACTTGGTTCGAACATTTAATTCTGTTATGACTTTCACAAAAATCATATATCAAATAGTGTCAAAATTGACACAAAATAGTTTTTAAATCAAATATTATATTATTAATTGTTATTTTATTCCTAAAAATCTAAGGTTCGGCCAAATGACTTAGATAAGGATATATATATTAATAATAAACAATTTGGGGTTCGTTTGGCATGTTATAGTAAGTGTATTAACCATATAGTGAAAGAAAACAAAAAGACACGGTAAAAGTTAAATTATTTAACTTAGAGTTAAATCTAATTGATAAGGTTTAAAATAAGATCCAAACATGTCTAAATTTGATTGGTTGATGAGATTACAACCCTATCTCATCTAAGCTTCGAATATGAGTCATTTTTGGAGGTTTTTAAGTGGGGTTAGATTTATTATAAATTAATATTTTTAAGAATTCCTAAGGTGCCCCTCTCCTCCCCTATAAAAGGACACCTCCTCCCCCTCCTCCTCACACCAATTTGAGCTCTCAAGCTCGGCCAACCCCTGCAAAAATCTCTTCTCCACTTCCCTAGCAACATCCTAGAGGTTCTGGTCTTCCTCAAAGACCAATTTTAGTGCCCTAAGAGGAGGTCTCAAAGAGGCGCTTCAAAGAAGAGGTAATTACCGTTACCAATTCTTTCATCTTTATTTCTTCTTCCACTTCTTCTTATTATGTTGTTTCATTATGAAGTAATAACATCAGTATCACTCATATACTGATATGTTATTATAAGTATGAAACAACCCTATTTCACCATCTATCCATCCTACGGAAAAAGAAATCACCGTGCGTGCGTACGTACGGAATACCGTCTCCACGCCGTGGTGTAATCTATTTTCCACCACCACCTTACATGGATGGGTATAATGGTGTAAAGAATAACTATACATAGTTATTAAAACATCATATTTATTCTGATATATTGTATAATCCACTCCAATTCAATTCAATATTTATAGAAATGATATCATCGCCCGTGCGTACGTACGGACTACCGTCTCCACGACGCGATGAGATTCATTCTCCATGTTAACCATTTAAGAATGATTATAATGTATATATAAGAAATAATAATGAAATATATGAAATTATAAAGCTACTGGATTTATGTATATATATACATATGTATGTCATCTACTTACTTCCATTTCAAGACAATAAGGAAAGGAAAACAGCGTTCATGCGTACGTACGGACTACCGTCTCCATGAATGGTGTTTTTCATTTTATTTATCTACCTATTATATATATATATATATACTGAATATATATGATATATAAATCATATTTTATATTCTGGAAGTAAGTAAATCATGATATAAGTAATAATGATTTCAAGAACAACAAGTCAAAACACCTACGATAAATGAAACGATTTTACCCAAAACGCTTCTTTAACATGGAATTTACAAAAGAACGGGTAATATAATGTCATAAGTGAACCATATATGATATCATAACAATGAATATGATTCTGTAATAAGTCAATAACATGATTTAAATCATTATACAGGAGGTTCGGACACTTACAAAGCAAGTCGGACCTAAGGTAAGGGAAATATCACAATCTCATTTTTATCCGAGATTGTTTATTCGTATGTATTTACTGGGGTGTATTTTATCATCCACATCCATGTTCCCTCAATATGTAATATTATTTCCATCCACCTACAATTGTTTAAATCCAATTTTACCCTTCTATGAGTTTTTAGTAAAGGATATGAAAGGAATCTTTTTTCGTTTTTCGTACGAGGTACTTTTTGACTTTTCCGACAAAAGTACGAAGAATGTTTTTTTTAACTTATACGGAACGAACAGATTTATACTGTTTTATAAAGCCTTATTTTCAGGAAGCTTCCTCTAAAATATTTCATGACTATTTTCAATAAAATCTCTTTCTTTTAAAATTGCATGATGGTTTTTGAAAAGAAATCGATTTTGAAGAAGAAAGGATATTTTCCTCAAGAATTCAATTCAAGTGTTTTATCAAAATTATTTTCCATATAAGATAATAAAGGGTTCTGTTTCTATCCATATTTTTACATTGATTTGACTATGTTGTGATGGAATTATGTTTATGAATTCCTTTATCTTATATGAATGGTTTTATGATGTCATGTTGTTTAAGAATCCCATTTTTATTACATGGGTTATGCAATGATGTATGATTTATGATTTTGTGGCACACATAAGAAAGGATTCATTAAGAGATGGGTGGGACCTATATCTCCCTCCAATGCATTGGGTAAAGATTTCATATCTCATGAGATAGACATGGCTGGAATGGTAGGTTATACCGGTTCAGTGAAACAGGACTGAAACGAGGATTACTCGATTCAGAAAGGGACTTTGTCTACTAAGATAGTCTTGGCAATGAGTCATGACTAACAAGAAATGATTTTCCATGATTATGTGTGTATGCCACAAAGTTTCATGTTTTAAGTTATGATTATTGGGATTTCATTTCACTACTATGATTTATCCCATGTTATGAAATTATGCTCTCTTTTGCAGGTTAAGATTTCCAAAAGTTATGTTCTTATGAATATGATGTAATTGATTTTTCTTTTGTTTACCCTTACTGATCATTTGAGCTCACCCTTTTATGTTTTCTTTTCCCCAGGATATAAAGAAAGGTTTTAGGTAAAAAAAAAATAAGATCTTTATGGGAGATGTTGAAGATCTTTCCCCACGATTAGAAGATTTTATTCCGAGTTTCCAAAGACACTAAACTATTACGATCCTTGTGTGTGTGTTTTTGTTATGTACTAAGTATTCCTCAAATGTAATGTAATGTCCATGTACGTCAGGATACGGGTCTTTACAGTTGGTATCAGAGGCAAAGGAGGTAGGAATGTATCCGATCCTTGGGAACTCTCACATGTGAGCGTTGGACGAAGCATGGCTCTCCGCCCAAGGGCTTCATGAGGAAATGGCTGCCACTGGGGATGGTGGTGTGTCCCGCCCAGGGGGTGTAGCCGCCCATGGAGTGCCCTGATAGGTATCAACTATAGTCCACTGGAAGTAATTCCAGACCGTTATAGTTGGTATCAGAGGAAAGGTTTAGTCAACCTTTGGAAACTAGGATGTGAGAACTTTAGTGAGATCCCTAGAGATATTTCTAAGGTATGTCTAGGGATGTCCCTAAGGTTAAGTATACGTATAGGTTATAGTACTAGAATTACGCTAACGATCATAGAATTAAACCTAAGATGTTAGATATTGAAGGTACTCCCCCTTTATTATGTTGTTTTCCCTAGCATGATTTTTGCCTCTCACACTATTCTTTTTGGGTTTTAGACGATGGCTGGAACCCGAAGGAACCGTGTTAATCAATGCAATGGACAATGCAATGATTGCCCTCCTGAACAAACAAATGTTATGGGAGATGGAGTGCAAAATCTTATTGCTATACTTACACAAGCTATGAATCATTCTGGACTTCCAAATGAGCAGAGAAGGGAACAATATTCTATTGAGTCCTTCATGAGGCAACGTCCACCTTCTTTCAGTGGGTATTCTGATCCACTTGTGGCTGAACAATGGATCAGTACTACTGAAAAGATATTTTCAGTTCTTCAATGTTCTGAACATGATAAAGTCATCTTAGCAGTATATCGTTTGGAAGGTGAAGCTGATCAATGGTGGAATCTTATCAAGAATACGAGGCCAAGAGATGAAATTGAGTCCATGGAATGGGACGAGTTCAAGAACTTGTTTTTCAGTAAGTACTTCCCTCGTATTCTTCGAACAAAGATGGAGAAAGAGTTTCTTGAACTGAAGCAAAGGGATGATGAATCTGTTGGTACCTATGAAGAGAATTTTACAAGACTTGCAAGGTACGCTTCTGGTATTATCATCCAACCTGAAAGTAAAGTTGATCGATTTTTCAGTGGCTTAAAACCAAGTCTTCGAAGGGCATTAGCTATAAGAGACTTCAGTAGCTATGAAGAAATTGTGCGTTGTACTATCAAGGTAGAAATGGAAGTTGGTGTTACATATCCATCTCATGGTTTTGACAAGAAACGAAAGATGGATTTCAAGGAGAAATCTCAGAATAATGGTGAAAAGAAGATGAATGTTTCCTTATGCACAAAGTGTGGAAAGAAGCATGGTGGAGATTGTCTTAAAGGGACTAGAAAATGTTTTAAGTGTGGAAAAGAAGGTCATCGAGCAGCTGAGTGTCGAAGTAATGGAAGAAGGGTTTCTAATGATGTGAATAAAGCAAACACTGCAGAGAACGCACCACCAACACTTCAATGCTTCAAGTGCAAGGAAATGGGGCATTATGCTAATAATTGCCCTAATCCAAGGGTTAGTGATGATCAACATAAGCAACCACTGAAGGCAAAGGACAAAGGGAAGTCACATGCGATCACTATTGGCAATGTTGAATATGACAACGATGTGGTGGAATGATTAATTTTTTATGTAATGGGATTCCAAAATAATGTTGTATCATTGAGTATTGCAATATTTATTGATGTGGTATTCAAAGTGATTGAGATATTTTTTGGAAATAAGATGATATGCGCATAATGAAGACGAGAAAATGAAATGTTTAATAGTATTCATGAGCTCATGATTGATATAAGGACTAAGTGATATCATGGTTTGAGTATATAGAATTTTGAGGATTTTGGTATGTTGAAAGTGTTAACTTTTAACTGCATTCATGTTTTCACTAAGGTATTCAAGAGAATACACGGTTAAGGACTTTGAATGTTTGGAATGTGACCAAAGAGACATATCTTATGCTATGTGGGGATCAACGACAGTGTTAAATCTCTGGTAATCGTTTTCACTATATTATGAGAGTCGACTGCAGTATTATGGATAAGCCTAAAGATTGGAATGGATTATGTTGGACATAAGTTAGTATTGTTTGTTTTTTCGATATTATTGATGGGATGTTATATAGTTGTGGAAAAAAGACAACCTGCAGGACGGGCGACAACCCATCGCTTCGGACAAGGCTGTAGGAATCGAACCCACAACCGAAGTGCGACTGGCCTTTATCACCTACCACTGACCTACAGGAAGTCCCTGTTTAGTAGAAACTAGTTTTATTATATTAAGCAGTATGATATATGAAGTATAAGTCCATTTTAGGAACCATATATGATTAATCTCACTAGAGATCGACTTATGCATATAATTTTTGCTAACCTTTTGTTTGAGACAGATGGAATGACCCGTCATTCTATCACATGATTTGCTAATAACAAATTCAACTTCATTTATTTAAGAGATGAAGTGGAAATTGTTCAAGGCACGAACAACAGTGAGATTGTACCAAAATAAAGTAAGTATTTATTCTAATTCAAATTTTCAACTTTAGGGAAATGATCTTGAAAACCAAAAATGTTGTCCTAGTGATCTTATACCTGATGA
This sequence comes from Viscum album, assembly GCA_963277665.1. Taxonomy (NCBI): domain Eukaryota; kingdom Viridiplantae; phylum Streptophyta; class Magnoliopsida; order Santalales; family Viscaceae; genus Viscum; species Viscum album. The sequence goes on from OY728156.1 coordinate 104,963,934, forward strand.
ATCAGATGGTACCTTATATCATCACAAATCTATGGATTTGTGATTACTGGCTTTTCCATAGCCATGTTCTCTACCACTCTCCATCAGAACATGATGATTAGATTTCTCTTCCATATCCATATTTTCACCTATGTGGAAACCCAATGATTAGTTTATTTGGGTAACCGTTACGTTTCATACTTTTGTTTTTAAAGATTGGTTTTGATATTCCTTTTTACGATGTGGGTTTCTATTAAAGAAACTTTCGAATAGTAAACCATTTATAACCCCGACGAATTTCGAGGGCGAAATTCATTTTAAGGGGGGTAGAATGTAACAGCCCAAGATTTTATAAAAAAATATTCTTTTTAATTTTATTAAAGTCTTGTGTTGTACGCTACACCAAAAGGAGCTTGCACAACACGCATCCTTGACTTGCCTTGCATTACACGCAATCACGACCTTCCTCGATAGCGTGTGTAATACGCAATACCGAGTTTCACTAAACAACGATATGCTCTTAAAATATTATTAAAACTAGCCGTTATGAATAGTAATAACCACTTTTTAAAACTCTGTAAATCTTATTTTTCAAAATGAACTTCATTTTTGGATTCGGAGTATCGAATTTAGCCTAAGGTGAAATTTTGGTACTTTTCGGATAACTTTCATATTCTGATGAATAGTGAAAATTACTAAATTATAATTAAAAACAACTTTTTTAATCGAAATAATTAATAGTGATAAATTATTAATTTGAGTGGTTTTAAAGTATATTTAGAATATATTTTTACAATTTAATACAATGTTGGTCATTTGATGTAATTTCACATTTAAACCAGACATAATCAAGTGTCAATCTTTTGATAGATATTGTTTCTTAAAAACACGCTATTTGTTTTAACAGCGTGATTTAATTATAAAATTAATTAATGCAACTTTTATGTTATGAATTTGGTAAAATAGACTTCATTTTTGAATTCGGAATATGAAATATAGCTTGGGATGAAATTTTGGCATTGTTCTGAAAAACATCAATTTTCGATGAATAGTGAAACCACTAAGTGGTAGGTTAAAAACTGAATTTTGCATAAAACTTAATTTTACCGCTTCTGTGAATGGAATTTCGAAAATCCGAGAGACACGGTTAATATCAAGGACTAAAATGTGGTTCAATGAGATGAAAATAATTTTTGGTGAATAGTAACTTTTTACTTTTTTTTACCGCGGTTAATAGTAAATAGGGTAACTAAGGGTAAATATGATATTACTATTACCCTAACACATGTCCTAATTCTATTGGACAAGTGTAATTCGACCAAAAACAAACTTAGGAATAAAATATGACCATTTAGGCCCACTTGGATTAGATTAGGACATTTATTATTATTTAATTCAAAGAAGAGTTAAAAGAGTTAAAATCATAGTTTATTTACTAAAAGATTTTTAATATAGGGTTATACATAAGATAAATTCGATTGTAAATATTAATTAGAAAGCTAAGAAGATTTCCTACATAATGGTATTTTATTTATAATTTTTAGACATTAAATAATTTAATTTATTTATGACACAAAGATGATGCAGTAATTATCTTATTTATGAAATATTGACATAATTGATGTTATAAACACCAAAATAAATGTAATTTTAGAATTTTTATGAATTCCACTAATTTTATAGGTTACTATGATATATTAATGGTGATTTAATCAACTTGGTTCGAACATTTAATTCTGTTATGACTTTCACAAAAATCATATATCAAATAGTGTCAAAATTGACACAAAATAGTTTTTAAATCAAATATTATATTATTAATTGTTATTTTATTCCTAAAAATCTAAGGTTCGGCCAAATGACTTAGATAAAGATATATATATTAATAATAAACAATTTGGGGTTCGTTTGGCATGTTATAGTAAGTGTATTAACCATATAGTGAAAGAAAACAAAAAGACATTGTAAAAGTTAAATTATTTAACTTAGAGTTAAATCTAATTGATAAGGTTTAAAATAAGATCCAAACAAGTCTAAATTTGATTGGTTGATGAGATTACAACCCTATCTCATCTAAGCTTCGAATATGAGTCATTTTTGGAGGTTTTTAAGTGGGGTTAGATTTATTATAAATTAATATTTTTAAGAATTCCTAAGGTGCCCCTCTCCTCCCCTATAAAAGGACACCTCCTCCCCCTCCTCCTCACACCAATTTGAGCTCTCAAGCTCGGCCAACCCCTGCCAAAATCTCTTCTCCACTTCCCTAGCAACATCCTAGAGGTTCTGGTCTTCCTCAAAGACCAATTTTAGTGCCCTAAGAGGAGGTCTCAAAGAGGCGCTTCAAAGAAGAGGTAATTACCGTTACCAATTCTTTCATCTTTATTTCTTCTTCCACTTCTTCTTATTATGTTGTTTCATTATGAAGTAATAACATCAGTATCACTCATATACTGATATGTTATTATAAGTATGAAACAACCCTATTTCACCATCTATCCATCCTACGGAAAAAGAAATCACCGCGCGTGCGTACGTACGGAATACCGTCTCCACGCCGTGGTGTAATCTATTTTCCACCACCACATTACATGGATGGGTATAATGGTGTAAAGAATAACTATACATAGTTATTAAAACATCATATTTATTCTGATATATTGTATAATCCACTCCAATTCAATTCAATATTTATAGAAATGATATCATCGCTCGTGCATACGTACGGACTACCGTCTCCACGACGCGATGAGATTCATTCTCCATGTTAACCATTTAAGAATGATTATAATGTATATATAAGAAATAATAATGAAATATATGAAATTATAAAGCTACTGGATTTATGTATATATATACATATGTATGTCATCTACTTACTTCCATTTCAAGACAATAAGGAAAGGAAAACAGTGTTCATGCGTACGTACGGACTACCGTCTCCATGAACGGTGTTTTTCATTTTATTTATCTACCTATTATATATATATATATACTGAATATATATGATATATAAATCATATTTTATATTCTGGAAGTAAGTAAATCATGATATAAGTAATAATGATTTCAAGAACAACAAGTCAAAACACCTACGATAAATGAAACGATTTTACCCAAAACGCTTCTTTAACATGGAATTTACAAAAGAACGGGTAATATAATGTCATAAGTGAACCATATATGATATCATAACAATGAATATGATTCTGTAATAAGTCAATAACATGATTTAAATCATTATACAGGAGGTTCGGACACTTACAAAGCAAGTCGGACCTAAGGTAAGGGAAATATCACAATCTCATTTTTATCCGAGATTGTTTATTCGTATGTATTTACTGGGGTGTATTTTATCATCCACATCCATGTTCCCTCAATATGTAATATTATTTCCATCCACCTACAATTGTTTAAATCCAATTTTACCCTTCTATGAGTTTTTAGTAAAGGATATGAAAGGAATCTTTTTTCGTTTTTCGTACGAGGTACTTTTTGACTTTTCCGACAAAAGTACGAAGAATGTTTTTTTTTAACTTATACGGCACGAACGGATTTATACTGTTTTATAAAGCCTTATTTTCAGGAAGCTTCCTCTAAAAGATTTCATGACTATTTTCAATAAAATCTCTTTCTTTTAAAATTGCATGATGGTTTGTGAAAAGAAATCGATTTTGAAGAAGAAAGGATATTTTCCTCAAGAATTCAATTCAAGTGTTTTATCAAAATTATTTTCCATATAAGATAATAAAGGGTTCTGTTTCTATCCATATTTTTACATTGATTTGACTATGTTGTGATGGGATTATGTTTATGAATTCCTTTATCTTATATGAATGGTTTTATGATGTCATGTTGTTTAAGAATCCCATTTTTATTACATGGGTTATGCAATGATGTATGATTTATGATTTTGTGGCACACATAAGAAAGGATTCATTAAGAGATGGGTGGGACCTATATCTCCCTCCAATGCATTGGGTAAAGATTTCATATCTCATGAGATAGACATGGCTGGAATGGTAGGTTATACCGGTTCAGTGAAACAGGACTGAAACGAGGATTACTCGATTCAGAAAGGGACTTTGTCCACTAAGATAGTCTTGGCAATGAGTCATGACTAACAAGAAATGATTTTCCATGATTATGTGTGTATGCCACAAAGTTTCATGTTTTAAGTTATGATTATTGGGATTTCATTTCACTACTATGATTTATCCCATGTTATGAAATTATGCTCTCTTTTGCAGGTTAAGATTTCCAAAAGTTATGTTCTTATGAATATGATGTAATTGATTTTTCTTTTGTTTACCCTTACTGAGCATTTGAGCTCACCCTTTTATGTTTTCTTTTCCCCAGGATATAAAGAAAGGTTTTAGGTAAAAAAAAAAGAAGATCTTTATGGGAGATTTTGAAGATCTTTCCCCACGATTAGAAGATTTTATTCCGAGTTTCCAAAGACACTAAACTATTACGATACTTGTGTGTGTGTTTTTGTTATGTACTAAGTATTCCGCAAATGTAATTTAATGTCCATGTACGTCAGGCTACGGGTCTTTACATAAATGAAATAGTGAACAACTATTGAATGAAGTTAAATAAATTTTTAGTCAAAATTATCATAATTATATATTTTCAAAGGCCTCAGATTCTATTTAAAGTATGAGTGAAAAAAACTCACAATAATAAATTCAGAGATCTTCTGGAATAACTAACACTTGTAACAAACATAGAGGATCATAAAATATATTTTAATCAAAGTATTACATATAAATTCAAAAGGAACCAGAACATATTTATTTTAGAATCATCTCATATGAACATGTTATTCAGAAGAAAAAATAATCATAAAATACAATAAAAAGACTAAAATTTAACTAATGTCAAACAAAGAGTAAGTTGTGATTCATCAAAACAACAAATCTAAAAGAAATAATTTTAGGTAAATGACTTTATAGTATTCCTCTTTTTGAAAATAATAAAACATGAAAAAGAGGAATGTTTATAAGAAATAACAGAAAGTATAAAATCAACATACTATTGAAATAATTTCTCCCCCATTTTGAATTAATAGAAGCAAACAAAACATCCCTCCATAGTTAACCATTTTCCAATTTGAAAAAATTATCCCCCTTATTTATTTCCTTATATATTCCCTTTTTATGGACATAAAATATCAACTCACTTTCTTAACATTTCTCCTTCATTTATATTATAAAAAATATATCAAGGAGAATAAAGTAAATAATAATACTTAAATTCAGTAGGGTTAAACCTCAATGGAAAAATAAGGCATCGTATAAGAATAAAGAAGATTCACAAGAACCTTATAAAGATAAAAACGGAAGAAAATAATGAGTCCTGTGTAGTAATTAAAACTAATATATGTAATAATGGGTCATAAATTATAATAGAAAAATCAGAATAACTTTTTATATATGAAATGTAATGTTAAATTCAAATCATAGTAAGTAGAATTTTAAGTGTAAGTTTGCAAGAAATTTTTTTTAGGTAAAAACTGCCTTTTAAAAGGTGTCATTTTTGAAGATTCAATTGATAAACATTTTATTTATGATTAAAATACTTCTAAAATTCATGTTTTACATTTATAATGAGTTTTTAAAATTCAAGATAAAAAAATATTTTATGCCCTACTCAAGGAGTTTTTTATTTTTTGGAGAATATCTAACTGGAAATGGAATCTGATAACTTATCACTGATTATATCTGTTTTCTATTTAATATATTTTAATCTTTTTGAATGTATAGGTTTAAAAAATATAAAATAAATATGATTTTATTTTTTAATAAATTTGATAAAAATATCTTCTTTTCATGTGTGATACTGAAGGAAATGATATCTTACATCAATGTTATTTTCTCAATAGTGATTTTCTCAATTAATAGATAAAGAAAACCCCCTATTATTATGACAGAGAATTAGAGTTCGATTAAAACTCATTCTGAAATCTGAGACTATGTTTTCTATCATGAATATTGGGCACAATAACTTTTAATTACTATATATTCAACTTTAGTAGTGCATAATAAATCTGAAAGTTTCTTCTTATTGTACTTAAAAAACTAAATGTTCACCAAGGAAATGAATTTTTTTACGTACTCTACCCATCCATTATAAATCCACCAAAACATAAATTTATATCACCCTTAAAAATAATCTTCAATTTGGAAGACTAAAATATTCAATGTTCTTATTTACCTTTATAGTAATAGATTATAAATTTGACTTCCATAAGATGAGACCCCTTTAAATTTTCCTAAAATCTCACACATAAAAAAATAGTACATAATATTTACTGCACTTTTTATCATGTATTGTAAACATTCCATCATACCAATTTAAAATTTAGATTTTCTGGTTTACCAAATGCATTAACTTTATGTTTAAATGAGTTACCTATCAGAGTAATTATACTAGATACATTATTGAAACCACAAAAGTTATGTTAATCTTTGATATACTACTCTTGAGTAAAGATAGTTCCTTTTTATTTTTGAGGTATCTAAAATACAAGAATGTAATCAAGTTCGCCTAGTATATTCTTCACAAAATCCCATTGCATATGTTCATAGAAACAGATTTCCAGTGTTTTTCAAGTGGATTCAAAAATAATTTTGTTGAAATATATTTGTACGATTATAGTTTCAATAATAAATTTCTGGATAAAAAGAGTTGGGTCTATTATTCATTTAATAAATTTTTTTGAATTATAAATATGGATAATCTATCATTCCTAGAACTCTAGTGCTCATTATTTCTATATTTTTCCATAATAATTCTTTAAAAAAAATTAAAAATTATTATCTCTGAAACCAGTAGTTGATAAATATAAAAATCATTCAAAACATAATCATTATGGAAGGATCTCTTTACATTCAATTGAAATGGAGTAAAATTTAGTTGTGTTATGAAGTATAATAAAATATAAATAAATTTAAGTCTCTCTACAAAATGTAATGTTTCTCCATGGCCAATTACCTTTTCCTGATTATAACCCTAATAAATGAGAATATCCATATTCCAAAAAATGATTCTATTCTCGTCGCACTTATTTTGGAAGACCTGTTAAACTCATACAGTCGAAAGATCACTATGATGTTAAACTAATGACTAAAACCAATTACACATGAATTGAATAGACTCTTATTTCATAGAAATTAACATAATCTCATTATTTAAGGAAAAATATTTTATTTTAGGATCAAAATGACATAATAATTAAATATTCTCATAGTAATTCCATAAATAAAATTAAGTTATAATAGGTTGATCACCATCGTTAATTATATTATGAATTAAATGATTCATTAAGATCATTTGGTTTCTTGGTAAAAAGGGTGGTTATTTATCATTTACCAAATGAATACCTTTCATTCATCTTTCCTTAAGAATGAATTTACCAATGAATACAGATAAACTTCAAAAAATAAATCAATGTGGGTTTTGAAATCACGGTCTATTTAAACTTTTCATATGGACCAAAATCATAAAATTTTAAAAGTATCATTTATTCAGTGTTATTTGTCCATCCACTAAAAACATGATAATTCTAACTTGATATGGAGTAAGGAATTAAAAAAATTCTCATCTTTTACATCAAATTTTTATAGATTATATTTAGTATTTAGAGTGAACGTTTTTCATCTATAAAAATTAAATTACAAATGGAAGGATTACTTGCATTCCACAATTCATATTGAATTTACCTTAAGAATGGGAAAAATAAAACATGATTTATAGTATAATAAGAAGTACTAATGGATTTGTTCTAAAAAAATTTGCAATAAAGTATTCATAAATAATAGATAGATAAATTTATTAGTGTGTTTTGTACCTCCTTTTGGGTGCATCATTTTGTTATAGAGTTCTTGGTGATAAAGTATTCAAAGATCATAGATCGATAATCATAGTTTTTTTTGTCTGAAAACCCAACGAACACTACTTGTGAAGGTTTAAAAGATAATACTCTAATGAATAATTTAAATTTAGGCTTATATTATTTACTATATTAAAAAGGTTCACAAAATCTAGTATAAGTAAACTTAATATCCAAAAGACCCTTCAAAAGTCATTTCTTGGAATTTTTTACCAAGGTATGAACATTTCAGTTTCCTAATTTTTTATTCTATTTCCAATATGTATGTTAATTTCACTAATGAAAGGAAAGTTCTGACAAGCAAGATCCTCTAGGTTAATTTTGTAAACATTATCATACCTATCGGAAAATAAAATAAAAACTTCATCGATACCAATGATAGCATATCAATAATTCTAAAAGTTCATGGATTTACCTTCATTGCATAATTGGATTTTTTAAATAGATTTTTCTTAAGTCTTAGAATATAAAGAAAATTAAAAATCAACATCTCATCATCAAAGGATATGTTACATATACCAAAAATTTAATTCTATGAATTTTCTCAAAAATTAATATCTCTGCCCTTAACATTTTATAAGTTAAAAAATGTAGACTTCTACCCCTTTATATACAGAGAATAATATATTTCCATATACCATGTCATATCAAAAGAGGTATCATGGGTCACACACACACACAAGATGTATTTTAATATAGTTTTATAAAATTTCCATAACATGGTAATGAACTTAATCTTTGATATCAATTGAAAATTGGACCATTAATGGCCTTTGTAATCCCCTTGAGGGAGAAGCATGAATGATTTTTTATAATAGCCCAATCGTGTGACATAAGTCAAGATGGACATATGTCCTGACCTGATATTGTTGTTGTGGTATAATGGCATGATGGCCTGACCTGGCTAATGATGGACTTGGGACCCATTCCTAGACTTATGTTGGACTTGTTTATTTCTCTGAAATTCAAGGAAACTAGAGAAAACATATCCTTTAGAATTGAAAAAAATATGGTAGGGTCAGGGTTTCTGGAAATGTGGTCATCACATGATGACTAGGAATATGATTTTTTACTTGTGAATTTACTTTTCTGCCATTTCATAAAATTTTAAATGTTCCACTTATTTTAAGCATGCATCTATGGTGTCTTTATGCGTTTATACGCACACCCTGCATAAGAATCTTAGTGTGTGTGAAGACTTTATTATCAGGGATCTAGTTAGGGGAAAGGTCCCTATAATAGGCAGCTGATCTAGATGAGTGGGGAAGATGGGAGGAGTTACAGTAGACTTTGGGTTTCTTATAACAACAACCTTTTTTATCTTCTTTCTTTGTTTTATTTAGTATTTAACTTATATTTTATTTTTTATATTTAATATTATATTGATAAATCATAGTTTTAAGTCATTTTCCTTCATTTTATGACCTCTTATTTTATTATCACTTCCTATAAATATGTGTTGGTTGGATATCTATATTGATAAAATAATATCCTCATATTCTGATTTAGGTCATACCTGTTAGTTGGATAAATCATACGCAGAGGGAGGCAAGCATGAGGTAATGATATTTTCCATCCCAAAACCAAAATATTAGAGTCGGGATATTATAAAAGGTTTTCAGATTCATTCATTTTCCTTGGGTATTATTTGGAAGTTTGATATAAAGGAGATAGGGAAGTTGGTACTTGGGTATGGGAGTTATGCATGTTCCTTGCTAAAACATGTGTCATGGACCTCTACGTTATCAGGGAAATTGGGATTTCTATTTTTGATTTTAGTATTATAGTTTCATGTTGATTTTGATTATTATGGTGCAGTTACAGCTTCTAGAATTTCACTGAGTTCATGTATCATTAGTAGGAATGTAGGGTTACATGTCATGCGCATATTTGTTTGTTGTTTATAGATGTTTAATTAATTATTCGATGGTTATAATCTATAATTTATTCCTCTTAGATATACTATTTCTGAAATTTAATTATTTTATCATGAGCATGTTATATGTTATTATATTTACTTATTTATAAATAAAGTAAAAAATCTAGAGATTTGGGCTTAGGAATAAGGTAATACAAGGGGTTATGTGTTATAGTCATATGTATCCTCTTATTATGTGTCTCTGTGAAGTGGTTATTATGTGTATTCCTATTGAACATTACAGTAATATTGTTACTTAATCTATTAATGTAATTTCTTTATGTTCTTTATAGAATTAAAAATTATGTACCCTCAAAAAATATTTGTGAAACCACTTAGGGAAGTCGGTCAAGATTATTCCATTATGGGAAATTCTCTTGAGACACATCCAAAAATGTAGGCAGATTCATCTGAGCATACTCTCATAGATTTTCTAGCAGTCAAGTTAGCATAACCAATTAAAAATATTATTTTGGACAAAACCTTTTCAAGGAAGAGGAACTCATAGGGGAGGGCAAAATATGGGTTATTTTTCTTCTGATTTCTAATTATAGCATCCCCCATAATTCTAAGCCACTAGAGGCCACTAAGATGTTGAGGACTAGATTGAGATCATCGAAGGTATTTTTGATCTGGAAAATACTCATGGAAAGCGATGAGTAAAATTGGGTGCATATATACTTAAATGATCCATTGGGATATGGTGGATCATGATGAACCAGATGATGAGGCATGAGGGTTTGACTTGAGAGGCCTTTAAAGATATCTATTTGGATGAGTTCTTCCGAAATACCCTAAATTTGGATAGGTTATTGGATTTCATGGAAATACCATACGGAATGGCTATGGTGATGTGGTATTCTTCTCATTTTATAGAGTGGTTTCATTTTTATCACATTTTGGTTGGGAATGAGGAACATAAAGACTATAATTTTATGATAGGATTAATACCAGAGTTATGGAACCATGTGCAAAATGTTAAACTGAACACATACTCAAAAATAATTTTCTAGTCCCTTATAATTGGGAAGTGTTTAGAGGAGGATAAATCAGCATCACTTCTTCCTATCTTTAGTGGACCAGCTGGTGGGTTCTTGAGTGGATATATTGGTGTCCCTACTGGAAACATCAATAGGATCCCTAAGGATATTCCCTAGGGTTATGATTATCCCAAAAATAAAATAAATATTTATTTATATCCCTCTATGGTATGAGGTATTCTCTAGTTATTTAACAATGGAAATGTTGGAAACTACCACAAATTTTTCTCGGATACTCAGAGGAAGTGTCATCAGTGAGGTAAGATGGGACATATTTAGCATTTATATTCAAGAGAATCGCTATCAAGTTTTTATAGGAATTCTAAGAATACACGAGTACTAATTTCATGATTAGGAGAACCTCATACATATAGTCTGGAATATATAGGATGGTCGGGCTGTGAAATACACTAAGGGTATGAGAAGTTGTTAAAGACTTTATGGGCCTCTATGAATTAGGTGAACCAAAGATCCTTTTTATAATGTCATAGGTATGATTTAAGAGGATTATACGGTATAGACAGGATTATAACTATTGATTAAAAGGTAACTTTCATAGTTTGAGGTACATTTTTTATTACCTCTAGGCTCTCTATTTCCTTTTTTGGTACAGGATATTCCAATTGTTTTATATCTTCTCAAGTAGGTGTTTAGTATTTATTTGCTAAAAATATTTTCCCGGAAGTAATTTCTCTTGATACTCCTATGAGAAAGAGTAAAAATCATACTAAGAGATTTCCATAATATCTTTTACTAGTTTAAGCCTATGGAAACCTATGGGATTTCTTGATTTTGGACAAGACTAGTTTTGATGTGATCATTGGTATAGATTGGTATAATCATTACCATGATCATATTTATTATTATCAATGATGGGTAAACTTTACCTTAATGAATGGAGTGAATAATTTCCTGACTAGATGATCTTATCTAGGAGAATTTATAGTGGGATAACACCTCAACCATATTAGGACCATTATAGATTATTTGGCAGGTATGGTTCTCACAATAGATCAAGCAATGTCCCCAACAACTTTTACTCTTATGTAAAGCCTTTGTTATGAAATTATTATAGAAGATTCATTTGAACTCCCACCTCAAAGATTAATCTAGTTCAATATTAAACTCATGTTAGGTGTGAACCCTATATTCATCCTTCTATAGCTAATGGAAAATGCTGAGATGAAGCAGTTAAAGGAGAAGCCTGAAGATCTTTAGGCATAGGGGTTTATTTGGTTGAGCACTTCCCCTTAGGATGCTCAAGTTCTATTTTCCAAGAATTTATATGGTATCATAAGTCTAATATTATAATAATGAGATATTAATTAGGTTACATTAATGAGCTGATATCTATTTCTTGGGGTCGATAATTTGTTTCACTGGTTGAGGGGATCCTAGTGGTTTTGAAAAATCAATTTGTGATTTGGTTATCACCAATATTAGGTCAGAGGGTAGGATATTCCATATATTAATTTCAATATAATCTGTGGTTTACAATATTACATTGTAATTTCATTTGGGTTGATGAATTGATAGGTAGTTTACATAGTCCTCATTACCAGAATTTTTCAATCGTTCTAGGATTCATTCGTCATGATGTTTGTTGAATACATCTTAGTATATTCACGGACCTTATAATTCTAAGCTGGAAACTTGGAGATAAATTTTAAGACTATTAGAGTTCATCTTCTATATGGAAATATTTCACAGTTTCACTTTTGGGTCTAATAGGTACAATTATTGGGAATGTTATTTTTAAGAAAGGTATTTAAATTAATCTAGATAAGGTGGAGGTAATAACAAAAGGGTTGCATCCTACGAATGTATTTAAGGTTCATAGTTTCCATGTATTGTTGAGGTATTAAAGGGATTTCATCCATGAAATATCCCATTTGGTCATACCTACGAATGAACTTACCAATAAGGGGGTAAATTTTTATTAGACCGACCTATGTGAGGAGGCCTTTCTAGAGAAAAAGGGAAGGTTGAAATCTACTCTTATTTTGACTCTACCCGAACCTAGGATTGGTTATGCAGTATACTATGATGAAAATAGAGTTTTTTTGGGGGTTTTATTGATATAAAATGATCATGTAGTTAATTATGGGACCCGTATGTCACACCCCATTATTTCTTAAAAGAAAGTGTAGACGACACGCAACACTGAGCTTAAACGAACCACGAAATATTCTTTTTTTTACTGTTATAAATAATTACTTAAATTGAACGGTATGAGTGAATATAAGTGAATTATAAAAAATATATAAAGTTCTTAATCAATAATAATTTATTGATAAATACTTATTAAATAATCAATAATTTTTTTAGTAAATTCGCTTTATGCTTCAAAAATAAATTTACATCAAAATTTATTTTTTGAGAGAATATTATAATTAATTATTTGTAATTATATAAATTTTAATTATTAAAAAGATAAAAATTTTAAAATAATCATGTCAAAATAATATTTTGATGATTTTTTTATAAATTTCAAAAAGTTTTATTTTTTAATGAATACTGATAAATACTAATTTTTATTGAAAATTATATTTTATTTTCACATATTTATAAAGTCACATTATATTTGGGATTGTTTTTAATATTTAATTAGTTCCTTTTGTTTAAAAATAATATAATAAATTTTTCTGGAATCTACATTATACTTGAATTTTCTGTTAAAATATTTATATAATTAAAAATGATTTTTTATGATAACCAATTTTCCATTGCGTTTTGTGAGTTTAATTTGAAATTAAATTATTCCACTTTTATGAAATTGAATTTGATAGAATGGATTAAATATGTGAAATAAGAATAATTATTATTTGGAAATAAGTGTAACTTAATTTTTGTTCATAATTAATAATAAAAACAGTAAAAATCAGTTCATGGGGTTTAAGTTAGAACAAATTTGTAGAGGGTTAAACTATTTTGATATAGGTTAAAATAGAATAAAACTTGTCTAAATTCTATTTTTTATCCCTATTTAGACCATATATCATATAATATTCTAAAATGGTCTATTTTGGATCTATTGTTCTTGAGTAACACCTTAATATATTTAAATATAATTTAAAAATCCGATTGCGTCCTCACTGCCACTTTTAAAAGGACACAACATGTCATATCCCTTAAACACATAAAGAGGTTTTTTTAGACAATAACTACCCAATTATCTCCTTAAAATATCTACCTAGGTTATATATATCTTATTTTGGGCCTAATACCATCTATATTGGGCTTAACGTGTAAGGAAATGAAGGTTGTATGAAGAAGAGGAACAAATTTAAACTGAATACTTTTATTTCTTTTCTTCTTATAACTCCTTAAATTATTATTAAAACACACCAAAAAAATAAAATAAGTATATTATATTTAATAATATGTTATTATATTAGTTTACTATCCTATATCTTTTTCCCATTCCTTCAAATGAAAAATGAAACCATTATTCGTGTGTACGGTGGATTGCCGCCTCATGAACCAATGTAATCGGTTTTCCATTACTACCTCTCATGGATGGTTATAAATATTGATTTAATATATATATATATATATTCCTAATTAATTAATTATCATTATTTATATATAATATTTCATCTATTCTCTTACCTATCTATTTATTGAAAAATGATAACATCGTTTGTGTGTATGAGTTGATTACCACCTCCAAGAAACGATGTGATTCATTTTTCATCATCAAAACAAATAGATGGTACGTATATTTTTATATAAAGAAATAATATGATATTTATGATATGATCATAATTTTGAAAATATAATATTATACATAACTTCTTTTCCTGAAGTTTATGGAAAAATTAAAACATTACAGAAGCGTATATATAGTTGAACATTTCAATGCTTGCAACATAATTCATTTTTCAAAACCGTAATTCAATACCAATTTTAAAATTATAATTAATATATAAAAATATATAATTATTTTATTATTATTTTATAAATTATATAATAACAACCTCTTTGACCATGTTTAATATATCAAATTCTTTTTTAAATTACGTACCAATCATTCTCAAAACAGTTGAAGTGGACTTAACCGATTAAGTAAGAAATTATATCATAAAAATAAATGAAATAAATGTTTTAAAAATAAGTTATAGTAGTAATAAAATTTAATTATAAAATAAAATAAGTTTTTATAATATTATTATAAAAGTGTTAATGGGAAAACATACCAATTATTGACTCGATGTGAGGAATTTCTTCTCAATTTCCCTTCATTGAGGCATGTTTTGATGTTATACCCCTAAATTTATTTATATGGTGTATATGTTGTCCTTTTAAATTTTTTATCATAAAAATTTCAATCTTCATGGTATTTAAATTTACATTTTAAATTATTTCATCTAGGTCGATTCGACATGAAAGTTACCAAGTGGTGAGGGTTTCTTAACTCAATCATCATTAATTGGATGATGTCACTTGTTCTTTGAATATATTATGCCAAAAATTTGTGTCAAATAAAAATTTATTGATTTATGATATATTTAAACTTTTTTTTATTTACATTTATTACACATCATCTCTACATTGATTAATTCTCAATTTAATGATATGATCTCTGTAAGGGTTATTCGTCACTAGTTTTTCTTCTTTTGGATGTAAGTTTATGTTAGGAACCTATTTTATTTTTCTAATATATATATAATTAACCTTTGACATGTTATATCATGAATCAAATCATATTCATGTTATTTAAATTATTATTTCATGGGTATTACGATTCAGAATTCACCAAAGTGGTAAGGGGTATATGTTTCAATCTCATATAAATCAAGTCTGTTTATGATTAAAATTTCCCAAGAATAAATTATATGATAATTATATAAAAAACCCCATTTACTTTTATTATCCTCTTGTTATTTCTTTAAATTTAAAATTTCCCAAGAATAAATTATATGTTATTTTCTCCTATTTCAATTCGAACCACTATTTTTTCATATCCAAGTTTTATAAAATGTTTTCAATATTGGTTTTGAATGTAAGTAAATTACTTTTTAAATTCATGTATACCCATGTTATATGTTTTCCATAAATAATTAAATATAATGTTCTTATCATTTTCTAAACAAGGTACTTTTTACCCGAATGTGTGAATAGAATATTTGTTTTAACAAATAGATCATGAATAAATTTTCCCACCATTTTGAACACTTGTAGACATGAATATTGCCTCAAAAATATACATGGTTCATTTTAAATAACACAATTTTCCTAAGATCCAATAAATTTTTAATTTTTAAAAGTAATTTTAAAAGTGGAAATAGTGTTTTCTTCAAAAATTATTTAATGACCTTCTAATGGTATCACTATTCATCAATAACATCAACACTTGATGTTACATATACCCCATTAAAAATATTTTGTAATGAAATAATCATTATTCGTTCTCTAGATTGATTGTAATTATTTTAAAAAAAAATTCGACAAACTTATTTCCTTTCCATGGGTAAATCAAGCCATGAAAGAGTAATCGTAATTGTTATGTGGAAAAAATAAATCATTCATGTGTTATTACTATGTTAGGGTTCTTAGAGATTGTTTAGGGTGAAGGTTGGGCATAATAGATCTCACGGTGATTGTATAGGCTTCTAATAAGAGAATATTGGAATTTTCTTTTAGATTATATTATTTGTAAGAGTGATTGTAAGAGTTATATAAAAATTATGTTCCAAGAAACTGAATAATTTTCTTTATACCTGCATAAACTACTAATGGATCCTTTTCTATAATATTTTCTTACTTGATTCATGATTTTTGTCCTATATGACTCTTTTATTATGTTAAATATGAATTTCATGTCCCATATTTTGTTGTCCATTTTTTGTTTGGTATGAATTCTATTATGTTATGCTTATTCATTTTGAATATGCCATCATACTGTTATTCTCATCTTAAACTCACTTATGACATTCAATTTTTTATTATTATGCTTATCATAACTAAGCATTTTAGATCACCATTTTAATATATCATTTTTACATAGTTGTCAATAAATTTTTTAATTATGTTATGCCTAAGAATCTTACTAGATGTGGATAAATAATTTAGCGATGATATAGATTTTTATGAACCATTTTTTTATGTATCCAAGTTTTAATGTAAGAGTTTTTACTATTTATGAAAAATTATATACCTAATATTTCCATGGGTAGAAAATTAATACAATATTTTAGTTTGGTGTTATATATTCTAAACGATTAAAATTGTTGCATGTTTATTGGTATCAAATCCAAAAATTTAAAGATTATGATTTAGAATAATATCAATTAGTGCAATTTTGTGGTTGTTATAGTTGTTAACTATGTAAAGGTTTATATAAATTTATAGATTATGATATTTTATATGAGGTTAAAAAAATCTTTATGGATACTATCATGGGTTTATAAGTTTAAGGATGATCATTATTTTAAATTCACTAACAAAACTTCTATGGTTTTAATTCAAAGTATTCTAAAGTGATAATAATATCTTGGGATATCTTTTATTAGGTTCACTTATATATAAACCCTTTCTTTAACATCAAGTATTATTTCAGGAGAATACTATTACATTTTTTGGTAGGTAAGTTGAAATGTATGATATAAACTTTATGGTTAAAACCATATTTAATTTTTAGGTTATTGAGTTTATTTCCGATATGTGATTATTTATTTATGGAATGATCTATGTTGAAAATTTGGGATTATTGTGGAAATTTTGAAGTTAAATGTACTAAATATTCATATAAAGGTTTATACAATTTTGGATATTTTCTTACCCTATAATAAACATTTTAGTTTTAGTTAATATCCAAAGACATAAAGAATATCTTCTTATACTTTTATGGATTATGCGATCTGTTAGAGGTAAATTTTAGTGTGTTGGACATGAAAAATCACCTTGAATACTCATATCTTAGAGAAAACGATGACATTGTGGTGGAAATTGATTGAAGGATGAAGTTATACATTTAAAATAAGAATATCTCCTTATGTTTTTATAATTTAGGGTAAGATAGTTCCTAAAATCTTGGAAATGGATATTGGAAAAAAAATAATCCTTTTACCTTCACTTATAATTAATCTATTGTATTTTTCACACATCATGGATTTATTTTCCCATGGTCGTTGATAATCTTAGAATCAATTAATTTCTATTAATCAATATTCTAAGTCACTCTCCATCATTATTTGTAAATTAATTTTTTTAAATCACATCAAAATTTCACTTCCAACTGATGTTCTTCTATTTTTGAACATGGTTATGTGTTATTACAGACGGCTATCGTATTTCCAAATCCCTCTTTCAAAAAAGAAGTTATATTAACCCATTTTTTTATGTTTATTTTCAAAAAAGAAATTTCAAAATGTTAAACCCTTCATTACAAAGATCAAGATAAAATTTTGAGGTTATTGAATATTAAATGGGGAGAATGTACCACCGAGATATTTTTTAAAAGATGATTATGTTTGATTGCATATACAATATTCAACACCAAGCTTAATTGAAATAAAAAATATTATTATTTTATGATTGTTATAACACGGTCACTGAATTAATGGGTATTAATAGAATCAAAAAATTAAAAAATATATTTATCCAAATTAGTAAACATTTATTGAAACAATACTTAATAAATAATCCCTCAATGTCTTAGTGAAGTCATTTTATGCCTCAAAAATAAGTTTTTTATTCAAAAACAATTTTTATTGTTTATTTGAGTGGGTGTTATAATTAATTTATGAAATTTTAAAAAAAATTAATAAAAAGAATAGATTTTTTAAAAATATCATTTCAAAATTATATTAGTAATTTTTGATAAATTATTAAAAAGATTTATTTTTTAATGAATAGTAAAAACACTTATTTTTATTGTAAACTATTTTTTATTTTCATGTATTTAAAAAGTCTCATTATATTTTGGATGAGTGTGAAATTATAATTATATAATTCCTATAATACATAATCCAATAAATTTTATTATATTCCACATTATTATTTATTTTGATATAAAAACATTTTTAATCCTAAAATCTTTTTTTTCTAAAAAATAGTTTTTCATCAGGCTTTGAAATTTTAATTTTAAATTAAATACTAAAATTATAACAATTTAATTTAATAAAATGTATTAAATATTTATAATTATTATTATTAATATTAGTTAATAATTTAAACCTAATTTTTTCATAATGAATATTAAAAATTGTAAAATTTGTTTCCCTAATTATGGTTAAAACAGATTTCTTGAGGGGTTAAACTAAAGTGATAAGGGTTAAAATGACCCAAAACTATATAAATTATATTTTATATCTATATTTATACCATATATAATCTTATTTTCAAAAATGGCCCTTTTTAGACATTTTTATTTATTAAGATATTAATATATTTTAATCTTTTAAAAAATTTCAAGTTTTTCATCTCCCCCATTTATAAAAGGAAGCTCACTCTCCCCTTCTATAAAAGAATAAATAACCTTTTAGTTTAACCAAGACATACCCAAATACATTAATAGCATTCCTTCCCAAACTTTAAATTTGTTAATTTGGGAAAATAACAACCTTAGAGGGATTACGCTTTAAAGAAAAAGTGGTTTTCCGAAGAAGACGTATATTTACACAGAATGAATGGAATCGCGTACATTGAAGTTGGGTCAAATATATTTATTATTTTGACTTTGAGCATGACTATACACCTAGAAGGGGAAATGTTGTAGTAGATGTGTTGAGTCAGAAAACTCAGGAACATGCCATAAAAGAAGTCGGTGAGGAATAGAAACTGATGGTCCTCTTTTCTAATATGCATTTGGAGTTTCATTAGATTCATGATCATTATTATATCGCATCCTTGAAATTTTTCTATTCTCTATTTTATAGGGTGAAAATAAGGTCATATTCAGATCCTGAAGGCTTGGTTCCACAAGAGATTATTACTGGGGGGAAACCACATTTGGATTGGTCAAAATATATAAGTGAAAACTTCTCTATATTTGGGTGTATCATGGTTCCTATAGATATGAGAGGCGAATGATGTGAGAGTTCCATGCTTCTCTAAGGGTATTTCATCCATGAATCTCAAATATTTATCGAGATAAGTTACACCTGTATTGGTAGACTGGGAAAAAATGTTCGGTAGTAGGTTTTATCACTAGGTGTTCCACCTATTAGCAGGTGAATGTGGAGCACCAGTGACATTATTTATTTCTAAATATTCTTCCAGTCCTGGAATATAAATTGGAAGATATTACTATGGATTTTTTTAGTTGGATTACTGAGGTATCCTTGTGGTAGTGATGTCTCTTGTGTATTCATTGACAGATTGATGAAAGTAATCCAATTCCTATGAAGGAGACTTTCTTTGTGGATGAGATTGAAATAATGTACATATATGAGATCATACGGCTACACAAGGTCCCTGGTACTACCATTTCAGATAAGGATGGTCATTCACAACATGGTTCTAGAAAGGGTTACAAAGATATATAGGAACATAGGTACTATTGAGCACATCTTTTCACCCTCAAACTGATGGCCAGTTAGAGAAAAAGATACGGGTTTTAGAAGAAATTCTTTTATCATGCATCCCTGAATTCAAAAGTTCTTGAAATTATAATATCTCTCTCTCTCCCTCTCTGATTTCACCTAAAATAATAGATATCATACGACAATTCATATAGACACTTTCAAGCCCCTTTAAGTTAAACCATTTTGTTCACCCCTATTCTGGTTAATGGCACGTGAGACAGTGTTATTGGGTCATCATCTCATTCAAGAGTATTTAGAGTAGGTTTAGGTAATCATGAAGTGTATTTATACTATTTAGCCTTGTGAGAAATCATATGTCGGTCAATATCAAAGACCTATAGAGTTCTAGATCGGGGATCGTATTTTCCTATGGGTATTACCAAAGCATGGGCATTTAAGGATACAGAGGCAGGGGAAACTACCATGGTTCTTTCTCAAGAAGTTTGAGATTCTGAATAGTGTTTGGATGATACGCTATTGGTTTCTACTACCTCATAGGTAATTTTCCATTCATGGCGTCTCCCTTGTATCACAGCTTCACCGTTATCATGTTAACAAGTATCATACTTTTGATACTTAGGATGCAAACTAGATGTTGATTCTTATATTGATGATTATCATATACACATCATTTATCAGAGCATAAAGTCTCTTGAAGTCCAGTATGTACCAATAGTGTGGGTACCACTAAAGAAAATCAATCCCATAACAGCACTGACTATACTCTATATTTTAAATAATATATAATTGTTGATAAAAATGAATAAATTTATTATACTCTATATAAATTATAAATACTAAGAAATAGTACTTATTAAATATATAGATATATGAAAAATAAAAATTAAACAAATAAGTATTACAAATATGTAAATTGGGAAAATTATTAAACATTTTATTAATTATATAATTATTCATAATATTAATAAATGGTATATATTAAATACATATATATATGTGAATGTATATAAACATTATTTATATATTAAAAAATATTTTTTCACTTTACAATAAATAGTCATATATTTTGTTAATAATGGTTTATAAGTAAAAATTAATATGAATAAAAAAATACTGACTAATTGCATAGAGTAATGCACATATAATGGAATGTCATTTGATTTTTCTATTTAACATTGATAAAATGTGTGTTATATTGATTTCACATAAACATAATCGATGAAATTTTATATACAATGCACACACAAAAAACTTATCCATTTTTTCAATATTGTTAAAGTGTTCTTGTTTTTAATTAATTCAATTTCACTCATTTTTAACATGCATGCACTTGAAATAAGATATTCATTAATAATGTTAAAAAATTATTTGTAAAAAAATATTTATAAATAAATATATTTATAAATTTATATTTATTATATTTATATAATTGTATATTTATAATTATAATTAAATAAATATTTTTTAAAATTATATATATAATTATAAAAAAATATTTATATATTTAAATTATTATTAAATTTATAATAAATTTACTTAAATAATTAATATATTTAATTTATTTATATTTATATATATTTATTATATATATATATATAATTATATATATATATAATGATATAAATGTTGTTTTTTAAAAATATTTATATAATTATTAATAAATAATTATATATTTAAATTGTTATAAAATTATAATAAATCAATTTAAATGATTAATATATTTACTATATTTATTTTTATAGACATTTATTATGTATATCTATATTTACAAAAAAAAATTATTCATAATTATAATTATAAATCCTTTATCATCTCTTAAGTAATAAGCGCTAATAAAATGCATCTTTATCAGCGCTTTTTAGTGCTGATAATGATGTGTCATTATTAACACTAAAAAAGCACTGATAAAATAAATACTTATTAGCACTAAAACTTTAGCACTCATAAAGATACATTTTATCAATGCTTTTTTAGTACTAATAAACACCTAACTTTATCACCTCTAAAAACTGGTGATAGATATGGCTTTTATCCATGCTGTTATTTAAATGCTGATTAAAGGAAACTTTATCATAAATTTCTTAGAAGTGCAGATAAGAGTATCTTGATCAATTTAAAAAAACATAACCAGTTGTGAACCTATCACGATATGAGAATATTTCTGTAGAAGCAACCCACTATCAGTGCCCATCCTCGGTGAATCGAAGATCGAATCACACAAACCCACATGACTGCCTCTAGTAGCTCAAACATTGTTCAGGAACTGGTGTTCACTTTTATTTAAGGTTTTTAAAGAAAAAATCAGGATCTAGATCTGAGGGTCTTGTATTTTCTTAAGCCAAGTGAGGTAAGCTGTTTTTTTACCTTGTAGGTTCTGATTTTCTTTCAATACTTGTCATTTTATTATTTATTTATTTTTTAAAGATGTCATTACTTATTTGTGGTTTGGTCATTGTATATTGTTTTTCTTTTTGAATATAGACAAAACACTTTGTTTATGATCCATTTTTTTCTTGACTACAAATTCATATACCCTATTTCGGTCTTTTAAAATTTTTGTTCTGAATTAATTTTCTTTGTCGTCTAAATTTTTACTTTAGCTTGCATCACAAGGTTAATTTTTTTGTTGTTATTGAAATCTTAGAGAATATTTTTTGGTCAAAAGACAAAATAATTAAATAAATATTTATTCAACTGTATAAATAGTGGTGGTTTTGAATATACAAATCTTAATTGAATGAGTAAATTTATTAAGGAAAACAATTCTCGATCTCATGATGTTGCAAAGCAGCAACAGAAGCTGATTTTATGAAATTCGTAAAAGGGTATTTAATTATTTAAATTATATTTTAGTATTTTAGGGTAAGGTTTTATTCTTAAAATTTTATTTTATCAAAAAATTTTGGTGTTATTTTAAGATAAGTCTTAGTAAGGGTTATACCATATTTATTTATTTTCAATGGCTCTCTATTTTCAAAATTATTATGGGGTTGTATTTATTTTTCTATGTTGTGATATTTATCTATAAGGGTTCCATATATTTTTTATTAATTTAAGTTTATTTTATAAATATATATTACCATATATATATATAAGTAAGTATATATATCTATATCTATTTATATGTTTTTTAGAACATATAACTTAAGGGTGATTTTAAAATTATTTTTTCCCAAATTATGGTTCTAGATTTCAAAATTAGCAGGGGATTATATTTATTTTCATTAAAAATTATGTTTTAATGTGAATTTGTTTTCCAATTATGTGTATTATAGATTCCATGTTATATATATATATATATGTCAAAATGTGTATGGGATAGATGTTGCAGGGGTTGGTGTGTTTTTTTTCCTTGTTTGTAATATATCTTGTGGATGTGTATTACTGCTTTATTATAACTTATTT
Organism: Viscum album; assembly: GCA_963277665.1. NCBI lineage: Eukaryota > Viridiplantae > Streptophyta > Magnoliopsida > Santalales > Viscaceae > Viscum > Viscum album. Next base: position 104,987,661 of record OY728156.1, read on the forward strand.
ATGGACCTCCCTATAATCTGATGGATGGGTCAATGTGTATTATATGTCCTCCCTGTAATCCTTCATATGGGTATATGTGATGTTTAGACCTCCCAGTAATCATTGGGATGGGTCGTTTTGGTGATATGACATCCCAATATTCTTGATATGTTCTTAAATATTTGATATACCATTAATTTTAAATGTAATAAATCCTTAGATTGCTACATCACTTGTTCTGAAAAATAGATTATAGGTCTTAAAATTCAATATATTATAAATTATTATTAGGTATTCATCATTTAAGTTCTACATGTATTGGTTCCACCCCTAGGAATCTCTAATCACTATCAATGTATATGAAATAACTCTGTTTATTAAATTTTTTGGTCAATATATATTTATATCTTCTAGTCGACTGAATGATATTTTATTTTTATTATTTATCATATTTGGGTTTCTTATTACTCCTCAATTTCCTATATTATATTTTCATTTAGTTAGGGTATTTAATAAAGACTTGATGTGTGTAAAAACAATAGTTATTATTGAAATTAGTTGCTTGAGACTCATACCACATCTCTTTTATAGAAAACTCTCATCCTCATCAACTTCATCCACCAAAAATTCATTATTGAAATTAGTTACTTGAAAAACATCCCTCATCTCTTTAATGTAGCTTGTACTACTTTGATCATTAGTCATCCCATGGATGACTACTTCTTAGCGTATTTCATGAAACATACGTTCATGTCCAAAAGAGATGAAGGATGTGTCAATCAACGAAATGAAATGATAAATTTCTAGGAGAAACGTTGATGAGTATGAGTTATATAAAACTTAAACATTTGTATGAATTCATAGGATAACACCTACCATAGTGGAATAATTATTTTCTAAAATTCAGTTACCCATTTTCTTCAACAAACTGAAATTATTTGAAATAATAAAATGTTGAGTTTCCCTTATTATAATTTTCTACAAATTTTACCTCTGATAATGAATATATTACGTGTATTTATTTATTTATTTACTGTAAAAAAATGTCATATTACATAGACCTAATAGGATGGATATAAATTTTAAAATGGATTTACGCTAATCATTTCACAAAATAGTACTAATATGGAGTTAAATATTTTTCCAAGTTTATAAGAGATCATGCATACAACCCTTCTCAAATCCTTTGTTGATGTTTATATTTCAGTTATTCATGAAAAATTAGTCTGGAAAAGTTAAAAAATATTAGATTTTTCATAAAATTGAATATATCTATAAATTTTGGACTTAACATGGAGAAAAATAAATATGGAAACATATTTGGATGATATTATGGTTTTTGGATCATTTGATATGAATACCTACATAAATGATGATGGAGATCGCATGGAAGAAATGACAATATAAATTGAAGATGACCTTCTTGATTGTCTAATGTTTTTTGGGGAGTTAAATAGTTGGTCCAAAAAACCATTGTATACCAGTTTTACTAAATATACAACATTTTCATATGTATTGAAGTTATATAATTTGAAATATGAGAGCGGATAGAGGGACACTAGCTTTACAGAGCTACTTGGTCTCTTAAATGATATGCTACATGAAGAAAATGAACTACCATTCCAATCATATGACAATAAATTGATGTTACGTTCAATGGACATGATTTTTTAAAAAAAATCTTGTTAAAATTATTGTATATTATTTCTCAAGGACCATAAATCAGCCATAAAATTCCCTAAGTATGGTGCAGATCAAAACAAGAAAAATGAATCAAATCCTTCGAAATTTTTATTTTACTTTTCTACCATTCCATAGTTTAGAAGACTATTTGGTTGTTTGGAGACCATGAGACAATTGACATGGAAGATGAAATAATTAAATATGGGAACATACTCCATCGAGTACATTCACCTCAGTCGAAGAAAATTGATTATGAGTATCTTGAATTTGGAAGTGAGTTGAGAAAATTTCCTCTTGCATTATCTAAATATGGAATGAAATTTTTTGGTATATATATTAGTATTCATAGTACATAGACCCTCATGTTAGTGAGTAATAAATTTCCTCCATGCTTATCTATGAAGTGAAAATAAATTATGTTGTCTCGACTTATATCTAGACCCAAAAAACTTGGTAATGATATTGATGTCTATTACGATCCATTGATATAAGATATGAAATTGATGTGGGATACAAGTGTTGCAATTTATGATGACAAATTCACATTGAGGGACATGTTGTATGGAATTAAAAATGTCTTCCCCTCTTATGGAAATTTATCATGCTAGAGAATTAAAGGAATGTTGTGGTGTCCCATTTTCGAAAAACACATATACTCAGTTTGGTTGAAAAATTATTCAAAGAATCTGTTTCTAGGACATCAAAAGTTTTTACCTCGATGATATAAATACTGATCCAGAATGATAACATTCGATGGGAATATTTAAAAAGGTATAACACCATCTCGAGTAACAAGAAATAAACTTTATAATAAAGTAAAATATGTTAAAACTATTTTCAGTAAACCATTTTTGAAAAACCATACAAAATCATGTTGGAATAAGATATCATTTTTCATTGAATTATCATATTAGAATTGTTTGTATCTCAGACATTTTCATGATGTCATGCATGTATAAAAAAATTATTTGATAGTGATATTAGCAGGATACTAAATGCTCCTCCAAAAATGAAATATGAAATCAAGGCTAGATTATACTTGATTTAAATGGGGATAAGGGAATACATGGCACCGATCATGGGTAAAAGGAATAATTTTCCTCCACAAGCAGATTAAACACTATCCAAATAAAAAATAATAATTTTTACTTCTCCTTAATAGTGTAAAAGTTCAATAGGGACATTCATAAAATATCAAAAATGTCATGTCAAAGACTAATTTTAAGTTAGAAGGAGTATAATCACATGTCTATCATGTTTTGATGCACGATTTAGTGTTCATTGCTTTCTATCGTATTCTTCCTTAAAATTTACAACATACATAGACTAGACTCTGCTACTTTTTTGTAGCCTTATGTAGTAAAGATATAGACCTGGTGAATTTTCCCATTGTGAATATTGATATTGAAGTCATATTATGTGAATTAAAAAGGTACTCCCCACTATAATTATTTGATATAATGGTCCACTTGATGGTTAACTTGGTTATAGAGGTTAAACAATGTGGCTCTATCCATTACATATTGATGTACCCCATTGAATGGTATATTAAGATTTCATAAGGTTATTTCATGAATCAAAATCGGACAGAAGTTTATATTGCATAATGATATATTATTGAAGAATATATTAAATTATGAATTAATTACATATCAAATGTTCAAAGCATCAGTCTCCCAAAGTCTCATCACAGTGAATGCCTTATTAGAGAAGGAATTTACGGAAAAGATTTTGTTACAATTACATTTTACATAATAGTAAAGATTTTTATCTATAAATTGAATCCCAAAAATAAATTATTATAGATTTGAATCCATCAAGGGATGAAGGATGGATATCAAATAAACATAATCAATAGTTTATAGGATCGTTCCAATATCAAATTTATAAAGATTTATCTAAAAATATGAATTCAATTTCTGAAAGACTTTAATGTCTAGACATGGGACTAAATGAAAATGTAATATCTTACACATGTATTTTAGTTAATGGTTATACATTATATAGAAAAGAATATGATGACTTCTGTGAAGTGAAAAATAGGGGTGTTATGCTTGTGGCAGAAGCGATGTGTATATCTGGTTCTATGGATAAAAAACCAATTTATGTGAATATGTCATATTTTGGCATTATTGAATATATATACCAGTTAGATTATAAAACATTTTGATTTCCAAATTTTCCTCGAAAATGGTTGAAAGTATCAGTGTAGTGAAAGTTAATGAAATGAGCTTCATGAAGGTGAATTTCATTATAGAAGGAGAAAAAAGACGAGTCGTACATAATAGAATCACAAGTAGTTAAAGTATTTTATGTCTCTTAACCAACAAACAATAATTGGTAGATTGCCTTACTAGAGACTAAAAAAAATTCAGCTCACATGAAAATTCAATCGAGGATGACCCTCTCTTCATGAGATAACAATCACTTGATACTGGTCCCAATGTAGATAATGTATTGTATGTTTTAGGGGACCATAAAAGGGTTATTTTGATTTTTTATAGAGGAAGCAAATCGCAAAAACCTTTAAAATTTTAATTAGAGTTCAATGAGAAGATAATTTCTTTTTAATATACTATGTTTTTTCTCAAAATATTATAGGTTCTCTAGTTTATTAACGTATCTAAATTAAATGTTTGACTACTCATTTAGACAATGTTTTCTGCACATGATGATGTTACCAATCCCTCATAATAAAAAACTATAATGAAGAAAAAACATTGGAAATATTTAAAGATAATCTTATAATGTACTTTATCTATTTTAAAGAAAAATTATTTAATGGAGAGTTGATTTATTTTTTATTATTCCTAACCGAGTTCAATTGTTTAAGAATATTTCAATCCATATATCATACCTATGTAGGTAGAGCAATGATGCTAGTGGAATATTTTGTTTGAGTTGGTGTGTTCATCCTATATTTCATGCCTTTCTATACCAAAATATCCATAGAATTATCCTCCCTTAAAACAATTTCATACCTACGGTGTTGCATTTTTTCACATTCCTTCAAGTTCCCCTACTACCTTTGTAATAAGAGAAATAACGCTACCTCTGCTCAATCACATAGGTAATATTGATGTTTTCACAGTACATAATTGTCCATAGAATTAATGTATTTTTTAATATTTATTTTTAATTTATTTCTTTTTAGTATTTCTCACATAATAATTGTTCTCTTATACAGGTGGATTATTTTTTTCGAGTTGGGGTTATTTTTCTATCCTCCATTCATTTTTACAACAAAACATCTACAAACTTATTCTCTATCAAAATATATTCACCACTGATGTGTTTCATTTATCTATATCCTTCTTTCATGCCCTTTTACAGAAAAACATCCACGGACTTCTTCTCCCTCAAAACCATTCACCCCTATAGTGTTGACATTTATCACGTTCCCTCAAGTTCCCTCCACTGCTCAATAATAGAGGTAATCATGATGTTTCCATAGTGAAATCATTGTTCATAGAGTTAAATTATTATTTCATATTTATGTTTAATTTATTTATTTTTTAGTATTACTCGTATAATAATTATTTTCTCATACAGTTGGATTCTTTTTTTAATTTGAGTTGGTTTGTTTGAAGCTTCTCATGTAGTGACTGAAGTTCAATAAAGAAGTCAATTGATATTGTGGTAACATTTATAGTTAGGATTTTTCTGAGACTATGGTACGTATATGAATCAACCACACATCAATATGAAACATGGTGGGACCAGTATAACTCCAAGTACTTTTTTCTATATAAAATTGGTATAAATTTTAGTAAAATAGACAACTAACAAACTCAAAACTGAGGAAACAAATTCATATTGTTTTGATACCTTTAGAAAATGATCCATAAAAATTTTTTGACATGTATGAATCATTCAAAATTCAATATAATACATGATATTCACGATATGTCTCAATGTATCTATTATGAGTTTAAAATATATATTTCACCTTAAAAATATTCACTCAATGAAAACTGAGTAAATAGGCTCAAATTTTCTGGATAATTTTAGGAATTGATTCATAAATAATTTGAGACATGTTGGAATCAGTCTCGTATAAAATTGATACACGATGTGATCTATATGAGTCAAAGTGTATGTTTTAAGTTTAAAATTAAACTTTAGTAAAAAATAAAAGTGATATACTCAAAACTGAGCAAACACATTCATATTATTCTGATAATTTAGGATAACAATCCATAAGTCATTTGTAACATGAAGGAATTAGTTGGACCTCAATCCAATTAATAGGTGACTGGTATGAATCTAAGTGTGTATTTATTTAAAATTAACATTAATTTTAGTAAAAGGGACAATTGGACTACTCAAAACCAAAAAATAAACACATTCATATTGTTCGGATACTTTAGAAAAATGGTCCATAATTCATTTGAGATATGTAGGAATCAGTCGCACCTCAATCCATTTCACGGTGTGACTGGTACAACTCCATATACATCTTTTTATTTTAAATTGACATCAATTTTAGTAAAAAGTATAAATGACCTACTCAAACCAGATAAAATTCATTCAAATTGTTTAAATACTTCAGAAAAAAACTATAAGTCATTTTTTATGCGGATTAATAAGCCTCACCTCAATCCAATACATGATTTTCCTAGTATGAATCAGTGTGTTCGTTATCAGTTTAAAATTGAAATTTTAGCTAAAAAAGTTTCACTGAATGAAAACTGAAAAAACACACTCATATTTTTTTCATAATTTATGAAATCGATTCATATGTCATTTTTTTGGGAAAGAATTGGTCTCGTGTCAAACTGATATATGATGTCATTGTTATGAGTCAAAGTATGTGTTTCAATATTAAAATTACATTTTTGAGAAAAAATATAATTAATGTACTAAAAATAGAGGACAAATATTCATATTGTTTATAAAATTTAGTAAAATGATACATTGGTTATTTGGAATGTGTATGAATAATCCTCACCTCAATCTCATGCATGGTGTGACTGGTATGACTCCATGTGCCTCTTTTTATTTAAATTTGACATCAATTTTATTAAAATGGACCGAAGACCAAATAAATACTGAAAAAATGCATTCAACTTGTTTTGATACTTCATGGAAATGATATAAGTCATTTTCGAGGTGTAGGGATCAGTCACACCTCAGGTTGATACATGATGATCTCAGTATGACTAAAAGTCTCCATTTTCAGTTTAAAATCAACATTTCAGTAAAAACAAAGTGTCACTCACTGAAAATAGATCATACACAATCATGTTTTATTGAAAATTTATGAAAAATATTAATAATTATTTTTTAACCTTCTGGAATTGGTTTCATATCAAACCTATACACGATGTGATCATAATGTCTCAAAGTGCATGTTTCAGTTAAAAATAACATTTTAGTAAAAAAACACAATCGGCGCGCTCAAAACCAAGAAAACCCACTTGGATTATTCTACTACTTTAGGAATAAAATCCATATATCTTCTAAGAAATGTAGGAATCAGCTGCTACTCAATATAACCCACAGTGTGACGGGTATGATTCAAAGTGTGTATTTATATTTAAAACTAATATCAATTTTTGTAAAATGGGCAAGTGAACTAATCAAAACTAATAAAACACATTCATATTATTTTAATACTTTAGAAAAATGATCCATAAGTCATTTATGATATATAGGAATAATCCTCACCTCAATCCAATACACGATGTTTCCAATATGACTCAATGTGTCTGTTATTAGTTGAAAATTAAAATTTTAGTTCAAAAAGTGTCACTCACTAGAAGCCTATCAAATTCACTTGTATTTTCTTGATAATTTAGTACAATGATTCATACGTGATTTTTGACGTATAGGAATTGGTTTCACATAAAACCGATATATGATGTTTTCAGAGTTATTCAAAAATGTGTGTTTCTAGTTTAAAATGACATTTTAGTAAAAAATGAAAACTAACAAACTCAAAACCGATCAAACACATTCAAATTGTTTTGATAATTTTGTAAAATAATCCACAAGTTATTTGAGTCTGGTTGGAATCAGCCGCACCTAAATCTGATTCATGGTGTGATAGGTATGACTCAAAGTGCGCCTTTTTATTTAAAATTGACATCAATTTTAGTAAAATAAGTAGTTTCAATTAATTTATTTCTTTATATACTTACTAGAATAAGAATTTTTTTCTTATACAACTTTATTATTTTTCTCTAAAAGGGGTGGTTTGTTTAGAAATAGCATGATTCACGGTCATGATTAAAAAAAAGAAACATTGATGTTTTTAATGTATTTAGTAATTTTTATTTATGTAATTGCATAAACCAATGTTTGAAATGTCTATAATATAGTCTCTCTTTTGTATTTGTGTTGAAAACTTCATTTTATTTAAATTCTGTGTTAGGACATGTTTTTGTTGATATTTGGTGTGTTTTTTGTGCTAGGGTGTACTATTATAGCACATTACACTGGTGCTATAGTGTATTATTTCTGGAAAATATAGTATGACCTTTTATTAGTGTTTTAAAATTTTTGTTAAACAATCATGGATTTTAATATCATTCAGGTAGTCAATACTTTTTTAGAGCAGATAAAGGCCATTTCTAGTGCTGTTAAAGGCCTTTTTTGAAGTAGTATGCTATGGAATCATGACTGTGTAGAGGACAAGACATGGGAGAGGGAGGCCAACGTACGTGCCCAGTTTTTGATATCGTACTCTGTTTCAATTCCATTCGAAATTAAACTCAGGGATAAGTTTCTTTTAGTTGTAGAAGACTATATAAACCTAGTTTTTCATTTAGGTATGAATCCTTTTAAATTGAATATAATTATTTATTATAGACCTAATATAGATTTATAATGAGTTCATAAAGGTTTTGGGGGTTTTCAAGGCTTGTTCAATGCTTGAAAACCTGGATGGTGGAGAAATCACTGGGCTGCATGGTAAGTAGAAACTGTGTGACCTAGCTTACATAGTCTCTCCTAATCATGTGAGCCTAGTAAAAGGGCCATGTAGGGTGCATGGCTTGCCCAAAATGTGCACACAAGATCACTTTACCATGAGTGTATCTCCAAAAAATGTAGCAGTTCCATGTGCTCGGTTTGTGTATGGTTGGTCAAACCATGTGCTGGAAACCATGTGGTGTCCCTAATTAAGTAGTGGCAGCGGCATGGTTAGTGCACAGTTTGGATAACCATGTCGAAAAACCATGACAACGAGATATTTTTGGTAAATTTACTATTTTCCCTTAATTCTATTTAAGTCTTACCGCTCTATTCATTTATCCTATTTCCAGTGCAGTAGGCTCCCCTTTCTAATGTTGGAACTCCCAAGTGCCCTCATCCATATTTTATTATCTCATTTTTCATATTGAGTCATTATTTTTTTATCTTCTCCTCAATAAAGTTATTTTGATAGAGGGGAATATTCCCAATTTTTAGGGCATTGATCCATTATTTAGAATTAATTTTATCCAGGATAATACTGGATGAGTATAGTGCTATAAGACCAAGGTAGGTCATCTTTACTCATCCCTAAAGTGTCACCATTTTATAATCTGTCACTATTTTGTGCTCACTTATTTCATCATGATTTTCTTAATAAAATAATATTTCATTCTTGTAATCATCATGATTGTATTATAAAGTAAATTTTATATGTTTCCTTAACAATTGGAGGTTATTTCCTCAATGGGGACCACCCAAGTAGGGTGTTTTTCATTTTTATGCCTGTTATGGACTTTTTATGAATATACGCACTACTGTTCGGGTGTTTTTTAAATTTACCTTATAAATGTAAGTGTTATAATTAAATTAATTAATTTTTAATTTCTATTACATAATAGTGCCACTTTACCCTTATAATGTAAGTGTTTAAATCAACTAAATGAATCTTTAATTAGAAAATAGAAAGTATACTTATGGATATCACTTTTCTTAGTAAATATAATTGAATAGTAATTGGATTTTTTTTCATATATCATATTCTCATGGTTTTGAAATGTAAAGGAAAGGACCTCATAATTAAATATTAAATGAAATAAATAGTTGCATGACCTTTAGACTTATCACACTAATGAAAGGTATGGAATGAACTTATTAAATTATTAAAATATATGATTATTACATGCCCTAAATGAAATAATAAATTAAGTATAATGTGATATTGAATATGGACCTGTTCATCTTCATAGGAATGGTCATACTTGTGCCAGCCTTAGGTTCTTGAGAGAATTGATTTAGAACTCATAGGATGTCATTATGATTCAAGGATGTTGGTTTATATAGGAGATACCCACCATGAAACCTTTACCTTATCTACTACTAGATCCCTTGAATGATGTCATAGGATCACCTCATTCTCATTCAGATATTATGATTCATTTTAAGCACTCTATGGAACCATATTGAAATATTCAGACATGCAGCACCATAGACACACCAATGCTTCCTAGTATTTGATTAGAACTTGTTTACATTGGATGAATTCTTTGGACTCAGTTAGAGTCCTATTTTTTGGGAATTCCTTCTTTAATTCCTATTGGAGTACATGCAAACCCCTTATAGCCATACTATAGGTTATTACTGAGTTACTTGACCCCTAAGGTAAATAATTCCTTGCTTAGTACCTAAGATCCTATAACGACCCGACCTTGACATACATTAACATTACATCACTTTTGTGGAATACATAAAACGTAATACAAAGATACTCTCAAAGACCGTCCTAGTGTAATTCCTTTGGAAACAAGGACGCATTAACACGGGTACCTAAGTGAGATAAATTATCTCCCAATAGGTTCTTCATTATTATAACCCTTCATATATATATAAAACATTATACATATCTTCATAACATGGAGAAGGAAACAAAAAATGGGTGATATTAGATGCTCATTAAGAGATAATAAGGGATACATGTGAGTATAAACATGATCATAGGGGTATGAGAACATGATTGAAACATTTTACGATTACACCCTTCATATAAATACTATAAACATGTATCATGTCATTAATCTTGTTCGTTTATAAGGCATGAATCATAAAGAAATAAATAATATAAGCAATGAAATCATAACATGGGAATAAAACACGGTATTGTGGAAAACACATAAGCATATAATATAATTTCCATAGTAGCCAAGGCATCACTTCCAAGACTATCTTAGTAGTACAGGTTCACTCCCCATACCATCTTGGTAGTCATGGTTCACTCCCATGGATATCTTAGTAGAATTATTTCACTTATCATACCATCTTCAAATTAATTGCTCACTCACACGGCCATCTTAGTTGTTAATGTTCACTCTAAAGACCATCTTAGTCAATCTCATGATATATAAATATTTACCCAATTATTTGGAGGGAGAAATAGTCCCCACTTATCTCATAATGAAATCATACATACATGTGCTACAAAATTATAAAAAATAATTATATAACCCATGAAATGAAATTAGTATCATAAATATGTAATGATTTCATAACATGTGGAAAAATATATAAGTTTCATAATTATTTCATCAAAAACATAACTGCTCAAAGAAAAATGAATTTTATAAACCTATAACCCCTGAAAAAGAAAAAGGATTCATAAATACCATGAAATCTATAATAATCAATTTAGATAAAGAATATTATTGGTTACATTAGATCATTTCCATAAAATTCATGAGTAACATCAACGAATTTTATCTTTTGTGGGAAATAATTTTAAAACAACTTTTAAAAACATTTTGTGAGGAAAATATTCGCCTTCTTTGAAAAAATGATTTTTAAAACATAAAACCATTATAAAGAAATTTTATTTGAAATTATTATAAATTAATATTGAGAAAATCTTAAAAACATGTTTCCTTGAAACTTATAAAGAGGCTTGAAAACCATTTCAAAACTATTTTCCTTGAAAACATATAAAATACTCTTAAGAACATTTAGATCATAAATACTATTAATGAAATATCACATAATAGATATGTAAAAACCCATAGATATAATTATAATAGGAATAAAATATATTCATGGGAGGTACATACACCAAATAAAATAAATCAATGGTGAATAAATCATGTATCTTTCAAAAACAAAGAGTGAGATGAAATGCCCTTACATTGTGCCTTGAATCTCACAGTACTCATTAAAACCACATGTATAATAAATAAAAATTTATTATATATCTATCACAGAACCATATTATTACTTTTAATACCATATATGGTTTGATTATGGTTTTATATTACATTCATGTTAACAATTCTATGTTAAGGTTTCACTTCAGGTAATATCCACATTGTTTTTCGCATGTATCTTAATTTTTTATATCTTTGGTCCTTATAATTATATCATGATTTCCATAGCACAAAACATGATTTAAATATAATTTTTATCAAATATATGTGTATTATAAAAATCCATATATTATATAAGTATGAAACACAATACACCATTCATGGAGATGGTAATCCATATGTACGCATGATCACTATACCATATAATTGTCATGTTGAAAGAAACAAAGTAAAAGACACACATATATATATATATATAATTATTATAATAGATTTATTATATAATATATGTCATATATATTCACAAAATCCATCCTTAATACATTTCATGTAGTATATGAATGAATCACATAGCTTTGAGGGGGCGATAGTCCACACTTCTTCAAACGAAATTATCACATTGACACCAAATCGAAAGTATAAAGATATGTGTTGAAAAATAATTAAGGAATCTTAAACACATTATAAATATAATATATATCACATATAAATGTAGTATCCAATATAATTTCCACCATAAGAGAAGATAAAGTAATGAAAATGAACAATCATCGTATAGTGGGGAGGTAGTCCGCCCTACACATAAATTGTATGTTCATTACCCATTATATGGAACTTTGTGTAAGTGTATGTCAAATAATGATCATAATAAAATCCTAGTATATTGAGGATACTTTTTTGGTTATAAAATAAATTAATAATAAGATTTTATGGAGTGGTCAAAGAAAATAAAAGAAAGGGGTTTGAGGGAGGGTGTTACCTTTGAATTGGGTAACTTCTTTTGGGCATCAAAGGGAGTCCTTGGAAGGATTTCTGCTAAAAGGAGGATTAACAGAGAAAGTGAGACATGTTGGGTATATATATTCTGAGAGTTTTTTGGCACATAAGTGTATTGATAAATGTTATTAAGTGGGATGATAGAAGGACTTTCATAATAAATGGGGAGTGGCACTCTTCTAATATTTGGGAAAAGGGAAACCCCACCCACATTTTTTATTTAAATTAAATCCAATAATTGTAAAAACTATATAAAATGGAGGCTAGGGTCAAAATATATCCATAAAAAGGATTTTGTAAAAGTTTATATGCATTTTTGATCCTTAAGGTTATAGTTTAGTCCCTTAGTAAGCATAATTTATCCTTAATCATTATAATTGTTTTTAACTACTTAACTAATATTTTTGGGAAAAAACTAAGTTTAAATTATTAGAAATTATAAATTATTATTATTCCACCTATGAAATCCAATTATCTAAATTCAAAACACATAAGCGGTAGAAATTAATATTCATATAATCCCGCACTTAGGTCGACAATGAGAGTTTTTAAAGTAAAAACGTTCAAATGTTTTCTATATTTTTATAATCAATTTCAAATCGAAATTGATTTTAATGAACTAATTTGGATTAATTTGTAAAAATAATATCTGCTTATAATTTCAAACCAATTTAAAATATAATTTAACCTTATAAATAAATAATATAAAAAATATTTTATAATTAAAATCTTTTGTTTTTAACTCTTTATTAAAAAATGAATCCTTATAGAAAAATACCAAAAACATTTCCTAACATAATTTTTATTTTTCACTTCAAAATATTATGTTTAATTTGACATATAAAATATATAAAAGTTCCAACATTTGAATTTGAAATGGGGTATCCATTAAAAGGTGGTAAAACTGCCTTTATAAAAATATAGGTTTTTTATGCAAAAAAATAGAATTTATTCTTATCTTATGCCAATGGAATATATTAGATGAATATAAAAAGTATTTTCTTCAATATATATTATATATATTATATTAATATCACCCACTATTTGTAATTAATTTAATTTATTATGATCAAACATCTTTGTAATCATAAAAATAGTGTTGTATAAAAATAATCCCTTTATAATCAATTGGTTCATTGTAAATAATGAATTAATTTTATATTTGTGTAAACTATAAGTTTTTATAAGATAGTTAGTACTATTCATAACCACTAACTTAACAGTTATGTTGTGTCTTAATATAACATTTTAATTATATATTGTTATTTTTTAAAACTCTGTGTTTCATATAATGTTTTCCAAGATGGTGTCGTGTAAAAGTAATTTTGGATATAGTGCATTGAAAAACATCAATGTAAAATAATTCATTAAAAAGGGTCTATAAAAACTCATGGTATTACCAATCCTCTTCATTATTAACATCATAAAGGATGTCTTGTTTATTACCTTATATCCTTAGTTATTATTAGTATTATAGGATGCATGTTCATACCTTGGATCCTATTACTTCGCTTATTATAAACTGGAACATAATTTATTTAATTATTATATGTTCAAACACTAGTTGAAGGTGAATCAGTTATCAGGTTATTTGAATTATTGTAATATCTTACCTTCATTTATACCTGAAAATGTTTCACTTTATATACACTGACTTTATAGTATAGAATCCATTGGTGGTGGATTACTGAGATTTAACTCACGCCCTATCTAGTCCACCGTAGGCACCTAAGAATATTATATGTTATTAGGCTTTGGAAAAGGGAATTGTCCCCCTTTGAGAACCTAATATTGACTAATTGCTTTAGTATGAATATTGGTAATAGATGACTGGGCTAGTGCTTGGGTTGATTAGTTGGTTTTTTCATTTGGATTTGTTATTATATCATGTGTTTCTTACTTTTAAAAGTTTTGTAGAAACTTGACATTATCCTTTCGTATATGATTCAGTTTCCATCTTTTGACTATTAAATAGTTCTTGGATGTTTATTTAGGTTTTCCATTTATTATTCAATTATTATAATTCTTCTGCTATTTACGAATTTTTGTATATCTCCACTATGATACATTCGGTTAATGAGGTCATAGTCTCCCCAAAAACACACCCTAGTTCATCACTGCTAGTTGGTAGCCTCTGGTATATTGCAGGGGTATCAGGCCATATGGCCAACTAGCTTCGGGGCACCTTTGAGTGGCACCTGGGTTAGGGAATCACAATATATAAGTGTATTTTTCGAGATAATATGATATTTATGATATGATCCTAGTTCTTAAAAGATTAAAAAATACTTACCTTTATTCCATCATTTAATTAAAAAATGAAATGTTAAATCATGTGTGCATAAGACATACCGTCTTCTTGATTGTAAGATAATTAATTTTTTATTACCATATTATATGATTCATTTTATAAGTATAAATGATTTATAAAAAAATAATGATTATTATTATAAGTATTATCTCATAATAACCCATTTGACCATAGTCAATATACCTAAGTCTCTTTGAAATTATGCACAAAATAACCTCCAAACAGATGAAGCGTACTTAAACGATCAAGTAATTATACATGTTATTAAAATAAAACGAAATAAATGGTTTATCTATAAGAGATTAAATTGGGATTTTTTTTAAGAAATAAAATAATTCATATAATTTTATTATACAAGTGTTAAAGAACATTCATAGAAAGTATGGAGTTAAAGAAAATGATTTTGTCTCAATTTTCCATCATTGAGACAATTTTTTATGTTGTACACCAAATTTTACTTTATGTGGTGTATATACTATAATTTTACATGGTTTAACTTGAATACATAAAAATTAATTATAATTTAATTTATATTTTAAATCATTTCAACCAAGGGAATTAGATATCAAAATTTACAAAGTGGTCAAGGTTTATTAACTCAATATGCTTTTATTGGGTTATCTCACATATTATTTGATTATATTATGCCAAGATTTTGAGAAAACTAGCCATATATTGATTTATGTTTTATTTACACTTTTTTTGTTTTGGATTTAAATTTGTTACACATAATTTCCCCATTGATTAATTCTAAATTAAATGACATGATCTTTGTAAGGGTTTTTCATCTCAAATTTTCTTTATTTGGAACATATGTTTATGTGATGAACCTATATTACTTTTTATGGTATATATTCCAGACCTTTGAATTTTTCTATCAAGAATATACTCATTTTTATAATATTTAATGTTTCATTTGAATTTTTTCTTAATGGGGATTATGATTCAAAAGTTACCAAAGTGGAAAGGGGTTTATGCTTTAATCTCATTTTTAATTGGTATTATTTATGATTGAATTTAAATTGGGGAAATATTATAATCTTTAACTAATAAATCCCATTAAATTTTATTATTTTATGTATATTTCATGAAATTTTATATTTTAGTACCATTTTCTCACATTAGTACTAAAAATCGATCAAAATGTTTTTTAAGAAAAGCCAACAATATTTTCTCATCTTTCAGTTAGGAAAACATTTTCTTCCATATCCATGTTTTATAAAAAAAATCAAGAATTTTATTGACTATTATTAAATGATTTTACAAATTAATTTTTTCACATTTTAAATTTTACAAAAATGATTAAAAATAATATTCATTTTATTTTCTTAATTAGTTAATATTTACTGAAGGTGTGAAAAAATAGTTATTTTAAGGATTATGACATGAACATAAATTCCTAATGTCATGATTACTCTATACCTTGAAGCTTCCTTTAAAAATTTATATACTTATTTTAAAATAATTTTTTTCTCATATTATGTATATTTTTATTTTTAACAGTAATTTCCAAGTTATAAAGTTTATTTTCCACAAAATAAATTTTAATATCTTATAAAGATATTTCCATTCAATAGAAACATAAACCCTTGATGTTACTTATCAAACACTAGGTTTATGTTGAAATTATACCGTCATTATTCTTTAAATTGATGTATAATTATTATTTCAAATATATCTTCATGGAAGTCATTCCTTTTCCACATGTAAATCTTGTTTTGGTTGGTATATAAATTAAGGATGAATAGATTATAATCCCTTTATTGATTATGTGATCTATTAGAAGTTGATTTTAGTGTTTCATGCATGAAAACTTCATCTTAAATACACATATCTTGTCATAAAAGATGATGGTCTGGTATAAATTGATTAAATTATGAAATTATACTTTTAAATTAAGTATATTTTCTTATTTTCATATTCTATATTATAAAGATATTCCTAAAATCTTCGAAAATGATCTTAAAACAAAATATTTATCCAATTACCATCATTTCTAATGAATTAGTTATTGATTTTTCACTTCATTGAGTTATTTTTTGTGTTAATTTACTCCCTTAAAATCATTGACTTTCTTGTGATCAATATTCTATTTCATGCTCTACCATTATTTGGAAAATATTTTTCCCTCTATCAATATTTTCTCTTCCAACTAATGTTCTCTAATTTGGAAACATAGTTTCATTCTAGATAACCTTTGTATTTCTATTTCCCTCTTTTATAAATTAAATTTTATTAACCCTTTTTATGAAGTCGGTTTTCAAAAAAGGTGATTTAAAATTTTATCCACCTGTTTACTAAGATCATTAAAAAATTTTGAGGATTCGTGTAACATCCTGGTTAAAGGTACATCCTCTCTTAATGTTATGGATTTTTTTTTGTTTTAATTAATGGAGTCTAGGTACAAAGGTATAAAAAGTTTTAAAGATTGTTTTTCTTTGGGTTTGGAGGTCATTGACACATTTGGGGTTTTTTCAAGAACCTATTTTGGGTACTGCCCATAGGACACATTCATTTCATGCACTAATTCCATTATGTGAATATGTCTCTAGGAAGATATAGTGAACATGGTTCAGAACAAGAATAATTTTCTAGTTGTGAACTGCTTTCAAGAAATGAGATGTTTTTTATCAGAATTTTTTACCTGAGGTGACGCCTTTTTTAGCATACACTCCACTCAGTATTTTCCTTTCATGAATAGAAGATTCATTATGATAATTCCTTATGAATAGTGGCTTTTGTTTACTGTGTTCAGAAAATTATTTCATTATTTTTCCATCCTATTCTCTAGAAAAACTAGGGATACACCAAGTTATTTGTTTGGATATTGCTACAGTTTCAAAAAACCTCAGTATGTCATTTCGTCATCGATTATTTTCCTTATTGTATTTTTCTCCTTCTCTCTACTACCCTTCACTTAAAGTGGTGTGATATTGTGTTTTTTATTGAATCAGGTTTTTATGTAAATGGTTTGTGATCTAGGATTTCCATATAGATTTTATTCTCCTTATTTTTTTCATTGGTGATTCCCATTGCATGCATTGTATTGATTTCTTGTTAAATTTTGGTGGTTCCAGAAGCCATTACACAATAACTGAAACCCTGAATTGTGTAATTGATTTGAAATAAATTTTCAAATTCCTTTTATTCGATGTATTTTAAATTATTTTTGTTTTAATTTTAAAAGTATGTTGAAATTGTGAAAACCCCCAATTTAATTTTAATTGAAATTATTGGGTGGATTTGAGAAAATTTGATGTATTGATTTTGAAATTTATTTGACAAAATGATTCAATTTTGAGCTTTTTGATAACTGGATTCAATTGAAAGTTGATATGAAATGGCATTAAATAAGGAAAAAAATTATTTAGTTTTAAAATGAGAATGAAATGTTGTAAACTAAAATAAGGAAATTTTATTTTTAATTGATTTGGAATGATTCATTTTCCCATGATTCATAAACTAATTAATTTAATCATATGTGATCCTTAGTAGTTAGTGGGTAATTAAGAAAATAATGAAAGGATATGATCTCCGAGAAATGGATTTAAGATGAAAACACTGACATAAACTTATTTTGACATGATTACACAAAAATGTAGTAGATTCTTGATGGCCTAATCTATCGGTCATGTGTGTGAGTTTGAGCATAGTATAAATGGTTAATGGGACATTCGCAACTAATATTTTTTTCATGATAAATGATTAATCCTAGATATACATGATGATAAATTCCATGCTCAACAAAATTTAATCAAAAAATAAAGAAAATAGATAAATTATAAAACCAAAACACATGACCATAACATATAATTTAAAATTAATTTCATCAATTAAATAATTTCCATGTGATAAATATTTTTTTATGGATCTCATAATTTTATATGTCATATCTTCGCTGTGTTGTGGGAATCAAGAATAGATTATCCCCAATGGTCATCCATGTGTGTTATACGAACCTCCAAACATAAATGCGAGAATCTATAGGCACTAGATTAGCATATCCGAACACTTATTCCATTCTTCTTTGATCTCCTAGAGAATCTCTTCAAGGAAGAGTTCTCTTTAATCTACATAGACTTGAGAATGGTGTTGGAAGAGGATTTCACTCTATTCTCAAGAGAGATCTTGTAGAGATATATCTCTATGTATTTGGGAGGATTCTCTTTGGATATCATTATGCACAAAAAAATAATGGGCCCTCTAGAAATATAATATCATAGGGTTTATATACTATAAGCTATAAAAAATATCAGATGTTCCATTATTATTTACATAATCTCTAGAGAACCCCATGTCTATAATAACAGCATTTCTATTATTATTTATCAACATTCACTAAAATCATAGATTAAATTAAATATAATTTATTCAAACAATATTCAATATATATTATTTCTCACTTGGCCATTAAACTCGGTACGCAAGTCCTCGACAATATTTACCAGCTCTTGAATGCTGTCTATTTATTTAATAAATAAATATCCCTACATTATTCTCCAATAAATAAATATTATATTATATTCACTAAATAGTAAAAAATATTTAATAAATATTCTACTCACTAAAAATTTTCTTAAATAACTGGTGACAGAATATATGCAATCAAGAAAACATTGAATAAATTTAAGCCATGTATGGGAATAATAAGTATTAAACTAGTCAAATAATAAGTAATAATATAATATTTATCTGGGATCCAGCATGAACTTAGTACATGAACCTCTAGGACTCTTTCTTAGTGGAATTAGGTGAATCACCCTAAAGTCTAAGGTTATCATATATAATAAACCTACCAAGGAACCCATTGAAAGAAAATTAATTCCACAAATACAAAATAATAAATAAGTATGATTAATATATAATATAATAATTTTTAATGATATGTCTAATAAAGTTGGTCTTATAATGGTTCCATCAACCTATATGCTTGATGTATCTTTCTTTGAATTTCTAGAAATAAAATATACCTATAAAACACCATGTTCATGGATTTATTTAGGCCAAATTATTTATATCAAAGGGACTAAGATATCAAATTTCATTAAATAAAATACGAAACAAATCTGTACTCATGATATTCAGTAATTAAATATTACTCATGACACACCCAACATATCATACCTCACGGTAAACACATGTCATAATGGTTTTCATTAATACATCAAATTATTCTACTTATAATACTAATTAACAATAATCTTAACTTATAGGGATCAATACACACATCCACATATTGAAACATCCAATGACATGTATAAATTTGTATTTCCTACTTGTTGGCCTCATTATCATAATATCCTAGAATGGATATTACCAAGGGAGTACATCATGAGAAGGTTCTAAAATTTCATATAATTCTCTAACCCTGATAGCATGTATAATTTGTTTCCCTCACTTGATTACATCTAGTTATATAACATATATTTAAGAATACTATCATGGAACTTCTTGGTTCTCATCATAGTGGGGAACTCCTATGACCTTTCAATGCAACGGCTACTCTTATGATAGAATCACTTACTATGTTACATAGAATAAAAATCATGGTGTGATATAGATTTTATTAATATTCAAAAAAATGAATGTAGGTTATCATAAATTATACAAAATTTGGTTATAAGGCACTATCTCTAACAGACACCCACTTTTATGAGAGTCAATTTCCAACAACCATCAGTCAACAAGCTCTCACTTGATACTCATAATTAGATTAAGATAGGCCTTTAGTCAAGGGGTCTACCACGTTTTCTTTTTTGGGAACTCTACTTACAGCAAATTCACACATTTTAGAAAAATACCTCATGATGTGATACTTTTGGACTATGTCCTTTATCTTTTGGTCTGACCTTAGCTCTTTTTCAAGAGCCACCACTATACTATTATCCCAATACAATGTGATATTATCCTTAATTCTTGGAAAGACATCAAGATCATGGAAAAAGATTCATATCCAAATGGATTATTGGATTCATCATATTACTCGATATACTCATAATCCACTATAGAATTAGGAAAAATGGGCTTCATTTAACTTTTCCAGCTCAAAGCTCCTCTATTGAGAGAGAAAACATTTCTCGACTATGACTTCAGATCATTATGATTTGTTTGAAAAATAGAATCTTAAAACCCCCAAATGACTATCTTCTTGTCTCATCCATACACCATGAGAATATCATTAGTTTCTAACAGATACTTAAGTATATCCTTAAGAGAAGACCAATGATATTCTCTTAAATCAACTTGATATCCTACAACCATGCTCAATTCATAGGTGACACAAAGTCTAGTACATAACATGGCATACATGATTGATCCTATCACTGAATCATATGGGATCTTACTCATTCTCTCTTTCTCCTATAATGTCTAAGGACACATTTTTCTTATAAATATATATACCTTGTGACAATAGAACCAATAAACTCTTGGATTACTCCATACTAAATCTCTTTAGTATCTTTTCAATCTATGTAATTGGAATTATTCTATGAATCCTCTTGGATATGTCATGATTGATATTGGTCCGTAGAATATCGTCTCCTTTACATAATTCCTTCACTGAGAAGCACTTTTTTAACCATTCTATAATAGACTGTAAGACTGGTAGGTCATTTCTAATAAGTAATATTTCATTAACATTTACTACTAGGAAAACGAACACATTCCCACTAATCCTTTTGTAAACACATGGATCACATTAGTTATTAATGAAATCAAATTCTTTCATAACTTCATCAAATAAATTTTTACATGACCTAGATGCTTTATTCGATCCATAAATGGATATCTGTAACATAAATATCTATTTGGAATCACCTGGAGTCACAAACCCTTTTGGTTTTCTCATGTATACATCATCCTAACGGTTCCCATAAAGAGATATGTGTTTACATACATCTTAAAATTTTCATATTCAGGGTAATATATTATAAAAATTAGAATAATAATGTATTTAAACATGGTAAATGGTAAAAATGTTTCATCACAGTCAATTCCATGATTTTGTGTAAACCGTTTATCTATTAGCCTTACTTTATAGGCATTTAATTTACCTTAAATGTATAATTTTCTCTTGAATACCCATCTATACCCTAAAGTATTTACATAAAATTGTGCATCAAACCAAACAGAAACCTTGTTATGAAACAAGGAATACCTTTTAGAGTTCATGGATTCTTTCCATATTACTATTTCTGAGCTCTGTTCTTCCTTTTTGTTGGAGATAGGTTCATAATTATTAAACAATATTGAGTCACCATCTTTAATAATAAGAAAACCATATCTCTATAGTCATCCTACCACTCTAGTTCTCCTATACACAACTTGGGTTTTAAAAACTACATCTTCCATGGGGACCTATGGAATATATTCCTCTACCAACTATTGTGTATCTGTGGCATAAAATCCCTTGAAGTAAATATTTCTCCCACTAGAGTATTTGTGGACGTGATCCCTCTGAAGAATAGAATATTATCTGGTGAAAGCCACTTTCTATTATGATGGGTTGTGTCGGTGGTATCCCATTATTTACATAGGATACCCTATAAAGATACACCTTATTCCCCAAGGTGCTAATTTGTTGTTTGAGAATGACTTAACAAATTCCTTACAAGACCATACACATGTATGCAATAAAACAAGTTTCTTTCTACTACATAACATGAAGGGAATTTTTTCCCTCTTTAGTTGGTACTCGGTTTAGTGTGTATGTTGTAGTGTTTAATGAATATATCAAAAATTATAATGTAAGATCTATATGGATTATCATCAACCAAATATTTATAAAAATAAATGATTACTCCTTCTACTAACATCATTTCATTATAGTGTGTAAGGTGGAGTGAGTTGAGATAGAATCCCAAAATCCTGTAAATTAACAATAAACTCTTGTTTAAGATATTCACCACCTTGATCTGATCAGAGATTTTTTATATTCACTCCAATTTGATTACCTAATGAATTTTTGAATTTTTTGAATTTCTCAAAGGACTCAGACTTATACCTCATCATCTAGACATATCCATGTCTACTCAATTCATCAACAAAATTTATGAATAAATAAAATCCATCTCTATCTTAAATTGGAAATGGTCCCACACATTAGTGTATCCCAATCCTAGAAGCAATGTGGCCCTATCACCATGACACCCGAATGGCAGTTTGGTCATTTGTTCTTATAAAAAATCATTACATATTTCAATTGGTTTTATCTAAAAAGATTCTAAATAACCATATTAACAGATATTTGTTATACCCTTCTCTTATACATGACCAAGATAGTGATCTCGTAGATGGTTGTTATATGAGCCATGTGAACATGGTTCATTATCTATTTCCAACACTTTTCTTTTATAATTTAATATATAAATACCTTTATCTAAATGTATTAAACCATAATATATGTTGTCTATGTAAAATAAAACACTTTTATTTAAAAAAATTAAAAAATACCACTTTCATATTGGAATGATATAGAGATTATGATTGTGGTAATAGTTGGTTCTTAAAAAAATATCTTAAAACCAACATCATTCATGTGGTAATGAAAGGTGGTATCCACCATTGGAAAGAGAAGCTAGCCTCACACCATTGGAAGCTCATAAATCCACCTCTCATCCAGCAATCTTTTTAAATATACTCAGTTCCTATATTTAGATACATATGTGATAACCAAACGATATATTTAAAACACAATGTTTAGATTTTGAAAGAATACACTCGATAAAGAAGGCACATTTATCTTTCCCTCACTTTTAGGAGAAATTACTCTTCTAATGTACCATCTTGGCACTTGTAAAACATATTTCTTCCTTTCTTTTCCCTAGATCGAGATCTTACTCTTGTTGGAAGGATAGTGATTGAAAGTTTTAGACTTTTTATGAGTCTTGGTCCCCTTATACTTTTTATTTATTTTCTTGTTAACCATAAGGAATGTGGGTTTTTCGCACACCATGTCCTTATCCACTTGGCAAATCAAAGTCAGATGTTATAAAAAACACTTCTAAATATTTCTAATATTATAATTAAAAATAAAACAAGAGAAGGACATGGATTGTGAGGAAATTATGAGATCTATAAACAAATCATCTAGGAATTTAATACTTAAGATATCTAATCATTAAATGTATCTAATAATCTTGAATAAATTTGTCCCATCTAGGGATAATTATAAAAGGAGCATTGTAGATCATGTATCTCTCTTATCTCACCACCTCTTGATAGAGATCCTAAAAGTTAGACATCATGTTATACATATCCATGTCCTTGTGGTGGATCAAAATCTCATTTTACATGCTTGATATCATGAAACACTAAATATCTTGTGGATTCGTTCAACTATTTATCATAGATAAATAACTCTTTATTAGTATCCTCATGATAAGGAACTATACAAATATGTTCTTCCAGTACAAAAAAACATTCATTTCACGATAGAGGATAAAGTCTAAATCCCCTTGCCACTCTTGGAAATTTGTTATTATAAGTGCTTTATCATTATCAAGTATGGATACTAGTCATATGTTTAAAATCATTTTTCTTATTGTTTTCATGAATAATATGAGGATATTTTTTAGTAATTTATCTGATAAAATTTTCCAAAAATAAATAAATATTATATTTATTAATCTCCCTCTATTTTATCTAAACCCAATATCCCTCATCATTGCCTTTATAATATCATATTTATTGAAAATTATAATGGAAATTATCTATATTCCCCTTTACATCAAGTTGAATTTGGTATTTCAAGAAATTTTAAGGGTTTTAAGAAGCCATTCCAAATGCCAACTACATTAACTCTTAGTTCCTTAATCATTTAAGTGGAATCCCCAATCCTAAAATCCTTAAATAGTATTTCCTCAACCTTTTCCCATAAGTTATGAAATTTTCTACTTTTTAATTCAAACCTTGATTCGAACTAAATTATGTATACCCAAAACATCAAATCAGAATCCCCTAATAATTGAAAGCATCCAAACTTTGGCTGGTCAAGAATATTGATCTATGGTCCTATTTTAACAGAAGTAGTTAAATGTTATACTGACTTAATATATATAATTAATATTTTTTATATTTTATGAATAAAATTCCAAATATTTTCTTAATGAAATTATTATTAAGAGTAAATGGATTATATAAGTGATTTACTATGTCTTAGAAGAATGATTACACATAATTCAATTTATTTTTTTCTATCTTTCATGCTTGTTAATTAAGTAATTCATGTTGTCAAAAAAATTCCCACAATAAAATAGCCATGAAACATAAAAAAATTAAAATAATAAAGTTTTATGATCATGATAATGTACAAGTGTTTAGTTTATCTTACTGATGATAAACTTACTATAGACCTAGGGGGGAAATACCTTGAATGATTTACGGTTCATGTTGCAACTTTCCACATATCAAACTATATATCTCTCTTGGATTAGTTCTGTCGTGGATCTAAACATAAACTTCCTCCACCAGGTTGGGATCTCTATCCAATAAATATTATTTTACTCATATATGGGTGAGGGGAACCAAATGATTGTTTAAGGGGTTCCAATACAAGAAAATATGGGCACATATTCCCTTACATAATGAGAGGAGTGATGAAACCTAAGTTATTAATTTAATTTAGTAATATATTAAACGAAACAAACCTCATACGAAGGTCTGGTCTTGGCACGTGATTATCCACATGCTTACAATGAATTATGCATTTAATTAAAATTCAATTCCAATCATTCTTATTTAAGGTAAATCTCACTCAAATAAATTAATTATCTTCTTTAACTAATTCATTCATTTATCTTAATTATCATCTCAATTTTAATAAAATTATCATCCATCATAATTTTAAACAACTTAAAAAAATATTTAAAATTAACAATGTGCAAATAAATTTAGATTGGAGGAAACATGATGTGTACCCATCTAAAATACCCAACATGTATTATACTCATATATTGTTTACTCCTGTGACAAGAGGCATACATTGCTTATCACTTAATTTCATGTAATAGGGTATCAACTTAATGATCACACAAAACCCATGGTATTAATGTAGCATGTAGTGCTTCAATGCGAATAAAGTAATAATAATAATAATATCACTTATACACAGTATATAGATCCAAACATTACATAGAAAGTAGTTAGACATTTATATATATATATAACCTATCACATGGTGTGTACTATCAACTTAATGACCACATAACACATACTAATGAGGTTTGAAAAAATATAATAAATTAATTTTCAATTATTCATAATTTGGTAAAATTACACGGAATGTACATTGAAGGTACACAACATGTATTATTATCACCATATATCCACGAAACATGAAAAGGTACACGACGTATAATTGTTCCATGAAAAATATAGATGTTCATGGTGTGTACGTGAGGTACATGGTGTGTGGTATATGAGTTATACATTCACATGTGAAGTTGGATATGTAAGAGGATACACATCTTGTTTATGACTAAAGGACTACATGTCGTGTATTGAGGTTACATGACATGTACTTCAGCTGAATGTGTGATATGCTACCTCAATATAAAAGTATTGTGTAATTAAATTCACCATGTGAAATAAAATAAAACAACTTGAATTAATTTGAAATTAATTCAGGTAATGTTAAACAATATTACATGACATTAACCTCGGAGTTACATGGCTTGTACTCTTTTATTGTCAGGCTAGATTCCTCAGAACCTCTAGATGAGATCTTAGAATTTATTTCATTCATAATATTAATCGATTTGTTTATATTATCTAGAAATGGAGAGGAATAAATAAGATCACACAATTTTTATTAAAGAATGATTAAATTGGAATTAAAAACTAACAAAAAAATCACATACCAATTAAAGATACATAATTAATTATAAATAATTATTAAACCCTTCTAATACCACTTATAGGTTCCAAGAACTGTGGAAGTGGAACATAGAACATGCCTGACTCATATTTGTTTCTCGATCGATGATTAATCTTAGATTTACATGATGATAAATATCATGATAAATGTAATTGAATTAAAGAATATAGCCAATAGATTAATTCCATTATCAAAGTGCAGGATCATAACATATTATATATCATTAATTTAATCATTTAAATAATTTCCCATTGAGAAATTCTATCTTCATTGATGGGAAAAACAATGTAGCTATTTTTTATTTTCATTCTGTTATAGAAATAAAGAATAGATTCCCTCTAGCAGTGATCCACATGTGTTCCATGAACTTCCGAACATCCCTGTAGGAATATCCTAGTATTGGCCTAGTATATCCTAGAACTAATTCCATTCAACTTTGATCACTAAAATAATTTCATAAAGGAAGGGTCCTCTTCGATCTCTATATAATTGAGAGTGGTAGTGGAGGAATATTTCACTTCATTTTTTAGAGTGTTCTTAGAGAGACTGAACTCTAGTGATATGAGACGATTCTCTCTATATCTCATTGTGGATAACAAATCAATTCTCCCTCTAGAAAAATAATATAACTGGGTTTATATACTGCTTGGGTTATAAAATAATAATTTTTCATGCAACCATATTATTTCTTTAATCTATGTAGGGCCCCATGTCTATAAAAATAATATTTTTGTCTTTGTTTCTAAACATTATCTAAACTCATAAATTAAATTAAATATTTCTTATTCAAATTAAAGTAAACAGATATATTTTATTATAAGACTATTAACCTCATTCTACCATTATTCAAAAATATTTATCTAGAATTGTAAATTTAATTAATAAATAAATATCACTCAATTTTTTTCAACAAATAAATAAATATTATATTCACTGAATAGAAAATAAATATTTATTAAATATTATGATCACATAATATTCACTTAGATAACTAGAGATGGAATATATGCAATCAGAAAAACATAAAAATAAATTAAACTATGTGTGCGAATAATATTTATTAAACTTGTGAAATAATAAATAATATACTATTATTTAAATGAGAACCTGGATACACTTAGTCTATGACCCTCTAGGCCCCTTTCTCACTGGAATTAGGAGAGTTAGCCTAAATTTCAAGGTCAGCATCTATGAACACACCAAGATAATCATAGATAAAGAATTTAATGATATAAAAACATAATACCTCATATGAATTCTAACTAAGTAATATAATATTTTTATCATGATAGCTTTAGTAAATTAGGTTGCATATTGGTGTCATAAACCTATGTGCTCGATGTATCTTTTAAGGAATTTATGGAAATCTAACATGCCTATAGAACACTAGGGAATAGATTTATTTAGGCTATATCATTTCTATCAAAGGAAGTAAGATATCAAAAAAATTAATGAATAAAATTGTGAAATTATTTCTTACATTATTAATTAATTAAATGGTTTTCATCAATACATCAGAGTACATGACTTATAATACTCATTAATAATAATCTTAACGTATAAGGATCGATTCTCACCTATTAAGATAAGAACATCCAAGGAAACATATAAATGTACATTTCCTACATACGAGTCTTGTTTTCATAATATCCAACACTAAATATTTACAAGGGAGTACACCATGAGAAGGTTCCTCATAGTCCTATGAGTCTCCATCCATGATATCATGTATCATTTTTGGTCCTCAAATTATTTCACATGGTAATATGACATTTATTTAAGAATACTTTCATGGAACTTCTAGGTTTTAATCATAGCGGGGAACTACCATGAACTTTAAATGTGACAGATACTCTTAGAAAATTATCACATACTATGTTACGTAAGAAAAAATAATGATCATATAATTACTTTATTAAAATTAAAAACAATGAATATAAGTTATCATAAAGTACAATGAATTTAGTTTTTTGGAACCAAATCCAATAGTGTGAACACATTGTGTTGAGAACACTAATTGAGTAGTGTGATAATCATATTTCCAAAAACTAATGTTTCATGAGTACTATTTCATGGTGCTATGATATGTTAGATTTTATTATTCTATTCCATTTATTATTAAACTATTTTATTCATACCAAAATTTTTATATAATTTTTTTTATATAAAATATTAATTTATGCCAATGTTAATATATCTTTCCACCATTGACTATGAGATCATCCCATTCTAAAAATATGCAAGCGTCATCTCAGGCCTTGTTTTATATAAATCAAAATAATAATTTGCATAATTGTATTGCAATTGATTATGGAAAACTTGGTTTTACCCTAGTGTGATGTTTAGCTCACACCCTAAATTTTTCTTTGGTATATTGAAGATTATCTTATTTCAAGTCCAAGATAAGGAAAAATTACACTTGGAGGTGGTAGATGTTCTTGATTCAGGGAACCCAAAGTGATAGATGTGAATAATGGAGAATTGATCCACCTATTACATGAGTTTTATAACATTTGTGATGAGAGTTTTTCTATACTTTTATGATGTACAATTTGGGATTTTTTTTACCTATTTGAATCTAGTGAATTCACTTTGAAGAGTGTAGATCAGGTCATCTAGTTTAGTTATTTTCTATTTTTTTATGGAAAAACTATTCCCACTTGATCATGATATGATTTCAGGTTATAGTTTCCAAAGAGTGGGGATTAAAAATTCCATTAAAGTCATTTTAGTACCGTATTGGGTATCAGAGTACTATGGTATATGGTATGGTTTGTGAAAAAGTGATATCAAAATCATGTGATTAAAATTCCCTTGATTTTGGTTTGAAGTTTGAGTTTTCTTTTTAGATAAGAGGTAGGAGTTGTGGGACATATGAGGTATTTTTGAGTGAGTTTCTAAAATGATCTCATTGTAATAAGACTTAAGTCACCATGGGTGTTTGGGAAAAGTTTCTTTGAGTAATAATTTTAATTAATATCTATACTTTTCTATTTATGGTGTGAAGAATCATGCCTCTAAGAAGATGTTTGAATAGGCTAGAAAAGAAATTGATTGGTGAACCACAACAACTAAATTCTCTAGTGGACCATAAAATTCTTGAGATAGTAGTGTGTTCTATCTAAGCCTTGTTATAATTAACTGCTCCCAATACTATTCAATATCCATTAGGGGAACCATTAAGGGTTGAATATTGAGATCATGATCAATATTTTCTTCACAATAAACCATCATCGTTTCAATTCTGTAATAATCTTCAAGTGTCTGACGATTGGTTGAAAATTAATGAACTTATTTTTGAGTTTTAAAAACTCCAGAAGCTATAAAGGTTAAATGTGCTACCTTCAATATTTTTGGGCCTAGAAATAAATGGTGGGATTTAATAGTGGAGGAAAAGAATAATGAGTTATTATAGTGGAATGAGTTTGGAGTTATTTTTATAGATTTTTTATATCTAGAATATATGGTTTTGGAAATGTCTATAGAGTTTCTCAAAATACCCCATGGTGAAAGGATAGTGACATAATATACAAACCATTTTATATAACTTGTTTAGTTTCCACCTAAGGTTGTATCCAATTATAATTTTAGGTATCAATAGTTCAATATGGGTCTCCATTACTATTTCTGAACATAGGTTTTCTTGCTCAAGCTCACTTATTATGTTAATGTGTTGGATAGAGCACTGATGTTTGAGCTTCACCTGGATAGTAAGACTGGGTATACGGGAGCTTGTTTTTCTCCCATTGGTATTTTTATGATTTCCTTTAAATGAAAAATAAAATTTAACGAGTCTCATGGTGGTGTTAGATACCATCCATCATACAATCCACCTACATTTTTTAGAAGATTCCCTTTGAAGGTTTTTCAATGTGGTAAGATTGGGCATTCGAAAAAGGTTTTTACTAAGGCACCAAAGATCTGTAATTCTTGTTGTTACTCAGGACACCTATAGAAGGTCAACAATGTAATTTTTATATGAATAGTATAATGGGATAATTAGCACCGGAAATTAATATGGTGAAATAATATTCTTAAATATTTAAGGGGATACATCCACAGCCATATAGAACCATTATTCTTCACATAGTGGAAGAGACTCTAAATGATGAAGATGTGGGACTAGTGACAGTGGGAGGTACAATGACTATAGTTTTATCTTTAGGGGTTTCTTTGTATGACATTGTTACAACTCAATTGTTTATATTGATCTTTCCTATGAATTTTACGAATATTCCTATGGATATTTTGTCTTTTGTGATGAATATTATTACGCCCCTTAGAACGAATATATGGAAGGTTATTCAAAGTATCTATTATGTTTTCCATATATAAGAGATTATGGGTCTCTGATAATGCACTTATAGGGTGTTTTGAGTATTTTAAGGGGTATGGGATGCAATATTGAGAAGAGTAGGTCCTCTATTTTTGGAGTTGGGAAGGTTAATATAGTTGTTTACTTTCAACATGGAGCGGGAATCTATGAGTGATGATATCATCCCATTTATCATCAAGTTTCTCAATGTTTAGCTTTTTATTTCTCTAGCTCTCCACTATTTAGAGAGGTGTATTTTTCTATTTCTTTAGTACTTGTTACTCATTCAGTGTCTAATCCTTCTTACCATATAAAACTAGTAGAGTTGAATGATTTGAAATATAATTTGGATGGTCGGCTAGAGAAAGGATTTATATTAGTGTGTCTATTTGGGTGTTGTATGTTCTCTTTGTGAAGAAATATGATGGAAAATTTCATCTATGTATTGGTTACCAAAAACTCAATTAATTCATGTTAAATAAAAAATATTCAATGCCACATATTGATGATCTATTTGACCTTTAAAAATGGAGATGTATTTCTCAAATATATATCATTGATATGGTTACCAAAAGATTGGAATTAAATAACTAAACATTCATAAGACTACCTTCTGGAGTATGTATGTTGGTTATGAGAGTTTTTATTCCATTTGGTCAAACCAATGACCCTATAGTTTTTATAGATATTATGAACATAAAATTTCATGAGAACTTTGACTCACTCATTATGGTATTTTTGGAAAATGTCATAGTTTACTCTCAGATCAAGTAGGATCATGTGAGTCACTTAAGAGTAGTTCTATAGATCTTAATAAATCAATAAATTTAAATAAATATTTCAAAATTAAGTTTACAGATTTAGGAAGTGATGTAATTGGGACACCTGGTCTTGGAATATAGTGTCTCAATTGATCCTGAGAAGTTGAAATCTATTATAACATGGAAGAAACAGTTTTAAGACTTCAAGATATGAATCAACTCTTGTTTTTAGGTATATTCCGAATGCTTTATAAAGTATTCTCAATGTTGTATTCTCTTATGACCTCCCTCACTTCGAAAGGAGGGAAGTTCATTGGGGATGAAAAAATTCATAGTTCTTTTGTTGAGTTAGAACAACATTTGAATTCTATGATGGTGTTGACTCTTCCAGAGGCTGGGTAGGGCTATGTGGTCTTCTGTGATGCATCAGGTTTGGTCTGGGGTTATTTACATATCCAGGGTGATCATGTTTTATCCTATATTTCAAGATATCTTTGGTCACACAAGAATAATTATCTGACTCATCATCTCGAACACATAGTGGCGATGCATTCCCTTAACAGTTGGTGGCCTTACCTTTTCAATGAAAGGATTATTGTTTATTCTGACCAAATTTTTTTGACTTATATCTTATCTTAAAAAGATATGAACCTCTAAAAGATTTATTGGGTATAGTACCTATAGTATTTTTTTCTACATTACCAACACCTATAGAAAGGGTAGTGTCATTGCTGATTATTGGAACATGAAACATCCAACCCAAAATATAAAATAATCATCAAAATAGTAGAATATGATGGCTATGTTTTATCATTAACACTTAGAAGTATGGTATAATTAGTCAATGGTTATTTTGGAAATCATTTACTTGACCTCCTATCTTCTCAAGATGATTCTTTGGTATTAAGAGTTTGATAATGAATTTCACAGAATTAGGGATAGTCATTGTGGTGGGGATACCCTTAATGAGGGAAATTTCTCTTCATAGGGTATCATATGTTTTTGAAAATAGTGCATTATGCATTCTCCTATAAAAAAATAGTTGTGATGGTGGATTATCGTAGTTACTAATAAGGGATTCTCCCTAGAACCGTGAAAATGTTATATGATATGTGTTGATGATTCTAGTGGCTAGGTATGAAAAAATACATCAAGGACTTAATTTCTCATTATTATACCTACCAAGAGGTCAAATCCAAGAACTATAGACATTAGGGTTATTTCAACCACTTCCAGGGATGATTTAGAAGTGAGATGATATTTCTATGGACATTTTGTTTGGGTAATCACATACCCCTCGATGGAAAAATGTGATATGGGTTGTAGTTGATAGGATAACCAATCCGACTCACTTTCTACCCATCTTAGACGTAGCTACATTTGATGACTTTGGGTGTCTTTTCATGTATAATATTTTCATATTACATAGAGTTACATCTTCTATAATCTCTGATACAGATCCCTATTTCACTTTTAACTTTTGGAGAGGCCTCCAAGAGGACATGGGATCCTAGGTACATTTGATACAAGAAAATCATCAATAGTCGGATGTATAAATAGAGCGAGCTATAGATATTTTTGGGTACATGGTATGTGTTTGAATATCAACTTTTGTTAATCTTGAGATGTAACACCCCAATCTTCCACAGTATGTTTCCCTTTGAATAATGCAATGGCTTGCATTGTACGCAACTTCGATATTAACACACCACAACCAATAAAACTAGCCGTTATGAATAGTAATACCTACTTTTTGAAATTTAATAAATTTTATCTTTAAAAATGGAATTCATTTTTGGATTCCTAATATCGAAATTATCTTAGCATGAAATTTTGGTACTTTTCGGATAACTTTCATATTTTGATGAATAGTGAAAATTACTAAATTTTAATTAAAAACAACTTTTTTAATCGAAATAATTAATAGTGATAAATTATTAATTTGAGTGGTTTTAAAGTATATTTAGAATATATTTTTACCATTTAATTCAATGTTTTTCATTGGACATAATTTCACAATTAAACCAGACATAAACAAGTGTCAATCTTTTGATAGTTATTATCTCTTAAAAACACGCTTTTTATTTTAACAACGGGAATTAATTTTAAATTAATTTCTGCCACTTCTGTGTTTTGAATTTGGAAAAATGGATTCCATATTTGGAATCAGGATGTTCAAATTGTGTAAATAGGTAACTTTTATTTTTAGACATTTTGAATAATTACTTCGGTAAATATTTTATTTACCATGGTTAAAGGGTAAATCCGGTAAATAAGGGTTAAAAAATAATATTATAATAATATAAAATTAGTCTAAAACGTGTCCTAACCTTATTTTTTGATACATTTCCGACCATTTGCATCTTTGGGTCGATTTTGGGACCCCATGGAGCCACTTGTAAGAGATAGGGACACTTTATTTTAATTAAGTTAAAATGAATACAAAAATGACACAAGCATATATATTTTAGAAAAACAATTGTTACATAGGGTTATATATGTTTGAGTTTCGACTATAAATATTCATTAGAAATATAAAAATATTTCCTACATAATGATATTTTATTTGTAATTTTTAGACATTATATAATTTAATTTATTTATGAAACAATGGTGATAAAGTAATTACTAAATTAATGAAAAATTAGAATAATTGATATTATAAATACTCAAATAAATGTAATTTGAGACTTTTTATAAATACCAATAATATTCTAGGATAATATGACATGTTAGGATTTATTTAATTAAATTTTTTAGAAGTAATCATTCTGTTATAAATTTTACAAAAATCAATTATTAAATAGTGTCAAAATTGACATAAAAGCATTTTTAAAACAAATATTATATTATTAATTGATATTAAATTCCTAAAAATATAATGTTTGGACAAGAGACTTATATCATGATAGTTATATCATTAATGGACCACTTTAGGGTCTCTTGGATGTATATAGTATGTTTATTAACCATATAATATAAAAATACAAAGAGACATTGTAAAAGTGAAACTAATTAACTAAGAGTTAATACTTAAAGATAAGGTTAATATAGTGACCCAAACCTGTCTAAATCCAATTGGTTGAGTTTTGTTCGACCAATACCCACCTTAACCTTTAAATAATCCACTTTGGAGCCATTATAAACTGAATAAGAATTTATTATAAAATAATATTTTTAGCTTTTCCAAAGGTTCCCCTCACCCCTCTTATAAAAGGGAACTCACCCTTCTCATTAATTAACACCTTCAAGGCCTTTTGGTTCAGCCAAACCCTGACCAAGTACTCTCTCAACTTTCCTCACTACAACCTAGAGTCCTTATTTTTATCAGAAATCCAACTTAAGGATCTCTTTTGATCAAATCAAAAGGAAGAACCCGAAGAAGAGGTAATGTTTTTACCACCCTTTTTCAAATTCTTTTCTTCCTCAACTTCTTATTTATTTGTTATTCCCATTATAAAATAATGAATCCATTATATCCTATATACTGTAATATTATTATAAATATGGTAACACCATATTCAGTATTCTATCCATCCTTTCAATGACATGTCACCATACATGCGTACGTACGGCTTACCGTCTCCAGGTCGTGGTGTAATTGTCATTCAATAAATTATTATTTGGATGGGTATAATAATGATGTTTAATTCATGTAAATAATAAATATAACATGATAATTATTCATTATATAAGATATAACATCCAATTATATATTATTTTAACATCAAAATAATGATATTGTCGCTCGTGCGTACGTACGGACTACCTTCTCCACGAACGTGATGAGATTCATTCTCCATCGTATCCATTCAAGTATAATTATCAATAGATGATTTAAAAATAATTTTTAAGTACTTGATATCATTCTGGATATGATTAAGATACAACCTATCTATGACTAACCTGACTTATGTAACAAAACATATAAAAGAAAATGAGTAAGTGAACACCCGAAACAACAATAATACTAAGATATTATTAACAAATCAATGTTAAAAGATCATATATGATATCATATTAATATAAATGATTCTTTTATAATTCAATAACAATTATTTCACCATTATACATGAGTTTAACCTACCGTCGACCACGGAAAAAGTACAAAGTAAGGGGTTTCTTATCTCACATTTAATTCCGTGAGAATTCCATTGTTCACAACTTATTTATTACATGTGGTATGTGTACTGCCCATGTTTGTATTCATTGTGTAATATAATTTAATTCATGTATATTTACATCATCATTGTATTATCCTTCTTTCATGGGTGTATGTTTTTTATGTTACCAAATCAATAAGGGAATTTGAAATTTCAATTTCCACCCATTCGGCTTTACGCATACTTCATTGATTATTTTACTCCAAGATTATGTGTGGAATCACTATTCATTTGATTATGTCATAATTTCCACTCCCCTTTATATTGGTATACTTTTTATACACATAATCACTCCATTTATAAATTCTCAAGTCATCGGTATGAACTTGATAAGAGTAATTTTTACTCAATCTCGATTTGTTGAGATAAACATCCAATTCATTGGTGTTGTTTTTACAAGATAATGTGTGAATGTACTTTGATTGTTTTACACTGAATATCCAATCATATTTAGTGTACTTATATTTTTCACACATAACTATGTTGTTGATTTATCCTTAACCTAAGGATACGGCCTTTATGAGATATTTCATCTCAATTTACATTCCATTGATACTTATTTGTTGTTATACACCAAATCACTTTTATGTGGTGTATATAATGTACTTTGACATAGTATATCATGAATCACTTTATTCTCATGATATTACAATGTTTTTATTAAATCAATTATTTGTATTCAAGTGTCTCTCTTTTGGTTAGAAACTCTAACTAAAATATCATTTTTAAATGTTTTAAAGACTTATTTTTATAAATCTTGATCATTAATGTCCATGTTTTAAAAAATGGTTTTAAGGATTTATTTATATGGAAATTAAAGTTTTAAAATTAAAAATACTTTTAAAAGTTTCAAAGTCGTATGGGACACTTTGATTCCAAAATCTATTTTTAAACGGCTTCTTGACAAATAGTGTGACTTTTAAATGTTTTCAAGAAAAGGGGGATATTTCTCTCAAATAGTTTTGATGGTTATTTTCATCTATGTCAATATCATTCATTATTATCGATTGAGGTTAATATGATACAATACAATATTCTATATTGTATCAAATAAGTTATTTTTTACTGTGGATGTGCTATTTTTATACCATTCATGGGTTGTGGTTAAAGTATTGACATTTCGTATGCTAGTTTTAATACGAATGTTTATGTTATGTTTAAACATGTTCATATGAGGAATGCATTGGACTTTGTAAGTGACTGGTGGAGCCCGATATAGCTCCTCGATGCATTGGTATTTCTCATGAGACAAACTAGTGTCTTGGCACAATGCCTTGACAAAATCTTATTTGTAGTCTTGGCACGAGGCCTTGGCTCTGTGGTTATGATAGTCTGGCATTATGCATTCCATCATTATGAAAGTGGTTATTGATATTGCATTTGATTATTCGTTTAGTAGAATATCCATGAGAATAAGTAAATGGAATTATTTCATTTTATTTTTTCCATACTATGTTGAAGTTGAAGTTTAAAAGGCTTTTGTTTTAGTTATACATTGTCGTAAGTGTTTATGCTTATCTATTAAATCTTATGCTATATTGTTATCCTTACTGAGAATCTGAGATCACCCCTTTCAATGTTTTATTTTTCTCAGGATTGTGAAGAAGTAAATTATGAATGACCTGCAGGAATATTATGAGTGTGGACTATAGATACTATGTTGTTTTAGTTTTCATTTTATGATGTAATATAAACTTTATTAATGTATCTAGTTATTCCAAGGCTACTAAACTAATCGGTCTTTTGAGACTTGATCTTTCTTCTGATCATGCCAACGTTATGTAATAATGCACCAACTCTGGGTAACTGGGGTCGGGGAGTTACATGAGATATCTATTTGGGGATGATTAAGTTTACATATAAATTTTTACTATTATCGTAATGAATCATTTTAGGACCTCTATAGACATCCTTATAGATCTATGTTTTTTTCATAGATTGGTGAATCTCACTTGGTAGGATTGAGTTTGGTATAATAGATGATGGTGAGGATCTAGTTGATTCATTAGAGAATGTCGATGGGTTGGAGATGATATAAGTAATATGTTGATAGTCACTAATAATAGTTGTAGTTTTCATTTGGTGACCTTGTGTTCTTCAAATTTTTACCTCAGTTCGGTCACCAGTGTCTTGGGAAGCATGGATAGCTTGTGTTATGGTTAGTGGGTCCTTTTAAGATTATTGAGCGGGTGGGAATCATGGATTAATAATTATCCTTTCCACAATAGTTGACATCAATCCATAACATACTTCATGTTTCACATCTTAGGAGGTATCATTCTAGCCCTTCTCATATCATGATCAGTATGATCTGGATGTTGGAAAAAATTTATCTAGGATTGATAATAAAGACATGATTGTTGACTCTAAGACAAAGGTAATCCATGGGAAGATGATACCTTTGGTATGTGTGCTTTGTAAGCATGGTTATGATTCACATGATACATCAGAGAATGAGGAACTAATGAGATAGAATTTGCCTCATCAATTTGGTATGAAATATTTTTAACATGATTTTTGAGGAACGAAATCATTTATATTGGGGAGGTTGTAACATCCAGAATACAGTTAAATCCTCTTTTAATCTTATGTAATTATGTTTTTTGAAATTAATAGAGCAAGGGTGTAAATGAGTGAAAGTTTTTAATGGGTAAGTATATTAGGGTTTTGAGACCATAAGATAATTTTAGCAAATTTCCTAAAACCTATATTTGGTACTACCTGAAAGACACATTAATGTGGTGAATTGATTTCATGATGTGAATCTATCACTAGGAAGATACCATGAATGTGGTTTGAAATATCAATATTTTTCAATCATTGGATTATTTTCACAACCTGAAATGATCTAGATTAGAATTTTTAACCTAAGGCGACAACATTTTTGGTATACATGCTACTTTGGAAATTCACATTATCAATAAAAGATTCGTGATGTAAATTACTCATGTTGAGTGGTTTTTGTGTGATTAATTATGAAATTTATTTCATTCTTTGTAAAGCCTCTTACCTCGAACACCTGGGGATACAGTAGGAAATTTTTGGGAGATTCCTTCCATTAAGTACATCTCGGTTTAGAATCTGACCACAAATGTGTTTCCTTATTATGGTTTTCTCCTTCTCTCTACTACCCTTCCTTGACTATGGTGTAATCTCATTTTTTTTAATTTAATCAAAGTTTTATCTTTATGATTTGTGATATAGGGTTTCCATGATTATCTCCTTCACAATGTTTATTTAATGGTGTTTTTTGTGGGAAGAAATTTTTTAATTGCTAATTAAAGGTAGTTGGTTCCCTAAGACTTTACCGTATAATTGAAACCCTGAAACTCTTGATTTATTTTAAATGAGTTTTTAAATGATTTAAAACCCCATATTTTATATTATTGAAGTTTTATTTTGAAAATGGAATGTAAATTGTGAAAATATCCAATTTTAATAGAATTGAAATTATTAGGAATATTTAAGTCAATTTGATTGCTTGATATGGAAATATATTTGATGAAATTATTTTATATTTAACTTCAAGATAAATGGATCAAATAGAAAAATGTTTTTAACAGACATGAAATGATGAAAATCAATGATTTTATTTAAATTGAAAAAATTATATTTTAAACTAAAATTGGAAAATTATATATTTAATTGTTAAAGAATGATTGATTTCCACAGTATTAACTGATTGATTGATTGAGTAACATGAGAGTATATACAGTTAGTGGGTTATTAGGAAAATAACACAAGGATATAACCCCCTAGAAATGGATTTATGATGACAAAACTAACAGAAACTTACTAAGACAAGATTTCCAAAATGAGGATTTGAATCCAAATGTCATGAACTGAGGGACGTGTTCATACATTGAGTTAATATCTCTAATTGAGAAATGTGGGGATCCTATTTCAAGAAACCAATGTACCAAAATCCTTATTACAAGATGTTATGATGTGTTGGATTTGATTTCATTCCATTTATTATTGATATATTTTATTCATTTCAGCTTCTTTATATAAATGTTTTGTATAAAATTTTCATTTAAGAATGTTTTAGTATATATTTCATATATTGATTATGAAATCATGTTTTGTTTAAAATGTGTAATTATAATTCCATTACTTTTTTATTTAAATTGAAATCATAATTGGTTTAATTTTGTTGGAATTGATTATGGAAAACTTTGTGAGACCATAATGGGATATTTAGTTCACACCCTAAATTTTCCATCAGGCATTTTTAAATTATCTTAAAGCAGGTCCAATAAAATGGAAATACCCACTTGGATATGGTGGATTTTTTTGATACTTGGGACCCAAAGTGATATAGGTGGTAGGTGGAGATGTGATCCACTTGTTACATGGTTTTCTATGATTTTTGTTTATAGTTTTTGTGTCTTTTGATAAAGTATTATTTGTGTTTAGTTTTATGTATTTGATTATGATATTTTATCCTTGAGGAGTATAGCTCATGATGACTTTATTTGTTATATTCCACTCTTTTTTGAAAAAATGGATCCCACTTGATCTTTATGTGATGTCATGTGCTAGTCTCCAAACCCTGGGGATCCGAAATGCACATCGGGCCCTATCCAGACCATCTCGAGCATCGAAATTCTAGGGTATCCATGATAGTTCATGAAAATTATATTTATAAAAATAAATGAGAATATTACACACTTAGTTATTTTAAAATAAGATTATGTTTGCTAGTGTATAGGATATAAAACACTGAGCTTAAATAAAATATTATTATTTTTTTTACCTTTATAACATATACAATGAATTGAAGGGAATGAATAGAACAAAAAAAAATTAAATATACAAAAAGGTACTAGTTCATAAATTTATTGATAAATACATAGTAAATAATTACACAATTATTTAGTAAATTCATTTTACGCTTCAAAAATATTCTTTCTTCAAAAATTATTTTTATTTATTTTTATGAGTGAATATTATAATTTATTCCAGGAAAATTGATAAATTATATTTGGAAAAATATATATAAATTTTGAAATCATCATGTCCAAATTATTTTAGGTTGAATTTTTGAGAATTTTATGAAAAATCATGATTTTTCAATAAATAGTGAAAATTATTAATTTTTATTAAACAAATGTATTTCATTTTCAAATATTTACAATGTCACATTATATTTTTCATTTTTCTACAAAATTAGTTAGTTTAATTAGATTAAAAATAATATAAAAAATTTATTTGAATCAAAATTTCAATTGAATTCAGTATAAATATATTTTTACACTAAAAATGTAATTTTTAGAAAAACAATTTATTATAGTGTTTTGTAGGATCAATTTTAAAATAAATTATGATACTTATATGAAATGAATTTGAAGAAAAATTATTCCATATTTTTAATGAAATTTATTAAAATTAGGTAAGAATTTAAATTTAATTTTTATTCCTAGTTAATAGTAATAATAGTAAAAATATGTAACCACGGATAAGGTTAAAAAAATTTACTATATAGTTAACCTAAATCGATTAGGGTTAAAATAACCTAAAATATGTATAAATTATATTTTTTTATTTATTTAGATACTATATCATCTAAACTTCTAAAATATCCCATTTTGGATCCATTTATCCTTAATAAGACTTTGTAATATTTTAATATTTTTTAAAATTCCAATTGTGACTTCTCCCCGACTTATAAAAGGACATCTCTTATACTTTATTTTCTACACTTGAACATCCTTTTAATTAAACCAATACCTACCAAAATCACTTTGTAACATCATTACCCATATTCAAGGGTTCTTATTTGTTCATAAAACCAACCTTAGAGTGATTAAGATGTAAATAAAAGGAGGTTAACTAAAGAAAAGGTATAGGTTTTGACTATATGTTTTAGTATTGTTTCTTCTTCTACCACCTTCAAATATTATTCGACCATTATAAAAAAAATAAGTATCTTACATAAAATTATATGTCATTATGTTTATTTTATAACCTATACCATATCATCTTCCATCAAATGGTAAATTAAACCATTGTTCGTGGGTGTAATGGATTATCGCCCACAAACCAATGTAATCTGTTTTCCATCATCACCACTCGCATATGGTTATAATAATGGATATAATTTATATTGATGATATTAATGACATAATTATCACTATTTAAAGATAATATATCATCTAATTTTTTATTTTCCATTTATAGAAATATGATAAATTCTTCCATGAGTCTGTTTGGATTACCGCCTCCATTAAAAATGTTATTCAATTTTCATTTACTCAACACATTATTAGTATATAATAGTGTATCCATGATTGTAAAATAATTCATTTTTCATATCAATATTTAATATTTTCCTTAAAAATTCTAATTAATATATACCAAATATAATTATTTAATAATTATTATTCTTTATGTGATTAAATAATGAACACTTTTATCATGTTCGACATACCTAAGTAGTGTTGAAATTATGAACTGAGAAAACTCAAAACTCCTGAAGTGAACTTAACTGATTAAGTAATTAAATATGTCATTAAAATAAATGAAGTATTTTTTTTAATGATAAGATAAAAATCCTAGAAATGGTTTTAAAGAAATAAAATAATAGGTATAATTTTATGATACATGTATTAAAGTTCAAACATAGAAATTATGGAATTGACACAACAGATTTCTTCTCAATTTCCATTCATTGAGGCACTTTTAATGTCATACACCTAATAATATTTTTTATAGTGTATATAATACCATTTTATATTTGGTATCATGAATCCTTCAAACATCATGTTATTTTAATTTTTATTTCAAATTATTTCATTCTATGAGATTCGAATTAAAAGTTACAAAGTGGTAAGGGTTTCTTAACTCATTCTTCTTTAATTGGGTTATTTCACTTATTCATTCATTATATTATGATAAAATTAAATATAAAATGACCTTATATGGATTTATGTTTTATATAAACATTTTTTATATAGATTTACATATGTTACACATAATCACTCCACTGATTTATTCTCAAATCGATGATATGGTCTTTGTAAGGGTTATTCATCTCATATTTCATTCTTCCAAACTTATGTTTCTGTTTTGCACATATATTATTTTATAAAGAGTATATAATAACAATTTCACATGTTATATCATTAATATCATCATGTTAAATATATTTTATGTTTCATTTGAAGTTATTATTTCATAGAAATTCTGACTAAAAAGTTACCAAAGTGGTAAGGGGTTTATGTTTCTGTCTCATTTTCATCACGATTGTTAATGATTGAATTTACATTGAGAATATTATAAGATAAATATCCAATAAACCCCATATATTATTCTTTTAAACTGTTTATTTCTTGAAATTTGATGTTTTGGTACCATTTTCCTCTCTTTGGTTATCAAAATTTTCCAGATATTGTTTTTCAAAAAATGGACCTTATTTTTTCCCCTTTTGGTCAAAAAATATAGTTTCTTCCATATCTATATTTTATAAAATATTTTCAATAATTTTTTTAATATTCAAAATTAATTAATTAATTTCAATTTTAACCATGTTTTAATTTTTATGAAAAGTTTTACAAATAATCTCCCTGTTTTTTTCTAAACAAGGTTATTTTTACCGAATGGGTGAATATAATCTTTGTTTTACAAATTATGGCATGAACAAAATTTCCCATCATTATGAAAACTAAATGATTAGGTTATTAATTTAAAAATTTAATGGTTATATTCAAATAAATTATTTTTACAATATTTTTGATATTATTAGTTTTTAAATGTGATTTTCAAAGTGGAAGGGTATTTTCTTCAAGAATGTTTTTTATGATATTTAAATGGTATTTCTATTCATAAACATCATTAACCATTGATGTTACTTATTCTTAATTGGGAATATGTTATAATGAAACCATTTTTATTATATATATTTTTTTATTGTGATTCTTTTAAATTTATTTTCAGGAAACAGGTTTCCTTTCAATTGGTAAATCAAGCTATGAAACAACAACAGTTATTATTATGTTGAAAAATGAAAAAAATTAGTTTTGATGATTATGTTATGGTTCTTTGATATTATTTATAGTGATGGTTGATCCCTATATACACTATGATTATGGGTGAAACTGATATAGATCTCTAATTTATTAGGTAAAGGGAGAGATTTAAGAGGTTATAAGATTATACTAAGAGATTATTGGAATTTACCATGTATGTAAGTCCATTGATAAGATAGTTTGTAAGAGTGATATATAAATGATGTTCCAAGTTACCAAGATGTTTTATTTATTCTTTCAGGAAGTTATAATGGATCATTTTGTTAAGGATTGTTTTCCCAGGGTTTAGGATTATTGACTTCTATGAATCT
Organism: Viscum album; assembly: GCA_963277665.1. NCBI lineage: Eukaryota > Viridiplantae > Streptophyta > Magnoliopsida > Santalales > Viscaceae > Viscum > Viscum album. The sequence goes on from OY728156.1 coordinate 105,032,131, forward strand.
TATCTTATGTTAGTTCTTTATGTAATATATCATTTATTATTATCCAGGTCATAATGCGTATGAATTATCCTATTTTATACTTTTGAATTTTTATTATGTCAGCATACCCTTAAGCTCATATTATTTTTGTTATTGGTATTCAATTGTTAATGTGTATGCTTAAACTTATTGATATTTTGAGCTCAGCCATCTTATGTTTCATTTTCCCTAAGTTGTAAATAAATTTTTAGGTTTGTTATAACTTTGAATGATACTAAATGTGATAATATTTCATGGATATATAGTAGAATTATAGTAATATGTTTTTTAAGTATCAAAGTTATTATATAGGTGATTGTATTAATTTTCTAAAACTCTAAACCAAAAAGGCCCTTAGATATAAAAGTTATCCACTATTTATGTTTTATGTTACATGTTTTAAAGGGTAAAAATTGTGTTATTTTTATCATTACCAAATCCCAAAACATAAAGATTATGTTTTTTCACCGACTTCAGAAGTTTTAGTTCAAGGATTTTATAGTTGGTATCTGAGGAAGGTTTTAGATAACTTTAAAAATTGGGATGTTTTCATGTGATTTTAACTTTTTATTTATGGATACTATCATGGTAATATGTGGTTAAGGTTGACCTAAGTAAAAATGAATTTATACCCTCTTTGGGTTCTTAAGTTTTTGTATTTTAAAGTTATTAATTATATCTTGGGATATTTTTATTGGGTTTAGTTATATGAAACCCTTAAGTTTAATATGAACGGTCATTTTAGAAATATACTATTAAATTTTTGGGGATATAATATGAAAGGTATGAAAAAAAATTGTGGTTAGAACTTTATTTAATGTAGAGGTTATTGAGTTTATTTGGTATATGGAGTTTTTTATTTATGGAATGGTCTAAGATGAAACTTTAGTGTCATTGTAGAAATTTTGCAGGTAAATCTATTATTTATTCATCTAAAATTTTATACCTTTTGGATATTAGATTAACTTTTGTTAACTATTTAAATTTTGTTTTATATATTAAGATATGAGGAATGGCTTTTTATACTTTTATAGATTATTTCATCCATTATAAGTTTATGTTAGTACATCATGCTTACACATCATTTTAAGAAAAAGATGATATTATGGTAGAAATTGACTAAAGGATGAAATATAATTTTCATGTAAGTATTTATACCTATATTCTTAGTATATATGGTAAATAAATTCTTAAAATAAAGGAAAAGGATCTTGAAACAAAAAAAAATTATCTTATTTAAATCATTTCAGATGAATCAATTTCCTTTTTTACACCTTATTGATTTGTGTTTTTTTGTTCATTAACCTTATCATGATCATTTACTTTCTTTTGATCAATATTTTATTCCATGATACATCATTATTTTCACTCTATTATTTTTCTTCCATGATCACATTTTAAGTTTTCAATGTTTTTCTCCAAATGTGAAACCTAGTTATGTGTTCTTCCAGATTTCCTTTGTATTTTTCTTCCCTCTATTCAAAATAAAGTTTTATTAACCCTTTTTTATGTGGGTTTTCAATAAATTAGTTTTCAAATGTTAAACCCTTGATTTCTTAGATAAAGATAAAATTTTGAGGATGAATTTTATTAAAGTGGGAGAATGTAACACCTTGAACTTTTCTAAATGAATATCATGTTTGATAGTGTATACAACATGCCATAATAAAATTAAATAAACCATAAAATATTATTATTTTATGATCATTATAAAATATCCATCTAATTTAAGGGTACAAATAAAATTAACATAATTAAGTAATTAAAAAAATTATTGATTAATATATAGTAAATAATCACACAATTTTTTAAATTAATTCAATGTATGCTTAAAATATATTTTTTCTTCATAATATTTCTATTAATTTTTATTAGTTAATATTATAATTAATTTTTGGTAATTTGAGAAATTATATTTTATAAATAGGATAGAACTTTTGAAATTATAATTTAAAAAATATATAAGGTTTAATTTTTTTAAAATTTTCTAAAATAAATTGATTTTTTAATGAATAATGAAAAAATTGATTTACATTGAAAATTGTCTTATCTTCTCAAGTATTTACAAAGTCAAAATATTTATTTGACTGGTTGAAAAATTAAATTGGTTCACTTATAATAAAAATAATTCAATAAATATTATTATAATCAACATTATACATTAATATTGTAAAAAACATTTTAATACTTAAAAATACATTTTTCTTAAAAATGGTTTTTATTGTTTTTTGTTGGTTTAATTTGAAATTAAATTCCAAAAATTATTGGTATTCAATTTGATAAAATTCATTACATATAATTAATTATAATAACAAATATCTGGTAATATCGTATCCTTAATTATTTCTAAAAATGAATAGTAAAAAGAGAAAAATTGATTACCACTATCAAGGTTAAAGCAAATTTACTAAGGATTAAACTACAGTCATAATTATTAAAATGACCTAAAAATTTGTATAAATTATATTTTATTGAAATTTATATATCTTGTATCATCTCATATTCTGGTGTTTTTTATTTTTTATCCATTTTTATTCAGTAATACATTAATATATCTTAATATTTTTATAAAATTCAGGTGTGTCATCTCCCATGATTATAAAAGGTCATCCCCACTACTCTCCAATCCACACTTAAAGAGCCTTTTTCATCCAAAAACACCTCAAATACCTTCAAATCAAACCACCCCACAATCAATAGTATTTATTTTTAGAATAATTCCAACCTTATAGGGATTAATGTGTAAATCAATGGAGTTTGTATGGAAGAGATGTGTATCTTTTAACATAATGTTTTAGTTTTATGTCTTTTTATACCTAATTAAAATATTATTAAATGTTTTTAAATAATAAAATAATTTTCTTATATATACTTATGATTTATTATGTTAATTTTATAACCTATATCCAACTCTATTTAAATAAAATGGTAAATGAAACCATTATTTGTGTCCATGGAGGACTACCACCTCACGGACCGATATAATAAGTTTTCCATCACAAAATCTCATGAATAGATGTAATGATGGATTTAATGTGTATATATGATATTTTATAAATAATTATAATTTTATAATGATAAAATATCATCTATTTTTTCACCTTTCCATTTATTGATAAATAATAATGTCCTTCGTGCAAACATGTGGATTATCACCTAAACAAATCAATGTGATTCATTTTTAATCACCTAAACACATTGTTGGAATATATAATTGTATTTAAATAAATAATATTATATTTATGATAAGGTCATAATTTTTTATAAATAAAACAATACTTACCTTGTTTCCCTCATGTTCTTTGAAAAATGAAAACGTTACTCAAGCATACATTTGACCTACCCTCTCTCTGAATGTAACATAATTCATTTTACAAAAACATATTTCAGATTTGGTTATGAAACTATGATTAATGTCTAAAAATTAATACTATTTCGTTTTTACTATTCTTTATATTATTTAAAAATGACCAATTTTACCATGGTCAATATACTGAAATCGTTTTGAAATTAAGAGCCATACATCCTTTAAACACCTGAAGTGGAATTAACAAATTAAGTAATTAAATATATCATTAAAATAAATGAAATAATAGGTTTAATGATAAGACATTAAACCTATAGAATTTTATTAAGAAACAAAATATATTATACAATTTTATTATACATGTGTTAAAGCACATTAATTGTATATTTGGAATTGTGGTAAAGGATTTCATCTTAATTCCCCTTCCTCGAGGATTGTTTTAATGTTATAAATAGAATTTTATTTTATAAGGTGTAAATATTACCCTTATAAAGTTTTTATCTTGAATCCTTTTATATTCATTTCATTTTAATTTAAATTTAAAATTATTTCATCTAAGGGGATTTGACTTGAATTTCACTAAGTGGTAAGGGTTTTTTAAATAAATCTTTTTCATTGGGTTATGTCACTTTATCCTTGATTATATTATACCATTATTTTGTGTAAAATGAAAACTAATTTTTTTAAGTTATAATTTCACTTATTTTTTTCCTCATTTAAATTTCTTACACATAATCCCTCCATTGATTAATTCCCAATTCAATGAAATGATCTTTATATGGGATCTTCACCACAAATTTCCCTTCTTTGGTACATATGATTATTTTGGGCACCTATATTATTTTATTAGATGCATGTACAACCCCATTTACATGTTATAGCATGAATATTCTCATGTTGAATATTTTTAATCTTTCATTTTAAGTTATTATTTCAATGGGATTATAATTCAAAAGTCATCAAATTGGTAAGGGTCTTATGTTTCAATATCATTTTAATAGGGGTTGTTTATGATTGAATTTTCATTGAGGAGATTATATGATATTTATCAAATAAACCCCATTCATTTTTATTATCCATACTATATTTCTATAAAAAAAATTAATACCATTTTCCTCTCTTTGGTACTCAAAATGGTTTATAAAATGTTTTTAAGAAAAGTGGGAAATATATTCTTCGTTTTCGGTTAAAACCCATTTTCTTCCATATCCATGTTATCTAAAATGATTTCAATTTTCTTTAAACTTATTCGATTGTTTTCTAAATTAATTGTCACCCATATTATTTTTTAAAAAAATTAAAAATAATATTATTCTCATTTTCAAAAAAAGGTACCTTTTACCAAAGGTGTGAAATTAATTGTTCTTTTAAAGAATATGGAATGAACATAATTTCCCTTCATCATGAACACCAAATTATTTTAAGATAATTTTACTAATTTATATGGTTATTTTTTAATATAAATTTTTTTCAATTTTTCTAGATATTTTTAGTTTTAAAAAATGATTTTCAAAGTGGAAAGGGTATATTCTTTAAGAAATTTTTTAATTATGTCTTAATTTTATATTTATTCATCAACAATTTCAACCCTTGATGGTACTTATACTCCACTATGAATATGTTTAATTGATACAACACTTCTTCTTTATCCATATAGACTATGATTTTTTAAAAGATGTTTTCATGGAACCCATTTCTTTTTCATAGATAAATCAAGCTATGAATGAATAATAGTTATTTTGACGTTGAATAATGTAATATTTCATGTGTTATGAAAGTGTGATGGTCCTTGGAAATTATGTTTAGTGGGGGTGTGCCTAATAAACTTTATGATGGTGTGTGATCCTGATAGATCTCTTCAATTCATTGGTAAAGAGATTTAATTAACATATTTTAGGTTTCTCCAAAAAGATTATTTGAATTTACTGTGTGGGTTATTTGATTTTAAGAGTGATTGTAAAAGTTACATGAAAACAATGTTCTAAGTTACCAATACATTTTCTTTATTCTTGCATCATATCTAATAGAGCCTTTTCTTAAGGATTGTTTTCATGTGGCACATGAATTTTGACTTATATGACACTTTTATTATTTAAAATCTTTATTCCATGTATCGTATTTTATGATCTATGTTTTTATAGGTATGAATTATATTATATTATTCTCATGAATTTTAATTATGTTATCACACCCTTATTTTTATCTAATAATCTATGATGAAATTCACTTTTCAATGCTAATATTTACGCTTATTGACTATTGGATCTCACCCAACATATTATTTCTTTTCCCCAGGTTATAAAGAAATTTTTTTATGTATGTTAAGATAAAGAAGGTAAATATTTGTGAACAAATTAGTTAGAGATGATACATATTTTTTTGAACCATATTTTAAGTATCCATGTTTTTTTGAAAGAGTTTTTCCTAATTATCCGAAACTATAAACATAAAAGGTTCTTGTTTATGTAAGTGATATAATATTTTACTTTGATTTTACATTTTTTGAAGAAAGAAATAAAAAGATTATGTTTTAGCACTAGAACCAGGATTGCAGGTTTCGGGTTTTTATACCACCAGCTATGAACCCATGAGTGAAACTTTCCTACAAGAAATCTGGAGTTAACTTCTATAGTTAATTCCTTGAAATGATGGAATAATTTTTTACTTTAGTGATATATTATTTATTTTTAAAAACTAAAAGTGATTATAATATATGTTTTCTCATTTATATTATAATATATGGTAGAGATGTCAGGTGTTGTATCTCTGAAAGTATGATGTTGAGACTGAATATACCACTACAAAGGATTATATTTTTTATATTATCATAAAATAAATACACAGTATTTAGTATCTCAGAAAATATAATAATAGTTAAATTTTATGAGTCTCCCCCTGAATTTTTAGGTGGGTGAAGCTAAACAGCTTGTGGTAGTATCTTTTATAGCCTAATTTTTCACTTATACTTTGGTTGATTGTGTTGAGTACAGACAAGAGACTGGTTTGGATTTTCTAGTGATGTATGAGAGCTTTATATAAGAATAATTTATTCTTGCATGGTACTTATATGATAATTATGAGCTTTATGTTTATATTATATAGGTAGTTCCTACTTCTATGAGACAGGAATTGATGAGGGACTCACAAACATTGAAATTGGTGTATTATCCAAGATTTTATAAGATGTATCGTGATATATAATTCCATTTCTAGTGGAAATTCATGATAAAGTAAATGAAATGGTTTATCTCCCAATGAATCACATTCTAAAGGATCAAAAAGAAACATCAAATACATCATTGTTTACTCCATCTTCTTCTTATACATATGAGGAAGGGGGAAGGCGTGGTGATGGACTTTATCGTGAGGTTTCCCCTAGCCCCAAGAAGTTGGAATGTAGTGTGGGTTATCATTGAGTAGCATACAATGGTTCCACATTTTTTTCCCATTTGAGAAAATAAATTCTAAGATGATTAGGGTAGGATGTATTTTTAGGATATATTGCGACTACATGGAGTTATTATGATAATATTGGTCGATTGAGATGCTTTCATTACATCATGTTTTTTTCAATGCCTTCGTAAGGTGATGGGGATATGGATGAAGCTGAGTAAGTCATGTCGCCCTCCTATTAACGGAAAATTAGAGATAATGATCAATATTTTTGAGAATATTATCAGTTTGTGTTTAATAGACTTTGGTGGAGTATAGGATAACCATATATGTTTTACAGAGTTTTTATATGATAATACTTTTTTTTCATCAATTATAATGGATCCTTTTGAGTCTATTTATGGTTGACCTTGTTATTACCCATTATTTTGGAATGAATCCAATGAATCAATGGTTATCAAACAATGTTTACTGCAAGAAACCTATGAGTATTTGCAATTAATCAAGAATCAGTTGGTTTCCACTCAAAGAAGGAAACATTATTATGTAGACCATTGATATCTCACAATGGAGTTCACCAAGTTTGGTCAAGTTTTCTTATGAGTTTAACATCTATTGGGGAACTTTTCATTTCTAAGGTAGGGGAAATTGGAATTGTGGTTTTTGGGATCATTCAAGATAATGGAACAAATCGGGATTTTGGATGAACGATTGGATATTCCATCATGACATCAAGGTATGAATAACATATTCTAACTATCTCATATTATAAAGTACTAGTATGATCCTTACCATGTGATTGATAGATGATACATTGAGTTTGATGGGGATACTTCTCAAACGGAACATATAGTGAGGACTGTTGATCGAAGTGAAATTGTATTGTGATGGAAGACAGTGCCTCTCCTTTGAGTTTTATGGTAGCACTAAAATATTAACGAAGAAACTTGGGTGCAAGAATCAGTTGTATGGTATTAATGGCTAAAGTTGTTCGAGAATGACCTTGGGAGACACATCTCAAGGATGAGAAGTACATATATGAGGATATTATAATGATTTTGGACATTCTAGGTCCATTATTCCCGATTATTGGATTTCTATAAATGGTGTGTTAAGTTATGATTTTTTTAGGTGAGGTCTTGAGTAATCTTTAGAATATTTGCAATAATTTTAGAGGGTTCATAGTTAGAGCATGGTTAGTAGAAACTATGTTTATTTCCAATGAAATCATTTAATAAAAGACCTCAGAGATAGTGGAATTCACAAGGTTCGATCATTTTTTACCAAACCATATATCCTAACCAAGTGACTTAACCTATGTTTGGATAGTGGCTTATATATGTCTAGGGTACAGATTGATAAAAAATGAATCAAAAATGTGTGAATTTGATTAATTAATCTGAAAAATCTTATTTGGACATAAAAACTCCCAAAACCCCATAATTATATCTTATATTACTTTCTATCTTAATCCAATGAATTCCAGTGATTATCTTTGGTAAATTAATTCCCTCTAGAGAGAAATTATATTGGATCTTGATAAATCTCTCCTAGGGACTCATGGTAAGTTATAATTTTCCTTCATTCTTCTTTTTATGGAATATCTTCTCTATTCTCCTTGGTGAAGACACAAGATATGGGACATGGTCGGATCTAAGAATTCCAACATGATATAATGTGATTAATTTTATATTATTGAGAAAGAAGAATATAGAAAACAGTTTTTTCCTCGTAATTCTAATATTTTTATATATTAATTTATTGAGATGGATTTCACAATGTAATTTTAAACTGATCATATAACTTGACAAGTTCTTATTCTTGGATATCCACTATTGAATCCTCATATGGTGATTTTGTTCTATTTCTAAGTATCACTAGTTCTTGATCTTGATTTGGGTGGTGAATCTTTAATTTCACTGAAACTCCCTTATATTATTAAAAATAAATCTATATTTGATAATGTATATGATATGCAACACCGAGCCTAACCAAATCATGAAATATTATTATTAAAATATGATCATTATAAAAGATCCATTAAATTAATCAATATGAATATGATTAAATCATTTATGGAATATATATAAATGTCATACTTAATCTAAATGTGCTCATAAATTCTTATTAAATAATCATTCAATTTTTAGTTAAGTAATTTCATTTTATAAAAATATGTTTCCTTCAAAATGATTTTTGTTACTATTTTTGAGAAAATATTATATTTAATTTATAGTAAATTTAGAAAATTTATTTTATAAATCAAATATCATTTTTTAAATCATCATATCAAAATTAACTTAGGGTTTAATTTTTTGATTTTTCTAAAATGATTTATTTTTCAATGAATTATGAAAATTACTGATTTTTAACATACTATCATTTATTTCCATTAAAATATATTAATTTACATATCCCATAATGTTTTAGATTTGGTGTTCATTTTATATATGAACCATATTATTTATAACAATCTAATTAATTTGTTTTTAGTCATAAAATTTCTTAATTTTGGTAAAAGTTTATTTTTATACCTAAAACACAATTTTCTAAAAACCATTTTTATGTGCATAATTTTTATCCATTTTAACTAATTAAAACAGATCATAATAAGGAAATATTTAAATTAAATATATATTTATATTAATTAAAATTATTATAGGATTATTTCAATTCATATAGTTAATATAAGATCATCTATTTCTTGAAAAATGCATTTTTTAGCAAAAACTATTTTCCCTTGAATATTACTGGTTTAATCGTAAACAAATCTAACACTTTTATTTTTTTAATATTGAAAATTTTATTTCATATTTAAATTATGAAGGTAAAAATTTGGTAAATATTTCCCATCTATTTTTTGTCATTTTGAATATTAATTGTAGTAAATATTTGTTACTATGGTAAAGGTAAGATGTGTTAATTAAGGGAAAAATTAATTTTTTAAGGACCGAATAGAAACTGTAACACATTAATTAGTTTTATTGTATGATTAAATTGTATCCATAATCAAAAAACTATAAAATATATTACCTTTTTGATATTTCTAAGATTATAACCTTTATAATACTTTATGTAATGAAAATCCCAAAATGCCACTTTTTTATTTTAATTACTATAATATTTTTTGACAGGGGTAAAAATAACAATGTTTGGTTCTAAAAATTAATTTTAAATATAAATTATTTATTTATATTTCCAATTTATTTATAATTTTTAGTAATAAATTAATTACCTTTAATTCTTACGTGATGCCAATGTAGTAATTATTTAATTGAAAGGAAAATAACAAATTGCATTAAAAATATTAAAAGTAGAAAAATTTGAATGAAATATTGCATTCCTAAAATTTAATAGATAAATATAAAATGTTAGGGAAGTTTAAAAGTTAAATATTTTAATTCTATATTTTTCATGATGTTTTTAAGGTAAAATAAAATGAATTGTGTTAAAACTAACATTAATGATATTTAATTTTAAAAAATGTTTTATTAAATGATTAAATATTTCTGAAAACCCTATATTTATCCAATTTTTTGGTATTTAAAAAAACTAAAATATGGTCTATTTATATTCCAATTTTGTCTTTTATTGTAACTATATTGACCCCTAAATAGTAAATACTTTGTTTCTATGATAATTTTCAAAAAGGGGTAACACTGGTTAGAACAAAAAAGAAGGGTAAAAAAATAAAATAAACAAGTAAAATTATTATTTTATGGTATTATTTCTACTCATACTTATCTTAAATTATAATTTTATTAATTTAGAGTTATTTGGATATCAAATTTAGTTTATATAAATTGAATACTTTCAACAATTCCAAGAGACCCCCCCCCTATAAAAGGAAACCTCTTCTTCTCTTTTATTCACACTGGAAGGAAGGTTATTTTAGGAAAATACCTAAAAATACATTATTAACATCCCTACCCATGTCTTAGAGTGATTTTTATTAGAAATCTAACATGGGAAAAAATGATACCCTTAAGAGGTTTTCTGAAGAAGAGGTATAGTTCTTAATCAAGTGCTTTTGTTTTATTTATTCTTATACATCCTCAAAATATTCTTCAAAAAAGTCGAAATAATAACACCAGTATCATCTATATACAAATTTGTTATTATTTTAATGATATAACCTATATTCCTCTCTATTTACATCAAATGGGTAACGAAACCATCATCTATGTGTCTGACGGACAACCACCTCGCGAATCGATGTAATTCATTTTCCATAAACTCATATTATGAATAGATGTAATGATATATTTAATGTATACATATCATTTTAATTATATATTTTTCATTGTTACAAAATAATATATCATTTAATTATTTTCCTTCACACTCATAGAAAAGTGACAGTGTTGTTTGAGTGTATGTGTGGACTACCACCTCTACAAAGTGATGTGATTTTTTTTTCATCACCACATCACATGGATGGTATATATTATTGTATTTAAAAAAATTATATGATATTTATGATATTTTAACCATTATATAAATATAAAATCATATTTTTCTTCTTTTCATAATTATTTTTAAAAAATTGAATGTTACTCATTAGTGCGTACGACCTACTGTATCCATGAATATAACGCAATTCATTTTTAATAAACATATAACATGATTGGATTAAAATAAAAAATTTATGTATTAAAATATTTATTATCTAATTATTATTATTCAATTTATTTTTTAATAATTACCTATTCAGCCATATTCAACATATTGAAGTCATTTTGGGCATATAGTTCAAATATCACTGAAACGTATGATGTGGATATAATTGATTAAGTAACTAATTAAAAGATGGAAATAAAATGAATAATAAAAGTTAAAAATCTATTAATAATGTATATAATTAATATTAGTTTATTTTTTTAGGAATATAAATAATGAACATAAATATTCTGACTAAAGGTAAGGGGCTTTCTTTTAAAATGTTTTTTTAAGTTTCCCTTCTAACTCTTACTCTTCCATATTCATGTTCACAAATATGTGTCATGAAAATAATTATTTTTTATTAAAAGGATAAAAATATAATTTTTAAAATATTTTATTTTATTAATAATATTTTTAAAAGATTAAATTTTTTATGGTTTTCATAAGAGACACTTTTCTTTAAAACCCTCATTTTGAATGTTTTAAATATTTCTCTTTCATGTAAATATTCCAAAATGTATTTTATTAATGTAATTATATAGATATAAATTAATTATAAAGGATATTTTATTTATCTCTTTACATTATTTCAAAGGATTTAAAAAGAATTCATTTCATGTATTTTATACAGAACAATTCGGCTTTTTATAAAAGACAAAAGGAATGTTTTATTTTAAAATATATAGTGTTAATGGATTTTACCACCACAACAACCATTATTTGTTATTTGGATTTATTTATAATTATCCTCTCTTTCTTAAAAAAACCTCTTTCTATTTGTTATAAGTATTTTTAAAAGGGTTTTAAAATGGAATGGATATTTTGATACAGGAAAATGTTTTACTTATAGGCATAAGGGATCACTCTAAACCAACCTTTTCTTCTAGTTATGACAATTATTTCTCTTAATAACTTTGTATATATATTTAATTTTATGTAATGATCCAAAATTATGTATATATTTCTCTCACATAAATACATAACTTGTTCTCCCTTCCTTTTATGGGGTAATACATTCTACAAGTTCTTTTAACAAATGAAACTCATTTCTTTCCACTTGTGATTTTTATGTTTATAACTTAATATTTATTTCCTTTTGTGAATACATAATCTTGTACATATTGTGATTGGTTCCCCTAGATAGTGTTCCATTTAATTGGATAAATATTTTGTCTCATAAGACATTATTTATGCGATTAAGGGGTAAACTGAATCTATTATGAAACTTTTTTCACCATGTAGTAGTTTCTAGGTAGTCCTCCTTAACTCATGCTTATTTCATGCTGTATATAGCTTCCACATTTACTATGATTATATGATCTTATGATCCAATGTTATTTATGTTATTATTCCTTGTGATTTCTCATTATCCATCTCTTTTATGATATCATGTTTTACATTTGACTCATTTGTTTTGTTTCCATGTCATCTTTATTCCCCTACGAGGCTTTTTCACACACACATTTATTTTATATATTCCACAAGTTATCCTATAAAGTTTTAGGAGCTCAATGATATTTAGAATCTCACTATGTAGAATAATAATAAATATGTTAGTCTATTGTTTATCTTGATTTGTCATATACCTAGTATTCCAAATACACTAATACTCATGATCTTTGGGTTGTTATTAATGGATATTTATGTTCAAAAATCATCTAATAATATGATTAAATTTTGTGTGTCATTATATTATGATTTGATAAAATTAATGTAAGATATTCTTTACCATGGTATAAATATTTTAAAAACTATAAGATATGAAATTATTATGTGCATGTGTGTGTGTACCATGAGACCCCTCTTGATATGTCATGCTAGTGAATTTGTACAACATAAGACTATCGTTGAGGTGTCTTGTGTATGTATATATAACTATATGGCCCATAGAATTATTTTAACTGGTATGAATTGATAATTATACCCTTAATGGATTGGTAAATCCCCTAAAGGTTGAAGCTTCTTTGACATGATGCATGATGATTATAGTGGGGTCTTGAATGACAGATATCAAGGAATTGCAACCATGAGGCATGACCTGAGACAGAAAGTGGAGCATGATGTCCTTATGACCTAACCTAAGATAGTTGGTGGGGTATGATGGATTTGTTGCCTAATATGAGGCTTTATGGCCATGTATATTTTTCAGATACTTAAATTGGTCTCATGAATTATTTTCATACTCATGGAAACCAGATATAACTTCTCCACTGGCATGTAGTGGGAGCAGGTGGGTTGGGGTTCATGGAAGCCTGGTTAGTGAAAAATGAACTAATATGTGATTATTTACATCGTAATTAACTTTCCTAGCATTTCATACAATTTTACATAAATGATTCACTTATAATAATGATTCATTGGTGGTGTACTAGAGGTTTTATACTCACACCTAGCATGGGCCTCTCATGGTGCGTATAAAATTTTTGGTCAGGGATCCAGTCATGGGAAGGAGACCTTTGATGGCCAGTTGATCTAGAGAATCAAGCTACCCAGAAAAAGTTACATTAAAATTTCAGTTTCTTATTATGGAGTATCTTATTATCTTGTATCTTTGTTTTATTTAGTAATTGACTTATAGTTTGTTGGTTTTATTGTATGAATATTGATACAACACGGTTCCCTATCGATTTATTTATTTTTATGACCTCTTATTTCATAGTCTCTTCCAATGTAAATGTGTTGTTTGGATATATTTATGGAGGTTCTAGTCTCGTAATTATTTTATTTAGGACATTTTCACTAGTTTTAATCCTCTTTCATATACGGAGATTCACATGAGGTTATCTGACATTCCAACCAAAACCCAGTGACTTAGGTTCAGATATTACACTAGCAAAAAATAATTCTGAAACCCAAATCTTTCCAAACATAAAATTTTGAATAGATGCTGATTATTTTAAAATATAAACTATATAATTTCAAATTGATAAAAAATGTTCAAATTATTATTATTATTCCAGTGACCTTTTCTCAGACATTTAATATTGAATTTTTCACTCTTTAGAAAAAAATACATGGTATGAAAGTGTGAATTTCCATATGTATAACCGATTTAATAAGATGTTCTAAATGGTTTCAACTTTCTAAAAAATATTCAAAATTTTCCCTACTATAATTAAAATTGGATAGAAACTTATTAAGACTTTAAAAATTGAACTTATGTTTCAAAACATCATTCATAACATTAAAATTTCAAATAGATATGGACACAATATTCAATATGAAATTAATTTTTGAAATACTATCATTAGCATTAGTAAGATATAACCTATCTAGATCATAGTCTTAAACTTTTTAAAGGTATTGGTAAACTTTAATCTGGTAGGGTCTATACCCAATAATATTTTTCTATTGAATCTAAAAAATAACTCATAAGAACCAAAAAAAGAGAAACATGTCTCATGATTATGTTTGAAAACCCATAATGAAATAATATCATGATCAGAGAAAGGATCTTACATATTAAATCTACAATTGAGTTAACAATCAAAAATTACCATTTCTTGAGTCTTTTCTTTCATGTATAAAATGATTGATGAGACCTAATTCATGTTATACCTTTTTGCATTAGGATACTTCAAAGTAAAATTCCCCAAGTATTGATCGATACATGCACCACGATCTTTGAAAAATGCTAAAGGAATATTGGGATGGGAAATTGAGTGCACAAATTATCAACACATATTCTCTCCCAAAACTATAAATGATATAACTAGGTATATGTAAATCTAGGATAGAGTATTGTTAATTGTATACATACCCTCATATAATCTCTTAATCCTTAGAAAAACCCATGTCAAATTACAATATTCTTATTTCTTTGATGTGATCATTTCAAAGATATAATATAAATTCAAATAAATAAATTAATATTAATTTAAATAATATTTAGCATATCATTTCTATTAGCAGGAAATTCACTTATCCCAAACACCTTCCACTACATTAACCAGACCTATAGTAATAAAAAAAATATTAATCAGTTAATAAATAAATAACATAATATTTTATGGTCTTGTGAATAAATATTCATTTAATATCCACATAGGTCAATAAATAGATATTATTTATTACCATGTGAATAAAACAGGAGAAAAATAAATATTCTATTTCATGTTCTTATTAACAAAATACTTATTTAAGTATTGAACATTCAAATAAATAGTGCCTGGATAAAAAAGATTAGTAAATCTGGAATAAATATTATTTCTTGATAATAAGAAAAATATTTATTCCAAATTTTAAATTGAATTATTATTTAACTAAGATTTATTGATTCATTGGGTGGGTGACCCTCTAAGTCTCTTTATTAGTGGCATTAGGTTATATTACCAAAAATACAATATCGTTGTCTAAAGAAACACAAAGGGACCCACAGAGGAAGTCTTTAAAATGACAATGATGATAACCAAATAACAACATTCAGTGTATAATATAATCTATTTATCTTGATATCTCATAAATAAGAATACTTAAATGTGTCATTAACCTATATTCTTGATATATATTTCTTTAAATTCATGAAATAAACCTACTAATCACAATAACTATGTAATTTAGTTCAATAGTTCCATTGTAATCAACAGATGAAGTTATCATCTTCTAGTTTTGGAATTGAAAAACTCTTTGTTGAATTATTCAATAATTCCATATGAAATGCGATGCACCCTATGTATCCAAAATCCCAATGAATAAAAAGATTAACTATTTTTTAAAATACATAAAAATACACAAATCATGGTATGCATGAATAAATATCTCATGTAAAAGGATTATTACACATGTTCACAGAAAAAACATTCCAATGAAATAAAAACATGTAGAATTACTACTTTCTGTTTTTTCCTTATAATCTCCCATATTTGAGTTTATAAAGTATAAAATTAAAGAGATTAAGTCTCATCCACTTACGAGAATTGAGCAATAGATATTCTACATAATATATGACTCCTCGTCCTCTTAGATCCATAGAGAAATATGGTCCATTAGTCAAGAGGGGTGACTTAGACAGTTTTTCATATTTTAAATATATTATCAAAGTTATGTTAATTTCTAGTCGAAAATAAAGTATAAAAACATTTATTTTTATATTATTTCACATAAAAGTGACCCTATATCTACTCTTCATACTCTAAACAAGATATTATTGAAATTTCTATAAAGTGACATAAATTTCAAATGGGAATCTTAACCTAATAACCTAAATTTTCACCCCTAGAGGAACAACCCAGAACTATTATTTTGATATATAGTAAAAACCAAACAATCCTTTTTTAAGGCCAAAGAACAACTGAAACCCCATAACTTTTTCCAAACCAAGTCACAACCATAAAACTACATTTTTCTACCAGGATTCATAAACCAACATAATTTTTGTAGGGGTAGTGTAAACCAACACCAAGTAATTTATTTTGAATGAAAGAGAATGGAACAAAAATCATACACAAGGAAATAAGATATAAAAATAAACCACCAAAAAACTAGTTGAAATGTGAAGGACTTGAATTTTAACAAAGACTAGATCATTGTTTTAGTGTAGTTGAATATATCAAGATCAACTCCATCCTAATAGACTGCATCTTTAGTGATCAAAAAACTTCATAAAAATATTTGGCATGTAGTAGTGCTTCTATGTTTCTTTCCAGTTTAAATATTGTGTATATTTACCAATTTACCTATCCTCCAAACTTTTATTAATTTTACTAGTTCTATAGTACTCTATAGAACAATTTTTTTTCATGTGCATCAAGATCAAAAGAATATTCATTGATTTTCATTATTTTTAAGTGGAAATTTCACAAGTGTAACTCATAAACAACTTAAAAGTTGTTTAAATATAATTTACTGTATGTTTTGTGTACTCCTACATCATAAATGAGAAATAATAAGAACCATATAGATTTTCCATTTAATTATCAAAAAAATAATATAAAAATAAAACACCTGTACAATGTAATGTTAATAATGAATGAAATATTAATTAATAAAAGTAATAAATACTACATATAAATTAGAATTAAACCCTTTATAATTCCAAAAAAAATTAATGTGATACAACCTGTAAGTTTATAAGTGATTTATTAATCCAAAATATAGAATTAATAACATATCTATTGAAAGTATAAATTAAAAATAATAAAAAATTGAAAACAAACTTATTTTATGAGTAATTTTATAATGGAGTAATTTCATGTGAGTGTCATTCAAAATCCATGTATGTATAATCACGTAAAAAATCTCCTCATGCAAATATTCATGTAAGTATATTATTTACTAATCATATTTCCCATAACAAACTTATTTGCATAAGAATATTATTATTGTAAGAAGAATCTTCACAAAAGAGAATTTATATAGTTATAATTAATGTAAAGGTATTTACATAGAAATATTTCACATAAAGGTATTTATGTAATAATATTTCATGTAATATAATTTATGTAGCCATAATTTTAGTATTATATTTAAAAACCCAAATAATAATTATAGACAATTCTGTCAGAACATAAGTATTTCCTAAACTCATACTATGTATATTCTTTACTAAATTAAATTCATACTACTAAAAATAAACATTAAGAATGATTAAATAAAAACTAAACAAAATAAACATTAATATTTTTCTTCCACAATTAGTTCAACATTCCAACACATTTCTCCACTCATGTTATAGGGAATAAAAAAGGGAACTTTGTGATTTTTAAAACATAATTAACTAAAATAGAAGGAAGCCACTCAACAATCAACAACATATTTATAATTAAAATACTAAAAAAATCTCAAAAATTATTAGAGTCCAGTTATCAATTATTATCTGCTTTAGGTAAGCTTTCATCCTTGTTTTTAAATATCAATAATCTGTATCATGGAAAAATGGAGGTTTGTGTGACATCCAACCATTATTATAAATTAAACGTATCATATCATATTGATCTTTCACTTATACATTTATTTACTTGTTATGGTCAGGAATAAAAATATATATAAACAATGTTAACAATACTTTCAAGGTCCAAGCACGTAGACCAATTTTTTCACACAGATGGTATGATGGTTGATTATTCAAGAGAGGTTAATTGTACTCTTTTTAAATTTTTAATATGTTATCATAGTTTAGTTAATATATAGCATAAAATAAAATACTAACAAAAGTATTTTTATAGAAGTTCATATAAAACTAATATTGTTTCTACTCTTCACACTCTCAATATAAGGGTATGGAACCCACTATAAAGTTACTTTACTTTTGAAGGAGAGTAACAACCTGATAACGTATCCATTTTCACATCTTGGGGCACATCCCAGACTATTCCTTTTGATGTTGAGGAAGAACCAACCTTGCCTTTGTTCATATAATTCACAACCAAAAACACATACCTATTACAAAACCAAGGTACAACCAAATATTGTCCTTTTTCTACCTAGTGGCATAACCCAATTTACTCTTTTTAGGGATGTATAATCCAATACTAAGGTCCTTTATTTTAATAACAAATCATAAATATTAAATTAGTCACATAGAATTAGGATTTATAAATAATCCACCATAGAAAATAGTTGGACAGTTAAGGACTTGAATATTGAGGCAACCCAAATCATGGTCTAGGAATATTAACTTATAGTATGATGAATACTAACCAAACAAATCATCGTAGTCATGATCACAAAAGTGCATAGAAAATTTCAATTTTTAAAAATTATCCACCTCTTTCATGTTTTACACATATTTTATCTCTCATATTTCTTGAATATTATATAGTTTGATTACTTGTACAAGTTCTATCAGACTCTATATAATTATTTTTCCTTGTACACAGTAAGTTCAAAATAATAGTCATAGTTTTTTCATACTTTTTTAATAGGAGTTCATTCATGTGTAAGTAATGAACTACTTAAATATTTCCTTAATATTATTTCTCTGATTATTTTTTTCCCCAATCAATAATGGGAAATAATAATAATCATGGAAATTATCAGTTTTATTAAAAAAGAAATTCTATAAAAATAAAACACCCATAAAGTGAAACATTAATAATAAATGAAACAATAATTAATTAAATTAATAAATACACCATATAAAAATGATTTGAATAATTTTTAATTCCCAAAAAATTAATGTAAGGAAATCTTTAATATTCCAAGTGATATTTTAATTAAAAATATATATATCAGTTTTAATTTAAAATGTTTAAACTATAAAAATTTGAAAAATAAAATCTATTTAAAATTCAACCTATGAAGGAGTAATTTTACTAAAATTGAACCACATAAGAGTCATTTTAAATCCATGTATGGATAATCATTTACCAATATTCTCTTAATAGGGATATTCATATTAGAATATTCTTAATCTATGAAAATTTCATAAAATAAAATTCTTCACGTAATAACATTATTCACAAAAGGGGATTCAAGTAATAATATACTTCACATAAGGTAATTTACAATGACAAAATTCACATAATTAGATTTATATAAATAGATTTTAGCTAAAGGTATTTACAGAAGAAGATTCCAAATAATTGAATTTCTATAGACATAATTACAGTAATATATTTAAAATAGATTAATAAGAATTAAAATGAATTTTCTTAGAGTATGAGTCTTTCCTTAACTCATACTAATGTTAATTTTTTTTCAAAATCATATTATAAGACACAAATAAATTTTAATACCAATTGAATAAAAAATATATATAATAAATTTTAATATTTTTCATCTAAAATTTATTCATTCTACAAATACATTTCTAAACTCAAATTAGATGGAATAAAATGAGAGATTTATATTATAAAAACTTATGTTTCTGAAGTTCCAATAGGTAACTCAACAAAAATGGAATCATTTGACCATAGGACCTATATGTTCTAGAATATTATCAAGGCACTTCAACGTTCTTATCATAGTGGGGAAACATTGTGACCATTCAATGAAAAAAATAATATCTAAGGAAGTTATCATATAAATTTCATATATAATGACAATAAATATTTTATAAAATAATATTAATATAAAATAATTTGAATATAAAAATAATCTAAAGTAAAAAAGGTATTAGTTCTAGGTAACCAACTCCAAAAGTATCCCACTCTCACTAGATCCAACAACTAATGAATTTTATTCTTCTAGATCTCATGTGATATTCATCCCTTTAAAAGAGATATGGATTTCGTTAATTGATCCACCTTGATATGCTCTATGTAAAATCTTCTCACTATGACTTCAATTCTCTGAGAAAAATCCTTCAAGATATGATAGAACCAAAGTATGTTCTTCATCCACCAATGTAACCTTAGATCCTTGGTAAGAGACACTATTTTAATGTTATTAAAATATAGTGTGATATCATATATAATTCTAGGAACCAAAAAAATCTATTGGATGATGTTTTTTATCCACATTTCTTCCTTCATTAAATCAAGAGATCAAGTATAATCAGACTCTATTGTAGAATTGGAAGCCACTTCTTACTTGGATCTCTTCCAAATCACAAATCCTTTTTTATGGTGAATATATATATCCAAATTATGATTTTAAATCATAATAATCTATTTGGAAACTATCAATTATATATCCCATGGGGAATATCACCTAATGTACTCCATAAACAAGGAAAATATCCACTGTAAACCGAAAGTATTTTAGGATACTCAGGAATCTCATCCAAAGCAAGTTTCTAGGGTCTACTTGATATCTTTATATTTTAACGACCCATACATTACATACATTGTTAATACTTCAAAATTGAAGCACACTTATTACAACATATGACAAAACCACAAAGGACCGTATAGGTATAGTGTCTTTAGAAACTAGGATACATAAACAACTGGTTCATAAATCTTATACAGTGTCTCCCATTTATTTCATCATATCTATGGTTCCTTTTAGCATATTCTACTTAATATCCATCTTCTTGACCTGGGGAAAAGAAAACATAAAAGGGTGAGCTCAAATGCTCATCAAGGGAAAATAAAGGAAATAAAAATCATATCATATCTTTTTGAAAATCATAACCTGCAAAAGAGATCATAATATCTTAACATGGAAAAAATCATAGATGTGAAAATGAGATCCCCATAATCATAACATAAAACTTGAAACTTTGTGGCATGCACACATAATCATGGAAAATCATTTCTCGTTAGTCATGACTCATTTCCAAGACTATCTTAGTGGACAAAGTCCCTTTCTGAACCGAGTCACCCTCGTTCCAGTCCTGTTTCACTGAACCGGTATAACCTACCATTCCAGCCATGTCTATCTCATGAGATATAAAATCTTTACCCAATGCATTGGAGGTAGATATAGGTCCCACCCATCTTATAATGAATCCTTTCTTATGTGTGCCACATAATCATAAACCATACATCATAGCGTAACCCATGTAATAAAAATGGGATTCTTAATCAACATTACATCATAAAACAATTCATATAAGATAAAGAAAAAAAATATTTCCATCACAACATAATCAAATCCATGTAATAATAGGGATAAAAACAGAACCCTTTTATTATCTTAGATGGAAAATAATTTTGATAAAATACTTGAACTCCATTCTTGAGGAAAATATCCTTTCTACTTCAAAAACACTTTTCCTTTCTTAACATGTCATAAAATTTTAAACTAAAAGAAGTTGATTAAAAATAAACTTGAATACTTGTAAAGGAAACTTCTTGGAAATAATGTTTTAGAAATCCATTCATGTCGTATAAGTTAAAAAAACATTCTTCGTACTTTTGTCGGAAAAGTCAAAAAGTACCTCGTACGAAAAAAAACGACAAAAGATTCCTTTCATATTCTTTACTAAAAACTAACCGAAGGGTAAAATTTGATTTAAACTATTTTAAGTGGATGGAAACAATATTACATTTTGAGGGAACATGGATGTGGATGATAAAATACACCCCAGTAAATACTTACGAATAAACAATCTCAGATAAAAATGAGATTCTGATATTTCCCTTACCTTAGGTCCGATTTGCTTTGTACGTGTCCGAAGCTCCTGTATAATGGTTTAAATAATGTTATTGACTTATTCCATAATCATACATATAGATATGATATCATATATGTTCATATTCTTAGCTTCTTGTTAGTAATATTTCATTGTTACTTGTTACTCGGGTCTTTATTGCCTTTTGTTCTTATGCGTGTTTTGCCGAATAAATTCTTATTCTTCTTTTAAGGTTATAGATACCTTATATTCATAATGGTATTAGTGTAACATATATCATATTTATTCATTCAATTCATTTATATAATTACTATGTAATGATGATCATGTAGAACGAGTCGCATCACATCGTGGAGACGGTATTCCGTACGTACGCACGAGTGATGATATCATTCCTATGATCGTGGAATTGTATTGGAGTATATGTATATTATTTAAGTATAAATATTACTTTATAATAATCATAAATAGTTACTCATTACACCATTATACCCATCCTTGTAAGGTGGTGGTGGAAAATAGATTACACCACGGTGTGGAGACGGTATTCCGTACGTACGCACGCACGGTGATTTCATTTTTCCGTAGGATGGATAGAAGGTGACTTAGGGTTGTTTCATATTTATAATAACATATCCGTATGTAATTAATACTGATGTTATTACTTTATCATGAAACAACTAAAGAAGAAGAAGTTGAAGAAGAAAGAAATTGAAAAGATCGGTAATGGATATTACCTCTTCTTTGGAACGCCTCTTTGAATCCTCCACTTAGGGAACTAAGATTGGTCTTTGAAGAAGACCAGAACTTATAGGATTATTCTAGGGAAGTGGAGAGGAGAAAATGGTAGGGTTTGTCCGAGCTTGAGTGCTCAAATTGGTGTGAGGAGGAGGGGGAGGAGGTGCCCTTTTATAAGGGAGGAGAGGGGCACCTTAGGAATATCTCAAAATATTATTTTATATTAAAGTCAAAATCGGTTTATAATGGTTCCAAAGGGTCTTATTTCGAAGATAAAGTGTGTATGGGTCTAAATCCTAACAACCAATAGGATTTATACAAGTTTAGGTTATTATTTTAACCTTATCAATTAGATTTAACTCTAAGTTAAATAATTTAACTTTTACCGTGTCTTTTTGTTTTCTTACACTATATGGTTAATACACTTACTATAACATGCCACAAGAACCCCAAATTGTTTATTATTAATATATATATCCTTATCTAAGTCATTTGGCCTAACCTTAGATTTTTAGGAATAAAATAACAATTAATAATATAATATTTGATTTAAAAAACTATTTTGTGTCAATTTTGACACTATTTGACATATGATATTTGTGAAAGTCATAACAGAATTATATGTTCGAACCAAGTTTATTAAATCAACAATAATATATCATAGTAACCTAGAAAATTAGTTTAATTCATAAAAAGTCTCAAATTACATTTATTTTGGTGTTTATAACATCAATTATGTCAATATTTCATAAATAAGATAATTACTGCATCATCATTGTGTCATAAATAAATTAAATTATTTAATGTCTAAAAATTATAAATAAAATACCATTATGTAGGAAAGTTTTTTAGCTTTCTAATGAATATTTATAGTCGAATTTATCTTATGTATAACCCCATATTAAAAATGTTTTAGTTATTAAACTTTGATTTTAACTATTTTAACTATTCATTAAATAAAATAATATTAAATGTCATAATCTAATCCACGTGGACCTAAATGGTCATATTATATTCATAAGGTTATTTTTGGTAGAATTAAACTTATCCAATAGAATTAGGACATGTGTTAGGGTAATAGTAATATCATATTTACCCTTAGTTACCCTATTTACTATTAACCGCGGTAAAAAAAAGTAAAAAGTTACTATTCACCAAAAAATTATTTTTATCACATTGAACCACATTTTACTTACTGATATCAACCGTGCCTGTCGGATTTTCTAAATTC
Source organism: Viscum album (assembly GCA_963277665.1). Classification (NCBI taxonomy): domain Eukaryota; kingdom Viridiplantae; phylum Streptophyta; class Magnoliopsida; order Santalales; family Viscaceae; genus Viscum; species Viscum album. Next base: position 105,056,440 of record OY728156.1, read on the forward strand.
CATTCACAGAAGCGGTAAAATTAAGTTTTATGCAAAATTCAGTTTTTAACCTACCACTTAGTGGTTTCACTATTCATCAAAAATTGAAAGTTTTCAGAAAAATACCAAAATTTCACCCTAGGCTAATTTCGGTATTCCGAATCCAAAAATGAAGTCCATTTTGAAAAATAAAATTTATAAAATTTCAAAAAGTTGTTATTACTATTCATAACGACTAGTTTTAATAATATTTTAATAGCATAACGTTGTTTAGTGAAACTCGGTATTGCGTACGACGCAAGCTATCGAGGAAGGTCGCGATTGCTTGTAAAGTAATCCAAGCTAGTATGTAGTGAAATATTCCTTTGATGATATATAAAAACAAAATATTACTCATAAAAATCTCGGGTGTTACATTCTACCCCCCTTAAAAAGAATTTCGCCCTCGAAATTCGTCACTTTGTAACAAACAGATGAGGATACTTCTCCCTCATCATATCCTCAAGCTCCCATGTAGCTTCTTCTAATTGGTGGTTCCTCCATAAAACTTTCACCAATCGAGTGGTCTTGTTTCGTAGGACTTTTTCGCTACGATCTAGAATCTCTATCGGTTGTTCTTCATAAGAAAGATCTTGCTCCAGCGGTACAACTTTTGAGCTGAGTACATGTGAAGGATCAGGTATGTACTTTCTCAGGAGAGATACATGGAACACATCGTGAACTTGAGAGAGATTCGTTGGAAGCTCCAATCGGTAATCTACCTTTCCAACACGATCCAGTATTTCGAAAGGACCGATATATCTAGGGCTCAACTTCCCCTTCTTTCCAAATCTCATAACCCTCTTCCTGGGAGATATTCGTAAGAACACTTTATCACCCACTTCAAACTCTAGGTCTTTTCTTCGGTTGTCGGCATAACTTTTCTGTCGACTCTGAGCTGCTCTTATGTGTTGTTGAATAGATCTAACCTTTTCTGCCATTTCATCAACGAGATCAGGTCCTAATAGCTTTCTTTCCCCAACTTCATCCCAGCAAGTTGGAGTCCTGCATTTCTTTCCATAGAGATCTTTATAAGGAGACATCTGAATACTGGAGTGAAAGATATTATTATAAGAAAATTCCACCAAAGGTAGGTGTCGATCCCAACCTCCTTTGAAATCCATAGAGCAAGCTCTCAACATATCTTCTAGGGTTTGAATTGTTCTCTCAGACTGACCGTCTGTCTGGGGATGATAAGCAGTGCTGAAACTCAACTCTGTATCCAAAGTATGCTGAAGACTTCGCCAGAACATCGAGGTAAATCTCGGATCCCGATCAGATATAATAGAAATTGGTACTCCATGCAATATTACCACTTCCTTTACATATATCCTGGAAAGCTGATCTAGAGAGAAATCCTCTCTAATAGCAATTAAGTGTGCAGACTTTGTAAGACGATCAACTATGACCCAGATACCATTATTGCCTTTGAATGTTTTAGGAAGTCCTGTGACAAAGTCCATAGTGATGTTTTCCCATTTCCATTCGGGTATGGGTAATGGTTGTAACATCCCCTTAGACTTCTGTCTCTCAGCTTTAACTTGTTGACAAACCAAGCATCGAGAGACATATTCAGCAACATCTCTTTTCATGCCATCCCACCAGAAGTACTCTTTCAGGTCCCTATACATCTTCGTGCTTCCAGGATGAATAGAGAATGAATAACTATGAGCCTCATCCAGCAGCTCCTTCTTTAATTCGGGGATGGGATGAACACAAACCTGATTCCTGAACTTTATTATCCCCTCACAATCAAGGTTGAATTCAGGAACATTTCTCACCTTCTTTTGTAACTCTACATCTTCTTTCTGTGCCTCTTTAATCTTCACATGTATAGATGGTTGAACATTTATTTGAGAAAGATAAGATTTTTCCCCTTTCATTATAATTCCAAGATCCATCCTTTGTAAATCCATAAATATTGGATCTTTTGTGATCCTCATCATGGATAAACTAGCATGTTCTTGTCGACTTAATGCATCTGCCACCTTGTTTGCTTTCCCAGGGTGGTAATGGATTGAGCAGTCATAATCCTTAATCAGCTCCAACCATCTTCTTTGACGCATATTCAACTCCTTTGGTGTGAAAATATACTTTAAACTTTTATGATCAGTATAAATATCACACCTTTCACCATAAAGGTAATGCCTCCAAATCTTTATGCAAAGATTACCGCAGCCAACTCCAAATCATGTGTTGGGTAATTTTGCTCATGAATTTTCAACTGTCGTGAGGCATAAGCTATCACAATATCATTTTGCATAAGAACACACCCCAATCCCTTCTTGTATGCATCACTGTATATCACAAACCTTTCTCCACTATAAGGTAGTGTGAGCACAGGTGCACTAGATAACCTTCTTTTCAACTCCTTGAAATTCTCTTCACATTCCTCTGTCCAAACAAACTTAACTCCTTTCCGAGTCAACTTGGTGAGTGGATTAGATAATCGTGAAAAATCTTTTACAAAACGTCGATAATATCCAGCCAAACCAAGAAAACTTCGTATCTCAGTTACTGTTTTTGGTCTCGACCATCTTTCGATAACCTCAATTTTTGCTGGATCCACAGATATCCCCTCTTTTGAGATTATGTGACCCAAAAATGCAACTTTTTGAAGCCAAAATTCACACTTGGTAAATTTGGCATAAAGCTTCTCCTTTCTCAGGGTCTTCAATATAATTCTCAAGTGATCTTCATGCTCTTCCTTGCTCTTTGAATAGACAAGAATATCGTCTATAAAGACTACCACAAATTGATCAAGATAGTCTCTAAAGACTCTATTCATTAGATCCATGAAGATAGCAGGGGCATTAGTAAGACCAAATGGCATCACTATAAATTCATAGTGTCCATACCTTGTACGGAAAGCCGTCTTTGGTATATCCTCCCTTTTGACCCTTAATTGATGATACCCTGAACGAAGATCAATCTTGGAAAAGTATTGAGCTCCGCGTAGTTGTTCAAATAAGTCATCAATGCGTGGGAGAGGATATTTTTTCTTGATAGTGATCTTCTTAAGTTCTCGATAATCAATGCAGAGTCTCATTGATCCATCTTTCTTCTTAACAAATAGAACAGGTGCTCCCCAAGGTGATGCACTAGGGCGTATGAATCCCTTATCAAGATTCTCTTGGAGTTTCTTCTTCAATTCCTGCAACTCAATTGGGGCCATTCTATAAGGTGTCTTTGAAATAGGCAAATCACCTGGTACGAGTTCTATTGAAAACTCAACCTCACGATTTGGTGGAAGACCCGGTAATTCCTCCGGAAAGACATCATCAAACTCCCGTACGATGGGAATATTCTTAATCGTAAGTTTCTCACCAACCATTTGAGATAAATAACCTTCATTTAGTGGAATAAAGACCCATAAGATGGAAGGAATTTCCACTGGAAGGTTATATTCATCCTTGCATCGATAGACGATCGTAGATTGATCTGGAATATGAAATGTGACTTCCCTTCCTTGGCAATTGATATGAGCTCCATGTAGAGAAAGCCAATCCATACCAAGAATCACATCAAATTCCACTAAAGGAAGGATCACAAGATTTGCAGGAAGCACTTTCCCACAAACTTCGATCGGAGAAGAATTATAAACTTTTGATGCGACTGTTGTGCCATTAGGTGTTGTCACAGCTAACTCAACATCTAATTGTTGAGGTAATACGGTGATACCCTTAGAAAATTCTTTAGAAATAAAAGAGTGGGTGGATCCAGAATCAAATAAAACATTTTCTACTTTAGAGTGGATGGTAAGTGTACCTTTCACCACTTCGTTATCGTACTCCACATCGCTGATAGAAATTGCATGTGACTTTCCTTTGTCTTTAGCCTTAAGATTTTGTTGACGTCGACCATCATCATCAACCCTTGGATTTGGGCATTGATTGGCATAATGCCCCATCTCCTTGCACTTGAAACATTGAAGTGTAGTAGGTTCATTCTGTGTATCCCTTCCTTTGTTTGCATCATTAGACATCTTCTTCCCATTATCGCGGCATTCAATTGCACGATGACCTTCCTTTCCACATTTGAAACATTTACTTGTCCCTTTAAGACAACTCCCTCCATGTTTCTTTCCACACTTTGATCATAAGTGAAAGCTCATCTTCTTTTCAGTGTGCTCTTTAGATTTTCCTTTGAATTCCATCTTCCTCTTCTTATCAAACCCATGTGACTGATGGGTTACTCCAATCTCCATCTCGACTTTGAGAGCACATCGAACGATTTCCTCGTAGCTATTGAAGTCCCTTATGGCTAACGCCCTTCGAAGACTTGGTTTTAAGCCACTAAAGAATCGATCGATCCTACTCTCAGGTTGGATAATAATACCAGAAGCGTACCCTGCAAGTCTTGTAAAATTTGCTTCATAGGTACCAACAGATTCATCATTCCTTTGCTTCAGTTCAAGAAACACTTTCTCCATCTTTGTTCGGAGAATACGAGGGAAGTACTTATTGAAAAATAAGTTCTTGAACTCGTCCCATTCCATAGACTCAATTTCATCCCTTTGCCTCATATTCTTAATAAGATTCCACCATTGATCAGCATATCCTTCCAAACGATACACTGCTAGTATGACTTTATCATGTTCAGAACATTGAAGAACTGAAAATATCTTTTCAGTAGTACTAATCCATTGTTCAGCAACTAATGGATCAGTAGACCCGCTGAAAGAAGGAGGACGCTGCCTCATGAAGGATTCAACAGAATGTTTCTCCTTCCTTTGCTCGTTTGGAAGTCCTGCATGATTCATAGCTTGAGAAAGTTGTGTGAGCATGGCTACAAGATTTTGCATTCCATCTCCCATATCGTTTGGTTGCTGAGGGGGACAATCATTGCATTGCCCATCGCATTCCGCATTAACACGGTTCCTTCGGGTTCCAGCCATTGACTAAAACCAAGAAGAATAGTGTGAGAAACACTAATTATAATAGGAAAACCACATAATCAAGAATAAAATTTCACACTTAAGGTCTTATCCTAGGGTATTCATGGCCATTTCTAAAACACTAAGATTGTGTTCTATGCTTAGACTTATCCTTAGGGTTCTTACTAAGGCTTTCACATCCTAGTTTCCAAAGGTTGACTATACCTTTCCTCTAATACCAACTTTAACGACCCATACATTACATAAATTGTTAATACTTCAAAATTGAAGCACACTTATTACAACATATGACAAAACCACAAAAGACCGTATAGGTATAGTGTCTTTAGAAACTGGAAAACATAAACAACTGGTTCATAAATCTTCTACAGTGTCTCCCATTTATTTCATCATATCTATGGTCCCTTTTAGCATATTCTACTTAATATCCATCTTCTTGACCTGGGGAAATGAAAACATAAAAGGGTGAGCTCAAATGCTCAGCAAGGGCAAATAAAGGAAATAAAAATCATATCATATATTTTTGAAAATCATAACCTGCAAAAGAGATCATAATATCTTAACATGGAACAAATCAAAGATGTGAAAATGAGATCCCCATAATCATAACATAAAACTTGACACTTTGTGGCATGCACACATAATCATGGAAAATCATTTCTTTTTAGTCATGACTCATTTCCAAGACTATCTTAGTTTACAAAGTCCCTTTCTGAACCGAGTCACCCTCGTTCCAGTCCTGTTTCCCTGAACCGGTATAACCTACCGTTCCAGCCATGTATATCTCATGAGATATAAAATCTTTACCCAATGCATTGGAGGGAGATATTGGTCCCACCCATCTTAGAATGAATCCTTTCTTATGTGTTCCACATAATCATAAACCATACATCATAGCGTAACCCATGTAATAAAAATGGGATTCTTAAACAACATGACATCATAAAACAATTCATATAAGATAAAGAAAAAAAATATTTCCATCACAACATAATCAAATCCATGTAATGATAGGGATAAAAACAGAACCCTTTTATTATCTTAGATGGAAAATAATTTTGATAAAATATTTCAACTCCATTCTTGACGAAAATATCCTTTCTACTTCAAAAACACTTTTCCTTTCTTAACATTTCATAAAATTTTAAACTAAAAGAAGTTGATTAAAAATAAACTTGAATACTTGTAAAGTAAACTTCTTGGAAATAATGTTTTAGAAATCCATTCATGCCGTATAAGTTAAAAAAAACATTCTTCGTACTTTTGTCGGAAAAGTCAAAAAGTACCTCGTACGAAAAAAAACGACAAAAGATTCCTTTCATATTCTTTACTAAAAACTCACCGAAGGGTAAAATTGGATTTAAACTATTGTAAGTGGATGGAAACAATATTACATATTGAGGGAACATGGATGTGGATGATAAAATACACCCCAGTAAATACTTACGAATAAACAATCTCGGATAAAAATGAGATTGTGATATTTCCTTTACCTTAGGTCCGATTTGCTTTGTACGTGTCCGAAGCTCATTTATAATGGTTTAAATAATGTTATTGACTTATTCCAGAATCATACATATTGATATGATATCATATATGTTCATATTCTTAGCTTCTTGTTAGTAATATTTCATTGTTACTTGTTACTCGGGTCTTTATTGCCTTTTGTTCTTATGCGTGTTTTGCCAAATAAATTCTTATTCTTCTTTTAATGTTATAGATACCTTATATCCAGAATGGTATTAGTGTAACATATATCATATTTATTCATTTAATTCATTTATATAATTACTATGTAATGATGATCATGTAGAACTAGTCGCATCACATCGTGGAGACGGTATTCCGTACGTACGCACGAGTGATGATATCGTTCCTATGATCGTGGAATTGTATTTTAGTATATGTATATTATTTCAGTATCAATATTACTTTATAATAATCATAAATAGTTACTCATTACACCATTATACCCATCCTTGTAAGGTGGTGGTGTAAAATAGATTACACCACGGCGTGGAGATGGTATTCCGTACGTACGCACGCGCGGTGATTTCATTTTTCCGTAGGATGGATAGAAGGTGAATTAGGGTTGTTTCATATTTATAATAAAATATCAGTATGTAAGTAATAATGATGTTATTACTTTATCATGAAACAACTAAAGAAGAAGAAGTTGAAGAAGAAGTAAATTGAAAAGATCGGTAATGGATATTACCTCTTCTTTGGAACGCCTCTTTGAATCCTCCACTTAGGGAACTAAGATTGGTCTTTGAAGAAGACCTGGACTTCTAGGATTATTCTAGGGAAGTGGAGAGGAGAAAATGGCAGGGGTTGGCCGAGCTTTAGTGCTCAAATTGGTGTGAGGAGGAGGGGGAGGAGGTGCCCTTTTATAAGGGAGGAGAGGGGCACCTTAGGATATCTCAAAATATTATTTTATATTAAAGTCAAAATTGGTTTATAATGGTTCCAAAGGGTCTTATTTCGAATCTAAAGTGAGGATGGGTCTAAATCCTATCAACCAATAGGATTTAGACAAGTTTAGGTTATTATTTTAACCTTATCAATTAGATTTAACTCTAAGTTAAATAATTTAACTTTTACCGTGTCTTTTTGTTTTCTTACACTATATGGTTAATACACTTACTATAACATGCCAAACGAACCCCAAATTGTTTATTATTAATATATATATCCTTATCTAAGTCATTTGGCCGAACCTTAGATTTTTAGGAATAAAATAACAATTAATAATATAATATTTTATTTAAAAACTATTTTCTGTCAATTTTGACACTATTTGATATATTATTTTTGTGAAAGTTATAACAGAATTATATGTTCGAACAAAGTTGATTAAATCAACACTAATATATCATAGTAACCTATAAAATTATTGTAATTCATAAAAAGTCTCAAATTACATTTATTTTTGTGTTTATAACATCAATTATGTCAATATTTCATAAATAAGATAATTAATGCATCATAATTGTGTCATAAATAAATTAAATTATTTAATGTCTAAAAATTATAAATAAAATACCATTATGTAGGAAATTGTTTTATCTTTCTAATGAATATTTATTGCCGAATTTATCTTATGTATAACCCCATATTAAAAATGTTTTAGTTATTAAACTTTGATTTTAACTATTTTAACTATTCATTAAATAAAATAATAATAAATGTCATAATCTAATCCAAGTGGACCTAAATGGTCATATTATATTCATAAGGTTATTTTTGGTCGAATTACACTTATCCAATAGAATTAGGACATGTTTTAGGGTAATAGTAATATCATATTTACCCTTAGTTACCCTATTTACTATTAACCGTGGTAAAAAAAAGTAAAAAGTTACTATTCACCAAAAAATTATTTTTATCCCATTGAACCACATTTTACTTACTAATATCAACTGTGTCTGTCGGATTTTCGAAATTCCATTCACAGAAACTATAAAATTAAGTTTTATGCAAAATTCAGTTTTTAACCTACCACTTAGTGGTTTCACTATTCATCAAAAATTGAAAGTTTTCAGAAAAATACCAAAATTTCACCCTAGGCTAATTTCGGTATTCCGAATCGAAAAATGAAGTCCATTTTGAAAAATAAAATTTATAAAATTTAAAAAAGTGGTTATTACTATTCATAACGGCTAGTTTTAATAATATTTTAATAGCATAACGTTGTTTAGTGAAACTCGGTATTGCGTACGACGCAAGCTATCGAGGAAGGTCGTGATTGCGTGTAAAGTAAGCCAAGCTAGTATGTAGTGAAATATTCCTTTGATGATATATAAAAACAAAATATTACTCATAAAAATATCAGGTGTTACATATATCATGATCAAAGTATAGAAAACATCAAGCCCATTACATATCACAACATACATGAATGGTCCTATCACTAATGCTTATGGAATCTAGGAAATCTGTTTTCTCTCCTCATGTGTTTGAGGAAAAAATTTATTATAGGGGTTTTTATTATGAAAAATAGGAAACTATCCCCTATTAGATTGTTCTATATTGAATATATTTAGTATATCAATGTATATACCATAAATTAGTCCAATCTACCACATAAATTTATCATGGTAGATCATTTTTCAAAGAATGAATGTTAATTCACCTAAATACGTCCTGGATAAGCATATATTCAACCACATATTAACAAATAATAATATAGGTATTTCATTTCCAATTAGTAATATGTCATAAACATATAATATTTGAAGAATAATCACACTCCCACTAAAACTCTTGTTGATAAATGGATAACATTCATTATTTTTAAAACCAAATTCTTGTATGGCTTCATCAAAGTGAATTATCCATGACATGGGTACTTTATTTAATACTTAAATTGATCTTTATAACTATCACAGTATCATGGAATAATTTATAATTGTAAATCATTCTTGTTTATCCACATAGACATCTTCCACAAGGTTCTTATTAAATAAGGTTATTTAAAAATCTATTTTCCAAATATCATTGTCCTGGAAATATTTTACGAAAGGTAGAATTGTGATGGATTTCATCATATAAATTGGTTAAAGGTTTCATCATAGTTAATGATTTTAGAATGTTGAAACCCTTACATAACTATTCTATCCATATAGGTTTTAAATATGCCCTTAATTTCAAGTTTATTGCTAAACAACCATTTTAAAATAATTTGATTTAAATACACTATAGGATCTACCGAAATCCAAACATGGTTTTCGTATAAGGATTCCATCTCATACATTAGTGATCCATTCCACTTTCCATATTCTACCCTAATTGATGCTTTTTTATAGTTAATAGGCTCTTTATTATCAACAATTAATTATTATTCAACCTCGGTGTTTAGAAAACCATATATTTTTAGTTTTCTAGCCTCTTGAGTACTCATATTTGTTTCTTTTGTCTTTGTAATATCCTCTTACATGGGTATTTATGGAATATATTCTCGTTCTAACTCTTGTATATCTGGAGACATAAATTCATCAAAGTCTATCCCACTCCCACTATATTTTTGGTGATGTTCTCCCTCTGAAGAAATATACCATTTCCTGTAACTCTTACATTTTATAAGATGGTTAGTATAGGTAATATCACCTTTTTTCCTAACCAATCCAATAATTATGTACTTTGTGCCTTATATTTCTATTTTTCTTCCTGAAGAGGCCTTAACAAATTTTTTTCATCCCCATGCACAAAATTAAAAAACATGGATTTATTTTCACATTGTTGTTCATATTGAATACAAACTATCACTTTAGTTAAAACTAGGTTTAGTATGTTTGTAATTTTCTATAATGTATAACCATAATATGATAATTGAAGATTTTGGTGACGTATTATTGGCCTCATCATGTCTAATAATTTCTGGTCACTCTATTCACTTACACCAATCCATTGTGGGGAATAAAGAGGGGCGAACTATGATAGGATTCCAAAATCCTTCATCAAATATATGAACACTTGGTAAAGATATTCTCTACCACGTTTTGAGTGAAGTCTCTTTATCTTCATACCATGATTATTATCAAATTCATTATTGAATAATCTTAATTTATAAAAGGGTTCTAACTTATACCTCATCAAGTAAACATGTAAATATCTACTGTATTCATCAATAAAAATTACAAATAATGATAATCAACCACTTGATTCGATAGGAAATAGTCCACACACATTTTCATAAACCAATTTAATAAGCTATGTCACACTTTCACCCTTTCCACTAAAAGGTGACTTAGTCATTTTTTCTTACAAATAATTGTGACATATACCCTGTTGTTTTAGTTAAAAAGAATCTGAATACCTATCTTGATAAAATTTAGTCAAGAACATTTAATTTCATGACCTAAATGGTGATTCCACATATGGGTATGATATAAGTCATGTGAACTATATTCTTCAATGATTATTGATACTTAGTTCCTGAAATATGATTTGTAAATACCACTATTTATATGTGTTATACCACAACATAAGATATATTTGTAAAATATGTAAAATTTATTAAAAAAATTAAATATAAAATACTTCATATAAAGTTTGGATATAAAAATAATGTCTTTAGTAACTGTTGTAAAAAAAATAGTTCATTAAAACCATAATCAATCATGTATTCAATGTGTGGTGGTATTCTTCAATAGCTATTATGGAAACTCTTTCTCCATTAATGGATTACAGATCCACCTCACCTCAATAAAGACTTATGAATCAACTTGGTTCATATTGTTGGAGACAAATGTGAGTATAAAATGTTGTATATAATACCCAGTATGTAGAAACATATATATTACACTAATAATGAACACACAAGAAGCTTCCCCTTACTTCTTTATTGTGGTTCATTTCTTCTTCTAGTGTCTATTTTTACCATATTTAAAACATGTAGTATTCTATTCCCATTATTTTCCCTTGGTCGTCTTCTTTATAGAAGGGCAGACTGGATAAGCTTGAGACTTAGTGGTTGTCTTTGTCCATTCAGCTTTTCATTTATACATGTTCACTATAAGAATTGATGGATTCGCAGGCTTCATGTTCATGTCTTCCTAGAGAAGCAGAGTAAGGAGATATGGGAAAGACTTATTGAATATTGTTCATAGTAAAATTAACATCAAATAAATTGAAGATACCAAGGAGTAAATAAAGTATAAAATTGTTTCATAATTAATCAGGTATTTTAAAACATATAATACCAATACACTCAATTTATCAAATCATTTGACCACATGAGGTCTATGAGGGAAAAACTCAATAAGTTTTCACGAAAATATTGCATTAGAGATATCAAATCACCTTTTCTATATCTCTCTCCTAATAAAGATCACAAATATTCTTGATTGTGCTATAAGATTCTATATTCTAATGAGGCTTATAGAGTTCATCATTTCTAGATGATATTATCAAACAATATACATACAGTTCATCATCAGAGTGTTTTAAGTATACATAATTATTCTCCTTACTGACCTCCTTAGTAGGTGGATCATGAATTGGGTACTTTAACATGTAAATATTTATTTCCAAGCATAGTATAATGTGAAAGCACCTATACCACTCCTGGAAGTTACTACCGGAGATGAGAATATATTTTCTAAGATAAATCATAGGGATATTGGTGAAATCTCCATTTTCTAAAAAAATAGTATATTTTTAGTTATATATTTATATTACCAAAATATATGATATGAAATAACTTTGATGATATTATTAGTCTCCCCCTATTTTATTAAGTCATAATATCCCTCTCTATTGTACAGGTAATGTCATGTCACGTGGAAATTATAATGGGAAGGATCCATACATCCCTTCTCAGAACCCAAATAAGGGTTTAGGAAATTATTCAAAGTTATTTAGGTAAGTGGTCTTGAGAACTAATGGATTTTATTTTAATGTTCTATGCATACCTGGTCCATAAATTTATCATTTTTTGTGGTTATAGGTTCTTGGGGGGGATAGAGTAGTATTGCAGGAGTTTGGCTACTAAAAGTTGAAACAATAGGAAATGCACATCGTTTGAAGTTTACACGACCTGAAAGGGGTGTTCATGAACTGTGTGTGTCCAGCTAATGAGGTGTAATAAATTGGGTGTAAATATCTTTCCAGGTGATTTTTTTTCATAAAAACATAAATCCTAGAATGTACACTACATATAGGGATCACATGTTGTGTAAATGTTCAATGCATTGAATATTTAAAGGATGTATTGCTCAAGTTTATTCCATGAACACTATGTTTAGAACTCCATTTTTTATTCTTGGTGATCTAGTGACACATTCTCCAAGATTCTGGATTCCCATCAATGGGTATTGATTCTAGGCTTCCTGTTTTTGATCCATGGTGAGTTCTCCTCACATTCATATCTATTTCCTTTCGTTCTTCGGTATTTTTCTATGGTGGTTCAATTTTTTTTAGGTTGTGTGTTTGGTAATTTTTTGGATGAACCTCAGGTGAGGTGTAGGTTGATTTGTGGTATGTCAGGGTGCAGTTGTAGTTGGTAGGTGTTCCTTCTTAACCCTATAGTGAATAATGAGTTGGAAATATTTTTTGAGGAAGGGAATCCCATATTTCTCTTTATTGTGTATCATATAAGAGTGTTTTATCGTGTTTATATATGAGAGATGGTTGTGTTAGCTTAATCAAAGATAAAATATTGTCTAATTGTAAATTTAAGGGTAAATTGTTTTTATTTTTAGGTTTTTACCGTAGTGTTATCATTATGATATTGTGATTGTACGAGATGAACACCCCGCTAATAATTTTGGTTGTTGGAGGAATTTTTTTATTCTGGATGATATGTTTCATGGATTATTCATTTGTTTTTTTTTTGTGATATTACCCTAAAATAGAAATTTACTAACCACTTATATTTGAGTAATTAAATGGTTTCCCTATGATTTTGACTTGTGTGATAATTCCCCTGATATAAAGTGAATAGTGATAAAATCACCATTTGTTAAATATGTAAAATTTTAATTGATGTGTTGTGATGTGTGGTCATGCTTCTATGGTGAAGAAGTGTGGTTGGTTAATTTGGGGATTATGGTTGTTTGGAAATGATTTTGAGGTATAGAGTTGGATGTTTATATGTGCTTTTGGGAATGATAGGTGGTTGTTGTTTGGTCTTGATTTTGGGGTGGTAAGGTGGTTATTGTTTAGTTGTCCTTTTGGGGTGGTGAGGTGTTTGTTTGGTCATACATATAGGGAATCTAGGTGGTGGTATTATGGGGATGATGAATTTTTTGTGATATGTGTGGTTTCTTTATGCTTGATGCAGAGGTAGTGATGGAATAAATGAATTGTTTAATAATGATTGAAATGAAATGGATTGGTTTTGTTAATGGGTCAAAATTCCTGATGAATAATTAAATGGTGGTTTCTGTGTTAAAATGTGGTTTTGAAAAATAATGGAAATAATGGGGTGATGAAAAAGAATGGGATTGTGATGTGACTTGTGGTGGTGGATTGTGTAGTGTTCTATCTTTAGAGGTGGCACCAAAAGTGGGTATGTTGTGAGTTAGTTAGTGATTTCTTCTAAACCTGTAGTTTGGGATTGTGTGTTGCTATATATATATATACATATACATATATATATATATAATTTTTTATTCCTTTTGATTTCTATATACACCCCACACACATCAAGCACTATGTGTCGACATAATCATAGTCATACAGGGGTATTTTCCTCGACATTCAGTGGGTAAGAGGGATGAATGGGTAATCTCCCTTTCCCACTCAGTCTTATTGGTGAGGTTATTATTGCATAGGATATAATGTTTGGTGGTTTGTTAGTGTATTATATGGTGCTTGTGATAGCTCAGGTATTTTCAGATGATATGTGATCGTGCTTGTGGGCCAAATGTCTAGGTTTTTTCGGGTGAGATGTGTTATGACCATGCCTGTGGGGAGGATTATGGTGGGGGTTGCGCATGGTAGGATGATGGAACAAGTGTGATGTTCTACATGTTCATGATACCCTACTTCTCTCGTTATATAAATGTTTTTTATGTGATATCCCATGTGTCTACAATCATGATGTGATATGACTATACTTGTGGGGCTGTGAGCCTTGGTGTCTACATGTGTGATCTGATATGACCCTTCTTATTGGAAGGTGTTGTATATGGAAGAGACATGGGTGCGAGGACGTAAAATGTTTGGGTGTGATAGTTTCATAGCAATAGTAAATCATTGTAGGGTAACCTTTTTGGTATGATTCATGTAATATTATATTACTTAGAATGATTTATTTGGTTATCATGTATTATTGATCTTGGGATGGATGGTTGGCCTGTTTAGCTATTCTTGGTGCTTCTATTTACTCATGGGTGTATTAGAGTTCTTCTTTCACATGTTTGTAAGAGAGTTTGGTTTTTTTACTGAGTATAATTGTATTCTCACACTATGTATATAAAAAAATTAGGTTTCTAGGAGGAAAAAATGCATCAGGATAGACATTACTAGATCAAACTTTTAGATGGTTACTATGTCTCTGCCTTAGCTTTGATTTTGGGTATTTACTTTTGGAGACTTTTATCTATATCAGTTTTATTTTTACAAGCATGTGGTATGGTTTTGGTTTCTTTTTATATTATTTCACAGAGTTATTTGTGTATGATTTATCTTATCTCCTAATCCTATGTTATTATAGAGGGAAATTCCTCCCATTTCATGATATTTTTATACCCTCAGTGCTAGTTGCTAACCTAGGACCTATTAGAGGCAGGAAACAGGGGTCATTATCTCTCTACCCTCAATGCAGTATCTTTTGAGGGAGGGGTTCATGATATAACGGTATAAAATGTGGTGGTTGAGTGATATGATGGAGTTTGGAGTTAGTCACAATGAATATTTCATGGGTTGGTATGGAAAGAGTGCCAGTTGACCTTGGTGTGTGACATAGTCCAAGGAGACCATCTAAGACCTGGGGTTTTAGGTCCCCTTGTGATCTAGTTCATGGAATCTGAGCTTATTGGATGACCAAGTGAGGCTGACCTTCTTGTAGAGTAGAGACCTAGGAGAGGTACATGCACCATGATAACATGTATTCTTATTTGAATTAGGTTTTTCTAGGGTGGTTAAAATGAATAATGTGAATTAAAATGAATCTTAATAAAGTTCCATTCTACCAAGACTTAAGAAATATTTGTTTTATTTTTCAAATAAGTCTCTTATTCATCATCCTCATATATCTCAATAAGTTGAGTTTTAGTAGTTTGATCTGATAGTAGTAGAGGATAAGTCTTGGTAGAGGGCATTGGTTACTTTCTAGCGGGATGCTTTTGGGAATTATGAGGGAAATGTTTTATATGAGGAGACCGAGAGCTATATGGAGGAGACTGAGATTAATTTTAGTTTTATATGGGCCCTGATGGGCTATTGGGTCCCTTTGGTAGTCATTCATATGTGAGTAGATATGCATCAGTGGTGGAAATTGTACCTAGGATAGAGGAATGAGGAAAATTCTTCATGGGTTGACTTCTAGGAGTTCTGGGTAGAGTTCCATTATTCAACCATGAAGGCAGTGAAGATTCAGGTGCTTATTTCCCATAATTAGGGGACTATGTAATTGTGAGAGTTGTTAATGACATTAAATGTCCATCCACATTTTTTCTCATATCTTTTTTGAGATGATGAGTATCCTGATTGACATCTTTAGCAAGAACTTATTCCCTCTATTCAATACAAACTTTCTCCTTTTACATTGTGAAAGTATTGGGAAGTTCAGAAGAAGTTGGAGGTGACAGCACGGATGCACTCAAAAATAGTTTTACCATTATAGGGGAATAATTAGGGTTTTTGAGAAGTATATTTTTCAATGGAAGGTCTCAGGAATGAGGAACTTCTAGGTTTTGATCAGCGGAGTGTTTAACTCAGCATCTACCTTCCTGATCTTCTAGGGCCCATGGTTTCCATAATTTTCCTGAGGTATTTGTGCCAATGTGTTTTTTTTGTGGGTTTCATGGACATAACTAGAACCAATTCCTAGTGATTCCTCAAGGTTATTTTGGTGGAGGTGCATAAGTTTAGCACCAGACTCAGAATTAGTTTTCAGTGAGACCATTCCAGTTATAGGGCAGCAGGCTTGTGCTCTACTGATGGGAGATGGAATAGGTAGAAACCAGGATCATGATGTTCCTTGTGTTTAGGTACCTAGACCCAATCATGGTCATGGATGTGGTTTTTAGTAGAGAGGTAGAGGATCTTGGTGTGGTTAACTTATCTCAATAGAGGTAGTAATTCCGAAGGGGATAGAGATCATCAAAGGTACGATTAGATTTTTTGGAACCCTTGTTTTTACTGGTTTCGATCTGGAGCTTCAAAGAATTTTGTTTCACCCACTCTAGTCTATAATTTGAGATTATATATAGAGAGACTTCCCATGCCCCTAGTTTTGAAAACACCAATAATAGGATAGAATAACTTTTTTGATGTGTGATAAAGATATAGACTGATGATAGGCCCAAATCAATCCCTTAGGAATATTTTATTGCTAAAAATGTGGCCATATGAAATTAACCTCAGCATAGAATGGTTTTATTACATACAATATGTTATCAAATTCTTCTGGAGGAGATTCATGTTCTTAGACGTTAATGGTCAGCATTTAGTTTTTGTTGGTGTGTAGGATTTTTATCTTGTCAATAAGTGTGTGGAGCCCATTTTTTATTTAGTGCCTGATTTATCATTGGAATTAATAGATTATAGGATAGTAGGGTACCCTAGGGTTTTGGAGGCTTTCCTAGATGTTTTCCCATTATAGGTTGTGATTCTACCCTCTCAAGAAGATGTTGAGTATTGGATAGACTTATAACCAGGTGATTCTTTGATTTTTATGGCTTCTTTTCATATGAAACCTTCTCAGTTGAGGTATTTGAGGATTCAGATAGATGATCTTATGAATAGGGGGTTTATCAGGCCCAGTTTGTCACTATGGGGTGCTCTTGTGTTGTTCTTCAAGAAGGTGGACAGTAGTCTGTGGTTGTGTATAGACATTTGGATATTGAATCAGGTGACAGTCTAGATCTATTACCCACGTCCAAGGATAGATGGTATTTTCAACTAGTTGAATGTTGTGATTTTATTTTCTAAGATCGATCTGTAGTCTGGATATCACCATTTGAGGTTGAAAGAGGTCGATATCTTGAAGACTAACTTCAGATGAGATTAAAGGAACTTAAAGTTTGTACTCATGATATTTTGTGTTATTAATGCAACATTTGTGTTCATGTGTCTTATCAAATCCATGTTCAATGAGTTTATTGAATATTTATTCTTCCTACCCATCTATGAAATACTAATATACTCAAATTTAGATAGGGAGGATTCCGATCATCCCAGAGTAGTTTTGCAGGTTCTTTAACGCCATCATCTTTAAAGAAAGTTGTCTTGGTGTAAGTTCTAGATATCAGAGGTTATGTTTCTCCAGCATCTAGTTTTTCGGAATGGCATGGAAGTAAAACTATCAAAGGTCGAGTCTTTTTTTCTTACGAATCACCCAAAAAAGTGGTATAGGTTCCTAGTTTCCTTGGTCTTTTTGGTTATTAACGGAGGTTTTTATTATACTTCAACTGATTTTCTGCCCCATTGATAGTGTTGACTAAGAAGGACCAAGATTTTTGTGCAATGATTAGTTTATGTCATTATTTTGTTACCTAAAGGGGAGGTTGTCCATTTCTATAGTGCTTTAATTTCCTGAGAAGGGATTGATGTCCGAGGTGATTTGTAATGTTTCCTTTTTTGGGATGTGTGTCAATACATTATAGGTTAGTGTTCTCTTATGGGTCTAGGTGATTACATATCCACGAGTGTTCCTACCCCACCCATGATTTGGAGTTGGAATCGGTTGTGTTTTTGTTGATGTTTTGGCGGTATTACTTCATTGGGAAGATATTTGTGGTCTTAATATATCACAAGAGAATGGGGTATATATTTTCATATTGAGATATGAATTTGATAGATTAGAGGATAATAAAGTTACTTTAGTATTATAATTTTGATATTTCCTACACCTCAAGAATTAGAAACTTTTTCGGCCGATATTGGAGTAGAAATTCGGGGAAGGATGTTGGTCAAGAATATGGGGATGCTTGTAGAATTATGTATGAGTTGAAATCCATGTGATTAGATAAAAGGTTAGATAATGGTGGTTGAAATTTATTTCATATTATGTTTAATTATTCTCTAATGTGGGAGGTGGATATTCTCAGTGGAATACATAGAGGTGGAGGTGATGCATGATCTTGTTAGCCATGGTGATGCTTTGGAGGGATTGTAGGAGGATGGTCGAAAATGAGTGTTGTTTCATGGTAGGTTGTTTCAGTGATGATATATGGGGGAGTCCTTCATTATTTTCATATCACACTTTTATCATTGCACCCAAAAATATCCAAGATGTATCGTGTCTTAATGATGCAGTTTTGGTGGCTTGGATGAAACGGTCAATGGAAGAGTTTGTGGAAAATTGATTCATTTTCCGTCACGTAAAGGTTGAGCACAAAGTTCCTGGGGATTTTTTTTATCCCTTAGTTATTCTAGAGTGGTAATGGGATGCAAAATATATGAATTTCATCACAAGATTACATAGGTCTCCGGGAGTTTGTGGCGCTATCTTGGTGATCATGGATGGGTTAATGAAATCTTCCCACTTATTGGTGATCAAGGAGTCGGGTAGAGTGGTTTATTTTTCTAATAAGTATGTAGATGAGGCTTTTTGGTTTCATATATTTATGTGTTCCATTATCTTTTATCGAGTTTCAAGTTTTACCACATAATTCTAGAAAGGATTATAGAATGCTTATGGAAATTAGTGGTCCCTTGACATGGATTTCCATCCTTAGATAGACAAGAAGTTGAAACGGACCATCTATATGTTCAAGGATATGTTACGGGAGTGAATCATAGAATTTTTTGGATCTTTGGTATGAAACTTTACATTGGTTTATTTTTCATATAATAAAATATATCACTCTTCCATTGGGATAGCTCTATTTGAGGTGTTGTATGAGATATGGTGTTGTTCTCCAGTGTTTGTGATGGAGGTTTGAGAGGCATCACTACTGGAAACATGATCTTTCCGAACACTTCTATACCAACGGTTTGTAAAAACCGTTGGTATAGCTACCATTTCCCAATGGTTCACCAAAACCGTTGGGAAAGGGCCTAAAAACACACCCTTTCCCAACGGTTTTGGTGAACCGTTGGGAAAGAGTGACCTTTCCCAACGGTTCACCAAAACCGTTGGGAAAGGGTGTGTTTTTAGGCCCTTTCCCAACGGTTTTGGTGAACCATTGGGAAAGGTCACTCTTTCCCAACGGTTCACCAAAACCGTTGGGAAAAAGAAGAAAAAAATCCAGCATCCACCCAACTAAAAATACAGCCACCCAGAACCTATCCCAACGGTTTTCAGAACCGTTGGGATAGGTTCATTGATTTTTTTCCAGATATACTAACTGAGAACATTATATAAATCAAAATTTTAAATAATTATGATAATACATATATATATTTATGAAATTATGTTTAAAAACGTGATGTTAGCTTAGTGGTTAAGTCGTTCGATTATAAATGAGGGGTCCTGGGATCAAATCCCAGCGGATGTTTTATTTTTGGAATTTATATACCAACGGTTCCATTACCGTTGGTATAGATTTCATATTACCTATACCAACGGTTTTTGGAAAACCGTTGGTATAGACCTATCCCAACGGCTTACTTGGCTACGGTTCTCCAAACCGTTGGTATAGGCTATACCAACGGTTTGGAGGCCTATACCAACGGTTCCAAACCATTGGTAAAGGTTAGTTTTCCAGTAGTGCATCAATTCTTGGTCTTAATGTGGTATATAGAAAGAAATAAAAGATTAAGATTTTTTGTGAGAGGTTTAAATAATCATAGGAATGGTAGGAGACTTATGTCGATCATAGGTGGTGGCCCATGGAATTTGAGGTTACAGACCATGTTTCCTTGAATATTTCCCCTAGATTTAGGCAATCGAGGTTTGGAATAGAGAGTAAGATTTATCATAGGTTTTTTGGTCCCTTTAAGGTGTTGGGGTTATTTAGTGAGGTGGAATATCAGTTGGCATTACCACCATGGATGGATATAATTCAAAACATCTTCTATGTCTCTCAAATTCATCAGTATCAACACAGCAACTGCCATTTCATTGACTATGGATATTTTGACATCGAGGACAATGCAACATTCATGAAGCATCTAGTAGAAATCCAGGATCTTCAAGAGATGGAGTTGTGCGGATGGACCATTCCTTTTATTCGGGTGTTATGGTGGCATGGTGTCCTCAAGGATAGTACTTGGGAGTGATATACATGGATGTGATCCCAGTACTCGGAGCTAGTTTGAGTTATTTATTTTTCATTTTTCTTTGTGATTTGATGTTTGGATCCTTCTATTTTATGAGATTTATTTTTCTCCCTTGATGTGATGTGTGAGGTGTGATGTGTTATAAATTCATGACAAAAAAAGGGGATGAACAGATTCCTAATCGATTCACATTAACGATGATATGATTAAACCCATGTAGGGGACTCAATTACATGTATATTGGATATTATCTTAACATGGAAGATGAAATTACCAAATTAATGTGTCCATTATAGTGCGGTTAATTGGTTGGAGTGGTTGTTAGTTTGGGTTGTGTGATGGTTGAGATGGTTGTGTAGTGGTTGTGTGGAATTGTAGCTATATGATAGGAGGTGGTTTGTGGTTGTTTTGTGATTAGGTTTTTTTTATATGTTTTTGGCTATTCATATTGTCATGTTTGGTTGGTGCTAGAATTTGAGGTATGATGAGATCATTAAAAGGTATCTCACAGGGTGTTTGTTTGGACCCCTTTACTTATGGGCTATGTTTTAGATTCTCAATGGTGAGAATCATTTTAGAGGTATCTAATGTAGTGTTTTGTGCCTACCTGGTTTATTACATGGAATGTTTTTTATGTTGGAGGTTCTTGTGGGAGGATTAGAGTTGTCCTAAAGGATTTTGGATGCTAAAAGCTATAAGAAAAAGAAATAAACTCTATGTAATGTTTACACAATGTGAATGTGGGGCTCACAACTTCTGTGAGTTCATTTCATTATGTGTAATAAATTGGATATCAAAATCCTTCAAGGTAATGCCTTTCTCGGTGGAATTTAAATCCCGCCATTTATATGATGTATGGTGATTAAAATATTTGTATATGTCATCTGTAGCACATCTTTAAAGGCTTCATTTCTCAATATTATTCGTCAAACCCTTTGGATATAAATCCTTTACCTCATTTCATTCGATTGAGAAATAGCTTCATGAAGAGTTTGGGATTCCTTTCGATAGGGATTTATTCCTAGATTCCCATCATCAATCCATCATGATTTCTCATCTCAATATAATTTTTTTCCATCTGTTATTTTTAGAATATTAGTGTTGTGGTGAGTATTGGTTTGGTTTTTCTATTTAGGATATGCTTTTATGATCCTTGGGTGCCTTATAGGTTGATCTATGGTATCTTATGGTATAATTTTGGTTTCATGAATTCTTTGAGTTTGAAACCTTATTTGAAGTAAGTAAACCCTCATTTTTCTTTATTATGTATCATGTGGGATGGGTTTCTCATGTTTATCTATCAGAGATAGTTTCACTGCATTAATCAAAGATAAATAATTTTTAAATTTAAAATTGAATGGATAAAGGGTTTGATTCAAATTTTTTTAAATCCTTATTATTGTTGTGATATTTGGATTTTATGGGTTAAATGCCCCACTAAAAATTTTGGTAGTTTGGGGATTTTCTGTTTGCTGGATTATATGTTTCATGGCTGCTACTTTTGTTTTTTTTATTACCCTAAAATTGAAATTTCCTAACCAATTATATTTGGCTAATGAAATAGTTTCCCTGGGATTTTTTACTTGTGTGATAACGCCCCCAAAATAAAGTGAAATTTGATAAAATACCCTTTGTTAAATTTATAAAACGATATTTGATCTTTTTGATGTGTGAAAATGACTTTTTATTGGTGATGTGTGGTTGTGGAATGTGGGGATGATGGTTGTCAGTTGTTCTTTGGGGTGTTGAGGTGGTTGTTGTTTGGCCATGCTTTTGGGGTGGTATGGTGGTTATTGTTAGGCCATGATTTTTGGTGGTAAGGTGTACATTTTTTGGCTGTGTGTTTTGGGCAGTCAAGTAGTTGTTTTATCATGCTTGTGGGGTGGTGAGGTGGTGGTATAATGGGGATGATGATCGATTTGTGATATGTGTGTTTACTTTGTTCTAAATCCAAATTAGTGATGGAATAAATTAATTTTTTTATGATGATTGAAACAACATGGGTTTATTTTTTTAATGGATCAAAAATGGATGATGAATAATTAAATTTTGGGGTTTGGGGTAAAATGTGGTTTTTGATAAATAATAAAAATAATGGGTTGATTAAATGGAATTTTATGGTGATGTGACTTATAGTTATGGATTGTGTAGTGTTCTACAAGAACTTTATGTTAACACCAATACAGTGAAATGGGGGTGTTTTCCCCAACATCCGGTGAAGAGGACTGATGGTGAGATACCTTCTCAATCCTACTCTTTCATCCAGGTGAGGTAGTTATTCCATAGGTTGTGGTGGTCAGAGGTCTATTATTGCATTAAATAGTGGTTGTGATAGCCTAGGTGTTATGGGAGATATTTCACTTTGCTTGTGGAGTGGAGGACCAGGTGGTTTCAGGATATATGTGTTGTGATCATTATTGTTGGCTAGCTTATGGTGGGGGTCGTGTATGGTAGGAGGGAAATTGGTTGATGTATAACATGTTCGTGAGTCCCTAATACTCTAGTTATGGAATTGGTTGTGATTTGATGGTTTGGTTGTATGTGCACAATATGTGATATTATCATGCTTTTGAGGAAGCAAAGCTTGGTGTATGTGGGCATGATGTGATGTGACCATGCTTGTGGGGTGTTGTGGTATACGTAAGGTATGGGAGTGTAAGGACGTACGACGTTGGAGTGTGAGAGTGGAATACCAATGGGAAATATTGAAGGGTACCCTTATTGAAATGATTCATGTTATATTATATTACTTATCTAGTATTATTTAGTGGTAATTACTTGGTGATGTTGGGATGGGTAGTTAACCAATTTTTGTGATATTGGTTATTTCATTCTCTCATGAATTCATTAGAGTACTTCTTTAACATGTGTATTAGAAACTTTGTTTTTCTTACTAAGTATACTTGTATGTCCACCATATGTATATAAACTGTTTTCAAGTTTCAAGAAGGAAAATGTGGATCATTTATGACATTACTAGATCATACCTTTGGTTAGTTGTTGTGTCAATGCCTAAACTTTTTTTCTTGGTATTTACTTTTGAATATTTTTTCTATATCAGTTTTATTTATACATGCATGTGGGATGGTTATGGTTTCTTCTTATATTATTCCATAGAGTTGTTCGTGGATGATTCTTCTTATCTCTAGATATTATGTTATTATATATTATAATGTCTCCAATTTCAAATGATTTTTATACCCCCGGTTCTAGTCACCAACTCATTTTTACTTATGGTGAGACTTGGGGGGTCATTATCTCTCTCCCCTCTTTACGGTATCTTTGGGAGGGATTCATGACATTTTTCTCCTTGATCCATTGAGTGGGCTCCCAAATCTTGAAATCTTATTTTGTATTTCCTTTATAATTGCCTCCAATATTCACAAAGTTAAAAAAATGGATTATCATATGGCTGTCAACTTGGTCATGTTAACCAAAAACCTTCATTATAGCTCTCTGATAGAAGTAAATGTCCTAAAAAGGGCTATACCAACACCCAGTTATATGGTTTAATTTTAAATCAAATAATAAAAGTCTTTATGAATTAATATTTACATAAGGAGTTTTTGTTTATTTATATTTAAATATCATTATTTTATCCTTTATATTTCATGTCAATATAATGTTGATTTTACATAATTGATTAATCATTTTATGATAAAATTTACCCATTATCCATTTACTTACTTTATCATACATTTATTTTTATATCATTTATTTTATTTTATCATGTTTAAAATCATATAAACATGTATTTCCATAAACAATTAAATAACTATCAATATAGTTAAAATAAAATAAATAAAGTGACTTGATCATGAGATTAAAAATGGTTAATTTATTAAGCGGATAATAAATCAACCTATGATCCTAGGGTAAAAACTCTTTTATCTATGCTTAGCTCAAGTTGAAGCACTCCACCATCAACCTCTATATTTTATTTGTTGGTTTCACCTCATATTGGGTTCTGAACTCCCTCCTCTCATTATAACTCCATCTAATACATGTTTCTCTCAAACACAAGTGATGGGA
Organism: Viscum album; assembly: GCA_963277665.1. Taxonomy (NCBI): domain Eukaryota; kingdom Viridiplantae; phylum Streptophyta; class Magnoliopsida; order Santalales; family Viscaceae; genus Viscum; species Viscum album. Next base: position 105,081,224 of record OY728156.1, read on the forward strand.
GCCAGGGGTATGGGATACATAAAATAAACCATGGGAACATTGGTCCTACATAATAAATGTGGGATGGATCACTCGCAGGTCTTCATATTTAATTTAATAGAACGTAATTAATTTTAATAATACATGAACTAATATTAAAGTAAATAGATATAAAAAAAATTCCATTGGTCAATCATTGTCATGATCAGTCAAAACACATGAAATTAATATACATTTAAATAATTAATTATCATTCATTTCAATCGTTATTCATTAAGATAAACTATATACATAAATTAATTAATTAATTATATTTTTAATTCATTAAACATATTATCTTAAGGTCCATCATAATTTTCCCAGATATTTCCATCAATGGTGATTTTAAAAAAATTAAACAAATAAATTTTATTTAAAATTAATTAAGTACATAGTGTGTACTAAGAGGAAACCCGATGTGTACCTATCTGAACTACCTGACAAGGTAATCATCATGTACTATGCACTCAAACGACATGTGGAATACATGGAGATTCACATAATTACATAGTGTGTATTGTTAATTAATGACATGCAGAAACATGTTTAATTATGTGTCATATACCACTTTTAATGATTGAGGAGTACATGGAATATAGCGACCATACACTGCATGAAGACCCAGATTTAATATGAAAATTAATTAATTAATTAATTAATTTTTAAACATATTTAAACAATATATACTGTCAATTAATAATACATAAACATGTGATAATTAGGATTAATGGTGGAATTAATTTTATTTCCATATAAATTAATTACACGGTTTACATATAGGGTGAAATGTACGCTTCATAGATGGTTATGAGTTACATGGTGTGTACACTAGCTAAATGATAGGTAATCCCCCGAGAAAATCCCTCGCCACACACCTAGGGAATCAGCATTTATTTCACTAGAGATGAAATATGTTACACAATTTGTACTCTAGTCACACACCATTTGGTTACACCAAGATTGGGTAGTGTGGTTTGATATTCCAAATACATCATTTATTGAATACATGATGTTCTTTTGACCCATTTTTCCTTTTTAATTTCATTGGAAAACTGTGTGGTGTAAAACTCTTGTATTCCAGCTACACATCATACAATGTTATAGTTGGTCTCGATCAATATGTGTTCATGTAATAACATCGTGTAACACGATATAACAAGCCATGTTTAGAACTATGTCTTGGTGTACTAAATATGGGTACATGGTGTGTAATCTTGTCACACATTCTGTAGTCCCTTCTAATCTGACTAGAATCTATTCAGCATATAGATAGGTTATTAAGATGTTCTTCATATATTATTAACTTTCTATTCATTATATAAAGGTTAATGAAGAAGATATATTGATGTTAGGATTAATGAATGAATAAATCCAAAATGAAAAAATAACCAAAAATATGTAAATCAATCAATGATTAATAAATATTTAAAAATTTAAACATAGCCTCTCTGGTATCACTTTAAGGTTCTAGGTGTAGCAGAAGCCATTCAGGTCTATGCTCAGTGATTTTTTTTATTTAATTAAATGAATAAACCATAATAAAAGGATAAATAATGAAATGTCTCAAGATTACACCCAAAGAACCAGAAAAACAAAATCTTGAAACCACATATAGGATATATCATGGAAAATTTATAATTAATTTAATATTAATAAAATGCATTGGCCTTCAGTCCTTTATTTGATCTAGATAATGATCAATCAAACCTCATTTATGTTATATTGTCATTAAGATAAGAGGATATAAATTACAATTCCTCAAGCAGTAAACCCCATGTGCACCATAATATTTTAATTCCACTGATGAAATGTTAGATTCCAATGTACATGGTCTATTAATCTTTAATTGTTTGTATTGTTCTCAACACAATTCCATGGACTTAATGATTATGTTTATTTTATTCTCTCATTATTGATAAGAGGGGTAGGATGTTGGGAAATTCTATCAATCTTGAGAGAAAAACTATAGATTTTATTCATAGAGATGATTTTCTAGGGAGGAGAAAAAAATTTCACAATGAAATGATTCTCACACATTCTCTCCCAAAATAAGAAACAATATAATCGGGTATATATAGAGCTAGGTTAAATTATTAGTAATTTCATAAAGTTTCTACACCAAAATATTAATAGTTATCAAACCTAAAGTATAAAAATATTTTTATTATTATTATTTCTTTGATGCTCACATATCTAATAGATATATAAATTTCAATATATATATTTTAAATGATATTTAGTATATCATTTTCTATACCAAGCACTCAATGTGGTCTGACTACCTTCCTCATTATTTACTAAAACTTGAATAATAAATATATATTATTCAATTTACAAATAAATAAATATTATATTTACAGTCTAGTCAATAAATATTTATTTAATATCCTTGTAACTAAATGAATAAATTTTATTTCTAACCTTACAAAAAACAATTAAAAAATTCTATTTGAAAATATTTTGAATAAACATTTATTTAAATATTCAACTCACTTATAAATAGTGACTGAATAAATGAGATTAGTAAATATTTAATAAATATTATTTCTCAACCTAAAAATAACTATTATTAATATAAAAATAAATAGTATTTATTTTTGATCGATGGGTGCACTATGATTTTTAAACTCTGGATCTCTTCCGCAGTGGAATTAGGTGGGATTTATGGAAGTTTGATATCATCATCTAGAAACACATTAAGTCACCCATATAGGATGAAGGTAATGTATAAATGATAAAAACCACATAAAAATTATCACTGTGTAATATTACCTCTTTTTATTGATACCTCACCAAGAAGGTAATATACATGTTTCCCTAACCTAAATTCCTACTACGTATTTAATTGACATCCTAAAATGAACTCATAAATCATCAATGCCATGGAATTTAGTTATATAGTTCCATCTCAATCAATGGTTCAAGATATAAAACGTCGATTTTGGAAGAAAAAAATACCTTATTAACTTATTTATTAATCTCATATCACTCTTGACAATACCAATAGATCCAACTTCCAAATAAATATAAATCATCACAATTTTTCAATACATATAATTAAGGAACTAGATATATGGATAAATAATACTCTCAAATCAAAATTTTATTACACATATTCATAGACAGAGATATAAAATGATAAGAGAACAAGTGAAATTATTACTTGTGGGTTTTTCCTAATTATCACCCATCTTGGTTATTAATAAGTGAAAAATTTATCAAATAAAACCTTCTCTGTTTATGGATCCATTTTCTCTTAGGGAACCTCTCCCCTCTGATATTACCCTAGAGTTCCTAGGGTTTATTTAAGCAACGATGGTTCTTAGATGACCCTCCCATCTCATTCTTTGATTTATCTATTTCCTCCCCCTTACTCCTGTTCCTCTAGGGTTTTACCTCTTATATTCCTCATGTCCTCGTTGTTCCTTGGTTTTATCATTGATGTAATCCCTAGATGTGGGTTTTTCTTAGGCCCATATCTGTACAAATTCTATCCCATAGTGGCACTTATGGTTCAAATCATCTTGGATCCCCTCACCGATGATTTTCCTAAACTGTGGTAGTTAGGTCATCCATACCTGGGAGGCATTGGGTCAACTTATCATACCCTAGAGTGTATGATTTTTTGGAAAATTGAGGTGTAATGGACTCTTCATTGAAAAGAAAAAACAAAATCCAAAGGAGGAACAAAGTAGAAAAGAAAACAATAGGAAACACAATAAGTAAATGTCAACTTGTTCTAGAGAATTTAATCATGATGTGGTAAGGGAGGTGCCCACTTTTTCCACGAGAGTGTCGGTCTCTCCTTCCAGACATTGCTTGCATCCATTCCCCACCTTCATCAACTGAACGTGATTCCACAAAATTAGTCACAATGAAAGGTGATTCAACATCACTAATATTGGTAAAAATCAACTCAAATGGGTTTGAAACATTGACATTACTTATTACCTTCTCAAGAGTAGCTGTGATTTCCTGCATGGGTTTCATTCATCCTTATGTGAGCAGCTTTCAATCCCACCCTCTTCTTTGCTGCTGGTATCCAGGGACACTTTAGCCAGAGCATCAGTGTGCACACCTGCAACATGGAGTTGATAGGGTTCAAAATATTACTCATTCATTCCTTTCACTCTAATATTATCACTAATTGTTTCTTGACCTTTTCTCTTACACTTCTCTGAAGTCGCATAAACTATCACTAACTTACCTTTCCTCGATTTTAGAGCATGTACCTCATGACTAGACCTATCGTCTGCATCTTCTTGTGCTGAGAATTCCCTTTCTACTTGATTATCTTCTAAGTCAGATTTATTTCTTTCACCATACATTCCTCTGACTAGCACATCCTTAAAAGAGATGCCTCCTTCATTTTGGTTATTTCCTTCAGCAATATCAACCCATCTCACCCTGATTGTTCTATCCACTTTTGGAGTGGATTAGTCCCTTGGTAAAGGATCTTCATCATCAATCCTTCAGTCCTTATCAATTGGTTCAGCAACTTTCATCTATCTAGTATGACAATTGATCGCCAAAGGCTCATCAATAGCCTTAGGAATAGAATCATACTTTTTCTTCCTTCGACAGTGCAGCGCATCATGTCCTTTATTTTGGCAGTTAGAACATAGAACATCTCTTATACATTGTGAATCTGAGTGTCCAATAATTTGACAAGCTTTACAGAATGATGGAATTCTCTTTATTTCAATACTTAAGAAAATTTCATCATTCGACGTAGAAAAAATGACTCTATTAATCAGTGTAACACTTAGATCAATTTCCACCTATACCCACGCATAATGACCATAACTAGCCTTTTCAGTTGCATAATCCATTCTAATCAGGATGCCAATCGTAAAATCAATATCAAATAGGATCTCAGGATGCCATAATACCCAGTTCAGAACAAGGATTTTAACCCATACCTGATCATAAGTATCTTCAAATTCATTCATGGAAAAGCTCAATTTCCAATCTCGAATCCAAAAAGTTCCAGGTTTAATATTAACAGAACCTACGCTCCATGCACATCCTTTGAGATCCGAAGAGGGAAAAATTATGTGTAAATTACCTCGACCAATGGATATACATTTGAGGTCTGTAAAACCCCAAATTGAAGCTAAACACGAAACAATATCTGCTAGTTTCTAGGGTTGCATACCTTTCAAAAGTGAAATTTGAGCTATAAAATAATGCTTGCAGAGGTCAATCCGAGATAAATCATTTCTTTAGAAGATGATACATGGTTTTTATACCCTTTTAGGGTGATTCAAGTGGGGGAACGGTTCTCCAGCGGGACAAAAGATCTCTCTGAGAATCTAGAGAACTTCCTTGGTTTTTCAATATCAACTTCTATTTGTGTCGTTGATGTCGGAGCCAACCTAATGGTGTGTTGATGTGCGGAAAAGGAGTGCACATTGAGGTTACGTTGGTTTAGGCCAAGCGAGACATCGAGCGGCGATGGGAGTTACCTCTCCAGTTCTTCAATTTCCCCTAGTGTGTATGTTTCATTGAGAGTACTTATCTTTTCAATGATACTTCAACAGTGGAGTCAGAAGGATCCATCATGTGATATTCTAGGATTGTGATCTCTTTGGTGGTTCTGGTTTTTTTTTGTTCCGAAATTATGTTTTTTGGGTATTTATTTTTTGTGATACTTCTCATTTGGTATACCATCTCGTTTCAATTCAGAAATCTTATTTTGACAATGGTGACAGCGCAATGTTCTTGGTTTTTATGGTTTTATTTTTGGTAGAATTTTGATTTGATGATAGTTTGTTGGGGTGTTTATTTTTGATGGTGATGAAGCTCTGGTTAGTGAAAATGATATTTTTGGTCTTCCATGTTAAGGGATCCTTTATTTGTGATGAGGTAGAGGAAATCATGGATGTTTCTCCTTGAAGTTTTTGGTTTTTTGGGGTGTTAACGATAGTCTTTTATGATGTTTTGGTGGAACTATTTTGATTTTTTGGGTAGATGTGAGTTTTGGATATATGTGGTTGGTCTCACTAGAATGATTGGTGATGAATGTAATGGCATATATATTAGGTGCACGGATTGAGTTGGCCAATGGTCTGAGGTTGGGTTGTATTCTTTTTTATTGAAATTTTAATTTCAAGTGGCCATTAGGAAGAGGTTTTGAGTTTATTTTATTGAAATTTGAATTAATACTGATTTTCTTATTTATGTTTTCGTTGTATTTTGTGCTTGTGGGTGTTTTTATGGTTTCTTTTTGGTTAATTGATGTAAGGTTTTCTATTTTTGTTCAATGTATTTAATTTTTTCACTGAACCAAAAAATGGATTCATTTTAACATAAAAAATGGATTGGATAGTATTTCAAACCTTCTATGCCTATTATAATAAATACCCTAAGAGTTTTCATCATCTATATTTAGCATATTTTCATGGAACTTCTAGTTTCTCATTATAGTAGGGAACTACTTTAACATATCGATGTGAAAAATACACTATGGACCTTATCACATTATGTTGGAAACAAGGATTTTATTAGTGGAAATGGAGTATGGTTTGTTTTTTTTTTGTCAATCCTCACATGGAAGATCGGAAGGTTTTGAAGGAAAGGGATCGTACAGTTCAAGAAGACAATAATATTGAAGGTGGTATCATTTCCTAGTGTTTTCCAAATTTTTGGGTCCAAAAATTGGAAAATAGATAAATGTGTTTTTGGAAAAGGGGGTTTCATGAAAGAGTGAACATGGTTTGGAAACATGTTCACAGGGAATTTTTTGAGATCATATCATCTAAATATTGAAAATGAAAAAAGAATGAGAAAGATTTTTGTGCACAAAAGATGAGGTTTCGCAGAAGTGTCTTACGTTCCCAATGAGACATCAAAATGGTTTTTGCGTGCTCATAGAGAATATAAAGCTCAGGGTCGTCAAGGAATAAAAATAATAAGCTAAACCCTCTCAAGACTTTTAACTTTTCTAATGAAGATTTTGTTTCTCTATCATGAAAAAGATTTTTGTGTGAAATATTCAAGTGTAGTTAAACTTGAGAACAAAGTGTTTATTTAGTATAAAAAGACCAAGTGAACCTTTTGGTGTAGTTGTGTCAAAGAGAATTCTTGCATGAAAAGTAAGGGTTGTGAAAATTACATCTTGTGTGACAATCCCAAATCTTAGATGTAAGATCAGGTGTTGCGTGAAAGTGTTTTGGTGAGCATGTTTCATGTTTTTGATTGTCCTACTTGTTTGATCAGGGATTTCAAGTGCATCAATTTAGGAATATGATAGAAGCAGGGCCTCATGATATATAGAGACATTAAATTCAATGCCAATCTATTGAAGAGGCATTCAATTTGATAAACTAAGTTAGACTTCACCCACATCAATGAACAAGGAGGAGTCAATGGAAGTGTTTTGAGAGACGGAGTGTGTTATCCCTAATATCATTGTAAAAGAAGTGTGATTGGAATAGAGTGACTTTATATAAAATTTGGTACACAAAACTAGTGACAATTAGTAGATTTTGGTATGAATGAAAACCAATCAGTGTATGCCCCTTGGATTATCCCATAGTAACGAACCATGTAAAATTGGTTTGTCATCTATTTGAATGTTATTGTTTGTTTTCTGCACATTCTCATCAAACAGGTTTAACAAGTTCCTATCAATGTGAGAACAGGATCCATCAGTTTAAAAGAAAAATTTGACAATTGGATTCACCCCTCCCATATCAGTGTGTTTTGAGGTCCAACACATTAATACTATACAGAATAGAAATCAATATGGGAAAAAATTAATATTAAATTCTTTGAATATACAAACAATATTAAAAAAAATACATTAGTTCTAAGGAAGAAACTATAACACTTTTTAAAACTTTTCTCAAGGATATTCACATATTCTACAATCTCGTAAAATAATGTAATATCATATTTATCATCTGATAAAAAATGAAAAGTAGAATCAAATTAAAACTTAGTGATAGATTCATTTGTTCCTTTTCTAATGAAAAAAGTTTCATTCTCATGATATTCTTTATAAAATTGTGAAATATTTCAATTAACATAACCATCTATATCACTAATATTAGAATACATATCTTCATTATCACTCCAAGTTTCCTTGGTAACTCTCAAAAATTTCTCACATTTTTTTTACGGGATACCATAGAATATTTATCATAATTTATTAATATCAAACACTCTATTATAATCTCCAATGGATTCTTATACTCGTAATAAATATCATCTAAATAATATTATCTTTTTATGGAATTTTCATATTAGGTTTTCATTCTATTTCAATAATAATTACAAAAATTCCCCTCCTACATTATCTTGTTCATATACATTTCTAGTTGAGAAAATTAGCATTCTCTAAACCTCACATTACTATCATCAGAATTATGTTTAGATGCATGATTCAATGTTGTGGGATTTAAATAATTATATCCAAAATATATTAGAGAAAATATAACCCCATTTTTTCGTTTCTAATTATTTTTAAATTTCTTCAATAATCCCTCATACTATATCAAAGTACCAAAAAGTTTATTTAATCTTAGATTTGTAAGGTTCCTCATATCATCTATCAAAATAATATTTTATTCAAAATTCTTAGGAAGTATTTCTAGGATCATCTCCAAAAGATGAGTACCATTAATATCTTTATAACAAATTTATTGTAATATATTCACCATACTCATAAAATACTAATGCAATTGAGAAAATAATTCACCAAAAAAAATTAAATCCTTGATAATATTCTCTCAGTATTTCTCTTCAAGTCTCAAAAACTTTAAAATTTATAAAGAAATTTATATATAGCTATATTTAAATCCCATTAGTTATTTTATAAGAAGATTTATAGATGAATATATTGTGTGTCAGCGTACACAAAAGAGTTTTATAGACTTTATAATTATCTGAATATTCTTATTTTTCCTTTTAAGAAAAGTTTGGAATATATTTATTAGAAATAATATAGTTACTAACCACAATCTCATATTTATAAAATCTAATATTAATCACAAAATTCTTTATCTGGTATCTCCATTATTCATAATCAACACCATCAAAGATAAGTTTCTTGTAAGGATTAAGTTTTTCCAATGTTTTGATTTGTAATTAATCCATCAAAAAAATGTATACTTACTCTAATACACATTGGTCTGAGAAAAAAACTAGATTCTTTTAAGCACCCATATATTTTACGATATATTCCTTTTCAAATAAATTTAATTTCATTTATATCTTTCTTTACACACAATATCGAGTTTAAACAAAATTATATATATTATCAAAATATTATTATTTAATTTTACATTTATCGCCTAACTGTTTAATCATTAGGTATGAATAAGAAAATATAAATTATAAAAAAATCCATATATCAAAAAAATAATTCATTGGTTTTAATTTTATTTGGAAATAAAATAAAATTATATGAATCTAAAGCATGTTGTTTCTTTAAAAAATTATTCATGAAATTTGATTCTATATTAATCATGAAAATTAATCTCTATTGATGAATAATTTGGATGAAATTTATAGATAATATGTTCAATAAAATATTCTAATATCCATCTAATTTTTTTTAATCAACATGGAATAAGAATAAATTCAATTTTATACTTAAAAATGAATTTTTATAAAAAAAGTTTTTGTTAAATTGTGCGCAATTATTTTAAAATGAATTTCTACCACAAAAAGAAAATGAATAGAGTAAAATGGATTCAATATTTAAAATCATCAGAATTAATATTATGTATCAAGTAAAACTTATGATTTGTTTATTATGAATAGTAATCAAGGTAAAAATTCATTACAACAGTAAATGTTAAAAGGGGTTGATGAGGGGTTATGATAAAGAGATAAGGGTTAAAATGACCTAAAAACATGCATAAATACTATTTGATAAATATATTTTTATCCTATATAATAATATATTCTAAATTAATCAATTTTAATCCAAATCTAATGAGATTTAATTTTTTATATTTTTATATTCCTATTAATTACAGGTGTTTCAATCCCCTCACTTATAAAAGGGAACACACTCTCTTCTATTATATACACCACATTATACATTTATACAAACCTAAAACAACCAAAATATACACTAACTTACCTATACATTTACTAGATTTAATTATCTACCTAAAAGGCCAACCCAAGAGTCTAAAAGAATATATTCAAAGGTGGTTTCTGAAAGAAGAGGTATATGTTCTTATCGATTTTTTCAAATTTATTTATAATTATAAAACTTATAAATATTATATAACCATATAAAAATGATTATAGTATTATATTTACTATAATAAATGTTATTATGTTAATGGTAAAATCATTTTTAATCTCCCTTATATTTAATAAAAAATAAAAAACATCAATTATGTATATGTATGGATTATCATGTTCACGAAGCGATATATTTCATTTTTCATCGCAACCATTAATGATTGGTTATTATGATGGATTTAATTTTTATATATGATATTTATAAAATATTTATTATTTTAAAATTATAATATATTATCTACGTTCTTACCTTCTCAACCATTGTAAAATGATAATGTTTGTCCTGCATACGTGTAGATTACCACATCCACGAAACGATGTGTTTTGTTTTTCATTTCTTCTTTCAATGGATGATAATAAAGATATATTAAATTATTATATATGATATTTATTATATAATAATTATTCTATAAATTTGTTTTATTACATAACTTTCTTTCGTTCCATCCATATAAAAGTAGAAAGATCACTCGTGCGTACGTATAGACTATCGTCTCCATGAAGTAATGTAATTCATTATTCCCCACCAATTTATTTGAATGGTTATAAAAGTATATAAAATGAAAAAATAATATATTAATGTAATGTTTTATATTTTTTATACTATTAAACCATGAACAAGGTCCAAGTATCAGAACTTTCAAACCGAAACACGAATGGAAAACATACCAATTTCCATCCAAATAATGATTCTAAGGAAGAATTGGTAATAAAGGGATAATTATAATTTATAATGGAATTATATAAAGTAATATATATATATATATATATATATATAAAAATGGGTCTGTAATATATTTATAATAAATGTATATTTATTATACATGAGTGTTGAACACATATTAAGTTGGATGTGACTTCAGGAAGGGATATATTTTTCAATCACATTTTTCTTCAGTATTGTTTTTCTTAAATTTATAATTAGTAAAATTATATAATTATTATCCTTTAAAAACATTTTTTTAGTCCCATATAGTTATTTCTATGGTTTTTATTTTTTTCATTTCTTTTCCACTCTGCAGTATATGAATTTATTGAGAAAATTATTTCAATAAAATTCAACTTTATTTCTTTTTATGGTCAAATTTTTTTTCTTAAATGTATATATTTTCTAAAAAATGTTTACAATAATGTTTTTAATATTATATAAATATTTATTAAATTAATTTTAAATCATATTTAAATATTTATAAAGAGTTTTAAAAAGGAATATGCTTTTTATTTTCTGAACATTATAATTTTTACCAAAGGTATAAATGAAATCTTTGTTTTAAAATATACTGGATGGATAGATTTTCCCACCATAATTAATACTATTTTATTCAAATAATCCTTTATAATTTTCCATGGTTCTTTTAAAATGATATTTTTTTCTAATATTCTTCAAATTTTAATATTTTAAAATAGTGATTCCAAAATTAAAAGTGTACATTTCTCAATAAATGTTCCCATGTTATTTTAATGTTATCTAAATCTATGAAAACAACCATTAACGTCACTTATAGTTCAACAAGGACATGATACAATGGTACCATAATTCTTCTTTTATATTATTTTATTGATTTTGATTATGATATCTTAATGAAACCCATTTTATCCTCCTTGGGTTAAGCTATAGTAAAATGACTACTGTTTTCATGCTTTTGTGGCCTGAATATCAATAGATTATGATTATGTGATGGGTGGATCCATTATAGCCCTAAAATAAATTATTTAATGTGATAAAAATATCTCATTATATGATTATGATGATCGTGGTTGTGATTGAGATTATTTATTTTCACATTATTATGTGTGATTATGATCATTTATAGTAATCCTACCATGATTATGTATACACATGATTAATAATATTTATGTGCAAATTTCTATGTGTGGGTATGATTTCTTCTATATATTCTCACAATATTATGGATGGATATGATTGTGAATATATATTTTCACAAGATTATGATTTCATATGCTTATGAATACACATGAAAAAATATTACTCTTGAATGGTGATTAATGATTTTAACACCCTTATTAACAATTATTCTAGATATGACTCAAATTTAGAGTTCATGAAGTAAGATTTTATAGGTATAAATATTTTACATTAAGAAAATGCACTTTATTATGTTATCAAGACCTTATGAGATTCTTATTATCTCTCATGATTAAAAAATCCTATATTTATGCTTATTGATCGTCTGAGCTCTCCCTTTCTTATTTTTTCCTTCCATAGGTTTTAATAGAATGTTTACAGTATGATATGTATACAATGGTAATTAAATGAATAATTATTTGCGAGATTTTGAATATCTATTAATAAATAAATAAAATATGTTTCTAGTCTCCGAAGATAATAAACCTTTATGTTCTTTGATCATGTATAATTGTGATATGTATTGAATATTAATATAAAATTATGTAATATTTATGAATTTCATGATTGGGTCTCCTAGATTGGTATGATGGGATGTTTTAGTTGTTTTTATAGATTTGGTTATAAGAAATATGAGCATAGAACCTAATAAAATCTATGGTGAACCAAAATTTATATAATATAACACTAAAGTTACATTTATTGATAGGAAGGTGTCATAATTTAAGACATCTCAAGAAAGATTTTCTAATGATATATTATGATGTTAAATAAATATATAGAACCAAAAGTAATCATTCTATAAATTAATGTTATAGGAAATGAAATAATCATCCTCATGAGTTACCAAATGTATTTGGAGAAGGAATGTAATATGTTATGTCTATGATCACTCAACTCTCTAAATATATGAACAGTAAAAAAAACCATGTAGAGCTTCATAATTCATCAAGGAAGGATAAACTTTCCATTAACTCTTTTATGTGACAACTTTCACCATCATTTTTTGGATCTTCTGATCCATTAGTTTTTGAGAAATGGATCTATGTGGTGAAAATTATATTTTCCATTCTTCAGTTATTTAACCATGAGAAAGTTGTATTAGAATTATCTCACATGGAAGGAGAATCTATTCAATTATAGACACTTATCAAGATCTTGAGGCAAGAGGAATAAATTAAATCCATGTAATTAGAGGAGAATAAGAGGGTATTTATCAAAAAAATAATTTCCTCAAACTCTTAATATTAATATATAAAGGGAATATCTGGAGTTGATACTTAAGGATGATTAATTCATTGGAACCTAGAAAAGAAAACATTACAAGGATTTCAAGTTATTCTTATTGATTTATCATTGACCCTATGAGTAAAATTTATTGATTATTTATCATCATAAAACCAATTTTTTCAAAGTAATTATCCATAAGATAATTTGGTAACTATGTATAAATAATTCAATGTTTTTGGAAGGTATAAATGGAGAGTGGAAACTCCAATTGTTCTTCTGTTGTTAATTATGAGAAGATAAAAATGGATCTTTATGGAAACTTAAATGGTAAATACCATAGAAGAAAGAAATTTCAACCTACTACATGCCATAAATATAGAATAAAACACCCAAGAAATTTTATAAAAGAAACTATAAAATTTTTAAAGTGTGGAAATGCTATAAATTAATCTATTTATTATCAATAAGGTTACAAATGTCATCAAATTCCACAAAGGGGAAGAAGGATTCAACCAATGAATTTCAATGTTTTTCATTCAAGTAGATTGAGAGTTATGTGATTCAATTCCATAATACAATATATAATGAGGATGTTAGGCCTCATCAAGACCCTAATAAAAAGGATAAAGGGAAATAATTTTCTATCCCAACAGAAGTGGGTTAGCATAACGTTCTAGTAAAAGGTACTCTTACCATCCACTTTAGAACTACAAATATATTATTTTATTATAGATATAATCACTCTTTTATATCTAAATAATTTTTTAGTCATATCACAACACTACCTCAACAATTAGATTGAGTTGGCAGTAAAAACTCATAATGGCACGGTTACCACATCTCAAGTTTATAGGTCCTCTCAAATAGACTTTCTAGGGAATGTTCCTTCTTAAAATCTTGTGATTCTCCCTCTAGTTGAATTTTATGTTATATTGGGAATATATTGGATTTATTTATATAGATCCCAAGTCAATTATATAGGAAATGAAGCCATATTTGATATTCGGAATCAACATATGATTTTCTATCATTATGAGGATGAACATGAAATTCTATTGGGAATTATATACACTATATGTTCCCTACTACCTTTTTATTAGGTATATGTATCTCAAATAATTGTAGAGACACTTAAAATTATATATATTCCTATTTTTTAGGAATAAAATAATGTATTTCATGAATACTTGTCTAGTATTCTACTGAATTCTGAAGTTTATTTTTCAATAGAACGCATACCCAATGTTAGACCTATTTCAAATACTCCTAAAAGAATGGATCTAATTGAGTTCGTGAAACTTAAGAACAAAATCCAAGATAATATAGAAAAGGGATTCACATTACAAAGTGTTTCACAGTGGGGTGCACCTGTTCTTTTTTTTAAGAACAAATATGGGTCAATGAATCTTTAAATTGATTATAGAGAACTTAAATGAATCACTATTAAGAAAAAGAAATATTTATCCCATATTTATAACGTTTTGGATACACTGCATGGATCTCAATACTTTTAAAATATTTAATTTTTTTAGTATCATTAATTAAGGGTAAATAATGAGGATATAATGAAGGTGGAATTTCGTATATGGTATGGTCATTATGAATTTATAGTATTTCCAATTAGAGAAACCAATTCCACTACTATCTGTATAGATATAATTGTTTTCATAGTCTAGAAATTAGTTATTTTAATAAGTAAAAAATATTTTTAGGTTATTTATAATCCATTATTTGTTTTATGGAAGTGAAACCATTTTTCGGAAAGAATACAAATTCTGCTAAGTCTCGAATTGACCACACGGCACGTGCGATCAGCCGCATGACCATCTAATATACCATAACAAATATATATTGAATTCAAACAGTCGCAAGACAAACTTAGTGATCATATGTTACATCTAGATTAACCACAAGACAAATTAATCGACTAAACACCTAACATAATGACCATATCTATCTCATTTCAAACTCTTGGATTGTCCATAAGGATAGTTTGATCGATTGTATGAGCAATAATGTGACCGCAAGGCAAAATAAAAGAAAATTTATATGAATTAGACTTTAAACATTATAGAGAATCTACCAAATAACCAAATGAAGTGATTGTGGTCAATATTATCAATTTGAAAAGGTAGTGTAATGAATGTATGTATAAGGTGATCGAGGATAAGTGTAAGTAGATTGACTGTAATATCAAATGATAAACCGTAGGTACATGTGACTGACCGTACATCCAACTAGTATTCAGGAAAATTATTAAAAGAAAACATGGAATTTTTTTTAACCCTTTAAATTTATTGTACCTAAAGTTAATTATTCATTATTACATTATTAAATATATTAATCCAACCACTTTACTATGTAGAGTTAAATTTATGTTAGAAAAAATTATTGAGCATAGATTTCATATTGAAGTATATGTATCATGAATGATTATTTTTCAATGGCTATTTGTAGATAAATATTATCTTTAAATGGAATATTGAAGGTAGAGAAAAATATATGGGGAACATATATACGTTTTATGTAGAGGCATTGAAATCTTTCATGAAAAAAACATGATAAACATATACTCTATTTCTGAACTTCTATGACACTCTTCTCTTTCCTAAAATTAAACGAGGCGTCTAAAATCATTTGAAAATATTTTTTCATGAATTCAAAATTAAAATATGAAAATGAGAAGAGAGGAATATTCTATAGAAAAATAGAACTACGTACTCTACTACATCAAATTTTTTCCTTCTATTACCCTATTTTTCATAATTTTTTGAGATGTGTGTGTGGATTTGGTTGTATAATTTTTAAGAACCAAATCATGAACTTAACTAAAGAGTAAAATACACACTATCACTCGTTATTTTATTTAATTATTCTCCCATGGAGAACTATAAAAAATTATTTGAATACTAGAATTCTTGTATGAAAATTTTATCTATTTTACTCCCATGTAGAATTGTGTAAGATGCTTTGTATGGTATGGGAAAAAAATTTACAATAGTCTATAAAACATGATCTAGGTTTTGGATTGTATTAATTAAAATAAAATTCTAGTAAGTAGGTGATTTATTAGTAGATAGTACAAGTTCTCATCTTGAGACTGAACCTCTTGTATTTATTTCATTGTGTGCTTTCCTATTTTGTTTTACTTTGTTTGAAAATAGATCGGTATCAGTTTTTAAAACTCAAATTGTAAAAAGTTAATTTGATAGTGAACATTAATTTTTCTTTTATATACTATTTTTTATTCTAGTAAATCTATTTGAAAATTTTAAAGATTTTATTTAACCTATTTAAATTGATCTCTAATAGATCTTCTATTAAAATTTTTTAAAGATAAAATTATATATTTATATTATTTTAGTTAATTGGGTTATATTTGATAATTTTGGGGATTTAGTTTTTAGATCAATTTTAATATAAATTTTGTTTGGAAACTCAATTCACCCCCCCCACACACACACACACTTGATTTATCAACTCTGACCAACATTTGCTATCAGAGGAGTTATTTATTACACTTTTCATACAGTTTATTCTGATCAAATTAATTTCTGTAGATCTGTTAAATTTCTATTTTATAATATATAATTATAGATAAAAGGTCAAAAGGTTATTACACCAACATAACTATTTATTTTAATAAATAAAACTATTATATGTGGAAAATCAAAATGAAAATCCACCTTGTGAGTATAAGTTTTGATATTTTGGGATCTATAAAATATAAATGTGATAAAACCAAAACAATTAGAAAATAATGGGATAATACTATTAAAGGTTCTTATTATTTGAACTATAAAGAAAAGAATGATTTATTCTATGCTTTAGTCAAAGATGAATTTAATAGAATATCTTTATGAGTAACTTCTTGTGAGATATGGTATGCGCTCTAATTATCTCATTAATGTAATTCTAATGATAAAGGAATGAAATTAAGTATATATACTATTGACTATGACACATTTAATATTGAACAAGATAAATATATTTATGATATGTAACTTTGGTTCAATGAGATCAAAAACACTATGATTACCCACAAACAACCAGTTACTGACATAGATCAATTAGTATGAATCCTAATATTTCACTAGATAGATGGAGAGGTACTTCAGATTCCATCTTAGAATCATCTGAAATGAGTAAATTACTAGTAATAAATTTTATCAGAAACATAATGATGTAAGAATAATATATAAAGTTGAAAAATGAGGACGATGAAATAGAATCAAAATTTGTATCATTTAAGTCGTCACGGTTAAAATCAAAATAAGTTTTTAAAGCTAATAGTGTAAGTGTAAGTGACGGAGACATTGAAAGTGATGAGGAAATGGATCATATAACCTAAATGTATAACAATTTATATAAAATGAATACGGTTTTCAGAAAGTCTATCTATAAATAGAAATATGAAAAGGGATCGAACAAGAATAAAAATTTCAAAAAGGATGACTCATCTAATAAGATCACATGTTATGAATGTAAAATAAAGGGATACATATATGATGACTATCTAAATCACAAATAAAAAAAGAAAAATGAGGAGAAATATAAAACACCAAAAATATAAATTAAAGACAAATAGAGGGAATTTGAGGATATCTCTTGTGACTCAGATTCATGGTGAGAAGATAAGAATTAAAAAGTTAATTTACGCTTTATAAGAACTAAATGTGTGGTACCTTCTATTTATTCTCATATTCCTGATGATTTTGAAGTATATAATGAAGGATTACAATAATATTTTTTTAATCTAAAATATTCCATGAAATAGCTAAAAAAGTGATATAAAAATATAAAAATGTCTCATGAGTTTTGTGTTATATAAAAATATTTATTTTCCCTAAAAAATAAAATATCTCCAATCAATTAAAAGAGAATAATAATTTAAAAATAGTAAATTAAAATTTAAAAAGGTTCATTGAAAGTTTCTTTTGTAATAATCTAAACCTTAAAATAATTCTTGGTAGTCAGGTTGTACTTAAACCAAGAGTCAGTTTTTGTTATCAACATGTATAAAAAAATAAAAGTTAAAAAAACTATTTTATTCCTTACTCCAAAAAGAGAGATTTAATTTATAATAATTATAATAGTTTTTTAAATCATTATTTTCTTCCTAAATATATTAAATTAATTTCTAATAATCTTATAATTAAAATTTTATCCAAAAAGATTTCATTTTTAACCTGCCTATACCTAAAAAAATATGGGTTCCAAAAACAAATTTGTTTTTAATTGATCTTAGGAGAAATTAATAAAGTGATATAGTAAGAATATGTGATTTCTAGATTGTGGTTGTTCCATACATATGAATAGATACTATTTAATATTTAAACCCCACGTAAAGGTGGATAGTGGACATCTCACTTTTGGGGATAATGAACGAGTAAACATCATTAGACTTAGTGAAATTGGTAACACTGAATCTATCCTTATTTATAAAATTTTAATTATTTATGGTATAATATATAATCTACTTAGTATTTCTCAATTATATTATAATGTTTTTAATATTAAAAATGACAATAATGACTAAAAAATTCATTCTAATAATTTTTTAGTATGTACTAATATTTGAGATGATAATGCCTATTTTTTAATTTAGTTTATTTATTTTCAAAAAAATTGTTGCTTAAGTGATTTTTATAAATAATGTTCTCTATGTAATAGGAGACTAGGTCACTAAAATAAACAATCACTTTTAAATAAAAAAAATAAGGTTTTAGTAAAAGATTGTATTTAGCTAGAATTTTTTAAAGACAAAGTATGCAAACCCTTTGAAGTGAGAAATAAATAAAAAATATCTTTCAAACCAAACAAAGATATATCTACCTCTAAACCACTATAATTGGTTAATATGGATTGATATGTACCATATAGAGTTTATATTTTAGTGGTAAAACATTATTTTTTTGTTATAGATGATGATTATTCAAGATAAACATGGGTGTTTTTCTTTTCCCATAAAATTAAAGCTTCATCCAGTTATTCTAAGTATGATAAATCCACCAAAAAAAATATGGGAATTACAGTAAAGACCTTGATAAGTGATCATTACCGAGAGTTTGAGAATCAAGAATTTTAATTACTTTGATCAAAAAATGAGTATACTAATTTTTTCTCTCCACCTCAAACACGTCAATAAAATGGGGTTATTGAAAGGAGAAATAAGACTCTTCAATAAATGTCTAAAATAATTCTCATTGAATATAAGAATCAAATATATTTATGGGATGAATTTATTCCAATATCTTTCTATGAAATTAATAGAGTTAATATAATAACTATATTGAAAAAAGAATCCATATAAATTAAATAATGGTATAATTTCAAAATTAGATTAATTTAGATTTTTTAGTTATAAGTTTTATATTCCTAAAAAAATGGAATCAAGAAAAATTTGCACAAAATAGATATAAAGGAATTTTCTTTGTTTATTCAATCACTAGTAAATATAATAGGGTCTTTGACTTAATATCTAAAGTTTTGCAAGAAAATATACATGTAAATTTTGATGAGATAGATCCCCATGAACCCAAACAAGCTTTAGATAATCTTGAGGATGATATTTCAAATTGGAATATCAATAATACCATTAGATTTTCTGAAATTTCTACTGATTTACTTGATAAATCACCTGTAAGTGATCAGTTTTCTCTTCTTATATTTGAATAAGTAAATGAAGTACCTAGTTCTTATTTCCCTAGAACTATTATAACCCTTAAAGACCACCACTTAGATTCTATAGTTGGAAATATTGATATACGAACTCAAGATAAACCCTTGTTAAGAAACTAGGTTGAACATCAAAACTTCTCTTCACATCTTGAGCCTAAGAACATCACTGAAGAAATCAATGATGAACATTGGGTAATAACAATGCAAGAAAAATTGAACCAGTTTGAAAGGAATAAAGTCTAGGAATTAGTATATAGGTCTAAATATTACCTAACTATAGGAACTAAGTGGGTGTATAGAAACTAGGATTATGAGTTAGGAATAATCATTAGAAACAAATATAGATTTTTTTCACAATGATATAATCAAGAAGAAGGTACTAACTATGAAGAAACCACTACACCAGTAGCCAGACTTGAGACCATTAGAATATTCTTTCATAGGATATACATCTTAATTTCAAACTATATCAAATGTATGTTGAGAGAGGAATATTTTTTCATTATTATTTACATATAAAAAATATATTTATACACATTGAATAATAAATTGTGTAGGTATTTAATTTCTTTCATGTCTTAGGTTAAGATAACATAATTATTCGGTAGACATATCATAGACCAACTCCCAAGATCGTGAATTAATAATCAAGCTCAAATAGAGAGAAACCGGTTGGAAAATACCAATTCACATTGTGAATAATATTCATGATGTGAATATCAAAAATTAAAGGATGTAAAAATAATCCATGAAAAGTTTGGCCCCATACATTACAGGTCGTGAATCCTCTATTCAATATATGAAATCATTCTAAAATCATTGGTTTGAGCCGACAAATTACATGTCTGGAATTTCATTCATGATTTTAACCAATAATAATACAAAAAATTAAAAATACTCATGAACCCACATGTTATACATCGTTCAACATTTACACAATGTGAAAGTCACGAATAGAATGCAGAAATGGCTGGTTTGACGATTTTAAGTGTTTGGACCCCCTTTTTACTTTTATATGGTCTTCTAGCATTAGATACATTATTATTGACATAATTAATCATTTATATTGGTGATAGAGGCCTATAAATATCGTACTAGGATAGAGGATAAGGTATCGTTCGGTGAGGAGAATCTCTGGCTGATGGCCTACTATAGCTTTATTTCTCTGCTTTCCATTTCTTTTCTTTTATTCATTCTATGATGTCCACCTTCTCCCATATCAACTTGAATTAACCATCCAAATAGGTGTATCTATTGGGATTGATCATGAAATGGGGAGGTTTTTCCAACTTTTATGTTTGAGTTTCTTCATTTAACGGAATAAATCATTTCCTTTTCTTTTTCCAACTAGCTTTGATTGTTTATTTAGTTTTTAGATCTGAATGCATCTATTCTAGGGATTGATTTTTTATTATTTCCATGTTCAATGATCGAAATCTCACTCCACCAAATTTCTATCTATTCACTTCAAAAAAAATTATGGTTGGGTGGTGAGTGTTCGATGATCACCAGCACGTGTGAGGAATTGTGATAGGGGTTATTGTTAATTAGAGAATAATAATTACCAATTAGTAATTACCTTAATTTTTCAAAATTACACATTACAATGCCATATAAACATGAAGGAGGGTCTAATAATTGATACTTGATTAATAATTACATAACCATCATCATCTGGCTATGGGGAGATGAATCAATAGGAAAATCTCACTCTTACCAACAAGAAAAAAGTAGAATTGGTGAAAATTGGAAACAATGATAGCCTAACACTGGGATTATACAAACCTGTTCTAGTAACCATCTATCATCAATTTTTTTCGTCATTCAATTTAAACATATTTTAAAAAAGTAAAATTTATAAAATTAAATTAAATTTTATGTTTCCTCCAGTCAACTAAAAGTGAAAAAAACTATTTGGCGTGGACTCCTCTTCAGGGAAATACCTAGGTTGAATTCTATACTATACTAGGTAAAAAAAACTAGTTTTTCCATTCCCGATGATAAGAATGATTCATATTTCAAGATTTAACTTATAAATGGATGTATTATTGAGGATTTTTTTGTTGAAAAACCTCATGGGTTACAAATCTATCATTTTCTAAATCATGTTTTTAAATTAACAAAACCATTGTCTGGATTAAAATAGGCTCCCAGAGATTTCTATAGTAGGATAATATCTTTTCTTATTCTAAAATTATTTAAAGAGTGTGTCATTGACCCTAATTTATCTATTAAAATAATTTCACAGGATTTTTTCCTAGTTTAAATATATTTTGATGATATTTATCTAGTTTATCCAAAAAATAATTGTGTATTTAATTTTAAAAAATTATTCAAAATAAATTTTAAATGAGTTTAATAGGTGAGTTAAAATAGTTTATTGGATTTCATAATTTTCAATAAAAAAGAAGGAATTTTTTTAAATGAATTTTAATACACAAGTGGTCTTTTAAAAAAATTGTCTTGGATAGAACAAAAAGTAGTGATACACTCATGAGTACAAGTTGTAATAAATACCTTGATGAATCTAGAAAGTTGGTGGATCAAAATAATATCATTCAAATGATATTAAAATTATTTTTAAATACCCTAAGAAATTAACCCATTCTCGATTATTTTACCCTAAAAGACATTCATTTGAATTAGTTAGTTATTTGGATACTGATTTTGTGGTAATAAGTTATATGCAAAGATAATATGTAGAATATGTCATATTTTTGGAAACTATTTAGTTTCATGGTGTAGTAATAAATATAATTTTGTTTCATTATCTACTTCTAAAGATGAGTACATAAAAATATGTAGTTATAGTGCAAAGAATATGTAGATGAATTAGACATTATTGGATTGTGGATATCAATTAAGAAATATCCCTATAAATATTTAGAATACAAGTGATATGAACACTTATAAAAATTATGTATCTCATTTAAGGATAAAACATATTGACAAAACACATCACTTTTTGAGAGACCATTTTCAAAAGGGTGATATAACTCTGTAGTTCAATGGTGTTGAGCATTAGTTTTCTGAAATGTTTATCAATACATTGAATTTTAAAATAATAAATTATATACAAAATTAATTAGGTTTGATTAATTTTGTTTAAAAAAAATTTAGAAAGATTTTTATATTCCTTTCAATACTTAAATAAATATATATATATATAATTTATAATTTTATCAATTTTACTCTTAAGTTATTTTTTTTTAAATATATCATATGGGTTTACATATATATTAAATAAAAATTATCATTTATCATGTGTTACTGTACAATTAAACCCCTAAATTATTTAATCTTTTAATTAGAAATTGAATTATCACACTCTATTATAAACTGTACCAAACCCTCATTTAAACCCTACTTCTTAAATAGTTTTTTATCGAATACCCAGCTTTTTAAATAATTAATATTGGTCTACATAGTCATAATTATTTTATATTTCAAATATTATGTTTATAAATCAAGAAATAAAGAAAATCATAGTTTGAGCAAATCAAGAAATCTTTCGAAACATCATCTATTACATTAAAAATTACAGTATAAGATAGAAGTTGATATTGAATAGTTCAAAACTAGTCATTCATTTTTATGGAGTGTTGTTCATTATCAAAACAAAACCAATTGTTTCTTTTATGAAAATTACCCATCTTATTCATTCCTCTTAGAGTATCGCATATTGGTGAGTTTAATGACTATCAGAGATCATATTAATAAAATATCCCCAATTTGAGAATGGGAGTGTATTGAAAGATTTAACAGATAATAGAACCTACTAGATACTAATTCTAAGTGATCTCATTATAGATTTTAGGATGTTTTTGAAGTTCATTCAGAACATGATCCACACTATGAAGGGAGATTTCATCTCTTTAAGGTATTAGAATTTTTTCCTTATACCTAATGTATAATGGTATTTAGATAAGCCTATATAAATTCGTGATAAAAAATATGTAAGATTTAACCAAAACATAATTTAGATCCAATAATCTTCAATACCAAATGTTTATTTCTATTTTTCTAGGAAAAAAATATTGGATTCAATGGGAGTTTAAAGACTTGTGTTTACCATTGGTGTGTTTTTGAATCAGACCACCATCAAAGGATAAAGATCAGCTAGTATCCTTAGAAAATTATGTGGATTTATGATCAGGATTTACTTTATGAGAGATTTAATCCAATCACGTAGCCTTATTGAATGAGATATATCATTGATCCTAGTTTGGAATCCGATGATATTTTTTATTACTCCTCTCATAAAGAATATCAGAATCTTGTAGATATGAATGGATAATCTAGAAGATATTTTAAAGAGACCATGGATGGATGTCCTTATCTTGAAGGTCCCATGATTCTTAAGAATTTATTTGAAGTTATAAAATAGAGTAAAACACCTTTATTGGATGATATAGCATAAAGAGATATGACTCTTGAGTAGGAGATATTTCCTAGATCTATATTGTTTTAACCATCTCTCACTGATTTATAAATTGATTAGTATATTGATATTATGTTGAATATCCCACCTATGTTTGAGATATAAAGAGTCTCATCCTTGATTACTCACTTTCTATTAAATAATCCCCTCTAGAAAATCCATTCTTTGATATGATTTGGTCATCTCCCATAGATTTTGATGGTAAGTATTATGAAGAGGATAATAAAGTGTCCAATAAGGATGATAAGGGTAATGAGGATAGAAAGAATTATGATGATGATGATCCTCCAAATATAGAAGGATCTACCCTGACTATTGTTTCAACGGAAGAAGAATATATGGTTCCAAATCTTCCTTCTACTCTTATTCCATAAAGGACCGTCATACCTGAGTCTTCTAAGGATTTGTTAAATCTTTCTTTTACTCCTCCCTCTCCCAAATAAGTACCTGAAAATATTTCTCAAGAAGATTTTTAAGACTCCTATCCCAGAATCGATGGTGTCCATGGAAGAATCAAATGAAGAATCTGGGGCTTCTCCAAAGAAAATTGAGTGACCACCTAGGATTTTATCTCTAAAAGAAAAATCTTACAGAAAGACTCATCAGTTAAGTGGTCATTATTATGATCTAGATGATGATTTCTTTCCTGAAACTTCTTATAACATGCTATATTTTGTGAAATATATTTTTATAATTAAATTTAATATTTTAGATATGTTTTGTTACATGAAACGTTGATTTTATCTTTCATTACCTACAACATTGAGTGTAACATCTGATACACAGAACATCAAGTTTAAACGAAATGAGACAATCTCTTAAAATATTTTTATTTAATATGATAGTTACCACCTAGCCATTGTAATGGTGGGTTTTAATAGGATTCAAAAAATGATGCAAATATATAGTCTACACATGTATCTAAAATTAATTCTTTGTTGACCAATTTATTATAAATGAAAATAAAAACTATTTGAAAATAAATAAAATATTTTCTAAGTAACTATTTTTATTCAAACAAAAAATGTTTTACCTCATAAAATTAAACAAATCACTTTTGGTGAATGATTTTAATGAAAATTATATATTATATATTTAATCAAAATTTTAACTTCCATCTTATGTTATTTCTATACAAGAGAAAATAATTAATCCAATTTTTTTCCTAAAATGGTACGTTTTATAAAAAGAACTTTTGTTGAATTTTGAGAAATCAATTTAAAATTATTTTTTGAAACTTTTAGATAATTTTCAAAACTAGAAACTTTAGTTTTTGAGGATGGTGGTTAGAGAGACCTCTATTTGGTGGTCGCTATTGATATTATTAGCGACCTTCAAATGGCTGCTGATGTATTTCTTATCACCCCAAGCTAATTATTCCTTTGATTTTTATCTCCCACTCATTTACCCTCCCTATCCCTATAAACCTCTCCCCAATTCACCCTCCCATGACCCCAAGACACCCCCACGACCTGGTGACCCCCCCCCCCCCATCTCTGCACTGCACCTTCGGGAAATCCCACCACCGTCATTACCTCTTGGCCAATACACCCAACCATCGAGTCCTCACGGACTGCCTCTATTGAACCCTCCCATCCCATTGAGCCCTACCATAGAACCCTCATGAACTTCATCCATACATCCCAGCCATATCAAAACGTTCCACCCCTATTCATTCAGGGTGTCAAACCTATATCGCCAAGCCGTTGCGCCGTCATGGAACTACAATCGAGTCCCACCCCTTTACTCACGGTCGAGTCCTCCGTAGGTAAGTCATTGTTTGAATTACTCAATCCATTCCATAGCTCATTCATGAAAATTTTATTTGACTGAGAGGGAATTTTTTTTGATTTATAATCATGGTTTTAATAAGGAATGTTGTATTTGTACTAACACTGGATTTGTGCTAAGATACTATAGAAAGTGAATCAAATAAGGTTCCAAGAGAAAATTTCACATTCCATTGATTAGAATGGACCATGTATGAAAGGCTGATAAAACTAGTTCACCCAAAACCAGATCTTGTATGATGAATAATAATAAAATAAGAAATCATAATTGATCCATACCACTTTGAATTTATTGGGGAAAAAAGAGGAAAATTAGATATCTTTTTCCAAGTTGGTATATTCCTCTGGAACCATGGGTAATAGGAATAAAAATTCAATAGATTCTATTATATATCATTTTATTTCATGTGTCCTATATTTTGGTGTTATCATTAGTCTACATGGGATTATTTTGAACTGTATGTGTGGGCATAAAAGTGTTGTTGGGATAGAAATATGAGATTCAATTTTGGAAAGATCTTGGAACATGTCCAAGGATCATTCATAATCAAAGGTTTAAAATTTAGTGCACTTGGATTCAACTTCAATATCTCTAAATTAGGAATTTAGTAAAAAAAATCAGTTCAAATGACAAGTGAATTAACTAAAAAAATCAACATTGAATCAAAATGAGCCAGCCTTAAGTGAATATTCATCTATAAATGGACAACACTTTACACTCCTTTTTCAAGCATGGTTCGTTAATAAATAGAACAAACCATACCTGAAAAACCCCTTATGTAATATGAAGGAACCACATATCAATCCCCTATCACCATTAAAAAGCATAAAAATCCAAATTATCTGAAATAATACCATTTAGAAACACAAAATTTGTAATTTAGGGAAGCATACAACCTCTATAAAGTTTTTCCTAGTTGTGGACACAAATATCCCCCAATAAACACAAACAGACCCCAGTGACTGGTCCTCAATCAATAAGTATCCCTCCTTATGAATTTATAGTGGCTACCTTGTATCTAGACTCCATCAAGATCAACCTCTCGAGTAGCATGAAATCACATTCTAGGTGTTTCTATGGAAAATATCAATAATGCCCGAACTTACAAATCCCATGGATCCTAGTAGTGTAGTACATACCATGCCCTTGATTTCAGTTCAAAGTTTCTGTAAATCCTGAGAAAATTCAATCCAAGATCCACCTCCCATGATGGAATCACAATTCCACCATGTTGAAGTAAATCAAAATATATTGAGAGATGACACAATATCACCAAAACCAACCCACTTCATTTATTTTTTCATAAAAATAGATTTGACCTCATGGGTTTTAAGTTTTAATGATATGAGTTTTTTCAAAATTCAAATATGATATTTCAATTATTTTCTTTCTATTAAATATAGATATGGATAAAAGCTCGATTGATATGAAAGATTGGGTTTTTTCTAAATATTTTGATGGGATTAAGCGATTTATGGATTTCACCAATAGATTTCCATGCGATTTGATTAGTTGTCCATACAGAAAATGTGAAAATAGCTATATTTTCAAACAAGATAGTGTTAGAGAACATCTATTTTTGAATGGGTTTTTGAAAAACTATAAGATATGGACACATCATAGAGAATATTCTGTTTCATTTCATCAATGATAAACTATTCATATGGATGTTGATTCAAGAACAGTCAATCTGATTAATATAATTCTCAATGATATGATGAGTCAGTTTCTACCAAAAGACAGTATTGTCATAAATGAAAACGTTCGCTGTAATCCATGTTCTTATGCAGATGGAGAAGTATTTAAATTATATAAAATTATTGAGGATGCGCGTACTGAATTATATCATGGATGTGCTTAATTTGGTAAATTTTATTTCATCATTGAATTGTTACACCTGAAGGCCCAGAATTAGTGGTCAGACACCTCATTCGACATGTTGTTGGTATTCTTTAAGAAGGTACTCTGTACTGGAGAGAAGATTACAGATCCATTCCATCAAGCTCGTAAGTTGACTGATGACCTTGGTTTTACATATAATACCATGGGTGCATGCCACAAAAATTGTATATTGTTTAGAAAAGAGAATCTGAAATTAAATATTTGAACAGTTTGATATACATCTAGGTAGAAGGCCAATGAGATTAATCAAGGTTGTTATATTCTTTATACATCGGTCTTGAATTATGGGAAATAATTTTCCGATAAGAAAATCTGTTATTTCCCTCTGGAACCAAGACTTAATAGATTCTTCATGTTAGCTAAAATTTCTAAATTGGTGACTTGGAATTCAGAAAGAAACAAAGAGGTTGATAAATTAACTCACCTGGTATATTCTTTGGAATAGTAAGAGTTTGATTAAAGACATCCATACATTCCCTGGGATGATTTTAATGTTCAAC
The DNA here is from genome assembly GCA_963277665.1 of Viscum album. Classification (NCBI taxonomy): domain Eukaryota; kingdom Viridiplantae; phylum Streptophyta; class Magnoliopsida; order Santalales; family Viscaceae; genus Viscum; species Viscum album. The sequence goes on from OY728156.1 coordinate 105,109,920, forward strand.
TGGGTTTCGCAGAAGATGGTTTTAACCCATTTAGGTCCATGGTTGGTGCAACACATAGTATGTGGCCAGTGGTGTTTCTTCCATACAACCTTCCCCCATGGGTATGTATGAAGCAACCATTTTCATTACTATCAACTCTAATTGATGGACCGAGAAAAACTGGTGATAAAATTGATGTTTATATGAATCCTTTGATTGATGAGATGAAAGAATTTTAGCCCGATAGTTTAATTACTATTGACTCGCCAACTAATAAAATGTTTAGACTCTAAACCGCTTTGTTATGGACAATTATTAATTTACCAATATATGCTAACTTATTAGGTTGGAGTAAAAAAAGAGAATCGTATTTCCCTTGTTGTAATAAAAGTAAGAAATATATATGGATTAAGAACTGTAGAAAGTGGGAATATATTGGTCAAAGATGCTTTATTCATCCATTTCATAGGTTCAGAAAAGACTGTGTGTTGTTTTAGGAGAATAGAGAGCATGACCCATCACTGCTAATACTACCTGGGGTTCAAATTTGTGCACAACATGATCAAGAAAACATATGAACAATGTATAATTTTCAAGATTTATTAGCTCCTGAATTACCTTCTATTCCTTCTACAAATATGTGGTGCAGTCATAATTGGAAGACACAAAGTATTTTTTAAAAATTTTCTTATTGAAAATATAATATTTTAAGACATAATTTAGATGTTATGCACATTGAAAAAAAAAGTATGTGTTAATATATTGTGCACAATTTTAGGCATCAAGGGTAAATCAAACGACAGTTCTAATGCTCGATGTGATGTGTAATAAATGGGATTGAGAAAACCTTAAAATTTACAACTGGGTGAAGGTAATAGGGCGTACATGACTACTGTATAGTACACAATGAATAAAAAAGAGAAATAAACATTTCTATCAATTTTCAAGACCCTAAAGGTGATAAGTGGTTATTGCTCAAATATTATGAATCATGTAAATATGATGATCATGACATTACACAGGGTTTAAAGTCACAATAATCATATTCTTCTTCAAGAGTTAATTCCTATAGAAATTCTTGATTTCTTACCTGTCAAGAACCATCCTGGGTCAACCCTGAATAGGTCACCTGAGCCTATCTGTGACATGTCCCAAGGGGCATTCTATATCCCCCAGGGATTGTAACTAGTGTTGAGCATCAAAATTTATATGTGGGAATGATTTCACCCATAAATAAAAGACAAGTAAATACATAAATACTGATAGTAAAAATAAAAATGGTAGTGGAAAGAAAATAAAACTACACATACCTCCTTGTGACCTACTATGTCACCACCCAACACATAACCAAGATCACTCCAAGAGCGATAAAGCACCAACAGAAACAAAAACTAAAATAATAGAGTAGGGGTGAGCACCAAAATGCTTGGTAGGAAATCATCACAGAGTTCATTCCATTCCTTTACCAAAAAAAACATTTCTACCAGTTTGAAATAAATTAATAAAAATAGATTTTCATACATGTCAGCAATTTAAAACAATAATATGATTTGTTTCCCTAAAAATTTTAAAACCAAATACTAAAAAGCGAACAAAGAGGTTGTGCTTTTTCTTCCAAAAGTTCTTCATAGAAATCCTTTTTAAAACAACATCACATTCACAATGTTCCAAATATAAACCAAAACTGGGTACAGGGAATATAATTCTACATGACGAGGGAAATAACAGAAGTAATACTCGTAATGGGGAAACACGGAAAATCCTAGGAACTTAGACGAAGATCAGAACATACTATACATGTGACTCATCCTGAAGGAATTCCCTACTCAATGACTTCATAATGCCCTAACTCCCAACTGTCACCCTATCTATCTTGGTTGAGGGGCCCAATCCCATAGTAATAAAAACAAAACATTTTTTTGAAATGGGTTACTAGCCAGTGTGTAATCTTAACTAGTGAAGAAATCATTCTCAACAAGCCTCTTCACTATGCTAGGTTTACATGTATTTTTCATAAGGGGGTTGTCCCATGAAATTCAAACAACAATCCTCATACATATAATCAAACACACCACACAAACAGGCACCACCCCAACTACCTCAAGTGTTCGTCTCTTGTCGCAAAATAATTACCATTCAAAGAAGTACCATATTGAGAACCCTTAATCTCACGATCAACCAACAAGTCAAAAAACCTAACTCAAGAGGGGATTTCCAAAAAACATTTTAAATATGTCAAACGAGCCTCATCTAGTTTTCACATATAAAACCCTTTCCAAGTAACCATACCAAAAGTGCCAACTAGGATCTTATCTTTAACCGTCCAAGGTAAATTTACCAAAATAAATTAAGAAAAACAATACCAACAAATGAAGATCCCATATTCACTATGCCCCTTCCATTTGGCCTTTAAGTTTCAAATTCACACCCTAACACATTACACTTGATGAATGGGAATTTATTTCAAATCTTCTTTACTAAACTAAGTTGAAACCATAAAAAAAGATACTTGAAGGTGCCAAATGGGCCTTCAACCCTTTGAAGAAACAATATCCTTTTAATCAACAATAAATATTTCATGACTTTGCACACTTTTGAAATCACCTTAAGTTACTTTAAAAACAATAAAACCATTTATCAAAATAAGGGAGGAAGGGGATAAGAAATAATTATTTTTAGAAAACCAAGTTCTTGTAAAGAACCTCTCCAAATAACAAGAGACTCTTTCCGACCATTTTTAATGCACTAAACACACACATCATCCACTAAAGCATTAAAACATTCCACGAAGTGATGATTTTCATAAATCCACCCATTACAAACAAAAAATTTTCCAAAAAAACGTTTCTACCAATAAACACCACCCAAGATATCCAACAAGACCATTTGAAAGAATATAATGCTTATTAGAAACCCAAAAGGCAGGGAATTTCCATGTTCATAAAAGAAAACCATCCAGAAACCTAATTTTGATCAATTAAACCAACACTAAATCACTGTTACAAATAAACTTGGTATGTAATAAAAGTGTGAAACGTGTTTTAGAAATTTAATAACAAAACTCAAACACCACATGAATTGGATTGGGAGTAAAGGGCATAGAAACACCTACCTCATAGAATGTCCTAGCCGATGTTTTCAAACTCAAGAAATATCCCGCTCGCACACATGCACTTCCATATATATATATACACACACACATTTACACTAAATCACATGTTTCATGTGCCCTGAGAGAACACGCATTCAGAAGATATATATATATATACATACATACATACATGCATACATACATACATACATACATACATACATACATACATACATACATACATACATACATATATACATATATATATATATATTCATACCTAGGAAAAATGTGTGTGCGCACCCGGAATTGATCTCAACACCCGACAATAATTCCTGAAACCCAAAATTCAGTGTGACAAGGACCAACGCATGACCAAAAAAAGATACCACAGACTATAATAATCTAAAAGACTCCAAATAAAGTGTGTAAAAATGGTGGATGAAGAACCTCACCTCGGACGGTGGTGGAAACCTTGAAAATGCACGGCAAGGTGAGACTGCATACCAAGTAACTACCCGAACTACAAATAAAATATTAGGAATTCAAAACATAATTAGGACACTAAATTAAATGTGAAAACCCCAATGGAGATAATGAAACCTTCACCTAGAATGGTGGAACGGTCCAAAAATCGGCAAGGGGTTTGTTCCGAAGTAGCGGGTCACTGGAATGGAAGACGGTTATACGAAAGGAGGTCGGGGTGGGGCTACGGGCGCGTTACAGGTCGACCGGAAGGAGGGGGCTGCTGGAAGCATCTGTGGTGACCAGAGTAGGAAAAGGAAAAATTCAAGACCAAAAAAAGTACCAGGTACTAGCATAAAACAAAAGACCCTGAATAAAGTGTACAAAAAAAGAGGATGAAGAACATCACCTCAGATGGTGGTGGCAAACTTGAAAACACGTGGTAAGGCAATATTGCATACTAAATAATTATCCACACTAAAAATAAAATATCAAGAATTAAAAACACAATTATGACACTAAATACAAAGTGTAAAACCCAGTAGTGATAATAAAACCTTCACCCAGAATGGTGGAGATGTTCCAAAAACTGGCGAGGGGTTCGTGTTGGAGAAACGGGTCACTAAAACAGAATATGGCCAGACATAAGGAGGTCGAGATAGGTGTACGATCATGCTATAGGTCGAGAAGAAGGATGATGGCCACTAGGAGCATCTACGGTGGCCTGAGTGGGCCGCTTCCAGTGAAGGCGAGCAGCCGAGAAGGGAGGTCGCTGGGAGGTTGGTCAGATGGCGACCGGAGGTGGGCAGTGTATCGGGATGGCGGCCAGCGAGAGGGAGCAGTACAGTGGCCACAGGATGGTGTGGGACGGCGATGAACAAGAGGGATGGGTCGTTTTGGGAGTGCGAGGGGAGGAACAAGTGGGGGTGGTCGGGCACTGCGTGTAGGAAACCATGGGCAAGGGGGGTCATCACTTTTGTTTTCACCCAAAAAAAATTAAAATTAAATAAAATAAAATAAACGAACTCAATAATAATTATATATATTAATACTAATTATATTATAATTATAATTCTAATAATAATAATAACTAATAATAACAATAATAATAATTTTAATATAACATATCAATAATAATAATCACAATAATAAATTTGTTCCATTTAATTTTAAAAAATAATAATAATAAAAACAATTTTGTAGTAACGATAATGTTATTATCTACACAAAATATTATTATTTTAAGCGTCATGCTACCGCACGATCTCTCATGCGGAATGCACAGTCACCACTAACGGTCTGCTGTCTGTGCACCAGCACGAAACCCATCAATATTATTAAACTTAAAAAAAATCAAACTGGGACCAAGAAGAGACAAAAATAAAGGGAATTCGAGGTCGGGGTGTGAAAATTATCCCCACCACAGGCACATTCTGCCCACAGAAATTCACCTAGATAATAGTTTACACAACTAGAGTCCATGCCCATAAAAACCAAATGAAATAGAGAACCTCGGGGTAACTATTCTCAACACACGTCACACCCAACCAACTAAAGAAGAACCCACAGCAGAAGAATGAGGGGAGTACACAAGAGGATTCTCCCCACCACAATAATTCCACTAACATGGAAACCTTAAAATCCAAACACACTACCCTCGGGATGGGCCAATGCAGAAACTCCCAAACTGAACTCATTTAATTTCTCCACGTGGACCAAACAACACCCCAGAGACTTAAACCAAAAGCTTACTATGAAATGACACAGAAACCAGAGGATGAGATATTAACTCAACGCCTCCCACACTAACCGAATAAAATCCTCACCATAATCAGTGACTAGGGAATTCCAAGCCCAGACTCAAATCACTTTCTCAACACTACCAGGACAACTCCACCACTAGGATTAAGACCATTAAAAGGAAAACAAACCCACTAGTATACTAGGACAGAGGAATGCCCTACAAATCTGAAACCCACTAGAGGAAAGTACACGGAGAGGTTCCCAAACTAAGAAGGGGCCTAGAAACGCCACCCATTAATTTGTGGAACCAAACATTTCCCTGACGAACATAAATGAGACCAAAATCAGAATTAGAATGGGTTAGCTTATTCACAGGCCCAACACCCCTAAAAGAATACATATAATTTAAAATCCACATTTAGATCAGATGAGGCTTCTTGGATTGTGATATAATGAGCTCACCACACGACCAGAATAATGATGATCTTACGACGATGACAATAATAGAACAAGGAAAATTTGGATATTTCCCTCCCCAATGCTGAAAACATGATTTGGACTGAATTTCCACACACCCTTGGCAACTCTTAACTATGTGCAAGATTCAACCTGAGACCTGTGGTTGGGGGCCTGATGGTTGAAGCATCTCCTGTCTCATAGTCAGGCATTCACATCCTCTAGTCCCCAACTCCTTCCTTCTAGTGATTCAAACAACCACAATTGTGGTACATTTTCAAAGGGATGCAACATGACAACTTAGAATGACGGAATTTTCCAAACTGGTGGTTCACAAGAGAGTGGCCCAACAAACAAGGATATGGTACCAAGGAACACTATTTTTCATAAATGGGTTCCTCTAGCAGGAACCCCTCACTATATAAGGAACCCTTACGAAATCCGACCACCAACAGCTACACCCCAAACTCTAACAACCATGAGACATCCAATCTTCACTGGTCCAAAATAGGACCCTCAAATAAACTAGAGACAGCACATAATTTAATGTCCTCGGGAGTTCCCAACAAACCAAGGACACATTCTATTTTCACAAACCACACAACTAATTCTAACTGACTTAGATTACCTTGATAAATAGGCAATGCACGAAAATAATTGGGAACTAGGAATTACTCATTAGAAATGCTGGGGAGCATTCTAGGAGGCATATACAAAACAACATGAAAAAAATAGTTGAAACTGGCATCAAGACAAAACTCAATCAAAAAGGACACCCCAATCTTGAAACATCCATCTCATAAGCCAAAAAAACTCAAGCGCAACAAAAAACAAATTTTCAAAAATCAGATTCCATATAAATTTTTAAAATGGCCACATTTCCAAACGAATTTCAAAATACTGAAACCCTATTTTTAAACCAATTTCAATTCCCAAAATTCCATTTCCCTTTTCATTTTAAAAACTCACTTGTGGTCCCTTATGAACTGTCACATGTGCATTCATCTAATCCCGCTTACATCATCCATCGACAAGTGCCTCCACGCACTCTCCATACATACCCACCCACATGTGACACTTCATAAAGAATGTCAAGGTCCAAAAATCTCTTTTCCTTATCAAATCCAAACACATACCAAACCTTCCAAATCAAAACACTTCCCCTTTTAAAAACCCACTTTACCCATTTAAAGAAATTGAGGAAATAACTACCATTCCAAAACCGTTTTCACTTTAAATGTCCACTTTCAATTTCAACATATACTCACATCAACTGAAATCAAAACAAAACACAACCAATGATAAACCATTAGATTGAAGAACTAGTGTCTATTCCTAACTCGGTGACATGGTGGTAATACATGCCCCAAGTAAGGCATAACACTAAGAGAACATTGAACCAGGCACTTGGACATCACATGGATCACCACACCACGTGAGGCTACAACATAACCTAATTAATCTCCATTTTCATCCTTCAATTCAAAACAACACAAGACAAAAGACTCAAATCCTGGACTACCCTTGGTGACTTGAGGATCTGGGCGAGCAAGAATTCATGATGCTATTCTCGCACCTACCTCCTGACTCCCAACAGTCCAAACCTCGTTCTACCGGACACCCCAAATAGTAAGAACCTGGATCTGATACCATTTTGTCACGAACCACCCCAGGTCAACCCCAAACTGGTCACCCGAGCCAGTCCACAACATGTCCTGAGGGGCGTTTCTGATCCCCCTGGGATAGAAACTAGTGTCGGGAATCAAAATTTACATGTGGGAACTATTTGGCCCATAAATAAAAGACAAGTAAATAAGTAAATACTGATAGTAAAAAATAAAAACTAGCAGAGGAAAGAAAGTAAAACTGCACATACTTCCTTGTGACCTGCTAGGTCACTACCCAACTGAGAACCAAGCTTAATCCAAGAGCGATCCAGCACCAACAGAACCTAAAAATGAAATGATAAAGTATGGGTGAGCACCAAAATTCTTAGTTAGAAATCATCACAGAGTCCATGACATTCTTTTTCTAAAAACATTCCATTGGTACTAGTTTTAAATACATTTATAAAAATAGATTATCATACATGTCAGTAATTTAAAACAACAACATGATTGGTTTCCCTCATAATTTTAAAACCAAATTCCAAAAAGGGAACAAGTAGGTTATGTTTTTCCTTTCAAAACAACTTCTTATAAATCCTTTTTAAAATATCCACACATTCACAGTGTTCCAAATATAAACCAAAACCTGCTACAAGGAATATAATTATACACAAATAGGGCAACAACACTTGTAATACTCATAATAGGGAAACACGGGCAATCCTAGGAACTTATAAGAAGAACAGAATGTACTATACATGTGACTCATCCTGAAGGCATTCCCTACTCAATGACATCATAACACCCAAACGCCTGACTGTTGCCCTACCTGGCCTGGTCGAGGGGTCTAATACCATTACAATGATAACAAAACATCTCTTTGATATGTGACACTAGCTAGTGCATAATCTAAACTAGTGCATCAATCACTCTCAGTAAGCCTATTTGGTATGCTACGTTCCCATATATATTTCATAAGGGGGTTATGCCATGAAATTCAAAAAAAATCCTCATACATATAATCAAACACACCACAAAAACTGGCACTGCCTCGGCCACCTCAAGGGTTCTTCTCTTGCCTCAAAATAATTACCATTCAAAGAAGTCCCATTTTAAAGACCCTTCATCTCACGATCAACCAATGAGGCAAAAGACCTAACTCAAGATGGGTTTTTCAAAAAAAAGATATCAAGGATGCCAAATGGGATCATCCAATTTTTACATATTGAACCCTTTCCATGTAACCATACCAAAAGTGCCAACCGGGCTCTTAGCATTAATCATCCAAGGTACATTTACCAAAACACTTTAAGAAAAACATTTCATACAAATAGAGATCCCATATTAACTATTCCATTTCCATTCAATATTTAAGTTTCAAACACAAACCCTAACATGTTACACTTTCCAAATAGGCATTTATTTTAAATCTGATTTACCAAACTAAGTTGAAACAATGGATGACATACTTGAAGGTGCCAAATAGGCATTCAACCCTTTGATGAAACAATAGCCTTTTTATCAACACCAAACTTGTTATGACTTTCCACACTTTTGAAATCACTTTAAGTCACTTTTAAAACAATGAAACCATTTATCAAAAGTACGGAGGAAGGGGAGAGGAAAGAAATCTATTTAGAAAACCAAGTTTGAGGAGAGGACCTCTCCAAATGACAAGAGACCATTTCCAACCATTTTGGATGGACTACACACATCATTCACTAAATCATTAAAACATTCCAACAAGTGCCTATTTTCAAAAAGCCACACATTAAAAACAAACAAGTTTACATAAAAATATTTCTACCAATGAACACCACCCAATATATCCAATAAGGCCATTTGAAATTAGATGACACTTATTCAAAACCCAAAAGGAAAGAAATTTAAATGTGCCTAAAACAAAAGCATCCAGAAACCTAATTGTGATCAATTCAACAAACAATAAATCACTACTACAAATCAACTAAGAATGTAATAAAAGTGTGAACATGTTTTACAAATTCAATAACAAAACTCAAGCACCATATGAATTGAAATTGGGTGTAAAGGGCATTGAAACACCTACCTCATAGAATGGCCAAGCCAAATCTTTTTAACTCAAGAAATAGTCTACTCGCACGCACGCACTTCCATATATATATACACATTTAAACTAAATCATGTGTTCCCCATGCCATGAGGGGACATGCACTCAGAAGATACACACACACACACACACAAACACACATAGATATATATATATATATTCATACTTCGGGAAAATGTGTGCGCACACCTGGAATTGATCTCAACACCATGAAACAATTCCCGAAACCAAAATTTAGTGTCACAAGGACCAACAAACAACCAAAAAATGTACCAGGGACTAGCATAAACCAAAAGACCTTGAATAAAGTGCGCAAAAATGGAAGATAATGAACATCACCTTGGACAGTGGTGGAAACCTTGAAAATTCGCGGCAAGGTGAGATTGTATAACAAATAATTATTCGCACGATAAATAAAATATTAGAACTTCCAAACACAATTACGACAATAAATTAAATGTGCGCAACCCAACGGAGATAATAAAACCTTCACCTCAAATGGTGGATACAGTTCAAAAATCGGTGAGGTGTTCACGCTGGAGCAATGGGTTTCCAGAACAAAATACGGTTAGACCAAAAGGAGGTTAGGGAAGGGATACATGTGCACTATAGGTCAATCAAAAGGAGGGGGGATGTCGGGAGCATCTGTGGTGGCTAGAGCGGGTTGTTGCTGACAAAGGTGAGTATCCAGTAAGGGAGATCCCTGGGAGGTTGGTCGGATGTGGCCGGATGGCAACCGGAGGTGGGAAATGCTAGAGATGGCTTTTATTGAGAGGGACCGGTACGGGGGGGTAGAGGGTGGTGTGGGATAGTGACTGACAAGGGGGAGGGGCGTTGTGGGGGCGAGAGGGGAATAATAGGTGGGGGTGGTTGGGCACTGCGTGCAAGAAACTAGGGGGAAGAGGGGTTTCCCTTTAAGGATTCACCCAAAAAAAGAACTCAATAATATATATATATATATATATATATATATATATATTAATACTAATAATATAATAATGATAATTCTAATAATAATAATAATTAATAATAGCAATAATAATAATAATAATAGTAACTCAATAATAATAATCACAATAATAAATTTGTTCCATTTAATTTTATATAATAATAACATTAATAACAATTTAGTAATAACGATAATGTTATTATCTACACAAAATATTATTATTTTAAACATCATGCAAGTGCACGATAATCCGAGTGGAACGTACGGTCACCGCTAACAGTCTAGTGTATGTGCAATGGCCCAAAACACATCAATATAATTAAGCTTAAAAAAATCAAACCGGGAGCGAGAAGAGAGAAAAATAAAGTGTGTCTCAGGTCGGGGTGGAACATTACCAGCCTAGGTTTTTGAGCCATTTATTGAAGTTTCTAATTTTTTTCAGACAGCTATGCACAAGGAATCATCGCATGAGTGATTTGAAAAAGTAGTAGGATAAGATTGTACTTGTACTATGTCACCTTCAAAAACTATTTCCATCGTATTTTTTTTATTTCATGGTTCACTTGACTGTGCATTTAACTGGTGAAGTCAATATTGTAGGTCCAATGTAATTCATGTGGATGTATCCAATAGAGTGATACTTAAATACATTGAAACAATATGTGTATAACAAAGCTCGTACTGAAGCTTCAATTTCCAAGGGATATTTAATGGATGAGTGTACTAATTTCTATGCTTCATATGTTGATGAGGTTTAAGAATAGTTGGACAAACCATCCCAGAATGATGAGGGTCCAATTGGAGAAGTGATAACATTTGATATACACAATTATGAGTGGGTTCAAGCTCCTTGATATGTGTTGTTAAACACTCCGTCAATTATTCCATTGATACAGTAAGTTTCATAGTTGATTTGTCTTATGTTTTTATATTTATTTTATTACTTAACTTTTATTGTTTTTTGATTTAGGCCGCATATCACTGAGTTGAAATGTGAAAGGCCCCGTGTAACTGACTATCAAATCCAAAAACAAGATTTCAACACATTTCATGAGTGGTTCAAGACTCATGTACATATAAATAATTGAATTAATATTTTTATAGTGAAACTTAGTTATATTTTCACAATCATTTATCCATTGAACTATGTGAAATTTGAAAATTCAAAAGATGCATGATTTTGGTACCAATACTATGAGGGAAGAACTCAACCAACTAAATGATGGCCCATTTATTACAACTCGTAGCTATAAGTCTTTGGATGCTAACAGATTCCAATTTCATATTAGTGATGTTGACATGAACTGAGCCACACAAAATAGTGCTTTTGGTTTTTCTTTTGTTTATATGGGTTATTATTATGTATTGTTAAGGGATATTATTGAGGTTATTTATGTTCGTGGCATAAAACACTTATTGATAAGGTGTGGTTGGATCAATCCGATTTGTGAATCAAAAGTTGAAATATTCAAATTTATGTCAGTAAACTCTAACAATATATTATATAAAGATGACCAAGTAAGCAACAAGCCCTTTATATTAACATTATAGGTATAGAAAGTATACTTTGTTGGCATTAATTATGATTAGAATGTTGTGGTGAAAATTTTTAGAAGAGGAGTTTTTATGATTGAACGAGAGAAACCTGTTGTTGTCGCATTTCCTGATAAAACACCTGACCAAAAAATAGTATTTTTACGAGATGAAGATATAAAATGGGCTTGAGAGGCAATTTAATGAGATATGATAGACTTAAATGATTAGTGAGAATTGAAATTATTTCCCAAGTTAATGTTTCTAAAAAAAATTATGAGTTATATATATATATAAATTTATGAGTTATATTTGTATAAATAGTATTATTATTTTAATGTATGTATGTTTTCATTTTTCAAAATTAATAGATCATAATTTTCTGTGTATATTTCCATAACTATTTCTAGTTTTTAATTAGAAATTCAGTTATATTGTAAATGAATTATTAATTTATATTTATCAGGATCTAGTGAGTCTTCTAGTAGATGTAGGGGTCCTAGTAAAGGGGTTCAATCCTGGAACTCTAGAGCCTGATTGGTTGTGTTATTTGATGACACATTTCATCAAGTCAGAGAAGGTGAAACTATATTGAATTATTATCTTGGGAATATAATACGAGGCCCATATAGATTCCCCCTGATGACTCATGATTGTACTTATTTCCCCCAGGATATGGTCGATAAATTATGGAGGGAGGTTCAAGTAAATTCAATGTTTAATTTTTCAGGGTATTGTTTTTATTATTATTACATCTACTGAATGTTTTTTTAACATGATAATTTTAAATCCTATTCAGAGAAGTTTTGGGTAGTATGCATCGCCAAATGTTTCAAATTATTGATGGATTACAAGGGAAGGGTGAAGAGAGATCATTGGATACCATTTTCTAGTGTTCTAGACATTCTACAGCTCCTCCCTCTGGGTATTCTTCCCGTGCAGTGGCAGGATTTGGTTTCATTTTGGTTGAGTGAGGCAATGATGGTAAGATTTATTTCTTTAAATCTATAAAAAACTAATTTTTCATATTCCTATTAACTAAATATGTTGAATGTAGGCTGAGTATTCTCGTCATTCACATAATCGGGCGATGTAGGGCGCGCCTTCCAAACTTAGCACTCGACATGTGTCATAACTCAGAGATGATGTAAGTTTATAATTCACTATTCATTCATATATTAAATATATTATAGTATAACATGGTGAATCCCATTATTATAGTTACACAAATGAGGTGAGCCAATCGATCGGATCTTCATATGGGTGAGGACTTGTATGGTGGCTGATCCCGATGTAGTCAGGGTTATAGTAAGAAAATTATTTAGTAAAAAATGTATTTTTATTTCATATAAATTATTTATATTTGTTCATTAATTCATTATTTATACGATACATATTCAATTTGATGCTTAGTTAGAAGAGTTTTTATAGGAGAAACGTCTTAGCACTGTGCGTAGAGATGAGATATTTCGGCGTGTTGTGGGGTGTGACGGTATTGGTTATTATTTGACTTAGGGTGGTGGTGTCCCACGATGTGCAGTTGTTAGAGCAGAGGTGATGGGTACATGAATAGATGTAGGGAAGCACATAGAGAGAATGAGATAGATGCTTTCATACAGGCTATGCAGTGCAATACGGATGAGCGGTTTCAGTAGTTATATGCAGAGTTTGAGGAGAAATTATCACAGATGTTAGAACATATCGATGAAGTGACTATGAAATGTCCTATTGATAGTACAAAAGTGGCACTATAGGTAAAAAATAAAACAAAGCATACTCGTATTGACTTCCATTGATATATTTAAGATACATAATATTGATATATATTGTAGGCTCCAGATATAAATGGTGGACATCACAGTGATATTGGTGATCTAGATGAGGATGAACCTTATGCATGAGGTAATTTACATTACCATTTTAATATCATAAATGAATTAGGAATTGATAATGATTCTCGAACCTTTATTTCTATTTACACATCTATGTTTTATTGTTTTAATTCTTCTGATTTAATTCATTATTTTAAAGTTTACTTGATTGTTATTTATGATATATTACATAAAACTTCAATTTATTAAGATTTATCTTTATTTTATGTTTAATTTGATGTTTATAGAGAATCAAATTATATATGAGTATTTGGATGATTCCTTGTCCGTACCACTTATAAATTATAGTATTATTTAGTCCATTCCATTTTGTGCATCCCCCTTTCGATGAGAAGCACATTCATGAATACACACATCCATTTATTGTTGGTTTAATATGTCATTACCAAGGAATAAATTAAGAATAATGGGATTTAGGGAAAAATAGGGACAGTTCATAGGAAAATGTTCTAATTTTTATTCATGAAGTGAACGAGGCGATGGAACGTCAATCCTACATGCGGTGTGCACGGTATGACTGAATATGTGGTTTTTAATTGTTTAACACACCCTTAAAAAGGTTTGTGGGTGTTCAAAACCAGATGAACGTTCTTGGAATTCCATTAAATCATATGAAAACAATCTTTGAGTGAATTTTGAAATGGTCGGACAGACGATACATCAATCAGAGGTGTCTTCTGGCAGCAGTGATGAAAAACACCAATCTGGTTCCACAAAACACCAAAACAAATGTTTAAAAGTCAAAAGCATAGAAAAAGTGATTTTAATGACTTTAAATCATAGTTAAATAATCTAATTATTATTCATGATGTGTACGATGAGACGACACGTCAATTGGACGTTCGGTGTGCGCGATACAGATGACTATATGGTTTTTAAGTGTTTTATGAGCTTCAAAAATGTGTGTGGGGTTGTCAAAACTATCCAAATGACCTCTCTATGCCATGAAACTAGATGAAAATAACTGGAGAGTGAATTGAGAAATGGTTCAGATGACGGTATGTCAATCAGAGGTGTTATGTGACTTTGGTGATGAAAAACACCAATTTGATGCCATAAAACACCAAAACGAATGTTTAATGGTCAAATGCATAGAAAACATGATCAGAATGGCTTGAAATCATAGGTAAATAATATAATTATTATTTTTGATGTGTATAAGGATATGGAACGTCAATCCAATGTGTGGTGTGTGCGGTACAGCTGAATATGTGGGTTTTAAGTGTTTTGTGCGCTTCAAAAATGTATGTCGGGTGGTCAGAACCAGCTGAAGAACCTCGCAATGCCATGAAATTAGATAAAAACAACTGGTGAGTGATGTGTGAAAGTTTCAGGCTGAAATTACATCAATCGAAGGTGTCGTGTGACCGTAGTGATGGAAAACACCAATCTGGTGTCATAAAACACCAAAATGAACGTTTAATGGTCTGATGCATATAAAACGTGCTCAGAATGACTTGAAATCATAGGAAACAGTATAATTATTATTCTCAATGTGTACAAGGAGATGACATGTCAATCAGACATGCGGTGTGCGCGGTACGGTTGAATATGTGATTTTTAAGGGTTTTGTGTGCTTCAAAAAGGTTCGGGGGGTGATCAAAACCAGCCGAATGACCTCACAATGCCATGAAATCAGATGAAAAAACCATTGAGTAAACTGTGAAATGCTCAAGCTAATAGTACATCAATCGGAGGTGTCGTGTGACCGAGATGACAGAAAATGCCAATCTGGTAACATAAAACACCAAAACAAATTTTTACCAGTCATATGAATATAAAACATGCTTGGAATGACTTGAAATCATAGGGAAAAATATAATTATTATTCTTTACATATACGAGGAGAAGAAACATCAATAGGATTTGCGGTGTGTGTGGTATCGTTGAATATGTGGTTTTTAAGTGCTTTGTGCGATTAAAACATTTGTGTCGGGTGGTCAAAAACAGCTGAAAGACCTCAAAATTCCATGAAATAAGATGAAAACAATCGGTGAGTAAATTTTTAAATGGTTTGGAAAAAGGTATGTCAATCAAAGTTTTCGTGTAAAGACCATGATGAAAAACTCTAATCTGGTACCATAAACACCAAAACGAACGTTTAATGGTCAGATGCATAGAAACTGTGCTTGAAATGACTTTAAATCACAAAGAAACAATATAATTATTATTCTTGGTGTGTAGGAGGATATGGAGTGTCAATTAGACTTGCGTTGTGCATGGTGTGAATAAATATGTGGTTTTTAAGTGTTTTTCTAGCTTCAAAAAGGTTTGTGGGGTGGTCAAAACCATCCAAATGACCTCGCAATGCCATGAAATAAGACAATAACAACTGTTGAGTGAATTTTGAAATGGTCAGGCTGACAGTACGTTAATCGGAGGTGTAGTGTGACTAAAGTGATAGAAAATGCCAATCTGGTGCCATAAAACACCAAAACAAATGTTTAATGTTCATATGTATAGAAAACATGCTCTGAATGACTTGAAATCACTGATAAACAATCTAATTATTATTCTTGACATGTAAGAGGATATGGCATGTCAATCAGAGGTGTTTTGTGCCTGGTACAACTGAATATGTTGTTTTTAACTATTTGGTGCACATCAAAAATGTGTGTGGGGTGGTAAAAACCAATCGAATGACCTCATAATTCCATTAAATTAGACAAAAATAACCAGTGAGTGAATTTTGAAATTTTTTGGAAGGCGGTACATCAATCGGAGGTGTCGTGTGACTGCGGTGACGGAAAAGGCCAATCAGGTTCCACAAAACACCAAAACAAAAGTTTAATGGTCAGATGCATAGAAAATGTGGTCTAAATGGCTTGAAATAATATATAAACAATCTAATTATGATTCTTAATCTGTACAAGGAGATGGAATGTCAATCAGACATGCGGTGTGCGCGGTACGACTAAATACTGGTTTTTAAGTGTTTTACACGCTTCAAAAAGGTGTGTGTGGTGGTCAAAACCTGCCCAATGACCTCCAAATGCCATTAAATCTGATTAAAAAACCAGTGAGTGAATTTTGAATTGTTAGGGCTAACGGTACGTCAATCGGAGGTGTCGTGTGACCGAAGTGGCAAAAAACAGCAATTTGGTGCCATAAAACACCAAAACGAACGTTTAACGGTCAGATGCATATAAAATGTTCTCAGAATGAATTGAAATCATAGGGAAAAATCTTATTAATATTAAAGATGTGTATGAGGATATTACATGTCAATCGGATGTGTGTTTTACGCGGTATGACTGAATATGTGGTTTTTAAGTTTTTGCACACTTCAAAAAGGTCAGTCTGGTGGTTAAAATTAGAAAAATGATCTCATAATGAAATCAAATCAGAGAATAAAAATATAATTATTCGTTATGTGTATGAGGAGACAATGTGTCAATCAGACATACGGTGTGCGCGGTATGGCTAAATATTTGTTTTTAATTGTTTGACGTGCTTGAAAAAGGTTTGTGGGGTGGTCAAAACTGGCCGAACGACCTCAGAATTCAATGAAATCAGACGACAACAACTGGTGAGTGAATTTTGAAATGTTCTGGTAGACAGCATGTCAATCAGAGGTGTTCAGTGGTCGCGGTGATAGAAAACACCAATTCGGTGCCATAAAACCCAAAAATGAATGTTTAACGGTTAGATGAATAGAAAACGTTCTTGGAATGACATGAAATCATGGGACAATAATATAATTATTATTCGTGATGTTTAAGAGGATCCTTCACGTCAATTGGATGTGTAGTGTGCGTGGTATGACAGAATATGTGGTTTTTAAGTGTTTGGTGAGCTTCAAAAAGGTGTGTGGGGTGGTCAAAACTAGCCAAACGACCACGCAATTCCATGAAATTAGAAAAAAACAACCAGTGAGTGATGTTTGAAATGGTTGGAGTGAATGTACTTTGAATGGAGGTGTCGTGTGACTGCGGTGATGAAAAAGGCAAATATGGTGCCACAAAACACAAAAATGAACATTTAACAGTCAGATGCATAGCGAACAACATCATAATGAAATGAAGTCATAGGGAAACAATCTAATTATTATTCATGATGTGTAAGAGGAGATGGGATATCAATTGGATGTTTGATGTGTGTGGTACGGTTGAGTATGTGTTTTTTAAGTGTTTGGTGTGCTTGAAAAAGGTGTGTGGGGTGGTTAAAACCAGCTGAACAACCCCACAATGCCCTGAAATCAGATGACAACAACCAGTGAGTGAATTGTAAAATGGATCGGTTGACGGTATGTTAATTGGTGGTGTTGTGTGAACGTGGTGATGGAAATCACAATTCTGGTGCCATAAAACACCAAAACGAGCATTTAATAATCAGATGCATTGAAAATGACATAGGAATTAAATGAAATCAGATTAAAACCATATAATTATTATTCATGACGTGTATAAGGATATGAAACGTCAATCAGACGTAAGGTGTGCACGGTACGGCAGAATATTGGTTTTTAAGTATTTTTCACACTTCAAAAATGTGCGTGGGTGGTCAAAACCATCCAAATAAACTTGGAAATCCATAAAATCAGATGACACCAACTAGTGCATGAATTTTGAAATGGTCTTCCAGACGGTACGTCAATAAGAGGTGTCGTGTGACCGCGGTAATCGAAAACACACTTTTCATGTTATAAAAGAACAAAACATGTGTTTAACAAACAAATACGTAGAGAAAGAAATTTTAATGAAATGTAATCAGAGGAAAGCAATATAATTATTGTTTTTGATGTGTACGAGGAGACAGAAGGTCAATCGGATGTGCGGTGTGCACGGTACAGCTGAATATGAATTTTTTATGTGTTTGGCGCGCTTGAAAAAGGTGTTTGGGGTTGTCAAAATTAGGTGAATGACTTTATAATGCCATGAAATAAGACGAAAACAACCGGTTAGAGAAGTGTGAAATGGTCGGTCAGACTGTACTTAAATCGAAGGTGTTATGTGACCACGGTGATGAAAAACACAAATTTGGTGCCATAAAACACCAAAACGAACATTTATTAGTCAGATGCATAGAAAACAACATCAGAATCAAATGAAATCACAATACAACAATCTAATTATTTTTTCTTACATGTATAAGGAGATGGAACATCAATCAGACATGTGGTTTAAGCTGTACAACTGAATATGTGGTTTTTAAGTGTTTGGCACGCTTCAAAAAGGTGTCTCGGGTGGTCAAAACTAGTCGAACGACCTCAGAATAGCATGAAATTAGAAAAAACAACTGATGAGTAAATTGTGAAATGGTTGGGCTGACGGTACGTCAATCGGAGGTGTCATGTGACCGCAGTGACGGAAAACGCAATTCTAGTGCCATAACACACCAAAATGAATATTTAATGATCAGATACAGAGAAACATGCTTGGAAAGACTTTAAATGACAGGGCAATAATCAAATTATTATTTCTGATTTGTACAAGGAGATATAATGTCAATTGGAAGTGTGGTTTTCATAGTATGACTAAATATGTGGTTTTTAAGTGTTTGGTGTGCTTCAAAAAAGTGTTTCAGGTGGTCAAAACCAGAAAAATGACCTCAGAATGAAATGAAATCACTGGACAAGTAACTTATTTTTATTGGTGAGGTGTGTGAGTAAAGGAAACTTCAATCAGACATCTGTTCTGATTATAATGATAGAATTTGTGATTTTAAATTTTTAAAAAGGTATTCAAAATTATTAATATATATTCAAAATCAAATACTTTTGATCAGTTATACTAAGATTGAATTGAAATATGTTAATACATTTCAATTATTTTTTTGGATTTTTTTTCGATAATAATTTTTATATTAAATTTTGTCATACAGTTATGTTCAATGATAAGTGTGGAGCTTGAAAGATGACAAGATGAATATTTTTACATGTGTATGAGTTTAGACCATGTCCAAATGGCAGTTTCTAGAGCCAAACCCGAAATGACCTATAGAGACCTCCGTTTTGGGTTCTCTATAGACCATTTCCAACTCATCTATAGTTCCTTCCAAATGGCAGACATTGTAGGCTACACTGATGAGCCTAAAGCTTTTTCCATTTGTCGGACCCTAGGCGGCCGCTAAAGACCTTTAGTGATGGATTTTGGCGGCCGCTAAAAGCCTTTATTATTTTACTATTATTTTAAAAATTATTTTCTTTTGAAATCATCATTTCAAAATTATCTTGGAGAGTATTTTTTAAAATTTAATGAAAAGATAGATTTTTCAACGAATAGTAAAGATACTGGATTTTATTAAGAATTTTCATTTCTTTTAAAGAATTTATAAATTTTAAAACTATTCTAATATGGTTTTAAAATTAAAATTTGTTCAATTATGTACCTATTAATCCAATATAGTTCATTCTAACTGATTTTTTATTGAATTTTATATAAAAACTCCATAAAATTTTGAACATTTTCTCTTTGGAAAATCGATTTCTCATCGCGTCTCTTAGATTAATTTTAAATTAAAATTTTCAAATTATTTGATTTAAATTTGGAATAAAAGATTCCATATTTTAAATAAACATAATTTATATTATCTAATAAGTAAAAAAATAGTTTTTGACCACAAAAATAGTAAAGATAGTAAAAAATATTTACAGTGGTTCAGAAAACAATGGATTTAGCGGTGGTTAAACAAATAATTTAAGGGTTAAAATGATAAAAAACTTGGCCAACACCCATTTTCTTGACATTTTTTAACCTTATATATTATATTTTTGATCATTTTGGTTCTTTTTGGAATGATAAAATGTGGGAACCCTTTTTCTATTCAAAAATTACAATTATGTCAGTCGCCTCACTTATAAATAGCCACCCCATATCCTCTCATCTTCACACATCCAAAAACACTTTATTTTGTCAAATACCATGTACAAGTCTCTTCCTTACTTCCCTTTTATAATCCTAGAATTATTATTTTGGTCATTAATCCAACCTCTAAGACTTTTGGGTGCAAACCATATGATGTTTTTTGAGGAGGAGGTAACACCCTGAACTGACCATTTTATTTTATTTCGTCTCCACAACATTAAAATTTTATTAAAACATGATGATATAATGACCATAATATATTCTATATAATGAGATATTTATATTTTATGTTCATGACCTGTATCCATCTCCTCTTCCATCAAATATGATACAAAATCATCGTTTGTGTGTATGGTGGACTACCATCTCACAAACCGATGTTATTTTTTTCCATAACCACCACTTACGGTAGGATATAATGAATAATTTAATGTCTATATATGATATTATCATACCCATATAATTATAATACCACATCTACCAACTTACATCCAAACCCGTTGGGAAAATAATAATGTTGCTCGTGTGACGGTGGACTGCCGCCTTGCAAACTAATGTGATGGGTTTTTTATTTATGATTAAATTCGATAGTAATGTGGATAGACTAATTGAATATATATGATATTTTTAACATAATTATAATCATTTAATTATTATATCATATATATCTTCTTACTTTCTATTTCATGGGTGGATATGATAAATTCGTTTGTGTGTATGGTGGACTATCATCACGTGAAGCGATGAGAGTCGTTCTTCATGAATGTTTCACATGGAAGCTAAAACGGAAAGGTTTAAATAAAAACATGTGATATATGTGAAATAAAAATTATTCTTTAAATTTAATATTTTATATATATCTATTTCACTTCATCTGTTGGGAAAATGGAAATTTCATTCATGCGTACGAACAGCCTACTCTCTCCATGAATAGTGTATTTCATTTTCTATCTCTAACATTTATATATTACTCTAAATAAATATACAAAAAATACATGTGATATTTATATAATGGTTAAAATTATATATATTATTTAACCATGATCAACATAAGAGGAAGAAAAATAAAAAACCAAAACATACACGAAAAACAAAGCTGTTATTGCCTAAAATGTGACTTTAACATGAAATTGTTTTAAAATGGGTAATAAAATGCCATAAGTAAATAATATAGGGTATCATATATATATATATATAATTATTGTTATTTAATATATTTATAATAAACTTGTATTTATTATACATTAAGTTTTAACATTTATGAAGGAATTTGTGACTTAAGGTAGGAAATTTTCATCTCACTTTTTACTTCTGTGAGACTCATATCATATTCATCACATGTTTCCTTTATATGGTGTATATACTATCAATGAATAAATTTTATTATTATTATCATTAATATTATTAGTATTTTCATACCCATTTTAGGATCTCTCTTTCATGGGGTTCATAGTTCAAAAGTTTCAAAATTGGAAAATTATTTTTTTCTCAATCTGCATTTTTGAGATATATGTCATATTATGCACCTATCTTTCTTTTTAAGGTGTATACACATCCCCATTGACATGAAATATCATGAATTTACTTGTTATCATGAAATTAGAAGTTTAATTTAATTTTTTTATTTCATGGGGATTACGATTCAAATTTACAAAAATGGTAAGGGTTTTATGGTTCAACATCATCAATTATCAAGATTATTCATGATTATGCTTCCAATTATGAAACCACATGATAAATTTCTCAATAAACTCATTTATTTTATTCTCCCCTAGAAATTTCATGATAATACATGTTTTTTCCTTTAATTTCCTTTCTTTATGTACTATAGAGTTCAAAATAATGTTTCTATGAAAATCCTACTTTAGTTCTCTCTTTATTCAAAAATATTTTTTATCCCAAAACCATGTTTCCTAAAATAACTCAAAAAATTTAAAAAAATTCAAATAATTCATTCAATACATTTTTTCCCTTTTTTGACTTTTTATAAAAAAAATTAAAGAAATATTCATGTCTTCTTGTAAAGAACACACATTTATATTTTACAAAAAATGTGAAAGGAATCATTGTCTTAAAGTGTACTGCATGAAAAACATTTTTTGTCTTCATAACCACTAAATTTTTTAAATATTTCATTATAATTTTCAATGTTTATTTTCAAAGAAAATGATTTCTTAAAAAAAATTAAAATTTCTTTTTAAAGTGGAAATAATTTTATCCTCAAGAAATGTTTTAAATGATCTTTAAATATTAACTTATAATTTTCATAGGTTATTTACTGAGAAAATATTTTAAAATGTTTTTTGTGTTTTAAAAAATTATTTTAAAAGTGGGAATTAAATTTTCCTCAAGAAATGTTTTAAATTATCTTTAAGTATCCTCTATAAGTTTAGATAGTTATTTTTAAATAAAATGGTTTTTCAAATGTTTTATGTTTTTAAAAAATGATCTTCATTGTGGATAAGTTATTTTCCTTAAGAATTGTTTTAAATGATATTTCTAAATTAATTTATATGTTTCCAAATTTATTTTCAAATAAATGTTTTTTGAAAATGTTTCAATTTTTAGATAGTATTTTTCAAAGTGAAGAGGCTACTTTTCTCAAGAAATGTATTAATTAATCTTTCAAAACCATTTTCCATCAAAGTTGACATCCTTTTATGTAACCTACTCTTTATGGAGGATATGATCCAAGGACACCATTATTATAATTTCTATTAATATTTAACATTTATGATGACCAAATGTTTATAAAACTCGATTCTATTCCAAGGTTTAAACTGTGATAAAATACTAATGAAACTTGCTTATTTTTCAATAGGTTATGACATGATGAAACGATGGAATGATTATGAAACTAATTTCTTTTCCACATGTTATTATATGATGAAATTTTTATTAAATAACATTTATTTTAGTGGGTTATTTTATATTGAAATTTTTAAGAAACCTTTTTGTTTTTATGGGTTTTGTAATGTTGAAATGTTTTGGAAGCCCGTTTCTTTTAATGGTTCTGATATGATGAATTCATTATGATCTTGTGGAACATATATGTATGATTTTCATTATGTGATGGTGGTTATGTTATGATAAATAATGGTGGTTATATTGTAACAAAATACTGGTGGAACCTGTATCTCCCTCTAACACATTGGGTAAAATATTAACATCTCATAAGATAAATAAGTTTGGAATAGAGAGTGAACCTAACACATTAAGGGACTTTATCCACTATGATAATATTGGGAGTGAACCTTGGATACTACGATGGTTTAGGGAGTGAACACATTCTATAATGATAGTTTTGGAAATGATCTTTTTCTACTAAGGAATTGATTTTAGAGGACCAGTTTAGGATAAGCCTAACACTGAGATAGGGGTGAATAAGTGTTGCTGACTTTTTAATTAAATTAAAACTTTTTATCCATGTACCTATTAGACCTATTAGGATCTTGATCCTCTTATTATATTTTCCCTATCTCATTCATGTTTCTGAAAAATGTAAAGATATCACAAGATATTTTTACAAGGTTCACTGCTAAATGGTAGTAGATAGCCCATGGCAAGGTCAGAAATCATCCTGACCACACAAAAACAGGAAATTACTCCTTTATATGTGGTTACAATGAGTATGATATTCTCTTACACTCATATAGCACATTAAGAACAATACAATAGTGATTGTTTTAAAGTGCTTGTTTGGATCTTTATACTACCTACCAGGACAGTCCTTTTTATAACACGTGGTTGGATCTTTATACTGCCTACAAAGATAGTCTTCACCAAGTTAAAGGTTTATAACACTAATGAAGTATTCCACCTATTGAGACCTTTTAGATGTCACGATTTTGCTTTGTTCTTCTGCACTTCACTTATTACTTTCTTAGCAATAGGCATGTAACTCCTCAATATTCTTCCCAACAGCAAACTAAAATCTTTAAATGCTTCTTATTATATTAGTCACAATAATAGGATGTGTGGTAGACTGATGAGATTCATTCTCCCTAGCCCAAATTATATTTAAATGATATTAATTTTCTCAGTCACTACTCTTCTTCTAAATTTCTTCTTCAATGAAAAAACAACTACACTGGTATCTCTTCTTCTTATTCTTATTAAAATCACATAATTCCTTTTTTATTATTAAATAAATGAATATCAGATCAACTTAGCATAATCGCAATTGAAATGTCATGAATAACTGAATATTGATTGTCCACACTCTTCTTCTTATAAAAACAATAATATGAAATAGTGTAGTGGTGTCTTCCCAAGTACTGGTTCACCTAAACTAGGTATTCAAAACTATTGTTTATGGAGAACCATCATGGATCTCACTGCCGTCACTGACCAAACTACCTCTGTGGACCAAAATACCCCTATGAAGCTAATTTCAATGGTGGACCTCACTTCCATAATGAAGCTAAATACCTTTATGGAAATCTCTATCTTCGTAGAGCTCAATTCCTTCACAAATCAAACTAATTCAATGTAGAATATACTATCATCGCGAATCAACCATTAATTTGAAGCATTAAAATCATTCAAAACATTATAAGTGTTTTCGTAATGATCAATATCAATATAATTCCTACTTTGAAGATCTCTTCTACCTTCCCAAAATTAGATCAATTTTAGATTTACTCTATAATTTTTTCCAAAATGAAGTAGGGGTCACCTCATATTTATAGGCTCTCCCATTCATGATGATCCACTGCCTCCAGTGCATTTTTCAGATCACTCAAAAATATCTTCACAGGACTCCTCCATTCAAGATTCTCATTTGTTATTTGATGTTGTCACAGAGCTCCCCATCAAACCATCGCATGCTCGTGATGCTCTATTTCTCGTAATCATAAAGATCACAATCAGAATCTTCATGACTTTTTGAAACACCCATTGTGAATACCATTTTCAAAAAACTCATGCCTTTTCTACATTTTCATGATATATTCAAGGAAATCCATATTTTAGGACACTCACCATCCTCCAAATTTTGGAATCCAAAAATTTGGCAAACATTGGGAAACAACACCACCTTAAAAGTTTCTTCGACAAAACCAACCATACTGACTCATTGTCATCCAGTAACATATTTCTTTCTAATCAAATCAGTAAATAATTTGAAGCACCTATTCTACCTCGTACATACATAAGGCTTTCATCACAAGTTCTCCATCCAACTTATGATATTTTTTAATTATATACCCACAAATCATTATCAGATTTATCAAGGAACCTATTGTAACTTCCCCATATTCTAGTAATATCTTTCCATCCAATCAAACCTAAATATGATTGGAAATATATTTTCCTGAAAAATATTTCTCTCTAATCAAACCTGAATAATATTGGTAGAATAACTTCTATTTGAAATTTATTCCCAATAGGATTGCATACACCTTCTCTCTCACCTTTCCTTCGAACCTTCATTTCACTTTCAGATTTTTATCCTGTATTGGATCCATGCTGAATCCAATTCTCATCCTCTTTACAATCAAAACTGAATATGGAACCTAATTTGAGTTTGATGAACCTATAAGAAGGAAATTCTGAAGCGCAATGAGTTTTATTTCAAGAAAAACTTATTCAAGCTTCTAAAAGCATTCTCCATCCATCATCATGAAACTCAAAGTCTTCAAACCATTCACATGATTCTTTGAATATCAAGAATTTATGACATCATCCAATATCAATTAACTTTGTAACTAATTCATCATATTAAGAGTAATGAGATCTTCATATCTCATTAAACACTATTCATAACAAAAAAACAATTAGTTTCCAACAAATACAATCCATACAAAAAGTGGGCACAACATGATTTTCTATAATTATGTGTATTCCACAAATCTATGACATATTTCAATGTAATGTTATCATGGTTCATGCTATTTGATTATATTATAATTCATGTCGTATGAACTGTCAAGATTTATTCATTGACTCGTGTTTATGGTATATGATATGTAGGGTATGGTTTTCAATAGTTATTCTCATGTTACCTTACCCATATGCCCAAATTATGTTGATGTCTCACTCTTTTACCCTTAATGAGAATATTAGATATCCCTTTATTAGGTTTCCTTTCCCCATGTTATAAAGAAATATTTTAGGTATGGTGTGTCTAATAAGAGCACTATGTGGGAAGATATTTATGTGAGATGTTGAAGATGTTTCATGAAATAATGATATTTTGATTCTAGTATCCAAATACACTAAACCTATATGGTAAATGGGTGTGTATTAGTGAAATGTATTGAATATTCATCTAAATATGTGTAACATATATGTATGATAAGTTTTGGTCTTTATAGTTTGTATTATAGGAAATTTTTAGTTAACCTTTGGAAACTAGGAAGAGAAAAATTTATTGAAATCCCTTTAGTTATTTCTAAGGCTATGTCTAGGGGTGCGTCTAAAAATAAGTATAAGGATGAGTGAAAGTATAGGAAAATATCCTAGAATTTTACTAAAGGATATAGAAAGTGGTTTATAAGAAATTATATCTCTCTCTGGATACTAAAATTAGATGTAACTCTATCATAGAGTTGTCTAGGGGTAATTACTCTGAAAATGGTGCATTTAAATAGACTGTATTATCACATGGCACACGAAAATGGGTCTTTCTATACATCTAGTTTTGACACTCCTAGGGGATAATCTTTGGAAATTCACAAACTCCTTATAAACCATAAAGAAGGATTTAAATAATGATAATGTATTACCTAATTTAATACTAAGGTGTCATATATTTAAAATAATGTGACACGATTTAGACATTCTATAAGTAAGTTTTCAAGGTTACGTGGTTCCCCACTATGAATATTGTTACTCAAACTATGATTTTTGGTTTTAGTAAATGGAGTTAACTATAAGGAACATTTCTAACATTTATTGTGTTAGAAAAAGTGTTGATGAGAAAAGAATTGGATGATAACTGGATTGGAAGATATTATGATTATTCTTAATAAGTTATCATGATATATCATTAACAAGTTAAACCTTAACCAACTCTCAGAGTTACCAAGTAATATAATTATAGAGTTCATTGAGAGTTTGAGGGTGGATACCATGGAAGAAAGAAGATTTTTTTTCTATATGTAAAGAATTTGTGAAGAAAAACCCAAGCTATTATATTATAGGGATGTGAAGATGTTTTTGTATGGAAAATAAGGACCAAAGAAAGCAATTTCAGAGGAAAAATGAAAATTTTGGTAAAAAAAAGGATGTGATTAATGTCCTCTCTAATATTTCATCAACAGTTGAATGTTTCAAATGTGGAAAGAATATGTATTATGCAAATATATTTCCTAAAGGGAAATCCCATGAAGATAATTTTCAAGGTTGTATGAGTAATGGTTATATTGTTGATGATGAAGACACTAAAAATGACACATAAAAGGAACAAACTGTCAAGGAATGATATGACAAATCCAAGTTAATAGTGTATGAATAATGTGGAATTATTAATGTGTTTATAAAGTATGATTCAAGGAATAATATTTTTCTCAATAGTTTTTTGGTTATTAGATTCATGCAACAAAAATGGATTGTTCTAGAGTAGTTTTCCATTAAGGGGATGTAAGAATATGTTAAATGGTATTGATTTACTACAAAAGTGATCTAATATAAAGGTGATATTTTAATTATGGTAAGATAACCATTAATATGTTCTTTATGTTGATAAAATTGTGTTTAGTTTATATAAATAGATGATTTTTATGGATGAAGAAAATATGATAGTGTTAATTACCTTTGAATGGATTGATGATTTTATTAAAAGTGTTTTATGTTACCATTGATAGAGTTTAAAAAAATTAGATTTATGGAATATATTTAATAATCTATGACTTTATTTAAGGAATAATGAACGAGATAATTTTTGTAAGGAGGTATTTTTTCATTAAATTGTTACAAAAATTCAAGATATTTCCATATTTCATGATAATATATGATCAATATATTCACATATTTGTTTTGTGACATTAATAGATACTTCATTTTGTTTAGGTAATTAATGATAAGCTGGTTTTTGGAATTTAGTGACCTTCTTTCTAAATTTTTGGATTTTAATTTTTCCAAGACATGGAGGAGCCTTAAAGTTAACTATTATGAAATGGGTTAAGTAGAACATGAGATTTTATTACACAATATATTATAAAAATTCTATTTCTAATAATAACTAGAGAAATAAGGAATGACTTATCATTATTCTATGGATCTTATTATCCACTAGTGATTTAGGCGTAAAAAATCATCTTCATTTCCTGGAGAAAGAGATGAAATAAAAATAGATTGATGTATAGCCAAATGATGATATTGTTCTTATAAAATGTAATGAAATTAAGTAAGTATGTCTTCTTTTGAAAATTCCACAACTATAGGAAAATAATATTGAAATAAAATTGTTTCATATTACTATTATTTATGATGGTATCACTGAAATTTTTAACACCTATTTGGTTTATGGTTTTGTGATTGTTTATTTTCAGATGATCATTTACTTTCTTGTGATCAAATATTTTTATCACTCTCCATCAATATTTAGACATTACTCTATTCTTCCATGTCCAAATTTTCACTTCCCACCAAAATTATACTATTTTTAAACCTAGTATGTGTTATTTCAGTTGTCCTTTACACATACCATTCTATCTTTTCAAGAGGATGTTTTATTAAATTTTTTTACAATGTGATTTCATAAAAATGGATTTTCAATTGTTAAACCATCATTCACCGAGCACAAGTTAAAATTGTGAGAACGTAAATTATTTAAGGGGGTAGAATTTAAAACCCTGAGATTTTAAGAAATAGTTTCTTTAAAATAAATTTAATCATTTTGATATATTTTATCACACACAACACTGATATTATCTTTCATTACATGCAATAGAGATGGTAACTTGCGATACATGAAACTTCGAGTTTTAACAAAACATGACATATTATTAATAAATTATTATTTAATATGATATCTATCGCCCAGCCGTTAGAACAGTGGGTATGAATAGGATTAGTGAAACAATGAAAAAATATGATCTACACATGTATATAAAAATAATTATTTTTTGACAAATTAATTATAAATGAAAATAAAAAAAATTATAAAATAAAGGAAATCTTTTTTCTAAAAATCTATTTTTATGCACACAAATATGTTTTACTTCAATAAATTGAAGAAATATATTTGGTGGATTATTTTAAATAAATGTATATATTATATATTCAATAAAAATTAATTAATTTAACATTATATTTTTTCTATAAAATAAATAAGGATTAATCCATTTTTTCTCTTAAAAACTATATTTTTCGTTTGGTATGTTTTTGATCACTTATATTAAAATTAATTTTTCCCCAAATTTCAAAAATACAATTTTTGAAATCATCTTGTAAAAATTAACTTGGTGGTAATTTTTGAGAATTTTATTAATTGACATATTTTACAATGAATAGTAAAAAATATTGGTTTTCATTAATAATTTTCATTTCTTTTGAAGCATATAAAAACATTAAAATTAATTTAATGTAGTTTTAAAAGAGATATTATTAAATTTATATATATATATATATATATATTAATCCAATTTATTCTATTGGAAATAATTTCATATTTAATTTTTATATAAAAACATTTTAAAATTTTGACCATTTTCTCTTTAGAAAATCGCTTACTTATCGCATTTAAAAGATTAATATTAAATTAATTTTTTCCAATACTATGAATGGAATTTAAAAAAATGGATTCACTATTTTTAACCAGAAAAATTTATATTATCTAATATGTTAAACATAATTTTTTACCATCATTAATAGTAAAAATACGAAAAACTATTTACCACATTTAAGATAAAAATGGGTTTACCAAGGGATTAAACTAAAATGTTAATAGTTAAATATGATCCAAAACTTATCCAAAACACATTTTTTGTCATATTTAGAACTTATATATTTTATTTTATATAATTGAATATTTTTTAGCCTTTTTTAAGGCACAAAACGTGGGTGATCCTTTTCCTTTTCAAAAATTACAAGTGTGCCCCTCACCTCACTTACAAAAGGCAACCCTCTCTCCTCTCAAATTTACACTTCTAAAACCATTTGTATCAGCCAATATATACCCAAATGACTTCATTACCCCTATAATATCATCCCAAAAACCTTATTTTTGTCAAAAAAGACAACTTATGAAGCCTTTTACTGCAAACCAAAAGAAGTTGTCTGAGGAAGAGGTAACGTCCTGAACAGAGCATTTAATTCAATTTCTTCCTCCACCTACTTTAGATATTATTAAAAAATATTATCTAATATCTTAATTGTATTAGATATACAAATATTTTGTAATTTTAAGCACATGACCTATATCTATTTCATCTTCCATCAAATGGGATACAAAATCATCGTTTGTGTGTATGATGCACTACTGCCTCGCAAACCGATATTGTTCATTTTCAATCACCACCTCTCACAGATAGATATAATGATGGATTATATATTTATATATTATATTTATGACATTACTATACCTTTTAAATTATAATCCCATATCTACATATTTCCCTCCAAACCCTTTGGGAAACCAATAATGTCGCACATGTGTATGACTGACTACCACCTGATGAACTGATGTGATTTACTTTTTATTTATGATTTACTTGAATGGTAATTATAATAAATTAAATGAATATATAATATATTTTTAACATTATTATACTTATTTAATTATAATATCACATACACATTCCTACTTTCCATTCTATGTGGGATATGGTAACATCTTTTGTGTGTACAATAGACCAACACCATGCAAAGTGATGTGATTCGTTCTTCATGTACATTTTACATGGAAGGTCATGAGAACAGTTTTAAACATATGTGATATATATTAAATAAAAATTTTATATAAAGTAAATATATTATTTATCATTTTCTCTTTTCATCTGTTGAGAAAATGGAAACAACAATAATGCGTACGTATGGCCTACTCCCTCCATAAATGGTGTATTTCATTTTCTATCTATAACATTTATGACTTACTCTAAATAAACATACACTAAATATATATTATATTTATATCATTCTTAAAATTATGTAGATTATTTAACCATGATAAAAATAAGATGGCCAAAAATAAAAAATCTAAAACATACATAAAAAACAAAGTAGTTATTGCCTAAAAAGTAACTTTTACATAAAATTCTTAACAAACAGGTTATAAAAGGTCATAAGTAAATAATTTATATTATAATATATATATATATGTATAATTTTTGTTCTTTAATAGTTTTATAATAAAATTTTATTAATTCTATATAAGTTTTGAACATTTGCGAAGGAAGTTGAGACTTCAGATAAGGGATTTTACGTCTAACTTTTTACTGTGGTCATACACATGCCATATTCACCACCAATTTATTTTATTTGGTGTATATTACAACCATGAATGTATTTTATGATTATTATCCAAAAAATTATCAATATTCAGATATCCATTATAGAATCTATATTTCATGGGGTTTACAGTTCAAAAGCTACCAAATCAATAAGGGTTTTTGTCTCAAATTGCCTTCTTCGAGACATATATTATGTTATAAAACTATCTTATTTTATGAGTTGTATATGAAGTCCATTTGACATGTAATATCATGAATTTAATTATTATAATTATTTTATATGTTTCATTTAATTTTATTCATTCATGAGGCTTGTGATTCAAAGTTACCAAAGTTGTAAGGGGTTTACATTACAATCTCGTCGTTTATCAAGATTATTTAGGATTATGATTCTAATGATGATATTTTATGATATATATCTCTATAAACTAATTTATTTTCTTATGATATGGTTATTAAAATACAAAATATTTTTTTCCTAAATTTTTCTCCTTTTATGTACTCAATAGTTCAAAAGATTTTTTTAATAAAATCTGATATATTTTTCTCTTCTGTCAAAAATACTTTTTCTTACCAAATCTTGTTTTCTAAAAATGTTTTCAAAATTTTTTTAAAAAATTTAAAAATAATTTACGAAATAAATTTTTTCCCTTGTCTTAATTTTTATAGATTGTTTTGAAATTATTCTTCATGTTGTTTTTAATACAACACTCTTTTGTCTTTTACTGAAAATGTGAAAGATATATTTGTTTTAAAGTTTACTATATGAAGAGTATTTTCCACCATCATGACCACAAAATTATTTAAATGATACTTTATAAGTTTAAAATTATATTTTCAATGAAAATTATTTTTAAGTTGTTTTAATTTTTTTAAACATCTTTTTAACATGGAAAGGATATTTTCCCAAACAAATTTTTTAAATGAACATTAAAGATTCCTTTATAAGTTTATAAATTTATATTCAAATAAGAGGAATTTGAAAATGTTTTATGTTTTTAAAAATTATTTTCAAACTGGAAATGATATTTTCCATGAGAAATGTTTTAAATGATCTTTAATGTTTCCTTTATAATTTTCTAAAGTTATTTTCAAATAAAATAATTTTGAAAAAAGTTTATTCTTTTTAAAAATGTTTCTAAAGGGGAAAGTATATTTTCCTCAAGAAATGTTTTAATTGATCTTTAAAGCTTCATTTATAAGTTTCCAAATTTATTTTCAAAGAAAGGGATTTTGAAAATGTTTTAAGTTTTAAAAAAAATATTGGAAAGGGTTTTTTCATCAATGAATGTTCCTGGTAATATTTTAAAATAATATTCTATCTAAGATTCAATCCTTCAGTAACCTATGATTTACTAGGGATAGGATCCAAAGACACCATTCTTATCATTTCTCTTAATGTTTTGTTTTTATGATGAAAATATGTTTATGAAACCCATCTCTCATCCATGGGATATACCATGATAAAATTATAATGAAACCTACTTCTTTTTCAGGGGGTTATGTTGTGATGAAATGATAGAATGATTATAAAACCAAATTCTCATCCACTAGTTATTATATGATGAAATGTTTAATAATATTGTTTCTTTTTATTAAATTTTTATGAAACCCATTAATTTTCATGGGTTCTATTATAAGGAAATTTTTATGAACCCCATTTATTTTCATGGGTTTCAATAGGATGAATTTTTTATGATCTTGTGGCACACATATATATGATTTACATTATGTGAAAGTAGATATGTTATAAATAATGACGGTGGTAAATTTATAACCAAAGATGCTTGGGACCTATACCTCCCTCCAATGCATTGGGAAAATATTAATATCTCCAATGAAAAATCTTATGGGAATGGGGAGTAAACTCAGTTAAATAAGGGACTCTATCTACTATGATAGACTTGGGTGTGAACCTTGACTACTACAATGTTTTGGGGGTTGAACCCATTAAACTATGATAGTTTTGGTGAAGATCCTTTATTACTAAGGAAATTATTTTCTATATTTTTGTGTATGCAAAAAAAAATTATGGCTTATTCTAGGTTTATGTTCTTATGGTTCATTTTCTTTGATTACATCATGATTAATTCCTTATTAACTGCCAAGATTTATTCCACGAATCTCTTTAATGATCTAGGATATGTAGGGTATGATTTTAAAATATCAATCTCATGTTCTCATACCCATATGCACATTTTAAGTTGATATCTCCCTTGTTTACCCTTAATGAGCTTCTGAGATCACTATTTATTATATTTACTTTCCCTAAGTTATGAAGAAAAGTTTTAGGTAAGGGTTTTCTAAGAAGAGTACTATGTAGGAAGATCTTTATGGGAAATATTGATGATATTTCAAGTAATGAGAATATTTTGTGTCTAGTCTTAAAATACGCTAGATCTATATGGTACACAGGAATGTATTTATGAAATGTAATGAATATTAATCTATAAATATGTAATATCTATATAGAAGAAGTTTGGGTATTTACACTGCTTCTTCTCATTCTCAATTAGATCCCTCTCAAGCTCGAGCTGCTCCATCACAAGAAGTTAGACATCATTTTGTGCCACCTTCATTGATTTCTTTTGTATATTTTATATATTTCAAGAATGACCATTTTTAAGTATTAAAAGAATCATATTTGAATATTAGTTGGGATTATACTCATGAAACAGAGTAATATTTTTCATACACTATTGAAAGTATTGTTTCATTTATCCAACCCAAGTTGTTCCTGAAATTAGATCATATACACCCTAAGATTCGATCTTTAAAAAGAGATATGGAAATATTTAGAGGATATATTGTGTACCTATAATATTATTTGATATACATAGTGAATATCATGGATATAATTTATATATCAGTGATAACAAGTCCATCTAGACCTTCCACTTCTATATCAGTACCTCCTCCTACTAATTTTGTATATATTTATAAGGATTTTATTCAGAGTTTGATTCCGAATGAGATTCAGAATATCTTGTACAATGTAAAGGATATCTACAATCATGTCTAAATGGATTTTTTTATCCATGGATAAAAAATTTTTGATATGATTAACGTATAATCCATTAAGACTTCGAAAGATAAAAGTGTAATCAAGGGTATAATAAAGTACTATCTCGGAAGGATTTAAACCAAGGAAGATCTCAAGACTCAATTCCTTTAATTGAACATAGAATTAAATAGAACCCCTATTAAATTTGTATTCAAATAAATTATAGATAATTTATTGTTCATTACTCCTATACTCAATTATTTCATGTAAAATAAAGATGAGTTCCTTCAGGTTTTGGAACAAAGGATAAGGGTAGTGGATGATATAACTAGGATTTTAGTTCCTTATATGTATGTTGCTAATGATCCTATGATATCATCTTCTTAACTTCTTATTCCAAAAATCTCTACTTCTACCAACCAAGACTCGACTTCAACGTTAACTAGTCCAACCTCTACCTCACATACACCTCTTATAGGCCCCTTTGTTCTCACTATTTCTCAAGCCCTTGGATAGATCTGACCAATTTCTAAAGGAATATTTATTCTAATAACTCCTATAATCCGTCAAACTATTCTTACTTATCCTTATATTATGGATAAAGTGAAGGATATCTCTCTTCCTGAGTACATATATTTTTTATTAGACTCTGATAGGTTCTATGTAAACTTTTTGAATAATTAATTAAATCTCTTTATTCTTATTTCTATGACATTGTTCTTTTTAATATTTATGCTTTATTTTATTTATATTACATATTAACTCATTAAAACCTTTATGAATTATTTTTAATAATATTTAAGGGGAAGTAAAATATATGTAAAAAAATATGGAATAAATTATTAACAAGTAAAATATGGATTTTTAATAAACTAATAAAAATTATTATTTATTTACAATATATTTTTTTACAATATTATAATCATTCCTTCCAACTCTTTAAATCATTAAATAATTATTTAAGTCATGATTTGTGATCCTACCAAATGTTTTGATAGTTTCTTTATTATATAAATTCCTAATTTTAATAACCACAAAACATTTTATATTATTTATAATCTATTTTATGTTTTAATAATTTAAAATCATTTTAAGGAAAGAATGGAAATTTCAATAAGTCGGGATCAGTTGCACGGTGAACATGATTAACCTCATGACCATCTGATCGACCATGAAAAATATATTTAAATGTAAAGATACCACAACATAAACCAAGTGATCACGCATTATATCTTTATTGACTTCAAAATAAAAAAATCTATGACACTTCTAAGAGATAAACCATAGTTATCTCATCATAATATCATAAATCGATTGTAAGGAAATTTGGATTGACTTCATGAGAAACCATGGGATAACAAGGCTAAATATAAGTATATTTCTATGAAATGTACTTTAAAAACTGTAAATAATCCACTTCATGACCAAATTAAGTGACTGTGGTCAATATACTTAATTCAAAAATGTATTAGACATACCATAAGTACATGGTGATTAGTTTTAAGTGTAAGGTGGTCGACTATAACATATAATGATCATTCATAGATACAAGGGATCGATCGTACATCTAACTTGTATTATTGAAGATTATTGAAGTGATCATGGATGATGACATGTAACCTTAGAATCAATCATACCTAAGAGTAATGTTTTAATTATTTTATTATTAAATATATTTATCTAACCACTTTTCTATGTAGAATTAAATATTTGTCAAAATTATTTATTGAGCCCGTATTTTCTATCAAAGTATGAGTATATTTAATGATAATTTTTTAATGGATATTTCTATAGATATATTCTTCTTAAAAGGATGATAAAATATAGAGAAAAATATATGCGATATAGAGGTACATGTGACACATAGTCCTTAGAATTTTTCACAAACAAAAATGATGTACATAAACTCTGTTTTGGAATATCCTTTCACTCTACTCTTTCCAAAACTTAAAAAATAAATCTAAGAACATATAAATGTCTTTGAACATTCATTCCAAATATAAATACAAAAATGAGAAGAAAATAATATCCTATATAACAATATAACTATACAATCTAATACACCGAAATTTTTTCCTTTTCTTACTCTTTTTTTTATTAATTTTTGATCTATGTGTACGATTTACATGGTATACATTTTAAGAAAAAAAATATTATTCTAAACTAGAGAGTTTTTGAAACTCTCTCTATCTCTCTCTCTATTTTTATCGATGAACCCACGAAAAATTGTTCAATTGGTTGTGTAAAATGTATTTTTTCATCTAGTTTTAATTTTCTTCTCTCCCATGTAGAACTATAGAAGAGGCTCTAAATAGCATGGAAAACCTTATGTGTGTTTTTCTATAAAACCATAATTCAATTTTTGGATTTTTTTATTTATAATAAAATACTTTTTATTTGGTTATTTACAAATTTAGGGGACTAGGTCTCAGCTTTTGACTAATCCCCTTTTATTTATTATACTACGTGATTTCTTATTTTGTTTTACTCTGTTCTCAAAAAAAATGTATCTATTTTTTAAACTCAAATTAAAAAACATTAATTTGATAGATAAATTTATTTTTTGATTTATATATTGTTTTATATTATAGTAAAAAAAATTCAAAAGTTAAAAGTATTTTAAACCTATCTTAACAGAGTTATGATTGAACTTCTAACAATATTTTTTAATGATCAAATTATATATTTATTCTATTTTAGTTAACTAAGATTTATTTAATAAATTATGATATTTAGTTTTTATATATTTTTTAAGAGAAAAAACTATTATAAACTCAATTCACCCCCTCCCCCCATCTTGAGTATTCCACACCGACCAATGCTAATGAATGGAGTCTTTAAATATTAACTAAATATGTTTTTGGTTGTCATTATATAGGATAATCAAATACATTCAAAGTATAATGAAGATCATGAATATAATTTTAATATTGTGTTTAAGACCCTAATGAATGAGAATATGTATTACAAATTTACCAATTTTGTATTTTGGAAACGTAAGGTTTCATTCTTGGGTCCTATAATCTCATTCGAGGGTATATCGATGGACCTTTTAAATATAGAAGTCATTGAACAGTGGAACTAAAAAACCATTAAAATTGAGGTCTTTAGATTTCTTGGGTTTGAACTATAATATCAAAACTTTATAAGAGATTTATCATGGTAATATAATCCACTAACCAAGTTGATGTGGATGGGATCCAAGTTCCTATAGATATATGAATGTGAGTAAAATATAAAGGATCTAAAAAATATTATTTAGTACAAATGTACTCATAATACCATGTAGTGAATAAGGGTTATTGATCTATATTGATGTATTGAAGAATGTAATAGTATGTTTCCATATTCATGATTTCATGGTGATATCTTATGCCTCACACTAATTAAAAATTCATGAGAAAAATTTCCTGAATCGTTATTTAGAGATGGTAGCGGTAATTTTTTCATTGAAAATAAGGAGGAATTATCTTAATGGTGAAATGCGTGATACATATACAGATCATAAAATTTTGTATTATTTTATCATATATAAATAGTTTAATATAAACTGAAGGAGATGGTTTTAATATATTAAATATTATAACTTCTCAATATATTACTACCTTGGGAAGGTGAACACGATGGTTGATGCTCTAAGTAAGAAGGACCCTGTAAGTTTTTTTAGGATGAGGATTGAAATAGATCCAATATTTATGGATTTATATATATTAGATCTATAAATCATGAGGAAATAGGATAGATCATATCTTTCTCATGTGAATTTTTAACCATCAATTCATGTGAAGATTAAAGAGTCATATAAGTTGGATGCAAAATAGTAGAAGAAGGTGAGAAATATTCCTATGTTAAACCGTGATTGTGATCAAATGATAAGGTTCATAAAATATGAATGTGCCTCTTTGATACCAAAATTGAAAAATGATATATTGGAGTAATATCATAGTTCATAATTATGTATTCATCTTGGAGATATGAATATTTATAGGGATCTAAAAAGGTATTTCTGATGGGATAATATGAAAAGAGATATTGAAAATTATGTATCATGATAGCAAGTTATGGTTGAGAGAAATAATTATAGATGTATTTTACATCCATTACCCACACAATAATGTAAATGGGAACATTTTACCATAAATTTAATCATCTAACTCCCCAAAACATCTAAAGATAACAATGTTATTTGGCTTATAACCAATTACCTTATGAATTCAGTATGTTTCATTGTAATAAGAGAAGATTAATCTCTTGAAAACTTTTCAATATATAAATTAAGTAAGTGGTAAGGTTTAAAGGTTTAGCACATTATATTATATCTGATCTGGATCTAAGTTCAACCATAATGTACAAGAGAAGTCTTCATCACACTTTGGATACACAATTGAACTTTAGCACTATAGATCATTCTCAAACAGATGGTCAGTTTGAGAGGACCATTCAAACCCTAGAGGATATTTTGAAATCCGATTAAATTGATTTTAAAGGTGGTGTGGATAAATAACATTTATTAGTGTACTTTTCATACAATAATAACTTTCAATTGATCATTACATATTCTCTTTATGAATCCCTCTATGGAAACAAGTACAGAAATTCAATGTGTTGGGATAAAGTTGGATAAATAAATCTATTATTACATGAACATTATGAGGGAATGGAAGAGAAGTTTAGATACATTTAGAATCTCATCATGGTAGCTTGGATTTAATTAAATATTTTTGCTGACAATCATCAACGATATGTAGAGTTAAAATTTGGTGATAAGGTGTTCCTATATATATCTCCAGGGAAGCAGGTTATGAAATTTGGAAGGAAGGGAAAGATAAGCCCTATATTTGTTAACCCCTTCTAAATTATAGATCATATAGAGAAGGTTTCCTATCACTTGTCAGTTCCACTGAATATCTCTTAAGTGTAAAATGTCTTCCATGTATCTATCCTTAGAAAGTACATACCTGATCCTTTAAACATACCCAACATAGAGGTCCTACAACTGGATCATGATCACTATTATGAGGAATAATCGATAGTGGTTCTGGATCAAAGAGAGAATGTTTTTTTGGAATAATACAACTCACCTAGTCAAATTTTTTTGGTGAAAACATAAATTCAAGGAAGCTGTGTGAGAAGCCTAGGATGTGATGAGTAAAACATATCCTCAGTTTTTTTATCAGAGTGATAGAATTTCCAAGGATAAATTCTTAAAATTAGGCGTAAATTCTAACTCTCCAAGATTTTATGATATATTTCATTTTAAATTAATTTTATTTATTTTCTACCTTTATTTACACCCAACGCTGATTTTAAATGAATTGTGATATAATATTGAAATATTAATATATAAGGTGATAGTTATTGCATAAATGATGGGTTTATGGGTATAAATAGTGTAACAAAATAGCCCAGGGTTCTATCTAACCTGGCTCCTAGCCTGATCTTCTACATATCCCAAAGGAAATTCTTGATCACAACGGGCTAGAAACTAGTGTATAGGCATCACATAATGAACCTTGGGAATTATTTTTCCCTCATACATGGATAATAAATAAGAATTATAAAAAATTAAATAAACATGAAATAGGAGATGAACATAAACCAATATCAAAATAGGATATAATTGACACATAATAAAATAAATATTGGAAACAAATATGCATAAACCATAGCATCAAATACAAATATCCAAATGCACTAAGAAACTCAACTAAAATAAAAGTCCCATACTAGCTCAACAGAGCCACCATGTGACCCACAGTCACCATCCAACTGGACATCCCTCATGGAAGATCCAAATAAGAAAATAAAACTAAAATAATCCTAGACCAATACAAAATTAGGAATGAGATAAAATCTCATTAGGTCACCACAACCCTCCACATCTAAGAAAGTGCTTTCATATTAAATCCTAAAAAAATAAGTTTTAAATATAATAGAAAATTAAATATTTAATATAAATTATTACCGTATAAGTGAAAACACATCAAATTGTGTTAAAACACTTTTTATTGGATTTTCACTAAATGAAACCAATCACATTGAAAACAATTTTCCCCAACCAATACCTCTTCACCAAAACATCATTTAAATATCCCACTTCAAAACCATATTATAAATCCCTATTTTTTAAATACACATTTCAAAACTCAAATTGATATCAAACTATTATATGGTTTTCTTAAACAAGTTTGAAAACCAACTATTTCCATAAAATTAGGCACAACAGCCCTAAAACCCCATTTTCAAAACTCGCACATACTTGGGGTTTCAAATACAAACCATTCTTACTCTTATAATTTCAGAACACTTTTCAAACTCGTTATCAAAATAGTCTGAAAAAATGTTAAAATCATATTTTTCTTTTTCATTCTTTAAAAACCTT
The DNA here is from genome assembly GCA_963277665.1 of Viscum album. NCBI lineage: Eukaryota > Viridiplantae > Streptophyta > Magnoliopsida > Santalales > Viscaceae > Viscum > Viscum album. Next base: position 105,151,312 of record OY728156.1, read on the forward strand.
TCACAATAAATTTTGAAAGCATTTCAAAAGTAAACCCCACTAAAAAGAAAGAAGTCACAGAGTCAAGCACCACCACGTAAATTCATACAACAAGGGGAAAAATGGCAATAACATATGTGATAAACAATAATATAAACAATATTGAATACAATAGAAGCACAAATATAAATCCCCAAAATGATTCTAAATGATACTAGTGTCATGGGATCCATCACTTGGCTCTAGTGATCAAAAGACTTGAACTGGTGACAAGGAACCTAAGTTGGAATTATTGAACCTATCAATATCCCCAAAAACCTCAATAGAATACCTAAAGATAATTTCCCTTGAATACCTTCATCCATAGTATCAACGATGGTTTTATCCCTAGGATGTATTCACCCATGGGATCATACATAAAAAGATACTGAAAACATAAGGTTCTTATACTATTTTCATTAAAAAATCTCTAAGTATCCAAGCAACAGTCCCAAGTCAACCCACTATATTAATAGTGTTTTTCCACAGTCAAGTTAATTAATATCTACTTATAAATCCCATGAGGTGTAAAAATATAGGTGATCATAATCAAGCATTCCTTAACTCAAGGATAAAAAATTTGAAAATAACCCACACATCACCACCTACCCTCACAATAAACATACCCATACAAATGAATCAATAATAAAAATCCCCTCATGGGATCACAAGATACAGTGGGCATACAATAATTAAAGGGTTTTAAGAGGGTATAACACCTTTTATGAAAACTATTTTTTCAAAAAAATTCAAATGAGCCTTATCTTTTGAAATCATGCTTAGAATTCAAATCCATTTTATCATTTACAAAAGTTATATCAATTTACCATTGGGACCAATTATTTCAAAAAAACATTTGAAACTCATATGGGAATTAACTCTTCCCTTTAAACCCTGTTTGAAAAACATTCAAATCCACAATGAGTTTCAAAATATAATTCACATGGGAAAACAAAATCCTTAAAATTCAACCAACTCATTTGGAAATCTCAAAATATTTAAACACATAAAACCTTTAATATAATAATTGACCAAGTTTGTAAAAAAATTTCAAAAAGAACTCAAGGGTTAACACACCCCTTAAAAAATTCTATAACCCATGTTAAACTAGTAAAACATTTTCAAAATGTCCAAAATCTTGGTTGTAAAACCAATTTAATTTAAGAATTTTTTTTTAAAACATCATGCTACTTCTCTCTATTACCTTTAAACCCAAAAAATTCCTCAAAATCCAATTTTTCATTTTTCCAAACACATGGAATATAATCCCATTTTATTCTAATGGGGTAAAACCATTTGGAAACCACCATTTCTCTCTTATAGGAACTCATATAGGAATAACCTTAACAAGAAAAAACATTCAAAATAATAATAATTTAAAGGCATGTAATCTAAATAAACTATAAAGAAACACTAAATTTAGTTTAATGTCGGTCATGCTATAAGTTTTTTCCTACGATAGATAAAAAACCCCCAAACCAAGATGTGCCATTTACGAAACCTATATGATAAAATCCCTATGATTCAAACAAAATACCACCCTAAAATCAGACAACAAGGATAATAGGGTTCAGGGTAGGTGAATAAATCAAGGTAGAAAAAGAAAATATATGAGGGGATGGGATTTATAATGACTTACCATAAAGATAACTACATGAATCCAAGGTATAAACAACCAAAAATGGAGGGAATAAAGAGCACAAACCCAAAGGGGGTATGCATGATCCTTTCGAGTGGGAAGGGAAGAGAATATGGGGAATGGATTATAATGACCCAAATTTTTATCAATGGAAATTACCTTCTTATAATTATTTTATATATAATAAATCACATTAAATCACATAAATAACACAATATAAACTTTATAAATAAAGAATTAATAAAATAAAAAGTATTTATAGAAGTTAAATAACCTATACTGATTAAATAGAAACTTGACCTTTGGAATAGTAATGTGAACTTAATGAATAGTAAACCAGACAATGGAATAGTAACTTCACCTATTAAATCATAAATAAAATTTAATAATCTTACAAGTTATATTATGATATAATTATATCATAGTAAAAGTAAATAATTGTTTTAAAAATTATTGATTAAATGTTGGTATTTTTATAGGTCATAAGTATTTAATTACAATTATGTGATTAATTTATTAATTTAAAATAAAATTTATATTCTTAAAATTTATCCATAAAATAATATTTATTTGTCTTATGATTTTAAGAAATTTATATTAGACCTTAATTAAATTTTCAAAGTCTCATAAAATTGGTTATAATTTTAAAATCTGTATTTTGCAAGTAAATGATGCTTTTTTTAAAAAATTAAATTTCTCGTATTTAGAAAATTATTTTCAAAAAAATGGAATTTATTTTTTAATTATAAAAATTAAAAAACGGTTAGGGTAAATTTTTGGTTTTTTTCAAAAATATTTGAATATTTGCTAAATAGTAAAATGTGATAATTTACGATAAAAGCTAAATACAAGAATTATAGAGTTATAGATGATATATTACTATTGTAAGCCTAAAATATAGAGCTATCCTTAATTTGTTTTACTATATTTGATGATAATTCTCAAATTACTCATAGTCTTGAGAAAAAATAATAAACTAATGAATAAAATAAAGAGAAAAACACCCATGCCACTATAAATACCACCCCCTACCCCTTCTCCTCACACCTCTCAAGCCTTGATAATTATACAAATTTTACTCAAATGTCATCCCAATGCCCTCCCACAAATCCAAGATCTTTTTCTATTAACAAAATACCAAAACCAATACCCTAAATATGTTCTCAAGAACAAGGAATCAAGAGGTCAAACCCTCTTCCTTTTCTTTTAATTTTTTTCAAGCTCCTTTATTTAATTTTTCTCTCCTCAAATCCCCTAATACAAATGGTGTGATGACTCCAGTAACTCACATATACTTTATTTTTATTATTCTAATGAAATAATAAATTTTTAAACCCCACACCACTCCATTTTATTCTAGTAATGAAAAATTTGTTCATAAGGTATTAATTTATCACTATCAAGGATTAATATTTTTCATTTTCCATTAATGCCTTAAAGGGTGGTCATAAAACCATTACTATGGTTAAAAGAATTATAATATTTTTATTACATAATATATAAAGTTCTTGAATCATCATATACTCATGATGTTAAATAATAAAACAAAACATGTTCATTGTGAGTGAAAACCACCCAAACTGATCCCAATGATTATCACTATCATATTATCGAATGATTAATCCCCACCGAAAATAAACAAATTAATTATATAATCATTTTAACTTATGTATGTTCATGAAGAAATTTTAACTTCAATTTTTTATTTCTATTTCCATTTTACATGAACACCCACAATCTTATATAAGTGAACCGATCATGAAAACTAAGAAAACAAGCACTCCTGAACAATGAAACTGAACACTAGAACTCATAAAAATGGCCATAAATGAACTTAATAAAATTATAATAAATCGATTAAATGTATAAAAAGAATTTAATTATTAATTAAATAATCTAATTTTATAATTCCAGACATTAAGATCAACTGCAGAACCGTTTCAGACATATGGTAATGGATTCTACCTGAACCTCCATTTTTTCATTTGGGTAACACTTTCTCCCCATTTAACCTAATAAAAATCTTCTTTATTTTTATATAATTTTTAAAAATTCAGATTATATTTTCCAAAAACATGTATCCAGATCATTTCATCCTTCTTTTTTTGGTGGTATACATGTTTTAAGAATGTTTTCTTTTCAATTCTTCCTGAAAAGCTATCCCAATTAAAGGGAAATTCCCAAATTATTATCCATTTAAAAGTTCATTCCTTAATCATTATAATTCCAGTATTATTTTTATAAAATAATACTTTTTATTATAAATGAATTATTGGTTCATTTTTGGTTTTATATTAAATATTATTTTCTTTTCCGCTTTAAATGATCTTTAATATTTTTAATAAAATGCACTAAAATGTTTTAGTTCTAAAGTTTCTTAAACATTATTTTCATAGTAGTTTGACATCACTTATCATGATCTATTTCTATATTACATTATGAATATCTATTTATAATTTAAATCTATCCTTTCATGGACACCATTATGATATTCACTTTTTATATGCCTTTTGACATGATTATGGTACCTAATTCTTTCCATGGGTAACCTTTTGTTTATGTTTGATTGATTATGTATAATAATTTAAATGGAAAAAATATTCCTGAACATGATATGATGGGTTCCCCTAGATATAGGTCCAATTAATTAGGTAATTTTTAATCTCATGAGATGTCAAGTGCAACGAACTTAGTGGTTACCCTTGACTCATCTTCCATGTTCAATGATCTTGGTGGTTAGCCTTGACTCATCCTCCTCTATGTGTAATGAGCTCAAACTCATGATAAAGTCATGTTTTTTTGCTTCCAAATTACTATTATTCCATTATTATATGATCTCATGTTATATATGTTATTATTCCAAATGTTTAATCATGTTACATACGTTTTTATATCATTATGTTATTCCTTCTGGCCCATGTGATAATCTTTATTTTAATGTTCATTCCCTTACTAGGATTTTTAGCTCATCCATTTGTTCATGTTATCCTAAGGTTATCCTATGAATATGTAAGGGATCAAAGTAAGTTAAGAGATCATAATAGATTATAAATAAATAAATGTTTTATTTAGTCTCATGTTTTCAGTTTTATATATCTAGTATTCGAAAGACACAAGACTTTACGATCCTTGGGTTGTAATTTGTCAATTAATTATATTTAAAATCATGTAATAATATGCAGAAAATAATAGGGTATTTATTGTTGGTATCAGAGGTAGGACTCGTTATTTTTTATAATTAGGAATATAGCACTTTAGTAAGAATCCTAGGGATAGGACTAAGTCTAAGGAAACATCCCAAAATTTTGGTAAGTATAGAGAAAGCTGTTTATTAAGTAAATACATCCCTATATGGATACTACAAGTGGACATGGTTCTAGAGTATATTTCCCTTGAAGTAATAACTCTGATAAGGTGTTTTGGGCTAGAATTGTGGTAACCTGGTACACAATAATGGGCCTTACTTCACACCTAGTTTAACACTTATGGGGGATATGCTTTGGAAAATTCATAAACTCATTATGAACCACTGTTAAAAGAATAAAAAAATCCCCATAAGAAATATATATTTTCCAAAACATATCATGGATAAAATATTTTGAAACCTAGAGAATCACAAGTTAGGATATACTTTTCCTTTACAATTTTATCCTTTTATTTTCAATGTTTTTTTTATTATACTTATTAGTAAAGTATTCAAGCCCCATAATTGTAATTTATTTTTCTTAGATAATGGATTGGAATAAAAGAAATCCTTCCAAAAATAAATATGATATGAAATGTGATGATTTCCCTTATGATATTCCAAATATAATGGTAATGGGTTCTCAAAACTTCATGACAGTACCTGATAAACTCTCTCAAGTTATGAATAAAAACTTGAATTATGTGGAATGACCTCCTAATCCAAAGGGATATAAAGTTGGGGTTGAATACATTATGTATTAAATTCCTCCCATGATTAGTGTATCTTCTGATCCCCTTCATGTGGAACATTGTATTAAATCCATTAAAAAGGTATTCTCTGCCCTCCAGTTCTCATAATAAAAGACATTTGTGTTGGTAGTATATCATTTTGATGGGGAATGTGGTCAGTGGTGGATAATAATAAAAAACATGAAGTCCAAGGAGGAAATAGATTCTGTGGATTGGGAGGATTTCAAGAAAATTTTATTCAATAAATATTTTACATGAACCTCCATCTCATGATGGAAAGACAGTTCCTTTGACTTAAAGAGAAGTAAGATTAGAATATCTGGGCATATGAAACAAAATTTTCAATTCTTACAAGATACGTCATAGGATTTATCATGAACAATGAATTCAAGTTGGATAGATTCTTTGGAAGACTAAAGCTAAGTCTACAAAAAGAGCTGGTGATTCTAGACTTTGATAGTTATGAGGATATAGCATGTTGTTCCCTCTGGGTTGAATTGTAGATCATATAATCTAGGTGGTCTCATGAAACCGGTGAAAAAAATTGAAAATAGAGTCTAATATGGTTGGATAGGAAAATAAATCCCATGATGGAAAGAATACCAAATATCTCACCTGTCAAAAGTTTGGGAAGAAAAATCCTAGGAACTGTCTAAAAGAAACCAGGAAATGATCCAAATTTTGTAGAATGGGGAATCCGGGTAAGAACTATTGAAATTATATGAATAATTCTACTAATGTGGAAGAACAAATAAAGGTTCAAAACAACACTCAGCCTATAGTGCATTGTTTCAACTGTAAGGAACATGGGAATTTTACAAACCAGTTCCTTAAGCCCTGATTTTTTGAAGTCCATCAACAAAAACATCCAAGGAAACAAGGAAGAGAATATGTTATCACTACTAATGAGGTGGATCCAGACAATGATGTGGTCATAGATACACTATTTATTCATTGAATAATTATGAACATACTATTTTATTTTAGTTCTACATATTCTTTCAAATCCTACAAGTTTAGTAGAACTATTCACAAACCACCTCTAAATGTAGAGGTTGAGTTATACGTGAGAATATAAAATAGGGAAATTATTTTATCTAAAGTATATAACTCCTCATAGGTTAATTTTTGTGGACTAAACCTCCCATAAAATCTTATCTTACATCCTTTGTTAAAGTTTTATGCTATATTGGGCATGGATCAGATATCGTTATACAAAACCAACATCAACTTTCGGGAAAAGGAAAATACACTTCACATATTTGAGAATACTCCAATAATATACAAGTGTAAGGAGGAGGATGAATCTCTTTTAGAATCACTATCTCAAGTGTGGATATTACTTCCTTATGAAAAATCATATCACTCTCAAATATTTGAGACAAAGGAGATGATTACGATCGAAGATGTTTTTATTGTTATGTACTACACTAATGTGTTCCCTGGAGAATTGATTGGTCTTTCTCGTGATTGAGAAGTTGAGTTCTCAATTTAAATTACACTTAGATATCTGATTATATCAAAGAAACCTTATAGAATAGACACTATTGAGCTAGAAGAACTAAATAAGTAGTTAGAGTAGAATATGGAAAAGGGTTTTATACACTTGAGTACTTCACTGTGGGGTGCACCAGTCCTATTTCTCATGAATAAGGATTGATCAATGTGTTGCTGCATCAATTATGATGAACTTAATAAAACCATGATAAATAACAAATATCCCCTACCATGGATAGATGGCTTTTTCAATAAGCTATGTGGGGCCAGTTATTTATCTAAGGTGAACCATCGATCAGGATATCACCAATTAATGGTGAAGAAGGAAGATATTCCCAAGACTTCCTTTCTAATGAGGTATGAACATTATTAGTTCATAATGAAGCCCTTCGGAGTCACTAATGCTCCAAAAATATTCATGTACTTAATTAATCTAGTATTTATATATTACATCGCAAAATTTGTGGTAGTTGTTATTGATGATATTTCGATATACCCCAAGAGAAAAAAGGAACATGAGGTGCATTGGAATATTGTGATGAAGACATTGTGAAGGGAGAAACTATATGAAAAGTATATTAAATTTTATTTTTTGGATGAAGGAAGTATCTTTTTGGGTCATGTTGTCACTAGTAAAGAGATATATTTGGACCCTTCTAAGATAAAGGCAATCGAATAGTGGCCCAGGACAACATCTGTAATAGAGATACGCAAATTTCTTCATCTAGCTGGGTATTACTAATGATTTTTTAAGAACTTATCATGATTTTCAAACACAATAACCAATATGAAACAAAAGGGAGTGAAGTTTTTCTAAACTCAATAATGTGAGTAAAGATTTAAGGAGCTGAAAAAGAGGCTTAACACTACTCCAGTACATGTACTCCTAAAAAATGGATAATTATTTGTGGAATACAGTGATGATTCAAAAAAGGTCTTTGGTTGTTTACAGAAAAAAAAATGAAAAATTTATAGTCTACTTCTCAAGGAATTTAAAAATTAAATAGAAAAACTATTCTATACGTGATCTGGAGTTGGCGGTTGTGATCTTGACATTGAAAATATGGAGGCATTGTCTCTATGGTAAGAAGTGAGAGATATATAATGATCACAAGATTCTCTAAAATATATTCACTAAAGAGGATATTAATATGCACAAATGAGGATGGTTTCATTTCATTAAATATTAAAACTTCTAAATCCACTACCATCATGGTAAAGTAAACAATGTGGCGGATGATCTATGTATATAAAATCCATCATCATTATTAATGATGAGAATTAAGAAGGATCCAATCTTCTTATATTTTTATTTTAAGGATGTGGGAATTGTTAAGAAAGGAACATCTTCAATCCTTTTTCAAATAATTTTTCAACCGTCCCTTATGAAGAAAATAAATGACGCTCAAAGGAATGATGTGGAAATACAAAATCAGGTGGAAGTTATGAGAAAGGGTAGATCTTTAAAGTTTAAAATTGATGAGGTAGAAATTGTAAGATTTGGGTCATGACTAATTGTACCATCTGATAATGAGATAAAGAAGGATCTTCTGAATGACGCACATAGTTCTTCCTTCTCTATTCATTCAGTGAGCACAAAGATATATCGAGATCTCTAAGAGAAATATTGGTGGGACAACATGAAGAAGAAGATCGCTGAGTAAACATAAAATTTATTGGTATGTAAGTAAGTGAAGTATGAAAGGAAAACATCTAAGGGTGTGATATAACCATTGCCCATACCAACATGGAAATGGGAAAAAATAACCATGGACTTTGTCACTAGGCTTAAAAAGACATCTAGAGGAAACACTTCTATATGTGTTATTGTGGATCGTCATACAAATACAACTTAGATTATTTCCATTTGAGATTTTTTCTCACTGGATCAAATTTCATGGATATATATCAAATAATTGGTAAGGCTGCATGGAGTAAAACTATCAATTGTATCTGGTCAGGATCTGAGATTCACCTCAATGTTCTGAAAAAATCTCTAGCACGACCTAAGTAATGATTTGAACTTCAGTATATCCTATCATCCTCAAAATGATGTCCAATATAATCAAATTTTTTAGACAAAGGAAGACATGTTGAGAGAACGTTCTAGGGACTTAAAAGGAGGATGGGGACTAACATCTGCCTCTAGTCGAGTTCTCTTACAAAAATAGTTTCAACTCCAACATCTAAATGGCTCCATATGAACCCCTCTATCGAAAATGATGTAGAACACCAACATGTTGGGATGAGGTAGGTGAACAAAAGATTCTAGAACCTGAAATGGTTAAAAAATGGTGGAAAAGGTAAAAAATATTCAGCATCACGTCAAGGCATCCCAAAGTTGACAGAAGAGTTATGCATACAATCCTTAACAGGGCCTTAAGTTTGAGGTTGAGACGTGGTATTCCTCTGCATATTTCCATGGAAGGGAATCATTAGATTTTGGGTGAAATGAAAGCTAAGCCCTAGGTTACTTTGCCCCTTTGAGATCCTAGATCAGGTCAGAGTTGAGGCCTATTGACTAGAACTTCCACCAACTATGTTTTAAGTACATGATGTGTTCCATTTATCCCTCTTGAGGAAGTACATACCGGATCCCTCATATGTACTGAATTCATAGGAGGTATAGTTGGAGGATTATCTCTCTTATAAGGAGAATCTAGTGAAGATCTTGGATCATAGAGATAAATTTCAACACAATAACACCACTCACCTGGTCAAATTAATTTGGCAGAACCATAAGTACAAAGAGGCTACATTGGAACCAGAGCAAGTGATGATAGATAATTACCCACACCTGTTTTCACCTTAGTGTGTAAAACAAAATTTTATGGGTTAAGTTTCATAATGGGGGAAGAATGTAATGACCTAAAGTTTTATCAATGGAAGTTCCGTTTTTATAATTAAGTCACATAGTATAAATCACTCTAAATCACATAAAGAACATAATATAAACTTTATAAATGAAGAATGAATGAAATGATAAGTATTTCAAGAAGTTAAGGAACCTATAATGATGAAATAGTAACTTGACCTTTGGATTGTAAAGTCAACCTTATGAATAGTAAACAGGATAATGGAATAGTAACCTCACTAATGAAAGTATAAATAAAATTTAAATATATTATAAATGGTAATATGATATAATTATATCATAGTATAAGTAAATAAGTGTTAGAAATATTATTATTTAAGTGTTAGTATTTTTATAGGTTGTAAATATTTAATTACAATTTTGTGATTAATTTAATAATTTAAAAAAAATATTTTCATAAAAAAATTTCATAAATTAATATTTATTTATCTTATGATTTTAATACAATTTTCTGAGACCTTAATTAATTTTTCAAAATATTATAAAATCAGTTATAATTTTAAAATCTGTATTTTTTAAGTAATGATTTTATTTAAAAATTATTTTTATCATATTTATAAATTATTTTCATAAAATGGAGTTAATTTTTGAAATATAAACATCAAAAAAAATGGTTTGGGTGAATTTTTGGGATTTTTCTAAAATGGCTGAATTTTGGGTGAATAGTAAAATACGATTATTTACTATAAAAGTTAAATACCTAAATTATGGAATCATGGATGATGTAAGAATAATGTAAGCCCAAAATATCAAACTATAATTTATTATTTTATTATATTTTATTTTAATTCTCAAATAATTCATATCCTTGAGGAAAAATGATAAACTACTAAATAAAATAATGAGAAAACACCCTCGCCTCCACTATAAATACCAACCTTCACCGCCTCTACTCCTCACACCTCTCAAGCCTTGATCCTTGTCTAAATTCTTCTCAAATATCCTCCCAATCCCCTCCCCCATGTCCAAGAACTTTTTTCCTCAAAAAATACCAAAATTAATCCCTTAAGGAGGTTCTGAAGAAGAAGGAATCAAGAGGTAAAACCCTCTTCCTTTTCTTTTTATTTCTTTTCAAGTTCCTTTATTTTCTTTTTATCTCCTCACATACCCTCATCCAAATGGTATGATAACTCCAGTACATCAAATATACTAGAATTTTATTCTTCTAATGGAATAATAAATATTTAAACCACTCTCCAATCTCTTTTATTATATTAATGAAAATGCCATTAACGAGGTATTAATTTATTGCCTTCAAGGACAACAAATTTTTATTTTCCACTAACGCCTTCAATTTTGGTCATAAAACCATTTATATAGTAAAAATAAATTATAATATATTTATTATAGACTATGTAAAGTCATATAATCATTATATATGCATGGTGATAAATAATAAAACAAAACAAGTTCGTTTTCAGTTAAAACTGCCCAAAATAATCCAAACGATTATCACTAACATCTTATCTAATGATTAATCCTCACCCACAAAAACCAAATAAATAATATGATAAATTAAAATCATTTATTTTAATAAATAACTTAAAATGTCCATTCTGGATTTCTATTTCTATTTTACATGAATATCCATACACTTATATAAGTGAACCGATCATAAAAACTAAGAAAACAAGAACTCTCGAACAATGAAATTGAGCACTATAACTCATCAAAAATGTCATAAATGAACTTTATAAAATTATAATAAATAAATAAAATGTAGAAACAGTTCTGTAATTATTAATTAATGAATATAATTTGATTATTCATGACGTTAAGATCAAGTGTAGTATCGTTTCAGACATAAGGTAATGGATTCTACCTGAACCATCATTTTTCCTACAGGTTACGCTTTCTACATGTTTAAACTATTATAAATCATATTTATTTTTATATAATTATTATAAATTCTATTTATATGTCCCAAACTCATGTATAAAGACCATTTTATCCTTCTTTTTTGGGGGATATACAAGTTTTAACAAAGTTTGTTTCTCAATTATTCCTGAAAAACAATCTCGGTTATAGGGAACTTCCTGAATTCTTACCCATTTTAAAGTGCACTAAATAATAAGTTTTAAGCCACCGTTATTTTTATAAAACCACTATTTTATTATAAAAACTTATTATTTCATTTCTGGTTTTATATTAAAGATTATTCGATTTTCCTCTTTAAATTCTCTTTAATATTTTTAACAAACCGCACTGAAATGTTTTATTTCTAAATCTTCTTAAAAACGATTTTACCTTCAGTTTGACACCACTTATCATGATAAAAACCAACATTAACTTATTAATGTTCATTTATTATTTAAATCCATCCTTTCATGGACTCTATTATGATATTCCCTTTTTATATTCCTTTTAAAATAATTATGCTTCCTAATTATTTACATAGGTAACCTTTATATTTATGTTTTATTTATTATATATGATTATTTATTGGGAACAAAATATTCATGAACATGTTATGATGGTTACACCTAGATAGTTCTCCAATTAATTTGGTAATGTTTAGTCTCATGATATTTCATGTTCAACGGTCTATGTGGTTATCCTTGACTCATGCTCCATGTGGAACGGTCTTGGTGGTTATCCTTGAATCATACTCCTCCTTGCATAATGATTTTTGACTCATGCTAAATTCATGTTTTATGTTGCTTCTGCATTACTATGATTTCATTATTATATGATCCTGCATTTTATATTTTATGATTCCATATGTTTAAGAATATTCCATTCCATTTTATTTCATTATGTTATGCCTTCTAACCCATGTGTAAATCTTTATTTTAATGTTTATTCTCTTTATGAGATTTTTAGGTCACGACTTTATTCATGTTATCCCGAGGTTATCCTATGAAGGTGTAAGGTATCAATGGAATATATGAAATCATAATGGATGATAAATAAATAAAAGTTTTATTTATTCCCATTCATTTAGTTTTATGTACTGAGTCTTCAAAAGACACTGGACTTTACGATCCATGGTTAGTAATTTCTTAGTTAATTATATTTAAAATCATGAAATAATATGTTCAAAATGCTAGGGTCACTATATGGAAAGTTAAAAATGAATAGGGAAAAAATCTAAATTCAATTTTCAATGAATCTGGTAGTTTTCATGGTTTGGACACATAGTTTTCCAAATGATGTACCAACCATGGGCAGGGACCTGCCTAACCAAACACCACCATGCATGGTTTCTTTTGAGAACCAGACATTTTGAAAAATCATGTTTGATCCATTATAGAAGGAGCCGAAATATTATAGAGTGAATTAACATTATTTTTTCATGGTTCACCTAACCATTAACAATTCATGTTCTATAGACTAGAGTCACCAAAAGTTCGACATAGTTTCTCCCAGGATCTATACGTTTTAACCTAAATTGTGCCCCACTCGTACTAAAAAACCTTGTAGAGTACAAAATGAAATAACAAAAACTTGAGGATGATTATCTATATGGTTTCCTCTAGTTTATGTGTAAAAACCATTCATAGTAACGAAAAATCAAAATTTCCAATATTCAACCTGAAACTCCATGGTCATTTAAAACGACCCCCGAACTCATAAAACCAGATAAAATAAAGTCTTAAATTACATGGAGGGGTTCAAAAATAGGACTAAATAAATAATGAAAATATATTTTTTACACACACACACACAAAAATAATCATATATATATATTTAATTCATTGGTTACAAATTAATTAGAAAATAAAACAAAAACATTTTTAGTTAAAATGGTTTGTTTTTCTAAAAAACATTTTATGTGTGCAGTGTGATTTTATCATAATAAATAAAATTAATATATTGTTTTAAATTTTTTTAATGAAATTTTTGTATAATATATTCAACCAAATACTTTATCCTTCATTTAATGGTTTTTACTATACATGGAATAAGAATAAATATTGTATTATTATTAAAAATTAATTTTTCTAAAAAAGGTTTCTATTGAGTTTAGGGCACTTATTTTAAAATAAATTTTCACCGATTATAGAAATTGAATATTTTAAAATATATTCCTTATTTATAATTTTGATAATTAATATTATGTAATAAGGTCAATTTAATTTTTTCAATTATAAATAGAGACGGGGTAGAAATTCAATACTATGGTAAATGTTAAAAGGGGTCAACAAGGGGTTAAAAAATAAGAAAGGGTAAAAATTTCCTAAAAACTTGTCTAAATCCTTTTATTAAGTTATTTAGACCTTATATAATCCTATATTAAAACATGGGAAACATTGGATCCACTTTCCCAATAGAGTGACTTTATTATATTTTAATTTTCTTGACAATTAAAAGTGTACAACTAATCTTCTCTCTTGTCCACACCACTTGAGCAATTTATCTTGACCAAAAACTTATAAAATATATTATATGAATCAATTTACACATCCTAGATGTGTTTATATTCTTAAAATACCAACCCAAGGGTCTTTATGAATATATTCAAAGGAGGTTTCTCAAAGAAGAGGTTTATGATATTACTGTTGTTTTACTAGTTCCATTATTCTTATACCACATTTAAATATTCAATAATTATTTCAAATGATTATATTAGTGTATTTAATATAATTAAATTTTTAATATTAATATTAAAATGAAGTTATATCTTATTTACATTTTATGGAAAATAAAAAATCAACACTCATGTGTACGTATGAATTACCATCTCAATGAAGCAATGTATTTCATTTTCCATCACTAAAATTAATGGTTGTATATTATAATAGATTTAATATTAAGATATGATATTTATGAAATAAATATAATTTTATAATTATAATATATTATGTACCTTCTTACCTTCTCGTCCATTGGAAAAACATAATGTTACTCATGCGTACGTGTGGAATACTATCTCCATGAAGTGATGTGATTCGTTTTTCATTTCAGATTTACATTGATAGAAATAAAGATATATTTATTGAATATATAAGATATTTATGATATAATAATGATTTTATAAAGGTGTTATATTACTTACCATTATTTCATTCCATCCATATAAAAGTGTAAATATCACATGTGTGTACATACAGACTATCGTCACTACGAAGCGATGTAATTAATTTTCAAAAAAATATTTATAAAGGGTTAAAAGAGTATATAGAATGAATAAATATGATATTTATGAAATTATTTAAATTTTTTAGATGGTGAAACCATGACCATAGTTTAAGGACCAAAACCTTTAAACCGAAACATGCATGGAAAACAGACAAGTTTTCACATAAATAATGATCTTAATGAGGGATTGATAATAAATGGATAATTGGAATTTATATGGGAATGATATATAGTAATATATATATAAATATCATTCTAGTCACAAACTCGCCCATATACCTAGGTAACCTGATAATTGATCCAACTCTGACATGGCCCAAAGGTTATTTCTGATCCCCACGAGTTGGCGACTAGCAGCTGGTATCATACAAGATCAAGAGGGGATGAATTTTCAATAAAAACAGTAGAATATAACAAGATAAAAGTTAGTATCATAAGCACAATAGATAAATAAATTACCATAAAAAAATAGAGATAATAAAACCCAAAGTAGTACATTATCAATGTACATAGTATCTGACAAGAGTATAACTCATACATCCCATGAAACATGTGGATAACATCTTCATCAACCACCTCTAATCACTCTAAGACCAAATAATCAAGAACATACACCACCTCCATGTGGTGTTTCCCTTTTCTCAGACCTAGAATAATAAAGCCTACAAACACTCTAAGATAAAGGTAGGGTTGGAGCTATAAATTCTAATAGGGTCTCACCAGATTTCCATTATAGATTCCATAATAATAAACTGAATCATGCTTTCAATTTACATAAACTAGGTCATGGAATGATAGATAATTTTCATTTTAAAAAAACATGATTTCATTTCAGAATATGGAAAACATTTCAAACATGGATTAAATGAACATATTATATAAAATAATTTATATAAATTATTTGGCCTCAGTAAAATAGTTCAATAATCAATGGAAAATATAATCCAAAAATAACAAAAAGAACCACAGTCATCTATCTTGAAGTACATTATTTTATGGATATATGATCCTCACACTTCTCAAATCAATTATCATGGCTAGGAATTTGTCCACACATCCCTCAAGTTTAGGCTCAATTGGGATCATCAATATCTTATTAGTTATAATCATTCCAAACTAGGTTTTTTTAGAGTTATCATCATCAATACATTGATGTAGGTTCAAGATCATAGTGTTATTATTCCAAATAACCCACTAACTACCTGGTCTCACATGTTCTCAATCAATAAATAAACAATGGTCAAAACATACCATTTTAAAATCAATCATCATTTACAATTTAATTTCCTAATTTTTAATTTTAATAATCCCATTAAATTTTAAATCAAAAATATGGTTTTTCATTATCTCATGCATCTTCAATATAAAAAAAATAATTGGTTTTTATCATTTTAATTTAATATAATTTCTAAAAAAAATCTCAAATCATTTCATCAATTCCATTACTTTCAAATTCATATCATAATTCCAATTTCATTGAAATTGGTTGTTTTTCTCAAACTCTATCCCATTTCAAATCCAATACCAAATCATATAAAATCATGGTTTTATAAATCAATTGAAATATATTTCAAGAAACTAATGAAAATCAAGGTTTCAATTACATGGAAAATATCAAATGGAACCACCTTCTTTTAATCACGAAAATTAAACAATCAATACCCATGATGGGAAAGACAATGTTGATATAAGGAAAAGAATATCTAGAAATCAAGAGTAGAATCAAGATCCAATCAAAATGCCCTATTTTTTGGGGTGAATACTTTCGATTTGGTGGGTGCACGCTTTGAGTAACAATATGAAAAATGTAAAAATTTCCACTTCATGAGGACACAAGGTTTGGGGCTTCTAGACACTTGGTTTGGACAAACCATGATCACCCTCTAGACCACCCTTCAAGGGAACACAATTAGCAAGAACAAACTATTCAATTTTTCCTAACTATGTGCCAACTATTCAATGTCCCAAAGGCCTCTAAAATTTCCAAATTTCACCCAAAATAATTTGAAATAAGCCCTAATCAAAGCCCAAAAAACTATGGTCAAGGAATACCTAAAACTAGAAATGGGATTTTACAACCTCCCCACCATAAAAACTTTACATCCTCATAAATACAATCAAGAAGTTTCTATATCAAATAGATGAGGCCCCTTCTCTCTTATCAGTGCCTCACACTCCCAAGTCTCATGAGAATTAGAAACATATTTCCATATCATGTGGTCCAAAGGTATCCTCCTCCCATAAAAAAACATTTTTATTAGAATAAATAATCCTGATTGGATACTCAATCACAGATAAATCGGGCTCAACATCAAGATCATCCTAGTTCAAGACATGAGATGGGTCAAAAAATACTTCTGAAGCTACAATACATGGAACACATTTTGTATCTATGTAAATTGTAGTGGAAGTGATAAATGGTTTTCCACTTTCCCCACATTCTCAACAACCTCAAATGGCACCACAAAACAAGGATAAAGGTTCCCTTGCCTCCCAAGATATCACCGACCCAAAATGAGGTGAAACCCTTAAGAAAACTCAAACACTAAAAAACAACTTCAATAGTCTATGTCAAAAACCCTCACAGAAATTTTAACAACTCTATGACATTAATATTCTCTGACGAATCAAATTAATATTTTTCATTATCTCATAGACCAGAATCATCACAACCAAGGATCTTTACCAATCTTCGACCAACACACTGAATATTTACACAGCATGTTGTATATATCCTCAAAAGTATCCATTATGATCATATAATGGTAACTATTATTATAATAAATATCAACCATTCCCAAATATTAATCCCAAGATATAAAAAAATCTAGTACCTATAGACATAGTATGTCCTCAATAATTTTTATAGCTCTATCTGTTTGACCATCCCTCAATAGAAGGTATAACATACTCAACCAAACAAGAGATCCCACTACCTCCTGATGGACTTGAATAAAATTAGAGGAAAAATGGGGATCTATATTAGAGACTATAGCATATGGAAATCCATGAAAATAGAAAATCTCTTTTACAGAGATATTTCACTACTCCTCATATTTGGTTGTATCATGAATGAGTATAAAGTGAGATGATTTCATCATCCTATCGGTGACAAATCAAAATAAATTATTCTTCTATGGCATACCCTAAAAACCAACCAAAAATTCAATAGAAATATCATCCCACTTCCAATACAACATAGTAAGTGGTTGAAGTAAACCTAAAGACCTCTGGTTTTAAGCCTTCAGCTGTTGAAAATTATATTAGTAAGAAACGCAATCACAAATGTTTGGTCTCATACCTGGCCACCATAAACTTCACCACATATCATAAAACATATTTTTTCTAGATTTCACAACCCAATGAGAAATATGGAAATACTATAGTACATCTCTTCTCATGGATAACCACACAAAAAAAATCCAAAAACATAGAATATCCTCTATGGAGAACAACCACTCAACAACGGTATCCCTATCATAAAGAGATCCCTACTACTATGGAATTTTCCATCAAGTTTTTAATCTTGAAGAATTTCCTCGAGAATAGTGGAGACCAACTAAATACTCTAAAATAAAACCTTGGACTCTTCTTCCTAGATTCATAAATGAAGATGTGAAAAAAGACACATCATGTTTTACTATTATAATGATTCGTTCACATCTTAGGTCTAATTTTCCTTAATCAAATAATTGGAAATGAAATTTCTCTTCTCTCAAGTATAGTCAATGTAGAAATCAAAATACTATAAGAACTCCACCCAGTGCATCTAAAAAAGATTCAAATATTTTAGGCATAAGATATAACTCATTCTCTTGTGGTCAGAATACACTATAAACATTTCTTCAAAAAGGAAATGCCTCTAACTCTTAAGCGCAAGCATAACAACTATGAGTTTAAGGTCATGGGTCAGAAAATTATTCCCATGTGGCCTAAGTTTTCAAGAAATATAGAATAAAAAGCAATTACCCTACATAAGAACACAGCCCAAACCTAAACATAATACATAATAGAATACCACATAAGCCTACCTAGCCTCTAAAAGATTCAACACTTGAACAGAAGTAAAAATACACTTCAACTCAACAAAATAACTCTGAAATTTATCATCCCAAAAAAATTCCACCCTCTTCCAAGTGATAGAGGTCATTGTAGAATACAAATTTGAGATATTATTTACAAAATGGTGATAACACCCTACTAAACCCAAGAATATATGAGTCTTGAAAACATTAAACAATTATTCCCATGTCATAATATATTTTTCATTCTCAAGGTCAAATGAGATTCCATGTTCTGAGATCACATGTCCCAAGAACAAAACCAACCAAATACAGAAATAAAATTTCAATGGTTTTTATTAAAGTCGGTTATTTATAAACATTTTCAAAAACTACTCTCATATGGAACACATGACCCTCCTCACATTTAGAGTAAATTAAGATTTCATCCACAAGGATAAAACCTAATCTATCATGATACTCATAGAATATCTTTTTCATTAAATACATAATTATTGTAGGAGCATTGGTCAGACCAAATATAATGAAAATATATTAATAATGCCCATACCTACTCTATAAGGTTGTTTTATAAATGTCATATTATTTTACTCTCAACTGGAGATAACCAGATCTAATATCACTCTTTAAGAACCATTTTTACCTTTCAAATGGACTAAAAAATTAATAATTTATGGAAATTCTTATTCTTTATAGTAACTTGATTTATTTTCCATTAATCAACACAATGGTGAATTGTTTCATCATATTTATTTGAAAAGAGAAAATGATTCACCCAAGGTGACACACTCAAGGTTATAAATCATTTCTCAATAAAATCATCTAACTAAGTCTTAAACTCTTTCATTTAATTTAGTTCCATGTGGTAATAAGGAATTGATATAGGATGGGTAATAGGAACAAAATAAATAATAAAATATACCTCTATTACCAATGAAATACAAGAGAAATTAGAAGAAAACATGTTGATAAAATCAATAAAAACTAGAGGGAAATTATCACTCAATAATTCTTGATCCAAATCAAAAGAAAAAATTGATATTAATTTTCCCAACTTTGGAAAATAATTTCTATCTCTACTCAACCTGGGGTCCCATAATCCCTAAAAACAAAGTACACTGCATTGGCCGTAGTAATGGAGACTCGTTAAAGATAATAGTCAATTTGGGACATATTATTAGTGAGCCAGTCCATCCCAAAAATTTCATCAAGATGTTTCATGTTGGAAAAATGAAAATCTAAGATAATTTCAATCTCTAATAAAGAGAAAAAAAAAAGTTGGACAACAGATACCCTACCCTCTCTTGGCTTCGAGGGGCGTAGTAATATCAATCACATAAGACCAAATCTCTATGGGAAGCATTCGAAAATAAAATAAAAATTAGATAAGAATGACTGAGATACACCGATATCAAATAAATAAGTCAGTAGAGATGAAGCTATAGTGATAGTACCTCTCACGGTCATTGGATCCCTGTCAGCTTCCTCTGTAGACTCTTCCACTGTGTAAAGAATCTTCATTATAGATTCATGTGGCCAGAAACCCTTATATTGTGAAGAATATTATTTCACTGTATTAATTTTAGGTACTGATGAGCCTATGACACTATATGGGGTAGAAAAGATATAACATAATTTCTACAAGAGACCTGAGTATCCACAAGAGCTACAGATCTTGGGTGCCTCGGTTCAAACCTATTTCAGTGTGTAGGCTTGCAACATTGGAAGAAATTAAAAGGGATTCTTCTAGGCACTGTAAGAGGTCTAAAAGAAACCTACCACCAAGATCCATCATGAGAGTCATTATGATTCCTCTTTCCCTTAAAGGAACTCATATAAATACCACAAGGAGAAAAAGGAATCTCCATCAACCCTAAAATATCATCCAAATCAAGTTCAATCATCAACGCGTTATCCACTACATCAGTAAAAGAAGAGAGATTTATTAAAAAGACTTGTGAATCAATATCAGGCCACATACCCATCACAAAGCATCGAGTATTCATATTTTCATTTAATAAAATCGCAGGTTTAAACAAAAAAATATTGGGAAAGAAATTCACAAACTCTGTCATGATCCTGTCTACCAGATGGAGGGTAAAAAACACTATATCCTTAAATATCACCATAGATTCTTGATAGAACTAAACAATGAAAAGATCTTGAATTTATTTCCAATCTATACCCTCATGCTTCTTTTTTGTTACCATATAATCCCACCATTTCCTTCTAGGTCACTGTAGCTTAAAGGTGATACATTTCACCTTAATCGCATCATGAATTCCAAGAAATAAAAAAGAATCAATATATTTATCAACCAATCCTGAGACTCTTGAGAATCAGTAGAGCCATTGAATGCTAATGGATTCTGTAGAAGGAAAACTTAACTATGATTCTGAAATTAAACCTACTAAGGTTCCATGTCAAGATCCTAAATAGTAATGGTTGTAGGTTTCTGTACCAGAGCTTGGAAAGCATGCACAATAGTGTCAAAAATATTTTAGTCCACTAGATGATCCGCTCACTATGGTCCACCAATAAATTCCTTATATATCCTATTCAAAATACTTCTTAGAGGCGTGATTCTATAAAACATAAATTTAAAATATTGAAGACATCAGAGGATTACTCATATCGAAAACTCAAATAAGTGAAAAGGGAATATCATTCTAATCAAATAAGATATCAAGATTTTTATTTCATTATACCCAAATAAAAAGAAGGGAAAGTGCTGGAATTCAATAAAATTATTCCTTAAGACACCTTTACACAGACACATATGGTGACTTCATTATGATGAGAGCCGGTCAGGTACTCACTTGTAACTACCTCTTAAGTCCCAAAAATCCTACCTCTTGTATACGAGGACAACTAAAACTTCATACTAACATCAAGTAAATATGCTTAACCTATCTCTAATACCACTTTGTCACAAACCATCTTGAATACCCTGGTACCCTGATAACAAATCCGACTTTGACAGGGACTGAGGGGTGTTCCCAATCGACATGGGTTTGCATCTACCACCTAGAATCATACAATATCAAGAGATAATAAATCATCCAAAAAAATAGCATAAGATAACAAGATACAAGTCAATATTCTCAACACCCCACATAAAGAAAGTAACAAGAACCAAATATTAATAACAAAACCCAAAGCATTATATCATCAAAGTACTCATCATCTAACAAGATGATAACTCATATATCTCATGCAACAAGTGGATAGCATCTCCACCACTCACTTTTGATCACTACAATACCAAAGGATCAAGAAAATCCACCACATCCAAGTGGCTCTTTCCCTTTGCTCAGACCTAGCATAAGAAAGTCTGTAAACACTAGAAGGAAATGGTGGGGTGTGAGCTATAATTTTTAGTTGGGTATTACCAAGTGTTCCATTATAGATTCCATAATAATAAACCAAATAATTCTTTAAATTTAAATAAAACAGTTCATGGTATAGAGGATCATTTACATTTAAAAAACATTATTTAATTTTATAAGATTGAAAACATTTCAAATATGTCTTAAATAAAAATTTTATATAAAATTATTTATACAAATAATTTTCCATGAGTATAAGAGTTCCATAATCAATGGAATATATAATCAAAACATAACAAAAACACTTGTTAATCTACACTAAATTTTGTTAGTTTCTGTCTATAGGATCCTCAAACTTCTCAAATTAGTGATCATGGATAAACATTTGTGCGCACTTCTCTTAGGATTAGGCTAAATAGGACTCATAAATATCACATTGGGGATAATCATGTAGATCTAGGTTTTTGTAATAGTTTTTATCATCAATACATTTCTAGGGGACCAAGATCATAATGTGATTATCCCAAATAACCCACTAACTATCTAGGATCGCATGTACTCAAAATTGCAATTCCATTGGAATTGGGGGTGTTTCTCAAAATCCATGTGATTTCAAATACAATTCCAAATCATATAAAATCAGTGTTTTATAAATAAATTTAAATCTATTTTTAAAAAAATCAATCAAATCAAGGATTTAATTACATATAAAATACCAAATGGAACCACCTACATTTAATCATGGACATAAAATGATAACAACCCACAATGGGAATGCCAACATTGATTGATGGTGAAGGAGGTCTAGATATAAATCCTTGAATCAAGATCCAATAAAAAATAGTTTACAAGCATCCAATATGTGATGGTCTGTAAAAATATAAGGAGGAAGGAAGGAGAGATCAGAAGAAATATTAGATAGGAAATCCACTTACTGGAAGAGTGTTTGGAGGATCCAAAATCACCTCTAGTGAGCCTCCAAGGAAGAATAATTCATGTCAGGGTCAAGTGTGGTGATTAGGTGCTTAAAAAAGGGATTTTTGGAATTTAAAAATAAAAAATTATAACCTTTTATTCTGGAACACATGTTTTCCCAGGGATTTCCACATGGATAGACAAATTGTACTCCCGAACTGTGTGCCCCCAAAAATTTGGGGTGCACTGTTTCTAGCTGTTGGGCATATGGTTTGATTAATCATACGCCAACCTTTGAAATTCCCCCTTAATGAAGCAACACAGTTTGGATATTATGACTGCATGGTTTATTAAAAACATTAATGCCTTCTAGATAACTATCTAAGGTCCCACGGTTCTCTATTTCAAACTGTATATTTTTCCGTAACCATGCACTAACTGTTCACAATCCCAAAGGCCTCCAAAATTTTCCAAATTTCATCCAAAACAACAAAAAATAATCCCTAGACAAATCATGATAAAAACTAGAGTTACGAATTACCTGAAACTAGTAATGGTATTTTACAATTCTATTTTAGATTTATAATAAATATATATTAATTATATAATAGGTATGAATGCATTAAAATTCGGATGAGACTTGAGGTAAGAAATTTATGTTACAATATCATTTATTTTTGGGATTTTTGATGTGAAATATTCATTTAGAGAAATTATATGATCCTTATCATTTAAACTAAATATATTTTATTATACTATATCTATTTCTAAGGTTTTAATGTTTTTCTTTCATATCCTCTCTTTGATACATAAAATGATTTATAATTTTTTTAATAAAAGTCAACATTATTTCATCTTTGGTAGGGAATCATTTTTGGTAATTTCTTTAATATGTTTTCCAGAACGTTTTTAATATTCTAAAATGATTTATTAAAACTATTTTTAACTATAATTGACTTTATATAAAAAATTAAAAAGAATATTCTTTTCATTTTCTCAATGTTGTACTTTTTAACAAAGCTATGAAAAAAAATATTTCTTTTTAACATATACTGCAATAATAACTTTTCCCACTATCATGAAAACATTTTTATTTAACGATTCTATTATATGTTTTCAAGATTATTTTAAAAGAAAATTTTTTCCCTAATATTTTGTAAATTTTTAGATTTTAAATAAGTGATTTCAAAATGAAAAACATATTTTCCTCAAGAAATGTTCTAGTTATCTTTTAATGGAATCTTCATCTATGACCACAACAATTGATGTTACTTATGAACCACTGATCGAATGATATAATGATACTATTTATACTCTTTTTATGGATGGTAATTGATTATGATGATCATATCTTAACAAAATAGATTTTCTTTTCCAATGGTCAAGATATAATGAAATTACAAATGTTTTCATTATATTATGGAATACATATGAATGGGTTATGATTATGTGATGGGTGTGTATATTATATCCATCCAATTAATTAAGTAATTTGATATAATTATCTCATGGGATAATGATTATAAGCATGGACATGATTTATAATGGATATGTTCACATTTTCAAACATTAGTATGATTGCTTCAAGCCATGATCACAATATTATGAGTCGACACGACCTTGAATAAATATGTTCAGATTTTGATATATGATTATGATTTCTTCAATCTATACTCACAATATTATGTGTAAAAATGATTATTAATAGATATGTTCACAATATTATGATTTCCAACGATCATAATTCCACATCCCTATATTATGAATCTTAAATAATTATTATTACTTGGACATCATTATTAACATTGCTTCTTGATATGAATTGATTTTGTAGTTTATGATAAAATATTTTCTGGGTATGAATATATTACATTGATAACATGAACTTGATTATGTTATCCTACCATTATTTTCATCTTATGCTCCAATATGATATATATCTCCCATGTTTATCCTTACTGAGGGTTCGAGCCCACCCATTCCTATGTTTTCCTTTCTTGGGTGTTAATGGAAGGTTATAATTATTATATATCTATAATGGTACTAATATAAAAAACATTATGGGAGATGTGGAAGATATTTTAATAAATAAGTTAATTATGAATCCAGGATCTAAAGACAATATACCTTTATAGCCCTCAGACATGTATAATTATGATATTTATTAAATATTCATCAAAAATGATATCATATATATGTATATTATGATTGGGTCACCTCATTCTCTAATACCAAATTTTATCTCAAATATGAAAACTTCAAGAGGGGTTGAATTTAAGTTTTAGAAAAAACCTAATAATTTTACATCTCCTTATAATGAATAGTACATATGTAATAAATTCCAAATTATGATATTATAATAGTAATAAATGACAAAAAAATAAAATACTTGGAATTTACGAACTTTATAAGGTAAAAAACAAAATATAATTATAATAAATACAAAATGAAACAATAAAATTCATTTTTACATGAAAATAATTTTAGCCACTTAAAAATATCATTGAAGGATATAAATAGTTTCAATAGAAGAAACTATTCACTTTTAATATATGGGGGATCTATACCTAAATCTAAAAGAACCATATTCCAAAACTCTAGAAGTTTCTCATTCTATGATATCATAAGCACAATTTCAATCCCCATAATTCTATAATATATTTTGGTAAAACCAATATTTATCTTCAAGATTCTCTTCGATTTGATGATCAACAACTCATATCCATATAATTCTTTGAATTTAGTTTTGAAACCATAGATTATTAATCCTAAAATCTCTTCAATTAGAGAGGAATAGAAATAAGAAATTAAAAGTTGATGTATTATAGATTTTATAATAAATTTCTCACTATTTGAATCTCTAAGAACACTTTAAAAACACACACAAATGAAAGAAATCAAGCACTGATATAGTGATAGTATCTCTAATTAAGGTTCATAATTGTGTAATATGTATAATAATAAGTATATCTTCATAAAATAATTGATCTATATTTATATAAATTGTTTGTAACAAACTTGAAATGGTAAATTATAAGATAATCAGTTACACCTGTCACTTGTAACAAACTTAAAAGATCATGTATAATCTTTTTCATAAATAATTTTGGTGACATTACAATGTTCTAGAAAATACATGGTTTAAAATTTACTCATATAGAAAATAATATTTAAAACTTAAAATCGATATAAAAATATAAATAAAAAAACTATAAATTATAATTCAAAAAAAGAGTGTGTTTTGATTCATCAAAACAATAGATCCAGAAGAATTCATTTTTGTAAAATGACTCGGTATTTCCAAACCTATCACCCGAAGGTAACCACACTCTTTTCCTCATACCAAACCTTAAAAGGACTATTTTTTTTTCACCACCAAAATTAAAACTTTAATCCATCAACAATAGGGTGCTTTCAACCATTAAAGAGTTGTATTGTTGTCTCACCCGTAACCTAGAGTCTTATACAATCCATGAAAAACCAACTTGACGATGTAAAATAACTTTGGTTGTTAGCATATCATCTCAATTCCAAACACTCATAAAGGTCCATTTGTATATCTAATATATCATCCTCTCACCCTTACATACATAACCTTCATCAACTTCTAACCACTCGTCACAAGCTATAAAACTCATTCTAAGTAAAGGAGGCTCTAAGACACTTGATCCTTTACAAACATCACTCCTGATCCCCAAAAAATGTACCTGAATCACAATACTCATATATTTATTCATAATAATACATAATAACGTATATTTTTAACTATTATAGGGACTACCTAACTCTTTAAAAATATTACCCAACTTTTCAAACTCCGACACTCCTCGATTAATCCAACATCATGCCATGCCAAGAAATGCCAATACCCCAAGCCCCAATATCACACAACAAATTCCTTATAAATTAATCATCATACATTAATAATTTACTTAAAAATTAATTAGGATAATTATCATTAATTAAAAAAATTAAACAAATGTTGAACAACCATTGGAAACTCACCACACTAAAAACACACCCAACAACACACAGAATACCCATGGAAAATGCATGGAAGCTCAATAAAAAATTCTCCATCAATTAGAATCTAATCAGTCCTCAATTTCATGATAAAATAGTTAAATATATAATAGAATCACTTATAATGAATTATCCACCAAAATAATGAGTGACGACGTGTGTTCATTATCTCTACGTATCATCAAGCCACCACATTCTAATTCCCCATCATATTGGGATGATTACTGGATTATATAATGTAATTTTCACTTAATACCTGACCTTAAGATACCAAAAATCATAAAAAAATAAATAAGAAGAATAAAATAGGAGCTATAGGAGAGAACCCGCCTCAAATCATCGTGAAAGACCCATATAAAATACCCCTCATCACGAGGGGCCTCAAGGGGAAAATAGATGGGAGAGAGTGGTAAATAGCTTGCCAAAATAATCATTCATGAGTCCTCCCCCATTAAAAACTTAAGGAATATTTATGTTGAAATTAACTTTGTGCCCTTAATAAATATAACCACCTCCAAGCCTATTGGTTACCCGATCATGTTATATTGAGTACCTGACCCTCTATTGGCTGCCAAGTATACTTTCATCAGATGGCCAATAGAGGTCCATGGGGTATTACCCCATGTATAAGTGATAAAACATGATTTGATGAATTTTTCATATAATAAACTATTTCATTATACCACATTTATTTTTAATAGGTTATTTTATTAAAATTTGAAATTAGAGCATGAATTTAAAATTTTCACAAGAATTCTAGTTTTTACCTTTCAATTACACTTTAGTATTTCTTTCCTAAAATTTAATTTCAATAATATTTCAATAAAAAAAATTAAAATGGATTTTAAAATAATATATCTATATTTTCCATCAATATAATGAAATTTGGATCCACCATTTTAGATGAAAGAAGTTTCCATTAAGTCAAAGATGATGTGGATCTGATTAGATGGGTCCCACTACATTAATTTTGCAACAACATTATTTTCCTTAATTTTATAAGACTAAAATTTTTAAATAATTTAGAAGAAATTATTTATATCATTTAATTTAATAATTATAACTTTTTGTTTTCATGTTATCATGGAAAAAACATGTTTGAATTTGATGCATCCAGATTCAATGAATCTACTAGGTTGGAAATGTAATCGTAAATTATTCAACAATTAATCCTTCAGAAAACCAGTTAAGAGGCTAAGGGTGAATGAGAATTCACTACTGGAAATCCTAGTTTTACCAACGGTTATATCCCAACGGTTTACTAAACCGTTGGGAATAGCTATCTATACCAATGGTTCTCAGAAACCGTTGGTATAGATAGTTTTATAGACACTTTTACCAACGGTTGTAATGAACTGTTGGTATAGAGGAGTTTTTACCAATGGTTCAATGAGAACCGTTGGTAAAAGTTGGATTTCGATGACCTTTTACAAACGGTTCTCATTGAACCATTGGTAAAGGTTTGGGATGAATGTATATACCAACGGTTTTTAAAAACCGTTGGTAAAAATTTCCCCCAAATTGGCAGTAGCCCGTCCTCTCCCCCATTCGCGATCCAGAGCCCTAAACGGGAGCTATCAGCGACTTTGGAGGTGCTTCCGGTTCTCATCCTCCATCCCATCCAAGGTGATTTATTTTCTTTAACTTTCAGTTTTTATTTTCTATTTTGATGTGTATATGTTTCTCTTTAGGATGAGACCAATTTCTATTCTCATATTCCCACCCAATTTATGTTCCAGCCCTATTTATGTTAAGGTTCTTTATTAAATTCCATGCATATTCCAGCCCATATAGATTGCATTAGACGGTTGTCTACTTTTTTTATGTGCCTTTCATGTTTCATTACCAAGAAATTTTTATTATATGTTATAAAATTCAATCACATGTTTAGTTTTAACATTCATAGTTACTTTATTATCTTGTGTCAATAATTTATATTAATAATCTTTTCATATATTCCATCGTTGAGTGTTTTTACTTGTGCAATATAATTCCAAGCTCATGTTACTTAATAGTGATTATTTAGATTTCAAAGTGTTTTATTTTTCATGTTAAATTTATTAAAAAGTTTTGGGGACTAATTAAAGTTATTAGATTCCAATTTTCATGCTTCTATGCTTGTTAAGAATTAAATGAAATATGATGGTTGTAATTAAATGAAATTCAATGTTCAATTTTTATCATGTATGGGTGATTAATAAATTGGAATGTGATGAACCATATAATTGAACCATTGTTGATGCAAATTATATACCAAAAGGTTATTGAATAAAAGTTATTCTTGTGAATTTTGTTACATCATAGATAAAATGGTTGTGGTTATACGAGAGATACCTATGATGGTTCTTTGATCATTGTTTTATGGAGAATGAATGGTTTAGGTCCGGTATTAATAGTATCTTCAAGTGAGACCATTTTAGTATAATGGGAAACGAGATTATGATCTACAAGGGGTGATTGAGTTGGTAGAGACCAAACATTGTTTGTTCCTTGTGTTCAAGAACCATAAATAGAGTGTTCCAATTAGGTGGTCATCAGTAAAGTCGTAGGTAAGATTTCCAAGTCCTGTTTCATGAAGTTGAATATGTGGTTCTATAGTGGTTTTGGATTGTTTGAGGTACTCTTAGTGTATTATAAACCCTCATTTGTTCTATATTCATTTAAATTTATTTAATATCATTTTTTTTCACACACACCATTATATCCTCTTAAACTATATTTAGAGTGTATTTTCATTCGTATAGTGTTAAATATTTTAGTAAATGTCCATACTAGCTTCTTTTATGTGTTCTAGGGGTTTAGACTAATGACAGGGATGCATGATTATTGTGGGGGTATTCTTTTCATATAAATATACATATACACCCCGACCCCCTTGGAAAACCTGACCACCCCCATGGAAAGCCTGCCCACCTGGACACCCCGACCACCCTAGACAGCCCCCCACCCCCTGGACACCTCCGACCCCCCGGACGACCCCACCACCCCCTAGACACCCCGCACCCCCCTGGACACGCCACAACCCCCTTGGACAGTCCCGCCACTCCCATGATCCTCATCCTACTCCTCATCCTGATCTACTTGAATAAGTTAAAGTATAAAACTCATATACTCCCAACAGGACCCTTTAGGATTAGGTATTCCTTGATCCACTTCCAATATCTTACTGGTCAATCCTTGAATATAGGCATTAGAAATTTTGTATCTTATTTTCTTATATACACTTTATTTTTTTGTATTTCTTAATATGATTCTCATATAGAGTAATGTGTCAGTTATGCTTTTATATAGAGTAAACAATTTTCATTTATGTAAATATTTTTTTGATTAAACTTTAATATTATTTAATTGCTTTGAAATGACTTATTGCTATTTTTTTACAGAATGGATAGAAGCTGGATGTACGAAACTGATCGGATTTCAACCGATTTTCAAAATAATTTGAACATATTTCTAGATTTTACATTTGAAAAGGCTTCAAATAGTGGTCACATACACTGTCCATGTTTTAATTGTGTTGGAAGACCTTGGTTGAGCCGTTAAGCAGTTAGCTATCATATAACCAAATATGGTTTCCAAACAAACTATTATGTGTGGTATCACAATGGAGAGAAAATGGAATCTCAAAATGTTGATGATCCAAATGATAGGACTGAATTGGAGAGTTTGATATATGATTGGTTTCCATTTATTCGACATCATGAGAAAGAAAGGATGTCCAGCCAACAAGATTTCGATACAAGCACACATGATGCGTCCAATGAAAATGATGATGTTGATAGTGTGAAAAAATTGAATGATGTTGTGATGACTCCAGTATATCGGCAATGTGATAAAATGAAAAAGTTGGAATTTTTAATCCGATTGTTTCATGGGAAAACTATGTATGGGATTTCAAATACTGCAATTGATTAAATTCTTACCTTCTTGAAGGACTTACTTCCAGATGATGCAGATATTCCCTCAAACCACTATATGGCATGGAAGTTGGTTGATGAACTTGGATTCTCAAAAAAAATTCATGCTTGCCCGAATGATTGCAGCTTATTTTGGGAGGAAACTGCTGAAAGAAATGATTGTATAAAATGTGGAACCTCCCGATGGAAGCCAAAAGATGATGGAACACCATCTCGTGTGCCACAAAAAGTAATGTGACACTTTCCATTCATCCCCAGATTACAGAACCTTTTCATGTCTGATGAAATATCTGTAAAAATGTGATGGCATGACACCGAGAGAAAAAAGAATAATGAAGAGTTGGTTCACCCTTCATATGGATTTGCGTGGAAGAGATTTGATGCTCGTTATCCTGAATTTGCAGCCGACATGCGTAATGTGAGACTGGGTCTTTCATGTGATGGTTTTAATCCATTTGGGCAGATGCTTACTTCGCACGGCACATGGACAGTTTTCATACACATTTATAACCTTCCCCCATGGTTGTGTATGAAAAAACCTTACACTTTCTTGAGTATATTGATATCTAGCCCTTCTGATCCCGGCAATGATATAGATGTATACATGCAACCTTTAATAAAAGAGTTGAAACTTCTTTGGGATGTGGGTGTGCCCACATACGATGCATGTTCGAAAGACATATTTCAGATGCGTGCTCCACTTATGTGGACTATCAATGATTTTCCTGCTTATGCAATGATGTCTGGATGGAGTACAAGAGGAAAATTGTCATGTCCTGTTTTTATGAAGAATACTCGATCGAGAAGACTAAAATATCATCGTAGTTTTATTTTTATGGGACATCGACGATTCTTGCCAATGAACCATCCATATAGAAACAATCGTCGAAGATTTGACAATACCATAGAGAATGACGATCCACCTCAGCGTATGTCTAGAACTGATGTGCTTAATGAATTGAAAGATTTTAGTTATTGATTTGGGAAGAGTGTAATGAAATCTAGAAAGAGGAAAAATGTTTCCAATGATACCTGTTACAATTGGAAGAAGAATAGTATATTCTTTGAGTTTTCATATTGGTCAACCAACTTGTTATGTCATTGCTTAGACGTAATGCACAATGAAAAGAATATATGTGAAATGTTGCTTTCGATTCTTCTAAATGTCAAGGGGAAGACAAAATATGATTTACAATCTCGGCGCGACTTGGTAGATTGGGGGATCAGACCAGAATTGCATCATGTCTGTATCAGTGAAAATAAATGGCAAGTTCCATGTGCTTCTTATGTGATAACTCCTACTGAAAAAAATCAATTTCTGGAAGTGCTAGAGACTATTAAAGTTTATGATGGCTATTCAAGCAATATATCAAAACGGGTCAACAAAAAAGATTTGAAGTTGAAATCTTTGAAGACTCATGATTATCACGTCCTTTTTCATTAGTTGATTCCAATAGCAATTCGTCATCTCTTTTCCAATAATGTTAGAGTCTCAGTTATTCGGTTGTGCTATTTGTTTAGAGATCTTTGTGCTAAGAGGTTGTCCAAATCCCTCGTGCAAAAATTGTTGGTAGAGACACCATTAATTTTGTGTGAGTTAGAGAAAATATTCCCTCTATAATTTTTTACATGCATGTTGCATCTGATTGTCCATCTTCCGACCGAAATACTTCTTGGAGGACCTGTTTCATTCCGTTGGATGTATCCAACTGAAAGAAACAAGTGCACATTGAAATCATATGTTCTGAACAGGAATTATCATGAAGGTTCTATTGTGAAAGGTTACTTGGCTCAAGAATGTATGGATTTCAGCTCAATGTATTTGTCTGATCATACTACGAGAATAAACAGACCAATGAGAAATGAAGAAAAACAGTATGGGAAAATTGAACCCAGTTTTCCATCACTTCCTCAGACAGGAGGAATTCCGGGATCATATACATTGACAACATTAAGCCTTGAAGAGCGAGAGATGGCACATCGCACAGTGTTGTTCAATTGTGATTTGTTCAAAGATTATATCAAGTAAGTTAATTGTACATGTATCTCTTATCTTATCTCTTGTAATTTTAAATATTTGTTAAACTATTATTATTTTTATCTACAGGGAACATAAAGAATTGATATATAGAAAGCATCGTTCCTTATCTCTGAGAAAGAAGGAGACTTTGTATAGTAAAGGGTTTTCTGCTTGGTTGAAATTGAAGGTAAAAATATTTCTGTAATAACTAAATAAAAATAATATTTAATTAAGTTTACTATTTGTTTATATTTCAGGTATCGAGTTTGCCTACAGACTCTGTTTCTGAGGAAATAAGAGCTTTGGATTTTGGTCCCAATACCATGGTTCGTGCTTGTAAATCACTTGTGATCAATGGATACAAATTTATTATCACTGAACGAGCAAGAAACATGAGAACACAGCATAATGGTGTTATGATAACTGCCACAATAGACTGTTATGCCAGTTCATCGGACACTAGACCTCGTTTTGAAAATGTTGCTTATTATGTTGTCGTGGAGAAAATAATAATTTTGGATTATTACTCGCATGGTCAAGTCACGATGATGAAATGTCAATGGTTTGATTCAATGACAAGGCAAGTCACCTTTATTGGTGATTGTAGATTTCGAGTTATTGACATGACTCGCACTCTTGCCACCGATGAACCATATGTATTGGCATCAATGGTGAAACAAGTTTTTTATGTCAAAGATCATCATCATCCTAAATTCGATGTAATTATTGAAGTAAATCCCAGACATGTTTTTTATGATGGTGATGATGAAGTTGACACTATCCCTACTGTAATTGGAAGAAATCCGTTTATTACTTATGATGACCCCAACAGCTCAATTGTCATAGTTGATTGTGAACCCGAAGTTGTGGTGGGAAATATATAGAATCGTACAGTTGTGTTCTCACCTACATGTTTCACCTACATCATTCAGAGTATGTATCCTAGTACTTACCTTCATAACACCATAAATCTTCTGTTTCATTATGTTCTTTTTATCATAATGGTTTTTCTATATTTTGTTTTTTGGGTTACACATTAGTTATCTGTTTCTAATTACTTCCATATTTTTTTCATTGCAGGAAATTACACCCATTGGAGAGAGGTGGTGGAAAATATGACAGATAATAATCGTCGCATGGTATAGATGGGTGTTCCTCCACTCATTCCTGTTGTGAGTATTTTATTTCAAATATAAATATTTCAATAACTTATAATATCATGTGTTTACTTTTCTATCAAACTTTTTTTCAGGATCCACCCCCTAGACGATATATATCTGACTAGGAGCCTGATATTGCTCCTAATAGAGAGGTTGGTGGTAGGAGGGGGGTGGTGTCAAAGATAGACGATCATCTATTGGTTCCGGTACTGAGGCTGGTGGTACGAGGGCTCGTGGGGTGAGAGTTAGACGACCCACTACCACAGACGTATCTTCTACGCCCTATTTTGATCCTGGAATGTCTTTAGGGACATATGAGATATTTAGACCTCCGATGTTTACACTACCAGCTGGACAGACGTCTATTCCATCATCTTTTGCTTCTAGTTCATTATCTCCGGGCAATTATATTCCACGTTCTTCGACTCCTGTTGTGACACAGTATGTGGCTGAGGAGCATACACTGAGGGACACTCCACCTGTACAGGATATTCCTTCAGCTTCTGCACCCATTGATCTGACTACCACAGGTATATTTATATAACTCTATCAAATTTTTATACCAAAATTTATTTTTATTATAACTTGTATTGATATTATTTTTCTTTAATAATAGATTCATCTACATATAGGAGGCGGGGGAGGGGGCGTACTCGCTTGCATGCGGTATGGACCCTCCAGACACAGTTGATGGTTGAATACAATGTTGATGGACAAATGATTGAGAAATCTGGGCAGCAATGTCGGGGTTTTTTTGGCGACGCTAGCCAAATACTCCGATATCATTCCAGTCAGCCCTCTCTCTTGGAGACATCTTCCACCCAAAGTCAAGGATAACGCGTGGGCACAAATATGGGTAAAAAATCTATTGGATTTAACGTAGTATATTTTTGTATTTAAATGAACTAATCAGTTTGGTTTCAGCTTCGGTTTAGCTTCCCTGATGGCGAAGGTGCACGACCAGCGCGTTTAAAAGACCTAGGAGAGCTTTGGAGAGCTTATAAGCATGAGTTGTATGTTGGGTGGTGTGATAGAGTGGGCACGGAGTTAGATACATTACCTATCATGGATGACTGCCCGATAGAGCAATATCGCCAAATGATTACCCATTGGGCGACTGCCAAATTTAAGGTATTAATCTCATTTGAGTTATTTAAATGAGAGTTTTCATATTTTTCATTAATATAATATTATTAATTATTAATCATTATTTAGGAATATTCTGAAAAAAACAAAAAAAAACATTGATTCAAAGCAATACCTCCACACTTTGGGGCACACAACTATGTCAAATCATGAGAGGCAGCAGGTACGATATAGTTGTTTATAATTTTTCTTTAGGACTTTCCCTTTTTAGTGGATCCTACTTAAATTATGTGATTTATTGAATAATGAATATATGATTATACTTTCACTTTATATTGTTTCAATTTCATTACAGAAGCACAAAATGAATATTGAAGGACATATCCCTCGAGCAAAATTGTTTTGCTCGAGTAGAAGAAAAAAAGATGGAACTGCGGTAAATGAACCGACCCAAGAGAAGATTGTAAGTTTTAATTTGTTTATTTCAAAGTTTAATATCTAATTTGAAATTTAATAATCTATTAATATTTTTTACATGCTTCTTTAGAGGCTCTTGATGCCCAGGAGCCTCACAATTTTGGGCCACACGATCATTTATATCAGGTTTTGGGAGATGAGCACTCTGGTCGAGTACGCTGTCGACCTGGTAAGAATATAGTCCCGACGAGGTATTGGTCGTCTCCAGGTATCCATTCTAGTACCACCGAGTTGGAACAGGTCAAGGAGCATGCAAGACAGTCTAATAAAAGGGTCACAGAGTTGGAAGTACAAGTTCAAACAAGAGACAGAGAATTTATGAAACTGATGAAAGCATTATCTTCGTCACTTCCACCAGAGGCTAGTGTGGATTGTCATACATTTATGTCGTCGATGGGTGCATCATCCAATGCACCAGGTGGCAGCTCTAGTGGCGATCAAGATGATGATGTTCCTGGTGATGACGAGGATCATGAAGAGGAAGAGGGCGAGGATGAGGATATGGACGAGGGCGAGGATGGGGCCGAGGGAGAGGATGGGGCCGAGGGCGAGGATGATGTCGAGTATGAGGATGAGGCTGACGCTGAGCATGGGGACGATGACGAGGACGACGATGAGGACAGAGATGGCGGCGAGGATGATGCTGATGATGATAGTGGTGATGGTGATGGTGATCAGAGGCAGATTGATCCATTACATTTTTGAATTCTGTATAACTCTTTATTTTTTAACATGGTTTTCCACTTTGGGGTTTTCCTTTGCTTCATAGGGACGTTGCATTCGGATTCTGTTTTTTGCACTTGATTCTTATTGTATGATTAGTCTACTACCTAGACCTTTAGTATTCCTTGGTACTATGATACTCATTTTTCTATTTTTCTACTTAGCTTTCTTAGCTATCCATGTATTTCATGTTTATTCATGTGGAAAATGATATGGAAAATGTTCTTTGAAGTAGTGCCTGGCACCACTCAAAGTGTCTAACTTTTATTTGAAATGGACAGGATTTTAAGTGAAAACAACAACTGGCATACGGAAAACAGACCAAACGCATTCGGATTCTGTTTAAACTATAGGACAACGATCCATGGGTCATATGTGACGTGTACAAGTCAACCCCGCCTCAATCTGAGGTCCGGTGTGGCCGATACCACTCAAAGTGTCTTTCTTTTGTTTAAAATGGATGTGCTTTTAAGTAAAAAACCCACATACGGAAAATGGACCAAACGCATTCGGATACTATTGACACTTTAGGAAATGTATCCATGGGTCATATGTGACGTGTATGAGTCAACCCCTCCTCAATCTAGGGCGTGGTGTGGTCGGCACCACTCAAAGTTTCTAACTTTTATTTGAAATGGACAGGATTTTAAGTCAAACAACAAGTGGCATACGGAAAACAGACCAAATGCATTCGGATTCTGTTTAAACTATAGGAAAAATATCCATGGGTCATATGTGATGTGTACAAGTCAACCCCGCCTCAATCCGAGGGTCGGTGTGGCTGGTACCAC
Organism: Viscum album; assembly: GCA_963277665.1. Classification (NCBI taxonomy): domain Eukaryota; kingdom Viridiplantae; phylum Streptophyta; class Magnoliopsida; order Santalales; family Viscaceae; genus Viscum; species Viscum album. The sequence goes on from OY728156.1 coordinate 105,188,822, forward strand.
TCAAAGTTTCTTTCTTTTGTTTAAAATGGATGCGCTTTTAAGTAAAAAAAACCACATACGGAAAACGGACCAAAGGCATTCAGATACCATTGATACTTTAGGAAATGTATCCATGGGCCATTTTTGGCATGTAGAAGTCAACCCCACCTCAATCCGAGGTGCGGTGTGGCTGGAACCACTCAAAGTGTCTAACTTTTATTTGAAATGGACAGGATTTTAAGTGAAAACAACAACTGGCATACAGAAAATAGATCAAATGCATTAGGATTCTATTTAAAATATAGTAAAAGGATCCATGGGTCATATGTGACGTTTACGAGTCAACCCCGCCTCAATCCGAGGGCCGGTGTGGCCGGTACCACTCAAAGTGTCTTTATTTTGTTTAAAATGGATGCGCTTTTAAGTGAAAAAAAAACCACAAACGGAAAACAAGCGAAAGGCATTCGGATACAATTGATACATTAGGACATGTATCCATGGGTCATTTTTGATGTGTACGAGTCAACCCTGCCTCAATCTGAGGCGCGGTGTGTCCGACACCTCTCAAAGTGTCTAACTTTTCTTTGAAATGGACAACAGTTTAAGTAAAAACAACAACTGACATACGGAAAACTGACCAAACCCATTCGGATTCTGTTGAAACTATAGGACAATGATCCATGTGTCATTTTTGACTTGTAAGAGTCAACCCCGCCACAATCTGAGGCGCGGTGTGGCCGACACCACTCAAAGTGTCTAACTTTTCTTTGAAATGGACAACAGTTTAAGTAAAAACAACAACTAACATACGGAAAACCGACCAAAGGCTTTCAGATTCTGTTGAAACTTTAGGAAAATGATCCATGCGTCATATGTGACGTGTACGAGTCAATCATTCCTAAATCTGAGGGCCAGTGTGGCCGACACCACTCAAAGTGTGTCACTTTTCTTTGAAATGGACAATAGTTTAAGTTAAAAAAACAACTGCCATACAGAAAACGGACCAAAGGCATTCAGATACTATTGATACTTAAGTACATGTATACATGGGTCATTTGTGACGTGTAGGAGTCAACCCCGCCTCAATCCGAGGGCCGGTGTGGCCGGTACCACTCAAAATGTCTTTCTTTTGTTTAAAATGGATGCGCTTTTAAGTAAAAAAACCACATACAGAAAACTGACCAAATGCATTCGGATTCGATTGAAACATTAGGACAACGATCCATGGGTCATTTGTGACGTGTAGGAATCAACCCCGCCTCAATCCGAGGCGAGGTGTGGGCGGCACCACTAAAAGTGTCTAACTATTTTTTGAAATGGACAATAGTTTAAGTAAAAACAACAACTGACATACGGAAAATGGACCAAACACATTCAGATATTGTTGATACTTTAGGACAAGGATCTATGGGTCATTTGTGATGTGTACAAGTCAACCCTGCCTCAATATGAGGCATGGTGTGGTTGGTGTCACTCAAAGTGTATTTCTTTTGTTTAAAATGGATACGCTATTATGTAAAAAAAATCGGCATAAGGGAAACCAACCAAACGCATTCGGATTGTGTTGATACTTTAGGAAAATGATCCATGGGTCATTTGTGATGTGTACGAGTCAACTCCACCTCAATCCAAGGTGCGGTGTGGACGACACCACTCAAATTCTCTCTTTTATTTCAAAAGGAAATCATTTTAAGTGAATACAACTGAAATTTACACTCATCAACGATAGTCGCAAACTATTTTTCATGAGTTGGGTAGTTTCACTAATGGGGTCATAAGTGACGAGACTCCTAAGAAAATACCTTTTCACCATATATTAAAAACAATACAAGTTCAATGCAAAATTCATCACAAATCATTACATACCCGAACCTAGGATCACAAAAAAAATGGATTTTAGCCAATTTGAAATTATTATTAAACTATAATAGATATTTATCAAACTATTCTGCCTATTATAATTTGATGGGGAGGTGTGCTGGTTGGGGGTTGTGCATGGGTGAGGTGAATTACCACCGGATGATTGTTGTCATATGTGTTTTTTGGGCTATTTTCGGTGTTTTTTATACTGTTTGAAATATGTATGTGGTTTTTGTGATATTTTTTATACAGGTGTATATTGGAGGGTATATTGAGGGCTGTTGTGCAATGTTTTTTTATGCAAGTGGATGGTAGGGCTACTGGAGGACTACTGGGGGCTGCTGTGCCGCAGCTCTGGCAAAGGTTATACAAACGGTTCAGAACCGTTGGTATATATTTTTCCAGAATTCTGGAAAAGGCTATACCAACGGTTCTGAACCATTGGTATAAGATTTTCCAGAAAAAATCTATCCCAACGGTTTAGAACCGTTGGTATATCCTTTTCCAGAATTCTGGAAAGCTTATACCAACAGTTCAGAACCGTTGGTATAGCTTTTTCCAGAATTCTGGAAATCTTATACCAACGGTTATAAACCGTTGGGATATCTTTTTTCTGGAAAATCTTATACCAACGGTTCAGAACCCTTGGTATAGACTTTTCTAGAATTCTGGAACACCTATACCAACGGTTTAAGTGAAACCGTTGGTATGGGGCTTTCCTCATGTCTAACTATCCAACGGTTTGGAAAACTGTTGGTATAGTCTATACCAACGGTTTTCCAGCCTATACCAACGGTTTTAACCCGTTGGTATAGCTTACTTTCCCAGTAGTGATTTTTTAAGGGAATAATTCAATATAATACCACATTTAAATATTCTACCTTTAAGTTGTCATAAATTTCTTGGATATTTGGTACATTGAATCTGGAATGTAGGTTTGGAAGAAATTATTTTATTTAATGATTCGTCCATCACTTCATCAATATGTGGACAAATAAGCTGAAATTTTGTGGAAGAAAATATAATACATCGATGAGAAAATTTAATGAATAAAGCCAATCCATATTTAGGATTTTATTGGAGGAAAAATAGGTAAAATTTAATTATATAGAATTGAAGAAAAAACTCCACCTCCCTTGCATATAAATATGCAATTTCTCTCCCCTTCAAAAAGTAGGAAAATTGTGTAGTGAGCCATTTCATGGGATAAATGTGTAGTTTTTGTGCAGTGATATACTAAACATTATTTTTTATAGATATTAGTTTTATTTATTTAATCTCTTTTATTTTCATTTTTATTTTTTGTTTTCTCCCACCGTGCTCCTTCCCAACTCCATGAAAATGGAGAAATAACATCATCACTTGTTTTAAGGAGGGATAAGTAATGATTTCAGTTCATTTTACTTCAACATAATTTATTTATTTTATTCTAACAATTTTACTAGTAGTGGAACCAGTTTTTACGTAGGGTTTACCCAATTTTATTTACATTTTATTCTTCTTCTTGTTCATCTATATTTCTCTTCATTGTTATTATAATTTTTCATATAAGGGGTTGCTATAAAATTTTAGTGATGATTTCAGGAATATTATCTTATATGAAGAGGGTTACTATGTGATAATAAAAATTTAAATGGGATGGTTTTAAATGATATATTTTATTTTAATAGTGTATAAAATATTAAGAATTAATATTTTAAAGAACAATGATTTTATTCATCATGAACTCATACAAAAAATAAATTATTATCACTAACTTATTTTATTTTATTTCATATTCTTCATTTTATTCTTATATATATTTATATATTTTTATTAAATTCATTTTATTTGACACATATTTTTGAATATTATATTTAAATATAATCATGAAAATAAGAAAAAAAGTTTGTGTGAGTAGCCACCTTGAGATATCATCCCTAGGATTTAACTATATTCTATAATTAGGTAAATAAATTTACTGAAGTGGGATTCATAAAAAATATAATGCATCAACAAGAAACAGGGTACCTACCACCACTCAGTGTGGTAACCAGGGGCTGATTTCTACTTAATTAAATAGTATGGCCACATCATCCCTACATTAGGACCAAAAGAATCTTGATCCATAAAAATGTGGTTCATTATAATTTATCCACATGACACTTTAAATTTAGCACCTACGATTACTAATTGAGAGACTAAAATCATATAAATAATTATTCCATTATTTTTAGGGAGATTTTACAATCACTTTAGACAATATGGATTCATAATGGACCTACTCATTCCTCAAGATGCAACTATTATATCGACAATAGGTGATTTATCAACCATTTTAAATCATTTAAATAGTGTCTCTATTATCAAAGATCAAGGTTCCGACTATAACAATTGATTACATATAGGTTGGTTGGATGATCACTTCACAGTATCTCCATGTGATGCTAATGATATCACACATTTTATAAACATGCATGTGTAGATTCTACATCTCAATAGAGATAAACTATGTAATAATCACTCAAAAATATTTTTGATGTGTTCAATAAGAAAATTTTATAACCGTATACATTTGAATAAAACACAAAAAACATTTACAATATCAACTAAAAGTGGTATCTATTAGATGAAATAAGGGAACCATAAAATATGATCACCTAACTATCCATGATTTTTATGTTCACTAGCAATGAGTTTTATTGAGTTCTATCAACAAAAAACATTGTTTTACTACTTATGATGGTATTAAACATCCAATAAAATCCCCAAAGACTTAAGTAGGACCATTTCTTCATAACTGTGTGTGAGAACCTCCTCCTTGTAGGAAAATGGAGGGAAGAAAATTGGAGAGAGTGATCATTTTCCATCTAAGTAAAAAACTTGAGTTTCTTGAATAAGTTCTATGAATTTCAATTTTATATGCCTCTTTCACTAAATAGAGGATACTCTTAGAGTAATAATGTTTCACACATTATAAAACAACTAAAATATTTAGCTTCCACCCTATTTATTAATCAAGTTGTTAGAATATCTTAATAAAAGATATTTTATCTACACATCACCGTATGATGTTTCAAAAATCTGAAATAATCATGCTAATAAATATGGGATAAATATCCAAATTATGTCATATATATTTACACATGATAATCATAACATAGTATAGAAGGCCTCATGGAGACGAAAAACATAGAATTGTGAGTTTCACCACATCATGGATTGAGCTTTAGTGTATAATGTTTAATAATATCACACTTTCACTAAATCCTTGTAGAATTTTTACACAACTTTACAACTCTTAATAAATCCATCCAAAGTTATTTAGATATGATTATCATAATCTCTCTAAAATTATATACCAAAAAAATGTACCAAAATCGGTCTAAATTATAGGGACATACGTGTGGCCCCATGGGCCTTTGTAGCATTGACCATAATTATAGATTCCTTAACACATAAGTATTAGAATAGATTATCCTCTAGCCGAATATCATTACTACTCAAGTTTTTTAGGGGTTGGTAATAATCTCAATCAAACACACTCATATATCCATATGAACATGTCCTTCACAAGATGTTTATATATACATCATATGCATGATTATATAATACTATTGACAAATACATTTCATAAAAACTGGACATGGAATATTTCAATCTTGTATAAATTATCTCAAAAATTCATGATTCTCCAAAATAGGCAGACCATTTTGATTGAATATATCTCATTTAATTCATTTAATTAGTTGATCACATCACATGTCACTCGATTAAGTATTATCCGGAATTTACCTAGTATAATTCAATTATGGGACCAAATATCTTACCTTTCATACAAGAGGACAAATATCATTTTGGTTAAACGCAAATGATGATATAATCAGAAACATAACCAACCACCCTCTGATTTACTTATCTTTAAGGTTGGATTAAGAAAGGGACCAAAGTACAAATTTTCATATGTTAATTATCATTTAAACCTTTTTTATGGGTATTCATATTAAGTATACATACCTAAGTATATCAATAGTCATATGACTCTCCATTTGAAATACTTTTATGGCTCAGTAAAGACAATAAACACCTATATATTATCTCATGAGTAAACTATGTATCATATATAAGATTTAATTCATGTTATTATTAACATATCATCACAATCTATAACGCTCTATGATGATTATAGATTAGAAACAACTCAAATTCATAATTTAATGTGATATTATCATTCCACATTCAATATAATATATGAATCACATATGAATGAATGATAAAGGGAAATATCCTTTATTATAAAACCATTACACATTTTAAAACCATTACATCCAATCTCTCATGTATCCAATACCCAAAGATTCAACTGAACCTCATGATTTTGGTGAGTTAAAAGTTTTTTCAAAGTATCCATTATATGTTCATTTTTATACATCTAATAGATATTTAAATCTACCATACTAAATTATTATTGGATTAGATGGTATTTATTAAGGATGTTCCTAGTTTTTTTGTGAGACCAAGGTTACTTAGCCTGGCTAATAGTTTCATTATTATTTAAGTAAAGATCAATTTTTCTATCTATAATAGGAATAATCTCAAGTTTATTAATGAAATTATTGATCTGAATAGAATCCATCAAATCACATGATGAAATGATATACTCTTACTTTATTATTGAGTATGTTCAAGTACATTGTTTAGTATTGTTCCAACTATTCACTTCACTGTTGATTCAAAACGTAAAACCAGATTGAGATATCATATTATCCTTATCATTTTGAAAACTAAGATATGATGGGTTTTTGGAAATCATTCAGTGATCTTGGAAGTAAATGAAAACACATAAAATTATCGACATTTCTTCAATAGTATGAACATGAATAAATATGATAAATATAAAACAAGTTCATCTTCACTAGTAATATCTCATTCCCTATTGAATATGATGGTATTTTCTTAATAGATATCACAAATTTACAACTATAAGGATATATTCTCCATAGTTGGTGAATCAACCTTTAATATTTGTTCACAACTATGGGATCGACTAATATTTCAAAAATTGAGGGTATACTCAATGGGAGGGATCGCATCCCATTTATAGAATCTCTTCATTTAAGGAAGAGAGTTATAACTTTGGATCATCGGGTGTCAACTCATGGCACTGGAATGTTACTAAATTTTAGTGTATTCCATTTATTGGACACTTTAACAAATATATTTTTGTATGCAAAGACATAAATTAATAAATCTTATTAATTCATAATCATTGGTAACCAATAGAACATATGATAGTGATTCAAGTAAGAGATATCACATATCGCATGCCCCATCATATATTATGATGGACATAAAACTATAGTATATGTTATAGGTAAAAAATATCCTACATCATCAACAATGACTTAAATATATCATGAAATGAAATATCACTATTTTTATTGAAACTCTAAGAATCTACCACTTTCACTAAAATCCAATTAGGACTTTATTCAAAACATCACAACTCTCGTAAATCCTTATAAAACTATTTTGGATGTGATTTATTAAAATATATTCATATTGAAACAAAAAAATGTCTAAAAATAAATCCTTATCCAAATTCATAACTTTATGAACCTACAGTTATTTTTATCATTGATAACAAATATGAAATCTTCATTTCATAAAGTTATGTAATGATTACCCTATAGAAAATCCTGAATATTACCCAAGCAATAAATGGTTCATGTGTAATCTCTATCAAACATACTTATATATTTATATGAATATTTCCACCATAAGATGTATCATATATATCATATGTGTAACTATATAATAATTTTTTATAACATAGAGTGACTATGCGATATGAAAAAAAATCAATCTAGTATAGGTTATCTAATAATTACTTTATTCGATTAAAAAGAAAGGTTGTGTTGATGAATATATCACATTTAATTCATCTAGAATATGATAACACTATATTATACTCATCTAAGTAGTTGAGCACATATCACGTCACTCAAGTAATCAATTATATACATTTATTTAATCTAATTCAATCAATTACTAAATGTATTTTATCATTATATGAGTGGAAAATCCCATCTTGGTTGAACTCCAATTGATGGCATGATCAATAATATACCCAACTTCCCCCAAAATAGTTATACATAAAGGATTTCATAATAAATATATCAAATTATAAATGTCCACATGCCTTTTTACCTCACTAACAATAGGAAAAATTATTTATAATAAGAATACACACCTAAGTATTTTGATGATTGTATTCCATTCCATAAAATATAATTTGGAGGGTCAGGCCAAATAATAAGTCTCTACTTATTATTTCATAATCCCACTACTCATATTAATATTAACATATCATCACAACCCATAATACTCGATGATAATAATAGATTAAGGATAACTAAAATTCATAATTTTGGGGGATATTATCATTCCATTATTTATGTAATATAAATTTTAGCTGACATGAATGAATAGTAATTAGAGATTTCCTTTATTAATAAAACAATGATAAATTTACAACCATTAAATTCAATCACTTGTATATCATATACCAATAGATTTAACATGACCATTATGATTCTTATATGATAATGGTTTTGTCATAATATTCTCTATATTGTCATTTATATCCAACTTACATATGAAAACATAACCCCTTTCAACAATCTATCATATGTGATGGATTTGTAAAGAATTTTTCTGGTCATTTGGTGAGAATATAGTTCCTTGTACTAAGAAATGGATCTATTATTATCACAGTAAATCATGATTACCAACTCAATGTTAAGAACCAACCTAGGTTCATAAATTAACTTCTTGATCTAAATAACTTCCTTCACGGAATCTAATGAAATTATGTACTTTGATTCAATTATTAAGTCTTTAAGGTGTCCTTTTTAGAACTCTTCCAAATGAAATCTCTACTATTTAGGAAAAAATGATCTTGAGATCTAATTTCAAATTATCATTTATGACAATATCATCATTTTAAACTTTACATAAATCTCACCATCTCCTCTAAACACCAAGAATAAATCCTTAGTTCCTCTCAAGTACTTAAGGATATACTTTATAGTATCCTAGTGACTCTCACTAAAATTTTATTGGTATCTACTACTTTAGCTAATAGTTTATGTGATATCAGGTCAAGTAACCTATTTGGAGATCTAGTAATTAAACAACATTAACACTTTACCAATATATGTGTCATGAATCAGTCCAAGATGACTCATAGATCTATATCTATAGATCTTCATACCTATTATGAAGTCTTATTCACCCTTAAATGTTATATATAATAATTTACCAAAAAAATATTTATAGAATGAAAATTTGAGATCACATTTCTTATAAGTAGTAGGTTATCTAGATTAAATATCATAAATACCACCACACTCTCAATAATCCACCTGTATAAACAATAATAATGTAATTTATTGATGAAAACAAGCTATTTGATAGTGTCATCAAATAGGATATTCTAACTATTAGAATCCATCTACAATCCATCAATGGACCATTTCAAGATTAACACCTTAATAAACTCATATGTAACTTCAAAAATATTATGTTTTATCATATACACATCCTAGACTAAATCCTCAGTATGGAAAGAAATTTTTACATTCATTTGATAAATCTCATAATCAAAATGAGCTTCTATGAAATGTAATATCCGAATCGACATTATCATCACAATAGGTGAAATGGTCTCTTCACAATCAGTTCCATAAAAAAATTTATAACCCTTTTCCTCAAATAATGATTTATAGGTAGATAATAAACCATACATATGATTTATCTTGTTGAAAAAACACTTCTACGCTAAGGGTATCACCCCTTCATGTGCATCCACCAAGTTACAAACTTGATTAGTGTTCATGGAGTCCATTTCAGATACCATGGATTTTATCCATCTCTTAAAATTAGAACACTCAATTTCCTCCTGATAAATAATAGGTTTATCACCTATGAACAATAATTATTTACCATTAACAATAACAAATTCATATATCTCGGTCTCCTCATGAATCCTACCAGAAATTTGAGGATATTGTATATATTTATATAGTTCTTCTTATGCAAATCTTTATAGAATAGGGTCAACATATATCTCGAAAAAAATTCTTATTTATTGATATTTAACTTCTCTATGTTCAACCTTCCTCCCACTAACTACTTGATTCTTGTGATACTTTTCAATTATGAGACCATATCGGTCTAAAAACACTTTCTGTTCAATGAGAATATATAAATAATATCTCATAGTTTTCTTAAGATAACAAAAGAATGATCACTTATTTGACTCTTATCTCAATATAATCATAGTATGATTTCTTCATAACCAAAAATTCTCAAAAAAAAGTTAAATTGGTACATTCCCCATATCATATGTCAAATAATGTCATTATAACTAATTTAGATGAAATTAGATTACATAAGAATACATAAAAATTCATAGCATGCCCTCAAAATGTAATAGGAAGGTCACAATAACTCATCATCAATCACACCATTCCTGACAGGGTAAAATTACTCATCTCAGACACACCATTCCATTATGTTTTTACATTAGGAGTAAGTTGATGAACAATAACACAATCTCTTATAAGTATAATTAATTTGTGGCTTAAGTATTCACCACCCAAATATGATTAGATAATATTAATACATTTTCATATTTGATTATATTTTTTCTTCTAAAACTCTGTAATTTAAAAAAAAATCAAACTTATGTCTCATTAGAAACACATTTCCATATTGAAAAAATTCATCAGTAAATGTAATAAAGTACCCAAACCGAACACTTAGAAGAGTACTCATTAGTCCACATACATCACTATGTGTGAGATCTGATATCCCACTTACCATTTCCCCTTTTTTAATAAAATTTTCATTGATAATATTTCATAATAAAAAATCATGTATAAAATGATTCATAATAAAATGATTATAGTAACCATATGAATGTAATATTTGGATTCATTAACCATTTCTATGTTCAGTGTGAAAATTCCAAAGGTATGTGGGATTATAATCAAAACTAAATTTTTATTATCAATATTATATATAGGATTATCAAAATATATAATATATAAACTATTTACTACATTTTTTATGCTATAAAACATTTTATTATTATATATAAAACAATTAGAGTTCTTAATAATGGTTGAAAACCCCATCATGTCCAAACAAGATACAAAAAATAAAATTTTAGTTTACGTGGCAAATAAAATAAATGTTTAAAAATCCAAGAACTAATCATTAGGTAGGGAAAAATTATATGTTCTGACCTCCAATATAGAAACACTTTATCTATTACTAACTCAAAGATATAATTCACCCTTTTTTAATTCCCTATTACTTATAAGTGTGTTTTTATCCGAAAAAATATGTGATTTACACCCAATATCCAATACAGATCAATCCAAGTCAGTTAAATTGATTTCTATAACATTTAAATTCAGATCCAAAGAATTATTTTCTTCAATAACACTTATCAACCATATATACCAATATATAATTATTTTAAAAGTCATAACTACAAAAAATCTCAAAATTATATACATGATTCATTCTATAATCTATGAAAAAGACTTATATATTGGTGAGTATCACATTTTATATTTTTTATCAAGGAATTTTTAATGAAAGTACTTCCAATAAAAATGATGAGCTTATACATCATATCCATTTAGTGGTAGAAGATATATATTCACTGTGTATTAATTAAACCATAATATTCTTCTCAAATCTTATCTATTTAGGTATTATAACTTTTTAATGATATTACATATCAATCTTGGATAGTCAAGTGGAAAAATATTTTCGCAAATCCATCATACGGATATAATCTCAACTCCATCACTCTTTCATCCTAATGATTGGGTATTCCAAACTAAGTGTCACTTTAATATCACAATTTTATTTGGTTACATAACATTTTGTAATATCCATTTCCACCATGCCTAACAAAAGATAATCTATAGGTATCCAGCTATATCGTGAACGTACCTGGTTAGATGGTTGAATTGTTGTAATGTGTTTTTATTGGAATTAATATTACACTTAGTATCTGAGGTATTTTATTTAAAAAAAATTCCAGTTTAATATATATCATATTCATATTAATACCATTTTATCTCATGCAATCCTTGTTATATCATGTTGTATTTCTTTGTGTGTAATTTATTTTAATGATTTAGTTTTAGAATCCTAATTCCATCCACAAAATTAATATATTCACATCATATTATTGTGTAACTCATTATGCAACCCATGGTATGTGTTATGCACTAAAAAAATAGGATCCAATTATATTCACATATATCCAAAGTCATATCAAGTAAAATATATATGAAATCATAATATAAAGTTTTATAATTATATGATATTGACAATTTCAAAATGAGTAATCCTAGGTTGAAAAATAGCCAAACCACACCTTCCTAGAATATGGAATAAGCCGCAAGGCATGTGGGAAGTCTAACCCCAAGTCCTTCTCCCTACGAAGACTTTACTCAAGAGAAAATCAAATTCATAAGAACTATAAAACCTAATATGTACAAACTATATTCAATAACTAAATTTATTCTGATAACTTTAATTACAAACTAAGTTCAAGGTATATGGAAACTAAATCTCATGTAATCAAACTGAGAAGATAATTAAATGCATAAAAACTTTAAAATAATAAATGTATCACATAAATTAAGAATATAAAATATTCATATTTCATAAACAATTTATTAAAAAAATATTATAAAGTAATAATCAAATAAATAAACTCTAGATTAATTTTCCAAAATATTTGATATAAATGTGAACATTTCATATATAATTTATACATGAAAAAATAATTTTACATTTCCTAACACTATATTTTTTAGACATTTTATATAATACATCAAAATAAATAATAAATTAAATTTTTAACATTTTTTACTAATGTTTTATGACTACAAATTGAATTATCAATAATAATTGTAAATTGATATTGCACCTTACGATTTGGAATTATCATAAGGCTACTATCATATTTAATAATTTACCAAATATCATTTATATGATAAAATTATATGTTTTGGTGAAACCCATGTCTTAATAATAGTTTATGATATCATGTATCTTATCCTATGTCATATGAAAAACCATGGGATTTAGATATATCATACCTAATGATAAATGGAAGTCATATAATATAACTATGAAAATATAAGCATTTATTAATATCGTATACTATGATATGATTTTTAATAACTTATGATAGGCATGTTATCTATAAAATCAAATAAAACACATGTTTCTTCAATGATGAATAGGGATTTGATACCACTAACAAGTTTTGGGAGATTATTCAATGATTTTTGCTATGAAAACAAACCCATAAAATTCCTAATATTTCTTTAATAGTATCAATATTCATAAATATGAAAACTATAAAACAAGTGTACCTTCATTATATCCTTTCTGATAGAATTCACCTAATAGTTATCACTAATAGATAACCTAAAGTATCTCACCTCCATGGGTGGTACATCGGCCATGGATCCTCATTCAAAATGAGAGGATCTCGAATCACTGAAGGAGTGCTAGAGCCATTTTCTAAAGATAAGTAGAGATCATGGATGAAAATAAATTTTAGATAGTCTTACAAGCATTGAGGGTAAAAACAATAAAATGGATTTCTTCTCTTTTATAGACTCTCTTATTTTAATGAAGAGTGTCATTACAAAGGAGCATTAGGTGTCATACAATGGAACCTACATATTACTTCCTATTGGTGTGTTTCATTCAAAGAAACACTTAAATGTATATATTTTATATTAAAACCATAAATGAATCAATAATATTGATTAATAACTAGTGGTAATTGTGGGAAGGCATGTTAGTGATATGTGAAAATGATATATTATATCAAATGTCACATCATAAAATCTGATTTATATTAAATCATAGTCTATGATATAGGAAAAGAATTAATATATTGATTTATATGATTTAGGGATATCATAAAATATGATAACCCTATTTCAGTGCATATCTAATAGAATCAGTGTAACCCCTTACAATGATATCATCCACACCTCTTAAGAGTAATAACATATCCTTGATTCATCTTAGGTACTTAAGGATATTTATGATAGTAATTCAGTGAATCTCACTGGTCTTATAATGGTATCGAATTATTATTACCAAAGCATAAGTGATATCAGGTCAAGTGCATTACTTTTCATATGATAGATCATATGGAGAATTCAAGAGGAATCATTTCCATACTTTCTAAATATTTAAAAGGATCTTGTGCCTTCCTAAAATTCATACCACGAAACACTAATAAATACCCATTCTTGGAGTTTCCCATGTTAAACCACTTTAACACTTAACCAATATAAATATTTTGACTCGGTATAATCAACCTCTTTAAATTATTCTCTATAGATCTTTATACCTGGTATGTATGCATCTTCACTCATGTATTTCACCATGAATAAATTTCATCACCACATATTTATAGAATATAGATTTGAGATATAATTTTTGATAAGTAGTATTTAATCTACATATGATATCATAAATATCATAGTACTCCCACTAACCTTCCTGTATACACAAGTATCATAAATGTTCTTGATGAAAAAAAATCATTTATTGAATTGTCAAATTGGATATTTTAACTTCAATAATATTTCTTTAATCCATAAAAGTGACATAGAAAATTTTAGACATTAGCAGACTCAATAGTAACTTCAAGACCTATAGGTGATTTCATATACAAGACCCTAATTAAAATCTCATTATGTAAAGTAATTTTGACATATTTTTGATATATCTAATAATGAAAATAATATATTATGGAAATAAATATCAAAATGTTCTTTATCATAACTACTGTACAAAATATTTCGTCATAGTTAATATAATTATTTTTTTATAACCTTCAGTAACTAGACCAGTTTCAATGGTACACACTATACCATCGATGTCAGTTTTCTTATGAAACCCCCACTTAATATTTATGTTTCATAAACCTTTAATTGAATACACTAAGTTCCAAACATGGTTAGTTTATATGGAGTCCATCTCAGATCACATAGCCTCAAACAATTTCTAAGAACCAAAAAACTCAATTCCCTCTCAGTGGGTAGTAATTTTATAATCTAATAACATTAATTCATAATTATTTTCTATAATAAATTCATATCTATAAAGATCTTAATAAATATTACCATACATTTTAGGTTATTTGGTAACCTATCTTAGTTATTCTTCTACACCCCTTTATGGAACTATATCGCTTTCCCCCTCAATAAAAATCCCTATTTGTTGGTCATAAACTTCTTTAAGTTAAACTTTTCTCACAATGAATTATCAAAAAATGTGATCTTTCTCAAGGAAAAATTACATTGGGACAAACAAAATCTTTTCAATACGTTTATATAAGTAATAGCAAGTAGTATCTTTGGTATAACTAATAAATAAAAATTAATCTGATATAGGAACAATTTTATCAAAATAAAAATTCTATACTTAATCTTCACAACACAAAATCATTATAAATATAAAATTTAGATTCTTCCAATTGAATATCTTTTATTTTTCATTATGATTTATTTATATGGAATGTCATTAAGTATGAATGAAACAATTTCTAGAAAATATCTCCATATTAAAATAATAAGTACATACTAAATCATTACTAAAAAAAACATGTTGAAAAGTGTATGATCCTTACTTTTAAATACATAATTTCATTATAGTGATCTAGTAAGAGTGAATTTCGAATCAATTATACAATGTATCAGATGGTCAGTAAAGCCTGAGTTCAAGCATTCACCACCCCAATACGAAAATATAATACTAAATCTTTTTCCTATTTGATTGTATACTTTTTTATAGTTGATTATTGTTAATTATTTATAGTTTTCAATGTTTTTAAAATGTTTTCTTATTAGAAACACATTACCATACTGACTAAAATCATCATTTATGTCTATAAAGTACCCATAACCACCACTTTAATAAGTACTAATTGGTCCACATACATTATTGTGTATAATATCTATAATTCCACTTTTCCCTCTCACATTTTCCATTAAAAGTTACTTTGTTCATTTTTATTAAAAAATATGGTTCATAATTATCAAATGATTCGTAATTGAATGAGTCCAATAATCCATCTTTATAGAGTCTTTGGACTCATTTATTGTTTATATGTCAAAGGTGATAATGATGAGGAAAAGTGGTGTTAGAATCAACCATGATCTTCTTATCTTGAATGTTATAGATAGAATTATCCATATCTAGAATATAAAAACCATTCCCTATTTTGAAAATTCTAAAAAAATCATTCATGTATATGGAGCAATATTTATTTTTAATAATGAATTAAAATCTAATATTTTCAAAAAAAATATTAATCAATTTTCTATTTATAACTGGAACATAGTAACTATTTTAAAATTCTTGATTTAATACACTAGGTATAATTATATTATAATTTTTGAATTCAAATGAAAAAACACATTCATGATTTATAACAAGTAGGTATACTTCTTATTTTATCAATTTTATCTAAAGTCTACGTTTTTGTTTATAAAAAAATGTGTAATGCACACTTGATATCTAATACCCATGATTCAGGATTGGAGAAAATTATTTTTATAACATTCAAATCTATATTCTCAAAATTATTCTCTTTGAGAAAATTTTGAAATTATAGTTTTCAATTTAAAATTATATTATAGTTCATACCTATAAGAGATAAAAATATTATAATCATGGATTATACCATAATATTTCACAAAGAGATATCTATGGTTTAGTATCATGTCTTATATCTATTAATTAATGTATTTTTATGATATTTCTACCACTAAAAATGATGAACCAATAAATCATTTATATTTAGTGGGCCAAGATCCATAATTTATCATGACTAAACCCATATAATCTTACAACTTAATTCATGACTGGATGAGGCAAAAAAATCATTTCAATCCTACTACATATGATTCTTAGATAATTAGGAGCAGAGAACTTTCCCAAAACCATAATATTAATTTTCTTAACTTTATTCTTGTGGGAACTTAAATGTTAGTTTCACCTAGATAAATGAAATCCATATATCACATTAGATAAATTTTCCTAATGGTTAGGGACACTTATATTATAATTTCCATATACAATATAATTCATGGGAAACTAATAGTCAAGGTCACCTGTACTGAATGATCTATGTCTTGAAAAGTTTTTAATTTAAAATGAATATTTCATTTACTATTCAATGGGTTTACCTAGTATCATCATTTCTCTATAAATTGTATGCATATCATATATAACTATTGAAACCCATGAAATTGTATAAATATCATGTAATCCCTATATGTATATATCATTTCATAAATTTATTTTTGAAATCTCTATTTCAACAACTAACTTGATATGATCAAACACTAATATTGTTTAAATCATTACACACCTCACAGTTCGTGTCACTAAAAATTCATTATTGATTTTCATTGGATAATCCATTAAATTTTGAATTAATTTTTCTAATTATCGATATATATTTTATAAAGTATTTTTAATTTTTTACAGGACCTATAAATGTAATGGTCAAGTTAAATCCCATAAGACATTATCTATCTTTATAATATTTATTTTCCATTCTTTTAATGTTTAGTCCATTTTCAGAAAGTTCATTTGTAAATATCGTAAGTTTCAGGAAAATTTCCCTAATGTTTCATTTCCTTTCCCATAATGTTATATATATTTTTATAAGGTTTATTTCCCATTTCCATAAAGTTCATTTGCGACACTACTACTTGATAAAATCTCATTTGATCTTAAAAAAATTGAATTTGTATAAGGTAATGGCCTTAAACATTAATATTCTAGTGATTTTTAATTGCAATACACTTGATTTCATTTTCAAGTATATTATAGGTTATGAGATTTAGAGAGTTAGGTCATAACATTTACATAAAAATCCCAAATAATACAAAGTGGAAACTTATACTTAGTATCAATTTTATCCACCAACCAAAACTTTTAAAAGTGAACTTGTTTTTGTTTCATGACTTATCTTCAAAAATTTGATCATGACCTCATCCTTATCCCTACCCATCCTTAAATCACAATGAAATGCAATTTAAAACATTGTATGGTCATAAAAAGATTAACAAGGAACATGAAAAGAATATTTATGTTAGTCCAGTAAAAAACATGAAAACCCATGAAAATCCTTTTCTTAAAAACATACATTTTATCCAAAAATATAATTATTTTTCCTTTAAAAGTTCATTATCTTACCTTTTGAAATAAAATGATTTAAATGAAAACTCATTAGAAAATATAGGGAATTTCATATAGGTTCCTTGGGACATCATCATCTTAGAACCCATAAAACCCTATTATAATTGGAATAACCATATGTCTAACCTTAAATATAATTCTCTAGAAAACATAATAATTACAAAATACATTATTGTGTTATCTGGGCACACCCATCGTATAAGTTATATTAGTCTAACCTATGAGCTATAATGTGGTCCATCACTTCATAAAAGATGGATCGGGTACACCTATCAGCTATAATTGGTATTAAACCTTCATAAACTATTTTTAATGACTATGTCATGAATAAAACCCTTGAATAACTCTATTAAACCCATGTGAAAAATGATTTTGGAAATCAAAATACCCTTTTCTCTTAAAAATAAATTTTCAATACCAAAATAAAAATAAAAAGGGAAATTTGTATTTTATTTGAATACAACACGAAATACTATATAGGAATCCATAATTTAAAAAACAATTATATCATTTTGAAAATCCATTGTCACTCTATACATTAAAATAGAACATTTATTTTTTATTTAGTAAAAAAAGTCAAACATTCCTTAAAAATATTCTTTTTTGAAAATATGTAAAATAAAGAGGAATTATTTTCATTTTAAATTTCTTTTATTTGTATAGAAATACATTCGTAAAATAATTTTAATAACATATACATATAAGAGAAATATTTTAAAAATGAATCATTATAACATTTAAAATGAGGTTTTAAGTTAAAGTGGCCCTTACGTCGAGCTTGACTCATCAAATATGTTACTTATCTTACTAGATAATAAAATAATCTTAAGTATTTACTTTATTGATAATATTTTTTTATTTTATTGTTCCCCTTATTTCAATTATTACAATTTCATGTATAGTTACATAATCATTTATATTTATGTTGGATGTTTTGATGATATTCGATTCATGAATCCAAAATGACTTCAGTAGGATGACTATGTACAAAGAGGTCTTTATTACATCATCTAAATAATAATAATAATAATATAATTATAATTTTTATAAATAAAATATACTTTTAAAACCAATCCTGAAAAGTGTTTCTAAAAAATTAACTATGTTACAATCATGGAGATGGTAGGTTGTACGTAAACATAAGTAACATTTCCATTTTTCAACAATCATTATGGAAAGATGGTAAATTTTATTTTAATTTTATAGATTTATAATTATATCAAAAATTAAATATTATATTATTAAAATACATATATATATCATCCATGTGATGTGGTGATGAAAAACTGATCATATCACTTTGTGGAGGCGGTAGTCCACACATACGTACAAACAACATTTTCATTTCTCATTGAATCTAAAGGTAAGAAATTAAATGATATAATAAATTTTAGGAAAGTTATATATGTAATAAATATCATATATAAACATTAATTCAATCTTTATAATCTATCTGTGATAGAGAGTGATGAAAATCTAAATACATTGGTTCGTGAGGCAATTGTCCTCCGAACACATGAACGATTATTTTGTTTATTATTTGATGGAAAAGGATAATGATATAGTTTTTCTAATTAACATAAAAACCAATATTATATATAGGATAATATATTTATTATTTACTAATTTTTAAATAATATTTTAAGTATCTGGAAGAAGAAATAAAACAGAAGCCCTTGGTACCCTTCTTTAAACAATCTCTTAAGGTTTGCACCAAAATATTTCCTAGGATATTTTTATGATGAAAAAAAGAATCTAATATATGGTAATGAATTTAAGGAAGAAATATGGGTGGAGATTTTCTAAACCAAAAGGTTTTTTAAGTTTTAATAAATTATAAGAAGTTGTGCCCTTTTATAAGAGAGGGGATGGGATGTTTTGTAATTTCATAAAATATTAAACAATAAAACTTAATTTTGATGTAAAAATGGAACCAAATTTTTAATATTAAAAACTAATATGAGTTGGAGTTGAGATAATACAATAAAATTATTTTTTGACAAGTTTAGGTCATATTTTACCCTTTCCTTTTGGTTTTAACCCCCATTAATCTTTTTCACATTTACCAAGACATCAAGATTTTTTACACTTCATGGGTCAAGGAAATTACTATAAATTGAATAAATAACCTTAGATGTACCATGGTTGATATTATAAATGATATAGTAATCACTTTTCTAAAAATAAAATTTTAATAAATTTTATATCATTTAGTAAAACATTATTTATTATAAAATATCATTGATGTTAATTTTTAAAATTATATGTTACTTTGACTTTAATATGAAAAGAAAACAAATGAAAATATAGAAAATATTTTATTAAATAAATAAAATATTATTTTAATATATAAAATTATTTTATCACATTAATTATCACAAATTATATAACTTTTATTATTTTTAATATCATTTATTAGTTTATACTTTAATTTAATAATTATTGCATCAGTGTTGTGTATGCATTAAAGGTAATTATTTATTCGCTAAAACTTAAAAATAAATTTATATGATAAAAATAAATCATTTATATTTCAAAAGGATATTTAAAAATGAACATTTTTCTCCGCTTATTCTAATGTTAAAAATATTATAGTTGTTAAAAACAAGAATGTGACATTTTTTACTTTTCTTTAAATAAAATAATATAAAATTTAAAATCACATCCAAAAGGAAAAAAGGTTATATATTAGAAATTTGGATGACTATTAATTAAATATATTCATAAATTAAAATTTATTCAAGTGTTATATTTATCTTATAATTCTTATAATTATATTTTTAACATTAATTACTCGATTTACCCTTTACTATGGTAACAAAAATTACTTGGGTTACTATTCAAATTGGCCAAAAATAAAAGGAAAATGTTTGAAAATCTCAGAAAACTTGATATCAAATATGGAATGAACTTTTTAAAATTAAAAAATATAATTTTTATAATTTATTTTAAATAAAACTGAAAAAATTAAAAGAAAAATAGTTTTTTAGAAAAATGACTTTTTAAGGTAAAAATGTTTTTATACTAAATTCAAGGATAAAATTCATTTTTAAACCATAATTTGATTATTTTAAATCAAAATTTACTAATTAAATTTTAAAACTCATCAAATATAGAATTTTAATTTTTAAATACTTTAAAAGTAATTAGGGTTTTCAATAAGAATTAGTATTTTTTACTATTCAATAAAAATCATTTATTTTAGAAAATTATAAAAAACTTATTATAAGATAATTTTGACATGATGGATTCAAAAATGAATATAATTTTTTAAAATTTATTTTATATAATTTTTATATCATGATAAAACGATATAATATATGAAAATCCAATTTGGTTTGAAATTAATCTTTTTCCCTTTTGACAAAAAAGTTACCAAATATTTTTATAATGAATCTAACACTATAATATCTAACTAAATAATATTAATAAAAAATGAAAATGATTTATATTCAAACTAATTGGTTCATTTCATTCTTACCCCCATTTGGAAATTTCATCCTCGCAATTGTATTCACTTATTAAAGAAGTGAGGATACTTTTGCCTCATAGCATTTTTAGATTCTCGTATTGCTTCATCAACAATATGGTTTTTCTAAAAAACCTGAACATAGTGAATTACCTTATTTTGTAACACATTCTACCGATTTTCAATAATATGAATAGTATTTTCCTCTTAAGAAATTTTATCTTCAAACTGAACTACATCAGTACTCAACATAATAGATGAACCTGAAACATACTTTATTAACATATAAATAATAACAAAATTTTATAGCTGGGATAAACTCAAATTAAAATTCACTTGGTATTAAACTAGTCCAAATTTATCCAAGATTCCATATTCTCCAATGAACCTTGAACTTATCTTCCCATTTTTACCACAATGTATCACACATTTACATGGATATAATTTAACAAAACCATGATCACCTAACTCAAAAAAAAGATGTTTTATCTAGTTATTTGTATAAATTTTCTATATTATTTTATTCATCCTCATGTACTATTTAGTTGTCTTCACCTTCTCAACCATTTCCTCTACTAACTCTACTCCCATCATATTCCTTTCTCTTAATTCAACCCAAAAATCTGGAGTTTGACCTCACTTTCTATATAATAACTCAAAAGGTTTCATACGTATATTGGAAAAAAAACTATTATTATAATAAAACTTAACCAAAGAAATATTTTGATCCCAAATTCCCTGATAATATATTGAAAAAGTACAAAGTATGTCTTCCAAGGTCTGAATTGTTCATTCAGATTGTCAATCATATTGAGGATGAAAAGATGTACTGAATTTTAATTCGATACCAAATAAACGTTAAATACCTTTCAAAAAATTATAAGTAAATAAATTATTACAGTTATATACAATATAAATAGAATAACTTAATATAACTTGAACATATCCTTGAGATACAATCGACAAAGTTCATCCAAATATATAATATCTTGAATGGGAAGGAAATGTGCAGATTTAGTTAATCAATAAAAAATAACCCAAATCGTGTTATTACCTCAATATGTCATTGGAAATACCACTATGAAATCAATATATATAATTTCCCATATCCACTGTGTCACTAAAAAAGGATAAATAATCCCTTTCATAAATTTTCATTCTACTTTAACCAATTAACAAGTCAATCATTCTATGGTAAACTAGACAATAACACTTTTTATTCTATCCCACTAGTAATACTCATGAAGGTCCCTATATATCTTAGTGCTGCCAGGATAAATAAAAGATGGGGGACTATGAGATTCAATCAGTAATAATCTCTTCAAATGGGTTCCAGAAGGCACACATACTATCTTTATAAATCTCAAAACACATTATTTTTCAAAATTAAATTCGGGAAACTTACCCTTATTAACTAATTGTACCTTTTTTAACCATAGTCTTCCTTCTGAGATTGTTTAATTCTTTATGAATGAGATGATTGTAATGACCCCTAAAACAAAACGGAAGAAGTTACTACATCCATAACTTCTAGGTGAAAATTAATCAAATCATTAACAAAAGGTTCATGTTAAAAATGTAACATGGTTAGTCTAGAATTATTTTTCCAACTCAAAGTATCGACTACTTAGTTTTATTTTCAAGGATGATAATTAATCATGAATTCATAATACTTAATGAGTTATATCCATATTATTTTCTCATTTTTAATTCTTTTTGTGTGAATATATAATTTAAATTTTTGTGATCACTATTTATTTCAACATTTACTCTATATAAATTATTCCTCCAAATTTTTAAATACAAAACCATTAAAAATTATTCCAGATAATCTATAGGATAATTTAACTTGTGAGCATTTAGTTTATGTGAAGCATAAGAAATTACCTAATCATTATGCATTAGGAGACAACCAAATCCCTTAAAAGAAGCATCACTATAGATAACAAAGTCACTATTTCTAGTGGTAAATACTAAAACTAAATAATTCACCAATCTTCCTTTTAATTCCTTAAAATAAACATCACACTCATTTTTCCAAATGAAATTTAGTCCTTTTCATGAAAATTTAATTAGGGGAATAGAAAACAGAGAAAATTGTTCAACAAAACTCTAATGGTAACCAGTTAAATCAAGAAAACTAAAAATATCTATGAAATTGGTATCTCTTGGCCATTCCTGACAAACTTTAGTTTTAGTAGGGTCAATAGTTATTTCATCACTAGAAACAACATAACCAAGGAAATAAATATTTTGAAACCAAATTTCAAACTTACTAAATTTTTAAAATAGATTATTTTCTCTTAAGGTATACAAAAAAAATCCTTAGGGTTCTTTCATGATCCTCGGGACTTTTATAATATACCAATATATCATCATTAAACACAACAAAAAACATATTCAAATATTCACGGAAGAATCTATTCATAAGATCCATAAATAAAGATGGTACATTGGGAAACCCAAATGGAATAACTAGAAACTCATAATAACCATATCTAGTTTGAAATTTAGTCTTTAGACTATCATCCTTCTAAACTTTGAACTAATGGTTCCTCAGTTTCAGGTAAATCTTTTAAAAATAATTCACACCCTAGAGTTGATCAAAAACAATCATCGATATGATGCAAAGAATACTTGTTATTAAGAGAAATTGTATTCAAGGATCTATAATCAATGAAATGTCTCATTAAACCATGTTTATTTTTAAAAAATAATACAAGAGAACCCCATGGTGAAGTGCTAGGATAAATAAAACCATTATTTATAAACTCTTGCAATTGAATTTCAATAATAAAAATTATACTTGATCCATTTGATATGGTGGTTTTGAAAAAGTATTTGTATCAGGTACTAAGTTAATACTAAACTCAATGTCTCAATAAATAATAAAACCTAGTAAATCATAATGAATAACATGCGTATTTTCATTCACTACTGGGACATCACTAAATTGTGCAGTTTCTTTATTTTTAGCAACATAATCTAAGTAAATTTCGCTGAAATTTCAAGTCAATTTCTCATCTTCATGGAAGGTTATAAAAGGTATGATATCATTAAAACTAAAATCTAATCCATACCCAAAATAATATCAAATCTAGAAAGGTTAGTTCAATAAGATTTTCTATAAAGACTATTCCACTGATAACAATAAGAAGATTCCAAAAATGATTTAATATTTCCACCCAGAGCTTTCACCAAAAGTTTTATCATACTTTCATGAATTGATATTACCAATATTAATGAAAATTTATTAAAAAATATATGAATGTGAATATATAGAGTTAAAAAAGTTATTGTAATAATTTGAATAAACAAATAAAATACCTATCACTACTTCATTAGATTGCCCTGTATTAACCATAGTAGTAGAAACATATTTTTTCACACATTTACCTTTTCAGTCCTGATGATTTTAATCCTGAGTAACTAACTTTAGACACATCTTATCTTAATGAACCAACTCATTTCAACTAAAACATATCACAAAAACAAGTCTATCTGTTACCCTATTCTTTGATTGTTCGGGATTATTTTCTTTACAGTCATGACACCTATGACCAAACTTACCACAGTGATAGCACTTTACCGAATTTACCCGATATTCTACATGATTATTTTTACCACACGTATCATAATATTAGAACATTACTTTCTTACATATGGATATATTTGATGAATTTTTTCCCATTTACTATCATACAAACCATTTTTATGATTATTTACATGGAACAAATGATCATTAATGAACTCTATTTATACTTTCTCAGAACACCAAAAAAGTTTATCACGACTTTTGATTTTAGGGGAAGATAATTCCCATCTATATATTGGTTTCAATACTAAGTAAAACTTATTAGTATTACTATCAATATTCCAAATAAAATCATGTATATACCTGGCTAGTCTTGTAAAAAAAAGTCATACATAGCTACATAATCTTTATCCTTTTGCCTCAATTCCAATAATTGTTACTTCATACTCGTAGAAAAACTTAGGGAAACATTTATCAATGAATATATTTATAAATTTGTCACATTCCAAGGAATAAAGTTCACATCCCTATTTGGTATTCTAAACCAAATACCACCATCGATCAGATTCACATTCAAAAAGGTAAAGGTAAACGGTTACCTTTTAACGTTCCAAACACCCCATGACTTCAAATATCTTCTCTAGGGCATAGATCCATCATTTAGTGGCTATTAGATCCAAAGTTCTACAAAAAACTAGAGAGTTTTGTTTCATGAAGTTCCCAATTATCATTATTCTCTTCTATGGTAGATATGGATACTTTATAGCATATATTTCACCACCATTTATAGCTTGCATAAACTGATCCATCACAACAAGAAACTACTTATTTCCAATTTCAACCATTCCATGTTATTGAGTTGTAAGGATATCTTCCTCTTGGTTTCTTCCTACTACATCCTCCTTGTTCCTCTATGGAAACCCACTTTGAAAAAACATTGTTTAAATGAAGAAACATGATAATATTAAAATGTTATATCATTTAAACATAACCATTTCGTAAAATCTTTTAATGGTGTTATATTATCATTTTTATAACACCTGAAGTTATCTAAAAAATTTCTTGGATACCAATTAAAAGGACCCAGCCAAAAACATTACACATTCCTGTGATTTTACACTAGAATTCGCTTACTTAAATTTTTTAGGATCTTTTAGGAGTAGATATTTAGAGATTTTGGTCATAAATCTTGTATAACAATCACATATACTATAAATTGGACACTTCTACTCAATATCCATTTTTTCAACCAAACTAAACATTTAAAAAACATGTATTCTTTTCATGACATATCTCTATAAATTTTAACTTGACTCAATCTTTGTCCCTACTCATCCTTAAATCCTTGATAAAAAAGTTTTAAAACTTTGGATGATTATAAAAAGTTCATTAAGCGACATAAATAGAACAAATCTATTAGTATAGTAAAAACATGAAAACCCATGAAAAAAAATTTATTAAAAACAAACCATTTATCCAAAAATAGCATCATTTTTCCTTCAAAAATATTATTATATTACGTTTTAAAGTCAAATTATTTACATGAAAACTCATTATAAATAATATAAAATTTATATAGGTGATTTGGGATATCAACGTACTAGAACCCCTAAAAATATTACAAATGGAATAACCGTATGCATAACATCCCATAAAATTCTCTGGATAACATAATCAGAATCCAATTTATTAGAATTATATCTAGACACACTCATCATATTAGTTATATTGGGCTCACCCATGCGCTATAATGGGGTTCAACCCTTCATGTATGTTTTCTTAGTCTCATCCACAAGGTATAATAGGATAAACTCGTTGTAAAAAAATTCCAAGTACCCTATCATGAATAAACCCCTAAAAACTCTTTTAAACCCATGTTTAAAACAATTTCAGATATCATAAAACTCTTTTCTCTTAAAACCCCATTTTCAATTACAAAAAACATAGAAAAAGGGAAATACATATTTTTATTGAAGAAAACATGAAAGATTATAAAGGAAACAAAAATTATAATAATGATTATGGTGGTGACAAAAATCGTTATTGTTGTATAAGTTAAAATAGAACATTATTTTTTCTTTTGTAAAGAAAGGAAAACATTCTTTAAAAATATTATTTTTTGAAAATATTTGAAAGAAAGTGGTATAAAATTATATTTAATGTAATTTTATGCCCATAGAAATGAATTCAGAAAATAATTTTAAAATCATGTACATGGAATAGAAATATTTTTAAAATTAATCATTATAACATTTAAAAAGAGGTTTTAAGTTAAAGTGTTCATTACCACGAGTCTGAATCATCAAGTATGTTCTTTATATTCCTGCATAATAAAATCATATTAATTATTTTATTTATTAAGAACCTTTTTCCAGTTTCTTATTCCCTTTTATTTCAATTATTAATATATCATATACAATTACTTAATCAATAATGTTTATGTCGGATGTTTGGATGATACTCAGTTTGCCATTTCAAAATGAATTTGGTAGCTTGACTATGGTCAAATAGTTTATTATTTTATAATATCGATAATAATAATCATTAAATAATTACCATATTTATATATTAAATATAATTTTAAAATAAATCACTAAATATGGTCATGAAAAATGAGCTATGTTAAAATCATAGAGATGGTAGGTTATGCATACGCAAGAGTAGCGCTATAATTTTTTAAGGATAATTAAGAAAATATGGTAAGTTTTATTTTATGAATAAAAATTGATAGTTATATCATAAATACAATATAATTTTTTAAACATACTTATGTATATCATCGATGTGATTTGGGGATGAAAAACGAATCACATCACTACATGGATGTCGTAGTCCACACGTATGCACAAATGACGTTATCATATTTTAGTGAATATAAAGATAAGAAATAAAATGATATATTATCTTTTAAAAATGATAAATATTTCATGAATATAATATATAAGCATTAATTACATAATTATAATTCGTCTATGATATATGGTTATGGAAAAAGATTATATCGGTTCGTGAGGTGGTAGTCCTTCGTACATATGAATAATGGTTTCATTTTCCATTTGATGGAAGAGGTGGATATAAGTTGTAAAATTAACATAAAAACACATAATTATATGAAAAATATTGGTTTTATTATTTAATCATGGTTAAATATTATTTAAACAATGTGGGATAATAAGTAAAACAAAAACACATGATTAATAACAATGCCTCTTCTTCGGAAAATCTCTTGATTTTGACACCAAAATATTTGCGAGGTTAATTTTATGATCAAATAAAACTCTGGGAATTGAGTAGGAATATAAGGATGTGATTTGGTCATAGTTTATTCAATCCAAATATGTTTTTATGTGTTAATTACTGAGAATAAGTGGTGACCTTTTATAATAGAGGGGAGGGGAACTCTTGGAATTTCTTAACATATTAACTTAATATAAATTAATTTTTACATTTGAAATGGATATAAATAGATAAAATTAGAATATAAGATGATTATGAGTTGAATTAATCTCATAAAATAATTTTTTAAAATTATATATCTTGGTTTTACCATTATATTTTGGGTTTAAACCCCTACTATTTTTTCACACTTATCATAACAATAAAGTTTTTTAAAATTTGATGGTCAAGATAGTCACTGTAAATGAAAAAACTCCCATAAATTTATCATGATTGACCTTATAAACAATATTATAAGTAATTATAGGAATATAATATTTCAAAAATATTACATTCTTAGATAAAATATTTTTTATTATAAAATATCATTAATGTAAATTTTAGAATTATTCATTACAATGACGTTAATAAATCAAGACAACAAATTAAATTCAAAAAAAAAAATATTTTATTAAGCCCAGAAAATATTACATTAATATATAAAATTAATTTATAACATTGATTTACTCAAATTATATTATTTTAATATTTTTAATATCATTTTTTTTATTTTTTTCATTAATTGATTAATTACAATGTCACCATTGTGTAAGCATTTAAGATAATTATTTTTCAATAAAATTTAAAATAAATTTTATGTTATGAATATAAATAATTTATATTTCAAAATATTATTTATAAATTAACATATCCTCTATTTATTCCCATATTAAAAATATTATAGTTTTTAAAAACAAGAGTGAATTTTTTTACTTTTAATTAAATAAAATGTTATAAGGTTTATAATCACATCCAAATTTAAAAAAATACCATATATTATAAATTTGGATTAATATAGACTAAATATTCTCATTAGATAATATTTATTCAAGTTTTAGCGTCATTTTATAGTCCTTATAATTTTAATTTTAAGTTTTATTACCTGATTCACCTTTTACTGTGGTAAAACAATTATTAAGGTTGTCATTCATATTAACCAAAAAAAATAGAAATAATTTACCCAATTTTTACCTCCTTATTCTAAATAAGGAATAAATTTTTTAAGATTCAATACATATAATTGGAATAATTTAATTTAAAATAAAACCCAAAAAAAATTGATGAAAATCAGTTTTTCAGAAAAATGCCATTTTAATGTAAAAACAGTTTTATTGTAAATTCAAGTATAAAATTAATTTAAAACACATAATCGGATTAATTTCAATAAAAATAAAATAATTACATTTCAAAACTCATCAAAAATAAAATTATACTTTCTAAATAATTAATATAAAATATGTTTTTCAATAAGAACCAGTTTTTCACTGTTTATTGAAAAAGAATTTTTTTCAAAAAATTATAATATAATTTTGACATAATGAATTCAAAAATGGAGTTCATTTTTTTAAATTCAAATCATATAATTTATAAATCATGATAAAAACATATAATAAATGAAAATCCAATTTGGTAATAAATAAATATTCTTTCATTTTGAATGAAAAATTAACTAAAATATTTATAAGGAATATAACTTATAACTAACCAAGATTTTATCAATTAAATTTATATTCTTATAATTATTTCATAAAACAGATTCATCACATATATAACTCAATAAAAACTCTATTCTTAAAACTAAATAATGAAATAAGTTATATTTTTATAAATTAAGGAACATATGCTGATGAAATGGTGACCTGACTATTGGAATAGTAATATGACCATTGGGAATAGTAATTCAACCAATGTAATTTTAAACTCACTTATTAATGTATTAATAAAATTTATTAATCTTATAAACAAAATATGATATAATTATACCATGGTATATGTAAATAAAATTTTTTTAAATGATAAATTAAGTGTTGGTATTTTTCTAAAACATAAATGATTAGTTATAATTATATTACTAATATAATTATTTAAAAGAAAATTTATTTTAATAAAATAAATTAAAAAACTTATATTTTGTGTCATATAATTATAATTTAATTTTATGAGACCTTAATTAATTTTTCAAAGTGTCATAAAAATGGTTACAATATTAATATCTATATTTTTCGAATAAATGATAAATTTTTTAAAAAATTAAATTTCTCATATTAATAAAATTATTTGAATAAAATTTAGTCCATTTTTTAATTATATAAGTTGAAAAATGTTTAGGGTGAGTTTTTTGGGATTTTTCTAAAATAGTTTAATTTTTGTGAATAGTGAAATACGATAATTTATGATATAACCTAACTACATGAATTTTTTGTCATTATTGATGTATGGATTATGTAAAAATGATTATCTAGAACTATACCTCTAAATTTTATTTATTTATTCATGGTAATAAATATTATTTAAACTCTTGATCCAAAATAATAAACTAATGAATAAAATAATCAAAAAACACTCCTCTCCTCCCCTATGAATACAACCCCTCACCACCTCTTCTCATAACACATTATAAGATTTTTATATTGTCTTTATTCTACAAAATTACATCACCAATAATATTCCCCACATCCAAAAGATTATGGTATCAATAAAGTACCAAATCCAAGTTCTTTAAAGAGGTTCTCAAGGAGACAATATTCGAGAGGTAATATCATTCTTTCTCTTTTAATTTATTTTATTATCTTATCCTTACCTAGCCTATCAAAAGTGGAATGATAACTCCATATATTATATATAATTTTATTTTATTTCTTTAATTTAATTTCCATCATCAAATATTTTCCCCTCTCCTATTATTCAAAAAAAATGAAAACATCATTTGTGATATGTTGATTCTCCACCATCATGGATGATGAGCTTTCATTTTCCATTATCACCTTCAAGGATCATAATAAAGAAATTATTATAGTTAAATAATATTTTAATATTCATATTATAACTTTTATCATGTATTGTAACCAATATATAAGAATGATGTTAAATAAAATGATATGAGTTCGTGAGGGTTGTAAAAACATCCAAAATAAATTAAAACATTTTATTCAATGTTTTATCTAATGAATCATCCTAATAAAATATAATAAAACGATATATGAAATCATTTAAAATTTTCTAAGTTCATTAATACTAAATAATCTCACTTCTATAGAAGTTATTTCCATTTCACAATAACCCCCATATCTATACTCAAGGGAACGAACAATTACCCTTAAAAACAAACGCTACAAAAACGATTATATTAACTCTATTACTGATCAAAATTTACATAAATGAACTTAATAAAATTATAATATATAAAATAAATTTAGAAGAAGTTTTGGATTCTGTAATTAATGTATTTAACATGATTATCTAGGATATTAAGTACAAGTTCAAAAGACATTCATACATAAGGTAAGAGGATTCTCAAACCCAACTCCCCTTCATTGGGTTATTCCTCTTTCATACCAAATTTCAATGTGTATATTATTTTAATTATCCTTAAATATATTTTCATTGTTATTCCCATTAATTCTTTAGGATATACATGTTTTCCATCTGATTTTATGACACGTAAAAAAATTTCCAAAAAAACTCTTCTTTACAAAAGCACCTCCTGGCTCCTCTTGAGTTATTTATTCTTCACTAAAAAAATGTTGATTCTTATACCAAATATTTTCTTTTAAATTTTCCAATTTAGAACCCCGGTTTTTGTTCTTGAAGGTATTCCTTCTGAAATTTTTCTGAAACCCATTCCTTTCCATTGTTACTTCATGACTTTGATTGATATACATTCTATGTAGAAAGCATGATTATTCAAAAGTTATGATGTGATGGGTGGTTCCAAAATGATATAACCCTATAATGAATTGGTTAATGGGGTGTATCTCATGATATGATGTGGTTTTTATGTGAACATGATGTCATCTTTCTTCACAATGATGATGTTATTATTATGCACATATTTTATGAAAATTATGATTATGCTTACCCATGTTATATAGATTCATGTCCTTATTTATCCTCTTACTGGGCTTTTATATCACCCATTTCTTTAATTTATATCCTCAGGTGACTACATTTACTAGAGAGAACATGAGTTTTAAAGAGATAAATAAGAATATTTCAAATAAATGCTTATTTTTTATTATGAATAAGTGATAAATGTCCTAATTTTTTCAAGGTACTAAACCTTTAGATCCTGGATTATAATGGTTTTATGTTTTTTACCTAAAAATGATCTAATAGTCATTTAAGAAAAATCAAGGCCACTATAATTGGTATCAGAGTAAATATTAGTTAATTTGGGAATTAGGATTAGAAAATTTTAGTGAAAACCCTTAGGATAAGACTAAGTATATGAATCTTTCTTTAGAATAATGATTAACATAGATATCCCATAAGATATTACTTTAGTGTTAATTGTGCAAAAGGATATATCATTCATGATTTTTTTACTTAATTTTTTTCAAACCTTTTAAATTTTAGAAAATGGGGGGGCTAGGAGAAACTAGGCCAACAACTCATGTGAGTCACAATGCAATGATTATCTGAATGACATATCCAATTCCATGGGTGGTGGAGTTCAAAAACGTATGTAAATACTTACACATCTATCCTGGGATGTGAACCAACAACTTGAACCACATGTAATATCCACCTTTACCTAAAAAAGATCAATTAGCCATTGATTTCTTTAGGCAACAATGACCATCGACATTTAGTGGATCTTCTGACCCACTCATTATGGAATAATGGGTTGAATCAATGGAGAAGATATTTTTTGTGCTCTATTATTCTGAGATATAGAAGGTGACTTCGAATGTCTATCATTTTAGATGGAGAAGTTGATAAATTGTGGGAATTGATAAATAACACCAAAACGAAGGAATAAATTGAAGACATGGTGTTGGAAGACTTTAAGAAATTATTTATTAAAACACTTTATAAATTGAAGATATGGTGTGGGAAGACTTTAAGAAATTATTTCCCTTAAACACTTTATAAAAATATAGAAATATAATTCATATAGAATAAGAAAAAGGATGGTGAATCTATCATAACTTATAAAGAAAAATTCACAAGGCATTCAAGGTAAGCCTTGGGTTTGGTTATCAAAAATGATATCAATATAGATAGATTCTTTATTGGTTTTAAACCACAAGTAATAAAAGCTCCAGTTATTTGAGACTTTGGGAGTTATAAAGAAGTGGTCTAATGTGCTCTCAAAGTAAATATTAAGTTTAGTGAATGGTCCCATGATTATGGATATTAGAAGATAAGAACATAGTTTTATTCTGGAAGGTCAAATGAAAAAAGAGGAAAGTTGATCCAACCCCCAACTTTTCAAAAAATGTGAGATCATGATAATTACCTAAAAGGGGTGGGAAAATTATTCAATTTCCAGAGAGAAGGACACCAAGCTCATGAAAATTGAAGAGACACAAATATGGTAGTCAACATGGTGGAGGAAATGAGAGCACCACCCATGGTTCAATGGTTCAAATGTTGGGAGAATGGGAATCATGGAAGCTAGTGCACTAAACCTTGACTCCTTGAGGGAAATCAGTGTCAAAATCCACTAAATACAAAGGATCAAGGGAAATCTTATTCCATCACTACTGTTGAAGTGGAGTAAGAAAACTAAGTCATACAAGGTACACTTTCTATTCACCCAAGAATGGAAAAAACATTATTTGATTATAGTTATACTCATTCCATTATAGCATGAAAGTTTACTATAACTCTTGAATCTAAGACTAGATACCTTTAAGTAGAGATATATATAAAAATACATAGTGTTGATATCATTGAAGCCAAAGTTTTGGACTCTTCTCTTACTGGTGTCGGTGGGAAGACACTTCCAACGAATCTCATAATACTTACCTTGGTGGAATTTAATGCTATGCTGGGCATGGATTTCCTCTAGTTATATAGAGTACAAATTAACTATCCGGAAATGTTAATATATTTTAATATTTTGAACCATCCCACAAACCTCTATAAATTCAAGTAAAATCTTGAATCTCATTTGGAAAATTCCTCTATAGTGTGGTTATTGATTCCCTATGAAGAAGCATAACTCACTCAAATGGTTGAGTCAAAGGGAGGCATCAACCTGGAGT
This sequence comes from Viscum album, assembly GCA_963277665.1. NCBI lineage: Eukaryota > Viridiplantae > Streptophyta > Magnoliopsida > Santalales > Viscaceae > Viscum > Viscum album. The sequence goes on from OY728156.1 coordinate 105,223,410, forward strand.
AAATTCCCATTGTAATGTAATAAAGTGATGTATATATGGAAAAGTTACCCGAAATTCCCCCATATTGTGAGGTAGAGTTTTCAATAGAACTCATACCTAGAGCTACTCATATCTCAAAATTCCCCTATAATATGTCCTCGGTCAAAATTGAGGAGTTAAATAATAAGCTACAAGATCATTTGGAAAAAGGGTTCACATTCCCAAGTGTATCACCTTGGGGTGCTTCAGTGCTATTCATAAAGAAAAGGATGGATCAATGCGACTATGTATTGATTATCTGAATCTCAATAAGATTTCCATAAATAACAAGTATCATATTCTAATGATTGATGACTTTTTTTATCAAATAAGAGGATCTCAATACTTCTCCAAGGTGTATCTTCATTATGGATATTATCAAATTAAGGTGAATAAGGAATATATTCAGAATACTTATTTCCATATAAGGTATGGGAACTATGATTTTCTATTGATTCCCTTTGGACTTACTAATGCCTCAAAAATATGAATGGATTTGAAAAATAAATTCCATAGATACTACCTTGAAATATTTGTGGTAGTGTTTATCAATGATATTCAAATCTACTCCAAGAGAATGGAGGAACATGAATAACATATAATGGTTGTTAAGGCAATATTAATTAAGGATAAATTGTATACCAAATTTAGAAAGTGTGACTTTTAGATGTAGAAAGTAACATTCTTAGGACACGTGATCATAATTGAGGGAATTAAGGTGGACCCTTGAAAGACAAAGGCAGTTGAGAAATGTCCCAAACCCACTAGTCTCACAGAAATATGTAGTTTTCTTGGATTAATAGGGTACTAATAAAATTTTGTGAGAAATTTCTCATGATTTTCTATCCCACTAAATAAGTTAACAAGGAAAGGGGTAAATTATGTCTGGATGTAAGAATGTGAGGAATGATCCAAGGAGATAAAGAAGAGTATAATCACTACATCTGTACTTTCACTACCAACAAGTGGAGAAAGTTTCATCATATACAGTGATTCCTAAAATAAAGTCTTGGGTTATGTACTCATGTAGAATAATAAATTGATAGATTATTCCTCACACCATTTGAAGACTCAGAAGAATAACTCCCTAACGCATGATCTAATTCTTGGTGCTATTATTTTTTCCTTAAAAATAATTAGGAACTACCAATATGGTAAGAAGCATGAAATATATATCGATCAGAAGAGACTAAAGTATATACTCACACACAATGAGATCAACATGTTTCAAAGAATATTGTTACATCTAATCAAGGACTATGATTTCTATATTAACTAACATCCATGAAAGGCAAACAAGTTAGTTATTGCTCTTAATAGAAAAGAATATGTTACTTTATCCATGTTGTAGATTGAGAAATACCCAATATTCATGGATATAAAAAGTATGGATTTGGAAATCATAATGGAAGGTAATACAACCCACCTTTCCCAAATGATTTCCCAACTATCTATTCACAATAAGATCAAGTAGGTACAAAGCGATGATTTAGAGTTACAAAAGAAGGTGAATGAAGTAAATGAAAGAAAACTAAATGATTTCCATATCAATGATGATGGTATGATTTGGTTTATAATGATGTTTTGTGTTCCTCCATCACATAGGATGAAGAAGGAGATATTGGATAATTCACATAGATCACATTTCTCAATCTATCCTAGAAGTACCAAGATTTACCATGATCTTCGTGAACACTTCTAGTGGGATAACAAGGAAAAGGATATTTCAGAGTATATCTCAAGGTGTTTGGTATATCACCAAGTTAAATCAGATCAAAATAAGTCCAAGGGGATGATGTGACATTTCCTATACCCATGTGTAAATGGTATAATGTCACTATGGAATTTTTCACTAGTCTCCCAAATACATCTAAATAAAATAATGAAATATAGGTCATCGTGGATTGAATCACCAAGACTGCCCACGTTATAAAAGTTCCTAGTCAGTGTATTGTATCACTGGGTGGGGGAGGGGTGAATCAGTGATACTCTTTTTCTTTTATGTTTCATTTCAATTGAAACAACCTATTCCTATGGTTAAAATGAAATTCCTTTCTGAAAATAATTCAATCCACACATCCAGAGAAACACAAAGATTTACACGGTTCATTATTCAATAAGAATAGTTATGTACTTGGTATGGTTTAGAAATGATACAATATCATACGATCCACTAGAAAACAATTCTTGGATTGAAATGAGTAGGATATACCCTTACACTCATGTATTAATATAAAACAATACCACTAGTGTGTGTACACCCTCATTACACAATTGGTTAATACAATTGTTATGTTACAACTCATGAAACCTGTGATTATTTTCATTTAAAAATATATGTATACAATTGAAATAAAATTATTTAATTACTTACCCATAAGAAAGGTAAGAACCACCTAGACTTTGTTATGAAACACTGAGTCCAATATTTTCTGACTTTGATTTTCCCATTCTGAGTCTCTGAGTATTATTCTTCTAATAAAACTCTGCAATTCTGTTTTTCTAATATAATGAAATAGAAATGAATCGACATCACTTAAATTCAGAAAAAAATTCTTCCAAGATTCTAGAAACCCAATATGAAAATAACTAGTATGAAAAACCTGAAGCTAATTAATTCACCTCAATATCAAAATCAATTGAATAAAAATGACAATACAAATACGATGATTTGTGGAATAGGATAAACTTGAATACGATGATCATATGAATACAGAGTTATGATCTTGTCTTCTACCCCATTGAAATGTATAAAATACAAAACAAAATGTTATCCCATTCTCTCACTGAAAACTTAGAGCTTCTCTCTCTTATGCAATGAACAATACTCTATTTTCAGTCAAGTACAATGTACTTCCCACATTTTACAGGTGACCCCAAATAGTTTTAGGTGGAAATCCCAAAACACTTTCACACTCACCTAAATTCACCCAAAATGAAATTTCCCATGAAATCTCGAAATGCATTTTGACTTCATAAACTCTTCACAATTCTTCTAGAATACTGTACAATCTTCATCTCTTCTTTTCCATACTCCCATTTCAATTCTCACTATGATTATAACTGAGGATAAATGCATGGATCAGATCATCTGAGTCTAATTGTTTCGATCAAATTTATGACTATGATTCTTAGAACTGATTTGAATCAAAATCTTGTATTTGAAAGATAATATCCCCATTGAAAAATAATGCAGTAGTCACTTTTTTCCACACAACTCATCTAAAAATTTTAATTTAACCCTTTTGAGATGTTTGACTACAGTATTGATCATCCTCTTCACTTATTCTCTTGACCCACTTGAAAACTTTACTTCATTCAAAAACTTGTGCTTGAATCATGAATTCCTTCACAACTTAGAATTCATTTGAGGATCAGCTTTACCATGGTCTGAATTGGATTGGAAATTATCCTAACTTTCCATTCATTCCATATTCTTTCTTTTCTTCCCAACCTGAGTATGATCTTTTATGAATACAGTTGGTCTGGATATGATCATCCTAGGTATGATCATTCTGGATATGATTGTCCTAGATACGATTTTCCAGAATACAATATTTTCTGGGTATGATCATTTTGGGTACGATCATTTTGGAAAACAATTAGCACCACCTCTTACTCTTATATCAGCACTACTTCTTCAGTGATCAATGCCTATTCAATCAGCCTCACCATTTCAATTAGTGCCACCTTTTCAATCAGCACCACCTTTTCAATCGGCACCACTTTTTAATTAGTTCCACTTTTCTAATCAACACCACTTTTTAGAATGTCACCACCTTTTAAAACAACACCTTCTTTTAAAACACTAACTCTTTTTAAAATATCACCTCCTTTTAAAATAGCGCCAGTATTTAAAATAGATCCACCTTTTAAAATAGAACCACCACTTCAATCTACACCGACATTTCATCGGAACCACTTTTCATCGGCACCACTTCCTCATCGGCATCACTTCTTCATCAGCATTACATTTCATCGTCACCACTTCTTCATTGATGTCACTTCTTCATTAGCATCACCTATTACACTTATTTCACCCAAATATGATTGTTTTGAAAATAATCGGTATCACTTTGTTTTCTCTACCACCTAGATACGATAAATTTGGATACGATCCTTTTCATATTGGCATCATCTCTTTCACTCTCCCTTTATTCCATCATGCTCTCATCACAAGTTCTCCATTCGACTCATGATTTATGAGAAATAAAAATCCCAAAGCATCATCACAGTTAATTTATCGATGTCATAGAGATTTTGATTCTTCATTAAGACAACCACTTCTTTCGTATCCAATCTAGAGTAAATCAGATAAATACCTAAATAATATATTTATCAACACCAAACCCTCATTATGTTATTTTTCAATACCATACCCTCATTATGATGAAAAATGTGAGTCTAATCCTTATCAATACCGTGATTCTGCTTCTTTTGAAAACATGTATTTGATTATTTTGATAACATAGATCTGATTCTTTGGAAAACAATCCTCATTACAATTTTTACCATAAAAAATTTGTGGTGATTTCCAAAAACATTATTTCAAAACATACCTTGACAAAAAAAGAAAACACAAAACACCTTCATCATCATCTTGGTCCTAACAATATCACCCTTTGGATTTTAGTATCAATCAAGTTTTCATAAATCACTGAACTTTATATCTTCAAGAAATGGATTACTTTTCAACAATTCTAAGCCTACATGAGCTAACTCATTGTAGGAAACATGAATCATTAATAATAAAACCATGTTGTCCAAAAGAAGTGATTATGAAAACATCTTCATCTTTATTCCTTAGATCTTCTTCAACATCCATGGAATACAAAACAAATTCCTTCCTACAAACACTCTAAAAATAGTTAGAATTGTTCACCCACAAAACAATGTGGAATTCACAACATACCCACAACTCTCTCTTTTATACTATATATTTATGATACAATACAATTATCCCCCATGATAATACAATCCAAAGGTAATATGAGAGAGGGAACAGAAACACATACCTCATACATGAAAATAAGGAGGTTGGGCACCCATGTTCAGCCACAATTTTGAGAACGATTCCTTTGGAAAAGGTTCTGTAAAAATGTTATCTACTTGTTCCGATGTTGAAACATACTCCAGATTTAATTCATTCTTCTCCATAAGATATTTGATGAAATTATATTTGATATCAATATGATTTTAATAATAATGTTGAACTGGATTCCTGGTGAGATTGATTGTACTTTTATTGTCACAAACCAAGATCAAGGGTAACTTCAATACAACAAGTAAATCTTCCAATTGGGTTTTAATCCGTAAGAGTTGAGTAGCAGCTTGTGTGGCAAAAATGTACTCAGATTCAACCGTATTGAGGGTTACTGAATTCTATTTCTTTGAATGTCAGCTAACACAATTCTTTAACTTAAAGAATACTCCACCAGATGTGGATCTTATATCATCAACATTTCCTACCAAATCTACATCAGAATACCCAAACAAATCAATACTATCTGATCTGAAATACATGATTATGAATTCTATTATGCCTTTTATATATCTGATAATTCTTTTTCTAGCAATAAGATGTGATTTTTTTGGATCACCTTAAAATATTGCACATGAGGTTACAACATAAACAATGTCAGATCATGAGGTAGTCAAATGCAATAGACATCCAATTATCTTCTAATACTCTTTTTGATCCACTTCTTTTCCTTCTCGAACTTTACTCAACTTAATTTCCACTGAAATAGGTTTGGAAATAGGTTTTGATTTCTCCATGCTGAACCTATTTAGAAGTTCTTTAGTATACTTTTCTTATGAGAGAAAAATATATTCTTTCTTTTGAAGGATTGGTAACCCCAGAAATTATTTCATTTCCACCAACATGGAAATTTCAATTACCTTCTTCATCTCTTCATCAAATATTTCAAAAAATCTTTCATCATTCCTATCAAAGATAATATCATCAACATAAACAATCACAATGAGGGAATACTCTTAAATTTCTCTGATATAGAGATTTTTATCCACTCTTCCTTTTTGAAAATTCATCTTCCTTAAGAAAGAATCCAATTTGGAATACCATGCCATCAAAGCCTGTTTTATTCCATACAAGTCTTTCTTCAATCTTCACATATAACTTTCATCTTTTCCAACAAAAAAATTATAAGGTTGTTCAATATATACCTATTCTTCAAGATCACCATTTAAAAATGAGGATTTAACATTCATTTGAAAAATATTGTAGCCTCATTGTGAAGAAATAGCAAGAATGATTCTAATTGTTTCCAATCTGGATACTGGAGAAAAGGTTTCATCAAAACCAATACCTTCAATAGATGAATACCATTTTCACACCAATCCTAATTTATTTCTTATAACTTCACCTTCTTCATTCATCTTGTTCTAAAAAATCCATTGGGTGACAATGATATTTTTTTTTCATTATTTTGTATGAGTTTCCATGAATTGTTCTTTCCAATCTGATCATATTCTTCATTCATGACATGAACCCATTTCAGATTCTAAAAAGCTTATTTTACATCAATCATATCTAATTTTAAATATAGAGAAGTATGAGAAATTTATTTTGTTTTTCTCCATATTTGAACCTTTTAATGTTGATCATGAATTATATTCTGATATTACACTTACTTCCTCAGTCTAGGATGAGTTTTTTTAGAATCATCTTCATCACTTTAAATATCTGAATCTGATTATTCTTCTTGAGAGGGAACACAATTTTTTTAATCCTTATTAGAATTATTTTTCTTCAACTTTTTCAGATTACTTGTCTCCTTGATCATGTTTATCTTTCTCATCCTTCTCAATTACTTTCACATCAACTGAATCAAAAAAAATTATTTGTTAAATAATTTGTATCCTCTTACTTCCAGAGAATATCAAAGAAGTATTACATCTTCTCCTTTCTACTCAAACTTTACACACTTTCCATATTTCTTATTTATAATTTATGGAATTCTAACAACCTTCAAGTGTTTCAAACTTGTATTTTTTCCATAAAACAATTCATATGGAGTTATACCTAATTTAGGCCTATAGAAAAAAATGGATCTAAATATAAACAGTAGTACTCATGTATTGCCTCTAAAAGTAATGATAAATCCATGTTCATGTAACATAATTCTTCACATTTCAACGATTATTATGTTCTTTCTTCCAACAACCCCATTTTTTGGGGATTATATGGGGAAATATACTCATGAAAAATTCCAGGATTCTCAATATAGTCTTCAAAATCTTCATATCTATATTCACCACCTTTATCTTTTTTCACCTTCTTTATAGAATACTCACATTCCTTTTCTGGTTTTCTTTTAAAAAATTTAAACATTTTAAAAGAATTTTATTTATGTTGAATATACATGACACAAGTAATGTGAGTAAAATCATCAATGAAAGTAATGAGTAGATTATCTCTATTTTTTGATTGTTTTCTCATTGGTCCACATATATCGGAACGAATCATCTCTTGGGGTTGTTTTGAACAAATCTCATCTTTCTTATACACAACATATGTAATCTTTCCTTTCTGACAGATAGTGCAACACCAATCTATTTATCTTGGGAAATAAGAAAGGTCTTAAACACTGTCTCTTTTAGATAACTAGATCATATTTCTATGACACATATATCCCAGCCTTTTATGCCATAATTCATTATCTTCCACCAAACTCATGTAACAAGAGTTTTGTATTTCACAAATATGAAACAGATTACCTTTTGTATGTTGGCCTCTTTTAACAATATTCCCATATTTTTTAATTTTCACAAAAAACCCATCTTTCCTGAAGATATATTTGTTACCCTCATCACAAAATTATGAAACACTCATTAAATTGTGTTTATCCCATCAATATAAAATGTTTTCTTGGATTCTATCTTCACTATTACAATGATGGATTATCTAACACATTTTATTTTTAATGATTCATCATTTCCAAATGTCACTGTGCCTTCCTTAAAATATTTCACATTCTTCAAAAGCTTCAAGAATCCTAACATATGAGAAGAACACACAATAACAAGTATCCATGGTCATTTTCCTTTTGTGGATATCAATATTGTTTCAACAAAAATAGATTTTTCATCTTTCTTTTCTTTCTTTACTTACAGATTGTGAGAATTGTTAAGAATCTTCTATTGTGCTGGTAACAAAACAAGATATCCTTTTTCAAGATTTCTAGGTTTTTCATTTCTTTCAAAAATATTTTCTAGTGGTTGGAACCTATTTTCAATCATTACTTCATTTTTTCATATTTGTTCACAACAACCTTCCTAGACCTATTTCTTTGAAGAGATTAACCCCCCCCCCCCCCCCCGATCTCTGACTTCCATATCCTAGGGGATAATAGAAATGTTGTTATTTAAACCAACGCATAATTTTTGTGTATCTGAATCCCACTCAATACCATCAATACCCATAGAAAGAGTATTTGTATATGAAACCTCCATACTGATTAGAATTATAAATACGTTTCTCAACGACCTCATTTTCTTTTTTTTTCTCATTCATAAACCTTTTACTATAAATCAAATTCTTCTTCTTACTTTCAGACATTATAGATTCATAAGTATTTGAAAGTTTTCTAGATCCAGATAAAACATTTTTTGACTAAGGAAGTTTTGGAACTTCTAAATTCTTCACTTTGGCCACATACATAACTTTCTCAACATTTTTCTTTTAAGAAACAATTTCATTCTTCTTTTAACCCTTTTAAGATAACATTTTTTGAACCTTATCAGGTTTCTCATTATGAGAACATTCACCAACTTTAGTGATAGAGTTTTGGAAGCTTGTATTTTTCATCTCATCTTTGGAGAAATTTTGTTGGAAAAGTTCCAACTCTTTTTCTTTTTCTTTCAGTTTTACCTTCAGAAGCACATTATGATTGTTTTCTTCTTCAAGATATTCTTCAAATTATCAATCTCTTTCACCAATTTTTCATTATAATGATCTAAAAATTCTTGATTTATCATTGAAGAACATTCATCTTCCAACTTTTTGTTTTGATTTTCAAGACTTCTGATATTTCTCGTACAATATTTCAGTTATTCTTTCAAATGAATCTCAAGTTGAGTTTCTTCTTCTTTAGAACTACTGCTTTTGATTTCTTCATCATTCACTATTACAAAAAATATATTCTCAATATCATACTCAACTGATTTTTCAGATTCAGCATCATTGTCTTCTTCTTCATTATCTTTATATAAGAAAATTCTTCTTTTTGCTTCAAAGAATTTATTTAATTTCACTATAGAATACAATTTTTCTTTATCTCCATATTTCTTGTAAAATTTTATAGGCTTTATATCTTCTTCCTCACTATACTCTTCCTTCTTTATTAGAGGAAAGTTAGCCACAAAGTGACCAAATCTTCCACATTCAAAACATTTCAAAGGAATTTTTTCTTTTTATTTCCCTATACCTCTTTTCATATTTTTAGAAAATAAGTATAAAATATCATTGATATTTTTACATACCTCATTATTAGAGTCAGAATCACCATCTTCTACTTTAATAAGAATCCTATTTGATTTTTATTTCTTTTTAAACTTGAAATACATTTATTTATCAACTTTTGATTTTTTTGCTTCATAGCTTTCTCTCTTCTCACTTCATAAGTAATAAGAGTGCTATGAAAGTCATCAAGAGATAATGTTTCAGGATCTATGTATTCCAATAAAGAAACTTCATCATAGAATTTTTCAAGTAGTATTCTCAATATCTTTTCAACAATAGTAGAGTAATCCATCTTTCCATTAATACATCTAATATCACTCACAAAATCATTCACCCTATTAAATAAATCCCCAAAAGATTCATACTCACCCATTTTTATGTCCTTATACTTGAATCTCCAAATTTGAAGTTTTTTCTTCTTGAATTTTATATTTACTTCATATATGTTTTTATATTTTTACCATATATCTTTAGTTGTGGAAACAATTTTCACTCTCAAGAATTCACTTCTGGACAGTGACGACAATATATTATTCTTTCCCCTCCCATCATTCTCAATATTCCTCTTATCAATAGGTGTAAGTGGATCTTTATCATCAATGGGTGGAAACCCAATTTTTGAAGCTTCAAGAACATCATAACTGATAGACATAAGATAAGACAACATTCTATCCTTCCAGATATAATAGTTCTTTTTATCAAAGACCGGAATACCTTTACTATTCATATAGTTCAAATTATCCATAAGAAAAGAAAAATGAAGGGAACCTAGCTTTGATACCACTTGAAAGTTCCTAGTTAGTGTATTGTATCACTAAGAGGGGGAGGGTGAATTATTGATACTCTTTTTCTTTTATGTTTCTTTTCAATTTAAAAAACCTTCACCTCCTATTTGAGATTCAATTCCCTACTGAAAACAATTCAATCCACATATCCACAGGAACATAATGATTTACAAGGTTCATTATTCAATAAGAATAGCTACGTCTTTAGTATGGTTTGGAAATGATCCAATGTCATACAATCCATAAGAAACAAATCCTTGTATTACAACAAGTAGGAAATACTCTTACACTCATGTTGAGCTATGAATCAATCTCACTAGTGTGTGTTCACCCTATTAAGAGAATAGGGTAATAAAATATTTATGTAACAACCCATGTTACATGAGATTATTTTTCATTCAAAACAAATGTATTCAATTGAAATATAATTCTTCAATTCCTTAGCCAGAAGAAAGTTAAGAACCACCTTGACTTTGTTCTGACACACTGATTCTGATCTTTTTTTAGTCCAATTTTCCCAGTCCGATTCTCCGAGTATAATTATTCCAATAGAATTATTCAAATATGATTTTATGGTACAATATAATAGAAATGAATCATCATCATTTCAATTCAGAATACATTTCTTCCTCAGTCTGAGAAACCCAATACAGAAATACCTAGTACGGAAAACCCGAAGCCGATTAATTCATCCCGATATCAAAATTTACTGAATACAAATTACAGGACAAATATAATGATTATTTGAATAAAATAAATTATGAATATGATGATCAACCAAATAAAACATTATAATCTTGTCTTATTCCCCGTTGAAATGTATTCAATACAAAACAAAACCATGTCACTTTCTCTCACTGAAAACTCAGAGCTTCTCCCTCTTCTGCAATGAACAGCACTTCATTGTCAGTCAAGTACAATGTGATTTCCACATTTTATAGGGGACCCAAAATAGGTTTATGTGGGAATTCCAAAACAATTTCCTTCTCACCTAAATTTATCCAAAATGAAATTTCCATAGAAATCTTGGAATTAATTTTTACTTCGTCAACTCTTCTCGATTCTTCTTAAAACTTCCACAATCTTTATCTCTTATTTTATAAAATCTCATTTCAATTGTTAGTATGATTAAAATTGATAAGAAATACATGGGTCTGATCATCTCAGTTAGATTGTTTTAATATGATTGCTGAATACGATTCTCATAACTGATTTGAATCAAAATCTTGTATTTTAAAGTTAATATCTCCCTTGACAAATCATTTAGCGGTATATTTTCTTCACCCAACTCATCCAAAGTATGTAAATAAACCCTCTTGAAATGTTTGACTACATTTTTGACCATTCTATTCACTTATTCTTTTAAACCACTTGAAAACATCCCTTCATTCAAAAACCTATTCCTAAAACATGACTTTGAATTCATTTGAGGATCTGCTTTAGCATCGTCTGACCTGTATTGAAAAGTATTGTAACATTTCATTCATTCCTGCTTCTTTATTTTCTTCCCAACTCGAGTATGATATTTTCTGAATAAAATTGGTTGGGATAAGATTATCCTAGGTATGATCATTCTGGATATGATTTTATTGGATATGATTTTCAAGAATATGAACTTTTTTGGGTATGATCATTCTGGGTACGATCATTCTCGAAAACAATCGACATCATCTCTTATCCTTCTATCAGCACTGCTTCATCAATCGGCACCATATATTCAATTAGAATCCCCATTTTTATCAGAACCACCTTTTGAATCGGCACCACTTTTCAATCAGTTCCACTTTTCTAATCGGAATCACTTTTTAAAATGGAACCGCTTTTTTAAAATAGCACGTTGTTTTAAAACAGTACCTCCTTTTAAAAAAGTGACAATTTTTAAAATAACTCTACCTTTTAAAATAGCACCACCTCTTCAATCGGTACCAAAATTTCATCGGCACCACTTTTCAGTAGCACCACTTCCTCACCGGCATCACTTCTTCATCAGAATCACATTTCATCAGCACCACTTCTTCATCGATATCACTTCTTTATCAGCATCACCCTTTACACTTTTTTTACACATATATGATTGTTTTGAAAACAATAAGTATCAATTAATTTTCTTTTCCACTCGGATACAATAAATAAAGATACAATCCTCTTCGTATTGGTAATATCTCTTTCATTCTCCCTTTCTTCCATCAAGCCCACATCACAAGTTCTATATTCAACTCATGATTTATGAGAAATACAAATCAACAAATATTCGTCACAATTAATTTATCGGTGTCACAGAGACTCTGATTATCCATCAAAACAACCACTTCGTTCATATTGTATCTAGAGTGAATCTGATCAATCCCTCATTATGAGCTTTATCAATACCATACCCTCATTACCTTCTTTTTCAATACCAGACCCTCATTACGATGAACAATGTGAGTCTGCTACTTATCAATACCAAGAGTCTGATTCTTTTGAAAACATAAATTTGATTCCTTTGAAAACTTGGATCCGATTATTTTGAAAACAATCCCAATTACGATTTTTTCCATAAACAAAGTGAGGTGATTTCCAAAAACTTTCCTTCAAAACATACCTTGAAAACAAAAACACAACACAAAACACATTCATCATCTGCTTGTTCCTAACACTTTATCATTATTTGGTAATATTTATCATCTGAACAACTTGCCAAGATATATGTGAAGGAGGGGGTGAGGCTACATGGGGTTCCACTATCAATCATCTATTATCATGATCCAAGGTTTACATCTAAATTATGAATAAGTCTTAAACATGATTTGAGTACTAAATTGAATTTAATTATGGACTATCACCACTAAATTGATGGCCAATCTGAAAAGACTATTCATAAAATTAAGGACACGCTGAGATCATGCTCAATAGAATTCAAAGGTGGATGGGATCAATATCACCCACTAGTTGAGTTCTCATACAACAATTGTTTTCACTATATTATTCTGATTTCTTCATATAAAGCTCTATTTGGTAAGCGATGTAGAAATACAACTTTTTGGGATTAAGTTAACAAACAAAAGCTACTTAGACCTAATCTTGTGAAAGATATGATAGAGAATGTTCAAGACAACCAACAACCTGTCAACGATGCTCAAAGTCAGTAAAAGAGTTATGTTGACCATTGTTGAATGGATTTGTTGTTTGAAGTTGGAGAAAATTTATTCATTTGAATATCACTATGGAAGAGATTCATGTGGTTTACAAAGAAAGTGAATCTTATCCCTAGGTACATTATCCCCTTAGGGATCCCTGATAGCATAGGAGTGGTGTCTTATCAGCTTTCACTTCCACCAAATATGGATCAAGTTCATGACACGTTTCCATGGATCTCCCTTGAGTAAGTACATACCTAACCCATCACATGTAATAAATTTGGAGGTGATACAACTAGAGAATGCCTCTCATATGAATAAAAATCGTTGAAGATCTTAGACCAAAGAGATAAAGTCCCACACAATAAGAAAACTCACCATTTCAAAGTGTTGATGAGGGATTATAAGTATGAAGATGCAACATGGGAACCGGAGGAAGTGATGAAGGATAAATACCCTCTTCTATTTTCACCTTAGTATGTAAAATGAAATTTTGAGGGAAAATTTTCAAAAGGGGGGAAGAATGTAATGACCCAAAATTTTATCAATGGAATTTCCCTTCTTATAATTATGTCATAAAACACATTCATCACATAGAGAACTCAATAAAAAAATATTCGCAAAAATAAAGAATGAAATAAGTGATATTTATATAAATTAAGGAATCAATACTGATATAATGGTAACCTGAAAATTGAAATAGAAATAAGACCATTAGGAATAGTAATCTGACAAATAGAATAGTAACCTCACCTATAATGTAATAACATGTTATTTTTTACATTCATAAATATCACTAGAATATTCTAGTGAAGGATGAGGCACAGGATCAGGCTCATATCCCTGTTCCAACTAGGGTTTGTCAACAAATTATGGTAGTCATCTCGGCATAGGCATATATCCCTATTATAGATATATCAAAGTGTCAGAAGCATAATCTAAAGAAAAATAAATTTCAAGCTTATATCCCTACCAAAATTTTATAAAGTTCCCAGTATAATCTAGATACGGCAGTGGGAAATAATAATTGGAAAATTACAGCGGCCGATAGGAGTCAAGACCATATTCTTACTCCTTCCAATGAAGTGGAACCATAGTACACCTCAATAGAGATATAAGAGGGTGCGTATATTCCCTCTCCCATTTTACAGGATAATCAGCATATTCTGGTGAAAAAATATAATTGTTATTAGGCACATATTCCCATTACAACAAATGGTCATTGATATATTCAAGAATCCAAAAGGAGTCAAGTCCATAATCTTATTAATTCTAAAGAAGGAGAACATCATCACAACTTAGAGGTGATATATGAGGGTTCATATATTACCTATCCCATTTTAGAGTATGGTGATTATATTCAACTTAAAAATGAAAACCAAGATCGAGCTCATATTCTTGTTCCAATAGAGGTTTGTCAGCATACTCTTATAGTCACTTGGGGGAAATCTAATATCCCTACCAACAACTCAGAAACATACTATCATATTTTGGAAGCTACCCAAAAGAAATCATATTAACACAAAAATATTATAGAGATTCGTCATTATATTTATATAGCAACTCAGAGACCACCTAAGATGGTTATAATTCATAAAGGTTCCCACCAACCGCAAACATCCCCATCAGCTTGATGAGGAGTATCTAAAGAAAACATTAATTAGGTATCACATACAGATCAGTATCATAACAAATATTCCTACCCTAATCAATGTTATTGTCCTTGAGACCATAAAATACTAATCAATAACATCCCAACGATTCATAAATTCCATATCAAAAGGAGAATGTGATATTTAAAATAGAATTCCTCCCTATAATAGTACAGAGATGGATCACAGAGAATCCTCCCCAAACATACATGGGGTAAATTCTCCCCACAGTGATATCACATCTAGAAAAGGATATACTCCACTTTTTAAAGTACCTCAGTACAGATAGGTACTTTAAAAATAAATTCCAACAACATACAATGCCCCACCCATAGATAGTAACCCTTCACTGCGATCAATAAATGGTTGGGGATAGCATTCAGCATCTATACCTCCAAAATATCTTGTAAAATAATCTTTAAACAAAAAGGAATTTTTGTTCTGATTAGGTAGAAGAATATTCTTCTAAGAATTAGGGAAATACCATGGATATGTGGAGAGAGATATATGAGGGATATATATCGGTCATGTTTTTATCCTACAGCCACCTCCCTATATAATGTTACCTATGAGATAAAAATAGAATATATACACTATCTACTTTTAACTTTGGGAAGGAAAATCACCTCATTAAAGAGAAAAATATTCCTTAAGAGGGATATGTCGATCATCTTAAGGTGATATGAAAGCTCTACCACCAAGTTGAGTTAGTAGGTTTTTCACAGGCATCAGCCCCAAAGTTTGAAAAATAGTATAAGAATATTTAACTTGCATTAATTTATGGATTAAATATGCTCTAAAACATAATTGTGAATTCTCCATCTCAAATGCACATCGTAGGGTTGGGTGAATATATATCATTATATTTTACTCCACTCCAGAGTTAGTATAATGCTATGAGGTAAACATCCAATAATTTTATTTCCTCAGGATAAGTCACGGGATAAAAAGGTGAACATGTCAATTTTTTGAAGAAGTGATATATTCATATTTATAAATCTAAAAAATAGTGCACTAATAGATAATGATCCATCAATTGGTTATGGAATCAGGATTCCAAAAATTTTAAAAAAGTCTCTAAATTGAGAAAACGTGTCCCCCAATTGTGGAGAAAGCTCAAAAAGTAAGTATCTCATGTTCATAATGTATCATTCACCCATATCATACCTATATAAAATCAAAAAACATATATATAAATTCTATCATATAAGTAGCATCAAAATATATTAAGGAACAATCATAGCCTATGAGGATGGGGGAATTTTAATCATATTTCTTCCAACTCCATTACCTCTAGGATCATCAAATACCTAATGAACTTATGATATAATGGTGGAATGGGTTATTCAACCCCAACTCATATGGATGGGGTAATTTATATCATTACCACCTCCCCCACCAAGGGATTCAGCCTTCACCAAGTGGGGAGAAGTCTCACAGGAACTATCTATATCATTCCTTCCAACACATGATATATCCTCATCATTAAGGGAATACTTAGTAAAAGTCTCTAGCATATCCTTACGGGTGACTCTCTATAATAAAATCTCCAAGGAAAAATCTATAGGAAACATTAAACCTCCAAGGGTTTATAAGCCTAAATAGATTTTCAAGAAGGAGAGAGCTATATAGGAACCCAAACTATCCCATGATGAATATCTATAGGGAAATGTAACTCCCCAAAATTTTGTTATGCATGATAAAATGATATCATCTTCTCAGCATACATTGGTTAATGTCATAAATATCAATTTTATATACAAAAATATTAATCTAGGGTAATAGTATGGATAGGTTTTAGTCAAACAAGAATTTTCTAAAACCCTCTATTTTTATAGGTATTCAAAGTTTGTGGGAAGTTTGAATTTTAATTTAGTGAGGGAGTTAAATTTTAACTGGATATTTGAAAGGGAATTATGAGAGTAGAAACTAATTAAAGTGATACTTTTAGTTTTTGAACGAGGCTTGGAAGTTATATTGGGTCATCAGGTGAGTTTCAGGAGCTTTGTGTTAAGTTTCGGGAGTTTTGAGGTTTCTAGCGAGGGTGCATGGATTAGTGTGTATGGTTAAGTGAAAATTCTGTGAAACTCTGAGGGTGAAGAGTTTTTTAGTGATTTTTTTATAGTAAATGCTTTTATGACATGTTTGGATCATGATTTTAAGGAAACTTGGTAGTTTCAAGGTGAAACTCTATGGTTTAGTTTGGACTTGGGGCTTGGTGCACAGTTTGTTCATGGCTGCAGAAAAATTATGCACATTTTCACATAGGTATTTGCACATTTAGCCATGAAATTTGGAAAACAATGTGAACGAATAATTCACGGTATGTTTCCATGGATATTAAGGGTGTAATAGTTGATTAATGGTTTTTTAACTATGTGTTCAAACCATTAAGCCCATTAAAATCTGTTTTTTCCTTTTCCCATGTGAGAATTGAAATTAGTAGCCCTCCATTTTTCCCCTATACTTAACATAATGACCCAATGACCTTATCTCTGTCCTCCTTCAATTATTCTCCATTGGTGATGATTTTTTAAATGTTTTCATTATCATTTTGAGGTAACATATCCTATATTTTCCTCCCTTAACCTCCTCCTCTATTCTTATTTGATTTCAAATTTCTCCATTTAGATTTTCATTATAGATTCCATTAGAGAATGGTAGAATCACCTATCATGGGGATTTCATTATATATAGAAATAGAACATCCTGATAATTATTCACACATCTCTGCATTCCATTTCAATGTTGTATTTTTTCACGGTGATTTTCTAAGCATTTTAGATCAAATAAAATTAAACTAGCAATAATTTTCTCAACATTTGATATGTATTTTTCCTATAATGAGGGTAGGGGCACACTGCAGGTTGTTATCATGAGTTTGGTTTCAATTTCAATGTGGCATATTATTATGGTGAGTTATAAGTGTTTATTAAAATTTATTTTAAATTGTAAAATTGAATGTATTTTATTATTTAATTTTAATTTCATTATAATTTATTAATTTTGGGTTTTTTGGTTGATTAAGGGCCTCTAATGAGTCAGTGGTGACCATTTGGTATTGTAAAATCATTGGTTGAGCTTTCGTACCATGTAAATAAAATGGGAATCTTATAAAAAGGTAGGTGGTCCCTTTAATTTAACCCACGGTCTATTTATGCTTCCTTGTGCATGAAAGGTGAGGTAATTCTTGATTCACAATTATTGACCCAATTGAAACTAGTTTCTTCAGGTTAAGGTTTCCTTTGTTAAAGTAACCACTTAGAATTTCTTGGACTATAGTAAATTTCTAGACATTTTTTTGGGTTATTGAAGGAAATTGGTAGAATAAATGGTTGTGAAATGAAATTTCACAACATTTCATAGATAAAAATGGTTTTTCCTATTTTAGTTGAATCATAACCTATGCAGTAAAAAGTTTGAATTGAAAATTGTGGGTATATATAATTTCATGGTATTAAATAAATGGAAGGATGGAAGGGTAATTTGGTTGGGGTGTTTTAAAATGGTTTTGATTAAAATAGTACATGAAAAGTGTTTAAAGAATCAAAATGGGTTTTGGTTTTAGGTAATGAAAATTGGAAAGGCCTTGATAGTGTAAATTGTTTCTAAAATGGTTTTTGTTTTTGATTTTAGAACTTAAACTGTTTTTGGAATAGTTATTACAAGTGTTTTATTTATGCCTAGTTTTTATTCTTTTTATGATATGGAAATGACAAAGTTTATATGTTCTTATTTTAAAATTATGAAATGTGTATTTGGTAATTCATGTGATGCTTAACTTAGGTAGAACATAACACCCTTAGGATATAGAGATTTATAGTTGACCCGAGGTGAACATGGCCCATAGGGGATGCAAAGATTTATGGTTAAAATGGGGTGAACATGGCCCCAAGGTATGTATGGATTTATGGTTAAACATTTGTTGAAAATGGACCTCATGTGTATGTTGGGAATTGGGATGGGTATATTACCCCTAGTAGAGAATTTTTTGGGTAATAATAGTCATTATTATGTTCTCTAAGACACCCTAGAACTAGCCAAACCAGGTTTGTGTAGTTCCCAAGGTGAACCCAACCCCCAGTTTTATATTTTTTTATTCATTATATTTAAATGCTTAAATGGTTGTATTTTTAATTTTTTATCTCATAGAAATTATTTATTCATTTTATAAACATATTTTTTATGTTTAGGGATGTCATTTTTGGTGGCTAACTAAGTCCTACTCACACTCTCCTCAAGTCACCATGGAACTTGGGTACACAAGAAGACGATCACTTGATATAGGTGTAGATTGGGTTGAGGTCTGTGGCTTAGATTTTAGACGTTTATCTAGGTTTTAAGATGGAATTTAGAGTATGGGGTGTGATGTGTCTTAGAGTTTTTGTGGTTTAATCATTCATATTTATTTTATTATGGTATGTACATGTGACCATCCAAGTGGGTGTTTTGTTTTTTATACTATATTCCAGGTCTTCATTATTTTATAACATGTTTTAGTTAATTATTATTTATGTGTCCTAAAATGTAATGTGAGTGTATTAGATTTGGTTATTTATTGATTCTATGATTTTTCACTCTAACACAGGGAGTATATCCTCTTCATGATACCTCATTATACCCCAACTTTTAGTCATAATCCTATGACATTTAGGGAGGTTTGCCTAAGGTCCAGTATCATTATTTTAGTCCAGGTGTTAGTCCATATTCTAAGTAATAGGGATGTTAAAACGTGGTATTAGTGATTTTTTTTTTGAATTTTGTATTAAAATTTTGATATTTGTTAGAAATGGTACATAGGAATGTGTCATAGATTATAATGGCATCTGGACTGATGCATCACAAACACCATTTCTCGTTGAAATTTAGGTTACCATGGATATGGGATTTAGATTCTTGGTTTGAATTGATATGGTTGTTGTGATTTTCACCATGTGTGATGCACATGAAGTTTAGGATTAATAATTTGTGGTTTATGAACTTAGGATCTCAGCCTGTTGGCAAGAGTCCAACAATTGGTTTTGGCTCTTAGCCTATGTAGGCAAGAGGCATCTCATGAATATTTTTATTCATGTAGGATCGACATGATATAGGACTACTAGTATGTTATTTACATAGATGAATGAGGCTCAGTTGTTTAAAATTTTATCAATTATTCTTATATCATACTCTTATATAAGTACTTGGTGGGATTCTACTCAATTAGTCCAACTTTTATATATGTTTTATTCTACTATTAGGTCTTATAGATCCTATGGAAATGATGGTACTGACCCTTTAGCAAGGTATGATTAGATACCCTGAAAGGTAAATTAAGGAATTCATCACCCTATTAAATAACCCTTGTGGATATTTTTAAAAGGCTGGTTTATTAAAGTTATAGTAATAATATATATGGTGTTTTATTGTATAGATTATAATTTAATTCTACTTAATCAAACTTTATATCTTGAGTTACTTGATATGGGTATTTTAGTGTGATTTTTTTGGTTATGGAAAGATTATATTGTTATCTGGTGCACAAGATAATAGATTCCCTTGTAGGTGGGTGGATTACTTGACATGTGATTCCTATAGTATTTTGAGACCATCAGGTATAGTGTTTTATAAAGTGATTTTTCAAGGTTTTTTCAAGATGGGATAGTGTATAGAGTCCCATGGTTTCAGATAGTGTAGTGGGTAGTTTTTCATGTTGATGGTGGGTGGATTTTTAGATAGGAATTTGGTGATGTTTTCAATGAGTTGTGACCCAAGTGAGACCTAACTTTGAGCTAAGTGGGATACCTAAAGACCAGGGACATAACATGGACCATAGTGGGTTGATTCTTGGTTCTTTTTATAAGGGAAACCCATGAGAGTATTTGTATTGGGTGTAGTAGTGTTTTTAGGCAAAAAGAATGGGTAGATTCTTGCATGTGAGACTAGTGTGTGTGAGGTGAAATTTGGTATAGGACATAGGAATATTGATTCCTTGATGGGTATTAAGCATAAAGGAACCTTGATTACATTGATATCTAGGTTGGATAGGTAGGGGAAGGACTATTTGGCTGCCTGACCATGTTGTTATAAATGTGTTTAGCATGCGATGAGAGTGAGGTTAGATGATTCTAGACTTCGAATAGAATCAGGTGGAAACTAAGAATGTGGATGATTTCCACATGCCTTAGATATTTGATGGAAATCTATGGTTTTGATACAATTATTAGGAAGTGGATGAGTGTGAGTTAGACCTTATCATAAGTGAAGGGACCATTTTTAAATAGGATTTCAAAGAGATATCCTAGTTAGGATAAACTAATGTGGCACTGGGAATAGTTGTCCTGCTCTTGGTAGCATGTGAATCAAAAAGGTATGATTTGGGTTTCTAATTTTGGTTGGTAAAATATCATACACCTGTTAATTTTGGATGAGACCAGGCAGCCCGCATGGGTTACCCATAGAGATTTGGATATTCAATTGGGTGATAGCCATGAGTGGGTCAAGTATTTAAGAGAGACTTGATGAAATTTTGAAGCACCCATATAGAAAGGGTGATTACTAAATTAGATCAAGTGCAGTGACATGGTCGTTCTGGAATCAATTAAAATTAAGAGTTACCTTATTTGATGAGTATGGAATGGAAAAATAGACACACAAGTGATACTGATTGGGCTTGGTAGGCTTTATACCTTTAGAGTAGTTTAAGTATATCTATATGGTGGAGATTCCACCAGTTGATTGATGGTGGGGGCAACTCTTATTATTAATTGAAATTCATGAAGTTCCAAAAGTGACATTTCTGTGGTCCAGGAGTGGGTGATGAGCTTTTATTTGGGTTAGATATCGATAATGAGAGGTTTTGTTCATGTGTGGTTATCATGTTTAGGTATGTAAAAGATTTGGTAAATGGTGCTTTATTTTTGATCAAGTAGATTGAAAAAAATGAAACTCCTAAAATGGAGAGTTCATATCGATCGCGGGTGGAATAACCCCATATAGTTAGGTTCATGGTTTTTGGAAAAAGGCCAGTTGGTGGTCCCATGGAAATTGGATTCCAATAACAAGTAAATTCCTTTATACAAATTTAGACTTGCTATCATGTGGAATATGAGCATGCGCATTGGGATCAGGATTGATTATTATGATTTAATAGTTCTAGATTAGAGGTGTGTTGGAATTCTATGTGGCATGAAGGTGGAAAATAATGACTGGTGGTTCAACCATATATCTCACTAAGAGTTGAGTTTTTACTCTGATAGTGTTCTTGAATGATCGTGGGGTGTGTCTGGGCTTAAAGGCATTGTGATCGGGTGTTTGGGGGTTGCATCAGTGATAGGAGTCGGTCATTTTTTGGATAGGCAAGACAAAGGAGGTTCAACTGATCATTTGTTATGTAATTTTATATAGTGGGTCTGAAACCAAAATGATTATGTCATTTTTGATACTACGGTGATGTTTGAGTGTCATTTAGGCCCTTCCGAGGGTAGTCAGTTTTTTCAAGGCCCTCTTATATAGGCAACGGGGCTTGTTGATTTAGGATTATAATTAAGAACAAAGGGTCCTATCAGTGCATGATTAGAGTTTTCTTGAGTGATAGAGGATGGAGAGATGGAATTAATACTAGGATCATCATTAGAATGTGATTATGGACTTCTAATGGTAAAACCCAAAAGATGAAGTTCTAAATTAGTAAAATCAGTCATTCAGAGCTAAGCCCTATGGTGTAGATAACCAAAGGCTAGGTGGTCAATCGGATGATGATACAGTCCTGTATTAGCTATAACAATATCAGGTAAGTGTCTTCCTGGTGTTTTCATTAGAGGTTAATATCATTGGATTGTAATTTTATGACTTAAATTCTTTATGCTCAAGTCGTACTTTGGAATTGAATTGGGTATTCAAGGGTGCATCATGGTCGTTAATCAGGTAATTAATGATCGGGTCATGATGAGGTACTTAGTTTGATGCCCACTGGGAATTTTTGGGGTTGATAAGTGTTAAGGTGGGAAGCTTCTAAAACCCCATGTCTATACCGAAATTTAGAGTTGGTGAGAAGTTTGAATTTTTGTTTGATGAGTGGGTCAAATTCTAACTAGGGATTTGGAACAGCATTCTGAGATTTGTAACCTATTAAATTGATTTTTTTATACATTGAATGAGGATTGGAAGGTAGATTAGGTGCTCAGTCAACTCTTGGGATCTTTGGGTTATGTTTTTGGAGTTTTGGAGGTTTCAAACCATGGTGCATGATTTAGTGTTCACGATTTAGGGGAAATTAGGTGATACACTAAGGTTGAGGAAGTGTTCAGTGCAATTTGTATAGTATATGGTCATTTTACATGGTTAGAACAAGGTTTTGAAGAAACTATAAAGATTTTAGGGGAAACTATGTAGCTTAGTTTGGACCTGGAGCTTTGTGTATATTTTTCACATAGTTGTAGGCAAACCATGCACATTTTTGTAGAGGTGTTTGGACATTTGGATGCACGGTTTAGAAAACCATGTAGGCCAACCGTGTGAGGTGTTTTTTTTGTAGAGTTGGGGTTTCACATTTAGTGCATGGCATGGCCATAGATGTTTTCAAATGATGTGTTCCATTAAAATGGGGTTTTACCCTTTTCCACCATGAGAATTTAAATGGGAAGCCCTCTTTTTCATCCCCTCTACATCATGTCATGAGTTTTAAACCTCTTATCCTTCCTCTGATTATTCTCCATTAAAGATGATTTCACATGAATTTTCATTTTCATTTTGAGGTGGGGTCTACTTCATTTTCCTCCCTTAACATCCTTCTTTATCTTTATTTGATTTTGTTTTTATCTGTATAGTTTTTCATTGGTGATTATAATGGAGCATGGTGGAATTGCTCAATTATCATGGGGATTTCATTCTAACCAGGATGAGGACATATTAAGATGTTTCATGCACAATTACATACACTATTTCAATGGGGTATGTTTACATGGTGATTTTTTTAAGCTTTTAAACTTAAATAAAATTTAATTGGAAATAGTTGTTTCATCACATGATAGGGATTTTTTCCAGTATAAAATCGAGGGAGCGTTTTGTATTATTTCATGCATTTGGTTGTGATTATGGTGTGGTGATGTGGTGTGGTGAGTTCTTGGTATTTATTCATATTTTTTAAAATTTTGAAATTAATTTTTTTATTTAATTAATTATAATTTGATATTAATTAATTAATTACCGGTTTTTGGATTGAGTAAGTACATTAGGCGAGTCGCAAGTGATTATTTAGGCTTGGATGTGTCGTATCAGAGATGTTGACCCTTTTAAATAAAATGTAAATCCTATTAAAAGGTATGTGTCCCTTTCATTTAACCTATAGTATTTTAATATTTTTGTGTGCATGTATGGTATGGTCATGCCATCTTCACCATGGTTGACC
Source organism: Viscum album (assembly GCA_963277665.1). Classification (NCBI taxonomy): domain Eukaryota; kingdom Viridiplantae; phylum Streptophyta; class Magnoliopsida; order Santalales; family Viscaceae; genus Viscum; species Viscum album. Next base: position 105,247,856 of record OY728156.1, read on the forward strand.
TAATTGAAACTACATACTTATGTTTAAGGTTTCCCTAGTTAAAGGACCCATTTAACATATCTTGGACTATAGTAAATTTCTAAATGTTTATTTTTGGTTATTGATGGTAAATTGGTTGAATCAATAATTTTGAAATGAAATTTCACAACCATTGATAGTTGAGAAGGGTTTTGCCTTTTATTTTTATCAGACAATATGAAATCATAAGTTTGGATCGAAAAGTGTGGGCATGTGTAATTTCATGGTATTAAAGAGATAGAAGTAAGTAAGGGTAATATGGTTTTTGGGTTTTAAAATGGCTTGGATTCAAATAGTACTTGAAAAGGGTTTAAGGAATGTAAATGGGTTTTTGTTTTTTGGAATGAAAATAAGAGAGGCCTTGATAGTGAAATTTTTTTCTAAAATAGTTTCAGTACTTGATTTTGGAAGTTAGAAATGTTTTTTGGAATCGTTATGATAAGTGTTTACTTTATGCCTAGTTTTTAATACTTATGTGATATGTAAATGATTAATTGTATACGTTTTACTTTTAATGTTATGGAATTTTTAAGTGATTGTTAACCCAGGGTGAACACAGAACCTAGAGGATATAAAGATTTATGCTTAACCTAGGGTAAAAATGGCCCTTAGGGGATGCATAGATTTATGGTTAGACTTGGGCGAATACATCCCTCAAGAGATATAGGGACTTATGGGTAAAATAGAGTGAAAATATCCCCTAGGTGTATGTTGGGACCGGTGATGTATATATCTGGTCGGGGATGGTTTGGGTAGGCATGGTCATCGCGACGTGCTTAGAGAGACTATGGAACTGCCTTATGAAGGTTTGTATCATTATCATAGTGAACCTGGGCCCTAGTTTTGGAATTTATTTTATTTATTATATTTAGAAATTTATATGGTCATATTCATAACATTTTATCTCGGATCACTTATGTATTCCCTTTATAAATAGACTGATTTTATTTAGGGATGTTATTTGTGGTGGTCTACTCAGTAACACTCACACCCAAATTGATCTGCCTTAGCACTTGGGAACCTAAGAATATGATCACCTAATGTAAGTACAGGTTAGGCTAAGTCCCGTGAATTATATTTAAGATATTAATATGGATTACTAGATGGTGTAGAGAGAATGGGGTGTGATCTATCTTAGAGTTATTGTGGATCCATCATCCATATTTATTTTATTGAAATCAATAAAAGCGACCAACCTCAGTGGGTAGTATGTTTTATAAGCTATGGGTCATCTCATCATGTTTATATATCATTTTTTAGTTTATTACTATTTATACATACTATGATGTGATGGGGGTGTATGATATTTTTTTATTTATAGATTATGTGATTTCATACTCTAATACCAGGGGTATGGAATCCACAAGATACCTTATTAGACACCCATAGATAGTTAGTGACCTTTGGCATTTGGGAAGGTGAACCTGAGGTCTAGTGTTATTCCACTGGTCCAGGCATCGGTCGGTGGTCTAGGGTAGAGAGATGTTAGATATTTTTCACAAAGTTATATGATAAGGGTTTTTGTACTCGACAACAGAGATACGCTCAGAACCTACCCCCCCCCCCCCCCAATCAGTCAACTACTACTCATGTGATGTGTGTTAGCTATATATATGTATAAATGAGTAGTGTTATCTTAGTTACTCCCCAAAAAACTAATACACCTTCCATTTAGGTGAAATTAGTGTGATATAAATCCAAGATATAAGAATTGAAATGGATCAATACAAAGCTTCTTAGAGGTAATATTCCCACTAAATATAATGTTGTGTCTGGAACTAATACATCACATTCAATAGGAGTTTTGAATCCAAAAGGGGACACTCCGTCAACTATGAAATGGTTCAATCACCATGTTGGTTATAGACAAAAAACACTAGTTTACATGAGTTTGATAGCTATGGTATATCAAGTTTCTCTCTGTTGGGACCTAAAGTGTCATCATTTCATGCCAGTTATACTAAAACCTTGAAAATTTTGTTTCAATAGAAAAAATTGGAAATTTTTTCATATTTGGTCATTCCCACTTTCAATAATAAATCCTCCCCCAAATCAATGATATCACTAGAGTTATTTCACTCCATATAATCCCCCATCATTTTGATGGAGGATATAGTGGTAAAATTAGAGATAAAACCATACCCTAAATGGGTGGATGTGACCCCTCCTCTACCCAAATTTTTTATCATTTCCAAGAATTCAATGGAATTGGAAATCCAGAATAGAATCTAATGGATTGTGTGTCTCGTTGTGGCCTGATGATAGTGGAACTTGTACATCAAGAAGTGGATAAAATTTGTTATTTCATACATACATTAGAAGGCCAATGATTTTATAGTATAGTAAACTCCCTACCATTTCAATTTAAAATTGGTAATATTTACATTGCTAATTCTATATCAATTTATCTCTGTATTGAGGAAGATAACAATCACTAACCACTCAATATATGAATATTTTGAGAATGAAAGAGTGTTATATTTTATTATCATATGGATAGGTCACACATATTTCCTAGATATGTAGCTTTTGTGGGAGAATCTGGTAGAGTTTTGTGTACTGAATTTCTATGATGAGCTGCAAACACATATTATCCTATTGAAATTTCCTATTAATTTTAGAGAATTGGATTTAACAACCTAATGATTAGAGGATACTCTTTGATATAAAAAGTTAAACACTCAGTCCACGTCATCTAATCGATAAATGAAAAAATAAAGTTATAAACAATGATTTTCATACTCAATTCAGCAATGGTTTTGGATCAAGCTCTAAGTCCCACGCAATATCTTGTGGAATATCTCACCATATGACCACAACAACAGCAACACCCTTGAGTGAAGGGAGTATGGAGCAGGTTCGTCTAAATTTTGAAGATGGAAATAATAATAATCATTCTTTTAGGAGGGATTAGGTTATAAGATATTGTATCACTAGCCTAAAAAATCTTCCCAAATTTCTGAAAACATAAAAATGATTGAGGTTGATCTTAATGATCACCTGAATTATTATCCTTTTCACTGGACATTATGTAGCGACTCGGGTTTTTGGCCCTGTCAGACTTTGTAATATTTCTACGAATAATTCCAGAGCTAGGCGCGAAGACGGCGTGCGATTCCGAGTCTCGGTGTGCCCGGAATTAATTTTATAAAAATATTAAGTATTTTTATACTATGCACGTAGCGAGGGTGTGATATCTCTTAAATGGTAGCTCAGAACGGGAATCTGAGGGCACGGTTGCGTTCGGAACGTGCCGTTTACCCTAGGCGGGGTGTAATCTTTGCGGGTGCGGGCCTGCGGTGAGAAACTCCACCAGTGGCATTTTCGTAAATAAGTGGAAAAGTCCATTTTCGAGCATCGGCTGGAATAACTTTTGAACTGAGTCTCGGATCGCAAATCTGAGTCCGTCGTTGCGTTCAGAACGACGCGTTTACCCTAGGGGTGACCTTAACTTTGTCTGCGTCGGGCGCGGAGTCGGGGGCGTTGTTTTAAATGAATGTTTTTAAATAAAAAAATCAATTTCACTTCATCTCCTCCTCACTCACCTCCAACGCGCATCAGACGGAACCACCCCCTCCCCTCTCCGTTCTTCGCCAATTTGAGCTCCGAGCGTCCGTTTCCAGCACCGATCGTCAGCAGATCGAGCTCCAGCGCGTCGCAGGCGTCGTTCTGCACCCGAAGCTTCGGCGATCCGCCAACAGGTAGGCGGTTTGAGTTTTGAAATCCCGGACCCCGTTTATTTGTTGTTTTTCTTCAAATCGTTATAAGGGTTGTATAGTTTGGGTCCCGAGGTTTCCGAAACATGTTTCGGATCTGATTTTGGAGCACCGGGGTGCTCCTGGGGGTCCCCGGAAGTTTTCCGGCGGAAATCCCGGATTCCGGCGGCGGCCATGGCGGAATCCAGCAAGGCAGGGCGGCGGCGCGGCGGTTTCCGGCGACGGCGGCGGCGGCGCGGCGGAATCCGGCGGCGGCGCGGTGGTTTCCGGCGAGGCTGGCGGTGGTCCGGCCAGGATTTTCCGGGGGTTCTTTAAACCCTCGTAACTCGCAAACCGTAACTCCGATTTGCGAGCCGTTTGTGGCGACACGCTCCTTGCGTCGAGACGGATCTTTTGAACTCACTTTGAGGGTTTAAAGGTTCGGGATCGTGGCCCGGGAGCTAGAAACGTCGTATAAAATAATATTATTTTATTATTTTACGACTTCGGGTCGTGGTAACTTCTACCCGGAGCGTCCGATTGAAGTGCCGTCAGTGGCATTGAGACCCTGATGGTACGACGGAGTTTTTGAGATGGTTTCCGGGTGTTGGGTGTGAGGACGGGGTGCGGGCCCCACGAGGCCGGGTTTTGGCGTTTGCGGAGAAACGTAGCTTCTGCACCAGGAGTCCGATTTTGGCTGATGAATAGTCGATCCTGTGTGTTTTTTCGAGAGGATCGTAATGGTGCGATCCGTTCGATGAGTTTCAGAATCTAGGCGTGGGCCCCACCCGAGCCGGCCTTCGGTGAATAGTACATTTTTCACCGGGTGTCCGTTTTGGGCGAGCGAGTAGTCGATTCCGCTTGTTTTTCCGAGGGGATCGTCGTGGTGTGATCCGCTCGATGGGTTTCGGGATTGTTGTGTGGGCCCCGCACGAGCTAGCTATGGTGAATAGTGCCTTTTTCACCGGTGCTCCGTTTCGGGCGAGTAAACAGCCTATCCTGCGTGTTTTTCCGCGTGGAACGCGATGATGGCCTTGGTTTTGGCTTCGGAGGTGCGCAGTGTGGCTTTGGGGCGAGTCGTTCGGGTTAGCGACGTTTGGACCAGCAGTGGCTGAGGGTTCTCCCTTGGTTCGTTCCTACGAGGGTTCGTGTGGTATCACAACCTTCGTATGGGTTTGTGATCCTCTCGATGGGATGTTTAAACTGTTAGAGTTGTGGTATCCCTCCAGTGGGCCCGGAGTGGATCCTCTAGCATCTTTACCCTAGATCGGGTTCTTGGTATCGCTGTGACCACTTATTCACGGGCAGCGATCCCCTATCTAGCAGGTTAACCCCATAGGGTTTGTGGCATCATCGGGAATATGATCCCCTACGCGGTGGGTCGTGCATAGTAGGGTTGTGGCATCGTCGGGTTTACGATCCCCTACTCAGCATGATGTTTATAGTAGGGTTGCGGCATCGTTGGTTATACGATCCCCTACTCAGCGCTTGGTGTCGGTAGGGTTGCGGTATCGTTGGTTATGCGATCCCCTACTCAGCGCGTGGTTTCAGTAGGGTTGTGGCATCATCGGTTCGATCCCCTCCATCACGAGTTATCCCAGATAGGGTTCCAGTATCGTCGTGACCATCTTTATATGGACGATGATCCTCTATCTGAGTGTGAAGCTTCTGTCGAGTGCAGATCGGGTTGTGGTATCCCCCAGTGGATCCTGGGTGTGATCCCCCATCTGTGAGAACTACGTATGCCAGATCGGGTCGTGGTATCCCCCAGCGGACCCTGGGAGTGATCCCCTATCTGTGAGTTACGTATACCGGAGTGGGTCTTGGTATCTCCTAGCGGACCCTAGCGGCGATCCCCTCTCTGAGGAGTTTGGTGGTTATGTTGTTTTAGCGATGTTTCCTCACTGATGCTATCCGACGAGCGTGGTCTCTCAGGTGAGCGTCTGTGATGTTTGCGAGTATCCTGATGGAGTGTATCTCTCGGATGAGTGTCATCTGGTATGACAGTGTTCGTGGTGTACTCTCCTGGTTGTGGACAGTTGCTGGTGATGAGGTTGGTACCTATTGTGGCTTTGTGGCGTGAGCTGTGTATTTCTGGATTGTTCAAGGTGTATGTATGGGCATACACCTGAGCTGAGCTGAGCTGACTAGTTGTGTTCAGTCGAGGATGGTCACGAGATGAAGTTTCTCTCTCGTCTGGGTTCCCTCTGGCTGGGTTGAGAGGACTGTTGCCTTTCAGTTGCTCCCTTGGGTTTTGGGTTTTTGGGGTGCCTACTGAGTATGTTTATACTCACCCCTGCACGGGCTTTGCCCGCACATGTTTGTGTCTTGTGCAGACCACAGGCCTATTGACGGAGTCCTAGGAGGACCCGGAGCAGGCAGAGCTTAGTGAGCGAGTTGACCGGGGTGTTTACCGGAGCTGTGCCGAGGGAGATTTCTGGCGGGTGTTTGTGGCAGCGTACCCCTTCTTCAGAGTAGGTTGGACGCGCTTTGTAGTTTTCTTTTGGTGGGCCATGTTTGCCCTTGTACTTTTGTTGTTGCACTCTGGTTTGGGATAGATTGTATGCATGCATTTACTTTTCAGTTTCTTTATCTCTGCACTATTGCATGGAGGTGTTTGTGGGTGCGTGTGTACAGGTACCTTAGGCTAATGCCTCCCATGTGTGTGATAGCCTACTCGGCGCTGGTCGCCAGCCCCTGGCCTATTGGAGGCGGGCTTGGGGAGTCACGGCTTGAGCCCCGTTGGGTCGGGTCGTGACAGAGTGGTAGTAGAGGAGGTTCCACCTTTGGGATCTCTGAGCGTAGCTGGTCTAGCTGTGAGCTTGTTTTGGGTTGCATAGCGGTAGTGTTAGGATGTTTCGAGTTCGAATTTCAGGCCAGGGACTCCAGTGTTGGTGCGGCGGCCGACGTATCCATACACGAGGACTCTGATAACCTGCCTTTTGACTTGGGACATTCGTACACTGGTCGCGGGGACATAATGGTACATGCATCATATAGGACTGGGTTTTGGGTTTTCCTTGTCCTTCTTGAGTCAGCTCTCCAGATATACTCTTTGGGTGTGGTGTGTCTTGAATGTATTTCAGGTTGCCTCCACGACGACAGCCAGCGAGGGTTCCGCAGCAGGATTGTGCTGATGACCCGCCCCGTGTAGTGGTTGTGGAGCAGGGCGCAGGTTCTGAGGTTGCACCTCCAGGTGGTCTGCCAGTTGAGCCACCACCTGTTGAGCAGCTGGTTGTGCCGGCGGTGCAGGACGAGGTTGCACGCAGGCTGAGTGTGCTACACGAGTTCCAGAGGCAGCGACCTCTGAGGTTCCGGGGTGATCCAGACCCCGAGGCAGCTGATGACTGGCTTGAGGCAGTCACCCGAGTTTTCCGCCTAGTGAGGACACCTCCAGATCAGATGGTGGTCCTAGCGGCGAGCCTTCTGCATGGTTCTGCAGGGCGATGGTGGAGTTTGGTGACGCAGTCCCTTGACGAGGAGACGCTTACGTGGGTAGAGTTTGAGCAGCTCTTCAGGGAGGAGTTCTATCCGGTGACGCTGAGGTCAGTGCGGATCCAGGAGCTTCTGCAGCTTCGTCAGGAGAGCATGACTGTGTCGGAGTACTCAGCGAGGTTTACAGACCTGTCGCGCTACTCCATGGATATGGTTCGAGACCCGTTCTTTAGGGCTCGGACCTTCGAGCAGGGCTTACGCAGGGATATCCGAGCAGGTGTGGTTTCCTTGTGCCTGCCCACCTATGCTAGAGTGCTGGAGCGAGCGCTGGTGGAGGAGAGATTTCTGGCCGAGCATATCTCTCCTGTTAGTGTTGGGCACGCGAGAGCTGAGACTTCGTCGGTCGGATAGGCATCTGGTAGCCGACGACAGACTCAGGGGTCTGGACGTGGCCGACGTTTCAGGAGGCGACCCCAGGATGGAGGATCTGAGCCTCAGGGCTCACAAGGCTCGCAGGCCAGTTTTGGTCAGCCGCAGGAGAGGCGGTGTTACGCTTGCGATGGTCGGGGACATCTTGCTAGAGATTGTCCGACCCGATGTGCTGCTGAGAGGGCGCCGGTCGATGGACCGCCTTGGCAGAGGCAGCGTCTCGAGCAAGGAGGTCCGCAGGGCGTCGGACGTGGCGGCGGAGCTGGTGCAGCGGGAGGCGGTGGTAGACAGTACCAGTTGCCATCACCCCCACCCCCTGGTGGTCCACTCCAAGCTCAGGGAGCTAGTGGTCGAGGGCGAGGACAGCTGCATGCCCTGGAGGCAGTCGACCCAGAGGCACCACAGATGGATAGAGGTACGCCTTGTGTGTTTTCTACTCACTGCAGTAGTTTGTCAGACACTGTTTAGCGGTACTATTTCCTTTTGTTGCTTGCTCAAGTTTTGTTCAGGGCGTTGGTAAGACCCTGAGTTGTTGTTGTTGGTGAGCTCGCTGGTGTGTGAGACCCAGTTGAGAGTCCAGTTGCTTTCCTTGTGCTTAGGGCTTTTCGGGGACGAAAAGTTCTAAGGGGGGGAGGATGTAGAGACTCAGGTTTTTGGCCCTGTCAGACTTTGGAATATTTCTACGAATAATTCCAGAGCTAGGCGCGAAGACGGCGTGCGATTCCGAGTCTCGGTGTGCCCGGAATTAATTTTATAAAAATATTAAGTATTTTTATACTATGCACGTAGCGAGGGTGTGATATCTCTTAAACGGTAGCTCAGAACGGGAATCTGAGGGCACGGTTGCGTTTGGAACGTTCCGTTTACCCTAGGCGGGGTGTAATCTTTGCGGGCGCGGGCCTACGGTGAGAAAAGCCACCAGTGGCGTTTTCGTAAATAAGTGGAAAAGTCCATTTTCGAGCATCGGCTGGAATAACTTCTGAACTGAGTCTCGGATCGCAAATCCGAGTCCGCCGTTGCGTTCAGAACGACGCGTTTACCCTAGGGGTGACCTTAACTTTGTCTGCGTCGGGCGCGGAGTCGGGGGTGTTGTTTTAAATGAATGTTTTTAAATAAAAAAAAACAATTTCACTTCATCTCCTCCTCACTCACCTCCAACGCACAGCAGACGGAACCACCCCCTCCCCTCTCCGTTCTTCGCCGATTTGAGCTCCGAGCGTCTGTTTTCAGCACCGATCGTCAGGAGATCGAGCTCCAGCGCGTCGCAGGCGTCGTTCTGCACCCAAAGCTTCGGCGATCCGCCAACAGGTAGGCGGTTTGAGTTTTGAAATCCCGGACCCCGTTTATTTGTTGTTTTTCTTCAAATCGTTATAAGGGTTGTATAGTTTGGGTCCCGAGGTTTCCGAAACATGTTTCGGATCTGATTTTGGAGCACCGGGGTGCTCCCGGGGGTCCCCGGAAGTTTTCCGGCGGAAATCCCGGATTCCGGCGGCGGCGCGGCGGAATCCGGCGGCGGCGCGGTGGTTTCCGGCGAGGCTGGTGGTGGTCCGGCCAGGATTTTCCGGGGGTTCTTTAAACCCCCGTAACTCGCAATCCGTAACTCCGATTTGCGAGCCGTTTGTGGCGACACGCTCCTTGCGTCGAGACGGATCTTTTGAACTCACTTTGAGGGTTTAAAGGTTTGGGATCGTGGCCCGGGAGCTAGAAACGTCGTATAAAATAATATTATTTTATTATTTTACGACTTCGGGCCGTGGTAACTTCTACCCGGAGCGTCCGATTGACGTGCCGTCAGTGGCATTGAGACCCTGATGGTACGACGGAGTTTTTCAGATGGTTTCCGGGTGTTGGGTGTGAGGACGGGGTGCGGGCCCCACGAGGCCGGGTTTTGGCGTTTGCGGAGAAACGTAGCTTCTGCACCAGGAGTCCGATTTTGGCTGATGAATAGTCGATCCTGTGTGTTTTTCCGAGAGGATCGTAATGGTGCGATCCGTTCGATGAGTTTCAGAATCTAGGCGTGGGCCCCACCCGAGCCGGCCTTCGGTGAATAGTACCTTTTTCACCGGGTGTCCGTTTTGGGCGAGCGAGTAGTCGATTCCGCTTGTTTTTCCGAGGGGATCGTCGTGGTGTGATCCGCTCGATGGGTTTCGGGATTGTTGTGTGGACCCCGCACGATCTAGCTATGGTGAATAGTGCCTTTTTCAACGGTGCTCCGTTTCGGGCGAGTAAACAGCCTATCCTGCGTGTTTTTCCGCGTGGAACGCGATGATGGCCTCGGTTTTGGCTTCGGAGGTGCGTAGTGTGGCTTTGGGGCGAGTCGCTCGGGTTAGCGACGTTTGGACCAGCAGTGGTTGAGGGTTCTCCCTTGGTTTGTTCCTACGAGGGTTCGTGTGGTATCACAACATTCGTATGGGTTTGTGATCCTCTCGATGGGATGTTTAAACTGTTAGAGTTGTGGTATCCCTCCAGTGGGCCCGGAGTGGATCCTCTAGCATCTTTACCCTAGATTGGGTTCTTGGTATCGTTGTGACCACTTATTCACGGGCAGCGATCCCCTATCTAGCAGGTTAACCCCATAGGGTTTGTGGCATCATCGGGAATATGATCCTCTACGCGGTGGGTCGTGCATAGTAGGGTTGTGGCATCGTCGGGTTTACGATCCCCTACTCAGCATGATGTTTATAGTAGGGTTGCGGCATCGTTGGTTATACGATCCCCTACTCAGCGCTTGGTGTCGGTAGGGTTACGGTATCGTTGGTTATGCGATCCCCTACTCAGCGCGTGGTTTGAGTAGGGTTGTGGCATCATCGGTTTGATCCCCTCCATCGCGAGTTATCCCAGATAGGGTTCCGGTATCGTCGTGACCATCTTTATATGGACGATGATCCTCTATCTGAGTGTGAAGCTTCTGTCGAGTGCAGATCGGGTTGTGGTATCCCCCAGCGGATCCTGGGTGTGATCCCCCATCTGTGAGAACTACGTATGCCAGATCGGGTCGTGGTATCCCCCAGCGGACCCTGGGAGTGATCCCCTATCTGTGAGTTACGTATACCGGAGTGGGTCTTGGTATCCCCTAGCGGACCCTAGCGGCGATCCCCTCTCCGAGGAGTTTGGTGGTTATGTTGTTTCAGCGATGTTTCCTCAGTGATGCTATCCGACGAGCGTGGTCTCTCGGGTGAGCGTCTGTGATGTTTGCGAGTATCCCGATGGAGTGTATCTCTCGGATGAGTGTCATCTGGTATGACAGTGTTCGTGGTGTACTCTCCTGGTTGTGGACAGTTGCTGGTGATGAGGTTGGTACCTATTGTGGCTTTGTGGCGTGAGCTGTGTATATCTGGATTGTTTAAGGTGTATGTATGGGCATACACCTGAGCTGAGCTGAGCTGACTAGTTGTGTTCAGCCGAGGATGGTCACGAGATGAAGTTTCTCTCTCGTCTGGGTTCCCTATGGCTGGGTTGAGAGGACTGTTTCCTTTCAGTTGCTCCCTTGGGTTTTGGGTTTTTGGGGTGCCTACTGAGTATGTTTATACTCACCCCTGCACGGGCTTTTCCCGCACATGTTTGTGTCTTGTGCAGACCACAGGCCTATTGACGGAGTCCCAGGAGGACCCGGAGGAGGCGGAGCTTAGTGAGCGAGTTGACCGGGGTGTTTACCGGAGCTGTGCCGAGGGAGCTTTCTAGCGGGTGTTTGTGGCAGCGTACCCCTTCTTCAGAGCAGGTTGGACGCGCTTTGTAGTTTTCTTTTGGTGGGCCCTATTTTCCCTTGTACTTTTGTTGTTGCACTCTGGTTTGGGACAGATTGTATGCATGCATTTACTTTTCAGTTTCTTTATCTCTGCACTATTGCATGGAGGTGTTTGTGGGTGCGTGTGTAGAGGTACCTTAGGCTAATGCCTCCCATGTGTGTGATAGCCTACTCGGCGCTGGTCGCCAGCCCCTGGCCTATTGGAGGCGGGATTGGGGAGTCACGGCTCGAGCCCCGTTGGGTCGGGTCGTGACACATTAGGACATAATATCCAAGACTGCTTTATCCTTAATGAAATACTCTATAATATGGTTCACTCTAGAGATGTAAAACTAGGAAAACCTCAAGAATATGTGTCGTGTGTCTTAATCATTCCACCAGAGGAAGAACAAGCAAGGAAATAGGTCCTGATAAAAAGTACATAAAAACAATGATTGGACTACCCATAAAAAACACAATCGTATACATTCTATACTTAAGGCCAATTGAATTAGACAATTATGAAAAAAAATCCTCAAAAAAATAGAAACACTGATCATAGCATCCTTTCCATCAAAAAGTGGGCATACTCAACAAAGGGGATATATGGTATGGGAAGAAGAATAAGAATAACATTAACCTATCCTTAGGCTAGTTCAAATTCTATAAAGTTTCTTTCCCCTAATATAGGTAGAATGGTCACTTCTCCACAAAACAAAAACCTCATCAAATAAATAGTTATTATATGACTCAATCAAAGACATTTATTTTACTAAACCCTTTTCCAATAAAAAAATAAACTTCAATATGAGACTTGATTCCTTATGTATAATCAGGGAGAAGTCTGAATGAGCATACATTGAAGAGGTTTACGGGCCTATAAAATAAGCGTTTGTGATAAGTCATATAATGAAAAAAATAATCCCTATCGATACCATATATACATACAATACCCATAGATAGACACACCAATAAGATCAACTCGAGATACAATAAACTATTAGATCATCTAAAACTCAGTCACATCCTTTTGAATTATATTACTATTTGGAAGATCCATCTATAACCAGTCACCATCATTGACTTATATACAGTATGGCTCAATCTATCTTACGAATGGTGAAATCTCCAAATATTTTCTCTAAGTCATTAGTGAAACATGAATTGACTTTTGAGCCTTAACTTAAAAATAAGCTCCCTACTAGGAAATAAAGGGACTTGGCTCATAAATATAAAATTTTGAAGAAATTGGTTGTACTCCCAGCTAATATTTCAATCTTGGATACCCTTAATCTCTTAAATGACCTTAATTAATCATTAATCGAAGACCTTTTTAGAATTTTATAATTCAAAGAAGAAAATTTTTAATTAGATATATACTGGGAAAATACTGATCTGGATAAATAGAATGCATTCATATCGTTCACAAAACAAGATCAAAAATATGTTATACATGGTCATATCATACCCTTATACTTGATAAAAAAGATTAATTACTTCTATATTCATCGATACCTTATGGAAAATGTCTCTATAATAATCCTTATCCCAATCTGAACCATTCAAAATGTAGGTGTTAGCAAAAAATATTTTTCCCTTCCAAATTGAACATCTAGGGGTATGATAAAAGTGAACTAAAACCCCTTAAAAAGATAAAATTGAAATCCCGATTCAGGGAACTTATCTCTAACCCTGATTTCATGGTCATTTATTGAGATACAACATTAAATGTTTTTCACATTTATTAAATAGTTCCCTCATAATATCATAAAATATTTAAATATGAATTTAATGGGAAGGTTGGAGTATTATACGAAAATGGATCCCTATTCGACACTTTTCAGGCTCAATATATAGAAGAAAACTACTACATTAGGGAAGTGAATCAACTGTAAATAAGTGATATTGACCATTTCATTGCCCCAAATTGATTGAAAGCTACTCCAATCAATACACAGATTATTTTTTTGTAATTATTAAGTGTTATCCATTAATCTAATTGAGGACCTAATTTGGAACCGTGGAAGCTATCAGGTTATCCAGGCCATGTACGACCAGGGTATGAATGCCCTAATTTTTATGATATTAGTTATATCAACAATATGTAAATGTGAAACCTATGAGTATGGTAATTCCCTTAAGAATGAGGAACCTTATCCATCCATGAGATTATAGGGGTTAACCTCAAGCAATATCTCCACTAATTAAAACTTTTTTGATAGTAATGCCACTAATTCGTATTCAAAATCTCTAGAGTTTGGCTTGTTTTCCCTATAAGGTGATGATAATAACCCTAATTTATCCACATTAGAAACCATTTTAATATCAAAACAGGATATATTACACTAATTTCTTGATGCATATGCCCCTATTTTTTCCTCAATGACCAATTCCTCTTCCACACGTAGTAATAAAAATTCCCCTGATACATTGGTACCAAAATATTTTTTAGGATATTAATAGGTTTTCATATTTTATACACATATAACATCCCAGCCCAGATGACACTAAAATAGTGCCCTAATCCAATGGGATATGAGGCCTTAAGAAAACCTCCCCGTATGCCAGAGGCTACTGACTAGCAGCAAGGGCCTAGGGTGTGATAGTTTGGAGACTATGCACTCATATCAGAGTAATCAAATAGTGTAAATAGATATGTATCATACACAGTAGTAAATAAATAGATTGTAGAATAAATAAACAAATATAAATACAAAATGTTTTAATAATAAAATAAAAATCTATAAAATCCTGAATGGTTATGTCATACATACAACATCGGTCACCCACTAGCCAATCAATACAAATATAGGAGTAACAAATAAATAAAAATAAAAGCACAAGTCTCTACCACAAACATTGAGCTATTCCATATACCCATTCTCCAGACATTGTTGAACTATAATAGCCAGATCAGGAACCACACGATCATCTCTTCATGATTAAGAAACACTGGGCCTCATCCCTATCTACAATTCAACTATTATCAACCTAAAAATTATATATAAGGTCTAAAAGTACATTGAGGTTTTTGTGAATGGGTGATAAATAATCTATGTTGGCCACCCCCATGATGAACCTATAAAATACAATGCTATAAGTGTATTCAAAAACAACTAATAAGCTCATCCTAGTGGATATGCAACTGAAAATATAAGTAAAATCAATAACATGAAACTACAGTCAAACCCCGGGTTCATAATCTGATCAACTAGGAAAGTGCCACAATGGATGTGCATATCTATATATGTATACATGTATAGTACCATACCTATACATATATACATAAATATGAATATTCATGAGTAATTGAATGAAATAAAATAAAACCATATCAGCATATGATCCTTGGGTACATAATCCTGATTGCCTAGACCTCCTGTGAAAGGTAATTGAGGTGGATATAGTACCACTCAAGTCATGTACCATTAAGTCGATCTCTAGGTTCATAATACCAATTGACATATACCTTCTTCATCCAATGTTTTAAATATCTTTGAGAAAGCTATGTCACTACAGGGGATACTCGTCCTACATCTCCCTTCACATGTACTCGACTCCAATCATTGTAAAGAAGGATTTTATGGAATTACATCTAGACATCATATAAATGATCACTAAGATAGATTCCATGCTACTCAATCCATGTAAATCCAATCCAATGTCTAAGAAAGAGGCCCTAGTCTATAGGCACTCAAGACATTCAAAACTCAGATAATACATAAGGGTCTCACCCTTAAGATATTTGTAAGGAGAACTCACTGGTGTGATGTCACACTCACCCTTGGAGTCTCTAATAAAAGAGAGTGTAATCATACATTCATCCAGAAGAGTGTAATCATTTCGAGTATCAAATGATTTGAGATTCCATACTCAACACTATGGCCAAGTAACCTACTAGGGAGAGCATAATCATCCCTATACCTCAGGAGAGTGTAATAATCCTCTCCACATATCAACAAAGGAGAGCGTAATAATCCTCATCACATATCAATAGATGAGAGTGTAATCATCATCCTCACATATCAACAGAGGAGAGTGTAATCATCCTCATCACTCAGGAGAGCATAATCATCCATGAGTATCATTACTAGGGTTCCATACCCATATAACATTGTAGTATACTCAAGAAACGATTCTAGGAAAAACCTATAGACATCCCACTAATATAATAATCAAATATATAGGCTCAAGAGAAAAATATTAGTTAGTACCTCTAGGTGTCTAGGTAAATATAAAAGATAACAAGAATCAGAAGCTAGATCTGAGGAAAGCACGTCTGGGAATCCCAATAAGAAAGACGAATATTAGGAATAGTGTTTGGTTATCTCAAAAGAAATAAATATGCCTCACGCTCGGATCAACATCCACCAACCAAGAAGCACCTGTGGAAAAAAATTGTTGCATAAATAATAAACATGTGAATGTATAAACAAGGAGTGTGGGGGGATGAACTCCTAAATCCCACACTAAAACCACAACTCCAGGTGATTACAATTTTGACATGGGTTCAAAGGTGACATCTACTACCATCTCTACCCAAAACCCAATGTATAACATAGGATCAGTAAAACAATGGGAATCTGATGGGTCCCTCAAGTCAAACATTGATAGGCATCCTATATGGGATCCTCTAAGAAAACACATAAGAGAAGGCATCCTACTTGGGATCCTTAACTTAAATAAAAATGATGAATCATATACAGTATCCTCTAATGGAAAGAAAACATAGGAATCCTACAAGGGATCCTCATAATAATACATAGGTGAAGATATCATATAGGAGACCCTTTATAACTATAGGAAAAAGGTAGAGGCATCCGATAGATAATCCTAGGTAAGATATATAGGTAAAAGAATGCTACAAGGGACACTATAAATTAGTTCTTAAGAAAATTAGTCTCATAGGCTATCCTCAGTAACAAATAGAAGATAGAGGAATCCAACATGGAATTCTCCAGGTCAAAACATAAGTAGAGGAATCCTACAGGGGATCCTCGAAAACAACTGGTCTTACGGCCTCTTAGTCCAGAAGGGAATATCTTGTGAGGAAGACATCCTAAAAGAAAAATGTAAAAAGGCATCGATCAACTGAGATAGACCATGGATCATCTTAGATCATGTATTACTCTAAAGATACAATTGGATTCAATTATTGGAGGAAGAACCTCTCTATTCATGAAAGGTTGTAAACGCCACTCAGGATTCCTCAAAACAACTCAGAGGTATTACCATTGAAATATATGAAAAAAGATACCTAGAATGGACTACTCATGGGTCTAATTCTGACACCTAGGAGAAAAGATATGAAAAAACCTCAAAGGGTTACAAGGGAGGAGTACATGGTGTGTGTTACATGATACATGGTGTGTACCCTCATAGCTCCACATGGGCATGTATTCTCGCTGTTCTAGGCGTGCACCCGAGGTAAAAGGTGTTTAAGGTGGGCACACGGAATGTACCCCACACAAGGTACCTTCTTGTGTCCCTCAACTGGCATGGTCATTTACTTGGCTAGGACATGTACTTTTACACGGTGTGTTACCCACACGGGGCCTAGTTGTGTACTATACAAGGCTATGTACCCCGACACGGGTAGCCTAGTCGGGTACTCAACTACACGGCCTAGTACAAGTACACGGCATGTATGACCCCATACACAGTGTGTGCTTATGAGAAATTCCCCTTCCCCAAATGGGAAGAACACATGGTGTGTCTCCCTAAACCACATGCTATGTAACCAGGTTTTCTTGAACAGAAAAACATCGGATCACCCAAAACCCCTATTTTCACCCTTAAATCAACAGATCGTTTCTTTAGGGTCCACAAGCAAACAAAATAGGGATTTAAAACTAAAAGTAACAAATATTCGGGGAAATTTTAGTAAATATTAAAAAAATACTACCTTTGTGTGCTAACCGTGGAATATTTACCCATTTCCACGGTCCATGGTTGTCGCACGCTGATCTGGCACGTCGAGAGCTTCGTAGTGGAACCTCACTCTCTCTCTCCCTCTCCTTATTTCTCCCTCCCTCTCCCTTTCTATCTTAGGTTGTATTGAAGAAGGAGATACATGAGGGGCGTGCGGGATAATCAATAGGAAAATAGATAAAATAAAATAAAACTAAGGAAAATAAGAAAAAGAATAAAAGAAAAGAAAAGGGGGGCCCTAGTCAGCCTCATCACTCGACCTAAGTTTATGCCCTGCCTAGGAAAAAATCCCTATTCCAGACACAACAGTGGAGACAAAATCTTAATATGAAACTCCATTCAAAGGATATCATTGAACGAACATGTGCAAATAATTTAATATTTAATTAAATATTATTTATTATTTATTCCCCTAAAATTTTAACATCTTGGAATTCCACCAAACTCCTATACTAGGATAAACAACCAATTTTGGGACCAACGGAATGGTCATAAAAATTATCTAAGGTTATATGATAAGTACAAAAGACTATTTTACCCCTTTACAAGCATCTAATAGTAAAAATTCAATTTTTTTCTCAAAAATTCAGTTTGGAAAAACATTGGTCCTTAATATCTCACCACCATAAACCTTATCATCCCTGAGAAGCCTGATGATAAGACTATCAACCATGCTCTCAACCTGAACATATTCACAGTGAGAAATATGGACTATTCAACCACCATTATCATAGAATTCACAATAGTCTCCTACATTGAAGTTGTTCAACAATGAAATATCTAGTACTCCCCACCATAGGAATACCCTTATCATCTTCTCAAAACCAAAATTTGAGCTCAAAAGCATGAGGAAATTATGAAGTTCAACTAAAAATAAGGGTTACCACCCTCAATTGTCCAATGGTTCACTCCCCACCAAATGGATTACATTACTCCACCCTCAACAGGTTTCCTTCCTCAAATAGAGAAGAACATTTTAAAAGAAAATAATTTTGGTGTAGGGTTGACGCTCTTTCGGTATACTTAAGGAAAATTCAAGATATATCATGATCATCTCAAACTAAAAGTACTCTATAATTTAAAAAAATGGCATGTACATATCCCACTAAGCCATGCCCAAATCCTGTTAAAACCTTACCATGATTCAGTCATGGGTCAACCATCTAACAATACCTGATTCACTGCTGACGTCACCTCTATCATGGATGGATATTTATCATTTAACCACAAACCCTGACCACCAATCCCATGAAAATTCGTGAAACCATCGGTCCTTGGATCGCACCTGACCACTCACTAATTTATTTTCAAATAATATCACATGCAACCAATGTATAACTTTATCACCTAACACACACTCCTGTGATCCATCCATTACAAGGCTAAGTTGATCGTGCTACACAGAACATTTGTTTCATTAAGCCAGAATCACCCCGTGAACTCCTCTTCAAAATCAAGAACCTCACTCATGCCATGATTTACTCCACATCTACCCATTAATCGGTGTAATTACAATCACGAGCATCTACTTGTTCCCTAATTAAATTAGCAACAGTAGAAACACTGGTTTACCCAGCCAAGAACCTAAATAATCATACCCGTCAAAGATAGTCTTGATACCAAAGAACCTTATGTGCTTTACAAAATCTAAAGGCATCAACACTCCTATAACAAGAAACTCGAGCACATACCATACCTCGACCAAAAAAAGAGAATAAAACGAAACTCGCTGTCTAGAAAGGATTTCAAA
Organism: Viscum album; assembly: GCA_963277665.1. Classification (NCBI taxonomy): domain Eukaryota; kingdom Viridiplantae; phylum Streptophyta; class Magnoliopsida; order Santalales; family Viscaceae; genus Viscum; species Viscum album. Next base: position 105,266,838 of record OY728156.1, read on the forward strand.
AACCCTTTCCAACCTCTCATGTAGGTTTCCCTCAAACAAAACTGAAGTTGAAATACCTGGTTTTGAGTTAAATTAAGGGCATCTTAGTTTCCCAACTAGACCTATAGAACAAGTCTCACAACTGGGTCACATGGTCTAACCACCTAGACCAGAATATAAAACCTCCCTAAAGAAGTTAAATATAGTAATGACCAACAAGGGTAAAAATTGAAAACACAGACTGCAAGAGCCTGATCCTCACTTGGCATCCTCATAAGGAACTTCCCCTTGGAGTTCACGATAACAATGCAGAAAAAAAAGACTAAACTAACACTCATCAAGAATCTGTATATGGTAATACCCCTATAGGTCGAGTTCACAAGAAAATTCCAGGAATCTATTGGCATCATACTTAGTAATCCAACTAGATAACCATGACCTAAGAAACAACACCCTACAAGGGGTACAATAGAAGGGTCCTACATTCCATATTGACCTACAGAGGGTCACTGCATCTCCCATGCATGAGGAATAAGTCATCAAACTCAACAACAAACACCTCAATGTAGATCCATATAACCTCCCATCAGAATGAAATATATATATATATATAAGTAGGACCAAATTAATAGGCCTCATTCATTAGTAAAAACACACACTAGAAGGCCTATATGATGCGAATCCTACAGGCCAAATATGATACATGAGATGCCTCTTACGTTTTTCGGCCAATATTCAAAATCCAACTCTGGCCTCTTGGAAATTTCCAAGAGCTAAAAATCCACAATATATTATAACATCGACACAACATGTGCATCACTTTAGGATAAAATCATACTCAACTATAACATCCCAGATCATAAAAACAATACCATACCTCTGGAAACTAGGACTTCATACCGGAACAAGTGTTCTCGAAACACCCATCTGATATCCATCACAAGTTATAACACATTTCTAATACTCATGTCTACCATAACCCAAATATTAAAGACCAGGAAATAATCTATGATACCACTTTGTAATGTCTTGAACTAGATTCCACTAAAATGGTACCCTTATCCAATGGGTTATGAGGCCACAAGCGTGCCTCCCTGTATTCCATAAGTCACGAACTAGCAGCGAGGGACTATGGTGTGATAGCAGGGAGACTATTCCCTCATATAATATAAGGAAAATAGAAAAATAACTAACTATCATACAATGTAGTAAATAAACAGTGTAGGAGTAGTAAACAAACTGAAATAGATCATGCGGTAATAATAATTGAAAAGGCTATAAAATCCTGAACAGCTATTTCATACATACAACATTAGTCACCCACTAGTCCGACCATACAAATATAGAAGTATAAAAGAAATAGAAATAAAATTACAGGTCTATACCACTAACTGTGATCCATATCGCGTACCTGGTCTCTAGAAACTGTCGAACTACACCATCCCAATCAGGAACCACATGAGCAGCTCTGCATAAACAGGAGACACTAGGCCTCAGCCCTATCCACCAAGAAATTTTACTCAACCAGGAAAGCAGATATAAGGTCTAAATGTACACCGATGTGTATATGAAGGGGTGATAAATAATCTCAGTAGTCCACCCCAGTGATGAACCTAAAAAATACACTACTAGAAGTGTATAAAAATATACCAATAAGATAAACCTAGATAGACACAACTAAAAATATAATTAAATCCAATAACATGAAACCACAATCGAACTCAGGGTTCATAATCCCATTCAATTAAGAAAGTGCCACTATGGCTTTTTATATCCCTATATGTATACATGTAAAGTTTTAAAACTATACATATATATATAAGTATGAATATTCATGAGTAGGTGAATAAAATAACATAAAAAAATATCAAAAAAATGATCCTTGGGTTCATAATCCTGGTCGCATGGACGTCTTATGCAAGGAAATTGAGTTGGATGCCATACCACTCAATCCATGTACCATTAAGTCAACATCAGGGTCCATAATCCCAATCAACATTTCAACACCAAAAATATCTCTGTTTAAGCTAAGTCACCACAGGGGGATACTCCTCTTACACCTTCATTCACCTGTACTCGCCTCCAATCATTGAAAATAAGGATTCCAGGGAAGTACATCAGGACATCCTATAAATGACCACTGATCTAGAATCCATTCCTCTCAAGACATGTAAATCTAGTACAATGTATGAGCCCTAGGTACTAATCTGTAGGAAGTCACAAAATTTTGAACTTGGAAAATCCTTAATGTTTTAACCCTTATGTGATCTGTAAGGAGAACGCATTGGTGATATTCCATACCAACCTTTGGAGTCTCTAATAATGGAGAATGTAATCATTCCTTCATCCAAAATATCATAATCATTTCGGGTATCCAATGATGTGAGATTTCATACTCAACACCATATTTAAGTAACCAACTAGGGAGATCATAATCATATCTATCTCTTAGGAGAGCGTAATCATCCTCACCACATATCAATATAGGAGAATGTAATCATCCTCATCACATGTCAAAAGATGATAGAGTAATCATCCTCATCACATATCAATAAAGGAGAGCATAATCATCCTCATCACTTGAGAGAGTGTAATCATCCACGAGTATCATTACTAGGGTGTCTTACCCGTATAACATAGTAGAAGGCTCAATATCCATATTCCATGAAACACCTCTAGACATCCCAATAATATAATAATCAAATATATATTCTTAACATCCAAATCCTAGGTAATACTTATGGTTATATAGGTAAATATCATAAATAATGTGGCTAAGAATATAGATCCTAGTAAAGAATGTTTGGGAATCCCAACAAGCAAGACAGATCCATGGAATAATGTTTGGGAATCCCAAAAGAAATAAAGATTCCACACACATGGCTCAACAGCCACCAACCAGGAAGCACCTCAGGTAAACATTGTTGTATCAGTAATAAAATTTTGAATGTATAAACAAGGAGTGAGGGTGGTCAAACACATAAACCCAACACTACAACCACATCCCCATAGGATTAAAACTTCAACCTGAGTTCTAAGGTGACACTTTCTACCATCTCTACCCCAAACGTGACGTACAACTCAGGGTCTATAAAACAACTCGAACCCGCTCGGTCCCTCAAGTCAAATACTAAGAGGCATACTACATGGGATCCTCTAGGTAAAGACAAAGTTGAAGGAATTATACTTGGAATCCTTATCTGAAATGAAAAGGAAGAATCTGACACAGGATCCTCTAACTATAAGAAAATAGAGGAATCCTACAATGGGTCTTTAGAATAGTACATAGGTGAAGTTGCCCTACAGGGGACCCTCTATAATTTTAATAAAAAGTAATAGGCATCCTATAGGGAATCCTTAGTATGATATACAGATAAATTTATCCTCTAAGGGACTCCCTATATCAGTTCATAAGCAAAGTCATCACTCAGGGGATCCTGAATAATAGATAAAAGATAGATGCATCCAACAATGGATCCTCCAAGTCAAAACATAAGCCTAAAAATCCTATAGGGTATCCTTAGAAACAACCGGTCTTACGGCCTCTTAGTCTATAAGGGAGCATCTCACGAGGGATACATCCTTAATGTAAAATCTAGAAATTCATAAGTCAAGAAATATAGCCCATGGATCATCTCAAATCAGGTATCAATCTCAAGATACAACTGGATTCAAGTATCAGAGAAAGATCCTATATATTCATGAAAGTCCTAAAGCACCACTCATGAGTTATCAACACACCTCACATGTCTTTCCATTATGATATATATGAAAAGATACTCATAATGAACTAATCATGGGTCCAATTTCGACTCCTGGGTGAAAAGCTATGAAAACCCATCAAAGGGTTACAAGGGGGAGTACACAGCATGTTACCATGATAAAAAAAGTGTACCCTCATTGCTTCACATGGGCGTGTGCTCCCATCATCCCAGGCACATAAATTCCCCAGGTACACGACATGTAAGGTGGTCACACGACGTGTACCCCACATGGGATACCTTCTTGTGTTCCTCAATTGTCCTGGTCATGTACTTGGTCAAGACATGTACTTGTACACATAGTTCTACCAACACGGGGTCTAGTTGTGTACTCTACACGGCCATGTACCCATACATAGGTAGTTTGGTCGGGTACTCAACTACACGGATGAGTACCATTACACGGCCAGTATGACCCCATACACAGAATTTACTTCCACAAATTTCATCTTCCTCAAAAGTTAAGATCACACAGAATGTCTCCCTGAACCACACACCGTGTAACATGGTTTTTTGGAATGGGAAACCTTTAGATCACCCAAAACCCCCATTTTCACCCTCAAATCAACATATTGGGCCTCTAGGGGCCATAAGAAAACATAACATAGATTTTAAAACTAAAAACATAAAACATAAGGGGTATTTTCTATAAATATTAAAAACAACCTACCTTTGGGTGAAAAGGACAAATCTTTTCCCATTTTTGTGATCCAAAACTATTGCATGCTGATCCAACGCAATGAGATCTTCACAGTTGTACCACTTTCTCTCTCTCTCTCCCTCTCCATATTTCTATATCTATCTACTTTTCTCTCTTAGGTTATGGTGAAGGAGGAGCCATAGAAGGGGTGTGCGTGAGAAGAATGAATAAAAGTGATAAAAAAAAGAAAAGAATAAAAAATAAAAAAAAATAAAAGAAAAATAAAAGGGGGGCCCAACCATCCCTGGTGCCAGAACTGAGTTTATACCCTTCCTATGAAAGAATATACACTCTAGACACAATAGTGGAGATGGATTCTCAATCTGTCCCTCCATTCAAAATATATCTCTAAAAGAACCTATAAAAATAATCTAATATTTAATTTAATATTAATTATTAATTATTCTTATAAAATTAAAACGGATTAAAATTTCACTAAACACTTGTCCTATGGTAAATATTCTATTTAGGGACCTAAAAGGGATCATAAATATTATCTGAGATCATATTCTAGGTAAAAAATACCAATTTACCCCTTTATAAGCTTCTGATAGAAAAAATTTAAATTTCTGCTCAAAAAATCAGTCTGGAAAAACATAGGTCCTTACACCCCAAATGAGAATGTGTCTACCCCATCATTATAAATCAACTCTTCTATTTTAGAATATGACATTACTTATTGTAATCATAGCCCAATTTTTATTTCTTATGGTGATATGGTATAGGAAGAGGAGCAGGAAGAGGAGGATATTTGCGACACCCTTATAGTATTTTAGGAAGGCATCTCGGTCGTGGTTGATGATTTCAAACAGGTAAGCCTCAATACAAATGAAAATATGTGGCATACTTTGATTACCTCCACCATGAATAATGATGAATGGGAAAAATATATTTCCTTTCTAAAATAGTATCAAAATATTTTCTCTTATAATTATATTAAGATTACCATATTAGACACTATGGTGTCCACTTATCATCTAAGACCACCAAAGGATCACTACAGTTATAGGCATATGGTGAGAAGAATGCATCTGACCCTCTATATTAGAATATATTATAGGTTTGATAAGTTCATCAAGGATAACTTTATTTCGGAAGTCCAATATCTAAAATGGGTGGCTTTTATTATTACACTCATGAAAAATAATGGTAAAATCTCATCCTATATTGATTTGGGAGATCTCAACCAGTATTTTCTAAAAGATGATAACTCTCTCCTGGTCACAAATCTATTGATAGATGTGACCACTTTTATCCAGTAACTTTCCTTAAGGGATGGATAATATGATTATAATCTGATTTTAATGAACCATGAATACAAATAGGATAGTACTTTTAGATCTCCCCAAGTATTTATATTTATTGTGTAATACCATTCAATTTGACGAATATTGGGGCTACATACCAACATGCCATAAACTATATATTCAATCCCCTCCTAGGGAGGATCTTGGGATATGGTGTTGATGTTAGGGATTTAAAATATCATTATTTCTCTAATCATATCATCAATCTTGAAATGGTGTTTGATAAGATTTGACAACATAATTTGAAAATAAACCCCATGAAGTGTGCCTTCAGGGTGACATAAGGAAATTTCCTATATTTCTTGATACTCCATCATGGTATTCAGGTAAATCCTAAGAAAATAGGGAAAATAATCAATATACCCTCACCACAAAACCTCATATAGTTTAGGGTATTATAGAGAATTATTTTCCTATATTAGATATATAATCACCAATCTAGCTGGAAAATGACCACCCTTCACGTGATTGATGAAGAAGTAAATCCCCTATAAGTGAGATGGATGTTTTCAAAAAGCCTTAGACGACCTTAAATTATATAGTAGGCACCCTACAATACCAATTCTTCTTTTTGAAAGTAAACAACTCATTATTTTTGTGGTATCTTAATAAAAATTACTTGGAACACTCCTTTACAATAAAAATGATGTGGGTAAAGAAAATATCTTGTACTATCTTCAAAAGAGAATGCTTGATACTAAGATGCAATATTTTAACATCAAGAAGAATTTATTTGGGATGATATTTATAGTATAGAATCTTGTAAATTATTTATATCACCATCAATCCTATATGATGTCTCACATTGACCCGCTCAAGTATATCCTTAGCTGCCTAATTATAACTAGGTGAATGGAACATTGGGTGGTTATACTGTAACAGTTTGATATAGAGTTCACACATCAAAATTAAATCAATAGGTATGAATTATAATAACTTTTTATTGTTTATATGGTCTTGGAGAATGTATTTATAGATACAAATCTCCTTGATGGAGAATTATATTTCATTCATCATTCCCCCAAAATATGGTAAATATACTATTATAGAGGTTATAGGAACCCCATAGAAAATATAATGGATGATCCAAAGGAAAATCATGTCATTTTGGGAATTGTGTTCATCTCCCAAGTCAAATAAGTGATACCATATTTATTTTTTATTTCAAGTGATTGTACCAATAAAAAATCATAATATCAATCCCCTGTCATCATTATGGAGTTGTCCTATCAATTTTCAGTGACATGAATTCACATTAATGGTGATTCAAAGTTATTAATTAATCAATTCACTGGTTAATATGCCCATAAAAATGAGTAAATGTTCCATTTTTTTATCATATCTAGGAAATAATATCTGAATTTCCCTAAGAGATAACTCAAAACCATATCTCATGATCAAAAAATGACCACACTGATATATTAGTAAACACTACTACAGTCTTGGAAGATCCAAACTAGGAAGAAATAATTATTCATATATCACATCATGAGGTTAAATATCTATTCATAAGATATAATATGGAAGAGATAAAGTAAATTAACAAAACTTGAGAACATGATGAGCTGATATCCTCATCAATTGATTCTATTCCTAGATAGATATCCCTATAATGGACTATCTCTAAAGTAGTAAATTTTAATATGATCAGGACAATAAAGAATAGATCTGTAGTTTGGTGGAAAATTTCATTATCTTAGATGGTCCTTATATATAGGAATTCTTGTATAAATTGGGATTTGATGAAGTCCTCCTAAGATGTATTGAAAGATCAAAATCACTAATTATTGATAAAGATGTTCACTCTAGAGCATGTGGTTCACATCTGTCTAAAAATAAGATATCCCATCAGATAAAGAGGCTTGGATAAATCTATCCAATAATTTCACAACATTTTTTTGGATTATATAGGAAATTACATGCTTTTAAAATATATTCCAACTCTATACATCATCCTCTAGAGCTATTACATACCGTCAAATATTCATGGTCATTTTATTTGTGGGGAATGAATGTTATGGGGCCATATCAACCAACTACAACTAGGTGGTTCAAGTAAATTCTTCAAATGTTTTGAGGTTATACCCATCAAGGAGTTCAGAGAAAAGGATATCATTAACTTTGTGAATCCAAATATTATTACCATATTTAGTGAACATCATCCAATATTGATGGAAAACGGAACTAATTTATGTACTTATGAGTTAACGGGACTATATCAACAACACAACATTCAACCATTCCTCCCACAACCATATAGAAGAAAATGGGAATATATAATCATTTAATAATACTTTATCCAATATCCTTTAGAATATGGTGGACAAGAATAAAAATCCTTGTCTAGAAAATCTCTTACATGCCTTGTAGGATTATCACACCACAACCCACACTATTATTCAAGAGACCCCATACTTTCTTATGTATGGAATTAGGGTAGGTTTACCTATCAAAATTCAACTTCCCTCACTCCAAGTCAGCATCTTCAACTATCTATCAGAAAATGAACAGTCCCAAAAATTACTAGATGAATTAGATAATCTTAATGAAAATATATTGTTCACGCCGCACAACCTAAAAATATATCAAAATCATATTTCATGAGCCTTCAATAGGAAATTTCTTCATTATTCATTTATCTATAGAGATCTCATGTTACCTCTGAAACTAGCACCAATGTGGGAGGGACCTTATGTCATATAAGTGGTTTATCCCAATGGGTCATATTCCCTGATCACTGTGGATTGTGAGTGCATCACACCTCTTACTAATGTGTGGTTTCTCAAGAATTAATTTTCATGATATCATGTTAATGATACATGTCCTAGATGTGTGACTTTAAACTACATAGGATATTTTCCTCACTGTGTGTCATAAAACTGCATGCTCATCAAACATACTATAATATGTTAAACTATATAGTAAAATTTTACATTATATGATGTAAAACTTCATAGAATCATACTTACTAAAGATGTTAAAAAACATAGTAAAGTTCCTCATCATGAGATCGAAAACTGCATGGAATCATTTTAAATTAAAGAGGTTAGAATATATAGTGAACATAATAATTGTATGACATTAACCTTCAAAGTAATTTCCATCCCATATTACATTAAAACATGTGTTCAATATCCTCACCTGAGAGGATATTTTTCATTTTTTTTTACATTTTTCCACTCACATAAAACTATTTGTGGCTTGATTTCTATCCTAACAGGATATGTAGTGATTCCTAGAATCCATAAACTATGTCCAACCATGGAAATATGAAAATTACTCCACCACTTCATGGTTCCATGATAGATCACTCTTAATTAATTATGGGACTTTTCCTTTTTCAACATTAAGATGAGTTTCCTTCACTTTGTATGAGAATCAGATTTGTACAAAACCAGAAATTTGAAAATTCCCCCCTCCGGTGTATGAGATAGATCTATATAAGAGTCTTTAGAATGTGTTCCCTAATATTTGAACCTATTATAAGGAAATGTAATATCCCTAATATATGGTCCCAAACTATGTAGGGGTTCATTACAACAACTACAAGTGGATTGATTCCTATCCAAACAAGATATGTAGTGACATTCAAATCTCTATTCTGAACCCAACTGCAAACCACATTGGCTATACTTCTGGTGATCATATCACTTTTTATTCACATAAGGTCATTTTTAAACACTTTATACCATAGTAATGTTACTTAATCCCTTTTCTTCTATACACTAACCAGATCTATGTATACTATTTAGAAGAAATATGTGTAGTTTGATTCCTATTTTTTGATATGTAGAAACATCCAAGGTCACCTACCCTAGATCCATCCATAGGTCCTCCCCAATACCAAAAACCTTAATATGACACAATTTTATAGTATCCTAAAGTTGGAAAAGTGTCCCCATATGTCGGTCACCCTCATTGAAACTATTTCCTTCCATATTGCATGACCTTAAACTACTTTGAACAATCTCCCTCATATGAATTATTTTATTTAGCACAAGATCCAAAACAATTAATAGATTCCTAGTATATGTATTATGACTATGAATTACTATATTCAATTAAGTAAAATTATTATTTCTTATGGAGTTAAATGTATAAATTCCCCCATATTTTCTATCATTCCATCATCATGCACTCACAGAAAACACAGGAGGTCCCCCATGCACCTCTTATTTCTTGCACTGAACATGAATTGCATGATATTAGATGATATGGTGGATATTAAAAAGAAATATGATTGGGATATACCAAATCTTAAATATAGGTAATCACACCATGGTCTCATGATGTTAAACTGCAAAACATAAAGTTTATCGTGCATGAATTTTTGATCCACTAGGGTTGTTTTATTGAAAAGTCATCGCTCCTCACACATGATCCATATCCATGTGATAGATTATAGTGTATTGTTCCACATAAAAAATTAAATTCCACATTTACCTACATATAATATATATCTATGCAAAAAATTGTCATATAAAAACTACATGTTTCTTGATTCATGTTCAATCGTGATACACAACGATGTGTTCATCACTTATCCTAGGCCCATCCATAATTTTCATCAATCGAAAATCCCCCTCCCAACATTTAGTCTTATCATCCACATTGGGACTTCCCATGGGGTTCATAAAAGTCCATTATACATGAATTTAAACTGAATGATACAAGTCCTCATTGTATGAATTAGAACTATTACACACTTGAGTCCTTTTAACATGAAATTAAATTGAATGAAATATTAGAACTAAATGCAATGGGGTTATTTATTATTTTAAGATATTTAGTAATTTCAAGACCATGAATTCTATACCACAAACCATCATTTATCTTAACTCTTTTCCAAAGTATTTTTATAACCAAGATATGGTAAGCTCAAGTAAACAATTATTCCACCACCAATTTTGAATATCATTCTTCCACAAACCATGATTAACTTTTAATGTTCTTCATATTTCTAAAAAAAATAATATCTATTAGTAATTAGTATACTTGACTATAAGGAAGACTTTTTTATATAAATATATTCCTCAATAATGAACTACATATGTGCCCCCATTTTTTCTAGTCAATGAGAAGTATCTCGTTCTAAGGGGAGCGACCCCTGGTCTCCATATTCCTTAATAGCATCACAGTAGAAACTGTATTCTAAATATGGCCAGTAGTCATCCTTTTTTCATGTATCATGTATCATCACTATATATCCAAGAAGAATGATTTTTTATATACATCATTATCACCATTATTTATTAAAAAAAATTTGAATGTCCTCGGCTCTTGATCCCCATGTATATTGTTACTTTCCATCCCTTTTAATATCAAGTTCTCTGAATAATGACCCTAAACTATATACACTTTCCTTGAGATAATCCATGTTGGTAATGGTACCTTTTCTCAAATTAAGTTTTTACCACACCCTTGCATCATTCACTATCATATTCTTAATCAAAGTTGTATAACCTTAAACTCATCACATTTGGTCAAAGATGTGTTGACTTAAAGTCTAGACTTTAGTGGTCCAAATCACATGACCTTAAATTTCTAGTAAATGATACAAAAAAACTTATCAGTATGAAAACCCAGAAATGGGGGACTAAGAAAAATTAAAGTCTTTACTTGCAAAGTTTCTCGCTTTTAGGGATTAAAAAATTAGAGTGTAAATCGAAAAATGAACAAAGCTTATAGTGCCCACCATAAAACCCTATAAAAATATAAGTTATACTAGATGGATCCACCAGTCTAGGAAAAAGTTAGAGCAATGATCTATCATATCCCTTTACTTTGATAATGTGTTCAGTACATGTAGACATAACTTTTAGGTACCAAAACCCTCCATGAATAACCCTTTTTTCATAACCAAATTCATTTCCCGGGTGTTTGATTATTCCCAAACCTTTAATGTGTATCGATAATGAGCATAATCAACCCTAAGGGAAATATTTATTTGGATATATATATATATATATTCCCCAATATAGATCTGTATATGTGGACCCATTTTGGCCTATCAACCATAATATTCGCATCCATAGAGGAGGAACCTCTATTATACGTATGCCTAGGTGGTATAACAAACCAACTTGGTTCAACCTAACCCATCACCTAATTCAACCCACCACATGGCCTGAAGCGCCTTCCCAATCTCCATGGGATGGTGCCAAGCACCAGTCATAACCAACAATCACTTCGGAACAATTTCACTATAGTTAAAATGATGTGACCCATCCATAAAATGGGATGGCCAAACAAATATCATCAAATTCAACAACAAAAGAAAATAAGATACTAAAAATAGCAACATACATCAAGTATAGACATTCCACAATAATACATATATATGGTATCTAAAAATAAACAACTCAAACTCAAAAGGAAAGGTGCAATGCCAGACAAGGCCCATGTACAACCAAACAAGTACAAAATACCAAAATGGACTCCATATGATTATTTTCCATATGATACCACATCTCCTCTATAAAACACTAAATGGTGGTAATCAAGAAGATCCACACTAATATGTGGTACCCTATCCTTTACCTATGTCCTAAAAATGAAATCAACAAACTCCCAAAAAGGGACCATGAAAGGTTTGCGGCTTGATTCCTAGTAGGATACCACCATGAATCTATTTAAGGGTTTTACCCATGAAACCAATAAACTATTCTGAAAAAAATAAAAACTAAAAACCACTCTGAAAATATACAATTTCCAAGTAAACCTTAAAAATACCTTTGGTTTTACCTTTATAAAGAAAAAAAATGGTTTTCCAAAACAATTTATAAACATGACTCATATAAATAAACAAATACACAAGGAAAAACATGATCAAACAAAAAAAATGCATAAACAAGGTGAGTGTATCATCAACGTCATACAAATATATATATGGAAGATGATCAAGTGGGGATAACACATATCATCACATCAAAATGGAAATAATCAAATGAATAAATTATAATATCCAATTTGGAATGAGTAATGTGAACCTAGGGTCTCTAACCATATGGTGTAACATGAGTGAGTAAACAATTATGATAGATAGCTATATAGTTTAAGCTCACATGATCTTTCTCAGGCCCAACTCCAGGTGATCACATGGTCTCTCAGCAACCAACATGGAAGATCACATGGTTCTTCTACCCAAAGACTCAATCAGTCCAATAGAAAAAAAATATAGGATTTCATAGTCCTACCTCTAAGACTCACATGGTCACTTAGAAAAATACATCCCTCTCACCTTGATTAACCCATGTTCTCCTTAAATTCTAACACATCTACAAACAAGTGTCCATATCAATCAAGTTGTAACATAATCCAATTCATAAACAAAACATTCCCATTTTATTAAAACACCCCTCCTACAGTAAATCCATTTCTAAAAAAAATTATAAATACATTTGAACCCATTAAAACTCTTAAATCCATTTTTTCAAACACTTGGGGTGCACACATGTCACCCCCATTTGGAAAACCCACTTTAAATACCCAAATTGCCAAAATAATACATGAAACACATCAAACATGGAATATGCACTGAGAATAATTTATTTAAATGAAAATTTGAAGAAAAAAAATGAGATTAATAATTTGTAGGTATTCCATGGAAAACGCTCGTAAATAAAGGCAAGTACCTTATATTTAGTCCAAAGTTCATTGCCCTTGATGAAGACCACCCGAATGAGGTAGAACAAGGACAAAAACACCTTAAAAACAATAAATTAAAACAAAAACCCCCATCATAAACTCCAAATTCATCCAAACCCACCCATAGGGCTCCACAACTCCGTAAAAATCGAATAACAAGGCTTGTAGAGGGAAAAGAAGGAAGAAATCATGAAGAAATCACCTTACTTAAATCCAAACACCAAGAAACCAAGGAAAAATGCACCATGGAAGGAGGGGGAGATATTCACAGCCAAGGGTATAGAGATGAGCATGTAGGAAGAGAAAAAAGAACCCCAAAAATATAAAAACCTGATATAGGTAGTTTTGTAATTTCACTATTTTTAATGATCTGAACAAGTTTGCACAGTTTATCTGAACGGTTAGGCAAACCATCCACTAACCATATAGGTTCTACTATTCACACAAAACAAGCCACATGTTTTTATATAGGGAGTTTCATGGTTTTAAAACCCATTCTCAAACTTTGAAAAACCACACTTTCAAATCTAAATTACCCCTCTTATGATTATTTCATGGTTTATAAAAACTGTGTGCAAACCAGGCACCCTAGTCTGACTCCCCAAAAATTTCCAGTTTCAACCCCCAACACCCAAGAACACCAAGAATGCACCCAAGGATAAATAAAACTCTAATGAATACAAAATAGATACCCTAAAGGTTTCACAAACTCCCAACCATGCCAAATTCTATCCCCATAAAGTCATCAGGATTTTCTAGAAGAAAATAGATGAGGAAACTGCTCCCTCTACAACCCTTCCAACTCCCATGTATCATGGTTATTACCGCCACACTGGAAGAGCACACTAACTAGTGGTATCACCTTTCTATATAGTATCTTTCTCTGAATATCCATGATAAAAATAGGATTCTCTACCACGGTGGCATCAGGCTCCAACTCTAAATCTTCCCACTCCATCATGTGAGATGGGTCTAGATGGTATCTATTTAGCTGGGAGATGTGAAATAAATCATCAATCAAGGTAGGACATGGTGTAATATCTAACCAGTAGGAAAACTTTCAAAGACACTACACAATATGAAATAGCCTAACATAATATAGTTCCAACTTCCCCTACTTTTCTGAGTTATGGCATCCCAACTGAACTGATACCCAGAGAAACACTTGATCAAAAACTTGAAACACCAATGGATAATTAAATTGATTGAAGTATGACTTCTAGAAGCTATGATCTATCACTAAATATTTTTTAATTAGAAAAACTTTCACAGTATTCTCTTGGAAGAGGATTTTTTGACCAAAGAATGCTTTCCCACCTTAGTCCAGTACAATAGGGATTGGAATGGCCACCCAAAAAATACCTCAAATATTTCATCCTGATCAAGTCCTTATAGATATTTTTATATTAAAACTCTTCCAACAATAGGTGGATCTCCAATGAACCACCAAAATCAATAAAAATCACACACAAAATATCTTTGAGAGTCTAGATGGTCCACTTAGACTATCCATTTTTCTGTGAGCGATATGTAGTGATCAACCTCAAATAGGTTCCCAAAGACTCTTGGGGTCCCTTAAAAAAAGTGAGATGTAAAACAAGAATCCAGTTCTATCACTATCAATAAGGTTACTCCATGAATCTAAAAAAATCAAACATACAAGCTTATGAGGTCCTCTACCTTCACCGACTCCCTTCTATGTAGAAAATAGGCTGATTACATCAAACAATTGACAATCACCCAAATGGAATCTTTACAACTTTAAGTAAGAGGTATCCTAATCATGAAATTCATAGATATATCATCCCAATTATACACTAGCATGGGAAGTAACTGAAATAACCCAAATAATATCTGATGCTCATCTTTGATCCTTTGGAAAGTCAAGAATCTAGAAACAAATTCTTAAATGGAACATCTCATCTCAGACCACCAACACTGGACTCTTAAGGTATAAAACATCTTGGTCACCCGGGGTTCAACAACCCAGCTAGAATGATGTGATAGAAACATAACCTCTAGCCTTAGTCTCAAAGAAACAACCAGCCACTTCCAGAAAAGAATAAAACCATCAGGAGAACGAGACCAATCATATGAGGTCTCCCTACCATTTAAATAACTTCTAATATATTGGAACATCGGGTCAGATTTATTCTCAATCCTTATCTGATTCATAAGAGAGAAACTAACCTATACAATGGCCCTGAATAATTTCTCTCTAGCCATGTGAATTTCCAGTATTAGATCAGAAAAGAAGATCCTCAGACCCCATGCATCCACTAATTTCTAAACTTACTACACTGGAAGCTTTCTGCCTAACACATTAGTGACTACATTTCCATTACCATACACATACACAATCCTGAAATCAAAAGTATGAAGGTATAATACCTAGTTTCTTTTCCTAAGATTTATCTCCCTCATAGTGAAAATTTACTTCAAGCTCTTATGTTTTTAAAATACTATGAAATACTCCCCAAATAGGTAATGTTGCCACATCTTTATCACATGCATGACAATCACCAATTCCAGGTCATGGGTGGTATAATTCCACTCATTCTTTCATAGTTATTGTAAACTATAGGCCACCACATGGTCATCATGCATCATCACATACTCAAAACCCACACCAAAATTATCATAATACACTACATAATCTTTCCATGTTTCAAGAATAATCAAAATACGATTAGATGTTAAATGGTTATGCAACTATTCAAAAGAACTTAACACTTCTCATCCCAATAAAACATCACCCCTTTCTAGTTCAACATTGTCATGGGATAATCTAACCAAGAGAAAACTTGAAAAAAAACTATAATATCTAGATAATCCTAGAAAACTTCAAATATAAAACACATTCTTAGGATACTCCCAAGACATTACTGCTCGAACCTTCTTCGGATCCACTTAAACTGTTGTCTCAAAAATCAAGTGACCTGGAACATTGAATTCTTGAATCTAAGATTGGAACTTGGGAAACATGGAATATAACTTATTCTCTCTCAAAACTCCCAAAAAAACTTCTATAAGTTCCACATGATCCTACTCCATCTTAGAATACACCAAGATGCTTTTTTATAAACATGACTATGAAGGAGTCCAAAAAGAGATGAAATATTTGGTGTATTGGTGCCATGAAAATAGTCAAAGCATTAGTAAGACCAAATTCCATAACCAAATACTCAAAATTTTCCTACCAACTTTGGAAATAAGTCTTTGGAACATCATATTTTCATACCCTCAACTGATGGTATACTGATCTCAGGTCAATTTTTGAAAACCAATGGTCCCCTCTGAGCTAGTCAAATAGATCATCAATTATGTAAAATGGGTATTTATTATTTTTTCACCTTGTTAAGCTTATAGTAGTATATAAAAATTTGTAGGATACCATCTACCTTATTTATAAATAGCGATTTATAATCCCATGGTGACACATTTGGGTGAATAAAACCCTTGCCTTAAAGATCCTCTATTTAAAATTTTAACTCCTTAAGCTCGGTCGGAGGTATTTGATAAGATAGTAAGGAAATATGGATCATCTCATTAAGTAGATCGATAGTAAAATAAACCTATCGCTGAGGAAACAATCTAGAGAAATCCTCTAGAAACACATTTGGGTACCTATCCACAACTAATGTAAGTTCACTTAGAGAATGTGGCTCAGAAACCTTAATGAACAACCTGAAAAATAGAACAAGACCATCCCCAAATCAAAAGAAAATAGTCTTCCCTCTCCCCTAATCACATATCCCACTCAACTTGGTAGATGTGGGTTTTCCCATTAGGGGTATGTAACTAGACCTTACAATGATAATAGTCTACTATCACCTTTAATTTAATCAAGTAATCAATTCTTATAATGAGTTCAAACACATCCAGGTCCAGAATAAGGAATCCCCAAACAACCTCCACACTAACTACCAAAACACGGCACTTAGGGCACTTAAATACTTTATTCTTATACTTACCCAATGGGTTTAGAAAATAAATAACATAAGGAATAAACTCAGCCCATATAGCCAAATCATCAATCAGTTTGAGTGAAATAAAATTATGGGATTCAATTATGTCAAATAAAACTGATTTCATAAAAGAAGCACTCAACATTGTACCTTTAACAGTGGTCAGCCACAAATATAAGTCCTCTATATTGACCTATTCTACATGGAGTCACCCAATATCATAATTTCTCTAATTCTTCTTTCCCTAGTGAGAATCCTTCTTACCATAAGGATGAAATTTTCCACCCTTAGAAGCCTCTAATTTCACCCGATATCCCTTTGAGAAAAGAGATCCTACACCACTCCCACATTAAGAAAATGAACAAAAGTTCTAGATATGCCCGGACTACCCACACTAGTGTAATGTCCTCATAGTTTCTAGGAAACAGGGCCTGGTATGTCCAGTCTTACCACACTAATAATAGACAACTAGTATATTCCCCATACAAACCATAGGATTTAATCTCAAAGACTATTAAAAACTCTTTCCACTGCATCTCTAAGACTCATCCCTCTTTCTATTTCGTCATAAAGAAGAAATTTGGTTACCACCCACTGAAGGAACACCACTAATACCTATATTTATATTAAAATATACCTCTTCCATCATTGGATTGTCAACCACCTCTGAATAGGTTGACAGACACAGAATAATGAGCAGAGATATGATCTCTATCCTCAATATCATCTCAGAATTCCAAGCATTGAGTTAATCATTTGCGATAAGATCCAAGGATATATGACCTAACTTGGTGAATCTAGCATCGTAATCCATCACTGAATGATAACCCTACTCTAACTTCAAAAACTCATTGGCATTCTCCGCTCTCAAGTTCTCTGGGTATAAATTCTGATTAAATGCCACGTTGAAAGTGTTCCATGTGAGATCATCATGCTTCCCCAAAAGTACTATTGAATTTCACCACATCCTACCCAGTCCTTCTATCACATACATGAAAAACCCACTTTCAAGGTCTCAAGGGTCGGTGCCCGTAAGGGGCTCCGCATCGCTAGGGTTTCCCCCGCTCTCCGCCTTTCCCTTCTCCAGCTCAGGGCGGAGGCGGCTCCTCTCTTCCACCCCTCTGCTCGGTGTGGCCTTGGTGTGCGGTGATTATTCTATGGCTTCATGGGCATGACTCTCAATGACTATCCCATCCTCATGCCCCTTCCTCTAATCTGGCTATGATTTCTGATGACGGTGTGGTGAGTCTGTGGTCGAGTCTCATCTATGCGGTCTGAGAGTTGCATCCTTTCTTCTGTACCAGCTGTGGGAGCATTGGGAGGTTAGTTGTGGTCTTCGAGTGTGGTCTTGAAGGCGGTGATGGGATTGGGGATCTAGCTTGCGACATTGCCTTTCTTCTAGCATGTTCTGGCAGTCGGGTGGCTTCCATTCTAGTGATATTTTTAGCTCCTTGATTTTTTAATCGTGTTTTCATATTGGTTGAAATGTTGTGCGTGATTTGTGTTGCTTTGTGAAGTTTTTTTGTTTCAAGTAATTCTTTTTTTAGTGCAGAATCGGAGTCTACATTGATGGTGATGACGACAATAAAGTGGTGGAGATTTATTTGAGTCGGTTTGTGTTAGTTGATGTTTTTTGGAACCTGTGAAGATAGTGTTTTGTGGGTTTGAGGCAGTGGTTCCGACGACGAGGAGGATGGATCCGAACAGCATTTCTTGATTAGTTAATGATGATGGGTATAGGTTTGTGGGTGTTTAATGGTCTTTGGATCATGGTCAGTTTGCGGCCTGAGGTTATGTCATGCCTCTTCGTTTGAATTTTGAATATGGTTTTACCGGCAAGCATATGACTTTGTTGAAAGTTGTAGTGTTTTTTGTGGTGTTTTTGAATCAGATTTCTTGAATTTTATGGTTACCGCTCACCCAAAAATCAGATTTTGAAAATCAAATAAAAATATAATTTTCAGTCAAGGTCTCAAGGGTCATTAAAAACTCAAAGATCCACTCAATACAGTCCAACCACTCCTCGAGCTCTTTGGTTCCCTTATTTTCATGAAAAACTGGTGGATTCTGCCTCGATAACTCTTGGGCATGTTCCATGGATCATGTATTATCATGAATACCCATTTGAACTAAGGTTAGAATCATGTGAATCACTAACTCCATGAAAGTCAGATCAATGGGAGGGTTCTCCTGTGGGGTACTCTCTGACAGACCCTATTTATACCTAGATAAGGTCATTCTATGAGTTATTGTCTACAAGACACAAAGTAAAACCTTCATCAAGCACAATTCAACATCAAATCACAAAAAATGTACAAAAATAAAACACTCAACATGGGAATCATAAGAAACATCAACAATATGGACAAAAATATCATAAAAACAACCCATAATCAGGCTTAAAATATAACCATAATCCCAAACTACCCATGGAAACTTAAGGTTTAACATAAAGAAGAGTTGGTCAGGCACTCCCCAATTCCTACCTCTCGATTACAGATGATCTTATATCCCAACTACCACTAACAACCAAATAATAAAACAACCTATCTTTGATACCATTTATTAATGAATCAACCTAAGCCAACCTAACCCATCACCTAAATCAGCCCACCACATGTCTCAAAGTGCGTTCTCAATTTCCACGGGTTGGAGAAAATCACTGGGTATAACAAATATCACTTGGAAATGATTTGTCATTAGGTAAAATGTAATTAACCATTCACAAAATGGGATGGATATACCAATATCATTATAGTAAACAAAAAAATAAAAAATGATACCACAAACAATGACATAAGTTAAGTACAAACATACCACAATAATACATATACATGGTATCTCAAAATAAACAACCCAAACTTAAAATGAAGGATTCAATTCCAAACAAGGATAAAGTACAACCAGTGGGTACAAAATAACAAAAATAACTCCACATTAGTCCAACCTTGTGAGACCACATTTCCTCGACAAAACACTGGATGGAAGAAATCAAGTAGAGCCACCCCAGTATATGGTTCCCTTGACTTTACCTATTTCCTACAAAACGAAATATTAAAACACCTAAAAAGGGCCCAAGAAGGGTGTCAGGAGTAAATCCTAGTACAATACTACCATGAATATATTTAATGATTTTACCCATGAAACTACAAAACTAGTCTAAAATACATTTTCAAAACTAAAAACCACATTGAGAATATATGATTTTTAAGTAATCCTTAAAAATACCTTTAGTCTTCCCTTTTTAAAAAAAATATGGTTTTCCAAAAAAAATATGAACATGTATTAGAAAAATAAATAAATAAACATGTCATGACATGCATAAACATAACTAAAAATGCATAAATAAGTTGAGAATAGCTTCAAAATTATAAAACTATATATATAGAAGATGGGAAAATGGAAATAACACATATCATCACTTAAAAATAGAACTAATAAAATTTATAAATCAAAATAAAAAATCCAACATGATTAATATGCACCTAGGGTCTCTGAACATGAGTTTTATCATGAGTGATTAAATAAGCATGCAATCTAGTTAAGTAATAAAAGATCACATGGTATTCCCCATGCCCAACAACAAGATCCCACACAGTCACCCATCAACCAACATGAAATATGCACCCAAAAAACTATTCAAATGGAAATTTAAATAAAAACCAAAGTAGATTCATAATTTAGAGATATTCTATATAAAACCCCTTAAATAAAGATACCTATCTCAAATTTGGTTCAATGCTCATTTCCCTTGATAAAGACCACCCGGATGAGGTAGAATATGGCCTCAAACACCTAATACATAATAAATAAAGCCAAAAAAACCCTCATCAGAAACCCAAATTTCATCCAAAACCACCCCTATGGATCTATGACGCCATAAAAATCGAATAATAAGGCTTGAGTAGGGAAAAGAAGGAATAAATAAGAAGAAATCACATTACCTAAATCTAAACACCAAGAAACCAAGGAGAAATCTACCAAGGAATGAGGTAGATAGATCTATGGATAAGGGAGGAGGGTTGGAAATGTTGGAGGATGAAAAATAAGCCCAAAACATAAAAACATAATTGGGGTATTTTGGTATTTTCACTATTTTTAATGAGTGCGATAGTGTCATATGGTTTGGTCACACAGTTCGGAAAACAGTTCCCCAATAGTGTGGGTGCCATTATCCACCAAAAATAGACCACATTATTTACTTTGGGGTGTCTCATATTTTGAAAAACAATGATCAAACTATGAAAAACTACACTTTAAAATTTGCATCACCCTTTATACGGTTTCCACATGTTACAAAAAAAATGTGTGCTAATCGTGGACCCAATTCTATCTCCCCCAAAACTCCCATTTCTGACCTCTGGAACTCAAGAACTCCAAGAGCACACACAAGGATAAATAAAACTCAAAATAATACATACCAATGACCTAAAGGGTGTCATAGGTAGTGTCATATTGTAACCCTTCATCCAAATATGGTCATTTTTTCATCCTTTTTGTACATGTCTCATCTTATCATACTTGGTTCAAACCCCTTAATATATGATTTACACATCCCATAATCCAATAGTTCAAATTGTTTTGATATAATTCATTTTATGACTTTATGAACCCTACATTCTTATGGTAATAATATGATGTTTCATTATTGAAACTTTGGACCTTATCACATAACCCTAGAAAACACAATACATTTACCTGAGCTCTATAACCCAAAAACTATAGGAAACATTTCCTGAGTTTTTTTCATCTTTGACATTGGGATATCATTTTAATTGGGTTTCCTTTTCCCATGTTTCCATGAAAAATACCACACACTTGGTCAAAGTTTTATGACCTTAAACTTCATTAACACTAAGCCGAAGTTGTTCAGAATAAAAAACCAAACATCATTGGTATGAATTTCATGACCATAAACTTCCAATGGAAAGAGATAATGTACTTGTCATAATGAAAACCCATAAAGTTTGGTTTGGGTAAAAGTCAAGTTTATACTGGCTATACATATTCCTTTCATGATATAGGAAAAATTAAGCATGATAAATTTAAAAGGCACAAAACTTGTTAAGAAGAAAGATCATAAAGGTTAACCTAAACAAAATCCAAGTTATTTTCCACTAGGATTCTACCATATAAGGCCTAGGAAAAATTTTAGGTTCTTATAATATAAGAGACACAAAACTTTAGGGGGTCCAAAATATGACCCCATAAGAACTCAAAATATGCTTTATAGGCCCCTTTTCCATGAAAAAATATAAATCATTCATTCATAATTATAGAATAATTGAGTCCTATTGAGCATGGGGATTCTTATTCCAAATTTATCATTTATGAAACTCATATCATTAATCCAATTAAATCGTCTAAATAGACTAAATCTAGTGTACAGTGATGGTATTTCTACCTATACCTATCTATGAGCCATGCCCAGGAGAAGACTCTATAGACTCAATTAATCATAGACTCATAATTGAGATTGTTCATTCCAGTTTTATGTGTAAGTCTATTTGAATTATATTTATGTTACCCTCTAAAATTTTCACAAGACATCATGGAAAAAAGGTAGAGTAAAGAAGAGGAAGAATAAGTTTAATGAATGAATGAGAATAAAAAAATATGTTTTCATTAATAAAACAAAGGGGGAGATTTCATATCTAGGAGTTTATAACTATCATTATTGATAAAGGAAAGAAGATGAAGACAACTACAATGGTAACTAATGAGTCAAATTTAGTAAGTTTGATGATGCTCAATGGGATACATTTATGGACTAATGAAGGTTCACTCATCATGAGACTTTATCCCTATACAGTGAGCGCATATGCTCAATAGGAGATATTAATTCTTGGATCCATATTAATGCCTCAAGTTCTATAGTATTTTCCAATAGTTTCACTTTTTTTGAATATATGAGCCTTATGTTCCTTGATCTATATGGTTTTCATGACTATATGATCACAAAGTCGTGATTATTGAACATCATGATAGATCATCTTCTACATTTCATCCTCCACAGCTTTCACTTGATGGTTATCATGATCAAATAAAAGGGATTCACTCCTCTGGACCACTAATTTCTGAAGAGTGACTAAAAATAACCTCATGAGAACATACAGGTTCTGGTAATCAAATCTTCATGAGTCCAATACATAAAAAAGTAGTTGAATGATTTCCACATTTTCACTAATATTCCCCCAATGAATTATCTATGATAATAGCATATAATTAATGCTAATCCCACTTCCTAAATATTTGATTTATAGTAATATCTCCAGAATATTCACTCAATTCACTCATATCCATGAAAATGTAATTAGGAATAAAATCTAGGGTAGATAAAATAGATCTAGTTGGTGGGATAAGTACGGGTGAATATTATATTTTCACTACTTGGTTGAGATTATGGGGTAACTTAACAAAAGTGGAATCCACTAATAGGACACTTATAGTCATTATAGTATAATTAACATCATCAATTCAGTATATATCCTCAACCACTGAATCTAAGCCAATTAATCTCTCTATATGAGGAAAATGTGAGGGTATAGACTCCTTATGATTTCTTGGATGCTTGATTATGGGACCTTATGGGTTAAATATTTTCTCTTACATATATATGGGGATTTATCTCTAGGAAGTGAATGGTATGAACATTCGTTAGAATACCTAACCCACCAAACCATTCAGGTAACTCTCTATCCACTCCCCAGCATATTCCTATGAAAATAAGATGGGAGATTTAGTGGGAGGTAGTATGATCCTAAAATTTATCTCTTCTCACGTTAGAATTATCAAAATATATTGAATAATAATAGTATATCACTCCATCCTAACTAAGTGGAAGGAAGTGGGGGAACTGTAACATCCTGGATTTTATGGTATGAAATTTTGGTGTTTAAGAGTGTGTTTT
Organism: Viscum album; assembly: GCA_963277665.1. Lineage (NCBI taxonomy): Eukaryota > Viridiplantae > Streptophyta > Magnoliopsida > Santalales > Viscaceae > Viscum > Viscum album. The sequence goes on from OY728156.1 coordinate 105,291,110, forward strand.
TTATTTTAGAGGGCTTAAAAAGTTTATTTGGAGTTACTACTAAACCAGGGTCTTATGCTACCTTTTGAAGGCATTTAATCCATAAGATTTGTCTTAAAATGTAAATGTGTCACTGGGAACATGTTGTGAAAACAATTTATGGCACAACAATCTTATAAGATGAAAAATTACACTTTACTTCATAAATTTCTTTTACATTGTAATACCTACTTTTATGACATAAAATCATTAGCCGTTATTTTTAACATGAGTAAATGTGTTATTTGGTGTACATGTTTTATTGGGGGTTTACGTCGTAAACCCATGGTTTATATCGTAAATATTTTGTCCTAGTTTTTTTTTAATTGCACCATATGCTATTAATCCTGGTCGTTCATTATGAAATGAAATATTCCTAACCCTAAGAGATTACATGTGTGATTTGGGTGATATCCATTCCTTACAAGTTCCATATTTCAACATTTCATCTTTATGGAGGTCACATTTCTTATCTCTAGTAATCATTCCTTCTGCTTCTTTATTTCATTTGGTTTCAAAAGTGCCATGGCACTGTATTTTTTGATCTCTCAACATTGTGGTGATGTTCCAGTTTGTTCCTTCTAGATCTATTGTGTGGTCTTATCCTAGAGGCTAACCCTCATGTTTGGTGTATTGTAGTTATCAGGTTATTTCAGGTATGTATTGTTTTATCTTCTTCTCCAACCTTTTTTCTTGTTGGACTGATTATATAATATGTGAATCAATTCCAGGGCCTCTGTTCTTATCATTATGTTCTTTCCTTATTTTCAGTTCTCATTACAGGAATGGGTGACCCAATTTTAGGGTCAATGCTTCCATCTCTATCATATGTTGTATGAACTTTATTGCTATGAATTTTTAAATTGTTTTATAAATTAATTGGCATGGTTTATTTGTGTGTGCATAAATGAGTTTTGAGGAAAATTTATTTTTCCCTTGATTTGGTAAAATAAAAAATGTTGTCAAATCATTGTAAAATGGATTTATGAAATGGTTTTCAAAGGATGGTTTTGATGAAATGATTTGGAAAATATAGAACATGGGAAGTCTTAGGAACTTTTATGAAAGGTGTATTAATAGGCCTCATCTATTGATATCATTGGGGGATCACTCATGGGGTGTTTTTCTACTCACTATGACTGTTGTTATAGGGAATTTTTAGATAATATTGGGAATTTCGCTTTTAGGTATGTTCCTCTGCTCTCTAGAATAGATGCATATGTATAGGGACACGATGCATGCAATTTTCCATGTTCAGGTATGAGTGTTCTTGCTAGTCTGACCTATAGTGATACTTGGGGTGATGTTACTTATGATTTTGGACAATACTATATGTTTTTTATTACCAACTTTGATGTATGTGATAGGATTTGAAACTATTTTACTTGAATTGTTTGGATCTATAGAAAAAAGGGAATGTTTTACCATGATTTTGACATAAAACTATTTAACTTATTATCATTCCTCATTTTCCTTAAATGTGATCATGTTCAGATTATTATATAGAGACTTGTTATGGAACACCTAGGTGGGATCTTACTAAGATTTTTTAGATCACACCCTGCACACCCCTTTGGTGATGTGTAGACCTGGTTATGTCTTTTGATGTAGGGAAAGGTAAGGTGTTGGAGTGAGGTGGATATTTTTTCTGTCAGCTATGTTTGGGTAGCTAGTGGTGAGATGGTCAGTGTTTTCTCATGATATCTCATAGAGTAGTCGGTTTCTGTTTTAGTTTTCCTTTACTATTGTAATTTTACTTAGGGTTGTTCTAACTTCTTGTGTTTTATCATTTCTATTGTCTTCTTTTAGTGTTATGGAATACATTTTTCCAATTTTATCTTCGGTTTTTTCTCTCTAATTTGTATATATATGTTCCATGTTTCCTACTTTAGGTTGTGAAAATCATTCCCTATGGTTTTCTTTGATGTCTGGGTTCTATTCTTCATCCTATAGGTATTGTGAATTCTTTTAAGGTATGTGGTGGATTGGGTCGGGTGAAAGATTTAAGGTTAAACTGGATCGGTTCATAAAAAATTGGTATCAAAGGTTGATTTTTACTCAAGAGTCCTTATCTTGGGATGTTTGGTAGATTGAAGATTAGATTATCAAATCTTGATAAGTAGGTTATAGGGAGTGTTTGGCCATTGTTTTTTATAATGAGACTCAAGTTTCCATGGGATATTGGGATGTGTGTCTCCTACATTGAGTTCTTGATCATGATCCCAGTTTTTTCTTATGTTTTACTAGTTTTAACATTTATTTCATAGTCATATGATCTTTTATTATGTTTTTGGGGTGCATTGATATGCCATAGAGATGTCTTCCACGGGTTTCATAGGACGGTGCAGTAGATGATCCTCAAGGGAATCTTTCTTTGGATCAAAATCATATAGAAACTATCATATGAGCAGTTTGTGTCATGGACCAAAATGTACCACAAGTCCAAAATGAAGTTTTTGAGGTATATATAGGAGATGTATGAGAACGGGATCAATAATAGGAGTTCATACACAAGAAACCACTATCCATTAAGGATATAAATTATCTCTAAGAGGAATAGGAATTTTTTGGAAAATATTGATCATATCATAGACTTCCAAGACACACCTAAGAATATCAAGGTAAAGTGCACGGTGTTTAGACATGATGATACTAGCAAGCGATGGTGGGATTTCATGGTATAGGCAGATAATAACATGTTCTAGGACTGAATTATTTTTAAGGCCGTATTCATTTAATAGATTTGTGCATAGTCTTTGATGATGGAAAAGTCTCTAGAGTTCCTCTCTTTGCAGTAGGGAGAGCGTTTGGTGTTTGCATACACCAATCGGTTCACAGAGCTTGGTTGTTTTGCTATGTAGGTGTTGTAGAATAACCATATGAAGACTCAAGAGTACCTACATGGTTTTTAATATAATATCATATCATTAGTATTTTTGCAGTATCTTCTACCTATATGAAGACAGTATACTAGAATATGATGGTAGAGATGGATATAGTAGGCAAGATTGGTCATTCAACCCCTTATCCTCCACCCAGTGGTAGCTTTAGTAGTGCGTAGGGAAATAAGAGGAAGTGGAATGGTCATTACAGGAGTGGTGGAGATGGTTCTTAGTAGTGGGACCCCCCTACACCATCAGTTACAGCTAGTAGTTTTCCCTTCACTTGTCATCGGTGCGACAAGTTCAGGCACACCCGACGTTCTTATTCCACACCTACAAATATGTGCAATGGTTATAGATGTTATAGACATTTGAAAAGGTTTTTTATCTTATATATATACCACATTATGGGAATGAATCATTATCTCAAAAGTCCACTATGGCGTAGTCATATGCTTCAAAGTCTATAGGGATCCATCCATAGTCACATGAGTGAATCACTTTCACACAATGGATGAGTTTCTGATGGAGGCTAATGTAGGTCCAATGATAGTGAGAGGTACCATATTTATTGTATCTTCTACACAGACTACTTTATTTTATAGTATTTCCTCTCACTCATTTATTTTTCCCATATTTTTGATACTATTAAACTTACAATGGAACTCATGTCATTCTCATAAAGTTAGAAAAAACCTCTTAGGAAGTGGAAAGAGCTAGGGTTTTGGTTTTCTTCTTGTTCATTATCGATAGCTGATGTGGGGTTTGTCTGGGGTTTCCTCATTCCCAATCTAGATCTATTATATGTATTCATTAGGATGGATTAGATTATTTTACATCATACTGAAGTTGATTCTTATCATTATCATGTCTCATTCCATTCTATCGATGGCAAATTTTAGGTATTTCAGGGAGAGTGGGATCATAGGTCTATTCATTCAGGAACTTTATACCCATAGATATAGATTTTGTTATCTACCATTTTATTTGAGCCTCATGAAATTTATTTTTTTGGTAATATACACTTGGTTGTTAGTGATTTTTCTAATGTTTTTTTAAATAAGTTCGCAATCTTCCCCCAGAGAGAGAGGTGGAGTTCTTAATTGATTTGGTGTTCAGTACATAGCTGATTTCAATACAATCTTATCTTATGGAACCAGCAAAGATAAAAGAGCTGAATATTCAGTTGGATGATCTAATAGTGAAATTTTTTGTTCACCATAGTGTTTTGCCTTGGGTAGCCCCAATTTTATTTTCCAAGAAGGAAAATGGTTCAATTTGTTTGCGCATGGACTGTTAGAAGTTGAAATGAGTGATGGTTTAGAAAAATTATCATTTTTCCTACATTGATGGTTTTTTTGATAAATTAAAGGGGGGAAAGTAGTTTTTGAAGATCGGTCTTCATTCAGGCTATCATCAGCTCATAGTTTTGGAGTATGATATTTAGAAGATGTATTTCAATAGTAGGTATGTGAATTATGAATATCTTATTATGTATTTTTGTCTAACTAATTCTCCTATAGTTTTTATATATTTTATGAATACCATATTCCATTAGTATCTAAAATCTTTTTTTGTAGTGTTCATGGATGATATTTTGATTTATTCTAGTATAAATTAGGATCATGAGTACCATATGAGTTTGCTTTTGAAAATCATAAGAAGTAACTTTCTAGATGGAAATATTTTGAAATGCAGTTTCTAGATCCATTAAGTGAAGTTCGTGGGATATGCGATTTATGATAATGGATTATAATTCAATACCAATAAGGTGAAAGTTGTCTTGTCATGGAAGGATCCATGGAACATCTTTGAGATTCAGAGCATCCCTGGTCTTTTGAATACTATCAAAGATTCATCAAGGATTTCTCAAATTTGGTGTCACCTTTGATTTATCTTTCCAGGAAAGGGGTTAAGTTCATAAGGGATGGAAATTTCACTCTTATTTTAATGAACTAAAATATCTTCTGAAATTGGATCCTATTCTGATATTACCTGAGCCCAGTAAGGGGTATGTGGTATAATATAATTCTTCTAGAGCTAGTCTTGGTCACATGCTTATGCAAGATGATAATTTTGTAGACTATGGATATCTTTATCTTTGTTCCCATGATAAAAAATACCCCACTCATGATTAAGATATTTCTACAGTTATGTATGCACTTAAATGTTAGTGGCACTATCTTTTTAGGGAGTTATTCGTAGTATTTTTTGAAAATAAGAGTATGAGATATATCTTTTCTTAGAAAAAAATCAATATCATATAGAGATAGAAGGTGGAATATCGTCATATGGTTTACTTCGACATCACTTGAACCCCATAGAACAGGAATGTTGTTTCAAATTCTCTTAGAAAGAAAGTGATATCATGGGATTTTTTGTAATCGAAGGAAGAGTGAAACCATATAGAACTCTTCACTCTGTTGCATCTAGACATTCCAGAGGATGTTTTAGGTATGGTTCTAAATAATTTTCATTTATTATCATCTCTCATTGATTCTATTTTATAGGTTCAATAATAGGATTATGAGTTCATAGGAATTAGAGAAACTCTTTATGGTGGGTAGACCATATCTAGTTGATCTCTCCCTTTAGATGGTATTCTCCACATTGGGGGTCATTTTTTCAACCCAATGTATTTGAGGATCTCATTTTTGTTTGAATGGCATAGTTCTTCATGGTTTATTAATTTAGGCACTAAGAATATGTATTATGACATGATATGGTGATTATGGTGTCTAGGTATAAAGCATAACACTGTATATTATGGGTCCCACATTACACCAACCAATAGATAAATCCAGAGCATATGAAACCATCTAGTTTTCTCTTACCACTTCTGGTGCTGTATTGGAAATGGTAAAAGGTGTCTATGGAATTTTTTGGGTTACCATAGACTCCATAAGGGTATAATTCAATATGAGTGGTTATTGATCAATTGAATAAATTAGATCATTTCATTCCAATCATAGAAACCAATAAATTTGATGATCTAGAACGGATGTATGTGTATGTTGTTATGAGTTTACTTGGGGTTACCTCCACCTTTTTTTAAAAAAAAGTATCCTAGGATTACCTCACAATTATAGAAGAGTCTATAATAGGTGATGGAAACTAAAGTCAATTTGAGTACATTTTACTATCCACAGATAGATAGTCATATGGATTGTGGTACTCAGATTCTTGAGGATGTTCTCCACACCTGCATCGTGGAATTTGGTGGATCATGGTATATCCATCTGATACTGGTTGAGTTTTCTTATAACAACATTTATAAATCATCGATTAGAATGGTTCCATTATAGGATTTGTATAGTCACTCGTACATATCACCTATTTATTGGTTAGAGATGGGGGAAACCTATATTATGGGACCAATTCTCATTTAGGAGATGTCATTGACGATGTAGAATATATATTAGTGACTAGTTATATATCATATTCGGCATAAATCATATGTTGAATGCCAATGTCATCCTTTAGATTTTTATATATGTGACCATGTTTTCTTAAAGTTTTATCCTTGGTTGGTTCACCACTAGCTTGGAAAATAGAGAAATTTATCTCTGAAATATGTTGGAACATTTAAGGTCATTGAGTGTCCTGGGGATGTTTCTTATAGGTTAGAATTTCTAGTTCAATTTATGGGAATACATGACTTATTTCACATATCTCAGCTCAGGAAGTATCATACAGATCTCTCTCATGTTTTGAGTTGGTAAGAGATTGATTTAGATCTAGACATTTCCATTATAGAGAATCTAGTAGATATCATTGATTCTCAAGTGAAATTATTTTGTGGTAAGGATATTTCATTGGATAGAGTGTTATGGAAACATGGATTAGATTCTTACAAGAATTGGCGGTGTGAAAATTTAGTGAGGGTGCAGTGGACTCACCTCTTTCTGGAGTACCCTTCTTCTATATTAAATACTAAGTATGGAAAGTCTTATGGTGAGAAGATTGTAACATATTTTATTTTAAGGTATTCTCTTTTTGTGTTTAAGAGTGTATTTTTGGGTTCATAGGGCTTAAAATTTTGTTTGGGAGTTACTGTAGAACCTAGGACCGGTACTGCCTGTAAGAGGCATTTATGTCGTAAAGTTGTCTTACGATGTAAATGTGTAACTGGGCACAATCCGTGAAAATAATTTATTTAATAGTAATATTTAAAGAATTAAAATTACATTTTTCACCATAAATTTATTTTATATTGTAAAACCTGCTTTTACACTATAAAATCATCGGAAAAGATTTTTTACCCAGGGTGATATGTGTTTTGGCATACATGTTTCACGGGGTTTTTACACTATAAAACCATTTTTTATTCTATAAATATTTTAACCCATTAGGTTTTAATTGTGTTTCACACTGGTAATCTCTATAATTTATTTTGCAGTAAACTTCCCCCAACCCTAGGTGATTCCAGGTGAATTTTGGGGGTTATACACTCCTCTTGAGTTCCTCTGTTCAGTAATTAATCCCTATAGAGATTTTGTTGGTTATCTCTGGTACGTGGTCTTTCTACTTATTAATTTAATTTGGTTGAAATAGAACTATGGTACTATGTTTTGGGATCTATTGATCCTATAGTGATGTTATATTAGATTCCTTCTAGATTCATTGTGTGATCCTCACCCAAATTCTAACCATCATGTCGGTTGTGGTGTGTCATGTAGGTTCATTGTGGTATGTTTTGTTTTATCTTCTTCAATAGCCATTTTTCTTTTCTGATTGATTATATGATGTGGGAATCAATTTGATGGCCTCCATGGTTATATTTGTGTTCTTTCCATATTATTGGGTCTCAGTAAAGGCATGTGAAACTTGATTTTAAGGTAGGTGGTTCTTTCCCTAACCTATTTTGGGTGAAATGTATTGCTCTGGTTTTATAAATTATTTTATAAATTAATTTTCATTATTTAATTGTGTCTGTGGAAATTTTTTTTTAGAAAAGTTGGTTTTACCCTTGTTTTAGTAAAATAAATAGGATTTTCAAAGCATTGTGAAATGGATTAATGAAATGGTTTTAAAAGCATGGTTTTGAATAAATGATATGGAAAATGTAGCACATGGGAAGAATTTGGTACTTAGGTGGAAGGTATAGTAATAGGCTACATCCATTGATACCACTAGGGGTTCACTTATGGGGTGTTCCTCTACTCCCTAGGACTATTGTTCTAGGGACTTGTTATACACTATTGGGAGGTTCAATTTCTAGGGTGTTCCTCTTCTCTCTAAACTCAATGCATATGTCTAGGAACTTGATGCATGTAGTTTTATATGTTTAGGTATCAGTGTTCTAGCTAGCCTAAACTATAGTGATCCTTGTCATGATGTCTCTTGTGATTTGGATTTTTACTATTTGTATTTGATTACCTGTATTGATATATGTGATATGGTTTGAAAATTTATTACCCGTATTGTTTGGAAATGTGGAAAAGGGGAATGTTTTACCATGCTTTTGATATAAAAATTGTTTAATTGGTTATCATTTCCTTTTTTTCTTTAAATTTGAGCATGTTTAGATTTTTATAAAGAGACTTGTTATAGAACACTAGGGTGGGATCCTACTAAGCTTATTTCTCCCACACACTTCACAATACTTTGACGGTGTGTAGACCTAGTTATGTCTTTTGATGTAGGGAAAAGAAAGCCACCGTAGTGAGGTAGAGATATTTTATGTCAGCTGAGTTTGGATATCCGGTGGTCACATGTTGGGATTTTTCCCACTCTATCATATGGAGTAGCCGGTTTTTGTTTTTGTTGTCCTTTGTTGTTGGGATTGTACTTTGGTTTTTTATAACTTCTTGAGTTGTATCAATTTTTACTCTCTTATTTAAGTGTTATAGAATATATTTTTATGGTTTTACCTTATTTTGTCTCTCTATAATTTGTATATATATATATATATTACATGTTTTCTACTTTATTTTGGGTGAAATTATTCCCTCTAGTTATCTTTTGATGCCCAGGTTCTAGTCACTAGCCTATGGGGATTGGGAATGCCCTGTGGGTATGTGGAGGATCTAGTCTGGTTCCAGGTTTGAGGGTAACCCATGTTGGTTTGTGGAAGGCACCCTCTACAAACACTTGAATTGGAATGAAAATATATAAGGGTAATATGGATCATATAAAATCAATTCATCCATCTGAGCCACCAGGACCCCATCCTGGAAGGAAATGATAAAGGAAATCTCTTTTCAGGTACCACTACTATTGTAGAAAATTGTTCCAAAATTTATGTCACTTAAAGGAACATGGATGAAATTAAATTGATTCCCCAACATGTTATTTACCTCATTAATAATCAAAGACCTTGGTTGAACATCAACAACGTTGATTATTCTAGGGTGAGATGCAACATGGGGAATTGTTAGAGTGTCTAGAACTCATAGCATGGAAAATTTTCTATCATCAATCCAAAAAAGAGATGAAATGACCCACTAATATGGTATGGGGTCATCATTTACTATATATGGCCTAACATGTGATAGATCTAGGAAATAACTGATACTAAAAGGTTGATTGGTTGTCCTTGTGCTAGCTGAACCACTATAATAAAGGTGTTAACCCTAACACATGACCGGGAATACCTAGCAGGAAAGATCCACCCACTCAAGAACATGGATAAAATACCACCAGTTTAAACGTAGGATCCATATTCTATTGTATTCCATAACACAAATAATGGTATTGTCTTACTCCTAAAATTTACCAATACAACCCCTCAATGTATATAGTATGTTGGTGAGGGTGTCATCTTGAATTCGTAACTCCCAACCTTGGTCTGCTATGTTAAATGAATGTTTTTAAACATTATTTAAATGAGATTATTGAAACAATTCCAAGACTCCTACCTATTATTCCCCCCATTGTGATTAGTATATCCCTTTCTAGGGGATTATTTTTTCTCATATATTCCCAAAAATTATACATAGGAATGAATTCACCATGTATCTTCATGAGGTTTAGAATTTACACAAGTTTTTGGATGTCTAATAACATAATTTCTATGTTTCTACACTAAATATGGAAAGTGTTGGTGATCGAATATAAATGAAAAAATAATTCTAGGATGAGTTCATTTTTCTTATACACTATGAACTGATAGAACCATACAGCCTCGTCTAGATCAAATATTCACAATTATTCAGTAAACATTGAACAAATCTAGTGCCCCCAGAAAGCTCAGTCCCTTTCATCATAGAAATTACCACTAGGACATAAGTATCACTTTATAATCCACCCTCTATTGGGATTTTCCATAGAAATTTCCAGGATGTATGAATAGTCTTGGGAAATATGTTATTTTTTATATCATTATTATCATGATAAAGAGAAAAGTTTCTAAAGATATATGAAATTCATTAATGTGCCTCTAAAATAATTTAAACTTTACTAAGAATGTTTTGTTGAATATAGTCTAAGGAGGTCCCAGACCATATTATGTATCAGTTATGATCAAGTGCAGGATACTAAACATCATTTCTTAGGTCAAATTCATATATATTCAATTTTTTATATAGTGGGAAGTCTCAAAGATATATAAAAATAAGATTCCCAATGCTTAATTCTGAGGAATGAAATAGTATTGAGGATCAGCTCTAGGGTTCCTCAAAATAGAAAACCTTCTTTCAATGGAATCATAAAATTAGGTAGATGTGTAGATCAAAAAGTAATTGTTTATGTAAATAAAATTATAGATGATGATAAAATATCAAATCCAATGAAGGTAGCTTTTAATAGGGTCAACACACAATCTATGTGGTTCACCACATAGACCATGATGATCTCCACATGGATTTCATGGGTGACCAACTGGACAAGAAAGGATCATGAATTCTACAATGGCCATGTGATTTGAAATGTTTCTTCTTATACTATGAATTCATCTCACAAACTATGAATTTTTCCATGATATGGAAACTATACAGACCAATTTGTGAGTTTTCAAACGTTTATATTAAATTTTCAATATAAACTACATTAGAGAGATTTAGAGAGGTGTTTTCATTATGGATTTAGATGAAAAAATGACAAATGAAGGTACCCATGTCACCTATTTATAGGGTACCATCAAGTTGTTCACTATAAGGAAACTAAGTTAGAATTTATAATTCCACATAATTAACTCCTTATCATTCCAAGTGGAGCCAATTTAGAGGTGGGGTTTTTTTATGCCCTCAAAATAAAATAAAAACCAAAGAGTTTGCACCAAAATTGAGAGAAGAGAGGATTTCAATGATTTTACAAATTCTGTTAGAAGAAGAACAAAGGGATCCAAGGAACCACAAGTTCCATTATCCCACTGTAAGGTCCAACTACACGGTGATTGAGTATCATTCAAGTATGTTTGGCACATTCCCTTAGCCCACCATGAGGTCTAACCATGCGGTGATATAGTTTCTTTTAAATATATTCTATACATTCCTTCACCCACCACATGGTTTGACCATGTTGTAATGGGGAGGAAAATTTCACATTCTAAGAGGTACTTCTAATAGTTTTATTAATCAAACACTGACTCTTCTTGGGAACATGGAATCATATCCACCTTTTCCAGGAAACCACCAACTCTAGGGTACCTATAAATACAACAATCCATTTTTGAAAATAAATATATAAATACATAAAGAAATTATTGGAAGGAAGAAATGAAATCAATACTTCCTGTTTCAAGAAAATTAATCTCATGAAATTTTTAAGTAATCATAGGGGGACTTTCCCAAGAAGCAAGAAGGAAAACTAGACCCATGGAGGAATGACCCACGATGCCAACCGTGCAAGGCCAGACCTTCAAGGAAGATCCAACTTCACAGAATAAAAGGATGACTATGAAAGATTGTGAGGACCTCATAGAAGAAAGTATGTCCACAAATAAGTGAGGCTGAATAGTGTAAGTTGATTTGACCATGCGGTAGCCTATCCATGAGGTCTGCCTCATAGGACCCATTCCATGAGATCTCCCCCCCCCCCACCCATCCTATTGAGAAGATTCCACATATTGAAGGATAATTTCTTCCTCTGACCTTTTGTGTTTTCCCATCCCAATTTAGAAGACCTCCATGGATACCTTTTTCCAAGATCAAAACCCCAAGAAGGCCAAATTAATGCCTCCACCACAACCACCCGATACACATGATCAGGCCACATATACTAGCCTGAACCCCTTAGATCATGAATTACCTTGATAAAATAATGAATTGAATTGTACAATTGGTAAATTTTAACCCTTAGTGGAATCATAATTTTGGATTCCCTTGATAAGGTGGGTCCCTATCAGGGAGATACTGGAGCAGTTTCTCCCAACTTGTGATGGATTTCTTTTCCATTCAAATGATATGGGTCATATTGAGGAACATTTATAGAGTAAAACCCCATACTTTCTTATAGGATGTAATATCCCTCATTCCTTCCATATCTTATCCCTTATCCACCAGTGGACCAAGAGTAGGCTCACCCATATGGGATTCCACTTCAAGTATAACTCTCATTCAAATCTAATTGTGAAACATGATTGATCTTTTCTTACATCTTATTTCTCACCATGAGCATGAATCATGTAGGCTTATAAATATGATTTGATTACTCCATTATCACAATTAAAGTAATCAATATGGGTCTCCTACTATATGTAATCCCCAACCTATCATCTATGGGAATCCCTCCTAGAGTAAGTCCCTAGTCACTCTTCCAAGGTGCCATACTCCTACCTATGTACCTCTCCCAAGCTCTATTAATAAGTTGGAATATGGGATAATGAGATTCCAATGTGTTTATAATACCCATGATGGTTTATTTTTTAAATACCATCAATAAGAAAGAGAAACTCACAATGGGATTCTTCTCTAGGTATAACTCCCATTCAAATATAATTGCGTAATGTCCTTGATCTTATATAATCTCTTGTTCCTCACACTAATAATTAATTGTGTGGGATTAGATATCTAAGGTGATTATTACATTAGAATTATTAAAACATTCACTGTGGGCATCCTAGTTAGTTGTAATCCCTAATCACATTCACCATGGGCCTCCTCCTTAGGTGTAATGTCCAAACACATAATTCACCAGGTAAACCCCATATATATAATCCCCACTCAAAATTATGTTATAAAACCTTTAACAGCATGTAAGTACTTGTAGTATAACATTAAATAATGTTTCCAACATCTATGTCATCTGATTTTATAAAACATGCTGACATAATTACAACATAATGTTAAACTTCATGGTATAGTCCCTACATATAACCTAAAACTATGTCACCCAAACTTTGTAGGCACTGATTCCTATCTCCAATAGGATGTGTATGATGCCTCTTTGTGTCCAAAACCCAATATTTCTATATCTCATCTATTTTTATGAGTTCCCCAATGCGATACAATCCCAGCACAACTATATTCCTTCTCCAATCTATATCCTGATGACCCCATTACCCCCACTTAAAGGGCCACATTTCCTATAATCCATAACATATTTTCCCTGGGCCATATTCCCTAAAAATTATCCCCATAAATCCATATCCCTAATAAAACAATTTCCCCCTCATGGAGGTCCATACTCCCTTTGAGTGTCATCATATCTCTTTTATTAGGATATATACCTCGTGAAATCATACGTCTACTCAATAATACAAATTCATACAATCCTACCCCATCCATCCTCATTAGGCCATATACTCTTTTAGGTTAACAAGACAGAGCCTCTCATGCATAACTCCCATACTAACCATTATTGGGAAACTTTTTCCTAGGAATTATATTCTACATAATAATAAACTTCTTGGAATTTTCCATATCACATGACCTTAAATGGTATAACATGTCCCATTAAGTGGCATAAAACTTTATGTGTTCATTCCATTCATATGGATTTATAGGAATCCAATTTAATTGGATCGATCCCAATATAAAGCACCAACTATCTCCTTGTATGACATTAAATTCCACAACACCTGATGAAGATTATTTAAATTAAAATAGCATCCCTTCACCCTATAAGGGAGGAGATAGATAACATTCAATACATTTAAATATGTTCTTAATCATTCACACTCATAATTAATCATCTAGGTTTCATGAGGGTCAATAATATAATTATTAACATTATTGAGTAAGATTCGTGAACATGTCATAAATCTATACAAGAGTCCTGGATTAAGAAATAATTCCCCCCAAAAGGTGTATATGGTCTTGACCTTCCATATTATTAGTTTTATGCTCATTTGTGGAGTCCCTAGTATGTATCAGTGACCACATACCTTTAGAAAGTACGACCTTAGAATGGAAATAAACCATACATGGTGAATATATGATCAAAAAAGGGAATAATATGGTTTTGGACATTTTTTCATATACTTAAATATTTCTTTATTTTTCATTATGGGTGGATGCTCTATTCAATTTCAATTTGATAGTAATCAACTTCTAAAATTTTCAATAATCAATGAAGGTTTATCTTGATTAAAAATAAATAACTATTTAAAAAATTTTCTTTTCAAAAACCATCTAACAAGATTTTTTAGATTCTTGAGAGACACACACCATGATTAAATGATAGTTCGATATTAGTGAGAATAATTTCAATATTTTTTAGCATAGTTGAACTATGAAATTTACAAACTGTAGTGTTTAACTAGCTATATCTTGACCTCTCAATAGAGTTAGTCAGTTACACTTATTTGATATTGAGACAATTTTAATTTAACTTTTGAATAGATTAAATAAATTATATTTTAATTATCATTAAATCAAAATTTCCATAGTTTTAACTTACTTGTATAATCACCATGTTCTATCTCTTAATCCTTATTGTTCTTATGATATTTTCTAATCACACCCTACAAAACTTTTATTCACTGTATATTTCAGATGACATAATCAATCCATCATTTTAATTTTTCTTTACAAATCATTTGTTTTTCTGTTTTGGATTTCACAAACAATCATTCTCTTAAGTTTGATCATAGTCTAATACTACACTATAGAGTTGTAGGTCTATAAATAAATATTCTAATTATCTAATGACTTACAAAATTTGGCATCCCTATCGGGGAAGGAAATGTATGTTCTAAAAAACAATCAAAAATGATAAATATATTTCTTTAATATATTTAAAAAATTAAAAAACTTTGTGTTTCATTTTCATTTTCTCATGTTAAATACGTTTAAATATATTTAGTGCATCAACACTAAGTCAAAATCTAAAAATTTAGATCCCTTATTTCTAAAAATTGAAAAAAAAATCAATTCTCTACAAAAGGAAGACTAAAATGGAATACATTGGGGGGTTATTCATCTCAATAAAATTATCATCCCATCTCAACTTAGAAATTAAGTAGCTAATAGAATTAGAGTGGGTGTTTTTAAATTGCCTAATGTATCATGAAATCTATATTTAATTAGGTTGAAACCAAGATATAGGAAATGTGAAAATAAATAGTCATACATTTCCATGTTTCCATCATATAATGGTTTACCTAATAAAGACTCTTTAGACTTAATTAGGGAATTTTATAGTATTTTGAAGCAACTTCCATTATATGTTATGATTAAGGAATATCTCAAGTTCAGATTTTTTTCCATTTTACATGAAATGAAATTCTAGGAGCTAGTTCCAAAAATTAGATAAATAAATATTTAATAATTGGGATCAAGATTTTAATAATTTTGTGATTAAATTCAAACCTAAAAGAATGAAAAACAAATTGGTACATAAAATAATCCGTTTTGTCTAAGATGAGGGAGGTATATTTCTTGAGACTTAATATAGATTTAGATGTCTCCTTAGAAAACATGTTAAACATCAGTTTTATACCCACTTCATAATGCACATATTCTATAATGGTCTTACCCCTTACCTTTAAACATTACTAGAAAAATCTTTTAGTATTGAATTATATAACAAAATTGTTGTGGTGTTGAAACAAATTTTCAAGACAATGTCCAAAAAAATTCCAAAAAAAATTATATAAGAGAAGATCCATCTATAAAAAGTAAAAAAACCATGTTCTGATTCAAGAACCAAATACTCAGGTTGCTGTAATTTTTATTGAAAATCAAAATAGTTCACCTAGAGACAAATTTCAACATTATAGAATGTTTGGTAACTATAGATTATACTGTTATAATTTTAATATACTTACATAACCCTCTGAAAATTTCAACATTGTTGGGGACAACCCAAGGATACAAGCTGGCGTTAACCCCTTTTCCAAAAACTACAATCTTGGCCTTAGTAATAATTATAATCTCTCTTGGAATTCATAGGGTATTTTAAAACCATTCTCTACCCCTAAATTCCCACAAAATTGGAGACCACATTATCAAAATTAAAATAGGATTTATTATTCTAACTCTCAAGGGAATATAGAGGGTTTGATGTATCAAATGATTAATAAAATGGATTCTAAATAGGATAAAAATATAATATAAAGTCTAAAAAATATTCTTTTCAATCTAATATAAATAATATTCAAACTCAATTGAGTCAAATGGAAAGATAACATGGTGGTATATTGAAACATAAACTTCCAAGTACCACTAAGATTAACCCTAAGGAAAACATTATGGATTTTACCAATAGGATTAGTTTAAAACCTTAAAAGGGGGTTGGGGACGATCCTAGGGAAGATCAATATAAAATTTTTTAAGAATATTAAAATTAAAATTTGGAAAGCATGGAATCTGGAATCATATATAGTAAGTTTAAACCTGAGTTAAATACTACAATCACACCTGAAAAATAAATAGAAAAAGTCTTAAAAATGAAACGGAATAAAGGGAAGGATAAAGTTGAGGAAGAACTTGAGGGAATACCCGTTATCAAAAGAAATTATTCCCCACCCATCCCATTCCATCAAAAAAATCAAAATTATAAAGAGTCATAACTGCTTAAGTTTCTTGGGTTATTTAACTAGCTTCAAGTCAAAATTCCATTCATTCAAGCATTGATTCAATCCCACCATATCTAAAATTTCTAAAAAAATACTATTTCAAATAAAAAAACATTGGATTAATTTTATAATTATATCCTCAATGACTTAAAAATAGTATTTCTCATAAAATCAAATATTTAGGAAGTTTTTTCATCCCTTGTACTCTTAAAAGTGGGGTTTAACAAAATTTATTATATTACCTTCATGCTACTATAATATTTATCCCTTAATCATTGTTTGAATAGTTTATATTATGATAATTTAAACCCATCATAGTTAATATATAGTTGGTTAATTGATCTCTAACTCATCCCATAGGAAAAGTGGATGCTTGTTAGCTAGAGTAAGAAAAAAAATTCTGCATACTATTTTTCTCATAATAAAAATAGAATGTGATAAAGAGGTAATTATTGTCCATGGTAGGCCTTTATTAGAAATTTTAGGAGTTTTGGTTGATGTTTCAAAAGGAAATTTGATTTTAAACTTGGTTAACAAAGGGATTATTTTAACGTTTTTAAAAATATTAAGGAACCCAAAATGAATAAAATTTTTCAATAGTTCAGTTTTTGGAAAGTGAGGAACCCTTCAGTAAACTTGAAGATGAATTATTATATTTCATTTAAGAACAACATAGAAAAACCTAAATTGAAAAAACATGCTTGGAAATTTATTTTTTGAAGAGGATAAAATATTTGATGAGTATGATGGAGAGTTTCTAAAACACTTTGATGAGTTTTCTGAGGTTAATATTCTTAATATAATTTGAGTTCTTATTGTAGGGGGTTTTCTATTTTGTAAAGTAGTTTGGAAGAGGTTTTTTTAATTATCATTATCTATTTCATAGAAAACTTTATAATCCAAGGCTACCTAGGTCTAATAGTCTACCCTCTATCCAAAAAACACCTAAAGTGGATCCTAAAACACTATAATCTCACCTAAAATAGTCATTTTTTGGGTAATAATTCCACATTTCTTTTCATCATATCACATGGGATAGGGAAAACTTAAGAAAACAATTTTAAATGTCTTGAAGAAGTTCATATCAGTTATAGTTTGGTCTTACTATTGATAATATAAAATGGATAAGTCCAACATTTTTCATGAATAAGATCCATATGATGCCCAAGTACAAAACTAGAGTTGTGGGACAAAGAAAACTAAATACCAACATGAAGGAGGTTGTTGTAAAGAAATTTACAAATCTTTTATATTCAATAATCACATATATTATCTTATACATCCCTTAGATAAATACTATGTAAGTTATTTCTAAGAAAGAGGTATCACTATTTGTAACCAATGAGAAGAATGATAAAATTATTGTTAGGAAAGTGATTGACTAGAGAGTATAAATAGATTACAGAAAAATAAATTCTACCACTAGGAAAGGCTATTTTATCATTCCATTTATAGACAAAATTCTTGAGAGTTTGGATGGAAATGAATTCTATTATTTCTCTAATGGATATTCTGGTTACTACTAAATTCCCACATCCTTTGACGATCAATAAAAAACTATATTCACATGCCCCTTGGGAACATTTTCTTATTAAAAAATTTCCATTAACTTCTGTGTTTCTTTGGAAATTTTTTAAATATGTATGATGACCATTTCTTCAAAAATGATTGAGATGATAATATAGGTGTTCATAAATGATTTTTCTATTGTTAAGAATAAATTTGATTATTCTCTTAAAATTTTAAGATTAGTCAAGAAAAGGTTCCAAAAGAAAAATATCATTTTTAATTGGGAGAAATTTTAGTTTATGGTCACTTAGGATATTTCTATTTATCACAAATTGTATAGGAATGGAATATAAAATGATGCTACCAAGGTATAGGTTATTCAAAATTAGCCCCCTCTTGAAAATGTTAAGGGTGTCAGATATTTTTTAATCCATGCCAGTTTCTATCATATATTCATTAATTATTTTTCAAAGACCGCAAGGCCCTTATGATCTATGTTGATCAAGTACACACCCTTTATCTTTGATCATAATTTCCTAGAACATTTAAATATTCTTAAATAAAAATTTACTTATTCATAAATCATCACTTACCATGATTGGAAATTTTTCTTTGAAATTAAGTGTGATGCTACTGACAAAGTTTTTGGGGAAATGGTTTTGAAAAATAAAAGAAAATAAGTTGCATGTGGTATATTATACTAGTATACTACTAGATTATGTCCAATTAAACTATAAAAAAACTAAGAAGGAACTATTTTTAGTTTTTTTTCTCATTAAAAGAATATAAAGTACTTTGTTAGGTCTAAAATAATAGTTTTTATTAATAATTCAACTCTGAAATAGTAGTTTTCCAAGAAATTGGATAAATCTAGATTCATTAGGTAGATTATCTTTTTTCAAGAGTTCAATTTAGAGATTTGGGAAAAGAAAGGTTTTGAAAATGTAGTATTTGATCACATATCAAGGTTATTAAACACCAAAAACAATGATCCTAGGTAAATAAATTTTTAATTATAAGATGAAAAACTTCTTACCATTTCAGTAAAATAGATTATTTGGTTTGAAGACTTATTGAATTTTTTAGCTTCTAGAATCATTTCCAATGGTCTTACATGAAACCAAAGGAATGAATTAATTTTAAAACATAACCACTACTTTTTGGGTGATTAATTTTTGGTTAGGAGGTGTTCTGATGAAATTTTAAAAGGGTGTGTTCCTGAGGAAGATTCGCATACAATTTTAGATATTTTCACTATTTACTATAGGGAGGACGTCGTGGGGGGAGGAAAGCTTAAAAGTTCTTATAATATAGCTTCTATTAGATAAAACTCTTCAAATATTTTATGATATTAGTGGTTGGATGTGATAAATAACAAGTGATGGGAAATGTTAGAAGAAGGCAAGAGCTTCCTAAAAAATCAATTTTAGAGGTATAGATTTTTTATGTTTGGGGATTATAAATTATGGGACTATTCAAATCTTCTCATGAGAAAGAGTATATATTAGTGGTTTTTAATTATATTTCCAAGTGGTTTGAGGCAATATCACTTCCAAACAAACAAGATAATAGTGTTGTTAAATTCATCAAGAAAAACATATTCTTGATATTTAGAGTACCAAAGTATTTTATCAAAAATAATAGAACACATTTTAAGTAATCTAATTTTAAAAATTTAATGTAAAAATATGGTTGCTTTTATAAGACCAGAACAAATTACCTTTCCCAATCTAGAGTATAGGCTTATATTTCCAATGGGGAACTAATAAAAATTAAAAATATTATTTGGAGTTCTATGAAGGACTAGTCCTTGAAAATTCATGTATCCTTGTGGTATTATAGAACTTATTTTAATACCCCCATATGTATGTCTTTATATAGACTTATCTTTTTTAAATAATTTCACTTTACTACAAAATTACATCACAAATCCTTTTAGTCTATGAAATTTTTAAACTGTAATTGTAAAACTACTGGAGAGAAGAGAATACTAAAACTGAGTAAATTGGTTGATATCAAGAGAAAATTATTAGCAAATTTTAGGGTTTAAAAAGAAAGAAAACAATATTTTCATGAATCAATCATCCAAAAAATATATTTCAAGGATGGTTGAAAGGTTTTAATTATAAATTACAAACTTCAGTTTTTCCCTAGAAAAAATTCTAAATGGTTTGGACCTTTCACCATCCTTAGTTTTTTTATCAATGGGTCTATTGAGTTAATTGTAGAGGAAAATATAATTTGTTTTATTAATTTACTAAGAATAAAAAATTACTTTTATTGGAATACAAAGTGATTGGATACTATGATTATTCTTGAAACATGAGAATTCATTGAGTCTAACTAAGTACTTTAAATTTAGTGCTTTAACAGAGTCAACTGATGGTTTTTCTATTTGTTCTTATTTTGTTTTGTTTTGTTTTGTTTTTTTTTTTGTTTTTTTTTGTTTTGTTTTGTTTTGTTTTGTTTTGTTTTAATAGCAATAAAACTTTTGTTGTGTTTTTTTCTTTTTAATAATTAATTATTTAATTGAAAAAGTTATTTTTACACTCATTGTAAAGATTTGTAATATTTTTCAGAGATTTTTAATAGTTCAGTGCTTCAATTATGGTCTTATTTGGTATTTTAGAAGAAGTGATCCTATTTTCAATCACCTAAAGAGAATAATCTCAGAACTAGTAGAGAAAAAACTCAATTTTTTCAAAAAAACATGATATGAATATTAAATAGTTTTCATTTGTAAACTAGAGGTTTTATCAAGAATAAAAGGAGGAAAGTATCTTTGGATGAACTAAAAATAGTAATTCTTATAAATTAGGGGAGTTTCTATTTAATTTTTCACTTCTTTTCACTATTAATTTATAAAAACAACTATTTTAAATTTTTTTAGTTACTTTTTTTAGAAATTATTATTAAGTGTAACTTTCATTCTAAATTTTTAAGAAAATTATACTTGTTACAAACACATTTTTATCTTCTTTTTTTGTTAAAATTGTTCCACTTCATACTTTTTTTTGTGATTATTTGATAATCTTTATGAACATTAATTTTAAACATGCACTTTTTTTGAAAATATTTTATATGTACTAAAATTTTTATGAAGTAAATGGGTGGAAAAAAATTTCCATGTGGTGGATTTTTTTCTTCTCTATGATTTGTTGTAAATATTATTTTTGAGATTTAATTTTTCCATTTGAACCTTTTTTTTGAACAAATCATTTTCAAAACTATTTTGAACATAAATTGTTTTAATTGTTTCTTTAACCTTAAAGTTAAATATTGGGGATAAATTTGGGTTTTAAGTGTGGGTGTCTTTATTTTTAATGAATTGTGTTTCATGAAGTACACTTTAAAATACTCTAAAAAATCACATTTGATTATCTTTGGCTTGGGTTTTCATACTATGTAGTTAAAAACTTTTCTTAAAATTGGATATTTTTTTCTACATTAAGGTGATTAATGACTTTAATTTCTCCATGAATTCAATTGGAAATGAACTTTTCATTTCTCTCTTTAAAACACTTGTTTTTTGTGAAATTTTAGAAGTTTTAAAATTTTCATTGAATTTGAACTTCTTAACTAGATTTATACTAATAAAATTTTCATTCAAATGGTCCAAAAATGAAATTATAATCATTTTTGATATTTTTCTATTAAAACCATTTGATGAGTTTAATTATGTTGATCTTTTAATTATTCTACTCACTCGTCTATCTAGTTGTGTCTAATTATGTTGATCTAAAAAAAATTCACTATAGAGAAAATGGGTATATTGTAAGAATAATTGAATAAAAATTTAGGTCTTTTAAATTTCATTCAGAACTTAAATTTAATCATCATTTTCAACACTAGAAACCATATTTCTTACAAACCATTTATTTTTGATAGATATGTCATACATTTTTACCTAATAAAGTATGTGGGTGAAAACACTTTTGAAAATAATCCCTTTGTTAAAATTATGATTCATTATTTTTTAGATAGATTAGAATTCACTGAATATGTTTAATTGATTTATTATGGATAATTTGTGTTTTAATTATGGGGAAATTATATATGTCTTTATGTTAAGACATTTTTTCCTCATCTTTTTTATAAAATCTTGCTGTTTTGGGGAATTAAAGATGTTTTAATTGGAAATATTTTGAATCTTAATCATTTTGAGTTGAAAATGTGATGCTTTTAATATTTATATTAAAATGTGAATTTATGGTTCTTAATTGGTAATAATTTTTTTATTTAGTTTCCATATATTTTTTAAACAATTGTTTTGATTTTTTTATCTTTAATTGAAATGTTATTTTATAAAAAAATAAAATTGTTTTAGATTTTAGAGTTAATATTTTCAAAGTTACATGTTTTTATTTTAAAAAAAAATTGTTGGAATAAATTATAATCTTATTTTATTGAATTATTTAATTTCATTGTTGATTATGATTGAAATATCCTTTATATTTTGAAATCTTTTTTTTTTACTTATCAACAGATCTTTCACAAAGACTTTATATAGTGTTGTAGGAGATATAAGTGTAATGTTCATTACAAATACCATAAGGTTATAGACATTTTTCTAAGTTTTATTTTCCATTCCCATAAGTATCTAGTTATTTCCAGAAGTTTTATTTTCAATTCATGTAAGTTTTATAGCCATTTTCATAAGGTTTATGGCTATTTTTTTAAGGATAGTTTTCTATTCCTATAAGGTTTTATTCATTTTTTAAGGTTCATTTCTCATTTCTAAAAGGTTTAGTTGGGCCTCTACCACTTGATAATATCACATCTGAGCCTCAAAAATTGAATAAAATATCATATGATAGTGAAGATGAGTCTTTAGTTGAAGAAGGTATTTTATGTTCATGTTGAAGACAATCTATTGTGGTAGGGGATTTAAAGCTATTGGATTTTGATCACCGATTTATGTAAGAAGATGACTCTTCGATGAATTTATACTAATCTGAACAAAATCTAAGAAGTTTAAATTACAAAAATAAAGACTTAGTGAATTGAATATCTATATAATGTTAATCTAATACCAAGTGAGCCCAATGAATAGAAGCTCACAAGGAATTAAAAATTTAAAGTTTTCATTTTAAGTGAGTCACTAAAGGAAGTATGTCAAATTCGAGCTATACTGCCAGAACAATCATATATTTCAAGGACTGGAGATCAAGTTTTATAAGAAGACATTTTTTTAGTTTATTTGATTGTGGTTCAAAAATCAGGAAACTAGTTATGAAAGTGTTCTTGAGATTTAGGTTTCATCATTGTTTCTACAATGTGTTTGAATTTTTTATTCATAAAACATTGTTATTTTAGAACAGTTCAACACTGATATTGGGTATGGGACACATACATTAAGAAGTTTTTTCATCAATCTATGACATTTCAAGTCTCATAATTGAGTTTTTAATACCATTTTTCTGAAAATCACATTAAATAGTGAAGTTAAGGTGCAGGAAGATGACCCAAAAAATAGAGTATTATACATGGGCATACCTAATTAAATAAGGGTGGGTGAAGGTGTTGGTATTTCTAGAATTTGTTACTGATTTAGGCGGTGAAGCTAATTCCATGAGGATATCTCTTAAAAGAAGAAAATAATGAAATTATTCATGAATTTTTGGGGGGGAGACGTGTGCTATGGGGACTATAAAGAATGGGAAGACGTATCCATATTTGGAAGGCTTGATCAAGAGTGGATTCTTAGAGAAAGATAAATCTTGTATCTATGAGCTATTTATATGGAGAATATTCCTTTATTCCTTCTTATTTTTACTATATCCCTACTAATGTTTATATAAAAAAATTACTGCATTGATTTGGAAATGATTTTTGGATAAGATTTTATAAGGGAATAATATTTTTCTTATAATTATTCCTTTTACTTCAATATTTCTTTATTTTATATTTCGGAAGTTTACTCTCTTCAATTTCCATTTTATGGTAATAAAACTATAAAATTTTAAATAATGAATTATGGTTTATCTTGATTAACTTTTCTTTTCAAAAATAATTTAACAGGTAGTTTTTTTATTATTTGGAGTAACACGCCAAGATAAAATAACAGATTGATCTTGGTGAAACCGATTTCACCTTTTTTTGTTGATTTAAACATTATAATTGAAAAACTATTGGGTTTCATAATCTATATGTTTACCTATTTAAATATTTTTTTGGTTTCATTTCTATGATATCAAGACTAGTTTAACTCAATATTTTAAAATATTTAATTGATATTCTTTTGATGACATGTCAATCAAAATTCTATTAATTATTTTTTCCCTTGTAAATGTGCTCTATCTATTAATCCCTACTATTCTTGTGATCTTGTTTACTCACACCCTACTACACATTCATTCAGCTTCAATTTTACTTGTTATCTATTTCACATTAAAAAATAAATACATCATTCTTATTTTTCTTGGCACATTGCTTGTTATATTCTTTATTTTTTTCGGATAGATTGAAAAAATAATAAATTCATTGGGTTTAACCCCTCACTAATACTATACTATTGTGGTGTAGGCTTATAAATAAATATTATGATTATACAGTGACCTATAACCTTTGATATTCACTAGTAGTGAGTTTGATCAAGTTCCCTCAACAGTAACCAATGGGTACCTACTTATAATGTATCCACCAGACCTTAGAATAATAGAATTCCTTGGTAATAATTCTTCTCTAAAATGGTTTGTTAGCACCTCCCCCACAAAGGAAAATAAAGAGATTATAATTAGAGATATATTTTTGGATATCTGAGTAAAAAATATAGCATCACAAATATGTTCCAAAAAAAATTATTTTATAGTCCTCCATCACTAAATGAAGGATTCTCTTAGATTTATAACATTTTGTATGTTACAAAATAGAAAAACCATTTGGATTCTACCTCATTTATTAATTTGATTGTACAAATCCTTTAAGATTTGATATTTTATCAACGAATCATATTAAGATGTTTTAATAAGATAAAATAAATATGATAATGAACATGGGATAAATTGTTGAATTATATCATATATTATTCCACATGAGCACCATGATGTGGTATAGAAGGCCTCGTGAACACACTGACCACAACATGGTGACTTTAACCATGTCATGGTCTATGATTTAGTGAAAAAAATTCAACAGTTTGAAAACATGGTGTATTTTTCATTACTAAATTTTTTAGATTTGACATATATATAGAGTTTGGGATCGACTGTATTCATATACACATACATATTCTTATGTATGGAATCTCATTTAGATCGCAATTAATGTTCCTAGTAGATCGTGCAGTCACTTTGAAAGGGGGGGTGAATCAATGTGACCCTTTTTACTAAATTCTTATCTCTTTTAATTTCTCATATTAATATTCTAACCTCCATTTCAATTAAGATGTATGTATTTTCTTATGTGTTCCTAACACACACCACCACATGAAAAATAGTAAATATAAAAGAGATAGAAATAGGTGGTATTTTTACATGGTTCAATCCCAATGTGGTTATCTACTAATTTTTTTATTTGGTTTGAGTCTAAAACACATATTTATCACTATTTTATAAAATTTATTACAATGGGTGATAATTTATTATCCTTAACTCAACACCTACACTGATGATTTTTAATCCAAATGAATCCTTGGGGTATGGTCAACATCCACATCCTAGGAAAATAATTATCTCTAAATACGTTGTTTATACTAGCTCATATCAACTTAAAGTCTATATAAAAGGTTAGATTACATTGTACTATATCCCTCAAGTCATTAATGGGTCCTTTTTGTATTGACTCGTGTTATTTCAGACTGTGAAATTCAGTTGAAATTTGATTTTTTTTCATTCAAATTACAAAGAGGGGTAAAATGGTATTTTTACCCTATAATATGATCTCAAATAATTTTTATGACTACTCCATTAGTCCTATAATATGGTTTTTAACCTAGTAAAGGATTTTCGTAGAAATATGAGTCATTTAAATTTTTTTGGAAGAATTAATATTTAATATTTAATTAATTTAATATTAATTTATTCCTATATTATCTTTCAGATGTATCTTTTGATCAGAGTTTTGGTTGAGATTAAACGTTTCCCATTAAGTATAAAATGGGTGGTTTTTCCTAGGTGAGGTATAACCTTGAGTTGTTCATTGAGGTCAGTACCCTTTTTCTTTTTCTTTTCTTTTTCTTTTCTTTTTCTTCCTTTTCTTTTTCCTCTTTTATTTCTTCTCCTCTCCATTGCTTCTCATGTATTTCCTCTTTAGGATTCCACTTCACACTAATGAGAGAGAAAAATTTATAAATATATATATAGAGAGAGATATATATATATATATATAAGGGAGGTGACGCTGTGGATCTCGGAAGGATTCAGATCATCATGCGATAGTTGGGGATTATTGAAATAGATGAAGCTTTGGTGGATTCCACCCAAAGGTAGGATATTTTTAGATTTATGAAATAAATCCTAATATATTTATTTATTTATAGTTTTAAATTCCTTTATGGTTGTAACGTAACCCATGAGGTTATATATATATCTTTTTTGGAGAAAAATGGAGTTTCAGACTGTTCGCAAGGGTTTCTCATTTTCGAACTCATATCACATGGCATGTAGTTTAGGAACATACATTGTGTGTTATTCCTATTTTGGTAAGATTAATTTTTGGAAGTACACACTTTGTAGTCTTACTCATCCAAGCAGCCGAGTACATGGCCAGAAAGTCTGTATAGGGGTAATCGACCATATATGGTGCATGGCTAGAGCTCATGTGGGTTACACGCCGTGTAGAAGTACACAACTGAGCTAAAACCCATGTCCAGGCCATGTGAGGTACATTGGTGGGTATCCTATTTATATTACATTTCATTTATTAGTTTTACACACTATTTACTTGGGTTTTACATGCCAAGTCTGATTGAAGTACATGCCCATGTAGGGCTTTGAGTGTACACATCATGTATTAGGGTATACATGTCATGTACTTCTTTCTTGCTACCCTTTTGAGTGTTTTTCATGTTTTGAATCCCTAGAGTTGGAATTGGGTGTATGAGTAGTACATTTTTAGTTTTTTTCACATATATCGTGATGGTGGAAGCCTTGGGTTGCTTTGAGGCCTTTTAAGAGTTGTTTTTGGGTTATTGACTCAATTAATGGGTTCTTACTCTAGTAGATGAATTCATTTGTCTCCTATGTGTGATAATTTTAATGAGACCTAGTTAAGGTTTTTTATTAATGGTTAGTGGAATTTGAATTATTTTTATAAGCTTCTCAATTGATTTATCATAGAAAGTTCATGGTTAGCGTAACTGAGATGAGTCTTGATGAGACTGTTTGGTTGGGTGTTTGGACTAACCCAGAGTGAAACCATGATCTGAGATGGGCCATCATCCATCTCTCTAGAATATTATTTGTATCTTTTTACTCATTTAATTATACCTTTTGATATGTTTCATTATGGATCAGGAGTTTGTGAGATGTTAGATAAGGGGTTGTGGGATGTGTTTCCCTGAGAGCCTGGTTGTGACTGAGGATCCCATGTAGGATGCATCTGATTACTCTTTCCAAGGATACCATGTAGGATGCCTCTACTTACTATTTTTGAGGATCCCATGAGGGGTGGATATTATTATATTCTGACTTAGAGGATCCCAAGAGTATGCCTTCACTTATGTGTGGACCATGAGGATCCCAAGTATGATGTATATCCTATGTTTAATTTAGGGGACCCAAGGGGTGACCTAGCATTAAACTGACCCTGATAAAGTGTGTTATGGGTTTGGGTAGAGATAGTAATAGGTGTCACCTTATAACCCATACCAAATATGTAATCCATATGGGATTTGGTAGTATTGGTGGGTTTAGGCATTCATTTATCCTCACTCTTTTATTACTGCTTTCACTTGGTTATTATTCATGCATCTACGATTCCAGACATGCTTCTTGGAAATCGGCCAATGGGGCCCTATATGATGTGATTCCATGATATGGATTCCCATAGGTACTTCCTGGGTTCCAGTTTATTATAACTTGAGTGATACCTGGATTCCTAATATGGAATTCCTTGGATGGTCTCACAAGATAGATGAAATTATATTACACCTTGAGTGATACTTTGATTCCTAATATGAAATACCTTGGATATTCTCAAAGACTAAATGAAATTAATCTATGCATTATTGAAATTAGTGTACATGGAATTTTATATTAGACATGTTGTTTCATAGTTTTTCTTAAGATATTCTCAGGTATTTATGGAGGTCACCTCAATCAATGCCTAAGATACTCCTTAGGGTTAGGGTGGATGCACCATTTCTAATTTGTTTATTATTCCTTGATATATACTTTTATTCCCTATAAAAATGCCTTGTACAGGATCATAGGACATATTGACTTACAAAATACTCTATTATTCCTTAAGTGATACATGTGTTCCTAATAAATAATGCCTTGGTGGGATCATAGGGTATATGAGATTATATTATTCCTTGAGAAATACTTGGATTCATGATACGGAATACCTTGGATGGGTTTATATATTGAATGAAACTATATTACACCTCGATAAATACTTGGATTCCATATATAGAATTCCTTGGACGGGCTCATAAGTTAAATTAAATTATTTTATGCCTTGTTATGAATATTATACATGGAGTTCCACATTTGTGGTTGATATGTCAGACTAAGGCTTCGATCATGAGTGGTATACTGTATAAATTAGGTGCTGTATTGATGCTCCAAGAATTGTTGCTTGATGCATGGGTTAGTTATTGGAACAATGTGTCTAGTAACCAGGTAATAGTTAATATGTGAAGTGATGAGGTTTGTTTGGGTATTCCATTGATATGGATCCCATAGGTCATCACTATGCATGGATGCCTTGTTTACATACCTTGTGTCCTAGTTTTATTTATATTAAGTATGGTTCTCATAGACATTATTGTATTGGTTGAATTATGTATGGTCAATTGGGATCACAAACATAAGCAACACTATAGTTTTACTGTATTTTCTTTATTCTTGATGTTTCAGCTAGGCTAAGCATATTGTATGAGCATGCACTTATGGTAGCAGGTTATAGGTTCACCATCTCGGGTGGACTACTGAGATGTATTTCTCTCCCACTATACATGAACCTCAATGTGCATTTAGATCTTATGTATGATTTTAGGTTGATAAGGGATGTATTATGTATGGGGCTTAGGCCTAGAGTTTCATGATAAAGCAGTGTCGCTTGTGTTTATTTTTATAATCTAGCTAGAGTAGCTCAATAGTTTCATAGAGACTGGGTATGTGGTTTAGATTGGAGTTAGCAATAGAGCCATATACTTTTAAAAAAATTATTTTATGTACTCTCCAATATGGGATCAGACCAGTGGATAATCAGCTGATGTATGTATGACATATATTTTTAGGCTTTTACTATATTTAATTTATTATTGCATCCTTGTTATATTAATTGTTTTCACTCTAATTATTTACTGCCATTTTTGATGTTTGGTTATTTCCGTTATTGCATACTATGATATGAGGGCGTATTTTTCTTATGGGTACATCCTAGGCCCTTACTTCTAGTTGTAAGCCTATGGATTTTAAGGAGGTGCACTTGAGTCCATGTGGATAACCGGATCGGGGCACCAGTTTAGTGGTATCCAGGTCAGGACATTACAAAGTGGTATCAAAGCGTATTCCTTTCTTGATACTTTACTATTTTATATATGGTATAAAAGAGTATTAGTAATGTTTTAGAACCTATAATGGATATTATACCGATGTTTCAAGAACACTTATTCTAGTAAGAAGATCGGGTTTTCAAGGATATGGGATTATTGTTCTAGATATGGGATGTTACAGTTTTAAATGAATTTCACTTTGAGTGACACACATGTTCTATGGATTTTATGATTTATTATGGATTTATGGATCTATTATCATCGGTTATAGGTTTTTGATTGATTTTGAATCTTGATAGTCAAAGTTAAGAGGTGTCTCATGCATCATATTTGGAATATAGGGTCTACATGTTATAGTCTTTATTGTGTGTGATTAATACTAATGATAAGGTCTAATTGTTTAAAGTGTCAATAAAAACTGAAATATTGTTTTCTAATATAGGTTCTTTTTAGAATTATTCTCAATTTTCCTGACTTTTATATATATTACCTTTTGATGGAAAGTTATGTGGATTTGTGGTGAGACGTTTGATGGGGAGGCTGATGACTTAGTCCTTGTGTATGAGAGGTGCAGTGACCCTAGTAGGTAGATAGGGAACATGATTCCAATGTGTTAGACCCCTTTTAGGGTGTTTTTACATAGTTTTTTATTTAATATGACATTGTAAACTATATAGTGTTTTTCTACATATCATGGAATGGAATTTTACTTAACCAAACCATGATAGTGTTGGATGATATAGATCATTGAAATGATGTTGTTTGTGTGATATTGACCCTCATAGGTCAACATTGTAAATTGATACCTTTTTAGTAGACCCTCCATGTGTGTATCCTTTCTTGATGTAGTTAGATAAAATTCATAACAACCAACATAGAGTTTTCCCATCTAGCTTTCTATTATATTTTAGTTACTCGACCTCTGTTCATGGTTATCTAGTTGGATCCTCTAGTGTGATGTTGATAGGTGCTTGAACATTTATATAGAATGATGACCTTGAGGGGGTATTACCATATATATATTTCTGGTGAGTGTTAATTCATTATCTTTATAATTTCCATATCATGATACTCTAGGGGGAAGTCACTTATGAGGATGCTCAATGAAGATCGGGGCCTGGTGGGATAATTCTTGGTAAGTGATGGCTTTAGAGTTCTTTTCCTCGAATTAGTAGTTACTAATGGGTATCACTTAAATAGGTTTCCAATTAAAACATATAGTGTGTTTTCCCCTATAACTTGGGAATTGAAAACCTATATAATTGAACCCATGTTGACAGGATTTAACCCTAATAGGTCAATATTATCCATACCTCCATTTGAGATGGTTTACAAGTGCATTATATTCCATGTAAATGTTGAGATGGTGTGTGGGTAATTCCCCATAATATGTGACCTTTGTGATGGATTTTTAAATTTAGGCTTGGTGGTAGAACCTAGTTCCCCTATTATGATAGTTGATTGATAGGGATAGGTGGGATACCTACAGGCACTTAGTTGTGACTTGGACCCTTATAGATCAGAATTCGGTTTGATGAAGGAAAAATTACTAGAGGGTCCAACCCATGGTTTATGTTTGAAACAAAGGCAGTGGGTTGGGTTATATGATCATGAAGAAACCAATGAACAACTAGTTATTGGGTTTTATGATATAGGCATAAATATTCTTTTATATTCTAATGAAGCACCTAGGATTCTTGGTGATTGGAACTAGATTTTGTGGGTAGCACTGTTCAGGTACATGGCCTCGACGGCCAGTAGTTGTGCATTTGATGCTTTAATTTTTAAAAATGATATTATGTTATGGGCATTAATTGAGTAAATCATAGTATGAGGGAGATGATTTGGGTGATAATGATATGAATTAGTTGTATGTGGTACCATTTAAATCTTTAATTGGTGATTGGTCTCGTGTGAGTTGAGGACCGTAATTCTTGTGGGCATGGTGACCCAATGCTTTGGGTAAGATTAAAGGAAGTTCCACTATGATGAGGGATATATTTGAAATAAATCAGGTATCATGTGGCAGTAGACCCATGGTCGTACCTAGACACACTCTTTCAGGAGATGTGGTGTTAGGATTTGGTTAAATGAAGATATATACTATTTTGTTGTGAGAAAGGATTGATAAGAGAAACACACACTTATCAATGTAATCTTAGCACACTCTTAGTTTAGAGATAATCATTCCATATATCTTTAAATCAACCGGAGTATGATGAGAGAGAATAGGCTATGAATTAAGATTTTTAAATATCTTTTTAGGTTTATAAATTAACTACTTTGGAGTCATGCTCAACGAGTGGTATAAGGTAATCCATATGATGGGGATTATACCATTAGTCGTTTGAGGTTCGTGATCCTCATTATGAGTTGAAATTCATATTTTTTCAAAGAAATTGTTCTCTAGAAATGGGAATGGGTGATGTCTTGATGCTTCCACATTAGTGCTCTAGTATGATAATATTTTTTTGTGCTATTCATCACATTCAGTGATGGATGGAGTGTGGGATTTTAATCTTGGAGTGATAAATGTGCTCTTATGGTAGAGAGTATCATATCAGTTGTGGTTGAACATCTTCCTTATGGGAAGAGTGTTTAATGCTGTAAGATCAGTCATTGGATGATCAAGATAGAATAGTTTTCCAGATTCTTGGGATGAGATCATGGCTACAGCTTGACCGCTAAGGATTCTTGGGGATGAGAAGGGTTATGGTAGGGAGGCTATAACGACAAGTGTTTTTTTGAACTGTTAAATTCATAAGAAATTTGAATTTTTACTTTTAGATGTTTAAGAGAGGTAAAATGGTGTTTTCCCCAAGAATTGGATCTCATATAATTTTTATGACCACTTTATTGGTCTCAGAATAAGTTTTTTACCTTATTAAAGGAGTTTGGGGGAAATATGATCTATTTGAATTTTCATGGAATAATTGATATTTTATATTTAATTAATTAAATATTAATTTATTTGAACATTTTTTTATATATCTTTTGATCAGAGTGTCCTGTTGCGATACCACATTATCCGTTGATCCTTAAGTGGGGGTTTCTAAGAAATAAATAACCTTGAGTTGAGTGTTGAGGTCAATCACCTTTTTTTTCTTTTTCTTCCTTTTCTTTTTCCTCTTTTATTTCTTCTCCTCCCCATGGATCCTCACATATGCCCATATGGGATTCCCCTTAGCATGAACGAGAGATAAAAAATTATATGTATATATAGATATATATATATATATATATATAAAGAGAGTTATAATAAAGGAGGTGCTTCCATAGAGCTCGGGATGAGCTGGATCTTTGTGCGGCAACTGTGGATCATGGAAACGGGAAAAGCTTTAGAAAATTCCACCCAAAGGTAGGATGATTTTTTATTCCATAAATCCATGTATATTTATTATTTTATAATTTTAAATCCCATTTTGGTTTCTAAGTACCCCATGAGGTTCAATCTATAGCTTTTGTGAATAAAAACAAGGTTTCGGACCATTCGTAGGGGTTTCCCGTTTAGGAAATCTGATCACACAACATGTAGTTTAGGAACACATTCCGTGTGTTATTTCTACTAAAGGAAGATTACTTTTTGGAAGTACTTATTATGCACTATGTGTACACACCACATTGTCATAATCATACAAGTATTTGAGTACATGGCTAGACAACTCATGTAGGGGCACTCGACCATATAGGGTAAACAACTAGACCCCATGTGGGTTACTCGCAATGTAAAAGTATATGGATAGGATAAAACACATCTTCATAAAATTTAAGGTCTGCTGGAAGGTACCCTATGTAAAATACACATCGTGTATATGATTTAAACATTGTGTACTTGTGTTTTATATGAGAATTTTGGATGAAGTACATGCCCATGTGGGACTTTGAGTGCACACACTATGTACTAAGTTATACACGTCGTGTACTTCTCCCTTACTATTCTTTTGAGGGTTTTTCATGTTTTTACACCCTAGAGTCATAATTTTATGTATTAGTAATACATTTTTATAGTTTTTTCATATATATAATGATGTAGGAAACCTTGGGGTGTTTTGAGTCTTTTTAAGAGGTGTTTTGCAGTGATAAACTCAATAGAGAGAATATTTTCTCCATTAAATGAATTCAGTTGTCTCCTGTGAGTGAGACTTGGAATGAAACCTAGTTAATGGTTGTGATTAATGGTTAGTATACATATAATTAGTTCTCAAAGGTCCTCATTTTATTTATCTCAGAAATTTCTGAGTTACAGGGACTGAGATGAGTCTTGATGAGACTGTTTGGTTGGGTGTTCAAACCAATCCAAAGTGTGACCATGATCTGAGATGGTCTATGAGTCATCTCTCTAAAAAATGTGTGGTAACTTTTTCCTTAGGTAATTATATACTGTGATATGTTCCCTTCTCACTCGGGAGGTCATGAGATGTTAGAGATGGGGTTCTGAGATGTGTTACCCCAAGATTTTGGTTGTAACTAAGGTTATTTTATAGGATTCCCCCACTTACACTTTCTGAGGATCTCGTATAGGATGCATCTTCTTACAAGTTTTGAGTATCCCATGAGGGGTGCCTTTTATTACATTCTAAATTAGAGGATCACAAGAGGGATGAATTATCTTATGTGTGTATCATTATGATACCGAGTGGGATGCCTCCCTTATGTTTAATTTAGGGGAACCATGGGATGCCTCGGTGTTTGACTGACCATGACCTAGTTCATTATGGGTTTGGGTATATATGGTAGTGGGTGTCACCTTATAACCCATATCAAACAAATAATACTAAGGTTTTTTGGTAGTATTAGTGGGTTTAGGTGTTCATCCATCCTCGCTCTTTTATTACTGATTTCACTCAGTTACTATTGATATAGCTATGATTCTAGGCATGCTTCCTGGAAATCATCTCATGGGACCTAATATAATGTGATGTTGTGATGGGGATTCCTAGAAGTAGTACTTAGTATTATAACTATTACATCTTTATCACTACTTGTATTCCTAATATAGAATTACTTGAATGGGATTATAGGATAGATGTAATTATACTACACCTTGAGTGATACTTTGATTCCTGATATGGAATTCCTTGGAAGAGCTCATAGGCTAAATTAAATTAAGTTATGAATGATTGAAATTAGTGTACATGTAATTCCATAGTGGACATGTCATTTTAATTTTATTCTTGAGATATTCTTATGGATTTATGATGATCTCCCCAATCCATGCCTAAGATACTTCTTAATGTTAGGGTGGATGCGCCATTTCTACTTTTTATATTCTTTCTAAAGTGATACTTGTATTTCATATGTGAAATTCTTAAGAGAGGATCAAAGGGAATATTGAGTTACTACAATATCTATTATTCCATGGTTTCTCATGGCTTGAGGTCTCCTCGAGTCCAGTGGCTGTTTTGAATTTTTAATTTTCATTTTGAACCTTTGAATTCGGATCCTACATTTGGTGTAAGTTGTGTTTTGGTTACCGCTCACCCATAAAGCGGGTATTTGGAAAATCAAAAAAAAGATAATTTTCAGTCATGAGTGATACATGGGTTCCTAATATGGAATGTCTTGGATAAGGTCATAGGGAATATGAGATTATATTATTCCTTGAGCGATACTTGGATTCCTGATATAAAATGCCTTGGATGGGCTCAAAAATTGAATGGAACTATATTATGCCTTGAGTGATATATGGATTTCTTATACCAAATTCATTAGATGGGACTATATGTTAAATAAAATTATATTATGCCAGATTATGAATATTGGACATGGTGTTCCACATATGTGGTTGAGATTCCTGACAAAGGCATTGGGCATGAGTTGTTTTCTGTATAAATTAGGTGATGGATTAATTCTCTTGGAATTGTAACTTGATGTGTAGGTTAGGTATCAGACTGATATATCTAGGTTCTAGGTAATAGTTGATGGTTTAAGTATTGAGGTTTAGTTGGGGATTACATGTATATAGATCCCATGGGTTATCATTATGAATGGATGCCTTGGTTATATACCTTGAGTCATGGTTTTATTTATACTAAGTATAGTGCTCATAGACATTATGGTGTTGGATGAAACCGGTATGGTCAATTAGGACCATGGACCCAAGGATCAATGGTAGTTTTATTTTATCTAATTTATTCCTGATGCTTCAGCTAGGCTGAGCATATTGCATAAGCATGCACTTATTGTGGTAGGTTATAAGTTCACCATTAGGGGTGGCCTACTAAGATTTATTTCTCACCCCCTATATATGAACCTTGGTGTGAATGTAGACATTATTTCTTATTTTAGGTTCAGTAAGGATACATGATAGATGGGGATAAGGCCTAGAGTTTTATAATCCAGCAGTTTCACTCATGTGGATTTTTATGATCAATATGGAGTATCTCATCAATGTTTTGGAGGTTGGGTATGTGGTTTTCCTCAAAGTTAGTAGTAGATACATGTACTTTTATTTAGTTTATTTTATGTACTTCTATATATGGGATCACCCTAGTAGGTGATCAGTTGATGTATGTATGACATAGTAATTTGGGATATCACTACATTTCATTTATTATTATTGCCTTGTTATATTTATTTATTATGCACTCTAATTAGTTACCTCCACGCTTAATGTTAGGTTATTTTATTTGTTCCTTACCTTGATATGAGGGCATAATATCCTCACAGATACACCCTAGGCCCTTATTTCTAGTTGTAAGTTTCTAGAATATGAGGAGATATGTTTAAGTCCATGTGGTGAACTAGATCGGGGAACCGGTTTAGTTGAATCAAATTCATGACATTACACTTTTAAACTCCCCTGATGATATTTTCAATATGATCCTAGATTTTTCTGTATCAACTGGTGAGAACTTATTCCTCATCTATATTCTTCAATAGCCATTGGAAAATCATCTAAAATCCCATGAAGATCGGTCTCTATATCTCAACTCAATATTGTAATGATCAGTTCATACAAACATTATGTTTCATCACATTTTCTTATTCCTCAATATTCTTCTTCTTCTTCAAGAGTCTCAACACATAATCGTGAATAGGAAATATCAGTGTCGGCCTTTCTCAACTCTCTTATTTTTCCTTTTTTCTTCTCTTATGACTTCAGTGATAATAAGGTATGTAGTAATAGTACCTCATCAATCTTCTTACTCTTTTATTCTTATTCTTATTCTAATTTGATAAATAGGTTGTTCAAAAAAGTTTGAGTAAAAGTTATCAATGTTATCTCTCTTCAGTATACAAGATATTTTTCAAAATACAGTATCAATTATTCACTTAATCTCAGTAATTGTACCTATTATCCACCTCTGTTATATTATTAAAGTCATGTGAATATTATTTATTTATTTAAAATATAAAATTTTATGATTTTAAACATAGTGATATTATCAAAAAATTTATTTAATTCTCTTAACAGAATCACATGGTAATTCATCCCATGATATCTTTTATCTTAGATGGTATTCAAAAAATACTAATATTCACATTTAAACTCAGTAGATGATAATTTCATTTAATATTACAATGGTCTTGGGATTTATATTCTTTAAAAATTCCATAAAATCTAATTTTCTATTACTTCATATCTACATGGACATATATAGAAACCCTTATGGCATGGAAATCCTCATCACGACACAACCTTATTCCTCAGTTCTTATATCTATAACGATCAACTAGAATCATGGATATTCAAAGCATCACGATTTTAAATATTTGTAGTTTATTATAGCATCATCAGAATTTACCTTCTTCTGAACTCTCTTTCCATAAATCTTAGTCTCACTTCAAATAGATATCCCTTATGTATCATCCAGATAAATTTTGGTAACTCTTATTTATTTCCTTGAAGATCATTATGTATCATCCATAATATCTAGGTGGAATTTACAAATTCATTAGAATCTTTAGTTGACTCTTATGCATGATCCTATTAACCCTTAATTATTCACTAGGTATTTGGATTCACTCTTATGTATAACAATTAATCTAAATACTTTTCAAAATTTTAAATCTTCCCTCTAGTACACATATGTATTTCCTTTGACATTGTGTTAAACTTTATATATCTATAAAAAGAACTTTACATGTCATATTGTGGCTATAGTAATTTATCAAATATTTTTTCCCCTAAGTACTCTTACTTATCCCTATAATAACCTTTACATATCTAGTAGCTGACTCTTACATATCACAGTGTGACTAAATAATTTTACAAATTATAGTCTATAAGGTTTGGGTAACCATTATGTATTGCCTTTGGCATGGGGTAACCCTTACATGTTTCCTTTGTTTTATGGAAACCCTTACTTATTTACTTTTACATAGGTGCCTCTCTTTCAACTTTTACATATTACTTAGAATCTTGGTGTGACTCTTACATATCCTCTTGAGTACCCTTTTGTATAAAAATAGATTCCAACACTTTAATAGATTCTAGTATACAATTTCTTGGCCATCATTACATATGTAATGAACATTTAAGAGTACCATTAAGTATGTCATGAATTTACCAAATTTTAGCACCAAATCAGAATTATGGAACATTTTCAAATCAAAGAAAATTGTATTCAAACATTCTCATGGCATATACAATCACTCCAATTTAACTAAAAACAACTTAAATAGCTTTTGGAAATTATCTGAATATTTCCAATACTCTTTAAGTTCATTCCCAAATCCTTACCGCGTATTATCAATCAACCTTGAGTACATAAATGGATCTCCACTACCTCATTATATCTAATTTCAATATTTATCCAATATATATTATTAATTTATTACAAAATCATTTTTACTTGATAATCCATGGATGGATTCTCACTTTTCCATTAAACCTAATTATTCTCTAACATATCTATCTCACTCATCCTCTATGAATATATTTTATTTAGTTATCTAACTATACATCTATACTTATCATAAATCTCTTAAAATCTTATAACAAAAATCATTAGATATGTATGCATAAGATTACTTCCATAAATCTCTATAATGGTTGAATATTATTTTTCATGATTCATTTTGACTTTAAAACTTATCAATAGTTTTTCCTCAATACATCTAATATAAAGAAACTTCACTACAAGTGATCTATAGAAACTCCAAATTGTATCTAACAAATCCATATCATAGTTCATTGAGCTCCTAATCATTACTCAACTCATATTGAAATTCATTTTACTCATTGAAAATAAATAAAATCATAATAATTCATTGGGATATTCAATATACCCTATTCAATTTGTTTTCAATGATGTTAACTTTCACATATAGATTATTGTTATGATTTCATCATCGATTTTCCTTTAATCTCCCCATTATTGACAATAAATATAAATATTCATGAGTAAGGGGTGTCATCTTATTTATCTTACACTTTGTTTGAATATATTCTTCTCTCCTTTAATAAAACTTGATTCACTAGATAGAATGAAGGAATCACATTTCTCTAAGAAATGATCCATAAATAAATCAACTATGAGTTTACATGATCTAGCTCAGTGTAAAAAATAAGAGTGACTAACTTAGAAAAAAAATTGTTCATAAACTATTCATAAAGTGATACTAACTCAAATATATATTTATAGGGGTTGTTTATGTAGATTTTACACGTAATATTATTACATGCACTCAACTAAACAAATACATAAAAATCATTAAAGTGCTAGTAAATTTCCCCCTTAAAGCTACCTATCATATTGACATACACTCTCCCTTGATAATCAGATTTGATTCAATTAAGATAAGGATATGAAAGTGATAATTATACCTCAACACCAGTATTCTCTAAGTGTTGTCCAAATTTCTAGATTTTATAGTGTCTTCTCCTCATAACTCCACATAAAGGATTATACTCAATCAACTCTTTATCATTTTCGGTCTTCTTTAAAATAAACTCTAAGAATCATTTTATATAACTTTAAATTTTTTGACGAGTCAATAATCAAAACACTCCATGATGGAAAAATCTTCTTGTATTAAATTTTCCATATAATTACAATTATCTCTTTTAATACATAACCTCCAATTCTCTGTATAAAAATTAAACACACCAAATATATAGGAATAAGGTGGGTCTTATTTTTCTTATTATTAGGAGAAACGAAGTTAAGATTTTCTTTTGAACCAAAAAACTTTTTTCCTATCAACTCCAATTTGGTGAGAATTAATCATGTTTTCACCTCCATTAATTTTACTAATTTGAGTGTTCATGGGAATCATGGCATTATTTATTTTCACAGCCTTCTTCACATGTAGAATTAAATTTTTCACATCAGTTAGAAAATCACTATCATTATTTTGTGATTGTTTCATATTATTTTCTATTTCCAATTGCGATATAGAAAAAATCATACATTATTTAGGTACATTATAATATTTCATGGATTTTCCACATGACTTATTAAGAATCCTTGGATCACTCTCCTTTTGAAACCTCATGGGAAATTTAGATTCTTTATCTTGGATGTCTTTCACTAAATCAATCCTTATGTTTCTTACTTGGATTGATTGAATTCCTTATTATTGATTTATTCCTTTGTAATTAAGATTAATGGTTTTATTCAAATGATCCATGTTTTGGCATTTTATACCAAGTATAATCATTTATTACTTGGTGTATAAGCTTTATCTGAATTTATCTTGGGTGTTTTTTGTTTGACACTTTTCTTCGCATGATTAAACCCCAAGGAAGACTAATATTTACCTATTTTTTATTTCATGATCATATTTTTTGGCCTTATTTACCTTGAAGAATATAAATCATACATTTTCGATTTATACCATCTCAATGTACACTTTTATTTCAATGTTCACATAAATTCTCCAAGCATCCAAATCTATTCTTGATGGGAAACTCACATTCTTTTATGAACTTTTCTTATACATGTAAGGATTTATTTTAACTTCATATCAAATCACCACTAATTTATATCTTATATACATTCATAAAATGAATAATTATGAAAAAAATCAATGAAATTATGTCCAACTCTTCCATAATGAAAACAGTGAACAATAAACCTTATTCTCTTCCTTTATATTACAGTTTGGATAGCTTCAATGACTTACTAATTTTAAACAAAACGACTCTTCTTTTGAGCTTTCTTTGGCGACGAAATTATTCTTATCTTACTCACATAGACCCATGATGTTGTGTTGGGTTTCATAGAATTTTTCTCAACCCATGTATGTCCATAAATAATTTTTTAATCTATACTATCCAATAAAACAACATTACTAAAAACAGAGTTTTTTTATAACACCCCAACATTTTATGGTATATATCTTCTTAAATAAATTCAATTTATTCGATATCTTACGTTGCACACAATATCAATCTTAAATGAACCATGATAGACGATTAAATATTAACATGGGTGTCTGAATAGTAATGAGACTGTTAGGAATGGTAATGTGTCCATTAGAATAATAACCTCACCTATGAAATTATAAATGAAATTTAGGTATCTCATAAATGAAAATAAGATATATTTATATCATATAATAACTAAATATATTTTTTAAAGATAATAAATTAAGTGTTGGTATCTTTGTGAAATGTAAATGTTTATTTAGCATTTAATAATTAGTATAATGATTTAAAAGAAAAATTATTTTTATAAAATAAATTCATAAATTAATAATTTATTTTATTATAATTATAAGATAATTTTATGAGTCCATAATAACTTTTTCAAAGCGTCATAAAATAAATTATAATATTAAAATCGGTATTTTTCAAATAAATGATGATTTTAATTAGAAATTAAATATATCATATTTAGAAAATTATTTTCATAAAATGGAGTCCATTTTTTAAATCTAAACATCAATAAATGGTAAGGGTGAATTTTTGAGATTTTTCTCAAATAGTTAAATCCTTGGTAAATTGTGAAATATAGTAATTTACCATATTTAACATTTTAATAAAAATACATGAATTTTTAAGTCATTATTGATGTAAGAACCAATTAGTTAAAACTAAAATAAACTATTTACTATAATTATTCCTAGGAATAAATATTATTTATGGTCTTGAGCCAAAATAATAAACAAATGAATGAAATGATCAAAAACACCCCACTCCTCCCACTATAAATATCACCCCTCACAACCCCTTCTCCTCACACCATATAAGCTTCAAAGTTTGTCTAAATTCTAACCAATTCCCTTACCAATAATCTTACCCACGTCCAAGACCTTATGGTCTTAACAAAAGACCAAATTCAAGTGTCTTAAGGAGGTTCCCAAGGAGATGATATTCGAGAGGTAAAATTCTCCTCATTTCTCTTTTAATTTCTTTTCTTTTCTTTTCCTCACCTCACCTCTCCTATCCAAAGTAGAATGGTAAATCCATTATGATATATATATATATATATATACTTTAATTTTTTTTAATGTACTATTATTCATCAAATCTCTCCTCCTCTCCCTTTAATTCTAAAAATTAAAACATCATTCATGAGGTGTCGGTTCACCACCTTCATTGACGACGGGTTTTCTTTTACCATTACTACCTTCAAGGTTGGTCATAAAACTGTTTTAATGGTTAAAAAGGATTATAATATGTGTATTAAAACTTATTTAATATTATTTAACTATTATATAAACATAATATTAATTAAAACAATACTAGTTTGTGATGGTTTTAAAAACTTTCAAAATAAACTAATAATTTTTCATTAATTTTTTATCTAATGAATCATCCTCATAACATATAACAAAATGATAAATTAGGAACATTTAAAATATTTTGAACATATTAATATAATTCCATTTCATTTATGTATTTGTTCTTCCATTTGATAAGAACTCCCATAATTAAACACAAAGGAACCAACCATAAAACCATGAAACGAACGCTCCCTGAACAACAAAATTAAACATTATAACTCATCAGAATAACCATAAATGAATTTAATAAAATTATAATAAATAAAAATATATGCTTAATAGGTTATTAATTAAGTAATTAATGAATCTAATTTTATTATCCAGGACATTAAGTACAATTGCATAACACTTTCGTACATAATGTAAGGGGTTTCTCATCTCGCTTTTATTTCTGTGAGATATTCCTTATTCACAACTTATTTCTTGTTTATAGTTTATGTATACTACCATTTGATATATCATATATTGAATCCATTTATCTTCATTTTAATCAATGTTTCATTTTATGATTATTAATTTTATGGGGCATACGCTTTGATTGATTACAATTGGTAATGGTTTTCTCAACTCACTTTTATTTCTATGAGATATGCGTTATTCACCACTTATTTCATATGTGTGGTGTATGTATATTGTCCCTTTTATTTTTTTCATAAATAATTGAACATTTAATTAAATATAAATATTTCTTGTATCATGGATATGATTAATTTCTAACCCATATACTGTTTTTACATACAGTGTTTACTTTGAATGTTGTTTTAACTGAGGAAATATTGATAAATATATATCCTCTACATAATAAATAAATTTTTATAAGGATTGTTGTTCATGAATTAAATCTATGTATGAAGAATTATTTATAATTGTAGTGATGTGTGGGTCCTTATATTATATATCCCCTTGATGCATCGACAGGTCTCATGATACAAAATAGCTGGTGAGAAACCCTTCATGTTTGTTTCTAAGAAGAATCAGATGGGTTTCTACCCACAGACATAAATCATCTTGTGAAAGTT
Organism: Viscum album; assembly: GCA_963277665.1. Classification (NCBI taxonomy): domain Eukaryota; kingdom Viridiplantae; phylum Streptophyta; class Magnoliopsida; order Santalales; family Viscaceae; genus Viscum; species Viscum album. The sequence continues at coordinate 105,334,781 of OY728156.1, forward strand.
CTTGATGGTAGTGGCTAATTTTTCAGATATATTATGTATAATAATTAATCATTTCCTTTTCTAAGATTTCAGTCATTATTATCCATGATATTTTCACTATGAAAAAATATATGGATGCATTTTCATTCTCAGTTTATTAATTAGATGGCATGTTTTTTTCATTTATTTACCTTTAAATTTTGATTATGACTTATTTATTATGATTCAATTATCATTGATTCTTGTTTCTAATTTATTTAACCCTTATTGATAATTTGATCTCACCCTTTTTTTTCCTTCCCCAGTTTATGATGATGAAATCCTTGAATAAGTGTCATAGAAGCAGTTTATTTTCCTTTGTTATGTTATATGTTTAATTACCAATGTAACAAGGGAACCATGTCTGTATCTCATTCTTCAAGACTACTAAACTGGTCGATCCTTATTGATGTGATCTCTTTTATCTATTTCATTGTAATAAAATAACCACCGACTCTGGGATACCGGGATCGGGATTTTTATAGTTGGTATTAAAGAAGGTTTGGTAGAAACGTTGGAAACTAAATGTTAAATAAACATGAGAATTATAATAATTACTAAGAGTGAATTTTTGGCTCAATAATAATGATTATTATTATCTAACTCGGTGTGTTACATTATTTAGTGACAGTGAATAATGGAAGAAAGGGAGTCAATACCCGTAGATAATGTATAGATTTCCCTAATGATCAAGTAAACACGGTTGGTGTTGGAGCTAATTAGATCATGACCATATTAAGAAAACATACTCAGGTTATGAAGAATAACCATACTACACCAATATTGGATCATTTTATACAGTATAATCCCCCATATTTTAGTTGGACTACAAATCTAGTGGTATCTGAGCAATGGATCAAGTCCCTTGAAAATATATTTCTAAAATCGGGATGTCATGAAAGGGAAAAGGTAGTACTAGCGGTATATTTCCTTAAGGGTGGTTCTGATCAATAGTGGACATTTATCTAGAATTCTAAGGAGGAATATAAAATAGAAGACATGTAATGGATAACTTTTAAATAAAAATTATTCAAAAAATATTTCCATCATGAGTAATGAACTGAAATAAAGAGAAAATTTCTTAACTTAAAGAAAAATGAAGTTGAGAGTGTTTCTGAGTATGAGGATACCTTAAAAAAGACTTGTTAGGTATACTATAGATTATATACGTGATTCAGAAAACAAGATTGATCATTTCTTTGAAGGAATTAAGCTGATTCTCTGAAGGGAACTGAATTCTCAAAAAAAATCATTATATAATAAAATAGTACTATATTCCATAAAAATAAATAAATTTTATAGATCTTATATATTCAAATAAAATAAAGATAAGAAGATTTCATCTTAGAACCATGATAAAGGTAAATAACCAAATAAGAACAATTAAATGAATCATTTTACATCTTGTTAAAATTGTGGAAAGAAATATCTGGTAAAATATTTTAAGGGAACATGAGTGTGTTACAAGTGTGGAGAAAAGGGTCATTTGTTTCATGAGTGCAAGGAGAAAAAAATAATGATATTCAGTGATTTAATTTCAAATAAATGGGGAATTATTCAAATAAATATCCCAACCACTATGGGAATCTACCACAGAAGAGTCTAATGGGATATGGCCAAGCTTATGTGATCACTACAACTGAGGTATAAGTAACCAATTATTCTATAGCAGGTACATTAATCCTATATTCTATTTTAGCCAATGATTAATTTTATTTAGGGTCATTGAACTCTTTTATATCTACCTATTTTTTCAATAAAATTAAATATTTTCCTTTTTATTTAATAATGGAGTTTTTAGTCAAAACTCCTAAGAGAAGTCTCATTGTAACAAAGACGTGTCGGGCAGTCCCCACTATGGTATATAAATGTGCTTTATTTTCTAACCTTATCATCATACTTACGGTTGAATTTAATATAATCCTTAGTATATACTGGATTTCAAAATCTGATGTGAAAATTTATTACAATAAGAAGAAAATTATAATTTGTGAGGAAGATGTATAATTCCTTATCCTTATAGAAAAAACTTCATCATTTGAATCTTATCTAGATCCACCCCTAGTAGCTCTACTGAATGAAATTCTTGGAGAGGAAGAGAAAAAAACATCTAGGGATAAATAAGGTAATCTTCAAATTGAGTATGTGCCTGTTTTACAAGAATACATTGATAAATCAGATGAATCAATAGGTAAAGGTTCTTTGGAGAAACTGTAAAATGGAAGAAGCAATGTGGGAACCAGAGGATGTTATGAAGAAGAACCTCCCTCATCTATTTACAAGGAAATATTCATAAAAAATTTCAAGGATTAAATTTTTGAATGAGGGAAAAATATAACACCCCAAGATTTTATGGTATGTATCTTCTTAAATTGATTCAATTTATTTGATATCTTATATTTCATGGAACATTGAGCTTAAACGAACCATGATATAACATTAAATATTAACATGGTCCTTAAAATATTAATGAGACCAATAGGAATAGTAATGTTTTCATTAGAATAATAAACTCACCTATGAAAGTATAAATAATATTTATGTATCTCATAAATGAAAATATGATATATTTATATCATGGAATAAGTAAGTAATTTTTTAAAAAATGATAAATTAAATGTTGGTATTTTTTTGGAACGTAAATGTTTATTTAAAATTTTATAATTAATATAATTATTTTAAGGATAATTTATTTTCATAAAATAGATTCATAAATTAATATTTTATTTTATTATAAGTATAATATAATTTTATGAGACCATGATAAATTTTTCAAAGTGTCATAAAATCGGTTATAATATTAAATTCACTATTTTTCAAATAAATGATGATTTTCATTAGAAATTAAATTTATCATATTTAGAAAATTATTTTCATAAAATTGAGTCTTTTTTTGAAATCTACACATAAAAAATGGTTGGGGTGAATTTTTGAGATTTTTTTAAAATAGATAATTTTTTTGTGAATAATTAAATATGATAATTGGTGGTATTTAACATTTTAAGCTAAATACATGAATTTTTTAGTCATTGATGATGTAATCACCCATTAGTACAAACTCACATGTACTATTTACTATACTTAGTCACAATAATCAACACTATTGATAGTCTTGATCTAAAATGATAAACAAATGAATAAAATAATCAAAAACACACCATCTCCTACCACTATAAATACCACCCTCACTGCCCCTTCTCCTCACACATTATAAGCCTTGTATATTATTTAAATTCTACCCAATTTCATTCCCAAGACTCTTCCCCACATTCAATAACTTTTGTTCTTACCAAAAGACTAAATCCAAGTGTCTTAAGTAGGTTCCCTAGGAGAAGATATTCGAGAGGTAAAATTCTCCTTATTTCTATTTTAATTTATTTTGTTTTCTTATTCTCTCCTCACCTCCTCTATCCAAAGTTTCATGGTAACTTCAGTATGATATATATAATTTTATTTTATTTTGTTAATATGTTAGGTCCACTAGGTCAAATATCCTGAGAGGGGGTGCGAATCCGGGTATGACACAATAAAAAAACTTCCCCTTTTGATCTAGTTTCATTGTTAAACAAAACTCTCTTATATATCTTTTCTGTAGAAAAGTATGAAAATAAAATAAAGAATGAATGAGACATATAAATTTTACTTGGTTCACCCTCACTGCACTACATCCAAGGAGCATATAATGGTAATGTTTTAATGTACCAAATCCACTAAAATCGCACTACTATTTACAAAGTTTGGAGCGGACTCACTATCCCTCCTAATTTACAACCAATCACAAAATGAAATCTCACTGCTCTCTCAAATGAAGTGTACTCATTTCTTATTTAGAAGATTCAATCATAGTTTATAGACTTCTATGTCTCTTTATCATCTCAAATGAATGCATCCACTACAATATGTATATGCTCCATTTATGTCCCACTTTCATCCACTGTTGAATACCACTTTACCACAGGTGTATTGGGAAACTTCCAATATTTAACACAACCCTTACTATGCCTTGCATGAATGTTTTATGCTTTGAATGAAAAATCTCTTTTTATGTGTAACTTCCTTATTACATGTAACTTAAATATTATGTGAAACTTCCTTTCTTACGTGCAACTCAAATTCTTGCACGTAACTCCTTTTGTATGCAATTCTTATGCGATCCAGAGCCTCATATTTCTATAAGAGTTGGGATTCGTAAATAAAGGGGGTCACCTCTTATTTATAGGCATTAAAAACCCCTACACATAATATCCTGACACATCATGCAAGATATTCTTCAAGCATTCAAAACCACATTTGAAATCACATTGGATGAAAAAGTATCTTTTGCGCAACCTCATCTTTCGCAAACATTCCATATATTTTGCGCACTTCATGCCTTTTCCATATTTTAATGTTCTGATCCTGAAACATGGCTTGTACGCAACATTCCAAACCAAATTCAATATTAGACACAACTTCCTTTTCCAAAAACATGTTCCTCCATTTTCCTGATTTTGACGCCTAAAGATTTGGAAAACATTGGAAAACGGTGCCACCTTGTATACGTTCTTTTTGAACTCCCTCTATATCATCTATTCTTTTTCCATAGTTCTTTGAAAACATAGTTTTTCAATAATATCTTTGGAACTCAACAACTCATCATGGAAACCCTCTTTTTCAACAAATACAATCAACCCAAAAATGATTCAATGTTATATTGAGGTATTTTTTCCCAACAATCTCCCCCTTTGGGTTTGTTAACAACTCTTCAAAAAACAACTCTTAACATTTTGATACATCATTAAATATCATTCCATATGTAACCACAATTCACCTCTTGTGATTCAGATATTGATAAAATATTTACTCAACACATACTCTAATCCCACATGAATAATGATCAACATGAGAAGCAATAGTATAATGAAAAGTTCATTAGTGAGTCACTTCAATCCAAAAACCATTCAACTACTTTAATCACAAACTCCAACTATCGTGATATATATCCTTTGATTGATCACTTATAGCATCATCATATTTTAACACTCCCCCTGCTTCATAACACTGAATATTTCTCATCATGTTTCTCCCCCTATTAGTTGCTCCCCCTATCTCGATGCTCCACCAATAAACTTATCCTAGTGTCTTGACATAAGACATTTTCTCCCCTTTAATAGCCACACTTTCTCCCCCTTTGTTAAAGAACCCAAAGGTCACTCTTTTTCGGTCTTCAACTGGGTAAAGAACGCGTATCAGTACATAAGGGTAAAACACACTACACCTCTAGAAGAGGGGGTCCCACATACACACTTTTTCAAGTGTGGGGAGTTGACTGAACTCCCAGATCTATTTAATGCCTCTCAAATGCTTCTTTAGGTTAGGCCTTCATCAGAATGTCTGTAACCTTTGGTTTTATAGTAACATACTCCAACTTCACAATCTCTTGCTCCACCTTATCCTTCATAAAATGATATTTTATTTCAATGTGATTTGTCCTTGAGTGATGAACTAGATTTTTTTAAGATTTATAGAACTAGAATAATCAAAAATGTAAACTCCAATATCCTTAAGTTGTTGCTTCATCCACAATAATTGTGTGCATGCTTGAGTAGACTCAATGTACTCAAATTCTATGGTGCTCAATGAAAATAAATATTGTTTCTTATAGAGTAAATAAATACACAATCCAACAAGGTAAAATGCACCTTTGTACATTTATTTCATTTCATATACTGAACCATCCCAATCTACATCTGTATATCCCAATAACTCTAGCTGATATTTTTCATTGTACATCAAAAAAAATCATGGTGCCCTTGATAGAGCTAATATTTTCCACATTTTTTGTATTTATTTTAATTTTTTTAATCATCCCAAATAATCAATTTGAGCATATATGAATCAATTTTGGATTTATGATGTGTTTTGATAAAAATGGTGAAAAATGACAAATTCTGGATTTTAGACAGATTTTTACATAAATGGTATTTTAGTTATTTCAGAAAAAATATAAATCCAAATTGAGTGAATATTACTTTTTTGGAATTATTATTTTATTTCTTCCAATTTTGTATTCTTTACCAGGAGATGATTATGCCATCTAAATGGACTAAAAATTCATTGAAGTTGGAAACATTTCTGGGCAGACAGCCAGGACCCCACCACTGTAACAGAACCACAACTCGGCCTTCACACATCAAATTGAGGTTATTCTACCTGGGATAACACAAAGAAATATAGGGTTGTCTCTACACAAAATATGGTGGAGCCTTTAAGTTATTAAAGATACCATTAGATGTTATAGTTTTGAAGGAAACTTCCTGGAAGCTGCGTCCAGAAAAATAAACCGTCAATTAAAAATTCATAAATCATTCATCTAGTGTCCAATGGAGCTACAATTTAGAGTCTGAATGGAAAACGTATTTATGAACAAAATTTCAAAGGGTTATATGCATGAATCAGTCATTTAATATTCCAAATACACATAAACTTTCAGAGTATATAATTCTGCTTATAAAAGGAGGCCCTCACCTCCTTCCCAAATTATCCCATTCTCCATCCCATTCCTTCTAGGACACCAAGAAGGAGAACTTTTTGGATTTATATTTTATTTAATTTCTTTATCATATTTTTGTAATACCTTCTTATTTCCCGTTCATCTCTATTACACTTACCATGGTGGGGTAAACATTTGGAGTGATTGGGGAAGGGGTGGTTTTCTATTTTGTAATTCTTGAGTTATTGGATGTAATTGAATGAAATTTATTTCTTATTCAAAGTTGTTTTCAATTTCATATAGAGGAGTTTATTATCAAGTGAAATCGTTCTTGAATTTTAATTCCGTTATTTATTTTTTCCTTGGTAAAATAATCATTATCTTACTCCATTAATTTCTGGTTTATATATGATGGAATAGACTGGGGATTAGTGGTGAAGTACTCGACGATCGTCAGTAGATGTAAAAGGTGTAGTGAATGTTCTTGATTTTTTGGGATAAACAAGACTTGATTGGATATTGACCATATCAATTGAGGATATTCAATACAACTATTTTACATATGGAAAGAGATTTGACCAAACCAAGATTTTGGTAAGGTTTTCTCTCACCATCGTAATTTCACCAAGGAAGTGAGAGGAAACGATTGTGGACACTCACTTTAATCAAATAAGAATAAGAGGTTTGAATTAAATTAAACAGGGATAGAATTACAATTGGGAAACCAACACTGACCTAATCCCCTTTTAATATAATAGTTTTTCAATCATTTGAATTTAAATTTTCATTAAATCATTTTCTTATCAAACACACCATTTCACTCTCATTTAAAAGTGAAAACCCATTTTGTGTGCACTCCTCTTCGGTAGACATCCTAGGTCAACCACATTACTATATTTTAACTTAGGAAATAATTATTTTGTCATGCCCTATGACAGGCGTGCATCAAACTTGGTGTCGTTTCCGGGGAGGTAGTGCCACAACCTAATTATAAATACTTGCCTCTTTTCAAATTAAAAAAAATAAAAAAACACATGTCATGTTCTTTTTAAATTACTATTTATTTAATTCATGGAATAATTACCCACCGATAAATGAACCAATTATTTACTCAACCTTTTCTACGGAGGATGGTGTTTCTTATATTTCTAGAAAGGTGAGGTTATTTTGGAAAACAAATAAGGATGATAAAACATTCAAAGAATTCATAAATGGTTTAAGGGAGTACATGAACAAATATGTTTTTTAAGCGATGGCCCGAAAGCCAACTGAGTTCTACCAATACTTTCTGGAATTTTATAAAGTTTACAAGGTCCAAGAAGACCTCCCATTAGTCATCCCTGATTTTTCTATAGAGATCCAAGATATAGTTGATACTGACCACCTGCATATACATGCTACTACTCAACTCCAAGAGGTGTTTCCCAGTGAAGAAGAGATTGAAGATGAACAAACTCAGGGAAATAATCTTTTCATGAAATCATTATCTTTGGATTTTTTTTGAAACTAAATTGAGTATTACCTCCCCTTGTTTTAATTTTTTAGATTCATTTAATAAATTTATTTCCTTGGTGGAAGATGATGAAAAAGAAGATTCATCTGATGAGGAACATATGGAGCTCCCCGAAATTATTGAACATTTATTAGAGGGTGTTCAAGAGGATACAAAAGTGGATTTTTCTTAGGAAAATGAGATGCATGATACTCAAATTAAAGGGGATTAAATTGATATTTATTCTTCATTATTTACTTTTTTTTCAAATAGAATTAAATTCTGACATTCCATTTATTTTTCTATTGATGTAGCATACCTTCAAAAACCACTGGAGCATAAAGAAGATGTTTTGAAACTAGAAACCAAGAAGGAAGAGGACTCGTTAATTATCATACCCCCACCTTTCAAGTATAATGTAATTCTCATGGGGGTGGACTTGGTATGATATATTCATGGAGCCCTCATCAAAAAGGAACAAGTGCATGCTGAAAAGAATAATTTGTGTTGGTTCATGAGCAAGAAACCTCACCCATCATCAGATTGGGGATAACCGGTTAGAACTGCCATCTGGAGACAGTCAAAACCCAGGACCTACTTGGGGGATTAAACCAATATTTATCCTTATTTTCTTTTTCAAATTATGTTTTTGTTTCTTTTAATAAATTTATTAAGTTATTTTTTTTACTTTTTTTTAGGTTTTCAAAGAGCAACACTTAGGATCCAAACTCAACTTTTCATTGCCAATAAGTCAGGTCGTACCTCTCCATTACACTTTATTACTATTGTGATTCATTTTAAAATTGGATTACATGTTAAATCCACTTTAATTCATTGAGAACACTACATAATTTAAGTGTGTGGGAGGGAACCTTTGTAGTTTAGGATTTTCATTTTGAGGTTGTTTTTCAAAAAAAAATTGCATCTTTTCATATTTTTTTGTGTTTATTTTTAAATTTTTGGTGTGTTTTTTAAACTTTTGAGCTGAAATGATTATCATTACCATTTTTGAAACCCATGTCAATGAGTGAACCAATATCTTCCATGAAACTGAGCTTAAATGAATGTTGAAATGACTTTGTTTTAAATTCAAATCTTTTGTAATTTCATGAAAATAACACTAATGTTTGAATCCCATGCCATATTTCACTGTCTATATCTTTGAAATCACTTTCATGTGAGGATTCTGAACCATTTTTATCATATTATTTTCATTCACCTCATTTCTTGAGAGAACCAGACCATGATTTCTTTAACCAGAATTTGATTTATTCCTTTCAAAACGTGAGGGTTTGAGGCACTTGTGTTTTAAATTATTGAGGAATTTATTTGGTTTGAATCCCCCTTTTCAAAATAATATTTTTCATTATGGAATACCTTACATTAATCCTTGTAGACCTTAGAAACCATGAATATCCTATTAGTTTATCCACATTACAAGCCATTTTTTCCTATCCAACCTGCTCTTGAAGTGAAATTGCATGATCTAGTTGAACTTAAGTGTGGGGGAAGTTGTCTTGTGTAGTGTTACCTCTTTGGTGAATATTTGGGTGGAAAATCAACTGTCGAAGATATGTGTGTTCTACTGAAAATTTATTCTATAGAAATTTATTCCTTTTCTAGAGCTTTCATGATAAGAGAAGTTTTTCCTTTCTAGAGGTTCTGATGTAAAAATAAATATGTGCATATCTGGAGCTTTCAAGAAAAATCATGTTTGAGAAGATTGAAATTTTTTCTGTTGAAATACTGAGCTGATTGAACTTTCCTAGAGTTATCATGATTATAGAGCCTATTTTCTGTTGAAAAATCATGTTTGAGAAGGATACCATGTTTGAGTGAAAATTAGAATCTTGCAATTTTTCTTCAAAAAGATCCCAACCCTCCTTTTTCGGCATCAGAATTTTTAACATTTAAATACTACCAACCGAAATCCACAGATCAACCCTTAAAAGTCATCATGAGAAACACATGTCCTTGACTCACATCAGGTGGATAAGTATAAATTTATCAAGCCTCTGGTGACTCTTGTGTGAGTTTGGATGAGAAAAACCTTGTTGAACATTTACATTTGTAAGATAAGAGAAAATTCATGTGAGGTGGGTGTTTTGTGTGCATGGGATAAGAAATGAAGTGGGAATATATTATATAATCTAAAATGGAGAACTTTAAATTATTGTTTTTTATGAGGCATGATATCTTTTTGTTTCTTGGTATGGATTTGGTAGATATCATGGGTATGTGTTTTGGATTTGATTTTATTTTATTTTGATGTTTACTTGTCTAGGAGTCCAAGTGATAAGTGTGGGGGAATTTATAGAGCTAATATTTTACACATTTTTAGTATGAATTTAAATTTTTTTAATCATCCCAAATAATCAATTTGAGCATATATGAATCAATTTTGGATTTATGTTGTATTTTGAACAAAATGGTGAAAACACCTAATTCAAGATTTTAGACAGATTTTCACATCAAGGATATTTTATTAATTTCATGAAAAATATAAATCCAAATTGATTTAATATTATTTTTTTGGAATAATTATTTTATTTTCTTTGATTTTTTCTTCTTGACAAGGAGTTCATTCTGCCATCTAAAGGGACTAAAAATTCATTGAAGCTGGAAAATTTTCCGGGCGAATAGCGTGAACCCCACCACTGTAATGGAACCACAACTCAGCCTTCACATATCAAATTGAGTTTATTTTACCTGGAATAGCATGAGGAAACATCAGGCCGGATCTACACAAAATTTGGTGGAGTTTTAAAGTTATTAAATCTACCATAGGATGTTATATTTTTGAAGGAAGCATCCTAGAAGCTGTATCCCGAAAAAAAAACCACCAATTAAAAATTCATAACTCATTAATCATGTGTCCAAAAGAGCTGAAATTTATAGGGTGAATGGAAAACATATTTATAAACAACATTTAAAAATGGTTCCATGCATGAATCGTACATTTAAGGGTCCAAATATGTGAATCTTTTGGAGTACATAATTCTGCCTATAAAAAGAGGCCCCCACCTCCTTCCCAAATTATCCCATTATCCATTCCATTCCTTCTGATAGACCAAGAAAGAGAACTTTTCGGCTTTATATTTTATTTATTTTCTTTTTCATAGTTTTTTAATTCTTTCTTCTTCCCCATTCATCTCGATTACCCTTAACATGGTGGGGTAAACATTTGGAGTGATTGGGGAAGGGGTGGTTTTCTATTTTGTAATGCTTGAGTTATTGGACGTAATTGAATGAAATTTTTTTCTTCTTCAAAGTTGTTTTCAATTTCATATAGAGGATTTTATTATCAAGGGTGATCATTCTTGAATTTTAATTCCGTTATTTATTTTTTCCTTGGTAAAATAATCGTTATCTCCCTCCACTAATTTCTGGTTTATATATGATAGAATAGACCAGGGATTATTAGTGAAGTACTCGACGATCGTTAGTACGTGTAAAAGTTATAGTGAATGTTCTTGATTATTTGGGACAAACAAGACCCAATCAGTTATTTCCCATATCAATTGAGAATATTCAATACAACTATTTTTCACATGGAAGGAGAGTTGACCAAACTGATATTTTCGTAAGGTTTTCTCTCACCATCATAATTTCACCAAGGAAGTGCGAGGAAAAAATTATGGAAACTCACTTTAATCAAATAAGAAGAATATGTTTGAATTAAATTAAACAATGATAGAATTATAATTGGGAAACCAACCCCGACCTAATCCCATTTTAATATAATATTTTTTCAATCATTTGAATTTAAATTTCCGTCAAATAATTTTCTTATTAAACACACCATTTTCACCCTCATTTAAAAGTGAAAATCCAATTTGTGTGCACTCCTCTTCAGGATACATCTTAGGTCAACCACATTACTTCATTTTAACTTAATAAATAATTGTTTTTCCACGCCGTACGACAGGCGTGCGTCAGCCCTTAATATACCGAATCATTATTTTTACTGCATTAATGTGTATTTCTTTTGAATTGCTTTGATATCTCACAACTTGGAATGTGAAAAAGACAATGTCAGGTCTTGTTACTATCCAATACAATAAACTTCAAATGATTTGCCTATATTTTATGAAATTAATTTTCTTTCCTTCATCATCCTGTGACGGTTTTATCCGGGTAGAAACTAGAGTCGTCATCACTTTAGAATTTTTCACTAAAACCCTCCTTAAAACCTATTTTTCATATTTATATTGTGAAATGAATGTTCCATTCCTTCCTTATGCCACCTGTAAACCAAGAAAAAAATGTTAGTTCACTAATCATTGACATTTCAAACTCACTTTTCATGAATTCGTAAAACTGTCTACACTGCGCTTTATATAATCCTATGAAGATTATATAATCGACATACACCAGCACCATCGCCCTTTGATTACTGTCATTGTTTACATACATATTGTAATTGACTCTACCATGAAGAAAGCTAAACTTCTTTAAAAACTAATCCATCCTTGAATTCCATGGTCTTGGTGCTTGCTTCAACCCATATAAAGCCCTCTTTAGCCTACAAACTCTATTATCATCTTCATGAATTAGAAACCCATCTGGTTGCTCAACATAAACCTCTTCTTCTAGAACCCCATTCATAAATGATGACTTGACATCCATATGGAAAACCTTGAAATTTATTTGTAATTCTATTTCTAGGAATAATCTGATTGTATCCAACCTAACAATAGGTTAAAATGTCTCATCAACATTGATACCCTCTACTTGGGAGTACCCTTTGCACACAATTCATGCTTTGTTTCAAATCACAACACTATCTTTATTAATTTTGTTGTGAAAGACCCCTTTTTTCCGATGAAATTCTCATATGTTAGTCTCAAAATAATCTCTCATGTTTTATTCTTCTCAATATGTTCAAGATCTCCATTCATATCTTGAAACCAATTATCATCTCTAGTTGCTTCACTGAAACATTTAGGCTCTACCTATGATAAGTATAATGCTTGTTCTTGAGTATTCATCCTTATTATCTGCACTGGTGATGTTTGACCACCAATTATATTTTTCTTACTAATTCCAGATCTACTATTTGTCTTATGTGTAGATAAAGACTTAACTTTCTATTTCTCATCATTAGTATTTTCTTCTGAATCAGCATCTTCAACTTCTTCTCCCCCTGTGTTACTTACCTCATCATCACTTTCATTAGGAAACTATTCACTCTATTATTGAATATTCTCTTAATTTTATACTACGGTGACATCATTTCCCTCAAATACTTTTCCTAGCCACTAATTAAATCATTTATATGCTTTGATTTTTCCTGAGTGGCCAAGGAATATCCCTTCATCTTCATGTGACTCGAATTTTATATTTTTTTATTTATTGAGAATAAATCACTTACTTCCAAAGATTTGAAAGTATTTTAATGTTGTATACTTTCCATACCACATCTCATATGAATTATTTCTTTCCTTAAAACACAACATAGACCTGTTAGAAATGTAGACCAATGCCAATACTACTTTCTTCCAAAATTCCTCTGGTAGGTCTTTTTCAATAAGCATCATTCTGGTCATATTGTTGATGATCTGATTTCTCCTCCCAACCAATCCATTCTGTTGAGGATTTCTCACTAAATAAACTTAATTCCTTATATCATGTTTCTTGATATAATCTTACACTTGACTGTTTGTGAATTTCGTACCATTATCAGTACAAAACTTCATAATTTTTTGTCCAAGCATCCTTTCACATTCCCTCTAGTGCTATTTTATAAAACTGAGCACATATAACTTGTGGGAAATGACAAATACTCATGAAATTATGCTATAATAATCAATTAAAATAATTTAATATCTATTTTAGTTAATGTATCTTGGTCAAACAGGTCCACAAACATTAGCATACACAAATTCAAGCACTCTAGACAGTTTTTGTTCTTTTTCTTTGTACGTTTTGCTGATGATCTTCCCTTGTTGACATGAATCACACATATGGGTATGATCATGTGATAGATTAGGGAGGTATCTAGATACATAAAATTTTACCATATCTTTCAAGTATGGTTGACATTGATGACCAATTATTTTATGCCACAATTTATTTTCTTTCTCTCTAGATAAAAAATGCATATCTTTTTTCCCACTTACAAGGTATAGATTTACCTTTATACTTTTTCCCTATAGAACAACTGCACCATCTCTTAATTTGATTATACAAATATTCTTAGTAAATCTTATAGAATTCCTTAAGTCACATAGTTAACTGACTTTATGAAATTTGTGACTGAGACCTTCTACTACTAAGACATCAACACATCTCATTTCTTTACCCTCAAACTTGGCCTTTCCTGAGCCAATTATTTTCAGGCCTTCATCATTTCCAAATTCTAAAAATCCTTATTTGTCATATTTTATTATTATAACAAGATCCTTATTCCCTTTCATATGGGATGTGTAACCACTATTGAGGATCCATACACTAGAACGATCTGATGCTTTAAAGAAAATTTCAACAATCACTACCTTCTCTGCTCTTTTATTTTTTATCCATTTTTTTAATTCATACTTAGTATAGACTGATAGTCTTGATCTCCCTTAGATTATGATGGAGAAGCTTCATCCTATAAGGCTATAAATTGATTTTTTGCTTTCTTATCACATGTTGATTCTTTTATTTGATGCTTGCAACCACTTTGGTTCAGTTTTAGCACATTCCTCTACATGGTTGATGTAAACTATCTATCCATGTGCCCAAATCCTCCGCACCAAAAACAATTTCCCTTGAAATATATTCTATATTACCATGCTCTGTTTGGTTGTAACTATTTTTCTTGTTCCCTTAAATATCTCTTATCTATAGAACACGCATTTTTTGAGTGTACCGTCTTTCCACAATAATACCATCTGATGTAAGGTATATTCTTGCATGTCACTTTTGTACCACTAGGTGTCCCTTGGATTCTTTGAATCTTATGATTATTTTTCTTACCCAAATCAATCTTTAATCTTGGATAGGGTTCTTGTGGTATGACTTCAACCATAATTACTTTATGTTTTTTATCAAGCCCCATACTGGCCTTATCATTTAGATTAGACTATTGCTTCTGTTCTATTGTACCTCTATGCTCCACTTACAACTTTTATTTCTTCTGAATGACCTTCTTTCCCAATTTCATATTGGGAGTCAAGAGTTTTTTTTATCCTTAACTTTTCATTGCATCCTGAAAACTTCCTCTTCAAGTTCCTCGATACATTTTATTTGATCTCTTCTAGTGTTAGTCAAACTATCAATCTCACTTTTCTATTCCTCGATTTTGATTTTGTACTCAATAGCCTTTTTCTTATATCTCGAGTGTTGAAGACTTAATTTTTTCAATTTCTTACATTATATTAGACTTCTCTTCTTTCTAATCATGCATATAGATTTTTTCATCATGAACTAATTTGTTGGATTCCATTATTTTGGGTCTCCAAACATCAATCTCTTCAAGAGCGGTTTCTAATTTATCTTGTAAAACAACTCTTCCTTAAACTCCTTCTTCATCAACTTAACTTTAATCCCTTTTCTAAGTGCTTCCTATGACTTCCATCATATAATTTTCTCCACGATCCTTTCAGTTATCTATCTCTTTAACCTCAGATTCATCTGAAATGTCACATTCTTGTGAAAGAAGATTCTAATCCTTAAAGAAATTTCTCTTAAATTTTTTTCTTTCCTTTCACATAGGATTAATACTTCTTTATAGGGATTTAAAATTAATTCTCATCGTATTCTTTTAATTTCTTGGGGCACCTTGTACAAGATGATCAACCTTTCCACATATAAAGAAAGCAAGTGGAAGTTTCCCTTTTAACTTTCTTTTTCCTCTTTGTATATTCAGGGAAAGTAATGAAATCACATCATTTGTATATTCTTCTTCCTAAGAATATTCAATAGTGAGATTATTCATGGCCTTGATTGCACCTTCCTTGGAATTACCTTTTTCCACGAACTCAATGTCTTCATTTCTCATCTCATAAGTGACAAGAGTATTGTGAAAGTTATCTAATGTGAACTCTTTTGGATCTTTTTCCTCTAATATAGAAACTTTTGGATTGAACTGGGGTGGAATTATTCTTAATATTTGCTTGATGATATTTACATATTTAATGATTTATTTAAGACCATGCATGTCTTCCATAACAACATTTACCCTATCAAATAATACACCAATAGATTTATTTGGGTTCATTCTCATATCTTCATACTTGTTCCACAAAACCTACATCTTTTCCTCTATGAACTTTGAATCACCTTCATATATATTCAATAGATTTTCCCACATATCATGTGATGTTTTACATGACATAACCTTCTTATATATTTCATTGGAAAGGGATCCCCCTAAAGAATCTATTCCTTTGGCGTCAGCATCCAATTCCATTTGTTTAGATTCTAATAAAGCATAATTGTCAATGTTGGTTGAAATACCATTCATCACTGTTGTAAATAAATCCATTCCAAAGGATTGAAATTAGAGTTGCATATAATTATTCTATAACTAAAAATTATTCCCATCAAATATCAAAATCCCTTTGTTATTGATGACCTCTATTGATAGAGAAACATAGATATTAACCTTCACTTTGATACCAATTATTAGGCCCACTAGGTCAAATATTCTGAGGGGGTGAATTAGGGTTTGACAGATTAAAATAACTTCCCCTTTTGATATTGTTTCATTTTTAAACAAAACTCTCTTCGCGCTCTTTCCCATAGAAAAGTATGGGCAGAAAATAAATCATACACAAGACACAACAATTTTACTTGGTTCACCCTCACTACAAAACATACAAGGATCATACAACGGCAATGTGCCGATGTACCAAATCCACTAAAAGTGCACTATTGTTTACAAAGTTCGGAGTTGAATCACTATCCCTCCAAGTTTACAACCAATAAAAAATGAAAGATCACTGTTTTTTCAAATAAGGTGTGTTAATTTATTCTACAGAATATTAACTCATAGTTTATAAACTTTTAGGTCCCTTTATCATCTCAAATGAATGCATCCTACACAATATGTAGACCCTCTATTGATGTCCCACTTTCATCCACTGATGAATACCACTTTACCATAGGTGTACTAGGGAACTTCCAATCTTTTTCACAACTCTTACTGTGCCTTGCATGCAAGTTTTATGTTTTTTGGGAAAAACCACTTTTTACCCGCAACTTCCTTCTTACGCACAACTCAAGTATTACATGAAAATTCCTTTATTAAGTGAAACTAAAATTCTTGCATGAAACTCCCTTTTCACATAATTCTAATGCGATCTAGAGCCTCATATTTCTCTAAGGGTTGAGCTTTTTAAAGAGAAGGGGTCGCCACTTATTTATAGGAATCACCAACCCCTATGCACAATATCTTGACATGTTGTGTAGGATCTTATTAAAGCAATAAAAACCACATGTGACGTCACATTGGGTGCATAAGTTTCTTTTACGCAACCTCATCTTTCACATGCATTCCATATCTTTTGCGCACTTCATTCCTTTTCCATATTTTGATATTCTGATCCCGAAACATGCCTTGCATGCAACATTCCAAACCATCTTCAATCTTGCATGAAACTTCCTTTGACAAAAATACGTTTCTTCATTTTCCTGATTTTGATGCACAAAAATTTGGTAAAAACTAGAAAACAGCACCACCTTGTATACATTATTTTTTGTACCACCTTCAGATCATCCATTCTTTTTTCATGGTTCTTTGATAACATAGTTTGTCATGAATATCTATGTAACTCGACAACTCATCATGGAAACTCTCTTTGTCAACAAAAAAAATAAACCTAAAAATGATTCAATGTTACCTTGATAGATTTCTTCCATACATAATGGAAAATTCATCATCAAATCTCTCCTCCATGCCTTTTAATTCTAAAAATGACAATATTGTTCATGAGGTGTTGATTCACCATCTTTGTGGATGATGAGTTTTTTCTTTTAATTACCACATTCAAGGCTGGTCATAAAAATGGTGGTAAAAACTGTCAAAATAAACTAATTATTTTTCATTAACATTTTATCTAATGAATCATCCTCATACCATATAAAAAATTATATATTAGAACCATTTAAAATCTTATAATTATATAATATCATTCCATTTAACTTCTATAGTTTTACTTTAATTTGAAAATAACTCCCATAATTATACACAAGGAAACCGACCATGAAACGAACACTCTCAGAACAAAAAAAATTAAACATTATAACTCATCAGAATGACCATAAATGAACTCAATAAAATTATAATAATTCAAAGATATGTTTAATAGATTCTGAATTAAGTAATTAATGAATATAATTTGATTATCCAGGACATTAAGTACAAGTTTGTAATGCTTTCGTACATAAGGTAATGGGTTTCTCATCTCACTTTTATTTCTACGAGATATTTCATATTCACCAATTATTTATTATGTGTAGTGTATGTATACTTTCCTTTTATATATCATATCATGAATATATTTATATTCATGGTATTCAATGTTTCATTTTATGATTATTAATTTTATGTTGCATATGATTCCATTGTTTATAAGTGGTAAGGGGTTTCTCATCTCACTTTTATTTATATAATATATGCCATATTCACAACTTATTTCTAATGTGTGGTGTATGTATACTACCACTTTTATTTATTATCATAAATAATTGAGATTTCATTAAATATCTATAATTATTGTATCATGGATATGATTATTTTTTATGTTGTATACAATTTCTACATATGGTGTTTACTTTGAATGTTGTTCTAACTGGGGAAATATTGATAAATTTGTATCCTATACTCAATAAATATATTTTGATAAGGAATATTATTCAAGAATTAAAAATATTTATGAATAATTATTTTTACTCATAGTTAAGGGTGGGGATCAGCATCATATAGCCCCTCAATGCATCGATAGGTCTCATGAGACAAAACATTTGGCGACAAACCCTTCACATTTGTTTCCAAACAGAATCAAATGGGTTTCTACCCATATTATTAAACCATATTGTGAAAGGTATTAATAGTAGTGGTTCATTTTCTAGATACATTACACCCAATAATTAATCATTTCCTTTATTAATATTTCAATCATTATTATCCATGATATTTTCACTATGACAAAATCTATGGATGCATTTTCATTCTGAGTTTATTGATTAAATGGCATGTGTTTTCTGTTATTTATCTTTCTAATTTAATTATTCCTTACTGATTATGCTTTACTTACCATGTTTCTACTGTATGTAACCCTTAATGAACCTTTGAGCTCACCCTTTTATTTTTTTTCCTTCCCCAGGTTATGAATATGAAATATTTGAATAAGTGTTAAGGAAGCAGTTTATTTTCCATTTTTATGTTCTATGTTTAATTACCAATGTAATAAGGGAACCATGTATATATCTATTTCTTAAATACTAATAAAATTATCTATCATTGGTTGTGTTATCTCTTGTATTTATTCCATTGTAATAAAATAACCACCAAATCTGGGTTATTGGATCGATGTTGTTATATTTGGGATAAGGATTAACTTTGTCCTTGATCTAGTAGTGGATAGATCATTAAATGATATCAAGATCTTATTTTCAAAAATATTAGTATTTTTAGAAGAAATACTCTAATAAAAACCTTTTAGGTCATCACCACTTATTTCATCCTGTTGGGAAGTATCCTCTTGTGTCACTTCTAAATTTCTCATTTTTACTCCATCTCGAGACACTTTAATTTGAGGGTATTTTTATCAGCATCAAGTAATCTCAATATATCTTCTCCTTGTCTTTTCAACTTCTCAATGTGATATTCATGCATCTTAAACTTTTATTATAAAGTATTGTCAAGATATTTTAATCATTTATCTTTGATCTCCAATTGAGCATTATTAACGTCCATGGATACTCTTTGAGTTTCTTCCAATGCATGGATCCTTTCCACATAATATGTTATTGTATTATCTTTATCATCAAATATTTTTTTCAAGTATTATTCATCTAGTATTTTTTTCATTATAGAACCATAAAATTTTTCCCTTTTCTTCCACATCTCTGATTAGATTTTTTCACTTTCACCAATTTTTTACCAATGTTTTCTCTATTATATCAGCTTCTAACTCTAGCTATGATTTTTCATCATGTATACCCTTGATAAAATCTAATACATATGTGATAACTTAAATAGGGGTATTTTTCAAATAATAATTTATTTCATATTAAAAAATCACTGAGTAAATAAATATTCCCATTCTTATCACATTTTAGCCTAGATTATTCAAGAGGGAAATTATAAATAGATATCAAAAATGAAATATCACTTTAACAACCATCAATTAGTGGTGTGCCCTTTTTCTCCTTTAAACTCTTACTTAACTTATTTTCCTCTTTCGTCTTCTTTTTCTTTATGATTTTGGTTGAAATATCTAAATATGATTTGGTGGTGATGGAAACTCTATTCTGTATCTAAGGTAACTCATAACCATATTCAAATATTCACTTAATATATATTTGATAAAAATAACTAATAAAGAAAATATATATAATTAATGAAAACTTAGATTATCTCTAATTCCACTTGAAGTTCCCAACAAATCATGCATTCACTCTAAGAGGGCAGGGGATAAATCAGTGTATTGGTTAGTATGTACATGTCTTCTTATTCATTCTTAACACAAACACCACATGAAAATAATTAAATAAACAAGTGATAGAATCTGGTAGTATTTTTACAAGGTTTAGTCCCAATGTGGGTATCAACTCCTTATTGTGTTTGGATTGAGTCTATGACATAGATTTATCCCTGGTGTATAAAAGTAATTATAATTGGTGAGAAGGAATAATCATTAACTCAACACTTTCATAAGTTATTTTTACTTTAGAGGAAACATTAGGGTAGGGTCTACATCCACATACCTTGGAAAATCATTATCACTCAATAGGTTCTTTATACTGGCTCCATCTAGTTTATCGTATCCTAATTAGTTTGTATTAAATTATACTAGATCCCTCCCATTATCAATGGATATGTTCAAACACTATAAATAAGACCTCAAGTATAATCATGGATATCACTATATCAACTAGTGATATTTTCTTCCACAATTGGAGTCTTTGACTACCAGTAGATAATCAACCACACTGTCACATGCACATCAGTCACTATATATCTCAACTAAATATTAAAAAGATAAATTCATCAAGAAAATAGGTTTATTAACATTTTATTATTCCCAAATATTATTCTTCTTTATTAATAATATTGACACACAAATCATGAACAGGCAATGGCAGTGTCACCTTACTCAACTCTCTTCATCTTCTTTCTTCTTTCCTCTCTCCTACCTTCGAATATAATAGGGTTTGTTGTATAAGTATCTGATAAGTATCCTTTTTCTTTTCTTATTATTATTCTTAATCATCTTCTTATTTTATACTTAGGTAATTCATAAATGTTTCAATACCAGTTCTCAATGTTCTACCTCTTTGATACACAAGATATTTAATGATAAAAAATTTTATTTATACACCCACTCGCAACAATTGTGATTCTTATTATCCTATGTTATATTACTATAATCACATGAATATTATTTATATATGTTAAATATATAAATCCCCTAATTTTTAACACAGTGATATTCTCAAAATCCTTATTTAATTCTCTTAATATAATCATGTGTGCATTCTTCCCTTGATTTCTATTTAATCAACTAGTATTCAAAAAATACCCATCTTATCATTTAATCTTATAATATACTTTGGATTTCTCTTCTTCAAAACATCCAAAAAATATGATTTCTCATTATTGTATGTCTATATGAACATATGTGTAAACCCTTTTAATGTGGAAACCCCCATCATGGTACAGCCTTCTTACTCAATTCTTATCTCTGCTATTCATATTTAGAATCATGTAAATTTAAAGAATCATGATATTCAATATTTGAATTCCAAAACTTCATCATCTAAATTTATCTTCTTCAAAACTCTCCTTCTAAAAATATCAACCTCTTTTCAAATATATAGACCTTGTGTATCATCCTAAGAGATATCAATAAATCTTACATATTACCTTAAAGACACTTATATGTCATCTATAATCTCTAATATACCCTTAAATATTATTTGTAATCTCCAAGTGACTCTTGTATATGCTCCTATTAACCCTTATATATGAACTAGGAATTTGGATTCACTCTTATGTACCATAATGTAGCTTGGTACTTTTCAAGATTTTCAATCTTCCCTCTAAGTACCTTTAAATATTTCCTGCAACATTTTTATCACCTTTACATATTGAGAAAATTACCTTTACATATTATAGTGTGGAACAGGTACTTTGTCAAATCTTTTTTCTATTGAGTACTCGTAAGTATCCCTATGATAACATTTACATGTTGAGAAATTGACTCTTATATATCATAGTGTAACTCATGAAATTTCCAAATTCTAGTACATAAGGTTAGGTAATCCCTTATATATTTTATTTATTGTATGGAAAACCTTACCTATTTATTTTACCATAGGGAAACCTTTGTGCATTTACTTTTCCATAGAAAAATCTCATTCAACTCTTATATATTCCTTGGACACTTTGAGTGAATCTTATGTATCAACCTGATTATCCTTATATATCAAAATGTATTCCAACACATTTTTTATTCTAGTATACAAGTTTTGGAATACTGTTATGTAAAGATTACCCTTACGTATTTTATGCCTTTTTCAATTTTTAGATCCAACTCGTAACTCTAAAACTTTTACAAATCATCTCAGAAGCTATTCAAACATTTTTAGGGAATCTCAAATCACTCCAATTAAACTCAAAAACAGCTTAAATGTCTTTTTTAAATTATCATAATATTTATAAATATCTTCAAATTAATTTCAAAATACTTATAGCACATGAGTACTCAACTTTGGGTATATCAATAGATCTACACTACCACATCAACTCTAGTTTCAAACTTCATCTAAGTGAAATTCTTTATTTGTTGTAGTAGCTTTTATGCTTGATAATCCAAGGATGGAATATCACTCTTCTTTCCAGATTAATTCTTCTTCAAAATAGCATGATCTCTTAGCCTCAATAAATCTATTATAGACAGTGCTCTCATCATACTCATCTAATGTCATGAATCTCTTAAAATCTTAGTACAACATTCATCAAATATGTATTTACATGATAATTTCCTTAGATTTAATGGAATCATATTAGATTTCTTGATTAAATAATCTTTTACAACTTATTAATATATATTCCTCAACCTATCCAATGGTAGGTAGCTTCAATAAAAATGATCTATAAGAACTCTAAGATTCATCTCACACATACATATATTCTTTCATTAGGCTCTTCATTTTCACCCAACTCATATTAATGGTCAGTTTACTCATTGATAATAAATACAATAATCAAAATCCATTGGTATATTTAATAATGAGATTAGGAATTGTTTTATGTTACTATAGATGTGTAAATAAGATCACTTCTCTCTCATTTCACCTTAAATTGATGCATAATTTCCTCAACATCCATTATAGGACTATCCATGAGGATATTAGTATATTTAAATCATTAATTATAATTAAATTCTAAACATATAATTTTTATTATTTAAATAAACTTTTATTATTTTGTTTTATTAGTGAATTCTTAATCAATGTAACGTTTGTACACCAAGTCACAATTTTCATAGATTTATACTTTTCCTTGAAATCCTTTTATTATATGATTTATGAAAAAATAATTTATTTTAATATGCTTTATATTATCAAGATTTAAATTTACTTACATTATTGATATATTTTTGTGTAAATATCTATGATATTATTTTAGGTTGTATGAGTCTCATGCAAGAGATGCATCTTCATGTTGCTTCCAATAAACTGCACCACTATGATTGTTGATCATGGAGTTGTGATGGACCCAGGCATGGTTTTGGTTCACTTAGAGGGGGGAGAATTGGTGAATAATAATTTGTTTTTTACTTTTATTATTTCATGAAAAATAAACCTTTGTCACTTGTTATAGTGAGTGATATCGATGTTGAACTCACATGCACCAAGGAAAGCAATCAAAAAAACACTCAATATACAGTATTTTCTACTCAAAATGAGTGGTTACTTATTATGATGATCTGGAATCACCCAAGACTATATATTCCACTAGAATCACCAGTGTGGATATAATGAACATGGTTTATCCATTAACTTCTATTAAAAGAATACAATAATTTTGTATCTTAATAAGTTACACTGATATATTATACTTTGATGAGGTAAAGATTATCCTTAATCCTATGAATGATTTTACTCCAACAATTTTATATCCCTCTTGAACTTATTATCATTATATAATAGGTGTGAACTTCCTTCTACCTCAATGCACAACACAAGTTTAATGATCACAAATAAACCATGAGTGTACTCTTCTTTTTCCCCCTCTTTATGTGCACACTTTTCTTCAAAAACTCTCTCTGTATATTATCTTCAACTCTCTCTTTTCCTCTAGGTCATACATGAAAAACCCTAATTCATAGTCTTACATAGAAATGATACTTTTTCCCTCTTCACATTAAAATTTTAAATTCAAAATTCAGATATGTAACAGCCTTTAAATACTTCTCAACTTATCCTTATACTTCTTTAGACTTTGGATCTATCTAGGTCATCATGGCATGAATACATATGTAAAGACCCGTAAAATTCAAGGGAATCTTTTTTTTCTATGGGATTTTACAAGAACGCAATTTCTGACGGCGCCTGATTCCGAGGCCTGGTGTGCCCGGAATTAATTTCCGAAGTTTAGTTTGGTACGTTCAGTGAACGAACGAGTGGGTTTTTATAACTTTTGAACCGGTGCTTGGAATCGAAATCTGAGGGCAGCGATGAACTCGCAGCACCGGTAATTGATTAAGAAGACCCCTTTCTGGAGTTGCGTTTTCTCGGGTTGAGTTGTTTAATTAAAGTGAGGAATAATAATATAATTGTTTTACAATTATATTTTTCTTTTCTTGTTAAGTGGATTAAGTGTTGTGTCACAACAATTTTCCTCTCTCTTATATGGTTATAACCTGTGTAAGTGAGTTAGGGGTGGGACCCACTTGTTGATAACTACCTTTGAGAGGATTAAGGTGGGGTGGGGGCCACATGAGCCCCATCGTTTCTTTTCTTCTAAGTAACGCACCCGCACCCCCTATTAATGAAGTCAAACTGTGCGTTTATTCTGGTTAAGAAATGCCTCATTAATTTAGGCGGTTAAATCGTTACAATTAATTCAATGAATTGATTGTTTCTTTTTGAATTTCAAAGGTTGACTTGTGCGTTAATAAAATAAGACTGTTCTTATTTTATTTTTGTTGGAACTTGTGGCATGGAGAGGATTTGGAGGAAAGCGTTCTTCTTCGACGAAGAACGTGAAGAACGCGAAGAACGCAACGATCTCTGACAAAGAACGCCAAATCCTCGGAAATCAACGACGCTCCTTCTGCGACGTTTCTTCTGCGATGATCATTCTCTTCCGCAACGATCCTCTTCTTCCACGACGGTTAATTCCGCGACGAAATCTCGTTTGACGACAACGTTGAGGTAGGGAATTAATTTGAGAATGATTTTATTCCCCTCATCCTTTCACTATAAAGAAAACAAAGAACACAGATCAACTTATTACCAAGTTAATCCGCGAATGCTTTCCTTGTGGGTTGGGAATAAATTGTTGTGGGAAGTTGCAGGGGTTTATTTATTGTTGATCGTGATCTCATCTATCGCCTTTCTTGGTTTCAATTGGGCCGCCTGTTATCATAATAACGGGAGGAGGTCGGACCGCACGAACACGGCCGACCCTCCTCCCCCCCTTGTTTGTTTGAATTTGTTGCGGCACATGAAAGGCATCATGGTGCCATTGCACCGCGTGGAAACGAGAAAGAACGCAGCGAAGAAGCGTGGCACCGTCGCGCCGCGCCATTGAGGTCGAACAAAACCGTGGGCGGAGTCGGGGCCACGGAGGCGATTCGAAGACCCCACAATTTTTTGTCGAAGTGTGGATCGACGGACGATGGTGAGGTGGTCCTCAAAGGTGTTTTGAAGTCTCCGCAGTAAAGTTCGGGTCCCGAGAGGACCGTTGGCGAAAGCAGCGAGCAAAACGGACCACCGGAGCGCGTCTGGTGGTCCGCGGAAGACTCCACCGGCGCACCTCACCGGCACGGCGGCGCCGGTGGACGGAGACGGCGGTGCCCAACGCGCCGCCAGGAAGAGTCGTCGCGGCTTCAGCCGCGGTGGCAGGACGCTCGTCCCGCGACCGCGCAGGACCGGAGAGGCGGGACGCGGCACTCGGCCGCGTCCGGTGGCAAGGGGCGGCCCCACGCGGCGCCGCGGTTAACGAAGAAAATAGAGGGCAGCCCCCCCCCCCCCCCCCCCCGCGTCTCAACGCTCGGCCGAGCCTCCAGGCCGGCGCGCCGCGCGGCCAGACCGGACCTCCCAGGTTGCGCCAGCCGAGCCGCGCCCTAATGGGTCGGACCTGGGCCGGGTCGACCCGGTTCGGGCCGACCCAGGGGGGGTTGGGCCGGGCCGGGCCGGGCCCAAACCCCCCATTTCAGATTGTTTCCATTCAAATGCTCATAACTTGGGCTACGGACCTCAGATCGATGCACCGTCAGTTGCGATACGATCCTTGGATCGAGGCGGACGTTTTGGTATATTACACTCAAGGTTTCGGAGAATTTTGGGTTCAGCCGGGTTGGTTCGGATACGAAACCAACCGGGCCCTCGGAGCGGAAACGCTTATATCTTGAGCTCCGGACGTCCGATTGACATGTCGTCGACTTTTTTGGATTCCTCTTGATGCAATGGAACTTTTGGCTTACTCCGCTTGAGGTTTGGACGCCGTCGGAGTGCGGTCAGGTTGGTTCGCTCACAAAACCAATCGGGCCCCTGGAACGAAAAATCCAATAACTCGCAGACCGGGCGTCCGATTGATGCGCCGTCTGTCTCGTTGAATTCCTATTGAGGAGACGGAACTTTTGGCTTACTCCTCTCGAGGTTTGGATGTCGTCGGAGTGCGGTCGGGTTGGTTCGCTCACGAAACCAACCGGGCCCCTGAAACGAAAAGGTCAATAACTCATAGATCGGGCGTCCGATTGACGCGCCGTCTATCTCGTTGAATTCCTCTTGATGAGACGGAACTTTTGGCATACTTCTATTGAGTTTTGGATGCATTTGGATAGTGACCGGGTTGGATTTCACCCGAATCCAACCGGGCCCCTGGAACGGAAAAGCTGATAACCTTCAGACCGGACGTCTGTTTGACGAACCGTCAGCGGCGTTGGTGATCTTGTTGAGAAACGGTCCCTTTGAGTATACCCTATGAGAGTTCGGGGTATAGTTAAGATATGGCCGGGTTGGTTCGCTCACGAAACCAACTGGGCGCTGGGGACGAAAAGGCTAGTAACTCACAGACCGGGAGTCCGATTGACGCGCCATTTGTTGCGTTGAGACCCCTATGACGAGGTGGTCCTTTGAGATACTTCTTCATGGGACTTTGAGATACTTGGAGTATCAACCTGTAGCTCGTGGAGCGGACCCTCCCAGAGACGAGCATGCGGAGTACGGAGACCGTGTAGCCGACTGAGACCTGACGACTGTTTGACCGACTCGACTTGGAGTGAGTCGACTAGCCCAGTGGACGGAGCACTACTTTTTTTGGGTGCAGACCCATGGCGGACGGAGCACTACCTGTGTGATAGTGCAGACCCGTGGTACTCGTCCGGAGAGTACCTCTGCAGGCTATTAGGGGGTGTGCACTACTGTGTTTGTGTGGCATACCCCAGTGGGAAGCACTATTGTGTTTGGGTGGGTGGCCCGCGGTACTCAACCGGAGGAGTACCTCGGCAGTCTTAGGTTAGTGAGCAGTACCTTGGAGTCGTGACAGGACCACTGTACACTCCAGAGATGAGGCTCTTCAGCAGTTACAGTTTCGATAATGAAAATCTTGGTTTGAGGTAAATCTTTGACCTTTGTGTTTACCTCATGATTGATATGGGTAACTTGATAACTTAGGTATATGTATGGGCATATACATAGGTAGTGGTTATCCGTTGATTTCATAATATTTGTGTTTCCTCATGATTGAGATGGGTTACTTGATAACTTAGGTATATGTATGGGCAAATACCTAAGTAGAGGTTATCTGTTGAGATATTCTTTGTGGTTATCCATGTTGGTTTTAGTGAGACATTGAGGGTCTCGGGGTCCCTACTGAGTATCGTTATACTCACCCCTACACGGGCTATGCCCGCACCTCGTTGTGTTGGTTGCAGACGACGGGCAGTGCCGACGGAGGCCGAGTGTTCAAGGACTGGAAGGTACCCAGAGGTGGACCACATGACGAGTCAGTACCCGGAGGTGGACCACACGACGAGTCAGTATCCGGAGGTAGACTTCACGACGAGACGACACACGGAGGAGGTTGGCGAGCGAGAGCGTAGTGGTGGCTATATGTACCTACCCTTCAGGTAGGATCCGTGGTGGATGATCCAGGAGTTGCGCCATCTGTACCTACCCTTCAGGTAGGATCCGAGGAGGAAGACCCAGGAGCCGCTTCCATTCTTCCAGCTATTGCCTTTTTCTATTGTACTTTTGTTCAGTTGTAGCTGTACTTTCAGTTGGATTTGTATTCTGGCCCATTTACTTTTCAGCACTTTCTTTAGTACTTAGTGTTATACTTCCGCTTGTACTCTGTGGAGTTTTGTTTACTTTTATAAAGGCAATGTCTTCCCAGTTATTGAGATTTACGCCTTTGGTGCTAGTTGCCAGCCCCTGGCCTATGGAAGGCGGGCTTGGGGTAGTCACGGCATGGGCCCCGAGGACGGGTCATGACAACATAACTCACAACCTGAAAAACCCAATTACTATAACTAATTATAAAACATATTCTTTCTTTGCATCAAGATAATATTTTTCATGACATAATTATTCTCTTCTTTTCTCTAGTTCTATATGATTTTGGTGCGACATCATCTTTATGGTGTTACCCTAATTCTTAAACCGTGTGTATCATAGTTTCTATTTGTGATATTTAATCCATAAAATAATAGCTTCAAAAACATTATTTTCATTTTTGAAAATTCTAAAATACTTGAAGATCCATAGAAAAAAAATTTATGTACTGAAAATCCCATGAATGAAAACTCTTATGTATCAACCCTTGTATGTGAAAATTTTTCTAAATTTATTATTAGAGAGAAAAACCTCGTGTATCAAAAAATCTTACATATCAAACCTTTTGATAGAGGACTTTTCAAAATTTATGACAAATAGAAAAACATCACTTATCAGAGATCCTAACATATCAAACCCACTAATCAAGAAATTTTCCAAATTTTTGACCAAAGAGAAAAACTCTCATATCAAAAATCTTTATGTAATGAACTTAAAAATCATACATATTAAGGAATTTTTTAAATTTTCAATCAATTTTCACATAGTTACACTCGGGTATGATCAAATTTATTGTTATAAATTTAAAATTTTATTTTATCTATTGAGGAATAATCTAATTTTTCTTTCCCATTCAGCTCAATATAAATTAACCTTTGTGTATTTAGAAAATTAACCTTTATGTATTAGGGACTTTACCAATTTTCTATTATTTTTATTAATCTTTCATCTACTGAATACTAATATAACACCCCAAGGTTTTAAAAACAAATTTAATCTTTTAAATTTTGTTTAAGTAGATATTTATAACTAGCCTTTAAACTTAATTTAGCAGCTTTAATGTTTTGAATTTCGAAAAACTGTCATCTACAATTGTGTTAAGTAAGTTATTTAGAGTCTGATGGAACCAACTTGTTTTTTTGGGGAATAGTAACATACCTTTATGAATATTAATTTGAACCTAATTAATAGTAAATTTTATTATTAATTTATTTTCTTAAGGCTTTAAGATAATGACATCTTGGTTAATTTTTCAGTGTGATATAAAAGTAGTTCTAGTTTTAAAATTGTTAATTTTTTAATTAAGTATGTTTTTATTAAAAAATTAAATTAATAATATTTAGAAAATAATTGTTGAAAAATGGATTTCATTTTTTAATTCTACACGTCGAAAAATGGTTAGGGTGGATTTTTTTGATTTTTCTAAAACAGATGATTTTTTTGTGAATAGTAAAAAAATACAGTTTTGAGATTCGGTGTGTTAATGACATAATTAATGATGTAATAACAATGTAATAAATCTGGTTGACTTGTGTATAGTTAAATAAGATGTGAGGTTTCCCAAGTGGCTAATACCATGGGCAAATACCATGGGAAAGCCCATGGTTTTTCAAATACCACTAATGAGGTGTCCCTTGGAAATTATTAAAATAATCTCTCACTTTTGTTGTAAATACCAACCCATTCCTTCATTAAATTCATTAAAAAATCCTCATAAATGAATATATGGCCTACTTACCTCCCTATTAGTCCTACCAATGTTTACACAAGCCCCCATGGTCCCAACCTTCAATTTCTAGGAGTTACTCTACAAGGTAAGAAAATTCTCAATTTCTTTCTTTTTCCATTCAAGATCTCTTTTAAGTGGTATAACTTTCATGTTTCCATACCATGTTTTTATTTCCTGATTATTATTGATCTATTATGTATTATGGTTCATTTTTGGATGTGTGATCCTTTTCCCCTCTCTTTTTAATATTTTCTAAAACCATGTTGCGTAGCCATTAGGCTGCCGAATTTTTTTAAGGGATTTCTCAATTATTATTTTATTTTGAGTTCCTTTATTTACTTATTATTTAATCATCTCATCTTACCCAAGAGGAATGAAAGATCCATAAATAATTTATATTATGGATTTTCTCATTTCCATGGAAAATTAATCATCATTCTTCTTCTCCTCTCCCACTTATTCAAGGAATAAAAACATTGTCTGTGATGTGTCGAATTACCGACATCATGGACGATGTGATTTCAATTTGCATTAATTCTTTTAAGTCTGGTCATGAAACCATTTTTATGGTTGAACCAGGTTATAATATATTTTTTATGTATCATCCATGGTTCTGTAATTCTTTTTTACTCATGGTTCTAATTTATAAAACAAAATGAGGTCGTTATTATCCAAGAACCACTAAAATGATCTAAACAAACATCACTAATGTTTTAACTTATGAATCCTCATAATGTAAGAATTAAAAATGATAAATGGTATAAGTTATGGTTATGGAAATATTTAAATAATACTCCATTCCAATTCTGAATTTTCACTTCCAATCGATAAGAACAAACCATCATGAACCGATCATGAAAATCATGTAAAGAACTCACCCAAAACAGTGCAAGGAACAAAATACTAACAATTAAAGGGTGAATTGATGTAATGAAATGATCATATAAGGTATTATAAAGATGGATATTATTCTTTAATATATTAATAACACTATTTTAGCTATTATACAGGAGGTTTAAATGAGTTTGAATTAAGACAAACCTGAGGTAAGGAAATTCTTAACCCGATTTCCATCCTCTGGGTTAACCTTATTCTTCATTATTTATGTGGTATTTAAATTGTTTGTGTGATTAATTCTGATTATAATATGCTTAATTATGTGTATTTATATAGTATATACATATTTCATCCACTCTATTAAATCTCACTTCAATTGTATGATATTTATAAGGGATTTTTCTTTTAAAATCCTCTTTTAAAATTCTATTTTACAAAATTCAAAAACAATGTTTTTATATAATTATTCATGATGTATGATTATGTTCTGATTATTGGGAATTGTTTATGATGAATGGTGGGACATATATTTCCCTCCAATTCATTGGGTATTTGTAAGTTGGAGTTCGGTCGTATGGTTACTCTAAGTGTAACTGTGATGGTTACACAAATTGTAAGGTAGTTGTGAGGGTTACAAATTATAACTTAGCCAAGAGGGTTACAAGATTATGTAAGTAATTCCCCAATATAACTTTATGATTATATTTATTTTATCATGTTTTTTTTGGATTTTTTTTAAATCTCATGTTTCACAAAGTAAGTATATATGGGTGACAAGCATGTCTTTTGAAAATGTTTTCATACGTTACAAGTATTCATAGACTAATGTCATATTTCCTTCTTTTACATCCCTTACTGAGCTTTTTGTGATCATCATAAGTTTTTTTAAATGATTTTTACAGGTCATAAGGATGTATAAGATAAATAAAGAATCCAAGTTAAATGTTTGAATAATTGTCAAAGAAATCATGTTTTAAGATTTAATTTTTTATATTTTGAAAAAAAATTGAAACCGTTTTTATGGTATCCACTATGTAACAATGTATAAGGTTATAAATGTATTATGTCCCAATTCTCTAAAGATCTAAACTTGAAAATATCCTCAATGTAAAAGGAAATGATTTCTTGTCTAAAATCAAGATTATGTAATGTAATAAGGTTGGTTCCTTATAGTTGATATCAGAGGATGGTTTAGATAACTTTATGGGTTAGGATGGTGTTAAAAGAGTACCTTAAATGATTTTTACTCTATGATTAATTTGAAATGTTATAGAATTTAACTATTACCATGTTTCTTTGTCTAATATATGTTTGTTCAGAATGGTTGTCCGTAGAAGAAATAGGGAAGCTGAAGAGGAGAGGCACTGATAGAATGACATTCTTCCAAATCTTCAGTCCAGAATGGTAGGGATTGGAAATAAGAAGTTTGTGACAGTAATGGCTCAGATAACGCAAGAAATAAATGGTGGTGGAATCCATGCAAGAGAACAACCAGAGGTACCACAATGGAACATGATAGTAGTGGAACATTTTATGAGATAACACCCTCCTAATTTCAATGGATCTTCTGACCTAGTAGCGACTATAGGATGGATTAAAGCCCTTAAAAAGATATTTGATGTTATGGGATTTTCAGATAATAAAAAGGTAAGTCTTTAAATTTATCATTTTCAAGGTGAATCTGATTAGTGGTGGTTAATGGTAAATAATATCAGGGATATATAGGATATTTTTTCCTTAGAGTGAGATGAATTTAAAAGTATTTTCCTTGAAAAATATTTTCCAAAGGTAGTGTGACTTAGGATGGAGAATTCATTCCTTGAATTAAAGAAAAATGAGTAAGATTCAGTGGATGTGTATGAAGTGAACTTCACCCAACTATAAAGATATGCTCCAAATCTTATTATGGATCTTGATAGAAAAATCAACCTCTTTTACTCAGGACTGAATCCAAGGTATCGAAGGTAATTGGCCTCCTGTGAATTCAAAAGTTATGAGAAACTTGTCTGATGTACTAAGAGGGTAGAGATGGAATTTTTTGATGATCACGTGCATTTTGGAAATAAGAAGAAGAAGAGGTCCATATGGTAATCGATGGGTAAGAATCAACAAAATAAATATGATGGTAAGAAAATTTAGTTTCCAGTTTGTGAAAAGTGTGGTAAGAAGTACCTTGGGGAATGTCTTAGCAAAACTGGGGAGTGTTTTAAATGTGGTAAGTTTGGAAATATGGCCTGATATTTTAATAAAAATAGTCCTAAGACTAATCCTGATAAGAAAACTATTAAGTTTTTTAAATTTGGTGTGATGGATAATTATGAAAATGTCTACCCAAAGAGATATCCAAATGATGCAAAGAATCCAGACTAAAAGAAGAAAGGTGTAGTGAGATCCTTTGCGACTATGTCAGCAGATGTGGTTCCATCCAACGAAGTGGTATCAGTTAATCTATTCATTTAATTAGATTTTTCTATAGTTTTTTTTGATATGGGGTCTACACATTCCTTCATTTCTGAGAAATTTCTGGTAAATTGGAACTATCACCTCAACAAATGAGACCAGAACTTGTTGTTAAAACACCAGGGGGAGAATGTTATAGCAAAGAGGAATTATAAGAATATTTTTATTGTGGTATTTGGAAATAATTTACCTGAAAACCTTGTTGTTTTACCCTTAGTCAAGTTTGATGTTATTCTGAGAATGGATTGAATTTCTGCTTATCATGAAAATATTTACTATAGAGATAAAGAAGTTGTTTTTCAGAAAGAGTTTCATTTTGTATACAAGAAAGAACCCATATAATTGATAAAATTTCAGGAAGCTGAGAAAATATTGAAAGATGGAAATGAAAGTTATCTTGCTCATATTGTTGAAAATAGGGGAACTTTTAAGATTAATGATGTGCCAGTGGTTAATGAATACCTTGATTTTTTTCCTGATGAGTTACCCGGTGTCATACCTTATCAGGAAGTCGAATTCACAATTGACTTAGTTCCTAATGATAATCTAATTTTAAAACCCCCTTATCATATATCTCAAATATAAATTCTTGAATTGAAAAATCATTTACTAGATTTTCTTGATAAAGGATTCATTCATCCTAAAACTTCACCATGGGGTGCTCCTATTTTGTTTATTAAAAAGAAGGATGGTTCCATGATACTTTTCATTGATTATAGAGATTTGAATAACATCGCTATTAAAAATAGGTATCCTTTGCCTCATATCAATGACTTGTTTGATTAGCTCTAGTGAGCTTAGTACTTTTCCAAGATTGACTTGAGATCTAGATATCATCAGCTGAAGGTGAAGGAAGATGACATCCTGAAAAAAGACATTCATACTAGATATGGGCATTATGAATTTGTTGTTATACCGTTTGGGTTAACTAATTCACATTTTGTATTCATGAATCTTATGAATATATTATTTCAGGGGTTCTTTTATAATTTTGTGGTTGTGTTTATTGATGACATTCTTGTGTTTTTTAAAAATAAAGAGAAGCATGAAAAACATATAAGGGTTGCTTTACAAACCATAATGAAAAATAAACTGTATGGAAAATTCAGCAAGTGTGATTTTTGGTTGCAACAGATTTATTTTCTTGGGCGCATTGTAAATAAGGATGGAATAACAATTGATCCGGAAAAAACAAAAGTGGTTGATGAATGGCCAATACCCACAAATGTTATATAGATTAATAGTTTTCTTGGGTTAGTAGGTTATTACAGACGATTTGTTAATAACTTTGCACGATTATCTAGCCTGATAACTAATTTAACACGAAAAGGGGTTAAATTTATTTGGACAAAAGAATGTGATGTATATTTTCATGAACTGAAGAAGAGATTGGTGAATGATCTAGTTTTGTCCTCACCTTCCCAAAATGGTGAGTTTTTCATCTATAGTTATGCTTCATTGAAGGTTCATGGTTGTGTTTTGATGCAGAATGATTAGGTGATTGCTTATGATTCAAGACAACTGAAAACTCATGAGTTAAATTATCCCACACATGATTTGGAATTGGCAGCTGTGGTTTTTGCTTTGAAAATTTGGAGGCATAATTTATACGGATCCAAATGTCAAATATTTACCGACCATAAAAGTCTGAAGTATATATTCACTTAGAATGAATTAAGAATGAGGTAGAGAATATGGCTTAAACTGATAAAGGATTATGATTTCACGGTCAATTACCATCTGGGAAAATTGAACAAAGTGGCGGATGCCTTGAGTAAAAAATATAATGCATCATTAACCATGTTACATTTGGAAAATGATCCCTTGATAAATGATTTGATGAATTCTAGATCAGAAGTTATTGGTGTAGAGAATACATCTATTTTGTCTTAGGTTTCAATGTAGTCATCATTATCAGACAGAATTAAGCAAGCGCATAAGGAAGACCGTGATCTATAGAAAAATGTAGAATTGGTTAAAATGGGTAAGTTTCCAGAATTTAATCTTGATAAATATTGTGTTTTAAGAATTGGAAAAAGGTTGTGTATGCCTTGTGATTACCATTTTAAGAAATAATTGTTGTGTAAATCTCATAGTTCTCTATTTTTAGTTTATCCTGGTATTACGAAGATGTACAGATACCTTCAGAAGTATTATTGGTGGGATGGAATAAAAATAAATATTTCTGATTTTACTGTGAAATGCTAAACATGTCAACAGGTTAAAGCAGAGTGGAAGTTACTGAAGGGGATGATTCAGCCTTTTCCGGATCCAGAGTGGAAATAGTAGAATGTATCCATGGACTTTTTGGTGGGACTACCAAATACTTCTTGAGGTAACATTGCGATTGGGGTTATTGTTGATCGGCTGACAAAATCTGCATATTTTCTTTCTATTCGAGATACAATTTATTTGGATCATATTTCTCTATTGTGCCTCAAAGATATTATTAGGCTACATGGAATTCCTATTTCCATTGTATCTGATTGGGATCCCAGGATCACTTCTAACTTTTGGAAGCGAATTTAGAAGTCATTGGGCACAGAATTAAATTTTAGTATAGTTATTCATCCTCAATCATATGGGCATTCAGAATGAAAGATTTAGACTTTGAAGGATATTCTTCGAGCTTGTTCAATGAAATACCAGGGAAGTTGGGATCAGAATCTTTCTTTAGTTGAGTTTTCTTATAATAACAGTTTTCATTCCAGTATACAGATGGAGCCTTTCGAGGAACTATATGGGATGCGGTGTTGGGATCCAACATTTTGGGATGAAGTTAGTGAAAGAAAGTTAATGGGGCCAGAATTAGTAGAATAAGTGGCTGAGAAAGTAAAGATGATCCAAAATCACATGAGGATAGCTCATAACAGGAAGAAAAGTTATGCAGATAATAGAAGGAAAGAATTCTCTTTCGAGGTAGGTGACCATGTTTTCCTTAAAATCTCTCCTTGGAAAAGTGTGATGTGTTTCGGTAAGAAATGGAAGCTAAGTCCGTGGTTCATTGGACCTTTTGAAATCCTGGAGAAAGTTGGAAGAATTTAATACTGAGTAGATTTTCCTCTGAGTTTGTCTTAGGTACACAATGTTTTTCAAATTTCGATGTTGAGGAAGTATGTTCCAGATTCATCACATGTCTTGATCCCAGAAGTAGTTCAGCTAGAAGAGAACCTTTATTATGAAGAGAAACCATTTTAGATCCTTGATCGAAGATAATAGGTATTGTGAAATAAGGTAATCCACCAGGTAAAGGTTTTGTGGAGAAACCACATGGTAGAAGAAGCAACATGGGAGTCTGAAAATGCTATGAGGGAAAGGTACCCTCACTTTTTAAATGAGTAAATAAAATTGTAAGGATGAAATTTCTAGTATGTGGGGATAATGTAACACCCCAAGGTTTTAAAAATAAATTTAATCATTGAAACTTTGTTTTAAGTAGATATTTATAAGTTGCCTTTAAAATTAATTTAGCAGCTTTTATGTTTTGAATTTCAAAAAATAGTCATCTATAATTGTGTTTAGTAAGTCATTTAGAG
This sequence comes from Viscum album, assembly GCA_963277665.1. NCBI lineage: Eukaryota > Viridiplantae > Streptophyta > Magnoliopsida > Santalales > Viscaceae > Viscum > Viscum album. The sequence goes on from OY728156.1 coordinate 105,372,049, forward strand.
TCTGATGAAACCAAATTGTTTTTTTAGTGAATAGTAACATACCTTTATTAATAGTAAAACGAATAGTAATGTGATCCTAATGAATAGTAAATTGTATTATTAATTTATTTTCTTAAGGTTTTAAGATAATGACATCTTGGTTAATTTTTTAGTGTGATATAAAATCATTTATAGTTTTAAAATTGTTAATTTTTGAATTAAGTATGATTTTATTTAAAAATTAAATTAATAATATTTAGAAAATTATTTTTGAAAAATGGATTTCATTTTTTAATTCTACACATCAAAAAATGGTTAGGGTTAATTTTTGGGATTTTTCTGAAACAGTTGATTTTTGGGTGAATAGTAAAAAATACAGTTTTTGAGTTTCGGTGTGTTAATGACATTATTAATGATGTAATAAAGATGTAATAAATCTGTTTGAATTGTATACAGTTAAATAATATGTTATTTGTACCAAGTTTCTAATACCATGGTCAAATACAATAGTCAATCATGTGGTTTTTCAAATATCACTAATGAGGTGTCCCTTGGAAATTATTAAAATAGTATCTCACTTTTGCTATAAATACCAACTCATTCCTTCATTAAATTAATTAAAATTTTCTCATCAATGAATCTCTATCATCCTTACCTCCCTAGTAGTCCTCCCAAGGTTTCCTCAATCCCTCATGGTCCCAAACTTCAAGTTATATGATTTACTCTACAAGGTAATAAAATTCTCAATTTCTTTCTTTTTCCATTCAAGTTCTCTTTTATGTGGTATAACTTTCAAGTTTCTATACCATCTTCTTATTTATTTATTATTATTTATCTATTATGTATTTTGGTTTATTTCTGTATCGTTGACCCTTTTCCCCTCTCTTTTTAATATTTTCTAAAACCATGTTGCATAGTCGTTAGGCTGCTGAATTTTTGTAAGGGATTTCTCAATTATTCTTTTATTTTGAGTTCCTTTATTTACTTATTCTTTCCTAATATCCTCTTACACAATAGGAATCAAAGCTAAAAAAATCATGTATATTCTGGATTTTATCGTTTTCATGTAAAATTCATCATCATTCTTCTTCTCCTCTCCCACTTATTCAAGGAATAAAAACATTGTCTGTGATGTGTCGAATTACTGACATCATGGATGATGTGATTTCAATTTGAATTAATTAAATAAAGTCTGGTCATGAAACCTTTTTTATGGTTGAACTAGGTTATAATATAAGTTTTATGTCTCATCCATGGTTCTGTAATTTTTTTTTACACAAGGTTTTAATTTATAAAACAAAATGAGGTTGTTATTATCAAAGAACCACTAAAATTATCTAAATAAACATCACTAATGTTTTAAATTATGAATCAACATCATGTAAGAATTAAAAATGATAAATGGTATAAGTTATGGTTCTGGAAATATTTAAATACTAATTCATTCCAATTCTGGGGTTTCACTTCCAATCGACAAGAAAAATCCATCATGATCCGATCATGAAAATCATGTAAAGAACTCACCCAAAACAGCGCAAGGAACAAAATACTAAAAATTAAAGGGTGAAATTATGTAATGAAATGATCATATAAGGTATTATAAAGATGTATATAATTCTTTAATATATTAATAACACTCTTTTAACTATTATACATGAGTTTTAAATGAGTTGGAAGTAAGACAAACCCGAGGTAAGTAAATTCTTAACCCGATTTCCATCCTTTGGGTTAACCTTATTCTTCATTATTTATGTGGTATTTAAATTGTTTGTGTGATTAATTATGATTATAATATCTTTAATTATGTGTATTTACAGATTATATACATATTCCATCCACTATATTAAGTCTCAATTCAATTATATGATATTTATAAGGGACTTTTCTTTTAAAATCCTCTTTTAAAATTCTATTTTTCAAAATTCAAAAACAATGTTTTTAAGTAATTATTCATGATGTATGATTATGTTCTAGTTCTTGGGAATTGTTTATGATGAATTTTGGGACCTATATTTCCCTCTAATTCATTGGGTATGTGTAAGTCATAGGTCGGACGTATGGTTACTCCAAGTGTAACTGCGATGGTTACACAAATTGTAAGGTAGCCATGAGGGTTACAAATTATAAGGTAGACGAGAGGGTTACAAGATTATGTAATTAATTCCCCAAGATACATTTATGATTATATTTATGTTCTCATGTTTTTTTGGATCTTTTTTAAATATCATATTTTAAAAAATAATTATATATGGGTGACAAGCATGTCTTTTGAAAATGTTTTCATATGTTACAAGTATTTATGGACTAATGTGATCTTTCCTTCTTTTACATCCCTTACTGAGATTTTTGTGCTCATACCAAGGTTTTTTAAATGATTTTTACAGGTCATAAGGATGTGTAAGACAAATAAGTAATCAAATTTAAATGTTTTAATAATTTTCAAATAAATCATGTTTTAATCTTTAATGTTTTATTTTTGGAAAAAAAATGGAAACTATTTTTATGGTATCCAATCTGTAATAATGTATAAGGTTATGAATGTATTATGTCCCAATTCTCTAAATCTCTAAAATTGAAAATATCCTCAATGTAAAAGTAAATTATTTCTTATCTAAAATAAAGATTATGTAATGTAATAAGGTCAGGTCCTTATAACTTAGATTTAAACCTTCTAAACTTTCTCAACTTCTACTCTCCTCAACATTTGTCTTCTGGACTTAGTAAATTTATCATCCCGAAGCACATTCTAGGCTTAACTCATGTAATGTAAACTTTTTTATTCACAATAGTTTTCATCCCAAACATCTTACAAATATAATTTTTTGGTTTTAGGACATAAGTAATGTTTGGATTCTTCAAATAACATCATTTGGTTGTAGACTTCTAGAATCAACAACTTCATACTTCTTTCAAACACATCCAGACTTCAAAACAACCATCTCCTCACAAGATAAACTTTATTTTATATGAGTTTTAATATGATTTGTTTTTTTTTAAAAATCTACATAATAATCATATCCACTTATTTTCTTCTCTAATTCATCTTCTTCAATTTCTCAACACAATAATCTCCCCTTGGGTTTTAATAATATTTACAAGGTCACAACCACTTTAGATCTCAACATATTCTTTATTTATAGGCTCAACAATATCTTCCTTTATATTTTATTGGAAACCATTGAACATAAATCACTTTTAAAACTTATCGCACTTATTAATGAATCATCATGCAATAATTTTAATCCTAATTGAGTGTAATCAGTATACGACACAAGAACATTGAACAATAATATCATGTTTTCCATTAAAATGGCTTACATTAACTTATTTATATAACTTGAAACTAATTGAGATCAAATTATTTTCACTTCACAAAATTGTTCTTTGAACTTGTGTATGACAAGTTCTTATATAAATGCTCAACAAACATGTTCTAATAGCTCGTAACTCATGAAACCATGATGAATTCATAGCTTACCTTTTTTTAAAAACTATCTCTAAATATATGTTCTACTTAAATAATATATATCTACCCCATTATTTTAAACATGTATCTTTGATTCTTCCCTTATATTGTTTTTCTCCCCTTTTGTAAGTGCATTAAGGGGTAAACATAAAGGGTTATATGTTGTCTTTCACCCCCTTAGATAATAAATATCTAAAGAAAAAGTGAGAGAGGGGATGGTACATCATACCTTATAATTTGATGAGTGAAGTATGAGATTTATTCTTCAACACACATGGATTGATATTCAACTACTAGTCCTATTTATGACCACTTTTATCAGCTAAACACCTCTTCAACAACTATTTTAGATTAGGATAACTAATCTTTTTCTTTATTTTATCTTGATGTGGAACTTCATCCTTTGAGTATTCCAATACTTTCACGTAATCACTATAAAAAATATTCCCTATAACTTGGAACATATTTTTCACATTATTTTAAATAATGTGAAAAGTATTTAATTCCATAATTTATTTTCTTCTTTCATGCACAAGTAACATGAATTTCCAACTTCACCATCCTGAAACAAGTTACCCTTTATTTGTTGTCCTTTTATAAAAAAACGTCCATATTTAAAATAATTCAAAAAAATATTTATTTAAAAATAAAACATCATTATATTCATTATAGGGTTAATACATTCTTAGTAAATTGTGTTTTATCCCATCAATAAACAATGTTCTCTTAAGTTTTATCTTGTCTTCTCCAATGACTATTGAACCAACTCCTCTAATTTTGAGTGACCCTCTATTTAAAAAGGTCATCAATCCTTTCTTGAAATTATCAACACCCTTTAAGAGATTTAAATTTCTTGTCACATGATAGTAGATTCCACTATCCAATGTATATGGATGTTCCTTTTGTGATGATTTGTGCACCACTTCAACAATCAATGCTTTACCATTTTCATTCTCTTTATTATTCTGATACTTTTGAGAATTATAATTCATATTTAGTTATGAAGATATTATGGTGATACAATTATTAAAAAAGTGACCCAACCAATCAAATCTTCTACAAACCTCATCCAATGGTTGTAACTTGTTCTCAACCATCTGTTCAAATTTTTTAGATTACTTCTAAACTTTTCCTCCTTAAGTGGGTTTAATCCACCTAAATATTTTTCTTCCAAATCCTATAATCTCATATAAATATTTTTAATTAAACAAATATATTCTTTACAATTTTTTAAAGTCTCCACAACACCAACAGTTTCTATAAAGTGCATACTTGCCTCTGGAAATATCTTCTTGTCCAAATATTGACATCTATTTTTCTTCCATTTTTTTACTATCAATTTTGGATCCTTTTTATAAAAAAAAATATAATCTATAAATAGTTTATTATTCACTATATAATTATTATTTAAATTCTTAAATTCTCCATTTATAATAGTTATCACTTTCAAATCCATGTTCCTTGAATTTATAAATTTCTAAGAATCATCTTATTTTACCATAATTTTAACTTTATTTACTTGTGAAATTGTATCATCATTTTCACAAAAATTTCCAAGACCATTTTAAATATTTTAATGTGATATTTTTTAGACTACTTTAATTTAATCATCCTTTGAAACTTTAAATCTTTCCATAATATTCTCCTTTGATATTTCTCCAACTTCCTGCATAAAATTTTTGAACTTGAATTTGGATTTGTTCAATTCCTTTTCAAAATATATAAATTTTTGTTGAAAAAGTTAAGTATCCTTATTCTTGTCTATAAACTTATATTATATTTCAAATTTCAAAGTCTTCTTTTTTTCATAAAAAAACTTCTTCAATTTTTTTGATCTCATTTGTTAACTTTAACTCTTTTTCAACATGTTATCTAACATTATTGACATATAATTGTAAATCCTTATTCAAACCTTTTTTCTCATTTTCCAATTGATAAATCATTAAGATATACTCTTTGAGTTCCTACTTTATAATGAACTCCATTTTTTTCTTCATCTTTGATACTCTCATCACTTGTGATTTCTTTGTTATTCACCTTTGTGATTAGTAGACTTTCAATAACTTCACTAGACATATCTACTTATTCACCATATTAACCACTATTATAGTCCTCATTATTGGATAAGAAATTTATTTTTTAAATTTATAATAATTATTACCTTTCCCATTTAAATAATATTTTGTTGCTTAATTCATTAAGGAACTTCTTGTTATATCATCCCCATCTTCACACCCATAATTTTATTTAAACCTTGGATAGTTTATTGAAAAATATACAATAACCCCAACACTAAAAATATTTATGTGAATTATTTCCTAAAAACTTTCCTCAACCTATTTTTATACTTTTAGAAATTAATTACATTAGTTTGTAAAATTTCATTTCAACATCTTCTTCATCAATATATTATTTTTCATTTTCACCAATATATTTTTTACTCTTCACTTTCTTCAAATACATTGATGAAATATATCTATTATCCCTTATATTACAATTGAAATTACTTTACTTCTATATTTCATAAGAAATTAGAATATTATGTAGATCATCCAATGTAAGTGTATTTGGATCATGTTCTTAGAGTGTTGAAACCTTTATATAAAATTTATTCAAAAATATACATAGTATATTCTCAATAACTATATAATCTTCCAACTTATCAACAAAATAAGTAATGGTTCTCAACACTTCATTAACTCTAGTAAAGAATTAATCCACTTTTCATCATCATTAATATGTATATCTTCATATCTCAATCTCCAAAATTTTATCTTATCTTGCTTCACTTTTGCATTACCTTTAGTATAAGGAACAAATCCATCAGTAGAATCCTCCAATACATTATGACTGATTGATAAAATATATGAAATAATTATATCTTTCTAAATAGAATATTTTTTCTGATTAAAAGTGGAAACACACTATTGTTGTCTAAATTAATGTTTTCCATGTTCACAAAAGAAATCTAGGTACCAAATTTTTAAACATAGAGGAACATTTTCTCAATTCTTAAAATAGAGTAAAACTCAAAAACCAATTGAGTTCAACATACTTTTTGGTAGTAAACCTAAAACTTTTAGATCTTTATAGGAAACCTAGAATAATCTGATATCACTTGTAATATCCTCAGGTATATTATTGGTTCCTTAATAAGGGGTGAACCGGTGAACAATACTTCATTTTTTATTTTATGATTTCTTGAAAAATTAACCTATCACTTGTTATAGTGAGTGATCTCACTACTGAACTCACACACACTAAGAAAATAAAATGAAAAATGAAACATGATGTAAAATATTCACAACTAAAAATGATAAACTACTCCTTTTCATGATCTAAAATCACCTGAGACTATAAAATCCACTAGAATGGCCATTATTAATACAACAAGTAGGTTTTACCCATTAAATTTTGTTACAAGAATACAATAATGTTTTCTCTTTAAACGTTTAATTATATTATTGTACTTTGATAAGGTAGGTATTATATTTATTCCTCTAAATAATCATATATTTGTAATTTTATAGTTTCCCATTGCTTCTTCATGTTATATAACGGGTGTGAACTTCCTTCTACTTTAATTCACAACATAGGTGTGATGATCACACACAAACCAAGTGTGTAACCTTTTCCTTCATCTTATCTTTTTATGTATGATTTTATACACACACTCCTCTTTATCTTATCTTCCTCTCTCTCTATATCTATTTTCCTTTTGATCATATAAATAAAACCCTCACTCACAGTCTTACATAACAGCAACACTTTTTCCCATTTTGTATTTGAATTTCAAGTTTGAAATTCAAACAAGTAACTATATTCAACAACTTCTCAACTTATACCTTTAATTCATCAGTATTTTGATCTTTACAAGTTATCACTATGTGAATAAAAACTTTATAGCATGACAAACTAATTCCTATAAATTCTTATAAAACTTCTTATCTCTTTACAAAATGATATTATTCTTCATAGTGCAATTATTATATCCTTTTATCCAAGTATACATGGTCGTGGCATGATATCATATTCACAGTGTGACCCTTATTATTCAAATACTTGTATCATAATTTCTCTTTATGAAATTTAATCCAAAAAATAATAGCTTTAGTATCATCATTTTCATTTTTTATAATGTTTATAATCCTTACGTATTCACAGATAAAAATATTGTGTATGTAAAATCTCACATAGGAAAAATATTATGTATAAAATCTTGTGTTTAAAGACTTTTCAAAATTTCCAACCAGAGAGAAAAACATCACATATAAAAATCATTATGTATTAACCCTTTTGAATGAGTACTTTTTAAAATTTATAAACATAGTGAAAAAACCTCATGTATAATAAATCCTTATGTGTAAACCCATGTGGTTGGGGACTTAACTAAATTTTTTAAAAGAGATAAAAACCTCACATATTAGAAATAATTATATATTAAACATGAAAATATTACATATTGTCTAATTTACCAAATTTCCAAACCGTCTTCTCAGAGTTACTATTATGTATGATCAAAGTTACTCATACATATTAGAAAATTAACTTTTACATATTGAGTAATTAACCAATTTTCCAATCATATATTGTTTAGTATATAGTGACCTTTATGAATTGAGAAAGGTATCCTTTAAATATTGGGGACTTTGTAAATTTTCAACTCTTCTGATCAATCTTCATCTTTCAGATACTTAACTTATGGACTTCTGAACATCCTCAAATTCTTATCATCTCAATATTTGATCTTATATAATTTTTAAATTTATCATCTTTAAACACCTTCCAATATTAACTTATGTAACTTAAACTTCCATATTCACAACAATTTGCATCTCAAAATTATTCTAAATATCAATTTACAGTAACAGAACATCAGTAACTTTCATATTCCTAAAGGAATATCATCTATATGAAGACATCTAGAATTAAAAACTCTATAATTCTTTCAAACACCTCCAAAATTAAAAACATCCTTATCCTCATATAAAAAACTTTATTTTATGTGATTTTGAATATGATTTATATATTGAAAAAAAAATCCAACACAATAATCATATCAACTTATTTTCTTATCTAATTTTTCTTCTTCAACTTCTCAATATAAAAAACTCCTCTTTGGTTTCAATAATCCCCCAAAGGTCACAACCACTTCAAATCTCAACATCTTCTTTATCCATGGGCGCAACCAAAGAAATGGTGTCACTCATTTATTATTATATCATTTATTAGAACTAGTCATATAGGGTGATGCAATCATTTTAATATGTCCAGTGCATTCTCACTACACCTAAGAAATTAGTGGGTCTCTATTTGGTTAATATTACTGGGTGGAAAGATGTTGATTGAGTGTGTTATTGTGAATATTACCTAAAATATTAGGACAATTATGTTGAGTTTATTATATTCTTACAGATGGACCTCATGACACAATTTTAAATATCTGATTAAGGTGATTACATGTGTTCTTAAAAAATAAATTTTATTATATACTCATTGTGTCATGGGAGAGGCCACCATTACCTAGTAATTCAATTATATTTCATTAAATATTTTATTTTTTTATTTGGTATTAAATTTTTTTTATTCTATTTATTGTTATATATCTTATTATACACATATCTAGTCCTCATGATGATTGATTTTTAGTATAAAGGTGTTTCAAAGAGATGTGTTGGCCCTTATAAATCTTATTCACACCATATATGACTATTTGATAATCAACAAGAATATCACAATATAAATAATCATGCATCTCTCGCTAGATATGATGAACCACAACAACCAACAAGATAGGTACATCGATATCATCAAGATGTCAATGTGCCATAAACTATTATAGAGTCAATACATATAACTTCATATATTCATAAGCTCGTATTATTCTTGATGTGGTTAGGTTTCAGATGGATATAAATCCTTATTGTATGATGTTATATCCTCAGTACTTGATTTATTTGTCAATGGATAACACTAACAATTTTTATATTCTATTTATGTCATTATCTAATTGATATCCTATATGGAACTCTTTCTATAAGGACCCGGACTTAAACATTAAATAATCTTGAGTTACGTTAAGAATTGGTATTGAGGATCTTTACAGGTTTAGAGCTTTAGAGAATTAGGTCATAACTTATACATAAAAACTTGAATATTACATGTAGAAACATCTACTCAATATTCATTTTTTCATAAAATAAAAATTCTTAAAAAAAGAAACATGTCTAGTTCCATGTTTTAGATAGCATGACTTTTCATTGATCTCATTATTGACCCTATTCATCTTTAATTCCTGTGGAAAACATTTCAAAAACTTGGGATGAGTATAAAAATCTTGGTAAGGGATATAAAATAAGGAAAGAAAACATTAGTCCATGAATACATACAAACCAAAAAATCATACTTTTCAATCTTAAAACATAATATATTTAACATACCTCAAAAAATCATAAGATTTATGAATAACACATAGAAATCATAAATCATAAAGGTAACTTGTGGCATCCATATCATAATTAAATTGTAGTTATCACAACTATATAGGGAGTTATGTTTGGAATATCCATCACATTATATTCCCTAAATCTCTTAGGAGAAACATTAATGTTTACCTTCGTTACGTTACCCAATACATTGGAGAGCTATCTCAGGCTCACCCTCCCTAGTTTTATCACGGAACCACCTATATACTTAAACAATGCCCAATAACCATAACATATTCATAACACATAAAACAAGCATAAATTAAAGATAACATTTCCACATTGCAATCAAAATATATCATTTCAAGATATTGACATAATCAATGCTTTATCAAACCATTTTCAAAACCATTTAAAACATTTAATAAAGAGATTTTTAAATCAAAGTTTCCCATACCACTTTGAATATTTTAAAAGAAATTTTAATTTCAAAACATTGATGTACGTATAAATAAATACTTAAAACTATTTTTAAAACATGGAAATTAATGATAAATATTTATAAGAATAAATCTTTAAAACATTTAAAATGATATTTTAGTTAAAGAGTTACTAACCAAATCAGTGGTCATTCACACATATTCATATCATGACATAATCAATAAGTATAAGTTTAACCCAAATAATTGAAATTGGGTTATGAAGTTCTCTTACAGAAATTCAACAGCCTAACGGCGTTGCTTTAAAATTCGAAAATTGAGTTGATGAGTGAGAAAATGGTATCTAATCACATGGACATAAAATGTACAGAAATAAGGATATATAAGAACATATCCCAATATAATAAAATGAAAATTTAAAATACATAACATAAAATAAGTATTTGATTAGAAGAGGAGAGTGAAAGGTTCCCTTACCGATTTGGTAACTTACGAAACATACACCACATGAAAGAAGGATCATACAATTAAGATGTAAATACCCATAAATTAAAGTATATTACAAAATTAATATAGTCATGGGAAGTACATACATCACACAAAAGGAAATAATTTCAAATATATCATGAATCTCATGGGAATAAAAAGTGAGATGAAAACCCCTTACCTTGTGTACGACTTGTCTTGTTTGTTCTTTATCTCCATGAATAATAAATTTAAGTTAATTATACTTAATTAAGAACCTTTTTAAATTTTATTATTCTTTTTATATCACTTATTACCTTGATTTAATAATTATATAATTATTCAAGTTCATATCGGTCTTTTGGTTGATGTTCGGTACTTTAGTCAAAAATGATTTTGTTATAATTACAAATTGTCCATGTGGTCAAAATTCCATTATCTCCAGAATGATATTAATGATTTAAATATCATATATATCATAGATATATATAGTATATATGTATTCATAATATTTCATATAATTTTGATATAAGAAATGAAATGCACTGTTCATGGAGACGGTAAGTCGTACGTACGCAAGAACGCTACTTTCATTTCATTTTTTTCATTTTTAATGGAATGAAAACCAAATGATACATAGGTATATTATTATTCTAGTATAATATAATATTTTATATATGTTACATAAGTTAATTATCACCATCCTTTATACATCCCATTTATGGTATTAGCGAGTCATATCACTTTTAGGGGGCGGTAGTCCGCACTTCCTCAAATAAAATTATCATATTTACCCATTATGAAAACCACAAAGATATTATATAAATGAAAAATACAGAAGCATAGAAACAATATAAATAATATATATATATATATATATCACATATAAATATATTTCCATCATAATGGTCTTCATGAGAGGTGGTAGGAGAAGATTGAACAATCATCGCTTCGTGAGGCAGTACTTCGTCGTCCACAGAAATAGTATGTTCTAAATCCATTATATGGAGGTGTGTGTAAGTGTAGTTAGAATACTTTTAATAAAAAAACTAGTATATTGAGGATAATAGTTTTTTATGTAAACAAATAATAAAAATAGAATAGATAATAAAAGAAAATAACTTGAGAGGAGACGTTACCTTTAAATCGGGTAACTCCCTTTGGTTTGAACCAAAAGGTTTTCTTGAATTGCCTTCTGCATAGAGGAATGCTTCTATAAAGAATATAGGGATTATGGGAGATTATTTGGGAATAGTTTGGATGATCTAATGGGCTTTAGAGGTGTGATTAATGGGTTAGAGGTGGTATCCTTTTATAAGATGGAGGAGGGGCTCTTTAGGAAAGTTTGAAAGTATTATTTTATTATAAAAGCATTTTTGGTTTCAAAAGGTCCATAATTCATTAAATTCGAAGATAAGATGACTATTATTAGAAATCCTCTCAACCAATAGGTTTTATAAAAGTTTTTTTTCATTTTTAACCTTATAATTTAGCTTTAACCCTTAGTTAACTAATTTAACTCTTACCATGTCTTCTTATATATTCATACTATATGGTTAATATAGTTACCATAAAATGCCAATCTAACCACAAGTGGTTCATTAATGAAATTATCGATTTTATCTAAGTCATTTTTCTGAATCTTATATTCTTAGGATTATTATATCATTTAATAAAATAATAATTGTTTTAAAAATTCATTTATATCAATTTATATACTATTCATATCATGACTTTTTAAAAATCCATAACAACTTTATTAATTCAAAAAAAATTAATTAATTAAAAGATAACAAGTCATAATCATCCATAAAATTCTTGGATGGCATAAAAAGTTACAAAATAAATTTATTTTAACATTTATAATATTATTTATTTAAAATATTCATTAATGAGGTAATCATTGAATCATCATTTTGTCATAAATAAATTTATTTATTTGATGTCTAAAAATTATAAATAAAATACCATGATGTTGGAAATATTTTTATATTTCTAATGACTATTTATATTCAAAGATATCAATTATATAACCCCACATTAAAAAAAATTTAGCAAAACCATACTTGTTTATGATATTTTTATTTTTACTTCAAATAAAAATTTATTAATGTAATTATCTTACCTAAGTGGCTTCCAAAGGCCAAACGTTCTACCCAAGGATTTTATTGGTTGTTCATGACTCATCCAATAAGTTTAGTACAAGTTTTAAGATAATTTTATATTATTATAATATTATTTTTACCTTGAATTACCTATTTACCTTTAACTGCGGTAAATAAAAATAAAAAGATATTATTCACCAAAAATAATTTCTATCCTATTGAACCACATTTGACTTACTGAAGAAAACCATGTATTTCATATTTTTTAAATTCAATTCACAGAAGACGTAAAATTTCATTTAAATGAAAAGGTCGGTTTTTTAACTACTATGTAGTGTTTTTTATTATTCATAAAAAATTAAACGTTTTCTAGAAAAATACCAAAAATTCACCCGAAAAAAATTTTGATATTCCAAATTCAAAAATTGGGTCTATTTTAGAAAATTAAAAACATATATGTTGCATTAATTAATTTAAAATTAATTTATGTTGTCAAAACTAGAAAGTGTGTTTTTATGAAGTAAAAACTACAAAAAGATTGACATGTGTTTATGTCAAATTTCAAAATGAAATTACTTAAAATGAAAAAAATTGGATTAAATGGTAAAAATATAATCTAATTACACTTTAAAAAAATTTAAAAAGACAATATAGCCATATAAATAAATCAGATGAAAAGACAATTTTGACTTAAAATGCGGTTTTTTTCACTATTCATTAAAAAATGAACTTTATCAGACTAATACCAAAACATTACCCAAAGTAAATTTTGATGTACCGCCTCTAAAAAAGAAGTTTATTTTGTTAAATGGAACATATAAATGTGACAAAAACTAGATTTAAAATGGGTTCTCTATCAAAAGGCGGTAAATCAACCTTTTAAAGAATATTAGAGTATTTCATGCTTAAAATCGGATTCATTCTTATTTTAAGCCTCTAAGACTTATTGGATAAAAGTAAAAACTTTTAACAAAAATTTGTAATAATATTTTAGTTAGTTCTATTCATTTCTTCCAATACAATCTCTAGAAGTTTACTACCATTTAAAATAATAATATTATTATATTATTTTTCAGTATAACTCAAAGTTGTGTAAAACGTAAGATTTCAAAGAAACCCATTGTTGCATGTTGAGTATGTTATCGAACATAGAATCCCCTTTAAAGTAAAATTAATATTCAATTCACAAATATTAATAAATATAAAAATATCACATTCTTTATTTACCTAGGATGTTACATCATTTCCCCCTTTTGGGAATTACGTCCTCACAATTTTAAATTTGGGCTCAGAAACTTCATTGAAATTCCCACATCAGAAAAAAAAGTCAATAAAACTATCACTTTAAAAGAAATAAAGATAAGTAAAAAGGTCACCCGAGATAACTCATACTAGGATTCCATGTAGGAAAACATGGATATGGAAGAAAAAATAACTTTCATAGACTAAAAGAGAGTGATAAAGAACTTGATCATAGAAAGTTAACCACCACAATACCATAAATTTGTGGTTGGGTAAAAGTATGTTGACAAAAGAAAGAATATAACATTTTTTCTTAAAGATTCTTTTTATAGAGTTGAAAATTTTTATTACTACCTAGACTAAGATCCTAAGGAAACATACTTACTTGTCATGTACAGTGTCGTCCTTTAAAATTATACCACAAACTCATCTTTTCTCCGAACAATGAGTATTCAGGATGACTTGGTCACACCTGAAGTGCTATAATCAAATTCTAGAGAATCACATAATCCAAAAAAGATGAACTATATATTTTCCCTGTATTTAGACAATAACCAAAACCAAAATGGTTAGTACAAGATCAAATAATCCCCAAAAAGAACAATCCTTTATAAAAAATAAATACTACTCTTAATCTCCAAAATTAAACAAACAGTACCCAAAGTTCAACAAAGACCATTCAATACACAATTTTCCTTAAAATCCTTCAATATAATCCAAACTGAGATTGAAACTGAAAACTCAGAAGAATTTAATCACATAGTTTTCCACTGTAAATCTTAACAATTATCTCCAAATAACATTGACTACTATTAAAGTCTCATACTGAAGTGTAATTAACCTAATCACATATTCTCTATGATATGCTAATAATTTCCATAAATAACCCAAATCACCATATGTCCACAATAAAAACATATATTCTTCCAAAATAAAATTTCAACCATTACTCTGCAAATGAGATCCCATAGTATTTTATTTTCCTTAAACATATAGTGTTCCCAAAAGAGAGAATGTATTCCAAACTAACCTTTATCAATTAATCACCAGATCATTTTCCTATACTAAGGATATCCATTTTATAAAACATAAATTCCCAAAATCAACTTATTCTTGATCCATAAAATTATTTAACTAAAAATAATAATCCATACTAACCAGGGACTTCATGTAGGTCAGTGGTAGGCGATGTGCCCTTCTCTCCCTTCAGGTGTGGGTTCGATTCCTGCAGCCTTACCGGACGTGACGGGTTGTCACCCTTCCTACAGGTTATCCTTCTTCTAAAAACATATAATTTTATAACATTCCCAAAATGAGATAAATTCCTCAAAAATGACCATAACATATTTTAAACACAAGAGTTCTCATTGCATCTCTCATTTCATTCGGTTGCTCATTAAGAAAACCACCACAGTTTCCTTTATATATATTGTTATGTTGGTTCCTCTTAGATCCAGGTATTTACTAAAACCAAAAAGGTTAATGTGAGTATATCTATAAAATAAAAATATAATATCTTATGAGGAGGGTAAACACTAAGATATACTTATTCATGTTATCTTAAACCCATTCAATTTATCTAAAATAACTATGACTCTTTCTAATATGTTAACCATTATGGTTATGTCACTTACGCTTAAATAACACCCTAACGTCTAAAGTTATCTAAACTGACCTCTGATACCAACTATAAGGACCCGACTTTAAACATTACATAATCTTGAGTTAATTCAACAATTGAAATTGAGGATCTTTTCTGGTTTAGATATTTAGAGAATTAGGTCATAAATTATACATAAAAACTTGAATATTACGTGTAGATACTTCTACTCAGTGTCCATTTTTTCATAAAATAAAAATTCTTAAAAAAAAGAAACATGTTTAGTTCTATGTTTTAGACAGCATGAATTTTCCTTGATCCCATCCTTGACCCTATTCATCTTTAACTCATGTGGAAAATATTTCAAAAAATTGGGATGAGCATAAAAACCTCAGTAAGGAATATAAAATGAGGAAAGAAAACATTATTCCATGAATACATAAAAATCAAATAAATCATACTTTTCAATCTTAAAACATAATATCTTTAAAATACCTCACAAAATCATAAAATTTATGAATAACACATAGAAATAATAAATCATAAAGGTAACTTGTGGCATACATATCATACTTACATTGTAGTTATCACAGCTACATAGGGAGTTACATTTGGAGTACCCATTATAGTATATTCCTTAAATATATTAGGAGAAACATTAACATTTACCTCCATCACATTACTCAATACATTAGAGAGCTATCTCGGGCTCACCTGCCCAAGGTTTATCACGGAACCACCCGTATACGTAAACAATGCCCAATAACCATAACATATTAATAACACATAAAACAATCATAAAGGAAAGATAACATTTCCACATTGCAATCACAATATATCATTTCAATATATTGACATAATAAATTCTTTATCAAACCATTTAAAACATTTAATAAATAGATTTTTGAATCAAAGTGTCCCATACCACTTTGAAGCTTTTGAAAGAAATTTTAATTTAAAAACATTCATTTCCAAATAAATAAATCCTCAAACCCATTTTTAAAACATGGAAATTAATGAGAAATATTTAGAAGAATAAATCTTTAAAACATTTAAAATGATATTTTAGTTAAAGAGTTACTAACCAAATGAGAGATGCTTGAATACAAATAATTGAGGAATAAAATTAATCAAATATTATAATATCATGAGAATAAGGAGATTCGTGATATAATATTTCAAAGGGAATTATATACACCATATAAAATTGAATTGTTGTATAACAACAAATAAGTCTCAATGGAATGTAAATTGGGAAAAAGTCCCTTGCAAAGATCATATCCTTAGATTAAGGACAAATCAATGAAATAATTATGTGTGACAAATAAGAATACACCCAATATAAGTGGATATTAAGTTTAAAATATTCAGAGATAATTCACACTTATTCATATCACAACATAATCAAGAAGTAGAATTTTAACCCAAAGAATTTAAATTGGGTTAAGAAGTTCTCTTACAGAAATTCGACAGCCTAACGGTGTCGCATTAAAATTCAGAAAATGAGTTGATGAGAGAGAAAAGGGTCTCTCATCACATGGACATAAAATGTACAGAAATAAGGATATAGAAGAACATTTCCCAACATAAGAAAATGAAAATTTAAAAGACATAACATAAAAGAAGTCTTTGATTAGAAGAGGAGAGTGAAAGGTTCCCTTACCGATTTAGTAACTTACAAAACATACACCACATGAAAGAAAGATCATAAAATGAAGATGTAAACACCCAGAAATTAAAGTATATTACATAATGAATATAATAATGTGCAGTACATACACCACACAAAATGAAATAGTGGCAAATATAACATGAATCTCATAGGAATAAAAAGTGAGATGAAAACCCCTTACCTTGTGTCCAAATTGTCTTATTTGTTCTTTATCTCCCTGAATAATAAAATTAAGTTTATTATACTTAATTCAGAACCTTTTTCAAGTTTATTATTCCTTTTATATCACTTATTACATTGCTTTAATATTCATATAATTATTCAAGTTCATATCGGTCTTTTTGTCAATGTTCAGTACTTGAGTCAAAAATGCACTTGTTATAATTATAAATTGTCCATGTAGTCAAAATTCCATTATCTCAAAAATGATATTCATGATTTAGATATCATATATATCATATATATCTAGTATATATGCATTTATAATATTCCATATCATTTGGATATAAGAAATGAAATGCACCGTTCGTGGAGACGGTAAGTCGTACGTACGCATGAACGCTACTTTCATTTCATTTTTCTCATTTTTAATGGAATGAAAACCAAATGATACATAGGTATATTATTATTCCAGTATAATATAATATTTTATATACGTTACATAATTTTATTAACACCATACTATATATATTCCATGTATGGTATTAACGAGTCATATCACTTTGAGGGGAGGTAGTATAACACCCCCAAGAATTTACAAATAGATTTATTATAAAATGCATGAAACACTGAGTCTCTAAAAAATACCACTTTGTTATAACCTAGTCAAGTAAACATAATTTTTCCACCTCTGTTTTTTTTTTTGAATTTTGAAAAACTGACATACACGGTTATGATCAGTAAGATATTTAGAGTCTGATAAGACAAACTTAATTTTTGTGAATAGTAACATACCCTTATGAATAGTGACATACCCTTATGAATAGTAATGAATAGTAAATCGTATAAAAATAGAAACTTCACCCATGAATGTATAAATACAATTTAGACATCTTAGAAGTGAAAAACGATCATAGTATAAGTATCGGTTTTTTGTATGCTATAAATATTTAAATTACAATTTTCTGATTAATTTAATAATTTAAAACGAAAATGTATTTTCAAAAAATATAATCACAAATTGTTACTTTATTGTCTTATGATTATAAGATAATTTTATAGGACCTTAATTAATTTTTCATGGTCTTATAAAATGAGTTATAGTTTAAAGTGGTTTTTTGGGAATAAATTCTGATTTTATTTAAAAATTAAATTAAAATTATTTAGAAAATTATTTTCAAAAAATGGAATTCATTTTTGGATTCTAAACATCAAAAAATGGTTAGGGTGATTTTTTGAAATTTTTCTAAAATACTTGAATTTCTGTGAATAGTAAAAAACGGTTTTGAGTTTTCGGTAGTTTAATGACATCATAATGACATAATAATTAAAATAAAAGTCTGGTCAACTTTTTTACTATAAAATAGGATATTATTTGTCCCAAGTGAATAAAACCATGGGCAAATACCATGGGAAAACCCATGTTTTTTTAAAAACCACTAATGAGGTGTCCCTTTGAAATTATTAAAAAACTCCCTCTCTTTTCTATAAATACCCACTCATCCATTCATTTTCTTTAATTCCAAATCCCTAATACTAGAATCTGTAGTGTTTTTACCTCCCTATGAGTCCTCCCAAGTGTTGAGTCAATAAGGTTTTCCTTATGACTTTTTCATCCCTTCATACTTGGGGAGATAGATTGAGTCATTAAGGTTTCCTTATGACTTACCATTCCTCTTGTTTTGAAAATCACAAACACCTTGGAAAATCTATTTTTACCCTGTTTTTTACTTCTATAAGGGAAAATATCTTTCCCCAAGGAAATTTATCCTTACCATGTTCATTATTCATATCATAATTTTTCTAAGTATAAAATTCTTTTTGAAACCAAAACCTCAGAATCCTATAAATACCTAGATATGAAGAATTCTGTTTTAGGATCCAAATTCTCAGAATTCTGGTTATGAACTCTTCTGATTTTTGACTCCGTATTCTGAATCTGAATTCTGATTACGAATTCTAATTATGAATTCTGATTACGAATTCTAATTACAAATTCTGATTACGAACTCCGATTACGAATTCTGATTACGAATTCTGATTACGAATTTCGATTACGAATTATGAATATGAATTTTGGTTACGATCTTTTGCAAGTTCTGACTCTGAATTCTGAATACTAATTCTAGTTACGAACTTTCTAAGTTCTGACTCTGAATTCTAATTATGAATTCTGGTTATGAACTTTCAGAGTTCTGACTCCGAGTTCTCTGAATACAGACTTCGAACTCTTATGAGTTATGACTGTGAATTATCATGAACACTGACCCTGAACTTTGTAAGTTCAGGTTCCAAATTCCTAGAAAACAGAATCTGAATATCCTTGTATTATAGATTCTAAATTCAATTTTGGTTATACTCTGAACTTTCATATTTCCTTACATTCCGAATATCAGTTTTTAGTTATGCTTACACTTGTTTTGTTATAAAAATATTTTGTGCTTTCAGTTACTCACTAACCATTTTTTGAGTGACACATGTACAGGTCCCTCTAAAATTAAAGGAAAAATATGAACGTTGGAGGAGGGAGTCGACCATTGAAGCCATGCCTATAAATAGGATCTCATTTGAAAGAGTTCACAATAGTTTTATAACTCTAGAGATTACATGTTGTTGAAGTGATTTCTAGAGAGATACTTTCATTGCTTTGTGTATACTAAACTACTTGTTCAGTTTGGATTTGTGGGATTATGGGGATAGGAAGACAGAGGTGCCAACTACCTTGAAGTTGAGGGCTTCCTTGCTGAGGAAGACAGAGGTGCCAACAACCTTGAAGTTGAGGGCTTGCGGGAATAGCAAGACAGACTCTGATCTTCGTATCGAGGGTTTACCCTGGTGTGGGTAAGACAGAATTTCTTGAAAGTATAAATCAAGGGACCTTTATCCAAGGTTGTCGGATACCCTTATCTTTGGGTTAAAATACTCACTACTGTTACTTTTTTTGTTACAAGTTTTACGCTGCATTTTTATTGTTGAGGAAAGTATAACTATCTTATACTTCCTTATACTTATACTCTGATTTAGTTAGATTCTATACGCTTTAAGGTAGAATCATTATCTTTGTAAACTTTCATTAAGTTTTACTTTCCGGAACCATCATTCTAGATTCACTTTCTCAGAATCATATTTCCATATTCAATCAAGTGTGTAGAATTAGACATTTTGTGAATTATCTTATTTAACCGTGTTAAACATAATCATCTTTAAAAGTTAAAAAGGAATTTTTAAAAGTATACAATTCACCCCCCTCCCCCTCTTATATTTGAGCATCTCATATTTACATATTCAATCCTACAATTGGTATTAGAGCATTGGTTCAGTCTGAATTAATCTCACAATTAGATTCAGAAGAGAATTATTCTTCTTATTCTCAGAATCAGTTTTTCAGACTTGTATAGTTCAGATTCATTTTTGCTTAAATATTCTCTTGTTCTATATTTTCCTTGCTTAGGAATACTTTCCTTGTTTACAAACTTTTTCTATTGACAAGTTTTTGTGGAAAGAATTTTCTTTAAGATGGCAGGAATCAATGTTAGTTCCATAGACAATCTCAATCCAACTAGACCACCTATCTTTGATGGAAATGATTATGAATATTGGAGAGGTCGTATGAAGACTTTTATTATCAATACTGGAGTTGATAATTTTGTTATGCTTACTAGAGGATATAAAATCCCTGATAAGAAAGTTAGTACCTTCACCAAACAAGAAAAGCATGAATATCAATTGAATTATAAGGTACGCAATACCTTGCTTTGCTCAATGACTGGAAATATATATAGCCAAATTTCATCTTGTGAAGTAGCAAACAGTATTTGGAAGAAACTTGAAGTTACACATTTTGGTACTTCTAAAGTTATAGAGACAAGAAGAGCTATGTTGAGAGTTGAATACCATGGCTTTAACTTTCCTTATAGAGAACCCATATGTAAGTTGCAACAAAGATTCATGAATATTGTGAATAGTTTACAATCAATGGGTGAGAAAGTATTAGATGATGAAGATCTTGTTGATAATATCATAGACATTATGCCCAATGAGTGGGAATCCAAGAGGAATGCTATTGATGAGAATAGAAAGGTTACTCAAATTACTCTTGATGAACTCTTTGGAACTCTTCTTCAGCATAAGACTAGAATGAAGAGAGATGCTGACAATGTTAAGAAGAATAACGGGAATGGAAGTGTTTCTTTTACTACTACTTCTAATCATATGAATTCTAAGACTCCTAAGAGGGTTACCATATCCAAATCTAAGAAGGTTATTATTTAATATGAATCTAGTGGAAGTGAATCCTCAAAGAATGAATTAGAAAATATTTCTCGAAGGATGAACAAGATAGCTGGACAAAGGAACTTTCAATCCAGATACAAGAAGAAAGAAATGAAAGACAAGAAAGATTCAGAAGTCACATGTTATGAATGAAATAGAACTGGACGTATAAGGCCTGATTGTCCTATGATTAAGATAAAAGAAAGAAAGGAAAAGCATTCTGAGAGAAACAGAAAGAATTATTACAAGGCTAAAGATAAGAAAGTCTTGAAATATAATGACACCTGGAGTGCCAGTGGTGGTTACTCTTTAGATGAATCTTCATATTATTAATCTTCTAGATAGAAGAATCTTGGTCTAATAGTCATACTACCTATTCAAAATTTTTGTTTAATGGATAAGGTACACAATGCTGAATCTATGACCAATATATCTTTGAATTATAATGATAGTAAATATTATGACTCTTCTGATGAAGAATCTTCTTCTAATAAAGATAATATGTTACCTTCCTATGAATAAGTTTCTAGGTTTTCCAAACTCCTTGAAATTGAGAAGTCAAAACTCATAAAAAACATGATAAGGAAAATTCTAGGAATACGATTCTTACTAAGGAAATATCAGATCTTTCTAAAGATCTTGATAAGAAAAATGTTTATTTTGAAATTATTTTAAAAAATATTGAGGAAGTAAATTTTGAGAAGAATAAACTTTATAAAGATCTAGAAAACGTAATTTCTAATAAAAATGTTTCGAGCCTAACTTTAGTTCAAAAACAAATGTTTTAGAAGACAAGAGCTTGGTTATCAAACTCAAATCCGAAATATTTTCCTTTAGGAAGTGTTTGTCAAAATTTACCTTAGGTAAGGAAAATTTTGATAAAATGCATTCTCCAATCCGACCTCTAAGGAATAGTTCTGGATTTGGTTACACTGGTTCTAAACCGATTTTTAGTAACAATTATTTTGTTCCTCAAAGTGATTAATTTTGCACTAAGTGTCAGTGTGGTGGAAACTGGGCAAAAAAAAATTCCTTAAACAAAACTCAATCTTTAGGATTCCATAAAGCTTATTTTTCTAAAAATATGTGGGTGCCTAAAATTTTTCTTTCTGAAATCTCTGGATCCAAGAAATCTTGAATTCTGAAAACCTAACTTTTTCTTATTTTCAGGAAAATAGAAAAGGTACCAACAGCAATACTTGGTACATAGGTAGTGGATGTTCCCGGCATATGACTGGTAACAAAAACTATTTTGAAAATATTATCAAGATGAAAGGAGGAAAAGTAACTTTTGGAGATAATGCTCAAAGAGAAATTATTGGTATAGGTAACATTTTTCTTCTTGGAAAAACTTTGATTTCAAATGTTTTATTTATTAAGGGTCTTAAGCACAACCTCATTAGCATAATTCAATTATGTGAGGAAGGTTACCTTGTGAATTTTAGGAATGACAAGTGCTTAGTACACAATTCCAAAAAAGAGTTTATTCTTACTGCCAATACGCAAGATAATGTTTATACACTAAACTTAAAAGACCTTAGGAGCCAAGATCTACCGTGCCTTAGTGCAATGGAAGATCACTCTTGGTTGTGGCATAGAAGGTTAGGACACTATAACCTTAGAAACTTATGCAAAATATCTAATAAAATATTAGTTAAGTATATACCGGATCTTAGATTTGATTCTTCAAAAGTTTTTTATCCTTGTCAATATGGAAAGCAACATAAATCAAGTTTAAAATCAGACGGTGAAGTCTCAAACACTGATGCATTATAGTTAGTGCATATGGATCTCTTTATTCCTAAACAAACTAGAAGTATTGGGGGAAAGTATTATGTATTTGTCTTGGTTTATGGTTACACTAGAATCACATGGGTCTATTTTCTAGTAAAGAAGTCTGAAGCTTTTTCTTATTTCAAAAGTTCTAGAGCCCAAGTTAAAAATTAGAAAACCCTTCCTTTGAAAACTATTCATAGTGATCATGGAGGATAATTTCAAAATTTTGATTTTGAAACTTTTTGTAGTAGAAAAGGCATTACTCATAACTTCTCAGCACCAATAACACCTCAACAGAATGGTGTTGTTGAAAGAAGAAATAGAATTATTCAAGATATAACAAGAACCATGTTGAGTGAGTATTCTGTAGCCAAACATTTTTAGGCTGAAGCTGTAAGTACTGCTTGTTATACTATAAATTGAGTTTTGATTAGACCTTTTCTTAATAAAACTTTTTATGAGTTATGGAATGGTAGAAAACCTAGACTTTCTTACTTCAAGGTTTTTGGTTTCAAGGTATTTATTCTGAATACTAAAGATAATCTACATAAATTTTCACCAAAATCTGATGAAGGAATTTTCTTAGGCTACTCCACAACTTCTAAGGCTTATAGAGTTTTCAATAAAAACACTTGTATTGTTGAAGAGACAGTACATGTTAAATTTGATAAAACTGATCCTTTTGTTTTTAAACAACCTCAACCTACATCTTCAAATGTGTTTTCAAAAACTGATTATCAACCTTTGTTAGAAGATCCTTCTGATAAGGAAAATTTCCAAGAAGATACTTCTGAAACATTTACCCCATAATATTTTCTACCCTATGTTGATGAACAGGTTTTACAAAACCTAAATCAGTTGTTTCTTAAGAATCATCCTAGTGATAGCATCATTTGTGATGTAAATCAACCTATAAGGACTAGAAGTTCCTTAAGAAATGAAGTAGAACATCTAGAATTCCTTTCCCAATTATAACCAAAAATCACTGATGAAGCTTTAGGTGATGATGATTATATTAAAGCTATGCAAGATGAGCTAAATGAATTTGAAAGGAATAAAGTCTGGACCTTGGTTGAAAGACCTAAGGAAACTTCTGTTATTGGAGTAAAATGGGTCTTCAAAAACAAGTGTTATGAAAATGGATTCATTGTAAGAAATAAAGATAGATTAGTTGTTAAAGGCTATAATCAACACGAGGGAATAGACTATGAAGAAACCTATACTCCAGTAGCTTGACTTGAATCTATTATTATTTTACTTGCCTTTGTAGCATTTTTAATTTTAAAATTTTCAAATGGATGTGAAATGTGTTTTTCTTAACGGTTATGTTCAAGAGGAAGTTTTTGTTGAACACCCTCTTGGTTTTGAAGATACAAAACATCCTGATCATGTTTTTAGACTTACCAAAGCTTTGTATGGACTTAAGCAAGCCCCTCGAGCCTAGTATGATAGACTTACATGATTTTTGCTTCAAAATAATTCTGTTAAGGGAAATGAAAATCCAACCCTTTTTATAAAGAAAGATAACAAAAAAAATATTGTTCAAATTTATGTTGATGACATTATATTTGGTTCAACTCAGTAATCTTTAACTGATTCCTTTGCAGATCTAATGAAATATGAGTTTGAAATGAGTATGATGGGTGAGTTAACATTTTTCCTTGGTTTTTAAATTTCTCAAAAACTGGAATGAATCTATATATCCCAACATGAGTATATTAAATATCTTCTTAAAAAGTTTGGATATGAAAACACTAAGAGTATAAGTACTTTTATTGGTACCTCAAACACTCTTGACCTTGATGAAGCTGGGAAACCAGTAGATCAAACAACTTTTAGAGGTATGATAGGAAGTTTACTTTACTTGACAGCTAGTCATCTAGAATTAATGTTTTCAGTATGCTTATGTGCAAGATATCAATCCAATCCTAAGGAATCTCATGTAAAGGTAGTGAAAAGAATTTTTCACTAATTAAAGGGAACCATGGATTTAGGAATTTTCTATACTTCTGGAAATGATTTTGTTTTGAAATTTTTTTCAGATGCTGACTTTGGTGGATGTAAAATGGATAGAAAGAGTACATCCAGAACCTGTCATTTCTTAGGAGATTCATTAGTTTCTTGGTCATGTAAGAAGCAACACTCAGTAGAACTTTCCACTGGTAAAGCTGAATATGTAGTAGCTGGAAGTTATTGTGCTCAAGTGTTGTAGATACAACACACACTCACAGACTATGGTATGAGTTTTACCAAAACACAAATTTTTTTGTGATAATACAAGTTCCATTGCCCTTAGTAAAAACTCTGTACATCACTCTCGTGCAAAACACATAGATATTAGACATCACTTTCTTAGGGATCACAAACAAAAAGGAGATATCATTCTTCAATTTATCAGAACGCAAGATCAACTTGCTGATATTTTTACAAAATATTTACCCTCTGATAGGTTTGAATACATTAAAAATAAGTTCAGAATGATAAATGTAAGGTAATCCTCCTTGTTAACTTTCTATTAAATAAATCTTCTTATAGTAATAAACTCATTTTTATAGGGGGAGGACATGTAATGAAGTTTTTCATATTTTTCGTAATGAAGTTTTTCATATTTTTCATAATGAAGTTTTTCATATTTTTCGTAATGAAGTTTTTCATATTTTTCATAATGAAGTTTTTCATATTTTTTTTAATGAATTTTTTCATATTTTTTCGAAATAAAGTTTTTCATATTTTTCATGATGAAGTTTTTCATATTTTTCGTAATGAAGTTTTTCATATTTTTCATAATAAAGTTTTTCATATTTTGCGTAATGAGATTTTTTTCATATTTTTTCGTAATGAAGTTTTTCATGTTTTTCGTAATGAAAATTTTCACACTTGAAATTTTTGTAATGAAAATTTGTGTACTTAACTTTTTCGTAATGAAGATTTTTGTACTGGAAATTTTTTTAATGAACATTTTAGTACTTGAAAAATTCATAATGAAAATTTTTCGTATTTGAATTTTTCGTAATAAATTTCTACGTGTTTTTTTTTTGTACTCAAGTTTTTCGGAATCTAAAGTTCTTCAAGAAGAATTTTTCTTAATATGAATAATCTTCCTAGCAATCTGAAAGGTATGATTCTTTCTTGAGTTTTTGTAATCATCTTTTATTTGTTTGAAGTTTCTTTTGTTTTCAAAATTTCTCGGATTCAAGTTTCCTTAAATCCAAATATTTTCCATTAAAAACCTCAAAATATCAGATCCTACCAAATTTTCCTTGTTGCTATCATTTTAACCATTAGATCTGATCAGGAGAATTCTCAGTCATTGGATCTAGATGGGAAGATGAACCATCGCTTAAACGCCTATATAAAGGGGACCCCCGATGGTTGTCCCACATAAGTTTCAAAGTTTTTGCGTGTTGAAGCTCTTCCCTACTACAAAATCCCATTCTGAACTTTTCAGAAGTGCTCAATTCTGAATGTCTGGTGAAGTTCCTTCTCAAGATATGTCTATTGTCAAGCTGATTGCGGAATGGAAGATATACAGGGAGAGGTTGGTACATCCGAACTTCTTCAACAAATATGACTCTATTATCTCCAAGAATATCAAGCTTAATGGAAGGGAGAGTGTATCCATTTCGAAGCCATGGGCTCAAGATCTTGTGTATCCAGATTTACTGATAGAGTTTTATGAGTCAGCTTGTTTCTTTAAGGAAGATGGTAGAGAAAAATTTTCCTTCAAGAGTTATGGAAAAACATATGCACTTTCTTACACCAAGGCTGATAGCTTGGTAGGGTTATCTTATTAAGGAGATGCATAATTTTGTTCCCACAAGATATCAGATGTTCAAGGTAGTTTTGTGAAAGTAAATGCTATGCAATGTATTGGACTTATAGATGTCAAGACCGCAAAGATTGATCACTTTTCTAGCAATAATCGGATTCTAGAGTTATGGGTTCAGGGTTTTATCATACCGAGAAAAGGTGACAAAGACACACTCAAGAAGAGTGATATGTATATCTTAGATTTTTTGGTAAATCTAAGGAAAATCAATCTGATGAAGCATATTCTCATTACGATAGAGAATATCAAGAATGGGAATCTGAGAGCACAGATAATCATGTATCATACCCTATTCTCCAAGTTGATTATTCGGTGTCTTGAGTCCTTCAAGATTCCTTGTAGTTCCAAGCTGAGGAATTGCAAAGTTATGTTAGTTAGTGATGACACCTTGAAAATAATGAATGTTGGTTATTCAAAGGAATCAGGAGAGTTTTATGATTTACCAGTGGAAGTGGAAAAATCCATTTCGAAGAATGCTAAAGAGGTTGAACCATCTAAGAAAGCTGGAAAGAAAATAAAATTGAAGGAAGTAGAAGCTAGAGGTGAAACCCCTAAAGCTAAGGAAGCTAAAACCATACCTCCAAAGCCCAAGAAGACAAAAGCTTATCTAGATGAAATTGTTTCCAAATAGAGGGAGGATAAGAAGAACCGGAAAGAAGGGGAGCCACAGTTTGTCCTAGACCCTGTAGAGGCCAAATCATTGAAAGAGAAAGTTGTTGAAGATATTGAGAAGCAAGCCAAAGAGAAGAAGCTTAAGAAGAAGATGTCGGAGGCAAATATTGTGAAATCTCTTTGGAAGGATACTGAAGTAGCATCCGAGAACATTCTGGTACCAAATTCTTTCTTACTTGAACCATTACCTGAGACACCGGGGGAAAAGTTTCTGACACCGGAAAAAGTTCAAGATAAGGTTTCTAAATAGATAGAAGTTGTGGAAAAAGTAAAAGAAAAGGAATAAATTATTATTCGCATTGATGATCTAATTAATCAAGTTGAAGATTATCATGAGAAGGAAAGTGCTTCCGAAAAATTGTCAATCCGGACTTATCAAGTCGGATCTTTGAAACTTGCTACTCCTGAAGTTAATGAGAAGGATGAAGAGGAAGTGAATAAATTATATAAGGAAGAGAGTTATAATCATCACTTCATTCGCCCTGAGGATATTGAGGCAGGATCTGAGAAAGAAAAAATTGATGAAGATAGGATTGTTCAGTTATCTGAGAGTGAGCGTGAGTCTCCATATGAAGAAGTTATTCCGAAAACCGACAAAGGAAAACAAGTGGTTGTTGACATGCCAACCAAAATTTCTCTAAGGAAGAAACAAGTTGGTGGATCTTCTAAGAAGAAGCTTATCGAGCTAAAGGAAGAACCACAACCTAGCGGAGTGTGAGACTCAGAGTCATCAGCTCTAGGACATGATTTTGTCATTCAGCCCCTGAAGAAGCTAGTGGACACCATTCTGATCTTTCCAACAATTGACTCCAGATTCCAGATGCTTCAGCATAGCATGAATCATAAATCAGACTCTGTATCCATGGTGATGTATAGGTGCATAAATATTGAGGCCTAACACAAGAATTTTCTTATCAACTATGAAGCCCGTAGAAAATCTAGAAAGAAAATGGTGAGTTGGTCAAAGAATATAGTCAAAGATCTGAGAGAGCTTGATGACTTTCAAAATGATGTTAAGGATTCCTTTGACACTCAAGATAGAAAAATCAAGGATCTCACAAATATATTTGAGGAAAATATAAATCTTTAATAGAATATTCGGATTCAGGATGTCAAATATCTAAATGGGAAGTTGAATTATGTTTTCCAATGTTGGAAAACAGAAAGGGATCGCCAGATCGAGTTTCAAGAAAATCTTGTGAAGCAATATGACTTGCTGAAGGCTTAGGTAGAGGATCTGAAGGCTCAAGATTATAGGATCAAATCCTTAGAGAATCAAGCAGAGTATGATCACAAAGAAATAAATAAGCTAAAAACCATTGTGAAGAAGTTGATACCCAAGGAAAAAGAAGCAAAATAGATCCAAATTCGATCTTTTGTTGTATCTATTTTTCCTTAAAAAAATTCTTCCTATCTTAATAAATTGTGGTTTATTGTTTTTGTTTGGATGTTCGTACTAATATTTCAGGTATCATGTTTTTTTCCATTCCCTCAAATTCTTTTTGAAAATCACAAAGGGAGGGAAAGGAAAAATAATTCTAAGTAAAAGAAGAAATATCCCTAAGTAAGGGGGAGTTTTCCATTACGAAGATTTTATTACTCAAGATAATGAAAATTCTCATTCCTGAAATCTAGAATATGATCCTTAGTGTTCCAAAGCTTAAGGGGTAGTTAGTCGTATTCATCATTGACCGTGAATAAAGGGAGATAAGTTTTATTTACAAAGTCTATAAAAATATTTCTAATTCCTTATATTCTTTTTCGTAAGGATGTTTGTGCTTTCCAAAAATGGGGAGATTGTTGAGTCAATAAGGTTTTCTTATGACTTTTCCATCCCTTCATATTTGGAGAGATTGATTGAGTCATTAAGGTTTACTTATAACTTTACCATTCCTCTTGTTTTGAAAATCACAAACACCTTATCTCAAGGAAAATCTATTTTTACCCTGTGTTTTACTTCTATAATGAAAAATCTCCTCCCCCAAGGAAATTTATCCTTACCATGTTCATTATTCATATCATAATTTTTCTAAGTATAAAATTCGGTTTGAAACCAAAGCCTCAGAATCCTATAAATACCTATATATGAAACATTCTGTTTTAGGATCCGAATTCTTAGATTTCCGGTTACGAACTCTTCTGAGTTCTGACTCCGTGTTCTGAATCTGAATTCTGATTAAAAATTCTGATTACAAATTCTGATTACGAATTCTGATTATGAACTCCGATTATGAATTCTGATTACAAATTCCGATTACGAATTCCAATTACAAATTCTGAATACAATTTCTAGTTACGAACTTTTGCAAGTTCTGACTCTGAATTCTGAATATAAATTTTGGTTACAAACTTTCTAAGTTTTGACTTCGAATTCTAATTAAGAATTCTAGTTACAAACTTTCTGAGTTCTGACTCTGAGTTCTCTGAATAAAGACTTCAAACTCTTATGAGTTCTGACTCCGAATTCTCATGAACTCTGACTCCGAACTTTGTAAGTTTAGGTTCCGAATTCCTAGAAAATAGAATCCGAATATCCTTATATTATAGACTCCGAATTCAATTTTGGTTAGAATCCAAAATTTCATATTTCCTTACATTCCAAATATTAGTTTTTATTTATACTTACACTTGTTTTGTTATAAAATGATGTTGTGCTTTCAATTACTCACTAAATTTTGTTTGAGTGACACGTGTACAGGTTCCTCTGAAATTCAAGGAAAAATATGACCATTAGAGGAGGGATCTGACCATTGAATCCATGCCTATAAATAGGAGCTCATTTGAAAGATTTCACAACAATTCTATGACTCTAGAGATTACATGTTGTTGAAGTGATTTCTAGAGAGATACTTTCATTGCTTTGTGAATACTGAACTACTTGTTCAGTTTTTCTTTGTGCGACTCTGGTTGTTGTTGTGTACAATCGAGGGCTTCCGAGGATAGGAAGATAGAGATGCCGACTACCTTGAAGTTGAGGGATTCATTGCTGAGGAAGAAATATGTGCTGACTACCTTGAAGTTAAGGGCTTCCTTGCTGAGGAAGACAGAGGTGTCGACTACCTTGAAGTTGAGGGCTTGCGGGAATAGCAAGACAGGCTCTGATCTTTGTATCAAGGGCTTACCCTAGTGTGGGTAAGATAGACTTTCTTGAAAGTATAAATCAAGGGACCTTTATCCAAGGTTGTTGGATACCCTTCTCTTTGGGTTAAAAGACTTACTACTGTTACATGTTTTTTTACAAGTTTTCTGCTGCCTTTGTATTGTTGAGGAAAGTATAATTATCTTATACATCCTTATACTTATACTCTTATTTAGTTAGATTCTATACGCTTTAAGGTGGAATCATTATCTTTGTAAACTTTAATTAAGTTTTACTTTCTGGAACCATCTTTCCAGATTCACTTTCTCAGAATCATATTTCCGGATTCAAGCAAGTGTGTAGAATTAGAGGTTTTGTGAATTACCTTGTTTAACCGTGTTAAACATAATCATCTTTAAAAGTTCCAAAGGAATTTTTAAAAGTATAAAATTCACCCCCTATTATATTAAGCATCTAATTTTACATATTCAATCCTACAACAAGGTGTTCTTAATCTCCCAAGGTCCCAACCTTCAAGTTCTAGGAGTTACTCTACAAGGTAAGGGAACATTTCACCCTCCTCTTTTATTCAACACTTCTTTTATGTTATCTCTTTGATTTTCCATTATCATGTCTTGGGGTTTGATATTATGTATTACTATTAATTTCCTATTTATTTACATATGATGAGATACCATTTTTCTCTCATCAATTCATTTTATGAAATTTTAAGTGACGTTATTAGGCTGCCGAAGTTTCATAATGGATCTCTCAACTTTCCTTTTATTTTAAAGTTCATCTCTTTTCTTTTTCTCTCCTCACATCATCTATCCAAATGACCATGATAAATCCATTATCATATATATAATGGAATTATATAATGTTAATGTAATAACCATCATCAATATTCTTACTCCCTCCCTTTTATTTTTATAAACGAAATCAACGTCCATGAGGTTTGAATTTATAACCTTCGTGGACGACGAAGTTTCATTCTTCAATTTCTCCTTCATTACTGGTCATGAAACCAATTTGATGGTTGAACCAGACTATAGTATATGTATTATAACTTAATTAATATTCAGGAACCAGTATATGTACATAATATTAAATCACATTACCAAAACTAGTTCCTAATAATCAAAATACCGCTAAAATAATCTAAGTGAATGTCATTAATATTTCATCTAATGATTCATCCTCATTCCATGTAAACCAAATGATATAAATTACCATTAAAACTTGTGGATGTTCATAAATATTATTTAATTTCAATTATGTACATTTACATCCATTAAACATGAACTCCACTGCTTAAGATCAAGTGAACCGATTATGAAAATAAAGAAAACAAACACTCTGGAACGAAGAAATTCAATATAATAACATATCAATAAGGGAATATATGAAATAAATATAATTATAATAAAATAAATACATATTTAATAGGTTATTAATTAATTTATTAATGAGTATAATTTCATATTCCATGACCTTAAGTTCAAGAGAGGAACACATTCAGACTTAAGGTAAGGGGTTTCTTCATCTCACTTCCATTTTTGTGAGATTTTCCGTAGTCACAACTATTACTTGTGTATGTTGTATGTATACTTCCCATTGATGTTCCATATTATGAATCTATTTATTATCATGGTATTAAATTTATAATTTTATGATTATTAATTTTGGGGCATTCGAATCGATTAATTACAAAGTGATGGAGGTTTTCCACCCAAACCTCCATTTTCATTCAGGTTGCTCTTATTCCCTATTCACCTCAATTAAATTATTTTTTATTTTCTTTAATCCTCATAAATACTGTTTTAATTTCCTATATATTTGTACCAATCAAAATCCTTCTTTATTTTGTGGTAAGTTACATGTCTAAAATAATCTTTCAAAAATTCTTCCAAAATGCAAGCTTGATTTAAGGAACTTCTAAAATTCTTACTTCTTTTGATGTTCACTCTATAATATATTTTAATCCATGTTTATCTTTTTATATCACACATTTTAAATTCTATTTTGGTTCATTTATGGTTTTATTAAATAAAACATACCTTTGCGCTTTAAAATCTCTTTAATGAATTCTTTAAACCGCCCTAAGTTTTAATTCTAAAGATTCTTTAAAATCACTTTTTACGTGATTTCACTTCAGCAGGACATCATTTATGCCTAGAATTTAATCTCAATGTCCTTACCTTTTATTTACTGGGATATACATGTTTAAAACTAGATTTATGGAAAATAAAAATTATTTACCAAAAGAACTCTTCTTTCCCAAGTAAAATAAATTTTTCTCCTCACACTTTAACTTTTTGAGATATATGCCTTATTCACCACTTAATTATTTATTGTGGTGTATGTACTACCATTTGGTATATCATATTTATAGTCTCCTTATTCTAAATATATTCTAAGATATTATGATATGAATGTTTCAAGGTGGTATGGGACACTTTGGAATGTTTAAAGATTATTTCCTCAAGAATTTTTCAATGGTTTCATTTAAAAGTATCATTATTTATGTCAACATCCTTTGAATAATCTGTATACTCAAATATATATGGATATTGAGAATTAATATTGTACTTGTATTAAATCTATGTATAAATAATTCTTTGTACATGCAGTGGCGGGTGGGACCCTCTATAGCCCCTCGATGCATCGAAAGGTCTCATGAGACAAATTAGTTGGCGACAAACCCTTCGAGTTTATTTCCAAAAATCAGACGGGTTTCTACCCACAGACATAAACCATTTTGATGGTATTGTGGTATCATGTGATAGATACATGACTTCCAATTAATAATCATTCTCTTTATTCATTTTTATTTATTACTATCCATGAGGTTTTCACTATGACAAAACCTATGGATGTAGTTTCATTCTCAGTTTATTAAAGGTGTGTGTTCTTCTTTTACTCACCATTCCATATTGACTATGCCTAATTGTTTATGATTCAGTTATTATTGATTCATGATTACACTATTTGTAACCCTTAATGATCATTTGATCTCACCCCTTTCATTTGTTTATCTTCAACAGGTTATGAAGAGAAGACCATTTATTGAGTTCTCATGGATGCAGTCTATTAGTTTTTGTTATGTGTTGTATTTTGTTACCTTTACCAATGTAATATGAGTTAAATGTATGTATCTAGTTTCTTAAATACTACTAAACTACTCAGTACTTTGGGATTTTATTCCTTGTAATCATGTCAATGTTATTAGTAATGCACCGGCTCCAGTCTAGAGGGGTCGGGGCGTTATAGGTAGTCCACACTTCCTCAAATGAAATTATCATATTTACCCATTATGGAAACCATAAAGGTATTGTATAAATGAAAAATAAAGAATAACAGAGACAATATAAATAATATATATCACATATAAATATAGTGTCATCATAATGGTCATCATGAGAGGTGGTAGGAGAAGATTCAACAATCACTGTTTCGTGAGGCAGTAGTTCATCGTCCACAGAAATAGTATGTTCTAAATCCATTAGATAAAGGTGTGTGTAATTGTAGTTAGAATAATTATCATAAGAAACCTAGTATATTGAGGATAATGGTGTTGTTATGTAAACAAAGAATAAGAAGATCATAGGGAACAAAAGAAAAGAACTTGAGAGGAGACGTTACCTTTAAATCGGGTAACTCCCTTTGGTTTGAACCAAAAGGTTTTCTTGAATTTTCTTCTACCTAGGGGAAGGCTTCTAGGAAGAAGAGAGGGATGTTGGGAGATTATTTGGGCATAATTTGGATGTGCCAATGGAATTTATAGGTGTGAGTAATGGGTTAGAGGTGGTGTCCTTTTATAAGAGGGAGGAGGGTCTCTTTAGGAAAGTTTGAAAGTATTATTTTATTATAAAAGTATTTTTAGTTTAAAAAGGTCCATAACTCATTAAATTTAAATATAAGATGACTATTATTTAAAATACTATCAACCAATATGTTTTAACCAAGTTTTGGTTTCATTTTTAACCTTATCATTTATCTTTAACCCTTAGTTAACTAATTTAACTCTTATCATGTCTTACTGTATATTCATACTATATGGTTAATATAGTTACCATAAAATGCCAATCGAACCACAAGTGGTTAATTAATGACATTATCAACCTTATCTAAGTAATTTGGAATAATATTAGATATTTAGTATTATTATATCATTTAATAAAATAATAATTGTTTTAAAAACTCATTTATGTCAATTTATATACTATTCATATCATGACTTTCTAAAAATCCATAAAAACTTGATAAATTAGAAAAAACTTAATTAATTCAAATATAAAAAGTCATAATCATCCATAAAATTATTTTATGTAATAAAAAGTTTCAAAATAAATTTATTTTAACATTTATAATATCATTTATTTAAAACATTCATTAATGAGGTAATCATTACATCATCATTGTGTCATAAATAAATTTATTTATATGATGTCTAAAAATTATAAATAAAATACCATGATGTAGGAAATATTTTTATCTTTATAATGACTATTTATAGTAAAAAATATCAATTATATAACCCGACATTAAAAAAAATAGCAAAACAATACATGTTTATGATATTTTTATTTTTACTTTAAATAAAAAATTATTAATGTAATTATCTTACCAAATTGGATTCAAAAGGCCAAACTTTATACCCAAGGATTGTATTGGTTGTAAATTCCTCATAATATAAGGTTAGGATGAGTATTAAGGTAATTTTATATTATTATAATATTATTTTTACCTTGAATTTCCCTATTTACCTTTAATCACGGTAAATAAAAATAAAAAGTTATTATTCACCAAAAAATCATCCTACTAAACCAAATTTTACTTACTAATGACAACCATGTATTTCGTGTTTTTGAAATTAAATTCACAGAAGCGGTAAAATTTTATTTAAATGAAAAAGTCAGTTTTTTAACTATTATGTAGTGTTTTTCACTATTCATCAAAAATTGAACGTTTTCAAAAAAATACAAAAAAATCACCCAAAGAAAATTTTGATATTAAAAATTCAAAAATGATGTCTATTTTACCAAATTCAAAACATAGAAGTTTCATTAATTAATTTAAAATTAATTTATGTTGTCAAAACTAGAAAGTGTGTTTTTAAGAAGTAAAAATTACAAAAATATTGGCATGTGTTTATGTCCAATTTCAAAGTTAGATTACTTACAATGACCAAAATTGGATTAAATGGTAAAAATATAATCCAATTACACTTTAAGACCATTTAAAAAGATAATCTAACCATATAAATAAATCATATGAAAAGACAGTTTTGACTTAAAATGCAGTATTTTTCACTAATCATTAAAAATGAACTTTATTAGAAAAATACCAACCAAAAATTTACCCAAAGTAAATTTTTATGTACCGCTTCTAAATAAGAAGTTTATTTTTTCAAATGGAACATATATATGTGACAAAAACTAGATTTTAAATTGGTTCTCCATCAAAAGATGGTAAATTGACCTTTTAAAGAATGTTAGGGTATTTCAAGCTTAAAATTAGATGCATTCTTATTTTAAGCTTCTAAGACTTATTGGATAAAAGTAAAAACATTTAACAAATATTTTTAATCATATTTTAGTTAGTTCTATTCATTCCCACCAATATAATGTCTAGGTGTTAACTACCATTTAAAATAATAATATTATTATATTATTTTTTGGTATAACTCAAAGATGTGTACAACGTAAGATTTCAGAGAAACTAGTTGTTGTGTGTTGAGTACACTATCAAACATAGTATCCCATTTAAAGTAAAATTAATATTCAATTCACAAATATTAATAAATATGAAAATTTCATATTCTTTATTTGCCTGGAATGTTACACTTTCTTACTGACAAATGCATTTTCATCACATGTTTTTCATAGGCTAACACCACAACATGAAGAGACAATAGTAATATAACCAGATGAATCACTTGTAGGGGTAATGTCAGAAGTAGAACAACCTCCTAAAATTAGCACTTCATCACACCACGGATGGAGAAATAGATATAAGCATGATATCCATGCACATTTATGTGGGATTGATGTTCCTTTTAGACGAAAATATTGATATTGTTGATGACATTACTATTTAATTTCATGTTTATTTTATATATGAATTTATTTAAATTTTAAATTTTTTTATATTTTATTTTACTATCATTAGATTTAAAATAACATTACAACTTGAATCATATATTATTTACATAATGTTTATCATTTATAACGATATATCTTGTATTTGTGTAAATGTGTAAATATAAAATTTGATCAACTTTGAAATATTGATATTGTTATATCAACTCAAGTATTGTATTCATATTATTACATGATTTTTAATATAAAATTCTATAAAACACAACACTGAGATTTAATCGAAATGTGGTATACTATGAAAATATTATTGTTTAAATGTAACAATTATAAACTAGTCATTAAATTGGCAGTATGAATAGGAATAATCATATTATGAAAAATATTTATAAAGGTTTTATATAAAGAAAATTTATTTATTAATTCATAGTAAATAAGCACTCGATTTTCAGTAGAGTCATTTTATGTTTCAAAAATATGTTTTCTTCGAAATTGGTTTTTATTGCATTTTGTGTATGAATATTATAATTAATTTATAAAACTTTTATAAATTTTATTTGATAAAAATGGTATCTTTTTTTAAATCATCATATCAAAATTAATGTAGGTTTAAATTTTAGGGATTTTTGAAAGATTGGTTTTTAATAAATAGTAAAAAATACTAATTTTTGTACAATAGTCATTTATTTTCATTAAATCATATAATTGAAAAGTATAATTATTTTTTTAATTTGATCTTAAAGTAACATAATTATAATTTAGTTACAAATAATTTAATTAATTACATAGGAATCGGCATTATACTTTATATTGGTATAAGTTCATTTTTTGGCTTAGAAACACACTTTTCTGAAAACTATTTTTCATTGCATTTTTCATTTTTATTATAAATTAATTTATAAAATTTATAGAGATTTAATATTTAAAAATGGGTTTAATATTTATAATTATGAGGTTCAAATTTTATAAATACTTCAACTTCATTTTTTCTTACTATGAATAATAACTTTGGTAAAAAAAACTATTTACCGTGATAAGAGTTAAAGGGAGTTAAAAGAGTTAAAATAACATAAAAACTTTCCTAAATCCTATTTTATAGTTATATTTATATCTTAACCCCTATATTATTCAAAAATAATCCATTTTGGTTCCACTTTTCTTGAGTAATACATTGATATATTTTAATATTTTGAAAATTTTCATGTGTGCCCTCTCCCTCACTTATAAAAGAACACTCTCTATCCTCTTGTATCCACCCTTGAAGAGCCTCTTAGATCAGAAAATAAATTCCCAAATCCATTTATAAAATCTCTCCCCATTTTCAATAGGTTTTTTTAGATCATAATACCATCCTAAAAAGGCTTTAGATATAAACCTAATAAGGCTGTCTAAAGAAGAGGTATAATTCTTAACTGAGTGTTTTATTTTTATTTATTATGTTACATCATACAAACCTCTCCTAACCATTTTGATATAATAAAATTAGTATCTATAATATACTAAAATTTTATTTTTTTATGTTTTGACCATTTTTAATCTACTTATCCATCTAATGTAAAATAAAAACATCTCTCATGCGTATGTACAGATTACAGCCTCACGAGACAATGTATTTCATTTTCCATCACCACCTCTTATGGATATACATAATGATAGATACAAATGTAATAATATTATATATATTTATATAATATAAATTTAATTTTCTAATGGTAAATAAATATTCTACTTCTTTCTTTACCATCCAATGAAAAATAAAAAATATCGCTCGTACGTACATGCAGACTACCGCCTCGCGAACTGATGTATTTTATTTCTATTAATAGCCTCACATAGCTAGTATATATAAATGTATTTAAATAGATAGTAATATATTTATAATATAATCATAATTTTTTAAAGATAAAATGATTTTTACCTTATTTCTCATGCATTCTTTGAAAAATGGAAACATTACTCATGTGTATACAGATTGTCATCTCTATGGTGTAACATATTTCATTTTTCACAACCACCTTACATGGTTAGTTATAAAATTATAATTAATGTATAAAAATTATAATTATAACATTATTAATAATCTTTAAATGATATCATCTGGATTCATTTTACCATAGTCAACCTACTGGAGTCATTTTGGACATATGAGTCGAATATCCTCAAAACATATGATGTGAAATTAATCAATTAAGTAATTGGATATGACATGGGTAAAAGTGAAATAAAACGAATAATAAACTTAAAATGGGTTTTTTTTTCTAAATAATTCTCCTATGTGGCCTTTTCGAACCCTCCACACATGGAAACCCCCCTCCCCCACGAAGAGGACATTGCCCTGAGGTAGAGCCCCATACGGGGAACGAGTCATTTCCAGCCGAGATGGCAGAGCGCCCCAGAGGTTAATGACCTGGTCAATGATGGTTTGTCACAGTGATACATCAGCATAGTGGGTCGCGCCTCATTTTTTCACCCAGTGGAAATTGGGTGACCCGGCAAGGTGGGTGGATCCCGGGGGACACGCTCACCCCGAAAGTGGACTCCTAGGATTCGAACCCTGAACCTCCCAAAGAACTGCATGTTTGTACCGCTCAC
This sequence comes from Viscum album, assembly GCA_963277665.1. Lineage (NCBI taxonomy): Eukaryota > Viridiplantae > Streptophyta > Magnoliopsida > Santalales > Viscaceae > Viscum > Viscum album. Next base: position 105,411,923 of record OY728156.1, read on the forward strand.
CTTCACCACTACACAACCATCAAAGTGGCTTAAAATGGTTTATTAATCAAGTAAATAATTAATATAATTTTATTATTTATAAAGTTAAAGAGAGTATGTGTTGAGTGAGACTCGAGGTAAGGGATTTCTAGTCTTGATTTCCTTTATTTGAGACTTGAGCTATTTTCACCACATGTTTTCTTTTGTGTGGTGTAAAAACTACCTTATAGATATAATTTACCATTATTCTTTAAAAATTAAAGTTTTTAAATATCCATTAAAATTTATTTCATTCAATGTTTCATTGGTTAAAAATTTTTCAAGTCATAAGGTATTTTCTTTGAAAACCCATTTCAAACATTTTTAAATTTCCTTTTTGACTCTTTCTCTTCCATATACATATTTTCTTTTCAATTTTTACTATAAAAGATATTATTTAATCATAAATGGTTTATAAAATCATTTTTATATTACCTTTAACTTTATTTAAAAGGTTTAAAAAGGAGTATTCTTTTCATTTTCTAAATGAGGTACTCTTACCAAAGTTGTGAAAGGAATTATTGTTTTAAATTTTATGGTGAGAACAAGATTTCCTTCCATAATTAATTTTGATTGATTTTAAGCTTCCTTTACAAGTTTCCATGGTTATTTTCAAATAAAATCATTTCCATAATATTTTAGAAATTTTCCTTTTAAATAGTTTTTAAAATAAAGGGATATTTCTCCTTTTTTATAAAAAAATGGAAAGTATTTTGCATGTGAGTTCAAAATAGTTTTTCAAATGATTTATAATGAAAGATACAAGATTAAAAAAATCATGATATGGTACTTGATCATTATAGAAAAATATGGGTGATTCTGATATAGTTTATATGACAGGTGAGCCCGATATATCTCTCCAATGAATTGGATAATGTTCCTTGTCTTCAAAGGAAAGAATGAGGGAGTTAACTAGAGAGGTTTCTCTAATGGATTTAACTAGGATTCAGTTTTTTCTAACATGAGTGGACATGGGTTATGAATATAATCCTCTAAGATGCCTACATGGGTCTCTATTTTCTTGTTATGGGTTTTAAAAGGTTTTATTTGAGAAAATTATTATTTTCTAATGTGGATATGTTTTATTTATGCTCTTGAAGTTTTATTGTGAAAAATGTGAACATTTTTTATAAGTTTTCATGTTTTTCACTGGACTAATCATTTTCTTTCCTTTATATCCCTTATTGATATTTTTTACTCATCCCAAGTTTTAAAATATTTTTCACAGGACCTAAGTATGAGTAGGAACTATTATGAAGTCTAGCTCTAAATAAAGTAGAATGGTCTTGAAAAAAGTAAGTATGGCATGAGTGAAAATTAGACTATGAACTTATTAATCCTATTTTTTGGAAAAAATATATACCATGTGTCAGTGTTCCCTATATAATGTAATGGTTTTCCTAATGTTATAAAACTCTAAGTCTAAAAGGTTTTATAAAATGCTAGAAATTTAATTCTTGTATAAAAACTCAAGATTATGTAATTTTATAAGGTTGGACCCTTATAGTTGGTATTAGGGTAAAGTGTTAGATAACTTTATAGGATAGGGTGTTGCTAAAATATTTGGAAAAATTTAAGGGTTGATTTTTTTTGTTTGGGGTCATAGGTTATAAGTCTTCTATAACTTTAAAAGTTAGTATTCTTAGATGAATTATGGTTATTTTTAAATTAGGTTAAGAAGTATAAAAGAAACAATTTTAAGCAAACCTAGGTTAAACCTATGGTGAATCAAAAGTATCCTATACTAAAGTAATAGTTTCATGGAGTAATACATTCACAAGATAGACTAATAAAATTTATTTGGTTGTTCACTCTGATTTCCTAAATTAAATTACTGGTTTTTAACTCAAAAAATTCTTTCATGAAGGTAAAATATTTCCATCAAGATAGATGGGAAGAAATCAAACACAAACCTTGTTTCTCTTCCATAGGATTCACTTGAAATAATAATTGCAAAATCATGCTTGTGTGATTTAGACACATTTTCTAGTATTCAACTTACCTAAAACAAAATTTATAATTTATCCCAATACTTTTATATATTTTGATATCATGAAGGACCTTGGGATATATTTGACCATGTTTTGAAAAGATGGATATCTTATCATACCTATTTTTGAGAATACCATAAGGGACTTTATCTCGTTTTTACAATGGATGACCCAAAAAAAGGATTTTCAACCCTTTACTCAGCTACACGGGAGGGTGACCTTCAAGAATATTATGTTTTTACCTTTTTATCTAAATTTTTTTATTTTTATAAACACTAACCCTTATTTGAAAAATTCAAGTCAAACCATATCCTAATGTATTATGGGAAACAAGTTTGATATGATGTCTCAAATCTATATGTTCAAAAAACGAGATTTTTTTACAAATTTAAATCTCTATCAACATATATTTAAATAAATATGTTATGATTGTACATGGATAAAGGAATCAGAGGAACTTGGACCTGTTTTGATGCATTCTAACAATGTATGGACTTGACCTGGTAGATCATGGGGTATCTATCTTTGAAATTGGGGTTGGAATTAATGGTGATTTATATTCAAAGGTATGAGTTATTTTTGTTTAATTTTGGAAACAAAAATAGATTAAGATTGATGAATCATAGTAAATGATTCATATTTTTTATTATAGGAAGGAAGAATAGGTAAATAAGATAAAAAATCTTAGATAATGGATTATAAAGAATTTTGAATGGTTGAAAGTTTCTACATATCGAGTTTCAGGAGTTATGACGTAGTGGTATGTTATTTTAAGGGTTGGTAAATTTATGGATGATCATAAGTTTAAATCCATTAGTACCTTTTTGAGGTTTTATGTAATGATATTACTTTTGGAGACATTTATTGAGTTATCATAAATGTTTTAGATATATGTAACACTAACGTTTAACTTGTGTTGTAGTGAAAAGGTTATTTAAGTAATAATGGTTTTATATTTCATGGACATAAGTTGAAAGTTATTGAAAAACATTAGAGTTAAGATGATCTTTGATATTGAGGTAATTATAGTTAATTGGGATAAAATGTTTATTATATTTTGGGAACATTTGATTTATCATATAGATAACCATGGGATTAAAATGTGATTTAGTGACTAAGTGATTAAAGTTATTCTTGAAGAAGTTTACTATATTATGAACATTATATGATTAAGATAAATGGAATTTTTTTTTGGATAATATGGTCGTTTATTTAAAGGAATAAAGTTTGGATTGTATTTAGAAAAAATATATGATTTTATTGTGGATTTATGCTATTTGAGGTTATTTATAGAAAATATTAGCATATTTTAGAGATTTTATAATTAAAGCATAAAAATTTTTGGTATATATATTTATGAGTGATTGAAATCATTTATATATGATTTTTAAGTTGATCATGGAAGAATATAATATCAAATCATTATAATCTTTAGGCTTCAATCTTGGTTAGGTATATTTTGAATATTTTTAAGGTTAGATATTTATGGAATTATCTAATTTGATTTTGGGTGTTATTGTTGTGTCATTGAATATTAATGTAATATTTATTCATATGAAGGTTTAAATGTTTTGGATATTATCTTTTCTTGTGATAACCTTTTTAGTTTTTATTAATGTCTAAATATAGTAAGAATAACTTGTTATCCTTTTATGGATCTTCTGATCCATTGATAGTTAATTTTAGTGCTTCAACCATGGAAAAAATCATCTTAAATATTCATTTCTTGGAGTAAGTTGTGAGATATAAGTGAAAAAACTTCTCAAAGAACAAAAAAAGGATGAAATTTTGTTCATGAAATGTAAAGAAATCAAATAAGTATGTTTTCTCATGTTCTCTATCTTGATATTAAAAGAATCCCTCAACTTTAGGAAAAGGATCTTGAAGTAAATAAATTATCATATTAACTTCATTTATGAGGAATTCATAGTATTCTTTATCCCATACTGATTTATGGTTTTGTAGTAATTAATTTTCTCAAGATCATGTTCTCTTTCACTTTTAATTATTCCTTGGATGTTATTTTTCTTTTCCATGTCCATATTTTCACTTCCTTCCAATATTCTGCTTATCTGGGAACCTGATTATGTGTTATTCCAGGTGACCTTCATGTTTCCTCCTTCCTATTTTTAAAAGGATGTTTTATTGCCCATTTTTATTATGTGTGATTCCAATAAAGGTATTTTTAAACATTTAAAAGGTTTTCTCTTTCATGATCGTACGTTTTAACTTCCACACCCTGGAATTGATTTAAAAAAATGTTTTAAACCCTTTTTATCAAGAACAAGATAAAATTATGAGAAGAAATTTATTTAATGGGTTATAATTTAACACCCTAAAAATATAGTTTAAAATAATATTATGCTTGATATCTTACTTAACACGCGACACTAAGCTTTAAGTGAATTTTGATATGCTATAAAAATGTTATTATTTAAATGTGACTGTTATGACCTTGTCGTTAAATTGGTGATATGAAAAGGAATAACCATATTATGAAAAATATATATTAAGTTTTTATCTACTGAAAATTTATTTAATAATTCATATTAAATAAGCACTCAATTTTTAGTAGAGTTATTTTATGCTTCAAAAATATGTTTTCATCAAAAATGATTTTTATTGTAGTTTGTGCGTGGACATTATAATTAATTTCAAATAATTTTAGAAATTTTATTTTATAAAAATGATATAATTTTTGAAATCATCATATAAAAAATATTTTAGAGTGAAATTTTTGGATTTTTCCTGCAAAGATTGATTTTTCAATAAATAGTGAAAATACTGATTTTTGTTAAAATGACATTTTTTCATTAAATCGTGTAATTGAAAAGTGAAATTATGTTTTGAATTTGATATTAAAGTAACATAAGTCTCTTTTATTTAGATATAATTTAATTAATTTTATAAGAATAAAAATTATACATGATTTTGGTATAAGTTCATTTTTTGACATAAAAAACGCATTTTTCTAAAAACTGTTTTTCTTTAAATTTTTCATTTTTATATTAAGTTAATTTTTTGAAATTTATAGAAATTTAATCTTGAAAATTTATTTCTTATTTTTTATTATGAGGTTCAAATTTTATAAATTGTTCAACTTCATTTTGGTCATTATGAATAATAACTTTGATAAAAAAAACTAATTACCGCATTGAGAGTTAAAGCGTGTTGAAAGGGTTAAAACTAAAATCATAAAGGTTTAAATGACTTAAAAACTTTTCAAAATCCTATTTTCTAGTTATGTTTCAACCCTATACCCTCCCTTATTCAAAAATTTCCCATTTTGGATCCACTTGGTGTGAGTAAAACATTAACATAATTTAATATTTTGAAAAAATTTAAGTGTGTCCTCTCCTTCGCTTATAACCCCCCCCCCCCACCCTTTATTCTCCACACTTAAAAATACTTTTAGATATTACAAGATCTAACAAAATATCTTAATAAAATCCCTACCCACATACTTGAGTTCCTAGTTAGATAATAATATAATCCTATGAAGACTTTCGATATAAACCTATGAAGGTTATCCGAAGAAGATGTATAGTTCTTAACTGAGTATTTTCTTTTAATTTCTTCTTTAACTCCTTAAAATTTATTCTAAACATTTTAATATAATAATACCATTATCTATTACATACTTAAATGGTATTATGTTTATTGTATAACCCTTTTTCATCTACTTATCCATCTAATGAGAAATAAAAACATTGCTCATGCGGACGTGCGAATTACAGCCTCACGAGACTATGTATTTCATTTTCCATCACTGTCACTTATGAATGGTAATGATGATGGATAAAAATGAAATAATATGATATATATGATATAAATTTCATTCTGTAATGGTAAATAAATATTTTTACTTCTTTATTTACAATCCAACAAAAAATAAAAACATCGCTCGTACGGGCGTGCAGACTACCACCTTGCGAACGGATGTATTTTATTTTTCATCACCACCTCACATGGATGGTATGTATAAATAGATTTAAAAAATTATATTATATTTATGATATAATCATATTTCTGCAAAGATAAAATAATATTTTACTTTTTTCCCTCACGTTCATTAAAAATGGAAATGTTACTCATCTGTACGTACGGACTACCGTCTCCATGATATAACATAATTTATTTTTCATAAAAACGTTACATGGTTAGTTAAAAGGGTATAATTAATGAATAAAAATGATAATTATAAAATTATTGAGATTATATAAATCATACAATCCTAATTCATTTTACTATAATCAATCTATCGAAGACATTTTGGACATATGAGCTGAATATCCTCAAAACATCTTATGTGAATTTAATTGATTAAGTAATTGAATATGAAATGGGTAAAAGTAAAATAAAAAGAATAATAAACTTGAAAAAAAAAATTATTAAGCAAGTAAATAATTTACATAGGTTTATTACTTAAGAAGATAAAAGAGCGTACGTGGTGAGTCGGACTCGAGGTAAGGGATTTCTGGTCTCAATTTTATTTCTTTGAGTCATAAGCTATTTTCACCACATGTTTTATTTTGTGTAGTGTATAAACTACCTTTGTGGGTGTATTTTATCATTATTATCTAAAAATTAAAGTGTTTACAAATCCATTCAAACTTATTTCCTTCGATGTTTCATTGGTTCAAAAATTATCAAGTCGTAAGGGATTTTCTTTGAAAATTTGTTTTAAACATTTTTAACTTTCCTTTCCGACTCTTTTTATTGTATATACATGTTTTCTTTTCAATTTTTTATATGAAAGATCATATTTACTCTTAAATGGTTTATAAAATCATTTTTATACTACCTTTCACTTTTTATGAGTTTTAAAAATGAATCTTCTTGTTGTTTTATGAATGAAGTTTTTGTACCAGAGGTGTGAAAAGAATCGTTGTTTTAACTTTTACAACATGAATCGAATTTCCTACTATCGTGATTTTCCATTGGTTTGAATCTTCCTTTACAAGTATCCACGGTTATTTCTAAATAAAATATTTTCCCTAATATTTTGAGAATTTTTCATTTCAAATATTTTTTAAAAGAAATGGATATTTCTCCTTATTTTTATGTGAAAATAGAAATTGTTTTGCATGTTGGTTCAAAAGCGTTTTTCAAGGGTTTTACGGTGAATGATACAAGCTTAAAAATGGTTTGTTTATGATATGGAACTTGATCATTATAGATGAAGACGGATGAGCTTGATACAACTTATACGACGAGTGGGCCTGATATAGCGCTTCAATGCATTGTGTAATATTCATTGTCTTCAAAGCCAAAATGGAAGAAGTTAAATAGAGAGGTTTCTCCTATGGATTCACCTAATCTCTAGTTATTTCGAACATGAGTGAACACTTGTTATGAATTTAATGCTCTAAGATGCCTGCAAGGTTCTCTATTTTCTTGCTACATATTTTTAAAGGTTTTCTTTGAGAAAATGATGATTTTTTAATGTGGATTTTTTTATTTTTATACTCAAAGTTTTTTTGTGAAAAAGGTAAATATTTTATGGGTTTTCATGTTTTTCACTGGACTGATGGTTTTCTTTCCTTTATATCTCATACTTAGCTTTTGTCATCATTTTAAGTTTTCTAATGTTTTTCGTAGGGCCTATGGATGAATATGAACTATTATGATATCTAACTCTAAATAAAGGAAATTGGTATTGAACTAAGTAAGTGTGTCACGAGTGAAAAATGGACTGTGAACTTATGAATCCATATTTTGTGGAAAAAATGGGCATTGTGTGTTAGCATTCCCCATGTAATGTAATGGTTTTCCTAATTCTCTAAAACTTGAAACCTGAATGCTTCTCAGGAATGCAAAAAAGTGAATTCTTATCTAAAAACTCAAGATTATGTCAGTTATATGGTTGAGTCCTGATAATAAGAATGTGACAACAACATAAAACATTACATCATAAGCATAAGTCAAGACTCACTGCTAAAACAACATAACATATTGTGTTGGGTTTACTACTTGTGCACCGTATATGGTACCTCATGAGATGAAAACATTACTCAATTCATTGGCGACTATATAATTTGGATCCACCCATCACATCATAATAGGTACATGCATATGTGTGTCACATAAGGAAGACATATATAAGACATAAGCTTAAGAAAAACCCATGAAAAAGGAGTGAGTTACATAACCTTATCTCAAAATATAACCAAAGGATAATTGTAATGATTCCCAAGATAAGAAAGAATTAAATATTTTTGGACGTTCATATTTGAATATAAATGCATAATTCTTAAGTATGAAGTTAAAATAAAGAAATGTCATAAGAAAGGAGCAGAGAAGTAGATATAAAATTGAACCTCTCAAGCGATGTTTTAAGGGATGGGTAAAGAACCACTAAAAAAATAAAGTGCATGGTGTTTATCTTAAAACAAGTACTAAACTATAATGGTATTCCATAAAATAGTTATTATTTTTGAAAATCATGTAAGGGAACGAACATTAAAATATTGACACATGAAAATGAATAATAAATTGGAAGGTTCTCCTTAAAGAGGTTTGTTTTAAAGAAATGTTGTGAAGGAAACTTGAAAAACATGTATAACCCCAGCCAAGAAATAGAAAATAAACTATGAATATATATAAGATACATATATATAATATAGAAGAGTTCATGAGAAGGATGGTGAAAGAAAGTGAGGTACAGAGATAAAATGCATAACCTAAATGAAAAGAGGGTGGTTTGGGAGTATGTTTACCTCAAGTTCATACCCACTTTGTAGTGTTTCTAACTTCTTGAATAACCAAATTAAGTTTATTAAATAATTTCTATATCAATTTATTATCATATGTCATTCATTTATTATATTGTTTTTTTGCACTCGTCGATATGCTCGTTTTGGACGGTTAAAATCATTATGATCGTTTGTTGTTAACATCATTAATATAATAGCCAAATTATCTTTTTACTATAAATAAATTTTCATAGTTATTTTTCATGACTCGTTTCATTTACAAAATAAATAATAAAATTATTTCTTAATTGTAAAAATATAAAATGACAGCTCTGATATTTTTATACGATTTTAAAAAAAAAATGTGTTAGTTTAAATGATGAAAGTATTAAAATAAATTACGTTTAATCATTATTACTATAATTAAACGAATTAATAATTTAAATGAATTTTTAAAAGAAAAAAATGAACCTATTAATTTCTGCGACTAGTGTCATCCATCAAACAGTTGTGAAAAGATGAGTGGACCCAACAAAAAGGGGTTAGGGTTGGAGAGCGCTTTCGGGAGAGGGTGTGTAGCTTTATTGCATAACTGGAAAATCTCCTCATTATCTCACCCATCCCATGCATGCATCCATCCCGCCCATCTCATCACATCACATGCCATCATGATGAGATACGGATGCGTCATCCCTCGGATTGCGGGATTCTTTTGTTTGTTTTTTATATGGGAAGATGCCTGTCACATCAATCTGCATGCTACTGTGCCATCCTAGGTCTGGGCTACGTTTGGCACCGCCGCGCCCACACGTGGAAAATCGGCCCGACTCTCCGGACCGGATTCCTTCCGTCGGACCGCTTCCAATCTGACCGGATCTCTAATTCTAAAACCAAGTTATTATGTTGAACCGGCCCATTTTAATTAATTAAATATATTTTTAGGAACTTTTATAAATTTTTAATTGATTGAATGTATCTCGCTCCTATATTATTTCTCAACATCCTTTTAACGCGGTATCCTGTCCTATTTTAATAAACAATGTATCTAATAATCAGTTGGTAATAATTAATTTGAATTAATGGAGACAGAAAGACAAAAAAAACACGTGATTTTTGTAATGGAAATAAAATTAATTTAATACCATTCTTCGAAAAAAAACACCCTAAACTTTTCCTTTATCCTCGGATAGCGTTGGCCCGGCCCAATATTTATATAGATTTAAATTTAATATATTAATATAATTTATATAATGATAAATATGTATTTATAGTAAAAAAATGATATTTTTACTTAAATATAATTCATAAAAGAACTAAAAATCAATATTAATTAATTAGTATTGAGTAATGCATATTTAATAATATATGATGATAGAAATAACTAATTAGCTAAATAATATACTAATATAAGTTTGTCAAATGATTTACAATGTTTGGTATCGGGACCTGCACCCCCACTTTTATTTGATCAAAAAATGTTTGGGGATGGGTGGATATGATATGTTGGATTAAATTAATTTCCCCTTTAGATTTTGTTTAGTTAAACAAAACCATCCCCTCTCTTTATTGCACAATAATATAATTTGAAATGAAACCATGCAAGTGACACAATAATTTTACTTCGTTTATTCTAACTAATCCAAAGAGCATACAAAAACAACGTGACAATGCACCATATTCACTACACCGTATTGTTGTTACAATGTTCAGAGCAAACTCACCGTTTCTCTTAGTTTACAACCAGTCGCACTTGAGAACTCACTGTCATCTCAGCTAACATGAACACACTACTCATGTAGAAGATTATACTAATTATTTGTATCACCTCTGATTTGGTTCACCCTAAAATGAGTGACATTAACCCCATCTTTCATCCGTGGAATGAATTCCACTTTACCGTGTAACTTTTGCTTCACGGAAAACTTCTTCGCAAAACGTTTCTTCTTCAGTGAATTTTGATTACATGGGGTTACTTTTCATCGTGTGATACCTCCGTTCAATGTCCATCGCGTGATCTCTTCACGTGATGTCCACCGCATGATTTCTCCGAGTGATGCCTTATGCGAGCAACCCCACGTATTCCTTCTTCATGAACTGTCTCACGCGGATGACCTCCAAGTACTGACCATTCGCCACACAACTCATTACACGAACTGCTTCCGCGTACTCCTTTTGTGGACTGCTCCGTAAAACCCTTTCCGTCTCAACGGAATCTCCAGGGTGCTCTTGTAATTTGTGTTGTACTAAATGAAGTGATTAGGGATCTTTATATAGACAAAGAGCCATAAAAAAAAAGATAATCACAAAATTGCCACACTCCATCACCACACCATGTGATATCGTCGCCTTACAACTGCGAATGAAGAGCTTTTTACGTGGTCACACAATCCTCCTTCACGTAATTTTCTTTTGTGTAGTTATCTATGCAGCTAACCAAAAACATTGTCACTTCGCCACAAACGACAACGTCCTCGCACAGTTGTGTGATACCTTTGTGCGATCGCGCAACTTTTCATGTGGTCGTGTGCTAAACACGCAGTCTTCGTAATTCTCATGCAGTAATCCATCTCATGCCATTTCTGAAGATTTCTAAAAAAAATTGACCCTGAAAAATTCACAATATGACATCTCACATTTTTATTACATAACTTTTCATTATATGGTACATACAAAGGATATTTTAAACTTTAGTTTCTTAGAAATAAGATATATAATACATGAAAACTTAAAACATTTTTCTAATCCATTTAAAAGGCTTGTTCATAGGTTCATCCTAAGTACATGTACTGCATCTTATAACCTGAAGACATATATCAAAGGAAAGAGGTGACCATGAGACCCGATAAAGAAAACAGTTTACATTTGATCACGAGGAATATTAATAAGAACACGATGAATATTAATAAGAACATGAGAAATATCATTATGACATGAGCAAGGGAACATGAGACATATCATAATAAAAATAACATGAATCATAACATAGAAATGTGACCGCAACATTCAATTTAGACATTCATAAGCATATCATCCAGGTTAATCACCAACGTGTCGCAAATGAAAAATTATCAAGGTTATTCATCAAGGTATCGTAAAACATGTCATCTCTAGAGATTAAATTCTACACCCAATGCATTAGAGCGCTACTAGGGCGCACATTTCATATGAATTAATTGATGTGAGACATATAGATCATAATCAAACATTTCATAAATAATCTGTGAAGAATAAAGAACGAGTTTATTATCAAAATCACGGTCTTTCAAAAGTGCTTAAAGACGTTATCATTATGTCATTTTTAGTCCACGAAAAGAGAGTGTGAGTTTCTTATGTGTAAATCCTCATATCAAATAAATCATCTTCACATCTAGATGAATACCCCTACTGGAAAAGAAAGGTGATTGAGTATTCACAAAAAAAAAGAGAATATCTTAAGGAGAATAGAGAAATTGAGAAGTAAATTCGGCAACATAATAGGTATAAAACATGGTTTTAAAAGAAGTAAAATAGGAGGAAAAAGTATCTCATCGATAAAACATAATTTGGCAGTAAGAGTATGATAAAAAGGTAATAGAAAAGAGTAACCATAACATTTAGAAGACATATACGAAAATGAGTTCTTGAATTGAAGATAAAAAGGATAATTCTATTACCTTGAAGAGTTACTCCTAGATCTTGAGGAATAAAACCTTAAGAGTTTGAGGACACATTGGGGGAACTCTTTGGGAGGAAAAACTACCCGAACTTCGTAGAGGATGGATTGTGAGTGAAAAAATGGAGGAATGAGTTGATATTTTATAGCAAAAGTGGAAGATTTGTTTAATATTTTTCAAATACAAGTCTTGAAAATCTAGGTTGTGAAAAAAGCAAAACCATTGGCTTTCCCGTGATTTTTGCTTATGATTTTGGACATCTGGGTCATATTTTAAGTTATTTTAACTCACAAGAACCAAGAATCATATTATATTATTTTTTTAGCATGAAAAAGTAAAGTTTCCACAAAATAATATTTTTAAAGTCAACGTTTCCATTTTAGACTTTAGAAAGTAAAGTATAAGTTTGAAAATTGATTAAAATCTATTTAAATACTTTATATTAACAAAATAACATATTTTAGGTCATGGATTGTGGTTAATTAATTATTATATCATTATGACATAATTATGAAGTCATTAAACATACCGAAAAACCCAAACTGTATTTTTACTATTCATGAAAAAATAAAGTATTTTAGAAAATTATCATAAATTCGCCCTAACCTAATTTTGACATGTTGATTTCAAAAATGATATTTATTTTATCATAATTATTATCTAAGTATGATAATTTTAACCTCTAAGTCTAAAAATCCTTATTTATTAAAAAAATAATAGGTTGATAATGCAGAGCCAAATTCCTATCAATTAAAAATTTTCAAGGACATAATAAAATTGTTTTATTATTTATATTTAAATAAGAGTGTTTTTAACATACTATTTCATTAAAATAAAAATTATTCATAACACCTTAGTTTATTATAAAAATTTATATATTTTCTAAAAATTATATTTTGTGTTTGAAAAATCAATTTATCAAATTCCATCTCAATGAAACCTATATTTTATTAAAAAAAACTATTCTTAAATTGAAATTGATGGAATAATAATTTTATTTATACAAAGGAATTACACTTTAAGTAACTAAGGTCGAGACACGTAACCCCCTTATAACACCCACGTACGACCTAAGGGTAAGGTGTGCGATGATGATTGATTCATGGGGCGGCTTGACTAACATCGATCGAGTGGTAATTTTTACTAACTTGAAATTTTCCCACAAATGATTTCGTTCAAGATTTACTTGTTGAAGTTCATCTTGGGCTTAGTCAAGGGCAAACCCTAGTGACACTCCCTCCCTCCCAAGTTCTGACAAATGAGCTTCATACGACACAACTCTACTGGTTGAGGTCATTGCTTCTCCTTTCTGCATTAATTATCCTTTTTCATTTCTACTTATAAACACTAATTATAACATTAAAATTATTACCAAGAGTATAGTTTTCAACGATCATACCGACCAACAGTCATATTTGACCAACAATTATATAACAGTCGAATTCCGATGGTCACATTTTCTTTTATAATCACTTCATTATTAAAGAGATATGTTTTTATTGTGTATAATATAATACAACACATATTTTCTCAGGAAACAAATACCATTTAAAAAGTTTGGGTTGTTACATTCACCCCCCCTTAAGAAATTTTGTCCCCAAAATTTTAACTCGTTCCCTCAGTCAAGAAAAGGTATCGATACTTCTGTCTCATTGTTTCCTCTGGTTCTCATGTCGCTTCTTCATATTTATGGTTCCTCCACAACACTTTGACATGGTGGGTAGTCTTGTTGCATAAAAACTTGTCTCTACGATCCAAGATCTCCACCGGCTTCTCCTCATAAGAGAGGTCATGTTTTAGTTGTACCACCTTCAGATTCAGTACATGTGAATGGTCAAGTATGTACTTCCTCAAGAGAGATATGTGGAATACCTCTTGGACTTGAGCAAGATTTGGTGGAAGTGCTAGCCAATAGACCACTGCTCCTATAAAATCAAGGATTTCATAGGGGCTAATGTACCTGGGGCTAAACTTCCATTTCTTCCCAAACTGCATGATTCTTTTCCATATTGATATTCAAAGGAAAACATTGTCTCCAACTCAAACTCCAAGTCCCTTCAACGGTTGTCAGCATAACTCTTCTACCGAATCTAAGTAGCCTTTATGTGTTGCTGAATGATATGAACATTTTCTATCATCTTTTGCATAAGATCATTCCCAAACAACTTTCTCTCAGCAACTTCATCCCAATAAGCAGGAGTTCTACATCACTTCCCATCTAGAGCTTTATAGGGTTCCATTTGAATACTTGAGTGAAAGCTGTTTTTGTATGAGAACTCAACTAATGATAGGTGTTGATCCCATCTACCTTTAAATTCCATCGAGTATGTTCTCAGCATGTCCTTGAGTATTTGAATAGTCATTTCAGATTGACTATTAGTTTGGGGGTGATAGGCCATACTGAAATTCAATTTTGTACTCAGAGCATGTTGAAGACTTCTCCAGAATTTTGATGTGAACCTTAAATCACGACCAGAAACGATAGAAAACAGTACCCCATGTAACCTCACCACTTCCTTTATGTAAATCTTGGCAAGCTGGTCAAGAGAGAAATCTTCCCGAATAACGATAAAATGGGCAGTCTTGGTGAGTCGGTCCACTATAACCCATATCACATTGTTTCCTTTGGATGTTCTCGGAAACCAGTGATAAAGTGCATAGTGACATTTTCTCACTTACATGTTGGTATGAGTAGTGATTGCAATACCCCTTTAGGAAGTTATTGCTCCGCCTTCACCTGCTAACATACCAAACACCTTATAGTGTAGTCAACAATCTCTGTTTTCATATTATCCCACCAATAATGATCACAAAGGTCCCTATAAATTTTGTGCTTCCAGGATGTATAGAGAATATAGAGCTATGAGCTCCATCCACCACTTATTTCTTTATCTTCAGAATAGATAGAACCCATAGCCTTTTATGAAATTTCAGTACACCTTCTTGATCAATGTTGAACTCAGGAAACTTCCCATTCTTCACATCCTCTATCTTCTTTTATAACAAAGGATCTTCTCTCTGAGCTTTCTTGATCTTCTCTAATAATGATGACTGAGAAATCATTTGGGATAAGATTGATGATTTCAATTACCTCATTATTACCATGTCCAACCTTACTAGGTCCTTGATCAATGGATCTACTTGAATCCTCACTATAATAAGCACAACAAAGTCTTTCCTACTTAATGCACCAGTGACTTTGTTTTCTCTTCTGGGGTGAAAATGAATTGAACTGTTACAATCATTAATAAGTTCCAACCATATCCTCTATCTCATGTTCAATTATTTTTGCGTAAAAATATACTTCAAACTTTGATGGTCTATGTATATATTACATTTCTCCCCATAAATATAGTTACTCCATATTTTTAGAGAAAAAATAACTTCAGTTATCTCTAGGTCATATGTAGGATAATTTTTCTCATGAGGCTTTAACTGTCGAGATGCATAAAAAATCATCTTTTCATTTTTTCATGAGGATGCACTCAATACCTTTAAGATATGCATCACTAAAAATAAAAAATCCTTCTCCAATAGAGGGTAGAGTTAACACAGGTGCAATAACCAATTTCTTTAATTCTTAGAAACTTTATTCACACTCCTTTATCCAGATGAACTTAGCCCCTTTTCAAGTTAACTTGGTTAGTGGATTTGAAATTCATGAAAAGTTTTTTACAAACCACCTATATTATCCTGCTAAACTAAGGAAACTATGAATCTCAGTTACTGTTATAGGATGAGGCTACTTCTCTACAACCTTTTTCTTGACACTGTTAACTGAGATTCATTCATTGATTACAATGTGCCCCAATAATGTGACTTATTGTAACCAAAATTCATATTTTATGAATTTCCCAAATATCCCCACCTTCCTTAGAGTTTTCAATATAACCCTTATATGATCCTCATAGTCCTTGTGACTTTTAAAATATATCATAATATCATAAAAAATTGCCACAAATTTATCAAGGTAGTCCTTAAAGACTCTATTCATCAATTCCATAAATATAGAAGGAGCATTAGTCAAGCTGAAGGTCATAAAAACAAACTCCTAATTCCCATATATTTATTGAAAGGTAGTCTTTGAAATATATTCTTTCTTCACCCTCAATTGATGATAATCAGATCAAAGATCAATCTTGGAGAAGAATTGAGCCCCACAAAGCTAGTCAAATAAATCATCAATCCTTGGGATAGAGTACTTGTTCTTTACTGTGACCCTGTTAAGTTATCTATAATAAATGCATAACCACATTGATCTATCCTTCTTATTCACAAAGAGAATATGTTCTTCCTAAGGAGACACACTTGGTCGGATAAAACCCTTCTCTAAAAGATCTTGAAGTTGTATCTTTAATTCCTCTAGCTCCACATTTTCCATTCTATATGGGGCCATTGATATCGACTTGGATCCAGGTATGAGTTCAATAGATAACTCTACCTATCTTTCTAGGGGAGGTCCAGGTAACTCCTTAGAAAACACATCAATGAATTCTTAAACAATGGGAACATTTTCTATTCTTATACTTTCATTTCATTCTTCCTCTTCATTGATCATCTCCATAAAGAAGGCTATGGGAGGTGCTTTTAGATAAAGCTCAGGTCGGGATATCACTCCTTTGAAAATAACTATAGTTTATCCATTCAAGACTACAAATATTTCCTTAATTATACATTTGATATTAGCATTATACTTTAAGAGTCAATCCGTCCCTAGTATAGTGCAGAATTCTATCATGGGAATAACTACTAGATTTTCTATGAGATAATGCTTTCCAAATTCAATAATAAAGTTTCTATGTACTGTTGATTCTTGGATAATTCCTTTAGAAGTCTTGATTTATAACTTTACTTCTAGCAGTTCAGTGATTGATTCTATATTGTTTGCAAACTTGGATGAAATAAAGGAATGCGTAGAACCAGAATCAAAGTACTTGCTAGATTTAAGAGAACAATGAGAGTACCTACCACTATATCATTTATAGATTCTACTTTAGCCATCATGATATAAAATTCCCAACCTTGCTACCTTATCCCATGCTGAGTTTGATGGTGATTTCCATCCATTATCTTCTGATTTGGGCAGTGATTGGAAAAGTGCCCAAGCTTTCCACACTTGAAGCATTGGAATTCTGGATGGGCCTTCACCATATTATTTTTTTCATTTGTATTGATAATTTGAGGATTCACCTCACTATAAAAATTCCTAGCTATATGTCCATCTCTTCCACACTTGTAACATTCTCCACTCATGAGAAAGCAGTTCCCCAAATTCTTCTTTCCAAATTCGTCACATGTGAAAAGTTTCACTTGCTTTGTTCCTATGCCCCACTCAAAGTTCCTCCCTAAGTTTGGCTCCACTTATCTCTTATTTTAATTCGATCTATATGACCACTACATCTCTTCAAACTATAGTTCAACCTTCATATCACTCTGCACCATCTCCTCATATATTTTATAGTCTCAAATGGCTAGATTCCTCTATAGATGGGGTATTAGTTCACCAAAGGATCTATCAACCTTTTCCTTAGGATCCATAACAAAGATAGAGGTGTATCAAGAAATTCTTGTAGAATTCATCTCATAGCTTCCCACCAATTCATTTTTCTTATGATTTAGTTCTGGTAATTCCTTATCCATTTTCATTCTCATTGAACATGGGAAATATTTATTGAAAAAGATTCCACTGAACTCTTGTCACTCCATATAATCAACCCCCCTTCTTGGATTCATGTTTTAATCAATTTATACCACTGATCAACTTCTCCTTCTAAGCGGTATACTACCAGGGTGACTTTCTCTTGGTCTGAACAATGAATTATAGAAAATATTTTTTCTATAGAGCTTATCCATTGTTTAGAAATCAATGGGTCAGTAGATCCACCGAAAGAAGGTGGTCATTGACGCGTGAAGGACTCAAAGGAAAGTTGTTCCCTTCGAGGAAAATCCTGTTTCTCTACTTGATTCAAGTTATTATTCACAACTCTATATAGTTGATTCATCATTCTCATAAAGTTTTCCATTCTTACTTTCATTGGAGGGCCATCATCACATCGTCTATTGTTCTCATCATTTATGCAGTTCCTCTTATTTCCTACTATTTTCTAAAAAAAGAAAAAATTAGTGAGAAACATGTTTCTTTTAAGAATATTATAATTATATAAGAATTTTATTCCTTAAACCATCATGATTAAATATGTTATTCTTTAACAACAATTACATTTTTTATATATCCTTCACAATGGTTCATAAAAATCTTATTATTAACCAAACATATCCCCTGAGAGTGTCAAACTAGGAGTGTAGTAATGCTCATTATCATGCACCAGTTCCCATTCGAGTCTAGATCAAAGTGGTGTTTTTGGGTGTTACCCCTAGATACATCTGTGTCAGAGCCACATCCACTTATTCATATCCAGACAATGATTTATTTTCTCAGAAACCACTAACTTAATACTTCACCAAAATACCAAGATGTTTTCCTATATTTAAAATTTTCTCTAGGGTTATTACTAATATTTTTAAACCCTAATTTTAAAAAATAAATAAACCATATTTTGATACCAACTATGGCATACCGCCTTTTTATTATATAACTTTTCATTACATGGTATATACAAATGATCTTTTAATGTTTAGTTTCTTGGAAATAAGGTACATAATACATGAAAACTTAAAAAAATTATTCTAATCCACTTGAAAGTCTTATTAATAGGTTCATCCTAATTAAATTTACTACATATAATAACCTAGGGACATTAATTAAAGGAAATGGGTGAGAATGGGGCCCAGTAAGGGAAACAATTTACATGCGATCATGAGGAATATCAATAAGAACATAATTAATATCAATAAAAACATGAAGAATATCATTATGGAATGAGAAAGGTAACATGAGGGATATTATAATAAAAATAACATGAATCATAACATGTAAATGTTTCTAAAACATTCAATTTATACATTTATAAGAATATCACCAAGGCTAATCACCAATGTGTCATAAATTAAAAAATTTCAAGATTATTCACTAAGATATCGTAAAACATGTCATCTCCAAAGATTAAATTCTTTACCCAATAAATTAAAGCACTATCAAGGAACACCATTAATATTTATTAACTAATTTTATCCACATAGATCATAATTTTTTTTATAAATAACCCATGAAGAATAAAGAAGGGGTTTCTTATCAAAATCACGACATTTCAAAAGTGCTTAAAGACATGATCATTATGTCATTTTTAGCCAATGAAAAGGGAGTGTGGGTTTATTATGTGTAAATAAAAGAATCCAATAAATAATCTTCACATCTAGGTGAATACCCCCAGAAAATAAAGAAGATTGGGTATTCAAAAAATAAAATAAAAGAAAATTTCTTAAGGAGAAGAGAGAAATTGAGAAGTAAATTCAGCAACATAACAGGTATAAAACGTTGTTTTAGAAAAGGGTAAAATGAGATGGGGTAAGATTATTCCATTGATAAAACATAATTTGGAAGTAAGAGTATGATAAAAAGGGAAATGGAATAGAGTAACCATAACATTTAGAATACACATATGAAAGAGGTTCTTGAATTGAAGAGAAAAGAATGATAATTCCCTTACCTTGAAGAGTTACTCCTAGATCTTGAGAAATGGAACCTTAGGGGTTTGAGAAAACCTTGGGGGGAATAATTGGGATGAAAAAATACCATAGATTTATGGAGAAAGAATTGTGAGTGAAATGAAATGGATTAATGGATGGGTATTTATAGCAAAAGTGGAGGATTTGTTTAATAATTTCCAAATATAGTCCTTGGCAATCTAGGTTGTGGAAAAAGAAAAACCATTGGATTAACCATGGTTTTTGCATATGGTTTTGGACATTTGGGCCATATTTTAAGTTATTTTAATTCACAAGAACCAAGAATCATATTATATTACTTATTTTGGCATGGAAAAGAAAAGTTTTTACAAAATAAAGTTTTTAATGTCAAAGTTTCAATTTTAGACTTTGGAAAGTAAATTATAGGTTTGGAAATTGATTAAAATCTATTAAAATAATTGATATTAATAAAATAACATATTTTAGGTCATGTATTGTGGTTAATTAATTATTACATCATTATGAAATAATTATGAAGTCATTAAACATAACAAAAAACCCAAATTTATTTTATTATTCACAGAAAAATGAAGTATTTTAGAAAATTATCATAAATTCACCCTAACCTAATTTAGACATGATAATTTAAAAAATTATGTTTATTTTATCATAAAAATTATCTAATTATTATAATTTTAACCTTTAAGTATAAAAATACTTATTTATTAAAAAATAGCAGGTTGATAATGCATAGTTAAATTTCTCACACTTAAAAATTTTCAAGGACATGATAACATTATTTTATCATTTATATTTAAGTAAGAGGGTTTTTAACATATTGTTTCATTAAAATAAAAACTATTCATAATACTTTAGTTTATTATAAAAATTTATATCATTTTTGAAAAGTACAATTTGTGTCTGAAAAGTCAATTTATCAAATTCAATCTCAATCAAACCTATATTTTATTAAGAGAAAATATTATTAAAATAGAATTTATGGAATAAAAATTATATTTATACAAAGTAATTAAAATTTAAGCAACTAAGGTTGGTCCATTTAACCCCTTATAATACCTGCATATGACCTAAGGGTACGGTGTGCGATGATGATAGATTCATGGGGTGACTCGACTAACATCGACCAAGTGGTAATTTACACTAACTTGAACTTCTCTCATAAGAGATTTCATTCAAGATTCACTTGTTGAAGTTTAGTTGGAATTGGTCAAGGGAGAACCCTAGTGTCTCTAACTCCCTCCCAAGTTCTTACAAATGGGCTTTATACGACATGAATCTACTAGTTGAGGCCACCACTTCTCTTTTATGCATTAATTATCCTTTGTTAGTTCTATTTATAAACACTAATTATAACATTAAAATTATTACCAATAGTATAGTTTACAACGATCATATTGACCAATGGTCATATTTGACCAACATTTATACAACAATCGAATCCTAATGATCACATTTCCATTTATACTCACTTAATTACTAAAGAGATATGTTTTTGTTTTGTATAATATAATGTAACACACATTTTCTCAGGAAGCAAATATCATTTTAAAATCCTGGGTCATTATAGACAAACATTGGGAAACATCACCAAAATCTCCACCTTCTTCATTATATCTTTTAAGCATCCACAAAAACTTTATCAACCAACATTATCAACAAACACAATAACCTAAAATATTCTGAATTCAAACACCATGTATTTTTTCTAACAATCTCTACCTTTTTATTTATTGAAAACTCATGAAACTCTTATTCCAACTTGTTGACAAATATTGCACACTTCTTTCTTCCAACACTACTTGTCCTTTTATAACTATGTACAATGATCAAATACTTACTGAACATGTACTTTAAGCCCACATGAGTCAGGTTCGGTATGAGAAATAGGAGTAACATTTAAATCTCATCAATGAATCAATTCGTTCTTGATGCTAAATGCTGCATAGAGTGTAGATCACAAAAATACCACTTCCTTAACTATACCTGGTAAAACAATTTCATCATGAAACCATAAGACATCCTTTAATGATATGTATTCAATGATTAACCATCTTCATCATCATTCAATTTATAACTTTACCCAACATCCTTGCTTCCCCTGATTCAATAAAGAAAAATTCTACCCTGCCATCACCTCTCCCCTATAGTAGATTGGACCAAACTCTTCCCCATTTATGAATAATCTCTCTCCCCCCCAATAATTAAAACGTCTCTCCTTGAAAGTTCCACAACAAAAAAGAATAACTATCATTATACAGGAAAAAACACACCATACCCTAGTCAGTTGGGGATCCACAACCACACTATTCAAGTGTGGGAAGTTGACTAGACTCTGACAGCCATTTTATGCTTTATAAACACTTCTTTGGGTAAGACCTTTTCTAATATATCTGTAACTTGAAAATTTATAAGCACATACTCTAACTTCACTACTTTATCTTCCATTTTCTTCATTATAAAGTGATACTTGATTTCAATGTGATTTATTCTTTATTGATGGATTGGATTTTTTCTAAGATTAATAAAAATTGAATTATGAAAATTAATTCTGATCAGAGACTTCACTTCAACTCCCATGCCTTCAAACTGCTACTTTATCCACAATAATTGCGTGCATGCTTGAACTGTCACAATATATTCAGTATCTATAGTGCTCAGTGAAATACAGTCTTATTTATTACTAAATCAAGAAATTCACAATCCACCAATAAAAAATGCACAACCTGATGTAGGCTTTCTTTTATCCACTGAACTAGCCTAGTCTACATTTTTATATCCTAATAACTCTTGCCGATATGTTTTATTGTACAACAAACTGAAATCCACTACACCTTTGATATATAGTAACATTCTTTTTTTTACTATAATAATGTGTCTTTCTTTGGTATTTTTTTGATACCATGTTACCTAAAATATGGAAAATACAATATCGGGTCATGTTGTTGTTAAGTAAAAAAGGTTCCCAATAATCTACCAATATTCTATGGCATTGACTGCTTTCTCATCATCATCCCTTGACAACTTCATCTAGGTACCAACCGGTGTTGTCATAACCTTGAAACCCTCCATTCCAAAACTTCCCATAACCTCATTTTCATATTTAAACTGAGAAATAAAATTACCTTTCCTTCCTTAAGTTACTTGTAGATCAAGAAAAAACATTTTTACAATCATCAACATTTCCAACTCACAATTCATGAATTTTTTCAACTATTTGTGTAAGATTCTGGGTTTTCCTATGAGGTGAAAATATTTTTTTTTCTTTAACTCATTTATTTTGTCCTAATGTGTGTTCCTAATGTGATCATGGGTATATCGGGGGTATCTAGGGATTGTTCAGAGCTCGGAACCCCACTTTTTGAAAAGTTAAGCAGGGCCACACAGTTAGTAGAAACCATGCGGGATAGGCCACATGGTCACTACAAACCGTACAAGGATGAACATAGGGGTGTAGGAGGCCACATGGTTTGAGGAAACCATGAAACCTCAGGTTCATGCCCATACGAAATGTTGCAGACCCTTAAAAGAGTATTAAGGCACAATTTTCACACAACTTGGAAAACCATGCACATGAAACCATGCAGAGTTCCCCTTAACGCAGAGAAGGGAACACAATTGGAACATGAGTTGGAAAACCATATGTCTAAACCATGCGACACATATTTTAAAGGGGAAATGAATATTTTACAATATTTCTATTTTAAGTTAAACCCTTCTTCTATTTTTCATTCCAGCATACATAACTCACCTTGGGAGCTCCCTTCAAAGCTCAAATATAGGCTTTGCTTCTGATTTTTCATACAGACTTGGATTCAAACACTATCACTCTCGTTGGATCCGCACTGATAATTAATAAAATCCTCTTATTCCGTTCTTCATTTGATTTAGTACAAGTTGTGCTATTTTCGTGTGATCTAATATGACCTATTTTTAGGTTTTTCTTCCGTTCTTTGTTTTTCTCTCAATCTGGACTGAATTAGAGCTCAATATTGGAAGAGTGCTCTACTAAAGACCTACAATAGGTGGTCTATACCTTTTTCTGCAATTTTGGTGTTTTATAGAGCTATTTTCACTGTGTTGTGCATCATACTTTCTGACGTTGCCCCTAAAATTAATTTAATGCTTCGATTGAATGAAATAGAACTTGTTTAAGTCTCCCTTGAGTACCCTTGAGATTTTCGGAGGTTGTTTCCCCAACCTAGGCCACCCATGTGGTGTGCCTTTGTATCTACCTTACTTAACACTTTTCTGGGTGTTTAAGTGATTTACCTATTAAAGAGAGGCATTATAATTTATTAGAATTGAATTTAATGATTAGGAGAGAGTTGAATCCTTCGTTTCCATGTGTTTATATGATATAAATTGATTTAATTGTTTAAATGGAATTGTTATATTAGTTTAATGAACTCATGGAAATTTTATGGAATGTGAATGAAATGAAATGATGATATGATTATGGTAGTGGGTGCCTTAGATGGTATACCTTGGATCTTGATTCCATAGGACTCCATGGAAATTTATGCTCCATGGGTCTTGATTAAAGTAGTGGATGCCTTAGACCTATTTACTCCTTGGATCCTAATTTCATAGGATTCCTTGGGCCTTGATACCTTTTGGATCCTACTTACTTTGGCTTTCATTAGACATGGTTTATCAACATGATCCTTGGAACTCACCCAAGTCTTTACCGAGTTTCCATCGAGATGCTCTTATGACTTAACGTGGATGCCTTGGTATTCTATACCTTGGATCCATCCCTTCATGGTCTAACACTTTTGATTACATGGTGAGGCTGTTGTGGACGATCTTGATTATATGGCATGACCAAGGTAAATGTTATACACTTTGATTATATGGTGTGGATGTGTTAAATATTAATGACTTTGATTTTATGACATGGCCATAGTGAGTATTATGCACTAGATGATACTGTGTGGCCGTGGTAATTTTTTTTGCATTTGATTACATGGAACGACCATTTTGGATTGGTTTATTTATGATTTTATCATTTCCCTTGTTTATGGTAGCTTGGCTATTGTCTCAATTGGATTAGAAGACACAACCTTGGATCCTAATTCCATAGGATTCCATGGACATTTCTACTCCATGGGTCTTAATTACAGTAGTGGATACCTTGGACCTATTTACTCCTTGGATCCTGATTTTGTAGGATTCCTTGGGCCTTTCTACCCTTTGGATTCATATTTCTTGGGCTCATAGTAGACATGGTCTATTGAAATTCTCCTTTGACATCACCCAAGTCTTTACTAAGTTTCCATAAAGATGATCCTAAGACTTGACGTGGATTCCTTGGCCTTTTATACCTTGGATTCGACCCTTTGTGATCTGACACTTTTGATTACACAGAGAGGATACTATGGATGATATTGATTAAATGGCATGGCCATCATAAATGTTATACACTTTGATTATATGATGTGGCTATGGTAAATTTTAATGAATTTGATTATACAATGTGGTTGTGGTGATTATTATGCACTGGATGATACAGTGTGGCCATGGTAGTTGGTTTACACTAGATTACATGACACGACCATTGTGGATTGATTTATTTATGATTTTACTACTACCCTTGTTTATGGGAGCTTGACTATTATTTGCAGGGAGCCTTGGTAGGATAGACAATACCATTTGAATTTCTCAGATTATATTCAGTATTGATATACCTGTAATATATATTGCACACTACTTTAGCTTGTTATGCATGTTGGGTATGTATTTTTGCATCAATACTCTATAATCAATGATTATTTTGATGCTCACAAATACCATTGTTTATTTTTTCTAATGAAGTTTATATGAGTAAGTTTTTTTGAAATTTTGTTCATATCAAAGGAACTCTAATGTTACGGGATTTACTTTAGAAACACTATTTCCATCCCTATGTTACGCTGCTGTGAACAATGCACATATGGATCATTATCCCTACGCTATGTTGAAAAGTTTCCATTTCAAACGTACAGTGAACAGTGCATGTATGGATCATCATCCGTACGCTACAATAAGAAGATCGCGTATAGATCAACAACCCTACGTTGGAATTTGGAAATACTGTTCATAAACCTTACATTCAAAAAATATAGGAAAGTATGGTTTGTCAAGATTACATGCCATCCCTACGCTACGCAAATGAAAGTATGGTTAGTAAACCGTACGTTGGTAAAAGAACCCTACGCTACGCAACATAACCCTACATTGTGTTCTCAACACCAGTGATCTTTGAAGCCACACTGCTTATTCAAATCAGTTGAATGATTTAATTAGAGTTAATGACTGATTCAAAGATCGTTATGATATATTTTTAAGAACCCTTTTTCTCAGAGAACTGCTTTGATTCTTAAGGGAAGTTCTGTTTAAGATTTGAATTCCCGTGATTAATTAGGAAAGAATTTCGAATCTAGAAATATCGAAGGAAATCACTTTCTCTATTTATTCTTTATAGAGACAAGAAAAATTAAGAATGTATGTATGTGCGAATAGTTGTTGATAATGATAATTTTTTAAGTGCAGCTATTATAGTTGATCAAACCTCAATCATCTTCAAAAGAGGAGAATCTTTAAAAGTTCTAATCATTCTCAACCTCGTTTTGATTACAAGAATTTTCAATTTTATTGAAGATCATTGTGCAACAAGGATCTCTTCAGACTATTATTTCTCGAAGAAATTCCTTTTTGAAGAAGAAGATCCATCAAATTTCAGTTGCGTACTACTGAAACTGTGAAGATCAACCTTACTATTTTACGAATCAATTCCTATTGATTGGAGTTTTGACTACTCGTACTCAGTTATGATGGAGTATCAAATTCTTGGTCTAAGCTGTGGATATTGGTTCTTTGTTACATAACCAGAATACTTTTTTTGTTTTAGTATTATTTGTAAAGGTATCAACTGCCTGCAATCAATTGTAGATTGAAGGTCTTGTGATAAGAGGAAATGTTCTAGTGAAATCACCAAGCTCACAGAGAGAGTGATTGATGGAGTGGACTAGGGTATCTTTGTGCCCTAAACCACTATAAAAATATGTGTTCTTTACTTTTTCATATTCTTTGCACCTTTTCATATAGAAGAAAAACACTGCAAATCTTCGTAATTTTCAGAGAGATTCAAAAATCTGAATTGTGGAAGGTAAGTTGAAAATACACAATTCACCCCCTCTTGTGTTGCTTTTTACATTCCAACCAAACAATTGGTATCATAGGATAGATTTTTGGATAAAGCTATAGCAAGCTAAAGAGTATAAGATCTGTACAAAGAAGATGTCAATGACTGATCCTAGAGAAGAAATATCAATGGTGCATGATCCATATTTCAATGGTAAATACTATGGATTCTAGAAGTCAAGGATGATTATATATCTAAAGAATCTTGGATACAAAGTCTATTAAAAAATATTATCTCCTTTCAAGATTCTTGAGAAACCAGAGACTTGGGATGCAGCTATTGAAGCAGATTATGATATGAATTCAAAATCAATGAATGCTATTATTTGTGGTCTTGGACAAGAAAAATTCAACTGTGTATCACAATTCCCAATAGCCTATGAAATGTGAAAAACAATTGCAATAGACTACGAAGGTACTGATAATGTTAGAGAAATGAGATATGCAACAGTGAAATTAAAATTCAATACTTTCAGAATGTTTGATGAAGAGAAAATTACATAGATGAATGGAAGGCTGACCAAAATTATTAATAATGTTACATCCTTGGGTGTTCCTATCAGTCAACCTAATAAATCCTTGAAATTACTAAGAGTACAACCCACAAAATGGAATGGAATATCAGCTACAATTCAGAAATCATCTCCTATCAAAAATTTAACAATGAAAGAATTAGTTGGGACTCTGATGATGTATGAAGCAGAAATGCAAGAAGAAGCTGAAGATCATAAAGTTATTGTGAAAATAGGAAACACTGTATTGAAATTGACATCTCAAAACCAAAGCAGAAATCCAAAACAAGAAAAAATGGAGAAGAATTCAGACTCCTCAAATTTTGAAATTGAACTAGCTCAATTAGCCAGAAAGTTCAGCAAGTTCTACAAAAAGAAAAGAGGCTTTAGAAAACCTTACAAGAAGGATGAGAGAGAATCAAGAGAATTTCGATGCTATGAATGCAAAATATTGAGAAACATCATACCTGATTGTCCTTAATTGAAAGAAGAAATAAAAATACGAGAAAAGAAATATTAGAAAAATGCTGATTATGAGAAAAAAGGGAAAAGACCAATGAAGGCTACATAGAGTGTATATGAAGATTCCAACAGATCCTCAGAAGTTGATTCAAAAAAAGAACTACAGAATCTAAAATCCAACATGTGCTTTATGGCTAAAGAATAAGAATAGGTACAATCCTATTATTCCTCTAATTTTGATTCTGGTAGTTGTTCAAATGAAAAGTTATGTGACTATTGCTCAATGCTATAGGAAAAATACGATTACTTACTAAAGAAGCACAAATCTTTAAAGAATATTCACAAAGAAGTATTATGAGAAAGATACAATTTACTCAAACAATATCAGGAGTTGAATGAAAAATTCAATTCATCCACTACAAACAATGTTGATCATGAAATCAGGATCAAAGCTTTACAAGATAAAGTAGAAACTTACAAAAGTGATGCTCTCTTTTTTACTAAAGGATAAAACATTTTGAATGAATCTTTTGGAAATAATGTAATAAAAAAGAAAAAATTTCGTATAGGAAGTAAGGGTGAAAAACCCAAGCTTTATAATAATTATTTTGTTCCTAACTCAAAAAGTGTAACTTGTAATTAATGTGGAACAAAAGGTCATATATCAAAAAACTGTTACTTAATAAATCTTCAGGTAAGTGGAATTAAAAGGGATTTTATTTCAGAAAGCTTATATAAAATAAATCATATGATTTATGGAAAAACAAATCGTATCTGGGTTCCCATAACTCTGTTAGGTAACACTATTGGACCCAAGATGATGCGAGTACCAAAACAAACTCTTGTCTAATTGATTTTGCAGAAAACAAGTCATAGAACCAGAAAAGATATATGGTACATGGACAGTGGGTGCTCAAGGAACATGAGTGGAAACTTAGAAAACTTCAGTACACTGACTCAAATAGATGGTGGTCTAGTTACCTTTGGTGATAATTCCAAAGGAAAGATAATTGGACTTGGAACTGTTGGTGATCCAGAAACCTTCTCAATCAACAAGGTACTATATGTACAAGAGATGAAGCACAACCTAATAAGTATTTCTTAACTCTGTGATAATGGATATTATGTTGATTTCTCTAACAATTCTTTTTTTTTGTATTTAAATATGAGATGCTTAAATTTAAAGCACCTAGAACTGATAATGTTTATACTTTGGATTTAAATTCCTTGTGTAAATAGAAAGTTAATTGTTTGACTGCCAAGGTAAATGAGTCATTGATTTGGCATAGAAGACTTGGTCATTGTAATATATATGCTTTACATAAATTATCTAAGAAGCAATTAATTTCTGATTTTCCTAGTCTTAAATTTGATAGTGATAGATTTTGTGATGCATGTCAAATTGGAAAACAACACAAGTCTTCCTTTAAATCAATTAACAAAATTTCTACATCTAAACCTTTAGAAATTATCCATATGGATTTGTTTGGACCATCCAAAATAGATAGTTTGGCTGGTAAATTATATGAATATGTTTTAGTTGATGATTATTCAAGATTTACATGGGTTTATTTTCTAAAACTCAAAATTGAATTGTTCACTGTTTTTGAAAGTTTTTGCAAAATTATTCAAAACAAAAAGGGTATTAAAATAATTTCAATAAGAAGTAATCATGGTGGAGAATTTGAGAATTAGGAATTAAATTCCCTTTTCTCAAATCTAGGTATTAAACACACCTACTCTACACCAAAAAACACCTCAAAAAAAATGGAATTGTTGAAAGAAGAAATAGAACTATTCAAGAAATGTCTAGGACTATGCTAAATGAATACAATCTTCCTACCTACTTATGGGTAGAAGCTGTAAGAACAAATTGCTATATAATGAATAGAGTATTAATTAGACCAATTTTCAAAAAGACACCATATAAACTTTGGAATAACAAAAAGACTAAAGTAAAGTACTTTAAAGTTTTTGGATACAAAGTGTATATCCTAAACACCAAGGATAATCTTGGTATGTTTGATCCAAAATCTGAAGGAGTATTTTTAGGATATTCTGCTACTTCTAAAGCTTATAGGGTATTCAATAAAAAGTCAGGGAATATTAAAGAATCAGTTCATGTGAAGTTTGATGAAACTGACCCTTTCAATAAATAAAAAGATCAAACTAATGAAATTACTGACTCTAATGATAACATGAGACTAGAAAACCTAAAAGATGATTTTGAAAATAATAAAACTCAATCTAGTTCAGAAGAACATGAAACTACCGAACCAATTAATGTTTTACCTATACGGACTTGAACCCAAAAGAATCATCCCTTAAAAACTGTTATAGGAGACCTAGACATAGGAATTAGAACTTGAACAAGTATAGGAAATATAGTAAAATTATTTGCCTTTATATCTCAATTAGAACCTAAGTCTATAAAAGAAGCCTTAGAAGATGAAAGTTGGACCTTTTCAATGTAGGAAGAGCTAAATCAGTTTAAGAGGAATGAAGTTTGGAAGTTAGTTGAAAGACCTTTAAATTATCTAGTTATAGGAACTAAATGAGTCTTTAGAAACAAACAGGATGATCAATGAATAATAACTAGAAACAAATCTAGATTAGTATCTAAAGATACAATCAGGAAGAAGGTATATATTATGATGAAACCTTTACCCCTGTAGATATATTAGAATCCATTAGAATTATTTTAGCCTATGCATCTCATTTGAATTTTAAATTATATCATATGGATGTAAGATCTGCATTTTTAAATGGTTATTTAATGGAGGAAGTCTATTTTGAACAAACTCCTAGTTTTGAAAATTCTCAAAAACTAGATTCTGGTTTTAAACTTATTAAAGCTCTCTATGGCCTTAAACAAGCACCTAAGGCTTGGTATGAAATATTAAGTTCTTTTCTTTTGAAAAATGATTTTACTGTTGGTCTAGCAGACCCAACACTTTTTAAGAAAATATTTTTTTTCTAAAATTTTACTAGTTTAAATATACGTTGATGATGTAATTTTTGGTTCAAATAATAAAAAGATTTGTAATGGTTTCTCAAATCTAATGAAAAAAGAATTTTAAATGAGTATGATGGGAGAATTTAATTTCTTTTTAGGACTTCAAATTTACCAAAAGGATTTTGGAAATGTTTTAAATCAAAGAAAATACATTATTTACTTATTGAAAAATTTTGGACTTGAAAACAGTAAGACATATACAACTCCTATGTGTACTAATGTAAAACTTGATTTGGATGAAGCTGGAAAACCAGTGGACAACAAGTTATATAGAGGTATGATTGGTAGTTTATTGTATCTTACTACTACCAGGTCAGACATTATGTATTTAGTATGTCTTTGTGCAAGATTTCAATCAAATCCTAAAGAATTCCATATTACTGCTGTTAAAAGAATTTTTAGATACCTAAAAGGAACATTTTTCCAATATCTTCTTTACCCTAAAACTTATGATTTTAATTTAATTTTATATCAAGATACTTATTTTTGTGGCTATAGATTAGATAGAAAAAACACATTAGTAACCTGTCAATTTTTAGGAAAATATTTAGTATCATGGTCAAGTAAGAAAAAACACTCAGTTGCTTTGTCAACACCCAAGGAAAAATATGTATCCACAGACAGTTGCTGTGCACAAGTGTTGTGGATGAAAAACACTCTACTAAAATTTGGACTAAGGTTTAATAGTATAACTATTTTATGTGATAATACTAGTGCTATAAATATTTTAAAGAATCCTATATGTCACTTGAGGACTAATCACATTGATATAATGCATCATTTTCTAAGAGATCATGTCCTTAAAAAGGATATATCTTTGGATTTTTTTAATACCGAATATCAATTAGTTGATATTTTCACTAAACCACTTTCCAGTGCAAGTTTTGATTTTATTAAGGGGTAGTTAGGATTATTTAATTTTAAGTAAATATTTACTTTCAGTTACTCTGTTTTTAAGTGCTCTTTTAGTTTTTCTTTAATAGACTTTAAAAATGTCCAGATATTTATTTATTTAATTTAATTTGGAAAATATAACATTAATTTTCTTTTTCAAGAAAGTAATAAAATAAAACGTTTTTGAAAGTAATGAGTATCATCTCAATCGGCGCGAAAAAACTATTTGTATTCTTCTGCTCTCATTATTCTCTCTCATACATCCTGTCAGTTAATCGTGTACACTCTCTCTCGAAACCCTATAAAAAATCCTTCAAACCCTCAACCTTAAAACCTTCAAACCAGAAACCTTTAGAAGATGCATAGCTCAAGGAGATCAGATGATGTGGAGTTGGAACTCTCTCTCTATCTGCAGAAGAAATCCAAAAAAATTCTTACAGGAAAGGTAATTGACTTTACCTATCTGGATTCAACAAATCTATCTCTCAAGTAATAAATAAGGTTTAAAGGGCTAGAGTTTATATTTAGAGATGATAATACACTAATTGTGTATGATCTAGATGTTAAGGAATTATGTAAAAATTCTTCTTTCTGTTTCTGTTTTGAGGAAGATACAATGGTTTATAAAATTCATGACAAAGAATTCTCTTTCTCTTCAATCGAGATAGCAGAAGAACTACATTGTCCCCATGAGGGGGAGTTCCATTTTGATTTAAAGAATATTGCTGATGGTAAGTATCCTTCATAGGATATAATGTTTTTATTATTTAGAACAAGAACCATCAAGAAGATCATGTCTAAGGAACTGACTCCAGATAGGCAAGTTATGATGAAGTTCATACAGTCAGCTATACTTCCCAAGATGATAGAGCTAGAGAAGGTTCTATATCCTAATATGTATGTAATGTTTTTATTTTTGAATAACATCAAGTTCAATTTCTATCGGTTCATGCTGAGGTATTTAAGACATTACTGCATCCTGAAGAAAAGATGATATATTATCTCTATGGAAGAATTCTCTCTCACTTCTAAGGAAAAAAGGAAAGTTGGCCAGTATGTTTTGTGCAAAGAGGTTCCACCATTTAAATACTTTGACTGCTGGGGTGGTCAAGAAGCTGGGATTTGTATAGAACAATTTTTGCAACAGTTTATTATTTGTTGGTGATGAGGAACAACAAAAGTTGTTTTCTACTGGTTAGAGGGAGTAAAGAATGATTCCATTGGTTGGCTCTATGAGACAGATGCCAGAGGAGGCTAGTGGATCAAGAACACAATAATAATTAATTAATTTCAAGCAAAGAAGAACGTCGTTTGTTATAATAGCTGCATTGGATGAAGCGCCAGAAGTACCAGAACATGAGGCTCAACAAGGTGAGCTGGTTGAAGAATTTGAGCAAGAGGCTCAAATCCATGAAAATCCAAGGGAATTTGTCCCAAACCCTGCTGATCTTTCCAGGACTATTACAGATTCAATGGCCATAGGAGAATCTGTTCAGAGGAAAAGTCCCGAAGAGAATTGAGAGCTAAGCCTAGCTGTGGTTGGTTTTGAACACGCCGAAGAACAATCTGAATCTTCTGACTCAGAGGCCAATTCACAGGTAATCTTTATTTGGCTATTGGATGCTCATAATGCCTTCCTAAGGGAACAATTAGAAGTAGAAAAGAAAAATTTTAAGGAATAAAAACTGACTACAGTGCCCAGAGAAAAATTTGAAGCTCAGAAGATTCACTTGGAATAGTTCAAAGAAAATCTCATTTCAGTGGGAGATCTTAAGGAATTCATAAAAATGCTATCTAGAGAGATATATTATATGAAAGGTGAAGCTGTGAAGAAATCTGAGTTTTATGATTTCAAGAAAATAGTGGTGAGGGAATTTCAATCTCTTAAGGGAAGTTCAAGTGCATCTTTCTCGGCTCAACAAACCTCT
The DNA here is from genome assembly GCA_963277665.1 of Viscum album. Taxonomy (NCBI): domain Eukaryota; kingdom Viridiplantae; phylum Streptophyta; class Magnoliopsida; order Santalales; family Viscaceae; genus Viscum; species Viscum album. The sequence continues at coordinate 105,445,882 of OY728156.1, forward strand.
CCATATCTTATTAAAAGGTTTGAAGTCATTACAACAGTGTTGGCTGATTTTAATGACAGACTACACACTCTTTAGTGTGACAGTACACCTTTTAATGTGATGATTGACAATCAAAGGCACCTGGTGATCTAGCTCACATCAACTGATTCATGGATGGTCTTGGTGGTGACTCAAATTAAAAACAATTTGAATTATTTCATTCAGTCAGAGAAGTAAATGAATGAATTCATGAAGATCAATATTGTTGAAAACTTGAAGGTTGGTCTGGACTCAAAGAAGCTTCTTTAGCAATGGACAAAAGCATTCAATAAACACTTCCAAATTCTACTTATAAATATCATAGAGCTTACCAGTGTAGTTGAAGCCATTTCTAACCCACCTGCAGAACCCACAATGTCTGTAAAACCTGATGAAATCCCCTCCTTTTAACCCTATATTTTCTGATTGTGGATGATACATAAACTCAAACATTTCATTTCTGTTATAATTTTATAATTTTTATTTGAATATGTGATGATTTTCTTTACTTTCAAGTCTTAACTACCAATCCTACATTTATTTCTCTTAATAGTTTTAGTAACTATTCCTGTATAGTTCAGTGATACATTAAAGCGGTACATATCCTTTGTTCTATCGAATCTTCTTTTTGATATCACAAAAAGGGGGAGATGGAGATGAAACAGGGAGATAGTTAGAAAGGGGAGATGGATATAGATATGGGAGATATAGATACATATATGAAAAGTATCTACAATGAATATCATGTTATTTTTTCAATGAAAACCAAAAACATATTTAAAAAATTTACTTGAATCTTGTATTTAACTCTATGGATTATTTTATAGGTTTTGTGATCATTAAAAAGGGGGAGATTGTTGGGAATGTATTTTCACAATAATACTCTATAATCAATGATGCTTTGGATTCTCACAAATACCCTTGTTTGTTTTCTAATGAAGTTTTTATGAGTAAGTTTTTTCAGGAATTTTGTTCATATCAAAGGAACTCTAACATTATGGGATTTACTCTGGAAACACTATTTCCATCCCTACATTACACTACTGTGAATAGTGTGCATATGTATAATTATCCCTATGCTATGTTGAAAAGTTTTCATTTCAAACGTACAATGAACAATGCACGTATGGATCATCATCCCTACGCTGCGCTGAGAAGATCACGTATGGATTAACAACCCTACATTGGAATCTGGAAATACTATTCATAAACCTTACATTCAGGAAATACAGGAAATTATGGTTTTTCAACCATACGTTCTATCCCTACATTACACAAATGAAAGTATGGTTAGTAAACCGTATTTTGGTAAAAGAACCCTATGCTACACATATAACCCTACACTGTGTTCTCAACGACAATGATCTGTGAATCCGTGTTGCTTATTCAAATCAGCTGGAATGACTTAATCAGAGTTAATAACTGATTCAAAGATCGTTATGATCTATTTTTAAGAACCCTTTTTTCTCGAAGAACCGCTTTGATTCTTAAGGGAAGTTCCGTTTAAGATTTGAATTCCAGCGATTAATCAGGCAAGAATTTCGTATTTGGAAATATCGAAGGAAATCACTTGCTCTATTTATTCCTTACAAAGCCAAGAAAAATTAAGAATGTATGTATGTGCGAATAGTTGTTGATACTGATAATTTTTTAAGTGTTCCTATTATAGTCGATCGAACCTCGATCATCTACAAAATAGGAGAAGCTTTCAAATTTCTAATCATTCTCAACCTCATTTTGCTTACAAGAATTTGCAATTTTATTGAAGATCATTGTGCAACAAGGATCTCTTCAGACTATTATTTATTGAAGAAATTCATTTCTGAATAAGTAGATCCATCAATTGTCAGTTGCATACTGCTACAACTGTGAAGATCAACCTTACTATTTTACTAATCAATTCCTACTGATTGGAGTTTCGACTGCTCGTACTCAATTGTGGTGGAGTATCAGCTTCTTGGTCTAAGCTGTGGATATTGGTTCTTTGTTACAGAACCAAAAGACTTTTTTTTTGTTTTAGTCTTATTTGTAAAGGTGTCAACTACCTTCACTCAATTGTGTATTGAAGGTCTTGTGATAAGAGGACCTATTCTAGTGAAATCACCAAGCATGTGGAGAAAGTGATCGGTGGAGTGGATTAGGGGATCTTTGTTCCTTGAACCACTATAAAAATATGTATTCTTTACTTCTGCATATTCATTGCACTTTTTCATACAGAAGAACAACACTTAAAATCTTCTTAATTTTTATAGGGATTCAAAAATCTGAATTGTGGAAGGTAATTTGAAAATACACAATTCACCCCCTCTTGTGTTGCTTTGTACATTCCGACCTAAAAATACATAGACTAGATTTGTTATAGACACCGTTGGTGGTGGTACACTAAGTGTTATCTCACACCCTATTCGGGCCTCCATTGGGTACCCGGACAGACTTCATGGATGCAAGTAGGGATCGAGGCAAGTGCCCACTATACGATGCTTGATTGCTCGTTGCTTAGGAGTAAGGGAGCTCAGGATCGAGCTAAGTTCATGATGCTAGATGGGATATTTATTTTTATATTTTTTGTATTTTGATACATTTATTGTACTGGATACTTGTATACCTATTTTTCTATTTTGTAGAGACATGACATGAAATATCATTTTGTATACGAGATTTCATTTGGCATTGTTTATTTATTATAGTCTTTTGGATGTTTATCTTCTATCAGTTCAATTATTTATCTGCTTCCTCTATTGATTGTTTTTATTATTACCATTGTGATACACTCTGATATGAGGGCATTTTCTCCCCACAAACAAACCATAATACCTCACTTCTATTTGGAATCCTTTGGTGTATGAGGAGGCATGCTTGAGTCCATGTGAACCACTGGATTGGGGCATCGTTTAGTGGATTTCGGGTTGGGATGTTTCAAAGTGGCATATTTTTTTATTTTCTAGTTGTATTACTATTTTGAGACAATAGATAGATATTAGGAATGTATTGTAATTTTTTAATGAGTTGTGCTTGGGAGTAGCTAACCCACAGATAAGGAAAAGAAAATTTACCTAGAATGGAACATGTTTTTATAGATTTTTCCTATCAGAGTTGATTTAATTCCATTGTTTGGTGATGCACTTGAATTGTAATGTTATTATTGCTATGATAGAGGATTTTATTTCATCATGTACTAATGAGATAAGGTATTTCCATCTCATGCATCATTTTAGGAACCTATTAGACTTCACATTCCATACATTATGCCTTACCATATAGAATGCATTGCTAGACTTCATGACTTCGTTATGTGTGCCTTATGTGATATATTAGTTGTGTGTTAAATGATTTGTGTAGGGAATTGAGAAACATAGTTTGTACTTAGAGTTTATTCCATAACCTAATCAATTTTTCCTTCTTAAGTTATAGCAGAAACCCTAAGTAGTCATTTATGGCACCTTGAGTAATGGACCATCAGCCGCATGGACTGGAACGTGTTATGGTATGGGTTAAGTGGACACTAAACTTTTGATTATAAGGTGTATGGGACCATATGTATTAGAAGTAGTGATCCACCTGGTTTAACCATTTAAAGATAATTGTGATATAAATGTGAATTCAAATGAAATTGAAATTGGTAAAACAAATAACTCAACCTAAACCCAACTTTAGAGAGGGCGATAGCTAGTGTAGTGATGTTTATGACTATTTCTTTTTACCCAGTATTGGATTTAGGAGTAGACATAGGGGTGTGGCTTGTTTATAGGAAGGTTTTGACATATACTATGCTTTTATCTATGATATTTGGGTTATTGATCTTTTCTGAGGCATGTGTTTGGATTTGTAGAGACATGCCACCACAAAGACCTCCAGTTGTATGCTAGGTGGTTGGTGAAAACCATGCTTTGGAGGTGGTGGTCCAGGAGATACTAGTAGATACTTCTGTAGTTCCAACCAAGGAACTAATATTTTCACCAGATATGAGTGTTGAGGAATAGTTCCATGAGGGTTTCCTATGCTACATGCAAACTTTTTAGGGAGTACCACAACCTGGATCGTCTATGAAAAAATTTACGTGTGTATTCCAGTAGTAGAATCTACACACTTTTTTAGGGGATGTTGGTCCATAGGTTATTGAGATATGGCTAGAGGCCATTTTTTTAAATCTTTGAGCATCTGGAGACATCTCTTGAGAGGAGAGTAAAGCTCACAACTTATATGCTTCAGGGTGCAGTTAAGTGCTGGTGGGATGTTTTGAACCAGGCTGATATGATCTGAGATGTGGTTTGGAGGGATTTCCAATCTAGGTTTTGTGACTACTTTTCTCTCGATACCCTGAGAACTGAAAGGTCCGGTGAGTTTATGTGTCTAGAGCAGGGCGCGATGACTGTTATGGAATATTTAGTATGCTTTATAGAGTTGCAGTGTTTTGTGCCGACATACCTTGCTGATGAGCTGTTGAGGGCAATATTATTTGAGTAAGATCTCAGACATTCCATTCAATATTAGGTCAACATGTTTAGGTTGATGAATATTATTGATATAGTTAAGTAGGTGCTTATTATCGAGTGAATCTCGTGGGAAGTTGGGGGCATAGAGTAGGGAAGTTCAATCTCTTCAACCCAATGGTTTAGCTTCTAGTGGAAGGAAGCATTGGTTTGAGGCCTCTCATGAGGTGAGTACCAGATAGGATGTTAGTGTTGGTAGTGCTATCTTTTTTCACTAGTGTGAAATATGGGGACATGTGGAGAATTAGTGTGATTGATACCCAGTCGAGTGCCAAGATTATTGTAGTATGAGACATGTGCAATGTTTTTATAGGAACTTCCATCCAACAGTTAAGGTATGGGGATTGACTCTGACTCTAGGTTCAGGAGCATGATCCATAACCCCACATTAGGTTGGGAGATAGAGTAGTGACAACCATTCATGCCGAGGTAGTAGTCATGGCTGAGGAAGCCAGGAAACAGTTGTACCTATACAGTAGAGTGGGCCTACTCCAAGTAGTGAGGTTGTTTCACATGGTTTTGGTTCAAGCCAGATATATTATATACAACCTACCCCTAAGGAGAAGAGTTCCATTCCATCTATGGTGAGAGTTATGATTTTAATAGCCTCTATGCTAGTTTCTTCTCTTTTTGATACATGTTCTTCACATAGTGTTATATATGTTCTTGTTGCGAAAATACTTAAGATTGTTGTTTAGTTTTCTGATGGTGTTACGACACTCGATACTCTATTGGGGATCATAATAGAGGGTGTATGCCAGTGCAGGGAGTTACCCATTGAGATTGGTGGGCATCACTTCACATGGGATCTTTTTTTACTTGAGATAACAGGGTTTGAAATCATACTCATGATGGATTGGCTAGTTACTTATCATGCCTATGTTTATTTCTATCATCGAAGGGTGACTTTCACATCACAATAGGGAAGAGTTTTTATTCACAAGGGTGAGTGAAATTTCTAGATGAGTAGAGATGGACCAGAGCATTATGGGATAAGCGAGATGACAACCTAGATTTTTAGTTTGTATCTGGATGATCAGGGATTGCATCAGACAAATTTCCATCCAGTGGTTGATCACTTCAAGGATGTTTTCCTAGATGAATTTTTTGGTTTACCTTTTAAGAGATAGGTTTACTTCTCTATCAATCTAGTTCCAAGATTAGTATCAGTATCCATTCCCCCTTACATAATGGCTATAATTGAGTTTCAGGTGCTCAAGAAGCATTTGTAGGGCTTGGAGGCAAAGGGGTTTGTTTGAACAAGTACTTCTATGTGGGGTTCACCGATCTTTTTTGAGAAAAAGGTTGATAATACCCTCAAGACATGTATGGATTATTGAAAATTTACCCAGTTGATAGTTAAGCACCGATATCCTTTTTCATGGATAGATGAACTTTTTGATCTTCTCTGAGGATCTCGGGTATTCTCAAGAATTGATTTAAGGTCAGGTTATCATCAAGTGTGTATTTTAACCACATACATAAATCATATATATTTTCATAGAAGGTATGGTCTATATGAGTATCTGGTTATTCCATTCAGTCATACGAATGTTCCAGCAATTTTCATGGCGCCGATGAACCGATTTTTCCTTCCTTATCTTGATTCATTCGTGGTGGTATTCATGAATGATATCTTGGTGTATTATCACAATCAAAATGACCATTCCAACCATCTTGATATAGTTTTGGATATATTGAGAGAGAAAAACTTATTAGATAACATCACAAAGTGTCACTTTTGGATGGATAATATTCACTTCTTGGGTCATATTATCTCAGAGATAGAAGTATCAATTGACCCAGAGAAGGCAAGAGGTGTAGTTTCTTGGGAGCAGTCCAAGAATGTCTTTAACATATATAGTTTCTTGGGGATAATTGGATATTACATGTATTTAATACAAGACTTATCATGCTTATTAGAACCGCTTATGAGCTTGACTAAGAAGGGTGTGATGTTTGTATGGATAGATATCTATGAGACAACCTTTCAAGAGCTAAAAGGGAGACTAACTTCAGAACCAGTCTTGATTCTACCAGAGATGGGAAAGAGCTACACTTTATATTATGATGCACTAGGTATTATATTGGGAGTAGTTATGATGTAGGGAGAGTGAGTCATGGTGTATGGGTATCATCATTTGAGGCCACATAAGAGGAACTACCCAATACACGATATCCAATTAGATACTATCGTTCATGCCTTGCGTTGTTGGAGGCATTATTTTCTAGGAGATCTTTTTGTGGTGTATAAAGACCACAAAATCCTCAAGTGTATATATACACATCATGATCTGAATCTAAGGCAGTGAAGGTGGGTTGAGTACCTATAGTATTTTTAATTTGATCTTTTCTATATTCATAGTAAGGGTAATGCAGTGGGAGATGAACTGAGTAGGAGGACTCAGATACAAAAAGTTCAGGGGGCCAGTAGCAAGTGGTGGATTATGGAATTGTTTTTAGAGATTCACTTGGAAGTGCAGGATGAACAAGGGTATAATTTTATATCATCCTTAGTGATTACTTCAACTCTTCTGGATAGAGAGAGGATGATACAGTTATCTGATTCAAAGGGCCTAGTCATATAGGAGAGTGTGGCAGGTGAGGACTCGCCTCCTAGTTGGACTATTGGAGAGGATGAAAATTTTCATATCAATGGTTACATTTGGGTTCCAGAAGTCATAAGTGAGGAGATGACGTGGGATTTTCATGCCTCAGTTTGGGAAGTACATCCCGATGTTACTAAAATGTATCATGATTTATGTCGCCAGTATTGGTGGATGAGGATGAAGTGAGAGGCAATTGGTTTTATCATAAGGTATTCCACCTGTTAGTAGGTGAAAATAGAACATCAATTACAGCATGTGATTTTATAGTAGTTACCCATTACTAAGTGGAAGTGGGAAGATATTATGATGAATTTCATGACCAGGTTTCTAAGGGAGCCTTTAGGTAGTGATACAATTTGGGTTGTTATTGACAGGCACATGAAGGTCATTCATTTCTTGCCGATTAAGAAGATTTTCTCCATAGATGAGATTGGGAGGTTGTATATCCATGAGATAATGCAACTTCATGGGGTTCCTTAGATCATGGTATCAGATAAGGGCCTATGGTTTACATCTCATTTATGGTAGAGTTTGCAGAGGGTGTTGGGTAAACAAGTTATTTTTAGCATGACATACCACCCTTAAATTGATAGCCAGTTAGAGAACACAATTCAGGTGCTTGAGTACATGCTGAGATCATGTGTCCTATATTTTGGGAGTTCTTGAGAGAGGCATATTCCCTCAGTTAATTTCACCTACAACAATAGTTATAAGGTGATTATATAGATGATACCTTATAAGGATTTGTATAGTAGGCTATGATGATCACCCATGTGCTAGTTAGAGGTAGGTGAGGTGGCTTTACTGGGACCAAATATCGTACAAGATACATCAAATAAGGTCCAGTTAATTCAGAAATGGATGGATACCACACAGTTGAGGTAGAAATCTTATGTCGATTACTGTCGATGACCTCTAGAGTTCAAGGTCATGAATAAGCTCTTTTTACATATCTCATCGAGACTAGGACATAGAAAGATTAGAAGATAAGGTAAACTTTCATCATGATATGTTAGGTTGTTCAAGATTTTGGAGAGTTTCATGCTAGTAGACTATTGGTTTTAGTTACCTTAGAGGTACCGGGCCATGCATGACATTTTACATGTATCTTAGCTAAGCCGTTATCACTTAGACCCATCTCATACTCTATATATAGATGAGGTGGAGTTATAGGTAGATGCATCCATTGAGGAGTATCCTATTCTTATCATTGAAAGGAGTAAAAAGGGTATCTGAGGCTGGTCAGTTCTTCTAGTATGGGTTCTATGAAAGCATGACTATTTACAAGACATGACTTGGGATTGGGGGGCCAACGTATGTGATCAGAGGCAAAAGTTGTTCTCAAGATTTTCTTGAACACCCTTAGAAGGGAAATTTGGGGCTGAATTTCTTTAAGGGGAGAAGATTGTAAGATCCCAGATTTTCCTATGAGGTAAGGATCTTTTTATTTTCTGTTTAAATCCTTGTTTTTTGCCTAATGTGTGTGAATAATGTGATCATGGGTGTATCAGGGGTGTATAGGGATTTTTCGGAGCATGGAGCCCCAATTTTTGGAAAGTTAAGTAGGGTCGCACGATTAGTAGAAATCGTGCGGGATATGCCACATGATTAGTAGAAACCATGTAGGACATGCTGCATGATTACTACTAATCATGTGGGGTTGAATATAAGGGTGTAGGAGGCTTCATGGTTTGAGGAAACCATAAAACCTCAGACACATGCCTTTACTAAATGTTGCAGATCCTTGATAGAGGCTTAAGGAACAGTTCATGCATTGTTTGGAAAATCATGTGCATGAAATCGTGCAAAGTTACCATTGACATAGAGAAGGGTGAAGGTTTGGCACACAGATTGACCAACTGTGTGACTAAATAGTGTGAACCAAATTGTAAAGGGGAAATGAAAATTTTGGCCCTATTTCAATTTTGAGTCAAACCCTTCTTCTGTTTTTTATTTTAGTGGACAAAACTCACCATGGGAGCTCCCTTTGAAGATCAAACGCAGGATTTTCCCCCAATTTGTTTTCCGGACTCAGATTCAAGCACCATCGGTCTTATTGTATCTATATCGGTGAGTACTATGATCCTCTTGCGTCGTTATTTATTTTCTTTGGTTTCACTTGCACTATTTTGGTGCGATTTAGTATGACCTATTTTCAGGATTTTCATTTATTTTTTATTTTTCTCTCGATCTAAGGATGAATAAGAGATCAATATTAGATGAGTGCTCTACTATAGACCTATAGTAGGTGGTCTATACGTTTTCCTACAAGTTTGGTGTTTTATAGATTTAGTTTCTATTGTGCCATGCACTGGAATTTCTTGTGTTTCCCCTAAAATGAATTAAATGCTTCAATTGAATGAAATAGAACCTGTTTAGGTTTCCCTTGAGTACCCTTGATATTGTTGGAGGTTGTTTCCCCAACCTAGGCCACCCATGTAGTATGTTTGTAATGACCTAAACTTTTTATCAATGGAATTTCTCCCTTCATATAATTATTTTATATAGTATAAACCACATAAAATCACTTTTAGAACACAATAAATACTATATAAATGAATAATGAATGAAATAATAAGTATTTATTGAAGTTAAGAAACCTATACTGATAAAATAGTAACTTGACCTTAGGAATAGTAATATGACCCTTGTGAATAGTAAACTGACCAAATGAATAGTAAAATCACCTATGAAAGTATAAATAAAATTTAGGCATCTTATAAATAAAATTATGATATACTTATATTATAGTATAAGTAAAGAAATGTTTTAAAATTATTAATTAAGCGTTGGTACTTTTCTAAGTCATAAACATTTAATTACAATTTTATGATTAATTTAATAATTTAAAAGAAAATTTAATTTCATAAAATTAATTCATAAATTAATATTTTTTAGTCTTATGATTATAATATAATTTTATGATAACTTAATTTATTTTTCAAAGTGTTAGAAAATCAGTTTTAATTTTAAAATATGTATTTTTCGAGTAAATGTTAATATTAATTAAAAATTAAATTTCTAATATTTAGATTTTTTTTTCATAAAATGGAGTTAATTTTTTAATTCTACATGTCGAAAAATGGTTAGGGTGAATTTTTGGGATTTTACTTGAATTTTTTGTGAATAGTAAAATACGATAATTTATGATAAAAATTAAATACATGAATTATTGAGTCATGGATGATTTATGGATGATTTAAGCCCAAAATATCAAACCCTACTTCAATATTTTAATATATTTAGTGATAGTTCTCAAACCATTCATAGTCATAAACCAAAATAATAAACTAATAAATAATATAATGGGAAAACACTGCTCTTTTAAATATAAATACTACCCCTCACCACCTCTTTTCCTCACACCTCTCAAGCATTGATCCTTGTCCAAATTCTGATGAAACACCTTCCCAATCCCCTCCCCCACTTCCAAGAGCTCTTGGTCTTGTCAAAATACCAAAACCTTTTCCATAAGGAGTTTCTCAAGGAGGAGATATTTAAGAGGTAAAATCCTCTTCCTTTTTCTTTTAATTTCTTTTAATTTCTTTCTATTTTCTTATTCTCTCATCATCCACTCTATCAAAATGTTCATGATAACTCTAGTATATTTTATATACTATAATTATATCATGTTAATGGAACATCCATCATCAAACTCCTTTCTCTCTCACTTTTATTTTAAAAATGAAATCATCGCTTCCGATGTGTCAATTTACCAACATCGTCGGCGATGCGATTTCATTTTCCATTAAAACCTTAAATTATATTCATAAAACCACTAAAATGGTTGGTACATACTGTAAAATATATTTTATAACAATTTTTATGTTTTATAACTAAAATATTTACGTAATACTAAATGATAAAATAAATCGAGTTTGTTGTGATCGAAAACCGCCAAAATTAACCCAAATGATTATCATTAACTATTTATCTAATGATTTATCCTCAATAAATTTTAAAAAATGATATATATAACCATTTAAACCTATTTATTTTCATTAATAACCTATATTTTAAATTCTTGATAATTATACCCAATCTACATAAACTTCTATACTCATATTCAAGTAAATCGATCATGAAAACCAAGAAAATGAACACTCCCGAATGATGAAATTAAACCATGAAAAGCCCATAAATTAACTTAATAAAACTATAATGAATAAAATTAATGTATAAAAAGTTCTATATTTTTTAATTAATTAATCTAATTTAATTATCTAAGATATTAAAGTGAGGAAAGCATATGAACATAAGGTAAGGGGAATTCTTGAACCCAACTCTCTTTCTTTAGCTTTTCCCTATTTCACCCCATTTTCAGTATGGATATTCCTTTAATTTTAATTAAATATCATTTCTTCATCATATTATCTTTTATGGGATATAAATTTTACCAATATTGTTTTATGACAAATTTAAAGTTTTTCCAAAAGAACTCTTCTTTCTAAAAACACATCTTTTACTTATCGTGAGATTGTTTCTTCTTCACTCAAAATTTATGATTCTTATACTAAGTATGTTATTACCTATTTATTTTGGGAACCCCAAAGTTTATTAATGAATTTATTCTTTATGAAATAAAACCCAATTCTTTTCATAGATTATTTTATGTCCAAGATTGATATGCGTTCTATATGGTATGCAAGATAATGAAAATGTTATGATGTGACGAGTGTTCCTAGAATTATATAGTACATATACATTATATGTTGTTATGGGTATGCCTAGAATTATATAATACTCAAATTAATTAGTTAATTTTATGTATATCGTGATATAAAGTTATGTATGTGTGGTAGTTGACCAATAATACACATTGTTTCATTTTTATGCATTGCCACATTTCAAGCCTTTATTTAGTGCTTCCTATCATGATTATAACCCTATACCTATGTTACGATGATAATTATTATGCTCAAAAAATGTTATATTGATTCAATTTCTTATCTATCCTCTTACTATACTTTTATATAACCCCTTTATTTGATGTATATCCTCAGGTGATTACATGTACTAAGGAGAACATAGGGGACACTAAGAAGCTATAGAAGAAGTAATTAAATAAATATTTATGTTTTATTTTGTAAATGTTATGTATGGTACTAATTTTCACAAGACACTAAACCTTTGGATCATGGTTTTGTAATGCTTTTATGTTTTTATCATTAAAATGATGTAATATCTATGTAAGAAAAAGTAGGTTTGCTATAGTGACTATGTATTTTTCTTACTTTATACCACTCCATTGGGCGTGTGAGTGATTTACTTGTTAAAGGGATCCATTATAATTGATGATAATTGAATTGAATGATAAGAAGAGAGTTGATGCCTCATTTTCCATGTGTTAACATGATGTAAATTTATTTAATTGTTTAAATGGAATTGTTATATGAGTTGAATGAACTCATGGAATATTTATGGAATGTGAATGAGATGAGATGATGATATGATTATGGTAGTGTATTCATTGGTTAATATACCTTGTATCCTGATCCAATAGGACTCCATGGAAATTTCTACTCCATGGGTCTTGATTACAATAGTGGATTCCTTGAACCTGTTTACTCCTTAGATCCTGATTCTGTAGGATGCATTGGGCCTTACTACCCCTAGGACCCAGCTTGCTTGGGCTTGAATTGGACATGGTTTATTGAGATTCTCCTTGGACCCCACCCAAGTCTTTACCGAGTTTTGATTGAGATTCTCATATGACTCGATGTGGATACCTTGGTCTTCTATACCTTGGATTTGGCCCTTTGCGGCCTAACACTTTTTATTACATGGTGAGTCCATTGTGGATGATCTTTATTATAAGACATGGCCATGGTAAATGATATACACTTTGATTATACGACGTGGCCATGGTAAATGTTAATGAATTTGATTTTATGGCATGGCCATGGTGAGTATTATGCACTAGATTATATAGTGTGGTCATGGTAGTTGTTTTGAACTGGATTACATGGCATGACCATTGTGGATTGGTTTATTTACTCTTTTACCATTTCCCATGCTTATGTGAGATTGAATATTTTTGAAGGGAGCCTTGGTAGGATAGATATTACAATTTTAATTTCTCACTTTACTTTTAGTACTAATATACCTGTGATATATATTTCACACTACTTTAGCTTGTTATACACGTACTATATTTTTTATAGACACCATTTGTGGTGGATTATTTAGTGTTATCTAACACCTTGTTTAGGTTTCCGTTGAGTACCTGAATAGACTTGATGGATACAAGTAGGGACCAGGGAAAGTTCCCATTGTATGATGCTTTATTTATTATTTCTTAGGAGAAGAGGAGAATAAGACTGATCTAGGATCATGATGCCATCAAGGATAGTTCGTTTGGTATTTTTTGTATTTTTATGCATGTATTATACTGGATGGATTTATACTTGTTTTCCTATTTTGTAGAGACATGACATGACACCTAATTTTGTATATGAGATTATGTTTGGGATTTTTTATTTATTAAAATCTTTTGGATGTTTATATTATATCGTTTTAGTTATTTATCCATTTTTGATATTGATTGTTATGATTATTACTGATATGAGAAACTCTGATATGAGGGAATAGTCACACCACTAACACACCCTAGTCCCTCACTGCTAGTCAACATCCTATGGAATATAGGGAGGCACACTTGAGGCAATGTGACCCACCGAATCAGGAAACCATTTAGTGTCTTCTAGGTTGGGATGTTATAATTGGAACTGTGCTTCATTCAATCCACCAAAGATTATTTAATCCACATACACCAACACCATCATTCTTTGATAATTCTCATTATTGACATAGATTTTGTAATCAACTACACCAAGTTGGAAACCAAGATTCTTCAAGTATTGATCTGTTCTTTAATATCATTCTCTTGGTTCCTACTTCATCCCATAAAGTTCATTATTCAACCAAAAAAATTTGTTCACATCTTTACGGATAGGAAAACCATGCGGTTGTTCGATATACACCTCTTCCTTTAGAACTCCATTAGGAAATGATGACTTGATATCCATTTGGAAAACTTTGAATTTAATTTTCACTAAAATGTCTAATAATAGTCAAACTATCTCCATCCTTGAAACATGTGAAAATGTTCCATAAAATTTGATACCTTCTATCCGAGAGTACCCCTTACACATGATTCATGCTTTGTTTCGAATCACCATGTTTTCTTCATTTATATTATTATAGAATACCCATTTGGTCTTGATGATGTTCTTATCATACTACCTCAAGATAATCTCCCATGTATGATTCCTCTTGATTTGGTCAAGCTATTCATTCATTGATTGAACCCAATTTTCATCTTTTACAGCCTCTTCAAATCATTTTGACTATACCTATGATATAAAATATGTTTGTTGTAGAAACTTAATCCTCCTTTTTGGTACTATCACTATTTTATCATCGATGATATTATTCTCATCAATTTTAGCTATGCATTTAATTTTTTGTATATTTTCAGGTTTAAATTAATTTTTCTCATCATTGGTGTCTTCTTTTAAGTTTGATTTAAGTGATTGTTCTCCCCACGAGTTTCTAAACTCTTCACCACTATCCTCCTAAAACTACATACTATTTTACTGATGATTCTACTCATTATCCACTCCAATTAAATCATTTATTTCATCAACCTTCCCTAGATACTTATTGAATAATTTACATGATTTTCTTTTGTATGATCATCCAAGTAAAATCCCTTCATCTCTATGTGACTCAAACTTCTAGATATTCTTCTCATTAATAATGAAACAATTACTTTTGAAGATAAAAATGTACTTCAACATCGGCTTATTTTCATTCCATGAATCTTATAGAGTATTTTATTTTTCTTTACACAAAAAAGATCCATTATAAATATATGCTGTTGTTAGTACTGCTTCTTTACAAAACTTATTTGGTAGGTCTTTCTTAATAAGCATAACTCTAGTCATGTTTTTTATGATCTTATTTCTACTCTCATCTATATTATTTTGTTGAGGGGTTATCAATATTGATACTTAGTTCCTTATCCAATTCTTCCCCAGATAGTCCTCTATCGGGATATTAGTAAACTCTATACCATTATCATTTCCCAGCTTTAGAATTTTCTATCCAAGAATCTTTTTAGACTCTCTCTGATAATGTGCAATGAAACCAAACACCTCAAACTTGGGAGTGATAACCATAATTCATGTTAGCCTACTATAATCATTAATTAAAAAAATATAATATCTCTTAACATTAAGAGATCTTGGTGATATAGGGCCACACACATCAATATGCCCCAATTCAAGCACTATTACTGAATTTTATTCTTTTTTCCTTATATTTCATTTGAGTAATATTCCCTTTTTGACAAGAATAAAACCCATGTGTATGATCATGTGATAGTTTAAGGAGATCTCAAGCTCCATCAATTTTCACTAGATCTTCCAAGGATGGATAACTCAAATTAAAAATATATTTATGTCATATTTTTTTCTTTTTCTTTGGATTTAAATCACATATTTACTTCTACACCAATAAGGTAAAGATTCCATTTCATGATATTTCCCTAAAAACCTATCTTTTACCTTGATGATACATATCTTCTTGGTGAATTTTATCACATTCACTAAGTTATAAAATTGACTGACACTTAGTATGTTGTGTCTGAGACCTTCCACAACCTAGATATCTACACATCTCATATCTTTGTCCTCAAACTTGGATTTTCTAGAGTCAATACTATTTATACTTTCATCATTTCCAAATATGTAGAAACCTTCCTTGTCGTACTTGATTCTTGTGACAAGATCTTTATTTCCCATCATATGGGTGGTGCATCCACTATCAAGGATCTATACACCCACACTATATGATGTTTTAGGATAATCTCTACAATTGTTTCATACTCATCTGTATTCTTTTTGATCCATATATTTGTATT
The DNA here is from genome assembly GCA_963277665.1 of Viscum album. Lineage (NCBI taxonomy): Eukaryota > Viridiplantae > Streptophyta > Magnoliopsida > Santalales > Viscaceae > Viscum > Viscum album. Next base: position 105,461,925 of record OY728156.1, read on the forward strand.
TACACATGGTTTTGATTAACATGCTTGATTTTCCTTGGAGTATGATGTACCAAAACCATATTGCAAAGCTGAAAACCAATTTTACATTTTAGCTTGATTGATAATTCCTTAAGATGTTTCATATAACCAGTTTGATTCCCTATTAGCACATTCCACTACATTGTTGATGATAAATACCCAGACATATGTCCAAATCCTCCACTCCAAAAATAATGAATATAAAAATCCTGTTTATAATATTTAACTCTACATGACTGCTATTGTTTCACTTATGCCCTTAAAAAACTTTTGGTTATGGAAAATTCATTTTGATATTTTTCCATATTTATAAAATAATAACACTAGATACAACTTTCATTCTTATGTTTCATTTCCAAAAAACCTATTTGTCCCTTGGGTTCTTTGAGTATCCTGATTTCAAGTCGTACCCAAATCAATTTTCAACTTTGGAGTGGGTGTTTGTGGCCTAGAATCAACCCTCACTATTTTTGGTTTGGGATCAAGCCCTATACCATATTTTTCATTCGAATGTGCTTACTGCTTTTATTGAAAATTATTTTTCTATTTTTCTATACCTTTATATCGCATGTTTACTTTTTTCTATCACCTATGCAATATGCTTTACTGATGTCATATCGAGAGTTAATATTTTCTCCTAATATTATAATTTTCATCACATAACAAAAACTTCCTCCTCAAGATCTTCAATTCATTTGGATTAGTATTTCACTATGTTATTCAAACCATTAATAACCCCAAATCATTCTTTAACTTTGATCTTGTACTTAATGACATTCTACGAGTTTTCCAGCTTAGAAGATTTGAGATTTTCAATTTATGAATTCAACTTATACTTCTCCTCTTCATGATAATACATATAGATTTTGGAATCATGGACTAATTTTTTGGATTTATTCATTTTGGATCTCCAAAAACCTATCTTATAACATCTCCATCCAACCCTTTTGGTGTGGGACAGGTTAGAGGTTCTACTAAACTTAAGTGACATCCCCAAAAAACCAATTGCTGGAAATAAATTCCAAGATCTTACCATGAAATTGGGGGATGATTTTCCATTTAAAATAATACAACATAGCAAGATAAAATATAAAAAACCAAACCAAATATATGATGCACTAGTATAAACATCACAACTCAAATAAAACCAACAAGAGGCAATATTATAGTATCGACATAACGATTAACCAAAACTACAAGACTCTAAAATAAAGCATAAATTGAAACTAAGGTAGATCTACTCCACACTCTAAGAACATGACCAAATTCAAATCTCTAACTCTAGATAACTACAACAAGAGACTCAACTTGAGAAATATGAAATCTTTCCCTTTCTTATGTCATGGAAAACAGGATCTGTATATGCATGCAAGTGTATATGAAGGGGGTGAATAATTATAACTAGTAGGATTTCCCCAATACACTTCCATACTCACTCTAATAGAATAAGAACACATTATATCACAATTTAAAAATATAATTTATAAAAAAGTGATGATCATCAAAACATTTTACCAATTTAAATTAATTTAAACTGAAAATAGAATAATTTATCCAATAATATAACTATCTAACCTGATATACCCATTCCACATTCACACAAATAGACACACAAAAACATTAATGCTAGGTGATAACCCCATACTCATGTGTAGTTACTCAAAAATCCACTAATTCGTCATGAGGTGACTAATATCCAGGTGCCTTAATGGAACACGACCCTTATTCATGGCCGTGCCCAATAGAAATAAACTCACACCAACCATGCATTATAAGATCATATTTTATATCAATTAATTCCATATAAAAGAATTTATTTTCTATAAAACATTTCATCGAACATCTTTCTTGCACCAAACTAAAACTATAATTTTAAAAACCATAAATCAAAGGGGTTTTTGAAAACCAATTCAAATAACAAAAATTTCCAAACTGTATACCAAAAATGTTTTCTATTAAAAAATCATCCAATATTTCATTTTTAAATCTAAGAAAAACATTTAATAAATCTAATACTTCAAGTTCTAGAATAAGTGGATAAGAGAGAGAAATAACCTACCTCTCAATGTGTGACGACAATAAAGAAAAATACTACAAAACCTATAGATCTTGACTCAAAACACCTTTCATTTAATGTATCAAATCAAGATCTCATAAAAAATATCATGGATCATAAATATTTCCATAATAGATTAAATATAACATTCTGAGAAAGAGAAGATGAGAAGATCTAAATAGAAAGAGAGAAAACAGAGACTTTCCATTGATTCAATAGATCCAATACATGTAGATTCACTGAAACCAACAATTGGATCAAGGGGAACCACCAATAACATCTAGGAGAGGATAATAGTTTGAGAGGATGATATAATTGGTGAAAAATTAGGGTTTTAGGGATAAAAAACTAGTTAAACTCTAATTTTTAGATCATTTAATGCATGTTGCATGATTAGGCCACATAGTTTATTAAATTGTGCATACGATCTTGTCTCCAAAACCACCCCTTGCATGAATTGTTCATTATTTTACAAACCATATTTTCCCCACTATATAAACATTCATGGTTTACTTTTTTCATTTTCATGGTTTGGATAAATTGTGTTATTACTAAAAAACTCTCAAAATTTTTCCACAGTTTTCGAGAGAAGCTACATGGTTTCCCCAAACCTTGCTCAATACATTCACCCTTACAAAAATTTCCAAAACACTCCAAAACTATCCATAAGCTCCCGAAACTTAACTCAAGGATTATATAACATAAAAATAAATAATAAAAGGTAAAGGTACCTAAAACTTGGGGTATTTTATTCTCCCCAACATTGATCTTTCCATCCATGGAAATTTGGTTATTTTAGGTGCTTTGGAAAAGTTAGGGCCATTGTTCCATCATCTTCATTTCACATTCCCAATTCTCTTACTGAATCAGACCATGCTTCCATAAAAATATCACTAAATGAAAAATATTTCCACGTAATAACTTCTCTTGGATACCCACAATCCTTATTGGCATATGTAACATAATAGTATCTAGTTCAAGGTCAATGTGATCCCATCAAATCACATGTTCAGGATCAGAAAACTACTTATTAAATTTAGACACATAAAATACATTGTGTAAAAAGATAAATCGTGGAATTAATTCCAACTAATAGGCTTCATCACTAATTCATTCCAATATTTGAAAATTTATGATGTACCAAGGAGATGACTGACCTTGCTTACCCAAACGTCAATTCCCTAGACTTGTAGAGACTTTAAAGAACACATGATCTCCCACATCAAATTATAAAAACTGATGATGATGGTACACATAATATTTTTGATGACTCTGAGCCATATACATTCTTTTTTTGATCATCTAATTTTTCTCAGTCATCTCCTAAACAAGGCTAATTCCCAACAATGAAGCTTATCCAATCTCTATACAAAAAAGTAGATAATGATAAGGATAACTATACAATTCTTAAAAATGAGATACATATATCAAGTCCAAAAATATTTTATTATATGAGAAATTCACTAATGGTATATGATCCCATGAGCCTCCAAAATCCATAACATAGGTTCAAAGCATTTCTCCCAATATTTGGATCATTTTTTTGATTTTCCATTCATTTGAGGATGATGATCTATGCTCATATTTAGTTCGATATTAAAAGATTGATATAATTATCACCAAATCTAATAGGTGAAATGAGGATCCTGATCATAAATGATCAAAACTAATATTCCATTAAACTTTTCAACTTCAAAGATATAAATTTTTTCCAAGTCTTTCACTATATTGGATTCATGATTAGGGATGGAGTGATCTGAATTTGTAAGATGATCCATAATCACCTATATGGAATCAATTTTTCGAACCATTATTGGTAGAATTGTGACAAAATCCATAACTATGTACTCCCATTTACAGATGAGTATAATTAAGGATTGCAACATACCAACTAGTCATTAGTTATTATCCTTGAAATGATGACAAGTGAGCCTTCTAAATACATACTCCACTAATTTAATTTTCATTCCAACCCACCATAAATGAGTTCACAATTCCTTATAAATATTCTAAGTATTGGGATGAACAACCTATTCAAGTGGTGATATGAAAAAAGAGGTTCTTCTTGATAAGACAACGAAACAACTATCTGATCTCGAAAAAAAATCATAGAGTTACCATATTTCTTCCTTCCTAAAATGTCCCCCAACATTAAGTTTTGATGTAATGGTAAATAAATCATGACCTATTCTTTGATAATCCTCAACTTGTGCAACCAATTCAGGAATAAAAGTCACCAGATAGAAAATGCGACTTCATTATACTCAGTGCAATCCAAATGGATATATTTCATCATGATCATCAATTACTACTGATAAAAATATTCTTTTTTAATTGATTATATGAATTTTATCTCAAATAATATGCTAAGAATTTTCATTTTCCAGGTGTATAAACTAAGACAAAGTCAAAAATTTGTAGATATTCCATCCATAAAATTTTTCTAAGGTTCAAATATATTTTTGAAAAGATATGTTTCAAACTTTTATGTTATCTAAACATAGTAAATTTTTCACCAAATTGATAATGAGGCAAATCATTTAGACCATGAACTACTGTATCCAACTTCATGTCCAGTGTTGAATAATTATTTTCATGAATTAAAAACTTTCATGATACATAAGCAACCATATGGTCTCCTTGCATGAGAACAAAATCAAGTCCAGATCTTTATGCGTTGAAATAAACCATATAAACCTTCCCAGGTTCTAAGAAAACAATAATTAGTGAAGAAGTGAGTCTTTATTTAAGATCCAAAAAGGATTACTGAAAATACCTACCCTAATAGAATGGAATTAATTTTATTTTGAGTGATATCATAGGAGATGAGAGTCATGAGACGTCCCAAACAAAGAAATTATAGTAACATGATAATCCCATAAAACCACATATCTCAAAGACATTATTCAGTGGTTTCCAAGAGATAACAACTTCTATATTTGTAGGGTCTACTGATACACCTTTCTAAAAAATGATGTGGTCGAGGACAAAAAATTCTTGCATATAGAAATCATAGTTAGATAAATTTTTATATAATCAGTGCTCTTTCAAAAGGATCAACACAACATCTAAATGTTCTTAATGTTATTTATGAGTTTGATAATACACTATAATGTCATAAAAAAACCACAATGAAAGAGTCTAGTTACCGCTAAAAGACATGATTCATCAACACCATGAAAACTAATGGTGAATTTGTTAGGAAAAAGGGAATGAAAACATATTCATAATGATCATAAATACTCTTGAAAGTTTTCTTTAGTTTATCCTATTTCTTAACCCAGAGTTGGTGGTAATCGAATCATAGATGAACTTTAAAGAACTATCAAGATCCCTTAAATTAATTAATAAGGTCATCAATCCAAGATTGTAAAAACATCATAATTGCTTTTGGGTCATGGAGTAAAATTAACCGATCCAGTTGTTTGATTCTGAGATGATCCACTATCCTAGAAATAGGTGTCCCTCTTCTACTTGTTCCCCAAATTACAGTTCTCACCTATTACCATGGATACAAACATACTTTCTCTATTCATATTTAGAGATATATACCTTTCCACCACTATCTCTATATTAATCATCTTCATATAATTAGTAATACAGAGCATAACTATCTTAGAGATAATTTCTAGTCACAATCCATACTCAAATATGTATGCTTTCAAGGAAGAACTAGCTGAAACTTCTAGAGAAAAAAACTAAGTTCATAAACTTAGCTGCTATTCCATCATTGATAGATTTTATTGCTTTAGAATGAAGAAATGTTTTTTTTCTAGCTATCTTGAAGGTGAGAGGATAAATTATTTTGTTTATTTTTTTTCGAATTCCTCTCACATAAGTCTGTGGTCAAATTTATCTTTGAAAAATAAATCCCACCATTGTTGTGAAAGATCCTCTAGTATTTAGACCACTAAATTTAATTTTATATCAGCCAGTGTTCCAAGGAATTTGAAGATTCGATTCATTTTATTAAGACACACTTATGCCTTTTTTAGGTTTATAATCCCATAGAAATATTGGTGGATTCTGTTTCTAAAATTTCATAGAATTATCCTCTAATCATGGTTCATTATTTATATTTCATTTTTCAATAACTTGAAAAGATTTAACAATGCTATGAACAAGATGTTGGTTCACATGTGGATCATGTGAAACCATATTTTTCATGATCTCTTCTTGAAGGTTTCTACATCACCTAAATAATTCAATTTCTCTATTAATAGAATATGACACCACTTAGTCATCACTAACTAGCACACGAAGTCTTAGAATATTCCAAATTATCAAAATCAATAATCATTATATAAAATTTATAGAAATCATTAATCATGGTATAGAAAATGTAGTTATATTGGTATGTATCAATACTAATACATGATATACTACAGACATCGGCTAAAACCATGATGATGATATGAAAAAACACTTATATGTGTTTAAAACACCTTTGTGATCAGACCACCCTAGTAGCTTGAAGTTCAATATAAATAGGTTAGATACATCTTTTTATGCTATACATTTCAAGTTCCAACATTCCTATCTATTTTCTACCATCCTAAGTTAATGAACTAACCAAGACTGATACTATTTGTAACATCCCCTCCCACCCCATTGGCTTAGGACGATTCAGAGGTCCTACTAACCTTATATGAAATACCTAAGACACTACATTCTGACAATAAATTCCAAGGTCTTACCAAGACATTAGGGGACAAATTTCCCTTTAAAATAAGACAAGATGTCAAGACAAAATATAAACAACCAAACCAATTATATGATGCATGAGTATAAACAATATAACTCAAATAAATTGAAAAAAGACAATACCATCATATTAGAAGAACAATAAACCAAAACTACAAGACTCTAAAATAAATCATAACTTGACACTAAGGTTTCACGACTCCAAACCTTAAGAACACGACCAAATCCAAAGCTCCGACTCCAGATAATTACATCAAGAGGCTCCACTAGAGAAATTAAAAATCCACCCCATTCTTGTTTCATGGAAAAAAACATCGATATATGAACCAAAGTGTATATATAGAGGGTGAGTAATCATACCCAACAATATTTCTCCAATAAACTTCTCAACTCATGCCACTAGAACAAGAACACTTTAGATCACAATTTAAAAATATAATTTATAAAAAAGTGTGGAACATCAAAACATTTTAACAATTTAAAATAATATAAACTGAAATAAAAACAATTTATCTAATAACCCAACTATCTAACTTGACATACCCATTCTACATTCACACAAAAACACATGTATTTCAGTTGATAGTCCCCTACTCATGAGAATTTACTCACCGATTCACCAAGTCATCACTATGTGACCAATCTCTAGGTTCCCCAAAGTAAATCAATTTATTACAAATAAAAATTTTCTTCCCTTTAAATCATTTTATAAAACATCTTTCCTACACCGAACCAAAACCATAATTTTAAAAACCATCAATCAAAGGGGTTATCCAAAACCATTTCAAATAATCAAAATTTAAAAAACATATACCAAAAGGGTTTTCCTTTATGATATCATATAATATTTAATTTTAAAATCTAAGAAAAATGTTTAATAAAACTAATCCTGTAAGTTCTAGAACATGTGAAGAAGATAGATAAGGATCCTACCTCTCAATGGGTGATAAAAATGAAGAATAAAACTATGAAACCTCTAGATTTAGGCTCAAAATACCATTACTTCAATAGATCCAATAAAGATATCATTAAAACAAATCATAGACCATAGATCTATCTATAACTGATTAGATCTAAAATTTTGGGTGATAGAAGATGAAAAGATCTAAAGAGAAGGAGAGAAAATGAAGACTTACCCTTGATTACAGAGATCCAACACACTTAGATTATATTAAACTAGACACCATGTAACGACCCGTCCCTAGGACCCATGCCGTGACTACCACAAGCCCGCCTTCCATAGGCTAGGGGCTGGCGACTAGCACCAAAGGCGTAAATCCCTAAGATGGGAAGGCATTGCCTTTATAAAAATAAATCACATACAATCAGAGTACAAAATTGGAATAAAAACACTAAGTAAAATTGAATTCAAAGGTAGTGATGAAAGTAAATGGTCCAGTATACAAACCCAATTGAACAACAAGAACAAGTACAAGTAAAAAAGGAAAACAGCTCCTGGATCGTCCACCGGGGAATCCTACCTGAAGGGCAGGTACAGAACTTGAACAACTCATCCCTGAGGTACGTCCCATCTAATCCAGCTCCGAGCAGCCTCCTGTCCATCACCCTCATCCTCGATCACTACTGACCATCGTCTGCACAGAACACAACAAGGTGCGGGCGAAGACCGTGTAGGGGTGAGTATAACAATACTCAGTAGGGGACCCCGAGACCCTCGAAGGTCTCCAAGAATCTACTAAGGATAAACCACAGTAGTAAGATACAATCACAAAGAATCAACCAACCTTACTTAGGTATATGCCCATACATATACCTAAGTTACCAAACACAGTCTGACTCCAACTCTCAAGCCCAAGCACAACCCATTCCACAAAGAAAGTAAAGTCAATCACCTCGATGATAATGATTGAAAGTCAAGACTCAGCTCAAACAGGTATACATCATTTGTAGAGTGATAGAGATGATTAGATGTAGTCACTGATTCATCTAAGCTGTCGTACCCACACAAGATACAGGACCAGAAAAGCTGTCAGACCCATACAGGATATAGGACCATCTATTCTGTCGAACCCACACAGGATACAGGAACAGAAGTCAGAAATTTTGGACCCACGGAGGATCCCGGTACAGTAGTCATTGCTGTCGAACTCACAGAGGATTCTGGTACAGTAGTCATCACTGTTGAATCCATAGAGTATTATGGTAGAGTAGTCATCGCTGTTGAACCCATGGAGGATTTCATTATAGTAGTCATCGTTGTCGAACCCACGGAGGATTCCGGTACAGTATCGTCGCAGCCAGCCCTCGGGTTCCCGCACATAGCACGCTCGATTCCAGGAGGGTCCGCTCCTCGATCCAAGTGTCAATACATCAACTATCATGAATTCATGAGTTGATGTATCCCATAGTTCTGTATCATCATAAGGAACCTAAAACGACAGACGACGTGTCAATCGGACGCCCGATCTGAGAGTTATTGACATTTCCGTTCCAGGGGCCCGGTTGGTCTTTAGGCTCAAACCAACCTGGCCGTACCCCAACTTTGTCCAAACCTCAAGTGGAGTATTCCAAAAGAATCGTCTTGCTCCAAGATTTCCATTGCCGCAGATGGTACGTCAATCGGACACCCGTAGCCCTAGATGCAGGCTAAAAGGTATAAATGGCCATAGTGGGTCTGGGTCCGGTCTGAACCAGTCGGACTGACCCGGCCCGACCCGGTCTGAACCAGGGTCTGACTCGGTCTGCGGGTCCGACCCGGTCTGAGGAAAAGACCCAAGTCGAGGGGACGACCCAACCCGAAGAGACGACCCGACACGAGGGAGGCTCGGCCGACGGCGGCCCGGCTGTGGACGGCCCGGCCTGGGCGGCCCAGATGAGGGCGGTCCGGTTGACGGGGGCCCGGACATGGGTGGCCTGACCTTGGGTGGCCTGACCATCCACACGAGGGAGGGGGTGCCGCCCTCGGGCCGGGCCGCCCGTCGGGCTGGGCCGCCCATCGGGCCGATCCGTCCCCTCGGCTCGAGTCGCTTACTCAGACCGGGTCAGACCCGCAGACCGGGTCAGACCCACAGACCGGGTCAGACCCCGGTTTAGAATGGGTTGGGCCGGGTCAGTCCAACTGGGTCAGACCGGACCCGGACTCGCTAGGGCCGTTTACCCCTTTTAGCCCGCATCTAGGGCTACGAGTGTCCGATTGACGTACCACCTACGACAATGGAAATCTTGGAGCGATAAAATTCATTTGGCATACTCCACTTGAGGTTTGGAAAAAGTTGGGGTACGGTCGGGTTGGTTTGAGCCTAAAGAGCAACCGGGCCCCTAGAACGGAAATGCCAATAACTCTCAGACCGAGCGTCCGATTGACGCGCCGTCTATCGCGTTGGGTTCCTTATGATGAAATGGAACTACGAGATACATCAACTCAGGACTTCATGATAGTTGATGTATCAACACTTGGCTCGAGGAGCGGACCCTCCCAAAATCGAGCATGCTATGTGCGGGAACCCTAGGGCTGGCTGCGACGATACTGTACCGAAATCCTCCGTGGCTTCGACAATGATGACTACTGTACCGGAATCCTCCGTGAGTTCGAAAATGATGACTACTGTACCAGAACCCTCCGTGGGTTCGACAACAATGACTACTGTACCGGGATCCTCCATGGGTCCGACAGTTCTGACTTCTATTCCTATATCCTGTGTGGGTCCGACAGAATAGATGGTCCTGTATCCTATGTGGGTTCAACAGCTTAGCTGGTCCTATATCCTGTGTGGGTCCGACAACTTAGATAAATCAGTGACTACATCTGATCATCTCTATCACGCTACAAATGATGTATACTTGTGTGAGCTGAGTCTTTACTTTCAATCATTATCATCAAGGTGATTGACTTTACTTTCTTTGTGGAATGGGTTGTGCTTGGGCTCGAGAGTTAGAGCCGGACTGTGTTTGGTAACTTAGGTATATGTATGGGCATATAACTAAGTAAGGTTGGTTGATTCTTCCTAATTTTATCTTACTACTGTGGTTTATCCTTAGTGGATTCTGGGAGACCTTCATGGGTCTCAGGGTCCCCTACCGAGTATTGTTATACTCACCCCTGCACAGGCTTCACCCACACCTTGTTGTGTTCTGTGCAGACGATGGTTAGCAGTGATCGAGGCTGAGGGTGACGGACGGGAGGTTGGTCGGAGATGGACTAGATGGGGCGTACCTCAGGGATGAGTTGTTCGAGTTCTGAACCTACCCTTCTGGTAGGATTCCCCAGTGGATGATCCGGGATCTGTTTTCCTTTTTTTACTTGTACTTGCTCTTGTTGTTCAGTTGGGTTTGTATACTGGCCCATTTAATTTCAGCACTACCTTTGTATTTAGTTTTACTTAGTGTTTTTCTTCCAGTTGTGTACTCTGATTGTGTGTGATTTCTTTTTATAAAGAAAATGCCTTCCCAGCTTAGATATTTATGCCTTTTGTGCTAGTCTCTAGCCCCTGGCCTATGGAAGGCGGGCTTGGGGTAGTCACAACATAGGTCCCGAGGATGGGTCGTGATAAATTGGTATCAGAGGAGTCGATTCTACCGTAGAACTTAGGACTCTAATCAGTCTTACTATAAAGAAATAATTTTAAGAGTATTGTGTGTGGTTTCTAGTCTAGGGAGTCCAGTGTGGGTGTGGAAGCCAACGTATCCATACACCAGGACCCTGAATTCTGATTTCTAACTCAGTGCATGAAAACACTGATTGTGAGTGTGTTTTCAAGAGTATTCTTTGTGAACTCTTTGAGTCATCTCACCAGGTATAACTTATTGACTGTGGAACATCTGTTCCATATCAGGATACCGCTGCATAGATAGCCAGCTAGGGTTTTCAAGAGAGTACACGACAACAGCCCACCGAGCGACGAGGCTCCGTTTTAGGGCCCTCTTACTATGTTGGCAGCTTCGGGTGGTGTACCAACAGCACCACCACCCATTGGGCAGCAGATGCCACTAACCACATTGGAGGCAATTACTGGAGTTTTACGCCTTTGGTGCTAGTTGCCAGCCCCTGACCTATGGAAGGCGGGCTTGGGATAGTCACAAAATGTTCACATTCTATTATCTCAAAGACCACATTCTCACATGTCTTTCACACATTTTGACAAACCATGCACCAACTATGTTTTCCCCATTGTCTATATTTGCATATTTTCCTCCGGGAATCTTCATAATTTAGTGAAATCGTGCGCTAACCATGCACTTTCCAAGAAAATCCAAAATATTTTTATGATTTCATAGAGAAGTTTCATGGTTTCCTTAAACCATGCTCAAATTGTGTGCCTTTATTTTTTTTTCCCAAAACACTCCAAACCATTAAAAAGCTCCCAAATCTCAACCCCAGTATTATATAACATAAAAATACTTAATAAAAGGGTAAATTACCTGAAACTTGGTGTGTTACATATCTTTTCATGAGCATATTCTAATTCTTCTTATATATCAACTCTTCCTTCCACTCATCCTTAGTCATTTTTGTTCTCTTCCCTTGTCTAAGAACTATCCACAAAACCACCATAACATCTTCTCTATGGTATTTATATTTATCAACTTCTCCTAATTTAGTTTCTTATGAACTATACTCTTGTCTATTCAAGTTCTTCTTATTGAGGATGTTATGTTTCACACCTTTACACTTTTCACCTTGGCTGAATAATTATTCATAGGAACTTCATCATCCTCCTCATTATATTGAATTTTTTGGGACACTTTAGAGAAATATTTCCAACCTTTCCACATCAAAAGAAAATGAGTGTAAGTTTATCATTAAACTTTCCTTTTCCTCTTTAAATATTTGATAAAAGTAATGAAATGAATTCATCCACCTCTTCATCTTCTTGAAAATCCTCTATGGTGATTTTCTTCTTGGACTTGAATGCCACCTCCTTAGAATTCCTCTTTTCCAAAACCTTGTTATCATCATTTATCATCTCATAAGATATAATAGTACTATGAAAACTATCCAATTTTATCTCCTTCATATATTTTTTCTCAAGTACAATGACCTTTGGATTGAATCAGGGTGGAAATATTCTTAGGTTGTACTTGAAAATATTCACACCGTCAAGGGTTTCTCTGAGACCATACATGTCCTATACAATAAAATTTAAAATATTAGAGAATTTATCAATGAAATCAATCATAAAAATATTTAATTCATCTTACTTGATTATGTGGTTGTCATAGGCTGTAGTCAAATAAAATTTTTATATAAAACTTAGAATGAAACATAGAGCTAACCAAGGTCATTTACCAAGGCATGTGCGTGGGTTGGTTCTTCACTATCTTATTATTTATGTTTCTTTGTTATGTTTTTTTTAATTTCTTGAAATAAATAAATAAATGATGGTTGAAATTATGATTTTATTAATTTAAAACAAAAAATAGCATACAAAATAAGTCATAGTGAAGGGGATCAGATCCATATTTGATTATATAGTTTCTTCATTTTCTATAAGTGTTATCTTCCAAAAATTGAATCAATATCATTAATAGATTACTATTCTCTCTCTAATTTGTAGTTCTGAATACACACTAGAGAAATATACCTTAATACATCCAGTTCCACCTCCTCCATACTAAAGATGCAATGGAAACACTCAATCAAGTCATCCAATTTCTCCACACCTTGCTCCATTGTACATTGTTTATCCCTCCATCAATAATGATCTAATTGTATCCACCATAAATTGAGATAAGGGAGGGATAATTGATTTGATAAATTATATAACACAATAGATCATCAGAGAGAGTAGATGAATATCATATATCTACTTTAGTCCATTTTATTTCTGTATTGAGGATGAGAATAAGAAATTATATAATTGAGGATTTAGAGTGCTTATGTAATATCCCTCGGGGACCTAGCCAAAAAATTAGCTCTCTATAATTATGGATTTAAAGAGATCATACTCACACCACAAAGATTTAGAAAAATAAAAAGAATTTGGGGGTATAAAAGGACAATATAGTTGAATTAAGAACATAATATAATTGTATTAAAATGCAGAAATAAATATATAAGTTCCTATATATGATCAGAAGATTCCACCTACCTTGGAAAATGGGGTGAGGAGAATATTTATAGCTATAATATTCCTCCTACTCACATTCAATGTTGAGAAGTGATCTAATTATTCAATTATATTAGTTCCACATACACATGTCTGAATAGAATAAATAGAATCTGCTTGTTAAAGCATTCCCTTCTCATGATTGAATTCCAAAAATCTTCAAGAAAAATAGGGGCGTAAGTGAAACAGTGATGGGTGTATCAGGTTCAATGTAGATAGAGTTGGTCCTAGGACCCATTTTTAATTTTATTAAATGTATATTAGATATATTGAATATTAATAAAACTTATTATTATATATTTTTCATTATTCTACATGAATGTAATGTAATAATGTTCTAGAGTATACATTGCATTGATAAGGTCATAAAAGTTTTCCGCTATGATGATAACCTTAAAGAACTATGATAATACTATTAAATATTGTTACATAGCCAAATAATATGCTATATTAGGACACATAGTATATAGAATCTCAGGTGTGATTAATCGTAAGTGAATGAGGATTCTTCTCATGAAGTTTTCACTTGGTAATCTCCAAGATGGGAGATTATGAGAATGAAACTACCTATAGAAATTTTGTATGATTTTATGTCATCGATATTACTATCAAAAAGCATGTGTAATGGTCCTTAGAATTTAAGATTATCATTAATTAATGTAATGAATCGTACAATTAGTTTTTTGAGGAAAACAAGCACACCATATGTTTATGGTGAGGTAGGGTACGTTTGGTGCATCACGATTTACATTTCATTAATGGATAAGTTGAGGAAGGATTTGTACCTTCTATATTTATAGAAGATGATATCTCATCCCTTTTATTGGAGTAAAACCATCTCCATAAATTCTAAGGCCATGGTGTAACGACATGTTCATTTTAGATAGTCAAATAAATACGTATTGAGTATATAGGTTGGTGACACAGATGTGCTACCTGCTTGATGAGATATCACGAAAATGAGATTAGATTACATAGTGAGAATTTGTATGTGGTTTTAATAATTGAGACATTAAGTTATTTCTCTTTGGTTCCTTGAACTATTTCTAGACAATAATATTGGACTTTATTCTAGATTACCTAATGCCAATAAGAAAGAATCATATAGGGTCACACACAAAGTGTTTCCAATGATCTCGATTAAATTCTATTTTGATTTAATTAATTGAATAATATTATTCTCATGACTGAGGGATAATTTTATTTACATTTTATCAATCAAAAATATTTATTGATGAGTGAAATATTTAAATTGAATATTTATTTAGGTGTTCAATAAATTCTAGATGATTTCAAATAGACCAAGACAATGTCTGGTGACAAATATTGATTACCAAATCAGTTAAATAATATTTGTTTTAGTGAAATTTGGAACACACTATAAAATAATAATAATAATAATAATATATGGAATGGGGTTTATTAATGATCATAATATTATTTAAGTGTCGACATGTAATTAAATAATATTTTAACCTAAACCCTATATCTATAAATAGATGGTTGTGTCTATTGTGTATTGCATCCAAAATCGAAACTTGAGAATCATTGCACAAAATAAAACTCTCTCTTAACTCATAATTTCTCTCTTCCTCTTAAGAACGAGAAATGTAAGACATATCCCTTTAGGATAAAAGGACGAGTGATCAACATGAATATCGAAAGAAAATTGACTCTCCATGCTAGCATACAAAGATCTATTGGAATTTCTTGGAGATCAAAGGTGCACGTGTGGATCACCACTAGAGGGATTCTCTGCTTGGATCCTCACAATGTAATGAATGTAATTCAAAAGGGTATTTTCTGATGTTATACATCTACATCAAAGAAATAATTCTCATATTAGGTATTCATTTCTTTTAATATCAAATAAATAAATTATATATTTTATATAAAAGATCCTTGCTCATAGTTTCAAGAAACTAAATATTGAAAGAAATTTTAATATATCACCCACCACTACATGCTTTCACTGCACCTAAAACTAACATATTGGTTAGGGTGAGAAATATTGATCCTGTGAAGTTGGTCCCTAGAGTTGGTTTATGGAATCACTAAATTTGGGTACGATCTTGATGTGTGTTATGTTGTTCCCAAATAGGATCTAGACCACTGTGTGTATGTGGGGGGGGAATCAGTGGTTCCTTTTTCTTTTATAAAAAAGTTTTTTAACTTATTTAGTAAAACTTCTTAACCTTTGAAACATGTAAAAGTTACAATCTACTCAAATATAACTTCTCAACCTTACCTTTCATATGAAAAAAAATATAAATAGAATCTAGAAAATGATATTTACTAGGTTCGGTACATAGACCTACTCCTTTCCATGTTGGATAGTCCCACCAACATGGATTCTTTCACTATCTTCTTTTTAAAATACAAAGGCATAAACAGTGAATAATGATAAAATCCTAGTTGCAACTTTCCTAATATAGTTGGTCATACCCCCCAACTATCCTTTTTATATCCAATTTCCCACAGCTGATTATACACCCCAACAAACACACAAGTCTTTTAAGAATCTGGTAACTATCTGAAGTTACAAGCTCCACTTTCCTTCTTATTTTGTGATCTACTTAAAAAAGTATTCACTTCCTCCACAAATAAGATGAATCAAAATTTACCTACATATAATCTTCAATAAATTCAACAATTCTCTGAAGAACTTTTTAGTCTTTAAACTTTTTCTAGAAACTCTCTATAGAAAACATCCTCAGAAAAAGTTAGTCTGATCTACCTCAGTTTGGTAACCTTATGTCTGATGGTCTCCATCCAATTGGAATTGATTATATTACACCTTTACAAATTATGATTTAAATAAGTAGAAACTAAATCATCAACTCACCACTTCGTATGTCTAATAGAACTTGGTTTAATGACCATTACTCCGTTGGATGTTGTTTTAATGGGCTCACTCCAATGGAATCACTCCAATGAAGCTCCATCCAATGAAACTTGATTTTATGATCAGATTAAACCTCACTCTAATAAATATTCCTTAGCTTCAACCTGAAACAAATAGTTTGATCATAATCTTAATACCTTTTCCACAATTGTTAGAGTTCTAGTGCACGTGAATAGTTCAACACTCTTTCAAGTATAAATGTACTCTGCTATCCTTTTATAGGAATCCCAGAATGGAAAAGGTGAGAAAATGAATTCCTTTTCCCACTCAATGAAATTCACAATTCCAGGATTTATTGTTCATTTAAGTCTCCATATTTTACTTCTTAAACTCTTATTAATACTTCTAGGAGCATCTTGAATCTTCTCAAATATACTCAAATATTCATACCTTTTCAAGTTTTAAAAAATTTATTTAGTATGATTATTTAGTCTGATTCTTCATTACGATTCTTCATTATGATGAAACCATATGTAAAAATTAAGATGGACCATTATAATTCCCTCTTTTAAACACTGAAATTCTTCTCAAATAGGTGCTTCATATTACCTATTTGAAAATATATCCAAAATATCTTCAAATTATTTATCATTTTCTTCAATTCCTCATATAGATGATCCCATATCCAATGAAGTTCATCATCTGATGGATTTATTAGTGCCAACATGTGTTTTCTAGATTGGTCTCTATTCTCATCAATTTCATTGATCTCAAAAACTTAACAACTCAATTCTTCCACCAATAGAACTCTATATACAATGTCTTAAAGTTACCAACAATTTAAAAAATTAATTCGTGTTAGAATATGTTAAAATTAATCAATATCATACTGTGTCCGATGAACCTGTGTCAACGGTGACTTCTTTACTACAAAAAGATTAATCTTCCAAATTTATATTATTTTCACACTGATGATTCTCATGTCGATGATATAAATTCTTCTATGTATGGGTTTTCTCACACCAATGAGAAGCATTCAGAATACTTCACATATTATTTTCATCTCTTACATAAAATCTAGATTTTATCATGACTTATTCATGATTTACGAGAACTATAAGATCAGAAAAGCATCGTCATATTTACATGGTAAAGTTTCATGACTTCCCATGTCTTGAATCACCTTATATCTTTCCAACAAAGAATTATTCTGATGGCTTGGATCTATTGACTCATACCAATGGTCTGAGTCTGATTACTCATACTAATGGCCTAGGTCCAAAGTTATGTGTTTACTTTTGTGGTGTACATCCAATTATCTATGTTCAGTGCATATTTCTTATCAGTCTAATGGTCAGTGTGATGGGGTGTGTTTGGAAACCAACAATTCATCTTTTCTCAATTTCAACCATATACCACCCATTGAATCAATTGACATCAAATACAACCAAAACTGGAATTGGGCCTAACAATATCCTCTTTTGTGTTTGTTGTCAATAACCACATCAAAACAATATCACTTGTTGTTTTCTTTTCTCAGGTTTTCTTATCTCCATTCCTTTATTGATCCCCCTACTTCTTATATCTTCCCCTTATTGAAAATAAAATTCAAAGGGGTTATCATGATTGTTTTACCCCTTTATTTAAAAAATGATCTTATTTACATGGGTTGAAACTTTTCATCCCCAAATCTTGAAATTTATTCTTTAGGAGAACATAAGTATCACATGATTTTCTTAACAAATAGAATTTAACTAAACAACTATAAGTCTATGTGGGTGAACCTTGTACAGAAAACAAGAGTGTATAATCAAGGTTATCAATATTTTTCATATTACAACTTTCATGTAATACCTTTTCATGATTCTTTCATCCTCCTCATATCCAGGAAAATATGAGAATATTTGTTTAAAATAAAAGTAACTTACACCCATATCAACAAAATATCATAAATTTTAGGTATATAAGCACAAATTTAAAAAAATTCATATTTTTTAACCTCCTTACTTTGTTTTACAATAATAGTAAGAGAATAAGAAATGATAACATCCATATTTCCACTCCAACAATTCCTTGCAATGTAGTATAAATACAAAAATGTTGTGGGAATAAGGAGGAACCTCTATAGTTCCTTAGAAGAATATTTTAGATTTTTGAGTCCTCTCTCAATCTTGAGTTTTTTTCTTTTTCTTAGATTTTTCATTGGATGTATTTTCTTCCTTCTATTCATCTTGATTAGATTTTGTAACAAGTTTCTTTTCAACTTCATATTCTTCTGATAAGGTTGCCAAATTCTTTTCTTCTTTAGTAAAATTTTTGTTACAGTGAGTTTGTAACAACTATTTCATGCCTTCCTCTTATTCTAGAAGGATTATTAAATAAATTTTACTATCATTCCCTTCTTACTCACATCACTTTGATCTTTTATGATTTTTTAAACCACAATCCATTGATATCTTTTTATCAACTTTTCTCATATCTTCAGAAACCCTATTCTCCCCTTTTGCTTCAACTGAATTTTTTATTCTTCTAACTTTATATCCATGAAAACTTATTCTATACAAAAAACTAAGCACTCTTTTTTTGGACTCAACATGTTTTTTTATCCACTTTCTTAATATACTTTTCTTTCTTTATCTTCTTATATTTCTTTATATACTCATATTTCTTCATCTTCTGAGTTTCATTTTTTAGGTTCCAAATAAATTTTATTAATATTTTACTTTATTTTATCACCATATCTCCCCTTGATTAATACATGTTTCTTGGTAGATACATGTTATACCAGCATGAATAATCTTTATGTCTATAAACTTTACAAAACCAATAGTAACCTCTGAATCTTGATTTTTCAGACTCATAATGGATTTGTTCCAATTTTTTTTGTTGTTGTTTCTTCACAAATCATGGACCACTTTTCTTAGGAGGATAATGTCCTAAATAATTCTTATCTTTCTTGGTGAAAGATTTTTTCTCACAAAACTACTTTTGTAAGCCTTTTTTCACATTCTTTAGAAGTTTTACCTCTAACATCAATTGACTTGGTGAATATTTATCTCATATTTATCATATCACTTTATATTGTAAGAAGCATTGATTTTGTTTAAAAAAACTTCTCTTCTTTCTTAGACAAAATAAATTTTAGAACATATATCATATTTTTAGATTCATCTATCTTAAACTTATTTTGCTTATTTTTTTAACAAGTGTAGATTATTTCATGTTGATATTATCATTGCCAGCTAATATTTCTACATATATTTTAAGTTTTTCTCTCAAGATCACCATTATTCATGTTCCAAGATCTAATAAAATTGATATTTTCCCCTCTTTCTCCATTTGGTCATCATTCTCAAAATATATATCTTTAAAATATTTATGAAAATTTATTCTTTCTTTCTTGAGTTGATTATTTTTCTCAATTACTTTTTTTAATTTTTTTTAAGAATCCACTCCATTTCCATAATCTATTCACCATCATCATCACTATTTGAATAATGAATTACATGTATAACTTGACCAAAGAAGGTGATTTGATGATCAAATTCATCATTGGACAAGAGATCATCCTTATTTCTTCTACTAAGATAGATTTTCTTCTTCTTTTCATAAGGAAATCTTTCCTTATGTTTCTTCTATTTTTGTTTCTAAGATTTCTTATCATCCTCTCTAGACTCATACTGTTCAACTATTTTCCTTGTAAAATTATGTGCAAAATTTCCTTTCCCTTAAAAATTAAAACATTTGAGAGTTTTATGTTTCCATTTTGCCTTATTGTATTTATTATAGAGAATGGAAACAATTGTATTAAAATATTCAGATTCTTCCTCTACCTCTGAATCACTTGATGCTTCATCAGATACTTTATCATTTGTTTTTTCCTTTTAACAAAGATTTGAAATCCATTTCTATGTAATAATTTTTTCTTAAATGTAGGGTCTTTTCTCAACTTATATGCCACCAAAATATTCTGAAGTTAATTTAAAGATAAATCTTTATGATCTTATAGAGCTGAAAATTTGGCATCAAATATATTTGGAAAGTTTCTCAAAAGTTTCTTAACAATTTTAGAATCTTCTAACTTCCCACCAAAACTTATGATGTTACTCACAATCTCATTTACCTTTTTAAATTAACTATTAATACTTTCATCATCATACATTTTCAAATCCTCAAATTTAATTTTCCATATTTGTAACTTGTATTACATATCTTTCTCATTTCCTTTATAGATGCTTCTCAACTTATTCCACATTTTATTAGCTATTGAAAACCCCATAATATTTGCATAAACATTATCAGTGAGATCCATCAAAAAATAATTCTAAATTTTTACATCAACTTAAATAATTCTCTTATCAGCAGCTATCATAACAGTTTCTTTGATGGGAAAAAATACCACTATTTCTATATCTCTAACTTCAAGTCCAAGAAAAATAAGATAGGGTAACATCTTATTCTTCCAACTGTGATATTTTGTGCCATTAAAAATAAGAACACCCCTATTTTTCACTGAATTTAAATTTTCTATTCTCAAATATGGATCTTTTAGCAGGATCCTCATTTGATAGCAATTGTTGTTCCCAAATAGGATCGAGACCATTGTGAGGGTAAAGAGGTGAATCCAACATTCCTTTTTATTTTATAAAAAAGTTTCTTAATTTATTTAGTAAACTTTATTAACTGATGAAACTTGTTAAAGTTACGATCCACTCAAATATAAATTCTCAACCTTACCTTTCATATGAAACAAATATAAAGAGAAGTGAACACACTATATTTTAAAGTTTTAGTATAAAGACATACTCTTTTCCATGTTGGATAGTCTCAACAACATGGATTATTTCACTATATTCTTTCCATAATACAAAGGAATAAGAAGTGAAAAATTCTAAAATACTATTAGAAACTTTCCTTCTATATTTGGTTATAACCTCAAACTATAATTTTTGTATCCACTTCCCCATACCTGGTTATACACCCCAACAAACAAACAATACTTTTCAGAAATTGGTAAGTATCCGTAGTTACAGGATTCACTTTCATTATTATTTTCTGATCTAATTCAAAAAGTATTCACTTCCTCCATAAGTAAGATGATCAAAATTTACCTACGTAAAAACTTCAAGAACTTAAACAATTCTATAAATAAATTTTTAGTACTGAAACTCTTCCAGAAACTGTATCTGGAAAACTTCCTCAGCAAAAGTCAATTAGATCTGCCTTAGTCTGGTAACATTCTATCCAATGGCCCCTGTCTGATTGGACTTGGTCCGATTCTGCATTTTTTACTTCTTATTTAATTGATTAGAAACTCAATCAACAACTCACCACTTCCTATATCCAATGGAACTTGTTCTGATAACCCTTATTCTGATGGAAGTTTCTTTGATGGGATCACTCTGATGAAACATCATCCAATGGTACTTTCACTAATGACCATACCTCAATTAGATGGATCTTCTTTATCTTCAACCCAAATAAAATAGTTTGATCAGAATCTCAATACCTATTCCATAATTTTCAGAGCTTTTGTATATTTGAATAGTTCTAAACTCTTTCCAAGTACGAATGTACTGAGCTCTCTTTTTATAGGCACCCCAAAATGGAAAATTAAGAAAAATGGATTCCTTTTCCCACTTAATGAAATTAAAAATTCCAAAATTTATCATTCATTCAAGTCTTCATTTTTGACTTCTTCAAATATTCTCAATAATTTTGGGAGATTCTTTAATATTCTTGAATCTACTAAAATCTTCAGACTTCTTCAAGTTTAATGACATTTATTCAGTCGAATTCTTCAGTCCAATTCTTCATTAAGATTCTTCATTACGATAAAACCATATGTAAAAATGAAGATGAACCATTATGATAGCCCATTATAAACATTGAAAGTTTTCTCATACAGGTGATTCATATAACCTCTTTAAAAATATATCTGAAATATCTTTAAATTATTTCTCCTTTTCTTCATCTCCTCCGACCGATGATCCCATGTCTGATGAAGTTCAGCGCTCGATGAATTTATCAGTGTTAGCATACGTCTGGTAGATCTGTCTCTATTATCATATGTTTCATTAATCATAATAACTTTTCCACTCAATTATAACTGTAATAGAACTTTTTATCTAATGTATTAAAGATACCAATAATTTATAAAATGAATCGATTCCAGAATCCATTATGATAAATCGATGATATACCATGTCTAATGGACCGGTGTTGAAAGTGACTTCTTTACTTAAGAAAGATCAATCTTCTAGACTTATTTTATTTCCACGTTGAGGATTCTCATATCGATGATCTATATTCTTTTTTTCCCAGTGTTCATCACACCGACGAGCATTATCTAGAATACTTCACATCGTATTTTTTTTATCTTCCACAAACTCCAACTTGTATCATGAATTATTTATGATTTATGTGAACTCTAAGATCAACAAAGATTTTTTGGATTCAAATTAGAAAGTTCTATGGATTCCCATGTCTTCCAGAACCTTTTGTCTTTCAAACCAAGCATCATTATGATGTTCTAGATTTTTTGACTCATGCCGATGATCCAAGTCCTATTTCTCATACCAACGACCTGGGTCTGATAATTTGTGTTTCCTTTTTTACTATGCATCCAATTCTCTATGTATGGTGTATCTTTATTGTTAGTCCAATGGTCAGTCTGATGGGGTGTGTTTGGAAACAAAAACTTCAGCTTTTCTCAATTTCAACCATTTATCATCCATTGAATCCATTGATAACAAATACAACCAAAACTGGACTTGGGCCTAACATTATGGGCCCAAGATAAAACTGAGGATCTTTTCTCAATCCTGCATTATTAGGATTTTCTTATACATAAGGTACATAGGGAATCAAGGTGACTTCATCAAGATTTTTAGGATTGATATTACTTTGTTGGATGTTCATGAATACTATACTGGATCAGTGGTTCTAGAATATAACTAATTTTTTAGAATAAAAGTGCTTGGGATTGAGTGAATTTGGGTTTGAAGGAGGCTAGTTGGTGCTTCATAGTTTTAAAAATAGATTATTAGGATTATTTAGGAATTTTATTAAGAAATTGGTATATGGGAATATTTAAACATACAATTGGTAAACTAAGATGAACTTATGGTCTCACCAGTCCTCAATTTTTATAGGGAATACACATTGTAGTTTCATTAATTTACCAGCTTCCAAGACCAAGCTTCATTTAAAATCCATGATGGTGCTAAGATATCTTTCATGGTGGTGAGTTTGGACTCTCTCAACATAAGTTTCATCAGCCTTGAATCATTTTCCCTTTTGGATTAGTGAGATTCATACAGTTTCCATGAGATTCAATTTCATCTTAAGTCAATAATCATGCATTTATATTCTCCAATCAGAAAAGGCACGACTCAAATTGATATGTCTCATGACATGAATTAAATCCTAGGATTAATCTATGACTTCATTTCTTCATATATCAAAGAATCAATGGTTCTTAGGAATTCATACAAACTTAAACTCTACACATCTCAACATCAAGTGGTTATCCTTTTCTACATTTTTACCTAGATATGAGTATAGAAGATCTAGGGATTCTGACATGCATATAAGGCTTATAAGATCATCAAAAGGGTGTCAACTGATAATTAAAAAAGGCGTATGGTGTTTGGTGAAGGTGTTAAGCTCATTTTCTAAAGCTGAGGTGCATGATTTGTGAAGATGGATTTGAGGCTGGACTCTTGGATGAGTAACTTATCATGATAAGAGAAGGGAAAGTACCATGGATGATGGTACCATGGATGATGGTACCATGGATACTACATGATTGAAGGTTTCTATGGTTGCAAGGAATATGATCCATGCAGAGGGTGAATCCATGAGGGTGGAAGACATGCATGGTTAGAGGTTTTGGGTGGTAGTGTTCACGGTCAAATATAGGGCATGGTATTAGAATTTATTCATGGAAAAAGGAGAACTGCATCGTCACAGTTTTTTCTTTCACACGGTAGCAGGCATAATTGTAGCTTCACAATAACAGTAGGGTCACAATAGCAGTATGGTAGGTCAAAGTTTTGACTATGAAGGTGGGTCATAGAGGAATTGGGTGGCACGGTAGTAGGGCTCACGGTCCCAGACCCATCACATGGCTAAATTGCCCTGATTTCAAGTTGGATTCATGGTATAATAGTTTTTATACTCTTCATGGTTTCAAAATACATGATTAAAACTTTATGGTAGCAACATGGGCATGGTAGTAGTCATGACAGTTCAATGGTTTGACTGTAAGGTGTGGAATGATAGAAATGGGTGGCATGGTTGGAGGGAATCATGACAAAATACCCCTCTCATGGCCACAATTCCATGATAGAAATTTGGAATCACATTATAAGACCTAATACCTCACATGGGCACACATTTTTTTATATCTCACAGTCATAGGGTTATTCTCATTATAGTCATAGACTGGCTTGTACAATTCACAAATTATTTCTTTTTAAGTAATTTTTTTCTAATTAATTTCAAATTTAATAAAAAATTAAAATAAAATAAATTACCCTTAATTAATTACAAGATAAAATCAAAATTATTTTTAACCAATTTAAATCATATTTTTAAAAATCATAATAAATTCAATTTTATTATTTAAAATCCCATAAAAAATGTGATTTTACATTTTTAATTAGAGTATGTATTTGAAATTAAATGTAAAAAATTAATAAAGTAATTAGAACTAAATATTAAATCCATCAAAAAATGAAGTCTATAATTAAATAAATTAAGAAAATACATTAATTACCTGGGGTTTGGATTAATTATGGGGGTAATTATCAATGAAAATCAATTAAAATTTATGAAACTTTCAGCTCACATCCGT
Source organism: Viscum album (assembly GCA_963277665.1). NCBI lineage: Eukaryota > Viridiplantae > Streptophyta > Magnoliopsida > Santalales > Viscaceae > Viscum > Viscum album. Next base: position 105,487,475 of record OY728156.1, read on the forward strand.
ACTTGTTCCTCAGAACCTATAGTTTTGATTGTTATACCATTTAATCACCTTCATACATATTTATTATCTTTTCCCACATGGAAAGTGAGGACTTACATGAAATAACCATCAAGTATATTCTTTTTTGGATAAATATCCCTTTAGAGCACTGGTCCGTCTATTGTTAGCATCCAGTTATTTATGACCTACTTCTAATAAATCCAAGCTACCTATACTGACCAAAATTCTATGCATATTAGTTGTATACACATCCATTACTAAAGATAGGGAATAATACAACATCCAATTCTTCCATAAAGGAAAATTTTACTTCAAAGATTGGAATCCCTTTGTGATTAACTACATCCATTGATTCCATTGAGATAATACCAATGATTTTAACCTTCAGTTTTAATACTAATTTTTAGACCCACTAGGTTGAATACCTTAAGGGGTTGGGGGGGGGGTGAATTTGGTATGTTAAATTAAAATAATTCCCCCTTTATATCTTTTTTCATTATTAAAAAAACCATCTTCTCTCTTTTTCTCACAAAAAAATATAAACTGAAATTAATGTATGAAATAGACAATTTTTTTACTTGTTTCACCCTAATTGGGATAATCTAAGGATCATAAAAAGTAAATGTACCAATGTACTAGAATAACTATATTGAAATACTATTAAGATGTTCATAATGGACTCACAGATCCCCTATTATACAACCATTCACAACCGAGAACTCCCTATCCTCTCATATAAAGTGAACACTCTACTCCAAAATATTCTAATGATGATTTGTATCAGATTTGATTTGTTTGAAACTAAAATGGGTGTGAAATTAATCTCCTATTTTAACCATGGTATGAATTCAAATTAACCATATAACTTTTTATTTGTGAAAAGAATCCTTTACAGACCGTTCCTTCTTCAGTGAATTCTGATTACATGGGTTACTGTACACAACATGACACCTCCATGCAATTTCCACCGTGTGATCTCTCTACATGACATCCACCACTTGATTTCTCCATGTGATTATTTATGTGAGTTTCCTCATATACTTCTACTTGATGACCTATCTTTACATGGATGACCTCAGAGTACCACACCCTATTAATCACACAAATCTTTATGTATACCACTTCTGTGTACTCCCTCTAAATACTATTATGAAAAATAATTTCTGTCTATGTTGAATCTTTAGGACACTCCTCATAATTTTTGCACTAATAAGTTAAGTAATTAGGGTTACTTATATAAAAAAATATTCCCAAAAAACCTTTAATCAGAAAATTATTGTACACTCCTTCACCACATCGCATGATATCACCACCTTACAATTACAAACAATGATGTTTTTATATGGTTTCATGATCCTTATTCATGTAATATTCTTTAGTAAAAATATCCACATTACTAACCAAAAACACCATCACTTCTCTACAAATGATTATGTCCTCACATGATTTCATAATACCTTTGTAAATTCACAAAACTTCCCATGTGGTCACATACTAAACATACAGTTTGCATACTTATCATATGGTATATATAATTATTATGTATAAATCCATCATTTTCCATTTTTTAAGATTAATCCAAAAATTTAACCCCAAAAAATTGGAAAAAACAAGGAAATGTTTTCATTATCTTCACCTTCTTCAATACCACTTCCAGACATCCACTAGAATTTTATCAACCAACATTGTCAACAAACACAATAACCCAAAAACTCCAAAATTAAAAAATGAGGGATTTTTTCCATGTGACACCCCTATGTCACTATAATGTTTATTTTATGTTATTTTATGAGTTTTTCATCATTTTAAGTTTTTAGTGAGTTTCAACCTGAAATTTGGAAGTTTTGAAAGGATTTCACACATAGTTTATAGAAAACCATGCATTTACCCTTAATATAGTGGATTTTTTAGTTCATTTTGTTATATGAATGGTTTGAATGCATGGGTGGTTCATGGTTTAGACCAAACCATATGGATCCTAGGAGAAACTGTGTGGGACCTTTGGTATGTAAGGGTGAGGGAACACAACTTTCACACCATTTGGTAGACCATACGACAAGCATGTGAATATCATATGAAATTTGATAATTCCATTTTTCAAATTTGGCACACAGTTTGTTCAATCGTGTAGATTTCCAAGTAAATCATGAAAGTGGGAGATTGGTCTAGGAAGTGACATATACATGGTTTTCATATAGTTTTGAAAACTGCATGGATATACTATGTGGTATTCACATTCACTTAAATTTTGAGAATTTACCCAAATACCATTGCTTATTTTTAATCTTTAGAGCTCCCTATTCCTCCCCTCACTCTCAACCGAACTAACTTGGTGAACAAGGATATTCTCCATCTTCCTCTCTTCCATTTTTGGTGGCTTATATCCTGGTTTTAAGTATATTATTCTTTGTTAAGTCCCTCTAAACCCCTTATTCTCTTACATTTCTTCCTTTTAATTTAAAAATATCATTATATAGACCCTAATAATAATATGGGTAGATTTTAGGGTTGATATTGGTTATAATCATGTGTATTTTCTTCTTTAGGGTTTTAGAGGTCATGTATTGGATTATGGGAGTGATCATCATCTTAGGAAATGACTTATTTCTTGTTTTCCATTTAACCAAGGTAGTTGTTTCTTTGTTATGTCTTTATACCACATGCCTTTGGATGATTATTACTTTTAATGTGTTTCTTTATTAATTTTATTCCTATATTAGGGTCTACGAGGGGAAAATAGTATTTTCTGAATGGTTTTAACCCTTGGAATGGGATGGTATTCCATGTCTAGTTCTTGTAAAAATTATCGAGTAGATTTTCAAATCTTGTGAGTGTTTTTAAAATTTGATATTGATGTTTAATTGGATTTCTAATCAGGTATTTGGTATTTAATGATTTAGAAACCAAGAGTTTGAGTGATTTAAAGGAATTCAAAATGTTTGACTTGGGGTTTTTTTAAAAAATAAGGCGGTAATCCATGTGTATTATATTTGAAACCTTTTTACAACCTTGGTTGATTTTTTATCAAATGTTTGAGGTGCTACAGATTTTGAGATAATAAATATGTGTTGGTTGTATTCAAACGGGTGAGTTATACCATTTGAATTATATTTTGAAACTCTTTGGTGTATTTGAATATTTTTAATAATGATTTAAATGGAATTGTGAGTTCCCACTTGATTTTGAAAGGTGTTTTGATAAAATTTGTCGTAATAGTAGATTAAGAAAACTTTTGAAAATGGGGTCTTGAATTGGAATTCCAAGATTGTTTTGGAAATTTTCCAATTGGAACTTTATGGAAAATTAGTTTTCATGAAAGGAGTGAGACCCTATTGATCCCCTTATGATTATTGTTATTCCTGTTGGTGTCTTGTGATCATGTGAGGGGATGTTTATATTGATGCATTTTATATACTATTTATAATTTGATGTGGTTGGGGATGTTCTTGTGAGGGTGTAAGGAGGTGAGGTGTGAGTTGTTTTAAAATTATTTATATTTGAATCATGTGATGATTGATTGTGATAACCTCTATTTGACTTGTCATGGAAAATCCTTGATGACTAAGTAGAGGTATGGACAAGTGAAAACCATAACATAACAATGTAAAAAATAGGTATTGTTTCCTAAATACACTTAATTGGTTAGACTTATGGGTGCAGTGGACCATGTGATATTTCAACAATTTTAATGGCCTATGGTAGCAGTAAGCAACTGAGAGGTTTTATTTTCAGATAGTCCAATGCAACTACCAGGTACATAGATAGGATCGGTAGTTCCAACCTAGGTATCATGTCACCAATTTTTACTTAGTTATTTGAGTATTAGGATGAATACTATGACACTAGGATTCTATTTAGGATCATTTTATAGGTTTCTTGATTGCGCATTGATTATATCTCCTACTTCTTGTATTATTTATTTTTACCTTTTTGCTTGTTGTTTATTTCTCATTGCATCATGACTATAGAATAGTGGTTATTACTAGTGTGATTTCTTCCTTGTGTTATAGTTTGCTTTAAAAATATTTTTAAATGTATTTGTGAAAGGTTTTTAAGGAGGTAAGGTAAAAGTATGATTTTAAAGGTATTTAAACTATTTTTGAAATGATACTAAAATGATTTTTCTTTAAATGTGAGATTTTATTTTACAAATAACTTTAGATTATTTTTATGAGAAAGTTTAAATGGTTTGTTTTTGAAACTTTGGTATGTGTGAGTTGTAAAAATTCAGTTTTAGGTCATTATGCCTAGTTTCATTTGGAAATTTGGTTTGAAAGATGTTTTTGGGAAAACCATTTGAAATCTAGGAACCACTTTTGAGTTTTGAATCATGTATTTCAAAAACAAAGTGTTTATGAAATTATTTTTAAAGTGTAACTTTAAAATAGTGTTTTGGGATAAGAGGTTTTGGTTAGGGGGAAAGTGTTTTCCAAGTGATTGTTTTCATTTAATTAAAATAAAGAAAAAAATGTTTAACACTATTGCAATGTTTTAATTTTTTATTTATGTAAAGGCTTATGATTTTTTTAATTTTTCTCTTATATTTTAAACTAGAATTTTAGGATATAATATAAAAGAAAATGCATGGATTCATCAAGTGGTGACCTACTAGGTTATTTAGCTCATGCCTATATTTTATAGTCCCATGTTAATTCCATGATGATTCCCCTCTTTTGATATTTTGAGAGTGGCATTGGGTTGGATAGTGACCATGTGTTATGTGGTGGCTCATGGGATATAGTTCAAGACTTTTTATCTACTTTGGGTTTTAATTTGGTCATTGAATTATTGTATTTTATGCTTCAGTATTATTTATATCTTCTTCCATTGCTTATTTATTTATCAATTAGTTATATATCCTATTTGGATATTTAGTTATATTTATCTCTTATTTATTTTGTCTATTTATCTTATTCTTATGGTTTATTTATATTTCTTTATAAGGGAGAAACCATTACCATTTTTTTATGTTTTTCCCAAGAACTAGTTTTCAGCCTATGGGAATTGAGAATATGCTTGGGAACCAATGAGGGACTGGGTCAGGAGATGGGTCAGATTTTACCCCGGGCTGGTTCATTACAAAATGTTATCAATGGGAGTTTCTCAGTGGGACCTAGGTTTTGGGATGACCTCTTTTTATATGGGGAAGTAGGTGTTGTGAAGATAAGGTTGTTAGGACTTGGGAGGTAGGTGTGGAGAGAGTTTCGCCGATCCTTGAGTTTCCATGGGTAGTCAATTTTTTTATTTTGATTATTTCTTACCTTTTAGTGGTGTTATTAGATTATGGTTTGATTCATTTGGCGATGGTTCTTTGATCCTCAATGAAATAACTTGTGTTTCCTTGGGCAATCATGTTTGGTGTTTGGGATGGAGATGAAAAAGGGGATCAAAGAGTGAAGTTATCTTGCAGTGTTTGAAAAACCATGAGATAACAAAATTCTTTATTTCTAATACATTGTAGGGACCAATGAATAATTTTCACGTGTACATGAACCATGTGGAAATTTTAGGATCATTTCCTCATCCAAATTGTTTATGCTATTTAGACCCCATGATACTTGGATTTCTTAATGTGTTAGGGAAATGGGAAGGGATTCATAGTGGATCTTGTGATATGTTGGCATCATTGGACACGATTTTGGTTAAGTATTTTATTATGCCTTTTTTTTATGTGATTTCATGTGTGATGTGAAATCAACTTGGTGCATGTGTGAAAAATTGATTTCTTGAGGGATTTTTTTTGGAATTAAAACAAGACCTTAGGATTTTTTTGGTAAAATGATATTTTTTTCATGAAATGTTATGAAATGGGTGATTTAATTTTGAAATTTTGAAAATATTTTTAATCATGATTGATTTTATAGTCAAGTTCACATGATTTTTTTAAAGGTAGGTTTCCCATTTTAAAAGAAATTAGTGATTAAAAATTAGATTTTATGGATTTTTTGGGTTTTGTCCCTTGACATGCTTTTAAAAAAGGTATTTTGGTTTTTAAACAAATTGGTGTATATTTTAAAATTAGTTTTAGAAGTGTTTTAAAATTCCCAAGTCGAGTTAGACTTGGGGTTGAAAATGTGAAATGGCTTCCATTTGGTTTTTGATAAAAGAAGGCCTGATTTTTAATGGTTCCTTGGTTGTAAAATAGGATTTTAGGTATCTTTTTATGGGCCTATAAATTTAAAATGAATTTTACTTACTTTAATAAATAATAATGTGATTTAATTTTTACCTCATGTGATTTTGGGAAGGCTTGGTGTGCTTTAGGAGATGTTACCAACCAAGCTCATGTCTCACATGGTTTAGTGTAAATCTCCCAGAAATGTCTAGTATGGAAGTAGAGTGTTTTCCTTGGGGTTCTCCCCTATATCTACTTTTAACATTTCCCAAGATCCAAATATAGTGGAATGTGTTGTATCCTATTCTTAGTGTTGTGACTTGGGGTTAGTTAGGGTTGTGTTGTTTTAGAGAGTTTTATTAGGGATCATATGGGTAAAGTAGTTTTTACATGAACCTTGGTTTAGTGGTTGGACCAGTGAGGGTCAGTGTTTTAGAGTCTCTTTTGCGAGATCTAGTTTGGGATGTTTGTTTAATCAAGTTAGAGAAATTTGAGGTTGATGAAGTGACTATATTTTGGTGCACACTTTGGGTGTTTGGTTGTGTCTCTTTTATATGAAGAACCATTTTTATATTTATTCTTATTGAGTTTGGAGCATTTTTAGATTTAGGAAATAATTATTGGTGTTTATTTAGTTTCTATGTATGATAGGTGGTTCTTTTAGACATAGGAAGAACAAGGGTACATGCATGGATTATTGGGGGTGTAGTTTTGTTTTTGATTAGTCCCTTGATGCCACTGAGTTGTGTTTTATATCAGGATCACCATGGTTTGGAATTTTATGGATTTGGATCTAAACACCCCCATATAATAGATGTGACCCTTAGGTTAGATCCATGTAGTTTCTTCATAATTCATCATTATGATTGATTTTATCTTTAGTTTTATGATACCATGGATTTTTTGATTCAGTTTTGTGGTCCTTCAAGATGACTCAAGGTTTAGTGAATAAATTTGGTAGCTTTGAGCCCATGATTTATGATTGTATTTTCCTAGTGGTGTTTTATTGATTCCAATTTTATATATTTCATGATTTCATTTGTTTGGTGACATGTTCTTATTTTCCAAAAAAGAGTTTGTTGGTTGTTCCACCATTTTAGATTAATTTTAAATGGTGAGGAGACATATGGATATGTCTTTACCTTCATATAACTTATATTTTATTAGATGTTGATCGGTTTTTCTTGATGATATTTATTGTTTCTTGAGGATTAGCCTGGTTGATCGATGACTTTCTTCTTTTTCCTTAAGGTTTTATTTTAAAATCCATTTTTGGTTTTCCTCTACTCAAACCTAAGACTTTTCGGGGGTAGAAAGTTCATGGTGAAGAGAATTGTGATGCATCCTATGCCACTAAAGTGTTTATTTTTATGTAATTTTATGATTTTGCTATCATTTTAAGTTTTCATGGATTTATTGTCCAAAACATGGAAATTTTGGAGTTTTTTCTTACTATGCATGGTTTTTATGAACAATTTAAAGGAAATCATGTGGTTACCCTTATGCAGTGAACTTTTTAGTTCATTTTGTTCTATGCATGGTTGGTATACATAGGTGGTGAATTTCTTAGTCCAAACCATACTAATCCTAGGGAAAACTGTGTCGGAAATTTGGTATATTAGTGAGGGTTCACAAATTGCACTCACTTTGGTAAACCATGTGACAAAAATGTGAATAATCTCTATAATTTTAAAGTTACATTTAGCATGGTTGGCGTATAAGTTTTCCAATTGAAATAATTTGAAGTAAACCATGTGAGTGGGGGTTTGTTTTAGGTATTGACATAAACATAGTTGACACATGTTTTGAAAAACTACATAGTGAAACATTTGGTTTTCCCACTCACTTAAAGTTTGTGAATTTACCTAAACACCCTCATCGATTTTTGGGTTTGGATCCTCCTATTCCTCCCCTCACTATCGGAATGAACTTACTTGGTGTGTGGGGAGATTATCCCCTTAATTTCTTCCATTTTTGTGGCTTATTTCTTTTGTTTCAAGTGGATTATTCCTTGTAAATTCCCTCCAAACCTCTAAACCTCTTTCACTTTTCTATTTCTTCTTTCCCCATTTATTTATCACCTTTCATGAACCATAACAATATCTTGGGTCTATTTTAGTGTTTATATTGGTCTAAAAAAAGGGTATATTCTCATGTTGGGGTTCTAGAGGGAACATCTTGGCTTGTGGGAGTGTTTATCATTATAGGCAATAACTTTTAGCTTGTTCTCCATTAAATCGAGATAGGTGTTTCTTTATTTTCGATTTATATTACATTCCTTTAAATAACTGTTGTTTTTAAAGTGTTTCCTTATTAATGAAATTACTATATGAGTTACCATGAGGGAAAAATTGTGTTTTCCAAATATTTTTATCCATTTTCATGATATTATATTCCATGCCAAGTGTTTGTAAAAATTCCCTGGTGGATTTTCAAAGCTTGTGAGTGTTTTTTAAATCAGATCCTGATGCCGAATTGGATTTATTATTAGACGATTGGTATTTAATAATTTTCAAACCAAGAGATTGAGTGTTTTAAAGGGTTTGAAATTTTTTTACATGGGATTCTGATTTAAAAAGGGTATGATAATCCTTGTGTATTATATTTGAAACCTTTTTACAACCTTAGTTGATTATTAAATTAATGGTTTGAGGTTTTTAAATCTTTTAAGATAATCTTAATGTTTTTTTTCATAAAATGGACATGTTATCCCATATGAATTATATTTTGAAAATCATTAGTGGATTTGAATGTTTTAAAAGGTGATTCAAAGGGAAGTATGATTTCCCACTTTATTTTAAAATGTGTTTCAATAAAATTTGTCTCAATAGTAGATTGAGACATCTTTTGAAAATTGTGTATTGGGTTGGAAGTCAAATATTGTTTTAGAAAAAGTCAGTTTAGAACCTTATTAAAAATGATATTTTATGAAAGGAGTGAGACCCTCTTGACTCCCTTGTGATTCTTTTTATTCTCATTGGTGTCTTGTGATCTCATGAGGGGATCTTTCATATTGATGAATTTTATATTACATTTATACTTTCATGTGGTTGGGGATGTTCTTGTGAGTGTTTAAGTGGGTGAAGCATGATTTTTTTCAAGTTCTTTATATTTGAATCATGTGATGGTTGATTATGATCACATCCATTTTAATTTTCATGGGAATTACTTGATGAATAAGTATAGTTATGAATAAATGAAATCCCTAATATAGTAATGTGATGACTTAGGAATGTTTCCCAACCACACCTTATTGGTTGGACCAAGAGTGGTAGTGGTTCATGTGATATAGAAACCTTTTTAGTGGCCCGTGATAGTGGTAAGATCATGGGAGGTTTTATTTATAGAAAGTCTTATGGGACTACCACAGATGAGGACAAGATTAGTATTGCTAGACTAGGGATCAAGTCACCAGTTTGGACTTACTTACTTAAGTCTTAGGATGATTCCCATGAAACTAGGATCCTATTTAGGATTGTTTTAGGGGATTTCACCTTATGCTTTGATTATGTCCCCTGATTGTATTATTGATCAGAACCTATGCACTTGATGTTTATTTTTCATTATTGTCTGACTTTGGTAGAGTGATGAATGCATGTTGATTTCATCCCCATGTTATGATTTTCTTTTAAAATGTTTTAAAAATGGATTTGTGAAATGTTTTAAAAGAGGTAAGGTACAAGAATGATTATAAATGTCCTCAAAGTGTTTTAAAAGCATTTTGAGAGGAGTGTTATTTAAATGAGAAATGTTATTTTACAAAGATATTTAGAGTGTTTTGATGATAAAGTGTAAATGGTTTGTTTTTTGAAATGACAATGTGTGTGAGTTTTAAAAATTTAGTTTTAGGCTGATGTGTCTAGTTTCATTTAGATTTTTTTTCAAATATGTTTTTGGTAAAACTATTGGAATGTTGGGATCCAATTTTGAGTTTTGAATCATGTATATCAAAAGAGGTGTTTATGAAATGATTTTTAAAGAGGGAATTTAATTTTTTTTATCCAAGAGGTGTTGGATGGGGGAAAATAATATCCAAGTGTTCATTTTCATTTAACTAAAACAAAGGAAAAAGTGTTTTAACACAATTGTGACGTGTTGCTTATTTCTTTATGTAAAGGGTTATGAAAAATATTTATTTTTATATTGTATTTCAAAATAGAATTTTTAAGATGTAATATAAAGGTGATTGTATGGATTCAATGGGTGGAGACCTACTGGGATGTTTAGGTCATGATTATATTTTACAAGTACAAGTTTGTTCCAGGTTGATTATCCTCTTTTGATATTACATGGATGATGTTGGGTTGGATGGTGACCATGTGTCACATGGTGGATCATAAGAGCTAGTTCAAGTATTTTATTTAGATTTGGGTTTTGATTTGGTTGTTGATTTATTGTATCTATGATTTGGTTTTATTTTTATTTGCATACACTCTTTCTTTCTTTATGTATCAGTTGTATATCCTATTTAGATGTTTGGTTGTGTTTATCTCTTATTCAGTTAGTTTATTTCTCTTGTTACCACTACTTATTTATAATGTTTTATGAGGGTGAACCCATTCCCAAAGTTTGTTATGTGTTTTATAGGCACTGGTTGTTAGATTGGGGGGATCAGGAATGCCTTTTGGGCCTAGTGATAGATTAGGTTGGGAGCTGGGTTAGATGGCACCCCAGTCTGGTTTGTTAAATGCCAACACATTCATAATGATATATGGTGTTCAATATTTACCATTTTCACATAGTAAAATTATTTATAAAAAAAATATCCATATGATTACATATAAAAATTTTATTATATAAATACGTATTTAAATATATTTACATATAAAATTTATTTTTAAATATATATAAACCTTATTAAAATAAAAATTAATTTTTTATTTTATTAAAAATAAAATTTTATCCATTTTATTTATTATATATATATGTATGAATATATATATATATACTTATCAAAATGTATATATAATTTTAATATATAAATATATGTGTGTGAGTACACATACACACACAAATATATATTAATAAACATACATGTATTTATATATATATTTTAAATTATGTAATCACACACACACACACATATTTATTAAAAAAACTATGTATTACAAAATATATAATCACATATATAAATATGTAATACAATTAGAATCGCTTGGGTTAGTAGTAAGAGTTTTTGTTGAGAATGTGTTGGGTGGGGATTTGAATCCCACCCTTCGAATTAGTTTTGGATTTAAGGGATAGGGTAGTGTGCGAATGGGGTCCTAGGGTTACATGTGTTGTGGTCCAATGGTAGTTTTTATATATTTTTTTTAAAAAATATTACATATTATTTTATCATCTTTTTTTTTAATATTAATAAAGGTCATTTTTATGAGTGTTGATAAAAGGTGTTAAACATTTATCAATGCTATAATTATCAGTGCTGATAAACCTCAATATAAGCGCTGATAAAAGTGAACTTACAACCTGAATCTTTCCACCTATTTCTTTTATTCCTCAACCCATATTTCCCAGATCATGTGAATCTACACCCCCTATTCCTTTACCTCTTGTATGATTACCAATTAAACACTGTTTCTATTTTTAGTTGCTACAAACATCGCCACTGTCTCCCACTTCATTCCACCTTCCATTTAATTTTTGTCGCATGATACCTCTTTATAGGTGAGCGCATGTTTTCCTTAGTAATTTTAATAATTTAGTTAGTTTATTTTATAAAATTTTTGTTTGAATTTATGTAACACCCCAACCCTAGTTACCCAGAGTCAGTGCATTATTACATAACATTGGAATGATTACAAGGAATCAAGTCCCGAAGGGCCGATCAATTTAGTAGTATTGGAAAATAGATTACATACATGAACTTCTCATTACAATTTCTAACTTAAAATACAACATAGATAATCCTTTGAGAATTCCATTATTCTCCTAGATTAAAATTGTATATAAAACATAATACACTTCTTGGCATCCTGAGAAAATAAAAAATAAGAAATGGGTGAGCTCAAATGCTTAGTAAGGATAAACAATATAGTGGAAGCTATCATAAATAATAATAATCTTTTATGGCAAGTTATAAAATTGAAACACAAGCCCTTTAAACATAAAATTCAGTATAATATGGAAAAGATAAATTAAATAATGCCATTTAATTATTCACATGAATATTCTACTAGTTGAATAATCACAAGTAACATCAATAACTAATTTCATAATTATGGAATACATAATACCGAACATCATAACCACATAGTCAAGGCCTCGTGCCAAGACTAGAAATAAAGATTTTGTCAAGTCCTTGTGCCAAGACACTAGTTTGTCTCATGAGACCTACCGATGAATCTAGGGGATATAGTGGGCCCCACCCATCACTTACTAAGTCCAATTCATTCCTCATATGAAAAGGGTGAAACAAAATCTAAACATTCGTATTAAAACAAGCATACGAAATTTCAATACCTTAACCACAAATAATGAATGGTATAAAAATATCACATCCATAGTCAAACATAACTCATTCAATAAAATATGGAAAAATGTATTATAATAAATAAACATCAATCAAGAATAAAATACACTGAATTATATTTAAATAAATTAAAATAATTAGTAAACCTATTTGAGAGAAATATCCCATTTTTCATGAAAACATTTAAAAGTTGCACTATTTATCAAGAATCCGTTTAAAAGAGATTTTGGAATCAAAGTGTCCCATAACACTTTAAAACTTTTGAAAGGAATTTTAATTTTAAAACATTAATGTCTATATAAATAAATCCTTAAAACCATTTTTAAAACATGGACATTAATGATAAAGATTTAGAAGAATAAATATTTAATACATATAAAATTACATTTTAGTTAAAGTTCCTAACCAAATGAGAGACGCTTGAATACAAATAATTGAGGAATAAATTTAATAAAAACTTTATAATATCGTGATAATAATGGGATTCATGATATACTATGTCAAAAGATAGTATATACACCATATAGAAGTGAATTGTCACATAACAACAAAGAAGTCTCAATTGAATGTAAATTGAGATAAAATACCTTATAAAGACCATATCATTAGATTAAGGATAAATCAATGAAAAAATTATGTGTGAAAAATATAAATAAACTCAATATGATTGGATATTCAGTGTAAATAAACCATAGGAAATTCACACATATTCTTGTAAAAACAAAACAAATGACTTGGATGTTTAACTCAATGAATGGAAATTGAGTTAAGATTAACCTTATCAAGTTCATATCAATGACTTGAGAATTTATCAAAGGAGTTATTATGTGTATCAAAAGTATATCCACACAAAGGGGAGTGAAAATTACTACATAAATAAATAAATAGTGATTTCACACATAATCTTGGAGTAAAATAATCAATAAGGTGTGGGTAAAACCCAATGAGTGGAAATTGAAATTAGAAATTACCATACTGATTTGGTAAGATATGAAACATACACCCCATGAAAGAAATATCATACAATGAATATGTAAATACCCATAAATTAAATTATATTACACAAAGAGTACAATCATGGGTAGTACATACACCACATAAAAGGAAATAGTGGAAAATATAGCATGAATCTCACAGGAATAAAAAGTGAGATGAAAACCCCTTACCTTATAATTTCCTTTCGTAGCAGGTAAATTTAACATCCTATATAATGGTTAAATAATTGATATTAAATTATACAAGAACCATATACATAAATATTATATCATATATAATCCTCTAATATTTCTTTGTTAATAATATTTCAGTAGTATCATTGTTTCGGGAGTAAACTGATTCATTTTCCTTTATGTGTTTTGTTGCGTAAGTCATGTTTGTTATGAATAGGATGTATTTTATTCATATAAAAACAATATTAAGTTTTTAAACATTATTTTTTTATCATAAAATGAAAATTATTCTTGAATGGTTACGATGGGGAAATAAATATCATCGCGTCGTGGAGACGGTAAGCCGTACGTACACACGAGCGACAATATCATTCTATTAATGGTGAAATAGTATGTAATTGGATTTTATATTATATATAAAGAATAATTTAAATTTTATATTTATTATTTACATAAATTATACTCATTATTATACCCATCCAAATAATGAAGTGTTCAATAACAAACTACACCACGACCTGGAGACAGTAAGCCGTACACACACATGCATGGTGACTTGTCATTCATTGGATATATAAAATAATTAATATGGTTTTAACATATTTATAATAACATAAAATTATGTAGAAGGTACTGGATTTATTATTTTGGTATGAAAACAACAAAGAAATAGAAAGTGGAAGAAGAAAAGCACTTTGAAAGAGGTGACGAAATAATTACCTCTTTTTCGAGTGTTTCTATTTTGATTTGTATAAAATGGATACTTAGGTTGGATTTATGATCAAAGTAAGGCCTCTAGATTGAATTTAGGGTATTTTATTGAATATTAGAGTAGGGGTTGGCCAATCCAAATGGATTTGGAGGTGTGAATTTGAGAGAAGGGAAAGTACCCTTTTATAAGGGAGGTGAGGGGCACTTTAGGAAGAGCTTGAAATATTATTTTATTATAAAATAATTTTCAGTTTCTAATTTCTATAAATGGATTTAGTTTGAGTATAAGGTTGGTATGGGTAGAAAAACTCTCAACCAATAGGTTTTAGACAAGTTTAGGTCACCATATTAACCTGATCTTTTTTATTTAACTCTTAGTTAAATAGTTTAACTTTTACCACGTCTTCTTGTACTATTATAATAAATGGTTAATAAACATACTAAAAAATGCCAATAGAACCACAAGTGATTCATTAATAAAATATCTATCATTATATATGTCCTTTTTCTAAACCTTAAATTTTTAGTACTACTATATAATTGAATAAAATAGTATTTCTTTTAAAAACTCATTTTTGTCAATTTTGACACTATTTAGTTTTTGTTTTTTGTGAAAGTCATAAAAATATGATTTAGTCAAAAAAAATACATTGAATCAACCCTAACATTTCATATTAACATAGAAAATTCTTGGATGGCATCAAAAGTTTCAATTTAAATTTATTTTAATATTTATAATATCAATTATTTTAATCTTTCATTAATAATGTAATTACTACATCATCATTGTGTCATAAAAAAATTTAATTATTTAATGTCTAAAAATTATAAATAAAATTCTATAATGTAGGAGATATTTTTATCTTTCTAATTAATATTTATAGTCTTATTTGTCTTATGTATAACTCTATATTACAAATGGTTTAGTTATTAAAATTTTAATTTAACACTTTTAACTCTTCTTTAAATAAAATATTATAAATGTCCTAATCTAATCCAAGTGGATAAAAAAGAATCATATTTTTTTCCTAAGGTTTATTTTGGTAGATAAAAACTTATCCAATAGAATTAGGACATGTGTTGGGGTAATTATAATATCATTTTTACCTTTAATTACCCTATTTACTTTTAATCGTGGTAAATAAAATTCAAAAGTTACGATTCACAAAAAAATATTTTCATCCTATTGAACCAAATTTTACTTACTGATTTCAACCTTGTCTCTTGGATTTCTGAAATTCAATTCATAGAAGTGGTAAAATTAGGTTTTATGCAAATTTGAAAATTTGCCTAGAAGGTGGGTAAAAGATGGTAAAAAGTTCAATAAAATTTTATATATCTAATCTTATTATAAAATGACTTCAATGAATTAAATTGGACTAATATAGGTATTATGTATCTATTTTTACTTTAGAATAAATTTAAATTAAAAATAATTATTTAAATAAAAATTCGGCTTTAAACAATAATGTAGTGTTTTTCATTATTAATCAAAAATTGAAAGTTTTTAGAAAAATACCAAAAATTCACCCAAAGATAATTTTGATATTACAAATTAAAAAATTATATCTATTTTACCAAATTAATAACATATAAGTTGTATTAATTAATTTTAAAAAATATTCCCGTTGTCAAAACCAGAAAGCAGGTTTTTGAGATGTAAAAACTATCAAAAGATTGATATGTGTTTATATTCAATTTAAATGTAAAATTACTTCCAATGACCAATATTAGTTTAAATGATAAAAATATAATATAATTATACTTCAAAACCATTAAATTTTATAATTTAACACTATAAATTATTTTTATTAAAAAAGTTGTTTTCAATTAAAATTTCGTATTTTTCACTATTCATCAAAATATGAAAGTTATCAGAAATGCACCGAAAATTTATCCAAACTAAATTTTTATGTCCCTATTCTAAATAAGAATTTTATTTTGTCAAATTTAATATATAAAAGTGTCAAATATTGGATTTAAAAAGGGTTCTCCATTAAAAGGTAGTAAAATTTCATTTTTTTGAAAAATACTACTTTTATCTGAAAAATTAAATTTGTTCTTATATTATGTCTAAGACACACAAAATATGGATGTTAAAATTATATGAAGTATATAAAACTCAAAATTCATTTAATACTATTCATAACCAATTTTTGAACGGCTAGTTTGGTAAGTCATGTTGGGCTCGAACTCAGTGTTGCGTGTAGCTCAAGCTATTGAATTACTTTGAAGAAAATAACTTACTATGAAATCTTGGGGTGTTACATTATTCACCCATTTTGGAAATTGCATCCTCAAAATTTTAAAATTGGGCTTGGGAACTTCATTGAAAGTCCCACATCGGAAAAATAGTTAATAAAACTATCACTTTAATAGAAAGAAATAGAAGTACAAAGGTCACCCGAGATTACCCATACTAGGATTTCATGTAGGAAAAAATGGATATGGAAGATAAACTAAGTGTCAAGTTCTGATGGATAGTGATAGAAAATGTGATGTCCTGGACCCGACTGCCCCTCAACCTGAGCCCCGAGCCTGGTTGTCCACATGACCCCTGGCTCGTCTCCCCATAGGCGAGGGGCTGCCGACTAGAAGCGGGGGTGTAATGGTAAGTCAGTGGGGAGACTGTACCCCCATGTCAGAGTACACAGCGGAATAACAGAAAGTAGTAAAAAAATAATGGAATCACAACCAATGGATAAATAGGAGAAAAGGGGAAACATACAAACCAAATGACAGAAGTAAGGAAAACCCTGATAAATATACAAAAGCCACATAGGTAGTGTCTGGTCTAAAATGGATGCATGGCATGATGATACAATGGAAGTAGATGGAAAGTAAGCTATACAGTAATAAAAAAAATAAACAAAAGTAGTCCATGAGCATCTCTAGCCAATCTTCATCCTCTGCTCTAGATCTCCCGCAATAACATACAAGTATCAACAACCAAAAGCTGGGCCTTTTCCCCTACTGGTACCTGCAGCAGTAAAGTCTACATGGGTGCCCAGGAGGCCACCTGGGTAGGGTGTGAGACAAGTATCAGTAGGCCACCACCAATGATGTCTACGTGTAATCCAAATAGGTGTTCGTAAGAAAAGTGAGCAATAGACTGCAAGTAAGTAAAGCAAAGTAAATGAACAACCCTCCCGCTCAGGTTCCAGAAGGAAACCTTGCGGGTCTACCTGCTTCAGCTCATGGCTGGGATTCTAAACAATCACTAGAGGTATAAATACATAGATATAGGTTATCACTGGCATGAGGTAAACATGACTCTCATCCATACTTCTCACATCTGTAATAATTATCTCTGGCCCGAGGTATGAATTTCTCTCGTCCACAAGCACAGTAATTGGCATGGGGTAGAAATGCCTCCCACCCATAAAGGTTATATGGTCACGAGGTATAAATGCCTCTCTTCCTCAAACACTGAGATTTATTTGGAATGGGGTAATAATGACTCCCACCCAACACACAGAGATTCATCTGTCATGGGGTAATAATGCCTCATGCCCAACACACGGGTTATCAAAAGGTTTTCAACACAACAATGCATAACCATTCACATCACAATATATATGGAAAACCATCTTATATCATAACACATTAACATTTTCAAGGCATGTACATCTTATAATATTACATAATCAAAACATGGAATACATACATTTCAATTCATTCAAGGGGTTCAGGCTATCTCATCCTAGACAACCTCTAACCAAGTCATCTCATTTTCCTAACATGGGAAATGCCCTTTCAAGACATATCATTAAGGTTAAAAGGTGAAAAAGGGCCAATTCTCAAGTCATAACACCTATGGTTGACCACTCCTGGTCCATACCAAATCCAAACACCCTAACAAGGTTGGATTTATCCCTCTTATACCACATGGGTCATTTAGATATGAAGCAGTCATTATAAATATGGGGTCTGGCAAAAGACAAACCACGACAAGAAAACAATAACTCAATAAGAAGAAAACCCCAAATGGAAACCATGTGACTTCCTACCTTAGAGCTGTAGGCGTAGGCTCACTTGATATCGAACTCAAATTCATAGTAGATTGGAAGAGATCTGAGTTCCTGTCCAATTCCCTGAAAATAGGGCATATGAACCTGCATCAAAATAACAAGACGGAAGGCAAGATTTACTGAGGAAAGAGGGGTGCATGAGGTTAGCCTTACCGAGGGTGATCCAACGCTTCCGATGGATCAAGAATAGGGTTCCGGATGAAGGCTCCACCAAGAAAAGAGTGAGGAGAGGGTTTTGGAGCTCAAAGGAGGCTCCCCTCTAGTTCTGTCTGCGGGAAGAAGAAAGAAAGGAGCTTAAGGCCTTATAAAATAATTAAGGGCAAAAAAGTAAATTTACCCAGAACTGGGTCACACGGTTTAGGCGCACGGTTTACCAAACCGTGCACATACCGTGCGCATCTTAATGCCTTCAGATAAAGGGTCACACGGTTTAGGCACATGGTTTACCCAAACCGTGCGCACCTCCCTACCTCCAGACCAAAGGCCGCAAGGTTTACCCAAACCGTGCGCAAGCCGTGCACAGGCCGTGAGCCCTTATCTTCAAGTCCATTTCTCAAACTCTTGGGCTTCGAACAAACCCCAAACACTCCCCAAAACTTCCTTAGAATATTACACACATTAAACAAGATTAAAGGAAAGGTTCGAAAGAAAAACTAATGATCCGTACATTTTCCAAAGAGTCGGGTCGTTACAGAAAACATGATCTATAGAAAGTTAACAATAAGAAAACAACAAACTTGTGATGGGTTAAACAGTAATTAGTTTCCAAGTAGGAAAAATAAACATACAATGTTTTTTGTTTTAAGTTCCATTTTATAAAGTTGAGGAATTTATTTATGAGATTGACTAAGAACATAGAGAGATGTACTTACTTTTCAAGTAGAGTTTCATCATTTAATAAATTTCTACCACTAACTCATCTTTTATCTAAATGATGAGTATTCAAGATGACTTGGTCACACTTGAAGCGCTAGAATAAAATTCTAGAGAATAACATAATCCACAAAGGATGAACTATATATTTTTCTTGTGTTTAGAGATGAACCAAAACCAAAATGTTTAGTACAAGATCAGATAATCCCCAAAATGGATAATCCTTTATAGAAAGAAATACTAATTTTAATTTCTAAAAATTAAACAAACAATACCCAATGTTTAATAATTACCATTCAATAAACAATTGTCCTTAAAATCCTTCAATATAATCTAAACTAATATTGAAACCCAGAACTCAGAAGAATTTAATCACATAGTCTTTCATAGTAAATCTTAACATTTATCTCCAAATATCATAAAATACTCTTAAAGTCTCATATTGAAGTGTAATTAACTAAATCACATATTCTCTTTGATAGGTTAATCATTTCCATTAATAACCTGAATCTCTATAAAAAACATAGATTATTCTAAAATAAAAATCCACCATTACTCCTCAAATGAAATCCCATAGTATTCTATTTTCCTTATGCATATAGTGTGCCCAACAGAGCGAACGTATTCTAAAATTTCATTTATCACTTAAATCATTAAATCATTTTCCTATATTAAGGATATCCATTTGATAAAATATAAGATCCCAAATCAACTTATTATTGATCAATAAAATCATTTGAATAAAAATAATTAGTCATACTAATCAGGTACTTCATGTAGTATAGTGGTAGACGATAAATCCCAGTCACACTTTGGTTGTGGGTTCGATTCCCGCAGCTTTGTGTGACGCGACGGGTTGTCACATAGTCTGCGTGTTGTCCTTTTTCAAAAACTATATTTTATAATATTCCCAAAATGAGATAAATTCCTAAAAATAACTATAACATAATTTAACTACAAATTTTATCTCATAACTTTAATTTTCATCCCAAAAGTAATAACCTGTAATTACCTCAAATTCAAGGATCATATAAACCCAAATGGTTCTTTATAACTATATCCACAAAAGAAAAGATAATTCTTCCTCAAATAGAATTTTCACATAACAAACTATAGGGTTACACATATAAGAGAAAAGTCTTCCAAAGTAATCCCATCAACAAATAACATTAATAATTTTAAACATTTCTCCATCCATTTATTTCTACATAGGTTCTTCCTTGACCTAGTGGTTATCCTATAGAATAGGGAATTTGCTCAGGTAATGCCTAGGTCCCCTACATTTATAACAAATGACTGTAAATGGATTCTTAGGATCATTTTTATTTTCTTCCATAGTACTCTTCATTTTTCATCATAAATTATTTACTTTATATCCTTCTTTCCCACAAATAAAGCATTTCTTTGTTCCATTAATATAGTTTCCTAGGTTTCTCCTTCCACATTTCCAGCATTATGTAAATTGAGCTTTCTTTTCTCCATGTTCTCCACTTCTGGAGTTCTTATTATTCTCCACCTTTATCTTCTTTGTTGAGTTTGGGATTTGGTTAATGTATATGTTGTTGATCATATTTTTGGAAACCTACTTCAGTATAAACATGATATATTTTACACCCATGAAAATTCCATTTACTTTCTCATTTCCACCACCATGACCACCTTGTACATCATGTTCAATGTTACTATGAATTACTTGGAATCCAGCCATTGACTAAAACCAGAAAGCATAGTGTGAGAAAAAATAGTCATAAAATTATTTAGAGAATATCAGGACACCTTATTTTCAATCTAAAACACCTTTGGATTAACCATGGTTACTTATTCTCATCTTATACTAAAATCCTTCAAATCAGTTTCTAATGAAAATGTGAATTATCCTAAGAATATCCCCTGGGAGTGTCGTAACCAAGAGTGCAACAAGACCTGTTGTCGTGCACCAGTTCCCGTTTAAGTCTAGCTCAAAGGGGTATTTTTGGGTTTTACCCCTACATACATATGTACCAGAGAAACCTCTACCTGCTCGTATCCAGACAGAGATGTATTGCTTGGAAAATTTACAAAATCTCTACATTACCAAAATTCTAGGAAGTTATTCTATACTAATCCTCAAAGTCTATCTTAGGGTAATGTTCTCTAATCAGAGTTTTTCTAAATCAGGTTTCCAAGGTTATTGATAAAATTCATATGATACTAACTGTAACACTTTGACCCTAGTTACCTAGAGTTAGTGCATTATTACATAACATTGTCATGATTACAAGGAATCAAGTCCCAAAGGGCCGATCAGTTTAGCACTCTTGGAAAATAGATTACATACATGAACTTCACATTACAATTTCTAACTTAAGATACAACATAAATAATCCTTTGATAATTCCATTATTATCCTAGCTTAAACCTGCATATAAAACATAATACACTTCTTGGCATCCTGAGAAAATAAAACATAATAAAGGGGTGAGTTCATATGCTCAGTAAGGATAAAAAATATAGCAGAAGCTATCATAAATAATCATAAACTTTTATGGCAAGGTATAAAATTAAAAAACAAGCCCTTTAAACATAAAATTCAGTATAATATTGAAAATATAAATTAAATAACGCCATTTAATTATTCACATGGATATTCTAATTGTCGAATAATCACACGTAACATCAATAACTAATTTCATTATGATGGAATTCATAATACTGGACATCATAACCACATAGTCAAGGACTTGTGCCAAGACTACAAATAAAGATTTTTTCAAGGCCTTGTGGCAAGACACTAGTTTGTCTCATGAGACCTACTGATGGATCAAGGGGATATAGGAGGCCCTGCCCACCACTTACTAATTCCAATGCATTACTCATATTAAAAGGATGAAGCAAAATCTAAACATTCGTATTAAGACTAGCATACGAAATGTCAATACTTTAACCACAAACCATGAATGGTATAAAAATAGCACACCCATAGTGAAACATAACTCATTAAATTCAATATGGAAGATTTTATTATAATAAATAAACCTCAATCAAGAATAAAATACACTTAAGGATATTTACATAGATGAAAATAATTAGTAAAAATATTTGAGAGAAATATCCCCTTTTTCTTGAAAACATTTAAAAGTCGCACTATTTATCAAGAAGCTGTTTAAAAGAGATTTTTGAATCAAAGTTTCACATACCAATTTGAAACTTTTGAAAGGAATTTTAATTTTAAAACAATAATATCCATATAAATAAGTCCTTAAAACCATTTTTAAAACATGGACATTAATGAGAAATATTTAGAAGAATAAATCTTTAAAACATTTAAAATGAAATTTTATTTAGAGTTCCTAACCAAATGAGAGATGCTTGAATAAAAATAACTGAGGAATAAATTTAATCAAAACTTTATAATATCATGAGAATAAATGGATTCATGATATACTATGTCAAATGATAGTATATACACCATATAAAAGTGAATTGTCGCATAACAACAAAGAAGTCTCAATGGAATGTAAATTGAGATAAAATCTCTTATAAAGAACATACCCTTAGATTAAGGATAAATAAATGAAATAATTATGTGTGAAAAATATAAATACACTCAATATTATTGGATATTAAGTGTAAATCAATTAGAGGAAATTCACACATATTCTTGTAAAAACAAAACAAATGACTTGGATGTTTAACACCATTAATGGAAATTGAGTTAAGATTACCCTTATCAAGTTCATATCAATGACTTGAGAATTTATAAATGGAGTGATTATGTGTATCAAAAGTATATCCACACAAAGGGGAGTGGAAATTACTACATAAATACATAAAAAATGATTTCACACATAATCTTAGAGTAAAATAATCAATAAAGTGTGGTTAAAACCCAATGAGTGGAAATTAAAATTAGAAATTCCCGTACTGATTTGGTAACATACAAAACATACATCACATGAAATAAAGATCATAAAATGAAGATTTAAATACCCATAAATTAAATTATATTACACAAAGATTACAATCATGGGCATTACATACACCACATAAAAGGAAATAATGGAAAATATAGCATGAATCTCACGAGAATAAAAAGTGAGATGAAAACCACATACCTTATACTTTCTTTTAGTTGAGGGTAAGTTTAACCTCATGTATAATGGTTAAATAATTGTTATTAAATTATAAAATAACCATATACATAAATATGATATCATATATGATCCTCTAATGTTTCTTTGTTAATAATATTTCAGCAGTATCATTGTTTCGGGTGTAAACTGATTCATTTTCCTTTACATGTTTTATTACATAAGTCATGTTTGTTATGGATAAGATGTATTTTATTAATATAAATAATTATATTAAGTTCTTAAATATTATTTTTTTATCATAAAATTAAAATTATTCTTGAATGGTTATGATGGGGAATGAAATCTCATCGCGTCGTGGATACGGTAAGCCATACATACGCACAAGTGACAATATCATTCTATTGATGGTGAAATAGTATGTAATTGGATGATATATTATATATATAGAATAATTGACATGTTTTATTTATTATTTACATTAATTATACTCATTATTATACCCATCCAAATAATTAAGTGTTGAATAATAAACTACACCACGATGTGGAGATGGTAAGCCGTACGCACACACGCATAATGAATTGTCATTCATAGAATGGATAAAATAATGAATATGGTTGTAGCATATTTATAATAAAATAACAGTATTTATAAGGTACGGGATTTATTATTTTGGTATAGAAACAACAAAGAAAGATTAAGAGGAATAAGAAAAGA
Source organism: Viscum album (assembly GCA_963277665.1). Taxonomy (NCBI): domain Eukaryota; kingdom Viridiplantae; phylum Streptophyta; class Magnoliopsida; order Santalales; family Viscaceae; genus Viscum; species Viscum album. The sequence continues at coordinate 105,511,636 of OY728156.1, forward strand.
ACTTTAAAATAGGTGATGAAATAATTACCACTTCTTCGGATGCTTCCTTTTTGATTTGTACAAAAGGGCTCCATAGGTTGGATTTATTATCAAAGTAAGGACTCTAGGTTTAAGTGAGGGTAGTTGGGAGAATATTTGAGTATGGTTTGACCAAGACAAATGAATTTGGAGGTGTGAATTTGAGAGAAGGTGAAGTACCCTTTTATAAGTGAGATGAGTGGCACTTTAGGAAGAGCTTGAAATATTATTTTATTATAAAATAATTTTCGGTTTCTAATAGCTAAAAATGAATTTATTTTGAGGATAAGGTGGGTATGGTTCGAAAACCTCTCAACCAATAGGTTTTATACAAATTTAGGTCACCATATTAACCTTATCTTTTAGATTTAACTCTTAGTTAAATAGTTTATCATTTACCATGTCTTCTGGTATTATTAAAATACATGGTTAATAAACTTACTATAAAATTCCTAGAGAACATAAATTTGTTCATTAATGACATATATATCATTATATAAGTTTTTTTTTCTAACCTTATATTTATAGGATTGTTATATAATTCAATAAAATAGTATTGTTTTTAAAAACTCATTTATGTCAATTTTGACACTATTTAGTATTTGGTTTTTGTGAAAGTCATAACAATATTATTTCTTCAAAAAAAATACATTGAATAAAACCTAACATGTCATATTAACCTATAAAATTTTTGTGTGGCATCCAAATTTTCAATTTACATTTATTTAAATATTTATAATATCAATTATTTTAATCTTTCTTTGATAAGGTAATTAATGCGTCATCACCGTGTCATAAATAGTTTTGATTATATAATGTCTAAAAATTATAAATAAAATACTATGAAGAATGAAATATTTTTATATTTCTAATGAATATTTATAGTCGAATTTATCTTATGTATAACCCTATATTAAAAATGGTTTAGTTATTAAAAATTGAATTTAACACTTTTAACTCTTCTTTAAATAAAATATAATAAATGTCCTAATCTAATCCATGTGGATCAAAAGAATAAAATTTTTGTCCTAATGTTTCTTTTGGTCTAAAAAAACTTATCCAATAGAATTAGGACATATGTTGGGGTAATTATAATATCATTTTTACCTTTAACTACCCTATTTACTTTTAACCGTGATAAATAAAATTCAAAAGTTACTATTCACAAAAATTATTTACTTACTATTGAACCACATTTTAATTATTGATTTCAACTATGTCACTCAGATTTTTGAAATTCAGTTCACTGAAGTGGTAAAGTTATGTTTCATGTAAATTTGCAAATGTGCCTAGAAGGTGGGTAAAAGACAATAAAAAGTTTAATAAAATTTTATAGATCTAATCTTATTATAAAATTACTTCAATGAATTAAATTGGAATAATTTAGGTATTATGTATCTATTTAAACTTTAAAATAAATTTAAATTTAAAATATTTATTTACATTAAAAGTCGGCTTTAAACAATAACGTAGTGTTTTTCACTATTCATAAAAATTTGAATGTTTTTCGAAAAATACGAAGAATTAACCCAAAGCTAATTTTGATATTACAAATTCAAAAATTATGTCTATTTTACCAAATTCAAAACATATAATTTTTATTAATTAATTTGAAAAAAATATTCCCATTATCAAAACTAGAAAGCGGGGTTTTGAAAAGTAAAAACTATCAAAAGATTGATATGTGTTTATGTCCAATTTAAATGTAAAATTACTTCCAATGACCAACATTAGATTAAATGATAAAAATATAATATAATTATACTTTAAAACCATTCAAATTTATATATTAACACTATTAATTATTTTGATTAAAAAAGTTGTTTTCAATTAAAATTTAGTATTTTTCACTATTCATCAAAATATGAAAGTTATCAGAAAAGCACTGAAAAATTACCCAAACTAAATTTTTATGCCACACTTCTAAATAAGAAGTTTATTTTGTAAAATTTAATATATAAAAGTTTCAAATATTTTATTTAAAAAGGGTTTTCCATTAAAAGGCGGTAAAATTTCATTTTTTTGAAAAATACTTCTTTTATCTGAAAAATTGAATTTGTTATTATATTCTGTATAAGAAACACACAATACGGATGTTATAATTATATGGAGTATATAAAATTTAAAATAAAGTTAATACTACTCATAACCACTTTTTGAGCGGCTAGTTTGGTACGTCATGGTGTACTCAAACTCGGTGTTGCGTATAACACAAGCTATTGAATTACTTTAAAGAAAATAACTTACTATGAAATCTTGGGGTGTTAAAATTTGAAATTTTATGTAAAGTTAATATGTTTTATTATTAAATTAATATGTCATGTGGTACAAGGAGTTTTCTATTTTTTCTCTCTCAATATGATAATATCAACTTCAAAATCATGGTCCTTCATCATTTATAGTTTTTAAACAACATGAAATATAATGAAAAATGGTAAATGGAAATTTTGTTCTTTTATGTATATTATACTTGTGGTTATATTAAATAAATATTTTGTGAAATAATATTTATGTTTCACATTAATACATGTGTGGGAATTTTTTTCTAATTATATGTGAATAGTTGCACAAATAACATATGAATGAATATTCATAAAAACTATTATATTTTGTCTCCTAGCGAAATTTAATATTTTTTTTGTTTTTATTAGTGAAAAAATTACAACCCATCACATGAGTTACTTTAATTTTTATTATACCACAAGGTATTTTTTAATATCTAAGAAGGGTGAATTATTAATAATTGTTCTCAACTCTTTATGTGGAGTGTGTTTGACACTATCTTATTTTAATGATAAAAAACCATGATTATTTTACTACTAATGATTGACATGCTGTATGATATAATTTTATATGGTAAGACTATTTTTATTTTAATTTGGATAATTATTGTGGTGAGTCACCATTAGCTGGGAGTCACTACGAGAACTTTCTACCGTCAGCTAGGAGCATCTGTTGAGGCGAGTCACCATTAACTGGGAGCCACTGAAAAGATAATTACCGCCAGTTCGAGCTACCATCAGAATTGTTACCATCAGATTCTGAGTCACTACTAGGCTCTGAATCAATGTCATCCCGAGGTACCTCCAGTATGAGATACCTCCAGATGTTGAGTCACTGTCAGCTTCTTGCTATCGTTGCTGTCCAAGGACTTTAGTGTGAATGGATCAATGACTATTTTATATTCAAGGATTATTTGACCAAGAGTTCTTGATATAGTTAAAGACGATATGAGGATTTTGAATCTTCTCCAACTGATGCTTCTATATAAACACGAAGGACATATCTATCTCTGTACTCGATATGTATGACATATATAGTGATTACTGGCTGAAAAATTTATATAAAATTGTGCAATAAAAACTGTGAATATGTACAATCTCACTAATTTCATTTGATGTGAATATAAATGGAAAATAAGTACAAATTACTTCACAAAGATTGATTGAGATACCAACCAACATCAATTGGAACATTTTAAAATTCTCAAGATCCTATTTTGTTTTTCTGAAACCTTAAAAAATAAACCTCAAACTCCTCAACAACACTGATATGAGGACTTCAAACATTATGAGCATACCAAAATGAGCATTATTATATTATTTATTTCTTTTATTTTCTATTTTTTTCTTTTGATAATTGTGTTGTTACTCTGTTAGCAAACACACACTATCTCCTACACCTAATTGGAGAATAATTGATATTCTCTTCTTCTTTTACATATATTTTTCCATGGTGTTTGTGGAAGAGGTCCTGGTGTGGCCTGTGTTATCTTTAATTCCCACATATAACTATGGAAGAGACTCTTTAGTTTGTACATCTTGTACCCGTTGTTTGTTTACCTGATATAGGTTGTGTATTTTTTGGATTATTATTATAATCTGCTTAAAATTAGGTGATTTCCAAGTGGAGGAGATTAAGTATCATCTTGAGACTAAACCTCTTGTTTATTCCATTATGTTATTGTGTTTTGTTTCTTTATATTATCCTAAATTGTTTTTAATCAATAAAAAAACTATTACTTTGATAATTAATCATAACTAGTCTTTATATTTGTTTTTGTCTAAGTAAATTGATTTCAAAATCTAAGATAACCTTAAAAATTATTCTAACTGAGACATAATCACTCCTTGAGAAATATTTTAAAAGGAAAGATCTTATATCGATATGATATTTTGATTAATTGGCCAGTTTCTTTTATTAAGGAGATTTATTTTAACTTAATATCTTAATAGAAATTTTATTGGGAACTAAATTCACCCCCTCTTGAGTTACTCACTCCGACCAACATTTGGTATCAGCAACTTTTTTAAATTAAATTTTCAACTGTGATTTTAGTTGTATTCTAAAGATCTCAAATTTATGTCAATTATAAATTTTATTTCTTTATAGATAATAGACAAGAAGGATATAATACCAACACAAATCCTTATTTTAATGGAATAGATTCTGTTCAATGGGAAATAAAAATGAAAATGAATTTAGAAATTATGGGTTTTGAAATTTGGACTGTAATATAAGATCAATATGAAATACCACAACTACTAGAATTACATGGAGTGATGCTACAAAAGCTACTTACAATAATAATTGAAAAGATATGAATGATTTGTTTTGTGACTTGGGTGATGATGAATTTAGTAGAATATCTACTTGAAAATATAATTTTGAAATATGGGATACCTTATCTATTTCACATGAAGTAACATCAAATGTTAAATAAATGAGATTAAATACATATACAATTAAGTATTATACTTTTGAAATTAATTTTGGTGGACCTATTTCTGATAAGTCTCTTAGGTTCAATAAAATAGTGAATACCATGAAATAACTTGGAAAACAAGTGATAGGAAAAGATCAAGTGATGAGATTGCTCAGATTCTTTCCATCCATATGGATAGGAACATCTGTTTTAATTAGAGAATATTGTGATGTGAGTAAATTACCTATCAAGAAATTGATAGGAAATTTGAAGATGTATGAATAAGTACTTAAAGTCAACAAATATATCAATGAATATGATCCAAAAAAAAATCCAATATCCTTCATGACTACTACCTCCAAAAAAAGAGAAAATATACAAGTTTAAAATATTAGTGAAGAAAAATCTCCTAATGATAGTGATGAAGAGATAACCTATACAGCTAGAATATTCAATAAATTATATAGGAAAGATAAGTTCTTCAAGAAATCTAATTTCAGAGGAAATTATAACAATAAAGTAAATTGGAAAAAGGTTTGAAAAAAGGATGATACTCAAAATGAAATCACCTGCTATGAATATAAGAGGAAGGGACACATTAAAGATGATTGTACAAAATTTAAATATAAAAATAAGTATAAGGATAAGTATAGAAGATTAAAAAATTCCATGAAAGAAACATGAGTTGCCTCCAAAGATTGCTTGATCGATTCAGAGACTAACCAAGAAGATAAGTCTAAGAGGTTAAATATGTGCTTTTTGGTAAGCACATAGAAGGTATAAAATATTCTTCCCTATTCTCCTAATAATATTTTAAACATTTCTAAAAATAAATAAAATGATAACATTGAGGAAAACATGAAAAATAAATATTTTTATGATTAATGTAACATGCTATAAGATACTTTTCATGAGATGAAAGATAAATATAAGTCACTTAAGAAAAATCATGCTTTGACAATAAATATTAAAACCAAACTTACCATTGAAAAAGGGAAAAATGATCAATTTTTGAAAGAGAAAAATGAATTAAAAATTTCAAATGAACAACTAAATAAATAAATAAAAAGGTTTTATAATGATAAGAAATATTTAACTAAAATACCAGGAAATAAAGTTTCTCCCAATTATATAACTGGAATAGGTTATCAATTAAGACATAAAAAAATTGAAAAAACTATATTTATGTCCAATACGAGTTCTAAAAATTCATATACTTCCAATACCTACTCAACTAGACCTAGAAAAGTATTTATTTCTAGATACTTACAATATATTTATAAGAAACCCATTAGACAATTATGGCTTCCAAAATATATTATATTTAACATAACTAGACCTAATAAAACTTGGGCACCAAGATCATTTTTGGCATAAAATTTGTTTTGTAGGAAACATATTTGAAAACCTACAGAAAAAACCTATGGTATCTAGACAGTGGATGTCCTAGACATATGTATAGTAAGTATTCAAACTTCAAGAATTTGATCAATTTTGATGGTGGTCATGTCACTTTTGGTGACAATTCTAAAGGGAAAATCACCGTCCTTATCAAAATCAGTAATTCTAATTCAATATTAATATCAAAAGTTTTATATGTAGATGGTTTAAAATGTAATATTCTTATAATTTCTCAATTATGTGATGATGGATTTTATATAAAATTTTAAAATAATACTTATCATGTTTTTGATGATAAAAATGTTTTAATTTTTACCAGTTTAATAAATGAAAATATTTATTCTATTGATTTAAATTATTTATCTTCTAAAAATATTTCTTTCTTAAATGCCTTTCAAAAATAATCTTGGATTTAGCATAGTATACTAGGTTATTGTAATATTCATTCACTTAGAAAGATTACTAGAAAAGGTTTTGTTATATATCTACCAAATCTTGAATTGTCAAACGATAGTGTTTTTGATCCCTACGAAAAAGGGAAACTTCATAAGATTTCCTTTAAATATAAAAAGGAAGTTTCAACCTTTCAGTCTTTAGAGTTAGTTCATAAAATCCTCTTTGGACCTTCTAGAGTTTCTAGTTTAAATGGAAAACATTATGTCTATGTCCTTGTAGATGACTTCTATAGATACACATGAGTATAATTTCTAGCTCATAAAAGTGAATCCTATTATTACTTTATTAAGTATTCTAAATATGTAGAAATTCTTAGTGGACTTAGGATTAATACCTTAATAAGTGATCATGGTCGATAATTTGAAAATCAAGTCTTTGAATAATTTTGTTCTCAAAATGGTTATAATAAAATATTTTCTAATACTAGAACACCACAAAAAAAAGGTGTGGTAAAAAGAAGAAATAGAACTCTCCAAGAGATAGCCCAGACTCTGCTAAATGAGTATGACCTTCCTCTCTACATTTGTGCAGAGGCTATTAACACAACCTTTTATACAATAAATACAGTACTAATTATACCTCTATTAAAAATAAAACCTTATGAGTTGTAGAATAATAAGAAAACAGAGGTTATTTATTTAAAATTTCTTACTTGGAGAGTCTTTATTATAAATACAAAGGATAATCTGAAAAAATTTTCTTCCAAGAGTGATGAAGGAATTTTCCTTGGATATTAAACTACCAACAAATCTCATAGAGTGTTTAATAAGAGAACCAAAATAATGGAAAAGTCTGTTCACATTAAATTTTATAAAACTAACCCCATTGAACCTAATACTATCTTAGAGAACCTTGAGGATGATATTTTAACTCTAAATATCAATTCTAAAGCTTCTAAAAGTTCTGTGAAACAAGAAGGAAGTTCACCTAGTGAACTGCCAGAACCCAAACTTTAAGAAGAACTTGAGACAACCAGCCCCACTTTTCAAAGAACTTTTAGGACCCATATAAACTTCATTTTAGATGCTGTTATAGGAAATATAGTTAGAGGCCAAAAAATAGATCTTCCCATAGAAATCAAATTGAACACCAAACCTTCTTGTCATATCTTGAACCTAAGAACATTAATTATGACATTAATGATGAATTTTGGGTAATATCTTTGAAAGAGTAACTTAATCAATTTGAGAGAAACAATGTTTGGGAACTTGTTGATAAACCTAAAGACACCTTAACTATTAGAAATAAGTAGGTGTTTAGAAACAAGGTTGATGAGTCAGGCACTATAGCAACAAACAAATCTAGACTAGTTGCACAAGGTTATAATCAAGAATAAAGTATTGATTATGAAGTAATTTTTTCACTTATAGCAAGAATTGAATCCATTAGGATACTGCTTTCCTATGAAGCACATTTGGATTTCAAACTATATCAAATGGATGTTAAAAGTGAAATCTTAAATGGATTTATAATTGAGGATATTTTTGTCGAACAACCCCCTAAATTTTTAAAAAAAGCATATTCCAAAACATATTTCTAAATTATAAAAATCATTATATGGTTTAAAATATGCTCCTAGAGCTTGCTAGGATAGGATTACCTATTTTATTATTTAAAAAAAGTTTTTCAAAAGGTATGGCTGATCCAACTATTTTTGTACAAATAATTTCAAAATATGTTTTAATAGTACAAATATATGTAGATGGTATTATTTTTGAATCTACTAAAGATTTCCTATGTACTGATTTTTCAAAACTAATGAAAAATGAATTTGAAATGGGTTTAATGGGTGAACTCAAATTATTTCTTAGATTTCAGATTTTTCAAAAGAAAGAAGGAATTATCTTAAATAAAATTAAATGTGCTAAAAATATGATAAAACATTTTGGATTCGATAACACTAAAAGTAGTGATACTCCCATGAGTATCACTTATAAACAAGATCTTGTTAAATCTGAGAAATCATTATATCAATCTAGTTATAGAGGTATGATTGATAGTCTTTTATACTTAACTTCTATTCTTCCTGATATTATGTTTAGTGTGTGTATGTGTGATCACTTTCAATAAAATACAAATGAGTCACAATTGTTAACTTTCAAAATAATTTTTAAATACCTCAAATATACAAAAAATTTAGGATAGTTCTATCAAAGAGGACATGATTTTGATTTAGTAAGTTATTTAGATACTGATTTTTGTGGTTGTAAGTTAGATAGAAAAAAAACATATGGAGCATGTCATCTTTTAGTAAAATCTCAAGTATCATGGTGTAGTAAGAAACAATATTCTACTACACTATCCACTTTTGAAGTAGAATACACAGCTGTAGATAGTTGTTGTGCATAAATATTGTGGATGAAACATACTTTACTAGACTTTAGATACCAATTTATACATGTGACTATAAATTATGATAAAAAAGTGAAACAAATTTTTTCAAAAATTCAGTATCTCATTCTAGAACAAAGCACATTGGTGTAAGACATCAGTTTTTGAGAGGTCATTATAAAAAAGTTAATATGACTTTAGAATTTATTGGAATTGAACATCAACTTGTTGATATCTTCACAAATCCTTTGAATTCTGAGAGATCAAACTACATCAAACATGAATTATAAATGATAAGTTTTTTATGAACAATTCACCGTCGATGAGTCACTATTGGTAATTCATTGTTGGTAAGTCACCATTGATGAGTCACATTTGATGATTCACTATTGATGAGTCATCGTTGATGAGTCACCGTTGATGATTCACTGTTGATGAGTCACCGTTGATGAGTCACCATTGATGAGTCACCGTTTATGAGTCACCATTGATGTGTCACCACTGATGATTCACCATTGATGAGTCACCAATGATGAGTCACCCTTGATGAGTCACTCTTGATGAGTCACCCTTGATGAGTCACTGTTGATGAGTCACCATTGATGAGTCACCATTGAGGAGTCACTGTTAACGAGTCATCGTTGATGAGTCACCATTGATGAGTCACCATTGATGAGTCAGAGTTGATGAGTCACCATTGATGAGTCACCGTTGAATGAGTCACCATTCTTTTTTATGACCGTTGTTTTATTACCATTGGTATTCTTTTCCTGATTATTTTTTTGTAATATTTATTATTTGGAATGCCTAAATGATAAATCTTTTGGGATAAATAAAATAGATACATTACCCCTTAAACCCTTGAACTCTCAAACCTTTTCCTTCCTCTCGGACTGATCATATTTCCTTTATCCCTTGTTCTACATAAGCCTTAAACATATCCAAATGGCCCATGTGAAGCGAGTAGCAGAGTTGAATCCAGAAGAGATGAGGAAATTGAAGAAACACGAAGTATCTTCCAGTAGTTTGGATATTGTTTCACAAAACCCGCATATGAAAAAATAGGTTGTCAATACAAGAAAAGAAATTGATTCACAGTGGCTCCCATCTAGAAATATGCTAGTATTGAAATTTATAGAAAATCAGAAATTGATGAACTGGTTCACATCAAATCACCGTGTGTACTATCTGAGGTTAGTTTATGATTTCTATCAGAATGTTGAGTTTTTTTAGAAAGAAAGTGGATATTATAAGAAGTCTCATTGATAGAGAAGATATTTCTTTATATTCAAAGGAATGGTAAAAGTTCTTAAAAGTACCCCATAAAGGGGTATATGAGGATTTTCAAGGAAGTATTCCAAGTGACGGTGAAATATTCAAATATGAAGAGGCACTCCTATAGTTGACTAGAGATGGTACCCTGAGAAGACCTACTAATATAGAACTTGATGGTTAATGTAAGATGTTATTCAAGTTTCTACATCATGTTTTGTGTCCTAGAATGGGATATTTCAATACCATGAGATATCAGTATGTTTACTTATTGTTTATGATGAAACAAGGGAAAATGATCAATCTGTGTAGATTTTTGATGATTTATATGTATGAGATGTAAAATAATAGCTCAAGATCAAACTTCTTAATATATCCTAAGATGATTTATACCATATTATATTCCAAGGGATTTTTCAAAGAAGGATAATAAGCTGAAAATAATTTTGGTGGTTTTTTATTATCAAATATAATTTTTAAAAGATTTAAAGTGAGTTGGAATCCTTGGAAGAAATGCGGGGTAAGAGACAATGACACATTATATGATGAATTCAACCTTGTTGATCATCCAAACAGACCAAAGGAAATGGTGGATAATGGTATTGAACCTGATGAGTTAGTTTATTACTATGATAATGGTGATAGTGAAAAATTTGAGAAAGTAAAGGAAGAAGAAAAAGAAGATTTTTTAGTTGAAGTAGGGAGTGATATGAAGATTCCTAAATCTCCTCCTAAAGTATCCGTTGGATATGTTACTCCACCAAGTTCTCTAACTACCTAATAATATATTTTAGATGAAAATGATGATGAGGAAAATGAAGTTTCTGGAGAGTCTAAATTTAAAACATCATCCTCCAAAACATTAAGTGACCAGAATTGTAATGAGAATGGCAGTGATGAAAATGCTTCTAAGGAAGCAGATGATGATCTCAATCATGAGAAATCAGATGTAAATGAAAGTAAATAAAATAAGGATCATGATAATCGAAATAACAATGATGGATATGATGATGGAGATAATTATGGAAATGATCATAATGATGGTAGTGATAAGAATGGAGATAATCCTGCTAATCATGATTATGAGATGGTTTGAATACATCCTTCACCACCAGTGGTATCAAGTTATCAAAGATATGAGAATAAATATAAAGATACTTAGATGTCCAATTTACCTCCTGTTACTACAGAAGATGTGGAAACTACTAGTGAGGGGTAGAAGACTCCCAATCTTGTTGATCTGTCAGAAAAAATGGAACAATTAGAACTAGTAGATAACATACAGACAACTCATGCACCTGCCCCTTATATACATGAAGTTGGTAAATCCTCTAAATTACCTAAAGAATCTTTAATTATTCTTTATAAAAGATCTTAAGTTAGTTGTTTTGAAGAATTTTAAAGGTATACTGGTTTTGTTTATACTTGGTTTGTATTATAGTGATTCATATGATGATCTAGAAAATATTTCTAGAGCTGAATGATCCTTAGTGGATCAAATTGATCAACTAGGGGAGTTTCAACCTTTTAATCCCATGGAAACATATAGATCAACTGAGGCTGGAGTTATTCATGAGCAAAGATGTAATCTTTATACTCATTCTGTTATACCTCATGATGTTGTGACACAATCTAATTTAGAATATTTTCAATGAAATGTGAATTCTAATTTGGAATCCTTAATAAGGAATTTAGTTTTAGATTTTGAAAATGTCTTCATCTCTCAACCCTCTCCAATTTCTAGACTCAGTGAATAAAGAACTCGATATTTGGTTGAGTAGGTTATATCACATTTAAAACCAAGAGTAATATGTCATATTAAATTTCCTGAAGTGAATAATAGAAGATTATAAACAATAGTAGAAAGTTTGAAAGCTTCAGTAGAGGGTATAACATCCTCTTTTTTAGAACATTTGAATTATGTATCTCATAAGTTGGAAAGAATGACTGTTTCTGCCTCTATATCATCTAAACCTCCTCCTACTCTAGTAAAAATTGATAGAGATATGCTTAGTAGGATTTTCAGAGAATAGATCAGTAATTATTTGGATAATGTGACCACTCATGAAAATTAAATAAGGCAGATACATCATCATGGAGAGGATGTATATAAAATGTTAAGGGAGTATGCCACTAATATCAAGACTGATAAGGACATCATCAAGAAAGGAATAAAGTATTATTTTTCAAGGATTTATACAAAAAAATATATGTTTGATAAATTTAAAATTTTGGCAGAAAATTTGAGGTTGCCACCAGTGACAAGTGCTTTCAACGAACAAGTGAGTCAACTGAAGGTTCTCACACTAGTTTTGCAGTGATTCATGGAAGAGAAAAAGGATTTATTCAATGTTATGGAAAGGGGAGGAAATATAATTATGGATTTTATCAATCCCATGAAACCTTTTTTACATGTGTATAGTACAAATTTTATTGCAAGAGAGGCAATTCCTGTGACAATAGTTCTTTCAAATACAACCGCAGAGCCAGTTAGATACTGTCCTGTAGTGATTACTCAGTTTGATGGTCTTCTGCTTCCACCATTTCATCCTATGAGTTTATCACTAGTGGATGAAATTAGACACCTAGGGTTGGTTCTTATTTTTAAACCTATTCCTCCTTCCACAACAACCCCTTTTATTACCACCTATGATCTAACTTTAACTACTACTGTCTCCTCTTAGGACAGAGACAAGGACAAAGGGAAAGAGAAAGTTTATTAGCCACCAACATCTACATAGTGAATCTAATTGGATATAGTCTTTTGATAGGATCATGTACTTGTACTTTTTATCATTATATTAATGTACTGAACATCTTTTTGTATAATATTAAATGCAGTGTCTTAGTATTATTCTAATTTTTTTCTTTTTTTTTCTTTTTGATGATATCAAAGGGGGAGATAAAATGGGAATTTATTTTATTATAGTTATATTATGATATTTGTGATTTTTATTTAAGTTTTTTATATCACACATATATCTTATGAAATGATAAGTATATTTTATTTAAATTACATACATATATGATTATATATGTTTACTTATATAGTACATGTCTTATAAAATTCCATGTTTTGTGATCATCAAAAAGGGGGAGAATGTTGGAACCTACTTATGTGGAGTGTGTTTGATACTCTTATTTTAATGATCACAAACTATTATTATTTTAGTACTAATGATCTACATGTTGTATGCTATAATTATATATAGAAAGACTCTTTTTTATCATAATTTGGATAAGTGTTATAGAGACTCAACATTAGCTGGGAGTCACCGCCAGAACTTGCTACTATCATCTTGGAGCTACCGTTGAGGTGAGTCACCATTAGCTGGGAGTCACCGCCAGACTTTTTATCACTAAGCCACGCTACTATCAGGCTTATTACCACTATACTCTGATTCACCTCCAGAATATGTGTCACCATTAGCCAAAGGTACCGCTAGTCCGAGATACCTCTTAATGCTGAGTCACCACTAGCTTCTTCCTACCATTTTTATTCAAGGAATTTAGTGTGGATAGATCAATGAGTATTTTATATTCAAGGAGTATTTTACCGAGTATTGGTGACATAGTTAAATCCAATTTTATGATGGTGGATATTCTCCAACTGATGCTACTATATATACATGAAGGACATATCTCTCTCTATACTCAATACGTATGACATATACAATGATTACTAACTGAAAAAATAAAGAAAATTATGCAATAAAAACTGTGAATCTGTAAAATATTATCGATTTCATATGTTGTGAATAACAACAAAATAGAATCACAAATTAATTTTCAAAGATTGATTGATATACCAATAGAGATCAATTGAAACATCTTTAGATTCCCATGATCCTCTTTTTCTATGCAACCATAAAAATAAATCTTGAACTCATCACCAAAACTGATTTAAGGAATCAAAAATTCTAGGATTACCATCTTGATCATTAAAATATTATTTATTTCTCTTTCTATTTATTATTTTTGTTTTAAGAAGTGTATTGTTACTATGTTATCAAACAAACACTATCTCCTGTACCTAATTAAAGAATACTTGATATTATATCCTTCCCACACATCTATTTTTCCATGGTGTTTTTGGAAGTGGTCCTTGTGTGGCCTATTTTGTCTTTACTTCCAACGTATATTTGTGGAAGAGTCTCTTTATCCTTGACATCTTGTAACTGTTGTTTGTTTACCTAATATTGGTTATGTATTTGTTTGATTATTATTATAATCTTCTTAAAAATAGGTGATTTACAAGTGTAGGGGATTAAGTCTCGTATCTTGACTGAAGCTCTTGTTTATTCCACTATGTCATTGGTTTTTGTTTCTTTATCTTATCCTAGATTGTTTTTATTTTATAAACAAAAATATTACTTTGATAATTAATCTTGACTAGTGTTTATATTTTTTTTGTCTAAGTAAATTTATTTCAAAATATAAGGTATTCCTAAACATTATTTTAACTGAGACATAATCACTCTTTGAGAAATATTTTAAAGGGACAGATCTTCTATCGATTTGCTATTTTGATTAATTATCCAGTTTGTTTTATTAAGGGGATTTTATTTTAACTTAATCCTTTAATAAATTTTTTATGAGGAACTAAATTCACCCCCTCTTGAGTTACTCACTATGACCAATAATAACCAATTGGAAATATTCTCAAAATATAAAAAGATGTACACAAAATGAGTAAATCAACTCCTTGTTTTCATTTTATAGTTTCCTCATATTTTTTTTTTCATTTTTCATGTATTCATACATAATGTATGTTTTATAATTTTACTACTAAAAATTTGAATTTTTTCTTTTATATCAAGAATTTTTTTTAGTTATATATCATTATTTTGTCTTATTTTTCATTCGAATATGCCAAACTTAAGTTTATTTGATTTTCAAGTTCATTTTAAAATAAAAAAATTACATCATAAATGGTTTATATAATTTTGTTAGAAATATTTACAAATATATATGTCTAATTATGAAACTATTTTCTATAAAAAACAAGTTTTGTAATATTATAATTTGAAGTATGAAATAATAATTTTATCATTATAAGTATGAAATAGAACTTGTAGAAGATTTCTGTGGTTTTATACTAGAATTATTTTATAATGAAATTTAAAATAAATAATTTTATTTGTTAAAATAAAATAATAACTATAGAATATTTTATTTAAAAATAAAAACAAGTAGGTAGTTTTTATGATAAATGAAATAACACAATATAAGTTATTATTATTTTATTTATCTAATAATTTTTTATTATATACTATTTATATTTTATAATCATTATCATATATACTGATATTTTATTGCTTTATTTGATTAGAATCTAAATTTAAAAATTATTATTTTTATATGATAACTATTTATTATTGTATTGATATAAGTATGGATAAGAGTAGGATTGATCTGTTAGATATATTTTCAACAAGATATTTTGTGAGGATTACGTAATATATTAATTTCACCAGTGGATTTTAATGTGGTTTTATTATTTGAATGTAAAGAAAACGTGTAAAAATATATATTTTCAAATGAGATACTGAAAAGGGATATTTGTTTTAGAATTATTTTTTAAAAAATTATAAGAATTAGAAATATCATGGGGAAGATAATGTCACCTTCACTTATAATTTTTTTATACGTAAATTGATTTAATAACAAATTATATAATGAATTCAATGATAAATGGAATGATATTGAAATTAATATTATTTTTATTGATTATTCCTTTGAATATTTATATGTATATATCTAGATTTATCCTTGGATTTTGTGTGATGTTTGGGTGTCTCGGGACCCCAAAATTAATATATTAAAAATATTAATATATTTTAATTCACACAAAAACACACATCATTTTGGTTTAATTATTTTTTCCATTGTTTGGGATCCCTTATGGGAAATATTAGACCATGATTGATTCTAGAATGTGGGGTATACCCTTGGAGTGATATAATGTTGGTTGGCGTTAGACGTTTCATGGTAGGTGACCATTGATATGTGCCTTTAATAAAATAAATAAATAATTTATTTATTTTAGTTAAATGATCTAACCCAATTCCATCTATATAAATGCCCCATTATATAAAATCTATAATGTTAGCTGCATAACCCTAGGAAATTAGAGAGGAGAAGAGTGTAGGACCCCGGGGCACCCTGAGAGGGGAGGGGTGAATCAGGGTGACAAATTTTTTGTTTAAGCTGAGTATCTTGTTCCCACGTTGGTAGGAACTAGTTAAACCTATATGAAGAATATGAGGTATAATGAAACATTCACATGCAAAGAGATGACACAGAAAATTTTACTTGGTTCACCACTAAGGGCTACGTCCATGGAGCATATGCCGACAAGTTGTCAGGCGTACCGAATTCCACTATTCTTCACTAATTGTGGATTACAAAGGTTCGGGCACAGTCACTCTGTCCTAGGCTCACTGCCTTTACAATTGTTCAGGGATAGCTCACTGGGTCCCTCAGGTCACTCCCGTTGACTCCCCTTAGCTCACTGCCGTTGGTGAAGTCCCACTCAGTTTATAAACGTGAAGGTCTCTTCATCATTGCTCAACGAATGCATCCTCTGCATTATTTGGATGCTCTGATAAAGTCCAACTATCACCCGTGAACTAATCTACAACTTTTGTGAATCACCAAGACAACCGGCAAGCCTCAACAGCACCTAGCGCGCAACTCCAAGGCGGCGCGCAACTTTCAAGGACGACGCACAAGTTATAACTGTCACGCAAGTCCACCTTCAACAGTTGAGAAATTCAGTCTTCTTTAAAGCTAAACCCGCGTGAATAAACTTATTTGAAACTCAATCCGATTTTTAAACCTAATGGAAACCTGTCGCGCAACTTCAATTATGGTGCGCAAGTATCACCAAATCACTTGCACGACTACTGAACTGGAAGCAAAAAACTACCGCACTGCTCCACCTTGTGAGACCCACCAACACTTGCGTGACTTCAACACCTTCGTGATGGGAGCTCTGAATTTATTCAAGTCCAATGTTTGTATTGAATGAGGAGGGGTGGTCCTCTATTTATAGGCATTTGGATACCCTGCGTGGTGGCGCGCAAGTCTGCCCTCGGCGCGCAAGTCTCGGCGCGCAACCCTTCCGTCCTTCTAGACACTTGCGTGACCAACTTCCAATCTTGGGTGCCCATATTTACTTTTCCATATTTTTATGATCAAAACACGAAGGTCAAACGGCATGAAAATTTACAATCATCTAAGGTACCAGTGCGCAAGTCCTTTCACGGCGCGCAAGTCACTTGCACAACCAAACCAATACTTGCACGACCCTCTTTCCTTTGCCATATTTTCATGTTCTCATTCTGAAAAACATCAGGCGTGCAAGTTTCAAATCCTCCAAGGCCTTGGCATGCAAGTCTCTTTACCAAAAACACATTTCTCTATATTTCATGTTTTGAGGCCCAAAAATTTGGCAAACACTGGGAAACAGCGCCATCTTCAATACTATTGTCTGCTTGAACTGTATGATCACTTTGCTGGTACACGTTCTGAACTTCCACTGAGGATTGACAAAAAACAAAAACCATACTCCAATTCATGCACAGAACATCCATGGTTCCAACAAAGAGAATCGTTCTTCGTTGGCAAATTAGGTTTTGAGACTGAAGATGATCAAATCAAGGTGGATCAAAATGTGGGCGACGAACACAAAAAACCCTCTTCACCACTAGAAAACATTATATTCACCAATGATCAATCCTTAATTGAGGTAGGTAATATTATTTTTATATATACACCCTATTTTATTTTCCAAGCATGGATTTAATTATCTTATTATTTGATATGTGATTTATTTATCCTTGCATGAGTTTTTCCATATTTTTGTTTTATTAATCTGATTAAACTCCATCATTGCACTTGATATCACCTGTAGATACCCTGTCTTTGAGATCATTTCTTTATAATTATATTCCAATGATGTATTTACTTATTAGTGTGAATTTCTTCCCACTGTTATTTACCCTCTTTGTCATTGTCCCATGTGGGCGTGGTTCGACATTACCAAGGTGGGTTCAAGCCTAATCGAACCCCCAGATTCATAGTGGTTTCATGAATGACATGAAGGATGGATATTTTTGAATTGATTTGGTTGGATTTATATGTTGAAGGTGATGGATAAAAGGATCATAGTCCAGATTCATCATACATGGGAGTGGTGCAATGTGATGGGATGAGCCTTGTGGGGTTTGTGTGGTCAGAATTCAGCCACCATCGATGGACCAGGTGTGGTTATCCCTAGATCCAATACCAATAGTGTGATCTAAGGTGGAAGTGGTGGTAAAAATTCCCTGGAGATATGTGTAGAGGATTTCTTGGGATTTTATGAAAAGTACGACTAAACGATGTGTAGTCTAGGAACACATGTTGTGTTGTCCCCTAGCTGTTGTGGCTACAATTTTGGGTGGAGATAAAAATAACATGTTGTGTATGAGCCCATAAACATTGTCTGACCCTATGATGTAATCTAATTGTATACTCATGTAGTACATAGACATGTGTATAGATAGGTGCACAAGATTAGTAAGGAGTACATGAGCACATCGTGGTACTTGGTCATGACCAGTATATGGGCATGAACTTAAGTACATGGGCATATCTAGATCTACACTGGAATGAAAATATATATATGGGCACAACCTGGAGCACATAGGTAGAAACTAGGAAGATAAGACATACTATGTAGTACCCATACACATCATGTAGTACTTCATATCTAGCCAATCCATGTGTATGTGAGGACACAACTAGGTGTCTAGGTGAGGTCAGATGCCATGTGATCCCAGGCTCATGTTGTGTAGTTTTCTCAAGGACTTCCACTTTTTGTATTTACTTTTTATGGACTAGGAGTTTATACCATGAGTATCCTATTCTGAGTAGTTCTCCATTTAGAATGTGATGGTATCCTTTGTAGGGGATTTTAAGATGCGACATGAGTTGCTGTGAGTGAGATTATTATTTACGAAATGCTTGACCGATAGAAGTAATTGGGAAAGATCAATAGTTAGATGTCGATATTAGAAACCTCCTATTTAACTAGGGAATGGGTCCACCATATTATTCTATCTACTGAGTGGTTCCCCCCTGCTTCACTAGAAAATGATTCCTATATCTACTGAGTGGTACCCCTCATGATGCACTTGAGCGTGAGTCCTCTCTGTACTGAGAGGTACCCCCTAATGCACTAGGGTTCATATCCTATATATATTGAGTGAAAATACCCTATCATATTGTGTAACATGTCTTCCATTGGGTATTGTACCCCCTTTACTATGGAGTGTAGTGGCGAGGTGAGGGTCCTCTACATGACTTCCTTGTATGGACATGTGAGATATTGGGAATGAGAGATAGTCCTTTGGAACTACAAGAAGACTCATCATCCTAGGATGGGATATGGATATGGAGATATCATTTATCTCTCATATGAGTTTCTTTATGAGCATATATATTGGGTTTTTTTCCCTATTGGATGGTTTGAGCTGACTTTTGTTGTATCTTTCTATTGCTCTCTTTTTGGTTTTCAAGGCATCCTATTAGGTATTTATATAATCACCCCTACATGGGATTTACTCGAATATGTAATATCTTATGCATATAACAAAAATACCGGTGATTAAATTAATGGATATTAGGTATACTTGGGTGTATTGACCGCTTACGGTGGTCGAACTTAGAGATCCGGAGCTGGGATCTCTTAGTTTTCATGTTTTCCAGTTCTTGCCAGGTTGGGACTTTATTTCTGGTTGGGCATGTATTTTTCCTATTTATGATTTGGATTTATATTATCATAGTCTAATGTATTCCCTATAGGTTACTACATTTATGGTTATACTCTAAATATTTTAGTCATTTTTATTATTCCTATTTACTTTTTCATGTGCATGGTTTTTTTGTGTGCATACAGGTACAATAGGAAAAAGCCCCCCAATTTGGTATATGCCTTCTTGGTGCTTTCTGCCACCCCCTAATCTATTAGAGGCTGTCTTGGGGTTGTCACACTTGGACTTCTGCATGAAAAGGGCTCCTATGGGTTGGGTCATGACATAGTGGTATTGGATAAGTTCATCCTTAGGTTAGTGTTGGTGTGGGACACATGGTGAGGATTAGTTGGGAACTTAAGGAAATGGTGTCAGAGTGTCTCGACTATACCTTTCAGGCCAGAGAATATAGTTTTGGTACAATGATCGATGTATCCATTCACTATAACTCTAACTAATTTCTTTTCAAATTTATACATAAAGACATTAGTTATAGGGAATCATTGGTACATGAATCATATAGTATTTTGACATTTGACTATCCTTCTTTAGACAGCTCCTCGTATATATACTCATCTAACCATGGTATGTCTTAATCACTTTCAATATGCCTATATAAAGATAGATATCTAGGTTATCAATATAGGATTGTAATGAATATATATTGAGTGTTGAGGCCTCAGTTATGGAGCCATCTCATGAGGTGTTTCCTCTAGGAAGGTAGGGAGCAACACCCCAAACGTTTGGGTAGTACATAGTACCAGCAATGCAGGATGATGATGTGTGTGAACTTAGCATTCTATGTGAGTTAAAAAATTAGATATCTATAAGGTTCCATGGTGATCCATATCCTCAAGTATCATAGGATTATCATGAGTTGGTAATCCGAGTCTTTAGGCTGGTTCAGACTCTAACCAATCATATGGTTGTGTTGGTAACCAATATTTTCTATGGAGTAGTAGGATGCTGGTGGAGTCTGATGATGCAGAACCATGATGAGACGATGCTCTCCAGGTTAGATTTACATATATTATTTTATTACGAGAAATACCATTCATTCTTGAACTAAGTATAGATTATGGAGCTTCTTGAGCTACAATAGGGTGGTATGAAAATTTCTAAGTACACCATGAGGTTCACTGACCTTACATGTTTCTCCCTCAACATAGTGTGAGATGGTTTCTTCATGGAATGAAAATTTGAGTAGGGTCTCTGTAGATACATCCATGACATTGTAATCTCCCTATGAATACCTACTTATACTAATGTACTAGAGGGGGATTTGGTTACAAATAGCTTCCTGGAGGAGGGATGTTGAGAAGTTGAAGCTAGTGTTGGTCATCATGAGGCTAAGGTGTCTATAATAGCTAGCAGGTCCAATTCATTAGGATCTCAAAATAGGATACCATGATATAAAAAAACTTATGAATGTGGATCTATAGTGCAGGGTTGGTACAGAGGATCTGGATATGCAAGAGAGGGGGTGGTGCTTTACTTTTGATGGGAAAGGTCACATGGAACATGATTTCTTGAACCGGCATGTCAAGGAGGGAAGAAAGGTAGTGGATAGACCACCACAACAACGGTAAAATCATGATCAAGAATTTCTGAGGTGTGTCCAGGGAAGACCATAAGAAGGCAGTGCTGGAAGAGGAGTGGTGGAGCTGCATATGGAGGATATTTTAGTGGAGGATGAAACTATGAGATACTTCCACCATCACCACCTAGTGTCCCACACTAGGCTCAGGGAGCTGAGAGTCAGGGTTGTGGGTAGCTTCATACTATGGGGGTCTATGAACAAGCTACACATGAGATGATTCAAGGTACAATATATATCTTTTAAACTCTTTCCCCAATACTAATAGACATAGGCATGAGTCATTATTTCATTAACTTATCCCTTATGTGAGATCTGTAGCTTACAGTTGAGACTTTATCCCAGTATCTATGGATAGAGGTTCCAATAGAGAGTGATTCTTCGATACCGCAAATACACTAGCAGTGTGAGTTGGTGCTCAGTGGAGAGGGTTTCTTTTGGGACCTCTTGATCATCATGATAAAACCTTATGAATTCATCTTGTGTATGGATTGGTTTTCCATGGTATGATACCCGATTGACTATCATCACAGATGAGTTTGATGCCTCCAGATAGATGGGATGATATTCTCTTTTATAGGTGAGAGTGATCTCATGGCTGAGCGAGTGGGACTTTAAGGAGGAAGCTACAACCAAATACCAATAATTTATAGATTTTATCACTTGGATCAATAGTCTCTTAAGGTATTTGAATTATTTTTGTAGTAGGAGACTATATGGATGTCTTCCATGAGGACACTACTACAGCTAGGCCCTTTAATAGTGCGTAAAAAGGTCTTTCACATGGATAAAAAGTGCTATTATTCTAAGTTATATTAATGGAGGGCCTTTATCAGTGCTAAAAAATCACCAATAAAGGACCGTCTTTCTAAACAGTTTTATTAGCATTGATAAAGGCCAAATATTCTATAGTGTGATGTTTGAATAACGACACACTGCAACAAATACACCTGTAACCTGTATCCAAATGCACCTGTATGAAAATATATAATTTAATTGAAATAAATTTTATATTAAGAATGAAAAAACAATACTATATACATTTCAAATAATGATTTTTATAATTACATTTACAATTAATATCCACAAACATTTAAAAACATTAATGTTTCATCGTATTTGTCACCCGTGATCCCCACTCAAAAAAGCCCAACCATGGTATCAATTGACAAATAAATAATCCCAACCCATGAAAAAGAATCCACCTATATAAGAAAACAAATCTTATGTTAGTAATACTATAAATAAATAAATTAAAAATAAATATGAAAGAATACATCAAGGAAATTTAAATTTTAAAATTAAAGACACACTTGGAGTTATACTGATCACACTATAAATTTTATTGAGGTGTGGATGATTCATACACATCAAAAATAATTTAAGGATCATTTTTATAAAGTATCAAAATAATCGAAATGTGTTTTTGTAGTTTTAAGTATGTAACTTGTTCTTTTTACTAAAATTAATGTTAATTTTAAATAAAAAGACACACTTGGAGTTATACCAGTCACACCATGCATCTGATTAAGGTGAGACTAATTCCTACACATAAAAAATTACTTATGGATCATTTTTCTAAAGTATAAAAACAATATGAATGAATTTTCTCAATTTTGATTAATTCACTTTTGTTTTTTTATAAAATTTCATTTCAAACTGGAAACAAACACTTTGAGTCATACTACTCACATCGTGTGTTGGTTTGATATGAGATTGCTTTCTGCACATAAAAAATGACTGATGAATAATTTTACTATATTATCAAGGCACTTAGATCAAGATTTTATGGTATTTAGTGAGTGACACATGTTATGAACTAAAATGTCAATTTTAAACTGATAATGAACTCTTTGAGTCATTCTGGTCACACCATTTATCAAATTGAGGTTTGGTTGATTCCTATACATAAAAAATGACTTATGAATAGTTTTCCTAAAGTATCAAAACAATCCAAATTCATTTTCTTATTTTTAAGTTTGTCTTTTGTTATTTTTTCTAAAATTAATGTCAATTTTAAATAAAAAGACACACTTGGAGTCATATCGGTCGTAACGTACATAAGATTGAGGTGATATTGATTCATAAATGTCAAAAATGACTTATTGATGTTTTTAATAAAGTATAAATAAAAATAAAAATGTGTTTTCTCAGTTTTTAGTATTTCAATTGTTCTTTTTACTAAAATTAATGTCAATTTCCAATAAAAAGGAACACTTGGAGTCATATGAGTCACATTGTGAATCCGATTGAGGTGAGGATGATTCCTAAACATCAAAAATGACTTATGAATCATTTTCCTATAGTATCAAAACAATCAGAATGTGTTTTTTTGGTTTTGAGTATGTCAATTGTTTTTTTTACTAAAATTAATTTTAATTTTAATTAAAAGACACACTTGGAGTCATATTAGTCACATCATGCATCAGATTGAGGTGAAGTTGATTTATACCCATCAAAAATGACTTACGGGTCATTTAAATATAATATAAAAATAATCTGAATATTTTTTTTATCGATTTTCAGTAATCCACTTGTTCTTTTTACTAAAATTAATATCAAATTTAAATAAAAAACAAAATTGGAGTTATACCAGTAATAGAGTGGATAGGATTGAGGTGGGATTGATTCTTAAATTTTATAAAGGACTTATGGATTGTTTTCCTAAAGTATAAAAACAATCTCAAAGCATTTTCTTGATTTTCATTATGCCAGATGTGTTTTTTACTAATATGTCATTTGATGCTGGAAACATACACATTGAGTCATACCGGTCACATCATGTGTCAGTTTTATGTGAGAAAACTTTTTACACATTAAAATTTAATTGTGAATCATTTTCCTAAATTATCAAGATAATCGGAGTGCATTTTCTTAGTTTTGATCATGTGACATGTTTTAAACTAAAATGTAATTTTAAAATGATAACAAACACTTTGAGTCATACCGGTCACCCCATGTATCAGATTGAGGTGAGGTTGATTCCTACACATAAAAAATGACTTATGGATCATTTTTATAAAGTATCAAAATAATTTAAATGTGTTTTCTAGGTTTTTAGTATGTCATGTTTTCTTTTTACTAAAATTAAAATCATTTTTAAATAAAAAGACACATTTGGTGTCATACTGGTCACACTGTGTATCAGATTATGGTTCAATTATGGATCATTTTCCTAAAGTATCCAAGCAATCTGAATGCATTTTCTTGGTTTTGAGTATGTCACATTTTATTTTTACTAAAATTAATGTCAATTTTAAATAAAAAGACACACTTGGAGTCATATAGGTCACACTGTGTGTTGGATTGAGGTGTAGTTGATTTATACATGTCAAAAATGACTTATAGATTTTTTTTACCAAATTATGAAAACAATATTAATTTGTTTTATCGGTTTTTAATATTTCAATTTTTCTTTTTACTAAAATTAATATGAATTTAAAATAAAAAGAAACACTTGGAGTTATTGCAACCATACAATGCATCAGATTGAGGTGGGGTTGATTTATACATATCAGAAATGACTTATGGATCATTTTTCTAAAGTTTCAAAACAATATAAATGTGTTTTCTTGATTTTTAATATGTCACTTTTTTTCTTTCTAAAATGTCATTTGAAATTGGAAACACGCACTTTGAGTCATATAAGTGACATCGTGTGTCAATTTAAAATGAGATTGATTCTTAGTCATAAAAAATGACCTATGAATAATTTTTATAAATTCTCAAGAAAATCAAGGAATGATTTCTTTTTTTATTGACTGACACACATTTTGAACTAAAATATCAATTTTGAACAAATAACAAACACTTGGAGTCATACTGATTTCACTGTACATTGGATTGAGGTGTCGTTTTTTTCTTACACATAAAAAATGACTAATAAATCATTTTACTAAAGCATCAAAAACAATTTGAATGTGTTTTATTAGTTTTTTGTATGTCACATGTTCTTTTTACAAAAATTAATCTCAATTTTAAATAAAAAGACACACTTGGAATCATACCAGCCATATCGTTTTTCAGATTAAGGTGATATTGTTTCCTAGAATTCCAAAATGACCTATGGATCATTTTAACAAAGTATCACTATATTAAGAATGAATTTTCTCGGTTTTTAGTGTGTCATTTATTCTTTTTACTAAAATTAATGTCAATTTTAAATAAAAAGACACACTTGGAGTCATATCAGTCAAACCGTGTGTCAGATTGAGGTGAGGTTTATTCCTATATGTCACAAATGACTTATAGATCATTTTTCTAAAGTATAAAAACAATCCAAATGTGTTTTTATCAAATTTTAGCATGTCAATTTTTATTTTTACTAAAATTAATGTCAATTTTAAATAAAAAGACACAGTTAGAGTCATACCGGTTACATCATGATTCAAATTTCGGTGAGGTTGATTCCTTCATGTCGAAAATGAATTATAAATAGTTTTAATAAAGTATTAAAATAATATGAATGAATTCATTCAGTTTTCAATATGTAATTCATTATTTTTACTAAAATTAATGTCAATTTTAAATAAAAAACACAATTGGAGTCATATTGGTCACATCGTGTGTCGTATTGAGGTGTAATTAATTCTTATTCATCAAAAATGACTTATGGATTTTTTTCATAAAGTATAAAAAAATATGAATACGTTTTCTCAGTTTTCAGTATGTCAATTATTCTATTTACTAAAATTAATGTCAATTTTAAATAAAAAGACACACTTGGAGTTATACTGGTAACACTGTGCATCAGATTAAGGTGGAGTTGATTCCTAAATATCACAAATGACTTATGGATCATTTTCCTATAGTATGAAAATAATATGAATGTGTTTGCTTGATTTTTATAATGTCACTTGTTCTTTTTACTGAAATTAATGTTAGTTTTAAATTAAAACACACACTTTAGTATGTCATGTGTGTTTTAAATAAAATATAAATTATAAACTAAAAAAATATAGTCTGAGTCATACTGATCACACTGTGTATCATATTGACCTGTGACTAATTGAGTATATGATATGCGTTTTATTTTAAACTTTTTTAAAAAAAATATAAAAGGTAGAACATGTTCCATTATTTTGGAAGAGAAACCCCATGATCCCTAAAACACTTATATTTGAGGCAGTATGAGGTTTCCTCTTCTATTAGAAAGAAACATGTTTTATATTTTCTAGAGTTTTATAGATAGTTGAAAGAAAAGTATAACTTCCCAAAAAATCTATGAAAAAACTAAATAAGTATTTGATCAAAATTATTAGGAAATTAACTCTAAAATATTAGATAAAATGATGATAAAATTAATTAAATATTTAGTATGAATTCACCTTTTCATGATGGTTTTATACATTTTTGATCCATTTCCTTATTTTCATTATTTCAGTTGTAGTCTCGAAGTCCATTCTCACACGATCATGAGAATTTTTGAACAAACCACCCCAATATGAGAAAAAGAATCCACCTATATAATATTTTTTTTGATGTTAGTAACACTATAAATTAATAAATTAAACATAAATATAAAATAATACATTAATCAAATGTCAATTTTTAACTGAAACCATACAATTTGAGTTGTACTGGTTATACTGTGTATCAGATTGAGTGCATGACCATAGTACATGAGTGAATCATCCTTCTTGATGAATTCATTTCTTTATAATGTATGTAAAAATTAATAAAATAAGTATTGGATAGACATGATGAATAAATTAACTAAAAAAATTAGATAAAATGATTATAAAATCTACTAAATAAGAAATAGGAATTCATATCATTATGATATATACATAAATTATTCCATCAGGTATACTACCCATTTGTTTCTAAATAAATCTTTTTCATCTTGTGAATAAAAGTATTTTATATATTCATAATAGTACTGGTAAAATATAAATACACAAAGGATTAATAAATATTTTAAATGAAAGAGTAATTATATTCAAAAATAACTCTTCAGGGATGCTAGTTTGTAGATGATATATGATATCTCTCATAAATTCACAAATATAATAACCACAATATTTTCCATTTGTTTTCTTCATGTAATTCATAAATATTGTTAAAAATATGTAATTTGGTTTTATAATAAAATCTTATTATATATACCTTGATACTTTTTCACTTGTATAAGTTGAAAGGATCCTTGTTCACATTAATTGTACTCATTCAATTATTTGCATGATATTTAAACACCACCCTATTAGAATATAATTATGATTAAAAAATAAAATAAAATACATATCATGAAGTTTAGTTCTAAAACATTGTATGTAGTGTATTATAAATTGAAAAACATCATCAGGTGTGGTCGGTTTGTTGGGTATCCATATAGTGAATCTTAGAAATAAATCCTTGGAGTATCCAAATTGACCACAATGAGTACCCAATGTTTCCTAAAAAAGAAATAAGTAATGAAAGCAATGAAAATATATTTGATATGATTAAATTTAAGAGTTTTCCCCCTTTATCATTGGTATTAATAAGATTCTGTCATCGGTAAGTTTGATTTCAAATGATTTTGTCATCTTTCCACTATTTTATACATTTTTTAATTCTAGTTCTTTTTTGTTTTTATAAGTGATGTGAGGACTAATGAGTCCATATTTAAGTTCATGGGTCCAATACCTTCAATTGGTATATATATATACGCCTGAAAAAAATATATAATATATTTTTTCATAATTAATATAATATATTAGCTATTGGAAAAAAATCATGAAAAACACCTCATGTATTCATTTATAATTGAGATTACTAGCCATTTATACTCGAAGATTTCATTTACATTATTAAGAGAAATGAAGTATGTAATGGACTCTAATCAACTATGTGATTACTACCACTTTGCAACTTTGAATCAGCATGATACTTCAGTGTTAGTAAATGCAGATACTGAACGAGTGGGGTAAAGCTGATTTCTGAAGATATTTTTAATAATTTGGTTTATCCTTTAGATACTTTTGATTGTACCTTTCATTTTACCCCTTCCCTCTATCCATTTGTTACAAGGTTCACCAGTTCAAAACTTTTTCCATTAATTGTTAAAGGTTTAACATGAAAAATAAATTGGAAATGAATACCCCTTGTCGACATTTTTTTACAAGATCTGATGAGCATGATATTAATTTTCCAATATATTGGTCAAATGTATAAATATTTGTTTTTTCAAGTAGAACAAGTAACTTGACGCTCAACAAATGAGCTATGGTAATCCCCACTCTCACATGACCAATTGGAACTGGTCTATTATGTAGAATATGTTTTTGTATATTGAATGTGGTATTCCTCAAAAAAAGGTAATGGGTGGGTGTTGATAAATATAAATCATAGTAATTTTCACTATGTATAATATCATTATAGGAAAGGTATCAGTGTCTATATGATTCAATTTTCATATAAAAAACTATGATAATATTGATTACCTCATTTAAGACAGCTCTTTGTGGGGAATGGATCGTCTCAAAGCTGGTGGGGTGGGGGATATTCATGTAGTGGTTGTTCTTGAGTTTTTATTCTCTTTTCTTCTCCCATAAAATTTTCTAGTAACTCTGACTACCAATGAAATTTTTCTTCAAGGTAAGTTGATATTACTTTCAACCATTCCATTTCTCTATCTTTATCCTCCAATTATTTTCTTTTCTTAAATTATATTCGGGGTGTCACCCCAAAACCTGCACCTATGATGAGACTATACTATTCTATCCACTTCAAGGCCACCACAAGTAGGTGTTCATCTAGTAAAAGTGTTGATGATTCCTATTTCTAAGTCTAATAGAAAATATTGAAAAATAATTAATCATTTTCATAAAATAGTGATTTAAAATATTTTTTTATTATGTCCTACTTACATATGTTTCCCATACCTTTTGTGTGTTTTCATCTATTATTATCTCATATTTATTTATACATGACTCCTTCCACAGAACATTAAGTGGTATGGAAGTTGCTTTATATTTAAATTCATCAATCAACATATGAACAGAGGAACATAATTTTTTTTCATGTCAGATAAAATTACTATGGTAGATTTAAAATACATACCATTTTTTCAAGTGAATCACACCCCATACTTTCCTTATAGTAGGGGTATGTTGGTTTTTATTTCCATTATTTATTTTCATCGACCCATTTGTTATTTCAAAAATAAAAAATTCCCAATCAAAGTGATTAATACATGTATTTTCAAACAATGTATTACCAATGACAATGCACTTGAAATGAAATCTCTTGATGACATCAAGTAAATGCATCAAACACTACTTGGCTTATTAGGTGTGCATAAATATGTGGTGGGTATAGGTTTATTATCCATTTAACATCTTTAAGATAAAATTTCTTTAGAATTTTGAGGAAGCCTTGGTGAATATTTCTAGAAATCATTTATAATAATTTATTATGGGAGTCATCTACTATAAATGAAATCTGTAAAGGATGACGAAGAGTAAACCAATGTTTCATTATTTTATTTTTTATTAAAATAAAAGATATTATAATGTTACCATAATCTCTTCCCAAATCAGTGTCTTAAGAGTGGGAATAACATGGTGCCCCAAATCTAAATCAATCAAAACATGATACTGAGTGATGAGTCCAATGAAACTACTGAACATGGCCTTGTTGGGGTTAGGATTTTGGCCACACACATTTCATCCTACCTTTAATTTTATGCTTTTGATTTTCACCTTAATATTTTTTGCTAACACCGTCATACTTTGGTGCCCCTGTTATTCTGTTATATCCATTCTTTTCTATCTACCATTTTCTCAGGTTCAACATTGTCAATATGTTGTTCCTCTCTATTGGTAGCATCAAAATGTGAAAAAGGTCATTGTTCCTCTATAATGGGAGAAATAATAGGTTGATAAACCTATTGTTCACCAGGATTGGGAGCATTAACACATGCATAAGTCATTATCTATATAAGTGGTTCAATATTTAATTTAGATTATGTAAATATAACAATAAACATATAATAATATGAGGTAACACAATTTATATTAAAAATAACATAACTTGATTATTGAAATATTTTTTTAAAGATTAAATGGATTTTACCCCTCTATAGAGAATCAAAATCATTCACTATGGTATCCTATGTTATAAAAAACCCTATCTACATTGGCACCACTAAAAAATGATTGAAATGTCTCAATAAAAGGGTCATACTTGGTTGAATTTTCATCTAACCATTCAGTGGTTTTGATCGATAACATAAAAATTGCATACTTTCATTTTTCAGGATCTAGAACATAAAATACTTGTACTACCTATGATTCAATTATAAATGGTTATTCTTTGTACCCTTCATTACTAAAATCCAATTTAATGAATTCCAATTCATCCATTTTAACAACAATCCTATTATCAACCCAATTGAATTGAAAAATAAACCCTTGGAATGTTGTATAATCCAACTCCCATATTTGTTTGATGATGCAAGAGTATGATATATTTTCATAAATTAGATTTCTATCTTTGGTACTAGAAAAATGCATTGCTTCATCCACAAGTGTAACTACACTATTTTTCATGGTACTACCTTCATCATTTTCATTTGTATATAACATATAAAAATAAATTACATAAAAATTGTAATATAATACATGCATAAATTATCATTTGGAAAGACATATAAGTCATTCTAAAATTGAATCCATATTTTGATATGACTCCTTAAAAATATGGTCTCTAAGCCATCCTATAAACTATTTATTATGGGTATTTGATATCTAGATTTCATACCTTGATGGATTTAAATGACTAAGAATTTATTTATGGGTTTTAACATATGGGGAAGCCTCTAAAGTGTTATGAAAAAACATAAAGGTGGGCCTACTATCAATCTATAATATTGATTGTGACAATATCTATTTCAGAAATTCCTTCACCCACAATCTACCTAGTTTGATGAGATTTTGGTAGACCAATTATTTCCACACCATACAAGTAGTCGGTATAGAATTCAACAACTTCCCCAACAATATATCGTTCCACAATATGACCCTCTGTATGAATTTTATTTTTGATATACCCTTTCAAAATATTCATATACCATTCAATGGGGTACATCCATCTATAATGTACAATACCATATAGTTGTATCTCTTTCACTAAGTGACCCATAAAGTGAGCCATTATATTAAAAAATTATGGTGGGAAGAACATTTATAATTCATATAATATGAAATAAATTTCATTTTTCCACAATTGGAAATTTATCCAGGTCTATAACGTTTCTGCATATATATTTGAAAAAGAAACAGAACTTTGTAAATGTTTAATGGACATTCTTGGTAAAAATGTAATGTAAAGCCACAGACATTAGACCTTGCACCAAAAGAAGTTTTTCATGTAATTTAACACCCCTTAACTTTAAACCAGTTATTATCATGATATTATTGATATTAAATGAATACACTTCTAGAAAATTTACATCATTAAAGAAGTTGAAAAATTGGTATCTCTCCTTCCTAGAAAGAGTGTAAGCAACTGAAGGAAGATATTTCTATTTTTTAACCTTCATTAATGCAAAATCTTCTCGTATTCCCATGTTAATAAGGTCCAACCTAGACACAATTCCATCATTTTTTATAGGATCATTTATTAAATTTTTATGGACACTATTACAAACATTTGTGTCAATATTCATAACATCAAGAAAATTTATGATGTACATAAAATTTTAGTATGGTAATTCAAAAAAAATTGATCTCTTTTTCTAATAATTTTTTGTATGTTTTTTCAAAAAAGGTTTACCAAAAGTTGTGTTCATGTATTTTACTTTCTCAAACAATTGATCATTTGTCATTGAAGACATTTTTGTGCCTTTTTGTGAATTCCCATCGAATTATGTTGTCCAAGATACATACTTATGTCATTAGGGTATAAATATGTGATGTTTTCGAAAAAGAAATTTTGATGAATGTTTCAACCTAATTAACTATGTACCTTATTCAAAAATGGGAAACCCTTGATTTACTTCAATTATATATCTAGAAAAGTCATTTATTGTCTTGTACATCTTATCTCTTAATGTTAAATCTTCATTTATATAAGAATCATACAACATAACACCTAAATCCCACAATAATTTTAAATCTTTGATCAATGGATCCAAATAAACATCAATATCATTACCCAGTTGTTTTGGTCCTAAAATAAGCACATATAACATGGTTTATTTTATTTTGAATGGCCTCATTCTCTCCCAGAGTACTCTACTGAGATTATTTCTATTCTCTCTCCTCATCTTCCTTTCCCTAGAGCTAGTGAGTCCTACTGGCCTCTAATTTCTTCCGAAGAGATCCCCGGAGTGGTCTCTTTTCTTATTCCTAGGGTTTCATACCCTAATGTCCTTTTTTAGAGCGTCCTTTTTATTTTATTCCCTTTTTCTTATGGTTTCATCCTCATCCCCTCTTCATCTTTCCATTTTATTTTTTCTTCTTTGGGTTTTAGTCGCATGTTTGTATTAGGGTTTCAATCCTATTTTCTCTTTCATCATTTCATAGTGGTCATGGGTAGAGACTCTGTTTCTATTGACGAGTTTTTATGGATATGTGGTCTATGGTTTGATGGTGAAGGTTCATTGACATTTTTTTTATGGTGAGCCTGGTGCTTCCTTGGTCATGACTTTCTATGGAAGTCCTACCCACTTGTACTCCTCTCTAGCCTCTAGATTCCCTACTCCATTCAAGGTCAGTCAGGTCTGATAGATTCCAAGCGGTTTTGGGTTGTGTTATGCATTGTGGTGGGGTGGTTCCAAGTGGCCCATCCTAGGTTCAAGTGATGGAGGGGTTTCAGTTTGGTTGGATGTTTTCGATAAAGATCTTGACTCCCTACGAAGACTCCATAGTTATCCTACTCTACACCGTTTTCAAGTATCACCTCTCCTCTCTGAATCAGTCTGGTGAGGTGGCTATCATGACAGATTTGGGAGGTGTTGTTCGAGTGGATATCGATGTTCCAGGAGGCAGGATATTTGTTCAGTTGATTCCATTTGCAGATGGTATGTGGTCTGGTGATGGGGGATGATGAATTGATTTTTTGAGGTTATTTAATGTTTTGGTGGGGTGTTGATTAGTGACAATGATGGTGGTGGTGGATCGGAGTTTATGACAGTCATGATGAGGGAGACTCCACGTGATGGCGGTGACAGTGTGCAGGTGGTGGTCATCGGAGAATAGGTCGACGATGATGAGCCAGTGAGGTTGATGTCTAAGGTGATGTGATGAAGCAATGATGATTATGGTGCTGAGATGATAGGATGGCATGGTGATGATGGTGGTGAGGTGTCTCCTTGATGGTTGGTTTCTCAGGATGCTCGCTCGCTCGTGTTTTTGTTTTTTCCAATGTTTGAATTTGAATTTTGAAATTGGAATGTGAATTTTGGGATGTGGTTTTCCGTGTAATATTTTATGTAGGTGATGTTTGGATGTGATATCTAGTTTTTTGTGAGGTTCCCACTCATCCAAAAAGTGGTATTTTGAAAATTAAAAAAAGGGATTTAGATTCATGATTTATTTTCATTTCATACATAACCACGATGGAAAGTTATAGATTACCAACAAAACCCTCCTTATACTATGAGTGTTTCTTTAAAAATAAAAAAGATTCACTCCATATCTAGATAGCACATGATGAAGGTTTCTCAGCCTATTTTCAAATTTAGAATACTCATTATCAATTCTCTTCCACTAAGGAGAGTCTTCCAGGTGATGAAGTTTCCCATATTTATTTCTTGTATCCATGTGTCATGTTAATTTTCTTACAGTCTCCTCACTTCCATATAGGTTCCTAAAACTTGTAATGATTGGAAAGTAACATAAAAATTTATTAGGAATTGATTTATCTTTCTTTCATTGAGAATCACCATAATTTGGGCATTCTTTAAGTGATTTTTGATCCTTGAGAAATAGTATATCATTATTTGGACATGAATGTATTCCTTCACATATCATACCCATAAAACATAGAATTTTTTTAGCATCATGTGTTCTGCTAGAAATATCATTATATTCGAGGAGAACATCATTCAAGATAAAAATTAGTTTAGTAAAACTGGCATCACTCCATTCGTTTCTATATTTTAAATTATACAACTTCAATATGGATAACAATGGTGTATATTTAGTGAAACCAACATAAAATGGAGTATTTTCATAACTCTTTAATTTATCAATTTTTTTTGTAAAATCATGAATTTATCTCAAACTAACGTTTTTATTTCTTTAATACGAACTTCATCATCATTTAGATAGGTAATCACATCCTTGACATGATCTTATTCATTTTCCACACTACTAATCATATCAGATGATCCATAAAATGCAGTGTTATCCTAGTCACTAGCTACATTTTATTTTTTCCTTTGTTTATTCAAACATTTAAAACTTTGATATATTTCATGAAAGATCAAGTGTTCTTATAACTCCTCTAGACTAATTACTCTTGAATAACAACAGTGTAAACATGAACAAATGATTTGGGATGGGTCATATGAATGATATTTTGAAAACATTATCCCATATTTATACACTTTTTTCATATGATTGGCATCCATCAATTCTCCATTCATATCCATCATATTTGATTTAGTAATATTAATATTTTAAAAAATAAATAAATACACAAAAATGGGCCTTTCAAATAATGGGAACCTAATAATTTAATGTTTCAAATAATTTCCTCATGATTTGAAGGAAATGGGTAATTGAATTTAGAAAAATAATTACTCCACTAGTGGTAGGTGTTATCCTCTGAATTTATCCACAATGTTCACTAATACTTGGTATGGTATGACTACTACTCAGAGTAGTTCAAGAAACACCTGTGTGTGTCCATAAGTTACATGGGACGAGTCTCAGGAAAAAATGAAATAATAAAATTTTAGGAGATGAAGCATTGAGGATGATAGTTATTATTTCATTTTGTTTCTTGAGACTCATCCCCTTAGAAGGTAACAAAAAATCAGAGGGAAGATGTAGTAGTGATGGAATCCCCTAATTTAAACCATGTAGGTGATGTTTGATGCAAAGTAGGTTTAGAAGTTTCAATGGGGTTTAACATTAATTCACCTTTTGTGGGAGTGTGTTCATAATGGATATCCTATGGGTTGGATATAGTTAGTTATATTCCCTTACCATGGTGTTATTATCAATATATATTTTTTATTTGTGAATATTGTAACGTCCCGGTTCTGGGTGCCACTCAACGGGTGCCCGGAACCCAATTCTCCATGTGACCTCATGCACATTTCCCCAAATTCCAGAGGCTGCCGACTAGTAGCGAGGGCCTAGGTCTGATAGTGGGGAAACTATGCCCTCATTTGTCAAAGTGTAGCGCAGCGGAATCTAATAAAACATACAACAACAACGGAAGCAGTAAACCATACACAACTGAAATAAACAACTGCAGTAGATAATACCAACCAGTATATAAATAATGATGCAACATGCCTCAAATTCTAAGAAAACATCTAGAACATGTTATACATCAATACAATACAACAAAATACAGAGTACAACAAAATAAAGCAAAACAGCTGGCAACGACATCACAAGCCTAGGCTCGGTCCCATGCCCTCCTACTCCACAGCAACAGTCAGGTACCAGTATAGGGACTCTTATCCCGATCTACACCTGTAGAAATGTAATCTATTTGGGCCGAAAAACATGACCCAAACAGGGTGTGAGAAACATATCTCAGTAGGCACCCACCAAAGGCTTGTGCCCGACTGTGTGTAAACATGAAACAATAGTGTGCAATAGTAAAATGAAATAAACTAAGAAGTACTCAACAATAACTAACTTAACAATTATATTTACATTTAATTATTCATTAAATCCATTTAATATAGTAACATTATGTGCTCAACAGCACCAAGCCCTCAGGCCAACCAGAATGGTGCCCTCAGGCTAAAATAGTAAACCCCGCCCTCAGGCTTGCCCTCAGGATATACAGAATCCAACCCATAGGTATTGACCTTAGGAATAACAGAAATTTCCCTCAGGTGTAGGAAGTGTCACCCTCAGGCACAGAAGTCAAGCCCTCAGGCACGAAAAGTTTCCCTCAAGCGAAATAACTACAACCCTCGGGCTAAATAGTGCAGTGCCCATAGGCTATTCACAACAACGCCCTGAGGCTAAACAGGTAACCGGTCCATACCCAACATGTAAACAAGTAGTAAACAAACAATTCCTCTCAATATAATTCTAAAATTACTACTTTAAAGGCATACCCTCGGGTATCCTGGCCAAACGGCTAAACAGTATAACACACCCCCGAGGTGGTTCCAGATCCAAGCAACGATCATAACCAGCATTTTAATATCACGTTTAAATCACCTATTCAATATAGGTACTTAAAATATCTATGGCCTCAGCCACATGACACCCCAAAATGGGTTCGTGGCATGAAAACACACAAATGCACAACAGTTGGAAGAAACTAACACAAAGCCACCAACCTTATACATCAACGAGCAGTATATATGATTGTCAATCCCAGAAATGCCCAAGAATGGCGTAGATATGAGGTAAGAAAACTTTCATTCAACCTCAAATAACTCCCGTTAGGGAAAGAATTGGTAAGAAACATGCTAGGATAAGGGAGGGCTTACCCGTGCAGTTACAACGAGATCATTCGAGGCGGAATCAGATTACTGGTCCGCGATCGACGGATCTCTAAAGGCTCGGCCATCCACTCCCGCTCCTCTTGTCCAGTTCTAAGCCTTCCATTTTAATAGGGGAGGATACTGCCCATTTAAGCAAAAAAAAAAACAAAGTACACGGTGTGTACTTCCAAGTACACGACATGTACTTCCTTCATTTAACTGTTCCTCTGGCGGCACCGCCACACTGTTCATCCGTCGACATGAGTACACGACATGTACTCTCGGGTACACGGCGTGTACTATCGCCCAGCTGGCGGCTACTCCACCGCCTTACTGTTTTGGCCTGCTGACTAACTACACGGTGTGTAAAGGACCACCACACGGCATATAGTCGGTTCCTACACCCTTTGTCGCCGACATGGGTACATGCCCCATGTACTCATCCCACACGGCCAAAAGTACACGACGTGTGGAAAATTACACGGCGTGTAGTTCCCAAAATTTAGAATTTTTTTCCCATTTTCCATATTTTCTCAAAAACACTTAAGGAAAAGAGAAAAGAAGAAGCCCGTACCTCAAATATAAGAACCGGTTTCTTACAAACTTCCCCCCTTATAGCAATTTGTCCCCGAATTTCCCTTCCAAGGGTAGTGAAGATATAGTTTAGAACAGCTCTGGCCACTGAGCACGTACATTGGTTTCCCGCTCCCAGGTTTCGTCCTGCACTCAGCCATGCTGCCATAGCACCCGTACGAGAGGAACTGACCAGCCTCGGAGAACCTTTGTGCCCCTGTCAATGATAAGAATCAGATGCTCCTCAAAGGAAGAATCTGCATCCAACTCAACCTCCTCAGGTTGAAAGACATGAGATGGGAATAAATGATAGCGACACAACTGAGACACGTGGAAGACATCGTACATGGCTTGGTACCACTGCGGTAACCGCAACCGATAGGCAACTAGCCCGACTCTCTCTAGAATCTCGAATGGCCCCACATACCTTGGTGAAAGTTTACCCTATCTCCGGATCTGCTTGTGTCCTAGCCTCGGCGAAACACGCAAGAAAACCTGATCCCCAAAAACGAACTCCAAAGGCCATCTGTGGCGATCAACATAAGACTTCTGGCAAGACTGCGTGGTAGACATCCTCTTCCGAATCAACTAGACCTGCTCAGAAGTCTCCTGCATGAGCTGTGGTCCCAGTAAAGCTACCTCACTTGCCTCTAACCAGCACAAAGGTGATTGGCATGGCCTACCATATAAAGCCTCGTATGGTGCCATCTCAATAGTTGCCTGGAAGCTATTGTTATAGGAAAAATAAACTAAGGGTATATGTTTCTCCCAAGATCCCCCAAAGTCTAGGACACATGCACGCAGCATGTCCTCTAGCACCTGTATTGTCCGCTTTGACTGGCCATCTGTCTGAGGGTGGTATGCTGTGCTCAGAAGCACCTATGTACCCAGTTCCCTCTAAAAACTCTTCCAGAAACGAGATGTAAAGCGGGCATCCCTATCTGAAATGATAGAACAAGGGACCCCATGAAGACTTACAATCTATCAGATATATAGCCTTCCGAGTTCATCTACACCGAAGGTCACCTTGATCGGCAAGAAGTGAGCTACCTTCATGAGTCTGTCCACCACAACCCACACGAAATCATTTCCACGAGGTGACCTCAGCAATCCAGTCACGAAATCCATCGCGACATCATCCCATTTCCACTCTAGAATGGGTAACTGCTATAATAGTCCAGCTGGTCTCTGATGCTCTGCCTTCACCTGCTGATAGGTGGAACATCTCGTAACAAAACTAGCCACATCACTCTTCATACCCGACCACCAGTACTGACGCCTCAAGTCACGGTACATCTTGGTAACCCTGGGATGAACTGCCTAAGATGAAGCATGAAACTCCTACATCATCTCCTCACGTATATCCCCTGGATCCCACACTCGTCCATGGAAATGAAAAACCTCATCATAGCCTATCGTCCACCCAGGAGAAGGGTCCCCACTTGCCACCGACTCCCGTAGAACTAGGCCTTCTGAATTCGATAGCTGTCTCATCCTCACTCTGTCCAAGAGTGTAGAAGTCACAGCTAAAGAGGAAAGATAAGTCTGCCCCTGAATGTCATGCACCTCCAGATGCATCTTAGAGAACAAATCCATGAGCTTCCACTCACCACTGGCCTCCTGCACTACCTGTATCCGAGTCTTCCTACTCAGTGCATCAGCTACTGCATTACCTTTACCAGGTGTATTGGAAAGCTCAAAATCGAAAGACTGTAGGTACTCGACCTACCACCTCTGCCTCAGATTCAGGTCACACTGAGTAAAGATATACTTGAGGATTTTGTGGTTAGTGAAAACCACAAAATTCTCTCCCAAAATATAATGTCTCCAACAGCGTAACGCGTGCACAACTGCAGCTATCTCGAGATCATGCATCGAGTAATTCTTCTCATGTGGCCTCAACTACCGAGACCCGTACGCAACAACTCGATCGCCCTACATCAACACTGCTCCCAGCCCAAAACCTAATGCATCATAGTAAACTGTATAGCTCTTCCTCTTCTCTAGGAGTATCAGGATCGGTGCTGATGTCAACCTTCCTTTCAGGTCCTGGAAGGTTTTCTCGCAAGCTTCTAACCAAACGAACTTCACACCCTTCTTAGTCAGACCCGTCAACGGCGCTGTAAGCGGGAGAAGTCCTGTATGAAGTGTCTGTAGTAACCAGATAGCCCTAAGGAACTCCGTATCTCAAACACATTCTTAGGTTTCTACCAGGAAACTACTTCTCTCACCTTCTCTGGGTCTACTGAAACTCCTACATCTGAGATGATATGACCCAGGAAGTGAATCTGGTCCATCCCAAAGTGGCACTTTAAGAGCTTAGCATATAGCCGATGCTCCCTCAGTGTACTCAATACAATCTCAAGATGGGTGGCATGGTCATGTCGAGTGCGAGAGTACACTAAGATGTCATCCATGAATACTACCACAAAAGAATCAAGATATGGATGGAACACATGATTCATAACAGCCATGAAAACTGCTGGCGCGTTCATGAGTCCGAACGGCATAACCAAGTACTCGTACGGACCATATCTTCTCCGAAAAGCCGTAAGCGGTATATCCGATGGTCTCACGCACAGTTGATGATATACGAATCTCAATTCAATCTTCGAGAACACTCGTTCTCTACGAAGCTGATCAAAAATATCATCAATCCTCGGTAAGGGATATCGGTTCTTAACATTTAACTGGTTCAAATTCCGATAATCCACACAAAGTCTGAGGGTACCATCTGCCTTCTTCACAAAAAGGACTGGGGAACCCCTTAGATAAGTACTGGGTCAGAGAAAACCCTTCAAATGTAACTCCTCTAACTGCCCCTTGAGCTCCTGCATCTCGGGCGTTGCCATCCTATAAGGAGGAATGGACACAAGTGTTGCTCCTAGCACAAGCTCAATAGAGAAATCCACCTCTCGTTCCGGAGGTAGACCTGAAAAGTCATCCAGGAAGACATCCCTAAAATGATCAACAACTGGAGGGAAATCTGTCTAAAAAGTCCCCTGATCATCCAGATACAAACTCTCAATCTGGGCTATGACTCCACCTCGCCCATGATGCTCTGGTCCAGCTCGACTACCTGAACATCCCATTTGCCCTTGTATAGAAACTCTCCGCCCTCTGGTGACGTGAAACTCACCCTACAATGATAGCAGTCCACAAAGGCTCGAAAGGGAACCAACCAGTCCATCCCAAGAATGACGTCATAAGCTATCATCTCTAAGACATAGAGGCCCCATAGGAAGTGAGACCCACCAACCTCAAGGGGGAACTCCTTGAACTGATGCACACCAGCCGTTATAGTCCCCAATGGAGTGTATAGCGACATGATATCAGAAGAAGAAGAAACATAGAGCCCAAGGCTCTCCACAATGGGTACATATATGAAACTATGTGTAGCACCCGTATCGAAAAGTAATGAAGATAAGACAGAAGCTACTAGAATAGTATCTCTGACTGTAGAAGGTCAGAGATCCTGCTACAGTCAGAGATCTCTGTCTGCCCAGTGCCGCGGCCCTGCGACACAACCTGGCTACCCTGAGCTATCCCGCCCTGCTGCCTCTGAGATCTTGGTGTCTAGCTACCATGATCACGCCCACCATCTCTGCCTACACGCCCTGATGTATTCTAGTTCACTGACTAGTAAGAAGCCACTGGTCCTACTCCCACACGCGGAGTCTGCACAGAACCCCTCTCACTAGCCATCAGTGAAAACTCCCTGCAAAAGCGCTACAGATGACCCATCTTGCCGCAAGCTCGGAACTCCACTGGGTCTTGTGGACACTGCGGCCTCCTGTGCCCCTCTCTACCACACTGGTAGCACCTGATCGGGCCACATGAAGAAGCCGCCTGACGGTTACTGCCTCCCTGAGAGAAATCCATCTGTCACTTTCTCTTTCCAAAAGAAATAGTACCAGTAACTGGTACTGAACTGCCCTAGCCCACACCACTAGATTCCCGCAGTTTCCTCTCTGTGATTAGCACCTGATTCACAATAGCATGTACTGAAGGCAACCTGAAAACATTCACCAGCGCTCAGATGTCATAACGGAGACCATCCTTAAAGATCCTGTCTCTCAACGTCTCATCACCCACCAACACGGGTGAAAAACGCTGAAGCTCGGTAAAATGAGCAAAATAGTCCATCATCGACATAGCGCCCTGCTGTAGATTCCTGAACTCTCGAGCTCTATCTTCCCTCAGCGTCTCTGGGAAAAAGAATTCATAGAAGACTACCTGAATATCTTCCCACGCCATGTATCTGTGATGCTTTGGCTGGGTGGTAACATCCCACCACCTCTTGGCGGAATCACGCAGCATGTAAGTCATGAGCTTGACCCTCCACCCTGGAGGTGTCTGAATATGCTCGAAAATAGTCTGCATCGACCCCAACCAAGACTTCGCAGGCTGTGGTCCTCCATCCCCCGAAAACGTAGGCGAATGCTGCTGATGGAAGATATGAGTTAGCTCGGCCATAGATGCGGTAGCCTACAGTGCTCCCTGAAAGGTCTGAATGAACAGCATAAAGCCTTCACGGAACTACGCCTCCGCGCCAATGGCCGGTATAACAGCGGGTGCCACATCTAGCTCTACTGGAGGATCAACTGGTAGCCCATGGCCCACGATCTCTAGAGTATACTCGTTGCCGCTCTCCTAGCGAACAACGCATGGTCATCTAGGCGTCATGACACTACAAGGTCAAAGGCATGCCTTAGATTCAATATTTATCAAAGACTGAAAGTGAAAGAACCACAAAGGAAACAAGAGGAAGAAGGTATTTCAAGATTTGCAAAACAAGACTACACGCCATGTATAATAACTACACGGCGTGTACTTGACTTCCCTTCCCCTTCCCGGGTCATTCTACACGGCTAAGCCACATGGCTCTCGTTGAACATAACTACACGACGTGTATATAATCTACACGGCGTGTATGTTGTTATTTTCCAACTGCCCATGTCGTTTGTGACACGACCGACTACTAGGCTTGCAACTACACGGTGTGTTACACACGCACACAGCGTGTACACTACCTCGTCTCCCAGCCACACAGTTAAGTCCACACGGTCTGTCCTCGGACAAGACTACACGACATGTCCCATAGGTACACAGCGCGTTCAAGGAGAGGTGACACTGACCCATGTTGTTAGTTACACGGCCGAGTCCCCAGGTCACAATACATGGCGTGTTCATCATTGACACGTCGTATTCTGTACAGGAGTTCACCGACCTGTATTGTTAGTTACACGTCTAGACTCCAGGTCAACACTACACGACGTGTACAAAATCTACACGATGTGTTTTACCCAAGCCTTTCCCTACCCTGTGTCTCCGCCCACACGGTTTGTGACACAGGAAGAGACTACACGGCGTTTACTTAGGGTACACGGCGTGTACTCAAAAAGTTCATTTTTCTTCCCGAACAGAAGAACATACACGGTGTGTATAAAGTACTACACAGCGTGTATACTAGGTTTCTAGACAGTATGCCTCTGAAACTTCCCTGGAACCCAGAAAATATTAAAAACCAACACCTAAGTGTCAAATTCTGATCCGTGAGGGCCCATACTCCCCACGAATCAAAGTTTGACATATTATCTGTGTTATAACAAATAAATAGTCAATGATCCACCAAATTCCAGTCAATGGGGGCCCTTACTCCCCAAAAACAAAAGTTTGGCGTCCATTCTATAAACAGGCTCAAACAAAAATACCATATCACAAGCAGGTATTTATCAAGCTGCTATCACAACAGAATGATTTATTAGCACAACAACTATCACAACAACATGCAATTTCTAATGCACCTACATGGCATGGAAACTATGCATGGCATGTGATATCTAGTATGTTCCTATATGATTCATGAGACGACATACCCTCATCTCATCGGGTTGCAACTAAATAGAACCCATAGATAAATTATAAACATCACAATCTCAAGTGCATCACCAACGGTGAAAACAAATCTACTGTAAATTGCAAAATCAGTAAAATTGCAACACGAGGTAAATTGGATTTTCCCTGTACACGGGACAGCTACGCCCGGGCACAAATTATTACCAACTACCATTCATCCTATCCCTGAATATGACTCCAAATTGTAAGTCAAAGAAAATAACCCCTCTGATACCACTTTGTAACGTCCCTGTTCCGGGTGCCACTCAATGGGTGCCCCGAACCCGGTTCGCCACGTGACCTCA
Organism: Viscum album; assembly: GCA_963277665.1. Lineage (NCBI taxonomy): Eukaryota > Viridiplantae > Streptophyta > Magnoliopsida > Santalales > Viscaceae > Viscum > Viscum album. The sequence goes on from OY728156.1 coordinate 105,555,605, forward strand.
AGCGCATTTCCCCAAATGCCAGAGGCTGCCAACTAGTAGTGAGGGCCCAGGTCTGATAGTGGGGAAACTATGACCTCATTTGTCAAAGTGTAGCACAACAGAATCTAATAAAACATACAGTAACAGTGAAAGCAGTAAACCATACACAACTGAAATAAACAAATGCAGTAGATAATACCAACCAGTATACTAATAATGATGCATCATGCCTCAAATTCTATGAAAAAATCCAGAACATGTTATACATCAATACAGTACAACAAAATACAGAGTACAACAAAATAAAGCAAAACAGCTGGCAGCGGCATCACGAGCCTAGGCTCGGTCCCATGCCCTTCTACTCCACATCAACAGTCAAGTACCTGTATAGGGACTCTTACCCTGATCCACACCTGTAGAAATGTAATCTATTTGGGCCTAAAAACATGACCCAAACAGGGTGTGAGAAACATATCTCAGTAGGCACCCACCAAAGGCCGGTGCCCAACTGTGTGTAAACATGCAACAACAGTGTGCAGTAGTAAAATGCAATAAACTAAGAAGTACTCAATAGTAACTAACTTAACATTTTTATTTCCATTTAATTATTCATTTAATCCATTTAATATAGTAACATTTTGTGCTCAACAGCACCAAGCCCTCAGGCCAACCAGAACCATGCCCTCAGGATAAAATAGTAAACCACGCCCTTAGGCTTGCCCTCAAGCTATACAGAATCCAACCCGCGGTATTTCCCTCATGCGTAACAGAAATTTCCCTCAGGCGTAGGAAGTGTCACCCTCAAGCACGAAAGGTTTCCCTTAGGTGAAATAACTATAGCCCTCGGGCTAAATAGTGCAGTTCCCACATGCTATTCACAAAAATGCCCTTAGGCTAAACAGGTAACCGGACCATTCCCAACATGTAAACAAGTAGTAAACAAGAAATTCCTCTCAAGTAAATTCAATAATTACTACTTTAAAGGCATACCCTCAGGTATCCTGGCCAAATGGATAAACAGTGGAACACACCCCTGGGGTGGTTCCAGATCCAAGCAAAGATCACAACCAACATTTTAATATCACGTTTAAATCACCTATTCAATCTAGGTACTCAAAATAGATATGGACTCAGCCACACAACACCCCAACATGGGTTCGTGGAATAAAAAACACACAAAAACACGGCAGTTGGAAGAAATTAACACAAATCCACCTACCTTATACGTCAACGAGCGATATATATGATCATCGATCCCAGAAATGCCCAAAAATGATGTAGATATGATGTAAGAAAACTTTCATTCAACCTCTAATAACTCCCATTAGGGAAAGAATTGGTAAGCAACACGCTAGGAGAAGGGAGGGATTACCCGTGCGGTTCCAACAAGATCGTCCGAGGTAGAATTAGATTTCTGGTTTGCGATCGACGGATCTCCAAAGGCTTGGCTGTCCACTCCCACTCCTCTCGTCCGGTTCTAAGCCTTCCCTATGAACACGGGAGGCTACTGCCCATTTAAGTGAAAAAAACAAAGTACATGGAATGTACTTCCAAGTACACGACATGTACTTCCTTCATTTAACTGTTTCTCTGGAGGCATCGCCACACTGTTCATCCGTCGACATGAGTACATGACATGTACTCTCGGGTACACGGTGTGTACTATCGCCCAGCTGGCGGCTACTCCACCGCTTTACTGTTTTGGTCTGCTGACTGACTACACGACATGTAAAGGACCACTACACGGCGTGTTGTCGGTTCCTAAAAACTTCGTTGCCGACATGGATAGATTCTCAGTGTACTCATCCCACACGGACAAAAGTATACGGCATGTGGAAAAGTACACGGCGTGTAGTTCCCAAAATTTAGAATATTTTCCCATTTTCCATATTTTCTCGAAAACACTTAAGGAAAAGAGAAAAGAAGAAGCCCTTAACTCAAATATAAGAACCAGGTTCTTACAAATATAGTCCTAAGTTAAGGTTAAGGTTTCCAATTTTGGGTTAAGACCACCCGAGCTAGATCATTTCAATAAGGTATTTTCATGAGTGTGATCAATCATGGAGAATGAAAAAGTTTCCCAGTGTTTTTTGAATGGTTTCTGAGTTCAGGGAAGATGGATAATCAAGTAAACCTATATTTATTTCACAAATTGAGAAGGTATCTTGGGATATAAATGATGGTTGGTGAATGAATATATATATAATTTTACGATAGGTTGAAATCAGAAAGAGTAGAAGGAAGAAAAAAGATAGACCCATGGATTTTAGAATTCTAGAATTTAAATACTTAAAAAAATAAAAGCTATTGAGAAATAAAATAGAGTTCAGTCAAAAGATGATGGGAACCCACTTGAAAGATGAATTAAAACCGGATATTCATTAACATTCTTTTTTCTTGGATCCGGTTCTAGTGTACATGATAATAATGGAATTTTTGTAATTTGATTATATTTGATACAATGGATTTGAGTCGGTGTAGGCTTCTCTAAAATTAGGAATTAAATGATTGAAACCAACTCATTCATTACATTGAATGGGGGGCCTACAGATGGAGGATGGAACTAACCATAGAGTTGAGGGGTTGGATCTTGGAAACATGAGTTTTGATTAAAGAATAAATAAATCTAGACATGGATTGGGGAGTGGAGATCTGAACTTGATAGAGAATAATTCATTATCCCTTATCTCATTTTTTTATTTATGTACCATTTTTTTATTTTGTACTTTTCATATGTAAACTTGGGTTGTTATAAAAATTCACAAGGAGAATACAATTTTTATTGGTTGATCATATTTTCATGTTTTTGATTTACTTCTTCAAGATTATTTTCATTCTTCTTAGGTTTTTTTCTTTTCAATATTTTTTTTTAATTTTATTGGTTGGTGTATCAACTGGAGAAAACCAATATCAAGAAGTTTTTGAACATTTTTAACTAATATAATTAATTGATAGATTTATTGTTTTGACTGGTTGAATTAATATTCACAGGAAGATTACCATTTATCTATAAATGACTTCAAATAGAAATTCTTGTTGAACCTATTCAGTTTAATATCATTCATTCAACTGGATACTTCAATTGGAGATCCCACTCAATCATTTTTTTCATTTATCCTACCAATAACTTTAGGTTTTAACTCCATTAACACCATTTACTCACAATCTCATTTCAATTCTGCACTCCCCATTCATTCCTTCAACATTTCCACTCACTTTTTCTAGTATTATAGGTTCAATAAATCCATTTGAACATTTAACCACCTTCCCTTAGGTTCAAACCTACACTATCACTATATTAGTGTGGTGTAGGTCTATAAATAAATAATTTTTTAGTCTAATGACTTATCAGTCATTTAAAATTAAAATGTTTAGGATGGAAATTATAATTATATCAGAATAAAATTTTGAGTATGCCTCTGAACTTGAAATAGGGTGGTTACCTTGGAATATAAATCTGGTGGAAACATGAGATGAAGATAGAAATTTGGAATAGTATTTGTCACAAGAACAATTTATGAGCATGATTTTCAAACCTTGTATGATCAAGGAATGGTGTAATGTAACTTTAGACAGTCCAAAACATGATTAGTTATCCATATGTGTTAACTATACATGCTTGTTTTTATTCAATACATAAAACTATACAAATATGTTTTTGTTACATGTTATCAATTTTAAACCCACTCTCTAATCCTTAAACACCAATTTACTACCCTAAAAACATATTTGGCCGAGCTTACATTTTTTATAGGGAAATTTTAAGGGTCTTTCATCATTATTCAATGATTTTATCTCATTATATATTGAGATAAATCTATATGAGATTAAAGGTAAGAAATTCAATATATCTTTCATTCATTGATCTCTCTCCTTTTTTATAAAAATATGTAAAAGTATATATATGTTATAAAAGTATACATAATTTATAGAAGTATATAGTTTTAAAAATTTATAAAGGTAAAAATTATAATATATGCAAGTAAATTTTTTGAAAGTATAAAAGTATAATAATTTATAATGAATAAAACTATAATTGTATATTAATTTATAATTATTTAAAACTATAAAATTGAAAATATTTTTTTTATATTTATACTATATTTGTAAATACAATATACTATAAAATTCATAAAATTATATAAATTTATATATGAATAAAACTATAAAAGTATAAATATTTTATAAATAATTATTATTAAATTATATTAGTATAATATGATATACTATAAAATTTATAAAAGGGTATAAATTTTAAATTAAATAAAACCATAAAATTATAAACTTGAAACACTTTGAAAATATCAAAATACATTTTCATACCCTGCATTTTTTATTCAAAACAAAACTTTAATCACTTTATTTATACTTTGAATTTTAAGTATTACTTGAAATTCCAAGCAAAAAAGAAGAATCAATTGAAAATTCTTTTTAAAGACTAGAGCCCCTTTTTAAATTTCACACTTCCTTTATAAGGGTTATTCAAGAAATTTAACAAACACACAGTGTGCAAGGAAATTGAAAAACAATTTAAGGATTATATTTTTTTTAATATAAAAACATTTAACATTCATTGGAAACTAATTGAAAACATTTTTTTTCATCCTATGGATTCCACTAACATAATTAATAATGTTATTAGAAGTATAAAACATGAATTAAAAGACCAAGAAATCAACAGATCCAAAATTAAAGAGATAAGTATGGGGAAAACCTAGTTATAACTCACTACTTTCAATAAGGTATGCCTAACTCTACCTCAACTGAGTCCAAGAAACCCATAAAAGGGATCAAACTTTCTCATCCCATGAAAGAATAAAAAATTTATTACCCCTAGACCTTAGATTTTGGCCTATAGTGTGCATAGAAAGGGGAATAAAAGAGAAGGAGAGGATGGATACAGATGAGGACCTAAACAATGAACAACAATAATTAAATGATATCATGCCATTTTTGAGTCTCATTTGTGATATCCTTTCTGAATTGAATATGAATCACCGTTCATAATTAATAACACTCAAAACCCATAAATTAAAACCTAGTCTCTACACCAAAATCCCAATCATCATGTTCAGTCTTGCTCACTCTTCAAGTGATTCATTTCTGGAGAAGAAAGCCATAGTCATTGTTTAGCGCACCAAAACTAGCACCTAGGGTCATCAAGATCCTAAATAAGGGAACCAATAAGACAACTTCTCAAACTTGACCCTCACATAGATCAACACTACTCTAGACTCTTACTAAGACCAAATACAATAGGGATGGTCGTTTTAGGGGCTATTCATTGGATTCATCGAGAAGAAGTGAAAACATGTAGTTTGACGAGGCACGAATGAAGAAATAGTGCGGTCGGAGTTTCTAACAAGATAAATCAGGCACATAACTTAGATTTGGAGAGATCGATTTTCCCAGAATATTGATCGGTGGTAGCAGTAGGGTCTGATGATAGAGTTGGCAATGGTGGCAGGGCTTGGGTTCCATGAAATCTTGAAAGCACGATCAGAGGCACCCCTTCATTAGGGTTCATTTTATAAGAAAATGTATTACTTTTATCAGTGATTTCAAAAAAATGCTGATAAAGAGCAGTTTTATCAGCGCTAAAATAGATGGTGCTAATAAAATTGCTCTTTATTAGTGCTTTTTTAGAGATGATAAAGATAAACCTTTATCAATTCTAAAAAACTGCTGATAAAATGTGTCTTTATCTGCGCTAAAATTATAGTGCTGATAAACAGTATTATTATCCAGAATTTTTTAGTGTTGATAAAGGGCTATATTTATTAGCGATGATAAAGATCTAATTTTAATAATTTATTTATATTATTATATATATTTATAAAATTATATATATAATAAATAACTAAATATATTTATATAATTATATATATAATTATTTATATAAATATATATTAATTTATAATTATAATTATAAATAAATATATTTAAAATTATTTGAATATAATTATAAATATATTTATATATTTATATATATATTTATTAACATAAAAATATAAAAATATATATAATTATAAATATAATAATTATATTTATTATTTAAATATATTTATTATAATTTTATAATTATTTAAATTAATTAATAAATAAAAAAATATTTATTTATACTTATAATTATAAATAAATATATTTAAAAAGTATTTATTTATAATTATATATATAATTAATATATTTATTTTAATTTTATAATTATTTAAATATGTATTTATATATTTATAATTATGATTATAAATAAATATATTTAAAAAGTATTTATATACAATTATATACATATTTATATAAATAAATATATATATATTAATATATAATTATAAATATAATAATTAAATTTATTATTTAAATATATATTTTTTAATTGTCATGACCTGCCTTCTTCAAGATGAGGGAAAGGATAGAAAGGTGCCGGGTCCTTCTTTCCTCAAGATAAAGGAGAGATAATGACCCTTGAGTCCCACCTTCAATTGGCCCTAGGGTGGTGACGAGCACCAAGGGTAGAGAAATATCATAAAAAATGGGTGGTATTACCCTTTTTATAGTAACCTAGATTAGGTGATAAGATGTATCAACCTCAAATAACTCCAAGACATATATATATATATAAAGAAACCAAAATCCATCTCACATGCATGTTTAAAGTAAAACTACTAGAAATACAAAGAATAATCCAAAGTAAGTACCAAAATAAAACTAAGCAGCGACACAACAACCGTCCCCAAAGGCCGAGCTAGTAAGGTCTAGCATGGTCTGTGTAATCTCCCTGGAAACCTGAAAACATTTTTATATATGTAGGGTGAGCATACAAGTATACTCAGTAGGGAAAACCCAAAGTCACTCGTGTACAAGTGGGAGAAGCATACTAATACCCCTATGGGAAAACAACAGAAACTCAAAAGCACCTAACAAGGTATACTATCCACCCCAACCTCACCATGGAACGATCACCAAATTATGAAATTAAATTAAAGTAAAATTGTAAGCACATCGATATTTGGGTACCCTGCACCACTTCCAACTGGTTAACTGCTCATCCCTAACAACAAACATCCTGATGCTACCACACTCTTCCAAAAACCCCACTGTCACAACCTGCCTGCATACACGTGAGCCACACACCACATCACATCCCGCCTACAGACACTTGGGCCACAACCACCACACATCTCTCCCAAAAACACATGGGCCTGATCCTGAAGACACTTGGGAAATAAACCACCTCCCACACAACCAATACCATAAATATGGTATTAAACCTCAAGAAATTACAGCCTACCTAAAGAGTATTGGGTGATAAATGCCTAAAAGAGGGAGTAGGGTAAAGTTAGTAACCAACCATCCATTCTCCCACTGAGATGTTGGGAAAGACACACTCCCCCATAATTATGTGGGTGTTCAACACATAGTTCTCAACACGAGTGGGTTGCATATAGAAATCTCAAGGAACAACAAGTTTATACATATAGGTAAACAAAAACTCATCCCAACCTATGGGTTTCCAAACAAACAACCAACCCACATCAAAATTACCCTTACTGCTACCCTTACATGTACATCCACACAACAAACACAACCAAAACATCAACCCACCCCTTTTATCTAACCACTTATCATTATTTATTTATAAGTTCGCTTATTTCATTCCAACACTACCTCAGAAACTACCAACCAAAAAACTACCCAAGACATTCATTAACACAGACAACACACAAAAAGATAGTAGTTCCACTACGCAACACTTCCCAACTACCACAAAACCACCCAGAAGTATTCCCACTACTCTACTTGTTCATCCATTCCAAAATCAATCAATATCTCAACATGAAATTCCATCACACCTTCTACACCACCTCATACATAAATCCTACAACAACCATCACCAAAACCACAACCCCACTACACACACATACCACACCCTTCTAATAAAACCGAATTACCAAAACAAACACAAGGCCTAACATAACCACACATAGCATGAATCCACACCAACAAGGAAAAGTTTATTTAGATTTGGCATCACTCATGATTTAACTCCACTTGATAAGACTGATTTTATAAAAAACAGATTTGATCTTAGGGTATCTATTTATTTAACCAAATGTACATGATTCACCAGATTCTAACTCTTGTAGCAGTGATTCAAAAATCATAGAGGTGCACAAACAAAGACCTCCAATGGACATGATTTTCAGAAGAACACAAAGCATACGATTCACAACATGGATCAAGTATAATATATAAAACAAAAAGATCACCATCATCATGCTCCTAAACCCTCATTTATTACTTCTCATTATCCTCATTAAATTTGGATTCAACCATTCTAATAAGGATTCATAATTTTACCCACCCCTCGTGATACACAATTAAAAGATAGATGGAGGAAATCCCTACTTGGAACAAAAGGAGACAAAAATCCTCTATGCACCAAAAAAGGGGGGGGGGTCACGTGAGCTGGAGACTCCAATGAAAACTGGATTGATGGATATGAAACAACACACGAATCCATGGGAAGGGAAGGATCTAGGGGCACCAAGAGAAAATAAAAATACATTGGGAAGAGAAGGTCTCAACTTAGAAAAGCTAGATCCTATATCTATATAAGGGGAAATGGTATCAAGGGCCATTAAAGTTATGTCATGGCCAAGACCATGTGGTTTGACTATTTCAAAGTCCCTAGAGAATTAGGATATTAAAGATATAATTAATATCCTTTTAAATACCTTTTTAAATGCCCAAAAAAGGCTTTAAACGTGATTTATGTCAAATAAAATGTAAGAGAGGAGAAACTGAAAAAACTGGAAATGAGTCACCGATGGATGAGTCATCGACAACGATCCATCGACAACAAGTCACTGACACTGAGCTACCAACTCTTAGCTACCAACGCTGAGCCACCAATGTGAACTATAGACACATAACTCACTGACACCCTGACTCATCTATGCCCTAACTCACTGACGCTCTGACTCACTAATTCCCTGACTCACCGACGCCTTGACTCACCGATGCCCTCATGCCCCAACACCCCAACCTACCAACACCCAGATTTACTAATTCCCTTGACCTAACAATGCCCTAAACCTACCAACACCCCAAAATACTAACACCCTAGGCCTAATAATTCCCTCTACCTACCAAAACCCTCGACCTACCAACTCCTGGACCAACCGATGCTCAGACCTATTGATGCCCAGACCAACCGACACCCTTGACCAATCGATGCCCTCAACTTTCCGACACCCTCGATGTAACGATTCCCTTGAACTACCAATGACTTGACCTACCTATGGAAAAACTAGAAATTTGGAAAACTCTTGAAATGAACTACCATTGCCTCCCAAAATACCCCAAACACTGGATTTTGACAAAGTAATGGACCATGGAGGTTCAGAACATTACATCAGATACCTCTCAAGCTATTATATCCCTCGAGAATTTAAAACTAAACCCAGAAGAAGGAGGGGTATGAAAAACCACCCCATAAGATACCTCTCAAAGATAGACCACCTCTTTGGTGTGAAATCTCAACATCCAAGAACACCACCACACAAGCACCAAAAGTAACACTATCCAAACATATGAATATGGAAGTTTCTTTCCCCCATGTCAAGATACTATCTACTTTGGGAGGCACCGACTCACCTACACAGGTTTAATCACATATATATTATTACATCTTGATTAGGGATCAGGTCCTCCCCTCCTTATATGTCAGGAATTTATCACACGTCACATAACAAGGAAACAACTCATTACTTAGAAAACAATGTTCAAGCATTACTTCACAAAGAAAAACACAGGAGGATGACTCAAAACAACTCCGGGTACTGGGAATGCGTCTACAACTCTCACTCATAAGTACTCTACTCTAGGACACCATGCCTCCACAACACGTGAACCAAGGGAATGGTCCATCCACATAACACCTTGTCCTGACGATCCTGGATATCCATTAGTTGCTCCATGAATTTTACATAATTCTTGATATCCAAATCCCCCAATCAATGACATGGGAGTCATCGTGAAGATACCGATGAAGCTAGGATACATGAAAGACATCGTGGACTCTCCCCAACTGCGGTGGAAATTATAGCTGGTATGTCACCTCGTAAAATCGTCCCAACACCTCAAAAGGTCTGATGAATATGGGAGAAAGCATACTCTATCTGCCAAACCTCGCTTCCCACGTCGAGGGAAAGCCTTCAAGAATATGTGGTCCCCAAACTCAAACTCCGAAGGCCTTATCCTATGACAGAAATATGACTTATTACAGTCCAATGATGTCTTCTTCCTCTTATAAAAAAGATGCACCTTCTCTGTCGCACTCTACACCACATCTGGGCCAAGAACAGCTACCTCCCCAACTTCCATCTAGCACAAGGGTGAATGACATGGTCTTATGTGTAAAACTTTAAAACGAGACGTTCCATTGTAATAGTGATAACTATTATTGTAAGAAAACTCTACCAAGGGAAAATGTCACACCCAAGACCCACTACAGTCCAGAACACATGACCACAACATGTCCTCCAATGTCTGGGTGGTCCTCTCTATTTTCCGTCTATATGAGGGTGGAAAACAGTGCTGTGGCATAACTGAGTGCCAAAGGAATACTGAAATTACTTCCATACTCACAGTGTAAAAAATGTATCCCAATATGCGATGATAGATCTTTTAAATCCATGCAGTCGCACCACCTGATCCACATACCTCCGTGCTAAGGCATCATCTGTGCTCGACACCTTGATCGCTAAGAAGTGAGATGGTTTCATCAACCGATCCACTAATACCTAGATAACATCATATCCTCTCCAAGACCTAGGTAATACTATGACAAAATCCATTTAGATGTCATCCCACTTCCACTCAGGGGAATCTATGGGTTGCAACAATCCACCGGGAACACGATGCTCAACATTCAATTACTGGCACACCAAGAACCTTGCCACAAACACTACCATGACCACTTCGTCTCGGGACACCAGAACTATTCCCTCAAGCCCTGATACATGTTGTAAAATCTTGGGTGTACAACTAGGTTTGATCTATGAGACTCATATATAGCTTCCTCACACATTTCCACTATAAAAACAACTTCTCACGGAACAACATCCGATTCTGACCATCCTACGACCATCCCTCCAGAGCATCACCCTGGTCAATGAGATCACGCATCACCTCCACCTCTGAGTCTCCCCACTGAGAATCCTCCACCTTATGCCTGAGAGATGACTGTAATGTCATCTGAAATAGATGGCCTCTGTCTCCATCCATTCCACCATGAAAGTACAAGGTAGAAAACTCCTTCATCGCCCTCTAAGAATATGCAGATTCCCTAACCACTTCCTTCTATGAATTCCTACTCAAACCATAGTCTACAACATTTCCCTTTCGCTAGGTTTAGGAGATCTCAAAATCATAATCCTGGAGAAACTCCATCCACCTCCACTTTTGCAAGTTCAGGTCTCGCTGAGAAAATATTTACCTCAAGCTCTTGTGATCTCTGAAGATTATATAGCACTCCCCAGTGAGGTAATGTTGCCAGAAATTTAGTGCAAACACGACCACTAAAAGTTCCAAATCATGGTTTTCCTAATTACATTCATGGGAACACAACTTTCTAGACCCATAAGAGACCACTCCCCATTTCTGCATCAACACACATCTCAAGCCTATATAGGAAGCATCATAAAACACCTCAAACATCATCCCTTCCATTGGTTGCCTAAGCGCTAGAGAAATGAACAAATTCCCCTTTACATAGCTGAAAAACACCTGGAACTTCTTGACCCACACAAAAGTGTAGAATTTTCTGGTTAGAGCCATCAACAGAGCTACTACCCAAGAGGAATTAGGTACAAATCTCCTATAGTAGCCTGCTAGACTGAGAAAACTTTGAACCTATGGAACATTCTTAGGTACTTACCTAGAAAAAACTGACTCAAACTTCAAAACGTCTACTACTACACCCTTCTAATACACCACATGCCCAAGGAAGTGGACCTCTCTTGTCCAAAACATGCATTTGGACAACTTTCCATAGAGATGGTGGTGCTGAAGGACCTCTAGGAAAGTCCTAAGATGCTCAGTATGATCCTCCTCTAAATTTGAGTAGATCAGGATGTCATCGATGAATACGATGATGAACCGGTCTAGGAACTCACAAAATACGATGTTCATAATCCCCATGAACATGGTTGGTGCGTTCATAACACCTAACGACATAACCATGAACGACATAACCACAAACTCAAAGTGACCATACCTTCACTTGAAAACAATATTTAGGATCTCACCCTCCTTCAACCTTAACGGGTGATAGCCATAACACATATTGATCTTAAATAACCAACCCAGTCCCCTCAGCTGGTCGAAAAGACCGTATTTTCTCAGGAGAGGGTAACAGTTCTTGACCATTAACTGATTCAGTCTTCAGTAGTCTACGCACAACCTTATAACACCATATGAATTCTTCTCAAACAAGACTAGAGCACCCCATGGAGACGCACTAGGTTAGATGAAACCCTTTTTCATCATATATTCAATCTAAATCCACAAATCCTGCAACTCAGAAGGCACCATTAGATAAGGATCCATTAAGATCAGATAACTACTAGGCTGGAAGTCTATCACAAAATCAATGTCACATCAAGGGGGTAAAGTCACAACCTAATAGGGTAAAACATCCAAAAACTCTCTGAAAACCCTCATAACCTCCACAATCTTAGCATCCATTTATCACACTGTCAGTTTGGATAACAAGGAAAAAGTAGGATCCATGCGCCGAATTCCCATATGACAGCTTCACTCACTAATGAAAGCTACACGTTGACCTTTAGCATCTGAAAACATGACTCTTCTCTAGAAGAATTTGATAAAAACATGCACAAAGTAAAACTAGACGACACTAAGTATAAAAATGTATGGATGCATCTGTAGTAGATAGAGATCCCCACTGAATTGATGTAGCCCCAACATCAGTCTATATCCCTGGAAAAAATCAAACAAGCTGGTATGACCTCCGAATAGTTTAATCAACACCAGGGGAATGGAAAGTCTCTCTATGTCCACTCCCAAGTCATGGTCCAGACTAGGTGCAACGAAGGAGTGCGATGCTCCCAAATCAAAAATGGCATAAGAAAACATACTAAAAAAACTAATCTTACCTAGAATGATCTCCAAACATTATAGAACTACCGACTATATGGTGTGAAACTACCCACACCCATCTCCTATCCCCATCAGATGTCAGTTTCCTCCCTGACCATGAACTAGTCAGGGTACCTGAGGAGAACCCTATGGTTGGCCACCTCCTACACAGTCTGCACTTGGTGGAGAGGGGGCCTACTGCCCTTATTGTTGGAAAGGCCTGGATGATAACTACTGCAGAGGCGAGCACTAAACCTTAACACCTCCACCATACTAGGATCAATTCAAAAACTATCCCTGGAGGTTCCCACAACCTCCGTAAGAAAAAAACCTCTTCCCTAGGACTGTGGGAGAAGGGAGAGGACCAGAGTGTTAGAACTGAAATTGTTGGGGTTGGCTCCCTGCTAGCCGAAACCTAGAAGGCCCTAACATCAGATACTTGTTGCTGATGGAATTCCCCATTAAATAACTTGGGTTAATTCCCTCTCATGGTAGAACTCCTCACAAGTTCATCCTTTCCACTAAATCATCGTTCTTTTTAACCTCTAAGTATGTCGGTAGGGTGAAGGGATTAACCAAATACTGAAGAGAAGGACAAGGTGCCTTCTCTAAGCGGCTCACCTGAGACTCCTAATTCGGAAAGAGATTCATAGAAAAATGTAGGAGATCCTTGAAATTGATACCTAATTCCCTCACCGACATACTCCCCTACTAGAGGGAGAGTAGCTCCTGACTCTTCTCAACCTTTATTGTGGAAGAAAGTAATTCCACCTAGAACTCCTCAAAGTCATCCTTTGAAACATCAGCATCCTTCCTCTTTCTGAGGTAAAGTTTCCACCAATAATGTGCTACTACCCTCATCTGGATCCCTCCTAGAGGAACCCCATACTCTGTTAGAGTACAGATCAAGATGAAAGTGATCTCTAGCTCCTTGATCTAACTCTCTGTCTCCATGTCCAATATGCTTCCCTCATACTTTCCTAGAGTCTGTCACTGGAAATAATGAAGTGTCTTCTTTCACTGATCATCCTCCTCCACTGGGTTGACCCTCCTCCATTCAACTGCGTCAACCTTCTAACCCTCCACTGCTCGTATCACACATGAGAAACATTCGGGAGCCATAGATGAAAGGAAAACAAGGAACTCCTAAGCTTGAGTAGAATGTAATCTATTCAGGATTCTTTTTAAATCCTTATTTATTATAATTTCCCAAAAACGCCCAAAAAAACAAGAACACAAGTCATCATGATGCATGTACCTTTCCTAGGGTCTCTACCCCACAAATGGTGTAGCCTCACATAGTCATTCGGTAAGCTCGGAGTCCTTGCATCAGATCATAAGGGCCCCTGAAATCCTATGTCCTAGATGGTCTTTCCTATCCTATCTCATGCACCAAGATCACCTAACACTATCACCCTACCAACCCATGCAATCATCAATGTTCCTAACTCCAAACTCCACCCTACCTCTCAACCTTCTCCTTTGATACCATTTTGTCACGACCCACATTCTTCAAGATGATGGAAGAGATAATAAGGTGCCAAGAACTTCCTTCCTCAAGATTAAGAAGAGATAATGACCTCTAAGTCCCACCTCCAATAGGCCCTGGGGTGGCAACCAACACCAAGGGTATAGAAATGTCACAAAAAATGGGAGGCATTACCCTTTTTATAGTAACCAATATTGGGAGATAAGATGTATCAAATTTGAACAAATCCAAGACATATATATATAAATAAACCAAAATCCAGCCCACATGCATGTTTAAATTAAAACTGCTATAAATACAAACAAAACTCCAAATCAAGTACCAAAATAAAAATAACTAGTGACATAACTACCATACCCAATGTTTGAGGTAGTTAGGTCCCACATGCTCCACATAATCTCCCTAGAATCCAAAAAGCAATTTTATATATGTAGGGTGAGAGTAAAAGTATACTTAGCAGGGAAAAACCATAGTCATTCATGCACAAGTGGGAGAATCATACTAATTCCCCTGTGAGAAAATAGAAAAAAACTCAAAAGCACCTAACAAGTTATACTATCCACCCCAAACTCACTAAGGCATGCTCACCAAATATCACAAGTCAAGTAAAGTAAAATAGTAAGAACATTGATATTTGGGTACCTCACACCACTTCTCACTAGTTAACTTATCATCCCTAACAGTGAATGTCCTGACACTACCACACTCTTCCACTAGCCCCATTGTCACAACCATCCCATATACACCTGAACACACACCACATCACATCCTGCTTGTACACACCTGGGCCAAAAAAACCACATGTCTCACTTGAAAACACCTGGTCCTCATCCTGAGGACACCTGAGAAAAAAACCACCTCTCACACAACTAATACCATAAATCCGGTATTAAACATCAAGCCATTACATCCTACCCGAAGAGTCCTAGGTGATAAATTCCTAGAAGATGGAGCAAGGTAATGTCAGTAACCATCTATCCATCCTCCCACCAGGATGTTGGGAAAGACACCTTCCCCCATAACAATGGGGGTGTTCAACACATAGTGCTCAACATAGGTGGGGTGCGTATATAATTCACAAGTAACTACAAGTTTACACATATAGGTAAAAAAATACTCAACCGAACCTAAGGGTTTCAAAACAAATAGCCCGCCCACATAAAACTTCCCTTACTGCTACCCCTATATGAACAACCACACAATATCCATATCCAAAAAATCAACCGACCTATTTTATTTAACCACTTATCATTATTTTTTTAGAAGTTATGTTATTTCATTCCAACACTACCTAGGAAAATACCATCCATAGCTCTACCCAACACATTCAGTAACATAAAAAACACACAAACATATTGCAGTCCCACTACAAAACACTATCCAATAGCCATAACACCACCCAGAAGCAGTCCCACTTCTATACAAGTCCATAAATTTCACAATCAATAAATCTCTTAACCTATGATTCCATCACACCTCCTGCACCACCTCATACACAAATCCCATAGTAACCACCACCAAAACCACAACCCCGTTGCACACACATGCCCGACCCTTCTCACAGAACCACACTACTAACACAGACGTACGACTGAACATAACCACACAAAGCACACAACCACACCAAAAGGAAAAGTTTATTTAGATTTGGAAGCAATCATGCTTTAATTCCACTTGATAAAATAGGGGTTATCACAAAATAAGTTCGATCCTAGGGAATCCATTTATTTAACTGGATGTACGTGATTAACTGGATTCTAATTCCTGGAGTAGTGATTCACAAATCATACTGGTTCATAAACATAAACCAACAAATACCATGATATTCAGAAGAACACAACCCATACGATTCATAGCATGGATCAAGGATAACATATAAAACAAAATGATCATCACCATCGTGCTCCCAACCCCTAATTTATTACTTCTTATTATCCTCATTAAATTTGGATTTATCCATTCTCATAAGGAGGCATCATTATACCCACTCCTCTTGATACACAATTAAAATAGAGATGAAGGAAATCGCTACTTGGAACAATAGGTGACCAAAAATCCTCTTTTCTCCAAAATAGGGGGGTTGAATGAGCCGGAGACTCCAAGGAAAACTAGATAGATGGATATGACACAACAAACGACTCCATGGGAAAGGGAGGCTCTAGGAGCACTGAGAGAAAATGGAAACACACTTGGAAGAGAAGGTCTCGACTTAAAAAATCCAGATCCTATATTAATGGAAGGGGAAACGGTTTCATGGTCCATTAAAGTTGGGTTGTGGCCAAGACCATGTAGTTTTACTATTTCCAAGTCCCTGGAGCATTAGGATATTAAAGATATAATTAATATCTTTTAAAACAGCCTTAAAAACTGCCAAAAAAGGATTTAAACTCTATTTACATCAAATAAAACGTAAGAGTGACGAAACTAGAAAAACTGGGAAAAGCTGGAAATGAGTCACTGATATGTGAGTCACTGACAACGAGCCACCGATAGCGAGTCACCAATGTTGAGATACCAATGCTGAGCTACCGAGGTGACCTACCGATGCCTGACTCACTGACGCCCTGACTCACCGAAGCCATGACTCACCAATGACCTGACTCACCGATGCCCTAACTCACCAAGGCCCCGACCTACCGACCTCCCAACCTACCGATGTCCTCGACCTACTCACACTTTCGACCTAATGACTCCTCGACCTACTGACACCCTAAACAACCGACACCCTGAACTACCGACACCTCAACTTATTGATGAACTTGACCTACCGACTCCCTTAACCAAACCATTCCCTCGAACTATCGACTCCCTGATCTAACGATACATCGATCTACCAATGAAAAAACTTAAAATTTGGAAAACTCTTGAAATGAACTACCGTTGCTTCCCAGAACACCCCAAACCATGAATTTTGACAAAGTAATGGAACACGAAGGTGTGGTCTATTACAATTATTATATATATATATATTTATAATTTCATAAATATATTTTTTAAAATTATATATATTTATAATTGTATAATTAAATATTTAAATTAAAAAATTATTAAAAAATCTTTTAAATAGGTTAATTATATAAATTTCAAACATATTTTAAATGATAAAACTTAATAAATAAAAATGAATAAATATTATTCATATAAATTACAAACATATTGAAAATATTACATGTAAATAGTAAATAAATATATGTATAAATAAATATTACAAAATTATTAAATATATTTTTAACATTATTAATTAATGTATTAAAAAAAATGGATAAATTAAAATAAATAAATTACAAAAATATTAAAAAGTGAATTCGTAACATTTACATGAATTAAAAATATGTATATGTACACATACACATCTACACACACACACATGTATACACATACATGTGTATACATACATACACATACATACATGAAGTTATATATGTATGTATATTTTAAATTATTTAATATAAATATAAATATATATCTAAAAAAATTATTCATTTATATATTATATAATAATTTCTAAAAATATTAATATATTATATTTATTTTAATTATATACACATTTTGTAATCAATGTATATAAATAAACTATTAAACATGTTGACTAATATAAATTTGATAATTTTACTCAATGATGGAACCATATGTTTTTTGATTTAACGAATACATTCTTGTGCCGAAGCCATTGGCTATTAATATAGAGGATGGATTTCGAGCTAACCCGATGATGGACTACCAAGATATTTCTTGGAAGTTTAGGATTTTGGAAGAGTCCCTTAAATCTGAAGAGGAGCATGTGCCACCACAACAAGCCAAAGTTCAGTGGAGAGGATGACACTCAAAGGGTAGGGGAAGACATCCCAAAAACTTCGGCTTTATGGGGAAGTGTTTTTTTTTGTGGGTAGATGTGCCTTGGATGACCTCAATTTCTCATTGTTTGTTACTTTTTTCTTATTATCAATAAATTTGGAGTTAAGGATTTGGTTTCCAAATCCATAAATGAGCTGTTATATATATATATAATTATATATATTTATTAATATTGAAGTATATATAATTATAAATATAATAAATATATATTATTTGACAATATTTATTATAATTTTATAATTATTTAAATATATATTTATTTATATTTCTAATTATAAATAAATAAATTCATAAATATTTTTATATAAATATAAATGTAAATATATTTATAATTATATATATGTATATAAATATATATATATATATATATTAATATATAAATATATATAATTATAAATACAATACAAATATTATTATGTAATTTTTTTTATAAATTTATAATTATTGAAATATAAATATAAATATATATATATATTTATAATATTATAAATACATTTTTAAAACATTATATATATATTTGAATTATTAAAAAATATATGTCAATATATCATGTTTATATTAATTATAATCTTGCGTTTTTAATTAATGTATAAAAATAAACATTATTTTTGAATATGAATAATATATATATATATATTAATAGTATGCCACTTTGGTGGTGGTGTGGTGGCGAAGGAGAGTGGTACAAGAACACCGTTCTTTGGGAGGTTCAGGGTTCGAATCCTGGGAGTCCCCTTTCGGGGCGAGCCTCTCCCCCGTGATCCACCTATCTTGCTGGGTCGCTCGGTCTTAATTGGGTGGAAAAAATGAGGTTCGGCCCAATGTGATGCCAGATTTCTTTGACGAACCATCGCCGATCGGACTGTCACCCTTCAGGAGGCACTGCCATCTCGGCTGGTAATGACTCCTTCCCAGGCTGGGGCTCTACCTCAGGGCAGTGACCTCTTCGTGGGGGAGGGGGGTTACCATGTGTGGAGGGTTCGAAAAGGCCACACATGGAAATTCTTTGTTGATGAAAAAAATATATAATAATAATATTTTTTATTAAAAACTTTTATCAGCGCTAAGAATAGCACTGATAAAGATAAACCTTTATCAATTCTAAAAAAACACTAGTACATGATACACCTTTATCAATATCTTCTTAGCGTTGGTAAAATTTACCTTTATCATCACTTTTAGCTAATGCTGATAAAGGTTTTATTTTTATTAGTGCTTTCTATTTACATTGATAAAAGCATTCATTGAATTTGTGTCGATATGTGGAAGTGAGGTGTTTTGGGACTACCACTGTAGCGGTATATAAATTTTTGCATTGACTTGTACCCCGATACTGTATAGATATCTTATAAGGAATATTGGATGACCCCTACCGAGTTCCAATAGCTGAGGGTTCTGTTGGAGGACCTTTGAGTGAAGGGTTTCCTCAGACCTAGTGTGTCCCCTTGGGAAGTTCTAGTTTTGTTTGTGAAAAATGTGGATGGGAGCTTATGGATTTATAATGATTATCGTCACCTAAATCTAGAAATGATAAAAATAAGTACCCCTTTATAAGAATTGAAAACCTCTTTAACCAATTGAGAGGTGTTAATTTGTTCTCAAAGATTGATCTCAGGTCTGACTACCACCAGTTGAGGGTTCTCATAGATGATATTCCAAAGATGACATTCTGATGTCGCTACCCACACTATGAATTCTTGGTAATTCCTTTTAGTGTGATGAATTCTCCCATGGTGTTTATAGATCTTACGAACTAGATATTCCAGCCATACTTGGACTACTTTGTGGTTATCTTCATTGATGATATAGTCATTTAATTTTCATTATAGGAGGAGTATGTAGAGAATCTAAGGATAGTACTAGAATTACATTGGGAAAACCAAACGTATGATGAACTATCGAAGTGGCAGTTTTGGATACACGAGGTTCACTTTGTTGGAAATGTCATCTTTGATCATGGTTTAGCTATAGAACTGGTGAATATTGATGCAGTGATTTCTTGGGAGCCACCCAAGAGTGAGTCAGTGTTGAAGAGTTTCTTTGGATAGATGGGGAGGTTCATGGTATAATTCTCTAGGATTGAAACCTATTTGATTGCCTTGACATGAAAAGTTCATCCGTTTATCTAGACTGAGTAGTGTCAAAGATCCTTTGATGATTTAAGGCTAAGGTTGAACAAGGATCCTATATTGATCCTACCAAAGGAGGGTGTTGATTATGTAGTATTTTTATATGACTCTGGAGTTGGGCTCAGTTACATATTGATGCAGAGGTAGGTAGTGATTACATATAGATCATGGAAGTTGTGACCCCATGAGAATAACTATGCAAATCACAACATAAAGTTGGAATTGATAGTCTTTGCTCTGAATATGTGGAGGTACTATCTTATGTGCAAGTTTTTTTTACTTATACCAATATAGTCTCAATTACATTATTACTTAGAGATATATGAACCTAAGATAAAGGTTTTGGTTGGATTTCCCGTAGGACTTTGAATTAGATATAGTCTATACTCCTGGGAAGAGAAATTTGGTGGTAGACGCCCTTAGAAGAAAGAATCGTGTGGGTTCCGGCCACAAAAGAAGCATGTGATGAGTGGTGCACAACTTTTATTTTTTCTATGATCGATGATTAATCAAAGATTTAACATAATATTGAATGTCCTGATCAAAAGAATTAAATCAAATAATTAGATAATAGAAATTATGCCAGAACCAGAGGGAGGATCGTCACATATTATTTATAATTAATTTAATTAATTAAATAATTACCTTTGTAGTAATTCTTTCTTCATTGATGGATCTTAAGATAGATCTACGATGCACCGTCGTTGTGTTATAGGAATCAAGTAAATATTCCATCTAGTAGTGATCCACAAATCTCTAGACATCACCAAAGGAATCTATGATTGATAGCATGATAGATCCTTGCACTTTCATCATCCAACTTTGATTACTTTGAGAACGAATTCCAAAGCATTCCCCTTGATATGGTGGAAGAAGATTACTCTCCATTCTTGGGAGCCTTCTCGGAGAAGGGATCTCTCTAGGATTTGAGAGAATTCTCCAAATTCATTGTACACAACCAGGACAAATGAATTGGATTATTGAGATAATAACATAATTGGGTTTATATATTTCTAGGGTTAAAATAAAATAATTTCACAAGACCCCTTAATTACTTATTTAATCCCTGTGAAACCTCATGTCAATTAACAATAATAATATCATTATTTCTTGACATGCACTTAACTTGTGAATTATAATTAAATATTATTTAATCAAATAATATTCAATATTTATTATTTCTCACCAGACCTAAAATCTTGGTCCTCCATTCCTCCATAATATTTATCAAACCTTGAATAATGTCTATTTATTTATTAAATAAATATCACCACATTATTCTCTAATAAATAAATAAATATTATATTCACTTAAATAGAAAATAAATATTTATTAAATATTTTGAAAACATTATGTTCTCTTGAATAATTGGTGAAAAGATATATGAGTTCAATCATACATTAATATTTATTAAGACATGTGTGGGAATAATATTTATTCAACTTGTTAAATATTAGATAATAATATATTATTTAACTAAAATTTTGGATATACATAGTATGTGACCCCCTAGGCCTCTTTCTCAATGGCATTAGGTGGAGCAGCCTAAAGTTCAATGTTAGCATCTAGAAACATGCCAATGCCCCCCATAAAGAATAAATTTAATGATGCAACGACATGATACATCATACACACACTTACTATGTAATATAATCCCTTTATCATAATATCTCAAATCAAGTTGGTTGCATGCTGGCGCCATCAACCTATGTTCTCAATGTCTCTTTCTTTGAATTTTAAGAAATAGAACTTGGACATAGAACACCATGTACATAGATTTATTTAGGATATATCATTTCCATAAAAGGCTTGAGATATCAACTTCTATTAAAAAATAGGAGGGATAAATCCTTTCTCATGTTATTTATTAATGCAATATTACTCATGATGCATCCAATGTATTCTACATCACCGAAAACATATGTCATCACAGTTTTCATCAATACATAAAAGTATATGAATCATAATATTCATTAATAATAATATTAAATTATAAGTACCAATACACATGTTTGTAGATAAGAACATCTAATGACACATATAAATGTGAATATACTACTGGTGGGTCCTGTTCTCATAATATCCTACTAGATATTACCAAGGGAATACACCAAGATAAGGTTCCTTAAAGTCCTATGAGTCTACTACCTTGATATCCTATATAATTTATGTCCCTTAAATGATATCATTCATCTATAGAACATATATTCAAAAATTGTGTCATAACACATTCAGGTTCCCATCATAGTGGGGAAATTCTATGTGATTTTAGTGTGATTTCTACCCTTAGGACATTATTACATACTATGTTATGTAGAATATCATTCATGATTTGATAATAATTTTATTAATATTCCAGGGTTTGAATATAGGTTATCATAAAGTATACATAAGTTGGTCCCAGAGCACTAACTCCAACATCCCGTACCATCCTGGCGGAGGAGGCGTCTGAGTAGTTGGGTTCACTGCAACTGATCTTAGCTAAGGAGAGGGGTGTGGTTTTTATTTATTCAATGTTGGTGACTCCTATGATTCTTTATAATTTTATATATTCTCAGTTGGGATACATTTTTTGTGAGGTTCTCCATGACCAGATATCCTCAGGTGATTCACTGGATGGATTTTCTGAAGGAGGGGAGAACATCATCCTTTACTCTGGATGGACGATCATCCTAACCACATTGCATGAGGAGGTGATGTGGTTGTATCTTCCCACCCTAGATTCAACTTAGATGGGCTCTAAAAAGGTGGCCATAAGACCTTAAGAATTCCTCCTTGAATGACCAAGGATTCTGACTAGAAGCAAGGGCCTAGGGTGTGTTCGTGCGGAGACCACACCCTCATAGATAAGAGTGAGTATATAAATATATAATGGTAATAATTATCGAAAATATAGATAAAAAATAGATGGAAGTGGAATAATAATAGTAAAACATTAAAGATACATGAACAAAAAGTAGAATATGAAAAATAAACAAATACAACTATTTATGATGCTGATAATTTTATACAAAAATTAGTATACAAGGTGGACAGGGAATATATGCATATACCATATGTTGAAATTTTCTATAGAAAGCCAAAAAATACTACAACTAGCATCTTGAGCATAGGATTGGTCAACTATATTGTTCTACATCCTAGAACTTTCAATCCAGAATTGGAAGCTAACTACTTCCCTTTATATATACATGAAACCATAAAGTCTACTTGGGTACTAAGGGAGGCACAAGTAGGGTGAGAGATACAATCTCAATTGTCCTCTACCCACGATGTCTAGGAAGATCCATTTTGTACAATAAATAAATGAGTAGTGTGTAATAATTAATAAGTAAAAAATAGAAATAAATAACTAAATAAACTGGACTGGGTTCCAATAGGATACCCATCCAATTTACCTGCTTCATCTTAAGCTGGTGATTCTGAACCAAGGGATCTTGGGAAGTTAAAGTGAGTAATAAATGAGTGTAAGGAGATGGATTGTCCCAAAGATTATGATTGGGCTTGGAGGACACTTCCCTAAGTTTCCAAGACCAAACGATAAATTATAATTTGAAGTCATTCATTTACTTTTAAAATTTAATTTAAAAGGATCTTTATAAAATATATAGAGTCACCCTAATCTCATCCATGAAGATTTATAAAAAGATTCCAAGCATCACTTAAGGGGCTTAGTAAAAGACCAATTACATGGAGTCCATCCAAGGTGACCCAAGAACTAAGTCCCATGTGTCACTCTAGGAATATTGTGATAAATTTAGGAACTAACCTCTATATCTGTACTTGGTATCACATGTAGGGCCCTGGGTCTCTTTCATGGAATGGTATAACCATCATTCCATCAAGTCTGTCCAAGTTGTCTCCCTTAGGGAACTAGTGTCACTTTTCTGGAGTTAAAAGAAATAATGCTCGATGATATCATCCCAATAATTTCTAGTGTCACCCTAAACATGTTTACAAAACATTAAAATTCCAGAAAGAAGTAACAAGAGTCTGTCAAAGGTTTCCTTAAGTCAAAACCCCTTATTTCACCCTTGGCATTAAGCTAAAATCATTAAATAAGTGAATCATATAAAACATGCATTGCACATAGGGCCATTTAATTTAGGTAAAAAATTTATATCACAATTGGAATAAGGGTCAAGTAATTACTATTTCGAAAAGCATTAAATTCATAAGGCATATGGATCATGGCCCATTATCATGGACAATTCAATGAGTTCAACAACTTTATTTATGGTACATTATCTAAGGGCTTAACTCAAGGTTCAACCCCCTACTCAATTGGATCAATAAATTAAGTTATTTAGTATGAGGAAATACCCCTTAATGATGATTTAAAAACTAAGGAAAAGGTAAATTATGCCTTAATGGAAAACCACACCCATTTGGGTGGCATAGGTCAAGTTTATCAACCCAAGGGGTTTATTATCCACTTTCTCTGGTCATAATTGGCAAGGCAAGGCATCCATTTTAATTTAATTTAATAAATTAAAGGTGATGACAGAAGGGTATGGATTGTGGAACAATGACACATTTTATGGGATTCAATGAAAAAATAGGAAAGAGCCTAGACCACCCATCTTAGCCTCATAGAGCTTCCCTCATCCTGCATCATCCTTTGATTCGAGCTAGTTTAGAAGAAAATTAATAAACTGTCAAATTACCTGAAAATGAGGAAAATGATCTTACACCAAGATACATAAGATAAGGGATGAATAACTTAAAATAGAAGGCAGAGGATCAAAGATCCTACCTCTAGCTTCCTGATAGATCTGGAAGCAACTGAAATGAACCGTGAATGGAGTAGATATCTTGATACCTAACTCTTAAAAAGGAGGTTTCTTACGGGAGGAGGTTGGTTCAGTAGTTGGAGAAAATTAGAGAGGATGAAGAAATAGGTTGAATCATTTAATAGGGGTAGAACTGCAATTTCACCCTCAAAATAAGGGCACACAATTTGGTCATACGGTTGGACAAACTGTGTGCTAACCATGCACTGAAAAACTGCTTCAAAGGGTAACACCACACTATTTTCCCAACTGTGCGAATACCATGAAAAAACCACTATAAAAAACCTGCAATTAGTTACATGGGAATGAATCTGGGGTCTCATGGTTGTAGAAATACTTTGTGGACCCTAGCACCCCACTGTCTACAACCACACAGTTTAGGGATACTGTGCAGCCTAGGCTAGACAATTTCTATTAGCCGTGCGACCCAGTCTTCCTCTTCTAAATTTGCGGTTACGGGCTCCGAATGAGTTCCAAACGCACATGATACCTCCTTGAATTCATTAGGCATCATTATTAGGGACAAAAAAATTTGTTAAAAAAAGGTCTGTACCTTTATAAAAACCAGAGACATTACAACCTCATCGCCTTAATACAACTCATCCCCAAGTTTCCCTTTTGAGGGTGGTGAAACATCACCATAGAAGAGTTCTGGACACTATTCATGTACATCGACATCCCACTCCTAGGTTGAATCTTGTATGAATCCTTTATTCCATAGAACCCAAACCAGAGGAACTGACCTACCTCAGAGAGCCTTCATACTCCGATCAAGGATACATATCAGGCACTCTATGAAGGATGCATCCACCTCTATTTCGACATCCTTAGGGTCAAACGAATGAGACGAGTCATCGTAATACCATCGAAACTGAGATACATGGAATAATTTGTTTGTGGAACAATAGCTTTGAGGTAACTTCAACCGATAGGATATCGGGCCAACCCTCTCCACTATCTTGAAAGTCTTGACATAACGAGGTGATAATTTCCCCTATCTATAGATTCATCTGTGACCCAACCTATGAGATTCACATAGAAAGATCCAATGTCCCACCTTGAAATCTAGAGGTCTGAAACAACAATTAGTATAATACTTTTTATTTGAATAAGATGTAGCCATATGATTTTGAATCAGATGGACCTTCTCTAAAGTCTATTGAATGAGATAATGACCTAGTAGAGCTGCCTCACTTACCTCAAACCATCATAGAGGTGAACAAAACTATCTACCATAGAGGGCCTCATACAGATCCATTTGTATTGTTTCCTGAAAGCTATTTTTGTAGGAAAATCCTACCATAAGAATATTCTTTTCCCATGAACCACTAAAATCAAGGATACATGCCCAAAACATATTCTATAACACCGATATCATCCTCTCGGATAGCCCATTGATCTTCGGATGATATGGCATGCTCAAGATCACCTATGAACCAAGTGACTTTTTCAACCCTTATCAAAATCATGATGTAAAGCAGGAATATCGATCCAAAACGGTAGAATGAGGAACACCAAGAAGTCACAATATCTTTTGAATATACATCCTTCTTAGATCACAAATAGAGAAGGTCTCCCAAATCGGTAGGAAGTGTGTAACCTTGGTCCACCAGTCTAAGATCACCCATACTGCATCACTAACTTGAGGGGATCTCAACAAGACTATCACATAATCCATGGTGAGATCATTCCATTTCCACTTAAGAATGGAGAGGGGCTGTAGAATTTCGACATGTTTCTTATGCTCTGCCTTCACCTAATAATAGGTGGAGCACCAAGTGACGAAACCTGCTATTTTACTCTTCATACCTAGCCACTAATGTTGACGATGCATGTCTCTATACATATCGGTAAGACCAGGATAAACTTCTCAAACCGAGTTGTGAGATTCTTATATCAACTCTTCCCATATATCTAATGGAACCCAAACATTCCCATAGAAGAGTAAGGCCTCTCTCACATCCACAACCCAATAAGGAGGTGGGTTCTCTCCTATGGTACTCTCCTACAAAATGATTCCCTCATAATCGGATAGTTACCGTATCTAGGCCGACTCCAAAAGGGAGGATGTCACTAATATAACTTCTAGATTTGGATTTCCATTCTATTCTTGAACTTACAGGTGCATCTTAGAAAATAAATCAATCAACTTCCACTCATTGGTAGACTCCTTGTTTGGTTGTGTCTGAGTCTTATATATTAAGGAATCATCCCTGGGAATTTTCCTTTCCCGGTGTGTAAGCAAGCTCAAAGTCAAATCATTGTAGGTATTCCACCCACTCACACTGCCTCAGATTCAAGTATCACTGAGTAGAAATATATTTGAGACTTTTATGATTCATATAAATTAATAACCGATCAATGAAAATATATTCATCCAAAAAAATAATTCATGAACCATGACAGCTAGCTCAAAGTCTTGTGTAGGGTAACTCCGCTCATGAGGCCGCAACTGGTGAGACCTGTATGCTATAGCCTGATCACCCTATATTATAACTACACCCAACCTGATTCTTAAAGCATCACAATAAATAGTATAACTTCTTACTGGATTAGGAAGAATAAAAATAGGAACTGAAGTTAGTCTTTACATTAACTTTTGAAAATATGTCTTACAAGCTTTAGTCCAGTCAAATTTAACACCTTTCTTGGTCAAGCCCTCAAGTAGAACTTCCAGGTGTGGGATTTCTTAGACGAATCAACTATAATATGCACCCATCTCTAAGAAGCTACATATATCAAACAAAGTCTTGTGATTCTTCCAGGAAACTACAACGATCACCTTATTTGTGTTAATGGATACATGTGCCTTAGATATTAAATGACCCAAAAAGTGAACCTTGATGATCCAAAAGTGCCATTTACTGAGCTTCGCATATATCTGGTGATCTATTAGTGTAATAAACACAATATCAAGATGTTTTACATGGTTTTTTATAGTGTGTGAGTACATAAAGATGTCATCTATGAATACCACCCCAATGTAGTAAGGGTATGGGTGAAAACACCGATTCATCAAAGCCATGAAAACTACTGGTGTATTTTTCAGGCTGAAAGGAATTATCAAATACTGGTAGAAGACATACCTAATTTGTAACACTGTATGTGGTATGTATGGTTGTCTCACATAAACTTGGCATAATATTGATTTCAATTTGGTATTGGATAAAAAAGTTTATTCTTGAAGCTGGTCAAAGAGATCGTCTATATGAGGAAGTGGATACTAGTTTATTCATCGTAAGGTTTTTTAGTCAGTGGAAATCCATGCACAATATAAGTGTATTTTCCTAATTATTGGAAAAAAGGATATATGAGCCCCATAGAGATGTGTTGGTATAGATAAAACCTTTATTCTCTAGATCTTCAAGCTGCTTCTTGAGTTCCTAGAGCTATATAGGTTCCATCCTATATGGAGGAATAGACATAGGTGCTGCACCTGGAACAAGCTCGATGGTGAACTCAAACTATCTCTTAGGATTTAAGATGGATAAATAATTTAAAAATACATCCCTCAAATGATCCACTACCGGAGGGAATTCCACATACCTCATCCCCCGATCCCTCATAAAGAGACTAGCCATCTAGGCTGTCACTTCACCTAGCACAATACACCTGGGTTTATCTCTATTTGTGTGGATATCCTATTCACCCTTATGGATGTAAGTGATACACTTTAGTTATGTTAATGACATCCGAAGATGATATCTATCCACTTGGTATTGATAAGGAGCAAGCCAGTCTATACCGAGAATGACGTTGACGCCGACCATCTCGAGGATGAAGAAAATCCATAAGAAATGGAAACCCCCAATTTCAAGGGGATCTTTTGACATTGTTGTATTACCTTAGTTCTAACCCCTAATGGAATTCCAAGATACATGATTCCATATAAGTACTCAATTGAAAGGCTAAGACTTTCCATAGTTTCAACAGATAGAAAAGATTTTGATGCACCTATATAAAAAGGGCTGAGACTAGATTCAAGGATACCAAAATAGTAACTCTAACTATAGATATTACTAGACTCTTATCCTTAGTAATGGGCTTCACAACAATGATGTGGCTTGGACAGTGACCTTGAGATGCTTCCTAAGTAGAATGAGTAGGTCCACTCTACTGACATTGAAACTACAAGGCCTGACCACCTTGTCAACCCGAACGACCTTTAGAAGACTAGATTCCTTCCTGACGAGGAGTTATTGATCCTACACCTAAAGGTGGTACTAGTACATATCACCACTCACTTGTCACTAAAGGAAAATATCAGCAGAAATGCTGTAGGTGACACATCCTACTGCAAGATCGACACGCAATAAGGTTCCTCAAACACTAAGGATTTTTATAACCTGGTTTTCCTCACTGGTGACACACCATGTTTATGTTAATTCATCCTACCTAGATGGTATTACCCCCACATGTACCCTAAAAATGTCACTTCCTACCATAGGATAAACCACTACTCTTCCTGGAAGCAGAACTTCCCTACTTCACGTTTCCTAATTCCCTCAGGTTCTGCTCAATGATGAGGGGGCCTGGTTCACTATATTGGAAATGGTGGTCAGCTGAAATACACTCACCTACTATTGGATGGAATATATTCCTCAAATCGCATCTCAATAGTCATCTCATCATTGGTCAAAGTTGGTGCAAAGTGTTGTAATTTGGTGAAGCGAGATGAGTATTCCATCACTGACATGTCACCTTGAGGAAGGTTCATGAACTACCAAATGTGATCATTTCTCAAGGTTCAAGGAAAGTAGTAGCTAAAGAAGTCTATTTATAAGTATTTCCAGATCATACTATGATGTCAACCAGCCTTAATCAGTACATCCCACCAAATCTTTGTAGAATCACTTAGTATATAGGTCGGGAGTTTGACCCTCCAATCTAGAGGTGTATCGATATGCTCGAAGATGGACTGTATGGTCTCTAGCCATGATTTAGTAGCCCAAAGTCTTCCATCCCTTGAGGAGGTGGGAGGATGTCGTAGCTAGAACTCACATGTTAGCTCTTTCATAGGAGGGACAGGTTGAGGTGCACCTTAAATGATTTATATGAATAGAATGCAACTATCACAAAATTGGGCATCCACACTCAATGGAAGTTATTCAGAAGGTTTTTCAGGTTGCACTATAAGAGGTATCATGGGAGGATCCAGAGCCCCCACCTATGGAGTATTATTATCACCAATTTCATAGTGTATAACACAAGGTCTTCATGTTGGAATATCTCTAAAATTTCTAATTGAATGCCTTAGAAATGATTTATAACAGATAGGGAAAGCGATAAGGAAAGGAAAAATACAAATCCTTTCTAAAAACTAAACCCACCTCTCTACCTTCTCCTAAAGCAAGGCCAAGGTGGTGAGAAAAGTTTACAAAAGATCATTAGAGACACAACCTACTACTTAGTACTATAAGTATTCCTCTTCATTTTAAATATTAAATATTTTAATTCATTTATGTATTTAATTACCCTTTAAATGGTTGAATTAGATGGATCAAAACATATATTTTATAAGTTCCCATGCACCTTATAAATTTAAATGTGGAATCCACTTAATCCTAACCATAACATGTTCCAGCCCATGTGACTGATAGTACATGGATCAACGTGCCATCACTGACTACTTAAGGTGTCTTCTTTAACCTATGCAGGGGAAAATGTTAGGTTAAGGTAGGAAATTTAAGTGTTAGTTATGTTTTTAGTCCTGTAAGGAAAGTTTTCAGATTTCTATATATTGAATAATAAAATCATTTCATGGACTAATAAATGAATCTAAAAAAAAATCACATATAATTCAAAAAATGAACACTAGAAGGCATGGAATAATGAATTGAATTTTAAATACAATGGTTCCTAGTATGATGCATGATTCTAATATGACATCATATCATCAGTCCAAGTGTAAACAACCCACTTTAATAATGTTAAAATTAATAATAACACAAATAAAGTGATTCACCCAATGGTTAACTCCATGAAATAGTAAAAATGAAAGCAATAACAACATTTAAACATCCCAGGTAATTTGGGTTTCCTCTGTACACGGGTTAGATACTCCTAGACACATGTTCATGAAAAAATTTCAATATCCTAGTATCCTGTATAAATCCCCAAATAGTAATGAAAAATTAAAAAGAGCTCTTCTAACACTTTTTAGCACCCCCCCGATTCCACTTACCTGCCCCCCAAGACGGTGGTCGCAAGACCTCAAGTGGGCCACCCCGAATGCCAGAGGTTTCCGACTAGCAATGAGGGATTAGGGTGTGTTCATGGGGAGTATATGTACCTCATAGATCAGAGTGATCACAATATAATATAATGGTAACAATTAGCGTAAACAGATAATATACACATATAGAAGTAGAATAATAATAGTAAAACATGCAATCTACATGAATAATTAGAAGAGGATGAAAACTAAACAAATACAATTGATGATAATGTTTATAATGTAATTAAAAATTAGTATACAAGGGGGACAGAGAATACAAGAATATACCACATGCTAAAAAAATTTAAAAAAGACAAAAACAGCTACCACTAATATCTCAAGAAAAGTCTCGGTCTTGTTCCATGATATCCATCCTATAACTTTCAATCAAGAATTGGAATCCGTCTACTTCCATTTATATATACATACAACCATAAATTCTTCTTGGGTACCAAGGGAATCCCTTGTAGGGCATGAGATAGAATCTCAGTAGGCCACCACCCATAGTGTCTAGGCCAATCCATTTCATGCAATAAATAAACGAGCAGTGTTCCATAATTTATAAGCGAAAATATAATAAATAACCAAATAAATGAGACTAGTTTTCAATAGGTACACCCATTAAATTTACATTCATTATCCTAATCCAGTGAGTCTGAACCAAGGGATCTTGCGAAGGTAAAGTGAGTGATAAATAGGTGTAAGGATATAGACCATCACCAAGCTTGTGATTGGGATTGGAGGGCATGACATTAAGTTTCCAAGACTAGGGGATCACTTATTACTTTAATCCATTAATTTAAATATAAAATTTAACTGAAAATCCTCTTTATAAGATATAAAAAGTCAACCTGATCCCATCCATGAAAATTCTGAAGGAGTTTCCAAGTATTACTCGAGGGGCTCTGTAAAAAACCAATTCCATGGAGTCCATCTAGTGACCCAAGAATAAAGTTCCATGTTTCACTCTATGAATGGTGTGATATTTTTAGAAACTAAACTCCAAGTTTATACTTGGTATCTCACATAGGGGGCTAAGTCTCTCTCGTGGCATGGTACAACCATCGTGTCATCGATCTCACCCAAGGGGTATCCCCTAGGGAACTAACATCACTCATCTAGAGGTAAAATCAATAATGCTTAGCGATCCTATCCCAGTTATTGCTAGCGTTTCCCCCCGATGTGTTTTTAAAACATTAATAATTATAAAAAGAAGGAAATATAGTCCATCCAAGGGGTCCTTAATTCAAAACCCCTTGTTTCACCCTCAAAACTATAGTGAAATAATTAAACAATAAAAACATATAAAATATGTCTATCACACATGGACATTTCATTTAGCTCAAGAATTTATTTCACAATAGTCATATGGGTCAATAATTACTATTTGTAAAACCATTTATGTCATAAGGTATATGGATCATAGACCATTCTCATGACCAATTCAACTAGTTCAACAACTTCATTTATAGAATGTGATCTAAGAGATTAACTCATGTTAAAACTCCCTAAACAATTGAATTGATAAATAAAGTTATTTATTATGATAAAATACCCCTTACAGGTGATTTAAAAACTAAAGAAAAAAGGAAATTAAGTCTTAATGGTGAATAAAAACCATTTGGGTGGCATATGTCAAGGCAATCAACCCAAGTGGTTGATTCTCAACTTTCTTTGGTCACAATTATCAAGGTTAGTCATCCATTGTAATTTAATTTGAAAAATTATAGGTGAAGTTAGAAGGATTTGGATCATGAAACAATGAAACTTTTAATGGGATGAAATAAAACAATGAAAAAGAGCATATACCACTTACCTTATCCTCTTTGATCTTCCCTTATCCAGTATCGACCTTTGACTTTCGCTAGGTTGGAAGAAAATGAAGAAACCGTAAAATGAATTGAAAATGAAGAAAATAATATTTCACTGAGATAGAAAAATATAAGGTATAAATAACTTGAAATAGATGAGATAAGATCAAATATATTACCTCTAGATTCCCAATGAATCCAACAATGAGAAAAACAGATGATGAGTAGAGGAGATCTCTTGATCCCCAGCTCTTGAAGGAGGAGGGTTCTTATGAGAGGAGGATGGTTCAGTGAATAGAAGAAATATGGGAGGAAGAATAAAAAGGTTAGATCATTTAAGAGAGGAAAAAAAATTTAATTTCACCCTCAAAACAAGGGTGCAGGATTCGGCCGCACGGTTGGCCAAACCGTGCGCCAACCATGCACCCAACCACTACTTCAAAGGGGAACCCCACATAGTTAGGAACATGGTTTGTCCAACCACATGCATAATATGAAAAGATTAACTATAAAAAACCTATAATTGGACGCAAAAGTGTGTGCATAGGGAATCATGGTTGTATACAAATCGTACGACCCTCAACACCTCACTGTCTGCAACGACAATGTTTGGGGAAACTGTGTAGGCTTGAAGACATGATTTTTACTAACCATTTGGACTAATATGCCTCTATCAAATTTGGGGATCTAGAATCAAAAAGAGCACTAAACACACCTGGTAACTCCTTTACTTCATTATTCATCATTATTTGGGTCAAACAAAGGAATTAAAAAAAGGTATCTACCTTTGAAAAAATCTAAGATGTTATAGAGGGAGTTTAAAACTTCCCCCTTGGATGCACATCCCAGTGTGGAATAGATGTAAAAGGGCCATCAGGGAAAGTTTTGGTAGGATGGAATAATTCCAATAGTTTTTGAGCTTGTATTTAATTATCTCACATTCCAGCAAGTGAAGGATGGACATCTGGTTCCGGTAGGTTTGACACAACCTCTTGAGTTCCTGCAATGGAAATAAAATAAAATATCCATGGACTTTGTGATAGGGATTCCTTAAATAGTGGGAGGTCATGATACTATTTATGTAATTTTTGACTATCTTACAATGTAGGTGGACTTCCTTACCATTTTATAATAGAGCTTGGTATAGATTCTATGGTAGTTGAATATGTGGGAGATTGTTTGGATTTATGGGGTACCCTCATTGATCATCTTTTACCATGATGTTAGATTAATGTCACAGTCATGGAGAGGACTATAAAAGGATTTTTATACCTAGTTGTGAATTAATAAAATTTTTTATCCCCATATAGATGACTAGAATGAGAGAACTATTCCGGTGTTGGAGGATCTGTGGAGGTCCTATTTGTTGGACTTTATACAGAGTTGAGAGGATCAATTTCCATTGGTAGAGTTTTCTTATAATAAAATCTATCTCTATACCATGATCATGAAACCTTTCAAGGACCTATATAAGAGACCTTGAAGTCCACCCTTATACTAGAATGAGATTGATAAGGCATCTCTTCTTGGGCTAGTTTTTTTAATTTTTTTTGAAAGGTAATTCCACTGTGTGGCCTTTACGAACCCTCCACACAAGGAAACCACCCTCCCCACGAAGAGGTCACTCTAGAGAGAGCCCCAGCCAGGAAGGAGCCGTTGCCAGCTGAGATGGAAGAGCATCCCAGAGGGTGACAACCCATCCGGTGATGGTTCGTCAAGCAATCCGTCAGCATGGGTGGGTTGCGCCTCATTTTTCCCACACAGTCAGAAACCGGGTGACCCGACAAGGCGAGTGGATCCCGGGGGATAGGTTCGCCTCAAAAGTGGACTCCCAGGATTCGAACCCTGTACCTCCCAAATAACGACGCTGTTGTACCCCTCTCCTTCACCACTACACCACCGCCAAAGCACCTTCTTGGGCTAGTGATAGTGTAGGAGATGATGGAGAAGGATCAAGTGATCTGTGAACATACAAGAATAACCCATAGTAGATGGAAATATTATATTGATCTATATATTAGGACCTTGTAGTTTGATTAAGGATACCGTGTTTTCATGAGAGACTCCTCACGTCAAGGATTATAGAGGTTTGGTTAGGGAGGCAAGCTATCCTTGACTTTGATTGGGTTGTTTGAGATCCCATGAAGGGTTTGTGATGTTTCTTACCACCTAGCCTTGTACCCTGAGTAGGATCAAGTGCATTGCATCTTACATGTGTCATAGTTGATGAGATACATGCATGACCATACACAGGCTATTGACTGGGGAAATATGGAAATTGAGGATGGAGCCACCTTCATGAAGTACCTAGTGGAAATTGAGGATCGGTAGGATATGATCCTGTGTGGACGGATAATCCTTTTGGTTCATGTGGTTTGGTAGCATGGGAGAATGCGGGAGAGCTCCTATCCGCATGAAAGTCAAATATGGACTCAATATGCCCAACTTTTTTTTATATTATGCTTTTATGGTCAAAAATATTTGAAGGATGGGAGAATTTAACAACTCTTTTTTTTATGAATTAGTCCTTTGAATATTTCTATTTATATATCTAAATTTATCCTCATAGTTGGCATGATGTTTGGGTGTCTGGGGACCCTAGAATTAATATGTGAAAAATATTAATATATTTCAATACACGCATGAATATTAATTTGATTTAATTGTTTTTTACATTTTTGGGACCCCGTGTGGGAAATATGATACCATAGTTGGTTTTAAAATGTAGGGTTTCCCCTAGGTGTGACATATGGTCGGTTGACGTTGGAGTTTCCATGGGAGGTGACCATTAATTGTTGTGTTTAATAAAATAAATAAATAAATAAATTATTTATTTATTTTTAATTAAATTAATCTACCAAATACCTCCTATACAAATACCTAATTATAGAAAATATCTACATATTCTTGGTAGATTAGAGAGGAGGCAGGAAATTTTCTTTGTTGGTGGATCAATATATGAGAACAACGATGATTAGATCAAGGTGGATCTAGAGGCAGGAAGTGAACACATTGTACCTTCTTCATCTTTGGGGAATACTCTATTCACTAATGATCAATCCTTAATCAAGGTAGAAAATTTTATTGATTGATTTACACCATATTTGATTTTCTAAGCAAGGATTTAATTATCTACTTATCTGATCTATGATTTATTGATCTTCACATGATCACTTCCATATTTTAGTTTTATGAATTTGATAAAACCCAGTAGTTTCACTTTCTATCACCCTTGGATACTCCATTTACTTGATTTTTATACTTTAAAGCTTTTACAATGATGTATTTTATTTGTTTATATGAATTTATACCCACTATTCTTTACGTTCTTCATTTTTGGCCCACAGGGTCATGGTTTGACATTTCCAGGGTGGGTTCAAGAGTGATCGAACCCTTAGATTTGTGGTGGTTGCTTGAAAGATGTATGAGATTGTGATTTTTGGATTGATCAAGAAAGATTTTTGGGATTTGGGTGATGGTGACATGTATCAGAGTCTGGATTCTCCATACTTTATCCATTGGACCAGTGTGATGCGATGGGATGAGCCATGCAGGGTTCAGGTAGCTAGAATCTAGCCACCAGTGATGGACTGGGCATGGTTGGACCCAGATCCGAGACCCCTAGCATGATCTAAGGTTTAAGTAGCAGCGTATAAATACATGTTGAGGATTTATTGGGTTTCTATGAAAAACTTGAATACACGACAGTTAGTCTATAAATATATGTTGTGTAGTCCCTGGGATGTGGAAGCAAGAGTTTCATGTAGAGATAAAGATCAAATTTCATGTATGATGCCATAAAAATAATGTGGACCTATTATAGCATCTTAGAATGTACTATGGGAGTTTATGGGCATAAGAATGGCCAGTAAAACATGCATGACCAGGATTACAGGGGAACAGACTGGTATTTAGAAACGACTAGGTATATGGGTGAAACCCAAAGTACATAGGCATAGGAAGATGTACATGGGCATGGACGGATGCACACGATCCTGAAAAGGAGAACACAGGTAAGCCCCTGGTGGACAAGTCATTTTGTGTAGCAATCATACATGTATTTTAGTGCTTCCTGGCCATCCAATCCATGTTTAAGCGAGGACACAACCATTTTTCCAGGTGAGGTCACACACCATGTGTTCCCAGGTGTGCACTGTTTTCTTTTCTCAGGGGATTACTCCATGTATACCTCTTTATTATGATCTCATACCCCCCAAGATCTTATCATAAGAAGTTTTCCATATATAAAATCATGGTATCCTTTATATGAACTTTTTAGATGTGATGTGAGGTTTTGGCAGCACACCGCTTCTTAAGGCGGTGCTTAACCAATAACGGTGATAATGAAGGATCATTGGAGTGATGTTGGGGTTGGAAACCCTCCTATAATACTAGGGAGTGGGTCACCCATATTAATCTATCTACTTAGTGGTACCTCAATAACACACTAGGGCATGGGTCCTCAATCTATTGAGTGGAACCCCCTAACACCTTAGGGAACAATTTCTATATCTACTGAGTGGTACCCCCAATGCACTAGAGTGAGGGTTCTCTATCTATTGAGTGACACAACACTATGAAACCAAGTTTCGAGTCCTCTATCTATTTATTATAACTCCCCTATCATATTAGGGAATGGTTCTTCTATTAGAGATTATGTACTCTCAATTATAGAGTGTATTGGAGAGGTGCAGGTCCTCCACACAACTTCTTTATACAAACACATAAGAATCTGGACATCAGAGATGGACCTTTGGAACTGAAGGAAGGCTCATAATACTAGCATGGGCTATGGAGATGGATATCCATTTTATCTATTGTATGTGTTTCTTTATGAGTATATATCTTGGGTTTTTTTCCTCTTTCTATGGTTTGAGATGACTTTTTTTGTATCTTTCTATCGCTCCTTTTGTGGTTTTTAGGGAATCCTACTAGGTATTTTTATACTCACCCCTACATGGGATTTTCCTACACATGTCATGTATTATATAGAATACTGATATATTATCAATGAAATTTGTGGATCATAGAGATAATTGGGTGTATTTTTTGCGTACGGTGGTCGGACTTGGTGATCAGGAGTCAGACCCTCTCAATATTCCTTTTTTCAGTTGTTGTTAGGTTGGGACTTCATTTTTGGTTAGATGTGTTTTTTTAAGCTTTATGATTTGGCTTTATGTTATCATAATATGATGTATTCTCTAGATTTTATTGCATGCATTGTTATAATTTAGATGTTACAGTACTTTTTATTATCCATATACACTTTTTCCTAGAGACGACTGTGTGTGTACACATAGTTGAAATAGAAAAAGGACTCCCATTTTGGTATATGACTTCTTTGGAACTTTTTGATAGCCCCTAGTATATTGGGGGTGGGCTTAGAGTTGTCACACCAAGCCTTCTGCTAACCAAGAGGGATCTAGTTGGTTGGGTTGTGATAGATATTCTAGTTTCCTATTGAAGATAATAATGTTGAGAATGATCAAAATGGGGAAGTAATCCCTGTATTAGTAAAGATTGATAAAAACTTAACTTCATTAAAATTAATGACTACATAAATACTAAATTACTTCTTTAATGTGAAATATTTTTTAAATTTTCATTTATTATAGATCTATTACACATGAAGACTTTGAATTAGTGGATTGAAACCTTGTTTGATATATTACTCATGTTTTTAAAAAATGTAATCCATTTTGGAGTGAAGGTTCTAGATTTGTATTTCCATGATCTCAAGTTGATTAAAAACTTAGGTTTCAAATATAATAACACTGATGTGTATCCCAATAATTCTATGTTGTTTAAAAAAGAGAAATCCTAACTCACTAATCTTTCCATATGCAAATCATCTAGATTGAAGTATAATGATGTAAATTAGAGTCCTAAGATTTCACTTGGTAGGGTATTAAACCTTTGGAAATAAATCATCATGAAACAAATTAATTTATTTCCATAAAAAATTATGTTGAATAGATTATTGAAATT
This sequence comes from Viscum album, assembly GCA_963277665.1. Lineage (NCBI taxonomy): Eukaryota > Viridiplantae > Streptophyta > Magnoliopsida > Santalales > Viscaceae > Viscum > Viscum album. Next base: position 105,595,027 of record OY728156.1, read on the forward strand.
ATCTAATATCACTAATTTTATGACATGATATGTAGAGAAAAACAAATAAACTGATAAATTAAATCATTCAAAAAATTATTTGGCATAGAAAGAGTTTGACATAGACACTCATAATTTTTACAAGAAATTCATGATGTTTGAATAGGTTCTAAAACAAATGGTTTTAACCTGTTCAGGTCTATGGTTACTGTAACCTATAATACATGTCTATACAGTTGTTTCTATACAACCTTTCCCTCTGGGTATGTATGAATTAATTTTTTTGATACTTTTTACACTTATTAATAGACCATGAGGACATATTTTCAAAATTTATGTTTATCCTACAACTATTTATTGATGAGATATAAGAATTTTGGGTGAAGTTTCAATGAATTTTGACTTAGCAGGTAATGAAATGATTGTACTTTGAGATACTTTTTCATGTAAAATTATAATTTTATTTTGTGTATAAATTTATCATATTTGTGTAAAAAATGATAATTCTCATTGCCTCTTTGGAACTTAAGTAATAAATCAATATATTTAAAGAATTATAAAATTGGGTATTCTTTTATCACAAACACTTTCTTTCTGTACAATTAAAGTTCATAAAATATATAGTGTCATTTCATGGGTGCAAGGAACAAAACCTATCACTATAAATCATTATAAGGGTATAAATTTGAGAATAAATTAAATAAGAAAACAATTTAATGATGTATTACTATCATTATTTTCATGATCATTCATTACCTTTTATCCATGTTTCAAATATAAAATACAATCATTATTGAAATAATAAAATTACATTATTCAATTTTTTATTTAACATTTTAAAACAAAATTTTGAAGTTATGAGCATTGAGAAAAATGTATATGATTGTATATCATGGGAAAATTTTTTAATTAAGGGTAAATCAAAATATGGTGTTAATGCATGGCATGAATTATTGTAAATATAATTGAGAAAACTATTTTATTTGTAGTTATGTGAGGGTAACGAGGCATACATTCCTACTATATAGTACATAATGAGTACAAATATGAATAATAAATTATTTCCATTTTAAATATGGTCAAGGTTCCTGATGATTATAGTATTTATATTTATAAGTATGTTAATGTGACAAACATGACATTATAGGGGTTAAAAATAAATAACAATCATATTTTACTTCAAAAATTAAATCTAATTACAATCAATAATTGTTTTCCTACACATGATATTGAGATTTTGATTGTGGTTTCTAAATTTTTTAGAAAAATCTATTCATGAAATAATCTCTTGGGTGATTTGTAAAATTTATAAGGAAATATCGTGCTCACACTGTATCACCACTTTACCATACACGTAGTTGGTGAAGTTAAATATAATAGTCCCATTGAATTTAGGTAGATGTAACCAATTGAGTACTTTCAAAATACATTAAAATGGTTTGTACATAATAAATGTCATCTAGAATTATCAGTAATAAGGGGTTATTTTATTCCTGAATACATTAATTTCCATGAAATATTCCTTGAAGATTCTTAAATGAAATTAAATAAACCCTACAATATTAATAAATTCCCAATTAGATAAGGGATTGTGTTTGGTAAGGAAAACATTGATTGGGTAAATTCTCATCAATACATGTTACTCATGAAGGCTTTTAGAGGAATGTATAACATTTAAAACATAGTGGAATAACAACTCTGAAACCCAAAAAACCCAAAATTTATCTATAAGTGTAGACTAAATATAAATGAAAAATAATAAGAATTTTATACCTTACACCAACCTATCTGACATGTCAAATATATTTACATGTTTGATCGAGAACACATTAAAGTTTGTGACGCCCTGACTCTAGTTACCCAGAGTCGGTGCATTAATACATAACATTGGCATGATACAAAGAATCACTTCCCAAAAGACCGATCAGTTTAGTAGCCTTGGAGGTACTAGATACATTAATAAGTTTTACATTACATCATGAAATAAAAACATCGACAACATTTTTTCCCCTTTTGAACACACTTATATCCTTATCCTATCCCTGCAGGTCAACCATAAAATACTTCTTCACATCTTGGAAAAAATAAAACATAGAAAGAGGTGAGCTCAGATTCTTAGTAAGGATAACAATATAGAAGAAACTTTCATAAATAAGCATAAACATTTAAGGCAATGTATTAGACTAAAACAAAATCCTTTTAAAATAAAACTTCAGAATAATATGTTAAAGGTAAAATCAAATAATTCCATTTACTTATTCACTTGGAAATTATACTAGTTGAATAATCACAAAAAATATCAATAGCCACTTTCATAATGATGGAATGCATAATGCCAGACTTCATAACCACATAGTCAAGGCCTTGTGCCAAGACTGAAAATAAGATTTTAACAAGGCCTTATTCCAAGACACTAGTTTGTCTCATGAGACCAACTGATGCATCGAGGAGATATAGTGGGCTCCACCCATCACTTACAAAGTCCAATGCATTCCTCATATGAAAAGGTTTAAACATAACATAAACATTCGTATTAAAACTAGCATACCAAATGTCAATAATTTATCCATAAACCATGAATGGTATAAGAATAACAATTCCACAGTCAAACATATCAAAAAACCTTCAATACAATATGGAAGATTTGTATCATAACAAATCGACTTCAAATAAGCTTAAAATCCATCAAAAGGCTGTTGACATAGATGAAATCAAAACTTTTTTAGAGAAATATCTATTTCTATTTTGAAATAATCTAAAAGTCATATAATTATAAAAGAAAAAATTTATTTTTAAAATATTCTTATAAGATTGTAAGGGAATATTTGACGATGTTATAATGGCAGAAAATAGCCACACTCGCCGTATAAGTTAAAAAAACATTCTTACCTTAATTTTGTCAAAAAGGTCATAAAGTACCTTGTTTGGAAAATTACAGAAAGATTCCTTTCAAAAAATATAAGGTCAAATAAGGGTATAAATTAATTTAACGCATTGTCTAATAAATATTAATTTTTTTTGAAATACATTTTTAAGAAAACATGGATGTGGATGATAATGAGGTCTCAGTGAATACTTGCATAAAAACAACCTCAGATAATAAAGAGATTGTAGAATTAACCCTTACCTTGTACTTTTACTTGGGAAAGGGTACGTTAAAATTCTGTATAATAGTCAAATAATTGTTTTTAAATTATAAAATAACTATATACATAAATATGATATCATATATGATCCTTTAATATTGCTTTGTTAAAAATATTTTAGTAATATCTTCATTTCAGGTGTTAACGGATACGTTTTCCTTTATATGCTCGGTTACATAAGCCATTTTTGTTATGGATAGGATGTATTTTCTTCATATTCATAATGATATTCATTTCTTAGACATTATTTTTAATCATAAAATGAAAATTATTCTTGAATTATTATGATGGGGGATGAATCTCCTCGCGTTCGTGGAGACGGAAATTCGTATGTATGCACGAGTGAAAATATCATTATATTTATGGTGAAATAGTATCTAATTGGATGTTATATAATATATACAGAATAATTAACATGTTATATTTATTATTTACATTAGTTATACTCATTATTATACCCATCCAAATAATGAACTGTTTGAATAAAAGACAGTAAAAAGTTCGATAAAATTTTTATATATCTAAACGTATTATAAAATGATTCCAATTAATTACATTGTACTTATATAGGTATTTTGTATCTATTTTGAACTAAAATAAATTTAAATAAACTAAATAATTATTTAAATAAAAATTTGGTTTTAACCAATAACGCAGTGTTTTTCACTATTCATCAAAAAATTGAAAGTTTTAAGAAAAATACAAAACATTCACCCTAGGATAATTTTATATTAAAAATTCAAAAATGAAGTCTAATTTGAATAATAAAATTTATAAACTTTCAAAAAGTGGGTATTACTATTCATAACGGCTAGTTTGATTGGTCGCAGTGTGTTAGAATCTCGAAGTTGCGTACAATGCAAGCTATTGCAATATTCAATGGGAAACATACCGTGGAATATTGGGGTGTTACAAAGTTGCTGAAAGACTCTTTACTTTGAAGGTATCCATGAATCATACAAATATCCTAACACATAGTAAAGACATCTCTCTATTCACGCTGTACTAGAAACTTATGTTTAATGAATAAGTAGAATATAGAGATAAATGACTATCATGGTTTTTGGAGTTCTAATAATCTCAACACTATAGAATCATAAAAATTTGACGAGGAAGGAACCAATTTATATAGTCCTTTCAGAACCTTAGATCATCAACCAATATTGATTAGTCATTTCATAAACTCTCTAAACATTCAAACTCTTATAACATTCAGTTCAATGTCATTAACTATCAATTAATGTATAAATGATTATGTGAAGATTTAAAACTCCCCTAATAATCATTACATGATGATTCAACTGAGAATGATAACTAGATTTTGATGATGGAGGATGGATCAAGAATTATTTTCTAGTATGATAATCATTATATGTAACAACTTGAAAAAATCAATCTCAATATTCTTTCAGATTTCCTCCAAAACACTTTTGTGGTAGCTCTTAAAGTTTCATAAAATTTATTCTCATTAAAATGACCACAAAGTGTGGACCTATGAACCTTTTTATCATTGAAAAAATTATGAATTATTGAATCTATAAATGTAATAAAATTAAATTCTTTAGAAAATCATCAATTCTATTCAAGCTATAATGGTATTTGGTGTTATCTCTATCAAACACATGTATTTCCATAACTATATCCTTTAACTTCATCATATGAATGTATGAAAAATCATATAATACATTTTTACAAGACATTGAGTGACTATAAAATATATAGTATGTTAATCCCATATATCCTACTCATACATTCTTGATTCTCTAAGTATATATCGACCCAACCGATGGATAAATCACATATAATTCATCTTAGTAGAAGGTCACATCACACGCCCCTCACCCAAATAGATTAGAACATCATATGTAATATCTATGTAAAACTATATGCCTGATAATCTATATTAATCAAGGAAAAAAATTTCATAATCATCACATGAGAAGAAAAATCCCATATTGGTTAAGATCCAACCTATTACTTGTTCAATAACATAACTAACCACCCATTGATTAGTTACGACATAAGAATTTAATAAGAAATATATCAAATTATAATGGAAATCATACTTGGTATCTTATAAACCTCAGGTACGGGGATTTAAGAAAAACATTCACCCCGAGTATATCGAATACATAGTGTGTAACACTCCTTGTGGTATATACTTCAGGGTCATATAGTGAAAAAAATATATTTTGTTCCACATGAGAATATTTTTTATCTTGATTCAAAAATCCTACTCACACCAACCTTATCATTTCATCACAATCTATAATACTCAATGATGAACATTAGTTAGTGATAACTCAACTTTTAAGAGGTTAATTATCATTTCACTTCATGATATATATAGTCAATGTGAACTAATGGTAAAGTGGAGAATGAATTTAGTATAACATGATAACTTTTTTATACTTAAAATAATTTAATAATATTATAAAAACCATAAGTGAGTAACCGCCTATCATATTATATATGATTTACTACCGGATCAGCCTTATGTTTTCTACAGTTTTCAGATTTTGTTAAACTCTTTACATATTTAGATAATTCCCTCCACATCTCTATGTGACCATATGATAAAAAAATCCCACTAAAATCTTTTAGTGAGTAACATCTATGAATAATGAAATTATGAATAATGGTGGGACATTAGAATCATATTAATAATTTTTAACTCCTTGAACAAAATATTTAAAAACCTTAACTTTACAATATCTAATTTTATGATGTTAAAAACTTATATTGTCAACTTATAAATCCTTTTATGTTCATCTTAATCATTATCCTTGGAATCATTTATATCTATATTTCTCCTTGAAATCTTGTGGAAACTAATGTGACTATTTATAGTAATATTTTACCCACATACCATAAACCTTTTTAGGATATTCTCGTGACTTTAAATTTGACTAGAATAATCATTCATTTGTTAACTTAAAACTTCTCTAAGTAAAAAATACTCCCACTAGTCTCTTAGAAACTATAATATCATACTAATATACAATTACTTATTTTTTCAAGAAAATAATACTTACTTCCTTTTGTCATAATGCCTAAAAAATAAAACATTGTATCCATATATTATATGGTATTTTATGTATTTGGATAATCTTTCCAAAATGAATAATTTATTATACTTATGAATATTATCTAATATAGATAAGTCATAACATTTTGTATCAAAACAACCATATCATTTTATTGATAATAGATTGTTTAGATTCAACACTTCTTATCACATTAGAAATAAATTAGATAAAAATAACATAATCTTTATTTTGATCCAATCAAGATTTAAGTAGTCCATGGTATCCAATACCTTGATGTAACAAAAACTTTCTCTACCAGTTGAATGAAGAATTTAAGCTCTAATATTTAGCCTTTCTTAAAATTTGAACTATTGTATATTTACAAAACTTGTAAAACATACATTCAGTATCACATTCTACAATGAAATAACTACCCTTCCTTCTATTTCTTTAGTTTAGTTGGTGTTATGGACTCTCCATGACTGCTATTCACATATTTCTGGAAAGAAGTTTACCCTTTTCCTTTTAAACCATCATCATGGTACTTAATCCCAGACCTCCCTTTTCATTATCAGTAATACTTAACATATTGTGGTGGTCAGGTAAAATTTTATTGAAATAATTTATATTATAGTTTAAAATGAACAATCGAAACCTTTCTGGTAGTGACTATACATTGAATCCTATGGAAATATCAAGCCTAATAGGTAAAATTAGCATCTCCAAGTCATTGATACACCCAATAATATTGAGCACATATGTAGAGACTAATGTTCCTTATGCTATCTTGTATTTAAATAGAGTCTTTGACACATCATACCTCTAGTACCTTACTTTTTCTTGATAAATAATTTTCATGTCATCTTTAATCTTGTATGTTTCAATTTTATGTTATTTTTGAAACTTAGTTTATGTAGTCACAAGAAATAGGGTAGATACATCTAGTGAATCCTTTAGATTATTATCATAAGTATATATATACGTTTATTGAAAAAATTCACCAACTGTTTTCCCTATAAGGGATTTTTAAAATATATAGTGATTTAATTCTTGTTTGAGAACCATTGTCAAGTTATGATACTAGTCAAGAAAATTACTTTTATTAAGTTTTTCTTTCTCCATGATAGATTTAAAACTTAAGATTTAATATGAGTATGATTCCATTATATCTAAAAAAATATTTTATCAAATGTGTATAATGTATTACATTCATTTTATAAGGACTTATAACAAATGTGATCCCATTAAAATGATGACCCCTTTTAAATTTATCATATCCATTGGTGGGATAAGATCTATATTTCACTATGTATTTAGTTTTATTTAGTGTTCCTTTCACAACTTTTCTATTTTGGAAGGACAATATAATAATTATATCATATATGAATCTTGTATGGTTGAGGGGAAAACTCTTTTAACCATATATCATATGGATAAACTCAACACCATTTCTTTGGTATCCTAACTATTTGAATTTTCAAACTAATTTTTACCTACAAATCACAATGGAATTTGGATACCTAACTCCTACGGTTAAAAATTTCAACCATGCCTTGTAAAATATAATCTAGGGGAACCCAAATTTAGCATGAACCTACCCAGTTAGATTATTATGGTCTTAAAATGTGTTTACTTTGAAAATTATTTGATACTTAGTATTTTAAAAAGGGATTTAATCTCGCCATATTATATCATATTATTACCTTTAAATATATATATAAATATAAATATAATTTTAATGATTTATATAATAACCCTACTTTTATTAAAAACTTAAACATGATTTATTACACAAACTCTTCACTTGATTCAACATGGAAAATCGAGAGGTCTAGTGTCTTTGGGGATTAGGATGATTATATAAAAACTTAAAATATGAAATACAACATCTTTATTAAAAACTTCCTTTACATGACGACTACAATCCCTCGTACTTTGCATTACATGGGATAACCTCAGGACATGCATAAGAAAAGGGTGAGCTATTAAGCCCAGTAGGGGAATAAACATGGAATAACATGAGGAATACAATACATGTTATACAATAGGAATATCAATGGATCACAAGAGAAACATGAACATAAAGGCATGGTAAATCATGATAATCATAACATGGAAATGTGGCAACAACACTTAACATGGAATTAGCATGAGCCAAGGCTCATTGCACCTGGAGCATGTGTAAAACCTCATTTCACATGAAGCATGAGTAAAACCTCATTGAAATTGAATTATCATGAGTAAAAACTCATTGCACATGACATATCATGATACTATACTTTACCTAATGCATTGGAGCGCTATCAGGGCACACCCTTCTTAAACATTTCATTTCCTGCATAAGTGTGCCACATGAATCATATAACATAGAATCAATCAACATAAAAAGTTATTCCTAGTTTAAGAAATGTGGAATAAATACATGAAAGTACCATTCAATATGTATATGTGTATAAAGGTCAATACCCTTGATAGAGACATGGGTATGGTATTCATTACACAATGATCTTGGCTTGGAAAAATTCGGTGCAATTTTGGCAGCATAACGACATGACATAAGGATTCATAATAATGGTTAATGAGAGATAAATGGGTGTATAATAATATTTACATGAAATTTACAGTAAGAGGGTCATATATATACATGTCCCGACAAATGTAATAGAATTTAGATGCATAATACAAAAGGATTACTTGGATGTAAAAGAGGAGAGAGAAATCCCTCATAGAATTTCAGCATGGTAACGGGTGTACATGAGAGGAATTAATGAGAGAGAAAGGGGTCTCCCATCATACAAACATAAATATATAAGTATGGGGGAGGTGAAAAATCATACCCTTAACATTTTTAATTGAAAATAAAAGGGAATAACAATATTAAGAAACTTGGATAAAAAGAGAAAGGTAGGAATCCCTTACTTGGAAGTGCGATCCCAAAGGCTTGGGAGAGACTTGAGAGAGGATTCTTGGGAGCTTGGTGAACCTTTAGAGGATTGTATGGAAAGGAGGGCGGGATTTGTTCATACTAAAAAGGATTTGAGTGAAGAAGAAGTGGGATCCTGGGTGGGTTTATATAGGAAAGGAGAGGGAATTCTTTATTATTTAGGTTTGGGACACCTCACATTAAACTAATCATAACCACAAACCAGCCCATGGTTTTTGCCCATGTTTTTTGAAAAAGGATAGTGGAAGATAATATTTTATAAGGCCAATTTCTTAACTTCTTAAAATAATAGGGTTTCTTATGTGGAGGTGAGTCACACTATCAAGGAAAAAAATTTAAAAAGACAAAATGTTTTATAAGCCTTGAAGGGTCCACTAAATATTTGTAAAATAAATAAAACAAACCCAAAATCAAATTATTTTAATTGTAAAACATATATTTTCAGAATATAATGTTTATAGTATTGTATTATATCACTATCGGGTCATTATGATGTCTTAAAACACATTATATATTTAAACGGTATTTAATTTTTACCAAAAAATTTGACTATCTAAAAAAATTATAAAAAATTCAACATTCAATAATTTTGATGTTTTGATTCGAAAAAATAATATTCATTTTATATAAATAAATTTCTAAATATGTGAATTTTTACTTTTAAAATAAAAACTGATATTTATCGAAAATTTAGGGGTTTTGACAAAAACAACTTTCAAACCTTAATAAAAATTACAATTGCATTCATAAAATTATACGACAATTTATATTTAATAAAAATTAAATTTGTAATAATAATAATATTTTATTAATATATTATTTAATTAAAAAATCCACTAATTCATCAAAATAGATTTCTTAGTTGAATATTAACTAAAAATACTATTTGTGCTTTAAAAACTATTTACAAAGTAACAATAATAAAATGAATGCACATTCTTTATACAAAAATAATGTACATATTCATAGTGCTTGGGTCTTTTTACATAACCCCTTATAACACCCGCATAAGACTGAAGGATAAGTTGTGCGATGGTGAAAAATTCTTGGGGTGGATCAAATAACATCGCCCGGGTGGTAATCACTATTAACTTCCACTTCTACTGTAGCCAGTTCCACTCAAGCTTAACGTGTTCTAGCTCAGCTTGGGCTTGGTCAAGAGAGAAGCTCAAAGATGCCACCTCCTTTACGAGCTCTAAAAAATAGGTTTCGTATGGGGCAAGTATACTGGATGAGGCCATCGCTTCCTTTTTCTGTGTAAATTGTATTTTTTAATGCTCTATATTTATACTAATCATGTGATCACTGTTCAACGACTATATTGGAAACAGTCACAATTATTTATAGTATTTTAATATCCAAAACATAAAACCAAATAAGTCTATATGTTTTACATAACCACAAGAAGACATTTAAATAGACCAAGATGAATTTTCATTAATGAATTTTTGGATCATTACAATTTAGTTTGGAATCCCATTACTTCTACCAAATAGATATGTTCAGACCATATTGATGTGTGAATCTTTAGAAAACTCATATCTTGTGTCACTATCCCAAATCAAAACAAAACTATATTTATACATATCCATTTGAATCCCATATATATGGTACATGAAACTATTTCATGTAATGGATTATAATCTTTTGAAATTAAGAATCCTAACTAGAGTAATACTGGAGAGATAGATAGCCAATCAACACTTTTCTAAATAAGGGATAAGCCTTCCGGCTAGTGAGAAGTTTGATCCAAAATAACTCTACCTATGGATACTTTACTAAAGATAGACTTTAATACCATCATAATTCTTATAAGTAATATGTTTAAACTATAATTAATCATTAAATTAAATATCATAACCCAATACCTGTCACAAACCAACCCAAGAAACCCTTGATTTGGGTCCCTGAGTCAACCTATGACATATCCTAAAGTACATTATCGATTACTATGCGTTGGTAACTTTTGCTGATGCATCAAAACATACATAAATGAGAATTATTTCACCTAATTAAACAGTAATAAAGAGGAAATTCCATCTATATATCCAATATTACCACTCCATAAATTGGAGTTACATCATAAAAAATAAGTATAAATCATGAAGTTAAAATCCAAACAGGGCATATGAAAATTAATATAGGTCATGAAATAAATCAAGGTTAATAAACACACCATATAAATCCTAACTTTGAAAAAATAAATGTTAAAATAAAAATATAGTATAAACTAGAAAAATAAAGCTATACCATATATGGAAATATATAATGGTATAAACAATGAATCATAATACCAAAATAAAACAAGTCTAAAACCACCCATCCCATACACTAAGTGAAGCACCTCAACTTACCACCTCTAACATACCCAATCCAGAATCTAAAAACTAATCACCAAAATAATGTAGAACCATAACTGAACTTTTAATATGATAAGAATGGGAAAAAATTCCCTACTAGGTATCCTTATCGCACTCCATAAACAACCTTTAAAAGTAAATACATTTTTATACTATTTTCAGATACAAATATAAATTTAATTTTATCATTTTGTTAAAAACTAATAACATGTGATCATTATTTGAAACCATTTAACTTGAAATATAGAGTTCACAAATGATACAATCCTTTATGATTTTAAATAATATGAAACATTTAGTACAAGAAAGTGTTAAATATTTCTTTTAAAATACCCATGTATAGAAAAAATAGAAGAAAAATCCAGTCATTTTAAAAATATTTTTATTTTCAATAAGTAAGAAACATTTTTTAATTTTAAAATATAAATACCTATGAAATTGAAGAATAACTATAATAATAACAATAATAATAATGAAAAATCAACATACAATTATCTTAAATTAACTATAAAAAAATAGCCAAATTAAAATCACCAAAATATAATCAAGAAATGATAATCATGGGAACACCTGGGACCTCTGGGGATGATCTAGTATAATAAAAAAATGGAATCCATTTAATCTGTGATTGATGTGTTTCAATTACCTTAACACCTGATCTAACCCTACCTAGACAAAATTAGGGGAAAATCCTTGAAGAAGGCCATACCATTACCTAGGGCCACTAACTATAGCATGATCATAAAAAAGTATGAAACATATGTTAGGATATCCAATCTAGATAATATTGGTTCCCCATGACATATAAAATTGAGATGAGAAATAAAATGGTATAAAATATTAAAGTACACTAAATAAGAATCATAACCCACGTTCACCTTTGAAAAAAATTGATTCAATCATACCCTTTCTCTCTATAATAACAACTTTATAAAAAATGACCTTTAATTGAGAAAAGGGAACCACTTCATGAATTTTATTACTTTAATAAAATTATTTTTTAACTTAAAGCACCAACTGGGCCTTTTAAAACATAATTTAAGAAACCAGGTTATAAAATCCTCTGGATAAATAAATCACTTAAACATCATTAAAGGAACAAAAATAAAGAAAGTAAACCAAATAAATTTTTGAAAGAAACTGAATGCACCATTTTTTTGAAAACAAATCCTTAAATAATAAGTTATTTTCTTTAGAACCCAAAGAGAGTCAAAACACCTCTTTAATTATAAAATCCTTTTGAAAATATCCTCTTAGGAATTTAAAAAAGAACCATGTTTACAAAATTTATATGAAAATGATTTTTGAGAATATAAACATGGGAAATACCCCTCATACGAAATATAAACCACGGGGAAGCTTACTTAATTTAGTTAGAATCGTTTAATAACCTCAATAAATTTCAATAAAATCTCATAAAATGAGATAGAAATAAGTAAATAATAAAAATGGATTTAAATTTAAAGGTTTATTCATGGAAAACTTTCATAAATATTTCACTTCCATAAGGAATGATACTAAACCACCAAATAAATACAAGATAAGATCATAGAATACCATAAGTTTCCCTAAAACAATGAAATTTCCAAGTTAAAATAAATTAAGATAAATCCCTAGGCCAACTTTACCATTATATGGAAAGAAGAAAGTGGAAAGGGAGAAAGGAGATGAGATTATGAGGTATATACCACCTTACCTTGAATAATCACCATTAAAATTAGAAGAAATCCCCTGAAGAATCCCATGATGGAGGGTGAATCGAGTGGGAGAGGAGCTTGGGGTGAAGAAGTTTGGGAGGGAGGGGAAGAGGGGCCTCAAAATATTTAATGATAAGGGTGCAATTAGGTAATTTTATAGTTATAATAAATATAGAAGATATACATGGTTTTGATGCATGTTTTAAAAAACCATGAACTAACTTTTTGGGTGGCACTGGATCAAATCGAGGCGTGCCACATGGTTTGACAAAATGCGATCCAACCATGCATATAACTCTGATACAAATTGTAGTCTTCACAAAACCGGGTCAAATGGTTTTCACTAACCATGTGAAAACTATTAGACATGAACAATACCCACATTTTCTACCAATTTCAATGAAAGATGGATTATAATCAATATATAAAAATAAAAATCAATCAAAAAATAAAATAATAATGAAAAATGAGGTTAGAGTGCAAAAATTCTCCCCACCACTGCACTTTATTTCTATAGAAATACTTAGTATAAAATGTTTATTAAAGAATGTATTAGGTTTAATTTATTCATTAATGGATCCACTCTAATAACCATGAAACACCACAACACAAACCAATATAAATCCCATGACACTAATCTATACAAATCATACAAATAAACTCTACCACATTCCTCAATGATTCTCAAGGGCCACAACCATTAAATAGGTACTTCATCATTAATAAAGAAGTTGAACATTCCTTGAGAACTCAAAATTTTCAAACTAAATAAACTATAAAATAATATAGATCAAATCATCAAAAAATACTTAAATAAAAATTATATGTGACCTATAACAGCACATGACTGATTTAGGAAAACCAAAAACCTCACCCAATAGATATACACTACTGCCTCAAAAAGAAATATACAAGGTTTTAATAGAAAAAATAACATCCATGGTGGTATTACCACCATATTAGAATTCTAGAAGTATTTTATTTCTTAAAAACAACCAATTAATCCAAAAAATAAACAAGTATAAAATTTATACACAATAAGAAACTCAAAAAAAGATGTAAGGATCAAAAGATATATCACTAACCGGGTCCCCACCTCTCCTAGGTGATAATTTATTATAAACATATATAATATATAAATGAAATCACCAATTAAACAAGAGTACATGAATAAGGAAATATCCCTGACAATATAAAAAACTAATCAAAATTAAATGATCAAGAAAATTATAACCTTAAAAAAGGATATCTTGGACAAAGAAAGTGGAAGAGGAAAAATATATAATAGGAATACCGCATGCATCTACTATATCAGTACCGTGTTTAGATGTTTGAACATTCAAATCATTCAAAGGGTATATATAGATCCATTATGTTTTTTCACAACTCCTTTAAAAAACCATTAAATATAACCCTGATAGAAAAAAATATGTAAGTTATTTAGAGATTCATGATAGGAAGGATTATTATGACCCTGATTCCTGTATTGATGGAATACCAGATAATTACTCCCAGAAGGATTCAATGAACTGGGTATCTTCTTGATACCACCACCCTTGTTAAAAATGGACCATTTACCATTTCTTTTACTGGTGTTCCCTTCACCACTCTCGTAGAAAGATGAGATTCCATTCATCTCAAGTATCCCAACCAAGCCAACCCCAACTATGAAAGTATACTCTACTACCTCTGTATAGGAGGCTAGGAAAGAGGAGGGAAATTTAATTTGGAGATCATAACTAATACCCCTATAAATTAATAACACTTTAATAGAGTTATTAAAATCTACCTCAGGAAGATAAGATACCAATTCAATGAAACAATGAGAACACCTAGTACCAATATATCGACCTAATCAAGACAATACATCTCTAATGCCTTAAATACCAACACATTCTTAGGGAAGTACTACTGGATGAAAATTTCCTTAAAACCTTCCCATGAATGGGCTCATGATTTCGTGTAAATAATAAACTTATACCACTTTCACCTTAGACCTTAGACTATGCAGGTGGATAATTTATGCTTAAGTTACTTAGAGATCTCCAGGATATAGAAGAACTTCTTAATATTATCTGACCACACATTTTCTTCTAGACAACCCTACTGACCATAGAATATAGGTGGAATAAAATTCTGAAACTCTTCAACATAATCCCTCAGTTGAGATGGATGTGGAAGAACACTTTTCTTAATGATTGAAGGAGATGGGATAACCAACTCATATAGAATGAGACCATCTAGAGGGATTTCATTTGGTGAACCACCCATAACTATCTCTTGAGAGTCCATTAAAACTTGGTGGGGGTACACTCAAAAAATAATAAATATAAAACACAATCAAATGAAGATTCAAAATTGAAAACATTATAAAACTAAATACCACCCAATTAAACAATCTCAAAATATAAAAAAAATCCACCTATACCACAATACATAAAACAATCACTCATCAAGATATAAAACATGATACAATCCAAAAAAATTTCCGAGTAAATCACTATGTCCTTTTAAAATATTTACAAATTAAAAATTTTGATGGCGATCAAGTATTTTTATCAAATTCCACTTGAAAATTTCATAAATACTTGAATGTAAGGATAAAAAACCTTTAATATTTAAAATATTTTATGCCATATTTTGAAAAAATTCAGAAACCAAAAACTTTAGATAAGATAAAATGGATTTTATAATAATATTTAATGTTCTTAAGACATTTTTCATACCCTTTTGAAAAATAAACCCTTTTTTCAAAGATTAAATCCACAAAATTTTCCATAAAAAATGAATTTTCACTGTGGTAAATAATATAAATAATCTATGAAAAACAATCAAATTCATCTTAAACCAATAATTTAAAATAATTTAATTAATTTAGTACCTCAAAGAATCAAAACTCAAAACTTTTAAATTCACAATGGCACATAGTTTAGTTGAATGTTCCAAAAAACCATGCACTAAATATGAAAGTCTCATTATAATATCCCTATAACAATTTTCATGAATTACATATGTTTTTGAAAAAATATGCATAGTAACCATGAATCCCTTGGGTTATTCCAAATTTTCCTAAAAAATGTGTAGTTTTTTAGAATTACATATACATCTTAAATGAAAATCATAATTCTATAAAAAAAAATCTTGAAAATATCAAATAAAAATATTTAATTCACGATACACCCATCTCAAAAACCCTAACCCATGATTTGACACAAATGGTGGTGATCAAGAACCTTTTCGCGACCTAGCTCTTTAGACCCAAGAATCCAATATCCATATTACCCGAAACCACAAATAAAAATCAGGCTATGATACTATTATCTCATGAACCAACCTAGGATATCCCTAATCTAGGTTTATGGTCCAACATGTGGCATATCCTAAAGTGGGATCTTGATTACAACTGGCTGAAAACTAGTGGAGAAGTATCAAAACATACATCACCCAAAATAATTTCACTCAATAAAACAATAAAAAAGAGAAAATTCCACATGGAAATCATTAATTTAAACACCATAATTTAGATTTACATCTATAAAAAATAATTATAAATCATAAATACAAAATCCAAATAGAGAACAAGACAATGAACATAGTTATTTCTAACTAAAACCCAACACACAATGTAGAGAGATATCTAACACATTTTGTTTTCAAATGTATGAGGATTGAAGGTTTTTTATCTTGTTTCTATCATGAAATTTAACCATATTAATTTTTATCCAATTTCGGCCTACTTCCAAAATGAAAGTGATCATTGGGGATTTATCTGTGATGATTTGAATGTGCCTTAGCTGATAGAATGAGAGGTCAAGATCATCACACCCTTTATAAGGGAATTATTTACCACTATGGAATTGTATTCTATATTTAATATATATTCATTAGTACTTCCCAATTCCTTGTGTGGGACAATTTATGGCCATTAAAATTATCTATTGAAACCATGGTTGATGTGGATATCTATATATATCAATGGTTCACCACATTCCTCTATTAGTTAATGATGTTATGGTTTCAAAACAAATAACTGGGTTCTCTGAAGTTTATCAATATCCAAAGATATGGTAGGTTTATTAGTGTTTGGATTAGACCCATAAGAGGGGTTTCCTAAATATCTAAATTATGGGAATCAAAACTAACATATTTTGGTTCCTCTTAACAGGACACATTTTACCATTTAGGTTCATGTGGCAAGGGCGATTGTGGTGAATTTTTGGGTAATGTTTCCTTGACCAATGGGATATTGGGATTAAACTGTGGAGTGGAATCCAATGAATCCTAGTTAATAGGAATCAAGGTCTATATAGTTCATGTTACATATTTTACTATCATGAGATAGAACCATACCATATAGTTTAACATAATGCGGTGAGAATATTTGTGTCAGGAAAGGGGAGACAATAAGAGATTGAGTGGGGATTATGAATGATTTTTCCTTATTTTTTTATCCTAGGAAACCAGATAAAAGATGGTATAGTTGGGGTTTACACTTGTTAGGAGGTCAATGTAGGATGCATGTGTTGTAAAAGGGACGATAATAGGGTACTTAGTGGTTTTTACAAATGATATTTCATTTTGGTTCATCCTGTTTATTGGTAACTAGATAGAAGAATATATGGTTGTGGATTACACCTGATAGGAGGCCCATGTAGGATGATTGTTCCACAAAGAGGGTGATAGTAGGAGGCTAATCAAGGATAATTCATGAGCTTCACTTTTATTTTATCTTGTATATAGGTAACTAGATAGGACAATATATCATTAGGGATTACACCCTATAATAGGACCATGTAAGAAATGTATATTGTAAAAGGGGTGATAATTGGAGATTGATTAAGGATTATGTAATGACCCAAACTTTTGTTAATGGAAATTCCTCTTGATCTAATTAAATGTTTGTTATGGTTATATAAAATGTGAACTTCGTTGGTTTTATGTTTCTGGATTTCAAAATACTGTTATGAATTGTGACCGTTTCAAATATAGTTGTTGAACAGTGATCACATGATTAGTATAAATATAGGGATTTAACAAATCCAATTTACTAAGACAAAGGAAGTGATGGCCTCATCCAATAGACTTTCCCCATATGAGAACCTAAGTCAGAGCTCTAAAAGGAGTTGGTTTCATTGGGATTCTCTCTTGAACAAGCCCAAGCCGAGCTTGAATACATTAATCTTGAGTGGAACTGCCTACGAGAGAAGTGGAATTTGATAGAGATTACCACTCGAGCTATTTTATTCGAGCCACCGCAGGAGTCTGTCACCCTCTCACACCTTACCCTTTGGTCTTATACAGGTTTTGTAAGGGGTTATGTAACAAGACCCCAACACTATGACTATGTACATTATTTTTGTATGAAGAATTTGCATTCATTTTATTATTGTTACTTTGTAAATAATTTTTAAATCAAAAATAGTAGTTTTAGTTAATATTCAACTAAGAAATATATTTTAATGAATTAATGTATTTTTGAATTAAATAATTTTTAATAAGTATTATTATAATTAAATTACTTTTTATTAAATATAAATGATCATATAATTTTATGAATGCAATTGTAATTTTTATTAAGGTTTGAAAGCTGTTTTGTCAAAACCAATAAATTTTCAGTAAATTTAGGTTTTGTATCGAGGGCTTTCAAGTGATTGAAAGACAGAGGTTCCGATTACCTATAAAATCGAGGGCTGTCGGGGATAGGCAGACAGACGTGCCGATCATCGTATCGAGGGCTTCCGGGGATAGGCAGACAGACGTGCCGATCATCGTATCGAGGGCTGCCGAGGATAGGCAGACAGACGTGCTGATCATTGTATCGAGGGCTCATCAAGGTGTTGGCGAGACATACCTTTTATCCTAGTTGAAAGGATAACCCTTCTCTTTGGGTTAAAAGAATTATAATACTTTTACATTTCCGCTGTTACTTGTATTAGAAAGGAATTTGTATTGTTTCCTTTCTTCTTTACATATTCAATTGTAATTGTTTCAATTACAACCATTCTATTACATTTTGTATTGATTGATTCTATACGCTTTAAGGTATAATCATTCATTTTTGTATTAATCTGATCATTGTGTTCATCTTGAATACAATTGTTTTACATTACATTAGTATTACAATACATCATACCTTTTTACATTCAATACAATTGTAGGTGATTGTATTTGTATTAGTTTAAGATCATTTAAACTAATCTCTTAGTTGTTAAAACTCAAAGGTTTTTAAACCTACAATTCACCCCCCTATTGTATTGTTCCATCTAATAAACATATATATCTACATATTCGATCCAACACTTTATAGATGATATTATGATATACTCCAAAACCAAGGAGGATTAAAAGAAGTATGTAAGAACTGTACTAGAGTCCTTGTAGAAGGATAATCTCTATTCAAAGTAGAGAAAGAGTGATTTATGGTTGAAGGAGGTCTCATTCTTGGGCTATGTCATCATAATCAATAAGATATCTGTGGATCCCTCCAAAACAGATGCAATTAAGGGATGACTGAGTCCAACATCGTTAACGGATATCCGTAGCTTCTTGGGGTTAGCTGGATATTATTGATGATTTGTGAGAAATTTCTCACGATTGTCCAAACCTCTTACCAAGCTAACATGGAAGAGAGTAAAGTTTTCTTGGAGTGATGAATGAGAAGAAAGCTTCAAGGAATTAAAAAGGAGGCTTATCACTGCGCCCGTGCTCACTTTACCCACAAGTGGAGAACTTTTTGTGGTATTCAGTGATGCTTCGAAGAAGGGCCAGAGTTGTGTGCTGATGAAAAATGATAAATTCATTGCCTATTCTTCAAGGAAATTCAAAGTTCATGAGAATAATTTTCCAACACATGTTTTAGAGTTGGATATGGTTATCTCCACTTTAAAAATTTGGTGGAATTATCTATTTTGGGAGAAGTGTGAAATATATATTTACCAGAACAACCTCAAGTATATATTCAAACAGAAAGAGTTGAACATGCACCAAGGAAGATAGTTAGAGATGATCAAAGACTATGACTTCTCACTCCATTACCACCCTGGGAAGGAAAACAAGGTGGAAGACGCTCTAAGTAGAAAGGACCTGACGATTATATCATTAATGAGAATTGATAAGGATCTAATCTTCTTAGACTAGATGAAGATTAACATTGGAATCATAAATAAGGGAACATTATCAATCCTTTCACAAATGATTTCTCAACCATCTATTTTGGAAAGGTTAAAGGATTATCAAAAGGATGATGTAGGAATTCAGAAGAAAGTGGAAGCTATCAGAAAAGGGAAATACTTGGAGTTGAATGTTAATGAAGAAGGAATTGTGAGATTTGGGAAACGACTATGTGTTCTATCAAGTCTAGAGCTGAAGAAAGAACTTTTGGATGATGCCCATAGTTCAAATTTCTCTATTCACCCAGGAAACACAAAGATGTATTGAGATCTCCGAGAGAATTTTTGGTGGGATAATATGAAGAAGGAGATCGCTGAGTATACATCAAAGTTCCTAGTGTGTCAGCAAGTGAAGGAATAGAGGAATAAGTCTAAGGGGATGATGCAACCATCGCCCATACCGACATGGAAATGGGAGAACATCACCATGGAATTTGTCACAATACTTCCGAAGACATCCAAAGGCAACATTGCAATCTGGGTTTTTGTAGATCATCTTGCAAAGTCTGCACGTTTTATTTCAATTTGGAAGGATTTCTCATTGGATCGACTGACACATATACATATTAGGGAAGTGGTAAGGCTGAATGGAGTACCACTATCTGTTGTATCCGATCGAGATCCAAGATTCACCTATATGTTTTAGAAGAGTCTTCAACATGCTCTAGATACTGAACTGAACTTCAGTACGGCCTATCATCCTCAAACTGATGGCCAATCTGAGCGAACTATTCAGACACTGGAGGATATGTTAAGATCATATTCTATGGACTTCAAAGGAGGGTGGGGCCAATATCTTCTACTAATTGAATTCTCCCACAATTATAGTTTCCACTCGAGCATATGAATGGCACCTTATGAAGACCTGTATGGGAAGAGGTGAAAAACACCAGCATGTTGGGATGAAATTGACGAGTGTAAGATGCTAGGACCAGAAATGGTCAATGAAATGGTGGAGAAGGTGAAAACCATTTAGCAGCATATCAAGGCAGACCAGAGTCGAAAAATGAGCTATGCAAATAATCGTTGATGATACCTTGAGTTTAAAGTTGAATACATGGTATTTCTATGCATATCTCCATGGAATAAGATCATGAGGTTTGGAAAGAAATGGAATTTAATTCCTAGGTACATCGTCCCCTTTGAGATTCTTGATCCTTTTGGGGCTGTGGCCTATCAACCAGAACTTCCACCTACCATGGCCAAAGTACATGATGTATTGCATGTATCCCTCTTAAATAAGTACATACCAGACCCTTCATATGTACTCTCTTCAGAGGTAGAATAACCAGAGGATGATCTTTCTTAGGAGGAGCAACCAGGGAAGAACTTAGATCATAGAGAAAAAGTTCTATGAAATAAGACAATGCCCCTCATCAAGGTGTTGTGGAAAAACCAAAAGTTTAAATACGCGACGTGGGAATCCAAGGAAGAGATGAACAAAAGTTACCCGCATTTGTTTTAGAGTGGGAAAAGGAAATTTCAAGGGCAAAATTTCTTAAGGGGGAAGATTGTAATGACCCAAACTTTCATTAATATAAATTCATATTGATCGAATTAAATGTTTATTATGGATATATAAAATGAAAACATCATTGGTTTTATGTTTCTAGATTTTAAAATACCATTATGAACTGTGACCATTTCTAATATATCCCTTGAACATTGATCACATGATTAATATAAATATAGGTCTTTAACAAATCCAATTTACTCAGAAAAAGGTAGCGATGGCCTCATCCAGTAGACTTGCATAGTATGAAGCCCATTTTTCAGATCTCGAAAAGGATATGGAATCATTTGGCTTCTCTCTTGATCAATCCCAATCCAAGCTTGAATATGTTAAGTTTTAGTGGAACCGCCTACGAGAGAAGTGGAAGTTAATAGAGATTACCACTCGAGCAATGTTATCCGAGCCACCCCAAGAGTATATCACCATCGCACACCTTACCCTTCATTATTATGTAGGTGTTGTAAGGGGTTATTTAACAAGACCCCAACACTATGACTATATACATTATTTTTGTATAAATAATGTGCATTAATTTTATTATTGTTACTTTGTAAATAGTTTTTAAAGCATAAATAATAGTTTTAGTTAATATTCAACTAAGAAATATATTTTTATGAATTAATGGATTTTTTAATTAAATAATATTTTAATAAATATTATTTTAATTAAATTACTTTTTATTAAATATAAATTATCATATGATTTTATGAATGCAATTGTAATTTTTATTAAGGTTTGAAAGCTGTTTTATCAAAACCCATGAAATTTTAGTAAATGTCGGTTTTTATTTTAAAAGTAAAAATTCAAATATTTATAAAATTATTTAGATAAAATGAATATTATTATTGGAATCAAGACATTGAAATTATCCAACAGTTAATTTTTCATAATTTTCTGAGACAGTCGAATTTTTGGGTAAAAATTAAATACCGTTTAAATATATAATGTGTTTTATGACATGATAATGATCCAATAGTGATGTAATAAAATAATATAAACATTATTTTCGGCCAATATATGTTTTAACATTAAAATAATGTGATTTTGGGTTTTTTTGATTTATTTTACAAAGCTTTATTGGACCCTTCAAGGCTTATAAAACATTTTGTCTTTTAAAATTGTTTTCCTTGAGAGTGTGACTCACCAACCCATAAGCAACCCTATTATTTTAAGAAGTTAGTAAATTGGACTTATAAAATATTTTTTTCCAATCCCCTTAGGAAAAAACCATGTTTTGGATTGTGGTTTTGATTATTTTAATGTGAGGGGTCCAAAACCTAAATAATAAATAATTCCCTCTCCTTTCGTATATAAACCCACCCAAGCTCCCACTTCCTCTTCACTCAAAGCCTTTGTAGTTTGACCAACACCTGAACTCCTCTCTATATAATCCTCCCAATGTTCCCCAATCTCCCAATAATCCTCTCTCAAGCCTCTCCCAAGCCTTTGGGATCCCACTTCCAAGTAAGGGATTTCTTCCTTTCTCATTTTTTTCCAATTTGCTTTATATTGCTATGAAATTTTGTTTTCAATTAAAAATGTTTGGGTATGATTTCACACCTCCCCCATAATTTCCTATTTATGTTTGGATGATTATATACCCCTTTCTATAAGGCCCCAGCCTTAAACCTTACTTAATCTTGAGTTATTAAAAGATTACACATTGAGGATGTTTTCAGGTTTAGAGTTTTAGAGAATTAGATCATGAAACTTGCATTACATTCCACATTTAAACAAAGTGGTTACATAAAAGACAATATTCATTCTTCCCATCAACGGAAACATATTTAAGATAAAACACAGATTCTTTCTTGACACATCCTTGACACTATCATCACATCATGTACCTTTCCCTTGACCTGTGAAAAACATTTCAAAAACTTGAGATGAGCATAAAAAGCTCAATAAGGGTTATAAAAATATGTAAAGGAAACATGAGTTTATATATACATAAGAATGAAATCATACTTTACCCATAAAACATAGGCACTTTAACATACCTCATCAAACCATGAATAAATCATAGAAAACATAAGACATAAAGGTAACTTGAGGCATTCATAACATTCTTACGTAGGGAGTAACCCTCTTGGTTACGTTTGGAATACCCATCACAGAATATTCCCTAAATCTCTTCGGAGAAACCATAACGTTTCACTCCTTCGCGTTACCCAATGCATTGGAGAGCTATATCGGGCTCACCCACCCTTAATTTATCACGGAACCACCCGTTTTCATAACAATGCCCAAGAACCATAACATAAATGTATCACATAAAACATGCATAAAGGAAACATAACATTTTCACATTTCAATCACAATATAACACTTTAGTATATTGAAATAATTAATCCATTAAAAAAGAAACCATTTCCAAAACCATTTAAAACATTTAATAAGGAGAATTTTGAATAAAAGTGTTCCAAACCACCTTCAAGCTTTTAACATTTTAAACCATTAATATCCATATAAATAAATCCTTAAAACCATTTTGAAAACATGGATATTAATAAGAACAAATCATTAAAACATTTAAAGCGATATTTTGGTTAAAGGGTTTTTACCAAAATTAGAGACACTTGAATACAATAATTGAGGAATAACATTTAATCAGAACTTTATAATATCATGAGAATAAATGTATTCATGATATAATATTCCAAATTAGAGTATATACACCATATAAGAGTGAATTGGTGCATAACAACAATGAAGTCTCAATAGAGATGTAAAATGTGATGAAATCCCTTATAAAGAAGGTATCCTTAAATTAAAGACAAATCAAACACAAAAATATGTGTGACAAATATAAATACACCCAATATAAGTGTATATTAAGTGTAAAACAATAATAGGTCATTCACACATATTCAATGGATGACATATTGAATGACTACATGTTGAACCGAAAGAAATCGAAATTGGGTTAAAAAGTTCCCTTGACAGCCTAACGACATCACATCAAAATGAGTTGATGAGAGATAAAAAGTGTATCTCATCACTTGGACATAAAATTTACATCAATAAGGATATATGAGAACATATCCCAACATAACAATATGTAAATTAAAAGACCCAACAAAAGAATTCTTTTAAAAAAAAGAGGAGGGTGAAAGGTTCCCTTACCAACTTGGGTATCTTTCAAAACATACACCCCATGAAAGAAGGACAATATATCATTGATGTAAATACTCATAAACTAAATTATATTACACAAAGAGTAGAATAATGGGCAGTACATACACCACTCAATGGAATTTGTGGCAAATGTAGCATAAATCTCACAGGAATAAAAGTGAGATGAAAAATCCGTTACGAAAACTCAGCAGCCTAACGACGCCACATAAAACTTCCGAATATGGATTGATGATATCAAATAGGGTATCTCATCACATTACAATAAAATTTACAGCAATAGTAATATAAAAGAACATCCCCCAACATTACAAAGAGGAGCTTAAAAGAAGTGACATAAAGGAGAGTACTTAAAAAGAAAGAGAGAGGTTAGATCTCTTACGAAAGTTCGGCAGCCTAACGGCGCCACTCAAAACTTCCAAAATGGATTGATGAGAGAGAATAGGGTCTCTCATCACATGAACATAATAATTACAGTAATTTTAATATAAAATATCATCCCAATAACAAGAAATATTAGCTTTAAAAGGAATGACATAAAAGTGTGTACTTAAAAAGAAAGAGAGGAGTAGGATCCCTTACCTCGGGTCCGACTTGACTCGATCGTTCTTTAATCTACTGAATAATAAACTTGAGTTAATTTCTAATTCCTTAAGAACATTTTTCAATTTCATTATTCCTTTTATATTACTTATTACCATGTCATAAACATTCTGTAATCATTTAAGTTAATAATATTTGTTTTGCCGATATTTGGTTCTTAAGTCAAAAGTGGACTTCTTACAATTACATGTTGTTCGTGTGGCCAAATGTTTATTATATCCATAATTGTATTCATGATTTAGATATCATATATTTCATATATATCCAGTACATTTATGCATTTATAACATTACATAATCATTTAGAGGTAAGAAATGAAATGCACCGTTCATGGAGACGGTAAGCCGTACGTACGCATGAACGCTACTTTCATTTCTATTTCGTATTTTATAGAATGGAATAATAATGATATAAAGGTATATTATAATTCCAGTATAATATCATATATAATATCATAGTTAAATCCTTTATACGTCCCACATATGGTATTGAACGAATCAAATCACTTTGAGGGGGCGGTAGTCCGCACTTCCTTAAATGAAGATATCACGTTTACCCATAATGGAAACCATAAAGGTATGCCCAAAATGAAAAAAAACATAAGATTAAGGAAAACATAAACATATTATATATCATATATAAAAATAGTGACATCATAATGGACACCTTTGAAGGTGTTAAATGAGTATTGAACAATCATCGTTTCGGGAGGCAGAATTTCGCCATCCACGGAAACCGTATGTTCTTTAACCATTTGATGTAGTTGTGTGATAGTGTAGCTCGAATAAATATTATAACAACATCATAGTATATTGAAGATACTGGTGTTGTTACAAAAGAAGTAAATAAAAAGAGTTTAGGGGGGTTGGAGAAGCAAAATAATACAAATGAACGTGAGAGAATGAATTACCTTTAAAAGTGTAACTCCTTTTGATTTGAGCCTAAAGGATTCCTTTGAAAGGATTCTTCCCAAAGTTAATCCTCTAGGATGAGGAGAGGGAAGTGGAGAGAGTAAATGGGCAGGGGTTGGCCGAGTCAAAGGCTTGAGGAGTGTGTGTAAGGTGGTAGAGGTGGGGGCCTTTTATAAGAGGAGAGGATGTGCACTTTTGGAACGTAAAGAAATATTACTTTATTTGAAAATGTGTTTCGGTTTTAAAAGGTCCCACATTGATATAATTCGTGTATAAGGTGATAAGGGTTCTAAATCCACCCATACAATAAGTTTTGGACATGTGTAGTTCATATATTTTACATTATCTTTCCATTTTATTTAAATCGTCAAATAATGATGTCATCGCTGCATCATTATTATGTCATAAATAATTTAATTTATTTAAAGTATAAAAATTATAAAAAAACTACTATTATGTAGGAAATCTTTTTATATTTCTAATGACTATTTATAATAAAAAATCTTACTTTTATAACCCCATTTAAAAATTGTTTTAGTAAAACATATCATGTTTGTGCCTTTTTTTACATTAACATTAAATAAAAGGTATTTATGTCATTTTCCAACCAAAGTGGCTCCATGGGGTCTCCAAGTTGACCCATGGCATGTCTTGGTAGTCCATGACACAAACAATTAGGGTAGGACATGTTTCAAGCTCATCTCATTTTATTAAAGCATTATTTTTACCTTAAACTACACTAATTACCACTAATCGCGATTAAAAACTTAACAAGTTACTATTCACCAAAAAATTATTTTTATCCCATTGAACCACATTTTACTTCTTAATGACAACCATGTATGTCAGAGTTTTGAAATTAAAAACACAAATATGGAAAAATTTCATTTAAATGGAAAAATCTGTTTTTATAAGTACCACTTAGTGGTTTCACTATTCATCAAAAATTGAAGTTTTTCAGAAAAATCCCAAAAATTCACCCTAAGCTATATTTGATATTCCGAATTCAAAAATAAAGTCTATTTTACAAAATTCAAAACATATAAGTCACATTAATTAATTTAATAATTAATTCCCATTGTCATGACAAATAGATTGTTTTTATGAAACAATAAGTATCAAAAGATTAACACTAGTTTAAGTCCGATTTCAAAGTGAAATTAATTCCAACGACCACTATTGGATTTAATGGTAAAAATATATTCTAATTTCACTTTAAAACCAATTAAAAATATAATCTAATCATATAAATAAATTATATTAAAAAGAGGTTTTGAATTAAAATACAACATTTTACACTATTCATTAAAAAATGAACTTTATCGGAAAGATACCAAAAATTTACACAAAGTAAATTTTGATGTCCCGATTCTTAATAAGAGTTTTATCTGGTCCAAAATAATGTTTAAGAGTGAACAAAACTATATTTAATGATGGTTCAAACTCAAAAGGTGATAAGTGAACCTTTAGTGAAAACTAGGGCATATACGCCTAAAATTGAATTCTTTCCGTATTTTAAGCCTCTATCCTTTATTGGATAAATGTAAAAACATTTAAAAACATATATAATCATATTTTAGTTATTTCTCTCCATTATCACCATTACAACGGCTACATGTTAACTACCATTTAAAATAATATTATTTTTTTATTAGAGTACAACGTAAGATTCCCAAGAAACTCGTTGTTGCGTGTTGGGTATGCCATCGAGCATAGCAACCCTTTAAAGTAATATTAATACTTTATTCACAAATATGGATAAATATGAAAATTTCATATTCTTTATTTACTTGGGGTGTTACATCCTTCCCCCCTTTTGGGAATTGCGTCCTCACAATTTTTAAAATTGAGCTTGGAAACATCCTTGAACGTCCCACATCGGAACAAGAGTCGGTAAAACAATCACTTTAAAATAAAGGAAGATAAGTACAGAGGTCACCCGAGTTAACCCATACTAGGATTCCATGTAGAAAAACATGGACATGGAAGAAAAAGCAAAGGGTCATGTTCTTGAGGGAGAGTGATAGTAAACATGTCTAGGAGAAAGTTAACAATGAGAAAATCACAAACTTGTGATGGGTTAAACGATATTCGATTCCCCAGTAGGAAAAGTTAATAGACAACATTTTTGTTTTAAGTTACTTTTTATTGAGTAATTTATTCATAAGGAAACATAATCACTTATCCTGTTGACTTTCAACTTTTACTAGATTCCTTAATCAAACTCATATTTTTTCCAAAAGACTAGTATTTAGGGAGACTTGTTCGCATTAAGAGTACTATAATCAACTTCTATAGAATCACCTAATCCACAAAAGAGAACTATATACATCCCATGTATTTAGGCTTTAACCAAAACCAAAACCAAAAAGGTTATTACAAGGTCAGATAATCCAGAAAAGGATAACCCTTTAAAAAGAAAATCTATGCTTAATCTCCAAAATTTGTCCAACAAAACCCAAAGTTCAACGAGGACCATCCGATAAACAATTTGTCCATAAAATTCTTCAAAGTAAACCAATATAAGATTGAAACCCAAATATTTGAAGGATTTAGTCACATAGTCTTCCAAGTTAAATTGTAACATTTATCTCCAAACAACATTAGTTGCTCCTAAAGTCTTGTATTGAAAAGTAATTAACCTAATCACATATCCTCCATGATAGGTTAATAATTTTCATAAATAACCCAAAATAAACTTACTCTTAATTCATAAAATCATATAACTAAAAATAATCAGTCAAAATAACCAGGGACTTCACGTAGTCCAGTGGTAGGCGATAAATACCAGTCGCACTTTGGTTGTGGGTTCGATTCCCGCAGCTTTGTCCGACGCGACGGGTAGTCACACGGTCTGCGTGTTGTCCTTTTTCCAAAACTATATAATTCTTAAAACATTCCCCAAAACGAGATAAAATCTTCAAAAATAATCATAACATATTTTAACCTCAAGTTTATCTCATGCCTTTCATTTTCCAGCATATCATATAATAACCCATAATTACCTCAAAAGTAAGGATCATATAATCCCTAATGGTTACCTTTATAATTATTAACTGAGCTTCCACATCGATTGTCGTACATGATGCATTATAGAACATACTAATGTTCAAGGGGTTGATCATGACTCCTTGATAGTTGGTTTAGAACAACCACGAGTTTCCTCATTGAATACCCCATTTCATCCAGTCTCTTAATCAGAGAACCACCACAGTTTCCTTCAAACCCATTGTCACTTTGGTGCTTGCTAGATCCAGCCATTTACTAAATCCAAAAATTTCAGTGTGAGTATATCAACATAACCATAATGTAATAATGAGGAAGATAAACACTAAGATATACTTACTCATTCACTTTATCTAAAACTAGGACTCTTTCTGAAATCCTAACCATTATGGTAATGTCACTTATGCTTAGAGAATACCCTAACCTCTAAAGTTATCTAAACCGACCTTTGATACCAACTATAAGGCCCCAGCCTTAAACC
Organism: Viscum album; assembly: GCA_963277665.1. Classification (NCBI taxonomy): domain Eukaryota; kingdom Viridiplantae; phylum Streptophyta; class Magnoliopsida; order Santalales; family Viscaceae; genus Viscum; species Viscum album. Next base: position 105,625,000 of record OY728156.1, read on the forward strand.
TTACTTAATCTTGAGTTATTACAAGATTACACATTGAGGATGTTTTCAGGTTTATAGTTTTAGAGAATTAGATCATGAAACTTGCATTACATTCCACATTTAAACAAAGTGGTTACATAAAAGACAATATTCATTCTTCCCATCAACGGAAACATATTTAAGATAAAACACGGATTCTTTCTTGACACATCCTTGACACTATCATCACATCATGTACCTTTCCCTTGACCTGTGAAAAACATTTAAAAAACTTGGGATGAGAATAAAAAGCTCAGTAAGGGTTATAAAAATATGGAAAGGAAACATGAGTTCATATATACATAAGAATGAAATCATACTTTACCCATAAAACATAGGCACTTTAACATACCTCATCAAACCATGAATAAATCATAGAAAACATAAGACATAAAGGTAACTTGAGGCATTCATAAAATTCTTACGTAGGGAGTAACCCTCTTGGTTACGTTTGGAATACCCATCACAGTATATTCCCTAAATCTCTTCGGAGAAACCTTAACGTTTCACTCCTTCGCGTTACCCAATGCATTGGAGAGCTATATCGGGCTCACCCACCCTTAGTTTATCACGGAACCACCCGTTTTCATAATAATGACCAAGAACCATAACATAAATGTATCATATAAAACATGCATAAAGGAAACATAACATTTCCACATTTCAATCACAATATAACACATTAGTATATTGAAATAATGAATCCATTCAAAAAGAAACCATTTCCAAAACCATTTAAAACATTTAATAAGGAGAATTTTGAATCAAAGTGTGCCAAACCACCTTGAAGATTTTAACATTTTAAACCATTAATATCCATATAAATAAATCCTTAAAACCATTTTGAAAACATGGATATTAATAAGAACAAATCATTAAAACATTTAAAGCAATATTTTGGTTAAAGGGTTTTTACCAAAATTAGAGACACTTGAATACAATAATTGAGGAATAACATTTAATCAGAACTTTATAATATCATGATAATAAAAGGATTCATGATATAATATTCCAAAGTACAGTATATACACCATATAAGAGTGAATTGGTGCATAACAACAATGAAGTCTCAATAGAGATGTAAAATGTGATGAAATCCCTTATAAGGAAGGTATCCTTAAATTAAGGACAAATCAAACACAAAAATATGTGTGACAAATATAAATACACCAAATATAAGTGTATATTAAGTGTAAAACAATAATAGGTCATTCAAACATATTCAATGGATGACATATTCAATGACTACATGTTGAACCCAAAGAAATCGAAATTGGGTTAAAAAGTTCCCTTGACAGCCTAACAGCATCACATCAAAATGAGTTGATGAGAGATAAAAAGTGTATCTCATCACTTGGACATAAAATTTACATCAATAAGTATATATGAGAACATATCCCAACATAACAATATGTAAATTAAAAGACCCAATAAAAGAAGTCTTTTAAAAAAAAGAGGAGGGTGAAAGGTTCCCTTACCGACTTGGGTATCTTTCAAAACATACACCCTTGAAAGAAGGACAATAGATCATTGATGTAAATACTCATAAACGAAAGTATATTATACAAAGATTAGAATAATGGGCAGTACTTACACCACTCAATGGAATTTGTGGCAAATGTAGCATAAATCTCACAGGAATAAAAGTGAGATGAAAAATGCCTTACGAAAACTCGGCAGCCTAACGACACCACATAAAACTTCCGAATATGGTTTGATGAGATCAAATAGGGTATCTCATCACATTAAAATAAAATTTACAGAAAGAGGAATATAAAATAACATCCCCCAACATTACAAAGAGGATCTTAAAAGAAGTGACATAAAGGAGAGTACTTAAAAAGAAAGAGAGTGGTTAGATCTCTTACGAAAGTTCGGCAGCCTAACAGTGCCACTCGAAACTTCAAAAATGGATTGATGAGAGAGAATAGGTTCTCTCATCACATGAACATAATAATTACAGTAATTTTAATATAAAATATCATCCCAATAACAAGAAATATGAGCTTTAAAAGGAATGACATAAAAGTGTGTACTTAAAAAGAAAGAGAGGAGTAGGATCCCTTACCTCGGGTCCGACTTGACTCGATCGTTCTTTAATCTCCTGAATAATAAACTTGAGTTAATTTATACTTCCTTAAGAACCTTTTTCAAGTTCATTATTCCTTTTATATCACTTATTACCATGTCATAAACATTATTTAATCATTTAAGTTAATAATATTTGTTTTGCCGATATTTGGTTCTTAAGTCGAAAGTGGACTTCTTACAATTACATGTTGTTCGTGTGACCAAATGTTTATTATATCCAGAATTGTATTCATGATGTAGATATCATATATGTCATATATATCCAGTACATTCATGCATTTATAACATTACATAATCATTTATAGGTAAGAAATGAAATGCACCGTTCATGGAGACGGTAAGCCGTACGTACGCATGAACGCTACTTTCATTTCTATTTCGTATTTTATAGAATGGAATAATAATGATATAAATGTATATTATAATTCCAGTATAATATCATATATAATATCATATTTCCATCCTTTATGCGTCCCATATATGGAATTTAACTAATCAAATCACTTTGAGGGGGCGGTAGTCCGCACTTCCTTAAATGAAGATATCGCGTTTACCCATAATGGAAACCATAAAGGTATGCCCAAAATGAAAAAAAACAGAAGCTTAAGGAAAAAATAAACATATTATATATCATATATAAAAATAGTGACATCATAATGGCCACCTTTTAAGTTGTTAAATGAGTATTGAACAATCATCGTTTCGGGAGGCAGAATTTCGCCATCCACGGAAACCGTATGTTCTTTAACCATTTGATGTAGTTGTGTGAGAGTTTAGCTCTAATAAATCTTATAAAAACATCCTAGTATATTTAAGATACTGGTTTTGTTACAAAATAAGAAAATAAAAAGAGTTTAGGGGGGTTGGAGAAGCAAAATAATACAAATGAACATGAGAGAATGAATTACCTTTAAAAGTGTAACTCCTTTTGATTTGAGACTAAAGGCTTCCTTTGAAAGGATTATGCCCAAAGGTAATCCTCTAGGATGAGGAGAGGGATGTGGAGAGAGTAAATGGGCAGGGGTTATCCGAGCCAAAGGCTTTAGGAGTGTGTGTAAGGTGGTAGAGGTGGAGGCCTTTTATAAGAGGAGAGGAGGGGCACTTTTGGAAAGTAAAGAAATATTACTTTATTTGAAAATGTGTTTCGGTTTTAAAAGGTCCCACATTGATATAATTCGTGGATAAGGTGATAAGGGTTCTAAATACACCCATCCAATAAGTTTTGGACATGTGTAGTTCATAGATTTTACATTATCTTTCCATTTTATTTAAATCGTCAAATAATGATGTCATCGCTTCATCATTATTATGTCATAAATAATTTAATTTATTTAAATTATAAAAATTATAAAAAAAATACTATGATGTAGGAAATCGTTTTATCTTTCTAATTACTATTTATAATAAAAAATCTGACTTGTATAACCCCATTTAAAAATTGTTTTAGTAAAACATATCATGTTTGTGCCTTTTTTTACATTAACATTAAATAAAAGGTATTTATGTCATTTTCCAGCCAAAGTGGCTCCAAGGGGTCCCCAAGTTGACCCATGGCTTGTCTTGGTCGGCCATGACACAACCAATGAGGGTAGGACATGTGTCAAGCTCATCTAATTTTATTAAAGTATTATTTTTACCTTAAACTACACTAATTACCACTAATCGCGATTAAAAACTTAATAAGTTACTATTCACCAAAAAATTATTTTTATCCCATTGAACCACATTTTACTTCTTAATGACAACCATGTATGTTGGATTTTTGAAATTCAAAATACAAAGATGGCAAAATTTCATTTAAATGGAAAAATCAGTTTTTATAAGTACCACTTAGTGGTTTCACTATTCATCAAAAATTGAAGTTTTTCAGAAAAATCCCAAAAATTCACCCTAAGCTATATTTGATATTCCGAATTCAAAAATGAAGTCTATTTTAAAAAATTCAAAACATATAAGTCACATTAATTAATTTAATAATTAATTCCCGCTGTCATGACAAATAGCGTGTTTTTATGAAACAATAAGTATCAAAAGATTGACACTAGTTTAAGTCCGATTTCAAAGTGAAATTAATTCCAACGACCACTATTGAATTTAATGGTAAAAATATATTCTAATTTCACTTTAAAACCAATTAAAAATATAATCTAATCATATAAATAAATTAGATTAAAAAGAGGTTTTGAATTAAAATACAACATTTTACACTATTCATTAAAAAAATGAACTTTATCGGAAAGATACCAAAAATTTACACAAAGTAAATTTTGATGTCCCGATTCTTGATAAGAGTTTTATTTGGTTCAAAATAATGTTTAAGAGTGAACAAAACTATATTTAATGATGGTTCAACCTCAAAAGGTGATAAGTGAACCTTTAGTGAAAACTAGGGAATATACGCCTAAAATTGAATTCTTTCCGTATTTTAAGCCTCCATCCTTTATTGGATAAATGTAAAAACATTTAAAAACATATATAATCATATTTTAGTTATTTCTCTCCATTCCCGCCATTACAACAGCTACATGTTAACTACCATTTAAAATAATATTATTTTTTTATTAGATTGCAACGTAAGATTCCCAAGAAACTCGTTATTGTGTGTTGGGTACGCCATCGAGCATAGCAACCCTTTAAAGTAATATTAATACTTTATTCACAAATATGGATAAATATGAAAATTTCATATTCTTTATTTACCTGGGGTGTTACATCCTTCCCCCCTTTTGGGAATTGCGTCCTCGCAATTTTTAAAATTGAGCTTGGAAACATCATTGAACGTCCCACATCGGAACAAGAGTCGGTAAAACTATCACTTTAAAATAAAGGAAGATAAGTACAGAGGTCACCCGAGTTAACCCATACTAGGATTCCATGTAGAAAAACATGGACATGGAAGAAAAAGAAAAGGGTCATGTTCTCGAGGGAGAGTGATAGTAAACATGTCTAGGAGAAAGTTAACAATGAGAAAATCAAAAACTTATGATGGGTTAAACGATATTCGATTCCCCAGTAGGAAAAGTTAATAGACAACATTTTTGTTTTAAGTTACTTTTTGTTGAGGAATTTATTCATAAGGAAACACAATCACTTATCATGTTGACTTTCAACTTTTACTAGATTCCTTAATCAAACTCATATTTTTTCCAAAAGACGAGTATTTAGGGAGACTTGTTCGCATTAAGAGTACTATAATCAACTTCTAGAGAATCACCTAATCCACAAAAGAGAAATATATACATCCCATGTATTTAGGCTTTAACCAAAACCAAAACCAAAAAGGTTAGTACAAGGTCAGATAATCCAGAAAAGGATAACCCTTTAAAAAGAAAATCTATGCTTAATCTCCAAAATTTGTCCAACAAAACCCAAAGTTCAACGAGGACCATCCGATAAACAATTTGTCCATAAAATTCTACAAATTAAACCAATCTAAGATTGAAACCCAAATATTTGAAGGATTTAGTCACATAGTCTTCCAAGTTAAATTGTAACATTTATCTCCAAACAACATTAGTTGCTCCTAAAGTTTCGTATTGAAAAGTAATTAACCTAATCACATATCCTCCATGATAGGTTAATAATTTTCATAAATAACCCAAAATCAACTTACTCTTAATTAATAAAATCATATAACTAAAAAGAATCAGTCAAACTAACCAGGGACTTAACGTAGTCTAGTGGTAGGCGATAAATACCATTCGCACTTTGGTTGTGGGTTCGATTCCCGCAGCTTTGTCCGACGCGACGGGTAGTCACACGGTCTGCGTGTTGTCCTTTTTCCAAAACTATATAATTCTTAAAACATTCCACAAAACGAGATAAAATCTTCAAAAATAATCATAACATATTTTAACCTCAAGTTTATCTCATGCCTTTCATTTTCCAGCATATCATATAATAACCCATAATTACCTCAAAAGTAAGGATCATATAAACCCTAATGGTTACCTTTATAATTATTAACTGAGCTTCCACATCGATTGTCGTACATGATGCATTATAGAACATACTAAGGTTCAAGGGGTTGATCATGACTCCTTGATAGTTGGTTTAGAACAACCATGAGTTTCCTCATTGAATACCCCATTTCATCCAGTCTCTTAATCAGAGAACCACCACAGTTTCCTTCAAACCCATTGTCACTTTGGTGCCTGCTAGATCCAGCCATTTACTAAATCCAAAAATTTCAGTGTGAGTATATCAACATAACCATAATGTAATAATGAGGAAGATAAACACTAAGATATACTTACTCATTCACTTTATCTAAAACTAGGACTCTTTCTGAAATCCTAACCATTATGGTAATGTCACTTATGCTTAGAGAATACCCTAACCTATAAAGTTATCTGAACCGACCTTTGATACCAACTATAAGGCCCCACCCTTAAACCTTACTTAATCTTGAGTTATTAAAAGATTACACATTGAGGATGTTTTCAGGTTTAGAGTTTTAGAGAATTAGATCATGAAACTTGCATTACATTCCACATTTAAACAAAGTGGTTACATAAAAGACAATATTCATTCTTCCCATCAACAGAAACATATTTAAGATAAAACACAGATTCTTTCTTGACACATCCTTGACACTATCATCACATCATGTACCTTTCCCTTGACCTGTGAAAAACATTTCAAAAACTTGGGATGAGCATAAAAAGCTCAGTAAGGGTTATAAAAATATGGAAAGGAAACATGAGTTCATATATACATAAGAATGAAATCATACTTTACCCATAAAACATAGGCACTTTAACATACCTCATCAAACCATGAATAAATCATAGAAAACATAAGACATAAAGGTAACTTGAGGCATTCATAACATTCTTACGTAGGGAGTAACCCTCTTGGTTACGTTTGGAATACCCATCACAGTATATTCCCTAAATCTCTTCGGAGAAACCTTAACGTTTCACTCCTTCGCGTTACCCAATGCATTGGAGAGCTATATCGGGATCACCCGCCCTTAGTTTATCACGGAACCACCCGTTTTCATAACAATGCCCAAGAACCATAACATAAATGTATCATATAAAACATGCATAAAGGAAACATAACATTTACACATTTCAATCACAATATAACACTTTAGTATATTGAAATAATGAATCCATTCAAAAAGAAACCATTTCCAAAATCATTTAAAACATTTAATAAGGATAATTTTGAATCAAATTGTCCCATACCACCTTGAAGCTTTTAACATTTTAAACGATTAATATCCATATAAATAAATCCTTAAAACCATTTTGAAAACATGGATATTAATAAGAACAAATCATTAAAACATTTAAAGCGATATTTTGGTTAAAGGGTTTTTACCAAAATTAGAGACACTTGAATACAATAATTGAGGAATAACATTTAATCAGAACTTTATAATATCATGAGAACAAATTGATTCATGATATAATATTCAAAATTACAGTATATACACCATATAAGAGTGAATTGGTGCATAACAACAATGAAGTCTCAATAGATATGTAAAATGTGATGAAATCCCTTATAAAGAAGGTATCCTTAAATTAAGGACAAATCAAACACAAAAATATGTTTGACAAATATAAATACACCCAATATAAGTGGATATTAAGTGTAAAACAATAATAGGTCATTCACACATATTCAATGGATGACATATTCAATGACTACACGTTGAACCCAAAGAAATCGAATCTGGGTTAAAAAGTTCCCTTGAGAGCCTAACGACATCACATCAAAATGAGTTGATGAGAGATAAAAAGTGTATCTCATCACTTGGACATAAAATTTACATCAATAAGGATATATGAGAACATATCCCAACATAAAAATACGTAAATTAAGAGACCCAACAAAAGAATTCTTTTAAAAAAAAGAGGAGGGTGAAAGGTTCCCTTACCGACTTGGGTATCTTTCAAAACATACACCCCATGAAAGAAGGACAATAGATCATTGATGTAAATACTCATAAACAAAATTATATTACACAAATAGTAGAATAATGGGTAGTACATAAACCACTCAATGGAATTTGTGGAAAATGTAGCATAAATCTCACAGGAATAAAAGTGAGATGAAAAATCCCTTACGAAAACTCGGCAGCCTAACGGCGCCACATAAAACTTCCGAATATGGATTGATGAGATCAAATAGGGTATCTAATCACATTAAAATAAAATTTACAGAAAGAGGAATATAAAATAACATCCCCCAACATTACAAAGAGGAGCTTAAAATAAGTGACATAAAGGAGAGTACTTAAAAAGAAAGAGAGAGGTTAGATCTCTTAGGAAAGTTCGGCAGCCTAACGGCGCCACTCAAAACTTCCAAAATGGATTGATGAGAGAGAATATGGTATCTCATCACATGAACATAATAATTACAGTAATTTTAATATAAAATATCATCCCAATAACAAGAAATATAAGATTTAAAAGGAATGACATAAAAGTGTGTAATTAAAAAGAAAGAGAGGAGTAGGATCCCTTACCTCGGGTCCGACTTGACTCGATCGTTATTTAATATCCTGAATAATAAACTTGAGTTAATTTATACTTACTTAAGAACCTTTTTCATGTTCATTATTCCTTTTATATCACTTATTACCATGTCATAAACATTATGTAATCATTTAAGTTAATAATATTTGTTTTGCCGATATTTGGTTCTTAAGTCGAAAGTGGACTTCTTACAATTACATGTTGTTCGTGTGGCCAAATGTTTATTATATCCAGAATTGTATTCATGATGTAGATATTATATATGTCATATATATCCAGTACATGCATGCATTTATAACATTACATAATCATTTAGAGGTAAGAAATGAAATGCACCGTTCATGGAGACGGTAAGCCGTACGTACGCATGAACGCTACTTTCATTTCTATTTCGTATTTTATAGAATGGAATAATAATGATATAGAGGTATATTATAATTCCAGTATAATATCATATATAATATCATAGTTCCATCCTTTATATGTCCCACATATGGTATTTAACGAATCAAATCACTTTGAGGGGGCGATAGCCCGCACTTCTTTAAATGAAGATATCGCGTTTACCCATAATGGAAACCATAAAGGTATGCCCAAAATGAAAAAAAAACAGAAGCTTAAGGAAAACATAAACATATTATATATCATATATAAAAATAGTGACATCATAATGGCCACCTTTGAAGGTGTTAAATGAGTATTGAACAATCATCGTTTCGGGAGGCAGAATTTCGCCATCCACGGAAACCGTATGTTTTTTAACCATTTGATGTAGTTGTGTCAGAGTGTAGCTCGAATAAATATTATAACAAAATCCTAGTATATTGAAGATACTGGTGTTGTTACAAAAGAAGTAAATAAAAAGAGTTTAGGGGGGTTGGAGAAGCAAAATAATACAAATGAACATGAGAGAATGAATTACCTTTAAAAGTGTAACTCCTTTTGATTTGAGCCTAAAGGCTTCCTTTGAAAGGATTCTGCCAAAAGGTAATATTCTAGGATGAGTAGAGGGATGTGGAGAGAGTAAATGGGTAGGGTTTGGCCAAGCCAAAGACTTGAGGAGTGTGTGTAAGGTGGTAGAGGTGGGGGCCTTTTATAAGAGGAGAGGAGGGGAACTTTTGGAAGGTAAAGAAATATTACTTTATTTGAAAATGTGTTTCGGTTTTAAAAGGTCCCACATTGATATAATTCGTGTATAAGGTGATAAGGGTTCTAAATCCACCCATCCAATAAGTTTTGGACATGTTTAGTTCATAGATTTTACATTATCTTTCCATTTTATTTAAATCGTCAAATAATGATGTCATCGCTGCATCATTATTATGTCATAAATAATTTAATTTATTTAAAGTATAAAAATTATAAAAAAATACTATTATGTAGTAAATCTATTTAGCTTTCTAATTACTATTTATAATCAAAAATCTGACTTGTATAACCCCATTTAAAAATTGTTTTAGTAAAACATATCATGTTTGTGCCTTTTTTTACATTAACATTAAATAAAAGGTATTTATGTCATTTTCCAACCAAAGTGGCTCCATGGGGTCCCCAAGTTGACCCATGGCTTGTCTTGGTCGTCCATGACACAACCAATGAGGGTATGACATGTGTCAAGCTCATCTCATTTTATTAAAGCATTATTTTTACCTTAAACTAGACTAATTACCACTAATCACGATTAAAAACTTAATAAGTTACTATTCACCAAAAAATTATTTTTATCACATTGAACAACATTTTACTTCTTAATGAAAAACATGTATGTCGTATTTTTGAAATTAAAAACACAAAGATTTCAAAATTTCATTTAAATGGAAAAATCAGTTTTTATAAGTACCACTTAGTGGTTTCACTATTCATCAAAAATTGAAGTTTTTTAGAAAAATCCCAAAAATTCACCCTAAGCTATATTTGATATTCCGAATTCAAAAATAAAGTCTATTTTACAAAATTCAAAACATATAAGTCACATTAATTAATTTAATAATTAATTCCCGTTGTCATGACAAATAGCGTGTTTTTATGAAACAATAAGTATCAAAAGATTGACACTAGTTTAAGTTCGATTTCAAAGTGAAATTAATTCCAACGACCACTATTGGATTTAATGGTAAAAATATATTCTAATTTCACTTTAAAACCAATTAAAAATATAATCTAATCATATAAATAAATTAGATTAAAAAGAGGTTTTGAATTAAAATACAACATTTTACACTATTCATTAAAAAAATGAACTTTATCGGAAAGAAACCAAAAATTTACACAAAGTAAATTTTGATGTCCCGATTCTTAATAAGAGTTTTATTTGGTCCAAAATAATTTTTAAGAGTGAACAAAACTATATTTAATGATGGTTCAACCTCAAAAGGTGATAAGTGAACCTTTAGTGAAAACTAGGGCATATACGCCTAAAATTGAATTCTTTACGTATTTTAAGCCTCTATCCTTTATTGGATAAATGTAAAAACATTTAAAAACATATATAATAATATTTTAGTTATTTCTCTCCATTCCCGCCATTACAACGGCTACATGTTAACTACCATTTAAAATAATATTATTTTTTTATTAGAGTGCAACGTAAGATTCCCAAGAAACTTGTTGTTGCTTGTTGGGTACGCCATCGAGCATAGAAACCCTTTAAAGTAATATTAATACTTTATTCACAAATATGGATAAATATGAAAATTTCATATTCTTTATTTACCTGGGGTGTTACACTTTCTCTCTCATTAATTCTTCCCATGTACACCCGTTACCAATGCGAAATTCCTTGAGGGATTTCTTTCTCCTCTTTTACATCCAAGTAATTATTTTGTATTATGCATATAAATTACATTACGTTTTTTGGGACCTATATCTATATGACCCCATTACTGTAAATTTCATTTATATATTATGATACATGCTTTTATCTCTCATCAAACATTTTCATGAATCCTTATATCACACCGTTATGCTGCTGAAATTGCACCGCGTTTTTTCAAGCCAAGATCATTGTGTAGTGAATACTATACCCATGCCTTTATCAAGGGTATAAAACTTTATACACATATACATATTGAATGGTAATTTCATATATTTATTCCAAATTACTTAATCATGGAATAACTTATGATGTTGATTGATTCCATGATCCATGTGGCACACTTATGCATGAAATGAAATGTTTAAGAAGGGTGTGCCCTGATAGCGCTCCAATGCATTGGGTAAACTATAGTATCACGATACATCATGTGCAATGGGTGTTGAATCATGATAATTCAAGTGAAATGAGGTTTTACTCGTGCTTCATGTGTAATGAGGGTTTACTCAGGCTCTATTTACAATGAGCCTTGGCTTATGCTATTTCCATGTTAAGTGTTGTTGCCACATTTCCATGTTATGATTATCATGATTTATCATGGCTTTATGTTCATGTTTCTATTTTGATCCACTGATATGACTACTATCTAACATGTATTGTATTCCTGATGTTATTCCATGTTTATTCCCTTACTGGGCTTTATAGATCACCCTTTTCTTATGCATGTCCTTAGGTTATCCCATGCAATGCTAAGTACGAGGGAATGTAGTGGTAATGTAAAGGAAGTTTTCAATAAAGATGTTGTGTGTTCTATGTTCTAAGCTGTTATATAATGTTCCTAATCCCCAAAGACAATGTACCTCTCGATATTATATATTGTACCAATTGAAGCTTTTATGTAAAAAATCAGGTTTAAGTGTGTAATAAAAAGAAGAGTTGTTATAGATTACACATGATATTATCTTTTGTTTTGTTCTATCTAGTTGTAACTAGATAAAAGAAGGAATGGTATTGTTTTACACCTAATAAGAGATCCATGTAGGATGCCTGTTTCGTAAAAGGGGTGATAATATGAGACAAAGAAAGTATTAAGCATTATCTACCCCAATATAGTATCCTATATTTTGGTAACAAGATAAAAGAGGACATGGTTGGGGCTTACACTTGGTTAGAGGCACATGTAATATTGGAGCGCTAGGTTGATATGTCGATGAATTGGTTCCCAAATATGAATTCATGATAGAATTATAGCCCATGTATGGAAACCTAGGTGAATTGGAGCCCATGTATTACGATTTGGGTTAATTAGAACCTAGGTATAAGTACCTAGGTAAATTGTAACCTGGGTTAGCCACCTAGATGAATTAAATCCTATGTTTAGGGACCTAGGTGAATGTGAGCCTAAGTGTAGGTGCCTTATAGAATTAGAATCTAGGTATATGGACACTAGAGAATTAGATCCCAAGTATCGGGAATTGGTAAAATTAGTGTCAATCTATAAGGTAATAGTTAAAATAGAGGTCAAATATCATATCATGGGTAAATTGGAGCCCACGTATAGGGGCTTGGGTGAATTAGAGCCCTGGTTTGGGATCCTGGGTAGATGAGGTTCCTAGGTTGGTGACCTAGGTGAAAGTTATCCCTAGTAGGGAGGCTTGGGAGAAATTTCACCTAAGTGTATGTTATTAAAAAAAGGATATCCATAGTGTATGGTATGGGTGAAGGGCCTCCCAAATATAGGGTCTTGGGTGAAGGTCCAACATAATGTAGGGTCTCAGGTGAATGGTTTACAAGGTTTGGAGGACTAGGAGAAAGTTCACCAAAGTAGTTTAGGAACTCAGTTGGTTGTGTTCCCATGTTTGGGTACTCATGTGTTTGGGTGATCATATTTAGGCACTCAAGTAGAATACCAAGGTGAAGTTACACTAGATTAGGATAATTGATGAATTCATTCTTATGTAGGTATTACTGCAGATTACTAGGTCACATATCACCCTAGAATGTGATCCTAGGGACTACTTGGGAGTGTGTATCACTTGTAAGTGGGATTTAGAATAACTAGAGAAAATAAATATCATACCTCATTTAATCTAAAAAAGTCCATGTTTTTAAAATTGGATGAAATTAGGTCTATTTATAGACCAAGGTAAACCATGGCATGGTGAATCATGCATGGGACTTAGTTGCGCAATGCAGGCATGCTAATACACTTAACACATAGAAGGAAGGATGTGAATTTTGGTAAACTAGGTCACGCTTGTAGGAAGACTATAGAGTGGGAAACTATGTTTGGAAAATACTTTTGTGCAAGACTAGGGAACAAATGAGGCATGGCGTGTGTGCGAGGTTTACCTTAGCGTGAAACCAAAATTTGGAAAAATTCCTTCCAACTTAAAATAGAAATAACATTTGATCCATGTGTCAATTTGGGCACCAAAAATAGTAAAATTGAATCTTATGAAATGAAATGTCCCCTGTATATTTTTCCCCCATATTAGGTGTTTCCTCAAGCCAAAATTTTCCAAAAATTCCATTAAATTGGGTTTTATGGTTCAACAACCTTTTTGATTACCAAAGTAAGAAATACATGGCTTACTCCCTACATGAGGTTCTCCACAACATGTAAACAGAATGGGAATTTTTTTCAAGAATATTTATCACATGTTGGGTGATAAATCATGTGACACATTGAGATCCCATTTTCATTCTTTTCATGTTCATAGATACATTTCTATCTGCACTTGAGTTATGTCATATAAGCCAAGACAACATCATGGTTCCCATCCATGGAACAAATTTTACAGTGACAAAACCAACTAATAATTGGATTCATTTTGATTTAAAAGAAACCAATTATAAATTAATATATGGAACTTTTATATATTATGCAAACATCTGGTGGGATTTGGGAATTGACTAAAAAATGATAGAATGTTCACAAATAGGAGATTCTCGATTGAAGGTCTTTGGGTCACCAAGAGGATTAGTTTGTAACACCAAGAGATTTAAATATATAATTATACTTTAAATATTATTATTCATGATAGCTTATGTTACACACAACCCAAAACTAAAACAAATTAATACATATCTTATTATAATATATTATGACAATATAACGTGAAACATCATTTTGAATTTACAAGAAGTGAAAAACCTCAAGGTAAATAAAAAGATGATAATTAATTTATTCCTTACATATCATTAATATTAATTTTAAATAACAATTTTATAGAGTTAAATTGATGAAATTTAATTATTAGAGGTTAAATAAATAATGTGATATGATTAAAAGTATTCAATGTTAAAAATGGATATTTTTCAAAGAAACATTTTTTAAGTGTTGGGTATTTTAGTTTAATAAATTAATTAAATAACTTTTAAAAGATGATTATGATAATATGTAATATTTTAATGTATTAAATAATATATTATCACTTAATTTATTAAAAATTTATATGAAATAATATTCCAAACATTTAAAGTTTAAAATAGTCATTTTTCTATAAAATAATTTTTTCTTTATATTTTTTATTTTCATTTAAAAGAAAAATTTAAGAGTTTTATAATTTTAATTTAGATAAAAATTGATTCATTTTTGGTTCAAAATGTCAAAACTATCTTTGATTGATTTTTTTGGTATATTTCAGAAGTAGTTTATTTTAGGTGAATAATGAAAAGTACCATTTTTACAAATACCGTCAGTTTTTTGACATTCTGATGATATAATAATGAATTGAAAATCCATAATTTTTTATAGAATATATATATATATATATATAATAAGTTAATGAATCACTTAAAAATATCATTTTGAATTTATAAACCCATGTTTGTCCTATTAATGTTTTATTCTACTAAAATAACCGTCTTTAATCCTTTTCTCTAATTAACTATTTTCAAGGTTACATTAAGTTTTGGATTGTTTTAAGTCCCATAAATCTAATTTTTTTTTAATAATACACTGATAAATTTTATGGGAATTAATACTGTACATTTTTTTCTTCTATAAATTCATTTTTACGTTTAAAAATAGAACTATTTAAAAAATAGTTTTTCATTGCATTTTTTATATTTATATTAAAATTAATTCTTACCACTACTATAAATTAAATATTTTAATTTATTTTCATATTTATAATTAAAATGTTAAGATAAGGTAATATTTTCCATTTAATTTTTATTCATTGTGATAAGTTACCTAGGTAAAGATTTAGTTGTTGTGGTTAAGGTCAAATGTGGTAAATGGTTAAAATAAGGGATAATGTTTCAAATATCAATAAAAATTATGTAAATTTCACTATAAAACTGTATTTCATCACTAAATGTTCTTATCTTATAAAATATGAAAATTTGGGTCAAATTTACTTTTAAAGTAACTTTATATTATTTTAAAGTTTTAAGTAATTACAAAAGTGCCGACCCTCTTAGTTATAAAAGGACCCCTCCTCTCCTCATTTCTCCTCCCTATTTTACACTTTCTGTTAACAAAAATATTCAAAAATAACTTCCCAACACACTTATACATTACCTAGATAATTTTTTCTCACCATAATTCCAACCCAAGAAGGATTAGGGAGATAATCAAAGGAGTATACCTACATAAGAGGTAATCATCTTAACCGAGTTCATTCAAGTTTATTTATTCTTAAACCTACTCCAAATATTATATAACAACTTTAAAATAATAACATAAGTATTATAATTTTACAAAAAAATTATAATGTTAGTGTAATAACCATCATTAACCTCCTCTCCATCCTTTGGGAAATGAAAACGTTGCCCGTGCGTATGTGCAGACTACCACATCCAAAAACTACATATTTTATTTTTGAACACCGTATTAAATGTAAGGATATACAAATATATTTAATTAATAAATATTATGTTTATGAAATAATTATTATTATTTAAATATTAACTATTATCTACCTTATTTATCTCCCATTCATTAGAAAATAAAAATGTTGCTCATGTGTACTTGTAGACTGCTGCCTCTACGAACGACATATTTCATTTTCCATCCCTACATGATATGGATGGATATAAAAATTGATTTAATGAATAATTAATATATTTATAACATTATTAAAGTTATTTAATGGTTATATACATATTTTAATTGACAAATAAAATCCATTCTTTTTATGGAATCAAAATTTCTAAAAAATGAAATTTTTATGCTTTCTATGGGAATCATTACCCTATGTTCCTTTAAGTGAGCATATAACTAAATAAATATATAGAAAATAGTATAAAAACCTATAAAAATTATTAATATGATGAACAATTCACCAATTTTCAAGGATCAGAACCTCTGAATCGGAACATGTGTAGAAAATAGAACAATTGACACAAAATATTGATTTTAAGAAAGAATTATTTGTAAGTGAGTAATAATAAATTATAAGTGGGTGGTATCTAGTAAGATACGTTTAAATATAGTTATTATATATATGTTTAATATATATAATTTTTTTATATATTTATGTTATAATGCATCCAAATAAGAATGAATCAAAGGTAAGGTTTTATCATCGCAAATCTACCTCTTTAAAAAAGGGACTCCCCGAGAGTGGCATTTTGAACCCTCCACAACCTGGAACCACCCCCATGAAGAGGTCATATAAAGAATCCCCATATAGGAAGGAGATATTGAAAATCAAGATGGTAGAGTGTCTCGCAAGGTAATGTCCCAATCAGCGATGGTTCAACACAACAATATGTTAGCTAGGTGGGCTGCACCCAACAACCCACTCGGCAGAACCAGGTGATCTGGAAAGATGGACAGATCAAGGGAGGGAGAAATCTTCCCAAGAGAAGTCTCCTAGGAATCAAACCCTACACCTCTGAAGGCATCCTATGGTATGGACCACCCCTTTCACCACTGTACCACCACAGAAGTGGCATCTAAAATTTCCTTCTTTGATACATGTTTCATTTTATGCATCCATTTTTGTGTATATAGTGTACACACTAAATATTTAGAATATTTTATCATGATTATAATTTTTTTAATTATAATGAAATTACAATTTCATGTTCTCTCTTTAAACAGGTTCTAATTCAAGTTTTATAAGGCAAGAAATGAGTTCTTTGTCTCAATTTCAATTTCCTGAGACATGTTTCATGTTGTACAACATGATTTATTTTATATGTTGTAATTACTACCACATGAATATATTTATAAATAATATTTTATGTAATTCATTAAATTTATAGAAATATATGTTTTTCTATCTTTTAATGAATTTTTATTAAAAAATTACTAAATCCATAAAGGTTTATGTTGCAATATCACTTTTAATCACGATTGTTAATGTCTAAATTTAATTTGTAATAATTTTATAATTTTACTAAATTAAAACACATATATTATCTTCTACTATGGTTATTATTGGGGTTTATCTGTCTTCCTATCATTTCATTCCCCTTAATTCAAAAGCAAACTAAAAAAATATTTTAAGTGAAACTGGCCTTATCTCTTCTTTTTGGTCAAGGATATTTTTATTCCATGTCCGTGTTATTTATATTGTTACAATAATATTATTATATAAAGTATAATGATTTTTTAAAGTAAAATTTTAACTATCATTGATTTTTATATAGTGGTTTAAAAAATGAATATTTGTAATGTTTTTTATATGAATCACTTTTGAATATATTTATAATAGTAAGAAAATATTTTTTTATCATATTCACATTAACCTCATTTTTCCTCCATCATGAAATTCCTTTATTATTAACATTCATTTACAAGTTTCCATTGGTTTTTACAAAAATACCTTTCTTATTATGTTATGAATTTTTTATTCTATAACAAAATAACAAGATATTATTTTTATTAAATGTTCTGAAAAGAGGTTTTATTTCATTTATGTATATTTTTATATTCTAGTATACATTTTATTACTTAATCATATTTTATTTTCAAGATTCCATTATTTTGAATTATTTTACAAATAAATTTTATAAATTTACCCTGGCATCTCAGGAAAATAGTTTTAGAAGTGATTTTAACTTAATTTTTTTAACTAAGTTACTATGGTTTTAAGAATTTTATTTTAAAAGTTTAAATTAAATTTTCTTATATAATTATAAAAATAATTTAATTTAATAAAAAAAATTCATTTATGATGAATTTATGGTATTATTTCATCTCTTAAAAATTTATGGTTTACACATTATTTTGTGGTCAAGTAATATTATCAGTTTAATCATTTCCTTATAAATGTGTACCCTATCACTATCCATCTCTCATTTGAATATATGTTTCTCATTAATGTATTTGATCTTTATTATCATGTTTATATTAAAAATCATATCTAGTACTGTATTATATAGATACCAATTAATCTATATTATGTAGGAACCCTATTTGAATAAATTAGGTTAGAAGAGTTTACTAAGAAAAATTGATCATTTATTGACTAGGAAAATATTGATAATCTGTATACTTGTTAGTTATATACAAATGATTATCGACTGCTGAGGAAGATTGATTATGTTATAGGAAAATATTAACATTCTATATTTCTTATTTCAATTTGGATATTTCTTGATTGTTAGGGCACATTTTTATTAAATGGTATTGTTAATTCAATATATGATGAATGCATTGTACTTGTATAAGTGACAGGTGGGGTCTATTATGGATCATCAATTCATCAAGTAATTCTAATAGAAAAAACTATATTGAGCATCACTAGATATATTTTAACCTATAAAATGAAGCTGTCTTGGCTAAGATGCATGATGATATGATATATGTGTTATCTAAGAGGCCTTGATGGTATGCTAGATGCCTTGGCAAAATGATTTGATATTAAGAATAATATGTCTAGAATTATGTATTCCATCCCTATGAAATCAATTATTATTATCCATGATAATTTTTATATTATTATCCTTGTATATATTTCAAACTCATGTGACTAGTTATATGAAGTTATTTGATTATCATTTATTCTTTCTGTATTATTTATTTCTCGTTCATTCTATGATAATAGTTATTCTATTCTACTGGTAATGATTATTTGAGATCACACTTATTATGTTTCCATTTACCCATGTTATAAAGAAGATTAATACATATGATATATCTATAAGGGTATAACGTGTGAAGAATTAATTTTGATACATTGAAAATTTTTTATAGAATAATAAAATTTGGGTATAATGGAAAAATGCCTATTTTATGTGAAATATATTAGTTTTGTTACATAATATTTTTCATAATTCACTAAATATATAAAACAAAAAATTTATTAGGTATATAAGTTAACCAATAATTTTTCTTGATTATGGATGGTTAAAATTGAGTCTCATCAACTGGTATTAAAAATGTGTACAAAACTATGTTTTTAGCTCCAGATCTATGGGTTTAGGGAATTATATAGTCGACTCAAAGTTTTTTATATTTCCATGAGAAATAATAAACTCAATTATTTTTATACCATCAAGATTAACAATCAACTCAATGTTTTTGGAAACCTATTATAGGTTTAATGAAGGAAAACCCAACATAAATTAGTCATAAAAAATATTAGTATGGTCAAAGAAACTTGATAAATGTGTGATTTAAGGCTTAATTATATATTAGAGATCTAAAAATCACTAAATATCCTATAATAACAAGAATTAATCCATAAATAGTTTATAAATAAGGGGTCACTGGTCAAATGTTTCTTGTTCATAGAAGAAAATTTAATGATTCTATTCTAGTATAGAGTTATTGTGGAAAACCCAACATGAACTTGAAAACCCAAACACTAGGAACTATTACATAGGTATGAGTTGTATATATGGGAATAATTTCTTATATAATAGTACAATATAATAAATTTAAGGACTTGATGGATGGACCATATGTCCTTCTATGAATTATGTAAGACAATGTATGTAAGGAACAAAAAGGTGCTTGATATTTTTCCTTGGTCAATGGAGCTCGAGAGCATAGATTTATTTTATAGGGTTAAATGTTGGTACCCAGAAGCTTTATATATTTTTTATATTTTTACCCTAAATTTTACCTAATTTTTTGATTGAGAGGATTAGGGGGAATGAAATCATTTTTTTATCAATCCACCCTTGACTAGTTTTTAACCTGATAGGCACTGTGTAATTTTTCTTTCTTTAAAATACTATTTTTTCCAAGTTTGTACAAGGTTTAGGCTAGTGTCGACTTGAATTTTTCCTAGGATGCCCTTTGTGTGATTTAAACCTGGTGGGTTTTGTGTCTTTTTCTTTAATCATTTTATGGTTATACAAGTTAAACTATTGAGGTATAGAGTTTATGGTCAGGCAACTATGACTAAAAGAAAAGATAGTCATCCCAATAGAAAGGGTGGGATAAAAAAACATGAGTATAAATCACAATTACATAAAGAAAGACTAACTTGGGATTAGGTGCATGCTGTTAAGGTTATAGTGGTTGGATAAAATTTTTAAAATGTTTAAGGTTAGATAACTTTGACCACAAAGGTTGAGATACTCTTTATAGCATGGGAGAGATTACCCAATGTGAATGGGGAGACCAATGCTAATGTAGATGATATCATGTATAGGTGTATTTAGTTTGATGTTATAGTTCTCATACCAATTTTTCATGTTCTTTAGGGTTATATGTTGAGGAAGAAGTTCCTAATAGGTGTTTTCTAAGATGATAATCGTAACCAAAGGATTTTTTATTTCCAATATAAATATATTGACTTGACGCATTTGGAACTTTATAAGATATGTACTCCCACACATGAAATGGTATAAGAATAAGATGTTATAATATCTATTTGATAGTGGGTACGATACACAAATGTGTAAAATTTAGGGTATTTGAATCCACTTTAATGGTTGGTTTATTTTAATAGAAAATCATAACATAAGAATGTCTGAGTTGATAGGAAATAGAGATCGATGGGATTAAATTGAATATTAATAATGAAGAAACCAGTTCTACATTATTATTGAATAATATATAAAGATTAAGAGGAACCTTTATTCTAGTAATAACCCATCCCTTAGGTGTTACTTATATTCTCAAAGGAAACTATGTTTTTCATCATCATTTCTCATATATATCTATTTAGATCAGTCAATCCCTGTTACCAAGTGGTATGAAAGAAGAAAACTAGGTGGATATGCTTAAGGTTATGGATTTATGAAGTAAGTGTCTCTACTCAATAAATTTGGTCAACGATGATTAAGAAACTATATATGTAAAGCAGGTATATATATAAAATGGCATTCAAGAAGGTTTTGAGAACTCTAAATGTTAAGACATTATGCATTGAACACATTCTGGGGGTGAAGGGAAATAACATGAAATTTCTTTTGTACATGATCACTTAAATGGGTGGTCTACTCAATTTAGAGAGGTGGTTTGGTTATGAATGCAAATTTCACCATGCATATATTAAGATTACATTCATAGGGAAAGTAAAATCTATTATAACTTTATCATAGAACAGTGGTTCCAATGAGTATAGCTTGAATTTTTCTAGGGTCATATAGTGAATCCCAAAATCTATATGTATTCTTTATTTTGATCATTGAAATTTTATTAAATAATGAACAAGAGTGTTTTAATGAGTGTATACTTAAACTCTACTCATGATTCCATTTACGAGATATCAACATTATAATCCTTTGTTTATCTTTTGTATTTTTAGTTTAGGGTCTCATGATTTGGACCATGAAGGGCTATTGTTTGAGGTCATACAACTTTTATCAATAGTAGATGAAGTTTAAGGTTGTATATGTTTTACCATTAATGTAAATTTATAGTTATTCCTAGGATAAGAAATGAAGGCATCATTACATATCTTGTTGTAATGGGAATAAATCCACACATAGTTCTAGTTTAAATAATCCTTATGTAGATCTTTATTAAATTTAGGTGAGGGGAAATTTTATTCTGGAATGGGATTGAAACCATAAGAAGCTCCTTGGTTTTTACTCAAGATAGAAGATCTGATTTATCTTAGGAATGGGACATTTTATCCAAGACTAGGTTTATAGATAGGATCCATATTTCAAACAACCTCATATGGATCTGACTCACATGTTGGGATGTTGGATTATATAAGAAAAATCAATCTAAATAGTTTATTTCCACTCATGGTGGACTGTATGTTGTGTAGTTTAAAATCATGTGATAAGGACTCATATGTCATAAAATTTAAGGTAGTAAAAAGGGACCAATTATGATTAGTTTAGAGTATTAAGGAGTGGATATAAGTGTCATATAGTTTATTGTCATATGATAAGGACCTATATACAGGGGGACTTTGTAGCCTAAAATTAGATTGATTTTTCTTCATGATGAACTCATTGAGGGAAACCCAACTTGAATTTGAGGGCCCAAACATCAAGATAAAACTCCTGAAAGTGAGGGAAATTTTATCATATCACAAACTTGTGGATAAATTACTATATAACAAGGGTTCTTACATTGATCTGATTCATATTTAAGGATACTGGGTCTCATGGAATGAACCAATCTAAGTAATTTAGGTTCTTGTAGGATTAAACGTATATAGTATAGTTTAACATCATGAGATAAAGACTCAAATGTCTTGGAGTTCAAGGTAACACTATTAGGACCATATCCAAACATTTTAGAGTCATATGGAATAGACTTTCTGATATTTATTATAAATGTAATGAGGAATTTTTATGATTTTAGTTTAAGGTCATAAATCATTGACCAATGTGTCATGCATTTTATACTCATGTAATTAGGATCCTCCCAATCATGTATACAATGCTAAAGGGAATAAAAATAAATATATTTTAGATACTATTGAACACGAGGAAATGTATTAGGTAAATTATGTCATGAAATTTTTGAATTAGGTACAATAGAATGATAAATAGTGGGAGTAGGTTGATCATTAGTAATAGAGAAACCAGTGCCACAACATCAGTGAATAACATATGATGATTTATGGGGACCTTTTTTTGAGGAAGAAAACATCCCCAAGGGTTTACTTGGGAGATAAAAGTAAATATTAGTATTCACCAGTAAAAGGGGGATCTGTTCAAATTAGTTAAGAACCTTTTTTTCAATCTCTATGAGAGGGGAAACCAGGAGGAATCACTCAAGGCTCTAGGGATGGTAAGATGTTTATCTCTACTCAATGTGTTTGTTTTATCAAAATTTAAACATAAAAAGGTGTAAAATAGGTTGGATAAAAGAGGATATGTCCAAAATAGTTTTATAATTCTCTGTAGCTGCATCATCCTGAGATTAATATGCTATCTGGGTAGGAGGAATTGACCTTTATTAAAGAGGTGGGTAAATTAAATGTCATAAAAAAGGAGTGAGGAATCATGATGTACTGGGGGAATCTTAGTCATTAGTTATATAAACTACTAAGGATAAGGCATATAGTTTAAGGATATTTATAATTGACCAATCAAAAGTTTTTATGGTCTTATTTGATTGACCACAATATATATAGTTTAGGGTAATATGGAAAATACCACATGTCATACAGTTTCGGGTCATGTGATAAGGAATTTACATAATACAATTTAAGATCTTATGAAAAGGATATTACATGATGTAGTTTTAAGTCTTACAATAAGGAACACTTTATAGAAAAATTTTCAAATATCTAGATCTTGTGAAAATTGAGAAAACCTTTTCTTAGTTCCAATTATAGAGAGAAAACCTGATGAGAATAAATGGAGTTGCAGACACTGAGATGAGGTGGGGGTTGATTAGAACTTATTTATGGTCCTAATATAAATTATTTATGCATCACTATATATTTTTCATGAATAAGAATAATTCCACACATAATTATTGGATATATAATCCCTATGTATAGGTCAATCTCATGCATAAGATAGGAGGAGAGAAATGGATGGATAGTCCGGTGGGAGAGAGGTATAAAAACCCATCAGAAATTGGGTAAGATCTCATCACTAGAGAAAAAATAGGTACATAAGTGAAAGTTATAGCTAAGATTGGGATAGGAGAGCATGATGTCTATATATATCTTGACGTACCATGAATTAATCCACATGTAGTTCTTATAAGTGATTTTATAGTTATAGGTTAGGCGAACCCTAAAATTAGCATTTTCTATTATTTTCATAACCATTAAATCCATAAGGAAAGAAAATGGACCTCTATTATATCATACCCCACTCCAATAAACTACAATCAGTGCTTAGTTTATTACATTGGTACACATACAAGGGATCACACAATGGAGAATGGACTAGATTATTAGTCTTGGGAGACTGGATACATACATGATTTCTATATTACATTGGAAATTATAAATATAGCATGAAAAAATTTCTTGAATCATTGAAAATGATGCAATGATTCCTTGTTCATGTCCTTCTAATATAAAAAACAAATAAATAGTGATCTCAAATGGTCAATATGTGTTATAGACAATGAAATATGTCATGAGTAAATAATTCATAATCAATATGGAAGAGTGGATAATAAAAACACATTAAATTGAATCAAAAACTGATGTTCAATGTATATCCATTGAAAATATCAAAAAATTAATCACATGGATAATGGAAATTGAATTCTCAATAAAGGAAATTCATAAATCCAAACATTTAGGATCTTACCATCTAGACCTTAGCCAATATATCATGAATGTTATTATTAATGCCTAAACCAAGACATCTTTAACATTTTCAAGGCCTCTCAACAAATACATATTACATAAATAGGTAAGGTATACACCAAATACCCAACTATTATGTCATGATCTTATAACCTCAGCCGATGTATCATGATATTTTTTTTGTATCATGAGTCCCATTGATTCATGAATGTGCTATATATAATCATCCCCAACCCATCACTTTCATTTCTTATGCATTCATTATATATCTAATGATCAATACAATTCATTCTAAAAATTATTTATAAATTCACAATTATCCACATTAAATAAATAATATAGAATATTTACCTAGTCAATAGAATAACATTATTAATTAAAATATTTCAATTAATAGCATATATTGAAATGTTATATGGTTGATACAACATCAAAGTGGTGGAAATGGTTCCATATAAATCCATGATACTTAAAATATGAACATGGAAGAGAAAATAATGTCTAATGAAATGACAAAGAGTGATAGGGAATGTGCTCATGAAAATGTTAACGTTCAAAATACCACAAATCAGTAAAGTATAAAATAAGGCCATAAATTCCTCAAAAATGGAGGTTTTGTTTTAAAACAATGATGTTTGAAAATAGAAAAAAAATATTAAAAAATATTAAAAATAACTCCCTTGTAACTTTGTATAAGAATAAAGTTAGAAATCACTTTCAAAATTCTTTTTATTACATTAATAAAATAATACCCCTTTCTTTCAATATCATTAAAAACTAAAAATTCCAATAATATTGAGAAAAATATATTTTTTGAAAATAAAAATGGAAACTTATAAAGAAATATTCAAATAAAATAATAGTCATGATGGTGGTAAAATAATTTCATGCAGTATATACTAAAAGAGAATGTTCTTTACACACCTTTTAAAAAATTCATTAAATGAACTTGTTCATATTTTTTAAAAAAAATCTCTTTTCATTATTTTTAAATAATGTCAAAGTTATTTAAAATGAACATTTAAAAACATTTCATGTATATTTATGTTCGAAATCCATTAAATTTTACTTAGGAATTCTTGATCCAAAAAAGAGAAAAAATGGAAAATAAAAGTGTAAAACCTAAAAATTACCATAGGAGAATAAAATATACGGGGTTTAAGATTTTAAGATCATATATTTCTTCATAAGGGAAATATAAACATTATAAATTCTGAAATAAAATGAGACTATAACAGAAATCCCTTACCTCAAGTCCTACTTGCTTTGTATGCATTATTATCCTCATGTATAATAAATTTATATTTATTTTAAATTTATAATATTTCCATATTATCATTTATCATACCATATATGATAACATCTCATCACTTGTTAGTTAATAATTCTTTATTAATATAGTCTCTTGGTTGAAAACTAACTTATTTCCCATGCATGTTTCGGGGTGATAGTTCCAATCATTGAACCTTGGTCATTTTTTAATTATATATAAAATATTATTAATTTAATAATTATTAAATTTATTTATTATATAAACTTTTATAACCAGACCTATAATGTGGTGATAAAAATTGAATTTTGTCACTCTATGGAGACGGTAGTACATATGTACTCACAAATGATGTTTCCATTTTTTGATAGATGGGAAAAAGATAGGTAAATAATTATTCACCTTTATAGAATCATTATTATATCCTATATATCATATATATTCATTAAACATGTCATTTTATCTATCCATGTAAATTAGAAATGAAAAAAAATCACATCGCTTCATAGAGGTGGTAGTCCACACGTATACACAAGAAATGTTATCAAATCCCAATAGAGGGGAAGATAAGAAGTTATATAATTTATTATATTTATATAAGAATAAATAATCCATTAATATAATATATTTTCATTAAATTCATCATAATTAACAACCTTATGAGGTGATGATGAAAAATGAAACACATCGCTTTGTAGAGGGGTAGTCCACACGTACGTACGAGCAATAATTTTATTTCCCATTTAATAGTTTGTAGGTGGATAAAGGTTGTGATATAAAAATAATAATATTTAAATATATATAATGTAATTATTTTATTATATAAACATTTTTAGGATAGATTATAAGGAGGTATAAGAATAAATAAAATTAAAGAATCCGATTAAGAGTTATACCTCTTCTTTGGAAATCCAATTTCTAACACCTTAATCATTCATAGGATGGATTTAGGGGATGGATGAGAGATATAGGAATTTTATAAGGAATATATTAATGTATTTTTTTAGATCTTTATTGAACTAAAAGACTCATTAAGTGTAAGGAAGAGACAAGAGATGATTCCCCTTTATAAGTGAGGTGGGTGGAAAACTTGAGATTACTTGAAATATTAATATATAATATGTGTCAAAATCGTGTAAAATGGATAAAACACACCCCAAGTTATATTATAAGGAGTCTGAGGTCATAAAATAATCATATAATAAATATTATACAAGTATATGTGTCATTTTGGACCTTATATTTTGGATTAACCCCTCTGTTATCCGTGTTTAACCTTAACCATTATAACAAAATTTTCAATATTTAAGAGCCATGAAAGTAATTTTAAAAATGGAAAGTTTTATATACATGAAAAATGAATGATATTATCTATAATTTTATATAAATATTAGTTAATATTGATTTTTTTTTAATTTTTTATTGATTTAAAATTATTTTTTAAATATTACATAACATTTAACTTCTTTTTTAGGACTATTCACACATCTTGACTTTAAAAGCATCAAGACAACAATTTAATCTGAATATAAAAAATTAAAACATCACCAATAAATTATAAGTATCCATGAAATTCTTGGTTAACCATAATTAACTCAAAATATATTAATTTTAATGTTTTTAAAATCATTTATTTTATTTTTCTATTGCTTGCATAAGCATTGCGTCGACATTGTGTAAGCATTCAAGTCAATTATAATGTATATAAAAAATTAAAAAAACGACTAATATTTTAAATATATTTTAATTATTATCAATTTTATCATCTATATTCTTTCATATGTAGTTTTTTCTATATCCATATTATGACAACATATTGAGTGAGAGAAAGTGTAATTTTGTAATTATCCTTAACTTAAAATTACATAAATGTTGTAATCATAGTAAAGTGGCATAAAAATGGAATATTTTTGATGTTATGATGGTATTTTTATAATTAAAATTATATAGTAAAATAAATTCAAGCTTTTTAATGATTTTGAGACCTTATAACATATTTTTTTTACCTTAATTAACATGTTTTATCCATTATCATGGTGATAATATTTTACCATGGTTAACATTAATTATGAATAAAAATAAAATGAAAATATTTAACAAATATTAATGTAATGATTCTAAACATGAAATTAGTTTTTTTAGGATTTAACTCCAATAATTGGAATATATTTATTTCAATTTAATTACACAAAATGCATTGAAAACAGTTTCTAGAGAAATGTATTTTTAGCATTAAAATAAAAATATACCAAAATAAAATATAATGTTGATTATTATGGAATTAATTATATTATATTTAATAAAATTGATATTATTTTAATTTAAAACCAAATTTAGAATATTATTAAACTTTTAAATTACTTTATTTAAATAAATTGAATAATAGTTTTTCAAAAAATAACATTTTCACTATTCATTCAAAAAGAATAATTTTCATAAAAGTATCATAAAGTCATCTAAATAATTTTATTGAATTATGATATAAAAATTTATATCTGTTTCTTCAAATACGATTTATTAAAATGGAATAAATTAATTATAATATCCACACACAAAATGTAATAATTGTTTTTAAAGAAAATGTATTTTTGAAACATAAAATGAATTTATTCTCATTAATTTCCTAAAAAAAATTAAATTAACGTAAATTCATTAAACTGGATATATAATAAACTTATTTCATCTGAATCATTTATCAATAGTAATCAAAATGTATTTCATACATAAAAAAAGTTTTATGAAAAATATCTATTTTACCTACAAAATATTTTATCTTTATTTCTTACCAATTGATAATAAATGTATGCTTGATTACTCATTTGATTAACATAAAAATTTCTAAATATATTTAATAATATATTTATTACCAGAAATCCAATGGCTAGGTTATAATAGTCATATTTACTTAATATTATTTCATGGTTTGTTTAAGTTTGGGGTTGCATGTGGTGTATGCTATTGAAAATAAGGTTCTTTTAATGTCAAATAAAATCATGTGGGTATTACATATATATTTATTGAACTCTTACACAGGGTAGGGGAACTTTAATTTAGGTCATATGGAATCGACTATTTTAAGAAGTTTAGGGTAGTGTGAGATGGACCACTCTAAACAGTTTAAAGTCATTTGGGATGTACCATGCGCTGTGCAGTTTAACATCATGTGAAAATGACTCATATGTCATATATTTTTATGGTTATATGACTAAGAACATTTTCAAGAATTTTAGAGTCATACAATATAGGCTTATATCCTATATTGTTTAAAGTCCAACATTGAGGACTTATGCCACATTTTTTAAATTCATATAGTCGAGACTTCATTCCTTTGACGTGGTGCATAATTCATGATGAAGTTATGTTAGAGTGAGAATTATTCACATGCATGTTTCATGAATCTTAGGATTCTCTAACTTAATTATGAGTTAATATATATTTTTCTAGATAAAATCTTTAAAGACAAATCATTATTCAATCATATTTCTTAAACATCAGTGGTCGAGAAAATAATTGAGAAAATAATATATAATTATATCTTCGATCCTATTGATCCTAAAAAGATAAAAAAGTACTTATTTTAAAAAAAATTTGAAGTATAAAATCACATGGTTATACCTAAAAGAATTTATGTTGTTTTTTTATCACTACGATATAGGTGACCGTGATTCTTCTACACATTTTTTGTATTCTAATTATGGTGTTCACATAGATAATGCAGAGATTTGGGTGTCACTAACTCCATTATCCCCTTATATATATTCTTCTAAATCCAATTTTTAATGATAAAAAAATAAGGCAAATCAAATCTTCCTCATCAGGTCTCTTGATCTCAATCAACCTTTTCTCTATGGAAAGCTTGAAATGATAAAAAACTTGATCTGGTCATAAGGAATACACATTTCATTACCTATCATTGAGAGATGGATGAAAATATTTCTTCCCATATTCTCAAAATATACCATTATTAGCGTGGTTAAATGGTTGAATTTGAGTTCTGGGCAACAATTCCTTAATGTTGATCAGTTTGGTGGTAAGTGTTGAAGCATTTGATGACAAAGACACCAATGATGTAACCCCTAGACTTAATAATTCTAACTATCTTGGGGACAATGTGTTGGTCACAAAGGTTGAGAAATGTTTTCAGCACATCTAAAGAGGGGATGAAAAATATACCCCAACCCTGTGGATAGGGGTACTTCATTGTAAAGAGTACCTCTGCAGTAGTATAATTGAATTTCACCATGGGAAAAATATCCCAGAAGAAAATCCCTAATTACATTATGAATATTTTAACTTTACCACTCTAATTTACTGATATGTTCTTCCAGAGATATGTTCTTGTAAGATTAAAGGGTTATATAGGTAGAAGACCTATAGACACATTTACCATTCCCAATGGATAATATGTGGCTGATGATGTGAGTCTTGGTGTGGACCATAGTGATTGGATCTGCTGTTGACATCAGTAACATGTCTAAGATGATTATATATATATATATATGAAATATTCCTTTTTAAGAGTGAACTCATCATGGGTGAGTGGAAAACATTCAAAGCCTACTAATACCATGTTTATGGAATTAAAGGATACTATTTTTGGAGATGCTTCCTCCTCAGTGCACTTGTTTACCTATCATATAACATTGACCTTGGAAAAATTTCTATGCCCATCAGAATATGATATCATTTGGTGGGATGGTTCCCATTGACTTATTTTATAGGGTAATACTTATTAACTCATTTTCTAGGATGATTCCCATAAATGGTGCATTCAATAATTCAATTTTAGATTGAAGGGAGTTCCCATGAGATCATGTGAGGGAAAACATAAATAAGATACCCATAAATGTAGCATCACATGTAAGAGTTCATGGTTAATTTATATCTTTAATGGGAAAAGGATTCACATCATGTTCACTATTTTTTTGATTGAAAATAAGTGCTTGAAACAAAAAGGTCACTCAACCATTTTTTTAACCGGATGGGGAGTATATGTTAGTCATCTTATTTCAAAAAAATAATCGACCTATGTTCATTGAAAGCTAATGTAGACTTTATTTCCAAAGGTAGGTAGTCACATGAAATTTATTAAAAATGCCTCATATGCTTCGGATGATTCATATAGGAATTATTTTATACTTTGTGACTCTCTTATATATTTAATATATGTTTGTGAATCCTTCTAAAATCCTAGTGTGGGACTAGTAACCACCATGCCAGTCATTGATTGAAACTATGTGTTGATGTGAACATTTGTATATATCATAGGTTCTTCACCTTCCTCTAATTGGTTCATGATATAATGGTTTAAAGTTTCAAAACTTGGATCTCTATATTTTTTTCCATCCAGGTAGGCATATGTAGTTTGGTTTTGGGATCAGGCCTGTGAGAGGGCTATGCACAAATCCCTCTAACAACCAAATTTATAGGTGGTTATGATATAATTAGAGGGGGTTATGAAAAACTTCCTCTAAGAATAAAATTTATATGTGGTTATGAACCCCATCTAAATTCATTTTCTTTATAAATTATTTGGGGTTATGTATAACTCTCACTATTCATTGGATTTAGAGGGGGTTATGAAATCCCTCTAATTTCATAAATTATAAGAGGTTTTGAACCCCCTCTAAAATTTTTAACATTATTTTTTAATATCTATTTATCTTTTGGAGGGTTTTTTGAACCCAGTCTAATTTAAGAAAATAGAGGGGTTTCATAACTATCACTAATCAATGAGATTAAATGCGGTTCACAACCCCCTTTGATGTCTTAATTTAGTGGGAGTTTAAACCCTCCTCTAATGTCTTAAATTAGAGGGGGTTTAAAACCCCCTATAATGTATTAAATTATAGGGGTTTCAAACCCCCTATAATGTCTTAAATTAGAGGTGGTTTAAAACCCACTCTAATGTCTTTAAATTATAGGGGGTTGCGAATCACCGATATTTGAAAATAAAAAATTCCGTAGTATATATATAAAATTAAAACACTATATATAAATGTATTTCAATAAATTATATAAAAATATTATATAAAATATTTATATGATGTATTTAATTGTATTTATATGTATATATAATTATAATTGTATAATATTATGTACAATGATATATATTTATTTTTATAAATTATATTTCATATAATATTAATTACACATAATATAAAATCATAAACTTATTATATAAATATATATATATATATATATATATAAATACAATTTATTTAAAATATATATCATATAAAAACCTAAGCTTGTAGTTTTTATAATTTATGTAATAATAATAAAAAATATATTATTAAATAGTATGTTTATATTTTATATTATATGTAAGTAATATTATATGATATAAAATTTATAAAAATAAATATATATTAATGCGCACAATATTATACAATTACATTTATTAAAATACATATATATTCATGTTAATAATAATAAATATATATATAAATTGTATTTCATATAATATTAATTATATATAATATTCCTATAAGTTATATATAATATGAAATTGCCTTTTAGATAACATTATATAAATATTTGTATAAATTGTATTTCATATATATGTATTTCATATAATATTAATTATATATAATATTATACAATTTATACAAATAAATATATGTATTGAAATAAATTATATAAATTTATTTTTAAAGACATTATATATATATATATATTAAATAAATAGTTATATATATATGTTGTATAAATAAAATTGTATATAATATATAAATATGTATATAAGTATATAAATTATTTACATAAATTTATTTATAAAAATATAAATATATGTGTATATATATAATAAAAATAATATTATAAAATATATTTACTCAAATTTTTGTAAATTCATATATAAAATATATAGTTTATATAAATATGTAAACTGAATAAAATATAAATTTAATATAATAAAATATATAAATACATAACGTAAAAATGTATATATTAATTTATATAAATATATTTATAGGTTATATATTTACATGTATCTAAATATTTATTCAAATAGTTTTTATTTAAATAAGCTTTAAAATATATATAAATATAATATTTTTTTACTTAAATTAATTAAATTCAAACAATCGTGGTGGTAATGGTGTGGGAGTGTTTGTCTATAGGTCCCCTCTTCAAAACTGATCAGTGATAATTTTATAAGGAGTGCTGGCCTGGAGTGGTCTCGGTGGAGGGGTTCGTGTGGGTGAACTGAATAGGAGAGTGTGGGGAATTGGAGGGGGGGGATGAGTGGCCACAATTATACTAGGGGAGTGGGGGGATGAGAGGGACCAGGGCACTCATGGGGGTTGACTTTGGGTTGGGCATGATTGGGTTTAACTAGAGGGGAGTGTGCCTTGCACCAAACAGGGCTTAAAAAAAGTAATTATTAGGGGCGATTACGGGTAACCGCCACTAATGTGTTTAGATGGGGTTAGGTGGACATGGTACTTCT
Organism: Viscum album; assembly: GCA_963277665.1. NCBI lineage: Eukaryota > Viridiplantae > Streptophyta > Magnoliopsida > Santalales > Viscaceae > Viscum > Viscum album. The sequence goes on from OY728156.1 coordinate 105,658,739, forward strand.
AGGGGGGGATGATAGGGATATAGAGCACGCATGGGGGGTGGATTGTGTGTAGAAAATAATTGGGGGGAATTAGAGAGGAGTGGGCCTCACGACCAATGAGATTTAAAAAAAGTAATTATTAGTGGTGGTTATGGGTAACCACTTCTAATGTGCTTAGTGGGCATTATTAACCCCTATAAACTAAAAAATAACCCTTCTAAAGGGGGCATTTTTTTTGTGGTAGAACGAGAACTCATATAGGTTAAATCCACTTAACAGGATCTATCATACCTTTTAGGGTCATATGATAAGGTCCATTGTCATGCCATTAAGTTCCATGAAACCATGACAAATGAGATAGTTAGATTGCACCTCCGAGAGGCATCCTAAATATATTGGTTAATAGGAATCAAAACCCATGTAATTCATGTTTCACAGTTTAAGGTAATGTGATAAGAGCACTCCATGACGTTTAAAGTCATCTGGTGAGGCCATCTATGTCATGAAAGGTGATACAATAGAATATTTAGTGGGGATTATGCATGAGAATCCCTCGTTTATTCATATTTTCTATTGGTAACCAGGCTAGAGAAGGTATGGTTTGGGATTGTACCTTGTAGAAGGTCTAGGTAGGTTTCTATTGTCATAAAAGGGGTGAAAATAGGAGACTGAGAGGGGATTACACATGAGGTTCCCTCTTGGTTGATGCTGTATATTTTTAAATAGAGAAAATATAATATGTTTGGGACTCACACTTAGTGGTGGATCTATATAGGATAGCTATTCCATAAAAGGGTTGACAATAGGAGACCCAGCAAGACAGACACATAAGATACCTTTTTTCTTTATATTGACTATTAATAACTATATAAGAGAAGGTATGGATGGATATTACACCTGGTAGACATTCTATATAGGATTTATATTCCATAAAATGGGATACAATAGGATATTGAGAAAATCTCACACAGGAGCCACCCTTTTGGTTCATCAGATCTATTGATAACAAGATGGTTGGGGCTTAAACATGGTAGGAGGTCCATGATGTATGTTTGTACCATAAAATGAGTAACAATAGGAGGTAGAGTGGGGATTACACATGAGCTTCCCTTTTCGTTCATCTTTCTTGCTGGTAACTATACAACAAAGGACATGATTGGGGCTTGCACAAAGATGAAGGACTAAGTAGGATTGGGTTTTTAGGTGGGAACTTGGGTAAATTGGAGCCCAGTTATATGGACCTAGGATAATTAGAGTATGAGTATAAGAACCTGGGTGAATTATATCTAATGTATAGGGACCTAGGTGAATTGTATCCCAGATATAGGGACCTAGTTTAATTGGATCCCTAATACAGGGACTTAGGTGAATTAAAGCTCATGCAAAGGGACATAGAAAAATTGGTTCCTAGGTGTATGTACCCATTAGAATTAGATAATATGTGTATATAATTGGATGGATTATAGACTAGGTATGGGGACTTGGGTGAATTGGAGCCTAGGTGCAAGGACCTAGGAAAATTGAAGACCCGGTTTAGGGGCCTAGGTATATTGGAACCCATGTGTAGGGACCTAATAGAATTGGTTCCTAGGAAAAGGTACATAACTAAATTGGATCCTAGGTATGGGGACTTGAGAAAATTAGAGCCCTTGCATAGGGACATAGGAGAATTCAAGACTAGATATGGGGTCCTGAGTGGATCAGGTGCTTGGGTAGGTGACCTAGGTGAAGCTTGTCCCTAAAAGGGAGGCTTGGTTTGTGGTTTACTCTAGAATAGGGTCCTAGGTGATGGAACACCCTATTATAGGGGTCTGGGAAAATAATTCCCCTAATTTATTGTCCTAGGAAAATGGGAACCCTTGTATAAAGGCATGGAAGAATGGTAATCTAAGTAGATCTGTTGCTCAGTTGGTTAGGTGCCCAGGTTTGAGAACTCATGTGGTTTTGAATCAAGATTCGATCACTTTGGTAGGATAAATGGGTGGATTATTTCTTAATCCAAATACTTGGGTGAAGTCACACTCATATAGGGATCCTCGATGAATACTAGGGTTCATGTTACCCTAGTATGTAATCCCAAAGATGACTAGAGTTCATGAAACCCTAGCAAGAGGGCACCAAAATAATTAGGGAGAATAGAGCTCATACCTCTTTCATATTCCAAAATTTTTTGGGTCAAAAATTGGAGGTAAGAGGGTTTATTTATAGAACAAGGTGGACTAGGGCATAATACTTCATATAGGGGACCTATGTACACAACAAGGAATGTTAGTGCACTTTGAACTAGGATGGAGGGGCATGTGCATATGCATACCATATATGTAGGATAATGGGGGTGTGGATCATTGAGTGTGGTAAATAGACACACATGATACTAGGGAACATGTGTGATGTGAGCAATGCACACATGGTTCCCCTTGGCATGGAACCAAAATTTGGTAACATTACTTTCAACTTCAAATGACCATAAATTCTGATCCGTGTGTTAATTTGGGCTCCAAAACTGGTCACATAGAATCCTGAGAAATGAACTATGTTCCTTTCTAGGAGGTTACCCATATAAGGTGTTTTACAAGGATAAAAAGTGAGCAGATAAACCTTAAAAATTGTTTTTATGGTTATAACACCCCTTTTCATAAAAAAACAGGATGAAATATGTACCACACTAGCTCGACTCAGCTCTAAAATGGTGTATGGACCGGTGGCTCACATGACCTCAAGAGCAGTCCCTGTAAGCTAGAGGCTTTCGAATAGAATCTAGGGTCCTGGTAGGTGATATTAGGGACACTATACCCTCTTATCAGAGTTTAACAATGATATAATAGAATAAAAATAGAAGAAAAATAGTGGAATTAGTAAATAAATAAAAGACTACAATATAAACATTAATAAATAATTGACGAAGTAGCAGAAGACATATTTGACATAAATGAAAAAAAGTGGCCAACACTAGTTTATACAACATATGAATGCATAACATGGTAATGATACATGACATAAAGTAGTAAACAACACAACATGCTCTACAATATAGTACAATAATAAATAAAAGATAGAAAATCTCCATGGGTGATCTCCATGAGCATCCGGAGCTCCAGCTAAGTCCTTTACTCATAAATCCCATGTATTGGAAATAAAAAAAACAACCTAGATCCTACAAATATAAAGTCTACTCAGGTACCAAGGGTACCTGAGAAGGGTGTGAGATATAAATCTCAGTAGGTCGGTACCCACAATGTCTAGCCCAATCCATACAATACATTATAAATTTACAAGTGTTCCATATATAATAAATGAAAAAATATGATGAATTAAATAATAGAAACTGGGTTCGAGTTCCTAAACAGAAAACTATATCATACTATGAGCTTTGACCTAATCCATAAGTCTGAAAAGTATAGTTGATAAAGGAATAATATATAAACAAGGGTCAACAGTAACATGGAAAATCAAGGAAGGAATATCCCCAAGCTTGTTCTTTAACTTGGGGTCTAAATATCTTATCATCACATAAGTATGATAGTAAATTAAGGGAAACATATCATGTGAAATCACAATACATAATAAAAAATAAGGACATATCTCAATAATTTTCATTAAAAATATTCAATTTTAGAGGTGGAGTCTGAGCTGTCATTGAGTCTTTACTACGGTACATCCATTTAAAATATCAAATGTCACCAAGGAAATCCTTTTTAAATTCCAAGTATCACTCGTGGTATGGTAAATGTGAGTCCGTCTTGGGTATCGCATGTAAGGGACTGAGTATCAGCCAAGGCTTGGGATATCCATCTTTCCAATGGGTCTGTTCTTGACTTCCCATTAGGGAACCTGTATCACCCAGTAGTATAATAAAAAGCCTAGGGGAGCCCTAGATTGGAAAGCCTAAAACATTGTTTCCTCAGCGTGTTGTGTAGTAACCTATTGAGTATAGAGAGTCCAATTGTGGGTTCTTAATACATGACCCATGTTCTCTTCCTAACCCAATTTCATTTAAAATAACAGGATGGGAATATATCACTGAGAAATCCAGGCATAAGGCTTAAGCTACATGAAATAAGCCTTAAAAAATCATATGTCAACACATGAAACTCAATTTCACAAGTTAACATGGTTAAAAAGGCATTTCATATGGTTCAATACACTACAGAGGGTGTTGGGAAAAAATCCCTCAAGGTAACATTGCAGTATTTTTGGGTTGATCGTGTTTGTTTACAAAGTAGGTTTCCATGGAGAATTGTCGAGTTGTCGAGAAGTTGTTGACAATCCATGTTGACAAAGAATGATGACAAAGGAACAAATGATCTGGAGGAGGTACAAAAGAGTAGTACAAGGTGGCGCCGTTTTCCAGTGTTTGCCAAATTTTTGGGGTCCAAAATTTGGAGTTTGGTGAGCATCGCGAAAATAGGATTTCCATGAAGTTCATAATTAAATATGGCAGTGACATGAATTTCACGAAGAGAGGCTTCATGTTTTGGATTTCATGAAGACTAGAAGAATGATGGCGGTGCTTCTTCGCGATTAAAACAAGCTTTGCAAACGACAGAGGTTGAAGTGCATCGTGGCAGTGAAGGGATTTGCGAGGGAGAGTCGTGGAGAAGGCGCAAAGGAAATGACGGAATGCTCCGCGATTACGACGAGCTCTGCGATCAGAAAATTACTATGGTGCTTCGTGATTTTTACAGAATTCCAGCGGAAACTTTGGAGCTTCGCGATTGGCGATGACATGGCACTGACTTCGTGTGGAAGGGTCGAGGGTTGGTGGAATTGCCTATAAATAGAGGCCGACCCCCTCGAGAGAAGTAGAGAGAATTTTCAAAGAAAATACTTTTCTCTCGGTTTGCGAAGGCAGTGTGCTTCGTGAAAGAAGAGCTTTGCGACAACTATTTTAGCTCCACAAAAGTCGTGTGCTCCACGTTGGCTTAGTGAGCTTCGTGAGGGAAGTCACTTTGCGATGACTTCAGCTCCGCGACGACCTAAGCATTGCGAAGGATTGAGCTTTGCGATGGTCTGTGCTCTGCAAAATTGTGAGCTTCGCGAAAAGGAAAGAGCTTCACGAAGGATTATTTGAGCTTCGCAAAATTGGGAGCCTCGCGAAGTAGGGTGCTTTGCGAAGGTGTTTCCAAAGCGAATTGCCCAGTGGTTTAGAGGAAAAGGGGTATTATTCAGTGGATGAAAGTTGTACTTTAACAGATCATCTATCAGTAGTTGAGGATGCATTTATTAATGAAAATGAAGAGACCTACAGGTCTATAAACTGTGAGTGGATCCCTTCCAGAGCAGTGAGCAAAGGAAGAGGAAGAAGGCGATCCTCTCCACCGACAGTGAGCCAGAGAGAGAGAAATAGGGAGTTACCCTTGGTAAAGCAGTGAGATGACCCTAAACATTATAAAGGCAGTGAGCCTGGGCATATAAATGATCTAGCCCGAACATTATTGGTAGTGAGCCTTAGTGGATTTGGTACTGCGGCACATCGCCGTTGTATGCTCCTTGGACATAGCCTAGTGAGGGTAAAACAAGTAAAAATCTATGTGTCTACCTGGTTGCTTCCCTGCATTGCATATAAAGCATAACCATCAGATAAAGATAAAGATAAATGATCAACATAAACACATAAGATCAAACAAAGTGACCCTTGTAATAAATAGGTCAAGATCCAGTGGGTAAAGAATAATTTTAGAAAAGAATATCCATACCCTGATTCCACCCCCCTCTCAGGGTATATATTCCCATATTGGACCTAACAGAGGGCATAAATAATAAATCAACTTTCATAATCAAGGAATTATAAACAAGTCATGTGGAATCAACGTACATCTTACCAACATGTCATAAATGAAATTTTGTCATCTCAATCTATCAATCTTAACCAAGTGACACAATCCATCCAAACCATTTGAAAAGGCTTAAGCAAGGAGAACCAAACAAGGCATAAGTAGTTCATTAATTGGCAAGGTACTTCCCATTGCATTCAAATAAACCTCAAGTATTCCATAGGAAGGAGTCACCACACATGGGATAAAATATTATGTGTGAACATAGGCATTATCAAGGGGGACCCAATTCATAATTCATTTCTCATTAATAAATTTAAAGAATTACTAAGGTTCCATGGACAACCCATGGAAATTTTATATATTTTATATAAATGAAACTTTTTCCATTTTGGATGGATCACCCAAAGGGGTGGCCGAGAGGCAAGGCAAACACCCGAAATGGTTTTCTTCATAAGATAAGGTTACAATGGACATGATATAACAAACCAAAAAATTTAATAAATGATAACCAGGAAACAATTCATCATGACTAAGCAATTCATTCAAGATATGTCATTTGGTATGAGTCATCATATTGAATGTCATCTCACCCAATTCACAAAAACTTGGAAAATGGGTTTAATAGTTCAAGTTTCAAGGTCACTCCATCTAATGGAACTATCTCATTTAAGTCATCTCATAAAAAACCCTTTTATCTTAACCAAAACCTATTATTCATTAAGTAATGGTATCTTCACATATACCTACGTGCACCACTACAAGACATCTAAGTCCAAACACCCATGTGGTGTCTTAGGTCAAATAAATTACACAAGGTACAAGGGCCACTTCATCTAAAAAGTAAAGTCATTTAGTTAAAAATTTATTTTATCATCCACAAATTCAAATCATAAGCAACACAAAAGCAGCAAACCAAGCAAACACCAAAATCTAATTTCTACATTTTTAGTTAGAATTAATTGCACCTTAATTGGATAGGTTTTATTATTAAATCATGAAATTTATTATTAGGAAATCATTTATCACATTTCACACATCTATTAGGAATCATACCCCGTTCAGAATTAATAGGAATTTAATCTAAACACTTTACTGCATTAATTAAAATATAATAAATGTACATTAAGAAATTAATTGATGCATTATTTAAATTAAAGGTTTAAATAAATGAGATACTACCTCAAAGTTGAACCAATATGATATTTGTAACTTGGCATATTTATTAGTAACCCCTCAGAACTGCTCCACACACACATATACCTTCATATATATATATATATGTAAAATGTGTAAAATTTGATAAATGAGATACTTAGTATGGTTCCTAATAGATGTGTTAAATGTGATAAATGTTTTCCTAATATTAAATGTCATGATTTATTATAGGAAGTCCAATGTAATTTTTATAAGGATCACAAAGTTGTTAGTCTCGTAAAAACTAGTATTTTACAATGAACAATTGTTTTTACTTAAAAGTTTAAATTCACATATTTAGAAAATTTGTTTTTAAACCAGCATGTTGAAATTAGGAAATGGTGAATTTTTCATAATCTTTGGATATGGTAGAATTTTTTGGTAAAAAATATATACGGTATAAATATACAGTAAGTATTATGGCATCATAATAGCTGAAAAGTGATGAAATAAAAACAATTAAAGGAATCAATGACCAAAAATGTATTTTTACTCTAAAATAACGTGTTTTAAAGTTATATGATTAATTTTACATACCTATAATGAATCATCCAAAACCTATATTATATTTTAATGGTTTAAATGTAATTCATTACGAACATGACTCACTTTCACATCATGAATGATATTATTTTAAAGAGTTCAGTTTTTAAACTAATAAAATATTTAAAACCACTCCTCTTTAGTAAAAACCATGGGAAAAACCATGTGAATGTTTTTGTCTCATATTATTTTATTACTTAGAGTCTAAAACCTTATTTTATAACTCAAAAAATAATTCCCCTCTATTTTTCTATAAATACCCATACAACCTCCAATTACTCTTTAATAAAAATCCATTGATTATGAATTTACACTTATTATCACTCTTTAAATCTATCCCAAGGTTTATCAAAGCTCTTAAGAATATTCTCCTAATATTTTAGAATCACCCTCTCAAGGTAAGGTATTTCTTTCATATTCCCTTTTAATGAAGTAATTTCTTTCTATTAATCCATTTTATTTGTAATTTTCATAGTTTAATGTGTTTTTACACATCCCATTATTTTCATTATGATTCCAAAGTATTAAGGTACCACCTTTTATTCTATTAAACACTTATATAAACCTTTATGTACAAATTTTATGTTGTCATAATTATTACATAATTTTTCATGCCAAATTTTTGTGTTGTGAATACCTGTCACCATTTCCACTCAAGGGTATTCACCTAGTTGTACATGTATTTAATTTATTGGGGGATTATATGTATGTAATCCACAATAATTAATCACGAGATTAAAATCAATGAAATACATTTTAATTTTTTATAATCTTTGTGGAACACAAATACATGTACATGACATAAATGTGATGGGTGGGTCTAGAATTATATATCTCTTCAATGCATTGGGTACTATTTTTATCTCATGATATTTCATGTTTTACGCAAGATTATTTATAATAATAACACTATTATATGATATGTTGATGGTTAGCCCGGACTTATGCTTATTATGTCACATTTTATGTTGTTTCCACATTATTATGATGACTTGATGTTATCTTCTTATACCATGCTTCAATATTCATGATTATGATTATAAATTTTTATGTCACCATGTCATGAACATTTAATCACTATATGGATTTAATTTATTTTATTCTTTGATTATTCATTTGATCGACTTTATAGCTCACCCCTTTCTTATGTAGATCCCCATGTTTTCCCATGAAGTTTTAGAAGATCCATGGAATTATAAAAGCATGTTATAGAGTTTTTAAATAATATTGTTGCATCCCTATTTTAAGTTATTGTGATATGTATCTAATTAGCCAAATAAAATATTCCTAAAAATATTTTGGAATTATATTATGTGTATTTTAATGAAATAGATCATGAAATAATGTGTATAAAATATATGGGTTGTCATACAAAAATCACCCTCGGCACAACTTGTGCTCAGTTTGTGAAATCACGTGACAACCATGAATTTCCACTCTATCACCAATCACATGTTTTCCTCCAGGAATATATATGATTTTTCTAAACTATGTTCCAACCTTTTCATTTCCTAGTGAAACTCAGAACTCATGTAAGTTTTCTATGAGAAAGTGCATGGTTTTACCTAACCGTTCTCAAACTATGCACCCTTAAAAACCCATAAGAACACTCCTAAACCATCTATAAAGTATAAAAACTCTACCCCAAGTATTATATAACTTAAAAATGAGTAATAAAAGGGTAAAGTAACAAAACATCACATGTTAAAATCATGATCCAACTCACCTACAGACCAATAATGGTTCTCACTAACTGTATATGGAGACTAAAAAAATATTACATATTATAAAAATATTAAATAAAATGTGTTTAAATATAATTTTTTTAACCATGACACTAGAACCAGTTCCTAATTATAAATGGGTAGACGTCCATGTCTATAATTTTGTATTTCCACATCCTCTGAACATTCCATAAAATGTGAATATATTTCCTCATATTGCACTTATAGTTGTTTAAATTGAGAATCCATCTCACAGTGCATAAACTGCATCATGGAATCTATCTCAACCTGTGTGTGTATCCTTATATCTCTACATGAACCCATATTCATTTTTCATGCAACTTCATGGTTTGGGACAACTATTCCATATGTCAATGAATATAAATGTCTATCATATCTTAAAATCAACTAGAATATCTCATCTCTATGAGAATTATTGTATCAATGCACATATAGAAACCATAAAAACTTAGCATGAACTATGATTATTGAATATAAATAATGAATTAATGATCAAATACAAATTATCTTTAATATATAAAAATATATTTTTTAATTAATAAGTTCCTTATAATAACACTAGAAACATTTAGATCAACATTCCGACAAGTTAGTATCCAAACTAATATATTCTTGGTGGGGATGCCTCACAAGCATAACTACACATATAGAACAATAATTACATATTTATAAGCATGTAATACAAAAAATTGATATATATTTGAATTAAAAAATAATTATAAATGTACATCATTTAGAATTTGTGACACATAAAGAGTGCCCAGTTTGTAAAGTGTCTCCTAAAATGATCAATTACATGAATAGTGACTGGACTCTATCTATAGTCACCATATATTATTAGAAAATATTTTAAATATTAAAAACATTTAAATATTCAATGAAATCAATCTCATTTTTCCACCTCACTCGACCAAAATACTACTAAATATTTATCTTATCTAAATCTCCATTCACAGTCTTGAAATCACATCTTGATAAAATAAATACCAATTATTAGTCATATGAGTAAATCAATAGGGGTATGATATGATATTCACTATCTTATGAATTAATTAACTATCCCCATATCCAATTGCCTAAAATGTTTCATCAAATAAGACATATATTGAGGTACTTGAATTTTGAGAATAAATACCTTTACTAAGTACCTTTCATATTTTAAAAGTCCGATCAAATATTTCCAAACATAATTTCCTAATTTAATAAACATTAATTATTTTTGAATTTAAAATATTGAAATTAATAAAAGAGAACACATATTGAAAGATATATTAAATTTATATAAAATTGAAATCATACATTCCACCATTATTGTATGATGCTCCCTATGACATATATTCTTTTATGAATGTAAAAAAAGGTAATTTATTGAACTATTTTAAAAAAGTTAATAATCATTTTAAAAAAATTTGAAACAATTATAAATATAACTATTAAAAATTGCATCCATACTTTCATTAATCATAACAACCTACCGTGTATCTCTAAATGGTCAACCTAGCCCATTTAATATCCAATTTTAAGATTGTTATAATATTTTATGTCAAAACAATCCGAAGAAAGATATTAAAATCAGGCTCCACTAATTTAATTATAAAAACCCACCTTTAAGAAATTATAAAATTTTGGTTGAAACCAGTTATAACCCAGAAAATTGTTTTATTCTTGTGATTCCAATATGAAAGACATATTGATTACTTGGTAAAATTTATATAACATATTGTAACAATTTACCAATATAAATTAGAAATTGTAAAATTTTACCCTATAAGATGGATTGACCTATTCTAAACTTAACAATCTAAATTTTAATCCATGACCATAGATAATTTCAAAGATTGGATAAAAAATAATATTAATAATATGTATCAATGAATGTAAAACTGATACCACTATTTTGTGTTTCTCGATTAAAATCAATATCACTAATGTTAAATTAAAATCCATTATTTTCTAAAATCTTGTAATATCAATTCCTAATAAACAAACCATCAGGTAGTTGACTAAATTAATATGTCACTATATGAGTACCAAATTACCATAAGTTGGGGAACAATAAATTTTACATATATAAATAGAATGAAGTGGTGTGTAAATTAGAATATAATATATTATAATTAAAAAATAAATATATCATATAGACACACACACACATGCATAATTTATGAGCCACTCGTTTAATGAGTTGAAATGAACTTATTGAATTAGATAATCAATATCATGAGGATATTCCCATTTTAAATCAATGATATCTGTCCTTAAATATAGAATAATTTCTGTTAAAAAAATTAAATATTCAAATAAAACAAAAAATAGTTCAAATATATGACTAGTTGTATCAATAAAATAACTGATAAACTATTAAATTGATAGATATGTGCACTAAAAGGCTCACTACAACATTGTAGTTTATACCAAATCATGGTTTATCCATTTGTAGACCATAACATACTGTGACACACTATTTTATGGTGGATTGGCATGGGGATTATCATACTATGTGATAATCTTTGATCTTCCCTCCATCATCCCCTACCAGCTATCTTTCTCAGTTGAATCATAGTACAATGATGGTTAAGGGAGTTTTAATGTTTCAAATAATTATTTAAATTTTAAATGATAATTAATGAGACTGAACCAAAATTTTCAAGATTTGAAACATTTATATCATTTAAGAAATGTTCAATCAATATTGGTTGACCATTTGAGGTTTTGTAAGGCCTGCATAAATTGATTCATTTCCCATGATTGTTATTTGATTCCAAAATATTGAGACTCTTGTTAGAAATCCCCAAACTTAAGGAATCATTGAGCTCTCTCTTCTCTCAATTATTTAGAAACATGTTTCAAGTAGGTCATAAATAAGATTATTTCCCAAGCATCAACTGATTTATATAATTCATAGATACCTCTAAAGGAAGGACTCTTTTGGTTTTTTCTTAGTGATCTCAATAAAACTCTTGTGAAGATATTTGAAAGGTTTGATCGAATTGCGTAAGTTTGGTTGTTCTTAATTTATATTCAATCAATATATATATATATATATATATAAGTATATATATAGAGTTTAATTGGGTTTTGGAGTTATTCTTCTATTGTGTTATAAATGTTAGACGTCCCTCTGAAACCCATTATTGGTATAAGATAAGATCAATGAAATGTTTGGTTTTATCTCTGAATAGATAAATAATTTTAGAAAAATAATTCTCCTAGGTTCCATAGAATGGTTGATGCCAAAATGGGAGTTTTATTTATTGAAATATAGAGTCCATAACATATCATGAAGCAAAACTCCTATTTAGGTTCTTTATTTTAAATTACCACAACATAAGTGCTATTGAAATGGGTGTTATTAGCTTCTTATGTATTCTATGAAACATAAATCATCATAGTATGACTCTCTATGTTATTCTTAAGAGATCATTGTGTCATGGTAGCCTTTAAAATAAGTATTGACCATGGAATAGGCTAAGATATTTTGAACTTATAATGGCTTGTCCAAAAAAGCATAATCATCGTAATAGAATCGTGAAGAATCATGATAAAAACACCTTGGGAAACCCAAAAATACACAAAAATGGTTATAAAATTCCATTGGAAATATTTGTATCAATAGGGAAGACCACACCACTATGTAATACATTTTGATATTAATTTTAAAGAATATAATATTTTTTTTAAAATTCTGAAAAAAACTTCTCTGGTGAGGAAGATCTATGGGGGGATTTGAACCAAACCGAAAATGTTTTAGTATATGTAATTTAGGTATAAAATGTATTTACATAGTAAATAATTTTTAGAATGTTCATAAATATAAAGTAATAAAAATAAAAATGTATTTATATTAATTTATGAATATTTCAATAATTAAAATATACCATGTTTATATTAGGGCCTCATTTGGAAATTATTTAATCCATTCAAAAAGAAGTTTTGGATGGTTTGTATAAAATCAAATATTAAGTATTCAAATTCTGTAAATTGTTTACATAAAATATTCAATGATTATTATTCAATAATAAAAGTGTTTATAAAATATCTCATATTATAAAATATTAAGTAGTTTATATTTATACCGAGTAAATGATTATATGAAATATTCATATTGGATAATTTTGAATTGTTTAAGTTTACCTATGTCTAAATTAAAATTTGAATATTTTAATTATAAAACATTCATAAATAGTTTATCTCATGTTTAAATATATGAATTTTTCATCTATTTATTTATTAAATGATTTATTCATTAATATAAATTGTTTATATTATGAATTGTGATGTATTATTTAGATTAAAAGGTTAAAATATTACAATAAATTATCATATATTCATATAATAAGTTACATTATAGGTATAATTATATATTTTCTATTCTTATAAATTGAATCTAGCTTGTCTTGTCACACCATGACCTCAATTTTCTATATTATTTAATTTATTTATTGATTTTTATTTTTATTTCTTGATTCTAGGAAGTTTTTCTTTTAAATTGGGAGTAAATGGGAGTTTTGTTAATGTCACATGTTTTGTGTAGGAATAGTGAAAATTATGTGACCCATCCATGAAAATACTCTAGTTTTTCTTAGAAGTGTGTACATGGTTGGCCCATTGTTTTTAAAACTATGCATCCAAACTGTGCAACACATCATAAGTTCATCCAATTTCATCTTCATTATTTCCACATGATTTGGTAAAACATACAATAAAACCATGAAAAATACCCATATTGATTAAAATGGCGACAATAACTTATTCCCCCCTTTGGGTTAAATCCTTTCAGGCTCCTCTTCCCCTCCCACTTGAACCCCCACACCCTAGGTGTCTCCCCCTCCCAATTCTCTCTCCCTATGATTTTTATGGGATTTCTCCAATTTTAAATGGTTATTCTTATATGTAAGTGGTTATAGACCTTATCCTTTCCTCTGCTTTATTCCTTTACTCTTATCTTCTTCACCTATAATGTTCAACGTGGCCTGGGTATTTTTATTTCTTGATTTTAACTTGGGAGTTTCCTTATTTTAGGGTTCCTTATGTTCTTTTAAAAGATCTTATTGTCTTTTTGTGGTGGTTTGATATTTTTCCTTGTGAAAGTGATGAATTGAGCTAGGTTACTCCATGAATATGCCTTCAAATTTAAATCCATTTATTACTTTCTTACTCTTAACTTTTTATTTTAGAATTTTTTGAAATTTTATTGAGTGTATCAAATTATCCCCACTAAAGGAACTTAGTTTCCACTTTTTTTTTATTTGGTTTGAGGGTCATTCCCCATGTTTTTATGATCAAAGAATATTTTCATAAAAATTATTCAAACCTAGTGACTGTTTAAATTTATAAGAGTCTATTTTCAAAAGGATTAGAAAATTAAAGAGGTTTATTTACTCTCTTTGGTTTCTAAAGAAAAAATACCTATGATTTAAGGATTTATTTTCAAAAAAGGGTGTTCTTGGTTTCTTGTAAAATTTATTTGGGGTTACTTTCTTCATTTGAGTGGATTTGATTATGTTTATGTGATTTGTTTAAAATAATTTTTTAAATTGGTTTCTTATGTGATGTTTTAAAAGTCACTATTGGAATGTTAAGTTAAAAAGGATTTTCATGAAATAATGAAACCCTTGAACTAAGATATTTTTCATGGTTGTGTGAATTGGATGTAAAACATTCTGGTTGGGGGATTTTTTTTGTTTGAAGTTGTCATTCTAGAGAGCAAGAGGCTAATTTAGAGAAGAAAATTTGTAAGTGATCATATGATATGCTTCTTAATTTGTATAATTTGTTTTTTTTCATTTTTATTACTCAATTGTATTTTATATATCATGGGTAACCAAGAGTATCTCAGTGAAATATCTGGGTTTAAATGTTGTAGTATTTTAGGATTATGCTCTTGCTAGCATCCCCAAGTGAGGGTATGACCAACTTTGAGGATTTTTGAATTTATTATGATTCCTAATAGAATTTTTAAATTTTATAATGATTTCTTGACAAGAAATGTCATGACTTTATAATAAAACCAATCCAACTTAAGTGCACTACCTTCAAAATTAAAATGTATAAAGTAAAATTTTGGGGTTTTCATGTTTTTTTTCTTTTGTGTTGCTTATGATTTGAAGCTATGGATTAAAAAATACATGTTTAACTGAATTAATTGAATTTTTAGATGAAATTTATTTTGTCCCTTGTGTAATTTATTTGACCTAAGACACCCCATGGATGTTTTGACTTGTTAGGATTATAGTTTCCTATGTAGGCATTTGGGAAGATACCGAGACTTAATGAATAATAGGTTTTGTTTAAGATAAAATTGGTTTGTATAGGATGACTTAAATTAGATAGTGTCACCCATTGGATAGATTGACCTTGAAACTTCAACCCTTAAACCCATTTTTCAAGATTATGTGAATTGGGTGAGATGACCTTGAGTAAGATGACTCGTATAAAATGACATATCTTGAATGAATTATTAGTCATGATGAATTAATACCTTATTATCATTTATAAATTTGTTTTGTTTGTTCTATCATGTATGTTGTAACCTTATCTTATGGAGAAAACCATTTGGTGTGTTCTTCTTACCTCTTGGACACCCCTTTGGGTGAGCCATCATAAATTTCCTAAGTTTCCTTTATATAAAATGTGGAAAATTTCCATGGGTTGTCTCTGGAACCTTAGTAATGCCTTAAATTGATTAATGAGAAATGAATTTTGAATTTTTTCCCTCATGATAATTCCAAAGCTAGAGCATAATATTTTATCCCATTTGTGGAGCCTCTTACCAGTGGAATACTTGAGTTTTATTTGAATGATATATGATTTATATGAACAATTACTCATTTCAAGTTACATGAGTACCTTTACTATTAATGAAATACATATTCCTTTTTTGGTTCTCATTTCTTGATCCATTTTAAATGGTTTGGATGTATTGTGACACTTGGTCAAGCTTCATAGATTGAGATGATGAAATGTCATTGAAGACATATTGGTAAGAGGAACGTTGAAGCCACATGCCTTGATAACAATTCCTTGATAATCCAAGTTTCTTTATTTCTTATGTCCTTGATAGTAGCTTTAACTATATGAAATGTCTTGTTAACCTTGCTAGATTTTGAAATTGAGTTGCATGTATTGACATGTAATTGTTTAAGGCTTATTCCATGTAGCTTAAGACTCATACCTTTCTTTCTCTGGGATATATGTCTCTCTTGATGTTTTAAATGAAATCTGGTTTGGGAGAGAATATGGGTATCATATTAAGAACCCACAATTAGACTCTCTGTATTCGATAGATAACAACACAACACACTGGGGAAGCAATTTTTTAGGCTCACCAGGCTAGGTCTCCCCAGATATTTTTATTATACTATTGGGTGATATCGATTCCCTAAGGGGTAGCTGAGGATGAACTAGTTGGAAATATAGCTACAAAAAGACTCAGTTGATACTCGGTCCCTTACATGTGACACATGGGACAGACTCATAGTTACCATACCATGAGTGATTCTTGTACTTTATAAAGGATCACCTTTGATGGGCTCAGTGGCATTAGATATTTTAAATGGATGTACCATAGCGATACCTCAGGGACCGGCTCAGACTCCACCTCTAAAATTGACTGGTTTTAGTGTAAATGCTTGAGATGTATCCTCATTTATTATTATGTATTGTGATTTCACTTGATATGTTTCCCTTACTTTACCAGCATACTTATTTGATGATAATATATTTAGACCCCAAGTTAAAGTACACGCATGGGGATATGTCTTCCTTGGTTTTCCATGTTACTATTGGCCCTTGTTTATATATTCTTCCTTGATCAAATATACATTTATTTCTACTAGCTTTGGAAGAAGAAGGTAGTATGGGACGACTATTTTTAGGAACCTGGACCTAGTTTCTATTATTTAATTTATCATCTTTCTGTATTTATTATATATGGAACACTTCTAAATTTATTATTCATTTTCTGGATTGGTCTAGACACCGTGGGTGATGGCCTACTGAGATTTATATCTTAAACCCTTCTCAAGTACCCTTGGTACCCTAGTAGACCTTAAATATTTAGGATCTAGGTTGTCTTTGGTTTTGCTTGTACCTGGGAGTTTGGAGTAAATGATCGAGTTGGAGCTCAGATGCTCATGGAGATCAACCATGGGGATATGTTTCCTTTTCTTTATTATTCTATTTTATTGTAAATCATGATGTACTGTTTACTAGTCTCTGTCATGTATCATTACAATGTCTTGCATATCTATTGTATAAACTGGTGATTGATACTTTTTTTAGTTATGTAAAATCTTTCTTCTGATGCTTTGTTAATTATTTATTATTGTTTCTATTGTTGTATTTAATTTATTTATTACTTCTGCTACTTTTATTCTATTTTTATTCTATTATATCATTGTGAAACTCTAATAAGAGGGTACAATCTCCCCACTATCTCCTCACATGACCCTCGCTTCTAGTTGGCAGCCTCTAGCATACAGGGAGGCACGCTTGAGGTCATGTGACCCTTTGGTCCGACCACCATCTTAGAGGTGAGCCGAGATTGGATGTTACAAATGGGTATCATAAGAGGTAAATTTTTTCATTTGTATTACTGTTTTGGGTTTCTAGACAGGAGGCTAAGATCGTGTCGGTGCTTAGTTAATAGTTGTGGTTGGGAATGATCACCCAATGTTTGAGAAATAACCATGTGGCTAGGGCTTGGAATTGAAGTTCATGATTCTCGATATTACAGTTGATATGATTTCACCTCGAGTGATTTGTGTAATTTATGATTCTTATGATTTATGTAAATTTACCGTTATACTAATTTTTTAAGGATGAAACATCTCATGCATCATATTAGGTGAATAAAAATACACATTCCATGTATAATACCATGTCGTGTAGTTGTATTATTGATTTTCATTCTGAATAGATTATGTTCCTTGAGTGATATTCCATGTTTTTTTCTTTAGAATGCTTGATTGAATAACATGGTTAGTAGATAATGTTCCACGATTCTTGCGTTTTTATAATTATCTTCCTATTTAGTATGCCATGATTTTGTGCCCATATCATTTATTCCTTGTGTTATCTATTTGTGATGACATTCTAGTTTTTTTTGATTTAAATGATTTCATGGGATAAATGTATAGGTTGAAATTAAAAGGGATCCAAATTCCACCTGTAAATTGTATGTGCGCTTTATGGATTGGTAGATGGCTTCTTATATGACTGGATGGTTGAAAATTTTCATTTTGTATTATGAAAAAATTTTAAATGTAAAGGGCTTTAAAACGGAACCCATAGCTGTGTGATGTGATTAAGACCCTCATGTAAGGGTAGATAAAGATTCTTTGAATTTCCTTGCAATGGAAGTGCAAGAATTTTCTGTAGGTTCTCTTTCTTTTATAAATGGCTTAGATAGTCGACTCTTAGGCCTAGTTACTTTTCTGTTGATGTGACCTAGAGATAGGTTTAGTGCTTATTCTTTCATAAGGGTCTATCCCATAATAAGTATCATCCTTAGATATTAAATTCCTTTCTAAAAACCATGATCTTCATGTTATATGGTGTTTTCGTCTCTAGTCGGACTCCCTTTGCTTTTAAAATACACCCTTATTCAGATGGGTGGTCATGCCTTTATTGGCCTTTGATATCAGAATGAGCGTCAAGTAATGTTCATTTACGACTGGTTAGACATGCCTCGAGCATGGTCAGTTGTTCTGTAGATTGCTTGACTCTCTCTTCTACCTTGGTGATTAACAACTTAATGTTGTTGGGTGAATTATTCAGTCATCTCCGGAGTAGAGTAACATGATTTTTAAATAATTTTTTTTTGTCCCAATGCATAGGAGGACTTTCTTGAGATTCAGGTGTTTTGACATGTTGGTTGATTCATTTTTGTTTTCCTTTTCTAATATCTTGAAGTTTTTGAGTGTGACTCAAGTAAATGTCACACGTAAGTTTAAGGTCGTTTTGACCTAGTGAACATGTGAGCGACTAGTTTATCTTCTCTATATTTGTTTGGGACACACCCAAGCTGGGAAGTTTCATATAAGTTATATTAAATACATGTTCTTCTAGGTAGTGAGAAACACAACCAGATTAGACCATTAGAGAATGATCCGGCTAACTTAAATGTCATGAGGCTTGTGAACTTTAAATCGTGTCGGTGCTTGCTCAGAAAAACGATGTTGGTGTGGTTGGAGGTATATGAAAACTTTGAGTAATGTCATTGGTCATGGGTAGACTACGGTGGTTAATATTGAATGATCAAGGGATGTCTCAAGTGGTAAAGGCTCGGTGATCAGTTAATGATGGTGCATTGGCAGGTGAAGCTGAGTTTATTATAAGGTATATACCAGTAGTGGTTCCGACATTTTCCTTCTAGTAATATTTAAAAATTCTCTTAGTGTACTATGGTTTTGTGATAAGCATGTCCTCTATCTTTACATCATCCTAGATGCACTAGGAGAGCATTGTTCTTACATCGTGGTAAATATTAAAAGCTATTGTGTAATATCTATCTGGTTTCACATAGAACATCTGATTCTTATAGAAGCCTGGTTAGTTTTGATTGACCCTAGGATTCCTATGTAAGAATGCCTTGGATGAGCTCTTATACACCAGTTGACTCTTCTGACTTGACCACTAGGCCAATGACACTATGGGCTCTGTTAATGTTCTTGATGTGAACATATTGGCTTTGTACCTATGTATCACTCATAAACATAGAGTATGGACTACCTTAGGTTAGTTCCTTACACTCCATTTGTGCCAATCTGAGGTTATCCTATACTTTTTTTCTGGCTCAATGATGCTCAAATCAAGGAACATCACATGGAGTTGGGTATGGACTTCAATGAATGTGTTAATTGTAAATTTATGATTCCTTAGAAGAATACATCACATTTTAGTTTTTAAAATGGAAGTCGTCTAAGTTGAGCATCTCCTTGAATAGTCGACTGGATAGGCTTGACTAGTTGTGTCTCTTGTTCAATGGATCGGTCAGTGAAGGACCGTTTCTAGAATGTCGTTAGGTGAGATGATTACGGTTTGTGTAGGCTTTGGATTTTCATGAAAATACGGCTCGACTTGGACTTTGAGGTCAATGGGAAATTGACCATTTTCTCCATTTCAAAAATCGTATGAGAAGCATTGCTATAATTCTTAAGGATGTGTCTTGTAGTAAATTATGATGGAGGAAGGTTTCATGGATTGAAGTTTTCCTCTTCTAATGCTAAGACTTATGGTGGGGAGCACCACCATTTAGTTGTTCCAAGAGATGATGGCATGGTTGTGTCTCTAACTAAATGGGCTCCGGTAAGCATTGTTTTGATGTTTTGATTAGAAAATGATCATTGAATCGGATCTTAATATATTAAGTGTTGCTTTCCTAAACAATTCTTGAAGGATCATTGGGCATTTGGAGAGGCAACATGACCATCTGTCTGAGTCTTCACAACCCTTGTAGGTTGGGTGATGATTTCATTGTTCCTGATGGGTTCTTGGGGATGAGAATTTCTAATGTGGGTAGGTTGTAATGTCCTGTGTTTTGAAATAGATGAAAAAAATCCAAGGGAATTCAAATTTTTCCATTTACAGGATGATACATTTTTAAAATGAAGCCTCATAACTTTTTTTTGAGAGTCAACACTATAATGTGTCTTTTAAATAAATTAAATTAAATAGTTAAAATTTTAATAGAAATAAATTAATAAAGAAATGTTTTATGATGATAATAATAATAATATTAATGTTATTATTATTATTATTATTATTATTATTATTATTAGTACTATTTAGGTTTTAAGAAAAACCTAAGGGGGATGTCCCCTTATCCCTCTCCCCTAACGTGTGATGCGACCTCCTGGCCGAACCCCCCTCCCGCACAATGCCCTCCTCCCATTTCCCTCTTTGAATGCCATCTCTACCATTTTTTATCGTGATTCTCCCTCAAATCATCATAGTAAGGCCCACCGCTCTTCTTCCTCTTCATTTCCGGCTGTGATTCAGTCTGTCCACCACCATACAAGGTGAGCATAAACCCTATGTATAGGTTACCCGAGTTTTTATTTGTTTCTTCCTTCAATAAAGTGTGAGAATGGCCTCTCAGGTCATGTTCATTGATATTTTAGCAACCACCACTGAACGAGAAGCGGTTCAGAGTGTTTTGGTTTGCCCACTAATGATTCTAGGTATGGTTTTATTCCATTCTTCTTTTTCACTCACTTTATAATTGGGGATTTTGTAATTTATGAGTCCCTAGTAATTAATTTGAGGAGTGTTGGTCCTTGATGCATTAATTTTTATTCCAATTAAAATGGGTAGTGTATTTTGACCAATTTTGAGTGCGCGCATACAAATACTCAGGTATAAATATATATATATATATCTTCCATGTACGTGTTCCCTCGTGGCGCAGGGAACACGTGCATTAGATTAAGGGATATATATATATGAAGGTATATGTGTGTGTGGAGTAGTTCTGAGTGGTTACTGATAAATATGTCAAGTTCCGAATGTAAAATTGGTTCTTCTTTGAGGTAGTATCTCATTTATTTGACCCTTTAATTTAAATAATGCATCAATTAATTTCTTACTGTAAATTTATTATATTTTAATTAATGGAGCAAAGAGCTTAGATTAAATTCCTATTAATTGTGAACTAAGTATGTTTCCTAATAGATGTGTTAAATGTGATAAATTATTTCTTGATATTAAATTTCACGATTTAATAATAAAACCTCTCCAACTAAGGTGCACTTACTTCAAACTAAAAAATAAAGAAATTCGAATTTTGGTGTTTTCTTGGTTTGCTATTTTTGTGTTGCTTATGATTTGAATTTATGGATGATAAAATACATTATTAACTAAATGAATTTACTTTTTAGATGAAGTGGCCCTTGTACCTTTCGTAATTTATTTGACCCAAGACACCCCATTGGTGTTTGGACTTATAAGTCTTAGAGTGGTGCAGGTGGGCATATGTAAAGATACCATTACTTAATGAATAATAGGTTTTGGTTAAGATAAAAGGGTTTTTATGAGATGACTTAAACGATATAGTGCCCTAAGATGGACTGAACTTGAAGATTGAACTCTTAAACCCATTTTTGAAGTTTAGGTGAATTGGGTGAGATGACCTTCAGTATGATGACTCATACCAAATGACATGTCTTGAATGAATTTCTTAGCCATGATGAATTATTTCCTTGTCATCATTTATTAAATTGTTTGGTTTGTTATATCGTGTCCATTGTAACCTTATCTTATGGATAAAACCATTTTGGGTGTTCACCTTGGCACATGGCCACCCCTTTGGGTGAGCCATCCTAAATGGACAAAGTTGCCTTTATATAAAATATAGAAAATTTTCATGGGTTTTCCATGGAACCTTAGTAATTACTTAAATTTATTAATGAGAAATGAATTATGAATTCGGTCCCCCTTGATAATTACTAAGTTCAAACATAATATTTTATCCCATGTGTGGTGCCTCCTTCCTATGGAATACTTGAGGTTTATTTGAATTCAATAGGTATTACCTTGCCAATTAATGAACTCCTTATGCCTTGTTTGGTTCTCCTTGCTTGTGCTTTTTAATTGTTTGGATGGATTGTGTCACTTGGTTAATATTGATAGCTTGAGATGACATAATTTCATTTATGACATGTTGGTAAAATGTACGTTGATGCCACATGACTTGTTTATAATTCCTTGATTATGAAATTTGATTTATTTTTTAATTCCTCGATAATGGATTGAACCATATAAATGACTTTTTAACCTTGAAAACTTGTGAAATTGAGTTGCATGTGTTGACATGAATTTTTTTAACGCTTATTTCATGTAGCTTAAGACTTATGCCTTGGTTTCTTAGTGATATATTTCTCTCCTGTTGTTTTAAATGAAATTGGTTCGGGAAGTGAACATGGGTCATGTATTAAGAACCCATAATTGGAATCTCTATACTCGATAGGTTACAACACGACGCACTGAGGAAACGATGTTTTAGGCTTTCCAATCAAGGGCTCCCCTAGGGTTTTTATTATACTATTGGGTGATACAGGTTCCCTAATGGGAAGTTGAGGACGGACCCATTGGAAACTGGGTACGAGTTCATAAACAAACAACCGTCTCATTCTACTAGCTTCGGCCTAAGCCAGAAGTCTGAAAAGTATAATTGATAAAGGAAGAATATATAAAAAAGAACCAATAGTAACATGGAAAACCAAGGAATCCATATTCCCAATCTTGTTATTTAACTTGGGGTCTAAATATCTTATCATCCCATAAGTGTGCTAGTAAAGTAAGGGAAACATCTCAAGTAAAATCACAATACATAATAATAAAGAAGGATATATCTCAATAATTTTCATTAAAAATATTCAATTTTAGAGGTGGATTCTGAGCTGTCCTTGAGGCATCACTATGGTACATCCATTTAAAATATCAAATGTCACCAAGGCAATCCTTTTGAAATTCCAAGTATCGCTCGTGGTATGGTAAATGTGAGTCCGTCATGGGTATCGCATGTAAGGGACTGAGTATCAACCAAGGCTTGGCATATCCATATTGCCAATGGGTCCTTCCTCTACTGCCAATTTGGGAACCTGTATCACCCAATAGTATAATAAAAATCCTAGGGGAGCACTCGATTGGAAATCCTAATACATCATTTCCTCAGTGCGTCATGTTGTACCCTATCGATTATAGAGAGTCAAATTGTGGGTTCTTAATACATAAACCATGTTCTCTTCCCGACCCAATATCATTTAAAATAACAAGAGAGGCATATATGACTGATCAAGAAAGGAATAAGGCTTAAGATACATGAAATAATCCTTAAACAATTGCATGTCAACACATGCAACTCAATTTCAAAAGTTATCAAGGTTAAATAGGCATTTCATATGGTTCAATCCACTATCTAGGGTATAAAAATAAATCAACTTTCACAATAAAAGAATTATAAACAAGTCTTGTGGCATCAACATACATCTTACCAACATGTCATAAATGAAATTTTGTCATCTCAATCTGTCAATATTAACCAAGTGACACAATCCATCCTAACCATTTAAAAAGGCTCAAGCAAGGAGCACCAGACAAGGAATAATGAGTTAATTAATTGGAAAGGTACTGCCTATTTCATTGAAATAAACCTCAAGTATGCCATAGGAAGGAGGCACCACACATGGGATAAAATATTATGTTTGAACTCAGGAATTATCAAGGAGGACCCAATTCATAATTCATTTCTCATTAATAAATTTAAGGAATTAATAAGGTTCCATGGACAACCCATGGCAATTTTCTATATTTTATATAAAGGAAAATTTTTACCATTTAGGATGGAACACCCAAAGGGGTGGCCGAGAGGCAAGGCGAACACCCAAAATGGTTTTCTTGATAAGATAAGGTTACAATGGACATGATATAACAAACCAAAAAATTTAATAAATGATATTAAAGAAACAATTCATCATGACTAAGCAATTCTTTCAAGACATGTCATTTGGTATGAGTCATCATACTGAAGGTCATCTCACCCAATTCAACTAAACTTGGAAAATGGGTTTAAAAGTTCAAGTTTCAAGGTCACTCTATCCAATGAGACTATCTCATTTAACTCATCTAATAAAAAACCCTTTTATCTTAACCCAAACCTATTATTCATTATGTAATGGTATCTTCACATATGCCTACGTGCACCACTCCAAGACTTATAAGTCCAAACACCCATGGGGTGTCTTGGGTCAAATAAATTACACAAGGTACAAAGCCCACTTCTTCTAAAAAGTAAATTCACTTAGTTAAAAATTTATTTTATCATCCATAAATTCAGATCATAAGCAACGCAAAAGCTGCAAACCAAGCAAACACCAAAAGTCTAATTTCAAAATTTTTTAGTTTGAAGTAAGTTCACCTTTGTTGGAGAGGTTTTATTATTAAATCATGACATTTAATATCAGGAAATCATTTATCACATATAACACATCTATTAAAAATCATACTTAGTTCACAATTAATAGGAATTTAATCTAAACACTTTACTGCATTAATTAAAATATAATAAAAGTACAGTAAGAAATTAATTGATGCATTATTTGAATTAAATGGTCAAATAAATGAGATACTACCTCAATGAAGAACCAATTTGACATTCGGAACTTGACATATTTATCAGTAACCACTCAGAACTTCTCCACACATACATATACCTTCATATATATATATATATATATCCCTTAATCTAATGCATGTATTCCCCTTTCCACGAGGGAACACGTAAATGGAGGATATATATATATATATATATATTCATACTTGAATATTTGTATGCATGCAATCAAAATTGGTCAAAACCCACTACCCATGTTAATAGGAGTAAAAATTATTGCAGCAAGGACCAACACTCCTTAAATTAATTAATAGGGACTCATAAATTACAAAATCCCCAATTATAAAGTGAGTGACGAAGAATGATGGAGGAAAACCTTACTTGGAATAATTGGCGGGCAAACCAAAACACTCCGAACCGCCTCTCCTTCAGTAGTGGTTGCCAAATTACGAAGGAACATGACCTGAGAGGCCATTATCGCACCATATTGAAGGAAGAAACAAATAAAAACCTAGGAAACCCATACCTAGGGTTCAGGAGAACCTTATAGGGAAATGGATAGACTGAATTTCAGCCGAAAATGAAGAGGATGAGGAGAGGTGGGCCTTACCATGATGATTTGAGGGAGAATCACGATAAAAAATGGTAGAGATGGCATTCGAAGAGGGAGTTGGGAGGAGGGCTTCGTGCGAGAGGGGGGTTCGGCCAGGGGGTCACATCACACGTTAGGGGAGAGGGATAAGGGGAGATACCACTTAGGATTTTTCTTAAAATCCAAATAGTACTAATAATAATAATCATAATAATCATAATAAAATTAATAATAATAATAATAATATTATCATCAAACATTTTTTTATTAATTTATTTCTATGTAAATTTTAGCTAATTTAATTTAATATCTTTAAAAGACACATCACAGTGTCGACTCACAATTTTTTTTTTCTAAAGCTTCATTTAGAAAATGGCTCATCGATTAAACAAAAAAATTTAAATTCCCTTGGATTTATTTTCATCTAGTTCAAAACACAGGACATTACGACCTACCCACATTATAACTTATCATCCGCAAGAACCCTTTGGGAACAAAGAAATCATCACCCAACCAACAAGGGTCTTGAAGTCTCACACAGATGGTCATGTTGTGTCTCCAAATTCCCAATGATCCTTGAAGAATTTTTTATGAATGCGACACTTAATTCATTAAGATCCGAGCCAATTCTCATTTTCCAATCGAAACATCAAAACAATGCTTACCTGAGCCCATTTATCTAGAGACACAACCTTGCCATCATCTCTTGGAACAACTAACTAGTGGTGCTCCCCACCTTAGGTCTTAGAATTAGAAGAGGAAAACTCCGAGCCATGTAACCTACCACCATAAGAATTTACTACAAGACACATCCTTAAGAATTCTAGCAATGCTTCTCATATGATTTGTGAAATGGAGAAAATAGTCAATTTCCTGTCGACTTCAAAGTCCAAGTCGAGCCATATTTTCACGAAAATCGAAGGCCTACACAAACTGTACTCATCTCACTTGATGACATGCTAGAAATGGTCCTTCAATGATTGATCCATTGAATAAGAGAGACAACTAGTCAAGCCAATCCAGCCAACCATTCAAGGAGATGCTCGACTTAGACGACTGACATTTTAAAAAATAAACTGTGATTTTTCTTCTAAGGCATCATAAATTTACAACAAACACATTCATCGAAGTCCATACCTGACTTCAGGTGATGTTCCTTGATTTTAGCATCATCAAGCCAGATAAAAAGTCTTGGATAACCTCAGATTGGTACAAATGGAGTGTAAGGAAATAACCTAAGGTAGTACATACGCCATGTTTATGAGTGAGACATTGGTACAAAGCCAATACGTTCACATCAGAGCATTGACTGAGCCCATAGTGTCATCGTCCTGGTGGTCAAGTCAGAAGAATCAACTAGTTTATAAGAGTTCATCCAAGGCTTTCTTACATGGGAAATCCTAGGGTCACTCAATTCTAACCGGGTTTCTATAAGAACCATATGTTCATTGTGAAACTGAATAGATATTACCCAATATATTTTATGATTTAGCATGATGTAAGACCAATGGTATCCTAATTCATCTAGGATGATGTCAAGATAGGGGTCATTTTTATCACGAAACCGGAGTACAATAGAAGGATTTTTAATGATTACTAGAAGGAAAATGTCTGAACCACTACTGGTAGATACCATATAATAAACTCAGCTTCACCTGCCAATGCACCATCATTAACCGATCACCGAGCCTTTACCACTCGATACATACCTTGATCATTCAATTTTAACCACTATAGTCTACCCCTGAACAACTACATTACTCAAAGTTTTCCTATACCTCCAACCACACTGAAATCATTTTGCTGAGAAAGCACCGACATGATTTAAAGTTCACAAGACTCATGAAATTTAAGTTAGCCCGATCATTTTCTAATGGTCTAATCTAGTTGTGTTTTCCACTACCTATAAGAACATGTATTTAACATAACTGACATGAAACTTCCCAATTTGGGTGTGTACCAAACGAATATAGAGAAGATAAACTAGCCGCTCACATGCACACTAGATCAAAACCACCTTAAACTTATATGGGACATTTACCCGAGTCACACTCAAAAATGTAAAGACATTAGAAAAGTAAAACAAAAATGAATCAACCAGCATGTCAAAACACATGAGTCTCAAGAAATTCCTCCAAAGCATTGGGAAAAATATGTTTATTTAACAATCATGTTACTCTACTCCGGAGATGACTGAACAATGCACCCAACAACACTAAGTTGTCCATCACCAAGGTAGAAGAGAGAGTCAAGCGATCTACAAAACAACTGACCATGCTTGAGGCATGTCTAGACCATCGGAAATGAACATTACTTGACAGTAATTCCCATATCAAACGCCAAGAAGGACTTGACTACCCATCTGAATAAGGGTGTCTTTTAAAAGAGAAGGGAGTCCGACCAGAGATGAAAAAATCATATAACATGAAGATCAAGGTTTTTAGAAAGGCATTTAATATCTAAGGATGATACTTATTATGGTATAGACCCTTAAAAAATCATAATCACCAAACCTATCTTTAGGTCACATCAATAGAAAAGTCACTAGGCTCAAGAGTCGACCATCTAAGCCATTTATAAAAGAAAGAGCACCTACAAAAAATGCTTGATCTTACATTCCAAGGAAATTCAAAGAATCTTTATCTACCCTTACACAAGGGTCTTAAACATAGTACACCACTACGGGTTCCATTTTAAATCCCTTTACATTTAAAACTATTTCATAATACAACATAAAAATGTTCAACCATCCAGTCATATGAGCAGCCATCTACCAATCCATAAAGTGCACATACAATTTATAGGTGGAATTTGGATCCCATTTAATTGCAACCTATCCATTTATCCCATGCAATCAATTACATAAAAAAACTAGCATGTAATCAAAATAGATAACACAAGGTAGAAATGACATATGAACAAAAGAATTGCATAGTAAATATGAATGGAATTCTAAAAAGGCAAGAATCATGGAACATTATCTACTAACCATGTTATGTAAGCAAGCATTATAAAGAAAAAAAACATGGAATATCAGTCAAGGAACACAATCTATTTAGAAGTAAAATAACTAATGCAATACATGACATTACATGGAATGTGAATTTTTATTCACCTGATATGATGCATGCTATGTTTTATCCTTAAAAAATCAGGCCAAGGGTAAATTTCCTTAAATTCCATAAATCATAAGAATCATAAATTACACCAATAACTCGAGGTGAAATCATATCAACTGTAATATCTAAAATCATGAACATCAATTCCTAGCCCTAGCCACTTGGTTATTTCTCATACGTGGGGTGATTAGTCCCAACCACAACTATTAACTAAGCATCGACACAATCTTAGTCTCCTGTCTTGAAACCCAAAACAGTAATACAAAGAAAAATTTTACCTCTTATGATACCACTTTGTAACATCCCATCCAGGCTCACCTCTAAGACGGAGGTCGG
The DNA here is from genome assembly GCA_963277665.1 of Viscum album. NCBI lineage: Eukaryota > Viridiplantae > Streptophyta > Magnoliopsida > Santalales > Viscaceae > Viscum > Viscum album. Next base: position 105,688,138 of record OY728156.1, read on the forward strand.
ACTAGTGGGTCACATGACCTCAAGCGTGCCTCCCTATATGCCAGAGGCTGCCAACTAAAAGTGAGGGTCCTGGGAGGTGATAGTAGAGAGATTTTACCCTCTTATCAGAGTTTCACAATGATATAACCTAATAAAAATAGAATATAAGTAGTAGAATTAATAAATAAATTAAATACAATAACAGAAACAATAATAACTAATTAACAAAGCATGAGAAGACATATTTGACATAACTGAAAAATTTATCCATCGCTAATTTATACAATAGATATGTATGACATAGTAATGATACTTGATAGAGATTAGTAAACAATACATCATGATTTAGAATAAAATACAACAATAAAGAAAAGACAAAAAAGCCCCATGGGTGTTCTCCATGACCATCCGAGCTTTAACTCGATCATTTACTCCTAACTCCCAGGTACAAGCAAAACCAGAAACAACCTAGATCCTAAAAATATAAGGTCTAATAGGGTACCAAGGGTACTTGAGAAGGGTGTAAGATATAAATCTCATTAGGCCATCAACCACGATGTCTAGAGCAATCCAGAAAATGCATTACAAATTTGTAAGTGTTTAATATATAATAAATACAGAAAGATGATAAATTAAATAATAGAAACTAGGTCCAAGTTCCTAAAAAAACAGTCATCCCATACTACCTTCATCTTCTAAAGCTGGTAGAATGAAATGTATAGTTGATCAAGGAAGGATATATAAACAAGGTCCAATAGTAACATGGAAGACCAAGGAAGACATATCCCCAAGCTTGTTCTTTAACTTGGTGTCTAAATCTTTTATCATCACATAAGTAAGCTTGTAAAGTAAGGGAAACATATCAAGTGAAATCACAATACATAATAATAAATAAGGATACATATCAATAATTTACATTAAAACCCGTCAATTTTAGAGGTAGAGTCTGAGCCCATCCCTTAGGTATCGCTATAGTACATCCATTTAAAATATCCAATGCCACAGATCCCATCCAAGGCGATCCTTTAGAAAGTACAAGAATCACTCATGGTATTGTAACTATGATTCTATCCTAGGTGTCACATTTAAGGGGCCAAGTATCAACCGAGTCTTGGTGTAGCAATATTTCCAACAGGTTTGTCCTCAGCTACCCCTTAGGGAATCAATATCACCCAATAGTATAATAAAAATATATGGGAAGACCTTGCCCAGTGAGACTAAAAAATTTCTTCCCCAGTGTGTCCTGTTGTTATCTATCGAGTACAGAGAGTCCAATTGTGGGTTCTTAATATGATACCCATATTCCCTCCCAAACCCGATTTCATTTAAAATATCAAGAGAGACATATATCACAGATAAAGAAAAGTATAAGGCTTAAGCTACATGGAATATGCCTTAGAAAATTGCATGTCAACACATGCAACTCAATTTCAATATCTATCACGGTTAACAAGACATTTCATATGGTTCAAGCTACTATCAAGGACATAAGAAATAAAGAAACTTGGATAATCAAGGAATTATTATCGGGGCATGTGGCTTCAATGTTCCTCTTACCAATATGTCATCAATGAAATTTCATCATCTCAAGCTATAAAGCTTGACGAAGTGTCACAATCCATCCAAACCATTTAAAAAGGCTCAATAAAGGAAAACCAAATAAGGAATATGGATTTCATTAATAGGAAAGGTACTCATGTAACTTGAAATGAGTAATTTTTCATGTTATCCATACTACATTCAAATAAACCTCTAGTATTCCATAGGTTGGAGGCCCCAGACATGGTATAAAAGATTATGTTATTGATTAGGAATTATCATGTGGGAACCAAATAAAAATTAATTTCTCATTAATCAATTTAAGGCATTATTAAGGTTCCACAAAAAAACCATGGAAATTTTCCACATTTTATATAAAGCCAACTTAGTCCATTTAGGATGGCTCACCCAAAGGGGTGGCCAAGAGGCAATAAGAACACCCCAAATGGTTTTATCTATAAGAGAATGTTACAACATACATGATAGAACAAACAAAACTATTTTATAAATGATATCAAGGTACTAATTCATCATGAATAACAATTCATTCAAGGAATGTCTTTTTATATGAGTCATCCTACTCAAGGTCATCTCACCCAATTCGCATAAACTTGAAAAATGGTTTAAGGGTTCATGTTTCAAGGTCACTCCTTCCGATGGGTGACACTATCTAATTTAAGTCATCCTATACAATCCCATTTTATCTTAACCAAAACCTTTTATTCATTAATTATTGGTATCTTCTCAAATTCCTACATTGGAAACTACTAGCCTAATACGTCTAAACATCCATGGGGTGTCTTGGGTCAAATAAATTACACAAGGTAAAAACAAAATTTCATCTAAAAATTCAATTCATTTAGTTAAACATGTATTTTTTCATCCACAACTTTAAATCATAAGCAAATCAAAAGTTAAAAACCAAGAAAAAACCAAAATTTTACTTTATACATTTTTTTGATGGTAGCGCACATCCATTGGATTGGTTTTTATTTTAATGTCATGAAATTTCTTATCAAGAAATAATTATAAGATTTAAAAATTATATTATGAATCAAACTCAATTAAAAAATCCTCAAAGTCGGGCCAACCCTCACTTGGGGATGCTATCAAGAGCATAACCCTAAAATAGTACAAAATTTTAACCCAGATATTTCACCTAGATACTCTTGGTTACCCATGATATATAAAATAAAATTGAGTAATAAAAATAAAAAATACCAAATTATACTAATTAAGAAGCATATCATATGATCACTTACAAATAACCTATACTGAATTAACCTCTTTATCTATATAATAACAACTTCATACAAAAAAATTTCCCCCAACCAGAATGTTTTACATTCAATTGACAAAACCTTGAAAAATAGCTTAGTTCAAGGGTTTTATTATTTCGTGAAAATACTTTTTAACTTAACGTTACAATAGTGACTTTAAAAACATCACATAAGAAACCAATTTAAAAAATTATCTTAAAAAAATCACAAAAACATCCTCAAATCTACTCAAATAAAGAAAGTAACCCCGAATAAATTTTACAAGAAACCAAACACACCCTTTTTTTTGAAAATAAATCCTTAAATCATAGGTTAATTTATTTAGAAGCAAAGGAGAGTAAATAAACCTCTTTAATTTTCTAATCCTTTTAAAAAGAAACTATTATAAATTTAAACAATCACTAGGTTTGAATAATTTTTATGAAAATAAGATTTGATCATAAAAACATGGGGAATTCCACTCAAAATATATAAAAACAAAGTGGAAACTAAGTTACTTTAGTGGGGATAATTTGATACACTCAATAAAATTTCATAAAATACTCAAATAAAAAGTTAAGAGTAATTAATTAATCAATGTATTTAAATTTGAAGGCCCGTTCATGGAGTAACCTAGCTTAGTTCATCACTTTCACAATAAAAATATCAAACCACCACAAAAAGACAATAAGATATTTTAAAAGAACATAAGGAACCCTAAAATAAGGAAACTCACAATTTAAAATCAAGAAAAACAAATACCCAGTCCACATTGAACATTATAGGGAAATAAGAGAAGAGTAAAGGAATAAAAGAGGGGAGAGGAGAAGGTCTATAACCACTTACCTATAATAATCACCATTTAAAATTGAAGAAATACCATGAAAATATCATAGGGATAGATAATTGAGAGGGGGATACACCTAGGGTGTGGCGGTTCAAGTAGGAGGGGAAGAAGAGCCTAAAATGATTTAACCCAATGGGGGGAATAAGTTAATGTCACTATTTTAATCAGTATGGGTAGTTTTCATGGTTTTACTGTATGTTTTACCAAAGCATGTGGAAACCATGAAAATGAAATTGGTTGAACTTGTGATGTGTCGTACAGTTTAGATGCATAGTTTGAAAAACAATGGGCCAACCATGTACACACCTCTAAGAAAAACTAGAGTATTTTCATGGATGGGTCATACAATTTGCACTATTCATGCACAAAACATGTGACATTAACAAAACTCCCATTTACACCCAATTTAAAAGAAAAACGTCCTAGAATCAAGAAATAAAAATAAAAATCAATCAATAAATAAAATAATATGGAAAAGTGAGGTCATGGTGTGACAAGATAAGCTAGATTCAATTTATAAGAATAGAAAATATATAATTATACGTAGAATTTAACTCCTTATATGTATATATGATAATTTATAGTAATATTTTAACATTTTAATATAAATAATACATCAAAATTCATAATATAAACAATTTATATTTGTGAATAAATCATTGAATAAATAAATAGATGAAAAATTCATATATTTAAACACAAGATAAACTTTTTATGAATGTTTTATAATTAAAATATACACATTTTAATTTAGACATTGGTAAACTTAAACAATTAAAATTAATACAATATGAATATTTCATATAATCATTTACCTAGTATTAATATAAACTACTTAATATTTTATAAACACTTTTAGTATTAAATAATAATCATTTTATATTTTATGTAAAAAATTTACAAAATTTAAATACTTAATATTTGATTTTATATAAACCATTTTTGATATCATCATCCAAAAATTCTTTTTGAATGGATTAACTAATTTTAAAATGAGGCCTTAATATAAACATAACATATTTTAATTTTTGAAATATTCATAAATTAATATAAATACATTTTTCTTTTCCTTATTTTATATTTATGAACATTTTAAAAATTAGTTACTATGTAAATACATTTTATACCTAAATTAAATACACTAAAACATTTTTGGTTTGGTTCGAATCCCCCCATAGATCTTCCTCACCAGGGAAGTTTATTTTTCAGAATTTTAATAAAAATATTATATTGTTTAAAATTAATATAAAAATGTATTACATTGTGGTGTGGTCATCCCTATTGATACAAATATTTTCAATGGAAGTTTATGACCATTTTTGTGGATTTTTTGGTTACACAAGTTGTTTTTATCTTGATTCTTCACGATTCCATTATGAGGATTATGGTTTTTTGGACAAGACATTATAAGTTCAAAATATCTTAGCCTATTCCATGGTCAATACTCATTTTAAAGGATACCATGACACAATGATCTCTTAACCATGACATAGAGTGTCATACTATGATGATTTATTTTTCACAGAAAACATAAGAAGCTAATAACACCCATTTCCATATCACTTATGTTGTGGTAATTTAAAATAAAGAACCTAAATAGGAGTTTTTATTTAAGATATGTTATATAATCTATATTTCAATAACTAAAACTCTCATTTTGGCATCGACCATTCTATGGTACTTGGGAGAATTATTTTTCTAAAATTATTTATCTATTCAAAGATAAAAACAAACATTTCATTGATCTTCTCTGATACCGCTAATGGGTTTCAGAGGGACATCTAACATTTATAAAACAATATAAGAATAAATTCAAAACCCAATTAAACTCTCTCTATATATATACTTATATATATATATTTGGAATGAATATAAATTAAGAACAAAAATAAAAACTTACCTTACACAAGTAGATCAAACCTTTCGAAGCTCTTCACAAGATTTTTATTGAGATCACCTAGAAAAAACCAAAATACTCCTTCTTTTAAAGGTATCTATGAATTATATGAATCAGTTGATGCTTGGGAAATACTCCTATTTATGACCGACTTGAAACATGTGTCTAAATAATTTAGAGAAGAGAGAGATCAATAATTCTCTCAGTTTGTGGAGTTCTAACAAGAGTCTCAATATTTTGGAATCAAATAACATTGATGATATGTGAATCAATTTATACTGGCCTTACAAAACCTCAAATGGTAAACCAATTTTGATTGAACATTTATTAAATGATTTAAATGTTTCAAATATTGAAATTTTTTGTTCAGTATCATTAATTATCATTTAAAAATTTAAATAATTATTTGAAACAATAAAATTCCCTTAACCATCATTGTATTGTGATTCAACTGAGAATGATATCTGGTAGGGGATGATGGAGGGAAGATCAAGGATTATTTCATAGTATGATTATCCCCATGCCTAGCCACCATGAAATAGTGTGTCACAGTATGTTGTGTTCTACAAATGGATAAACCATGATGTGGTATAAATTAAAATCTTGTAGTGTGCCTTTTAGTGCAAATATCTATCAATTTAATAGTCTATCAGTTATTTTATTGATACAACTAGTCATATATTTAAACAATTTTTTGTTTTATTTTAATATTTAATTTTTTAACAGAAATTATTCTATATTTAAGGACACATATCATTGATTTAAAATGGGAATAACCTCATGATATTGATTATCTAATTCAACGAGTTCATTTCAACTCATTGCACGAGTGGTTCAGTAATTATGCATGTGTGTGTGTGTATCTTTATGATTGATTTATTTTTTAATTATAATATATTATATACTCATTCATACACAACTTCATTCTATTTAATTATGAAAAATTTATAGGTCCCCAAATTATGGTAATATGGTACTGATATAGTGATAGATTAATTTAGTCAACTACCTGATGGTTTTTTTATTATGAAATGATATTACAAGATATTATAAAATAATGGATTTTAATTTAACATTAGTGATATTGATTTTAATTGAGAAACACAAAGTAGTGGTATTAGTTTTATATTAATTGATACATATTATTAATATTATTTTTTAGGGAATCTGTGAAATTATATATGATCATGGATTAAAATTTAGATTATTAAGTTAAGAATAGGTCAATCCATCTAATGGGGTAAAATTTTACAATTTCTATTTATGTTGGTAAATTGTTATAATATGTTATGTAAATATTACCAAGTAATCAATATTCCTTTCATATTGGAATTATAAGAAGAAAACAATTTACTGGGTTAGAACTGGTTTCAACACAAATGTTATAGTTTCTTAATGGTGAGTTTTTATAATTAAATGAGTGGAGCCTGATTTTACTATGTTTCATGAAATTTTTTTGAGATTAATTTTATAACAATATTAAAATTGTATATTAAATGGGTTTGGTTGACCATCTAAGGATACACAGTAGGTAGTTATGATTAATGAATGGATGGATGCAATTTTTAATAGTTATTTTTATAATTGTTTCAATTTTTTTTAAAATGATTATAAATTTTTTGTAAAGTAGTTCAATAAATTAACTTTTTTTACTTTCATAAAAGAATATATGTCATAGGGAGCGTCATAAAATAATGGTGGAATGTATGATTTCAATTTCATATTAATTTAATATATCTTTCAATATGTGTTCTCTTTTATTAAATTCAATATTTTAAACTAAATAATAATTAATGTTTATAAAATTATGAAATTATGTTTGGAAATATTTGATCTATATTTTAAAATATTCAAGGGACTTAGTAATGGTATTTATTCTCAAAACACTAGTAACTCAATAGATGTCTTATTTGATGATACATTTCATGAAATTGGATATGGGGATAGTTTATTGATTCATAAGATAGTGAATATCGTATAATACCCCTATTGATTTACTCATATGACTAATAATTGGACTTTATTTTATCAATATATGATTTAAAGACTGTAGATGGATATTTAGGTAAGATAAAAATAAAAATTAAATATAATTATTATAAATAAATACATTTTTTGAATGGGATGATTTGATATCCCACCCCGATGAGTTTCAGTTGGTGTGTATCTTTAAAAATGAGAAATTATGGACGGATTACAAGTTAAATATAAAAATAGATCACTAGAAACCATATTTTGGTGTTACAAATCTCTTACAACGAGCCTTAATAAGTTTTTTTCATCCTTAGTGGAATGATTTAGTAGTATACTGGTTGAGTGAGGTGGAAAATGAGATTTATTTCATTGAATATTTAAATGTTTTTAATATTTAAAATATATTATAACAATATATGGTGAATATAGATAGAGTCCAGTCACTATTCACGTAATCGATCATTTTAGGGGAATCCTTACAAACTGGGCGCTCTGTATGTGTCACAAATTCTAAATGATGTACATTTATAATTATTTTTTTTAATTCAAATATATATAAATTTTTAGTATCACATGCTTATAAATACGAAATTATTGGTCTATATATGTATTTATGCTAGTTAGGCATCCCCACCAAGAATATATCAGTTTGGATACTGACTTGTCAGAATGTTGATCTAAATGTTTCTCGTGTAATTGTAAAGAACTTATTAATTAAAAATATATATTTTTATATTGTAAAGTTAATTTTTATTTGATCATTAATGCATCATTTATATTCAATAATCATAGGTCATGCTAAGTTTTCATGGTTTCTAGATGTGCATCAATACAATTCTTCTCACAGAGATAAGATATTCTAGTTGATTTTAAGATATGATGGACATTTATATTCAATTACATATAAAATAGTTGTCCCAGACCATGAAGTTGCAAGAAAAATGAATATGGGTTCATGTAGAGATATAAGGATACACACACAGGTTGAGATAGATTCCATGATGCAGTTTATGCACTGTGAGATGGATTCTCAATTTAAACAACTATAAGTGCAGTATGGGGAAATATATTCACATTTTATGGAATGTTAAGAGGATGTGTCAATACAAAATTATACACATGGATGTGTACCCATTTATAATTTGGCACGGGTTCCGGTTTCAAGTGTAAAAAACAAAATACATTATATTTACACACATTTTATTTAATATTCTTGTAATATGTAATATTTATTTTTATGATCCATATACAGTTAGTGAGAACCATCATTGGTCCATAGGTGAGTTGGATCATTATTTTAAGATGTTAGTTTTTTTACTTTACCCTTTTATTATTCATTTTGAAGTTATATAATACATGGGGTAGAGTTTGTAGACTTTATAGATGATTTGGGAGTGTTTTGTATGGGGTTTTAAGGGTGTACAGTTTGAGAACGGTTTGGTAAAACCATGCACTTTCTCATAGAAAACATACGTGAATTATGAGTTTCACTATGAAATGAAAAGTTTGGAACATAGTTTAGAAAAAACATATAGATTCCTAGAGGAAAACATGTGAGTGGTGACAGAGTGGAAATTCACGGTTGTCACATGTTTTCACAAACAGTGCGGAAGTCATGCGAGAGGGTGATTTTTTATGACAACCCATATATTTTATACACTTTATTTCATGATATATTTTTTTAAAATCCACATAATATAATCCCAAAATATTTTTAGGCATATTTCATTTGGGTAATTAGATACATATCACAATAAATTGAAATAGGGTTGCAACAATATTATTTAAAAACTCTATAACATGCCTTTATAAATCAATGGATCTTCTAAAACTACACGGGAAAACTTGGGGACGTACATAATAAAGGGGTGAGATATAAAGCGGATCAAGGGAATAATAAAATAATAAAATAAATTAAATCCACAGAGTGAGTCAAGGGGCATAACATGAAGACATAAAAATTTATAATCATAATCATGAATATTGAAGCATGGTATAATATGATAACATCAAGTCATCATAAGAATGTGGAAACAATATAAAATGAGACATAATAAGCATAAGTCAGGGCTAACCATCAAGATATCATAACATAGTGTGATTAGTCTAACCACTCGTGCATCAAATATGAAACATCATGAGATAAAAATAGCACCCAATGCATTGGAGAGCTATATAATTCTAGACCCACCCATCACATTCATATCATGTACATGTATTTGTGTTCCAAAAAGATTATAACAAATTAAAATTTATTTCAACGATTTTAATACCATGATTAATGATTGTGGGTTACATAAATATAATCCCCCAATAAATTTAATATATGTACAACTATGTGAATACCCTTGAGTGAAAATGGTGACATGTATTCACAACACAAAAATTTGGCATGAAACATTATGTAATAATTATGATAACATAACATTTGTACATAAAGGTTTATATAAGTGTTTAATATAATACAATGTGGTACCTAAATACTTAGGAATCATATTGACAATAATGGGATGTGTAAAAACACATTAAACTATGAAAAAGTACAAATAAAATGGCTTAATAAAAATAAAGTACTTCAATAAAAAGGAATAGGAAGAAAAACCCTTACCTTGAGAGGGTGATTCTAAAATATTAGGAGGATATTCTTAAGAGCTTTTAAACACCTTGGTATAGATTTAAATATTGATAATATGTGGAAATTCAAAATCAATGGATTTTTATTAAAGAGTAATTGGATGTTGTATGGGTATTTATAGAAAAAGAGCGGGGAATTCTCTATTGAGTTATAAAACCTGGTTTTAGACTCTAAGTAATAAAATAATCAGAGACACAAATATTCACATGGCTTTTCACATGATTTTTAATAAAGGGGAGTGGTTTAAAATATTTTATTAGTTTAAAAAATGAACTCTTTAAAATAATACCATTCATGATGTTAAAGTGAGTCATGTTCATAACAAATTACTTTTAAACCCTTAAAATATAATATTTGTTTTGGAGAATTCAATATAGGTTTGTAAAATTAATCAAATAACTTCAAGAACACATTATTTTAGGGTAAAAATATATTTTTGATCATGGATTCCTTTTATAGTTTTTATTACATCACTTTTGAGCTATTATGATGTCATAATACATACTGTATATTATACCATATATATTTTTTACCCAAAAATTATACCATCTCATAAAATTATGAAAAATTTACCATTTCATAATTTCAACATGATGGTTTAAAAAGTAATTTTCTAAATATGAAAATTTAAACTTTTAAGTAAAAATACTTGTTCATTGGAAAATACTAGTTTTTACAAGACTAACAACTTTATGGACCTTATAAAAATTACATTGGACTTCCTTAAATTATTTTATCCTTTATATTTAAATAAATATTATTTAAAGAAAATATTTCATTAAAATATAATTTATTTAAAAATTATTGATTTTTTCAAAGATAACTTTTTACTTAAAACTATATATTTCCTAAAAATACAGTTTTTCTTTCTTCATATAAAAATCTAGGTTTTATTATAATCATGATATAATCATGTGTATAAAGTAATAATTTAAATAGATAAATATAATAAATACTTTATTAAACATAAAATATAAAAATTCATATTACTTGGTCTAGACACATAACCCCTTATTACACTATCATACACCCTATGAGTAAGGTGTGCGATGGTGATATTTTCTTAGGGTGGTTCGGTGAACATGGTTTGGGAAGTGATCTAGATAAGCTTGAAATTATCTAGTAAAATTTTTCACTCAAGTTTCAATTGTTTAATCTCAAATTGGGATTGGTCAATGAAATAACCTAGTGATTTCATCTCCATTGGAAGCTCTAATAAATGGGATTCATAAGGTATAATTATACTGGACAAGGCCATAAATTCTTCATTTTTTTAAATTATATATTATTATAACCCTTAATATATACTACTATTAATGCTCACTATAGAACATATATATTATCGACAGTTATGATTCTTAATGGTCTTTTAAGTCCAACAAGAAAATTATGGCTATATTTTATAATAGTCCAAAATAACCAATGTGGTGAATTTGTTTTCTATAACTACCTTACTTAATAAATATTTTATAATTAAAAATGGAATTTAAATTAAAATAGTATGGGTCATTACATTTTGAGACTATCTCCTGTAATTGGTTTGTGCACAGTTTGATAGACCATTTAACATAACCACATGACGTGCATTTAATGCTTAAAAAATTAGAGTTTAACTCAGTTTTTTTTGAATTTAAACCCTCTTTTTTATTCTACTTTATTAGGTTCTAAAAAAAATCTCTTTACATAACCTTTATTATAGGTTTATTTTGACCTAATCACAGATTTTTATGAATCAATGTGTATTGGATCTCTAGAATCAACCGTAAGTTTTTGTTCTTGATCTTTCTCATTAAATATTCTCATCTTATCTCACCCTGATCATTAGATCAAATATTATATGGATAAATTTATCATATGTGATGTTTTTATGAGATATTTTTGGTATTTATCGAAGGTATGAAGTTATAATACTAGATCTATTGGTTTCATGTGCAATTCCCCATTTTATTTACCCTTGTTAGGTAGGTGGAATCTATCACACCCTATATGTTATAGAACTTTAAGGATTGATGTTTAAATTACCATATCTAACTTTTTTGGAAAACCTTTTTGGTTTTAGTACCTAAATATTTGGTTTTTAAATGATTCACATAATGTTTTTGATAAATTTATTAAAAGGAAATTGTTTTCTAAGAAATGGATTTTTTGATGTATTTTCTTATATGGTTAACATGAGTTCATGAAACTGCATTACACTTCCTTATTGGTTTTGACTTGGGGATTGTTCCAAAATGGAACATGTTAATTCCATAAGGTGATGACTTAGTGATGTGACGGGTCACTACTCATGTGTATTTGGAATTTCATTGGGTATGCATAGGTGTGTGAGTTATGGAATGATGATGCCATGCTGTTATTGGTTTGGAATTTTTTTTAATTGATTTATTATATAAATATTTATAAAAAACATTTTTTATATATTTTTTATAAATATAAATGTGAGATAACTTGTTATTGTTCTTAGTCGCATGTTTTGGGAAGTCTTTAGGGATCAACTACTAAGTTTTGTACTCCCCCCTGCTTGGTAACTTTAGCATGTTGGAAAATGTTGTGTACTGAGATACAAGTAAAGGAAAGGTTCCATGATTCACTTATGATGTATCATTATGATATTATCATGGGAATTGGATTCCAATATGTGAGGTTATTTGGGGTGTGGCTTGGGTTGATTCCATTTTAGTGTCATTGAGTTCTTCTTTCTTTTATTATGTCAATGTTGTACCTTTATATTTATTTTTATACTCTTATATTACTTTATGTCTTGAGTTATTGTTTTGTTTGTATTTTATTTAATTTGTATTGTATTAATTTACATTCATCATGAAGTATTTTTTTATCCAATTTTTTCCTTAAACAGATTGTTCATGTTATAGGTAAATTCTTCCCCAATGATCTATTATGACCTTGCCACTTGTTTCTGGCCTTTGATGTCCTAAGTATGTCACCTAAGGTTAATATCACGTCTAAATCTTACCAAGACAATTGGTCGGGGATGGTATGTTAAAAATGGTATCACTCTTGGTTAGTTCGTCATCTTGGGATGGTATTTTGGAGATAAGTATGTCAGAAATTAAAATTTATAGAAAAAAATATGTATCTAACATCATTATGATTAAATTCGAGTTAACAGGGTGGTATGAGTATAAAAGGTGTTCTAAGACACTTCTTGGTGTGCTTTTATCACATCAATGTTGGTTTATCTAATGAGTATTACATGTCATGCATTAATAGTGATAATTTTCCCTAAGAATATATTTTCCATATCATGTTTGATAATTTTTAGAAATTGGTCATGATGAATGTTGAGTTTGATGATTTGGAATATTCTAATTAGTCATTTTAATGTGGGTTATGGATAATTAATGTTTCATTTTATCATTAGTAAGAATGAAACCAGTTCGATGACTGAGGAATCCATGTGATAAAGTAACTGAGAATGTGTTTCAACCTGAACCATAAGTAAATCAACAGATCATCCAGATCATAGTGTAGGAATTTGAATACAAGGAAAGGGAAAATAAAAATTTATAGCTAAATTATAAAAAATATTATATAGATTTTTAGAAATAGAATTCATGAAAATTTTAATGATATTTTGAACCTAAACTTGTAGAGGCATGGAAGGGAAATTTAAATATATTTTTCGATTTATTAGGAATACCAGAGGAAATGAAATTGAGTCTATTTGTTTATATGATAGAGGATATAGGTAGAAAGTGGTGGGATGATATTATCTAGATTAAACACCACTTGTACCTGACAAATTTAGACTTTGAGGAGTTGTTTAAGAAGAAATCATATCCAAGAACCTTCAAGATCACACAGATAAGTGATTTATTTACTTTTAAGTAAAACATATATTAGTGATGCCATTTGAAACTCAATTGTTGAGGTTGATTCATTTTTCTTACTGTTTCTGTTAGTGAGTACTTGAAGGTGAGGATATTTGAGGTAGGGTTGCAACTTGAAATGTTCTCCAAATTGGTTATCTAGTATTTTAAAAAATGTATGGAGATGGTGAATAGGGATATGGTATCTGAAAAGGATATATTTTTAACCTACATTTGAGGAAATTGTTTTACTTATATAGGTATAAGTGGGAACTCCAATATGGAGAATAATAAAAAGAGGGAGAATTATTATGAAATAAGTAAAACACCAAGAAACCAGTTGGTTGGTTCAATATCATTTCCACATAACTATAATAATTAGAAAATATTTTATTAGTGTGAATCTTATGAGCATATCAAATTGGAATAGATGATAGCTATATGAGAATGCCACATTTTTGGAAAGATTGTACATCTGAAACATTATTGTATGGTGACTATATGGATTATTGGTTGTAAAACCCCACCCGTTATGATAGGTTACATCACTTTTAAATTATTCCAAAATCCTTTAATTTTGTGCTTAAAGAAATGTTAAAAGTTTTTGGGGCATTAGAAGAGTGTTCAGAAGGCTCAGGTGGTGTCTGGGGCATGTAACTACTTGGCTATAGTTCCACTGGAAAGTTGGTACCTAACCAATAGCCTACTAATGGCCATCCATTAGCTATGTATAGCTACCAGAGTCCCACTGGCTAGATGGCGAGAGCCACCAACTAGCTGGTGGGTTTAGTCAGTGTTTTCTAAAGGGGCCTAATTTATTCATCTATCCCCTTATTTTCTAAATACAACTTACTCAAATTTATCCCCCAAATCACACAATATCACTCCCATGTGTGTAGCTGTCTCCTCCTCTTATATTTCGTGTTTGGAGCTTCCTATTAGTTCGACCAAATCCTCATGATGAGTAAATGAATCCTTAGTCCTCTTTTCCTAGTTTATTTTTCTTCTTGTTGAGTTTTGATGGTTTTAACTAATTTTTTATGATTCCCAAAGTAATCACATTTCTAATCCATTCCCTTCTATTCTAATCCAAGTTAAGGAATGATGTCGGGTGTGTGGATCTTCCTTAATCTGAGGTTGGTGATCCCTAAGTATTTCCCATAGTCTCCTAACATTTTCTCAAGTGCTATATGATGTGTCTCAACGCGGGTTTCCATGATTGAATATTGATTTTATTCTAAGCCTTAAAATACAACCTTAGAATTCTACGTCATACCATTTGAAAATGATTTTTTTTCTTGGAAATGGGTTCTTGATTGGAAATTGAATATGTATTTAATATGTAAATTGGGTTTTCCTTTCCAAAGTGATTTAAAATAGTAATTTTTTTCAAATTTATTAAATGTTTTTGGAAAAGGTCTTGGTAAATGAGTTTGAATCTTGATTCCCTTTCTTTATAAAATTTTAAAATAGTGTTTTTTAAATTTTAGAAAAATAGATGTTGTAAGGTTTTATTAATTGAAATGTTAGGTAGATCTATTAGGTTTCTGTGGTTATTTTGTATTATTCCAATGCTGAAAATTATGGTTAAACCTAGTGTGAATGCGACCCCTTGGTGGAATCAAGTTACTTAATGGTTAAATTTGGGTTGAAAATGGACCCAAGAAAGACACTGAATGTTATAGTTAAAATTGGGTTAAACAAGTCCCTTGGGTGTATTATTGGGCCCCAAGGATGGGGTATTTCCCTCCGGTGTTATATAGGATTGTGGAAGGGTATATTGTATCCGGTTTGGTGTAGTTTGGGTTTGTATAGTCCCTAAAACATGCATGAAGACATCCAACACTGGTTGAAGTAGGTTGGTTCGACATCATGTTTCTCCATGGATCCCAAGTTCAAATATTTATTTATTTAATTATTCTGTTATTTATCTAAATAATTTTTACATGGTACCATCACATGCACATATTATATTAGGTTGAATTATTTAGGGATTCCATTTTTAGTGTCCTTATGATTCATACTGACACCCTAATTGGGCCTACATTTTTTACCTAAGCATATTTTAGTGATATAGGTAGGGATAAGGGATTGTTTCAGATGAATTACGCTTGACTGTGTGCTAGGATGGAGTGAGGATGGGTGTTTGTCTAGAACTTAGACCAATTTAGAGTTGCACTATTCTTTTTACCTTTTGTACATTTTTTATCCTATGTGTTTGACTAATGATATGTGATCCTAATTATATTATATCATCATCTTTTATATTTTATTGGTTATGTTTTATATTTGTTGTTATTTGATTCTCATATTTTGGTTTTACATGTGTATGGTATTTCCATTATTTATCCCTGTTGCTTTACTCTAATCATGAGGGTATAGTCTCCCCAAGGAACCTTATCAAACCCTCACATCTGTTGGCAACCTTTTTCATATGGGTAGGCACACCTAAGGTGACATGAATTTTGATGTTGTAGGCACCAATCAATGGTTTGAGTGGCGGGACATAACAAATTATTATCATAGGATTTTTGAGTTATTGTTGGTCTTGTAAATAGGAGTCTAGGAATGCTTCTGGGATTAGTAACACTCCCATGCTTTGGAGTAGCTTACCCACATACATGGTAAGATTTGATTCACTAGGGTTGGGTTTACTGTAATTATTTTTTCTTTTATAGTTTTTGGATTTCAACCTCGAGCGGTTCATTTGTTCATTATTATTGATTTTTTGATTTATCTCTCTTAGGCCGGTACAAAAAGTGATCTAGGGTGTTATCATGCATTATTTTAGGAATGTAGGGTTAACTATACTGTGTTTTGTGTGACTAGTAGATATACATGTGTGTATATGAATCTCCTTATGGATAAAATTGGGATTACCATTTAAATGTTCAAAATCATATTATATGGTGTTTTCCCATATGAGGCTATGGTGGAATCTTATTTGGTGAATTACCAAGATAAGAACTTGATAAAAAAATTATATAAATGGGTTGTTGAATAAAATTTTGGACAAAATAGTGTGTTAGTAAGAAACTGATAAGGAATTTTCCCTAATAACTTGTTAATGGAACTCTATTTGGTCATACCTAGAAAAAAATGGTTTCTTGATAACATAAATGTGAGAATAATTTGACAAATGGTTTAAAGGAAAGATGGGGTATAACATGTGTAACGACCCAAATTTTTTATCATTGGAAATTCCCTTATTATAATTATTTAATATAGTATAAACCACAAAAAATCACTTTGAGAACACAATACTGACATTATAAATGACAGATGAATGAAAATAAGAGGTATTTCTAGAAATTAAGGAATCTTTACCATTGGAATAATAAACTGACATTTAGAATAGTAATGTGACCATTAGGAATAATAAATCAACCAATTGAATATTAACCTCATCTATGAAAGTATAAATAAAATTTATGCATCTTACAAATAATAATATTATATATTTATATTATATTACAAGTAAATAAATATTTTAAAAATTATTAATTAAGTTTTGGTATTTTTATAATACATAAATGTTTATTTATAATTTTATAAATAATATAGTAATTTAAAAATACATTTTTTTAATAAAATAGATTCATAAATTAACATTTTTTTTCTTATTATTATAAGATAATTTTAGGGTTCCTTAATTAATTTTAAGGTTTTATAAAATCACTTATAAATTTAAAATCGATATTTTCCATGTAAATGGTGATTTTAATTAGAAATTAAATTTCTCATATTAATAAAATTATTTTAATAAAATTGAGTTCAATTTTGAGTTCTGCACATTAAAAAATGGCTAGGTTGAATCTTTGGTATTTTTCTAAAACACATGATTTTTTTTGAATAGTAAAATATGATAATTTACGATTAAAGCTAAATACATGAATTATTGAGTCATAGATGATGTATGGATAGTGTAAGACCAAATTATAGAACTCTACCTCAATATTTTAATATATTTTGTGATAATTGTCAAACTATTTATAGTCTTGGCCCAAAATAATAAACTAATGAAAAAAATAATGAGAAACACCCCTCTCATCCCCTATAAATACCACACCATTATACTTGAACTTTAGAAGCATTGAGACTTATAAAAATTCTTCCAAATAATATTAAAAATCCCTTCCCCCACATCTAGGAGCCCTAGGTCTCATAAAAATTCCAAACCCTTTTCCCTAAGGTGGTTCTAAAGGAGGAGAAATTCAAGAGGTAACATATTCTTTCTTTTTATTTTATTTCCTTTTCAATTCCATTATTTTCTTATCATATACTCACCTCCACCTATCCAAGAGGAACTAAAACTACATTATCTTTTATATAATGTAATGTTATTATGCTGATATTACAATTCTTCTTCAATTATCTTCACTTTTTGTATAAACATCAAAATATCGTACGTGGTGTGTCGATTTACCACTACCATGGACGATGCATTTTTATTTTTCACTACCACCTTCAAGGATATTCATAATAAAATAATTATAGTTAAATAATTTTTTATTATATATATTATATTTTATATAATGTTTTTTAATTAATATAAAAACATGATGTCAAATAAAATGATATAAAATCTTAATGGTCGTAAAACCACCAAATCTAATTAAATCATTTTGATTAACATTAAATCTAATAAATCATCCTAATATAATAAGAAAATGATATATAATATCAGTTAATATTATTAATGTTTATTATTATCATATAATTTTAATTTTGTATAACTATTCCAATTTTATAAGAACTTTCATACTCATATATAGAAAAACTGATCATGAAAACCAAGAAAAAAAAACACTCCCAAACTATGAAATTAAACTTTATAACTCATCTAAAATCCCATAAATGAAGTTAATAAGACTATAATAAATAAAAATCAAATATTAATGTTTATATATTTAATTATTAAAAAATTTAATTTTATTATCCAGAATATTAAAGTGAAGAAAGCATTTGGACATAATGTAATGGGATTCTCAAACCCAACTATCTTTATTTGGGTTTTCCCTAGTTCAATAAAATTTCAATATGGATGTTACTTTAATGTTCCTTAAATATCAATTATTTTTTATGGAACTTTTATTTTCTTGTATATCCATTTTTCCAATCTGGTTTTATGAAAAATAAAAATATTTTTCTATAAGAACTATTCTTTCCAAAAAAATAAATCTTTTACTTCTCTTGATATTATTTCTTCTTCACTCAAGATTTATGAATCTTATACCAATTAGTTTATTACCTATTTATTTTGGGAACCCAACAGTTTATTCATTAATGTATTCTTATAGGAAATGAAACCAATTCATATCCATCGGTTATTTTATATTCAAGACTAATATATATTCTATATGAAATGCATCATAATGTAAATGTTATGATGTGATATGTTTAGCATGGATTATAGAGCACATGAAAATGGTATGAGGATAAAGGTTCTCTTGGAATTACATATCACTCTAATTCATTGGGTAATGTGATTTATCTCATGATATAAAGTGAAATATGCATGCACATGATGCTATCTTTGTTCACAACTATTGGTGGTATTTGACCACTAAGACATGATGTTTCATTTTTATGCTTTGCCACATTCCTTGGATTTATCTAATGTTTCCTTTAATTATTATGATGATGATCCTTTTTTCATGTTATGATAATGATGATTATTCTAACCCATGTTTCATGTATCTTATTGACCCTCCTACTGGGATTTTATCTCACCCCTTCATTTTGTTGATATCCTCAGGTGAATACTTATACTGAGGATAACATAAGGGCCACGAAAAAGCTAGAGAAAAAATAATTTAAATTTTTTTTATGTTTTTTATGTAAGAGCTATGTATGAAACTAATTTTCCCAAGATACTAAACCTTTTGATCATAGTTTTGTAGCACTATTATGTTTTACATCTTTAAAATGATGTAATAATTATGTAATAAAAATCTGGGTTACTATAGTTGGTCTCAGATCATGGTTTAGTTCATTTGGGAAAAAGGATTAGAGATTTTTTTTTGAAAACCCTTCGTATGAGACTAATGAATATACTTCAGAATGGTCATCTCAATTATGGATATTATTTCCTTATGAGAAATAATATCTAACTAAAATTATTGAGAAAAAGGAGAGAATCATTCTCAAATACATGCCCCTTATAAGGGAATATAGTGATGTGTTCCCTAAAGAACTATCTGTTTTTCCTCCAGATCAATAATTTGAGTTCTCAATTAAAATTATTCATGGATATATACCTATATCAAATACACATTATGTAATTTACACCATTTATTTTGGAGGAACTGGGGAAGAAGTTTCAAGAGAATCTGGAGAAGGGTGCATCACCATGGGGTGTACCAGTCCTCTTCATTATGAACAAGGATGAATCACTGCTCCTCTTAATTGATTATCATGATCTCATAAAAATAATGATAAAGAACAAGTATCCACTTTCATGGATAGATGAATTGTTCGATCAATTGCATGGGGCTATGTATTTAACAAAGGTGGACATTCAGTCAGGATATCACCAATTAAAGGTGAGGAAGGAATATTTTCATAAGATAACCTTTCAAAAGAGGTATGGAAGATATGTGCTCATAGTGACACCTTTTAGTCTCACTAATGCTCTAGAAATATTCATGGACTCAATGAATAGTGTCTTAAGGGATTACATTGAAAATTTATGGTAGTATTTATCAATGATATTCAAATATACTCTAAGAGTAAGGAGGAACATGAGGAGAATTTGAATACTATGATAATTTTTTTTTGAAGAGATAAGCTATATGAAAAGTACAAAAAATGTGAGTTTTAAATAGTGGAAGTATCATTCTTGGAGAATGTTATCACTAGTATAAGGATATAGATAGACCCTTCTAAGACAAAAGAAATCGAAGAGTGTCCTAGGATAACATCTGTAATGTATATCCATAATTTCCTTGGTCTAGACGGTTATTATTAATGATTTGTGAAGAACTTATCATGATTTTCAAGCCCACTAAACAAGATGTCTTGGAAGGGAGAAAATTTTGTCTGGACCAGTGAATGTGAATATTTGTTCAATGATTTAAAATAGTGGCCTATCACCACACCATTACTCACACTTCCAACAAATGGGGAACTCTTTATGGTATATAGTGAGACTTCAAAGGAGGGATTAGGCTGTGTATTGATGAAAAATGATAAAGTGATATCTTATGACTCAAGAAAGTTGAAAATTCATGAGAAAAACTATCCCACATAGGAATTAGAGTTTGTAGATGTGATATTTATATTGAAAATTTGGTGGTATATCTCTATGGGGAGAAGTGTGAAATATATTCTAATCATAAGAGAATAAAATAAATAATCACACAGAAGAAGCTTAATACGCACCATTGAAGATGGTTAGATCTCATCAAGGATTATGATTTCTTAATCCGCTACTATCAAGGAAAAGTGAATAAAATAGAATATTATCTAAGTAGAAAGGATCCAATAATATTATCAATGATGAGATTTGATAAGGATACAATCTTATTAGATTTGAAAAGTTTGGAAATGGGAATCATTAAGGAAGGAATGTCTTCAATCCTTTCTCAAACCATTTCCCAACCATCCCCCATGGATAAAATAAATGATGCTTAAAGAAATGATATGGAAATTTAGAAGAACGTGGAAGCTATAAGAAAAGGGAAATCCTCAGAGATTAAAATTTTTGAGGAATAAATTGTAAGATTTGGGTCATGACTATGTGTACCATCTGATCTAGAGATAAATAAGGATATTTGAAATGAAACATATAGTTAAACTTTCTCTTTTCACCTAGGGAACACAAATATATATCGAGATATCAAAGATAACTATTGGTTGGACAATATGAAGAAAGAGATCACTAAATATACATAAAAGTTATTGGTATATCATCAAGAGAAGGCTAAAAAAAAAGTATAAGGGGATGATGCAACCATTACCCATACCAACATTGTAATGAGAAAAAAATACCCATGGAATTTTCCACTGGATTTACAAATACATCTAGAGGAAACAATTCTATATGAGGTTTTGTGGATCGTCTTATAAAGACTTATCACTCTATCACTATTTGAGAAGACTTATCACTCAATCAACTTGCCTAAATATATATCAGTTAATTGGTAAGGCTGAAAGGAACACCACTATCAATTATATTCGATTGAGATCTGAGATTCACCAACAAGTTCTAGAAAAGTCTCTAGCATTCACTAAACACTGATTTGAACTTTTGTACGACGTATATTCCTCAAAATAATGAACAATATGAATAAAATATTCATACACTAAAAAAAATGTTGAGATTACTTTCTATAGACTTTAAAGGAGGATGGGACTAACATCTACCACTGACCAAGTTCTCTTATAACAACAGTTTCCACTCAAGCATCCAAATGGTTCCATATGAAGACTTCTATGGGAAAAGATACAGAACACTGGAATGCTTGGATGAAGTTGGTGGAAATAATTTTATAGGACTTGAAATGGTCAAAGAAATAGTGTAAAAGGTGAAAAACCATTCAGAATCACATCAAGGTAGCCCAATTTCAATAAGAGAGCTATGTAGACAATAGTTAATGTAACCTAGAGTTTGAGGTCAGAGACATGGTATCCCCTATATATATCCATGGAAAAGGATAATAATATTAGGTAAAATGGAAAGTTGAGTCCCAGGTACGTCATCCCCTTCACGATCCTTGATCACGTCGAAGCTATGGCCTATCGAATGGCGGTTACACCTACCCTGTATCAAGTACATTATGTATTCCATATATCCCTCTTGAATAAGCACATACCATATCCCTTCTAAATCCAGAGGTGTTACAGTTGGAAAATGTTAACTCTTATAAGGAGAATCGATTGGAGATACTGGAATATAGAGATAAAGTTTTGTGAGATAAAACTACTCACCTGGTGGAATTATTATGGAAGAACTATAAGTTTTAAGAGGCAATGTGGGAACTAGGGGAAGTGATGAAGGAGAATTACCCTTACTTATTTTCACCATAGTATGTAAAACAAAATTTTGAGGGAGAAATTTCATAAGAAGGGAAGAATGTAATAACTCAAAATTTTTATCAATGGAAATTCCCTTCTTAAAATTATTTCATATATTATAAAACTCAAAAAATAAATTTTAGAACACAATACAAACATTATAAATTATGAATGAATGAAATTAGAGGTATTTATAAAAATTAAGGAACCTTTACTAATAGAATAATAACTTAGTCTTTGGAATAGTAATATGACCATTAAGAATAGTAAATTTTCCAATAGAATAGTAACCTCATCTATGAAAGAATAAATAAAATCTAGTCATCTTATAAATGATAATATGATATAATTATATCATAGTATATATAAATAAAAAATTTAAAAATTATTAATTAAGTGTTGGTATTTTTATAAAATATAAATGTTTATTTATAATATTTTAAATTATATAATTATTTAAAAAGAAATTTATTTTAGTAAAATAGATTCATAAATTAACATTTTTTTTCATATTATTATAATATAATTTTATGAGACCACAACTAATTTTTCAAAGTGTTATAAAATCAGTTATAATTTTAAAATTGATATTTTACAAGTAAATGAGGATTTTAATTAAAAATTATTTTTTTTTCATATTTATAAATTTATTTTCTAAAATGGAGTTCAATTTTTAATTCCAAACATAAAAAATTGTTAGGGTTATTTTTTTTATTTTTCTAAGGCACTTGAATTTTTGGTGAATAGTAAAATATGATAATTTATGATAAAAGATAAATACATGAATGATTGAGTCATAGATGATGTATGAATGATGTAAGCCCAAAATATCAAAATATAATTCAGTATTTTAATATATTTTGTGATATTTATCAAACTATTAATAGTCTGGAGCCAAAATAATAAACTAACGAATACAATAATGAGAAAATACCCCTCTCCTCCTCTATAAATGCCACCCTCACCACCTCTTCTCCTCACAACTTACAAGATTTTAGAATTTTCCAAATTCTGCCCAATACTATTCCCAATACCATCCCTCATTTCTATGAGATCTTGGTTTCATCAAAAGATCAAACCATTGTCGCTAAGGTGGTTCTCAGGGAGGAGAAATTCAAGAGGCTAAATCCGCTATCTTTTTCTTCTATTTTCTTTTAATTTTCATTCTTTTTTTATCCAATCCTCATCTACACATATAATTAAGGCATGATAAATCTATTATCTTTTATATAATATAATTTTATTATGTTAATTTTATAATTCATCTTCTATTATCTTCACTTTTTTTTCTAAACATGAAAATATCGTCCCTGGTGTGCCGATTTACCATAACTGTGGATGATGCATTTTTATTGTTCACTGTCGCCTTCAGGGATGGTCACAAAACAACCATTATAGTAAAATAAAATTTTATTATACATATTAAAAGTTTATCAATTTTCTATAATTAATATACAAACATGACGTCAAATAAAATGATATAAGCTCTTAATGGCCGTAAAACTAACAAAACTAATTAAATCATTTTCATTAACGTTAAATATAATAAATTATCCCCAAACCATATAAACAAATGATATATAATATCATTTGATATTATGAATGTTCACTGTTAACTTATAATTTCAATGTTGGATAACTATGCCAATTTTACATGAACTGCCATACTCATATGCAATCAAACCGATCGTGAAAAGAAAGAAAACAAATATCCCTGAAGGATGAAATTAAACTTTATAACTCATATAAAAGACCATAAACGAAATTAATAAAAAAATAATTAATAAAATTAATATATTAAAGATTATTTATTTTTTGATTAATTAATTTAATTTTATTATCTAGGATATTAAAGTGAATAAATCATTTGGACATAAGGCTAGGGGACTCTTGAACCCAAATATATTTCTTTGGGTTTTCCCTCTTTCACTCCCTTTTTAGTATGTATGTTCCTTTAATGTTACCTAAATATAATTTATTTTTTCCTTCTCTTTTCTTTTCTAGGATATAATTGTTTCTAATATGGTTTTATGAAAAATGAAAAGATTTTTCCATAACAACCCTTCTTTCCAAAAACACACCTTTTACTTCTCTTGAGATTGTTTGTTCTTCACCAAATATTGATGATTATTATACCAATAATGTTATTAACATTTTATTTTGGGAAACCCAAAATTTACTCATTAATGTAAGCTTTATGAAATGAAACCCATTCTTATCCAAGTGTAATTTTATTTCCAAGATTGATATACGTTCTATATGGCATGCATGATAATGTAAATATTATGATTTGACGGGTTCACACATAATTATATATTCCATGTAAGTGTTAAGATGTGATGGGTGCACCTATAATTATATTTATCTCTAATTCATTGGGTAATGTGATATATATCATGATATAAAGTGAAATATGCACGAGCATGATGCTAGCTTTTTTCACAACTATGTTTGGTATTTGACCACTAAGACATGATGTTTCATTTCTATGCATTTCCACATTCCATGTATTTATCTAATGTTTCCTATCATTATGATGATGATGATACTTTTCTTATGTTATGACAATGATGATTATTCTCACTCATGTTTCATGGCTCTTATTCATCCTATTACTGGGATTTTATCTCACCCATTTTTTATGTATATACTCATGTGAATACTCGTACTAAGGAGAACATGAGGGCCACTAATAAGCTAGAGAAGAAGGAATTGAATAAATGATTATGTTTCATTATATAAAAGTTATGTATGGTCTGAATTTTACTAACATAATAAATCTTTGGATCCTGGTTTTGTACCACTATTTTGTTGTTTATCTTTAAAATGATGTAATAGTTATGTAAGAAAAATCAAGGTCATTATAACATGAAAGGAAATTCATTGTTGTATCTATACTGTTTATTCCTGAGCTTGATGAATACCTATTATCTATATCATTTTGTGACATTTTATTTTCCTTGTAGCGTCATGATTTTATAGAGAGTTAGGGTCTTAGATTCTGAGGGAGTGGGAGAGTATGATCCCCTAGTGGGTGGACTAGTACCTCTATCTATTCATGGTCTCATTGTTGATAACCCACTTTGTTAAAGCTTCTTGTGGGTAGAATAGGCCCTGGAGAGGGGAATACCTCATGCTACTTAGTATATGTAAAACCTTACTCATGAGTTCCAATGTCAACACCCTACACTATTCACATGTGAGGGTATTCCTCCAATAACTGTGTTTTGTATGGAGTCTATATATACCATACTTGATCATCTAGAGACATAGGAAGAAAAATATTAATGTTATATATGTACATGTTGCGTGGCATGACACATGAGTGGTGGGTCATCCTTGTGAATGGGAAGAAAGATAGTAGGATGACTAAGAAGGTTTATAGACATTATTATATAGACACTTATTCCCTAATACACTATGTTTATATGGGGTTTGTTATTTCTTGAGGTTGGAGTAGTGTGGCATGTCCATTATGGACTAGGCTACTAGTTTTTATCGAGATGAAATTATTTTCCGAAACCCTCGTAGATTATGAGGAAGCCATGCCCATACATTTTTATGAAGGTATATGTTATGAGATAAAGTTACACGTGAATGAATTTCACTTTTCCTTCTCTACTGACATCATAAACTAGGCCTTGATCTTAGAAAAGATTCTCAATGAAGGCCACTATATATGGAAGCTCACATCCTCATGACTGAGAAATAGTGTTGGAAGGTCTTATAGTAGTCGAAGGTGATCATACAATACCCACAAGGGTGGTGGTGGTCATTCAAGGTAGGATTGTGACTCCTCCCACCCCTATCAATATTGCAGGGATTTGTGATGTTACCAATGTGTCCATGTCAGACAATTGAGATATCAATTCCCCTAACCACCCACATTGTGTTCTTTATGGGGGAATATGTGTCACATAATTCATTTATTTATAGACCAATTAGCTAGTGGTTTGTGGGAACGACCAATCTAAAGTTCAAGAACTAGGGAGACCACCATGCTATAATAGTCAAGTTGTTTGGATTCTACAGGCCACTTGGGTTGTGGTGGTAGTTGTGGGATTTATGGCCAAGGAAAGTAAGGTCAGTAGGGAAGTATAAGTAAAATTAGTTAGGATTCACTATAGGGATTTGGTTTTAGAAAACTACATGTATTAGAGCCTATGTAGATAGAGTAGGATTTCATGTAATCTAATGTGCATGTTACTCTTTTGGTGGTGTATACTCTTGATTCTATTATTTTTAACATAGGGACTCACACGTTTTCACATATATTTCTTTAATTTGGTATTTGGAGTTGTTATTCAAATACCTCTATGGTGTAATTTCAATTAGAAAACCCTTGGGCATGAAGTCATAGTGGATTTAGTAGTGTTAAAGTTATGAGCGACTATTGTTTCCATTGAGACATTTTCATATAGATAATGAGTGTCATTTATGTATTTCTAGGAATGGAATTGATTTCACGATATAAATCAAAGACATAATGTTATTATTAGTGTGTATCTTTCATATATCTTGTGGTTCGTAACTTTGACTATGTGGGAGAAAGGAATGTCCACATAGGTTGTTCTATATGAGATTTCCAGTGGTTAGGTAGAATCACTGATCATGTGGCCAGTCTTTTCTAGGATGAGGGAGAGACTTATCAGCCAATTTTCCCTCCCATAGTGGATTTTTACTAGGATATATTTGATGTGGTATTTTTTGGGTTATCTCCAGACTCTGGAATCGAGTTCACAATATAGATTTTTCTAGTAAGAGAACCCATATCCATACCTACTTATAGAATAACATTGACAAAGCTCAAGGAGTTGAAAAATAAGATAGAGGATTTGTAATAAAAGGGGTTTATTTGACCAAGAACTTTCCCATGGGTTGATTCCATTTTATTCACCATGAATACTGAAAATACATTGAGACTATTCATGGTTATTGTATTCTTAACCATGTTATGGATAAGAACTGATATTGAATCTCAAGCGTTGATGATTTATTCGACTAGATTAAATGTTATAGGGTTTTCTCTAAGATAGAACTATGTTTACAGTATCACTAGCTCAGAGTAAGACCATATTATGTTCCTTTCATAGCCTATTGTAGAAGATATGGTCTATATGAGTTCCTTGTTATGGTGTTCTAGCTGGAGAATGTCCCTGTGTTCTTTATAGCCCTGATGAATACGGTCTTCCCACCATACTTGGAATATCTGGGGGTTGTCTTCATTGTTGATATCATTATATACTCTAATACTAGGGAAGACCATACTAGTAATTTGAAGAAAGTTTTGAGCATTCTTATAGGTTAACAGCTTTATGAAAAAATCTCTAAATGTCAATTCTAGTAGGATCAAGTACACTTTTTGGGCCTCATAATATATGAGGATATAGTTTTTGTGGATCATAATAAAGTGGATGATATGGTTTCTTTGTAGAGGACCATGAATGTATTTGAAATATGTAGTTTACAAGGGCTAGTTGGATACTATTATTTATTTATTTAGGACTTATCCAACTTGAGGGGGTTTTAGTTTTTATAAGATGTCTAGAAAAAATAACACACAGAAAAAATAGTACTCTGTGAAATAAATATTTTGAAATGAACCAGACCATGACATGATGGGAAAGTACACAATACATCCTGGCTAGTTAAAGTTGTGTCCAAGAATTGTGGTCATCTCCATGTCACAAAATTGATGAAATAGGATAAGGGACCACAATGTAGTGGGAAGGACCATGGTGCAGAACCCATTAACCCAGAAGAGGATATCCCACAACCCTGATCGGTGGAATAGATATTCATAAAAAGAAAACTAAAAAAACACCACCCTGAGACTCAAAAATGTAGCTGACCTCTCCATGCTGTAGCTCCTCTCCTCCATAGAATGGACCAAGGTTCCTTGATTTAGAACTTTTCTGAGATAAATTCTCAACTAAAGACCTCTTTTTTTACCCTATAAAATCTTCGATTATTACCCTAGATATCTATACCACTAGGAATCCCCCAAGTGAAAAATCATAAAGGTTTGGATCATTACATCAGATACCTCTCAAACTATTCTTCCCCATTAGAATTAAATAAAACTTAGAGCATGAAAGGGAGGGAAGGGTTTGAAAAACCATATCACGAGATACCTCTCAAGGATATCATTATTTATAAAAACTCCCACTTGGAAAACACTCCAAACCAAGACAAAAACATTCACCAAACATCCCACATAACCACATTAACTTAAAATTTTACACTACCATACTCAAGTCACTTTTCTCCCTCGACCACATCATTGCATGTACCATAAGACACCACATTTTTACATAACCATGCACACCGCCATCTCATCTTCTACATGGTCAATGTCAAAAAATTATACAACAATCACAAAAAAGGCCCCAATTACACAAATTAAGGAATTATATCTTCCATATCAATATATTATACTTTTTGGAGGCATTAACTCTCCCATATAGTTTTAAAACATGTCATAGCATAACACATCTTGATTTTGAAATAGGTTTTCCCCTCTTCACATGCTAAAATATTCAACACACATCACATTATTAATGAAAAAGAGCATCGCATAAACTAACAAGATCCAAAAATTACACCATCAATAAAAATAGAATATTTAAAAAATCAAAACAATTCAGGGTATTGGGCACACATCTGCATCTCTCACCCGCAAGCATTCTCTTCCATGACACTATACCTTCACAAAATACAAACCAAAGGAATATTTAATCCATGTATAACATTATCTTAACGATACCAATTCTCAATATGTTTCTCCATGAACATCACATCATCAATGACATCCAACTATCCCTAGTCAATGACATGAGAGTCATCTTGAAAATACCATCATAGATAAGGCATAAGGAAGACATCATGGATCCCGTAAATCCATGGTAGGATAACTAATATAAAATTCACCTCACGAACACATCCCAAAATATTGAAAGGTACCATGAACCATGGGTAAATCTTAATTACCCTTTCAATCTTCTTATTCCCATGCTAAGGGGAAATATTAAAGAATACGTGGTCCCCAACCTCGACCTCCAAGGGCCTCCTCCTACAAATAACATAAGTATTATTCTAGTAGTACGATACCTTCATCATATCACAGAAAACATGAACCTTATTTTTCATTCTCATTACCACATTGATAATAGTAATTGATGACTCCCCAACCTCAGATGAACATAATGTAGAACGATATGTCCACCCATGAAAATATATACAAGGGGTCATGCCGATGGATGAGTGATAACTCTTATTATAAGAAAAATAAACAAAATTAAATTGATTTTACAAATATGCAATGATGTATAAGATACACACCCACAATATATACTCCATAGTCTAGATGGTCCGTTCTACCCGCCCGTCCATTTTTGCGTGGAAATATGTGTTGAGATTTAATTGTCTTCCAAAAACATGCTACATTCCCCTTTATAACCGCGAGGTAAAATGGTTATCATGATATGATAAAATGGAACTTGTAAATACATTTAACCACACAACCAAATCTATATAACTCCTCTCTAGGTCATCCATGATGCCCGACTCCTTGATCATTAGGAAATGATCCGACTTCATCAACCGATCCACAACTACCTAGATAACATCATAACCTCCCAGATCTGGGGGTAACCCTGTGACAATGACTATAGAGTTTTCATCCCACTTTCACTTTATAACTTTCCAGGGATGAAACAAACCACAAAGAACATTATGTTCTTTATTTAATTCCTAGAAATATAGACACTGAGCTACAAACTCTACAACCTTTCATTTCATCTCAGGCCATCGAAACTGCATCATAAAACAAAAATATATCTTAAATAACCTAGGGATTAATTCCAAATGTGATTTATGAAACTTATGAAGGACTCCCTCACACATATCCACTAGAATGAAAAAATTACCCTAAAACATCATTCAGTAATGACCATCCTCTTACCATCCCTCCAGATCATCACCAGGGCCAATACCATCAAACGTCACATTTTCCTCTGAGTCTCCCCACTAAGACTCTTCCAATTTAAGCATTAAGGAAGACTACACTATCATATAAAATAGGAAAAAACCACCATTGTAATGCCCCGACCCAAGAGGCCCAAATTTGGTGCATTGTTACATATCATTGGCATGATCACAAAAGATCAAGTCTCGAAAGACCAATTAGTTTAGTAGCCTTGGAAGTACTAGATACATTTATAAGGTTTACATTAAATCATAAAATGGAAAAATACAAAAACATTGTTTCCATAGACAACACTGAGATCCCATAGACTACCCCTACAGGTCAGTCATAATATACTTCTTCACATATTGGAAAAAATAAAACATAGAAATGGGTGAGCTCAAATGCTCAGTAAGGATAACAATATAGTGGAAAATTTCATAAATGAGCATAAACATTTAAGGCAATGTATAAAACTAAAACAAAATCATTTTTAACATAAAATTAATCATAATATGGCAAATATAAATCAAAATAATTCCATTTACTTACTCACATGGATATTCTACTTGTCGAATAATAACATGCAATATCAATATCCATATTCATAATAATGCAATGCATAATGTCAGACTTAATAACCACATAGTCAAAGCCTACTTCCAAGACTACAAATAAGATTATGTCAAGGCCTCTTACCAAGACACTAGTTTGTCTCATGAGACCTATCGAGGAATCTAGGAGCAATAGATGTCTCCACCCATCACTTACTAAGTCCAATTCATTCCTTATATGAAAAGGTTTAAACATAACATAAACATTCGTATTAAAACTAGCATATGAAATGTCAATACTTTATCCATAAACCATGAATGGTGAAAAAATAACACATCCACAGTCAAAAATATCAAAAACTCTTCAAAACAATATTGAATTTTTGTATCATAATAAATCAACTTCAAATAAGCTTAAAATCCATAAAAGGATGTTGACATAGATGAAATCATAATCTTTTTTTAGATAAATATCTCTTTTTATTTTGAAATAACTTAAAATTCATATAATTATAAAAGAAAACATTTATTTTGTAAATATTCTTATAATCATGTAAGGGAATATTTGATGATGTTATAACGGCGGAAAATAGTCGCACCCGCCATATAAGTTAAAAAAACATTCTTACCTTAATTTTGTTGAAAATGTCATAAAGTACCTTGTTTGGAAAATGATGGAAAGATTCCTTTATAAACATATTATAAAAGTCAAAAAAGGGTATAAATGACTTTAACCCATAGTATATAAAATATTAAGAATATTTTGAAATTCATTTTTAAGAAACATGGATGTGGATGATAAAGCGGTCCCAAAAGATAATTACGTGTAAACAACCTCAGATAATGAAGAGATTGTAAAATTAACCCTTACCTTGTACTTTTCCTTCGTAGAGGGTAGGTTAACCTCATGTATATTGGTTAAATAATTGTTATTAAATTATACAATAATCATATACATTAATATGATATCATATATGATCTTTTAACATTGCTTTTTTAATAATATCTTAGTATTATCGTCGTTTCAGGTGTTAACTGATTCGTTTTCCTTTATATGATTTGTTATATAAGTATTATTTGTTATGAATAGGATGTATCTTATTTATATTCATAATGATATTACGTCTTTAAATATTATTTTTTAATCATCTAATGAAAATTAGTCTTGAATGGATACGATGGGGAATGAATCTCATAATGTTCATGGAGGCGGTAATCCGTACGTACGCACGAGTGACAATATCATTTTTTTGATGTTAAAATAATATCAAATTGGATGTTATATCATATATACAGAATAATTATCATGTTATATTTATTATTTATATCAATTAGACAATATTATTATACCCATCTAAATAATAATGTATTGAATAAAAATTACACCTCGACGTGGAGACGGTAAGCCGCATGCACACATGTATGGTGACATGTCATTCAAAGGATGGATAGAATAATGAATATGGTTGTACCATATTTATATTAATATCACAGTATATAGAAGATACTGGATTTATTATTTTAGAATGGAAACAACATATAAACAGGCAATGGAAGAAGAAAGGAACTTGAAAGAGGTGATGAAATATTTACCTCTTTTTCCAGTTCTTGATTTTGATTTGATCAAAAGGGATCCTTAGGTTGGCATTATGACTAAAGTAATGCATCTAGGATTAAGGTAGTATAGTTTATAGGGAATTTGGGCAGAGTTTGGCTGATCTAAAAGGATTTGATGGTATGAATTTGAGGGAAGGGGCAGTGCCCTTTTATAAGAGGGGTGAGGGGTACCTTAGGAAAAGCTAGAAATATTATTTTATAATAAATTAATTTACTGTTTATAATGTCTCAAAAATGGATTATTTAAAGGATAAGGTGGGGATTGGTCGAAAACCACTCAAACCATAGGTTTTATATAGGTTTGGGTCACTATATTAACCTTATCTTTTAGATTTAACTCTAAGTTAAATTTTTTGACATTTACCATGTCTCTTTATATTTTTATATTATATGGTTAATAAACTCACTATATATTTCAGAAAGAACCCCAAGTGGTTAATTCTATCATTATATAAGTCTTTTGGCCTATCCTTAGATTTTCAAGAATAGAATATCAATTAATAATATACTATTTGTTTTAAAAAATCTTTTATGTCAATTTTGAAACTATTTGGTATTTTGTTTTTTCTAAATTCATAACAACATTATTACTTCAAAAAAAATCATCTAACCAACCCTAACATGTCATATTAAAATATAAAATTAGTTTAATTCATAAAAAGTCTCAAATTACATTTATTTGTATATTTATAATATCAATTATTTTAATATTTCATTAATTAGGTAATTACTACATCATCATTGTGTCATAAATAAATTAACATATTTAGTGTCTAAAAAATATAAATAAAATACCATTATGTAGGAAAGGTTTTTATCTTTCTAATTAATATTTATAGTTAAATTTATCTTATGTTAAACTCTATATTAAAAATGTTTTAGTTATTAAACTTTGATTTTTACTATTTTATCTCTTCTTTAAATAAAATAATAATAAATGTCCTAATCTAATCCAAGTGGACCTAAAGGATAATATATTATTATGAAGGTTGTTTTTGGTCGAATTACATTTATCAAATAGAATTAGGACATGTTCTAGGGTAATAATAATATCAATTTTACCCTTAATTACTCTATTTACTTTTAATCGTGGTAAATAAAAGTAAAAAGTTACTATTCACAGAAAATTATTTTCATCTTATTAAACCACATTTTACATACTGATATCAACCGTGTCTCTCTGATTTTTGAAATTCAACTCACAGAGGCGGTAAAATTAAGTTTTATGTAAATTTGCAAATACTACTAGGAGGTGGGTCAAAGACGGTAAAATTTCAATAAAATTTTTATATATATATATATAATTATCATAAACTAACTCCAATTAATTACATTGAAATTATATTGGTATTATTTATCTATTTTGACCTAAAATAAATTTAAATAAAATTAATTATTATCTAAATAAAAATTCAGTTTTAAACTATAACTCATCGTTTTCACTATTCATCAAAAAATGAAAGTTTTCAGAAAAATACCAAAAATTCATCCTATGATAATTTCGATATTATGATTCAAAAAATGAAGTCCATTTTTAAATATTAAATTTATAAAATTTCAAAAAGTGGGTATTACTATTCATAACGGCTAGTTTGATTGGTTGTGGTGTGTTAGAACTCGAAGTTGCGTACAACACACAGTATTGTATTATTCAAAGAGAAGCATACCATGGAAGATTGGGGTGTTACATTCTCCCCTCATTCAGATAATTTCATCCGTGAAATTTCTAGAATATTACTACATAAAAAGACTCAGGTGGTTCTTCATCATAAGTTCCTCGGGTTCTCACGTTGCCTCTTCCATCTTATGGTTTCTCTATAGAACGTTTATGAGACGAGTTGTCTGGTTTCTCAGCACTTGTTATCTTGTATCAAGAACCTTGATAGGGTCTTCACAATAAGAAAAATCGGGTTCCAGTTCTAATTCCACATAGGTGAGTACATGCGTTGGGCCAGGCATGTATTTCCTCAATAGTGTTACATTGAACACATCTTGAACTTTGGAGAGACTTGGCGGCATTGCCCAACAGTAAGCTAAAACCCCAATTTGTTCTAGAATTTGGAAAGTTCCGTTGTACCTGGGACTCAATTTACCCTTCTTACCGAAATTTCTAACACCCTTCCAGGAAGATACCTTCAAGAAAACATGATCTCCTACCTGAAATTCCAAATCCTTCTTTCGGTTATCGGCATATCTCTTCTACCTACTTTGAGATTCTTTGATGTGGGTTTTGATTACCTTCTCCTTTTCCATAATTTCTTCCACAAGTTCTGAGCCTACGAGTTTTCTTTCACCAACATCATCCCAACAGGTTGGTGCGCGACATCTCTTTCTGTATAACACTTCATATGGTGCCATCTAAATACTCAAATGGAAGCTATTGTTATAGGAAAATTCTACCAGAGGTAAATATTGATCCCACATACCTTGAAAGTAAAGTGAACAAGATGTCAACATGTCTTCTAAGGTTTTAATAGTCTGTTTTGATTTTCCATCAATTTGAGGGTGGTAGGCAGTGCTCAAACGAAGTTCAGTATCCATGTATTTCTGAAGACTTTTCCAGAATCTTGATGTAAAATGAGGATCACGATCAGAAAAAATCGATAGTGGTGCTCCATGAAGTCTTAAAACTTCATTAATATATAGTCTTTCTAATCGTTCAAATGGTAAATCCTCTTTTATAGAAAGAAAATTTACTGACTTGGTAAGATGATCAACAATGACCCATATTACATCGTTCCTTCTTGAAGTCTTTGGTAGTCCCATGAAAAAGTCCATCATAATATTATCCCATTTCCTCTCAGGTTTGGGAAGAGGTTTCCAGACTCCTCTAGGCTATTTCTTTCCCTCTTTCACTTGTTAAAAAACTATACATCTTGACACAAAATCAGCAATCTCCCTCTTCATGTTGTCCCACCAAAAATGTTCCTTCAAATCTCTAAACATTTTGGTGATACCAGGGTGTATAGAGAAATTGGAGATATGAGCATCAACTAACAATTAATTTTTTAGATCAAGTATGTTAGAAACACAAAGTATATTCAAAAATTTCAAAATCCGATCTTCATATACAAAGTAGATCAATCTCAAATCGTTCATAGATTTAATCTTCTTTTGAAATTCCTCATCATCAGCCTGAGAAATTTTTATTCTTTATAGTAAAGTTGGTTTGCAATCCATTTGAAAAATCATTTATGTTTCACCTTCCATTTTTATTCCCATATCCATCTCTACTAGATCCATGAAAATAGGATCCCTTTTAACTCTCATCTTGTTCAAAACTCCATGATCTTTTCTGATCAAAGCATTTTCCACCTTATTTTTCTTCCCCGGGTGGTAGTGTATCATGCAATAATAATCTTTGAGTAGGTCAAGCCATCTCCTTTACCTCATTTTGAGTTCTTTCTGTGAGAAAATATATACTTCAAACTCTTTTGATCGATATATATATCACATTTTTCACCATAGATATAATGTCTTCATATCTTCAATGCAAAGATTACAGCTGCTAATTCAAGATCATGAGTAGGATAGTTTTTCTCATTAACTTTTAGCTATCGTGATGCGTAGGAAATAACCCTATCATTCTGTATAAGGACACAACCAACTCCTTTCTTTGAGGCATCATTATAAATAACAAACCCATCATTTCTCGATGTTAGAGTCAATATAGAATCATTAACTAATCTTCTCTTCTTTTCTTCAAAAAATTCTTCACACTCTTTTTTCCAAACAAATTAAACCCCTTTTTTTGTGATCTTGGTAAATGGGTTAGCCAATTATGCACAATTCTGGATGAAACACCGATAATAACCTGCTAAACCAATAAAGCTACGTACCTCAGTTATACGCGTCAGTGCTGGACATTCTTGGATTGCTATTTTCTTATAAGGATAAATGGAGATTCTATCCTTAGAGACGATATGGACAAGAAAAGAAATCTCCTGAATCCGAAATTCACACATGCTAAACTTCCCATATAATTAATGTCTTCTAAGAGTCTTCAGGATAATGCGCAAGTGATTTTCATGATCTTCGTAGATTTTGGAGTATACCAAGATATCATCAATAAATACCGCTATAAAGTCATCAAGATATTCCTTGAAAACTAAATTCATTAGATCTATGAAGACAGAGGGTGCATTAGTCAATCCATAAGGCATTACTGTAAACTCGTAGTGCCCGTACCTGGTTCGAAATGCTGTTTTCAGAATGTCTTCCTTCTTCATGCACAACTGTTGATATCCAGATCGATGTTCAATCTCTGAAAAGTATTTAGCTCCATGAATTTGGTCAAATTAATCATCAATAAGAGGTATGGGATACTTGTTATTTATTGTTATAGCATTGATCTCCCTGTAGTCAATTCACAACCTCATAGATCCATATTTCTTCTTAACAAAAAGGACAGGGGCACCCCATGGAGAAACACTAGGGATAATAAATCCCTTGTTACTCAATTCCTCTAGTTCATTCTTTATTTCCACTAATTATACAATGGCCATTATATAAGGGGTATTTGATATGGGCCTTGAACTAGGAATTAAATCAATGGAAAACTCAATTTCTCATTCTGGAGGATGTCCAGGTAAATCCTCTGTAAATACATCAACATATTCTTGCACAATAGGTACATCCTTTATTTGAACATTCTTTTCCTCACCCATAGTTATTTAATTCTATTCCTTCCCAATAATTGAATTTAGTTGAGCTACTGGGGGTGGATCAAGATAAGAATTATGTGGTGGCGTTTCTTCTCTAAAGATAAGGTACTCATTATCATCATCCAAAATTGTAACCTCCTTTTTCTTACAATAAATTTTCTCATCATGGTCTGAAATCCAATACATACCAAGGATTATATAAAATTAAATCATGGGTATGACGATGAGATTAGTAGATAAATAAAATTTATATGCCTTAATTGGAACTGATTCACAAAATTTTGTTATAATGATACTTCCCTTGGGAGTTTTTAAAGACAAATACCTTGTTAAATAAAATTGGAAATATCTAATTTTCTTAGAAAACTGGGAAGATATGAAACAACGCGATGATCCAGAATAAAATAAAGCATTGTCTAAACTTGAGGAAACCATTAAATTAACTGCCACTATGTATTTAGAGCTTCAACCTCAGCAGTAGTGATAGTGTAATCTTGGCCTTGATCCCTTGGAATTTTTTGAGGTAAGTTCCACTGATACTTAGTAAATTCATTCGCATAATTCCCCCTTTCTCTACAATTGTAGCATTCAACATTGACAACCTCTTTCTTCCCCTTGCAATCACGAGCTTGGTGGACTTTTTCAGCAAACTTGTAACAGACTGTCATTCTCTTCAGGCAAGTACCGAGGTGTTTCTTCCAATATTTACTGCTGGATGGATATTAAACTTTTCCCTTCTTCTACTTATTTCCATTTACAGAGTGTTCAGTAGATCTCTTATTCTCTTGCTTTGCTTTAAATTCGTAAGACTTAGAGAATTCTTTTTCTATCTTGATAGTGCATGAGACAATATCTTCGTACAACGAGAAGGATTTTGAGACTGATTATTGATGGAGAAATGGTTTTAACCCATCAAAGAAATGATCAATCTTACTTCTTGGGTTATGTACATAATTTGCATCATTCCTCGCTAACCTTTTAACATTAGCTTTATACTTTGCGACATTCACATCATCCATTTTTCTAAGACATAGAAATTACCTTTCCATATCTGCTCGATGGTCATGAGGAATGTATTTTTATAAGAAAATTTCTGTAAAATACCTCCATTACATATTTTATACTTTATCATATTCCTTTGTGTTTTGAATAAATAACCACCATTGATCAGCATCTCCCATGAGGCGGTAAACTGCCATGACAACTTTTTCCCTTTCACTACTCCCCAAGGTGTGGAATATTTTCTCTAAGGAATTTATCCATTTCTCAGCTACTAGTGGATTTTTACCCCCATTAATGTTGGTGTTTGTTTCCTCATGAAGAGATCTAACATTGAACCTCCATGCTGCAGATCAGGGATCTCCATATGGGTAAGGTTATTATTCATAACCTGAGTGAGTTGTCCCAGTATGGTGATTAGCTGATCAGCACCAATTGCATCACCAACTCCACTATAATTATCTTGAGTAGGAGGGAAATCCCTACATGTAGTGCGTGCATTGATATGGCTTCCATTTATTCCACTAGGCTCCATTTCTAAACAATGGCATAAACTAGATTAGTTTATGAATCACAATACATAAATCCAAACTTGTAAAACACTTAACATAAACTGAACAATTTAGGGATATAATCCATAATCATAAAAATGTTTTCTTTGAAGAAGTATATACTCATAAACCCTTCATAATGTATTGTAAAGAAAATGAGAATTATCCTAAGTATATCCCCTGGGAGTGTTGTAACCAAGAGTGCAGCAAGGCCCATTTTCATGCACCCATTCCCATTCGAGTCTAGCTCAAAGCGGTGTTTTTGGGTTTTACCCCTAGGTACATCTTTTCCAGAGCCGCATCTACTAGCTCATATCTAGAAAGGGATGTATGGATTGAAAAAATCACAAAATCTCTACAATACCAAAATTCTAGGAAGTTCTTCTATACTAATCCTCAAAGTCAATATTAGGGCTATGTGCTCTAATCATAGTTTAGCTAAATCTAGTTTCCAAGGTTTGTACTAAACTTTATCTGATACCAACTACAATGCCCCGAACCCAAAATCCCAGAGTTGGTGCATTATTACATATTATTGGCATGATCACAAAAGAACAAGTCTCGAAAGACCAATTAGTTTAGTAGACTTGTAAGTAATATATACATTTATAAGGTTTACATAATATCATAAAATGGAAAACTACAACAAAATTGTTTCCATAGACAACACTGATATTCCATAGACTATCCCTACAGGTCAGTCATAATATACTTCTTTGCATTATAGGAAAAATAAAACATAGAAAGGGGTGAGATCAGACGATCAGTAAGGATAACAATATAGTGGAAACTTTCATAAATGAGCATAAACATTTAAGGAAATGTATAAAACTAAAACAAAAGCCTTTTCAACAAAAAATTCATCATAATATGGAAAATATAAATCAAAATAATTCCATTTACTTACTCACATGGATATTCTAATAGTCGAATAATCACAAGCAATATCAGTAGCCACTTTCATAATGATAGAATGCATAATGCCAGACTTCATAACCACATAGTAAAGGCCTTGTGCCAAGACTAAAAATAATATTTTGTCGAGGACTTGTGCCAAGACACTAGTTTGTATCATGAGACCTATCGATTCATCGAGGAGCTATAGCGGGCTCCACCCATCACTTACTAAGTCCAATGCATTCCTCATATGAAAAGGTTTAAACATAACATAAACATTCGTATTAAAACTAGCATACAAAATGTCAATACTTTATCCATAAACCATGAATGGTGTAAAAATAAAACATCCATAGTCAAACATATCACAAAACCTTCAATACAATATGGAAGTTTTGTATCATAATAAATAAACTTCAAATAAGCTTAAAATCCATCAAAGGATGTGGACATAGATGAAATCAAAACCATTTTTTAGATAAATATCTCTTTTTATTTTGAAATAATTTAAAATTAATATAATTATAAAAGTAAACATTTATTTTGGAAATATTCTCATATTCCTTTAAGTGAAGCTTTGATGATATTATAACAGCCGAAAATAGATGCACCTGCCGTATAAGTTAAAAAAACATTCTTACCTTAATTTTGTCGGAAAGGTCATAAAGTACCTTGTTGAGAAAACGACGGAAAGATTTCTTTATTAACATATTATAAAAGTAAAACAATGGTATAAATGACTTTAACCCATAATTATTAAAATAGTAAGAATGTTTTGAAATACATTTTTATGAAACATGGATGTGGTTGATAAAGAGGTCCGAGTTGACAATTACGTATAAACAACCTCAGATAATGAAGAGATTGTAGAATTAACCCTTAACTTGTACTTTTCCTTGGTAAAGGGTAGGTTAAAATCCTTTTTAATGGTGAAATAAATTTTATTAAATTATACAATAATTATATACATTAATATGATATCATATATGATCTTTTAACATTGCTTTGTTAATAATATCTTAGTATTATCGTCGTTTCGGGTGTTAACTGATTCGTTTTCCTTTATATGATTTGTTATGTAAGTAATATTTGTTATGAATAAAATGTATCTTATTCATATTCATAATTATATTATGTATTTAAACATTATTTTTTAATCATCTAATGAAAATTATCCTTTAATGGATACGATGGGGAATGAATCTCATCGCATTCGTGGAGACAGTAATCCATACGTACGCACGAGTGAAAATATTATTCTTTTGATATTAAAATAATATATAATTGGATGGTATATCATATATACAGAATCATTATCATGTTATATTTATTATTTACATCAATTACACATCATTATTATACCCATCCAAATAATAATGTATTGAATAACAATTACACCACGACGTGGAGACGGTAAGCTGTACGTACGCACGTATGGTGACATGTCATTCAAAAGATGGATAGAATAATGAATATGGTTGTAACATATTTATAATAAAATTATATTATATAGAAGTTACTGGAGTTATTATTTTAGAATGGAAACAACATAGAAAGATGAAGTGGAAGAAGAAAGGAACTTGAAAGAGGTGATGAAATATTTACCTCTTCTTCGGGTTCTTCCTTTTGATCTTATCAAAAGGGCTCCTTAGGTTGGTTTTATGACTAAATAAAGGCCTCTAGGATGAAGGTAGGATAGTTTAGATGATATTTGGGCAGAGGTTGTCTGAGAAAAAATGCTCTGAAGGTGTGAATTTGAGGGAAGGGGGAGTGCCCTTTTATAAGAGGGGTGGGGGGCACCTTTGGAAAAGCTAGAAATATTATTTTATAATAAAATAATTTTCGGTTTATAATGGCTCCAAAATGTATTATTTAAAGTATATGGTGGGTATGGGTCTAAAAAAACTCAAATAATAGTTTTAGACTGTTTTGGGTCACTATATTAACCTTATCTTTTAGATTAAATCATAGTTAAATAGTTTGACATTTACCATGTCTTTTTGTATTTTTTATAATATATTGTTAATAAGCTTACTATATACTTCCAAGAGAACCCCTAGTGGTTCATTAATGATAAAAATATAATTATATATGTCTTTATGATGAACTTTAGATTTTTAGGAATGTAATATCAATTAATTATATAATATTTTTTTAAAAACTCTTTTATGTTAAATTTCATAATATTTGGTATTTTGTTTTTTCCAAATTCATAAAAAAATTATTACTTTGAAAACAATTTATATAACCAACCCTAAGATGTCATATTAACCTAGAAAAGTATTGAAATTCATAAAAAGTCTCAAATACATTTATTTGGATATCTATAATATCAATTATTTTAATATTTCATTAATTAGGTGATTACTGCATCATCATTGTGTCATAAATAAATTAAATTATTTAATGTATAAAAAATATAAATAAAATACCATTATGTATTAAATCTTTTTATATTTCTGAATAATATTTATAGTCTTATTTATCTTATGTTTAAACCTATATTAAAAATGTTTTAGTTATTAAACTTTTATTTTAAATCTTTTAACTCTTCTTTAAATAAAATAATAATAAATGTCCTAATCTAATCCAACTGGACCTAAAGAATCATATTTTATTCCTAAGGTTTATTTTAGTCTAATTACACATTTCTAATATAATTAATACACATTTTAGGGTAATAATAATATCATTTTATCCTTAATTACCCTATTTACTTTTAACCGTGGTAAATAAAAGTAAAAAGTTACTATTTGCCAAAAATTATTTTCATCTTATTGAAAAACATTTTACTTACTGATATAAACCGTGTCTCTTTGATTTTTTAAATTCAAATCATAGAAGCAGTAAAATTAAGTTTTATGTAAATTTGCAAATACTCATAGGAGGTGGGTAAAAGACACTAAAAGTTCAATAAAGTTTTTATATATCTAAAATTATTATAAACTGACTCCAATAAATTAAATTGAACTTATATAGGTATTATGTATCTATTTTGACCTAAAATAAATTTAAATAAAATAAATAATTATTTAAATAAAAAGTTGGTTTTAAACTATAAATCAATATTTTTCACTATTCATCAAGAAATGGAAGTTTTCAGAAAAATACCAAAAATTCACCCTAAGCTAATTTTGATATTTAGAATCCAAAAATGAAGTCAATTTTGAAAGATAAAATTTATAAAATTTCAAAAATCGGGTATTACTTTTCATAACAGATAGTTTGATTGGTTGTGACGTGTTAGAACTCGAAGTTGCGTACAACACACGCTATTGTATTATTCAAAGAGAAGTGTACCATGGAAGCTTGGGGTTTTACAACCTTCATCCAACCTTTCATCTAAATATCTATCTACCAACACCTCCATCACTATCCATGAATCTCTAGACTCCTAAACAATATCTTTTCATGACTTCTTGGTTAGAATATTAGTAACTAAATTCCAATTTCTTGAGGTGTAGGTGATGTTAATCTCATAATTTTAGAGAAACTCTATCCACATCTATTTAAATATATTTAGATCACCCTAATGAAAGATATACCTTTGGTTATTTCCATTAATGAAGACCAAATGAATTCTCCAATGCAGTAATGTCCTTATATCTTTAGCAAAAACACTACTAATGATTTCTTCAGATCATGGGTGGCATAGTTACACTTTTGGGGGAATAAATGACCAGAATGGTATGATATCACTACATTATTCTACATAAAGACACATAATGAGAAAATTGGTAAGTGTCACAAAACTCCTCAAATATCATCCATTCTTTTAGAAAATGGAGAACCATAACACTGATCAATTTAACCTTTACATAGTCGAACAATTTTTGAAAATGATCAATATAGATAAAATATTATTAATTCGTAGACATAGCTTTAAAATAATCCAAAATACATGATAAATTGGGTATATACCTCCGATAATATCCTATAAGACCAAGGAAACTATGAACCTCTGCCACATTCTTGGGTACAACCCATGAAACAAATAGCTTGATATTTGACAGGTTAATGACCACACCCTAATGGGATTCCAAATTACTAAGGAAAAAAACTTCCCATGTTCAAAATATAAACTTGGGAAACCTTCCATAGAGATGGTGCTGTCGAATAACCTATAGTACAATCCCGAGATGACCAGAATGATCCTCCTATAACTTTAGGTAGAACAAGGTATTATTAATGAACATGACTATGAATTGGTCCAGGAACACAAGGAACACCGATTTAGTGATCCCCATAAACACAACTTGC
The DNA here is from genome assembly GCA_963277665.1 of Viscum album. NCBI lineage: Eukaryota > Viridiplantae > Streptophyta > Magnoliopsida > Santalales > Viscaceae > Viscum > Viscum album. The sequence goes on from OY728156.1 coordinate 105,732,624, forward strand.
ACATTTATGACACTGAATTACATGACCATGAACTCAAAGTTCCCATACCTACATATAAAGTCTGTCTTTATGGCATCATCCTCCTTCACCCTCAACTGATTATATCCAGACTACATATCGATCTCAGAAAACCAAATCACTCTTATCAACTAGTATAAAATATAATTGATCCTCATAAGAGGTTGTGATTCTTTATTTTCACTTTCTCTAAATTTAAGTAGTCTATACATAGCCTCATAATACCATCCTTCTTGAAAAATAACACTCGATCACCTCATGGAGACACACTAGACTAGATAAAACCCTTCAGTATCAGGTCATCTATCTGAATCCTCAACTCCCACAATTCATGTGGTTTTATCCAAGAGGGATCCATCAAAACTAAAGAATACTTGATTGTAGATATATCCCAAAATCAATATCCCATCAAGGGGTAATATCACTACCTCCTTGGAAAAAAACCCATAAATCTTCAAGGACCCTGAGAACCTCCATTGTCCTAGAATATACTATTTCCATAGACAACTATTCTATAAAAGAAAGAAGGGGATCCACACATCTATTACCCAACTAACAACTCCACTCACTAATGATAAATACACACTAATTGTCTAAATATGAGAACATGAATCTCCTCCAGAAGTAGTTAATAATAGCACACGTAGAATACAACTATTCAATTATAAGAATGAAATTGTATGATTGTATCTATAACATGAAAAGAACCCCACTTGATTGGTTACACCCCATCATCTTCCTAAAACTATGGTATAAATCAAACAAGTTACTCTAGCCTCCAAATGGAATAGTCATCACCAAGGGCTTGGGAATCCTCCTTACGTGTAGTCTTAGAGAACATAATAAAGGGGGTAAAGAAAAGTAGTGAAAAGATCCTAAATTAAATTAATAAAAAACATGGTTTTACGACAAGCTCATCATACCTACAAATATAACATAATTCTTTGGTTCGGGAAACTCATGTAATGTTATCATACCTTCGTTCAGATACTTCTTAACCCTTGTTTTGAACAAGATTTGGTTAAGTATTTCCTTGGGTTTTCTTCAAAAGCTTTCAAAAATTTTTGGAATCCCTTGGTGTTGTTAATGGTTGGTACAAATTTAGGGAAAATAATTTGGTTTATCCTAGGAAACCAGGAGGCTAAGCATGGTCTAATATAAGGGGGTAAATGGTTTGTCTCAAGTGTGATAACAATCCCTCCAAACCATTAATCCTTGGACAGTGAGGGTTTTCATGGTTGGTGAACAATTAAAGAAACCATGCAGCCAAACCATGCACACCAAATAGAGGCTCTATATAAGGTGCATGGTTACAGTTCATGGTTACGGTGATTTTTTACTCATAACCATGAAGCATCCCTATAAAAAATTTTGTGTAGTTTTTGATACCTCAATTTGTGCTTAAAAAATTCTCAGGACCCTAGTTTAACCTATAATGACCCACTAATCACATATTAGATCAACCTAATACATACCTAATGGTATATAGGCTTTTATTTTGGGATTATATAAATATTTCGTTCGTTCTTGATGGATCATATCATGTTATGTTATGTTCTTTATCTGGTTTACCCTCTTCTTTGTAGATCCTCACTAGATCTATTCTCCTCTTGTCTCATTGGAACCCAAATGGGATGTTTATGAAAGATATAAGTGGTTTTATATAGGTTTTATTAATTTTTATGGATCAAGAATCATGTAGACCCGATCTACACATCCTTGGTCACTGTTATCGAAGGATAATAAATCTACCTCCTTTATTAAGGTAGTTTTTTTTTGAAATTTTTTAAAAATGGTGTTGGATTTTTGAAAATTCTTTGTAATTATTTTTGTTTTAAATTCCAGAACTACTATATTCTTGATATTAGACCTTTTATAGATTCTATGTTGGTATCCTACTAGGATTCTCTCTTAAACCCTATTTTTTCCTTTAAGCAGTTATGGATTTTGTATTATATGATCCAGGTAAAGGGAATAGAATCATATAGTATGATAACTTCTATTATTTTTATAGAATTTTTGTGGGATAGTTTGTAAATGATGATTGGTCACTTGAATATTTTTTGTTTCTTATAGTTTTAATTTTATAGTTTAAGTGTTTTGGATTGGGTTATATGGATGTTGGATGTATCTATTTATTCTACATTTTACTCTATTTGTATTTGTTTTTTTTATATTCAAGACTTGAAACTACTAACTTTTTTGTACCTCACCATGAGATATCCTTTTTGGGTGGATTGTTTAGTTGACCCGGGTTGGTCCATTACAATTTTGTATCAGAGGGAAATGCTCGGCCTGAAGTGTGTTAAAACTACCTGAATTTTTCTCTATGTATTGGGTAGATAAGAGTTAGGACTATCATAATTTAGTTAGTAATTCTAAGTGGGTTTCTGGCTAGATCACTTTCATTTATGAACTTGAGCTACCATGGGGGGTCAGAAATTTTTTACCAATTTTGAGACTTGGTATTTCTGGTTATTTTAATGAAATGTATAAGGAGTTTATTTAAATGGACCTATCACTTCTTAATATATTTACTTTCTATTTTAGAGTTCATGATGACTTTAAGTTATTGATATTTTAAGTAATTGAAATTAATTCTCAAAGTTGTTCATAATATTTTGGAATATTATTTGAAGATTATTTTTCATCGTCTTTTTCATAAAAGAAAATTACTCTGATAAGAGATCTTTCAAATATCAGAGAGGAAGATATGGGATAGGATCCACAGTTGAATACTCCATTATACCCTTATTTGTTTAAATTTGTAATCTATATAATTTCAGATCTGGGTTAATTGAATGTCAGGAACCTAGGACATGTGGTGGATCATGACTAAGGTGGGTTATTCCATGCATATTCTCAAAGGATCAGGAAGGATATGGTGAGATTCTATTATGATAGGTAAGTTTCATGAGGATATAACCCAGAATTATTTCAAGAAAATATTCAATAAGTAGTGTTACACTAAGATGTTACATAAAATGATGAATCAGTTTTTTATAAACTTTTATCTAGGGGAGCATATTTTTTTGGAGTATTCCACCCACTTTTTTGAGTTGGTGCATCTGGAACTAGAGATTGTAACTAGTGAGTATTTAAATAATTGAATGTTTGAGTTAGGATTGAGGATACATATTTGGTCAATATTGATTCTCATGTGTCTTTTTACCTTTTTTGATGTATTTGTCAAAGAATGTTTCCCTAAAGCAGAAATAGTTGGAAAGACAGGCTTGGGTGGAGTTTTTGTTGGTGTTGCTGTTTTCTAGGGTGTATTTGTTGGCTGTAAAAGAATATTCTAGGGTGGTCAGTTTTTTTCAGGACCATTTTCAATGTCTTTGCTAGGGTAGCGATAGGTCTTATCCTACTGGTGAAAAATGCATTTTTATATCAAGGGAAATTTCATGGAGGCTCATAAGATTTTTCATAATTATGGAAAATCTTGTCACCTAAATAATTTTTGTGAAATGATATTTGAGTTAAGTAAAGCATGATCTACTCTCACCAATGGTTTTAGGTGTGTATTTATGCTTCCAAGGGCTGTGGGTCTAATTATAAAGCTAAGGGGATGTATATGTGGCTAATATATGATGAATTACTGCCATAGATTATACACAAGATGATTTTAATGCATGGAAAAATACTGTTATAGGTATGATGTTTATTTGATATTTTATGGTATTATATTTGTTTGATATAGGTGAAACTCATTATTTTATATTGTTAAAGTTATTTCATGTTTTTTGGATTTCATTCAAAACCTATGTCATAATTTTTGATCTTTTCATGCCTTTGGGAAAAAGTTGTGGATACAGTTCCAAGTGTCCCTCATGTCAGGTGATGATGCCAAATACAAGGTCATTTTGTAAATTTTAGTTATTGATTTTGAAATCTTTGACCTAATAATTGGAATGAATTTTATGACTAGAATTATGGACCAAATATACTATTATAAATATTAGGTTCAATTTTTATCTTCTGATGGGGTCACTCATGTTTTTTAGGGAGAGCGGGTCTCTATATCGGGAAGTGAAGTGCATGTTGTTCCTTATACCGTGGTAATATTATGTCAACTAATAAAGGTAATTCAAGATATCATTGAACCTTCTTTTGGTAGTCTTCTTCTTTTTGTGGTGTGTACATACCCCAATTTTTTCCCAAATTATTTTTAAAGGTTACCACAACAAATATAGGTTGATTTTACTATTCACCATCTCCCTGGTACAATGCCCATTTCTATGGAATCTTATTAAATAGATTCTATTGAGTTAGTGGAACTTAAGGTTTATATTGAGGACCAATATGCTAAGGAATGTTTTTATCCTAGAATTTCACCATGGGCTTCGCCTATACTCTTTCTTGAGCAGGAAAAAAGGAGTCTTAGAATTTATGTTCATAATCTAAAGTTGAATCAGGTGACGTTTAAGAAAAAAGAAATTTTTCCTAGGATTGATGATAGTTTTTACTATATTAAAGGGAAGTGTTGGTTTTAAAATATTATACATTAGCTAGGGTACCACCAAATGATATTCCAAGAATAGTATATACTTAAGATAGCATTTATGGGTTGATATGATCATTTTGAGTTCGTGTTTATTCTATTCAGTCTCAGTAATGATCCTATGGTATTTATGGATCTAATGAATTTAATCTTTTATCGGTACTTGTAATATTTCCTTATTGTGTTCATGGATAATATTTTGGTGTACTCCAAGTTAGAGGAGGAGCATGTAGACCTTTTGGATAACATTGTATGAACATTGAAGGAACATTTTAAATGTGGAAAATTTTATAAATGTTAGTTTTTCCTCTAGGAAGTGAAATTTATAGGGTATGTGATATCTGAGAGGGGATTCTCAATAGATCCTGAAAATATATAGGATTTTTTCTTGCGATTATCCTAGTAAAGTGCTTGAGATCTATAGCTTCTTTGGTTTCATTGGTTTCTATAGGGATTTTGTTTAGGATTTCACCAAGCTCACATCTTCAATGAATGTTTTAATCCATAAGGGTATATAGTTTCAAAAGAATGAAAAATTTAATTGATACTTTTAGGAATTAAAGCGAAGTTGAATTCAACTCTAGTTTTGATTCTTCTAGAACTAGTTTTGAGTTATGATGTTTTTTGTACTGCTTCTGGTATGCGTTTGAGATGTGTCTTAAATAGGGGAAACAAGTGGTAGTATATAGTTATTTATAGTTACTCCCTCATGATAATAGATACCCTACCCAAGATATTTAGTTTTCATTGGTTATGAACACTCTCAAAATGTGGAATCACTTACTCCTTGGTGAATGATTTTTAGTGTATTATGATGAAAGATCTAGAAATATAATTTTTACTCAGAGGGATCTGAGATTCTGATAGAGATGTTGGGTAGAGTGTCCTTATAATTTTTATTTTTATATTATATATACTATAAGGAAATAGAATATGGTTGCTGTAGTGTTAAGAGAAACATTACTGACATAATCTTTGAAGGAATGGGTTAATGTAACGCCCCGACCCTAGTTTCCTAGAGTCGGTGCATTATTACATAACATTGGCATGATCACAAGAAAGATCAAATCTCGAAAGACCGATTGGTTTAGTAGCCTTGGAAACACTAGATATATTCATAAGTTTTACATTACATCATAAAATCAAAAACTACTACAACAACATAATGTTTCCACAGTCCACACTACAATCCCCTCATAATATCCCTGCAGGTCATTCATAACTTACATCTTCACTTCCTGGGAAAAATAAAACATAGAAAAGGGGTGAGCTCAAATGCCCAGTAAGGATAACAATATAGCGGAAACTTTCATCAATAAGAATAAACATTTAAGGCAATGTATAACTAAAACAAAAGCCTTTTAAACATGAACTTTCAACATGGTATGGCATAAATAAAATGAAATAATGCCATTTACTTATTCACATGGATATTCTATTAATCGAATAATCACATGAAAAAATCAATAACCACTTTCATAATGTTGGAATGAATAATGCTAAACGTTAATTTCTTTGTCTAGGCCTCATCCCAAGACCTAGGGGTTACTTCTAACCGGAACCCAACCCGGAGTGCCTCTAATAACCGGACACCAACCCGGAGTGCCTCTAATAACCGGACACCAACCCGGAGTGCCTCTAATAACCGGACACCAACCCGGAGGGCATACTTTTACCAGTCCCTAACCTGGAGGGCTTACTTTAACCAGTCCCCAACCTGGAGGGCTTACTTTAACCAGTCCCCAACCTGGAGGGCTTACTTTTACCGGTCCCCAACCCGGAACATACTTGTTTAGCACATTCATCTGAAGAAAAGTTTGAAATATAACATAAACATTCGGATTAAAACTAGCATAAGAAATGTCAATAGTTTCACCATAAACTATGAATGGTATAAAATAGCACATCCACAGTCAAACATATCACAAAACCTTCAATACAATATAGAAGTTTTGTATTATAATAAATCAACTTCAAATAAGCGTAAAATCCATTAAAGGATGTTGACATAGATGAAATCAAAACACTTTTTAGAGAAATATCTCTTTCTATTTTTGAAATCATTTAAGAGCCATATAAAATAAAACATTTTCTTGAAAATATTCTTGTAAGATTCTAAGGAAATCTTTGACGATTTTATAACGGCGGAAAATAACCGCACCCGCCGTATAAGTAAAAAAAACATTCTTATCTTAATTCTGTCGAAAATGTTAAAAAGGAACTTATTTTGAAAACGACGGAAAGATTCCTTTATAAACCTATTACAAAAAGTTAAACAAGGGTATAAATTAATTTAACCCATATTCTTGTAAATAATAAATATGTTTTGAAATACATTTCGAAGAAACATGGATGTGGATGATAAAGAAATCCCAGTAGATTATTACGTATAAACAACCTCGGATAATGAAGAGATTGTGAAATAACCCTTACCTTGTACTTTTCCTTGGTTGGGGTAGGTTAACCTCCTGTATAATGGTGAAATAGTTGTTATTAAATTATACAAGAATCATATATATTAATATGATATCATATATGATCTTTTAACATTGATTTGTTAATAATATCTTAGAATTATCGTCGTTTCGGGAGTTAGCTTACTCATTTTCTTTTATATGTTTTGTTACATAAGCCATGGTTGTTGTATCTTATTCATATCCAGAATGATATACAGTCCTTAAACATCATTTTTAAATCATCAAATGATAATTATACTTGAATGGATACGATGGAGAATGAATCTCATCGCGTTCGTGGAGACGGTAGTCCGTACGTACGCACGAGCGACAATATCATTCTTTTGATATTAAAATAATATATAAATGGATGGTATATCATATATACAGAATCATTAACATGTTATATTTATTATTTACATGAGTTACACATCATTATTATACCCATCCAAATAATATTATATTGAATAACAATTACACCACGACGTGGAGACGGTAAGCCGTACGTACGCACGTATGGTGACATGTTATTAAAAGGGTGGATAGAATACTGAATATGATTATACCATATTTATAATAACATCACAGTATATGTGAGATACTGGAGTTATTATTTCAGAATGGTAAGAACAAAGGAAGAAGAAGTGGAAGAAGAAATGAACTTAGAAAAGGGTGGTGAAATCATTACCTCTTCTTCGGGTTCTTCCTTTTGATTTGATCAAAAGGGCTCCTTAGGTTGGCTTTCTGATCAAACTAAGGCCTCTAGGTTGTATTGAGGGATGTTGGGAGAGTATTTGGGCAGAGTTTGGCCGAACAAAAAGGCTTTGAAGGTGTGAAGAAATGAGAAGGAGGAGTGCCCTTTTATAAGAGGGGTGAGGGGCACCTTTGGAAAAGTTAGAAATATTAATTTATAATAAATTAATATTCGGTTTACAAAGGCTCCAAAGTTGACTATTAAAAGGATGAGGTGTGGATAGGTCGAAAACAACTCATCCAATAGAATTTAGACAGGTTTGGGTACTTATATTAACCTTATCTTTAAGTATTAACTCTAAGTTAATTAGTTTCACTTTTACAATGTCTCTTTGTATTTTTATATAATATGATTAATAAACTTACTATATACATCCAAGCGACCCCCAAGTGGTCCATTAATGAGGAACCTATCATAATATAAGTCTCTTGGCCGAACCTTAGATTTTTAGGAATTTAATATCAATTAATAATATAATATTTGTTTTAAGAACTCTTTTATGTCAATTTTGACACTATTCAATAGTTGATTTTTGTGAAACTCCTAACAGATTGATTACTTCGAAAAAAGTCAATTAAATCAATCCTAATATATCATATTATCATAGAAAATTAGTTTAATTCATTAAAAGTTTCATATTATAATTATTTGAATATTTATAAGATCAATTATTTTTATTTTTCACTATTTTAGTAATTACTGCATCATCATTGTGTCATAAATAAAATAAATTATATAATGTCTAAAAATTATAAATAAAATATCATTATGTAGGAAATCTTTTTATCTTTCTAATGAATATTTATAATCGAAAATCCAACATGTATAACCCTATGTAAAAATTGTTCTTCTAAAAGATGTAAGCTTATGCCATTTTTATTTTTATTTTAACTTTATTAATATAAAGTGTCCCTACCACATACAAGTGGCTCCAAGGGGTCCCCAAATTGACCAAAGGATGCCCATGGTCGGGTATGTGTCCACCAATAAGGTTAGGACACGTTTTAGGGTAATTTTTTATTATTATAATATTATTTTTTTAACCCTTATTTACCGGATTTACCCTTTAACCATGGTAAATAAAATATTTACCACAGTAACTATTCAAAATGTCTAAAAATAAAAGTTACCTATTTACACAATTTGAACATCCTGATTCCAAATATGGAATCCATTTTCCTAAATTCAAAACACAGAAGTGGCAGAAATTAATTTAAAATTAATTCCCGCTGTCAAAACAAAAAGCGTGTTTTTAAGAGATAATAACTATCAAAAGATTGACACTTGTTTATGTTCGGTTTAATTGTAAAATTATGTCCAATGATAAACATTAAATTGAATGGTAAAAATATATTCTAAATATACTTTAAAACCACTCAAATTCATAATTTATCACTATTAATTATTTTGATTAAAAAAGTTGTTTTTAATTAAAATTTAGAAATTTTCACTATTCATCAAAATATGAAAGTTATCCGAAATGTACCAAAATTTCACCCTAGGCTAATTTTGATATTCCGAATCCAAAAATGAAGTCCATTTTGAAATATAGAATATATATGATTTCAAAAAGTAGGTATTACTATTCACAACGGCTAGTTTAATTAGTTGTGGTGTGTGTTAGAACTCGAGGTTGCGTACAACACACGCTATCGCATTATTCGAAGGGAAACGTACCGTAGAAGCTTGGGGTGTTACATTCTCCCCTCCTTCAAATAATTGCGTCCTCGCAATTTCTAGGGTATTACTGCATAAAAAGACTCGGGTGGTTCTTCATCATAAGTTCCTCGGGTTCCCACGTTGCCTCTTCCATTTTATGATTTCTCCACAAAACTTTTACCAGACGCGTCGTCCGGTTTCTCAGTACTTGTTCTCTTGTATCAAGAATCCTGAAGGGCTCTTCGCAATAAGACAGATCGGGTTCCAGTTCTAATTCCTCATAGGTGAGTACATGCGTTGGGTCAGGCATGTATTTTCTCAACAGAGATACGTGGAACACATCGTGAACTTTGGAGAGACTTGGCGGCATTGCCAATCGGTAAGCTACAGCCCCAATTCGTTCTAGAATTTCGAAAGGTCCGATGTACCTGGGACTCAATTTACCTTTCTTACCAAAACGTATGACTCCCTTCCACGGAGATACCTTTAGGAAAACATGATCACCGACTTGAAATTCCAAATCCTTCCTTCGATTATCGGCATAGCTCTTCTGCCTACTTTGAGCTGCTTTGATGTGATTTTGGATTACCTTCACCTTTTCCACCGTTTCCTCCACCAGTTCTGGGCCTACAAGTTTTCTTTCACCAACGTCATCCCAACAGGTTGGTGTACGACATCTCTTTCCGTATAACGCTTCATATGGTGCCATTTGTATACTCGAATGGAAGCTATTGTTATAGGAAAATTCTACCAGAGGTAAATATTGATCCCACATACCCTGAAAATCAAGTGAGCAAGATCTCAACATGTCTTCTAAGGTCTGAATAGTCCGTTCTGATTGTCCGTCTGTCTGAGGGTGGTAAGCAGTGCTCAAATGAAGTTCAGTATCCAGGGATTTCTGAAGACTTTTCCAAAATCTTGAAGTAAAACGGGGATCACGATCAGAAACAATCGATAGGGGAACTCCATGAAGTCTCACAACTTCATTAATGTATAGTCTTGCTAGACGTTCCAGGGGTAGATCTTCTCTTATAGCAAGAAAATGTGCTGACTTGGTAAGACGATCAACAATAACCCATATTGCATCGTTCCTTCTAGGAGTCTTTGGTAGCCCCATGACAAAGTCCATCGTAATATTGTCCCATTTCCACTCCGGTATGGGAAGAGGTTGCATGACTCCTCCAGGCTGTTGCCTTCCAGCTTTCACTTGTTGACAAACCATACACCTTGACACAAAATCAGCAATCTCCCTCTTCATGTTGTCCCACCAAAAATGTTCCTTCAAATCTCTATACATTTTGGTGCTCCCAGGGTGTATAGAGAAATTGGAACTATGAGCATCATCCAGCAATTCCCTTTTTAGATCAGGTATATTGGGAACACAAAGTCTCTTCCCGAATTTCAAAATTCCATCTTCATACACAAAGTCTCTCAATCTCCCATCATTCACAGCTTTAATCTTCTTTTGGAATTCGTCATCATCGGTCTGAGAACTCTTAATCCTTTCTAGTAAAGATGGTTTGGCAACCATTTGAAAAAGCATTGATGTTTCACCTTCCCTGGTTATTCCCATGTCCATTTTCACTAGATCCATGAAAATTGGATCCCTTTCAATTCTCATATTGTTCAAAACTCCATGGTCTTTTCTACTCAAAGCATCTGCCACCTTGTTTGCCTTCCCCGGGTGGTAGTGTATCGTACAATCATAATCCTTGAGTAATTCAAGCCATCTCCTTTGCCTCATGTTGAGTTCTTTTTGTGGGAAAATATACTTCAAACTCTTGTGATCAGTATAAATCTCACATTTTTCACCATAGAGGTAGTGCCTCCATATCTTCAAAGCAAAGATCACAGCTGCTAACTCAAGATCATGAGTAGGATAGTTTTGTTCATGAATTTTCAACTGTCGTGATGCATAGGCAATAACTCTATCATTCTGCATAAGGACACAGCCAAGTCCTTTCTTTGATGCATCACTATAAATAACGAACCCATCATTCCCCGATGGTAGAGTCAATATAGGAGCATTGACTAATCTTCTCTTCAGTTCTTCGAAACATTCTTCACACTCTTTTGTCCAAACAAATTTAACCCCTTTACGTGTGAGCTTCGTTAATGGGTTAGCCAATCGGGCAAAATTCTGGACGAAATGTCGATAATAACCTGCCAAGCCAATAAAACTACGTACCTCAGTTATACTCGTAGGTGCTGGCCATTCTTGGATTGCCTTGGTCTTAGAAGGATCAACAGAGATTCCATCTTTAGAGACAATATGGCCAAGAAAAGAAATCTCCTGAAGCCATAATTCACACTTGCTAAACTTTCCATATAATTCATGCCTCCTCAGAGTCTTCAAGATAATGCGCAAGTGATTTTCATGATCTTCGTAGGTTTTGGAGTATACCAAGATATCATCAATAAATACCACCACAAATTCATCGAGATACTACTTGAAAACTCTATTCATCAGATCCATGAATACAGAGGGTGCATTAGTCAATCCAAACGGCATTACAGTAAACTCGTAATGCCCGTACCTGGTTCGAAATGCTGTCTTCGGAATGTCTTCCTTCTTTACACACAACTGATGGTATCCAGATCGAAGGTCAATCTTTGAAAAGTATTGAGCTCCATGCAGTTGGTCAAATAAATCATCAATACGAGGTAGGGGATACTTGTTCTTTATCGTTATAGCATTGATCTCCCTGTAGTCGATACATAACCTCATAGATCCATCTTTCTTTTTAACAAAAAGAACAGGGGCTCCTCATGGAGAAACACTAGGGCGAATAAATCCCTTATTACTCAATTCCTCTAGTTGTTTCTTTAGTTCGACTAACTCTACAGTGGCCATTCTATAAGGGGTCTTCGATATAGGCCTTGATCCAGGAATCAAATCAATAGAAAACTCAACTTCTCGTTCTGGAGGATGTCCAGGTAAATCTTCCGGAAATACATCTACAAATTCTTTCACAACAGGTCCATACTCTATTTGAACATTCCTTTCCTCACCGACAGTTATTTCATTCTCTTCCTCCCCAATAATTGAATTAAGTTGAGCTACTGGGGGTGGGTCTAAATAAGAATTAGGTGGTGACGATTCTGCTCTAAAAATAAGGTGTTCCTTATCATTATCATCAAGAATCGTAACCTCTTTCTTCTTACAATAAATCTTCGCATCATAGTCCGAAAGCCAGTCCATACCGAGGATTATATCAAACTCAATCATAGGTATGACGATGAAATCAGCAGATAAAGAAAATTTATGTGCTCTAATGGGGACTGATTCACAAAACTTTGTTGCAACGATACTTCCCTTAGGAGTTTTAACTGACAACTCCCTTATTAAATCAAATTGGAAATATCTAATTTTCTTAGCAAACTGGGAAGATATGAAACAATGCGATGATCCAGAATCAAATAATGCATTTGCTAAACTTGAGGAAACCATTAAATTACCTGCCACCACGTCTTTCGGAGGTTCTACCTCAGCAGTAGTGATAGCATAAGCCTGGCCTTGATCCCTTGGCCTTTTCTGAGGTAAGTTCTCCTGACGCTTAGGACATGCATTTGCATAATGCCCCATCTCCCTGCAATTGTAGCACTGAACGTTGGTAGCTTCCTTCTTCCCCTTGCAATCATGAGCTTGGTGGCCTTTTTCACTACACTTGTAACAGACTCCCATTCCCTTCAGGCAAGCACCGGGGTGTTTCTTCCCGCACTTACCACAAGATGGATATTCAACCTTTCCCTTCTTCCCCTTATTTCCATTCCCAGATTGATCAGCAGGTCTCTTCTTCTCTTGCTTTGCTTTAAAGTCATAAGACTTAGAGAATTCCTTTTCGGTCTTGATAGCACATGAGACAATGTCTTCGTACGATGAAAAGGATTGTGAGACTAATTCTCGACGGAGAAATGGTTTTAACCCATCAAAGAAACGATCAATCTTACTTCTTGGGTTGTGAATATAATCTCCAGCATACCTCGCTAACCTTGTAAAGTTAGCCTCATACTTTGTGACATTCTCATCCTCCTTTTGTCTCAGACTCAGAAATTGCCTTTCCATATCTGCTCGATGGTCGCGAGGAAAGTATTTTTCTAAAAACAGATCTTTGAACTCCCTCCATTCTATGTTTGATACTTCATCATCTTCCTTCATGTTTTGAATCAATGACCACCATTGATCAGCATCTCCAGTGAGGCGGTAAACTGCCATGGTAACTTTTTCCCTTTCACTACTCCCCAAAGCCTGAAATATTTTCTCTAGGAAAAATATCCATTGCTCAGCTACTAAGGGATTTGTACTTCCATTGAACGTTGGTGGTTGTTGTCTCATGAATCGATCTAACATTGATCCTCCACGCTGCGGATCAGGGTGCTCCATACGGGTAAGGTTATTATTCATAACCTGAGTAAGTTGTCCCAGTACGGTGATTAGCTGATCAGCACCAGTTGCATCACCAGCCCCACTATAATTATCTTGAGCAGGAGGGCAATCCCTACATGGAGTGCGTGCATTGATACGGTTTCCATTTCTTCCACTAGGCGCCATTTCTAAACAATGGCATAAACTAGATCAGTTTATGAATCAAAATACATAATCCCATACTTATAAAACACTTAACATAAATTGAACTATCTATGGATATAATCCATAATCATAAATATGTTTTCTTTGAGGAAGTATATACTCATAAACCCTTCATAATGATTTTTAAAGAAAGTGAGAGTTATCCTAAGCATATCCCCCGGGAGTGTCGTAACCAAGAGTGCAGCAAGGCCCGTTGTCGTGCACCAGTTCCCGTTCGAGTCTAGCTCAAAGCGGTGTTTTCGGGTTTTACCCCTAGGTACATCTGTGCCAGAGCCGCCTCTACCTGCTCGTATCCAGACAGGGATGTATTGCTCGCAAAACTCACAAAGTCTCTACAATACCAAAATTCTAGGAAGTTCTTCTATACTAATCCTCAAAGTTCATCTTAGGTCTACGTGCTCTAATCAGAGTTTATCTAAATCTAGCTTCCAAGGTTTGTACTAAACTTCCTCTGATACCAACTGTAACGCCCCGACCCTAGTTTCCTAGAGTCGGTGCATTATTACATAACATTGGCATGATCACAAGAAAGATCAAATCTCGAAAGACCGATTGGTCTAGTAGCCTTGGAAACACTAGATATATTCATAAGTTTTACATTACATCATAAAATCAAAAACTACTACAACAACATAATGTTTCCACAGTCCACACTACAATCCCCTCATAATATCCCTGCAGGTCATTCATAACTTACATCTTCACTTCCTGGGAAAAATAAAACATAGAAAAGGGGTGAGCTCAAATGCCCAGTAAGGATAACAATATAGCGGAAACTTTCATCAATAAGAATAAACATTTAAGGCAATGTATAACTAAAACAAAAGCCTTTTAAACATGAACTTTCAACATGGTATGGCATAAATAAAATGAAATAATGCCATTTACTTATTCACATGGATATTCTATTAATCGAATAATCACATGAAAAAATCAATAACCACTTTCATAATGTTGGAATGCATAATGCTAAACGTTAATTTCTTTGTCTAGGCCTCATCCCAAGACCTAGGGGTTACTTCTAACCGGAACCCAACCCGGAGTGCCTCTAATAACCGGACACCAACCCGGAGTGCCTCTAATAACCGGACACCAACCCGGAGTGCCTCTAATAACCGGACACCAACCCGGAGGGCATACTTTTACCAGTCCCTAACCTGGAGGGCTTAATTTAACCAGTCCCCAACCTGGAGGGCTTACTTTAACCAGTCCCCAACCTGGAGGGCTTACTTTTACCGGTCCCCAACCCGGAACATACTTGTTTAGCACATTCATCTGAAGAAAAGTTTGAAATATAACATAAACATTCGGATTAAAACTAGCATACGAAATGTCAATAGTTTCACCATAAACTATGAATGGTATAAAATAGCACATCCACAGTCAAACATATCACAAAACCTTCAATACAATATAGAAATTTTGTATTATAATAAATCAACTTCAAATAAGCGTAAAATCCATTAAAGGATGTTGACATAGATGAAATCAAAACACTTTTTAGAGAAATATCTCTTTCTATTTTTGAAATCATTTAAGAGCCATATAAAATAAAACATTTTCTTGAAAATATTCTTGTAAGATTCTAAGGAAAGCTTTGACGATTTTATAACGGCGGAAAATAACCGCACCCGCCGTATAAGTAAAAAAAACATTCTTATCTTAATTCTGTCGAAAATGTTAAAAAGGAACTTGTTTTGAAAACGATGGAAAGATTCCTTTATAAACCTATTACAAAAAGTTAAACAAGGGTATAAATTAATTTAACCCATATTCTTGTAAATAATAAATATGTTTTGAAATACATTTCGAAGAAACATGGATGTGGATGATAAAGAAATCCCAGTAGATTATTACGTATAAACAACCTCGGATAATGAAGAGATTGTGAAATAACCCTTACCTTGTACTTTTCCTTGGTTGGGGTAGGTTAACCTCCTGTATAATGGTGAAATAGTTGTTATTAAATTATACAAGAATCATATATATTAATATGATATCATATATGATCTTTTAACATTGATTTGTTAATAATATCTTAGAATTATCGTCGTTTCGGGAGTTAACTTACTCATTTTCTTTTATATGTTTTGTTACATAATCCATGGTTGTTGTATCTTATTCATATCCAGAATGATATACAGTCCTTAAACATCATTTTTAAATCATCAAATGATAATTATACTTGAATGGATACGATGGAGAATGAATCTCATCGCGTTCGTGGAGACGGTAGTCCGTACGTACGCACGAGCGACAATATCATTCTTTTGATATTAAAATAATATATAAATGGATGGTATATCATATATACAGAATCATTAACATGTTATATTTATTATTTACATGAGTTACACATCATTATTATACCCATCCAAATAATATTATATTGAATAACAATTACACCACGACGTGGAGACGGTAAGCCGTACGTACGCACGTATGGTGACATGTTATTCAAAGGGTGGATAGAATACTGAATATGATTGTACCATATTTATAATAACATCACAGTATATGTGAGATACTGGAGTTATTATTTCAGAATGGTAAGAACAAAGGAAGAAGAAGTGGAAGAAGAAATGAACTTAGAAAAGGGTGGTGAAATCATTACCTCTTCTTCGGGTTCTTCCTTTTGATTTGATCAAAAGGGCTCCTTAGGTTGGCTTTCTGATCAAACTAAGGCCTCTAGGTTGTATTGAGGGATGTTGGGAGAGTATTTGGGCAGAGTTTGGCCGAACCAAAAGGCTTTGAAGGTGTGAAGAAATGAGAAGGAGGAGTGCCCTTTTATAAGAGGGGTGAGGGGCACCTTTGGAAAAGTTAGAAATATTAATTTATAATAAATTCATATTCGGTTTACAAAGGCTCCAAAGTTGACTATTCAAAGGATGAGGTGTGGATAGGTCGCAAACAACTCATCCAATAGAATTTAGACAGGTTTGGGTACTTATATTAACCTTATCTTTAAGTATTAACTCTAAGTTAATTAGTTTCACTTTTACAATGTCTCTTTGTATTTTTATATAATATGATTAATAAACTTACTATATACATCCAAGCGACCCCCAAGTGGTCCATTAATGAGGAACCTATCATAATATAAGTCTCTTGGCCGAACCTTAGATTTTTAGGAATTTAATATCAATTAATAATATAATATTTGTTTTAAGAACTCTTTTATGTCAATTTTGACACTATTCAATAGTTGATTTTTGTGAAACTCCTAACAGATTGATTACTTCTAACAAAGTCAATTAAATCAATCCTAATATATCATATTATCATAGAAAATTATTTTAATTCATTAAAAGTTTCATATTATAATTATTTGGGTATTTATAAGATCAATTATTTTTATTTTTCACTATTTTAGTAATTACTGCATCATCATTGTGTCATAAATAAAATAAATTATATAATGTCTAAAAATTATAAATAAAATACCATTATGTAGGAAATCTTTTTAGCTTTCTAATGAATATTTATAATCGAAAATCCAACATGTATAACCCTATGTAAAAATTGTTCTTCTAAAAGATGTAAGCTTATGCCATTTTTATTTTTATTTTAACTTTATTAATATAAAGTGTCCCTACCACATACAAGTGGCTCCAAGGGGTCCCCAAATTGACCAAAGGATGCCCATGGTCGGGTATGTGTCCACCAATAAGGTTAGGACACGTTTTAGGGTAATTTTTTATTATTATAATATTATTTTTTTAACCCTTATTTACCGGATTTACCCTTTAACCATGGTAAATAAAATATTTACCACAGTAACTATTCAAAATGTCTAAAAATAAAAGTTACCTATTTACACAATTTGAACATCCTGATTCCAAATATGGAATCCATTTTCCTAAATTCAAAACACAGAAGTGGCAGAAATTAATTTAAAATTAATTCCCGCTGTCAAAACAAAAAGCGTGTTTTTAAGAGATAATAACTATCAAAAGATTGACACTTGTTTATGTTCGGTTTAATTGTAAAATTATGTCCAATGATAAACATTAAATTGAATGGTAAAAATATATTCTAAATATACTTTAAAACCACTCAAATTCATAATTTATCACTATTAATTATTTTGATTAAAAAAGTTGTTTTTAATTAAAATTTAGAAATTTTCACTATTCATCAAAATATGAAAGTTATCCGAAATGTACCAAAATTTCACCCTAGGCTAATTTTGATATTCCGAATCCAAAAATGAAGTCCATTTTGAAATATAGAATATATATGATTTCAAAAAGTAGGTATTACTATTCACAACGGCTAGTTTAATTAGTTGTGGTGTGTGTTAGAACTCGAGGTTGCGTACAACACACGCTATCGCATTATTCGAAGGGAAACGTACCGTAGAAGCTTGGGGTGTTACAGTTAAGAAGTGGTCTCTGATGAGTTTTTTTGTTGATATCGTCTTGGGAGTGGAAGAGGTTGGTGGAAAAGTGTTCTTGGATTTGATGAAATCAGAATCATATTTTGAAGAGTGATTTTGGCTCAATCATGTGATAAAAATCAATTTATAGCTCTTTGGTAAATCCTTTTATGGTTGGGATACCTCATGTGAGTATTCCCACTCTCCCAGTAAAGCTTTATGCTTTCATAGTATGTTGGTTGTTCCATTTTATCTAAGGTAGGATTTTATGGAAGGTGGACACCGATCTTGGTGGTCCATACACCACGGGGCTATCAGGATGTATTATGACTTGAGATGTTAGTATTGGTGGCTGGGTTTGAGGTGGTTGATTATATATTTTGTTTCACAGTGTCTCACTTGTCAGAATATTAAGGTGAAACACCATATACCTGTAGTTTTTTTGAAACCTTTACCCATTCTAGTATGGAAGTGGATGTGATTTCCATGTATTTTGTTATGGTATTTCTAAATAATCATATTGGGAAATATGAAATTTGTTCGATCATTGATCTACTTATGAAATCATGAAATTTATTACATATCAAAGAGATGATGAAAGTAGAACTACTCAGAGACTTATACATTTGATAGATTTTAAGACTTCATGGGGTTACCTCTATGATTGTATCTGATAGGGACCAAAGGTTCATATACATGTTTTAGAATATTTTTTAAGAGGTGATGGCTTCCCAATTGAAATTGAGCATGTCTTATCTTCCATAGATATATGGATAGACAAAGAGAGATATCTAGATTCTTAAGTATATACTTTGAGATTTCATGCTTGATTTTGGAGAATCTTGGGAAAATCATTCGTATATGGCCAAATTTTCCTATATTAATATTTATTAGGCTTTAAAAAAACATAAAAACCTTTAAAAAATTGTATGGGTGTCCATGTAGATGTCCCTTGTGCTGGGTAGAGTTGGGAGTGAAGTCCTTGTTTGGGATGAGTCTCATTCAAGAGATGACAGAAAATGTGTATTTGATCCATAAAAGGTTGGTTACAACATAGAGTTTTCAAAAATCTTATGGAGACAATTATAGTTAACCACTAAAGTTTGAATTTGTTTATTTTTTTTCTTATAGTTTCACATCACTTGGGATATCTTCTGTTGGGTAATTAGGGTAAGTTGACACTAAGGTTTTTTGGACACATTGAGATCGTGGAGTGACTTGGAAAGGTAGAATATCAGTTGGAATTAACATCACATTTGACTTTGGTCCATGAAACATTTCATTTTTCCAAACTAAAGAGGTATCACCCAGATCCATCTCATGTGATTGAATAGGTGAATGTTTATCTTGAGCCTGATACCAATGTTGTTAAGAAACCAATTCATATTACATACCACTAGGATAATGTATTTCATAGTAAAATTATTCCTTTGGTCTAGGTACTTTGTCAATGTGGATTGGATAACCCTAACTTGTGGGAGTGGTAATCATTGAATAGGCATCAGTGGCCTTAATTTTTTCTGAGTCTAGAATCTTGTGAAATTTCTGGGGATACAAATCCTTTATGGTGGGGAGATTTTAACATTTTTTATCTCTATTCAAGTACTTATTGACTCTTTTTTGTTTGTTATTTAGATGGGTCTTTATTTGGAGTCATTTTAGGAGTGTTTTGATAATTTTAGAAGCCCATGGGCCTATTCATGGTTGGTTCATGGTTTGGGAAATCCATGTGGGTTATCTGAGGTAACCATACATCCATGCATGATATACTGGAAGGGGGAGCACGGTTTTCTTGAATCGTGTGACCACTCCATCCAAACCATTGATCCTTAGCTAGTAAGGGTTTTAAAAGTTCATGAAAAATGAAAGTAACTATGCATCAAAACGGTGTACCCCAAACCAAGGCTCTATATAGGGTGCACAATTAAGGTTTATAGCTACTTATAACCATGCGAGCTCAAAAAAAAACGGTGTGTTGGGTTTTTAGTACCCTGATTTTATTAAAATTCATAGGACCCTAGTTTAACCTATAATGAAACCCTAATCTAATATTGTATTATTATAATAATTACCTAGTAGTATAGAGGCTTATATATTTGTATTCTAGAAGGATTTTCCTTATTCTTAACAGATCATCTTAATGTATGTTCTGTTTCTAGTCTGGTTGAACCACTTCTTTGTAGATCACCTCTAGATCTCTTTTCCTCTTGTCTTGTTGGAACCCAAATAACTTATGTATACCCAACCTAAGGTGTTCAGAAAAGTATTTATTTGTTTCTTTTGGATATATTATCATGTGAACCCTATCTATACATCCCCATTCACCGTTGTTGAAGGGGAATAATTATACTTCCATTCATGAGGTTGGGATTTCTATAAAAAGAGTCATTTCAAGGAATTGATTTTTTTTTAAAAATCATTTGGTTTATTAATTGAATTGAATTTATTTTTGATTTCAAAGGATTTTTTTGGATAGATAAATGTTTTAAAAGGGGGTTTACTTTAAAAATGTGTTTTTTTCACACTAAGTGTTGAATTAAATGGTTGAATGGTGGTTTTGATTTGAAAATGGGTTTTCAAACACCAAAGTAGATAAGATTGGATTTGATTTTTTTTTTTATAAATTGTGATCATGGTTTTGAAATGGATTTTAAAAAACATGGCACATTGGGAACCATGAACTCGCACACCACTCATAGCATGTGCAAAACCACTAGAGGTTAAGCGATATCAATAGACTATGGAAAGAATCGATATCAGTTGGTACCGACATATACTTGGTTTTGGATTGTTTTATGTATAGTAAGTATTCCCAAATTCTTGGGCTCAATATGGAATGATTTTCCATTTATGGTTTTTTATCACATGATGGTTATTTTCTTGTATATTTTATCACATGCTTACACATGAGGTTGTGTCACATGGTTTAAAATGATGGATTATTTTGTAGACATGTGTTTACTTTATTATTTTATAGTGTGTGGATATTAATTGATGTTTTATCACTTATACTTGTCATATCCCTAGATTTGTGATTATGAAACTATTTTATAAAAAAAAATGAAATGATTTTAAAATGGTTTTGGATTTATGAAAATTATACATAAAATTGTTTTTTTAAAAGCTATAACTAATGATTTTTTATATATTCGAATTTTTATAGACTCTATGATGGTATCCTACTGGTATTTGTTCCCAGACCCTATTTTTTTACTTTAGGTGGTTGTAGATATTGTATTACAATATCTATGTGATGGGAAGAGCATCATGTATCATGTTGTATTCTCTTTTTGTCATATAATTCATAGTGGGATAGTTTGATCGTGATGATTGGTCACATAGAGATTTCTTTATTTCATCTAGTTTTACCTTTTTGGTTTAGATGATTTAGACTGGGTTGTATGGATCTTAGATGTATTTATTTCTTCTAAATTGTACTTTGATTGTATGTCTTGTTTTCTATATTCCAAACTTGTTTCCATAATCTTTTTATACCTTACCATGCTACGATCAGTTTAGGTGTCTTGTTTAGTTTCCCTAGGTTGGTTCCTTACACCTCCATTTCATGAAACTATCTATGTCAAAGTCCCCTTCCTTGCAGATGATGACTATCCCCACATGATTTGGTCTAGGTACTTAATGACTATGAGCATATTTAGGTTGAAATTTTCCAACTCTATATCCTCTCAGTGGGGCATAATCCAACTTCCCCTAATGTTGAAATGGACTTGATGACTAGTTTTACTGAAGCTAATATTGAACTAGACAACCTCCACTATATTGAGGTCTATGAAACATGGGGCACTAATTCTTAAAATTTACATGATACCCACAAACAAATATAACTAGACCAATGATCTAGTAAAATAAGGAAAACTATAGTCCATAGAAGGCTGGAAGAGAAGCTATTGAGGTAAGATTCATGGAAGTCAAAACCTCAAGAGCCTTAGTTCCGAAGATATACCATTGAAAACTATACCACTCAAGTAACCCTACCAGTTCCCCTTTTATGGTAAACCTATTCATGAGTGCATATCATTAATCATATTTTCTTTCTTCTATACCTCCAAGTATGTTGGAAACATAAAAGGAGTGATTTTATGTTGGATAGAGGGAAGAAGTGCCACCTCAAGATGCCATGCACATGACTCATCAAGAAAAAGATCTCGGGTGAAACAAAAAATATCCCTGAACTCAATCACAATATCCCAGATTGAAATAATACCACACTTAAGAGAAATTAGTTTATGGATATTCACTTCCTTTATGTTCAACGATAAGAACTATTCTTAGAACTACTATAGGAATTTGACTTACAAATAATCCACCGACCTCCTCTAACCAATATATAATTTGCACCACTGAAACACATCTCCTAACATATGACTAACTGCCAGTGGGGACTCCTCCTCCTCCAGGGTCTGTATAAAACTAAAGGTGGTCTTGAGATCCTCCAACCAGCTATCTGTCTCCATATATGATACTTTTTGCCCATAATTTTCCAAAGTTATCTACTGGAAGACACACAATGCCCTCTAACAATGATCATCCTCCACAATCGGGTCGAACGTCCAGTGGTAAACTAGGTGATCAAGTAAATATTACCCGTATAGAAAACACATAGATGATTTCTAGGAGCTATAGATGCAATTGAAACAAATAAATCCTAAGATTGATTGTATAGAATTTTATCAAGATGAATTTTGATCATTTTAACTTCCCCCAAACCACCCAATTCAAATAAGAATAGATAAAATAATTATGCATGTACCTCTCTTAAGTCTCTATCCTGTAAGTGAAATCACCTAACTTAGTCATTTTTTCTTCCTATAGTTTTTACATCAGATCACTGGGGCCCTAAAATCTAGTGTCCTAGCCGACCCTCCCTAGTTTATGTCAAGCACTAAGATAAACTGACAGTGTTTCACTACTAAACCATGAAGTACTCACAATGTATAACTCCAAAATCAATCATATCTCTCAACCAAAACCTCCCTTTAATACCACTTTATCATGACACCTACCTCTATAAGTAACCCTATTAGGCTAGCGGCAAAGGAGGAAGGATACTAACACCTAAGTATTGCTTCTTGTAGGCCCCATGTTGGCCACCAACTTCGAGGGTATAAAATATCACATAAGAAGGTATTCTATAATATATGGATCATGAGATATGATAAATCATCCATAAGAAACTACATTAAATAATACAAAATAAATTTTAATGAAACCTTCCCACAATTAATGTAAAATGGAAAAAAATCCATGAGTTTCTAAATAAATACCCAAAGAAAACGCTAAAGTTGTGGCAAAACAATGACCCCAAATCCCAAGCTGATAATATCTGGCACGATCTATGTAGTCCACCTAGAATTCGGAATGATAGTTTCTACTTATGTAGGATGAGTATAAAATTATACTTAGTAGGAGAACACATAAATTATCTCGTTCATAAGTGAAAAGAGAATAATAATGCACCTGTGAGAAAACAGTATAACCAATAGAACCTAAAAAGTTCAACTACCCAATCTTTAACTCCCCATGGAACACTCACCAAATAATTCATCTAAGTATAATAACATAATAAGAAGCATATCAAAAAAAGATTCCGAACACCAGTTTCCCATTGGTTTGATGCTGTCACACCCCAACATCATACATCATGGAGATCCCATATGTTATATATAACATATGTTGACCGAAGACAAATGTTCTATCAAATTACATCTCACACAGAGATACCTTGGCCATCACATCACATATCACTCAAAGAAAACTGGGCTATCACATCACAACTATTACCAGAGTAGTAGAATATTGTGAACATGAAGTATATCAACCACATTACATACTGCTACTATAAATGAACCCCACTACATCCATCTTATCGTCTCATTAAATAATCATCACTATTTCAATTTGGAATTCTGGAAATCACAACCCGTGCATATCAAAATCACCTGGAAGAGGGTGTAAAAAATAGGGGGTAGATAGAAACCCATCCGCACCACTAGGATGTTGGAAAAAACACCCCCAAAACATTTTGTTATTAAAACATGGAACTCTATGTGGGTGGAGTTTGTACAGAAATCACAAGGAACATAACATATATATATATATATATATATATATATATATATATATATAGCCACACATAAGCCCAACTAATAGTTTCACTAAAAGATTCCCAACCAATAAAAAATATCACCACCAATCCTCACAACATCCTCTAATTTCACTACCACCTCTAAATAAATATAACCATGCAAGAAAACCACCTGTCACATTCCACCCTTTTTTTCAAGTTAATCTAATTTCTAGATTTTCCCATTTACAAAAAAATTCAATTATCCAGCTCATTTATTTCACATTAAACGAAAACTTATTTAAACATACTTCACATATTATTTTAAACATCCATTATCCATTTAAAAAAATTTCATTTAAGTTCATGTCATTATAGTTTCATCATAATCATTTAATTATTCTACTATTGGGAAACCAACACAACACATCACACCATGAAACCCATTATCCTCAATCCAATAAGACCCCACATTACCACTACTACACATACAAACCAATTCTTTATCACAAAAAACACATACCACACCCACATATTTTCACATATTCCCACACACCACAAATACACATCAAAACCACTTTTTCCACATTTTAAATATCTTGTCTTTGATTTAATTATGAGGATTCTCATTACATTTTACTTTGATTTTAATTTAAATTATCACACTAACCATATTTTTCATGGGAAAAAAATTCATTAGATGATTTTAAGTGATTATAAATTTTTATTCAAGGTGATATCAAATAATCACAAAACAATTGTTCCACAAACACATCAATTTCTAGCATAGACAAGGCTCTCAACAGTCATGATTTTCAGTGATACATTAGGCATGAATTGTGACAGCCTAAGATTTTAAAAGAGGAAAATAATATTAGATAGAATGCATGACATAAAAAAAGGATGGAAGAGAATTTTAAACACATATAATTTATGATATATTTATTTTTTTAATAAATTCAATCTCTTTGATAACTTGGAATACAGGCAACACCAGGTTTGAAAGAAACATGATACTCTATTGAAAATGAACATTATAACCTTGCCATGAAGTTGGTTGTTATGGATAATAATAAATAAATCCTAAAAAATATAAGGTTATAAATGTATAAAATAAATTCAATTGATATCTATTAATTATAAATCACATAATAAATATTTTAAATAAAAACTAATGTTTTTTGAAAAACTGTATCTTTCAAAAATGCGGTTTAGTCGCGATTTGTGCACATAATTTAAAAATAATTATAATCAATTTTCGAAAAATTATTTTAAAAAATAAAATTTATTTTTTAAATCCATATGTAAAAATTATATTTAGGTGGTTTTTTGAGGATTTTCAAAGAGTAATTTTTTGATGAATAGTGAAAATACTAATTTTTTATTGAAAACTACCTTTTTGTATAAATTATTCACAAAGTTAAATAATATTTTAAATTGTTTTTAAAGTAAAATTAGTAAAGTTATATTAACATTTTATGAATTTAGTTCATTTTAATCAATTTTATATTTAATTTGTATATAAAAACATTTTAATCTTTTGAAAGTTTTTCTTTAGAAAAACCATTTTTTTGACACATGTGGGTTTAATTTAAAATTGGATTATTCCACTTCTCTAAATTGAATTTGAAAAAATGGATTATATATTTGGAATAAAAAAAATTTATATTATCTAATAATTTCAACTTATTTTTTACTATAATGTATAGTGAAAGTAGAAAAAATTAACTATCACGGTTAAGGTTAAATGGGGTTACCAGGGAGTTAAATTAAGAAGTTAAGGGTTAAAAATGATATAAAAATTTTCCACAACAAATTTTATAGAAATATTAATGATTTATAACCTATTAGTTTTTATAATAAAATATTTTGGAGGCTTATGACATGATAAAAATGCGGTTATCACATTTTATTTTCCAAAATACCAAGTGTGTCTGCTCCCCCACTTATAAAATGCCACCCCCTCTCCACTCCTATATACAATTTAAAAACCCTATTTATTAGACAATAGATAAAAAAATAACTTAATTACTCATATAAAAACATTATAGAGGCATTTTTTTGATCATAAATCCAATCTATTAAAGATTTAGGTATAAACCTAAAAGATTTATGCAAAGAAGATGCATACTTCTTAACATGTACATTTGTTTGATTTATTATAACACCTTAAAATGTTGTTAAATAATTATAATATAATAAAACCAGTATATAACATATAATTATATTTTATTATGTTAATGAAATAACCTATTTCCATTTCCACTTCCATCAAATGAAAAAAAACTG
Organism: Viscum album; assembly: GCA_963277665.1. Taxonomy (NCBI): domain Eukaryota; kingdom Viridiplantae; phylum Streptophyta; class Magnoliopsida; order Santalales; family Viscaceae; genus Viscum; species Viscum album. Next base: position 105,759,355 of record OY728156.1, read on the forward strand.
TTGATTGTGTCTACGATGAACTACCACCGCACGAACCGATTAATTTGTTTTCCATCACCAAATTTCAAGGATAGATATAATGATGAATATAACCTACTTATATGATAACTGTTACTTTATTATACTTATAAAATTATGACATCACTTATATCTTCTTACTTTCCATTTTGTGTGGGGGGGGATACCATAACGCCGCTCTTACGCGCAATAGACTACCACCTTACGAAGCGATGTGATTCATTATTCCCTTATTATTTACAAGGATATTAGTAAAGATAAATATAATGAAATATATGTGATATTTAATAACAAAAAATACTTCTATAAATACAATATCACATCGAAATGTTTACCTTAAAATTCTTTAGGAAACAATAACATTTCTCGTCTGTATGTTTGGATTACCGCCTTCACTTAGCTATGTGAAATTGTTTTCATTTTATTTTTACATGGATTTTAATAAGGATGTATTTGATTTATATAAATTATATATATTACATAATAATTATTATGAAAAGTTTAATTAATATTTACCTTTTCTTTTTTCTCCATCCATCGAGAAAAATACAATGTTCATTTGTACGTATGACCAACTGTGTCTATGAATGGTGTGATGCGTTTTCTATCGATATGTTTTATAGATTACAATAAATACATATAAAATGAATATATATTATATTCATATCATGTTTAAAATTATTTATATGATTTAAACATGATCAATGTAAATGGAACAAAATTACCAAACCAAAACATACAAGAAAAACAAAGAAATTATCAACCAAAATAATGATTTTAACCGAAAATTATTATTAAATGGGTGATAAAATAATATAAGTAAATGATATTTTGTATGATATATATGATTATTGTTTTCAAATATATTTATAATAAACCTATATTTATTATACAGGAGGTTTGTGAACATATGAAGTTAGTCGAACTCGAGGTAAGGGTTTCTCGTCTCACTTTTACTTATGTGATACATAATCCATATTAACCACTTATTTATTTTGTGAGGTGTATATAATAACTATTTGATATGTTATATCATGAATATTTTTATCTTTATGGTATTTAAATTATCGCTTTATTACTATTTTATTTATGGGTCTTATGATCAAGGAGTTACCAAAGTTGCAAGGGTTTATTTCACAAACTAATCATTTTTTGGGATTGTTTATGTTTAAGTGTACCTCATTTGAATTTTTAATTAATATTATAATATTAATAATAATATATTTTAATATCCTATGGTTATTACTAAAATTTTCCAGTAATAGAACCATTTTTCTACTCCTTTATACTTAAAATGATCAAGAAAATGTTTTCAAGAAAATTTAAATTAATTTCTCTCTTCAGTTGAAAATACCTTTTCTAACAAAATCTTGTTTTATAAATAGGTTTTAAAAAATGTTTTAACATTATATAAATGATTTAATAAATTAATGTTTTAATTTTTTTATTAATTTTTAAAATTTATTCGAAATGAATCTTCATGTTGTTTTCCAAACAAGGATCATTTGAATTTTACCGAAATTGTGAAAGGAATATTTATTTTAAAATGTATGGAATGAAAGATATTTATATCCATCATAGAAAATAAATGTTTTTATATATTCATTTGTATGTTTAAAATATTAATTTTAAAGAAAATTATTTTCAAAATATTTTTTGAACTTTTAGTTTTAAAAATATTTTCAATTCGAAATGGTTATTTTCCTTAAAAATATTTTCATTGACCTTTTTATTGTGTTTCTACGCATCAAAAATATCTATTATTTATTTTAATTATAATAAACTAGGTATATTTTGTATTGATATTATCTTTATTACTTATTTTAATGTTTTATGATCTGTTCCATATTACTCTGGATGGTTTATGATTATGTTTATTTGATTGGGATAAAAAATAACATTTTGTATGTTAATTTTTCAATATGAATGTTTATTTTGGTTATATTTTACCTCTTTAATATGATGAATTCATTGGAATTAGTAACTTATGCGTGGGTCCTAGTTATAGATAGTTCCTCAATGCATCGACAAGTCTTAGGAGGCAAATCAAATGGGCAAATTAGACAGGTTTTTACCTATAGATTTAAAATATTTTGTGAAAGGTCTTGCTAGTATGTTTTAGATGTCCAAAATTATTCATTAACTCATTATAATATTATTTATTTCTATTACATGTAATTATTAAATTTTTTATAATATCCATGGTTATGTTTCAAGATCATTTGATTATTTATATGGAATTTTTTGTTCATCATTTATTCCTTCTATATTATGCTCATGAAAGTGTCTGAACAACCCGTGTTTCTGTTATTTACCTTTCCATATGGATTATGCTTATTTATTAATGATATTTTCAACTATAATTATAAACTCACTGTATATATTATCTCACCAATTTCTTTTGTTTTATTTTCCCCAGGATACCAGGATTTTTTTAATCATTGATATTGAGGGATATGGTGAGGGGAAATATGGAGTTATGAAAGAAACCACTTTTTTTATTTTAGGTTTTTAATTTTAATGTGAATTTAAAATATGTTTCTATTTTACCAATACTAATAAACTATTCAATCATTCATGAAGTGATTCCTTTCATTTTATTCTAATATAATAAAGTAACCACTAAATCTGGGCTACTAGGTTCGAGGTCTTTTCATGAATAATCTAAAATAGAAATAAATTTTAAAATATGTAAAACATGCATATCATCCCTATTACACTTTAATTTCAATTAATTCAATTAGTTTACTTCATTAAGCTGATGGATAAAACATTCCCAAAGAATAACTAAATCATGATCCCTATCGCATGTACAACTAAAAGACAGAAAAAATATCCCCTACTGAAAATGAATATTATGAACCACTACTGAAGGTTGGAACAAGAATAAGACAACCAATAAGAACCTTAATGATGGAGTACACCTATATAAACCTATAAAATGATATCCCACAATATCCAATTTCAAAAACGATACGAAAAATTTCAATTTATTGGTAGAAACCTTCTTTAGATAAAGAACAGTGAGAAAAATAGGGGAAAGAAAGAAGGGAAATTACTTGAAACCCCCAAGGTTTGATATCCCATGGCCAGAGCTGAAAGACAATGAAAAGGGGATAAATAGACTCTTTTGGATGTAATTTTTTACCCAATAAGTAATATAAAAAGTTTTAGGTAATAACGAGGGTTAGAATTAGCCTATTATAAAATTATATAAGGTTATAATAAAAAGAGTATTATATTTTTAAATAAAATGATATGTGTCTATAATCAATTAATAACATATAAATAAATTTGACCCAAGAGTTTCTATTCTAATGAGAAGATATATGTTTGATAATTTTTTTTCTGGTTGTAGTTTATGTAACTTGGAATAATTCAATTTTTTAAGAACATGTTTGTATATCAACCAAATGTAGTATATGATTTATGGGGGATAAATCTTTAAATCCATAGATTAATCCAATCTTATAGCTCAATGAGATTGTAAAAGTGAAAAATCTCTTTAATGTATAATTTGAAACATGTGGTAAGTTTGAAAAACATAGACATGTTGAATATAAATGTACAAATATTCAAATATTTATATTAAAATAAATAGTTAAATAAAAATCTAATAATAGCTGTGATAATTTATAAGTATTGTGGATTTTGGTTTTGGTTGTTTTCAAACAAATTTGAAATGAGGAACCATTTCTTTTAAACTATATTTTCCCATAAAAAATGAGTGAAAAAAACATTATTTTAATGTTGCAAAAAAATTGATTATGGAGTTATTAATTTTGTAAATTGTATTTCAATTAATTAAGAAGAGATTATGTAATTTTTTTGTGAAAATAATTTCAAATTATGTTATTTATTATTAGTTTATATATTTTGAAACTTTCTCTAGAGTGTATCTCAAATTTATGACAATGTGAAGGTCATGTTTTTTTTTGGAATAATGGATGTATCATGTGGAGTTTTAATGATAAAATAATCCACTCAAATGAATATAAAAAAGGTGTAATCCTATTTCATATTATTTATAATGGATATTCTTTTTTTTGAGTGTGAAGGAGGAAAATATTTTTTCGTGTTGAATGCATGGTTATTTTAAAAAAATAATGTGATTACACTTGTAAAATAATATTATTTGATAAGTAAATTTTTTTTATTGTTTTAAAGAACAAAAAAAATGTTTTTTTATAACGGGAAGATCGTGAAAAAAATACACCATCTAATAGAGTTAAAAATGAAGATATTACAAGAACTTAATTATTTGGATATTTAAAGTCCAATCAGTTTTAAATCAATGAATAAGTGGTGAGTATCATTAATTTTAATAATTATTTTATAAAAATATATAATTTATATTCCATTATGAATAAATAAAATACTATTGGTTCCTAAAAACATGTCTAAATTTTACTGAAAATCCAATTGGATATATTATCTAATGGATTTCTATTGGAAACAATCTTTTTTTATATATTCATATATGATTTTTTCTAGTAATTCTCAGAGAATATTTATATAAGTAATTTCATAGTTTTAATAACCTTTATGACCTTTGGAATATCAAGGGGTATTTTAACTATTTTTTTCCAAGTAGTGTCATTTTTTGTTGGAAAGTTTCTTTTAAAGGAATTTATGAGTTAAATATTATCAAATATTTTTTAATGGTGGCTTTTGTTCCTTAGTGATAATGGGGAGTTAATCTTTCATGGGATAAGTTCAAGGTTTGTTTTCAAGATAAGTTTCTGTCTTTGATTTCAAAAGAGGCTTTCCAAGAGGATATTCCTACCATTTTATAGGGTATTTGGAGTGTTCAAGATTTTAGTTTCTACAATAAAAATATTATATGATATATTACATTTCTTTTTCTATATGATGAGTCTAGGAATATGTATTTTAAGGATGATTTTCCTCCATATATATAATGTTAGCTCACTTTATTTACATTAAAGTCAAATACTAAGGAACCATTGAAGGAAATAGGTCCTTGTGGTGAAATTTTCTAAGACTGGATTCTATGGGATGAGAGTCATATGGACCATTCATAGAGAAGTTTTGGGACAAGGAGTCTTTAGTTTCCTAGTCAAAAGAGGATTTTGTTATTCGAGAGAATATTTCATCCCTCTTCAACCCACTTCAATAGATCAAGCAGTTCCTAATCCATTTCTATAAGGTTGAGAATGATTTTATTTTATTTCAGACGTTTTCTCTCTCATAAGATTGTGTTCATGAACTCCCTCAGCAATTACTATGTGGATAATGGCCTAGTTCAGGCCAAGTCATCACAATAGTTCCAATCGGTGAAAAAGTTGTAGTAGGGTGTTCTAGATTTTGACTAATAGAGAGGGGATGTTGTAGGAAGTGGAAGTCCTTAAAATATCCGTATTTCTTAGGGATAGATGACCAAAAATATTTGTGGAAGTAGTCTCTATATAGGATAGAGAGTCTATGAATTATCACATTCTCAGATGTATTCTTTATTGTTTCCAGCAACAGGTGACCCTGACATACTTACAGGTACTATGTACTAGTTTTGTTATTATCTTATACCTTTTTTACGGAGATACACACTCCTTTTTTCCAACCACACTCATATATTCTTTGGTATTTAAGGTTGAGTTGCTTCCATTACCCTTCACATTGTTTATTATAGTTAGAGGATGAGATATACTATTTGATATGTGTAAAGATTTTGAATTGGTGCTAGCATATCTCCACCCTTTGGGAGATATCCTATGTTTGATGATAAATCCATAAACCAATATAATAAACCTAGATTTTCTTTATTTGGGGTAGGCTATCATGGATTACATCAACTAGCGCATCATATTCTATGACACTGATGAAGACCAAGTGGAGTTAATTGGTGAGAAATAACATCAAATGGGTCGAAGGATAGTTTATTATCTATCTTCCTTGTTAGTTTAGTTGGTGTTGAGTTCAATGGAGGTTTACTTAGTGGTTTTTATCAGGGTTGATGAAGATTACCCTGATTTATTTTTAAAGAGGTTGTAGAACTAACCTCTTGAGAGTGGATTGTGTTAGGGATATAGTTGAAACTAGTTGTTAATACGATATTTCTGGATACATATCAGATGAACCCTCCTATGATGCATGGGATACAGATCTATGTTGATAACCAAGTTTAGAGTGGATTTATTCAGCACTGTCTATCTTCTTAGGGATCTCTATTTCTGTTTTCAAATATAAAAAATTTCAGTTTGCAGATGTGCATCGATTTTCATCATTGAAATTAGTTTATAGTAAAGAAACACTTCCCCCTTATACAGATTAAATATATATTCTATCAGTTGAAGGATGGAAATAGGGTTTCAAAATATTGAATTATTGTCTAGATATCATAATATGTGAGTAATGGATTCAGATATCCCAAAGTTTACTTTTAATAATTGTTATGGTTGTTTGAAGTTCACTATGATGTGATTAGATGTAACAAATGATCCAACTATGTTCATGAAGTTGTTGAATTTAGTGTCCCATGGGAATATATCCTAATTAATTATTGTATTTATTGAATAAATTCTTGTGACATCTACATTATATGAGGATAATTCATAACATATATGGTCAATATTTGGAGTTATCCAATTTTATGAGGTTATAGTTTCTTTCGTATCCCCTAAGAAATTTTCATGATTTCATAATTTGCTTGGTTTAAATAGATATTTTATAAGGTTCATACCCAAATTCTCCTATATGAAACTCCAATGAAAGAATTTACTATAAAGAATAAGGAATTTCTATCGAATGAATAGTGCAAGGATGATTTCAAGTATTTGAAGTATATACTGGTTAGTGATTCATAATTTTACCTTTTAGATTAGAGCATGAGTTTTTAGGTTTACTATGAAGCTTTGAATCTTGGTTTTGGGATATTTTTTGAAGTAGTATAAGTTAGTTATATATTATGTGTCTCAGTAGTTATGACAACATGAATATAACTATTTCACCCATGATATTGATCTTACTATAGTAGTGTTTTCACTCATATTGTGGAGTGTCCACATTTCAATTAAACATTTTGTGGTCTTCACAGTTCACAAAAGCTAAGAATATTCCTTTTTTGGGTTAGAATTAAATTTGAGGATTTGATGGTGGATGAGTTTATTATCTTTGATTTAATTTTTAATAATTTCCTATAAATATTGTTTTTCTATGAATAGTAAAAAATACTGATTTTTATTAAATACTCCTTTTTCATTTAAACTCTTTAGAATATATATTTTATTTTATGATGGGTTTAGAAGTAAAATTAGTAAAATTATATATTAATTAATCAAATTTAGTTCATTTTAATAAATTTCATATTGAATTTTGATATTTAAACTTTCTATACTTGTGAAGATTTCCAATTTGGAAAATCATTGTTTTGTCACCTCTGCTGGTTTACTTTTATATTAAAATTTTCTTCTTCGATGAATTAAATTTGGAAAATTGGTTTCAATATTTTTAATTATAATAATTAATATTATACAATAATTTCAACATAATTTTTGGTTAAAATGAATATTAAAAATAGTAAAAATTAATTACCATAATTAAGGTTATAAAAAATTACAAGGGGTTTAACGAAATACGTAGGGGTTAAAATGACCTAAATACTTGTGAAAATCATGTTGGATGACCATATTTAAATGTTATATCATATAATGTTCGATAATTATACATTTTTATTCCTTGTTGAATTTTCAAAATGCAGGTACACCTTTTCTTTTGAAAACTTTAAAGTGTGTCCTCGCCCCTAATTTATAAAGGAGCACCCCAATACTCTCCTATCAACACTTTAAAAAACCATTTATTTAGATAATAAATACCCAAATATATTAATTAATTACTTTTACATATCCTAGAGGCTTTATTTTTTTTATTAAACTTTCCTAATAATTTTGTTTTTATAAACCTTAAGGGGTTCTCTAATAAAGAGTTAAAAAATTTTAACCAGTGTTTTTGTTTTATTTATTATTCAAAATCCATAAAATATTATTAAAATATGATGATATATTAAAACCAGTATATAATATATAGTATTATTTTATTATTTTAATTTAATAACCAATATCAACATCCTGTTTTATTAAATGAAAAAAAACTGTCGATTATGTGTACGATAGACTATCATCTTGGAGACTAATGTAATTTGTTTTCCATCATGAAATATCACAATAAGTTATAATTATATATTTAACATATTTATGTGATATTTTAGATATAATTATACTTTTTTAATTTTGATATCACAAAATCTTTCTTACTTTCCATTATGTAGGAATCTATAACTCTAATCGTGTGCACGTCGGACTACCGCCTCACGAAGCAATGTGATTGGTTTTACACTTATACTTTACATGGAAGGTAATAAGGATATATTTAATGAATATATGTGATATATATGATATCATAATTAATATTTAAAGGTGAAATATTATTTAACTTCATTTTTTTCATCCGCTGAGAAAAAGGAAACAATGTTCATGCGTACATATGGCTTACCATCTCCATGAATTCTGTAATTAATTTTTTATCTCTAACTTTTATGTATTACCATAAATACGAATATAATGAATATATAGGATAATTATATAATTTTTAACAATCTTTATATGATGTAAATATGATAAAAGTTAAAAACAAATAAAGTTACCAAACCAAAACATACATGAAAAATGATACAGTTATTACCTGAAACATGATTTTAAAATTGAATTGTCAACAAATGAGTAATAAAAGGTTATAGGTAAATCATATTTGGTATGATAAATATGGTTATGGTTATATTTTTGATGTATAATAAACCTATATTTATTATATATAAGGTTTGAATATGTATGGAGGGATTTGAGACTTAAGGGAATAAATTTTTTTCTCACTTTTATTTATGTGAGACACATGCTATATTCACCACTTGTTTATTTTTTGTTGTATATATACTACTGCTGAATATATTTCATGTTTTTAATTTGAATGTATTTCATATTTACAATTCCATATACAGTTATTTCTTTCATATGAATGTCTTTGTTTTCTAGAGAATTTTTAAATATAATTTTCTATAATCTCAAATAATTTCTTAAATAAACTATTATCCATGTTTTAATTTTTGAAAAAATGGTTTAAAATGAATCTTATTTTCATTTTATAAACAGTGATATTTTGAATTTTTACTAAAAATATAAAAGGATCCTTCGTTTGAAACATGTAAAAAATGAATGGTATTTTACACTATAACGACCAACCAATTATTTAAAGATTACTTTATAAATAAAAATGTTTATTTTCAAATAAAATTATTTCATTAATATTTTGTAAATTTTTTATATTTTAAATATGTGTTTTCAAAGTGGAAAGGATATTTTTCATCAAGAAATGATACAAGTGATATTTAAAATCATTTTACATCTAAGATGGCATCTTTTGATATTAAATAAGAATTAGAGGGGATGTTATCCAATTTTTACATACCTATTATTTCTATAGTTGTTATATATTTATGGTGGAAATATATTTATAAATATTTTTTCCCTTCCATTGGTTATTCTATGATAAAGTTTTTTTGAAACCTATTTATTTTCATGGGTTATGATATAATGAATGTTTTATGATATTTTTGAACATATATTTATAATTTTAATTATGTGATAGATAGGAAAGATATTTCCTTCCAATTAATTGGGTAAATACAGATTTCTAATGAGATAGACCAGATTAGAATGGGGAGTGAACCATGTTCTATAAGTGACTAGTTACACTATGATTGTCATGGGAGTGAACCTTGTCTACTATGATAGTTTGGGGAGTGAATCCATTATATTATAATATCCAAGGATTTAATAATTGGCTATTAAAGAAGTGAAATTATATTATTATTTATATTCCAAAAATCCATGTCTTATGAAAATTTTATTCTGTCATGGATAATGTTATTTGATTCCATTATTATTCATGTCTTATGAACTACCATGATTTCTTCCATTACTCAAGTTTATGATATTTGATATTATTATTATGGTTTTGAAATGCTTAGAACATATTATCATACCATTATGAACTTGTAATTATTTTGATATTATTGATATCTCCTTAGTTTACCCATACTGAGAATCAAAGGTCACCCATTATTATGTTTCCTTTCACCATGTTATGAAGAAAGGTTTTAAGTAGGGTATGTCTTTGAAGTGTATTATGTGGTAAGATCTTTATGGAAAATTGTTGAAACCCTTTTTTGTTGTGAAATGAAAAATTTCCAAAGTGAAATAATTAAAGGAAAGAATAACTAATGAATTCAAAGGGGTGTGCACTTAACCAAAGACACATCACACTGAGCCCAAATCACCATCATTGCACAGGTCCAGCCTATGCACCAGCGGAACAACGTAGGTAAAAAAAAGAACACCCAAAATAATTTCATTGGACATACCTATGCACTAACCAATTTAAATCACCTATGTGAACCACCTCATTCCCATAGGTTCTCAAAATTTCTTATAAATAGGACCCCGAGTCTACTCATTTGAACATTGAAAAGACTCAAATAAGCCTTAAAGATATGCTCTCCCTTGTCCATATCCCAATCCCTCAAAACCACCTAGTCAACTATATACAATCTAAGAGTGGAGTGAATGATAGGGAATAAGGGTATACGAGTCCCTAAAGTGTGTGAAATAAAAAACAACTACATGAGGAACCACTTCCCCCCTAATCAACCGAGAATAGAACAATGTTTCCCTCCTAAACCCAAGACTTGTGCTAGGCCCTTCCAAGGACACATATAGAAACCCTTAGATCCTAAAGAAATGAATTTACCAATTTTCCCCCGGTTATCCATCATCCAAATATCCTTTATAAATCACACAAGACTACCCTATGTGAACAAGTTTTGGTCCACCCAAGTTCCCCTACATGAGACCCCTTTAGATCACCAATCCTTCACCTACACAAGCCTCCTTTGGTCCATATTTCATGAAAACATTGTTAGGGAACCTCCTTCCTTGGGAATCCCATATGAAGGATTCCAAATAAAGTCCTCAATAAAATCTCCTAGGATTCCCCAACCATGGATAAAGACACCCCAGTGTGTCTCCCATTTAGTTATAAATTCTTTTAGTAAGAGGTGTCCCAATCTTTTCCTACCTAAAGGGTAGGGTCCTGAGGGTGTGTACTATTTTGTAACCATTCCGTAATGAGGACCATGACCTCAGTGATTGATCTAGGGACCTATTGGTCTCAGGAATGAGAGTTAGTTACTTTCACTTGCATAATTATCACTAAGGAATGAGACATACCATTTCAAATTGTAAGAAAGAGGATCATCCTTGATTTTCCATTTGATGGTTAGTGTCTTATCCTCCTCTCTTCTTTAGAATCAAGAGCTGGGAATCCCACATATAGTCAGTTGATGAAATTTATCATGGTTCATACCTATGTTGGAAATAAAATGTGACTATACATGTTATAGAAATGAGATATGGGACGAGCACATTAAAGCCCTTTATTGTTCACCCATATCCCTGGCCTCTTCTAATATTGGAAGAAGGATTGCATGATTTACTAGATCTTCTACTTCGTCTTGTTTGTCACATCTGAGCATGGATCATGTGTGATTAGAGGCTAACTAAGGTCATGAAATCTATATGGTTAAATTCATGTCTTGACATTGAATCCTTTTCTAGATATTCCTCTTGCCTTCCTTCATAAGTTCTCCATAGGCATGTGTCCTCAAATCCATGTAACCATCTCAAAGGGTTATATCCCCTATGAGGTAAACCTTTAGTGTACCTCCATAGGCGTGGGTACTCAAATCGATTCGAACTACATGGGATTTGATTCTTGTCTAAATGAGTTATATATGAGGCCTCCCAATGGTCCAAACTCAATACCCCAAAATCAACCCAAATTATCAATAGGATACATTCCTAGTAGGGTCATATCCAACCTGGGAGCCCACACCCCTTACAAGTCCCATGGTTTGTGTAAGGACCCCAACCCTAGTATTTGAGAGTTGTCTACTTACTTTATTATAACAATATTATTACAAGGAAGTCGTATCCCAAAGGAAAAAAATAGTTTAGTAGCTTTGGAAAACAATATTCTTACATAAGTTTAACATTAAAACTTGAAATAAAATAAATTGTAGAGACTCCTTTGGATACACTTTTATTCTTTTAAATTATCTTTTCATTCTATTTATAAAATTCATCTTGGAATCCTAGGGAAAATAAATATAAGAAATGGGTGATCTATGATACTTATCTTGGGTAATAATTATGAAAAATCTTAAAATAAACCATAAGGAAAAGTGAATAAATAAAAACACATGTTATTAAAATAAAAAATTTAGTATAATATTGTAGAAATAATAACTGAATAATAATACCATATAAATAATCAATTGAAAATGATACTTTCCCATGGATATTATACTAGTATAATAATCACTTGGAATATCAAAAACTAATCTCATAATGATGTAGTGCATAATGGGAGAGATCATAAACATACCCCCAAGGATTTAGCCAAGACACCATACATAATCGGGCAAGATATTAGCCCATAACCAAACTAGTTTGTCTCATAGAACCTATCGATGGATCGAGGGGATATAGAAGGACCCACCCATCATTTATAATGTTCAATAAAATCCTCATATGAAAGTGTATAAACATAAACAACAAATACATATGAAATAAAAATAACTTTCCCAAAACTGTAATCAAATCACTAACCATTTTGAGTAGTATGGTGAATGGTATCAGGATAGCACATCCACAATAAAATTGATCCTAAAACATTTAATAAAATATTTTAAATGATATAAATAATATATTTAACTCGATAAAGATTAAATTTTAATTGTGGTTTTGAAATAGATGAGAATACCGGTAATAAAATCATCGAGGAATTCGTGAGAGAAATACCCTTTTTTTTACTTTGCAAAGAAGAGTTATTTTGGAACAATCATTTTTATTTTTCATGATTTTTCATATAAAACCAAAAATTAAAAAATATAAAATATTAGTGATTTTATAAAAATAATGATGTCTTAAAAAATATTATGGATGGTACTAGAAAATGGGTAAAAAATGAAGATGTCCCCTTTAATTGGGCATGCGTATCAGAAAAAAATAAAGGGAACCTTGAAAAAAATTTATTCTCACAAAAAATAATGATTAAATGATATGAATATATAATTATTTAAAAAATATATATATATTATAAGCATTTTATAAATTTTATGATGAATTAAATTGGTTTATAGAGGAAGAAATCATAACCTGAATAAAAATGGAGGTTTGGGAAGATAACCCTTACCTTATATCCAAATGTGTTCTGCACTTAACATTAATGTAATATATAATAAAATTAAATCTATTAATTAATTAATTAATAAAATTATCTATATGTATTTTATTTACTATGATTTTATTATGTTCATTTAAGTCATTTTTATGAGTTGTAAGATACCATTTTATTTCTCGGGAGCGTTTGTTTCCTTGGTTTTCATGATCAACATACTTGAATATAAGTATAGAAGTTCATGTTTAAAGGGTTAAATTTTAAAAAATTGAATTTATATGATATTAATTAAAATAAATAATATTAAATGGTTATATAATTAATTTGGTTATATGGTGTGAGTATGATTTATTTGATAATACATTATTGATAATCATTTAGATTTTTTTGTTGATTTTTCGATTATTACGAATTAGTTTTTCATATGAATTAATTTTACATATATATACAGGATATAGAAAATTAAATAGGTTTTAATACATATCTTATAGTCTTTTTTTACAATATGAATGGTTTAATTACTATTCTATAAGAATATATTGAAGAATGGAAGTCTGTCGTCCATGAACGTTATAAATCGGCACTTCACAGATGATGATTTTGTTTTTAAAATGAAAGAGAGATAGAAAGGAGTTTGATAAAGTATATTCCATTAAATGATATCATTACAGTAAAAAGATGATTCTATATTTATCATGGTTATTTTTAATGAGTATACGAAGATATAATAATAAAATAAAAATAAGTTGAAAACAAATTAGATGGAAAATGAAGACGATTTTAGCTATTGAATACTCCTCCATGAGAATCTCATTAAGGGATTAGTTTTGGTCTTTTGTTAATATCAAATGATATTGGAAATGGGGTAAAGTCTGGGGAAGTGGTTTGGTCAGAAATTTGACAAGGACTAAAGCATATAAGTTGTGAGGAGAAGGGGAGGTATTTATAATGGATGAGAGGGGTGATTTTTGATTATTTTATTCATTTGTTTATTATTTTGGCTCAAAACTATGAATAGTTTGATCATTATCATCAAATATGTTAAAATAATGAAGTAAATTTCATAATTATGGTTCTTATATCAGTGATGACTCATGGAATAGTGTGTATAACTTATAAAATATTTATACCTTAAATTACCATATTTTACTATTCATCAAAAGTTCAAGTATTTTAGAAAATTTCCAAAAATTTACCCTAACCATTTTTTGATGTATATAATTAAAAACATAACTCAATTTTATGAAAATAATTTTCTAATTAAGATAATTTAAATTTTTAATTAGAATCATCATTTACTTGAAAAATACAAATTTTAAATTAATAATTGATTTTATAACACTTTCAAAAATTTACTAAGGTATCATAAAATAATCCTAAAAGTATAAGAAAAAAATATATTTATTTATGAATTAATTTTAGGAAGATTAATTTTATATTAAATCATTTTATTAATTTTAAAATTGTAATTTAATATTTATGGTTTACGAAAATACCAAAATTTAATTATTATTTTTTAAATTATTTAATAACTTATACAATGATATAATTATTTCATACTTTCATTTATATGGGTCAAATTAATATTCCTATGGTCAAGTTACAATTTCATCAGTAAAAGTTACTTAAATTCTCTAAATACCTTTTATTTCAATCATTATTCATTTATAAAGTTTGTATTGTGTCTTATAAGTGATTTTATGTAATATATACAATATGAAATAAAAATAGTCAGAGAAATATTATTGATATAATGTTGGGTTGTTACAGTTTTCCTTGGTGTTTGTTACACACCAAACATTTATTAATAACTTTTCTCATAGATGTATTTTCCATGTAAAGACCCGTAAATTTCAAGGAAATTTTTTTTCTTACTTTTCTTTGGAATTTACAAGAACGCAGTTTCTGACGGCACCTGATTCTGAGGCCCGGTGTGCCCAGAATCATTTTCCGAAGTTTGGCTCAGGTACATTCAGTGAACGGACGAGCGGGTTTTTCTAACTTTTGAACAGGTGCCCGGAATCGAATTCTGAGGGAACCGATGAAATCGCAGCGCTGGTATTTTCTTAGAAACGCCTCTTCCGGAGTTGCGTTTGCTCGGGTGTGGTTTTTAATTTTTGGGCTTAAAGTTAAGAAATAAAATAATTTGTTCGACAAAATTTATTTTATTTCACTTAAGCCACTTGGAAGCCACTTAAAGCCACTTAAAAGCGGCTTAAGCTGAGTTGAAACGGATAGGATGCTATCAAGAAATATCCTACCCCCTTGGTATGATATTTGTGAGGTGGGGCCCGCACAAGCCCCATCGTTTCTTTCCGCTAAGTAACGCACCTGCGAAAACCCATCATTATGAAAGTCAACTGACACGTTTTCTTAAATCCTTAACGCACCATTTAATTGGGCGGTTTGTTTCGTGAATTAAATGGGCGGTTTCTTTCGTTGAATTAATTCAACGAATTGATGGGTCGTTACTTACGTTTTTCATTTGTTAGCGTAATAATAAAATAAGACCAACAAGTCTTTTTGAAGGATTACTCGTTGATAGGTTTGTCAGAGCTCTTGAGCCTTCATCCTTCTTCGCGAAGAACGCGAAGAACGCGAAGAACACCGGCCTCCGACAAAGAACGCCGAACCCGCGGAAGTCAACGACGCGACGCCTTGTTCCACGACGCCGACGTTCCCTTCCTGCAACGTTCTTCTGCGACGTCTCTTCCTCCGCAACGAATCTTCGATCAGCTGTTTGAGGTAAGAGACTTCGAGATTCTCTTAAATATACCTTCTGTTTTTTTTATAAAAAAACACGGATTTAATTATTTATAATTAAATCTGTTGTTTCTTGGTCTGTTGAGTTCGTCGACGCAACGCCGGATTCCGCGATGACGCGACGCCTTTCTGCGACGACGCGAAGATCCCCTCCTTCCGCGACGAGCAAATCCGTGAAGAACGTGCGTACGACGACGACTACGAGGTAGGGATTTTTGTTTCGCAATTACCCCCCTTTTTTATATTCCCGTAAATGTTTCTTTAAAAAGTTAAAGAACTGGATTCGTGAACAATTTTCTTTTATTAAAATTTTTGTTTCCTTTGTGGAATGAAAATTCTCCCTTTGTTTATATCTAACGCAGAGGGTGCGGGCCAAACGAACACGGCCCAACAACCCTTCGTCGTTCTTCGTGATTGTGTGGAATTGATGGGAGACGAAGGAACGTGATGCAAGAGCAGTTTGATGACTGGGTTGTGTTGTGCTATCCTGTGTGGGTATACGTTTGCTTTCCTGTGTGGACTGGGTTGTGCTTGGGCTCGGAAGTTGGAGCCGAACGGGAATTGATGACTTAGGTATATGTATGGGCATATACCTAAGCCGTGTCAGATGTTACTTCGTGATTGCATCTTTCTTTTGTGGTTATCCTTTGTGGATTTTGGGAGACCTACGGGGGTCTCGGGGTCCCTATTGAGTAGCTTATACTCACCCCTGCACGGGCTTGCCCGCACATCGTTGTGTTGGTTGCAAACGAAGGACAGCGCTGATCGTGGTGGAGGAGTGCAGAGTAGGACGGTACCTGGAGGTAGACCACTGAGCGGGACACACTCGGAGCGGACGGCTGGTCCGAGGAGCTGTGGAGGCTATCTGTACCCACCCTTCTGGTGGGAATTCCAGAGGACGGATCGACGCTGCAGCTTTTACTTTTCAGTTGCTCTTTTTCCTTTCAGTTGTACTTTACAGTTGAGCGTGTATTTCCCGCCCCTTTTACTTTCAGCACAGCTTGTTACAGTTTTTGCTTAGTGTTTACTTTTCCGCTTTCTTACTCTGTGGTCCTTGTTTACTTTTCAAAGGCAATGCATTCCCTTTTGTTAGGATTTACACCTTGGTGCTAGTCGCCAGCCCCTGGCCTATGGAAGGCGGGCTTGGGGTAGTCACGGCACGGGCCCCGAGGACGGGTCGTGACAAATTGGTATCAGAGGTGGTCGGTTCTACCGCAGACTCTGATCTTTCTTCTATGTGAAGCAATAGAGTTTAGCATATTGAGTGTGGTTATCAGTCTAGGGAGTCTAGGGTTGGTGTGGCGGCCGACGTATCCATACACCAGGACCCTGACTTCTGATTTCCGACTTAATGCATGAAAACATTGATTGCATGTGTGTTTCAAATTTTCTTTGTGATTACTTGTGTCAGCTCACCAGGTATACAGTTCTGACCGTGGTGCACCTGCTTCTTTTCAGTATGGCCCCACGACAGTATCCAGCTAGGGTTCCGAGAGTGGAGCGTGATGACAGCCCACCGAGCGACGAGGCCTCGGTGCAGGGCTCCTTGTCAGCAGAGGCACCAACGGTACCTTTACCCGTCGAGCCACCGATGCTACCATCCCCAGCCGCTGACGATGCACGACTCCTTAGCACGCTGCACGAGTTTCAGCGTCAGCGATCGCCTAGGTTCCGCGGGGAGACGGACCCCCAGGTAGTCGAGGACTGGCTGGAGGCGGTTGTACGGATTTTCAGATTAGTGAGGACACCAGCAGACCTCATGGTGATCCTCACAGCTAGCCTCCTACACGCAGCAGTTGGCAGATGGTGGAGCCTGATGCTCTAGGTGCACGACGAGACATCTCTCCTCTGGACGGACTTTGAGAGCATCTTCCGCTCCGAGTTCGTCCCAGCCACCCTCCGAGCAGTGCGCATCCAGGAGCTACTACAGCTGCGGCAGGGTAGCATGACAGTGGCCCAGTACTTGGCGAGATTTACTGATCTCTCGCGCTACTCCACAGATATGGTATGGGACCCGTTCTTCCGGGCCCGGACCTTCGAGCAGGGACTGAGGAACGAGATCAGGGCTTCGATGATCTCCCTCAACATTCTGACTCAGGCAGGGGTGTTGGAGCGAGCCCTCTTAGTGGAGAGTTTCCTTGCTGAGTAGTCTCCAGCAGTAGTACCCACCACTTGCCGGCATGCGGCAGAGTCTTCTGCAGCGGGCAGTAGACAGATGACGCAGGGGTCCAAGAGGACTAGAACTACAGGTGGTCGACAACATGACTCTGGATCGTTTGCGCGAGGCACTCAGGGTGGGCAACGACTTGCCATGAGGGGGCAGTGTTACTCATGCGGCGGGATTGGTCACATGGCTCGTGACTGTCCGACCCACCTTACTGATGACCAATAGATGGACGAAGGACCCCCCCAGGCAGAGGCAAAGGTTCGATCAAGGCGTACCGCAAGGAGCAGGCGGCCATGGCAGGGGAGCTGGCCGTGCAGCTGGAGGTGGACGACGCTTCGAGGTGTTGCCACCACCACCACCAGGAGGCCCACCCCAACCGTAGGGGACAAGAGGACATGGGAGAGCTCAGCTTCAGGCAGTTGGTGCCTACGATCATGGAGCTATGGGAGAAAATGGACAGGAGCCGAACTAGTGGATACGTCCTTTGTACTTTTAGTTCCTTATTGCTTTGGTGTAGTGTCTTTGTATTATGAGCTGCAATAGTAAAAGACGCTTACCTTTGTGATGTTATCATTCCTGTCCTCTTTTGTGTTGTTACTAAGAGGTTCCAGTTAGACTGTTGACTTGACCCTCACTTGTGAGACATCTACTGGGGGAGACCCAGTTACCACACACTGATGCCGACAGTGTGACTCAACCCTTGGAGGCGAGAGTAACGGTTGGATCTCTTGGTAATAGCGTTGAGGCCTTACGACGTCATCTTTGGTA
This sequence comes from Viscum album, assembly GCA_963277665.1. Lineage (NCBI taxonomy): Eukaryota > Viridiplantae > Streptophyta > Magnoliopsida > Santalales > Viscaceae > Viscum > Viscum album. Next base: position 105,778,379 of record OY728156.1, read on the forward strand.
TGGATTAGTAACATCCATATCGGGATTGACTGTATTAGGCAAAGGAAGTGGTTCATCCAGGGGATGAGACCAGATTTCTCTTATCGGCAAAGGAGAAATCATAGTAGCTCTTGTGGGACCAGAGATGGTCTAGGCCACGACAGAGAAGGTCCAGGTTATCCAGGAGCGGATGAGGACAACTCAGAGCCGGCAGGAGTCTTATGCTGATAGGAGGCGGAGGCCACAAGAGTTCGAGGATGGCGACCACGCCTTCCTGCATGTCTCTCCTCGACGTTGATTACGGAGATTTGGCTAAGGTGGCAAGTTGTCTCCACGCTTCATCAGACCTTTCCAGGTCTTCAGCAGGATTGGCGAGGTGGCTTATCGCCTGGCTCTGCCACCTCTGTTGCACCGGGTGCACGATGTCTTCCACGTATCTCAGCTGAGGAGATACGTTCACGACCCGACGCAAATATTTGACCATGGAGAGATGGTCTTGATGATGGGGCAACTTTTACGGAGGTCCTAGTGGAGATCGAGGATCGATAGGAGCGGGTCCTACGTGGACGATCGATTCCTCTAGTGCACTTCAGATGACAGCTCGGGAGCCACCAGGAGAGCACATGGGAGCTGGAGGCTCAGATGCGTGCTCAGTACCGCCTTTGTATCCCTAAGTTTGTATTGAAGCTTTATGGGGACGTAAAGCCCTGTGGTGGGAGTAATGTAAAGACCCATAAATTTCAAAGAAATTTTTTTTCTTAATTTTCTTTGGAATTTTACAAGAATGTAGTTTCTGACGACACCTGATTCCGAGGCCCGGTGTGCCCGGAATCATTTTCCGAAGTTTGGCTCGGGTACGTTCAGTGAACGGACGAGCGGGTTTTTCTAACTTTTGAACCGGTGTCTGGAATCGAATTCTGAGGGCACCGATGAAATCGCAGTGCCGGTATATGCTTAGAAACGCCTCTTCCAGAGTTGCGTTTTCTCGGGTGTGGTTTTTAATTTTTGGGCTTAAAGTTAAGAAATAAAATAATTTGTTCGACAATCTTTTTTTTATTTCACTTAAGCCACTTGAAAGCCACTTGAAGCCACTTAAAAGCGGCTTAAGCTGAGTTGAAATGGATAGGGTGCTATCCAGAAATATCCTACCCCCTTGGTAGGATATTTGTGAGGTGGGGCCCGCACGAGCCCCGTCGTTTCTTTCCGCTAAGTAACGCACCCGCGAAAACCCATCATTATGAAAGTCAACTGATGCGTTTTCTTAAATCCTTAACGCACCATTTAATTGGGCGGTTTGTTTCATGAATTAAATGGGCGGTTTATTTCATTGAATTAATTCAATGAATTGATGGGTCGTTACTTACCTTTTTCATTTGTTAGCGTAATAATAAAATAAGACCAACAAGTCTTTTTGAAGGATTACTCGTTGAGAGATTTGTCAGAGCTCTTGAGCCTTCATCCTTCTTCGCGAAGAACGCGAAAAACGCGAAGAACGACGGCCTCCGACGAAGAATGCCGAACCCGCAGAAGTCGACGACGCGACGCTGTGTTCCACGACGCCGAGGTTCCCTTCCTGCAACGTTCTTCTGCGACGTCTCTTCCTCCGCAATGAATCTTCGATCAACTGTTTGAGGTAAGAGACTTCGGGATTCTCTTAAATCTCCCTTGTGTTTTTTTTATAAAAAAACACGGATTTAATTGTTTATAATTAAATCTGTTGATTCTTGGTCCGTTGATTTCGTCGACGCAACGCCGGATTCCGCGATGACGCGACGCCTTTCTGCGACGACGCGACGATCCCCTCCTTCTGCGACGAGCAAATCCGTGAAGAACGTGCGTACGACGACGACTACGAGGTAGGGATTTTTCATTCTGAATTACCCCCCTTTTTTATATTCCTGTAAATGTTTCTTTAAAAAGTTAAAGAACCGGATTCGTGAACAATTTTATTTTATTAAAATTTTTGTTTCCTATGTGGAATAAAAATTCTCCCGTTGTTTATATCTAACGCGGAGGGTGCGGGCCAAACGAACATAGCCCGAAAACCCTCCGTCGTTTTTCGTGATTGTGCAGAATTGACGGGCGACGACGGAACGTGACGCAAGAGCAGTTTGATGACCCGGCAGTGAAGAACGGATCCCGGGAGGGACAACGGCGCAGACAGGAAGGAAAACGGGCCACCTGAGCGACTCCGGTAGCCCGCGGAAGCCAGCGGCGGCGCCCGGCGCGCCGCCGGACGGGACCGTCGCGGCAACGGCCGCGGCGGCGGCGCTCGCGGACCCGCGGCCGCGCGGGTCCGGCGCGTGTGGGACGCGGCTGAAGCCGCGCCCGGTTGCCAAGGAGACACCTCGCGGGTGTCACGGGGGTGTCACGCGGGGGCGGCGGCTCCCCCCCGCGTCACTCGGGACGCGGCTTTCAGCCACGTCCGGCTGTCTGGGCGACACCCCGCGGGTGCCGCGGGGGTGTCACGCGGGGCGGCGGCTCCCCCCACGTCGGCCGCTCGACTGAGCCGAGCCGGGCCGGGCCAACCCAGTCGGACTGGGTTGGGTCGACCCGGTTGGGGTTGACCTGGTTCGGCCGACCCAAGGGGGGGGGGGGGGGGGGTCGGGCCGAGTCGGCCCAGGCCCGGACCCCCCGTCTTCGGACCGTTTTCGGTCAAATGCCCGTAACTTGAGCTACGGGCCTCCAAACGACTCGCCGTCAGCGTCAACACGATCCTTGGATCGAGACGGTCGTTTCGGTATATTGCACTCAAGGTTTCAGAATACTTTGGGTTCGGCCGGGTTGGTTCGTACACGAAACCAACCGGGCCCTCGGAGCGGAAACACTCATATCTTGAGCTATGGACGTCCGATTGACGTGCCGTCAGCTTGGGTGGATTCTTCTAAGTGAGACGGATCTTTTGGCATACTCCGCCCGAGGTTTGGACGTAGGTGGAGTACGCTCGGGTTGGTTTTTCCTTAAAAACCAACAGGGCCCCTGAGACGAAAAAGCCAATAACTCTCAGACCGGGCGTCCTATTGACGCGCCGTCTGCGACGTTGAGATCCTGCTGACGATACGGAACTTTTGGATACATCAAATTTGGACTTTGTTTCAGTTGATGTATCAGCCTCTCAGCTCATGGAGCGGACCTTCCCAAACGAGCTTGCTGTGTGCGGGAACCCTAGCGCTGGCTGCGACCGCTTCTTCGACAGCGACGACTGTGCAGAGATCCTCAGTGGACTGCAGCGACGACTGTGCAGAGATCCTTAGTGGACTGCGACTCCGACGACGACGACGACTATACAGAGGTCCTCGGTGGATTCGACTGCAACGATGATGAGAACAGTACGGGAATCCCCCGTGTTTTCGGCAGTGACCACTACGGTACACCTTGGGATACATCAACTTCAGACTGCAAGTCAGTTGATGCATCGACCTTTTAGCTCGTGGAGTGGACCCTCCCAGAACGAGCATGCTGTGTGCGGAACCCTATAGCCAGTTGAGATTTGACGACTGCTGATCGAATGACTCGGTGTGTTACGGATAGCCCAGTGGGGAGCGCTTGGTTGTAGCGTCAGACCCACGACAGAGGTGCGCTTGGTTGTAGCAGCACAGGGGAGCACTTGGTTGTAGCGGCAGACCCACGATAGAGGTGCGCTTGGTTGTAGCAGCACAAGGGAGCGCTTGGTTGTAGCGGCAGACCCACGACAGAGGTGCGCTTGGTTGTAGCAGCACATGGGAGCTCTTGGTTGTAGCGGCAGACCCACGACAGAGGTGCGCTTGGTTGTAGCGACACAGGGGAGCGCTTGGTTGTAGCGGCAGACCCACAAAAGAGGTGCGCTTCGTTGTAGGGGCACAGGGGAGCACTTGGTTGTAGCGGCAGACCCACGACAGAGGTGCGCTTGGTTGTAGCGGCACAGGGGAGCGCTTTGTTGTAGCGGCAGACCCACGACAGAGGTGCGCTCGGTTGTTGCGGCACATGGGAGCACTTGGTTGTAGCGGCAGACCCACGACAGAGGTGCGCTTGGTTGTAGCGGCATAACCACTGTACTTGATGGAGAAGGAGTTTCCCATTAGCTTTGGGTGCAACTTCATGATCGATCCTATGTGGGTCTTTGCGGGGGTTAGTACCTTCCGATCCTTTATGGGTCCGACAGAGTGGATGAATCAGTGGCTACATCTGATCATCTCTATCGTCATTTGAAGAAGTATACCTGTGTGAGATGAATCTTGAGTTACTCTCCTTTGTGGATTGTGTTGAGATTTCCTGTGTGGATTTACTGTTTACTCTCCTTTGTGGATTGTGTTGAGCTTTCCTGTGTGGATTTACTGTTTATTCTCCTTTGTGGATTGTGTTGTGCTATCCTGTGTGGGTATACATTTTCTTTCCTATGTGGACTGGGTTGTGCTTGGGCTCGGACGTTGGAGCCAAACGAGAATTGATGACTTAGGTATATGTATGGGCATATACCTAAACCGTGTCAGATGTTACTTCGTGATTGCATCTTTCTTTTGTGGTTATCCTTTGTGGATTTCGGGAGACCTACGGGGGTCTCTGGGTCCCTACTGAGTAGCTTATACTCACCCCTGCACGGGCTTGCCCGCACATCGTTGTGTTGGTTGCAGACGACGGACAGCGCTGATCGTGGTGGAGGCGTGCGGAGCAGGACGGTACCTGGAGGTGGACCACTGGGCGGGACGCACTCGGAGCGGACAGCTGGTCCGAGGAGCTGTGGAGGCTATCTGTACCCACCCTTCAGGTGGGACTTCCAGAGGACGGCTTGACGCTGCGGCTTTTACTTTTCAGTTGTTGTTTTTCCTTTCAGTTGTACTTTACAGTTGGGCTTGTATTTCCGGCCCCTTTTACTTTCAACACAGCTTGTTACAGTTTTTGTTTAGTGTTTACTTTTCCTCTTTCTTATTCTGTGGTGCTTGTTTACTTTTCAAAGGCAATGCCTTCCCTTTTGTTGGGATTTACGCCTTGGTGCTAGTCGCCAGCCCCTAGCCTATGGAAGGCGGGCTTGGGGTAGTCACGGCATGGGCCCCAAGGACGGGTCGTGACATTCCTCATGATGTTAAACAACATGGTTTTTTCCTTATCACATGAAATTAAAAGGTTTGACATGTACTACTAAAAAGCACTGAACTATATGGGTTCTGATTCCTTCCAAAAGAATATGTAGGAATCCCAACATATGGGCCCTATCCTGATATCAAATTAGATTTCATTTTCCTGAATGATGATGAACTCTAGAGCACCCCACCATGTGACTTAAAACCAACATCATAATCACAAAGAACCAAAGAATATCCAACATGTATGAAAAAGGTACCATTTACAGAGAAGTTCAGATACATAAGTATGCATCCATCAATGAAGAACCTTAGATTCATATAAATTATTATACATTTCAAACAAGATAATAAATTATTGTTAATTTAGGGAAGACTCATGTCATACATGGTAATTAATGATGAGTTTTCAAATATGAATTAAATATTTCAGATAGTCAATAAGTAGGAAATAATTCTCCCCAAAAAGGTGTGATGAGACTATCCTTACATACTCATGACCAATTTTATTCCCTAAGTGTCATTGGTACCATTTATTAATGACCAGATAGCTTTGGAAAGCAGGGTTATTAGACATTATGAATTAGAGAACTGATGGGTGGTTCTGGCTTCAGGAAAAAAACCCATTGGAAGTCATTTGAAAATGGTGAACCCGATGTGACTAACTGTACACCAATAAAAACACAAAAATCAATAAATTGAGCATAAAATAAATCACCACATGTGTTTTGTTGCAAGATATTGAAGATCATTCATGAAATAACAAAATTGTGTATCTAGTCTCCAAGGACACTAAACCTTTACGGTTCACAGGTGTGTATTTTTAAATTGTATTAAATATTTTTCCTACTAAGATGAAATATATATGTATAAAAATAATAGGTGGTCTATGTTGGAATTAAGGAAAAGGTTTACTTAACCTTTTGATACCAGGATGAGAAAACTTTGGTGAGAACCATATAGATAAGTCTAAGTATTGGAAATATCCAAGAATTTTACTAAGAGATAGAGCTAGTAGTTTCTATGAAATTTTATCCATATAAGAATAATAAAATTGTATGTGGATCTAGTATAGTTACCCTAGAAAAATAAAACTAAAAGGGTGCATTTACTTAGATTCGATCGTCACCTGGTGCTTGAAAATAGGCCTTAATGCACACATAGTTTTACACTCTCGAGGGATATTCTTCAGAAATTCATAATTGTTTTTGAACCATAATGAAAAATTTTAATATATGATTACCATGAATGACCTAGGTTGAACCTATAGTGATATCAATAATAAATAAGGTGTCATTATTTAGACATCCTATAATTATGTTTCAAAACTATGTGGTTTCCCACTATGATTAGTATTTCTTAAAATATGTTTTTTTGGTTTTTGTCAATAGATAGAACTTGAAGGAATCATGTTAATAATAAAGGCGATAGAAAATGGCATGATTTCCCCCCAAGAAAAAATATGTTATGGGAGTTGGAATGTAAAAACTCATTTCTATTCTCACAAAACATTCCTAAGCTATGAATTATATTGAACTAAACAATAAGATAAGGAGGGAAAAATGTTCTATTGAGTCCTTCATGAGGGAACATCCACCTTATTTTACTAGTTACACTGATCCACTAGTTTCTAAGAAATGTATTATTTCCATTGGAAATTTATTTTCCATTCTCCAATGTTTGAAGCATAAAAAATTCATTTTGGCTATCTACCAACCACAAATCTCTTTTTTTTTAATTTTCTAAAAGCCACTTTTTGGGTTAGTGGTAACTGCACAAGAACCAAAATACATGTCGATTTCAACATTACAGGTTCACAATTCAAGAAGAAAACCAAACAAGATTTACAAATTCAAAACAAAATAAATGAAAGTGCTCTTCAATTCCCACCAAATCAGCTCCTCGATGGCCGTAAGATCACAACGTGGATCGAGTTCTACCTGACCAGTCATAGTGAAATCTTAAGCATCAGCGCCATCATTGCATCACCAGATACATCATACAGTCACCATAATACTCATCACTATTGTCATCCTCTCCAATAATCATCGACACCAACAGCTCCGGTCGTCGGCAAGAGCAACCACCGTCCGACATCAGTACCTCAAAACAGAAACACCACAAAATCTGCAGAGGATCCGTCAAAAGAGGATCCCATAAATAAAACATGTCACACCACCCTAAGGAACCGTTTTCACTACCATAAAATACCACCATCACCGTGGATTGAACAACAACATTTCCACTATAATAACACCATGCCAGACACACCTCCCGAATACCTAACACAACTCCGACTGGCAAGCAGAAGCAACCACACATCGAACTTCAGAAAGAAAAAAAAACCTAATAAGGGATGAAAAAAAGGATCTAGGATGAGGGAAAACTAAGGAATAAAATCAGAAAGATAATGGGGATGAGACCCTAAAGGGGAGACCCATGACCACCAAAACACAATGCACAAAACCTCTGGGTTTCCATCGCTATAAGTCTGACCCATAGAGCAGTGATGGAACACGAGGTCAGAGCATGGTTAGGAATCCAGGGGTAAAGAGAAAAGTGGATGAAACCCAAATGGAAGCCAGAACCAAGAAGTAGAACCCATAATGATACCCTAAGAAACAGAGTTGGGGATGAAACCCTATGAGGAAGGAGAAAGATGACGTCTGGGGATGAAACCCTAAGAACCACCAAATGAAGAATCCCGCGAAGGACCACTCCTACCACTATATTCCGAGACTCTTCTAAGAACCAACACATCAGACCATATAGATTTGAGTGTATCGAATGAGACATGCAGAGCAGGGGAGGGAGGGGAGAAAGCAAGACAACTCCAGAAGCGAGGAAGAAGAAAACCTAGCAGAAGAGAGCATCCGAGAAGAAAGGGAAAATGAGGAGGAAAGGAAACCTGGAGAAGGCTTTAGTTATAAACCCCCTCTCCTCTCATATTCACACTTCCAAATTTTTTTTTTGTTTTGGAATTATCTACCCAAATATATTCCTTACTGACCTACCAAAATATTATAATATTATTTTTATTATAAAATCCTCCTAAGAAGGCTTTAGTTATAAATAAGAAGTGGTTTTCCAAAGAAGAGTTAAAATTATTAAACTTGTGTTTTTATATTATTTATTCTTCCACATGATTAAAATATTATTAAAATATTATAATATGATAAAAAATTATCTCCCATGAACTTAGATTTTATTATATTAATGCAATAAGCTATATCCACCTCATATTCCATCAATTAGGAAACGAAACCGTCAATCGTGTGTACGACGTACTACTGCCTCACGAACAGATGCAATTCATTCTCCATAACCACCTACCAATGTTGGATATAATGAAGGATTTAACATTTTTATATGATATTTATGAAATAATTATAATTATATAATTATCATACCACATAATACATCTTACTTTACTTTCCTTGGGAATTTAACAACTTCACTCATGTGTACGACAGACTAACGTCTCGTGAAGCGATGCGATTCATTTTTCATTAATGCTTACATAGAAGATAATATGGATTAATTTAATGAATTCATGTGTTATATATGAAATAATAATTTATTTTTAAATTTTATATATTATTTACCTTCTTCTCATTCCAGCCGTCGATATATTTAGAAACAACATTCATGCGTACATACGACTAACCGTCTCCATAAATGGTGTCATTCATTTTCTATCTCAAACATTTATAGATTTATATAAATAAATATATATTATAATTATATAATCGTTAAAATTTTGGTTATTATTTAAAAATGATCAATGTAAAAGGACCAAAATAACCAAACCAAAACAAACATGGAAAACGAAGAAATTATTACCTGAAACATGATTTTAACATGGAATTGTAAATAATTGTGTAATAAAAGTTTATTGGTAAATCATATATGGTATGATAAATATTATTATAGTTCAAAAATATATTTATAATAAAACAATATTTATTAAATAGGACATTTTAATGTTCATGAAGGATGTTCATACTTAATGTAAGGGATTTTCATGCCACTTTATTTATGCATGACACATTCATATATATCACTTGTTTATTTTGTGTGGTGTATATAATACACATGAATGTTTTTTGTGATTCTTATTATATTTTTTTGGTGATTAAAATGACTATATAATGTTATTTATTTCAAGGGTATTATGATTCAAAGGATACCAAAGTGGTATGGGTTTGATGTGATAATCTCATTTTTTATTGGGGTTGTTTATGAATATGCTTCAAATGATGAGATATTATGACCTAACTGTTAAGAAACTCCAAAATAGTATATCAAATTGGTTATTTATTTATATTACCTTTTTCCTATCATTTTCATATTTTTATGTTCTCAATATTCTAAAAAAATGTTTTTTGAGTATAAACTAAATTTATTTCTCTCTTTAGTAGAAAACCCATTTTCATTAATGTCATGTTTTATAATAATATTTGAATGAAAATTTTCACTATTATCCATGTGATTTTTAATGATATTTTTTCCATGTATGATTTTTTTAAAAATGGATAAAATGAAAGATTATTTTCATTTTCTTAACATGGATCTTTTAATTTTTTATTGAAAATGTGAAATTAATCTTTATTATTATATGTATGTAATAAATGGTATTTTACACCATCAATCATGATTAATTATTTAAATATAAATTATTCTTTTCTAGGTTTATTTTCAAATAAAATTATTTATTTAATATTTGGGAAATTTAAGGATTTTAAATAAGTGTTTTAAAAGTTGGATTGTTATTTTTCCAAAGACAATTTCCAATTGACCTGTAAAAATTATTTTTCCATCAAGGATGAAATATTTTGATGTTACTTAATCTTTAATGGGTATATAATCTAATGATAATATCCATATTATTTTTCTATATGCTTTATATTTAAGATAAATCTTTTTATGAAACCTATTTCTCTTCCCTAAGTTATGCTATAATGAAATGTTTTTGAAACGCAGTTCTTTTAATGGTTTCTAAAGTGATGAATGTTTTATGATCTTATGCCACACATATATATGATTTTTGTTATTAGATAAGTGGGAATTATATATTTCTTAAATGAATTGGTTATGGATTTATATATAATGAGATAAACAGTATTAGAATAGAAAGTGAACCCTGTTTAGTAAGGGAATCTATCCACTATGATAGTCTTAGGAGTGAACTTTGGATACTATGATTGTTTGGGGAGTGAACCCACTACACTTTGAAAACCTTGTAAATAAGAATTTAATACTAAGGAGGTGATATTATATTATTAATTTTCGTCACAAATCTATCTCTTATGAAGATATTATGCTCTCACAAATTATGTTCTTTGATTCCATTACTATTTGTGTCTTATAAAATTCCATGATTTATTACATGAATCATGTTAAAGATATTTGATAGGAATGGTATGGTTTTAAAATATTAATCTCATGTTATAATTCCCTTATGCATGTGTTATTCATATGAGACTAATGATATATCCCTTTTTTACCCTTACTAAGCATTTGAGATCACTTTTTATTATGTTTCCTTTCCAAAGGTTGAGAAGAAAGGTCTTATGTTGGGTATGTCAATGTAGTGTAGAATGTGTTAAGATCTTTGGGGGATATGCTGAATATATTTAATGAAATTAGAGGATTGTCCATCTACTCTCCAACGGAACAAAACATTTATAGTCCTTGATCATGTATTTGTGAAATGTGTTGAATATTAATCTATTAATATTGAATATATATGTATTAGAATAAAATTTTATAACATAGAGGTCCCATAACATATCACAATAGTTAGTGATAAATACCATATCTGAGGGAAATCTCTTTTTGAAGACAATTCTCCAATACAATCAAAGAAAAAAAACCAATCTTGAAACTAATCTCAGAACATCTCCGATGAATCATTCGACTCATCGTGGTATACAAGGATCAAAAGCCACCACAATTGTCCAACCCCATACTTCACCATCACAACCAATAAAACATAGTAATCCCTACAAGTACTAATAAAACTATAGGATATCACTACCACATCTAAAAAATCCCCTATATCCTAATCCAATACATTTCCATATTACTTGTGAGGTTTTTGGAGATGAAACACTTAGAGTATCCTCCAACAAGAATTGTCATAACCGATCATTGTAGAGAATATATAGCATATCCTATTGAATGAATTAATCATGAACCTAATGGGCATGTTAAAACATATCCATATTTGAAAGGGAAAAATGTTAGGGACTACTATAGTGGAATTACATATTATTTATTTTTATTTGGTTTATTAATTTCATCATAATTCTCATTATCGACCCAATTAAAATGGAGGAATAGAAAATCATGAAGTATGATCATTACCTAGGTCCATATCCCAAAATTTTCATCTCTCCTATTATAATGTTATACAAACATAATTTTCCTGTCATTGGATGGAGAGTGGACATAAAATCCCTTCCTTTAGATAGTATCCCTTGATTATATCACATTCTATATCAAACTTACACCACCAACCTAAAAACCAAAGAAACCCTCTCAAGTGCCAATCCCCAAGCTCCATCCTATTAACTCCCATTTTACCAAATTTTCATAAACCTTTACCACTAATACCCCCAATGGATTAGTAGTGATGATAAGTAACGATCACCTGAAGCCTACCTTCAATTAGCTATGGTAAAGAGACTAAGGCCGAGTGCATAAGAATACACATAAGGGAGGCATTACCATCCTTATACAAAGAATGAAGAAAAACCACAACATATTTCAAAATAATAAATAAAAAAATCCTATTATAATACATGTTAATCCCAATATAAGAACATAATGTTACACAAAATTGGTATATGTAAAAATATGAAAACAAATCCTTTTATAGTGAGAAAAAACTCCGACATATTTTAAAAATCCACTAATGAAACTAATTACTATCTCAATCTAGAATATAATAATAAGAAAATGAAAAATATTATATATATATAAGGTGATCATAACATGTATACTCAAGAAGGTCCATCCATAAAACCTCTTTTGAAAAGTATAATAGAATCATACTAATCATAGTGAAAAATAAAATTTAATCAACTCTTCAACTACTTTAGTAAACTATTTTTTGAACATCACCAAGGATCATAAACACATTAATTTATGAAAATAAAAAAATTCCTATTAAGTCATATATATAAATTAAGTTACCTTATTTTCACTTCCTTACTATTGTGTTTCTCTCACATCCCAATGACTCATTCCATATTCTGCTCCCTTCCATTAATCATCCTAACCCAAGATGAGAAAATATATCAAAATCTTTATACTATAATGTAGATCATATTAGGACATGTTTCCCCTAAAATAAATTATCATACACATCATAATAAACAATAACTCATCTATAAGTCTGTTTTGATCTTGATGTCACCAAATTCCTTATAAATTAATTATACATTGATTCACTGCATCCCACACAGTTTCAACCTTGGAAAACCTTAGTTACCGTGACCATATAAATTTATTTTCTATAATCATAAATTTTTATTCCCCCCAAATAAATGTATAGTAAAAATATGATCCATCACATCTTGTGTGTGTCTATAACTTAAAACATAATCTACCACATTCGATGCTTGCCCATACGTGATATTATAATCGAAGTGAGAGTAGAGGAGAAAGAGAAGTCATACATATGTTCCCTAAACAACCTTGATGTTAAAGAAAATACCCCTACCAAAAAAACATTTGAGTATTAGTTACCATACTGACATGGGTGGTGAATCATATGAAATCAGAAATAAATCACAAAAAACCACACTTAATAAAACCATCTATCAAGATACACATATATAACTATCATTTTAAAAGATACCTCGATGTGTCCTTTATGGTCTAGATCTTAAAAATTAATATAAGATTTAGTTTTAAATATTAATAATTTTATAACCATAAATTTATTATTATGATGATGTTTTTATTTTAAATATTAACTCAATAATATTTTTAACTAAGTTCTTTCAAAACCATTATTTTAAAAATATATTCAGATACGACATCATTATCAATATTCATCAAAACCACCCATGTTGTTTAAATACTCTATTAATAATTTTATACTTCCTAGGTAATATATGAATCATTTAGATCTACCATAATAATCATGCACTCGTTATACAGAAACTGACGATAAATGATAGATGTGAACCATCTATATTATCCATATGATGATATAGCTGTTGAAAACACACCTGAAATAAATCAATGAGAAATCCCATATCTAAATTCATCCCAACTTCCTGGGTTCCATTTTAGAAAACATTTTTAAAAATAAAAACTTTCCCACAATTAGTAACATTAATCACCATCATATACATGTGATGACAACCCAATACTTTCCAAATATCCCAATTCAAGTTTATAATCTATAAATAACCTCTTGGATTTAAATCCAATAGAACACATACTTGATAAAAAATACATTTAGTAGACTACTAAGGAAAAATATGGCTCTGGCATTGTGACTTTAAATCGCCCAATAATGAGAATGGGCTCACTTATCTCTAGTCAATATTCTTTTGAAAACTACCAGATTCATAACTATCATTAATTTTATAATACATTTTTATTAGTTTCTTATTAAAGAGAAACATATAATTATTTGATATCAATGGCTATTGTTAGATATAAATACTCACTAAAAAATTTCATATATATAATATAAATATTCAAAAGGATAATGGTCGTAATTTCCTCAAACATCATCAATTAATTAATTTCATTATTCTTACTATATGTTGTTTATAAAATTAAAATCATACAAACCAAGAAGTGATCATATATATTAATTTATCATGAAACAATAAATACTAAATGAATCCTTCACTTATCATTTTATGTAATCTTTGAATAATAATAACACAAAATATCACTATCCCATTATTTTTTGTATACATACAACTACAATTAAGAATAAGAAATATTCAATATATACCGAAGTTAGTTCAAAAATATATTTAATATAATTTTTACTTAATCATATATAAATTTAAAAACAATAAATAAATATGATAGTGATATGTTGCATTATTCATATTGAAAAATTATGTAAAATGATATATACAGGTAGTATGTAGTTATTATTATTTAGTGATAAATGAAGATATGTAATTTCATTTTTTTAATATTATTATTGCCTCTTGTTATTTACTAGATAGTTTTTTTATATATTTAGCCATTTTTTTGATTTGTAGTATTATTTATAAGCTTTGAATTTGATAAAAAATGAAATGTTGGAATAATTAAATTATTCACTTGAATTGGTTTTAGTAAATTATAACCATTATCCTGTTGAATATTTACATAATATGGATTTATTTTTGAGGGAGTATTTATGACTAACGGTAGATATTTTTTGCTAGCAATATTCAGTTTATTTTTAATTACATCAAAAGATGAATTAATTGACTATACATAGTAATGAATCTGGATATTTGTTGATGATTATGAATTTGGGATAAGGAAACACATTCTCATTATGGAAATATTTGTTATCTCGAAGTCATGTCCATAGTTTCTCTTTCATGATGGATTAATGTTGTATATTTCCTTGTAAGTATGATTTATGATTTAGATCTTTGATTTGATTTATTGGTGACCCATTTTCGTTGGAATATTTGGTGATCTCTCAGTAGAAATCCTGGGGCTATTTTAGTGATTGTTTTCAGTATTAGTGGGATAGATTATTTTCTTCACATTGGTGTTAGGAATTACATTGGGGAGGCTAGGATGAGTTGAGAGCTAGGATTTCTCATCATGTTTTTTTGTGAAATTAATGGTTGGATTGTTGGATCGATGTCTTATGTGTTTCAAAAGTAGCTCATGTAGTGGGTTTATGAACGAATTTTTCATATTTATTATGGTACCGTAGTATGAGTCCTATATTACCCATGTAATATGAAATTATAAAAGGATTAATATAATAATATTAATTTTTCTTGATGTATGTAGATGATTATGACACACCAAAATAGAGGTAGAAAGCAATGTTACTAAAGGAACTTAACTCCAAATATTTTAGATTTATTCTTAGAAACTAATACAAAATAATATTAATTAAATTATTGTAGATAAATTATTAATATTCTATATTGATGCTTATATGTATGTGTGTGATCTTGAATATAGTGGGCGAAACTCAGTGGATTATATGAAAAAATATTCCCAAGTGTTTAAGGATAGTTAGTTTTACTTAGTGTGGATATGTGTGATATATATTATATTTTTTTATTTCATATTCTTTTCCACTAAATTTAGTTGGGAAAACAATAAAAAAATGTTTTTGGGGGTTTCCCCTATATTCAAGATATGTAACAACTAACAATATAGAATGTGAACTCACATAGGGTATGATGGATATTTATTTTAAAAAAATATTTATATAAAATAAGTAATAACGTGAGGTTATAACCTATGCTTGTATCCTTGTCATGGTGACTATAGTTTCCTATGGGTTTACATGCACGATCTTTATTGGATTGAGGAATAACGAATATAAACAAGCCGTAGTGGATCTGGAATATACACATAGTTATAAATGAAATGCTGGTGATGTGTATGTGTATAAAATTTTTCTACATGGGACTTATGTGAGAGTATGATTTAATTCACATGTTTGATATTGTTTCCCAGCTAAGGGAAGAATTATTTTTTGGAATGTAAGAAAAAATGACCTGTGTTCTTGGGGTGTAAGAATAAAAAATTATTGGGGAAGTGGGTATTAGGTATTGTCATTTGTATATATGTTTTGGTATATATATGGAATCTTCATTATGTTATTTGGTTTGTGGTCCTTATTGAGGTTACAAATTAATTTTCCTTATTAGTTGATAGGTTGATTTCATTTGTTTATTCATTGGGAATTAGTAATTTTACTTCACATTTTAAATAATAGGTTTAGAGGCAGATCCTCCTAAGTATAAATTTTACACTCACCCTATGTATGTATAAAGTATTTTTAAAGTCCACAGAAGCTGGTTAGATATTGACTCAGGCATTACTAGCTCAAGGATTTACTAAGAAGTTATCGGCGCATCATAGTCTCGAATAAATATTTTTTTTATATTTTTAGTCATATTAGTTTTATATGGGATTATGTAAATCTATTCTGTTAATTATGTATTTTATGAAGATGTTATATTTATAAAATGGAATAGTATTTTGTTTTTTCTTCATTCCTATAATTATGTGGGTAATTCCTTCCATCATTGTACACTTATACCCACGATGCCCCTCACTAACCATAGGCCTATTGGAGGTGGGCTTCGATGGATCATCCTACCTTATATACCATCATAGGAGGTGTACTAGTAATGGTTTCTTACAATGTTATATATTTTAAATGTAATCATATTAAATGATTAACCCATAAATTATTTATTTAACAAAATAATTTAAAATTCTGTGTAATTAAATTTTTTTCTTTGAAGTTAGAAGACTCTATAGTTTAAAATAAAGTATTTGAAATTCCTATTGATATACTTCACTCATTATATTTTTTATTGAAAATAGTTTTCTCTATAATATTATAACTATTAGTTATAAAACATTACCATTGATTAATATTTAATTAATGTTACTTTTTTCAGGTATAATGTTAAAGATAAAATTAATTGTTTTCAAATAATTGATACACATAATGTTTAAATTGTTTAATAATGATTTTTATATTGATTCATAAGAACATAATTATGATGGTTATTTTTTGAATAATAATTTTATATTATAAAATAATTATATAATTGTAATGAGAATGTTTAATACCCTGAGAAATTATGATATATTTCTCTTCAAATAATATTTCTTTAATAGCTTAGGATACATGAAACCCTCAGTCTAAATAAACCATAATATAGTATACCATTATAAGATAATTATTAAATTGACGGGAATGAAAAAGAATAATTAAACGAAGAACAAATAATGTTTTATAATAAATTCATTGGCTATCAATTTATTATAAATAAAAAGAAAATAATTTTAAATTTAAAGAAATGTTTTTCTAATTTTTTTATGCATGATTTTTTATCATAATAAATTAAATTAATCATAATTGATGAATGATGTTAATGAAATTTATGTATTATATATTCTTTAAAATTTCTATATTTCCATCTAATATTTTTTAATGTCATTGGACAATAATAAATCCATTTTTTTCTTAAAATGTGTTGTTTCTAAAAATCGATTTTCACCTCCTTTAGCTAACTTATTTTAAAATGAAATTTTACCTCTTATTGAAATTGATTTTTTTTAAAATGGATTAAATATTTTTAATTTATAGGTTAGATTTTAAATACATCCCTTCTATGTTTTTTCAATATTAGTTTTGACCATATTAAAATTTTGTCACCCTGGTAATGGTAAAATAGGTAAAATATGTATAAAAAATTGGAATAAGAATTTAAAATTTGTCTGACACCTTAATTTATCCAGATGGATGAGAATTTTTCAACCATTTCCATAAAATCTCAAATATATGGTCACTTGGTTCTATTTTATTTAATTATGACCTTTATATTAGTATAGAAAAAGAATAAATACAAAATTTCATTCTCTTGACCGAAATGTATCTAATTTTTTTATATATGGATGAAAACACGATAAGTTTGTTTCTAAATGTTTATTTTAAATAATTTTTTTTATGATCTTAATTTATTTATATTAAAATAATTTCCTTAAATTATTACACAATACCGACACTGTATGTATCCAATTAATAAAAATTAAAAATATATGTTTTTTAAAATATTCAAAAAAATACAATTTTAATTAATTATTATGGTGTAAGAATTTTTTAGATAAATATTATAAATTATAGATGTTTTAATGGATTATATTATAATTACATATTTTTAATTTGTTCTTTAAACTTAAATTAAATTAATAGTGTCAAAAATGACATTAATGATATTTTATGAAAATCATATTTTATTTAATTATTTAAAAATCATAAAAAATAAAATTGGAAAAGGTGAATAAAATGTGGTAAAATATTTCATTCCCATTTAATTTAAAATCCAATTTTCAATTTATAAGTTAAATTATATCCCTTTAATACAGAAAAAGTCATTACATTGGTTATGGTTAAAATTGATTAACCAATGGGTTAATGAAAAACATATAGTTTAAAATGTCATCAAAACCTATATAAATTTCATCAGTTAATGTTATTTTGACCTTATAATATTTTTAATTGAATATATTTCCATTTTTAATCATTTTCTATGAGAATTACTCAATTATATTTTTATCTTTTCTGTAATTAGATGAGTTATCCTCCCATCTCTTATAAAGGGAATGTTTTTTATTATCTTTTACCCACAAATTTTACTCATTCTATCTTAGAGAATAAAAACAATAAAACCATCCTATATTAATTCACCAAATTATTTCTATTTTTTCTTTCCAAAAAAATCCCTTCAAGGCTTATGGTGTACTAAACTAGAGGGTTCTAAATTAAGAGGTATAACTTGTAACTGAGGACTTTGCGTGTTATTTCTAGTTCAACATAATCTAAATCCCTGGTATCAGTTTTAAAATAATTAATTTAATATTTTAAATATAATTTGTTATTATTATGATCATTTAATAACTATTTACCACCTTATTTTCATTCTATGGTTAGCTAAAATGTTTCTCATGCATATATACGACTTACCATCGCCTTGAAGCCGTGCAATTCATTTTTCATCATCACTTTACATGGATGGTTAAAATGATGGGTTTAATTTATATATATGTATATATATTTATATTTATGATATTATTATGATTCTATAATGATAAATTATTTTTAAAATTTCTTTCATTCAATCCATCAAAAAATGGAAATAGTGTTTAGGCGTATGTATGACCTATTATCACTATAAATGGTGTAATTCATTTTTCCATCTATACCTTTTACAGACGACTCTATATTAATCTCAATATCTATATAAATAATATATATATATATGATATAAATATCATTTTTAAAATTATTTATATAATGGAAGCATGATCAATGTATAAATACCATGTATTCTGAACCGAAACATGCCCGAAAAATAAAATAGCTATCACCTAGAATATGATTTTAATAATGAGTTATTAACAAATAAGTGATACAGTTTTATAAATAAATCATATATTCTATAATATATATGATTATGGTTATATAATATATGAATATTAAATCTATATTTATTAGACATGAGTTTTGAGCACATATGAAGAAAGATGAGGCTTGAGGTAAGGGTTTTATGTTACAATCTCATTTATTATCTTGATTATTTCTGAATAAGTTTCTAATGATAAAATTCCATGATATACCTATCAGTAAACAATTTAAATTTCATATCCTATTTTTATTTCTATACATTACATATTTTAATTTCATTTTCCTCACATTAAGAAATCAAGAGACTGAATGAATATTTTTAATTAAAACTTACTTAATTTCCCTCTTCACTCCAAAATCCATATTCTTCCATATCAATGTTTTATAATTTATTTTCACTAATGTTTTTAATATTATCTTATTATTTTTTGAATTCATGTTTGCACATGATTTAATTTTTATGAAATGGGTCAAAAATACTCTTCTAATTGTTTTCCAAATGAGTTACTTTTTATTTTTTATAGAAGTGTGAAATAAAAGTTATCTTTTAAAAGATATTCATGAAAAATAATTTATAACTATAAAGACTAATAAATTATTTAAAATTTACTTTAAATGTTTCCAAGGATATTTTAAAATAACAAGTATACTTTAATATTTTTGTAATCATTATATTATAAAGAAGTGATTTCAATGTGAAAATAGTATTTTCCTATATAAATATTTTAAGTGGTATTTTAAAGGTATTATAATTTTTGATAACATCCTTTGATGTTAATTATTCTGTAATATAGATATGATCTAGGGATACCATCCGTATTCTTCATATTTATGGTTAATAATGATTAAATGTTAATGAAACCCGCTTCCTTTCCACGAGTAAGCTAAAATGAAATGAAAGAATTTTTATGAAACCCTTTTATTTTCCTTGGTTTATAATATACGATGATTGATTTTGTATCCCATGGCACACATATAAATTTATTATGATTATGAGATTGGTGGTCCTGAAATTATATATCCCTCCAACACATTAGGTAAATATTGATATCTCATGAGATAAATAGGACCAGAATGGGGATTGAACCTAGTTTAGTAAGGGAATATGTACACTATGATAGTCTTGTGGGTAAACATTGAGTATAGGATTGGGAGTAATCCAAATCCAATATGATAATATTTAGAGTGAAAGTTGACTACATAGTGGGGTGTAAACCCAATCCACTAGGATTTTCTTGGATGTGATCCATTAATACTAAGTAAATGACATTCAATACTTATGTTCATGAAATAAATCTATTTATTATACCAATAGTATGTTCTTATGGATCATGATATTTGATTCCATTATGTTTCATGTCTTATGAACAATAAATATTTATTTTGTTACTAAATATTATGTTCTTTGATATGCATGGCTTGGTTTTCAAATGTTAAGATCATTTTTTCATACACTTATAATGATATTATTATTATATAATCATTGATTTATTTATTGTTTACCCTTAAGAAGAATTTTATCTCACCCTTTATTATTTATCCATTTATAGGATATGAAGGAAAGTTTTATGTATGATATATTTAATATAGGGGAAATTTTTCAAGAATTAAGTAGAAAATGGTGTAGATCTTATAGGAATTTTTTATGTAACAATGTTTACAAAGATACTAGACTTGTATGATTATAGTGTGGATTTTTTTGTTATAAAACAAATATTCAAATAATAATATGTAATATATATTTATGAAAATCATGGGTTGCTATATTTGGTATCAGAGTAAGGTTTAGTGAACCATTGGAAACTAGGATGAAATTGTTTTTAAGACCACTCAGATAATCTTATGTGCAGGATAATTTCCTAAGTTATGGTAACGAAATGAATTATATTTTTATAGAAAAATTCAATATATGGATACTATATGTAGGTGTGGTTTTGAATAAATTCATCTAGGAGTTATAAAATTAAAATGAGATGGTTGGCTACAACTTAGCCATCATTTTAGTGCATGGAGAGTTTGTCCTTACTATACACCTAGTTCGACACTCATGGGGGTATACTTGGAATAATTTAAATTTTCATTAAAAACCACTATAAATTATTTTAATAGATTATGAACATGAATGAACTAGGTTAAACATCATGTAAGAGAGTTTAAAAATAATAAATCATGATTTAGACATCCTATTAGCTATTTTTATGATTTTGTGGTTTTATAGAATGATTATTATTTCTGACAGTATGTATTTTGGTTTTATTAAATAGATGGAACCTAAATAAGTTGTGTTAATGATGAATTTTATATACATTTCAATTATTATCCACCTGATCAACTGAATATTTCTGGATCTGGAATATTAAATTTCATTTATATGATTATGAAACTTTATCAAGTTATGAATCATGTTATGATTCTAAACAAGAAAGTTAGGGAACAACATTCTTTTGAGTCCTTGATAAGGAAACATCCACCTTGTTTTGCTGGGACCACAAATCCACTAGTCGTTGAGAATTGGATAAGTACCACTGAAAATATATTTTATATTCTCCAAAGTTAAAAAACATTGAAAATTTAATTTGACATTATATCATTTATAAGTTGAAACAGATCAATGGAAGTATATTATCAGGAACAAATGATAATAAGAATAAATTAACTCCACAAAGTGGTATTGTTAATGTTTGTTTCAATAAGTACATTCCTCGTATTCTTAAAGTTAAAATATAGAAGTAATTATTTGAATTAAGGATCAAGGATGACGAACCCATTATTAAAGATAAGGAAAATTTTAAAAGACTTGTGAGGTATGATTATCATATCATGATCCTATATGAGAGTATGATTGGTCAACTCATTAGTAGATTAAAACTAAGTCACGGATTGAAGTTATCCATAAGAGACTACAAATAAAAATAACAAAAAATCATTCATTGTGCTATCAAGGAGGAGATGAAGATTGGATTTACACATAAATATAATGATTTTGATAAAAAAATTGAGATATAATTGAAAGGAATTTATAAAAACTATAGAGAGAAGAAGATGAAATTTTCCTTATTCTTGAAGTGTTGAAGGACATAAAGAGGAAATTGTCTTAATGGGACTTGTGTATGTTTTTAGTGTTGAAAGGATGGTCATCAGGAAATCAAATTATGATGTGGTGGGTTGAAGAAATAGCTAATGATGGAGAAAGAAACCCCACATTGCACCACCCACACTCTAGTGATTAAAATGAAAGTAATATGGGGATTATGTTAACTATTACTCAAATTTGATGGTTAATGATGATTATTTATTTGAAAAACCTCTTAAGGCCAGATATAAATTGGAATCTCAAGCGATCACTATTACCGATGTGGGGTATAATAAAGAAGTGGTGAAATTTACAATTACAATACACTGTAGAACTATTAATGTCTTACTTTATTCTAGATATACCCCCTCTTTTATATTCAATGAATTTTATAAGAGTATCACAATAAAACCTTACCAATTAGATGTTGAATTATTAGTGGAAAATCCTAATGGTAAAATGATCGCATCTCAAGTCTATGAATCTTCTATGGTTGAATTTTGGGTGAATATGCTTCCTATAAGTCTCATCATTCTACCTAAATTTTAATTTGATGTCATCATAGACATGTATGTGATTTATTTACATAAATCACACATCAACTATCGATGAGGGGATTTCACATTTGATATTCCAAACCAACCTATGATCTTACATCAACGTGATGATAAATATGAAATTTTAATGGGAATTAAATAAATTATATGTGACTATAATTCATATTCAAAAGGGATATTTATACTAGAAGGTTGGAGATAAACTCAACAACGCATATGTGCCTATTTTGTGAGATTCTTTGATGTATTTGTCAAAGATTTTCCTAGTGTTCCACTAACTTGTGAATTTGAGTTCTAAATATTACTCATACTTGGTACCACACTATATGAATTAAAGAAAAAACACTATAAGAATATTGAATATAGATTTATTCATCCAAGTTCGTCACCTTGGGGTATAATTGTTCTTTTTGTTCAAAATAAACATGGATCAATGTGAATCAACATTGATTAGAATAAAATAAACAAGTTTGAAATCAATAATAAGTATCCTCTTCCCCATATTGAAGATTTTTTGATAAATTACAAGGAGATCAGTATTTTTTCAAGATTGATCTTCTAAATGGATACTATTAGTTAAGGGTCAAAAGTGATGAAATACCCTTGAAAACATTCTATATGTGGTATGGACTCTACGAAATTACAGTGATTCCATTTTGTCTTAACAATACCCCTGCAATATTAATGGATTCAATGAATAGAGTCTTTAGATATTACATAGATCAATTTTTGGTAGTATTTATAGAATATATTTTTATATATTCAAAGATAAAAGAAGAAAAAAAAGATCATTTGAGGATTGTTCTAAATACCTTGAGTAAGGATATATTATATGAAAAATTTACTATGTGGTAATTTTGGTGACAAATGTTTCATTTTGGATACATATAATCTCAACCAAGGGTTCATCTATTGATCCCTCAAAGAAAGATGTTATTGGACATTGGCCCAGACCAACCACTATGAATAATACCAATAGTTTACTTGTTTGGATGAATTTTATCACTGATTTAAAGAGAATTTATCACACCTGTATAATTCAATCACCAAGATAACATGTAAAAGAGTCATGCTCGTTTTGATATATTAATGTGAATAAAATATCAATTAATTATAATGAATATTAGTTAATGGACCTATAATTACACTACCTTATAGTGGAGAAGTGTTTTTAATCTATAGTGATTCATAAAAGAGGGGACTGAGATATTTCCTCAAGAAAAATGATATGGTTATAGATTATCCATCCTGATAATTAAAAGTTCATGAAAAAAATTACCCAACCCATAAATTGTAGTTTGATGGGGTAATTTTTATATTAAATATATGGAAACATTATCTTGTTGGAGAGAGGTGTGATATATATACTGATCATCAATGTTAAATGTGTTTATTCACTCTAAAAGAGTTTAATGTTTAGTAGAGAAGAAGTTATGAGTTGATTAAATATTTTGACTTCTCAATACATTAACACTTATGGATAGAGAACAAGGTACAATATGATCTTAGTCAAAATGATCATGATGGCTTATCTATGATGAGGAAAAATAGTGATACAATATTTCTGGATTTTAAAAGGATAGATCTAGAAATATTTAAATAAAGTGACAAATCTTATCTTTCACAAATGTGTTTTCAACTTTCCTAAAAAGTGGATATTAAAGAGGTACTTAACGAAGACTTAGATATACAAACTAAGGTGATAAATATTCCTAAGTTAAACCTTTATTATGATAGAATTATATTGTTTAAGAACCATTCATTTGTTTCATAAAAAGTAGAATTTAAGAAGGATCTATTTAATCAATCCCATTTTTTATCATTCTCTATTCATCACGGAAGTATAATAATATGTATAGAGATATGAAAATGTAATTTTTGTGGGATAACATTAATAGAGATATTGTAGATTATATATATCGATTCATGGTTTGTCAAGAAGTTATAGTTGAAGGAAAAAATTCAAAGGGGATACTACAACCAATACCTATACCATAATAGAAATGAGAAAACATCACCATCGATGTTATTGTAAACTCCTAATAACATTATAAAGGAAATAATGCTATTTGAGTTGTTGTTGATCTCCATACAAAGTCAACATGCTTCATTGAAATTAGAGAATATCTATCTCTAGAATAGTTTTATAGAATATCCATTAAATATTTTTTTAATGTTTCATAGATTACTACATTCTATTATATTGGATTAGGATTTTAGGTTTACCTTGAAATTATAGAAAGGTATTTAGCATGATTCGAATATATAGTTGAGTTTTAGTACTACTTATCATCCTCAAAATTATTTTCACTTTTATTGAACTTTTCAAACCTTGGGGGATATTCTATGATCTTTTTCTATGTATTTTTAACATTATTGGGATCAAAACCTTCCTATAGTTGAGTTTTAATAGAATAATAGATTTTGATTCAGAATTCAGTTAGATCCTTATGAAGACCTCTATGTAAATAAGTATTGAAATCCATCATGTTGGGAGGAATTTGGATAAAAAAATATGTTCTGACCTAAGAGATTTGACAAAATGGAATCGAAGGTTAGATTTATTTAGTATAACATCAAGGAAGTTCATAGTGGATAAAAAGGTTTTACTGGTAATCATAAAAGAATTATATAATTATAATTTTTTGAAAAGGTATTTATATAAATTTCTCCATGAAATAAAGTAATTATATTCAAAGGTAAGGGAAAGATAAACCATACATATATCGACCCTTTTGAGAATCATGTTTAAGTAGGGATGGTAATTTATATCTTGGAACTTCCAATAAACCTCTCTCAAGTTCAAAATGTGTTCTTTGTATCTCCCTTGAGGAAGTACACACCAAATCCATCACATGTACTAAAATCATAGGTCATACCACTAGATAATGATCATTAATATGAAGAACAACCGGTATAAATCTTGGATCAAAGATATAAAGTGATATGGAATAATACTACTCACCCAGTTGCAGTTCTTTGAAAGAATAAGAAATTTGAATAAACTGAATGTGAACCTAAGTAAGTGATTAAATAGTTATATTCTCATTTATTTGTGTAATAGTGAAAATATTTCAATGGAAAAATTT
The DNA here is from genome assembly GCA_963277665.1 of Viscum album. Taxonomy (NCBI): domain Eukaryota; kingdom Viridiplantae; phylum Streptophyta; class Magnoliopsida; order Santalales; family Viscaceae; genus Viscum; species Viscum album. Next base: position 105,804,286 of record OY728156.1, read on the forward strand.
ATTTAAAGGGGGTGTAATTTTACCCCTCTATATTTTTTGATATATTTCCCTTAAATTAAAATTTCATCCACACCTGTGATACACGAAACCCCAAGTCTAAATGAATTGTAATATAGTATACTATTATTTCCTAGAAGTTAATTTATATTCTAAGGATTTGAACAACTAAATTATAATAAATATATAGTTTATATGTAATTTATATAATATCATATGTTTATAAAAAAAAGTAAAATCATTTTAAAGTAAAATAAATATTTTTATAAAAAACTTTATTATGGGCCTAATGTGTTTTTATATTATAAAATAAATTAATCAGTATTTTGGAAAGATTATAATTAAATTTATATAATATATATTCAATAAAATGTTTTAACATTCATTTAATATTTTTTATACGCATTGGATAGAAATAATTCCAATTTTATGCTTAAAATGAATTTTTTTCTTCTAAAAAGCTATTTTCATCTCATTTTGTGTGCTTATTTTAAAATGAAATACCAATACTTATAAAAATTGTATCTTGAGAAGTTTATTCCTTATTTGGAATCATGAGGATCAAATTTTTTAAATACCCCCTTTTATTTTGGGTCAAATTGCAGCCACAATTGTTTTCACCCCAGTATGCATAAATTGTGTAAAATAGGTTAATTAATTTGTGGTAAGGGTTTAAAAACTCTCTATAAAAGGAATTTATCAATTTTTATGAGTGTAATTATACTATTTAAATAAATATCTCTATTATATGGTTACTTGGTTACATATTTCTTTTATTTTGACCATTATATTATTTTATGAAAACAATAAATACAAAATGCCACTCTCTTGACATTAATATCTCTATTTTTTTACACAAGGATAAAAAGAGAATTTTTTGGGATATAAATGTTTATTTTAAAGATAAATTAATTTTCTTATAGTTGAGTAAATACCTTAAACTATTATGAAACTCTGACATTATATTTTTTCAATTTATATAAATATAAACTAAATGATTTTAGAAATATTAAAAGAAATAAAATTTATGTTATTTATAGAGTTAGAAGAATTTTTTAGATAAATATGAATGATTCAGAATTTTCTAAAGGATTATACTTTAATTACATATTTATCTTTAGGTATTTGAATTCAAATTAATTAAATATTGTAAAAAATCAATGTAATGATATTTTATGGTAATAATATTTTATTAAATTATTTTAAAATCATAATTTCTTTTAAGAGGAAAATTTGGATAAGATATGGTCTTAAATTTCTTCCCTTTCTATTTATGATCTAATTTTAATCTTATATGAAAATTATTGCCTTCAATATTGAAAAAGTCATTACTGTGGTTATGGTCAAAATTGGTTAACCAAGGGGTTAATAAGAAATATATGGTTTAAAATGTCATAAAAACCAATCCAAATTTATCTAATTGATGATATTTCAAAATTAGACTATTTTTTTAGATATCTATCAATTTGGGATCATTTTCCTTGATAATGACTCAATTATATTTTAATAGTTTTCGTAATTAAAAGAGTGTCCCTCTACTGACTTATGAAAGGGAACATATTCTCTAATATTCCTCACACATTTTTACCCTTATAGCTTAGGTAATATAATGAACCAAGATTAAAGTCTATGTATATTATATAAGTTTTTATGAATATTCATTACATTATACAAACACATTCTTGAGGATCATAATAATTTAGTTACTTTGGAAACTTGGAATAAAAACTTCTAATCCGATGAAAGATCTTCAATTTTTCCCAAAAATATAATCCCCTTTTGTAATCCTACTTAAAACCATTATTTATAATCTGGGGAAAAGAGAAATATGAAAAGGATGAGATTATACACTCAGTAAAGGTAAACAAGGTAGGTATGAATCATAACCTAAGCACAAGGTTATAAAAATTTGAGGATTATACCCTAAATATCAAAGATAATAATCATGATTCATCGAATTAATCATAAAAATTCATAACACATAGATCATAAAAGAATTTTTTTTTAATAAAAAATGGAATTATGGAAAACAAATAAGAATAGAAAATCATTTTGTTAGTATTAAAGGCTCTTTTACAAGACTATCATAGTGTAATGGGTTCACTCTCCAAACCATCTTAGTATTCTAGGTTCATTCCCAAGACTATCGTGGTGGGAAAATTATTTTATTGAACTAAGTTTATGTATCGTTTCATCCATTTATTAATGGAACCAAGTTTAATCCCATTCCAGTACTGTATTAATGAAACCAATATTAATCCCATTCCAGTCTTGTATTACTTATACCAAGATTACTCCCACTCCATACCTATAATACAAAACCAATTTCACTTCCCATATCTATCCTGTCTAACTCATGAGATATAAATCATTACCTAATGAATTATCGGGAGATATAGGTCTCGAAAATCACATAATTGAACCTGTACATATGTGTTCCACAAAAACACACACCATTAATCATTTCATAACCCATGGAAGGAAATGGGTTTCATAAATATCATTCAATCATAACATAACCCATGGAAAATAAATGAGTTTCATAAATATTATTTCATTATAAAAAAAAGACCATAAAAATAATAGATATAGTATCCTTAAAATAAATATATCCATTAAAACATACATAAAATCAATGAATGTTATCGTATGTAGAAAATAATTTTGGGAGATCACTTAAAATTAATTATTGAGGAAAATATCATTTCTTCTCTGAAAACATTTTCTTTTCCTAAAATTCCACACGATTTTAAAAGAAAATATTTTCTTGAAAATAACATTGTACAATTTTAAGGGAATATTCATGGAATTAATTAATTATGAAATATAAACAATCTATTAATGTCATATAAAAATCATTCCTTCCGTATTTTTGTTGAAAAAGCAATTAAGTACCACATTTGGAGAACATCAAAATATATTCCTTTCAAAATGTGTATTAAAAAAAAGTAAAAAATGGTTAAAAATGAATTAAAACAACCATAGTAGAATAGTAATTTTTTTTATATTTTTAAGAAAAAATAGACATGGATGATATTTTTTTTAACAGAGACTTAAAATGAAACATTACCAAATATTAAAGATATTTTCAAATAAATAATCATCAATTTATAATCAATAGAATTGTATGATCCATGGAAGAAATAAAATTTTAAGTAAACAAAAATAACACAATATTTTGGGTAAGAGTCATAAAATAAATTCTTGGTAATTATGTAAACCACATAGATGTGTGGTGAATATGCTGTAAGTCTCTCAAAAATTAAATCGAGACTATAAATCCCCTTACCTTTATTTTGACTTATTTAACAAATGTTAAAACCTCATTTATATTAAATATAAGGTTCTTATACATGTAACAAAAAATAATTTTCATATATATTTATACATGATATATTATTTATTTATTACTTAATATTTATCTTCTACTAATAATTCCATCTTAATGTTACACTTGGGGTAATATCCGCATTTTTTTGTTCGTGTTTTGAATTTCTATCCTTGAATATCTTAAATAGATCATTATTTAATCATATCAATAATGATAATAATGATATAAATATAATATTTATGTTCATTATATATTTATTCATATTTATTCATAAAATTTATTGATAGAAAATAAAATACACCATTCTTGGAGACGGTATGCTGTGCGTACGCATAGACACATTTTTCATTTTCATGAGGGGTTAAAATAAAAATATATTATATGATATATTATCATTATAGAATAATTTTTATTTCATATATGACAAATATAAAAATAAAATTCATCCTTATTACCATCCAATTGAAATATAGGTGAATAACGAATCACATCATATCATGGATATGGTAAGCCATACATATACACAAGCGAAATTATCATTTCCCCAAAATATTATATGGATGGTAAAAAGGTAGAAATGATATTGTCATTAAAGAGTTATAATTATATCATAAATATCATATATAAATTTTAAATCCATCATAACTATCACTCTTAAAATATGGCGATAGAAAATGAATTGTATCACTCTGCAGAGATAGAGAGTTGTACGTACACACGAGTGATACTATCATTTTTTTTGTTTTTTGGGAATAGGGATTCATAATGGTGTATTTATAATCACAGTGAAATTTTATAATATTTATTATTATGGAGTATTTTATTTTATTATATACATATATCATATATTTAGAGGAGGTATAGAAGTGTTGAAAAAGAGAATGACCTGTTTGAGTGATTACATCTTCTTCAGAACATCTCATTTTGATATCATATAAATGACACTAGAGTTGGTAATTTGGGAAGAAAAAATATTTTTAATAGGTATATGCAAATGTAGAATATAATTTGGAATGGGTTGGTTGATCTATAAGGCTCAACTAAAATAGATGAGATGATGCAGGAGGTTCCCTTTTATAATTGTGGTGAGGGGTGCTTTTGGAATTTCCAAAAATATTAATTTATTATAAATTAAATATCAATACAAATATAAAAAATTTCACTTATTAAAATAAAATATGAGATAAGGTTTTAATACCATTAACCAATATATTTTAGACCAGTTTTGGTATTGTTTTAAACCTTATCATATTGATGAACCCTTAGCTAACCTTTAAAAATGTAATCTAAAGTAACAAATTTTTTTTTATATTTAAAGGTTGTAATTTTTACCAATTTGAACTCAAATATACCATAAATGAATAATTTATAACATTTTATAGAATATAATAATTATTTTGTATTTTTAAATATGTTTTATTATTTTCAGATAATTTAACAAAATATTATTCTGATTAAATACCACTACTATCAATTTTGATTCTATTAATTATTTTTCTTTTTAAAAATATCATAACAACATGATAACTTCTAGAAAACTATATTAAATAATCCCTAACACATGAAAATATTCCATAAAATTAGTGTATGAACTTAAATATATTGAATTATATTTATTTTAATATTTTTAATATCATTTATTTGATATTTCCATTAATTAAACAATTACATCATCTTCATTGTACCAACCTTTATGTTAATTATTTATTTTTCAAAAATTAAAATTAAATTACTATAAAAAAGAAAAATATTTTATCTGTAAAATAACTATTTATAAGCGAATTTATCTTATGTAAAGCCTTATTTAAAAAATGGTATAATTATTAAAATATGAGTATTACATCTTTAACTTTTCTTAAATAAAATATGATAAATGTAATACTCGCACCCTAGTGGCTTAGAAAGGTTATAATCTCATCAAAATGTTGGTATTGGTATAAATCCACTCATCCAATTAAATTTGGAAATGTTTTTGTGTAATTTTTTAATATTTTTAATATTATTTTTTACCCATAATTAACTGATTTACCTTTTACCGTGTTAATAAATAAATTATTATAGTTACGATTCATAGTGCTAAAAAATAAAATAAAACTATTTAAAAAATTTATTTCAACTGATTAAAAATTAGGAATCCATTTTTTTAAATTCCAAACATATAAGTTGAAATAATTAATTGAAAATTAATCTCATTTATAGTGTGAGAAAATGAGTTATTATTGTTAATACATGAAAAATATTGAAACATTTTTATATCAAAATTCAATGTAATATTGATTTCAATGAGCTAAATTGTATTAAATTATCAGAAAAATAATCATGTTATACATTAAATCCATTCAATAAAATAACTAAACACGAAAAATATATTTGATAAAAAATAGTTTTCAATTAAAATGCAGTATTTTTCACTATAAATAAAAACATGTAACTTATCCAAAAAATATCAATAGTTCAACCAAATTAGATTTTTATATCCTGATTCTAAATAAGCTGTTTATTTTGTCAAATATAATTTATAAAATTGTAAAAAATTATCTTTAAAATGGGTTCTCTATTAAAAGGCGGTAAAATTAACCTTCTGAAAAATATATTTTTTATTTATAGAATTTTATTTATTATTATATTATTCCTATAAAATATATTGGGTGAAAATGAAAAATATTTAATCGAATATATTACATATATATTTCATTAATATAATTCACTAATTTTAATTATTTTAAGACAAAACAACTCTGGGAGTATAAAAATAAATATATTTTCTTTATATTCATTAGGTATATATTTTTATTTTGAATTAATTGGTTATTAATGAATTCATCTTATAATATATATATTTTCCTAAGTTATTTAATACTAATCCTAATCTCTTATTTAACGACTATGTTATTATATTATTTAATTAACAACAAAATAATGTTTCATAGAAACTGAGTGTTTCATATAACTCAAGCTAAGCTAGTGATGAATGTAATGTAAGACATCAAAGAAATAAAATTATTAAAAAAAATACATCTCATAAAAATGTCTCAGTTTTACATTTTACAATTCTTAAATTTATTTTTCCCTTGAAATTCATCCGAGTTTTCAAAGGCTTAATACCTAAGAATTTTTTTCATGGAAACCGACATCATAAAAATGAAAACTAAAACATCATTTTAAAAATAAATGTTAGAAACATAATGATTACCCTGAGTAACACATAACTAGGTTTATATAAAAGGGAACATAGGTGAAAATTTTAACATGGAGGAAAATCATAAATAATCATAGATATTGATAAAGATCATTAATCACAAAAGTGGGTGATCCATAGAAAGTTAATAATCACTAAACTATAAACTAAACAATCATGGAAAAGGTTATTGATATCATTAATAATGATGATAATAGGAAAAAAATTTATTTCCATGCCATTTTCCTAATGTAGAATAATTTTTACAAGGGTATATAATTTCTTAATTTCAAGACAACTTTACTCTTTGAAGTGTCTCGATCAATTTACACATTATCTCTTATTCCAAGAAAGGAAGTTGTTGTTTTTTCATTCTTGATCCGTTAAAAGATCAGGATATCCATATATAGAAATATGGGACATTACATATGTCTTTATTACAAAAAATGGGTTAGAATAAGTTATCAAATATGAATAAATCCACTAATGGCTGGATAATACTTTAGTCTCAAAAACGTCATCCAAATTTTAACTTAAACTTTTCATAAATGGATAACCTTAAAATCCATATGAAAACTAAAAATCCATAACTTTAGAAAGATGTTCACTAAATTAGCTTTACATTTATCACTCATATATCATAAGTTATCTCTTGGTGGTTTTATTCTAAGAATTTGAATACATTCATCATTTATTCTTTCAAAACACGGTAATAACCTAAATTACCATACATCCTTACTCAAAACAAGTATGTTTCCTTATTCCAATGTTTATTGGATATATTCCTTAAGGCTAAAAACTTGTAAACATCATCCAGGATAGTATAACCCACATGCCAATGAATCCTTAACTATGTCTAAGGTAACTAGAATCTTCAAATTTACTTTTTAATATCTATTATATCTCTATCCAAAGATAATTATCATAAAATAAGGAACACGTTAAGTGTTATATTTCCCTTAATCATCATATTACCACCTCAATCACATTTCTTGTTTACTATTACCATTTTATATAGTCTTTTAAATCCTTATGTAAGAACTAAAGCAGACTAATCTTTAGATATTTCATTACTCTGTAATACCATAAAAGTAATTATTCAACATTATTCATTAATTCCATTATATAAAAAATCAATCATTCAGTCAGTTATTTATAACATTCCATAGGGAAAATAGTGATCACTTTTTTTCTATTTATTTGGGCTTAATAGGTTGTTGACCTCGATAATCATTGATAAACCTTGGATTAGGGAATCAGTTAGCATAAATCCCATTTCCCTGCACTTGTATTATTGAAGTGTGGGATGTGCATTTTGTGTATTCTTTTCTCCATTTTAATCATTATCTATCTATTTCCTATCACTTCAATAGTCAATTTCCTGATAAAATTCTTTCCCACACTTAAAAAAATATACCAATCACCATAAGACAACCTCCACTATGATTATTTCTACACTTAGAGATAAGGAAATGCTCATATTGTTTTTACTGGGGTTTTTAGATATTCCTCTAAACTACATCTTTTATTTCTTGTCAATACCATGAGATTGATATTTAACTCAATCTTTAATTTACACCTTGATAGAAAAAATACAATCTCTTCGTAGATACTGAATTCTCTTATAGCTAAATCCCTTTCAAGGCTTGGTTTTAATCCATTATATAATCGATCAACCTTACATTCAAGTTAGATGATAATGACCAATGTGTTCCTTTCAAGTCTTGTAAAATTATCCTTAAGGGTTACAATAGATTCATCATCATTTTTCTTAATACCAAAGAAATCCATTTGTATATTTGTTGAATAATACGAGGAAAGTACTCTTTAAAAAATAAGTTCTTGAACTTATCCCATTCTATGGATTTAATTTCATCTTGCTACCTTGTATTCTATATTAGATTCCACCGCTAGTTTGCTTCTCCTTCCAAATTATAAATAGACAAAATAAAATTTTCCTGTTCCATACAGGGAAGTATAGAAAATATCATTTTAGTTTTACCGATCAATTTTTTTACAATAAGTGGATCAAAAGACCCACTAAAAGGAGGAAAATGTTGCCTCATGAAGGACTCAATTGAAAGTTGTTCCCTTATATGCTTATTTTAGAGTGAAGAATGACTCCAAGATTGTGTATGTATAGTGATAGGGTTTTCCATTCAATCTCTCACAACATTTTGTTTTTTAGGAGAAAAATCAGTGCATTTCCTATTTCATTCATCATTAAGACAATTATTTTGAGTTCTATCCATTGACCAAAAAAAACATAGTGTGAATATGAAAATCATAGTGGTATAACCCCATAATAAAGGGAAATTACTTATAACATTTGAATATATGTCACCTCAGGTTTTATCTTAGGTTATTCATGATTATTATGAAAACTCTAGGATTGTACCATTTAGTTAGGATTATCCTTAGAGACATCCCTAGACATATGATTAGAAATACTTCTAGGGATGCCACTAAAGTTTTCCTATACTTGTTTCCAAATGTTAACTAAAAAAGTTTCTCTGATACCAATGATAAAGACCCAGATATAACGTACATGGGTATTACATCATTTTAGATGAATATTCATTACATTAGACAAACACATTCCTGAGGAATAAAATAGTTTAGTGCCTTTGGAAACATGGAACAAAAAAATCAAGTCTGTTGAAAGATCTTCCCCTTTAGTAATCCTACCTAAAACTGTTATTCATAACTTTAGGAAAAGAATAATATAAAAAGGGTGAGCCTAGTTGTTCAGTAAGGGTATGTAAGGTAGATATAAATCATTACATAAGCATAGTGGTAGAAAATATTTAGAATTATACCTTACATATCAAAGCTTATAATCTCGAGTCATCGAATAATTCTTAAAAATCCAGAAGACATAAATTATAAAATAATAACTTTTTCATAAAACATGGAATTCTTAGAAAACACATAAGTATATAAAATCATTTTGTTAGAAGTCAACACTCTTTTCCAAGACTATCATAGTTTATTATGTTCACTCCCCAAACCATTATAATTTTCAAGGTTCACTCCCAAGACTATCATGTTAGATAAAGTATTTTATTGAACTGAGTTCACACCTCATTATAGCCATGTATTACCGGAGCCAATATGACTCCCATTAAAGTCATATATTACTAAAACCATGATTATTGTCAATCTAGTCCTCTATTACTAAAACCAAGATTACACCCATTCTATACTTGTATTTCTGAATAGAGGTCACATTGCCTTTCAGGCATGTATAACTCATTAGATAAATATCTTTACCCAATGGATTAGAGGAAGATATACACCCGACCCATCACATAATGAAAACATACATATGTGTTCCATAAAAACATAAACCATTCTTTGTATCAAAACCCATGGAATAAAATGGGTTTCATAAACATAATTCAATCATGTCATAACCATAAAAAATAAATGAGTTTCGTAAATATCATTTCATCACAAACATAAAAATAATATAGAAATAAAATAGATGCTATCCTTAAAATAAATATCCCTATTAAAACATAAGTAACATCATATATAGTTATCTATATGAAAAATAATTTGAGATATCACTTGAAAATAATTCTTGAGGAAAATATCCTTTCTTCTTTGAAAACATTTTCTTTTCATAAAATTCCACACAATTTTAAAAGACAAAAATTTCTTTGAAAATAAACATGTAAGATTATAAGTGATGATTTAAGGAATTTAGGTGTTATGAATGTTTAAAAATATCAAAATACTATATAATAAAACATTACTTCCGTATTTTATTTGAAAAATCTATAATGTACCATGTTTTGAAAATGAAAAAAATATTCCTCTCAAATTGTGTAGTTTAAAGTAAAAAATGGGTAAAAAGACTTTAAAATTACATAGAAAAATAGTAAAACATTTTTTGAAAACATTTTTAGAAAAAATAGACATGGATGATAAATATTCCCCAATATATACTTAAAACAAAACAATCCAAAATATTGAAGAGATTGTGAAATAAATACTCATCCCTTTATTATCAATGGAATCGTATGCCCCCTAAAAGAAAGAAAATTATAATGATTTGAAAATAACATAATATTTTGGGTAATACTTATAAAATATATTCATGGTCAGTATATACACCACATATAAGAAACAAGTAGTCTAGATGGTGCAAGTCTCTCTAAAATAAAAGTGAGACTAGAAATCCCCTTCCCTTATGTTTTTATTTTTTTTCACACACACTAAAACCTCTTATATAATACATATAAGTTTATTAAAATATAAAAAATAATAATAGTCATATATATTTTCCATATATTATTTACTTATGACTTAATATTACCCGTTTATTAATAATTCCATGATAATTTTCCGCTTCAAGTAAAACTTGCTTTGTCTTTCATTCATATTTTTTACTTTTTATCCATGGTCCTGTTACATTGATCATGACTCCATAATATCTGGAATGAAAATAAATATGTAAATATAAAATATATTTTTAGTATATATGTATTCATAGTGATTCATAAAATTTAGAGATAGAAAATATAATACACCATTCTATATCAAACCTATGAAAAAATGATACTTCTACTGAATGTTTTTCATCCGAGCAAGAAAAACTAGGTTATTTGAAAGATATATAGCACTTTAACTATCACAATGCAATACATTCACCTCTCTATTTCTTACCAACTCATCAAATATGTTCCTCAGAGAAACCATCTCCTTCCCATATTCTGTTATACCAATGTATTCTACCTCAATGGAGGATAAATCTACAACCATATGAAATGGTGATATTCAACTTACTATATCTCATTAATAAGTAAATAAATAACCTATGGTACTCCTCCTTCTATCGACATTACTACCATGTTCCGCATCCACATAACCTTGCAATGAATTTCATTTCCCAATGCAGAGAGATACCTTTTTTCTACCCTTCAAATACCTCAGTATCCACTTCACAACTACCCAATGTTTCTTTCCAGGGTTATCTATATACCCGATCACAACTACCACTACATGAGTTATGTCAGGTAGAGTGTATTCCATGACATACACTGGGATTCCAATAGCTAATGTGTATGGACACCTTTCCATTTACTCAATCTATTCTTCTGTCTTCAGTGATTTCTCCATTAATTATTTAGAATGGACTTCCATGGGAATATAGACTATATTTTCTTCCAGTGTAATGAATATTATTATAACCTTACCAATGTATTCAGACTGTGATACCATCAAGGTTCTAGTTGTGTGGTCTCTGTTTATTTTCATCCCCATAATCTTGAAAACTTATCTATAATCTTTCATTTCAAACTCCTTATCTACTGTCTATTTAAACTCGTCAATTATCTGTATACATGATCCTGTAATAATCATGTCATCAAAATATTGAATTATTATACTATTTTCATCACCAAAAGACTTGATGGAGCAGTATTTACTGATGCCAAATCATTTTTATCCATTTTTAGTCTTAAAATAAATCAATTTTATTCCACTACTTAGTTTCTTGATCCAACTTATATAAGCTCTTCTGGTGTTTTCACACCAGGTATTCCTTTATAGACTCAACTTATCCCACATGACACTTCATGCATATTTCCTCCACCACAGTTCCATGAAGGAATGAAGTCTTAACATCAATATGCTCAAGGTATAAATATTCTGATGTAACAATACTTAGAACCACCTAGATGTTTGTAAGCTTTACTAAAGAAGAAAATATTTTACTGAAGTCTACACTTTCATTTTGCTTAAATCCTTTCACCTATAGCCTTTTATTTTACCACCTCTTTCCACCAGGTTCTTCCTTGACCCGATAAACCCATTTTTTATACAATACTATCTTTAATTATGGTAGAGGTTTATACTCCCAAGTATCATTGTCAAGTAGTGATAAAATGTCTTCCTTCATGGGTAAATCCAACTTGTTAAACTCCTTCAACTGGATTTACTCTTCAAAGAATTCAATATCTCCACCATCAGTTAATAACGAACATTGTAATGATAGAAGATACCTCTACCCTATCCTTCTCACACATGTCGATCTCCTCAAATCCACTAAAGGACTAGTCTCCATTGGTTATTCTGATGTCTCAGGCTTAGGTAATCATTGTATATCCACTTTCTCTACTAAATCTGTTTATTTTTTCCCGTTTTCATCTTCAACTATATGGAGATCCTTTTATGTGACGCCTTCTTTGAATACCTTGTTTCGGATCCTGCTGACTATCTTTTTTAGAGCATCCCAAAAGTGGTAACCAAAATCCTCACTGGCATATCCAATAAGGGTACATTTATTGGACTTAGAATCAATCTGTTCCCTTGAGTTATCATCAATAAGTACATAAGAAAAACTACAAATGACTCGTAAATATGAGAGTATTAACTATTAACTATACTAGATCCCCTCACGTTGAGATTCTCCCTTTGGTAAAAATTGAAACATGTTGATGAGATATACTTCCTTGTTCACCACATCAACCCATAAGATCTTGGGTATCCCTGAATGCTGCCTCATACTATTGGAACGTTCATTAAGTGTCCTATTCATCCATTTAGCTACACCATTCAACTGTGGTGTTCCTGAAATAGTCTTCTCAGACCAAAATCCCTTATTTTCAAGGAATTTTTTGAACCCATTTCTATCATAATATACACTATTGTAAGACCTCATGAATTCCATTTTTGCTTCTAAATCATTTTCCACTAAGACATTCCACTTAAAAAACACCTTAAACACTTCATATATACTTTTTATAAATTAAACCCAAACGTTTCTTGTTAAGTTTTCAAAAATGTCACATAATATTATGACCCTCCAAGGTAATTATCTAGTGTAGGCCTCCAAACATCACTATGCACTAGGTCTAGATTCTCAACCTTCAGTGTTCTAACTCTTTTTGAAGATGATACCTTCTTATGATTTTCATCGATGTAATATTCACATAAGTGAACTTCCACTGAATTCATATATGGTAACAAGCCTTTCATTTCCAGCACCTCTATACCCTTCTCACTCATGTGTCCTAACCTGTACTTCCACAGTTGAGAATCCATGGTATCATTTACTAATTCCATCACGTACATGAATGTCTCTCTCATGTTTTAGAAAGTACCATTTTTGTTCTCCTTTACATATGACCAAAATTCCATTGGTAATATTCTAGTCACCACCAGTAAACATGAAACCGAATCCTACATTATCAAGCTGCCCAAAAAATGAGATTTCTTCTTAATTTATGGATATACCTCACATTTTCTAGATCTAGAAAACTCCCATTATTTGTATTGACCCATGAATCTCCGTTACCTATAATCTTAAAGGGTTTATTATCAGTAATATGTAACTTTCAAAAATTTCTAGAAACATATTTTTTAGGATACCATTATCTGATGTAGAATGGAAAGATTCCGTATATTCCAAATTCTTAGACTCCATTGGGATATCCACAATTAACAACAAAACATCATCAGTTCCTTCGGTCGCCATGTTTGCTGCGTTTGATTTAGGAACATTCTGATTATATCTATACTTCTTATTGAAATTTCATTTCTTCATTCAAGTTTAGAAGATTGGGCCATCCCCATTTTCTTTGTCTCAACTCTTTCCTCTTGACATTTATGGTCCTCTACGATTGTCTTGGTGAAAATATCTTCATCTTCATGCTGTATTCATAGAATAACTAGAGAATCTACCCAGTTCTCTTCTTCGGATTTCCTTACTATGGATAATGTCCCACACATCCTTCAGAACAATCTTGGTATTTTCCTAATAACTGCACTCAACTGTTGCAATTTTTCACAAATATTAGGTAAAAAGGTCAATAAAACCAGTGAACATATCTCATCACAAAACATAATGTCCATTGATGTCAATTGACTCGTGATGGTGTTGAATTCATTGATGTGATCTGTAAAAATTCTCCCTTCGACCATTTTTATATTGAACAATCATCGCATCAAGTGAACTTCATTTGCTGCTTCTTTTACATGTTTGAGAGAGATTTCATTATTCCAATCATATTATTATCCTATATGATTTTTAACACCACATTTGTTTTCCAACATATGGTGCACAACTCTTAGAACCTATAAATCTAACAGCTCCCACTCAAACTGATCCATGCTCGTTGTATTTGAACCCCTAAGCCAAACATGAATTTTATTTTGGTAAAGATAATATTCGATCTACATTCCCTAGTAGCTGAAGTCAGTTCCCTAAAATTTGTCAATATTCACTTTTCCTTCTTCAGTAGCCATCATTAAAATTGGGAAATCTGAACTCAACCTCTGATACTAGTTATTGTAGAAAGGTCGGGAACAACGAAGCATAAAATGCTCCATAGAAGAGTAAAAGGAAAATAAAAATGAATAATAATAAGAAGATATTGGACACATAGATATATGTGGTTTGGGAAATGATCCATATGTCCATGGAAAGGTAGAATATCACTAGTATTTGGGAGCACAATTTACACTTAGATTTTAGAGTTTCAAGCACACAGAACCCTAGCCTAAAATGGGATATTAAAGGAGATAAAACACCATTCCACCAACTATAAGATAGTATTATTTCTATAGTGAAAGGTGTCTAGAATTACACATCGCTAAATTTCCATGACCACCCACGTCTAAAGTTTAAAAGAGGTTGGAAGATGGAATTACATAGAGTTACAGTCATTCCCAAGGTCCTCACTACTACAGTTCCCTATCGGTGTTAGTCGGTGAGCTCTTCTATAATTTTCAAAGATGAAAAAGTACTCGAAAATATTGGACGGGGGCCATCATCACCTCGACTCAAAGAGTAGGGGAGCATTTCCCTTGCAACCCCCAAAGAGGAAACTTCCGATATTGACCCATGGAAGTTGCAGCCTTGTGCGCAGTATGGGATGGAATCATTCGACCAAATCATCATCTAGAATGGATCTTGCTACACCAATCAAATACTACGAGCTAGACTGGCTGGTCTCCAATGGGCATGGATGACCATTGGGTCCCACTAATTCCTTGGTCGATCTATGACTACTTGATTTTGGGTGTGCCATTTTTTTAATGAGGTTACCATTATACTTAGAAAATATCTGAGTATAGAATATCTTCAATAAATTCTCATGTAAAAAGATAACTAATCCTTTCTTCATATGAAAAATATTTTTTGGCATGGAATTTAATAAATTTTGATGGCAAACTCTTTATCTATTCAACTTATTCACTATGTGAAATAAAATATTTCATGACATTATAATGAATCCTTCATTCATTAATAAATTAAATTTTCATGGACATATAATTTACTTAGGAAAATAAATAATTTTGTAGCCTTCTTCACTTCTTCAATTCATATAGTAATGTGATGAATCCTTAAGAACATTGTAATGAAATGAACTTTAAAATAATATTTTGTTTCCTGAAAATGTATGTCTTACTAGTTCATAATCAATAATATATATATAATTATAAATGAAATGTGACCATTGGGTTTAGACCGTTATATGACCATTGGTTAATATGAACATTGGAAACAAAAATAATTTTCAAAGTTATAATTATTATTTAAAATAGAAATAATAATGGCTAATTAATGTCAAAAGAATAGTTGATGACCTCATCCAGTACAATCGGGTTGTACAAAGCCCATATGTTAGTGCTTGGGAAGGTGGAATCATAATTGGGCATTTCTCTGGACCAATCCCAATATGAGCTTCTACATGTTAAGCTTGAACATAATCACCTACTAAAGAATTTCAAGTTGATAGTAATCACCACTTGAGCAATGTTGTACGAGCCGCTCAAAGAATCTATCACCATTGCACACCTAACTCTTAGGTCCTATGCAGGTGTTATAAGGGGTTATGTAATGAGGCATTAGTTACTTTGAGTAATCCATTTGTATAAATAAATTTTTTATTTTTATTATGGTAAAATAAACATCATTTTTGAATTTGAAATTTCGAAAAGAATATTGGATGAGTTTTTAGTTTTTTTCTAAGAAGTATCATTTAATTGATGAATATTGAAAAAGGGTATTTTAAAATATATTTTACATTATATAATTTATAATGTGAAATGATTTTCAATAAACAGGCATATATGGTTGTGATCAGTACGAAATTTAGAGTTTGATAAGACCAACTTAATTTTTTGGTGAATAGTAAATCATGAATAGTAATATTACCCTTATGACTAGTAATAATAACAATGGAATAGTAACCTAACTTAAGTAAGTATAAACATAATTTAGACATCTTGAATGGTAATGTGATAAAATAGTATATGTAAATAACCATTTTAGTAATTATTAGTTAAATATTAGTATTTTTTCGGGTAAAGAGCGGTTTTACTTAAAAATTAAATTTCTCATATTTATAAAATTATTTTCATAAAGTATAGTTCATTTTTTAATTCAGAACACTGATATTTGGTTTGGGTAAATTTATGAGATTTTGATAAAATGTTTTTTTCAATGAATAGTAAAAATTCGATTTTTGAGTCTTCTGTGTGTTTTATGACATCATAATGATGTAATATGTAATTTAAAATACTGGTAAAATAATTTTGATTAAATTATTATATGTGGTGTCTCAAGTGGTAAAAAACCTAAGAAAATACCATTGGAAATCCCATGGTTTTGTAAATACCACTGGTGAAGTATCCATGAGAATTAATAAGAAAGACTCCCTATATTTTACTATAAATAGCAATACATTACTTCATTTTATTTAATTAAAAATTCATTAACCTGGATACTGTGATAGTATTACCTCCCATGAAGTCCTCCAAAAGTGTCCTCAAGTTCTAAAGGTCCTGATCCTAGAGTTTTAGATGTTTCTCTTAAAGGTAAGGGAATTCCCAAATTTTCTTTTCTTTCCAAGTTCTCTTTTATGTGGTATATATTCAAAATTTCTATAACATGTTCTTATTTCCATTTTATTCTGTATAGATACTATATTGTTATTCTTTTATGAATGGTTGACTTCTATCCCTCTCTTTTTAATGTTTTTTAAATCCATTTTTCATACCAGTTATGCTGTTGAATTTTCGTCTCAAAATCTCACGCTTTTTCTAAAGGTTTTTTTATTTCATTTATGTAAATAACCAAAATATCTTTCATTAATAGGGGTATTAATCAAGAAATAAAAATGATTTTTTTATTCGAGACTTATCATACATAAAAACCCCACTCCTTTTCCATGGATTATAAATGACAAAATGATCGTGTTTTTAATCACTTTTTAAAACTCCATAGTTTTGATTTGAAACCCATTTATTTTATTCTATTTTGGTTATTTATGAAAGGTTTGATTCTGATATATGTGGATCACATGTAAATAAACTAATATTAATGGTGATCTTTGATATCTCTCCAATTCATTGGGTAAATAAAATAATCTCTAGAAATGACAAGTTTTACCATACCATGATGAATTACCTTGGTAAAAGTTTATGACACCTTGGGGTTGGAATTTGGTGATATGATTATGAATTTATAAATTAAATGTTGTAGCCTCATTTTAAATATATTATTCAAATTATTATTATCATTATATTCCTATTCTTATCCCTTTATGATATTTCCTCATGTTTTTATTTTATTCTCTCATGTTCACATGTAAGCTGTTTTCCGCGCTTTCCCTTACGAGGCATTATGCTCACCCTTTCCTTTGATATATGTCACCAGGTTATGATATAAATTAATTTTACTTAGTTTGAAAATATTCGGAATAATTTCAAGTGGACTAAAATAATGTTATATGTTTTCATGTATTTTGTACCTTTTTTCTATGACACTATACTTTAAACATATTCTATTTTTAAAATGTAATGAAAAGTTATGTAATAAAAAGGTAGGATGCTATAGTTTGTATCAATGGATATTTTAGTTATTTTTGGAAATAATTCTCTATCTAGATATGAATAAGTGGATTTGGCTCTAAAACAGATCTATCTAGGGGTAAAACCCAAAACACTGTATTTAGATAGACTCTAATAGGAACTAGTGCAGGAAAATGGGCCTCGCGTCACCCTTGGTTTGAAACTCATGGGGGATATGTTTGGTTAATCACAATATTTTTTTGAATCATTATAAAGGATTTATAGAGAAAGTTAATTATTGTTAAAGAATAATATGTTTACACATGATGTTTTAAGACATAAAAATACTTTATAGATAAAAAATTTATAATTGAAATAAGTTTCTCACAAAAGTTTTATTCTTTTAGAAAATGGTGGAAAAAAGGAGGAACTGTGAAAATTGTGGCTGCAATGGATCATGCACTGACAAACCTCAGATGGAATCTAGATTGGGAACATTCATGAGAATGATAAACCAACTGACTCATGTTATGGGAAATAACTTAAATCAATCTGAGAGAACTATTTCACCACGAAGGTAATAAATTTATATTGAGTCCTTTATGTGTTATTGACCAAAAAACTTCAGTGGATCTATCAACCAGTTGATGTATGAATAGTGAATTAGCTATATCAAAAATATCTTTTTGGTGCTATGCTATTCAGAACAAGGGAAGGTCACCCAAGATGTTTACCACTTAGAGGGAGAAGTTGATTAAAGGTGGGAACTGATTAAAAACATGAAGATGAAGATTAGTGGTTGAAGCTATAGAGTGTAAAGAGTTCCGAGGGATCTTGTTCAATAAATATTTTTCTTTTTCAATGAGAACAAAAATGGAGAAGGAATTTCTTGAACTGAAGTATAAGGGGGATGAACTTTTTGTAATCTAGGAGATTAACTTCACAAGAATTTCTTGTTACACCTCATGCTTTGTCATGGATCCTAATAGAAAGGTTGATATATTCATTGGTGGACTAAGACCTCATCTCTGGAAGTATCTAGAAAATCAATACTATGATAGCTATGTGGAGATCATGTAGAGTGATATGAAAGTTGAACTCGCGTTCAGTGAGATGCAATGGTCTCAAAAATCCAATGATTAGAAGAGATAAATAGAGCCAAGATTAGGGATGACCATTGATCAAGGGAGAGGAGGCAAGAAAGTGAAACTTCCCACATGTAATAAATGTGGGAAGAAGCTTTCAGGGAACAACCTGCTCAAGAACAAGAAGGGATACAAGTTTTTACTAGATGGAAAAATCATGTGGAATTGTTTTTGTGAGGTGAATCCTTAACCTCCCAACACAAGAATCAAATGGAAGATGGTGCATGACCTACCTGAAGTCAAATGCTTCAAGTGTGGAAAACTTGGGAACTTTTCCAATCACTATACAAATATGAGGGTAGTGGAGGGGAAGCCACATTAGACTTATAAAATACCAAGTGAGAAAGGTCATGATTTTTCTATGACAACAGCTGATGTTGAAGCCTCGAATGATATAGTGGTAAATAATCTTGTTTTATCTCAAGGTTAGCAAATAATTTGTTTGATTTTGCTTCTACATATTTCTTTATTTCATCAAAGTTTGAAATGTTTTTAGAATCAACCCGTAAATTGATAAAAGTATATTTATCAGTCAAGACTCCTGGTGGGATTATCCAAACTTCATATTTATTTAGAAACTCTAGTATTTATTTTACTGAGAACAATCTTATCACAAATCTAGTAGTAATTTCCCTGTTGGAATTTGACATTATATTGGGGATGTACTGAATCTCAAAGTATAATGCTAAGATCAAATGAAGATGCAAGGAAATCATAGTAGTATTGAATGGACAACCTATAGTAATCTTCCCAGGAGAGTTATACCAACCAGATATTTTTCTAGAAGAACCTCTAATAGCCTTCTTTATGGAGTTGATTGATGAAAAAGAAGAAACTAATGATTGTATAAGGATAGAAAAAGTCCCCACCATCCAAGAATACATTGACTTATTAGTTTAGGAGTTACCCGGACCTCCCCTATAAAGAGAGGTAGAGTTATCGATCGAACTCGTACCGAGATCTTATCCAATATCAAAGAACATGTATAGGATGGAATATGTGGAGCTGGAGGAATTGAAGAAGAAATGCCAAGATATTATAGATAAGGGGTTTATCTGACTACATGTGTCTCCTTGGGAAGCAACTATTCTCTTTGTGAATAAGAAGGATGGATCAATACGGCTATGCAATGATTGTAGAGAACTGAATGAGATCACATTGAAGAAGAAATACCCTCTTCTAAGAATTAACAACTTATTTGACCAACTTTGTGGGGATCAATTCTCCTCCAAAATTGATCTCTGTTCTGGTTATAATCAATTGGGGGTGTAGAAAGAAGAAATTCCAAAAACTACCTTCCGATCAAGATATGGGTATTATAAGATTTTTTATGCCCTTTGGATTGACTAATGTAATGGCTATTTTTATTGATTTGAAAATAGAAAATTTAAGGACAACCTTGGTAATTTTGTGGTGGTTGTTATTGATGATATAATGATATATTCTAAAAATCGTGAGAAACATGAGGATCATCTATGGGTTATTTGTAAAACTGTATAGAAGGAGAGGCTTTTTGGATAGTTTACAAAGTGTGAGTTTTGGTTACAAAAAGTTGCTTTCATGAGGAACATTTTAACCAATGATGGAATCACATTCGAGCCTATAAAGAAGAAGGTTGTCGAGGAGTGGCCTCAGCCTACAAAAATAACAAATATTCATAGTTTCCTTGGATTAGTGGGATATTATAAGAGCTTTTTTAAAAAGAATTCACAACTCTCTAATCCTCAAACCAAGGTAACTCGAAAAGGGATTAAGTTCATCTGGAAAAAGAAGTGTGAGGAAACTTTCCAAGATCTGAAGATGTTATTTGTTACTATACCCCTATCAAATCTACCCTCAATTAGATAAGGATTTTTTATTTTTAGTGATGCATCAGTGAAAGGGATTGAGTGCATCCTTATGAAATATGTTAAGGTGATTTATTATGTATCTTGACAGTTGAAGACTCATGAGAAGAACCATCTTAAACATGATCTAGAGTTGGCTGTGGTTGTTTTAATTTGAAGATGTGGATACACTATCTTTATGGGAATAAGTGTGATGTATACACAAACCATCAAAGTTTGAAATATATTTTTATACAAAAGGAATTAGACATGAGATAGAGGAGATGATTGGAACTCTTTAAAGACCATGATTGTTCAATTAATTGTCACACCTGAAGAGAAAAAAAAGTTGCTGATGAATTAAGTTGGAAAGACCCTGTTGTTCTAGAAATGATGAGGATACAAGGACGTACCTTGATAAAAAACCAAGTGAAAGATGACATGGAAATTATAATGGAAGGGAAATCATCACCCCTATCCCAAATTATTTCTAAACCATTATTACTTGTGAAGATTAAGAATGATCAGAAAGAATATCCTTTGTTACAAATGATGTTTTAGGCTGTAAAAGATGTGAAGTTTACTGAGCTCAATATTAATCAATAAGGTATACTTGAATTTTATAAAAGACTATGTGTTTCGTATTTTGTGGAAATAAATTTGTATTTGATGGATGAAGCTCACAACTATACTTTCTCTATACATCCTAAAAGAAAAAAAATGTATTGTTTTTGACAATACATGTTGACAATGAACCATGACCAAGGAATGGTAGATCTGGAGGCAGTACAAAAAGATCAGATACAAGGGGGCACCATTTCCTAGTGTTTTCCAAATTTTTTGGGTCTAAAATTTGGAGTTTTGTGAGCATTGATAAAATTGGTTTTCCTTGAATATCTCATCAAAATATGGAAAAGGAATGAGTTTCGCGAAGATGGGATTCATGAAGTGGATATTGCAAAGATATGAAGAATGTTGATGGTGTTATTCTCAATTATGATGAGCTTCGCAAATAGCAGCACTGAAGAGAATTGCAGCAAAGCTTTCTAGTGGTGGCACAAAGGAATTGAAGAAACACCTTAATATTATAACGAGCTCTGTGATCCAAAAATTGTCATGGTGCTTTGCGATATAGTGAGAATTTTGAAAAGAATCTTTGGATCTTTTCAATTTGAGCAAATGTGGATCTAACTTTGCACAAAATGTTCTCGAGTAAGTGGAATGACCTATAAATAGGCCTCGAACCCCACAGAAGGAGTAGAGATATTTCCAAGAAAAATTTATTTCTCTCAAATCGAAAAAGAGGTTCGCATAGGTAGTTTTTTTCACGAAGGATAGGAGCTTCATGGTGGCTAATCTAGCTTCGTGAAAGAGGTGTGTTCTGCATTGGCTCAGTGAGCTTCGCAAAGGAAGTCTCTTTGCGTTGAATTGAGCTCTGTGATGACCTCAGTTCTGTGAAGGCTTGTGCTCTGCAAAGGATTCAACTTTGTGAAGCAGTGTGTTCTATGAAGTAGTGCACTCTACGAAGGTGTGTTCTTTGCAAAAGGGTATGGTCTTTGCAAAGGTTTTTTTAAGCTTCACAAAATTGGGAACTTCTAGAAGCATGGTTCATTGTGAAGGTATTTCCAATGGTTTTTGCCCAGTGATTAGTGGAAAAGGGGTATTCATCCGTGGATGAAATTTGGACTTCAACAAGGCATGTATCTATAATTGGGGATATATTCATTAGTGATAATTAAGAGACCTACAAGTTTATAAACTATGAGCATATCTTCTGAAGAAGTAGTGAGCTCACTTCAGTTAAGAGAGCAGTGAGTTCTCAAATTTTGAATGGTTGTAGACCAGGAGGGATAGTGAGTCCGCTTCGAACTTGTAAACAGCAGTGCACTTATAGTGGATTTGGTACATCAGCACATCATCAATGTTTCTCCTTGGACGTATCCTAGTAAGGGTGAACCAAGTAAAATTTATGTATCATGTGTGTTCTTTATGGTTCATTCATACTCTTCAATGGAAAGGAGAGTGAGGAGAGAGTTTTGTCTAATAAAAAAACCAGATCAAAAGGGGCAATGGTTTTAATTTTTCATACCAAAATTCACCCCCCTCTCATGGTATCTAGCATGTTGGACCTAAAATTCTTATGGTATACACATATTTTTAATGGGGACACCATTATAATTAAAAATTATCTTATTACATGATATCTTCAATCCACTTTCAAATAAAATTTCAACCAATACTTTATTCATTTGAAAAATAATATTTTTCAGGGTCTTCAATAACTTGCTAAGCCCAACTCTTTGTACCTTCATATTCGGCACTGTATGCAGTAAAATATTACATGACCTTCAAATTAATTCTTTGGGTATTAATAAATTCATTTTTTCACGATCATCAAAATTCCTAATGAAAATAAATATTTTCAGAGACTTCATCACTTAATATCACAATGTGAAAACTCATTAGGAAAATTTATTAATCATTTAAGATAACTTAAACTCTTTTAAGATCTAAAATATGGATAATTTCTTAATTGTGACATCCAATGTCATCAAGTGAATCCATAATAATTATAAAAGCATCACCACTTCATCCACATATTTATTGATTTATATTAAATAAAACATGTTCTCAATAATCCCACATTTTTATTTAATTTTCAATAAATCTTCACATATTCATGATTCAATATGAATGCTCAATGATTTCTCCCCCTTATAGGAAATAAAATTAAAAGGATGGGTGGGGATATTATCATCTCATCTTTCTTCTCAAAAATATCTTCTCATATCCTAATTGAAAGGGATGATATCACATGATACTTATCATCAAGAATTTAACTAATCAAATCAAATATTACATAGGATAAACCAGTATAGAAAATGAGAATGAAATAACCATGGTTTTCTAAGCTATTAATAACTCATAATAACATGTGTTATCAAGATTAGAGTTTCTAATTCTCAATAAGGGGTTTCAAAATTACAAAATATTTAATAAAATTAAAAATATAGCACACTTCAATAAACACATTAGGAAGTTTAGGTGAATAAAATTATCTCCCACTTTGTCTCAATTACCTAACAACCAAGAACACCCCATTAATGAATACAATTAAGCGAGTAGAGATTAATGTTTGATAAGAATACCTCATGTATCTGAAAATCCCCCTCAAAGGATGAAATCATTATTATGATAAGATAAATTAATGAACTCAATGATGAAAAAAACACGTCCTTCAATTCCATTAATTTTATCTTATAACAACAAAAAATAGGGAATAAGGAGGATCCTTTTATTTTTTTTGTGGAATAATACAAGGTGATAGTTTTCTCTTATCCTAGATTTCTTATTATCTACAAGATCATTATGGAATGTACTTTCTTTCTTACTAACATTCTTCATGGATTGTGCACATATTTTCCTCTCATGAGTTTACACTTTTTTGGAATACTATTTCTATATCCCCAATAGCTTGAATAAGCCCTATTTTTTCTTCCAAAGTTTCCTTATTATCTTCTAAGTGAGTTACTATGAGTGCGTGTATTTTGGTTCTTGATGCAACCTTCATTGAGGTTCATTTTATTTCTCTAAAACATTAAGCCTATTTTATATCTTTATATTACTCTTATGTAGATAATAAATATTTTCCTAAGTCATATGAGTGGGGTGCCTCCCTATGGATTCTTTACCCTTCCATGCATTCCTCCACGAGAAATTATTTTCCACACAACTAAGGTTATAACAAATTAATCATTTACCAAAAACTTAATACCTCTTTTGGTGTCTACTTGATTGAGATAGTGGAACTAATAGAGTTCTTATAACATATCTAGGTTTGTTGGATTTGAATCATTTAATCATGATGTGGCCAAATCTTCCCCAGTAAAAAAGCTATAGCGATTCTATCTATTATGGGACTAATATTATAGATTGGGCATGGAACAAAAATTATCTTCTAGATTTGAGATATAGATTAATATTTTTTGATACACATGTTGGGAAATATTTTTTAAGGATCTTTATTTTATCTATACTTGGTTTCAACTTCTCCTCATGCTATATTTTTTTATTAATTTTTTTTAATTTTCCATACACTTTTAAGGAAAAATTGAGAAATGAAACTATTTGAACAAAAAAAACTAAAATCCCATTAAAAAATAACTTTATCCAACTAGAATCATTATACCAAAATAATTTACAAGAGATAGAGGATACCAATGTTTCTGGAACATCGTTTAAATGGTATTCAAAAATAAATGCCAACATTCCACAAGTTTTCATGTACTTCTCTCGATTGAAATTACCTTCATTGAATCCATTTATTAGTATAATATCTTGATTTTAAATTCATTCGCTCTTCTTGATATTGGTATCCATTTCTAAAGACCTTACCATCATTCTTTTAGATTCCTCATTAGTGGAGTTAGTGACCAAAAACTTTTCCACCATCTCTTCATCTGAATGAAAAATTAGCTCCAAATATTGCTCATAGTCAGCACATGACTCCAACTATATAATTAGAGCATCTTAGAGGGATGAACCCCCAGGATCGGTATGTTCGACCTAGGATATAAGGGCCTTAGTATCACCTGAAATTATCTTGTCCTCTGACTTTTTGGTAGATCTTGTTTCTATTGGAAGTGGTTAAATTGAATAATCTATTTTCCCTTTCATATTGCCTTTTACAGTTTTCATCCTCCTTGGGCTCGGTTTCCCACTACCTTGAAAATAATTAACAATATCACCAGATAAAATATCAACAGACTAATCACTGGATTTAGTCCTGGGGACCCCCTACTCATCTGTCCGAGCTGCAACAAACTCTTGAACTAGATCTTTATTTGAAAATACATCAAAGTGGTTTCCACGATTAATAGAATAAAACCCCCGTTCTGGGCCTGATCTAATAGAAATACCACCCTATATGTCTTTCTACCAACCCTTTCCACCTAATATGCCTCCCTCCATTTCAGTCATCCATAATTCACCTCTTCCACTAAAGACACTCCCTGAGCGCACTACCTATTCGTAAGAAGAAACAATGAAAGTCTTAGAGCCTCAGTTTTATCCCTTAAATAACACAATTTCTTGTATGTTTCCACTTTCACATTGAAAAATACCATTTAGTGGACTATGAAAAGGTTTACTAGATAAAGAGGGAAAGACACCACCATCAAAAATTTTATCATAACCCCAATTCCCCCAAATAATCATTCACATAAGCCTTCGGATCACCTAGATCCTCTCACAACTGGATCAAAATACCAACCACCAATGGGTTTCCCCAGTGACTTTCATTTCCCATCCTTAACACCATTTGGATTAGCTAATTACATCCGAACAAACATACGTTCATCAACACCCAAACCCTTTCCACCGCGTCATAAGTTCAAAGCCTTCCGATGAACCATTTCCTTATTTCCATGCCTACAAGCTGCCATTGGATGGACTAGTTTTTTAGAGGAGTAAAAAAAGTCAAGCCATGACTCATAAATAATGGTCTGTTTGTGGAAGAACTCTTCCCCTATTTAAAAATGAAAAAACTCAGAAGTAATTCTGGAGACACTGACTTCCACTAAGATTTAGGGATAAACCTGATGGAAACGAGATCTAGTTCTACTATCAGCACACACAAAATCTACCAACGAGGTTACCAAACATTATCAAAATATAAGGATTATGAAATGGTAGAGGGTGTTTCTGGGAAATGAACTAAATCTTCACTATATGGGTGTTATGATTAATATGTAAGTCATAAATCCATCTGAAGAGGTAGAATCAGTGACCATTGAAGCTATAAGGTGCACTGGACCAAGCCCTGACCAGATAATCCTCTGATGTGAAGTGAATCAAAATGTGTATAGAATCTAAAAAAATACCATTTATTTATCATATAAACCCCAAGACCTAAATATAAATCTATCAAATGAATCCAAAGAGGTAATCCTACAATTGAACAGTGGATTCAATGATAGATTCAGAAGGCCCAAATCCTCATTGAACACCAATTTCGAAATTGAATGATTCGAAAGGCCATTAAATAAATCTAGGACTTTAGAGATATGAGTGATATGTGATAAGCCCCCCAGAAATTTGGGGTTGAAAAAAGGGGTGAAATTTTATGTATCTCCCATAAGGGGCGTCATTGGTCCCTCCCTCGTTGTGGGAGGAGGGACCTACTCTGTAGCCACCACCATCCCCGGAGGGGAGCAAGCATCATAGATAACCCCCTCAACGAAGACAACGACCACATATTTCTTTATTGGAATCATTTTTCACATGTTTTATGATCTCCTCAGGGTCTCTTATTTTTATGTCATTTACTATTAACATTTCAACCATTACATTCATATTTGAGGGAATATCCATACCTTATTGTATACTTTCTTCTTTTTGAGTTTTGAGAGATATGATATTAACTTTAAATTCCTTCTCCACATGCACTTTCTTGTGAATATCTTGGGAAATATTCCCTATCACATAACCTTTATCCTCTATCTTGGTTATTATTTTATTTGATTTGATATTCAATGCCACTTCTCATCTCCTTAATATTTTATTTTACATGCTCAAAACATTCAATATTGAATAATAAAAATCATACATAATTTTCCACTGATATTATTTTTCATTGATTGAGTATTACATGGAATTAATATGTGATTTTGTTACATTA
Organism: Viscum album; assembly: GCA_963277665.1. Classification (NCBI taxonomy): domain Eukaryota; kingdom Viridiplantae; phylum Streptophyta; class Magnoliopsida; order Santalales; family Viscaceae; genus Viscum; species Viscum album. Next base: position 105,832,250 of record OY728156.1, read on the forward strand.
TCATCACCACAATCACATTTAAATTTTCAGCTCCATGAGTGAGTCTAAAAGATTAGATTATTTCTCCACACAAGGGTTATAATTTGAGATAACATAAGGTTATAATTTTACCTTTATTTGAGAAAAAAAATTTCATGACGGATTATTCTTTTCTTTTTTCCATTCAATAAACGAAATAAGATTGATTTCATATCCAATCATCAGATTCTTTTTCATAAAATCTTTTCCTTCCCTTTTCATTTTTCCCTTTCCAAAATTTCTTAAAAGAAGGGAAATATTCTTCTTATAATATTCATTAGAGTAAATACTTAAAACTTCCTTGATATGTAGATACTAACTACTATCCTATACCACTTTTTGAGCAATAGGACTTATTATGTTCTACTAGGAGGGAGAGTTTATTCAATGTCTCCCTCATTTTATGATTTTTTTTCTTTTAAATTCACCTTCTTGAACTATTAAAAGTTATCAATACACTCAATAGTTTATCTCAATATCAAATTATGTAAATTAATAAAATAAGGGAAGTAATCAAACTATATTTACATGGTTTGGAAATGAAATCCCTACTCCTTGACATGTGGGTTATACACCCCAATATGAATTCTATTCACTATGTGCACAAATGAATACAACAAGTTAGACCCTCAATTCCACAATTGTTTAGAAAACCTAAATAAAATCTCTCCACAATTAGTTAGAAACCCATGTGATATTATTCATTAATTGGGTGGACACCCCAATAACAATACTATAGGAGGTAGTAAGAATCACTGGATATAAACTTTCTTCTTAGACTAATCCAGTGTTAGAAAGATATTTTTCACAGACAGTCTTTCTCTATATAAAATATATATGTACCTTTTCTTTGGTACAATTTTCAGATTATTTGAATTTTTTTTTGAAAAATATTAGGGGAATAGAAACTTCTTTTATCTCATGAATGATCTGAATTCACCTTATTAAAATTATTGGGTATATATAATCACTGTATTTAAGAATTACGCAGCATTGACTCACTCTCAAAATTATTATTAAACAATGGATGAAATGTTTCTTAAAATGATATTGAAATTTTTTCCTTTATCTCATAACTTTCATGAATATATTTATAAAAAAATTTTCTGGTAAATGTGGTATCAATAAATAACATGATTTTAATTTTTCCATTTAATTCCTCAAATAATGTGTTAGGAATTAAACATGTTTAAATTCCTTCTTCCTAAAAATATTAGTACATGAATGTGGGTATTATATATCTCAAGATAAATTCCCAAATGAATGTGGAGTTTTTTCACATATGATTATAAATTTTAAAACCCGAATGGGTATTATTTTAGAAAACATGAGTCACCATGAGGATATGGGTATTTTTCTTTTGGATTCATTAACATTAAATACATGAAGGTTATTTTAAATTTTATCTGCATATAAAAAATACAAGGGGTTATAATTGTCTCACAAGGATTTTTTTAAGTATCAGACTGTCCATCCATTATGCATGAATGAATTAAACTCACTACTATAGATAAATACATGTTCTCAAATACCTAAGAGACTGAGTTTATTCATTATTTATGCAGATGAGTCTTAACAAACCCAAAGAATTTGGGATTACTATTTCCCCCTTTTTATTTAATGAATTAAAGTGTAACTGTATGGATTTTTGATCTTAGATGTTCATAAATACAATTATTTAAAATAATTTAAGTGTTCATCTTCATGAAGTGATTATTATAATTCATTGTTTTTTGTTTATGCAAGGAAATTCAAGAAAAACATTTTCAAAAAATGCTTCAAACTCTCCTTGATATCAAGACTTCAGTGAGGCCTTTATAAACGTGTCGTGTACTTTTATTGGGTCTTGGGAAGATCTTCAGATATTTTTAGGGTTCATAAACTGTGGTATAACCATGATGTATAGATCCCTAAAATGAGGAATATGAAAAAAAAAACGACCCTATCTCGACCATATGGATTATACCATATATATTTTGTGGTGGTGGAAATGTTCACATTTTTATGATAGAATAATAGTGTGTGGGTAGAGCTAGTCCCACATTGACTCGTAGCTCTGTATTCTTCTTATTTATAAATCAATACATGCTTTCATCTCACAAAAAATCATAAACCCCCACTGGCACTGCCCTCTGATGGCTCTCCCTTCCGCTCTGCCACCCCATATGGTGTCGCTTTTACTACTCACATGTGCTCTCTTCTGGACATATATATAGTCCCTCTCCTCTACAGTCTATAGGCTGGACCAACTGGGCTCTGTTAGGAATGGCTGACCTCTAGGTCCCTCAAATTTCTTGGTCAATCCCTGGATGGGAAGCTTGTGGGTTGGCCATATTTTTAATGAGGCCCCCATTAAACTTTGAAGTTATTGAAGTAAATAATATCTTCAAGACACTATGAAATAAAATTACAACCAATCCTTTCTTCATAAAGAAAATTATATTTTGTATGGTCTTAAACAAATTTCCAATCCAAACTCTTTATCTCATAATTTCCTTTACTACGTTTAATAAAATATTACATGTCCTTAAAATGAATTCATTATGAATGATTAAATTATTATTTTTGCATGGATATCTAAATTCACCATGTAAATAAATATTTTAATGGCCATAATCACTTCCTCACTTCATGTAGTAGTGTTAGAAATCCGTAAACACATTTGTGAATCATTTAATATCACTTGAACAATCATTAGATCAATAAAATATTGAATTTATCTTATATGTAATCTAATTCCATAAAGTGAATCCATAAAAATTCTTGAGGAGTCACCAATTCATCCACATATATACGAATTGAAAAATTTGAAACATGGTTTTTACTAAAATAAGATGTATTAGTATATTATTTTGAGAGAAATTGTTCTTAAAAAATATTAAGGTTTACTAAGATTGAATCCCATTTAATATATATATTCTTATCCAAATGAAAATTAAATGGAATGTAAAATAGAAAAAATGGGATGGTATTTTTGAATAATAATAAGTATTAGTGTGAGAAAGGAGCTTAATACTATAAGAAATATATTAATTATAGAGTACCCATAACTTAAGTCCCATTTTTTCCCTTATAATATCATCTCCTATATAGCCATCACATGTTTATTAAAAAATTATTCTAGATGTATATCATATGATTTTTCATTATTCTTTAATAATTTTAATCATTAGAATGTTTTTTATTAACATTTGATTAAAGATTGAAAATTTAAATGAAATGTTGGATTGAATTATTAAATTCTCATTTCGACACATTCTTTTGATTTATTTCTATTTATCCATCTCATAAATAAAATCCAGAATCATAAAAATAAACAAGAATATATATTTATATATAATGTATAGGATATACAAACAAAACATTATTATAGTGGAAATTAAAAAATTGATATCTTACTCTTAAATGGTACATCGAATATTTATGAGACAATTTAAAAATAGGAAGAAAGAGAAGATACAAGTATATATTGTAAAGAGATTATAATAATTATATAGTAGTACAATAGTAAATATATATAGATATTTAATTTAGAATAATCTTCCATAAAGGTTATAATACATAATGAATAGAAAATGTCCTTATTAGAGGATTAACTGACAATTAATTGGATATTTTAAAAAAATAGATATATATTTTATAAATACTTTTGATAGATTTAAATTTATTCACAATAGGAAATTGAAATTAGTATAATTTTATTAAAACATACACAAGATTTTAGGAAAATTATTTTAGAGTGTAATAGGGGAATAAAATAATAATTTATATAAATTTAAATGAGAAAATAAGGAATGTTACCTTGTTTTTTTGTACTCCTTTTCCAGTAAAATTAGTTCATTAGAAGATTTGGGTTTCAGGTGATCAAAAAGACAGTTGGGATTCAAGGTGGATGATGCACAGATAATTGAGAAGGAATTTAGAAATTTAAGGAATTCAAGAAGTGATTTTATGGGGTTGAGAAAGGAAATTTAAAGGAGGGAAAGGGTATTTGAGGTGAAAAGTAATGAATAAAATAACATTTAGAGATAAAGACATGAATTACCGGTCTTTCATGAAAATACTAATTATATTTCACTAAAAATATACATTTTTATGAATTTCAGAAAATTTAAACATTTATTTTATTTTTCTATATAAAAGAATTGAAAAGATTATTTTTTTTCATTGAGTACTTTTCAATTTTTGAATTCATAAATTAATTTTTTTAGTTCTATAATAATATTCATTGTTTTTGAATGATTGTTTAATATTATTAATAACTTATTGTGTGGAAATATTTTTTAAAAACCTATCTGTATAGCGACCCCGCCTTTTCTTACATTACTATTACATCAGTTCAAAGATAAACAACATAATAGTATTACACTTTGAGGATCCATAGGTTTAGTGTCTTGGGAAAACTAAGACCATATATAACAATTACAACATCAAGCATAAACATTAATTTAATTTCTTCTTTATAGCTTCTTATTGGAACTTGTCCTCTCCTTAGTACATGTATCCACCTGAGGATATACATAAAAAGGGGTGAGATAAAAGCCCAATAAGAGTATAGATAAGATAAATATAGCATGGGGTGAGCATAATCATGACATAGGCAAAAGACCATGAACATGAGAGGAGCATAACCAAAAGACTTGAAATGTGGCAATGCATAAAAATGAAACATCATGTCTTAGTGGTTAACTACCACACATACTTGTGAAACAAGCTAGAATCTTGTTCACACATCATTTCACATTTACTCATGAGATTAATCACTTTACCCAATGCATTGGAGGGCTATATAATTCCGGGCCCACCCTTCACATTTAAACATTCATATTGCGCTATATAATTCCGGGCGCACCCGTCACATCATAACATTATCATTATCATGATTTCCAAATATAACACATATAAAAAATGTACATAAATAACCCATGGAAAGTAATGGGTTTCATCCCATAATAACACATTCATAAGCTTTGGGTTCCCAAAACAAATAAGGAACAACATACTTGATACAAGAACCATCAACCTTGAATGAGAGGTAAAAGGTGAGATCTTGAAAGAAGAGTTATTTTGGAAAACATTTTGATGGACATAAAAACCAGTTACAAACATGTATATACCATAAAATTAAAGGCAAATATGAACAAATTATCTTTTAGGAGTAACCATATCAAAAATGGAGTGAAAGAGGGAGAACCCGAAGGAAGAAAATTGGGATCGAGATTTCCCCTTACCTTGTACCCGAATGATTCCTTCTCTTTAATGTCTTGTATAATGACATTATATTCATTAATTAGAAATTAAAAAACCTTTTATACATTAATAGTGTTCATTAGGGGTTCATTATTTCATATTATGTACCTTTAGATGACTTATAGAGTTTAAAAAATTGTTCGGGGATGTTCGTTTTTATGGTTTTTCTTGGGTGGTTCCCTTGTATTATTAAATTGATGTTTGGATAGAACATGAGTAGAAATATAGAACTGATATTACATGTTATTAATGATATTACAAGAGTTTGAATGATCTTATAATGAATCACATTATATCAATGTGGATGAATCATTAGATAGGAATCAAACGAAGATTGTGTGGGTTAATTGGAGCGGTTTTTCAATCACAACAGATTTCTTTTAACTTTTCACTTAGTAATATAGACATAGGTTATCTCCAGAACTTCAAATAGAACATAATACATATAAAATATTCTGGTTCATCCATAAAAAATTGTTTCATGACCAGATATGAAGGTAGAAATGGAAGAAGAGAGCATGTCGATTTTGAAGGTGATAAATTAACACCTCATGAACAACGTTCTCTTTAATAAAATAAAAGGAAGAGGGAAGGGGTTTGGGGTGATATAATATCCCATTAGAATCATAAAATTACAGTATATGTATAACAATAGAGTTAAAAAACAATTCGGATGAACATGGGTGGGGAGAGATCAAGAAAGGGACTTGAACTTGAAAGGAAATTAAAGAGAAGAGGGAGAGAAATTACCTCTTGAATCTTCCTCTTGAGATCCTCCTTAAGGAAGCTAGTCTTGGTCTTTTTATGAGACCAGCAGCTTTTGGACGTGGGGGAGGTTCTAGGGAAGATGTTTGGGCAGAGTTTAGATATGTCTTGGAGCTTGAGAGGTGTGAGGAAAAGAGGGAGTGAAGGGTGGCTTTTATAGTGGAGGGGAGAGGGGTTTCTTTAATATAAAATTGATTAGTTTATTAATTTCCCCTAAGACAATGAATAGCGAGTCTTGAATGACCAAGAATAGTAATTTCATAATGTAATCCCGAACCAAGTGGGCTTACATCAGCAGAACATCATCAATGACTCAATTGAAACATTATTTAGCATTTATTGTGAATTATCGGATTCAACTATTCATAAAAAATTCAAGTATCTCACTTAAATCCCAAAAATTTACCGCAACCATTTTTCGACGTGTAGATTCCGAAAATGAAATCCATTTTTGAAAAATAATTTTATAAATATTATAAATTTAATATTCAATTAAAATCATAATTTACTTAAAAACAGTTTTTAAGATTAAAATTGATTTTATAGTTCTTTCAAAAATTACATAGGGTCTCATAACATTATCTAAAAACTATTAGACATTGATTCAATAATTTATGAATATATTTCATAATATTCTTTTAAATTATAATTAATTATTTATGACTTATAAAATACCAAAAACGTTTACTAAGGTCAAATTTTCACTTTCTAAGATGTCCAAATTTTATTTTATTATTCATAGGTAATGTTACTCTTATTTACTATTCATAAGGTTCATATTACTATTCATAAGTGTAGGTTACTATTAACAAAAAATTATTTTTGTTTCATTAGACTCCAAAAATCATCATGAACACTATTGTGAATGTCAGATTTTCAAAATTCCAAACATAGAAGTGACAAACTTATGTTTAAAGGTTACTTATCACTTAGTAGTTAATTTTGTTGTATTTTCAGGTTATTTTATGACATATTTATAAGAAGGGAATTTACATTGAAAAACTTTGGGTCGTTACAATCTGTTCATTATTACATAAATATTATTTTAGGAAACATGTGGTATTTGAAAAGCAATATACTTATTATTCAACTAGAAATTGTACATTTTAAGTCAAATAAAATAAAATCAAATTTAGAAAATTTCAATGTATTGATTCCAAAAATTAAATTAATTTTACAGAAATATTATTTATGATTATGAAATTATAATATATTACTGTTAACTTTATAATTTGGGTTTGTAAAAAATATGTTAAAAAATAGTAAATTATACTGTAAACAAATACACTCATTGAGTAATCTATTTTTATTTTATGTCAATTATGCACATATATTTATATATTTTAATTAATTAAAATATATATTTTTTAATTTTCTTATAAAATATTAATTGTCTCGATACTATTATGTTTCTTAGGTTAACATTTTAATGGTTATATTACTATTCCAGTAGTTCGACCTATAATTCCAATTTTTATATTGAATTTTCACTTCCTATAATGCCTTCATGTATCCTTAGTTTATTTTTCAATTAGTTATCTATCCAATTTAAATATATCCTTTAATAAATTACAATCATATTTATTATAATTGTATTTATTTTTATAGTGTCTTCGGGACAATGATAATTTTTGGTGAACAAGTCACGCAAGTATTTAAAATTTTAATATATTACATATTTTTTATTTTTTACAATTATATTATTTTATATTTATAGAGTATAGTTATTGTCCTTATGTATTGTTCAATATTGATGAAATAATGTTGTGACTACTTATTTTTCATGGTTCCTATGTATTATGCTATATATTAAAGATTTTAAGAAGATGACTTTTTATTGAAAAGTACTGGTTGTTCCCTTTATCTTCTATTTAGTTTTTTCCTTGAAATTACAACACCTTTTCTCTATTGTGAAAATGGGGTTCTTTAGTTTCATTAATTACTAAATTCCCCTAATTTTATCTTTATACTAGGATTTATTTAATGTATATTTTTATAACATGTTCTATTATTACGCTGAACATTCTCTCTGTGGTCCCTGATCCTCATGAATATATCTTTATTTAAAAGGTCTTAAACCTATTATATAACAACATGATTTAGTGAATTTTATGGATACAACATATATTTAATAATGAAAGATACATGGGATGAATAATGTACTTGTGGTAGGAATTTTTGAATCTTAAAAATATAAACAACCTCTCCATCATGATCAATGATCTCTATGGGAACATTAAACCTAGGGATGAGCATTCATTTTATTACAAACCTCATGACCTTTTTCCAGGGTGATATTGAAAGGAACCATTTATCTATATTCCAAACTCAATATTATTTCAATGATTCTAGGAATATAATTTATACTGATTTTGAATAGCTTTGATTCCATGTAAAAGATATTTAAAAAGCAATATAATTTCATAGAAAAGTTCAAATCCCATGAAATTATATTGACCAATTTCATCATGTATGTTGGAGTTCTAAATATCTTACCAAATAGAGCTTCATATGGGTCCTTTAATGCACATCAATGGAAACTGTTGATGTATGATAACTCAACCAATTTAATATTGTTAGGTCCACTAGGCTGGATACCCTGAGAGGGGGGGGGGGGTGAATCAGGGTATGGCTAATTAAAAATTAATGCCCGTTATGATCTTGTTTTGCTGTTAAGAAAAACACTCTTCTCTATTTTTCCTGCTGCACGATATAAACAGAAAGTAAAGCAAGCACAGGACACATCAATTTTACTTGGTTCACTACTAAGGGCTACGTCCAAGGAGCATACGCCGACAGGTTGCCGGTCGTACCAAATTCCACTAATCTTCACTAGCTGTGGATTACAAGGTTAGGGCTAGATCACTTCTATGCCCAGGCTCACTGCCTTTACAATGTTTAGGGTCAGCTCACTGCTTTCCTAATGGTCACTCCCTGTTTCTCTCTCTCTGGCTCACTGCCGGTGGAGAGGATCACCTTCTTCCTCTTCCTAAGCTCACTGCTCTTGGATGGAATCCACTCACAGTTTATAGACCTGTAGGTCTCTTCATTTAATGAAAGAATGCATCTTATCTTATATGTAGATGCTCTGTTGAAGTTTAAATTTCACCCGTTGATGAATATCTCTTTGCACCGAAGGTATCGGGCAAACATCCAGCTTCCACGCAGCCCAAAAAACACTGCTGGAACAAACCTTACTTGGCACGCAAGTCAACCTCGGCGCGCAAGTCTTCCTCAAACACTTACTGGACACAACCTTCCTCAACTCCAAACTTGCGCGACTCTCTTCCTTTTATGCCCAAACAAATATTGGCGCCCAACTGCCAACTGGCGCGCAACTTCTAATGCAGGCGCACAACTTCAACCTATGGCGCGCAAGTCCCACCTGCGCGACCACACACACCACTTGCGCGACCACCACACCTGTGCGACGGGAGCTCTCGTCTTGAACTCCGGTGAGAAATGAGGAGGGGTGGTCCGGTATTTATAGGTAACCTGACCACCCTGCGCGACGGCGCGCAAGTCACCTACGCGACCCAATCTCGGCGCGCAAGTCTTCTCTCCTTTTAGACACTTGCGCGACCAACTCCCAAACTTGCGCGAACCTATCTCCTTAGCCATATTTTGATCTTCTGATCTTGAAAAACATATGGCGCGCAAGTTTCCTATACTCCAAGTCCACGGCGCGCAAGTCCCTTTCCCAAAAACACTTTTCTTCATTTGCCGATTTTCAGGTCCAAAAATTTGGCAAACACTGGAAAACGGCGCCACCTTGTATCTGTTCTTTTGTACCGCCTCCAGATCATCCATTCCTTTTATCGAAGTTCTTTAATCAAACATGGATCGTTGACCTCATCTCTTGAACTCGACATTCAACCATGAAATCCTCTTTGTCAACAATCACAACTTAGATGTCCACTTTGTCAACAAACACAAACACCTCAAAAAGGCTTCAATGATACCTTGAGGGATTTTTGCCCAACAAATATGTTGATATAAACCTATCCAAAAGAGTATTGAGAAAGATGCTTCCATGCTATCAGAGGTCTAAATATTTATTTTAGATTTGCTATTATTTTGGGGGTGATATGTTATACAAATGATCATTTTAGCATTCAAAAAATGTTGATGACTCCTGTAAGACATAGAGGTGAACTGTGGACCATGAAGAGATGTGATCAATAGTGGATTCACAGTCAAACTTTTCACATCTTGGACATATATCTATTCTTGTTAATTGAAAGATAAATATTCTAGAATTTTAATAAATTTGGAATTCATGGTGATTTAGTATCGTAGAAAACATATGGTATTATTTCCGTTATATATTTGTCTATATATAATGAAATTAATATAGTAATATAATCCAATTTCCATGTTGGTATGGGTAATAGTTGGATAATCCCACTATAATTTTAATAATATAATTTCAATGATTGTCATGCTGTGTAATTTGAGGTGACATCCAGACTCTCCTTCACCATGAACTCACAACAGAATATATATTGAAGATATTTAAAAATAATCATACATTCTGTTTTTTAAATCATAAAAATATGTATTCTAATATATGGTGATTATATAAAACCAAGTCTTTATCCACATTTAATGAACCCATTTTTAAAATATTAAATTCATAAATTTTCCAATTAATTATTTCTATCACTTTTTTTGATGTTTTAAATCATCATAGACTTCCAATTTCACCTTCTCATGGATATATGGTTAGGAAATAATTTAACCAATGAAGGTTTCCTTGACTAAATTTATAATTTATTAATATTTATGTTTTTTATCCAAGAGGAATGTGTCATTTTCAATCCTTAACATAAATATCATAGTGGGTTACTATCTTCTAAAAGTGTCATCTGACTTACTTTCTATTCTATGATGATAGTGTTTTGAGAAATCATATTACTGGATTAAATACAATAATTTTTAATGAGATTATTATCTAATTTTAAATTTAATGTATACATTAAACTTTTGGTATATTTATATGGGTCACATGCCACTTCATATATGTTGTACAACCAAATCATCAATTAAATACTAAGAATTTATATATCTAAAACATGAATTTAGTAGTTTTTCTCATGGACCTTGAAATATCATGAAAACATAGCTTCCAATTATCATTTTTCAATAGTATATAACAAATTTTGTTTTGGATTCTTACATGTTTATCATAACCTCTTATATACTTAATTGTAGTGCGATTACATGTGTAGTGATTAACCACATCTTGAACTATTTAAATATAACTTCACACTCCTCCATATATACATACTATACCACCTTCTGTGGTAACATAGTAAGTGGGATATACAATCATGAAAATGTTTCTATATATAATCAATAAAACTAATTAAATTAAATTATAAAAAAATATCATTGTTTCAATTTTTTGTTTAGGCTATTCCTCAATCGAAATTATATTTAGCAGATCAAAAAAATTACATCTATTTTGATGATATTACCTAATAAGGGTATGTTATAAACCAAAGTTAAATATTTTTAAAACTGTAATACATATTTTACTTCCTTAAATTAATTAGAATCACCATTATATATTCCTCCTAATCTTGGTTTCTTTTGGATTAAAAATAAATATCATTAATAGATACTACAAAAATTTCAATTTTAGCATTTGAAAAAACTATTAATCAAATCCAAGATTTTTTTATTTGTATTTTAAAGTCCATATGACATAATTATAAACACATATTTTTAATAGAATTACTAAAATTATATCTTTTAAATATTTTATTAATTCACCTTTGAGTGATGATATTATTCTTGGAGATCCAATTTTAGATTTATTTATCTCTATATGATTTATTAATCAAGTCATCATTCATTGATAATGGGTACCAATTCTTTATTGTGATCTTGTTTAACCCCTTATATCCATTTCCAATAAGCATTAATACATCACTCTATAAATAAATTAAATATGGTGAAATATATGGTTATTCACTATGGATTATAAACCCTTTATCCAGATTTACCCATAACTAATAATTTTAACACCGATAGTTCTACCTGTGATATTATTTATGGTATATTAGATATAAGTGTTCTTACAGGTACACTCCCTAATTATAAATACTCCTCATATTTGTGAGGGTAACCCAAACAACTCATTAGGAAGTAAATCAATATATTAATTCAAAATAGTGTTTTCTTAAGGGTGATTCATTGACGTTTCTCCATATTTTGAGAAAGATACGTTTCTTACATGTGAACAATTACCCATACCATTGGCATATATTTTAAAGTACATCAATAATATTCATGGAATTTTTGTAATATCATGAGGATACTTAAGATATTGATAAATACTTCCTTTTCCCATCCTTTTATTTGAGATCTATATAATGTGAGACAATACATTCACACTATAGCCTCAAATTCTACCAAAGGGATGAAATAAAATATTTTATAAAAAAACCATAAAAAATACTATATATATAGGGTTTAAAATCATGGGTTATATTGATCAAAGAACAAGGGGTTTCTAAAAATATCTCTACATCATTATATCGGAGAAGCGAGTTAATAATTATAGAAAACATGTGGCCTAATAAATAATGCATTAAAACGAAACCAAATAAAATTATTTCCATTTTTATGGGAATAATAAGTGTACCATTAATCAAATTATTTTCAAAATAAATATAGGTTTTGGAGATGGTGTAAGAAATTTATTTCTCTATTGTATTAGTTTTATTAGAAATAATTACTTTTAGTAACCCTTGTTTTGGTATAATGACATGCATATGGCCATAACTTCTTATAGTAGATATGTGAGAAAATAAATAGTGAATTTTTAAATGAAATCTATCCTACCATTACACCATGAATTTTTTTCTTATACTATTATAATTATTGATCTTATTTGCCTCATTTTAAAATCTTCAATAATAACCTGATTACATTTAGGTAGTTATATTGATTATTTTACTCACATCGTTGGCATGTAATAATTTATTTTCTATTTTCCTCTATTAATTTTTTCATATGATTATCCAATATGAATATGATTTTTCCCCATATCCATGTTTTTGAAGCTATTTTCCAAACACCATCATCAATTTGAGATAACACATATCCAATTCCTCCCAAAATGAATTTTCTCATGTAAGATAGATATTTTCAAAGATGTTGTTTTAACACACTCAAGAATCTGTCAACTTTTCTATCTTGGATGATAAAACAAAAAGAGGTAAAATATTCAATCCTTATGAAATTTGTCTCATATATTGCTAAAGATTAAATATATCTTTTAATAAACAATAAAAATTCCATCTCTATCAGTGTAATTTTTTTTGAGTAAAACACATATTATAAAATATTTTTTGATTTCTTATAACTTCGTTACTTCCTCTACTTATTTTTAGATATATATTCACACTCAATGCCTACAATTTTTTATTTTAAACATATAAATTCTATATAACACAGTTAAAATTTTAATGATAAGAACAATTATAATGACCAATATTCTTTCCATGGTGCTGGACCATATTTCTTCAATAATATGATAGAATGTTACAAAAATGAATGATTTTAATGAAAATTTATGGAATTAATGGAATGTTTCTAGTTATAGGTTGAATTTGATCATTCCACACTATTATAACTATCGATCATAACCTTTATAAAACAAATTTGTTAATATAGTAAGTTTTTTTACTCCATATATTATTACATTAGAAAATTTGTTCAGAAAAACATAATATTATCTATCATAAGGGTTGTTAGTTTAGTTTTTCACAGTTTCCACTATATTAATAGATTTAAAATGTTAAAATAAAAAATAACACAATAAATTATTTGTGGAAAACAAATTCATATAGGCAAATAATCAATGAGGTCTTATATTATGAAATAAATGGGTTTATTTAAGATTTTATTGCACTACATTAATTCTCTAATTAACTAAAAATTACTCGGATACAAAATATAAAAAATAATACCATTCACACATGGTTATAAATGTATTTTGGAGATAAAAAAAAATTTATATAAAAATCACCAATCTAATAGTTTTAGGGTCTTATATAAATTTTATGCATAAACCCTAAATATATATAACATTTTATGTTTTATTTTCATCCACCAAAATATCCCTATAATTATTTATATATTTTTTAGGGACATGTAATAATTTATGGATATAAATCAATGAAGGGGTATACCAAAAGCCCAATAATGTGTGGAATAATAAGAAGGAATGTGATACATGAATCAATATAAATATATTAGAGAATATATTTATCATAATCTTATCATAAATTATGACATATTATTAAAACATAATAATATTTTAAATGATTCTAATTCCATCATGATCATATATAAAATTTTAGACATAGATAACTACACCATGACTACATATAAGGTTTATGTTAACTAGCATACTATACTCAATTCATTAGTTTACTATATAATTCTTCACCTACCAATCACATCATAATATTATCATTATCCTAAAATCCAGAAATATAAGAAATATATATTATTTATAAACATGGAAAAAATTTGTGATAAAACCATATTTTTAAAATTGATTGAATAATTAATTTGATAAATATAAATCATAAAATATTTCTTTTTGGAATTTTTTTAGTACATTCAAATATAGCATCAAAATTGTATAGTTATATTTCACTATGTTGAGAAAAATAAACATAAGAAGAATCTTTGATAGGTTTCAAGAAAATGACTTCCTAAAAAATCGTAATAGTGTATATGAAAATATATTTTTATTTATCATATAGTTTCTTCACTAACTATCTATGAAGGCAGAGATAATTAATGAATTAACATCATTGTCGTTTGTGGTAAACCAAGAATTAAATATACATCATCAAATCTTAAAAATAGTGGTGATATATATTAAAAATATATTAAAATAATCCCATCCTAGTGTAATAAAAATAATATGTAAATATTTAATCATCAGTAATTGGAAATGAATGTTCTGATTCATATAAAATAAGTAACTTATTTTTATGAGTTAATTCCAAAAATTGATTAGAGATTATCCAAATAGGGGGAGAGATTATATATACATTATAAAAAATATATAATAATATTTTTTTTCAGCACATAGTCATTTATATTAGTATAATATAAATATGAATTTATTTTTTGAAGAACATAATAGATTTAAAAATGATAACAGATAATTAAGGAATGTAATTTAAAATAAAAAATGAGTAAATTTACATGGATTTCGTTGTCACTATATTGTTAAGAAACTTTATTTCAATAATGAATTAGGTAAAGAGATACCATAACATCATTGGTGATATATGAGGACACAAGGGGAGTTGAGTATATAAGGATATAAAAATGAAACAGATTTTAGTTGTGATAATTCATAGGTTGTGTTGATGTATTT
Organism: Viscum album; assembly: GCA_963277665.1. Taxonomy (NCBI): domain Eukaryota; kingdom Viridiplantae; phylum Streptophyta; class Magnoliopsida; order Santalales; family Viscaceae; genus Viscum; species Viscum album. The sequence continues at coordinate 105,847,695 of OY728156.1, forward strand.
ATCCATGAAGGGGAAGGGTATTATAGTTAAAATAATTTTTAAAATTTTATTTCAAGAGGAATCATGAAAAAATGATCTTACATGAGACAATTTATATAATTTGATTTAGAATATATGCATTTACTAATTTGAAACTATTTAAATGATGAAATATTTTTTTATTCAATGAAATTAATAAAATAGTGTGCTTTAGTGGTATAAAGTATAATTTTAGATTATGGAAATTTCATTTCAGGTTTGAAAATTAATTAATTTAATTTTAAATGAATAATTTATCTATGTAAACAAAATTTCAACCTATTTGAACATTTTAATTTTTTTAGGTAAATTTTACCGAAATATTTTTTCATAAAACAAGTTTTGTTTTACAAGTTAAATGATTATTATTAAAATAAAAAAATGTTTCAATTTTTTTTTAAAAAACACAGTTAAAAAATCAATGGTTTAATTAATAAAATGAATTTTATTTTATAGCAATAATTTTCTAACTTATGAAATTTTAAAATTCAATCATTAGTATTAAAATTGGTTGTTTTAAAAAAAATATTAAAAATGAATTGCATAAAATATTTACTTATAATTCAATTGACATTTCTAGATTTATTTTATGATATTTAAATATTTTTACACTAAATATTATTTACAAGCCATTTTTCTATGAAAATTTCCAATATATCATTCTAATGTTTAGGTAACTTTTCGAATAGTCATATTATTATTCCAAAGGTTAGGTTTACTATTCTAATGGTCATTTTGGATTTTCTAATCCTATAAATGTCTCTAAATTACTTCAGTCATCAGCCACATAATTTTTTTCCCATTTTTTTTATATCCTTTACATGATTTCAACCATATTTAAAATTATTTGTTTTCTTTTTCCAGTGTTTTCCATGATTATTGAATCCCTATCCTAGTTAACCCCCACTATTATTGAACTAAATGGAACATACCTAAAAAAAAATCATTTATGAAATCAAATATAGACCAACTGTGAGTATCAATATATTTCATGGGTATATTATACCCTCCCTATCAATGATAACTAAAAAACAATGTATAAGTGATAAACAAATAGTCACCAAAATATAAAAGCGGTGTTAAGGATAAAATTCAAGTATGATTTCAATTAAAATTAAATAACAACATTAATTCAATAAAAACTTGTCCTATTATAACGTCATAAAAGGAATTTTGATATATAAAATTATCATTCACTGATCGATGGGGGACTATATTGATTAAAAACAACTAAAATTCTACCATCATGTAGAAACAATTCATGATTCCCTTTTTGGACCTGTCTCCCAACTCCAACTATGCTTCATATCTCAACTTTATATAGCACATCCCTTTATTTTATATTGATAATGAAACATAAAGGCCTCCCTTATACCATTTCATATGAGAAACATGTGACTATAACATATTACACAACTAATATTGTTAAAACTAAAAAAATCCCAAATAGGGAGGTGCATGCCAAAAATTGATATGCCCAAAAAATATATAATAATAATACTAAATAATTTAATGAACTTGAGTACACAACTGTCCCACTAGTGTGATTCCATACCTACATCATCTAGAATCACGGTGTCTCTAAAAACATTACAATAAACTACAAGTCTAATGGGGGTCTATATTCCCAATACTATAAGGTTACTATACCATAAGCCATTATTATTACCACATACAATGATATAAATACAATGATAAAGGATTCCATGATTTTTATCAATCATAGTCCTTAAAAATCTTCTCATTTTCCTTTTAAAATTTATATAAATTGATATTCGTAGTCCCACATCCATATTGGTCTAAGATAATAAGAATCATGACCATATAATTGTTATATTTTTTTAATGGGGACGGTTTTTGATTGATATTTGGTCTCATATGTCTAGCCTACTTACCTAATAACAACACAATATAAGACATGTGTGGATGTTATGCAGGAATACAATAATACCAACCCATAGTATTATGGTCAATTTATAACAATATCATGAATGAGGGGAAAGAAAACCAGCTATAAATATGGTCCCATCCAATGGTTTTATCAAACCTTATATATTAATATCAGGACTACCTGACACAGTGAACTCTATCTATAAAATATCACCAAGTTATCCTCTCATACACATATTTGATTAGTGAAATCAGTTATTGGAATTTTATTCCATGTCTTGAACAATCTCGACCCTCAGGAATCTCAATCCTAGAATACATTTTTATAAATAATATAAATAATGGTGGTTATGAATATGAAATTTCCTTAACTCAATAACATCTAAAGCCATCTCATAAAATTAAGATGACCATGTTAATGGTGGAACATATATATATTGGTATGAACACCTTGGATTTTTGACTCACTATATTAACCTTTTTATGTTTTTAGTATACAAATATTTTCTAATTATTCTAATGTTTGTAAAAATATACACACCTAAATTATTCATACTTAGTCTGTTCGCTCATACCAACTCCCTATTTTAAAATAAATCCCATTGTCTAACCCCCCTAATTACCAACTATGTAATGAATTTGGTTATGCACCCCTTATACATGTCAAATAATCTTAATTAAATATATTGAAATATCCTATAACAAAAAGGATTTTACCCCAATCAATACCATAAGATAAGTATAAACAACCATGTCTAAAGGGGTTAATGAGTGCCTATCTAGGTCTAATATACCACAACCCATCTCAAAGGACACCCTATTTAGTTTTGATTATTGATTAAGGATGACACTATATCTGAATCCCATGAATCGGTGACCATGGAACCATTAGGCAATGCAAGGATAATCCACTATGGGCCTAAACAAACTTACACTATTTATAAGGGGTGAATAGAAAAATATAGAATAGTTTGAAGTAAATTATGCATGATTAGTGAGAAAAAACTGTTGGAGTTGGTGGCCTAGAACCAACTACTTTGTACTTTATTCATTAATAAAATCCTTATCACATATTTATTATTCTTCTGCGTGAAAATGTATGTGATAATGTCCTAAGGACAGATGTTGAATTAAAGGGTCACAACAGATCCCTGCTATGATGAGAACCCGGAAGTTCCATAACACTGTTCTTGAATAAATGTTCTATGGCCGGATGATATTATTTGAGGGACACAAATAATACAGGTCATTAAGGGAAAGGACTCATAAAACTTTGAGGTACCTTCTCATGGTGTGAGCCCTTGGTAATATCTAGGAGGATATTATAAAAACGAGACCCACCAGTTCGAAATCCACATTTCATAGTGTCATTGGATGTTCCTATCTACAGTTGTGGGTATTGGTCCTTATAATTTAAGATTATTATAACTGGATATTACAACTCGCGCACTTAGATGTATTGAAAAAACCTGTGAAGACACACTTTTCGCAGTGAGGTAGGATACGTTGGGTGTGTCACGAGTAATACTGAATTAATAGATAATGTGGGAAAGGATTTTTCCCTTCTATTCCATAACGAAAGTAGATATCTCAAGCCCTTTGATGAAATTGATATAGCTTGAATAAATCCAGGGCCATGGTAAGGTATGGGTGAGTTCAGTTCTGGGAAGTCAAAGAAAGAATAATCGAGCACATGGGTTGATGGCACTAGCATGAAACCCGCTTGATTAGAGATATTGAGACACATGGATTATATTACACGATAAGCATTCGTAGTAGGTGACATGTCACTGCGGCGTTAAATTATTTCTCTATGGGTGCCTTGGAATGTTTCTAGATGCTAACCTTGGACTTTAGGTAGGCTCCACCTAATGCCACTGAGAAAGTGGCCTAGAGGGTCACACACTAAGTGTGTCTATGTATCTCAGTTAAATATTAATTTAACAAGTTAAATAAATATTAATCCCGATTGTGGTTTAAAAATTATTTAAGGATGCCTGATCACATTTATTTCTACAGTAGTTATTTGAGAGAATATATTGTGAGTGAAATAATATATTTATTGGTGAGTAATGAAGTTACATTTATTTAAGAAATAAATATCCATTACTCAAGGTCTAATAAATGTGGTGGAGAAAAATGAAAAATAAAAGTACACACCGTGTATATTAAATATACACGCCGTGTAGTTTTATTGAAAACAAGTACATGCCGTGTATTAATTATTACATGCCATGTAGTTTTCCAGTTAGGATTTTGAGGATATGATATTGTTTTATTAAATGATATTAATTATAATCAGTGTGGGTGCATGTCAAGGAATTAATAATTCGACATGGGGGTTTCAATAAGAGTTAATGAAATAAATAAAACACGTAACGTGTTTATTTATTGGCATAACACTATTAACCTCAAACCCGATTATAAATATCCTCAGAACCCCAACAATTTTTTAACACAAGATCCATTTTTTGTGCACAAAGGATTTGGAAATACTCTCAAGACAAGAGAGAATTCCCTTTCCACTAAGAACGCCCTCAAGTTACGAGAGTGAGGTCCTCCACCGGATAAAGGCAGTCGAAGGCGAACATCGCAAGCAAAGGTTCTTCCGCTATATCACCCGAAGATCCCTTCTCTAAATTCAGAGATACGTGGATCACGTGTGGATCACTGCTAGAGGAATCCTATACTTTGATTCTACGACGCAACGACGGATCACAAGATTGTGACCGGAGACATCGACGAAGAAAGAATACCACCGGGGTAATTCTTGTGAATTAATTAAATTAATTATAAATCACATATGATGATCCTATCTCAATGGTTCTGGGAATCTTCTTTTCTTTTTCGCTCTTCGTTCTATTCTGATGATCCGACGTTTTATATCATGACAGATCTTGTATTGAACGTTTTTTAATGCTAAAATTTATGTTGGGAAAACCCACCAATGCGCTTCTACTGCGCCTGGAACCTACACAAACATCACACATCACTTGAAAACATTTGGGAACAATCCAAAACAGTTATTGAAAACATATGCTAATTCATTAAAATATCTATAATTGAATATCACATGTTTATGCTTTATCAATCAAAGGATACCTCAATATCTAGAAAAGAAATAAATTAGGGAATAACTGGTAGTAAATTCTTAATTAGGGGGGTAAACTAAGAAGGAAATAATATAGAGTTATATATATAATAATGATAATCCAATGGTAAGGAATACACTTCAAAAACATTATTTGGGATTGAGATCCAGCCATGAAGATTAAGAGTAAATAGACTTGGGAGAGTAAGATCAATCATACCATTAGGGAAGGAGATGGAAGGAATTTTTTTTATAATAAATTGCCATCATTTTCATAATTAATTAAAAAATCCATAATAATTAATTTTCTTTCACTATAACTCTAGTGGACCTCTTGAGATATCTAGTGGGTATTGGATTTCTAGTTCATGGCCAACATACCCACCATTAAAGTATTGTTAACCTCTCCCTTTGAAACATGGAATTTTGTTGCCTCCCACAAAATATTTGTTGTGAGATCTTTTTATGGGATAGTTTCTATTACACAACCCATTTCCTCAAAATGAGAGTATGTTTCTTGTTCGACCTTATTGGAAGCCAAAATAGGTCAAAATAATATTTTTTTCGATAAAAATTAAAATATTTATATCCCTAAAACCATTTTGGGTATTATAAACTCCCATATATATATATATATATATATATTATTTTCCTAAGATGAATTATCTTGCCTCACTAGGGAGTTACCCCGATATATATAACCATGTACTAGCTTCACTATCTTTGTTTCATCCTAGATAAACATGCGATAAAACTATATATAAAAATGGTTTTTTATTTCTATATAGGATGCTTTAACTCTAGCCTACTGTATAAATTAGGTATCACCTCTACCCAAACCACTGAGACACATGGTCTAATACACGCCTCTCTGTATGTATGAGGCTACTGACTACTAGTTAGGGTCTAAGTCTATCAGTTGGTCGACTAAACCCTCAGTATAATTTCCTTGAGAAATAATAAAAAATTATAAAAACATAGAGTGATAAGAAGAAATTAATAATATTTAGATGGAATACATGTTAAATAATAATTAAATGGGCTCCCAAAGTGGATATCCATATTAGAGTAAATGTTTAGGTATGTAAATAATTAAAATTAGTCATATCATATTGAGTATGTCTCAATTTTTCTATAATATCCATGATCCACAACTCAACCATCATCATTGGTCTCCTTGACCTTTCTTAGATCCCTATTCATGTAGTCTACACATGCATTTAAATGACCATAGATGGTTTGAGTAATAAAACATAGTTGGACACAAACTGTGTGTCCTTAAAAAATTTTCACATGTATTATAGATGTGTTAAATGAAAAAATAAATGTACAAGAAATGATAACAAACATAAAATAACTTACTGAGTTGTTTTACACATACCAAGACACAAAAACCCCTAAATATAACTATTTCCATTCAAATTCGTAATGATGATTATTTTTCATTAAAAGTGATTTAAAAAACCCACACATCCATATTAATTCTACAAAGTATCCAAAATGCATTGAGTCTTGAATCAAGACTCAAGAATGACTAGTGAGCATGTACTTAGTATTCACAAGTCATTGAGTTTCAAAAAGTAAAATCAATATCCTCAAGGCATTGAGTTCTGAGAAGGGCCATAATGCTATCATGATCCTTACTTATGTATAAGTATATTTTTGTTCTCTTCGCACATTGTGTACACTCCCCCGATAGTTTCAAACATTATATGATGGTTCACTTGTCATAAATACCAAGAACTACATCCAATTACAATTACTCTCATAGAATAGGCAGACACATAAGATGACATGCAAAAAACTGCATCCTAAATAATAAAGTAGAATCATATAAAATCATGTGATCAACCTCAAGCATCGTAACATGATACTCTTGTAACTATCATGGAAAGAAGGATCATATTTATGTATCATAGCAACAAAAAAACTCCAAAACAATTGTTGTCAATAAAAAACAACAATCCAGGGAAATACATGAATCATAACATAGAAAAATCTGTATATGAGAGAATATAGAATCAATATAATTCTAGGTAAAAAAATTTCATTCTAGAATCACATGCCATAAGGGTTCCATCAACAAAATCAATTCTGAGTTATGTCAAATGATGGAAAGAAAATTAATTATATCCATTTTCAATTAATAAACAAATTATGAATTTTTCATCAATTGTAGACTAGGTACTTGTGTCTAGAAAATAAAAATCAATATAGCACCAATCCTCAGTTTAAAAGCGATTCAATAAAGAAGAAATTCTCATGGTCATCATTTTACAACGACTTTACTAAAAACATCACTGTTCTTGAGTGTTATATCTATGGTCAAGAGGGGTTGTCATTGAAATGTCAAATTCGCTATTAATATACCAATGAATCATCAATAGATTAAGTTTCCATCATCAATACACTACCAGAAATAGTTTTTGGATAATGATTCACAAATGATTATCCATTTAACATTTGTTATATAAGTAAGATCTCAGTTTGATCTAGAAAAAAAATTCACTCACTAGGTCTTCCTTTAATCTATGAATATAAGAAATAAATTTCATTTTATCATCATGTAATTCATAGATCCGACATTTATATATTATTATATCACAAATGGAAAGCATGATTTGGACTAGATTAAAATAATACTCAATAACTAAGCATTTCTAGACCCTTTCAAAAAAAGAGTTTAATGGGTAGATAAATGGGTGTGTCATTATTAAAGTGAGAAGGTTTGAAATTTTAATTAAGGACATGGGGTTCAGATTTGGGAGTTAAATGGGCCCAAACATTGTGGTATTGAAAGATAATTGGGTGCATTAATTTCACCATTAAACCAGACACTCTAGTGACTTGGTGGGATGCACTAGCCAGCTAATAGTACCACCCACTGGCCAATGGTGGGATACCGTTTTTCCGGTCGACTGCGTAGAATTCCTTTCATCCTTCCCCAAACACTTTTATTGTAGTGGATCTCCACTAGCTTGTGGGTGGGGTCCTCTATATCCAGCGTACTCACAGGAACCCCACTGGTGAGTTGGTGGCTATTTTCTAGCCACCCTAAGCTATATACCTTTATCAAACCATCCACCTTCAAATCCTGGAACCATAGTTTCCTAAAACATTCCTTATAATAAACCATATCAGGGAAGAACAAAAGTGGGGTAAAATTTTTGTCAAGTATGAATGTATCATTCATCGAATTGAAATGTGGATGTTACAATTATTCCCCTATAATTACTTCTCATCCTTGAGACATCCATTCAAAGGTTCTTCTGAAATATCTCAGAACATTGAACATGACAAAAATAATCTCACACCTAATCCTTATCCTCAATCTATCCATGATTCCATTGAATATGAACTAGAATTACCATATTCACTTGATGGACATTATCTCTCTTGTATACAATCCTCATCAGTCACTCCTTGTATGATGTGTCAGGATGCAACTAGATATCCTCACAATTGATGACATAATTAAGATCAGGTATATATATACAAATTTTAGACACATGAAAAACATCATGTATACCTCAATAATGATAAGTAAGATCCACATGGTACAAATATGTCCAAACCTTCTCAATTATCTCTAAGAGTCCCAAAATTTACGGTGCTAGATTCCCTTGATTCTTCGAACATCATAGGTTGAACTGAGGATTAACTCTCAGGAATACCGTATATCCAAAAATAAAAACTATAGGTCCTCTATTTTGTTTGGTATAAGAATTCTATTAAGTCTAAGAATTGATCAAACATTTCTGTATCCGTTGCACACTCTTTTGAAGTTTCATGTACCATGATGGACACCTTAATATATGCCTCTCCAACCTCATTCCAATAGAGAAGTGAATGACATGGCCTTACATAAGAGCCTTATAATTTTCTATATGGATGGAATCCAGGTAACTTTTTTTGTAAAAAAACTCAACCAAGGATACATGACCATACCATGCTCTCTCAAAGTATAGGGTGGAAGGATGAATCTTGTCCTCCAGTATACAAGTCATCTTCTTGGACTTTTAATTAGTCAAGATATGGTACACTATTATTAAAATTTTCTTAGTCCCAAAGGCCTTTTATAATCCCTAAAAATACATTACATAATACATATACCTCAATCATATAAAATGCTCAATGAAACTCTAAGAAATTATTATACCTCAGGAACATAATATTTTCTCTTCTCATCAATTAAGTGAGTCTCATGGATCATTAAGAAGTGTGAAACCTTTATAAATATGCCAAACATCTCTTAAATGGGGGAATAACATATTAGGGTCCTGGGAAACCCCATCACAAAGTATATAGTGATTTCCTCCCACTTCAATAAGGGCGGATGAAGTGGATGGAAGAGACCACTGGGCTGCCGGTGCTTATCCCCATTTCCTCTAGAAGTTAAGGCATAAAAAAATCTAATAATGTCTTTCCTCATCTCCAGCCACTATAATAATTAACTAAATTGATGATAATTCATTATTTATCCAATTTAAACTTCATACACAGTGGTATGGAAGTCTATCATCAACTCCTCCATGGTAGAAGTAGGTACAACAAATCTCATGTACCATGATCACATCGTCACTATCCATTGACCACCCGGGTATCAGGTCACCACCTGAAACTCATTCTAACCTCACAACTTACTTAGGGATAGATTCCTGAATTTCCTTCAACTGATATACTAGAGAATATGTGATCACCAAATGGGATCATTTCATGAATCCCAACTTCTCAGAATCATCCATCCACCATTTTTAGATAAAGCTTATCTTGTTTCAATTCTCCTCAAAAGTGCACTCCCCAATCTCATATGCTACTCACGTGTTACACTTAAGAAAATATATTATAATGTTTCCTTCAACAGGTTCATTGTCCATCTCAAATACAAACATCATCAAGTTCTATTATCAATGATTTTACCTTAGATTTAGGACCCATTGTGTAAATATATAATGGATGTTCATCTGATCTGTATAAAAAAACCTCTCACAAAAGAGACAGTGTTTCTAACACTTCAATTTATGGACCATATTTTCTATCTTCAAGTCATGACTTGGATTGTTCTTTTTATGGTACTACAAATGATGTAGCCCATAAGATACAACCAACTCTCCTTACATCTGTACTACTCTGAATCCAGCCTATGATGCATCATAGTAAATGGAACAAACTATCCCTAGAACAGGAAGAATCAACATCATGTATGTATTGAACCTCCTCTTTATCTTAATAAATTATTATTCACATTATTCTTCCAATTGGAGCATCACCCCTTATTCCACCAACACATTCATCTTCGCTGATAAATGATACAAGTCCTAAATAAAATATCAAAAGTATCCAACTAAACCCACAAAGCTTGTAATCTTGACCTTATTCCAAGGAAGTTTCTAGAACATTCCTTCCCCAAAACTCTTTATGTATTTGGATATACCTATCTCAAAAAACTACATAACCCAGGAATTTCATCTCTAGAATCCAAAAAATACACCTTAACAACTTGTTATAAAACTTATTTGCATAAATCATACTCAACACTATTTCAAGATTTCTAGCATTCTACTTTAGGGGTGGTGAGTAGATGAGGATGCTTTCAATGAAAACCACAATGAAAAAAATCAAGATTTGTGTGGAAGATCTTTTACATATGGGGCATTAACACTATTTATGTATCTTTTAGTCCATATGGAATCACCAGATACTTATATAGTCCATACGTACTCCAAAACATTACATTTTAGATTTTCCTTATATCTACCTAAAAATTGTTGAAAGATGGATTGAAGATCAATCTTTGAGAACCAGTATGAATCTCATAACTCATAAAAATGGTCATCGATCCTAGGAAAAGTTTATTTGTTCTTCAATATCACTTGGTTCTACTTTTGGTAATCTAAACAGTGTCAAATATAACTTTCTAGTTTCTTGGTGAACAAAATATATACACCCCATGGTGATTTACTCAACATGTTAGTGTTATTATATTCAATGTATTAGAGTTTCACCTTGATATATTTCATATAAATATTCTCCAAATGATAAGAAGGGATCAAAATGGGTTACAAACTCAGCATGAACTCCATATCAAAGTTAAATCTTCTATTAGGGGGATGTCAAGTAAAGTCATATGGAAACAGGTCCTTATATAGATCCATGAATGGAAGAATGTTTGAGGGTGTTGACACTAATACTAATAATATATAAAAGACAAAAACCATTTTCATGATCATTATAAGTTTACTCATGTATGGAATAGTTCTAACAACTCCATGTTTAGGTTCTCTGATATCATGTACTACTCTCCCATAGGTGTTGTAAATGATACCATGTTCCATATAAATATTTTTGGTATTGTTAACTGGTAAACAATAACATGCCAAGAGTTACATTGATTCCCATAATCTCTAAAATCATGATGTCCCATAGATATAAATAACAAGAAATGTCTATAGGAAATTCTTGGCATACTTAAGATGATCCAATTTCATGCTTAAGTATATAACAATGGAAAAAAACAAAGAAGAAATCATGACTGGTAATTCAAGACCAATAATAAATTATGTTTATATAATGGAATATGAAGTATAATTATCAAAAATTATGTTATATAGGACAGAATTTATCAATACCATTCATCAAATAGTTTACAGTGCATCAATTGTATCTATTGGAGTTTGATCCACTATGTTAAATCAGTCTACCTTAGCTCCACTACCCTGCCCCTGAGATGCATAAAAATTAAGAGTCATATTTATCTGAGATGATTTCTGAACATTACATATCTTTGCAATATGATAAAAGTTGATCATAGGAGTTATAAACATTACATGATAATTTCGAATCTTTTAATAGCTGAAACAATGCATACCGCCTTCTCTAGAAGAAGGTGTTTATGAGCCCCTTCTATGCTTTGGTTTTATTCCACTATTCTTGTATGAAATCACTACCACCATTTTCATTATACTGACGGTTAAGAGATTACCTACTATCTTTTCTCAATATTCCTATGGATTCTCTAGTTGGTTTAACATTTCCTTGATGATTTCAACAAAGTCCTCATCATCTTGAGGGATTCTATTTCCCTTAAAAGACGGGGGATACTAGTGTTGAATGTTCTAAAACTATTTCACCATAATCTTGGATTCCATACCACATTTAATAGGAACTAAGTGTAAGATCTATTTCTAGAGTGGTCCCTAAACCTAAACCATATCAATGTGTGTGATAGAATGCTTTGCTACATTCTATAACACAAATGGCGGTGGAAATAGGACATCCTTTCATGTAGGATAGTTCTATCTTGCTCCACTAAGTGGTCCTTTCAAGAATCAATGAGGTGAAATCTTATAGAACGTGAAAGAATAATTTAGAAAAACCCATAGTATCTAGGATAACAACTTTCATGTATAAGGGATCACATGAGGCTTTCCTTAGAGTCTACCCATATCCCAAGGTGTACCCCTTATAACATTAACCTAGGTTCTGCAACCCAACACATTATTCATGGTCACACACACACACACACACAGATATATATGCATATGAAAAACATAACATCATACTATGGTTTTACTAATTAATAACAACATCGATATATCACAATGGAATTGTAAAGGAATATATCACTCAATAAAGTAAACCTATCAATCTGGAACTGATAAAAATATCAATTCATTAAATTAAATTACTACTATGAAGAAAAACAACACACACACACACATATAATGTGATATTAAATTCCTAGTCAGGATGAATGAATGAAGCTAAAATCCCATAAAATAGTAACAAAAATTCCATAAATAGTAACTCTAAGGTCCATTACAAATGAGCTGGCTTGGTATATGGAATCAACCCTACTCAAGTCCCACATAGCTATTGGATATCTACCTTTTCATAGGTTAGTTAAAAGGAAAAGAAAAAAACTGAGCCCTAATAGAATTTTTTAACACCCCAACCAAACCCTTGTTTCTAATCCAGAGAGATACAAGACCTCTTTCCTATTAGTTTGATCAATAAATGATGTAAACTCATTAGATCCACCACTGATCAATAAATAGAGGAAGGAAACATCATTTTATCATCATGGAATTCAAATATTTGAAATAGTTCATTTGTCATCTCTCAAATAGAAAAAAGGTTTTTGCATAGATGACATGAAAACTCACCGATTAAGAATTTTTGGACTACTTCAAAGAAGTTGATCGAAGGGGTGATGCATGTATTTCTAAGATTAAATAAAGGTGGTTTAAAATATGAATTAAGGAAATGGGGTTAATATTTGAGAATTAAAGGGGGTCTAAACAAAATTCTATTAAAATCCCCTTGGGTACATTAATTTTTCCCTTTGACTGGGAAAACCTGCTACCCCATGGGCCTCATTGGTGAACTGATGGCACAACTAACTGACCAAATATTTTCCATCACTTGGCCTGATTTCTTGTGAAAATTCATTCCATTTTATCTCTACCATTGACTAGTCCATGAGGTCTTTTATATCACGCAGACTCACTAGAATCCCATAGCCCAACCAGTGGGATCCACTGACTCTTGGGTGGTTATTTTTCATCCATTCCATGGCTGATTACTTTATCAAATCATCCTCTATAAAAAGGAATACCTTCATCTGAAAAAATATTCATCTAAATCTTCCATATTAGAGTATAAGAATGTAGTAATGATTTTTTAATAATTTATCAATATCTCATACATCAAAATAAAATGAGTATGTCAAAAACTAACCATTTGTTAGAAGACATATCAGAATCTAAATTTACCTCAATTAAGATGATCATTGAATATGGATTAGGGTGGTATATTATGATATGATATACATGAAATAAATATTTTACATCATTGAAGATATAAGTAAGCACTATTTCATAATCTATGGCACCAACCCATTAAAAAAAATAAAATGTACCCATATATAATGATTACATTTTCCACTACTATAAAATATTACATATTCTTAAACTTGATGATTCTCGAATTTCTTATGGGAGACCTAAAAAAATTCTTGAGGAACGTTTAAAGATCAATTGATGGAAACAACCCTATATAAAAAGTCACTAACCACATTTTGATGAACTAGATATTCTTTTACATCTCTGGAATGAGACATGAAAAAATAGCATACTTATCAATGTCTAACAGAGATATTGGAAAGTGTCATAATCTACTACTGAAGTCCTAAAATGGGGTCATGGGAATATATTTCATAAAAAATTTAATAAGTGAATTTTACATGCATTATATGACCCTCACATGATGTGTTAAAATTTAGTATAATTTCCCATTAAATTTCCTCCAAAATGTAATTATTGCACTCAATAAGGACGTTAGTATAAGGTTGTACGATGTGCTCAAATGCACCTAGGTATCACATTAACTTTGTAGTCCCATTAAAAAGCATAGCGTGAATTGAGAAATAAATATAAATTTATAATCCCCAACATGACATGAAATCATGTGATCAATTAGATATATAACCAGACAATCATGTTAATATATTAAAACTTTATAATTTTTAGGAAATGAGATATATTTATCACCCGGTACAGAATAAATGATACTATAATTCCACTTTATAGTGAATAAAACAACCCTATTATAAAATCTAACATCACATCAACCCATTTAAATTCCAGAATTGGAAGTCCATGAAAGGGACTGGTGGGTATTTGATTTTTGTCCTTCTCTTGCGGATATTTGGATAATTGTGAAATAAATCCCCCAATATTCCTCTTAATCCGTAACCTTTAATAGTTCTAATTGATTTCACAGGATATCATGTTAAGCCTTAGTTAAAAAACCTCTAATTTAATAGTTTTAAATCCATATATGATCCCTACACATGCCTAGGGGAACTACCTTATAACCTCTAACATACATGACCCCATCATCATCCATAGACTAATCAGGGGATGGATACCAATCATATATATTATCCTACATATTATAGAAATCTAAATCAGATAGATGACACTTGTTCACCATGATGAGGAGTGAAGGTTTAGAATCTATGTATATAAGATTCAACATACAATGAAACACATGAACGTTAAGGTGTACCCCAAAAAATAGTATTATTATCAACTGCCTTTTATGCATCCAGTTTCGAGTCTCCATTTGATGATGGAAGATTATAGTGTTTAATCCTATTCATCTTCATTGATGATCTATTGTGATGATTTCTGAATTGTTATTTCTTGTTTGTGTGGTGATCCAGTCGGTGTCATGGTGAATGGAACATTTCTCAATTGAATCCCTAGACTAAATTCTCCCTTCGTTATCCTTAATATCCTTCACTCATCTCCCAATAGGAATGATGATGTTAAATTCAAATAGGTGTTGGGATGAGAGATGTGAGAGTTCAACTGCGTTCCCAGTGAGTTTTTTGTAAACTTTTATTTATATGTCGTTCCCTTTAGTGTTGTTCTGGTTTGGGACACCCTTCCATTTAGGTTTCCTATGGGATTTTGTTTCATATCTTAGTGAAGGTTTTTTGATGAATGTATCTTGGTGTTCGTTGGAGGTCATTGGTGATGTTCATCAGATGCCTTTTCTTTTGATGGGGAATTTTTCATCAGGTTAGGTTCATTATGACTTGGGTAGTTGATGATTTTTTTGGTGGTCCGTGGTTTGTGGCTGTAGGTGGAGTTTATGGTGCTGGATTCATCGTGGATCACTATGGATTTCTTGCCCACTCTTACAACACACTGGCTTTTAGGTCCATTACTTCTTCCCAGGATGGTTGTGTGAGATAGTTTCTGTTGAGGTTTTGGGATGAGTTCATGTGAGCCATACGGTGTTACAAGAGTTGTGATATATGGCACCCTTTGTTCATGTTTTTTCAATGATTGTGAAGATTTGTCGGGTGATTTGGTTGTTAAAAAATGGTGGGAATGTTTTTAATGGTTTTTGTGATCTTATTCTTATGTTACTGTCTTTTGATGATTAGTTGGTGGTTATGTTCAGCTGGTGATGATTTTGGATGTCATTAATACTATTATCTATTTGTTGATGGTGACATGATTGATGAATTGATTTGCCTAGGACTTGTGGTTAGAAGTATACACGAGGTTTGAGGTGTTTTATCTCACTAAGGTTGTGTAATTTTTCTTCGTTAGACATTTTCAATTTTAAATTTTAATGTTGAAATCATTTTGTGGATCATATTTTTAATTTTAAAGTATTTTCATTCCTTTTTTAGTTCCAACCTAACCAAAAAGTAGTTTATTTTAAAAATAAGAAATGGATTGGATGAATTAGATCCATGAAGAATATCTTATAAGAATCAGACAAATCAACCATCTCTCCTTATTAATCATTTCTATCCTAGGAACATCCAATTAGATAAAATCTTAAATGAATATCATATAGTATCTTTAAAAACATAGCAAGATATGTGTCTTAATAAATTTCATGGGTTAACTCAGAAAATCCACAAGGTTGACCTTCCTTTGTTCTATTATAATAATAACCTTTAATATTATGTGCCTAATAAAATGTGTAATTAACTAATTTTTCACTATATGTTTTCTATAAATAATTATTATGTTAATTACATGTTTTAAATAGATAACCAACTCAAATGAATCCATGATATTTTGAAATAAATTTTACTATTGAAATATATCTATTAAATTAGTGGGTATAAAATGATGTAAGCATATTACAAAACCTAGAATGAAAAATAATGAAAGGGAATTGTGTAGAAAAAGTCTCTCATATATAGCTCATTTTATTGAACATAGAATGAAGGTGGAATCACTAAGGTTTTATATAGAATAATAAATATTTAAATGTGAATAAATACAATATGGTATAAATCATATGAAAAATAAATCCAAGCACCTGGAAATTCTAATGAGACCTATCTTAATTGAATCCCCAACCACAATTAGAAGTAGGGAATAAGTTTTTTTATTATATATTATATTGAGATCTTGAGGGGATATGTAACAATACATTAGGATATTCTATTCAAGTAATTATTAATATAATATGTTCATTATCAAATATATTTTATAAATATTGATTTTTTTTTTACTTTTTTAGAGCCCAACTAGATTTTGGAGGGACATTGAGGGGGGGGGGGGGAATCAGTGTACCCAAATTTTAATGAGTTTTAGTTTTTTTAAATTGGCTCCTATTACTATTGAATCTCTTCTTGGTTAAGAGGAATGGATTTTTTGTGCACTCTTAAAAATTATATACACATTCAAATAATATAAATGAAAAAAATTCACACAAATATTTTTACAAGGTTTGATACCAAGACCCAGTAATTAACATGATCAACATGGGGTAGTTTCATAGGCTCATTTATCATTATATATTTTTAAGGACTAAAAATGATTTTAATTTGAATACAATGTTGTATAGTTAAAATACACACTCTATAAATGATTTGTGAAATTATTTATACTGGTACCACTAATCTACAATGGAATTATTAATAATAGAACCACAAATTATTCAATATTATTTAATAATCACTTTGAACAAGATCGCCATCCAATAGTATATTCCTTTGAATCAATTAGAGAATATTATTCCTTGATTTGTTAGGGAGATACACTATCTTCCAATGAAGTTCCCAGCCTCAATAACTAATCCAACACCCTTCATTTTTGGAAGTTGATTTTATGGTGCATGGTGTATTCCATAGATATTATTATAAACATGAACGACCTTACATGTACTCTCATGAAAACATGAATGGTTATTTGATCATGTATAAGTAATAATTATATCTTTCATTTTCTCTATTCAAAGTGTTATTCATGGAATATCTCTTCCAAAATCACATTGTCTTCATTTACCTCTAGAGAATGAGCCTTATTCTCCTTTTTAAATGTGGAGAAAGTTTTTTTTGGGTATTTTTCTTCTTTTGCGTAACACTTTATATTCTATCCCATGATGCTTCAAAAAAAAATCTTCTTAAAACCTTTATATGTGTTTGAAATAAGTTGAAAGGCCAATATGACTATAATATCTTTCAACATCACGTGAAAATTTCACATGGGAACCTCCTCCTCCTCCTCCTCCTTCATTTGTATAGTTTATCTATTTTTTAGAAACAAATTATTTCTATCGATATTTAAAATGATAGAGAGATGATTCTTCCCTTTTGATTTCCTCTTTTTATATATAAAATATATCTTCACCTCCCTGTATAATTCATGGAATTAAAGGACTCATTAGAATACCCAAATGATTCTAGTTAGTTATTTCTATAGATGGTATGGTAAATAATACTTCCAATTTTAAATAATCGAAGTACATGGTATTTATCCTTCACATAGAATCTTCCTATTTTTAATAACCATTGATTCAAATCACACCGTATATAAAAATTTATGTTGTG
Source organism: Viscum album (assembly GCA_963277665.1). NCBI lineage: Eukaryota > Viridiplantae > Streptophyta > Magnoliopsida > Santalales > Viscaceae > Viscum > Viscum album. The sequence goes on from OY728156.1 coordinate 105,866,066, forward strand.
TCAAGTGTTCCTTTACATCTCTGCAAATAATACCATGTTAAAACCTTTAAATATTCCAAAGTATTTAGTATCTATCTCGTAAATTTATACCAAAATTCATTGATCCTTAACTTACAGAAGATTATGTTTCATTCCACCATATACAAGTGATAATAATTTCATGTATATCCTATATTTCAAGATCGAATGCATCCATCGATGGCGGATACTCCAACTTCCTACTACAACTCTATTTTTCATCTGATATTAGCAACTTCTTCAAGATAACCACATGCATATTAGATATAGACTTCATGCATATGGTTTCAAAGCCTCATCATCAAGAAATCATGGACTTAGATCTATCATGGAATCATTATTTTCATTTGAAAAATGTTTGACCAGATACTATGGTGTGAACATCCTCTTTATTTTCATTCAAGGAAGAAGACAACACCACTTGTTTAATCCCATGTTTATATGGGATCATAAGGTGCATATAAAATGCATCAGACAACCCGTTCTATATCATCCATTTTAATAGTTGAGAAATAATAGCTTCAACAAATGTGTATCCCACACCAATTCCCCATTTTTTCTAGGCGTTATTTTTCTAATCAATCAATATATATCCTCACTCTATCTAGTGATGGGAAATTGGAACCCCTTACACCCTTAACACACCAATATGGGCATCAAAACACTAGAAAAGCTTTCCTCAACATGCCTTATACACAAGAACATGCACACACATAAGGGTGAACTCTCATGTGGATCCTACCATCAATCTATATTACCATACACAACCTCCATGGGTGGGCCTTCCCATGTGGCTTTACCATTTGGTCCCCCAATGAGTTGTTGAGGGCAAGCCCTTTGGTGTTAGAGTGGTTGTCCGTATTTTTGTATAAAGCATGTAAGTGTAAAGTATATAATATTTCTCAATCCAATTATCTTATACATCACAAGTAAAATCCCCAATGAATATTCAAATATTATTTATTATATATATATATCATGGTAGATATTTTTTTCAGGGACTTTATAATTACCCTTCTTCACTACATGAAAATAATCATTTTCACAGGGTTCATAAAAACTTCTATTTCTATTATTTTTAATGAAATCATAAATTATAAATGCGTTAAAGCACAAATAATATTCAATTTCTTCTTATGGATTCCAAATCTCATTTATACAGTTTCATAACAATGTAAAATGATGTTTTGCATGATGTTAAAAATCCTTATGATAATATTTATTTTCATGGTATTATTCCTTCATTTAAACATTTAAGACAATGTGAACTCTCCTTGTACAACTCACACATGTATTTGAACAAAAGATTAGACCAAAAATCATCAAAATTAAAACATGGATAATTGTTCAAGAATAACATCCATTTCCATTAAATTATTCTATAAAAATCCTCCAAGTATCATCCCATCAAAAAAAGATAATTATCATTTTAAATGAAATCCAAGGAATCCATAACAATTATCAAATAATCATCAACAACAATATTGAATATTTCACAAAATATTTCTATAATTCTCATTCCATTATTAATCATTAATAATAGAGGAATTCATCATAAATTTACTTTTTATTCTTTCTTATATATTGGCAGTAAATACAACCTTGCTCATTAACCACCCATATTGGATTTTCAATCATCCCCTTGGGATTTGATGTCATATAATTTCCATAAAATTAATGTCACATATCCCCCTTATTGATAATAATTTAAAAGTATTAATATATGGGACTTCTTCTTGCCTTCAAGGAGTTTGAAAATTACTTCTCTTTTTATTAAAGAAAGATGGTACAACATGTTTCACTTTACAGAGAGCCTTTAGTTGGTCTACTCTAAGTCCATGATGGCTTACCCATTTTATAAAATAGGATATATACTATTAAGGTTTTCTATTCTATACATTAAAAACTATTCATGTGATATCATGCTCATATCATATTTACTTCTAAAATAGGAGGCTATATAAAAAAATATTTTTTATATAATATATTCTCCTACACACTTCAGAAAACACATTATAAATTTCAAGTGCAAGAATATTTTTATCCCCATTTATATGAGATTACTCATAAATCCACACTACACCTTAATACATATATTTTATATATTAAATACAAGGGAATGATGTGTAATTATGTTACCTATATTTCAAACTTCTACAGAGATGACATGAATTTCTATATATTTATAAAATAAACCTTGATATCATCTCATTTATGTTTTCTCTCCTCAAGGGGTGGATGCCCTTCCATTTTATCTAGAGGAAAATTTCACAATATAGTATAAAAAATGTTCAAACTAAGGATCCTCTATTGGGGAACAATTCATGTTTTTTTAGATATTGAATAATAATTTCAAATTGTGGTATTACAGAATTTTTCACTCATTTATCATGTTGAGAATGAGCTTCACCTTCAATTCTATATAATTTAAAGATGAATACTACACTAGAAGTAAAGGAATATTGTGGAACACTTATGAGTATAATACTAAGTGAAACAAGGAAGAGAAGTTTGTATCAACCCAAAGACTCTTGTCCTTATAGTTCTAATGTATCTAATACTCTTCTTACTTTTGTATCTTTTATATTTCACATTTTGATATTTATTTCCCAAAATGGACTCTTTTATTTCATTCACCCTCCTATTGCATGGATTATTTTTCTTCATATATTCTTATTTTGTAATATGTTATACCGATTATTTCTTTTCTATCTCCATCATCTTTTTCTGAGCAAGTAGAAGAGTCATGTAATTTATTTCATTATGTCTAGTCTGATTTCAAATTACACTCAATTTTGGTGAGATACAAGATTTTTCATTTTCTTAAAACCTATGACGTAATTTTAATTCTTATTCATGTGAAATAATTTGTCTTCCATTTTCTTTTTCTATATATAATGCTTCATCTTTATAGTATTTCATTTCTATGATAGCTTTAAATTCATCAGAAAAAATGATTAAGAATTCTTTCTTAGAATATTCTTATTTGGAGATTCCAGATATATTCTTTAATGTTTTAAAGCAAAATTTCTTGGTTTGACTTATCAAATTATTCTTTGGAAATATCCTCAATCAATCCTATCTTCTTGTTTGTTCATGGATTGATTCTCTTATTGATATTAGCTTGATCCTGTTTATTTTAAAGATATGTTTGATGTGGCCCATGGTATAAATAATCATTTAATAGTAGAAGAATCCTTTTTTGTTCATATGAAATTATTCTAATCCAATTTATTATTCTTCTATGGTGTATCTTGATCCATATATTTCTAAGATACCTTTTCCTTATTCCCTTAGGAAAGCTATTCAACTTTTGTTATTTGATTCTATTTTTTTGGTATCTTATTAGCATCGAATATGGACTTAGTTGGTGAATACTGACACTATTATTCTATGTGACCACACATGTTGTAGTACTCACATAATTCTTCAAGTCACTTGAATATGGATCTAGTGTATTGATTCATTATTTTATATGTAATGTGCTTCTGTTTTATAGTTTTATTTCTTTTTTCACATCTAATCCCATGAATATATGCCTTATCTAGTATTCATAAGTCTTCATGCTATTCCAACATTAATCATCCTGATGACCAAAAGTATATAAGCACCAATAATATCCAACAAAGTTTCTTCTCTTCTTATAGTATCAGTCTTGCTGGATTTAGTTCATTGATTTTTTTGAATTTTTCCTTCCTCTTTTTAGAATCATGTTGGGAGTAATATGTATTAATATTTCTAGTATCCCTAATTTGGGGTTTGATGTATATATTATCATTTCTATCTTCTCAAATTATCTTATATTTTTAATTTAAACATTTAAAAGAAAGTCATACTTCATTATCATAAACAAAATTAACTGGGTTATGGGTTACCTTCTTCCATGTGACAGTAGAAGGTTGATAAAAAGATGATCCTGAGCTCTTATTTCCACCAATATAAATCTATTTATATTTTTACACCCAATTTTATCTTTATAAGACTTTGAAATATATCTTGAAATATTTTTTGTGGCTAGGAACTGAGACAACATGTGATTCTGAGGCATGGTGTGCCTGAAATATATATTTTAAAAACAATAAGAATATTTTGTATTACAAAAACATGGTTTCCTAATGAAAATGAAATATCTATTAAATAGAGTCTCATATCTAAAATATGAGGCCATAGTTGAATCCATAACTTGAGGTTTACCCTAATCACAACATAAAATAGGCCGATGCTTGGGTGTCCGCATGTAACGACCATTGGTAGTTGCATTTAATCGAAACAAATAATTATTTTTATTTATATTATTAAATTAACTAATATATAATTGATCTATAAATTTAATGTTATATAAGATATCCAGGGTTATCCTCATAACCCAGGTATCGTTGAGAGGATCCTTCTTCTACCTCTCATTGGAAGATAGAAATCAGATGATGATGAATCTATAGATCTAGGATAATTGAGGTACCAAGAATTTAACAAATTCTAAAATTTTTTGGTGAGCTTTTTCTTTATCGAATAATGACACAATATTTAGAAAGGAATAATCAATTTTTTTATTCTTTCCAAATTTATTAAATTATTGATCATAGTTATCATCTTTTTTTATCCACATCTTTATATTAACCTTTTTCATGCACCGATGTACTGATTGTAAATTTATTATTTCATTTTCCCACCCCATGGAATCAGAAGTTGGTTTCATTGGATAAGAACAATTGGAAAACAATTGTTTCATATTTTTCTTGTGCATTTCTCTAAAGGATTCTTCATGTTCATCACTAATATACCTATGGGGTCCCATTTCGACATTTTTGGGCAGGAACGAGCTCGATTACATCAACAAATTTAGGAAAGAATCATGTGTGATGAATGTACTAATGAACCGGAGATGGATTTATGTTTTTTTGTGTAAATGGTATTATATCATGGATTTGGAGACCCGGTGTGGTGCAATGGGTGATGAAAACGTTTGTGGGTACATACGAGTGATTTTGATTCCATTTTCCTACTACCAGACGGCCGAAAATGATGAAAAAAGTTTATTTCCTTTCATTTTAGGTGGAATAGAGGTGGGAACCAATGCATTGGGAACATATCTAGAATGTGTAGGAGTGGATATAAATTTCTGTGAAAAAAACCAACTACACGCCGCATAATGGGGTGAACACATGCCATGTAGTACCCCTTCAGCTGTGGTATAAGGGTTTTGAAAAATATAAGGATCACACACCATGTGGCTAGACCACACACCATGTGACCCTCCTCTAGTAGACATGCCATGTAGAAGATAACATGGGTAGGACCCCCCATGTAGAAGGACACACTGTGTACGAAATTTCACAAGCATGTGTATGGTTACACAGACATAGCAAAGAGAACATGCAGGACCTCGTGTGGGAGGGAAAACCATTTACTGAAGTACACATACATAGTCAAGGTTACATGGAAATGTCTAGGTGCACATGCAAGAATTCTAATGTCTGAGGCATGCTATTTAGTCCCCTTACTTTCCATATATTGTATATGGGTAGTTATTCATGTATCAGCAGGTATAGGGCCAGGAAACAAATCAAGACCACTTGTCATCTGGGTCCCCGTACATGTTTCGTACCCATAATTTCCTTTTGTGTTAACTTCTACCTCTAATATATCTTTAATTAAACTCAAATTTTTCCCATGGGTAGCCTATCCTAAGATTTTTTCCAAGTAGATTGTAATGGTGGCCTTCATGGTGGCTTTTGTGATATGATGTGAGATGTTCTGGGCATTATTATTCTCCAGGAAATGGTCGATAATTGTAGTAATTCAGCGAGATAACCTATGAAACTAGAGTTACAACCTCTTACTAGGATATGGCGTGGTTCTTCTACATATCTATAGAGTGTATTCCACCCGCGAGATAGAGAATGGGTCATATATATTATATCTCAGTGGAACCCTTATATTATGTAGGGCATGGGTCCTTAATTGACTTTTAGAGTGGCACCCACTAGCTAACATTAACATGGGATCTCTACAAATCCATAGAGTCTCATGATCTTGATGCATTGGGATGGGGTCCTCAAATACTATAGTGGAAACCTCATACAGAATAGGGAATGAGTCCTCAGTCGATTACAAGATTGGAACCATCCTACTAACATAAGTCATGGTTCCTCTATCAACTATTGAGTTGCATAATCCTACTGATAGAGGGTGTGGTTAATCAACCATCAGAGTGGCACCCTCCTACAGTGACATGTCATGGGTCCTATATAAATCTATTTAGTGACACCCTCCTATTATACCTAGGTACGTGTCCCCTATTTATATATTGTTCCCTTTACCCGTCTGTCATAGTGGCAAGGTTTGTATTGACTTGTATTCCTCTTCACACAGACTTATGAGATGCTAGGCATCATTAGTAGACCTTTAGAAATAATAGGACTCATTCTTGGTCTATGCTATGAGATAGAGATCCCCTTATCCTTCATTTGGGAAACTTTTGTTGAGTATATATATACATATACATATATATCCATGTTTTGGATTATATTACTTTTTGGATTTGTGTTGTTTTATCTATTCCCCATTGTGTATCTAACTAATATCACTTTAACTTTCAAGGAATCTTGCTTTATCTGATTAAACTCAACCTTTTATGGGAATTTACCACATATGTTGTGTCTTATGAATATGACGAACAAGTCGGTGGAGATTTCAAAGGTGTTTATGGATACTTGGTTCATCTAACCATGTATGGTGGTTGAGTATTTATGACCCAGATTTCGGATCTCTCAGAAATTTACTTTTCTAGTTTTTTCAATTTGGGATACCTTTTTGGTTCAACGTTTATTTTCCCCATTACTTTTTAGTTTACAATCCAATAATCTATTATATTCCTTGATGGTTTTTCAAACAGGGTTTTTACACTAGATGTTTCATATTTTTATTTTATTCCATTATAATGTTTCATGGAGATGGTAGGATGTGTAAGTAAAATTACCTTGGGAAAATGACTCCCATATTAGTTATTCTTTTCAGCACTTTTCACCAGCCCAAGGAATTTCAAGGTGGGCTTGGGGTAGTTTTGCATGGAGCCTAATTGGGTTGGGTCTTGAAAGATTGGTATCAAAGTAGTTTATTCCTTATTATAGTGTCTAGAGTAGTCCCATTATAAGGATTTGGTTGGGATTTAGGGAAACAATGTAAATGTGTCTCAAATGTGGTGTCCAGGCTAGGGAACCGAGTGATAGTGGAGGTAACTAACATATCAATTCACTAGGACTATGACTACATAATTGTCAAATCAGTATACCGATACATTATTTTTAGGTAATAATGGTAAATGTATCATATAAGATCCAGAATATTTACTATCCTTCTTGAGTTAGATCCCCATTATATATATACAGTCATCTGACTGTGGTTGGAATAGATTAACTTTTTTGGATGCCTCCAAGAACCCAGATAGCCACATTACGAATTACAGATTGTGATGATGATCCGATGAGTGATGAGGCCTGAATTCAACATATATCCCTTATATTCCTTCCTCTATGCGAATATGTATCAGTACCCCACCTGTTAAAAGTAGATAATACCTGTATAGAAGGCTGATGATGTGAAAAACCCTAGCGCACTCCATATGTTCCAACATTAGCGGCTGCTGAGGTTCATTATTCAGATAGATCCTTAGGCAATAGAGGATCATCTAGAGTCTGTTATCGATGATTTTATGATTATCTAGAAACTGAACCATCGTATGGCTGCATTGGAAGCTATCCTTTTCCACTGAGAATCTAGGTGCTAGTGGAGTTTTGTTATGTAGGTGCATGATGAGTCAACAATCTCTTGGACCGTCTTCTAGAATATTATTTATGAGTAGTACTACACCTCATACTAGTGATCAGTTCAAATTCAAGAGATTCTAGAGATTTAGTAGTGAGGGATGATAGTTGAAGAATATGGTTTGAGGTTCACAGACATTATAGAGCACTAGATTGACATGATTTGAGATGGCTACTTCTTGTCACAAAATTTTGAGTAGGGTCTCTACAATGAAATTCATGTTATTGTGATAAATTTTTTCATTCCCACCTATTATGGGGCGCTTGATCAGAAATTGGTGATAGAGAGTTTCATATCAGAGGGATTCCATAATGATCATGCTGATAATGAGAACTGTAGGGATGATTCATCTGTAGCAGGTAGCCTATGCCAATAAACAAGATATCAGGACATGAGGTACTCCTTGGATTATACTTAGGCATATGGTTAAGGAAATCATAGGGGAACATGACATCCTAAAATGGGGTGTTTATATTCATGTGATGTGAATGGTCACATAGAGCATGATTTTGTGACCAGATGTACTGAGGAGTGTAGAGAGATAGCAAATTAACCATCAGAACATTAAGAGTGATGTGTTAGGGATCTACCTAGTGAGGGTAGGGTGGATCCTAGGTAGGTGGAGATGGTAGAGGAGAATGTGGGGCTCCATGAGGAGGGGCATTGGGTGGTAGATGATGCTTTGAGATCCTTCCACCACCACCACTACGCAACCCACATCCAGCTTAGGGAGTTGTTGGTCGGGGTTGTGAATAGGTTCAAGGTATATATGTGTATTACCCTGTGGAACATGAGAATATAAGGGGTATGATATATATTTATTCAAATATTTATTTAGTATTATTAGAAATTAGCATGAGTTATTACTTAATATCTTTACTCATGGTATGGGAGATGGAGGTCCTAGTTGAGTATTTAACCATACAACATTGTCTTTAGGATCATAATGGGAATGCTTCTTCTATATCTTTTATATATCGGTTGTGTGAGTTATCTCTTGGAGAAGAGAGGTTCTTCTAGGAATTTTTGGATTTCAAGATGGAACCCTGTGATGTAATCAGGGGTATGGATTGATTTTCTATAGTTCTATTATAGATAGACTGTCACTGAAGACGATTCAAATTCCTTCGCACTAGTGGGATGAGATTAACCTTTGTGGGTGAGAGAGATCTCATGGATGGACGAGTGAGTTTTTTGGGGCGGTTGCAACCTGTCACCCATTAGTTAGAAAGTGTATCACTTGCTGTAATAGGTTCTTCAATAATTTAGATTCATCTATTCAAAAATTATTTTATAGAAATATTCTTTGAGGACATTTGAAGACCACCCATAATGTGGGAGTAGAAGTTTTCCGTCAACTTGCACCCCATGTTTTATCCAATGTATTTCTCAACATATCGAATGACCCCTACCAAACTGTGGTAGATGCAATTGTAGTTGGATGACCTTCAATAGAAGGGTTTTATCAAACCCAGTGTGTCCCCCTGGGAATCGATAATGTTTTTCGTGAAAATAGGCATATGAGATCTTAGAGCATTGTGTGGATCATCATCACTAGAATGAAGAAATGATAAAGAAATAGTACCCCTTATCGAGGAATGATAACCTATTTGATCTTTCAAGAGTTTTGATATGGTTATCAAAGAACTTTCTTAGGTTTGGATTCCAATATTTGATAGTTTATGAGGCTGATATTCCAAAGCTGGCATTCCGATGTCACTATATGCACTATGATTTCATGGTGATCTCCTTTGGTATAAAAAAATACCCCGACCATGTTTATGCATTTTATGAACTAGATTTTATAGGTGTAATTGAACCAATTCATGGTTTTCTTCATTAATCAGACACTCATATACTCTACATCATAGGAGAAGCATGCAGAGAACTTGAGGAGAGTCCTATATTTTCTTCAAGAGCACCAGGTTTATGGTAAGATCATGAATTTAAAGTTCTAGAGTAATGAGGTTAACTTACTAGGGAATTAAATTTCTAATCATTTATTAGTTATGGACACAGTGAATATTGATGTAGTTTCTAGTTGGGATCCACCCCTGATAATGTCAGAGTTGCAGAGTTTTATTGGTTTGGATAGGAAGTATTAGAGGTTTGTGGAATAATTCTCTTGGATTACAGCACCCTTTACCACCTTTACATGGAAAGGGTAGTGTTTTATCTAGACTATGGAGGTCTAGAGAAAATTTTAGGAGTTGAGGTTGATGGTGACAAGTTCTCTATTTTTTATACTACCTGATAAGGGGGTGGTGTTCATAGTGTATTGAGATTACTTGGGAGTTGGTCTCGGTTGTGTCTTGATGTAGAGACAAGGTGTTCGCATATATGTGTTGAGGTATTTATGACCCCATGAAAATAAATATGTGACCCATGAATTATAGCTTCCATTATTAGTATTTTCTCTGAGGATATGGAGGACTATATTTTTAGAGAGTACATTGTTTTTTACATGGAACCTTAGAGCCTTAGGCATGTCTTCAAACTTAGAGACATGAACTTCATGTAGAGGATCTAGTTTAAGTTCCTATAATAATATGAATTTGATATAATCTATACTCTGGGGAATGGTAACATGGTGGAGTATGTCTTTGTCAAGAATCATTAAGATTGTTTGGTTTAGGAGGCATCTGAGTAGTTTGATTCTTTATAGTTGACCTTGGTTGAGTAGGAGGGTGTAGTTTTTCTGTAGTCAATGGTGTTTACATCTACGCTCCTCTAGAATCTGAGTGAGTCTCAATTGGGAGACATTGAATATGTGGTATTCCATGACTAGATATCCTCAAAATATTTACCAAATGGATTTTATAAATGAGGGATTCACATAATCATTTTCCATGGATGGGTAGTGGTTCCAATCACGATGCTAGAGGAGGCGATGAGAGAGTTCCAAACATCTCTAATAGATATATATTTCGGTGTGGGTAATATGTAAAAAGAGTTTAAATGGTAGTTTTTTGGGCCAAAATGTGACAGAGTATTGTAGAGTTCGTCTCACGGTTCCTCACCTCTCAGCGGGTGAAGGTAGGGATCTAGGTTCTGGTAGGTTTGTTGCAGCCTCTTAAGATCCAAAAGTAGAGATTAGATGGATTATAAATGGACCTTGTGATGGGAATTCGAAATAAAATGAGGTTATCAGATGACATATGAGTGATAGTTGACTGACCCATGAAGTTGAAACACGTCTTTGATATCATGGAGAAGAGTTCAGTGGAGAGTTTGGGGCACTTGAAAAAAAATAAGATCATTCGCCTTCATGGGGTACCCTAGACTATTCTATTTGACCATGATGCATGATTCATATCATTATTATGGAGAGTCTTATATGATGAATTCAGGACCCAAATAAGGATGTGTATGGTCTTCCACCACCATACAAATGGGATGAATGAGCGCACTATCAAGGTGTTGGAGGATATACTAAGGGCTTGTGTGTTGGACTTCAGTTTGATATAGTGGTTTTAATTTTCCTTATTAGAGATTTCAAAAAATAAGTGTTACTACTCTACCATCACATGAATTTTTTGAGGCCCTATATGGGATACCCTTTAGGTCATCCTTGTTCTCGACAGAGATTGACGTGGCATCTCTTATTGGTCCCGATATAGTGTAGGTGTTAAAAATACATCCAGGTCATGGGTGAGTGGATTAGAAGATCCCATAGAATGATGAAATCGTACACATATCAGCGTATAAAGATTTATATATTTGACCAGGTATTCCACATTTACTTGAGAGTCTCACCACAATGAGGATTTAGTAGCTTCATCTTTGGAGGTAAGTTATCCCCGATGTTCATTGGACAATTCATGATTTTGAAGAGGGTTGGTGAAGTTACTTAGCTCTTGGAAATACTCCCATATTTAGAGGGGGGTGAATGAGGTATTCCACATGTTATAGTTGAGGTAATTTGGGCATGAACCTATACATGTTATTGACTGTGGTGATTTGGATATTGAAGATGGATCCACTATTGAAGAGCACTAGGTGGAGATAGAGGATCAACCGGAGAAAACCCTACGTAAGTCTACCATTCCCTTGGTTTCTGTGTTCTAGTTGCATAAGAGAAACCAAGAGACCCATGGGAGTAGGATAGTGATATGCAGGCTCTGTAGACCAATATTTTTTTATATTATTTATTTTAAGTGATGAAAAAATAGAATATGGTAATGATGTAGATACCCTATTTTTTCCTTGTAAGACTTTGAAATATATCTATAAATTTTTTTGGAGTCAGGTGTTGAGTTGGAGGGAGATTCTAAAGCTTATTGTTCCAAGAATTAATTTAATAAAACAAAAAAAAATATTTTATATTATACATTTATGATTTCTTAAAGATAATGGGATATCTATTAAATGAAGTATCAAATCAAAATTATAAGACCACAGTTTAATCCAGAAAGTGAGGTTTACCATAGGTGTGAGCTAAAATCAGTTTGTGTGGGACATTAAAATAAAGAGGCCATTGGTGAGTGTGTTTAACTGGATTAAATAATTAAATTTATTTATTTTATTAACTTACCTAAAAAATAATTCATCTATAAATTTGGTTTTATATAGGATCATCAATTTTAGCTGCATAACCCAGACATCCTTGAGAGGAGCCTTCTTCCACCTCTCATTGGAAGATCAGAATCAAATGATAAAAAAACATAAGATCCAGGAGAATCAAGGCACAAAAAACACAAAATCTTCTCCCATTCATCTATGATCACTTTCTTCATCAATGAATGATCTAATCTCTAGGAAGGAATCATCAATTTTTGGATTCTTTCCTAATTGATTAAGATATTGAGCATGATCATATTCTTTCATTTGATCTAAATTTCCCCATAACCATTTTCATTTTTTTGTGTACCAATTTTAAATTTATTATTCTATTTTATGACCCCCTATATCCCCATTTTTCTCATTGGCAAAAAAATCTTGGAAAAATATTGTTGCACCACTATTTTTGTATATTTCTCCCAACAATTCATCTCATTCTTCACTGGTTGGCTTAAAATGTCTCATTTTGATATTTTTGGGTGGGACCAAGCCTGATTGGACCCCTAGATTCCTAAAAAAGTTATATATGATGAATGGATTGATGAACCATTGATTGATTTAGAGAATTTTTAGGATACAAGTGATTCCAATGTGTACTTGGATATCAGGTGAAGCATGATGGGAAAAAACATGTGACAGTTCATAGAAGAGTTATGGATAGATTTTTTCAGCCCCTTTGGATACAAAGTTGGGGTTTTAGAAAGGTTAAGGATACAAAGTTCTGTATTTGGGACACATGTTGTCTATCCCTCCCTTTGTAGACAGGTCGTGTGGTGGAGCACATGGATAAGGCCACATGTGGGAGGACACATCATGAACAAAAGTACAGAGAAACAAGTAATGTTACATGATCATAACCAAGAACATGATTAGGACCCTGTGTGGGAGGACATGCTATGTAACAAAGTACATTGACCAGATAAAAGTTACACAGACACAAACTGGAGCACAGGTAGGACCCTGGGTCACTAAGGCACATAGTGTAGTCTCTTTAAACACCATTCAAGCTATATGAAAAATTATACATGTCCCAGTAGAGACACGACCATGAAAAAAATTGGGACCACACACCATGTGGGTACCCTTACATTCCATGTACCACTAATTTCCTTTTGAATAAACTTCTATCCCTTGTACCTAATCCATTTGGACTCATATTTTGGCCCATGAGTAGCCAATATTGAGTGTTTTACATGTAGAATTCAATGATAGAATTTATTATGGATTTCGATATAATATAAAAAATTCTCTTGGAATGAATCTTTTTTAGGAAATGAACTATGATTGTAGTGATTAGGTAGGATTACTAGAGACACTATTTTCATACCCTCCTACTGGTATAGGTTATGGGTCCTCTACCTATTAATAGAGTAACACCCTCCCATGGGACATGGTATTTTTTATATTTCTGCTATCTGAGTGGAACCCTCCAAATATTCATGGCATGGGCCATTGATTGAATATTAGAGTGGAACCGTACAACTAGGCATGGTATGGATCCTTAACTACTAGAGTAGAGCCATCATGTGGGGAAATGCATGGGTCCTATACCAATTACTAGAGTGCCACCCTCCTGTAGGGATAGGGAATGAGTCCTCTATCGACTATCAAGTTTCACCCTCTTGTGGAGCCAAATAAGGGGTTTTCAACCATAATATTTTTACACTCCATTCAGGATAAGGAATAGGATCTATAGATATAAACTAAGTGGAAATATTTTATTGTACCAGGGTATGGGTTATCAAACATTACATTGTTCCCCTTGAATGGGCGATAGAATGGTGAGTTGTGTCTTGATTTGGATGTATCTTCTTGTAGACGCATGGGATGTTGGGCTTCATTGATGTACCTTTGGAACTACTGTAAATATTTCCCTGGGCTGGTCTATGAGATGGATATCCCCTTCTCTTTTGTTTTTTATTGTTTTGTTTAGTATATATATATCCATATTTTTGGATTTTATTACTCATTTCTTTATGTTGTGTTGTCAGTTTATATGGTGCCTCTTTCTTCTCCACCTTTAGATTTTGGGGTGTCCTACTAGGTATGTATATACTCACCCCGACAATGGAATTTCCTGCATTTATTTTTTCTTATTCATATGAAAAATAGTTATATTCCGATTATAGAAGATCTTAGGGATACTTGGGGCATTTGACTGCGAATGGTGGTCGAGGCTTGGAGATATTGATCCAGACTTTCTTAGCATTTTACTTATCCTATTTTTTATGTTTGGAAATCTTTATGGTTAGGAATGTATTTTTCTTATTAATTTTCAGTTTACACTATCGTACACTATTATATTTTGAAAATGTTTTTCATACATGTTTGTTACTCTAGATATTTCATGTTTTTCTTTTATTCCACTCCACTTTTCCATAGATATGGTTGGATGTGTGTGCAGATGTATGTTAGGAAAAGGCGTCTGATATGAGTTATAAATTTATGTGCATATCTCTTGACCCTGGCCTATAAATGTAGACTAGGGGTAGTTGTGTCTCAAGCCCAATTGGGTCTAGTTGTTACATTAGTGACATACGTCTTATCGATAGTTTTATTACCAAAACTCATCACGGTTCTTTAATCACTATATAGTTTTGATGGAATTTTTCTACTTATCAGCAACATGGGAAGTTCCAGCGTGTTTCTCCATTATAATTTTAAATTTTATGTCTAGTCTAATACATTACACAATGAGGGAAACATCTCATTTTTAAAGGATTTTAGTTTTACTTCCCATTCAATTTTTATTTTATTAATTTGATCATCATTTTTTGTACTTCATTCAATCATATATTTTTCAAGATCATTAATTATTCAAGATTAAACTTCTTATTTTGCTTCCTTAACTATGATAATATATTTATGTGATTCATCTAGATCATGGATCTGGAAAATATAATCTTCACGCAACTTGGTGTTTTATTTCACTATAATTTCATGCTCATTGACCTCACATGTTAGTTATTCATGTTAAAAATCTTGAAAAATCATAGAAACATTGAAAAATCTTTTAAGTTACTGGAATAATTCACTAAAAACATCTTTAATAAATTTTCTCTAAAAAAATCCATTGAAATTATTCTTTAATTAATGAAAATTTTTTACTAAAAAGTGTCACCATTTTTTTCTTTACTTATAAGAGGTCTATAAGAGTATTGAAACTTCTGAATCTCTTTACAAGTGCATCCTCATGCATAAAAAGTTCCTATTTAAGCAATTACTTATCTTAAAAAACTCCATAAAAGAACAATGTATATGTGAAATAACTTCTTCAAAAGTATTATTCACATATCTTTCAAACTGGGAGTTGTAGTTTTCAATTAATTTGATTGATTTAAATTCCTTTAACTCTCCATATGTTGTGTTAGTTTCGTCAAAATTATCATTTAAAAATGATTTGAAAAAGGTATTTATAATTTTTTATTTCATTGATATTTTAGTCAATCTATTTTCATCCCAATTCTGGATAATTTGCTGAGTCTTTATATAGAAATATTTGTTTTGTCCAACAGGAGTGGAGACAATTTCATCCACCTGAGGTACTTTAGAATCAACTTCGAAACAAAACATCATATAATCAAATTACATCCAATTGGGGATAAAAACATTGATCCAAACATAGGTATACCTACCCACTCATAAAACATGCCGATCCCAAATGGATTATGTCGGGACACTATGGGGGGGGGGTGAATCAGTGTACCCAACTTTTAGCAACTACTACTTTATTTTCAATTATCCTCTATTACCCTTGAACATATTCCATAGATATGAGGATTGGATATACTTTCGTGGTCCGATGCGGTTGTGCATCCCGATATGACCTCGACCGAGGATGATGGTCTGGAGGTCTTTTGAATTTCAAAATTTGAAAGGGCTGTTTCATTTGGTGGTATTGCGGAGTCATGGATGGATTTTATGGTGCATGATGGTTTTTCCCATGGACTGGCTTAGGTTGGCACGTGGTGTAGCTTTTATATGGATGTGGAAATTTTATATTTTCTTTATGTCGTGTTTGTTTCTGGAATTTGATGTTGGTAGGCTATAATGGTTTTAAAGCTCTTGAATGTTTAATCTTGTTGGAACTTTGTAAAGGTTCACACTCAGCCTTTAAAAGTGTTATTACAAAATAAAAATATGGATTTGAGGATTGGATCTATTGTGAACTCTCAAAAATATCATACATATGTATTTGTGTGATTTCTCTATTTTACGGAAACAAGTGATTTTAATTGATAATTAATATGGTAGAGTGATGATTCTTCCATAGACTTGCCTCTATTTATATATGAAATATTTCACCACCTCCCTTCAATATTCATGGCTATAAAGGACACCTTAAAATACCTAAAGGATTCAGATAACGTATTTCTTCACATGGTATAAAAAATACTACATCTCATTTTAAATACACTAAGAATCAGGTCTTCACCCTTTCGATTCCATCTTCCCTATTTTAATATCCATCGATTCACATCACATGATGTATAAAAATTCATGCAATGTCAGTTTTTCTGTCTAATATCCAAAAATAACACCATGTCATGGAATTTAAATACACAGAATGAATCTATATTTCTCTCATAAAATTATACTGTAAAGAATTATGTATTAACGTATCTAATATTACATTTCCCTCCTCTTGTTCATGAAATAATACTCATATGAATCTCATTTATTTCAAGCTGAAATACATCCATCAATGGTGAATTCTCGAACTACCTACAGAAACTCCATTTTCCATTCGAGAGTAGAAACATCATCGATCTAACCACATGCATGAAATATAGTGATTTGATGCATGGTTTTTCAAAGTCATATCAACCTGAAATCTTGGCTTTAGACCGATCATGGAATCCTCGGGTTCATTCGGCAACCTTCTGACAATCTAATTTAGCATGTAGAACCCTATAATATTCACCTAAATATGAATATGATGCCACTCATTTTAACCAATGGGAATTATAGATTAGACAACACTGATAAAATGAATCAAATGAAACATGTTTTTTTCCATCATTTTAATGGTGGAAGAATAGTATCTGCATCGTATGGACATCCCACATCGATTACATAATTATTATTGGACCCATTTTATTAATTAGTCACTGCATATCCGTGATCGAGCTAGTGACTTCAGATTAGCACCTTAACACCCTTCACACACCACTACATGATTTTTCATGTCGATAATGATGGATTTTTCTATGATGGATCAAAAAACTAATGTAAGAAACCTGTGTTTGATAGTGTATACGACACGTGACAACAAGTATGTTAGGTAATATAATATTCATATACATTGTAATATATTTACTATTTAAAATATATTCTATATATTTCAATGCATGAAACACCAAGTTAGTTTGAAATGCACATGAAAATTAGTTATCATACATCGTATGCAAAAATGAACTTCCTCTATAGATTGCGTTACACCCAAAATAGACAATCTTCGATGGATTGTGCTGTACACAATATCGAGTCTTACCGGGAAACAATCTATAATTAAAACATTATTATTCAATATAGTAAGATAAAAACTAGCCATTATGAATATCATTAACTATATTATGAATATATATGGTTTATAAAACCAAATATTTGGTCATAAATAAATTATAAATCAATATAAGAACCAATTGAATATTAAAAGGATATTTTTATAGAAAACATTTTTTATGACCACAAATAAGTTTTATCCTAATAGATTAAATTGATTACAATTAGTGAGTGATATTAATTTAATAAATATTTTAAAAATTTAAACA
The DNA here is from genome assembly GCA_963277665.1 of Viscum album. NCBI lineage: Eukaryota > Viridiplantae > Streptophyta > Magnoliopsida > Santalales > Viscaceae > Viscum > Viscum album. Next base: position 105,884,242 of record OY728156.1, read on the forward strand.
ATTATTTTTTTTATTCATTCAATTGATTTTGTAAGAATAAGACAAGGGAAAACCTAATATTTCACATAAAAAACAATATTTTTATTAAAGGATTTTTTCCAACTTTTAATGACAAACCTATTTTAAATCTTAATTTTGAAACATTTTTGAAATTTATTTGATAAAATAAACTTTATTTTTTAATTAATAATTTCAAATTTATCTTAGGGTTATTTTTTAGTATTTTTCTGAGAAACTTCATTTTTTAATGAATAGTTAACAATACTAAATTTTAGTTCAAAACTACTTTTTTATCTAATTTATTTATAAGGTTAAATTATAATTTTAATTGATTTCAAAGTTTAATTAGATAATATTTTTATTATAAATATAATTTAGTTTATTTGGATCAATTTAACTTTGAAAGTTATGGTAAAAACATAGCTATCTTAGATACGTTTTTACTTTAAAAACCAGCATTATCGTCCCCTATGCAAGATTAATTTTAATTTAATTTATGTCACTTATGTGATTAGAAATAGGAAAAATGGATTACATATTTGGAATCAGAATAATTATAAATTATAATAGGACATACTTTGGTTTTTACCAAAAGGATTAGTGAAAGTGATTAATATTAATTACTATTATTAAGGTAAAACTAATCTTAAAAAAGGACTAAACATTTAATACAAAGGCCCAAATGACATAGCCACTTGTCCAACACCCATACATCTCAATGTACATAGGTTATTAACCTTAAATTACTGATTTTTTTTTGGTTTTTTTACTTTTATTAGGTAATAACATGTGCACACCAAACATCTTTTCAAGAATACCAAGTGAGTCGTTTTCCTTCCCTGTGAAAGACCACCACCTCTACCCATTCCTCACACCTCTCCAACATATTATGTATGACCATGATCTACCCAATTGGTCTCCCAAAATCAATAACCTCTACCTAGAATCATCCCTTTAGGAATAATACCTTCCATGGATGCCTTTTGGTACCAACCAAAAGAAGTTGCCCGATGAAGAGGTAACGCCTTCCCTCAAGCGTTTTAGTTTCATTCCCACCCTCGACTTCCTATAATATTATTATTCTATGTTTACAAAGAAAAATGGAATCATACATATAATATTATATTTTAATGGTAAATATTATACCTACATATACACATAACTCCATCAAATGGGCATGGTATATACTATTTCTGTGTACAGTGAACTACTGCCTCACAAAAAGATGATTGTTCAATTTTCCCTCACCACCTATTATAGTGGATATAATGATGAAAAACATGTTTATATTTTTTATATATAATATTTATTATGTATTTATACTTCCATAAACCTTTTATAAAACATACATTTAATACTTTCCATTTTACGTTAATATAATAACATCGAATAAGGAAGTGTGAACTACCACCCCCTCAAAGCAATGTGATTCGTTCATATGATACATGGAATGCATAAATGAATGGTTATAATTATACAAAAGTTACATTAAAAACACAAATAAGATATTAATGACATAATTATCTTTATATAAAAGTAATATATATATATATATATATCATCTGCTTAATTACGATTTCAAAACCTTAAAAGAGATAACGTCATTCGGGGATGTGTGGATTACTGCCTCCTCGACATGATGTGATTCTTTTAACATTAAATAATTATATACATAAGTATATATAATTAAATAACATGGTATGTATTATATAATGATGATTATGTAAATATTTTATCTTCTTTTCATAAAGATCATTTAAAAATGGGAATATTACTCATGCGTACGTATAGCCTACCATCTCCATGATTGTTACAACATCTCATTTTCATAACCAAATTTAATCACTTATTTTAAAAGTATAATTTTTGTATAAATATTATAATTATGTATTGGTTATTATTCAATAGATGTTATATAATGACCCCTTTGACCATATTTGACCAACAATATTAGTTTTGACATATAAACATAATTTGGTCAAAAACACCACATGTAAACATTTTTTTTATAATTGAATAAAACATGTTAATAAGTGAAATAAAAGTAAATTTAAACATGAAAAATGTTCTGTAACAAGTATAAAAATAACATGAGTTTATTGTATATGAGGTTAAGGTACATTCACCTGAAACGAAACTCAAGTTCCAATTCTTATATCATTTTTATTAAGTGATGCATACTTAATTATTCTACAACTACTTTCTTATATATGGTGTAATTAATTTCACATTAGAAAAAAAATATCATGAATTATATTATATTAATGGTATTTAAATGTTTATGTAATGAATATTACCATTGGGTTTTCAAATAAATTTGTCACTACATTAGTAAGGTATTTTCACATGAAATTTTAAATCTATGAGATTAATGTCATATTCACTACTTACTTATTTTGTGTGCCATACCTACTGGAAATTTTTATATATTATATCATGAACTAATTTAACTTTTTTGTATTTAATACTTTCATTTAATATTATTCTTTTATGAGGTTTATGATTTAAAAATGTTTTAATGTGGTATGGGACACTTTGGAATGTTTAAAGATTACTTTTCTTAAGACTAATCCTGAATATATTTCAATGGAATTTCTTTAGAGGAAATTATATAACCATTTTCCAATAAATAATTTCATTATCCATTGGTTATTCCAGACCATTTCAAGTGTTAGTACCATTTCCCCACTATTTGGTACTATGATGTTTTTTGGGAAATGTTTTCAGAAAACACAACTTTATAACTATCTTTAGTCGGAGAACCTGGTTTAAACTAAAAAACATGATTTAGTAAAATATTTTAAAAATTCTTTTAAAATGATTTTGTAATTAAATTTTTACCCTTTTTTCTTTTACCATGTTTTAATGAAATATTACTGTCGCTTTCCTAACAAGGAATTTTCTAACCTTTTTCTATACAAAATAAATATTCTTTTTACCTCGTATGACATGTACGGATTCAATCATTGTCATTTTTTTCTAGCCACCTTTTCATGTTTAAATGGATTATTTGTAAAGAAAAATATTTTAATAAGGTTTTTTAGAAGTAAATGATATTTTCTTCAAAAATATATTTAAAGTTTATTCTTTTATTTCAACAATGACAAAAAAACCTCTATTTTTCTCCACATGGGATTTATTGTATCGATACCATCCTTAATATTCCTATGGATCATTTAGGTTCTATTTATACAAGGATAGTATTCACATTGACTTAATTGATTTATTGTAGTACTTTTCAATATTAAATTTCCTTTGATGATTGAAAATTGAATTTCCCCTTGCTATCCTTATCAATTATCATGGATTTGTTCATTACAAAAACCATATATCATTTTTAATACAGTGTATAATTTGAAACAGATTTGACTATTTGGAAAAATATTGAAAAATTTGTATTTAACATTCAATATGGTTATTTGATAAGGTATATTAGTTATTTTGATTATTCAATATGATAAATGATTTAGACTGAAAATGAAGAGTGGATCCTAAACATTATATAGCTCCTAGATGTATCAAGATGTTCTCATGAGATGAATAATTGTGAAAATGGGTGTCTACCCTTAGTTTTAAACTATTTTGTGAAATGTATTTATGGTAAAAAGTTATCATGTGCCTTATACATGATTTCCATCAAGAATGCATTTCCCTCATAGTAGTTTCAGTTATTATTTAACCATGAAATTTTTCATTGATATATCTATGGATACATTTAATTTTAGTTCATTAATTAATGGATTATGTTTTAGTTTTATAACTTTCCAAATTTAGTTTTCCTTATCGGGTTATTTGAGTGGAATGTATTTCCTGTTATTTACCATTCCATATTGACTATTTCCATTGATTCATTATTTCTTCTATTATATTTTTCTCTTACTAAGAATTTTATCTCACCTTTATTATGTTTCTTTCCCCAAGAATCCAAGAAGAAAACTATGAAATAAGTGAAGGAATATTATAGATGTATTAGAGTTATCCTCAAAGTTTTTTGTTTGTTTAGAAGAAGAAAAAATGTTGTAATTAGTGTGTGCATTTATAATACAATTCTCATTTATGAATATGGTTTTCCAAGAATTCTAAATTGAACAATATTTGAGGGGCTTTATTCCTTGTAATAATTCCAATGTAATTGATAATATACACCTTATCTGGGCTATCTGGGGCTGGGTCTCTATAGTTAGTTTGAAAGGAAGTTTAGTAGAAGAATTGGGAACAAGATTTAGGAAAAAGTAGGTTAGAGATCATAACCCTAAGACATAATTTTAGGATAAGTATATATGAAAACTATATAATTTTGTTTATGTATAGATTATTTGGTTTTAGAACACATGTAACATGGAGTAACAACTCCGAAAAGGTGTTTTAGGCCTGAATCGTTGTAACCTAGTACACAACAACGTGCCTTATTGTGCACCTGGTTTGACAGTCCTGGGGGATATGCTTTGGATAATCCATTTTTTATTTAGAAACCATTATGAAAAATTATAAAGGATTTTGACAATGAATAATCATTGTTAATCCTATGGAGTTTTAGATTGAAAATAATGTGTCATGATTCCGAAATCCAACTAATGATATTATATATGAACCCTAAACAAATAAAGGACCTATGTGGAAATAAAATGGATGAGGTATTTATGTGTTGAGGTTGTAGTGAAAACCTTAGTTCAAAGTATATTTAGTGATTTACCTTATTTAAAGGATGTCCATCATATATATATTTGGAAGTTATGTTAATATGGTTTTTGGAAATGACAACCTGTAATCTGAGTTACATCCAATAAGATCTAGAAAGGTTGGATGACTTAAACCTATGGTTGAAGGGTGATAAGAGTTTCAAACCAACCACCACTACTAGAAATTTAGGATATAGCCACGGTTCTAAATCGTGGCTATAGGGCCAAAAACCAAGGCTATAGGTTATAACCACTGTTTCATGAACCGTGGCTGGTATTGGCATGGCTATAGGTCAGAGCCTATAGCCACGGTTTCAAACCTTGGCTATATCCCTATAGCCACGGTTGGAACTGGGGCTATAGCCCTATAGCCACGGTTTTCAATCCATGGCTATAGGGTCAGCCCTATATCCATGTCAATAAAGGCCATGGTTCATAAAACCGTGGATATAACCTATAGCCCCGGTTTGAAACTGTGGATGTAGATCTATATCCATGGTTCAAACCGTGGTTATAGGGATTTAGCCACGGTTTAAAACTTTGGCTATAGGTCTTTCCAATACATAAAAAAACCAGCACGATTCACCGTGCTGGCTATTGGGAGGACACTACCAACTCCCCCCCTCCCCCACCCATAGCTCCCCCACCCTACAACAACACCCCCTGCTCCTGCACACGTCCCCTGCCCCACCCCCTACACCTTGCACCCCACCCCCATGCACCTTGCACCCCTCGTCCCCTTCCTCACTGCACACACCCTCCCCCTAGACAGCCCTCCTCCCCACCCTGCACCAGCACCCCACCCCCTACTCCAGCACCCCCACCCCCTACTCCTGCACACCTCCCCTGCCCCACCCCTGCACCCCACCCCCTACTCCTTGAACCCCACCCACCTGCACCTTGCACACTCCTCACTGTACAGCGCATCCCCCTCCCCCTAGACAGCCCCCTCCCCACCTTGCCCCAGAACCCCCCACCCCCTATTCCTACACACGTCCCATGCCCCACACCCTGCACCTTGCACCCCTGCCCCTTCCTCACTGCACACCCCCTCCCCTGGACATCCCCCCTAGACAGTCTCCCATTCCTACACACCCCCTCCTCAACAGATCCACTACCTGCACCTTCCACCCCCTACACCCTCCTCACTACACACCCCTCCCCTTCCCCTATACATCCCCCTCCCCACCCTGCACCATCACCCCACCCCCTGCTCCTGCACACCTCCCCTGCCCCACCCCCCTACACCTTTCACCCCACCCCCTACACATTGGACCCCCCTTCACCTCCTCACCGCACACCCCTCCCCCTAGACAGCCCCCTCCCCCTAGACAGCCCCCCATTCCTACACCCCCCCTCTTCAACAGATCCCCCCAGACAACCCCCCACCCTACACCCCCAACCTTCCCAACACACTAGCCAATTGAATTGCAAAAACAAAAAACATTATAATATGGCTATGATACAAAAATTCCTAGTCAAATGAACTACAATAATAAAAAACATGCTAATATGATTTATAACTAAATCGAACATCATCAAGCCAAATTGAGTAGAGTGGAACCCAACCAAATGGTTTTGAAAAAGTTGAAACTGAACCAAACTGATAATAATTTAACCAAAATGACTCAAACCAATCAAAACTGACTTCAATAAAGTGTAATTGAGCAAGAAAAAAATGAAACTAATGAAACATTCCTAGTTGAATCTAAAATTAATTTAATTGAACTGAATGGCCCCAAATCGAACAAAATGAACCTGTTACAATTGACCTAAACCAAAAAAAATGAACCCAATAAAAAATATCCTAGAAAACCTAACCTGACCCAAACTGAACCAAGGAGTCGAGCATTATGATGAAATTTTATAAGGCCTCATGCCTGCAGGTTGAGAGGATATCCCAGTCTTGTGGTGCTTCACTATCCTCAACGAGATCCAAAACGCACTGCAAAAATATAGGGAACCGAAAAACCACAAAAACCCTAATTAAAATTGATCCAAAGAAAGAAACCTTACCTGAATCCGATAGTTAACTGCACAGATTGCACCCTGTACTCCAAGACACCCTACACCTAGTTAATCACACATGAGTGCCCATCATCCATATGTTAAGAGACCAACACCTTATCCATAAGTTAAACATTCTCAAAGTACATGATATTACGTACCTCATAGTCAGAACACATGAACATAAAAAAACTAGATGAACAAAAAATAAATCATGCAATGTACAACACGCTGCAAAACCCCTTGCACCATACCCTACACTGCACTGCTTGCACTCCACTGCCTGCACTACACCCTCCACTGCCTGCACCCTACACCCTGCACCCCACACTACACTGCACTTCCTGCACCCTGTCCCCTGCCCATTCCACCCTCCCCTGCCTCCCCCCACCCCTGACATCCCCACCCCCTACTCATTCCCCCCCCTCCAGTTTCCCATTGCCTGCACTGCACCCTGCACTGCACTTACTACACCCTCCACTGCCTGCACCCCACACCCCGCACTACCCTGCCCTGCACTGCACTGCCTGCCCACCTGTCAGTCCCCCATGCCTCCCCCACCCCCTGCCATCCCCCCATACCACACCCTGCCAATTCTCCCCTCCAGTCCCCTACTGCCATCCCCCACCCAGGACAGATCCCCCCAGACACTAGACACCCCCACCCTGCCCCCTACCTTCCCCATGCACCCCTGCCCCTGCCCATTCCCCTCTCCAGTCCCCCCTGCCATCCCCCACCCCTACCAGTCCCCCCCTGCCCCGACAAATTCCCCCCTACAGTCCCCCACTACCATCCCCCCACCTAGAACACACCCCCAGACCCTGGACACCACACCCTGCCCCTGCCTTCCCCATGCACCCCCTTCCCCCTTCCAATTCCCCCCTCTAGTCCCCACCTTCCATCCCCCACCCCATGCCAGTCCCCCCTACCCTGCAAATTCCCCCTTCCAGTCCCCCTGCCCATTACACCCTCCCCTGCCTCCCCCCACACCCTGCCAGCCCCCCCCCCCCCCCCCGCCACCCCACCCTCTTCCCATCCCCCCACCCAGGACAAACCCCCCCTTCACACCCATGCACCCCCCTGCACAGCCCCACTTGCACCCCCCTGTCCCCTTGCACAAACCCTCCTGCTGGACCCCACCTTGCACCCCTCTTAAACATCCCTTGCACCCCCTTGCACACCCTTGTCCCCTTGCACACACAACATGTCTGTTCGGGTGTGAAATCAGGGTTTGTACACCTATACATGATGAGTTATGTGGTTTTAAAAACACAGTATGTGTCCCATAGGTACACACCATTTAATATTACAATGAAATTACTTCAAGAATGATTATTATAAATTGATTCAAAATAAATAAAGAAGACAATAAATAAGAACAAAAGATTTAGTTTTATTTGGTCCCTTTAGGGCCTATGTGCATGGAAAGAACACCTCCCAAAAGGAACCCATTTTATTATTCTCAAACAAAATGTTCCAAGTAACAAACCAGCGGTATGAACAATAAGAAAACATAAATGATAAAAATATTCTATTTTCAAGTCATACATTCACATATTTCGACTTAAACTTATGTTTGAGGGGTATTGGTGTGTAACCATAGAAGTAAATAAAACCCTCTTAATATCTCAAAACCTCAAGTAGCACCCGCAACAAAAAATAGTGTTGGATACATAATGAATACAAGAAATTGGTTGCATTATCTTAGCCTCCAGGAGAAAGTTTTTTAGAAATACAAGACTTGTACACTAATAATGTAGGTTTGCACCAACAAGATACTAGGTAATGAAAATATGATTTAGAGAGTGAACTTAAAATACCTGAAGGTCACCATTGCTAGCCACATCAGATTCCACTTTCTTAACTGTATCAAGAACAAGGGGTCATCCAATAAATTTTCAGCTTGATTTTAAATTTTCCAGAGCATGTGTGATGGGATATCTCACATGGAAATAATTTTAGTTTTCATTCAGGAAAATGCCAGATTCAAAGCAGAATAATCAAAAGATCAAAGGAATTACAAGAAGTTTTCTCCACAAACTTGAAAGGCGTAATTATTTCATCCTGCCAAATTATACTTGAGATGTTTTAAGAAATATCTCTAACAACCATTAATAAAACAGTCATAGAAGATAAGAACAAGCACGCTCTTTGAATGATGTTTTCCTATAAAATGTGTTGCAATGATGGAATAACTGGTTGTATGTGTATGTTATAGCTCTAGACCTTCTTCACCATCTTGCATGTGTTGTATTGTTCTAATATCAGCTCTATGCATATTGAAAAACCGATTCTGAACTACTGCTTTGTTCAGCATCTCATCACTGTGTGAAGGTGAGGAGAGTTTATGTTGTTTTTCACTGTCAGTAGTCGTAGCATAGGTGTCCTGGATAGCAGTGTCTAGGTGATTGGAAACCTGCATTCCACACTCATCTTTCAGATATGGAATTATGTTGGAGGTTCCATGGACAACGTTAATTATGATCTTACTAGAATTCTGAATATCCAAGTGGTTACTATCCTCTTGCACATGATCATCCCTAGTTATATTAGGCCATTGAGTGTTGGATTTCATTGTTGAAGTCCCCTCCTCAATACATGCATTAGATGTATACTTAGAAAAATCAGTAGCAGGCTGGGTGTCCAGTGCAGTGGGTTTTGTGGCTTCAGAGGCAGTAGCAGATTGGAAGCCATTGAGAGTACCTGTTGTAAAAGAAATCCAAGAATTCTTTCTATCTATATCAGTTTGTGCAGCCTCACCCTCTTCCTATTATTTCTACTGCACAATATGCATGACCATATCAGAAATTTCTCTCATAAAGTTCTGCTCTTTAGTGTCAAGTTCCTCCTTTTCAATCATCTCTAGTAAAGGCATGCTCTTGGGTTTGTTAGTTCTTTTTTGAACTGAAAAATAATGGACCACCTAGATTCACTTTAAAGTAGTGTCGATTAAGATATTTGGAGTTGTGGTGGTGGAATAATTAGAGGCTATGACTACTCAAACAAAATAAGAACATAAAACTACCGAGGAAACATAAACTGTGGGTGATATGGGGAATTTAGAGCCCGTACAGATGCTGTGAAAGGAGTAGAAAGAGGTGTCTAAACTAGCACATGATCCAGCTGAACTGACTAGTCACCAAGATCTACCTTTTCTTCGACACTACAGTCCGAGATGAAAAATGGGGAGCAAGAGTAGATGATTTGTACATCAATGTAGTTTACTGCTATTTTTATTGTAATCACGCATATATTGGATTATTTCAGCCTCCTGGGCCACAAACCACCCCAATGACCACTTCCTTTTCACCCCCTCCTGTAGCCATGCAGCCTCTTCCAGGCACGAACCTTCCCCTAACCCCTGCACCAGCCCTCCTAACCCCCTACACCATCCCACTACCCCCACCTCCACCTATATTAGCCTCCCACCTAAAACAGTCACCTCCCCCACAACCATCCCCTACCCCCCACCCATACCCCCTACACCACCCCCAACCCCCTAGCCTGCACCAGCCCCCATAACCTCCCTGCACCACCACCACCCCTTCCCATGTACTAGACTCTCCCAACCAAACCAGTCCCCTACCCCCAAAACCAGTCCCCTCCCCCAAAACCACCACGCCCCTATCATCCCCCAGCCCTCCAACCCCCACCCCTACACCAGCCCCTCTAACCCCGCTGCACCACCCCCCACCCCTTCCCCTGTACTAGCCTCCCCCAAAACTAGTCCCTTCCCCCCAAAACAAGTCCCCTCCCCCCTACACCACCCCCAGCCCCCTAGACTGCACCATCCCCCCAAGCCCCTAGCCTACACAAACCCCCAACCCCCTGCATCACCCCCACCCCTGTGCTAGCCTCCCCCCAAACTAGCCCCCCCGCACCATCCCCCTAGCCTACACCATCCCTCCCTAATTAAAAGGAGTTATAATATTCATATCTTTTTATCCTTATTTCTATAGTTCTGTATCAATAATATATAATTAACCTACCCATATCTAAATGTTCTATAACTTATAAAGTGGACAATTTATTTAATGTAATCAATAACTAGAGGATAGGTGTGTCCTTTATTATTCTTATAAAATGTTCAAAACAACAATTCAACAAAGGTATTATTTTATAAATAGAATATAGAATCATGAATACTTGAATAATACCAATCTTGAAATGTATTACAATAAAAATGAAAGAGGATATAAACATGACATATAATAAAATCTCACATAATGAGGAAAAAGAGCCACCTTATGATGCAAAAAGTGCAGCAAAAATCCATACAGAAAATCCTACTGCAACATCCACTTTTTCTGCTATTTCATAATTATAAGTGCTTCACTTCAACAAAAAAAAGTCTTCATATTCTTCTCGAACCAACCTGAAAATCAAGTAAATAAGCACAATTCATCCCTTTATCCAAGTTAATCAAATGTGGATTCAACTGAGCATTGTTAAATGAAATAGAAATTTAAATTATTCTATCAGATAGTCATTAACAGATAGTCTTCATTAAGAATGTCCTTAAATAAAAGAATGATTCCAAAAGGATGATAAAAGTGCAGCATGAAAAAACACCAGTGATTTCTAATTCAATAGGTAGATCAGATTAGGAGCTCAAAACATGATTGAAACTAATTGGAAACTCCAATCTGGAAATGTAATACAATAGAAAATTAAAAATACTACATTTTATGGTATAAATATATAGGGAACCAATGGTTCATGGAAGGATATAATCATTCATTCTCCTCACACCTACAACAATAAAACAATATTAATTTTAAAATAATGAAATAATGAAGGAGTGGAACCACAAGTGAATAGAAGAAATAAAATAAAAGTAAAATATTATTAATATAATGAAGGGTTCCCTTATATAATTCTCTCATCAATTATATAATAATATCTTACATTATAAATTCAACCCACTAAATAATACCCTTGAATGACACAATATCTCAATCCCTTCACTCTCTCTTCAGTGTGTTAGGTTATATAGTGAAAAAAGTATTTTTGATACACTACATTCACCTACCCATGGTAATTCATAATGGTTAATCACACATTAATCACTCTACACTCTCCTGAATCATATTAGAAATGAATGAAAATTGTGGTAGAATTATGTGTAAACTAAATTAATTGAGAAAATCATGATAAGATTTTAAGGTGCATGGGTAATAATCTACTACTCATATAGAAATAATCTGATTTCGTGAAAATTACACTATAGAGATGAAAATAAAAATTCATTTAAATCAATGTATTTTGATGGGGGAATGTCTCTCCTTTTAAAGTAAATAATTTTAAGCTTTATTTTATTATTATTTTAATTTTTGTTACATCTTAACAGAAACTTAGTTAAAAAATATAAAGAAAATAATATTTGACAAAAATCTAGTCATATAACTCTCAATTTAAACTGCATCCATACCTAAATCTTGAAGAGGATTCTTTCCACAGCTGCATTCAACACCTAATTCTTACAAAGAAAATCTGCCCACTGTGAGCTAATCTCTTCTTTAATAGCATCCATGTTATTCCCATTCAGCTTGAAAATGGCTACCCCTAGATGTCTTTTTAATTCTGCAACTCTAGAAATATCATTTCCTCTTTTAGAGATGGGGATAGAAAATAGTACTAGGATATCTGAATTGAGAAAACTTGATAATTTTCGAAAGAAATGAGAACTACACATCTCTATTTTACTGGCTTCATCAATGATGAAGAGATCATTAGTCTAAACACCATCACCAAATAAAACAGTTAACTAATAAAAAACCATTATGATATATAATAATTTTGTTTGAGATCAATATATTTATAAGTTGGTATAGGGTTAATTATCTAATGGCCACATCAAGGCCATCATCCATGTATTATTTTAGTATTGATAAGTAAAATCAATCTCATTATTTATTGGATGGGTTACATGTGTCTATCTATGAGGGTTGTTATGGATTTATCTAAACTCTTCAATTTCTTATACTTTCTTGACAATCTACCATAAATAATACAATAATATTTAGGAAAATCATTCCAAGATGTCAAATTTATATCGTTTGAATATAAAAAATTGGTTTTCTCCAGATTTTAACACCCATCAACAATTTCCACTTGTTCTTTTGGTTGAATTTCAACATTCCCTAACCAATTCACTCATTATCTAGCTCTGATTTTTCAGTTTCTAATGTTGGTTATTCAGTTTTTTCCTATGATTTTTAAGACTCTAATTGTTTACAAATCAATTGTTTAGGTTTTAAAATAGTTTTCCCACTCTTGGGAATAGTAACTACATTGAGTTATTCATGAGAGGTTTGTGTCTAACAAGATTCTTCTAAGATATTGAGGAAGGGTATACCTGAGTAAGAATGGCTTCCATAACCATTTCAATGTTTTATATATATAATATCAATGATGAAAATTGATAATTCATTTTCAATATTTTTTTAAAAAATTATTCTAATAATTTAAATGGAAAAGATTGGATTCGATGTTGAGATGGTGGGGATTAAAATTGGCCATGGGTTGGAAAATTTTCTAGAAGGTTAGGATTTAAACAATGTATTTGATTGGGTAATTGATTATCCAACCAATTGAATTTATTATTCTCTCTGTACAAGTGATGGAAATTGTTTTATTCATAAATATCTTGATTATTCAGATCATTATCCTCCATTAATGTTATCCCTAGAAGAACTTCCTTGATTGATGTAATAGTTGGGGTATTATTGATCACTCAAGAAGAACCTTTTATTGGAAAATCTTTCACTTTGGGAGTCTAAAGTGGTGAATAACGATGGTTTCACCAATAACAAGAATTTCATAGTAATGTGGAAGATCCCCTATAATGTGATATATAACAATAATCTCATAACGTATCTCTATATTGGATAAATTTTATGCCGAAAAGTTCCCCTCCCCCTATGTATGAATGATATTTGTTCCTTGATCGATGGGGGGCCTAAACGTCCTAATATTAAAAATTGAATACCAAGGAGCACTTGTGTTATCATATAAGAGTCTTAATAGAATCTTGGAGTTCTACTCAACCATAAAAATATTGAGGTTATCTATCATCCAAATTTAAAGGCCACTGAGTAAAGATCTTTTCTCCACCCATATAGAATTACCTAAACCATAAAAGAAACTATATTCGATAACCATAGATCTCCAATAATCACACACAATCCATCCTCATAACTCCCTATTTACATGACCCATTCACATTATGTTTTGGTCCAACATTGGGGGGTATCCACTTGATCGACCACTCTAGAGGATCTCTATCATTTGTAATCACATCCCCAGGGAGGATCCACCTACTAGTAGCCATTCTCTTTTCAATTGGAAGAAGGGAACCTAGTTTGTCCATGAGAGAGAGCACATAAACATGAATGAATATAGGGAGCAATTCTTTCCTTCACGACCCTTGTTCCTTGTCTCCTAAACCACCCAAAACACCACTGAAAACACTATTATATGAAGTTAAACCATATATGAATGTTTCTCAACACTTTGAAATAATGTACATAAAAAGTCATGAATGTATCCCACCCTAAAATTGAAATCCAATAAGTTTCCCAACAAGGTCCCAAGCAAAGAGGTCCCATTCTACATCAAAAAATATGTTCTATACTAACCCAGATTTTATCCTCTCATAACACATACATGGTGAGGGTATCTAAATTAATTTTCTATGGATATTAATTTCAGTTGGTATGCCCTTACTAAAAAACCTCCGGAAATGTATTTTCAACCTAATTGGGATTTATTTAGACAAGACTTTGCAGACCCACTCATCATGATTCTGGTTGGATCTTAATAACAAGTTAAAATCCAAAGAATTTAATTATCCTATGGTAAACTTTGAGAATGTGGACATATCCGGTTCATAGATCATATAAATCCTATCATAAAAAAATCTGATGATCCACATTGAGGGATGCTGATATAAACCCAAGGTTTATTCTCACATTTCTAAAGTAAATTTGAGGGATTGAGAATCTAGGGATGAAGTGAAAATGAACTAACATATTTTCTTTCTAGTAATTGATGTCATCCACCTGCAAACCAACAAACCAATTGCGGGATCCTCTAAGCAATTTTTTTGAATAGCTGGAATGGGAATTGATTTTAAGATGTCTATTTCAATTTTTGGGTATTCCAGATTTTAATCCCCACTGTCGACCATACCTAGAAAATTTTCTAAGTGTAGGATCATACCTTGATAGGGTACCAATGAAATCAACACTAGATAAATTTACCTTATTCATGGATCGATCACATGTATGATCAAGGCCAGCCCTAGGTTAAGCCCCACAAGCTCTCGGGTTAGGGAAACAAGCTGGCTGGGGGCAACCATCCACTCCTTTTCTTCCCCTTCTTCATCTCCATCTTTGCGTGCCACCCATCCTCCCTAAGATCCTGACAACCCTAACCTCACTTCCATAGACATTGTCAATTCCAGGATTTCATCTGAGAGTAACATGATGTTCATCAAGTTCACTGCCTGCAACATGTTTGGCCCTCTGCCACACCTTTTCCTCACTCATCGCTCTTACTGCGGCAGTCATATACATCCCTTCCATTTTCACTGAAAACACTTCCTCCTTGCGCGATTTTTCACTAGTTTCTCCTGGACTTGTTTCTTTATTTATTTATTTATATTTTTTGTCTTAAGAACCTAATTATAGAGGTTGGAACACTTGATATTATATGGGGATACCCAGAAATAAAGGGGATGACTATGAGGTTTCCAGTCCAGGAAGTTACTCATATTGAAGGGGATCATCACCTGGTATTGATTGACAAGATTCCCATGTAAAACCCCTTTGATTCATTTGAAATCCAGCTTATTCGTGCTAATTTTCTTACTAAATGAAAGGGAAACAATTTCAGGACCTACCTTGGGCAATGGCATTTCTTGGGCCAGCCTTGTGTATGATGAGGATCCTGGGAGTTGGGGTGGCCATGTTGAAGGAGGAGGATCCCAGGAGGTGAGGTGATCGTGTTGAAACCGTGATAGAGCCTCATCGTAGAAGGGGGGTCACATGGAGGTGGGGTGGCCATGGTGACGTCAGGAGAGGAGGAGGATCGCGGGGGGGGGGGGGGGGGGGAGTTGGTCACGTCAGAACTGTGCTGGAGCCACGTCAGAGAAGGAGGGTCACGGGTAGGTGGGGTGGCCGCATTGGAGACGTCAGGAGAGGAGGAGGATCATGGGAGAGAGTAGGATCACGAGGCAGTGAGGATCAGAAACTTGTGAGGACGGTGGGAGGAAAGGGCTCACGTAGGGAGCTAATTCTACGGAGAGAAAAATAGGCATGGGTGTAACTGATCTATAGCCATAGTTTGTATTTTCTGTGGCTATAGATCTGTGGATGTAGGTCCAGATTCTTCTAGTGCACTAATCTACACAATGACATGGTTAATTTTTCAATATTTTTAGTTAGAAAATTTGATGAATAAATGTTAAAGATGAACCAATAATATCACTTTTGAGGATTAGTGATTAATCTATAGACCATATTAGTTTTTAATGATAGTTATGTAAAAATAGATAGACTTTTCCCTCTTTTATAGGGCTTAAAATCCTTTAAAAGTATCTTTTAGTGCCTCCGGAATAAAAATTGTTCGTTTTTGGTAATTATTTTTTGGGTGTAATGGGATGAATTATATTATGGACGAAGAACAACCAAATTTAATATTTTCATATGATATTAAAACTTATCATGTAATAATATTTCTCTATATTCATAGTCAGTAAAAGGATTACCCAAAATTAGTAAAATGACATAGAAATTAAATATTTTTCCAATTACTAAATTTCCATTGAACCAATGGTCTAGTAAATCATCAATGATTTATGGATTTTAGGGCCTCAACTATCTATTGATCATTCAATTGTTTTTAATTTATAACCTCATTCAATCCATATAAATATTTACATTTTTTCTCCAAGAAAATATATCTACTTGACACTAGTGTTCTCATACTTAGATACCCAGTTACATAATATTCCATGGGTCCTTTTTAATTTCAATTATATCCTTTATAGAGAATTACTTATGAACCCTTCTCCTGATGTGGGATTTCAAATATAGAAAGTGTCAAAAAAATCAATCACTATAATTGAGTTTAAATTGTGAGGACGCAATTTAAATAAGGATGGGAGAATGTGACCCCAAGAAAAACTAATTTAAGAATCTTGTGTTCAATAACGTGTATAACACACAACAACAAGCACGTAAAGTAATATAATATTTGTATACATCACAATATATGTACTTTTTAATATATATTATATATATTTCAATGCATGAAACATCATGTTAGGTTAGAATTCACAAAACATTGAGTTAACATACATCATACGCAACAATTACCATCCTCTACAGCAAGCCATACACAAAAAATTGACCTTCTTTGATGGCTTGTTGTATACGCAATACATAGTCTTACCGAGAAAAAATCTATACTTAAATATTATTATTTAAAATAATAATATGGAAACTAGTAATTCTGAATAATATTTACTAACTTATAAGGATATATGGTTTAGACAACTAAATCATTGATTATAAGTAAATTTGAAATGAATATAAGAACCAATTGAATATTAAAATGATATTTTCATAGAAAACTCTTTTAGGCTCACAAAGCTGTTTTACCCTAATAGATTAAATTAAATATATTTATTGAGCGATATTAATGTAATAAATAATGTACATATTCATGTAATTACTTTTTATATTCATCCAGTTTATTTGTTAATCATAAGATAAGAGAAAACCAAATATTTCACTTAAAAACCTATATTTTAATTAATAATTTTCCCCCTTTTAAAGGTGAACCTATATTAAATCTTAATTTTGACACTTTTATGAATTAAATTTTTTAAAATAAAAAAAATTTCTAAATATATAATTTCAATTCTAGATTAGTTTGATTTTTTTATTTTTTCTAGAAAATTCATTTTTTAATGAATTGTTAAAAATAATAAATTTTAGTTCAAAAATACTTTTTTATCTAATTAATTTATAAGGTTAAATTATAATTTTATATATTTTTAATGTTTTATTAGATAATATTTTTATAAATTAATAAAATTTAAGTGATTGATAATAATTTCACTTGGAAATTGATTATGAAAACTTATCCAACTTTCAAAGGTTTTTACTTTAAAAACCCGCATTGTCATCCCATCTACGAGATTAATTTTAAATTAATTTATTCCACTTTTGTGATTGGAATTTGAAAAATTGAATTTCACATTTGGAATAATCATAGAATATAATTTGAAATAATTACAATTTTTTTCACTAAAAGGATTATTGAAAGTGATTAACAATAACTATAATTATTTAAGTAGAAATAAGATTAATAAGGGACTAAACCTTTACCATAAGGGATAAAATGACCTAGAAAATTGTCCAAACCCCATTGGATGGAAATAAATTGGCCATGAAACCTACATTAATGAGTTTTTTTTGGTTTTTTATGATTTTTATTAGGAAATTACATGCGCACACCTGACTTCTTTTGTAACGCCCCAACCCCAGTTACCCAGAGTGAGTGCATTATTACATAACATTGCAATGATCACAAGAAATATCAAATCTCAAAAGACCGATTGGTTTAGTATCCTTGGAAACACTAGATATATTTATAAAGGTTTATATTAAAACATAAAGTGAAAAACTACTATAACAACATATTTTCTCCATAGTCCACACTATTATCCCCTCATAATATCCCTGCAGGTCATTCATAATTTACTTCTTCGCATCCTGTGAAAAATAAAACATGGAAAAGGGGTGAGATCAAATGCCCAGTAAGGATAAAAATATAGCGGAAACTTTCATAAATAAGAATAAACATTTAAGGCAGTGTATAACTAAAACAAAAGCGTTTTAAACTTGAACTTCAACATAGTATGACAAAAATAAAATGAAATAATTCCATTTACTTATTCACATAGATATTCTACTAATCGAATAATCACATGCAATATCAATAACCACTTTCATAATAATGGAATGCATAATACCAGACTATCATAACCACATAGCCAAGGCCTCGTGCCAAGACTACAAATAATATTTTGTCAAGGCCTTGTGCCAAGACACTAGTTTGTCTCATGAGACCTACCGATGCATTGAGGAGCTATATCGGGCTCCACCCGTCACATATTGAGTCCAATGCATTCCCATATGAAAAGGTTTAAACATAACATAAACATTCGTATTAAAACTAGCATATGAAATGTCAATACTTTCACCATAAACTATGAACGGTATAAAAATAGCACATCCACAGTCAAACATATCACAAAACTTTCAATACAATATATAAGTTTTGTATCATAATAAAACAACTTCAAATAAGTGTAAAATCCATCAAAGGATGTTGACATAGATGAAATCAAAAATCTTTTTAGAGAATTATCTCTTTCTATTTTGAAATCATTTAAGAGTCCTATATTTATGAAATAAAATATTTTCTTTGAAAATATTCTTATAATCCTGTAAGGGAAGCTTCGATGATTTTATAACGGCGGGAAATAGCTGCACCCGCCGTATAAGTAAAAAAACATTCTTACCTTAATTCTGTCGAAAAGGTTAAAAAGCACCTTGTTTGGAAAATGACGGAAAGATTCCTTTATAAACCACTTAAAAAAGTCAAAAAAGGGAATAAATTATTTTAACCCATATTCTTGTAAATAGTAAAAATGTTTTGAAATACATTTTTAAGAAACATGGATGTGGATGATAAAGAGACCCCAGTAGATTATTACGTATAAACAACCTCAGATAATGAAGAGATTGTGATATAAACCCTTACCTTGTACTTTTCCTTGGTTGGGGTAGGTTAACATCCTGTATAATGGTGAAATAATTGTTATTAAATTATAAAAGAATCACATACATTAATAAGATATCATATATGATCTTTTAACATTGATTTTTTAATAATATCTTAGTATTATCCTTGTTTCGGGTGTTAACTAACTCATTTTCTTTTATATGTTTTGTTTTGTAAGACTTGTTTGTAATGGATAGTTGTATATTATTCATATCCAGAATGATATCAAGTCCTTAAAAATCATTTTTAAATAATAAAATGATAATTATACTTGAATGGATACGATGGAGAATGAATCTCATCGCGTTTGTGGAGACGGTAGTCCGTACGTACGCACGAGCGACAATATCATTCTTTTGATATTAAAATAATATATAAATGGATGGTATATCATATATACAGAATCATTAACATGTTATATTTATTATTTACATGAGTTACACATAATTATTATACCCATCCAAATAATAATATATTGAATAACAACTACACCACGACATTGAGACGGTAAGCCGTACGTATGCACGTATGATGACATGTTATTCAAAGGGTGGATAGAATACTGAATATGGTTGTACCATATTTATAATAACATCACAGTATATATATCATACTGGAGTTATTATTTTATAATGGTAATAACAATGAATGAAGAAGTGGAAGAAGAAAGGAACTTGAAAAGGGGTGGAGAAAACATTACCTCTTCTTCGGGTTCTTCCTTTTGATTTGATGAAAAGGGCTCATTAGTTTGGCTTTCTGATCAAAATAAGGCATATAGGTTTTTTGAGGGAAGTTGGGATAGTATTTGGGCAGAGTTTGGCTGAACCAAAAGGCTTTTAAGGTGTGAAGAAATGAGAAGGAGGAGTGCCCTTTTATAAGAGGGGTGAGGGGCACCTTTGGAAAAGTTAGAAATATTAATTTATAATAAATTAATATTCAGTTTCTAATGTCTCCAAAGTGGATTATTTAAATTTTAAGGTGGGTAGGGGTCAAAAAAAACTCAACCAATAGAATTTAGACAGGTTTGGGTACTTATATTAACCTTATCTTTAAGTAATAACTCTAAGTTAATTAGTTTCACTTTTACAATGTCTCTTTGTATTTTTATATTATATGGTTAATAAACTTACTATATAAATCCAAGAGACCCCAAATTGGTATATTAATGATATCAATATCATGATATAAGTCTCTTGGCCGAACCTTATATTTTTAGGAATTTAATATCAATTAATAATATAATATTTGTTTTAAAAACTCTTTTATGTCAATTTTGACACTATTCAATAGTTGATTTTTGTGAAACTCATAACAGAATTATTATTTCAAAAAAAGTCAATTAAATCAATACTAATATGTCATATTATCCTATAAAATTAGTTTAATTCATTAAAAGTCTCAGATTATATTTATTTGGGTATTTATAATATCAACTATTTTAATTTGTCACTATTATGGTAACTACTTCATCATAATTGTGTCATAAATAAATTAAATTATTTAAAGTCTAAAAATTATAAATAAAACATAATTATGTAAGAAATATTTTTAGATTTATAATGAATATTTATAGTCGAAAATCCAACATATATAACCCTATGTAAAAATTGTTTTTCTAAAAGATATATGCTTATGTCATTTTTGTACTTATTTTAACTTAATTAAAATTTAGTGTCCCTATCACCTACAAGTGGCTCCATGGGGTCCCAAAATCGACCCAATGATGCCTATTGTCGAACATGTATCAACCAATAAGGCTAGGACATGTTTTAGGGTAATTATTATTATTATAATATTATTTTTAACCCTTATTTACCAGATTACCCTTAACCATGGTAAATAGAATATTTAACGAAGTAATTATTCAAAATGTATAAAAATAAAAGTTAACTATTTACACAATTTGAACATACTGATTCAAAATATGGAATCCATTTTTCCAAATTCAAAACACAGAAGTGGCAGAAATTAATTTAAAATTAATTCCCGTTGTTAAAACAAAAAGCGTGTTTTTAAGAGATAATAACTATCAAAAGATTGGCACTTGTTTATGTCCGGTTTAATTGTAAAATTTTGTCCAATGAAAAACATTGTATTAAATGGTAAAAATATATTCTAAATATACTTTAAAACCACACAAATTCTTGATTTATCACTATTAATTATTTTTATTAAAAAAGTTGTTTTTAATTAAAATTTAGTAATTTTCACTATTCATCAAAATATTAAAGTTATCTGAAAAGTACCAAAATCTCACCGTAGGATAAATTCGATATTATGAATCCAAAAATGAAGTCCATTTTGATATATAAAATATATATAATTTCAAAAAGTAGGTATTACTATTCATAACGGCTAGTTTGATTGGTTATGGTGTGTTAGAACTCGGTGTTGCGTACAACACATGCTATCACATTATTCAAAGAGAAGCGTACCGTAGAAGATTGGGGTGTTACATCTTTTCAAGAACACCAAATGAGTCCTTATCCTTCACTATAAATGTACACAACATCTACGCATTCCCCTCTCCTCTCCAACCTCTTATGTTCATCCATGAAATGCTAAAATGTTCTCCCAAAAATAAATACCCTAAATTTATAAGCCTCCCTTTGTGAATAATACCTTCTATGTATACATTTTGATTCAAACCAAATGAAGTTACCCAATTTAAGAGGTAATACCTTCTCTAAAGATTTTTAGTTTCAGTTCCACACTCCACCTTATATACTATTCTTATTCTATGATTACAAAACAAGAATAGTATCATACACATACTAGGATTTTATTTGGTCTAGGTGGAAACTCAAGAGGGGGATGAATTGAGTTCCTACTTAAACTTTCTGTTAAAAAGATTTATGATAAAATACCACAATTTGAAATAGCCTAGTTAATTAAGACAACAGAGATATAAATGTTCAATTTCTCAATAAGTTTCTCAAAGGTTTATTAGTCCTCAGTCGTGTAATGTCTCTCACTCAGAATAATTTTATCTAGCTTGATCTTCTATTTTATTCTTTAGGTAAGAAAGTAGGAATGGTCAAACCACGTGTGGTCTTCCTCATTCCTCATACGGTCTCCAGATATGTCTACAATCAACATTAATTAATGACAGGAGCATTAAATTTACCAAATATGACCATTAGAATAATCTTAAGTAATTGAAAACGTATAGAGTAAAAGAATATAAGTATCTGTAGACTGGTAGCAGTAGCCTTCTCGATGGTATATTCTCAACGGTAGGCTTATCAACGGTAGCCTAGCAACGGTAGGATTCATCTGTAGTCTTATCAGTGGTATAATTATTTGTAACACCCCAGGATTTCAGAGTGTGTTATTTCTTAAAAATAATTCAATAACTTGCACTACACGCAACACCGAGTTCAATCACACCATTAAAAGAGGTCATGAATAGTATTAACTACATTTTGAACTTTATATAATCCTTATAATTTTAAAATCCCTATTATGAGTTTCTTAGTCATAATGCAAGAACAGATTCATTTTCAGTATTTCACATTTATCAACTTCTAATAGTGAAACCTTTTTAAATACAATATTTTAAACTTTTTGACTAAATGGGGACATCAAAAATTTAAAATGAAACACCCCAAGCTTCCACGGTACGTTTCCCTTTGAATAATGTGATAGCGTGTGTTGTACGCAACACCGAGTTCTAACACACCATAACCAATCAAACTAACCGTTATAAATAGTAATACCTACTTTTTGAAAATATATATATATTATATTTCAAAATGGACTTCATTTTTGGATTCGTAATATCGAATTTAGCCTAAGGTGAAATTTTGGTACTTTTCGGATAACTTTCATATTTTGATGAATAGTGAAAATTACTAAATTTTAATTAAAAACAACTTTTTTAATCAATATAATTAATAGTGATAAATTATGAATTTGAGTGGTTTTAAAGTATATTTAGAATATATTTTTACAATTTAATATAATGTTGGTCATTAGACATAATTTTACAATTAAACCGAACATAAACAAGTGTCAATCTTTTGATAGTTATTATCTCTTAAAAACACGCTTTTTGTTTTGACAGCGGGAATTAATTTTAAATTAATTTCTGCCACTTCTGTGTTTTGAATTTAGAAAAATGGATTCCATATTTGGAATCAGGATGTTCAAATTGTGTAAATAGGTAACTTTTATTTTTAGACATTTTGAATAATTACTGCGGTAAATATTTTATTTACCATGGTTAAGGGTAAATCCGGTAAATAAGGGTTAAAAAAATAATATTATAATAATACTAAATTACCCTAAAACGTGTCTTAACCCTATTGGTTGATACATGGTCGACCATGGGAATCTTTGGGTCGATTTTGGGACCCCATGGATCCACTTGTAAGTGATAATGACACTTTATTTTAATTAAGTCAAAATGAATACAAAAATGACACAAGCATATATCTTTTAGAAAAACAATTGTTACATAGGTTTATATATATTGGATTTTAGATTATAAATATTCATTAGAAAGATAAAAAGATTTCCTACATAATGATATTTTATTTATAATTTTTAGACATTAAATAATTTATTTTATTTATGACACAATGATAATGCAGTAATTACTATAATAGTGAAAAATTAAGATAATTGATATTATAAATACCAAAATAAATATAATATGAAACTTTTAATGAATTAAAATAATTTTCTAGGATAATATGATATATTAGGATTGATTTAATTGACTTTGTTCGAAGTAATCAATCTGTTATGAGTTTCACAAAAATCAACTATTGAATAGTGTCAAAATTGACATAAAAGAGTTCTTAAAACAAATATTATATTATTAATTGATATTAAATTCCTAAAAATCTAAGGTTCGGCCAAGAGACTTATATCATGATAGGTTCATCATTAATGTACCACTTTGGGGTCTCTTGGATGTATATAGTAAGTTTATTAACCATATTATATAAAAATACAAAGAGACATTGTAAAAGTGAAACTAATTAACTTAGAGTTAATACTTAAAGATAAGGTTAATATAAGTACCCAAACCTGTCTAAATTCTATTGGTTGAGTGGTTTTCGACCTATCCCCACCTTAACCTTTTAATAATAAACTTTGGAGCCATTAGAAACCGAATATGAATTTATTATAAATTAATATTTCTAGCTTTTCCAAAGGTGCCCCTCACCCCTCTTATAAAAGGGCACTCCTCCTTCTCATTTCTTCACACCTTCAAAGCCTTTTGGTTCGGCCAAACTCTGCCCAAATACTCTCCCAACATCCCTCACTACAACCTATAGGCCTTAGTTTGATCATAAAGCCAACCTAAGGAGCCCTTTTGATCAAATCAAAAGGAAGAACCTGAAGAAGAGGTAATGATTTCACCACCCTTCTCCAAGTTCATTTCTTCTTCCACTTCTTCTTCCTTTGTTCTTACCATTCTAAAATAATAACTCCAGTATCTCACATATACTGTGATGTTATTATAAATATGGTACAATCATATTCAGTATTCTATCCACCCTTTGAATAACATGTCACCATACGTGCGTACGTACGGCTTACCGTCTCCACGTCGTGGTGTAATTGTTATTCAATATAATATTATTTGGATGGGTATAATAATGATGTGTAACTCATGTAAATAATAAATATAACATGTTAATGATTCTGTATATATGATATACCATCCATTTATATATTATTTTAATATCAAAAGAATGATATTGTCGCTCATGCGTACGTACGGACTACCGTCTCCACGAACGCGATGAGATTCATTCTCCATCGTAACCATTCAAGTATAATTATCATTTGATGATTTAAAAATGATTTTTAAGGACTAGATATCATTCTGGATATGAATAAGATACAACAACCATGGATTATGTAACAAAACATATAAAGAAAATGAGTAATTTAACACCCGAAACGACGATAATTCTAAGATATTATTAACAAATCAATGTTAAAAGATCATATATGATATCATATTAATATATATGATTCTTGTATAATTTAATAACAACTATTTCACCATTATACAGGAGGTTAACCTACCCCAACCAAGGAAAAGTACAAGGTAAGGGTTATTTCACAATCTCTTCATTATCCGAGGTTGTTTATACGTAATAATCTACTGGGATATCTTTATCATCCACATCCATGTTTCTTAAAAATGTATTTCAAAACATTTTTACTATTTACAAGAATATGGGTTAAAGTCATTTATACCCTTGTTTGACTTTTTATAAGAGGTTTATGAAGGAGTCTTTCCGTCGTTTTCAAAACAAGGTCCTTTTTAACCTTTTCGACAGAATTGAGGTAAGAATGTTTTTTTTAACTTATACGGCGGGTGCGGTTATTTTACGCCGTTATAAAATCTTCAAAGCTTTCCTTACAAGCTTATAAGAATATTTTCAAAGAAATTGTTTTATTTTATATGGATCATAAATGATTTCAAAATAAAAGGAGATATTTCTTTTAAAAGAATTTTGTTTTCATCTATGTCAACATCCTTTGATGGATTTCAAGATTATTTGAAGTTGATTTATTATGATACAAAACTTCTATATTGTGTTGAAGGTTTTGTGATATGTTTGACTGTGGATGTGCTATTTTATACCATTCATAGTTTATGGTGAAAGTATTGACATTTCGTATGCTAGTTTTAATACGAATGTTTATATTATGTTTAAACCTTTTCATATGGGAATGCATTGGACTTAATAAGTGACGGGTGGAGCCCGCTATAGCTCCTCGATGCATCGGTAGGTCTCATGAGACAAACTAGTGTCTTGGCACAAGGCCTTTACAAAATCTTATTTGTAGTCTTGGCACGAGGCCTTGGCTATGTGGTTATGATAGTCTGGCATTATGCATTCCAACATTATGAAAGTGGTTATTGATTTTTGCATGTGATTATTCAATTAGTAGAATATCCATGTGAATAAGTAAATGGCATTATTTCATACCATGTTGAAAGTTCATATTTAAAAGGCTTTTGTTTTAGTTATACATTGCCTTAAATGTTTATTCTTATTTATGAAAGTTTCCGCTATATTGTTATCCTTACTGGGCATTTGAGCTCACCCCTTTTCTATGTTTTATTTTTCCCAGGATGTGAAGAAGTAAGTTATGAATGACCTGCAGGGATTTTATGAGGGGTTAATAATGTGGATTGTGGAAACATTATGTTGTTTTAGTAGTTTTTCATTTTATGATGTAATGTAAAACCTATGAATATATCTAGTGTTTCCAAGGCTACTAAACCAATCGGTCTTTCGAGATTTGATCTTTCTTGTGATCATGCCAATGTTATGTAATAATGCACCGACTCTAGGTAGCTGGGGTCGGGGCGTTACAGTTGGTATCAGAGGAAGTTTAGTACAAACCTTGGAAGCTAGATTTAGATAAACTCTGATTAGAGCACGTAGACCTAAGATGAACTTTGAGGATTAGTATAGAAGAACTTCCTAGAATTTTGGTATTGTAGAGATTTTGTGAGTTTTCCGAGCAATAAATCCCTGTCTGGATACGAGCAGGTAGAGGCGGCTCTGGCACAGATGTACCTAGGGGTAAAACCCGAAAACACCGCTTTGAGATAGACTCGAACGGGAACTGGTGCACGACAACAGGCCTTGCTGCACTCTTGGTTACGACACTCCCGGGGGATATGCTTAGGATAACTCTCATTTTCTTTACAAATCATTATGAAGTGTTTATGAGTATATACTTCCTCAAAGAAAACATTTTTATGATTATGGATTATATCCATAAATAGTTCAATTTATGTTAAGTGTTTTATAAGTATGGGATTATGTGTTTTGATTCATAAACTGATCTAGTTTATGCCATGGTATAGAAATGGCGCCCAGTAGAAGGAATGAGAACTCCAGAAATGCACATGATCCAAAGAGAAGGAAGGATCATATCTTTCATGGTCTTAAGCTAGAATTTATAAGAGAAATAGTCTCCCATGTATTATCATCATATGAAGAAATAATATCATGTGTTGATAAAATAAGTAAAGAGTTTACTGAGTCCTATGGCTTTGAAGGGAAGCAAGAGAAGAAAAGGATAGAAGAGAGAAAGATGGATAAAGGGAAGAGGGAAAAGAAGAATTTTCCCATATGTGGAAACTGTGGAAAGAAACACCCTGGAACTTGCCTGAAAGGAATGGGAGTTTGTTATAAGTGTGGAGGAAAAGGGCACAAAGTACGTGACTGCAAGGGTAAGAAAATGGTTTTAAATGTACAATGCTTCATTTTCAAGGAGTTTGGACACTACGCGAACCTATGTCCCAGTCATCAGACTATGCCGCAAATGATGTTATTGGATAATAACCAAGTTATGATACTACCACAGATGAAGAGGAATGATTAGAGTTCTTATGTTGATTATGTCAATTGAGTGTTGTATCAACAATGTACTTGTTATAATAATTATGGAGTATATAAGGATTGTACTGCAGTACTATTTCATTAAGGGCTTGAGATTATGTGGAACAAAGAAAAGTGACTCAATAGCAGGATAAATTTTTGGAAAATATATGGTTGAGAGAATGATAAATCATAATATAGTTCTGATACTGAGGTAGTGATTTTGGAATAATATGTGATTGTTTTGGATAAATTATATTGGATATTCTTGACTACCTTGAAACTGATTAATGATTTGTATATTCCATCATATTTTTTGGGGTTTAAAACATTTTTGGATTGATGAAGTATATCCAGCATTCTATATGGAATAAGGGAGCATGAATGTAATCAATAAGGAATATGGTAATACATGATGAAGGTATTCATATGCTATTACGGGGTAAAAAGGATCTATATTATGTTTACCTTCCTTATAAATGTTAGACTGTGAGTTTGGACAGAAGTATTTTGGATAGTTCTAGTTTGGATTATTTTGGATTGCCATAAAAGGACAACCCGGAGGTCGGGCGGCAACCCGTCGCGTCCGGCAAGGCTGCGAGACTTGAACCCGCAACCGAAGGGCGACAAGGGTGTATCACCTACCACTGGACCATGAGATGTCCTGGATTAAATAATGTAGTTTTTATTAAAAGATCATGTAGATGAATTATAAATTCGTTTATTTTGGAACCCTATACGAATAGTGTAAATAGAATTTTTTTTACATTCTATTATCTTTTAGAGTGAAAGATGAGTTTGTGGTAGAAATTTATTAATGGATAAAACTCTAATTATAAAGTAAGTATATCTCCTTATGATCTTATCCAATCTCATAAATGAATTCCTCAATATTAAGAAAAGCAACTTTGAACAAAAATGTTTTCCTAGATGGTACCTTAAATCATCACTAATTTATGGCTTTGGGATTGTGGGCCTTTTTATAGCCATGTTCTCTACCACTCTCCATCAGATAATTGATGGTTATATTTTTCTTCCATATCCATATTTTCCTACATGGAACCCTAGTATGTTTTATTTTCGGTAATCTTCATACTTTCGACTCTTTATTTTAAATAGAGGCCTCATTAATTCATTTTTCGATGTGGGATTTCAACTAGGATATTTTGAAATGTCAAAAATGTGTTATCCTAATACCCTATGTTTTGTTGAACCGATGGTATTTCAATTCATCATAGATTGATGAATTTAAGGACCTCAATTTTATACTTGTTTGTGATTGATGACCTCAATCACTACCTATAAATATTTACGTTTTTCCTCCAATTATATGTCTCTAATTGCCACCAATGTTCTCCTAATCGAGATCATAATTTGGTGGTGACCCTTTAATTTCTCTTTTCCTCATATTAAGACTAAATTTCAGTAACCCAATTTCCAATGTGGGTTTTCCCACAAATATATTTTCTACTTTCAACCTTTTATTTTCGAAGAACAATTTCAAATTGCGAGGACGCAATTTATTGAAGGAGGGGAGAATGTAACACCCCAGGATTTCAGAGTGTGTTATTTCTTAAAAATAATTCAATAACTTGCACTACACGCAACACCGAGTTCAATCACACCATTAAAAGAGGTCATGAATAGTATTAACTACATTTTGAACTTTATATAATCCTTATAATTTTAAAATCCCTATTATGAGTTTCTTAGTCATAATGCAAGAACAGATTCATTTTCAGTATTTCACATTTATCAACTTCTAATAGTGAAACCTTTTTAAATACAATATTTTAAACTTTTTGACTAAATGGGGACATCAAAAATTTAAAATGAAACACCCCAAGCTTCCACGGTACGTTTCCCTTTGAATAATGTGATAGCGTGTGTTGTACGCAACACCGAGTTCTAACACACCATAACCAATCAAACTAGCCGTTATAAATAGTAATACCTAATTTTTGAAAATATATATATATTATATTTCAAAATGGACTTCATTTTTGGATTCGTAATATCGAATTTAGCCTAAGGTGAAATTTTGGTACTTTTCGGATAACTTTCATATTTTGATGAATAGTGAAAATTACTAAATTTTAATTAAAAACAACTTTTTTAATCAAAATAATTAATAGTGATAAATTATGAATTTGAGTGGTTTTAAAGTATATTTAGAATATATTTTTACAATTTAATATAATGTTGGTCATTAGACATAATTTTACAATTAAACCGAACATAAACAAGTGTCAATCTTTTGATAGTTATTATCTCTTAAAAACACGCTTTTTGTTTTGACAGCGGGAATTAATTTTAAATTAATTTCTGCCACTTCTGTGTTTTGAATTTAGAAAAATGGATTCCATATTTGGAATCAGGATTTTCAAATTGTGTAAATAGGTAACTTTTATTTTTAGACATTTTGAATAATTACTGCGGTAAATATTTTATTTACCATGGTTAAGGGTAAATCCGGTAAATAAGGGTTAAAAAAATAATATTATAATAATACTAAATTACCCTAAAACGTGTCTTAACCCTATTGGTTGATACATGGTCGACCATGGGAATCTTTGGGTCGATTTTGGGACCCCATGGATCCACTTGTAAGTGATAATGACACTTTATTTTAATTAAGTCAAAATGAATACAAAAATGACACAAGCATATATCTTTTAGAAAAACAATTGTTACATAGGTTTATATATATTGGATTTTAGATTATAAATATTAATTAGAAAGATAAAAAGATTTCCTACATAATGATATTTTATTTATAATTTTTAGACATTAAATAATTTATTTTATTTATGACACAATGATAATGCAGTAATTACTATAATAGTGAAAAATTAAGATAATTGATATTATAAATACCAAAATAAATATAATATGAAACTTTTAATGAATTAAAATAATTTTCTAGGATAATATGATATATTAGGATTGATTTAATTGACTTTTTTCGAAGTAATCAATCTGTTATGAGTTTCACAAAAATCAACTATTGAATAGTGTCAAAATTGACATAAAAGAGTTCTTAAAACAAATATTATATTATTAATTGATATTAAATTCCTAAAAATATAAGGTTCGGCCAAGAGACTTATATCATGATAGTTTCATCATTAATGTACCACTTTTGGGTCTCTTGGATGTATATAGTAAGTTTATTAACCATATTATATAAAAATACAAAGAGACATTGTAAAAGTGAAACTAATTAACTTAGAGTTAATACTTAAAGATAAGGTTAATATAAGTACCCAAACCTGTCTAAATTCTATTGGTTGAGTGGTTTTCGACCTATCCCCACCTTAACCTTTTAATAATAAACTTTGGAGCCATTAGAAACCGAATATGAATTTATTATAAATTAATATTTCTAGCTTTTCCAAAGGTGCCCCTCACCCCTCTTATAAAAGGGCACTCCTCCTTCTCATTTCTTCACACCTTCAAAGCCTTTTGGTTCGGCCAAACTCTGCCCAAATACTCTCCCAACATCCCTCACTACAACCTAGAGGCCTTAGTTTGATCAGAAAGCCAACCTAAGGAGCCCTTTTGATCAAATCAAAAGGAAGAACCTGAAGAAGAGGTAATGATTTCACCACCCTTCTCCAAGTTCATTTCTTCTTCCACTTCTTCTTCCTTTGTTCTTACCATTCTAAAATAATAACTCCAGTATCTCACATATACTGTGATGTTATTATAAATATGGTACAATCATATTCAGTATTCTATCCACCCTTTGAATAACATGTCACCATACGTGCGTACGTACGGCTTACCGTCTCCACGTCGTGGTGTAATTGTTATTCAATATAATATTATTTGGATGGGTATAATAATGATGTGTAACTCATGTAAATAATAAATATAACATGTTAATGATTCTGTATATATGATATACCATCCATTTATATATTATTTTAATATCAAAAGAATGATATTGTCGCTCGTGCGTACGTACGGACTACCGTCTCCACAAACGCGATGAGATTCATTCTCCATCGTAACCATTCAAGTATAATTATCATTTGATGATTTAAAAATGATTTTTAAGGACTAGATATCATTCTGGATATGAATAAGATACAACAACCATGGATTATGTAACAAAACATATAAAGAAAATGAGTAATTTAACACCCGAAACGACGATAATTCTAAGATATTATTAACAAATCAATGTTAAAAGATCATATATGATATCATATTAATATATATGATTCTTGTATAATTTAATAACAACTATTTCACCATTATACAGGAGGTTAACCTACCCCAACCAAGGAAAAGTACAAGGTAAGGGTTATTTCACAATCTCTTCATTATCCGAGGTTGTTTATACGTAATAATCTACTGGGATATCTTTATCATCCACATCCATGTTTCTTAAAAATGTATTTCAAAACATTTTTACTATTTACAAGAATATGGGTTAAAGTCATTTATACCCTTGTTTGACTTTTTATAAGAGGTTTATGAAGGAGTCTTTCCGTCGTTTTCAAAACAAGGTCCTTTTTAACCTTTTCGACAGAATTGAGGTAAGAATGTTTTTTTTAACTTATACGGCGGGTGCGGTTATTTTACGCCGTTATAAAATCTTCAAAGCTTTCCTTACAAGATTATAAGAATATTTTCAAAGAAATTGTTTTATTTTATATGGATCTTAAATGATTTCAAAATAAAAGGAGATATTTCTTTTAAAAGAATTTTGTTTTCATCTATGTCAACATCCTTTGATGGATTTCAAGATTATTTGAAGTTGATTTATTATGATACAAAACTTCTATATTGTGTTGAAGGTTTTGTGATATGTTTGACTGTGGATGTGCTATTTTATACCATTCATAGTTTATGGTGAAAGTATTGACATTTCGTATGCTAGTTTTAATACGAATGTTTATGTTATGTTTAAACCTTTTCATATGGGAATGCATTGGACTTAATAAGTGACGGGTGGAGCCCGCTATAGCTCCTCGATGCATCGGTAGGTCTAATGAGACAAACTAGTGTCTTGGCACAAGGCCTTGACAAAATCTTATTTGTAGTCTTGGCACGAGGCCTTGGCTATGTGGTTATGATAGTCTGGCATTATGCATTCCAACATTATGAAAGTGGTTATTGATTTTTGCATGTGATTATTCGATTAGTAGAATATCCATGTGAATAAGTAAATGGAATTATTTCATACCATGTTGAAAGTTCATATTTAAAAGGCTTTTGTTTTAGTTATACATTGCCTTAAATGTTTATTCTTATTTATGAAAGTTTCCGCTATATTGTTATCCTTACTGAGCATTTGAGCTCACCCCTTTTCTATGTTTTATTTTTCCCAGGATGTGAAGAAGTAAGTTATGAATGACCTGCAGGGATTTTATGAGGGGTTAATAGTGTGGATTGTGGAAACATTATGTTGTTGTAGTAGTTTTTCATTTTATGATGTAATGTAAAACCTATGAATATATCTAGTGTTTCCAAGGCTACTAAACCAATCGGTCTTTCGAGATTTGATCTTTCTTGTGATCATGCCAATGTTATGTAATAATGCACCGACTCTAGGTAGCTGGGGTCGGGGCGTTACATTATTAATTCGAAAGGTTCTTAAAATAGTAACCTTACATAATTAGAATTCTCTCGGTAACTTCATAACATCAACCTTATAATAGTAAGCTTAAAATGATAACCTTCTAACAGTAACCTTTTAGTGGTGACTTTAGTAAGATTTTGGTGGTAGGCTTCCCATCAGTGACCTTATTCTAGTCACCTCTAGTGGTAGATCTACTACAGTAGC
This sequence comes from Viscum album, assembly GCA_963277665.1. Taxonomy (NCBI): domain Eukaryota; kingdom Viridiplantae; phylum Streptophyta; class Magnoliopsida; order Santalales; family Viscaceae; genus Viscum; species Viscum album. The sequence goes on from OY728156.1 coordinate 105,917,955, forward strand.
CTTTAAGCGGTAGACTCGTAGAGGTGAACTCGCATTGGTAACTCAATGGTTAGGTTCTTCATACGAGTGACCTTTTACATTGAAAATTTTACACAGTAAACTTAATCAAGAAAGTTGTGAGATTAAAAATTCATAATTTTTAGGTGATAAAAACTATAAAAACTAATGAAACCAGATTATCATATAAATAAAAAATTATTTGGGATTATCAAAACATGTGATTCCAACAATATCCCCCTTTTTGATTGTCAAAAATTATGGCAGTGAAATTTAGAATATGTATTATTGTATCAGAGTTAAGTACATGTACATTTTCAAATATTTTCAGTGGTGACAGGTTAATATAGATGGTATCAGGGATAAAATATTTTAAACTAAAATATCAAAATCCAAATGAAAACATATTGAATCTAACCTAGAACCTATATGTATTATAGAAATGGGTAAAAAAATTACAAAGAATTTGAGCTATAATAAAGATATCTCAAAGCTGAAATAACATAAAACATAACCAATTTTATTGTTGAAAATACACTAGAGCATAAATTTATAGGAATGTCATATATGAAAGGGCTCCAATCCTAAAAATTCAACCCTTTTGTGATTATAAAAAAAATAAAAAAGGAGACAAAATTATAAATTTTTATTAATGTAACAAGAGTACATTATAAAAAAAAGAGTACAATGATCCCTATCAAAGAAGATATCCTACATTAATCCCACTTCAGAGATGTCCAAGTGATATTTCACTTTAGGATATGAGGTAAGTTCAGAAGATGGAGATATGGGCCTAGGTATAATAGTAAGCAAGGTAGGATGAGCTACTACTGAAGCACCAGTAGAACGATAATGAGTAGATCTTTGAGGAATCATAGGAGTCAATCTTTCGATGGCTTGAGGAGGAGTCAACAATAGGGAAGCACTAGTAGATCCTAATGCAGCTAAGGAAAAAGGGAAGGATGGAGGTACAATAATAGGAGTACAATCCACATGGAGAAATGTCTAAAAAGATTCCTAAAATCAATAATAATTCTTCCTCTTCTTTCTGTAGCTGAGTTTAAATAATCCTTAATCTCCATGATCTTTTACAAAGTATGAGTCAAATCTATAAGCCTGCTAATTTGATCCTTAAAATCCTAAGTGATAGGAGGTATCATCAAGTTCAAAAATAGTAGCTTGAAATGACTGTCCAACTGTTTCTTAGTATAAAACCTTTTATAATAGAAGTCAATATTCTCTTTGATTGCTTTTGATTATAGGTATCCTCCGTCATGTAATCAACTAAAATCATACAAATTTCTATTGTAGTTGAGATGACCTGAGTCAAAGTCTAAGGATCTGAGGTACTTGAACCAGAGATCTTCTCCAGTTTTTCTCTAACAATTGATCTAAAGGCTTCTAGAACAAAAAGAGGAGAGGCAGATGAGAAAGCATATGCACACAGAGGTGACATGGTAGAAGACACTATCTCCTTAAATGACTTAGTCAATCCACTGATCATCCTCCTATCATCATTATCCTAAAAATTCACATATTCCTCCATATACTTCTAAAAGTCCTCAAACATAGTTACCATCTGCTGAAAAACACTCTTAACATACTGAATGTCTTTTTCCACTTGAGCTATTGAAGCCATATAGTAGTCTAAAATCACAACTGAATATTTCATAGTCTCCACAGATTCTACCAAGGTTCTTACCTGATTCTAGAATTCCTTCACTTAATGTAGCAGATTTGATTGAAGTCTAGAAATCTTTATTTCCAAAATAGATGCCACATGCTCTTGATTCAGAGACACTACTCTCTCTATCCCAATTAATCTTTCACCAAAGAATATTTGTAAATATGATTTCAATGACTCAAAGCCATCATTATTTACATAATGTTGTGGTAGAAGAGTCACTGGATTCACTAGAGAACATGTTGAAATAGGTTTATTCCCCCCACTTGGAGCTTCCTTCTAGAAAACTGCCATCTCAACGGCCATTCTTCCTTGATCAACTGAATCAACAATAGTGTCTTCTACTACTTCTTCTACAAAATCTTCAACCACTGCCATTGAAATTACAACTTTAACAAATTCAACATAATCTTCCTTTTAATTATCTTCCATTACTATATATCCTATCAAAGAACTAAGACTTAGGCATTCTTCTTCACTTTCATCACCATCGGCTATTTATGACTCCTCATGATCAGATTCCACTTCATCCTCATTTTTATTCTCTTCTATTATTATATATCCTATCAAAGGACTATTACTTTTGAATTCTTCTTCACATTCATAATCATCATCTATTTCAGACTTCTCATGATCAGATTCAACTTTATCATCCTCCTCTGAGGTCACTACAACAGTATTGTCTCTTAAGACATTCTCCTCACATTCTTCTTCTGTGATTTCCACATCATCAGTCTCCCTTAGTACAATCTCTCTTCTAAGAAATAACTTTGGTTAACTAGGATCACCAAATTATACAACACCAACATGGGGACCTGATGGAAGTTTAGGACCACTCCTATCATCTACAAAAGAATACTCTCTTTATTGCACAACAACAACCTCATCTTCTTCATCTGAATACATGGGTTACACTTCATCAGATTTCAAAATAGGATCTCTTTTATCCTTTTTCCTAGTAGTATTGACAATAGGGTGGAAGAATTTATATATATCAGCCTCATTACTCACCCATTCCCTTTTGAAAGGGTTCTATTTTATCATCATAAATATTCAAATAATTTTAGTAATATAGAAGTTTTCCTTTATAACTATGTTTTTTTCCTTATTTCCAGTAACACATTTAACTTTCAAAATCAAAGATATCAACTCGGCATGAAACGAAAAATTTGAATTGGATCCAGGACTAGTAATATCCCCTAACTAAACCATTAAAAATCTTTAATGGTTTATCCTTTCTCTATGGTTCATGAAATATAGAAAAAATATGTCCTGGCATTTCAAAATAGCCTAGTCCCCTCTCTTGGGACTCCCGAAATGTTGGATAAACATAAATAGTAATCTATTTTCCCAACCCATCTTAGTAGTAGCTAAATTTCTAGGCATTCCACTCCTTCTTAGTTCAGCCCGAGCCTCTGCATTGTAGAAAAAATCAATTGTGGGAGGCACCAATCCAGAATAATAGTCAAATATGCCTTCATGTGGGACTATTAAACATTCATCCCATTCAATAGAAGAGAATATTATACTAAATCAATTTATCTTAGAAAATATTCGGTTCCCATCCTTATATTTTTAGAACTTTAAAAACTCATAAAACTCCTTTACTAGATTCAGGTAATATAGTCCATTGTTGTTTATGAAGTATTCTACACAATCTTGAGCATCGAGTTCCTTCAATACAAGAGAGTTGCTCGACAAAATCCATTATGAACTTAATTCTTTCTCACCCATGATTTCCCTCCTCTAAAAATAAATATTTATTAGTTTTTCCATAACATTGCTTCCACCACTAGACTCAGATCGAGGTCTCTTAGGGTTCAGTGTATCTCCTTCATCACCCACCATTAGTCTCCTTACTCTTTCCTTTGTGGTTTAATGTGGTTCAAGGGTTTTAGAAGTAGGTTAGGTTCAAAGATCTGGTAGAAAAAGGTTTGTGAGAGGATTGAAGTGGATCAAAATCTGACTCCTCACTTTGTTTCTATCATTTATAGATCAAAAAACAATTACAGTAAGTGAAATAAATAAAATTAAAACTTTTCAAATTCTGGTTGAAAACACAATGTCTAGGAACTATTAGTAAGGTAAACTAGCGGTAATGTTCCAACTGTATGTTCTATTAGTGAGGTCGAACGGTGAGGTGTCCAAATGGTGAGGTCCAATGGTGAGGTGTCCTAACAATGAGGTCCAAAGGTGTGGTGTCCTAACAGTGAGGTCCAATAGTGAGGTGTCCTAACAGAGAGGTCCAACGGTGAGGTGTCCTAACTATGGGGTGTCCTAACGGTGAGGTGTCCTAACTATGGGGTGTCCTAACAGTGAGGTCCAATGGTGAGGTGTACTAATGGTGAGTACCAAAGGTGACGTGTCCTAACGGTTAGGTCCAATGGTGAGGTCCACTGATGAGGTGTCCAAACGGAGAGGTGAAATAGTGAGATGTCCTAACAGTGAGGTCCAATAGTGAGGTGTCCTAATAGTGAGGTCCAACGGTGAGGTGTCCTAACAGTGAGGTCCAACAGTGAGGTTTCTTAAATGTGTCATCCAATAGTGAGGTGTACTAAAAGTGAGGTGTTCTTAACTAAAATTAATCATACCTAACTAATGTTTGATATAATTTATCATCTGAGAATTCAATGGCTTTGTGAATATATTAGCCAATTAATGTTTATTGAAAATGAATTTAAGAGTGATTTCACCTCTTTGATAATGATATCTCAAAATGTGATATCTCACATAAATGTGATTGTTTCTAGTATAAGATACTAGATTTTTAGAGATGTTAATAGCACTTGTATTATCAAAATTTTTAGTGACATGTTTGAATTGATATCCATAGTCTAGTAAAGTGTGTTTCATCCTCAGAATTTGAGAACAAGGACCACCAACATCTATATATTCAGCTTCAATAGTGGACAATTCCACAAAATTATATTTCTTACTACACCATGATACCACTGACTTGACTTAAATGTGGCTTGTTCTAGAGGTGTTATTTCTTTTTAACTTGCAACTAAAAAATCAGCATCTGAAAAACTTATCAAATCAAATGATTTCCCTCTTAGATAAAATAGTCATAATTTGGTAGTATACATGAGATATTTATAAATCCTTTTAAACATAGTTAAATGAGATTATTTTGGATTTTCTTGCAAATGATCACACATACATACACTAAACATAATATCAGGTTGACTAGCTGTAAGGTAAATCAGACTCCCAATCATACCTCTTCAATTAGATTGATCCACTGGTTTACCAATTTCATCAGTATCCAACTTACAAGTGGTACTCATAGTTGTACCACTACCTTTATTAGTATCCAAACCAAAACTTTTCAAAATATCCTTAGTATATTTACTTTGATTTAAAACAATACCATTTTTAAAAAAAAATTTAAATCCAAGGAAAAATTTTAATTCCCCCATTAGGCTCATTTAAAATTCATTTTAGAACATCTTTAAAAAATTAGTACATAATTAATTTTTAGAGGATTCAAAAATAATGTCATCTGCCTAAATTTGTACTATAAAAACAACATTGGAAATATTTTTAATAAAAAAATTTGGATCAAATATCTCTTTAGTAAAACTATTTTAAATTAAAAAAGAATTGAGTCTATCAAACCAAGCTCTAGGAGCTTGTTTTAGACCATATGAAGCATTAGAAAGTTTAAAAATGTTATTTGAAAAATGGGGTATTATAGAGACAGGGGGTTGTTTAACCAACACAACCTCAACTATATACCCATTTAGAAATGCACTTTTAACATCCATTTGATAAAGTTTGAAATTTAGACAAGTTGCATAAGCAAGTGGTATCCTAATGGCTTCTAGTCTAGCTACAAGTGAAAAGGTTTTCTCATAGTCTATTCCTTCTTTTTGATTATATCCTTGTGCAACTAATCTATCCTTGTTTCTAACTATATTTCTAGACTCATAAACTTTGCTTCTAAATACCCATTTAGTGCCTATGTTCAAATTGTCCTTAGGTATTTCTACTAATTCCAAGACTTTGTTTCTTTCAAACTTATTTAATTCTTCTTGCATATATATCACCCAAAACTCATCATTGATAGAATCATTAATTTTTTTGGGTTCAAGCTATGACATAAAATCTTGATGTTCAACCTGGTTTCTCAGAGAAAATATAGTTTGTTTCCCTCTATTTATATTGTCTACTACAACATCTAAAGGATGATTCTTGAGAGTTACAATACCTTTATAAAGGGTTGGACTAGACTCTTCATGGTTTTCTATAGGTTCAGATTCAATAGGCTCAGATTTTGGAAAATTTCCATAACTTGTAGTTTTCACCAGGGGTTTACTATTTTTATCATTAAGGTATATAATTAACATATATTACTCAAGATATTGAAGAGTGGTTTTAGGTTTATGTGGACCAGTCTCATAAAATTTGACATGAACTTATTCTTCCACAAATTTGGTTCTCTTATTGAATACTCTATAGGATTTACTGGAGATTAAGTAACATAGTAAAATTCCTTCATCACTTTTTGAATATAATTTATCAAGATTATCCCTAGTGTTAAGGATAAAGACTTTGAAACCAAAAACTTTAAAGTAACTAACCTTAGGCTTCCAATTATTCCATTTTTCATAAGGGTTATTCTTAAGAACATGTCTAATTAAAAGTCTATTGATGATGTAACAAGATGTATTAGCTGCTTCAGCCCAAAAACAGACAAGAAAGTTATACTCATTAAGAATAGTCTAGGAAATCTCTTGAAGTGTTCTATTTATTCATTCTACAACTCTATTTTTTCGACATGTTCTAGGAGTAGAGAAATTGTGATTATACCCATTATGTGAGAAAAAAGATTAAACCACCTAATTTTAAACTCATGGCCATGATGAATTCCTAAAATATTTAACCTTAGTCCACTAAGAGTTTCTAAAGACATCAAATATTTAATGAAGTAAGAACATGCTTCACTTTGGTGGGCAAGAAAGTATACCCACGTGTATCAATACAAATCATCTTCAAGAACAAAGACATAGTGCTTCCCATTTAAATTTGAAACTCTAGATGTTCAAAACAAATCCATATAAACCAACTCAAACAGTTGAGAAGTTGAAACTTCATTCTTTGGTTTGAAAGAAAATTTGTTTTGTTTCCCCTTTTGACAAGGATTACCAATTTTGTTAAGTGGGAATTCCAATTTAGTTAAGTCTTTACACTAAACCATTCCAATTTAGTTTTCTATGTTATTTCACATTTAACTATCCTATTATTCTATTCTATAACCAATATTCCTTATGAAACACAATTAGAAAAGAAACATTTTGATTAGATAAAGTGTTTAAATCAACATAACATACATTTTCATTTATAAGAGCAGTGAATATTAAATCATTTTTAGAATTAAAAACATTTCATGCATCATTTTCAAAAATAAATTTAAAACCATCAAAAAAAATCTGATAGATAATAAGTAAATTATACTTTATCCCATCAACAAAAAAGTGCATTTGAAATTAATATAGTAGTTGGGCTACCAATTTGGCCTAAACCGAATTTTTTTCCATTAGCACTATCACCAAATGTAACATGTCCACCATCAACGATAATTAGGATCTTGAAGCATGAATAGTATCCTATCATATTTATTGAACGTCCAGTATCCAAGTACCATATGATTTTATAGGAAGTCTTCAGACATTTTTCCTACAAAGAATATTATGCATAGGGTAACTTTGGTACACAAATTTTATTGGGTCCAAAGAGGTTAGCAAGTAAAATATTTGGGAACCCATATTTTTATTATATGATTCCTATAATAAAAAGGAATTTATTGAGACCTAAACACTTTCTTAGGTCTTTTAGATATATTTTATTCAATAGATGATATAGAAAATGTACTAGTAGTGAACTGTCCAGATTTTGGAACAGATTTGTTTTTAATAATCATTATGTGTCTTACTTGATATCAAAGACTAGTTGGGTATTTTTGCGAGATTTTTCCATAGAAACCAAGTTAAGGTATCCCTACCGGTAGTAAAATTCATCAATATCTCTTTTTAATTGCTCATTTGATAATTTATGTTCATTATTTTCTTTAAAAACAAAGAAATTTTTTGATTTTTGATATCCAAATTAGAATTATAATTGGAATTTAAAGAATACCGTAGTTTAAATGATTTATATTTATCCTTGAGCTCATTAAAGGTATCCTAAAGCATTCCATAGTATTAAAACAGTTTTTCCCTAGTCATATTTTCCTAATTATTTTATTAAATTTCATTCCCAAAATAGTAGTAATTATATTTATGATAATTTATTGTTACCTTAGATGTTTCTATCATGAAACAAAAGTTAGTGTGACTGTTCTTTTCAGTATCAGATGTGTCAGATCCACTAGAGCTATCTTCTGAATCTGTCCAAGTAGCTTTTATAGCCTTTTAATATTCCTTTCCATTGTCTTCATATTTCTTCTTAAATTTAATATTGGGGAAATAAAACTTCATAAAAACTTTTTATTTACACTCATAGCTGATTATAAAATTTGTGTTGTCATTCCATTTTTTGTCCTTTTTCAAATGTTATTTACTATCATACCTTTCTCTATAGTTTGACTTTATAAAGAAATTATTCTTACGGTAGAACTTTTTGAATATTCTAGTAAGATGATCCATATCCACATCATTATTTGAATATTAATATTCACTACTGAAAATGTCTATAGGAAATTAAACCTTTTCCTTGTCTTTTCTCTAGAGGTAGTAGTCTTGAATGCTACAGAATTTCTTTCTCAGTCCTTCAACTGCTTCTTGATTCACCTTAAGCTCTTTTTCAAACATCATGAGTTTTCCAATTAGTTACTTCATTGTTAAATTGATTATTCCACATGATTCTCAGATAGAAACAGAAGTTACTCTCCCTCTATAAAGTAGGAATCAAACAAAACTAGAAAAAAAGGAAATTTCCATGGTTCAAAACCGTGGAAATATGCCCCAAAACCGTGGCCGCTATCACCGTGGTAGTAGGTCCTGAACTAATTCCACTGTTTTGAAAACTGTGTCAATAGGCCTCCAAATTTTACACTATAGAGGTTGAACTATATCTACGGTATTAACTATGGCAATTGCCTCAAAAACCATGGAAAGAACATAAATCAAAATTGTCCCCGACAGGATTTGATCCCTACATGTCCACTTTGCAACGCAACGCCCTTACCACTGCACCACACCATAATTCAGGTAAATATATATAAAAAGATATATATATTAACAAAAACCATGGGGAAGGACTAAAAACCATGGGGGTAGGTCCTTCGGTAAAATTTGTGGTGGGAATTTTTGTTCCCGCAGAAGCGTGGGAACCCTATAGCAATGGTTTTGGAAAACCGTGGCTATATGGTGTTGAAAAAATTCGCATATCACTATGATTCTGAAAACCACTTCCATAGGCCAAATAAAATAGTCCTACAGCCACAGTTTTAAAACTATGGCAATATGTATGTGGTAGTAGATCCATTTTTCTAGTTGTGAAAGCATTCTCATAATCTGATCCTTGATGTCTACTAGTTTCCAAACAAGACTCATGGTATTTACTATTTTGTTGAATATGAGATACATTTTATAGATAGGTTCACCATGATTCATTTTAAAATTATCATATTTAATATTATAAGTATTTAATCTAATTTCTTTAACATTGGTTGTTCCTTCACGGGAAATACCCAATGTTTCCCAAATTTCATATGCAGTTTTACAGGAAGATATTCTATTGAATTCTTCATCACCTAAATCATATTATAATTAATTAATTAATTTATAGTTATTATTATACATAGCTTTATTAAACTGAGACCATGTGTCCCATAGTAGTAGGAGTTAATGCATGTTGTTCTTCAATTGTTTTCCATATTCATGACCCATGATCTCTAGATACATTTTCATTTTATATTTCCACTGAGCATAATTATTACCATTAAATAAATGTGGCCTCTTAGTATTCGCACCCTCAACTCAGTAATCCATAGCTAATTAGATTTTAAAGAACTGAAAATTTAGATATGACATAAATTTTATGATATTCAAGATACAACTAAATTCACAGTTGAAAAGAATTTTAAAATCATTAAAAATAGTTCTGATGGTGATAGTAATCTAAGATTTGGTACCAAATCGTGGTATAGATGGAAACTCAAGAAGGTGGTGAATTGAGTTCCTACTTATAATTTATTTTAAAAATATTTATGATAAAATACCCCAATTTGAAATAGCCAAGTTAATAAAGGCATTAGATATTTAAATTTTCAATTTCTCAAAAAATTTCTCAAAGGATGAGTAGTCCTTGGTTGAATTAGTATAAAAAACTTATTTGCCTTTTGAAATATTTTTATAGAATTAAGCACACATACACACTAGCCAAAACTAACTATCAGAGTAAATGTAATAAAATTTTCTATTTTTGAAATTATATGGAGCAGAAAATAAGAAAACAGAGTATTGAAAAATAATATACCTAGAAGAATTAAATAAGTGATTTAGTCTCTAGAGGAGACTTAATCCTATCAACTGGGTGATCATTTACCACCAAGAAGTTTATATTAACAATAAATTTGATACATATCACGTATCTAGATTTACAATAGTTTTCACAAACTGTATTGGTCTCACAACATCTACCACAATTCTTTGAGGAAAAAAACTAAACAAGCCACACACTACCTCTTTCATAGTTATACATGTGAAACAAAAATTTAAGGAATGTTTTGTGTAAGAATTTTCAATATCCTCCAGCTTAAAAACAAGAGACGGTGTGTGTATAATAGAAAAACACACACTGATCAACAATGTATGATAAAGAACAAAATAGTTCTAATGTTATGAGTATCAAGTTTAAAAGGATCTATGTGTTTGCAGTTAAGCTCTGGACTCCATGGAGTGATGAAATTGCAATTTGAGTCCTTCTCTGGAAGTTGTCTCCAAAACAGAGTGTTGCAACTTCAGGTTCTGGCTTCTAGATATTGAAGTGATAATATTCTTGGTTTGAAAGAGATTCAATGAAGTAAAAAAATGCAGCCTAATTTTTTTTTATCCCAAATGATCTTCGTGAAGCTCATGAGTTCATAGTGTAAGTGTTGGTGTGTTATCCTTGTTCTTTAGGTCAGTCGTGTAATGTCTCTCACTCAACATTGTCTTCTCTAGCTTGATATTCCATTTTTTTCTTTGGATATGATAGTATGAATTATCAAAACACATGTGGTATTCCTCTTAACTCATATAGTCTCTAGATATGTCTTCAATCAACATTAATTAATGTTAGAAGCATTAAATTTACCAAATATGACCATTAGAATAATCTTATGAAAATTGAAAAATTATAGATTAGAAGAGTATATATATCGGTAGACTAGTAGATGTACCTTTCTTAATGGTAGCTTCATGATGGTAGTCTTATCAATGGTAGCCTTCCAATAATTGGCTTCATCGATTGTCTTATTAGCGGTAGACGTGTGAATTCTAAAGGTTCTTTCAGCAGTAACCTTCCATTAGTAGAAATCTTGCATTAACTTAATAACAGTAACATTATAGAAATAATTTTAAAACAATAACCTTTTAACAATAAAATTTTAGTAATGAATTTAGTAAGATTCCCTTGGTAGAATTCCCATTAGTGACCTTTTACCAGTAACCTATAGCGGTAGATCTACAAGAGTGTCTTTTCAGCGGTAGACTAGTAGCGGTGAACTCGCATTGGTAACTCAGCGGTAAGGTTCCTCAGTGTTAACCATATTGTGCTAACATCTCCAATTCTAAACTCAACTGGTGTCTTAAATAGAAGGTCCTAAACATAGACCTTCATACCAGTGAACTTTTACTTAGAAAAGTTTACATTGTAAACTTAATTTAAAAAAAAGTGAGATTAAAAATAAATAATTTTTACATGATAAAAACAAAAAAATCTAATGAAATAGGATTATCATATAAATTAAACATGATTAAAGATTATCAAAACTGGGGAGTCCAACAATTTTTTTATGAAAAATATTATACCTACACTTACACTCACCTCTATCAAATGGGAAATGAACCTACCATTTCAATGTATGATGAATTACTTCCTCAGGAAATGATGATTGTTCAATTCTCCCTTACCGCCTCTCATGGAGGCCATTATTATTGAAACATTATTTATATATGTTATATATAATATTTATTATTTATTTATCAATCTTTAATTTTTTTTAAAACATACATTTATGAATTTACATTTCACATTAATACAATAACATCATTTGAGAAGTGTGGACTACCACCCCCTAAAAGAGATGTGATTTCTTTTATACGATACATATAATGTATGAATGAATGGTTATAATTAAACAGAAGTGAAATGAAAAAAATAAAATATATATTCATGAAATAATAATATTTTCTGAAATGTTATATATATATATATCATATCCTTTATTACCCTTTCACACACATTAAAAGAGATAACGCCATTAGTTGACGTGTGGACTACCGCCTCCGCGACATGATGTGATTTATTTTACATAATATAATTAAATATATAACTATATATGAGTAAATAATATGGACTTTTTTATATAATTAACATTATGTAAATATTTCATTTACTTACCTTCTTTCCAAAATGATCATTAAAAAATGAGAATTTTACTCATGCGTACGTACGACCTACCGTCTCCATGATTATAACATTGAATCATTTTCATATCCATATTTAATGATATATTTTAAAAGTATAATTTATGTATAAATATGATAATTATATCTTTTTTATTATTTTTTATATGTTATATAATGACCTCTTTAACTATAGTTGACCAACACTTGTTGTTTTGACACATAAACATAATTTTGTCAAAAGCACCTAAAGTAAGCTTAATTGTTTATGTAATTGTTTATAACATGGAAATAAGTTAAATAAAATTAAATATAAAATTAAAAAAGGTTCTAAATCAAGTATAAAATTAACAAAAGTTTATTATATATGAGGTTAAACAATGTTCACTCGAAACAAAACTTAAGGTAAGGGATTCTTGTCGCATTTTATTTATGTGTGGCATACTTAATTGTTACAGGCGAAATTTCTTATATATGGTGTAATTAATACCACACTGACATATAATATCATGATTAATATTATATATATATATTTTATCGTTTTTATTTATGTATTTTAACCCTTGGGTTTTCCAATCCATTTGTTACAACATTAGTAAGATATTTTTATTTCACTTTTTAAATCTATTAGATTAATATCATATTCACAGTTACTTCTGTTGTGTTTAAAACTTACTACCCATTTTGATATATTATATCATAAATTAATTTTACTTAAAGGTATTTAATACTTTCATTTATTATTATTCTTTCATGAGGATTACAAATTAAAACTGTTTTAATGTGGTATTGGACACTTTGGAATGTTTAAAGATTACTTTCTGGAAGACTAATACAAATGATCTTTCAATGTAATTTTCATTTGAGGAAATTATATAAACATTTTCCAAAAAACAATGTCATTCTTATTTATTCATACATGACCATTTCAAGTGTTAGTACCATTTTCCACTTTTTGGTACAATGATGTTTTTAGAATTTTTTTTCTTCTGAAAACCTGACATCATATCTCTCCTTAGTCGAAGAACCAATTTTATTCTAAAAAACATGGTCTATTAAAATGAATTTCAAAATTGTTTTTAAAATGATTTGGTAAAGATATGTTTACCCTTTATTTATTTTACCAATTTTTTAGTGGAATATTCCTTTCTCATTAATAATGAATCATTTTCCAACCTTTTACCATGTAAAAGAAATATTCTTTTTACCTCATACGACATGTACGTATTCATTCTCCATTATTTATTTTAAGCCTCATTTTCCTATTTAGATGGTATATTTTTAAACAAAATTTTGTCAATAGGCTTTTCAAAAGAAAAGGACATTTTCCTCGAGAATATTTTTAAAAGTTATTTTTTTCACCAATGACAAAAAACCTCTATTTTACTCCAGAAGGTATTTGTTGTACCGATACCATCCTTAATCGTATTATAGATGGTTTATGATTGAATTATCCAAGTATAATATTCAAATTAACTCCCTTAATTCCTTTTTTTCCTCTTGAAATATTCAATTTCCTATGATCATTGAACAATGAATTTCCCTAAGCTATCTGTATCAATTGTTATGGATATGTTCATTTCCTAAACCGCATATCATTTTTCATATGGTGTCTACTTTGTAATTAACTTGATTATTTGTGGAAATATTGATAAATATGTAGTTCTCATACAATATGTTTATTTGATATGGAATATTATTTATTTTGATTATTAAATATGAGAAATTCTTTGGACTGGAAATGACAGGTGGAGACAAGACTTTATATATTTCCCTGGTTCATCAACAGGTTCTCATGTGACAAATAATTAAACTAATGAGCTTTTACCCTTAGTTTTGAACCATATTGTGTAAGTTATTGACAGTAACAGGTCTTCATTTTCCCTTGAAATGATGTCCATTATGATATAATTTCCCTTATAGTAGTTCCAATTATTATTCATCCATGATATTTTGCGTTGACATATCTATGGATACATTTAATTTCAATTAATTCACTAATAGAATGTGTTTTAGTTTTATATATTTCCATATTTATTTTTCCTTATCTAGTAATTTGAATGAAATTTATTTCCAATTATTTACCTTTCCATATTGAATATTATCATCGATTCATTATTACATCTGCTATATTTTCCCCTTACTGATCATTTGAGCTTAACCTTATTATGCTTCTTTTCATAGGAATCCAAGAAGAGTGATTTGAAAGAAATACAGGGATATAATATATAGATTATAGTTATCCTCGAGGTTTTTTATTTGTTTAGATGAAAAAGATGTGGTAATTAGTGTATCTAGTTGTTATACAATTCTCATTTATGTATATGGTTTTCCAAAACTATTAAACTAATCGATCCTTCAGGGATGGGTTCCTTGTAATCAAGCCAATGTAATTGATAGTAGACACCAGTTCTGAGATATCTATGGAGGGATTTCAATAATTATGGGCCTTATACATTGTCCCGTGTGAAGGATTAGTTTTGTTCTCTTTTGCAGGGCTTACCCGCAATTTTTTCCACCATCTACGAACTCCTTTAGTAGGTTTCCCATCGAGTTGACGCTAGATCCTTCTATGAGTGGATGAGGGATATTTCTTCGGGATAGAGTAGTTTTCCATATTTTAGTATAAATCATGTAAGTATAAATCACATAATATCCCCCAAACCAATTACATCATATATTCCCATCCAATTCTCCAAACCATCCGGAAATTTTCTTTATTCACACACACACACACATATATATATTCTATGGAAAATATATTTTTCATGGACTTTATAATTACTAGTCTTAACTTTATGAAAATATCAATTTTATGGTCCTATAAAAACATATATTTCTTTCATTTTGGAATGTAATTTTAAATTCCAAATCCCTTAAAGTTCAAATTAATTCCAATTTATTCTTTTTCTTTAAAAAGATAATTTATATAATTTCATAATTATGAAAAATTATGTTTTTCATGATCTTTAAAATTATCATACATATATTTATTTTCATTTTCTTCTATCATCATTTAAATAATGAAGATAATGTGAACTCTCAAAGTGAAATTTACACATGTATTTTAAAATAAGATTAGTAAAAAATTCATTACAACTAAAACATATCGAGTTTTTTAAGTATGAAATACAATCCCACTAAATTAATCTAAAAAAATTCACTAAGAATCATCACATAAATCATGTATAATTGTCTTAGTAAATGAGATTGAAGGAATCAGTAACAATTCTCCAAGCATCGTTACCAATCATCTTGAATATATCTCAAACTGTTTCTATCTTTATCTTTCCTTGATTAATCACTAATCATATAGAACTTGATCATAAATTGAATTTTGATTCCATCTTATATATTAACAATTAATACAACCATGCTCATCGACCATCGATATGTGATTTTCAACTTTTATTGATAATGCTAGTTAATTTTCCTTTAAAAAGTATTTTTTATATTTCATATTTAAAATATATATTAATAATTTTTTTGAATATTAATTTTATGAAATTAAATACATTATAAAAATATGAATTTAAATATTTCATTAATGGTAATTTTTGGGATTTATCATAAACATATGTTTTTAGAAAAAATTTAAAAGTACAGTTTTTACTAAAATATTTTCTTTTTTGACTATATTAAGGAAAACATATAGAATAAAAAATTAAAAAAAATTATTTCATAAAAAAATACTTATTAAAATATAAATAATATATATTTCAAAATATTATTACTAATATAGGCAACTTATGGTTAGTATATTATGTAATTTTCTCAAATAAAAAATTGGTTTTGATCTTATCATTTAATTGAATACTATTTTGATAAAATTACATTTTGGTATAACTTGAAATCCCAATTAAATTTATTTAATTTACAATAAACCTATTTACATTATTAAAATAAAATAAAATTATAATTTTATACTGCAAAAAAATTTTAATCTTAAAAATAGGCTTTCTAAAAATGAGTTTTTTTAGTCACATGCGCTAATGTTAGAGATAATTTTTCATTAAAATTGAAATGTTATACAAAAAAATGGAATTAATATTTTTATTCAATATGTAAAAATTATGTCATTAGTTCTAATAATTTTTTATTAATTAAAATTTAATTATATAAATAAAAAATGTTGTTTCATTTTAAAAAAAATGCTAAAAGTGGAAATTTTTAGTAATGGAGTTAAAGAATATTTAATTACTTTTTGAAATTGAATGGATGGGGAATTATTGACTATATACCATTCCAAAATCCATTATTTTCTATTTTGGAGTCCAAATTTCATGTTAAATATTTTCTCTTTTTTACATTTAGTTTAAATATTTAGAAAAATCACATTCTCATCACTTATAAAAAGGGACTCTCAACACCCATTCAGGCCATCATAAAATTTCATTTTCCTAGTGAAACACTAACACTATTCCTTATTATAATATTTTATTTCATTTCTATAGGCTTTTGGAAAAAATATATTTCCCTATGACCTCTATTAATTTAGAGACCTCTTACGGAATCCACAAGTCCTCAATATCTTCTCTGTTTTTTTCCAAACATATTTTATTTTAGATATTACTTTCCCAAACATAATTTTATAATTTCAATATAATTAAATAAATATTTATTGTATGCATAATTGAATTAATCAGTTTTAATAAAAACAGTAAACAAATTTTACCTTTTCTATTGAGAAAAATGAAACACATCATTCATGCGTTGTTCGAACAACATCCTCCACGGTGCATTGACTTTCATTTTTCACTATTTCCTCTATTTTCGGATTATAAGGGTTAAATTAATGAATAAATGTAAACTATAAAATAATAATAATAATAATAATTATAAAATATATAGTCCAACTTCATTATATATCATTCTATAGGAAATATAAACGTTAATCATCCCTTGTGCGGACTACCACCGCCATGAAGTAATATATCTCATTTTTCAAAATTTTTCATTATTTTTTATTAGAATATTCTCAGATATGATTAAGAGTATAAATTTCTTCCTTTTAATTTCATTACATTTATATAATAATGATATTATAAAAAATAATCCACTTTTATAATAAAAATAGTCCATTAATTAGGTTATGTAGATGTTTAAGGTAGTCCCACCACCTACTAGAGAAATGATATTGAATAAAAACATGTTTGATTGTGATAAATTAATTACTGATAATATATTATATAAATAAAAAGTTAAATATTTCTTTTTAGTTTTTTAAAAGTAACCTTAATATTTAACTCTTAATTTAAGATATCACCACTCATTTGTTAAAAATTATTAAAACATGTTTTCCGCCAATTTTGTCTACATGAACTGTAAAAAACAACCACCAAGTGAAATTATGAAATTATAAATAATTATTTATGGAATCATGTATGATCAAGGAAATATATAATTTTGGAGAAGAATGAAGAACAACACTTCTATTACGAAACTAGTTTTAGACAATCATGATTACTCAAACATGATATTCATAATAGATAAAATATAAATAATATACATGTATAGAATAATTATAAATGAAGTGCATAAATGGTTATAGATATTTAAATGGATATAAAATAGGTTACTAAGATATTTTTATTGTTGAAAAGTAAACTAAAACACTTTATTAGAAGTAAACAATTAAGGTAAGGGTTTGTTCTAAATCAATTTTCTACTATTGAGATACATATTTTTTTATTGAAATACATTGCTCCAAGATTTATTTTTTATAAAAAATGAAAAAAAAATTATTATATTTCATATTTTTTTATTCTTTTACAATTATTCCTTATAACCTCAATACCAAATTATTCTTACCTCAATGATTATGTTACTGTTAATAAATTTTTGTCTCAATTTACACGCCTATAAAAACGTTTCTTACCATACACCATGTATTTTTTATGTTGTATATATTTAATTATTTAATTTTTTATAATGAAAATCTCATTATTCATGCTATTTAATTTTTTTTATATTATATTCTTCATGGGGTTTATTTGAAAGCTTATAATATCAAAAGGGATCTTTCTCTCATATCTCAATTACATTAGACATGTTTATTTTAATCAAAATATTAAATATCCATGTTTTTATATAATAAACCATAGATATATTATATAATTATTCTATCATTATTCATGGAATTTAATTTTATATTTTTACTCTCATCCTTTAATGGGTTTTGATTGGAATGATTCAAAATCTGTAAGTGTTTTCACTTATGTCTTAAATTCCCTGAAACATGTTTGATATTGCACAATATATTTCATTTTTTATGTTTTATTGACTACACTGTTTCATTTTGGTATGATGTATATATATCATTTTATTATATCTAATTTTATTATCCCCCTAATTTTCATTTGATTCTTATATTAGCATTACTATGAAGGTTTTTCATTATGATATTTATGTATTGAGATATGATTTGTATTCACTATTTATTTTCATTCTATTATGTATATAACATTAAAGCTATTTATTTTAATTACTCTCAGAATTTTTTTGGGATTAAACTTTTAGAAATAAATCTTTTCTTATATCTTTTAAAAATATCTTATTTTATTGGAATGATTTTTAAGATAATGAATTTTCCATATTATTACTATATTTTCATTTACATTTTAAAGAGAATTTAACAAGATATCCGTAAATCATTGGATTGGTGAAATTACTATCTTAACTATACACCCATTACACTATATGGTGTCAGTTTGATATATTCTTACATTGAATGTTTTTCCATTTATTGATTGTGGAAATAATAGAGATCACTATACTTGTTATTTCAATATGGATATTTATTTATTTTTTGGAAGTAATTGATATGTATTGTATAGATTATTTATTCCTTAATATGATGAAATCATTGTAATTAAATAATGATAGGTATTGACAAGTATAGATAGCTCCTCGATGCATTGAGAGGACTCACAAGATAAATTAGTTTGTGTATTTTGGTGTTTAACTTCCCAAAGAAAATATTTCCCAGACACAATGTATTTAAGGTAAGATTATGACATCTAAGATCATGATTTATAGGCTTAGGGAATATATGTTTCTACAAAGTATTATGAATTTTCATACTAAAGAACCACTTATTGTTATCTAAGAAAATATTTATCGATTTTATAATTTTTAAATTTTTATTCTCATAGTTTCTCATTATTGTGAAATTATTTTAATTATATGTTCATCCCATATTATTTATTGTTTCTTAATACTCACTTATGATAGTAGATTATTTTCTATTATATTTAACTTTACTGAGAATTTTACCTCACCTCTTATTATGCTTCAACTTTCCTGGGTTATGTAAAAATCTATAACATGAGATATGTGTTGAAGAAAAAAAATTTGTGGACAATTTGAGGGAGATTTTTTAGAATTATTATAGATTAAAAAAATTATTATATAATAGAACATATATCAATTTGTTTTGAAATACATTGGATTTATTAGTTTATTATTTTTATTAATTTTATAGTGCTATAAATCATACAGGATGTGGGAATGTGTGTAATGAAATATATTTTTATGTCATGTAATTATATGCTAGTTATATCTTATAATCTATAGTTAGCATCAAAGACAATATTTAATGTTTGTGTTTTCATAATTGAATCTAGGATAACGTGTCTGGGCTGTTATAGTTTTTATCAGAGCATGGATTAGGTGTCTCTATATATTATGTTATTAATTATGCATAATAAAAGGATTGATAAGTTATGGATTTTCACAATTTCAAAGGTATAGATAACCCACTTGTTTAGATGATATAATATCAAATTGTTTTTATTTCTTGATACTAAGATAAGATAAATCAAGTGAAAACACTTGGGATAATTCTCATATGGTGGTCATCATTCATTAATATCTATTTTTTGTTTTAGTGGTTGATAAATACACAAGGAACATTGTTAATAATAGATTCCATAGACATTGAGGTGATTGTACCAATGATTTACCGAATAGGGCATTAGGTTGAGTTTGAAATATAATGATTATGCCTAACCATCTATCAATAATTATAATTAACAAATTTAACATAGTTGATTCTTCAAACACACCAAAGAAGAGAATGGTGTGGTCTCTTGAAATCTTAGGCAACTAAGATGATGAAGGAAATATTATTTTAATCCTTACAATAAAAACATTATTGAGATTCAACAATGTTAATGTCTTAATGGAATTGAGATTAGTTTTTCTATTGGAAAATAGGGCATAGAGGATCTACTTACTATAAAAAACTAAAGAGTATTGTGCACACAACCGAAGGAAATAGTGTTTATCAAGTGGTAGCCATAATGTTCCAATATCATTAATGTGGGATAAATGGTCATTATCCAAGAAAATGACCTAATACAAGGGATTACATGGATTTTAGGAATTGACTTTCAAGACATAGGAAATATCTGGTAACCTCAACTATGGAAGTGGGTTCCTAAAATGTTATGGAATGAGGAACACTAATAACCCACATAAAGACATTTCTTTTTGTATTAGTACCTTGTTCCTCTGTACTATTAATATAAAATTATATCCATGAAGACTATATATTTAATTATAAATATATTATTTCTCTTAGTATTATTATTATATTACTACTCTCTAATTTATGTTTATAGGAATGTGCATTATACAAATATGCATATCCATATTTTAATAATATTTAATATGGTATTAGGTAATGATTGGATCTCTTGAAATAGAGGATAATATAATTTTAATATAGTAAAATACCAAATGAAAATAAATCCTTGATCACCTATTAACACTAACTATAAAATCCTAAAGAAATTCATTTCTCCTAATATAATTTGGTATTTAGAAGAAATGGTTAATTAAAAACACAACATTAGTTATATTCCTATTAAAGGGGGAAAGAATAGTTCACTAGTCAAACCAAGGATTGCGATGATAAAAAAAATTATAAAACAAATATAAATTCATGTCAATCTTATGCACACCCTTAACAATTTAATTATTTAGAAATAATTAAATTTACGATGTCATTATTTATTTGAGAAAGAGAATGTCATGATCCATGTGTTCCCTATGTACTTTCATTAAATAAATATTATTGAAATGTATTGTTCTAGATGAAAAAATAAATTAAAATTAAACTATAAATTATTAAAATTATATTTCAATGATATAATACTACCTTTTAATTATTAGGTGTAAAAGTATGTTACTATATTACAAAACCTACAATGAAAAATAAAATAAATTGAATTAGGTAGTTAATGTATAACTTATGAAGCTAATTTTTCCAATATTTTAAATGTGGTGGATTCCATAGGATTTTTATATAACATTTCATTTTAGTTTCAAATAATTATGATATGAGTGAAATCATATGCGACTGAAATACAAACACTTTGATATTTCTATGAGGACTTCGTTAGTGGAATCACCACCATCGACTACCACAAAACTATAACTTATTATTGAATCATTAAAGGGTATCATGAAGGGATTAGTAAATAAAAATTTTGGGGATTAAATAAAATAATTATTTATTTAATTATTTATTTTTCACTTTTATTTTACACATTTTTCAGTTTTTACTTTTAAAGATAAAGAGAAATTATTTTTTTATAAAAATATATTTACCTTATATTTATTATTTAAAAGTTAAATGTATAACTTTTTTAACATTAATTTTATTAAATGAATTAACATTTTAAATTAATCAGGTTAATATAAAATTTAATATAATTTTTGTTGAAATAATTTATTTTTAGGTAAATAGTATAAATTATAATTTTTACAAAAATTGTAGGGTTTTTAAAAATATAAATAAATACATATAGAATAAAAACATGGGAAACAATAATTTAAGACTAATGATGTAATTTTGGAGTAAAATTATATATTTAAATCTACAGTTATGAATTTATAAATCATATATATAACAATATGAGGTATATTTTTCAAATTTTATTCTATTTATTTAATTAAAGGATGGTTTTGTAAAATTAGGTTTTGGGTTGATTATTAATCCATATGAATACTACTAATTTTATAATAAATAAAATTTTTATCATGAAAATAAAATAAAATCATAATTTTATTATACATATAAATTTTAATCTTAGGAGTACACTTTTTAAAAAGAAATATATCTTTACCTATTACTGGTGCTAATTTTAAAATTGTTTTTTATAAACATATAAATTTTATCTAATAAAATTTATTTCATATTTTTAATCTATAATTTATAATCATATAATATGTACCATATTTATTTTATTCGTTAAATGTAAATTACTTAGAAAAAAAAACAAGTTACAACAATAAAATAGAAAATGATAAATATAAAAATTATAAGATTGATGGAGTTAAATACATGATTAAAAAATATTTAGAAATAAGTGGTTGAGGAATAATATATATTTCTTTATCATGAATGAATTATTTTTCAATTTTGATTGTTTTTCACTATTAATTATTTTATCTCTTTATATTAAGTTGAAATATTAATAAAAATTGAAGTATCACGACTTATAGAAGGGGAATCTCTGCACCAATAAAATAAAATTATAAAAAATCAGTTTTATATTGAAAGTATAACCTTATTAAACGAAATATATTTCAATTATTTTTCTTATACACTTTAGTAAGAATATATTTTCAAACAATAACCCTTTCTATGGAGTCATCTATGGAAAGGCCAAAGTCCTCATTGTGGGTACTTTATTTTTTTCAAACATTTTTTAATTATCTCATTACAAAATATAATTTCCAAATTATATTACAATGAGATATGTGTTTTTATATTCTATATTTTATTATTATAATGGAATAATTATAAACCATGTTTACCATTTTCCATTATGAAAAATGAAAAACATCATTTTTATGTTCTACAGACTGCTGCCTCCGGGACGCACCACCATCCGTTTTTCACTACCTTTAATATTTACTGATTATAAGGTAAAAAATTAAGAATAAATGTTTAATATATAATATATGAATTATTATAAAGATTAAAATTATAATCCAACTTCTTTCCATCTCATTATTTGAGAAATAGAAATGTTAACTGTTTGTTATTTAGACTACCTTCCCCATGAAGGAACCTATGGCATTTTTCATCTATATTAATTTTTATTTATTAAACTCTATTAAAATATATTTAACAAAATTAAAATTGTCTATACAGTATATTTATTATTATACAATAAGGATATTATTCCTAAATGAAACCACTTCCCTAATCATTATCATCCATCGATTCTAGTATGTTCATGTTTGGGTCTGTGCAATAAGCTATTAATAAAATTCTATAAAATAATGTCATTAATAAAAATGAGAAATTAATTATTGATAATAAATTATATAAATAATACAAAAGTGATTTTATTTATTTATTTGAATTTTATAATTAATATTAAACTAATTAATTTTGATTACATCATTAATTTGTAAAAAAACATTGAGATATTATTATTTTCTATTTCTTCTTTAATATCCATAAAGAACAATTCAACAGAAAAAATTATAGCATTATTTATAATTATAAATAATTATTTCAATTTTATTGTACAATATATGAATGAATATATTTTTTATAATAATTAATGAAAAACTATTTATTGTGAAACTAATTTCAAACCATCTTGATAACTCACAACCGAGTTTAAAAATAGAGAATAACTAACTAATATGCAAGTTGAGAATAGTTATAAATGAAGTTTTCAAATGGTTATAAATATGAAAAAGTTTATTAAAAAGTCTATTAATATAGTTATTTTTTATAATGGATATTCAATCATTTTTGTGGAAATCAGGAATTATTGTAAGGGTTTGTGCTAACTCAATTTTCATCCATTGAGTTATCATCATTCTTATTGAAATATATTTTTACTATTTTAATTTGTTAAAATAGTTTAATGATTTTAATGGCATCTCCTCATTCCTTTCTATGGTTTTATAATTTATCCTCATAAACTCATTATCTAATGAATGTTACCTTAAGAATTAAGTTCTTATTAAGGGTTTCAGGTCTCAATTACCACCCCTTGAGAAATATTCCATATTATAGAATATATATATCATTTGTTTTGAATGGATTATCTCATACAATGTTTTTTATTTTTTATTATGATAAAAACATTTTTGAAGGTATTTAATATTTTTTATGTATATATCTCATGAAAATTTTATTAGGAAGCTTCTAATGTCGAAGGTTTCTTTGTATCCAATTTCAATTCCCTAAGACATGTTTATGTTAAACACCATGTTCCAAATTATATAGTGTACATACTAGAACATTGTATCTTATATCATGATTCTCCCATTATTCCAGATATTTAATGTTCTATTTTGAAATATATCCTTCAAGGTGTTATGATTCTAATGTTTATAAATTTGTCAGTGTTATTCATTTCAATTTTAAATTTCATGAGATGTGTTTTATATTACTCACAATATTTTATTCTATATGGTTAATTTAATTACCTATTTCCTTCAAGTATAATGATTATATTTCATTTCACTATATTTTAATTTCTTGGTTTCCCTATCATTTTTTTTAATTCTTATATTACCATTCACATGAGGGGTTTCCATCACAATTTTTCTTCATTTTGATATGAGTCATATTCACTACTTGTTTCCAATTTGTGTTTTATATAATGGCCGTGGGTTATTTTTTAAATAACCTAATGTGATTTTTATTTGTGGGATTAAAACCACAAAAATCAATCTCAACCTTTTTCTTTCAAAATAATCTTATGGTATTAATGTTTTTTTCGTCCAATATAGTTTCTATGTTAAAACCATATTTTTCATTACATTTTTTTGCTGGGAATTGGCATTGATAACCATGAACTGATTGATTTGGGGAAAGTATTAAATTAACCATATATTAATTACTCTATATTGTGTTATTTTGTGGAGTGATTATATTATAGTGAACCATACTCTTCAAACAAAAATGTCATACATTAATTGATGAATATTCATTATATAATATAATGATCTATGTGATAATCATATAGGTCTAGTATTTTAGAAACTAGGAAATGTAAAAAACTGGTTCATATATATGAAATACATAATATACCACTATGTTCATCATATACAACATATTTTTTTATACATCAGACATAATACATTTCTTCATAACACGAGGAAAAGAAAAATAAGAACTGATGAGATCAGATGCTCGGTAAGGGTAAACTAGGAAAATTTCAATAAAACATGAGAATAAGAGTATGAGAACATGATAATAAAAATATAAAACCATACCCCACATATCATAGATAAAAAATTTGATTAATGAAATAAGTATTGCTAGTTCATATGAAATGGATATTAAAGGAAACCAATTATTATGATATGTGAGAGTATATCATATACATCATAATGTTCCAAAAAATATTATAACATTGCGAACACGTAGAAATATAAAAAGGCTCAATCATTAAGTTAAATATATGAAATTATACCCCCACATAAACTTTTGGACATAAACATTATGTCCATGAATAATATTTTGGACATGAAATCCTGGTCCATGCATAAACTTATGGACATGAAAATCATCTCCATACATGAAATTGTGAACATGAAATTAGGTTCATAGATAACATATTTACATCAAGGGTTATATATCTATACCCAATTCATTAGAGGGGTATATAGTTCCAGGACCACCCATCACATAATAGAAATCATACATATGTGTTCCAAAAGATTGTACAATATACATCACATCATAATTCATGAAAAGGGAATGGGTTTCATAAACATCTCAGAATTATGTAACCTATTAAAAAAAACAAGTTTCATAAAAATTTCATTATTTCATCACAGCATAACTCATGGAAAAATAAATATATCTAATAAATATATTATTATTATAATTATAAACCATCTAGAGAAAGAATTAGGATGGTATCATTTCATTATATACCCAGTAGAGAATACGTATAATCAAGGGCAGATGTAATTGATGAATAGAAATAATTTTGATATATCATTAAAAACATTCTTGCGAAAAAATACCCCTTCCAATTTGAAATTCAATTTTTAAAATATAAAAATTTACCTAATATTAATATATTTTTTAAAATAACATTAAAATATAATAAATTAAGTTTTAAGTGATTGATCAATAATGATAGTGTGAAATACCCCACTTTTCATAAATGTTAAAAAATTATTCCTTACACATTTTTAGTAAAAGGCCAAAAGTACAATATTCATAAAAAGAAAAAAAAATTATTCGTAAAAAATATTGTAAAAATTAAAAAAATCTAAAAAAAAATTTAAAAAAAAATTGGATAATAATAAAAACATCCTTTAAAAAAATTTAGAATAACTTTACGTAAAGGAGAATGGAATTTCAACTAAAGATAGAAATAATATTGGTTTTCCTTAATGCGATGTTGTCGGTATCTTGAGTAAAAAACATAGGAAAATGAAATAAAAAATGTTACTTAAAAAATTAACTAGTGGATAAGAACACTCATAATTGTTTTTAGAGACCGATCACAAGACTTCAATATCGTAATCATAATAATAAACAATCCTGATAAACAATGTGATTGTACCATTAAAACTTTACCACATTGTTAACTTTTGAATCGTAAGACTCCTAGAACAAAGATAATTATATGTATATGTATATACCCTAATTTTCATGAGAATAAACATAAAATATATTTATGTTCAGTATACACACCACACAAGAGAAACAATTGGTGAATGTGACTTGTGCGACATAAAAATAAATGTGATATGAAAATCACTTACAACTTTAGATAGATTTAAATCATAAGACCAATTAAAAGAAAATATATAGTGAAAATTTCAATATAATTAAAACAATGATACTACTAATATAAAAAGTCAAATGGTATTTTTATACACCACACAAAAGAAATGAGTTTTGAATATTGAATATGTCTCCCACAAATAAAAGAGAGACTATAAATCCCACACATTAAGACTCAGGTTTTTTCAAATAGACTCAAACCTCATGTATAATAAATGTAGATATATTATAAATATACTCCAAAAACTTAAAAATATATATCATAGAATATATTATTTACTTATAACCTTTTACCCCCAATTTATTAATAATTCATTATTTAAACCACTGATCCTGATAAAAATAGATTTGTTTTTTTATGTCTGTTTTGGTTTGATAGATTTGGTAATTGAACTTTGATTATAGTTACATCATATATTTTTTTATTACAATAAAAATGTAAGATATATATATTAACTATATATATATATTTAGTAATACATGCGATTTATAGATAAGAAAAATATTTACACTGGCCATTGAGAGGGTAGACAATACACACTCATTAATGTTTTTTAAATTTTAGGACATATAGAACGAAGGAATGATATATAATATTTCACCTTAAAAATATTTATAATAACATATAAATATTTAATATAAAATAAATATATCCTTTGTACTATTAATGTTGAAATAAAATGAAATATGTATCACATCACTTCGTAGTGGTGGTAGTCCGCACATACGCACGAGAAACATTATCTTTTTTTAAAGGACTACAAGTTAAGAAGTTAGATGTGATATTATAATTAAATTAGTATATTTATGTTATAAATATTTTATATATACTTTAAATATATCATTGTATCCTTCCATGATAGTCGATGATGGAAAATTAATTACATCGATTCACAAGGCAGTAGTCCGTTGTACACATGATCGATGGTCTCATTTTCTATTTGATGGAAGAGGAAATGGATATAGGTTATCGTATAAAAATAATATAATAATAGTATATAAATTATACACATTTTATTTTTTTTAATTATTGATTTATAATTTATACTTGTAATAAAAGAAGTAAAAAAAGAAAGAATTTATTGAAGACAATTTTCTTCGCTTAGAAAAATATCCCTTAGACCTCTTATTAATGAACTTAGGGTTGGTATTTTAGGAATAAAAAAAGATTTTGAACATATATAACGATTTTGGGGATATATGTTTTCATGTTATTTTCATGAAAAATGGCTTAATAGGTATGAATAATTGAGGGGAGAAGGTGCCCTTTTATAATTGAGGAGGAGTGATATTTTTTTAGATATTTAAAACAATTCAATAATGGTGTTTGAATATCAACCAAATTGACTCTAAAATTTGTAAATATTTTATTGTGGAAAATTTAACGTCTATACACCCATCATATATAAAAACAATTTTTTTAAACATGTTATTCTCTTATTCTCTAAGTTTACAAACTTTTACCATATATTTTTATCCATGGATACTTGTTTTTAATCTGTATACCTAGGTGAGTTATCCTTTAAGAATAAAAAATAAACCTTATTAGATAATTTGGACCCAATTATTATAAATATTAAATCAAATTTACTAAATAAATTTTCTATGTGTGTAAACTTAATTTTAAAACAAGCACATGTAACACACATTACACTATTCTAACCTTAATCACCATAATTAATTTGTTTTTAATATTTTATCTATTTATTATGAATAAAATTAAGTTAAACTTATTAAATAACATTAAATAATTATATTCCAAATATGGAATCCATTTTAAAATTTTCAATTCATATAATTATATGCATTTAATTTAAAATTAAGCCCACAAGAAAGATGAAAATACGGGGTTCCAAAGAAAAGTTTTCTGAGGTAAAAAAAGTTTTCATATAAAATTTTAAAATTAAAATTTATTAAAATGATATAAATTTTATTAATAATAATATATCAGAAATAATTTTACTTTTAAAACAATTTTAAAGAAAAATTTAAAATTGAAAATTCTTTAAATGAAAAGGAAATTTTTATTAAGAAAGAACTCTTTCATTATTTATCAAAAAACAATTCATTTTAGAAAATAAATAAAAATTCAGTCTATGAAAATTTTAACATGTTGATTTATAAAATTTATTTTATTATTTCATAAAATATTTTTAAAATTTTCAAAAATTAATTTTAAATCACGTATGTGAGGGAACCTCTTTTCAGAAAAATATAGTTTTTATGCATAAAACTGGATTTATTTTTATCCCATGATGAGAAAAATACTAAATAAATGATAAAAAAATTTATTGGATATAAAATATATAAATTTAAATTATAAAAACTAAAAAATATTTATTAGTTTTATTTATTATGATAAAAACACATTTTGTGCATTCAATTAGTTTTTCAGAAACAATTATTTCTTCTATGTTCAAATGATTTCTAGTTTTATTTTTAATCAATTTAAAACCATTGAATTTATCTATACTATTATAGAGAATATAATTTTTATAATATAGTTATTTATATTCATTCCATCCAATCTAATGGTTAGTTTATAACTATCACCATAAATAATAATATTTTTATAGTAAATCGTGGTTTATTAGAACTCGGTATTTTGTGTAACGTAAGCTATAGAAGAATACAATTTATTTAAAGAGAAATGTATTATAAAATATTAGGATGTTACATATATTGAATTATAATTAAATTGGGGATATATATTGTAATTCATGCAACACTAATTCATCTTGCGTTACACACAACAATGAATTTCTTCGATAGCTTGTGTTACTTGTGAGATAGAGTACTATTGAATACTATTAATATTATTATTTAAAAATAAATTTATCTCACAAAAATTAAATTAAAAATTATTAATAATATTAAATTACTTATTAAAATATATTATTGTATTCATTAGTTATTAATTAATTATAAACAAAAATAAACAACATTTTAATATAAAAGAAATTCTTTAACGAAAAAATGTTTTATATGACCAATGTGAATTTGTGATAATAAAATAAATTTATTAATATTATTGAAAAATAGTAATTAAATTTATATATTATATATTCCATCAAATGTTTTTACGTTAATCAAATATATTTTATTTAAAAAAGATAAGAACAAATACAATTTTGCACATAAAGACCAATAATGTTCTGAAAGACATTTTTACCACTTTTTAATTGTGTATATATTTTAAAAATACATTTTGACAGTTTTATAAGTTTTAAATGAAAAAATAAAATTCACTTTTGAAATATTATTGTCAAATTTAACTTTTTTGTGATGTTTTGGAATTTTTCCTAGAAGTTTTATTTTTTCAAGAATGTTGAAAAATATTCAATTTAAACTGAAAACAATTTTTTTGTGTAAATAATTTATATGGTTATGTTACATTTTAAATTGTTTTTAATTTAAAATTAAATCAAATATATTTTTATTATTCCAAGTTAGTTAATTTGAATCATTTTGAAATTCAATTTAGATATAAAAAATTAGTGAAATTTTCAACATTTTCACATTTAAAATATTCTTCCTCCACACATTTGTGAGATTAATTTTAAATTATATGTCGAAACTTATGTGATTTTAATTTAAAAAATTAATCTATTATTTGGAAACATAATAATTTATAATATCTAGTATGGTCGATGTTTTTGACCAAAATAATTAGTGAAGGAAATTAAAATTAATTACAATGATTACGGTAAAAATGAGTGTACTTAGTTGTCAAAATTTAATATTAAGGAGGAAAATTGAACTATAAATTTATACAAAACCCCTTTTATGGAAATAATTCAACCATGTATCCATATTTATTGAAAAAGGTTCATTATTGGTGGTGGATGAGGCAAGAGAGACCTCCCAATTGTGTATACCTTATGGTACTTATGAGAATGCCACTAATCCTCCATTATAAAAAGGGAAATCACTCCCCCAAAAATTATTCACAGCTATAAATACATTAGATTATCCAAAACCTACACAAATAAACTCCCAAAAACCTTCCCACATCTAATAATGTTTATTGGGAATAAACCAAGACAATGAAAGATTTTGGTATGTACCAAAAAGAGTTACCAATAGAAGAGTAACATTCATCAAAGAGATCTTTTGTTTTATTTATTTATAGATTCATTTAATTATATTTTTATATTTATTATTTTATTTAATAATTATCTTCAATATAATTATGTGTTTTTATGCTAAGGTTACAACCTAAAACTATACACACACCTATCAAATGGGGAACACAATCATCATTTGTTCTTCCATTGTAACCTTTTAGGGATGGGAATAATGATGTATTTATAGTTTATAGATGATTTATATAATATTTATACTATATTTATGCTTATAAAATTACTATATTACACATTCCTTAATGCTTTAATTTGTTTTAGAATAAGATAACATCTTTTGTGGACGTGTGGATTACATTCTCATCAAAGTGATGTGATTATTTAATGATATACATGGAATGTATTAGTGATGGGTTTAATAAAAACATTTGATATATATGAAATTAAATTATATTATAATGATAATATACATATATACCATTTATTATACTTTTTTTTAATATGACAATAAAATGGAATCAATGTTAATGCATACGTACAACCTACCACCACTAGGAACAGTGTAATTTATTTTCTATCACTATATTTTATGGATTAAAAAAATACATATATAATGAATATATATGATATATAAATCATGTTATACATTTCAGATATTATTAAATCACAATCTAAGCATGATGAAAAAAACTAGTCAAAACATGCTCAAAAAACAAGTTGTTATTACCAGAAATGATGAAAATAATCAAAGATTATTGACGAACAGATAATAATATGATATAAAAGGATAATCTATGATATAAAAACTATTAAAATTGTTATGAAATAATGTAATAACATATTTAAAAACATAATACAAGAGTATACAGCATATACGAGCAAAATGAAAGTGCGATGTAAAGGATTTCATCTCAATTTCATTTTATTGGGGATTATTTTAATGTAATACACATAAATAGTTTTATGTGGTATATATTCCACCCCATGAAATTTTATATCATGAATAAATCATTCATTATGGTTATTTTAATTTTCAATTTGAATTATTTCAAATATGGTGATTCTAATTAAATGTTACCTAGTGGTAAATAATTTCATAAACCAATTCCTTTTTATTAGGTTATATCATTTCCACATTGTTCTTAATATTATAACATTATGTATATAATGAACTTTGACTATATATATTTTTTTAAAAAACTTTCTTTATGTGTATTTATAGTTGATAAAAATAATTTATTAATTTCTTTATACTCACATTAACGTAATGATCATTTTAAGGGTTTAGTTCACAATCCCATTCTAATAAAGATTGTTTTTTCTTGAATTTAAATTAAATGAAATTATATTATCATTGTTTAAAGAAACAATTAATTTTATACTCTTATGTTCATTAATGATCCTTTTTCAGTGATAGTAAAATTTTTCTACACTTTTGAACTTCAAATTATTGAAAAAAGTTTTAAATAAAATCTGATTTCATATAAATCTTCGAACTGAAATCTGTTTTCTTAATTTTTTTTTTGTAAAAATGTTCTAAATATGTATTACTAAACCATTTCAAAAATGATTTATTAAATTAATTTTTTTCCAATTTTTTATTTTTAGAAAATATTTTTAAGGGAATATTCTTGTCGCATTCTGAATATGAAACTTTTTTAAAATTATTAGCCTAAAAAATTAATTTTCTCTACGACATGTAAAAAATTACCCACCATCATGAATTTTATTTCAATAAAGCTTCCATTAAGTTTTTATAAGTTGATTTTGAAATATTTTTTTAAAAGTTATTTTTAAAGAAAATGAATTTAAAAAAATCAAAAAGAAAATGATATTTTCCTCAAAAACATTTTTAAATATATTTTTATGGTATTTTTCTTTATTCAATGTATAGAAACATTTTTGTTACTCTAATGGATATATTTCATATTTATACCAGCCATCTTATCTCTTTAGAGAGATTATGAATATTTTTACCAAGTATAGTATTGAAATTTAGTACCTTGAATTTTTTTGTAGTAGTTAATGTTCTGTTGAATTATTCACTTCAGAGTGATCATTGAATATTAAATATACCAAAAATATCCATATCATTTCTTATAGATTTGGTTTTTCCCTAAGCCTTATTCCATTTTTACATATAATTTGTACTAGAAAGTTATTTTATTTGGTCCAATATATAATGAATGATTTGGGTGGGTATAACATCGGTGGTCTCTAGTTATATAAATCCCCTAAAACCATCAAAAATATTATGGGTTGATCATGTTGGATTAAATTGGTGTGTGTTTTTCACACAATGTGTTTTTAACTGTCTTATTAAAATTCATTAAGGTAAAGGTATTATATACCTAGGAAATATGAGATCTAATATTTAATCATTACTTCATTCATATTTAGTTTTTATTATCCATGATATTTTCGCTACAAAAAATATATGGTTAAATTTCATTATCATTTTGTTGTCTAAATGGAATATTTTTTATTTATTTACCTTTCTGTATTGATTATTCCTTAACTAGTTATTTAAATAGCATGTTTATTCAACTATTTACCTTTCAATGTTTATTATTAATTATTGAATCATGGTATATTCCACTTTACTCAACCCTGAATTAGAATTTTGGATCATATTATTATTTTCCTTTCCCTAGAATTCCATGAATTTTATTATGAATAACATTCTGTGATATTCTAGAAAAAATAAATTTTTTTTAGGAAAGGAAAGAAAAAAAATTATATTTTAATTTTTCTGTTTTCATATGTAATTTAAGAATCATGTATGTATCTAATTTTCCAAGACTACTAAATTAATCAGTCCTTTAAAATGTGTTTCCTTGACTTTTATATTGATGTAATGATAGAAGACACTGGATATGGGCTATTGGGGTTGTTTGTCTATAGTTGGTATTAAATAAAGTTTAATATAATCCTTGGAAACGATATTTAGAAAAACATATATTAGATAACACAACCCTTTAATATAATTTGGGGTTAGTTAAAGAGTAACATATTAATATTTTGGTAAGGTAGAGATTATGTGATATTTTCTAGTAATAAATCCCAATATGGATACTATCACTGGTTTATTAGTTTTATATTGAATATAAGTTCAATGAAATAAAAAACTATTTTAGGTTTTATTTAACGAGTGTATATCAAGATTAAGTACATCTGGGTGAAATTTATGAAACATATATGTTCTTGTGGAAGATTTATTTGAGGAATAATGCCTTTAAATTTTATAAAAATATGTTTAAAGGTATTGATAAACTTTATGGTTGGTATAAAAATAAAACTAGTAGAATTAGTAACAAAAATAATGTGTTGAAAACCCTAGTAAAAAAGTTATTTAATGATTAATTTAATTTCAAGTATCTCCACCATATTCAGGGTGAAAACCCATCACATCTGATAAGATGGTGGGTCTTGAATCCTTGACAAAAGAATGATAAGGGTTTCACACATACCATCGATCTACGTAATGTCCTGGTCAATGTGTCATTATTTTCAGTTAAACAATTTGATGAATAAATATTAATGATAAAAAAAGAATGTTAATTTTTTTTGGATTTGAGATCAATTTATTAACCATAATGGTTTTGTAAAATAGTTTGAAATATATATAAACATGTATTGTTTTGATCTCACGATTCGTTAAAAGTTAATTTTATTGCTTTAGGAAAACAAATAAACATTGATAATTTTTTTCTGGGAGTAAAGGTTTAAATTTTAAATTGATTGAAGTAAAACTGAAGGAATAAATTATGTTTATGAAATATAAATATATAAAGTAATAATTTTTTCTTATATTCTTAGATAGAAAAACAATTACCCAACATTAAGAAAATGATCTTCAAACAAAATGTTATCCAAATACAATATTTTGTTGGAACCGATGGTCTTTTAATCCATCATAAATTTATGGATTTGAGGCCCTTAAAATTCCATTTATCATTGAATTGTTTTTTAGTGACCTCAATCAATCCATATAAATATTTATGCTTTTCTTCTGTGTCCATATTTTCACTTTCTACAAATGATCTCCTTTACAGAAACCTAGTAATATGTTAATCCATATGTCCTTTGTAATTATCATTGTCTATTATTAAGAGAATATTTTATTGAATATTTAATGATGTGGGGTTTTAAATAATTTAATTTTCAAGTATCAGCCTCTTGACTACTGAGATCATGTTTAAATTTCAATGATGTAATTTATTTTTGGTGGGGGGAATATAACACCCCAAAACATTAATATTTTAATACCATATTCAGTAAAATGTATGATATATGATAAAACGTATAGAAGGTAATATATTTTCCCATGAATTTATAATATATTTACTATTTTACATAAATTAAATTTATTATATATATTTAAATGCACACAACACAACATTATCTTATGTTATATGCAAGACCAACTTTCTTCAATAGCTTGCAATACCTGTAAACCGAATTTTACCGAATACTATTATTAAAAAAATTATCTACTAGCTAATAAATTAATGTTTATGAATAATATTAAATAAAATTTTAAAATATTTGGTCAAATATTTTATTTACCATTTATTTATAAACCAAAATAAAAACCAATTGAAAACAAATGAAATATTTTTATAAAAAAATATTTTCATACACCCAATGAAGATTTATCATAATGAAATAAATAAACTAATTTTAGAGAATGAACGTAATGAAATTTATAAATTATATATATAATCAAATATTTTTTAATTAATTAAATATATTTTATAGGTATAAGAGAAGAATAAACCCAATTTTCACACTAAAATATCTCTTTTTCAAAAGATATTTTCACCGCCTTTAAATGAAACAGTTGTTTTAAAAATAATTTTTGAAACTTTTATAAATATTAATTTAAAATATAAGATTAATTTTTTAAAATTTAATTCTTAAATTACGTTAGTTTTAATTTATATTATTTTTCTCACAAGTTTCATTTTTTGATGAATAATGTAAATATTGAATTTTAATTGAAAACTAGATTTTCATCTAAATAATTTATAATGTTGTGGTATATTTTAAATTGATTTAATGTAAAATTAGATCAATTATACATATATTATTCTAATTATAGTAAATGGTGTCATTTTTATATTGAATTTAGATATAAAAATATAGTGGACATTTTAAACATTTTCACTTAAAAAAACTGATTTCTCAACCAACTTAAGGGATTAATTTTAAAGAAAATTTTAAAAATATTATTTTTTGAATTTTTAAAAATTTATCTTATATTATTAATAATCATAAATAATAATTTTTATTATTTTCAATTGTTTTTACCAAAAATATTAGTGGATGCAATTAAAATTTATTACAGCGATTATAGTTATGAGTTTACTTGGTGGTTAGAATTTAATATTAAGCATAAAATGACCTCAAAACTTGTGAAAATACTATTATATGGATATATTTAGTCCATATGAAAAATGTTTTAGAATTTAATTTATTATTAAAGGAATATGAGGAAAGAGAGACCTCCCAATAACGTTTACTTTTTGGTATTTACAAGAATGTCACTGCTGTTCCACTATAAAAGGGAACTCACATTTGCTACTTCATCACAATCATCAAGACTTTTAGAACATAAAAAAATAAAAAAATAAACTAAAAAAAACCTTACCAAAATCCTAGAATATTTATTTGGGAAAAAAATTACAAATTACGATTTTTGGTATAAACCAAAATGAGTTTCCTAAAGATGAGATAACACTCATCAATGGGAACTTTGGTTTTATTTCTATCTAAAATAATTAAATTTTAAATATATATTTTTCATATAATAATATAATTATATTTAATATAATTATATTTTGTTATTTTAAGGGTAAAATATAAAACAACTCACACTTCCCTGAAATGGAGTATACTATCATCGTTCGTGTTTGTGGAGAACTACCGCCTCACGAACCGATGTCATTTGTTATTTCATTTTTTTCTTTAAAAGATGGTAAAAATTATGTATTTTTAGTTCATATACGAGATAATATGATATATATAATATCATAATGATTTTAATTACTATTTTACACATACCTTCATTTTTTTCATTTTGTGTGAATACGATAATATCTTTTATGGACGTGTTGGCTAACGCCTCCACAAATCAATGTGATTCATTCGCAGTTTAAATGGAATTTTTTAAGGAAAAATTTAATAAAAATATGTGTTATATATTCTATTAACATGATACTATAATGATATTATAAATTTAAATCATATATTTTTATTTCTTTAAATAAAATAAGAAAATGGATACAATGTTCATTTATACGTACAACCTACCGTCTCCTTGAATGACACATTTAATTTTCTTTACCTAAATTATGTTGATTACAATAAATAAAAATAAAATGAATATATATGATATTTATATCACGTTTTACATTATAAATATTTTTAAATAATGATCTATGTAAGAGTGGGAAGAAAATAACAATTCAAAACATACTCAAAAAACAAAGTAGTTATTACCTGAAAGGATAAAAAGGAAGAAATATTATTTTCAAAAGGGTAAAGAATGTTATAAAAGGATCATATATGATATCATAAATATTAATATGTTTGTGTAATAAGTTAATAATATGTTTTAAACCACCATACCTAAGGTTAACATATATACGATCAAAATGAAAGTGCAAGTTAAGGGATTTTATCTTAATTTGATTTCAATTGTGAATTTTTTTTTTCTATGAACCTAATCGATTTCATATAGTGTATATGTTGCCTATTTAAATTTAATATCACGAATAAATAATTATTAATTATATTTTAATTTTTCATTTGAATTATTTCTTTTATGGGGACTTGAATTGTATGTTACTAAGTGGAAAATAATTTTATAACCTAATTTATTTTCATTAAGTTTTATTAATTAATCATTTTAATTAATATGGTAATATAATGTGTGTAATTAATTATGAATATATGTTATTGTATTTATAATTTTATGTGGATTTATATTTGATAAACATAATCTATTTATTTATTAAGACACACTTCAACATTATGATCATTTTAAGGGATTATTTCACAATCTTATTAAAATTTAGATTGTTTACCCTTGAATTGAAATTAATGAAAATTATTTTATAACTATTTAATAAAACCATTAATTTGATCATACTCTGGTTATTCATGATATTTTTTCAAGTGATAGTTTCATTTTACACTCTTTGGTGCTTAAAACTATCAAGAAGATATTTTAATAAAATTTGGTTTCATTTATTATATCTATTAGAAATCCATTGTATTATAAAAAAATATTTTTTAAAAATATTTTCATCTGTTTTTTATTTAACCATTTCAAAATTATTTACTAAAATATTTTTTGATCCATTTTTTGTTTTTATAAAATGTTTTCAATGTAATATTTTTTCACATTATGAAAAAATCAATTTTCTAACCTTTTTATCATGACAGAGGAATGTTCATTACTATTTATACAGAATAACACACCATCCTAAATTTCATTTCTATAAAGCTTCCATTGAAGGTATATAAGGTTCTTTAAAATATTTTTTTTAAAAAATAATTTTCAAAGAAAAGTATTTTAATTTGTTTAGAGTGAAAAAGATATTATCTTCAGGAATATTTTTAATGGTCATTTAATGGTATTTTTTCATCAATGAAAAAAACCCTTATTTTGACCATAATGCGTATATGTCATATTTATACCATAAATATTCTTTATCTAATTGGATTTGGATTTTTTTGAAAAAGGATAGTCTTGAAATTCAATACCTTGATTCATTCTTGTAGTTATTAACTTCCACATTAATTAGTCACTTCCTGGTGATCATTAACATAATATTTTCCCTAAATATCCATATCATTTATCATGGATATAATTATTGGATTAACAGTATATCATTTTTACAAACATCATATACATGAAGGTTAAATGATTAAAAGGATAAATATTTATAAATCCATATATTTTATATATACAGATTTTTGATAGGGACATTTGTTCATGAAACAATTCAATTATTCGATATATGAGGAATTATTTAGACAAGTATCACATTAGTGGAGACCAGTTACA
Organism: Viscum album; assembly: GCA_963277665.1. NCBI lineage: Eukaryota > Viridiplantae > Streptophyta > Magnoliopsida > Santalales > Viscaceae > Viscum > Viscum album. The sequence continues at coordinate 105,957,199 of OY728156.1, forward strand.
TATATCCCATTTATGCCTCATTAATCTCATTAAATTATTTAGATGGATATCCTTATTGGATTTCTCATCTAGTATGTTTTAAAATATGCTGAGAAAGGTTTTCATGGTAAAGGTACCATGTACCTAGGAAACATGGAATCCAATAACAAAGAAATACTTTATTCAGATTTGGTTATTATTATCCATGATAATTTCAGAACAAACAAATATGTGGATGCTTTTGAATTTATTGTTATAGATTAAGTGGAATGTTTTTAAATTATTTACCCCTCCATATTAGTTATTCCTTATCTAGTTATTTAAATGGAATGCGTGTACTTTTGTTTACATTATTATATTAATTATTCATTATTGATTTGTGATATCTTCCACTATACTTGACCTTTCTTAAGATTTTGATATCACTCTTTTTTTTTCCATTACATAGGATTACTTCAATCATACTATGATTGATATGAAGGGATATTCTAGAGGCTGTAAAGTTATTTAAAAAAAAGGAAAAAAAATTAAGTTTAATTTTTTGTTTTAAATTTAATTTAAGACACACATATGTATATAGATTACCAAAACTATTAAACTGACCAGTCATTTGGTTTGTGATTCAATATATCTTACGGAAATGTAATTATAGTAGGCACTAGATCTGGTATACTAGGTTCGGGTTGCTACATCATAGTTTTTAAATTTCAAATTAAGAGAAATCCATTGAACAAAATTAATGAATAGGAGGTCTGAATATTGATAGACCCTCAATATATCTATTGGTCCCACAAGAATTTTTTTTTGGTTCTGGGCGCAACAGAAAAACATTGGTGGGTGTACCCTACTATAATTTTATAGTTAATAATGATCAATGCGAGATCCGTCACAACAATAAAACACCGAATATTTGGAATAGAATGAAGAACGAAAAGAAAGAGGGGAGTCCTAGAACCATAGATAGGATCATCATATGTTGGTTATAATTAATTTAATTGTGCTTGAATAGATCGAAGGCCTTCATTTTTACTGATTTTTGATAACCCCCCTTCAAGGGATGAGGGGGAACCCTTACAAGGCCCATGGGCATAGAGATTATATGGCCCATAGGCTTATGAGATTACATGACCCAATGTTCTTGATGGAATTATTTCTTTCTTGTTGTTTCCGATCACGATCCGATGTGATTCGTCATTGCGTCATAGAATCCAAGTGTAGGACTCCTCTTGCAATTATCCACATGTGCTCCATGTATCTCTGGACGTTTCCGAAAGGATCTTCGGGTGCTAGAACCGAAGAGCCTTCACTTGCGATGTTCGCCTTCAATCACCTTGATCCGGTGGAGGAGGATCTCTCTCTTGAAGCTTGAGAGCATTCTTGCATCCGTTGTGGAAAACAACCACACCAAAAAATGGCTTTGAAAATGAGAATTATATAATTTTGATTTTAATTACATAGAATAATAAAATGAATTAATTACACAAAATCATTTATTTATTTCATTTTATTCATAGTAATACCCCATGTCTAGTAATAACAAGTGAATATTAGTATACTATTATTGGCGCCCATAAAATTACACCTATTAATATTTAATTATAAAAATAATATTATTTCTCATAAATTCTCCTAAAAAATACACAGACTGTATATTTAATATACACGGTGTGTACTTTTATTTTTCCATTTTTCTTTATTTCATCCACCACATTTATTAGACCATGAATAATGGCTATTTATTTAAAAAATAAATATCACTACATTACTCACTAATAAATATATTATTTCACCCACAATATATATTCTCCCAAATAACTAGTGATGAAAGAAATGAGATCAGACATCCTTAAATAATTATTAAACCACAATTGGGAACAAATTTATTTAACCTGTTAATTTAATATTTAACTCAGATACTTGGACACACTTAGTGTGTGATCCTCTAGGCCTCTTTCTCAGTGGCATTAGGCAGAGCCTGCCTAAAGTCAAAGGTTAGCGTCTAGTAACACGCAAAGGCACCCATAGAGAAATAGGTTAATGCCACAATGACATGTCACCTCCTACGAATTCATACGATGTAATATAATCCATTTGTCTTGATATCTTGAATCAAGTGAGTTGCATTCTAGTGCCCTCAACCAATGTGCTTGATTATTCATTCTTTGACTTTCCGGAATTGAACTCTCCCATTCCTTAACATGCCCTTGGATTTCTTTAGGATATATCAATTACATCAATGATCCGGAGATATCTACTTCCGTTATGGAATAGAAGGGACAAATCTTTTCTCACATTATCTATTAATGCAGTATCACTCATGACACACCCAAAAAAATCTTACCTCACTGCGAATAGTGTTTCTTCATAGTTTTCCTTACTAAATATATGTGCACAATTTATAATACTCATTAATAATAATCTTAAAGTCGAAGGACCAATACACACACCCACAGATAGGAACATCCAATGACACTATGAAATGTGGATTTCCTACTGGTGGGTCTCGTCCTCAAAATATCCTCTTTGATATTACAAAGGGCCCACACCATGAGAAGGTTCCTCAATGTTTTATGAGTCCTCACCCTAAGGGCCTGTATTATTTTTATCCTTAAAATAACATCATCTTACCATTGAACATATATTCAAGAATAGTGTTATGGCACTTTTGGGTTCTCATCATAGTACGGATCCACTATGGACCTTTAATGTAACAACTATCCTTAGGAAATTATCACATGAATTTTCATGCAGAAGAACAATCAAGATGTGATAAGGTATTTATTAATGAATTAAGTAAAAATTAGTTGGTTCTATGCCACTAACTTCAACAGACTCGCACATGGACTAGAGCCAACTGCTAACAAATTTTAACCCGCTATCTCTCACATGATATTCATGCTTCTGCTAAGATAGGCATTTAGCCACGGGGTCTTCCTTGTTCTCTTCCTTGGACCCTCTTTTCACTGCAACATCACCCCTTTGATAGAAATCCCTCAAGAGGTGATACATTTGGAGTATGTGCTTTGTCTGTTGATGTTCCCTTTGGTATTTTTCCAGATCCACCACTGCAGTATTATAACAATAAAAAGTGATAGGATATTTACTACTAGGCACCACATCAAGCTCCTGAAAAATGTTTTGAATCCAAATGGCTTCCTTGGATGCATCATAAGCTGTAATATATTCAGAATCCGTAGTAGAATCAGCGACAACTGACTGCTTTGGACTCTTCCATCTCACAACTCCTCCATTGAGATAGAAAACTTATCCCGATTGCGACTTCAGATCATGATGATCTATCTAAAAACCAGCATCAGAATACCCTCTGATTACAAGAACCTCTTCTCCTCCATACACTAGGGACATATCCTTGGTTCTTCTCAAATACTTAAAGACAATCTTAACAACAGTCCAATGTTGTTCTCTTGGATCAACTCGATATCTTCCTACCATGATCAATAGATAGTCAACAACAATCATGGTACATAATATGGCCTACATGATGGATCCTATTGAAAAATCTTATAGGATATTACTCATTATATATTTCTCTTGTTGTGTTTGAGGACACATTTTCATAGAAAGATGTAGGCCATGTGACACTGGAACCAATCCTCTCCTGGATTGTTCCACCCTAAATCTCTTTAGTATCTAGTGAATGTATGTACCCTGACTTAGTCCAAGCAGCATCGTGGATCTATCATGAATTATCTTGATCTCTAGAATGTAGGCTGCTTCACCGGAGTCATTCATGGAGAAACACTAGTTCAACTAGTCCTTAACTGACTCTAATACTGGTAAATCATTTCCAATAAGCAATATTTCATCAGCATATACTACTAGGATAAGGACCTCATTCCTATTAATCCTATTACAAACACATGGCTCATAATCGTTCTTAATGAAACCAAATTTTTTTATGGATTCATAAAAGAGAATGTTCCACGACCTAAATGATTTATTTAATCCATAAATGGAATTTTGCAACTTGAAAACTAGTTTGGATTCTCCTGGTGTCACAAAACCTTCTGGTTGTGTCATATATATATCTTCCTAAAGGTTCCCATTAAAGAATGCTGTTTTGACATCCATTTTACAAATCTTGTAGTCATGTTAAGCTACTATGGAAAGTATGATTCTTATGGATTTAAACATGACAACTAGAGAGAAGGTTTCATCATTGTCAATTCCTTGATGCTGTCTAAATACTTTAGCCACGAGCCTTGCTTTATAGGTTCTAAATTCACTTTCCATGTCCAGTTTTCTCTGGAACTCCCATTTGCATCCAATCGGATTTAAATCATCTAGCTCATCGACTAGAACCTAGACTTGATTCTGATATATGGAATCCATATCAGAATTTATATCTTCTAGACAAATTGAATCACTTGAGTTTTCAACTAATTCCTTGTAGGAGAGAGATTCATCATTATCCTACAATAATGATTCACCATCCTCGGTGACTAGGAAACCAAATATCTCTGGTTCTATTACCTCTATAGAGCTACTACATAGTACTCGTGTTTCTGGAACCTCTTCCACACGGACTTGTAAAACTTGTTCCTATACCAACTCCTATTTATCGTTAGCATCAACTTCATCAAAGTCAATCTTTCTCCCACTATCCTTTTTGAATATGTGATCCCTATCAAGAAAGACGACTTGTCTGGCGACATCCACTTTCTTCCTTGAAGTGTTATATAGATAATATCCTTTTGTTTCTTTAGGATATCCTATGATGGTAAACTTTATGCCCCAGGTGGCTAGTTTGTTTCCTGAGAAGGCCTTAACAAATGCCTCACATCCTCATACACATGTGTGAAAAAATAGGTTTCTTTCTATTCCATAACTCGGAGGGAATTTAATTTACCACTTTAGTTGGTACTCGGTGGAATTTGAATACTGCAGTCTATAATGTATATCCCCAAAAGTATAATTGAATATCTGCATGACTCATTATCGACCTCACCATGTCCAATAAGGTGAGGTTCCTCCTTTCAGTAAGACCATTTCAATGTGGTGTATAAGTAGGAGTGAGCTGAGATAGAATCCCAGACTCCCATAGAAGATCAATAATCTCTAGTTTCAGATATTCTCCACCTTGATCCGATCGATGCTTCTTTATCTTCTTACCGAGCTGATTATCTACCTCATTATTTAATTCCTTAAATTTCTCTAAGGATTCTGACTCATACCTAATTAATTATACTTATCCATATCTACATAAATCATCAGTAAAAATTAATGAAGTAAGAATATCCACCTCTATATTCTACAAGAAATGGTCCACACACATATGTGTGCTCCAATCCTAGAAGCTCTGTGGCCCTTTCACCCTATCCAATGAAAGGCGGCTTTGTCATTTTACCTTTTAAACAAGAGTTACATCTATCAAGTGGTTTTATCTCAGTAGAGTCTAAATAGCCATCTTTGTAGAGCTTTGACAAGTACATCTCATTTACATGACTGAGATGGCGATGCCATAACAAGGTGATGGGTGAGTCATGTGAGTTTTTTTCGTTATCGATTTACAACACTTAGTTTTCATAATTTAATACATACAAACCATTATTTAAATTCACCATTCCATAACAAAATATGTTCTTTTAAAAGAACAAACCCATATTTCCAAACTTGAAAATAAATCTATCCATATCCAAACAAGATATAGAAATTATGTTTTTGGTAACACTGGGAACATAATATCATTTATGTAAAACCAAAATCATCCTTGTTGGAAATGAGAGGTGGTAATCGCCAATGGATCACGCTGCTAGCCTCATTCCATTAGCAGCTCGATGATCCACCTCTCCTATGGAAATATTTCAAAATCTACTTGGTTCCTGCCTTTGAATATAGATGTGAGCCCCACAAGCTGTATCCAATACCCAATGTGTAGAAATGGAATGATTACACTCAATAAAAAATGAACCTTTAGCATCCCCATGCTTTTGGGTGAAATTACTCTTCTAGTGGCTCTACTTTCCACATGAAAAACATACAACCTCCCGTTCCTAGCCATGCCTCTAAATCTTTCCCTTCTTGGAAGGATGGTGCTCAGGGACTTCAGACCATTTATAAGCACTTGACCCATTTGCCTTGTACTTACTTTTCTTATTCACCATAAGAACTGTAGGTTTTTCATTCCCCATGTCCTTATTTACCTGGAGTATTAAGGTCATATATTCTGATAGACTCTTCTCATTGTTTCTCATGTTATAGTTGACAATAAATCTTGATAAGGTATTGGGAAGTGATGATAGGATGAGATCTGTAAGAAACTCATCCGTGAAATTAATCCCTAACTTGTCCAGGAATTCAATGTATCCAATAAGCATGACTACATGAGGACGAGATTGCTTATATTCTCCAGGAATAGTTGAAAACAAATCATTGGAGATCTCATATCTCTCATGTATCGCTTTCTATTGATAATGATCCTTAAGGTGATACATCATGCTATATGCGTCCATGTTTTTATGTAGCTTATAAAGCTCATTAGACATAGCTGATAGCATGAAACATTGTACATTTTTGGAATTATCCATATGTTCCATGTAGAGTGATATTTCCTCATCACTGGCCTCTTTTCCAAGAGTATCTAGAACATGCACTTCCATAACACACAATTTCCTCTCATGGTGAAGGATGATGCACAAACGCCTCTACCATTCATGGAAATTGGTACTGATGAGAAGGTTTTCCTTTTCAAGTATGGTTCATAATGATATATTTGAATTAATTTTTCTTGTCATTTATACAAATTAATATAAGCAAAGGTTTAATACTTTATCAAGATAAAACTGAGAAAAATAAATAAATTAATACTTATTATTCTCCCACTATTTTATCAAAATCCAATATCCCTCACTATTGACTTAACAATATTTTGTTACCTGAATATTCTAGTGAAAATGATCCATATTTCCTATCACATTACCGCAACTAGGGTTGTTCAAGAAACTTGAAGGGTTTTAGGTAGGCATTCCAAATTCCAACTGCATTAACTCGCAGCTCCTTGATCCGCTGAGTGGACTCCCCAATCCTAAAATCCTTTTATTGTAGGATTTTCTTAACCTTAGACTCTTTGTCACACCAAGTTCTACTGTGGCATTCAACCCTTGAAGCTAACCAAGTTAAGTCAACCCGAAACCTTTAATTATAATTCCCTGATTATTGAAAGAACCTTAACTAGGGTTGGTCAAGCACTTGGAACTATGGTTCGATTCTAAATAAGATTATAGAAGGCAATACCGATGTGATATTTATTTGAGGGATTTTACCCTTATACATAAATGTTATTATCTTTAATTACATGCTTGTTAATATTAAATGGGATATACTTAAGTGTTTAACCATGTCTAAGATAATATTTTACGCATAATCCAATCTTTTTTAGTTCCATCTTACATGCTTATTTAATTCATTAATTGTGTGATCATGAAAACACACCCACAATAAATAAAACATGAAACATATAGAAATAAAATAAATGGTATGATAATGAGCTTATTATATTGGTTAGTTTATCTAGAGGTTGATAAAATAACCCAAGTCCTAGGGGAGAAACACCTCGAACCTTTTGGGCTCGTGTTTATAGATTTCCACCTATCCACCTTTGTATCTCCGTGGATTGGTTTCACCTTGGTTTCTAACATGAGTTGCCTCTACTAGCTTGGGAGTTCCATCCATTACATTTTCTTTTATCTCACATGCAGGTGAGGGGTATAATGGGGTTTTACATAAAATAAACCTTGGTCACGTAGTCCCTACATATTAATGAGGAGAAGACTCAAATGCCAAAAAATTTAATTTAAATAAATAAATTAAAAGTAGACGTTCACATAAATTGGTCTTGGTCAAGCTCGTGATCATCCATACATGAAACGATATATACGCATAAATAAAACTAGCATTCAATTTGTTAATTGTCCTTGTTTAAGATAAATCATTCTCGAATCAATTAATTATCTTTAATTAATCAATCCTTTTATCTTAAACCATTTTCTAAATTTCTTTGAGATTCTCATCAATCATAATTTTAACGAAATAAATCCATTTAAAATTATATTTCTACGTAACTTGTACCATGGATGGAAACTGGTGAATTCCTATTCATAACTACCCGATGAGTAGAAATGAACAATACACATATGTTAAATTAAACACACATATATAAAACACCTATCACGAGTTGTGCCTCAGCATTACGCCAACACTATGGTACACGTCTCAAGGGTTTGTATAATATAATAATAATTTTTAATAAATCTGCATTATTTGGATGAGTACACGATGAGTAGTTATGACTACATGGTGTGTACTTTTATTCACTATCCATCCGAAGTACATGACCAAGGAAATGGCGTGTAGATATACTTTAGAAATTTTTGGAGTACACTGCGTGTTAAGTGGGACACACTCCACATAGTATATGCGTTACACGGTTTCTAGACGATCAAGCCATGTATGAGGTACATGATCCAACTCTAACCTAAAGGGACTACATGTCGTGTTCCATGGGCCACATAGTATGTAATCTGGAAACTGTGTGCCACCTATTCATGGTTAACACATGGAGTCATAATGAATTAGATCGGATCCATTTACATGACCTGATTTGGCGGACCAGTCCAATGCATTGAACCTAGACTACACGACGTGTACTTCTGAATTCACACTGTGTATTCTAGTTTTGTATGTCTAGAAATGCTTGGCACCTCTGGATGAGATCCTCTATTTAAGTTTAATCCAAATTAAAAGAAAAATTCATTTCTATAAGGTGAATGAGAAACAAGAGAGGAGGAACAAATCTCGAGATTTAGATTTAAAGAATGATTAACATGAATTGAAACAACTAAATTATTAAATGCGTAAATCACTAACAAAAAATTAAATAATTATAATAAATGATATGAATCCATTTGATACAACTTTTAGGTTCAGGGCATAGTGGAAGCGCGTTGGTGGGTGTACCCAACATTAATTTTAGCATTAACAATGATCAATCTAAGATCTGTCCTGATTATAAAACGTCGGATCTTTGGAATAGAACGAAGAATTAAAAATAAATAGTGGAGTCCCAGAACCATAGATAGGATCATCATAAGTTGGTTATAATTAATTTAATTAATTGACAAGAATTACCTTGATGGAATTTTTTCTTCATTGTTGTTTGTGGCCACGATCCGATGTGATTCACCGTTTCCTTGTAGAATCCAAGTATAGGATTCATCTAAAGGTCATCCAAATGTGTTTCACGTATCTCTGGATGTCGCCGAAGGGATCTACAGGTGCTAGTGCCGAAGATCCTTTACTTGTGATGTTTTCCTTCGATCGCCTTGATCCGATGGAGGAGGACCTCTCTCTTGAATCTTGAGAGCATTCTTGGATCCATTGTGCACAACCACCACACACAAAAATGTATAGGCTAATGAAAATTATATAATTTGTATTTTAATTACATATAATAACAAAATTAATTAATTACCCCAAAGTATTTATTCATTTCATTAAATAATTAATAATACCCCATGTCTAATAATAACAATTGACTATTATTATAACTTGAAATGCATCCATCGAATTACACCTAATTTTATTTTATTAAATAAACAATATTATTTATCATAAATACTTTTAAAACATACCTAGTATGTATATTTAATATACATGATGTGTACTTTCTTTCCATTTTTCTTTATTTCCTCCACCACATTTATTAGACCTCGAATACTGGATATTTATTTCTAAAATAAATATCACTGCATTATTCGACATTAAATATATTATTTCACCCACAATATATTTTCTCGAAGAACTAGTGTTGAAATAAATTCGATTAAGCATACTTAAATAATTATTAAACCATAATTAGGAATAATCTTTATTTAACTTATTAAATTAATATTTAACTGAGATAATTGGACACACTTAGTGTGTGACTCTCTAAGACTCTTTCTCAATGGCATTAGGGGGAGCCTGCCTAAAGTCCATGGTTAGAGTCTAGTAACACGCCACATCCTTTGTTGCATTATCTATTAATGCAGTATCCCTCATGAAACAAACCAACATGTCCAACCTCGATGCGAATAGTGCGTCGTCATAGTTTCCATCAATACATATAAGTGTGCGAGTTGTAATACCCATTAATAATAATTATAAAGTATAAGGACCAATACAAAAATCGGCAGATAAAAACATCCAATGACACTATGAAATGTGGATTTCCTACTAGCAGGTCATGTTCTCATAATATTCTCATTGATATTACCTAGGGAGCACACCATGAGAAGGTTCCTTACAGTTTTATGAGTCCTCACCCCTAATGGCTTGTATAATTTCTGTCCCACAAATTATATTATCTGACCATAGAACATATATTCAAGAATAGTGTTATGGAATTTCTGGGTTCTCATCATAATAGGGATCCACTATGACCCTTTATTTCCATATCTATCCTTGAGACATTGTCACATGAATTGTCAAGCTGAAGAACAATCATGATGTGATAAGATATTTATTTATTAATAAAGTAAAAAGTAGTTGGTTCTAGGCCAACAACTCCCACAAAAATAGCTTTGGTATTTTGGTGTATACCTGCATAGAATAGAATGTTTTATTTACAAATAGAATTGATAGTAAGATCACTATGTCTATGTTCATGAAGTCCTGCATTATGGCATGTAATAAATTATCCATAATTATGATTTTCATCTCAAAGTAACATATTATTTATTTTCATTTGTTTCTTTATTGATATGTAAACTATAGATATGTTATAACTAGGAAAGATCAGTGAGAGGAAAACCACTGACCATTTATTAAAATAAAAGAAAATTTTAGAAAGAAAGTACAAAACATTTGAAAATACAAGTATAGATTATAAAAATCACACCCATAACCAAATCCATGATGGATTTCTTAAAACATAGTCGCCAATTTCCACTCTGAGATTTCAAAATGCTTTAGAATCATGAAATACTTCTTTCTCAAATTCATATTCTCCAAATAAAGAATCTACTTAAAATATTTCATTCCCTTTTTCAAACCAGAGATAACCCCAAAGAAACTCTCACTCTTGGAGGATGATTTGGTAGACACCAGAATCAAATGGTAATAATAATCATTCCTCAGCCTTCTCCTTGGTGGAGCATTCATACCACCTTCACTTACAGACAACTTATTTTTCCACCTTGAACAATATCACTATAATATGGTATGGTGATAACACTATAATTTTCTTCTACACTTCCAGATACATTTCCCCACTTGTCATTGATTTGCACAGAGTCAATCGTTTGTCATACATCAATCCCTCCAATCTAATTACCCTCTGGTGCAGGCAGACACCCTCCTCTCATCAGATGTGATTGCCTATTTGTATCAATTGGATAAGTACATTGAATGGAAAAATCGTTTACATGACCATCATTGGTATCCTTCCCTAGTGAATCTTTAGTTACATTAGTCTGAGAAGAGGAGTCCAACATCAAATTATCAGGCTCATTCCCTTACAGTCCTTCCTTTATAGGAGAAACATTATCAATCTCTAGTCCCTCAAACTGGTTACAAGTGGGGACATTTACCACCCATGAATGGAAAATTCTAGTATCATCGTACAAAGGACCCTTCCAGCCTGAAAGATGCAAATTATCAAAGACTTGCTTCACAGATTGATTCAGAGAAGGTCACACTTATTTCATAGAAATGGCATACACAGGCGCCCCTGTAAGATCATTCTTTATAACCTCACACTCTGCAGCTGGATGAATCTACTCTTCCACCACTACACATCCTAAGGTAGATTCCTCCACTCTCACATTCTACTCATAAAATACCTCCATTCCATCCTGCCCCATGGTATCTGGGTGGAATTCCTTTCCCCAACTTCTGATTTTAGATGTTTTCCTAAGTAGAGAGGCCTCATGCTAGACCACCGCCATCGACTTATCCAGACCGATGACAACAGAGCCACCAATGCCCACCATTTCTGCCACCTTTGAAATCCCACCCTCATTTGTACATTGACAAACTGACTCTAGATGACCAAAACAATGGAAAGTAACCCAATATCACATCAAAGACTTGAAAATGACCTCCAACATACACCATAACTCTTTCCCATTAATGATCCATACCCAATTCAGAGGTGGCCTTGCAACAACAACCTCGACACATATTATTTGACAAACGGGATGAAAAAGGAGTTCCGTTTGTCAATCAGAACATAAATATCTTTCAATCATATTCCCAATAACACACAAAATAGATGGATTCTGGAAGGAGAGTGGAAGAATAGGAAGACTGACCCAAGTCGCGATTGTAGATGGGTCACATCACATGTGAAAGTCAAAACACCATAAAAAAAGATAGAAGGAGGACTCGTTGCGTCTTTATGGGGCCCTAGACTAGGAGATGAACAGATCCTCCTATGATCTTAACCAAATCATAATGTGATTTTGATCAAGCAATCTAACCATTTCATGCTCTTGTAGTTTATAGGAACCAATGATGAATCAGTCAAATTTGTCAACTAAGGGTCAATGAGGACAGAACCTAAAAACCAGTGTGAGCATGCAGAGATCCATGGCACAAGTGAACTCCATTGGGGAGAGGGGGAGATATGGAACATCATGAAATAGATCACGGACTTTCATGGATAACGAAACCTTCAGGAAGAGAGGAAAAATACTTTTTAGTTTATAAATACATAAATTTTACTAGTATTTGATTTTTCTTAATTTTCTAAATATTTAAACCTCAATTGTAATGGGAATTTATGTAATGAAATATTGTTTTAAAGTAATTTTAGTAATGGGATAATTATTTCTATGAATATATAATTGGTATCAAATCAAATATATAAATTATGTATTTTTAGCAATGAATCTTGGAGTGCGGGTCTAGTATGACACAAAAATGAACATCTCTAATCAAGAATATATAATTCAATGTATTTGAATATTCTCCATAAAATTTTAGTGTGCTTTTAATAATATATGAATATATGATGCTACATATAATCAAATTATATAAAAATATCCGTGATCTAGATGACCATAAGGAAATAAAAATATATATGGATGACTAGCTTCATCCATGTTATAACTATTGTGGGTGGTGTCATCAAAATGAATGACATGTGAAGATACTCAAATAGAACATGCCCTTTTTAAAAAGTAGTGTATGGAATATTAATTAACATTTGATATAACTATTGATAAGATGACCTCTAGTCAATTTGGGAGAACTGCATGGCTCCCCTTATTTTTTCTAATCAAAACATGGAAGAGTAAACTAGTTCATGAATATCACTAATTTTAACAACTAGAAATGCACACAAAATGTTCATGAAAAGTCCATCTTATTAGTGAAATATTAGTATCTCCCAGGGGATTGTTTAGGTAAATAAATCACTTCACCTAAGGGTCCTCTAGCGTAATTATTTTATCATTAATATCTATAGGATCTATTTTGAACAAAGGAATGGGAATGGTCCATTTTCTCAGTAATAATCTCAATTATAAACTCAACAACCCTATTTTTTTGAAATATAATTATGTCCTAAATATATATGTTCTATAACTAGCCAAAAACTAGATGAAACACCATATGATATATCTCTTCATGTCCAATCAAAATGTTTAAAAACTATATTCAATTGTGTCTATATATATATTCACAGGTATCAATGAGCCTTTATAATAATCCCACAAAATGAAAATGATAAAAAAATCAACCATTAATAGAGATTACAGTTACCCATTTTCAATTATAGTCAATATAATATTGATACTCAGTTGTCCAATAGATACTATTGATTGTGTCAAAACATTATATCACAAACCTAATTACATCACATATAAACCTATATCCACTTACATAGATGGTACGATCTAGACATCTTAGGGCATACGCTAATCAAACTAATAATGGAATATCAATAAACATAACCTAGAATGATATTCATTATTGTATACCAAAACCGGAGTAGTGTGGGAGAATATAAATGAATTTATATAACATTTATTGAATAACACTTTTTCATGAGAAGATTCCAAAATAAAAATACCTCAAACGGTTAACAACCTCTCACTAAGATATGTATGTGTCAGATCGATAGAATAATGTCTGCCTAACCATCAACATCTAGCCTAGACTCTAATGCCATTGATTACCATTCTATTTCTACTTGACTAACTCAACTGACATCAAGAACCACAACTTCCTACATTCCAAGACCATTTATAATATCTCTAATTAACGCCTTATAGTACCCCATCAGATATATCTACAGATCCTCAAGTCTTTCTAAACCCATGAACATAGGTTTTATATGGAAATAATTAACATAATTAATATATATAACCTATCTTATATTATTATTGACACTCCATGAGCACTTAGTGTAACTATGGTCATGTATTCTCTATAATACCCCAATAGTAACTAGTAAGATTTGTCCTCAAAACATTAGAATAGTATGGTGCATGAATATAGTTGGCTTGACTATAGCTATTTATGAGATCATCCTCAAATCATCATATCAATTTACCTAAACATCCCCTCACAATTCTAAAATATGAACTTGATTGACATGAAGGTTCATCCTCAATCAGGTTTCTCTCAGTAATGAGTGTTTGGATGATATCCATAATAAAGGAAATAAACTTGAATATATACACCTTAAAATGAATTAATTGGGAATAATTTTCCTTATAACCATAATAATTAGGTATTTTATCACTCTATAGGTTGGGTAGAACTAAGGAAAACTAGTTAAATATGATTCATTTTCCATTATTGATATATTAACTTAATGAATATATATAAAATTCAAATCCCAATGATCTCTCAGTATGATCCAAGAGAGCATGTATTTAATAAATATATATCTTAATAGGCCATTGTATAACCTCTCATGTAAGTAAATGTGAGTATTAGATAACAAAACTATAATATATAGATATTTCAAATGAAATCTATGTTTGTTGTCATACAAAATACACCACACTAATCTCAAATGAAGAACAAAATAATATTATTTAAGTATGTCCTTTATGAACTAGCTATTAAATTAGAGGACATGAATAGTGTAAAATTATTTATGATATATATCAATCTCTAAATAAATATAAATTTAATGATTAGTTCTCAAAAAATAAGCACTTTATTTTTTTATATTTGTTGTATTCTTCAAAAATATACTTTTTTCGAAAACTTTTTAAATTTTTGTGAGAAGGTAATTAGAATTAATTTATTTAAATTTTATTAATTTTATTTAATAAAAAAGTTATAGTTTTTGAAATAAAAATATTAAAATTATATTTGGGTGAAATATGGATATTTTTCTAAAAAGATTGAATTTTCAATGAATTGTGAAAAATAACGATTTTTAAAAAATTCACATTCTCTTTTCATGAAAAATTTAATTTTTATTTGAATTTGATATAAATTTAGAGTAATTATTTATTAACTAGATATTATATAATTAAATTCATTTGAATCATTTTTATACATGATTTTTTATAAGTACATTTTTCGTTTAAAAACACATTTTTTGAACAACAGTTTTTCATTTTATTTTATGCATTTATATTAAAATTTATTTCTACCACTCCAAGATATTGAGTCTTGAAAATGGAATATATATTTGGAATTATTGGATCCCAACATGGTAATTAGATCCCTATTATTTCTAAACATTCTGAAAAGTTACTTTAGTAATTTTTCAAACCACGATAAAATCTAAATTGGTAAATTAAGGTTAAAAAACGATAAGGACTAAATAATGACACTAAGACTGGAATTCAATTAATTATATTAGTATATATCATCAATAATCATAATATAGTCAAATAAATTTCATTTTGTTTTTATTTTTCATGAACATTAACACTATATTACTTTTTATAAAGAAAAGTAAAAAAATGTCATTCACTCTTTTTTTAAATTTTGAAATTTAGATAAAAAAGGATATTTTCGATTATAAATATAATTTTCTTTCAACATGAAAATATATTTTTAATTTTTAATTAAGACATAATTTCCTTAGATTATTATGTAATACAGACATTGTTCATGTGAAAACAGTAACAAAAATCATTAAAATTATTTTGAAAACTATAAAAATAATAATTTTTAATTGATTTTTTTGTAGATTTTTTTAGATTAAAATAAAATAATAAAGATGTTTTGTTAATTTTGTTTTAATTATATAGTGATTTTTTATATTTAAAATTCTAATTAAATTAATAGTTCAAAAATTTTCATTAATGTTATTTTATTATAATTTTTTATAAAATGATTTAAAATTTCAAAAACAATTATCTTCTGCAAAGTGAATGTAATATTATTTAAGAAATAATAAATGTTCCATTTTCATGCCTTTTTTCCCTTTTATATTAACTATATTAAAATGTATAGAGTAAAACAAATTGATATCACGATAATTTTCAAAAGGGTTAATGAAGGGTTAGAAAAAAATGATAACGGTAAAAATGTCATCCGAGCATTCCCAAATTTTATCAGATGAGATTATTTATACTCATCCTCATACTAAATTAAAATATTTAAATTTATATCTATTTATACAATTAATTAATATAGAAAAGTCAAAATTCTATGAAATTTCAAGAGTGACCTTCCCCTCTATTATAGAATGGAATATATTCATCTAATTCCTTTAATCTTATTTTTCTGTAAAATACCCTCCTTAAATCCCAATAAATGTACTCTATTTATTATTTTGTTAATAATTGAATCCTTAGGGATAATATGGTGTGAATAAAAAGTGTTTTTATAAAGAGGATGAGTTAAATGACAAACATGGAATGTCTGGACTTGAGTGTTGAGTTTTTTTCGATCCCCTTTCATTGAGAAAAAATTAATTTATATAATTATAATATTTTTTATATTGTGTATATACATACTATTTTAAATTTTATATCATGATTCATCCATAATTTATGACATTTTTATTTTAAATTTTAATTATTTTACCCTATAGGATTTGACTTGAAAGATACAATGAAGTGGGAGGTTTCTTAACTAAATATCATTTTATTAGATTATAACACATCTTCATTGAATTTATTAGGACTTCATTAATTGTAAATATATTTATAAATTGTTTTATTGTATTTTTACAAAAGTTTTTTGGATTTTTATTTGTTACACATAATATCACCATTTATTATTTCTCAATTCAATTATATGATATCTGTATGGATAATATCATTCAAATTATCTTTCTTTGGGACAAACATTTATGATATACACCAACATTCTTTTATTAGGTGTATATACTTCTTCTTTGACATGTTATGTCTTTAATATCCGTATTAGGATGTTATTAAATGTTTTATAAGATGTCATTCTTTCATGGGGTTTATAATTGATGGGTTACTAAAGTGAAAAAGGCTTCATGTTATAATATCATTTCTTTTTAAGATTTTTTTCCTTCAAGGTTCCTTCAAAAGAAATACTATTATATTATTTTATCAAACCAATTTTTATATTCTCATTGAGTTAGGAATGTAGTTTACATGATGTAATTTTATTTCCCCTTATTGATTAAAAAAATCAATAAAATCACTTGTATATGATATTCATCTTGTAACTATTTTAAATCAGAAATTTCTTTCTTCCATATTAATGTTTTTAAATAAGATTTTAAATTTTGTAGTTTTTACACATAAATTATTTCTTGAAGCTATTTCCTATGATCATTGACCTTGTCTTTAAGGGTTTTAAAATGAAAACTCTTAAAATTTTCCAAATGCATCACTTTTATAATCAATCTACAAAATGTTTGAAGAGAATATTGAATATTACTTTATATGTTTCAAAGAATGTTTTCAGAGAAAATGTATTTCATAAAATTATAATTTCTTTTAAAAATTTGTTTTCATATTGAAATGTGTATTTCCCTCAAGAATATTATTCATGACCATTTAAAGGTATTTTCATTCTTCATTTCCAACAACTATTGATTTTTTATTCTACACTGGCGATATTTTATAATATTACCATCCTTATTCTTCCCATAGGTTGATTATGATTTTTAAGTGATCTTTATTGAACCCATTTATTTTCAACGGGTTAATCATGTTATGAAAGGAATAAATTTCATTTCTATGATTTTTTGTTGAAATGAATGATCTATTTAATATATTAATGTTATGGTTCTGAGATATTTTTACTTTGACAGGTGGTTATATTACAAACAAAGGATGGGTGGGTCTGTGATAGCCCTCCAATGCATTGGGTAAGATTTATGTTGGAATTTGACCATGATGGTTATTCCCTGTATAATCAAGATGGTATTTAACTTTAACTATGGTAATTACTACAATAAAAACTATGATGGTTATTCCATGTGTATCCATGAGTGTTACTCCACCTATAACTATGAAGGTTATTCCACATGTAAGGGTTATATGATAATGTTTTGAGATCTCAAAATGTTTTCTTTATTATTGTAATTATTTATAGATGTTTATTTTGATTTAAGTTGACACCACATAGATCATTATTGTTGAGTACCTTGAGTATTTTATTTGTTAAATATATTTTCCTGTTTTCATGACTAATGATATAGGTATTTATGTGTATAAATTTCTCTTATATTATGCTTATGCACTATGATTATATTATCATACACTTATGGTCATATTAATCCCGCTAATAAAATTCAATTATTATGTATTATGTTTACCCTTACTAAGTATATAAGATCACCCTTGCTATGTTTCCTTTCAGTTAGTTTTGATGAATTATGATAAATGTTTTGAGTTTATAAAACCTAAATATGCAAAAATGTTTGTGGGAAATGTTAAAGACTAATTATAGAATATTAAAAGGGGGTATAATTGAAAAAATACTCTCTTGAAGTTATGAGTATTGTTTCTATAACATCTTTTCCCAATTATCTATAAATATAATCCTAAAACATCCTTGGGTATGTAAGTGATTCAATATGTAATTTTAATTTTTAATGGTTTGGATGGAAGCAATTGGGTCGCATTTATCATCATCAAATATATAAATGTAATGTTTATGTTCCTAGCACTAGATATGGGTGTGTGGGTATGAGGTATTTACAATTTGTATTAGAGAAGGGATTATATAATTTTTGAGATTGAGATGTTTTCACAAGAGATGATTTTAAGATTTGTGGATGTTATCATGGTTTTATAAGTATATGGTCGATCATACATTTAAAATATTAGACCCCATTTTTTAATATTTATGTGAAATTATTTTGATATGATTAATAATATATTGGCAGATTTTTTATTAGCTTAATGTGTAAGTAAACCATATGTGTAATGTGAAGTATTATTCGGGGAAAATGATTTTAATTTTCTATGTGTGTAAGATGAAAGGTGTGAGATAAATTTGGGGATTAAAATACACTTTAATGTTTATATTATTGAGGTTATTTGTTGTTTAAGTTTATGAAATATTCTATGTTGAACTTTTTGTGTTTTTATTAAGGCTTTGATGATTAATGTTGTATTTTTTTCATATGATTGTTTATTCATTATTTAATTATATTACATCTTGGTACCCAATTTGGTTTTAGATAATGTGTAAATATTAAAAAAAGAAATACATTCTCTTTTGAGAAAGTATGTGATCTGTTAGATGTTTATTGTAGTGTTTCTGGCATGAGAAATTATATTTTAATACTCATCATTTGAAAATAATATGTGATTTTGGTGGGAATTGATTATCATATGAAATTTTACTTTTCAAGTATTCAAATTTTCCTATGTTATTGTTTTATATGGTAATGGAAATAATTAAAAGTATTAAAATGATACTGAAAAGAAATTTTATCCTATTACCTTCATTTAAATGAATTTATAGTCCTTTTCACACCTCTTTTGATTATGGTTTTTTAGTCATTTAATTTCTTATGATCATTCAATTTTTTATGATAAATGATATTTTTAACTATTCATAATTATTTATAAATTATTATTTTCTTCCATTTCGATATATTTAACTCCCAGTAATACTCTCCTATTTGTAAATTGGTCATGTGTTATTTACTAATGACTTTTCAGTTCTCTTTATATCTTTTCAATACATGTTTTCCTTCAAATACACATCTTCTTCAAAAATGAGTTTTAAATTTTTTTTGAGAAATTAATTATAATTAATTTCATTATATTTAATAAATTTTATATTATAAAACGTTTTTAATTTTTTAAAACAAAACATCAAAATTATCTTTGGGAGAAATTTTTATATTCAATTAAAAAATGATTTTTTAGTGAATAGAGAAAAAAAAATTTAGTAAAAGTATTAATTTATTATCAAAAACGTATCAGTATGATTTGAATTTGATCTGAAAGTAAATTTTATTTATAATTATATAAAATCTAATTAACATCATTTTAAGCATCATTATACTATATTTTGGTAAACATATATTTTTGACCTTAAAAACAAAATTTTATAAATCTATTTTTCTATAAGTTATAAACATTTATATTAAAAGTAATTCTTGATACTTTTATAAATTTATTGTTAGAAAATAGATTCAATATTTTTAATTAGTTGGTACAAATTTGGTAAATAGGTATATTTTAATTTTATATGTTATGAATAGTAACATTTGTAATTTTTGTAACCACTATAAAGGGTAAATCAGGTAAATAAGGTTATAAATAAAATTATAATGAATAAATGATCATTGTTGCAATTAACTAAATTTTTTAAGATTATATCTTGTGTATAATCATCCAAAATTAAAATATATGGCCTTTTTTGCATTTTTCTATTATTTTTATCCCTTTTATAATTTTATATAAAAAAGTTAAAAATGTCACTCTATTTTTTTTATTATAATTAATTTTTATTTTCATCGGATAAAAAGAGAGTATGTTTATTTATAAATACTCATATGAAATATAAATTATATTTTCATTAGAAAATTTTATTTTAATTTTTTTTGAATATATAATTTCCATAAATTCTTATGAAACACTAACACAGTGCTTGTGAAGGTAGTAAAAAAATCAATAAATCAATTTTGAAAACAATAAAAATAGTATTATTTCAGTGATTTTCATTATTACTTGGATTTAGATAAATATTATGTAATATAGATGTGTGTAATAATTTTATTTTTTTCTAATAGTTTCTTAGAGTTTTAAGATACAAGCTAAATAAATAGTTCTAGTAATTACACTCATGTTATTTTATAGAAACTAATATTTTATTAAATAATTTAAAATTCAAAACATATTTTCTTCCACCACTTTAATAGGATATGGTAGGTGATATTAACCATGACCCATTAATTGGATATTTTTCCTTTGGTAGAAAATAGATTAATCTATTTTGAGTAAAAAAATTGATATCACTATAATATTGAAAAGGATTAACAAATGGTTAAAACAGAAAGATAATGGTTAAAATGTTATCCAAACATTTCTAATTTTACATAATTTGTGTATTTAGACTAATAATCATATTATAATAAAATATTATCAAACTAGATCGATTTTTTTAAAATTATTACTATTAATTAAATATTTTATGAAATTATAAGAGTGCCCCTCACCTATATTATAAATGGGATTATATTATCCTCAATTCATTACACTTGAAAACCTTTTATATCAATCAAACTTTACCCAAATATATTAATTTCATCCCTATCCCTATCCTAGAGGAATTATTTAAGCTGGAATAACAACATTATGGGTTTAAAGTTGGAAAGAAAATGTGGATGTCCGAAGAGGAGGAGTTAAATGGAATACATAAAAATTCTGGCCTTGAGGTAAGATATTTCATCTCAATTTACATTAATTTGGTAATATTTTTTTATTAAAAATATAATTTATTTTAGACAATGTATACAAGAAACCTTTTACATGTTATATAAGTAATCATACATACATTAAAATATTTTATGTTGCAATTTGAATTTTTTTTCCAAGAGGATTTTACTTGAATGTTACCAAGTGGTAAGGGGCTTGTTAACTAAATTTTCTTTTGTTGGGATATTAATTTTCATCGTTAAGTTTTATATTCAATTATTATGTTTGAATAAATAATTCTATTATTTTATTCTTTCTTTCCACTTGTTTTTTTAGGGATTTATATTTTTAACAAAAAGTCTCACCATTGTTAAAATATCAATTCAATAATTTATTTTCCTAGAGGTAATTTATATGATATTCTATTTCATTGGGACACCAATTTATGACATACACATTTATTATTTTATTAGGTGTGTATAATTACCCCTTTTCATGTTATATCATGAATCTACTTATGTTTAGGACATTTAATGTTTCATTGGATCCATTCCATCATGGGAATTATAATTGAAGAGTAAGCAAAGTGAAAAAGGCATAATGATAGAATATAATTTCATTTCTGAATAGTTTATGTTCATGTTTACTTTAGGGGTAATAATATGATTTAATTTTATTTAAACACATCTATTATATTCTCCAATGGTAATGAATTTGGTTTATATGTTTAATTTACATTTCCTCTATTACTAGTTAAATAAACACTAAGAAAGTTTCTAGTATGTGATATAGATATAGTATCCTACATTAAATAATAGATATTTCTAGTCCATATACATTTTATCTAAAATGTTTTAAAAAATATTCTTTTATTAAAATTAATGATTTATTGAAGTTATTTTAATATGATTTTGACTTTATTTTAAAATGATTTAAAATGATATTTCTTAGAATTTTCTAAAAGGGCCACTTTTTAATTTATTTACAAAATGTTTGAAAAGATTGTTTTTTTAAAACATATAAAATGAACATATTTTACTGCCTCCATGACCATAATTTAATTTTATTGTTTCTTTATATTCTTCCTTGGTTATTTTAAGAAAACAATTATTTTCCCAATATTTTATTAATTTTTGGCTTTCAAAAGTTATTTTCAAAGTGAAGAGGGTATTTTAGTTAAGAATATTTTTCATGATCTTTTAATATTATTTCCATTCATAAATTTCAACAACATTGAAATTAATTATTCTCTACATGGATATTTTTCTAATAATACCATCCTCATTCTTCCATTGTATGGATTACAATTTATTAATATATTTTCATGGAACCCAATTATTTTCTACAACTTAGTCACATTATGAAAGGAATAGTGATTGCTTCTATGCATTTTATGATGAAATGAATGATACATGTAATTTTTTATGTTATTTTTATTATAAATTGTGTATGATGATTTTTAATTACATTATAAACTATGTATGAGAGGGTATGTGATATCCCTCTAATGAATTGGGAAATATTTATGTTGGAAGATTACCATGTTATTTCATGCATAATCATGGTGGTTATTTAATGTTTTACTATTCTAGCTAATTTAAGTGTAACTATGATGGTTATTACATGTGTAACTATGATGATTAATACATTTATAACATAAAGTTTATTCTATTTGTAAGAGTGATGTGAAATTTTTCCAAGATACTAACACATTTTCTTTGTTCTTGTTATTGGTTATAATTTTATATTATAATCAAGATTTACATCCCATAGATCATGATTATTGATTCCAATAAATCTTGAATTTGTTAAATATTTGTTCCATGATTCAATATTGATGATCCAGGTATTTATGTATTTGACTTTTTCATATATTTTTCTCATATACTATGATTATGTCATCATACCTTTAGTCTCATCACATTATCATTATTGAAATTCTATTGATAATGCTTATGTTTACCCTTTCTAAGAATTTAAAATCTCCCATTTTATGTTTCTTTTTACCAGGATTATGAATATTTATTATAGATGTTTTGAGTCAATAAATATTTCTTATGTGAAAATTTTTTGGGAGTTTTTTAAGACTAAATATGTAATATTAGAAGAAGGGTTTAACGGAAAAAATACTCTCTTGAAGTCATGAGTTTTTTTAAAGAAGTTTTTTTTAAATTGTCTAAAAATATAAACTTTAAAGGTCCTTGGGAATGTAAGTGATGCAATATTTCCTTTTGATGTTGTATAGTTTGTATAAAAAATTGGGTTACATATATTAATATCAAGAGCATAAATGTAAACCATATGTTTTTAGAACCGAATTTGATAGTGTTGTTTTAGGATCTATAAAAAAACTACATTGTCAAATTTGATATAAATGTAACTTCTCTTGAATCCATTGGTCCCCTTTATTTGAAAAACCTTCCAAATGTACTCTTGTATTTTCTAATCGATATATGGCTGAAACAATAGTTGGGTATTTGAGTTAACAACCGATGAGGTGTTGAGCAATGTATTGTTTTCAAACAATTCAAAATAATGTTTTTTAAAGGGGGAGATTATTTTAAATAATACTCTGTCTCTTTATGATGATTTTGATGCTCACAAATACCCTTAATTATTTACTAATTATTTCGTTGAGTATTTTGCAGGAATTTATTTTATTTATTTATTTCATACAACGAGATTTCATACTTCATTTATTCCGAGATCAATTTTAGCGCGTTCTGGAATCACTGTAGCGCGAGATCAATTTTAGCGCGTTCTGGAATCACTGTAGCGCGAGATCAATTTTAGCGCATTCTGGAATCACTGTAGCGCGAGATCAGTTTTAGCACGTACTGGAATCACTGTTCATACCCTACGTTGATGAACGTAACGTATGGATGAAAAGTTTACTTTTTATGTTAAAAGAAACGTATGGTTAAGGAACCTTACGTTATTTTGAAATGTATGGTTAATGAACCTTACGTTGTTGAAAAGTATGGAAGAATAACATTACATTTGGAAGGAACCTTACGTTTTTGTTGTTGGACAAGTATGGAAGAGAAACCGTACGTTAGTTTTCAGTGTTGAGTTTGTTTCTCAAAAGTATGGATCATCAACCTTACTTTTATAATCAACCGTACATTCTTTGGAGAGTTGAAGAAAGACAAAGTATGGATGATCAACCCTACGTTTGAATGCTGAAGAGAAAGTATGTATGTTCAACCTTACATTATGAACCTTACGTTCTGAACCTTACGTTTGTGAACCTTACGTTTGTGAACCCTACGTTTGGAGCTACCTCATCAACCCTACGTTTGGCGTCGGGATATTTTTGACAGACGATGTTTCCTTTTGCATTGGTCAAACAGGCGGATTATTAAGCAGATTTCGAGCCGATTCTTAAGTACGACTTTGACTGAATCAAAGACGATTTTCAACGGATTAATGATTGATTTAAACGGAGCTTTTTATGCCGATTCTTCAGGGGAGTTACAACGGCTCTGTTATTTCATTTTTTTTATATCGCGAATCTAATGGAGATTTTCATGGATCTATTTATGCGGAAGATTTTCTCAGATTTGAATATATATGTTCTATCTTGGAAACTTCGGATATATATATACACAGGAAAGTGTATGAAATATATAGATTGATCTTTTAACGAGCAAGAAACAGAGACTGTGTGAAGGCGTTCTTTTCTGGTAATCGAGAAGAAGTGTAAAACCTTTATTACCGAAGGAAGATCTTGATAGCAGATTCACGTGTTCTACATCGACTATCTATTGTGAATCTACTGCTGCTGAAGTTGTGAAGTTTCTTGTAATATCTATTTCAACTGGATCGACTCAGAACTGTTTTGATTACATATCTTTATTTTCTGAAGACGACGATCTATCTACTGTCAATTGCATTCTGTTGCAATTGTGAAGAACAACTGGAGAAGTGTTTTCTTTATCGAAACCCTTTTTATTTTTGAGTGATCAGCTTCTCGTTCTAAGCTGTGTGGGTTCATGTTTGAACCAGGAAGGTTGTGTTTGCCTGAAACTTGTAAAGGTGTCAACTGCCTGTACTCAGTTGTGAACAGGTCTGTAGAAACGAGGACCAGATAGTGAAAATTGCCAAGCTCGTGGATTTGAGCGTTGGTGGAGTGTACTAGGGGCCTTCTGTTCCCCGAACCACTATACATCCGTGTGTTCATGCTTTTATTTTTTCCGCTGCATATTTAATCGTGCTAAAGCATAGTGGACCGAATTTGTCTAAATTGAAGAGATTGTAATAATTTTGAAAAGACACAATTCACCCCCCCTCTTGTGTGTAATCCGTAGATTCAGATCCAACAATTGGTATCAAAGGAGGAGCTTCTTATTTTTAAAGTCTTGTCAGGCTAGAAGTATTTAAAGATTATACATAGTGTATCATGGCTGATACGAGAGAGGGAATGTCAATGGTCAGAGAACCTTACTTTAATGGAGATAATTATGGCTGCTGGAAATCACGTATGATTATTTATCTGAAAAATCTTAGTTACAAAGTCTATTCAAATATTCTGACTCCCTATGAAATTCCTGAAAATCCCGATACATGGAGTGCTGCTATAGAGGCTGAGTATGACATGAATTCAAAAGCTATGAATGCAATCATCTGTGGTCTAGGACCGGATGAATTTAACAGAGTATCTCAATGCCCGACTGCATATAAAATGTGGCAAACAATAGCTGTTGCTTATGAAGGAACAGATAATGTAAGACAGATGAGATATGCAACTGCTAAATTAAAATTCGATACTTTCATAATGATTGAAGGAGAGAGCATCACTCAAATGAATGGAAGATTGACAGAAATTGTCAATAATATAACAGCTCTAGGAGAACCAATCAAGCAGGCTGATCAAGCGTTAAAGGTACTGAGAGTACTTCCTACTCGATGGAATGAAATCTCTGCAGCAATCAGACAATCAACTTCTGTTAAAGATCTAACTATGAGAGAGCTGATTGGTACATTGATGATGTAAGAGGCTGAAATGCAAGATGAGGTAAATGAGCATAAAGTCTACATAAAAAGGGAAAATACTGCTTTGAAAGTGACTTCTCAACAAAAGGATAGAAAGATGAAGAACAGAGAAGTAAGTGCTAAATCAGAAAGCTCTGATTCTTCAAATTCGGATGAAGAACTGGCTCAGCTAGCCAGAAAATTCAGAAAGTTCTACAGTAAGAAGAAAGACTTCAAGAAAGACTTCAAGAAGGATAACAAGGAAGTGAGATGTTATGAATGCAAAAAGATGGGACATATCAGACCGGATTGCCCAAAATTGAAAGATGCAAAGAAGAAGAAATTCTTCAAAATAGATGATTATGAGAAGAAAGACAAGAAAGCTATGAAAGCTACTTGGAGTGTTTCTGAAGACTCAAGTAATTCTTATGAATCAAGCTCAGAGAAGGAGGAAGCCAATTTAAAAGAAAATATGTGTTTCATGGCTGAAACTGATGAGGTACACTCATACTACTCCTCTGACTCAAATAATGAATCAAACTCTGAAACAAGCTTCTCAAATAAAAAACTCGCAGCTTACTGCAATATGATTGAAGAAAGGTATGACTCATTATTTAAAAAATATAAATCTATAAAGAACTTGCATAAAGCTATTTCAGATGAGAGAAATACTTTGCTAAAACAACATAAGGAATTAATTGACAAATACAACTCTGCTGACTCAAATAAAATTAATTTTGAATCAAAAATAAAAACTCTACAGGATGAAGTAGAATCTTATAAAAAGGCTGCATTAGTTTTTACAAAAGGAGAAAACGCCTTAAATGAGATACTTGGAAAAACTGTAATTAAAATGGAAAGGTTTGGAATTGGAAGTAAAGGAGAAAAACCTAAGTTATACAAAAATTATTTTGTTCCTAGCACTAAACAGGTTATTTGTAACTTCTGTGGAACAAAAGGTCATATAGCTAAAAACTGTTTTCTAAGACAACCTCAAATATGTGGAATTAAGAAAGCTTATATTTCCAATGATCTATATGATTTAATCAATTTTATGAAAACAAAGCAAATCTGGATACCCAGATCACTGCTTGCTAACACTCCTAGACCCAACAAAATATGGGTACCAAAGCAATTTGTTTGAATGTCTTTGCAGGTAGCATGTCACCAAAGAAAGAAAGAAATATGGTATATGGACAGTGGCTGCTCAAGACACATGAGTGGAACTTCAGCTAATTTCTCTTCTCTTACTCGAAAGGAAGGAGGACTTGTCACCTTTGGTGACAATGCCAAAGGAAAGATTATTGGTATTGGAACATTTGTAGATCCAAAGACACTCTCAATCAACAAAGTACTTTATGTACAAGGGTTAAAACACAATCTGATAAGTATCTCTCAACTCTGTGATGATGGATACACTGTTGATTTTACTAACAATAGTTGTACTGTTTCTAAAGATAAACTGTTTAAGTTTAGAGCACCCAGAACTGATAATGTTTATACTTTGGATTTGTATTCCTTGTGTAAACAACAAGTAAACTGCTTAACTGCTAATATAAGTGAATCCTGGATCTTGCATAGAAGACTTGGTCATTGCAATATATATGCTTTACATAAATTATCTAAGAAACATCTAGTTTCTTATTTGCCTAGTCTCAAATTTGAAAATGACAGATTCTGTGATGCATGTCAGCTTGGAAAGCAACACAAATCATCATTCAAATCTGTTAATAAAGTTGCTACAACTAAACCTCTAGAACTTATCCATATGGATTTGTTTGGACCTTCAAGAGTAGCATGTTTAGCTGGTAAATTATATGTTTATGTATTAGTTGATGATTATTCTAGATTTACTTGGATTTTCTTTTTGAAATTTAAAAGTGAAGCTTTTAGTTTATTTGAAGGTTTTTGTAAATCTATTCAAAATGAAAAAGGTTTTAATATAATCTCATTGAGAAGTGATCATGGTGGAGAATTTGAGAACCAGGAATTTAATTCCTTTTGCTCAAACATGGGTATTAAACACACCTTCTCTGCTCCAAGAACACCTCAACAGAATGTGATTGTAGAAAGAAGAAATAGAACTATTCAAGAAATGGCTAGAACTATGTTAAATGAATATAGCCTACCTATATATTTCTGGGCAGAAGATGTTAATACAACTTGTTATATAATGAATAGAATTTTAATAAGACCTATTTTGAAAAAGACACCCTATGAACTATGGAATAACAGAAAACCTAAAGTAAATTACTTTAATGTTTTTGGATGCAAGGTTTACATCTTGAATACCAAAGATAATCTCGGTAAATTTGATCCAAAATCTGATAAAGGTATTTTCTTAGGATATTCTGCAACCTCCAAAGCTTATAGAGTCTATAATAAAAAGTCAAGGATTGTTGAAGAATCAGTTCATGTGAAATTTGATGAATCTGATCCTTTTGAGAAAAGGATAGAACAAATAGATGAACCTGATTCTAATGAAAACATGAGACTTGAGAATTTAAAGAATGATTTTGAAAATGATATAAAAGAAATTCAGTCCAGTTCAGAAGAACATGACACTGAAGAACCTTTGAATGTAACGCCTAGACAGTCTAGAACCTTAAAGAATCACCCTTTAGAATCTGTGATAGGTGACTTAGAGACTGGTATTCAAACTAGAAGAAACCTTGGAAACATAGTTGAATTCTCTGCTTTCCTATCCCAACAAGAACCTAAGACCATAGAAGAAGCCTTAGATGATGAGAGCTGGGTAATAGCAATGCAGGATGAATTGAACCAGTTCAAGAGAAATAAGGTTTGGGAGTTAGTTGAAAGACCACATGATTATCCAGTAATAGGAACTAAATGGGTCTTTAGGAATAAACAGGATGATCAAGGGATAATAACTAGAAATAAAGCAAGATTAGTAGCTAAAGGATATAATCAAGAAGAAGGAATAGATTATGATGAGACCTTTGCACCTGTAGCCAGGTTAGAAGCCATTAGAATCCTTTTAGCCTATGCATCTTATGTGAATTTTAAATTATTTCATATGGATGTTAAATCTGCCTTTTTAAATGGTTATTTAATGGAGGAAGGTTATGTTGAGCAACCTCCTGGTTTTGAAAATTCTCAAAAACCAGATTCTGTTTTCAAACTTACTAAAGCTCTTTATGGCCTTAAACAAGCACCTAGAGCTTGGTATGAAAGACTAAGTTCTTTTCTTTTGAAAAATGATTTTACTGTTGGACTGGCAGATCCAACACTCTTTAAGAAAACTGTGAAAAATAATGTTTTTTTGGTTCAAATTTATGTTGATGATGTAATTTTTGGATCAACCAATAAAATTCTTTGTCTTGAATTTTCAGAATTAATGCAAAAAGAATTTGAAATGAGTATGATGGGAGAATTAAATTTCTTTTTGGGTCTTCAAATATTTCAAAAAGATTTTGGAAATGTTTTAAATCAATGCAAATACATTACTGATTTACTTAAGAAATTTGGACTTGAAAACAGCAATCCATTTACAACTCCTATGTGTACTAATATAAAACTTGATTTGGATGAAACTGGAAAATCAGTGGACAACAAGTTATATAGAGGTATGATTGGTAGTTTGTTATATCTTACTGCTAGTAGACCAGATATAATGTATTCAGTATGTCTTTGTGCTCGATTTCAATCAAATCCCAAAGAATCCCATTTAACTACTGTTAAAAGAATTTTTAGATATTTAAAAGGTACTATTTATCAATCTCTGCTTTATCCAAAAACCTCTGATTTTAATTTAATTTCATATTCAGATGCTGAATTTGGAAGCTGTAGATTAGATAGGAAGAGTACTTCAGGAACATGTCACTTTTTAGGGAAGTCTTTAGTATCATGGTCTAGTAAGAAACAACACTCAGTTGCCCTGTCAACAGCCGAGGCAGAATATGTGTCTGCAGGTAGTTGCTGTGCACAGGTGTTGTGGATGAAAAACACTCTTATGGAATTTGGATTAAATTTCAATAATACACCTATTTTATGTGATAATACTAGTGCAATTAATATTTCAAAAAATCCTATTAGTCATTCTAGAACTAAGCACATTGATATAAGACATCACTTTCTAAGAGATCATGTGTTTAAAAAGGATATATTTTTAGAATTTGTAAATACAGAAAATCAATTAGCAGATATTTTTACTAAACCACTTCCCACGGCAAGGTTTGAATTTATTAAGGGGGAGTTAGGTTTATTTAATTTTAAATAGTTTTTAAAATCTTATTCTGTTTTTGAATTCTGCTTAATTTCTGTTTTCCGCTATAAGTAATTTTATTTTGTTTTAAATAAAAGTAATGATTAGTGATTACATGGGAATCAAGGCTGTCAGAACAGTTTCACCTTCTAAACTGCTTCACCTTTTTCGGAAACCCTTTCGAAAACCTAAAACCGCACATCTGCTCCAAAACCCTTTTCTGAATCTTCAAACCCTAAACTTACGAACCTTCAGAAATCGTTGTTGGAATGGCAAAGACTACGTGTCCAGATGAAGCCGAGAGCAGTGCTGCAAAGAAACCTAAGGTAGTTAGTCAGAAAATACTGCAAGGTAAAGTCATAGATTTAGAGTGGCTGTTTGAAACTAATTTACTGTTGAAGCAAGCGTTGTCATTTCAAAGCCTTGAGCAAGCTTTTAATAGTGAAAATTCTGAGTTTCTATATGAGGCAGAAATGAGACATTTCTTTAGAACTGTTCAGTTTCTCCTTGGAGATACATAGGATAGTTTATTGGCTCAAATAGAGGATAAGGACTTTTCAATATCATCTGTAGAGATAAGTCAAATTCTTAACTGCCCTCATGAAGGAGTTTTTCATTTCGATTTACGGAATATTGGAGATTCTGTACATAAGTCTGAAGACATTATGTCTTTTCTGTTTGGAACCAGAGTGATAAAGAAGATGTTTGTTAAGGATTTGGAGCCCGATCAGAAAATTTTGGTAAAATTTGTTCAGACTGGTTTAGCACCAAGAATGGCTGAGATGGAGAAAATCCTATACCCGGACATGTTCATAATGTATCTTCTGATTGTGATATTAAGTTTAATTTTCCTTGGTTTATGATAAGATATATGAGTTACTGCTATCAGAGTGAATCAAGAATGACCTTTTTCCCTTATGGAAGGTTCATTTCTTTGTTTTTGTTTAAAAGAGGAATGATCAGATTGGTAGATGCTGGGGTGAAATGTCACCATAGTAATGTTTTTAAAGCTGGAACTTCGAGGAAAGTAGGAGACTTCTGGAGCACAATTAAAGGAAAACTCTTACCTGTTGGAGCTGAGGAAAACTCGGAGAGTGCTCAGGCTCAACCGGCTAAGTCCAAGGAGGGACAAGCAGAATCAAGAGTTAGTACAGTGGCAAGGAGAATTCGTTTTGAGATGGAGGAAGTTGAGGAAGAGAGAAGTCAAGAAGGACTTCAATCTAGAAGGAAGAGGTCAATTGATGAAGAAATTATCTCTCCTGCCTTGAAATCCTCTGAACCGTTATTTTCTTATTCATTTGTGAGAGAAGCTGTTGTGGAGAAGACTGCACCAATAGAGGAACCAGCAGCTCAAACAGAAACTCAAAAAGAACCTCAATCTGCTGCTATGGCTGTTGAAAAAGTAATTCAACAAGAACAAATTATGGAGGCAGTGCCTGGTGAAGAAGTGGCCTGACCTCAAGATTTACATGAAAATATTGTTCTTGACCAATCAGTAGAAGTCAGAGAGACTACTGTTCGTGATGAACATACTTCTGAAGCTAATACATAGGTACTTCAGGAAGATTTTTCAGTGGAAGAGTTTCAGGCTTCAAAAGATAGTTCAGTGGATCAACCTTGTCAGGACAAGGACAAAGAACAGTCAGATGCAGATTCCTTACCACTTGCCCTGCTTCATCAACCTAATTCTGGACATGAGAATCGAGCACAGGGTGTCCCTGATTCAAGAAAAGAATAAGTTGTTGAGTTGTATAGGCATATCTCTCAGTTAGAATCTGAGAATGTTAGTCTCAGAAATTCTCTGAACTTAGAGCAGTTGAAGTTTCAGAAGCTGAAAGAATGTACTGTTTCAAGACAGGAAGTAGATTTGTTTAAGACTGATATGCTGCATGCTGTTGATCAGTTAAAATCAGAGATGGTAAAGAAAGATGATTTATCTGAGTTGAAGATTTACATGGAGAATAAATTTGAGTCTGTTGCAAACAGTGCTGTGAGTGGATCAGGCTCTTCACCTGATTTGATTCGGAAATTTCAAGCAATTACTACAGCAATGAGCAATATGAGTGAAAGATTACACGATCTTCAGTGTAATAGTGCCCCTTTGTCAGTTTTTCTAGATAATCAGAGATTTTTAGTGGATCAGTTGACATCTGGAGAGCAACCGATTAGGATTCATTTGAATCAGTTATCAGAAAAACTGGCTCTTTTTGTTGAAAAAGAAGAAAGAATGCATGAGTTTTTTAGAGTTAATTTGATTGAAGATATTCATATGACTCAAGAGAACAGAGATCTTATCATCAAGTTAGGAGATGGGATGATGAAGAGGCTCAGAGAACAGTTTACAGAGATAAAGACCGCTATTCAAAGGAGATAGACACCTTTTTCCCTGTCTTATCTATGAACCTTGATTCCTCTGTATATCACAATCGTTTATATATAACAGCTTGTGAATGAAAATTCTTTTCTTACTTCTTTTTTGTTTTGTTGTTTATTGATTTATGATTGAGTTAGCCAGTATAACAAATTCACTTATTCATACACAGTTAATTATAGCATTTACTTATAGTTCAGTGCAATATTGAATGTGTTCAAATCCGTAATTTTTCATTCTTTTTGATATCACAAAAAGGGGGAGAATTTGGATAAACACAACATTTAAATTCATTTGTTTCCTATGAGGAAATTTGGATATATAGGAGAATTTGGATATATACGACATTTATCTTTTATCTATTTAGAGCTGAAAATTTATTTTTATGGGGGAGAAATTTTATTATAGTTAAATATTGTTTTAATCCTTTCAAAATTCTAAAATTTTATAAAACTAATTTTTCAATAAAGATTGCAATTAAATTATTTCTATTATTTTGTGGGTTTTGTGATCATCAAAAAGGGGGAGATTGTTGAGCAATGTATTGTTTTCAAACAATTCAAAATAATGTTTTTTAAAGGGGGAGATTATTTTAAATAATACTCTGTCTCTTTATGATGATTTTGATGCTCAAAAATACCCTTAATTATTTACTAATTATTTCGTTGAGTATTTTGCAGGAATTTATTTTATTTATTTATTTCATACAACGAGATTTCATACTTCATTTATTCCGAGATCAATTTTAGCGCGTTCTGGAATCACTGTAGCGCGAGATCAGTTTTAGCGCATACTGGAATCACTGTTCATACCCTACGTTGATGAACGTAACGTATGGATGAAAAGTTTACTTTTTATGTTAAAAGAAACGTATGGTTAAGGAACCTTACGTTATTTTGAAACGTATGGTTAATGAACCTTACGTTATTGAAAAGTATGGAAGAAGAACATTACGTTTGGAAGGAACCTTACGTTTTTGTTGTTGGACAAGTATGGAAGAGAAACCGTACATTAGTTTTCAGTGTTGAGTTTGTTTCTCAAAAGTATGGATCATCAACCTTACTTTTATAATCAACCGTACGTTCTTTGGAGAGTTGAAGCAAGACAAAGTATGGATGATCAACCCTACGTTTGAATGCTGAAGAGAAAGTATATATGTTCAACCTTACGTTTTGAACCTTACGTTCTGAACCTTACGTTTGTGAACCTTACGTTTGTGAACCTTACGTTTGTGAACCCTACGTTTGGAGCTACGTCATCAACCCTACGTTTGGCGTCGTGATATTTTTGACAGACGATATTTCCTTTTGCATTGGTCAAACAGGCGGATTATTAAGCGGATTTCGAGCCGATTCTTAAGTACGACTTTGACTGAATCAAAGAAGATTTTCAACGGATTAATGATTGATTTAAACGGAGCTTTTTATGCCGATTCTTCAGGGGAGTTACAACGGCTCTGTTATTTCATTTTTTATATCACGAATCTAAAGGAGATTTTCATGGATCTATTTATGCGAAAGATTTTCTCAGATTTGAATATATATGTTCTATATTGGAAACTTCGGATATATATATACACAAGAAAGTGTATGAAATATATAGATTGCTCTTTTAACGAGCAAGAAACAGAGACTGTGTGAAGGTGTTCTTTTCTGGTGATCGAGAAGAAGTGTAAAACCTTTATTACCGAAGGAAGATCTTGATAGCAGATTCACGTGTTCTACATCGACTATCGGTTGTGAATCT
This sequence comes from Viscum album, assembly GCA_963277665.1. Taxonomy (NCBI): domain Eukaryota; kingdom Viridiplantae; phylum Streptophyta; class Magnoliopsida; order Santalales; family Viscaceae; genus Viscum; species Viscum album. The sequence goes on from OY728156.1 coordinate 105,992,276, forward strand.
ACTGCTGCTGAAGTTGTGAAGTTTCTTGTAATATCTATTGCAATTGGATCGACTCAGAACTATTTTGATTACAGATCTTTATTTTCTGAAGACGACGATCTATCTACTGTCAATTGCATTCTGTTGAAATTGTGAAGAACAACTGGAGAAGTGTTTTCTTTATCGAAACCCTTTTTATTTTTGAGTGATCAGCTTCTCGTTCTAAGCTGTGTGGGTTCGTGTTTGAACCAGGAAGGCTGTGTTTGCCTGAAACTTGTAAAGGTGTCAACTGCCTGTACTCAGTTGTGAACAGGTCTGTGGAAACGAGGACCAGATAGTGAAAATCACCAAGCTCGTGGATTTGAGCGTTGGTGGAGTGGACTAGGGGCCTTCTGTTCCCCGAACCACTATACATCCGTGTGTTCATGCTTTTACTTTTTCCGCTGCATATTTAATCGTGCTAAAGCATAGTGGACAGAATTTGTCTAAATTGAAGAGATTGTAATAATTTTGAAAAGACACAATTCACCCCCCCTCTTGTGTGTAATCCGTAGATTCAGATCCAACATGAGGAAATCTCATCCCCAACACGTTGGATATTTACTAGTGGCATCATGGTGGAAAGTACATAAAAATACAAACACATTCCTTGAGAATAAATTGATCTCAAGAGTTTATATTATTGATTGAATAATGTGTAACATATATAGTATCCCATTTTAATATAGTTGTGAGGGTCACACATAACTTAGCTTCTCTCTATAGCGCTGACTACCAACTCTCAAAGAAGATACAATGATATATATATATATATACAATATTCACATCATCAGTTACAAAATAATAATATTATAATCAACATAGATTCCACATTATATAATATTTTGGAATCATGTTATAAATAGAAACACTGTACATACTTGTAATAGAGCAATAATTAATTAGACTATATATTTTTACCAAAGGTTCTAAACCAAAAACCAAGAACATAAACATCATATGAATTCTATGTTTGAATTTTTATTCATGAACACATGCTCACTTTCTACCCAAGTCATTGATTGAAACTATAAAATGATAAATTAAAAAAAATCATCTTTTAAATAAATTAAATATCATAGAAATAATATAAAAAATCATGAACAGAAATACTATCCCACCAAATGTTGACATTCCCTTTAATATGGTAATCTATTTTACAGAATAAGAAAATTATAAAATTCTAACCAGATCATATATATTGTCTACAATATCCCAAATGGAATGACAAGAGGGAAAAAAATTCATTTATACAATATTGTTTTATACCTATCCCATTTACCCTGCACCATGACTAATCCAAGTGTCACATATATAAAAACCATGAATCCCTGTACACCATAGCATGCCCACCAAAAGTAATTTATTGTTTCAGTCATTGAGATACTAAACACTCTATAGTAAAAATTTATAAAATCATAACTAAGTCCACATGTAAACTACTACCATAAAAGAAAATAAATTTTTAATTTCAAATTTATGATAAATGAAAAGTTCTTGTAAATAATAACTCACATTTTATAACAAAATGAGATACTATAATATCATATATAACAAACACGTATATAAGGAGACTTCCCGTGGGATGTTCATATATATAATAGTCCAAATAATTATTTTGGTCATACGTAATGAATATTAAATAAAGTCAATAAGACTTAAAAAAATTCCAACTTATAAAAAAAGTTAAGATATATAATAGAGGTCAACTAAACTAGATCAAAATTTTCAAATGAAGTATTTTTTCTTCATCATCTTATAGTGAATCACTTTTTTTTACTATGAGATGTTATATGATAAATACAATTAGAACAAAAATATAAGAAAATAGATATTCCTGGCCCCTAATATAATCTTATTCCATTGTAAATACATTGTAACCCATTATTAATATCAGGATAAAATTGTTTTATATTTTCAACAGGATATAATAAATTTGATATCATCAGCCCTATTTACAGCCATGTTCAACTGGTAGATAATGTTATATAACAATCCTATATATGCAGAAACATTCGAATATCTTTTGGTATATTTAAGAAAATCTTTATTTTTCCAATTACACTAGATGGAACACTATCATAACATTCATAACCCAATGAAAGATATGAGTAAATAGTATATTTAATTTTGATATTTCATTTGAAACCTCTAAATACAACCATGATATTAATACTTAAGTACACAGGTTAATTCAAAAAAATCTTAGCTTCCATTCACACAAATCATCATTAGTATCTGGAATCATATTTTAATACTATTATTCACTCAATTATCTAATTCCAACCATCTAACTTCTTATAATTTTTTCCCTATACAATTATAGAATATACCTTTTAAAAACATGATTTCAGAAGATATAATGCCTTTACCGAAAATACATCACAAAAGAACCTTATAATATCCCATTTGAGAGTTATTTTCTAGAAACCAACAACAATTATTTTGATGATATTCAAATTCTACTCTCACTTATTCCCATAGATAGAATTACTGATTATGGACTCTTATCCTCTTAGTGTCCCATGTCCTATCGAGGATCGCCATTTCTTCAGTTGTTATAAGATTATGACTATAATTAGAATATATAATAGATTTAGACATTCTATCCTCTTAAATAGGTATATAACTCATTCCTCCACCCACTTATGAAGGACGTGATACTATAGTCAAATGTATTTTTATTTTATTTAAACAACATATTCTTTCTCAAATTAATTTCACTCTAAATATCACAAACTAAAACACCATTCTCTTTCTCTCTCCCAAGATTCTATAATTATAAAATCAACTATGTTAACTACATTATAGATATTAATATATTTGTGCACTCTATATGTGTTTATATGGCGACTATACTTATTTAAGTATTAACAATTTGTTTTTGGTAGCTCCATTATAAGAACAAAAATATAATTATTCTTCTCAAAGTATTTGTATCTTCTCCAAATTAAAAATAAAATTACCCATTCAATAAATCTAAAGATTTATCAAGATATTATACTGTTTTGATAACATTAATCTGTAGTAAATCAACATCTCTGTTTCTATGTGCTTGTTTTGTTGTGTTTTTTGGGAATCTACTTACCACTTTCACTACATGTGAAATTTATTGCCCTATAAAAAACCTGGATGAAAAAAAAATCTCACCCAAGACTCAAAAGGAAACTTTTACACACACCAAGACTCACCATTCATTAAATATATCTTCTCTATGAACAGATTATACCATTTTTACTAAAAATCAATCCAAATACTACATATTACCCTAATATTTTTATAAATATGACTATTAACAGACCTATATAATATGACTGTTATATAAAACAAAAAATTCTAATATATTATGTTCTTTTGAAAAAAGGGTTCTTCCTAAACTAACTAAAATTTTTATACATTAATTAAAATGAACTTAAATATTTAATTATCCATTACTCCCAGTAAAATATTTTTAATAGTTCTGATCTATACATAATATATATTTACCGATGATAAAATTTATTCTTCTACCGAATTATGGACGATCATTATACCATAGCTAAAAACATAAGCATTCCTGGTCATAACAAATAAGGGAACATTCATAAGAAATTACTTAAAATATTTTCAATATTCCAGCATCAATATGAAAATAAGAAATACAAAAAGTATAGTAATATTGGATAAAATGACACTTATTTATTCGAACACACTGATGGAAAATATTTCCCTAATAGAGGATAAAAATTTCTATTAACAATATATATTATAAAATTCATATATTCCACCAGATATTCCATCTAAAAAACTATATGGGTCCTCTTAATTTTGAATCTCTAATTGATCATCTTATTGACAAACTCTATAAATAAATTTTATTTCAATGTCATGGTCACCATATTTTGTAAATATATTCTCATATTATAGTATAATATATGTAACTCTCTATATATATTACTAACCGTTATCAGGACTCTAACACAAATTATTTAAAACAATTTCTCTTTCCACTATGGATCACCAAGGAACCGAGTATTTTAATACTTCATAATATAAATCGTGGAAAAACATCCAAAAAATATGTTTTGTATGATAGATTAATGTTATATATCTTAAGAAATATATTTGGGATTTAACTAGAACAAACCCTTATATATACATACACACTAGTACTATATTCTAGTTTGTTGATGCACTGGACTCCTTATTGACTGAAACATTATGCTTCATATATAATGTTAACTCTAAATATTTGTTTTTACAAAAAAAAGGTTGTGTTTAAACATTTCCTCTAAACCAAGTATATTAATCCCTTTCTCACCAAAGTGTCCTAAAAAAACTAGTAAAAAACTTTATATTATAGAATATGTTTTTTTTCTAAAAAGTATTATATATTTCAAATTCGTAGTAAGATAAAATGTTTCTTCTTTCACATCATTATCCACCACCGTGGTACCATATTATATATTCAATTTTTCCCATTAATATCATATAAAAACCCAAATAATATAACTATATAATGGATATTAAATCTTTCATTCACAATATTATTTTTCATAACCCTTATAACTACAGTATGAATACTCACATTATCCATAAATTTACTTCATATGTTAATATTATTTTGAGAATTAAATCATCCAAAAGATATGTATTTATGAATTTTGATGAGATATAATTTCACAATATTATTATCTCAATTTTTTGGTGAAAAAATTATCAAAATCTATGATCCATACCATGAAGATACTATACAAATTTGTTATTTTTTTCTAATTATTATATTTAGTATTTAAAGAGAAATTTTTTGAAGAAAACATTCTCAAATTTCAAAAATTTCCCAGAAATAATTCTTCATTTTCTTCTTATTTCATAATCCCAGCAAATGGGTATGGGCTCAAATGACTTCCATATTATATTCTCTATTTTATTTATCACATTCATTTCACCTTGTCTTTCTATCCATTTATAATTATATCTCTATTACAAATTTAATGATGTTCTTATAGTACTTCATACATCCATATTCAGAATCTAATAATTCTAAACTAGGTCATGAGGTTGTAAAACATCATGTTTTTATTTCTACTAGAGATATTGATGGTAGTATCCATCGAATCCGGAGATTCTGAAGGTGATAGTAGAACCATGATGTTATATATGACTTAAGAAAACTCTATCATCAATAATTTGATTTTCCTTCTGAATCATGTTGAAGTATTTGACATGATTAATTGACAAAATTCATATTAACATCATCATGATAAAATTTCACCCCAATATGAAAACACTGACCATTTAAGAATAATTATCATACCTGTTTACAAAGTTCTAAATACATTACACAACTTTATTCATATTTTAGATGTTTAAGGACATGTTCCAAGAAGAAAATTGTTAGAACCACCTTAAGATATTTATGAACAATCCATTCCCATTATAAATTTTCCATTTATTTTTATTACATTTCAATGAATTGAAAATAATTCTTCTTCTGATACAAATAATATTCAATATTAATTTTAATAAATAAAATGGTAGATCTGTTCAAATTCTCCATCTAGAACATTACTTAATTCAATCAAATTCATTTCAAATTAGTATGTTCCCATTAAAATTGAGTAATATAACACAAGAACCTATATAAGTATATATATAATTTTTTATTACAATTGATCTCACAATAAACACAATTATATATGTCCTTATGGAACCTCGCATGTGGAACTTGGTTGGTGGCTTTAATGTTTAGGAATACCCCAATTTAAATATTCAGAAAAGGGATTTATATTACAATATATTACACTAGAAAATATTATTAACAAGTATATATTTTATTAAAAACACATGTAGATGTATAAAAAACATAATAGATATCTCTGGTTTAAAAAATATGACTACACCATGAGAGAAACGTTGTTTCTCTTTATTATTAATGAGAGAAAAATTATTACTAATTTTGAATTATATATAAATTAATAGAACCCATTATTCCTTTATTAATTATCTCCTATATGGTTTATATAATTCCACCTTGATCTAATATTTGGTTTACATCCCATCATCTTAACCTTCAATGGTAGCCCTCCACCTAGTCAACCCTCTGGATAATGATCTCTCATAATATTCAATAATGAGAAGAAATGAATTAAAATCTTATATATTCCACTTCTTATTCATATATAACCTTTTTAAACAACCATAATATTATTATTTAGCCATTAAATATACTCATTTTGATTAAATTTCTTCTTCTCCACTTAATCATCTAGATTTGGTAGTCATGCTATGATACCCACATCCATGAAATATTTACTTATAGAATTCCTATTTATGTTTCCACTACCTATGTATAGATATAGATTAAATAATATAAAAACAACATTCTTGTGTAATATAATTGAATTACTAAAAAAGACACAAAAAAACCTAAAATAACATGAAAAATAGGTCTTCAGTCCCTGTATAGTCCCAACCCGAATATATATTATTCTCTCGAGGTCCTCTCTATCCAATTAAGACATTGACTATACCTTGATTAAAAAATATGAAATTTTTTAACAATAGGGTTCCCAGTCGTGGAATTTTATAATTTCACATTCCACTACCAGCATTTACCCTAAAAAATTAAGAATATACATGTTATTTTTAGTATTGATATTTAAAATTTTTTTACAAAAATATACATAATTAATTTCACATCCATGAATAATCAACTAGAAAGCCTAGGTGAGACCAAATCATCTTCATCTGGTGATTATGTTTTTATAAATATAATATAATAATTTATATGTTCATGGTGGAAGTATATATAAATTCGTAAAGGGATATCCGTGTTTGGAATGTGTTAGTCTAATAATTTCATTAATTTCTTATTGATTTTTTTGCGCTGAAAGACAATTAAATTTTTTCTTCTGATGAAGTTACTTTAAGTGGATTTTAATATAATTGTTATTTGATTAATTTTTTACTATTTTGGAATACATTTAAATTTTACTCCTATGTAAATTTATTTAATTTCATGAGTATTATGGATAATTGAAATGAGTCTAATATCACTATTTATACCACATGTTTTAAGCTGAATGAATGGTTTTTGAATCCTACATTCAGTAAAAAACAAAAAATTTGTAACCTATGATTGGAGTAAACGTATAGATCAAGAACCATAGTTTAATAGTAACCCTATGATTAAGAATTAATATATGGTTGATCAATTCTAGTTTTGTAATCAATCGTATATTGTGAACTACACTTTTGATGTTTGTACCTATGTAGAGAAACCCTACATTTGAATTGGTCAAACTACAAGTTTTAAACTATGAATTATTTATATGATTTCAACAACCATTTTTGTCAGATTAGATATCTAATTCCAGATATTTATAAACCAATTCAAAGGATCATGATCAAGGGATAAAATAATACATATTTTTAAGGGAAGTTACAATTTTTTTTGACACATTTAAATTCCAATGATGATGATTTATCATGATGTTTTCTTCAATATATTTGACCAAAAGAAATCAATTTTACATGTTGAATACTGAGATATTCTTATTCTCAAAACATATAAGTGAATTTGAAAATAATATTGTGGCATCATCTCTAGTTATCTATCAAAGCTACTCGATGAATACATACATATTTTGAAACTTTTATATTTATTAAATGCATTTATACCAGTTCAACACCTCTTTGAATGGGGTTTTTCAATCAAAAATTCACTAAGTTCTATAAAGAAGAGAAATGAGGGGTTTCATTTCATAATTTAGGGGAGGGTCACTTTTGGAATTTTATAAAATATTAAATTAATATAAATTAATTTTGATATATATATGTCTTCAAACTGATATGATTCAAATTCAATAGGATTATGATCCAAAATCCTATCACCCAAGAAAATTTGGACAAGTTTTGATTACAATTTTAGCCTTATCATTTCATTTTAAACCTTTATTAAACTTTTTGAAAATTACATTGATATTAATGTTTTTATATTTAATGGGTTAATATAGATAATAAAAAGGAAAAAAGGTCAAACAATATACCACAAACGATTTAACCAACCATATCCCATTCACTTGGATTTTTTTTTTGAATTTAAATTTATTTAAGAAAATATTATTTATTATAAAATGTCATTATTTTAAATTTTGGAAATATTTAATTAATATTTCTTTTAAAACCAGAATAAAATAATGGAATTGAAATTAAATGAATACAAACCTATAAAATATTTCATTTTTTATAAAACATTGTAATAAGGCCACTCAAATTGTAATATTTTTAGATTTTTTAAAATCAATTTTTGAATTTTTTACAGCTTACTTAAGAACTGTGTCACTGTTGCATAAGAATTAAAATAAATTTTTCATTAGTAATAATTATTAGTAAATTATTATAATATATATAAATATATTTTATTTCAAAAAAATAGTTTGAAAAAAATATATCATTTCTATCCCAATATTAAAAATTTGTTATAATAATACAAAGGGAATGTCATTTTTGAATTCACTTTTTATAAAATATTTTAAACGTAACAGTATTGGTCAAATTAAAAAATATACACATTAATCTTTTAAATTATTATAGATGATATATAATCATAAAATAAAATTTAGGCACCTTTTAGGGTCATTTTACCATCCTTATCATATTATTTTTAACATAAATTAATTCATTTACCCTTTTCCATGGGAAAAAAATTATTGACGATATTGTTGATAATGTTCAAAACTTAAAATGAAATATTTGCCAAACTGAGGCCTCCTTATTCCTATTCTAGAATCCATTTTTTGAGGTTTTAATTTCTATAAGTGTAAGTATTTATTTTTAATACATATGTGTAAAAAAAATGAAAAAAATACTTTTTTGAAAAATATTTTTTATACCAAAACATATACTTATAAAAACATTAGATATGATGTTGATTAAAATGAATATAATTTAATTATATCTAATTAAAAAAATACATATGTTACATTAAGTTCAAATTTTAATGATACTAAGTCTTTTTATGGAAAATAAAATTATCGTTTTACAAAAATCAATATTATTCACTGTTCTCTGAAAAATAAATATTTTTAGAAGAATTGAAAATTTTTCTTCGAACATAGGTTTGATATAATTATTTAAAAAATTATTAAAATTTACTCAATTAAAATTTCTAAAATTTCAATAAATTTATTTATATTTATTTTCTCCTAAAAATAAATAAAATCATTTTTTATAGAAAACATGTTTCTGATGAAAACATAGATTTAATTTAAACAGAGTGATTATTTTCAAGTAATTAATCAGCACATTTAAATTTATTTGGAACATTATATTTATTTTTTAAAGTATCTAATCCTATTAATATTCTAAAATTTTAATGGGTTGGTTATAACAACCAAATAATAATTTAGTAATTATAAATCACATCTTTTTTAAACTCGTTGTTGCATGTAACACAAGGTATTGAAGAAAGAAGATTATTTAAAGAGAAATATTTTCTAAAGTATTGGGGTGTTACACTATCTTTTTAAATATAATACCACCAAATAATATACATGATTTTTTAGTAATAGACCCTAATTTTATCAATGGTATTTCCCTACTGAATATATATTTGTGTCATATTTTTTAATGTAATATTATGAACATGAACCATAATATAAAGTAATTTTTTTATAATTTTATTTATGAAATTAAATTTAAATAATAAAAATTTCCATAATAATTGAAAATATTTTATTGAGATAAAAAATTGAAAATAATATGACCAAAATATTAAAATTTGGATATGATCGATCCACCAGAATAACTACATTCATGAACATTTCTATAAAAATGAAGCATAATATTGGTCATAAAATATTATTCTTGAAAAATGAAAATTATCTAACCTTGGGAGGAAATTTTATTTAACGAAGAACAAATGAAACATGATGTATTTATAGGAAGTGGGGAACATATATGACCGTTAAAAATCTGACCATTGGAATAGTAATATGACCATTGGAATAATAACTTGACTATTTGAATAGTAACATGAGCAATAGAATAGTAAAATATCAGGTGGAAGTGTAAAATAATGTTAACGAATCCTATAAATTTAACATATTTTATATTTAAATAAGGGAATAAGTAAGTAAATGTATTAAAAATTTTACATTATGTGCTTGAATTTTGGTAAAACATAAATGTTTAAATGGAATATTAATAATAAATATAATGATTTAAAAGAAAGTTAAATTTCATAAAATGGATTTATAAATTAATATTATGTTTTATTTTTTTGATAAGATAATTTTATAGACCATAAATAATATTTCAAATGGTCAGAAAATTGATCAGAATATTAATGTCGACATTTTCAACTAAATAAATCTTTTATTTTAAAAATAATTTCCACATATTTATAAAATAATTTTCATAAAATTAATTTTATTTTTGTAATATACATTTTTAAAAATGGTTATGTTATTTTTTTTAAATTGTAATTTTTTTTGGTGAATTGTGGATTACAATAAAAAATGATATTAGACATTGTAAGTTAAAGACACGGATTTTTAAGTCATTGATGATGTAAGACCCCATTATTTGGAACTAAAACGGCCCATTTACTGTATATATTCACAACAATCAATACTATTGGTAGTTTTGATCCAAAATAGTAAAATTATAAATATATTATTCAAAAACACCTCTCTCCTCCTTTATAAATACCACCCCTCACCACCCATTCTTCTCACAAATTATAAGCCTTGAATATTGTAAATTGTATTCCTTGAACTCTTCCCTACCCTATCCAACATTTATTAATTCTTCTGGTATCATCAAAAGGAAAATCCATGGTTCCTTAAGAGGAAGTCCAAGAGGATACATCCAAGGGATAAGGTAATACCCTTAACCAAGTCTTTTATTTTTATCTTCTTCATTATCCCACAAAAAAATCTATTCAACATGGAATAATAACTCTAGAATAATATATATATGGTAATTTTATTGCATTAATATAATTTCTATCATCCATAATCTTATTTTCTCCAGTTTTTCAAATAATTAAAACATCTTTTGTCTTATGTCATTGCACCACCTCCATGGACAATAAGTTTTTGTTTCACATTACGTCCTTATTTGGAGGTTTCAAATCATCTAATAATGGTTTTAAATTAATTAAAAATTTATATTATATGTTACATCACATTATTCAATTATGATATTCCCATTATATTAAGTAAAATGAAACCAGTTCATAATGGTCGATGAAACCGCCTAAATGAAATAACTATATAATGTCAGTGTTTTTTACTAACAGAATCATCCCTATTTTGTAACACATATGGGTATATGATAACAATAATTTTTTTTAACTTACATGAATACCCTTTGATTTAATTTATGGAGTTTATGGACACTTTGAAAATAAATTCAATAATTATCCCCATCTGACCCGACATTGGAATCAAGAAACAAATAGATTCATAATAATTAAATTAAACATTATATCTCAATGAAATGGTTATAAATGAACATAATAAATTTATAAAAATAAAATATGTATGAAAATTTTTATTAATCATAAAATTAATGGATCAAAGTTTCTTATTCATGACATCATTTTCCTGTCCATATTGATTCTCAAACCTAAGGTATTGGATCACTCCCAACCAACCTTGTTTTTTAGGGTATGACCATTTCTTATCTAACTCACTTTATATCTCTATTTAATGTCATCAATGCTACTATAATTTTTTTTATCTCGCATATATACCTAACATATTCACCATTCCTTTAACGAGGTAATACATTCCTTATGTTTAGTTCTCAAATTCATTTATTATGAAATACCCTTTGATTTTTATATGACGAAAGATTATGAAACACATTTTTTTCCAAGGTTAATTATTTTTTTATGGATTATGATTAATTTATTTCATTTCACACATATGCATGTATATTTTATGTAGGGTTTATATTAATAGTTCTCTAATGTATTGTGTAACTGTTTTGTCTCATGAGATTATATATATGTGAATAGGGAGTGAAACTGATCCCTAACGGGACTCTATCAACCACATGATGTTATCATGGTAGTTATGCTTGACTAATTCTTTTTTCATATTTTATATTATATATACTTCTATATATTTACACAATATTTTGATACCATTCTCTCTATTTGATTCTACCATATGATTATTCATGAGAATTTTATTTCATGGAATCATGTTACACCCATTAAATCATATATTAGTTATTGTTATCATGTATATTCCATTACTGATTTTTCGTTTCACCCCTTTTGTTTATGTATTCCCCCTGTTAATATACACTATTTTCTGGATCTCATAGAGATTTACAAGAAAACTATGGATATTTAAATAATTAGTTTTTTACTTTTTTTTATCTCAATGTTTTATATAACTAGTCTTCCAAAAAAACTAGGACTCTTGATCCATTGGATGTATTTGTGGTATAATTATGTTAAATAACTTGTAATAATATTATTAAAAGTATTGGGTCACTTTAGTTGGTATCATAGGAGAGTTTTAGTTATTTTTGGGGATGAAGACATGAATAGATTGCTATTTTAGAAAACCCAATAGAGAAAATTTAATTTCGTGATTACATAGATTGAAACCTAGATATTACTATGTTAGGAACTAGGTGTCATTTATAAGTTATTCCCCATATTATCATAGTTACCATTTTTATATTCTTTATCATTTATGAATTCTAGTACATATTTTATATCTTTTTATTTAATGGTGACAAATATGAGGATCCTTTCTAATAACAACTGTGATAGGAAATGTGATGATTTCCCTAATGTGATTCTTAACCTTAAGGGAACAGGACTTGAGAAAATCATAATAGTACCAGATAATTTAGAGATATAACCTTCTTATAAGAAATATTATTTTTAGTCAAGTCGTTTATATTTTAATATATCTTCTAATTCCATCATCGTGGAACATTGTATTGACTATATTTAGAAAATATTTTCTATCCTTAATTGATCAGATCAAGATAATATCATTCTTAATGTCAATTGTATTAAAAGGGAAGTTGATAATTAGTTGACACAAATCAAGAATAGAAATCCCAATGAGTTAATCGATTCTATGAAATGGGAAGGATCCACGATATTATATTTTAGTAAATATTTTCCCCAAACTCTCTATTATAAAATAAAGAAAGAGTTCCTAAGTCTATAGTAAAATAAATACAATTCTATAAGGATATATGAGAAAAATATCACACATATTTTATGGTATTTTTTTGTCTTTATCATCAACTACAGAAGTTACGTGGAAAACATGTTTAGTGGAATAAATCCATGTTTATGAAAACCCTTAGTTATTTGAGACTTAGATAGCTATGTAGAGATTTTACCTTATTCCATCAAGGTTAAGATGGATATTGGAGACTCTCAATGGAATTTTGTTCCTAGATATAAAAATTTTGAAATGGAGTTTTACTTTGGAGTATCAGTATATAAATCCAATGTAGTAAAAGGGGGTTTAAATCATAGGAACCAATAGATGATTTAGATATTGAAAAGTGGTGAATCAGGCTAATTAATGTCCACACTATATGAAAAGGCCAAAAAATGTGATAAAATAATAGAAGGATTAGATAAATATTCAATCTATAGTCCAATGTTTCTACTTATAAAAATATGGTCATTATGCGAGCCACTTCAAAAAACTTAGGTTTTTTATATACATTAAACTACTACAATTTTTCAGGCCTTGATAACAACGAATAGAATATAATATCAATACTATTGAATAGGTCCAAAAAATAATGTGGTGATATGTACACTCGTTATTCATTAAATAATAAAGAATAAACTATTTTATTCTAGTTATATAAATTCTTTCATATCCTTATTGTTTATTATACTTGTTCAAACACCACTTAAAAACATGGGCGTTGATAAATCTATGAGAATTGAAAACCGATAAATTATTTCATCCTAATTATATAACTTCTCCCTATTTAGTTTTTGTGGACTCAAACCCATAGAAAATCTTGAATTATTTACTTTAGTGGTGTTTGATGATATATTGAGAACTGATTGTCTGACCTTATTTAAAGGAAACATAAAATTTCAACAGAGAGAGGCGAATCTTCACATGTTGAGTCATCCCTTGATTCTATTCAAGTATAAGGAAGAGAATAAAATTCCTTTGGAATATTCATCTCAAGTGTGGATATTATTTTCTTACAAGAAATCATATCTATCTCAAATGATTGATAAAAAGGATATAATAATTCTTGGAAGAATTCCAATTATGGGAGTCTACACCAATGTATTCCATTAAGAGTTTCATGGACATCCTTATGACTGAGAGGTTGAGATGTCAATTTAACTTATACATGGATATCTGGAAATATCTATGAATCCTTATGAAATGACCAACATTATATTTTAAGAATTCATGAATTATTCATAAGATAATTTGGAAGTGTTTTATATTCCCAAGTTCATCACTGTGGGGTACACTAGTCCTCTTCATAAAGAATAAGGATAAGTCAATGCATCATTACATTTATTATAGTGAACTAAAAAATCATGATAGAGAAAATGTATCAAATCCCACAGATAAGTTACATTTTCAATGAACTACATGGAGTTTAGTAATTTAATAAGGTGTACCTTCGGTCAAGATATCACCAATTAATGGTAAATGCAGAATATTTTAGTGAAGATCTTTAAAACAAGTAATTGACACTATGAGTTAAGAGTAATTCCCATTAAAACTCACTAATTCTCCAACAATCTTCACAGAATTAATTAAAATAGTATTTAGAGATTACTTTATAAAAATAAGGGTATAATTTATTGATAATGAAATAGAAAACTCAAAATAAAAGGTGGATCATGATAAGTATTTTAATACTATGATAAAGTCCATTATAATGGAGAATATATATGAAGTGTAAAATAAGTGTGTGTTTTGGATATAGGAAGTATTGGTCATGGGGAATGCTTTCATAAGAAAAAGAATATTTTTGGACCATTATATGAAAAATGTAATTTAGGAGTGGCCACCACCAACATATGTAATTTATATTCATAGTTTTTCATGGAGTATAAATCCATTATCGATGAATTGTTAGAAAATTATCATGATTTTTAAACATTCTAACCAAGATAACATAGAAGGAAGTAATGTTTGTAAGGACTAGTAAATGCATTAAGAGATTTAAATAATTTAAAATTAGGAATATCACTACATTAATCATCTCATTTAACTCAAGTGGGTAACTCTTTATGGTATTCAGTTATTCTTGAAAGAAGGTATTATGTTGTTTATTTATTAAAAATTAGAAATTGGTGGCCAATTCCCCAAGAAATTTGACGTTTCATGAACATAACTATCCGAAATGTGACCTAAAGTTGGTTGAAATAATCGTCATGTTGAAAATATTAAAACATTATCTATTTTTGGGGTAAGTGTGAGATATATATATATATTATAAGGTCCTTAAAAATATATTCATATAGATGGACCCTAATATAGTCTAGAAAAGTTGGTTAGTTTTGATCAAGGATTATGATTTCCCATTTGACTGTCATTATGTGAAAAAAATAAAGTTGGAGATTTCTTATATATAGAGGATCCTTCAACATTATTAATGATAGGAATTGAGAACAATCTAATTTTATTATGATTGAAAATTATGGACATGGTGATTATAAAAGAAGGTAGATAACTATTCCATTCTCAAATAATTATTCATACATCCCTGCAGACCTTTTTATCCACCCCATATCTTTACCTTCAAGGTTATACACACAATTTAAATGGTAAAAGATCATGTAAAATTAAGGTTAAAAGGGTATAAACTATACTGTCTTTTCTATTATCATCTAATGTTCCCTCTTCAGTACTGATTTGGATGGGGGCGCCCATGTTCTTCCTATGTGGTTCCGCCTCCCCCTATACTCCTTCCCCTCCCACCTCCTTTATCTGATGCCCCTTTTTTTAACTTTTGTTGTTTCCATGGTTCTTTCACTCTAGTGGGATTTTGTTATTTCATTTTCATTGTTTTGATTTATGTTCTTCCTGTAAATGTTTCTATTGATGCAGTGTTTCATGTCTCTGTCAAATGGATATAACTTTTACCCTATGATGTTTCTTCTACCTTTAATAGTGGAAATCATTTCATTCTACACTATAACCTTCTTCTTCTGTGTTTTCACCCTCCTAGTGAAGAGTGATGGTCTGTTGCGTTGGTTTGGGAGTTGATGGCTATGAAATCATCAATGTACCATGAGTAGAGGCCAATGGTCTGAAATTGGTAGTTCTAGTTTTTATAATGGTGATGTTTTTCCTGTATTTATTTAACTGAAAAATTAAATCATAGGACATAGGGTTTGTTTAGTGTGGTTCAAGTGGTAAGGGATATCTATCCTGGAAAGGTTGTGATTCACTGATGATTTTTTATGCCTCCCAAAACCCTACTTTGGATTCCTAATCCATTTTTCATAGTTATTTTTTCTATTCAGTGTTTCTTATATGGTTTTTGGGATGTTTTCTTTTGGAATTTAGTGGAATATAGAGTTGTGTGTCCTTCATCGAATTTCATTTAATTTCATTTGCTTCTTCCCTCATTTTTTTTTGTGTTTATCTAAAATGTGAGGTTTTCTAGACCAAAATTGTTTATCCTCGGTCATGGAGATAGTATAAAATATATAATATGGTCTTGGATGTTTTAAAGGGATATATATGGTGGTTATAGGGATGAAGACGACAATAGTGGACTACTTTGAGTGACTATGATGATGTATCATTGACGATGATTTAGTTTATAGTGATGATTTCTTTTGTATGTTGATATTTGGAATGTAGGTAGAATAGCCCTTGAAAGGAAGATATGATGCTCTTTGAAATGTGTTGGCTTAGGTGGAGGCCTTTAGCTACTCAACTCTGCTCTGAAATCATAGCCCTACACTCCCTTCCTAGTCGGTCTAGTTCGATGGTCTCTGAGGAGGTTTTGGGATGTGATGCTTGAGTGGAAAATGGTTTCTATGTGGTACTACTAAAATAGGATTCTCCCACATTGGGTCTATCTTAGAGATTCCTCTTATAGTTTAGTCAGTGAAGTTGGTTTTTTAGGAACTAGTTTGTATTGGATTGATCCGATTTATATTTCATTGGTGAAGGTGTTTTTTCATCTCTTAAAGATCTACATGGGTTTGTTTTGGGTTTCTATTGAGTAATCGGTAATGTTTCTAGTGAGGTAGAAATGATGCCGGGGTGATCTATATTTTGTGTGTATCTTGAATTTTATAATATTATATCCAACAACATAACAAATTTGGTAATGGGATTTGCATAGGTTTTAATTTCAGTTATGAATTTTTAATTTTAATCTTGTTGATGTCTTGGGTCTGGCATTTTCATGGTGAATGAGATTCACTATTGTGTAAATGTTAAAATAGAGGTTATGGATGGATTTATTTTTGATTACTTTTTATATTTATTATTGTTTATAGTGTGGATGTTGTTCGGTGTATTTTATTGTTGGTTTATTTATATCTTGTTTGTTTTGGGAGGTTTCACACTTCGCCTGAAAAAAATGTTCTTATAAAATTGAATGATTTTTTTGGATAGTTAATGTAGAAGTTATAAGAAAATTGAAATTCTTGAATCCTAAAATTTATGAATATGAACTTTTATGATTTGGATAACAACAATGTATACCTTTAAATCCTCAAACAATGAAGAAACTTTTCAATAATGCACATATCTCAACCTTCTCCTTCCACCCATAGAGCTAAAATATGTACCAAGAAATATGATAAAACTATCAGTTTTCCTATATGAATAAATATATTGAAGAAAATAAATCAAACATCCTAGTATGTCAACAAGTGAAGGATAAAATTCAAAATTAAATGGGGATGATGCAACCATTACACATACCTATGTTGAAATGAGATAATATCCCCATGGACTTTGTCACTGTTCTTAAAAATGTATCAAGAGGAAATAATGATATATGGATTATAGTGGATCATATTTCAAATACTGGTCACTTAATTTCAATTTGAGAGGAATTTTCACTTGATCAACTTGTGGGGATATACCCAAAAGAAGTCGTTAGGCTGTATAAAACACCAATATCAATTGTATCTGATCAAGATGAAAGATTAACCTCCAAGTTCCGAAAGAATCTAAAACATGATATGAACAATGATTTGAAATTTAATATGGATTATCATCTTCATATTTAAGGCCAATCATAAAAATATAATAAAAAAACTAGAAGACATGTTGAGAGCATGCATGGTGGACTTCAAAAAAAGAAAATATCAACATCTTCCAATAGTCGAGTTCTCATAAAATAATATCTTTCACTCGACCATTTAAAACGGATCAATATAAATCCTTTTAAAGAAATATATGTAGAACAATAACATTTTAGCAACAATTTTGTGAATTCAAGGCACTAGGACCAGAAATGGATGAAGAAATAGTTGAAAATGTCATGATCATTCAATAGCACATCGAGTTTTCTCAATATCGATAGAAGTGCTATGATGATATTTGTTAATGAGACATAGATTTTGAGGTTATATAAAAATTGTTCCTATAAATATATCATTGGAAGATATACATGTGATTTTGTAAGAAGGGTAAGTTATGTTCTTTTTACATTGGTCAGTTTGAGATTCCTGATTCCATTAGTGTGGTAGCCTGTCAACTAAATCTCCTACTCAACCATTCTCAAGTAAATGAAATTTCAAACATATCCCTCTTAAGTAAGTACATACTAAATACATCACAAATAATAAATTCATAGGTGGTAAAACTGGAAAATAATATCTCATATGAGGAGTATCTGGTGAAGATCTTAGAACATAGAGATAATGTTTTATGCAATAAGATAACTCAACTTTTCAAATTACTATGTCGAAACCATAAGTTTGAGGAGGTGACAACGGAACTAAAGGAATCCATGAAGAATAAGTACCATAACCTAGTTTCACCTTCATATATTAAATAATATTTTGAGGGTAAAATTTCATAAGGGGAAATGATGCAACAACCAAACAATATACCAATGGAATTTCCCTTATTTTTTTTTTCAAATTTAGTAATATAATATTATGCACATGAAACACATTATCTAGAAAAAAATATTAAAATATTAATTTTAAAATTAAATTTGAAGAATAGAAATAGATTTTTGAAATGAAATTATTACAATGAGATAAAAAATAAAAAATAAGATAACTAAAATATGAAAATTTAGATTTTCTTGATCAAACAGAATAATCAGATTCAAAAACACCACTATTAAAATAAATAATAATATTAGTAATAAAATATTCATCTTGAAAATGGAAATATATTTAAAATTGGGATAAAATACAATTGGATTTATAATTAATGAAATATGAGTTATTTATAGGATGTAGGAAACACATATAACCATTATAAATCTAACTAGTTGAATGGTAGTATGATTGTTGGAATGCTAACCTGGCTATTAAAATAGTAATTTGACTCTTACAATCATAACCCCAACCATGTAAGTGTAAAATAATATTTAGTAATCCTATAAAATTAAAATATGATATATAAATATATATATAAACCATGATATATGTAAATAATTGTTTTTTAAAATTATAAATCATGTGTTTTTATTTTTAAAAAACAAAAAAAAATTTAATTTATTTTTTATAATATATATAATTAATTAAAAGAAATTTCATTTTTATAAAATTGAATTTATAAATTAATATTAATTTGTATTATATTGATAATATAATTTTGTGATTCCATATCTAATTTTTCAAAGGGACATAAAATCAATCATAATATTAAAATTGATATTTTTTAAATAAATGTGGATTTTATTTAAAAATTATATTTATCACATTTAGAAAATTAGTTTCAAAAAAATAATTTCATTTATATAATAATATCATTGAAAAATGTTTAGTGTATTTTTTTGTTTAAAAAAATATTTGAATTTTGGGTGAATAATGAAAAACGATAAAATATAGTATTTACCATTATAATCTAAATACATGATTTTCTGGGGAATGGATGATGTAAGAACACATTATATAAAAATCATAAAAATAATTTAATATATATATTCCAGATTAATACTATTGGTAGTTTAGTACCAAAATAATAAACTTATGAATAGAATATTAACAACACCACACTCCCCCTCTTATAAATACCACCCCTATCCACCCATTCTCCCCATAAATGCTTAGCATTGAGCTTGAAATATTTCAAACCTAATATATTACCTGTAATATTCCCGATTTTATAGTGTTAAGTATTTCATCAAAAGTCCAATCAAATGTTTCTTAAGGGTAATCCCATTTTGAGACATCCATAAGTGATGGTAATAACCACAGTTGAGTCTTTTATTTTTTTCTTCCTCATCACAATAAAAAATTAATTTAATAAGGGAATAATAAATAAAATATCATATATTATTATTTAATTTTATTTTTTATTGGAGTTTATATTATACATATTCTTATCTTCACGTATTTTTCTATAAATTAAATGGTCGTCCTTGTTATGTCAGTTCACCACCTCTATGGACGATGAGTTTTCATTTCGGAATACCACGTTCATATAAGATTTAAATCATCTTATAATGTTTTAAAGTGAAATAAATAAATATATTATAAATAATTTCAAATTATTTAATTAACATGTGCCCATTATATTAAATAAAACAATACTTTTTCATCTGGGTTAGTGAAACCTATAAATGAACTAACCATACAACGCTATCATTTTTACCAAAAAATATCCCTATGTTATAAATCCAATGGGTATTTTGGAAAATTTAAATTTATGGATTTACTTTAATATCAATTTATTTAAATTTTATTGTTTTAATCACATTCTACAAGAAATTATATAATTATAAATTAGTGACTAGACCATGGAATTATTAAACAAACACCCTCAGAGGAAGGAAATAATAAATTATATCACAATGAAATGGTTATAAATGAATATGGTAAAATTAAAATAAATCAAATATATATTTAAAATGTTCATAATAATGTAATTAATGAATCTATATTTATTATTTAGGAGATTAAGTGGAGGAAAAGAATGATTTTGGATCCAAAGTTGATGGATATCTCTGAAACACCCTTTTTCATTTGGTTATTAATTTTCCTTATGTAACGTAATTTATCTACAATTTTGATTTTATAGAATGAATATATATATATATATAATATATATGTAGAGACCTAAATCTTGACCTACATGAACATTACATTACTTTTGCGGAATACTTAATACATGACAAAAAAGATGCCCAAGGACCATAATAGTGTAGTGTCTTTGGAAACTCAGATCATCAACATCTCTCATAAAGATCTTCCCCTTTTTAATTTCTTACTTAAAACCTTTATTTATATTCTGGGGAAACGAAAACATAAAAATGGTGATCTCAAATGCTCAGTAAGGATAAGAATGGATAAAATAAAACAAACCATATACATTTGAACTTAAAAAACATGAACATAAAGTTTAAACATAAAAATCCTGAGTTGTGAAATAAATCTTGGCAGTACATAAGGAATAGATCATAAAAGGAAATTTATCATGATAAAGTAACATGGGGATAAAACATGTAATTTTTTAAAACCATTATGCACATGATATGATTTCTGTTATAGATAAGGCATTTCTGCCAAGACCATCATAGGGGACAAAGTCCATTATTGAACCGTGTTTACTTGCTGTTCCAGCCCTGTATTACAGATCCAGATTTACTTTCTATTCCAGCCATGTTTATCTCATGAGATATAAATATTTACCCAATGAATTAATGGTAGATATAGGTCCCACCCATCTCATATTGAAATAATTCTTACGCGTGCCATTAAATAATCCTAAATTATTTATCAATACCCAATGAATAAAATGGGTTTCAAAAACATCGTCCCATCATAACATAATCCATATAAAACAAATGATTATCATTTAATCAATTAAAAATAAAATAAAATCATGTAAATAATAGATTCATTGTTCTTGAAACATATCCATATTAAAGAATGTCATCATAGATGGAAATTAGTTTTGATAAAATACTTTAAATGAATTCTTGAGGAAAATATCCTTTCTTCTTCCAAATCATTTTCTTTACTCAAAATGACATGAAATTTAAAAGAAAAGATTTTTATGGAAAATAATAATTAAATCTTGTAGAGTAATCTTTATGTCAATAAGGCGTTATGAAATCATAAAAATCTGTTCACTCCATATAAGTTAAAAAACATTCTCTTCGTACTTTTTCTGGAAAAGTCAAAAAGCACCCCGTATGGTATACAAAGGAATGATTCCTTCCATACCATGTGGTAAAAGTCAAAAAAGGGTAAAAATGACATTAAACATACATGGAAGAATATTAAACCTTTTATGAAAACATTTTTAGAAAACATGGACATGGATGGTAACTATAACCCTGGTAAATACTTAGAAAATAAACAATCTCGAAAAAGAACGAGATTAAAATAATTATCCCTTACCTTAGGTCCAATTTATTCCGTACGTGTACAAAACATTTGTATAATGGGTTTAAAAATATTATAAACCTGTAATATAACCGTAATAATATTTATGATATCATATATGATTTACTTAGGTCTTTATATTACCCCTTCATTTTTCAATTTAATGTTAAAGTAGCGTTTTGGGTAATAATCGTATCATTTATCATACGTGTTTAGACTTATTGATCTTGGTATTATTATTACTTATATCAAGATTTATTTACTTCCAGAATGTAGAACATGATTTATATATCATATATATTCAGTATATATAAATATGTATAATAGATAGATAAATGAAATGAAATACACTGTTCATGGAGAGAGTAGGCCATACGTACGCATGAATGTTGTTTTCATTTACTTATTGAATTGAATGGAATTAAGTAAATGAAATAAATATATATATACATAAATACAGTAGAATTATTATGTAATATATTTCATTATTATTCATTCTATATACTTTATAATCATTCTTGAATTGTTGACATGGAGAATGAATCTCATCGCGTCGTGGATACAGTAATCCGTACATACGCATGAGTGATGATATCATTCCCATAACAATTGAATAGAATTGGAGTGGATGAAATAATATCTCAAAATTATTTTCATGTTATAATAATCATATATAGTTATTATTTCTACCATTATACCAATCCAATTAAGGTGGTGTTGGAAAAATAGATTACACCATGACGTGGAGACGGTAAGCCATACACACACATGCGCAATGATTTATTTTTTCATAGGATGTATAAAAGGTGAAATAATGTTGTTTAATATTTATAATAACATATAATTATATGAGTGATAATGATGTTATTACTTTATAGTGAAATAAATAAATAATAGGAAGTAGAATATGAAATAAATTAGAATGAATCGGTAAAGGATATTACCTCTTCCTCGACACGCCTCTTCTTAACCTCCTCTTAGGGAACTAAAGTTGGTCTTTGAAGAAGACCCGGACCTATAGTAGGTTTATAGAGTAGTGTAGAAGAGAAATGGACAGGGTTTGTCTGAGCTTGAAGGCTCAAAATGTTGTGAATAGTAGAGGGAGTAAGTGACTTTTTTATATGGGAGGAGAGGGGCACTTTTGGAAACCTCTAAAATATTAATTTATAATAAACTCAAAACAGACATAAAAACCTCCAAAAATAACACAAATCCGAATATTATATGATATATGTTTGTAATATCATAAAACTATAAAATTTAGACATGTTGAAAATTTAATTTAAACCTTATCAACATGATTTAACCTTATTTAATATATTTAACTTTATTTGTGGTAATAATATTCTAAATTTTAAATTTTCATAAATAATTATTTATGTGTTGTTAATTGTCCATAATTGGATAATTTATGACATTGTAGACCATATAAATTTCAATTTATAATTTTTAAATATTTTTGTGATTTTAAAAAATTTAATAATATTTCATTTTTATAACATAAGAATAGTGTCAATTTTGACACAATTCATTTATTTGAATTTAAATAAAATACAAATAGATAATATATTCAAAAAAAATATTTATTAGGTTACTAAAATGTCATATTAATCTAGATAATTCATTAAGAGATTAATTAGTTAATATAATATTTATTTTAATATTTTTAAAACCGTTTATTTGATATTTCTCTTAATAAAAGAATTATTAAAACATTTTTGTATAATTATTTAATATAAATATTTGTTGAATATAAAATAAAAATAAAATACTATGAGGAAGATAAATATAATATATTTAATAATAATACTTTTACTCAAATTTATCATCTTAAAATCGCAACATTTAAATTGTTATATTTATCAAATTATGAATATGGCAATTTTGACATCATTTAAAATAAATTAATATAAGTGTCATAATCACTTTTATAAGTATAAAAATGCTCAATTATTCTAATATTGTATTATTATGGATAACATGTACATGAAAAATAAATTTGGTCAGGTTTTTGAGTCTTTTATGGTCACTATTAGTTCAACAAAAATGTATTTTTAATTTTTCAATAAATAAACAATTTCTGCATCAAAATTGTGTCACCATTAATGATAATTATTTAACCCCTAAAAATTCAAAATAAATTTACATGATGTAGATAAAATTATTATCTTTCTGGTAACTATTTAGTTTAGAAATTTTATGATGTTTATGACTAAATTAAAATTATTACACATATAAGATATAAGAGAGTGACATGTTGTCACTTTCTTTGGTTTTAAGAATAATTACATCATTTTCATGGTCAAAAGTCCATGAAATGAATCTATTACGACCCTTAAGTGATATGGGTCTACTTTTATTCATCCTATGGAATTTTTTTAGGTGTTAGGGTAATTTTATAATCATATTTTTACCCCTAATTACCTGATTTATCTTTAACTGTAGTTAAAACAATTTACCGTAGTTACTTTTCATAATGTATAAAAATAAAAAGTAGCACATTATCATAATTTGAAAATACTAAATCCAAATATATTATCCATTTTTCCAAATTAAAAACACAAAATCTGTAGTATTTAATTTAAAATTAATCCCGCTGTTGAGCAAACAGGTTTTAAAAGCTAAAACATTACAAGAGATTGAAATGTTTTTACCTATGAATTCAATGTAAAATTAATGATAATGACTTGAATTATATTAAATGGTAAAAATATATTCTACTTATACTTTAAAACCATTAAATTTTATAATTTAACCATATAAATTATCTTGATGAGAAAAGTAGTTTTAAGAAAAATTTAGTGTATTTTTACAATTCATCAAAATATGGAAGTTAACAGAAAAATATAAAAAATTTATCCAATGTAAATTTTTATATTATTATTGCGATGAATAAGATTATTTTGTATAATTGAACTTATAAACATGTCAAAAATGAGATTTAATTTTGGTGCGCCATCAAAAGGCGACAAAACTTCATTTTTTTAAAAATACTTATATTACCCGAAATATTTATTTTGTTCTCATAAAATGTTATAGAAAATGTGTAAGATGAATTATTATGTAATACAATTAAAAATGTATTTAATACTATTCATAATGGCTAGTTCATAACAATATTATAACAATATATCATTGTTTAGTGAAACTTGGTATTGCGTACAACACACGCTACTGAGGAAGTTCGTTCTTGCGTACAACACAAGCCAAGAATAGTGTTTGCGTATACTACAAGATAATATGGTGTTGTGTTTAGTGAAAGATAATCTTGGTGAAGCATACAACACAAGATATCAAATAAATTAAAAAGTATATTTCTCAAAAAATCTTGGGGTGTTACATTCTACCCCCCTTAAAATGAATTTCTTCCTCGAAATTCGTTGGGGTTATAAATAGTTTATTACTGGAAAGTTTCTTTCATAGAAAACCACATCGTAAAAATGAATAGTAAAACCTAATTTTCAAAACTAAAGTATGAAATGTAACAGTTACCCAAATTAAATTATCACTAGGTTTCCACATAGAAGAACATAGGTGAAAATATGGACATGGAAGAGAAATATAACCATCAAGTTCTAATGGAGAGTGGTAGAGAACATGGATATAAAAAAAATCCAACAATCACAAAGCCATAAATTTGTGATGACCTAAAGTACTATCTAATTTATCATATATGAGGGTACTAGGACAACATTTTTGGTTTTCCAGATCATTTCCCAAAAGAGGAAAATTTTTAATTAGATAAAATACTTTATTTTTTAAAATCTACCTGTTGGTCAATACTTGAACCATTTCCACATCATATCTTAATGAAATGAAGTTGAATTTTTTATTTGTGAAGTGTTAGCAGATCATGTGATAGAATGATGGTTCATTCCATCTGTCTCAAACAGAAGGTTAACAAAAGTTATCAAATATACATAAGTCCATATATGGTGATATTAATCGAATATGGTTCCAAAAAAGGACTTATACATCATCTATCATTCCAATTAATAAAATAAAACCAATCTCTACAAACCAGGGACTTCCTGTAGGCTAGTGGTAATTGATAAAGGCCTTTCATACTTCGGTTGTGGGTTTGATTCCCACAACCTAGTCCAACACGATGGGTTTTCGCCCATCCTACGGGTTTTCATTTTTATAAAACTATACTATTATAACATTTCAGAAATAATATCAAAAAGTTATATCCTTAAACAATACTATCTGATGTCTAACTCAATTCATTAAAATATTTAGGCTTATCCAAAATACTTTTGTCCAATCTCATTGTATAAAGAAAAAGATTACTGGAGAGGTCATATACAGAACATGTGATTACCATTATTTATCCCCCATATATCATAGGATATATCTTTTTGGTCATATTACAAACATGTGAATACCATAATCGTTCATTCTCTTGAAAAATTAATACCCATTGAACCTTAGGTAAAACATGAATACTGTATGAAGATAACTCTTTACAGATTAAATAAATCCCAAAACTTCTATGTACTAAAACAATTATATCACTTTGTCCTTATATATGTCATGATCTCATTAATACTATTAAACATATTATTTTCTCTTTATCCCTTCATTGTGTGCATATCATCTAATTTCCATAAATATCTGAATAACCTTTCATGGTTACAAATACCATTATAAATATACTTTCAAATACATTAGAAAAAACAATAGTGTAACAATCCTTAGATGTTTCTTTATTCCATAGTACCATTAAATTACCTAGACAACATAACTATTGATAAAAAAACAATCATTCCACTACCTTTTTAAACCATTGACCAAGCTTCATCATTTTATTCTTCAGTATTTCATTCATTTCATATATCATTTGTAGTCTCTTCATCATCACCAACATAAATACTACTCATATGACCTTGTTGATTCTCTTCATGAGGTATTCACTTAGGGAATTGGTTTTCATAATGCCTGTACATTCCACAGTTAGAACATTTAACCATTGTTGATGTCTTAGAAATACCGTTATCCTTGTCCATGGTGTTAGCTAAACCTTTTCCTTTGTAATTATTAGCTTTGTGTTCTTCCTTTCCACACCCATAGTATCTTCTAGTTCCTTTGAAACATTCTCCCAGATGCCTCTTCCCTCATGATTTACATGAGGGAAATTGAACTTTTGTTCCTCTATGATCATCATTAAACTCCATCATTCTCTTCATTTGGTTTCTCATGAATAATATCATTCCATTACCCATCATATTCTCTATTAACATGAATCTTCTTATTTCCAGCTGTTTTCTAAAAACCAAAAAGAATAGTGTGAGAGGAAAACCTAATATTTGGAAAACAACATAATCAAGGGAGATTACATTCAATATCTAACTTCTTAGGTTCAATTCTATGATCATTACCGTAATTATAGGACTATAACCTATAGTTATACTTAAACAAAGGGACATACCTTTACATGCCATAGAAATATATCTAGGGATCTCACTAAAGTTTTCACATCCTAGTTTCAAAGGTTAACTAAACCTTTACTCTGATACCAACTGTAGAGACCCAAATCTTGACCTACATGGACATTACATTACTTTAACAGAATAATTAATACACGACAAAAAAATCACCCAAGGACCGTAAGAGTTTAGTGTCTTTCGAGACTCGAATCTTCAACATCTTTCACAAAGATCTTCTCCATTTTGTTTTCTTACCCAAAAACATTATTTATATCCGGGGGAAAATAAAATATAAAAAGGGTGAGCTCAAATGCTCAGTAAGAATAAGAATGTATAAAATAAAACAAACCATATACATTTGAACATAAAAACATGATCATAATGTTTAAACATCAAAATTTTGAGTTGTGAAATAAATATTGGCAGTATGTAAGGAATATATCATTAAGGAACATTTATCATGAAAAAGTATTATGGGGATAAAACATGTAACTTTGGAAAACCATTAACCACAAGATATTATTTCCATTGTAGATAAGGCTTTGCTGCCAAGACCATCATAGTGGACAAAGTCCATTACTAAACCGGGTTTACTTGCCATTCCAGCCCTGTATTACTGAACCATATTTACTTGCCATTCCATCCATGTTTAACTCATGATATATAAATATTTTCCCAATATATTGGAGGAAGATAAAGGTCTTACCCTACTCCTATTGAAATAATTCTTACATGTGCCAAAAAACAATCATAAATCATTCTTCATTACCCAATGAATAAAATGGGTTTCAAAAACATCATCCAATCATAACATAATAAATATAAAACAAATGGATATCATTTAATCACAAGAAAAATCAAACCATTTAAATAATAGATACATTATTCTTGAAATATATCCATATTAAATAATGTCATCATAGATGGAAAATAGTTTTGATAAAACACGTGGAATTAATTCTTGAGGAAAATATACTTTCTTGTTCCAAATCATTTTCTTTTCTCAAAATGACATGCAATTTAAAAGAAGGTAATTTTGTTGAAAATAATCATGAAATCTTGTAGAGGAAGATTTATGTAAATAAGGCGTTATAAAATCATAAAAATCCATTCATTCCATATAAGTTAAAAAAAACATTCTCTTCGTACTTTTTCCGGAAAAGTCAAAAAAGTACCTCGTATGGTAAACAAAAGAAAGATTCCTTCCATACCATGTGGTAAAAGTCAAAAAATGGTAATAATGACTTGAAAAATACATAGAATAATAGTAAACCTTTTATGATAACATTTTTCAAAAACATGGACATTTATGATAACTATTAACCCAGTAAATACTTACAAATAAACAATCTCAGACATGAATGAGATTGAAATAATTATCCATTACCTTAGGTAGAATTTCTTCCATACATGTCTGATACTACTGTATAGTTGGTTTAAAAAAATTATAATCTTGTAATAAAACCATAATAATATTTATGATATCATATATGATTCACTTATGTCTTTATATTAACCGTTCATTTTTCAATTTCATGTTAAAACAACGTTTTGGGAAATAATTGTATCATTTATCATACGCGTTTAGACTTGTTGTTATTGATATCATTATTAGCTATATCATGATTTAATTATTGACAGAATGTTGAACATGATTTATAAATCATATATATTCAGTATATATATGTATAATAGATAGATAATTGAAATGAAATACACAGTTCATGGAGATGGTAGGCCGAATGTACACATGAACGTTGTTTTTATTTCCTCATTGAATTGAATGAAAGTAAGTAGATGACATATATATATATATAAATAAATCCAGTAGCATTATTAGGTCATATATTTCATTATTATTCATTATATATACTTTATAATCATTCTTAATCGTTACCATGGAGAATGAATCTCATCGCGTCGTGGAGGCGGTAATCCGAACGTATGCACGAGCGATTATATCATTCCCATAATTATTTAATGGAATTGGAGTGGATGATATAATATCTCATATTTAGTTTCATGTTATAATAATGATATATAGTAATTATTTCCACCATTATACCCATCCATGTATGTTGGTGTTGAAAAAATAGATTACACCACGACGTGGAGACGGTAAGCTGTACATACACATGCTCGGTGATTTCATTTTTCATAGGATCGATAGAAAGTGAAATAGGGTTGTTAAATATTTATAAGAACATATAAGTATGTGAGTGATACTGATGTTATTACTTTATAATGAAACAAATAAAGAATCGGAAGTTGAAGATGAAATAAATTAGAAAGAATCGGTAAAGGATATTACCTCTTCCTCGACACGCCTCTTCTTAACCTCCTCTTAGGTCACTATAGTTGGACTTTAAAGAAGACCACGACCCCTAGTAGGTTTATAGGGAAGTAGATAAGAGAAATGGATAGGGTTTTGTAGAGCTTTAAGGCTCAAAATGTTGTGAAGTGGAGAGAGAGGAGGTGCCTTTTTATAACGGAGGAGAGGTGCACTTTTGGAAACATCAAAAATACTAATTTATAATAAACTCAAACCCCAAATAAAAACCTCCAAAAATGACACAAATACAAATATTAAATGATATATGGTTTTAATATCATAAAAAACTAAATTTTTACATGTTGGAAATATAATTTAAACCTTATCAACTAGATTTAACCTTATTTAATCTATTTAATTTTATTTGTGGTAATAATATTATAAATTTTAAATTTTTATAAATAATTACTTATGTGTTGTTAATTGTCCATAATTGGAGACTTTATGAATTTTTAGACCATATAAATTTCAATTTATAATTTTTAAATATTTATGTGATTTTAAACAATTTAATAATATTTCATTTTTATAAAATAACAATAGTGTCAATTTTTACACTATTCATTTTTTTAATTTAAATAAAATACAAAGAGAGAATATATTTGAACGAAAATATTTAATGGGTTTCTAACATGTCATATTAATCTATAAAATTCCTGGAGAATATTAATTAGTTCATATAATATTTATTTTAATATTTTTAAAACAATTTATTTGATATTTCTATTTATAAAAGAATTACTACAACATTTTTGTATAATTATTTAATATAATTATTTGTTGCATAAAAATTAAAATTAAATACTTTGATGAAGATAAATCTAATATCCTCCATAAGAATAATTTTACTCGAATTTTTCATCTTAAAATCACAACATTTAAATTGTTATATTTATTAATAAAGGTGAAAACTTTGACATCATTTAAAATAAAATAATATAAGTGTCATAATTGATTTTATAAGGATCCAAACGGTCAAATATCAGAAAATTGTATGATTATGGTTTACATGTACATAACCAATAAGTTTTTGTTAGGTGTTTTTTATGGTCACTATTAGTTTAATAAAATCTGTATTATTGATTTTTCACTAAATAAACAGTTTCTGCATCACTATTATGTCACCATTAATGATAATTATTTAATCCATAAAAATTCAAAATAAATTCACATTATGTATATACTTTTCTTATATTTATTTTGACTATTTAGTTTTGAAGTTTTATGATGTTTATGGCTAAATTAAAATTATTACACTTATAAGATAGAAGATAGTGACATGTTGTCACTCTTCTCAGTTTTAATAATAATTTCATCATTTTCAGGGTCCAAATTCGATTAAATAAATCTATTACGACTATTAGGTGATATGGTACGACTTTTATTCATCCAATAGAATTATAGTTGGTGTTTGGGTAAATTTATAATCTTATTTTTACCCTTAATTACCTGATTTACCTTTAACTATAGTAAATAAAATTTACCGTAGTTACAATTCATTATGTCTAAAAATAAAAAGTATTATATTAGCATAATTTGAACCTAATGATTCAAAATATGTAATCCATTTTTCCAAATTCAAAACATAGAAGTTGTAGTATTTAATTTAAAATTAATCTCGCTGTTGAGAAAATGAGTTTTGAAAGTTAAAACATTACCAAAGATTGAAATGTTTTTTCCAATAAATTCAATGTAAAATTAATGACAATGAATTGAATTATATTAAATGGTAAAAATATATTCTATTTATACTTTAAAACCATTACATTTTATAATTTTATAATATAAATTATCTTGATGAAAAAAGTTGTTTTTAAGAAAGAGTTAGCGTATTTCTACTATTCATCAAAATATGAAAGTTAACAGAAAAATATACGAAATTTACCCAAAGTAAAATTTTATATCTTTATTGTAATGAATATGTTTATTTTGTCTAATTGAACTTATAAAAATGTCAAAAACTAGATCTAATGTGGGTGCGCCATCAAAAGGCGGCAAAACTGCATTTTTTTTAAAAATAATTATTTTACATGAAAAATTTATTTTGTTCTCATACCATGTTCTAGAATATGTTTAGGATGAATTATTATGTAATGAAATTCAAAATTAATTTAATACTATTCATAACGGCTAGTTCCTAACAATATTATAACAATATATCGTTGTTTAGTAAAACTCAGTATTGCGTACAACACACCCTATTGAGGAAGGTTGTTCTTGCGTGAAACACCAGCCAAGAGTAGTGTTAGTGTATAATACAAGATAATATTGTGTTGTGTATAGTGCAAGATAATCTTGGTGTAGCGTACAACACAAGACATCAAAGAAATTAAAAAGAATATTTCTTTTAAAATCTCGGGTTGTTACAATATACCTATCTTATTGTCATTATTTTAGCATCTCAGTGTAGCAATTTTCTACTGAGGCAGCCTATTCACCTCCACTACGAGTGGGGATCAACCATCTCACTCATAAAAAAGATGCGAGTTTTTGTGGTTTTTCACTTACATGGACTCATTATGATAGTGTACTCTAGTCCCCAATAGGTATGTTTCGATACATAAATGCAACATCCTCCACATTGTTGAAGTGAATTCCATCTCTTCAATAATGTTAAACCACATAAACAATAACCTTGATGTTCTTATTTTTGTTAGTCGAGAACCCCCCATAATTGAGTCATGAAATTATCCCACTACTATTCCATGCATTCCCTCATGCATACAGGATCATAGACATGAGTGTGTCTGTGAAATGGTTTTCTTCCAACTATCTAGAAGCCATGCATGGCCAAGCGGAAACTCTTTCCTTATTGTAAAATCCATGGTCCACCCCTTTTATGGGTTACAAAAAGCCATGGTCTATCCTCTTACTGGGTCACAAACCACCTTCTCAAGATAGACCATCTAAAGTTACATCACTTTCTCTAACATTCAAATTTCCATGACCTTATCTATCATGTCTCCTCAACCACAATACCATAGAACTCCTCTCCCACCACCAAGGACTAACTGGAATCAATTAAAAAAATATCACAAGGAACATTTTCTCTGATACTACTTGTAATGGGTGGAGTGTCTCCACACTACGGTTCAATCATGTGACACCCCGAACCCTTCCTCGATAGGTGGGGGTTTTCCATCCAACTCTTCCAATGATGTGAAGTTCAATGGTTTTGTTCTGTCATGGAATCATCAAGAGAGTGGCCCCAACTCCCAACTAGGGTGGTGTAGGTATTGTGATGTACCATCATCCACATTGTCGAGGTGACATAAATAGCTTAGATAATGAAAAAACAAATGAACGACAAACTTGATGTTCTTGCTGGTGTGGGTCAAGACATCCATGATTTTGTCCTGAAATTATCATCCCTTCCTTTTTTGGGGTAACACATGCATTAATTTAATTTCTATAATTTTTATTTAGATAAATATAATTTTATTGTGATATGTGGAATGATTATGAAACCAATTTATTTCTATGGATAATTATTAGGTTTATTTATTATGTTGTATTGTATCTTTTGGATAAAATAATCATGTACATGTTATGATGGGTTCTCCCATATAACACTCCAATTCATTGGGTAATGTTTTTGTATCATGAGATGGTATATATGGGATTAGGTAGTGAACCTAATCCATGATTTTATTCTATAAACCATGTGATGGTTTTTTAGAAATTATCCTTGATTTGTCATAATGTTTATTCACTTAATGGGATTTTTCTAACCTCTTTTGTTTATGTATTCTCTAGGTTATCCAAAATGGTTTTTGGAGATGATAGGAAGTTATGAGTTTATTATATATATTAATTATTTTTATTTTAATATCATTTTATTGTTTTATTAAACTAATTTTCCAAATAAATTGGCCCCCTTAATCCTTTTATTGAATTTATTTAATATTTATGTTAAAAATCATGAAATAATATGTTTAAAAGGACTGTGTCACTTTAGTTATTATAATGAAAGAGAACATATTTAAGATACCAAAATAAATTTTAAACATTTTCAAATTATTATCTTGTTGGTTTGAATAAAAATATAAAATTAACCCATGCATTGATATATTATAATAATGACCATACACCTTGTTGAATGATACATAAATCTAAAATTCATTTCCAAGCCCCTATATAATGTATCTCATCATGGATAATCTATATTTTCTAATTTTATAAAAAATTATGGCCTATAAAATCCATTAATTAATTCATAAACCAGTGTTGTATTCATCTAAATTTTCATACATACATCTTATGTGTCACATCCAACACTAATGTACACCTTTCACTAAAATTGTGATACTTGAGTTCTAAGAGATTCAATAATCCATCTATGATTTTCAGAACCACAAAAATATAATTTTTATTGAAATATAAACATACATGTTCTATTATATGAAAATAAATACTTTTATCCACTACTCACTATTGGAATGACATACTGAAACCCGATCCACTGATAAAATCGAAAAAACCATAATTCCTATATTGTGCTACTTGATCATTTCTCTATACACTTATAATAATGAAAAATATATATGTCCCCCTCTCAAACCTATAATTTTATATTAATATGATATATATAGTAAAATATTCTAAGGAAAAAATCTGGACTATAAAATTTTTAAAGCCCGACATACAATGTTCATAGTTTAATTTTTTTAAAAAACCAACCCCAACCTCCTTCAGCACATTAATAAAAAATCTCACTCATTATAAACACCTAGTTTGAATCATATGATTTTTTTAAAAATATTTTTATTTAATAATCTATTACTTAGGAAATATTTTCATCAAGATCTAATCCAACTTTAATACCCATAATGAAATTATTTTCAATGACAATTTTTTTATTGTTTTCAAAAATTGAAAATCTCAGAACTCCCAAATTTTTTTCATAATTTTATCAAAATAAATTCTCATTCAACCTCTTCCACTGTACGTTTTTTAATTCATAAATAGTATTTTTGAAGAAGTATAAACTCTGAAAAAATATAAGATACATATTTTTTTTCCGGACATTCCTTTTTGTTTTTAGAAGATTCAAGATACACTTGAGAAGAATAGTAGTTTGGAAATTGTATTGTGTTAAAATTACAAGAATATGGACATAATTTTAGTGTAGTCATTTATATTATTATGTGGGGTAATCTGTGGAGATGAATTTATGGCGTAGCCATAGTCCTTGTAGTATGGAGAGTTAGGAAGAGGGGTTTTAGTGCCTTTATCGACATTAAAATAGCTATGTCATTGGTGTAAGTAGTTCCATGGACCTCAAGAGACCATGATCATTTCTAAACCTCCTAATAGGTGGATATAATCTTGTGTTTGGGAATTTATGTGGAGTTTTGGTTATTATGTTTTCTTCCCCTTCATTCCATATGGCTATTTAAAATTTGAATTAGGGATGCTATATTCTATTACCAAAGGTTTCTTGGATTTTGGAGAGATATACAAGATTACACAATGGATTTTTGTGGGGGTTCTAATTCAATCACATATAGATTGGCCTTCGATACATCTTCATAGTTTAGATAAAAACCCTAAGGTTTGTAGTGAAGTCAAGGGGGTTTCACTGTGGTGTTTTTAAACTACATCTAATATAAATTCATAAGTTAGATGAAAATATTATTAATATATGAATTCTCTTTCAAACCCCTAGTAACCCGAGTGACACTTTAGAGTATTTAAGCCCACATTGCTTTACATCAACCCTTAATTGTTAGTGATCATTCTATTGTGATATGAGGATAGTTTCATCTTCTCTAATTGACATTATTTCAGCTGGTTTACCCATAACATGGTATGGTTCTTAGTTTCCATTTGTATTTTTGGGGTTTATTTTGTGTCAATGGATATTTAATTATGGGATTATAACCTTATGGATTATGATTTCTTTATGGGAGAAGGTGATTGGTGATTATCTTCTATCATTCTATTCTTTCTAAAAAAATTATGACCTCTATCTCAATATTTGGGATTAATTATTTATTTTTATTTTATGTTAAAATTTATGATTTTAATGAATTAGAGTCATTTTAAAATAGTAGAATTTACCTAAATTAAAAAAATTACAATAATTATGAATGCATCTTAATGGTTTTGTGATCAAATATGTTGATGCATTATTGATGATGCCTCATGATAATTTCTAGATAGTGAATTCCCAATTTTTTTGGTGATTTTTTTTACCATCATTAAAATGATTTTAAATTGAAAAGAAACATATAACTTGTAATGACCAAGTGATTTACTTTGTATGTGTGTGCATATAATTTCCATTATTTCTGGAAAACTTCTGAACATTGAAGTATTTCATGGATTCTAGGTATGGGTGATTCATAGTTACTATTTTGTATGAGTATTAGATTATTTGTTTCAACAAAATTTTCATAATGAATCTATTAATTCAAGATATAAATAAATAGTTTTATAGTTATATATAATTATATCGTCCATAATAATCACATTATTGATCATTAAAAACTGATATGCCATGATATAATTTCCTTGGATGCGCCTTATGTTTTCTATGAAAAAATAAAAATGTTTCTATGTATATTATTGAAATTTTATA
Source organism: Viscum album (assembly GCA_963277665.1). Taxonomy (NCBI): domain Eukaryota; kingdom Viridiplantae; phylum Streptophyta; class Magnoliopsida; order Santalales; family Viscaceae; genus Viscum; species Viscum album. The sequence continues at coordinate 106,029,148 of OY728156.1, forward strand.
TATAACCCTTGTTATGGATTATTCTGAACCATATATGGTTGGGATAGTAAAAAGGTTTGGACAACACATGTTGAGAGTGGATAATGACTTTTTTTTCATTTCCACGAGAAGTGGTTGATGTTGGGATAAAGATATCATGATGAGTATGTGAATTTCTTATTTAATGGATAGTTGTGTGGGTTATTATAATGATGGGTGGTATAGGCTGATAGTTTTAATTTCCCATTTTTTTTGAAATGTTCTTAAATGGATAGTTTCTTCTAGGAATGTTATCATGTTTTTTATAGTTCATATATTAGTGGGCTTATGCAGCTTGAGTTCATTTTCCCTAGTGGAGTTTTCTGGTTAAGTATTAAAATGATTTTTTATGTAGTGCTAAATTAATAAAAAAGGAACTCATGGAATTATTTTTGGTTCTTGTAATATTGAATATTATAAATTATTGGATGGTCAAATTGGATTCTTTGAGGATCCTGAGATATAAATATGTAATTTGTATTGTAAATTTTGAATCCATGTTGGAATATAATGAAATTTATTGATTAAAAGATAAATTTTCATTAGTTTGGCAATGAATTAATTTAAATTTCTAAATTACTATATTATAGTGGCTATTTTTTTAATATTGATCCTTTTGTGTAAGTATGAAATATAGTTCCTCATGCCTTAGTAGTGGCTGTCTGGTATCGAGTGAGATGATGACTTCACATGAGGAAATGGGTATGTAGTTATTAATAGTTTGGTTGGGTGATATATCTATTTTTATATGTTATGAATTCATATACTCCACCACATTAGTTAGGTGGGAACCCAATGCCTAATTGTTTCTCGTATGGGTGATTTCCAAACCGTCCAGGCTGGTTATTGAATAGACTATTTTTTTCTATCGTCACAAATCTCCTTTCAACATCATGTGATATGTTCATGTATCCTAGATTTAATGGATTAACATATATTGTATAAGTCTATATGTGATATGATGGATCTCAATATTATTATACAGGTGTGACAGGGCTGTAGCGGTATAAGGTTATGGTACCTATTTTTATCCTACTATAGTGAATGATGTTTCATATGGTGTATATTTATCATTTGTGATGGATTGTGTTATAATAAATAAATCATGGGATATACAGTCATTCAAGCTTCTTACATGGTTACGATAATGAGTTTGTGATGTGTTTCAAGTGTTCTTACATTGGATAATGAAATAGATTATGATATTTATGGTTGAGGTAATGGATTACCTATAGATGTTATTGTAAAACATGCCTTTGATATTGGGGGGGTGAGTGGTAACGCTATTGGGGATATTGATGTAGGTTAAAATCAATTTTTTTATACTGATATGGAATGAGTCACTTCTCTATGTTTCATGGAGGGCCATCCTTAGCATGATAAGTAGTTTTAACTCCATATATTTCAATTTTATTTGATTTTCATATTCATCATTCTTAGGTATGGTTATATAATATATTTTTATGTGTTTCTAGAGATGGTATATCTAATTTTACTAATATTCTCACCACAAATTTGTACATAAAGTATTTTTAGGTCAATCAAGGAATGCTGTGGATCGAGATGGTTGTTACTATCTCAGAGTGGGTTTTGAAGAGATTTTAATGTTTTGGATGCTTCCTTTTATTTAATTTAACAATTTCAATCAGGTTTTATTTTGTATGAAACTAAATTGATGTACTGAAATCATTTATTTGTTAATATTAGGGATTTTATTGTTGGATCTCATCTTACCCATTGTTATAGAACTTGGATATGAGGGTAATGCAGCTAATATGTGCACATTTTATATGCTTGATTATAGTCACTGACCAATGTACCATTACATATAAGATTCATCGGTTATCTAAATATTTAGTGTTGGTATAGGTGGTCTTCTAGTGGGGGGGGGGGGGTCATGATACAATGGTATCTGATATATTTGTTATACGATATAGTATAGTTTGGAGATAGACACTGGTGGGGATTTCATGGGTTGGCAGGGAAACAATATCATATGGACATAATATGTTATGTACTTAAGGGTGAACATATAGGATATTTTTATTCCCCCCATGGTCTAACATATGGATCATCATGATTAATAACCGTTGTAGGAAAAGTGGGGTTGTTTTCAACCAAGAGATTCTGGTAAGGATAATGCATCATGATCGTTTACACTAGTGTTTTAATTAAGTGGACAATGGGAATTTGGATGACACTGAAACATTTATCATTAAATATTAGAAATTTAAAATTTGGGAGATCAAAATATTAATTTCTTTATAGTAACAGATCTATGTGAACTTCCCCATTAAGTCATGTAAAAGTTATTGAACAAGATTTTCAAAATGATCACCACATAGATGGGGCCAATGATGCGGAAACATGTCTGAGGATACTTTGATCGATTTTTTTCCACTATATATATAATTATAAGGGATCCATATTATGGTTGGAAACTAAGACATCGTTATAGGTGGTGTAGATTTACTTTAGATAGATCCTTCCTTCGAGGGAGTTCTTGATTTCATTGGTTTTGAAAATGCTTCAATGGGTTTTATAGTAGTGGTTGTTGATGGTCCCAAAGGATCACCATGAGAAAAGTGTTTCATGAGATATTTTTTTAATTAGTTTTAAGAAGATTTTCTTTCTTCATCCATATGGGTGATTTTTTAAAAAAATATTCATACTCTATATTAGAAGAATTCTAGTCTATGGGGGTTTAATATCAAGTGTTATAACTAGTTATGCTATGTATGATACCATATTCACTATGGGATGGATAAGGTGATTCATTTTTATGATTAATTAATCTCATATGTAAATTATATGGGAATCCAATTCATTTTACTAACATATATGGAGATTTCTGTGAGAGTATAGTTTTTCAAGAGGGTTCCCTCGAAGATAAGATAATCATAAGAGGTGATGGTTTTAGGTGTAACATAAGTTTCTTAAAAGTCATGTAAAACATAGATTTGAATATTAATTTATGAATTATCATAACAAAACATAAAAAATTACATCATTCTAATTAAAATTGTATATTAATTTAACATGTAAATCATCATAACCATAAGTTGAGGATCATAACATATAATTTATAATTAATTAATGATAAGATATATAGTGACTTAAACTTGTAATTATCCCTTCATAAATGATACAATTGACTATATCTCATCATACTATCATTTCACTACATGATCTAAGAATAAAATAACTCTAGAGGTGATCCAAACATTCACTAAAATCTATAGACATCTCTACAGAGTGGTTGTGTTATAGCATGACTGATCCTGATCACTTGTGTTGTTCATGGTTAATCGTAGAAGAGTACATATCAAGAAGGAAAAACTCATTATGTTTGGTGAAGTATATTTTTGATCAATCTATCACTCTCTAGTGATTTAGATATTCTCAATCAATCTATTTTTCATAACAAGTTTTTTTGGAAAGTTATATTATTAGTTTTTTTATGATCGGATTATGGTTAATAAATTTCACAAAAAACATTTTCCATATTTATAATTATTAATTAAAGACATGTTTAATAATAATAATAATAACTTTACTTGAAAAACTATTTAATCATATAAATAAATATCATTTATACCATTTCCAATTAGAGAATTACTCTCGGTACACATTCCCTTATTTACATTTATTTATCTTCGAATAATAACTATTTATTTAATATTTAATAGAAATTAATTATTAAATAATAAATATTGTAAATATTTTATTCCTAAACATGAAAATAAATATTTATTATAATTATTATTATTATAATCTCTTTTTCTTTATAATATATTATCATTAAATTACGGAAGTCAACAAAAACATAATTAAATTTTATTTAATATAACTTTTTAAATTCAATACATAAAATTAATTGAGATTTTAGATACACTCATTATGTGATCCTCTAGTTCTATTTCATAATTTAATTTGGTAAAAATACATAATTTCCATGTTCAACATCTTAAAAAATACCAAAGAAGTAAAAAATAAATAGGATAATACCACAACAACACCTAATACGGTACAGAATCATAACATGTAATATAATTAGTTTATCACAAAATCTCAAATCAAGTTAGAATTGTACTAGTTCTATCAATATATATTATCAATGTCCCTTTATTTAACTTTTTTGTAAATGAACTCACCCACCAAACCCCATGGTAATGGATTTATTTAGGCAGTTCCTTTCCCATTCTAGGAAATGGAATATCATCTTTTATCTTTATAAAGAAGGGGTAAATCCATTGTAACATTACCCATTAATACAATATCATTGGTTACATTCTAAAAACATCCATTTCTCGAGCATATGTCATCACTATTTTCCTCAATACATCAAAGTATGTGAGTCCTTTTATACATTAATGATAATCTTCAAGTTTAAGGAGTAATGCACACATTCGAAAATTGTAGAATCCAATGACACATGGAAATTTAGATTTACTATTAATGGACATATATTCACAACATCTTATCATAGATATTATAAATTAAAACACCATAATAAGCGATATTAATATCATATGAGCCTCATACCCCTGATAGCTAGTATCATAAGTGTACTAAATGACAATATAATCTAGCTATAAAACTATATTCAAGAATACTATCATAGAACCTTTAGGTTCTCATCATAGTGGATAACTACGATAATATTTAGATGAAACACTTGTTGATAAGAAACTATCACATACATGAGTCATGAAAATGAAAAATCTTTATTTGATAGGAAATTACCTTAATAATGTAAAACATGTATTCAATTACTAATAAATTCAGTTTTAGGTAACCCATTCCAACATTTTCCCACATCATCTCAATCGAACTAAAACAAATTTCAGTCCACTAGCTATTTCTTAGTCCCCTTTCCTCTGCTATTATAATGCTTGGGTCAAGGGGTTGAACATGTTTTCCTCCATCGATACTGTACTCACTCTAACTTCACCACATGGATGAAAATCTCTAATGAAATGAAATTTATGAACAATGTTATTTTCACATTAGCATGAAATTAACTCTTTAGAGAGATCCACTACAATAGTGTTATCATTATCAGCTACGATATAAATTTTACTTCTAAGTACAACATTAATTTCATGAAAAAAGTTTAAAATCCAATTTAATTAGATGCATTAAAAGATTCTATTTAATCGTCCCCTACTTTAGAATTGTAAAAGATCGATTCTTTTTTCCCTTTAAGGATATAACTCCTCCACTGAGAAAACAGATATATCCTAACATAAATCATTTTGATCTATCTGAAAAACATTTATCTATATAAATCCTAATTAATAGTTTTCTATTTCCTATATACACCAAGAACATATCCTTAGTACACATTAGATACTCTAGGATATTCTTTAATATTGACCAATGTTGTTTAACTAGATCTGCAAGATATATTCCTACAATGTTGAAATAATTGGTAACCCCAAGCCTCATATATATTATGGTATACATGACAGATCATATCACAGATTTAGATAATAATTTTAATTTATCTATCTTTCCTCTTATGTATATGGTCACATTTTCTTTTAAACATGTTTATAATGATACATTGGAACAAAGCCCCTATTTTATGGTTCAAAATTTTACGAATTCATTATCTAGTTAATGTATATACAATGAAATATCTCAAAAAACCTATTTGATCTATCATGTATGATCTTGATCCATAGATTTTGGTCTGCATCACCAAAGTTCTTCATGGAGAAGAAATTTATCAACCATTCCTTAACCAATTGAATGGATAATATTTTTTTTGAATTAGTAATATATCATTAACATATAATATTATGAAAATAATCGTACTCCTAAAAAACCACTTGTAAACATATGGATAACATTTATCTTTAATGAAACCAAATTCCTTTATGGATTCATTGAACATAATTTTCCATGACTTGGATGATTGATTAAATTCATAAATAGATATATGATAATTCTAATTTTGTTTTCATAGAGTCAGAAACCCTTCTGGTTATGGAATATACACATCCACTTAAAAGTTCTCGTTACAGAAGACAGTTTTGAAATCCATTTTCCAAATCTCAAAGTCATGGTTAGATTCTATGTAATGTAATATATAGATAGATTTAAACATAAAAAATGGAAAAGAGGTTTCATCTTAGTCAATGAATTGATGTGGTCCAAACACTTTGGATACAAGTTGTGGTTTATATGTATTTACTTTAACATACATGTCTAGTTTTATCTTGAATACCCTTTCACACCCTATGGTATTTACATCATTTTAAAGATCAATTAAAACCAAAACTATTTTTGGATACCTGAAATCAATCTATGAGTTAAAATTTCCTAATATCTTAAATATTTTTATATGTCAACATAATACTTTTAAAAGATTGGGTCATCATTGTTAACTAATAATGAGTCACTATCATCCGTGACTAAAAAACCATATCTCTCTAGTTCTCCTACATATATATTACTCCTATGTTGTACTTGTGTTTTTGGGACAAATTCTACCAGGGGGTCTTATTGCATCTATTATTGTACAAACTCATATATATATTTGGCATCAAATTTATCAAATTTAATAATTATCTGACTGTATTCTTTGAGGATGTTCTCCCTCTCATGAAATATGGCTTTCTCTATGGTAGTTATTTTCTTATCCAAAAGGTTGTAAAGATAATGAGCCCTTGTTTTTTGGGATACCTTATAACGATACACTTTATAACGTAGGGTTCTTTTTATTACTTGATCAAGACTTAAAAAACTAATCCCAACCCCACACATGATCATGTGATAAAATGGGTTCATTCCCACTTTGTAACTTAAAGGAAATTATGTATTCTTCTTTGGCTTTTACTTAGTTTAGTTAGTAAAATGTTGTCTGTAATTAATATCACCAAAAGGATAATGGAAATTTTTCACGACTTATCATCAAAATTACTATGTCTAGTATTGTATGGTTCATCCTTTCACTAAAGTAATTTCACTATGGCATATAAAGTGGTGTGAGTTGAGATAAAATCACATACTCAAGTATAAAGTTGATAAAGTATTAGTTAAGATATTCACCATCTTAATCATGTCGATGTTTCTTTATCTTATTACCATGATTATTATAAACCTCATTATTGAACTCCATGAATTTATCTAAGGAATAAACTTATACCTAATTTATGTATATATAACCATACTTGATAAATTCATCTATAAAAGTAATTAGGGTTGAGAATCCTTCTCCGACCTCTACTTGAAATGTTATAAACACATCAATGTGTACCAAATCTAGATTCTATATGGCCACTTCTCATTGACCATTGAATGGTGGTCTAATTATATTTCATTCTAAAAAATCATGACATATTGGAAGTGGATTGTGATCAAAATAATCTAAATAACTATCTTGATAGAGCTTTGAAAAATACTTCTCATTTATATTAGCAAGAATATGATTCTACTGTTGGGTGTTATATGAGTTACAAGAATTTTATTTGTTATTAATTTCAAATATTTGGTTTTCATAATTTAATATATAAAATCTATTATTCAACTATTACATATAATAACATATTATATCTTTATAAAAATAAAAAACATTATTTCCATTGATGAAAATAATTCCATACATATATAGGAATGTAATGGAAATAATGTTATTGGTAACATTACGCACATAATAACAATTATTTATGACCAAAACCTATATTTTTCGAATTATTTGAATGTAGTCTCTAATGGCTAGAGTAGCCAATCTCGCTTTATTGGAAGCCTAAAGATCCACCTCACCTATTGAAAAATTATTAAATCTACTTGGTTCTTGTAGTTAGATACAAATTTGAGCACTAAATGTAGTAAATAATACCAATCTTATTAATAATGAAATATTACACAACAAAATAAATGTATTAGAAGCATCCCATTGCTTCTTTAGATAGGTTCAATCCCTATTCCAGTGGTCCTACCTGCCACATAGAAAACCTACTACATCATATTCATTTTCATTCCCCTAGATATAGTTATTATTTTAGGGATAGTGATCTGGAACCATAGAATTGGTATCAGGCTTCAAATCATTTTTTTATTACTATTCTTATTATTAACCAAAAATACAATGAGCTTCAAACCCCCATGTATTAATCAACTTTTGAAAATAATATTAATAATTTTTTCATGTTTATTCTTGATATTACACATTTTATAATTAAAAATAAAATAGTATATGTTTTTGGATAGTGAGGATATAATGAGATATTTTCACAACTTATATAGGATCTTAAAACCCAAGATGTTCATATGCTAAATATTTCCAATCATCTTGAATATATGTGACCCATCAGAATCCTACACTCCAATGTTAACTGTGAATTATGAATTTGATATATCATATCACTATGATGTCTCCTTATCATGATAGAGATCCTGATGTTTTGAAATAATTCTATAAACATCTATGTCATCATATTTATTTTGAAACAAATTGGACATGGAGGATAGTACGATACATTAAGCATCCATTACCTCATCCACATGTGTCATATAGATATATACTTATTAGTCACTATCCTCTATGGAAAATGAATCAGGATGTGGAATTACTGGCACATATAATTTCCTTTCATGTTGCATTATAATGCACAAACACCTATACCATTCGTGGAAATTCACTTCGGTGATAGGGTTATCCTTATCTACTATAGATTGTAGCGATATTTCCTATTTTTATTAAAAATTTATATAAATTAAGACTAGATAATTATCACTTTAATTCATTATGAGAAAGGATTAATGAATATCTATTAAATTAAATTTTATTAGTCTCCAAATAATTTTTTGAAGAATAATTTTCCACACCATCAGTTTCAATATATATTTTCACAAAGATATCCTAGTGGAAAAGATCCATATTATTCTTCTCATAACCCCAATTTTTTTATGAAAATTTATTTGAAGGATTTTAAGGTTGATTAAATATTCATTTACATTAACTCGAGATCCGTGATATGTAGAGGGGGATCCCCAATCCAAAAAATCACAATTTAAGTATTTTTTCAATAATTTACTCTTAGTTACACCATGTCCAACTTTTTCATCCATCCCATGATATAAACTATGTTAAGTTATCACAAAGCATGCCATTAAAAGTTCATTGATAATTGAAACACTTTAAATTTGTCTGGTCAAGGTCACAAAAAATATGAAGTTAATTCAAATAGAAGCATTTGAAGGTGGTACTAACTTAATATTTTACTTCAGGGATTTTAATTATTTATACATAAATGAATATTTTATATTTTAACAATACATGTTAATATTAAGTGGATTCTATGTAATATAATGACAATGTTTGAAAGAAATTTACACATAATCAGATTTTATTTTATTTTATCTAAAATTATTGTCAATTCATTAAATTTGTGATCATGAAATGTCCAAAAAACATAAATAATTAACCATGAAACTGACATAAATAAAATATCATTGTCATTTTTGTGAGATTCTATAATGGTTGTTTTTTATAAGAAAGGGTAAACCCTAAACCCTATTGGAAAAAACCTTGAACCATAGCTTGGTTCGTGTTACAGTATCCCACCATAGATAATTTTTATCATCTTGGTTGTTTTTATCTTAGATTTGGGACATGTACCACATCATCTCACATGTGAGATCTATCTGTACATGATATTTTTCTAATACATAGTTGTGGGGATCCAATTTAAAAGGAGTTTTATATAAAAAAAAATACATGCACACAGACCCTTACATAATAAGGATGAAAGGGTTACATGTGATCCATTAATAATAATTTAAGAATAATAAATCAAAATAAACTAATCATATACAATTGATGGTCTAATATCATGATCATTCACACATCATTAAAATAATTATACATTTTCAATCTTATTTATCAATTACTTTGATTTGTTATTAATTATGAAAAAATTCTACCAATTAATCCAATTAATTAAATTTATCTTAATTCCAACCATGATTCATTAACTATAGATCAAATATAATTTCAAGTAAAATTGAATTCATTTAAAATTGTTGATGTACACTAGTGTAGTTCGAGGAAATTGTGTGTTTTTGTCAATCTTTTAGCATGGAATTTAATTCATTATATAATTATCAATTCTATGCCATGGTGTATACAACCAAATGAATGACATATCCCTACGAAAATACATACCCTTAATAGTGATGGCCTTTATCAACACTAGAAAAAACGATGACAATGGCCACATTTATCAGGGATAAAAAGAGAGCTAATAAATGGTAAACTTGACGAGCACATTTGTTTTGCTGATAAATGTCTAGAATAAATTGAAAAAATTATACGAATAATTATTTCATTAAATATTAGTAATATTATTAATTAAATAATTGTTGATAAAAATGAATAAATCGAAAATACATATATATAAACTATAAAAATTCATTAATAGTATATATTAAATATGTAGATATGTAAATTGTATAAAATGAAATAAAAAAATAAAATTTAAAAAGATTAAATAATGAAAAATATTAAACGTTTTATAAATTGAAGAATTATTGATAAAAATAAATAAATTTGCTATACACATATACAGATTGTAAATATTAATTAATAGTATATATTAAATATAGATATATAAAATGAATATATTGTAAAAATTAAACAAAAAATATTAATAAAAAATAAATTACAAAAATATTTAAACGTTTATTAATGAAGAAACTATTAATAATAATGAATAAGTATAATATATATTAATTATATTTGTTAATTAGTAATATATATTATATATAATTTTAAAAAAGTGAAAAAAGTGAGGTATTTAGAGACATATTAATGTGTTACTCATTTTAACGTTTTTTGATTTTTCAATTTAAAATATATCAAACATGGGCTACATTGATTTCAGATACATATACATAATTAAGTCATTTTTATATTGATTTTATACACAGAAATATTTATGTAATAAATGAAATCTTATATATAAACCTATACACCTAAAATTTATATAATATATTAAAATTTTAGTATATTTTAGAATTTAATTATAACATGGTACATTTAATATATAATTTTTTAATCAGTAAATTTTATATTTAATTTTAATATTTTTACGCCTTGGTATTATTTAATAATTATTAATACTTAATTTTTTAATTTGAAATTTTTTATTTTTTTAATTTAATCATTCTCTATTATATATTTTTATTTATTTATTTACTATGGTTTGGTATTTTCAATATTTAATCATCCTTACTTCAATATATATATATATATATCCATATTTGTTTAAAAAGTATATTTTTTAATAAAAATTATCAATTATTTCACTCTTTTTTGACTATAGTCATATTTAATTGTTAAATTTAAGTCATTTTTAAAATGCATGTATTTAAGAATATATATTGATTAATAAAGTTAAAAAATATCTCTAAATAAATATTTATAAATAAATATATTTATAAATGAAAAATTACTATATTTATAATACTATATATTTATAATTATTATAAATAAATAAATATTATTTTCTAAAAAAGTATTAATTTAATTATAAATAAATAGTTTTATGTATTTATATAATTATAAAATTATAATAAAGTTACTTATATAATGAATGTAGTATATATATATACACAAAGTTGGGGTCAAAGCCACAATTTATTCAGGGAAATGGGCTACATTATAAAGAAAATTAGATAACATACAAAAGAGGGTTGTACACAATGAGACTCAAACTCGAGACCTCATTCAGAACCATAGGGGTAGTACCACTAAGACACTCCTTCGAGACTATATATATAAATATATAAATATATAAATATCATTATTTTGAAAGTATTATACATATATTTGTAAGTAAATAATTATATATTTATAATTACAAAATTATAATATATATATTTAAATAATGAATATATTGAAAATATTTATATTTATATATATTTGTTAAATATATACATAATTATATAAACTTATTTACTGATATAAATATATAAATAATTGTAAGTATATTTATAAATATATATTTACTATATTTATAAAATTATATATTTAGAATTATAAACATAAAAATATAATATTTTAAAAAAGTATAAATATAATTTTAAATAAATAATTATATGATTATAAAATTATAAAATTATAATAAATGGTTATATAATTATTTGAATATTGTTATAATTTTTTATTTATAATTATAATTATAAAACCTTTATCAATTAAATTTTTTAGTGACAAAAGTGTTCTTAATCGATGCTAAAACATTATCACTAATGAAGATAGATTTTATTAGAGTTTTTTTAGCAGTGATAAAGCATGATCTTTATCAGTGATAAAAAAAGTCACGAAGATGCCTTTTATCTGCGTTTATCAATTTAACACAAATAAAATGTCTTTTTATCTACAATTTTTAGAAAGCACTGATAAAAGTATACCCATTATATTTAAAAGTACCCTAACTACGACTCATTGAATTTTGATTCTCAAACCCTCATGGAACCCCACTACTGTTGGTGCTACCACTCTGGGTTCTTTGGAAAAAATCAAGGCTAGAATCTAAGGTATGTGATATTATCATTTTCCTCTAATTGTTTTAATTTTGTTCGATTCCACAGTTTGCATTATTTGACTATTCTTGACCATGGATAACCTTACACACAATCTCTCCATATCTCACTTACCTATACCTACATAACTCCACCCCTACTCTGTAAACTCATTCCATCTTTATATCAGTTAATTGGGAACTGCACTTCCATCCGTTGTTGTAATGAATGTTGATATTCTTGATGTTTCCAATATTTTATTCCTTGTTACCTTCTAAATAGTTTGAATTGTCCTTGTTTTAATCTTGTTTACATAGTATGGCATACACATGAAGATGAAAAAAAGTTTAAGAAAATTTAAAGAATCGTGAATATAGGTGTATCTATTGAGAAAATCAGCTTTATAAAATTTCATATAATGATATGTGTGGATTTTATCTTAATTAATTTTGTCTAATTATCCTAACAAAGGTGTTTTAGTAGAATGAATTAATAAAGTTCATTCATATGTCATAAAACGGTATAATTTTATGGTGGTTCCGATATTTTCTTTTCAGTTGATTGTTTTTTGTTTTCTAAACACAATTAGAATATAAATATGAACATAATTGAACATTATGAATATATTATTTAATAAAAAAATGATATTATAACACATAAAATATTTATTAAACGTTCTAGGTTAAACTTCTGTAAAATATTAGAAAATTTAGTCCTTCTTAGCACTATTATATTATATTTATGATTTTGATAATTTTTACCCTAAATTAATTGATAAATTCAATCTGGTTCAATGGAAAAGTGTTTTATAGGATTACATTATGGTTGATGGTACATTGTGATGGGAAGTGAATTATATTTTTGATGGTGGTAATAAAACCTTTCAAACATGAGTGACAATGAAGCATTGTATGATGTTATTCATTGTTTATGATCGTCGATTAAGAATGTATAATCATATTTAATTATATAAAAGACCATAGGTTTCTTAAACATGGTTTTGAAAATAAGTATTCTCTTTTGGTAGGTTAGATATATAGATTAATACACTTCATGCCTAAGAGTCCACATTTGCAGGTATCTTTCATGAAACTTTTTACTGTCTTGACCATAGATATAATACAAAAATACTCAAATTAAATATACCTTCACTAAAATTATTTAATCCATCCTCATATTCATGATTTCCATCCATATCCTAATTATGGATTGGAAACCCTCTATGAAACTATCCTTCCTCCTATCAGTGTGGTTTCAATGTTCCTTGATGACATACCTCCCGCTCTGATAATATTCATTAATCTCCATTAAATCCATTTCCATGGATACATATTATTCATCTCTTTTAGTCTTTTATTCCCTTCATTTAATTCTTTATGAGAAAAAAATGAAACCAAAAAATCAATCAAAATATAATGAATAATTTTGTTTGGTTTCTTGATATTCATTTTCTTATCCGACTCATTAAGTTACTTTTGACAACAATTCATAAAAATTATCTTTAATTTTTATGAAGTCACAAGAGATCCTATTAGAACTAAATAGTTTGGAATAAAAGGACGAGAATACTAATATATTGGGTAAACTCTGAAGAATACTTGAGTTGCACATTTTTTGTGAAAAAATGCCAAATGAACCTTTTTATTATCTTCCCCTTCAACCTTGATAAATTTAAAAGCATAAAAATATGAGTCTTGATGGTATTCATCCCACAATTATCAAAGCAATCTGGCCCTAATTTTGGATTAATATTTAATAAAATAGGATTCTTTAGAGAAAAATAATGCTGAATACATTTTCATCACCTTTATTTTTTTCCAAAGATGCCAATTTCCATGAATATGGCTTCTGGAAATGCTAATTGAAGCTAGAATTTATGCTATGTTCGGGGTGAAAAAAACCCAGTGATTTAGAAAAATGAATGTATTTGGGAATATAAAATTTTATATATTAAATGAATCAAAATTTATTTTATGTTTTATTCGAATAATAATTCTTTTTTTAATATAATATATTAGAATCCATAATTCTAATTCCATTTAGGTTATTTTTGAATTTGAGTGGGTTTAGAGTATACATGGGATAAACATATTTTTAAAAAATAAAAAGTGCTAGGTTTTATGTGAGGGATAAGTATGGTATGTTAGAATGTGGGTTAATATAGGTTTTTCACAATTCATTGTGGGATAGGGTGTGGGTGATGTGACATTTGGGTTCTCATTTGTTCTTATTTATGGGGTTTTAGAAGTTAAGTTTAACTAATGTATTATGAAACACATTGTGTGTTTATTTCCTAGGGTAACCAATTAGTGAGATGATTTGAATGTTAGTGAAGAAACATAATATAAAATTATGGTTTTATTTTCATAATCTAGTTGTATGAAATTAATTCGGTACATTTTATTATCATTGTGTCCTGATTAGTACCCAATGACTTGACTTACATGTTTATTTTGAGTGTTACTACTTTGAACATTTAATCAAATATATGGGTTTTATTTTTTAAGGACCCCAGTAGAGTTTAACTTTTAATTATTATACTCACACCCTACACATGAACCACATTGGATATGGAGCTCTAATATATAAGATGCAAGTGATGAAAAATGACTAATATGATAGATTATAATTAATAAAACTCAATTGGTACGAGTTGATGTTTTCTCGGTAGTGTCTGAGAAATTTTAGAAATTTTAGATGGAATTTTAAATTTTAAATTAAGATGTGGTGATTTAAATAGTATTATGGTTAAAAATATCATCCAAATTTGATTCATCTCTGAAACAATTATTATGGAATTTTATTTCATAAGATTGATCCTCAATCTCTTTTATGTTATTTGAACTACTCTGAGTAGTAGTCATCTAATATGTTTAGTAGTACCTAGTATGTGATGAATTTTAGTTATATTAGTTCAAGAAACATTGGTGGATGTCCACAAGAGATGGGGGGATGAGCATTAAGAAACAAAATTAAATAATAACTACTAAGGATATGAATCTGATGAGGATGAAATTTTTTTATATCTTTCTCCTTTAGATGAATTTAGAGGATAAAATCTATTATTTTGGGGTACTTATTTTTTAAATTTCATTACCCATATCCTTCAAAATATATGTACGCTAATCATTTGAAAAGGATTTTGAATATGGAGTTAAAAATTTTATCAGGTTTTCAAAAGATCATGCGTTCTACACTTGTTAAATCCCTTCTCTAGGTTTACATTTTTTATTCAGGAAAAATTTATTGTTTGACTACTAATTCAGAAAAAGCATTATACACGTGATGCTGTAATCAATCATGAGGAAGAAGAGACTGTTGATGATGAAATTTTATAATTATTAGGGGATAAAAAAAATTAAATGAAAATAATAACAATGAAACAATACTAAAATGTTAAATAAAATTCTCATTGAAAGAAGTCAGGGTATAAAATTTTAGTTTGGTTAGAATCAATGCAGTCGACATATTGACCCCAAAATTTAAATGTTCATTATTTATATTGGGGTTAAAATAAGTATGAATGTTCTGATTGATATTGATTCTTGGTGTCTTTTCTATGTGATAATGAAGGAATTACTTTGAATGATGTAAATGTAATGTTATGATATACTTTCTATATTTTACCAAAAAAGTATATTATCAGACAATGATTTGATCTTCATCATTCCTTCCAATGTTAATTTGTTTTAGAAGATTTATGTATGAATTTTTCTTTGTGGCCACTAGAAAATACTAAACAGGCTTCCAGACTCTTCTTACAAAGATACATAATAGGGATGTTGAGGGAAATGTAAAGCCCCACACACAAGTTTGTTATGTACACATTATAAAACATGAAACATAGACTTGTTTATTCAATCGTCACAATGATAAATCCTTTCAGGTGCATTGAAGTTGATACTATTTTATTTTTCATTACTTATTTCTATCTAACATGATTAAAAAAATTTATTTATGAAATAGAAAAATATTTCTAAAAATAAAGAACATACATAAAAATCAATGTACCCCTATCACAAAGAAAGAATAGCGTACACTTCATTAGAGAATAAATTGTTATTTATTTTAAATTAATAATAAATGTTTAAATATTTGATATCAAACCACTTATTTTCCTTTGTTTATATGCATATTTATGGATAAAATCTTGTATCCACTTCCATTCCATGATATGTTCTATTAAAGGATGATCTGGTAAATAAAAAAGGAATCCTAGTTGATGAAAACAAAAAAACAGTTCTGGAAACATGTCTAAGTCTGACATAATTTTAATTCATTATGATTTATGACAATAATATACATATATATCTATTTATTATTATATTTTTTATATGGTTTAAATAGAATAATCTTAAATGACCATACTAGAAGAAAATCTGCTTTCCGTAGCATTGAAGTGGTCAGAGAAATATTGTTGTTTTAGAGGGATATTTTTTGGATTCTATCCTCAAAAATATTTTGAGAAGATAAAAACACATGATGATACATATCAAATGGTGAGATTATCATAGAAAAAAACTAAACTCACTACAAGACATTGTTGTTTATTTTGGTTTGGAATACTAATTATGAGAAAGGACTAAAGTGAACCCACAGTGGAGAAAAGATCCATAAATGAACTAAATATACCTACTAGCTTGGATACTACCCAACTGAATACCTTACCTGAGGTAAAATTCTTTTTCATTACTCATTCTCCTAAATGTGAATAAAACAACTTTTTATAACTTTATATCACTAAAATTTGACAGGGAACAATTTTATGTTATTGGTATTTATCATCATCCATGCACCACCTTATTGTGATGGGTATAATTTATAATTTTACAAGTGACACGAAACACAATAATGACCTCCAAAAACATCACATAAAAGCTGGGAGTGAGGTATCTCATGAGCGGACTATGGTGTCTCAAGTTCCACATGATTTTTTGAATGTTACAATGGACTTGGATGCTATTAGATCTTTTATTATATGTACTCCTAATATTATAAGGATACATGAGGCCTGAATTGAAAAAATCATATGAAAAACCAATAATGGTTGATGATAAAGCATTTGAAGTGAGGTATGATTTTATAGATGGATCAAGTGGTGGGGATGAAAAATGTTTGATCAGGAAAATATAGCAAATAGACGAAGAAATAAAAATTTCATTTTGAGAACACCTTCTCCCCACTAGTTATAGAGTAACATTTATTATCATTACAACTTCTTGTAGATAAAATATTGAAATACATATGTATGTCTTACATTCCATATAAATAAAACATATATAGAAGTTCCATGACATTCATAGTTGGTCTCGAGACTATAACAAAGATTCTAAAGCTTGAATAGCTAAGCATCTTAGTTTTGAATAGATACATAAGGTACATCTTCATCTTACATCAATCCAAATTTTGAGAAAATATAATTATTAAGGGTAAAACCTGTTCATATTTTATAAAAAAATTTATATGAAAACATTATAAAGGGAATATCATGCGATGTATGATTTGGAACCATTAATCCCTGTATCATTTCTACAGTAAAAACTAATTTGAGTAATAATAAAATTGTAAAGGAAAAAAGATGAGTTATGACCCTATAAATAAATTTTTCATATAAATAATTAGTGTCAAAATTATTTTATATTATTTTTGATCTCATTTTCAAGGGAAATTTTTTAGGGTGGAAATCAGTATATTTAAAAGTTCTCACCTACATGAAATTAAATTTTTGGTAAACTACAGAGGCTCTGGTGGAGGCAGAGGAAATGGTGGAGTTAGAGTCATTGGTAGAGCCAAAATCTGTGACCATGGGGGAGGAAGAGGATGAGTTGGAGGTTGAGGTGGAGTAGGATAAGAATAAATGGATAGAAAACAATAAAATATTTGGGAAATAAAGTTGAATGATGATCACACCAAATTGTGTTTAAGAATAACTGTTGAAAGATGAACACAACACGTGTCACTTAAGATAAGATCCATTGTGGAAGTTTTTTAGGTTGGATTGTTTAAAAAAATGTTTCCCCCACTTTTTATGTTGATTTATGAGGTGGTAATCCACCTATAATATCATTAGAAAAAACAAAATGATATTCTTCTATCCATAAATAAAAATATTCACTTAAAATTGACATATAAAAATAAAAAAGTGTCAATCACGGAAAACTGAGATTTTTTTTATATTTTCTTGATAATTTATACAAGTGATTCATTATTAATTTTTATGTGTATGAATCAGTCTCATTTCAATCCCATACACGATGTAATTTTTATCACTCAAAGTGTGCATTTCCAATTTAAAATTACATTTTTTGTAAAAAAACAAAAGTGGCATTCTCAAAACATAGGAAACACATTCAGGTTGTTTTTATAACTCAGGAATATAATACAGAAGTCATTGGGGACATATAGAAATCTGGCCAGCATCAATCTGAAGCATAGTGTGACCAGTATGTCTCCAAGTGCATCTTTTTATACAAAATTGACATTAATTTTTGTAAAAACAATATAAATACTAAATGTCAAGAAAATTTAGTTGGATTTTTTTGGTAATTTAATTAAATAATATATATTACATTTTTGATGTGTATGTATTTGTAACACCTTAGTTCGACACTCGAAGTGACCGATATGACTCCAAGTGCATCTTTTCAATCAAAATTGACATTAGTCTTATAAAAAAAAATTGACAGAATAAAAATTATAAAAATACATTAATACTATATTTTCATTTTAATTAAGTGATATATAATTCATTTGTGCTGTGTAGGAATTAGGCACACCTCAATCGGATCCACGATGTTCCTGGTATGATTGAAATTTTTTATTATGAATTTAAAATGGACATTTTAAAACAAAAAATTGTCACTCGCTTAAAATCCAAAAAATGCTCATATTTTCTGAATAATTTTGGAAAATGTATCATAATTGCTTTGTGAAATATATGAATCTGTCTAATCTCGAACCCACACAAAACACATCCTTTATGACTCAAAGTGTTTTTTAGTCTAAAATGACATTTCAGTAAAAAAAGAGACATAACCAAAACCAAGGAAATGAATTAATATTTATTTGATAATTTATGAAAAATTATCCATAAGTCATTTTCGATGTGTAAGAATCCTCCACACCTCAATCCGATGCACGGTGTGACCGATATGACTCAAAGTGCATCTCTTTTACTTAAAACAAAAATTTATTTTAGTAAAAAAACAACTGATATACTAAAAATAAAGGGAAGGATTTCAGATTATTTTGATACTTTATTATAATGATCCATAAGTCATTTTTGACCTGTAGTAATTAAAATCACCTTAATATAATGCTCAGTGTGAACGATATGACTAAAAGTGTCTGTTGTCACTTTAAAATTGGCTTTTTAATACAAAAAAGTGCCACTCACAGAATATAGATCAGACATGATCATATTGTTTTAATAATTCAAGAAAATGACTCATAATTCATCTTGATATGTATGAATTAGTCTCATGTCAAACCCATACATGATGTGATCTATATAACTCAAAATATGTGCTTCCAGTTTAAAATGAAATTTTCGTAAAAAACACAAGATGTTGACTCAAAAATGGGGAAACACATTATTATTGGTTAGAATGGCCCTAATGACTTTATTTTTTAATTATTTTGATAATCCAACTTTAAAGGGGTGAGGTTGAACCCTTACAAGGATCTAAGGCTTAATGAAAATTGTATGCCCCGTAGGTCTTAGAGAGAATCACCCAGACAAGACACTTGGAACTGCTACTCCCCTGCGTATGTCATGAAATCATCAATCCAGCTTCACAGGGCTAGTTGGCTAGCTATCCTATGAAAATCTACACGGGCCTGGTACTGATGGAAAAGCCACACCCACTCATTATTCCAAATACGACTATCTCTATTCATGTAAATGTGCTTGCCCTATGTCTTCATCTGATGCCTTGTCCCTTGTAGTCTAACTGGTACATCTGCATTCATGGGCTCGAAGGCCTTGGGGTGGACCTAAGGCCATAAGGTGGTTTGAATGCATTTAGAATCTACTGGACCGAAGGCCCTGGGTGGCCCGAAAGTCTTGAAGGACCGAGGGACCAAACTGGTGGCCCAAAGGCCCTGATGGATGAATAGTTCTAGCTGCCATAGTACCAAACAATAATTTCTATAATGCCTACTATAGTGCCAAACGGTAACTACTACTATACTACTACAGTATTGCTACAGTACCTCCAGAAATGTTCTTCTACTCGAATTTGATCGTGGGTCTCTTGGATGCACTTACCGAGTCCTCACCAACTAGGATGAGGCTCATGTGCAGAAACACATTTCTATTATATTTATGATTTATGAAAATTATCCATATGTTATTTGGGACATGTAAAAATAAGATACACCTCAATCAGATTAATTTTTTTTCTGATATGTCTCAAAGTGTATCTTGTTATTCAAAATTGGCACTAATTTTAGTAAAAACACCAACCAACATAGTCAATACCAAGAAAATAAATTCTTATATTTTTGTTACTTTAGGAAAAAGAAAACTATGTCATTTTTACGCATAGAAATTATAAGCAAAAAAATCTAACCCATAAAGTGCCTAGTGTGACTCAATGTGTATGTTATCATTTTAAAATTGATATTTAAAAAATATATCACTTAATGAAAACCGATAAAAACAAATTACAATTGTATTGATAATTTATGAAAATTATTCGTAATTTGTAATTAGTTTTTAGGAATCAGTCTCATGTAGAACCCACACACGACATGACCTGTGGGACTCAAAGTGCATGTGTCTAGGTTAGAATGATATTTAGTAAAAAACACAAGTTTCATGATCAAAAAAATGGAAAAACATTTGGAATATTTTTATAATCTTGTAAAATGATCCATAAGTCATTTGGGACATGTATGAGGTATCCTCACCTCAATCTGATGCATGGTGTGATCGATATGACTTCAAGTGATGATTTTTATTCAAAATGGACATTAATTTTACTAAAAGAAAACAAATGATATACTCAAATAAGGAAAAAGTCTACATGATAGTTTTTTTAATTTAATAACATGATCCATAATTCATTTTTGGTGTGTAAGAATTATCTTCACCTCAATCTGACACATGTTGTGACCGTTATGAATCAAAGTGTTTGTTATCAGTTTAAAATTGATATTTTAACACAAAAAAGTGTCACTCACTGAAATTAGAGAAAATTTGATTGGATTGTCTTGATAATTTAGAAAAATGAATCATAATTTGTTTTTGCGATTCTTGAATCCGTCACATGTCAAACAACACACATAGAGAGCTCTATGACTCAATGTGAATGTTTCTTCATAAAAATAACATTTTAGTAAAAAACAAAAGTGGTGTACTCAAAAACAATGAAACACATTCATATTTTTTTAATACTTTTGGAAAATGATCCATATTTCATT
The DNA here is from genome assembly GCA_963277665.1 of Viscum album. Classification (NCBI taxonomy): domain Eukaryota; kingdom Viridiplantae; phylum Streptophyta; class Magnoliopsida; order Santalales; family Viscaceae; genus Viscum; species Viscum album. Next base: position 106,051,129 of record OY728156.1, read on the forward strand.
TTGAATATTTGAGAATCAACTGCACCTCAATCCGATGAACAGTGTGATAGGTATGACTTCATGTTCTTCTTGTTATTCAAAATTGATATTAACAACAATGAAATCCAGCACACAGTGTCTGTGGTATGTCTCAACGTTTAGTTTAAAATTTACATTTTTGATATAATTTATTTATTTATAATTTTACTAACATAATAATTGTTTTCTTATATAAGAGCATTCTTTTCCTCGAGCAGGGGTGGCTTTTTTAATTATATTGATTAATTCCTTTTCTCTATAATTTTTTTCCTTGTAGTTGTGTTGAAAATATTACATAATTTATATTATGTATTTGTCTCTAATTTTTCTAATTTAGGGAAATTTATTGTGCTACAGTGTGATGTCACAACACACTGCATGCCCTGTTTATCATGCTTCAGTATTCTATAACATCGCACTGTAGTATCAAGGATACTACATATGAGATAAAGGAGTCCTTTATCATCAATTATTCAAGAGATGATAAAGGTGTCCTTTATCAGTGAATTTAGTAGCACTGATAAAAGTATCCTTTATCAATGCTAAATAAATGTTCTGATAAATGGTGTCTTTTATCATCACCTTTAGAATGACTGAAAAAAGGGTGATGTATCATCACTTTTTTAGAGCAGTTAAAGAACCCATTTACAATAAATTTTCTAGTATTGATAAATGCATAATCATTTTAACTGCTCTATAGTGGTCAATTATTTTTTAGCACTGATAAAAACCTTTTATAACACTGTTAAATTCCTCTTCAATAATAGTGTGGGGAACACATGTCAATAAATTTATTTATTTATTTAATTCATCTCTGTGTGAAAAATACACGACAAAACTTGCATTAGACATCACAATGTGTACTACATTACGTTATGTGTATTGTCTCTTACCCATGTCTACAACTCAATCTATATGAATGGGTGTGTTCCCTTCCATTTAAAATATTGAGGTATAAAATGTTTTTTCCAACACACAAAAGACATATCCTCATAACTAAGTGAAGGTTTAATCCCCATGTCTTGAATCCGAGACACAGAACACTTGAGAGACATCATTTTCTCAACTATGAGAAAATACACACTACACGTCATGTACCTTGGTTACATGGTGCATAGTTCTTCAAGTCATGCACCAAAATTTTTGGATCTATAGGCTGTTCCACTTTGTTCGGATCTTATATCTGATTTTGTCAGACCCTACATGATAATGTTAGATAAGGATGTGAAAATACTATTAGTCAACATGTAATTCTGTATTATATGACGTATACTAAGGTTTTGTGCAGGAAGATCCTTTAGCACCTCTAGATGGTGTTTTTTTGGATATTTCATAAAATATTCAATCTTAGAAATTTATTTTTCATATTATAATGGATGAAGAAATTAAGAGATGACTATGATAGATATTAAAGTGAATCAATATAATTAAAAAACAAAAATGCATGAATCAAATCAATGAAAAATAAATAATAAAAAACTATCCACGTAACCCCTATATTACTACATGATGGTTTCAGGTGTAGGAGATACACCATGTAAAGGCATTAAAAACAAAAAAATTTATTCTTAATTTATGAATAGTTGTTACCACATAAGACAAATAACACAATTCCCAATAAAATAAATATATTACATGACTGATTAAATCCCCTAAACTAGAAGAGTGGTATCTAGAAATGTAATTTATAATAAATTAATGACAAGATATTGAATTACCACAACTTGCAACTCCCACTTAATTGATGACCCGATTGACTACATCTCATCATTTACTTTTTTATATAGGTTCTATGTGTAAAATCACTCTAGATGTGATCCACACATTCCCTGTAATTTCTAAATGTTTTCTTATAATTTTTAAGTTCTATCATATTTGAAGTTGATCACATACATTTAATGAAGACGATCAGAACAAAATTCTTCTTTCTGAGGAATAACTATTTATTTCCACTCATTTTCTTGAGAGAGGAGGGTAGAATATCACACTATATCTTTTGATCTATCTCTTGGGATATAGAGAGTGTCACTTTCATTATTTTTTACAACATGTGTGTTTTTGGAAATAGATATAATTAGATATTTATTATGGTAGGGTTTGGGTTGTCAAATTTCAAATTAAACCCTTTTCCTATTTATAATTATTATTTGAACCATTTTATAATAATATTAATAATTATTATAATATAAATTTCTTAATATTCAGGGTTATTTATGAAAATTAATAAATAAAATTTATAGCATTTTTAGTTAGACCAATTGGGATGGTCCAATTTCCATCATTGTCATTTAACAATCATTGAATAATTACTATTTATTTCAAAAAATAACACAACATTATCCATTGATAAATATAACAAATATTATATTTTATAAACCCTCAATATAATATTATTTATTATTATTTAACTCTCATTCTTTCAAATAACATGTGACTAAATTTTGGTGATAAATTGAAACTAGATTAAATATTATATACTATTACTTATTAAATTCAATACTATAATTTATATGATACTGCATATAAATTTATTCTGTGACCCCCTAGGTTACATTATTAGTGGAATTGTTAATAACATTCTAAATTCCAATGTAAAAACTTAAAAAAACCCCATGATAGGCATGAAGAAAGAAATTAATGTTGAATTGAAATATAACATCCTACTATCACTTAACATTTCATATAATAAATTTGTTAAAATATATCAAATCAAGTAGGATTTATGCTGATAATATCAACAAAGATTCTTAATGTCACTTTAATATAATTTTTAGAAGCTAACTCTCCCCCTGAACATTAGGGCCATGGATTTTTTCAGGAGGATTCAATACTATCAAAGGTCCTAATATATCAACTTCCATTATTAAACAGAAGTTATAAATCCTTTTATACATTATATATTAATGAAATATCACATGTGACATACCCAAAGAATGTGAGTAATTTTATCATCCAAAATATCAATGTAAATGAGTCTTGATATCCTTTAATGATAATATTAAAGTATACAGATCAAAAAAAACCTCCAAACAAAGGAAAATACAATGAAATATAGAAATGTGGGTTTCATATTAACAGTTCCGTTCTAATAACCTCTGATCATGGATATTAATAAGGTAGAACACAATGAAAAGGTGTCTCAATTTTTTTTTGGACTCCTACCCCCAATAATATATATCAACCTTTTCACATAGGATAATATCATCCATCCAAATGACTATTTAAAAAATAGTATCATAAAAATTTTGTTTCTCATAATTGAGGTGTACTTATATATGATTTTAGTATGACCTATTCATAAAAAACTATTATATATGTGATTAATGTAAAGGAACAATCATGTTGTGGTAATAAAATTCATTAATGATTCAATAAATGTACTTAAGTAGTAAGAAATTTATTATTGGTTTCCAATTCGAATAAGAAGAAATTTGTAGATCATGATGTTTCATTTGTTGTCAATAAAGAGTCAACAAGGATTCAATTTTCAAAATGTTGTCAATATGTTCATGAAAATGTGATGATGATAGTTTTTCCAATGATTGAAGTGGTGTGGTTATTAATTCAGTGAAGATCCCACTTAGATTATGGATTAATATTGTGGAAAGAAATCAGACGATTGTAGAACTGGTCCACAGTTTGAATAATTGTATCAAAGTGATAAATTATTACAACACTTGATCATGTCCATGGAATAATCAATTTCATGAGGAAATAAGTAAAAATTCATCCATAGTCACTTAGTGGATAAAGTGTTTAAGATTCATCCATTGAATTCCAATTAGATAAATGCTTCAAATAATTTCAGATAATTGATTGTGCTGATCTTCAAGGACCAAGACATGTGTTAAGGACAACACATAATTTACTAATATGTTTCCATGAATTGGTTTTCAATGTATGAGGAGTTGAAGAAGAGTTTCATCCACAGTTGGAAGAAAAAAGTTGAGTAATGTTTTTTGGGATTCCTGTTCCCAAAAGAAATGATGAAGTGGAAAAGTTAAGGAAAGGTGAATGGGACTGTCTTTTGAAGAAGTGACCATATTATGAAATAATCTTTTATTACACAATTAAACATAATTTATTACATAAACATTACTTGATACAACATAGAATATTGCGAGGTCCAGTGTCTTGGGGATTAGGATCATTACATAACAACTTAAAACATGAAATACAACATCATAATTAAAAAATTCTTTTACATGAACACTAAATTCCATCATACTTAGCATTACATGGGATAACCTAAGGACATGCATGAGAAAAGGGTGATCTATAAAGCCCAGTAAGGGAATAATCATGGAATAACATGAGGAATACAATACCTATTTGACAATAGGCATATTAATAGAGCACAAGAGATGAATAAACATAAAGGCATGATAAAGCATCATAATCATGACATGGAAATGTGGGAACAACACTTAACATGGAATTAGCATGAGCCAATGCTCATTGCACATGGAGCATGAGTAAATCCTCATTGCACATGAAGCACGAGTAACACCTCGTTGAACTTGATTTAGAATGAGTAAACACCAATTTCACATGAGATATCATGATACTCTACTTTACCCAATGCATTGGAGCGCTATAAGGGCGACCCCTTTTTAAACATTTCATTTCATGCATAAGTGTGCCACATGGATCATATAAAATGGTTTTGTAAAACATAATCATTTATTCCACGATAAAAGAATGTTGAATTCATACATGAAATTTATAAATAATAAGTAAATTTTAATAAAGGTGAATACCCTTGATAGATAAATGGTCATGGTATTCCCTACACAATGACATTGGCTTGGAAAATCCATGCAATTTCGGCAGCGTAATGGCGTGACGTAAAACTTCATAAAAATGGTTGATGAGAGAGAAACGGGATTCTCATCATATGTACATGATATGGACAATAAGGGGTTCATATAGATACATTTCCCAACAATTTTAAAGTAATTTAGGGTCACGATACAAAATAATTGCTTGAATGTAAAAGTAGAGAGTGAAATTCCTTGTGGAATTTCAGCATAGTATCGGGTGTACATGGGAGGCATTAAATGAGAGAGAATGGGGTCTCCAATCATTAAAACATAATGACCACAATATGAGGTAGGTGAAAAACCATACCCCAACATTTATAATTGAAATTAAAAAGGAATACCAATTTAAAGAATATTGAACAAAAATTAGAAAGGAAGAAAAACAATTACTTGGAAGTCTGCTTCCCAATGCATGAGAGAGGATTCAAAGAGGCTTATTGGGAACTTGGGTGGGTTTATATAGGATAGGTGAGGGAATTTTTTATTATTTAGGTTTGGGACACCTAACATTAAACTAACCGAAACCACAAACCTGCCCATGGTTTTTTGTGCATGGTTTTTGGTAAAGGGAAGTGGAAAACAATATTTTATTAGGCAAATTCTGAACTAATTTAAATAATGCGGTTTCTTATGTGGAGGTGAGTCTCAATCCCATGGAAAACAATTTAAAAAGACAAGATGTTTATTAAGTCTTGAATGGTCCATTAATGCTTTGTAAAATAAGTGAAACATACCCAAAATCAGATTATTTTAATCGTAAAACATATATTGTCTGAAAATAAGGCTTATAGTATTTTATTACATCACTATTGGGTCATTATGATGTCATAAAACACATTATATATTTAAATGTTATTTAATTCTTACCTAAAAATTTGACTGTCTTAGAAAATTATGAAAACATTACTGTTGGATAATTTCGACTTCCTGATTCCAAAAATAATATTTATTTTATCTAAATAATTTTCTAAATATGTTAATTTTCACTTTTAAAATAAAAACCGACATTTATAAAAAATTCACAAGTTTTGACAAAAATTGCTTTCAAGACTTAATAAAAATTATGATTGCATTCATAAATTATACGATCATTTATATTTAATAAAAATTAATTTAATAATAATAAAAATATTATATTAGAATATTATTTAATTCAAAAATCCATTAATTCATCAAAATATATTTCTTAGTTGAACATTAACTAAAAATAATATTTGTGCGTTAAAAAAACTATTTACAAGGTAACAATAATAAAATAAAATAATATTAATTATTATATACTAAAATAATTTACATAACCATAGTACTAGGGTCTTGCTACATAACCCCTTATAACACCTGCATAAGGCCAAAGAGTAAGGTGTGCGATGGTGACCGACTCTTGGCGTGGCTCTGATAACATTGCTCGGATGGTAATCTCTATTAACTTCCACTTCTCTCGAAGGCGGTCCCGCTCGAGCTTAACATATTCAAGCTCGGATTGGGCTTGGTAAAGTGCGAATCCCAATGATGCCACCTTCTTTCCGAGCTCTAAAAAATGGGCGTAGTATGGGGAACATCTACTGGATGAGGTCATCGATTCCTTTTTCTAAGTAAATTGGATTTTCTAAAGCCCTATATTTATAATAATAAGGTGATCACTGTTCAATGACTATATTAGCAACGGTCACAATTATTTACATAAAACCACATAAGTTGAAATTTTATATAAACATTTTAACTAAATAGACATTTAATTAGATCAATAGGGATTTCCATTAATGAAAGTTTGGGTCATTACAATCTTCCCCCCTTAAAAAAATTTCACCCACAAAATTTTCTTTTCCCACACTAATTCAAATTTGGGTAAATTTCCCTCATCATTTCCTCCGATTCCCACATTGCTTCTTCAAACTTGTGGTTTCGCCACAACACCTTGACGAGGGGCATTGTCTAATTTCATAGAAATTTTTTTCTACGATCTAAGATCTTCACTGGTAGCTCGTCATAAGAAAGATCACACTCTAACTGTACCACCTATGAATAGAGTACATGTGAAGGGTCTGTTATATACTTACTTAAGAGATATACATAAAAGACACCATGTACATTGCCCATGGTAGGTGGAATTTCTATTTGATAGGCCACATCCCCGACACGATCTAGAATCTCAAAGGGGATAATGTACATTGGACTTTACTTCCCGTTATATTACTAACCTCATGACCTTATTCTATGGAGATATGATTAGAAATACCATATCTCCAACTTTAAACTCAAGGTCTCATTGATGGTTGTCTTCGTAAATCATTGGTCAACTTGGGGATGCCTTGATATGCTGCTGAATTGTTTTCACCTTCTCCACCATTTCTTCGACCATTTCTGGTCCAAGCAGCTTACGCTCACCGACCTCATCCCAACATGTCGGTGTTTTTCACCTTTTCCAATAGAGGGCTTCATATGGTGCCATTTGGATGCTCGAGTGGAAACTGTTATTTTAAGATAACTCAACCAGATGAAGATGTTGATCCCATCCTCCATTAATGTCCATTGAGAAGGCTCTCATCATGTCCTCAAGTGTTCGGATAGTCCACTTGGATTGGCCATCTGTTTGAGGATGACAGGCTATACAGATGTTCAATTCAGTATTCAGAGCTTGTTGAAGACTCTTCCAAAACATAGAGGTGAGTCTTGGATCTCGATCGAAGACAATAGATAGTGGTAATCCATGTAGCTTTACCACTTCCCTGATATATATCAATGCCAATTGATCCAATGAGAAATCTTCATGAGTTGCAAGGAAGTGTGTAGACTTTGTAAGATGATCTACAACAACCTAGATTGCGTTGTTTCCTTTGGATATCTTCAGAAGTCTGGTGACAAAGTCCATGGTGATGTTCTCCCATTTCTTTTCTGGTATGGGAAATAGTAGCATCACCCCCTTTGACTTCTTCCTCTTTTCCTTCACTTGTTGACACACCAGGTACTTTGATGTATATTCAGTGATCTCTTACTTCATATTATCCAACCAATAATTCTCTCAAAGATCTCAAAACGTCTTTGTGTTTCTTGGGTGAATTGTGAAATTTGAACTATGGGAATCATCCAAAAGTTCCTTCTTCAGCTCCATACTTGATGGAATACATAGAATTTTCCAAAATCTCACAATTAATTACTAATTAACATTAAACTCCATGGATTTCTATTTTCCGATAGCTTCTAATTTTCTCTGAATTCCCACATCATCCTTTTGAGAATATTTTAACCTTTCCAAAAGTGAAGGTTGATCAATCATTTGTGAAAGGATTGACGATTTTCCCTCCTCTACAATTACCATGCCCATCTTCATCAAATATAAGAACATTGGATCCTTTTCAATTCTCATTAATGATAGAATCATTGGGTCCTTTATACTTAGGGCATCTGCCCCCTTGTTCACTTTCCTAGGGTGGTAATGGATTGAGCAGTCATAGTCTTTGATCATATCCAACCATCTTCATTGGTGCATGTTCAACTCTATTTTTGTGAATATATAATTGAGTCTTTTGTGGTCCGTATATATTTCACACATCTCCCCAAAGATATAATGCCGCCAAATTTTCAAAGTGAAGATCACTGCAGCCAACTCGTGGTCCCGTGTTGGATAGTTTTGTTCATGAACTTTCAATTTCCTTGAATAATAAGAAATGACTTTTCCATTTTGTATCTACACACATCATAGTCCCTTTATTGAACCATTACTAAATATCACAAAATGTTCTCCACTTGTGGGTAAAGTGAGAATATGTGAAGTGATAAGACTTCTTTTAAACTCTTTGAATATTTCTACGCATTAATCACTCCAAGAAAACTTTAATCCATTCTGAGTAAGCTTGGTAAGAGGGTTGGAAAATTTTGAGAAATTTCTCACAAATCGTCGATAATATCCAACTAAACCCATGAATCTACGGATATTAGTTACTGATTTTGGAATCATCCATCCCTCAATTGTATTTGTTTTGGAGGGATCCAAAGATATCCCAATGATTGTGATGATATGGCCCAAGAATGAGACCTCCTTTAACCAAAACTCACACTTGCTATACTTTTCATAGAGCTTCTCCTTCGGCAAGGTCTCTTGTACATTTCGTAGATACTCATCATGATCCACCTTGGTTTTTGAGTATATCAGAATATCATCTATAAAGACTACCAAAAATTTGTCGAGATAATCTCTAAAGACTCAATTCATCAAGTCCATGAAGATTTCTGGAGGATTGGTGAGTCCGAAATGCATTACTATGAATTCATTGTGCCCGTATCTTGTACGAAAAGCAGTCTTGGGGATATCTTCCTTCTTCACCATTACTTGATAATATCCCGAACGAAAATCCACCTTAGAGAAGAATTGTGATCCATATAGCTGATCGAACAAGTCATCTATTCATGGGAGAGGATACTTGTTCTTTATCTTTATTTTTTAAGCTCATGATAATCGATGAAAAGGCGCATTGACCAATCTTTCTTCTTGACGAAGAGGATTGGTGAACCCCATGGAGAAGTACTTGGGTGTATACACCCTTTATCTAGATTCTTCTGTAGTTATTTCTTTAGCTCCTTAAGCTCCACAATAGCCATTCTATATAGAGTTTTGGATATTGGAGATTCCCCAGGTATAAGATCAATTGATTATTCTACATATCTTCTAGGAGGAAGACCATTCAATTCATCGAGAAACACTTCAGTGAATTCCCTCACAATAGGCATGTCATCAAGGATGGTTGCTTCCATGGACTCAATTAACTGATCTAGATACGCATGCTCATATGGAAGTAATATCCACACATGAGATGATGGAGCTAAAGAAGATTCATCTTCTTCATTGCACTTTAAAAGAATCAGGGGTCGATTGTCCACATGGAGAGTGATTTCCCTATCACCAATTTTTATGTTGGATCTATATAAGGAAATACAATCCATGCTAATAATTGAATCAAATTACACTATAGTTAGTATAACAGGGTTCTCCGGGAAGTTTAATGCACAAATTATGACAGAGGATGAGTTATATTCATGGGATGCATTGATTGCCACATTTTCCATACTCACTGACATCTTCACTACCATGATTTGTGGTAGTGCTGGTATTGTTCTACTAAACGTTAGAGATATAAAATAATTCTTTGAACTTGAATCAAAAAGTAAATTCACTATTGTTGAATGAATAACTAGCGTACATATCACCACTTCGTTTTTGGGTTTCATTTTTGTAGTAGTGATGGAAAAAGCTCTTCCTTGCTGCCTTGGAGGTTGTTGGTTGTCTCTGAAAACCCTTGGATTAGGGCACTGATTTTCAAGATGCCTTGGTTATTTGAATTTGTAGCAATGAGAAATGCGTTGAGGTTCGAATGAAGCGTTCCTCTCTTCTATTGCAGCCGCATGTTTTTCTTGTTGGCACGTAACAGTTTGGTGCCCTTCTCTTCTACACCTAAAGCATTTCCTCGTCCCCTTCAGGCAATTTCTAGGGTGATTCTTACCACACCATTGGAATGTGGGGTACGAGATCATATTAGAACTATTTTATTTATCCATCAGACCCCTAGCATTGAAGTCCACTTTATGCTTCTTATCCCCATGATACCCCTGAGATTCTACGATCACCATTTCGACCGTGAGGGCACATCATACAATTTCCTCATAACTGTCAAAGCCATGGATTTCTAGTGCTTTCTATAGGCTAGGTTTCAGCCCACCAAAGAAGCGATCAACCATGCATTTGGGGGTAACGACAAATCCATAAGTGTATCGTGCAATCCTTGTGAAGTTTTCCTCGTATGATCCAACAGATTCTTCATCTTTTTTTTTTGAGGTCAAGGAAGTCCTTTTCCATCTTAATCAGGAGGGTGTACAGAATATATTTATCAAAAAACATCTTCCAAAAATCCTTCCATTCTAATGCCTCAATATACTTCTCATGCTTCATATATTTGATCAATTTCCACCATTGATCAGCTTCACCCTCCATATGATAAGCAATCAGGAGAACCTTCTCTTGCTCAGAACATTGAAGGATGGAGAAGATCTTTTCAATGGAGTTGATCTATTGTTCAACGATTGAGGGATCAAATAATCCAATAAAAGTAGGAGGCCTTTGTCTCATAAAGCTCTCGATAGCGACTTGTTCTTTCTTAGGTGGTGTTGAACATTCCCCTGGACCCATGTATCTATTCCAAGCTTGAGTTATCTGAGAGATAAGCATAACAAAGTTTGCAATTATCGTGCCCATTGAATTGGGAATCTCATTAGTACAGTCATCACATTGATCTTCACATAAATTGTTAGCCCGAGTCCTCTTATTACCATCCATTGGATGGAATAAAAGGAAAGTTAGCGGTAACACATAAAGGGTAATACAAGGACAAAACTAAAGACTTATTCATAAACATTATTTCCTTAACATATGAATCTATTGTTTTCAGTCTATGTTATCCATGACCTACTTTCTAACATATATTATTAGGGAATTTTTTGGTCCCTTTATAATGATTCATACTAAACTAGTGAATTTACCAAAGCATAACCCCCAGGAGTGTTGTAACCAGGAGCGAATCGAGGCCCGTTGTCGTGCACCAGTTCCCATTCGAGTCTAGCTCAAAGCGGTGTTTTCAGGTTTTACCCCTAAGATACATAGTTTTTAGAGCCACCTCTACCTGCTCATATCCAGAGAGGGATGTATTTTCTTGATAAACCACTTACTCAATACTCACCAAAACATACGGATGTTTTTATTATACTTAGTCTTATCTCTAAGGCTTCACTAGGGTTTCATAATCCTAATCCCAAAAATAACTAAACCTATCCTCTAATACCAACTATGGAGACCCTGATCTTTTATTACACTATTAGCATAATTTATTACATAAAATACACTCCATACAACATAAAAGATTGAGGTGTCTAGAGTCTTTGGGTCTTAGGATCATTAAATAACAAATTAAAACATGAAATACAACATCTTTATTGAAAACTTCCTTTACATGACCACTACATTCCCTCGTACTTAGCATTGCATGGTATAACCTGATTAAATGAATAAGAAAAGGGTGAGCTATAAATCCCAGTAAGTGAATAATAATGGAATAACATGAGGGATATAATAAATGTTATACAATAGGCATATTAATTGATCACAAGAGAAGCATAAACATAAAGGCATGATAATGTTTGATAATCATGACATGGAAATGAGGCAACAACACTTAACATGGAATTAGCATGAGCCAAGGCTCATTGCACATAGAGCATGAGTAAATACTCATTGAACATGAATACTAAGTAAAACCTCATTGTACTTGAATTAGAAAGAGTAAACACCCATTTCACAAGATGTATCATGATACAATACTTTACCAAATACATTGGATCACTATAAGTGTGCACCCTTCTTAAACATTTCATTTCATGCATAAGTGTGCCACATGGATCATATAACATGGATTCATAAAACATAATCATTTATTCCAAGATAATGGAATGTGGAATTAATACATGAAACTTTATAATCAATAAGTAAATGTTCCTAAAGGTGAATAACCTTCATAGAATAATGGGCATGGTATTCACTACATAATGACATTGGCTTGGAAAATCTTTGCAATTTCGGCAGCGTAACAGCGTGATGTAAGAATTCATAAAAATTGTTGATGAGAGAGAAAGGGGTTTCACATTATATTTACATGAAATATAAAGTTAGGGGGTCATATAGATACATTTACCAACAATTTTAATGGAATTTAGTGTCATGATATAAAATAATTGCTTGAATGTAAAAGAAGAGAGAGAAATTCATTTCAGAATTTCATCACAGTATCAGGTGTACATGGGAGGCATTTAATGAGAGAAAGGGATATCCCATCATTAAAACATAAAGAGAATAGTATGGGGGAGGTGTGAAACCATACCCTAACATTTATAATTTAAATTAAATGGGAATAAAAATTTAAAGAATATTGGATTAAAATGAGAAAGGAAGAAAAACCCTTATTTGGAAGTGTGATTCCAAAGGCTTGAGAGAGGCTTGAGAGAGGCTTATTGGGAGATTGGGGAACCTTTGATGGACTCTAAAGAGAGTAGGATAGAGGTTGGATGAACCGTGTAGGCTTTGAGTGAGGAGGATGGTGGAGCGTGGGAGATTTTATATGGGAAAGGTGAGGGAATTCTTAATTATCTTGGTTTGGGTCACCGCACATTAAACTAACCCAAAGCACAAACCAACCCTTGTTTTTTGCCCATGATTTTCGGAAAAGGGAAGTGGAAAAAAATATTTTTTAATTCCAAATTCAATACTTCTTAAAATAATGGGGTTTCTTATGTGGAGGTGATTTTCACTCCCAAGGAAAACAATTTATAAAGACACGATGTTTAATAAGTCTTAAAGGGTCCATTAATGCTTTGTAAAATAGGTCAAGAAAACCCAAAATCGAATTATTTTAATGTTAAAACATATATTTTCCGAAAATAAGTCTTATAGTATTTTATTACATCACTATTGGGTCATTATGATGTCATAAAACACATTATATATTTAAACGATATTTAATTTTTACCCAATAATTTGACTATCTTAGAAAATTATAAAAATTTCACCGTTGGATAATTTCGACATCAAGATTCCAGAAATAATATTATTTTTATCTAAACAATTTTTTAAATATGTCAATTTTATATTTTAAAATAAAAACCGACATTTATAAAAAATTCACGGGTTTTGACAAAAATAGATTTCAAACCTTAATAAAAATTATGATTACATTCCTAAAATTATATAATCATTTATATTTAATAAAATTTAATTTAATAAAAATAATAATATTTTATTAAAATATTATTTAATTCAAAAAATCATTAATTCATCAAAATAGATTTCTTAGTTGAACATTAACTAATCATACTATTTCTGCTTAAAAAAACTATTTACAAGATAACAATAATAAAATGAAAGTATATTCATTATTATATTAAAAAATAATGTACATTACCATAGTACTAGGGTCTTGTTAGATAACCCCTTATAACACCCGCATAAGACTGAAGAGTAAGGTGTGCGATGGTGATAGACTCTAGGGGTGGCTCAAATAACAATGCTCAGGTGGTAATCTCTAACAACTTCCAAATCTCTCGTAGGTGATACCACTCGAGATTAACATTTTAAAGCTCTGCTTGGGCTTGGTCAAGAGCGAAGCCCAATTACACCAACTCCTTTCCATGCTCTAAAAAATGAGCTTTGTATGGGGAACGTCTACTGGATGAGACCATCGCTTCCTTTCTCCGAGTAAATTGGATATGTTAAATCCCTATATTTATACTAATTAGGTGATCAGTGTTCAACGACAATATTAGAAATGGTCACAATCTTAACATAAACCCAAAGAAGATGACATTTTATTTAAAGATTTTACATAAAGAGACATTTAATTAGATCATGAGGGATTTCAATTAATGAATGATTGGGTCGTTACATACCATGAATTAATATGGTGGCCAAGCATTACACTTTTGTTTGTTAACAAAGTTCTTCATTGGCTTACATAAAAATAATGTTCCAACCATGAATGGAAACTGGGAAGCCTCAACATCAGGCGTATGTGTGATATTAGGTCAACCATGCCCAAGGGATCCCTACCGAGTATGCCAATAAGAGGCATGCATGTGGGCCATGTAAAATCCCACAGGAGCACGTACAATTATGAACCCTTGTAGCGGATTCATAGCAGGCAATAACAACATGACTGAGGAGTAGAGAGTGGACATAGAAGCACGTCTATAAGGTGAACATGGTACATGGTGGTACCTTGGAGGGAGGAGGATAAATATGAGTTGAGGTTATGGTGGCTTGTATTATAAATAAGCTATGTCTCGTGTCTCTATTTCGATGTGGAATGGTTAAAAAATTCAGAGGTAGTCCTGGTCATCCATCTGAACCCGCACAAGATCATAGTTGTGCACTTTATCAAGCATCATATGATCAAATCCACACTATCTGTTACTGATCCACACTCTTCTAATGATCACAGATCCTCCACACCGATGTCTTCAACCAATGTCCATCTGATGCAAACACATATGTTAGAAATTATGTCGCACCTCGTTGATCGAATCTCTTCCACCATTAATGATCAAATCCTCTCCATTAGGATTTTCCAGAAGGAAATATATCATGAATTCATTAAAAGTACCACACATGCATCAAAATAATGATATTGTACATGGACGAAGAAACCAAAGGTGCAAGGCCACGTCATTAAGCTCAAGTTCTCAAAGAGATTCCTTGTATACATTCTCAAATGCATTCACGTGATATCTTCACTTGAAAGAAGGAGTCCGCATTGAATGGAAACAAACCAGAAGAATTGGAATATCTTGACCTATGGTTTAAATGTTTTAAATTGATGATTTCTTGGGAATTCCAATATTTTAATTCCATGGAATATCATTGGGATTTAAACAAACATCCTCTACCTATAAAAGGAGGTGTCCATCGACTCATTCGTGGGTTGGAGAAAATATCAAGAAGATTTCATATTTTCTGAAAAACAAAGCACCAAACCCAGATAGTCTCTGCACAACCCTGCTACATGAAGAAAAAGGACTACATACCTTCTACATGTGCTATGAACTCTCAAATTTATCATATAGAGGAAAACAAAACCTCTATGTAAAGAAACCCATGAGAACACGACTAGTTCCTCTGAACCCTCATTGTGTCTTCATGAGGAGGTGATCCCACATGTAAAACAACCTGATCTTGACACCCTTTTTATACCTCTATGAAGAAAGAACTAAGATCCACTCTCAGTTCTGTGAGGGAAACCCCCACGAACTGTGGGTGTGGAGGAGAAGAACTCATGCCCTCCTGTTTGTAAGAAGAAGAAACACCCTCTTTCTTGCACGTTTTATATATAAACTATTTGTATAATTGTATATATGAATAATATGGTAGTTTAATGATGTCCAAATCATGTGAGTGTTCTATTTGAAGAAAAAGGAACAAGAGTCTCTTAGAGAAGACAATGAACTCAAGCTTTTGGGTGTATTCACAATTAGAAGAAGGGAATACATGAGGCACATGCTTATACACGAATCATGTGATACCACATTCATTCAATGAAAAAAATAGAACAAAGTGTGTGAGAACATGTGAATAAGGAGGAATAAATAAAAAGAAAACACACAATTTGAATTCTAATTATAAAGAAAAAGTGTGTCTTTGCTAAGACCCAAAATAAGAAGAGAAATATAAAAGTAGAAAGAGAAGATATTGTTTTTGTTCTCAAAGTGTTTAACCATTGAGTTTTTCACATGAGAAATAAAAAAATGAAGAGTTCATGCATTAATGAATGAACATGCACACGTAAAGAAAGAATAAAAAGTGTGTGGGCATGTTGAGAAAAGAAGGGAAGATAGTGCATGTTTAAAAACCAGAGACCCATGCATACAATCATGCATGAACACATGAACATGTGAAAATCATTGAGATATCTATATACAATAGGTATTGGATACCATGAAATTCGTTCATGGAGTAAGTGAGTTTTGAGAATGGAGGTAGATATAATTTAAGAAGTTCTTCTATCTGAGTTTTCAATAATTGAGAGTGTAAGATGGTAGAATTAGATGATAATTTAATGAATCACTCTTGAATTCTAGAAGAGGTTGTGTGGACCAATTGCACACATATTAGTGAGGCCGAGTCTTCATCAGAAGAAGGAATAATTTCCCGGGCATTGTTGAATTAAGGACAATCAAAAAGGTTATCTGATTTATTGAGCAAGGATAGTAGACCTTACCAAAGGCTTTTGAATATTCTTAAATAGATACAAAGGAATGTGTGATTCATAAAGCATGTATGGGAATATAATAAGTTCAATCCTTAGTGAATAAAAATATAATAAATAATGAAGCTACTCATGTGACTCAAGAGCAAGAAGACCCCTGTGAGATTCAGGGAAGAGAAGAAGTCTTCAGAAAGTCTCTATAGCAGGCTAGTGGGACTCTGGTAACACTGTGGAATGTAGTATAACGACCCTCCTATGGGATTCAGGAGAGATATAGTGTAACTATGTATCGACCATTTTAATTACTCATTTTATTATAGTGTCGAATCTGTGTTGGGGAGAATAATAAACACAAAAAGGAGTAGGTATTTGTACCGATTCTTGTAAATTCTTGTGTTCAGTGCCTTTACATTTATAGAATCATTTAAGGTTAGGCTGTGAGACACAAGAAGAGTAGATAGAGGCTTTAACCATCCATATAGTTTTAATAAAAAATATTCAATTAGTAAAATGATTGAAAGGGATCACTAATTCACCCCTCCCCCTCTAAGTGATTCACACTGATCTGGGCACTTCAATTTGTATCAAAGGGAAGGGCACATCTAAAAGATAAAAGGGGGTCTTTATGAAGAGAATATTTGAGGAGATGAGTGAAAAACCACAAATGGAGATATATTCCTATACATAGAAGAATAAAAAGAAGAAACAATCAAAAGAGATGAAGAAGAATATTACTACTAATGGGGAGAAACCTTCAACTAAAGGTAATCTGAAAGGTACAAAATGTGATAATTCCTTTTATTATTATGAATCTTTTGATAAATCCTACATAATATGTGATGACAATAGATCAATTTTTTATCTTCAGACTGCACTCAAAGATCATCTAAAGAAATTCCCTAAATAAGTGGCTAGTCACATTTCTGCAAGAATTAATACTCTTCTACATGAAAAATTACAGTTGGAATAAGAAGCTGATGCCATGGAAGAGGCATTGGATAAAAGGGTTGGTATATTTAACACTCTCATAAAACTTGTTAAGGAAAAGAAAGAAACAATTTCTCTTTGTAATGAAATATATGATGAAGTCACTGAATAATTGTAGGTAAGTATTTATGAGAAACAGTTCTTTGAAATGGTATTTGTATAATCATTCCATGCATTTGAAAAGTTGCACAACGTATCGTTGGTTGTCAAAGAAGCTCAACTAGAAGATAGAGATAACATGGTAAAAGAGATTGAAATCACTTTTAAAAAATTATAAAATATTCATTAAGAATAAATGATAGAGATGAAGGAGAATTGGTAATGCAACTAGATATTTTTTGAGGACGAGAAGAACTCCCTCAACATGAAGTGTTTAGAGCTAGAGAAGAAATTGAAGTATCGACAATCACTCAAAGATGGAACTTCCCAAATAGTTGAAAGAAGAGATTCTTCCACTCACATTTTAATTAAAGAATTTGATTCAAAAAGTAATATTAGATCATCCTCTAATCCAATGGAAACATCCTCATAGAATCAGGTATACAAAAACCTAGTTATTTTAATTTTTAATAATGTAGTTGCATCTACAAGTATATTTTCAAAGCTAAAATCTAGGAGAATGTGGATTGATAAAAATGATAACACATCCATAAAAACATCAATGGTTGATACTAGGAGGGTTAATAATAAAAACTCCACAATGTATGCACCAATTAAAAAAAGACAATTCTATAAAAAAGCACTGAATTCAGCCATACTAATACTAGAAGAAAAAGGAAATTTGTTCGATACTTTTGGTGTTGCTGGATGTTTGGGCATCATGACAAATATTTATAGAATAATATGTCAGCATATGAAAATTATATAAGACCAACATTCAGGAAAAGTTGATATTAAGAAATGAATCATCCTACAAAGAAAAAGAAGAAACACAGATAAAGAAGAATATGTATTTTGGGAATATATTTTAATATCTTAAAGACTTCTATGATAATTTTAATAGAAGTGGTCATAGTTATGATGAGGGATGTTTTAGTCATACCATACCTGATGAATATGGTGATAAAATGAATATACAACAAAAAATATAGGAGAAAGGAAAAAGAGTTGAAAGGTCCTTCATTAGGAATATGTAATACAATTAAGTGAAGAAAATAGTGAAAGAAATTATTTTCAAGAAAAAGTTCAAGATGGATTCATAGAATGTCAACTCAATAATGAAAAGATGCTTCTATTATAGAAATAAAGGACTTTCCATGGATCACTACAAACAAGCAATAAAAATTAATGCAAGCAAGAAAAAACTAAAATAGAATCATTCTAGAAGAAGATGCGATTGACAGAAGACATTCCTAATGATATTATTGATAAGTTTCCTAAGAAAGGTATCCTTAAGACAATAAAAAGGCCATGTGGGAGCTCCAAATAAGAAAATGATAAGAAGGATTGTTTATTTATCTGGCATAATCAATTTCAAAGTGCTGGAGAACTACAAATAGATGAAGATGATGTACTAGCTAAAGTTAAGGCAAAGGGAAACAAGATCATTACAAATGAAAAAATTCAAATTTCCTGAGAGTTTTTCATCACATGAGAACCCAAGTGTCTCAAAACTACTACGTGGAAGGTACAAGAAGTATGGACATCATGTAAACAAATGTATAACTATTTTAACGGGCCAAACAGAGATTCTGAATTTAAAGAACATGCACCAGTGGAAGTTACTTCACTTCCGGAATATGTAAAGAAAAATAATCCACACAAGTTAAAGGTAAATGGGCTTAAAGGGTCCATACTAACAAAGAAATGTCAAAATGTAAAATAGATAGGAAACACTAGCATGAAGAGTACCCGTCACATTAGAGCTACATTGAGAAGTGTTATTAGGTTGAGAGAAAATCCTCCACCCTGGTTCTTCTATTAAGAAGATCACAAGTGTTCCAGTTTATTCCCTGATACTTTTTTTTATGTATTCTTACATTGTAGGGAATTTAAGATAAAGGTCATTCTCAAAATGAGAATTGAATTAAAAAATTGGAGAACTACAATTTGAACTCATTATTTATGATTTGATAATTACATGAGGTGTTCCCAATTATAAGATTATCAATATGAATATCTTGAAGATCATCTGATGATTATTTTCAAAAATAGAAAATCAAAGTGAGTTCACACCTTGAGGGGGAAGAAAAATTAAGTATATGATATTAAGGGGTATGTCAAGACAAACCTTGAAATTCATATAATTTGAAAAAGATGAAACTGGGGTTTTCTAATCCCACTTTCAACATTTTTTCTAAATTTTATTTATCATATCAATTAAGGGGGATTGCTTGATTGATGAGAAGATGGGATAAAATGGGGACCATATTTTTTACACTTAAAACTTTTTGTTATGATTGGTGATATATGTGACGGATTTATCATTTCATTAATAAATATGTTTATCTCAAATCCCTTGGTCAAGAGTAGATACACTCTGAGCATGATTTAAGATGTATGGTTATTTATAGTGATAATTAAAAACCATGGTCATATCCCTCTTATTTTCTAAACTAGTTTAGTCCAAGTAGACTTATAGTTGATAAACTAAATTCTCTTCATTAAGTGAACCATGTGACATAATCCCTGTCTCAGAAATACTCAATAAGATATTATTCCAATGGAGGAGAACATGTTTTTGAAGAGGACCCCACTAAACCTATGCGTTTGGTTTCCAATAATGGAGTGAAAATATTGGCACACATATTGACCCATTAAAATTGTTCTTATGTTTTATTGACATAAAATACAAAGGGGGAGATTTTAGAGCCTGGTGTTTAATTTTTTTTAATATGGAGTCTATAAGGTGTCAATTTTCAATAGGTTGTAAATATATACACACAAAGGTGATGAATGAAGTTTTTCCAATGATTGAAGTGGTGAGGTTATTAATTCAGTGGAGATTCCACATTGATTATCTATTAAGATTGAGGAAACAAATCTAACGATTGTTGAACTGGTCTTCTATTCCAAGACTTGTATCAAGGTGAAATAGTGTAATGAAACTTGAATAATTCCCTGAAATAATATATTTCATGAGGGAATAAGTAGAGATACATCCATAGTCAATGAGTGGATGAAGTGTTGAAGATCCATAGAATTACTACTAACCAGATATAACTTGTGAATCAAATCAGATTACTGATTGTGATGATATTCAAGGACCAAGACATGTGTTAAGGACCCCACATTGTTTACTATAATGTTACCCTACATAATGTTTCAATGCATGTAGAGTTTAAGAAGAGTTTCATCCATGGTTGGAAGAAGAATAATGGGTAATGTGTTTTGGGATTCATGTTATAAAAAGAAATAAAGAAGTGGAAAAGGGAAGAAAAGGTTCATGGGAATGGATTTTAAATAAGTGACCATGAATTAAAATGGTGTCCATGAAATTCACTTTTTTTAACAAAGTGATTAATTGGATTACATTAAAATAAATGGCCAAACATGCAAGGCCACTGGTCTACCTTAACCTCAAGCGTATGCGGGACACTGAGTCAACCGCATCTATGGGAGGCCTATCAAGTATGTCTATAAGAGGCATGTGTGTGGGCCGTGTATAATCCCATAGGAGTGCACACGGTGGTGAACCTATGCAGCAGGTGAACAGTTGGCACTAGGATGGTGCTCGAGGTGTAGAGAGTGGGGGAAAAAGTGCACCTGTAGGGTGAACACAATACGAGGTGATACTGTGGATGGAGGAGAAGAATTTTAAGTTGATCTTGCAGTGGCCTAAATTGTAAATAAGCTACATCCCATGTCTCTGTTTCAATGTGGGAAGGTTTAGAAAACACAGATGTAATCCTGGCTGTCCATCTAAACCAGCAAAAGATCGTGACCGCACACTTTATCAAGCATCCAACACTCTATTCAACATTTTCTGTTACAGATCTGTGTTGATCCAATGATCACTGATCATCCAAACCGACGTCTTTAACCTCTGGACGTCCGACACGAAGAAGTATGCCATATATAATGTCACACTTCATTGATCAACTCCTGAACACTATTAATGATTAAATCCTCTCAATTAGTATCATCTAGATGAAACGATATCATGCATGTATTTAAAGTTTCATGCATGCATCGAAATAATGATATCATCCATGGACAAAGCAACTGAAGGTGTGAGGCCATGTGATGAAGATGGAGTGCTCCAAGAAAATCCTTGCATGCATTCTCAAATGCATGCAAGTGATGTTGTCATGTGAAATAAGGATTCCAAATTTAATGGAAAAAAACCTAAAGAATTAGCATATTTTGACCCGTGGTTTGAATGTTTCAAATAGAGTATATCTTAGACATTCAATGATTTGAATCCCAATAAAAATCACAGTGATTTAAAGGAGCATAACCTTCCAATAAAATATGAAGTACCTCGACTCATTCGAGGGTTGGGAAAAATATTGAGAAGAGAACCTATTTTCCAAAAAATAGATCACGAAACCCATTATCTTCAACAGAACCCTTCTACATGAAGAAGAATAACCATAGACCATTGAAAGGCGATATACACTCTCGATGTTGTATCACGAAGGCTAACTACACCTTTGTGCGATGAAAGTTGTGTAAACATGATCGGTTCTTTAGAACCCTCATTGTGTCCTCATGAGGAGTCGATCCCACAGGTAAAACAACTGGTGCTCAGCACCCTTGTTGTACCACTTCGAAGACAAAACTACGAACATCCACTGGTTCTTTGAAAGAGACCCATGAAAACCATGGGTGTCAATGATAATAATAAAATTTCCCATGTTTGCACAAATAAGAAACACCCTCTTACATTCACCTTTTATATATACAATGTTTTTAGTGGTTTTTATTTGAAGAAGAAGGTATTTTCATGAAGTCTGAAGCTTATGTGTGTCCTATTTGAAGAAGAAGGAACCTGAGTCTCTTAAAGAAGACAATGAAACCAATCTTTCAGGTGTATGTACAAGAAGAATATGTTCATGCATTGTGCACATTAATATATGCACATGAGGTGATACCACTTGAATGAAATGAAAAAAAACAAAGTCTGTGAGGACATGTGAAGAAGGGGTAAGGAATAAAAATAAAACACACCTTTTGAACCCTAATTAAACAGAACAAGTGTGTGTGTATTCTAAGACCCAAAATTAGAAGATAAAGAAAAAAGGTGGAATAGAATAGATTTTTCATGTGATCGAAGTGTTTACCCGTTGAGGTTTTCATACAAGGAAGAACAAAAGGAAGAGTTCATGCATGCATGCATTCACATGCACATGTTAAGAAAGAATCAAAAGTGTGTGTGCATATTTAGAAAATAGGAGAAGATAGTGCATGTTCAAAGGAAAGAGACTCATGAATTCACACATGAACATGTGAAAATCATTGATATATCTAGATACAAGAGGTATTGGATCCCATGAAATACATGCATTGAGTAAGTGAGTTTTGAGATTAGAGGCAGATATAATAAAAGAAGTTCTTATATCTGATTTTATAGTAATTGAGAGTCGAAGGAGGTATAATGAGATGATATTGTAAAGAATCACTCTTGTATTCTTGAAGAGGTTGTGTGGACCACTTTCACACATATTAGTGAGGCTGGGTCTTCATTAGAAGAATGGACAATTTCCCAAACATTATTGTACTGAGGACTGATCACAAAGGTGATCGGATTTATTGAGAATGGACAACAAACCTTACGAAAGGCTATTGAAGATTCTTGAAGATATACACATTAAAGTATGATTCATCAAGACTATGTGGGAAGAGAATAAGATTAATCCATAGTGAATAAATAGAGAATAAAGATGAAAACTTCTCATGTGACTCGAGAGTAAGAAGATGCATATGGGATTAAGGGAGGGGAATAAGTCTTTTGTGAGACTCTGAAGCAGGGAAGTATGATGCTGGTAACACTATGGCATGTAGTATAAAGACCCTCACATGAGACATAGAAGATATACAGTGGGACTCTATATCCACCCTTATAATTACTAATATGATTATAGTGGAGAATCTGTGCTCGGTAGAATAACCCACACAAAAAGGAGAAGGTATTTGAAACGAACCATGTAAATCCATGTGTTAAGTGCCTATAAATTTAAAACATCATTCAAGGTATGGATGAGAGACACAAGAATATTAGATAGAGGATTAAACCATAAATAATGGTTTACTAGAGATAATCAATTAGAAATATATTTTGTGGGATGACTGATTAACCCCCTTCCCCTCTTAGTGATTCACACTGATTTGGGAACATCAAAAGTCTCTAAGACTCTCTCCATAGAAAAGATCCATAGTATTTTTTTCTATTTTAATACCTTAAAAAAGTATTTAGATAGTTATAGTGATTTGTATACTTTATTATATAATTTCCTTGGGATGTAAGTTCTCATCTCCCTACCAACGAATCAAGCATGGGTTTTTTATGTGTTTCAACACCTAGAGATTTTAAATTATATTATACTTTAAAACCAAATTTATTAAATATCATGATTCACGAGTAAAAAAACATATATTATATAATTGTAACAATTTATCTATTTAATTTCAAAAATTCAATTAGCATACCTAAATAACATATTAAATCATTTTACGTATAATGACATATTTTACTAAAAATAATTTTTAATTAATTGTGTTCTTATATAAAAATTACTTTAAATAAAATATATAAATTTATTTTTTGAAATTTTTTTATATTAGGGATCATCTTTAATAATGAGAGTTTCATTTTTTTAAATAATACTATGTTACCAAGATAAATATAAGTTACCATAACAAAACAATTTTTTCTTCAAAAAAATGTTACATTTATACATATTTTGTATTTTTATATTAAATTTATTGATATATTAAAATTAAGAATATAATAAAATGTTTGAACTTATATAAAAAGTAATTAACAATCATTTAATTTTTAATTGAGGGTAAATATGATTAGGAACAATTAACAATTAAAATACCATTTTTCTACAAAACTAAATCTGTATACATTATATTTTTAAATTAAATATTTAATTTCCTCATGTTTAAAAATTGAATTAAATTAGTTTTAGCTAAAATTTTAGTAAAGAATAATTAAATTTATAATGAATGTAGTAATAAAATAATTCCCAGGGTTAATTTCTTATAAAGATAATTAATTACTGAAATTAGTACTATAGTGTGTATTGAATTTTACTAAATCTTCTTGGAATGTAGAATTTATAGAATATATTTATTGGGTTATAAGTTTGGAACCACTTTTCAACCCATTATTTCCTACTTTAATCACGCAACTCTCATTCAATTCCATTTTTACCCCTTACCTATTTTTCTTTTCCATGGATTTGTATGATTTTTTCACCTATAAAATGAGTTCACTTCCACCAATATCAATCCAAATATGTGATTATAAATTCCAACAAAATGCAACCCATTTTTACTCCCCTAGTTCCCTCCTTTTTCATCCCCATTCCTCAACTAAGATTCTCAAGTCCTACATTTCCACAAGAATTATTCAAGGAAGCACTAAAAACACAAAGCGTTTATTAGATTCCCTTTAAAATGCTTTCATTATCCTTCTCAAACAACCATATAAAAATATAGATTAATGTTATGTATATAATAAAATCATTATAAATAATTTATTGGACTTCTTTTATATTTATGGTGTTACTATTATTTATTCCCCTCTCATTCAATTGAAAAAAATGAAAACATTTCCCATACATATGTGAAAGCATCAACCTTAATGAATGATAAGTTTTATTTTTCCTAACCAATATTGACGGATGGTTATAAAAAATATTTTAGTGAGTAGAAATTTTATTTATGTCATGCTTTATTCTTTATAAATATGAATTAGGTATGGTATAAAAAATATTACCTATAAGAGATCATTGGAAAACAGTCTACCTAAAATGAATATTCCAAGAAGATATATAATTTATTTTATATGTAAAAACATCTTTTTCATTTAATGTATTAAAAAAAATAATCCCAATTCTTATTAATAAAGTTAAAAAATCTATGTTATGTCACTACCCTATTTTGGTAACGAAATTATAGCACAAAACACTCTTCCATAGTCATGCTCACACATATACTATAGCATGTCCTTGTTTTGGTAGGTTTGACCACCTACATGAAAAAATATATAAATTTATATATGGGATAGATATAAAAGTATATTTATTTTTAATTTTATACATTAATGAGTAAATAATTTTTGGATTAGTTTTCTGTAATTGAAATATTATTAATTATGTTTTTATTGATATACAACTTTTATTCATTAAAAATCATTGAAAAAAGATGATAACTGATTTCATTAATAAAATTAATAACATCAATAAATTAAATGATAAATTTATAAAATATTCTATAACATCAATTTCAGTACTTATAATACAATTTTAAAGAATAAAATTGAATATATAATCATGAATCAATAACACTATTATGAAATTATTAATAAAAAATAAATCAATTCTAATAAACATCTGATGATTATAATTACCTAAAAATAAATAATCAATTAGTAATAAAGGATTATAAATGAATATTATAAAGTGTTATAGGTACGAATAAGGTTCTGAAATAGGCCATTAATATAGTTATTTTTTATACTGGAGGTTAGAGTGTATTTTACTAAGTGGGGATGAAAGTAAGGTAATTTTCATCCTACTTTTGATTCAATGATATATGATTCACATTAAACAATTATTTATTTTTTATATTATAAATTATAAGTGGATTTATTTTTATTATAATTTTCATAAAACCTATGGGATTTAAACAACCATATAAAATTCTCTCTTGTATCATATTTTAATTCAAAATGTATCATAGTTGTACGAGTTTATCAAAACACAATTTACTTTTTATTGAGTTATAATGGGTTTTCATTAACACCATGCATATATTATTGAATTATTTTATCATATGATTTCATAAAATTATATTCCTAATTTAATTTCTATATATTTATAGTTCGTTCTCAATAAATCCATTACAATGTATTTCTACATCAATGATGATGATATGTTTAAGGTTTTATTTATCTCAATTATAACTATTTGGAGCATGTAACATTTTTTCCACCATTATTCCATTTATAAAGTGTTCATTCTATATAATATTATTTAATTTCCTCTATTATATTTATCACATAATTCATGGGACATAAAAATCCTAATCGGGTTTCATTCTTCAATAGGATTATAATTTATATTTTAACCAAGATGTAACATTTTTCATTATATCAATTTCATTCATTAATTTCATATTTTTATACTTGAGCTTCATTAATTTTTGTATCCTATATTTCAAAATTTTTATTCTTATGCAGGGAAGTTAATATTTTTACACTGTGTAATTTATTTTTACACTAATGGATCTTTTCGTGATGTGTTTATTTCTTTAAAAGGTGTAACTGTGTTAAGAATAATTATCATCCTCTCTAATATAACTTTTTTTCAATGTCTATATTTTCACTTCCCTAAAATATTCTCAAATATATTTCGGAACAAAATTATGTATTATCTCATGTGACCATTATATTTTATCTACTCTTTTGAAAAGTATGTTTTCTGATATTTTTTACGTTGTCAGATTTCCACGAAATAAATTTTGAATATAAAAATAGTTATCCATAATCAATCAATTATTTAATCTTATATTATTAATTTAATTAAAATAATACTTATTTTTTTTTATTTTGGTATCCCTTACATAAGATTATTTTTATTGTTTCGGTTACAGTAGCAACGAAACTACTCTCCAGAATTGGGCCTATAGGCCACAGATCTAGGCCTTTGGGCCATAGGGCCTTATGAAAACCCTAGGAATTTGACATATAAAGCCTCCTAGAACCACATAAAAGTAGGTGACATAGTAGGCCAAAAATTAAGTTTATATCATTTGGTAGGCAGTGTAACATTACTTTAGGTAGCATTTCAATGTGGGCATATCAAAATAGCAATAGGTTTATAGGCACTATCATTCGACCCAATTGAATATTGGGACTGAGGGGTGAGCTTTGACGATGTCGAAAAGGGTATAACAATGAGAAAATTCTAAGTAAGAGTGAAACATATTTTCTATGGTTATAACTAGATAAGAAAATCTATTCATCTTGGCATGAAATGTGGATTTGAGATATGACGGGTTTTCAAGGTGGGTACCTCGAACGGGTTATGGGTGCACTCACACCAATCACTTAGACCTCAACCCATATGTGCTTTAAATAGTGGTTGGATAAGAAAAAATTACAATGGGGTAGTGAAATGAAGTAGGTTTAAGGTAGGGGATACTCTGTTAAGAATACTGGGATCATGATGTAAAGCTTGGCTGCTCAACATGGGCCTTTAGGTCATCTACTTCAGATATTAACCCACATGAACAACAGGCCTTCAAATTATCATGGGAGTTCAAGCCACTGGACCTTTGGGTCATGTAAGATTTACTTCCCAACCTAGTTTAAATGGGTGTTTTCTTTCCATAAAAATAAATAAATAATTTCCAACTGACAGTTAAATTTTTTAAAAAGTTATCACAACACTTTTTTAAAAGTCACTTATGAATGTGAGTCAGATGTTCTTCATTTTACATCATTGTAAAAATGAGTAAGGAAAACTATTTTTTGACTTAGCTTCCATTTTATGTTTACATAAAATTTTCTTTATCTCCTTAAGAGTATTATTTCATGGACTATATCTTAAATCCTTTTATGCTATTTTTTTGAGATATTAAACTCACAGAATAAAAAAACAAATTATTAATCTCATTTTATGTGATACCATTCAAAGTGAACCTCTTAGTATGGTGTTGTTATTCTATATAAACATTCCCAAAAGTAATTATTTTACAATCTGTGTATGAATTAGCTATAACATGCACCTTCTTTATCTGAATGGTATTTGATTTCATTTTTTGACTAGGGGAAAATATTTTTCATCCAACATTATAGTTTTACAATATATATATTATTTTCATAAGGAATATTTATTTTTTTTATTATATTTATTATCTACTATATTTATATGTTTTCTAAAAGGGACATAGTATTTATTGGTGGGAACTATATAAGATAACCAAACGATCCATTGGTTGGTTCCATGAGATAAAATAGAGTGGGTATTTGGTGTATGCCCCCAAATTTTATGATTTATTTTCATGAAATATCAATTAAAATATTTATGTTCTTAGACCTTATTCTTTATTTCACTCTAGAAATCCTTAAAAGGATATATATATAAAGTTTTATAGTATTTTTCATTGATTTGTTTCAAGTTATTGTGATCTGTTCTGTAGAATTATTTTTATAATAATTTTTCCTTCCATATTATTCATTCTATTTTTATGCAATGAACAATTATGGTATAAATTTTTCATTACTATGTATTTAAGCACAAAATTATTATGTTTCCATTTATATAGGTTATGAAAAAAAGTATAAACCATGATAAGTTCAGCTGATAAATTGAATGTTTAAAGAATTTTTGGGAGATATTGATTATTTATAAAGGATTAATTAGTTTGTTATATAGTGTAATATATATCCATTATTTGGTAATGAATATCATTAAGGGTTTATAAGTTTACGTTGATAATAAATTAATGGAATAAATAAACATTTTTTGATAGTATAAGATTTTGAATTATTATAGTATTGAATAAATTATGTTGTTTTGGGATTATGATAATATAATATTATAAAACAAAATCCTTGGATGTGTTTATATATGGGGAAAGATACAATTTTTTTTTAAAATTTTGGAGTTTTTGGCCTACTAAAAATTAATTCCATTTCTTGATACTAGAATGTGGATGTGGTTAAAACACCCCATAATTTACATATATTGATGTTACTTCAAAAATGGGGAATATTCATTACATATATAAAATCCAAGATATGATAGTATAGGTATGATGTATTTCTAAAATGGGAAACATAAACAACTGGTTCAAAATACATCTTCATTGTCTCTTACTTATTTCATCATAAGCAGACCCCTTTCTTGACATATATTACTTAATACCCTTCTCTATGACCTGGGGAAGAAGAAAAATATGAAAGGGTGGGCTCAAATTATTAATAATGGTAAAAAAGGGATATACCAATTATATAATAATCATAAGACATAAGAACATAACATTTTAAAATATTATCCTACATATGAATGATCGTGATATCATGGTATGGGATAAATCTTTAATGTTTATAAGAATAAATGAATGTAATCCCAAAATTCATAACATGAGACATTAAGTTTTGTGGAATACACATAAGCATATATAATCATTTCATATTAGCCAAGGATTGTTTCCAAACTATAATATCAGACAAATACCATTACTGAACCGAGTTCACTCCTCGTTCCAGCCCTGTATTACTAAACTGAGATCATTTCCCATTACATCCAGATCTATCCCATGAGAAAAAAATATTTGATCAATAAATTTGAGGGATAAATAGGTCCCACCCATCTCATACTTAAATCATTATTAAATGTTCCAAAATAACATA
This sequence comes from Viscum album, assembly GCA_963277665.1. Taxonomy (NCBI): domain Eukaryota; kingdom Viridiplantae; phylum Streptophyta; class Magnoliopsida; order Santalales; family Viscaceae; genus Viscum; species Viscum album. Next base: position 106,081,284 of record OY728156.1, read on the forward strand.
AATCAGTCAACATAAACAACGGAATACACTGGGTTTCTTGAAATATCATTCCACTATAACATAATCCATGAAAAAATGTATTTCATAAGTGTAATTCCAATATAAACTCAATAAAACAATAGGAAAAATAAATATATTATGAATTAAATTTATACCTATTAATGAATAATATCTTATATAGAAAATAATTTTGATATAACACTTAAAGTTAATTCTTGAGTAAAATACCATTTCATCTTCAGAATCTTTTTTACATCATAATTCTATGCAATTTTAAAACAATTTGTTTTTTAAAAAATTGAAATTGTGTAAAGTAAGATTCATGGAAGTAAGGTATTATGATGACTTAAAAATCTATTCATTCTATATAAGTTAAAAAAAATTCTCCTCGTACTTTTCCTTGAAAATTCAAGAAGTACCTCGTATCGAATAATGAAAAAAGATTTTTTTCATACCATTTAATAAAAATCCACCAATGAGTAAAATTGAATTTAAATTTTATTATAAGAGTATAAATAATATTAAATATTTAGGAAACATGGATGTGGATGATAAATAATCCCCAATAAATACTTACATATAGACAATCTCAAATAATAATTAGATTGTAAAATTATCCATTTCCTTTTAAGTCTAATTTTTCTATATGTATCTGAAACTCTTGTATAATTATTTAAATAATGAAAAATAAATTATTCTATAATCATAGCTATTTTTATGATATCATATATGATCATATTATCATCTGTTTGTCAATAACATATCATTATTACTTTTTATTCGGATATTAACTGCTTCATTGGTTATGCATGGTTTATCAAATAAGTTATGGTTCTCTATCATAGGTCGTAGTTATATCAATCAAAACTTATATTAACATTATATATATAGTTTTTATTTATTATGTGTATTTTCATAATCATTGTTTAATGAATATCATGTAGAATGAATCACATCGCATCGTGAAGACGATAATCCGTACATACACAAGTGAGACTATATAATTACCGTAATTGTTGAATGGTATTGAAGTGAATGGTGTATAATATTACACAATCAATATCATGTCATAATATTAATATATAGTAATTATTTATACTATTATACCATCCATGTAAGGTGGTGGTGAAAAAAATATTACACCACTAACTAGGGATGTTTATAAGGTAACTTTTCTGGGTATTGTTGATATTTATGGCTCAAAGTGAAGTTAATAGGAGAGGGAGGAGGTTCCCTTTTATAATGGAGGTGAAATGCACTTTTGGGATCTCGAAAAATATTTATTTATAATAAAATAAAAACCAAACTAAAAAACTCCAAATGTCCCAATTTATAAGATTAGATAATGTAGGGTCATAATATCATCAAAAAATATATTTTAGATATGTTTTAATGTAAATTTAACCTTATCATTTTATGTAACACTTAGTTATTCTATTTAATTTTTAACATGGGTAAAGAATATTTTAATATTAAAAGTGTTCAATATTTACTTATATTATGTAAATTAGACAATAAATAAATGACATAGAAAATTTTATACCATACTATAATTATTATATATTTTTAAAAATATTTTATCATTTTTAAATAATTTAATGAAACATTATTTTGATAAACAACGATGGTGTCAATTTTGACACTATTCAATTCATTGATTTTTAAAAATATTACGATAAAATGTTAACTTTGAAAAATATATTTGATAATATATTTAACAGGGTGATATAATCTATGAGTTTAATTAGAAATATTAATTGTCCAAAATTATATTTATTTTAATATTATTAATCACATTTATTTGTTATCTCTATTAATAAAATAATTACTAGATTAATTTTGTGTTATTATTTAATATACATAATTTTTGAATAAAAAATTAAATATAAAATAATATGATACAGATAAATATACTATATTTCATAAGAATATATCTAGTATAATTTATCTTATGAAAAAAATCCAACATTTAAAATGTTATACTTATTAAATTTTGAATGTGACAACAATAACATTACTTTAAATAAAACGATATAAGTGTCACAATCTATTATATAAGGATTGAAATGGTCACTAACTCAACCCTTGGATGGTTATGGTCAAGATATACATTACTAATAATATTTGGAACAATTTTGGGTATTTTTATGGTTATTAGTATCTAAATTAAAATTATTTTATTGATTTATCATCAATTAATTAATTTTTAAATCATCAAAGTATAAGTATTTAAGGTAATAATTTATTACCTAAAATTTACAAATAAATTACCAAGATAAATTTAAAAAAAATTTATTTAAAATTATTTTTTAACAGAATTTATATTTTGTTTAACCTTATATAAAAATGATATTGTTATAAAAAATTGATTAAAACATATTAAATTTTTCATTTAATAAAATAAAATAAATTTCATAATTCATTCAACTAACATAAAAATAAAACCATTTAAACCCATGTATTAATTAATTAGACAAAAATTCTTACAATGATATCAATACAAGTTTTAGGATAATTTTATTACTGTATTCTTTCCCATAATTACCCGATTTACCCTTTTACCGTAATAAAAATAATTTCAAAAGTTACTATTCAATAATTCCATTAATAAAATAAATATATTTAAATAATTTTGCTTAATGACTCCAAATTTGGAATCAATTTTTCAAAATTCAAAACATATAATTTTTAATAATTAATTTATAATTAATCTTGTACTCAGAAAGAGAGAATGGGTTTAAAAGTTAAAATATTGCAAAAGATTGAAACGTTTTTATAACTGAAATTATTGTAAAAGTAATGATAATGATATAAATTATATTGAATGATAAAAATATATTATATTTATATTTTAAAACTATTCAATATTATAATTTAACCAAATAAATTATTTCTATGAAAAAAGTTGCTTTCAATTAAAATTTAGTGTATTTTTATTATTCACCAAAATTTGAAAGTTACCAATAAAATATTAAAAATTCATCCAAAGTAAATTTTTATATCCCACTTCAAAAGAGATTATTTATGTTGTCATATCAAAATTATTAATACTTTAAAATCTTAATTTAAAAGCGGTTCACCATTAAAAGGGGAAAAATTAAGCTTTTGAGAAACAAAGGTTTTTATACGTCCAATAGAGTTTATTGATACTATATGACAAAGATATCTATTGTATGGATATAAAAAATATTTTATTAATTATATAACTTATTTGTTTAATTAATTTTTTTACAAATTGTAATTCACTCAATTTATTAATATAAAAATTAAAAATATATAATTGATTTATATTTTTCATAAACAATTGGTAGAAAATGACTTCACCATACATTTTAATAAGTTAGTTATATTTATTACTTCTTAAATAATACCTAGGTTAAAATATTCATTTTATAATATGTTCATATCTCAGTTCGTTGAAACTCATGATTGCATGCTATACAAGCTATTGAAGAATTAAATTTTTTCAGAAAAAATATTTCATAAAAATATACCGATGTTACATTCTACCCCCTAAACCGAATTTAGTACTCAAAATGAATCACTTACATACCAACATATGAGGATATCTCTCCCTTATCGTATAATAAATTTCTATTTTATCTTCTTCAAACTGGTGGTTCCTCCCCAAAACATTCACCAAACGAGTGGTCTTGTTTCACAGAACTTTTTCACTACGATCCAGAATCACTATCGATTGTTATTCATAAGAAATATCTCACTCCAGCGGTACGAATTATGAATTTAGTACATGTGTAGGATCAAATATTTACTTTATTAAGAGAGATATATGGAATAGATCAGGAACTTGAGATAGATTCGGTTAAAGCGCCAATCAGTAAGCTACCTATCCACTACGATCCATAATTTCAAAAGGACAAATGTAACAAGGGCTCAAATTTCCCTTCTTTATATATAACATTACACTATTCTAAGATGATGTTATTAGAAACATATTTTCACCCACTTCAAACTCTATGTATTTTTTGGGTTTTTAGTATATTTTTTTTGTGAACATTGAGCTGGCCTTATATGTTGTTGATTAAATCTAACCCTTTCTTCTATTTCATCAACAAGATCAAGTACTAATGGATTTATTTCCCAAACTTTGTCCCATCAAGTTGGAGTTATGCAATTATTTACAAATAGGTATTCATAATAATCCATAATAATATTAGGGTGAAATACATTATTGTAAAAAAATTCCACCGAATGTTACTGTTGATCCCAAAAACCTTTTAAATACATAGAAAAAGATCTCAACATTTATTCTAGAGTTTGAATTATACTCTTAGAATGACCATCTATATGAGGATGATATGTAGTGGTGAAACGTAACTCCATATATAGATCCAAATTAAGCCTTCAATATAACTTAAAGAAAAACCTCAGATCCCGATTAAATATAATGTAAAGTGGTCCTCCATACAATCTTACCACTTCGTTTACATATATATTGGAAATATTATCAAGGGAGAAAGCCTCTTAAATAGCAATGAAGTGTGTGGACTTAATAAGATGATCAACTATAACCCATATAGAATTATGGACTTTAGATGTTTTGGTAAGTCTCATTACAAGTACACAGTGATGTTTTCCCATTTCCATTCTAGGATGGGTAATTATTGAAACATCCCATTAGACTTCTATGTCTCAGACTTACGTTGCTAAAAAACTAAGCACCTGGAGACATATTAAAAAACATCTATTTTCATATCACCCCATTATAAATACTCTTTTAGGTCCCTATAAATATTTGTGCTTCTCGGGTTAATAATGAATGAAGAACTATGATGCTTGTCCAATATCTCCTTATTTAACTATTTTATAAGAGGGATACAAACCTGATTCATGTTCCCTATTATTCTATCAAAATCAATGTTGAATTAAGGAACATTTTTCACCTTTTTTTGTAGCTCTACATCATCCTTCCATGTCTTCTTAATCATCACTTATATAGATGGATGAACATTCAATTGAGAAAGATATGATTTCTCCCATTTCTTTTAAATTTGAATATCCATCATTTATAAATCCAAAAATATAATATCATTAGTGATCCTCAACATGCATAGGATTGCATGGTCCTTTTGATATAAAGAATCTACCACCTTATTTGATATCCAAGGGTGGTAATATATTGAGTAGTCATAATCATTAATTATCATCAACCATCATCTTTGGAACATGAGCATTAGCCCAGTTGGTGAGGTATATTTAAGTGAATCCACAAGACCCATATTCAAAACCAGGTAGAGGAATATTTCTATGGTACTGTAGAAGGCACTGTAGCAGAAAATGTAGCAGTATTGTACACTGTGTGGGTACGATAAGAGAAATGTACACAGCATCGGTACTGTAGTAGAACAATACACTATACGGGGACTATAGCAAGTACTGTTCAGTACTGTAGCAGCTAGAACTATTCAACTTGGGCCGTCGGTTTGGGAATGGAGTTATAAAGGCTTTTAGGCCACCCAGTCCTTCGGGTCAGTAGGGATTTCGGGCCACCTTTATGGCACTCGGGCCACCTCAAGGCCATCGGGCCACATGCAGTTTTTCCAGACACACTAAAAAAAAGGAGAAGACCAAGAAGAGGATTCAGAGTAGGTGCACTAACCAGATAATATACAAATGGATTTTTTTGAATGATAGGGCATAGCTATTCCATCAGAACCAGCCTGTTCTTGCATGGGAATCCTAGCCAAACAGCCATGCTAAAAGGTGGAAAGATAATATCATGACACAGATGATGGGGAGGGGCAGTTCCTTATAGGTAGTCTAGTTAAATTTCCTAAGACCTTCGGGTCATGTAATTTCATAAGCCTACAGTCCTCGTAATCTTTGAGCCTACAAACCTGGTAAGGTCTTCCCCTTATCCCTTGAAAAGTGGGGTTATCAAAAATCAGTAAAAATGAAGGCTTTTGGTCCATTCGTCTATTATTAACTCATTTTATTTGAAAATATACTTTAAACTTTAATGATTAGTATAAATATGACACATTTCACCATTAAGATAATTCCTCCATATCATTAATGTAATGATTACCTCAACTAACTCCAAATCATGAGTTGGTAATTTGTTTAATGAATATTTAATTTTCACGAGGCATAAGTTATAACCATAACATTTTTCATTAGAAAACATCTCAACTGATTTTGGGATCCATCACAGTAGATCACAATCCATTCTCTACTCCAAGGTAGTGTGAGCACTACTGCACAAGAGAACCTACTATTGAGCTCTTTTAAATATTCTTCACATTGCTCTAACCACATGAAGTTAACTTTTTTTCCGAGTCATCTTGATGAGTGGATTAGATAATTATGAAAAATATTTCATGAAACATTGATAATACCCTTTCCAATCTCAGAAAATTTTGGATCTCAATCACCATGGTTGGTCTCGGCTGATAGTCAATAACTTCTATTTCTGCAGGATCCACATATATCCCTACCCAAAAATAAAAATTTATGAAGTTGAAATTGACAATTGGTAAATTTCTGATAAAGATTCCCCTTTTCTCAGGGTCTTCAATACAATTCTCAAGTGATCTTATTGAACTTCCTTTATCTTCAAGTAGATAAGAATATCATATATAAATATGACCACACACTAATCAATATAGTCTCTAAAGTCTCAATTCATTAGTTCCATTAATATAGAAGAGGCATTAATAAGGCCAAAAGGCATCACTATAAATTCATAATCACTTTAAATTGAATGGAATGCCGTCTTCAATATATTCTTCTTCATGAAACTTTATTGAAGATGTCCTAAATGAAGACAAACCTTGGAAGTGTATTGATATCCATGTAGTTGGTTTAATAAGTCATCAATATGGGGAAGAGGATATTATTTCTTGATAGTTCACTTGTTATGTTCTTGATAATCAATGTAGATTCTAATTGATCAATCCTCCTTCTGAACAAAAAAAATATGTTCACCCCAAGGTGACATACATGGGTGTATGAATCCATTTTGAAGATTATCTTGGAGCTACTACTTCAGTTCCTAGAACTCAATTGGGTCCATTATATAAGGTGTCTTTGAAATTGTAATAGAAACCGGTATGAGTTCTACTGAAAACTCATCCTTACAATTCGATATGAAACTTGAAAATTATTCTAGAAAGGCATAATCAAATTCTTTTATAATGAGTATATTCTTAATTTTGAGTTTCTCTACATCCATTTGAGATATATAACCTTTATTTATATGGATCAAGACCCATAAGATGGAATAAATTTATACTAGAAGGTTATATTCATCCTTCTATCAATAGAAGATCATTGATTAATCTAGAATACAAAATGTGACTTCCTGTCCTTGGAATTTTATATGAGATCTATATAAAGAAAGCCAATCTATTTTAATAATCACCTCAAATTACACTATAGGAAGGTCATACGATTTGCAAGAATCACTTTCCCACAAACATCAGTCGATGAATAATTATAAACTTTTGATGTAACCGTTATTCTATTAAAAGTTTTCAAAGATTTGTCAACATCTAATTATTGAGTAACTATGGTTACACACTTAAAAATTTCTTTATAAATTAATGTTTGGGTGGTTCCATAATAAAATAAAACATTTACTTCTTTAGAGTAGATGATAAGTGTACCTTTTACCACTTTCTTAGCATACTCCACATTGACAACAGTGATCACATCTGACTTGCCTTTTTCTTTGGCCTTAAGAGCTTGATAACTTTAATTATCACCAATAACCCTTGGATGAGGGAATTGATTGGCATAATTCCACATATCCTTGTAATTTTAACATTTAAGTGTAGGAGGTTCATTCTTTGTAGCTTTCTCTCTATTCACCTTAGTAGAAATAGTTTTCCATCACTTCGACATTAAACTACCCGATGACCTTCTTTCCCACACTTAACACAGTTACTAGTCCCTCTAAGATAATTTCCTCCATGTTTCTTTCCAAATACTGAGCATATAACAAAAATAATATTCTTTTGAGTATGGTCTATAGATTTTCCCTTGAATTCAATTTTTCTCTTTTAATAAAACACTTAGGACTGATAAGTTACTCCAATATCTATTTCTACCATGGGAGCACATTGAATGATTTCTTCGTAGATGTTGAATTCCGTTATGGATAATTCCATTCAAATACATGGTTTTATGCCACTAAAGAATTGATCAATTTTACTATCAGGTTGGATTATAATTCTAAAATCATGCCTTTCAAGTCTTGAAAATTTTTCTTCGTAGGTAACAACAAATTCTTCATCATTTTTTTTATGTTCAAGGAACTCCTTATCCATATTTTTTCAAATCATATGAGGAAATTTATTGTAGGAAAATAAATACATGAAATCATCCCATTCTATGGATTCAATTTCATCTATTTTCCTCATGTTCATTATAAGGTTCTACAATTGATCAGCATCACGTTCCAAATGATAGACTCCCAAGATGGCTTTATAATGTTTTGAACCATAGAGAATTGAAAATATATGTTCAATGGTACTGATATATTATTCATCCACTAATGGATTAGAATAATTATAGAAAAAAGTTAGATGTTACCTCATGAATGAATCTATGGAATTTTGTTCCCTCATTTTCTAGATTGGAGTTTCTTTATGATTTATAGCTTTATAATGTTGTGTGAGCATAGATACATGATTTTTCTTTATAGATCGCTTAAGGAATGGTTACTTAGGAGGAAAATCATTTCATTTCCCATTGGATTCATCATTAATGAGGTTCCTTCAGGTTATATCCATTAACTAAAAATAGGAAGCATAGTTTGAGAAACACTAATCATAATGGTAAAACCCCAAAAAAATAATAAAATTTAATTTTATGACACTCTTGGATTTATCCCAGCTTATTCATGATCATTTATAAAACACTCAGACTGTAACCTCTACTACAACATATACTTTGGTTCTTTACTAGGGTTTTCTCATCCTAGTTTCCAAATTTTAACAACACATTGGCTCAAATAGAAACTATAATGCCTTATACTATACATACATTGATATTACTTCAACATTGAAGAATATTCATTACCAAATATAACTAATCCATGATAGGACCGTATAGTTATAGTGTCTTTAGAAATCGAAAAACATAAATAACTTGTTTATAATACATCTTCATTGTATTTTAATTATTTAATCATAACTAGACCCTGTTTTGACATATCTTAATTAATACCCATATTCTTGAGATGAAAAAAAATATATGAAAGGGTGATATAAAATCATTAGTAAGGGTAAACCAGGGAGATATCAGTCGTATCTTAATTATAGGACATAAGAACATATCATTTTGAAAATCGTATCCAGTATATGAGAGATCGTGATATCACACTATGTGATAAAACTCTAATGTTCATAAGAATGTATGAAAGTAATTCCAAAATTCATGACATAAGTCATTAAGTTTTTTATAATAACCATAAGTATTGAAAAATATTTCACATTTTACAAGCCTCATTTCTAGTACTATCATAGTGGAAAAAATCCATTACTAATAAAATTTCACTCCTCATTCCAAACCTGTATTACAGAACTGATATCACTTCCTATTCGAGCCATGTCTATCCAATTAGATATAAATATTTACCCAATTCATTGGATGATGGATATAGGTCTCACCCAAATCAAAATGAAGTCATTATTACATGTTTCATAATAACATAAACCATTCATCATTACCCAAGGAATAAAATGGGTTTTTTAAACATCATTCCACTATAACTAAATCCAAGTAAAATAAATGGATTTTATAAATAATGTTCCATAATAAACACAATAACATCATATAAAAAATAATGTTTATATACATGAATCATACCCTATTAAATAACTCCTTATTATATGGATTTTTTTATAAAACACTTGAAATTAATTCTTGAGAAAAATATACTTTCTTCTTCAAAAAAAATTTATTTTCCCAAAATGCTGTGAAATTTAAAAAGAAAATAATTTATTTAAAAATAAACCTAAAATTGAATAAATGAAGCTTCATGGAAATAAATAATTATAAATATTTATAAATATGTTCATTTTGAATAATTGAAAAAATATTATCCTCATACTTTTTTTTAGAAAAGTCAAGAAATACCTCATATCAAATAATGAAAAAAGATTCATTTAATTTCATTTAATACAAATTAACCAATGGTTAAAATTTATTTTAAACAATTTTATAAGAATATAAATAATATTAAATATTTAGGATAAATTTATTTGGATAATAAATATACCCTAGTAAACACATATGTATAGACAATCTTAGATAATATTGAGATTGTGAAATTATCCCTTACCTTTTAGGTATGATTTCATTTATATTTAGAAGAACCTCCTTTATAATTATTTAAATTATGTAATTGAATTATTTTATAATAATTTTAATTTTTATGATATCATATATGATCATATTACCATCTTTTTGTGAATAACATTTCACGATAACTTGCTATTCGGTTACTAACTTCTTTATTTTCTTGTGTGTGTTTTCTCGAATAAGTTCTGGTTCTCCTTAATAATTCACAGTTATATCATTAAAAAATTATATTAACATTATATATATCATATATATTCATTATATACATTTACATAATAATTATTTAATTAATATAATGTAGAATGAATCACATTGCATCGGGGAGATGAGAGACCATACGTAAGCACATGCAGAGATATAATTCCCATAATTATTGAATGGCATTGTAGTGAATGGTGTATAATATTTAACAACAAATATTATTTTATAATAATAATTTATAATCATTATTTTCATCATTATACCCATCCATGTAAGGTGGTGGTGAAAAACAGATTACACCACGATGTGGAAGCAGTAAGTCATAAGTACCCACACATGGATTTTTTTTGAATGGATAGAAAGTGGAATATTTTTTTAAATATTCATAATAACATATATTTATATATGAGATATTGTAATTATTAATTTATAATGAAACAGGTCATGAATAAGAAGTAGAAGAAGAAATAAGTTTGAAAGAATCGGTTTATGAGATTAGCTATTCTTCGGTGAGTTTCCCTTAAATATCCTATTAGAGCACTAGAGTTGGCCTTTAAAGAAGAATAAAACATATATAATGTGACTCAGGACGTTGAGAAGGAAAAATGGTAGGTTATTTAAGAGATTAAAGTCTCAATATTATTTTAAGAGGTGAGGAAGGAGGTTCCCTTTTAAAATTGAGGTAAGGGGCACTTTTGGGATCTCCAAAAAAAATTTATTTATAAAAAAATAAAAACCCATCCAAAAAAATCAAAATATAACAATTTCTAAAATGAGATGATATATGGTTTTAATATCATCTTCCAATATGATTTAGTGAAGTTTTTCTATCAATTTAAACTTTATCATTATAATTAACACTTAGTTATTCTATTTAATTTTAACTATTGTAATAAGTATTTCAATATCAAAAGGGGGATATATTTACTTATTTGATGTCAATTAGACCATAAATAAATACCTTATAACATTTTATACCATATTATAATTATTAAATTTTCCTAAAAATGATTTATTATTTTTAAATTATTTAATAATACATTATTTTTATAAATAGTCAATTGTGTCAATTTTGAAACTATTCAATTCATTGATTTTTTAGAAATATTACGATAACATGTTAACATCAAAAAAAATATTTTATTATATTAATAATTCGTAAAGGTAATATAAATAATTCATTATAAATATTAATTATCCCAAATTATATTTATTATAATATTTTTAATAAAATTTATTTTTTGTCTCTTTTAACAAAATAATTACTACATCAATTTTGTGAATTTTTTTACTATACGTATTTTTTGAGTATAATTAAAAAACAAATTACTATGATGAAGATAAATATACTATATTTCATAAGAATATATTTAAAATAATTTAGATTCTATAAAAATCCATCATTTAAAATCATATACTTATTAAATTATGAATGTGACAACTTTAACATCACATTAAATAAAATAAATAATATATCACAATATATTATATAGGTCTCCAAATGGTCACTATAATAAACCATTGGATGGTTAGGGTCATTATATACTTGAAAAATAATATTTTTCAAGTGTTTGGGTGTTTTCCATTTTAATAGTATTTTATTTAAAACTGTTTTATTGATTTCTCATCAATTGATTAATTTTTTCCTCATGAAAGTAAAACTCATTAAGGTAATTATTTATTCCCTAAAAATATAAAATAAATTATAATGATAAATAAAATAATTTTATTTTTCAAATTGGTATTTAAAATTTAATTTATCTTCCGTATATCCTTATATAAAAAATGATATAGATATTTTAATTAGAGTAAGACATATAATATATTTCATTAAATTAAATAATATAAATATCCTAATCTCAACCATGTGACTCAAAAAAGGACACCATTTTTACCAAAAAAGTAATTTATTTTGAAAAAAATAATTCATTTATATTAATAAATTTTTTTGTGTAATTTCATTATAGTATTTTTATCCTTATTTACCCAATTTACCTTTTTACCGTATTAATAAAGATTACCAAAGTTACTATTCAAAATGCGCAAAAATAAAATAAAGATATTAATATAACATGGGCCTACTGATTAAAAATATTTAATCCATTTTTCAAAATTAAAAACACATAATTTTCAGTAATTAATTTAAAAATAATCCCATTGTCGAAAAGAGAAAACATGTTTAAAAGTTAAAACATTGCAAAAGATTGAAATGTTTTTACATATGAATTAAATGTAAAATTAATGATAATGATAAAAATTATATTTAATGATAAAAATATATTCTATTTATAAATTTAAACCATTTAATATTATAAATTATCCATATAATTTATTTCGATGAAAGAAGTTGTTTTCAATTAAAATGTACGGTATTTTTACTATTCATTAAAAATTGAATGTTATCAGAAAAATATTGAAAATTCATAAAAAGTAAAATTTTAAATTCAACATTCAATGGATATTTTTATTTTTTCATATAAAAATTATTAATGTAACAAAATATTAATTTAATAGGGGTTGACCACTAAAAGACAAAAACATACCCTTTTGAAAAAATGTAGGTTTTTATACATCAAGTTGGGTATATTCATAACCTGTGACAAAAATGTCTATTGTATGAATATAAAAAATATTTATTAATTATATAATATATATATTTCATTAATTTTATTTACTAATTGTAAGTCACTTAATTTATTAATACAAAAAATTAAAATATATAAGTGATTTTTACTTTTTCCAAATAATTTGTAGCAAATGACTTCACCATACATTTTCATAAGTTAGTAATATTTATTCCTGCTAACCTAATAGTTAGCTTAAAATGGTGATTTTATACTAAGGGCACAATTTAGTTATTTTAAACTTCTGATTCCATGCAATGCAACCTATTAATGAATATAAATTATTTAGAGAAAATATTTTATAAAACCAAATGGGTGTTAAGTTGGCATTATCATAAATTCTATTAGGGGTAACCACCTTTTGAAAGGATGGTTGATTATCAACTCTATTTTTAGTTGATTCATGAAGAGTGTTCCTAAGACAGAACCAAAGGTGTGACACTTCTGAGTGATAGGGTTTAGAAAATTGATATTCTCTTTAAAATATATTACCAAGGGTTTGTATATGTAAATAATTTCATGAGAAAACCTAATTAGAAAGGACCATTGATAACATAGATTGAAATATAGAGATTCATATGTCAGCATATATAAAGACACTTTTTGATTTTATCGATTAAGGGTGTATTGAATTTTCAGATCATTATTTTCATTTATTTTTCGGTTTATAATATTATAATAATTTTCAAACAATTTTAGGATAATTATACTTGTGATTATGTTTAAAAGTATGTAATAATTTATTTATATAAAACTAGAATTGAACTGAATGTAATATTTTTTTATATATGGTGTCATTTTGGAAGACATCTTAGGATTTATTTTTTTATTTAAATGATTATTTAAAATAATTTAATTTGATATTATCATAAAAAATTTTAGTTTTATTATTTATTTTGTAACAGAACATTGGAGTAATTTTTGTTACAGTAATGTCTCATAGATCCCATCATTATTATTTAAATTTGTTTTTGTGAAAAATGAAAATAAATAAATAAATTATTAATATGTAAAAGTTGTCTTCCAAGTTTTACTTAAGAATGTGAGGTTAATGCCTTTGTAGAAATTCTTTATTTTGTCATGCCTATGTTATGGATACCTTTATCTATTGTATTAATAAGTGATAATTAAAATTATTAGGATGTAATTTATTTAATGTGCGGGGGGGGGGGGGGGGATATTAAACCCCAATATATTGAATTATATTTTTATTTAAAACAATTTTTTTTTAAAATTTTTTTATAAGTAATACGAATCCAAAAAAGCCACATGAAACTATATAACCATTAAATTGTAGCTGTTGAAAATTTAAAATTCAATTATTTTAGGAAAACATGTATTAAGTTGCTTTTAAATTATATAATATATTTTATTAAAAATATTATTTTTATTCATTATGTGAACTTTTATTTAAATTAATTTTCACCACCAATTGAAATTGAAATTTATGGAGTAGTTTTAATAATTGTGATCATAATTTTAAAATTATTTAATATGATAAATTTTATTTATAAACCAAAAAATAAGTTTTGAATAAAAATATTAGTCACCATGGTAAAAAAATTAATTTTCAATGAATGGTACATTTCTAAATATGATACATTGTTAAATTAAATTCACATATTTTAAATTAATACTTTAATATTATGTTTAATATCATTATATAAATTAACCATCATTTAATTATTAGTTATTATAAAATAAGATAAAGAACACTTAATACTTAAGAGATCAATTTTCATTAAAAATAGTTCTCTTATACATTATACATTTTAATTTAAAAGGGAATATTATGGAATTGAATTAGAATAAATGGATTCCAAATTATGATTCTAAATGAAATTTTTTATGAAGGTTTATTGTAATATTTTAGTAATAAAATAATTATCATTGTTAATTTTTATTCATAATTAATAATTCTTGAAATAATCGATAAAACGTAGATCAAAGTTTACAAAATTAACAAGACACATATTACTTCTATAAAACCTTCACTAAGTTAGAAAACTTTTCATTCATGTCTCACTAAACTTTAACCACAAAACTCACATGAGTTTCCTATAATTTCATTAATACACTATACCTAATACTATTTTCTAATGATTTCTGCCGCATTCAGCAATGAATGTTGGTCACTTCCACCTAGTTCAAAAAACATATATTTTTCAAAATTCTAATCAAAATAATAATATATTACTTTCCCAAGAGACCCTTTACTCATTTATCTGACCATATACGTAAGTATGATCCTTAATTGAACAATTTTTAATCAATACATCATGAGATGATCTAAACACTCAAAATGATTATTACTTTCTAATTGACTTCCATTCAATATACATCTCATCCAACATCGTTGCAACCAATTAATATATATATATATATATATATAAAGTCTTTAGTAAAAATATTATTAATTATTTTTATATTAAAGGTATATCTATTATTTGTTATCCTCAGTTTGATTTGAAAAAATGAAAACTTGTTTCATGCATACGTGTAGACTACCACCCCCTGAATGACAAGTTTCATTTTCCATCACCACTAGCCTTTGATAGTTACATAAATATTATTTTTTAAAAGATTTATTATTTATTTTTAGATTTAAGTTCTATAATTATAAATTAGAAATTATATATATGATATTAATAATAAATTATCATTTTATAACTAATCTCCTTAAATGAATATTGTAACAGGAAAAGAGGATTATTTTATAAGTCAAATATTATTTTTCATTTATCACATTACAATAATTTTTAATAATTAATATTCACTAAAATAATTACATTTAATTAACTTCTTTATACTTTTTTGTTAATGATATTATAACACCATAATATATTCCATAGGTATACTCACACATAAATTGTAACTTGTTTTTTAGGTCTCTTTAACCACTCAAATTAGAAATGATATAAATTTATATCATGGATGTAATTTAAAAAAAATTACGCTAAATAAATGAATGTAGTGATTAAATAATGAATTTATTATGGCTCTATAATAGTAATATTAATTCATAATCTTTTTGTTAATATAAATATCTTAAACATTAAAAATTGGAAAAATATCCTCATCACTGATTTCATCTTAAAAACGTCATAACTAATAATTCAATGAAAATTAATTTAGAAAATTATATTACATTGTGGTAAATGTAATTTATTAGCTATAATAAACTTGTAATGGTGAAATTTAAATCTATAAAAAATAATAAACACTTCCAATTTAAATTTTTTTACATATAGACAAAAGAAACTAATAAGTATCTGATAATGAAAATAAAATGAAACTAAAAAATATATTTATCAAAATTATTATTAATAATGTTTTCAAAATTTTATACTCATGAATAATGTTATGAAATGTAGGATTTTAAAAGTAATTTTTTGTACATGAGTTTATATCACATTGGCTAAGTGGGAATACAGGAAAGGGTCTTTGCATTTTTGTTTTTCTTCATTGAGATATGATTTTTATTTTCCACATATTTATATTTTTGAGGGTATATATTGGGCATGAATATATTTTAATCATAATATTTGTGAAATATAGGTGATTTTATCTTCAATATCACATTATATCTTTTATTGGCTATTTATTCAAAAGATACCATTATTATTGGTGTGGGTTCATTATAACTCAATTTCATTTCATTGAGTTATAATGGTTATTGTTAAACCACATCCATTATTGATTTATTTGTTTTATCTTATGAATTAATTTAATTTATTTTTGACTTAGTTTTTATAGATTTTATATTTAGTCTCATGATCACCTCTTAAAAGGACCTTCAATTGGATGATTTTTATATTTGTAAGGGATTCTATGTCTGAAACCTACCCCTTTGAGTGATATTATATTTTTTTCACCATTATCCCTTTTGTATGTATTTTTTTGGATTTAAACCCAATGAATTTAATTTACAATATTTCTCATGTAATTCATGGTGAATAAAAAAGCTAATAATGTTTCTTTCTTTAAGCATATTTGGATTCATGTGTTACCAAAGACAAAATGGTTTTTGTCATGATAATTAGTTTCAATAATATGGGATTATTCCCCTCTATCTTGAAAATTATTTTTTCCTATATTTCATCTATATAAATGTTATATTGTAAATTATATATTTTCTCTCTAGGTAAATAACATTTTGATTCAAAAAATCATTCATTTATATGTTCTGTTTCTTATAAAAAATGTAATTATGTTTAGAATAATCGTAATTCTCTATATTTTTTTTCCATGTATATATTTTTACATCCCACAAAAGGTCTACAATATATCAATGAACCCAATTATCAATTCCCTCATGTGAGATTCATATTTCCCTTCTCCTCCATTCAAAAAGAGGTTTTACAAATCTTTATGTGATGTCGTATTTCAACATAGGAATTTGAAAATATTAAAAGGTATTTATATACATGATAATAAGTTTTATATTCCCCTACAAATTTCCTTTATAGAATATATATTTAATTTTAAATTATCCAATATTGATAATTATATTCATAATTAAATAGTTTTACTAGTTTTCACTCCATATTTTTTAAAATTAATTTAAAATGACTCATAATTTCTTCATTATATAAAATTGTTGTAAATGTTTTATAAAAACCCTTTTATGATTTATCATCTATTTTCCTATTTAGAGTGAAGGGGTTTTAGGTCTTTGGGTGTTATGTTTCATAAAGTATATTTTAAATCACGTCATACTATTTTATTTTTGTCGGGATTAAACTTATGGTATTGAAAAATATAATTCATTAACCGTTATGATGTGACACCATTCAAATTGTTTTTCTTAGGAAGGTGAAATATATCTATGTCAATATAATTCAATGTTCTTTTGTTACACATTGGATATGCCATAATTATACTATCCACTATCTTTCCCAATATGGCATATGATTATGTTTATCAATGAGGGAAATACTGACATCCCATATACTAGTTTTCCAACAAGAATGTTTATTGAAAAGGCATGTTGATTTTTTCTTATATTTATTATTCATCTTTTCATATAAAAAATGTATTTAATTTTGTAGTGAAGTGGAGGTCATGATATTTGATAACTCCTTGATTCATAGGTTAGTCTCATGAGAAAAAATAGCCTCTTTAATAAATGTATACATGAAAAAATATTTATTATGTATTGTATAAATGAAATTTTGTTATGATTTATGATATATGATATTTTTCATTATTTCATAATGATATTTTTATTTTTATCTAATCAATTGTTTATATAATATTTCATGGATTGGTTTTAAGTTCTTATGATCAGTTATATAGAATTATTTAATTATGATTTATTTATTTCCATAATATTTATGACTTATTTATTATATTAAATATTCTAGTATACAATTTTCATTATTGAGAAATTGAGCTCGTCCTTCTTATTTTTCAATTTTACAACGTTTTGATGAATAATATTACTGAAGATATATCTAGATGAAAATATCACTTGTAGAATTTTTTGGGATATGTTGAATAATTTGTATTGATTATGTTATGTTTTTTTATTTCAAAATAAATTTCCATTAGTTTAGAAATCTATGGACTTTATTTGTTCATTTTATGTTTGAATTATCAAAATATCTTAAAATAATGGTTTATGGTAACGTATATAATAAAATATTTCATTTAATTAAATAAATTATGGGATAGTTATGTTTAGGGAATTACACATGTAGTGTTCATAGTTTTAGGAATATGGAGTGCCCAAACATCCTAAATAGTAATCATAGAGTGGGTGATCCACTTCACTACCAGTTTCTGCATTAGTATCCTATGAGGAAGTAGAAGTCACATGGTGATCCAGATTTAATTTATTTGAGAGAAAATTGGGTTGGAAGAGGACATCCCCATGACACTCCTTATCTGTTGGGATATTGGTTATAACATTTCAATGAACATGGTCTCCCTCAATGTCATAAAGGGAATGGAAAAAAGTGTGATTAGATGCATTCCATAGAGTTGTAAATTTTTTGAGAGAAAAACATTGTGCGGTATATTAATTAATTATACTAGACCTATGTGTCAAACTAGATTGATTAAGGATCTATTAACTCAATTATTAAAAACATACTAGGTCATTCATTATGAAATAAGGTGTAGATCCTTCCAGCGCCCCTCAAATTGGATATACTATTTGAATATTAAGGTGTGATTTTCGATGTGTGAAAATTTTATGAGTTGATGCTTGGTTAGAATCAATCATAGAGATACTTTAAATGCATTTAGATACATCCATATTGAAATATTCTAATCATAAATTTGATGTACCTTTTATTGAGTAATGTGGATTCATTTATAATAATCATTATATTATATGAACATGATTGAAAAGAATCCGTGTTTTTCAGTGAGTGACACCCTCAGATAGATTACAGAACTTTCGAGTTCCTATCATCCTTAAGGATTGAGATGATGATGACTTTCCTATAGTATTGTCTAGTTGTGTTTCCGAGGGATGTAGAAGAGTACATTTTTGAAATTTTGGAAGATATTGTACTGTTACCCCATCTCTTTGATATTGAGTTTGGGATAGAGTGTTAGTAATGAGTCTCTTAGATATTGATGAATCCATATGGGTCAATTCCTTCTATGCTTAAGATGTTTTGTATTAAAATTCATGTTATTCTATAGAAAGGATTCATTATTCCCAAGGTGTTACCTTGGGTGTTGTATTTATTATATATATATGATGATGATAGAATGAAATTTTTTATTCATTATAGTCTCTTGAAGTAATTCATATGTTTGGATCAGGGTCCACTCACACTGTTGACATTTTTTTGAAAATTTAATATCAGATAGACAACTCTAAATTATTAATTTATTACTAGGATTCAATAATATTTATCTAAATTATGATTATATTGAAAATACTGATTTTTATATCCACAAAATCTATTTTTTTGTTAATTTTAAAAGAAACTTTATTGTTAAGTGGTAACCTCACACCCAAAAGATTAGAAAACAACTGAAATTAAAAAATTGTAATACATAAAACAAAAATCCGAAAGACACAAAAAAATTGAAAATCAAAATATCTACCCATCCACATCGAACTACAATGTGTGAAATGATCTCGAGTAGTAATCCACCACCTTGTACAACCCAAGAGAGACATCCTCAACATCATTGACACTACTATACCAATGAGATCAACTAACCATCTTCCACCAGAGTTTCAAACCACCACAGAAAAGTGATCTATCTATGTCAAATCATAATAACCATTGAAAACAAACCATTGTGAACAATTCTGGTGTCCGCCACCCTAACCGACAATGAACTGTAACACAAATAGAAACATTCACAAAAAATCATAAAAAAAATCTAATGCACGACATAATTAATATAGAAACCATCACTTATTATTTGATAAGGGAACACTGAAAAAATACATAAATCAAAAATCATCACTATTTTTTTCACACCTATGGAAGTCACAAACACCAAAGAGGACGAGAACTAGATCATTTTCTAAGGAGAAATTAACACTAGTGAGGCGAGGAACATCGTTGGACACCTAATACCACAACCCAAAACCTTATTGACACCACTACTCAAAATATGACAGTTATAGGATTAGAGAGACTTGAGTCTAGTTTAGGGATTTGAGAGTCTGAGGGCTCCAAACATTGACGATATCGAAAGTCGTATCCAAATGATATTAAGTTGACAAGAGATCACCTGAAAAAAATTTCGACCATTGAACCAAAATTACCAAACCTATTTGTTACCACTACTCAATATCAAACATGGGGATGCATGGATGAACATGAGGTCAGAAAAATGTTGAGAGTATAGGTACTCAAATAACAAACACTCATGATGGGATCATCAAAACATTCCCATGAAATTTACACCAATAACAAAAATACCACCATAAAGGAAAGGATAGACCCCATCCATGAATTACCAGAGAGAAAGAAAACCCAGAGTGAAAGATACCTATCTCAAGGAGAGTCGAGAGGAGAGGGAAAATAAATGTTAATGAAAATAGAAAATATGAAGTTAAAGGGGATGGAACCAGCCTTGATCATGGGATATATGAATGTATTGTTCTATGAGATTTAGGATCAAATTATGGGGGTGTTTATCAGTGAAATATTTTTGTTTTCAGTGTTTTAGAAATTGAAATTAGAGTATATAAGAGACCAATTCAGAGTTCTTTAATGTCACCAGTTATTTTTTATGCTAAAAAAATTTATGTTATAGTTCTATAAAACCAATTTCATTGGCCATGTTGTGTCTTAGTGTTGAGTATATATGAATCCATTAAATATTTAGGTAATTGTTTATTGGTTATCCCCTAAGAATATCGTCAATTTTTAAATTTTCCTTGGAATTTCAAGTTATTATAGAAGGTTTATTTCATATATTTATTTAATTAAGAATTTTAGGATTGCTTTAACAAAAATGGATTACGTTTTTGTGCTATCTTACTACGTTATGTTTTTTTTGAGAGTTTAAAAGAGAAATTTTTTTCTTTTGTTATTTATAATATAAAGGAGGATATATTTTTTTTATGTTTATCTAGATGAATAATATATAGAAATTGAATGTTCTATTATGAATTAGATAGAATTTATCACTTTTGGGATGTGATAGTTATAACCTAACGAAATTCATTTTTCTGCCCATGTTCTTGAGTATATTATTATTTTATTTTTTCAAATGTTATGTATGAAATACTTCATTTGTGAGTTCATTTTAGACTCCTGGTATCACAATATTATGACATATATCTTTTCTTAGTGTGATTTGAAGTTATAGAAATAAAGGTGGCTTGAATTCTTATAGTTTTGTGACTTTTTTATTTCTTATACACCACTGAAACGTAATGTTGTGACCTATTCCACGAGAAAAATACAATGAAGTGATGTTGTGGTTGAGTTTGGTGATATTTGGAGGGTTATAGATATGCCCTTTGATATGATCATTGATATTAGAGAATTTCATAGTAGATGATATCTTTATCATTGAGTGGTTTTGTAAAATTTAGAGAAGTTGGTGGAGGAGTTAAAACTAGAGTATTCTAAAGTGGTGGGTTTGGCATGATAGAGTTGTTTAGAAGGATGATATAGAGGAATTGTCTAAGGATGATCAACATCATGTTTTGTTTCTAGGAATCCACTTTATTTATTTGGTGATACTGGATGTGGTTCCTCGGGATATCTACAATTAACCATTGTTAGTAAATAATTGCGTGGGAAAGATGTATCTTTACATCATAGTTATTGTTTTGGTTTTTCAAGTTGGAATCCACTAACTAATTTTATATCAATGTTTTGTTTTCTATAATGTTAATGATATGCCCCTCCTTTTAGGTGGGTATCTTTAGCTATATGATGTTCCCCAGTAGAAGTGTGAGGACATATTGATTGAACATTTCATATGTTTGACTCAAGATTAGGGAGTTTGTGATGTTATAATACTAATTATGGACTTCTGGACAATGAAATCTCAATTTATATTAATAATTGAGTTGATCTTAGTATGTGATTAATTGAGGATTTATCCAGAGGTGGTAGTAAGGAATAATGGGTTTATAAGTATTATTATATCTAATTGAGATCCATTTTCCCTTTGGGATTCAAAAGGTATCCAACATGATTTTCACTCTCGATTATTGCTTAAAGAATATTTTAATAAAATGATATAATGTTAGATATTATTCACTCACTATACATTAGATGAGATTTTGTGTGAATCCATTTAAGAAATTAAAGGATTTTTAGAAAGAAACCATCCCATGGGGGAGTAATCATATAGAAAATATTTTATTCTACTATTGGTATAGTGTCATTAGATGTTTTATATAACTGAACTAACCAATATATATTCATCTAGATCAACGTATGGGTTTAAATTTTCATTGATAATAAATATTGTAGAGAAAGATAGTGAATGTGTTGGTGATTCTTGAGAAGATGATGAAATTCATAATAATTAGTTATCATATGCATATCATAGGAAGATACATCATTATTTTTATGTTGGTTATAATATATTATTATATATACCACATCATCATGGGATGTTATGTTTTAATCAAGGGATTAAACAATCTTGCAGATATTTTGGATCATTCTTGGTGTTGGTGTGTATTTGGGCCATTTCATATTGCTTTACACTAACACCATAGATATATCAAGTCCATAATGCATTTCATGTGCTGTAAATTAATAGAAACCATGAATATGATTCTCACATTATATATAATGGAGTTCTAGATTTTGATGATGATAAGACCGACGTGGAGTAGAATATTATGTTCTATGAATATCAAGATAGGGTGTTTCATGGACATTTGATTCCTTTAGTTCATTTTGTATGGTGATTAAGTATTGTGAGTCAAAAATATAGGTTTAATATCTTATTTTGTTTCATATTCTATATTTTTTATGATCCTATATATAACTTCATTATTTAATAACACAATGGATGACATTTCATGTTTTATTATTTTTCCATCTAATGTGATGATTTCATTGTTGATATAGTGAGATATTTGGAAGGTTTCTCATTGGGCGATTTTCCATTTTTTCACCATTCTATTCATATATAAGTTTATATTCAAATTTTGGATGATGAGAAATGTTGTTACTATAATTTGGTATAAGGGAAATTTTTTCATTGTACCTTTATTTTCTAGAGTGTCCAGATATTATCATGTAGTGGATGAAATAGTTTAATTTGAGTGGAGATGAAATTTCATCTAGAGCGATGCCTTTTTGGTATGATCTTTTATATTATGGTGTGTTATATTTTAGAGAAATGTTATTATAATGTAGTAAAATACCTTATGATATGTCTATTTGGACGATTTGATTTAGTTTTAATTTTAAACTAAATATTACAGTGGAATGGGATTTGAATTTTTATGGAACTTTGGGATTTTTTCGATTGTCACTGCCTCTTGAGAGGGGTTTCAATATAACACTTTTGGTATGCTGTAGAGCCCTAGTGGTTGGGTTTTATTCTTTATGTCATATAATGGGTGCATGTGAAATGGTCCTTGGGATACTATATTATAAGGCCCCAGCCTTAAACCTTACTTAATCTTGAGTTATTAAAAGATTACACATTGAGGTTCTTTTCAGGTTTAGAGTTTTAGAGAATTAGATCATAAAACATGCATTACATTCCACATATAAACAAAGTGGTTACATAAAGATAGTATTCTTCATTCCCATCAATGGAAACACATTTGAAATAAAACATGGATTATTTCTTGACACTTCCTTGACACTATCATCATATCATGTACCTTTACCTTGACCTGTGAAAAACATTTCAAAAAAACTTGGGATGAGCATAAAAAGATCAGTAAGGGATATAAAAAAAACAAGGAAAGGAAACATGAGTTCATATATACATAAGAATGAAATCATACTTTACCCATAAAACATAGGCACTTTAACATACCTCATAAAATCATGAACAAATCATAGAAATCATAAGACATAAAGGTAACTTGAGGCATTCATAACATTCATACGTAGGGAGTAACCCTCTTGGTTAAGTTTGGAATACCCATCACAGTATATTCCCTAAATCTCTTCAGAGAAACCTTAACGTTTCACTCCTTCGCGTTACCCAATGCATTGGAGAGCTATATCAGGCTCACCCGCCTTAGTTTATCACGGAACCACCCGTATTCATAATAATTCCCAAGAACCATAACATAATCGTATCACATAAAACATGCATAAAGGAAGCATAACATTTCCACATTTCAATCACAAGATATCAATACAACACAAAAACATTGTGAAAACAATTTTCAATACCAAAATAAAAGAAAAGTAAAACATGGTATTTATTTTTCTTTTAAAAAGAAGGTATGGCTTGTAGAGGAAGCCAAAACTCAAATAACAGTCACGACGATGGAGAAGTCATTGTCGCTGCATACGTACGACAAAAACATTCCCTTTTTGCGTTTAGTAAACACTTCGTATAAAAAAGATTCCTTTTGAATAAACGTAAAAGTCAAAGGGGTTTATACACCATATAAAAGAAAGTTGTATATAAAATAAAATATGCCTCAATGAAAGGTGATTGAGACGAAGTCCCATACAATGATCATTTTTTTAAATAAAATAGATCTATTATGTGTATTCATTATAATTACACATAAACAAAGTACAAATATAAGATAGGACATAATAATATCATAACGTAATTTGAAAGTAGGAGATTAACCCAAAGAATGGAAATTGGGTTAAGAAGTTCCCATACCTCGTATCAGACTTTGAATCGATCGTTCTTTAATCTCCTGAATAATAAACTTGAGTTAATTTCTACTTGTTTAATAACCTTTTTCAAGTTCATTATTCCTTTTATACCATGTTATGAACATCATGTAATCATTTAAGTTAATAATGTTCATTTTGTCGGTATTTGGTTCTTAAGTCAAAAATAGACTTCTTACACTTACATGTTTTTAATTTGGTCAAAGGTTCATTATATACAGAATGATATTAATGATTTTGATAACATATATATCATATATATTCAGCATATACATGTATTTATAATATTACATCACATTTAGAGGTATGAAATGAAATGCACCGTTCATGGAGACGGTAAGCCGTACATACGCATGAACACTACATCCATTTCTATTTCGTATTTTTTGGAATGGAATCATAATGATATAAGAGTATATTATATCTCCAGTATAATAAAATATATAATATCATTAAATTTATCCTTTACACATCCCACATATGGTATTAACGAATCAAATCACTTTCAGGGGGCGGTAGTCCGCACTTCCTAAAATGAAGATATCGTGTTTACCCATAATGGAAACCATAAAGGTATGCCCAAAATGAAAAAAACATAAGCTTAAGGAAAACATAAAAATATTATATATCATATATAAAAATAGTGACATCATAATGGCCACCTTTGAAGGTGTTAAATGAGTATTGAACAATCATCGTTTCGGGAGGCAGAATTTCGCCATCCACGGAAACCGTAAGTTCTTTAACCATTTGATGTAGTTGTGTGAGAGTGTAGGTCAAATAAATCTTA
The DNA here is from genome assembly GCA_963277665.1 of Viscum album. NCBI lineage: Eukaryota > Viridiplantae > Streptophyta > Magnoliopsida > Santalales > Viscaceae > Viscum > Viscum album. The sequence goes on from OY728156.1 coordinate 106,107,506, forward strand.
TAAAAACATCCTAGTATATTTAAGATACTGGTGTTGTTACAAAAGAAGTAAATAAAAACAGTTTAGGGGGTTGGAGAAGCAAAATAAAACAAATGAACATGGGAGAATGAATTACCTTTAAAAGTGTAACTCATTTTGATTCGAGCCTAATGGATTCCTTTGAAAGGATTATGCCCAATAGGAATCCTCTAGGATGAGGAGAGGGATGTGGAGAGAGTAAATGGGCAGGGGATGGCCGAGCCAAAGTCTTGAGGAGTGTGTGAAATGAGGTAGAGGTGGGGGCCTTTTATAAGAGGAGAGGAGGGACACTTTTGTAAAGTAAAGAAATATTACTTTATTTGAAAATGTGTATCGGTTTTAAAAGGTCCCACATTGATATAATTCGTGTATAAGGTGATAAGGGTTCGAAATAAACTCATCCAATTGGTTTTGTACATGTGTAGTTCATAGATGTTACATTATCTTTCCATTTTATTTAAATCGTTAAATAATGAGGTCATCGCTGCATCATCATGATGTCATAAATAATTTAATTTATTTAATGTCTAAAAATTATAAAAAAAACTACTATGATGTAGGAAATCTTTTTATATTTCCAATGACTATTTATAATCAAAAATATGATCTTTATAAACCCATGTAAAAATTGTTTCCGTAAAACATATTATGTTTGTGTCATTTTTACTTTTACATTAAATAAAAAGTTATTTATGTCATTTCCCAACCAAACTGGATCCATGGGGTCCCCAAGTTGGCCCATGGCTTGTCTTGGTCGGCCATGACTCACCCAATAGGTGTATGACAAGTTTCATGGTGTTTTCACATTCTTATAATATTATTTTTACCTTAAATTACACTAATTACCACTAATCGCGATTAAGAAGTTAATAAGTTACTATTCACCAAAAAATTATTATAATCTCATTGAACCACATTTACTTCTTAATGACAACCATGTATGTCTGATTTTTGAAATTCAAAACACAATGGTGGAAAAATTTCATTTAAACGGAAAATCAGTCTTTATAAGTACCACTTAGTGGTTTCACTATTCATCAAAAATTGAAGTTTTTCAGAAAATTACCAAAAATTTACCCCAGGCTATACTTGATATTACGAATTCAAAAATGAAGTCTATTTTAAAAAATTCAAAACCTATAAGTCACATTAATTAATTTAATAATTAATTCCCGCTGTCAGAGCAAATAGCGTGTTTGTATGAAACAATAAGTATCAAAAGATTGACACTAGTTTAAGTCCAATTTCAAAGTGAAATTGATTAAAATGACCACCATTGGATTAAATGGTAAAAATATATTCATATTACACATTAAGACCAATTCAAAAGATAATATAATCATATAAATAAATTAGATTAAAAAGCAGTTTTGATGTAAAATGCAGTATTTTTCACTATTCATTAAAAAATGAACATTGTCAGAAAAATACCAAAAATTCACACAAAGTAAATTTTGATGTCCCAATCATAAAGAATAAGTTTATTTTGAAAAACATAGTTTATAAAATTTTTAAAATATAGATTTAAAAAGGGTTTTCCATCATAAGGCAGTAAAACAATCTTTTAAGAATATTAGTGTATTCCAGGCTTAAGATTGGATTTATTTTCATTTTAGGCCTCTAAAACACTATCTTAATCATTAATAGACATAGATAAAAATATATATTATTCATTACTTACTTGGGATGTTACATCCTTCCCCCCTTTAGAAAATTGCGTCCCCGCAATTTATTTACTTATCAAATAAATGAGGGTACTTATCCCTTATTGCATTTTCAGATTCCCATGTTGCCTCTTAAATCATGTGGTTTTTCCACAAAACCTTTACCTGGTGAATCACTTTATTCCGTAACAATTGCTCCCTGTGGTCAAGAATCTGGACCGGTTGTTCCTCATAAGATAGGTTCTCTTCCAGCTGAACTACCTCTAGGCTCAAAACATGAGATGGATCTGGCATATACTTTCTCAACATCGAAACGTGAAAAACATTGTGTACCTGAGATAAAATCGGAGGTAAAGCCACTCGGTATGCAACTGATCCAACTCTCTCCAGAATTTCGTATGGTCCAACGAACCTTGGACTCAACTTTCCTTTCTTACCAAATCTCATCACACTTTTCCAAGGAGAAACCTTGAGAAAAACATGATCACCTACCTCGAAAGATAGATCCTTCCTCCGGTTATCCGCATAACTCTTCTGCCTGCTCTGAGCTGTTCTCATGTGTTTCTGAATCAGCTGAACTTTTTCTACCATCTCTTCTAACAATTCTGGTCCCATCAACTTCCTTTCACCCACTTCATCCCAGAAAGCTGGAGTTCGACACTACTTTCCATATAATGCCTGAAATGGTGCCATCTGTATACTGGAATGAAAACTGTTATTATATGAAAATTCAACCAAAGAAAGATGTTGGTCCCAACTTCCCTGATAATCCATAGAACAAGCTCGTAGCATATCCTCCAATGTCTGGATTGTTCGTTCTGACTTCCCATCTGATTGAGGATGAAAAGCTGTACTAAAATTTAATTCAGTACCCAACGACTTCTGAAGGCCTTTCCAAAAGTTAGAAGTAAACCTGGGATCACGATCCGATACAATGGAGAGAGGAACTCCATGTAACCTGAATATCCCTTTAATATACAAACGGGAAAGTTGATCAAGAGATAAAGTATCTCGTATAGCAAGGAAATGAGCAGATTTGGTCAAGCGATCAACAATAACCCAGATTGCATTATTACCTTGAGATGTCTTCGGTAATCCAACAACAAAGTCCATGGATATATTATCCAATTTCCACTCTGGAACTGGTAAAGGCTGAAGCATCCCATTCGGTAACTGCCACTCTGCTTTAACCTGTTGACATGTCAAACACTTCACAGTAAAATCAGCAATGTCTCTTTTCATTCCATCCCACCAGTAATACTCCCGTAGATCTCTACACATCTTAGTACTGCCCGGATGAACTGAAAAAGGAGAACTAGGAGCTTCACATAACAACTCTCTCTTCAACTGTGAATCACAAGGCACACAAAATCTCTTCCCAAATCTCAAAACACAATCATTATCAATGTTGAATTCAGGAAACTTACCTTTCTGAACCAGCTCTACCTTTTTCTGCAAATCACTATCTTGCTTCTGTGCTTGTTTGATTCTATCTGATAGAGATGATCTCACTAATACCTAAAACAAAACAGAAGGAATTCCTGCACCAAAAACTTCTATGCCAAAGTTCATCAAATCCTTAACCAAAGGATCACGTTCCAAACGCAACATTGTTAATGAAGCATTACTTTTTCGACTCAAAGCATCAGCCACTTTATTTGCTTTTCCCGGATGGTAATGAATTGTACAATCATAATCCTTGATTAATTCTAGCCATCTCGTCTATCTCATGTTTACCTCTTTCTGAGTGAATATATTCTTTAAAATTTTGTGATCGGTATATATTTCACACTTTACTCCATACAAATGATGCCTCCAAATTTTTAAAGCCAAAACAACAGTAGCTAATTCCAAATCATGTGTAGGGTAATTTACCTCATGAGTTTTCAACTGTCGTGAAGCATAAGCAATTACCTGATCATTCTGCATTAGGACGCAACCAATTCCTTTCAATGAATAATCACTGTATATAACAAACTCACCATTCCTGGAAGGTAGTGCCAAAACTGGAGCATTCACCAACCTTCTTTTCAATTCCTGAAAACAATCATCACATTCTTTTGTCCAGATAAACATAACACCCTTCTGAGTTAGCCTAGTCATTGGACTAGATAACCGTGAAGAATTTCTAACAAACCTTCGGTAATAGCCCGCCAAACCAAGGAAGCTACGAATCTCGGTTACATTTTTGGGTCTTGGCCATTCTTCCACAACTTTTGTTTTTGCTGGATCAACAGTTATTCCATCTTTAGAAACAATGTGACCATGGAATGAAATTTGTTGCAACCAAAACTCACACTTGCTGAATTTCCCATACAGTTTCTTTTCTTTTAAGGTTTTCAAGATAACCCTTAAATGTCTTTCATGCTCCTCTTTACTTTTAGAAAACACCAAAATATCATCAATGAAAACCACCAAAAAATTATCCAAGAACTCATGGAAAATTCTATCTATTAAGTCCATGAATACAGCAGGTGAATTGGTTAGCCCAAAAGGCATTAATACAAATTCATAATGGCCATATCTCGTACGGAACGCGGTCTTCAGAAAATCTGCCTCCTTTACATTCAGCTGATGGTACCCCGATCTCAGGTCAATCTTTGAAAAAAATTGAGCTCCCTGGAGCTGATCAAACAAATCATCGATATGAGGCAAAAGATATTTGTTCTTAACAGTGATATTATTCAAGGCTCTATAATCAATGCAAAGTATCATAGAACCATCTTTCTTTTTAACAAATAAAACAGGAGCACCCCATGGTGATGTGCTAGGTCTAATGGAACCTTTTTCTAATAAATCATGCAATTTCTCCTTCAACTCTAAAAGTTCAATTTGTGACATTCGATAAGGGGGTTTTGAAATTGGCTTAGCATCAGGAACTAAGTCAACAGTAAACTCAACTTCCCGATCTGGTATTATTCCAGGCAACTCATCAAGAAAAACATCCGGATACTCATTAACCACTGGCACATCATTAATCTGAACAGTTCCTTTATTTTCAACAACGTGTGCAAGGTAACATTCATTTCCATCTTTTATAAGTTTCTCGGCCTCTTGATAAGTTATCAACAGTAAGGGTTCATTCTTGTACACAAACTGAAAGTCTTTCTGAAAAGAAACTTCTTTACCTCTACAGTCAATCTTAGCAAGGTAAATAGAGAGCCAATCCATACCCAGGATAACATCAAACTCTACTAGAGGTAGAACAATAAGGTTTGAAAGTAGGTTCTTTCCACAGATAAGGATAGGAAGATTTTTATAAATTCTGTTTGCCTCAACATTTCCCCCAGGTGTTTTTACCAAAAGTTCAGGAGTTATTTCTTGAGATGGTATTCCCATTTTACTAGAAAAGGTTTCAGAGATGAAAGAATGTGTAGACCCCGAATCAAACAACACACTGGAATAATCTGAAAAAACAAACAAAGTACCTGATACAACTTCATTTGATGGCCCGACATCTGCTGAAGTAGTTGCAAAGGATTTCACCACCCCTTTCTGCTTGTAGTCTAACTACTTACCATCACTCAAGCTCTTTGCCGGACACTCGTTTTCATCGTGACCCATCTCTCACTAACTGTAAATCAAATTTTTTCTTAACTTCACCTTGATCCTTTTCAGTGAAATCACAAGCCTTATGTCCCATATTACCACATCGGTAGCACTTTCCAGAATTCAGAAGACATTCCCCAGCATGCCTTTTGCCACATTTATCACAAACTGGAAACTTAGTTCCCTTACCATCAGACTTTTTTGAATAATTGTTACCTTTCTCCTGCCACCTCGGTCTCTTCTTCTACTGGTTGTTATAGAACACTTGGTCATCGGCAAACTCCATTTCCACCTTCTCAGCACATCGAACAAGATTTTCATAACTTTTAAACTCACGAGAATCTAATTCCCTTCGATATTTTGGCTTTAATCCTGAGTAAAAACGATTGATTTTACTATCAAGGTCTCAGATAAAATTTGGAGCATACCTTGCCAATCGAGTGAACCTTTATTCATAGGTAGCCATTGAGTCTTCCTCTTGCCTCAATTCCATGAATTTCTTTTCCATCCTAAGTCGAACAGCCTTAGGAAAATACTTCTCAAGAAACATACCTTTGAATTCTACCCAGTCAAGAGCATCAATCTCATCGGCGTCCCTGATATTTTTAACCATAGACCACCACTGATCTTCTTCACCCTCCAAATGGTAAATAGCAAGACTAACCTTTTGATTGTCTAAACATACCATGACATCAAAAATCTTCTCCAGTTCTTTAATCCACCCTTCAGCTAGAACAGGGTCAGATGATCCTCTGAATGATGGGGGATGTTGCCTCATGAAATGTTCCACCACTGACATGTTCTTTTGCGGTTGATCTGGCTGATCTTGTGCATGGATACCACCACCATTTATCTCTTGAGTCAACTGCGCCATTACTGCAACAAACTGTTCAGTTCCAATTCCGACCATCTCAGGATGCTGATTCGGAAGGTTATTTCCTTCTGTATGCCTTCCTAGCACTGCTTCCCTGTTTCCTCTACGGAAAACCATTCTGAACAAACATGACTTAGATGAAGCAACATGGTAATCTTCAAATGCTATATCATTTCAATTTTATTTGGATAATCATTTAATAGAATTTTTACTCCTAAAGTTATCTAAACCGACCTCTGATACCAACTATAAGGCCACAGCCTTAAACCTTACTTAATCTTGAGTTATTACAAGATTACACATTGAGGATCTTTTTAGGTTTAGAGTTTTAGAGAATTAGATCATAAAACATGTATTTCATTCCACATATAAACAAAGTGGTTACATAAAGATAGTATTCTTCATTCCCATCAATGGAAACACATTTGAAATAAAACATGGATTATTTCTTGACACTTCCTTGACACTATCATCATATCATGTACCTTTCCCTTGACCTGTGAAAAACATTTCAAAAAAACTAGGGATGAGCATAAAAAGCTCAGTAAGGGATATAAAAAAAACAAGGAAAGGAAACATGAGTTCATATATACATAATAATGAAATCATACTTTACCCTTAAAACATAGGCACTTTAACATACCTCATAAAATCATGAACAAATCATAGAAATCATAAGACATAATGGTAACTTGAGGCATTCATAATATTCTTACGTAGGGAGTAACCCTCTTGGTTACGTTTGGAATACCCATCACAGTATATTCCCTAAATCTCTTCGGAGAAACCTTAACGTTTCACTCCTTCGCGTTACCCAATGCATTGGAGAGCTATATCGAGCTCACCCGCCCTTAGTTTATCACGGAACCACCCGTCTTCATAATAATGCCCAAGAACCATAACATAATCGTATCACATAAAACATGCATAAAGGAAACATAACATTTCCACATTTCAATCACAAGATATCAATACAACACAAAAACATTGTGAAACCCATTTTCAATACCAAAATAAAAGAAAAGTAAAACATGGTATTTATAAAAATAGTGACATCATAATGGCCACCTTTGAAGGTATGCCCAAAATGAAAAAAAACAGAAGCTTAAAAAAAACATAAACATATTATATATCATATATAAAAATAGTGACATCATAATGGCCACCTTTGAAGGTGTTAAATGAGTATTGAACAATCATCATTTCGGGAGGCAGAATTTCACCATCCACGGAAACCATATGTTCTTTAACCATTTGATGTAGTTGTGTGAGAGTGTAGCTCAAATAAATCTTATAACAACATCCTAGTATATTGAAGATTCTGGTGTTGTTACAAAATAAGTAAATAAAAAGAGTTTAGGGGGTTGTAGAAGCAAAATAAAACAAATGAACATGAGAGAATGAATTACCTTTAAAAGTGTAACTCTTTTTGATTCGAGCCTAAAGGCTTCCTTTGAAAGGATTCTGCCCAAAGGAAATCCTCTAGGATGAGGAGAGGGATGTGGAGAGAGTAAATGGGCAGGGGTTGGCCGAGCCAAAGGCTTGAGGAGTGTGTGAAATGAGGTAGATGTGGGGGCCTTTTATAAGTGGAGAGGAGGGGCACTTTTGGAAAGTAAAGAAATATTACTTTATTTGAAAATGTTTTTCGGTTTTAAAAGGTCCCACATTGATATAATTCGTGTATAAGGTGATAAGGGTTCGAAATACACTCATCCAATTGTTTTTGGACATGTGTAGTTCATAGATTTTACATTATCTTTCAATTTTATTTAAATCGTTAAATAATGAGGTCATCGCTGCATCATCATGATGTCATAAATAATTTAATTTATTTAATGTCTAAAAATTATCGAAAAAATACTATGATGTAGTAAATCTATTTATTTTTCCAATGACTATTTATAATCAAAAATCTGATCTTTATAACTCTATTTAAAAATTGTTTTCGTAAAACATATTATGTTTGTGTCATTCTTACTTTTACATTAAATAAAAAGTTATTTACGTCATTTCCCAACCAAAGTGGATCCATGGGGTCCCCAATTTGGCCCATGGCTTGTATTGGTCGGCCATGACTCACCCAATAGGTGTAGGACAAGTGTCATGGTGTTTTCACATTCTCATAATATCATTTTTACCTTAAATTACACTAATTACCACTAATCGCGATTAAGAACTTAATAAGTTACTATTCACCAAAAAATTATTATAATCTCATTGAACTACATATTAATTCTTAATGAAAACCTCGTATGTCATATTTTTGAAATTAAAAACACAATGGTGGCAAAATTTCATTTAAACGGAAAATCAGTCTTTATAAGTACCACTTAGTGGTTTCACTATTCATCAAAAAATTGAAATTTTCAGAAAATTACCAAAAATTCACCCTAAGCTATACTTGATATTACGAATTAAAAAATGAAGTCTATTTTACAAAATTCAAAACATATAAGTCACATTAATTAATTTAATAATTAATTCCCGCTGTCAGAGCAAATAGCGTGTTTTTATGAAACAATAAGTATCAAAAGATTGACACTAGTTTAAGTCCAATTTCAAAGTGAAATTGATTCCAATGACCACCATTGGATTAAATGGTAAACATATATTCATATTACACATTAAGACCAATTCAAAAGATAATCTAATCATATAAATAAATTAGATTAAAAAGTAGTTTTGATGTAAAATGCAGTATTTTTCACTATTCATTAAAAAATGAACATTGTCAGAAAAATACCAAAAATTCACACAAAGTAAATTTTGATGTCCCAATCATAAAGAATAAGTTTATTTTGAAAAACATACTTTATAAAATTGTCAAAATATAGATTTAAAAAGGGTTTTCCATCATAAGGCAGTAAAACAATCTTTTAAGAATATTAGTGTATTCCATGCTTAAGATTGGATTTATTTTAATTTTAAGCCCTTAAAACACTATCTTAATCATTAATAGACATAGATAAAAATATCTATTATTAATTACTTACTTGGGATGTTACATATATGTTATTAACCTTTTATTGTATGATAATTGAGAGATATGGAGGGTTTTCACAATAGATATTGCAGGGTGGGTTTTGATTGAAACTATTTTGAAATTGACTTTTAACACAAAATATTTGGTGAAAACGCTTGGGATTGTAGTATAGTCAAGAGTGTTACATGGTGGTGATATTAAAATATATCTTTTAGAAATTATTAAGTGCCTTTGAAATATTATTATTATCTTACTTTTTATTTTCACAACAATAAACCATTGTTTCTTTTTTAGGTTCTTTAATCCCATATTTCTCATCTATAACCATTGAATTTTAGTGGTCATTCCTTGTTGACACAAGGATTATTTTTTATTCTCTAATTGGTTTTATTCTCTCTTTTCTCTCTCATAATTTTATATTTATGTTTTTTTCTTTTTTTGGTGTGGTTTTATTTTTGTTTATAGACGATTATGTGTGGGATTATGTCCTTAGGGAACAAGGGTTCCTTACAAGAGACTATGATCATAAATCATCTATTTTCGTTCCATTAATTCTTGGATAAAAATGAATATTTTATCTCGAGGTAGGGGATCCAATAATTATACTTATTTTATATAAAAATTTGGGATAATCATACTTTGGTTTCATTAGTAAACTATCATGTTTAACTAAAGTAAGATGATAAATGGAACAATTAATGAATTATTTGGGCTTTGTGATTGTATGTGTTGATTCATTGTTGATAATTATTGTTTATTTATACAATATAGTCTGTTTTATATTTTTATATTAATATATATTTCATTTTAACATGATTTATATTATTAAAATTATATAAAATGTATAAAATTTCTAAATATAATGTTATTAATAAAGGTTTTTTGTGAAAATTGTTACCACTCTTCCTGAAAAATATTGATTAAAAAAGTATTTCTTAGAGCTTATTGGTGTTTTATTTTTACCTATTATTATATATAGATATTGTGTTACTATATATTTTCACGTATTGATTATTAATTGGACAATTCATGAATTATAATAAAAAGTTTTCAACTGGAGATAATCATCCGGGGATGAGAAATACCATTCATTAATGTTAAATATTTTTTCCTTCATTTTATGACATTGTTTTCCCACAGAGTTTAATGTGTTTAATATTAATTGTTATAATGTATATGATATATCTTGTTATATTACATTTAATGATAGTTTTTTCTATTATAGTGTTGTTGGGATAGTAGGGAGGTGCTTAATGGTGCAAGTTGAGTGAAAGTATTTCTTATTTCATTCTAATTTAGAAGAAGTTGATGTTGGGAAAATTGGAACCAAATTATTTTTGGGTATTCTTGTTAATTGGATAATATTTTTGGATGTTTCTTTTGTTTTTTACAAGTTGATATTTGGGATTTTCAATTTATATTGATGGTTATATTAATGTCTAGTTGTGGGAAGGTTTTTTTTGTGTTTTTGAAACTACATGATATAGTATGCTTATGTGTCACAAGGTTATACCTTTTGGTGTTATTTTTAGGTTCAATCTTAGAATTCCCAATTTTTGGAATGTTAAATAAATTAATAACCAGCAAGAAGATCAGGATCCAGCGTGATCCGGTCCTCAAAATTAATATATAAAAAAGGACGGAGTTAGGCATAAAAGGGGTTATTATATAAGCGAGTGCATACCACACCACATCTATCTGCATACACCATTGGATCACAGTAATCAGGGGCTGTGAAAGACCACATCATATCAAGATCATGTATAGCCTTTTTTCCAGTGTATCAGTAACATGATTGGACTCTCGATACACATGAGAAACAACCATATGTATTTTATTGGGTTGGGTGAGGCATTCAATCCACTGAGGCAACACACGCCAAGGCACATTACGTGTTCTAGTATTCAATGCATGTACTTCAATCCTTGATTCAGATTTAATCCAAAGCCATTTCCAGTTAAATTGGACAACATACCTTATCGCATGAATCATATCCCATAGCCCGGCTTCAAAATCAGTTCCAAGACCAATGTAGTGATAAAATAATCCCTTAACGAGCCCACGAAAAGTGTGGAAAACTCCTCTGCATCCAGCTGGACCCGTTTCACCTGACACCGCTCCATCAACATTAACTTTGAGCCGCGGTGTAATCGGTGGAATCCATTTGATATGTTTAAGCATCCGAGGTTTGTATGGTCATCCCGAATCTCCAAAAAAACCAAAGAGTTTTCATGTCATAAATGGTGTTAGAAATCACACCATCCTGGACCACTGACACAGCGTACACATCCCTATGGATGGAGATCATTCTCTTCTGACCAACATCAAGAATGCCATAAAATAGAGCCATGTTCATCGATTCCCACAAGGAGCTAATGAATTCCGCAATAGCAGCAGTGAGGTGGTTTCACAGCTCCCCAGTACAGTGCATGTGGAGTAGACTGGGAAGCAGATCAGTATGAAGAATGCCAGAGTCCACCGTTAGCCCAAACAACATTCCAAGATAACTCCAGAGTTCTCGGGCCTGACCACACACCCTAAACACATGGTGTGGGGTGTCTTCTCCAGACCTGCATAAGGCACACCTGGAGGCCATCTAAAATCCAGCTCGCTTCAAGTGTTCCGAGGTAGGAAGTCTGTTTTTCAAGATTCTCCAAAGTAGGAGAAATCGGGCTGGCCGAATGAATGGAGACCTGAACTTCATAATCCAGGTTGAGGCGTGGTCAGTACTACCACATGGAATACTATAAAAACCTTTGGGTTAAAAAAATACCAGTCCTGCTTTGAAACCCGACCAGTTTTTCACAATCCATAAAAGCATAATTTTTAATTTGAGACATCACATAGTCAGAAATATTCAAATCATGTGAAATCTGATATGAGGGAAATCCCGAGATGGAATATGAAGCATCTTCATATGGGAAATTCATAGACTGCAAGAGCTGATCCAGCCACAAGGTGTTTCAATAGCTAAGAGTGGAGTCTCTACTGACCATCCATTTAGTATCATGCATTATCATTGTATAGGACTACTTAAGGGAATCCCATACCGAGGATTCAATGAAGTATGTATATCCATTAAATAGCCATTTTGTTAACCCACTCGATAAAAAATCATCATCAACGTCATTTGATATCATCCTCCAAGTGAATTTTTCAATCATACCATCATTAAAGGTACGAAGATCCTTGACCCCTAATCCTCCCATTTCCACGGGGTTTATGCATTCTTTCTATTTCAATGTGACCAACATGCTTTCAAAGATTGATCCTGTCCATATAAAAGTTCTTACCAGGCTTTGAAGTTACTTAATAATCCATCACAGAAATTTGTAGAGAGAGAATGAGTAAACAAATTTTGATGTAATAACTGGGTTCACAAGGCAAACCCTTCCAGCCATGGACATTGATTTCCCTTTACAACTGGAATTTTGATGATTAATGCCCACATAAATGCCTTCCAGATATCGTCGTTTCAACCTTCCATAGAAAAGAGGCATCCCATGATATTTAAAGGGAATGGATCCCCTCTTAACCCCAATGTATCGAATGATCTTTTTCTTTTTTCCAACAAGAATTCCATTGCTAAAAACAATTGAAGATTTGTCCCATATTATGGCATGTCTAGACACATCATCATAATGAGTGAAATGAGCCTTAATATAGGATATGGTTCTCTTTGAAGCCTTCCCCAGCAATTAAATTTCATCAGCATAGAGAAGATATGATGGGGCATGATAATTAATAGGAGCTCTAATCCTCTTATAAATACACATATGAGAAAGCTCATTGATGCATCGGCTTATGTAATCCTCTGCAATAGAAATTAGTACACCCGATAAGGGGTCACCTTGTCGTACACCCCTTGAGCCAGAGAAGAACCCTCTTGGCACACCGTTCACAAGAATTGACATCCGTGAGGATCCAAGAATAGTGTTAATCAGGTTAAGAAATATTTTCAAGAACCCATGCCTGCGAAGTATCTCAATGAGAAAAATCCTTTTAAGGGTATCAAAATCCTTAGAGATGTCAATATTAAGAGAAAAGTTCCCTTCCGTTGACATCCTTCGTATGAGGTTATCACTCTCAGAGGCCATGAAAAGGCATTACTGTATTTTCCTTCTAGGGACAAAACCAAATTTATTTGTAGTGATCATGCCACCAACAAGTCCACCCATACTGCACATGATGATCTTGCTGATGAATTTAGGTATTGTATTCCCAAGAGAAACTGGTCTGAAGACTTTAATGTCAATAGAATTATCCTTCTTTCGAATTAGTGCAATGAAGCATGAATTCATCCCATGGGGAAGATATAAATGAAAGAAGAAATCTCTTATGGAATGCTCAACATCATCCTGCACAATATCTGAGTAGAACATAAAAAATATATTAGTGAAGCCATCCGGGCCCAGGGAACTCTCAAGAATAAGATATAGGAGAGATGATCTGATTTCTCCCATGGAAGGGGGATGTGAGAAACTGATTCATATGCTCATAAATACAGGGGTTGATGTTGTCCAGCAGGTTATAGGAATAGGGAAACCCATTGTTAGAGTATTTTTTTTTGAAATAGTCAAAAAAAGCTGATACAATCTCATTTTCATTAGAATAAATTTGGTTACCAATTATGATCACATTGTTGCTATCACGCGCTCTCCTCTCCATATGAAATCTATTGAAGATCTTAGAATTCTGTTCACCATCTTTAAGACATTTCAAATTCAACTGATTCCTAACCAGCATATCCTTCACCATAATAAGAACATGAAACTCATTCGGCGCCATGATTTCTTCCCTAGATAGGATGGGCTAATGGTCATGATCAATTTGAATCCTTCCGAGATCCTCCTCAGAATTTTTAATGTCCTCATAAATTTTAGAGAAGGATTTTGTGCTCTATTTCTTTAGCAACCCTTTGATATGCATCAGTTTGACAACAATTCTATAAAGCATTATCCCAAGGGGCTCAAGCCTCCATGCAACCAAGATAATTTCCCTGCATCCTAGGATCACAATACAAGCATTATTAAACAGAAAGGGTGTGGGAACTTACCTCATCCTAAAAAACATTTCATACACAATAATTGGATTATGATTAGAGTGATACTTGGGAAGAGTAAATCCAGAGATCCCAAGGATATTATTCTGGTCATCAATTTGCACAGGTTGGCCTACTTTCCTTCCCATGTGTATCTACACCATGTAAAGTCTGTTCCAGTAAGAGGAATGTAAATTAGATTACAGGAATCAATGAACTCATAGAATTCATAAGCTGGTATCCTATTAAACATAGTCCCAATTTTTCCCTCAGGCGTCCAGACAATGTTGAAGTCACCAACAAGCATCTACCTCTGATCCATCCATAGTGATGTAGCTTTATGTTCCTCTCATAGCTCCCTCATCCTCAAATAAGAACTGAAGGCATAGACAAATGAGAGAGAGATATTCTATCCAGAATTGTTACAACTAATTAGAATATTATGAGTTTTACTAAGAAACGAGTTAATTTGAATGCTATCATGTCTCAGGACCCACAAGTGATCCATTATCGAGCTATTCTGATTGCTGGATATTAGATTAATGCCAAGAGAACTCCATTTAAAGCCTTTCCAGTTTCCAGAGAGAATATTTGGTTCTGCAATATTAACAAGCATCGGTTAATAGGTCATGATATAATGTCAAAGGGCCCTGGCCGTATGGGGATTTCCCAGCCATTGAAAATTCCAATATAATATCTTCATTAATGCTAGGCCCTACCCCTTGTCTGGGGGACCTCTGTTATCTCAGTAGCACTTTTCACTTTACCATTCTTACCTTTACCTTTCTTCCTTCCCTTAGAGGATGATTTGGATTCATTGAAAAGCTGTTCAGCCTCACTACTCTCTTTATATCTGGTAGCATCACACACACCAGCCTTCCCTTTTGGGGCAGCATCATCTGCACCAGAAGCAACCTCAGGTTGAGTCATCCTTTCAGCATCAGCCTCCTCAATTTCAATAGAACAGAACTTCCCACTCAAGGGAGTGAATATGTTATTTCATTTCAGATGGGAAGGTTCAGTGTTTATCTCTTTTTCTTCCTAGCCACTTTAGAAGGAGGAACCTGTACAAAAACTCTAGCTGGGTCAGATGTAGCTGCATGGGCAGTGCCTGGACTACATCCATTACTACTATTGACAAGAATTTCAACCTGTTCAGGCCTCAGGGTGCCTCTTGTGAGATTATTCTCAGAGGTAGGGATCATACAGGCAGCATCATGTTCCCCACTTCTCTCCCCACTCCCAACTGCATTAGTGGGGGGTGGGGTGGGGTTTGATCATCCACCTGCTTAGACATCGCCAAAGGGGCCTATGCATTCACATTCTATAAGTATATAATTTGTAATATGAATAATTAAATAATATTGGATTATAATGAAATAATGGATTATAATAATAAAATTAGAATGGTTTTAACAAAAAATGCACATTTATTTCTATATTAATAAAGTAATGTGGTTATTGAGGTTGAATCTCAATTATTGGGTATAAGTATTGAGTTTAGTTTCCTCAACCTTGCAGTGATAGAAACATGTCAGGTGGGATAATAACTGTAGTTGATGATATATATATTTACATCCCCCTTATATAGTTGTATACTTTATATATTCTTATATTTATTGATTTCATATGCTGCACCAATTAAATTCGTAATCCAACTAACACCCAAATTTTGTGGATATGATAATTTTAAAAAACATCCATGTCGGTGAGTGAGTTGATGAATGGGTTATCCCTCTAGTATAGTATTATTTGTAGGTGTATCTTTGTTATAAAATTTTACGATATCAGTAATGCATCCTTTCCGACTATGATGACACACTTTTCTTCTAGACATGTGTAAGCATGTTATTTTAGATTGAGGTCATAATTCATAATTTATCTTGATGTAGGGAATATTTTTTCATAAAAGAGTATTCTCATAGACTTAAATGGATTGGAGAAAATGTACGATCTATGTGAAATGGTGGCTTATATTCTCACTAATTGGTTACGATGATGAGGTTTTAGATAGTGGTCTAGTTTACAAGATGAGATTATGAAATGACTATGATATGTAAGAATAATGTGGAAGATGTATTATAAAAGGTATTTTAGGTCATATAATTTAGAGATATGGTGAGAGAGAAAAAAATTTTGAAGTGGATGTGGGGAACCATTATTATGTATTTGATTTGGATATGGAATGACATACTAATTCATTACTTGGTGAGAATTCATTGGACTATATGGGATATGGTTTTAACTATTTTTGAAATAAGTTGGTTTCAAAATTTATTCCCTGGGATATAGTATGATTATATAACATTTTTATCATATGTCTCAGTGATGAAACTATTTATTACACTTTTATGATCACCGCAGACACATATATAAATTGTTTTTACGATCTGTTTGAGCTTGTTGGTGATCAAGATGGGTGATACTATTTCAATGATGTTGTTCTAGATTTTTTGGAGTTTCGGGGTCACATGATAGGAATTATTTTGGCAGTTTAAGTCATATTTTTTTTGTGTGACATTATACTCATTTCTTGATGGTTTATTAATCAATTTGATATTTTTAGTTGTTCTATTTCATCTAATCTATTGTACAAATATTTATATACAAGAATAATTTCTCCCATTGTATGAATTATTTCACATTAGTGGAAGTCAAAATCCCTTTACCTATTGGTGGTAGGCCTCAAAGGTCACCACCGCCAACATTTCTAGCACATGAGAAATACCTATAAAAAGGGGGTGGTGACAACAATTCCCAATAATAGCAATATTAAAACATGAAACAATTAATCATATAGAATATGATCCTTGTTAATATATATTACTATAACAATGAGTTATAAAATTCTTATCTAGACACCCAAACCCCTCTTTTGGTACACCTCATATGATGGAAATTAAGAGAGGTAGATAACCTCTTAATACCATATCTTATATAACATTGGTTTAGAATACATTCAATGATATATAATAAAAAATGGAATTACTTAACTATATTATATAAATTTATGGAAGAAGAAACATAATTATATAGACCAATATACTCTATATCATAAATTAAGAAGCAATCCCAGTAAGAGAATGTAATTACATTTACAAGTTGAGAAAATTAAAAATACCAAAAAATGAAATGTATAGAAAATGAACTCCAACAATATCTAAAAAACTACATGATCCTGTAATGTTTATATTTATCCCCAAAAACCTCTTGAAGACCTAAATAATTGGTTATATATAATTATGTTGAGTGTAAAATTATACATAATTTGATCAAACCTAAAATAATTCATTCAAATTTCAATGATGCGTACTAAACATGAATGAATAAATTAATAACACCATAATATGTTTTAAGGAGGTAAAACTACATCTCATACTCACTCGGTCTCAATCACCATAAAACAAAAAGATGTAATCATATCCTTCGCAAGTCATTTGTATAAAGGATACTACCCAACTTCAACATCCTAACTATTTTTTATCTTATTCCATAGAAACTGAAATCATATTCTCATCTCTCCTATTCACCAGGATTCTAAAACCTAAGAATCTATGTCACAACCTCACCATACATGTCATGTTGCGCCTCACAATATTCGGATCATCATCTTATCCCATTACTAAGTATTGGTATTTAATCCACTATAGATCAAGTATAAGACTGTATTCAAAAAGACACTACATCCCCTATATGTATACTCATTGGAAACGTAGTCACCATGATTAGATAAAATTATGTGTTATATCCTCAATCATTTATAGCCCTCACATAAATTTACTTTAATACCAAAATACATCAAATAATGTATGAGTAAATACCATATACTATAGGTAATCAACATCATAATATGAAAATATATTAAACATTAGATAATGGGAATTTGAGGGAGATGGATTATTCATCCATCCATTCACATGATATCCCCAATGATGGAAAAAAATCCACTAAGACATTTGGGTTTCAAATTCTATAGTGACATGGGTGGTGAATCATATTAATTTTGAAAATATAAAAATAATATAACAGAAACCATAATAGTAGAAACTATCTACAATTATAGTTGAATTGTGACTATCATCTCACATGAAATTTGAACTATTACCACTAGAGGTTATAGACTAGATTAAACAAATTAATAATTATTAACATCTTCAATCATCATAAAATAGACATTTAGATATTAAAGATCATTCATTAACACCCTTAATAATTCTAATATAGCATATTCATATCATTAATTGTAACAACACCAATACCATATCCCTAGTGTTTATTATTAATCTGTAACATCAAGGGTCAAAGATATATCCATATTAATGTAAATAGATTGTTTCCTAGTTAATGATTGATTCATAGTTGAATTTGGGATTTTCTAAAGACCCTTGATTATGCACTACATTCTGGAGACATTCATATGTTGAGTTTGGTACAGGAAAGGAATCTATTTCTAGGCAAATTCAATGATTCTGATTTAGATAAAGACAATATTTATTTCCATGAATATTTTCCCATCAATGAAACATCAATCAATAATAATTTAATATGAGGAGAAACATATTTTGATGTAAATACGTCTTGTAAATTTCACTCCATGAACCAGAGTTTCATGATGGTAATTATTCGAGTCACCCTATTTTTATTTTGATGCTTAATTAATTATTTCTTCATTTGATATCAAGGCCACCTCATTAACCAGAGGATCTCTCAGGGTGATTTTGGGTGATATCGATCTTTCAGATTGCTTTTTTTTCATTCAATATCCAACATGGTGGCACTGTTTCTCTATCGTAAGTAGCCTTTTTTACTATTCATTTACATTAGACATGGTAGAGTCTTTAGATATGATTGTGACTTGTTTTTTTTCTATAGATCATTTTTAGTTTTCCATCTTGATTTTTAAGAGGAT
The DNA here is from genome assembly GCA_963277665.1 of Viscum album. Lineage (NCBI taxonomy): Eukaryota > Viridiplantae > Streptophyta > Magnoliopsida > Santalales > Viscaceae > Viscum > Viscum album. The sequence continues at coordinate 106,126,544 of OY728156.1, forward strand.
AATCTTCTTGTTTCTAATATTCACTATAGAAGGTGACTATATCTCATTTTTTTGAGGTTGTTGTCTCTCTATCGGGGTTCTAATTCATGAACTACTTTATTTTCATGTAATCTACTCTTAGTTATTCTATAAAAATTTAATATTTTATATTTTAATGATATTTTTGTAGTATAATCATATCTTTAAGGTATTGTTCTTTAAAAATGGATTTCTTCAAACCACATGACTCATGAAATGATTTAAATAGTGGTTTTGGTTTTAAAATAGGGATTCAAGATTGGAAGTGGAATTTATTTGATGTGAAACAAATTTATTAAATGTGATCATGGTTTTTAAAATTATTTATAAAAATAGTATATTTGGTAACCTTGGGTACATCTAGAAATAGACATTTCACTCTTTGTGCTTGTAATTCCAAAAGTGGTTTTATATCACTTTTGTGAGTATAATTCCACTAGTGGTTATATTGTTTGGAACCAAAATTGGTCTATATTGAGGCCTGTATTTTTTCTCGAGCATCTATTTTTATATGTTAGATCCCAAATGGAGTGATTTTTCATTTATGATTCATTTATCACATGACAATATTTTCATAGATATTTTCGTATAGGCTTACTTATAATATATACATGGTTGGTTTTTATTATTCCTTCATACTATATTGTATGTACTTGAAATATTCCTAGATTTGGAGAATATGGATTTATTTTATCAAGAAAAGGTATGACTTACAATTTGTTTTATAAAAATTTATTATTATTTGGACCTATTTTAAATATAGATCTAATGCGGAATTGATATTATAAATTGCATAGATACATTGGTGGAATACTACTAGGATTTTTTCTCACACCCAAATTTTGTATTTTGGTAGTTGTTGATTTTTTTTTATGAAATAGGTTAAGGTTATTGAATTATGAAGTATTATGATTTCTCTCTTTTTCCTCTGTTTCATAGTAGGATGATCTAGAGGTGACAACTAGTCACCCAAAGTCTGTTTTCTATTATATCGTTTTAGTTTTTTTTACCTAGTTTTGGTTGGTTTTATATGTATTAGTGATATGTTTTATTTTGCATTCTATTTTCCATTTTGGTTTTACTTATTAATTTTTGACATGAGTCATGTTGCATCATTTTTTTGTACTTCATTATGTGGCAGAACACCTTATGTGACTTGTCTAGTTGACCTGAGTTGGTTGTTTAAAATTGGTATTAAATAGAATACCCAAACTAAAGTGTTATAAAAATTCCTAGGTTGAGTTTAGTGTATTCATTATAATGGTTTTAGGACCATTATATGTTGGATAGTTATTGTGGGAGGGTTTAATCAAAAATCAATTATGTGTTTGCATCTGAGTTACATTGGGTCGTCAAGGATTTTCTTCAAGCCAGTGGCTTGGTCATTGAGGTTGTTTGAATCTTCTATATTTGGGTTTTATTTAAATAAACATATTCCTTATTAATGTGATTTATTCCATTCAGATAATTCATAATTTCTTTAAATTCTTGTTGTTTTGATTAATGAATATGGATTTCTAGAAGTTTGGCTATTGATTTTGTAATTTTTTCTTAAACTGATTGGTCATTGTCATTTGTTTAATATTTGATATATCCTAGTAGAGATATAATGAATCTAAAAGAGGATGTAAAACTATTGGTTATATTGTTATATAATCTGGTTGACCCTTATTTAGTGGAAGTTGTAATCTAGATCATTCAGACTCAAGATTTAGTGGTCATCGCGAACCCAGGATGAGTAGTGGACCATATTAAGAATTTACAGGAAAAAACTCCACCCATCATCTATGATGATAAAATACCACGAAATGAGAATGAATTTATTGAGAATATTGAGAGGGAATTCAAATTTATAAAAACATCCATGGAATCTAATGTGGATTTTTCCAAATAAGTTCTTGAGGCACTGTGATGGTGATGGTGGGCCTCTATTGTGTATGCTAAGCTGCATTAGGATCTTACCCAATCTTCCATCATGAATGTTTTTAACCAACAGTTTTCAATTGAGATAATATGTGGGGAAAATACCTAAGTAATTTTTTCATTATATCATTAAGAGAATACCATTTGGGAGTATTCCACTACTTTTACTAAGTTGGTTCACTTTTCACCAACTATTGTCACTATTTATTTTCTTAAATATCGAAGATTTGAAATAGGGATTAGGGGAAACATTTTTTCAATGAATCTTCTCAAAAAACATCCAATTTTTTGAAAGTATTTAACAAATCATATCTATAAGTGATATACATTTCTAGGATAACATTATTACGTGGAGCTTATTTTGGTTCAGTTTCGAGAAAGGGTTTATTTGATGATTTAAAAGGAAGTAGAAAGGTTTCTAATTTTCTATATGAATAGTTTCAGGGGAATATTTAGGTTATAATTGAGTTTTATGGAATTAGTGTGTAGGTCTTGTTTATACCAACGCTAAATTTTCATAGGTTCCTAATTATTTTCATCATTGTGGATAATATGCCCATCTAAAGCATCATTTTGGAAGGATGTCCAAAAATAGAAAATCTAGATAAAATTTCACTAAGGGTTTACTGGATCATTCTAATAGTTCCAAGGGTAGTTGGTATAATCCTCTGTCCAAGGGGGATGTTCACATGGAAGGTATATAATAGAGGGGATTTGAGTATGGATGTATTTATGTAGAGGAGTTTGTTCTTGAGGAATCTAAATCATCCCAAAAAACTGATAGAATTATTTTTTATTTCATATTTTATATTTCATGATTTGTCTGATATAGGTTTAGTCATTTTTTAATATCATCAATGTTTGTTCAAGTGTTGGTATTTCATTAACATATTATCCCATTCTTTTCAGATATTTCCATGCCTTTGTAAAAAAGTTCCCAAAAAAGTATCAAATGTCCCATGTGTCAGGTGATGAAATCGAACCTCGAGTTATAGTTGCAATTTTTGGATATTGATCTTGATATTTTCTTCTTCATTATTTAAATGGATTGACTGATTAATATTAAATACATTATTTTTTGTTAGCACCATCAATTTTAGTTTTTTATCTCCCTATTTAGTCACTGACTTCTTTCTAGGTAAGTGGGATTATAGGTATTGTAGATCAAGGCCTGTTGTTCTATATACTTGGGGTGTTATCATGTTAGTTATTAGATATTTTCAATGATGTTGTCAATACTTTTTTGAGAATACCACTTTTTGTGGTTGCGTTGGTGTACCCTGAGGTCTTTCTTGTCGACCCTTATAGTCTTCCATTGTAAAGAGAGGACAAGTTTACAATTGAACAACTACCTTTTCTGATGTCAATATATATACCATATTATTTTCTGACACCTATTGAGTTGGTAGAACTAAAATTACATTTTATGGACCTCGGGGCTAAGGGATTTATTTTTCCCATGATGTCACTAGGGGCTCCACCCATCCTATTTTCTATGAAGGTTGATGAGAGCAGTATTATTTTTATTGATTATCAAAAGTAAAATCAGATGTTTTTGAAGAACTTATATCATTTTCTTGATTTTTTATGTGGTCATTGATCAAATTTAAGTGTAAATTTGTTTTCAAATGATTGACCTTATGTTAGGGTACCACTAGTTGAGAGTTCGAGGATAAGATATGAAACCCACCGAGTCATTATAAACCTTTTTTTGAAATAAATTTCTTTGATGTATTTAATTGAATTATACACAGAATTAATCTTTAATTATATAAAATAAAAATTTATTCTTGATCTATAAGAAACACTTACTTATATTACATTACATGCAACACCATGTTTCTAAGGAACAACAATTTATTATTATAACTATTTAACTATGATAGTTATAAACATTCTATTAGAACTTTTAATATGAATAGTAATTATAAAATTTTAAATATAATTTATAATTTATTTATATAAATAAAAATATTTTTAATATAACATATAATATTTTGTAATGTCTTTGTATGTTTGAAAAATACTATTTTCTCAAAAGCACAACTTTTTATGTCATTATATAAATAATAATCAAATTACATTTTTACACTTTTAGAAGATTAATATGATAAAATAAATAGATTTTTTTATTTAGAATGTAAAAATTAATCCAAGCATAATTTCCTTAATTTTTGGTAGATACTTCATTTTCTGATGAATAATGACAAATGGAATATTTTATTTGAAAATTACTTTTTAGTTTAATTTATTTTAATAGTTAAATTATATTTTAATTTAGTTTAAATGTGTAAATATTAAAATTATAAATAAATTAATACAATTTGTGTCATTATAACTAATATAACATTGAAATTTGATATAAAAACATTTCAATCTTTTGAAGTTATTCACCTTTAAAACACGTCGTCCCTCCCTGTATATGAGAGTAATTTTAAATTAATTTTGGACACTTATAGGATTATAATTATGAAAAATATATTAAATATTTGAAATAATAATATTTTATAATGTCTAATAATGTCAAATTATTTTTTACCAAAATTAATTATCAAAATTAATTAAAATTAACTACATCAATAAAGAAAAAAACAAGATTACATATTGGTAAAACTTAAAACAAAATGTGTAAAAAAGACCCTACACATTTCCAGAACCAATTGAATGGGAATAATTAGACCATTTCCTATATTGTATTTTATATGGAACATTATTTAAACCACATGATGTAAGGGTGGCATCTCAATAGTGTTTAAATTTTCGTATTTACAAGAATTCTACTCTTACTCCACTATAAAAGGAAACTCATCCTTCACTTATTCACACATTTAAATCCCTTTAAATAAGAAAAACATATAATAATATCATCCCAAAACCCCTCCTATCAACTTAGAGTCCTACATTTTTAAAAATATCCAATTAAGAAGGCCTTTGGTGCAAACCAAAATGAGTTACGTGAAGAAAATGCGATATCCTTCATCATGAATTTTAATTTTGTTTCCTTCACACCCACCTTAAATTACACTCATATTGAGATTATATAATAAAAACAATTTCTGAAGTATTATAATATATTTTTATATTTTGGTAAGGACCTATAACCTTAGGCACTTCCATTAAATTGTATAAAAAATCATCATTTTTGTGTACGAAAAACAACTCCCTTACGAGCCGATGCCATTTGTTCCTAAATTACCTCCTCTGATGGTTAGTAATAAGGATGTAATTAATATTTTTATATTTTTATATGATATTTATGATTTATTTTTTTATATTAATTTATTATATGACACATACCTTCATGATTTACATTTTTTGGGAAAATGATAACATCGTTTGGGGGTGTGTGGACTACCTTCTACCCAAAGCAATGTGATTCATCCATTATTTACAAAGAATATATTATGGATGGGTTAATAAAAATATGTCATATTTATAAAAAATTAATGATACTTTATTTATGAAATATATATTCATATACATCATTTAATTTTTATTCATTCAATATGATAAGAAAATGTAAATAATGTTTATGTGTTTGTATGACCTACCATCTCAAAGAACAATGTATATCATTTCCTATTAAATATTTTTATATTATTATTAATATGTATATGCTGAATATATAAGATATTAATATGAATTTTTACACTCTGGAAAAAAGTAAATATATATCTATGTATGAGTACCTAGAATAACAAGTCCAAACACATACAAAAAATAAAGCAGTTATTACCCAAAACAATACTTTAACATGGAATTGTGAATAACAACGTAATATAAAGTCACAATTAAATAATTTATATAACTATATGATTCAATATGGTTCTATAATACATTCATAATAAACATATATTTATATATAAGTGGTTTTAATGAGTACGGGATGGAGTAAATTCACATGGTAAGGGGATTTGTAGTCTCACTTTTATTTCTATGGGAATTTTTCCTTATTCAAAATTTGATTATTTTTCATGGTGTATATACTAACCATGAATGTATTATATGATTATTATACTTAAATTTATGGGTATTTAATTATCCTTTTTATGAAATCTTTTTCAGGGTGTTTACAGTTCAAATGTTTATCAAATTGGTAAGGTGATTTGGTCTCAATTTCCCCTCTTTATGACACATGTTATGTTATACACCTATAAAATTTTACAAGGTCCATATAATTACCTTTGACATGTACAATCATGTATATTATTCTTTTCATTATATGCTAATCTTATTTTAATTTTATTATCTTATGGGGATTATGATTCAATGTTTATGAAATGGTAAGAGTTTATTACTACAACCTCAACCTTATCAGGATTGTTTATGATTATGATTTAATTAATGGAATATTATGATACATCTCTCAATATATATCATTAATTATCTTATCCTTTTGTAATTCCTGATCAGTTCTAGTGTCGGAAGCACTTCCATTGTATTTGGTAATTATGATAATTGAGAAAATGTTATTAAAAATAAATATGACCTTATTTCACTCTTTGGTCGAAAATGTGTTTTCTCCCAAAACCTATTTACTAAAAATAATTTTCAAAATATTTTTACTATGATTTTTAAATGAAATTTTTACCCATTTTTTTAACCTTTTAAAAAATATTTTTCAAAGTAATATTCTTATCATCTTCGAACCAAGGTTCTTTTGAATTCTACCAATATTATGGAAGGAATATCTATTTTTACATATATGTGCAGTACATAATTCTATAACATTATGAGAAATCCATTTACTGAAGACCCTCTTATATGTTTTCATGTAAATTTTTATAGAAAAATATTTTCAATTTTTTGTTCAAAGATTTTTTTTAAATTTTTTGAAATTTAATTTCATAGAAAACTATTTTTAAAATTTTTTATGTTTTAAAAACCGTTTTCAAAGAGGAAAGGATATTTTACTCAAGAAATATTTTTAAGAGTTTTACAAAAATTAGTTTCCATATATGATGGAATCTGAAGATATTAGCCATGAATTATTGGGGTCATAATTGATGGATTCCATTCTTATTCATTCTCTAAATGGTTAATCTTTTGATGAAATATGTTTTGGGAAACCCATTTAACTTCTATTGGTTTCACCATGATAAATGATGAAGAAACCCATTTATTTTCACATGTTATTCTATGGTTAAATGATTATAAAAACTATACCATTATAGAGATTTAAATATTATGAATTGTCTATGATACCCATTTTTATATTTCATGGGTTATTATATAATGATTGTTTGTGGTCTTCAGGCACATGTATTTATGATTTCATTATGTGAAGGGTGGGACTCATATCTCCCTCCAATGCATTGCGTAATGTTTTATATCTACTAAGAGAGACATGACTGGAACCAAGACATAACTTTGTTAATTAAATGACTTTGTCCTCTAGTATGGTCTTGGGATCCAATCCTAACTTCTAATATGGGTTGGGGAGTTAACCCATTACACTAAGATGGACTTGGATGTAAGACATTAATTCTCTGGAAATTATTTTACATGTTTATGTGTTTTCTATAACTCTATTTTTTTTCTTTCATGGATTAATCTATTTATTCCATTTTTATTAATATATTATGAATTTCCATTCATCAATATATGAATCACGATTATGATCTTTGATATGCAGGGTGTGATATTCTAATGTTATGAACATTTTCTCATACGCTTTTTCTTATTTTTATGCTTACATATCTAAATAGCAGTGATACCTCGTATGAGTGGTCTTGGTCTCCTAGTAGTTATTTATGTATCTAATGTATGTTTATTATTAACTTATCTATGAGGTAGGTATTTATGGAGAGTGGACACCATTATTTCTAGCCCAAAAACCCGGAGTCTACCAAGATGTATCAGAATTTGAGATTTTGGTATTGGTAGCCAGGGATGAGATTATCGATTACATATTTTGTATAATGGTGCCTAAAGTTTAAGTGGATTATGGTAGATCACTCTATACCCATGAGTTTTTTAAAACTCTTTTCCATTCCACTATGGATGTACGTTGATATTTCTAAGGAAATCATTTTTGGTTTACGAAAGTCTCCTAGTTAGAAGGATATGATTTAGGTGGCCATTCATCGACTCACAAAATGATAGAATTTTCTCCCTATCTAGAATATTATAATGTTATAACATATATGAACCCATTACTTTTACATATATTATTACCTTATTTTTAAGCATAAATATCCAAAAACAAAAGGACTATAAAGGATAAGTGTCTTTGGAAGACTAGGTTTATATTGGAATAAGGGAAATAAAAACAAGGCATCCTTATTCAATTTTATTTTCCGTAGTGGGATCCTAAATGCATTTGAGATCCAAAAATTCATTGGATAACCTGGTGAATACATCAATAAAGGGGTGGGCCAAAATATCCAGTAAATTAATAAACTTGATAAGGACACATAACATGTATCTAAACTATATTATATGACATCATAAATGAGAATGCACATGATTAATCACATCGAATCATAACATAAAGAACATGATATCAGAAGATCATGGAATCATAAAAATGTCTCATAAGTATAAAACATGACATCAATATAAGTCAATGATAAAATTCAAGATAACATCACAAGATAGGTATAGAACATAATGGATTAGGATTACTACCTAATACCATACATGATGTCTCATGATACTAAAATAATACCAAATACATTGTAGGGGCATATAATCTTAGGCCCACTCATCACATTCATTTCATGTACATTAATATGTTTTCCAAATAAAGGATTTCAATAATAAGTCCTAAACATAATAATTACCCAAAAAACAAATGGGTTTCACAATATTGTTTCATTACACAATCAAACAAGATTTATTAAAGAAGGAATTTGCGAAGTGGTGATAAGTCATGTATTACTCCATCAAAGGAAGTGAAAGTAATATTAGTGTACATTTTAAGGATATATACAATGAATTTAGAATCATTTGGTAACATTAAATGTCGTTGTGGTCAATAAATAGAAATACCATTAATAATTTTTAAAACATTATTGAGGAATATAACCTTTCCACATTGAAATCCACATTTGAAAAGCTAAAAAATTTCAAAAACATATTATAGAAAACATTTTCTTTAAAAATAACCATGTAAAAATATAATTGAAGCTTCAAAGTGCAGAGTGGTCATGACCATTTCTAATTCCATATATTATAAGTACGTTAAAAATATTCCTTTCACATTTTTATTAGAAATATTAGAGGTACCTTGTTTGTAAAATATTGGGAATTTTCCATTTAAAAAATTTATTTAAAAACCAATTAGGGGTAAAAATTAATTTTAAAAATTTTAGGTGGATATAGTTTTTTAAACACTTTATTGAAAAAAAAATATTGAAGATAATGGGTTTTCACCTAATGATAAAAATAGTGTCAATTCTCGTTGAAAACTTTTTCTCAATCATTTTAAGTGCCAATGCGAGAAAATTGATATTATTAATTGAAAGTATCATGAATTACTAGAGGAGAAAACAATTTAAGTGTTTTATTATAATATTATCAAATGATGTACTTTAATTTAAATTAAAACATAAAACATCTTGAAATAAATGATGTTGAAGTATAAACCCTTAAGACCTAGGTTACATTTGAATAAAAAACATCCACAAATTAAGTAATTGAATTGTAACTAAAGATACCATGAGGAATAAAGGATTCATGATATTATATTAAACTAATAGTATATAAACCAAAAAAAATAAATAATGTTCATAAAATAGCATATGTCATAAAGAAGGATTTTTTGAGATGAAACCCTTACCTTGTGCCTAAGTCACCATGTGAACTCATTATCTTCATCTTATTCATAAAAATTCTTTAGGTTTGCACTGAAATCATTTATACAAAGCGTTTATGATCAAAACAATTGTTATAGGATGAGGGTAGAGATTTAAGGACATTATTTTGGTAGGGCTAACCAAATGTGTTTTCGAAGTGTATAGTGGATTGGAGTGGAGGTGGCCTTTCATAGGAGGGGCTAGGACACATTGGGAATTTATGTAATGAATTAATCATACCAACGTTTTTATCATTACAAAAAGAGTCTAAAATGGCCTTTGTTTTAACAATAGATAATATATGGTTTGAATTGAAATATTAAATAAGAATTGGACTATTTTGTTACATTTTCAACAGTTATAATTTTAGTTCTCCCCCCCCCAAAATACATGTTTTCTAATAATTAGGGTAAACAATTTTTTTTGTTTTCACCATTCATTATGTTAAAAAATTAATTTGTCCAGATTAGATGATATATATAATTTTAAATGAAAATATGTAATAAATTTTTTCATATTCAACTCATAAAATAGGACGAAATTAATATAAAATTAATTTACCATAAAATTAAAAAAATGAGTTTCTATGAAATGAATCTTTTAAGGGAAGGAAGATATCATATTAAATGTAGGAAAAGTAATAATAATTATAATAGTTTAATTTATTAAATCTTTAATCTAAATGTTTCTTTGAAATCATTTCTTGTTAGGTATTATTTAAATTATTTAAAATGGCGTATTATTATGCAATTTTAAATTGTTTAAAAAAGTGTTTTCAAGGATAAAATTAATCTTATATTAAAATCAAGTATAGATATGACCGAAATGTAATTAATTGAATTAAATATAAATAAATACATAAAATTTTAATTTTAAACAATATTATGGAATAAAGGGTCTTTTATATAACTTAATTTATTTAAAGGAAATGAAAGTTATAAAAAACTATGAATTTTCACTATTCATTCCAAATAAATATTTTTTAAATATTTCAAAATATTCACCCTAATTTGATATCAATATGATAATTTCAACAATTAATCCAATTTTACCAAAAAAATATCTATAAGTGGGAAAAATTAATTATATTATTTTTACACAGAAAGCAGTAAATATATTTTTTGAAGAGAATGTATTTTCGATGAATAAATTTGAATTGGTTAAAATTATGTAACTAGCTAATTAGAAAAAAATAATTTAAATTTATTAGGTACATTATATACTTTTTAAATAGTATCTAATCATTTTCTTACATTCAAATCTAATTTCTAGGTTAAAATGATCTTATTTAAATTATAATATTTTCAAAATATGTCCCAGTTCACTTAAAATCAATGTTTTTTGTTTATTACAATGTCAAACCTAGTGTTATGTAAAACTTTTTGTGAGTTACATTCTAGAACCCTTTAATAAATTACTACCTTTTAAATTGATCTTGTTCTTAGTAATCAAGGGTTTTATATTCAAAAATTAATTTGTGGAAAAACCAAATCCTAAAAAGTGTTAATAACACTTTCTCTTAGGAAAGGGAAAGAGAAATACTAAATTCATCACATAACTAGATTTCCATATAGGATAACACTTGTTTAAATTGAATATATTTATATGGATGAAAATGGTAAATAATTATGGGGAATGGTATAGATCATTGATCATAAGAATTTGAATGATCATTAGAAATTCAACAACCAAAAAACCAAAAATCTATTATAAATTAAAAGTCCATTTATTCACTCTCTATGAAGGTAATAAGATAAATTTTTTATTTCAATAATTTTCATTGTTCTTAGGAATCATTTAACTATCAAGATAGAGAACTCTAATAAATAATACTTACTTCATATCTTTTTATTTCATAAATGTAATTTCATCCTTTCATTGTGCTTTGTTCATTTTTCCCTAGAACTATTACTCTGAGGAATGGATATTAAATCTGATTTTATATGTATGAGGCATTAAAATTAATTATTAATTTATCACAATCTCCATAAAATAGTATCAATATAAAAAGACTATATTTATTAAAATTAAAATAGTAAACACAAGGGAAGATAATACCCAAAATGAAAATAAATATATTAAACTACAAAATTCAACTATAACCAAAAGGTTTAACAAAGATTATTCCTTAAATAAGTAACCCTATATAAAAAATAACCTCAATAAACTCAACATAAAATAGTGTTTTAACCTAAATGGTCTTCCCATACCCTTCAACTTATATCTATAAAAACAAAATAGCATTCTTCCCAAATAATCCTTTATATTAAACCTAAAAATTATATATATATATATATATATATTATTGCAATAAATAATTTTCCACAATATCACTAATCACCTCAAAATAATATAATTTAAAAAACATTGATTCCAAAATATTTTTATCAAAATCAACTTAATGTTTATCGATTAAATCGATTATGTCAATAGAAACTCATAATAACCAAAATAAAACATATGCTATTTGTTGGAAATACACCCTTATTACCAATTGGTTGTGGGTTCAAGCCCAATGGACCTTCCAAATGATATAATATTTATCCTGGAAAATGGGTTGAACTTTTTTATTAAATTATGATTGCTATAATGTTTTGATAAAAGATGATGAACATCCTCAAAATAAAATTAATCAATAAATCCTTTTTTAACCAGTAATGTTTTCTATGAAACTTTATTCTCCCACTACATTAAATAATCTAAACCTAATTGGAATACCTTAATATAAAAAATAGGGCTGATACTAATATTTTCCAATACCATTAAACTTATGTCCATAAAATATAAGGAATTTCCCATCAATTTTTTTTGGAAACCCCATACTAAACCCAAGGGTTATATTTCCATAAATATCTCCCAAAATACCATTAGTCATCATTGATTTTCTATATTAAACCCTAAAAGGGTAACATATGAATTAAAACTCATGATCAACCATAGACTTATCTAAACAATAATATTTAGTTTTATCCTAGGTCATCCCTGATTATCATATATTCCTATCCTTCAGAATGGTTCATAATTTTTCTGTCAATTTCTATTGGATATACCCTTGGGAGTTTCAAACCATATGTGAAGAAAGTCCAACTGTCATAACTAGGTGATGATCAAGTCAAATCCCAATGTAACATTTCTTGATATATTATAAATAGGTATATCTGTGACAAATTACTATCCAATTATAGTATCTAGATAGGGATGTAATTTCTTGGAAACTAGTTATTTTAACTGTCACCAATATTCCAAGATATTTTTCAGTACGTAGACTTAGACCTAAGGTTCTCAATAAGTATTTCTTATCCAAGTTTCCAAATTTTAACTAAGGATTCACTCGGATACCAAATCTAGAAACCCAAGGCATTTAATAACTTCTTACATGATTTATAAACAGTAATATATATTCATAAAACACAATGATCATTGGGTTCTAGTTTATTTGTAAGATTATGTCTATATTATATTAATTTAAAATATAAAATGACATACTCATTTTTTTATTTTCTTTATTGAGATCCTAAATCTGTATGAGATAACCTAGAAAATTCATAAAGAAATAGATGAATTAAAAATCCCACAAAAGGTATAAACCTGAGAATAAAACTTAACCTACGAATCCTATATATTACATGATATTATAAATAATAATTTATAAGAGTAATCAAATGAAAGAATAACGAAATAACATGTATCATAAGATCCTGAAATCATATAAAAAGTAGTAGAAATATAAATAATTCTATAATAATAATTCAAGGAAAACTAGTGAGAAAAAATCGCCTGGTAGATAGAGTCACATAATGGATTTGTTTCACCCCATAATCCCATATATGATGTTTCCAGAGAATAAAACATTTACCAATGAATTGGATGGATATATAATTCCCCATCCATACATAACATTAATTTTATGTACATTTATATTAATTACATAAAATTATTTAAATCATATGTCAGAAATATAATAATTATACAAAGAAAGAGATGGGTTGCATAAGTTTGTCGTCAAATGTGATTGAATGATATTTCTTGAAGAAGGCATTTGAGAAATGGTCATAAGGATTGTATTAACCCATAAAATAAGGAGAAATAACGATTCTTATAAACGTGTGATACATATATAAATAATTTATATGTATCCCATAACATTAAAGGGGTTTTTGGTGAATAGAGATACCATTAAGAATATTAAAAACTTTATTGTGGAAAATAACTTTTCCACTTTGAAAATAAATTCTAAAAAAATAAAATAAATTCCCAATAAATTTATAGGAAAGGTTTTCCTTAAAAAGAACATTGGAAATTTATAAAGTAAGATTTAATGTGTTGAGTGGTAAGGATAGATTGTAATTCCATAGATTTTTAGTATGTGAAAATAAATATTCCATACAAATTTTTTAATAAATTTAAAAATTAACTTGATTGTAAAATTATAAAAATATTCCTTTCAATTTTTTTTGTAAATATAAATTCATGTGAAAAAATGATTTTTTAAAATTAATGGAGAAAAAAAAACATTTTTTGGGATATATTTTAATGTAATCATAGAGACAGATGTGAAATGGTTTTCAACCAAATAGAGAAATGCAATCAATTATCCTTAAAAATATTTTCTCAATATTTTTTAGTACCAAAGAAGGAAAAAAGTATACTATTAATTGAAAATTTAATTAATACTTATAAGAGAATAACATGGATGGTTTTTAGGAAAATATTATTAAATAATTTCCTTTAATGGAAATTCAGGCATAAATATTTCTTTAATAAATGATTTTTTTTTCATAAACCCTTACTGTATTGGGAAAATTTGAATAAAAAACAACATGAATCAATTAAAGGAATTGAAACATAGAATACTATGAAGTAAGAATGAATAAGGAAATAATATTTCAATAAGAATTATATAAACCATTGAAAATAAAATATGTTCATAAAATAACATGTGTCTCTTGGAATGAAGTTTTGAGAAAAGACTCGTACCTCTATCCAGAATTGTCGTGTGTGTTTATATTATTCATATTTTTCAGACAAATTTTTTATGTTTTAACCAAAATCCTTTCTAGGCTATATTTTTTATAATAACAAGGATTATATTATTAGGGGAGGTAATTATAGTTGTGATTTGAAAAGGGATTATCTAAACTATTGGGTTTTTGAAGTTTAAATTGGAGAGGAGTTGATGTGGCCTTATATAAGTGGGGTGGGGGGAGGGGGAGGACCCAATTGAAATTTATAAAAATTAAAAATTACACCAACATTTTTCTCATAAAACAGGGCTCCAAAATAGACCATTTTAGAACCCTATAATAGTTATGGTCGAAATATTACCAGAAAATAGTAATTATACAAGTTTTTGGTCATATTTAACCCTTATCATCTTAGTTTGACCCATATTAGACCCGTTTTTTAACATAACCAAGGGAAATAATTTTTTAACATTTTCACTATTAATTATGATAAAAAATTAAGTTAGCCTTATAAGATAATATAAATTATTTTTTTTCCAAATATAGATTCCATTTTTCTAAATTTATCTCAAATAATTTGAATAAGTTAATTTAAATATTTAGCCACATACATGTAGAAAAAAAGTATTCAAGAAATGGATTTTTAAGGAAAAGATGATCTCATACTAACTATATGAAAAGTAATGATAATTTTGTAAATTTAAATTTAAATTTATAGATATATGATCTATATATTTCATTTAAATCATTCCGAATTAGTGGATATTTTAACTAATTAAAATGGGTATAGATTATGCACATTAAAACAATTTTTTTTGAAAAAGTGTTTTAAAGACTAAAAATAAACTCATACTAAAATCAATTAAAAATATGATTTAAATTTTGTTAATTGGATGGAATATAAATAAATAATAAATATTTTACTCTAATTTCATATTAAATTAAAATAGTACTTTTTTATTAGTTAAGTTATTAAAAAGAAATCATTGTTTAACAAAAAATCTGAATTTTTCACTATTCACAGAAAAATCAATATTTTCCAAATATTTACCCATAATTATATATCGATATGATGATTTAAAAAATTAAGAAAATTTTACGAAATACATTTTTTAAATGTGAAAAAAATTAAATATGTTATTTTCTCCCAAAATGAAGTGAAATTCATTTTTTTTAAAGAAAACATATTTTCAATGATTAAAATAAAATTGATTAAAATTGGGTGATTAGTTAATTAAAATTTATAAATAAATTAATATATATCAATTACTTTGTATAAATTTCATAAGGTCCTTAATACTATTAATTCCCACCAATTTAACAACTAGGTTAATAGTATCATAATTAAATATTAAAATTTAAGAATATGCCACGGTTCATTTAAACTCAGTGTTTCACATTGAATACACTATAAAACATGGTGTTTTTTAAAATATTTTCTTGTTTTTATATAACATGTCAGAAATATTTTTATATATGAGTTTCTAAGACTTCATGGTGTTCTCTCTGTGGTTGTTTCTAACAGGTTCCCCTAGTTTACATGCATGTTCTAGAAAGGATTGAAAAGGGTGATTAGTTCCCTATTGAAATTGAGCATGATATATCATCTATAGACGCATTGATAAATATAGAGTGCAATTATAGTTATTATGGATATTCGATAGGTATGAAGTCTTTAATGTGCTAGTTTTTTGAAAAACCAACTCCTCTGGTTGTTTCAACATACAACAAAAGTTATCTTGGATAAATTAAAATTACCCCCTTTGATGAAAAATATGGGAAGGAGTATCAATCTTCATTATGATAAGAAGTGTTTATAGAAGGTTCCATGGTTGGGATGGTCCTTGTTTAGGAAATAATATAAAAATTTTAGTTTATCTTGAAGATATTAATCATAGAATATAGATGTTAGAAAATCCTATACAGATCATCATCATAGGTCGATGGAATTTGAGGTTGGTGATTCGGGGTTTTCTACAAAACATGGACCTTGCACTATCTTCCACAAACACTCACATCAATAAATGGGTAGAATACATGAATCCACATAAATTTATATTCCATGATTCTAGTTAATATCATGAATTCTTTATAATCTATAAAATTTTCAAATCATGATTATGTTGATCTGGAATAATCAAAATTGAGGAGTTTCCTTTTTCGACAAACATAAAACTCGTGAGATTCAAACAATAAATTAGGGATTCATGTCATGAATAATTCAATTTTTACAGTTCTTATTTTTCGACGTGCCTTATTATTTATCTATTCAATGTGAAGGCCTCCCCCTAAAATTCTAGGCTCTATTAACGTGATTTTGGGTGATCTCTCTCCTTCCAAATCTCTCCGTTCAATATTTGATATCCTACACCGTTCTATCACCTCTCCTTGGTAATAAATATTTTAATTCCATTTTTCTATCTTCCATGGTAGTATCATTTGATGGTTTTGTTTTTATTCTATTTTTTACAAATTCTTTACAATTTTCCCATATGCCTTGTCTTTAATATTGTAGTCAACTTATTTCAAAACTATATTTTTGAAGGTGACTTAGTTCCCTTAATTATTGAGTTTGTTGTCTCTTTAAGGGTTATAATTATTGAACTTCTCCATGTTCTTTTAAATTAATTTTATTCTTCAATGAAAAATATTAAATTTATAATCGAATAGAATTTTTGGTAGAGATACATGTTTTTAAGGGGTTTTATTAAAACATGTATTTATGAACACCAAGTGTTCAATGAAATTATTTAAATGGTGGTTTTGATTTTAAAATGGGTTTTAATGATTAGAAGAAAAATATATTTTATTTGAAAATTATTTACTAAATTTGAGAATGTGTTTTAAATTTATTTTGACAAAATTATGACATTAGGTTACCTTTGTAGTCTTAGTAAATATATGATTCACTCTTTATGTGTTATATGACATAAGAAGTTTTTTTTCACTTTAGTTGGTTTAATTCCTTTAGAGGTTATATTAGTTGGAATGAACTTAGGAATGGATTGGGGATTTACATTTCTATCTATAATTTATTCTAATAGGATAGATCCCAAATGGGTTAACATTTCATTTTTTATTTACTTATCACATGATGGTATTTTTAGGATTATTTTATCACATGGTTAGGGTGTATCCATTATTGGTTCTGATAGTTATTTCATATAATATTTCATGTACTTCACATATTTGTGTATTTATTAAATATGGTTTGTTTTTTTGAAAAAAAGGATGCTTTATAAAATAGTTTTTAATAGAAATTATTAGTAAAATTAATTTGTTTTAATGATAGAGTTGATGCATTAATGATATTGTATCTTTTATTAATTATTTAATGGAATATTACTGGGATTTTCTATTATACCATTCCTTTTCCATTGGGCTATTATAGATGTTTTTTTTCAAGAATTTGGAAAAGGGAGTGGAATTATGTATCATTCTGGTTTCTCTTGATTCTATTTTCTTTATAGTAGGAAGTTTTGGAGGTGAAATCTGGTCACATGAAGTCGTGTTTGTCTTACCATGTTAAACTTTTATTTTTCAGGTAATTTTTATTTTTTTCATGTCTCATGGATATGTTCTCACTCTTATGATATAAACCTTGTTGGTTTTCCTTGTTACGAATTTACATGCAAAATGTTGCTTATTTTTTTATGTACTTTTCCTTATGGTGGCCCTCCTTGGGTGACTTATCTAGTTGACCTGAGCTTTTTCATTTCAAAATCTATTATAAAATCCATAAAATTTAGGTTATTCTAGCATATATCTTAAGGTAACCCATATAATGATATACATGTCACATATAGAGGAAAATTTTATCAAGAAGTAGAAAACTATAAAAAAATATTAGAATAACCAGTTACGTAAAAAAAACCATAATGAAATAACAACCCTGAAAGTCGAGTTGTAAACATGTAATAAACACAATGATGTTATCCCCAACATCATTTCACACAAAAAAATCCATCCCACCTTTATTGAAATTAATCCACGATAATAGACTTAGTTAAAATATCACATTTTTTGTCAAATAAAAGTCATTCCATATTCAGAACAAATCACATATGGGCTTTACCATCATATAGAATACATACTCGGGGAAAACATTATTTCTATATAACAAGGTCATAGGGAAACTATTCCTATATCACCAAGCTGTTCATGAATTTATAAAAAAGAATGGTCTCCCCCATAACAAAGCTATTATAATAAAAAAAATACTATTTTATTATAATCATTAATTATCTCGTTCATAATTTTTATTTTCAATAAAAACAAAAAACCTATTGTCAACATCCACCAATATGTATAATTGAACAAACAAAATTAATACTCCATAATATAATAATTTCATAAATTTAATGGAGAATGGTAATCAATTTATATACCTAATTTATTAATTAATAAATCATTATGGTTTTATATTGATTATAAAATTTTAATAATATTAATCATTTTAATCAAAAAATTAACACAATGAATCAATATAACACTATGTTTCGATTCAAGATGAAAAGTCAATGGAGATTAATTTATATGAAATAGAAAAATCCAAATTCCATATTTCAATATTCCATTCTTTCCTATATCATTACGTTTATTAAGGTTGATTTGAAAATTTCTCATTGTTCTAAAACATTATACATACAAATTAGAAATTAATAAATTGAAAAGTAATGAATCCCACAACTTACTTAGAAGTTAAAAGTTCTCCATGAAATAGTTGATGATCAAGATCAGACATCTATTGAAACCAAAATAATCCTCCTTAGAAACAAACCACAAAAATCCACTAGCAATACTTTCTCGATTCATAACCTAAAATAGAAGAATCATTCTATGGTTTTCCTCTAGATGAAGGTGACTGAGGAGAATGAAGAGGAAAGGATAAAGGATCATTCCTTCATTCTAGAGACTTTGATCCAGACAAAACAAATTGGACTAGTCTCTTAAAGAAGTATCAGTGAGTGGGGATACAAAAATGAGCTGTTCATTATTTAAATTAATAAGTAAAAAAATTAGAATCAAGGGGAAGTTGATCCACTATGTATTTTTAATTCTTATAATACTCTTATATGACTTGGTGATCTTTTTATATACTATGTCTCCCCCCAGTCAATGGGATATTTAATTCTCCTAATGTTCAAATCCTTGAAAAATTATTACCTTTTAATATAATTTTAAAACCCATGACAAACAATGTAACATCCCAGGTAAATAAAGAATATGAAATTTTAATATTTATTAATATTTTTTAATAAAATGTTAATATTACTTTAAAGGGGATGCTATGTTCGATGGAGTACTCAATACGCAACAACAAGTTTCTTTAAAATCTTACATTGCACACTAATAATATAATAATATTATTTTAAATGGAAGTTAATTCCTAGACGTTGTAATGGCGGGAATGAACAGAACTACCAACAAAATGATTATATATGTTTTTTAAATATTTTTACAATAAATGTTAGATGCTTAAAAAAAAGAAAATAATTCGATTTTAAGCATAAATATTCTAATGTTCTTTAAAAGGCTGATTAAACTCCTTTTGATGGAGAACCCTTTTTAAAACTAATTTTTGTCAATTTTAGATGTTATATTTGAAATATTAAAATCCTTCTTTAGAATCGGCACATCAAAATTTACATTGTGTAATTTTTTGTTATTTTTCTGATAAAGTTCATTTTTTAATGAATAGTGAAAATGATATATTTTAATTAAAAACCTCCTTTTAATATAATATATTTATATGGTTATATTATCTTTTTAATTGGTTTTAAAGTGTTGTTAAAATATATGTTTACCATTTATTGCAATGGTGGTTATTGGAATTAATTTCACTTTGAAATTTGACAAATACACTTGTCAATATTTTGATAGATATTGTTTCTTAAAAACACGCTATTTGTTTTGCCAGTGGGAATTAATTATGAAATTAATTAATTAAACTTATATGTTTTTAATTTCGTGAAAAGGAAATCATTTTTGAATTTGGAATATCCAATTTTCTTTGGATAAATATTTGGTATTTTTCTGACAAATGTTAATTTTTAATGAATAGTGAAAAATTATGCATTTTACTTCAAAAATTCATTTTCATATAATTTAATTATATAGTTATATTTTTGTTTTAATTGGTTTTAAAGTTTAATTTAATTAATTTTTTATCACTTAATTCAATTTTTGTCATTGGAAGTAATTTCACTTTTCAATTGGATGTTAAAACAAGTCAATCTTTTGATAAATTTTACTTCTTAAAAAACCCGTCATTGGTTTTGACAACGAGAATTAGTTTTAAATTAATTACTGAAATTTATTTGTTTATAATTTGGTAAAATGGATTCCATATTTTTAATCAGAAGTTCCAAAATATGTAATTAAGAAACTTTTTCTTTTAGACATTATGGATAGTAATGATGACCATTATCTTTAATTATCATGTTTAACTAGTAATCGGGTTGTTAAGGGAAATAAAATAATATCATAATAATATAAAATGACCCCAAAATATGTCCAAATACTCTTTTTTGTGTCATGGACGACCATGGGATGCCTTATGACATCGTAGGGACCCCATGGAATGAATTTTGTGTTATAGTGACCTTTCATCATATTATTTTTAAAGAAAGGAAAATATAACCAAAATATGTAACACCTAAGTAAAAAAATTTAATTTTTTTACATAAATGATATATTTGACTATAAATAGTCATTGTAAATCTAATAATATCTCCTACATCAGGGTATTTGTTTTATAATTTTTAGACATTAAAGAAAAAAATTTATTTATGACACCATGATGATGCAGTGATTTCCTCATTAATGACCGATTTAAATAAATTGAAATGATAAGTTAAAATATAAGACATACACTTGTCAAAAACTTATTTTATGGTTTGATTTGGAACCCTTATCACCTTATCCTCAATATATATCATTGTTTGACCTTTAAAATCTGAAAATCATTTTATAATAAAGTAGCATTTCAAGACTTTCCAAAAGTGACCCTCCTCCCTCTTATATAAGCCCCCACCACTACCCCCTTACCCAAAACTCTCAAGCCCTTGGATCATCAAACCTATGATCGTATTATCTCTCCCCATCCCTTTATTAATCATACAATCCTCACTTTGGGCAGAATCCTTTCCAAGGAAGGCTTTGGCACAAATCAAAAAGAGTTACCCGATTTAGAGGTAATGTCTTATCTCGAGTTTCATTATTTTATTTTCCTTCTTCACTCACCACTGTATTCTTATTATTTGATCCCATAATAACACCAGTATATTCAATATAATAGGATGTTGTTATGATAAGGATTCTACCTACAATTACACACACCTCCGTCTAATGGTTAAAGAACATACTGTTTCTTTGGGTGGCTAATTACTACCTCACGAAACGATGATTGTTCAATCTTATTTTAACACCTTTCATAGTGGAAATTATGATGGAACTATATTTATATATGATATATATTATATTTATGTCATCTTTATGCTTCTTTATGTTAAATTTAAAACATATCTTTATGCTTTGCATGTTGTGAAAATGCGATAATTTTATATGAGGATGTGTGGACTACCACCCTCTCAAGTGATGTGACTCATTCATGACAAACATGGAATTTATAAATAATTTAATTAAAGAACTTATGTTACCTATATAACATATATATTATGCTGGAATTATAATATATCTATGTATAATTTAGATTTAAAGACCATTAATATGGCAAGAAAATGAAAGTAGTATTCATGCGTACCTACATCCTACCATCTCCATGTATAGAACATTTCATTTATTATCTATAAACATTAGGGAATATTATTAAATACATATATACTGGATATATATGATATTTTAATCATGAATATCATTCTGTAGAAGATGTACTTAAAACTTCATGGATAATTCTCTTCAAACAAGTTCATTGTTGACTCATGTACCGAACATCGACAAAACATACGATATGAAATCACATAATTAACTAATTATTATAACATGATAATATGTGATATGAATTGAATAAAAAACATTAAAGGAATTTCTTAAGAAATTATAAATTGACCAAAGATTATTATTCAGTAATATAATGAAACGAACAAGCACTACTGGAAAATAGGTCTATACCCACGGTTTTGAAAAAAACCGTGGGTATATGGCTAATAGGAGAACCTATACCCACGGTTTTCCAGAACCGTGGGTATAGGCCACCTATACCCACGGTTGTGCCAAAAACCGTGGGTATAGATTTATTTTAAGACCTATACCCACGGTTTGGAGAAAACCGTGGGTATAGGGTATTTCCCGAAGGCTTATACCGACGGTTTTTGAAAACCGTAGGTATTACGATTTGTTTTTGAAGACCTATAC
Source organism: Viscum album (assembly GCA_963277665.1). Taxonomy (NCBI): domain Eukaryota; kingdom Viridiplantae; phylum Streptophyta; class Magnoliopsida; order Santalales; family Viscaceae; genus Viscum; species Viscum album. The sequence continues at coordinate 106,149,624 of OY728156.1, forward strand.
CCACGGTTCTCCAGAACCGTGGGTATAGCTTTCCCGCATTATGGCGGGGAATGAAACTTAGGCGGGACACGGAAAATTTGGCGGGTAGACATTTTTTCACATACTAATATATATATGCTGATATATGAACTTATACCAGATAAAAATTCCAGGTCGGTCGGTCTGTTTGTGGGGGCTCGGCCGCACTTCTCAGCAGGAGTCCCGGTTTCAAAACCCAGTGAACGCATTTTTTGAATTTAGATATAGAATATTAATATATATATATACAGATAGTCTTATTATAAAATAGATAAATATCCCAGCTCAGTTGGTGCGGCACAGAGGCCTTGCATGCGGCGCGGGTTCGAAACCCGCTTGTTGCGTTTTTTTATATAACATCATTGTTATGAATATATTACAATAAAATTATCCTTATATAAATGTATATTAGTCAGCTCGGTTGGTCCGCTGTGTGTCTGGGATGAGAGTCGTTGCGGGGCAGCGCGGGTTCGAAACCTGCTGCGACGTTTTTAAAAATTTTAAATTAAAAAATTTAAATTTCCCACGGTTAGAAAACCGTTGGGTAAGTTTCTTCCACGCTGTACACTAGCGTATTGGTGTATGAAACACCTATACCCACGGTTCTACAAAACTGTGGGTATAGGTCAAGACCCCTATCCCGACGCCGTTCCAGCCCACGGTTCCCAAAACCGTGGGTATATCCTATACCCACGGTTTTGGGGGCTATACCCACGGTTTTGAACCGTGGGTATAGGTCGTTTTTCCAGTAGTGAAGACAAGTCGAACTTGATGTAAGGGGATTTCTTATCTCACTTTTAATTCCATGAGATTTCCATTGTTCGCCAATTATTTATTTCATGTGGTGTATTTTGTAATTCTATTTTATATATATTATCATGATTATATTTATATTCTTGGTATTATGTGATTCATTTGGTTCTTATTATCTTTTGGTCATATGACTTGATTTATTACAATGAGGTAAGGGGTTTTTGTCTCACTATTTATTCCCGTGAGATTCATGCTATATTTGTGACTATCTCCTTTTAGTGGTGTGTGTACTGACTATTATTCTACTCTTTGTGTAATATAATTTCATTTATGGGTATTTAGATCAACATTGTATAGTCATTCTTTCATGGGGTGTACGTTTCGAAAGTTACCCAAATCAGTAAAGGAACCTTTCACCCTCCTTTTTTTAAGAGACTTCTTTTAAGTATTTTAATTTACATCTTCTTAATATTCGGATATATTCTTATATATACTTATTTTTGTAAATTCTATGTCCAAGTGATTATATACCCTTTTAATCTCTCATCCACTGAATTTCTGAATTTTAAAGTGATGTCGTTAGGCTGTTGAATTTCGGTAAGGGAACTTCTTAACCCAATTTCAATTCTTTGGGTTAAACCACTACTTCATGATTATGTCATACTATGAATATGTGTGGATGAAATATTATTGTTTTACACTTAATATTCACTTATATTGGGTGTATTTATATTTGTCACACATAATTATGTAATTGATTTATCCTTAATCTACGGATACCGCCTTTGTACAGGAATTCATCTCAATCTCCTTTCGTTGAGGCATACTTCAATTTATTTACAACCTTCTTTTATTAGTTGAATAATAAACCAATTTGAATTTTAATTTCATTCAAAATGAATAATTTTACATGAATAATTTTACTAAATGACAAAAGGAATGTTTTTGTCTTACGTATGCGGCGACAACGACTTCTCTGCCGTCATGACCATTATTTGGGTTTCGGCTTCCACTACAAGCCATAGCTTTTTTTAAATGAAAAATAAATACCGTGTTTTAAATTTCATTTATTTTTTGTGCTGAAAATGGTTATGATAATTTTTTGATTATATCAATGCGTTGTATTGATATCTTGTGATTCAAATGTAGAAATTTTATGTTTCTTTTATGCATGTTTTATGTGATTGGTTATGTTATGGTTATTGGGCATTGTTTATGAAGTTAGGTGTTTCTGTGATAAACTAAAGGCGGGTGAGACCGAGATAGCTCTCCAATGCACTGGGTAACATGAAGGGGTTAAAATCTAAGGTTTCATTGAAGAGATTTAGGGAATATACTGTGATGGGTATTCCAAACATAACCACGAGGGTTACTCCCTACGTAAGAATGTTTTGAATGACTCAAGTCACCTTTATGTATTATAATTTCTATGCTCATCTCACAAATCTTATGAATTCATGAGGTATGTTAAAAATATTATGTTATGTATATATTGAAGATCTAATGTTTTCTTTCTTTGTGTATCCCTTACTGAGCTTTTTATGCTCGTCCCAAGTTTTTGAAATGTTTTTCACCAGACATAAAGTGGATTAGGGTCAAGGATGGGATCAAGGAAATGTCATGTTGTCTAAAACATGGAAATAGACCTGACTCTTTTGTTGAACAGTTTTTATTTTGTGAAAAAATGGAAACTGAGAAGATGTGTCTACTTTGTACTCATTGATATGTTATAGTTATGTCTTAATTCTCTAAAACTCTAAACCTGAAAAGATCCTTAGTGTGAATTATTATTTTAATTCATGATTATCTAATCATTTAAGGACATGTCCTTATAAATAACACACCATTAATCATAGAATGGTGGGATGTACTAAGATTTTATAAGATCACCACACTAAATAAACAATCGTAGTGAAACCTGGCTCAATAGTACCTCCTTTAACATGTACACAACCACAATTGACCAAACATGACATTGATCCGGTTCTAAGGGAACTTAAATGATCTAATTTTCTATAGGAATCACTCATCTATCACTACAACTAGAAAAACATGTGTTCTGATCTCCCTGTTAACCACATGGAGACCTCTATATTCACCACACACAAACTTTTTATCCAAACACTCCCATGCCCTATAAATCCTTATCAATATTCACTTATGAGATCACATTTTACATTTAGTGATCAAACAATTAAGAACATTCAATGAAATGACCACCATTTCTATTCCATTCACCATGGAGCACAAACTACCACAAAGACAAACTCAAAACACCATGGACTCAAAATGGATAGCTTAAAATGAAACCTCTACTCCCATAGTACCAATGAGATTCATAATGCATAGAACCATTCCTACTACAATGGACTGGTTACCCTTAAAATGATTGGAATTCATATATATCTTCCATGAATCCTCTGAAATCCCTTTTGGAATCTCTATTCCCATTGGAAATGAAAATATATGGATCCAAAAATCTAGTCCCTTATATTATATTCAACTTCAACATTTCTAAATTTCAACAATTTAAAACATTCTTGTGAATGAGAAATGGGGCCAAACAACCAACACATGAGATACCTCTCAATAAAATCACTGTACCATGAATGCATCCCAAATATCATGATCCTTGAGATATTAAACCTAAAATAAAATAAAATTTCTCATAAATAAAAATGTTTAAATAATAAATATTAAAAAAATAGCCAAATATGAATAAAACTCAAAATATTGATCTCCCATATGCAACTTCCATACCAAAATGATCTTTTCCACACCATCATTCCACCAAAAAACATGAACCAAGGGAATAACATGCCTATTAGTCCAATTTTACTGACGGCCTAGGATCTCAATGGACCACTCTCTAGAAATCCCATAATGAAAATTTTCTAAATCACCCAAATAAATTGTAAAAAAATCATCATGATTCTATCATCAAATATATGGAACATGAAAGGCATCTTGAATCCAACTCATTAGCAGGTGATGTGCTAACATATATGTTAAAACATTAAAATTCATTAACACATAGAAATGTCTAAAAAATAATATAGAGATTGCATTATATCTTGACAAACTCCACTACCCATTATCTGTATATACCATCAAGAAGACATGATCTCCTCTATCAAACACCATTACACCACAAATTGTTAGAGTATTTTTAACGTTTATAATTTTTTTTTGCAGAAATCGGTTATGGAAAAAATAGTTTTCAAAATTCCCCGCAATGGAAGCATTCGCGATGCCGACTTTGCATTTCGGGTGAAAGAGGGCATTGTTGCCGCCCCCTTTGCACTGCGGCTGGAAGGCGGCACCCATGATGCCGCCTTTCCCCTAACAAAAAAATCGATTTTTTTTATGTTTTGTTTTTTTTGTTTTGTTTTGTTTTGTTTATATATTAATTTACATATATAATTCATAAAAAATGTTCAGGAGGATGCCGCCTTTCACCAAAAATAAAAAATTATTATTTTTCAAAAAATTTATATGCTTTTTTTTGTTGATATTTTTATTTATACATATAATTCATAAAAATTTTAAAAATTTTCATTTTTGAAAATTTTGTTTTTTTGTTTTTTTGTTTATATATTTATTTATATATATAATTTATAAAAATTGTTCAGGAAAAATAATTTATAAGTTTTCAAAACGTCCTACTTGAAAGTTAAAAATGTTTCAAGTACGTGATTTGAAAGACTATAAAATATAAACCATAAGACCAATATATATGAAACTTTAGACATTGATTTAACATATAAGAAATTGTTGAAAACAAAGTTTATTTCATAATAAATGTGCATGGAAAAAAATTTATAAGTTTTCAAAACGGCCTACTTGAAAGTTTAAAATGTTTCAAGTTCGTGACTTTGAAAGACTATAAAATATAAACCATAAGACCAATATAATATAACCTTTTATCATTGATTAGACATATAATAAATTATTTAAAACAAAAATCATTTAAAAAAATGTTTAGGGAAAATAATTTATATGTTTTCAAAATGGCCTACTTGAAAGTCAAAAATGTTTCAAGTATGTGAATTTGAAAGAATATAAAATATAAACCATAAGTCCAATATAAACGAAACATTAAACATTGATTAAACATATAAGAAATTATTTAAAAAAATCATTTCATAAAAAACTTTCCAGAAAAATAATTTATATGCTTTCAAAACCGCCTACTTGATACATAAAAATGTTTCAAGTATGTCGCTTTGAAAGACTATAAAATATAAAACATAGGAAAAATATAAACGAAACATTAAAATTTGACTGAAAATATAATATATTGTTGAAAACAAAAATCATTTCATAAAAAATGTTCATGAAAAATAATCTATAAGCTTTTAAAACCGCATACTTGAAACTTAAAAAAGTTTCAAGTATGTGACTTTGAAGGACTATAAAATATAAACCATAAGAAAAATAAAAATGAAACTATAAACGTTGATTAAAAATATATGAAATTGATGAAAAAAATAATTTCATAAAAAATGTTAATGAAAATTAATCTATAAGCTTTCAAAACCGCCGACTTAAAACGTAAAAATGTTTCAAGTACGTGACTTTGAAAGAATATAAAATATAAACCATAAGACCAATATGAACAAAACTTTAAGCATTGATTAAACATATAGGATTCAACCCTGCATCAATGTGATGCACGGTGTCTCTTGTATCACATACATCAATAATCTATGATGCATAGGAACATTTTATATCTCCTTAATGGGAAAACAAAATCTATCCTTCCACATGCCATGTTCATATCCGTATCAACATCCGGCCACATAAGGGTACAGTGAAATATATGGCCACATGAAACTCTCATCTGTTCCCATTCATGAAAATACCAACCCCTTCAACACCACCATGCATCCGACCATTATAATTTCTTCCACAATTGTCACCCCATTTCCCCAGGCCCAGTTGATCAGATGAAAACACTAATGATTCCACATATCCCATCGAACTCTTCATCACCAAATCTTTATCCTTTATCATCCAACCATCGAACTCTGCGTGTCAGTGCCAATAGTTGAAAAATATAGCATGTACTGGACACCAGTCGTCATCCAGCCTCCCTGTCAGTTTCATCCCATAAAGCAAATCTGTCTACCTCGACGGTAATGGAATCCGCTGAGTCAAGAGAAACTGGCGCATGACTCTATCAGGCTGGTTCCACTCAACAATATGAAAGTGAATGAGTATAACTACATCTGTAACATCATCAAGACCAACCATGCAGTATGGAGGCATCTGGTATATAACAGACCAGTATGGAACCCATGAATTCTGAAATAACATATTAACCATGTTAGAAAAACTCTTAACGAAAAAATGATGCTATTATTAAATTCGATAGACAGTTATAGATTGTATATTCATACCTGATGGGGTAAGAGAAAGTCCAACTCGAGTCGATATACGACCAAATCGTGTCTCGGAACCGCATTAAAATTGTGTCGCTGACACCACCTATAAAATACAACATCGAAAGTGATAAATAATGGAAAATTAATTTCAATAACATGTAGTATAATCCTAAACTGATTGACATGAGTGATCATAACAACATCCATGTAGAGCGTTATACAGCACCGTCATCTCGACCAGTGGACTAGCAAGATCAGGACAGAATACGGGGATGTGATCTCATGCCCACATCTAAATAAGGATGACACATCCCCTAAGACCTATGCGCCTCCTATCGGATATCCTACATAATGCCATGTATGTGTATTCCAAGTAGGCGGATCCCCAACTGTACGTCCCTGCCTGATCAAAGTCCTCTAGTTGGGGTAGATACATCATGTTCACGTGAATCCCTGAATGATCTGTACACGTGGTCGCTCTAATATATCGTTATATATATGCACGTGCATAACACATCACTGTCTGATTGTTAGAATGATCAGCTAAAAGTGGAATATGTTACTCTATCCAAGGCATTGATATCGATGCTCCATCAGTAGCACTATGATCGGACAAAATGTCAATTCCTAACAAGCGCTGAGCAAGGTCAGCCAAGATGACTGAGTGGATCCAATAATAGGTGTCCAGTGGATAGGAAGACCAAGAAGCACAACCACATCTTGGAAGGTTATGGTCATCTCTCCCTCACGTAGGTGGAATGTGTATGTCTCTGGCCTCCAACTATCCACATGTACAGCTAGCAAGTGATGGTCTACAAATGTAAAATATTACACCGCAATACCATAGAAGCCAACACAACACAAGTATGGTATAATGGCTGTAGGAAGCTCCGTGTGATGAAAATGGTGCGCTCGGCACACCCTAATCAATTGATCTAGACCACCCTTTATCAAAACCTCTGAACAATGGGTAGCCTGCTGACTGAGTAATATGGTGTCATTCATCTGCATATAAACAAATTAAATGAGTTGTAAGTGTAAATTGTAAATATAACATCATGATCGGTAAAATATTATGATTTGTAGAATGCAAGAAATGTCATGTTTATTCAAAATGTCTTATGAAGTTTTATTTACCTAAAGAAATGGGCATGTCTTCATTTTTTTCAAAGTATATTACTAATGTTTATTAAGATATGATTTTACCTTGAATTGGGTGTTTTATAAGATATGTTTTTATAATTTCTAAATATATATAACTAATTAAACAATCTAATAAATAAAATAAATATAAAACTAACTATGATACTAAAGAAAAAAAATATTTAACTATAAAAATTTCAACTAAATAAAAAACAATAAATTTAAAAAATTATTTATCTAAAAGCAATTCAACAAAATTAAAATCATTAAATTAAAAAACATACCTCTAAAATCTTTCATAAAATTTTAAACCGCAAAATTCGCCACAAAAGAGAGAAAATGTGAGGTAATGGGTGTTTGTAAGTGAGGAGAAAAGGTGGGGGCGCTGCCCTTTTATAGGGCGCGGAGGTGAAGGCGGCACCTGCGGGTGCTACCTTTGGCAATGACACCAGGAGAAAGGCGGCATCGTGGGTGCCGCCTTCTCCACATCGGTGATCCACACCGAAAGTGAAAATGTGGAATCCACGGTGCCCCTTTCTCCCGAAATGCAAATCCTGCATCTGCGATGCCGCCTTTACGCTGCATTTTGAATGTTTTTACCAAACAGTTTTCTGATTTTTTTTAAAACGTTATAAAAAAACTCTCAATTATTAACATATTGCTTTTTCATATCCTCTAATGTGTTCATTATCTCTTAAATCACCTGTACATTCTATGTTGTTAATTTCAATAATTATTATATATGAGTTTTTGTCTATCCAACCTCATCCCAATAAAAAAATGAAATGTTTGTTCATCCTCACAGTTCGTAAAAAGCATGATACCAAATAGTGATTAATAATTGTTATTTTTGAAAACAACACCATGACAATATACCTCACCTACAAGACTAAAAATGTATAATGAATATGAGAATCATTCCCTTTAATGTCTGACTATTCTATTATGTCCAACCATCCATCTATGGATTAATCCTAGTGGTAATTTATAAATGAGTGAAAATTATTTTTGAGATCACTCTAAAACTCAAAGGTGAAACTAGTGTCCATAAAATACATAATTTTCTTTAGAACCCCATGAATCATCTCTAGAAACTCCAGGATATGCCTAGAAGAAACATTCACTAAAATTAACTCCACAATATCTAATAAGTTATAGGTATTCATGATGTAATCCATGACATACCTTACGACAACATATACCCCCTAAACATGAACGAATATTGTGAAAATTTTAATTGAAATTTACTCTAACATACGATTGGGAACATTTAGAATGAAAACAAACCCACTAAGAAAATGGTGCCCTATATTCACTAAATATAAATCCATGAAGAAAGGGACATAATATTAAATAGATCATTTCCTATGAGAAAAACTAAATTAAACTCGATATGTGAAATCATATTTTCCATAGTAATGTGTACTGATAAGGGAAAATGGTGTAACTCATATATAACCACATCATGAATTGAAAAGGAACAAAGAGACTCCCATAAAACAACCCTCATTATTGATCATACTCATATAATTTCTCTAGATAATCAACCTAAATAACATGATATTTAAATAAATTTCCTTAAGAATCCCCAAGTTGGGACGCCTCCACCTACTGCACCAATGTTGACTACAGTATCTCCTGATTATGGAACCCTTTATAATTTGATTCACAGATAAAACTGTGCATAGATACTACTCTATCATTGTCCAAGGGTCCTTATATTTATGCATAGATTCATGTTACGACTTCATAATAAATTAATCAACCTTTATATTACATACCCACCATTTATAGGAAAACCCAATTCCACAATCAGATAATAAGTCCATATTCCACCACTGATGTAGGTTCAGATCCCACTGGGAGAAGACATACCACAACTCTTATTATCAATAAGTACCAAAAATCATTCCATTATATTGTCTTAAAACCAAAAAATTTTGTATAAAACAACTAAAACAAAATCATGATCATGGTTAGTGTAGTAAAATTCAAGAGTTTGTGACTATCATGTCCCCTTAGAGATAAATTTTTTCTTCTATATGTAAACCATACCTTATCCAAATGTGAAGTGTAATCATATAGTGAAAATTGAATGTCATCCTTTATAAAATTAATGACTATAACACTAACTTGAATCATAATTAAATAATTGAAATCTGCTAAGAACATGTCAGTATAGTTGAATGAACTCATCCTCCTTGTTAAAGACACTTTAAGAGTAATAGTTAGTGACATGTTGAGAATTAACATCCTTTGGTAAAAGAAGAGGCCATAGAATCTCCGAACATATTAAAAAATATTTAGGGACACTCAACAAAATATTTACTCAATATTAAAATGATCTATGTCTAAAACACTATGAGACACAACATAGTCTAAAAAAACTGTATAGTCTCTTATATTACAGTTTAATAGCTTTTTGAATAGCTGGTATTGGTGGAGAACTCCTAGAAAAAATCAAACATGGTATATATTCTTCATTTAAAATATAAAGACATAAATAATAAATATTTATGTGAACATATTAAGAAACAAATATAATTTTGAATTTATCAGTCTAATGGACACAACTTTAGTGTTAGTGAAACTAAATAGATTCACAATAAAATGATAATTTATATAATGACCTCAAAATAATAGTCATTGATATAGCCTCATCTTAAACTAACATTTTGTGATATCCTAACCAAAAATAAATCTTTGATAATAAGAAATATACCTTCACAACTATAGATTTGTCTTGAAATCCATCTCATGATGAGGGGGTATCTCTATAAACACTTTAGGAAAGACATCTGATTACACTTCAATAACCCTTATAAATACCCATAATTGATCCTCTATAGAACTCGACATCAGTCTGGACATCAAAGAATACAAATACTATTTATACACTTGACCAGTCTCATGGTTCTCTAAAAAACAAGTACAACCTAGTATCCGTCAAAATGATAGAATATTACAAACCTCATAATGAAATATGCAGTAGATCGCACTAAATTCAACAAATCCATGTTAAGGAAAATGTAATATGGATATGTCCCAAAATATATTAAATCTACTAAGGAGGGATGCTTTATTAACATTAGCTCAAAATATATACAACCATCATAGGTGAAAGCTCAATCTCCAACTATTATAGTAATCAACAAGGGAAATAGAAGCATATCATTGTCAATTTGAGAAGAAATTGACTAATATGGGTACAAAAAATGGAGTCCACAACTCTTAAATCACATAAGTAATTAAACCAAGAATAAAATAGAATGATAATACCTAAAAGGATACCATGATAAACTAGTTCTAGAGACTCTTAGGCATGCATCTTACCATGGCCTTCTTTATAACCTGACATACCCTGACTAAGTTAGGTTCCTTGGTCATGCTCTGCTACTATGCTTGGGGATGAGGGTAATCATAGGGTGGTCCACTATCTTCCCCATCTTCTCTCTAATAATGTAATACTAGAACATAAGGTTACTAATACTTATCTATACGATAATACAACAACGGATAAGCCTAAATGGAGTTACTAGTACCACACTGACTATTGAGGAAATTTGGAAACTCTTACTAATAATTTCCAAGATATCCACGTGTAGAAAAAAAGTCATTATCTATTGTTAGTGGTGTAAAGACTACTATCTTCGGAGAAATGATATTGACTAGGTTGGAACCAACATCCCATTATTTGAATCTTCCTTTGAATCTGAAACAATAAATATCTAGTGGCACATTATCTATACATAGAATCTCTACAAATGGACTCCATATATGATGTTTTCATAGTTAGTATATTCTCAGTGGCCTATTACCCCAATAGAACCTGGAGATATATCTTCAATATAAATGGGTTTACCTGATGATGGATATATGGGTTAAAATCATCCCTAATGTGCCACACCCTAGGCTCCTCATCTAGAAGATTTTCTGACGAAAAATTATACAGTGTCAGAAAATAGATATATGATTCATACACACTAAAACTCCCATAAAAATTTTTAATAATGTCCCGTGAATATGTATCCATCATTATGGAAGAATAAAACTCAACCTTAAACTAATATAATAATTTCTACAATGAAACATATAACTCCTCAAAATCCTTGATGAATAAGAACCTAAATTTTTTATATACCCCCACTTAAGGAGATGATTGAAAATGAATCATAGTTATCCTTCAAAAAGAGTACCAAAATGAAAGAAATATCCACCTCCTACAACCAATTTTCAATATTCTAATTTGAAATTAAATCTTCCTACTTACATAGGCCATGTAAATTGAATGTCATAGAATATATTACTAAAGGATAAATCCTTATTAAGAAAAAAATGTGATCTTCTAGAACATCCAATTGAACATCTTCTAATCAATGGTCCATTTGTGGGATCAATGAGGAATATAAATAAACATTTCGTAGTCTATATCACTTTCTTTTATCATGTTATATACCTGAATAATACTATTCCCCTTTTAACCCACTCATGATAACTGATTTATATATCTAAAGTACATCATATATTTTAAATATTTTCTTTAATACCACAATTACATGAACACCAATCATTTATTAGTACCCCTACTAGGATAAAAAATAAGAGATGAAGACAACTCCCAAATTCTTCTTCTAATAGGCTATGGGTTTGCAACCATATTTTAGGGTATGTAATAAAAAAATGATAGGCATTACCCTCTTTATTTAAATAATTATAATAAGATACAATATAAGATATAAAAATAAACTAAATATAAAAAATAATGAGACAATCTAAATATTTGAATATAATTTCATATGTAAACTGAAATAATAAAAAATACCAAAAAATATTATGTGGTTTCCATAAACTCTAGTAACTCCTCAATTACTCTATGATATATAAATACCCTACTTTATCATAATAAAGTATTTGTAGATGTAAAAAAATAATATATAGCTTTGTTTGTAAAAAAATTATACTATGAAGGATCCTTATAAGATTCTTTCATGAAAAAATTGAGAGAATAATACCAAAGCAAATGATTATAAAAATGAAACCAATTTTTACCTGAGTAGGAAAAATATATCCCATCATCAACATAGATCAATCCAATATATACTCATATAAAAATAAACATATCCAACTAAAATCATATGTATAAATAAAGATACCATACTTCCACTTCCCCACAATTTCTATGTTCTCACACATAAAGGCTAACATTCTATACTCATCCTTCCAATTAATTTCCCCTCTCAAACCCATGAAACTGTATCAAATATTCATTCTACACCCCAAACTTTTCCTCATAACCTCATTATCATCATCTTATCTAGAATCTATTTTGATTATCTGAATCCACTACATCAAATATTTCATGAAATATAACTAAAACAAAATCATCCATATTATATACACTAGTGGGAAACCATAGTCACCGTTACTTTATAGATGGTAGTTTTATAACCTAAATTATTTACATCCTACAAATAGATGTTTAAAATTTCTAATATTTATCATTTCCATGTATCTCCATACCCTAAAACATAATCCAGCACAACTTGATAATGGATACATAATAAAATATAGCTATAAGGATAGGTTTGGAAAAACTGTTGTAAGTAATATATTCCATATCAATCCTAGATGATGAAATAAAACACTCACAAAAACTATTGGGTGTTTGTTGCGTGACCAACTTGGGAGGTGCTATTTTTGAAATTAGAATATATAAGGGTAGTATCAAACAAACTCTTACTAAAGAAAACTAAATATTCTTAGAATATTAATAAATCTAAAATCTCATATGAAACCTATATTCTAACACTAGTTTCTAGGAATTCGATTAAATTTAAGAATCATTATTTAAAACATTAATCAACTTCACATAGGAATTAATAATTACTAATTTTTCATTAACCCCATTATGTGATCAAGTATAACCATTTCATATCATTTACACACACAAAAATAGACCAATTTGTGAGTTGATTATTAAACCAATTTCCATTGTATAAATATATTATTACTCTAGGAATAATCTATGGGTAACACAAAAAGTACCCCCTTATGGTACATAGTTCTGAAGAACATAAATATTTTGGAAACCATAAAAACAGAAAGGGTAAAACTATTTAATAGAAACTACAATGAAAAAATGGACAAACCTGTTGATCTTTTAACATGTTTGAACCCCCACAGCTTCATTCCCATCCTCATCTAGAGTAACAAATTGTATCCCACCATTAATATAATTATGGCTCCACAAAAAAACATGAAAAAACTATCCCATTATTTATAAAATTACAAGAATTCCATATTTACAATAAATAACCTTAAGGAACTACCTTACTATAATATAAATATGTGGAAAAGTGTATTTTTATCAAGACACACTCTAGGGGAACCGAACGCCATAATTTCAATGCATTGAATCCTTTATCCAATATGAGTGGGTCTTCTCAGTAGAAATAAATTATCATAAAAAAATTAATACAATCATGAATTAATTGATTCTCTATTCATAGCTTCAACTTTTTTTTTTGAAAAAAAAAAAATTAATATCTATATGTATATCATAGTCGTGCATCGTGTTTATCATCTACAATTCCAAAATATCAAGGAAGAATGATAATGAATTTGATCACATATATTGTCTATCACTACATGATGACGGATTTACATGATTTTTGTAATTTTATTTATATTAATAATGATAAAAATGATAAAAAAAACATCGAATGGATGACACAAAACCAATAAATTCAGAAAGAAACCTCTAAATAACATAATTTACACGCGAGGACAACCTCACAATTCTATATTTCATCTTTAATACATTTTCATTAATTGTATCATTACCATTCTAGATTATTCAATTTTTAATAAAATTGAAAAATCATAAAACATCTACACATTCACATAATTGAACTAGAAGTAATGAATCCCCATCCTTGATTATAATCATAATTTTATTAAAAAATAAATAGATGATTGCGAATCAAAACCCATGAAAATCAAAAAGAAAATACCTCAAAATAAGACCCTAAAGATCCATCATTATGTCCTTCTTAATTGTCAACTCATAATGAAAAAATCATTTTACAAAAATTACCGAAAAAAGATACCAGGGAGAATGAATTTGGGAATAGAAGATAGAGTACCTTTATTTTGGAGACATAAATTCTAATGAAACCAAATGGTGTAACCTCTCAAATAGGTAATTGGTGATTTGTGTGAGGTATTAGAGTGACCTATAGTTTTTTGGATTAATGGATAAACCATACCCAAGTTTAATTTGGACCTCAATTTATAAGGTATTCATGGAAGCCTCCTATACTGTGTGGTTATGTCCCTCATTGTTGTGGTTACCCTAGGTAAATGATAAATCCCATTATCATGGGGTTTTAATCATTGAGGTTGACATTCCATTAAAAAATAATTAGTCTCCTTTACTACCACCATGCCTTGGACTACGACATGGTGGATTCCTTATTGATCTTTTACCTCCCAAGACAAATACCAAGATGTTGTCACACATGGATCTCCATTTCTCCAATGATCAATCAAATAACCTTCATCAACCTCACACACAACAAAACCTATCATCCAAGGATTTCTATGAACTCATTTACTATAGGAAGAACACTACACCCCCCATTTCTAGATAAACATGCCCAAAAGTCTATTAATTTCTTATATGGATACTTTTTAAGTCACCAGACAAAAAAAACTCATCATACACATGCTACCATGTCTAGAAAAATAAGACCCCTAATCATTTTTTGCCACCATATTTTTACAAAGGGATAATCCATGGAAACATTCAACCTTAAATGAACACCATGCCATTTTCACTCACTTTGATGCACTGAAAACCCCATTTATAATATAAAAATTAAGCGTACTCAAAATTTTTAAATTTATATGGAATGACTTCCATGACCAAAGGTCAATCAGGCATCACCATACCTATTAATACAACCATTTCAATGCCATTGTGTCCCTAATAAGGAAAAAATCATCTCTATATTCCATATCTACACCAAACATCCTATAGACTCCATAATGTCCCATGAAAATTTAAAGGGAGTGATATATATATATATATGTATATATATATATATTCAATTATAGTTATGGTGATGAAATCACATTGATTGTATGTATATTTATTTAATAATTAATAATGGGAAGGTTCAAAGTCAAACAACAACACCTATAATCTAGTTTATAATTTGATAATATTTCCATTATAATGATTCCTAATGAATATTATTGTATCAATGTTAATACCTATTACTAATTATGAGTCTCATCCATCACATTTTTATATTTTTGGTTCAATACCATAATCATCCTCCTCTTCATACTTCTAACAAAAGTGATCCCCTAGAATATTTGGCCCCCAAAAAACTATTCAATGATTGAAAGATTATAGATCACCTCAAATGTCTCGATATCTTATATATACTAATAATTGATAGATTCCAAACCATACACATGATGTTGTCATAATTTGTAGCACCCTAGACTATATCAACAAAATAGTTCATTGTATCTTAGGGCGATATAACCTCAATCAAATAATACCATCTATTTGTGGAAAACAATTAGTAGAATGATATATGTTTTTACATGGATATTGGAGTCTTAAAGAAACTAGATAGTGATCATTGATGAATCGGATAAAATTTTACCAATACTAGTCCATATAACATTCATCTAAAAATATAGTATATGTTAAATTCTAGATATAAAAAACCCCACAAAATTTAGGTTATAAAAGTGATAATCCTGACCATAATGCACCCAAAATAAAAAAGAGTATATATAAGAAACCATATATGAATCAAAATGAACAAAAAATTTACATAATTTCACAATGGTTGTTATATATGTTTTTTTGCATATATTATTCATTCAATAATATGTATTCTTCATACACATATCATTCTCTTCACTACTTCCCTATACTTTTCCCCTTCATTTCTAACATACTACTAGCCCCTCCCTATCTTTGTATCTTTCTCTTCATTGCTCCATACCATTATCCTTATTCTCACCCCTCTGACTCATTGTCCCCGACTCTATAACTATGTCTCTTCCACCCGTTCAGTAAGTATTCTTCAGACATTTAATCTTATATGTTACCCAACTTCATTATAAACTAATGGTAACCACCTTTAATTATTCATTAACCCAGTCTTCTCACATAATCATTTGATTTATCATGTTGGGTAGGGTTTATTTGAATTATGATCCATAACCACCATGCTTGATTTCAGATCCATTATCTATCCCTTTGGTAGGGATTCTTCGATCTCTCTATCCCTTTTTCCATATTCCCAAACTCATGCAGATTACCTAATGATGTCATTACCTCTTCTCTAAATACCAAACCTTCCCCGATCATGTAGTTTTTTTCTTCCCTTAATTTCCATCTGTTCATGCCACAATGCCAGACATGGTTTATTCTTGATACCTTAATTTCTTTATATTACTCTCTTTTTTTCTTATGTATATTCTACATTTCTTATCTCTCCCAAAAATTATGACTATTCTTAACAAATTAAAGATTTATCTTCAGTTTGTTCTTGAATGTAATTTCTATACCACGTATTTAACTTCATTGTTATTTATATTAGGTTTATTATTGGATGAGGTCTCACTAATAATGTATAGTAACAGTTTTTAACTTCATGGTAATACATATTTTTTTCATTCTTGGTTGAGGTCTCAATACTAAAATCATTTTAGCTAGTAGGATAGTAATTCATAGAGGATGTAATGGTGTTAATTTTCACTATGATGTGTTCTCCACATTCCACTTTAGTGATGTTTAACCAATATATTTGAGAAGTAAAGAAATGGTTGTTTTTACATCATTTTGGAATTTTATTGATTTTTTCAAGTATCTTTTTATTCCTATTTTTTTATACATATATTAATATTCTAATTCACTATTCATAACTATTCATATTTGTTAAATAGAATATTTTTTTATATTTTTTAACAATATATATTCATTTTTAACATTAATTTTTTCTAATGTATATTTTTATAAATATAAAGGTTTAAAAAGTTTTTTGTAACTTATCTGTATCTGGAACTAGAACATATCTCTTAATAAACGTTAATAGTATTTTTAATTTTCTTAAGAGTAATTTATTATAATGTGCATGTTTGTAAATATAACTTTTTTGAATTTCATGGTTATTCATTTTATGTTAATTCTTAGATGATGTCTAACTACTATATATGGTGCTATGTTCATGAATTTTATATTTTTTGTGGATAAAATCCTTTCAATGTTTTATTCAACACAACATTCATTTTAATAGTATGAATGGTGATTCATAGATGCTGAAAATGGTGTTGATTCTCAATATGAAATGTCTCCCTTGTTTTTTTAATCATTTTTATCGTTCTATTAGAGAAGTAATTAAAATGTTGTCATTACATCATTATATAATTTTATTGATTTTATTTTAGGGATATATTTGTTCATATTATTTTATATAAGGATTCATATTTTACATTTTTTTAATATTTAATCGTATTTTCATACTGAAATATATCATTTCATATTTTTTAGAGATATTTTTTCAATTTATAGAATAATTCTTCTAATCTTCATATTTGTAAATATTCATGTTTGAATATTTTTTATAAATTATACATATCAAAAACTCAAATATCGTGGTTCATATTTAAAAAAAATAGTTTTTTAATAATAACTTAGTGTATTTTATATTTTTGTAAATATGCAGGTTTGAGTATTTTTTGTACGTTATATGTATCTGGTCTATAAATATGTAGTCATGATTAATTTATTTAACTTATATGCATCAAGAAATAATGTTTAGTAAAATTATTTATTTTGACCAAATACTAATTTATATATGTAGAAATTTCTGATGTAAAATAGAGCACATATATTTTCGCACACCAAGAATATTTTGGTAGTAATTCATATTATATGTAGTGTACATAAGAGCCAAATTTAATTTTCCCCCACCTACCTATAGTTTTACATAAATTTTTATTTATGTTCACATTTATTAATTATTTTTAAATTAGAAATTGGTGCTTCCACCCACCTATGTTGATATTTCAATAGACATTTATGGATTGAAGAAATAATTTGTAAATATTTCAGCAAACACAACCCACCCTTTTAATTATTGTGTTCCAAAATTATATTTCCATATGAATTATTTGTCTCTTAAATATATTTTTTTATGTTTTCTTTCCATATATAATATAAATATATTTATATTAACCAGATAATTATTCAGGTTCATATTTGCTTATATATTTTCATGCAATTTTATATTTGATTACAAATTACATGGTTCAATTTTAATATATGGAATAATATTTATTTATATTTGTTCATATACAGATTCATGTTATAATATTTGGTTCATATTTATTCATATTTTTAACTAAAATAAACAAGTTCACATTTTTTCACCTAATTTCATAATTTCATAACAAAATTGGTTCATTTTTTAATAATATTTTTTCAAATATATAAATTTTAAAATATAAAGGTAAATGTATTTTATTAATTTAGATATACTTGCAACTGATGGTTAATAACAATATTTAATTCCACAAAAACTAATTTCTAGATGGAGAAACAAGTAATAACATGTAAAATGAGCATTTTATGTATATGGAGAATATACAAGTAATAATTCGTATTAAATGTGTTATATAGATGGGCCAAATTTAATATTTATTCACAACCTCATCAATTTGTATCAACATGAACTAATTTCCATAATTTAAAATTACACTTCACTTAGATATCAATGACCACACCCACCAGTGAGCATACTGTGGTGTATATTTATAGTTCAATGGAATAATTAAAAAATATGTTGGTAAACACAACCCACACTTTTTATTATCGTGTTCCATGAAATTTTTTTAATATAACGTTTGTATTCATTTAATATTTTTTAGTTATCCTATTTATTAACTATTATATATAGGTACTAGTTGGTTTTTGAATGTATATGGAGAGTTTTAATTAATATATTTATGAAATTTTCAAGCAACATGAATTTTGTAATTTAATATTCCATAAGTATACATTACTAATTCTATTTATGTTTAAAGCAACATATGTTAACTACTATACTCTATGTATATGTACTCAATTTCTATAATTGTATTATGTAATTCATTAAACAAATATATATGATAGGTATATAATCATTTCATGATTGGTGATGTATATTTGTTTTTTCATTGCTAAATATATTATCAGTATCCATATTATATATCCATAAAACAAATTCATAAATTTTTTATTATATATATGTCATATTTTTAATATATATATATAGATGAATAAATAAAAATATTTATTCTATTGATGTTTTTTGTGGTAATTGTTAGAAACTTTCATCATTATATATAAATTCAATCTTGATTGTATTCCAGCAAGAGGATGAAAGTATTGCTACTGAATAAAAGGTTATATTTTACATGTTGTTATATATTACAATATATATATATATATATATGTGTGTGTGTGTGTGTGTGTGTATTTTGATATATATATATATATTTCAATGTATACATATATTCTGGTTTATAGTCACATATAGGTATTTCGATATATATATATATGTATATATAATAATAAAAAACAAATATTATAATAAAATAATATTGGTTTAGACACAGATTAGTACAGACAGAATTCCACTTCATATGATAAATTATTTCAATATTAAAATCCTTTAATTTTTTGTATCAATAAATATATGAGTGAAAAGAATAATCTTTTTTATAGTGACATAGAATTATTTAATATTACAGTCATTAAAATTTTGAGGTGAACCCTGAATATCAAAATATATTTTCTATTTATAAATTTCTCATCATAGGAAGATTCTTTTTAAAAACCATTGGGACTTACATTAAATTCCCCATTATTTATCTTAAAATTACTATTATCTACTATTCTAACTATATTTAGTGAAATTTCTATAATTTTATGATGAAACATGTCCAAAAAATTATAAAAGATACAAATATTTCACACCTTCAATGTTGAGTTTTCTATAAAATCAAATGAACAGAGTTTGTATTTCACTTTTTATAATGTAAATACTGAAAGGAATGAGTTAGTGATATTTCAATTTAACATTATATTTAACTAATTATAATATTCCAAAAACTAGAAAAAACCCATTTCTTATAATATAAACACTACAAATTTATATTATAATAACATATCATGATTCGATGTCGGTATATTAATATTTTTTCATCCTATGGTAAACGAAAACATATATTAGATAAATTAGATCGCTTTGTACAATTTCATACATAAATTTTATATAATAAGAAGGATATCCAAAAATAATATTCGTATTCCAAATATATGTATTCAAAATTTTCCTCACACCCAAAATTGGGGGTCACATATAGATAGATTTTAATATATATTAATGTACATGTTCATCTATTTTAAGAGATACGTCTTCTGAAAAAAACTATAAAAAATATTCCAAGAATATTAACTGATAAAAGGTTTATTATAAATACCTTTACATCAATTTACACACATGTAATCATTATTTTTTAAAAAAAATTTAATTTTCATATAATATAATTATTTCCATTGTAGGCTACGATCGCATGCCCTATGTTCTCTTTTTTTTTTTCAAGAACTCCTCAATAGATGATGTTCCTATGTTATGCCCTCTCAATTTCCATTTTATTATGTTCAAATGGAAATTAACAGTTCACAACCTTCAAACAATTTTTTAGTGAAAAAGCTAATAATATGATGTTAATACTTTATTTAGGTTAAAATACATAGAAATTAAATTTTTTTATTATGTAGAAATTTTTTATAACAAGTGTTTGGATGTTTAGGCTTTGTTATTTTTTTTGAAAACATGGGTACTTTTATTTATAAGCATAAATTTATCAAATCCATGCATTTTTGGAAACAATTCAATTGGATAAAGCTGAGAGATACATCATTTGATTCATTGCACTATAAAATTATATGAATTCTTAGTTGTAACATTATTTACATTTATTATTCTCATTTAAAATTTTTATACTTCATTGTCTCTATAATATTTTTTACATAAGAATCATATAATGATAGTTGTTTTGTAATTAATATAAGAATGGGTAACCTGTATACACATGTGTTCATTATTATATGTAGGTTTTATCTTCACTCTTTGTTCAATATTTTCATTTAATAATAAATATTTGTCTTCCCTAATTTTTATACCTTTTCTATGAAGGTTCATATTTATCGTATTTAAAAAATATATATAAAGAATGATAATAGATAACTGAATACACCATATATTTGAAATTCCAATCATAGGCTATGACCACTAGTCCAATTCCCTATTGTTACACCCCCCTTTACTACTCATATGAAGATTCTCCTGATTCTAGCACTCTTAATTTCCAATTTATGAGGTAAAATTTGTAGCCACTGAAAACCAACTCTTTGGTACTGTTTCTTTCATGATTCTTTAATTTCTTATTTGATCACACGATTGTATTATATATAAATATTGATTTTATTTTTTTAATTCTCTTTTTCAATGATTTTTAATGTTTTATTTTTAGTTTTATGAATTTAATATGATATTTATGGTTTATATTGAAGAATGTATATATAAATTACTACATAATTAAAAAATGTGATGCCTGAGCCTTAAAAAATCTATTGTAGTGAGGTGATAAGTTACTTTCAAGGGAATAATTTTTACAGTAATAAATGTTTCTTTATTTTTCTTATGAATTTAGTTTCTTCCATATGATTTTCTAAATATTTCTAATATACTTCCAATCATTATTTATCATAATAGTTATACATGATAGAGATATAGACCTACAATTTTTGAGGTCTACAAATTTTTTCTATGATTGAAATATCTATTTAGACTTATAATCTATATATCCATGTTTATTTGTAGTTATGATATTATATATGATTTTAATCTTGAATATGAAATTAAAAATATTTTATGTATATATTATTCAGGATTTTGAAAATATTATATTCTAGCTGCACTTTTTTTAAATTAGTGGATTCCCAATTTAATCAACAAACTAGAAAACATTATATTCTACTTTGAATAATGTTTTCTCTATAATATATTTAGTGTTGAGTAAACTTAGGTAATTCAGTTTCCCAAAAAGACATTTGGTATTTATTAATTCATTTATTATATGTTAGTTCATTCATGTGAAAGTTTTATAATTTTTTTTTCACGAATCTAATAATAATTTCAATAAATTGATATGTTTTATTTCAATTAATTTATAAATAATATTTGATTTAATATTTAATAGTATCATTTGATAACAATTATTTTTAATTATAATATTCTATTAAGTAGATTAGATATTTTGTTAATTTCTACCCATTTAGAAAAATTTATTCAAAATTTATAACATTGGTTACATCAATTTCCTCTCTTTTATTATATTATTTTCAAATCTTTATATCATGTGATATGTTTTGTGGGTGTTCTATATCCTCTATTATAGTGGGTTCTTAGTATCATATATTTCATTTTTGAGTACTAGTAGTTTAGTGTCCTCTATTTTTAAAAACTACACATTTTCAGATGTTTAGTGTTTTTTTGATAATTTTTTGTTGAGTTTCTCATATATTACATGAATTTTCTTATTATTAATAATTTTTATGATTAAATATATTCTTTTTGGTTCTTCTTCAATGTTTATTGGTAATTTTTGGTTATATTAGTTCATTATAATTCATAAAAATGCATGAAGATTAATGTTATCATAAATGTTTATACTTTTAAATGTAATAGTATAGATACTATGTCATTAAACAAAATTTGTCTCCTACTAACTCATCATAATTCTTACATAGATATACATGATTATGGTGTCGTGTTACAGTATAATACATTTACTATAATGAATCATGAACATTTACAGTGAGTATTGAAACCTATAGTTTGGACATATTTTAGTGCTTACATAGGGAACTTGTAGTATTCTATTTCTACCCACCATACATATTTTTAAATTACCTAGTGGGAATGTATTGATATCAGATAATGGTGAATATCAGTGGTCTAGGAAATTCACAACAAAAAATAATTACCCACAATTCACATGCATACCATAATTATTATTTCACTACTCGAAGATACATAAACCCCCAAAAAACTCATACTGAAACTACATAACCATTGTGATTGAATCATACAACCCATAATAGATAATCTGAATACCCTTAAGAACCAAATATTTATACCAAAATATCTATAATATCTAGTATATTAAATCTCTTTAAAGTCTCATTGGATGAAAAATATACACTCAATAGATCCCTAGACGATCCATCAGTCATCCCAGTTGTTCCGAAAAAACATATACATAAAATTTCAAGGAATAAGGTCAATCCAAAATGTGAAAAATTAAAAAACATGGAGATAAAAACAATTATACAATATTAATTTTTTAAATGGATAAAAAAAGGAAAAATTATGATTAAAAACAAAATGCTTATAATATTATTTTTTGTCTCTCTCATCCATCCCTATATCATATTTTTCATCCTCATTGATTTTGTTAGACTATACACACACACAATTGGATCTCTCACATATATCCTCTATCATTTCTTTGGCTATGTCCCTCAACACAATCGTAAAACACTACAAATGCAATATGGAATCCTAAATTGTGCATCCAATAAACCTCATCTACAATAGATGTGTGTATCAAGGAAGTAGTCTTACCTCTAGAGGGTAATTACAATGATCTCAATAAGCTTAGTATCTAATAAACCACTATCTTATACCTAGGGGTATTTAGCATTCCATATATTTCCTCATAAGTTGTTACTCCTTGTCTAGATTTCCAGGGAAAAATGAAAATTATATTGAATCATATTCATGAAGTGAGAAATCCGAATTTTACATGACCTAAAGACCATGAAAATGAGATCCTCAAGCTGTATATCAATATTTAAAGTTATCATAGAAATATTATCCCACTATAATGAATAAACCAACATGATTTTCATTAAACAAATAAAAATGTTCCTCTTTTTTTCATCATGATAACAGAGGAAATTGAAATATAATATTACATATATTTATCCACATAAAGAATTTTCAAGTCACTAAGACTAATACACATATTCATTGATTATGGTTTAATAAAAATCTTATGGATTAACTCCTTCCTCAATGACTGCAGCTAAACATGGGGCTCTCTTAAAAAGAATTTTAGATATGAAGAATAACCATATGAGCATATACATATTTACAATGTTAAATGCAATCAAATTTATAAAAAACATGCAATTATATTGACTAAAAATCATATCGATTAATCTTATAGATTTTATTATCCTACGCAAAATGGAAATCTTACTAGACCCTCAATCTATTTATACCAACATATCAACCATGATATGGTTTATATTATAGTTTCTATTCTATCATGAATCATCACCTAAGGAAATGTAACATTATAATTAATTTAGGTTAGTAAGTACATATGTAATAATAAAGGATTTTGAGTATAGGTCGTTTCCCTCATAGGGTTATGTAATGAAAACTTTTACTTGAAAAAAACCCCTCAATAATTCCTCTAAAACAAAAATAAAATAAATATTGAAAGTTTATATTTAATGTGGATCATATTGATTTAAATAAAAAATTATGAACTTGGATAAAAATCTATTTAAAATTATACTTATAAAATGATACTTTTTATTGATATTTATAAAATTAAATCAACAATAGATGTCACTATATTCATTTTGAAATTTGATGAGAAACCAAAAACACTTATTAAATAAAATTTTAAAAGGAGGAAAATGTTTCTTATAAAAATAAAAGCATGAAAAGATAAAAAACTTAATGGGGAGAATCATCACTCATTTAACCTAGGAATATCCAATGTAGTATTTAGGAAGATATAAAACACTTTTCCATTATTTGGATAACACGGGTTTATCCCAACATATTGGGTGACATCCAAGACATGATGCCACTTATGAAAGGTAAACAATGATTATTCAAACATAATATTAAAATATTAATGTGGATCAATAATATAAAGTTGACTACCACTGTTATCAATCCATTAATTGATCATAAGAATGTCCTGACCGACAAAGAGCCACAAAATTATAATCATAAACATAAATCATGTTAAAATAAAACCAACATGTTTTTAGGTTGTGTTTTTTTAGAATAAATGAAACTAACTAATATAGATTTATTAAACTGTAAAAATATATGGAATAATTTTCCCTCTATACACAACATGAACCTGAAACCCAAACATTGAAAATGAAAGCTTTCAATATTGAGTGAATGGCCAATTATTGTGAATTAAATAAAGGACCATAAAAAATATTGAGTTAGATAACTCATGATGAATGACATGGTATGACCATAACACTAAATTCCAATGAATCCATTATACCCAATAAATTGATATCCCTTTATTTTAAAGTAACTACATAGTGCTATGATGCAATCATACTCTAATACCATAATCAATACCACAAAAATTAGCGGTGAAGAAAATAATAGAAAGGATAATGTAGAAGACCATGTAGCCTATATTTTTAAAATAAAAAACTCAAAATGAACATTCAAAAAAGTGGAAGAAAAGGAACATCCAAATGGGGGATGAATAGGGGAAATGATGACCAAATTTCCTCATATAAAACCTTTTCATCTACACAATTGATGAGAAATAGATATAAAAATAGTATCCTTTCACTCGTTAAAAAATGAAAACTAGGGTTAGAGGGTAACTAGTATCCCCTTATCGGGTACACAATATCTCACCGAATAAATGGAAGTAGATCATTATCCACACTGAGGCTATGTCATGGGCCTCGCACACTATTGTAACCAGTAGGAACAATTTGGCATGAGATTTGGTATATATTGGCACAACGATACAACTGCCGAAAATCTTTCATTAAATCAGAATAAAAGTAATAACATTTACTATTTTTCCTTAAATAATCCATTTTTGAATCATCCTAGAATATATAAGAAACATTCCTTAATCTTTACCCTTTTGATCCAGATCAAAAACATAAATTCTATATTCCACTAAATTAATATAGACAAATCCATCACATGTTTTATTATCACATAAAATTTTTAGACATTACATTAACCATCTTATAGTAGTATAATTCTAAATATGGTATAATTAATAGTATAGATATTAATAAAATTATATTGGTAGTGTTCTAAATCGACCACTAATCATGTAATATGAAGTAATTACGTCATATTAGTATCAATCTACATAAATAATAAATCATTGAGTATGAGATAACAATTTCATTTTATTAATGATCCAAAAAAACATAATTGTCATCGTAAGAATAAATTTGATTTTTACATTCATATAAATCATCACGTTAAAAAAAAATCAATACACAAATATTCAAAATTAAGGTTTCATTTTGGGGAATGATAAATTATATTTCCCGTATTCTAGTGGAAGAAAATTGATAAATTATAATATTTATTGATAGAGGAAATGAATATGGGTAATTTTGGAATAATTAAGAAAAATACTAAAATAATAGATAATAAGTTAAAAAAAATTATAGTTTTATTAATAATTTTATTCATAATAATATTTTTATATACAATCTAATTCCCCAATAATTTTTTTTAAATATATTCTCTTTGTATTTTAATTATTGATGAATAATTTAAAATATAATTTCACAATTAACAATTTATAAAAATAATTGAACTTAGTATTATTGATTTAATGGTTTGATATAAAACTAACACAATTCTCATCACTTGGAAAAAATAATTTCAAGTAGTTTTTTTAAAAAAAAGTAGTTTAGTTTACAACCAAACTTATCTTAATCACTCTCTTTGAGTAGATATTACTACTATTAAAACAATTGTAGTTTTTTAATATTAATTTGAAACCCTATAGATATATAAATAATGTAAATACATAAGTTGCAATTATTATATTATTTCCATACAAAACAATATAAAATTATGCATGATCACTATATTATTCTTGTTTTAAAAGAGGGAGAACAATTAACATATGAAATAACTTTTATTTCAAAATAACATAAACCTTTTTTAAATTACTAAAATAATCCTTGAATTTGTATTTTCGTTTGACATGTATCAAATTACTAAAAAATGAAAAATTTAATTTCGAATTGTATGTTATAAGTCACACAATGAAATTTTTGATATTCAACATCTTAGTTTAAAATGTAAATGAAACATAATATTAAATAATTACATTGAATTTTAATCAATAATTTTTAAATTTTCGTAATCCATATTCCAATATTATAAGATAATGAAATATGGAATAATAAATTTAATATTTTTGTATGATTTCTATAAAACACATTTTTTATTTTTATAAACCTACTTATTAGCGAGTAAATTAAAATAGAAAATAATATTTCTAAAAAAAATATTTTAACCCCCAATAATGATACATATTAAATTTTTAATAGAAATAAATAATATATAATCTTGTTAAATTGGAATATAAGGTCAAGAGAAATTAAATAAAAAAACCATCAGTGAGTTCTTCCCAAAAACAACATCTATCCCACAACTTCCTAAAATAAATTTATCACAACATTATGACTATATTTATCAAAATATTTATTTTTAAAATAATTTTACCAGAATATTGAATATATCTATCACTGAAGTCCCATATAATGTACTATACTCCTAAAAATATAAATATTAAAAAAACATGATAATTATAATTTTGAATTTCGATCTCAAATCAATAAATTTCATCAAATCCCAAAAAACTAATTAAAATGAAATTATATAATTCAAATACCTTAATTCGGCACCTTGTAGATAGATTAATGTGATTCACTGACTTATATAATGGATTCACCTTACTAATGTGAAATTATCAAAGATCTGTAAATATATCAATTCAAATGATTTAAAATGAAGGTGAATAACTTTATCTATTGATAAACAAATACCTTACACAAGAAAAATCTATTGTAGAATAATGGCAGAAAAAGACTTTGTTGAGGAGGAGATAGTTATTAACACCTTATTGAGTTTTAAAACATATATTATTAATCATCTATTTGGTATTACTTCCATTTTTTTATTTCACTCCCCCTCCCATTTCTTTCATAACAATTTATTAATAATTTTTATAATAAAACAATTTACATTATATACTTATGTCCAGATAAAACAGTGATAATAAATTTTTTATCAATATTTAATACTATGACATAATAATAATAATAATAATAATAAAATAATAGAGACAATGTCATTTAATAAAAATATAAATAATAATAATATTTATATATTTAAACAAATTAATAATAAGGATAATAATAATAAAATTATATATTCAAATTATTACATGATAATTATAAATTCAATAAATAAATCACAAATAAGTAATAAGTATATTTGTAATTACATAAATATAGGACATAAAACATTTTTAAAAAATCATATATATTTATATATGTATTAATCATTAAATAATAATATCCCAAATTATAATTTTTGTTTTTAAAAATATAATCATTTAATTATAAATATACACCAATGATAATTATTTTAATTAAAATATTTATAAAAATAATAATTCAAAATATTCAATGTTATATCATTTATTTCATAGAAAATATTTATCAGTAGTTATATTGTAAAAAGTTGTATCATTTTTCAATGAAAGATTAATTTTCAATATATTTCAATAAAAATATAAAAAAGTTGATATCTCTTTAAGTTATAACAATGAAAATAATTGAAATTTTTTATATCAAATTAATTAAACCGATTAAATAATATCTATCCACTCTAGGACTATATTGTACAAGGTAATACTCTAATGGGTACCCATTGTTCATTATATACCACCTCAATCATTGGACACATCCCAATGTACCATGTGACCCTCAACTAGGTACCTTGTCCCATATATTGACTTTTTTTGTAAATAACACTGTAAACCTATCTCTTTCAAACCTAGGATATTTTACTAAGTCCTTTAAATACATGTAAGAACATTCTAAATTTCATTCCATAACTAGGAAATTTATATTTCAAATTTAATTTGAAAATTTTAAATGGTTTTTACCATGTCTTCCATAACTGTTTAAAATCAATACAATACTTATATCAATATAACATGTAATCAGTTACTATATCTATAAAGCTTATGATATAATAAACAAATTTTTTTGGTCATTTGATGTATTAAACTACAAAAGAGGGGATTAACTAGTGCTCTTTGAGTAGTTGGTTGGGATATGTGAGATACATTTATATATAATTGTGGTTGTATTTTGACTGATCTATTCAATAAAGACAGTGTGTCATAGTGTGATTTTTTTAGTAATTTTGGACCATATATGGTTGAATCATAGAATTTACAGTTGATAATAAGCGTGTATGGTTTTATGATGTACTAAGACTTTGTGACCATCCCTAAGGATTTCGTTTCTCTTGAGTAGACGAAATTTAATTTAATATTTTTTTATTAAAATCATATTAATTGAATCTAAATAAGTAAATATATTTTTTATTTAAAATAATACATTTATTTTAATATATAAATAAGGGGAACACCGATGGGGGACATCATGTAGAACAATATGTGCATGATATTTTGTAAAAAAACCTCTATCAACCAAAAATTTTAAATGAACACGATAAGAAGGTTTATTTATATATTTGTATAAAAAGGATTGTATATTTTTAATATAATGTATAAATTTTAAATGTAAATAATATATGTTAAAAATTGAATATTATATACCTTGGTTAATGTTTTTCCTAAAAAATACCACTGAATGATAATTTTTAGATATTTAACATATTTGACATTAAGATCATCGGGGAAGCAACCAAATAAAATTTAATAAAAAATATTGTTTTCATGGGTTTTAAATAGGTTTTATATTACTAAAAATCTCCATTTAACCATTTTTTGGTTGTTCCTCTATATAATATTGTTTAATGAAGCATCAAGGAACAATAAAAAATCAGGATGGATACTTATTAGGATGGATAATGGTGTTTTATAAAAATTATAAAAGAATATAGATATATTGTTTTCTATGATTATATCTAATAGTGTTTAACAAGGAATATTAACTCACCAAAATTTCAACATTTGTATTCTTTGACAATTATGGTGAAGTCTAGGGAAGTTCCCTTTGAATGTAGGATTCATATAATTGTATAGGGGAAAATCATTAAGTATATCATTTGAATAATAAGGGGTATTCATGAAATAACATGGTCTATCCCTAAATAATTTTGAGGAATAAATTTGAACATAATGGCCACATTTTTATTTTCAAACATTCATCTCTAAAAATCAAGGGAATCAATGTGAGTCATTAATTAAAAATGTAGGGGTCATCATATACTGAACATGATTTTTAAAAAAAGAAAAGACTATTAAGGGTGGAATGATAAAATTCAGAAGATTCCACCTAAAGAATTTGGGGTTAATTAAACTTTTTAAGGGATGTCTTTAATTCATTAGGAAAAAATAAAGGTAATTCATTTTTTTATTTTTTTGGAAATTTTCATCCTGTAGAAAATTTTATGATATATTTTGTTAATCCTAAAATATGATTGTTATGTTCACCTATTGTGGATGGGGAAAATAATAGAATGATTAAATGGGGTATTTGTTCATATTACTTATATGATTTAAATATATGAATAATTTAGATATCATGGATTTGGTGTTTGAACATGTTTCTCTCTTTTTATGTAGCACAATCACATTATATAAAATATAAAATTAAACTTTTAATTAAAAAAAATGGATTTAGTAACACTCCGAAAATTTATATTCTATTATAATTTATTTTTCAGAAAGATAATATTTTCATTATAGAAGTGATAATAATTGAGATAGAGAATTTTTATAAGGATAAAAGGAATCTTCTTGAATTTTGAAGTATTAATATTTACCAATGTAAAATATATTCATATAAAAGTTATGTGATTAAATATTTGATATGAAATAGAAATTTTAGATTATGATACATATATAAATCAAAATTTCATTCTAATAAGAAGAATATAATATCCTAAGATGAATTTGTTACATATTAGTTTTTTATATGAATATTATTTGTTGGTCCAGTGCAATAAATTCAATGAATAATAAAAGTTTTATTAGTCTTGAATCTCACAAAATGATCAAGAAATCAGTTTTGATTGCCTCAGCAATCAAGGTGTAATATCTAATTTTTTATTGTGGAATAATAATTGATATCATAAGAGTAAAGCATTCTATCTTGTTTGAAGAATTTTCAATTCATAAATTGTTTCATGAAATTTGTGAACCGAGAGTGTTATTGAAGTAACATCAGATTGCGATGCACTTAATGTAGTTCGTGTTTATGGTTAATCAACACATTATAGTAGTATTATATTATCGTTATATTTTAAATGGAAATACTATCTTTTATTGTGTAAAAGATACACAAAACCGATCTTAAATAGATAACAAAATATTATTATTTAGACACAATAATTATATCCTATCAAATAAATTGATTTGAATGAAAATTATTATGAAATAAATATAATGGTTATAATCAATTTTATTATATTAATTATTTGTAAATAATTAATATTATTTTAGTAAATTCATTTTATTCATCAAAAATATTTTTTTCCAAAAAATGATTTTTATTGATTTTTTATGTACAAATAATATAATTAATTTTTGGAACTTTTTAAAAATGTATTTGATATAAATAAATTTATATTTGAAGTCAAATTATCTAAAATTTCATATAGTTAAAGTTTGATATTTTTTTAAAAAAATTAAATTTTTTAAAGAATAATAGAAAATGTCAATTTTTATTGACAAATGTGTTTTATTTAAATTATTTAATAGTAAAGTTATTATTTAATGAGTATTTAAATATAATTATTCAAATTTTATTTAAAATAATTTAATTATGTTTTCGGAAATCGGTTTTATACTTTAATTTGGTACATAAAACATTTTCAGTTTAAAAATAACATTTCTTTGAAAAAACTCTCTTTCGTTGCGCTTTATCAATATTATTTTAAATTAAATTCTGAAAATTTTAAAAATTGAATTTTTAAGAATGGATGCCATATTTGTTTTATGGTTTTAATTTTATAAAGAGGTCAATTTTATTTTTTTCAATATGTATTGTAATGTTAGTATATTTTGTTACCATGTTAAAGGCCAAATTCAGTAATTTAGGTTAAAAAACAACATAAGACTATAAAATGAACCCAAAGCTTACCCAAATTTTATATTATAAAGATAATTCTACCCTTAACAACTAATGGTCTATATTTATATTTTTAATGGACACTTTTCTAAAAAATTGACATTTATTATATTGGAATCAATGATAGTCTCATAATGTCACATTCTTTATCTTAAATATATCTTATGTGTCCACATAAGTAAAATATTAGGTTATGAATTAATATAAATTATTATTTTGATATTAGTTAATTTATTTTATAATATAATTTTTTAATTTCTTTATGTGATATAATTACCTTTAATAATTATGCAATACTCATGTAGTGCTTGTGTATGAAAATGAAAACCGATAAAAGGATTTTAATTAAAATGATAAGAACCATTTAAATACAATAAAATTTGAACAAATATTATTTTTTGAGTATATCTCAATAATAATCATCTACAGTTGGAATTAATTACCATTTGGAGCCACTTCAATACGATTATGATCTTTATAGAAAATAATTTAATGAAAAGTTAAACCCGACACACTATTTTTTTAAATTAGTATAATATATGTAAAATGGGGTAAAAAATTAATTCACAAAAATAAATATTATTTGGGAATATAAAATATTAATACAAATCATTTTAATTTATTTTAATTTGTATAAATTAAAAAAAAAACATAAATAATTACATAATGATGTTGGAGTATTTCTTCAACTAAAGAAATAAATCAAATAAATGATATTAAAAATATTAAAATAAATATAATTTTAATTAAATAAGGTTCACTAATACTTCCCTAGTTTACTATTATATATTTCTAGTTTAGTAAATGACTTTATTTTCCTATATCATGCTTTAAAATTTTCTTAAAGTCAATGCAATGAATAATTTATAATATGAGAGCGATGTTTTTTTATGAAAATAATATATTATTAAATTATTTAAAAATTATAAAAATATTTGTAAAATATAAGGCTTAAAATAATATAAAAAACATCTAAAAAATGTATTTATTTATCATATGAATACATTATATCATCATATATTCAAATAAATATCCTTTTCGAGGTATTTTTATTGATATTTAATTTATTATAAATTAATATTTTTTGAAATTCCAAAAGTTTGTGTCACCTCAATTATAAAAGGGAACCCCCTCCCTCATTTCTTCAAATCACATTGATAATTATAGCTAAAAAATATT
This sequence comes from Viscum album, assembly GCA_963277665.1. Lineage (NCBI taxonomy): Eukaryota > Viridiplantae > Streptophyta > Magnoliopsida > Santalales > Viscaceae > Viscum > Viscum album. The sequence goes on from OY728156.1 coordinate 106,183,407, forward strand.
CCATATTAACTTTTAATGTTACCTATACACATTATAGAGGTATTGGTCTTCACATAAGTCCAAACCTAGAGCCTTTTAGAGATGATACAAAGGGGACATTTCGAAGAAGAGGTGATCGATCTAACCAATCACTTTATCTGTAGAATATTCATTGAATACTTTAAATATAATATTCCTATCATAAAATAATATCTTAAGTATCTTAAATATGATGAAATTTTATTATTATTATGAAAACACCATCATATACCCTCATTCCCATCAAATAATAATTGAAAGTATCACTCAGGCATACGTGTGGCTTACGATCTCTATGTAGTGATTGCACTCATTTTTCATCTCCATATTTTATGGATGTGTCTTATAATGAGTTAAATATATATATATATGATATATGAATTTTTTTAAATATGATTTATTATTTACCTTTCCCAAATTTCAGAAATCGATAAATGAAAACAACGTTCATGCATACGTACGACTTACCCTCTCCATGAACAGTGTATTCCATTTCATATTTTTTTCTTTTAAATATTTTTATAAATTCATAAATACGGAATATTTATGATATTTATATTATGATTTTAAATTCTAGATATCACGATATAATTAATAGGAATAAAAATATAAAAATCAAAACATAGATGAAAAACAATATAGTTTTTACTAGAAACATAATTTTAACATGGAATTGTTAATAAATAGCTATTATAAATTAATAATAAAATTATATATGATTTTATATATAATAATATGGTTATCTATTAGATTTATAATAAATATATTCTTATTATACAATAGGTTTGAATGTGTGGAAATAAAGTCAAGACTTATTGTAAGGGTTTTCTCTTCAAAAATTTATTTCTATTAAAAAATGATATATTCACAACTTATTCACATTGTGTATTATATATATTTAATTATGACATGTTATAATATTAATTTATATTATTTAATTACATATATACTATAAATTGATGTTACTTTTTTATACATATTATGATTCAATAGGTACTATTATAGTAATGGGATTTCTATTCTCACTTCTATTTCTCCAAGGCTGATGCCTTATTTTCCACCAGTTTGTTTTGTGTGGGATTGTATCAATTTCCATTTTTTGAGACACAAGTTATGTTATGAACCTAAATTCTTTTAATAGGTGTTTATAAATACATTTTAAATGTTTCATTATGAATATTCATTTTTTCATGATATTATAGGTTTTCAGTAATTTTATTCTCTATTCATTCAGAAATCAGTGTCCCTTTAGAAATTGTACTCTAAAAACTTCAGAAACTGGTTTTAAAGGATATTTTATGAATTCTAAAGGAAATTTATTGAAAATATGGTTAAAATGGTTTTAAATATCTTTTTATATTCTTTCAAGGTTATTTTTAAAGAAATGGTTTGCTAAATGTTTTATGATTTCAAACATGTTTTCTTTAAAGAGTAACAAATATTTTCCTCAAAAATTATTTAAAATGACCACTAAAACCCATTTTCCATATATGGTAACATATTTTAATGTTAAATAAGATTTATTGGGGTTATGGTAAAAGAATTATATAGTTACTAATTATATGGTAAGTGTATGTTTATAATGAATTATTTATATTTTTGTGGCACACATATGTCTTGTTTTCATTGTTTAATGGGTGGGACAAATATCTCCCTCCAATTATTGGTTAAAGATTTATATATAATAACATAATAGTGAAAACAACGTCTACAAGAATCATCCACTATGGGAAGAAGGGTAAACTTGGTCTACTATAAGGAAAAAACTAGGACTAGAGATGGTGGTGTGTCTCGCCTAGTAGGTGCAATCCCCATGAAGTTCCCAAATAATTTTGGGAAATGAGATTTTAATTATAGGGAATGATATTAGATGTTTATATATATGACACTATTTCATGTCTTATTTCATGGTTATGATTTCATGGATTTTTTTCTTCCCTACTGATTCAAGTCTTATAGACTACATATCATTATGCCAGGAATAATGTATAAGCTCTTTGAGATACAAGTTATGATCTCCAAAATTTATTATTATGTTCTCATACCCTACTATTATTCTTACATATCTTCAATTTTTACCCTTACAGATCATTTCATCACACCCTTTTCTCATGTTTCATTTTACGAGGTTATGAGAAAATATGTTAAATGAATTTTATCTAGAATGATTTCACCTAGATGATGTTGATGACCTACTATAAAATAAGAAAACATAGGAATAGTGGGAGTTAATTTTCTTATTTATAAACTAGTGGATTATGAAGCAGATATTTTAATAGTTTTTCCGAATTCCATAAAAATCTAAACCAAAAAGGTCTTTGGGATTGTAAGTGACACAATATTTTCTGTTGACATTGTTTGTTTTTTAATTCCAAATTCGGGTCACATTTATAATGTTTATATCTTTAGTATTAAATCTATGAAATGACTATTTTTGGATGTTACATTTTTTATCAGTGTAGGGTATAAATAACTTTTGAAAATTAGATATTTTCATGAGAAGTTGTTGTAAGAGTTATAGGAACCACCATGGGTATATAAGACCATTAGTATAGAGTCTTATAAAAACACCTTTTTTGTTTTTAGAATACATAATTTTAAGGTGTATGATGATATTCGTGGAGACATTTTTTGAGGTAATTATGGGTAATTTCATGTTGGGATGAGAAATGAAAGGTATGTAAAGACTGTTGAGGTTAAAAAATTGCATTAATTTTAAATAATTTAATGCTAATTTTGAGGATTTCTATCATGTTACATTAATTTTATAGGTATTATTTAAAAATAGTTTTATAAAAAGGACAACCAATGGGATGATTGACAAATTTACACATCCAAAAATGTTGTGGGGATTGGACCCACAACCGAAGGGTTTCAAGGGTACGTCACCTACCATTGGACTAAAAAATGACCTGTTTAGTTTTTCATTTTTATTTTATTTTAATGATATGACAGATAAAGGTTATATTAATTTTGGTTACATTATTTTTATCATATAAAAAATAACATTATTTTAAATTTATTTTTATTTTATGTTATTAATGTTATTTTGGAATACGTTCACTATTTTGGATACACTATATGAATATACAAAATAGAAAACCTAATTATTTTATTTATGGAATAATTTTTTAATTATATTTTGGAACCATATATGATTTGATTTTGGATTTATAGTGTTTCTAGTTATTTATAAAAATAGTTAAAATACCTTGAGGATTATTGAGGAAATTAATTTTTTTTATATTAGATATTAAGAGTGATTGATTATATTTGGATACAAATGTTAATGTTTATCATGGAAGACCAGGTGATCGAATCTTCTTGATTTTTTTTGTTTCAATATTAGTTTAGAACATAATTGATGAATTATAATGTAATTTTTTTTTGAATGATCCATGTTTAACTTTGGGTTTTATGAATATAATGGATTATTTTTTTTGCAATTTTTTGTTATATTTCGACAATTACTTTTGGTTTTTAAAATTGCATAAAGGCATGTATAATAAAATGTTATATTATTTTGTGGCTTTGGGGATCTATAGAAGATGATTTTTTTCTTTAATCATGAAAAATTCTACTTGAATACTCTTCATTTGGAGAAAAGGGTGAATTTGTGGTGGAAATTGATTATAGGATGAAAAGATATTTCCAAATAATTATGTTTCATAATATTATTAGAATATTGGGTTATAGAATGACTAAACTCTAGGAAGTAAATATTTAACTAATAAACATTATATTTAAATAAAAATGTAATCTATTTACATTTTTCACTTATGAATTAATGGCCTTTTAACTCATTATATGTTTGTGGTTTTGTGACGATTTACTTTATAATTGACTATTTCTTTAACCAACTCCATTATAAATATATAGTAAGTTTTCTCTTACATTTCCATGTTTTATGAAATGGAATCCTAGTATGTGTTATCTCATGTGGCCTCCATACATTCCTTTCTCTCTTTTCAAATGAATGTTTTATAAACCCTTCTTCATATGTGGTATTTCAATAAAGGTATTTTGAAAAGTAAAACCCTTGTTTTTTGAGAAAAAGTTAAAATATAGTGTGTTAAATTTAGAAAGTAAGGTTGCTAATTTATTATCCTTATATTTAAAATGGAAAGACGGTGTTTGATGGTGTACAAGATACACAACACAAGACTTAAAGAAACAATCAAATATTTTTATTTAAATGTGACAATTATAACCTATAAGTTAAATTAGTGGGAATTAATTGTATTATGAAATATATATAATGGTCATAATAATTTATAATATATTATTTATTTTTAACTTATTACCATATAATTAGTAAAGTCAATTTATTCATCAAAAACATATTTTTTTTAAAATATGATTTTATATCATTTTTTGTTAAAATAATATAATTATTATTTGGAAATTTTATAAAATATATTTTATAAAATTAACTTAATTTTTCAAATATTCATATCAAAACATTCTTAATGTGTAATCTTCATAATTTTCTGTATAGATTTATTTTTCAATGATTTGTAAAAAACACTGATTTTTGTTGAAAAAATATATTTTATTTAATGTATTGAAATGTAAAACATTGACTTTTAATATTTTTGAAATTTATTTAGTTAAATTTTTTCTAATATAATCCAATAATTGTTTTTCAAATGTATTTTATACTTTTATTTAATATAAAAATATAATAAAAATAAAAATATCATTTTTCCAAAAAAAATTATTTCTTTGTGTTTTTCCCGTTGTAATTTAAATTTAATCATGTGACTTATATGAATTAAATTTTAAAAAATGAATGAAATATTTAGATTCATATGTTCCAAATTTTATAATTATGTCCCTTTTATTTTTGGTTAATATGAATAGTAACCATGATAAATTTTGTTACTACAGTAAAAGGAAAATTTTGGTATTTTCGTTAAAAAGAAAATTATAAAGTCTATAAAATGAACCTAAAAATTAAGCAAAATTTATTGTATAAATAAAATTATACCATTAACCAATAATAACCTAAATTTATTTTTTTTAAAGGACACATGTTCAGGGAAATGACTTATATAATATGTAAATCCATGAAAGTCGCAAAATGCCACTTTCTTTGTCTAAATATATTTTATATACCCACATAGGGGAAATAATTTATTTTGAATGTATATAAAGGTTTATATTTATATTAGACAATTTATTTTTATTATATAAATTTATTTTTAATTTTAATATTTGAAATAATTATCTTAATACTTGTGAAACACGAATGTAGTGCTTGTACAATGAGATGAAAAATTAAAAAACAATATTTTTGATAAAATTATAAGAACCATTAAAAGACCAAAATACATTACTAAATAATATTGGTTGAGTATATAACTATTATAATCATCAAATATTCTAATTAATTACAATATGGTTCCACATGAAAATGATTATTTCCTTTATAGTATTTAATTTATTACAAAATTAAACTTGTCACACTCTTATTTTAAATAAGTATAATATTTTTAAAATGGGGTTAAATAGAGAATATTCTCGACATTAAAAATTATTGATAAGGATAGTATTTTTATATACATAATGGTAATTGTTTTATAAATTATGTAATTACATTAAATAATTACACAACGATAATGCAGTAATTATTCAACTACTGGAAAAATTAATCAAATGAGATTAAAAACATTAATCTAAATATAATTCCATATAATTAAGGTTAAACATGAATTTTATAGATTAAAATGGAATATTATGGATCTATTAAATCATTTTTGTATTTATCAATATGTTTATATTTTATTAATTAAAATATAATGAATATTGTCAAAATTTACACTAAAGTTATTATATAAAAGGAATTTTTTATTAAATTATATAAAAATCATAAATATAATTATAAAATACAAATTTATTTTTATAATTTCTAAAATTTTATAAATTGTCTATTTGCGACCTATTGAAACCATATAAGTAAAAATTATAATGTTTTAATATTAAATAATTTCTTACCATAGTAAAAAGTAAAACTAGTTAACCAAGGATTAATGAAAATTATAAGGTTTTAAATAATAACAAAACCTATCTAAAATATATTTATTATTATATTAATACAATATATAATATCACATTTTAATTTGTATAAATTTTTGTGGTATTATAATCACTATAAAATTTATTATAAATTAATATGTTTCTTAATTCAAAATTTTTTCCGCACCTCAGTTATAAAAGTGCACATCCTATATCATTTATTCATATCACATTGAGTATTATAACATGAAAAAAGTCTATAAAATTATCTTCTAAAGTTCTCCAATAAAATTATTTAGGTACTTATATTCTCAAAAGATTTAACCTAAAACCCTTTAGAGGAGATATGAAGGAGACATTTCAAAGAATATGTAATCGCTATAACCAATCAATTTATTTTTTACTCTTAATAACATGTTTTAATTATACTATTTTTATCATAAATATAACTTTCGTATAATAAATATTATGAAATTTTATTATGATTATGAATAATCCATCATACATCCTCTTTCCCATCAAGAAAAAAGTGAGAGTTTCTCTTGCATGTATGTATGGCTTACTATCTCCACATAGCGATATAATTCATTTATCAGAACTATCTTTATGGATGAGAGTTATGCTGGGTTTAATTAATATATATAAATATGATTTAATAAATACTCTATAAAATTGGAATTATTATTAACCTCTTCCTCATTCTACTAGTTGAAAAATGAAACCACTCTTCATGTGTTCTTACTCCTTACCGTCTCCATGACCAATGTATTCCATTTCATATTTATATATCTTATTGATTATTATAAATAAATATATAATAAATATATATGATATTTATATAATTCTTTACATTATGGACATAATTATATAAGTAATATGAAAAAATATTACAAATTAATACATATGTGAAAAACAAATATGTTATCACCCGAAATGTACCTTAAACATGAAATTCTTTACAAGAGGGTAATATAAAGTAATAATAAAATCTTATATGGATTTAAAAATAATAATATGGATATTTTTTAAATTTATATTGAACATATAATTATTATATAGTATTTTTGAATGTGTACAAAGAATGTCATTAATTAAGGTAATGGTTTTCTCATCTCAGAATTATTTATGTAAGATAAATGCTATATTGAACACTTATTATTATTGTGGGGTGTATATAATAACTTATTACTTTTTATATAATGAATTTACATTATCTCAATATTTTAGATCTTTAAATTGATGTAACATTTTTATAGGTCTCAAGAATCAAATGTTACTCAATTTTTAAGGGAATTTCTAGTCTTACTTTTATTTGTGCAAGTCTTACGCTATATCCCCACACATTTATTTTGCATGGTTTTGTCTCAATTTTACAAATTTGATACATATTTAATGTCATGAACATAAATTAATTAATGATTTGAGTATAATTAATTTTGAAATATTGTATCGTAAAACTTATTGTTTTCATAATATTATCAGTTTTGTGTAATGTTATTCTCTCTTTGTTCTGATATATGTGTTCCTTCAAAGCAAAGGATTATAAAAATTTATTAAATTATATTTTATGAATTTTCAGGTAAAATGATCTTAATGTTTTAAAAAATGTGTTTCATATTTTCTTTTATATGATTTCATGGTTATTTTAAATAAAAATGGATTTTTAGATGACTTATGTTTTTAAAACATTTTCATTTTCATAAAAGAAATGATATTTTCCTCAAGAATCACTTTAAATAATCTTTCAAAACCATTTTCATTATCTGATAAAATTATTTGATGTTACTTATGATTTTTTGGGGTTATGATTCAATAATTCTTTATCTATTTATTCTATGGTTAGTTTATGTTCATTAATATTTATTTATGTTCTTATGGTACACATATGCATGATCTCCATTATTTAATGGGTGGGACCTATTTATACCTTAAATTAATTAGGAAAATATTTATATCTCATCGGAGAATAATGCAAAACATGTAATGAAGCTTTATGCATTATAATAAGAAGGGGAAACCCAGTCCACTATAAGTAAAGTAATATGATTAGGGATACTAATGTGTCCCACCCGGTAGTTGAAGACCGGTTGAAGTTCCCTTATAAGTTTTGAAATAATCCTTTATATATAAGGAATGGTATTACATGTTTATGTGTATGACATAACTTCATGTATTATATTAATGTTATGATCTCAAGGATTATTTTGCTTTGAACCTAGTATGATTCTTGTATTATGGACAAAAAATATTTACTCCATCAATCATGTCTAATATCTTTGACATGAAGGGTATGTTCCATAAAATTTATTATTATGTTTTTGTACCCTTATGTTATTCTTCCTTATCTTCCATGTGTACCCTTAATGAGCATATAATCTCACACTTTTCTTACATTTCATTTTCCTAGGTTATGAAAAAATATGTTAAATGATTTTTTCAAGAAGGATTTCACATGGAGGGTGTTGATGAACTATTGTCATCTAATAAAATTTATTTTTAGTAGGAGATAATTTTTATCATTATGAATAATTTGTTTATGGATCCAAATTGGTAATAGTTTTTTATAATTCTTTGAAACTATATTCCTATAAGTTCTGTGGGTATTATGTGATCCAATATTTTATTTTGAATTTGGAAGTTATTGATGGAAAAAGTTGGGTCACTTTTGTAAAGATTATGTATTTTCCAATGGATCTATAAGTGCTAATTCTGGTTTGTTACATGTATCCTCTAAGAATTATCCATGTTGGGGAGAACTGGGTTAATTTTTTATATCCCTGTTTTACTATTTTACTTCTTCTGTCCAGTTTTAATTGAGCATTTTCTCCAAATAATTATAAAATATGTTCTTTTTATATGGTCATTTAAGAAATTGAAATACCCTATTTTACCAACAATCTATTGTTATATGATAGTATTGGGATTAACAAGGTTATTAGAGCTAGAGGTTCATAGTGATGATTTTATCTCTCTAATATAATGGTTGTGATCATCAAACATAGTAGAATAAAATTTTCTGATTGAAAAAATTTCTAGTTTTAGAAATATTTGTTGCAATACTATTTATAATAATTAATAATGTATACCCACATAGCTTCCTTTCAATAGATATTGTAAAAAATTGATAGTTGAGATTTATTTGAAAGAAACTGATGTGAGAATGATGCTAAATAAAAACCATAATTGAATTTTTATGAGAAATTATCTAATTATTTTTACATGAAGGTGAAATCATGTAAATTCCCAAAAGAAATGTTACAAAAAATATCAATATTTCTGAAGGGGACTCCATGTTTAGTGGGGCTAAATTGTAGTTATTTTTAAATATATCTAGGGATTTCATGTTGTGACTAAATGAATCCAATATTGTATTCATTTATTTGGTGTATATTATTGTGGATAATTTGTGTATAATATACTATATTGTCTATGATATCCTAATAATTAATTTGTCACAATGCAGGTTACTTATATTTACAATTCCAAATTCTCCATTGTCATATATGACTTCTAAATGGTGGTGATTGTTGATAAAATATATAGAGCTATCATTTCATATTAGTTGGTGAGGAATTATTGAAAATCAACAAGAAATGATATTTTAAAAAATTTATCAATGATTGAAATAGATAATCTCAGAGAAGAAGATGATCCTTAGAATATGTATTTTTATGACTTGTTTTTTTATTTACTAGATACTTAATTTAGGAAAGAGAAAAAAAAAATTCAAGAATCTATTTTATTTCCTTTGATGTCGTAATATTGGGAATCTCTATGACACCCCACAAATGTGATTGTATGAGTTCCATGATGTAAATAAAATATTTCATGAAAATACATCCCCAAAATCATTTCGTTTTAGAGTTTTAGAGAATTAGAAATAATAATCAACAAATGCATCCCCTAAATGTTTTATTTAATGCTATTTTTCCATTATATAAACATTTCAAAATTATAAAATAAGTATTCTACATCTCTCAAATGTTCTCCTTAAAATATTCTCTTCCAGAGTCACCATATTTATTTTCTAACTTTATAACCAATGTAAATTGAATGATAATAATGTGATGAAATTAGATGTCGAGTAAGGGAAAACCAAAGATATAATAATTCAGTATTATAAGTATTCATTATATGAGAATATTTATATAATCAAGATATATTTGATGGTTTCCCTGGACCAAACAATGGTCATTAAACGAGATTCATGGCATATGAAAAGGCAATAAAAGATAAATTAGTCAAGACAGTGTGGAAACATGAGTCAATGAACATTATCCATGAGAGAGAAAAATAGTAAAACAAATAAGTATTAATCCATGGAAAAATATTAAACCTTATTAGAATACAATACACCCATTCTTATATAAATATACTCATTACATCCATGCCTAAAAATGTGAGAAAACCCATTATTCTCATGCATATAAGAAAAATCTAATGATATCATATATTGATTATCTCATGAGATATAATCATAAACCAATGCATTAGAGGGTTATAAAAACATGAAACCTTCACTATCATTACATATGTGTGCCATTGGAAATCAGTCATCATCATATCATAAAGAACCCCTGCATGAAAAAATGGAATTATATCATTTTCAAATGGATTCTAAAATGGAAAATATTCAAAAATTTATCTATAATCACAACATAATATTGTCATAGAAAAAGAGTGTATCCAAAAATATTCAATAACATTATATGAAAATACCCTTTACTCAAGATAATATAGCATATCATATTTTAATCATATAGATAAAAATGTATATGGTTAAGTTAATAGTTTCCATAGTCAATTGATGTAAATATATTTAGGTGAACACCCTTCAATGAAAGGAATAAAACATTGAGTACTCAAAGGAAATGAATTTGGATAATAATTATTGTATACACTAGAGATGGCTGGATAAGAAAAAAGTGCTGAATCATTTTTCCTATAGATTTATACCATTTATAATTTTTAAGAAAATGTAAAATAATAAACTAGTATATAAATCATAATTTATGAAATATAATGTAATTATAAATTTAAATAAATGCTGAAAGTTTCCCTTTTCCATAAATTTCCATTCAGTGATGTTCAAAAGATATTTGGTAAATAATTCTCAAAAAATAAGAAGAAAATAACATACTCTGTAAAATAATTATTCATTAGAATGAAATGTCAAAACTATGAGAAATATATTCTTGTGAATATTTTTAAATTATTTTTAATATTATTATAATGACTTTCTAATCAGACAAGTTTCTCCTGTAATTTATAAATTCTTTTAAAAAACATTGTAAAGCTAAATATTTTGATATAATAAAAATTGACTTTTTATGAAATCTCTACTAATATAGTCTTGAAAAAAATATAACGGTTTTTAATGAAAACTGGAGTGGAATACTAAAAATATATCCATTATATGTAAAAAAATTAGTTTTTTGAGACACATTTTTTGGAAACATACATTATAAATATAGAAATAATATTTTCATTTTAAAAGTTGTTATGAAAATTAAGAGGATCCCATAAACTAATCAAATTTTGTGTTTATAAGAATGGAGGAAAATATTGGTTTTAAGGATGAAATAGAGAAGAGGGATCTATTGGAAAAATGAGAGTTATTCTTATGAACACCAAACATTTATTTGATTAGGTAATCTGTTAATGAATTTGATAAAAATGAAATAAAGTATTTTCCACTATGAAGAGAGTAATTACCATTGTAAAAAATGAAATTTAATGTTAAAAGTGGCTTAAAAGATCTTATCTAAGTTGAGAATGTATGACTAAAGGAGAAATTTTTTCAATAAGTTAATATAAATATAAACTCATTTAATTTGATAGTTATAGAATGAAATTGTATTAACATAACATTAAAAAATGGAAATTCAAGATACAATCTCACATAAATGTAGTATATAAACCATATTAAATAAAATTGGTAAATAATGAGAAATATTTCACCAGAAATATTATTTTTGACCATGAATGTGACACCCTGACCTTAGTTACCCAGATTTGGTGCATTATTACATAACATTGGCAAGATAAAAAGGGATCAAATCCCAAAAGACCGATCAGTTTTGTATCTTTGGAAGTGCTAGATACAAACATAAGTTTTATATTACATTATGAAATAAAAATAAACAACATTGGGTATCTTTTGAACACAATCATCTCCCTTAGTCTATCACTGTAGGTCATTCATAATATACTTTTTCACATACTGGGAAAAATAAAACATAGAAAGGGGTGAGCTCAGTTTCCCAGAAAGGATAACAATATAGCAGAAACATTCATAAATAAGCATACTATTTTAAGGAATAGTTTACAACCAAAATAAAAACATTTTAAACATAAAAATCAACACAGTATGGAAAAGAAAAATCACTTAATTCCATTTACTTATTCAAATGGATATTCTACTAGTCTAATAATTACATTTAATATCAATAGAAAATTTCATAATGTTGGAATGCATAATGCCAGACATCATAACCACATAGTCAGTGAATCATGCCAATAGTATATATAAAATTTTCTCAATTCAATGTTCCAAGACAAAATATTCTCTCATGAGACCTACCGATGTAATGAACAGCTATAGCAGGATCCACCTATCACTTACTAAGTCTAATGAATTCTTCATATGAAAAGGCTAAAACATAAACATTCGTATTAAAACAAGCATATGAAAGTTTAATACTTTAACCATAAACCATGAATGGTATAACAATAACACATCCCCAAGCAAACATATCACCAAAACCTTCAATACAATATGGAATATTGTATAATAATAAATCAACTTCAAACAAGTGTAAAATTCATCAAAGGATGTTGACAATGATGAAATCAAAACTATTTGAGAGAAATATCTCTTTCTATTTTAAAATTATTTAAAATTAACATAATTTTAAAAGAAAACATTTATAATAAAAATATTCTAAAAATATTATAGGGGAATCTTTGATGGTATTACAGTGTCAGAAAAAACCACACTTGCTGTATAAGTTAAAAATCATTCTTTCCTAAATTTTTTAGAAAAGGTCGTAAAGGAACTTGTTTGGGAAACGACAGAAATATTTCTTTGATAAGTTTTAGAAAAAGTCAGAAAAGGGAATAAATGACTATAACCCATAGACTAGGAAATAGTAAGAACATTTTGAAATAAAATTTTAAGAAACACATATGTGGATGATAAAGAGGTCTTAGTGGATACTAACGTATAAATAACCTCGGATAATGAAGAGATTATAGAATTAACCCTTAACTTGTAATTTTACTTGGTTGAGGGTACATTAACCTCTTTTATAACTGTTAAATCATTATTATTAAATTATTCAAGAAACACATAAATAAATATGATATCATATATGATCTTTTAATATTCATTTTTAATAATATTTCAGTACTACCACTGTTTCAGGTGTTAACTAATTTGTTTTACTTTATATGATTTGTTATGTAATTAATGTTTGTTAAGGATTGGATTTATTTGATACGTATTCCAAATGATGTTAAGTTCTTAAAAATTAATTTTAATCATAAAATTAAAATTATTCTGGAATGGTTATGATGGAGAATGAATCTCATCGCGTTCGTGGAGACGGTATTCCGTACGTATGTACAAGGGACAATATCATTCTATTCATGGTAAAATACTATGTAATTGGATGGTATATAATATATAATTAATAAAAAACATGTTATATTTATTATTTCCATCCTTTATACATATTATTATACCCATCCAAATAATGAAGTGTTGAATATCAAACTACACCGCGACGTTGAGACGGTAAGCCGTATGTACGCACGTATGGTGAATTTATAATTTATAGGACTGATAGAATAATGAATACAGTTTTAATATATTTATAATAACATCACATTATGTAAAAGGTACATGATTTATTATTTTGGTATGGAAACAACAAAGAAAGTGGAAGTGGAAGAAGAAAAGAACATTGAAAGAGGTGATGAAATTATTACATCTTCTTCAGGTTCTTCCTTTTGATTTGATCAATATAGATCCTCAGGTTTTATTTATGATAAATGTAAGGAATATAGATTGATTTTAGGGTAGTTCGGAGGGTATTGGATCAGGTTTTGGATGAGGAAAATGTTATTGGAGGAGTAATTTTGAGAGAAGGGGAAATACCCTTTATAAGATAGGTGAGGATCACTTTAGGAAAAGATTGAAATATTATTTTATTATAAAATCATATTCAATATATAATGACTCCAAAAAGATTTCTTTAGAGGAAAATGTGGGGATGGGTCAAAAACCTCCCAACCAATAGGTTTTATATAGGTTTAGGTCACAATATTAACCTTATATCTTAGATTTAACTCTTAGTTAATTAGTTTAACTTTTACTATGTATTCTTATATTATTATTATAAATAGTTAACAAACATACTATAAAAAGTCAAGAGAATCCCAAGTGGTTCATTGTGGACACATATAACCTACTATAGTTCCTTTTTCTGAACATTATATTTTTAGGAATAATATATCATTTAATAATAGAGTATTTTTTTAAACTTATTTATGTCAATATTGACACTATTTGATAATTTTTTTATGTGAAAGTCATAACAACTTTATCACTTTAAAAAATATTTATTTAATGAATAATAACATGTCATATTACCCTATAAAATTATTTTAATTCATTTAAAGTCTCAATTTATAAATTAATTAATATTTATAATATCAAATTTTTAATCTTTCGGTAATAAGGTAACTACTACATCATCATTGTGTCATAAATAAATTTAATTATTTAATGTCTAAAAATTATAAATAAATTTACATTAGGTAGGAAATATTTTTATATATTTAATTAATATTTATAGTTGAATTATTCTTATGGATAAACCTATATTGAGAATGGTTTAGTCATTAAACTTTGAATTTAACACTTTTAACACTTCTTTAAATTAAATAATAATAAATGTCCAATTCTAATCCAAGTGAATCAAAAGGATCGTATTTTAATACTAAGGTTTATTTTTGTAGAAATAAACTTATAAAATAGAATTAACACATGTGTTCGGGTAATTATAATATGAATTTTACCTTTAATTACCCTGTTTACTTTTAACGATGGTAAACAAATTCAAAAGTTATTGTTCCCTGAAAATTATTATCATTCTATTGAAACAAATTTTACTTACTAATATCAAATGTATATCTCAAATATTTGAAATTAAATACACATAAGTAGTAAAAAAAAAATTATGTAAATTTTCTAATTTTCCTAATAGGTGGGTAAAAGACGTTAAAAAGTTCAATAAAAGTTTATTCATATAATATTTTTATAAAATGACTCCAATGAATTACATTGAACTAATATAGGTATTATGTATATATTTTGACATAAAATAAATTTAAATCAAATATATAATTATTTAAATAAAATGTAGGTTTTAAATAACAATGCAGTGTTTTTCACTATTCATTAAAAATTGTATGTTTTCAGAAAAATACCAAAAATTCAGCCTAATCTAATTTTGATATTTTGAATCCAAAAATAAATTACATTTTTAAAAATAAAATTTATAAAATTTCTAAAAGTGGTTATTACTATTCATAATAGTTAGTTTGATTGGTTGTGGTGTGCTAGAACTCGAAGTTGTGTATAACACAAGCTATTTCATTTGTCAAAGAGAAGCATACTATGATTTTTTGGTGTTTTAAATTATTCCACCTTTTGAATAATTTCGTCCTTGAAATTTCATGAATACTACATTATAAAAAGATTTGGGAGGTTCTTCATCATTAGTCCCCCAGGTTCCCACATTGCCTCTTCCATCTTATGGTTTCTCCATAGTACTTTTGCAAGACAAGTCATCCGATTTATCAACACTTGTTCTCTGGTATCAATAATCTTGATAGTCCCTTCACAGTGGAAAATATCAGGTTCTAATTCTATTTCTTCATAGGTGAGTACATGTGTTGGGTTGGGCATGTATCTTCTGAACATTGATATGTGGAACACATCATAAACTCTGGAGAGACTTGGATGCATTTCCAAACGGTAAGATATTACTCCAATTCGTACAATAATTTCGAAAGGTTCGATGTACTTGGGACATAATTCACCCTTCTTACCAAATTTTATAACACCCTTCCATAGATATACCTTCAAGAAAACATGATATCGTATATGAAATTACAAACCCTTACTTCAATTATCGACATATCTATTTTGGATACTTTGAGCTACATTGATGTGGGTTTGGATAATATTCACCTTTTCCATTTCTTCTTCAACATGTTCTGGGACTGGGAGTTTTCTTTCACCAACATCGTCCCAACTAGTTGGTTTGCGCCATCCCTTTTTATATAATGCTTCATATATTTCCATATGGATACTTGAATGGAATATATTGTTATAGGAAAATTATAACATAGGTAAATATTGAGTTCACATACCTTGAAAGATAAGTGAGAAAGATCACAACATGTCTTCTATGGTTTGATCATTATGTTCTGATTGTCCATCAGTTTGAGGGTGGTAGGTAGCGCTCAATCAAAGATCAGTATCCAGGGCCTTCTGAAGACTTCCATAATCTTGATGTAAAATAGGGATCATGATAAAAAATAATCGATATGGGTAATCCATGAAAACTTGCAACTTCATTAATATATAATCTTGCTAAACGTTCAAGTGGTAAATCTTCATTTATAGTGAGAATATGTCCTCACTCGGTAAGACGATCAACAATGACCTATATTAAACCATTCCTTCTTGGAGTCTTCAGTATTCCCATGGAAAATTCCATCATAATATCATCCCATTTCCACTCAGGTATGGGAAGAGGTTTCATGAATCCTCTAGGACATTGTCTTCCAGCCTTCACCTGTTGAAAACCTATACATCTTGACAGATAATCAGCAATCTCCCTCTTCATGTTGTCCCAAAAAAAATATTCCTTTAAATCACTATACATCTTTGTTCTACCAGGGTGTATATTGAAAAAGGATCAATGAGAATCATCCAACAATTTCCATTTTTAGATCAGGTATGTTCAGAACAGAAAGTCTCTTCCCAAATTTCAAAATTCCATCTTCATATATAATCTCAATCAATCTACCTTCATTTACATCTTTAATTTTCTTTTGAATGTTTTGAAACTTAGTCTGAGAATATTTTATCCATTCTAGTGAGGATGTTTTGGTAACCATTTGTAAAATTATTGATGTTTCACCTTCCATGATTATTCCCATATGCATTTTTACATGATCCATGAACATATGATCCCTTTTAACTCTAATATTATTTAAAACTCCATGATTTTTTCTACTTAAATCATCTGCCACATTATTTTCCTTCCCTGTGTGGTAGTGTATAGTGAAGTCACAATCTTTGAGTAGTTAAACTCATATTCTTTTCCTCATTTTGAGTTATTTTTGTGAGAAAATATACTTCAAACTCTTGTGATCAATATATAATATCACATTTTTCACCATAGAGAGAGTGTCTCTCGGTCTTCAATGAAAATATTAAAGATGCTAACTCTGTTATACTTTTCAGTTATATCCATTCATTTATTTCCTTGGTCATCGAAGTATCGATAGAGATTACATCCTTAGAGACAATATTGTCAAGAAAAGAAATTTCAAGAATCCAGAATTCACACATGCTAAACATCCCATATAATTCATTTCTTCTGAGGGTTTTCAAAATAGTGCGCAAGTGATTTTCATGATATTTGTATCTTTCTGAGTATACCAAAATATCATCAATAAATAAAACTACAAAGTCATCAATATATTCCTTGAATATTCATTAGATCCATGAAAACAGAAGGCGCATTGGTCAGTTGACAAGGAATTATTGTAAACTCGTAATGCCCATACCTGGTTCGAAATGATGTTTTCGAAATGTCTGCCTTCATCACACAGAACTGATGATATCCAGTTCAAAGGTAAATCTTTGAAACATATTGAGCTCCATGAAGTTTATTGAATAAATCATCAATGCGAGGTAGGGGATACTTGTTATTTATTGTTATATTGTTGTTCTCCCTGTAGTCAATTCACAACCACAAAGATCCATCTTTCTAATTAACAAAAAGAACAGGGTATTCCCATGGAGATACACTATGATAAATAAATCCTTAATTACTCAATTCCTCCATATGTATCATTAGTTCCACTAATTCCACAATGGCCATTCTATAAGGGGTCTTCGATATGATCCTTGAATCAAGAATTATATCAATGGAAAACTAAATATCTCATTCTGAAGGATGTCCAGGTAAATCTTCTGGAAACACATCAATATATTTTTTCACAACAGGTACATCCTCTAATTAAGCATTCCTTTCCCCACCCATAGTTATTTGACACTTTTCCTCCCTAATAATTTAACTTAGTAGGGCTACTGGGGGTGGATCTAGATAATAATCTGATGATGACGTTTATACTCTAATGATAATGTATTCCTTATCATTTTCAAAAATCGTAACCTCATTATTATAATAAATTTTTTGCATCGTGGTCTGAAATCCAATTTATTCTGAGGATTATATCAAATTCAATAATGGACATGATGATGAGATCAATAGATAAAGCATGTTTGTATGCCCTAATAGGACCTGATTCAAAAAACATTATTGCAATGATACTTCCCTTAAGAGTTTTGATTGACAACACCCTTGTGAAATCAAATAGAAAATATTTACTTTTCATAGAAATATGGGAATATATGAAACAATTTGATGATCCAGAATCCAATAAATGTTTTCCTAAATTTGAGGAAACAATTTAATTACATTCCAACATGTTATTTGGAGCTTGAATCCCATCAGTAATTATCGCATAAACTTGACCTTTCTCCCTTGGTATTTTTTGTGGCATGTTTCCTTAGTTCTTAAGACTTTCATTGGAATAATGACCCATTTCTCTAGAATAGCATTCAACATTAACAACCACTTTTGTTCCCTTATTATCATGATCTTGGTTGTGTTTTCACCACAATTTTTACAAACTCTAATTCATTTCAGGAATGTACCAGGGCGTTTCTTCCCACATTTACCACAGGATGGAAATTCAACGTTTGCCTTTTCCCTTTATTTCCATTTCTAGAGTGTTTAACAAATCTCTTATTCTCTTTCTTTTCTTTAAAGTCATAAGACTTATAGAATTTATTTCATGTCTTGATATAACATGAGACAATATATTCGTATGATGATAAGGATTATGAGACTAATGATCGATGGAGAAATGGTTTTAACCCATAATAAAATTGATCAATCTTACACATTTGTTTACATATATAATCTTCTGCATGCCTTGCTATCCTTGTAATGTTATCCTCATACTTTGCGACATTCTCATCCTCATGTTTCCTCAGACTCATAAATTTAATTTCTATATCCACTTGATTTTCACAAGAAAAGTATTTTTCTATGAAAACATCTTTAAAGTCCATAGATTCTATATTTTATACTTATTCATCTTTCTTTGTATTGGATCAATGGAAACTATTTATCTGTATCTCCTGTGAGGAGATGAACTTCCATAAAAACCTTTTCCCTTTTTCTACTCCCTAAAGCATGAAATATTTTCTCTAAATAACTTATTCATTGCTCAGATACAAATGGATTTGTACTCCAATTGAATGTTGGTGGTGTTTCCTCATGAAGCAGTCTATCATATATCCTACTCTTTGTGGAAAAGGGTGCTCTATACACATAATGTTATTATTCATAACCTTAGTGAGTTCTCCATGTGTTGAAATAAGTTGTTCAGTATCGGTTCCATAACCAGATCCACTATAATTATCTTAAGTAGGAGGGAAATCCCTACAAGGATTACGTGGGTTGTTAGGATTTTCATTCCTTCCACTAGGAGGTATTTCTAAACAATGGAATACATTGGATTAGTTTATGAATCACAATACATAGATCCAAACTAGAAAAATACCCAACATAAATTGAATAGTTTATGCATATAATCCACAATCTTAAAAAAATTCTTTGTAGAGGCATTTACTCATAAATCATTCATAATGGTTTGTAAATAAAATTTGAATTATCCAAAGCATATTCCCCAAGAGTGTCGTAACAAAGAGTACAACAAGGCCCATTGATGTGTATCAGGATACCCAGGGTCAAGCTTGAAAGTCCTCGTTAGAGTTTCAACTCATAGGTAAATCTGTTCCAGAGTTTCCTCTACCTTCTCATATCTAGACATGGGTGTATTTCGTAGAAAACACACAAAATCTCTACATTACCAAAATTCTAGGAAGTTCTTATATACTAATCCTTAAATTCTATCTTATGTTAATGTTGTCTTACATGATTTTTTCTAAATCTAGCTTCCAAGGTTTATATTAAACTTCCTCTAATACCAACTGTGGCACCCATTCCCTCATTACCTAGAGTTGGTGCATTATTATATAACATTGGCATGGTCACAAGGGATCAAATCCAAAAAGACCGATCAGTTTAGTAGCCTTGGAAGTGCTAGATACAAATATAAGTTTTACATTGCTTTATGAAATGAAAAAAACAACATTGTGTCTTTATAGAACACATTCATCTCCCTTAGACTATCCATATAGGTCAGTCATAATATAATTCTTCACATCCTAGGAAAAATAAATCATAGACAGTGGTGAGCTCAGGTTCTCAGTATGTATAGTAATATAACGAAAACATTCATAAATAAGCATAAAAATTTAAGACAACCTATTAGTCTAAAACACAAGGCTTTTAAACATAAAAATCAGCATAATATGGAACAGATAAATCACTTAATTCCATTTAATTATTCACATAGATATTCTACTAGTCAAATAGTCACATGTAATATCAATATCCAATTTCATAATGATTGATTTCATAATGTCGGACATCATAACCACATATTCATGACCTCGTGCCAAGTCTAAAAATAATATTTGGTCATGGCCTTATTCCATGTCACTATTTTATCTCATTACACCTACTGATGTATCGAGGAGCTATAGAGGGCTCCACCCATCACTTACTAATTCCAACTCATTACTCATATGAAAACATTGATACATAAATATTCATATTAAAACTAGATTAAGAAATGTTAATACTTTAACAATAAACCATGAATGGTATAAAAATAACAAATCGATAGTCAAACATAACACAAAAACCATCAATACAATATGGAATATTGTATCATAATTAATCAACTTCAAACAAGTGTAAAATACCTAAAAGGATGTTGACATAGATGAAATAAATACTTTTTGAGAGAAATATATCTTTCTATTTTGAAATCATTTAAAAGTCACATAAAAATAAAATAAAAATTTTATTTTTAAAATATTTATATAAGCTTTTAATGGATTCTTTGAAGGTGTTATAACAGAGGAAGATTTCCACACTCTCCTATAAGTTAAAGAAACATTCTTTCCATAATTTTGCCGAAAAGGTCGTAAAGAACATTATTTGGAAAATGATGGAAAGATTAGTTTATAAATTTTTTATAAAAATTCAGACAAGGGTATAACTGAATTTAACTCACAGTTTTGGAAAATATAAAAAAAATTTGAAATACATTTTTAAGAAACACAGATGTGGATTATAAAGAGGTCCCATTAAATACTCACGTATACACAACCTCAGATAATGATGTGATTGTAGAATTAACCCTTACCTTATAATTTTTCATGGTCAAGGGAATGCTAACATCTTGTATAATAGTTAATAATAATTATTAAATTATACAAGAACCACGTACATAAATATGATATCATATATGATCTTTTAATATTGAATTCTTAATAATATTTTAGTACAATCACTATTTTGGGTGTTAACTAATACCTTTTACTGTATATGATTTGATACGTAATCCATGTTTGTTATGGATAGTATGTATTTGATTCATATCAAGAATGATATTATGTTCTTAAACCTTATTTTTAATCATAAAATGAAAATTTTTCTTGAATGGTTATGATGAGGAATGAATCACATCGCGTTCATGGAGATGGTAATCCGTACGTACGCACAAGAGATGATATAATTCTATTGATGGTTAAATAATATATAATTGGATGGTATATCATATATAAATAATCATTAACATGTTATATTTATTACTTAAATAATTTATACTCATTAGTATACCATTCCAAATAATGATTTTTTGAATATCAAACTACACCACGACGTGGAGACGGTAAGTCGTACGTACACAAGTATGGTGACTTTCCCATTCATAAGATGTATAGTATAATAAATATGGTTATAAAATATTAACAATAACATCACAATATGTATAAGGTACTTGAGTCATTATTTTTTTATGGAAAAAACAATGAAAGATGAAGTGGAAGAAGAAAATAACTTTGAAAGAGGTGATGATATTATTACCTCTTCTCCAGGTGCTTCCTTTTTATTTTATAAAAAGGGAAACTTATGTTGGATTTATGAAAAAATTAAGGCCTATAAACTGAAGTGAGGGTATTTGGGAGGATATTTTAGTAGGTTTTGTCTGATCAAAATGGATTTTGAGATGTTATTTTGAGAGAAGGAGATGTACCCATTTATAAGAGAGGTGATGGTCACTTTATGAAAGGATTTAAATTTTATTTTATTATACAATAATATTAAGTTTATAATGGCTAAAAAAGTATTTATTTCAAGGATAAGTAGGGTCTTGGTCGATAACCTCTTATCAAATACATTTTAGACAGTTTTAGGTCACTATATTAACCTTATTTGTTATATTTAACTCTTAGTTAAATAGTTTAACTTTTACCATGTATTCATGTATTGTTATAATAAATGGTTAATAAACTTATTATAAAAAGATAAGAGAACCCGAAGTGGCTAATTATTTATATATCTAACCTTAACTAAGTTCTTTTTTTTGAATGTTATAATTTTAGGAATATAATTTCATTTAATAATATAGTATTTGTTTTAAAAAATCATTAATGTCAATTTTGACACTCTTTGGTAATTTGTTTTTTTGAAAGTCAAAAAACCTTATCACATAGAAAATTTTTATTTAATCAACCCTAGATAGTCCCATTACACTATAAAATTCGTGTAATACATCAAAAATATCAAATTACAATTATATTAACATTTATAAGATCAATTTTTAATGTTTCAATAATAATGTAATTACTGCATCATCATTTTTTCATTAATATATTTAAATATTTAATGTCTAAAAATTATAAATAAAATACCATGATATAGGATATCTATTTATATATGTAATGAATATTTATAGAAGAATTTATTTTTATGGATAACCCTATATTAAAAATTGTTTAGTTATTAAACATTGAATTTAACAGTTTTAACTATTCTTTAAATAAAATAATATTAAATGTCTTAATCTCATTCTAGTGGATCAAAAAGGCCATATTTTATTCCAAAGGTTTATTTTGGTCGGAATAGTCTTATCCAATAGAATTATTACATGTGTTAGGGTAATTAAAAAACCATTTTTTACTTTAATATCCCTATTTACTTTTAACCGTGCTAAATAAAATTCAAAAGTCACTATTCAAAAAAAATTATTTTCATCCTATTGAACCAAATTTTACTTAATGATGTCAATCGTGTCTCTAAATTTTTTGAAATTCAATTCACATAAGTGGTAAAATTACATTTTATGAAAATTTTCTAACGTCCCTACAAGGTGGGTAAAAAACGTTAAAATGATAAATAAATTTTTATACATCTTATATTATTATAAAATGACTCCAATGAATTAAATTGGACTAATATTGGTATTATGTATCTGTTTTGACATTAAATAAATTTAAATAAAATAAATATTTAATAAAATAAAATATAGGTTTTAAGCAATAACAAAATTTTTTTCACCATTGATAAAAAATTTAATGTTTTCAGAAAAATATTAAAAATTCACCATAAGATAATTTTGATATTCCGAATCCAAAAATGAAGTCAATTTTGAGAAATAAAATTTATAATATTTCCAAAATTGGGTATTACTATTCATAATGACTAGTTTGATTGGTCATAGTGTGCTAGAACTCATAGTTGCTTACAACGCAAGCAATTTAATTATTCAAAGAGATATGTATCATGAAAGCATGGGGTGCTACAATGATATCATTTTATATAACATAATAGTTTAAGAAAGATGTATTTAAAAATGAGTTCATAGATTTTAATTACAGAACCACCGAATGTAAAGATGAAATAAAATATAAAATAATTATTAGGTAGAATTTACCAAAGATTTAACTATAGAGTTAGATAATAATTATTGTAACTTAATGGTATCAATTCGTGTTTGCACCAACCCATACCATTATAATGATTCAATATTAACATTAATATAACATTATAAACAATGAAATAATTTTTATTTTAAACCTTAGTAGTATCATTCTTCATCGATAATTCACCTACTACCGAATATTTAGTATCATAAGTTATATATTTATTTTTTAGATTTTATTTATGTTGATTATTTGAGGTGGTTCAGTAAAGGTCTATATAATGATTTTGATTTGATAACTATTGTTAATCATGTTGTAATATAGCTTCATACTTTTCAAAATAGTAGTTTTTTGTGAAATTTATTATTATTTTCTCAAAAAATTTATAAAATTATTTATAATTTTATAAAATTATCTATGAATAGAAATGGTATTCTGAAATGTAAAATGTATGTTGTTAAATTTTTAATAATAATTTATTATTAATGTCACCTATAAAATTTTCAATGTCCTCTTTCTTCAATACAAATTTTTTTTAAATATTATATTTTAGATTAATTTTTTTGAATGTAATCCTTTTTAGGTGTGTTGGATAATGAAGTACACCACTTCGTAGAGGTGGTATTTCCCAAAAATGCACAATCAACATTATATTATTTTTATATTTAGATGGGATGGAATAAATAATGATTTATCGATTAAAAAATTTAAAAGTTAAGTATAATAATGATACTTTTGTCATTATATTACTCTGGCTTTCTTATTATTTGTAATACAAATATTAAGAATAAAAGGATATAGATTAAATAATTATCAGATTGGGACTTAAAACATTCTCTTGAATGTCTCCTTGGAAATGACGGACATAATGATATATGTGGTGACCAGAGATTTAGTTCATTGAAGGTAATTCTAGGAGCAGGAATTGGGGAAGGGTTTCAAGGAAATTTCTAAGTGTACATATTACTTTGTTTTGGTACAGGTGATCAACTTTTATATGTTATGAAAAGTAAAATATTTTTAACACCTATTTATTTTCAGTAATGGAAAGACACAATTAAATTACCAATGGTTCAAAAAGCGAGAAATAATCTGTTTTGGGGTGTGAAATGGTTGATAAATCCTCTAACTCCCATTTTCCAACATGTTTTAAACCTATTTCAAGCCTTCTACATAATGTTTATTTTAGATTATATAATTTGGGTTCAAACATTGGTGATTAGGTTTTACCCTTATAGTATATATTAAATAAATTAAGTAACCCATATAAGAAAATTTGGATGTTAGGAACCAAAATTTAGCCTCTAAATATTATATTAAAAATAATTCTTATATGAAATTAACTTTTAAATTAAAAAAATTAAAAATTATTAAAAATTATTTGTAAAAAAATGTTCGTTTTCATATTATGTGTTATAAATCTTATTTTATATAGATTTACGAATTAAATGGTTGAAAAAAATTTTATATATGTGTTTGAAAGATATATTAGTTTCCTTTAAATACAACGTATCATATTACTTGATTAGATAAAAATGATACAATGTTTCTAAAAGATTTTTTTTAAAAATAATTATAATTTCACTATTATCATGGTAACTAACCTTAATACTTATAATAATAACATTATTAAAAAAAATAAATGTAAAATTTTTACATAATATTAACATACTAATATAAAATATGAAATCTATATTTTTATATTTAATTTGATATATGGATAGAATATAATTTTTAATATAAGGGATTTATATTAGTTTTAAGAGAAAAACATTACCCATGTTTCCAAAATTAAAAACATAAGATATATAAATTCAAAATAGTATTTTTAAATTATATATTCAACAATATTTTAAATAAAAAGGATTTCAGAATCATTTAATTCATTAATGTATGATGTCAATTTCATAATAGTTATAACATTTAAAAAATTTATATATTTTACTATTCTTAAAAAAGTTAATTATTTTTTAAAAAACCTAAAAAATAAGACTTACTAAATATTGAAATGATTAATTTTAAAATGAAGTTAATTTCATAAAATTAAAATCTTAAATTTAAAAAATTTTCCATTTTAATATGAAAATAAAAGAAAACTATTTATATAGAAAAATAATCATTCTTTTACATTAAAAATAAAAATTATAAAAGTGTATAATACATGCGATAAATAAAATATTAAATTAAGAAAAACTAATCATATCATCCAAAATTCAATTTACATTATAACACTTTGAATTTTTTATATATGAGTACCTTTAAATTAGTCAGTGTGGTCGATAGGTTTCTATTCACACAATAATGAAATAAAATTAAACCACAATACACATGGTTAACAATATAAATATTAAGTATCAATGTTATAACCCAAATATTGAATTTGGTAGAATAAATAAGAGTATCCACATAATTAATTTTTCATAAAAAGAAAATAAAACTTCAATTTTTTTTAATTTACTATATTTTCTATGTATTATTTTTAATTATTATATGGATTAATTTCTAGACAAGGTGATAAGATGACATGTGATTCTGAGGCTTAGTGTAACCTGAACAATTTCATGAAAGATATTAATCTTTTAATAGCATGTGACAGTCGTTTTTCAAGAAAAAGTGGAATAACTATTAAATAGATTCCCATTTAAAAATATGAGGGCATTATTGAGTTTGGAATACTAGATTTACCCTAGGCATGACATAACTTTAGTCATCACAAGTCTTCTGTGAAAAAACTCAAAAAGACATAATCATTATTAAATGATTTAATTAAAAATTATTTTTTTTATGTTGTGACCTACTATAAAAATATCCTTATGAAGAAAACCTAGAGTTATCCACAAAACCCTAGATATGATGAAGAATTTCAAGGGAGGTCATGGAGAAACCTCTCAAGACAATGGTAAAAAAAAGCATAGATCGATGATCTATGAATGACATTCTGGATGGATCTCAACAATAATGGTGATGTCGTGACCAATATTCATCAGCGAGTGATCCAATTCCAAGGTAAGATGCATTATTTTATATTTCCTTCCATGTTCTTGCATTAAACAATGAAGGTGGACTAACCAACCAAAATGATGATTTGTGTTTTGATTGTAACCTTGCGGGATGGGTTTTATTTATGCGGGGTTTATTGGGAGTTTCATATTGTGATTATTTTTTGACTAATTTGATTATCATTGTAATGGAAAAAATCATTATTGAAAGTAACATCGATCGAGGTCCATTCCTCTTATTTTATTTTAGATTTCCTCCCTCCATTCATTTTTCATCGCATATGTTCTTCGCTTGGACGGCGACTCAACATATCCCGATCAATCGATCACTACACACTCTATTCATTGAAAAATGATATGATATCATAGATCTGGGATCAATGTGACATAAATGAGGAGTGAAATTAGGCATGGAGTGATTTACATGATGATGTATCCCCATTTATATGTTCTTCGAGGTTAATCAGAAGAACAATGAATGAAAATTTTAATCCATTGTGCGACCAGATCAGGAGACAAAACACATTGTTTAGGTGATGATGTGACTGAGTGAGGCAAGATATTGAGTTTCCTATAAATGTGTGACCAGAATTACGGTTGAAGAAATGTAGGATATGACCAGAGTACAAACTACGGATTATAAAAATCCTGAAAAACATGGTTGTAACCCAGGGTTACATGAGGTGTATCCCCCACTGAGTAGTGGCTAGGGTTTTTCGGGATTGTAAAATGTCACATAGAGTTTGGACCCTATCACATAGTTTGTTGGCCCATCCCAGAGACTCTTTGTGTGTCCTGGGAGATACATAGACATGTGGTGGAGTAGACATGTTTCCTATAAGGAATGTACCCCACCACACAGCGTGTCTAGGACCAAGTATATATACTACCCCATGTACAGGTACACGGACAAAAACACGCGAGTTGACACTGTGTAAAAGCACACATCCAAAGTACATGGTCAGAAACCGATGTAAAGGACATTGTGTGTGACTCCTACCTGTCGTTTACCCATCTTCTACATGACACAATTTCAAATGACCTGATCCATTGTACATATGAAGTACCTTGGGTTAAATAAAACGACATGTGACCCTACTACACACTTTGTATCACTTTTTACATGTCTTGATTCTCTTGTCCTCTATATCTTGGACATGTGTCATTTCAGTTTGTTCCCTTATCTCTTCCATGAAGGTAGGTAAAAATAATTCCATACTCCTAGCACTATGATCCCCTCAATAGGACTTGTAGGATTGGGTTGTTGGAATCCCTTAGAGTCCCAAATAATGATCCTCCATTCATTTTTCATGACCTCTGTAGATTCCATGGTATGGATGTGACCAACTTCACTAAGGATTGATAATTTACTTAGTAAGTTAAGCCAGATGGGGTTTTTGGTATCACCCCATGTCCCTAGGTGTAATCCTCTTATGTGGTATCGTATTCTCTTCAGATCTATCAGCATATAAATCTCTTATGATGGTTTCCAATGAATAATACTTCTCAGATAGACAACATTTGTTATATGAGACCAAGGAGTGTGTTCTCCGGGATGATTAATTCTTTGTATCTTTTATATATATCCCTAGTGTTGGTTTATGGTATCTTTTACTTACCTACACACTACATGTCATGGTTTGAGTATATCTAGATATTCATGTTATACGTGATGTAGTCAAATACTATGTAGAGATGATTGGATATTTCCTTTGTGTATTGATTTGTGTTTTCAGGGTGACCTAATGAGTATTGTTATACACACCTCTGTGTGGGATTTTCCCACAATTGTCATGTATTTTCCCTATGGGTGATCATTTTATAGAGTCATTGGTGGACTAGGACGAGATGATGCCTTGAGAGATCAGGAAAGACCAGGTGTTCCTACGGCTACATTCAAAAGTCCCAATACCTATTTTACTAGTTGGAATTGGGGTTAGATAATTTTTTTATGGGCCTACATTTTGTCCCAGTTTACTTTACTTCACTTTACTTCCTTATCATACTCTGATTTTGATATAATGGTATGCATTAATTTTGTTCTTAGTAGTTTTTATATTTCATTATTGTGTAGGCTTAGTAATATGTTCATATGCATAGTTATATAGTAAATTCCTCTCATATTAGTGATATACCTACTTGGTGCTTTTCATAAGTCCATGTAATATTGGAGGTGGCCTTGGGGCATCGCAGAAAATACCCCACATGGAAGTGTCATGACTGAGTGGTATCAGAGTTGGTCCATTCTACATTAAGACAAGGAGTCTATGAGTTTTGTTTGGGGAAACAATGTTATTATTATCGAGATTATCTTCTAGGATATGGACTCTAGTGTTGGTGTGCCAACTGAAATATCCATACACCAAGACACTGATAACCAGCTTTTCAACTTGGTTCAAAATAAAATTTTTTACAATGAAAATAATGGCACATGCGTCATATAGGAATGGGTTGTGGTTCTATGTCCATCTTGAGTAAGATGTCCATATATAATCATTGACCACTATACATATTGTTTTCTTAGAAGATTCCCCCATGATGTATACTAGATAGGATTCTGTATCTTGATAACAAGTATGACCCCCTCAGGGAAAATGTTTTAATATAGGGACCAGTTCCATATATTTTCCCTACAGGTGGTACACCGACCATACAAACTCTTGGGGAGAAACACATGGTACCCGTAGTACTAGAAGATGTGGAGAACAAGATAACAATGCTTCATGAGTTTTTGAGATATAGACCCCATAGGTTTTGAGTCTAGCCCACCCTTAGGGGAATAAGGAGATGCCTAAGGGGTGATATGAGTTTTACATCTAGAGAGAACACAATAAGATCAAATGTTGGTCATGGGGTGAGCCCTCTATAGGGTTCAGCATGGTGATGGTGTAGTTTTTTAATCCAGACTCACAGTGAGGCTACTCTTTCATGGATAGAGTTTGAGAGTTTCTATAATGAGGTGTTCTCACCATTTTCCCTGAGAGATGTGAGTATTTTGGAGATTCATTAGCTCCAACAGGGTAGCATGACAATGGATTATTATTTATCAAGTTTCCATAAACTTTGCAGGTACTTAAAAGATATGGTTTGAGATCAACACATTAGGGATCATGCCTTTGAGCGAGGTTTGTAATGAGACATCTGAGCCATCGCTATCACTCTATGATTCCTACTTATAATGGGTTCTCAAGAAAGATTATATGATTGAGATTTTATTGGATGATTAGATACAACCAATGATAGTCTGTAGTGGATGAGAAGGTGCATAGACCTCAACAATAGAGAGATGCCAATATTCAATGGGATTTAGATGTGGAAGACGTTTCAAGAGGAGGTCCTAGATAGAGGATATGATGTTCAGGGTTCACATGGTAAGTCCAATCAGTCTAGGGAGAGGAAATTATATTCATGTGATGTTAGGGGACATCGCACTCATGATTTTCCAAACCAATGTACTACTCCCATAAGAAAGTGGATAGACCACTGAGGCAGAGACATCTATCGGAGTAGGAAGATCCACAGAGTGTAATATGTGGGAGAAGAGTTGGGAGAGTAGTAGGAGCTGGAAGACATTTCAACCTATTACCACCACCATCCCTAGGTGGCCCACACTATAATCATGGAGCTGGTGGATAAAGTAGGGGACAACTGCTTGACATCACAGAATATAACCTAGGGGATATGTGAATGATTCAAGGTATGATCTATGTATTTTCTAGTTTACCAGTAGAAATGATAGACAAAGGATCTAGTCAATATCTTTTCACAACATATCTTAATCTAGACCTAGATATTCCGATAGAACCATAGACTTTTCCCTTACGCTTGGAGAAACCTACTAGAAAACACTTAGTGATCGATCCTCTGGGCGGACATTGTGAGATGACCCTTGAAGGTGATATTTTTGGCTGCAACATATTTGTGGCTGTGTTGAGGCCTTACAACATTATTATTATTATGTATTGGTTATCTACAGTCCATTCCTAGATTAATCGTTTTAGTTAAAGGGTATGGTGTATCTGGAATGATGGAACAAGATTTTCCTTTGCTGATGAAAAGAAAACCTATATAGAAAAGGATGGAATCATGTATAAGAGGGTGGAACTGATTACTAATTAGTTTTCTGGAATGACACATGGTTTTGTAGATGTTACGAGTTACTAGTTTTCAGTAGTGGCAGAGGATTATGAGGACGTATTCTATAAATATGTTATAGGACAACCTCCCCACTAGAACAAGACTTCTACATTGATTTACACCTCAGGAAGACACTGATATCTTCACCAACATATTGTATGAATCCCTTAAGGCTTCACTATTTGAGTGTGTAGTTGAAGGACTTATATTAGAAGGGTTTCTTGATACCCACTATTTCACCTTGGGTGGCCCCATTTTTTTCAAAAAAGGAAAATCAGGGGTTGAGGTTAAGTGTGGACTATCGGATATTGAACCAAGTTAATGTGAAGAACAAGTATCCACTATCAAGAATCGATGAGCTCTTTGATTTTTGAGAGGGGCACGATGGTTGTCAAAGTTTGACATCAGATCTAGCTATCACCTATTGTGAGTACATGATGAGGATATACCAAATATAACCATAATATGTCACTATGGTCACTATGAGAACTTAGCGATTCCTTTTAGCATTAAAAGTTCCCCATAAATGTTCATGGGACTCATAAACCATATATTTCACCCATACTTAGAACATTTCATGGTATACTTTATCAATGATATCCTTATGTACTCAATGTACGAGGAGGAGCACGCGAGACACTTAAGGATGGTTTTGGGAATACTCTGAGAGGACTAGAATTATGGGAAACTCTTGTAGTTCCAATTCTAGATTCATGTGTTCCACCTTATGGGACATTTTATCTTAGTGGATGGAGTGGATATAGACTCAACCAAGGTTGTGGTAGTGTTAGAATTGGCGAATGGTTTATCATTTACTATGATCACAATATTTTCTTGTATATATTCTCTTAGAAGGATCTTAACATTATTTAGAAGAAATGGTAATAGTTCTTATAGGACTATGACTTTGATATATTCTATACATATGGGAAGGGGAACATGGAGGATGATTCTATTTGTAGAAGAACCATTTCATAATTACTGAACAAGGAATTAAAGAAGTAACCTCATTACAGTTTTCATTTGTGGATGGAGATAGGGCATCCAACCTTGATTTGATTACTATTACCCCTCCACTCTAATAGATAGATAGGGAGGCATAACATAGGGATACTGACTACCAGACCCTACATGCTCAGATGTCCACACGGTATGCTCATGATGGATATTCAAATGGTGGGGAGAACGTAGTCATTTTCATAGGCCATATAGTTGTACTAGTGGCCTTTTATAGGAGGTTCTATTGGAGATTAATATATCTTCTTTGCTGGTACATCCTTTTGTGGTGAAGGTGTACCAGGACCTTTCACATCAGTTTTGGTGGCCATGAATGAAGAAATGTGTTACAAAGTTCATTTTTCGATACCTTAATTGTTAGCAACGGAAGGCTGAGCACTAGGTTTTATAGGGTTTAGCGTAACCCATTGAGGTTCCAGGATAAAAGTGTGATGGGATATAAATAGAATTTGTGATTGGTTTACCACTTACATCCACTAGAGTTGATGCAATCTAGGTGATCATTGACCGACACACTAAGTCGGCCCACTTTCTAGCTATTAGAGAGAACAATTCAGTAGAGATCTTGGGATTCCTTTATGTGCCAGATATATTTCAGCTCCATGGTGTTTGATTGATTATTGTTTTATATCATGATGCTCATTTTACATCCTTATTGTGGAAGGTATTTCTTGAGGAATTTGGAACCTAGTTACATTTGAGCACAAAGTTTCACCCACATACAAATGACTTAATGGAGATGACCATTCAGGTTTTGGAGGATATGCTATGGGTTTTCATGTTGGTCTTTTTCTGTAGTTTGGAGTATTACCAAATACTGGTGGAGTTCGCATACAACAAAAAATACCATTCCACCATTATTATAGAACAATTTGAGGCTTTGTACGGGTAACCTTGCAGGTCACCACTTAGCTGGACTGACCCATGATAGTCAGCACATATGGGCTTAGAGTTGGTGTGAGCTACTACATAAAAGGTAGAGATCATACCAGAGTGAATGAAGACTTTCTAGTGCCATATGAAGTCTTATGTTGATAGGAGGAAGAGGCCTTTGAAGTTCAATTAAGAAGACCATGTCTTCTTTAGGGTCTCACCTCAACTGGGATAATAGATATTTGGTCAGGGTGGAAAGTTACCTCTGAGAATAATCACCCATTTTTAGATACATCATAGAGTTTATGAGTTTTCATACTTCTTATATCTTAACCTATATTTTGACCGGGTTCATGAAATATTCCATAAGTTGTTTTTGAAGAGGTATGTGCATGACCCATCACACATCATCAACTAGGGTGAGCTAAACAACGATGATGGAGTGACTTTTATAGAGTAACCATTAGATATCGAGGATCATAAGGGGAGAATCATTAATGGGTGATAAATTATATTAGTGTGTGTTCGATGGTAGCACAATAATCTATTGGAGATAAATTGGGAGTGGGAGGATCAGATAAGTGTTGAGTACCCACATATTTTTGAGTAGCCTTTATTTTGGCAATTTGGGGTCATAAATCCACATGGTGGGGATAATGTAATGCCCTAGATTCTCCATGTATTTTGTAATGACCCGAAATTTTGAATAAATCTTTTTTCCTCATTTTATGTGTTATTTTATTTATTTTTATTCTCAACAAAAATGTTTCATTTGATAACATGATTATAATTAAAATGAGACCGTTGGGTTTAGACGGTTATATGACCATTGGTCAATATGACCACTGTAAACTAAACTTTTTGATTATTGTCTCTAAATACAAGTAATCTTGGTTAATTATTATAGAAAGAAGATTCGATGGCCTCACCCAGTAGTCTTGGACCGATCGAAGCCCATCTAACAAAACTTGGGAAGGAGGTAGCACCACTAGGCTTTGCTCTGGACCAAACCCAAGCCGAAATTCATTGTGTGAAGCTAGAACAGAATCGCCTCTGCGAGAAGTTCAAACTGATAGAAATTTCTACTCGTGCGATGTTAGCCGAGCCTCCCTCAGATTCTCTCACCTTAGCACACCTTACACTTAGGTCCTATGCTGGTGTGATAAGGGGCTATGTAAGGAGACCGTAACTGCCTTGTGTAATCCTTTGTTTTAAATAAAAATTGGGATTTCTTCTTATGATGAAGTTTATGAATTTTTAAATGACCAGATAAATATAGTATGCATATTTTTGATAAATTTTAGAAAAAGGATATTTTAAAAATGTTTATTTAAACCTTAAATAATTAAAAAAGTGTAATGATTTTCAAAAAATTGTCTTCTCCAATTATGTTCAGTACGAAATTTAGAGTCTAATAAGATCAACTTGATTTTTGATTAATAGTAAAATTATGAATAGTGATTTTATGATTATGATTAGTAATGTGTCAAAATGGATTAGTAATCTCACTTAAAGAAAGTATTAATATAATCTAGGCACCTTGATTAAGTAATGTGATTCAATAAAATGGTTAAATAACGGTTTCATAAATTATTATTCAAGTATTAGTTTTTTTTGGGTGAATAGTGTTTTTTAATTAAAAATTTAATTAAAAATATTTAGAAAATTATTTTTATAAAATGGATTTCATTTTTGAACTCAGAGTGTCGATATTATGTTATGGTAATTTTTGGGGATTTTTTAAAAAAAATGAATTTTCGGTAAATAGTGTATTTATTTAAAAATTAAATTAAAAATATTTAAAAAAATTATTTTTATAAAATGTAGTTCATTTTTGAAATCAGAGCATCGATATTTGGTTAAGGTGAAATTTTGGGATTTTTCTGAGAAAGTTGAATTTTCAGTGAATAGTAAAAATACAGTTTTAGGGTTTCGGTATGTTTAATGATCTCATAACTGTGTCATGATGATGTCATGAGATATTTTAAGGGATGGCCGGCCAAAGGTGATGATGTATTCTATTGGGGGCCCCATGTGGCCTAACTCCATGGGAAGTACCATGGGAGGTCCCATGCTTTTGAGAAAACCACTTTTGAGGTGTCCCATGGCCATTAATGCCTTGTCCCCTCACTTTCCCTATAAATACCAAGAAATCCTCTCATCCTTTCGACTCCCCACTCTCCCCCAACGAAGTTCTGGTCTCATTACCTCCCAAGGAGTCCTCCCAAGGTTCCCCCAAGCCCTCAAGGTCCCAAGCTTTGAGTATTAGGAGTTACGTTTTAAGGTAAGCGATCTGACCTCTCTCTTTCATTTCAAGTAATCTCTTTTATGTCATTCCTTTTATGCTCCATGTTCTTATGTTGGAGGATGTTTTTTATACTACTGTTACTTCCCTTTTCATGTTCATATAATGAGATATCCCCTCTTACTCTCATTATTTCGTTTTATGATGTTTTAAGTGGCGCCGTTAGGCAGCCGAAATTTTTGTAACGGATTCTTTCTCCCTTCTCATTTTTCAAGATCTATTTTCACATAAAGTATTTCAAGTTCTTTTTTATTATGTTGGGGAATTATATCTAAATATATCATAATGATCTTTTATTATCATATGATGAGAGACCCCATTTGATCTCTTCAATTCAGTATTTTGAAGTTTTAAGTGGCACCGTTAGGCTGCCGAATTTTTAAGTGGTTTTTCACCCTTCTCGTTTTGAAGTTCTACTTTCATGTCAATTATTTCAAGTTCCTTTTTGTTATGTTGGGGTATGATATATATATCTATCATACTGTACTCTTATGTTCATATGATGAGAGACCCCATTTGATCTCTTCAATTCAGTATTTTGAAGTTTTAAGTGGCGCTGTTAGGCTGCCGAATGTTTTAGGGGATTCTTTCACCCTTCTCATTCTTTTCAAAGTTCTACTTTCATGTCAAGTCTTTCAAGTTCCTTTTTAATTATGTGGGGGAATTATCTCTATATATATCATACTGAAATCTTATGTTCACATTATGAGATACCCTATTTGATATTTTCAAATCATTTTTGTTGAAGTTTAAGTAACGTCGTTAGGCTGGCGAACATTCATAAGAGAAATCTAATTTTTGTCTTCCTTCCATGTTTTTCATTTAAAATGTTATGTCCTTGAAATTTAATTACCATGATCATGTATCCTTCTTATTCTGTCCATCTACTGTTTTATGGGTCATTTATGAATGTTTGACCCATTTTTCCTCTCTTTTTAATGTCTTCTAAAACCTCGTAACATAGCCGTTATGCTGCAGAATTTCCGTCTCAAAATGCCTCTCTCTTTTTATAAAGTTCTTTTATATTATTAAGTTAATACTCAAAGATATTTCTTATAAAGGTGTATTCACATATATACCAAAATGTTCTATTTTAAATTCTGGGATTTACATACATGAGACCCACCTTCCTTTTCTGTGGGTTTTAAAGTGACGTAAAGATCATGTCTTTAAAGCAGTTTTTAAAACGTTGTGATTATGAAATGAAACCCATTTATTTTATGCTATATTGGTTATTTATGAAATATTTGATGATTATATATGTGGCTCACATGATAATAAAGGCAAATTTAAGGGTGCACCCTGATATCGCTCTAATACATTGGGTAATTATGTAACCACTAGAGATTACAATTTTCACGATACCTTGGTGAATAAACTTGGTAATTTTCAAATGACACCTTGGGAATGGAACTTGGTGATATGTTCATGATTTTCTATGTTAAATGATGTAGCCACATCATAAAGTTATGAAAAATGTTATTTTTATTATGATATTCCACATGATTTTTTTATCATGCCTTAAAGTTCTTGTTCATGACATAGTTGATGTATCTCAAGTTCACATGTTAAATGTTTCCCTTGTTTCCCTTACTGGGCCTTCTGCTCACACTTTCATTTGATTTATGTCCCCAGGTTATGAGATGCAGTAATGAACCTAGGATGAACATGAGGAGAATCCTTTCAAGTGTTTAAGAAGAATGTTTTATGTTTTCATGTTTTAAGTTCCTGGTTTCCAAGATAGTAAACCTTAGAGATCCTCAGTTTTGTATAATATAATGAAAGTTATGTGATAAAAATGCGGGATGCTATAGTTGGTATAAAAGGATGGTTTAGTTATTTGTGGAAATTAGGATATGAAAACATTACGAATAATATTATATAAATGTTTACATATAGTAAATCTTCATGGTATTTTGGTGAGTATTGAGTAATGGGTTGCCAAGCAAATACATCCCTGTCTGGATACGAGTAGGTAGAGGTGGCTCTGGCACAGATGTACATAGGGGTAAAACCCAAAAACACCGCTTTGAGCTAGACTCAAACGGGAACTGGTACATGACAACGAGCCTTGCTGCACTCTTGGTTACAACACTCCCGGGGGATATGCTTTGGTAAATTTATAAGCTTAGTATGAACCATTGTTAAAGGAACAAAGATAAAATAAAATAACGATTCACATAAGAATATATGATCATGGATAACCTAGATGAGAACCTAGGGGATCACAAGTAAGGGTATAATTTTCTTCTACAATGTAAGCGTATATGATTTAAGTTCCTTTTCAGGATTATTAGCTAAGTATTTAATCCCCTAATTATACTTTCTATTCTTAGTTAATGGTGGGAGATGGAATAACATGTCCCAACAACCAATTTGATAGGAAATGCGACGATTGTCGTATTAATATGAAAGAGATGATTAGGGTATTAAAAGATGATTATTATTTTGGAAGACTTTCACTATTTTGGGGACCCTATATGATCGAGGTAAATATATTACTACGGTATTTTCATTGAGTAAGGTTGACTTATATTTTGAAGAATCGATGAATTTAAGGTGGACTTATAGTAATTTAGGTTACTTATGGGAATGATTAACCTATCTTGGGTAAAATATGTTTAGGTTACCTACTTTTGTTATATGATGTTAGGAGTGGTTGATATTGTTTGGAGATGAACAATGAAGTTTATTTTGGAAGACTATGTTATCAAATCCTTCTTGTATTTGGGTTTCAATCTTAGTTTGGTTTATTTTGAGGAATCTTAAGGACCGTTATTTATGGAATGGTCTATGATGAACTTTGGGTTGTACCATGGAACTTTGAAGATTTAAAAGTAGTTTCCATTCCTATGGGATTCTTTTTTTAAGAGTTGTTTTACCTTACCCTTTCTGTTTTGGGGATAATGTTTAAAGATAGAAGAAATAGATAGTTAATCTTTTGTGGATTATGAATATGATTCTGGTGTTTTGATGAGACCAAGTAGTTTTGAATGCTCAAAGCTTGGAGAAAAGATTACTTTTGGGTATAAAATTATTAAAGGATGAAACTCTATAAGAAGATAGGTATATTTTCTTATGTTTTTGTTTTATGTTGTAAATGAATTCCTCAAAATTATGAAAAGGAACGTAAAAAAAATGTTGTTGGTTTATGTTTCCTACTATGTAATCAAAGACCGTGTACACACATCATAAGTTTGGGATTTTCTTATGGTTAACTTTCTCCTAACCATGTTCTATATCACTCTCCCCCAGAACTTGACCCTTTGTTTTTCTTCCATGTCCATGTTTTCCTATATGGAATCCTAGTGTGGGTTAACTCGGGTGACCTTTGTACTTCCCTTTCCTTCTTTTAAAGTAATAATTTTACTGAATCCTTTTCCGATGTGGGACATTAAATTAAATTTCAAAACCCAATATTAAAAATTGCGAGGACGCAATTTCTTAATGGGGGAAGAATGTAATGACCCGAAATTTTGAATAAATCTTGTTTCCTAATTTTATGTGTTATTTTATTTATTTTTATACTCAACAAAAATGTTTCATTTGATAAAATGATTATAATTAAAATGAGACTATTGGGTTTAGACGGTTATATGACCATTGGTCAATATGACCGTTGGAAACTAAAC
This sequence comes from Viscum album, assembly GCA_963277665.1. Classification (NCBI taxonomy): domain Eukaryota; kingdom Viridiplantae; phylum Streptophyta; class Magnoliopsida; order Santalales; family Viscaceae; genus Viscum; species Viscum album. The sequence continues at coordinate 106,222,623 of OY728156.1, forward strand.
TTTTTGATTATTGTCTCTAAATACAAGTAATCTTGGTTAATTATTATAGAAAGAAGATTCGATGGCCTCACCCAGTAGTCTTGGACCGATCAAAGCCCATCTAACAGAACATGGGAAGGAGGTAACACCACTGGGCTTTGCTCTGGACCAAACCCAAGCCGAACTTCATCGTGTGAAGCTATAACAGAATCGCCTCTGCGAGAAGTTCAAACTGATAGAAATTACTACTCGTGCGATGTTAGTCGAGCCTCCCTCAGATTCTCTCACCTTAGCACACCTTACACTTAGGTCCTATGCTGGTCTGATAAGGGGCTATGTAAGGAGACCGTAACTGACTTGTGTAATCCTTTGTTTTAAATATAAATTGGGATTTCTTCTTATGATGAAGTTTATGAATTTTTAAATGACCAGATAAATATAGTATGCATATTTTTGATAAATTTTAGAAAAATCATATTTCAAAAATGTTTATGTAAACCTTAAATAATTAAAAATGTGTAATGATTTTCAAAAAATGGTCTTCAGCAATTATGTTCAGTACGAAATTTAGAGTCTAATAAGATCAACTTCATTTTTGATGAATAGTAAAATTATGAATAGTGATTTTATGATTAGGATTAGTAATGTTTCCAAATGGATTAGTAATCTCACTTAAATAAAGTATTAATATAATCTAGGCACCTTGATTAAGTAATGTGATTCAATAAAATAGTTAAATAACGGTTTCATATATTATTATTCAAGTAATAGTTTTTTTCAGGTGAATAGTGTTTTTTAATTAAAAATTCAATTAAAAATATTTAGAAAATTATTTTTATAAAATGGATTTCATTTGTGAACTCAGAGCGTCGATATTATGTTATGGTTATTTTTGGGGATTTTTCTAAAAAAATGAATTTTCGGTGAATAGTGTATTTATATAAAAATTAAATTAAAATTATTTAAAAAAATTATCTTTATAAAATGGAGTTAATTTTTGAAATCAGAGCATTGATATTTTGTTAAGGTTAAATTTTGGTATTTTTCTAAGAAAGTTGAATTTTTAGTGAATAGTAAAAATACAGTTTTAGGGTTTCGGTATGTTTAATGATCTCATAACTGTGTCATGATGATGTCATGAGATATTTTAAGGGATGGATGGCCAAAGGTGATGAATTATTGTATTGGGGGCCCCATGTAGCCTAACTCCATGGGAAGTACCATGGGAGGGCCCATGATTTTGAGAAAACAACTTTTGAGGTGTCCCTTGGCCATTAATGCCTTGTCCCCTCACTTTCCCTATAAATACCAAGAAATCCTCTCATCCTTTCGACTCCCCACTCTCCCCCAACGAAGTTCTGGTTTCATTACCTCCCAAGGAGTCCTCCCAAGGTGCCCCCAAGACCTCAAGGTCCCAGCCTATGAGTTTTAAGAGTTACGTTTTAAGGTAAGGGATCTGACCTCTCTCTTTCATTTCAAGTAATCTCTTTTATGTCATTCCTTTTATGCTCCATGTTCTTATGTTGTAGGATGTTATTTTATACTCCTATTACTAAATTTTTCATGTTCATATAATTAGAGATCCCCTCTTACTCTCATTATTTCGTTTTATGATGTTTTAAGTGGCGCCATTAGGCTGCCGAAATTTTTGTAACAGATTCTTTCTCCCTTCTCATTTTTCAAGATCTATTTTCATGTAAAGTATTTCAAGTTCATTTTTATTATGTTGGGGAATGATCTCTAAATTTATCATACTGATCGTTTATGATCATATGATGAGAGACCCCATTTTATCTCTTTAATTCAGTATTTTTATGTTTTATGTGGCGCCGTTAGGCTGCCGAATTTTTAAGTGGTTCTTCACCGTTCTCGTTTTGAAGTTCTACTTTCATGTCAATTCGTTCAAGTTCCTTTTTGTTATGTCGGGGTATGATCTCTATATCTATCATACTGGACTCTTATGTTCATATTATGAGAGACCCCATTTGATCTCTTCAATTCAGTATTTTGATGTTTTAAGTGGCGCCGTTAGGCCGCTGAATTTTTTAGGGGATTCTTTCACCTTTCCCATTCTTTTCAAAGTTCTACTTTCATGTCAAGTCTTTCAAGTTCCTTTTTAATTATGTGAGGGCATTATCTCTATATCTATCATACTGAACTCTTATGTTCACATTATGAAAGACCCTATTTAATCTTTTCAAATCATTTTTGTTGAAGTTTAAGTAACGCCGTTATGATGCCGAACTTTCATAAGAGAAATCTAATTTTTGTCTTCCTTCCATGTTTTTCATTTCAAATGTTATGCCCTTGAAATTTCATTACCAAGATCATGTATCATTCTTATTCTGTCCATATACTGTTTTATGTGTCATTTATGAATGTTTGACCCATTTTCCCTCTCTTTTTAATGTCTTCTAAGACCTCATAACATAGCCGTTATAGCGCTCCAATGCATTGGGTAATGATGTAACCACTAGAGATTACAATTTTCACGATACCTTGGTGAATAACCTTGGTGATTTTCAAATGACACCTTGGGGATCAAACATGGTGATATGTTCATGATTTCATATGTTAAATGATGTAGCCACATCTTAAAGTTATGAAAAATGTTATTTTTATTATGATATGCCACATGATTTTTTTTATCATGCGTTAAAGTTCTTGTTCATGACATAGTTGATGTATCTCAAGTTCACATGTTAAATGTTTCCCTTGTTTCCCTTACAGGGCCTTCTACTCACCCTTTCATTTGATGTATGTCCCCAGGTTATGAGATGCAGTAATGAACCTAGGATGAACATGAGGAGAAGCCTTTCAAGTGTTTAAGAAGAATGTTTTGTGTTTTCATGTTTTAAGTTCCTGGTTTACAAGACACTAAACCTTAAAGATCCTCAGTTTTGTATAATGTAATGAAAGATTATGTGATAAAAGGCGGTATACTATATATTTTTTTTAAATATTATATGGATTGATTTTGAGACTAGGAGATGAGACTCTGTTTGATTCTAAAGATTGGTGGTCCTGAAATAATTTCTTAAAAAATATTAAACTTTTAATAGCACACCCACACAATTTTCCTAAAAAAGTGGAATAAATATTAAACATATTCTTGGATCAGAAATATGAGGGAACCATTGAGTTAATAATAGTAGTTTTAACCTAGGTGGGACATAAATGTAATCAACATGGGTCTTCTTTGGAAAAAACACGAAAAGGGCATAATCATCATTAAAGAATTTAAATAAAAATTATTTTTTTTGATGCAATGATTTTCATTAAAAACGTACTTATGAATAAGTCCTTGAGTTAGATGAATAAAATTGGGAACTATGAAGAATAACTAGGGATGAATTCGGAGAAAAATCTTGATCCAATGATGATTGAATCACAGATCAATGATTGAAAAACTCCATTCTTGAAAAATATCACCAACGGTGGCGAAATAGTGATCGATCTTCATCAGCTTGCGATCCAATTCCCTGGTACGATGTGTTATTTTTTATTTACTTCACCATTGATGAATTAAACTGTGAACACTATCCAACTAATGAATTGTTTGATCCACGATTCAATTGTAACCTTGTGGGATAGGGTTTATTTAAATGGGATTTATTTGGAGTTTTATCTTATAATTATTGGATCACTAATTCGATTTTTGTTAAAATGAAAACAAACCAAGGTCAACACTAAAATCTATTGAGTTCTATTACTTTAGTTTGACTTATTCATTTATACACAATTGATTGTTCAACTTAGGAATTCTTCTCTTGGACTGCGACCCAACTTATCCCAATTAGTCGATCGTTCCACAACCGATTCTTAGTTCAACAATATTATAACATAGACATGAGATCATCATGACATAAACGAGGTGTGAAGATAGACATAGAGAGATTTAGATGATGTGGTATCCTTGAATCAATGTTCATTGACAAAATAAATAATGACCATTTTAATCCTTTGTTCAACCAGATCTAAAGAAGAGACACATTGTTTGGGTGATGGGGTGACCGAATGAGGTTGGTTCTTGAGTTTACTAATAATGAATTAATGTAATGGTGGTTGGTTCAATGGATAAAATGAATGGAGTGAAAACCATAGATTCTGAAAAATCCTGATGAATAAGCCATGTAACCCAGTGTTACACGTCTTGTGGTCCCCACTAAGGGTAGCTAGGGTTTCAGGAGATAGTTAAATGTCTCATGACGTGTGACTCTATCACATGGCGTGTAGGCCCTTCCTAGAGTCTCAAAATTTATCTTAGGAGATACATGGACATAGTGTGGAGTACACAAGATGACTACACAGAGTGTACCCCACCCCACGACTTGTCTGCGACCATGTACATAGACTACCCCATGTACTAGTACATGGGTAGAGACACACGGGTTTCCACCGTGTTAGGGTTTGCAGCTGGAGTGCATAGAAAGACCTTGAATGGAAGGACATGACATGTGAATCCTTCTAAATTCCATGTAACCATTGTCTACATGACCCAATCTGGAATGAAAAGGGCCGTTGTACACATGTATTAATCAGGGTCAAAGAACATGACATGTGACCCTACTACATGTCGTGTATCATTTTTATATGGATTGATTATATTGTCCTCTATATATTTTATAAGTATTTTTTGGTTGATTCCAATATTTTTTCCATAAAGGTAGGTTTGAATCATTTCCCCTTCATAGGAATTTGATCCATGCAGCAAGACATATTGGATAAAGTTTTGGACCCCCCCCCCCCAAGAGGCTTAGAGCAGGATCCTGAATTCATTCTTCATTCCCTCGGTAGAGTCATTTGGATTGATGTGACCAAATTTACTGGCCATAAATACTCTACTTAGTAGGTTAATTCGTATGGAGTTGTTGGAATGAACCCATTTACCTGCATGTGATCATCATCTATGGTATCATATTATCTCTATATCTATTAGAATATCACTCTCTAAAGATGGTTCTCGATGAACAGTACTTCTCAGACAGACGTCATCAATGCTATCAGACTCAGGATTATGTTCTCTTGGATGAGTGCATCCTGAAATATTCAATCTTGATCCCTAGTATTGGTATACAATAGTAGTGACTTACCTCTAGACTTTATTACTTGGATTGAGTATTTTTGTATTTTCTTGTTAAATATTATGTAGAAATATATTATGTAGAGCTGACAATATATTTCATTTTTGTGTTTCTTTATAGTGTCCAGGTTTCCTGCTGTGTATTCTTATAATCACCCCTTCATGGGATTTTCCTGCATATTTCGTGTCTTGTGTATATGAGAGACCTTTTTACAGAGTTCTAGGAAGACTTGGGAAAGAAGGTGCCTTGTGAGATCAAGTAGGATAAAGTGTTCCTATAACTATAAAAATCAATTCCATTACCTCTTCTTAGAGGTTGAACTTTTGGTTACAGACTTCTTTTTGGTGGGCTTGTATTCCAGCCTAGTTTAATTTACTACACATTACATTCCTATTGTACTCTAGTTGGGATATAGTGGTATGCATGTATTTTGTTTTTAGTGGTTTTTACCTTTCATGTATTCCAATTTTTTTAATATTTTCTTTTTATTTTCTTCCTTTACGAAGAGTAATCATAGTAAATTTTGTGATTATAGTATTGGTAAAATGGGTAATTTAGGTTAAAAATAATATAATAAGGGTGAAATGGATATAAAACATGACTTTATCTATTATATGTGTATATATCAGACACACACACACACACACACACACACACACACACACACACACACACACACACATATATATATATTTTTACAATATATGACCTTTTATTTACACTTTTCTATAATTTTAACTTTACTATTGATTTGTATAAGGAAAAGCTAAAATGTGATTATCATTCTTTTATTATCATTAAAATTTTAACATAGGGTTTATTAGTGGATATTATGGTTGTTAATATTTATTTAAAATATAAATTATTATTTTCACCATGTTAATTTATTTTTAATTTCTATTGATGAATTAATTACTTTTAATGTTTATGAAACACTAACACAATGCTTGTAAAAGTAGTAGAAAGTCAATAAAATGATATAAAAAATGCTAACAGTAATATTATTAGACTAATTTATATTAAGAAATTAATTTATTTGAAATTTTAAATAGTTCCTAAGCATGTTAATGGATTATATCCAAACTACTTTGCAATAAGGTTGTTTTTAAAGTCTAATAGAATGAATAGTTCCAAAATTGATAGTAATGAAAATTTATAAAACATAATAATTTAATAAATGGTTGAGAAGTCTTCAAAATATAATCATATGGATATGTAAGGTTATATAAATTAATATATCATACATGGAACATTTATTGGACATTTTGTAATTTATGTAACCTATATTGACACCAAAAAATTAAAACAACTTTCTTTCACAGTATTATTTAAAAGGATTAACGGGTGGTTCGAACAAAAAATAAGGTTTAAACCATCCCAAAAACATGTGAAACATTTATTGGAAGATATGTTTTATACCCATAATAATAATCTATTCTATAAAAATCAATTTTGAGCCATTTTTACAAGAAAAATAGTTTATATAAATTTAATAGTTTATGATATTCCATGTTTCTCTCACATCTCTTGTAAAAGGGAACCTCCTCTCCAATCCGAGAAAAAATTAATGGAAAATTTGGTTTGGAAAATATCTAAAAAAATATCCTTATCTTATAATTTTACAAATTATATAGGGTTTTAGGCATAATATTATCCTTAGAGGGATTAAGGTTTAAAATGATGTGGATTTCTCAATGAAAATGCATAGTTTTTACTGAATTTTTTATATCTTTTTATTGTTACACATCCTTTAAATATTCTTATAACATGATAAAATAATAATAATTTTATATTAAATATTAATATGTTATTATGTTATTGAATTAATATATATTTTTATTCTCTACTATCAGATGTGTAATGAAAATATCATTCATGTGTACGAAAAACTATCACCTAGTAAATCAATATAATTCATATTACATAAATATATCTCATGATTGTTTATAATTATATATTTAGTGTATATATATGATATTAATTATATATTTATAATTATTATAATAAAATATATAATAAAATTTCATACCTTTCCATTCATTTGAGAATGATAATGTCATTCGTGCAACCACGGGGATTACCACCAGCACGAAGCACTGTGAATCTATTTTTATCATCGCATCACATTGATGGTACCTAGAAGTGAATTTAAAAAACTAAAATATTATTAATGATATAATGATCTGTTTATAATGGTAAAATAATACTAACCATATTTCAATAATGATCAATGAAAAATGTAAATGTTACTCATACATACATACATGATACCATCTCTATGATTTTAACTCAATTCATTTTTTATAACCATCATTCATGGTTGGTTTTAAAAGTATAATAGATATAAAAATGATAATTATATCATTATTATTAATATTTTTTATGGTTGTTTAATGACATATTTGACCATATGAAACCTACCGAATCCAATATGGAAATATGCTCCAATTATCCTCAAAGCATCGAATGTGAATTTAATTAATTGAGTAATTGATTATAACTTGGTAAAAATGAACATTAAACAAGAATTTTTATTATTAATAATGAAATAGTTAACTTAATATTATTATTCAGGAATATAGATAATTTTAGTGATTAGTCACACTCAAGGTAAGGGACCATTCTACATAAAACCATCATTTAAATGTTATAATGATTTATTTTCAATATTTTCCCCAATATGTCAATATTCTTAAAATAATTTTATTATTGTATTGATGTGGACATAAAATATTTATAAATTGAATTTTATATTCAATTTATAAATCACAAAAATGTTTTAAAATTGAATATTTTTTACATGTTTTATATTAAATGTTTGGATAAAAATATAGTATAAATGTTTTATTTTATTATATATAGTGAGAAGGCATTTTTCTTCCACCTGAACCACTATTTTATTTATTTTCTTTAGATAAAAATATTTCATGTTTTATTCAATGAAAAATCTTATTTACATTTTTGGTGTATTTTGTTAACTAATATAGTGGTTTAATAGGATTTTGTATTTGGATATGCGAAAATTTATTCATTTTAGTTCAAAAGTTTTTAAAGGGTTTTTGATGAAAAGTTACAAGAACAAAAAAATTTATTCAAGATATTGTACTTAAGAATTATATTTGTGAAATAGTTGATCCTGATACAAATTATATTATTGGTTAATTCCTTTTATAGCTAATTTTGAATAGGTTATCACGATAAAACTTATACGACGGGTGAGCCCAATATAGCTCATCTAATGGGTGCACTAATAAGGAACTCTAATGCATTGTGTAATGTTATTTACCATAATAAAAAAGTAGGGGGTTATTGAGGAGGTTTTTCCTATGGATTTTATTGGGAAATTATTATTTGTCATGTAGGTTATTTATATAATTATCTAGGTTGCTTGAATAGTTTTTTACTATGGGTTATATTTTTTTGGAGAAAAATGTGTGAGTGTTTTTCATATAGAAATGATTTATTTATTAAGAATAAATTTATATAAACACAAAAAAATTAAGGGTTTTCATGGTTTTCATTTGAACAACAGATTTCATATTTTTATATCTATTGCTATTATTTATTTTTCTCATCCCACATTTTTAAAATATATTTCATAGTATTTTAATATAGGTAAGGGATACAAAGAAGCCAAGTTTAATGTCCAAAAATTTTATCACAAAAATAAAATGTGTTTAATTTTAACATTTTAATATTATGGAAAAATAGACACCAAGTATAAGTGTGTACTTATAATGTATGGATTTGTTATGAATGTGTTGTGAACTAAACATAAAAATTATAAACACTAATGATCCTCCGGAAAGTAAGAAAAATAATTATTGACTAAAAACATAGGTTTATATAATGTTTAAGGATAAAACATTATCATATCTATAATAAAAAAGTATTATATATCTTTATTAGTTATGATATTATTAAAATCGTTTAGTTAATATATTTTAAACTTTTGAGGATAATATGTTGGTTTCAGATTACAAGTTAGTATAGTATTTTGACATTAGGTGTCAACATGTCAAGGATAGGTCTTGTTCTTTTTTGAAAATGGATTTATAAGGGTATTCAACTTAGGATTAAAATATTTTAAGGTTAAAGTATTAATGAACATCAATGGGTGGAGTTTTTACTCATAAGGAGAATTTTCATTTTAAATTTAAACAATTTATTTCACATTTTAATGTTGTTATTTTCTTATGATTAAATATATTTTATCAATATAGAAGAAAAATAACCTCACAAAATATTATTTTAAATTCTAGATTATTTAATCATCACTATCATAGAAGAATATTGTTTGATGTATTTTTATATATTTTTTAACATCCAAATAACCTATAAGAAACTATTTTATTTTTCCAACACTATTTTATTTCTCAGAGATTTCAATGGATCATCATATTTATTTATTTTGATTTCAAAATACTAACTCATCCTTCCAATTCAGGATGAAAAATAAAACCAAGGACTTGATTATTTCTTTTTTAGTGATATAGAAATCATACTGAAAGATAAATTGGATATAAAGACTGTAAAAGTGTATCTTTATATCTATCTTTCTGGATATAATTATTTCTCATGGTTTAATTTTTGAAACATAATTGGATTTATATTATTCAATCATAAGGAAATAATTCATATCATTAATGTTTAGAAAGAAAGTATGAAAAAATAATATGAAAATGAATGATTAATGGTATTAGAAGGAATTTGAATAAAATATGTGTTTATGTATTTAGTTTTAATGATTATAGTGTAGTAGAGTCATATAAATGATATTTTGATAATATGAGAAATAAAAAATACTCAAGAATTATTCTATAATATGTTTTCAAATTTTGTAAATATATGGAGAGGCGAAAAGGTGATTATATTTTTGGTTTTTAATTGGCGTCTGAAGTATATATATAATAATTTTTTATAAAATTAGTGAATTTTATTTAAGAAATAACGACTTTTCAATTTAGGGATATGAATTTAGAGATATTGATAACATTTGGGTTATATACGATCTTTGATAATCAGTTAAATACTTGTAATTACAATCCAGGAAACATTTATTTTAGAATATAGATAATCATAGGATTGATAAGTGATAGTTTATTAATATATTAATGTTATTCTAGAATAATTTCACTATTTTGGTAATCTTGTAAGATTAAGGTAAATGTAAATATTTCTCGATAAGAAGTTATTTTTTTTTTCAGGAATATGAAATGTAATATATTTTGGATTTCGTATATTATTTTAATATTGATTTATGGAAAATTAGGTTTTTCATATAAATGATGACCATATATTAGATATTATATTATTCCGGAGTATTTATTCATGGCATGATACTTTAAGAGTGATTGATGTTATTTGAAGATAAATATTAAATTTATTTTTAATACAATAAGATAAAATTATTTTAATATTTTTTATTCAACAATATCCTAGAATATTTTGAATATTTTTATGGGTAGATATTTATTTAATCATCGATTTTTACCTTTGGGAGTTATTATTGGGGCTTTGGAGATTAATGTCAAATTTATCTCTATGCATTTTATTCAATATGAGAATTATATTATTATGTTTTAACTATTATAATTTTTATTAATGTTTAAAGTTAGAAAAAATATTTATTTATCCTTTTTTGTATTATTGGATCTATTAGATGTTTGTTCTGGTTCTTTAGTCCTATAAAATTAAACTTCAATACTAATCGTTTGGAAAAAATATGAACCTTTTGTAAAAAAATATTAAAGGATTAAATTATACTTGGAAAGTACGTATATTTTCATATGTTCATAATCAATATATAGAGGTAATTCCATAACTATAGAAAAAATGGTCTTGAAACCAAAATGTTATTCTATTACATTCATTTCAGAAAAATAGATTATCACCTGTCCCATCACCAATATATTATTTTTTAGTCATTAGTTTTCTCCTAACCATTTTCTATGTCACTATATATCGACCCGTGAGAGTATTTTTCACTTACATGAATATATTATCACTTCTTACTAATGTTCTCATATTTATAACATAGTTTTTGATTATTTTATATGACCATCATATTTCACTTTTTTTATTTCTAAGAGGATGTTTTATTAACCAATTTTATGATGTGGGGTTCAAAAAATAATTTGCAAATGTAAAACCCTTGATTATTAAGAAAAAGATATAATTTCATTGATTTAATTTATTAAAGGGTTGAGGGAGGGAGAATGTTATATCCTAATATTTTAAATGAAAGACTATGTTAAATAGTATAAAAGATAAGATACACCGATCCTAAATGAACTGTGAAATATTATTATATATGAAATATAACCTAAAAATTAAATTGGAGGGTGAGAACTGGTTTAACTACATAATGAAATACATAAAAACATACAACTTAATATAAATGTATTGATAAATTATTATGAAATAAGAAGAGAATATTTTATAATTCCATCATATTCTTCAAAATACTTTTTCATCAAAAATGATATATATTAATTTCTTTGAAAAATTATTAAAAATAATTTCTAGAACTTTCAGAAACTGTTTTTGAAAAAATAAAAAAAAATTTGAGATCACAATATCAATATTATTTTAAGGTAACATTTTTAATTTTTTTTGAAAAGATTGATTTTTTATTGAATAGTGAAAAATAAACATTTTTATTGAAAATGTATTATTTTCCAGAATATCGATGTTTCATTTGGTTTTAATGTTATTTTAAAAATAATATAAGTTTTATTATATTACTAATAATAAAATTAAGTTCATTATAATCATATTTATGGTTTAATTTTTTATACAAACATTTTCATACTTAAAAATTCATTTTTTATAAAAATTTTGCTTCATTGCGTTTTTCATTTTAATATTAAATTAAAATCTTCCAATTTTCTTTTATCACCTTGATATTTTATGATTTTTTTAAAAAATAGATTCAATTTAATTGATATCTTGTGGTACACGTAATACGAAATTTTAACAAATTACAATATATAATAATAATAATTATTTAATCACATCTAGTATAACATGGTGTTACACATGATAGTATGAATAGTAATAATCAAAATTTGGAAATTAATTATAGTGGTTTTATATAAAATTATATATTTATAAAAATACATACTATGGATACTAATATCTTTATATGTTTCAAAAACATATCATTCATTAAAATATTTTTTATTATTATCTTTTTAGTAAATAATAAAAAAAAATTACTTTTAGAAATTATTTTTGACAAAATTTAATTCATTTTGGAATAAAAATGTCAAATTTATATTAAAATTAATTTTTCTAAATTTTATTAAAAGATTTATTTTTCGATGAATAGTGAAAAATACTAATTTTTATTTTATACTACCTCTTAGTTTATAGTATTTACAAATTTATATATTTTTTTAAATGGTTTAATAGTAAAATTAGTTTAATTATAATATTATTAATCCAATTTTAGTCCATTGGAATAAATTTGATATTGAATTATGATATTGAAATGTTTTGTAGTAATGATATTTTTTTCTTTTTAAAATCATTTATTCATCACCCCTACGGGTTAAATATTGAATTAAATTCATTATCTTATGTGAATTTAATTTGGTAAGATAGATTCCATGTTTTTAATATTTATTATTAATATTAAATAATAAGTCCAACTTAATGTTTTTTATATTTAATATTAAAAATATGTTATATTAATTTCTACGGTTAAGGTTGTAAAATTTTTACTTGGTGGGGGGGGGGGTTAAAATAAAAATATACAAGTTAAAAATGAAGTAAATATTTGTTCAATATATATTTGATGGAAATAATTTGAACTTATAGAATCTATGTTTATGTAATGTTCCATTTTTTATCCTTTTTATGTGTCTAAAACATGGGTATATCATTTTTTCCCCAGAAATCCAGTGTGTGGCCTCTCCCCCACTTATGAAATGACTGCCCAACTCATATCCTATTAACACTTACAAAACATTTTTTGGACAATAAATACAAGAATATCATTATTAATTATCTCCCCACATCTAGAAGCATTAAATTGACTATGAATCCCTTTTATGAAGGCTTTAGGTATAATCCCAAAGAGGCTCTTTGGAGAAGAGGTATAACATCTATCCATACATTATTATTTGTATTATTTTTCAACATCATTAAAATATTCTTTATATATGCTGATATAATAAAAATATTATCTTTGATATATTCAGTTTTTTAATATTATTTTTATAACCTACATCCTTCTCCTCTCCAATTTAATGGGAATGCAAATTGTCAATAGCGTGTATGATGGGATACTAACTACTGAAACAATGTAATTAGATTTCTATCACCAATTCACCCTAATGAATATAATGATGAATTTAAATTATATACATTTATTATATTTATGAAATAATTTTACTTATATAATTTTAATATCACATATACCTTTTTACCTTCCCTTCTTTTGAAAAGTAATTAGGTCGCTCGTGCGTATATGTGCACTAACTCCCCCACGAAGCAATGCGACACATTTTTCATTTTATTTTGACATATATTGTAAGAACTGAATATTTATTGAATATATATGATTTTTATGATATAAAAATTATTCTTATAGGTGAATTAATATTTACGTTTCTTTTATTCTATCCATCAAGAAAATGGAAACAGTGTTCATGTATATGTATGACCTACTATCTCTATTAATTGAGTAATCCATTTTATTATCTAAAAGTTTTAAAGAAGAATATTAAAATATATATAAAGAGGATATATTATATTCATATTATGATTAAAATTACATATATTATGAATCTATAATAAATTTATAAGGAACAAAACTACCTTACAAATGAATACCGAAAAAATTATGCAGTTATCATATAGAACAGTGCTTCTAATAAAGAATGGTTGATAAAAATGTGATAATATGGATATAAATAATCATATTTGGTATTATATATATTTTTATGTGTTTTTAATAAATTTATAAAAAATTTATATTTATTATACATGAGGTATGAACATGTATGAAGTAATTCAAATCATTAGGTATATGATTTAATCTAACTTTTATGTTATGGGGATTGATGCAATATTAACCACATGCATATTTTTTATGGTGTATATACTGAAAAATAATGTATTTTTTTATTAATATCATTAAATTTTTGGGTAATCACATATCCAAAATGTTTGTTTCTTTTATGAGGATTATGATTCAAAAACATAACAATGTGGTAAGGGATTATATTATAATCTCATTTTTTAATGAGATTGTCTATCACTATGTTTAATATAATAAAATATTATGATACACCTGTCAATAGATTAATTTATGTTTCATATAATTTGGTTATTTATTTATAACATTACTTTTATTTTCATTTTACTCTTTTTATGTAATAATGATACTAAAAAATGTTTTTAAAGAAAACTTACTTTTTATTCTCTTTAGTATAAAATTGTTTCTCTTCAATATCCATGTTTTCTAAAAATATTTTCATGAATATTTTGACGTTTATTTGATGGTTATTTAAATTAATTTTTACATATGTCTCACTTATTAAAAAACATTTTAAAATGAATATTCTTGATATTTTCTAAACTTTGTACTTTTTACATTTTATCAAAAATATGAATGAATTTGTTTTAATGAACACGACATGAACAAACATTTTCACTGTCATGCACACCTAATTATTTAAATCATAATTGACATGTTTGAAATTTTATTTTCAAGGAAGTTTTAAAAATTTAATATTTGATAAATATATTTATTTTAAATAAGTTATTTCAAATTGAAAATTTTATTTTCATCAATAAATGGTCCATGTTATCTTTTAAAATAATTTTTAATCTTAGTTAACATACTTTTATGTTTCAAAATAATTAATGGAGAAATGATTCAATGATATCATAGAAATCATTTCAATGGATTGTTTATTATTATTATGAAATGATTTTTAAAAGACGTAATTATTTTACATGGGTTATTTCATGTTGATATGACTATGAAACCCATAACTTTTCCATGTGTTATGATATGATGAATTAATGAAATTTTTATGAATCCTTTTTTCCAATGTTTATTCCATGAGGAAATTCTTATGAGGATTATTCCTTTCCATAGTTTTTGATATGATGAGTGCATAATTATGATATAGACCACATCTGTATGATTTTCAAAATGTGAGGGATAGAAACATAATTATATATAACTCTAATTCATTAGGTAATGAATGATATATCATTAGATAAACGGGACTATAATAGGGTGTGAACTTAGTTTAGTAAGGGAATGTTTACCCTATTTAATCTTGTGAATAAAACCTAACTTTGAGGATGGTTTGTAGAGTGAAATCATTCTATTATAATATCATGGAAAATGAGCCATAATTACTAAGGAAATTATTTTCTATACCTATTTTTTATTCCAAAAGTCAATTTATTATACCAAGGTTATACCCTCATGGATCATTTTGATTAATTCCATTATGATTATCTTTTTATGAAATGAAAAACATTATTCCATGACTAAAAATTATAATAATTAATGTATAATGTATTGTTTAAAATTGTTATTCTCCTATTCTATTACCATTATTCTCATGTTATGTTTATATATATCCCTCGTTAACCCTTTTTTATAATCAGAGGTCCCCTTTCTTTTGTTTCCTTTCCCTAGGTTATGAGGAAATGTTCTATGTATGATATTACTAATAATGGTTCTATTTATGAATAACCTAGTGGATGATGATATAGTTCACTTGTGAACCAGTTGTTTGTGTATCCATGATTCCAAAGGCAACAAGCCTAAATGATTCTTACATGGATCATTGATTTATTTTATGAATATTTTATTAATATGTTATAACATCTATATATTAAAATTATTGGTCCCTGAAGTTTTTATCAGATAAAGTTTTTGTTAACCAATGAAAAATAATATGTGAAACAATTTGTGATAACCTTAAGGATAAGTCAAGTATTGTAGATTTCTTGGAATTTTCATGAATGATAAAGTGAAGGGTTTCTACGAAACTCAAAACCTGTATGGAAACTATAAGTGGATGTGGATCTAATATAGTTTTACCTTGGGCTAATAACATTTAAAATGGTATATTGGGATTTGAAACAACTATCACTATGTGTAAGGAATTGATCATCACTCCACACCTCATTTCACAATCATGGGGGATATATTTTGGAAATTCACAAACTCTTTATGAACTATCAAAAAGTATTTAATTATATGATGACCATGAAGGTCCTTGGTTAGACCTATGGTTTTATCACTTAAAACAACGGTGTAAAAATTTAGAAATCCTACGAATGATTGATCACTCTGATCAAATATTACAGATGGTCTTGCCGAAAAATTGGGTTTTACTATGGTAATGATGATAGAATGATGAATATGGGGTGGTGATATATATAATCAAATATTAAACTCTCTTATTTTAGTTTAATTATATAAATATTATCATATCATGAAAATTATTTAATAATGATTATTCTCATCCACACAAACTATATTTTGAATAATAAGTGCAACCCCATAATGATATAATTACCATATCTCAAGTATATTATTATTATCTATTTCAAGTTTGTGATAATTTCATTTCTAAAAATCTAATTATTCTCCATTTAGTTTAATTTGATGGTATATTAGTTGTGTAGTAGATTTTTGTACATAAATCAAAAAATCAACTATCAAGGAATGGAATTCACATTTTCATTTTCAAAACTAATCTATGATTATCTATTAGTATGATGCTATATAATATTCCATTGAAAATTTCATCCATTGTAAGGGTCGTGATTCCTATTCAAAAGGGGATTTTATCTATAATAGTTCAGGAGAAACTCAACATTGATGACATTCATACTATGTGGGAGTTTGTTTCTGTGTTTACTCATGAGTTACCATATCTTATTCAATGTCATGAAGTTGAGTTATCAATTGATCTCATAACTGGGGAAACACCTATATCAAAGTATCTTTATAGAATTAATGAGATCGACTTCCAATAATTAATGAAGAAACTTTACGAGCATCTTGATAAGGGACATATTCATCTAAGCGTGTCACCTTGGGGTGAACAAGTCATTTATGTTAAGAATAAATATGGATAAATGTGAATATGTATTTATTAAAAATAGATGAACAAGATCACAATCAAGAACCTGTAACCTCTACCAAATATTGATAAACTGTTTTACTAACTATATGGAGCTCAATACTTTTCCAACATTACCCTTTATTTTGGATAACGTCAATTGAGGGTAAAGAAGGATGAGATATATTAGATATAATTCCATAAAAAATATGTACAATGTGAATATATATTTGTTCTATTTGGTCTTAATAATTACATTTATATCTTTTTGGATTTAATTAAAAGAATCTTTAGATATTACCCTGATTAATTTATATTATTCGTTATAGGCAATATTTTTATATAGTAAAAGAGTGTGGAAGATCAAGAAGATCACCTAGGGGTTGTGGTGAAGACCCTGACAATGGATAATTTGTGTGAAATTTTTTAAATTTTTATTTTTGGCTATAAAATGTTTCATTTTTTTGTCATATAATCTCATGAGAGGCTATTTATATGGATCCATCAAAGAATGAATCTGTTGAATGTTTGCCTATACCAATCACTATGTTTGAGATCAAATTTTTTTTTTGGTTTGGAAGATTATTATTGATTGTTTGTGTATAATCACTCAAAACATTCTAATATACTAACCCTATAAAGAATGAGGGGATCTACGTTATTTCAGATAGATTAATGTGAGTAAAATTTAAAGGAACTGAAGAGAAGTCTAATCAGTGAAATTATTCTTACATTATCCTTTATTTTATAAGGGGTTTTAATCTATAGTGATGCATTATAGAAGGGATTGGGATGAGTTCACATGTGGAATTTTATATTTATGTCTTATTCCTCATGTAAATTAAAGATTCATTTAGAAAATTACCAAAATCACGATTAAAAGTTAGCTACCTAATTTTTTGCATTAATGATATGAAAGATTTTTTGGGGGAAAGGTGTAGTATATATAATCATCATAAATGTTTAAAATATATATCCACACAGAAAGAGATGAGTATGTAATAAGGAATATGGTTGGAACATAATAAAGTTTATTAAATCTCAGTACATTAGAACCTTGGGAAATCAAACAAGGTGAATGATGATTTTAGTCAAAAGGATCATGTTATCTTGTCTGTGATAAAGAATATAATAGATGTAATGTTTATGTATTTTCAATGGATTTATATGGAAATATTTAAGTATACAAGAAAATATTATCTTATTCATATAAGTGTTCAACCATCTATCATTGTGAAGAATAAGGTGGTGAAGATGGAAAAAGTAGATCTATAGAAGAAGTTAAAAATGTTCCTATGTGTAACCTTGATTATGATGAAATGGTAAAGTTTATGAGGTGTCTATGTGTTCCATCAGTATAGGATTTGATGAAGGATATATTAGAGGATGATCATAATTTATAATTATCCATTTATCCTATAAGTACCGGAATGTATTGATTTCAAAAAGAGTATTTCTAGTGGTATGACATGAAGATATATTATGTAGAGTTTGTATCTACTGGATTGGAATGATAGTATGGTAAGAATGAATGATAGAACTGTAATATTATTTTATAAATATTACCTATAACATAATAGAAATTTTAAAACAACACCATAGATTTTATCACCGCTATACACAAAATATATGAAGGGCACCCATGTTTATGGTGTGTTGTCACTTACCTCACAAAGTCATCAAAATTAATAACTATTATAGGGGATATATATTTATATGTTCTAGTCGAGGTATACATTAAGGAAGTGGTAAGTAAACATGGGGTTCCACATTATATTGTATCTGATATTGATATGAGGTTTACCTTAATGTTTTTTTGAAGTCTTCTATAGGCTTTGGATACAGAGTTAGGATTTTTTTAATTACATATAATCCCTAGATAGTTAACTCTTATATGATAAAAATTAAAATACTAAATGATATGATGATATCTTATTGTATTGATTTCAAAGGAGATTGAGATCAACACCTTCTTCTAGATGAGTTTTCAACCAAATAGTAACATTCAGTCAAGAATACTAATAGACCATTACAATGACATTTATAGAAAGAAGTGTATAACTCTAACATGATTGGATGAAGCTGTAGAAATAAATATATTTTTACCTGATATATAATAAGTTACAGTAGATAGTGTTATATGATTAAACAATACATACAGAAAACAAAAGTTTGATTCAAAAATTATTTTGATAATATTCACTATGATATGGAATTTGACATTGGTGAGAAGGTTTGTTAGTGAAGTTATCTTTGGAATGAGATTTAGAATGAAATGAATGCTGAGACCTCGGACTTTTATCCCATTTGAGATTATGGATCAAGTAGGGATGGGTTTTTATCGTTTGGAGCTTCTATCTAACCTCAACCATGTATATGATTTGTTCCATGTACCTATAATGAGGAAGTAAATAACTAATCCATAACATGTGATGAACTCATATTTTATACCACTAGATCATGATATTTTATATGATGAAAACCCTATGCAGACTTGGGATCATAGAGGGAATGTTCTATGAAATAATACAACTTGCGTGTTAAAAGATTTGATGTCAAAACACCAATTTGAGGATGCTATATGGGATCCTGAGGATCTGATGTAGAATAATTATCCTGAGTTTTTTGTATAAATGTGACTGAATTTAGAGGGATAAATTAATTTTAAGTGTTTATACTGTAAATCCCTTATATTTTATGAAATATTTATTTTTTCAAATATATTTATTTTTTTGATAACTTGGGTTTCACACAATATCATGTTTAAATGAACCAAAATATACTATTAATATTTTTTATTTAAATATAAAAATCAAAACCAAGATTCTAAACACATTGTCATGAATAATAATAACCAAAATTTTAAAATTTTGTATAATGGTATTAGTAAATAAAATATATCGATAAATAATTACTTTATTTTTTTTAAAGGCTTTATATGCTTCATCATTACATTTATCATGAAAAATCATTCTTATTTTACTAATAATGGGGGGGGGGAGAACACCTCTTTTAAACAGAAAAGAACACACAAACCCCTTTTAAGGGAAGATGGAGGACCCATAAGCCCATATCATGCATATAGGCTTAAAGGCCAAAGGATTAAAATCCAATGTCTCAAGACATTAGGGGGAATAACCCATAACAAAACCAATGCCCAATCGAAATCCTTTGCAAAAATCCAAGTAAATATAAACAAACCTAAGTTTAACTAACTCAAGTCCAATGATGACACACCCACAATCCATTCCCACCATTTCCGGCCATAGAACTACATCATCACTAATACCATCTATGAACACCACTGTGTAGGGAGGAGAAACACAATAGCCATTGATTATTGGTGTAGATATGATGAAGCTAAATCATGTGTCTGACACATGCAGATGCCCCGTCTCCACCCCACTTATTCCATGATGCTTGTCGTCATCCCCACCACACCAAGAAGTACTGGTCCACTGAACAACACGAAAGATGACGTTGTCCACCATCATCTACGTACCTCCAGAAACTAGATTTGCATATTTGGTGGAGAAAACATCTGAAGCTACATACATGAATCCAACACCACTGTCGAGACCACCGAGAATCCCGATCCATTACGACTAGCTAGAAAGTAACCCGATCTGGTTTTTTGAATCAGATCTAAATTATAAGAGGTGACATCACACCACCAATTTGATTCCACTGTGGACCAATTCAACCACATCCTCCGATCATCACCATAGTCAGCCTACAACAACATCATCTAGGAACCAACCGCGTTGCCAAACTCAAATCCACCATTAAGAGGAAGAAAGAGGTGGAAATTTTGAACAAATTAATAAATTATTTTTCAATTCTATAAAATTTCTTTGAATAGAACATGTAATTATATTAATCAACATGTCAAAATTTTGTAAGATTAAAATTTTTAGAATTTTTAAATGACATTACTTTTTTGAAAAATAGTGATACATATTGATTTTTATTGAAAGATTCCTTATCGTTAAAAGCATTTACAAAGTAAAATTATATTTTAAAATTTATTAAAATAAATATTAGATTAATAATATTATTATAATATAATTTACTAAATTTTAATCAATTTCATTTTTTATTCTTATATTATAGTATTTTATACTTATGAAAAACATTTCATTAGAAAATTATGTTTTAATCGCGTCTACATGTTCATTATGAAATTAATTCTATCAATTTTTAGAATTGAATATGGTAAAATTGATTAAATATATTTAATAATAATAAAAAAATATTATATAATAATTTAAAATTATATTTTCTTCATAATTAATCATAAAAACTGTAAAAATTAATTACCACGCTTTTGGTTAAAATTGTTTTAAAAAGAGTTAAACTAAAAAATATAATAATTTAAATGACCTAATTACATTTCAAATTCTGTTTTTAAATTTATATTTAGACCTAGGGGTTGATAATTATCCATTTTATATCCTTGTGTTATGTGTAAAACAAGGTTATATCATTTTCTCTTCAAACATTGTAAGTGCGTTATTTCCCCCAATTATGAAATAGTGCCACCTCTCATATAATATTAACACCTTAATAAATTTTATATGAAATATCTATCCCATTACCTATATTACTTCAATAAATACGTCCTAGAGGCCTTAGAGTTATTATAAAACCCTCTTATGAAGGATGTTGGTGAAAACCTGGTGAGGTTGTCTGAAGAAGAGGTATTGTTCTTAACTGAGCGATTTTATTTTTTCATTATTTTACCTCATTCAAATATTATTTAACTATGATGATATTATATAATAAAATATATTACATACACAAATATATTATTATGTTAATATCGTAATATATTCAACCAAACGTTTTTAAATTAAATTACTTCTTTAAATGGGTAAAATCAATATCAAGTAATGTAGTTATAGAAAACAGAAACACATACTTTAATTTTTCAGACCACTTTAACTTATATGTTGTTATATTTAAAATACTGCATTGAATAATAATTTTTTTAGTATATATATTATAAAATTATAAAATTATTTTTATATATTAATTTTTATGATAAATCCAATTTTCATAGACAAAGGAAGTGATGTCCTTGAACAGTTGGATAATACCCTGTGAGGCCTATTATTCAAAGCTTTTTTTGGGTAATAACATCATTGGGATTTTACCTCGACCAAGGAAAAGTGAATATTCAATAACTATATAATTATAGAAACATTCAATGGGATGATTTCTAGATTATTGAGATCCCAACCCAAACAATATACACTGAATCACCCTATGAAAATATCACCATGACAGACAATACCCTTAGGGAATTTTCTAGTGTAACAAAAAGATATGTATCTATAAAATAAAAGTTGAAATATATGAATTCTATTTTAAATAAACATAATTAAAAATATCTATTAATTTCAACTTAAATTTCGACCAAATTGATTAATGAAAGGAGTTAAAATTAATTATAATTATTAATTTAAAAAATTACCTAGTGGTTGAACTTAAAACATAAGGTGTAAATAAAAAAGACCCTACATATTCCAAAAACCTATTGGGTGGAAACATTCCAACCACATCCGATGTTTTCTTGAAAATGGTTTCTTATTGGAGGTACAAGATGAAAGGAAGTCCCCCCAAGAGTGTTTACCTATTGATATATACAAGAATGTCACTCCTCCTCTACTATAATAGGGCACTCAACCCGTCAATTATCCACACCTCTCCAGTAATTTTAATCATTACAAACCTATCAAAATATCTTCCCAAATTACCTCCCCTCATCCTCAAATCATTATTTTGGGATGAAACCCAAACAATTAAATCCTTTGGTGAAAAAGAATATACCTAAAGAATAAGTAACATTCATTAATGAACATTTTTGATATATTTCTTCCTTAATACATTAAATTATTTTTATATCATGATTATAGATAATCATTAGTATATTAAATATAAATAGCTGTTATTTTTTAAGGTTACTTCATAAAAATTCACACACTTCAATCAAATAGGATACACAATCATCGTTCTTGTGTACTGTGGACTATCACCCCACGAACAGATGTTCATTCCTCAAATACCACAATTCAGGATTTGTAATAATGTTGGATGTATATTCTATATATTCTATATATTATTTTATGATGTTATTATGATTCTATAATTTTTATATCACACATAACATCAATCATTCAATTTTATGGGAATTGGATAACGTCATTCTAGTGTACAAGAGACTACCGCTTTACAAAGTGATACGATTCATACACACATTAAATGCATTGTATTAAAGATTTTTTTAATAAAAATATCTTATATAAATGACAAAAAATGATTTTTTAATGATAATATATAATATAATTTTCTTTCTATTAATTTGAACAAAAATTAAGACATCGTTCATCTATACATATGACATATCATCTCTATGAATAGTGTTTTTCATTTCTTACTTCTATTTCCTGTTGAGTGTAATAAATAATAACATACTAGAAATAAGAGATATTTATATTAAATTTAAAATTATAGAGAAAATGAAATCATTCATAAATTATGGGTACTAAATATATGACATGTCAGAATATATATTGAAATCATGGTGGATATTACCCAAAACATAACATTAATAAAAAATTGTTAATAAACTGGTTATAAAAGGTAATAAGAAATATCATATATGTGATGATATAAATAATTTTTTGAATCTATGTATAATAAATATATATTTATTATATATGTATATTTATTGAGTATGATTAGAGTCATGATTTAATGTAAGGGATTTATGTCTCAACTTTTACATTTGTGGGACACATGATATATTCACCACACCATTCTTATATATTGTGTATATATGTCCATTAAATATATTTTATTTCTATTATTATAAAAGTTATACGTATTTAAATATCCAATTTAGGATTTATCATTCAAGGGGTTTATGGTTAAAATGTATCCAATATGGTATGGTTATTTTCTGTTAATTTTCTTTTTTTTGAGACATATGTTATGTTATTTACTAATATTTGTTTATAAGGTGTATATACCAACAATTTGAAATGTTATGTCATATATATAATTATTTATGATATTTTATGCTTTATGTAATGTTATTATCTCATGTGTATTGGGATTCAAAGTTATCTAATTGGTAAGAGTTTATTGATTCAATTTCATCATTTATCAAGATTGTTTATAATTGTGCATCCGTTTGTAAAATCTTACAACACATATTTCAATAATTTTCATAAATTTTATTCGCATATGGATATATATGATATATACAAGTAATGATACACATTAATATGCTCTTTGGTACTTATTATAACTAATAATGTTTTAATCAATTCCAACATTATTTCTCTCTTCGACCGGAAATCTGTTTTATTAAAAACTATTTTATAAAAATGATTTAATTTTTTCTAAAATGATATTTTATTCTCATTTTAAAGGTAAATAATTTAAATTTTTTCTATTTTATTATTTCTATTTTTTTTAAAATAATCCTTTTTATGTTTTAATTGTTATTTTAATATAAAATTTTTCTCAAAGGGTTCTATGTTCAAAAAAGTGTTTAACAAAGAGTAAAGTATATTTCACTCAAGAGATGTTTCTATTGATCTTACAATATTAATTTCAATATAATATGATATCCTTGGATATATTTTATTCCTTACAGTGGATATGACATAAGGATACCATATATATTCTTTCTCTTAATGGTCAATGTTTTGATGACATGATGTTTATTACACATGTTTCTCATCCATGAGTTTTACCATTATAAAACACTCATGATACAATATTATTATAAAGGGTTATGTTATAATTAAATTACTATAAAACCTATCTATTTTCCATATGTTATGATATAAAAACATTTTTATGATACCAAATTGATTCCATGTGTTATGATATGATGATTTTATGTGATATTATAACACCCATATGTATGATTTCATTATATGATGGGTGGGAACTATATCTCCATCTAATGAATTTGGGTAAAGATTTATATCTCATGACATATACATGCTTGGAATGGGGATTGTACCCCATTCATTAAAGGGATTTATTCGCTACGATTGTCTTAGGTGTGAACCTTGATTGCTTAGATGGTTTTGAGAGTAAACCGTATCTACTAAGATAGAAATGGTAGTGAGATGTGAATACTGTGGAAATAGTTTTATATATTTATGTGTCATACACAATTACTTGTCTTATTCCTATGTTATTATTTATTTAATTATTATCGTGATTCCCTTATGATTAATGTTTTATGAACTACCAATATTTTTTCCATGACTCCTGTGTATGACCTTTGATATGAAGAGCGTGATATTCAAAGGTTATATTTAGGTTCTAACGTACTTGTGTTCATGCTATGCACATGTATCTCCCTTTTTTGAACTTACTGAGCTTGTAAACTAACCCTTTCTCCTTATTTCTTTCCCCTGGTTATGAAGTCATGTATTATGTATGAGGTTTCTAATAAGGGGACTTGTTATGAATAACACAATGAGATATTATGTAGATCACTTATAGATAACTGTTTATGTTTATATATTACCAAAATCATTAAATAATGTGGTATTTGGGTTTTTATTTGATTAATTTATCAAATATTATAAAAAATATTGTATTGAATATGTATAGAAATCTTGGGTCACTACATTTTGTTATAGAAAAAAAATTATTTTTCCTTTGGAAACATAGGTATGAGAAAAATAGTTGGATACCTATATAAATATCTAAGGATAAGTATAAAGATGATTCAATGTATAGGAAAATGTCGTAGAGTTTTGCTAAAGGATAGAGAAATTGGTTTCTTAGAAATAAATTCTAGTTAAGATACAAATAGTGTTTGAGGAACCGAATTAGCTTCAATAAATAACACTTTCTCATTCTATGAATCATTATTTACTACTAAATAAACATAAGAGGGTACAAAATTCTATTGAGTCCTTCAGTAGGAAACATCCAAATTCTTTTAGTGGGTCTTCTGATCCACTAATTGAATAAAAATGGATTAGTACCACTTAATATGTATTTTCCATTTTCCAGTTCTCCTAAAATGATAAATTCATATAGGTTGTTTATTATTGAAAGGTAAAGTGGATCAATGGATCACTCTTTTCAATAACAAGAGTCAACAAGATAAGATTTAGTCCATGGTTTGGGATGAGTTAGAGAAATTTATTTCAAATATTAATTTCTCCATGTTTTTTCATATGAATATGAAAAAGTATTTCTTCAAGTTAAAGTAAAGGGATGATGAATCCATTAGTATATATTTGGATAATTTTAGAAGATTTATGAGGTATGCTTCTAGAATTTCCATACAATCTGAAAGTAATGTTGATTGATTCTTGAGTTTTTGATAGCCAAGTATCTTAAGGGATTTATCTTTAAAAGACTTCTATATCTATTAATATATTTTTCATTTTCATATCATCTTGGAAATCCAAGTTTGAGATACATGTAATTCTATTGGGTTAGAAATGAAATGAAATATTGTGTTTAATGGAAATTATAAAAACCATCAAAAGAAGAATGTGATATTTTTTTATACTTTATGTGTGGGAAGAAGCATAAAGGAAATAGTATTAAATGGTATAGTAAATTTTTTAAGTGTCTATGGGAATTTAATCATACAATTGATTGATGAAGAGATGTAAAAAGGTATATAGTGATGTGAATATAGAGAAATCGACATAGAATTCACCTCCCATATTTCAGTTCTTCATGTGTAAGAATAATGAGAATTATGATAACCAGTAACATACCCTTGGTGGTTAATGACAATGATTGAAATGAAAAACCTCTTAATCTAGTGGAAATGTGGAAATATCATGTGATCAATATTTTAGAGAAGGGGTGCAATAATAATTTGGTTAAAGACACATATACCATTCACTCTCGAACAGATAATGTCTTATTTGAATCTGGTACTACCAATTATTTCATATATAAGGAATTTTTTATGGGTATGAAGATGAAACCTGAACGATTATATATGGAATTATCAATAAAATATTATAATGGTAAGATTACTATATCTCAGGACTATTAATCATCTCCAGTTGTTTTTGGTGGGGATCTGCTTCCTATAAATCGTATTATTCCCCCATTGGTTGAAATTGATTTCTTCTTAAGAATGGATTTGATATATATTTATAAATCCCACATAAATTGTCCAAGAAGCGATGTAATGTTTGATATTATAATCTAACCTATGATCGATTAAAAATGTGATGATAAGTACAAATTTTTGATGGATATTACATATACAACATGGATCAATTTCCCATTTAGTGGGCCTCTTTATTTCAAACAATTTGGGAGAAACCCAACATTGATAATATCTTTATTGTATAAGAAGATTTTGATTACTTTCTGAATGAATTCCTAAGTTTTACGCCAAAACATGATGTTGAGTTTTCAATATAAATCATACCAAGTACAAACCCAATTTCAAAGACTCCCTATAGAGTGGATCCAATTGAGTTGAATGAATTATGGAAGAAAATCCAAGAAACCCATGATAATTGATTTATTCAGCTATGTGTGTAACCATGGAGTGCACCTATTCTATTTCTCATAAATATGTATGGATAAATGTGACTCTATATTTATTATAAGAAGTTGAAAATAGTCACAATCATGAAAAAGGATCATATTCATCGTACTGATGACTTATTTAATTAAATGTGTAGAGCCCATTACTTTTACATGATTTAACTTCATTATAGATTTCAAAAGTTAGGGTTCACTGAGGAGGATATATCCAAGATGACATTCTATAAATATTATGGACACTATGAATTTATAGTGACACCTTTCTGTCTTAATAATTCCCTACTATCATCAGGAATTTTAAGAATAGAGACTTTAGAGATTACTATGATCAGCTCACAGTAGTCTTTATAAAATATATTATTATCTACTAAAATCGAAAGGAAGATATTTTAGACCTCATAATAATTTTACTAAATATACTATGTAAGGGTAAACTGCATGAAAATTTTACAATGTGTGAATTTTGGCTACAGAAGGTATAATATTTGGGTAATATAATATCAAGAGAGGGTATATTAGTGGATCCGTCAAAGATAGAGGCTATTGATTATTGTAGCTAACCAACCATAGTAACCAAGATCCGTATTTCAATATTTTATATTGATATTATTGAATGTTTATGGATAATTTGTCATGATTTCACAATCATATTACAATGATAACATGGAAGGGATCCAAGTTCATCTAGACCGATTAATGTGAGGAAACATTTTAGGTAATAGAGAGATGTTTATTGAGTGAACTGGTTCGCACATTACCCTTATAGTGGATAAGGGGTTTTAATATATAGTGATGCATACAATATGGGATTGGGAGGTTTTATTATGAGAAAAAACATGGTTATTGATTATAACACATGAAAAATGAATATTCTTGAGAAAAGTGTCCAAACCCATGCTTTGGATTTAGCAGTGGTAATGTTTTCATTAAAGATATAGATTTATTATATTTATAGAGAAAACTATTATATGTATACCAATGATAAATGTTTAAAGTATATTTTCACATAGAAGGAGTTAAACATGTGCCAAATAAGATGGTTAGTTCTAATTAAAGATTATCATAGCTCAATAAATCACCACCCTAAGAAAGAGAACAAGGTGTCTGATACTTTTAGTGGAATGTATCATGACTGCTTTTCCATGATGAGGATAAAAAATCAAATACTTCTTAATTTACAAAAGATGTACATGGAAATCTATAAGGAAGGGATAATATACACTCTTCCACAATTGAATGTTTAACTATTTATCTATTTTATTCTTAAAGAAAAACATCAGGAATATGTTGAGCTATATAAGTAGGTTAGAAATGATCTTTAGTTTAACATTGATCATGATGGGAAAATATGTTTTAGGAACCTTGTATGTGTTCTCTATATACTATATTAGAAGAATATTTATCATAGGAATGTCATAATTCATCATTATCTATTCATCTTAGAAGTATGAAGATGTATAGAGATTTTGATGAATGCTTTTGGTGGTATGTAATAAAAAGAGATGTCAGAGAGTTTGTATCTTGGTGCTTTGTTTTTAGTCAAGTGGAGGATGAAATAAAAAAGTTTAATGTGTTGTTGCATCCATTAACCATACTCTAATTGAAATGGGATGATATCAATATGTATCTTGTTTTTAGACTCTCCAGAACCACTACATGGAATATTGAAGTTGGGGTGGTAGTTAATAACCATACAAAGTCATCACACTTCATCACTATGAAAGAATACTTCCCTTTGGATCAGATCTGAATGATATAAATTAAGGAAGTGGTTACATTTCATATATTACCACATTCCATTGTATATTATTGTGATTTGGGGTTTATCTCAATGTACCTATGAATTATTCAACAAGATCTTGATATAGAATTGAGTTTCAGAATAGCCTGCCATCCTCTCAGAAATGTTCAGTGAGAAATAATAATTCAAACCCCTAAGGATATGTTGAGATCTTATTTTTTGTCTTTAAATGGTGGTTGGGACAGATAAAATCCTCTAGTTTAATTTTTTACAACAATATATTTCTCTAAAAAATATGGATGGATCCATATGAATCCCTCTATGGGATGAAATATAGAGTACCATTTTGTTGGAATGAATTTGGAGAAATAAATCTATTGGGGCCTGAGATAGATGAAGAAATGAGAGAAAATGTTGGATATATATTGTAACATATCAACATAGCTCAAAATCCGAATAAAATTTAAGATGATAACAATCAACGTGATTAGGAATTTAAATATAGTGATATATTGTTTCAATAAATATTTCTCGGGAAGAAGATTATGTGATTATGAAAGAATTGGAAGTTGAGCCATAGGTATATTATCCCTTTCAAGATCCTTGACTGAGTAGGAATGGTTACATATCAATTGTAACTTCCAGAACCCCTCTCTCAATACCATGATATATTCCATGTATGTCTCATAATGATGAAAATATCTATCCCTCGTATATACTAAACTAAAAATTCATATTATTTGTGACAGTAATATCTTATTATGAATAACAGTTGATAATTATGTATAATATTGAGAAAGTTATATGAAATAAGACCACTCACCTGGTCAATTTTTTTTGGAGAGACAACGCTCTTGAAGAAACTATGTCAGAATATAAGGATATGATGAGGCATAAGTATCCACATTTGATTATATCATAGTGAAAAATGATGAGGTATAAATTCATTTTATTGGGGGTAGAATGTGGAACCCTGAGTTTTTATGAAACATTTTAATTGAATAAATAATATTATTCGATGGTTTTAACTGCACACTAATCCAAGTAAACATTTAGTCAAACATGATGAAAGTTAATCTTTTTCTACACAGAAAACGAGTTTATCTTGTGTTTCACACGACAATATGAATCTATGAAACAACATTTTATTATTTTAATTATTGAAATAATATAGTTATAAAAAAACCATTAAACATATTAATATGAATGGTAATGATTAATTTTTAAAAATTATATATAATGTATGTATGGAGATAAAAACTATTTTCAATAACATATATATATATGTTAAATTCTTTACTATTTGAAAATACAATTTTCCCAAAAGAACTCTTTTTTATGTCATTATTTGGACAATAATAAAATTAAATTTCTACTCATTTACAAATTCAATTTGAAAAGACAAAATTAATTTTTTAATTTTAAATTTAACTATTATCTTAGAGTGAGTTTTTGGAAATTTTTTTAGAAATATTTACTTTTTAATGAATGGTGAAGATATTGAATTGTAATAGAAAGCGTCATTTTTATGAAATTTATTGACATTGTTGAATTATATTTTAAAATTAGATTAATTTATATTTAGGTAAATTATATATATATCAATCTAAAATTGCTAATTGGGATTAAATATACTTTGAAATTTGATATAAAATCATTTAAAAGTTATGAATATTTTTACTTTAAAACCCAGTTGTCTCATCCCATCTGCAAGGTTAAATTTTAAGTTAATTTATGAAGATTATGTGTTTGGAATTTGTAAAAACTAATTTTATAGTTTTAATCAGAATAATTCCCAATTTCTAATGAGTTAAACTATATTTTGGACCAAAATTATTAGTGAACTTTTTTAAAATTAAATATATGGATTAATGTAAAAACAAGATCGCATAGTTGTTAAACATAAAACAAATGGATTAAAAATAATGCTACACTTGGATGGAAATATTTAGATTATAATGCCATTTTTATCATTCAAACTCTTTCCAAATATCAACCATACTACCCTCCCTTAGATATAGAATCCTTCCTTTTAATATGAATACTGCCAATGAAGTCCTTCAGTTCAAACCAATAGAAAATACATGAAGAATATGTTACATTCATCAAGGAACATTTTTGTTTTCTTTATTCCCCAAAACCCTTAAATTATTTTTATATTATTATTTTATAATAACCTCAATATATGTATTATACAAATATTTTATTATGTTATGGTTACTACCATAAACTTCAAACACACCCTTAAAATGGGATACACAATCAAAATTTGTGTGTACGACAAACTACCTCCTCATGAACTGATGTCATTAGTTCTTCCATTTCCACCTTTAATGGTTGGGAATAATGATTTATTTATATTTTATATATGATATTTAGGATTTTAATAATATTATTATGATTATTTATTAGTCACATCACACATAACCTTATTCTTTCCATTTTTTTTGGAATACGATAATGTTGTTCGTGTGGATGATATACTACCACCATACGAAGTGATGTGATTGATTTATTATTTACATGGAAATTATTAATGATATTTTTAATAAAATCATGTGATAAATATGACATAAAAATTATAAATCAATTATATTATATCATATAATTTTCATTATTTTAATTTGATAAGAAAATTAAAACAACATTCATCTGTTTGTATGACCTATCATCTCCATGAATGATGTATCATGTTTCAAAAATGAATATTTTATTGATTATTATAAATACAGATATATTTAATATATATGATATTTATAAAATATTTGGAATTATATTTGTAAATAAATCATTATTAATTTAATGGTACCAAAAAATATGACAAATCCAAACATATACAAAAAACAAAACGATCATTACCTGAAACATAACATTATCATGGAATTATTATTAAATGGTTAATAAAATATCAAAATAAAATCCTAAATGTTATGATATAAATGAATATATTTTTTAATTAATTTAATTAAACAAATTTTTATCATACAGGGGCATCGATCCTGTACGATGAGAGTCAATATTTAAGGGAAGATATTTCTGCCTCACTTATTACTTTTATGTGAGATAAGTTATATTAACTACATATTTATTCAATGTAGTGTACATACATACTTTTAATTTGTTTTTGGATTATTATCCAAAAAATTATTGGTATTTATAAATTCATTTATGGATCCCCATTTCTTGGGTTCTACGGTTAAAATGATACAAAAGTGGTTTAACAATTTTGTCACGATTTTTCTTCTTTAAGACATCATGAATCTCCCAATTTTCATGATATATTGCATCAAATTATTTCCACTCAGGTTAATTATGATTTAATTTTATCAAAGTTGTAAGAGTTTAATGTTGTAATCTAATATTTTTTTTGAATTATGTTCAATTACTCTTCTATTGGTGAAATATAATGATCCATCTATGATGAATGTTGGGATACATTTGAAAAGAAGTTATTTTGGGATGTTAAAATCATTTTTGAATGTTTTTTTTTTATTTTTTTCAAAGAAAAATAAATCAATTCACTTTTTAATAGTTCAAAATCAAGGTGTCCATCATAATATGAAAAAAAAAGACTCCAAATACATATAAATGTCTTCCAAAACGGGAAGAAGTTTTCTAAAGAAAATGATTCATCAGAATCAGCTCATGTCTAAACTGATAGTATGATCATCTCGAAAAGTTATATCGGAGTCTTTATGGATCTGATTAAAACATGACGATTCTTTACTGGTCTTAGAGTTCTCATAAATCATAAGTAATCAAAAAATATTTAAATATCTCTTTATAAAAGAAAGAGGAAGAACAAGTGTTTCCAATCATATTTAGGATCATATTGGAATGATAGAATTTTTTAAGAAGCTACAATAATTCCCAATGTAATTCCAAAAATGTTATTCTTGTGTTAAAAAGGCCCAAAGTCATGAGTAAGTCATGATACAAGAAGAAGAATATGAAAGAAGTTTATTATTGATGTTAAAGATTTCCGATATCAGTTCTTTAGTGTGAGATTATCAAACATATATTTATTAAAGGAAGGGATGGTTTTTGAATCATATAAAGATGAATGTTCTATTTTTTTAGTCTTACCAATGATCCACTAGAAACAAATATTTAGATAAAATAGTCTTTGAATTTTGGAAGTCTGAATTGTAATTATGGAAGGAAAGAAGATGCTGAATAGAAATCTATTGACATCAGTTCATCATACATTTTATGACACTGATCATTATAGTGGACCTGACATTGATCATAATATACAGTGGTGTCGTCAAATGGAAATCATAAGAAAACTAGTTTTTATTGGGTATCATTGGTACTGATGAAAAGAAAATGTGTTTAGATCGAATAAAAATATGATCAGATATAAATTAACAATTGAGTCAACCATTTCAATTATGATGAGTTGTTAGGAAAAGTAAGATTGTTTTACTCTGATTTTTTATCAATTGGGTCAACTGGAAAAGAAGATTTTTCACCTTAACATGTGGGTCTAGAGAAAAGAAAACTATAATATGCTTACAATTGGGTCAATAGTCACCAGACTTACACAAAAACTTGTTATCAGAGTGAAGTAGAGACCGATCTATCAGAAATGGGAGGAAAATGATAAATACATCAGACATAGAGTCATTGTTCTGAAGCAAAGATGAAAATTATATTTGTTTTAGGTATCCATAGAAGTGTTTTTAAGGGGGATCTTGAAAATATGCTAGATGAGTTTTTGTGAATGAATTGTCTAGGTGAATTTGTTTGAAGTGGTTGAAACTGATACTGATGATTTTCCAAGAAGTACAAATATCTTTAGTTCATTCCATTTTATTTATGGAAAAAGGAAATATGAATAAAGTATAATGAAGAAGTAACAATGTTAATAAAATAATGTTGTCAACAATATTTTTGTTATCAATTTTTACATAGAATCAAAATGAGAGTACCATGTTATATGTTTTTTTCGGTATAGGGAACTAGAAAAAGTAGTGTATTGATTATGAAAATTCTAATTATAAGTTTTTTTTCAATTATTGTTGATAAATGTAGTGATTTATATGTTATAGAATATACACTTTCATTATAATGGTAAGATTAGAATTTCAATCTGAATCAGACTGAAGAATGTTAGAAAGAATTTAGAGAGCTATAATTATGATAATAATCAAGAACATTCAACAAGAAATGAGTTTATTTTGGAAGAACTGAAAAATTCACTGTTATACAGTAAATTTAATGGGAATTTGAGTTTCAAGAAATGTGTTAGAGAAGTAATGTTTTTTCTAATCTAAACCAAACTATATTTCTCTCACCTATAAATATTGGAAGTAAATTGTACTTTAAAAAATTGATTTACAATTCATCGGTTAAGAGAGAAGGCATTGTGCTGATGTTGGTTTTATAGAGAATGTGTTTCTATATTATGATTTCCTGAGGAAGTTTTCTAGATAGAAGAAGAATAAGGGTGATAGTATTCAACTGATCTTCTTATTGGGCTGGTTCATCAGACAGTTAATTGGATTGGGATTTCTGAGCTAGGGTAGAAGTAGATCAAATTGATTTGAAAAATGTTTTGACAAAGTAATATTATCATAATGAGAAAATGGACAAGTAAAATGGGACTGATCATCAGACTATGCACCTTTAAGATGGCCAGGATGTTCTTACATACTTCTTGGTAGACTAACTGAAAATTTATTTTTTATTATTATAAGAAAATGGTGGCCACAACACACCCCCAAGTCAAGGACCCTCAAGAAGTCCATAAATGATGAAAACCAAGGGCATCCCCTTGTATAATTTCTTTACACTTAAATGGAAGTGAACCCAAGCTATCATAAATAACGAGATCCTCCTCGGGACATCCTATACAGGAAAGTGGATAAAATAAAATGCTAGCCTCCCTCCAAAAGTGGTTAAAATCCACCTAAGATCAACATCAAGAGAACATATTCGAACCACATAGATCATATCCCAAGGAGGATCATAAACCCCCAAGATACTTTTTACCAGATTCTTGAAATCTTACTCCACGTCATCCACTTGAAAATTGAATATCTAACAAACCATGACTCCCATTTAAAACACCCGAGCCTCCACACCCGAAGAGTATCCCAGACCAAATGACTCACTGAACTCCATCAAAACCAATCCACATGAATCACAAATCACCCCACTACCTCTCATGACCCCATTCATAAGATAACCATACACATTAAGTTTGAAACCTCTGAGCGGTGGATTCCATCTAACCAACCAGCCTCCCTTGCTAACATGTACATCAGACTGTTTGATAAAACTCTAAACTAGGAGTGAATGACCCCCTTTAAAAATGGTCCTAGCTAAAAAATGAGGGCCTTTAACCGACATGACTGGAAAACTACCCTATACCCACGATTCAAAACCATGGATATAGCCCCCAAAACCATGGGTATAGGCTATACCCCAGTTTTGGGAACTATGGGCTGGAACGACGTCGGGATAGGGGGGTTCGGGCTATACCCACGGTTTGGAGAAACCATGGGGATAGGATTTCCACAGTGTGGCAGGTGCGTAGCCACGCTGGCAAAGTGTTGACCGCACAGTTCTCAAACTATGGGGATTTAATTTTCAAAAAAATTGGCTAGGGGGATTCGAACCCAGGCCACACGCCGCGCCTGGGGATGGCGCCCCACCGACGGACCAACCGAACCGTACGTTTTATTTTTTATATATAAATATATCTGCAAATATATATTAATCCAGTGTATTTAAATTCTAAAAAAGCACACATCGGGGTTCGAAGACGTGTGTCGCGCTAAGGATCACGATCGTGCTTGACCAACGAACCAACTAAGCAGTTATTCACATCAGTTATTTATAGATAAATTTGTATATTTATATTAATATTATCTACGTTGGGTAATTAAATTCAAAAAATGTGGCCAGGGTGATTTGAACAGGCAACCTACAACATCCACGGCGAACGGTTTACCAACCGACTTACTAAATTCGTGAACTTGTATATTTATATATATTTATATATATAGATTAATCTAAAACGTGAATAAATTCCTCCCCACCACATTTTTCTTGTGTCCCGTCTAAGTTTATTTCCCCTCCATAACGCGGGGAAGATATACCCACGGTTCTGGTAAACCCTGGGTATAGGTCTTCAAAAAAAACCACAATACCAACGGTTTTCAAGTACCGTCGGTATAGGTCTTCGGAAAATACCCTATACCCACAGTTTTCTCAAAAACTGTGGGTATATGTCTTAATAGAAAACTATACCCACGGTTGTTGGCACAACCCTGGGTATAGGATATATTGGTACCCTATACCCACGTTTTTTTTGCAAAACAGTGGGTATAGAACTATTTTCCAATAGTGTGAATCCAAAGGAAATTAAGGAAGAATCGCCCACCCAACATTGACTGATTTCAAGCCTCCGAAATGATTGACAAAATGGAGGAGAAAATAAGGCACCTCATCTAGCATTATAATACCATACCCTTCGACCCTTGGAACCATGCCCCCTAAAAGTAAATGAAGGAAAAATAATCGGGACTGAGGTGAAAATATATAGTTCATTGAGACCAAAAATATGTAGCCCGGTCACTCAAAATGAAAATATTTACCGTGGATTCAATCTGAGGATTCATGAACCAAACACGTCGTGAGTCTATGTGAATACCCTTCCATTGAAAGCTCTCTTCCATTGGTGAAACACAATTTTTAATACACCAAACTGGGATCTTCATTTTTGTGGGGAGTTCCTTTTACTA
Source organism: Viscum album (assembly GCA_963277665.1). Classification (NCBI taxonomy): domain Eukaryota; kingdom Viridiplantae; phylum Streptophyta; class Magnoliopsida; order Santalales; family Viscaceae; genus Viscum; species Viscum album. The sequence goes on from OY728156.1 coordinate 106,259,854, forward strand.
AACCTATGCAGCACACTCATCAAGAGCTTACTAGACATCATACTGTAATCTAAATAGAGATCTTACCCATGCTCAACCCCAAAAAATAGCACATATATTTCCTGGTATTCATGATAATTTCTACAAAAATATTCTTCTATCCCTAATAAAGAATAGCATGAATCAAGTTAGGATTCTCTCTAGATTCTGAAAAGGTAATCTTTGTAGTTGGGAACCCTGAAAAGAACAGACGCACGCCCGTCCAATTTTCCTTCCAAAAGTTGAGGTTGCATTTCCTGAGGATCCAATGAGCTGATCCACGCATGTCTCCCATATACAAGAACATGTATCTCACGATTCCAGTCAAATGTGGACTATTGGAATTATTGTCAACCCATTACTCCATATACGACACTTCGACGAATGAAGCCCAAAAAACTCTCCTGCAATTATGTACCATGTGAGTCTCACTTGCATTCCCTGTATGGTAACCTTAATATCACGTAGTCTAACTCAGACCTCCTCAATCGGTTTATCCAAACGAGCCCATACACCCCAATGGTAGTGACCCATATGATTAGCATCCTAATGAAATGAATTTATAACTTTTTTCATACTCTAAACGCTTACTTTTTGAGGTTTATTTACCTTGAAAATGTGCATCAGAATGGCAGATAGAAAATTGTTATTCGAGGCCACTCTCCCTCTAAACGAAAGAAGCTTTCTCTTCAAAATAAAAATGTTCCCCATAAACTTCTTAATGGATTCATAAAAAATGTATTTTTTATATGTGGCCACATGAATGTGGGGATCCAAGATAAATTATAGGTGACTGCTTCTTTGGACAACCAAGGATGACTTAGATATCCTTGTAGTGACTTCCTAGACACTTATTGGAGATAAAAAACATGGAACTTCCTTGTGCTGATATGATTGCCACTCATGTGACCGTAAATGGAAAAAATCTCTACAGTACCCCTTAGTTATCACCTCCTACCATTAATAATGATCAAAATATCATCGACAAAAATCAAAATCGAAATGACTTCCGTACCATTACTAGTAAGATAAGGAAAAAGACATCCAATCTCAATTCAACTATGAATATTTCTAAATAAAGACTCTTGAACCATGATTAAAAGGCTTAGGGGAAATGGATTGCCCTACCTGACCACATAGACTGATTTTAAAAAGCCCAACCATTTTTCTTTAAGGGTGATAGTGTGCCAAGGGGAGGAATATCACCTAAAAAAGGTCACAAAACTATTTTTTATCCTCTAAATTCCTCACCACATTGATAATGAGACACTATTACAACTTGACATATGCTCTATCCATTACAACCTAAAAATAGAATTTGAACAAATTGCTCTTCTACTGAGATCATAGACCAGATCACAGGAAATTGCCATCGCCCCTTGAATGCTTCATCCTTTGAAAACCCCTTCTTTTTCTTAGACAATATCCACATAATGATGCCATTCAATCTTCTTATTATAAGGCATACCTATATTTTATAGGAAAAATTACAAAGGAAGAAAATCTTGTATTGGTTGAGACTAATTAGATCCTTAACCTTTGGAATTAACATCACCCTGGAGGCTGCAACCCCTGAATAAGGGTAACTCTACGAAAAAATTATTGCATTGCATCAACTACCCGCGGGCCTATAATGCCCCATGAAGCCACATAAAATACAACCAAGAAACCATCTATCCATAGAGAACTATCATGAGACATAGTGAGAATCATTCTATTAATCTTCTCCTCCCATGGTATATCCACCAGAAGATAATTATCGGGTCCCTGCAAAAAGTGTGTGGGGGGGGGGTGCACCCCCAGAAATCCTTATCCATTGCACCACCCTTCATGCCCCAGAATTTAGAAGTGACCCACCTGACCAGCAAACCTTAAAAATGGTCCTGCACCAACCACCCCATAACATCCACCTCATACATGAAGACACCATTTCCATGGTCAATATTGTTCCACATGCTACTCTTTCCCTTAAAAAATATTCGAATAAAAAACTTTTTCAACCCCCCTCCTTCAACAAAAAGATTATTTTATAGTGGTTTGTGTGGTATTGGATTTTTTATAGGCCACAAAATGGATATATCTACTCTTATGGAGTTCTTAACCTTGTAAATATTTTTGTTACAGTGGATGTGTGATTGGTTTTAGTCATTTCAAGGTAGAAACTTTTTAATTGGAGGTGAATTTTATTTCAAAATAATGGAAACCTAATTGGAAAAACATATCACCTATTCACCCCTCCCCCTATTAGTGATAAATTGAACTTGCTCAGAAATATCTATTGGTATTAGAGGAAAGGATCCGTTTGTTTACTCTTTTCTAATGTTTTGAATAATACGTTGTTATTAAGAATACAAATTGTGTGAATCATAACAGGATCTTTGTCTTTTATAGTAATAACTGTCATATCATGAAAGATATAGTGTTTCCTTATCGTATGTCTATTTTATATTAAGTTTTTGATGTTTCAAGAAATAGATTTAATATTAATTTTGATAAATTTCCTCTTATATCTATGGAGAAGAAGAATCTTCAGAATGATGTAAGAGACAATAATTATTTACTCTAATCATTTTCTGATAGTGAGTTTTATTATTTAAGGGATTTTGTACTACTAAAGGTATCTAGGACAAGATAAAGAATATTTACGATGGAAATAAAATAGTGATGAAGGAAAAGTTACAAATTTGGAGATTTATGTATTTAGATATCATGACTATAGAGGATGAATATGTTGGTCACATATCTACCATTGTAAATGAAATTTTCAGTATTATCAGATTCCTTAGTGAACAGTTATATGATTATATTGATTTTGAGAATATACTGATAATTCTTATTGGTAATTTTGATACCAACATTTTGTCATTGGATAAAGTTGATCTGGAAAACATATATGTAGATAATCTATATAGAACTCTCATTACAGAAGAAATGAAAATGGATCATGTTATGAAAGGGATAAAAATTTATCATTAAATTCCTTTCAATGCTTCCAAGAATGAAAATATTAAGAAAATTATTAAAGAAAAAGAACCTTGTGATTCTAATTTAGAAAATAAGGAATGAAAAAATATTGATGAATTTAAATCCTCATTTTCTAAAAATGTGAAAAGTGGTTTATGTAAAAAAAGTGAAACATTATTGAAATGTTTTGAATGTGGAGATATTGGGAATGTTGTGGATAATTTTCCTCAATGAAAGAAAAAATTATAGTGATGAAGTTGATAGAATTCCGAGAATATAATGGAAGAAACATGGTGATAAGGATAAATAATATTGTAGAGGGAATTATAAGAAGTTATCCAAAACTAAAGTGATTTTTGTTTTCAAAATACGATGAAAAACAATAATGTGAAGATAAATCTATAAAATCCACTCTTAATGCTAGATATAATACTTTTATTACAATAGATAACAATGTAGAGTTTCAAAGAAAAAATATTGATAAAGAATATACTAAATTACAATTTCATCTCATGGAATAATTTAAATAATATCTTAGAAAGATTGAGAGGATTGATAAAGAAATCCAGAAGTTGAAAAATGAAAATGCTTCAAAAAAATCAAGAATTTTTTCCTCATAAGATAGTTATGTTTCTTGAGGATATTGATAACATAAAGAAATATCCTATGATGGAAAATAATTTTAATGAAAATCTCAAAGTCAATCATAAAGTGAAACATGAAGAGTTGTGTAACACCCCAAGATTTTATAAGAATTAATCTTTTTAATTTATTTAATGTATTGTGCTACATGCTGCACCAAGATTATCTTGCGCTATACACAACACCGTATTACCTTGCAGTATACGCAACACTATTCTTGGATCGTGTTATACACAATTTCAAGTTCATTTGATAGAAGTTATTCTACGCAACATTGAGTGTATATATATATATATATTCAATGTATAAATGAAATATGGTTGTATTTTTTTATATGAAACAACAAAAGATACTTTCACTACACGCAACCCTGACTTGTCTTGCATTACACGCAATCACGACCTTTCTCGATAGCGTCTGTAGTACACAATACCGAGTTTCACCAAACAATGAAATATTATTATAATATTATAAAATAGCCTTTATGAATAGTATTAACTGAATTTTTAATCTTATAACATTATAATTCATCTTAATCATTTTTCTAGAATGAGGTATGAGAACAAAATAATTGTTTCGGGCAAAATAAGTATTTTTAAAAAATGCAGTTTTTCCGTCTTTTGATGGTGCACCCATTTTAAATATAATTTTTGACAACTTAATAAGTTAAATTTTACAAAATAAACTTCTTCTCTTGAATTAGGATATAAAAATTTACATTGGATAATGTTTTGATATTTTTCTGATCACTTTCATATTTTAATGAACAGTAAAAACACGCTATATTTTAATTAAAAAAAACTTTTTTCATCGTAATAATTTTTATGGTTAAATTATAATATTTAATGGCTTTAAATTATAAATAGAATATATTTTTGACATTTAATATAATCTATGACATTAGCATTTATTTTACATTGAAATTGTATGTTAAATAAATTCAATCTTTTGCAATGTCTTTAACAAAAACCCGTTTCCTTTCCACAACGGGATTAATTTTAATTTAATTTCTGAAAATTCTCTGTATTGAATTTGATAAAATGGATTCCATATTTGTAATCATTGGGTCCAAATTATATTAATAGACTACTTTTTATTTTTGGGCATTATGAATAGTAACTACGGTAAATTTTATTTACCATCGTTAAAGGTAAATCGGGTAATTAAGGGTAAATATAATTTTATTAAATTACCATAACACTTGTATTAATACAATTGGATGATTATATTTCGTTTTAAGTCATATTTGGCTCTAAATGGAATCCATTAGAACCCACTTGAGCGTGATTAAGACCTTTAGTTTAATTTGTTTAAAGGAAAGTGAAATAAGTCTTACTCAAACATTAATAATTAAAGTATTTTTATTATAAGGTTATACAGAATATGAATTTGGTTATAAATACTAATTTTAAAGATATATTTTTTTCTTTATCTTGGTAATTTATTTGTAGTTTTTATGAGTTATTTAATTACCTTATTAGCCTATACATTAATGATGCAAAAATTATTTATTTAGTAGAAAAACCAATAATATTGATTTTATTGAAATAGTAATACATATTAAAGGGCCCAAAAACCTGATAAAAACATATTGGAAATGTATATATACACCAAAATAATCCAATTACCGAATATATGACCATTTGGAGTCTTATAAAAGTGATTATGACACTTATTGTATTTTAATTTAAATGATGTCAATGTTGTCCCTTTCATAATTTAATAAATATAACATTTTAAAATTTTGGTGTTTTCAAAGTTAAATCCAAATAAATGTATTCTTATGAAAGATATAAGATTTATCTTCCTCATAGTATTTTATTTTTAATTTTTATGCAAAAAATAAGTATATTTAATAATTATACAAAAATGTTGTAGTAATTATTTTATTAAGATAAATATCAAATAAATGGTTTTACAAATAGAAAAATAAAGATTATGTGAACTATTTAATGTGCTCCACTAATTTAATAGATCACTATGACATGTTAAGAACCTATTGAATATTTTATTTAGAATATATCCTCTGTGTGGATTTTATTTAAATTCAAATAAATGAATATTGTCAAAATTGACACTATTGTTATTTTATAAAAATAACATATTATTAAATTGTTTAAAAATAAAAAAAAATATTTAAAATTTATAAATTTAAATTTATATAGTCTAAAATGTCATAAAGTATCCAATAATGAAAAATTCACAACACATAAGTGATTATTTATAACCATTTAAAATTTAGAATTTTATTACCACAAATAAAATTAAATAGATTAAATAAGGATAAATCCAAATGATAAGGTTTAATATAAAATCAAAACTTGTCTAAATTTGATTTTTTGATTATATTACAACCCTATCTCATCTCATATTCTAATTGAGTCATTTTTTGAGGTTTTTATGGGGGTTTGTATTTATATTAAACTTATATTTTTGAGGATTCCAAAGGTGCCCCTCTCTTACCTTAGAAAAGGGCACCTCCTCCCTCTACTCATTACACAACCATGATCCTTCAATCTCGGCCAACCCCTGAAAATTTCTCTTATAAACTTCCCTAGAATCATCCTAGAGGTCCTGGTCTTCTTCAAACACCATCTTTAGTTCCATAAGAGGAGGTTAAGAAGAGGTGTGTCAAAGAAGAGGTAATATATTTTACCGATTCATTCCAATTTATTCCATCTTCTACTTCTTCTTCTTTATTTGTTTCATCATAAATTAATAACATCAGTATCAATAATATAATGATATGTTATTATAAATATGAAACAACCATATTTCACCTTCTATCCAACCTACGGAAAACAAAATCACCGCGCGTGCGTACGTACGGAATACCGTCTCCATGCCGTGGTGTAATATGTTTTTCCCACACCACCTTACTTGGATGGGTATAATGGTGTAAATAATAACTATATATAGTTATTATAAAATCATACTGATTCTTAGATATTATATCATCCACTGTAATTCAATTCAATAATTATGGGAATGATATCATCGCTCGTGCGTACGTACGGACTACCGTCTCCACGACGCGATGAGATTCATTCTCCATATTAACCATACAAGAATACATATAAAGAAAATATAATGAATATTAATGAAATATTTGACATTATAAAGCTACTGGATATATGTATATATATATATATGTCATCTACTTACTTCCATTCAAGTCGATAAGGAAAAGAAAACAACATTCATGTGTACGTACGACCTACCGTCTCCATGAACGGTGTGTTTAATTTAATTTATCTATCTATTATATATATATACTGAATATATATGATATATAACTCATGTTTTACATTTTGGAAGTAATTAAATCATGATATAAGTAATGATATCAAGAACAACAAGTCCAAACACATACGATAATGGAAACAATTAATAACCAAAATGTTGCTTTAACATGGAAATGACAAATGAACGGGTAATATAAAGTCATAAGTGAACCATATATGATATCATTACAATGAATATGATTATCTAATATGTCAATTATATTATTTAAATCATTATAAAGGAGGTTCGGATACATATGAAGCATATCAGACATAAAGTAAGGGATAACATTTCCAATCTCGTTTTTATCAGAGTTTGTTTATTCGTAAGTATTTACTGGGGCTATATTTATCATCAATGTACCTGTTTTTTAAAAATGGTTTCATTTATTTTTAAAGTCCTATTTACCCATTTTTTACTTTTACTACATGGTATGTATGGAATCTTTCTTGTATTTACATTACGAGGTACTTTTTTTACTTTTCTGGAAAAAGTATGAGAAGAATGTTTTTTTAACTTATACGGAATGAAAGGATATTTACGGTTTTATAAAGACTTATTTTCATGAAGCTTTCTCCAAAATATTTCATGACTATTTTCAACAAAATCATTTTCTTTTAAAATTTCATGACTTTTTGTGAAAAGAAATTGATTTGGAAGAAGAAAGGATATTTTCCTCAAAAATTCATTTCAAGTGTTTTATCAAAACCATTTTCCATCTAATATGACATTATTTAATATGTGAACGTTTCAAGTATAATGTCTCTAATATTTACATGGGTTCACTTTTTTTATTATGAAATGATACACATTTATTTTTTATGGATTCTTTGATGATGGGATGATGTTTATAAAACCCATTTTATTCGTTGGGTTATTATGAATGATGTATGTTTATTTTGTGGCACAAGTAAGAATGATATCATTATGAGATGGGTGAGACCTATATCTTCCTCCAATGCATTGGGTAAAGATTTATATCTCATGAGATAGACAAGGCTGTAATGGTAAGTTAATCTGGTTCAGCGTTACAGGACTGGAATGAGGAGTGAACTCAATTCCGAAAGGGACTTTGTCCACTAAGATGGTCTTAGCAACAACGCCTTGGCTACTATGGAAATCATAACATGTGCTTAATGGTTTTACATAATTACATGATTTATTCCCATGCTATTTTATGATGATTAATGTTCCATTATGTTCTATGCCTTATGTACTTCCATGTATTATTTCATTGTTCAAGATTTCGATGTTTAAACATTATGTTCATGTTTTTATGTTAGAATGTATATGGTTTGTTTTATTTTCTCCATTCTTACCCTTATTGAGAATTTGATCTCACCATTTATATGTTTTCTTTTCCCCATGATATAATGAAAAATTTTAGGTAAGAAAAAAAATGGGAAAGTTTTTATGGGAGATGTTGAAGATCTTTCACCACGATTAGATGTTTATGTTCCAAGTTTCCAAAGGCACTACACTATTACTATCATTGAATGTTGGTTTTTGTTATGTATTAAGTATTCCGCAAAAGTAATTTAATGTCTATGTACGTCAAGATTCGGGTCTCTACAGTTGGTATCAGAGGAAAGGTTTAGTTAACCTTTGGAAACTAGGTTTCGAAAACATTAGTGAGATCCCTAGATATATTTATATAGTATGTCTAGGGATGTACCTAAGGTTAAGTATAATTATAGGCTATAGTCCTAGAATTATTGTAACGATCTTAAAATTAAACCTTAGATGTTATATATTGAATTTACTCCCCCTTTATTATGTTGTTTTACCTATATTGATTTTTTCCTCTCACAATATTCTTTTTGGGTTTCGAACGATGGATAGAACCCGAAGGAACCATGTTGATCAATGTAATGGACAATGAAATGATTGTCCTTCTGAACAAACCAATATTATAGGAGATGGAGTGAAATATATTATTGCTATACTTACTCATGCTATGAATCATTCTGGACTTCTGAATGAGTAGAGAAGGGGACAATATTCTATTGAGTCCTTCGCGAGGAAACGTCCCCCTTCTTTCAGTGGCTATTCTAATCCACTTGTTTCTGAACAATGGATTAGTACCATTGAAAAGCTATTTTCCATACTTCGCTGTTCGTAACATGAAAAAGTCTTCTTGGCTATTTACAGATTAGAAGGCGAAGCAGATCAATGGTGGACTTTAATTAGGAATACAAGCCCCCAAGGTGAAATTGACTCCATGGAATGGGATGAGTTCAAGAAATTATTTTTCAATAATTACTTACCATGTATTATTCAAAAAAATATGTAAAAGGAGTTCCTTGAGCTTAAGAAAAACGAAGATGAATCTATTAGTATATATGAAGAAAATTTTAAAAGGCTTGCAAGGTATGCATCTGGCTTTATCATCCAACCTGAAAGTAAAGTTGATCGATTATTCAGTGGCTTAAAACCATGTCTTCTAAGGGAATTAGCTATAAGAGACTTCAGTATCTAGGAAGAAATTGTGTGTTATGCTATCAAGGTAGAAATGGAAGTTGGTGTTACATATCCATCTCAGTGTTTTGACAAGAACCAAAAGATGGAGTTCAAGGAGAAATCTCATAACAATCGTGAAAAGAAGATGAATGTTTATTTATGCTCATTGTGTGGAAAGAAGAATTGTGGAGATTGCCTAAAAGGTTCTATAAAATGTTTTAAGTGTAGAAAAGAAGGTCATCGAGAAGTTGATTTTCGAAGTAATGGGAAAAAGGATGCTAATGATGTGAATAGAGAAAAGACTACAGAGAACTCTCCACCAACACTTCAATGCATCAAGTGAAAGGAAATGATACATTATGCAAATAAATTCCCTGATCCACAGGTTAATGATGATCAACGTGAGAAACCTCTTAAGGCAAAGGATAAAGTGAAGTCTCATGCGATCACTATTTGTGATGTTGAGTATGAAAATGACGTTGTGTAGTGATTAAGTGTTTATGTAATGGGATTTCAAAATAGTATCATGGAATCTCATTTATGGTATTGTGGAATTTTGGAATATCTATGTATTGGTCTATTGTGGTTTTCAATAATTTTATAGTTACGGTAACCATTAAAAGTGATTCAAATATTCTGGAAATCAGATGATATTCACATAATGAAGGGATAAGGAGAAAATAAATTGTTTGATAGTATTCATGAGCTCATGATTGATATAAGGACTAAGTGATATCATGGTTTGAGTATAAAGAATTTTTTGGTTTTTGGTATGTGGAGAGAGTAAAATTTTGATAGCATTCATGTTTTCACTAAGGTAGTCAAATGATTGGAATGTGACCAACAATATATATGAGGGATAAATGATGGTATTCAAATTCTTATTATATGACCTTTATAGAAATCGTTCTCTTTATACTATGAGTTTTCAAAGAAGTATTTTGTATAAGCCTAAAGATTTGAATGGATTATGTTGAACATAAGTTAGTATTGTTTAAGGCTATAATTTTTTTTGATATTATTGAGAGAATGTTACAATAATGTAGTTTTAGAAAAAGGAAAACCTACAAGATGGGCGAAAACCCGTCACATCGGACAAGGTTACGGGAATCGAACCCACAACCGAAGTGAAACATGCCTTTATCACCTACCACTAGCTTACAGAGTGTCCCTGGTTGGTATAAACTAGTTTTATTTTATTAAGCAGTATGATAGATGAAGTATAAGTCCATTTTTGGAACCATATACGATTAATATCACCCTAGATTGACTTATGTATTTAACTTTTGCTAACCTTATGTTTGAGACAGATGGAATGACAAATCATTCTATCGCATGATCCATTAGCACTTCACTGAAGACAAATTAAACTTCATTTATTTAAGAGATGAAGTGGAAATTGTTCTAGGCACGAACAACAGTGAGATTGTACCAAAATAATGTAATTATTTATTTTAATTCATCAAATTTAGGGAAATGAACTTGAAAACCAAAAATTTTGTCCTGGTGCCCTCATATCCAATGAATCAGATGGTACCTTAGATCATCACAAATTTTTGGATTTGTGATTTTTGGCTTTTTCATAGCCATGTTCTCTACTACTCTCCATCAGAATTTGATGGTTAGATTTCTCTTCCATATCCATATTTTCACCTATGTTCTCCTATGCAGATACCAGATGATTAGTTAACTTGGGTAACAGTAACGTTTCAAAATTTAGTTTTTATAGTTAAGTTTTGGTATTCCTTTTTATGATGTGGGTTTCTATTATAGAAACTTTCAAATCGTAAACCATTTATAACCCCGACGAATTTTGAGGGAGAAATTAATTTTAAGGGGGGTAGAATGTAACACCCCGAGATTTTATGAGAAGTATTATTTTTAATTTATTTAATGTATTGTGTTGCATGCTACACCAAGATTATCTTGTGCTATACGCAACACCGTATTATCTTGCAGTATACACAACACTATTCTTGGATCGTGTTATACAAAATTTCAAGTTCATTTGATAGAATTCATTCTACGCAATATTGAGTATATATATATATATATATATATTCAATGTATAAATGACATATGGTTGGATTCTGTTATACACAACAAAAAAGAAGTCTTGCACTACAAGCAACCCTGACTTGGCTTGCATTACACGCAATCGCGACCTTTCTCGATAGCGTATGTAGTACGCAATACCGAGTTTCACCAAACAATTATATATTATTATAATATTATAAACAAGCTGTTATGACAAGTATTAACTAAATTTTAAATTTTATAACATTATAATTCATCTTACACATTTTTTAGAATGAGGTATGAGAACAAAATAATTTTTTTCAGGTAAAATAAGTATTTTTAAAAAAATCCAGTTTTTCTACCTTTTGATGGCACACCCATTTTAAATAAAATTTTTGACATGTTTATAAGTAAAATTTTACAAAATAAGCTTCTTCTTTTGAATTAGGATATAAAAATTTATATTGGATAATGTTTTGATATTTTTCTGATAACTTTCACATTTAAATGAATAGTACAAACAGGCTATATTTTAATTTAAAATAACCTTTTTCGTCGTAATAATTTATATGGGTAAATTATAATATTGAATGTTTTTAAAGTATAAATAGAATATATTATTACCATTTAATATAATCTATGTAATTATCATTGATTTTACATTGAATTCGTAGGTTAAGTCAATTCAATTTTTGGAATGTTTTAAACAAAAACTCGTTTTCTTTCAAAAAAGAGATTAAGTTTAATTTAACTTCTGAAACTTCTGTGTATTGAATTTTGAAAAATAGATTCCATATTTGGAATCAGTGGGCCCAAATTATATTAATAGACTACTTTTTATTTTTGGTCATTATGAATAGTAACTACGGTAAATTTTATTTACCATCGTTAAAGGTAAATCGGGTAATTAAGGGTAAATATAATATTATACAATTACCCAAAAACATGTCTTAATACAATTGGATGATTATATTTCGTCCTAAGTCATATTTAGATCTAAATGGAATCCATTAGAACCCACTTTGACGTTATTAAGACCCTTAGTTTATTTTATTTAAAGGATAGTGAAATATGTATCACTCAAACATTAATAATTAAATTATTTTTAATATATTGTTATATAGAATATAAATTTGGTTATTAATACTCATTTAAGAGATAAATTTTTTTTCTTTATCATGGTAATTTATTTGTAATTTTTATGAGTTATTTAATTACCTTATTAGCTTATACATTAATGATGCAGAAATTATTTATTTAGTAAAAAAACAAATAATATTGTTTTTATTGAAATAGTGATACATATTAGAGGGCCCACAAACCTGATAAAAACTTATTGGTAATGTATATCTACACCATAAGAATCCAATGACTAATATATGACTTTTGGAGTTTTATAAAAGTGATTATGACACTTATATTATTTTATTTTAAATGATGTCAAAGTTGTCACCTTCATAATTTAATAAATATAAAATTTTAAAATTTGGGTTTTTTCAAAGTTAAATCAGACTAAATGTATTTTTATGAAATATATAATATTTATCCTTATTATAGTATTTTATGTTTAATTTTTATGCAACAAATAAGTATATTTAATAATTATACAAAAATGTGGTAGTAATTATTTTAATAAGAGAAATATCAAATAAATGCTATTACAAGTAGTAAAATAAATATTATATGAACTATTTAATGTGATCCACTAATTTTATAGATTACTATGACATTTTAGGAACCTACTAAATATTTTATTTAGAATATATACTTAGTGTGGATTTTATTTAAATTCAAATAAATGAATAGTGTCAAAATTGACACTATTGTTATTTTATAAAAATAACATATTATTAAATTTTTTAGAAATCAAAGAAAATATTTAAAAAGTATAGATTGAAATTTATATAGTATAAAATTTCAGAAAGTATACAATAATGGAAAATTGACAACACATAAGTGATTATTTAAAACCATTTAAAATTTTGAATTTTATTACAACAAATAAAATTAAATAGATTAAATAAGGATAAATCAAAATGATAAGGTTTAATATAAAATAAAAACATGTATAAATTTAATTTTTTGATTATATTACAACCCTATCTCATCTCATATTCTAATTCAGTCACTTTTGGAGGTTTTTGGTGGGGTTTGAATTTATATTAAACTAATATATTTGAGGATTCCAAAGGTGCCCCTCTCCTCCCTTATAAAAGGGAACCTCCTCTCTCTCCTCTTTACACAACCTTGAGACTTCAAGTTCGGCCTAACCCTTCCAATATACCTTCTACACTTTCCTATAATAATCTTAGAGGTCCTGGTCTTCTTTAAAGGCCGTCTTTTGTTCCCTAAGAGGAGGTTAAGAAGAGGTGCATCAAAGAAGAGGTAATATATTTTACCGATTCTTTCCAATTTATTTCTTCTTATACTTCTTCTTCTTTATTTTTTTCATCATAAATTAATAACTTCAGTATCAATAATATACTTATATGTTATTATAAATATTAAACAACCGTATTTCACCTTCTATCCATCCTACGGAAAAAGAAATCACCACGTGTGCGTACGTACGGAATACGGTCTCCACGCCGTGGTGTAATCTGTTTTTCCAACACCACCTTACTTGGATGGGTATAATGGTGTAATGAATAACTATATATAGTTATTATAAAATCATACTGATTCTGAGATATTATATATTCCACTCAAATTCAATTCAATAATTATGGGAATGATATCATCGCTCGTGCGTACGTACGGACTACCGTCTCCACGACACGATGAGATTCATTCCCCGTGTTAACCATTAAAGAATACTTATAAAGTATATATAATGAATAATAATGAAATATATGACATTATAAAGCTACGAGATTTATGTATATATATATATATGTCATCTAGTTACTTCCATTCAAAGCGATAAGGAAAAAAAAACTACATTCATGCGTACGTACGGCCTACCGTCTCCATGAACGGTGTGTTTCATTTCCTTTTTCTATCTATTATATATATATATACTTAATATATATGATATATAAATCATGATTTAGATTTTTTAATTATGTAAAGTATGATATAAGTAATGATATCAAGAACAACAAGTCCAAACACGTACGATAAGTGAAACAATTAATACCCAAAACGTTGCTTTAACATGGAAATGAAAAATGAACAGGTAATATAAAGTCATAAGTGAACCATATATGATATCATAACAACTAATATGATTCTCTAATAAGTCAATGACATTATGTAAATCATTATATAGGAGGTTCAGATACATACAAAGCATATTAGACAAAAGGTAAGGGATAACTTTTCCAATCTCATTTTTATCCGAGATTGTTTATTCGAAAGTATTTACTGGGGTTATATTTATCATCCATGAACCAATTTTCTAAAAATTGTTTAATGTATGTTTAAAGTCCTTTTTCCCATTTTTTACTTTCACTACATGGTTTTTATGTAAACTTTCTTTCTTTTTACCATACGAGGTACTTTTTGACTTTTCCGGCAAAAGTACAAGAAGAATGTTTTTTAAACTTATACGGCATGAAAGGATTTTTATGGTTTTATAAAAGCTTTGTTTTCATGACTATTCCTCCAAATAACTTAATGACTATTTTCAACAAAATATTTTTCTTTTAATATTGCATGAATTTTTGTGAAAATAATTTTATTTTGAAGAAGAAAGGATATTTTTCTCAAGAATTCATTTCAAGTGTTTTATCAAAACCATTTTCCATATAAGATGACATTATTTAATATGTTTATGTTTCAAGTATAATGTCTCTATGATTTACATGGTTTAACTTTTCTTATTATGAAATGATATCCATTTCTTTTATATGTATTATTTTATGACGGGATGATGTTTATGAAACCCATTTTATTCGTTGGGTCATTATGAATGATGTATGTTTATTTTGTGGCACAAGTAAGAATTATTTCATTATGAGATGGTTGGGACCTATATATCCCTCCAATGCATTTGGTGAAGATATCTCATGGGATATACAAGGCTGGAATTGTAAGTTAATATGGTTCAGTGTTACATGACTGGAACGAGGAGTGAACTCGATTCAGAAAGGGACTTTGTAAACAAAGATGGTCTTGGCAGTAATGTCTTGGCTACTATGGAAATCATATCATGTTATTAATGGTTTTCCACAATTACATGATTTATTTCCATGCTATTTTATGATGATTTATGTTACATTATGATCTATGCCTTACGTACTACCATGTTTTATGTCATTGTTCAAGATTTTGATGTTTAAACATTATGTTCATGTTTTTAAGTTCAAATGTATATGGTTTGTTTTATTTTCTCCATGCTTACCCTTACTGAGAATTTGAGCTCGCCATTTATATGTTTTCTTTTCCCGAGGATATAAATAAAGGTTTTAGGTAAGAAAAAAATGGGAAAGTCTTTGTGGGAGATGTTGAAGATCTTTCACCACGATTAGAAGTTTCTGTTCCAAGTTTCCAAATATACTAAACTATTACAGTCCTTGAGTGTTGGTTTTTGTTATGTATTAAGTATTCCGAAAAAGTAATGTAATGTCCATGTACGTCAAGATTCGGGTCTCTACAAGTTGTATCCTTTTCAACATATTCTTTCTAAAGATTTATTGAGGGATTCTATTTTCACAAATTCTATTTCTTATATTGGTGAAAGCTCAGAAAAGAATAAACCCGATAAGGTTAAAAAATTAATTTCAATTGTTCAAATGAAATATGAAATTTTTTTTGGAAAGAAAAAACTAGTAATGTTATGTATGTAGTCAAAATCCAAAAAAGTGATGAAGTCATAAGATGAAAAAAATTATGGGTCTAGAAAATTTTCTATTAATTATGGTTTCTATAAGGCTAAAAACCGGAGAAGAAATAGATGATTCATATTCATGAAATAAATGTTAACGATCAAAAAAGTTCTAATAAGAAATATATGAATGTTAATGAGAAACATGATTACGACTCTTGATAGTATGAAATTGATAGAGACAAATATTATTTTTATGGATACTATTGGTATTGTGGTGGATTTACATATATGACATATACTTGTTGGTTTAATAAATAATATTAACACAATTCAAACAATTAATGATTATAATGTTTGATGTGGAGTCATTCCTCTCAAAGGAAAAATTCTAAGAAGGATGGTTTGAAGAAACCTAAGATGACTGGTGTGAAAGTTGAAAATATATTCAAGAATTTGGAAACTATTTGTAAAATATATGACTAACCGAGAAGTATTGGATAATGGTATTTTATCTCCTACAATGAGGAACTTTAAATTTTTTATGTATTTTAAATAATTCAAATAAAGATCATTAACATTTAGAAAGGATGAATCTCTCAAAATCAAAGGTTTTTGATTATCCATCATTATGGAATATATGTTTAAATCTAAGAAATTTTTGTTTTTAGATGGGATGAAACAAAACATGATATGTGTTTCAAAAAATTTTGAGGATGACAATATAGTTATGTTTATGAATGAATTTTTTTAAATCAAGGGTGATGGAAATTTTTTTTCATGAGGAAATCATAAAAAATGACCATTTTTTATGTTGGTGAGGATAAAAATTCTTGTTAATTAGGCATTGTTGAAGATAATAAATTGTGACATAAATGGATGAGACAATTTTATCAAATAAACATGATTAATTTATCAAAGTGAGATTGTGTCGGGGGAATTCTGGATATGTAAAGTAGAAGAGATTCTTGTTTCAATATTTTCAATTGGGAAAGATAACTAACTCTTTCCACAAGAAAGTTGAAATTTCAATAAAACTTCTCTAAGAACTTCTCATTCTGATATATATGGTTCAATGAAAAAAACAAACTAAAAAGGATAATTTATTCATAATTTTCATTAATTAATTTTCTTTAATTAATTCTCATATGTATATGAATAATAAGTGAAACACTTTGAAAATGTTTAAAAGTTTCCGGAGAAATGTTGAGATAGAATGTGAATATTCAATGGAGATATTGAGAACTGTCCAATATACTGAATACTAAGATTAAGTTTTTAATTTTTTTATTTAGAAGCATGCAATTCAACATTATTTCAATAAAACATACACTCCTCAACAAAATTGTGTTTCTAAAAGGAAGTATAGGAGTATGGTGGAAATTCAGTGAACTATATTACATGGATACAGTCTCCTTCATTAATTTGGAAGGCAATCCATGATCACTACTATTTTATTAAAAAATGATGTTTCTACTAGAAAATTTTAGATATGAATCTATGAGAAATATTTTATGATATAACTCCTAGTTTTATACACTTACGAGTTATTGGGAATCCATGAATCAGAAAAATAAAAGGGTGAAACCGTGGAATGTTTCAACAGAGAGGTGAAGAAGTAATTTTTCTTTGCAATGCACCCAAAGGAAGAGCATATAGATATTTCATGAAATAAATAAGAATATTAGTTTATTATGATGATTTGAAATGTATTTAATAATGTGAATAATATGCACAAAAAAGTAATTATTATTAGAAATATAAACAAGATTAATGAATGTCTCAAGATAATTTTAATAGTGATACCAACAATAGTAGTTCTACATAATAACAATAATCATACTCAACTATTCAAATGATGAAGATGAATGTAAAAAATATCATTCGTAGAAGAAGAATAAGTTGTAATATAAATACATTATTGGTTATCAAAATCAGAAGGTTTAAACAATAAAAATATCAAATTTTGTTACACATACTAACATATACTCAAAATGTGAGCAGAAAGATGTCAATAAAGCTTTTCAGAGTAAAGAATGGGATCACGCATGGGGTGAAGATCTCAATAAGATATAAAATAAAGACAAATGGTAACTCATACAAATAAAAAAATAAAAAAACTATTAGTTTTACAATATGTGTGTTCCAAAACAATATTAATGGAGAAGTTTAAGTGATAAGAAAAAAAAATAGTAGTGTGTAATGGTCACTCATAAATTGATGATATTGATTTTTATATGCCTTTTTTATTTGGTGGGAATGTTTAAAACAATCATAATCTTTATTGATATTATTTAATAGCGATGTTACTAATTTTTTCAAATGGTTTTGAAATAATAATTTTTGAATGGTGATCTGGATGAAGAAATTTATATTGTACAACCATGTTTATTTATTTCTAGGAAAAAGTAATGTTATTTAAGAAATATGAAGAAATACTTTTATAAGATAAAACAAGATATGAGGGAATGTTATTCAAAATTGGATACCTTCATAATAAATATGATATCTATTAAACGAATTTTTGATAATAATATTTACATAAACTAAATTCAAGAGTTTTCTATCATTGTAATTGTTTATGTTGAAGATATTATATTTTTTGGGAATGAGGAAGGATCATGAGAAAGATTATATGAAGTGTTGAATATGTGGTTTGAGATTTCAATGTTTGGTGAAGTGAAATAATTTCTAGTGTTAAAAATTTTACAAAATAAGATATAGATATTTATTTCTCAAGTAAAGTATGCGATGAAAATTATTATGAAATACAGAAAGGAAAATTCAAAACACATTTCGTTACTAATTTCATTAGGAACCAAGTTAAAAAAATATGGTTAAGGTAAGTAATTTGACTCAAAATAATATCAAAATAGAATAGATATTTTTATATTTTACTGTCACAAGACATGACAATGTTTCTACTAAAAGATTATATTTAATATTTAGATTTATCCAAAATAATCTCATTTTTTAGATCGAAAAAGAATTATATTATTTCTTAAAGGAACATTAAATTTAAGAATTAGTTATCATGTATTAGAGATAATTGTTTAGTTCGGATATTCAGATACTGATTGGGAAGGAAATTTTGATGATAAACGATCCGCATCTGGTAGATTCTTTGTTCTTGGGAAATATTGTGTAAGTTGGATTACAAAGATAAATAATTCAGTAACTCATAGGATAGATGTCGCTTATTATGTTTCTTCCACTCATCCTACTAGTAAATTTACGTCGATGAGGACTCAATTGGACGATAAACTTTTTGAATTGAATTTACCCATTCCCATGGGATGCGAAAATCGAAGAGAAATAAACATTACAAAAAATCTGATACAACATTATCATTCATAACAAATTGAAATATAGTACCAATTTTTGAATGAGCATGTTTACAAGAATGAATTGAAGTCGAATTATATCCCTACATTGGAATAAGTTTCTGAAATTTTCATAAAACCATTATCAAAGGAACATTTTTATAAATTAAGGATAAACCAGGCCATCTAACGTCTTTCTCTCGAAGTTATAGATATGTGTTTTTTCCTCTATATCATATTGTATTTGGATAGTGGTGTTAATGGGGGAGAGTTGTTCCATAAATATCTCTATTGATCGATGCTAAACCTTTTAATGAAGCATGTATGTAGGGGTGTTGAGAGAAGTTTCAAAATCTAAATTTATGAACTACTATAATAGTTTATTCGAGTGGATATCAAAAAATTTTGTTTACATGAATGTGGAAGAAGAATAGAAAGAGGTGATGAAAATATGAGGATGATTAATGAGTCACTACATTTAGACAACATGGTTTTGATATCAATTATTCTCATTTCCAACAATATTTTAGCTCACTTAGGCTTATAATTGTTTATATGTAATCCATGTCTTGTAGCTACGAAGATCAGTGATTTATAAACCTTGGTAGATGAAAACTATATAGGGGGATATTATTGGGACCAAGATGAAAAGAAGTTGTTTTTTTAGAAATTGAAATCATTTAGTTTTGAATGAGATGTGTTTTGTATTAAATGAAAAAGAAGTCAATTTATTTTGTAATATTTGACAATCAGAATCACCATCCTAATCAGAAAAGTAGGAACAAAATGGCTAATAAATTCCATTATATTGGGAAGAAGGTTTATAGAAGAAATGATTCAGTGGAATCACCATGGGTCCAGACTAAATGGAATATCAGAATGAGATGTTTTATCAGGTTCTATATAGATCTGATGAAAATATGATGATGTATTACTAATGTTTTATTTATCATAAATCATAAACTATATAAAAACATGGGATGCTATTTTTATTAAGGAAAGAGGACGAAAAATTAATGAAAATTGTATTTAGGATAATTTTAGAAAGAGATAAATTTCCGGGAAGCCGCAACACATCCCAATTGACGTTTAACGATGCTATTCTAATCTTAAACGTTTTCAACGTCTTGAGTAATTAATGATACAAGTAGAAGATTATAAAATAAGGAAGATATTGAAGTCTAATATTTCCATCTTTGGTTTATTGTTGTGAGATTATCAGACACAAATTTGATTGAAATTTGGGAAGGCTGGTTGGATCATTATAAAATGAATATTCTAGTTTTTATTAGGACCAATATGCTCTTAGAATGAAATTTTTGGAGTAAAAAGTTTTTAAGTTTTTAAAGTGTGAATGATAATCTAAGAAAAAAAGAAGTTATTATAATCTATGATGATAACACCATTTTATTGGATGTAGTGTGCCACTGATCATTGGAGGGACCCTAAAATCGGTCAACAAATACAATGATGATTACAAATGGAAATCAGAGGCATAATTGTTTTCATTCATTGTTATTGGGAAAAATGAAAAAAAGTTGTTAATACCGATGAAAAATAATATTAGAGATAAAACAATAGTAGAGTCAACTATTTTCATTATGAAGAGTTGTCGGTCCGTGTACTATACTTGTTCTCTAATTTTTTTTATCAAATTGGTCATGAGTAATACAATTCATGTCTACTTAACAAGTAGGAAAAAAAATCTTTGATATTTTTACAATTGGGTAAAGATTCATAAGACGGATGCTGACACTTGTTATTAGAGTGATGTATAGACCAATCCATCAGACATGGGATGTCATCGATAACCTTATCATATGTAGAATCATTGGTCCAAAAGAAATAAGAAAACTATATTTGTTTCAAGTAGCCACAAAATTATTGTCAACGGTGATTTTGAAAACACGTTTGAATATTTATTTCAAAAGTATTGTTAATGATAATTTGTTTGAATCGGTTGAAAATGATTTTCAAATGTTGTTGAGAAGTACACATATAATTAAAATTTTCTATTATTATTATAGTAAAAAAAATGGTGAAAGAAGTCTAATAATATATAAACAATGTCAATGGAAGGACATTTTCAAATATTATTTATTAGCTACTATAGACCATTGAAATGAGAATATTGTGTTATATGTTTTTTTATTATGGAGAACCAAAATGAAGAATTTTTTTTATTATGATAATTATAACGATATGACATATTTTGGTTTTCCAACTACTGTGGAGAAATGTAGTGTTGAATATGATGTGAAATATATTCTTCCATCATAATGGGAAAATCAAAATAAAAATTAGAATCACTCAATATAATTCTAGAAATATTCAAGTGAGTTTAATTTGTGAGATGATTTAATATTTTTTGATAAGAAATAACAAGAGTGGATAAGTGCTGAAGAATGAAATGACACACCTGAAATATAATGTGAGTTGGAGGTTTTAAAAAAATATTGAGTAAAAAAGATTTTAATAATCCAGATTAAATAATAATTGGATCCCCTATATACTGGGGAATTATATTTTACTTTCAACTATTGTATTACTAGTTGTGGGTGAAGAGAGAAGGTGGAGGTATGAAGATGTATTTAGAGTGAAGGAGTTTCTGGATTGGGATTTCCTGAGGTAGTTTTCTAGAAATAAGAATAAAATGGAAGGCCACATTTAGATAATAATCAAATCAGGATAATTCATCAAACTTTGAATCAGATTGGGGTTTCTGGACTGGGGTAGATGAAGTTCAGATTTATTTGAGCGGTATTATGATTGAGAGATATTTTTGGGTTGAACATTTAGATTGAAAAGATCATACTCAGAATATCATACTTTGTATCAAAATAAGAATCATTATGAATACTATGATGTTCTTACCAATAGATAGGTAATAATGTGAAGATTCTTTTGTGATAATATATGTGAAAGCTAACAAGGAAGCACCGTAAAATGTTTTGAAGCAACATTTGAATGTTTATTAACTTGGTACAAAAATTGTTTTATATAATTTCATGGTACATGAAGAACATGGACTATTTTATTTAACATATTTATACACAAGTGTAAGGCAATATACTACTCATTGTATCCAAAAAAAATATTGGCATTTAATGTGTTGTGTGGTATTATATTTTTTGCCAACCATACCAAGGATATATCTACTATTTTTTCAGTAGTGAACCTTGTAAATTATTATGTTTCTATAGATGTGTGATTTTTTATTCTTATAAATGTAATAAATCATTAACAATTGGTCCGGGTTTTTTTAAAAGAAACAAAACTTAATATAGAAGGATTTCTCAAATTCACCCTCTCCCCCTCCCAGTGATACACTGATCATGCTGGGAATTGTCAATGAATTTTCTTGAATTTTCTTATCCTATGTTGTTCATGTTTTCTTCACATAATGCCACTATTTTTATTGTCTTTGTTACATATTAAATTTTATAATTTTTTATGAAAATTCAACCTTATTTATTTTTTTAGTCAAAAATCTATTTTATTCAAAAAACCATGTTTTCAAAAAATTAATCATTTTTAAATGATCATTTAAGATCATGTATATGAAAAAATATTTTATAAATATTTCATGTTCTAAAAAGTGTTTTAAATTATTTTCAAACAATAATTTATTTTCAAGTTTATATTAAATCAAAATTGTATTAAAAAGGTTTTATGTTTTAAAATGTGTTTTTGAAAGCATAAAGGCTATTTTCCCCAAGAAAAAACATAAAATATGTTTCAGAATAATTTTTCATCCTAGATGACGTCATTTGATATAGATTATTCTTTTTGGGGGATTTGATAAATGGGTACCATTTATATTTTTTCATTTAATTGTTTTTGTTTTGATGGCATGGTGTTTATTAAACATGTTTCTAATCCATGGGTTATACCATAAAAGAAACTAATGAAACACACTTCTTTTCATGGGTTATGTAATTATAAAATGATTATGAAACCTGTGTCTTTTCCACAGAATTCGATATGATGACATTTTTCTAATACCCATTTCATATCATTGGCTATGATTTGATTGTTTTTTTATAATATTTTGGAATAAATATTAATAATTTAATTATGTGATGGGATATGCAAATATCTCCGTCCAATGCATTGAGTAATGTTGTATATCTCATGATATAGACATGGCTCCAATGGGGAGTAAACCTAATACTACAAAGGATATTATCCACTAAGTTTGTCTTGGGAGTAAACATTGACTACTAAGATGGTTTGGCGAATGAAACCATTCTACAATGATATACATGGAAGTGATCGTTTACTACTATGGTATTCATTTCATAGGTTAATGTGTATATGATAATTCAATGCATTGTTCCTATGTTATTCTTTCACTGATTATGCTATTCATTCCCTTATGATTCATATTTTATGAATTTCCAATCACTATTTTATTACTCAGGTATAAGATATTTTATATGATGTCTATGATCTTAAAATGTTATAATTTTTTTCTCATACCCCTATTTTCATGTTATGCGTACACATATGCCTTTGTTACCCTTGTTGGGTATCTGAGATCACCTTTTCTTATTATTACATTCCCTTGGTTATGAATATTTGTAATATGTATGATGTGTCTAAGAAGGGTGCGACTTTTGATGCACATTTTGGAAGATTATATAGTTCAGTTACGGACTAGTGTTTATGTTTCCATGTATTGGAAGTCACCAATCTAGTATGTTCTTTGGGAATTTGTTTGTGTAATGTATTAAATATTCCCCAAAAAATGATTTTATATTTATGTATGAGAATACTAGGTTTCTAAAATCATAATAAGATAAAAGTTATTAAATAAATTCCATAAAATGTATCCATGAAAAAATATACATTTTATATTTAATATAATTTTTGAGGAGTATATTTTATCATTTTTATAAATCCATATTCATAACAACCATACATATATTATATTATATGGTTTTACAATCAATTATGTATTAAAAATGACTCGCTTCCACACCATCAATGGTATTATTTTAATGATTTAGGTTACTATCATTCTAAATTATTAAAACCAAACATAATTGGTTGAAACCATGGATAATTGATGGGAAGGATTTTGGTTTAGATTAATTATTATACATAGTCTAAAACATATGTTTGGATGTTAATAAATAATTAAAATTATAATTTCCCTAGGATGATCCTGTAAGGGGTGCCTTCTTGTTAGGGTCTCCCCTGTGGCTTCTAATCTTGTTGTGCTTTGGGTTGACATCGAACTGATTCCTTGCCCCTCCTCAGTGCTGTTGCGATGGCATAGTCTGTTAGGGGCGGCGTCTTTTCATGGGCATGACCGGGGAGAATTCCTTGTTTTCTAGACTCTCTTTGCTCTAACCCATCTCCATTGGGTCGGGTTTCATCTTGCAGCGCGGTGGTGCCTATGGGCATACTCCAGCTTCTCCTGTTGTGGATCGACGTGCGGTTTTGTGCCGGTTGAGAGTGTGCGTGGTGGTTCGAGGTTGTCTCCGGATGAGTGTGTGAAGGCGGAGTGGAGATCCGGCCTGGTTTGCAAAAATACCCGTGAATGATTTTGGGAATTTGGTTAGTTTCTTTTTTTCCAATAATATTTTTCTTTTTATGATTATTATTTGGGATTTTTGGGTTTTCTGGATTTGGTTTTGCGGCTTGCGATGGAGCCTGGTAGTTTGGTTGCATATTTTTTCTTGATGTAGTTTTGGGGATGAAGGATTTTTGTGATGTGGTATTGCGAAGGAAGGTAATTCTGGTTTGGGAGCTCCTAATGTGGTATGTCTACTATTTTGGAGCAAGTGAAGATGCGATGATCTATTGTATGTGGGGATGCAACTTTTATTTTTTACAATTTTGTGACGGTTTATGTGCAGTTGTGCATTGATGATATTTTTATGGTTTTATTTTTTGAATTCTTGGCAGTGTGGCCTTGTTCCATGAGATATTGCATCTAGTGTACATGCAAGGGAGTGTATCAGATGAGGTTCAGAGAAGATAGTGTTCTCCTCTGCATCACTATCCGGATTTGGATGTTTTGAGAGGGTATGGTGTTTTCCATCGCTATCGGGAATGTGCATCCTTTCACACTACAGCTAGATGAGCAGCGATGAGAATGTGGATGCTGATCGTATTGTTTTTCTTTACTAGGGTGGGGCTTCTTCTTACCCTTGAATTGGATTGTCTTTTTTCTTGAGGAACTTGGACCATGGACACATGGTTATGATTTTAGTCTTGATGTCAATCTGGTTTCCCACTTTTTCCTCAAAAGTGCTCCTGAAAAAAAATTAATTTTTGATCAAATAATTCTCCCCTATTTTTCTATACAAAACAACCCAACCTCCCATTACACTGTAATAGAAATCATTTTAGCATGTATTTACTATAACATTACTTTTATAGATCCATCAAAAGGTTCCCAAAAGATCATAATAATATCCTCCCAAGATTTAAGAAGAACCCTCCATAGGTAAGGGATCCTCTCCTTATCCCCTTTATTCAAGCACCTTCTTTCTATCATGCCTTTTTTATTTCCATTTGTTCTAGTTTGGATAATTTTTTACTCACCCATCTAACTGTTATTAAGATTCAAAATTAATGAAACACCCCTTTAACTATCATTATCCCCTTCTATAAAACATTATGTACACTCGTTATGATGATGATATTTTGTTTCTATCTTCTATGCCAAAATTTTGTGTAGTAAATACTCGTATCCATTTAAAATTAAGGGTATTCATCTAGTTGTAGATATCCTTCCTTTATTTTGGATTTACATGTATGTAACCCTCAATCCTTAATCATGGGGTTAAATTTTTGAAATGCAGACACATTTTTAATGATCTACATGACCCCCATATTTATGTACATGATATGAAAGCGGCGGGTGCGACTATAATTATGTATCCCTCAAATGAATTTGGTAATTATTTTATCTCACGAGATTCCATGTATAGTTCAAAAGAGATCCTCCAAAACCCAATATGATGCACTATCTTGATGAATATAATCGAGTTAGGATTATAATTTCATGTTTTATATTTCCTACACATTAATATGCTTCCTTTATTTTTATCTTATTATATATTTCATCTTTTTCAAGACTATGATTCTCAACCTCTTATGTTAACCTGATATTACACTTGGATTACATGTATTGATATACCTTAATCTATGTTTTTTTATTCACTTACTGGTATTTATAACTCATCACTTTTTAATGTATTTCCCTTGGTTATCCCATTTAGTTTTAGAAGATTCAATAAATATAAGAGATGTTTTGGGGGTCTTTAAATAATTTCAGGGACTTATGTATTATTATGTTTTGTAATGTAACTTAATACTGAAAGAAACTAGGCCTCATGATCTTATGGGTTTGAATTAAGGGAAAATATATGTAACAAATAATGAGTTAAGGTGTATTAAATATATGGGTATCATACATAACCTTTATCAATAAAATCTTCAATCAATTTTGAAACAGAACATGTGATCTTGTGTATGGGGGACTACCACCTCATGAACTGAGGTAATTTGTTTCTATTACCGCCTTTCACATCGAAATAAAATGATGGATTAAATATATAAATATACTTATATATATCAATATATATGATATATATGACATAATTATATATGTAGAAGTATAATATCAAATCTACCTACTTAATATAAAATATATTAAAAAATGGTAACAACACTCATGCGTACATATGGACAACTGCCTATACAAAGCAATGTGGCACGTTTTTTATTTTATTTTGTTATAAATGATAATTATGATACATTTAATGAATTTACATGATATCTATGATATAAAAATTACTCTATAAATCTGAATTAATATTTACCTTTATTTCATTTCATTAGTCTATAATATAAGAACATCATTCATGTGTAAATATGATGTACCATCTCCATGAATAGTTTAGTTAATTTTCATATTTTTAAATTTTATGGATGACTATAAACATGTATATAATGATTATATGATATTTATATCACGATTCAAATTATATATATTATGGAATAATATAAAAATTCTACAGAATAAAAGTACCAAGCCATGAAATAAATGAGAAATGTAGCATTTATCATCAGGAACTGTAACTTCAATAAAGAATTGTTGATAAATGTGCGATAAAATAGATATAAATAATAAATTGTGGTATTATATATATGATAATCGTACTATAATATTTGTAACATGAGAAAATATTTATTATATTTGGTTAAAATGTGTACGAATGGAGTTGAGATGTGAGGTAATGAATTGTCATCCCAATTTTATTTTTTGTGGGACACATGTCGTATTCACCACTTGTTTATTATTTATAGTGTATACAATACCCATGAATATATTTAATAATACTTATAATGAAATTTTTTAGGATTTAAATATCATTATAATTTCATATATTTTATTGGGATTATGACTCAAATAGTTATAAATATTTTAATGTTCTAGGTTATAATTTCACTGTTTGTTGGGATTGTTTATGATTAAGTTAATAATGATAAAATGTTATTGTATAACCCTAAATAATTTATTTTATTTTTCTCTCAAATGTTAATTTCATGGGAATACATGTTTTCATTTCATTTTCCTCTATTTATTTTATCAAGATACCAAAATAATATTTTTATGAAAAATAAACTTTATCGCTCTCATTGGTTGAAAATCCATTCTCTTATCTATCTATGTTAATATAAAAAATGACTTCAATAATGTTTTTAATATTCTATAATTATTTTTAAAGTTATTTTTAACAATGATTTAAATTTTTTAATTTTTTTAAAACTAATCATCTTGTTTTTTCCGAATGAGGTATTTTTTCCTTTTTAATGAAAGTGTGGAAGGAATCATTGTTTTAAATTACATGACATAAACATAGTTTTCCATAATTAGGACTTCTCAATTACTTGAATCTTACAATATAAGTATTCAATTATATTTAAAAAATAATGTTTTTTTAATATTTGGGAAATATTTAGAGTCTAAATAAGTGACTTCAAAGTGAAACAGGTATATTTATCCTAAAATACTTCAAATGTAATTTTAAATGAATTTTCCATCTAATATGACATCCTATATAGTTTCATAATATTTTCTAGAGATAATAATCAATTATTAACTCCTTATTCTTTCAATGGATAGTTTATAATTATGTGGAAAAATTGTTCATGAAAATAGTGTCTTTTCTAAGGGTTATGCCTTGTTGAAATGACTATGAAGTCTATAACTTTTCCATTGTTTATGATATGATGAATTATTGAAATATTTATGAAATAAGTTTGTTTTACACGGATTATTCCATTATTAAATGATTATGAAACTAGTTCTTTTTCATGTGGTATGATATGATGAGCGTTTTATGATCCTGTGGAACACATTAGTATGATTTTCATTATGTGATAGGAAGGCCTGGAATTATATAACCATGTAATACATTGGTTAAAGATTGATATCTATTTAAATAAATATGGATAGAAAGGGGAGTGAACATAGTTATGTAATGGAATATTTCTATTAATATGGACTTGGAAGGGAACATTTATAACTTATATGGTTTGAGGAGGAAACTAATTCCACCATGATAAAATTGAAAATGAGCCTTAACTATAAGGATATGACTTTATATTACTATGTGTATGTCACAAATATATATATTATGACACTGTTATGCTCTCATGGATCTTATTCTTTTATTCTATTATGATTTATGTCATATGAACTATCAAAATTTATTCCACGATTTAGTATTTTGGTCTTTGAAATTGAGGGTATGTTTTTAAAATTTTACTCTCATGGTTTGATACCCTTATGTTCATGTATTGTTTATGAATATATCTTTCTTATCTTTACAGAGAATTATATATCATACTTTATTTTATTTACTCTCCCTAT
Organism: Viscum album; assembly: GCA_963277665.1. NCBI lineage: Eukaryota > Viridiplantae > Streptophyta > Magnoliopsida > Santalales > Viscaceae > Viscum > Viscum album. Next base: position 106,289,231 of record OY728156.1, read on the forward strand.
GTTATGATGAAATATTACATGTATGATATTTCATAGAATGGTGCTAGTTATAAAGAACATAGTTGATGATGCCTTAATTCAATTACCAACCAGTTGTTTATGTATTCATGTTACTGAAGGCACTATACCTAAGCGATTCAAGCATCTATCATTATATTATTTAATAAATATTCATATAATAACATTCAATATCTATCAGTGACAAGTATGGGTATCTATATATAATTATTAAATCTTGGAAAATTGATTACATATTTGGAATCCATTGGTCTAAATGTAGAAAATATTACACATTAATTCTTAACCAGAATGAATCGTAATCGTTGTAAATTTTTTTACCATGATAACGGTAAAATAGGCAATTTATCTTAAAAATAATATTAACAGGGCTAAACATTTACCCTAAAAATCACATTAATTGTATTTTATTAGTATATCTCATCCATAAATATCCAATTATCAAATCAATATCTTTTTTTACCATTTCTCCCTGATTTTTAATATTATATAATGTTGTCTAATAAAAAGTAAAAAAATCAATTTTCTTTCTTTTATTATTTATAAATTTTTGATATAGGTATAATAATAGTTATGTTTGGTTAAAATAATTTATTTAAAACATAAATTTTATTTTATTTTGGAATGTTAGTTTATATATATTTTTTTATGATAAAAGTATTATCATAAATGCTTACCCAACGCTCAAATAGTGCTCGTGCAAGCAGAAAAAGACTAATAAAATGATTTTCAAAAACTATAAAAACAATATTATATGATTTATTTATAGTGTACCATTAATTATAAATATTTTTGTAAAATTATTATTTTTGATCTAAAAAATAAATTTGAATTCTTTTTCTTTAAAGTTGCTTTCGAAGACGAATTAAATGAATAGTTCTAAAATTGTCATTAACGATATTTTATAATAAATAATGTATTATTAAATTATTTAAAAATAAAAAAATTTATCATTAATAATGTCATCATTGTATGGTTTATTATATCAACCATAGTCTATTTTAATTCCATTATTCTTTTTAAATTAACTATATTGACCCCAAAAATTCAAAACCCTTTTTTGAGGTAATTTTCAAAAGGATTATCTTGAGTTTAAAAAAGGATAAGGGTGAAATCAAAAACTAAACATTCCCAAATTATATTTTATGATATTATTTGGATAAAAAAATATCATAAATTTTAAATATAATTGGATAGTTCTATTTTTTAATGAGAATAAATTTATATTAATTTAACACTTTATGAAAATCAACATGTGTTCTATCCTCACTTATAAATTATATCCGTCTATATTATTATCTAAAAGCATAAAAACCCATTTGAGTCATGAAATAAATTACACAATCCATTCCTTGAATAAGTAACCTTATTCTATAGGTCTTTTTTAGGTATATTTACAACTTTTTCTTGATTAATTTGTAAAGACAAATATATTTTATAAAGAATATGTATACTTTTCGAACAAATGTTTCTGTAATATTTCATCCTCAAACTCCATAAAATATTATTAAAAATAATTAAATAAAAAAAATTATTTACATTTATATATGTTATTATTTTAATTTAATAACCGGTATCAATCTTCTCTTCCATCAAAAGTGAAACAAACTATATCCATGTGTATAGTGGATTACTGCCTTGTGAAGTCATGTAATTTGTTTCAATTAATGTTTCTCATGAATAGTGATAATGATGGATTTGATGTATATATATATATGATATTAATAAGATATATTTCAGTATTAAAAGATAATATGTGATATAATTTTATACCTTTTCATCCATTTTAGAATGATAAAGTTGTTTGTGCGTATGAGTTGATCAAAACCTCTATGATGCAATATGATTCCTTTTTTTCACTCCGCATCACACGGATGGTACATATAAGTTCTTTTAAATAAATAATATTTTATTTATTATATAATGGTAGTTTTTTAAAGAAAATATAATACTTATATTCTTTCCATGATGATCATTGTAAAACTGGAACATTTCTCATGATTACGTATGATCTACCATCTCCAAGATTGTAACAAAAATTTCTATTCATAACCATTTGTCATGATTTTTTTTTTAAAAATAGATAATGTGAAAATTTTTTATTTGTTTCCTGAATATTATTCCAGATATTATATAGTAATGGCCTCTCTGACCATTGTCAACCTACCGAATCCATTTTGGGAAAATGATCTGAATATCATCAAAACATATATCACTAACATGATTGATTAAGTAATTAATTATAACACGGTAAAAAGGAATAATAATCTTGGAAAATGTAATTAAATAATTAAATAATTACCATATGTTTATTATTCATGAAGAAAATTAATGTGTGTGATTAGTAAAATTCTTTGTAAGGGGCACTTTAACTAAAATGTTGTTTTAAATGTATTAAAGACTTATTTTACAAATAAATATATTAATTGTACATGTTATGAATTATTTTTGTGATTGTATTCATATGGAAATAAAATAATTATAACAGTAATTATATATTCATGTTTTTTAATTATTTCAAATGCTTTTAAAAATATAATTTTCAAATATTTTATTTTTGTTTGAGAAAAAGGAAAAAAGGAAAGATTTATTTTTACATATTCAAAGTTAAATACATTTCCAACCACTGAAAATTTAATTATATTTTATAATTTTTAAAAATATTTTATGTTTCATTGAATGAAATAAAATTACACTTTTATGGGTATTTTTTTGTTAAATATAGGTTCTTATAAGGAAATCTTATTTTGATATCTAATTCTACTTCAAATTATTTCAAAAGTGTTTTCAAAGGTTTTTTGCTGAAAATGTGGTAGAATAAAATGCTTTATTCCCGATATGGTACTTAACCATTATATATGTGAAATGGTTTCACCTGATAATGCTTGTATGACAAGTTGTTCCCCATTATATCTCGTTATTAATGGGTGATCTCGATACAACTTTTATGATGGTAGATCCTGATATATATTATATGATGGGTGCACCTAGATAAAACATCAACACACTAGTTTTTGTTCCTTGTCATTATATGAATTAAAGAGGGATTTATCGATATCGTTTCTCCTATGGATTTAACTATACACTAGTTATATCTGACATGAGATATATATATAATTATATAATTTCCTTGAATTTTTTGGGTATGAATATTAATGGTTTTTTAGAAAGAAATGTGTGGGTTTTTAAGAATAATTTATTTATTTAGTCAAATAACATTGAGATAAAGTAATCCTTCTAAAATATTTTCATGTTTTTCACTTGAATGAATGAATTGTTATTTTTTTGTCTATATCTATTATTGTTTACGCTCATATCATGTTTTTAAAATGTTTTTCACTGGGGTTAAGGATGGAAAATGTAAACTAAAAAACAATGTTTATTGTCATGAATATTTTATATGAAAATAAAAAAAGTGTTATTTTAAAAGTGTTATTTTATAGTAAAATTGGATACTGGGTAGAATTGTCTACTTTGGATGTCTGATTTTATTATATAAGTGTTCTTAACAGACCACACACACATATATATATAAACCAAAAATATCTAGAAGAATAAAAGACAAATTTATTATTAACTAAAAAGAATCTTTTTTTGTAATGTTAAAGGGTGGGTTGCTACAAAAAAAACATAATAAATGAAAATAATTTTTTGAATAATTTTTTTTAAAATGTAAATTATAACTTTATTATATATAGAAATTACATTAAGTTAAATGGATCAAAAATTTGGATTCACCCAGTATATTTTTGGTATGATGGGTTATCTGGTATTTTTAGTAATAAAATAATAACAATGGTTATTTTTTACCTAAATTAATAATTTTAAAATACAGAATTGATATATCTAGATTTTTATTAATTATAAGGTCATATATAGAATATAGAAAAATAATAATATGAATTCCATAACATAATGTCTTGCCTTTAATTTATTTGAAAAAATGATCTTACTCTCTAGAAATTCTATTGTCATCTCATTGAAAACATTCATTTCCAAAGATTTCTCCCACTTTTTCACATATTAAGGAGCTGAATTCCTCCCACACGAAGAAACATGTATAGTTAAACATCCTCTTAATACTATACCCTATATTCTAATCTATATATTTAGAAATATTATGGATGTTTTGTTCTTGTCAAAAGACCATCCCTAAAAGGCTTAAACCCATTTACAATGGAGATATTCTAGGAAACAATGTATATCTTTCTAACATAATATTTCCATTTGAAATACATTATATGAATTTATTATTCCTTAAATTTCATTTAACCATCATAAAATCATAACATTTTTACCATTATTTTACTTTAATGTTATAATAATTTTTGAACAAGAATTAATCACCATCCTATTTTCTATTAAAAATATATGAATACTCAAATCAACGGTTGTAAGGTCAAACACATCCACAACGTGACAATTTTTATTTCCCTTCTCCACCATAAAATAATGGTATAAAATTATAATTTAAAAGATTAATTGGTATATTTATATCATTTTCAAAATTTTGAAATGAAAAACAATATTACTCATTGCTTTGGTTCAATGAAAATGAAATCATTATCTATGCATATGTATGGACTTCCACCTTCCTGGAATGATTGATTTTCAGATATCTTTTCATCACAACCTTACAAGGTTGGAAATGATTATGATACTAAACTATAAATATGATTATAATTATATAATTATTGGTTTTCTAAATTTTATTCATAAACATATTAATTAAATGACAAATAAATGAATATCATTAATTCAAATGTTTCAAAAATGTGAACATAGAGGACAATGATTTATTATTTCTATGTAATGAATTTGTAAAAATTATTTTCTCATTTAATTTCAGTAAAATTATTTTATATAAATAAAATAAAAATCAAATATTATAATTATAAATTAAAAATATTAAAACTAAAAAATTTCATAATCACTCCTTAATATTGGTAGGTTCATGTTGGGGTATGTTTAACCACTAAATTTAATAGTACTATTTATTTATAAATTTAATGTTTATGAGAGAATATTTAATTTTTAAAAATTAAATAAATATATAAATAATATTTTTTTTGGGTTTTGGTAAGTTTAAATCAATATTTATCACAATAAATAAATAGTCCCCTTAAATCATTAAGAAAAACTGAAATATGCTCGTCACTGAATTCATTATATTTGATCATAACAAAAAATTAAATGAAATTAAATTATATCATATTAAAATGTAATAAATAATCAATTATAGTATATAAAATCATCTTGTAATGATGACCCTTTAAAAGATAATGAATACAAAAATGTTTTTATGAAACTTGTTCAATGTGATAAAGATTATTTAATACCAGTGTTAAAAAAATTTAAAAAGTACCTAATATATTTATATAATGAATTTAAAAAAATATTATAATTTTTTATAGTTTTGAATAAGGTATTTGATTATGTATTCAGAGAAAATAATTTAAATATTCATGAAATATTGTGCATTTGATGAACAAATGTTGACAAGGGTGAGTGTTTTCGTATGGAATTCCTTTGTTTGAGACACACTTGGTTCTATGCACCAAATTTTATTTAAATTGTCTGTGTAACTAAAAATTGGGATATTATATCATTATTTATATTCTAATCATGGTATTTTATGTCCATTTAAAATAACTCACTCTCAATGTGTTTTGATTAAAATGTAACTCAAGATGAAATAAGTTTTTCTTTCTCAATTATAATTCATTATGACATATTACATTTCATGCATCATGCTTAATTTGTATGGTGTTATATTTAATTAATATCCCTTGAATATTATATTACATATTAATTTGTACTATATTAGATAATATAATCTAAATTATTTTCTTGTCTTTAAATGTGTTGTCCTCAATTGTTACTCCAATAGTAAGAGCTTTTGGTAACACAATTTTCATTCATTAAGTTATTATTGTTCAATTGAACTTATATATTATATGTTGGGAAGGCACATATATTTTATTTTATTATGTTTTGTTATATCATTTTCTATATTATTATCATGTAAACCCCTTTTCAAATGATCCCTGATTCATGGAGTATGTTGTCCATTTTGGATATTTATATTTCAAATCTCTTTTCATTGAGTTATAAGGATTCACCATGAAAGTTTATTTTCCATTATTGGGTTCTCTACCAGTAATATTTTATTATATTTTATATTATGATCCACATTGGAAAACTTAAGATTCTATAATAATAAATTATTTTACTATTAATAATGTGTGTTTCAGAAAATGTTTTTTTTGAAAATAATACAAGGGAGTTTTTTTCCATTCACATTCACGTGTTTTGTATTCATATCCCCATTTTTCAAAGATAAAATTTATTCTTTTTATGGATATATTATTTTATAATATTCTTAAAATTAAATATTTTCAAATTATTTCATATTACTTATTCAAAATATTCCTTTGAATGTGATATGTAAATATGTATTTTATATCAATGGTAAAAGTGTTTCCTAAATTTCCCTTTAAGTTTTCCCTATCATTTTCAAATGTATTTACCATAATTATTAATATTTTTATTTATTTATCCTCTAATATAGATATTTTATCTATTTATGGATTTATCTCATAGTATCAATCAATTATATTCTTTCGATACCTTTCGAATAATTCTTTAATGTTGGTGATTTTAATTTATGTTAATAAACTTTTATGTTTCCTTATTGAACTATTTTTATGTTCTACTAAATGCATCAACCAAAGTTATATGGATATATTAGGATAGTGTTATTTTTTATTGAATTATCCATATATTCATTAATCTATACATTTTGAACATCCCGTGCTACATAATTTGAATTTGATGATCTTTACCTTTAATAAATGTTATTCTATTTTGATGAGGAAAAGTATTAAAAATTGTATATTTTTAATTAAAAATATATGATTATTGGTATGTTTTATGGAATAATAAATTACTACCACCTTGATCCGATGATTTAACTGATTATTTTAAAGATGATTTATTTTTTTAAAAGACTTATAAAAATTGATACGTTAGTATTTCTTAGTCATAGACACAAAATATAAATTTTTGGATTTTGGGGTATGTAATTACATTATGATCTCATAATAACATCATTCATGTTTACGAGTAGAAATATTATTTTTATTGGGATGATATGTCAGATTGTCCAAAATTATGTACAGTTGTTTAAAATGTCATTTTGGAATTACCTATAGGTTTATTGGTATATCAGGTGAATATTAGAAACAATTTTAAAATCATTAACTAGAATTATATAATCATAGGTAATATTAAATGTTGTAAAAAAATTAATATTTGGTCTCATAAGGTGGGTTCTTTTGGACATGTCATCTCTGTGTTGAGTGTTTTTTCACCTTGTAAAAGATGGGTTAGTAACATCATTTGACTATATAATGAATTTTTAAATAAAATTATTAATCTACAGATAAGAAGAACATAAGCAATGGTTTACCTGAAATTCAATATATTATCACTTTTTATGATTGTAAATTCTCTTTGAGGTGTAAATTTTGAGTTGGATCATATTTTCTAGTGTTGTTTTTATAAGCTAGTAATAAGTTGAATGTTGTGATATTATTGAACTTACATGAATTTTTTATGTTCTCAACATTATAATATAATAAAATTTGATAAACATTTGTATTTATAATATTTTAGTAATTCAACATAGTTAAAAATGTGGTGAATTTTGTTTAACAACATCTGATGAACTAGCAGACACCATATTTTAATCTACTAGTATCCTTCTTTTCCGATTATAGTAAGGAAAATTACACGACTTTTTAATGGATCGTGTTACATTTAATAAAAAATATATAGAAGACAATTTTATTTTATTTATAATTTTATTTTTCATAATGAGGTGTGATGAAATAGATATAATTTTGATCAGAGATTGTGGAAAACAAATTTGTTTAATAAATATCATTTTCTAGAGAATCTTGTGAATAAAGACTATATAGTTTTCTATTAGGTAAATATTTATTTTATCTTATGAACTATTTAAATATGGTAATGTTATTCTTAAAAACTTTTAAATGATTAGTGATTCAACTTATCATTGGGAGACAAATAATGTGTGGTCAATGGAAGAATACATGATTCTCATTTTTGGTTATAGATGTATAGGTCAGTTGAATATAAATAATAAATTATAAAAGCATTTCATAGAATTATTCTCAATGATCATTTGTTATTTTTAATTATTTATCATTATATCTTATGGTATATTGGATGATTATTAATGAATAAAATTGTATCCATTTATAAGAATCTATTATTAACCATTCAATAGTTTAAGGATTCACAATGATTTCATTGATGACATTGAAAAATAATTAATTTTATAACATGGATATAAGAATATTTCATGATGGGTTTTAATTTTTTTTATTTATATAATAAATAAGGAACCAATACCCTTTTGTTTCAGTATTTATCCATATAAAAAATATTTCAGTTTTTTCAACAAGATATGATACAAGAAACCATTTTCATAAATATTTCTCCTTAAATATTGACAGTGTACAGGATTTAGTTTTTCATGAAACACCTTACTAAAATGATCTATAATGTATTATATAAGAAAATTTTACCATTAATAAAACCTATATTATATTAAAATATAGTAAATAATTAGAAAACAATTTCAAATTGGACTAAAAACATATACAACTATAACCGTTAATTTTTTTGAAAAAAATGTTATTTCATTTATATATTTTATATCAATTTAAATAGAATTCATAAATTTTGTAATATTAATTTTTCAATAATAATTTTTTTTTATTTTTAACATAAAAATTATCTTAGTAATTTTTTGGATTTTTTTTATAAAAAATGGATTTTTAGGTTAATAGTGAGAAATACAGTCCTCATGGAAACAATAAATTTAATGACACTATAAATATATAAGAAATTTATAGTTATTTATAAAGACTTTTAGTTGAAAAAATATTTATTATTAGAGTAAAAATATTTTTTAATATACTATTCACTATTTATAATACAAGTTTTATCATTCTATATCTATAAGATATATTTTAAATTAACAAAATATTTTTTGGACTTTCTATTTAATTTAATATTATTTAGCTACAATTATTATTTATAATTAACAGACTGAAAATTATTTTATTTATCATAATGAAATTTCTACTAGTAAATATTGTCATAGATGATTTTATTCTACACATAAATTTCAAACAGAAAAATAAACTTTTTCTTAAAATGTGATTTAATGTGTTGCATGCACTAATGATAAAATTAAATTTTCGTGCACATAGAAATATTATTTGAAAAAAAATTGTATGATATCTAGAATTTTTACCCTAAAAATACGAAATATGATCCATTTTATATTGTATGCATTAAATATAAATTATTATTGAAAAAACTAGTCATCGTGGTAAAAACAAAATAATAAATGTTAATTATTTGACTGAGTTAACTAATAAAATGTTTTAAAATGATATAAAAATTATTGGTTGATGTAATTTCAAAATTATATCACCCCCACCAATTATTTAATATCCATTTTGGAGTATTCTATACATATGAATCGTGCTCTCACTATATATTAAGATGAAATAATAATAAACTACCATTGCCACCACTTTAAAAAGGGGCCACTGACTTCCCCTTCAATACTACCCAATAAGAATATCTACCCATAAAAGTATTCCTATTATCCTTCCAATATAATCCTATTCATTATCCTTGATACTTTGGTCCCATGACATTGGCATAACACATCCATTTTTATGGAATCGTTGAAGGAAAATGTAATGATTTCGTTGTGATTAATTTATTCCACTAAAAGAAATTATTTTATTCCAAACATTTCCAAAAATAATATTATAATTCAAATGTAAAAAATTATTATATATATTGATTATTTTTATAATAAGTTAATCCCTTTTACCACCTTTTCTTTTCCGCTATTTATAAAAATAAAACTACCACTTGTGAGTTCTGTGGACAACTGCCTCCACGAAGTGATGATTTTTTTCACCACTTCATCATTTCACATATTATATGGGAGAAATTATATAATTTTTTCTTATTAAATAATAATATTATTATTAGTATTAAAATAAAATTTATAATTCACTTTCATTTCATCTAGTTATATGATAAATGAAAGTCGTAAAAACGTGTTTGGTGGACTTCCACCATCGCGAAGTAATGTTTCTAATTTTTATAATAGTTTATTTCAATCTTATTAAATACTATTTGAATATAAATAAAAATATATAATATATCAAAATAATAACATTATTATTTTCTAGTGGTGATATTATTCCAAAACAAAAAAAAATCTATAATTATAATCATCAATTAATTATAGTCTGTTCATATATGGGTTAGTATAACAATCTGCTTGAACAGTGATATGAAATAACAACATTGATGACTGTTAAAAGATAATTATTGATAATAAATGATATAAATAAGTAACTAATTAATTATTTTTTTTCTACAATGGTAATATAAATTTTAAATTCCATATTTATGAAACCAATCATTGTTCATTAAAAATGATTGAAAAATTATCATTATTTTTTGCATAATTAATAATTATAACCACTACACCTGTACCATACCAATTCCGGGTGCCGCCCAAAGGTTTCCCTTACCCAGTTGGTCAGATGGCCCCATGTGCATTTTCCCAAATTCCAGAGGCCGCTGACTAGTAGCGAGGGCTTTGGATGTGATAGTTTGTTAATTATGCCCTCATTGGCAGAGTATACACAACAGAATAACAAATAATAAAGAATAGAAAAATAAAAATACCATACAATAAGTAAACAACAGAAGACTAAAAGTAAATAACAACTGGAGAACATATATAAATTATGAGTGTCACATGTGTCTAGGAATTTATTCGAACAAGATAATAGGCTAAAAATACAACTGAACCAAAGTACAAGGAAAACAGAAAAACTCTAGCAGCATCACAGGCCTGAGCTTGGTGCTATGCTCTCCAGCTCCAACCATCCAATCAATCAGCTGATGATGAAGGGCACTTTCTTATATGTACACTTTAATCCTTGTAATCTATTTGTGTCCAAAAACATGAACCAAAAAGGGTGTGAGATGAATCCCAGTATGCACCAACTACAAGATCTATTCCTAACTATCAATTAGTGTATATATATAGTAGGTAATAATGGAAATGTAGCAACGAAACATAGAGTACACAAAAGTGACTAATCCCAGAGTTTCCATTTACTTTCATAAGTATTTAATGTTCCTAATTTAACAAATTAATAATCACAATAATTATCTTAGATGAACATCTAATATGACTAATTCCTAGCTTCTTCTTTGGCTTGTCAGATGCGTCGCATCCATTAAATATTTATGTTAACCCTTTGTGTAGCTCACACAATCTATCCCCTATGGCTATGAAATTTGATAAGATATATAAGACACTATGTGGAAGCAATCGCTATAAATTACCCCTATGGTCTTTCCACAACCACTACAAACTCTATAGGGAATCACTCAATGTCAATTCCCGTTGTGGTCTCATAACATAAATTATAATAACTCTGAGGGAGCACTCACCTTAAATACCCCATGTGGTCTCATAGCATGAAATATAACAAGCACTCTGAGGAAGCACTCAATGTCAGTTCCCCCTGTGGTCTTACTATACTGGGTTTTCACAGCCCTGTGTAATTCAATTGTGCATATATAATATCAAGACACCCAATGTAATGTCAACTACTACTTGTATAAACAATTCCAACTCATATCCCAAGTATCTTACAAGAAAAAAAGTCAAATAGAGCCATCCTATCAAGAAAGGTATAGAAACCTAGGTTTTCCTCATAGGAAACTTGCACCAAAGAGCCCTAAACTGTCAAATAAAGAAACATACCAAAGAGATGTTCCTTAAACATGTAATTTCACGTAACACTACAACAACAAAAATTAGTCAAAAAATAAATCTAAGATACATAAAATAGGTTTTAATTTCCTTATCCCAAAATACCTAAAACATGGGTAATTGGCACTTCGGCATATAAAATGAAAAGAAAAACAACAAAAGTCAACAAATCACCTACCCTGATGTTGTATGATGAAAACTCTCAAACATCATCCCATGAACCAGCCTAGAATGTTTTAGATCTATAAAAAGGTAAAAAATGTCCATCCTTGAATAACTAGAGAGAGGTAAAATCATAGAGTGGGGATCTAGGAAAAGAGAGAACTCACCAGTGGGAATCCAATGCACTCAGCGGTGCCTCAATCGGAGCTTAGACATAGGAACATAAAGAACTCAAAGAAAATTGGTCATATATTGCACTCCTATTCGAGACACAGGATGAAGAAGATGATTTTGGGGATTAGACACAACCACATTCTGATTTATCAAATAAAAGAAAAATTACACGACATGTTATTTAATGGACACTCCATGTACATGCCTCAACCGGCCCCCACTTTAGGCGGTCTCTAGGTCATCTTGCATGTCCATTTCTCGGCTATTACACGGCCTGTATATGGCTACCCATGAATACTTGGTACACGTCGTGTACTTCTAAAAATTCCAAAAAACTCCATTTTTTCTCAAAAATAGCTGAAATCAAGATCCATAACTAAAATGATGATTCATGTTTATAGATCCCCCCTTAAATAAATTCATCTCCAAATTTCCCAAACATGGTGGCAAAGAAGAATCCTCGAAGAGTTACGACCACTACGATTGCACATCGATCTCCCTCTCCCATGTCTCGTCATGCACTCCAATGTGCTACCACAACACCCATACCAGAGTAACAGACCATCCACGGAGAACCTTCGTACTACACTAGACAATCCATATAGTATCCTCCTCGAATGATGCATCCACCTAAAACTGAACCTCCTTGGGTTGAAAAAAATGAGAGGTCTATGAAGTAACGTCGTACCTGAGAAAAGTGTAAGATTACCAACATATCCCGGTACCTCTGAGTTAACTGTAATCGATAGGGAACATGCTTGACTCTATAAAAAACCTCAAATGGGCTTACATTTCGTGGGTAAAGCATCCCATGTATCCTAGTGCTTCTATGTCCCAACCTTAGTTTTACATGTAAGAAAACCTGATCTCTGACCTCGAACTCCAGAGGGCATCTCTAGTGATCGGTGTAAGTCTTATTTTGAGACTATGCAGTAGCCATACTCTTCCAAATCAACTCCACCATCACAATGGTCTCTTGGATAAGATGTGGTCCCATCATATATGCCTCTCCTTCTTCCATCCCACATAGGAGTGATCAAGCATGGCCTACTGTACATTACCTTATATGGTTCCATCTAAATCATCGCATAAAAGGTGTTCTTGTAGGAAAACTAAAATAGGGGTATGTTTCTCTCCAAAGAACCCCCAATATATAGGATTCATGGTTGAAGCATGTCCTTCAACACCTGAATCATGCCCTTGGACTGACCATCTATCAAGGGATGGTAAGATGAAATAGAATGTACCTGTGTACCGAAAGCCCTCTGTAGTCCCTACCTAAAACGAGAAGTAAAATGGGCATCCCTGTTTGAAATGATAATGTGTGGAACCCCATGAAACTGTACAATCTATCATATGTACAACCTTCCATGTTCATCAACACTTAGGGTATCCTTTATCAGTAATAAGTGTGCATACTTTTTGAATCTGTCAACAACAACCTAAAATCCATCATTCCCTCAAGGCGACCTTGGAAAACCAGTCACGAAATCCATCGCAACATCATTCCACTTCTACATGGGAATGAGTAATTGTTGTAAAACCCCTTCGGATTGGTGATTCTCTATATTAACTTGCTGACATTTAGAACATCTCGTAATAGAACCAACATCATCACTCTTCATACATGGAAACCAATATTGACAGTGTAAATCTCAATACATCATGGTGACACCAGGATGAACTTCCTATGCTGAGGAATGAGAATCCCACATCAACGCTTCATGTATGTCTGATGACACCGACACATGTCCATAAAAGTGCAAGATCTCATCCTCACCTACGTTCCACCTAGGAGTAGTGTACTCTCCTGACACTCTCTCTCATATGACTAGACCTTTGGAATCTAATAGTAACCTCATTCAAACTCGATCCAATTGAGTAAAGGTAATAGCTACATAGGAAATAAAAATCTACCCTTTTCTATGATGCACCTTCAAATTAATATAAGGGAAAAGATCCATAAGTTTCCACTCACTACTGGCCTTTTGAACTGTCTGTATCTGATTCCTCCTTCTCAACATGTCAGCCACAAAGTTTCCTTTCCATAGTGTGCAGGCAAGGTCAATGTCAATAGACTGAAGGTACTCATCCCACCCTATCTGTCTCAAATTCAGGTCATACTGGTTAAAGATATAATTGAGACTTTTGTTGTCAGTGAACACCACAAAATTATCACCCAAAATATAATGTCACCAACAAAATAAATCATGAACAACAACATTCAACTCGAGATCGTGCATCAGGTAAATCCTCTCATGTGGCCTCAAATGTTGAGACCTATATGCAACAAATCCTCCCCCTTTATAAGCACTGATCCTAGCCTGATACTCGATGCATCACAGTAAAAAGTTTAGATATTTCCGAACACTAGAAAAATCAGTATCAGTGCTGAAGTCAACCTCAATTTCAGCTACTGAAAGGATGAATGATAGGATGTAGTCCCCAAGTACTTATCACCCTTCTTAGTCAAGCTCATCAGTGGTGCTGTAAAGAATGGATAGTCAGGTATAAAGCACCTGTATTAACCAGCCAGTACCAGAAAAATCCACAGCTCAAAGTCCTTATTCTACTACTCTCAGGAAACTAATGCTCTTACATTCTTTGTGTCTACTAATACTCATTTTTTTTAAGATAAACATGACCCATGAAGTGAACCTGGCCAATCCAAAAGTGGCATTTTAAGAGATTGACATATAAATGATTCTCTCTCAATTTATGATAAATGATCTCAAGATGGGTGGTAAGGTCGTGTCGAGTGTGTGAGTATCCCAACATGTCGTCCACAAAGACAACCACTAAATAATCTACAAAATGGATGGAACACTTAGTTCATCAATTCAATGAAATTGTTGCTGCATTTGTGAGACCGAACGACATAACCACATATTCCTATAGACCATACCTGCTATGAGAGGCTGTAAGAGGTATATATGATGGTCTAACGTGCAATTGATGATATCCAGATCACAAGTCAATCATCGAAAACAACATGTCTCCTCGAAGCAGATCAAAGAGATCAATAATCCTCGGTAAGGGATATCAGTTCTTAAAAGTAAACTGGTTCTGATTTTGATAATCCACACAATGCTTAAGGGTATTGTCTTATTTCTTTGAAAATAGGACAGAAAAACCACAAGGATAAGTATTGGGTTGAATGAAACCCTTTTCCTTTATTTCCTCCAAATATTTCATGAGCTCCTAGAACTTTGGTGTAGCCATTCTATATTGAGGAATGGAAACTGGTGATGCCCCGAGAACAAGTCCAATAGATAATTATACCTATCACTCAAGAGGAAACGCTGAAATTTTATCTAAAAAACATCTGTAAAATGATCGACCACTAGAGGAAGGTCCATCTGTGAAATCCCCGATCATCAAGATACAAACTTGAAATATGGCCTATAACACCTCTCAATCCATGGCGCTCGGGTCCAGCTCTGCTCTCCTCGACAACCCATTCACCCTTATGTAGAAACAATCCACCCTCTAGTGACATGAAACTCACCCCATGATGATAGAAATCAACAACAATCTATAAGGAATCTAACTAGTCCATTTTTTAAATGACATCATATCCAATCATCTCCAAGTCATAAATGTCCCATAAGTAGTGACACCACCAACCTCAAGAGGGTAATCCTTTCACAGAAGTACATTATTCGTTCTAATCCCCAACAGAGTGTCCAATGTAATGATATATTCAGTATTAAAGATTCAAAGCCCATGGATCTCCACAACAGCCACATATATAAATCTATTGGAAACCCCTATATCAAAAATGACAGCAGAAAAAATTTAGAAAAATAAAATCATGCCTCTAACAATAGATGGTCCGCGATCTAGATCCTTCTAGATATAATCTAGTGAAATGGTCTAAATGGTGTCATGACCTTGTGAAGATTTCTTATATCCCAGATCGGATCCATGATGCGGCTGTCGAAAACCATGTGTCTGACCACTAAGACCACGACCAACACCTCATTCTGAAAGGCCAGAAAGAGTCTAGCACCCAGTTTAATTTGTGACTGGTGGTCCTGCTTCAGTACAAGGAGTCAAAATAGATCCTCCCTCACTATCTGCTAGAAGAAATGTAATTATATAAATACTAAAGATGTCACATCTTTCTGTAAGATCAACACTCAATCGGGTCTCTTGGGCACTGGGCTTTCTTATGTCTGCCTTTCCCCCACTGGTATCACACCACTTGTCTACCTGAAGAAAACTCCTACCAACTCTGATCTCCACACATTGACTCTCTACGACGCTTCCTGCTATCAGTTAGAAGAGTACCAACTCTAGATTATGAACATCTCTAGCCCACATCTCCAGAATATATTAGGTAATTCTCAGTGATTAGTGATTGGTTGACTATATAATATATGGAATTCAACCTAAAAATGTTCACCAAATATTCTAGGTCATTCTTGAGACCATCCTCAAACTTGCTCACTAGAAATTACTCATCACCTCCAGGAATAGGTGTGAAGCACTGCAGCTCAATGAAGTGAGAAGAATACTCTATGACTGAGAGTGTACCATACTCCAAACTCATGAAATCTCAGACTCGGTCAACACCCATGTTCTTTGGGTAGAATTAGTCACAAAAGGTATGATGGAACACATCCCAAGCCATAACTCACTAGCGTCCTACCTCTGATATCACATCCCACCATCTCATGGAGGATTCATGTAGCATGTACATGGAGAGCATCACACTCCTCTATGAAGGTGTCTCGGGATGCTCAAACATATACAACATGTATTCCAACCATGACTCTAAATCCTGATGTCCTCCATCCCCTAAAAAGGTGGTAGGATGATACTGATAAAAACCCATGTCAAATATTCAATAGACAGTGAAGGATGTGGTGGTCTCAAGAGGGTATACATCATCCCCCTTAAGCCTTGTTAGAATAGTACATCAACACCAGTATCCAGAAGGGCAGCTGGTTCCATTTCAGTAATGATAAGAGGATCTGTGTGTAGTCCCTATTCTACCATTTCCTGTGTTTTATTGTTGCCCTGTATCTGGCATACAACCATAGGACCTCTTGGTGGAATGACTCTACAAGGTCAAGAGAACACCTCAGTTCAAGATTATCAAGGACTAAAACATAGATGTTCATGAATGTAATATAATAAGATAACATTAATGTTAATCAAAAATGGGTTACACAGTGTGTATATCCTCTGCATGGTGTGTTTCCTTGGGTTTCAACAAGGGTGTGTACCTCTGCCAAACCTAGTCATGTATCACTCATACACCCGATGTGTTCATTATATGACATGATGTGTACTTGATCTTTCTATCCTACCAAAGTTCTTTTACACGACTAAGCAACACAGTAATCTATTGGGTAACCCTACTTGACATGTTAAACCTAGACACAATGTGTACTACCTAAGAAATAACCACTAGTGACGTTAGTCACATGGTTGGTGTAACGGTCGACTTCTAAATAGTGTGTTAAATATTGGAATGGAGTGTGCTACCCAAAATTCATCCACCAATATCGTTCGTCACACAACCAGATACATGGCCTATACAACACGGTGCGTACTCCCAGTACCCGGTGTGTTCTTCCGAACAATTACCAAAACCTCATGTCTCTGTTCACAAAATCAGTAACACTGTCAAAGACTACACTATGTGTACATATAGTACACGTCCTATAGTTAAAAAAAGTTGTTTCATCCTAAATAGTAGGATACATGGTGTGTATTCATTATCACACACCATGTATTCTAGTTGTTTTCAGATAGTAAGCATCAGAAACTACTTCGTAACCCCCATAAAACACTAAAACAAGAATTAAGGTTCCAAATTCCGATCTTTGGGGGACCATACTCTCCGCAAATCAAATCTTGGAATCATATTTAGTTTAATCACAAAGTATAATGGTGCAATAAATCACATGATCCACCAAACTATGATCCATGAAGGCCCATAACACCTCAAGGACCAAAGGTTGTAAACCATTCAAAGGAAACATTAAATTTTCCAATACCCTATTAAAATAGAAGGTATTCTATTAGGACATCTATCACTACAACATTCATATCTAGAACAACATCTATCACAACAACATGCAATCAGTAATGAATCCTAAATGGCTTGGAAAAATGAATTACATGCGATCTCTAAGAAGTTCCTTTATGATGCATGATATTTAATACCCTCATCTCATCAGGTTTCAATAGAAAGAGAACCTCAGTGATATCTAATATAACATCACAAAACATGTGAATCACCCAACAATGAAATCAAATCAACTGTAACAATTTATAAACCAGAAAAATTTCAATAACTGAGGTAAATAGGGTTTTCCATGTACAAGGGTTAGCTACTCCTAGTCACAACATATTACCAACAACTAATTTCATTCATATCTCTATTTATAGGCTTCAAATAATTAGAAAAGGCAGAAAAGAGAACCTCCCTCTAATACCACTTTGTAACGTCCTGGTCCCAGGTGCCGCCCAAAGGTGCCTTGTACCCGGTTAGTCACATGGCCTCAAAAGACTTTTCTTGAATGCCATAGGCTTCTGACTAGCAGTGGGGTCCTTGGGTGTGATAGTTGGGAAATTATTCCCTCATTTGAAGAGAATGCACATCAAAATAACAAATAATAAACAATAACAGAACCAAAATACTATAAAACAAGTAAACAGTGGAAGACTAAAAGTAAAAAAAACTGGAGCACATATATAAATGATTGATGTCACATGTGTCTAGGAAATAAGCCAAATAAGAAAATATGATGAAACTACAACAGAACTGAGTACATGGACAAAATGAAAACTCCACCAGAATGACAATCATAATCTTGGTCATATGATCTCCTCCTCCAACTAGGCAAATAATCACCTGATGAAAAAGGGTTCTTGACCTTATCTACACCTGCAAACATATAATCTATTTGGGTCCAAAAAAATGACCAAATAGGGTGTGTGATTAATCCCAATATGAAACCACCACAAGATCTATGACCAACTGTCATTGAGTATATATATATATATAACAGGTAATAATTGAAGTGATGAAATGAAACTAGGTGTACAAAAATGTAACAAATCCAAATGTTTCCATTTACATTCATTACCATTTAATGTTCATCATTTAATCAAGTATCACAAAAGGTTTCTCAGAAGACTACCTAACAGGACAGAATCCAAGCTTGTGTTCTGGCTAGGTAGAC
This sequence comes from Viscum album, assembly GCA_963277665.1. Lineage (NCBI taxonomy): Eukaryota > Viridiplantae > Streptophyta > Magnoliopsida > Santalales > Viscaceae > Viscum > Viscum album. Next base: position 106,308,704 of record OY728156.1, read on the forward strand.
GCATCATAACCATTCAATTTTTATGTTTAGCCTTTCGGTAGCTCACACCATCTAACCTCTCTAGCCAATTAATGAAATAATATGGAAAATTCACTCTGAGGAAGCACTCACCATCAATTAACCCTGTGGACATTCCATAACAAATACAGACACTATAGGGTAGCTGTCACAAACCAACCCGGGTCGACCTTGAACCAGTCACCCAAGCTGGTCTGCGACATAGCCCGAAGGTCATTCCCGATCCACAAGGGCTAGAAACCAGTTCTGGGAATCAAAGTAAAAATTAGGGAACAATTTATGCCCAGAAGAAAGAACCAGGACTAGATAAATAAATAGAACAAATAGAGAATGCAGAAAAATGACTACTTATACTCAAATAAACAAAGAACAAGTCGAGATGCAAAGTATCACAAAAAAAGAAAAGAATTGGAAACAAGACCCCTCTACAATAATCTCTATGTGACCCCTTGGTAACCTCCAACCAAAAGCCCAAAACGGATCCCACATGAGCAGCCACTAAGAAAAAGTTTGAACAACATCTGAACCTGCAACTGAAATGGTAAAGGTTAAGCGTGAGCACAAAAATGTTTAGTGGGGATGCTAATAGTAAACCACTGAATCCAAGTGTTTCTTTAACCAAAGTTATCTGATGACACAAGTTTGGAAATACAATTATAAAAATAATATTTTCCTATTTAAAAAAAATAACACCTCTTTCCCACAATGAGGAACAACTCAGACCATATATTATTTCAAAAACAGTTTACCATTTTATAAATAAAACCAAACAAGTGATATCCGGGTTGTGTGAATGGGATAAAGGTAAATAATACATGATGAAACAAAATCATTGTAGCAGAAAAATAAACAAGAAATATGAGCTGAAAATAAACTAGTGTAACAGAAAATAAGAAATCAAAACAAGATGTAAGAATGGGTGATCTTGAGCATCCCTATACAACCCATATATGCACTGGGTTCGGAACCACCTAACAATGTATGGTAAAGCCCCGTAGACTATAACCCACTGATCTCCTTCGTGAAAAAATCAATGGAAAATCCCACCTGGCCTCTCTATATACTAGGGGTCACCAACCCATCTAATCGGGGACGGTGAGAAACCATCACTTGATAATCTATAAGACTCCAAGGAACCCTTGGTGGTTATAATTATATTGTGTAGGTAGGAAGTCCCTCACACGCGTGACTCATCTCACAGCACTTGCCTTCCTAAAAAACATAGACGCTTTCTATACATTCACCCATAAAGGGTTTCACTAGACATGAGAATCTCATATACGTGTTCAATAATTCATATTAAACAAATTTTCAAATGGGCCATCACATCATGTTCATGTAATTAAACATTTTAAAAAAAACTATTTAATATTTCCAAACGAGCACACACATTTATTCAAAATATCTTGCAAACACCACTCTTAAATTTACAAATCTAAATGGGCTCTCATGTTCTAAACACACATTCAAACACTTCACAATTATCAAATATGATTTTACCCTTTGCTGACCCACACTAAAACATGTTTCAAACTGAATTACCTATCCTTAATGAACACATTATAAACAATGATTTCCAAAACACTTAATTAAACACATAACAAAACCACATTTAAAATACTCTTGAAACCACTCAAGGAAGCCAACATTATTTGAAATCAAAAATCCATTTAGAAAACTAAACTTCCAAGAAAACACCAATTACCTTAAAACCCTAACTGGCCACCTGTGTTATTTATAGAACATAAAACAATCCATAAAAAAATCAAACCCTTTACCACACATTTTAACACGTTTAGTATGATATGAAAACATCAAACCATACACACCCAAAATCATCTTTTGAAATCAAATGCACAACAAGAAAAAAATTTAAGGCCTTTCCCCAAAAATCACCACTTACCCACATTATTCTAATGGAACGCAAACTAAAACATTGAATTCATTAAACCTTTACAAAAGTGTTTTAACACAATAACTAAGTCATAATAAAAACAAGCCAAGTTTATTAGTAAACAATGTCATTGAAACATAATAACATTGATATATTTTATCAGGGATAATTTTATTCATAAATAAACATAAGCAATTCAAACATGCTTTTTTAGGTATCATAAAACTACGCAATCTGCCGTAAAACTCATTTGAAACCTATTTTTAACAAAATAAAATTAATTCAAAATTGATATAATAATTTATATAAGGGTTCCATGGAGATGAAAAACTATTTCATAATTTGTTTTTAAAATTGTAAGCATTAAAGGAATGACTTTAAGAAAGAAAAACATGGAAACGCCTACTGAAACCTCATGCGATTGGAATGGAACTTCAACGGGAGTAAGAATGACGCCCCGCGGAAAAAACACACACCCTAAATCCAAAGGTATCCCAGGATAAATATTAACCCTAACATTTAGGGATTGGAAAAAAAGAAACATCCACATGGAAACCCTAGAAATAGAGTGAAGAGAGAATAATATCGGAAGATAAATTATCGAAAGGAACTGTCGGAAGGACGAGCGGCCGCGAGAAGAATTGTCAGAGGGGAGGAGTCCATGCATGGAGGGTGTTAAGATGAAGAGAGGTGTGTGAGGGCAGGGTGGAAGAGGGAGGAGTGGATATAGGGGTGCATGATATAAAAATAGGGTGGCGTGATGGATTAAAAAAGAGGAGGTGGGTGACTGGAGAGAGGGATAAAAAAAGGGAATAAATGAGAGAGAGAGAGATAGGGGGATCATGGAGAGGGGGAGACACATGAGATAAAAAGGGGGTGGTGTGATGGATGAAAAAAAGAGGCGGTGGGTGATTGGAGAGAGGGATAAAAAAAGAAAGGGAATAAATGGGAGATTGGGGGAGCCTAGAGAGAGGGAGGTGTGTGGGGAATAAAGAAGCGGGGTGAGTGTGATGGATAAAATAGGGTGATGAATAAACCGCTTAAAATATTAATAACAAAAAAATAAAAAATGTTAATAATAATAATAATAATTATATCAATTTAAATAAATATAATAACAAAAAAAATTTAATGACCATATTTATAATAATTTTAAAAATTATATCATCATAACAACGCCATTAATTCTTTTAAGGATAATAAAAAATAATAATTATGATAATCATGATCTTGTTAATTTTTTTTAGATAAAAACAAAATCAATAGAAAACAAATAATAATTATATTTATAACCATTTTGTTGATAATAACATCATTAATGATTATAATTAAAAAAATTATCTACACAAAAATGTTATTATTGTTATATCTTGAACATTTAATTTATTTAATTCTAATAATGTTTTCAAATTTTAAGAAATTGGTAACCACCGGGGAATCCGGGCCGACAACACTATTACCACAAACCGTGTGGTGCCCGTGCACCAATCCGAAACCCACCAAAAACATCAACTGTCAAAAAAATTAACCATAAACTCAACCTGCACCTTGAAAATACTAACCAAATCCAAGAAATATTAAAATAAAAAAAATTAAAGGTTGGGGTGTGACAATTCTCCCCACCACAATACTTTCTTCCCCCACAAAGTCACCCAGCTGAAAGACAATCAAAATTTATGTCAAAACCCAACCAAAACTGTTGGGGAAAAAAATAAGCCTTGAGCTGACTATTCACACTAGAAGGTACACCTGACTGACTCAAAAAGAAACCATATCAAAAAACAAAGGGAGAACATGAGATGGTTCTCCCCACCCCAATAATTCCCCTAACGTAAGAATTTTACCTTAAACACACCACCCGGGGGCGGGGGGAACGCGAGAACTCCCAACCGAACCTACCGACTTCTCCACATGAGTTGAGTAGGATTGCTGAGACTTAAACAGAAAACCACTACATGGCCACCCAACATAACGGGGAACCGAAATAAATAATTCCATATAACACCACCACTGGAACTATGAATTACCCACACTGATATAAAACTATCCAAAACCTCACATCTCTAAATGATCACTAATAAAATCAAGACCAACCCAAACAAAGTCCAAAAATAATTTTAAGAAAAACTAACAATTCTAGAGGTGACATTCAAGAGAATGAAACTACTACGATCATGAAAGAATAAGGTTATCACACTATCACCACAAAGAATGAAATTACAATAGTAGGAAAGCAAGATCAAGGGAACCATGAATGTCTCTATTCCATGATGAAAGATAAAGAACCAAGAAAGGTCTCACAAGACTCTGACATGTTGACAGTGCACGAGCTTCAACCAGAGACCTAGGGTTACAGCTCTGATGGTTGAATAATCTTATGTCTCACAGTCAGACACTAGAATAACACAATCAAAACTTTTTTTTCGAATGACACTTACCACTGAACTTCCTCTAGTGACCTGAATGACCACAATGATGACATGACTTAGGAGGGATGCAGTCTAATGGCTTGAAATGCACGAAACGACCATACAGATGGCACATCCATAGGAATCAAGACGAACTAGGTGTTAGGATCAACAAATATAACCTCTTTGTGAAGGTTCCTCATACATTCACTCCTCTCCAAATAGGGAATCGTAACAAAAACCCATTATCACCAAGTACTCCCCAAACTCCAACGATGACAAGACAACCAACCTCCACTGGTCCCAAACTGAACCGTTAAACAAACCCGAAACTAAACAAACCTTTACATCCTAGGGAGTTCCTAACAACCCAAAGACACACTCCAGTTCACTCAGGTCATTCCACCACCTATAACAGACCTCTAACACCTCAAATGGAAATGACACTTAAGAGAACTGAAACCTGGACATGACTCATCTTCAACATTAGGGGCTTTTCTGGGCAGCATACTCTGAAAAACACAAGTGACACAAAACCAAAACTTGACTCAAGCCAGAACACAATAAAAAAGAACACCCCAAGTCAATAAAATTGGCCCATAATCCAATGAAATATAAACATAACCAAATACCACTTTTCGAAAATAACCATTTTCATTTAAATTTCAGAATTGTCTTATCGCACGATCATTTTTCAAATACCAAAACTACTTTTCACAACCCCAAAAAAATCCACTATATATGGAAAAACCAATTTCCAAAACCATTATATTTTAAAATGCACTCAAGGCATCCTATGGATCATCATATGTTTGTCCACCCATTTCTAGCTACATCACCCATAAACAAGTTCCCCTACACACTTACCACACACACCCACACACATGTGATCTTCCATAAAGAGTACCAATGGCCACATCCTTTCCTCATCTAATCCCATGCATTTACTAAAATGCTTCCCATTTTAAAAATACCATTTTCAGTTTAAAATAATTTCAGAGAAAACATTTTCATTAAAAAAACACTTAAATTTCCAAAAGCATGCTTTCACCAACCGAAAGAAAATAGTGTACAACTTACAGAGAACCACAGTAATGAAGTACTAGTTGTTACACTTAACCAAATGACATGGTTTTGAGCCACGCCCCAAGAAAGAATAAAAAACTAGAAAAAACTTAAACCATGCCCTCGGACTCCACATGGGTCACTACTCAATTTGAGGTCATGACGTGACACAAGCCTGCCTCCTTTTTGATCCCTCAATACAAAAACAAAGACACAAGACTGAAATCCCAGAGTACCCTGGGAAAATCATGGTTTGTAACGAGAAGGGGTTCATGACGCCCATCACAAACCAACCTATCGAGTCCCGATAGTTATAATCTCCACCTTCAAAACAACCCAAGTAATAAGAACCTCATCTGATAACATTTTGTAAGGAACCAACCCGGGTCAACCCTGAACCGATCACCCGATCCGGTCCACAACATGGCCCCAAGGGTGATCCAGATCCCCACAGGCTGACAACCAGTGTCGGGCATCTATGTATACATGAGGGAATGATTTAATCCCAAGAGATAAAACCAGGACTAGATAAATAAATAGAACAAAAAGAGTATGAAACAAAATGACAACTAAAACTCAAATAAACAAAAAACTGATACAGATACAAAGTATCACTAAAGAAAACAATATTAGAACCAAGACCCCGCTACAACGATCTCCATGTGACCCCTTGGTCACCTCCAACCAAAATCCCAAAACTTCTCCCACATGAGCATCCACTAAGAAAAATCATGAACAACATCTGAACCTCCAACTAAAATGGTAAAGGATAAGGGCGACCACTGAAATTCTTAGTAGGAATGCCAAAAGTAAACCACTGAATTTAATTTTTTCCTTTCCCAAATTTTTCCGATGACACAAATTTGGAAATACAATTATAAAAATAATGTTTTCCAATTTAAACAAAATAAAACCTCATTCCCACAATATGGTCCATCTCACACCATATATTATTTCAAAATTAGTTTATCATTTTATAAATTAAACCAAACAAGTGATATCACAGTTGTGAAAAAGGGAGGCAGGTAAATAATACATGCTGAAACTAAATCAGTGTAGCAGAAAAATAAACAAGCAATACAAGCTAAAAATAAACCAGTGTAATTGAAAATAAGCCACCAATACAAGATGTAACTATGGGTGATCTATAACATCCCCAGAAAACCCCTATATTCACTCGGTTCGGAACCACCTACCGACGTATGGTGAAGCCCCATAGGCTATAACCCACTAATCGCCCTCGCGACAAATTGAGCGGAAAATCCCACCTGGACTCCCTATCTACCAGGGGCACCATCCCGACTAATCAGGGATGGTGAGAAACCGTCACTCAATAATCTATAAGATGACCAAGAACCCATGGTGGTCATAATAATACTATGTAGGTAGGAAGTCCCCCTCACGTGTGACTCATCTCACCACACTTGCCTTCTTAAAAAATGGACGCTTCCTATACATTCACCCATAAAGGGTTACACTAGATAGAAGCGCCTCATGTATGTGTTCAATAATTCACATTAAAAAAAGCGCCAAACAGACCAACACATCATGTTTATATCGAAACCATTTAAAAAAACCGTTTAAGGTTTCCAACTGGGCACATGGATTTAATCAAAATATTTTGCAAACACAACTCTTACATTTACAAAGATAAATGGGCTCTCATGTTCTAAACACACATTTAAACACTTCACAATTATCAAATATGATTTTACCCTTTTACGACCCAAAACAAAACTTGTTTCCAACCGAATTACCAAACCTTAATGAACACATTATAATCCATATTTTCCAAAACACTTAAATAAACACATTACAAACCCACATTTAAAATACTCATGGAACCACTCAAGGGGGCCAAATTTATTTGCAAACTAAAATCCATTTAGAAAATTAAACTTCCAAGAAAACAGCAACTACCTTCAAACCCTAAATGGCCACCAAAATTATTTATAGAACATAAAAAAATCAATAATAAAAACATTAAACCCATTCCAACACATTCTTAGACATTTAGTATGCTATGACAACATCAAACAATAGACACTTGAAATCTTCCTTTAAAATCTAACGGGTAGCAAGAAAACATTTTAAATCCTTTCCCAAAAAATCACCATTTACCAACATTATTTTAATGGAATTACAAATAAAACATTGAATTCATTAAACATTTAAAAAAGTGTTTTAACACAATAAGTAATTCATAACATAACCAAGCTATGTTCATTAATAAAAAATGTCTTTGCAACATAATAACAGTGATACATTTCTTAAGGGACCATTTCCTTCTTAAATAAACATAAGTAATTCAAACAAGGTTTTGGGTATCATAAAACTATACAATTTTCAATAAAACTCATTTAAAAAATATTTCTAACAAATCAAATAATTTCTAAATTGCTATAATAATTTAATTAAGGGTTCCAAAGGGCTCTGGAACTATTTTATAAATTTATTTAAAACTACATGCATCAAAGGAAATACTTTAAGAAATAAAAAATTGGAAAAAGCTAACGAAACCTCATGCGATTGGAATGAAACTTCAACTGGAGTAAGAATGATGCCCCACATACAATACTCACACCCTAAATCCAAAAGAAACCAAAGATACATATTAACCATATCATTTAGGTTTCATAAAACAAGAAACTCTCACATGGAAAGCATATAAATTGAGTGATGAGAGAAAAATATGGGAAGATAACTTATCGAATGGAACTGCCGGAAGGACGAGTGGCAGCTAGAAGAATTTTCAGTTGGGATGAGTGCTTGTATAAAGAGGGGTAATATGAAGAGGGGTGCATGAGTTTTGGGGGGAAGAGGGATGAGTGGAGAGAGGGGGTACATGAGATAAAAAAGGGGTGGTGTGATGGATTAAAAAAATAGGAGGTGGGTGATTAGAGATAAGGGTAAAAAAAGAATGGGAATAAATGGGAGAGACGAGGAGCATGGAGAGAGGGAGGCACATGAGAAAAAAAGGGGGTTGTTTGATGGATGAAAAAAAGATGAGGTGAGTGATTGTAGAGAGGGATAAAAAAAGAAAGGGAATAAATGAGAGAGAGGGGGTGCATGGAGATAGGGAGGTGTGTGGGGAATAATGAAGAGGGGTGGGTGTAATGGATAAAAATGGTGATGATTAAAACCCTTAAAAAATTTAATAACAATAACAAATAATTTTTATAATAATATTAATAATGATAATAACTATAAAATTTTAAATAACTCTAATAATAAAAAAAATTTAATGAAAAAATTTATAATAATTTTAAAAATTATATAATCATAACAACTCCATTAATTTTTTTAATGGTAATAACAATAAAAAAAATAATCATAATGATAATTATGATCTTATTTATTTTCATTTAGATAATAACAAAATTAATAAAAACCAAATAATAATAATATTTATAACCATTTTAATGATAATAAGGTCATTAAATATTTTAATTAAAAAGATTATCTACACAAAAATGTTATTATTATTATATATTAAAAAATTAATTTATTTCATTCAGATAATGTTTTAGTATTTTAATTAATGGGTAATGACAGGGGCATCCAGTCTGACCGCACAGTTACCGCCAACTGTGGGTGCTTTTACACTGATCTGAAACCCACCAAAAATATCAACTGTCAAAAAATTAACCATGCACCAACCCGCACCTTGAAAAGACTAACCAAAGATGACACATATTAAAATAAGAAAAATTAAAAGGTTGGGGTGTGACAAAAGCACTCAACGTAAAATCCCCCAATAGTCTCTTGACATAAACTATAGAAACTATGAGGGGGCCTCACTGTGAATATCCCATGTGGTCTCGTAGCATGATATATAACACACTCTGAGGAAGTAGTCAACTTAAATTCTCCATATGGTCTAACTACACTTGGTTCTCACAACCATGTGCAATTGAATTGTGCATATATGATATCGAGAAGCCCAAATTAGCCTCAACTACTACATGGATAAACAATTCTAAAGCATATCAAAATCATTTAATAAGCTTAAAATGTCAAATAGTTCCTTCATATCAAGCAAGTCATGGAAACAAGGTCTTACTCATAGGAATCCTAGACAAAAGGGCCCTAATTAGTCAAACAAGGAAACACACACATGGTATGTTACATAAACATGAAATTTCACATAACATTACAATGAAAACCCTTAATCCAATAATGAATCCATTTTAGAAAAAATATGGTTCAATTTCATTAACGCGAAATAATTGGAACATCAGTAATTGTCACTTTGGCATATATAATGAAAAGAAAAAAAATGAAAGGCAACCAACCACCTACCTTTACATTGTACAATGAACAATATCGAACTTCATCCCTTGAATTGGCCTAGAATTTTTTAGATCTATAAAAATGTCAAATACTTCCAACCTTGAATAACTTAGGAGAGAGGAGAAATCAGGGAGAGAGGATATAGGGAAAGATAAAACTCACTGGTGGGAATCTAATGCACCAAGAGGAGACTCAATCAGAGTCCAGATGAAGGAATAATAGGCTCTTGAAGAAAATTGATTGTACATCGCTCCTTTTAGAGACATAGGATGAAGAAGTCATTTATGTGGATTAATCACGACTGTGGTCTGATATATCAAATAAAAGATAAATTACACTACGTGTTCATTTAATGTACCCATCTTTTACATTCCTCAACCTGTCCCTGATTTTTTGTGGTCTCTAAGTCACATCACATGGCCATGTATCAGCCATTACACGGTGAGTACATGCCTTCCATCAGCAACCTGGTACACAGTGTGTACTCCCAATTACACGAAATGTACTTCTAAAATTTCCAAAAAATCCCATTTTTCTCAAAAACACCAGAAATCCCGATCCATACCTAAAATGAAGAATATGGTTCTTACAAAGCCCATATAGTGAAATTATAACATTAAAATTAATTATTAGTAATCAATTCCAATACATTTTATTATCTAGGACATATGAAATCTGGGAATGGAATGTTGACAACATTGCTATTACAAAACATGTTCAAAACATCAAATATTATGTACTCCTATTTTTTAATGTTTATAATAACATAATAATATTCATGTAAAAAAATTTTAAATAAAGTTATGATATTTAATTTATATGAATAATTTTATGAAATAAGTGAATAATATATTTATATTTTCAAATATTAGGTTAGTGTGTGATTAACAACACAATAATTTATGGTTTGGGTCTAATCAACTAATGTAATGATTCGTTAGGTCATATTATTTCTTACATGATTATACTCTTGATTAATTCATTGATCATTAAATTAAAATATGTTATTATTTATTAACTCTAGTTAATTTGGGAAAATTAAGTTCATTATTAACAACAAAATTCTTTGATAATGTTTTTTCTGAAATAAAATAATAAAAATGGTAAGGATATGTACTATTCTAACCAGTGGGTAATTTTCTTACATGTTACTATTTTCTCTATAAAAATTATTATCATTAATAAGAAAAAAATATTTTGTTAACTTTTTTCTTCAAAATTTCCTTTACCTATTCTATGAAATTAATGTTTATGAACATTTCAAAGATTTTATTTTTTCTTTAAAATAGATTATATTACATAGTAATGGAATTTCATTTCAATATTTTAAACCACATATTTATTAACATGATTTTTTCTATTCCAATTTGAAAATCCTTTATTTAGAAATAATTACAATAATATTTTAAATATTCTTAACATTACATTATCCTGAAATTTTTATGGTAATATTTTATTTATCCTTTCAAACAATGAATAAAGGGATTTGTGTATTTTTTATACTTTCACTTCTATTTTTCTCTATGGTTTAACACTCATGGAGTGAGGATGCAATCACCCTCTATTTGTTATTTATAATGATTAGTTGGGTATTATATCACCATCAGATACATTGGTTTATTTTAATATCCTAATATATACATACTCATTGAAGTAATCTATTTCTTGACACGAGTGTTTGTAAACTAGAATTGGTCACATTTTTATGCATGCCCATAAAGAGTTTGTTTACATTTCCTTGTAGATAATGAGTTTTCTCATTGTGTATTTCTGATTTTTAATTATTTCTACACATATTTATATTTTTTAACAATTAATACATCATTTATAAGATTATTTTTCATTTTAATTATATTTTATGTTTTCATGTAATCGATTATTTTTAGAATATTACTCACTCTTATGTCGTTCCCAAATTATTTCTGGTTATTGCTAATTATTTAGGTAAATATCAGAAATTTTTGTATTATATATACCTATTTTTATGATCATAGGTTTCTATATCATGTTTTTTATTATCATATATTTTTCAATTATATTTTATTAAGATATTTATCCATTCCTCATGAACTCTTTCAAGTCAATGATCTGATACATTATCATACAATTTTACCTTACTATGTATCTAAGTTCACTCAATTCTTATTTCTATGTTCCATCGGTTGTGGAGAATATTACATCATGTGTTATGTTTATAAAGGTTCTAAAGAAGAGAAATTTCATGGAATTTTTTTCAAGTGTCGTTAACTATGATATTTATGTTTCTAATCTCTATGAAACAAAAACATTTTGTTCAATGGTTTGTGCGATATATTTTAATATGTATTATTTATACCAAAAAATTAATGTTCTATTTTTTGATCTCTATTTTCTCTGTAGTTTTAATAGGTGCGTTGTTTAGTTATTTTTTAAATTATGTTTTGTTAAATTTGGAAAATAACTATCTATAAATATAGAGGATAAGTATAATTATTGGATTAGTTTCTCGAAATATATAATTTGGTCATTATGTTGTTCCCTTGTAAATAATGTCTTTTTCCTATAACTATAATGAGATTAATGAACGTGAATTGAAAATAATATGGGTAATAACCCCAAAAGGGTGAGTTTGGTATATTCCAAATCTACAGCTGGTACCCTATAAAGTAGCATAACTACACATCTAGTCTGGAACTCGTATACGATATAAATTAGTTAAACCAAAATCTTTTTATTAACAATAATTTTTTTATTTTAATATTTGACTAACCGAGTTAGAAAAATTATTACATATATATTAGATTTATACCTATATATTCAAGGGATAATATATGTGTTTAATTCATGAAATAATATTTATAATATTTTAGTTTCCATACATTTAAACTCAATAATTATGGTATAGTAATTCCAAATTTTCCTTTAGTTAATATAACAAAGGTAACCATAATGTATTGAGTTAAAAATTGGTTTAATTATAAATTTATAGATTGGCCAAAGGAGAATCTTAATGTGATTGGGGAAGGAAATGAAAAAACTTATGGAAATTCTATCCAAACTATCAAATGATATGAGTAACAATGAATATCATATTAAACATAGAAATCTACAAGGAAAGAATTTCACACTAACAACTCATTGATAATGAATCATCTTCCCTATTTTAGTTTTCTTACATCCTGTGTTTTGTTGATTAGTGGGTAAATTTGATAGAAAATATAATATATGTTCAATAGTTCTCATTCCCTTGGATTAATGTTTTGAGTGGGTACTACATATTAGTTGATGATGATAAGTGTTGGAATCTCATTAAGTAATCAATATAACATGAAGTATTAAACTCTATTGAATGGACTTATTACTAGAAAATATTTTTATTAATTGTTTTCCTCAAAATAATTGGATAAAATGGTGCATGAATTCATTGAATTTAACCAAAATGAGGATAAATCAAAAGGGTAATATTATTAAACTCTCACTATACTCAAGAGGTTTTCATCAAGTCTAAACTTCTTTACTCAAAGTAAAGTAGATAAATTTTTTAGTACCATAATTCAAAGACATCAAATGGGCACTATCCATTAGAGTCATTAGTAGATATGAATATATTGTTGAATGTGATGATAATGTAGAGATTTTAACATGAACCAATCATTATTCTGGAGAAAATTAAACTAATGTGGAGTATCATTGATTTTTTTGATGATATGACTCATTGTAGAACAAAAGTTTATTTTATTATGTAAAATAAATATGGGTGAATAAAAATGGATTATTTATTGTGGTTAAGAAAGTGTTTTATGTTTGGAAAATTAGGATAAAAATCCCAGAGCTCCTAATGTTTGGAAAAGAGGATTATTAATGAAAGACAGTAAAATAAATTTTCAACTAATGATCCATGGACACTACAATTTTTTGATGCAATTAGTTTGTACATTATGTGAAACAATTACTCAACCATCAAGATAATTAATTGAATTGGCCCCAATAAACTCCCAAAACCAGATAAGAATGGAGGGAATTTAAAATCAGAACTATTTTGTTTGATCGTGGAAAAAATTGATACATTGTATACTTAATTAGTTTAATAGATATACTAATACCTTATTTGATTTGGGTTCATTAAATTATTTTGTATCACAGAAGTGTTATAAGAAAGTGAAATCACCACCCAAAATAATATACATTGATCTACTCATAATTAATCATTGTTGAATAATTATCATTTGCAAGATACATAAATCTACTTCAATTGAAATATATGGGGGGATAATTCATTAAAATTTCATTAATAATCATTTTGTATAATTTTATATAATTATGGCTATGAATTTCCTTTTCCTGCAAAAAGAATGTATCAATTTTAAAAAAATAGTTATTTCCATGCATATTATTGTTCATTATGTCATCATGCTTTAATAGATAAATAAAAATGAACTCCCATTTCATAAAAAATCAATAGTATGGTTTATGATACCCCATAATGAGGGAAACCTGACTCAAATGACTAACGAGGTAGTAAACATTGACAACATGTCCATTTTAGGGGTGTATATTGATGTATTTCATGATGAAATTCTTGGTAGTCACCCAAAGCATGGGGATGACTTGTCAATTGAACTCACATCAATATCCAGAACAAATATCATTATCCTTATATCTATGATCTTTTCCATCAACTTAGAGGAGTTTGATACATCTAGAAGATTAATCTTTTATTTGGTTACAATCATTAATGGGTTAAAATGGATATTATTTCCAATATATCTTCCCATTTGAGGTATAGAATCCATGAATATATATTGATTACATTTTTAGAAAAAAATATATAGCTATCTTCAGGCACAAATAAATATAATCATAACAGACTTCCTTGATGAGTTATCATTTTCTTTATAGATAACACTAATATATATTAAATTTTCATGTATGATAATGTAGATAATTTGTGGATTTATTAATATCCTTTATAAATGAGAATCTTAATGAAAAACTTAGAATGGTTGAATTCTAGCTATAGATTGTATCATTTATGGGTCATGTAATCATAAAAAAAAGTTTTTTAAGCAGTATTTTCAAAGAATAAGGTTACCTTTAAATTCACCAAACCTATAATAGTAACTAGGATCAATATTTTTTATAGGTCCATAGGATACTATAGCTGTGGCGTGAGTAATTTACCATGTATAAATAATTCACTAAAATTATATTATAGAAGGGATTAACATTACATTGGATATGGGAATTTGAGGATAGTTTCAAGATACATAAAAATTGGTTGGTCATTGCTCTAATACATATATTACCTTATAGTGGAAAGTATTTTATAAAATATAATGACACTAAGAAAAATATATTTTTTGTATCCTTGTAAGTAATGAAATGGAAATTGATAATTCATCATAAAAAATTTGATTGATTATAAAATTTAACAAAATTATTATTTGGCGCCTATGGTAGTGATATTTTCATTGAAAATATGGTGGTGTTATCTCTATAGGGAAAATTGATATATATACTGTTTATAATAGAAATAAATATATATTCACATATAAAGAGTGGAATATTTACCAAGGGATATAGTCACTCTAATAAATGATTATGTGTGTTTACTATATTAGCACATAGGGATTAAAAATGAGGTTTCTGGTCATATGAGTGAAAATGATCTTTCTATTATATAAATAATGGGATTAGAAAAAAAATACACGTGGAATTACAAAGGATTTATCATGAAGTAAAATTATTTGGTGATAAATTATATATTTCCAAAAAAACTACTCATAATTAAATTATCCTTAAATCGAATGAATCCTATAATAATTATATAGATATATAGAAAATGGTAGGGAAAATTTCAAGGGTAATTTTTTATTAATGTGTAATTATATGGTATTAAACATGGATATATATTCTATTAAATAAAACAATTATTGAGACAACCTTTTGAGGATGTATATTAATCATCCTTGACTATTCACTGAGGATGTATAATGATTTATTGTGATATAAAACATATCTTCTAGTATAATAGCTTAATTGGGGAAATTGAAAAATATTTATCTTGATGCTTATTATACCAAAATTTTGACGATTAATGAAAAAAATAAGGGCTTGTCACAAACATTACTAATAAAAGTTTGAAAATTGTATAACATGACCATGTATTTAATTATAGGACTATACAAGAAATATAAAAAACACAATTATATTTTTGTTGTATCCTATCATCATAAATATTTATGGATTTTTGAAATCAAAGTAGCTTTCTTCCATTTCCAACACACCATGATTTATATAATAGAAGTTGTAAAGATGTATGGGGTACCACTTACTATTCAAAATTCATGGTATGTGGGTTTTAAATCAATGCTATGTAAAAGAACTCATAACTCATTTGAGATGTAATTTAATTTTAGTAACACATATAATTTTTGGATAGATGGGTTTTCTTAGTGAACCATTCAAAAAATAGATGATATACTGAGATCATATTTATTTGGATTTCCATGGAGGTTGTGATGGAAACCTACCACTATAAGTGTTCTCATATGAAAAAAAATCCATTGAAGTATTCATATAAAACCATATTAGAGTTTTTATAGGAAGAAATGTTGGACTCCAACTATTTGAGATGGTATTGGATGTAGGATGTTGATCGTCCTTGATCAAGTCCATGAAACAAGGGATATGGTTCACACTATTAACATTCATATGAGAGTAACAAAATTTCAAAATAATTTTAATGAATAAAATCACTAACATGATCATGAATTTGATGTCGGTGATAAGGTGTTTCTATGGATATGTCTATAGATATGGATTATGATATTTTGAATGAAAAGTTTGTTAAAACCTATATTCATTGGTCATTTTGAAATGCATGACCATGTCAAGGTCAGAGACAATAACTTATAACTCCCTACAAACCTCTCTCATGAGCATGATTTATTCCATGTGTCATTTTTGGGGATGTACATATTAAATCCATCACACATACCAATCTATGATGCTATACAACAATAACATGACCACTCATATAAGGAAAATTGTGTTGAAATATTTAATTGAATAGGTATGGTTATTAGAAACAAGACCTACCATCTAATGATTGTTTGGGAAATAATAAGTTTGAAGATGATATAAGAGAATAAAATGATGTGATTATAGATAGGTAACCTCAAAAACATTCCTCTAAATAACATAATTTATATGATTAAATTATTTTAAGGGGTAGAACGCAAAAAACAACATTTTTATTAATATTTCTTTAAAAATAAATATTGTGTATAAATGATATTTTGAAACTAAATTTAAAACTAAAATGTTCCATGATATTTTAGTTAAGGAAAATGTAATAATAATAAATCATATAGTATTTTTAATGATGGTAATCAATTAAAAATTCATAAAAAAGTACTAAATAACACTTAAGCAGTAAACATTTCATTGTTAACCAATATAAGTTTTCATTATAAATTTTATTTATATATAAAAAATAAATTTTATAATTTTATAATCTTATAATTTTGAATTAGTCAAAAATATTTTCATCTGTGAATATATAATGTAAAAATTTTCATAGTATGAATTTTTGGAATTCTGATGACATAGTTGTTTTTTAAGTAAATTCTGAAAATAGATTTCTTTAAAAAAAAATTAAAATTTATGACATTTTCATTATATAAGAAAGACATCAATGTTTATGAAACTTATTAATTGATAAAATAATTATGAAATATGTAAAATAGTATATCATGAAATAAATATTATGATCAAAATATAACATATATTAAATATTTTCAAAACATATCTCATATTTTCAAATAAAGGATGATCTTTTTATGGTATTTCAAATCAATTAAATTTTAATTTGGAAATATTAAATTTTTTATTATATTAAAATATAGATATTTTATTATTATAGACTAATTTTTATCATGGGAACTTAATTTTTTTTCATAATATTCTATACATAAATTTTATACGCAAAAATAATGTTTTTGTAAAAATGTGTTTTCTTGAATTACATTAGTGAAAGATAAAATTGATTGTTCATATATATATATATATATGTAAGTTTTAAAGAATAATATGTATTTATTATTTTGAATTAGTAGGAAAAATTGATGTAATAATTCCCATTAAATATTCATAAATTAAATGAAAATTTCTTTAAAAAAATCTAGTTACCACGGTAAAACAAAAAAAGGTACATGTAAAAATTATTGGACAAATGAACTTATAGAAATGGTTAAAACAAGTATTCAAATAAATTTATAAGGGAATATTTCACTTATTTCATTACCCAGTCAACTATTATCCATCTTGGAATACTTATGAAATATTACACATTTTATCTCTTATATAACTAGTTGATATAATAACAAAAATGCCACACTAGGCACTTTAAAAAGGTGTCTGTCAGTACGCCTTCATGACCATGCCACAAATTCAGATTCCACTCAACACACCTCACAATATCAACTATTTATTTTCTCATTAATTTTATTTTATGATCTAGTAATCATAGATTTTATTATTACCCACATTTCTTAGGAATATAATAATGATAACGAAAATATTTCAACGAGAGCAGAATTTTTCTTGAAACAAAAGATCCACTCAATAATACATTCCAGAAAGTAATTTTATGATTCTTGTGTAATTAAATAATAACTATTTTTAAACTAAACTTTATTATTCTATGTTAATTAATATTAAAAGTCATTACCCTTATCAATTAATAAATAAGTAATTTTCATTCGTCTGTTGTGCAGACTGCTACGGTCATGATGTGGAGACTTAAATTTTTAACCACCACATGTATTTTATCATTATAATGGAAAATTTTAGAAATTAATTTAAAAAAATTTATATAATTTGATTTGTTGATAGAATCATTATAATCAACCACATTTCCCCCTCATTCAGTGATACATGGAAACATCAAAGGTGCATTATATAGACTAACGTCTCTATCATATAATGTATCTCATTTTTTCAATAAACATTATTTTTTAAATATTGAAAAATATTAAAAAAAAATATTAAACAACATAAGATTATATTAATAATATATTTATGATTCTTTAATGAAGTTAATATTCATAAATATATTACTTTCATAATCATAGTTATTAATTACCTACAGTCTGTTAATGTTAGGGTTGGTCAAACTACATACTACAATGACATTAAATACTATCAAAGTTTCTAATGATAATATAAATTTTGATTATATATTTTATAAAACAAAATTATGAATATATTGTGGTTATTTATTATTATTATCAATTTTACATAGATTAATCATGGTTTCAATAACCATTCATCAAAAATACCTGAAACATGCACAAAACCAATTTCATTTTTAAGGATCATAGCGAAATCACATATAATAATATTATCACTGTAACGCCCCAACCCCAGCTACCCAGAGTCGGTGCATTACTTCGTAACATTGGCATGATCACAAAAGATCAAGTCTCGAACGACCGATTAGTTTAGTAGCCTTGGAAACACTAGATACATTCATAAATGTTACATTACATCATAAAGTGAAAAACTAATAACAAATTCTTCATAGTCCACACTCATATCCTCTACTGACTATCCCTATAGGTCATTCATAAAATTATTCTTCCCATCCTGGAAAATATTGAAACATTGAAAGGGGTGAGCTCAGATGCTCAATAAGGATAACAATATTGCGGAAGCTTTCATAAATAAACATAAACATTTAAGTCAATGTATAACTAAAACAAAAGCCTTTTAAACTTGAACATCAACATAATATGGAAAAAGTAAAATGAGATAATTCCATTTAATACTTCACATGGATATTCTACTGGTCGAATAATCACATGCAATATCAATAACCACTTTCATAATGATGGAATGCATAATGCCAGACTATCATAACCACGTAGCCAAGGCCTCGTGCCAAGACCACAACTATGATTTTGTCAAGGCCTCGTGCCAAGACACTAGTTTGTCTCATGAGACCTACCGATTCATTGAGGAGCTTTAGCGGGCTCCACCCGTCACTTATTAAGTCCAATGCATTCCTCATATGAATAGGTTTAAACATATCATAAACCATAACATAATCGTATCACATAAAACATGCATGAAGGAAACATAAAATTTCCATATTTCAATCACAAGATATCAATACAACACATTGATATAATAAAAATAGTTTCAAAACCATTTTCAATACCAAAATAAAAGAAAGGTAAAACATGGTATTTACTTTTCTTTTAAAAAAAGGTATGGCTTGTAAAGGAAGACGAAACTCAAATAATGGTCACGGCGGCAGAGAAGTCATTGTCGCCGCATATGTACGGAAAGAAAAACATTCCCTTTTTTTCGTTTAGTAAAACGCTTCGTATAAAAAAATTCCTTTTGAATAAATGTAAAAGTCAAAGGGGTTTATACACCGTATTAAAGAAAGTTGTGTATAAAACCAAATATGCCTCAATGAAAGGAGATTGAGACGAAGTCCTTAAAAAGATCATTTTTAAAATAAAATAGATCTATTATGTGTATTCACTATAGGTACACATAAAGAAAGTAAAAATACAAAATAATACATAATAGTATCATGACAGAATTTGAAAGTATGAGATTAACCCAATGAATGGAAGTTGGGTTAAGAAGTTCCCTTACCTTGCATCTTGTCCTGACTCGACCGTTCTTTAACCTCCTGAATAATAAACTAGAGTTAATTTCTATTTACTTAAGAAAATTTTTCATGTTCATTATTCATTTTATATCACTTATTACCATGTTATGAACATTACGTAATTATTTAAGTTAATAACGGTTGTATTGTCGATCTTTGGTACTTGAGTCAAAAATAAACTTCTTATAATTACAAGTTGTTCATGTGGTGAAATATCCATTATATCCAGAATTATATTCATGATTTATATATCATATATATCATATATATACAGTATATACATTCATTTATAATATTACCTAGCATTTAGAAGTAAGAAATGAAATGCACCCTTCATGGACACGTTAAGCCGTACGTACGCATGAACGCTACTTTCATTTATATTTCGTATTTAATGGAATGAAATAATAATGATATAAATGTATAATATAATTCCAGTATAATATAGTGTATAATACCATTTACTCCATCCTTTATACATCCCACATATGGTTTTAACGATTACAATCACTTTGAGGGGGCGGTAGTCCGCACTTCCTAAAATGAAAATATCATGTTTACCCATAATGGAAATATTAAAGGTATGACATAAATGAAAAATACAGAAGCCTAAGTAAAACATAAACATATTATATATCATATATAAATATAGTTAAATCTTAATGGCCACCTTTGAAGGTGTTGTATGAGTGTTGAACAATCATCATTTCGTGAGGCAGAAATTCGCCATCCACAGAAATAGTATGTTCTTTAACCATTAGATGTAGGTGTGTGTAAGTGTAGCTTGAATACTTCTTATAACAACATCCTAGTATATTTATGATAGTGGTGTTGTTATAAAATAAATGAATAAAAAGAGTTTAGGGGGTTGGAGAAGCAAAATAAAACTAAATTACATAAGCGAAGACATTACCTTAAAATCGGGTAACTCCTTTGATTTGAGCCAAAGGATTCATTTGGAAGAGTTCTGCCCAAATTGAGGCTTCTAAGAGTAAGGGAGGGAAGTTGGGAGGGTATTTGGGCAGATTTTGGCAGATCCAAATGGCTTGAAAGTGTGAATGAGGTGCTAGAGGTGGGGGCCTTTTATAAGAGGAGAGGAGGGACACTCTTGGAAAGTAAGGGAATTTTACATTATTATACAATGATTTTCGGATTATAAAGGTCCCACACTTATATAATTCATTTATAAGGTGATAAGGGTTCGAAATATACCCATCCAATAGTCTTTGGACAAGTGTAAGCCTTGGATTGTACATTATCTTTTCATTTTATTAAAATCGTTAAATAGTGAGGTCATCGCTGCATCATAATGATGTCATAAACAATTTAATTTATTTAATGTCTAAAAATTATAAAAAAATACTATGATGTAGGAAATATTTTTAGCTTTAAAATGACTATTTATAGTAAAAATTATGACTTGTATAACCCCATATAAAAATTCTTTTAGTAAAACATTTCATATTTGTGTCATTTTTTACTTTAACATTAAATAAAAGGTATTTATGTCATTTTCCAACTAAAGTGGCTCCATGGGGTCCCCAAGTTGACACATGGATTGTCTTGGTCGTCCATGGAACATCCAATGAGGGTAGGATATGTGTCAAGCTCATCTCATATTATTAAAACATTATTTTTACCTTAAACTACACTAATTACCTCTAATCGCGATTAAGAACTTAAAAGTTACTATTCACCAAATACTATTTTAATCTCATTGAACCACATTTTAATTCTTTATGACAACCATGTATGTCGGATTTTTGAAAATCAAAACACATAAGTGGTAATATTTCCTTTAAACAAAAAATCAGTTATTTAACTACCACTTAGTGGTTTCACTATTCATCAAAAATTGTAGTTTTTCAGAACAATGCCAAAATTTCACCCTAAGCTATAATTGATATTCCGAATTCAAAAATGATGTCTATTTTAGAAAATTCCAAACATATAAGTTTCATTAATTAATTTTATAATTAATTCCCGCTGTCACAACAAATAGCGTGTTTTTAAGAAACAATATATATCAAAAGATTAACAATTGTTTATGTCCAATTTCAAAGTGAAATTAATTCTAATAAACACCATTGGATAAAATGGTAAAAATATATTCTAATTATAATTTAAAACCACTAAATATTTTAATTTATCACCATAAATTATTTTGATTAAAAAAGTTTTTTTAAGTATTTTTCACTATTCATAAAAAATTAGAAGTTCTCAAAAAAATGCCAAAAATTCAACATAGGCTAATTTCGATATTCCGAATCCAAAAATGAAGTCCATTTTGAAATATGAAATTTCTATAATTTTAAAAAGTAGTTATTACTATTCATAATGGCTACTTTGATTAGTCGCGGTGTTTTAGAACTCGAAGGTGCGTGCAATGCAAGCTATTGCATTATTGAATGAGAAGCGTATCGGGGAATCTCGGGGTGTTATATTCTCCCATCCTTCAATAAATTGCGTCCTCGCAATTTGAAATTTTTCTTTGAAAATAAAAGGTTGAAAAGAGAAAATACCTTTGTGGAAAACCCACATCACAAATAAGATTAATAAAATTTATCCATAATAAGAGGGAAAGGGAAATGAAAAAGTCACCACCCAATTATGATCTTGATTAGGAGAAAATTGGTGGAATTTAGAGACATATAATTAGAGGGAAACGTAAATATTTGTAGGGAGTGATTGAGGTCATCAATTACAATAAACTGTCAAATTGAGGGCCTCAAAGCCTTCAATCTATGTTGATTTAAAATATCATCAGTTCAAAAAGACATAAGGTATTAGGACAACACATTTTTTTGTTTTAATATCCCTTTACTAAAGTTTAAGAATTAATTTATTCATTGAATAAGAGATAGGTATATATATATTTATGCTTGACAATTAGAGTTTCAACCTTCAACTCATCTTTCACTCAAAAAGATAATAGAACTCAAAAACATTATACTTATCCTATTTTTATAAGGTTCCAAATGTTAACACATACCATTTATATTAGTAAAAATATTTTGTAATAACCAGAGACTTCCAGTAGGCTAGTGGTAGGAAATAAAGTTCTGTCGCACTATGATTGTGAGTTCGATTCCTGCAGCTTTGTCCGACGCGATGGGTTATGCCCCACCCTGCAGGTTGTCCTTTTCCTAAAACTATAGTATTATAATATTCCAAAAATAATCTTCATAAATTTTTTAACCTTAAAAAATACTATCCAAAGATCAACTTAATCCACTCCAACCTTTATAGTTATCCAAGATACCTCTATCCAGACATTCTCTAAAAGGACTCTTAATTCCAAAATCAATTTATCAGATTCCCCAAACAAATTAAAGTTTCTCTTTTTGTCAAATACTAAAAATATGATTACCTTCATCATATTAAAACCTTACTGAAATCAACAAGTACTATAGTACAATCCTTATATATATATATCACATTATTCTAATAACCAGAATATAATCCATGAGTCCAAAAGCACCAATACATTAATTATTCTGCTTCAACTGTAGTAACAGCATAAGATTTAACTTGATCCCTTGGCCTTTTCTAAGGTAAGTTTCCCTGATGCTTAGGAAATTCATTTGCATAATTCCCCATTTCCCTACAATTGTAGCATTCAACATTGATAGCCTCTTTCTTTCCCTTGCAATCACACGCCTGGTGACCTTTTTCTCCACATTTATAACAAACTCCCATTCCTTTTAGGCAAGTACCAGGGTGATTCTTCCCATAATTATCACATAATGGAAAAAACATCATTCCCTTTTTCCCTTTATCTGTCTCTTGTTCCACCGTTCTCTTCCTCTCTTGCTTTACTTTGTTGTCATAAGACTTAGAGAATTCCTTTTCTGTCTTGATAGCACATGAGACAATATCTTCGTATGTTGAGAACGATTGTGAAACTAAAGCTCGACGGAGAAATTGTTTTAACCCATAAAATAAACGATCAATCTTACCTCTTGGGTTACGTATATAATCTTCAGCATACCTCGCTAACCTTGTAAAGTTGGCCTCATACTTTGCGACATTCTCATCCTCCTTTTGTTTCAGACTCAGAAATTGCCTTTTCCATATCTACTCTATGGTCATGAGGAAATTATTTTTCTAAGAAATGATCTTTGAACTCCCTCCATTCCATATTCGATATGTCATCATCTTCCTTTGTGTTTTGAATCAATGACCACCGTTGATCAGCATCTCCAGTGAGGCGGTAAACTGCCATGATAACCTTTTCCCTTTCACTACTCCCCAAGGCGTGGAATATTTTCTCTAAGGAGTTTATCCATTTCTCAGCAACTAATGGATTTTTACCCCCATTAAATGTTGGTGGTTGTTGCCTCATGAAGCGGTTTAACATTGATCCTCCACGTTGCGGATCAGGGTGCTCCATACGAGTAAGGTTATTATTCATAACCTGAGTGAGTTGTCCCAGTATGGTAATAAGTTGATCAGCACCAAATGTATCTCCAGATCCACAATAATTATCTTGAGTAGGAGGGAAATCCCTACACAGAGTGCATGCATTGATACAGTTTGCATTCCTTCCACTAGGCGCCATTTTTTAAGAATGGCATAAACTAGATTAGTTTATTAATTAAAATATATAATTCCATATTTGTAAAACACTTTACATAAATTGAACTATTTATGGATATAATCCATAATCATAAAAAGAAATTTTTTCTTTGATAAAGTATATACTCATAACCCTTCATAGTGGTTTGTAATGAAAATGAGAATTATCCTAAGCATATCCCCCAGGAGTGTCGTAACCAAGAGTGCAGCAAGACCCGTTGTCGTGCACCAGTTCCTGTTCAAGTCTAGATCAAAGCGGTGTTTTTGGGTTTTACCACTAGGTACATCTGTGCCAGAGCCACCTCTACCTACTCGTATCCAGACAGGGATGTATTGCTCGGAAAACTCACAACATCTCTACAATACCAAAATTAAAGAAAGTTCTATACTAATCCTTAAAGTGTATCTTCGGGCTATGTGCTCTAATCAGAATTTATGTAAATCTACCTTCCAAGGTTAGTACTAAACTGCCTTTGATACCAACTGTAACGCCCCGACCCCAGCTACCCAGAGTCGGTGCATTACTTCGTAACATTGGCATGATCACAAAAGATCATGTCTCAAAAGACCGATTAGTTTAGTAGCCTTGGAAACACTAGATACATTCATAAATGTTACATTACATCATAAAGTGAAAAACTAATAACAAAGTCTTCATAGTCCACACTCATATCCTCTTCTGACTATCCTAGCAGGTCATTCATAAAATACTTCTTCACATCCTGGAAAATATTGAAACATTGAAAGGGGTGAGCTCAGATGCTCAGTAAGGATAACAATATTGCAGAAGCTTTCATAAATAAACATAAACATTTAGGGCAATGTATAACTAAAACAAAAGCCTTTCAAACTTGAACGTCAACATAATATGGAAAAAGTAAAATGAGATAATGCCATTTACTTCTTCACATGGATATTCTACTGGTCGAATAATCACATGCAATATCAATAACCACTTTCATAATGATGGAATGCATAATGCCAGACTATCATAACCACGTAGCCAAGGCCTCGTGCCAAGACCACAAATAAGATTTTGTCAAGGCCTCATTCCAAGACACTAGTTTGTCTCATTAGACCTACCGAGGAATCGAGGAGCTATAGCGGGCTCCACCCGTCACTTATTAAGTCCAATGCATTCCTCATATGAATAGGTTAAAACATATCATAAACCATAACATAATCGTATCACATAAAACATGCATGAAGGAAACCTAAAATTTACATATTTCAATCACAAGATATCAATACAACACATTGATATAATAAAAAAACTTTCAAAACCATTTTCAATAACAAAATAAAAGAAAGTTAAAACATGGTATTTACTTTTCTTTGAAAAAAAGGTATGGCTTGTAAAGGAAGCCGAAACTCAAATAATGGTCACGACGGCGGAGAAGTCGTTGTCGCCACATATGTACGGAAAGAAAAACATTCCCTTTTTGTCGTTTAGTAAAACACTTCGTATAAAAATATTCCTTTTGAATAAATGTAAAAGTCAAAGGGGTTTATACACCGTATAAAAGAAAGTTGTGTATAAAACCAAATATGCCTCAATGAAAGGAGATTGAGACGAAGTCCTTAAAAAAATCATTTTTAAAATAAAATAGATATATTATGTGTATTCACTATAGGTACACATAAAGAAAGTAAAAATACAAAATAATACATAATAATATCATGACATAATTTGAATGTTGGAGATTAATCCAAAGAATGGAAGTTGGGTTAAGAAGTTCCCTTACCTTGCGTCTTGTCCTGACTCGACCATTCTTTAACCTCCTGAATAATAAACTAGAGTTAATTTCTATTTACTTAAGAACATTTTTCATGTTCATTATTCCTTTTATATCACTTATTACCATGTTATGAACATTATGTAATTATTTAAGTTAATAACGGTTGTTTTGTCGATCTTTGGTACTTGAGTCAAAAATAAACTTCTTATAATTACAAGTTGTTCATGTGGTGAAATATCCATTATATCCAGAATTATATTCAGGATGTAGATATCATATATATCATATATATACAGTGTATACATTCATTTATAATATTACCTAGCATTTAGAAGTAATAAATGAAATGCACCGTTCATGGACACGTTAAGCCGTACGTACGCATGAACGCTACTTTCATTTATATTTCGTATTTAATGGAATGAAATAATAATGATATAAATGTATAATATAATTCCAGTATAATATAGTGTATAATACCAGTTACTCCGTCCTTTATACATCCCACATATGGTATTAACGATTCCAATCACTTTGAGGGAGCGGTCGTCCGCACTTCCTAAAATGAAAATATCATGTTTACCCATTATGGAAATATTAAAGGTATGACATAAATGAAAAATAAAGAAGCCTAAGTAAAACATAAACATATTATATATCATATATAAATATAGTTACATCTTAATGGCCACCTTTGAAGGTGTTGTATGAGTGTTGAACAATCATCATTTCGTGAGGCAGAAATTCGCCATCCACAGAAATAGTATGTTCTTTAACCATTAGATGTAGGTGTGTGTAAGTGTAGCTTGAATACTTCTTATAACAACATCCTAGTATATTTAGGATAGTGGTGTTGTTATAAAATAAAATAATAAAACGAGTTTAGGGGGTTGGAGAAGCAAAATAAAACTAAATTACATAAGCGAAGACATTACCTTAAAATCGGGTAACTCCTTTGATTTGAGCCAAAGGATTCATTTGGAAGAGTTCTGCCCAAAGTGAGGCTTCTAAGAGTAAGGGAGGGAAGTTGGGAGGGTATTTGGGCAGAGTTTGGCCGATCCAAATGGCTTGAAAGTGTGAATGAGGTGCTAGAGGTGGGGGCCTTTTATAAGAGGAGAGGAGGGACACTCTTGGAAAGTAAGGGAATTTTACATTATTATACAATGATTTTCGGATTTTAAAGGTCCCACACTTATATAATTCATTTATAAGGTGATAAGGGTTCGAAATATAACCATCCAATAGTCTTTGGACAAGTGTAAGCCTTGGATTGTACATTATCTTTTCATTTTATTAAAATCGTTAAATAATGAGGTCATCGCTGCATCATAATGATGTCAAAAATAATTTAATTTATTTAATGTATAAAAATTATAAAAAAACACTATGATGTAGGAAATAATTTTAGCTTTAATATGACTATTTATAGTCAAAAATATGACTTGTATAACCCCATATAAAAATTCTTTTAGTAAAACATTTCATATTTGTGTCATTTTTTACTTTAACATTAAATAAAAGGTATTTATGTCATTTTCCAACTAAAGTGGCTCCATGGGGTCCCCAAGTTGACAAATGGATTGTCTTGGTCGGCCATGGAACATCCAATGAGGGTAGGATATGTGTCAAGCTCATCTCATATTATTAAAACATTATTTTTACCTTAAACTACACTAATTACCTCTAATCGCGATTAAGAACTTTAAAGTTACTATTCACCAAATACTATTTTAATCTCATTGAACCACATTTTACTTCTTTATGACAACCATGTATGTCGGATTTTTGAAAATCAAAACACAGAAGTGGTAATATTTCCTTTAAACAAAAAATCAATTATTTAACTACCACTTAGTGGTTTCACTATTCATCAAAAATTGTAGTTTTTCAGAACAATGCCAAAATTTCACCCTAAGCTATAATTGATATTCCGAATTCAAAAATGATGTCTATTTTAGAAAATTCCAAACATATAAATTTCATTAATTAATTTTATAATTAATTCCCGTCGTCACAACAAATAGCGTGTTTTTAAGAAACAATATATATCAAAAGATTAACAATTGTTTATGTCCAATTTCAAAGTTAAATTAATTCTAATAAACACCATTGGATAAAATGGTAAAAATATATTCTAATTATAATTTAAAACCACTAAATAGTTTAATTTATCACCATAAATTATTTTGATTAAAAAAGTTTTTTTAAGTATTTTTCACTATTCATAAAAAATTAGAAGTTCTCAGAAAAATGCCAAAAATTCAACATAGGCTAATTTCGATATTCCGAATCCAAAAATGAAGTCCATTTTGAAATATAAAATTTCTATAATATTAAAAAGTAGTTATTACTATTCATAATGGCTACTTTGATTAGTCGCGGTGTTTTAGAACTCGAAGTTGCGTACAATGCAAGCTATTGCATTATTGAATGAGATGCGTATCAGGGAATCTCGGGGTGTTACATTCTCCCATCCTTCAATAAATTGCGTCCTCGCAATTTGAAATTTTTCTTTGAAAATAAAAGGTTGAAAAGAGAAAATACCTTTGTGGAAAACCCACATCACAAATAAGATTAATAAAATTTAGCCTTAATAAGAGGGAAAGGGAAATGAAAAAGTCACCACCCAATTATGATCTCGATTAGGAGAACATTGGTGGAATTTAGAGACATATAATTGGAGGGAAACGTAAATATTTGTATGGAGTGATTGAGGTCATCAATTACAATAAACTGTCAAATTGAGGGCCTCAAAGCCTTCAATCTACGTTGATTTAAAATATCATCAGTTCAACAAGACATAAGGTATTAGGACAACACATTTTTTGTTTTAATATCCCTTTACTAAAGTTTAAGAATTAATTTATTCATTGAATAAGATATAGGTATATATATATTTATGCTTGACAATTAGAGTTTCAACCTTCAACTCATCTTTCACTCAAAATGATAATAGAACTCAAAAAAATTATACTTATCCTATTTGTATAAGGTTCCAAATGTTAACACATACCATTTAGATTAGTAAAATTATTTGGTAATAACCAGAGACCTCCAGTAGGCTAGTGGTAGGAAATAAAGTTCTGTCGCACTATGATTGTGGGTTTGATTCCTACAGCTTTGTCCGACACGACAGGTTATGCCCCACCCTGCAGGTTGTCCTTTTCCTAAAACTATAGTATTATAATATTCCAAAAATAATATTCATAAATTTTTTAACCTTAAACAATACTATCCAAAGATAAACTTAATCCACTCCAACCTTTATAGTTATCCAAAATACCTCTATCCAGACATTCTCTAAAAGGACTCTTAATTCCAAAATCAATTTATCATATTCCCCAAACAAATTAAAGTTTCTCTTTTTGTCAAATACTAAAAATATGATTACCTTCATCATATTAAAAACTTATTGAAATCAACAAGTACTACAGTACAATCCTTATATATATATATCACATTATTCTAATAACCAGAATATAATCCATGAGTCCAAAAGCACCAATACATTAATTATTCTGCTTCAACTGTAGTAACAGCATAATATTTTACTTGATCCCTTGGCCTTTTCTAAGGTAAGTTTCCCTGATGCTTAGGAAATTCATTTGCATAATTCCATATTTCCCTACAATTGTAGCATTCAACATTGATAGCCTCTTTCTTTCCCTTGCAATCACACGCCTGGTGACCTTTTTCTCCACATTTATAACAAACTCCCATTCCTTTTAGGCAAGTACCAGGGTGATTCTTCCCATAATTATCACATAATGGAAAAACCTTCATTCCCTTTTCCCTTTATCTGTCTCTTGTTCCACCGTTCTCTTCCTCTCTTGCTTTACTTTGTTGTCATAAGACTTAGAGAATTCCTTTTCTGTCTTGATAGCACATGAGACAATATCTTCGTATGTTGAGAACGATTGTGAAACTAAAGCTCGACGGAGAAATTGTTTTAACCCATAAAAGAAACGATCAATCTTACCTCTTGGGTTACGTATATAATCTTCAGCATACCTCGCTAACCTTGTAAAGTTGGCCTCATACTTTGCGACATTTTCATCCTCCTTTTGTTTCAGACTCAGAAATTGCCTTTTCCATATCTACTCTATGGTCATGAGGAAATTATTTTTCTATGAAATGATCTTTGAACTCCCTCCATTCCATATTCGATATGTCATCATCTTCCTTTGTGTTTTGAATCAATGACCACCATTGATCAGCATCTCCAGTGAGGCGGTAAACTGTCATGATAACCTTTTCCCTTTCACTACTCCCCAAGGCGTAGAATATTTTCTCTAAGGAGTTTATCCATTTCTCAGCTACTAATGGATTTGTACCCCCATTAAATGTTGGTGGTTGTTGCCTCATGAAGCGGTTTAACATTGATCCTCCACGTTGCGGATCAGGGTGCTCCATACGAGTAAGGTTATTATTCATAACCTGAGTGAGTTGTCCCAGTATGGTAATAAGTTGATCAGCACCAAATGTATCTCCAGATCCACAATAATTATCTTGAGTAGGAGGGCAATCCCTACACAGAGTGCGTGCATTGATACGGTTTGCATTCCTTCCACTAGGCGCCATTTTTTAAGAATGGCATAAACTAGATTAGTTTATGAATTAAAATATATAATTCCATATTTGTAAAACACTTTACATAAATTGAACTATTTATGATATAATCCATAATCATAAAAAGAAATGTTTTCTTTGATAAAGTATATACTCATAACCCTTCATAGTGGTTTGTAAAGAAAATGAGAATTATCCTAAGAATATCCCCCAGGAGTGTCGTAACCAAGAGTGCAGTAAGGCCCGTTGTCGTGCACCAGTTCCTGTTCAAGTCTAGATCAAAGCGGTGTTTTTGGGTTTTACCACTAGGTACATCTGTGCCAGAGCCACCTCTACCTGCTCGTATCCATACAGGGATGTATTGCTCGGAAAACTCACAACATCTCTACAATAACAAAATTTAAGGAAGTTCTTCTATACTAATCCTTAAAGTGTATCTTCGGGCTATGTGCTATAATCAGAGTTTATCTAAATCTAGCTTCCAAGGTTAGTACTAAACTTCTTTTGATACCAACTGTAACGCCCCGACCCCAGCTACCCAGAGTCGGTGCATTACTTCGTAACATTGGCATGATCACAAAAGATCAAGTCTCGAAAGACCGATTAGTTTAGTAGCCTTGGAAACACTAGATACATTCATAAATGTTACATTACATCATAAAGTGAAAAACTAATAACAAAGTCTTCATAGTCCACACTCATATCCTCTTCTGACTATCCTAGCAGGTCATTCATAAAATACTTCTTCACATCCTGGAAAATATTGAAACATTGAAAGGGGTGAGCTCAGATGCTCAGTAAGGATAACAATATTGCGGAAGCTTTCATAAATAAACATAAACATTTAGGGCAATGTATAACTAAAACAAAAGCCTTTCAAACTTGAACATCAACATAATATGGAAAAAGTAAAATAAGATAATGCCATTTACTTCTTCACATGGATATTCTACTGGTCGAATAATCACATGCAATATCAATAACCACTTTCATAATGATGGAATGCATAATGCCAGACTATCATAACCACGTAGCCAAGGCCTCGTGCCAAGACCACAAATAAGATTTTGTCAAGGCCTCATTCCAAGACACTAGTTTGTCTCATTAGACCTACCGAGGAATCGAGGAGCTATAGCGGGCTCCACCCGTCACTTATTAAGTCCAATGCATTCCTCATATGAATAGGTTTAAACATATCATAAACCATAACATAATCATATCACATAAAACATGCATGAAGGAAACCTAAAATTTCCATATTTCAATCACAAGATATCAATACAACACATTGATATAATAAAAAAACGTTCAAAACCATTTTCAATAACAAAATAAAAGAAAGTTAAAACATGGTATTTACTTTTCTTTGAAAAAAAGGTATGGCTTGTAAAGGAAGCCGAAACTCAAATAATGGTCACGACGATGGAGAAGTTGTTGTCGCTGCATATGTACGGAAAGAAAAACATTCCCTTTTTGTCGTTTAGTAAAACGCTTCGTATAAAAAGATTCCTTTTGAATAAATGTGAAAGTCAAAGGGGTTTATACACCGTATAAAAGAAAGTTGTGTATAAAACCAAATATGCCTCAATGAAAGGAGATTGAGATGAAGTCCTTAAAAAAATCATTTTTAAAATAAAATAGATCTATTATGTGTATTCACTATTGGTACACATAAAGAAAGTAAAAATACAAAATAATACATAATAATATCATGACATAATTTGAATGTAGGAGATTAATCCAAAGAATGGAAGTTGGGTTAAGAAGTTCCCTTACCTTGCGTCTTGTCCTGACTCGACCATTCTTCAACCTCCTGAATAATAAACTAGAGTTAATTTCTATTTACTTATGAACCTTTTTCATTTTCATTATTCCTTTTATATCACTTATTACCATGTTATGAACATTATGTAATTATTTATGTTAATAACGGTCGTTTTGTCGATCTTTGGTACTTGAGTCAAAAATAAACTTCTTATAATTACAAGTTGTTCATGTGGTGAAATATCCATTATATCCAGAATTATAATCATGATGTAGATATAATATATATCACATATATACATTATATACATTCATTTATAATATTACGTAGCATTTAGAGGTAAGAAATGAAATGCACCGTTCATGGAGACGGTAAGCCGTACGTACGCTTGGACGCTACTTTCATTTCTATTTCGTATTTAATGGAATGAAATCATAATGATATAAATGTATAATATAATTCCAGTATAATATAGTATATAATACCATTTACTCCATCCTTTATACATCCCACATATGGTATTAACGATTCCAATCACTTTGAGGGGGCGGTAGTCCGCACTTCCTAAAATGAAAATATCGTGTTTACCCATAATGGAAATATTAAAGGTATGCCATAAATGAAAAATAAAGAAGCTTAAGTATAACATAAACATATTATATATCATATATAAATATAGTGACATCTTAATGGCCACCTTTTAAGGTGTTTTATGAGTGTTGAACAATCATCGTTTCGTGAGGCAGAAATTCGCCATCCACAGAAACAGTATGATCTTTAACCATTAGATGTAGGTGTGTGTAAGTGTAGCTCAAATCCTTCTTATAAAAACATCCTAGTATATTGATGATACTAGTTGTTTTATAAAAGAAAATAATAAAAAGAGTTTAGGGGGTTGGAGAATAAAAAGAAAACAAAATTACATAAGCGAAGACATTAACTTAAAATCGGGTAACTCTTTTGATTTGAGCCAAAGGCTTCCTTGGGAAGAGTTCTTCCCAAAGTGAGGTTTCTAGGAGTAAGGGAGGGAAGTTGGGAGGGTATTTGGGCAGAGTTTGGCCGAGCCAAATGGCTTGAAAGTGTGAATGAGGTGGTAGAGGTGGTGGCCTTTTATAAGAGGAGAGGAGGGACACTCTTAATGACAACCATGTATGTCGGATTTATTAAAATCAAACACAGAACTGGTAATATTTCATTTAAACAAAAAATCAGTTATTTAACTACCACTTAGTGGTTTCACTATTCATCAAAAATTGAAGTTTTTCAGAACAATGCCAAAATTTCACCCTAAGCTATAATTGATATTCCGAATTAAAAAATGATGTCTATTTTACAAAATTCAAAAAATATAAGTTTCATTAATTAATTTTATAATTAATTCCCACCGTCACAACAAATAGCATGTATTTAAGAAACAATATATATCAAAAGATTAGCAATTGTTTATGTCCAATTTCAAAGTGAAATTAATTATAATGAACACCATTGGATAAAATGGTAAAAATATATTCTAATTATACTTTAAAACCACTAAATAGTATAATTTATCACCATAAATTATCTTGATTAAAAAAGTTGTTTTTAAGTATTTTTCACTATTCATAAAAAATTAGAAGTTCTCAGAAAAATACCAAAAACTCAACATAGGCTAATTTCGATATTCCGAATCCAAAAATGAAGTCCTTTTTGAAATATAAAATTTCTATAATTTTAAAAAGTGGTTATTACTATTCATAACGGCTACTTTGATTAGTCGCGGTGTTTTAGAACTCGAAGTTGCGTACAATGCAAGCTATTGCATTATTGAATGAGAAGCGTATCGTGGAAGCTCGGGGTGTTACAATCACATTATATACAATTTTAATGATTAAATTATATTAACTTTTATTATATTCTAATTATTAAAATTTGGGTATGAGTGAAGAACAACACCACTATAAATGAAATAGTACAAAATAATCAAGATGATTCACGACTGATATTCCAAATATATATTAACTAACTAATATACATGAATAGTGAAATTATAAATTAATTATATAGAAGATTATTGAATGATAACATCAATGAAATAAGTTACTAAGACGATTATATTTTTTATAAAATATGGTATAATGTGATCAAATAATTGGGAATTTTATGTAAGGGCTTCATCTACTCAACTCTACATTAATATGTTTATAATCATTTATATATCAATATTATAGCACCAGAAGACATGAATTTATTTAATATTAGATATCTTTGTAATACACACAACACCATTTTTAAACGAAACATTGTTTAGTCACATTTTTTATTATTATTTAAATTATATAAATTTTAGAGGGTTGATCTATATATTATGTATTTACAAACAAACAATTTTAAACATTTCTAATAGGGAAAGGATAAGAACAAACCCCATATTACACATAAAATAATATATTTTTTTAATATATGTAGTTTTTTGGCCTTTTGACGAAGAACCCTTTTTTAATACAATAATTTACCTTTTTATAAATTTAATATAACAAAATAAACCTCTTCATTGAATGTGAAATATAAAAATTTGGTTTGAATGATTTTTTTTATTTTTTGGGGAAGACTAATTTTTTAACGAATAGTTAACAATACATAATGTTAGTTAAAAACATTTTTCATCTAATTAATTTATATGAATTAATTACAATTTTAATTGGTTTTGATTATTAATTTTATATTTTTTATCAGTTAATACAATTTATGTGATTTGAATTAGTTTCACATAGAAATAATTTATTAAAACATAGAAAATGTTTAGATGTTTATACCTTAAAAAGCCAAATTTTCATCCCAACTATGAGATTAAATTTAAATATATTACTAAGAATAATGTTATTATAATTGTAAAAAATTGACTCCATATTTAGAATCATCGTAATTTATAATTTTTGATAATAACTACTTTGTTTTTTACTAAAATGATTAGTGAATGTACTAAAAATTGATTGCATTATTAAGGTGAAATTAAACGTAATAAATTACTAAACTTTTAACTTAAGGGAAAAAATGACCTAAATGCCTTTCCAAAACCAATTTTCTAGAAATACACAGGACATGAACCATCCATTATTGAGTTTTTTTTTGGTTTTTTATGTCATTATTTAGGTAATAACATGTTCACACCTAACTTGCTTCCAAAAAATCCCAAGTGAGTCATTTTCCGACCCTATAAAAGGCTACCACGTCTCCCCATTATTCACACCTCTCAAACAACATGTTTTTAGGAAATAACTAGAAAAATAGTCACTCAAAACACCAACCCTATACTTATAATACTCTATTTTTGAGGAAATCATTCCACAGAAGCCTTTTGGATCAAACCAAAAGATGTTACCCCGGTTAAGAGGTTACCCTTCTCTCATGATTTTTAGTTTCATTTTGTTATCCACTCACTATAAAATTATTAATATATAATTACATAACAAAAAATGTATCCTCAGTAAACTAGTATTTTTTATGTTATGGGTTCTACTTAGACTTATAGACACCTCCATCTAATTGGTAACGAACAACCTCTTTTTGTGTACGATGAACAACTACCTCAAAAATGATGATTGTTTAATTTTCACCTACCACCTCTCATGTTAGCCATTAGGATGGAAAATATTCATATATGATTTATATTTCATTTATAATGACTTTAAACTTCTATAATTTTTATTCATAACATACCATTATGATTTTAATGTTGTGTAAATATGATAATTTCGTTTGATGAAGTTTGAGCTACCACCCCCTGAAAGCGACATGACTTGTTCATGCCATACATTGAATGCATAAAGTGTCATCATAATAAAAATATGTAACATTTTAAAAATAAATATGTTAATATAAATTATGATATACATATTTATCATTTAGTTTTAAATTCATTTAATACGACAAAGAAATTAAAGTAGTGTTCATGCGAACGTATGGACTACCGTCTCTACGAACGGTGCACTTCATTTCCATATCCAAATATTATGGAATATTATAAATATATATGAAATTAATTTATAATATAATTTTTTCATGGTTTAAATTCAATATATGACGAAACCATGATATATTTAATAAATACAATGAATAAAAATTCAAATTGTACTTGAGAAAACAATTCAATTAACACCCGAAATAGTCAAAATAATGAAAGACTGTTGAAAAATGGGGAATAATATATTTTAAGAAGTTACTATATGATATTATAAACATAATCTTGGTTATAGAATTTTTTAGTAACATTTTTCAAAGCACTATAAATGAGGTTAAAGACCAAAGAACAAAAAGGATGGATAAGGTAAGGGATTTCGTCCCAATTTACTCTCCATAGAGGCTTATTATTATTTTGCACCAATTTACTATTCTTTGGTGTGTATAACTACATTGACATGTTATATCATGAATATTTTTTTTCTAATGATATTATAAGTATCATTTAATTCAGTAGGAATAATGATTTAAATGTTTTAATGGGGGCATGGGACACATTGCAGTGTTTAAATATAATATTTCATTATGAATGTTCAACGTCAACAACCCTTATTGTTACTTATCCTCCTAGGGGGTATTATTGATAAATCCATATTATTTAATAAATATAAATATTTTATAAGGCACACTATTTATTTGAGACATGATGATTTATTTGCACTGGAATGATGTGGGATAGGGATCACTTAACGAAATCTTGTTGATGCATCGGTAGTCTCATGAGACCAAAAAGATGGCCAAGATAGATAGGTTTTTTCCCTATAGAAAAACTATCATATAAAAGTTCTTGACTATTCTAGTTCCACATTCCTAGGAAACATGGCATCAATTAATTAAGCACTTACCTCATTTAGACTTAGTTATATTTATAAATGGTATTTTTCACTGACAAATCTATTAATTTATCTTATTTTTAGTTTATTAATTAATGGAATGTGCTTTTTGTTTCTTACATTGGCATGTACGTTATGCCTTCTCTATTTATATTTATGGAATCTGTGATAAGTTGATTACCTATTGATATATATTGACTCATTATTGCTGTAACATCCCAGATAAATGAAGAATAAGACATATGTCATATTTATTAATATTTTTGAATTAAATATTCATTTTAATTTAAAGGGGTTTCTATGTTCGATAGCATACCTGATACGCAACAACGGGTTTCTTTGTAATCTTACATTGCACAGTAATAATATAAAAATTATTATTTTAAATGGTGGTTATCTCTTAGCCATTGTATTGGCAGGAATGAACAAAACTAACTACAATATTATTATACAGGTTTATTTAATGTATTTAAATTTATCCAATAAATGTTAGAGGCTTAAAATGTGAATGAATCTATTTTTAAGCATAATTTACATTAAAAGGCTGATTTACCGCCTTTTAATGCAGAACCCTTTTTAAATCTAGTTTTGGTCACTTTAATACATTATATATGACCAAATAAAATCCTTCTTTTGAACGGGGACATCAAAATTTACTTTGTGTAAATTTTGGAATTTTTTTGATAAAGTTCATTTTTTAATGAATAGTGAAAAATATTGTATTTTAATTCAAAAGTACCTTTTAATATAATTTATTTATATGGTTAGATTATATTTTTAATTGTTTTTAAAGTGAAATTAAAATGTATATTTAACATTTAATCCAATTTTGGTCATTGGAATAAATTTAACTTTGAAATATCATTTAAACAAGTATCAATCTTTTGATAGTTATTGTTTCTTAAAAACACGCTATTTGTTTTAACAAGGGGAATTAATTTTATAATTAATTAATTCCACTTCTAGGTTTTTAATTTGGAAAAATAGATATCAATTTTGAATTTGGAATATCAAATATAGCTTAGGCTGAAGTTTTGGTATTTTTCAGAAAAACCTCAATTTTTGATGAATAGTGAAACCACTTAGTGGTAGTTAAAAAAAATAACATTTTCATTTAAATGAGATTTTACCACTTTTGTGAATTGAATTATGGAAATCCAACATACATGGTCGTTATTAAGAATTAAAATGTGGTTCAATAAGATGGAAATAATTTTTGGTGAATAGTAACTTTTGACTTTTATTTACCATGGTTAAAGGTAAATAGGGTAATTCAAGGTTAAAAGATTATTATAGTAATTAAAAATTACCTTAACACATGTCCAAACCTTATTGGTTGATTCATTTATGACCATGGGCATCTTTGGGTTGATTTTGGGCCCCATTGATTCACATGGGAGTGAAAATGACAATTTAGATTAATGAATTTAATGAAAAGACAAAATTGACATTAACAACAATATTTTAGTAATTAATTTTTATATGGTCTTATATAAGTCCTAATTTAGACTATTAATATTAATTGGAAGTATAAAAAGATTTCCTACAAGATAGTATTCTTTAAATAATTTTTATACATCGAATAAATTAAATTATTAATTCCACAAT
Source organism: Viscum album (assembly GCA_963277665.1). Lineage (NCBI taxonomy): Eukaryota > Viridiplantae > Streptophyta > Magnoliopsida > Santalales > Viscaceae > Viscum > Viscum album. Next base: position 106,348,139 of record OY728156.1, read on the forward strand.
AATGATGCAGTATTTACCTCATTAATAAATGATTAAAATAAATAAGATTATAATGATTACAATATTATCCAAAACAAGTCCAATTCTGATTGGATGATTTTATTTCGATTATGAGTCATCCTATCTTCGACCTTAATTATTTTTGGACCATTCGAAACTGAATATCCTTATATAATAAAATAATGTTTTCACACTTTCCTAAAGAGCCTCTCCTCTCCCTTATAAAAGGAGACCATTTCTATCCAATTCCTAACACCTCTCAAGCCATTTGGCTCATACAAACTCTTCCCAATTAAGCTACCTAAATCCCTCTCCTACTCCTAGAAGCCTTAACTTAGGCAGAATTCATTTCAAGAAGTCCTTAGGTTCAAACCAAAGAGAGTTACCCAAATTAAAGGTAATAATTTCTATTTAATTGTTTTCTTTTATGTTACTTATCCAACCCCTAAACTCTATTTATTTCCATTATTTTGTAACAACACCAGTATCCTAAATATACTAGTATGTTGTTATGAGAAGTATTCTAACTACACTTACACACATCTATATCTAATGGATGAAGAACATAATGTTTTTGTGGATGGAAAACTAAGGCCCTATGGAACGATGATTGTTCAATTACATCTTACCGCCTCTCATGGTGTCCATTATGATAGAACTATATTTATATATGATATATATTATTTTAATTATTTTCTTATGATTATGTAGTTCTCATTTATATCATTTCTTTATGGTTTCCATAGTAGGTAAATACGATAATCTAATTTGAGGAAGTGCGGACTACTACCCCCTCAAAGTGATTTGATTCACTAACGACTTATGTGGGATGTATAAAGGATGGAGTTAAAGATATTATATATGATATTAAACTGGAATTATAATATACCTATGTATATTTATCTTTGATTTCCATTAAAATAATAAATATAAATGGAAGTAGCGTTCATGCGTACGTATAGCTTAGCGTCTCCATGAACGGTGCATATCATTTCTTACCTATAAATGTTATGTACGATTATAAAAAACATGTATATACTAGATATATAAGATATATATGATATCCAAATCATGAATTTCATTCTGTATATAATGAACTATTGGCCACATTGACAACTTGTAAATATAAGGTGTTCATTTTTACTCAAGTACCAAATACCGACAAAATGAACGTTATTAAGTTAAATGATTACATGATGTTTATAACATGGTAATAAGTGATATAAAAGGAATAATAATCTTTAAAATCATTATTAAGAAATTATAAATTAACTTTATTCTATTATTCAGGATATTAATGAACGATCGAGTCATGTCGGACACGAGGTAAGGGATCTGACCTCTCTCATTCTTTTCAAGTACTCTCTTTTATGTCATTTCATTTATTCTCCATGTTATTATGTTGGAGGATGTTATTTTATATTCACCATACTGTAATTTGTATTCTCATATTATTAGAGACCCTCTATTACTCTCATCAATTCATTTTAAGAATTTTTAAGTGGCATCGTTAGGCTGCCGAATTTTTGTAAGGGATTTTCTCATCTCACTTTTAATTCCATGAGATTTCCATTGTTCGCCACTTATCCATTGCATGTGGTGTATTCTGTACTACCATTTAATATATATTATCATGTTTCTCATTATATTCATGGTATTCTGTCATTCATTTGGTTGTTATTAACTTTTGGTCATACAACTCAGTTGATTACAACATGGTAAAGGGTTTCTTCTCACTTTTTATTCCCGTGAGGTTCAAACTATATTTGCCACTATTTCATTTTCTGTGGTGTATGTACTACCCATGATTGTACTATTTTTTAAATATACTTTTCTTTATGAGTATTTACATCTTCATTTAATGATACTTCTTTCATGTGGCGTATTTTTTTGTTAGTTACCAAATTGGTAAGTGAACCTTTCACCCACCTCTTTTTAAAAGACTTTTTTTGTTATGTCTTTTAATTTACATCTTATTATGTTGGGATAGGTTATTAAATATCCTTATTGATGTAAACTACATGTACAAGTGATGAGACACCATTTTTATCACATCAATTCATTTTCTTAATTTGAATGTGACGTTGTTAGGCTATCGAATTTTTACAAGTGAACTTCTTGACCCAATTTCAATTCTTTGAAATCAACTTGTACTTGTTCAACATGTCTTCCTATGAATATTTGTGAATGACCTCTGATTGTTTTACACTTAATATCCACTTATATTGGGTGTATTAATATTTTTCACACGTAATTATGTGAATGATTTATCCTTAATTTAAGGATACCATCTTTATAAGGGATTTCATCTCAATTTACATTTCCATTGATACTTCATTGTTGTTATGCACCAATTCACTATTATGTGGTATATATACTATCCTTTGGAATAATATATCCCTAATTCCTTTATTCTCATGATATTATAATGTTTTTATTAAATTTTATTCCTTAATTATGTGTATTCAATCATCTCTTCTTTTTGTTAAAAAAACTCTTTAACTAAAAGATCGTTTTAAATGTTTTAAAGATATATTCTTATAAGAATTTCTCATTAATGTCCATGTTTTAAAAATGGGTTTTAGTATTTATTTATATGGACATTAATGCTTACAAATGATAATTCTTTTAAAATCTTCAAAGTGGTATGGGACACTTTGATTCAAATATCAATTTTAAAATGGTTTTGAAAATGATTTGATAAAACATTGTTTATTTGAATATCTTGATATGAAAAATTAGAATGTGGAAATTTTATCTTTCTGTTATAAATGTGTTATATGATATGATTATTTTATGGTTATTGGGCATTGTTTTTGTATACGGGTGGTTCCGTGAGAAACCTAGGGCGGGTGAACCCTTGATAGCTCTCCAATGCATTGGGTAATGTGACAGAGGTAAACGTGAATGTTTCTCCTAGGAGATTTAGGGAATATACTATGATGGGTATTATAAAGTAACTCCCTATGTATCTGTGATAGCTACAATGTAAGTTTGACATGGATGCCACAAGTTACCTTTATTAATTATGATTTCTATGTGTCTTTCATAAATATTTTGATTTTAGGAGATAAGTTAAAGATTTCATGTTTTGTATGTTTTAATGAACAAATTATTTCATTCTTTGTTTTATAACTCTTATTGAGCCTTTTATGCTCGTCCCATGTTTTGAAATGTTTTTACAGGGCTTAAAGATGAAGTGGGTCATGGATGGGATCAAGGAAAAGTCATTCTGTCTAAAACATGGAACTAGACATGAATCTTTTTTTTCTAGAGTTTTTATTTTATGAAAAAATTGAAATCTGTGTAGAATTGTCCACCTTGTAATCTTTTGAGATGTAATGGTTATCTCCCAATTCTCTAAAACTCTAAACCTGAAAAGATCCTCAATTTTAATTATTCATTTAATTCAATATTATGTAATGTTTATGGTTGGGTGCTTATAGTTGGTATCAGAGGCTGGTTTAGACAACATTAGGGATTAGGAATTTTCATTAGACATATGGTTAGTCCCTATCAATTATTTTAGTTAAATCCTCATTTTATAACTTTTCAGATCAAGGAAAGTTAGTTACAATTGGAAGGAGGAGGATCTCAAACGACATTCTTATATCTTCCTGATGACAAGCTTGCAATAATTATTGCAAAGTCATGTTCTGATGATTGTGAAATTTTTTCTAGCATACAACTCACATGCAAGCCGTTGTTTGAGATATCAAAGACCTCCACTATACCTCGTTATCATCGCGGGTCATGTGTTGTATTTAGAAAAATCCTATTTTTACAATATTCTCATATTTTAAAGAAAGATAAATATTATCAATGAATTTTCAAATATTTTACCTTATCTCAATATTTTGATGCATATTATGATTTTAAAAAAAAGGTATTGAAGAAGGAGACACATACGCAACCTATTTATATTTGATTTTAAAATATAGTCTCTTAGAACATACTTATGATATTTTCAAAGGACCATTAATTGAAAGTTTCAACTCAAATTCAGTTTGACTATATTATAGAAATCATGTTTTATCAGATGTTTTGAAATTATAGGTCTTACATGATTATTTTCCTAAACTATTTTTCTGTGAATACCCATATGACCCATGTTGTACAAGGTGTATTTGGATGGAGGAAGCAAATGATTTTGAAGGATCTCTAAATCATTGTTGCAATGCATGGACCTTCTGCCTATGTGAACAAAGCAACAATGAAACCAAATAGACCCCATGATCAAGGTACGATGTTCTTCATTTTAGGGATTGTTTTATTTTATCATATGGTGGTGAAATAAGACTTCAATAATTAAGATGGTTAGATCATAATGAATTTGGATGATGATGAGAGGTATAAGGAATCCTTTGAGGTTAAAACATGTTAGGGTTATTTTTCAGTTTTATAAAAAGGACAACACGTAGGATGGGTGACAAATCGTCGCATCTGGCAAGGCTGTAGGAATCGAACCCACAACCGAAGGGCGACAAGAGCACATCTCCTGCCACTAGCCTACTTGATTTCCCTGGTTAGTATGACTAATTATTTTAGTAAAAAGTTTTTAGAGAACAAGAATATGTTTAGTTTTTGAACTTATGTTTTATAAAATGGATATACATAGTATTGAAAAATGATTTAGTGATTAAGTGATAAAAGGTTGTTGTGGAAGACATTCTCTCTTTTTTAGAAACACTATATGCCTAAGGAAGATAGAATACTATGGGATTTCAATTGTGGAATAATGGTTGAAATTTTAGTTTGGAAGAATCTTTGTTTTTATTATGGACACATGATGATTTGATTTATTTATGAAAATGATTAACCTATCATGGAGAATATGTGATTAGGTTAATTACTTTTCAATATGAGACATTATGAGAAACTAATGTTACTTGGAGATAATGTTAAGATGTATCTTGGAAGTCTATGTAATTAAATCATTATGATATTTGGGTAACAATCAATTTTTGGATTAGTTTTCATGAATTTTAGGGACAATGGTTTATTGAATGATATTTCTTGAACTTTGGGTTTCGTTAAGACAAATTTTGGAGATTAAGAGTAGTTTCTCTTTATGTAAAAGTTTATCCTTTTTGGGGATTATCTGATCTTGTACTAAACTTTTTGGTTTTAGTTAATATCTAAAGAAAAGGGAAATATATAGTTATATTTGTTGGATTATTTTATTTTATCGACGCTTATTATAGGACCTTTAATGTAAACAAGTCATCCTGAATACTCATCGTATGGAGGAAATATGAGTTTGTGTTAGAAATCTATTGAAGGATAAAAGTCTAAATGAAAGTAATTGTGTTTTCTTATGTTTTTAGTTATGCTCAAAAATAAATTCCTCAAATAAAATTAAATTAAAACAAAAACCATGTCTGTTAACTTTTCCTACTGGGAAATCAAAGACTATCTAACCCATGACATGTTTGTGATTTTTTGGCAAATAACTTTCTACTAAAAATGTTTTCTATCACTCTCCATCAGAACCTGATGGTTTTTTTCTACTCCATATCCATGTTTTAATGGAATCCTAGTATCTGTTGTCTCGGGTAAGCTTTGTATTTCTCTTCCTATATTTTAAAGTGATAGTTTTATTGACTTTTTTCTGATGTGGGGCTTTTAATGAAGTTTCCAAGCCCAGTTTTAAAATTGCGTGGACGCAATTCCCAAAAGGGGGGAAGGATGTAACATCCCAGATAAATTAAGAATAATACATATTTCATATTTATTAATATTTGTGAGTTAAATATTAATTTAACTTTAAAGGGGTTACTATGTTCGATAGCGTACCCGATACGCAACAACGGGTTTCTTTGGAATCTTACATTGCACACTAATAATATAATATTATTATTTTAAATGGTAGTTAAATCTTAGCCGTTGTATTGGAAAGAATAAAAAAAACAAACTAAAATATGATTATAAATGTTTTTTAAATGTATTTACATTTATCCAATAAAAGTTAGAGGCATAAAATGTGAATGAATCTAATTTTAATCATAATTTACATTAAAAGGCTGATTCACCGCCTTTTAATGGGGAACCCATTTTAAATCTAGTTTTGGTCACATTAATAAATTATATATGACCAAATAAAATCCTTCTTTAGAATGGGGACATACAAATTTACTTTGTGTAAATTTTTGGATTTTTTCCGATAAAGTTCATTTTTTTAATGAATAGTGAATTTTTTTTTATTTTAATTCAAAAGTGCCCTTTAATCTAATTTATTTATATGGTTATATTATCTTTTTAATTGTATTTAAAGTGAAATTAAAATATATTTTTACCATTTAATCCAATGTTGGTCATTGGAATTAATTTCACTTTGAAATTGGACATAAACAAGTATCAATATTTTGATAGTTGTTGTTTCTTAAAAACACGATATTTGTTTTAACAATGGGAATTAATTTTTAAATTAATTAATTACACTTCTATGTTTTGAATTTGGAAAAATAGAAATCAATTTTGAATTCAGAATATCAAATATAGCTTAGGCTGATGTTTTGGTATTTTTCAGAAAAACTTCAATTTTTAATTAATAGTGAAACCACTTAGTGGTAGGTAAAAAAAGACATTTTCATTTAAATGAAATTTTACAAATTATGTGAATTTAATTTTGAAAATACAACATAAAGGTTTGTTATTAAGAAGTAAAATGGGGTTCAATAAGATAAAAATAATTTTTGGTGAATAGTAACTTTTGACTATTATTTACCGCGGTTAATGGTAAATAGGGAAATTCAAGGATAAAAGGTTATTTTAATAATTAAAAATTACCTTAAAACATGTCCAAACCTCATTGGTTTAGTAATTTACGACAATGAGTAACTTTGGGTCGATTTTGGGACCCCATTGATCCACTTGGGAGTGAAAATGACAATTTAGAGTAATTAATTTAATGTAAAGACAAAATTGACATTAACAAAATGCCTTTAGTAATTAATTTTTATATGGTGTTATATAAGTTCTATGTTATACTATAAATATTAATTACAAAGATAAAAATATTTCCTACAAGATAGTATTTTGTTTATAATTTTTAAACATCGAATAAACTGAATTATTTATGCCACAATAATGATGCCGTATTTACCTCATTAATAAATGATTAAAATAAATATGCTTATAATAATTAAAATATTATCCAAAACATGTCCAATTATGAATGGATGATTTTATTTCGATTATGAGTCATATTATCTTTGACCTTAATGATTTTTGGACCATTAGAGACCAAATACCATTATATAATAAAATAATGTTTTCACACTTTCCTAAGGAGCCCCTCCTCTCCCTTATAAAAGAAGACCATTTCTATCCAATTCCTCACACCTCTCAAGCCATTTGGCTAGTCCAATATCAGACTAATTAATCTCCCTACATCCCTCTCCTCCTCCTAGAATCCTTAACTTAGGCAGAAGGCATTTCAAGAAGTCCTTTGGTTCAAACCAAAGATAGTTACCCAAATTAAAGGTAAGAGTTTCTCTTTAATTGTTTTCTTTTATTTTATTTTTCCAACCCCTAAAATATTTTTATTTCCAATATTTTGTAACAACACCAGTATCCTCAATATACTATGATATTTTTATGAGAATTATTATCACTACACTTACACACACCTCCATCTAATGGATGAATAACATAATGTTTTTGTGGATGGGAAACTAAGTCCTCACGAAATGATGACTGTTCAAATACATCTTACTGCCTCTCATGGTGTTCATTATGATGGAATTGTATTTATATATGATATATATTATATTTATTATTTCCTTATGCTTATGTAATTCCCATTTATAGCTTGCATTTATGGTTTCCATAGTGGGTAAATATGATAATCTCATTTGAGGAAGTGCGGACTACCGCCCCCTCAAAGTGATTTGATCCGTTAATTCCTTATGTGGGATGTATAAAGGATGGAGTTAATGATATTATATATGATATTATACTGTAATTATAATATACCTATGTATCATTATCTTTTATTTCCATTAAAATAAGAAATAGAAATGAAAGTAGCGTTTATGTGTACGTACGGCTTACCGTCTCCATGAACGGTGCATTTCATTTCATACCTCTAAATGTTATGTACTATTATAAAAAATGTATATACTAGATATATATGATATATATGATATACAAATCATGAATATCATTCTGGATATAATAAACTATTGAGCACATGGACAACTTGTAAATATAATGTGTTCATTTTGACATAAGTACCAAATATCGTCAAAATGAACGTTATTAGCTTAATTGATTACATACTGTTTATAACATGGTAATAAGTGATATAAAAGTAACAATAAACATTAAAAGGATTCTTAAGAAATTAGAAATTAACATTAGTTTATTATTCAGGATATTAAAGAACGATCGAGTCATGTCGGACATGAGGTAAGGGATCCAACCTCTCTCTTTCTTTTCAAGTACTATCTCTTATGTCATTTCATTTAGGCTCCATGTTCTTATGTTGGAGGATGTTATTTTATATTCAGCATACTGTAATTTTTATTTTCATATGATGAGATACCCTCTCTTACTCTCATCAATTTATTTTAAGAATTTTTATGTGGCGTCATTAGGCTGCCGAATTTTTGTAAAGGATTTTCTTATCTCACTTTTAATTCTGTGAGATTTCCATTTTTCGCCACTTATTCATTGAATGTGGTGTATTATGTACATCCATTTAATATATATTATCATTATTATCATTATATTCATGGTATTATGTGATTAATTTGGTTGTTATTAACTTTCGGTCATACGACTCAGTTGATTACAACGTGGTAAAGGGTTTCGTCTCAAATTTTATTCCAGTGAGATTCATGATATATTTGCCACTATTTCTTTTTGTGTGGTGTATGTACTACCCATGATTGTAATATTTGTGCAATATAGTTTTCTTTATGAGTATTTAATTCTTCATTTAATTATCCTTCTTTCATGTGGCGTATTTTTTTGTAACTTACCAAAATGGTAAGGGAAACTTTCACCCTCCTCTTTTTAAAAGACTTATTTTGTTATGTCTTTTAATTTATATCTTATTATGTTGAGATATGTTATTAAATATCCTTATTGATGTAAAATATATTTCTAAGTTATGAGATACCATTTTTATCACATAAAATCATTTTCTTAATTTTAAAGTGACACCATTAGGCTATCGGATCTTTACAAGGGAACTTTTTGACCCAATTTCAATTCTTTGGGTTCAACATGTACTTCTTGAACATGTCTTCTTATGAATATGTGTGAATTTCCACTGATTTTTTACACTTAATATCCACTTATATTGTATGTATTTATATTTTTCACACATAATTATGTGAATTATTTATCCTTAATTTAAGGATACCATCTTTATAAGGGATTTCATCTCAATTTACATTTCCATTGAGACTTAATTGTTGTTATGCACCAATTCAAATTTATGTGGTTTATATACTATCCTTTGGAATAATATATCATTAATACCTTTAATCTCATTATATTATAATGTTTTGATTAAATTTTATTCCTCAATTATTTGTATTCAAGCATCTCTACTTTTTGTTAAAAAAACTCTTTAACTAAAAGACAGTTTTAAATGTTTTAAATATTTGTTCTTCCAAATATTTATCATTAATGTCAATGTTTTCAAATTGGGTTTTAGGATTTATTTATATGTAAATTAATGTTTTCAAATGATAATTCTTTTAAAATATTCAAATTGGTATGGGACAATTTGATTCAAAAATCAATATTTAAATGGTTTTGAAAATGATTTGATAAAACATTGTTTATTTCAATATCTTGATTTGATATATTGAAATGTGGAAATGTTATCTTTTTTTATACATGTGTCATATGTTATGATTATGTTATGGTTATTGGGAATTGTTTTTTTATACAGGTGGTTCCGTGATAATCCTAGGGAGGGTGAGCCCGAGATAGCACTCCAATGAATTGGGTAACATTACAAAGGTAAACATGAATGTTTCTCCTAAGAGATTTAGGGAATACACAGTGATGGGTATTCCAATGTAACTCCTTATGTAGCTGTGATAGCTAAAATTTAAGTTTTATATGGATTCCACAAGATACCTTTATGATTTATGATTTCTATGTTTCTTTCATAAATCTTATGGTTTCATAAGGTAAGTAAAAGATTTCATGTTTTGTATGTATTTATGAACAAATTATTTCATTATTTGTTTTATAACACATACTGTGCCTTTTATGCTCATCCCATGTTTTGAAATGTTTTCACAGGGCTTAATGATGACGAGGGTCAAGGATGTGATCAAGGAAAAGTCATGCTATCGAAAACATGGAAGTAGACATGACTCTTTTTTTCAAGAGTTTTTATTTTTTGAAAAATGGAAATCTGTGTAGAAATGTCTACCTTGTAATCTTTTGAGATGTAATGGTTATGTCCTAATTCTCAAAATCTCTAAACCTGAAAAGATCCTCAATGTGAATTATTCATTAAATTCAATATTATGTAATGTTTATGACTGGGTCCTTATAATTGCTACTATTGCACATACCCTAACTCAGCTTTTTAGCTCACACTTATTATGTTTCTTTCCCTAGGTTACGAAGAAGGGAACATTGAAAATTCTTTCATGAAGGGAATTTATTTTATTTTATTGTGTAGAATAATTTATTATGTTTTCATAATGAATTATAGGGATAATGTATGTAATCTGGTATTCCAAGATGACTAAATTGAATAGTCCTTCAAGATTTTAATCCTTATAATAATAAAAATAAAATGTTATAATGCACCAAATCCAAGCTTCTATGGTTAAGGATTTTCAAATATTATTTTTATTAATAATTTAATAATTAAATTCCTCTATTTTATAGGGTATACCTTCTTTTTCTCATTATAATTTATATATCATCATCCAAAGAAACTTCCCTGATAAAATATTTTCTAAAATAAAAAAAGTTTATTATGAAAAAAAATTATTATTCAAATCGGATGACTATGTTCTCATATATCTAGTTTTTTTATTTAATGAATTTTATTTAAGTAGATAACAATACAGTTCTTCAATTAATATCATTATATTTTTTTATCTTCTTTATTAAATTAATGTTTTTGATATTATTTTTGATGTGGATATTTCTAAAAAATTGTTAACAATTGTTAATAAAAGAATTACATTATATTATTCAACAATTAGAATTTATTATTGTGACTTTTATATAAAATTATTTTTTTTTCTGGATGTTTTAATTATAATTTTTTTATAATTGTATTATTTCCCATATGAATATCTTCTTGAATGTAATTTCACACACCATCATTTATAAAAAGGTCAACAATGGTTTGTAAATTTTTTTATATTTTAACAACTATTATTCAAACATGTTTTTCTCTAATGAAGTCTTTATTTGACATTAATATATTTTTAATTATGATATTATTATTTTTGGAGAATTATATAGTTGATATCCAATTATTTCCTCTATTCATGTTATCTGATGATTTTGAAATTGTTAAGTGGCCCATTATTTTTCCTTGGGTTGTTTAAGATGTGAGGAATATTGATATTATGTTCTACACATATTTTTATATTATGATAGAAATGGTCAAAAATCACCATCTAATAAATTTTATTAAAAGTATATCTCATTATAATTACAATAATAGACATAATTCATTTGTTTACATAGGTATTGTCCTAATAATTTCACTTAAATATTTAGTCATGGAAATAATGATTTTTTCCATATATGAATGGGAATAATGAGTTTTCTCATAATGGTTTTGATACTTTTTGTTTCTACCAAAATAGCACATTTTCATCATATTATTCCACGTTTCTATGATTATTTTTCCTTTTCATGATTTTTTATGTTTTCCGGATATGAAAAAATTTTATAATATTATTATCTCTTTTTTATTAATATCATTTTTCTAATTATTGGGATGGTAATTGAACCATTTAATAACACTCATGATTTCAATGTGATTTTTTTATAATCGAATTTTTTCATGTTTTAGGATTATCAAATTTGTTCTCTAGATCTTTTATTATGTTATTTATCCTCTCCATATCTTCTCCTTCATGTTTATGATTGGATATATTATGAAAAATTTATTTGTTACTAATTGAAAGATCTAATCCATTTATTATGTTATGATTCACCATGTATTTGACATTACTTTATTATTTTAAATATTTATAAAATGATTTTGAGGGGTGAAATAATGGGTAAATAATTTCAGTTGTTATACAATTTTATTATTATATATATAATCTACAAAAAACCATTATTTCCTTTCGTTGTGTGACTGTTTATGAGTTGTAATATTTTAATCACGATATTAATGTATTATTTAATATCTTTATAGATTTTTTCTTTATTATACTGGATGAAAATAGAATTAATGTGTTCTATATGATGTTAATGATTTTGAATTAGTGATTTCAGTTATCAAAAAATTAAGAATGTGTTCTACAGTTAATATTTTAATTTTAGGAAAATCTATATCAGGTGTTTGGTAATGTGTTTTTTATGAGAACATCACACATTTTAGGTCAAAATAATATAAATATACACAACGGGGAGGGTGAATTGTTTCTTTTTTATAATATTCAGACATTCTAGATTTGGACACTTTTTTTATTTATAAAAATATGAATTGCTTTATTCTGTATATAATAAGAGTATTAGATAAAGATAAATAATAAACACAACAATTTTATAGTTGTCAATGGCACAAAGATCCCATATTAAACTCCACCAATTCTTTCTCTATGGGAAAGGTTAATTTCACTAGAAAGTTAATATTATCAGAATACCTTTAAATACCAAACTTTGTTTTAGAAGTTGAACCCATTAGAAATGATAAAACATATATTTCTTGTTATTTTAATCGGAACTGATTATCCCAAACATTTTTCAAGAAGCTGACACTCCACCACGATAGATTCCAAGAAGATGAAAATCTAATAAATCAAAAGGTTTTGATTTTTTGATGGTTTGGGTTATACTTCAGAGTTGTTGCAGCAACTGAAAAAATATCGATCGTCATCATTAGAAATGATTTTTTCATGAATAGATAAATCTAATGCTATATTGGATAAAAAGGATATTCAATAAAAGTAGAAACAAAAAATCAACAATTTCATAACAGTACGAGGTTTAAAAAATTATTTTGAATGTTTAGCCTCTTTTGTAAATAACAGAGTTGATTGATATTTTTAGTAGTAATAATTTAAAATGATTGTCATAGGTATACAATTGTATATATTTCCAAATAAATTTCAGTATAATATATAATGGGTGGATATCATTCTTCAATAATCTAGATCCATGAAAATATCTTGATAGATCTCATATATTCAAATAGAAAATAATTAGGGAATTATTAAACTACCTTAATAATAGAAATGATTTTCTTCGATGAAAACGAGTCTTTGAATCAATTATAAAAATCCTTTTAATCATTCCTAAGAAATATAGAAACCGTTCTTTAATTCTATCAAGACTATTACAAAAACATCAGATAAAATTGTGGATTTAAATCTCCATCATTGGATAACCAAATGTAATACTTTTTCATAACATGAAAAAATACAAATCATATGGTTCAACAACATAGAAATTATTCTCTAAATATATGGTTGAAAATGTAGGTTTCATCATAAAATTAAGTTTGATGAACCATACATTTTTTTCTCAAATGTAGGATTCCTTAAATATGTAGGGTCCCTTAACCATAGATTCCTCAGTTTAGAACATAAGGAATAGAATTAACATTATGTTTAAAATCCATTCATTCCTCTTTCTAACGTAAGGATGAATGAAAACATAGGGTTTATGATCCATACATGTTGCTCCAAGAATATGGTTTATTCCTTAAATTATATTTATCAATGTATGGTATGAACATTGTTTCCCAAAAACATAAAAACATGCTCCACACACTATGATGAATATTCCATATGGATTAAAAACATGAATATAATACTAGAAAAAACTTTTTAATGAATATTAATTTAATTAAATACACTTAATGTAATTTCATGATTAAAATAAACAAGGGTATTTGGGAGCATTGTAATCAATAAAATTTATAGAGTACTGTTGAGACAATACAAGCCCAAAAATCTCCCCCTTTTAGACAGTCACAAAACCCATAAAATAATTTATAGAAAATATTGTATTTTGTGAACACTAACGATATAATATTTAAAGAAAATACATGATTTTTTAAAAATTGATTATTTTGATGAATTATTTCGATTTCAAATAACTATTTTGATTAATAATATTTAAAAATATTTGAATTTTGTGTTCACCCAATTTATCTCCATTTATGTGATATCAAAAAAATTATATTAAAATAAAATATAACATATTCGATTTCTCACAGAACAATAAATGAATATTATATTGTACTAGTTAGAAAAATCAAACATGGGTACTAGAAGTTGATATAAACATATAATAATATATTGAAATGAAGCATAGAAAAAAAATATTGGTATTTTTATTTCAAAACCATAAAAATATATGAGTGAATTTTGGTTGTGGATGAAGGTTACACAACTTGTGTGATAGATGGTGAGAAGTATTGATTACGCATGGTTTCTGGTACGAGTGAAGCCTTTTCATCTAGAAAATGTTCTTTAAATTATTCCAACTGACTTTGTAACTGATATGAATAATTTTACACTATATGCATTATCAAATTTTTTTATTCATGACTTACTCTCAAAATTTAAACCAAATTGACTTTGAGGAAGTCATAAAAATTTTATTTTTTTTTGCAGAAAATGATAAATCTTATTACTGAATTGATTAAGAACCAACCTGATTCTAGGTTTAATTTAGGTGAGTTTCTAGTAGCATATCTATGATTATCCAATAGCACTTAAAAAAGTTCACTATTACACTAAATATTTAGAAGTCCCTCATTCATATCTACCATTACTGATGAGATTTCTTTAAATATTCTAATTAGGGCTTGAGATATTAGAGGTTCAGATATAAAATATCTAGACTAATTGATACTCTCTTTTATCGATTCAAACGTTTTCCAAAGTACAATTTTAAATGTGTAAACTAAATTTCGAAAATAGATTTTGATTTCATTTTCCCAAACTGATAAAAAAATACCTCTTGAATGAATCAAAATTTCTTTTTCACCCAAAAGTTCTTCTACGCTCATAGATATTTGTGTGAACAGACTCTTATTCCAATATTGGAATGGATTAATATTTCATATCACTTAATTATTTCCTTAAAAAATCATGTCCTTTTAAAAAACTGGAGTTTTCTTCTTGTAGCTTATTAAACATAATTACAAGATCTTCAATCTAATTTCTCAGAGAATTAGATATTACTTCATCATGATTCATTTACTGAGGAGACTCTTTAAATGTAGATAAGGATCCATCAAAATACTTCTCACATGAAAAAGATACACCGTCAAAAAAATTTGTTCTATATCTAGAGATAGATTCAGTTTTTCTAATGATTTATAAGAAATATAGAAAATTGGAATTTCTATGATCATAGTGATCTTATTTGATGATTTTTCAACATGCTAAACTTCTTGCCCTCTTTCTTTTTGATGACGTGGTTGAGGAATGGCATGGAGTTTTTGAGCTCGAATTTCTTCCAGATGATCCACAATATGATTTGGTTCTTCCAAATGCACTAAAAGAGTTGCATATTTATTTACTAACACTAGATCCTCAGACTTGGGTTCTTCTCTAATCCATGGTTTTAAGAAAGGTTTCTATCATTTTTCTTCTTCTGAACCTTCTACTTCCAGATCTATTGCATCATAACAGAGCTTTCTATTGGTAGGCTGAGTAGAACCATCTATATGAGATTCTCCAAATTCATCATTTTTCAAATGAAATGAACCTGAACACTTCAGATTTCTTAATCCCTTGAGAAAAAGGTCCTGATTATTGTTTTTAATCTGCACTAACATAAAATATTTTACCATTAACTATACTCCAAAAGAAACCAAATTTTCTTAGAGTACCATCATTAAAAACATATTTGTGGTGACATCTAGCTCAAGAATAAACATAAATAATCCTATTCTTTCTAAATAGAATAAGGGAAAATATTTGACCAAATGGATAGAGTGACATTATAGCCTTTGATGATTAATAGTGATTCATATTTCTTATCATATATCAGAGAAATTTTAACATAATCTTATAGATAAAAAACACAATATATTTGTCTATGTATAAATTTTTCCGTATCAGAAATTATTAGAATTATGGATATTTGAATAAATATTACTAAATCTTTTTTGGTCATCTTTGAGATCCTTTACAAACAATTTCCTTATATTGGTTTCACTAAAATGAAATGACATAATGTCCTCTAACTTGTGGTCATGTTTTCCAAATTTTTTAAGTCAAAAATAGAAAACTATTTCACAAAGTATTTTTAAAATCAAAGAAGATTATTGAGAGAAGATTGAAAAGTCGTTATCATCCACTCATGAAGATAGAAAATCTGATGACTGACCAAAATGAAACAAAACATTTCTATAAAACTACTTCAATATAATATCATAAATAAATTATGTATATTTCTCATTAAACAGAAATTCCAAAACCATGAAATGCAAGGGATTTCTTGATAAGAATATTTTTATCATACATCCATTTAAAATCTTAACTCTTCCCTGAAGAATATTTCTCAAGAAGACATGCAGACGCTTTAGATCGTTTTGTTCACTATAATATTTTTTCATGGTCATCATCATTTCTAAGAATATAAAGGTTGGTAGTGTTTTAATTATTGGGTTTGGAAGAAACATGAGATTTTTTTATAAGAAATGGTTTGAAAACAAAGGGTAAAGAATGAAGAAGGGTTTTCTGATAATTGGTGATGTAGTTTAGTTTCACAAACTGATTATGTAGGGTAATTGTTCAATTTTTTATTTTTGGAAACATATAGTTTAAAACAGAAATTTAGACAGATATTGAAACAAATTAATGAAAAATTATTATATAAAATGTTTAAATAAAAATAATTACCAATGAAATTAACAAAATAAAATAAAATATTAAATATTTTTTTTAATTAACTATACATAACCCCCATAAAAAAATTGAAACATTAAGTGGGATGTTGTTTAGTAAAAATATCAGCTAATTGATATTCGATATTTACAAATTCTAATGATATGCCCTTTTTAAGAGCATGTTCCCTTAGAAAATGATGTCGTATATTAATATCCATCGTCCTAGAATGAAATATAATTTTTTTGTAAATATTGATAGTAGTATTATTATCAAATTAAATACATTTATTATTAAAATCTAGTCCAAAATATGTTATAGTGATACATCCACAACACTTGTTCAAAACAAATACAAGTAGAAATATATATATATTCTTCCTTGGCGGTTGAAAGGACAACATAATATTTTTTCTTAATTGACCTTGATACTAATGATTTTCTTAACAATTGATATTTTCCAAAGTTTCTTCTTCTATCTAATCTTCATCCTCCAAAATCTATATATCTTAGTATGAAATTAAATCAAAATCAAAAATTTTCAGGTAAAGTAGAGATTGAGAAACAATTCAATTTAAATATCTAGAAATTATTTTAATAGTACTAATATGGTATCCTATTAGGATTGATCGAGCATAATAAAATACAAAAAAAAAATTGGTTTAATGGTAGTAAGATTTAATAAACTATTAATCACACCTCTACATGGAATCTTGTCAGCTAGCCTTCCATCTTTATCCAAATAATGGATTATATTGGTTCACATTAGATTTTTTTAATTATCACAATTTTATAGTCTAAAATTATTTAATAAATCAATAATATATTTTCTTTGATTTAAAAAATTTCCATAATCATTTTGTTAAATCTAAAATCCTAAAGAGAAATTAAATTCTCATATCATACCCATTTCAAATTATTTTTCAATATGATTTGAAAAATCATTACAAATAGTTTTATTTGATAAACAAAAACTAAAACCATCAATGTAACGTTTTACAAATATAATAGTAGAAAAAATATATTTCTTAAAAAGAGTTGGATCTAATAATCCCAAAGAAAAAAAATTTCTAACAAACACGAGTTTTTTATTTCATACAAATATCTAGGAAGTCTTTTAAAGATATAGAGATATTTAGTATGTTTAAAAACATAATTTGGATTATGAGGGATTTCATAACTTGTTGTTTGTTTAAAATAAACTTCCCCCATTAAATATCCATTTGTAAAGGTGGATTAAACATACATATGATATAATTTAAAATTTATATGAGATGCATAAGCTAAAATGATTCTAATGGATTCTAATCATCTATAGGTGAAAAGTATTTATAATAATCTATACCTTCTCTAGATTATAACCTTTTTCTCGTAATCTAGATTTGTTTCTAATTATTATACCTTGATCATATTATTTATTTCTCTAGATCCATTTAACTCTTATTATTGGATAATTGAATGGTCTTTCTTCTAATTTATAACCATAAATTCTTTTGAATTGGTTTAGTTCTTCTTTATTGAATAACAAATAACTCTTATCTTCTAAATCTTTTCAATAGACATAGATTCTCAATGAGATACAAAATAATACAGTTCAACTAGGTTTCTCATATATATTATAGTTCTAATTCTTATGTATAAGCCTCCTATAATAGATCCTAAACTATGGTTCATAAAAATATTAGACTATATGGTTAATACACTTTTAGGTTCTTTATTTGCATGTTGTTATGAACTAAACAAAATTTCAGTTAAGTTATTTTCAAAATAAACTTTATGAGGGTCAAGACCCAGGTTTTATAAAGAGTCAGTAATATCATACGTTTGATCTTTCTTCTTATTAAAAGCATCAGTTTAATCAAACTTCACTTGATATGATTCTTCCATAATGCTTTAATTTTTATTAAAAACTATATAGGATTTATAAGTAGCATAATAACACAGAAATATTGCTTCATCAGCGTTTGGATCATATTTACCATGGATGGTCATAGTATTCAAGATATATATTGTGAATCCAAAAACATAAAAGTATTTTACTTATTGATTTCTATTATTCTGAAGTTTATAGGGTGTATTTTTAATAATTTTTTTTATTAAAACTCTTTTCATGATATAAGAAGATGTGATTAACGATTCTGCAAATAAATTTGTAGGAACAATCAACTCATTCAGCATAGTCTTTTCAATTATTTTAATAGTTCTATTTATTCTTTCTATAATTGTATTTTGTGGATATTTTCTTAGTGTTGAGAAAGTTTGTTAAATAACATAATTTTAGCAGAATGAATTAAATTTTCGATTCCAAAATTATCCACCATGATCACTTCTCAATGAAATTATTGTAAATTATTTTTCATCTTGATTAATTCTAATAATACTATAAAAAATGTGAATAACTTATTATTATGTTTTAGAAAATATACACAACTATATCTTCAAAAATCATCAACTAAAACACAGAAATATATTTTCCAGCCAAACATGCTACTCTAAATTGTCCAAATTATTCCATATGGAGAATTTTGAAAGGTTTAGATGTAGCAGTTTTATATATTGATTTGAATGTTGATTTTTTTGGTCATACAATTTGGCATTCATCAAAAAATATATCACTTTTAAAATTCAGACAATAATGTCACAAAATAATTGATTAGTGGATAATTTATGCAATAATATGTATTTCAATTTCCATATATCCTACTCTAGATCAATTACACATTTTTCTTAGTATTTAAATAATTCACATTTTTACACAAGAAATTATAATCCAAAGTATAAGCATTACCATTTCTAGGTTCTCTATATTTAAGTATATTATTATTGAAAACTGAATAGGAATTGTTAAAAAAATAAATATAAAATCCATAATCTCAAATATTTTAAATACTTATTATGTTTTCATTATACCTAGTACAAATAGTTCCTTGTTTATTGAAATTGTCTTCATATCTCCAAAAGTTCCCAATCAAACAATGTTTCCCATTGCATTGTCAGGAAATGTGGCTAGAACTCCATCCATACGAGTCAATGTATGGGAATTTGAGAAGTATCTAGTATTTTTTTAGAAAAAAAACACTATCCATATACCATATAGAATTTCTATTCTCGGATAATATTTCATATAAAATCATTTAAACATATTTTTGTTTTGGTACCCAAATTTTCTTTGTTCTAGCTGTGTTAGTGACTAATGATTTGGGAATCAAAATTTTCATATTTTTTATAATTTATATAAACTTCTTCAGATATATTCATATAAATAAAACTCAATTTAATACCAATAATTAGTGTAATTCTCACATAAAATTAGGTAGTGTAAGGAAATTTTATTTCACAACAATAGAATGTAGCTTTTTTTGAATTGGGCACAAAATATTTTTTGTATAATTTTGGTTTTTGACCCTTGATTTCTATTACAAAATTTATATTTTAACAAAATTATTTTTATGAATATCATTAAGAGTGTGTTCACCTTTTTGACATATTAGAAGAACTTTTTTGAGATTCTAATTCATCATGTAATTCTGAAATTCGTTTTACATGAACAATATTGTTTATTGTAGATGAATTGAATTTTTCTAATTGATATTGAGGTTGCTTTAACATTGTGTCTCTTTCACCTCAAAAAAAATTATGTATATTATTTAATGATTTATGTTTCTTTGTTATAGAATCATATTTTTCTTCTAGCATATAGAAGTAAGCATCTAATATTCTATTTGAACAACTATCAGAGCCAAAGGTAGAAGAATAACATGTTTATTCCTCTTCCTCTTCCTTATCCATAAAGTATATATTTTCTTTTTGATTTTGTGGATTTTTTCGGAATTAGAAATTCCGGAGCTTCTGGTGTTTTCAAATGCATTCCAAATAGCATTGATGTGTATTTTTTTTCCTTTGTGATCATAATCTTAATTCTACTGATATTTCTTTTCTATCTTTCTTATTTTATCTTTCAGTATAGGGAAATCAGGTTGGATGTGACCCAATTTTTTTTCATTTGTAGGATATTACTTCTTTATGATCTCTTTTATCCTTTTTAAATGAGTTTTGAAGACTCTTTTCTTATTGAATAATTTTAAAAACATTCTATATACCTAAGTTTGTTCGATTTCAGAGTCTGAGAAATATGATTTTTTTCATTTGACTTCTTTTTTTGACTTTCTTTCATGCTTTTGAGATGTCACCTTAAGGGAAGTGTTTTACCTTTTTACTATAATCTAGTAATCTTTAACATTATCTTGTATATATTTTTTGTACATCATCTGTGATTCAATAATTTTTGACTTATTCATTATCCTGATAGGTGTTTATTGACAAATATCTGTTGATAATCCATCCCTTTTTATAGGTAGTACTCCAAGTACATTTAGTTCTTGATCCGACTGATTGATAAGATCTACTGAGGCAGTAAAATTATTTAAAATATCCGTTAATAATCCATTCATTCAATTCATTAATTCATCATAGATCATTATAATGGTATCAAACTTTATTTTTTTAGTAACAAACCACATATATCAGATGTTGTCTATTCCTTCTTATAAAACAAAAATAGTCCTTCATATTTTATAGGCAGTGGGGATTTTTGATTCTCAATTGAATTTATTTGGTCCAAGTACACAAATGAAAGCATTCATTGCATTTGATTAGATTTAATTTTTATAGACCTTTATATTTTTGGAGTTTTATGGATTTTTCATAAAATAACTCACTTGATAGAGATTGTTTGGTCAAAATAAGAAAAATGTACACACGAGGTGGGTGAATTGTATCTTTTTTTCAATAATCACATATTATAGATTGTGACTTTGTGAATTATGTAGACATTCAATTTTTTACTATATATGTAATAAGTGTAGCGGAAGAACATAAATAATGAACACAATAATTTTATAGTGGATTGAGTCAAAATTATCTCATATTCCACTCCACGTAAGCTACATCGGTGATCGTGGTGAATTTCACTCAAAATGTTCTCTTATCACAAGTCCTTTAAATATCTAAATTTGTACAGGCAGCTGACACCTTTAAAACAAGGCTAAAATAGAGTCTTATAGATCTTATATATGGAACCATTTATCCCTATCTTATTCTATGAATCTGATTGTCCAATGTGACAGAGCCCGAGCTGTTGAAACTCTAAAAAATCAAAAGAGTTTGATTTTTTGATGGTTTGAGTTGTACTTCATAGCCGAAACAACATTTGAAAAAATATTTGTCTTCTTATTCAGAAATGATGGTCTTCAAGAAATAATTAATTTGAAGTGATATTGGAAGAAAATCATGTTTAATAAAAATAGCAAAAAACAATTAGTATTTTCATTGTAGTACAAGGTTAAAAAATATATATCACAAATGTGTTGCCTCTTTTTTAAATAATAGAGTCGATCGATCATTTCAGAAGTTCGATTCAAAATACATTCACAGGTATATAGACATATATATTTCAAATAATATTTCTATAGAATATATAGAGAAATGAGATATTTTCTCGACGTTCTAGATCTATGAAAATCATCTGATAGATCGTAGATATTCATCTATGAAATAACTAGGGCATTATTAAATTTTGTTTAGAATAAGAGTGATTTTTTTGATGAAATTGAGACCCTAAATCAATAATAAAAATAATTTTAATCCTACATATCAGTGATATGAATTGGTCATCATTTCTATAATGATTTTTGTATAAATCTTCGATAAAATCGCAGATTTAAATCTCTTTCCTTGAATAGTGAAATGTAATGTTATTTCATAAAATGAAAATATACCAAACATAGGGTTAACTAGTATAAAATTTATTCTCCAAATGTAAGGTTGAAAATGTAGGGTTATTAATAAATGTACGGTTGATAAACCATATATTTTTTTTCCTCAAATATAGGGTTCCTTAATTATATAAGGTTCCTTAACCATACTTTCTTCTTTATAGAATGCTTTGATTTAAAGTAATGTTGGTATGGGAATCCAGGCATTCATCCTTCAAATATATGGTTGAATACAAAAATAGGGTTCATGATCCATAATGAAGTTCCAAGCATAGGGTTTATTCTTTACGTTACATGTATAAATGTAGGGTTTGAGTAGTGTTTATAGAATACACAAAAACACATTCCAAATGCTTTAATGAATACTCCTAAGGACAAAAAGACGAATATAATACTAGAATAAATATTAAAATGAATATTAATTTCCTAAAATAAAATTAAATTATTATCACCATTAAAAAATCTAGTGTATTTTTTAGCGTCAAAATGAATAAGATTTATAGAGTATTTTTTAAACAATACATGCCCAACATCACCATCCTTATATTAATTAAAAATTTAATGTAACCATAATGTATTGAGAGAACTTGAATCAAATATATCAATAATTATTTTCCATATTCAAGGAAGAATATTTTTATATGATAAAATCTATTCATAAAAAGATCTCTAAATCCTTTATTTCAAAAGATCTAATTGGATTTTTGTTTAAAAATTTAAATAAATCCGTATTACACAAGTTATAACGATGGATAACACAATATTGGGGAATATAATAAGAAAAGTTAAAATTTACATGATAACTTAATGAGAAATTAATTTATTATATATCTATTCTAAAATAATATTTAAATTTATCATCAACCCTATCATCATTTTTCCCATCGATGATCGAGTCTTTTATTAAGTGCTTACAAGATGGGGACACCAATATCTTAATAAACATTGAAAATATCCAAATCATTAAGTGAATAACATTATATTTGAAATATATATTGGATATCATTAATTTATTATGTTTATATCAATGAATTCAATATTTTATCTAATGAGAATAATGATTTCTATCCTTACAAGTACAAAATTTATTTTTATTATATTCTTCTACATGATGTAGTTGATTCGGTACCCAATGTGAATTTTATTTAAAACCCACTAAAAATACATTATGTTTGGGAGAAGTACCTAAGGGGAAGTATATTCATTTAATGGTAATTTCATAGAGTCATTGAATACATTAATATGATACTTAAATGAGAGAAGATGTTATTTTTAAAATGGATACAATTACTCATAGACATCACATTCTAGTGTCTTTATAGGGATAAAAATAAAAATAAAGGGTATATTTTTTTGACGCCAATTTAAAATGGAATTATTCTAGTAAAAGTTAATTTTCTTTTAAATAAGCTTAACGAGACCAATATTGAGAACATAAGATTAATTTTAGTGAATCATCTTCTTTTATAGATAAAATATTTCATTTCCTCACAATTAAATGTGGAGGTTATGTCATGACTAATGCATTTGGTGTTTGATTATATTTCATTTATCAGAATTGTGTAAGACCTATAATAACATTAATATTATATTACTAAATTTGTCATATTGACATGTATTTAGTGGTATAAATCTATAAATACTTCCATACAAACATTTTTATAATAATCTTATATTTATATTTTGGGGGATTAATACATTAAATTATGATTGAGTAACATAATATCTTGGGTTTAATAAAATTATATTAATTTTTCATCTAATTTTCTTGACACATGTTCTTTCTAGGAAGTAATCTTATTCCAAATTATTTTATTGTTTTAAATTTGAATGAATTTATTAATGAATTTTTCTATGAAATAATTTTATGAATTAAATTTGATTAAAATTTATCAATTTTTTTTATTTTTATGTATATATTTATATTTATATTGAAATATCTATATTATCTAATATTTATGTTTAATATCATATATTGGATTTTAGTTAATGGGAAATTATTTTCAATGAGTTTTATTGTAGAAATGTTTAATAAAAGAAAAATACACTTTATAAATATAAAAACATAGTTGTTAACAATGAATGAAAAAACAAAAAAATTGATAAATGGTTTTGTTAATGACCTATAATATTCAATACCTTTTCAATTGTATGTTACATTATATATGATTTGGATTAGAGAGTGTCACTTTTTTGGGAAAATATGATGAATAATTATCTATTTAGGGATGAAAATGGAATTATAAAATATTATTGTTTAAATATTATTTCACAATTCACATGATTCCTAGTGTTTTTAGAAACAAAAAACCATGTCTAAGACTAGTTGTATCGAGAAGGGATTCCTTTTCCTTCATGTAAACTAGTCTAAAATTTATTATGAATTGATGTTTTGTATACATGAATTATGATATGTATTGTATTTAAATGAGGTTCATATAAAATTATTTAATGGATTTTAAAATATTTTTTCAAAATATAACACGCATGAGGATATATAGATTTTGTATAATGAAATACTTTATAGAATTAATAAAAAACAATATTAGTACATCATAGTGTGTTCATAGTTTTAAATTATCGTGATTCCAAATGTAGAAATAATATTTATTCTTTGAAAATATATCTTAGGACTCGTGATTAGTGATTTTTTATTAGTGGTTGGCCTTGTATAATGATAGTGATGGATTATCCACAAATGAGTATAGACTATTTCATTGGTTATATTACATGCCATAGGATTCATGTACATTTTATTTCTAATAAATTTTTATTTGTTGTGATACATTTTACTAATTTTTTATCATTATTTATATTTTTGAAATTATAGTTGTATTTTCATCTCTCGTCGTATATTTTTAATTTATTATGGTGAATAAATTCATAATATACTTATTTCATTCCTAAATATTATTTTACAGAAATTTGTTATTTGGTAACATGATTGATCGATGGTAGGAAAATATATGTTTCCTTAATAATTGAGAATCCAAATATCCAGGTTAGTCATTCTGTTAAATACTAAACATCGCATATTTAGATTATCCCAATTTAGTATATAAAAATTTCAAAATATGGTCAGTTTACACCTACTACCTTCAAATATTATTTTTGAATTTCCATGTATAATCATTTAAACTAATAATGGAAGAATGATAGATAATTGGACTATCCAAAATGAGTAATAAGAAAGTGAAATATCATAAAATATATCCTTATTGTTTTGATTCATAATTAATTTTACTCACCCTGTATGGTTTTTGTATAAATAGATTGAGTTCATCGACCATAAATTTTTTGAATATCCAAATAATATTCACTATAATAAATTTTTTTTTCATGTTTGATAAGAAAATATATAAGAACAATTATTTTCCAAACAGTTTTATTATAAAACATTTGTATGAAAATAAAAAATAGTAAATCAAGATCCATATACTCATTCCATTATAGAGAAATAGAATTTATTTCACTTTATTCTATTATGATTTTAAAATATATAAATTTCACAAATTTGGGGTTCAACGTAAAGGAATAATTATGTCAGGCATAAGTATAAAATAAATGGATAATAAAATTAATTATATAAAAAACTTTTCCCAATCAAGATATGTAATACTATCAAATAAAAAAATGTAGACTATATTCAATTTAATATCATGACTATTATTTCACTATATAATACATAAAATAATATAGGTATGCCAATGTGACATAAAATATATCGAACCACAAACAATATATTTAGAATTAACCATATTTATAAATCTATTACACTTTGAATTACCATAATTTTTGTGTTTGGATATAAAATGAAAATTATTAAAATATTAATATAATTTGATGACACAGTATTGAGAAATGTTTTTTCATAAAATATTCTTGCTTCCTCTTAAATGTTTTTATGATTATTAATTTATAAATTCCCTAAACCGTTAAAATAATTGTATCTTATATTTCATGAGGTGTAAAAAGATATATTAATTATATTCAACGTGATATTTATAGATCTATCAGTAACTACATTAATTATAACCCTAATGTCAAAATAAGAATTAATATAAATTTTATTTAGATTTTTTTATAATTCATTTTAATTTATTTGATATGATATTAAGAATTTGATTGTAGTAAAATGAATTGTATTTATATAATTATTCAAACATAAATTAATTGATAAATAAATAATAATAGTCTCTTCAAACATGTTTTCATATTACATTAAAGAATTCTATCAAAATTATTTTAATATAAATCATATTTTTTATTCATTTTCACGTTCACATTACATATTTGATTATATAATAAAATAATATATTGAAAAATATTCATATGTATAATATCATATATTATTTAAAAAGGCATATTTTCATTTATATGAAATAATTAATTTAATGTGTAGTCATTTATAGTTTGGATAAAAATAATTTAACTTCATAATAATAATGTACAAAAAAACTAGTAATGTTTAATTTAAATAAAAAAGATAGAGTTATTATCAATTTTTCACAGAAAAATGAATTACCTTATACCTATACCCATATAAAGATATTCCTCCGTTTAACAAACTCTCATTCAATATATCATAACTAAATATTTTAAAAATTTCTTGAAAACCATTTTATATATAATGCCAATTTATTAGAGTTATAGTAAATGATTTCATTATAATAGTTACCTTTTTTGGTTTCACTTCTATTACTACATTTACAACCCTCCATTCAAACCATTTAATTCCTACTATTTTGTAATGCCTTATTATAATTGAATCAATACCCTTCATATAGCATGATTTTATATAGTACATTATATAAAACATATCTGGGCATTCTATCAATAAAATTATTTATAGAATTGAGCACAATATCATTTTTTCCTAAAGACTATATAACTACAATTATTTGGAAGGATTTATTTGGTGGCATTTTCATGAATTTATTAACTAATTAAAAATCCTTATTAATTTATTTAAATATAAAATCAATTTCATCATGTTTTATTCAAAAAATAAAAACTTTATCTATATGGAATTTTTTTTTGAAATCTTTTATGGGGAAAAACTTTTATTTGGAAAACGTTTTTCTCATTAAACACTCGATGTAAAAAATAATTTCATGAATAAAACATATAACACAAATTCTAAATATTTTCACAAAAAATTAGGTACTAGAAATTCCATACCGGTCAATATTTTTGTTCACTAATTAAGTAGAATAATATGAATTTTTAAATATAACTTATTCATACTTTAGTATTTATTCTTTAATGTGATTCAATATTTTATAAAAATATTCGAGAGACTACCAGCTTACCTACCCAGTGATCAATAAAATAATATTTTTTTCAAGACTCCCATTTGAAAAATTTGAAATTGTATTTGGATTCCCTAATATATATTAATTATTATAATATTTGATAATAATTTTCATTATTATATACATTAATGGAAAATAAATTCTATTGTATATTCACTCTGAAGGATTACTCTTAACCTCATATTGGTAGTTCATTTTAATGGGTTATACGTAAACCAGTACCACCTAAATATGTATCATATACTGTAAAAATTTTATATTTTTCTATTGAATATTCATAATTGAGAATAGAGAATCTACTCATAATCATAAAAGGTCAACTTTTGGATATGTCTTTATATACTAAATGTTTTAAAAAAAATAAAAACTATATACGTTGAAAATTATTTTCTATTTAATAAAATCGAAGATTTCAATATCATAGTAAGGAAATACATTATACTTATATATATATATATTGATTCAATTGATATTCATATTTTTTCACGAGACACTTAATTTAATGTGTAATTTATACAGTTTAATTTGGTAAATTCTTTTGGCCATTACCCAATGTTACTGCGTCTTTTCTAGGGAGATAAAAAATTTACAGGCTTGAATGATTTTATTGTATCTATCCAAAACAAATATCTAATATTTTATTATTAATGAACCTTACACTAATTAGACCTAAACATTAATTTTTTAATGATTATAATGTATCTGTATATATTTGTATTCATTTTTTTCATGATTTATTAATATCATTGAAATAAATTAAAGTTTATAAAAAGTAATTTGACATCTAAAATTAATAGAGAATAAGTTTCAATATAATTAAAATTAATTCACTTTTATAATATTTTTATTAGAATTTTTTATTTATTTACAATATAAAAAATTCAGATATGGGGAAAATTATTTTTTTAAAATAATAATGTCAGCCAAATCAATAAAAAATATTTTTTTATTACTAAATTTTTGGAATTATATAATAACATTTACACACAAAAATAAAAAATATAATTAAAATATATATTATTTTATTCTAAAAATGTTGTATAATAAAAAAAATTATTTTTAAATTAATTGGCACAAAAAAATTTCTCTTCAAAAGAACAGACAATAAAATTTTAAAGGATTCAATTCCATGATGAAGAAAATTTTATTTTCATCCTTGTTGGGTAATGGTTTTTCTAGGATATTTTACATTGAGGATTTGTATGCGTGTGTTGACTTAGGTGGGTGTCCATGAGATTATTGATATTGCCATAAAATATTACAATTAAATTTTATACAATGGTCCCTATTTATACCCTAAGAGTGGATGGGGTGAATTTGGATGAAATGATTTATTAATATCCTAAAATGTAATAGGAACATGTCCTCTCATCATTAAATATCACGTGAATATAATTTTAATCACAACTAAATAAATAATAATAATGGTAAAAACACAATAAATTTTTCATTGGGTAACTTATAAAATGTTACAACATGGAATACATATTAACAATGAATTGATATGACGTTTAACAAAAACATTATCAAAATATGATAAAAAATAAAAAAAGATACTACCACTCCCCTAACATCATTGGCCACTTTTACTCACAACATATATGAGGGATACTAAGACTAAATCAACTCATAGGAAAATTATTCAAGAATTCGATAAAAGATAATAACACAAACCAATGAAAGTGCACTCTATAATTAATCATTCATAATTTGATGTGTTTCTAGTGTTATGAAAATTTAAAAAATGATAGAAATCCTGATTTTTAATCTACTTATGTGTGGACATAGAGTACCAACACATATTAGATATTCAATATTAAAACAATAGATGATTGAATTAAAAATTCTGAAATTCAGATAATCATTAACATCTTATCAAATACTAATCAATATATTATTTACCAAATGATCTCTACCAATGAATTTTTAATGGTTGAATATTTTATTGGAAACAATAACCATATAACGACACATCATCTATTTAATCACCTTACTTTATAATTTTTTTAAAACCATTCACATATTACAATATGATACATTAAAATAAAATATCCCATTTCACTAAACCCCTCTAGTCTTATTATTAGAACATGGTGCAGACTATGTCTTCAAATGGAACAACATTGATTTCATAAAATAAAAAATATAGATAAATTATTTCATGATTGAAACATTTTTATCAATCTAGACCTAAATTATTACCCAATTTATTAAGAAACACCTAGGTATCACTATGGCACATCATTGTTTTTCTGATACATTAGTGGATATATTTTTAGTTGTCTTCATAAAACCCCTCCACTTCATGAAAAACTAAGAAATGGTCAGAAAAAAATTAATCCAAATTTGTTAACAGAAAATGTTGATCATATTTAGGAAACTATAAGAAGAAACTTAAAATAACAAACAAAATCCGGATTATGGTATGATAGTTGTAATCACAACATTTAATATCCTTATGTCTATGTTCTTCATGGATAGAAATTTTTTTCTTCTACATGAACCATTATTGTTATGTCATAATTTAATTCTTACTGAGAATTTCTTATTCCATTTTAGGAATGAAATCCAATTCAAAAGAGTATATATTTTCATGGAATAACCTATGTCTTTTCTATAATCCTAAAATAAATATCAGGACAAAATTAACAAAGACCATGGAACTTCATGAGACATCAATGGTATTCAATGTTTTAACCATATATATTCAAACATCACTATAAAAAAAATACATTAAAAAATAGTATTTGGTTTTAATAGCATACCCCTTTGGGTTATTTTTTCATCCATTGTGAATTATAAATATATTACACTTAACTTTGAATGGAATTAAGGCTATATCATTATGTATACTCTAATAGTATGGGTATAAAATATCCTTCTCCATTATTTTTCATTCATTACTACCACTTTGAAAACAATATTCAATGTTCAAACATATTCATATAAAAATTATCTAATATTGAATGATTCTTTATTATATTGAAATTTTATAATTTTGAACTCATTAATACTCTAAAACTATATGATAAAATTATAAATGTTGGATACATAATATATAATCATAATGTATCAATGAAATATAAATATATATATATATATCCTATGAAAAAATTCACATTATTTGAACTCCATCCAGATTGTTGCAATATACAATTAATAAAATCTCTACTATATTCATCCTCGTAATTATTTATAAAAACCTAAAAAAATATTTTCAAAATAAATAATTAAATTCCAATGGTAGATGTTTAATCTTAACATCCATTTTATATATATAGTGGTTGGACTTCATGGTTTGAAAAATTCTTTTTGAAAAAAATAATTGGCCATGATTATTTTTTGAACTACCAACCAATTTTTCATATATTCTAACAAATTATATCTTCAAAACATTTTTCAATTTCTTATTCTTAATTAAATTATACCATATGACTATATTCTTTATTAGATAATGTTTAACCCAATTCATCAACTTTTGAATTTTTGTTCAATATTATCAGTAGTGCAATTAGTAAAAAAACATAATACCAAATCCATGTTTCTCCAATTTTGAATAAAAAATAATAATTTATATTTCTCTTATCTTACCTCATTTTCATCTCACCATCATGAGTTTTCCTTATTGTGAAAACATTGAAATGTTCATTCGAAACATGCTTAATAAAAAAAATATATCATAGATGTGGTAAGATATATTATAGAATATTTATTATTCTTCATTATAATGTTGATTCTGCCCCCACACATTTTATACCATCCCAAAAAAATCCAATTACTTTTAGAGTTAGAAAATTATTGAAATTTTATATCCAAAACATCTCTGAATATTTCTTTTCATATGTGCCTTTTGAGATAAATTTCTTCCCATAATATTGATGAACTTGGATAACTTGAGAATTTATCATCTCTCAGATCATTTTTTTATAAGTCACAATAATAAAAAAATTTCAGATATATATATATATATTTATTTTTTTTATAATATAAAATATTATGTCATTAATCTACACCAATATCAATAAACTATCCTCTTTGAAATTTTAAAAATAAAAGTTGTGATTAGAACCATATCTTCTAAGCACCATCTTCCACAATAATGTACCGACCTTTGAAAAAATGAAAAAAAGATACATTAGTTAATACAAAGAATTTATTAACATAAAAAATTTAAATACTCTTTTTCCATGATAAATAAAAGCATATGATCATTAGATACCTATTTACTAAAATCACTATTTGGATATTTTTTATTAACATCAGTTTTAATAATGTTGTTTTTAATTATACTACCCTTGTCTAATATTGTATAATATACTCCATGATATATTCTAGAGTAATTTTCTATTCAACATCAATTCCTTAAGAATATGGATATCCCTTAGAAACAATCTATTCATTGGTTTGGATAACAAAATTATTTTCATCCAACTAATTATTGAAGAAACATTTTATACCAATAACATTACATTTCTTTGGTATGTTTAAAAGTTCCCAAGTATATTTCTTTATCAATTTGACCAAATTATTTCGTCATAACAGTCGCCAATTAAATGATCATTACAAATATATCAAAGAATTTTGGTTCAATATCATATAATTTATAATTCATAGACACTATCTTAATCCTTCAATTCCAAATATGGGTAGATTTCCCTACACTGTTACGACTTGGATAAGCTAGAGTCATTTTTTTTACAAATTCATAATTAGACTATGTTATTCAAAATATCCATTAATAGTTTAAATAATAATATAATAATAATAAACCAAAAAATGTTTTCACTCTAAAATTTCAGTATTGGTATCTTCATCATGTTCCAAATCATCATTAAAAACGAATTTTGAAAATATAATATCCTTAAAAACCCTTAAATTAATGTTTTCAACAATATTTTAGAGACCAATTACAAATAAATTATAGGTCATAATATTTATTGGGTATCCTAGGAAAATGAATCATTCCTCTACATCTTAATATATTCATTGATTACATTTATTTTCCATATGAAATAATTTATTCCATATATACATGGATTATTGAACGATGGTTTCTATCCATACCAAATTTAATATATAATCTTCTCAACATTTTCATTTGTAATAAACCATTTTGACAATAAAAATCAACTTCAAACTCTTTATTCCTTTTTTGACATGATATTACACTCTATATAAAAATTTTATTTACTATATTTGTTACTAAGTGAATTAATTTTTCAATAGTACAATACAATTTGGGATTCCTCTACAGAGAAATTTCATATTTATTAAATTTTATTTCAAGAAAAATTTCAGCCTAAAAATATATATATTGTGTTCAATTTTCTGATTATTGAATTTTCATATTTCTTTTGGATTAGTTTTCTTAACTTATTATAAAACATTTTATGTTATCCTTAAAATCATTCATTAATTAAATGATCATGTCACACACCTTTCCACAAAATCATTTCCAAATATAATATTGGACATTTCACCACATGCTGATGACTAACTACTCTAGAGGCACACGTCAATGCAAAAAAAACATAATAAACACAATTCTATATTCTATATTAATGTATATAGATGTTGATATATCGTTGAATATATAATATTTTCTAAAATATTTTCTAGATATCACATCATATTAGGAATATCCAACATGGTTCTGAATTTTGATAAGATATCCAAACATTGTTAATTATTATTGCCTAACTTTAGGTACCAAAATCTGTTTTCTTCTAACCCTACTTGATGAAATGTATTGTTATAACTACCATCATTATTTAAGATATAATTTTTCCTATAACCCTTAAATAGTTAATTTGCAATCATTATTTAGTATTGGTAGCCATTTTGACAGAATAATTCTTCCTAACTGGTTAAACGATTCATGCAAATTCCTTTTATCATCAATGATGAATCAATTGAAAAATGAACTATTCCAACAACTCTTCTCTTTAATATCATTAACATAACAATATTTCTATTCATATTTGCGGACAACACATGGTATAGTTTCTATGTTCTTTAAGTACTTAATACTTTAAAAGAAATTCCTACAATAGTTTCATTCATGATCTCATTAATTTTCATAAAATATATTCTATAATTATTTAGAATATTTATTAATCTATTCCGATCATTTTCAGTTTATTCCAAATTTTACATTATCCTTATCCATGATAATAAAACTTATTCATCATGGAATTTTAATTTTAATTTTTTCATACACATTATTTTTTATCCCATATGTCGACAATTTTCTTCTTGGTTTTCAATAAATGATATTATATCCATTGTTTCAGCAATTAAAACTATATCCATATAAATAATTTCATCCCAAATATGAATATTTTTTTCAACTCACTATTTATGTATTAGTTTATGTTCTTATCATAGATATAATTTAATTTCACTATAATGAAATATTATG
The DNA here is from genome assembly GCA_963277665.1 of Viscum album. Taxonomy (NCBI): domain Eukaryota; kingdom Viridiplantae; phylum Streptophyta; class Magnoliopsida; order Santalales; family Viscaceae; genus Viscum; species Viscum album. The sequence continues at coordinate 106,382,669 of OY728156.1, forward strand.
AGAAAAATAATAGTAAAACTATGTTTTAATTAATGGAAATATCCTATTATGATCTCTTAAAAATAATTTTTAAATAAATCCAAAAATCACGATTAGATCTTATTTTTCAATGAAATATTTACAGAATTTGTTTCCCTATTCTAATTTAATTTTAGATTCTGTTTTAATGTAATAGATGAATTAACTATGAGTATTACCATTCTATTTTGACATTGATATCAAAATATGTCATCAAATGTATTTGTAAGTCATATATCAATTATATTCCAAAGAGAATATGAATACAACCCAAACTAAATATTCTAATTTGAAATATATACTTTTATTTTTGGTTAATAATTCTTTATAAATAGAAAAATTCCATTAGAATTATTTTTAGTATTGATAACATTCACTTTACATGGTTATTAACATAATTAATAATTTTGGGTTTTTTTCAATGTTCAATCTTTAATTTCATACTTCATCAAATTTCATATGAATATTTTCACATTCTTCCATGACATTCTATGTATTTTCAAATTCAAGTATATAATTATTATATGATCATGATTCCTCCAAGAAAAAACATTTAATTTTTCTAATCTTGAATTATTTAAAATTAAATACTTTGAGACCCACTTATAATTCTAATTAATGTTATATAAATTAATCCAACTTACTATTTTATTCATTAGATTTAGTTTTTTTTATTTTTCCATTGATTTCATCATATAATTTAATGTATCTATGATAATATTGCATTTAATGACTTCTAATGGATCTTAATCAAAAGCTTATTCTTCCTTACTATCATGAACCTTAATCTATATCATAATTCTGTATACATTTCTAGAAACATAGTTATTATTGAGTGGAAAAATATTTTTCTATTTTTTTATAAATCCTTCCCACCGCCATAATATCAATCCTCAATAGAAAACTATAACTCATGTAGAGACCCCAAACTCAATAAAATATTTTATTAGTATTTGAAAAATATATACATAATTAAATTACTCATTTTATTTTGAAAAATAAAATACCTCAAAAAAAATTATTTAAGAACATCAATATTCTCTCTAGAATATCCTTGCATATTAACAAAAAACAATTAATGATATCATAAGGAATGAAACACAAGAAATAAGTGATATCAAAAACTCTGTAATGGATTGCATATAAGAGAAGAAATACAAGGAAACCCATGAAATAAATAATATAAAGAAAATAAATAAATATAAAATAAATTAAAATAAATATTAACATGATCTTGAATCTTAGACATTGATTATATAACTATTTGACTAATCATAATGATAATAAACACTAATTTAATAATAATGGAATGCATAATTTAGAACATTTTAAAATTATCATTGAGGCATCATGGAAGGGAAACAAATACATACCAGTAAGGCCTCATAATGATATATATTATATAAATAGGTTATGACTTAAAAAAATACAAAACCTACTTTTTTTCATTATACCAACCAATTAATCTAAGGGATATGAAATTTTGGGACCTACCCATCACATAATATGTCCAATTCATTCATTATGGGAATACAAAATAAAAATAACCTACATTTCATAAAACTCATAAACACATTGTATATAATAAGCTAACATATAGAATTTAAATACATTCCCCATTCAAACTTGTTATAAACAATCTAGAAAAGGAATAAAGATGGTATCATTACAATATATCACTAGATTAATGTATGTAAATTAAATGGATTTTTTCTTTGATGTAAATATACCATAAAAAGATAACAAAAACATCATTATGAAAAAAAACCTTTTTAATTTGAAATTTTGTTTGATAACAAAAAATATACAGAATATTAGGAAAATTTTTCTCTTTAAATTGAATAATTGAGACATATAATAAATGATTTAGTTCCTCTAATGATCATAATGGTGGTAAATTTAGATCATGCCCTGTACATTAAAAAATATTTCTTTTCACATTATTGATAAAATTCCCAAAGTAACTCATTCCAAAAATGAAATTTTATTCCCTTTAAATAGTTTTTAAAACATTTATTCATAGGTAAAAATTACTACACAAAATCATAATATAATATTTTTAATATTATTTAATACCTTTAATAAAAATAATGATATGGAATAAAAATGATTTTCTACTGAAGAGAGAAAAATAATCATATTTTCATGAAAAAAAAAATTATTTGAATTACCAAATAAGAGAGACATTTAATATAACATAGTAAATTTATGGATTTATTATTATAATAAAATAGATTTGGTTTAGGATAGATAAATTAAATAATTCCCCCATTGGAGACTGGTCATAAACAATCCCTAATAATGGTGATATTTTGAAATAAACTCTTAGCACAAGATTGGTTTTTCTTGAACGTACTCAAACATCTAGCATATAATCTATATTTATTATACATCAATACCAAAATATTTTAAAACCCATTCATTAATATTTAATAAATAAAATTGAATATTTTATGTATTAATAGTTTTATTTTTCATAGAAGTTTTTTTTTGACAGTTTATGTCCTTTAATATTTATCATGGATCTTTTTTATAATGAATATAATTAATTATATATATATATAATTCATTTCAGAAATATATAATTTCATTCCTACATTTTTTATATAGAAAAATGAATTAAAATATTCTGGTAATCGTAGGTTGTACGAACATAAGAACATTTTTTTAGCTTTTCAAACAATGGAATGAAAGATACGTAAATAATAATTTAAAATTTATAGAATTATTATTATTATTATATACATAATAAATGCATTAAATATATCCTTATTATAATCAATGTAAATCATAAATAAATAATAATTCACATTTATTAATGGAGGTGATTGTCCACATGTACAAATTAGAGACATTATCATTGTCAAAAAACTCAAAGTTAAGAAGGGGGATATGATATAAAAATTTTAAATATTAACTATTTCATAGATAACATTAATTAATTTTTATCCAATTATTATAACCATCCATATAAAATAGTGAGGACAAATCAATTACTCCACAACCTGAAGATGGTATGTCGTATGTATGCACGAGAATAATTTACACTTATCATATAATGTAAAATAGGTGTAAAATGTCTGTAACATAATCATAATAACAACTTAAAATATTTATGACATTTTATTAATTATTTTTGATCGATAATATATATTTATAATAGTTATAATAATAAATAAATATGGTTTTACATGGTTACGATTTGTACCTATTAATTTAGGAATATATTTTGGATTATACCATAATAATTGAATGAATGGCCTTTTGGTAAACCATAACTTCAATGATATGGGGGGAAATCATGGAAGGTATTTGTGTAGGTATTGGAAAATATATAAGTCTTGAAATCAGCGAAGATGTGAGGAGAATTAGATACCTTTAATAAGTTAGGGTATGGTAACTCTTACAATTACTTAATGTATTTTATTAATGTAAATAGATTATCTTAAAAACATGTCATTAACATGATAAATTATAATTATTGGAAGAATATAATTCTATAACCTATAATAAAATTATTTTTATACATTTTTATTGTTTTTAATCCATATATATATTTTATTCCCAATTAATAGTTTATAAATTTACCATAATATTAATGTTTTTTACTCATTAAGGGTCCAAAATTATACCATAGAATGAAAAAATTACCAATAAATGGTCCATGTTTGAGATTTTAAACTATACCCCTTTCATTTGGAAATATATAATATTTTTAAAAAAAATTTAAATTGTTTAATGAAATATAATTCTTTATAAATTATCATTAATTGCAGTTTTGGAACTATTCATTAACATTGAATTTAAATTCTTCAAAATAGAAATAGAATTATTATAAAAACCATTAACACATACCCAATATGTTATATTCCACTATAACATTTAACATACATAATAATATATCCAAATCTGATTAGTTTTATAATTTGTAAAATCATTTATTTTTTTCTATAAATTGAATAAATACTTTTTTGTCTTTACATAAGCATTTAACATATTTATTATATTAATAAATATAAAAAAAATATAATGAAAAACAAATAATTCATCCTGCATATAATCCCTTAGATCTAAACAACAAATTATTTTCCAGGTGAAATAATATTAGAGCTATTAATACCATGAGACTGAGATTTCAAATTTATTATTTTCATAAAATAATATATAGGTCAATATGGTAAAAAATAGAACCAAGTTTCCATATATAAAATTATTATATGATTATAGAAAAAAAATAAAAAAACATGTGAAAAATAAAATTGTTAGATAAAATTTAATTCCTCATCCAAAATTATAGAACATGCTTTAATGTTTCTACACATGGTGAGGTGAAAAGTATTTTCCAAAAGTATTATTCATAGTAATGAAACTTAAAATGGTCCAATTTAAAAAAATTAATCATACTGATTGAAAATATATAATTAATTTTATCAAATTCAATTCAATTTTTTGGAAGAATTGAATTACAATTTAAACCCATGAAATTCAATGAAAAGTGATCTTCCAAAAAATTAATTTTTTATGTATAAAAATGTATTCATAACTAATTCATTTATAACACTGATTCCAATAAGATTTATTTATTTTTAATAACAATGAACAAATTAATTTACAATACTAGTCTAAATTAGATTTTTTTAGTTACCTGAAATGAAAATTTATTTTTTAATTTTTTTTGGAACTTTCACTATTCATTTTCAATTATTACTTTTTTTGAGAATCATAGAAAATAATTTTATGATTCTTTTGGTTTGACTATATCCAAAAATTACTCTTTTGATAAAATAATTTTTTAAATGGGGCATAAATTAGTTATAATATTTGTTCATAACATGAAATAACAACCAATTTTTGAATAAAAATTTATTTTCAATGCTTATAGTGATTTAACTAATGAATGAGTCAATATTTTCTAAGTATTAATAAATAATTTTTTATTTAGTATGACAAAAATAGATATATTTTAAAATCTTTTTACTCATATTCATACCACCCAATTATAAGGCTATGCTATAAAGGTCATATTTAAATAATGAATTGTCTATAATACATCACAATTCTCATAAAGTTTGATGCTTCATGTTAGGAAATGTATATATATGATTATTTTTAAAAAACATATTTTCAAGGTGTTGCAATATACACCTTAAGTAAATTACACCATTTCCATTTAATCTTGTTAGTCAAAGAATCATATATTTGAAAATACATTTCCTAAAAACCCATATCTTACATAGTGATAATAAAACATCATTTGAGAAGGGGAAGCTAGAAACAATGGGGTTACCTAAAATAAAACATAATCAACTTCCCAAAGAAGAATAAAAATAGTGTGATGTTAAAATTTAGACATAGAGGAGAAAATTTTTCTTTAGGGACTAATAAAGTTTCATAGAGAACATTTTCATGAGAAATTTTACATCTATATAACATGAAATCTATGATGGGTAAAAATACAATAGATTCATTATAAATGAAGATGATAGTATAAAATTTTTAAGGTAATTTTCCTAATTTTGACTAATTATTTTAATTTATTTGTAAAAATATTTGTAAATATACATAATTAATTTATTTCCTTTCCATAAGAATAAGTTTATGTTTTTTATAGCTATGATTAATTTATAATTCATATCTAACTCGTACAAATATAGATGAATTTCACATAATCAAAGTTCCAAAATTAACTTTTAACATTTCAAAAGACATAAAAAATCATATATACATCCAAAAGATAATTAAATCATTATTTCATAGATAATATCCCATCCTTTTCAAATTTATTTCCATTCACCTAAATAAATATCATGATCATTAATATAGAGTATACTTATTCGAAAATTACATTATTCATTTAGTTACCAAATTTGTTTTCAATCCCATGTTTATCTATAAAATATATGTTCAAAAAGATTACTAATCCAAAATGTCATTAGCATCAATTATCATACAAACCCTAAGGAATATCAATATCAATATTCTTATTTCCATAATATTTAAATAAATTCATCCTCAAAACTAATTGTCACATGTTAAACATAATGTTTATATATAGATCAATCATCTATAAAAACAAACTAATTGTATCTTGAGGTATCATTAATATCATAATATTTAAATAATCAAAACTAAATTTTTTGATAATATACATCCAAAAATAAACATAATAATTATATATTAAATATTTTAATATAAATATTCATACTAAATAGGAGATATCATAGGTAAGTGGTAATAATTTCACCCATGATTCCCATTTTGAGGGTTTATGCCCCGTGGCCTTATAAGATGTGATAGGTAATCACCCGACCTAGTAGTTTTCATTTTTGTAAACCAATATTATTATAATTCAATTATAAATTAAAGAAAATTATGATAATCATATTAATAATTCCCATTGATCCAATAACATTATAGAAAACACGATTAACATACTCATAAATAATATTAATAGTCAAATTTATATTTATCCTCTATGGATTTTAATACAGCTTATTTTTTCCTCAAAATTAAATAATATTATTTTATAATTATATACTTAACATCAAGAAAATGTTAACCCAATAGTTTAGTTATTCCTCAAACATGTCTAACTAAGTATATGTATCTGAAAATAATGACATTTTTTCCTACAAGACTTCTAAATGGTATCGATTCGATGTAACATTCCTTTTATTAATTTTAAAAAAACATATTATTGACTATTATTTTTGTGGTTTCTGATTCTTAAAATAATAATATCATTGTTATGAAACTTCTATAATATAATTATTGAATAAAAATTCCTAAAAAATCTTTAAACTTCTATGATGTAAACCTTAGATAATGGAACTGACTTAGATAATTACCATGCTCATCATAATAAAGACAATTAACTATAATTGGAATCATAGTATGAACATAATTTTCCTCCATCAATATTGTTATTTTTTCAGAAATTTATTTTCTGTTTGACCATCTTTTCAACCATTAAATCATATTCCCATTCCATTGATACATTTCCTTTAGTTATTCGTCCATCATTATAGACATATATGAAGATAAATCTTCTCCCAATCAAGGTCTTCATCAATTGAACTCCCATGAAATTTCATCTTTATCTTGTTAGGTGTATTTGGAAAGTTAATTGTATTGATATTTTTAATTATACAATGAGATAACTTATTAGAAATAGTCAAGAGGTTTCACCTTCCGTCTCCATGTTCATAAGTTTTATAATGAGGTAAATCATCCCATTATCTATTATATTTATCATTAATAAAATTCCTCTGAGTTATAAACATTTACTAAAACCAAAAAATCATAGTGTGGGACACAATAATTATAGTGATAGATAATGAAAAATCATTTAAAATATGTCTAAATCATATAAATCATCTCTTTAAATTTCTTTAGGTATTTTACCTATTAAATTGATCAATCATTGATTATATCTCTTCATGGGTGGTTTTTTTGTATTTGTGGAGTTTTTCTATGGTTTATGATCTTGTACACGTTTGGATCATGGTTTGAAAAAAATCATATAGAGAAACCATGATACCACTTTGGTAGCCAAGGTAATGGTGCATCGTTATAAAAACCATGCACCCAAACTAATCAACCAGAATATAAGTGTACATATAGTTTGTGAATGGATAAAAAACTATGTATCCCAACCTTGCATCTCTTCCATTGGGTCTATTTGGGGTGCACAGTTAAGCATATGGTCAGTACAAACCATTCAACCAAACCCATGAAACTATAAAAAGTGGTCTTAATGACCCTAAAATAGTTGTTAAAATCCGAAAATCCATTAATTAAGGATAAAATTATCCCACATTAACCAAATATGATCCATTAGCATTTGGGAGCCCTGTGGAGGTGTTTTGGTTCTATAAACCCCATTCTCTCAGAGGATCAAAGCACTGATCAAAATAACAATGATTTTATAGTGAGTTCTTTTCATCTTTTTATTTTTTATATCCTCTTATATTAATTAATTATTCCAAAAGGTTATGATGGCCTTGTGTTCTACTGGATCATGGTTGATTGATGTGGAATTGTGGATCTAGGATCTTTTATCTCTTCTCTCAAAATCCCCCTTCTATGATATGGTGAGGTCCAATGATAAAGGCACATTATAGATTAGTTATGGTTGGATCTCAAGTTTCACATGAATGTTTTTATAATATTTTCTATCCAATTTTAATTAATTGTTTCTTGAGAATTCATATATATGTATTTCATAAATTATTAACACATATTCTATGAAATTTTCCATTGAAATTACGTATGAAATACTCTTTGAACCTACTATAATTAGATTGATCAAGGAATGAACTGAATGAATATGATCTTGATCTCTCCCACCTTCTTTCTAATTGTTGTATTCTATGTATGTTTGGTTTTAACTTATCAATGAAATTTTAAGTCATGCTACGGTGAAAGGGAGGGATTTATCCTGATTTTCTCTTCCTAAAATGGAATGTCATGATTTGAATGAAATCAACTGAACTATTTGATGTTATCTAAATATTGTATAGTGCAAGAATTATTAAATTATCATGAACCCTCATTGAATGGTATTACCCTTCTTTTGAAAATGGTGTTACAGAGTAAATTTAAACGATTATTTCATTCACATTGAATGGGGTGGTAAACCCATGTTGTGAATTTACCACAAACCTTCTATAATTATAATGCTTCCTTGGCTACCATGGGGCTATTTTGAGAGAAATTAACTTTTTTTAAACCTGTCTCGATTTAGAATGATTGTTTTTGAAATGATTTGGATACAAATACCCATTTAAATGATGGATTAATGAAAAGATCTCAAATTGAATTAATAATGTCTGATGGATGAGTTGGATATTTATAATGATCCTCCCTTGTAATAATCCTTTAATGTGAATTTCTTGATTACTATTCTTACTATTTATGGGTGTTAAAAAAGAGGTTATTTACATCAAGGGATCTTAGGGTGAGAGTAAAATGTGATTTTATGGTTTGTTTAGTTATTTTAAATGTTGGTTTCATGAGCCCATGCTTTATATTGATAAGGATCCCCATTTTCACCCTCATAAATTTTTTATATCAATCTTCTATTTTTAAAATTCATGCGAACCTTGTGAGTCATATTGGAAGAACTAGATATAATATTAAATCATAGACTAATGCCACATCTAGTATATCCATTGAGAACATGAAACTTTCAAGATAAAGACATGTGACTAAGAATGAGGGTGTTCATGGAACAAGTTGTCTTCTGACCCATGATACAAGATGTATGCATAATGATTAGTCTTGATGATTTTTGATTAGATAGTCTATGAAATAGTACCACTTCCCAATGGATTTATTCATGGTTGAATTACTACTAGATCTTAGGAATCCTCCCAAGTGTGCCAAATGCATGCTATAAATTCCAATGTATTCAATACATTTGTGGGATGATTTTTCCTTTGAAAATAAAAACAATGACAATCAAGCATACCATAACTTTAATATTTTATGTTAATGATAACAATCCAATAAAATTGAAACTAATATCAACTAATATGAAAACTAATCTACACCTTAGTTCAAAATTGTAAGAGTACCAACATTAAAGAACAAAGAGGAAAACAAAACCACAACGCACGAGAATCCAAAGAAACAAACTCTATAACTGCCAATATGCTCAATGTCCCAACTCCACAATAGATGCCCAATAATCAAGAAGCATCAATAAATAAATAAGATAATTTTACTTTATCGGTGTCCTGATATACAATATCTTCAAACACACCATAGTTCTCTATAATAGGTGAGTAATCAAATTCAGTATGTTTTCCCCAAATGAATTCCCTTCCCAAGCCAGTAGGATGGAAGATGTTAGCAAATTTATATAGAAAAATTTATTTTAAAACATTAAATTAGTTACATCTCTTTAGACTAAAGGGAAATAAATTTAAAGCGAAAACCTATTCTAACCAAAATAGTTTCAAATGAATGAAAACATACAATGCTTTAAACTACGTCACATTCCTTTTTGGCATACCCTTTCCATGATTCACACACACCACCACCAAACATGGATAATTAAGTGATAGTTTTACACTCATGAATGTTTTCTAATATATCATCCAAGACACCAATAAGTGGCAAATCTCCATGTCCCTGAATGGAACACACCACTTATCTAGGGTCACATACCTTGTATCCTAGTTGTACACATCCTTTATTCAGGGTCATGTCGAAAGAACTCAATCACACCAACCTATGTCTCCCAAAACTATTTCAAACCTAAAATTTCAGGACATATCAATATAACCAGACTTTTAATAAAATTATTTAAATATAAACATTTCCATGAATAAAAACTAATCCATATTTCAACACATCATTTTAAAACAACGAAAACAAATAACCTTTAACAGAAACCAATTACAATAGTTTCATAAACAATCAAAAAATAAGGTTTCTACCATTATTTTCACATCAATTACATAATAAATTTAAATAAAATAAAACCATTTGAAATAAAGTGTTTATGTTATTATTGGATGAGTCAAGATTAAATCCACCTACCTTAGAAACTATGTAGAAAATGAATGATATCAATAATTCTTCAATACAACCATGTTGAATCTTCCAAAAAAATTACATGGATATTCTTCCATAACATAAAGACAACCATATCTCATTATCATTTGAATCTCAAATAATTTATATATCCCTAATGGACTAGTTCAATAAATACAATATAGGGAATAAGAATATATCTATGGAAACCCACCAATAATAGAGACTTACTGTGAAATCCTACCGTCGATGTACCAAGATTTTCCATAGGATCGCTCCCTGTTCAAATGTAAGAGTTTTTGTAGCCTTTAAGAGGAAAGAAAACTAGTTAGGATTGTTAAGAAAAAACAGTGTGGTTTAGAGGGAAGTTAGAGTGAAATACATTTTTTGGATCTAATTTTTAACCATGCATGGTTTTAGAACACGTTTAGAAAAATGGTACGCAACCTATGATTCATCAATAGTCTCAAAACTCCCTTCACGTTCTTGTATCACACAGTTAGAAAACCTTATGCCAAATATTTTTTTTACCTTTTTAAATTTTCATGTTTACTTCTAGGTGAGCACACTGTTTGGAAAAACTCTATGCCGAACCATGACCCTACCCAATAGACGATGTCTTATATTCCACTATTTCTAATAAGAGTTTCATAGTTTTAACTGACAGTGAAGAAACCAAGAAAATCTAGAAATGTTACAAAACATTAATAAAGTCCTCCATTCCTATAAAAAATCTCCCCAACACCTAACATATATTTAATACATAATGAAATGGGTACTTACTTGAAAATATGGTTGGTAAATTCTCCCCACCATTTGGATTTCCATCCCTAGAATGTAAAAACTCCATACTGGTTTGAAAGAGTTCAGAACATTGTTTGACCATTTAATTAGCTCATTCTAATGTTTATTCATTCTATCAGACGATGTTGTTAAAAAACCAGCACTAGACTAATTTTTTTTCATGAAGGAATTTCGTTTTCCAATTCACAATTTGGACTAAAACATGAACTAATGAAACTTCCAACTATTGGTTGATATGATTACATCAAATTACATAGTTAGGATCAGGATGACACATTTTCAACTATGATACATAAAATACATTGTGAAATGCACTAAACCGTGGTTTAAAATATGATCAATATGCTACCTCACTAACCCATTCAATTATCTCAAAAGGGATTATGTATCAAGGATATAACATCCCATTATTCCCAAAATGATGATGCCCATGCCTTGGTGATAATATCAAGAACACATGATCTCTCACCATGGATGAAAAAAGATTATTATTATGATAAAAACATGATATATGATGACTATGATCCATCTCCATTCACATTATAATCGATTGAATGTTTTCTCTTATCTCTTGGAAATGGGTTGTCATGGTGAGTGAAATCCCACCTATTCTCATCCAACAAAGTGGATAACGATAAGAACTCCCATTCAACACTAAAAGGAACCATATTTATTGAGGCATGATAAATAACTCCATTCCATGATCCACTGAAATCCATTACACAAACCAAAATCATTTCCTCCAAATATTATATCATCTATTCAGATTGTCCATATGTTTGAGGATGATATTCCATACTCATGGTAAAATATGTCCCCAAGGTTTGTTATATAGATTTCCTTAAATGAGATATAATCCTAAAATATCGGTTTGATAATATAAAAAATAGTAAACAATTCCACTTTACAACTTCTTAGATATAGATTTTATTCAAGTCTTCCACCGTATGAGAATCATGAATAGGGATGATGTGGGAAACTTTGTGCACCCACTCTAGGTTAAGCATATTGAATCATGCTTCAAAAATGTTCTTGGGAGAAAAGTAAAAAGATACATTTTTATCTTCTCCCATTTACAATTAGGAATAGGTAAAGACTAAAACAAAACAATTGGTCCTTTTTTCTCTTCATTAACATACAGAAAATATAGTCATCTTGAAGTAAACATAGCCACCATTATTGTCATGAAAACTCACCAAAACTGTTCTTTCAACACCATATATATGGTCTGTATTCCAAGATGAGTTCCCATCTCAAATGGTGGAAATTGTGGAGTTGTTTTTCTCAAAAATTTATATGTATGACCATCCAACCATAAAACCATGAAAATGAAGTCTCATATAGCTTTCATCCCATAATGTTCCCCCACCACTGAGTTTTGACCATATAGAAATACATTATAGAATAGATTTTTAGGGATCTTTAACTTTTTATCCAAATTAGAAACTAAAGAAACTGAAATGAAAATTGAATCAATCCCTTGGTCTTCACCATCCATTCGAATTCCAACTATCATCGATATTGACTTCCATTAATTTGAAGCCCCTTTTTCCAACTCATCTTTCAAATTGCTGCTTAATAAACATTTCACATAATATTATTTTCCTTTTGTATGAATCAATTAAAAATAATAAATTATAGATATTAAATTCATCTTATTTATCTCGGATTGAAATCCCTTTGTGAGAAAATTCGATTCATGCATGTTTTAATCATAAACCCCCTAAATGTATGACCATAGAGGTAATGATACCAATTCATCAAAGCATGAAATATGGAATCTGAAAACAAAAAATTTGTTAGGTTGTTCTTCTCATTTAACCATAATATCTGTGATCCAATAGAGACAACATGACATCCCTTTATGATAATTCATCCCTACCTAGATCCAAAAGCATCACAATACACCACATACCCTAGCCTTAATTATAGAAAAATTAAGATTAGTGATGATGTAAGATGAAAATTAATATCATAAAAGTAGTTGTTAAATTCCTCATTCCATTGGAATAGAAAATTATCCCACTTATATGTTTACATTGGTTATGATAGTCATGAAAAATTGGGAATAAAGGATATGTGATAATAAGATATACTAAGAAAACTATGTATACTGAAGACATTATTTGGAGATTTCCAAGAGATAACATATTCCTTCCATTCAAGATCAACAAAAAACAAATCTCAAAGACTACATAGACAAGGAAACATACTTATTATATCCAAAAGTCACACTTTTAATGTTTTTTCGTACAACTATTTATCCTCCAAAATTCCCATCACTGTCTCCAAGTGTTACTCATGTCCAACCCTTCTCTTGGAATACACCAGTTTGTTATACAAAAACACCACCAATGAAAATTATAGATATATGTTAAATATCTAGTTGACCAATCCTATAAAGACTAATACTTAATTCATAAGACTTAAAGTCATAATAACATACTCATAATGTCCATAACGACTCAAAAAACATATTCTTTTAATATTATCTTTCTGAACCCACAATTCATGATATCTCAATCACAAGTCAATTTAATAAAAACATTAGGCACAACTAAATATATAAAAATGATCATTAATGTATGTAAGTGGATAAAAATTATTTATCATAACTTGTATAAGCTTAAAATAATCCATAGAAAGTCAAAGAGTATCATACATTTTTTTGAAAAATAAAAATGGCGATGCCCCTGGTGACATGCTAGGACGAATGAACCATTCACATTATAAATCATCTAACTGTGCTTTTAATCCCCTTGATTATTTCAGTTTGACCTAGTAAGAAAGAAAGTAATTGGGATAGGACATAGGAGGTGATCAATCGTAAAATTTACTTTTATTGTGGGTGGAATCACTGATAATTTTTCAATAAAAACATCCCTGAACTAATTAATAGCCACTGGAAAACTTTTATTCTCTATCCCTTCCATTGATAAAAATGTTAATACTACCAACTAGTTTTGGATTATTCCAACTGCTAGTTCCAAAATTCCCATTTCACCAACCTTTATATTGTAATCTTATTTAAGTATATTTTCGAATCCATTATCATTCATAATACTAACATGTCGCATATAACTATCACTAAGATATTTAATCATTTTCATCAAATATGTAACCTTGATTATGTCATAAACCCATCTAAATAATAGGGAAATCCCATGTAATATAAGATCCATCAACAGTTATTGAACATTATCTAAGTATAAAGTCTTGAAATTCCCTTTGACTGAGAGGAGTTAAGATTTTTAATAAAAAATGCTTCATTTAGACATAAAATACTTGAAAATAAATAGCATGAGAAGCAATAAATGAATGTGATGAACCCATATCAAAAAATATATAATAAGGGTAGAATTTAATAGAATTTTACCTCTCATTTCAATGGTGTATAGTGAACATCTACAATCACTTTATCTACTCCAAATAAATTCTTTCTAGCTACGCATTGTTCTTTATTCCCATATTGAGATTTCAATATATGATTTGTCATGGAATTCATGGAATCTCCATGGATAAGTGGGTTCTTCTTCTGAGAATTATTAAACTTCCCTCATCCCATCATAGCATACAACATCTACTAAACATGTGATGTGTCACAATCACTTAAACTTGGAGAACTACGAAAATATCACTAAACATGCCCTGTATGGGTGAAATTGTGGAATGATATAGGTGCTTCCAAACGATCTCATATCATTTCATCAAATTAATCTCATTGATAACATCTACGATTACCCTTTTGTTTTTGGAGGAAGATTCATAGATCCAACCATCTATTTTTTTTACCCCACTACATTAGAAATAGTTATCCCTATTCCTCTTCTTCCAATAATTTTTGTTGTCATCGTTTCACATAGGTATCAACATGAATCAACCACAAATTCTACCTAAGATTTCACATTCTACCATCATCACACTATTAAAAATCTATGTGTAATCCTTTATATAAATCATTGAAATCATTAAGTTAATCTCCTACATCAACCTCTATTCAATAATTAATGCATTCAAGGATGCACTACTTGTAACTTCAAGTGAAAAGGAGAATAAATTCAGAACTTTATCCTCACACTATTTCACTGAGAGATTCTACAACTTGACAGTAAAAAATTATTTCATTATTGAAATACTTAATGTATAAGGATATAATTGTTTTTTTGATCATATCTTCAATATCCTCCCACAAAATGCCTTAGTCCAATTTATCTCGAACTGTTAAGTCCCGCTATTGGTTGAGAAAGATCCTCCAGTACATACATTTCCAAATATAATTTCATGTCAACTAGTGTACCATTTAAATTGATGATTTGATTCATTATATTTATCCACACCTCTTCCTTTTCTTATTCTAAATCACTTTTAATGATGGTTGTATCCTAATTTTGAGACTGAATGTAATGATCCACTTTATATGGTTCATCCATTTGGTTTCCATTATCCCCACATTTAAATGTTTTTACAATAATGCAAACTAGTTTTTCTTCACATGTGGTTCTAGTATAACCACATTCTGAGTATCCTCTTTATGATTGTTTCTCTATCACCTTTCAGGTTCCATATTCTATAATCACATCCAACGACATAAGTATCACTTTCTAGGATAAAAAGCATTATGAATTTAATATTTTCCACATCACAAAAATCATAACATGGATTTCCTAAATTCAAAACATTCCATTTTCATCCCACATTATAAAATTTCTCCATGATTTTGAAATTAAACCCATTTTCAAAATAAACATATAATTCCTTTTCAAAATATCACTTTTGAAAACAATTTTTCAACAATTAAAAAACCAACATATTGGAACCTTATAATAAATAATTACTCAAAATGAAATATGTACTCTTAGTGGGTAGTCATTTTTAAAATTATTTTCATGCTATTATCATTGGCTAAACCTATAACAATGAGATTAAAACTTTTATATGTCACTCCAAATCACTTATGTACCCAACTATAGTGTAACTTGATGTTAAACATAAATAGGTAATCTAAACCTTTTTAGGTTGTACATTACATGTTCTGACAATACTGCTCATTTCTACCTTCACAAATGGAGGACTAATAATGAATGAATTTACAACTCCAAGACTAATACAATAGATACTACTTTTCAAAAAAGAATTGGACCAACCAAGACTGAAACCATTTCAGGTCAATGACTAAAATAGATTATACCATTTTAAAATCCCATCACTCTTAATTTGATTGAGTCATGGAAGAACTATTACTATGCCTTAGCTGACACCCATATGACACCAAAGGCTGGTAATAAATACGAAGGGCTATAATAAAATTGGGGGATAAATTTTATTTTGAAAATAAAAACTACCACAATCAAGAATACGTCAAAAAAACCACTATATGTTGCATCATAACAATGAAATACAATACAATGTAATATCAAATTATATAAAAACCAAAATATACCATATTTACAAAGTAGAAGACTACCAACATCAAAGCATTAAGGGAATGAAAAACCCACAATGTTCAATACTCAAAACAAAAAAAACTCCATAGATCCAATATTCTCCATGCTCTATACTCTAACTCCACAATCCATTCCCATGAATCACAAAGCATCACTAATGAAAGAAGGTGCATTTACTTTACCGGTGTGTCAACAAAAAATATCTAAAAGCTTTTCAAATGTCCCATATAGGTGATGAGTAATGAAAATAAATATATTTTCCCTAAATGACATCACCAATCAGGCCACTTAGATAGAACATGATACATATTTTATATAAAAAACTCTTGTAAAACTATTAAAATCGTTTCATTATTTTATACCAAATCCATAAAAATTTCAATCCAAATTATTATCCAATAAAATAAGTCTCCAAGGAATGATGATAAATATTGATTTAAACCATTTTACATTCTATTTTGGAATACATATTATAAGATTCACACCCACACTAACAAATGCATACATTAATGATAGTTCCATACTCATGAGTGGTTTCTCATCCATCCACCAAGTCATCACAAAGTGTCCAATTTTCTTGTGCCCCAATGGAAAATTCCACTTATATGGGGTTATGTCCCTTGTACCCCAATAATACATGCCACTTATTTAGGGTCATTTCCAAACCAAGAAATCAAACAAACCTGTGTATAGAAAAACCACTTTAGACTAATAATTTCAATAAATTTCAAAAAAACCACACTTTTATTGAGAAAATTTCAATAAATCCATTTACATGAACCAAAATCAAGACATATATTAAAACATCATTTTAAAATTTTGGAAACAAATCACTTCTCACAATAACTAATATCCACAATTACTCAAACCATCATTAATGATTATTTCTACCATGTGTTTCACATTAATTTTAAAATCAATTTCAAGAAATTGAATCAATTTTAAATGATTTCTTCATGTTATAATTAGTGGATGTGGGAGTGAAACCACTTACATTGAAAAATATGGTGAAAATTAAAAATAACACTTATTCATCCCAAAACCAAATTGGATCTTCAAAATTCCACCATAGACCATGATACCCAACATCAACCCAACCATATCTCATCATGATTGGAAAACAATCATAGATCCATCCCCAACAAGCTATATATATGAATCCAAGAAGGGTATGAATAATATTTATAAGGAAAAACATCATGAATATATACTTTACATGCAATATGTCCTTCAATTCACCGGTAATTTCCAACAGATAACTCCCGATTCAATGGTAAGAGTGTCAAAATATTTGAGAGGAGTGAAAATCATATTAGGGTCACCATAGATGAAAAATTATTGGTGTAGAAGTAATTTTGAGTAATATACATTTTTTAGGATCTAATTATTAATCACACATGGTTTAGGAACATGGTTAATCCAACCGTGTGTACATCATGTGCCAACAATTGTCCCTAAAAACTCTTTACATTGATAAATTTATATATGGGAAGAAAGTGTGACTTCCATGTTTTTTACTTCAATTCCAATTTTCACGATTACCCAATGGTGGTCATACTGTTTTTCCAAACCCTGTTCATAATCATGCACCTAACCAATAACATATGTCTTATTTTTCCAGGGTTTTTATATTATTTCATGGTTTCTACTAGTCGTGCTCAAACCATGAACCTCCATAAATTCCCCATAACAATCCAAAAGTCCTCCCAACACTCCCAAACATCAACTAAACTCTTTACATATATTAAATAGATAATGAAATGTATACTTAATTTAAATATTTGGTGCTATATAGTCTATGGTGTACTCACTAACAAACCTTAGTTGTAACCATGACATATATATACACTATAATTGATACATGACAACATTCATTGTCACTACTTGGTAATAGAGTTTACCTTATTGATTGATTAATTTTTATGACTCATATATTTATTATTATTATTAAATACAACTATCTTATATTGACTATTGTATATATTTTTATTTCATTGGAATATTTCCTTCTATTATTTGTTATCAATCATTATCTTGGTAAATGGGTTTCAACGATTTTCATGGAAATTTCAATTTTTTAAAATTTAAAATAGAATGTTTATCATATTTTGTTTCGTAAAGAATTTTTAACTGTATAAAAATATATTTTCAAAATATTTCTATTACTATGTTTATTGTACACCTATCGTGTAATATTTCACATTCCTTATAAATAATCTTCATAGAATATTTTGTGGAATCCTACTGGGCTTTATATTACACAACCTTCTTGTAGTATTTGGAATTTTTATCCTTTTGTAATCATATAGCAGGTTATCATGCTCTCATATTTCATTGTGGGTTCAAGCTAGGGTTTCCAAGGGTAGGTGACTTTAGAGATAGTGGCTGGTCTTGGACCATCAAGAGATGGGTTTTATTTCTCATGTTGTGTTTTATGTTTTTATAGTGTATCTTCATACTCTAGTAAATATATATTGATTTATTTATTAGATGTTGTTTCCACTATGTATTTGTATTATTGTTTAATCTTGTGTGACATCTAATTGCTAATGTTTAATTATTCATACCCATATACTTATCATCACACCATTTATATTGGTAATGTTCTATAGGTCAGTGGTGAATTGATTAAAATTTCGGTTTAAATGAAATTCTGGGTTTTTTCAATTAAAAATTACATCAGATTTGATCTTTTCATGAAATCAATAAATTATCAATAAACGAACTTTGGTTTTTTGGGGTAACTCATGGTTGGAATAATATTTAGAATGTGTTTGGAATAAATTTTTAGTTCATTAATTGGTTCTTAATCACCACATCTTCATGATGATAATTGAGTCACTGATGGTTTGTTGACATAAGGATTTCGTCTGAGTTATTGGTTTCCTAATAAAAAATTAGATTTAGATTTTTGATGATATTATATTTTATTTTTGGGAATCTCTTATGAGTTTTGTATCAGGATAGAAAGATTAACAAATTTTCATTGTGCCTTTACGATATGGTAAACTTCAAGGAATCAATGTTACTATTTTTTCATATATCAAGGAACTATTTTTTCTTTAGAATTTCATTTATGGTCTTATGAAACCATGATATGCATAGTTATAATCTAACCTAAATGTGGCACCTTTTTATGTTGATTACAAAATGATATAACTCATATGAGGTCACTTGGAGGGTTATGGATGTTTTGTTTTCATTCACTTGTTTTGTTGTTTCAACATTGATCCCTTTTTATTAGTTTTAAATAATTTTTTAAAACCAAATATTTTCTTAAAAATGTATTCTTCACATCTTTAGAAAGTGTTTTCAATTAAAAAAATGTGTTCTCTACCAAATTTTTGGTTGGAAAATCTAATTTTCAATTGATCTTTTGTGATGGTCTAAACAATGTTTTAATAAGAATGTTTGGTTTGTAATGATATTATTTGAGAATCGTTTTGAAAATTAGAAAATGAGAACAATGATTTGGAAAAAATGGTTAAATATCCATGTTTGGAAAAATAATTAAAAATGTTTTGATATATTTATAACAATATTTCACATTTTTAATGGAAAGAGTCACTATTTTAAAATGTTGAATGATTTTTTGTTTTGAAAAAAATCTATCTTTGATAACGTGGATTATGAATTTTTTAATTTTTTTTGATTTATTCTATTTTATTTCATGTTTTTTATGAATTACTTGATGATTATATATATTATGATGACTAGAAATATACCCTAGGATGTTATCCATGAAATATAGAATTTACATTATTCAGTATAATTTTTATAGTGGTTATTTGTGTTTTATAGATGTGGGATGTCTTTTTGAAAACTCTATAGAAACACCAAATATAGTAGTGAATCTAGAGACCTTATAATAATTATACCCCATCCTTAACATCTTAGGTTATCATACACTATTTTATAATGGTGAAAAAGGTTTTCTTGGGGTAGTAAAGTGACATGAATAAGTTGATTGGTTAACTAATTATATTAATACTCTAGACACCCTCTATGTTATGTCTTTCAATTCAGTATTTGATTGACCTGACCAGTGGTGTTGGTAATTTGTCATCCCCTCTAATATTAAAGAAATTGGCACAACCTATCCCTCGAGGTCCATATCGTGACTACCCCAAGCCCTCCATTCATAGGCCAGGGGCTAGCGTCTAGCACCAGAAAGGCTTATCTATATAACTGGAAGGAATTTTCTTTTTAACCTGTACATACACACATTCTAAGAACAGAACAATAAGAAACCACGGGGTAAAATACTATAGTAAAAGAGTGATAAAAGTAAAAGGGGCTGGAATACAGGACTAACTGAAAAGAAACTGTACAACTAAAACGTACAAATACAAAAGAAAAGTGAAAAATCGCTCTGGAATCTTCTACCGAGGATCCTACTGAGAGGGTAGGTACAAATCACGATCAATAGTCCCTATGTCACGTCATGCCAAATGGTACACCTCCATGAACCATCCAGTCTAGGCTCCCTTAGCCTTGATCAATGTTTTCCATCATCTAAACAAGACACAACAATGTGAGGGCATATCCCATGCAGGGGTGAGTATAACGATACTATGTAGGGACACTGAGACCCTCGTAGGTCTCCCATAGTTCTATAAAGGAAATACCACATCTCAAATCATGAAGTGATAGAAATCGACTCTACATAGGTATATTCCCACACATATACCTATGTTATCAAGATATAATCATCTCACGCATGAGGGAAGAATACCAAAAAGGTAAAACCCACAAGGTAGAAGTACCACACAGGTACCCACACAAAGATAGAAGTATCACACATGTAACAATACAAAGACAACACCACAAAGGTAGATGTACCACACAGATAACTCCACGAAGATAGAAGTACCTCACAAGTAACACCATGGAGACAATCACACGAAGGTAGAAGTACCACACAGGTATCACAGAGCAGATAGAAGTACCACATAGGTAACACCACGATAATAATACCACGAAAGTATAAGTACCACCCATGTAACACCACAAAGATAGAAGTACCACACAGTTAACACCACGAAGATAACACCAGGATGGTATAATTACCACATAGGTATCACCATAAATATTGAAGTTTGACACATGTAACACTACAAATATAAAAGTACCACACAGGTGACACCATGAAGACAACACCGCGAAGGTAGAAGTACCACATAGGTAACACCATGAAGATAGAAGTACCACATAGGTAACACCACAAAGAAAACACAATTGTATAAGTACCACACAGGTAACACCAAAAAGATTGATGTACCACACAGGTTACACCCCGAAGATAACACCACAAAGGTATAAGTACCACACAGGTAACACCACGATGTTGGAAGTACCACAGAGGTAACACCATGAAGATAAAAGTACCAAAGAGGTAACACCATGAAGACAACACCATGAAGGTAGAAGTACCACTTAGTTAACACCACGAAGATAGAGGTACCACATAGGTAAATGACTCAGCTCATAATTTTGTATAACCTACTTAAATAAGTACAAATGATTTTTCATAAGCTAGATCATCTTATTCTGTTAACAGGAACAGTTTTTGTCCCACACGGGATCGATAAGTACTTACCCCACTAACCAACACAGGATCTGACCCACACAATATTAGTATGTGCTGACCCACATGGGATCTCTGAGTGCAGACCCACACAAGATTTGATAGTTGTTGACCCACATAGGATCGATAGATGCTGACCCAAACAAGATCTATGTTATTTCATTACATTACAGCCAGCCATAGGATTCCTCGCACCCTATGCACTCGAGTTCTGTAGAGTCTTCCCCTCAATATATCAGTTGTACATCGACCACCACTATTCTCTATAAAGGAGTAACCTAAAGAAATGACATGTCATAAGGGTTCCAACATGACAGACGGTGCGTCAATCAGATGCCTAGTCTGTGAGTTATAAGTATTTTAGTTTTAAGGGCCTGGTTGGATTCAGGTTTGATCCAACCCGACTATACACCAATTGTTTCCAAAACTCAAGTGGAGTACACCAAAAGGACCATCTCACTCCAAGGATCATAGAACCGTAGACGGTTCATCAAATGAACATCCGGTTCTCAGGATATGGTCTTTTATGTATTATTGGGTTCGGCTAGGCCCAGGTCCGGTCTGACTCGGTCGGACCAACCCGACCCAAACCGGTCTAGGTTGGACTGTGGTGGGAGCCGCCTGGTGGGCCGAGGGCCGGCCCGACCCGCAAGGGGGGCAGCCTGGCCCGCTGGGTGTAACACCATAATATTTTATGAGAAGTATATTTTTTTATGACTTATGTTATATGAAACATCAAAGAAATCTTCCATATCACAAAATACTAGCTTGTCTTGCGTTACACGCAATCGCGACCTTCCTCGATAGCGTGTGTAGTATGCAATACCAGGTTTCACTAAACAATGATATATTATTATAATATTATAAACTAGCCATTTTGAATGTAGTAACGGAATTTTAAATTTTAGTACATTATTATTAATATTACATATTTTGTAGAACATGTTATAAGAAAAAAAAAATTTGGGTAAAATTAGTATTTTTAAGAAAATGCAGTTTTGCCGCCTTTTGATGGTGCACCCAATTTAAATCTAGTTTTTGACATGTTTATAAAGTAAATTTGACAAAATAAAATTCTTCTTTGGAATAAGGATATAAAAATCTACTTTCGATAAAATTTTCATATTATTATGGTAACTTTCATATTTTGATGAATAGTGAAAACACGCTATATTTTAATTAAAAACAACTTTTTTCATCACAATAATTTATATGGTAAAATTATAATATTGAATAGTTTCAAAGTATAAATATAATATATTTTTACCATTTAATATAATGTATGTCATTAGCATTAATTTTACATTGAATTCATAGGTAAAAACATTTCAATCTTTGCCAATATTTTATCTTTTAAAACCCGTTTGCTTAACAACGAGATTAATTTTAAAATTATTACTACAACTTCTATGTTATGAATTTTGAAAAATAGATTCCATATTTGAATTAGTGGGTCCAAATTATGTTAATGCGTTACTTTTATTTTTTTCATATTATGAATAGTAACAACGGTAATTTTTATTTACTATAGTTAAAGGTAAATCAGGTAATTAAGGGTAAAAATAAGATTATAAAATTACCCTACCACTTGAAAAAATTCTATTGGATGAATTAAAGTCGACCCGTATCACCTAAGGGTCGAAATATATTAATTTTATGCAATTTTTACTATTAAAATTATTTAATTATTATTAAAACCAAAGAAAGTGACAACATGTCACTCTCTTAAATGTTATAAGTATAATAATTTTAATTTAGTGATAAAATTCATGAAACTTCGATCATGAATATTCTCCAAAAATATAATACAATTATCTACATCATATAAATTTATTTATAATTTTTAGGGATTAAATATGTATCATTAAATATGACACAATAGTGATGTAAAATTATTTTATTGATTAAAATATCAAATAAATTATTTTAAAAGTATTAAAATAAATATTATATAGAATATTTAATTTTCTCCACTAATTTTCTAGATAAAAATGACATTATTTGAATCTATTAAATTTTATAGTTTGAACATATCTTTAGTATATATTTTATTTAAACTCAAATAAATTTATGGTGTCAAAATTGACACTGTTGTTAATTTATAGAAATTACATATTATAAAATTGTTTAAAAATAAAAAAAAAATATTTAAAAATTGTAAATTAAAATTTATATGGTCTAAAATGTAATAAAGTATACAATTATGGACAATTCATAACATATAATTAAATATTTATAATGATTTAAAATTTAGAATATTATTACCACAAATAAAATTAAATAGATTATATTAAGATAAATCTCGTTAATAATGTTTAAAATAAACTCCCAACTTGTCTAAATTTTTTTGGATGATGAGATTAAAACCATGTACCATCTAAGCTTCCAATTTGAGTCATTTTTGGTGGTTTTTATGTGGGTTTGGAATTTATTATAAATTAATATTTCTTACAATTCCAAAGATGCCCCTCTCCTTCCTAATAAAAGGGCACTTCCTCCCTCTCCTCCTCACACCACTTTGAGCCTTCAATCTCAGCCAACCCCTGCCAATTTATTTTCTAAACTTCCCTAGAAACATCTTAGCGGTATTGGTAATCTTCATCGACCAATCTTAGTTCCCTAAGAGGAGGATTCAAAGAAGCGTGTCGAAGAAGAGGTAATATCTGTTACCAATTCATTCAAAATTATTTCTTCTTATACTTCCATATTATTTTTTTCTTTCATTATGAAGTAATAACATAATTATAACTCATATAATTATTTGTCATTATAAATATTAAAAACTATATTTCACCTTCTATCCATCCTACGGAAAATGAAATCATCGCGCGTGTGTATGTACGGAATACCGTCTCCACGCCGTGGTGTAATCTGTTTTCCACCACCACCTTACTCGGATGGGTATAATGGTGTAAAAAATAACTAAATATTATTATTTCAAATTGATATTTATTCTTAAATAGTATAAATAAACTCCAATACAATTCCGCGGTCGTGGGAACGATATCATCGCTCGTGCGTACGTACGACCTACCGTCTCAACGATGTGATGTGAATCGTTCTGCATGATATCTATTGAATAATGGTTATATAAATTAATTTAATGAATAAATATGATATATATTAAACTAAAACCATTCTGTAAATATGGAATCTATAACCTAAATAGGGTAATAAGAATTTATTAGGAAAAACATGCATAAGAACATAAAGCAAAAAACACCCAAATAACAAGTTGCAATGAAATATTATTTATAAGAAGATAATAATATGACCATATATGATATCATAACAATGAATATGATTCATTAATAAGTTAATGACATTATTTAAATCATTATACAGTAGGTTCAGACACGTACAAATCATATCAGACCTAAGGTAAGGGAAAATCTTGCAATCTCGTTTTTATCCGAGAGAGTTTATACATCAGAATTTACTAGGGAATATTTACCATCCACATCCATGTTTCCTCAATATGTAATATTATTTATATCCTCCTACAATTGTTTAAATCCAATTTTACCTTTTGGTATGTTTTTAGTAAAATATATGAAATGAATCTTTTGTCATTTTTTGTACGAGGTACTTTTTGACCTTTTCGGCCAAAGAACGAGAATAGTGGTTTTTTAACTTATACGGCATGAATGGATTTTTAGAAAATTATTTCCATGATAATTCCTTTAAAATTTTTCAAGTATATTTTTAATCAACTTTTTTTAGTTTAAAATTATATGAAATATTAAGAAAGGAAAATGTTTTTGAAGTAGAAAGTATATTTTCCTCAAGAATGGAGTTTAAGTGTTTTATCAAAATTATTTTCCATATCTGAAAATATAGGGTTCTGTTTCAATCCCTATTTTTACATTTATTTGATTATGTTATGATGGAATTAATTTTATGATGTCCTTTTATATTATATGGATTATGTTATGATGGCATGATGTTTAAGAGTTCCATTTTTATTACATGGGTTATGTTATGATGTATGATTTATGATTTTGTGGAACACATAAGAATGGTTTAATTATGAGATGGGTGGGACCTATATCTCCCTCCAATTCATTGGGTAAATATTTATATCTCATGAGATAGACATGGCTGGAATGAAAAGTTAATCTGGTGCAGTGATATAGGACTAGAACGAGGAGTGAACTCGGTTCAGTAATGGACTTTTTCCACTATGATGGTCTTGGAAATGAGCCTTGACTAATATGAAATAATTTTCTAGGATTATGTGTGTATGCCACAAATTTTTATGTTTTATGTTATGATTATTTGGGATTACTTTTCATTACTATGATTTATCCCATGACATGATATTATGATCTCTTTTGCAGGTTTAGCTTTTAAAAATGTTATGTTCGTATGAATATGATATGATTGATATTTCTTTTATTTACCCTTACTGAGCATTTGAGCCCAACTTTTTATATGTTTTCTTTTCCCCAGGACAGGAAGAAGGATATTAACTAGGGTATTCCAAAAAGGGACTCTAGATATGGTGAAATAAATGGGAGACAATGTAGTTGATTTTATGAACCAGTTTTTTATGTTTCCCAGTTTCTAAAGACATTATACCTATACGGTTCTTTCAGGGTTTTGTTATATGTTGTAATAAGTATGCTTCAATTTTGAAGTAAGAACAATGCATGTAGAGTATGGGTCTTTATAGTTGGAATCAAAGGAAAGGTATATTCAACCATTGGAAACTAGGATGTGAATTCCCTTGTAAGAACCCTAAGGATATGTTTAAGAATAGAACACAATATTAGTGTTTTAGAAATGGCCATGAATAACCTATGAGAAGACCTTAAGTGTAAAATTTTATTCTTTATTGTGTGGTTTTCCTATTATGATTCGTATTTCTCACACTATGCTTATTGGTTTTAGTCAATGGCTGATACCCAAGGGAACCGTGTTAATGCTGAATGTGATGGGCAATGCAATGATTTTCCCCCTGAGAAACCAAAAGATATGGAAGATGGAATGAAAAATCTTGTAGCCATGATCACACAACATTCTCAAGCTATAAACCATGGATGACTTCCAAACGAGAAAATGAAGGAGAAACATTCTGTTGAATCCTTCATGAGGCAGCGTCCACCTTCATTCAGTGGGTCTTCTGATCCATTAGTTGCTGAACAATGGATTAGTACCACTGAAAAGATATTTTCAGTTCTACAATGTTCTGAAGATGACAAAGTCATCTTAGCAGTGTATCATTTGGAAGGTGATACTGATCAATGGTGGAATCTTATAAAGAATATGAGGCAAAGATATGAAATTGAGTCCATGTAATGGGACAAGTTTAAGAACATATTTTTCAAAAAGTACTTCCCTTGTATTCTTCAAACAAATATAGAGAAGGAGTTTCTTGAACTGATACAAAAAGATGATGAATCGGTTGGTACCTATGAAGAAAATTTCACATGATTTTCAAGGTATGATTCCAGAATTATTATCCAACCTAAGAGTAAAATCGATCAATTCTTTAGTGGCTTAAAACCAAGTCTTCGAAGGGAGTTATCAATTAGGGAATTCAATAGCTACAAGGAAATTGTTTGATGTGCTCTCAAGGTTGAGATGGAGATTAGAGTAACCCATCAATCATATGGGTTTGATAAGAAGAGGAAAATGGAATTAAAATGAAAATCTAAAGACCACACTAAAAAGAATATGAGTTTTCCTTTATGCTCAAATTATGGAATGAAACATGGAAGGAATTGTATTAAAGGGACAAGAAAATTTTTTATGTGTGAAAAAGAAGGGCATCGGGTAGTTGGATGTCAAAATAATGGGAAGAATATGTCTAATGATGCGAACAAAGAAAGGGATACATAGAATGCACCTCCTACACTTCGATGTTTCAAGTTCAAGGATATGGGGCATTATTCCAATCAATGCCCAAATCCAAGGGTTGTTGATGATGATCGATGTCAAAAAACCCTTAAGGCCAAAGACAAAGGAATGTCACATGCAATTACAATCAGCAATGTGGAGTAAGATAACGAAGTGGTGAATGGTACACTTACCATCCACACTATAGTAGAAAATGTTTTATTTTATTCTGAATCCACCCACTCTTTTATTTCTGAAGAATTTTCTAAGTGTATCGTCGTATTACCTCAACAAAAAGATGTTGAGCTAGCTCTGACAACTCCTAATGGCACAATGGTTGCATCAAAAGTTTATAATTCTTCTCCGATTGAAGTTGTGGGAAAGTTCTTCCAAAAAATCTTGTGATCCTTCCTATAGTGTAATTTGATGTGATTATTGGCATGGATTGACTTTCTTTATATTGAGCTCATATAAACTTCCAAAGAAGGGAAATCACATTTAATATTCCTGATCAATCTACTATCATCTATCGATGCAAGGATGAATATAACCTTCTAGTGGATATTTCTTCCATCTTATGGGTCTTGATTACAATAAATGAAGGTTATTTATCTCAAATGGTTGGAGAGAAACTCACGATTAAGAATGCACCCATTGTACAAGAGTTTATTGATGTCTTTCTAGAAGAATTTCCAGGTCTTCCACCAAATCATGAAGTTGAGTTTCCAATTGAACTCATACTGGGTGCTACACCCATTTCAAATATACCTTTTTGAATGGCCCCAATGGAGTTGCAGGAATTGAAGAAGCTACTCCAAGAGAATCTTGATAAAGGATTCATACGCCCTAGTGCATAACTTTGGGGAGCACATGTTCTATTCGTTAAGAAGAAAGATGGATCAATGAGACTCTGCATTGATTATCTAGAACTTAATAAGATCACTATCAAGAAAAAATATCCTCTCCCACGCATTGATGAGTTATTTGACCAACTACGCGGAGCTCAATAATTTTACAAGATTGATCTTCATTTTAGGTATCATCAATTAAGGTTCAAAAAAGAGGATATACCAAAGACGGATTTCTGTAAAAGGTATGGACACTATGAATTTATAGTGATGTCATTTGGTCTTACTAATTCCCCTAGAATCTTCAAGGATCTAATGAATAGAGTCTTTAGAGACAATCTTGATCAGTTTGTGGTATTCTTTAAAGACGATATTCTTGTCTATTCAAAGAGCAAGAAATAACATGAATATCACTTGCGAATAGTATTGAAGACCTTGATAAAGGAGAAGATTTATGCCAAATTTACCAAGTGTGAATTTTGGCTTCAAAAAGTTTCATTTTTGGGTCACATAATCTCAAAAGAGGGGATATCTGTGGATCCAGCAATAATAGAGGTTATCGAATGATGGTCGACACCAACAACCATAACTGAGATCTGATGTTTTCTTGGTTTGGCTAGATATTATCGATATTTTGTGAAATATTTTTCATGATTATCTAATCCACTCACCAGGTTGACTCAGAAAGTATTTATGTTCATGTTGACAGAGTAGTGTGAAGTGAATTTCATGGAGTTGAAAAGAAGGTTATCCAGTGAACCTGTGCTCACACTACCTTGTAGTGGAGAAAGGTTTGTGATCTACAATGATGCATCCAAGAAGGTATTGGGGTGTGTTCTCATGCAAAACGATATGATGATAGCTTATGCCTTATGACAGTTGAAAATCCATGAGAAAAATTACCCAACTCATGATTTGGAGTTAGTTGTGGAAATATTTTCATTAATGATTTGGAGGCATTAACTTTATGGTGAAAGGTGTGATATTTATACTGATCATAAAAGTTTAAAGTATATTTTCATACAAAAAGAAACTGAATATGTGCCAATGAAGATGGTTGGAGCTGATTAAGGATTACGACTGCTCAATTAATTATCACCATGGGAAATCGAACAAGGTGGAAGACGCATTAAGTTGAAAGTACCATGCTAGATTATCAATGATGAGGATCACAAAAGATCCAATATTTATGGATTTACAAAGGATGGATCTTGGAATTATAATGGAAGGGGAAAAATATTATCTTTCTCAAATCAATGTTAAACCATCTATATATGTGAAGATTAAAGAGGCGCAAAAAAATATGTAGATTTACAAAATAAGGTGAGAAATGTTCTTGAATTCAACCTTGATTGTGATGGGATATTAAGGATCAAGAATCAGGTTTTTGTTCCTCCCATACCAGAATTAAATAAAGAGCTACTAGATGAGGCTCATAGTTCTTCATTCACTATTCATCATGGAAGCACAAAGATGTATAGGGACATGAAAGAGTACTTTTGGTGGGATGGAATGAAAATAGATGTTGTTTAATTTGCCTCTCGATGCATGGTTTTTCAGCAAGTTAAAGCTGATAGATAGAAGTATAATGGGATGTTACAACCATTACCCATACCATAATGGAAATGGGAAAACAATGCTATGGACTTTTTCACTGGACTTCCTAAAACATCCAAATGCAATAATGCTATCTGGGTTATATTTGATCGTCTTACGAAGTCAGCACACTTCATTGCTATTTGGGAAGATTTATCTCTGGATCAGCTTTCCAGGATATTTGTAAAAGAAGTGGTAATATTGCATCGAGTACCATTTTCCAATATATCTGATTGGTTCCAAGGTTTACCTTGAAGTTTTGGTGAAGACTTCAGCACACTCTAGATACAGAGTTGAGTTTCAGCACTACTTATCATCCTCAGACAGACGGTCAGTATGAGGGAGCAATTCAAACTATATAAGATATGTTAAGAGCTTGATCTATGGATTTCAAATGTGGTTGGGATAAACACATACCTTTGGTGAATTTTCTTATAATAATAGCGTTCACTCCAGTATTCAGATGGATCCTTATGAAGCCCTCTATGGAAAGAAATGCAGGACTCCAACTTGCTGGGATGAAGTTGGGGAGAGAAAGTTATTAGGACCTGATCGTGTTGATGAGATGGAAGAAAAGGTCTAATCTATTCAACAACACATAAGAGCATCTCAGAGTCAAAAAAAAAGTTATGCTAACAATCGAAGAAAAGATGTAGAGTTTGAAGTGGGTGATAAAGTGTTCTTATGAATATCTCCCTGGAAGAGAGTAATGAGATTTGGGAAGAAGGGAAGTTTATCCCTATGTATATCGGTCCTTTAGAAATACTGGATTGTGTTGGGAAGGTAGCTTACAGATTGGAACTTCCACCGAATCTCTCTCAAGTTCACGATGTGTTCCATGTATCTCTCTTGAGAATTTACATACCAGATCCTTCACATGTACTAAGCTCAGAAGTTGTACTGCTGGAGCAAGATCTTTCTTATGAAGAACAGCCAATAAAGATTCTAGATTGTAGCGAAAAAGTTCTACGGAACAAGACCACTCTCTTGGTGAAATTTTTATGGAGGAACCACCAATTAGAAGAAGCTACATCAGAGGTGGAGGATATGATGAGGGAGAGGTATCCTCATCTGTTTGTTACGAAGTGACGATTTTCAAGAAAGAAATTCATTTTAAGGGGGGTAGAATGTAACATTGTGATATTTTATGAGAGTATATTTTTTATGACTTAGTTTATATGAAACATCAAAGGAATCTTCCACTTCACAGCACACTAGATTGGTTTGCGTTACACGCAATCACAACCTTCCTCGATAGCGTTTGTAGTACGCAATACCAAGTTTCACTAAACAACGATATATTATTATAATATTATAATCTAGCCATTTTGAATAGTATTAACTGAATTTTAAATTTTATAAAATTATTATTAATCTTACATATTTTCTAGAACATGGTATGAGAACAAAATAAAATTTTCGGGTAAAATAAGTATTTTTCAAAAAATCTAGTTTTGCCGCCTTTTGATGGCGCTCCAACTTTAAATATACTTTTTGACATGTTTACAAGTTCAATTTGAAAAAATAAAATTCTTATTTGGAATCAGGATATAAAAATTTACTTTGGATAAATTTTTCATATTATTCTAATAACTTTCAAATTTTGATGAATAGTAAAAACACGCTATATTTTAATTAAAAACAAAATTTTTCATCACAATAATTTATATGGATAAATTGTAATATTGAATGGTTTTAAATTATAAATATAATATATTTTTACCATTTAATATAATTTAATCCATTAGCATTAATTTTACATTGAATTCATAAGTAAAAGTTTTTCAATCTTTTCCAATATTTTAACTTTTAAAACCCGTTTTCTTAACAACATGATTAATTTTAAATTAATTACTGCCAATTATGTGTTTTTAATTTTGAAAAATGGATTCTATATTTTGAATCAGTGCGTCCAAATTATGTAAATAGGTTACTTTTATTTTTTTGATATTATGAATAGTAATTACGGTAATTTTTATTTACTACAGCTAAAGGTAAATCGTGTAATAAAGGGTAAAAATAAGATTATAAAATTACCCTAACACCTGCCAAAATTCTATTGGATGACTGAAAGTAGACCTTTATCACCTAAGGGTTGGAATAAATTCATTTTATGGACTTTTGACCATTAAAATAATTTAATTATTATTAAATCCAAAGTGAGTGACAACATGTCACTCTCTTAAATATTATAAGTATAATAATTTTAATTAAGTGAAAAACTTCATGAAACTTCTAAAATTAATAGTCTAAAGAAATATAATACAATTATCTACATTATATAAATTTATTTATAATTTTTAGGGATTAAATAATTATCATTAAATATGACACAATAGTGATGTTGAAATTATTTTATTGATTGAAATATCTAATAAATGATTTTAAAAGTATTTAAATAAATATTATATTAACTATTTAATTTGATCCACTAATTTTATAGATAATAATTACATGTTAGAAATCTATTAAATATTTTAGTTTGAACATATATTCTGTATATATTGTATTTAAGCATAAATAAATGAATAGTTTCAAAATTGACACTATTGTTAATTTATAGAAATTACATGTTATAAAATAGATTAAAAATAACAAAAATATTTAAAAATTGTAAATTAAAATTTATTTGGTCTAAAATGTAATAAAGTATACAATTATGGAAAATTCACAACATATAAGTAAATGTTTATAATGATTTAAAATTTAGAATATTATTACCATAGATAAAATTAAATAGATTATATATGGATAAATCATGTTGATATTGTTTAAAATAAATTCCCAACTTGTATAAATTTTATTGTCTGATAATATTACAACCCTATCTCATCTAATATTTATATTTGAGTCATTTTTGGAGGTTTTTAAGTGGGTTTGGAATTTATTATAAATTAATATTTCTTATATTTCCAAAGGTGCCCCTCTCCTCCCTTATAAAAGTGCACCTCCTCTCTCTCCT
This sequence comes from Viscum album, assembly GCA_963277665.1. Taxonomy (NCBI): domain Eukaryota; kingdom Viridiplantae; phylum Streptophyta; class Magnoliopsida; order Santalales; family Viscaceae; genus Viscum; species Viscum album. The sequence continues at coordinate 106,416,311 of OY728156.1, forward strand.
CCTCACACAACTTTGAGCCTTCACGCTCGGCCAACACATGCTTATTTATCTTCTCCACTTCCCTATAAACATTTTAGAGGTCTTGGTATTCTTCAAAGACCAATCTTAGTGCCCTAAGAGGGGGTTTCAAAGAAGCGTGTCAAAGAAGAGGTAATATCTGTTACCAATTCTTTCAAATTTATTTCTTCTTCTACATATTCTTCTTTAGTTGTTTAATTATTAAGTAATAACACTAGTATCACTCATATATGGATATGTTATTATAAATATGAAACAACCCAATTTCACCATCTATCCATCCTACGGAAAATGAAATCATCGCACGTGCATACGTACGGAATACCGTCTCCATGCCGTGGTGTAATATTTTTTCCACCAAAACCTTAATTGGATGGGTATAATGGTGTATAGAATGACTATATATGATTATTGTAAAGTTATATTGATTCTGAAATAGTATACACACACTTCAATACAATTCCATGATTGTGGGAACGATATCATCGCTCGTGAGTACGTACGACCTATCATCTCCACGATGTGATGCGACTCATTCTACATGATCTTCATTTACTAATGATTATATAAATGAATTGAATGAATAGATATGATATATATTACTCTAATACCATTCTTTAAATAAGTTATCTATAACCTAAAAAGCAGAATAAGAATTTATTCGACAAAACTTGCATAAGAACATAAAGGAATAAACACCCGAATAACAAGTTGTAATAACATATTATTAATAAGAAGATAATAATATGACCATATATGATATCATAATAATGAATATGATTCTGTAATAAGTCAATGACATTATTGGAATCATTATACAGGAGGTTGAGACATGTACAAAGCATATCAAACCTAAGGTAAGGGAAAATCTTGCAATCTCATTTTTACCCAAGATTGTTTATACTTCAGAATTTACTGGGGAATATTTATCATCCACATCCATGTTTCCACAATATGTAATAATATTTCTATCCACCTAAAATTTTTTAAATCAAATTTTACACTTCGGTATGTTTTTAGTAAAAGATATGAAAGGAATCTTTTGTCGTTTTTTGTACGAGGTGCTTTTTGACTTTTCCAGACAAAGTACGAGAACAATGTTTTTTAACTTATACGACATGAATGGATTTTTAGAAAAAAATTTCCATGAATCATCCTTTACAAGTTTTCATGTTTATTTTTAATCAACTTCTTTTAGTTTAATATTATATGACATTTTAAGAAAGGAAAAAAAAATTTAAGTAGAAATGATATTTTTCTCAAGAATGGAGTTCAAGAGTTTTATCAAAATTATTTTCCATCCAAAATAATATAGTATTCTATTTATATCCCTATTTTTACATTGATTTGATTATGTTATGATGGAATTAATTTTATGATGTCCTTTTATCATATATGGATTATTTTATGATGGCATGATGTTTAAGAATCCCATTTTTATTACATGGGTTATGTTATGATGTATGATATATGATTTTGTGGAACACATAAGAATTGATTCATTATGAGATGGGTGGGACCTATATCTCCCTCCAATGCATTGGGTAAAGATTTATATCTCATGAGATAGACATGGCTGGAATGGCAAGTTAATCCGGTTCAGTGATACAGGACTGGAACGAGGAGTGAACTATGTTCAGTAATGGACTTTGTCCGCTATGATGGTCTTAGAAATGAGCCTTGACTAATATGAAATGATTTTCTATGATGATGTGTTTATGCCACAAAGTTTCATGCTTTAAGTTATGATTATTTGGGTTTACTTTTCATTACTATGATTTATCCCATGACATGATATTATGATCTCTTTTTCAGGTTAATATTTTCAACATGTTATGTTATTATGAATATGATATGATTGATATTTCTTTTGTTTACCCTTATTGAGCATTTGAGCTCACCCATTTGTATGTTTTCTTTTCCCCAGGTCAGGAAGAAGGATATTAAGTAGGATATGAAAAAATGGGACTCTAGATATGATCAAATAAATGGAAGACAATGTAGATGATTTTATGAACCAGTTTTTTATGTTTCCTAGTTTCTAAAGACACTATACCTATATGGTATTTTCATGGGTTTGTTATATGTTGTAATAAGTATGCTTCAATTTTGAGGTGATAACAATGCATGTAGAGTATGGTTCGTTATACTGGGGGTGGCCCAGCCTGCAAGGGGGCAGGGCCCGCCGGTTCGGGCCACGATGGGGTCTACCTATGCCGGCGCAGGGTGGGGGGGGGGGGTGAGACCCCCGGTCTCCTGAATATCCTAGAGTTCATTCAGATTATGGAGAAACGGCGCCACGTGGGCTCCGACCAGTCGCTGCAGAACCTATCGGAGGCCCGTGTTCCTCCTCCACCTGGGCTTTGGTTGTGGCCCCATTCTCATTGGCAGTGTGCTGGTAGCACCACCCTCATATTAAGCGGACGACTGGTGGGCCAGCCACCTCGTTCACCCGCTGCAGCTTTAGCCGCGACCCCTTGCTCACATGCGGCGTGTGACTGTGCTTCATAACTCCTCTGTGGCCGGTGGCTTCTGGCCGCTCTACTAACTGTCAAGGCTTTGTTTCGTGGCCTCCTCTTGTGAAATGTGATGGTGCGCCACCTCCATCGTAACTGGTTAGTGCCACCGTGCGGTCAACCTTCCATAGAGAACGCAACAGTATCAAGGTATCGGAGGGTTCAGGATGAGTTAGTTAGGGTCATGCCCTACACATTAGCTTGTAATAATTTTATAGGAATAAATGATTCAATAATCAATTGAATTATGAAAAAATCAATTCCCAACATCCAGAACGACGCGGGATACCCGCGATCGAGGAAGTTTCGACATTCGTCATTTTCGCAACAAGCTTCCAACGATGTTGCTCGTACTTTGTACATCCATTCGTGGAACATAGTCAACCATCTCCTCCTACTAGGACTGGCTCCGTCCTCTAAGGGTTTGGAATCTTGGTACTTTTTCAGCACTTCGTTTCTTGGTAAAGAAGTGTCGATACCTCTCCTTAAGCTCCATATAAATAGAAGAAGGGGACAATGTCTAATGCTCCTGGGATTTATGACGGTTCATTAATTATGAACCTCCCCCAATCCCAATGATTTTGTTACCTATGATTGAAGGGTCAAGTCATTTAATGGATTGACACACCGCTGGTCCCACGCTGCCGCTTGTCCTTTTCAAAATAATATATAATGAAAATAAAATAGCTAAGTTATTTTATTATTCTTTTATATGTCCCAAAATATATCTTTTTCTCTGACCTACTGCGGTTGAAGTGAAGCATCCCATAAGAAAATACTGATGCTACTTATTCAATGGTGCCCTCAGATTTTTCATATGTACACTGGTTCAAAAGATTGAAAATTCCGCCCATGCCTTTTCTGAACATACCTAAAAAATAATCAATTAATTATTAACATTCACCCCCGACCCGCGTCTTTCGAGGCTAGGATCTGCCTAAGGAGAACACGTCCCAATGAACTTAATGGTACTCTTGGATTTTCATTCTGATTATCCATTTAGATGTTATGGATTTTAACAATAATATTATTGTTAGTAAATTATTTTATTTAGGGAAAAAAGTAACTTCCATTGTTGGCCCACGCCGACCAATGTTAGTATCGTTCTACAGAAAGCACACCCCCATGAGCTCAGTCGTGGTCTCGGATTATTAATCCAAGTAACCTTTCGTGACTTATAAGAATTTGAAAAATAAAATAGGATTAGTTATTTATTTTATTTACAGTTATGCCCTTTTTGGGTTTTCTTATAGGAGGTCGGTGTCGACTAAACTTAAGTCACACTTAGGGTAAAACCGCTATTTAGAACGCAACGGTGCCCTCATATTTTTTTAACCGAGCAACTGTTCAAGAGTTATTTCACTTTTTTATGAAAAATTCTTACATGCGCTAGTAAAATCTAAAATATACATCGACGGATCATTCCGGCAATCTGAGACTCTGAATCATGTGTAGTCGGATTTTTCGTTGTCGAAATATTTCTATATAATTAAAAAACATTATACAGAAATTTTGAGACATTACATTTTCCAAACCATGCGGCATTACGTCTTAGAAAGCCAAAAAAAGTTAAATAAAACAAATGAGGGTACTGAGCATGAATATGAGCCTCTTTCTCTCATGTTCTCTCCTTGAGGTGCTTGTGCATCCACCAAACATGCACCAAAGGGATTGACCATCCACAGTGGATTTCATACTATCAATCATCTATCTCTACTGGGAAATCCATATTATTTTCCCCATTATCAAAGTCCAACTCTCCCTAGTTGATAAAGTGCGATGGATCATGCACACATCTTCTCAGCTGCTACACATAGAAAATAGTAGGCACCCGGTACATCTTTGGGGAAAGAGATAGATGATACGCCACCTCACTCACTCTGTTGAGCATAAAGAATGGTCTAATGAACATTAGAGATAACTTGTAGCCCTACCCCAACCTCAACAATCCTTGTTGGGGGGATACTAATTGGAAGACATGGTCTTCCTCTTCAACCACCAAGTATATCTGTCTCTAGTCTAAATAAGACTTCTACCGTTTCTGTGTAGTTTTCACTTGCTGACAAGTGAGGAATTGAGATACAATCTCTTCCATTTCTTCCATCATCCCAAGACTCCAGTACTAATGCCGAAGGTTTTGGTACATCTTCATCACCCAACCTTTAATGGGGATGCGTGGAACTCCCTCAACACCTCCTCCCAAAGCATCACGGGTACCATAGTGCATCCACTAAAAATAACGACGTTCCCCCACCTTTATAAATTTTTTTAGGAGACCATCTTGAGGATAACAGAGCATGTCATGCTTCGCAGTCAACATCCTTATGTTGTGTCTCCAGAACTTGCTGAAGAATTGGGAGAGTGATAGACATAAACTCGAGGTAAACTGTTCCATCATTATCCATGAAGGATATTCGGAGTGTGACTAGCGGCTGTGAAGCCTCACTAAACAGCTGTAGACAAGACCTCCTTTTGAGTGTGTCTACTACCACATTCACCTTCCTATAAGAATAGACTATCTCAAAGTCATAGTCTTGGTGGAACTATAACCATCATCATTGTCTTGCGTTCAGGTACTTCTATGAGAATATATACTGGAGACATTTTTTATCAGAGTAAATAGTAAATTTTTAACCCATAAAGTAGTGTCACCACTTCTTCCAGGTGAAGATCACTGCTGCTAACTCTAGGTCATGGGTAGCATAGTTCTGCTCTTTATTCCTTGTCTCAACTCTCGAAAGCTCTGCTAACACTTCTTTATCTCTTGGAAAGGCTCCGCCTTCTTTGTCAAAGTTGACAAGGGTGTCGCTACCCTGGAGAAGTCTGGTTCACAACACCTATAGTACCCAGCCAAAGCAGAAGTCCCTCTCCCGCCGGGGAGGTAATCATGGAAACATCATTTGAAAAGATTTCCCCACACTATTCCACTATGGTTAGAAACTAAAAACCAAAAACTCCTTCTGCCACGAGGGTAAGGTTGTCTGAATCAATATTGACCAGCCACACCCTCCTATGCAAGAGTTTATCCTATTCTGCCTGAGTTTTAATTTTTCACCGACTAAGGAAAACCCCATTCCAATGTTGTAGATAAACAACAACATTTATTCCTAATACAATCAATATGAGTATGAACTGTGAATGTCCATTCTATACCAAAACTAATGTCTTAAGGCCTCGATGCTGCCTCCATGAGGTTCCAACTGAACTTTCACCTGAAGAGTCATATCTCAGCATCGGCATAAGTTTTATTTTCAAGTCTCCTCCCAAAGGTATCTCCAAACGTAATGGTCAATTCAATAGTTTAACTAGAAACTATAGGTCTTAAAAAAGATTCATTGAAAGACGGAATGATTAGTTCCTATGTTTATTAATACAATATCTAGTATTAGACATAGACCATACCTCTAATCATTCATGTATCCCTTAGGTCACACTCCTTGGACGCATTCATCTACTCCATTCCCCTATCCTCCACCTCCCTGTGCTAGGTGCGGACCAAATTGGGGTGGTGGTTGTAACCTGTCGAAATGTACACCACCTCATGCTTATCTTCTAACTCCACTTCCTTGTTTTCTACCTAGAAGATTCATATGTCCCTATCACATACTCTTCTCGAAACATTTTACTCATCATAGTCTCCATAACTGACGTCAGTTTCATACATTCTCACTACTAACATTCACTGGTTGTATCTGCTCAACCAAAGAAAATTCAACCACAATGGTTCTCTCTAGCACCCTAACATAAGTAAGAATGCATATAAGAATAGTGTTAGGTCTGATGTCCCTAAAAAACCTCTCTCTAAGGTCTGAGCCCTAAAGCACTGACCGTACTGTATTCATCGTGTACCTGGGATGGTTAGTACACCTTGATGAATACTCAGCTACCGACATGTCATCTTATCGAAGCTGTAGAAGATCTAAGGAATACTCTCTCATTATCTTTTTATGGAAAGAGATACTCTACATTGAGGAATTTTCTCATGTTTGTCCACTGAAAAGTCTCCTCATCGCAAGATTGGGGTAATCCATACTATGTCATCATCTTTCTAAGCCACGTAGAAGCCTCTCTACCAAGACCACCATCTGTTCGAATAGTGCCCTAACTAGTTGGAAAATTGGTCACCTCCTCATGCCAGTCCATAGTCATTGGTGAGTCAGGATCACCATGGAACTTGGGTGTATCTGATGTTGAAACACGTGTAAGGCACTAAGCCTACATGTTTCCTCTTCTTATACCGCCAGTTGTATCTACTAACCAACGAGAAGTGATATTGCTGGAAAACTACAAGAAGGTACCATATCAGGAAACGGTCCACGTATCGAAGCCTTATCACTATGAGGACTATCCTCATGATCACTCACTGAAAAATACCAGAAGCTAGGATAACCATATGATCTTCTGGTGTCACAACTGGGAAGAAAACTTTGCCCACCATCTCTAGCTAGTTCTCAACTGCATGGGATTCTGTCTCACCTCGAATCATCGAAGGCCTCTACTGCTAGAACTTGTGAAACACGCACAGTCAGCATGCACTGTCCGCTAGTGCGGTAGGTGGTAACTCCTTCCCAACATGAGGTGGTGCTACTGTTACACCACCTGAAGGTGCTAACACAGTTAAAGGGCCCAACACCCAAGCCTCTTCAATCGGCGGGCCATCATCGTGTACTCTCTAGGTAATCCTCACTGACTGTCTACGAAAGGGCATCCTAAAAAGGAACTAGTGTTCCATCTTCATAAAGTTATAACTTCTGAGATGACTCTAATGAAACCAAGGAAAAAAATTTCCCAAACACATGCCACTAGTGTTTTCGTGCACCGAGTTACAAATTAGGATTCAGGGTCCTGATGTATGGATATGTCGTCCACCGTACTAAAACTGGATTCCCCAAACTTAATACCACACTCATGACACTTAACACTATTGACGCGTAGAAAAGATCAGAGTCTATGTTCTTCGATAGAACATGCCCATCTGATACCACTTTGTCACGACCCATCCCTCAAGGCCCATGCTGTGACTACCCGAGCCCGCCTTCTATAGGCCAGGGGCTAGCGACTAGCACCTTAAAGGTGTCTCCCTCTAATGGGAAGGCATTTCTTTTTTACCCTCTACAGAAACACAGTCTAAGAACACAATAATAAGAAACCATGAGGTAAATTTTTTTTGTAAAAGAGTTATGAAAGTAAAAGGGGCCTGAATACAAGCCCAACTGAAAAGTACAAGTACTACTAAAAAGTAAACATACAACTAAAAAGTGAGAAATATCTCTTGGATCATCCACGAAGGATCATGTTAGAAGTTTTGGTATAGATCACAATCAGTAGTCCATGTGTCACGTCAGGCCCAATGGTCTTCCTCAAAGCATCGTCTAGTCTTGGCTCTATCTACCTCGATCTATGTTGTCTTTCATCTGCAAAAGACACAATAAGGTCCAGGCATAACCTATGAAGGAGTGAGTATAACTATACACAGTAGTGACCCTGAGACCCCAGTATGTCTTCCATAGTTCCATAATAGAAATACCACAAAATAATACTACAACCCAAATCAAGAAGCGATCGACATATACTCTACTAAGGTATATGCCTACAAATATATCTAATTAATCAAGATGTAATCATCTAGAACATGAGGGAAGAATAACAAAATGGTAACACCATGAAGGTAGAAGTACCACACAAGTAACACCATGTATATAGAAGTACCACACAAGTAACACCACGAAGATAGAAGTACCACACATGTAACACCATGAATACAAGACCATGAAGGTAGAAGTACCACAAAGGTAACGCCAAGAAGATAGAAGTACCATAGAAGTAACACCCCGAAGATAAAACCATGAAGGTATAAGTACCACACATGTAACACCATGAAGATAGAAGTACCAAACAAGTAACACCACGAAGATAACACCACGAAGGTATAAGCACCACACAGGTAACACGACGAAGATAGAAGTACCACGCAGGTAACACCACAAAGATTGAATAACCACACAGGTAACACCACAAAGATAGAATTACCACACAGGTAACACCAAAAATTTAGAAGTTCTGCATAGGTGACACCACGAAGACAACACCATGAAGGTAGAAGTACTACATCGGTAACTCCAAGAAGATAGAAGTACCACATAGGTAAAACCACGAAGATAACACCACAAAGGTATAAGTACCACAAAGGTAACACCAAAAAGATAGAAGTATAACACATATAACACCACGATGATAACACCACAAAGGTATTAATACCAGACAAGCAACACCATGAAGATAGAAGTACCTCACATTAACACCACAAAGATAGAATTACAAAAGAGGTAACACCACGAAGACAACACCACGAAGGTAGAAGTACCACACAGGTAACACCACGAAGATAGAGGTACCACATAGATAAATGAATCAACTCATAATCAGGTATAACTTAAGTATATATGTATAGTTGATTAGTTGAAAGAAAGACCATATTATTCAGTTAAGACGCACTTCTGCTGACTCACACAAGATCAATAAGTATTAACCCCCGCTAACCCACACATGATATGAACCACATAGGATCGGTATGCACTTACCCACACTGGATCGCTGAGTGCAGACCCATATAGTATCTGATTGTTTTTGACCCACATAGGATGGTTAGATGCTGACCCACATGGGATCAATGTTCTTTCTTCATGTTACAGCCAGCCACTGGATTCCTCACACCCAGTGCACTCGAGTTCCGTAGAGTTTTCCCCTCAAGATATTCGGTTTACCTAAACCACCACTAACCTTAATAAATGAGTATCCAAATGGACCACCATGCCATAATGAATCCAACGCGATAGACGGTGTGTTAATCAGACACCTGGTATATGAGTTATAAGCATTTACTTCTGAGGCTCCTGTTGAATTCAGGTTTTCTCCAACCCGACTGTACTCCAACTGTTTCCAAAACTCATGTGGAGTATACCAAAAGGACCACCTCGCTCTGGGATCCCAGTACCACAGACGGTTCTTCAAACGAACATCTGTTTATCAAGATATGTCCTTTTAAGTGTTTCTAGATCTAGTTGAGCCTGGGTCTGGTCCGACTCAGTCGGACCAACCCGACCCGACCCGGTCCGGGCTGCGCCGCAGCGGGCTCGGCCCAGCTCGCAAAGGTGTGGCCCAACCTGGTAGGTGGTATAGCCCAAAAGTCCATCCCGTGGGGGGGGGGTCCACCATAGAAGACATAGGGGGGGTGAGACCCCAGGTCTCCCGAATGGCCCGAAGTTCATTCTGCTTGTGAAGCGGCGGCGCCCTGTGGGAGTTTCCTAGTCACCACAGAACCCACCAGAGGCATGGGTTCCTCCTTGGATGTAGCTTTGTATGGGACCCATTTCTCATTAGGAGCATGCTGATTATTCCGCCCTAATCTTCTGTGGCTGGCCAGTGTGCCGACCACCTCCTTCTCCCGTTGTTGCTTCAACCATGACCCATTGCTCATAGTCGGCACGTGATGGGGCCCTGCACCTCCTCCACAGCTGACTGCTCTGATAACCGCTGCAAGTTATTTCCATGACCTCCTCTTTCGGCGCATGATGGCATGCTTCCTCCTTCATAGCCGGTTAGTGTTGTTGTGCCGGCGGCCTTCCACTGAGAATGAAAGGGTAGCAAGGTAGCAGAACATCCTGGCCATGTTTGTTAGGTACACGCCCTCTATGTCAGCTTGTAATCATGAGGGAGGATTTTGTTATTCAATAACCACTTGAATTAATCTAAAATAAAATCCCTACCAATAGAATGATGGAGGACGCTTGCGATCGAGGATGTGTTGACATTCGTCTTTCTCGTAACAAGCTTCCAACAATGCCTCTCATACATCTTCCATCAGTTTGTGGTTCGGTGTCACCTGTCACCTCCTACTCGGACTAGCTCCATCATCCAAGGCTTTGGCATCTTAGAACTTTATCATCACTTCATTTCTTGGTGAAGTTGTACTGATACCTCTCCCCAAACTCCACATAAATAAGAGAGGGTGAGGTTTTCTAATGCTCGGGGGATTTATGAGGGTTCATTAATTAAGAACATTCTTCTTCCCCAATGATTCTATCACTTAGGATTGAATGTTTAATCCATTTAATGTCTTGACACATCATTGGTCCCATTCCTCCATTTTTCAGTTGGATGAAAAGATAGAATGAAAATAAAATAGCTATGTTTTTTTATAACTCTTTTAAAAGTCTCAAAATCTATATTTTTATCCCGACCTAATGTGGTTGAAGTGAAACCTCCCATAAAAGATTCATGGTGCAAAAGATTCAACAGTTCCATTGGATTTCAAATCCTTGAACCAGTTCAAAAGTTTGAAAATGCTACCCATGAACTTACTAAAAGTACCTTAAACAATGTTCTATAAATTGTTAACATTTACCGTCTACACGCACCAGTCGAGGTGAGGCTCCGCCTAAGAAGAACACTCCCCAATAGAAACAAAGGTACTCTTGTATTTTCAATATGATTTACCATTTAGAGGTTATGGATTTTAACAATAAAATAATTGTTAATTAATTATTTTATTTATATCCAAAAACTATCTTCCACTATTGGCCAGCGCCGACCAATGTTAGTATCTACCTAAAGAAAGAATACCCCACGAGCTTAGTCGTGGTCTCATATTTTTAATCTGAGTCACTGTTCGTGAGTAATAAGAATTTGAAAAATAAAATAACTTCATTTAATTATTTTATTTACGATTATACAATTTTCATGTTTTCACACAGTAGGCCTGCGTAGAATAAACTTACATCGTGCCTAGGGTAAAACTGCCATCCTGAATGCAACAGTGCCCTCAGATTTATGATCCGGGAAAACATTTAAGAGTTGTTAAACTATTTCATGAAAAGTGCTTATGTGTGCTAACTAAAGATTAATAAAAATTCAATAGATCATTCCTGGCACTCCGGGCCTTGGAATCATGCGCTATCTCATTTCACGGGCTCAAAATATTTACATATAATAAAAATAAAATTATACAGAAATTTCGGGACATTAAAAAGGAAATAACTTGGGAATTATTCAAGTTTGTATTTATTCAATCGCAAAACTTTATGGAAGTGAATATGAAAAACCTTATGTATCTCTTGGGTTTCTATGAAGTTAAACTGTCTGTTAAAGAGTACTCCATGAAATTCTGAAGTTTTATATATTTATTACATGATATTTTTTGTAGTGAAATAATTGAGGTGGTATATTTTAGAAAATTTATTCACCAATACCTTTTAACAACCATGAGTGTGGCGTAAATGATTACTAATTGGGATATTATCAACAAGGAATTTTTTTCTGAAAAAGATCTAGAAAAACAACACAAATGAACAATTTCATTATTTGAGGTTGAGAAGAAAAAATCTCATCGTGAAAAGAAGATTCCACCCTTGTTATTCTAGTGTGCATCATCTTTTTTCCTCAGAAGTTATATTTTAATGATTTATGAATTTATAAATGGTGTGGATGATTTTTAACCTTATGAGATTTAAGAAGTGGGGTCATCCAAAAGGTATATTTTGATTAGGGCTCATCAACTCATGATTATAGGGTAGTAGATAATTCTAGATAATATAGATCTATCCTTAGGCACTGGAGTGAATATTTTCATTTGGTGGATGTGCTTCTAGTTGCCGATGGTGTTTTTTTGTACCCATCATAACATTTCTGATGATAAAGTTGCAACTCATGATGTATTTTTCTCATTTTTTCATGTAATCTTATGGGAAACCATTTTTTAGATATTAAGTTTTCTTGAGCTCTTTTGACCATTGTTCTTATTGTGTGGATGGTTTCATTTTTGTGTGAACTATGTGGGTTTTCTTTGTGGAAGGGAAATCCTGGATTGTAAACCATACTTTTTGGAAGAAAATTATTTCCATGATGATCATTGTCTTCCTAGTGATGAAGTGGGCTATTTATTTTAGAAATCTTACGAAATTTTGATTGATTTTTATTCTTGGTATTTTCTTATTTCATCCATTATGGTTATAACATAATTTTGATATGTTGGATAATATCCCTAGTGTGACTGTAGTGCCCTGTTGTTCACTAACCAAGTAGTTTGATATCTTTCTGGTTGGACATGAATATACCTTGAGAATATACATGGACATCTAGGATGGTGTTAATATTTTGTGGGCCATAAATTTGATTTGTTGTAGAGTGATTTGATGACCTCATTGAGGGGTGAGTCTCAAGGTTTTGTATCCAAGGTTATCAACGAGTTATTACCCATGGTCAATATCCATATTAGTTTATTTCATTAATTATGGATGTTTGATCATATATGGTCAATGGAATATTTTTTTGTAAGGGAAATCCTGATTTTTTTAAATTTCTAAAATTTTATGTTTTTAGTGTTGTTCATTTTATTTTATCCTTAATGAGTTGTTGAATTATCATCTTTGGATTGAAGGGAAGTTATTTTCTTATGATAAACTATTTTTATGAATCTTCTAATGGTTTATAGACCTATTCTAGGTCTCCATTCTTGCCCAATATTGGAGATTTGTGATGATATTCTTATCTTGATCATGGATCTATTTGACTGTTTTATCCTTTGGGTGAGAATCTATTTTGGACTATAGCCCACCCACATCCCAAGCTGAGTGAGGGATGTCTTCTTGGGTCATATTGTTCTATATTTAAGTATGAATATTTTTGGGGATAAAAGGCCCTATTATGGGGAGGTTCTATTATTATGTTTCATGATTTTCTATTTTGTCACCAATTGATTTGAGAATTATTTTCATTAGACTTCTTCAGGAGTTCTTTTGGGTATTTTTTAGATTTATTTGAAGGTTTTTGGGCCAATAAATTTTTGGAGAACCATACAAAAAAACCATGTAGCGAAACCATTTAACATTACCAGTATCCCAGGTAGGATAACCTAGTTGTTGTATGGTTTGAACAACCAAGTACCCAAACCGTGAAACATAAATAGAAGGGGGGATATGGTTTGTGAACTGGTAAACAAACCATGATACCTAACCATTCTGGTAGAGACCCCAAAATCAATCATCCCAAGGCTAGTTCCTACTACTATTATATTGGAATTAGACACAAAGAAACATATATATAATGATTTAATAGTGCATTAATGCTTTTAAACTAGATACATAAAAAATTCTTACAATATTGTTGTGTACAAAAATTACAACATATTTTTTCCTGAAAAAAATTATTTCCTATAACACATCTTTGCATATCATTCTTAGTAAAAATTCACAGAATCATGTGGAAAGTAAAAGAAATAATCATGGGCTAAATTTTTAATTAAGGGATAACTAAAGTGGAATCAGTACAGTATTAATATGAATTATCAATAAGGAAAGGTAAATAACTGATAAGACATGGGATTTAAATAACTTGATATATAAAAATCAATATTCAAATGTAAATATCTGAGAACACCTTCCATATTAATAACTATATGTGGGATAATGAATATGGAAAGGTAATTAAATACAAAACATATGATTTAATCAATGAAAATGGGTATTAAAAGATTCCATATATATTTTCATTTTGAAAATTAAATGAATAATAATAACTGAATCTGAATGAAAGAGATTCTTAATTATTTGACGCCATGTTTCCCATGTATATGGAACCATTACCATCATGAAATTTCATTATAATGTCAAAAACTGATGGGTAGAAAACTTTTTTGCTGAGGCTATCCAACTGATTCAACCCATGAGAAAACTGATCCATTAAGGGTCTCACAATAAATTGTCCCCAACCAATTTCATAGTAGTTTATAGAATTCCTCATAAATTGATTAATCGATTTAATTCTTAAAAAATGTTCCTTATCTAATTTTCATATTGAGTGTAGAATATATATTTATAAATATAACCCAAAATAAAAATATTACTGTCAATATAATCACCAAATGTAAAAATGGTATACATTTTAGCCAATAATCATGTCCATGATATATAATGTAGATATTTAGGAGAAATATAATGATAAATGATCACTATAAAGTAAATAAATCAACTTTAAACTAAATAATATGAGAATAATACAAGGAAGTAAATTTTAATACAATCCATTGTCTAAATAATCAAAATCGATCAATAAGATGAATGAGAATGGTATTAATATAATGTATCCCTTTTAGAGTATGAATTAGTGTTGTTTTTTTCATGAAATATAAAATATATTTCAAAACATTATTGAGGAAAATAAAATTTTTATTTTGAATTTTGTTCTTTAAAATTCACTACTTGGAAAATAACTATTAACAAAAGTTTTTTAAAAAAATATATGTGGGAACATGAAATGGATGTCGTAAAGAAATAAATTTGGGTATGTCCTTAAATTCCATATGAGGTAAAATAATTATACCTTTTTCATTTAAAAAAAGATTGAGAATTTCCATATTCATAATGAGTAAAAATGTTTATTTTAAAATGTTTGGTACAGAGTAATAAAGTGTAAAATTTTATTTTAATAATTCATTTTGATATGGTAAAGGAAACAATTATTGAATATTTTTTAAAACATTTATTTAATAAAATATATTTTTGAACGAAGTGTGGAATGTAAAAATGTTTTATTAAAACATTTTCTAAATAATAATAAGTAATAAAGGGTGAAAAAATGGTAATATAACTTGAGAAAGAATATAAACAACCAGGGGAGAGTAAAATTATTGGGTTTATTAATCACTGATTATATAATTTTTTTTAATGTAATTTTTTTAATAAAATATCACAATTAAAAGTAGATTGAAACATAAACCTCTGAAATGATCATAATATTGATGTGAAAAATAAAAAAATAATCGAATGAGTGTATAAGCTAAAAATACGTATAAAAATATAAATAAATCAATATATATATTAAAATTAATTATACATATAATCATATAATAGTAACAAAAATGAGGAATTAATATAACCCATTGAAAAGGAACTTAGTTATCAGTTTTTTTTACCACTTAGAAATAATAAGTTCAATTCCCCTTAGATGAAAAAATTTAAATTAAAACTGTAAATAATTTCATTAATGAACTAATCATTATATAAAATATCAAAGGGAATGCATATATACCATATCAAAGAAATTAGGTTTATAAAATTAAATTGTCTTAATGAAATGAAATTGAGATGGAATCCCATACGTTATGTTTCCTTTTGGTTTAAAGCTATTTATACCAATTTATAATGGTTTAAATATGGATGTAAACATATTAAATAACCATATAAATATTTATGAAAACATATATGATACTTTTATGACTTTTTTATTACCCATTCATTAATAATGTTTAATTTTTTAATCGTTTTGGTTATTAATTACCTCATCTGTTGAGTATATTAATAATTTTTATTTTTTTCTTATTACGTTGATCATTATTTAATCAACATCTGATTGTGAAATTTGATTTATAAATCTTATATATATATTCATTACATATGTATTTATATAAATCCATAAAATTTCGTGATAGGAAATTAAATACATTTTTCATGGAGAGGGTATGTCGTACGCACATATAAACCCTATTTCCATTACCTTGTAATATTCAATGAGAGAAAAGAAAATTATATATATATATATATATTAATTTTAGTATCACATTTATGTCATAAAATTCACATATTTTTATTAATAACATCCTTAATACATTCCATGTAAATCATTAACGGATCACATCGCATTGAGAGTCAGTAGTCTATCACAGACACAAAACAAAGTTATCATATTCACAAAAAAATTGAAATAAAGAAATAATGTGTTAAATAATATTTATATAAGCATAAATACATCATAAATATCTCATATAAAAAGTTTTTACGAAATTATTACCAACCATGAATTGTTGTAATGGAAAAAAACAACATTGGTTTTTGAGGTGGTAGTCTGTCGTACACACGAATGATAAATTCAAAATCCATTTAATGGAAGTGTGTGATATTTTATTTAGTAACCTTAACATAAAAAATCTTAGTATATTGAATATAATGTGTTTATTTTATAATAATTCTATATAAATTATTTAATGTGGTGGAAAAATGAATAAAATAAAAATGTTTTTCGAAAACAAATTACCTCATTTTTGGGTATCCTACATAGGTTTAAAATAATTCCATACAATGTTGGATGTCATTGGAAATTGAAGATACAATTTTTTTAAAAAAATTAATAGAGGGGAAAAGGGGATTACTTTTATTGGTTAATGATAGGACACACTAGGAATTTCTTAAAAGAAGATAGGTGTACCAATATTTTTATCTGAAAAAGAGCTTCAATAAAACAAAAAAAATCCTTGAACGGTTATGTTCGAAATATTTCCAAAAAATATAATTTAGATTAGTTTATATGTCGTTTTTATACAATATATTATTAATTAGTCCCCTTTTATTCATTTTTAATAGTTTCCACTAACAATTTTGAATTTTTTTTTATTTGACCACATTAGAAATTATAAATTGCTTTTATAGTAGTTCTGTAATTCATGTGTACTCGCCCATGCATATTCAAGGTTATATAGAACTATAATTATATTCAATAACAATACTATTTTTAAGTTTCTTAAATGAACATTGACATTAAATACATTTAAATAAAAATTAGTGGTATATAGTAATGAAATTCTAGTAACCTAATTCATGGGACATCATTAATAAATTACAAAAAAATTAAGATAATTTATATGGAATATTATTTTATTCTCGGTATGAAGAATTCAAATACATGAAATAAAAAATCAGGTAATTAAAATTCTGATCATTATGATAATTAATGTTGGAGTTGAGGCCACATGATCCTATTATAAATCAGTAAAATAAATGCTTAGAGAATAAATTATATATTAAAGTAAAAACATAATATATATCATCAGCATAACATAATATCACATACAAAATATTTTGAATAATGGTTTTGTGACTACATGATAATATTTAAGATACATTCAAACAAAAAATCTATGTTATAAATCTAGTAAATTAATATTAAATGAAAATACAAATGATGTGAAACTAGAAAATGATACTGGTCAAACATCCCCAACTTTATATTCATCCATGTTTACTTCTTTAAAAGTAATTCGTCCATTAAATTAAACACCTAATGGATTCTATGAATGTGTCATTGGTGGAAGAGAAACTCATTAGAATATGTCTCAACTGGGTCAAAATTAGAAATAAGGATAATAAAATGAAAAATGAATAATTTGTATGGAAAAAATTAAATATAAGTATTAACATTAGATCAAGAATAATTCAAACATATAGTGAAAAAATATTAGTGCTAATGGTAGTATGTTTATTTTAGTATGCACTATATGTTGAAATAATAATATTAGTGATGTGGGATATGGAGGATAAATATTCTTAGTATACAAGTTCCATATTTCTAATATAAAATATGTCTTTATTTAATGCATATATCATATTGAAAAAACAATAATTAAAATAGATATGTTCATTTTGAAAAATATATTCATTCTTAGGTATTTAATAAAGGTATTTTAAAATATATAAAAATTATGCAATATGCTCTTAAATCTGGAATATATATGCATAATTGATTTCATTTATGATTATTCATCATCTATATATATTTATTATCAATATGTTGATCAAATGAATATAATACATCTTCACCAACCATCTAGTACATCATAAAAGTTATAAACTCTCACAATTCAAATATATTCATTGTGTTTCTATGCTATATGCATTAAAATTATGCATATGTTACATTGGTGTCAATCTGGAAATGTTATAAAAAATAAAATTTAAAATAATTCATTTCAATTTAAAGCTATCTAAGAATATATAAATCTATATAAATTTATTCTGATTATATTTCTCAAATCCATGTATCAGAACATCTACAATTTTAGTAGATATTACAAAAAAAATCAACATGTTACTCAAATGCATACATTCTAATTCTTATATATATGAATCAAAATTTAGAAAATATGAAATAGAATCCTAAAATCTCAAAATTAAATCCAACAACAATAAATGGTAATTTAAAAAAATATAATTTATAATGTTCAACTTTAATATTACAAACTAATTTCAATGATAAAAATGTAGACATGAGTTCACAAGTGAATGAGAAAATAAAAAAAGTGGCGTATTTAGTAGAAAAATTGAACTAAATCAATAGTATACAAATGATTATTTTAGAAGTAATTGGTTTATAAAACATATGACCATTATAGGTTTGGTGAATATATAATTAATTTTACAATATAAAAAGAATAGTATATAGAAGAAAAATTTATTAATTTTTATGTATTATATAATTGGTTTCTGAAATATATAAAAATTATAAATTGTGAATTTCAATTTCAATTATATGTTTTCTTGTTGTTTTATATTGGAATCCACGGTGAACAAATAAACATTAACAATTTTATAGAAGCTGGTAATAATAATGTAATAATTGTAAAGAAAATGAAGGGACCTAACATTAAGCAGTAGAGAATGTAGGCATACATTTCTTATTTCTAGGCACATCTAGATGTGTTTGACCAATAGAAAATTAGAATGAAATCATTAAAACAATGAATGTAGTAACAATTTCAACTCTCCTGAGTCAAAAGAAAAAATCATAATAAACAATACTGAAATACAATGCTAATAAAAAGAGTGAAAAACATGATCAAACATAAAATTTATAATTTAAATGTAACATTCGATAAATTCAACTCGATTTGAATTTCACAATAAATTCACAGATATATAATTCGTTTCAATAATATAAAATTAATAGTATATAGAAGAAATTTTTTTTTTTTTGTAATTTATAGTTTGATTCTTTAATATATATCAAATATGCATTCTTTATTTTAATATGAATCATGTGTTCTCTGTAGTTTAAGATTGGGAGCCATGAGGACCAAAAATAACTATAAATTTTTTATTGAAGATTTTAAAAACAATGTAATAAATGTAAAAACAAAATATGGGAGCTAACATGAATAATCAACGAAAATAGGTACACATTTAAGATTTCTAGGAACATCTTGATGTGTTGCTCGAAGAGAATATCAAAACAACATCATTAAATCAATGAATTTTTTTATAATTTATAATCATCTGAGCCATAAGAAAAAATCATAAAAAACACAATTGAATTAAAATACTAATAAAAATGGTGATAAAAATGATCAAAGCATAAAATTGATAATCTTATTATAATTGTGGCCTAATTCAACTTGAGTGGAATTTCAATTATTAACATTATCAACATATAAAATTCAAATAATTTTAAGAAAAAAAATAATGAAGATAGGAAATTCAAATTGAGAAACTATATCAATAAGAGATGAAACTAAAAAGTATAGAGGGTAGAATACAACCATGTATACACATTTCAGTCGAGTCTCATGGCTATCATATCTTTATAATTAATATAGATTTTATAACCAATTAATACGCACATTTTATTGACAGAATAGGGTTATTCACCTTTTTATTTAATGAAATAAGAAATATAAAATAATCATAAGAGAAAAAATAGTATTTTATATAGAAATTAAAAGTTACAAACCACAAAATACAGGAAAACTACATAAGAAAATTTTTCACTTAATAAAAAATAGTGTATATAAATGAATAATTTGAAAAATTAAACCTAAAAATTATAGATTTTATAAATTAAATAAATTAAAAAGGATATTAAAAAAAGAAAAATCATATTAATCTAAGATCATTTTGAAAATATTTAGGATTTTAAATTAATAAAATTAAAATAAATTTTAATTCATACTTGAGAAATAATCAAACTACAAATCTTTTTTACAATTGTCCTTTCCCAAACATTTTGTAATATACAATTCAATATTTTTTTCAATACTATTTTCAATAATGGTTTAATTGAAATCATAAATCAAATTAATGAAATTATAACAACACCATGTGGTTCATTAATTGAAAAAGTAAACATATTAATTTTAATCATTCGATTAAAATGATATTGAAATTTCACCCTAGTCAAGGCCATTGGTGTTGGATGATAAAGTAAAATCACCTAAACTAGTGATTTCACACATGTATTGAAAACATTAAACAACCAAACATGAAACCACATCGCATTATGAAATGTGAGTAGAATGATTGAGTAGCTAATTCTAAAAAATGTGTGTTCCAGGAATGAAATTAAAAATGCATAATATGTCACTCCAAAAGTGGTTTCTATAATTATTTAACTTCCATCACAAGAAAATCAATGTCCCCAAACAATTTGATAATTAAACAAGGATAAAAAAAATATATAATAATGACATGATTATAGCCAAAGAAAAAAATAAAATAGAAAATCCTAGTAAAGGTAAATTATAGAAGCAATGAGATAAGGAGTGGGGAAAACATGCCCTAAATATTGGAAATGGGAGGTAAAGTTTAAAATTATGAACTTAGGAAATACTACCATGCGACTAAAATATGAGGGAGACTAATGTAGTGGAAGTGGAGGTAAATAAGTCATATGCAGAGAAGGTGGAGGCGGAGTAAAAATAAACTACATAAGAAGATAAAACATATTAATGAAACAGATGAATTATTGGTCTATACAATTAAATAACAAACCAAAAAACATTGAATTAAAAAAATCATATAAAAACTAAAAAACTCAATCACATGAAAAAATAGAGATGATTTTGTTTATAACACATCAAATCTCATATTAAATTCTTTCTAGTTGAAAATTATAACAATTTAAAATTTTATTATTAAAACTATTATCTTCATAATGGAGTAATCATGTTAATAATCATGCATGAAAATTACTTAACTATTTTTAATTTTAAAAAATAATTATTGGATATCCCCTATGAAATTATTGAAATTTAAAAATTAAATAAGAATAAATCACCAAGGGAAGAGTCCAGTGCTATGAATACAACATTTGTTTGTTGAATTCCATCTGTTACAGCACCCATGACCATGTTATGAATTAAAGTTTTGAAGTTGGTAGATGAAGCATCTAGATATGTGACAACCATTATAGATTTCAACATTTATGTATAACCCAGTAGGATGATAAATATCACAGTTTCTAAATAATGATTTAACACATATCAAAATATTGATCATTCATAAATAATTAATCCTAATTGTATGAAAATATGATATTTATCCTAGTTCATCTAGAATAGATGGTAAAAAACACAATATTTTCAATGAATATACCCACAAAACTAGTGAATATAACCATAATTTTTTTTGATGAAATAATGGCTGAGATGAATAAGGAAATGGATAGTTGGAGTATTCTAATAGGATATATATACTATAAATGTATCAGAAAATTGTGTTATACTACAAATAAATCATGATGTATAGAATTTTGAAAACGTATATGAAAATAGGACAATATATCTATTGTAGTGATGTGGATCTGTAGGATCTATGAATATATTTTTGAAGATGGTATAATGTTTTACCAATAGGTTATCTTGGATCGTCCTCGGCAGTTGATGGTGATGTTGGATTTGGAACGGAGTTGGTTTTTTGTAGTAACGAAAATGTGGTGGTAGAAAAAGGGGTTAAGGAGAATAGATATAGGGAGGAAAAGTTATGGTGCAGGGTTCTAATGTTGAGGATATGTATGTAGTGAATAGAGATAAAGATGATGAGTTGATGAGTGCCGAAGAAGGGGATCGTACTGAGATAGGGTTGAGGATCTAGGAGTTCTAAAGAAGAGGATCTGAAGGGTGGTGAACAGAAACGTAGTGACTGAGGCAGGAGTGTAGATTAGTAATAGTGGTAGCCAGATGAAAATTGATTTGAAATCCTAGGGTCAGGGAAATGAAAATCAAGGGAGGTAGGGGCAGTGAATGCGGTGAGTGGAGAAAATAATGGAGGAGAAACATATATAAGAGATGTGTAAGAATGTGTTGCTGGCACCTGTACTAGTGGGAATATAAATTTAGTGTATATATATATATATATTTATCAAAATTCAATCAAATAAAGTGTAAAAAAATTAATTTAAAATTAATCCTATAGATAGGATAAATAAGGTGGGTTTTAATTTAAAAATGGAAGAAATTTAACTATGTTATTATATATAAATTCACAAATAACATGATTTCAATCACCTATATTTGATTAATAGATATATTATTTAACTATTGGGACTTAAAAATAAATTCAAAATATAATATTATAATATAATTTTTTTACATTAAAATATACTTTTCAATTAAAATTCAGTATTTTTCACAATTAATTATAAAATGAAACTTCTTAGAACAATATGATAATTATACCGTAAGATAATTTTGACATTCCAGTTTTAAAAATTATTTTTTTCAAATTACATTTATAAAATTTTGAAAATTTTGTTTTAAAATATGTGTTCCGTTAAAAGGTAGAAAAACTTCGTTTAAAAAAATACACCTTTTAATACATAAAATTGAATTAATTATTATCATATGACATTAAAATTTGTTTAATTGGTGTCAGAACATTTGATATAATATATGAATTTAATTAATATCATTCAATAATAGTAAATTATTTAATATATTATGATAAAATTTCATTGGCACATAAAAAGGGTTTTTTTATAAAAAAAATTCTTTATATTCAACATGTTTTTTTATAATTTTATAATTAATTTGTAACCAATGAATTCAACCAAATATTTTTATATGATATTTAATCATATTTATAACTTACCATTTAACAGTTAGTAGATAATTTTCAAGTAAATTAAAAATATTATGAATATTCAAAAAAAATATGGTATTACATGTAACACAAGACATTGAAGAAAGTCATTGTTGCATGTAAGGAATGATATAGACATGGTTTCATTTAGTATTGTCTGTATAATAGATTGAATTTATTTAATGTATTAAATATTTTGTAAAGTCTTAGGATGTTATATTCATTTCTACAATTTTTTCATATCACATACAAATGAATATAAGGATCATATTTTAAAATTTTAGTGTGCTATATTCTCTCCACCATAAATATAGTGTGTCCTCTCAAGTTTAACATGACCTTAGTAATCAAGGGTTTGACATATGAAAATACCATGTTATAAAAAATGACATTGTAACAAGGGTTACTAAACTTGTGTCATATTTTGATAGAACAGGGAGTATTATTATCATACGGAATAACACATATCTAGGTTTCTAAGAGGAATGTGACAATTTATACATAGAGGAAAATCATAAATATTTATAGATAGTTACTAAGGTCATTAAACATATTAAAGTGACTGATTAATGGAATTTTTAGCGGTCCAAAACCATAAATATATGATGATTTAAATTATTTTTATTATGACAAAAAAATAAAGGTCTTACGATGTTTTTTTATTTCAAGACCCATTTTCCCAAAGAAGAAGAATTATTTTCCCCTCTAGAAATATAATGAAATATAATTGATGAATTTCAATTTGAAAAAAAAATTCATCCATTTTTTTCTTCAATAGTTTTTTTATTTATCCTTTCCTAGATGAATCAAATATCCAAAAATGAACTTTTATTACTAAGTTAAAAAAATCACTTTTAGTGGATTGTAAGATCCATAAAAGAGTAAAATTATTTTCAATATGTCTATAAATATTTTTCAAATCAAATATGTTTAATAAATTAATCTCTTAATATAAAAATTAATATTGTAAATTCATCATTAATATTTTTTCATCAAATTTTTATCTAAAAATAATGAAACATTTACCAGAAAAATAAATACGATAGTGGTAGAAATGAAACCATTATTGTCCTTAAATCATGTTTTCATGTCCCATTTCCTTTATAGATATGATGGGTTGTCACCTGAATTAAAAGTTTTCCTTTTTCTAAACATTAGTAATATAATCCTTATAAAAATTCCCAAAAAAATTATTAGGTAAATCCATGAAATATTATCAATCAATTAATAGTTATTTTTACCTTTGTTTTTAATGAAACACAATTTTTTCAAAACGACTATTAATATTGTTTAACAATTATTATAATTTCATTAATGATAATTTTAACTATAAATGCTATAAATACTTTTAGACTTATTTCTATAAAATTTAAAGGAATTATTTGTCAAATAACATTTCCACTAAAAATTTAAACTTTCCATAAATTCTCTAATGCGTCATTAGTCAGGGTATACTATCATAAAATAAAACATAAAAAGGTGTGTTTAAGACTTTGAACATATGATGATTCTGAAAATAATTAACCCATGATGGTTTCCGAAACTAATATTTTAATAAAAACACAATTGCTACAAAATTTAATGTAATACTTAGTCATTTCACGTTTCTTATACCAAACAAACTTTTTTTAAAAAATTCTACAAATTATTTCATGTATAAAAATACCCAATTAACTCCCTATTTTATTTCAACCTAGGAAATTCCTCAGTCTAATGTTTAACCATATAATCATTTATAGGATGTCTAAATCATGAAACCTTATCTTCAATCTAGGACACCTTTGGTTTTAAATATGCCATTCATTGTCACCATCTATTCAAATACATCATAATGATTGTTAATGAAAAAATAATTTTCGTAACAATATCACCATAAGTGTCAAACTAGGTGTTAAGTAAGCCATGTTGTTGTATACCAGGTTACTCTCAAGTCAAACATGATGAACTTTTTTTGGAGAAATTACCCAAAGGTGCATATAATCCTAATCCACATCCAATTTTAGTAACCATATAGGGATGTATTTCTTGGGAGACTCCCATAATTTACTAATTAACAATAAATTAGGATTGTCTTGATTACTTTTCCACAATGATTACCTTATGGTTATGTTACAAAATATATTTTTCTTAAATAGGGTTCTTAAACTTTCTCTGACACCATCTATAGTGACACTAAAATCCATCAGCCTAAATATGGGTTTTGTTACCATTATGTTGGCATATGATACAAGTAATCTCATCCAAAAGACGGAATAATTTAGTAGTTTTAATAAATTATATAGGTATAAGAATATAAAAATAAATTTTAATAAAAAATTTATGACATAATATCTTTATAAGAATAACCATGTTCTATCTAACATATCCATTCATATCAATATTATTACATTTCATGGAATCCTAAGAAAAAAAAACAAACTAAGGGTGTCCTCAAATTATCCAAAAGGGTTATGTAGTGTAGAAAATAATGATTAAAATTTCATAATATATATGGTACGCTAAATAACTGATAATGCATTCCATTTAAATAGCTAGATGATGAAAAATCAATATGGATAGGTAAATAATTTTGCACACATTCCATTTAAGTAGTCGGATAAGGAATAATCAATAAGTCAAGGTAAATAATAGAAAATCGTTCCATTTAATCAAAAAATATGAGTAAAATGCATCTAAGGATTTTTTTGACAATGAAACCCTCATGGATAATAAAAACTGAATCTAAAGGAAGGTAATGCTTAATTATTGGATACCACATTTCCCATGTTCACAGATTGTTTACTATCAAGTAAATTCATAAGTAGAATTAAAAATGGTGTGTAAATTACCATTTAGATGAGGATAGAAAACCGATTCATCGAATGAGACTACTAATTCATAGAGAGGATCACATTAAATAGACCCCAACCCTAGACATACCGGTCCGAATATTTTCTCATATACCAAATAATCAATTTAAATCATAAAAATGTTCCTTATCAAATTCACATATTGAGTAAATAATACTTATTTTTAGATATTCCCCCATATATTAGAATTATTATCAATGTAAAAAAATTATGTGAAAATGGAATATAGTTTAAGTAATAATCAAATCCATGATAAATAATGTGGACATTTAGGGAAACATTAATGTCCAATGATCACTGGATAGTGAACAACTCAAGTGGTATTTAATGAATAAAAACTGATTCATGGAAATGAATTTAAATAATATCATCAGTATAAATCATCATAAGCCACCCAGAGTAATAAGAAGCATTGTATAATAAACATATAACTAATAGTGAAAAAATAAGGACTTTTTCATTGACGAATTAAAAAATACATTTTAAAAATTCTTGAGGAAAAAATACACTTCATCTTGAAAAACATTTTTAATGTCATTTTCTTTGAAAATAACTCTTAAAAACATTTTCATTCAAAATAACTTCTTAAAAAATTATTTAAAAATATACTCATGAAATTACAATGTATGTTTGAATGATATGATGTTAGGTAATTTCATACATTCTATATAATATAATTGAACATTCATTTTTCATTGAAAATAATATTTAAAATGTTCCATGTTCGGAAATCCAAGAGTATTGCATAGATTTTTTTAAAAAACATTAAAAAATATGTAAAACTTTTGTTGTAATAATTTTTTTCAAAGGTTAAATATAATTATAAAACATTGTTTTGTTTGGTAATTTTTTTTGAATGAAGAATGTAATAAAGTTGGAATTTATTAAAACATTTTCTAAATAAGTTTAAGTACCAAGGCTAGAAAATGGTAATATCAATTGAAAATAATCATGAATAACCATATTATAAGAAAATATATGGGTTTTTAAACCATAAACATATAATTTTTTTTAATATAATTTCAAGATTAACAAATCATTATTTGAATGAGGTTGTGAAATAATCCCTTAAAATGATCATAATATTGCAGTGAGAATTAAACAAAGAGTCGATTATGTATTCCAAAAGTAAATACACATAAAAAATTTTAAATACATCAAAATATTGTAAATTAAATTATACATATAATCATATAATATTAGTGACAATGAGGAAGTAATATAACCCAAAGAAAAATAATTGACTTATGAAATTTCATTACCAATTAGGAACTTTAATTCGAAATCCCCTTAGATTAATTAATTAAAATAAAAACTAAAAATACCAAGAAATGTGAAGTATTCACTAACCTACTAATTTTAATGATCACAAAATGAAAATTATAATTATCATAATGAGTTTCATGTTATCTATTAGAATATTATATTCTGAGACATGTTTCGAAATTGACTAAGGATGAGACACCATTGAGATTGGAACTATTTATTCAAGACACTGTTTTCTATGAGATAATGACATCATATAGATCTCACAAAGTATGAGATACTGCCTAGATATCACACCCCTAGATTATCATATTGTTGGACTAAAAAAATTACAAGGTTTGATACACTGACAGTTGACACATCATCTAGATTTAATGTCAGAAAGCATAAATTTGGATAAGTCTGACACACCACAAGGCTAACCTTTCCCCAGATAAAGAACTTTTAGTTTCATACCAGTGGTATAGAATTTTTGGTCGTGTCTACGATACCATTAGAAAAAATAACACCATACTAGACACCAATAGTTGAGATTCTTCCAACATAGTTGAAATTTGAAGAAGTCTAGGACAACACTAGTTTCATACCGCCAAAACTACATACAGCCAGAGGGAGACACCACTATAACTTGACACACAGCCAGACTGATCCACCACTTGTCATTTTCTTACTTTACATATTTTGAATCTTTATTACAGTTATATTTATGGAGGTTGATTCCATTTGTTATTTTAATAATATTCTCTTAAATGATCTACACAAAACATTAAAGAGTGTTTCTGGATGTGCAATATGAGGAAGAAGTTGATCCATATGTTATGTCTACTGATGCTACTGATAGAAGTGTAGAAAAATCCCTCTTGCAAGAAGATAGAGAGAAGTTACATTATTAAAGAAAGACAAGCATGAAGATAACTATTTTAAAGAACTCGTGACTACTAAACATACAAATAGATGTACATTATTTGAAATCAAAAATATATAATTTTATGGAAACAAGAATATGAATCCAAACCACATCATCAAATCTAGTGTGTTTTTCCAGTCCAAGAACATGAGGTTGTGACACTCTATTTTCTAGAAGTTTTTAATGAAAAATAAGCTCAAGATTCCCTAAAAAATCAAATATAGAGTCTCAAGATTTATTTCGATAGACCAAAGAAGTTTCAAACTCAACTATTAAATATTTTACAATTTTGTTTTTATTTATTACTTTTTGAGCTGTCTGTGGGCATACTCTATTTTATTACATGCACATTGTCCCCTGTGCTAAATTTGAAGTTACTCGATATCTTCTCAATCACTTTCTAAATTTATTCCATAGATAATATTGGTAGTGGACCTTGTGTGGACTATTTATTTTTATCCCATGAAAAACTGTGGGAGAGGTGTTATGTGACCCAGATAGTTGTAAACTATTGTATGAACCAAATCTAGGTTTTGGATCAACTTTTTTATTTTACATAAACTTCTTGGTGGAGGTTGATCACCATGTAGATATAATTATGTCTTTTCTTGAGACTAATCCTTTTTTTTCACTCTTTACGATGTGTGATTTAATTTTGTTTTACCTTATATATTTTTTAAAACAAAAAAAATATATAAAAAATATATAATTTTATAGTTTATATAAATTTGTGTTCATAGAGTATTTTGGTCAAGTATATTGATTTCAAAGGATGTAATAATATTTAATATTATTCATCTAATACATACTAAATCATTCAATAAATCTGTAGAAATATTAAGAACTATATCATACTACTTATTTTGATTAACTGTGTTGTATTTAAATATTTTTAGATTTTAAAAAATAATCCATTTTAAAATTAAATTTTTATTAGGTAATAAATTCACCAAACCCCTCATGAGATCCTAAATCCAAGAAATACACTATATAAGAGGTTATATTTATTTGGTATAAAAATTACAAGTCATTTAAGATGTTATTTTAGTTAAGCAGTAAAGATACCAAATTTTTGTCATTTTTAATTTAATTCCTTAAAATAAATCATCATCAAGATGGATCTTCTACTAATAGACCAACTATATTTAATGGTAGAAATTATTACTAATAGATGATTTAGATGAAAACTAATATAGAGAGCATAGATTTTGATATTTGGTCTATAATAGAAGTTTAATATGTTATACATGATGCTTCTAGATGTACCTGGGATGATATATAAAAGTTTTTTACAATAATAATTGTAATACTATGAATTCATCTTATTGTGCTTTACAATATGTGTAATTAAATATGACTTCTGTTTTTAAAACTTCTTTTGAAATTTGGAACACTCTGCCTATTTCACATGATGAAATATCTAATGTTAAAGATATGTGGATTAATACTTATACTATGAAATATTATAATTTTAAGATGAATCATTATAAACAAATTTCTAATGTGTATATCAGGTTTAATGAGAATTTCAAAATTATGAGATCAATTTGAATACCATTAATGGATAAAGTAAAAAATTAGGGGGCTATTTAAATTCTTACTATAAATATAGAGAGGAACATCATTTTCTATCTGAAAATCATGTTACATAAGTAAACATCATATGAATGGGTGTATTGGAAAGATTATGAAGTATTAAGGGGAATATAAGGTAAACTATAAATAGTATTAGGAGCCTAAAATAAAGTCATTATCATTTATGACTACTTCCCATAGGCAACAAAATGAAGAGGAAAAGGGGAATGGTTATGTTCTATAATCAAGTGATAGTAAATCTCCTTATGGAAGTGATGAGGAAATGGATCACCTAGCTAGATGATTTATGAATTTCTATATAAAGAAATGTTTATTCAAAAAAACAAAACTATAATGGAATGTTTGAAAATAGAGTAAATGGAAATAAATATTGGAAGAAAGATGATAAATCAAATTAATTTGGCATCTATGAATGTAAAAGGAAAGGACACATAAAATCTGACTATCTAAAGCATAAGAAAAAATATGTGGATAATTATAGATGATTAAAAAGGGCTATGATGTAATCCTAGAGTGATATTGATGATATCTATAGTGACTATGATGTATCAAATACATAGAATCCAAATAGAGACAATATATGTTTCATGACTAAAGTCAGTGAGGTACTTGATTTACTAACTATTACAAATATTCATCACATGGATAATTATGATAAATTTGGAAATGAACAACATGATGATGATATGTAAAATTAAGAATTATTTGAGTTCTATAACATGTTATAAGATACCTTTAATGAATTAAAGATTAAGGATAAATGTATTAAAATATATTATTATTTATCCATAAATATAAAATATAAACTATCTACATAAAAGGATAAAAATTATCAATAGCTCATTGAAAAAAATGAACATAAATTGTTAAATGAGAAAATATAATAAAGAACATGATTGTTTAGAAATGATGGAGAGATACTCAAACAAATTTTTTGACATAAAGTAGCACAAAAATAGGTTATAGGAATGGGATTTGATACTAGAGAGAAGAGAATAGCCAAACAACATTGTTGCTAAATCCAGACCTATAATCTCTAATGATAATAATTTCTTTAAATTTATTAATAAGATATTTATTTAAAAAATTCAACAATATTTATATAATAAACTCATCATGAAATTTGGGGTTCCTGAATCTCTAATTTCTAATATTTCTGGACAGAAATAGATTTGGGTACCAAAATCAGTTCTTATTTTAAATTTATTTTGTAGGAAAAATATATGGATCCCACCAGTATAATTCTATGGTTCATGGATAGTGGATGTTCAGGAAATATGATATGAGATTATTCATTCATCCAAATCATTATAAAGGTTGTTGGTGGACAAGTAACCTTTGGTGACAATGCGAAAGAAATATTCATCACCCTAGGCTAGATTGGTAACAAATATTCGGTTTTAATTTATAATTTTTTATTTGTTGATGATTTAAATTATAATCTGCTATGTATTTCTCAGTTTTGTGATGATAATTGTTATATTATGTTTGAAAATGACACATTCAATGTTTTTTATTCTAAAAATATTGTAATTTTAACTACTTCTATCTATGATAATGTTTATGATGTAAATTTAAATTAATTGATTTCTCAAAATATTTCATGCTTAAGTTCCATTCACAAGGAATCTTGGCCTCGACATAGAAGAATAGGCCTTTGAAACATTCAACCACTAAGGAAGCTAACTAGGAAAGGATCATTTTGGGATCTTCCTAAACATAAGTTTCCAATTGATAAAGCATATCACTGATTTCATAAAGGTAAGCATTACAAATTTTATATTAAATTAAAGAAGGAAGTGATAACTTATCTACCCATTGAGTGGTTTAACAAGGATTTGTATGGACCTTCTAGAATTTCAAGTCAAAAGGGGAAGAACTATGTTTATGTTTATATATATGATTTCTATAGATATACATGGATATATTTTCTATCTCACAAAAGTGAAAGATAAACATAATATTTCCAAGTCTACTAAGTCTATTGGAAATCATATTGGAATTTGGGTTGGGACCTTTAGAAGTGACAATGGTTTTGAGTCTCAAAATCAAGACTTTGAAACTGTTTGTTAAAAACATTTCTACACTCATAACTTATTTGAGTCTTGGAACCCTAGTAGAATATATTTATTGAATAAATAAATTGAACCTTATAAGTGATAGCCGGAATCATGATGAATGAGTATGACCTACCTATCTATTTTGGGGAAAAGTATACCAATATAGCTTGATAGATTTTAAATAGAGTTTTTACAATACTCATCCTTAAGAATAACTCTTTTGAGCTATAAAATAACATGAATCCTCAGTTTAATAACTTTAGACTTTTTGGTTGTAAAGTATTCATTATTAACACTAAGGATAAGCATTAAAATTTTAATTCCAAAAGTGATGAAGAAATTTTCCTGGGGTTTTCAATCAATTGCAAACCCTATAGAGTTCTCAATAAGAAGAAGCCCAATACCTACATAGAAAAACTTGATGATGATTTATCTTCTCTTAATTTAAATTATAAACCTTCAGACTCTGCTGTAAAATAAGTGGAAAAATATTCCAGTTGTGAATAATTTCCTAACCATCTAGAACATGAACCTGAAAATACATAAGTGACAACTCCCTCTTTATATATATCTATTAAAACGATAAAATACTATCCACTATATATTGTTGTAGGTGATATAATTTGCGAGAGAAAACTAGATCTTCTGTTATAAATCCGTTTGAACATCATGGTTTCATGTATCATCATGAAACTATGAACATGAATTGAGAAATTAAGGATAAATTTAGGGTAATAGCTAAATAAGAAGAATTAAATCACATTAAAAGAAACAATTTATGGAAGCTTATAGATAAATCCCAAGAAACGTTGACTATTGGTACTAAATTGGTGTTTAGAAAAAAAATTGTTAGGCCCTATAGTTATAATCAAGGCTTGGATTATTGCACAGGGTTATGTTCAAGAAGAAGGGGTAGACTATATTGAAACCTTTTCACCTGTACAAAGACTTTAGTCCCTAAGAATCCTGCTTACTTTTGAAGCACATCTAGATTTCAATAATTATAAAATATATTTTAGGATTACATTCTTAAATGGTTTTATTATTGAGGATGTTTTTTTGAACCACTCATAGATTTCAAGACCCTCACTTTCCAAATCAGGTTTTCAAATTAACCAATGCTTTATATGGTTTAAAACAACACCCCAGTTAGTGGAATGATAGGTTTAGTAGTTTTCTTATATCAAAATATTTTTCAAAAGGAATATCTAATACTACTATTTTTATAAATATATTTTTAAAATATATTTTTGTAGAACAAATCAATGTTGATGATAATATTTTTGGATCTTCAAAAAATTATCTCTGTAAGTATTTCTCTAAAATGATGCAAAATTAATTTGAAATGAGTTCAAAAGTTTATGTTAAGTTAATTTTTTGTTTTAGATTTTTTTAGAATTAAATATTTTAAATCAAATTAAACATACAGAATATATTTTTAAAATGTTTTAAATTGGATTACACTAAGAGTAGTGAAACTCCATGACTACCACCTTTAAATTGGATCTTTATTAAGCTTAGATACCATTGGATCCAACCTGTTATAGAGGTATGCTTGAAATTCTTCTCAACATGACTAATAGAAGACCAAATATTATTTTTAGTTCATGTATATGTGTTATCTTTCATGAAAACCCCTAATAGTCACACTTAGTTGTGGTTAAAATAATTTTCAAATATATCTAGCACACTACCAATTTATGATTGTTCTACTAACGAGGAAATGCATCAGATTTAGTGAGTTATTATGATGATGATTTTGGAGGATGAAATTTTGATAGGAAAAGAACCTCTGGAACATGTCAATTTTTATGAAATTATGTAGTTTCATGGTGTAGTAAAATGAATTTGTTTCATTATATACTGCTGAATTAGAGTATATAGCAATAGGTAGGTATTGTGCAAATATTTTTTTGTTGAACTAGACTCTAAAAAACTATAAGTATCAATTCATACATGTCCCCATAAATTGTGGAAACAATAGTGAAATAAAACATTATAGGAATCTTTTATCCCATTCTAGGAAAAACATATTGATATAATACATCACTTTTGGAGGGAACATTTTCAAAAATGAAGATATCACTCTTGAGTTTATTGGCACTGAACATTACATAGCTGATATATTCACAAAGACTATTAATTATGAGATAATGAATTAGTAATGATTAATTATGGTTAACTTTAATTATCTATGTCCTACCATTGTGATGGACATACTATTGAGATTGACATACTATTGTGAATGACATACCATTGTGATAACTTGCCATTGTGGTAACACATTGTTGACCTCTCATACCATTGGTGCATCACATTGTAGGTCTATCATAATCTTGGGTTGTCACAACATTTTTTTCATGTTGTTAGTTATAATTTCATTTCTTTTATATATTTTCAAATTTTCCTGTTTTATTGTTATTTTTAAATCATCTGTTTGTTTCCCAGATTTTTTTATTTCCTGAAAACTAATGCATGTTTTTCATCAGATTTAAATTTTTATATCATGTATTATTTCAGTATTAGAATACAAAATATCATAAATGGTATAGAAAAGAAGTGATGTCTACTCCCAGCATACCTTGATACCCACACGACTCTCATGTATCATTCTATCTCAAGCCTAGTGAAACGATTTTCCTTCCATGTTTCAAACCTTATCATCTCTCGAATAATATTTTTGAACTGATATAAATGATTTGAATGAATAATGAATTTTATTTTTGTCCTCATATGTCTTGATATTATAAGAATAATATGATAAAATAATTGAGTGTAGCTACTCCTGTTTCCCCAATTAATCATCATCTTTCAAACAGAGTTATTGTACTGAAAAGGACGTTGAATCCGAGTGGGTATTTTCTAGTAAATATTGGGTACTCAATGTTCTAACTCATCAAGGGTGGTTAAAATGGTTCTTATCAAACAAAATACCTTTCTATCCTAATTTGGTTCATGACTTTTACATGAATGATGATTTTACATTTGACGAATTAGAAGTAGATTAGATTAGAAGCATCATCAAAGTACAAGTGTTAGGTTCTAATTCAAGGAAATGGGATAAATGATTACACTACAACAAAAGTAGTTTTATCCATTTCAAGGTCATTAATAAAGATAACTAAAAATTCTATTAAAGACCACCTTTTTAATGATAAAAAATAACTCTTAAAGGGGTCTTTAACAGTTCTCAAAAAATATCTACTAAAGGGGGACCTTTATCAGAGAATTTTTACATGAACCAATAAAGGCACACCTTTAATATGTGTTTTTAAAAATTTGATGATAAATGGGGTATTTAAACAACTATTTTAAAAAGAACTGATAATGGTGGGGGGGAGGGATCTTTAGTAGCACTTTTTTAGATGCACTGATAAAAAGAACCATAATTTGCACTTTTTTAGTAGCGCCGATAATGGGTCGCTTCAAATAAATATTTTATTATGAATAATATATTAATATATAAATATATTTTAATTGATAGAGATATAATATATATTTTTTATTATATTTTTTTGATTAGGTAAATAGGAATTTAATCATAATATATAATATATTTTGTGAAAATTACTTATAAAATAATTTTAAAATATGATTTTTAAATAATAATTCTATTTTTATTTTTGATTAAAAGTCATTTAATATATATTTAGAGACAAAAAAATAAAACAAATTAATAAAAGATCTAAAATAAGATAGAAATGTAAATCAGACTTTGAATGTCCATAACTTTTGATCTGGGTGTTCGTTTGAGCTCTACCATATATAAAATTGAAGCCTGCGATGATCTCTATGCACTTGGTGAAATATAAGAACATTTTTTAATTTTATTGAGACCAAAAAATTATAAGAACACCTCCAAAATTTAATTTTTAGTTAGGGTACCCCAATTTGGTTAACATTTTAGGGATTTTCAACCGCATTTAAGGGGGTATTATTGCCTTATTTTGGTGGATAATGAATTTATTCAAAGGAATTACATTCATATTGATATTATGGTTTTAAAAGTTTTTCATTTTTTACAATTTAATTTTATTTATAATTAAATATATCAATGTTTTCTTATATTTACTTATAATAAATTACTCATATTACAACATATATCAACATATTAATATAAAAATTTATATTCTTATATATTTAAATAAATAAATATACTAAAAATGTAATATAAAAAAATATAAACATTTTTTACATTATATATAAATGTATATATCTGTGTATTAATAAAGAGATATATATTTATTTCATATTCTATTATAAGTAAATGAATATAATATATAATATATAATTTATTTAGATAAATTTAAGTATATATATATCATAAACACACACCAATATTGTATAAATGTATTTTAAAATAATTATATAATTATATGTAAATATATATATAAAAATAAAAAAAATATCACTAAACAGGAAGAAAAACAATATGGAGATGAAGTAAAGGACTTCCATCTTTAAAAGGGAGGTGGATGGTTCAAATATATGTGGGTGCGCATAAGGATGGAAATTTAAAAAGCCGTCATAAAAGGTAGTGGGGTGAAAAGTGTAATGTGCGGGCCCGAATCACCTATAAGACAGATTTCAAACTATTGATTCATAATAACTCAAGTTCGTCTCTCCATAAGTCAAAGACTACCAACTAACAACGAGGGTCTTGGGATGTGATAATTGTGAGACTGTATCCTCTTATCATAGTTTCACAGTGGTATAACATAGTATAAGTACACGACAATAGTGGAAAACGCAAATAAATAAAAGACTGAGCAGCGGAAGACAGATAACAATGATTTAATAGAAGTGGCCAAAAGCTAGATTGTACAACAGATGAATGAATTTCATTGTGATGATACATAATTGAAAATAGGAAACCATACAACATTCCTGATAAGACAGTTCAATAATAAATAAAGGACAGAAAATCCCCAAGGGTGATATCCATGAGCATCCAGAGTTCCAACTCAGTCATTTTCTCATAACATATAGTTATTAAAAAAAACATATGCAATAAATCCTGGCCACAATCTTGCAAACAAGAAAGGTCTACTCAGGTACCCCATTACAATGGAAAATTGGGTAGGGTGTGAGATATAAATATCAGCAGTCCTCCACCACTGTTGTCTAGCCCAATAAAAAAATGAAATAAAAATTAATAAGTTTTCTATATAAAATAAATTGAGGCTAATAACAACATAGTAATATCAACTTGGTTTGGGTTCCTAAAGGTAAATCCTTCACATAAAACCTTCTTCAGTCTATGTAAGAAATTAGATGTAGGTACCTTTGAAAGAATAATATGTGTATCATTACCACAAGTAACAAGGAAACTCAAAAAGTGCACCCCCAATATTGTTCTTATGCTTAGGGTCTAATTTCCATGTGATCACATAATTATGCTAACAATAAAGAGAGAAAGGTCACAAGGGAATGCTCTAATATAAATAGAATCAACAAGTATAAAACAATATATTTAACCAAAATCACCCAATCAATGCAATTCAATCAAATATAGAGGTGGGGATGAAACTCGTCCCAAAGGCATCACTATGGTACATCCTTTAATTTGGTTGATACCTCTGATCCCATCCATTAATATAATCCAAAAGACCGTGTGTTGCTCAAGGTTTGGTTCATCATGAGTCTATCCTAGGTATCACATATAAGGGGCCAAGTATCACTTGATGCTTGGCATACACAATTTTCCAAAGGGTATGTCCTCGTTTGTCCCTTAGGGTACCAGTATCACTCATGATTTTATAGAAAGCCCAAAAAACCCTTGTTGGGAAAATCCTAAGATATCGCTTTCCTAACACATTTTGGTATAACCAACCAAACACGGGAGTCCATTCAAGATTCCTTAATACGGAAGACATGTTCTCACCCAACCCATATTAATTGAAACATAGTAGGAAAATCACATTTCAAGGAAAACATCAATATATATATATATATATCACATGATAATAATATACATAAATCATTTTCTCAAATAAGCACTGTGAGCCACATACTATTCATGCTATCAAGTAAGAAATCCAAGAAATCAACATGGCATAAGGCATTTAGTACAAAAATAACCTGAGGCTCTAAGTAAAATCACTAGGTAATAAGTCATAAAAATTAGAAAGGTTGAATAAAGATACTTATATATAAGGATAAATAATAAAAACTAGGAATAAACATTGTTAGAGGCCCAATCTATAGTTAAATTTCCATTTTTAAATCAAGTTATATGTTTAGTAAATTATTCAAAGTTACCACACACTCACCCAATGGTGAAAAATAACATGAGGAATTTGAAAAAAAAATCCATTTAGGTTGGTAACACCAAAAGGGGTGTCTAATAGGCTAGTTGAACACTCTAAAAAGGTTTTTCCATAAGTGGAGGCTGTAACAGGCACTATAGAACAAAACATACAATTTAATAAATTATAACAAGGTCTCATAGAAAGGTTTCGTTGAGCAGAAAATATCACAACATCAAGTAAGCGATGAAAATAAGAAAAATAGGGTATACACTCTACTTTAGTAATCCCTACTTATTAAACAATTTAAACCCTTAGAAGGAACTAGGTTCGATAGTCATTTAGGAAGGGTTGTGTTGACCATGAACTTAGGGTGTGAAATATTAAATGAAACATTTTGATAAAGATAAAACTCTATTAACTAACATGATTGAAGGTCTTGTACAAGTTTTCTATATATCTACCAACACCAAAAATCTTGGAGAAACACCAATGAAAAGCTAGGTAAATAAGCATAACTACCATTGGGAGTTTTTGCAGACATCACACATCCGTTGGAAGGTTTTTATTACAAAACCATGAATTGTTTTTCAAACAAAAAAATCATAACTAAACACTTATTCATGAAGTTCAATTCAATATAGAAAATAATAATTAATAAAGAAAGTAATTTCATTTTAATGAATTATTATATTAATGAGTCTTGGATAGGGACCATACCTCAGAAGCAGAACAAATTTAATATTTGGCACATGAGATATTTATTAGAAACCACTAGAAACTACTCCACACACATTCATATACCATCATATATATATATATATATATATATATATATATATCCCTTAACCCAATGCACATATACCCCACACTATGAGTCAATATATACATGATATATATATATATATTATTCATACATTAGTATACATGTGTGGACACCTTCAAAGTTGGTAAAAAAACTACTACAAAATTTACTTGAACCAAAATATCATAGAAAAAAACGTTCAACATACAATAAATATATTTTTAAGAACCCATTAACACCTTTATACTCTAAAATAAATAGTGAGAACCTAATTAGAGGGTTTAGAACATTACCCTAAATGACAGCGGTGAGAGAAATCGAACCCATCTGCCTCGCCTTCGGCAGCGTATACCTCCAATGACACAAGATTGAAAAATATAGACATAAAATTTCTTTTGTGGAACACTTACTACATTACACAAATATAAACCCCAAAACCATATTAGTTTAGTGTCTTTGTAAACTTGAAACATAATCTTCTATCTTGGTGAATGATCTCCAATATCTCTTATAATGATCTTCCCCTTTGTTTACATACTAAAACCATTCTTTATATCTTGGGGATAAGAAAACCTAAAAAGGGAGAGATCAAATGCTCATTTAGGGTAAACATGAAGAACATCAAAAAAAACATAAACATAAGAGTTTAAAAACCTGAACATAAAATTTGAGTATCAAAATCTTGATTCATGAACTAAATCTTGACAGTTTGTAAGGCATAAATCATAAATGAACAAAAACCATGATAAAATAAAATTGAAAAAAATAGTAAATAATGGAAAGGAAATAAAAACATATTATGGTTTCCTTAGTATCCAAGTCATTTCTACCAATACCAACATAGTTCCCAATGTCCATTACTAAACCTAGTTTACTTGCAATTCCATTCATGTATTACTGAACTAGATTTACATGTCCTCTCAACCCTATATTACAGAACTTGATTTTCTTTTCATTCGATTCATGTCTATATCCGGAGATATTACTAATTACTCAAATAATTGGATGGATATATAGGACCAAACCAACTCATAGAGAAATTATTCTTATATGTTCAACGAAAACATCAATCATTCATAACAACACAACCAATGAAATAAAATTGGTTTCTTAAACATAATTCCATCATAATCAATATAAAATAAATGTATTACAAATAAATAATTCCATCATAAACACAGTAAAATAAACGTAATAATACAGATATAAATATAACCATATTTTCACTTAGATGGAAATTTAGTTGATAAAACACATAAACTTAATTCCTGAAGAAAATATCATTTCTTCATCAAAACATTTTTTTTCTCAAAATGCCACACAATTTTAAAACAAATGTATTTAGTAGATAATAAAATTGAAATCATGTAGAGGAATATTAAGGTAAAAAATGAATTATGAATATGTAATAATTCATTCATGGAGTATATGTTAAAAAACATACTTCTCGTACTGTTTCAAGAAAAGTAAAAAAGGTACCCTGTATTGAAAACGAATGTAAGATTCCTTCCATACTGTTTAATAAAAAAACCACCATGGGGTGAAATTGAATTTAAAAAATATTATAGGAATAGAAATTGTATTATATAATTAGGAAACATAGATGTGATTGATAAATATACCCCAATAAATACGTATTAATAAACAATCTCAGATAATAATGTGATTGGAATATTATCCCTTACCTTAGGTCTGATTTCATTTGTATGTGTCCAAAACTCTTGTATAATGGGTTCAAACAAATTATTAAATTTTAACTGAACTATAATAATATTTTTTATATCATATATGATTCATATATGACTTTATATTACCCTTTTATTTATCAATTCCATGTTAAAGCATCATTTTAGGAAATAATTGTTTTCTTTATCATGGGTGTTTTGACTGGTAATTGTTGATCTTATTACATTGATCATGATTTAAATAAGTCAAGAGTGTAAAAAATGATTTATATATTGTAAATATTCAGTATATAAATATATATAATAGATAGATAAATGAAATGGAATACATCGTTCATGGATAGAGTTGGTCATACGTACGCATGAACGCTATTTCTGTACCATTATTGAATCGAATGGAAGAAAGTAAAGGAAATAAATATATATATATATTCTTGAGAAAGGGAATTCCCATGTGTGGCCTTTTCGAATGCTCCACATGAGTGATGATACCATTCACTTAATGGTTAAATGGGATAGATTTGGATATAATAGGAATTATAAAAAAATAATATAATGTTATATTTATTATTTTAGTCATTTATATTCATCATTATACCTGTCAAAATAATATATAGATGAAAAAAAAATTATACGACAATGTGGAGATGGTAAGACGTACATATGCACACATGGTGATATTGTTATTCGTAGGATGGTTAAAAGGAGTAATATTTTTGTACCACATTCATAATAACATATCAGAATATATTATATTCTATATTTATTATTTCATTATGGTAACTATTTTGGAAGAAGAATTAGAAGAAGAAAATAACTTTGAAAGAAGGGATAAAACGATTACCTCTTCTTCGGGTGTCTCGTTTTGATTAGCACAAAAGGACCCCTTCATTTTGTTTTCTAGACCAAATGGTGGCCAATAGGATGAATTAAGGGATGGTTTTAGGAGATTTTAATATGGGTTTTGTAAGACAATGGGATTTGGGGCTGTGAATAAAAGATAAGTAGATGTTCATTTTTATAAGAGTGGTGAGGGGCACTTTAGGAATGTCTTTACAAATTAATTTATTATAAATATATTTTCGGTTAATAATGGTTCCAAACACATTTATTTATAAGATAATATTATTATGGGTTGAAATATTATCAACCAACTAGTTTTATACATGATTAGGTCATAAAATTCACCTTGTCTATTTTGTTTTAACCCTTATTTAAAAACATTAACTCTTACCACATATTCTTGTATCTTCATAATATTTGGTTAATATAGTTACAATAAAATGACAAGATAAACAAAAGTAGATAATTAATTGAATTTTTAACATCGCATATGTTAGTTGGCCAAATAATATATTTTAGGACTACTGATAATCATATAATAAAATAGTATTTGTTTTAAAAAAACATTTATGCCAATTTTGACACAATTTAGTAATTGATTTTGGTAAAAGTAAAAAAACTTGATTTCGTTGAACCAAACGAATTTATGCATCCCTAACATGTTTATGGAATCCAAATTTTAAATTACATTTATTTTTTTATTTATAATATCATTCATTTGAATATTTCATTAATATGGTAATCATTTTTTTAAAAGGCAATGTCTTGGTCATAGACCAAGACACCAATTTTTATAATTAAAAGAAAATAAGATTACAAAAGTCTGAAGGAGGAAATTTTATGACAATCTTTTTCATAAAATGGAAGGAGATCAACCGGTAATGTATCACTCCACTCAATGGCCTGGTTGATTCCTTTGTTAGCAAGCCCATCAGCCACCTTGTTAGCTTCTCTGTAGTTATGGGTGGCAATGTACCCGATCTCTTAGAGAGAGCTTAGACAATTCTTCCATTGAGCGGTAAGAGACCAAGCAAGGTGAACTACACCATTCCAAATGGCTTGGATAATGGTGGTGGAGTCACTTTCAATCCAAATTTTGTCCCAAACTTTTGACTTGACAAAGTTGACGGCATGAATCACTACCAACATTTTTGCTTCTAGGGTAGAGACAGAACCCCAGCCACCAAAAAAGCAGCCAAGAAACTGACCAAGATAATCTTTGAAAATGGATCCACAGCCCGCGAGACCAGGATTTCCTTTCAAGGCACCATCTACGTTAATCTTTATCTAGCCAGGGATCAGAGCCTTCAAGAAAACTTCCAAGTGGTGCTTCGGTTGATTGTAGATTCCTTTAATACCAAGCCGATGAAGAATGCCAAAGTCACCAACCGAGCTAGCATAGGTGACTTTCTGAAGAGTGGATGTGTCCCTGATAGCAATCAAAATTCTCAATTGACCTGCATTAAGATTAACTGAGACACCATTATGGATAATATCATTACAATCATACTATATAATGTGGAGGAGCTCTGCAATGACGGAAAGGAAGAGATTTTTAATCTGTGGCGAGAGATCCATCTCCACACAGTTTTTGAGTAAAGAGAAAATTAAATTAGCATTTAAATATCTGCAATCAAACATGTCAGTAACACAATTCCAAATATCTGAAGCCATGGTGAAAGACAAAAATAAATGATTAATGTCTTCTCTATGCTGATGACATAGGGGACACCTAGAGTTGAGTTTAAAACCAAAATATTGAAGGAAAACCTCCATGGGGAGTCACTTGTGCACAATTTGCCAGACCAGGTTAAGCCTGGAAGGCTTAATCCAGGGTTTATCAAAAGGCTTCAACCAACCAAAGTTGTAATCTTAAGAGGAGAAACAATTCATGTAATAGGATTTGGAGTCCAGGATCCCATTGTGAGTTGGCTCTCAGATAATACCAAACTCATCATTTGAGAAGTTGTATCCCTCAACTACATGATTTATATGATCAAGGAGCTCTAAGAGGTGGGAATGAATAAATTCCTTTATGGTAGAGTTGATAGAATCAGGAGCAGC
The DNA here is from genome assembly GCA_963277665.1 of Viscum album. Lineage (NCBI taxonomy): Eukaryota > Viridiplantae > Streptophyta > Magnoliopsida > Santalales > Viscaceae > Viscum > Viscum album. Next base: position 106,459,843 of record OY728156.1, read on the forward strand.
GTTTGAAGAATTCATCGAATTGAGAGGAACTCCAACCCAGTTGTCAAGCCAGAATTTCAATGTCGAGTCAGAAGAAACCATCTATCTAGAATTGTGCATGATATTGATAAAGGAATTTATAATGGATGGCTAGAGGGAAGATCTAACATTACTCAAGTTACGGGATTTGAGCTTATCGAGGAAGAGAATTTGGAGGAAGGAAATGGAGTCAGATTTACTGTTAATTAAGTTCCAAGTGATTTTGGCTTGGAGGGCTTCATTAAAGAACTTGAGATTATTTATTACAAGCCCTCCCTTCTCGATAGGTTTACAGCAAGTGGACCAGGGGACAGTGACAAGCTTCCTATCCAGAATTCTACACGTCCAGACAAAGTTCTTAATATTGGTTTTAATTTTCTTAAGGAGACTAATAGGCCACCTATAAATCATCTTCGAATAAACCATTTTAGAGACAATAGAAGCCTTAACCAAGAAAATTCTACCAGCCATAGACAGAGATTTTCCTTTCCAAGTTGAATGCTGGTTAATAATTTGATCTACAAGCTCCTTAAAATATGAGGATCGAGGATGATCCAAAAATATAGGGACACCCAGATAAGTAAATGGAAAAGAACCTTCTTTAATCCCAATAATCTCAATGATATGACTTTTTCTAGAGGCAGGGAAAGATTTACCAAAGAAATTAAAATATTTTCTCCAATTGATGAATTGACCTAATATCTCCTCATATTGAGATAGGGAAGCTTTAAGATTAGTGATGTTGTGATTTCCACCATTGAGGAAGAGGATAATGTCATCCACATAAAGGAGATGGGTCAGGACATTGAGGTTTATGGCAGCCTGAATGGGCTTAAGCTTGTTTGAATGCACCAAAGAGGTGAGGAGACAACTAAGGTGTTCCTCCACAATGGAAAAAATAATGGCAGAGAGAGGATCACCTTGTCAAACCCCTTTTGAACATTTAAAAGAACCCTTAATAGATCCGATAATGAGGATAAAGATAAAAGATGAGTTGAATAACGAATTGAGCCTTCTAATAAATATGTCATTGAATCCAAAAGCATGAAGGACCTTGAAAATGAAACCCCAGTCAATAGTGTCAAAAGCATTCTGAATGTCAAGGTTAATAGCAATGTTACATCCTCTGGAGTTTTTATTGAGGTCATTGGTGGATTCAGAAGCAAGGCAGATGCAGTATTGAATGGAGTGACCCTTGATGAAGCCAAATTGATTCCAAGAAACAATTTTTTTACACAAGGTGGAGAGCCTATTAGCTAAGATATTTGTAATAATTTAGTAAATAGAGTTGATGAGAGCAATAAAATGTATATCATCCAATAGTATTATGACATGTGTTAGGGTAGTTTTATTTTATAATATTATTTTTTAACCTTATTTACCTGATTTAACCATTAACCACTGTAAATAAAAATAATTACTAAGGTTACTATTATTAATATCAAATAATAAAATGTATCTATTTATATAATTTGAGCCTTATGACTCCAAATATTGAATCCATTTTTATAAATTCAAAACATTTAATTTGTAGAAAATAATTTATAATTAAAAACTATCAAAATATTATCATGTTTTTATGTCCTATGTAAATGTGAAATTAATTACAATGATTAAAATTTTAATAAATGTTAAAAAAAATACTCCAATTACACATTAAACCCAATTAAAAATGTAATATAACATTTTAAATAAATTAAATCAATAGGCTATTTTGAAAAAACTGCATTTTTTTGAAAATACTTCTTTAATCCGAAAAAATTGAATTTGTTCATATATCTTGTCTATAAAATACAAAAGATTAATGTTCATGTTAGATAAAATTAAAAATTTCGATAAAAGTATTCATGAAAGATATTTTATATCCCATTAAATAATAATATTTTTATAATATATCCTTGTTTAGTGAAACTTGGTGTTGAGAACAACATAAGTTATCAAGGAAAGTTGATCTTGCGTGTAATGCGAGAAAAGTAAATGTAGTATGTTGTGAAAGATTAATTTTATGTTCCATATAAAATAATCCAAACATAGATATCTTATACATTGAACAAAATCTATAGGCATCATTATGTTTATCGCATGCCCACTCGGTGTTGCGTGTAACATACGACCAATCTATTTAGTATGAAAGGAATATTTGACTTAGTTCATTACAATATATAAAATAAAATTTTAATTTACTCGAAAAAAATGGACTATATTAACTCGAGGTGTTCCATTATACCCCCCATAAAATTAATTTCTCCATAGAAATTTTAAGAGTTGTAAATGTTTTACTACTTGAATGTTTCTTTCATAGAAACCCACATAGTAAAAAGGAATACTAAAACATGTTTTTAAAGTGGAAATTTATAAACATAATGGTTACCCAAAGTAACTCATCACTCGGTTTCCACATAGGAGAACTTAGGTGGGAAGTGAAAACATGGAATTGGAAGAAAAATTGAACCATCATGTTCTGATGGATAGTGATAGAGAACAAGGTTTGGGGAAAGTTGGCATCTAGAAATCCATAAAACTGTAATGATTTAAGAGACCATCTTATTCATCCGATATGAAGGTACTAAGAAATTTTTTTAAGATCCATTCCCTAAATTTGAATATGTTTTCATCAGAATAAATATTTACTTTATTTTTTTACAATCCTACTATTGTTCATTCCTTGAACAGTTTACAATTGATCAGTTATTTAATGAAATAAAGTTGAATTTTTCATTTTTAAAGTGTTTTTATATCATGCAATACATAAATAGAATGATAGTTAATTCCATATGCCTCAATAAATAGTTTTTTACATTTTTTAAAACATTCATAAGTACATATATGGTGAGATAATACTTTATTCTATCAAACTTCATCTGATGCTTAAAATAAACTTTCCAAAAGATTTGATAACCATACAATCCTTCTGAAAGATGAAAAAACAAAACTACAGAAAAAGGTACACAAAATAATACTAACATTTATACCTTGTATATAATAAGGAATCTCTGGTTAGTCACATTCCAAAAATTTGAACACATTCATCATGTATTCTCTTGAGTCGTGGTAACAACCTGAATTTTCAGATATCATTATTGAAATCATGCATGTTTCCTTGTTACGAAACAATGTTGATTATTCCATAACTCCCTAAAAGTTGAATAATTCATCCATGATAGCATAACCCTTTTTTCAAAAACACCATAATTAGTTCCTAATAAACAATAATTATCCAATTTACTTATTCAAATCCAACATTTCTTTATCTAAACATCATTATCTTAACACAATGGACATATTAATGGTTATCTTTCACTTAATCAGGTGTTTACCAAGTATATCAACTTACCCTTAAATCAATTTATGGATCTTTATAACTATTAAACACATCCATTCCAATCATTAATGAAAAACTTACACTAAAAACATGTATATATAGATTATGATTCATATAACTTAATATTTGAATTCTAAAACATATATACCTCAATCACGCAACATTATTATTAAAACATTACTCAGGATCCATCATATAATTATTTCCAAAAATTTGAATCATGTATTAAGTTTTCTCACAATCATGCTTCTTAGGATTACTGTAAAAAATACTAGAAGAACATCACATAGCCTTCATATGACATTTATAATCAATTTATCCTTAGCAGTATGACTAACACAGATACCATCATCCTGATTCTCTTCATGATGTTTCCACATGGGAAATCTATCTTCATTATTCACACACTATTCAAATGTAAAATATTCAATGGTTAACTATGTTCTATAAAATTCAGGATACTAAATAATAATAGAAAGAAAAGTGTGAGAAATACATATCAGATATTATAAACACACATATAAGGTAAATAACTTATAATATTTAAATCTATGATATCTTTTTTTAACCCTAGTTTAGTCATGATTCTCATAAAAACCCCTAGTATTGAAAACTATATTGGACATATTCTTATGAAATCCTTAGATATTTCTTTAGAATTATCTCTAGGGATCTCACTATAGTTTTCGCATCCTAGTTTCCAATGGTTGACTAAAACTTTACTATGATACCAACTCTAACAACCCATGATTGATGTACATAGAAATACATTTTTTTAATAATAAATACATTATACATATATATTCCCAAATACTATGTTATTTTAGTGTCTTTGGAAACATAGAACATAATATTCTATCTTTTTTAATGATCCTGAACATCTCCCATAAAGATATTCGCTATTTTTTTCCTACCCAAAACCATTCTTTATATTCTAGGCAAAAGAACATATAAAAAGGGAGATATAAAATGATCATTAAGGGTAGACATGGAAAAAAATTAAACAAAAAATAAACATAGGAATCTAAAAACATGAACATAAATTCTGAATATCAAAAACGTGAGTAATGAAATAAATCATGGAAGTTTGTAAGGAATAAAACCGAAATAATCACGAACCATGATAAAATAACATTGACATAAAACATGGAATAATGGAAAGAAAATAAACTCGTAATATGATTTCCATAGTATCCAAGGCACTAGCACCAGGACTGCCATTGTGCAAAAAGTCCATTACTGAACTGGGTTTACTTGTTATTCCGGCCATGTATTACTGAACCAGATTTACATGTCGTTCCAACCCTATATTACTAAAATAGATTTTCATTCCATTATTGTCATGTCTATCTCATGAGATATAAATATTTACCCAATAAATTGGAGGGATATATAGGTACCAACCATCTCATAGTGAAATCATTATTACTTGGGACACAAAAACATAAATAATTCATCTTAGAATAACCTATGAAATAAAATGGGTTTCTGAAACATCATTCCATCATAATACTTATAAAATAAATGGATTTCATAAAAAATGTTTTATAATAAACACAATTAAATCAATGTAATATTAGTGATAAAATCACATCCTTATGTCATATTATATGGAAAACAATTTTAATAAAACACTTGAACTTGATTCTTGATGAAAATATCCTTTCTTCTTCAAAAACGCTTCGCTTTCTCAAAATAACACACAATTTTAAATGATAAGTATTTTGTTGAAAATAAACATTAAATTTATTATGAGGAAGATTCATGGAAATAAGGAATTATGAAGATGTCAAAAATAAATTCATGCCATATATGTTTGAAAACATTCTTCTTACACTCTTTCCGGAAATGTCAAAAAGTACCTCGTATGGGAAAAAAAATATTTCTTCCACAACATTTAATAAAAAATTAACCAATCGTTAAATTTTACATTAAAAAATAGTATAAGAATATAAATAATGTTATATATTTATTAAAAATGGGATTTAATGATAAATATACAACATTAAATACTTATGAATAATAAATCTCAGACAATAATGAGATTGCAAAATTATCCCTTACATTAGGTCTGCTTTTTTTGTATGTGTCCAAACAATTATATAGTGGGTTTAAAATATTAATAACTTGTAAAAAAAATATTTTTTATGATATATTATATAATTCACTTAGAAATTTATATTACCCTTTTATTTATCAATTCTATATTAATGCTGTGTCTTGGGTAATAATCATTATATTTATTATACGAGTTTTTACATGTTATTCTTGATATTGTTACATAGATCATGAATTAATTACTTCAAAATATAAAAAATGATTTATATTTAATAAATATTTAGTATATAAATATATATATATTAGACAGATAAATGAAATGGAATACACCGTTCATGGATATGGTAGGCCGTACGTATGCATGAATGCTATTACCGTTCCATTATTGAATTGAATGGAAGTAAGTATATGAAACAAACAAACACACACACACACACACACATATATATCCAATAGAATTATGATGTCATATATTTCATTATTATTTATTATATATACATTATAATCATTCTTGAATGGTTAGTGTGGAGAATGAATCTCATTGCGGCGTGGATACCGTTGGCCATACGTATGCACAAGCAATGATATAATTAACTTAATGGAAAAATGGTATGGATTTGGATATAATATGAATTGAAAAAATAATATTATGCAATATTTATTATTTAACTCATTTAAATTCATAATTATACGCACTAAAATAATGTATAGATTAAATATTGTTTTCCCTACATCGTGGAGATAGTAAGTCGTACATACAAACACATGATGATATTATTTTTCATAGGATGGGTAAAATGAAGAATATAATTTTCCCATGATAATAAAAACATCTTAGTATATATTATATTCTCGAGTTATTCTTTAAGTGTGGTAACAACTTATTAAGATGAATTATAAGAATAAATTCCCTTTGATAGAAGGGATAAAAAGATTACCTCTTCTTCAGATGTCTCCTTTTTATTTGCACAAAATGACTCCTTTAGTTTGTTTTCAGGAAAACGAGTGGCCTATACGGTAAATTTAGGGAAATAAAGGGGAGATTTGGGCATTTTTTGGAAAAAAAAAAGAAATATTGAAGTGTGAATAAATGAGAAGGATAAGCTCCCTTTTATAGGAGAGGTGATGGGAACTTTAGGAATGTCTTTAAATTTTAATTTATTATTAATTTATTATATGTTTATAATGGTCCCAAACAAATTTATTTATATGATAAGATGATTAGGGGTTTTAATCCTTTAAACTAATAGTTTTTATACATGTTTAAGTTACAAAATTAACCTTATCTTTTTTGCTTTAACCCTTAGTTAAAAAAAGTAACACTTACCATGTATTCTTGTATTTTCATAATACATGATTACTATAGTTACTATAAAATCACAAGAGAACCCCATGTGGAAATTGATGAAATTGATAATAATATATAATCATTTGGTCCAATATTAGATTTTGAAGACTATTATATCATTAATTAAAATAATATTGGTTTCAAACCCTCATTTTTGTCAATTTTGACACCATTTAGTAATTGTTTTTTTAAATTCATAACAACTTTATTCGTTTTAACCCAATGCATTATCATATCCCTTATATGTCAATTTCATACAAAAAAATCTGGAATGGAATAAAAATGTTCATTTTTTAATATTTATATTATCATTTATTTGAATATTTCATTAATAAGTCAATCACTGCATCATCATTGGATCATAAATAAATTAATTTTTTAAAGTCTAAAAATTATAAATAAAATACCATGTGGTATAATATATATTTATATTTATAATCACTATTTATATTGGAAGATATCATTTATATAAAGAAAAATAAAAAAATTTAGTATAAAGATACAAGTTTATGTTATATTTCCCATTACTTTAAATTAATTTGTTTAAAAGGTCTCTCTTGCGTGTAATGAAATCCAAGTCAGTGTTTCGTGTCGTGAAAGAGTTCTTTGGTGTTTCTTATATCATAATCCAAACATAGTCTTTTATAAATTAAACAAATTCAATACTCAATGTTATGTGTATCGTATGCTAACTCAGTGTTGCGTGTGACATACTACATGTCAGTTTATTATGAAAGGAATGTTTTACATAGTTTATTGCATGATATAAATGAAAATTTTATTTTATTCAAAAAAATGGACCTTAAAAACATGAGGTTTCACAATTCCTAAATAAGAACAAGGGAGTCCCGATAGATGCATCACATACCCTAACATAGTAATAAACACCAAAAATTATGATTAACCAAACCCTAGGGTTTGTCCGAAATCAATTTGAGTGACGGGAAATGATAAATTGGCCAAAGAGAGGGAAGAGATGGGATATTGGAACCATACCTCGATGAATTGAATGAGAAAACCGAAGGGATTTGGTGAGTTCCACAATTGAAGAGGGAGCTGTGGAGATAGGTTCATAGGCCTTTGGTGTTCAGTTGAAGGGTGTTTTGTTGCCCAGAGAGAAGGCCTCCGAGGGGGAGGTCACAAAGAGGGAGGTCACACAGAGGAAGGTCCAGCCATTGAGAATATCACACAGTAGGGGGTCATGGCTAGGGGTGTTTCATCACACATGGAAGGGGATACCTATCCAGGTCCACCTCACACTATATGAGGAGGGGGAAGATACCTTTTGTTCTTCATAATAAGAACCTAAACAAAAATAAAAAAAATAAAACAACAAAAATAATAATATTGCTATTAATATTATTAAAAAAAGTTGTTATTAAATATTTTATTTATAAATTTTAATATAATTTAATTTAATTTCATTAAAAAGAAACATCACATTGAAAATTATAATGAAATAATGTTCCACAATCGGTTTTAGTAACGGCTTTACCAGTTAATGGAAAAATTCAATTTCCCTCGCTTTTTAGTTTAGTTCAATACCTGGGAAATTACAACCTTCCCACCGTAGAAAATCATGTTCTCAATAATACTATATAAATAATGAACACATCAACCGACCTAAAATGGTCATAAAGATTTATTCGAATGGCCACATTACATATCAAGACACCCAATGCACCTCCAACTATTCTTTTTAACACACGGTGCTTAAGCCTCCAGAAGATGAGATAACACCCATCCTCCAATAGAAACATCACGATGGGTCTTAACCAATATTGCTTCTATTTAGACATGACCATGTCGTCATCTCATTAATCATATGTCCAAAGTTACTTCCCATCATAGGCTTTAGTGTTAGAAAAAAGGATAAATTACAAGACATGACACCTTACACCATTAGAATTTACCACAATACATACACATAAGTATTATAGTGCTTCACGTGTGATTTATAAAAAATAAAAAATGGTTGATTCCACATTGACCTCAAATCTTAAGTCGAGCCAAAGTTTCTTGAAATTCCCAGGCTAACACAAGAAGACACTTGGTTTAGATTTCCAAAATTTTACGATCTAAACTAAGATGTATTCTTCAAAGGTATCTTTCATTCACCACGTACACATCCAATGAAGTACATCCATATATTTTAGTGATGTTCATTGATTTAAGAATCATTGAGCCCGGAAACATGTCTAGGATAACCTCTTATTAGAATGATCTGAGTATAAAGCACAATCTTGAGGTAGTCCATAGTCCTTGTTTATGAGTGAGACTTGGTACAATGTCAGGACGTCCACATAAGAGAAATGATTGATCCCTGAGTGGCATTGGCCTGGATTTCATGACATAATAAATGGCTAGTGTACAAAAGTTTATCCAATGAATTATTTCATTAGAGTCCAAGGGCCACTCATGTCTAACCAAGCTTTTATAAGAACCACACGTTCAGAATGCAACCAGATTGAGATTACCCAACACCATTAAACAAAATTGTGCAATGTAAGACCAAGGCTCCGTTCGAACACCTAGATGATGTCAGGATTGGTCACATTCTCATTGTAATGTAGAGTACACTAAGAGTATTAAAATATATTTCATTCGAACATACCAAAGTGATGGAAATATAAATGATCAACCCATAACAAGTCAACATCAAAGAAGAAACTCTACTTCACCTTCCGACTCTCCTTCGTTAACTGATCACCGAGTACTTTCCACTAACGGAATTCTGTGATTATTCAAGCTTAACAACCACAGTCCACCCACAACAAAAAATGTTACTCAAAGGTTTCATAATAATCTAATCACACGAATGGAATGTTTTTTAACAAGAACCGAAACGATTTAAATTAAACAAGAGTTACATCATTTAAGCCATCCCGAACATTTTCTTATGGTCCCTTTTTATTGTGTTCCTTCTACCCTGATGTACATGTATTTAACATAAAAAACATGACACTCCCCATATTAGTTATGTCCTAATCATTAAAAGAATAGATAGACTAGCTGCTCAAAAGCACTCTATGTTAGAACAACCATAAACAAAACCATTTAAACAATAGGTAGGAAAAAGAATCAAAAGAAACCAGCATTTCGAAACACATGAATCACTTGATGTCATCCCTATCATTGGGAAAACTTTATTTCATTATTCCCTAGTCCCTATACTTTGCAGATGACCTAAGACCACAGTCAATAGTACAAGGATCAATGATTCCACTGAAATCAACTGGTGTGTGACAACATTAAACACTATAAAAATACCACGTACGTGAACTCATACTACCCTGAGGTGATATAGATGAACTGTGACTTTTATCTTAGCTGATTATATAACAAGTAATCCATTACTATGGATAAGGGAGGTTCGAATGACCTATGATGTAGCTGACCATGCCCAAGGAATATCTAACCTACTGAAAATGAGCAATACCTAATGCTTAAGTCCGAAATAGAAGTCAAGGATACCATGGATATTTATCAGTACAAGGTGCCTTTTAGAAATCAATAGTCCAAATTAGTACACTGACAATTGTAAAACCCCAAAAAGGTAGAAAAATAACAGTATTATCAATCCTTTTATGTTATAATAGTGAAACATATCATAGGATGGCCCCTTTCAAAGAATAAGCATCAACCCTAACACTAGTTCACTCTAAAAGAATTCACTCATCTCAAATCATGATCATACGAGACATTTCTAAAAGAAATAGAACCAATAAAAAACACTAGAAATCCCATTCCTGTAACATAAATAATCTTTATCAACCCTTACAAGAGGCTCTTGAATAGAGGACACCACTGAAGGTTTCATTTCCAATACCATTACATTTAAAACCATTTCATAATAAAATATTAACTTGATCAATAGTCCAGCCATATAGACATCCATCTACCAATCCATAAACCACCCATAAAATTTACAAGTGGAATTTGGATAACATTTAATTACCACTAATACATTTTTGAAAAAGCAACCAATTACATATCAAACAAGCTAGCATGTCACTAAATGTTCCTAACGAAGAGAGACATTTTGTAATCATAGAAGAATGCCATTTTATTCATAGATACATGTTAATAAGAATAGAATCATGATACATGGAAAATATGCTAGTATATAAGTAGCTTAGTAATAGACTAGCTTGCTAAATATATCACCGAAACATGATATCTAACTGGCATGCTAAATTAATACAAGACATGGAACACATTCATGGAAGACAATATGAATCAACAAGCTAACTAAAATGCACCTACACATAATGGAACTATATATGAATGACTTGGAAATTTCTATGTGCCTAATATGATGCAGTATATGTTTTATCCTTGATGAACCAAGACAATGGAAATTTTCATTAAATCCCATAAATCCATAAACAGTTGATATTACACCTATCACTCACAGTGATATAATATCAACAATAATAACAGGAATCATGAAAATCAATTCCCAGTACTTTCTACTTGTTTAATTCATGTACATGGGGTGATCAGTCCCACGAAACACTATTAACCAAGCATCGGCAGATTTCTGGTCTTTTATCTACTGACTAATAATACAATGATAAAGGAAAAGAAATCTTTGATACCACTTTGTAACATCGATACCCGACTCACATCTAAGACGATGTTCGGACCAGTGGGTCACATAACCTCAAGGGAATCTCCTCAAATGACATAGGTTGCAGACTTGTAACAAGGGTCTTAGGTAGTGATATTGGGGGGACTATACCCTCATATCATAGTTTCAAAATAGTATAACAGATTATATGTAAATGATTACAGTGGAAGCAAATAATAAATGAAAGACTAAGTAGAGAGAGATAAATATCAACAATTTAATAAAATTGTCCAAACAGAAGATTATACAATAAATGAATTCATGTCATGGTGTTCATACACAACTGAATACAGGAAATAATACATCATTTTGGAAAACACAGTTTAATAATAATGAAAGGACATAAATGCTCGAAGGGCGATCTCCAAGATCATCCTGAGCACCGTCTAATTCATTTTCTCCAAAATTCTTGGTACAAATGGCCTAACACAAGAAACAAATCATGGTATTTTGTCCTATAAATAATAAAGATCTACTCAGGTACCCTGGTGAAATGGTGGCTCGAGTAAGGTGTGAGATATAAATCTCAGGAGGTCGGCACCAGCGATGTCTAGCCCAATCCATACAATGAAATGTAAATTAATAAGTTCAACATATAAAATATATAGTGACTTATAATAGGTTAATAATTTCAACTCATTCTAGGTTCTGGATCATACACCTTTCCCATACCAGTGAATTCATCCAAAGTTGTAATTAAGAATAATGTACCCATGCAATCATAATTTGTGTATCATTTCCACTAGAAATAAGAAAACTCAAAAAGGTGCACCCCATATTTTTCTTTGGTTTGGGGTCTAATTCCTATGTCATCACATAATTATTAAAATACCAAAGAGAGAAAGTTCAAAAGGTAATTCTTGAAGATGAATAGAATGAAAAAGTATGACATATGTAATTTAACCAAAAACAACCAATCAATGAAATTCAGACAAATCAAGAGGTTGAGTTTGATCCCATCCCAAAGGTATCATTATAGTACATCCTTCAAGTTATCCAATACCACTGATACCAACAATTTAAATCATCATAAATAACATGTATTTGTCAAGGAATGGTTTATCATGAGTCTTTCACATGTACCACACATAAGGGGTTGATTATCACCCGATGCTTGGTGTACCCACTTTTCAAATGGTCATTCCCTTAATTGTCCCTTAGGGAACCGGTATCACTCATGAGTATATAGAAATCCAAGGGAAACCCTAGTCCAGATAAGCCTAAGACATCGCTTCGTTGGTGGGCTGTGGTATAACCACCTGAGCATGAGAGTCCATCCATGATTCTTTAATATGGAACCCATGTTCTCACATGAACACTATTAAGTAAATTATTTTAGATATATCACATTGAAAGAAAAAACTAAACACATATATCACCTAAAAATAATATACATAAATCATTCTCTGAAATAGGCACCATGAACCACAAGCTATTAAAGATATTAATCAAGCAATCCAAGTCATCAATATGGAATATGGAATTTAGCACAAAAGCAACCTAAGGCTCTAAGTAAAGTCACAAGGTAATAATCAATAAACATAGGAATGGTTAAAGAAAGAGACTTAGTTACAAGGATAAAAAATAATAACTTAGAATAAGCATTGATAAAGTCCCAATCCATAGTAGAATTCCCAATTATAAAACAAGTTATACATTTATGACATTAGTCTAAGTTACCAAACACTCTCCCAAAGGTAAAACAAAACTCAAGGCATCATGGAAAAAGGCCATTTATGTTGGGTACACCCTAATGAATGGATACTAGGAAAAGAGAAAACCCCTAATGGATTTCTACATAAGAAGAGGCCACAATTGACATAATAGTACAAACCAATCAATTTAATAAATGATAACAATGAATCACCGGAAGGATTTGACAAGTGACACAATTGTTTGAAATGTATTAAGAGATGAAAATAAGTGACAGAGGATAGAAACCGTAAAATGGAAATCCCTATTTATTAAGCAAGAAAAACCCATAGAAGGATCTAGGTTTGATAGTCATTTTTGGAGGAGTGGGTCGAAAATGTTCTTACGCAAAGCAATATTAAATGAAACATTTTGACAAATAGAAAACTCTAATCACTACCATTACGAAATGTCATGTAAAATTTTTCCATATAAATAAAAAGAAAAAAAATATTAGGGAAAGACTAAAGTAAATAAATATATTTAACATTAACTTCCTCTGTGAGTTTTTTGTAGATAGTGAACCTATATTGGAGGGGTTTTATTACAAAACCCCGATTTGTTTATCAAAATAAAAAAATATCTTAACTAAAATCTTATTCAAGAAATTAAATTCAATATAGACAAGAAGAATTAAGAAATTAGCTAATTTAATATTAAATAATTCTTAAATTAAAGAGGGTTTGGAAGGGATCTGACCTCAAACACAGAACCAATTTAACATTCGACACTCTAAAGATTTATCAGCGACCACTCATAATTTCTCCACGCACATGCACATACCTACACACACACACATTTATATATATATATACCTTAAACAATTTCACATATTCCATACACCATGAGGGAATATGTACATGGAAGATATATAGATATTATATATTTACATACCTTAATATATGCTTGCACACTTCTTCAATATTGGTCAGAACCCACTACAACTATTACATGAACAATAAAAACTCAGTAGAAAGGTTCAATGATTATTCTAGTAAAATTTAAATGAATGATTATTCTAGTCAAATTTAATGTCACAAGAATATCCTAAAAAGGTTTATGGTATGTGGGTAAAATTTTACTATAAATAGTCACATTAGTTTCCACAAGATTTCCAGGAGAAATATAGATGGAAAGGGTTCCAAGGATAATGATTAAGATGAGCATAAAAGGATTTATAAGTTGACAATATAAGTTTTTAACATCATAAAATTAGATATTGTAAATTTATGGTTTTTAAATATTTTGTTCAGGGAGTTAAAAATTAATAATATGATTCTAATGTCCCACCATTATTCATAATTTCATTATTCATATATGTTACTCACTAAAGGATTTTAGTGGGATGTTTTAATCATATGGTCACATAGAGATGTGGAGGGAATTATCTAAAGATGTAAAGAGTTTAACAAAATATGAAAAGTGTAGAAAACATAAGGCTGATCCGGTAGTAAATCATATATAAAATGATAGGTGGTAACTAACTTATGGTTTTTATAATATTATTAATTTATTTTAAGTATAAAAAATGTATCATGTTATACTAAATTCATTCTCCATTTTACCATGAGTTCACATTGGCTATATAAATCATGAAGTGAAATGATAATTAACCTCTTAAAAGTTGAGTTATCACTAACCAATGTTCGTCATTGAGTATTATAGATTGTGATGAAATGATAAGTTTGGTGTGAGTAGGATTTTTGAATTAAGATAAATATATTCTCATGTGGAACAAAATAGATTTTTTTTCACTATATGACCCTGATGTATATACCACAATGAGTGTCACACACTATGTATTCAATATACTCGGGGTGAATGTTTTTATTAAATCCTCGTACCTGAAGTTTATAAGATACTACGAATGTTTAACATTATAATTTGATATATTTCTTATTAAATTCTTATGTCGTAACTAATAAAGGGGTGGTTAGTTATGTTATTGAACATGTCATAGGTTGGATCTAAACCAATATGGGATTTTTCTTCTCATGTGATGATTATGAATTTTTTTCCTTTATTAATATAGATTAGGAAGCATATAGTTGTACCTAGATATTACATATTATTTTCTAATCTATTTGGATGGAGGGCGTGTGATGTAACCTTCTACTAAGATGAATTATATGTGATTTATCCATCGGTTGGGTCGATATATACTTAGAGAATCAAGAATGTATGAGTATGATATATGGGATTAACATACTATATATTTTATAGTCACTCAATGTCTTGTAAAAATGTATTATATGATTTTTCATACATTCATATAAAGAAGTTAAAGGATATAGTTATGGAAATACTTGTGTTTGATAGAGATAACACCAAATACCATTATAGCATGAATAGAATTGATGATTTTCAAAAGAATTTACTTTTTTTACATTTAGATATTCAATAATTCATAATTTTTTCAATGATAAAAAGGTTCATAGGGCCACACTTTGTGGTCATTTTAATGAGAATCAATTTTATGAAACTGTAAGAGCTACAACAAATGTGTTTGGGAGGAAATCTGAAAGAATATTGAGATTGATTTTTTCAAGTTAGTACAAATAATGATAATCATACTATAAATCAATTCTTGATCCATCCTCCATCATCAAAATCTAGTTATCATTATCAGTTGAATCATCGTGTAATGATTACTAGGGGAGTTTTAAATCTTCACATAATCATTTATACATTAATTGATATTTAATGACATTGAACTGAATGTTATAAGAGTTTGAATGTTTAGAGAGTTTATGAAATGACTAATCAATATTGGTTGATAATTTGAGGTTTTGAAAGGACTATATAAATTGGTTCCTTCCTCATGAAATTTTAATGATTCTATAGTGTTGATATTATTAGAACTCCAAAAACCATGATAATCATTGATCTCTATATTCTACATATTCATTAAAAACACCATGAATAGAGAGATGTCTTTACTATGTGTTAGGATATTTGAATGATTCATGGATACCATCAAAGTAAATAGTCTTTCAGCAACTTTGTAACACCCCAAGATTCCACGGTATTATTCCCTTTGAATAATTCAATAGCTTGCATTGTACGCAACTTCGAGATTCTAACACACTACGACCAATCAAACTAGACGTTATGAATAGTAATACCAACTTTTTGAAATTTTATAAATTTTATTATTCAAATTGGACTTCATATTTGAGTTTTTAATATAAAAATTATCTTTGGGTGAATTTTTTGTATTTTTCTGAAAACATTCAATTTTTTTATGAATACTGAAAAACACAGCGTTATTGGTTAAATCCAAATTTTTATTTAAATAATTATTTAGTTTATTTAAATTTATTATTGGTCAAAATAGATACATAATACCTATATAAGTCCATTTTAATTAATTGGAGTCATTTTATAATAAGTTTAGATATATAAAAATTTTATCGAACTTTTTACTGTCTTTTATTCAAACAGTTCATTTTTTGGATGGGTATAATAATGAGTATAACTAATGTAAATAATAAATAAAACATGTTAAATATTCTGTATATATGATATACCATCCAATTAGATACTATTTCACCATCAATATAATGATATTTTCATTCGTGCATACGTACGAATTACCGTCTCCCCGAACGCGATGAGATTCATCCCCCATCGTAACAATTCAAGAATAATTTTAATTTTATGATTAAAAATAATGTCTAAGAAATGAATATCATTCTTAATATGAATAAAATACATCCTATCCATAACAAACATGGATTATGTAACTGAGCTTATAAAGGAAAACAGATCCGTTAACACCTGAAACAATGATACTACTAAAATATTATTAACAAAGCAATATTAAAGGATCATATATGATATCATATTTATGTATATAGTTATTTTATAATTTATCAACAATTATTTGACTATTATACAAGAGTTTAACGTACCCTCGACCAAGGAAAAGTATAAGGTAAGGGTTAATTCCACAATCTATTTATTATCTGAGGTTGTTTTTACGCAAGTATTCACTGAGACCTCATTATCATCCACATCCTTGTTTTCTTAAAAATGTATTTCAAAAAAAATTAATATTTATTATAAAATGGGTTAAAACAATTTGTCCCATTATTTGACATTATATTTTTTTAAAGGAATCTTTCCATCATTTTCCAAAAAAGTTACTTTATGACCTTTTCAACAAAATTAAGGTAAGAATGTTTTTTAACTTATACGGCGAGTGTGGCTATTTTCTTCCATTATAACATCGTCAAAGCTTCCCTTACAATCTTACAAGAAAATTTAAAAATAAATTTTTTCTTTTATAATTATATGACTTTTAAATTATTTCAAAATAGAAATATATATTTCTCTAAAAAAAGTTATGATTTCATCTATGTCAACAGCCTTTTGATGGATTTTAAGCTTATTTGAAGTCGATTAGTTGTGATACAAATCTTCTATATTGTATTGAAGGTTTTGTGATATGTTTGACTATGGAATTTTTATTCTTATACCATTCATGGTTTATAGATAAATTATTGACATTTTGTATGCTAGTTTTAATACGAATGTTTTTGTTATGTTTAAACCATTCCATATGAGGAATGAATTGGACTTTGTAAGTTATGGGTGGATCCCACTATATCTCCTAGATGCATCGGTTGGTCTCATGAGAAAAACTAGTGTCTTGAAATAAGGCCTTGTAAAAATCTTATTTTTAGTCTTGGTATAAGGCCTTGACTATGTGGTTATGAAGTCTGGAATTATGCATTCCATCATTATGAAAGTGGCTATTCATATTTCTTGTTATTATTCGACTAGTATAATGTCCATGTGAATAAGTAAATGGAATTATTTGATTTTATCATTTCCATATTATTCTGATCTTTAAGTTTAAAAGGCTTTTTTTAGTCTAATAAATTGTCTTAAATTTTTATGCTTATTTATGAAAGTTTCCGGTATATTGTTATCCTTACTAAGCATCTGAGCTCACCTCTTTCTATGTTTTATTTTTTCCAAGATGTGAAAAAGTATTTTATGGTTTAACTGCAGGGATAGGCTAAGGATATAAGTATGTTCAAAAGGGGAAAAATGTTGTTGATGTTTTAATTTAATGATTTAATGTAAAACTTATTAATGTATCTAGTAACTCCAAGGATACTAAACTGACCGATATATGGGGAAGTGATTCTTTGTATCATGGCAATGTTATGTATTAATGCACCGACTCTGGGTAACTAGAGTCAGGGAATCACAAACTTTAATGTGTTCTCTATCAAACATGTAAATATATTTGACATATCAGATAGGTTAGTGTAAGGTATAATGTTCTTATTATTTTTCATTTATATTTAGTATACACTTATAGATAAATTTTGGGATTTTTGGGTTTCAGAGTTGTTATTCCACTATATTTTAGATGTTAGGCATTCCTCTAAAAGCCTTCATGAGTAACATGTATTGATGATAATTTACCTAATCAATGTTATCCTTATCAAAAACTATCCCTTATCTAATTGGGAATTCATTAATATTGGAGGTTTTATTTAATTTCATTTAATAATCTTCAAGGAATATTTCATGGAAATTAAGGTATTCATGAATAAAATAACCCCTTATTACTGATAATTCTAGATGAAATTTATTATGAACATACCATTTTAATGTATTTTGAAAGTACTCAATTGGTTACATCTACCTAAATTCAATGGGACTATTATATTTTACTTCACCAACTATGTGTATGGTAAAGTGGTGGTATAGTGTGAGCATGATATTTCCTTATAAATTTTACAGATCACTGAAAATATTATTTTATGAATAGATTTTTCTAAAATATTTAGAAACCACAATCAAAACCTCAATATCATGTGTAGGAAAACAAGTATTAGTTGTAATTAGATTTAATTTTTGAAGTAAAATATCATTGTTATTTATTTTTAACCCCTATAATGTCATGTTTGTCACATTAAAATACTTATAAATATAAATACTATTATCAGCGGTCACCTTGACCATATTCAAAATAGAAATAATTTATTATTCTTATTTTTACTCATTATGTACTATATAGTAGGAATGTATGCCTCGTTACCCTTACATAACTATAAATAAAATAGTTTTCTCAATTATATTTACAATAATTCTTTCCATGCATTAACTCCATCTTTTGATTTTCCCTTAATTACAAAATTTTCCCATGATATACTATCATATACATTTTTCTCAATTCTCATAACTTCAGCATTTTGATTGAAAATGTTAAACAAAAAATTTAATAATGTAATTTTATTATTACAATGATGAATGTATTTTATATTTGAAACATGGATAAAAGGTAATGAATGATCATGAAAATAATGATAGTACTACATCATTAAATTGTTTTCTTATTTAATTAATTCTCAAATTTATACCCTTATAATGATTTATAGTGCTAGGTCTTGTTCCTTGCACCCATGAAATGGAACTATGTCTTTTATGAACTTTAATTGTAGAGAACGAAAGTTTTTGTGATAAAAGTATACCCAATTTTATAATTCTTTAAATATATTGATTTATTACTTATGTTCCAATGAGGGAATGAGAATTATCCTTTTTTACACCAAAATGACAAATTCACACACAAAATAAAATTATAATTTTACATGAAAAATTATCTCAAAGTACAATCATTTCATTACCTTCTAAGTCAAAATTAATTGAAACTTCACCCAAAATTATTATATCTCATCAATAAATAGTTGTAGGATAAACATAAATTTTATCAATATGTCCTCAAGGTCTATTAATAAGTGTAAAAATTATCAAATAAATTAATTCATACATACCCAGAGGGAAAGGTTGTATAGAAACAACTGTATAGACATGTATTATAGGTTACAGTAACCACAGACCTGAATAGGTTAAAACCATTTGTTTTAGAACCCATTCAAACATCATGAATTTCTTGTAAAAATTATGAGTGTCTATGTCAAACACTTTATATTCCAAATAATTTTTTTAATTATTTAATTTATCATTTTAATTGTTTTTCTCTACATATCATGTCATAAAATTAGCGATATTAGATAATTTCAATAATCTATTCAACACAATTTTTTATGGAAATAATTTAATTTGTTTCATGATGATCTATTTCCAAAGGTTTAATACCCTACCAAGAGAAATATTAGGACTCTAATTTACATCATTATACTTTAACCTAGATGAGTTGCATATGGAAAGATTAGTGAGTTATTATTTCTCCTTTTTAAACAACATAGAATTATTGGGATACACATCAATGTTATTATATTTTAAACCTATGTTCTTAATCAACTTGAGATCATAGAAATACAAATCTAGAATCTTCACTCCAAAATGGATTACATTTTCTAATAACATGAGTAATATTTCAAACAAGGTTTGAATCCACTAATTCAAAGTCTTCATATGTAATAGATCAATAATAAATGAAAATTTAAAAAATATTTCACATTAAAGAAGTAATTTAGTATTTATGTATTCATTAATTTTAATAAAGTTATGTTTTTATCAATATTTACTAATACAGGGATTACTTTTCCAATTTCATCATTCTCAACATTATTTTCTTCAATAGGAAACTAGAATATCTACCACAACCCATACCACTAGATCCCTCTAGGTTAGCAGAAGGCTTGGTGTGACAACTCCAAGCCCACCCCCAATATACTAGGAGCTATCAAAAAGATCCAAAGAAGTCATATACCAAAATGGGAGGCCTTTTTCTATTTTAACTATGTGTACACACACAATAGTCTCTATGAAAAAGATTATATGGATAATAAAAAGTACTGTAACATCTAGATTATAACAATTCATGCAATAAAATCTAGAAAATACATCATATTATGAAAACATAAAGCCAAATCATAAAGGGTAAAAAAACACATCCAACCAAAAATGAAGTCCCAACATAACAATAACTGAAAAAAGGAATATTGAGAGGGTCTGACTCCTGATCACCAAGTCCGACCACCGTACGCAAAAAATACACCCAATTATCCCTATGATCCACAAATTTCATTGATAATATATCAGTATTCTATATAATACATGACATGTGCAATAAAATCCCATGTAGGGTGAGTATAAAAATACATAGTAGGATTCCCTAAAAACCACAAAAGGAGTAATAGAAAGATACAAAAAAGTCATCTCAAACCATAGAAAGAGAGAAAAAACCCAAGATATATACTCATAAAGAAACACAGATAATAGAGAAAAGGGATATCCATATCCATGACCCATCCTAGTATTATTATCCTTCCTTTAGTTCCAATGGTCCATCTCTAATGCCCAGATTCTTGTGTGTTCGTATAAAGAAGTTGTGTGGAGGACCTACACCTCACCAATACACTTTATAATTTAGGGGACATAATCTATAATAGAAGAACCATTCCCTAATATGATAGGGGAGTTACAATAAATAGATAGAGGACTCGAAACCTGGTTTCATAGTGCTGTGTCACTCAATAGATAGAGGACCCTCACTCTAGTGCATCGGGGGGTACCACTCAGTAGATATAGAAAGTGTTCCCTAAGGTGTTAGGGGGTTCTACTCAATAGATTGAGGACCCACTCCCTAGTGTGTTAGTGAGGTACCACTAAGTAGATAGAGTAATATGGGTGACCCACTCCCTAGTATTATAAGAGGGTTTCCAACCCCGACATCACTCCAATGATCCCTCATTATCACCACTATTGGTTAAGCACCACCTTAAGAAGCGGTGTGCTCCCAAAACCTCACATCACATGTAAAAAGTTCATATAAAGGATACCATAATGTTATATATGGAAAACTTCTTAGTATAAGATCTTGGGGGTACGAGATCATAAGAAGGCGGTACACATGGAGGAATCCCCTAAGAAAAGAAAACAGTGCACACCTGGTATCACATGGTGTGTGACCTCACCTTGTCAAATTGTTGTGTCCTCGCTTAAACATGGATTGGATGGCCAGGAAGTACTAAAATACATGTATGATTGCTACGCAAAATGACTTGTCCACAAGGGGCTTACCTGTGTTCTCCTTTTCAGGCTCTTTTGCATCTGTCCATCCCCATGTACATCTTCCTATGCCTATGTACTTTGGGTTGCACCCACATACCTAGTCATGTCTAAATACCAATCTGTTCCCCTGTAATCCTGGTCATGCATGTTTTACTAGACATTATTATGCCCATAAACTCCCATAGTACATTCTAAGATGCTATAATAGGTCCAAATTATTTTTATGGCATCATTAATGGAATTTGATCTTTATCTCTACTTGAAACTCTTGATTCCACATCCCAGGGACTACACGACATGTATTTCTAGACTAACTGCCATGTATTCAAGTTTTTCATAGAAACCCAAGAAATCCTCAAGATATATTTCTATGCTGGTACTTAAACCGTGGATCATGATAGGGGTCTCGGATCTAGGTCCAACCATTCCTAGTCCATCGCTGGTGGCTAGATTCTAGCTACCTGAACCATGCATCGCTCATCCCATCGCATCACACTGGTCCAATGGATAAAGTATGGAGAATCCAGACATTGATACATGTCACCATCACCAAAATCCCATAAATATATCTTGACCAATCCAGAAATCACAGTCTCATACATCATTCAAGAAACCACCACAAATCTAAGGGTTCGATCACTCTTGAACCCACCCTGGAAATGTCAAACCATGACCCTGTGTGCCAAAAATGAAGAACGTAATGAATAGTGGGTATAAATGCACATAAACAAAGAAAATACATCATTGTAAAAGCTTTAAAGTATAAAAATCAAGTAAATGGAGTATCCAAGGGTGATAAAAAGTTAAACGACTGGGTTTTATCAAATTCATAAAACTAAAATATGGAAGTGATCATGTGAAGATTAATAAATCATAGATCAGATAAGTAGATAATTAAATCCTTGCTTAGAAAATCATATATGGTGTAAATCAATCAATAAAATTCACTACCTTGATTAAGGATTGATCATTGGTGAATAGAGTATTCCCCAAACATGAAGAAGGTACATTGTGTTCACTTCCTGCCTCTAGATCCACCTTGATCTAATCATCATTGTTCTCCGATATTGATCCACCAACAAAGAAAATTTCCCGCCTCCTCTCTAATCTACCGAGAATATGTGGATATTTTCCATAATTAGGTATTTTTATAGGTGGTATTTGGTAGAGTCATTTAATTTAAAATCAATTAAATTATTTTTTTATTTATTTAATTTATTAAACACAACAATTATTGGTCACCTCCCATGGAAACTCCAACGTTGACCGACCATATGTCACACCTAGGGGAAACCCTACATTTTAGAGTCAACTGTGGTATCATATTTCCCACCCGGGGTCCCAAAAAACATAAAAAAAAGTTAATCAAAGTAATATTCATGCGTGTATTGAAATATATTAATATTTTTAAAATATTAATTCTGGGTTCCCCAGACACCCAAACATCATGCCATCTATGAGGATAAATTTAGAAATATAAATAGAAATATTCAAAGGAATAATTCATAAAAAAAGAGTTTTTAAATTCTCTCATCCTTCAAAGATTTTTGCCCATAAAAGCATAATAAAAATAGGTGTGCATATTGAGTCCATATTTGAATTTCATGCTGATATGAGCTCTCCTTCATGCTCCCATGCTACCAAACCATATGAAACAAAAGGATTAGCCATCCACACAAGATCATATCTTACCAATCCTCAATTTCCACTAGATACTTCGTGAAGGTGGATCCATCCTCAATTTCCATCTTTCCCTAGTCAATAGCATGTGTAGGATGATGCATGTGTCTCATAAACAATGACACATGGAAGATGTAATGCACTTGATCCTACTGAGGGTACAAGGCTAGGTAGTAAGAAACATCAAAAACCATTCATGGGATCTCAAACAACCCAATGAAAGTCAATGATAGCTTGCCTCCCCAACCAAACCTCCACAATCGTTGATGTGGGGAGTCTCTCATGAAAACACAGTACCCTTAACCAACCTCCAAGGTCCAAATATATATATCAATATAATATTTCCATCTACTCTGGGTTATTCTTGTATGTTCACGGATCACTTGATCCTTCTCCATCATCTCTTGTACTATCACTAGTGCAAGATGGTGCTTCGGTGGTGGAATAGTGGTGAAGGAGAGGGGTACAACAGCGCCGTTCTTTGGAGGTACAGGGTTTGAATCCTAGGAGTCCTCTTTCGGGGTGAACCTATCCCCCAGGATCCAGTCACCTTGCTGGGTCACTTGGTTTCTGATTGGGTGGGCAAAATGAGGTGCAACCCACCCATGCAGATGGATTGCTTGACGAACCATCGTCGCCCGGGTTGTCACCCTCCGGGACGCTCTGCCATCTCAGTTGGAAACAGCTCCTTCCCAGCTGGGGCTCTCTCCGGAGTGACATCTTCGTGGGGAGGGGGATTCCTTGTGTAGAGGGTTCGAAAAGGCCACACAAGGGAATTCCCTTTTAAAAACAAATTATCACACCCAAGTTGCCACATGGGGTTATAAAAAGTACCCAAGGATGCTCATGGTTAGAAATATCTCATCCAATTGTATTATTACATGTGTTAGGGTAGTTTTATATTATTATAATATTAATTTTTACCCTAATTTACCTGATTTACCATTTAACCATGGTAAATAAAAATAATTACTAAAGTTATTATTAATAATATCCAAAAGTAAAAGGTACCTATTTACATAATTTGGACCTTATGATTCCAAATATGGAATCCATTTTCTAAATTCAATACACATATTTGGCAGAAATTAATTTAAAATTAATTCTTATTGTAAAAACTAGAAAACTAGATTTTAAGAAATAAAAACTATCAAAAGATTGACATGTGTTTATGTCAAATTTAAATGTGAGATTTCATCTAATGAAAAAAATTGATTTAAATTATAAAAAAAATATTCCAATTAAATTTTAAAACTCATTGAAAATAAAATATAACTATATAAATAAAATTGACAAGAAGGGTTTTTTGAATTAAAATGCATTGTTTTTCACTATTCATTAAAATATGAATTTTATCAGAAAAATACCTAAAATTAAATAGAAAAAATTATTCCCAACTTCAAAATAAGAATTTTTTTTTTCAAATATAATATATAAATGTTTTAAAAACTATATTTAAAATCGTGGGACCACCAATAGGCAGAAAAACTGTATTGTTTGAAAAATAATTCTTTTATCCAAAAAAATTATTTTGTTCTTATATCATGTCTAGAAAATACATAAAATGAATGTTAATGTTATATTAAATTAAAATTTTCATTAAAAATATTTGTAATGGATTTTTTATATCCCATTAAATAAAAATATTTTGATGATATATCATTGTTTGGTGAAATTTGATATTGCGTATAGCACAAGAATTCGAGGAAGGTCACTCTTGCATGTAATGCAATCCAAGTCAGTGATTCATGTAGTGAAAGAGTTCTTTGGTGTTTCTTGTATCATAATCCAAACATAGTCTTTTTATGCATTGAACAAAATCAATACTCAATGTTATGTGTATCGTATGCTAATTCAGTGTTGTTTGTGACATACTACATGTCAGTTTATTATGAAAAGGAATGTTTTACTTATTTTATTGGACGATATAAATGAAAATATTATTTTATTCAAAAAAATGGAATTTAAAAAAATGAGGTGTCGCAATTCATAAATATGAACAAGGGAGTCTTGATAGATGCATCACATACCCTAACATAGTAATAAACACTAAAAATTCTGATTAACCCAACCCTAGGGTTTGTCCGAAATCAATTTGAGTGACAGGAAATGATAAATTGGCCAAAGAGAGGGAAGAGAAGGGATATTGGAACCATACCTCGATGAATTGAATGAGAAAACTGAAGGGATTTGGCGAGTTCATTAATTGAAGAGGGAGATGTGGAGATATGTTCATAGGCCTTTGGGGTTTAACTAAAGGGTGTGGTGTTGCCCAGAGAGAAGGCCTCCAAGGGGGAGGTCACAAAGAGGGAGGTCACACTGAGGGAGGTCCAACCATTGAGAATATCACATAGTAGGGGGTCATGGCTAGGGTTGTTTCATCACACATGGAAGGGGATACCTAGGTAGGTACACTTCACACTACATGAGGAGGGGGAAGAGACCCCTTGTTCTTCAAAATAAAAACCTAAAAAAAAGAAAAAAATAAAACAACAACAACAATAATATTGATATTAATATTATTAAAAAAAGATGTTATGAAATATTTTCTATATAAATATTAAATTAATTTAATTTAATTTAATTAAAAAGAAACATCACATTGAAAATTATAATGAAATAATGTTCCACACTCGGTTTTAGTGACGGCTTTCACAGATAATGGAAAAATTCAATTTCCCTCGATTTTTTGTTCGGTTCAATACCTGGGACATTACAACCTTCCCACCGTAGAAAATCATGTTCTCGATAATACTATAAAAACAATGAACACATCAGCCAACCTAAAATGGTCGTGAAGCTTCATTCGAATGACCACATTACATTTCAAGACACCCAATGCACCTCCAACTATTCTTTTTAACACATGGTGCTTAAGCCTCCAAAAGATGAGATAAAACCCATCCTCCAATAGAAACATCACGATGGATCTTAACCAAGATTGCTTCTCTTGAGACATGACCCTGTCGTCATCTCATTAATCATATGTCCAATCTACTTCCCATCATAGGATTTAGTGTTAGAAAAAAGGATAAATTACGAGCCATGACACCTTACACCATTAGAATTTACCACAATTCATACACATAAGTATTATAGTGCTTCATGTGTGATTTATAAAAAATTAAAAATGTCTGATTTCCCATTGTCCTCAAATATTAAATCGAGCCAACTTTTCATGAAATTCTCGGGCTAACACAAGAAGACACTTGGTTTAGATTGCCAAAATTTTACGATCTAAACTATGATTTATTCTTCAAAGGTATCTTTCATTCACCACATACACATCCAATGAAGTCCATACCTAAATTTTAGTGATCTTCATTGATTTAAGAATCTATGAGCCCAAAAACATGTCTAGGATAACCTATTATTAGAATTATCTGAGTTTGAAGAACAATCTTGAGGTATTCCATATTCCTTGTTTACGAGGGAGACGTTGGTACAATGTCAGGACGTCCACATCAGAGCAATGATTGATCCCTGAGTGGCATTGGCCTCGCTGTCATGACATAATAAATGGCTAATGTAAAAAAAGTTCATCCAAATAATTATTTCATGGGAGTCCAAGGGTCAATCATGTCTAACCAAGCTTTTATAAGAACCACACGTTCAGCATGCAACCAGATTGAGATTACCCAACACCTTTTAAAAAATTGTGCAATGTAAGACCGAGGCTCCCTTCGAGCACCTAGATGATGTCAGGATTAGGAACTTTCTCATTGTAAAGTAGAGTACACCAAGAGTATTTAAATATATTTCTGTCGAACATTCCCATGTGATGGAAAGATAAATGATCAACCCATAACAAGTCAACATCAAAGAAGAAACTCTACTTCACCTTCCGATTCTCCTTCATTAACTGATCACCGAGTACTTTCCACTAATGGAATTCTTTGATTATTCATGCTTAACCACTACAGTCCACCCACAACAAAAAATGTTACTCAAAGGTTCCGTAAGAATCCAATCACACTAATGGCATGTTTTTGAACAAGCACCGACACGATTTAAGGTTCATAAGAGTTACATCAGTTAAGCCATCCCAAACATTTTCTTATGGTCCCTTTTTATTGTGTTCCTTCTACCCTGATGTAAATGTATTTAACATAACGAACATGACACTCCCCACGTCAGTTGTGTCCTAATAATTAAAATAATATATAGACTAGTCACTCAAAAGCACTCTATGTTAGAACAACCATAAAGAAAACCATTTAAATAGTAGGTAGGAAAAAAAAATCCAAACTAACCATCATTTCAAAACACATGAATCACTTGAAGTCATCCCAATCATTGGGGAAAACTTTATTTCATTATGCCCCAGTCCCTCTACTTTGGAGATGACCTGAGACCACACTCAATAGTACAACGCTCAATGATTCCACTGAAATCAACTGGTTTGTGACAACATTAAACAATATAAAAATAGCACGTACGTGAACTCATACAACCCTGAGGTGATATAGAAGTACAATGACTTTTATCATAGCTGATAATATAACGAGTAATCTATTACTATGGAGAATGGAGGTTCAAATGTCCTATGAAGTAGCTGACCATGGCCACGGAATATCTAACCTACTGAAAATGAGCAATACTTGATGCTTAAGTCCAAAATAGAAGTCAAGGATACCATGTATATTTATCAGTACAAGGTGCCTTTTAGAAATAAAAAGTCCTAATTGGTACACTGACAATTGAGAAACCCCAAAAAGGTAAAAAAATAACAGTATTATCAATCCTTTTAGGTTCTAATAGTGAAACATATCATAGGCTATCCCCTTACAATGAATAAGCATCAACCCTGTCACTAGTTCACTCTAAAAGAATTCACTCGTCTCAAATCACGATCATACGAGACATTTCTAAAAGAAATAGAACCAATAAAAAACACTAGAAATCCCATTCCTGTAACATAAATAATATTTATCAACACTTACAAGAGGCTCTTGAACAGTGGACACCACTAAAGGTTTCATTTCTAATACCATTACATTTAAAACCATTTCATAATAAAATATGAACTTGATCAATAGTCTAGCCATATAGACATCCATCTACGAATCCCTAAAGAACCCATAAACTTTACATGTGGAATTTGGATAACATTTAATTACCAACAATAAATTTTTTAAAAAGCAACCAATTACATATCAAACAAGATAGCATGTCACTATATGTTGCTAACGATGAGAGACATGTTGTAATCATTGAAGCATGCCATTTTATTAATAGATACATTTTAATAAGAATAGAATCATGATACAAGGGAAATATGCTAGTAAACAAGTAGCATAGAAATAGATAGGCTTGCTAAATATATCACTGAAACATGATATCTACCTGGCATGCTAAATTCATACAAGACATGGCACACATTCAAAGAACACAATATGAATCAACAAGCTAACTAAAATGCACTTACACAGAATGGAACTATATATGAATGACTTGGTAATTTCTATGTTCCTAATATGATGCAGTCTATGTTTCATCCTTGTTGAACCAGAACAAGGGTAAATTTCATTAAATCCCATAAATCCATAAATAGTTGATATTACACCAATCACTCACAGTGATATAATATCAACAATAATATCAGAAATCATGAAAATCAATTCCCAGCCCTTGCTACTTGGTTATTTCATGTACATGGGGTGATCAGTCCCATGAAACACTATTAATCAAGCATCGACATATTTTTGGTCTTCTATCTACCAACTAATAATATAAGGATAAAGGAAAAAGAAATCTTTGATACCACTTTGTAACATCTAGACCAGACTCAACTCTAGGACGATGTTCGGACCAATGGGTCACATAACCTCAAGGGCATATCCTCAAATGACATAGGTTGCAGACCTATAATAAGGGTCTTAGGTAGTGATATTGGGGAGACTATACCTTCATATGATATTTTGAAAATAGTATAACAGATTATATGTAAATCATTACAGTGGAAACAATAAATAAATAAAAGACTAAGTAGAGAGAGTGAAATATCAACAATTTAATAAAATTGTCCAAACAACAGATTATACAATAAATGAATTCATGTCATGGTGTTGACACACAACTAAATGTATGAAAAAATACAACATTCTGGAAAACACAGTTTAATAATAATGAAAGGACATCAAAGCTCGAAGGACGATCTCCAAGATCATCCTGAGCATCGTCTTATTCCTTTTCTCAAAAATTCTTGGTACAAATGGCCTAACACATGCAATAAATCATGGTATTTTTTCCTACAAATAATAAAGATCTAGTCTTGTACCCCGGTGAAATGGTGGCTCGAGTAAGGTGTGAGATATAAATCTCAGCAGGTCAGCACCAGCGGTGTCTAGCCCAATCCATAAAATGAAATATAAATTAATAAGTTCACCATATAAAATATATGGTGACTTATAATAGGTTAATAATTTCAACTCATTATAGGTTCCTGATCATAGACCCTTCCCATACCAATGTCTTCAGCCAAATTTGTAATTAAGAATAATGTACCCATGCAATAATAATTTGTGAATCAGTTCCACTAGTAACAAGAAAACTCAAAAAGGTGCACCCCCCATCTTGTTCTTTGGTTTGGGGTCTAATTCTTATTTCATCAAATAATTATTAAAATAAGAAATAGAGAAATCTAAAAAGGTAATTCTTCAATATGAATAGAAGGAAAAAGTATAACACAAGTAATTTAACAAAAAACAACCAATAAATGAAATTTAGACAAATCAAGAGGTTGAGTCTGATCCCATCCCAAATGTATCGCTATAGTAAATCCATCTTGTTATCCAATACCACTGATACCAACAATGGAAATCATCAGAAATAACATGTATTTCTCAAGGAATGGTATATCATGATTATGTCACATGTACCACACATAAGGGGTTGATTATCACCCGATGCTTGGTGTACCAACTTTTGAAATGGTCATGCCCTTGATTGTCCCTTAGGGAACTAGTATCACTCATGAGTATATAGAAAGCCAAGGGAATACCTATTCCAGAGAATCCTAAGACATTGCTTCCTTGGTGGGTTGTGGTATAACCACCTGAGCACGAGTGTCCATCCATGATTCCTTAATATGGAACCCATGTTCTCACATGAACAATATTATGCGAATTATAGTAGATATATTACATTGCAAGAAAAAATTAAAAACATATATCACTTGAAAATAATATACAGAAATCATTCTCTGAAATAGGCACCATGAACCACAAGCTATTCAAGATACTAATCAAGCAATCCAAGTCATCAATATAGAATAAGGCATTTACCACAAAAGTAACCGAAGGCTCCAAGTAAATTCAAAAGGTAATAATCAATAAACTTAGGAATAGTTAAAGAAAGAGACTTAGTTATAAGGATAAACAATAATAACGTAGAATAAGCATTGTTAAAGTCCCAATCCATAGTAAAATTCACAGTTATAAAACAAATTATATGTTTATGACATTAGTATAAGTTACCAAACACTCACCCAAAGGTAAAACAAAACTGAAGGCATCACGGAAAAATTCCATTTAGGTTGGGTACACCCAAATGAATGGATAATAGGAAAAGAGAAAACCCCAAATGGATTTCTCCATAAGAAGAGGCCACAATAGACATAATAGTACAAACCAATCAATTTAATAAATGATAACAATGCATCACCAGAAGGATTTTACAAGTGACACAATTGTTTGAAATGTATTAAGGGATGAAAATAAGTGATAGAGGATAGACACACTAAACTAGAAATCTCTATTTATTAAGCAAGCAAAACCCATAGAAGGATCTAGGTTTGATAGTCATTTTGGAAGGAGTGGGTCGAAAATGTACTTAGGCAAAGCAATATTAAATGATACATTTTGATAAATAGAAAACTATAATCACTACCATTATGAAACGTCATGTAAATTTTTCCATATAAATAACAAGAATAACAATACTAGGGAAATACTAAAGTAAAGAAATATAAATAAGTTTAACTTCCTCTGTGAGTTTTTTGCAGAAAGTGCACCTATATTGGAGGGGTTTTACTACAAAGCCACGATTTGTTTACCAAAATAAAAAAAAATATCTTAACTAAAATCTTATTCAAGAAATTAAATTCAATATAGACAAGAAGAATTAAGAAACTAGCTAATTTCATATTTAATAATTCATAAATTAAAGAGGGTTTGGAAAGGGGTCTGACCTCAAACACAGAACAAATTTAACATTCGACACTCTAAAGATTTATTAGCGACCACTCATAATTTCTCCACACACATGAACATACCTACACACACACACACATATATACATTAAACAATTTCACATATTCCATACACCATGAGGGAATATGTACATGGAAGATATATAGATATTCTATATTTACATACCTTAATATATGCTTGTACACTCCTTCAATATTGGTCAGAACCCACTACAACTATTACATGAACAATAAAAACTCAGAAGAAAGGTTAAATGTGATGTAACTAAATTATAAAGAACCCATAAACACAATAATACTCTAAAATATTGTGTGATAAACCAATTTGAATGTTTATAATATTAACCTAAATGAGAGAGGAAAACAAAATCAAACCCATCCGCCTCACCTTCAGTGATGGATGCTGAAGTAGAGACAAAGGAGTCCTGATAGACACTTCTCATAACCTAACAGTTGAAGAAACCCAAAAAACTCAGATTATCCCACGCTTAGGGTTTCACTAAACACAAATCGAGTGATGGGAAACTATAAATTGGCCAAAGTGAGGGAGGAGAAGGGATCCTGAAACCATACCTCAATGAATCAAATTAAAAACATGAATAGATCCAGTGAGATCGACAATAAATGTGGGAACCATGGAGAGGGGATCATGAGCCTATGGGGTTTAGCCAAAGGGTGTCACGTTTCTTAGAGAAGAGGACTCTCAGAGGGAGGTCATGCAGATGGTGGTCTCATAGAGGGAGGTCTGAACATGGAGGGTGTCACACTGCCGGGGGTCATAGCCCAGGTTGCTTTGTTGCAAAAGGATGGGGAAGCCCATAAAGGTCCACTTCATACCATAGGAGGATGGGAAGGAGACACTACAGTCTCTATATAAAAAATCTATACTAAAAAAATGGGAAAATAAAATTATAACAATAAAATTATAACTAATAATAATATTATTATTATTACTGTTAAAACATTTTATTATAAAATTATTTCTATTTAAATTTCAAATTAATTTAATAAAATATCATTAAAAATACATATCTTAGTGTAAATTCTTGAGAAACAAAATATGTTTTTTTCCTCGATTTTAATGAATGCCTTCCATGCTAACAAAAAAATTTAATTTCCAAAAGATCTAGTAAAGGGGGATTGAAGAGCTATTAAAGGAATCATGGTAGCTCCGATAAAGGAGTTGGGCTCAGTAGTGTTTGAAAAAAAATATAATTTTACTCCCATTATCAGTGATTCCATTATCATCGTAAAAAAGGGCTGTTAAAATCCCACTTTAACAATGATAAAAAGAAATGTTAAAAGGTCCCTCTAATACGATAAAAATTTCTATTAAACACACCATTTAATATTATTTTTAGAACTCTTAAAGGGGGAATTTAACAAAACATTTATAGAAGTAATATAATATTGGGATTTTTACCGCACTTAGATTGTCAGTGATTTTTTAGCCTAGAAAATGGAATATTTTCGAGTTGCTAAATTCATGTTTTGTAGTAGTGTTAGGTGTACCTCATGATGGAATTTAGGATGACTACCTAGACATTAATATAGATTTCAGTGAATTTTTTATGTATGCTTATTACCTATGTGTGATGATAGGAGATGGAAGAACCAGAAGGCCTCCTCCGAGATGGATGGAGAATGTAATATGCTCTTTAGGTCTCTACATCACTTATTATGCCCACGGAAGGATGATTTAACAATCTTAATGTACCACGATGTGTATCTTCTATCTTTGATCATATAAATCACATGATCAATCTTTATGGATATATCACAACGCATATGTGTGAGATAACTTAGCCACACTCAATATATTATTTTTTGATATACATGATGTCATTTTCTTCCATGTTGATGGTCAAGGGAATATTATGTGATTATGATGAGTCTTTTACTGACTTTGGTGTTTTATTCATTAGTATTCAAACATTATTCAACGATGATGTTTATAGGTAACTTGTGAAAGAAACAATGTGTTGGTGATTCTGAGGACTTGTATGCTGAGTATAATATGGTAGATCATCTAATTAGAACAAGGGATGAAGTTTATCTAGGCTTGGATCATGAAAATGCAGTTGAATAATCTGATGAGGATAAAAAAGAATATTTTACTGAATATGTGGAAAAGTATCCATCTATTTATGTCGGCAGTGATCTTTATTTACTTCCTAAGGATTCTACCATTAACTTGGGAGCTCTTATTCCTCCTTGGAGGACCCCAAAAAGATAAGAAATTGTTTAAAGTGATAACGAATATATTGAGGAATCTATAAAGTACCAATACATGATTTCAAAATCAACATAAGATGATAATAGAGATAATGATATTGATGAGGAAGAAAAATAAGAACAAAATGAGAATAGAAATGGAGAAAATGACATTGTAAATGAAAGGGATATAGATGATGGAAGTGGTGATGATTATTATGGAGATGAGTTTGACCAAAATGGTTCTTGTGGAAATATTAAGAGGAATATAAAGGATAGGACCCTAGATCTTCAAGATTCATTTTTTGGGGAAGCAATCCCCTAATATCAAAATATTTCATGAATCTCTAACTCTTGATGATATTAAGGCCAGTTTTGTTTCAAATGGTCAGACAATTTCTAATTCTGCTATGTTAGAACAATTTATTTTGATTTATATTATAGAATATCATGTTGTTAAGAAAAAGAAAATGGATATCCCTTCTATTTATGAAGGAAGTGATTTTCAGTTGTATGTTTTGGCTTCTGATAATCCACATGTTTATATCCGTTTGGAATTAGATACTATTACGAAAGGGAAGGTGAAAGGAGGATCCACTGATGTTGTTCATCAATAGTTTGTTCAAAATATTGATACACCTTCCATTGGTACACTTTTAGAAGCTGAGTCTGATAGTACTTTTGCACGCATTTTAGATATTCAGAATAATATTGGAATTTCAATGGTACCTAGTAGTGGGGTTCATCCTAACACTTCTCTAGTAGATGTTGAGGTTTCTAGGATATGGTTTGATCTAATATAATAAGAGTGGGGAATATTTTCTAGTATTGCAAGGATTCCACTCAACCATTGTTGAAATGAGTTTTGAATTTAAGTTAATCCTAATGTATTCTTAATATCACAATTATAGCATGAATAATACTAGAAAATGTTTCTTCTATTAGATACCTTTCTCTTAAACCGGTTGAAAGAACTCCTCTAGTTTCTCCTGTATATGTAGTCACTGAAGCTGGCTTAAATGTTTTGGGTGAAATATTCTTTCTGAATATCACATATGATTAACATGTCAATATCTTCTCCTGACCATATTATGTGAAAATGTTACTCATTATATTTTTTATTTGGTGATACAACATATCGAACCAAAGATGACGCATCACATACATGAAGGTGTGATTTAGTGTTATAGAATTGGAAATGAGTTGCATTCTATCATGGCGATGACTGATGACTTCAATTCAATATTTACTAATTCTGTGGAAGGTATTTTTAAAACTCTTGAGGATAAAACATCATATACTTATATTTCTACTAATCCTCCTCCTCCATTTCTTGATTTTGATGTCATCATATTATTGGTCATAGAGGATGTTTCGTGTACCTCTAGCGTTCTCTAGTTGACGACATGTGATTCATTTAGAAATTTGAAATATGTTTGAGTAAGAAACTGAGCATGATCATATGATGATCAAGAAGT
Organism: Viscum album; assembly: GCA_963277665.1. NCBI lineage: Eukaryota > Viridiplantae > Streptophyta > Magnoliopsida > Santalales > Viscaceae > Viscum > Viscum album. The sequence continues at coordinate 106,495,501 of OY728156.1, forward strand.
ATTGCAATGATATTAATGATTCCATCGAAACTACTAATATTTTCATCAAGTTCTATCTCTCTTGAATATATACCACGCATGCTATGGATGATAATTTCAAATTCTTTGGCTAAATATTTGTGGACACCTCCTATGAATTAGGATTTCAAATAATAAGTTAGAATGCTCAATGATATGAAAAATGTGTTTATAGGTTTATGTAAGAGAATGGTGACATCATTAGTGCAATGGAATTGGGTGTACAAATCATAATGGATTACAAAAATATCAGGAATAATTTTCTTCATGATCAAGGCCATGAAGATGTGGATAATTCATCCATCCCAATTACTTATCAGTTCATTTTTAGACTTGGTGTTCATGGTAGTTTACATGAACCTATTTCATCCATCATTAATCCTTTTTCATATAGATCATGTGAAATATGTGTTCTAACTTAGGTCAGTTGCTGTTTTGCAAGATCGTCCTCTTCGGGCTCTCACTATTCATTTCCCTGGTGCTCCTTCTACTCACCCTCATTCTGATCCTAGTTCCTCAAATAATGACTATGTAAAATCCAAGGATAAAGGAAAAAAACCTCTGGATCGCTCATATAAACCATAAACCTTTTCATTTGTTGGTTTATACTATATTTCATTTATGGGACCAGACATGTAATAAATTTTTGATCATTAATGTCAGTGACTATTATTATGTTCTTTATCTTTTTTTACTGAGATTACTATATTTTCATTGTTAATAATTACCTTTTCGATAATTCTAAATTGAGGATAATTTGTTTGGTATATTTATTTTGGATTAATGTTTTTCATTGATACTATGTATTTTTAATCTATTTGATCATGATAATTACCTTTGATACACTATATTTTCTTATTTATTTTTCTTTGATACCATATAAACTACTTGGGAATGATAAGTCTTGTCTTATATTTTGATCTCAATACTCTTTGATGCCATGATATTTTATCATTATAATGGGGGATATTATTTATCCCCTAAAATTTATGATAAAAAATTTGGATTCTATAGATAATAATTAGTTTCATATTTTATGTAAGAATATCATTTTCTGACAGGGTTTCCAAAATTGATTGAGGACGAGACACTGTTGAGATTGGAACCACTAATTTAGCACACCGTTGTCTATTGGATTCTTCTATAATGAAAATATCATATTGTTTGAGATACAACCAAGATATCATACCACCAGAATATCATACCATTTAACTGAAAAAATGAAAAATTCAATGACATTGTTAGTCGAAACACAATCAGCATGTCATGTCGCCGAAGCACATATTTGACTAAGTCTGACACATCACCATACCAAACTTCCACTATATGAGGCATTGTTAGTTTCATACCACCAACACCGAATGTTTCTCTATGTCTAAGATGCAGTGAGACAATATACTACCAGACTAGACATCACAAGTTGAAATGCCATAACATAGTGTAAATTTGGGAAATCCTAAATCACTTCCAATATCATGCCTCAAGAACCACATACCACCAGAGTGAAACACCGTCAGACCCATAAGAACTACTAGACTAAGGCACCACTACTATGTTTTTTTACTTTACTTATTTTTAATATTTTATAATGAATATATTTATTATGGTTAATACAATTTTTTTCTAATAGTGGTCTCCAAAATGATTGACAAAAGTAATTGAAGATAATGTTTAGTTGTGACGTACGGGGAATAAGCCGAATCATAAATTCTTTCTACTACTAATATTAATAAATATGCAGCACACTCCCTCTTTCTATAAGATATAGATAAATTGTAGGAGTAATGAAATACATGTGTGAAGTGAACTGTTAACAAGAACTTGTGAATACCTAACATACCAAAATGTGAACTATATTGAAAAATTAAACAGGTTCATTTATTGTAAACATGCCTTGGAATCCACGCTACATCATCATATCCTGTTCTATCATCTAGTCCTTTGAACATGAGTCTGCAAAACTATTTTTCCACTATTTTTTCAAGAAAACCATACTCAAGATTCAGTACTTAATAAATTAAATAGTCATAGGATGCATTACTATAGACCGATCACTTCTAGTATCTACACTTTTAGATTACCCAGTTTCATTTGTATTTATTACCTTTTGAATAGTGTGTGTTTTCTGTTTTATCACACACAAACTGTCTCATATAATGAACGGGAAGATACCAAATATATTCCCAAAATAATTCTATATTTTTTCCAATAGACAATAGTGTAGAGGTCCTTTTGTGACTTATATTCTATTTTCTCCCAAGAAATAAATTTGGATGAGATCATGTGTGGCCTAGATAGTTGTAAACTATTTCATAAACCTGATCCATGTTGTTGATCATCTTGTTTATTTTATATAAACTGCTTGGTGTATAGTGATAACCATGTAAAGAGAACAAATTCTCGGCTTAAGAATGAACCTCTTTTTTTAATTATTTCCCTTATGTGCATTAATTTTGATTTAATTTTCTTTTTCTTTAAAACAAAAAACTATATTATATGTAAAAATATATATACTTTGATAGTTTATCCTAATTTGTGTTCATATAGTTTTTTGATCAAGTAAACCATTTTCAAAGAATTTAATAATACTGAATATTATTTATCCAAGACCTAATAAATAATTAGTTAAATCATTATAATGATTAATAACTATATCATTATACTTATTTCATGAAATGGGATGTATTTATATATTTGATGGATTTAAAAATAAACCATTATAAACAGAAATTTTTATAGGGTACTCAATTCACCCCTTATTGAGATACTCATTATGACAAATTTTTTTAATTATAATAAATATAAATTGGTAATTATATAGACCATATAAAAGATACTAGGTTCATAAAATTTTAATATCCCTCAATGAAATTATATTGAGACAGAATCCCTTCATGTACGATTCCTTTTGGTTGAAATCTCTTTACCCTCATATATAAAACTTTTTGGATTGTTGTTAACTTATGTAATCCCATATTAATATTTATGAAATCCTATTTAATTATTTAATAACATATTATTACCTTTCTGTTAATAATATTTCATTATTTTCATTATTTCGAGTGTTAATTTTTTTTCAAGTATGTTTTAACATGTAATTTTTTATTCTTCATATATAAATCATGATTTAATCATTTAAAAACTTTAAACAAAGATATATATATATAATATTAAGTACATTTTAAATTATATTAATCCATAAAAATTAGTGATAGTTAATGAAATTCACTATTCATTGAGATGGTAGACCATATCTACGCTTCAACGTTGTTTCAGTTTTCCTGTCATATAGAAAAATATATATATAAATGATATATATATATATATATATATATATATTATAATTATACTATAATTTTTATTTAATAAATTTCACATATGTTTATTAAAATCATCCATTATAAATTCAATGTAATGTTTTAATGAATCATATAGTTTCACAGGGCAACATTCCTTCATACCCATGAATGACATTATCTTATACTCAAAAAATATAACTCATAAAGGTATATTTTTTATAAAAACATAACAATAATACCAAAATCATAAATATCATAAATATCATATATATATATATATATTACATAATTATTCCAAACTGTGAATGAGGGTAACAGAAAAAGCAACAATATCGGTTCTCGAGACAGTAGTCTCTCGTACATGTGAATGAGGATTTCGTAACCAATTTGATGTAAGTGTTTGATGTATTGGTTTATGAAAATGAGATAAAACTATCATATTATATTGACTATATTTATTTTTCTAATCAATAATGATATAAAAATAATTGAAATAGGTGGATAAGAAAATAAAATAAAACTGATTTCAGAAAAATATTACCTCTTTTTCAGGTATCCTCCATAGGTTTGAACTGATTCCATCATATGTTTTGTTTACTCCAAATATAAGGCTTCTAGGATGAGTTAGTTAAAAGTATTTTTTTATCTAGGTAATTATTTTCTGAACCGAATTTCTTTAAAAGGTGTAAATAGTCGGGTATAATGAAATTACTTTTATTTGTGATAGAGAGGGAACATATCGAATTTTTAAAATAAGTTAGGTGTACCCACATTTTTACCAAAAAATAGGCTTCCATAGTACACAAAATTATACGCATGATTGTTTAAGGTATTAATATTTCCATTAAATGGGATTTGGGTAAATTTATAGGTCATTGTTTCTTATATGGTTAATGATTATTCCCATGGTGAACTTGTTTTTACTATAATCATTGTAATTAATTTTAACTATTTTCAGAAATGATTTTGGCATAAAATTAGTAAGAAATTATTAGAAATTAGAAATTATTCTGATTAAAAATATGAAATTCATTTTTTAAAATTCATTCCACATAATTGTAAAAAATAATTTTAAATTAATCCCATATACAGGATGAGAAACTGGGTTTTAATGTAAAGAAATTCAAAATTTAAAAATGTTTTTATATAAAATTCAATATATTAATCACTCAATTAAAATAAAATCAATTTTCAATGTATAATAAAAATATTTTTATTTTAAAATAAATTAAAAATATAATTCAAAATTATGAAATATTTAGATGAAAAGTCATCTTTCAATTAAATTTTAGTATCTTCACCATCCTCAAAAAATTAAAGCTATCCGAGAATACCAAAATGGAAACCTAATGTAATTTGGAATTATTATTTCAAGAATTAATTTTATTTCAAAGAACTAAATTTATAAAAGTTAATAAATTTAGTTTTAAAACAACAGTAAAACTAAAAAGTGGTATGAATACTTTTTTTAAAAAAATAGAGCTTTTTATTCATAAAATCTTATTCAATATTTAATTATGCCTATAAACTTTATTTAATTAATATAAAAATAATTTCAAATAATATATGAATTTATTTAATATAATTAAATGATTTTAAATAATTTAATTTATTAAGATAAAATACCTTTTTTAAATTAGAATAGTTTTTCTAAAAAACTTTTCATTTATATTCAAATGTGTTTTTATTAATTTTTAATTAATTGGTATCGAAGGAATTCAGAGATATATTTATTTAAGTTATTAAATAATATTTATAAACAATAATGTAATATCTAAGAGATAATTTCAAAGATAAATATTAATATTAATAGTATTTGGTAAAACACATTCTTGTGTGTAACAGAAGTCTGCAAAGAATGTCATTGGTGCATGTAATGAAAGATAAACTTTGTATTGTTTGCAATACAAGAAATATAATATATTGATTTTATTTAAAATATTAAATAGATAGTCAATTATTTGGATATTATATATCCTTTTATCCATTTTGTTTTGTTTCATATACACAAATCAATATGATGTACATATTTTAAAATTTCAGGGTGTTACGATACAACACTTCTAGCAGATCTCTTTGGGAACACTATTAGGATCACAGTTAGTACTAACCATGTTATCTGACCTATAAAACTACATCAATGGTTTTTAATATCCAATTTGTTTTACTAAAATATTAAAACCCCCATAATAAACCATAAAAACCTTCTAGTTGAACTGAATCTGATCATTTGGCTTCTAGGAGCCCACTAGTATAATTTTTCCCTCCAAACCTTATTTCATTGTAATGTAATTCATCGATTGAAGGGAAATTAATATTCAATTGCTTTCTATTTTTTTAGGTCGTATATCTCTTCCATTCTCATAGTTTAGTCCTCCTAGAGGGTTTTGTTCCATTTCATTCCATTTGACCATGTTTGATTAATATAGAATTATGGATCTAGGGTGTTTTGTCTCTTCTCTTAAGATTAATCTCCCTATATCCATTGAATTCCATAAAATGGATCACATATTAGATTCATTATAGTTTTCATCTCATATTTTACAAGTAAGGGTTTCTATAATTTTCTTTCATCTTGTATTCTATATTTTTGTGAGAATTTCTAGATATATGTCTCCTAATTTTTAACACATGTTCTACAATATTTATCCTCAAATTACCTTATGAAATCATTATTTAACCTCTTATATTTGAATTCAACAGGGAATGGATATAATATTTATATCTATTACCTTTGTAAATTATTAATATCGATTTTTTGTATTTATTTTAAAATAATATTTAAAGGATTATTTGGTGAATGTGAAGTATTTAGACTGCTTTTTTTTATAAAAATGAAATTTCATGATTTATAGGAAGTGATTTAAACTATTCAATGATATTTTAGTAGTCAAATTCGAGATTTTTTTAAATGAAAAATAACACCATTTTAATGATGCAACCCATAATTTAAAATATGCTTTCTTGGATAATTTGAAATGGTCGATTTATTCAAATGGAAATCGAGTGAAAGACCTTGATAAGAATTAAACAGAAAACATTTAAAATTCTAAAACATTGATGAATTCATTTTGGTTTTAATGAATGAAATTATTTTTAAAATTGATTTTTGGAATTATAATGATTGTTTTTAATAGAAAATTTTATTTATACCATTTTAAATGTTGAATAAATGGAATGGTTTTGAATTGAATTAAGGATGTTTGATAGATTTATTGAAACAGTATGATGATACTCTGATATAATTATTTAACGAAACATACTTGATTATTTTTCTTCCCATTTCCAGGTGTAGAAAAATAAATTATTTACATTTAGGGTTATTTATGTGTGTGGGGGGAGTGAGAAATGATTTCAGGCTATGTTTCCCTGAATGAAATGATATTGGTGGGAGCCTATGATTTATATTAATAATGATCCCTTTATTATCCTCACAACATTATTATCTCACTCACCTATTTATAATAGTAATGGGAACCTAGATAGAAATATGGGTTGAACATGATATATTCTTAACTATAATTCTCACACCCTATATTGTTAATCCCTAGGGAACAGGAAATGTTCAATATACAAACAGAAACCAGGAAAGTGGGTGTGGGTGAAACTGGTTTTCTTAACACCGCTAAAAATGAATTTAAGACCAACGATTACCCATGATGTTTTTTGAATGCATAGTCTTTAGTGGAAACACTATCATTCCCTGCGTTTCACTAATGACATCCATATACCTGATATTCTATGAAATACTGTGTTCGTTGTCCCTACATGGCACTATAGTTTCCTTGATTTATGGATTATTCATCTTCAATGATCTATTTATTGTTATAATTCAACTTGAATATATTGTCTTGATTGTTTAATAGTTTTTGACATTAGGTGTACATAATCATATTTTCTTGACTATCAAACATTATATTGTGAAATGTTTTCAATGATTTTCAATAATTGTTTTGTTTCTAAATTGTGAAATGGAATGTTTTATAGATTTGGTATGATAAATAATATTGAAATTTTTTAAAGAATATTTTTAAAATATTTTTTATATTCTATTTATTTTACACCCACAATATAATATTTGAAATACCATGTGATGTAACTACATAATATATTTTGTGGTATCATATCGAGAACTATAGCTGATACCCTTCTTATACTATTTGTAATTTCCAACCATAATAAACTTCTAATAGGTTCATGTTATCTAATATTCTATTGTGCATTAATTCAAGGGTGTCCAAGGGTGGGTGAATTGGGTCATTTTGGGTGTTCATGGACTACCATGTGACCTGTTTTAGTTTTAATGTTCCACCTTAAATTTTTATAGGGATTATTTTTACTCAAATATATATATGTTTTCATTTGTTTATCTGAAATTGTTTCATAATTTAACATATTTTTTTTATCTTATGGGATAAATCATTCCAAAACGTTATTTATAGATGTTTAGGTGCTTTTCACCACCCCATGGATATCGGGAATGCAATCCGGATAGTGGATAATTAACTTTTATATCTGTTTATATGAAATTCCATGCTGGTTTATCACATCATGAAATTTTATATTCAATTAATAATGAATCAATTTTAACCTATGTTATCCAAGATTATAATATATTAAAAACCTTAATAAAATTTTCTAATGATAATATGATTTATTATAAGAATATCCTCCAAGAGTGTCAAATAAGCTGGGTAATTAGGGAATACTTGTTGTGTAACAAAATGATGGTATAAATGTATATGAATATAAAATTTTTCGTGTTAGTACCCCTTGATACAGCTCTTGAAAAACAAAATCCACTTATATAATTTAAAATGGGATGTATTTCTTGTAATACCAAATAATCATTACCTTAAAAACATATGATATTTTTTTATTATTAGAAAAATACTCAATGATAGTCTAAGAGTTATGTTTCCTAATCTAAATTTTCCTATATCTTATTAGTCAGGTTTCAATTAAACATCACTTGATTCCAAATATAATTAATGTGACCCTAATATCCCAGAGTTAGTGGTCACATTTTTACATTGGCACTAAATACTAGTTGTCTCATTCCAATGTATTAAATATTTTAAAAGTAATGTAAAACTCGATACATACTTAATTTTCACATTACATTTGAAAAACAATCAGCATCTTATTTTCATTTAGAACATCATTACTCCCTAATGAATATCATTTAATATAAAAAATATTATTCTTATAATATTTTGGGAAGGAAACAAAACAAATGGTGATCACATCAATTTTTCAAGGGAGTGAATATGGTGAAATCTATCATTGTATAAATAATTCATGAATAAAATAGTAGGAATAAATAATTGTTAAATAATACAATATAAATATTAACATGAGATTGAATCATATAAATGGATTACATAATAGTTAGAACAATAAAATAGAAATAAAGAAATGATTTCATAATATCTGAAATCATAAAATTAAAGTTTAGGCCTTCTATGAAGACATAGTAAAAAACCATCATGGCCTTGTGGGAAGTAAAATTATATTAATGGGTAAGTACTCATCCAAATACCCATCTTGAAGTGTCTAATGAGACCTACTAATGTGTCGAGGGGATTTTTATTTCAAAGGAACCATCCATAACATTAAATCTCCAATGCATTCCTTATTTTCATAATCAATACAAAATAGTCATTATTCCTCAAAAAAAAAAAATATCTATATAGGAATAACTAAAATAAATAATAATATTTCCCCCCCTTCAAACTGATTATATACCATTTAACGAAATAATATAGTTCGTATCATTACAAAAAATACCTACTATAACATATTTAAAATAACATGTTTTTTATAGATTAGTATAAATACCATTAATATATTTTTAAAAATAATATTGAGAAAAATAAACCATTAAAATATAAAAAACATATGAATACAACAAAATTAGAATAATAAGAAAAATATTTTTACAAAATATAACCTAGAAGAAAATGTATAGTTAGATTTAATGCATGTTTTGGTCAAGAAAATAGGAACTATGTTTACTATGTGCCATTTAAAACAATGATTCATTAAACATTATTTTTCTAAATGTACATCATTTAAAAAAATATAAAAAAACCATTGAAAATTATTTTTTTAAAATTCAATCATTAGTAGAAATGACATTAATTAATCATAGGATAATATTAGAATCGTTATTTAAGACATTTTATGAAAAAATAGATATGGATGAAAATGTATTTTTTGATGAATAGAGAAAAATGTTTTCTTTTAATAAAAAAATCAATAATTTTTTTGAACAATTATGAAGAAATGGTACTATTACTAGAAAATTTAATGATTAACTAGAGTACATGAATATATATTTGTTTTAAAATAAAAATATTAAATAAAACCCATTGTAGTGATTTTGACATAATCAATACCATATAACGATGAGATTCTAAAATAAACCCTTTCCTGGGGTCAAAATTTTTATTAAAGTGCAATAATATCCTAAATTATAAAATTTATTCTATTATTCTTTGATACCATAACATTTTATGACTCATTACTTAATAATTAATTATTAAAGTATTCATTTCCTAGTGTTAACTACTTCACTTTTTATTGATGTTTTGGTTTGATAGTTACAATCATTGTACATTTATCATGATTAAATCACCTCTAAAATGATATCAATGATATTATGATCAGATATATTCATTATATATATATAATGATACATCTTTAAAATTCAGATATAGAAAAATTAATTATATAATTCAACGATATGGTAGGATTTAAGTAGGCATAAATACTATTTTTATTTTTCAATGGATGGAATGAAAGAAATAAGAATAAGAATTTCTCCAATGTAGAGTAATTATTAAATCATATATATTATATATATTCATTAAAAAAATTACATCAAAAATGAAATAAGAATAAAAATTTCTCCATTACAGAGTATTTATATCATATTTACCATTTATGTAAATCAAAAATGAAAAAAGTTGACCTCGCTTTGTGTTGGTGGTAGTGCACACTTATTCCTGAGAAAAATTTTCATTTTCTAACCTATTTAAAGTTAAAAAGGTAGATAATATATTATAATTCTATAAATATTAATAATTTTATAAATATAACATATTAAATTTATCTTTATAACTATAACAATCTTTTTAAAATAACTCTTTGAATAAAATTACACCATGGCATAGAGACTATATGTCATATGTATGCAAGAGTGATTTATTACCTATTTGTAATCTAGAATAGATATGTAAAACAATTTTCCCATAAACTTATTAATATGTTATTATCTTTATTAAAATAGACTATTTATTTTAGGATGCAAAAATATTTAAGGGTGTTATAAGAAATAATTTTTGAATATACTCAGATTTGAGTCGTACCTCTTCATTGAGAATGATTCATTAGATTACACCATGCCAATTGAATGGATAATATTTTGGAAAGATAAGAATCACTAGGATTTTGGGAAGTAATATAGCGAGGTATTATGGTATATCTTGGCAGAACATGAATGTTCAATAGGTGTGATGAAGAGTGGAGAAGAGGATCCCTTTTATAAATGAGGGGAAGGGTAATACTAGAATTACATAATGTATTAAATTAATATAATTTTTTTTTCCAAAAATGTGAAATAATTAATATAATAATAACATAGGATGAATATAATTTGATATCTTACCATCAAATAATTTGTATACACGTTTAGAAGATGTTTCAACCCTTACCTCACTGTTTTGACCCTATTAACCCTTTTTTCAGTTGATAGAGATAATATCTTCATTATTTTCAGGTTTTTTTCAATTATTTAACCCCATCTAATTAATCATTTAGAGCTGATTTGTATCATTTTAGTGTTTTTTTGAATTATGGGCTTAATTGAGAAAATTGGTTAATTCTTGATATTTATCAATTTTATGGAGCTTCTAATTTTCAGGCATAACTATTACATTTTTCACCCAACATGAATGATTAGTTTTTAAGGCTTTCAGTTCTTGTGGGATTCAAATTTTTTATGGACCGAGGTTCAATTCAACACACAATGGCCCCAAAAAATCCTTCAAGTGGAAAATTTCTTCTAGACGATTGAATGGACCCCGCCCAAATTAATGAAGTACATCTTGGAGTATGTATGTCCAAATAAGGTTATTTCAGTTAGAGGAAAATGAGAACTCTGAGAATCATGCATTCATTAAATTTGATGAAGAATTTTTTTTTCATTAAGTTATCCTTTTAATGTGTCCAAATGAAGAAATTTTAAGAGTCAACTTGGGCAGAAAAAGAATTCAATAGTAGTTACAATATAACGTTTCAGAAACATGTCCAAATATTCTGAGATTTTGATGGTGCATAAAAAATATATTGAGGAACAACATTTATGAAGACGATATCCCTACATGCCGCCATTTATAATACTAAATGGAATCCATATTACAGTGGAGTAATTTTGGAGGGAAATTTTATTCGAGACAATCCTATAAATAAGAGTGTTCACTTCCATTTAGAGGGGTAGAATAAGGTATAAGGGATTTGTGATAGAATATAGGAATCTTTATGTGCTTTTTATTTTCTCTTTTCTTTTTTCTTAAATCATCATGATATATTCTTCCCCTTTCAACTATATTACCAATTACATCGAGGGGTGAAACCATTGAGTGATCGGGGAAGGGTGAGTTTCACCTTTTCAATGTTATAGTTTTGTACTTCAATGTAAAACCATATTTTTATTTTGAATGATTTCTATTTTAAATGGTTTCCAATTCTCTTAATGTGACCAGGTATTGGGTTTAGTGCATTCACATTTATTAGCTTTAGTTTAAGTCTTTTAATCGCCCTCCGCCTAGTGCAATTTGTCGCAATCAAGAAAATTATGTTAAGTGGTGAGTGTCCAGCTATTGTAGGAACATGTGTTGAATTAGTAAACTTTTAAAGAGTTATAAGGAGAAAAAAAATCTCAATTATGAAATTCCTTATTTTTTTAGGATTTTATAGGAACTTTTATGCACCTAGGAGTGAGTTCATTTTCTTTCTTCAACCAAGGGTGATTGATAACTTGATGGAGGAGTCATTCATTTATCATCAATTTAAAGAGAGGGGGGAATGATCATTAGGACTACGATTTCATTTCAAATGTTGAACCTACCCTAAACCCATCACTCATTTCATCTATTAGTGTTCAATTTTTATTTTTAATTTCTTTCTTTATTTTTCAACTCAAGAAATTTCAAAAAACATCCTCCTCTTCTTTATTTCATTTTAGTGAAAAACATAATTGTTGTAAACTTATCTCTAGATACAACCTAGTTTACCGACTCTTCTACATTTTTACTTGGGTAATATTTTTTTTACACACCCCATGATACGCCCATGTCATAACATGGAACCTTTGATGGGGAGGTAGTGCCAACAATTTTCTTTTCTCTTTTTCTTTTCTCTGTTCTTATTTTCTTTTCAATATTGCATGACTATAACCTCAAACATTGAACCTATCCCCCTTGATCTAGAGATTTAAATAAAATTTATGAATAGTCTATGAAACCTCAATTTACAGTTTTAATTCGAATACATTTCTCTCACAGACTCAAGTGAAACTTCAAGTGTTCACTCCGAGCCTGTCATCATGGAGGGAAATTAAAACCCAACCCTTAGAGACCTTTGTTCCCCAAAATTCCTTAATCAGAATAACCAACATGTTATTCCAGTATTAAAAAATGATTTTGAGGTGATTATATCATTTCTCCAAATTTTTTGTGGATTTTATGGTTAAGATCCATACAAACATATTAAAGAGTTCACACATGTCTGCTCAATATTCAGACTGCAGGGAGTAACTATGGAACAAGTTAAGTGGAAGGTGTTCTAATTTTCCATGGAATGAGCTGATAAATAATGGTTTTATGGTCTAAAAAATGTAGATGTACATTATTGGAATGACTTTCTGAGATTCTTCACAGAAATATTTTTCCCCACCTCCAGAAGCAAACCCATCATAAAAAATATTTATGCAATTAGAGAATCATCTAGAGAAAACCTTTATGAGTACTGGGATAGATTTAAAAAAGCTATGTTCCAGCTACCCATTTCAAGCCAATAATAAGAATCCATTTCTTGTAATCTTAGATCAAGGATTACGGTAAAATGATAGACACATTTTCTATGCATCATATTGAGGTGCATTGATTCAAAAATCACCATAAGAAGACAAGTGTTTGATTGAGAAATTTTCTCAGAACTCATAAAAGTTTGGTACAAGAGGTACTGAAACAAGAGGTATTCATGAGGTATGAACATATCACTACTCACCTTTACTGGAAAAAAAGATCGAAGGGATAACCAATTTGGTGAGACATATAACCTTGAGACAAGTGGGTGACCAACAATCATCAGATAAGTTATATGGTTTATGCTCATCACCTGATCATTTCACTGACCAATGTGCAGAAATACAGGGAATAGAATATTTTATAGAATATTTTCATCAAATAAAAATCAAAGAAAATTAATGATGGAGAGAGAAAAACCATGTTCAATATGGGTTTAGAAATTTGTAGAATCAATCAAAACCCTCAAATGAAAACTAGTTCCAAAACCAACTCCCAGAGGAACAATTCCCAAACCTAACACAATTTCAACAAAAGCAATCTTATAACCAGGCTTTACACCACTAACCACTCACTTTCCCAAGATCCTATGATCAGCCATCATCTAGTGCACAACCCATAATTCTGAACCAACAGTAGATATATGATATTAATGGGCTGAAAGACTCTTTAAAATATTTTTCGAAAAGTTTGAAAGTCTCATGGAATTCGAAAGAAAAATTCCTAGGAAAATTCCTTCCCAAAATATCACAAACCTTAATGATAATGTTATAATTATAAATATAGGAACTGAAAAATAACACTCACCACCATTATACCATGAAAATGAAATAATACCACCATAGTTGAGGGATAATAATGTTGTAATCTTGGAAAATTATGTGAAAATGCATTGGTAAGAAGAGAAGAAAGAGGAGTAAGGGAGGGATATGGGAAAGGAAAAAGATACCAGAAACCCCCTTGAAAATTAAAAAAGGGAGAATAAAGACTTACCCCTACCATTTCCATTATGGATGATTAAATAAAATAAATTTCTGGAGGCAACACTTCAGAAATATATTTTGGACACCTTCTAGAAATTGGAAATAAATATCCCCTTACCTGAATAAGTAAAAAAATCCAAATTAAGTTAAAAAATTTATGGATATTTTCAACAAGAAGGCGAGACTTTAATGGAATGAAAGGATCAACTTGGTGAGAAGTGTTTCAATCTGATGACACCACAATTTCTAACCAAATTTCTGGATTCTGGGACAATTTCAATTCCATTCACTATTGGCTCTTTAAATTTATATAATGCTTTGTGTGACATAGGTTCTTCAATTAATGTATTTACTTACTAAGTACACACTTATTTGCATATAGGATACTTGAAGCGCACAATAGTGGTGGTCCAGTTATCAAACAGATCCATAGTTTTTCATGCAGGTGTTTTGGAGGATGATGTCCTTTTGAAATTCAAAGATCTCTTATTCCAAGATAATTTTTACGTGATAAATATTGAATAAGATAATATCTTGTCACATTCACCCATCATTTTGGGGAAACCTGTCTTAAAGGAGGATAAAACCATCATCATTGTCCATAGGGGGACACTCACAAAGGAGTTTTGATAGAGCAATGTCCACATCAATATTTATGAATCCACGAGGCACCCATCGGATGATCACTCCCTCTTTTCACTTTCAAATGATGTTGGTGTAGAACCCATTAAAGAACCAAGCATGTACTATGAATTAATAGACTTATGATATATGCTTGACTCCTCATGTTTTAATCATGTTTTAATGATCTCAAAACTTATCTAAATTATATATTAAATATTCTACATCTTATTCAATCTAGATCATGTGTATTTATATTTAAAGTTTTCTCATACTTTATGTAGAGCCATGAAAGATCTATATGTCTCTATACTATCATTAATATACTCTCAGAATACCTTATTTAACAAATTATCAAGTCTAATCCATTATATTATAATATTTATTTAAGACTTCGCATAGTTACATTGGAATGTCTAGGACACTGTGAGTCTGCCACTAGCTATGTACTTCTAACACCATGAAGCCAGACACCGTGAAGCCAGACAACATGAAGCCAGACACCATAAATCTAGACATCGTGAACAAGACACAGTGACACTGAGACATCGTGAACAAGACACCATGACCCTATGACACCGTGAACAAGACACACTGACCCCGAGACACCGTGACTGCGAGAAACCGTGACACTCTGAAACTGTGATCAACCTAGACAACCTGTGAAGGACACACTTTCTCCATGACTTACTATGACATCGTTTCCTAAAATACATTTTCATGTTCAATTTAATTTTTAATGGTCATATTTGACGTCTTTAATACACTGGAATAATTAATGTTTAATTGTAGACATATCATCAGACACTACGAGGTACGAGGTGTAGAACACATGAAACATGTCATTTGCAACATGTGCATTCCAAGTTAAAAGTGAAGTGTGACCAAGAATCAAATAGTGTGATACAGAAAAAAAAGAAAAAAGTGAGGTTAATAATGAAGAACTTAATTGGAAGTAGTTTCAGAATAGAGGGGACACTGCATGTAATTTGATACGGCTGAGCACATACGAAACATATTTGAAGCCTAAAGAACGTCTTCACTCAACTGAACCTTTGGGGGAACAAAAGAAAAATCTCGAATCTCTTTTTTCCACACAACTTCCTGAAAAAAAACTCAAATCTTCATCTACTTCAATCCAAAGGAGTCCAAAATTGCATTGACATCACAGAATATCATTCTAAACTCATCTCTATATTTTTTCTTGACTGTGACCATCCTTTTCATTACATTACGATCTGTGTGTGATTCTCTCTATTTGAATACACACTGACTCCTAAGCTGAACTGGAGAATTTCTAAATCCACACAAAGTATTTCCTATGATAACCCTACATTTTATTACAACATAAACATGATTCGTTACATAAAAATTCACTTGATACAACAATAAAGATCAAGAGGTTTAGTGTGTTTGGGGCTTAGGATCATTA
Source organism: Viscum album (assembly GCA_963277665.1). NCBI lineage: Eukaryota > Viridiplantae > Streptophyta > Magnoliopsida > Santalales > Viscaceae > Viscum > Viscum album. Next base: position 106,511,945 of record OY728156.1, read on the forward strand.
TATAAAAACTTAAAACATGAAATACAACATCTGTATTGAAAAATTCCTTTACATGACCACTACCTTTCCTCGTACTTAGCATTGCATGGGATAAATTGAGGACATGCATAAGAAAAAGGTGAGCTATAAAGCTCAGTAAGAGAGTACACATGGAATAACATGAGGAGTACAATACATGTTAGAAAATAGTAATATCAATAGAGCATAAAATAAACATGAACATAAAGTCACGATAAAGCATGATAATCATAACATGGAAATCTGGCAGCAACACTTAACAAGGAATTAGCATGAGCCAAGGCTCATTGCACATAAAGCATGAGTAAACCCTCATTGCACATGAAGCATGAGTAAACCCTCGTTTCAATTGAATTAGCATGATTAAAAACTCATTGCACATGACGTATCATGATACCATACTTTACCCAATGCATTTGAGCGCTATAAGGGTGCACCCTTCTTAAACATTTCATTTCATGGATAAGTGTGCCACATGGATCATAAAAAATGGATTCATAAAACATATTAATTTATTCCACGATAAAGGAATGTAGAATTCATACATGAAACTTTATAATCAATAAGTAAATGTGCATAAAGGTGAATACCCCTGATGGAGAAATGGTCATGGTGTCCACTACACAATGACATTGGCTTAGAAAATCGGTGCGATTTCGGTTGCGTAACGACGTGACATAAGAATTCATAAAAAAGTTTGATTAGAGATAAAGGGGTTCCTCATCATATTTACATGTAATGTACAGTAAGGAGGTTATATAGATACATGTCCCAACAATTGTAATGGAATTTTGTTTCATGATACAAAAGTATTGCTTGAATGTAAAAGAAGAGAGAGAAGTTCCTTTCGGAATTTTGGCATAGTAACGGGTGTACATGGGAGTAATTTAATGAAAGAGAAAGGGGTCTCCCATTATTAAAAAAATAATATGGAAGTATGGGGAGGTGTGAAACCATACCCCAACATTCATAATTGGAATTTGAAGGTTAAAACAACTTAAAGAAAATTGACAAAAAATGAGAATGAAAGAAAAAACCCTTACTTGGAAGTGTGCTTCCAAAGCCTACAGAGAGGCTTGTGAGAGGCTTCATGGGAGCATGGGGCACCTTGTGAGGATTTTAGATAGAGTAGGGCAGAGGTTGGATGATGTCCAAGGGCTTTGAGTAAGGAGGAAGTGGGAGCTTGGGTGGGTTTATATAGGAAATTTGAGAGAATTCTTTATTATTTAGGTTTGGGACCCCTTATATTAAATTAATCCAAACCACAAACCATCCCATGGTTTTTGACCATGGGTTTTGGAAAAGGGAAGAGGAAGATATTATTTTATAAGGCCAAAGTCCGAACTTCTTAAAATAATAAGGATGCTTATGTGGATGTGAGTCACACTCCCATGGAAATTAAATTAAAAAGGCAAAGTGTTGAATAAGTCTTGAGGGGTCCATTAATGCTTTGAAAAATATGTCAAACAAACCCAAAATCACTTTATATTAATGGTAAAACATATATTGGCCGAACATAAGGATTATAGTATTTTATTACATCACCATTGGGTCATTATGATGTCATAAAACACATTATATATTTAAATGGTATTTAATTTTTACCAAAAAATTTGACTGCCTCAGAAAATTAAGAAACATTCACCGTTGGATAATTTCTCTGTCCTCATTACAGAAATATAATTTATTTTATCTAAATAATTTTCTAAATATGTTAATTTTCACTTTTAAAATAAAAACCAACATTTATCGAAAATTCAGGTGTTTTGACAAAAATGGATTTCAAACCTTAATAAAAATTTTAATTGAATTCATAAAATTATAAGATCATTTATATTTTTTTTTAAAATAATTTAATAATATTATTATTATTTTATTAAAATACTATTTAATTCAAAAATCCGTTAATTTAATAAAATAGATTTCTTAATTAAATAATAACTAAAAACACCATTTGTACTTTAATAACTATTTACAATGTACTATAAATGACTATAAATTATATTCTTTATTATATACAAAAATAATTTACATGAACATAGTACTAATTATGTGTTACATAACACATTAAATCAGCCACATAAGTCCTAAGGGTATGGTGTGCGATGGTGACAGACTCTTGGGGTGGCTCGGATAACATCGCTCGAGTGGTAATCTCTATCAACTTCCACTTTTCCCATAGACGGTCCCGTTCAAGCGTGACATGGTAAATCTCATCTTGGGCTTGGTTAAGGCCGAAGCCCAAGTATGCCACCTGTTTTCTGAGCTTCATCAAATGGGATTTGTATGGGGAAATTCTACTGGATGAGGCCATCGCTTCTTTTGTATGAGTAAATTGGATTTGTTAAGGTCCTATATTTATACTAATCATGTGATCACTGTTCAACGACTATATTAACAACGGTCAAAATTCATAACATAAAACCAAAGAACTCGACATCTTATAAAAACATTTTTCATAAAGAGACATTTAACTGGATCAAGAGGGATTTCCATTAATGATACTTTGGGTCCCTACAACATTTCCCCCTTATGAAATTTCGCCCTCAAAATTTTTCCTTTTCCAACACTAAAACAGATGTGGGTAACTCAGATTCATATTTTCCACTGATTCCCAAGTCACTTCTTCAAACTTGTGGTTTCTCCACAACACCTTGACAAGGCGCATTGTCTTATTTCATAGAACATTTTCTCTACGATCTAAGATCATCACTGGTTTCTCCTCATAAGAAAGATCATCTTCCAATTGTACCACCTCAGAAGAGAGTACATGTGAAGGGTCTGGTATGTACTTCCTTAAGAGGGATACATGAAATACATCATGTACTTTGACCATGTCAGGTGGAAGTGCTAGTCGATAGGCCATATCCCCAACACGATCAAGAATTTCGAAGGGGCCGATGTACCTTGGACTTAACATCCCTTTCTTTCCAAACCTCATGACCATCTTCCACAGAGATATGTGTAGAAACACCATGTCTCCATCTTTAAACACAAGGCCTCATCGACGATTATCTGCATAACTCTTCTGTCGACTTTGGGTTGCCTTGATATGCTGCTAAATGGTTTTCACCTTCTCCACCATTTCCTCGACCATTTTTGGTCCAAGCAGCTTACGTTCATCGACCTCATCCTAACATGCCAGTGTTCTGCACCTTTTACGATATAGGGCTTCATATGGTGCCATTTGGATGCTCGAGTGGAAACTGTTATTATAAAAAAACTCAAACAGAGGAAGATGTTGATCCCATCCTCCTTTAAAGTCCATTTAGCACACTCTCAACATATCCTCAAGTGTTTGGATAGTCTGCTTGGATTGGCCATCGGTTTGAGGATGATAGGCCGTAATGAAGTTTAGTTCAGTATTCAGAGCATGTTGAAGACTCTCCCAAAACATAGAGGTGAATCTTGGATCTCGGCCAGACACAATATATAGTGGTACTCCATGAAACCTTACAAATTCCCTGATATATATATGTGCCAGTTGATCCAATGGTAAATCTTCCCGAATATAAATGAAGTGTGCAGTCTTTGTTAGACGATCCACAAAAACCCCAATTTAATTGTTGCCTTTGGATGTCCTTGGATGTTCGGTGACAAAGTCCACGGTGATGTTCTACCATATCCATTCTAGTATGGGCAATGGTTGCATCATCCCCTTAGACTTCTGCCTCTCGGCCTTCACTTGCTGACACATCAGGCACTTTGATGTATATTCAGCGATCTCATTCTTCATATTATCCCACCAAAGGTTTTCTCAGAGATCTCGATACATCTTTGTGCTCCCTGGGTGAATAGAGAAATTTGAACTATGTGTATTATCTAAAAGTTCCTTCTTCAGCTCCAGACATGATGGAACACATAGTCTTTTCCCAAAATGCTCAATTCCTTCTTCATTAACATTAAACTCCGAGGATTTCCCCTTTTTGATAGCTTCCACTTTTTCTTGAATTCCCACATCATCTTTTTGAGCATAATTTAACCACTCTAAAAGATATGGTTGAGGAATAATTTGTGAAAGGATTAAATATGTTCCCTTCTTTATGATTCCCACGTCCATCTTCATCAAGTATAAGAAGATTGGATCCTTCTCAATTCTCATCATTGATAGAATCACCGGATCCTTTCTACTTAGGGAATCTGCCACCTTGTTCGCTTTCCCAGGGTGGTAATGTATTGAACAGTCATAATCCTTTATGAGATCTATCCATATTCTCTAGCGCATATTAATCTCTCTCTGTGTGACTATATATTTAAGACTCTTGTGGTCAGTATATATCTCACACTCCTCTCCATAGAGATAATGCCGCCATATTTTCAAGGCAAAGATCACATCCGCCAACTCCAGATCATGTGTTGGATAGTTCCGCTCATGGATTTTCAACTACCTTGAGGAATAGGATATCACTTTATCATTTTGAATCAGCACACAGCCTAAGCCCTTCTTTGTATCATCACTGAATACCACAAAAATTTCCCCACTTGTAGGTAAAGTGAGCACGGGCGTAGTGATAAACCTCATTTTCAACTCCTTGAATCATTCTTCGCATTCATCACTCCAAGAAAACTTTACTCCCTTTCGAGTTAGCTTGGTAAAAGGGTTGGACAATCGTGAGAAATTTCTCACAAATCATCAATAATATCCAGGTAACCCCAAGAATCTACGGATATCCGTTACCGATGTTGGCCTCCACCATCCCTCAATTGCATCTATTTTGGAGGGGTCCACAGATATCCCATTGCTTTTAATGATATGACCCAAGAAGAAGACCTCCTTCAACCAGAACTCACACTTGCTGTACTTTGCATAGATCTTCTCCTTGTGCAAAGTCTCTAGTATAGTTTTTAAATGCTCCTCATGATCCTCCTTGGTTTTGGAGTATATTAGAATATCATCTATAAAGACTACCTCAAATTTGTCAAGGTAATCTCTAAAGACTATATTGATCAATTCCATGAATATTGCTGGAGCATTGGTCAGTCCGAAAGGCATTACTATGAATTCATAGTACCCATACCTTGTACGAAAAGCAGTCTTGGGGACATCTTCCTTCATCACCCTTACTTGATAATATCCCAACCGCAAATCCACCTTGGAGAAGTATTGTGCTCCACACAGTTGATCAAACAAGCCATTGATTCTTGGGAGAGGATACTTGTTCTTTATTGTGATTTTGTTAAGATCAAGATAATCGATTCAAAGCTGCATTGACCCATCCTTCTTCTTGACGAAGAGGACTAGTGCACCCCATGGTGAAGCACATGGGCGTATAAAACCATTATCCAGAATCTACTGTAGTTGTTTCTTCATCTCTTCAAGCTCAACAACAACCATTCTAAATGGAGTCTTGGATATTGGTAACGCCCTAGGTATAAGTTCAATTGAGAACTCAACATCTCTTCTAGGAGGAAGACCAGTCAGTTCCTCGGGAAACACTTCAGCGAATTCCCTCACAATAGGCATTTCATCAAGGGTGGTTTATTCCTTGGACTCAATCATCTGAGCCAGATACGCGTGCTCATAGGGCAGTAATATCCAAATTTGAGATGATGGAGCTAAAGGAGATTCATCTTCCTCCTGACACTTGTAAAGAATCGGGGGCCGATTCTCCATATGGAGTGTGATTTCCCTCTCCCGACAATTTATGTTGGCTCTATATATGTAAATCCAATCCATGCCAAGAATTGCATGAAATTCCACTAGAGGGAGTATGATGAGGTTCGCTGGGAAACTCAATCCACTTATTATAACAGGGGGGACTTATATTCATGGGATGAAATGATTTCCCCATTTGTCGTACTCACCGACATCTTTACTTCCATGATTTGTGGTGGTGTTGGGATAGTTCTACAAAACATTCAAGATATAAAAGAATGTGTAGAACCTAGATCAAATAGTATGTTCGCTATTATTGAATGAATAACTATCATACCTGTCCCCACTTCATTTTCAGGGTTCACGTCTGTAGAAGTTATGGAAAAATCTCTTCCTTGTTGTCTTGGAGGTTATTGGTCGCCTCTGATAACCCTTGGATTAGGGCACTGATTTGCAAAATGACCCAGTTCTTTGCATTTGTAGCATTGAACAACGTGTTGAGTTTCGAACGGAGCGTTCCTCTCCTCTGTCACAGCTGTGGGTCCTTCTTTCCGACAATTGACAGCTAGGTTCCCTACTCTTCCACACCTAAAGCATTTTATCGTCCCCTTAAGGCAATTTCCAGGGTGCTTCTTTCCGCACTTTTGCCAAGTGGGGTGCTGTATCTTTTTAGCACCGTTGGATTTATCCATCAGACCACCAGCATTAAAGTCTACCTTAGGCTTATTGTCCCCATGAAACCCTTGTGATTTCCCAATCTTCATTTCAACCTTGAGGGCACATCGGACAATTTCCTCATAGCTGTCGCAGTCACGGATCATTAATGCTTTCCGCATGCTAGGCTTCATCCCACCAATGAAGCGGTCGACCTTGCATTTGGGGATAACGACAAAGCCGAAAGCGTATCGTACAAGCCTTGTGATGTTTTCCTCGTATGCTCCAATAGATTCTTCATCTTTTTTCTTGAGGTAAAGTAAGTCCCTTTCCATCTTAAGCTGGAGGGTGCGTGAAAAATATTTATCAAAAAACTTCTTCCGGAAATCCATCCATTCCAACGCCTCGATCTCCTCCTCATCCTTCGTATTTTTGATCAACGTCCACCATTGATCAGCTTCACCCTCCTTAAGATAAGCCGCTAGGAGAACCTTCTCTTGTTCAGAACATTGGATGATGGATAATATATTTTCAATAGATTTCATCCATTGTTCAACGATCGTGGGATCGGATGATCCACTAAAAGTAGGAGGCCTTTGTCTCATTAAACCCTCGATAGCAACTTGTTCTTTCTTAGTGGGGTTGAAAGTTCCTCTTGACCCGTGTTTCTACTCAAAACATGAGTTAGCTTAGGGAGAAGTGTGACAAAGTTCGCGATTCCCACTCCCATTGGATTTGGAATCTCATTAGTACAGTCATCACACTGATCTTCACAATGGTTGTTAGCCCGAGTCCTCCTATTACCGACCATTGGATGGAATAAAAGGAATGTTAGGGGTAAAACATAATGGGTAATCCAAAGACAAAAGTTGATGACTCATAAATAAACTTTTATTTCCATAACTCATGAGTCTATAGGCTTCAATCTAGGATTTTCATGATATACTTTCTAACATATATTCTTATGGGAATTTTTCCCTTAATAAAGGTTCATACTAAGATTGTGAATTTATCAAAACATATCCCCCGGGAGTGTCATATCCAAGAGTGCAGTAAGGCCCGTTTTCGTGCACTGGTTCCCGTTCGACTCTAGCTCAAATCAGTGTTTTTGGGTTGTACCCCTAGGATACATCTGTGCCAGAGCCGCCTCTACCTTCTCGCATCCAGACAGGGATGTATTTGTTTGATAAACCACTTACTTAGTATTTACCAAAACTTAGGGATGTTTTTATTAGACTTATTCTTTTATATAAGGCTTTACTAGGGTTTCCTAATCCCAAAAAATAACAAAACCTATCCTCTGATACCAACCATGACAACCCTACTTTTTATTACAACTTAAACATGATTCATTACATAAAACATCACTTCATACAAAAAATAACATCAAGAGGTTTAGTGTCTTTGGGGCTTAGGACCATTACCTAAAAACATAAAACATGAAATACAACATCATTATTGAAAACTACCATTACATGACCACTACATTCCCTCTTACTTAGCATTGCATGGGATAACCTAAGAACATGCATAAGAAAAGGGTGAGCTATAAAGCCCAGTAAGGGAGTACACACAGAATAACATGAGGAGTAAAATACATGTTAGAAAATAGGAATATAAATAGATCATAAAAGAAACAATAACATAAAGGCATGATAAAGCATGATAATCATGACATGGAAATGTGGCCACATCACTTAATAACATGGAATTAGCATGAGCCAAGGCTCATTGCACATAAAGCATGAGTAAACCCTAATTGCACATGAAGCACGAGTAAACCCTTGTTTCACTTGAATTATCATGATTCAATACTCATTGCACATGACATATCATGATACCATACTTTACCAAATCCATTGGAGCGGTATAAGGGCGCACCCTTCTTAAACATTTCATTTCATGCATAAGTGTGCCACATGGATTATAAAACATGGATTCATAAAACATAATAATTTATTCCACGATAAAGGAATTTGTAAGTAATACATGAAACGTTATAATCAATAAGTAAATGTGAATAAAGGTGAATACCCTTGATGGAGAAATGGGCATGGAATTTACTATATAATGACATTTTCTTAGAAAGTCGGTGCGATTTCGGCAGCATAACGACATGACATAAGAATTCTTAAAAAAAGTTGATGAGAGAGAAAGGGGTTATTCATCATATTTAAATGTAATGGACAGTAAGGAGGTTATATAGACACATTTCCCAACAACTGTAATGGAATTTAGTTTCATGATACAAAAGTATTGCTCGAATGTAAAGAAGAGAGAGAAGTTCCATTCGGAATTTCGGCATAGTAAAAGGTGTACATGGGAGGCATTTAATGAGAGAGAAAGGGGTCTCCCATTATTCAAACAATAAGAGGTCAGTATGGGGGAGGTGAGAAACCATACCCCAATATTAATAATTGAAATTAAAAGGGAAAAACAACTTAAATAAAATTGACAAAAATGAGAAAAGAAGAAAAAACCCTTACTTGGAAGTGTGCTTCCAAAGGCTAGAGAGAGGCTTGTGAGAGGATTATTGGGAGCTTGGGGCACCTTGGGAGGATTATAGAGAGATTAGGGCGGAGTTTGGATGAACTCCAAGGGCTTTGATGGAGGACGAAGTGGGAGCTTGGGTGGGTTTATATAGGAAAGGTGAGAGAATTGTTTGTTATTTAGGTTTGGGCACCCTTATATTAGATTAATCCAAACCACAAACCATCACATTTTTTTTGCCCATGTTTTTCGGAAAAGGGAAGAGGCAAAAAATATTTTATGTGGCCAAAGCCATAACTTCTTAAAATAATAAGGTTGCTTAGGTGGAGGTGAGTCACACTCCCATGGAAATTAATTTAAAAAGGAAAAGTGTTGAATAAGTCTTGAGGGGTCCATTAATGCTTTGAAAAATAAGTCAAACAAACCCAAAATCACATTATTTTAATTTTAAAACATATATTGGCCTAACATAAGGATTTTAGTATTTAATTACATCACCATTGGGTCATTATGTTTCCATAAAACACATTATATATTTAAACGGTATTTAATTTTTACCCAAAAATTTGACTATCTCAGAAAATTATGAAAAATTCACCGTTGGATAATTTCGACATCCTAATTCCAAAAATAACATTATTTTTATGTAAATAATTTTCTAAATTTGTTAATTTTCATTTTTAAAATAAAAACCGACATTTATCGAAAATTCACGGGTTTTAACAAATATGGATTTCAAACCTTAATAAAAATTTTAATTGCATTCATAAAATTATAAGATAATTTATATTTAATAAAAAATTAATTTAATAATAATATTATTATTTTATTAAAATATTATTTAATTTAAAAATCCTTTAATTTAATAAAATATGTTTCTTAATTAAATAATAACTAAAAACACCATTTGTAAATTAAAAACTATTTACAATGTATCAAAAATGACTAGAAATTATATTCATTATTATATAAAAAAATAATGTACATGAACATAGTACTACTTATTTGTTACACGACCCCTTAAAACAGCCGCATAAGACCTAAGGGTAAGGTGTGTGATGGTGAAAAACTCTTGGGGTGGCTCAGATAACATCGCTCGAGTGGTAATCTCTATCAACTTCCACTTTTCCCGAGACGGTCCCATTCGAGCTTGACATGGTGAAGCTCAGCATGGGATTGGTCAAAGGGTGAAGCCCAAGGATGCCACCTCTTTTCCGAGCTCTGACAAGTGTTCTTCGTATGGGGAAATTCTATAGGATGAGGCCATCAATTCTTTTGTCTGAGTAAATTGGATTTGTTAAGGTCCTATATTTATACTAATCATGTGATCACTGTTCAATGGCTATATTAACAACGGTCAAAGTTCTTAACATAAAACCAAAGAAGATGACATCGTATATGAACATTTTTCATAAAGAGACATTTAACTGGATCAAGAGGGATTTCCATTAATGATACTTTGGGTGGTTACATTTCCCTTACACTCTTGTATCCCATTGTGGATAGTGGTAGAGGTCTGAGGACGAGGACAACCTGTGAGATGTTGTTATTTTTTCTGTCCCACGTAGAACTATGGTAGAGGTGTGAGGACCTAGATAGCCAAAGTACTATTGTAAACCCCAATTCAGGGTGTGGATCAATGGTTTATATATACTGTTTTAGAGAACTAAGTCTCAGATTGAGACTGAACCTCTTGGTTAAAACTATTGTGAAAGCTAGTTTTAGTTAAAACTATTTTGAATATTCCGCTGCTTAGTAATTTAAATATAAATCTATTTTAAATTTACACTGATAGTTAAAATACAAATTTTTTGTTTTTACTTTAAACCAGTTGGTTAGTTTCAAAATCTAATATAATATTTAGATTAGATTAACTGAGAACTAATCCATCTCTTGAGAACCTAACCGAGCCTTTACTGTATTGAAAATTCACTAGAGTTTAGCTTGGTATTTAAATTGGGGGCTTTCAATATAAATCTTTTAAACCAATTTTTTTGGAACTCAATTCACCCCCCTCTTGAGTATCCACTCCGACCAACATTTGTTATCAGAGGGTTATTAAAAAGTTTTCAAGACTACCTATTTGTGAAAAGTTTTCAACTGTGATTTTAGTTGTATCTTAAAGATCTTCAATATCTATTATTTCTAAATTTTATCTCTTTAAATATATTTGCCAAAATCTTATTATGGATAATAGATTAGAATTTGTAGCTACCAATAAGACACCCTTCTTTAATGGTGTAAATTATACCCAATGGAAACTAAAAATGAAAATTCATTTAGAAAGTATGGGATTTGACATTTGGACTGCTATAGAGACTCGTTATAATATTATAGAAAATGATATAACTTCTTGGGATGATCCTACTAAATCTACACGCAATAATAATTGTAAAGAAATTAATTCTCTATATTGTGCTTTAGGAGATGTAGAATTTAATAAAATTTCTGCTTGTAAAACTACTTATGAAAGCTGCGATACCATGGGTGTTTCTAATGAGGGAACAACCAATGTTAAGGAAATGAGATTTAATAACTACACTATTAAGTATAATAATTTTAAAATGAATCCTGATGAACCTATTTTTTACATGTATCTCAGGATCAAAGAAATTTTATATACAATGAACTCACTTGGAAAAGGTGTTCCTACAAAATAGAAAATCTTGAGAATACTAAGATGACTTCCAGACAGATGGATAGGCACATCAGTTTCAATTAGATAATCTTGTGATATTAGTGCTTTTCATGTCAAGTAACTCATTGGTAAATTAATGATATATAAAGAAGAACTGAAAGTAAACAAGGAAGAAGATGATGAACCATGAAATAAGTCTATAGCGTTAAAGGCTTCTGATTCAAAAAATAAGGATAAATGTAAAATTCAAAGTTAAAGTGATAACTCATGTAGTGAAGAAAGTGTATCTGATAGTGATGCTGAAATGGCTCAGATAGCAAGACGATTTAAGAAGTTTTATAGGAAAAAGAAATTTTTCAGGAAATTACAAGGGAAAATATGATAACAAATGTTATTGGAAGAAACATTGTAAAAGGACTGACAAGGGTGATGACATAGTCTGCTATGAATGCAAGAGAAAAGGACATGTGAAAGATGATTGTCCTAAATTAAAGTTCAAGAGGAAATTTGATTATAAGGACATCAAATGCAAGAAATATATGAAAGAAACCTAGAGTGCTTCAGAAGATAGTTCAAGTTATTCTGATTCCACTCAGGATGAATAATATCAAAAAGATAATATGTGTTTCATGACAAACACATCTGAGGTAACATTGGATACTTATGCTTTAAACTCTTATTATTCTGGAGATAATTATGATTCTGAAATTATGTTTAGTGATGATTTATTTGAATACTGTAATATGATATAGGATACTTGAAATGAGATAAAAGATAAGTATAAAGCCTTAATGAATTAGTATTCTTTAACCAGCACTATCAAATCCACACTAGAAGTAGAAAAGGAAAAGAATGCTCAACTACTCAAACAAAATACTGAACTGAAATTTTATAATGAGAAACTCAGGAAATATTTGGAAACATTTACTAATGGAAAGGAAATACTTACAAAAATTCTAGGAAAATAAGTGGCACCAAAGTATACTTCTGGTTTAAGATATATGCCTGGACAAAGACAGATTGCAAAGAATAGATTTATTCCTAAATCTGGACAGTATGCTGCTATTTCTAATACTAAAAATTCTTATGCCTCAACTGGCTACTCACATAGTTATAGATCAAGCAAATATTATCTTTCAAAATCATTTAAAACTACTGATTATATGAAACCCATTAGATACCTCTTGGTACCAAATGTTCTCCATGCTAACCTGTCTGGACCCAAGGAAATCTTGGTACCAAAATCATTTTCTATCTAAAATTGTGGTATAAGAAACCTGCTTAAAAATTTCATGTTGGAAGACATGGTATTTGGACAGTGGATGTTCAACACACATGACAGGAGAAGTTTCATGCTTTAAAAGATTAATCAAGGTTGATGGAGGATATGTCACCTTTGGTGATAACTCAAAAAGAAATATCATCAGCTTAGGAAATATTGGTAACCCTGATTCAGTTTTAATTTCCAAATTTCTATTCATTGATTGACTAAAGTACAATCTGTTAAGAATTTTTCAATTGTGTGATGATGGTTTCAATGTTATGTTTGAAAATGATTCTTGTAATGTTTTTAATTCTAAAAATGTTTTAATGTTTTCTACCTTAAGAAATGAAAATGTTTATGTTGTGGATTTAATCTCTTTAGCTAAGCAAAATATTAACTTTTTAAATGGTTTTCATAAAGAATCTTGGCTTTGGCATAGAATATTAGGACACTGCAATATACACTCACTTAGAAAACTGACTAGGAAGAACGTAGTTAGAGACCTTCCTAAACATGAATTCCCATATGAAAATGTTTTTAATCCCTTTCAAAAGGGAAATCAATATAAATTGTCTTTTAAATCAAATAAAGAAGTTTCAACTTCTCAACCTCTCAAGTTGGTTCACATTGATTTATTTGGACCTTCTAGAGTTTATAGTTTAAATGGGAAGCACTATGTCTATGTTCTTGTAGATGACTTTTCTAGATATACTTGGTTATATGTTCTAGCTCACAAAAGTGAAGCCAGTTATTACATTATTAAATATTCCATGTCTATAGAAAACCTTAGTATACTTAGGATCAAATCCTTGAGAAGTGATCATGGTCATGAGTTTGAGAATCAAGAGTTTGAATATTATTTCTCACATAATGGCTATAGGCACAACTTCTCTACTCCTAGAATACCTCAACAAGAATGGTGTAGTAAAAATAAGAAATATGACACTTCATGAGATTTTTTGGAAAATTCTCAATGAATATGATTTACTAATTTAATTTTAGACCAAACCTATTAATACAGCTTGGTACATTATCAATAGAGTTCTGATTAGACCAATTATTAAAAAGAGCCCATATAAACTTTGGAACAATAGGATGCCTAAGGTTAACTACATTATAGTTTTTGGTTGAAAAGTATTTATCCTTTATACTAAAGATAATATTGACAAATTTTCTTCCAAAAGTGATGAAGTAATTTTCCTAGGTTACTCAATATCAATTAAAGCCTATAGAGTATTCAATAAGAAAACCAAATGTGTGGAAGAATATATAAACATCAAATTTGATGAAACTGATCTAGATGAACCTAATACTCCTCTTGAAAATCTAGAAGAAGATATGTTCATTATATATCTTAATGACAAGAATAGTGAACCTATTGTTAAGACAACTAGCTCTGGAAATGTTCCAGAATCTGCTTCTGTTGAACCCAAACCAGTAAATGAACCTGAAATATCTAGCCCTATCTTTTCTAGACCAACTAGGACCCTTAAAAACCATCATATAGATATTTTAGTAGGTGTTTTGTATAGATAAACACAAACTAGGGCTTCTCTATGAAATCAAGTTGAACATCATGCTTTTCTTTCACAGCTTGAACCTAAAAATATCAATGATAAATCAATGATGAATTTTGGGTGATGGATTTATAGGAAGAGTTAAATCAATTTGAAAGAGATAAAGTCTAGGAATTAGTAGACAGAAATAAGAAAATTTTTACCATAGGCACTAAATGGGTCTTTAGGAATAATGTTGATGAAGATGGTAACATAGTTAGAAACAAGACTATACTCGTTGCACAAGGATATAGTCAAGAAGAAGGAATTGACTATGAAGAGACCTTTGCACTAGTAGCAAGACCTAAAGCTCAAAGGATCTTGGTTGCCTATGATGGACATCAGAATTTCAAACTATATCAAATGGATGTTAAGAGTTCATTCTTAAATGGGTATATAGTTGAGGATGTTTTTGATGAACAACCGCTAGATTTATAAACCCTCATTTTCCAAATCATATTTTTAAACTATCAAAAGCTTTATATGGTCTAAAGCAAGTTCCAAGATCTTGGTAAGACATATTAAGTGCTTTTATTATTTCTAAAGGATTTGAAAAAGGGATAGCTGATCCTACTCTTTTTATAAAACAATTATCTAATGATGTTTTAGTGGTTCAAATTTATGTAGATGATATTATTTTTGGATTTCTGAAAAATTCATTATGTGTTGATTTTTCTAAAATGATTCAGAATGAATTTGAAAATAGTTTAATGGGAGAACTAAAATATTTTCTTGGATTTCTAGTTTTTGAAACTGAAAATGGTATTTTTTTAAATCAATGTAAATATAAAAGGATCTTCTCAAACGTTTTGGATTGGATAGCACTAAAAGTAGTGACACTCCCATGAGCCCTACTTGTAAGTTGGATCTTGATGAAGATAGAAAATCTATTGATCAAGCCACTTATAGAGGGATGATTGGATGTTTACATTACATAACTGCTAGTCATCCTGACATTATGTTTAGTGTGTGTATGTGTGCTCGTTTTCAAGAAAACCCTAAGAAATCTCATTTAAATGCTGTAAATATAATTTTAAAATATCTAAGGCATACACTCAATCTAGGACAGTTTTATCCTAAAGGGAAAAAATTTGAGTTAGTTAGTTATTCTAATGCTGACTTCGGTGGGAGTAATTTAGATAGAAAAATTAACTCTAGAACCTGTCACCTTTTCAGCAAGTCACTAGTATTATGGTGTAGTAAGAAACAAAATTTTGTTGCACTATCTACTGCAGAAGCTGAATACATGGCTGTTGGCTGTTTTTGTACACAAATTTTGTGGATGAAACACACATTATTAGATTGTGGATATCAATTCAGACATGTACCAAAAAATTGTGACAACACAAGTGCTATTAAAATCTCAAAGAATCCTGTTTCACCTTCTAGGACAAAGCATATTGATGTAAGACATCACTTTTTGAGATCTAATTATCAAAAAGGTGATATCACTTTGGAATTCATTGGTACTGAATATCAATTTGCTGACATATTCACTAAACCATTACATGTTGAGAGAATAGACTACGTCATTCATGAACTAAGCATGATAAATCTCAAATAGGGACCATTCTTGTTACTATTTTAGGTCTTAATGTGTGATATCTTACAGTTTCATACTTTACTGATTCATGTTTACAGTTTTTCTGTTACTATATCTCATGTTTACTTTCTCACCAACAAGTTTTATGTTTACGGTCTCACCGTTAGCATTTTGTACTTACAGACTGACGTTTACTGTCTCACTGTAACGTGCACTGAAATTGTCACTCACGGTCTCACCATGAAACTCACTCACTATCTCACCGTAATGACCAATCACGGTATCACCGTAAATAACTCTTTATGTTTTTCTTTAAACCCGTATCGCGGTAATTATTATTTCACCTTTTTTATTTTCACACATTTTTATTTTAGCGATGTTTTGTATTCATAAATGATAAAAAAATCAAGTATCACTCGATTCTTCATTCGAGATTTCTTCTACCTACTGCTTCTGAATGATTATTCATCCTTGAAACCTTTCTCTTGCTTGAACATTCAGTGAATGCCAAGGATGAGGGGTCTGTCATCATTGACACCTAAGAAGCGCAGCTCGAAGGAGAAGAATATTACAGCTATGCTGACACCTGAAGGGCCTTTAAATCTGAATCTGGTAAACAGCAGTGTTGTACCTGAGAAAGAAATTTTCCCCAAGAGGCTTCTGTCTAGTAAGTCGCTGGTACTGAATGTGTAGAATAAAAAGGTTGGTCGGAATGGTTCTCGAAGGAGGATAGACCCATCTATCCTCGGTTAGTGGCTAAATTGTTCCTGTACATACAATTCTTATTTGATTCTAGTGAAGTTTTTGTTGTAAAGATCTGGGACATTGGCCAGAGATGTTTTTTCACTTCGAGGTTTTCGGCTGCATTCTTTAGGATACATCATGAGGGTATTTGTGATGATTATCAAAGGGGACCTCCACCATCAACATATTTCTTTGATTTAGAAGATGCTCTAAAACCCTAACTGGAAATGGAACCCAGAGAAGAGCCATCACTGCTGAATTAGATAGAGAAACAAGGCTTCTGTTTAAGTTTGTACAAAATTTGTTAAGTCCATGAAGTAGTGATTTTTCTGTATTAATGTATCACGATGTGTTTTTGATTCAACTCATGAAAAATGGACATATGATCAAACTATGAAAGTATATCATAAACTACTTGTGTGATTTGATCAAAGTCACCTCCAAGTCCATCTCTCTATTATACTCTTGTCTTATATCATCCATGCTTCTTGAAAAAGGTATGGTCAGACCTAATGAGGAGGTGATTGTGGACTATGAGTATTGTATCTCAAAATCTACCATCAAGAGAATGAAGATAAAATGGAATCCTTGTAAAAGGGAATGGGTGGAAGACAATGATAAGATTTATGAAAAATTCAATCATGTGGATTATCACTCAAGGCCGAAGGAGATTTCTGATCCTAGTTTGGAACCCGATGAGCCTGTTGAGTATTCTGAAGAAGAGGAAGAAGAGGTTGTAGTGCCACCTAAGGAGGATATTATCGTTGAGAATGATAGAACTACTGTTTCTCATGAAGTTCTTGAAGATGATGTTCATGCTCATAATGAAGCTGTTAGTTTGGAAACTCAACCTGAGGCAATAACAGAATTAGTTTCCAAAGACTCGGAAAATCCTAAAATGCAAGAGCCAACAATAGAAGAGCCTATAGTGGAAGAGTTACCTATTTTTCAAGAGGCCAATCTTGATGAACTCTCTGTGGAACAATCTGTTCTTGAAATCATACCGTATACTGAAGAATGGATGGATCTAGCTTTTTAGCTAGCTAGACATGAAATGAGTGAGGAACATATAGCTGAGTCTTTGGAATTAGACCAAACTCCTGTGTCTCCCAGTCTTGAGAAGGAGGAACCTGTTGAGCGGGAGAAAAACCCAAATCTTGAGTCTGATAATGCCTCACATCCAACTGAATCATTTCCTGTAGACTTTCAGTTTAAATTTACTAGTTTCTATGATGTGAGTGAGTCTCAAAAGGTTACTAAATCTGGGCTTGATATTTCCTCCCTATATCAGTTGAAATCAATTGCAAACCATGAATCTGAGAATGAACCTGAACCTAAAACTTTACCCATTCCTACTCCGGAACCCTTATCTGAACAACCATCCTTAGTGGGTAAGAATTATATGAAATAATTTGGAGATACTCTCTTATCTAGAGTTGAGAAACTCATGAATACCCAACCTCTTCCTATGACAAATTTAAGTGAGAGATATGACCCACTATTATTAGAAAATATTATTTGGAAAATACAACTTAAGATTCTCCATGAGATTCAAGAGGAAAGAGTTGAAAATAGACTGCTCAGTAATGAAGTTATGTCCCTAAAACGTATGGTTGAAGACATGCAGAGAGAGCTGAATTCGATATCTGAATCTGTTTCTCCTCCAACAGAATCTGCTGCTCCTATATTCCCACATGTTAGTGTGTCTCAGATTCAACCTTATCTTGTATCCTTAGATGAAAATATTGTTGAAAGGAACAATCACATTCTGAAGGAAATGAAATATCTTGTTTCCAACCTCAATAAACCCACTGATGAGTACACAGGATGTCTTCAAATGGTTCTGAATCAACTAAAATCCTTGACCAAAACTGTCAAATCATCTATCCAATCCTCTAAACCATCATTGGACAATGATCTTCTCAGATCTGTAGTTAAAGAATAGAATCGGAATGTCTTTAGTGGCTTTAATGTGGATTGTTTATCTGATGTAGTCTAAAAGAGTGATAGAGTTCGTCACTTAGTACAAATACCCTCCAAAATTGCAAATGATGCTCAACAAGAGATTTCCATGAAAGTGGATTTCTACTTTAATAGAATTTTTTCCAAGACTAATATGACAACCCATTTCATGTACCTTGTGGAAAATCTGCGGATTGCTCCTGTGACTCCAGCCTTCAACCACCACGTTCAAAAACTCACAGAGTTTTCTCATTTGTTGGAAAATTTTATGGAGAACAAGGAAGATTTTGAGAAGGCCATGCAGTATAGTGGAGATATCATTATAGATTTCATCAAAATCCTCCGGCCCTATCTTAATGTTCAGTGTACAACCATTGTTTCTCCAGCGGCTGCACCTCTCAGACCAGGGCTGCCTACCTTCACCTCTTCTGTAGCCCAAACCACCATGTCTGTCGGCCAAGCACTCGGTTAGATTAGGCATGTGATTATTGATCAGAAACATCCTATATCTTCCAATGTTCTTACCTTGGCTCCCTTAGTATTTTAAGGCTTTCCTTTACCCACTTTCTCAACCACATCCTTGCCTTATTCTATCTCAACCACTGCACCTATGGCTTCCTCTTCTACTTCTGTAAAAGGAAAAGTGAACGTCAGCCCTTTAAGAAGAACAATGTTTACTTTTATTGATAGGGATGCTATTGTTTTTGTATTTATCTTGTTGTGTAATATCCCTTATTTTCTATTAATGTACTATGAACCTTTTTTCCCTTTCTTAGTTCATCTTCTTGATAATCCGAAAATGGGGAGAAGTTTCTATATATTATGTTTGAAATTTATCTCTATGGTTTAATCGAATATGCACATTAAAAGTATATGATTTGTGATCATCAAAAAGGGGATATTGTTGGACTCATCATGTTTTAATCATTTTTTAATGATCACAAGTCTTTTCTAAATCAAATATTAATGATTCTACATCTTATTCAATATAGATCATGTGTATTTATATCTAATGTTTTCTTATACTTTAAGTAGATCCATGCAAGATATAAATTTCTCTATAATATCTTTATTCAACTCTCAGAATACCTTATTTAACAAATGATGAAGTATAATACTTTATATTATTATCTTTATTTAAGTCTGCACATAGTTACTTTGGAAAGTCTAAGACACCGTGAGTCTGCCACTGGCTATGTACTTCTGACACCATGAAGCCAGACATAGTGAAGCCAGACACTGTGAACGAGAAACCGTGACCCTGAGACACCATAAACAAGACACCGTGACCATGAGACACAGTGATCAAGACACCGTGACCCTGAGACACCGTGAACAAGATACCATGACCCCGATACATTGTGACACTTAGATACTGCGATCAACCTAGACACCGTGTGAATGAGACACCGTTTCCATGACTTACTTTGACACCGTTTCCTAAACTACTTTGTCGTTTTCATTTTAATTTAAAACGATCATATTTTATGTCTTTAATACACTGAAATTATTAATCCTTCATTGTAGACATATCATCAGATAGTACAGGGTACAAGATGTAGAACACATGCAACCTGTCAGCTCTAGTACGTGCATTCCAAGTTAAAAGCGAAGTGTGACCAAGAATCAAATAGCGTGATACAGAAACAAAAATAAAAAAAGTGAGGTTAAGAACGAAGAACATACTTTGAGGAAGATTTAGAAAAGTGGGGACACTTTATGCAATTCGATTTATATGAGCACATACAAAGCATATTTGAAGCCTAAAGAACATCTTCACTCAACTGAACCTAAAAGAGAACACAAGAAGAATCATGACACTCTGTTTTCCACAGGACTTCTAAAAAAGGACTCAAAGCTTCATCTTCTTCAATCCAAAGGAGTCCAGAACTGAATTGAAAACACACAAGATCATTCTAAACTCATCCCTATATTTTTTCTCAACTGTGACCATCCTTTTATTTACATTACAAGCAATGTGTGCTTCTATCTGTTTCAACACTCACTGACTCCAAAGCTGAACTAGAGTATTTCTAAATCCTCACACAATCATTCTCTTACACTCTTGTATCCCACTGTGGATAGTGGTAGAGGTCTGAGGACCTGGACAACCTGTGACCTGTTGTTATTTTTTCTTTCCCACGTAGAACGGTGGTAGAGGTCTGAGGACCTAGACAGTCTGAGTACTATTGTAAACCCCGATCCAGGTTGTGGGTCAAAGTTTTATATAAACTGTTTGAGAGGACTAAGTCTCAGTTTGAGACTGAACCTCGTGGTTAAAACTGTTGTGCCTTCTTTTTTTAGTTAAAACTATTTTGAATATGCCAATGCTAAGTACATTAAATATAAATATATTTTAATGTTAATCTGATAGTTAAACTAGAAAGTGTTGGTTTTTATTATAAACCAGTAGGTTAGTTTCAAAATATTATCTAATCTTCATATTAGATTAACTGAGAACTAATAAATCTCTTGAGAACCTAACTGAGCCTTTACTGTATTGAAAAATCACTACAATTTATCTTGTTATTTAAATTGGGGGCTTCCAATAGAAATCTTTTAAAGAGAAATTTTTTGGAACTCAATTCACCCCCTCTTGAGTATCCACTCTGACCAAAAATATACTTCTTCCATTTTAAATATAATTGAACATATGGATGCACAAATTGATGAAGATTATGATTTCATGTGGGAGGAAGTGTTAAAATCTGATTTCCTTGTTGATTCAAAATAATACGAGGAAGATAACATGGTTTCTTTTCTGTAGGAGGTCCAAAATTTGGATGTGGGAAACACCAATTTAGTTTTATCGCATCAGAAAACCCCTGATCTAGAACTAAAACCACTCCCCACTGATTTGAAATACGTGTACCTTAGGGAGGGAGAGAAACTACCATTGATAATTGCAAATATTCTCTCTAAATCCCGAGATAAATCATTAATAGATCTTTTGAGAGATAATATCCAAGTGATAGGGTAGAGTTTAGGTGATATTATAGGAATCAACCCAAAAATATTCTCACATAAAATTTTTCTTTAGAGAGATTCCTAACCTATCAGGAAACCCCAAAAGAGGGTGAATCCCACTATAATGGAGGTTGCGAAGAAGGAGATTGAGAATCTATTCGAAGATTAGATCATATATTCTATATCTGATTCAAAGTTGGTAAGCCCAATTCATGAAGTTCTAAAAAACTATCCTAACAACTATGAGGAATGAAAAGAATTAATTAATCCATGTGAGAATTTAGAATAGCTGGAATATGTGCTTTTATTTTTATGAAGTTGAATCATGTCACTCAGATAGATCATTTCCCCATTTCATTCATTTATCTATTGTTGGATAGATTGGTAGGGAGAACTCATTATTGATATTTGGATGTATTTTGAGGTTATTTCCAAGTACCCATTTCTCCTGAGGATCAAGATAAGACAAACATTACATGCCCCTTCAATACTTTTTTCATATAAAAGGATTCCATTTGGATTATGTAATTCTCCAGGTACATTTTAGTGGTGCATGGTATGTATATTTTCTAATCATATTAATGATTTCATGGTGGTATTTCTAGATGATTTCATTGGTTTTGGAAACTCTTTTAACCAATTTTTGAATAATTTGGAAATTTTTTTAAAAACATAATTGAAAAGAGTCTTGTATTAAATTTTGAAAAGATTCATTCCATGGTTGAGAGAGGGATTTTCCTTGGGCATGTCATTTATAAAAAGGTAATTGAAGTTGATAAATTAAAAATTGAAGTGATAAATAATTTTTCGTACCTAACATGTATGAATAAAGTTAGATCATTTTTAGGAAATTCATGATTCTATTGGTGGTTTATTAAGGATTTCAGTAAGATTTCTCTCCATTTCTCTATATTGATTTTGGAGGATTCTTACTGTGATTTCATTGGGCCATGTATGGAATTCATTGATGAGTTGAAGAAGAGATTAATTAAACCACCTATGAGGAATCCACCAAATTGGGAAGAACAATTTGAGCTACTTTGTGATGCTTCCAACCAAGTAGTTGGATTATTCCTATCTCGGTCAATTGAGGTTAGGATAGATGTCATTTCATATGCTTCATGAACCTTGGATGCTGCTCAATTAAATTACACAATCACCAAAAAAAAGTTTTTAGTAGTTTTATTTTATTTAGAATGATTTAGATAATATCTTCTTTGAACTGAACCCATTGTGTTTTATGATCAACCATATCATAGGTACATGATAAAGGAGGATAAAGTTAAACTGAGGATAGTGAGATGCATGTTACTACTACAGGAGTTCAACAGAGAAATTATTGACAAAAAATCATATAATAACCAAAATAAAGACCATTTAAGAAAGCATTCCAACACGGTTGAATCTGAAATTCCAGAAAAAGAACCATCGAATGATCACCATCTATGAAAGTGGTTTTACTTGGTTAAAGGTGAAGTTCTTTGGTATGCTGACATGGAAAATTTTCTAGTAACATCTCTGGTCCCATCTCATTTCAATTCTCATCATATTCACAAGCTAGAAGTTGTATCTAGATATTACATTTGGGACGATCCATTTATTTGGAATATTTTAAATGACCAAGTGATAAGAAGTAGATTTCTTGAGAGTGAAATTGGATCTATCATTGAGTTTTATCACTAATTATCTTGTGGGGTCCACTTTAGACCTCAAATAACAGTAAGGATGGTTTTTGAAATTGGACTTTATATGACAAATATTTTTAAAGATTCTCATAAATTTTTAAAATGGTTTCAAAAATGTCATTTTTTTGGAAACATTTCAAAAAAAACAAGAAATGCACCAACAAACAGTTAATTTTTGTGAGAATTTTTAAGTGTGGGGGATATATTTTCAGTTTCCTTTCCTAATTTCATTTGGAAATTATTATATCATTCTTGTGGTTGACTATGTTTCCAAATGGGAGGAAGAAAAAGCCACTAGGACTGATGATGCCAAAGTTTTTTATGATTTTGTCAGGGATAACATATTTTTTATGTTTGGAGTGGCTAGAGACATCATCCATGATCAAGGTACTCACTTATTCAATAGAAAAATGGAAAATTTACTAAAGAAGTATGGGTTGAATCATAAAACATCAACTTTTTACCACCTGTAAAGATATGATAAAGATGAAGTGTTCAATAGGGAAATCAAAGGAATTTTAGAGAATTATGTTAAAACAAACAAAAAGTATTGGAGTCAGAGGTTAGCAGACATATTATGAGCTTATAGGATAGCTTAAAAGACCCTTATTCTAATGAGTCCATATAGGCTGATTTATGGGTAAAGTTTCTACCTACCTATGGAACCGTAGCACAAGGCATATTGGGATGTTAGGAAGATGAATTTGGATCTTAAAAGTAATTGGAAAGAGCGATGGTTATATGTATAGGAGATGCAGGAAATTAGGAGATAAGCATTTGAAAATTTCTAGATGTAAAAATAGAGAACAGTAGTGGATTAGTACAAGCTGATCCAAACGAAATACTTCCATCCTAGAGGTAAACTATTTCTATTACACTCAAGACTCAAGCTAATGTCGGGTAAACATTATTCAAGATGGGGGGTCCATTTATAGTTACTCATATATATCCTTCAGGTGTTGTGCAGATTGAGAAGGATGGAGAGTAGGATTTATTCACTAGTAATGGATATATTCTGAATAAATCCAATGGGTTCATTCCATCATATCTAGTAGAGGATATCCCGCTCCTCCAACCTATCTATCAATAAGATCCATCAGTTCGTACCTATTCTTTACAATTTCTTGCTTCTGTGATTCATTTTGGAATATGATTATGTGTTAAATCCACATGAATTCATTAAGGAAACTACACCATTTAAGTGTGGTGGAGGAAAACTTTTTTATTTAGGATTTTCATTTTTTTTATAAAAAACTCAAAAATAAAAAAAAAATAAAAAAAAAATAGTGTGTTTTCAAATTTTTTTGCGATTATTTTCTAGTTTTGGTGAGTTTTTTGAAACTATTGATCTATAATGATTATCATTACCATTTTTGGACCCATTTAATTGAGTGAAACCATTTATTCCAGGAAATTGAGGTTAAAAGAATGGAGAAAATGACTTTTTTTTCTTGTTCAACTATTTGGGAATTTCATGAAAGGTACTCTGATTTTTGAATCCCATGCCCTATTTCACTGTCTTTATCTTTTAAATCACTTTCTTGTGAGGATTATAAACCCTTTTTTCACATTCTTTTCATTCACCTCACTTCTTGAGAGAACCTGAACATGCCTGTTTTAACCAGAATTTGATTTATTCCATTTAAAACTTGAGGGTTTGAGGTACATGTGTTTTAAATGATTGAGGTATTTCATGGGATTCAGATCCCCCTTTTAAATACAATTCATTTAATTCTGGACTACCCTATACATTTAATCCTTTTAGCACATAGAATCCATGAATATCCTGTTAGGTTTTCCACATTACAAGTCAATTTTTTCTTTCAAACCTACTCTTAATGTCAAATTTCATGATCTCATTGAACTTACATGTGGGGGAAGTTGTCTTGTGTTGTGATTCCTCATCTGGGGAAATCTGGGTGGAAAATAAAATTATAAATAGATGTGTTTAATGATAAAAATATACTTATATTGAAAGATGTTCCTTTTCTATATAATTCATGATAAGAGAAGTTGTTCCTTTTCCAGATATTCTAAAGGAGGAAGAAAGTTTTTCCTTTTCTGGAGCTTTCAAGAAATATCATATCTAGGAAGATTGAAATTTTTTCTGTAAAAATTCGGAGCTATTTGAAAATTTCTATAATTTGTATGATGATGGAGATGAATTGATAAAAAGGGGTGTGAGAAGGATACCACACTTGAGTGCAAATTATAATCGTGAAATTTTGTCTCTAAAATAGCCAATCCCTCCTCATTCAGTCTCAAAATGCTTCACAAAAACATTCTTACTAATCAAAAGCCCTAGAACAACCATAAAAACACTCATGATAAACACACGTCCTTGACTCACATCTGGTAGAGAAGTAGGAATTTTTCAAACCTATTGTGACCCTTTCATTGGTTTGGATTGAAAACATTATTGAAAATTGATATTTGTGAGATGAGAGAAAATTCATGTGATGTTGGTATCTTGTGTGCCTTGGAGTCTAAATTAAGAGGAAAAATATTGAATCATCTGAATAGATATTATGGAATAATTATTTTTTATGACTCATGATATATTTTTATTTCTTGGTATGGAATTTATGGATCTCATTGGAATGTGTTTTTAATTTTTATTTATTTGATTTTGATGTTGACTTGTCTAGTAGTCTAAGGGATGAGTGTGGGGGAATTAATAGAGATAATATGTTCATTATTTTTCATATGTGTTTCAATTATTTAACCCCTTCCAAATAATCAATTTGATCTAATATAAATCATTATATTGTTTCGGTTAATTATGGGATTGATTGTGAAAATTTGTGTATTCTAGATATTTATCATTTTTATGAATATTTTTTTAGAGGAGAACTGTAATATTTTTTATCCAAAATTAGTGATTACTTTTTTATTATTTCCATCCACATGGGGTGTAATTATTTTTATACCATGGTCCAATACAACACAGAATGGACTAGAAAAATTCGTCGAGTGGAAAAAGTTTGATGTCTGATAGAATGGACACCACCGTAATTAATGTGGAAAATATCGGCGTAAATATATCCAAATAAGGTGATTCTAGTGGAAGGAGAAAGAGGACTCAGAGGTTTGTTGTTCAATTAAATTTTATGAAGAAATTATGTTGTTAAGACATCCTTTAAATGTGTCCAAATGGAGGAAGTTGAAGAGTCTCCTTGGGAAGAAAACATATTCATCAGTAATTACATCATAAATTTTTACAAAATTTTCCAAATATTCTGAGCATTAAAGGCATCATATAAAAGATACAAGGGAACACCATTTATGAATACAACTGCATGAGATTCAGCCATTTATTTTTCTAACCGGACTCTAACGTCCGGTGGAGTAATTTTGGAAGAAAATTTTCTACTCCACAGGATTATAAACATGAGTGTTCACTTCCATTAAAAGGGGATAAAGAAGGTAAAAGAGAGGCTATGCTAGAGGATTGGATTCTTAATTTTCTTTTTATTTTCTTTTTTAGTTTTCCATAGTTTCTTCATGCTCTCTTCTTCCCCTTTAAATTATATTACCCTTCAAATGGAGGGGTAAAACCTTTGAGGATTGGGGAAGGGGGAGATTCACTTTTGTAATGTCAGAGTTTTGTACATCAATGTAAAACCCTCATTTTCTATTGAATGGTTTATATTCTAAATTTTAACCAATTATCTTAGTGCGATCATTTTTTGGGTTTGGTGTATTCATTGTTAATATCTTCGGTTTCAGTCTTTTAATCTACCTCTGCCTAGTAAAATTTGTCTTGATCGAGCAGATTATGTTAGGTGGTGAGTTTCAGTGATAGTTGGCACATGTGTAGAACTAGTAAAATTTTATAGAATTATAAGGATAAAAAATTCTTGATCGGTTCTTTCCTATGTTGTTTAGAATTTTTTTATTAACATACATGCACCTTGAAGTGAATTCCATTTCTTTATTCAACCACAGGTGACTGATAACTCGATCGAGAAGTCTATCATTTATCATTCAATTGGAAGAGAGGGGGAGAGATCATTAGGACTATGATGTCATTTAAAAAGTTGATACTACCCTAACCACATCACTCTCTTCATCCATTAGAGCTAAATATTTATTTTTAATCACTTTATTTATTTTTCAACTCAAAAAATTTCAAAAACAGCCTCTTCTTCTTTCATTAATTTAAGTGACAAACATAATTGTTGTGAACCCTTCTTTGGAGACAACCTAGGGTACCATCTCTTTAGGTGGTGAGTTTCTAGTGATAATTGGCACATGTGTATAACTAGTATACTTTTCTATAATTAAAATGAGAAAAAATTCCTGATCGGGACATGCCTTAGTTGTTTAGGATTTGTTTATGAACTTCCATGCACCTAGAAGTGAATTCCATTTCTTTCTTCAACCAAGCGTGACTGATAACTTGATCGATAAGTCTATCATTTATCATTCAATTAGAAGGTAAGGGGAGATGTATTTAAGACTATTATTTCATTTCAAAAGGGGATCCTACCCTGACCACATCACTCTCTCCATCCATAAGTGTGAAATATTTATTTTTAATCGCTTTCTTTATTTTTCAACCCAAACAATTTCAAAAACAACCTCTTATTCATTCTATAATTTAAGTGATAGACATAATTTTTGTGCACTCATCTCTGGATATAACATAGGGTATCCACTCAATTAGATTTTAACTTAGGTAATATATGTTTTTGTCACACCCCACAACAGGCACGAGTCACCAATTAACACTATATCTTTGTTTTTTACTAATTATTGTTTATGAATATAACCATATAAGGATAAGTGAACACAAAATTGAAAATGTTTGGAATTTAAAAAAAAATAATCCATTAATTTGGATAATTATTAGATTATTATGAATTTTTGAGCATTTAATAAATTACTTTTATTGTATATTACTATTAGTTTAATCTCAAAATTAATTTATTTATGCTAAATATTAATGCTTAAAGATAGGCATGTAATTAAAATACAATCATTTAAAATATAAAAAATATATTATATGAAAATAAAAATATATCAACACAACAATATTTTAATATTTTAATATTTTTGAAATTTTTAATTTTTATTATTTTAATTGAATGAATACTATGTTTATATTGAAGATGAAATTTAACAAATATTTAAAAAAATAGAGATTGAAAATAATTTTACATGACAAAAAACTGTAATTCATATTTTAAATAATTATTTGAAACCGATAATAAATGTTATTGAACATTATGATGAAATATTATGGACGTTAAATTCAAAAGGGTGGCATTTTGTATTTATTATTTTCTTAAAATAATATTAATGTCAAATTCAATGAACAAGGGAATCATGTTACAATAATTTCAATAGTTGGAAGATAGTGGATATATTTACATAAAACAATTGTATAAAATTACATATTATGGAAATTTAAGGTCCCCATCTAAAATATTTAACCCTTTTTCGTATTCTACCCTTATTATTGTGACAAATATTTGAAAATGTTATTATTCTTAATGAACCAAATTATATTTGTCCAATTAACTAAATTTTATATTCTTGAATTTAAATATTGGATACATTTTTAAAAATTCAATTCATATAAGTGTACTACATTAATTAAAAAGTAATCCCATGAAACATGATATAAAGCAATTTTCTTGAAAAATGCTTATTTAGATAATTTTCTTTAATACAAAATGTATGTATATTATTGTTTTCATACAAATATCTTGGATTGTTTATAATAAAAATTGACTAATTAAATATTAAACCTAATCCAAAAAATAATGTGACTTTTTATATACTTTAAAAGAATAGAATTTTTTCAATAAAAATCATCATTTCTCACTTTTCAGTGAAAAAATTATCCTGTCAAAAATTATAAAAATTTAATTCTAATGTAGTTTTGAGGTTCCAATTTAATAAATTATTTTACTTTTATTAGAATAAATTTCTAATATTAATATAAATTATTTATAATATTTTACCCCTATATGAAATAAAAATAATTTTTGAAGAAAATGTATTTTTAAAGCCTATAATGAGTTTACTAAGAATTGAGTAATTTTTTTTCAAATCACTAATATGTATATTGAAATGGAGTTGAAAAATTTTAAATATATTCCATAATAAATTTATTAATTTTCTTACTCACGAATGCAATATCTAGGTTACATGGGTCACATTTAAATAATAATATTTCCACTTTATTTACAAATTTTCTAAAAGATTGGTGTTGTTTTTTGAGTAAGATATCAATATTATAATTATTATAAACTAAAATATCTTTGTGTTATAATTTATGTGTTTATCTATTCCCCAATCGAATTAATCAATAGGTATATTTTTCAGAAATATTCCTTTTCCACTGTCAAATACCCATACAATTAGTGATATAAAATCTAAACTTACAATATATTTATTTTCAACATCCTATAATTCTGAAATCTTAATAAATTTTAAAGAGATAAAAATACTAAACATTATTAATGATTTTCCTAGATTCACCTATATATTAAATAAAATCAGCTTTCTATTTATTTCATCAAGGGGAACCTCACCATGAATAAACTCCTCTAGTGCCAATACTTTTTTATGACACATAGTTCGAAATATTATGCTGAAATTTTTTATAATATTTTATTCCATTACCTCTTGAACAACTCCAATAATGGAATGATACAATTTAATGATATAAATAAATAAATAATAAGCATTAAAATTCAATATCAAATTTTTAACATTTTTTTTATTCAACAATTCACTATACGTAACCTTCATCACATTGTTGTCACATTCAATGATATTAAAATGTTTATCCTAATGAAATTTGGTTTATTCATATTCTACCATAATCATATATATTAGAACAAAATGTTTTCCGAATGTGGAATTATATGTCATAGTGTCCTCATACAACCACCATTTCAAAACATTCATCATTTACCAACCATTGGGATCATATAATTATATCCCATGTACTGAAATAGTATATACATCAATTCAGTGAGACCAAATATGATATTTCATCTTCATACTTTATATCTAATAATAACATCGATAAAACAACCAAACACTAATTTTGTTCAATAAATTCTCCAATAAAACTAAAATAACTCAAAAAATTCATGAAATAACATGGTATTGAACGCAATATTTATTAAATGGTCCCACTATAAAGCCTTATAGGGTGGTGGTGATTTATATTAATGAAATTTATTATTCCACTTATCTAAAATTGAATATGTTTACAACATTTTATAAGAAAACATGTATTAATTTTATTCCCAATTAAATAAATAATTATAAAGATGAAAAACATAATGATTTTCAAATGGTTCACCAATAAGTGGAAAATACATGGAGTACAAATCAATGATTATTTTACCTTACTTACTGTAACTAAAATATTATGGGATAACAAATTTAAATTGTTATCGGTCCTCCACCATAGTCCTTGGTCTCTTCATCTCTTCTTCTCATTATATTTTTGTGTGTCAAAATGATGAAATAGACTTAGAGAAAGATCTTATATGTTTGAATCGCTGATAATAACACCTATAAAAGAGGTTGTTCTCCATAAAATAATATAATTCACTTCCAAATTTATCGTGAATATGCACAAAAAATTCATCTCCCATTCCCAACCATCATTTCAAATCATTATAATCAAATATCAACAGTTATTTTCAGAACATATATTGGTTTAAAAATATATCTTTTAATCCATGGTCACAAATCACTATATATTCACAATTATTTTTATTCTATTTTGAATACATATAGACCAACTCTTGAAAAATAATACTATTTTGATTTTTTAATTCAAAATTTATCTATAGTTAAATAATAAAAATAATTAATCCTTCTAATTATTAAATATAAAATCCAAAACAATTAACTTCTAATGAATATTTATAATATTTTGAAATAACCATCAAAACATCATGAATATTTTCTAAAATAACATGTTTTTTAAATATAAATAATCCCATTAACACATAAAATCATGAGGAATCATGGTTTGATGAATTTTTTCTTCTTTAACATAAATAGACTATATAATAGGTCATTGTGTTTCCTCTCTATTCAATACACAAGGATAACTGAGATAGAATCACAAATATTTTCCTTCATTCCCTTATGAATCGACATATTGTTTCATGGAATGACTATATTCATTCCAAATTCACATAAATATCTTATATTTATTCACAGTGAGTAATTATAATCATGAAAAGACACTTCAAAAGTGTGATTTTATTTTATCTACTTGAAATCCCTCTATAGTGTAAATTGTTTTGTGATATCATGAATCAACATTCAAAAAAAATAAAAAAGTCATATATTCTTAAAAAAATCAAGAAAAAAATTCTATGTATTTTTTGATATATTGATCATGAAATTATCTTTCTCATCAACCATTATATAAATATTATAAATGTTTTCATCGGGTTGTTAGCCTCTGCTTCATGATGGATATTATTCCAATAAATTGACCATTTTACTCTTATAAGTAATTTACATTTCCTTTTTCTAGACTATAATATAATTTAGTAAATGATAATGCTTATTGTTGAATGAACTTTATAACTTCTATAATTCAGAGAACAAATATATGAATACTTTTTCAAAAATTTTAGCTCTTCATAAAACATCAATGGTATTCCCACATCCCAATAACTCAAATAAAACCACTAATTAATAAAAAAATCCATGAAAAACCAGTTATTCTTGTCAAAAGTGTTATTTTAGTCATCATGATTGTAATATATGTGGGGTATATATGTGATATAATGATGGAACATTTTATTTTATGTTAATATTAAAAAAATAAACCCGTAGCCCCTAGGAAAAAACATCTATAAATAGAGACTCACAAGGATATAGATTATTGAAATTAAATAATATATTTTCTTGTTCTTTCACCTTTTAAAATAAAATTTATCTTTAAATCTCTATTATCAATCCACTTAATGCTTAAAAACATTAAAATTCGATTTACAATTGAAAATAATGTACAATTATCATATATAAAATTCAAGGCATATATACTACAAAAAAAATTATTTAAAAACATATTTATGTGCATATGATTTAGATTATTAATTAAGGGTTAATGGTGATGTATATAATTAGTTAATACATCAAATTTAATAGAATAAAAACATATCATTGTGGAATTATTTATTTTTCAAAAGGTTTTGTTTATTTTATTTAATCCAGTCAATTTTAATTTTAATTGATTATTTTGTTGCACACTGTGATATCCCTTTATCATTTTAAGTTTTTCATATTATTATATAGATTCTATAACAATTATTGTTATGTACCTGCTCATCGTGGTTTTCGAGGTTGTTAGTTGGGTTTTTAAAATAATTTATCATTTTGTTCACAAGAAATAATCATATGTTCTGCTTCTCATGAAATTGATTATGGGGCCATGTTTTGGAACAATCATTTTAATAAATATAAAAGTGTGATAAATTGACTAAAGAAAGTAATATAATGAAAATTTATTTCAATATATCAAGTTCATATGTATATATGTACTTAATCATCAATCTTATCAATCAATTATATTTATTTTTAAAATTTTGAACAATACCATATAAATTTAGATGCTTGAATTTATACTATTAGTAATATCAGACATTTTTTTCTAAACCTACTCAATAATCATATATGATTTATTCCATTTCATAAAATATTTTATACTAGGGGATTAATGAAGTCTTTATTTAATTTAAACACAATCATTATGTACTATAATTAAATTAAATGATATTTATATGACAACCAATGTAATTTCATTCTTGATAATATTTAGATAAATTATTATCAATTATATTTTCATGAATGACCCATTCATAACTCTATTTAATAGTTAATACTAATTTTATTTTTAATTTTTTAATAACCTATAATATTTTAGAATCATCAATTTCTAGAGTAAAATCAAGATAAAATTTCTATGTGTTGAATTATCATTAGATATATACGATTTTAAAATAAAAGAAATATTATAGGTTAATCACATGCCAAATGAATAGTATATAATATTAGAGTCCAGGAAAAAAAATCCACCATTACCATATATAATATATGGCATGCCAATCTATCATGAAGAATCCCATATATACAAATTGAAGCATATAATAAATTGTTTATAAGTCTCTATATATTTTATATACTCTATTTTTGTAATATCACTTACCCAAATTCCACTACTTGTTCCCCCAAGCCGGGTCGACACATAACCTCAAGCACACCACCTCACATACTAGATGTTTCCAACTAGCAGTGAGGTTCTAATACATCATGTGGGAAGACAATACCCTCCTCCCCAGTGTAAGACACCATAGAAATCATATGAAATAGAGGAAGAAATAACAAATAAACCATATATATTAATTACCAACCATTCCCAAATATGGTATAATCAAACCAACAATAATTATACCATTCCATGTTATAAGTGGAAAAAGTGATGATAACCCAAAATAAGACAAACATATAGATCCCCAAAATGGGTCATTCCTCAATTTCCGGATCCTAATTCATGTTCAACCCATGCCCAACTCAACTCCATAATAAATAGAATTTCCCCTAGTCTTGACCTATAACCAATAAATCTTCATGGATACCAAATGGAGGCCTGAGAAGGGTGTGGGTACAACTTAGTAGGCCACTACCAATGGTTTCTAAAAAATATCTAGTCTAAGGAAATATTATAATAAAAAAACTAAATAAATTAAATGGTAAAAAATAATACTCAGGGGCCAATAGTTAGAAATATTCACATTATGAATATTAAATACTTAATCCACATTCTTTACATTGTCCATTGGTTAGGAATTTACATTGTAACAACACAATGTTTTAAATGAAAATTACCTTCTCATAATTATGTCATAAAATCACCTGAATACAAAACATATTGAACTACTAAGTTATAAGTGACCATTAAATATAATTTTGTCACTTCTGTGTTGGGAATTTTTAAAATCTGACATACACAGTTGTGTTCACGATTTTTTTTGGAGTCGGATAAGTAAAACTTAATTTTTGGTAAAAATTAACCTACCATAATGAATAGTAACATGCCCTTATTAATAGTGATATACCCTAATGAATATTAACCTCACCTTTTATGCTATATAAATAATATTCATGTTGGAAGTAAGGTATATCTATATTTTAGAATGAGTTAATGAGTGTTTTAAAACTGGTTTTTATAATAAATTACGATTTTAATTAAATATTAAAATAATCATATTTATAAAATTATTTTTGAAAAATGGAATTCATTTTTGGATTCTACACGTCGAAAAATGATTAGGGTGAATTTCTTATATTTTTCTGAAATACTTGAATTATTTATGAATAGTAAAATACAGTAATTTACCGTATATATACATTATAAACTAAACAGACTATTCCTAGCATCATGGATGATTTCACCACCCATGGTTAGAATTCACATGAGCAATTTTCTACTCTTGGTCATGTAATACTTAATATTCTTTTTCTTGTGAAGAAATAATAAATTAAGTATTATAATATGTTGAAATCCCTCCTCTCCTCCACTATAAAAAACCCCCTTCACTCCCTCTTCTATCCACTCCTATAAAGACTTTTTCCTTGGCATTATAATTCCCAAATATCTCCCCAAGGCCATCCTCCAATTTCAAAAGCTTTCAGCCTCCTCAAAATACCAAAACCTCTCCCCTAAGGAGGTTCTCAATGGAGGAAGTCTCAAGAGGTAAATTCCTCTTCCCAATTTCTTCTTTTCTTTTAAGTTCTTTTCTCTTTTATTTCTTTCCTCACCTCACTTAACCATAATAGTATGATAAATACACTAACATACATGTACTATAATTCATTCATTCTATTGGTATATTTCTTTATCTTCTCTCTTTTCCCCACCCTTTTATTTGAAAGAAATGAAAGCACCGTTTGAGATGTGCTAATTTAGCACATTCATGGACAACAGTTTATCAATTTCTATTATTACCATTAATTCTGGTCATGAAACCATTTGTGTTATGGTTGAACCATAATATTATATATTTAATATATCCTATTTTTGGTTCTTTAATCCATTGGTACAAATGGAATTATGTTATAAATAAAAACACATTCTTTGTAATCAAATCCACCGATCAACAAAAATGGTTATCATTATGGTTATATATATAATAATTAGACTTCACTCTAAGTAACCTAATTAAAACTAAAACCATGTAATCTCCTGGATATGAAATAAATAATATAACTTCAATTCTGGAAAACCACTTTAATTTTTCATATAATCTAAACATGAATATAAGTAAACCGATCTTTTTAAAGCCAAGTAAACAAACGAGCTCGAACAATGAAATTGAACCTTGTAACTAATCAAAAAGGATTAGAATTAATTAAAAAGGGTTAAAATAAATAAATTTAATATAGAATAGGTTATGGACTTATTGATTATTAATACTAATTTGTTTATTCAGGTCATTAATAACAAGTGGAGAACATCAACAGATTTAAGTTAAGGGATGCTCTCCATTTCACTATTAATCAAGATTGTCCTCTATGTTTTGTCTTTTATGTATAATTCCAAATGATGGGGTATTATTTAGAACCTCCCCCATGCTGACCTCATGAGGTATAAGTGATTAAAAACCCCTTCTACCTCTCATCAATACCTCTTAGTTACACCAGACACCATGCCGGTAAAATCGTAACGAATTCAACCCAACCCTTCTTCATTCTTTCGGGTTGCCTTATCTTTCATTCAAAGTGGTGTTATCATATCTATTTATGTGAATCTTATGAATTATGGATATTTGTAAAAGATTATAATATCAAGACACATTCATCACTTTTTTTCGGGGATATACATGTTTTTGAAAGATTCCCTCCTTAGAACTTTTTCATAAGAAAACCTGTTTTAAGGGGACTTCCCAAATTTTTATCCAAATTTCAAGTTCACTATATCCTCTGTTTTAAGACACCGTTGTCATTATAAAATCAGTATTTTTATTATGAAAACCATCTTGGTTCAATTCAGGTTTTATATAAAATAATGTGTTCTTTTCTATTTGAAAAGCTCTAGAGTGTTTTCCATAAAACCGCAGAAAAATGGTTTAATACTAATGTTTCTAAAATACATTTATAATATGTTTTCACTTCTATTTGACACCACTAACCATTTTATATGCCTATTTTTCCCTATGAACTTCCATGGTTGTTCTAATCCTTTCCTTTCATGGACACTTTCATGATACACCCATTGGATATGTTTTATTTCATGACAATGGTACCAAATTCTTACCATGGGTGCCCTTATGTTTATGTATGGTTGATTATGTATGATTGTATATGTGGTAAGAATATTTATGTGGAAATATTATGCATGAAAATTTTGATATTGGTGAACCCAGATAGCGCTCCAATTCATTGGGTAAAGATAATTCTCATGAGATGTGATGTGAAACGGGATTGGCGGTTAGCCTTGACCCATACTAAAATGGGAAACGGGATTGGCGGTTAGCCTTGACCTGTACTAAAGAAATGTTTTATGATTCTGCCACATTTATATGATTCCATGTTTATATGATCCCATGCTTATGTTACATGATTTTAAAAGTTTCATTCTTTGGATATCATTATGTCACGCCTCCTTACTCATGTGCTTGAAATGTATCTTTATTTTCATTCCCTAACTGGGATTTTTAGCTCATCCCTTTGTTCATGTGTTTCCCCAGGGTACCCTATGTAGATGTAAGAGCTGAAAGGAAGTTAGAATCCCTTTATGGAGATTAAATAAAGATGTTTTTTCCACCCCATGTTTTATTTTATATGTACCTAGTCTTCTAAGACACTAGACTTAATGATCCTTGGCTTGTACTCTGATGATTTATTATGCTTAAAATCAGGAAATGTTTTATGTAAAAGGATCGGGTCACTCTATACATCATTTAAACAATGGCCTAATCTGATCAATTATTATGAATAAGGGAATAAGTCAATTTCTCTATCTCACTAGAGAATAAAATAAAAATAACATAAATTAAACTTACCTTGGAGCCCTGGTCCATGTAGTCTTATCAAGTGAAAATATTTGGGGCATAGAAACACTATCCCAATCCCTTACATGTGCATTATAGTGGTGGGATTTAGAAGATCATTCTAACTCCACCTGTAGGAATATATCCTCAAGTACAACACAACAAAACTACCAATCCATGGGAACATGCTTCTTTATCCATTCACCACATATATCATTTCACAAACCACACACAAATTATTACTGATAATAGTCACATCTCATAATTATTCATCATCTGAATTAATATCAAGAATTAACCCGTTAGAACATTCACCAATTACATTGCATACCAATTTAACCCATTTCCTTTTCACATGACTGAAAGCATTATCACAATAAAAAATCCCTACACATTATCCCATTTAATATATTCATCAATTCCCATAAATTTACATATTTATCGCATTCATCAATTCAAAATCATTTACCCATTTAACATGTTCATCAATTCACATGAATTAACCCACATAAGAATTTTAAGTACAATTATTATGTCATTTAGCACAAAAACGTTATTTCATCCAACTTATTTTATATTAATCCAATCAATCCCTTTGGTCATTATAAAAGTCTACAAAAAACTATAAATATTACCTTTTTATATTATCTAACATATCACGATGTTCATCATGGGATATAATTTGTCACAAGTAAATTATATTCCAAACATTAATATTTTTACATGTTTTGGAAAGTTGGAACACCCCTTATGTGTCCCTAATGTGGTCTAGTAAACCTTAATTCATACAATGCGGAACATGAGGGTTTCAATTCATCATTTATCCCACCTGTTTACCACATCCATTTAATGGAATCAAACACACGATAATAGAAAACCATTTTCCCATCATAACATGCACACATCAACTTCAAGACAATGGGATATAACCTATAGATCACATACCTAGAATCCATAGATGAAAAATCAATAAACATTAGCCTTATATTAGGATTTAAGCACCCAATGATACCCCGACCTAAGATCTGCTGGAGAAAGAGGGTTTTAGAGATTTCAGAAGAACAAGAACTAAACAACAATATCAAATTATGAAAATAGAAGTAAGAGATGTATTAGACTTACCTAGATCTTCAATCCAAACCCAATGACCCTCTGAATAGCCTAGAAATAATGTATTTCAACTCTTGTGAAGCCTTTGTCATGTGGGCTCATCACTAAGTATAGAGGAAGAAGAGTGGGGGAGTAAATATAGTAGAACACTTAAAATAATGGGGGAAAGTGGAAAAACCCAACTTTTATTGAGGAGCACAGTCTGGCATCATAATTTTTCCAAATAGTGCACAAACCCAGTTCATTCCACTATCTATGTGGGGTCCAAGTCACATGATTTTTTGGGGAGCCCGTATGGTTTGAAAAACTGTGTTCCAACCATTGTGAATGCCTCTATCTGAAGTTTTATGGTCTGACCTCCTTCCTCACACAATTTACTAAACTGTGAACCCCTCCTTCTGGATTGCATGGTTTGGGCTCCAGGCTTCAACTAACCATAAGCCAATATTGGAAAAATCATAGGGTGACCCGATTTCCACTTCCTTCATGTCTTGAACTCCTAGAACACTCTCGAGCCTCCCCATATACCCGATACACATTCCATTAACTAAAATTAAGAGAACTATACCAAATTTTAATCAAGGAAATACATCGATGAATTATGAGATCTTCATCCTCCCCAAGATATAAGGGATCGTTGCCAATCCACACTTCCTTACATCACTAAACATTCTAGGTAAATAGATTGGGACACAAGTCCTACATATATGTCTCCCTCTATCATGTTTATTCATGAACATTACCATGCTCTCACTAATATAAAACCAAATACATTGTCTTTCCATACAAGTATTTCTCATTACGATCCACACAACAAAAATTATGCTCCTAACAATATTAATTTTTCTTCAATCTATATATCCTAAACATCAATAACATGAAATGGTTAAGGGTGATAATGTCAAATCTGTGACCCATGAAAAACATCATTTATAACACTATGTCCCTATGCCCCATGTATTCTACCAATATTATTCTATCCACAATATCAAACGGACCCATGTACATGGGAACCAACTTACCCTTCTATGGAATCCGATAGTGACCCAACCTTGGCTACACTCAAAGAATCACACCATCACCCATCATAAACTCAAGAGGTATACAAAGATGATCCTTATGTGATTTCTACCAACTATGAGATGTAGTAATATGCTTCCTAATTAACTGAATGTTCTTCAATGTCTTCTATATGAGACTCAGGCTCAACATTTTCAACTCCCTAGCCTTCATCTAACATAGATGATACCTACATGGACTCCCATAGATCACCTCATAATGTTCTATATGAATAGAATCCGAATAAATATTGTAGGAGGAAAACAAAAAAAACATCAAATGATGTTCCCATAATCCAACAAAATATTTTGAAAAATCCCTTAAAATGACCTCTAGAACCTATATAATATGCTCCAACTTCCATTCTTTCTACGGGTGGAAATCTATACTAAAAAAAACATGAGTACCAAGTGCCTTATATAATCTCAACAAGTAGCAGGACATAAAACATTGATCTCAGTATGAAAATATTGTCTGTAGTATCCCATGAGACCATACTATCTTCTGAATGTACAACCACCCAACTTATACATTGTGAAGGTTTCTAGAATTAGTAATAAATTTACCACCATGGTTAACTGATCCACAACTACACAGATCACATCATTTTTTTTGTGGAATATCTGGAATACATACCAAAAAATTCATCATCACATCATCCTATTTCTATTTAAGAATGGTAAAGGGATACATGAAACCACCCGATATCTAATTCTTGGATTTCTATTATTTGAAAGTAAGTCATCACGCAACAAAATAAGAAACCACTCTCTTAATCCCTCAAATCCAATACTATATACAATGATCATGATACATTTTGGTCAAACCTAGATGAATTTCCCACATTATGGAATGAAATACACACATCACCTCTTCCCACATACCAGTAGGCACAATATAATGGCCACGAACAAAGAAGATATATTCATCACAAATAGTCCAATCAGATGGTAGATCCCCACCTTGAAGACTTTACCTTTGGTAAAACCAATAAATATTATTACACTACCTTTCCTAGATCTAACTCGTAAGAATGGACTAAACTTCCAAGGATACAAGGGTCACATGACCTTTTACATTCTTCACCTCCAGATGAATCTTCAAAAAAATCATCATCCACCACATGGAAAAGGATTTCTGAACCACTTGGTGTTGAGTCATTTTCATTAATGCACTAACAACATTACTCCCCTTTCTCTATGTGTACACCAACTCAAAATAAAAGGAGCACATTTACCTGAACCATATTCTATTTATAAGATTCAAATCACATTAAAGGAAGATATAATTATTGATTTATGATCAATATACTCTATAAAGTTATCTACCATTATCTAATGTTAACAACACATAAAATCATAAACCAATGTGGATTTCCCAAGATCATGTGTAGACTAATTTATTTATTTCAAGATCAACATTACTGACCCTTACGACAAAACCTGATCATCTTGCATTAACACCACCTGATGAAAAATATCTGATACATCACAAAACAATGTATACCCTTTACTTGGATTGGGTAAGGTCAGAATCGGTGCGACTGTTAACTAATTCATAAACTCTTGAGAAAAATCCTCACATGGCCCATACCATTAAAACATGATTACATTCTTATTTAGTCTTTAAAGTATAATTTTCAAATGGTTGAATTATTTAATGAACACTTGGTAATAGAAAAATTGTCCTAGAAAACATAGGATATCAGATACATTCATGGGATGCTACCAAGAAAAAATATCATGAAAATTTCTCAAGGTCCACTCACAAACCATTCCTAGAGGTGATATGACATGATAAATGAACAACGTAGATGTATAATTGACACTTAGATATCTTAGAGTATAGAATATACTCTCTTAGTTTACTCAGGATGATGGAAAGGTGTTTGTAATGATCATCAGGAGGCTTATATTGCACCAAGATGTCATCCACAAAGACAACTACATACAAGTACAGGTACAAGAGAATGATTTGGTTCAATGAGGCCATGAACACTACTGACACACTAGTCCAAATGTCTTAATGATAGACTCATACAACCCATACATGATACTGAAAGTTGTCATGGTATATTATAATGTCTCAACCATAGTCGATGATACCCTGATATAAAATCAATCCTGGAGAAAACAGTTACACCTTTTAATTGATATGGATGCCCTCGTCTCAGAAAAACACACCCTCTATATCTATCGGTGTGGTTGGTAGATCTTCAACTACTTTCCAGATATTGGGTAACTGATCAACTTCCTTCACTCAGCATCAACCTCGATCCCCCATTCATGCCCAACAATCAAAGGATCCTACAAAACCTCTATACATGCCCCATTAGACCACACACTCAATAATAAAACAGTGGAAGGGGGAACTGACCCTCTTCTTCCCCGACCATCCACACTGGAAGAAAACACATGTTCACCACCCTGAGAGGCTAAT
This sequence comes from Viscum album, assembly GCA_963277665.1. Classification (NCBI taxonomy): domain Eukaryota; kingdom Viridiplantae; phylum Streptophyta; class Magnoliopsida; order Santalales; family Viscaceae; genus Viscum; species Viscum album. Next base: position 106,553,715 of record OY728156.1, read on the forward strand.
CCTATATTTTGACTACTTTGGATTCTTCTAACATTGTGAAGATTTATGAAATGATTCTTCCTACCATCAAAAGATGCACCATTATTCTATTCAACTAGAACTAAATTTCCATCACCTAAATCCTCCCTCTTGTTACCTTCTAAAATAAGTGCTAGATCCATCACTTCTAAAAAACTTTTTAAATAGAATATTTTCCACTGAGACTTAATCTCACATATAAGTTAGTGATGAAAACATATTTTTTAGCGGGCTCATCCACTAACAATGACGGGACAAAGCATTAAAAATCTATGAATAATAATAAAAAATCAATAACTAATATAGTCCCATAAGGCATACTCATAAAATCTATAGCCTTCTCCTATTTCAATTCTTAGTATAGTTGTGTTCTAGAAACATATATCAAAATTCCATCCATTGGATACCATCATCTTTGTGTGTCTAAACTAGAATATCCCACCACACTAATCATAACAATATATAGGCTTCCAGCATGAATATTCTTTCATGAGTATTCATGAAATGATCCAAAATTGTATGGGTTGATTCCATTTAGAACTTTGGTGGATTGGGACCAATCTCTTGGGAAATTGTTAGTGGGTGCTACAACTAAAACTCTATTGTCAGATAAAACATATTCGACACCATCCTCCATGGGATGCATTCCATAATTTGTAAAAAATGATAAAAGATACCAAAAAATTTCCCTTCTCTTATGTTACCTTGAACCCCTGGGATTTATATCCCCTCCCATGGAGGAGCACTCACAATGATATCCTCTAGTCTCCTAACTAACACCTGTTTTCATTGTGGCATTTCTCTACACTATGAAACACAATTATTAGAACATGTTGCATAGAGATTAGATAGTATAAATAAAATAAGGCTCCCCACTAGCCATAAACAACCAATTTTTCACATACTAACTCTACAAAAATAGTCACATCTAGAAAACTACCCTCTCTTATTCCTACAATGGGTTATGGATAACACATAATAAACCAACATACATAGTCACCTATTTTTAATTAGAGACAATTTTAAAACCATTTAAACAAAACATAAATCTTTCCTATTGGGAACATTTCCAATTTCCTAACTTTTTACAACCAATATTTATATTGATTTTCATCCATTCATTAAGAAAAATTATTCTACAATTAATTAACAATTATTTTTTTTACCCATTTTCATCATCATTATTAAACACCATTTTCATTAAATTTTCTAGAATATGAAATGAATACAAACCTTCATATCCCACAACACTCATCCCACATTTTCCAATATCGATTCGTGCCACCTATTTCCCCAGGTTCCTATAGTAATGCTTGAATGCAATACACCATGTCATTAAATCCATGAGAAAAATATCATAAATTTGTGTCATCACACAACATGTGCATCACCCAATTGTGAAATATAATTCCACCATAGAAACACATATCATGAACAATAATCTCACCCCTGGAACATTGGTTTTCCCCTATACTTGGGTTTTTTATTCCCAAGATGGGCTAATTTTTAAGATGCAACATATCCTAATATGTTGTATACCATCCCCAAATAATCAGACCACAAAAAAGTACCTTCTCTAGTAACAATATGTAACATCCCTGAATTAGAATCCACTAATTGGTGCTCTAATCAGGGCAAATACATGTCCTCAAACATGCCACCCCTTATACCAGAGGCTGCTAACTAGTAGGGAGGGTCTAATAAATCATGTCGGGAGACAATAACCACTACACCATACTAATCCAAAATTGAAATCATTTGAAATAATGGAAATAATAAACAATAACCTATAAACATTCATTACAAACCATTCCCAAATAGGGTTCAAAATCCAAATATCATTAATTATACAATGTTACTCTAACAATGAAAAAAGTGATGAAATCCCAAAAATAAGGAAAAATAGATGGATATCCAAAATATGTCCTTACTCCATTTTCATATCCTCATCAATTCACAAACTAATCCCAAATAAACTCCCTGCAATTGGGATTTCCCCCTTGTCCTGACATGCAGACAAGAAATATACTTGGGTACCCAATGGCGGCCCGAGTAGGGTGTTAATACTACTCAGAAGGCCACCGCCAATACTATATATAAAATATCCAGTATAAACAAATATTGCACAAAAAATATAAATAAAGGACATGGTTAAAAAAGACATCTCATGTTCCATTAGATAAAAATATTCACATTAACCATTTTAATCTGTTAATCTATATTATTCCCTTGTTCAATGGGTTAGGAATTTAAATCATTCATACACTGCCTAAGCTGATCAACTAATACACATAAGGGAATAATTCAACATTCCTATCTCACTAGGGGTAAAAGTTTCACAAAAAATGACATTACACATTCCTTGGATCCTAAGTCTATGTAGTCTCATCAAATGGAACTATTAGGGGAATTGTGTCTTAGTCCCCTTAACTAACCCATACATTATAGGGGTGTGGATTAGAGCCTCAGTCTAAATCAACCCGTGGGAGTAGATTCTTAGATCCAATACCCCAAAACTGCCAAGCCTTGTGTAAATGTTTTTTATCAATTTACCACATATAACATATCACAAACCATACAAAAATCAATACACAAAACACTTTCATTTTATAATTATTGAACATGTGAATTAACATCAATCATTAACACATTATAACATTTACCAATTACTTTGAATATCAAATTTAACTCATTTTCCTTTCTCATTCCTTAACCCATTATTATAGAAAACTATATATCATGGGACATTTACCATATTCATAAATTCCCATATATTAACCAATTTAATATATTCATCAATTCAAAATAATTTACCCATTTAAAATGTTCATAATTTCTCATGCATTTACCCACTTATACATTTCATGTATAATTCAAAAGACATTTAGCACAAGTAATATTTTGTCCAACCCATTTCATATTAAGGCAGACAATCTTTTGGGCCATAATCTACATCTAGAAACAACTATAAATATTCCATTTTTATATCAAATAATGTAAAAAATGTCCACCATGGGATGTAATTTTTCAGAATTCAATTTTATTCTCCAAATTTTAAATTTTCCATGTTTATGAATGATAAAACACCCCATGGGTTTCCTTAAATCATTATAGTCAACCTCAATGCATACCACATGGATCACGAGGGGTTAAATTCATCATTTAGCCAAATATTTTACAAAATAAATTTAAATGCATCAAACACACAGTAAGAGAGAACAATTAACCCAACCTCTTGTGAAAAATCATCTTAAATACAGTGGGATATAAATTATAGACCACCAACCTCGAATCCGTATATGGATGATTAATTAAACATAGCCCAAGATTTGAATTCAAGCACCATTTGAATCCCCAACCGAATATCTATTAGAGAAATACTATTTTAGGGATTTACAAGAAAAAGAATAAATATGAAAGCCCAAATTTCAAGAAGAGAAGGAAGCGAAGTGGTAGAATTAATTGGAGCTAAATTCCACACCCAACAATACTCTAAACAACATATAATATGGGGATATTGAAACTTAGAAGCCTTGGTAATTATGAATCATCAATAGGTTTGGAGGAAGAAGAAATGAGAATGAAATAATACCGAACTCTTAAAATCATGATGGAAAACAATGGAAAAACCCACTTTTAATGGGACATATGGTTTGGTCGCCTGGTTTTCCATATTGTATGCCAACCCTATGCCTAAATCTATTCAAGAGGGGTCTATGTTTCACGATTAAAGAGGGAGTTGGCATAGTTTGAAAAAAAATGCACCAAGAATGTGGAATTCATATATCCTATAGAATACGGTTTGGCCTCCCATTTTTCACAGTTTACTAATTTGTGCACCCCTCCTTTTGGTTACATGAGTTGGGTGTAAATTTTCTATTGACCATGTGACAATTATGTGATGGCCACAAGATTTCATGATTTCCGTTTCTTTCATCTTCTGAACCATTGACACCCCCATGAATAACCTCATACACCCATTCAAATTCCACCAACACAATGTAAGAGATTTAAAACGAAATTTATACAAGGAAATTCCTTTATGATTCATGACATTTTTATTGTAAATGTTTATTTTCAATATAGATATGAACCTAATAGTGCAGTGGAATGTTTCATCTCTATGTAATGGTGGAATATCAAGTTGATCAGTTGAGAAGAATAATTTATAACTATTTTTTAGAATGATCTTTTAGGTTAAATAATGGAATCTATAGAGGATTTTATTAAATGGTGTAATGAAGGAAAAATTGAATGCTTCTATATAAATGTAGATAATATCATTATTATACCCTTATCAACTAAGAAATATTAATTTTCTAGAAAAATATATGAATATATTTTTAATTTATGACTAGTTAAATATTAATATTATAATTTTTGAAATGATTTTGTTGATTTCATAAAATTGACTTATTCAAAATATATTCCTTTATATAATCACTAATCAAAATAATTAATGGATTTATATATAAAAAACGTTGTTCGTAAGTAGAGTATTATTGAATAAATCCAAATATTTTAGGCCTTGTAATTTTTAAATTACATTGAACATATGAAAATAATAATTTTGAAATACTTTGCAAGATTTTAAGGTTAATATTATAATTTTTATTAAATTTAATAAAATAGATTATTACTATATGAAATCATGTTTGTATAGATTTGTAAATAGTATAAAACTTAATGGATTATTTAGGATGATATCTCAATTACATTATTATAAATATGGAAACATTTATTTTATTGTTTATAAACCAGAACTAGATATATAAGGAATGGTGATAATTATAGACATTGAGAATGTCACTATTTATAATAAATTATGTCTCGAAATTCCATTAGTACTAACTAGTATTTCATGTACTATATCATCACATTCATAAAAATATTTTTAATTTAGCTCTATAAATAATAATTAAATAATATTTTTCATTATGAAATTTTAATTTAAAAATAATAGTTATTTTGGGTTGGGGATACTAGGAATTTAGTTTGTATTATGGAAAATATCTTGTAAAAAATGAATTTTATTAATTAAAAAATGAATTTTTTTGATAAATTTACTGTTGGAATTTTTTTCAATGTTATAGTCATCATATGATTTATAATAAAAAAACATTTAAAAATTTAATGTTTAGTTGAGGACTGATTACATTGGATATCTGGAAGTGAATAGATTAAATGTTTTTTCGATAACTAATTTATTAAAATGAATCTATAACTATAAATATGATACAGATTCATGTGTGGTTTTCAATCAATTATTTTATTATTTATATATAAAATTATTAAAAATAATAACTATTCAAACCTAAATATAAAATTTTACACTATGATTATTTTCTATATGATTATATTTTTGTTGAATTATTAGTTAACCATGGTAATATGAATGATTTGATGTTATTAATATTGTATAAAATGTGATGATTCTTGGAGTTAGTTCCCCAAAAACTAGTGAGACTACAGTGTTGTTTAATCCATGATTTATCACCTAACTTTTAGTGAGTGTAAGAAATAGGATTTAGTAAAGGTGGAATTAATTTTTCAACTGAGAAAAATTCCATGCCGTAGTGATTTGTTTTTATGAGAATCAATTTCTTACATGGATTAGATGTAGTAAAATATCACCCCAAAATGGAATGAGACCATATGAAAATTCAACAATTTATTTTTTGTTAGATGATAAGATCTATATTAGATAGATGTTAATTAAAACTATTATGAAATGACGTCTGTAAAATATAGTTAATGAGTATTCTGATTTCGTGTCCCAATATATTACAAAAGGGAAAAGAAACATTTATTGTAATGCCCATAAAGCATACAGATAGTAAATGGAAGGTCTTTTATGCCTCATATCTTCAATTATGCTGAGAGACATTGAGAAGGCATGTGATCAATGAATTTTAAATTTATATTGAAAATAAATAGATCGTCAATATAGAAAAAACCATAATAGATAAATGAGTATAGATATTTTTTGAGGTAGATTTTTTTCATGAATTAGGTTATTTTAATTGGAAAAGAGGTAGGTAATTCCAAAAAAATTGTGAATTAGATATTAGAAAAATCATATCCTCAGTTTTTAAAAATTGAACAGCATGAAAAATGATTCTATAGATGAAGAAAATAAATTCAATTATAGTGGTAGTTTAATATTAACAATTTTTTATTATCTAAAATTATGAGATTATATATTACTTGTGATAATAAAATGGTTAATAGAATGATTAGTGTTTAATTAATGAAAAAAATATTTCAAATATATTATGTTCAAGCGGATTCAAATATTACTAATTAATTATTTTTCATGTAATCATTATTGAGTTTTTCTTTGATTATGTGTTTTAAAAATACATCAGATGAGTGGCATTTATATGTAACATTTTTTCTAGGATATTCATTTCTCACAAATGTCAATGATTATGTCTCAATAAAATCATCGGATCTCGGACTAGAATAATATTTTACTGGTGTAGTAATATTTCAAAATAGTTTACAATCATTTAATTTCAATGAACTCACTTTGTTTATAGTAAATTATTTTTTCGGATATTTATTTTAATAAATAAAATCAATAATGTTCATTAGTAATGAATAAATAAATTCATTTTAGAAATTAAATTACATTAATACATATGGAATGGTATTCAATTGTGGAAACTAAATTAAATTGGTTCTCTAATAAAACCATTAAATGTTCATTCATACAGATTATAATTCCTATTGTTCCATATGAATATTATAATTACTGTTAGACTTCCACATTTCAATCTTTTTTTCATTACTTTAGAAGTTATGACTTATTCAATTTGTGTCGAAGAATTGGTTATGAATTACTCACTATATATTGATCAATAAAATTTTGTGGGTAGAAATTGTTTTCAAATGATTGATGTAATAAGCTATATAAATTTTATTTATAGAATGTTTTTGAACTATTTATCCATTTTCCTAATGTTAATGTTGTTTTTATATATACATATTCCTCTCATGTAGTGAATGTTTTGTTGATTATGGATAATTTAATGAATTTTTAATATGATAATTCACATATCACTAGAAGTACATAATAAATTTTTTAACCACATGATGACTTCGATACTAAAAAAATTCATTAAATGATTTGGTTTCATTTTTTATTTTCATTAAATGAGTAATGTATGAACTTTTTTGATGAATATTATAGTTCAAATTGAAATATCCTATAAATATATAATTTTAGTGATAATAATGAATAAATTAAATTGTAATGAGATGAATATATAGGATTATTATTATATTGAGATAATTTTTTAATACATTCTTTTATTTATATCAAAAATCTATTGAAAGGGAAATGTAATGTTCCAAGGATGGGAACAACTAGTCTATTTCAATTATGCATGTACTATAAATTTTCACACTAAATTTATGACATGGTAATATGAGTAATATAATAATGACCTAGCATTTTCCAGATGTTCATGGAATATTTTATAATTGAAATAAAATAGGAAAAAATTACCACTGTCATAATGTATAAAATTCTATATTTTAATAAATATATGTTTAATATATATATATATAATGATAAATATTTTGATTAATATGAAACTATTATTGATACATAATTTGAAATAGGCGAGGATTTATTGATTAATAAAGTACATAATGATGAGTTTAATAATGATGATGGTGGATGAAATGAAATGGTATAAAAACATGTTTTTGAATCCATATTTTAGTTAGAGTTCAAAGATATTATTTGAAAAATTGTAAATAGAGTGTATTACAATAGAAATTCAAAGAATGTGTGACATTTTTCTATTGACATTAACACCATCATGTTGAAAGTGATTAATGATATCACATAAGATTTATAAATTAAAGGGTTATCTCAATGAATTGAATAAGATAATTAAGTATATATAATAGAAGGTAAAATACATGGATATTGTTATTGAATGTGTTCAACAAAATGTAGATAAAGAATAAAATTAAGTGAACTCATGTATATTTGACATCGTAAATATTGTTTAAGATCTTCCGAAATATGTGATGTAATGAATCAAGGGTGATGATGAATCAATGATTTGTGATGACTATATTACTAATAATAATGTCAGTCAGCAAGAGATAAATGATATGAGTATGTAAAATATAAGGTTATATTTAATTAAAAATAAAAAAGGTTGAGAATATGCATAGAGATAATAAATTATAGATATTTATAAATTTTAAAAAATAAAAATTATTGAAAATTATGTATGAAATATAACGATAAAAAATCATGGATAAGGTCGAATAATAAATTTACTATTTTTAGATTGGAATGTAATTTTGGTTAATTAAAATAGGATGAAATAATATGTCAAAATGATAGAGAAAAAATATTATCCATATTAGGACAATATGATGTTCATTAAAGTGTATTATATTTTTATTTATATTTTGGTGATATTTTGTATTCATCGATATTTTAATAAGTCTCCAGTTAAATAAACTACATATTTATAAAGCTCATATGTAATGTTCCAGAATATTATCTCTTCCGTCTTCATCCTTTTAGGGTGTATGGAATTTCAATACTGGTTTTCATGTTTTAAGATGTTGTTTTTAAATGTCTCTTCAATGAATGGAAGAAACATCAATGGTAAAATATTATGACAAAATTATTTTAATGTTTCTAAAATTGAATATATTATTATTCAAATATTTTTGTGGTATTTCAATGCGATGTAATTAATTTTATAAGTATCTTTAAATTTGATGTAATTTAATATAAATCATTTATATTATTATTATTATTGCTTTTATATAAAATACAATATTTTCTATAATACACCTACCATTATTCCTGATTTTAATGTCTGTTTAATTTGACGTTTGTTTTTAAAGGTGTGTTAATTGTTGATATTGATTTTAATGATTTGTCAAATTTTAATTTTCTTTTTCTTATATTTTTGTAAATCCATTCTACATCTATTATGTTCAGCATAGATATTTAATTATTTTAATTAATATTCATTTTTATAATATTGTCTTCCATATGCTACATAAGGATAAATACTCATTATACAAAATTTTCAACACACATTTTTAGTTCTATGTTAAGGGTAATTTTTTTATCAGTTAAGTATAACTATCTATGCAATGGAAAAATCTTTTTTATCATTATAGAACACATTATTCTTGTGAATATTTAGAATTTTAATTATATAAATCTTATTATTGCTTTTAGTTTTTCTCATGCAAGTCATTTTACTATTTTATAGGTGTTTAAAACATAGAATAATTGATTTAAATTCCACCTTTATATTTAAAAATTATACCCTATGTTTTCAAGGTATTTAATTAGATCATAATAAAGGATTGATTTAATTCTTTTAAAAATGAATAAAAAATGGTAATTCCAACGTGTTTTGTTGAGTACCTTTAAAATTTATCTTTTTTCTTCATCATATCCTGAAATTAAATATCATTTAATTCTTTTTTCATTTTAAAAATTTTAAGTGACCATAGATATTTAAATATCATTCTTTTTAATCATTTTTTTATCATTTGGGGATTGTCTTCTAAATTATATCTAATGTATATACTTTTTCACCCTCTCCTCGATTTTGTGTGTAGTTTAGAAGCATGTCCTCTCTAGGTAGAGGATATATGATAAATCATTGTTTTTTTTATGTTTGGAACAATTAAGATTTTATTCTTTATTTATGGAAAATTTATTAACCATATGAATATAATAACTTTATTATAAATCATGAAGAGTGGTTATTGAAGATTTCAGAAATTTATGATGGTTTAATTAGAACTTTTCCATTGAATTTTGTGAAATAATTATATATTCTCAAATTTTGAAATCTATATATTGACATAGATTGTAATATCTTATAGTTTTCTAATATATTTATGCATGTTATGGTAATAATGTGATTAAATAATATATCTAAAAAATATTAAATCCACAATGAAAAAACAAATTAATTATATAAAACCTTTTATTAATTGATAATCAAATATTTAGCTACATAGATTAAAAAGTGTTTTATTTCTTGTTGAGTTTTAGTTATTTTTATATAAACTATTATGTTATTTTAAATGATAATTTATTATCATAATGTAAAATATAAAAAAATTTATAAAAATGATATATCCCATTCATTTGAATGAAAATTTGACACTAATAAAGTTGAAATATATGTATTGTAACAACCTAACCCATATACATTCTCTTTTAATGTATAATATGATATATTTTGGGTTATAGAGGATATCAAGGTGGCCATATAGAGTTTCAATGAACCTAAAAATTAATTCATGGAGAAAATAACCACCGTATACATGGCGAAGTGCCAAAAATAATGATTTTCTACCGGAACCACACCAAATAAACAGTGGGATTCCACAAACCAACCTGTGGGAATCCCATTGCTACATGAATTATGCCAATATGGATTTTACATTATGTTGTGTTTGTATATACATGGTAATAATTGGAATAAATATAATTTTATTCCAAGGAAACCATAATATACAATCTTACCCCCTCTCTGAGAGAAATCATCTTGAATGGTCACTTAGTGGGGCTCCTATTTTTAATTCCAATATCCTTCCATCATCTTCTTCTGGTGTTTAAATATTTCATTGATCAGTTGTAAATTCGTTGTGATTTTTTATCAATTCACTTCTTGTTCATCTTTTTATCGTGGAATCGTTAGTGGTTTTGTGCTATGATAGTGAAGTCAATCAATGTCTTGTTGATTCCTTCTTTAATTATTATAGATCTGCCAATTTTATATTTCTAAGACACATTAGTAAGGTGTAGATCCATTTACCCTTGATGTATCTTTTGTTATATCATATCAACTTAACCTATTACATATTTTAACTTGACTAATGTTTTGAGAATCAATGATTAGATACTATTCACAATTTACATTGTGATATTTTTTCTTTTGTATCATAGATCCAATTATTTTGGGGTTTGACCAGTATTTGGGGTACATGGTTATTTCCTTAGCATAGGATAGATAAATAAAGAATGCTCATCGTTTTATAAGAGTTCTCCCAAATGATAATTTATATGATCCAATAATTTTTTTATATGTTTGAAGAATGGGGGATTGATAAAATATTTGTTACCCCTAGTTTTAGTAAATTAAAGAAGGGTTTTAAATGTATTATGATATAGAAGGTGGGACTAGTTTTTAAAGTATTTATTAGAACATAAAAGGGTTTTTTATAAATAGTTTGAAAAATTTGGTTAGGATATTGAAATTGATTTTACATATGGCACACATGAGAGCATTGGGTACCTAGTTGGAGGGATTATAATTAGTTATTTTCCTATGATAATGTATCAGTATTTATTTTCTAGGTTTCTCATCTTCTACTAGGACAAAGTTCAATTGGATCGAGGAAATTGATTTGGAAATCATAGGGGGTTAACTCCTAGGGTGTTCCTCTCTTTCTTATACCATGTAATTCTAGAGAACATTCATAGTGCACACTAGTCAATTATCATTATTAAGGTGCATGTGATCTAGATAGTGTAGAATTTTTTACTATAAATATACTCTCTATTGATATTGGACCTTTTTATTGTTTTTCATTGATATTATACGATTCATTATATTGTAATGATATATGGTTCATTTAAATTTTTCATTTAAACTATTTACCTATATTTGTTTATGGAATTAGAAAACATCGACTAATTTTTCGCACATCAGAAATAAATGTGATAACAATTTTATGATGGTATATGTTTTATATTTTGGAGACATCAAATTATTTATCAAAAACATATTATTGAACACCCTTTTTGGATCCTAATTATGTTTTATATCTCACACCCTGCACACTAACGTAGATTTATGAAGAAATTATTTTTCATGACATGGGATAAGCCAAGGAACTACAATGATTCAGTGAGGTTTATGCTAACTGTGTGTTTGTAGATGGTGGTTAGTTAGTTTGGTGTTTCCCACCTATCACATTGAGTAGTGGTTTTTAGTGAGTGTTTTATATATCTTTTTGTATTTTTCATTGAATTTGGTTTTATATTTTTTCCATGAATATATATCTACCTTTATTTATCCATTAGTTTATGTAATATTTCATTTTATGTAACATTATTTAAATTTATGAAATGTATCCCATATAAATAATGTAAAATAATACCCTTAGTGGTTGTTGACTATTCGGTTCTTGTCCCAATATCATGAGGAGTGGTAACGGCCGTTGGGTTATATTGTGGTCTAGTTGTTTTCCTTATGGATCGGTTTTTTGGATGGGTTGTGAAAAATCTGTATATAAAGAGTGGTTATTATCAGTCTTGGGATATTTATAGTGTAGAGACCCAAAGCCTGATGTACATGGACATTACATTACATTTTCGTAATATATAATACATGACAAAAATAGACGCCCAAAGATCGTATTAGTTTAGTGTCTTTGGAAACTCGAAAGTAATATTCTAATCATGGTGAAAGATCTTCAACATCTCCCATAAAGATCTTCCCCTTTTGGTTTTCTTACCTAAAAACATTCCATATATCCTAGAGAAAAGAAAACATAAAAATGGCGAGCTCAAATTCTCAGTAAGGGTAAACATAGAGAACATAAAACAATCCATAAAAATTTGAATGCAAAAACATGAACATAAAATATAAACATCAAAATCTAGAGCAAAGACAAAAATATTTGAAGTACATAAGTCATATATCATAATGGATCATCAATAATGATAAAATATAATGGGAATAAAGAATTTAATTGTGGAAACCATTAAGCACGTGTTCTGATTTCCATAGTAGCCAAGGCATTACTGCCATGAACATATTAGTGGACAAAGTCCCTTTCTGAATTGAGTTCACTCCTCGTTTCAGTCCTGTAACACTGAACCAGATTAACATACCATTCCATCCATGTCTATCTCATGGGATATAAATAATTACCCAATGCATTAGAGGTAGATATATGTCTCACCCCTCTCATAATGAAATCATTCTTTCGTGTGCCACAAAATCATAAATCATACATCATAGCGTAACCCATGTAATAGAATATAACATAATCGATATAAAAAAATGGATATCATTTAATCATAAGAATAATCAAACCATGTAAATATTTGATACATTATACTTGAAACATAAACATATTAAATAATGTCATTTTTTAGATGGAAAATAGATTTGATAAAACACTTGAAATAAATTCTTGAGGAAAATATCCTTTCTTCTTTAAAATCATTTTATTTTCACAAAAGTCCATTAAATATTACAAGAAAAAGGTTTTATTGAAAATAATAATGCAATATTGTAGATAAATCTTCATAAAAATGAGAGGTTATGAAATCGTAAAAATCCGCTCACCCGTATAAGTTAAAAATAACATTCTCCTCGTACTTTTGTCGGATAAGTCAAAAAGGTTCCTCGTATGGTAAAAAAAAAGAAATAATCCTTTCATAACATGTCGTAAAAGTCAAAAATGGGTAAAAAAGGATTTAAACATACATAAAAACACTTTTAGAAAACATGGACATGGATGATAACAATAACCCCAGTAAATATTTATGAATAAACAATCTCAGATAAGAACGAGATTGGAATAATTAGCCCTTAAGTTATGTCTGATATGCTTCGTATGTATGTGAAACTCCTCTATAATGATTTATATAATGTCATTTACTTATTATATAATCATATTCATTGTTATGATATCATATATGGTTCACTGATGACTTTATATTACCCGTTCTTTTGTAAATTCCATGTTAAAGCAGCGTTCTGGGTAAAATCGTTTCATTTATCATCTGTGTTTTGACTTGTAATTATTAATATGATTACTTAGATCATGATTAATTGATTCCAGAATATAAAACATGATTTATATATAATATATATTCATAATATACGTATATATAATAGATCGATAAATGGAAAGAAATACACTGTTCATGGAGACGGTAGGCCGTACGTATGCATGAACGCTGTTTTTATTTCCTTATTGAATTGAATGGAATTAAGAAGATGTCATATATATATATACATAAATCCAGTAGAATCACTATGTCATATATTTCATTATTACTTATTATATATACTTTAAAATCATTATTGAATTGTTAACATGGAAAATGAATCTCATGCGTCGTGGAGACGGTAATCCGTACGTACTCACGAGCATGGATATCATTCCCATATTTATTGAAAGGAGTTTTAGTGGATGATATAATATCATAGAATCAGTATGACGTTATAATAACCATATATATTTATTCTTTACACCATTATACCCATCCATGTAAGGTGGTGGTGGAAAAAAAGATTACACCACGGTGTGGAGATGGTATTTCGTACGTACGCACGCGCAGTGATTTCGTTTTCTATAAGATGGATAGAAGGTGGGATATGGTTGTTTCATATTTATAATAAAATATCAGTATATAATTAATACTTATTTTATTACTTTATAATGAAACAACTAAAGAGGAGGATGTAGAAGAAGAAATAAATTTGAAAGAATCGGTAACAGATATTACCTCTTCATTGACACGCCTCTTTGAAACCTCCTCTTAGGGCACTAAAATTGGTCTTTGAAGAAGAAAGGGACCTCTAGTATGTTTCTAAGGATGTTTATAAAGGAAATGGTCAGGGTTTGACTGAGCTTAAAGGCACAAAATGGTATTATGGGGAGAGGGAGGAGGTGCCCTTTTATAAGGGAGGAGAGGGGCACCATTGGAATCCTCAAAAAGATTAGTTTAATATAAATTAAAACACCCCATAAAAACCTCCAAAAATGACTCAATTATATGATTATATGGGATAGGGTTTTAATATCATCAACCAATAAAATTTATACATGTTTTAGTCTTCTTTTAAACCTTATCATTTTGATTTATCCTTATTTAATCTATTTAAGTTTATTTGTGGTAACAAAAATATAAATTTTAAATGGTTATAAATAATCAATTATGTGTTGTTAATTTTCCATAATTAGATAATATATGACATTTTAGACTATATAAATTTCAATTTATTATTTTTAAATATTTTTGTGATTTTTAATCAATTTTATAATATGTTATTTTTATAAAATAACAATATTCTCAATTTTGACACTATTCATTTATTTGAATTAATATAAAATACACAGAGGATATATTCTAAATAAAATATTTATTAGGTTTCTAACATGTCTTATGAATCTAAAAAATTATTGGAGAACATTAAATAGTTCATATAATATTTATTTTACTATTTGTAAAACCATTTATTTGATATTTCTCTCAATAAAATAATTAGTACAACATTTTTTTGTAATTATTGAATATACTTATTTGTTGTATAAAAATTAAAAAAAAAATACTAGGATGAATATAAATCTTACATATTTCATAATAATACTTTTACTCAGATTTATATTCTAAAACAACCAACTTTTAAAATGTTATATTTATTATATTATGAAGGTGACAATGTTGACATCATTTAAAATAATATAATATAAGTGTCATAATCAATTTTATAAGACACCAAACAGTCATTTATTCGGTCATTGGATGTTTATCGTGTATATATACACTAAAAATATGTTTTGTTCAGGTTTGTGAGCTTTTTAATGGGTATTATTATTTCAATAAAAACTATATTACTTATTTTTCACTAAATAAATAATTTCTGCATCATTAATGTATATGCTATTAAGGTAAATAAATATCCCTTAAAAAATATAATTAAAATAAAATGATAAATAAAAACATTTTATCTTTAAAATGAGTATTTATAACCGAATTTATATTCTTTATAAACTTATATTAAATATACTTTAATTATTAAAGTTGAGTGAGACATATTTCACTTTCCTTTAAATAAAATAAACTAATGGTCTTAATCACCTCCATGTGGGTTCTAATGGATTCCATTTCGACCCAAATATTCCTTAGGACGAAATATAAGCATCAAATTATATTAAGACAAGTGTTAGGGTAATTTTATAATATTATATTTAACCTTAATTACCTGATTTATCTTTTACCATGGTAAATAAAATTTACCGTAGCCAATATTCATGATGCCCAAAAATAAAAAGTAGTCTATAAAAATAATTTGGAACCAATGATTCCATATATGGAATCCATTTTTATAAATTCAATAGAAAAAAGTTGCAGAAATTAATTTAAAATTAATCCTGATTTTTAAGAAAACGAGTTTTAAAAGATAAAACATTGCAAAAGGTTGAAATGATTTTACCTATGAATTCAATGTAAAATAAATGATAATGACAAACATTATATTAATTGGTAAAAATATATTCTACTTATACTTTAAAACCATTAAATATTATAATTTAACCATATAAATTTTTATGAAGAAAAATGTTGTTTTTAATTAAAATATAGCGTGTTTTTACTATTCATTAAAATATGAAAGTTATCAGAAAAATATCAAAACTTTATCCAATGTAATTTTTTATATCCTGATTCAAAAGAAGAAGTTTATTTTGTAAAATTTAACTTATAAAATTTTCAATAAATATATTTCAAATTGGTGCGCCATCAAAAGGCGGCAAAACTGCATTTTTTTAAAAATACTTATTTTACCTGAAACATTTATTTTGTTCTCATACCATGTTCTATAAAATGTGTAAGATGAATTATAATGTCATAAAATACAAATTTTATTTACTAATATTCATAACAGCTAGTATATAATAATATTATAACCATATTTCATTGTTTAGTGAAACCCGATATTGCGTACAACACACACAATCGAGGAAGGTTGTGACTATGTGTAATGCAAGCCAAGTCAGGGTTGCGTGTAGTGCAAGACACCTTTGTTGTGCGTATAAAAAAAATCCAACCGTATTTCATTTAAACATTGAATATATATATATATACACTCAATGTTTCGTAGAATAACTACTATCAAACAAACTTGAAATTGTGTGTAACACGATCCAAGATTAGTGTTGCGTATACTGCAAGCTATTATGGTGTTATGTATAGCGCAAGATAAACTTGGTGTAGCGTAGAATAGAAGTTATAAAAGAAATTAAAAATAATATATCTTATAAAATCTCAGGGTATTAAATTCTACCCCCCTTAAAATAAATTTCTCCCATAAAATTTGTTGAGGTTATAAATGGTTTGCTACATGAAAGTTTCTTTCATAGAAACTCACATCGTAAAAAGGAATACTAAAACTTAATTTTAAAAAGTGGAGTATGAAACACAACGGTTACCCAAATTAACTCATCATTGGGTTTCGACATAGGAGAACATAGGTGAAAATATAGATATGGAAGAGAAATATGTCCATCAAGGTCTGATGGAGAGTGGTAGAGGACATGGCTATGAAAAATCCAATAATAATAAAGCCATAAATTTGTTATGATCTATGGTTCCATCTGATTCATCAGATATAAGGTCACTAGGAAAAAAATTTTGGTTTTCAAGATCATTTCCCTAAAGTTGAAGAATTTTAATTAGAAGAAATAATTACTTTATTTATGTACAATCTCACCGTTGTTTGTGCCTTAAAAAATTTCCACTTCATCTCTTAAATAAATGAAGTTGAAAATTATTCCGTGAAGTGTTAGCAGATCATGTGATAGAATGATAGGCCATTCCATCTGTCTCAAACATAAGGTTAGAAAAAGATATATATATATATATATATATAAGTCCATCTATGGTGAGATTAATCGTATATGGTTCAAAAAATGTACGTATACTTCATCTATAATATCGATTAATATAATAAAACTAGTTTCTACTAACCAAGGAATTCATGTAGGCTAGTGGTAGGCGATAAAAGCATGTCGCACTTCGGTTGTGGGTTCGATTCCCACAACCTTGTCTGACGCGATAGGTTATCGCCCATCCTACGGGTTGTCCTTTTTCTAAAACTATACTATTATAACATAAATAAAGTTATAGCCTTAAACAATACTATGTGATGTCTAAATTAATCAATTCTAATATTTAGGCTTATCCAAAATACATATGTCCAATCTCATAGTATAAAGAAAATGATTACTTGAACAGTCACATAATAAGAATGTGAATACCATCATTTATACCCCATATATCTTAAGATATATCTTGTTGGTCACATTCCAAACATGTGAATACCATAATCATGTATTCTGTTGAAACATGAATTACCATAGAACCTTAGTGAAAACGTGAGTGCTGTCAAAAGTTAACTCTTTCCACCTACCAAAATCCCAAAATTTCAATATTCTCAAACCGGTATATCACTTTGTCCTTATACCAGTCATGATCTCATTTATACTATCAAACATCTCATTATATCCTAATCTTTTCATTATGCACATATCATCTACCTTCTAAACATATTTGAATAACCTTTCATGGTTACCGGTACCATTCATCATATACTTTCAAAATCACAAGGAAAGATAATAGTGTAATAATCCTTATATTTTTCTTTATTCCATAGTGCCATACATTATTCTTGAAAAACATACAATCATTCCACTACCTTCTTAAAACACTGACTGAGCTTCATCATTTCTTTCATCTCATATATCATATGTAGACTCTTCATCATCATCCACATAAATACTACCCATATAACCATGCTGATTCTCTTTATGAGATTTTCCCTTAGGGCATTGGTTTCCATAATTCCCGTACAATCCACATTTAAATCATAAAATCATTGTTGTTGTCATAGCAATACCATTATCCTTTTCCATGGTGTTAATTGAACCTTTTCCTTTACAATTACTAGATTTGTGTCCTTCTTTTCCACACCCAAAGCATCTTCCAGTTCAATTGAAACATTCTCCCTGATGCCTCTTACCACATGATTTACATGAGGTAAATTTAACTTTCTTTCCTCTATGATCATCATGAAACTCCATATTTCTCTTATTTGATGATTCAGGAAACATAACAAAGTTGATATTATTGATCATATTACGAGAGTTCTGATTAGGCATAATAACGATATGTGGACCTCCAGATCCAATTTCATTTGGTTTCTCATGAATAATATCATGCCATTGTCCATCATATCCTCCATTATTGTGAATATTCCTGTTTCCAGCCATATTCTAACACCCAAAAATAATAGTGTGAGAGGAAATAATCATAATCAAGGGGGAGTAACTTCAATATCTATCATCTAGGTTTAATTCTAATATCATTGCCGTAATTCTAGGACTATAACCTATACTTATACTTAACCTTATGGACATACCTTGACATGCCTTTGAAATATCTCTAGGGATCACACTAAAGTTTTCATGTCCTAGTTTCCAAAGGTTAACTAAAAATTTTCTCTGATACCAACTATAGAGACCCAAATCTTGACGTACATGGACATTACATTACTTTTTCGGAATATTTAATACATGAAAAAAACAGACGCACAAAGATCATATTAGTTTATTGTATTTGGAAACTCGGAACGTAATCTTCTAATCATGGTGAAATATCTCCAAAATCACCCATAAAGATCTCCCCCTTTTGGTTTTCTTACCTAAAACCTTTCTTTATATCCTGGAGAAAAGAAAACATAAAAAGGGTGAGCTGAAATTCTCAGTAAGGGTAAACATAGAGAACGTAAAACAATCCATAAACATTTGAATTAAAAAATAATAACATAAAAGATCAAAATAAAAATCTTGAGCAAAGACATAAATCTTGGAAGCACGTACGACATATATCATAATGGATCATCAATCATGATAAAATGACATGGTAATAAAGCATGTAATTATGGAAACCATTAAGCACGTGTTATGATTTCCATAGTATCCAAGGCATTACTGCCATGGCCATCTTAGTGGACAAAGTCCCTTTCTGAATCGAGTTTACACTTCATTTCAGTCCTGTAACACTGAACTGAATTAACTTACCGTTCCATCCATGTCTATCTCATGGGATATAAATCTTTACCCGATGCATTGGAGGGATATACAGGTCTCACCCATCTCATAATGAAATCATTCTTTCGTGTGCCAAAAAATCATAAACCATACATCATAGCATAACCCATGTAATAGAATATAACATAATCCATATAAAAAAATGGATATCATTTCATCATATGAAGAATAAAATAATGTAATTGATGGATACATTATACATGAAACATAAACATATTAAATAATATCATTTTTATATGGAAAATAGTTTTGATAAAACACTTGAAATAAATTCATGAGGAAAATATCCTCTCTTATTTAAAATCATTTAATTTTCACGAAATTCCATGAAATATTAAAATAATAGTGTTTTGTTGAAAATAATCATGCAATCTTGTAGAGGAAGTTTCATGAAAATGAGGCATTATGAAATCGTAAAAATCCGCTCACCCATATAAGTTAAAAATAACATTCTTCTCGTACTTTTGTCGGAAAAGTCAAAAAAGTTCATCTTATGGTAAACAAAAGAAATAATCCTTTCATAATATTTCGTAAAAGTCAAAAAGGGTTAAAAGGGATTTAAACATACACATTCAGAAAACAAGGACATGGATGATAACAATAACCCCAGTAAATACTTATGAATAAACAATCTCGGATAAGAAGGAGATTGGAATAATTATCCCTTACCTTATGTCTGATATGCTTCTTATGTATCTAAACCTCCTGTATAATGATTTAAATAATTTCATTGACTTTTTATATAAGAATATTCATTGTTAGGATATCATATATGGTTCACTTATGACTTTATATTACCCGTTCTTTTGTAAATTCCATGATAAAGCAGCGTTTTGGGTAAAATCGTTTCATTTATCATCCGTGTTTTGACTTGTAATTATTAATATGATTACATAGATCATGATTTCATAACTCCAGAATATAAAAAATGATTTATATATAATATATACTCACAATATACATATATATAGTAGAATGATAAAGGGAAAGAAATACACTGTTAATGGAGACGGTAGGCCGTACGTACGCATGAACGCTATTTTTGTTTTCCTTATTGAATTGAATGGAATTAAGAAGATAACATACATATATATATACATAAATATAGTAGAATTATTATTTAATATATTTTATGATTACTTTTTATATATAGTTTATAATCATTCTTGAATTGTTAACATGGAAAATGAATCGCATCGCGTTGTGGAGACGGTAATACGTACGTATGCAAAAGCGATGATATCATTCCCATATTTATTGAATGGAATTGGAGTGGATGATATAATATCATAGAATCAGTATTATGTCATAATAAACATATATAGTTATTCTTTAAACCATTATACCCATCCAAGAAAGGTGGTGGTGGAAAAACAGATTACACCACGACGTGGAGACGGTATTCCGTACGTACGGACCCACAATGATTTAATTTTCCATAGGATGGATAGAAGGTGAAATAGGGTTGTTTAATATTTATAATAACATATAAGCATATAAGTAATACTGAGGTTATTACTTTATAATGAAACAACTACATAAGAGGATTTAGAAAAAGAAATAAATTTGAAAGAATCGGTAACGGATATTACCTCTTCTTCGACATGCCTCTTTGAAAACTCCTCTTAGGGAACTAAACCTGGTCTTTGAAGAAACCCAGGACCTCTAGTATGTTGATAATAAATTTTATAAGGGAAATGGGCAGGGGTTGGCCGAGTATCAAGGGACAAAATGGAGTGATGAGGAGAAGGAGGAGGTTCCCTTTTATAAGGGAGGAGAGGGAAACCATTGGAATCCTCAAAAATATTTGTTTAATATAAATTCTAACCCTACATAAAAACCTCAAAAAATCACTCAATTCGAATATTAGATGAGATAGGGTTGTAATAACATCAACAAATAAAATTTTATACTTGTTTTGAACTTATTTTAAACCTAATCATTTTGATTTATCCTTATTTAATCTATTTAATTTTATTTGTGGTAACAAAATTCTAAATTTTGAATGGTTATAAATAATCACTTATGTGATGTTAATTTTTTTTAAATGGATATTTTATGAAATTTTAGACTATATAAATTTCAATTTATAATTTTTTAAAAAAATGTGATTTTTAAACATTTTATTAATATTTTATTTTTTTTAAATTACAATTTTATCAATTTTGACACTATTCATTTATTTGAATTTAAATAAAATCCAAAAAGAGGATATATTCGAAATAAAATTTTAATTAGGTTCCTAACATGTCATAATAATCAATAAAATTAGTGGAGAACATTAAATAGTTCATATAATATTTAGTTTACTATTTGTAAAACCATTTATTTGATATTTCTCTCAATAAAATAATTACTACAACATTTTTGTATAATTATTAAATATACTTATTTTTTGTATAAAAATTAAATATAAAATACTAGGATGAAGATAAATATAATATATTTCATAGTAATACTTTTAGATGGATTTATATTCTAAAACAACCAACTTTAAAATGTTATATTTATTAAATTATAAAGGTAACAAATTTGACATCATTTAAAATAAAATAATATAAGTGTCATAATCACTTTTTTAAGACTCCAAACGGTCATATATTTTGTAATTGGATTCTTATGGTGTATATATACACTACCAAAATGTTTTGTTCAGGTTTGTGAGCCTTTTAATGGGTATTATTATTTCAATATAAACTATATTACTTATTTTTCACTAAATAAATAATTTCTGTATCATTAATGTATATGCTATTAAGGTAATTAAATATCTCTTAAAAATTATAAATAAAATACCATGATAAATAAAAACATTTTATCATTCATATTAGTATTTATAACCGATTTTATATTCTTTATAAACTTATATTAAAAATACTTTAATTATTAAAGTTGAGTGAGACATATTTCACTTTCCTTTAAATAAAATAAACTAAAGGTCTTAATCTCCTCCAAGGGGGTTCCAATGCATTTCATTTCAACCCAAATATGACTTAGGACAAAATATAAACATCAAATTATATTAAGACAAGTGTTATGGTAATTGTATAATATTATATTTACCCTTAATTACCCGATTTATCTTTTACTATGGTAAATAAAATTTACCGTAGTTACTATTCATAATGAACAAAGATAAAAAGTAGACTGTTAACATAATTTTGACCCACCGATTCTAAATATGGAATCCATTTTTCTAAATTCAATACACAAAAGTCGCAGAGATTAATTTAAAATTAATCTCGTTGTTAAGAAAATGAGTTTTAAAATTTAAAACATAGCAAAATATTGAAATGATTTTACCTATGAATTCAATGTAAAATCAATGCTAATGAAATTGATTATATTAAATGGTAAAAATATATTCTATTTATACATTTAAATCATGAAATATTATAATTTAACCATATAAATTATTACGATGAAAAAAGTTGTTTTTAATAAAAATATAGCATGTTTTTACTATTCATTAAAATATGAAACTTATCAGAAAAATATCAAAACATTATCCAATGTAATTTTTTTCCTGATTCAAAAGATGATGTTTATTTGTAAAATTTAACTTATAAAATTGTCAAAAATTATATTTAGAATGGGTGCGCCATCAATGGGCGGCAAAACTGCATTTTTTTAAAAATACTTATTTTACCCGAAAAATTTATTTTGTTCTCATACCATGTTCTATAAAATGTGTAAGTTGAATTATAATGTCATAAAATTCAAAATGTATTTACTACTATTCATAACGGCTAGTTTATAATAATATTATAACCATATATTGTTTTTTAGTGAAACCCGATATTGCGTACAACACATGCTATCGAGGAAGGTTGTGATTGCGTGTAATGCAAGCCATGTCCGGGTTGCATGTAGTGAAAGACTCCATTGTTGTTTCGTATAACAAAATCCAACCATATTTCATTTATACATTGAATATATATATATATATATATATAAACATAATGTTGCATAGAATAACTATTATCAAACAAACTTGAAATTGTGTGTAACACGATCCAAAATTAGTGTTGCGTATACTGCAAGCTAATACGGTGTTGTGTATATCACAAGATAATCTTGGTGTGGCGTAAAAAAGAAGATATAAAATAAATTAAAAGTAATATATCTTATAAAATTTCAGGATATTATAGATAGATAGTAGATAGGATTTCCATGACATGAGAGTTATGGTAATGTGGGTTCCTAGATAGCTCTTTTCATGGTGAGAAACAATTCACACTGGGATTTTGGGTTTTGTGCCCCAGGTTTTCTCTTTTGACATTGAGCTCAATTTATTACAATTTTATTATAGTTTGAACAAAAATTATACTACTGTCAATACATTCCTTTATCTTTTTGTTTTCTAGAATGGTGACTATAGGATGACATCCGTGGTTCTTATAGGATGGTGCTAGATGAAATGATCCCAAAGGTAATCCTCCTATTGATCATAATCTCATAGAGGATATCATATATGTACTTTATTCCATGGTATTGATTGTACTATCTATTTTGAACCAATCATTCAAATAAAAAAATATGTTATAGGGGATATAATGATGGATTATGAGAGTTCATATGCGAGAATTATCCATCTATTAAGGGTATTATTGAACCCTAAATGGGGGAGGACTAACTCAACAAGATTGATTTGGTTGTTGATTTACTTTAAAATCTTGAGTCTATCAAGATTAGGCTTGCAATGTTTCTTCATGGTGGTCCTGGAATGAGGTAGTGGGATTATAATGTTTACAAATATTTTTAAGTGGATTTAATTTTTAATGAAATTATCAACCGAATATGTCAATAGCTCTTCCTACTGATATTGATGATTGAAAAATATATAATTCTTATCTCCAATCATCTAATAGAATGTTTAGTGATCATGTAAAACAATCATTTTACTGAGTTAGTTTTATTTTGCTATATAGGTTGTGAAAAATTCCAAGTTATTGGATACGATATACCTAGATTTCATTCAACATGATATCCAATTTTAGTATGGTCTTTTGAACATCAAAACATATGTTGTAATGAATGGTCAGCATATGTTGGATGAGATATATATGGAGTTCATGAAAGTATTTTTTGTTCTTTCCATCCAACTGGGGTAATTTCTAGTGGAACGCATGTGATGAAGATGATGTTTCTTGAGAATAAATATAGTGGTAAAGGTTTTGATTCAGCAGTGATGTAGTGGTGCATAGTCATCGGCCATTGCAATGACATTCGGTGAGTTAGGGGGATTAATTCCTGGGAGCCGACACTTATGGGATTTTCCACCTCCCATGCTCCAGTCACCTAGTTGGGTTACCAAATGTCTCACTCGGTGGGAAGAAGGCCAAAAAACATATTGCTTATGGATTTTTGAATTGAATCATCACTGATAGGACTGTTATGTCATGGGATGCTCTTCCATCTCAGTGGGAAAAGGATTCGTCTTGGTCGGGGCTTCCCTGTATGACCTCTTCATGGGAAGCGGTGTTACTGGGTGTGGAGGCTTCAAAAAGGGAAATCATGTGGTTTTCTTTTTCTAAAGAAATACAAAAATAGTTGTAGAGTTGTTTCATAGCATCATGTATCTACTACTCAATCAACAGGTGATAGATAAGGAAAATTGAGTTTTAACAATTGTGGAATGTTTTAGAACACTCGATGAACTTTTGCCACACCAACAAAGAAATACAATGATTATTTCAGCCTAGTTCATATAAATAGATTATGTTGGGATCTTAAAACACCATTTTATGGTTTTGGATCATCAAATACTATGGATACTATGATACAATAAAAAGGATAAAAGTCACATTGGATATGAGAACATTTCTCATCAGTGAAGAATCATCACACGATGGATGAATTTTTAACAGAAGTAATTTTTTTATAAAGTATATGGAGTGGTATGATTTTTTCATCATATATAGAGAAGAAAATAAATTCCACATAATTGTTTAAAAATAATTCATATCTTCCCATTTTATTTATGTGATGAAACTTCCAGCATAGTGCGTTTCCTTTATTGTAGATACAGGGATGCCTCTTGGTTAGAAGAATGATAAGGGGTTTCTTTTAATTGTATTTTAACAATTGATAGTCGGAATTTAGGTTGTTTGGGATATTTTATTTCATTATCTAGATGTTTTCAATAATAACATTATGATGGAATACCTGATCACTCACCATGAAGAGATAGACTACTATCATCATTTTACTTCTATCTTTGAAACTGATAGGAGATTTTAGGAATTACTGGGATAATGAGACCCATGTTTATTGTCATATGCGTCCATTTCTCCTTGTGATCATGAGTTATTGTTTAGATTCAATGGTAAGATTAGTGATATATCATATCTTTTTTTATATTTCATTATTTTTTCATGAATTTATAAATATTTTATAGAATTTACACCCATTTAAAACTCACTCATGTAGTTGAATTGGGTTGGTTATGAGGCCTCAAGCACACATCCCCATATATAAGAGGTTTCCAACTAGTAGAGGGGTATAATAAGAATAATGGAGAGACTATACCTTCGGCCAATGAGTTAAATTTTTTTTCAAATAAACAATATAAAAAAATATCAGAGTCACATAAATAAAAGAAACAATATATCCTAGTATTGGGAATAAAAGGAGGATCCAAAAATCCTATAATAATGAATCATGTAATAAACAGTTGAGATGTAATTAATGTGAAACCCAAAAATATAAAAATTAAATAGATTAGGTGACAAAAATAATCCTAATATACCACATACCTAAACCCTATGTTGGATCCGTCTCCAAACTCTAGCTCACCCACTAAGTAGAAATCTACAAGAAAGTCATTTTTTGTTATCCAACCTTGCTCTCTAGTAATCTTCCTGGGAACCAAATGATAACCCAAAAATAATGAGAGTAAAACACACTAATTCAACACCAAAGAGTCCAAACAAAAATAGACAGATAATTTGTCTTTGAAATAATGATCAAAATATGTGAATTATCTAATCAATTAATAAAATACATATATGAACCTGCTTCAACAGCATGTTGGAATATCTCTAGGAATATAGCACAACCAAACCATCCATAACAATATACTATAGAATAATCACATAACTAGTGATACTTTCTCTATAATAGTCTTATCCTTTAGGAATATCCCTATATATAATCATTTCTACATCCACAAGTCAAATCCCACTATAATCATTTCAAAATGTGACTCTAGGCCAAGCCTGATATATAAGTATTCTAGCACGTAACCCTAGTCGAAGACCCCTATATGAGCATTTATAACATTAGTTAAAACCCTATATATAATATTTTTTTTAGTACGTATCATTGGGACAATCCCTCTGTTTAATAATTTCAACATCAACCCAACTTAACATAATAGCAGGGATATCACAATAACACATAATTATCCTTAATGGTTAATTATGAAAACTACAATTTTTCATTCAATTAAAAATTAATTTACAAATCAATTTATGAATAAGCATATAAATAGACTATATAATTTTTACATAGTGATTTTGTATCATGAAATCACATTTTAACCACATTTCATGATAAAAACACTATAATCCATTAGCTTATTCAATTTTTATTCAATGTATTATATCGTTTAATGTGTATCCATGTGACACATTGAAAAATAAATTGAATTGAAAGGGATCCAATGAATGTTCCTATATTTAATTTATCATCATCAATTATTTGATTATTCAATTTACACATTGTAATAGAACAATTTCCTTATTTCACATACTCAACAATTAAATAGACCATATAGTTAGGATTAGACTACCTACCATTATCCAATGATTAAGAAACACTTAATACTAGAATCACAAAAAATAATGATGTTGAAAATGATCACAAGATGAAACAATATCTAAATAGAGCATGATGAAAATGATTTGAAAGTGGATATCAAAATAAAATGCCACTGAAATAGAAGAATATGAAAATTAGAAAAATACAAAATAAAAGAGACATACCATAAATAAACACTGAACTGTGACATCTATAGTATATTAAATCACTCCAGAGTCACTAGGATTCACATAGGGATTTAGATGAAGGGATTCATAAATCATGGAAATATAAAATATGCATAGTTAGCTACTTAGAAATTCTATTCGTGAGGCTTTTATGGTGTGTACCCTCTATCAAGAAGTGTGTTTTTCATTTACAAGTAACATAGAAAAATGTGTAACCTCTTCATTATTTAACCAAACTCAAATACAATAGGTCATGTAATGTTTATTCATGTTGTGTAACCAATTAACACCATGAACTGGTTCATGAACTATTTCTTTTTCATGGAATCATCCTAGCTGCAGTTTCATGATGTTTAACATATTTACATGACATGAAAATTCCCTCAAGATAGATATTAGATCATCTTCTAAAAATGTGACTTAACCACCTCTGAAGACATTAAAACTCAAAAGATACAATTTTAAACGTATTCAACACATTTATACCCTGACTCAGCTAATTCAAAAAAAATACATGACTAAATATTAGATCATTTTCCCCATAAAGGATCAATGTATCAAAACAAAACTAACCCACCGTGCTTTAAAGAAAAAGGAAACCCCCATAATTGTAAATTAACCCAAACCTCAATGAGGGACATACGTAGAAAAAGATGGATTCTTGAAACCTCCCCTTTATAAAATAGGTCATCCATGATATGCTGAATCATTACTGTGGGGTTTGGGATAGCAAGTATGAACAATGTGATTGCACACCAGATTCCCTCTTATAAGCCTCCTTTTGAACACACCCAAGCAACCACTACACTCAAACAATAGTTATTATACTACCTCAGAGTTACTTCTCAGCATTATCCACAATCTGCATTAGATTCTCCCCAAAGAATGAATTATCACAAAGGTCAACATAATCAACATCTACCACATGAGAAGGGCTAGGATAATTTCTTAAAACTTGTGACATGTGAATCACATCATTTAAGGAACTATATCACTATATAATGGATAATTGGTGCAACAATAGAATGACCATATAAAATATAAAAAATATCCCAACCAACCTAGGTACTATCATCCATTGTTTCCTAAAATGGTGTTACCCCAACCGCGATGATACCTTATGGAAAACATGATGAACAAACTCAATATCTAAAGGTAATATATGATAGTAAGTTTAAAGTTCATAATTACTAGATGAGTTAACTAATCACCACTTAATTACCAAATCCTACTGAGACGACTCATGTACAAAAATAATTTTAACAAGAACTAATTCCCGTGCCTTTCACTAACAATGAATCAAATGAAATTACCACCCATAAAAAGTCCCAAGTGGTTCCACTTAGATCAAATAATTAAATATATTATTGTATAGAAAAAATATTATCTATATATGTTTCTTTCATCAACCACTTTAATCCTAAACACAACCTTGTAAAATATCTTCCAAAACATGAATAGTTTACTCAAATTGACTATCAGTTTGAGGATGGTTTGATATAATTCAAATAAACTATAACAGAATACCCATATGAAGGAACTTCTATAACCAATATGTGAAATGAGGATCTCTATCTAAAAATATAATCCTCAGAAAACCATGATGTATAACAATCTTACACACATAGAGATTGCATAAATCATCAATGGTGAAGGACTCTATGATAAGAAATAATTTATATACCTTCATTAACCAATACATGATCACAAATTCTACATTGTTCGTATGGGTTTTTCTTATTTAAGCATATCACAAAATCCATAGTGAAATCATCCAAACTCCACTCATGAATGCGAAAAGGCTGTAATTCCTTAACTAGCCTATGGTGGTCAGATTTCACTCAATGAAATGTTAAAAATATCAACACTAAACTAGATTGCTCCTTCCACATTCTTGACCAACATTACTATCTATTGAGATCCTGATGCATATTTTTTTTGACTATGATAGACCACCAATCTTGAATTATGAAACCCTCTCATCATATCCTCATAAAAGACCATATGGACTCATAGAAGACCAGGGAAAAATATATTTGACATTGAGAAGAGACAATTTTGATGGTGTCTCCCCACCATATAAGCATTCTCTCAGAACTAATCCCTATGGATAAAATTAATTATTTGTATAGATCTGATCCAAAATAACTGGAATAACAAATGTCAAATTTTGAGAAAAGAAACCATGATAATCATTAAAATATAGTCTCGTTTATATAAATAGTGTTATCATCCATTATTGGTTATAAGACTCCCATAATGCCTCAGTCTATGTTATTTGTCTTAAGGAATTATTAATGATACTTCCCTTTCTAGTTGAATAATCCAACTCAATGTTGACAAAATTTGGATACCCAACCGACCTCCTCTAACAAAGGTTCATGTCCCACTAATAAAACATGTTTTTTAGGATCTCGTTGTCTGTGAAAAAAAGTCTCCCAATAATGAGATAATTACTCAAGAATCTAATGGAATTTACTACCACAGCCATCTATAGATAATGAGTAAGATAATTACTCTATCAGTGTTTCATCTGTCTGGAACCACAATCATCCACTCGATCCTACTACATGAAAACATCTTTGATTCTAACTTCGGATGCAATATAGTACATGTTATATGATTCAACTCACACACGTAAAGTGAGGATAGTTTTTGGGTGGTTCTTTCCTTATAGATCTTACAAATAAACCTCCCGTGAATCATTCCAAACATACATCACCCCCTTCTGGGTCATCCAAAACATTAGTAATCAAAATTGGAAAAAAATTTAGATATAGAGTTGAAATTAACATTTAAAACCCAAAAAACATAGAATCTAAAATTCATTTTTGGGCTACTCCAAATACATAATTGATGTAGCTTTATCTATGTCCACTGACCATTCTACCTCTATGATGAAATTTCACAAAAAGTGCACTTTATTAGTCTAGAAAATGAATTTTGTTAGTTTGGCGTAAATCCGATGCTTTTTCTATGTACTCAATTTGATGTTAAAAACTATCTCATGATTGTATAATAACATAGAGTACACTATGATTTGATCAAAAAAATACATGACAAAGACATCCAAAAAATGATGAAATATATAATTCATCAAGGCCATGAATACCACCGGTGATTTTATCATACCAAAAACCATCATTACAAACTCATACAAGATATACCTTCTCCTGAATGTAATCCTAGGAATGTATGACTATCTTAACCACAGTAGGTGGTGTCCATATCAGAAATAAATATTAGATAATCTCTGAGAACCTATCAACTGGTTGAACAAATAAGTGACATGAAAAAGGGGATATCGATTATTGACCATTATATAGTTCAATCAATGATAATGCACACACAAGAGAAAAGTATCATCATATTTCATGAAAAAAATGAATAGATGGCCTAATAGAGATGTAATAGGCTATCTGAAACCTTTACCATATAGATCATCAAACTAAAGTTTGGACCCCTGATGCTTTTCAGGTATCATTATACAAGGTGGTGTAGAACAATCTCTAATCCCAACACCCACTTAATCATGAACATAACCACTATCTCAGGAATTAATCCTTATAACTCATTAGGAAAGATACAATAATAAATATCTAAAACCAACAAAAAGAATACTTTTACATTCCACCATCATATAGAATAAGACGTTCTATCTAATCCATGTGACAATACAATCTTTAATTAATTGATCCAACATGACTTGCTGGAAGACCCCACTCACCCTATTGAGAAAAACAATCCAATTATGGATATGGATATAAAAATATCCCCTAATTATCATTGATATGATCCTCATATAGTATTAAAAATTCCTTAAAAATCAAATCAAAACATTTCATTTTCAGCACATCATTTTTAAAAGGAAATGGTATCCACCAATTTAAAGTGAAAACTCATTGTGACACCTGATGCCTTCTGAACACACCCCAAATAGTGTTTCAACGGTCCTTACCACTTCTTATATGTATATTCCTCAATGTACTAGTAGATCATCCGGAATATATCGATCTAGAACTCAGTATCCTAGGGTTTTCCTTCCCCCTTAAACATTGGTGGATACAATATCTCTAAATTTCTTTTCATCTCAAACATCAAAGTCACTATTAAAAAGTATCCCTTACAATAGATCACCTTACCATCAATAAATTTTTATTATGATAAACATAAATTTGATCCTCAAGAGAAATATGATGCTTTGGATTACTAATATTTGGAGCAATATGTTTCCCATTGTCCTCAATCTCAACTCATAGACGAAGAGGATTCATGTTATATATAAGGAAAAAACTCCATAATGATATATTTAAAAAAGGTCAAACTCAACAAATAAAAACACAAGGGAACCATTTGACCATGGTATGCCTTAAAATGAATAGAAAGTATTTTAACATGACATATCATTTCATTAAATTTATTTATCAAATATAAAAAGTATCTTATATGATAGTTCATGTTGTAAAACATATATCTCAGGTAATAAATATGTCTATATGATGAACAATTCATGTCAAGTTACATCCATATGTGCCTATAATGTTTCAAGAATAATCAAGTAATTACAAACCATGAGTATAAATCTAATAAAATGGTACCATCACAAAAAGATTAATTATCCCATGTAAAACGACATGAACTATAATATGTGGACACCATGAATAGAAATCCCAAAATTGGGTACTCGTATTCTTCCCTAAACATGGGATAAATACTCCCATACACAAGCTCATTACCAATTACTAAAATATCCTAGTCTCCATCTAAGCTCTCCAAAATATTATGGGACCATGAAAGAAAAACCTATTCATTTGACACCACTTTGTAACATCCATCGATCTGGCACTCTCTCGCATAGCCAAATCGAGCTGGTAATGAGAACACAACCATGACTACCCATATTGAATATGATTTCAACTAGAAGTGAGTGTTTTGTAAGTATAGTGGGGAGATTATAATCACTAGTAAATAGATAATAAAAGTTCAATAAAAAATATAAATACATTTTATAGTAATGAAAATAGTAGAAACTGTATATCATACAACATGAAATAGAAGTAGTAACTAATAATATTATAACAAAAAATAATAAATTGATAAGAAGAGATGTATCTAAATGTAAAACTATAAAAATACAAATAAAATAAATCAGATGAAAAAACTATTCTCAAAAGAACCACGTCTCAAACCCCACATCCGTTTCAACTCCAAACAACAACACATCCAATAAGAAAAAATAAACATGGTCCTTTCCCCATATCCTAACGTATATCTATGTAATATACTCATGTACCAAATGGGGGACTAGATAGGGTGTGAGTAAAGCTGAATAGTATGACACCACCATGTCTAAAAAACCAATATTATAATAATTTCATGAAATTATTCAATATATAGGTGAGTTAATTTATCATTCAATACAATAATTACATCACCAAACTTTGGAATCAAATCAGAATGTCTTTGAGTATGTAGTATATCCATGAAAACCATAACATTATACCACGTCATACTCACATAACTAGGTAGACTTCTCTATATAAGTATTTTAGCAACATAGAATATCCCTATATATATGATCATCATCATCCACTAGTCCAATCTCAGTATATAAACATTTCAAAATGTAACACTGGGCCAAGACTTCTATATAATCATTTCAACATGTTAAAGTATTTTATGCCAGCTAAATAATCATTTTTATATTTTTTAAAGGCCCCATATAAAATAATTTTTACTTGTATCACTGGGAAAAAAACCTATATACGAATTTCCACATCAACACAAGACACCATAATAGAAAGGATATAACAATATCAAATCATAAGCATCAATGGATAATTATGAAAATTACCAATCATTATTCAAGTAGTTTTTCATTTATTTATCAAATTATCAATAGACATATCAAAAACCCATTATTTATTAAAAATCTTATTTCATATCAACAAATCACCTATAACCATAGATTATGATAAAGAACCCTTAATCCATTATACAATTCAATTTTTAATAACATGATTTTCCTACCCAGTGGGTAGAAATGATCCATCTTACGACATAATTTTTTTCCAAAGGGATCCAATGAATAAAAAAATCTATAATTTATTATCATTCATTATTTAATTAATGAATTCCCACATTATAGAATCACAATTGAATTATATCACGTAGTAAACAGATAAATAGAATAAAATTGTTGGGTTAGATTCCATACATTTATCTGGTGGTTAAGAAACACTTCCAATATGAATCTCCAATAAAAATAGAGGTGAAGATTATTGTAAGAAAAACATAGATTAAAATAAATCAACATGAATATGAATCAATAAAAAATTTCAAAATAAAAAAATTATTAAATAGTATAACGATGATATGTGAGTAATACTAAATAAAAGGTACCTACTATGGATTAAACACCAAACTACATTGTCTGATGGTGTTGAAATCACTCTTCAATTGTAGCAAGTAACCTTGGGTTTGATTGGAGTGTCTATAAAAACCGATGAATGTTAAAAAATGCATATGAATCTAAATTAAATTGATTCTCATGGGAATTATGTGGCATGTTACCCTCATTAACTTCATTTATTTTTCATTTAATAGTTATGCTAAAGATCACATTGCCTTATCTTAATGTTGGCATGCTTTTACATGATACATCATATAATGTGGATTCATGGCATGTAACTAGTTCACACTATGAAATAGTTCATTACCTATGAAATTTTCATTTAATCATCCCAGAAATAGTTTCATGTCATTTATTAAATATATATTTCTTACAAAATCCATGTAGATAAATTTCAACTCTTCTTCTACAAAAGTACATGAAACACAACTGAGGACTTCCGATGTCATGATAATCCCTTGTAAGAACAATTAATACATTTGTACCAAATATATATTAATTTAAACAAACATAATTACCTTAAAATTTGTTAAATTTCTAAATAAATTAATTATTTCTGCAAACAATTCTCAACCACCATGGTTTAAAGCCCATGGAAAACCCAACAAATGGCGTTTAATGAAAAACATAATGAGGGGCATACCTGAAAAAAGATGATATAAATAATTTTCTTACATGAATTACCAATTATTCCAAATGATATATTCGTAGAGTTTATGATTTTTTTTTGTGGATACTCATATGGTTTTTATAATGACATGTCACATGGATCATATAGTGCTGAAATAACTCCAGATCATGCTGGAATCCATATTATATAACGGTTTCATTCATAATAGTTAATTTAAATGGGTAACCCCATAATATTTTAAAATAAGGATGATATTTCTCTCCATCCTTGTCTATAATATCATAATATCTATTAATTTACTATTTTAAATATTTATCTTTTTCCTCGTATCGATTATTTGTTAGTCTAGTTAAACATGGAAGGATGATTCCAAAAAATAGTCTTTTATTCACGATATCACCACCACATGGTTCAAGCATTAGATATATTTGAGAACCCCTTTGGTAATTGATATTTATGTTATTAATTTTATGTATTTATTTTTGAAATAACTAACCCTCATATAGTGATTATGGAACTGATGAACCAAATATTCCATCAGTTTCATGATAACATTGTTGTGGTAATATTGGATGATTATCTGGTTTTTTTTGAGATATGAGCATGAATTTAATCACAATATTATTGTTAGTATAGATTACTTGATTTTTATCCACATTTATGGGAAGCTACAATTATTTTTGTATCTAATATGTGATGTTCTTGGAGTGTGGGATTTCATAACATGTTCTCAAAGTCCAAGTCAAAACGGTTACAGTTTTCATATAATGGGAGGAACCATTGAATTTACTTCTCATAAAACAATTCCTTGGCATATCAATAAATTGGTGGATTGGAATGGATTTAAAAATAATATATCCACATTTTACTATTCTTTTTAAAATATTTTAGATATTATTTTGGGGAACTAAATGGAAGCCATCATTTAATTTATTAAAATAGTGTCTAACATCGAGTAGTACTCTGATCTTCTTAAAACACGTTAAGGGTAAATGATATATTTTTGTTCTTATAATGCTATTTTGGGGTGAGTGATTATGTATGATGATAATGTGGATAATATAGGTCTTACACCTTTTACTATTTAGGAAAAATTACCATACATATGACTATGTGCTCAGCACTATTATACAAGTGCTTAAGTGTTAGTGGAACTTTAATTTTGGGTAGAGGTACACTATTTTTTATAATATATTGATCCTAATATAAAATGGTTATTATAAAGATAAAACCATAGATATAGGTTATGTTTGAATTTCCTACATTTGATCAACTATAGTATATCACACACCCCTAGAAAATGGAATATTATTACCAATGATCTTAGTAGGGATATTCCTTTTCAAGAAGATTGGAGTTGAATGAGGAGTGTAACCTCATGGGGATTCTCACATTGTTTGATCATGAAATATAGGATGATGATTCAAGTATGTTTTTTTATATCTTCTAATTTCCATCATCTCTCCATGTTTTTATTTTAGAGGTCTAGTTGTAGGATAATGAGTTCAAAGGCATTAGAGAATCCAAATACAATTGGGAGACCATGTTTGGTTGATCACTGGATTTTGGTTGAATTTTTCACTTCATGAGTCAATTTATCATCCCCTCATCCATTGGTAATTAGGTGTTCCATGAATATAATATTTCTTCAAGGGATGTTCATTTGTATACTAATATAATGTATTACGACATCTGATGAGGTTTCTAGTGTCTATGAATGAACTATGACATTTCTCAATATGTATTCCATTATTGAATATACCAATATATTATGGTAGAGAACATTAATATAATTCGTATTTAAAATACTCTTATAATTTAGGTATGTAAAATGGTTGATTTTTCATGGGAATAACTATTGGGATACCATAGGCTCTCACGAAAAAAAATATTATATACATTGTGATTTTTGTGTGGAAGAATTCGATGAATTTCATATTGAATTAGGGTACCAAAACGGATTATGCCTAGTGATGTTTTATGTGAAATATATTTGGAGTTGAATGGGGTCCCCAATATGATTTTACATGGATCACATGATTACCTCCAAGTTTTGGAGTAGTGTTAATGTAGTGATGGGGACTAAATTCAAATTGAGAACAACTAAAATATATACATAGATATTCTGTTGGCACATGATATACAAATTCAAGAATATATTTCATGTTCTTACTTCATTGAATTTCATGGATATTTTGATTTAAAATTTTTATTTCTATAATTTTCATACAGAGAAATTTTATCAGTCTTCAAATAGAGTAGATAGTTTGAGGGATGATATGGTCTCACCAGGGGGTAAATTTTTTTTTTAGTTTGAGGTAGGAGAAGAATATATTATGGGACCTAGTCTCATTTAGATGAAATTAGATAGGATCCATGAAAATCAATTATATGTGGTTATAGATCAGAATATTCCAAAATCATATACAGATTATCTGTGCCATCCTATCTAATTTTTAATTGCTGACTGGGTTTTCAGGATGTTTCATGACAATTGGGTCTCCATTGTCTGGTTATGTATGGTATTATGGTTCTAAGATATATATAACAATTTGGAATCACTAAGTCAAATAGGTAGGTTTCTGATCAATTGGAATTGGTAAATGAGTTGGTAGGAATTCAGTATTTTTTCCAATTATCTCAATTGAATGTGTATCATCCTGATCCTTCCCATGTTATGAGATGATAAGACATTGATTTGGAGAAAATAAATCAGGTTAGGAACAATTAGTGGATAATTGTTATTCATTTATATATTTCGTGTGTGGTAATTCTATTACAATGGTCAATGAGTTGTAGTGAAATCAATCATATTCTCATGAGATATGGGATAATGGATGGTTGGTGTAGGAGTAGTTGTTAAGAGTTTATGATCAAATGTGGTTATCATAACAAATTGATATTTATTAGATTTTATGTTATCAATTTTTTTAGTTTTCAATCATTCTCAATATGCATAGTAATTACATTGGAACATAATGTGGCTAAAGATTTTACTAAAATAATGGATACATCTTTAAATAAATACCAATAAGATTGTTGATATATAAAATATAATCTTATTGTGGAATGAAATATCAAATAAATAATATTTATCAATGGAAATTTTTATGGGTAGTGTTTCCCAGATTTAATCATCACGAATCATTTACAAAACGATGATAATGAAATTTTAATGTTAGTTTAAATCATTTATTTTGGTAGGACTGTGCCAATCATTGCTTAATAATATAAGTATACTGTATTTGTAGTTTTCATTTAAATTAATTAAATAAAAATAAGATTTTTATTTCTTTATGATCTATATATTTATATTCATAGCCTTATTGATTAATAACTTTTTTTTGTTTTAATACGTGATTAGTTATAGGTAGGGATGCCAAAAGATTTTATAGTGTCAGGGGGTTCCCAATATGTTCATGGTGGCAGAATTAGGTGTCATTTATTATATTAATGATGGAATTGGGTACAAGATATAATTAAAATATTATTTAAAGATGTTCGATGTGATTTTAATAGTAATATAATAAGAAAACAAGTTTATCGTGATGATTTTAGACCATGCTTTAATGGTTGTTCCTTACGTTGACCATGATGATTGCTTGATGCCCAGTGAAGGAATGTTATATTTATGACCTGTATCCAAATATTGGAAGTAGTTTTAATTTTTTAATTATGTGTTCATATATTAAGTTGTATATATTTTTGACTCCTACAATACCTATATTCTAGTAAAATTAAAAATAAATTAAATAAATAATGGTGTTAGTTATTGATGCTTACTAATGATAATTTCATTCATGAGAATACTAGAAAATAATTTTTTTCCCATTTTAACATGCATTAAAACATTAAAATTTTATCCATGGAAATATAATGTTGTTATATTAGTTCATTGGTAATTAATTAATTAATATGATGAATGGTTCTTATTTTCATTTTTTTATATGTTGGCCTTAGTGGTCATAGTTAGGTGCCTTGTTATACAATAGTAATATATTATTAAAATAATAGGTAGTTTCCATTAGTGTTGTTATAAGATATATCGACTAAATATGTTTTTATAATTTTTTTCTGCCCTCCTTGATAAGAATTGAATAATAAAACTACAGGTTATGTGGGTATTTTCTATAACAACCACAGTGATAATAATATGGATGACTGAATACCACTTCTTCTAAACCATATACCCTCTCCCTACTATCTCATAAATGGTGTTATTACATGCGGGTATGCATGGGGATAAATTTTTGTATACTTGTGATATAGGCTATGATAGATTGAGTTTATTTAGAATAATTTTATTTAGTCATAGTGACACAAAATACCAATTGTTGTACATTTGTAGTCTTTGATTTTTTTTTCTATAAAGCATTTTTAGGGCCTATTGTGTCTTTCTGACAAACACTTTGTTATTTATTGGTTGTAAATAATGATTATATCTATATGTGGATTAATGGAAACATATCAATTTTTCCACTATATAGGACAAACGTATGTATGGTTGAGGCTAGAGTAATATTACAGAGACTTGACTTATGGGAGGGATGTGATCTCATGAAGTGTGAAATTGGGAATGTGATAAAAAACCAGTAGGAATGTGGTTTAATTTTCCCCATTTATATATATATATATATATATGTGTGTGTGTGTGTGTGTTATTGATATTGTGGTTACACTTTTGTGTGTTATTTGTTTATTAAGTCATGGTAATAATAGGAAGAGAATGGTAAACTAGTTCATGTGATGAGTTCGTTTCATTTATTTTCTCATATAGATTTAGTAAGATACATTATAATTTCACATTATATGTTTCATCAATGGTCCTAATGATTATAACTTATATTATCTCCCCAAATATATATAGATTGGGTATTATAGGAAAACAATAGATGGTTTGTGATCAGGTTGGGTATTACTAGTTTGAGGTATTTTTTGGAGGAGTTATAGGATTTTGTTTGGTACAAATGATCTATTTAGTATTTTTAGTTGTTTATTTTTTATATCATTTTATTCATGTATTAATATTGCATCATTATTTAGTATGAGTAGGTGTTTATTTGTGGTTATTCACAAATTTATTTATTACCTCATAAATTAAAATGGGAGAAATACCTCCCATGTGTTCAATTTCATACCCTCCATGATAGTCCCCAACCTATAACCTATATGAAATTATCTCCAAGATTAATTATTTTTCCTTATCTATTTTTAGCAATGTAGGGGTACCATTTATGAGAGTGGGTTATGACATTATACATTTAGAATATATTTGTATAGTATGTTTCATACTTCTTATGGATAATATTTTTAGTGAACAGAAGATATTTCTAATATAATGATAGAGGTTAAAATTAAGAAGATAATTAATGATTTTAGATAATGTGGCTAAGTGGGGAAGTTTTTTGATAATTTTATTTTCCAATTATCCTTCACAAAATAATTTGAATATTAATGATAAAATGGTTTATAAGGATAATATTTGGAATGTAAAAATTACTTATAGTTTTTGTTCCTTTGAATGTATCATGAAAATAATTTCATGGAATTATACATAGTGGGTATTCCTCACACATCACTTTTGATATGAATCACCCCAATGAATTTAAATAGTGTACAAATGGATCAATATGATTTACAAATGAAGGGTCACTTATAATTAGAGGTGTGGGATCAATGTTTATTATTTCTAGTCATATGATGTTTAATACTACACTCATTACCTCAATTATGAGTACCAAGAAATTATTGCTCAATATTTTATATCTAGAGGACTAAAGATAATGGATAAGATGATTTAATTAAGATATGTTAAAATAATGTTATATAAACATAAAAGAGGTAAATGATTTGTGTCAAAAAATTCATAATGATATTTACTAAAGAAACCTTTATAGTATTTCTCATGGTGAATCTAATTATAATATTATTAACTATAAGGGAGAAAGTGATTGGACTTAGCTGGATTCTAAAAAGGATAATATTTTCATTAATCATTTATGAATAATGATAATCAGACTATTTTCATAGTATTTCATATTAATGAATATATTAATGTGATTATGATAGTGAAGTATTAAAATCTCGAATAGTTTATTTATTTTATTGGTGACATAAATAAAATTACATTTACCTTTTTATGATATAAAAAATAGAGGCCTTTAATACATTTTATGGTTTTTTAGATGTTCATGTAAATATTCTGGTCACTCTTAAAATAGAATTCGAATGGATTATGGAATCTATTACAAAAAAATAACGTTGGTTTTATATTATAAAATGAACAAATTTTAATATTAGTTGATATAAATATAAAATCAATGAAAAAAATATGTCACTGAACTGAGGAATATTTGTTTAGTTGTTATGGAAAAACCAATCATCCTTGAGGATAATACCAAATAATTCTTTAGGTACTACGAAATTTGGGTAATTATTAACAAATAAAAACATATATATATACCAACAAAAATAAAATATGTATCTATGTGAGGTGTTTGAAAATATTAATCCATATTTTAATTACCTATTAGTTCTTAGAATCGAATTTTTTATTAAAATAAATAGAGAAATCATTGAAATGTTTTTGAAAAGTTTAGTATATTGATATTTACTAGGTTACACACTTAATGAAAGATGATATTACCTATAGAACATGGAATACAACAATATTTTATATATTGTATATGTGTTTTTATTTCAATACAAATCAATATAGCATAAAATGAAATGTATATTTTTTTGAAATTTTTGTACCTAAAAAATAATTTATGTGAAATCATACCCTAAATTCACGAAATATTGAGGATTGAGGTGATTTTTATAAATAAGTTGATGTTTTAAACTTATAATATAATGGAGGAAAATATAATTCGGTAAACTCAATGTTAAGAAATTAGGTGAAGACTTAGAATATAATTGATGATCAAGAAGGGGTAGTTAAAATAAATAGAACATTGTGAAAAATATCACATTATTGTTTTCATTAGACAAACCTTGATGAGAGGAAATGTTTTAATTTATTAAGAATTAGTTTATGTTATATAAATGAAATTTATTTAAGGGATCCCATTTAATATACATGAGATAATATGGGTTTTTACCATAAATATTTAAATATTATACATGATTTTTGAAAAACTGTTAATTTAGGATTCCTGAATGAAGAACATGAATTGAAGTGTACATTAAAAATAAAAATTTATTTGACTGAAAAAATGAAGGAAATATTTTCATACTATATGAGGATTTCTATGCCATGAAAAAATACCTCAAGTCATTGTATTTGAAGTTAGATTCATTTTTCAACATAGTAAATTTTATAAAATGAATAGTGGATAGTAAACTATACATCATAAGAATTATTTAGTATCTATCATTGTTGTTATGTATGTTTATAATATTATATTTGGAGTAAATTTTTGTTTTTTAA
Organism: Viscum album; assembly: GCA_963277665.1. NCBI lineage: Eukaryota > Viridiplantae > Streptophyta > Magnoliopsida > Santalales > Viscaceae > Viscum > Viscum album. The sequence goes on from OY728156.1 coordinate 106,596,125, forward strand.
AGATGACTATCTATCTCAAATGAATTATATATTTTCTTTTTTTATTTTGAGACGGTTATATTATCTTTTAACTATCAAAATTTCATTACAGAATTGTTATATTTTTCTTTCTGCATAAAAACATTCAAATTAAAATTTTAAGAACTATTTTTGTGAATAAAAAAGGTTTTTTACTATAATAGTAGTGAGAATAAATCATTCCGTAAAAGATAATGTTAATTTTTTTATGAAAATAAATATTAAAAAATATTATGGGAGTATACTTTATTTTTCTTATTCTTGACTACACATTTCATATTCTTGTCTGTTTTGTAAAAGGTATTAATATTTTCCACTTGAGTGTCATTTTTTAGTAGAAACGTGGATTCTACATTATAACTAATGTAATATCTATATGATATGTACAAGTTAATAAAAATTTAATATTCATTTATATAGATTTTCAATTGATGGTTGGGATGTAATTTATTTTAATGGTTATTTATATCAAGAAGGTTATTCATTTTAGGCGGAAGATCTATGATTTTTCTATTGAATAGAAAAATATTACATTATATTATTTTTTTCCTGAATCAGATTATATCATTAAATCTCATAAAAACCAATAATTGTAGTGTATATGAGATAAAATTAATGATTTGAAGGGGGTTCTGTACATTCTATTGCATGTGGGTTGTGATAATTTGAGAAAGACGACATGTTTATAATAATAGTTCACTAAATTAGAATAATACATATAGATATAAAAAACCACTTACTAAATTAAATTATTATTAATGAATATTTTTTGTTTGAGTCATCACATATAAAGTAGAAAGTGGTAGATGTTTATACCAATCAATTTTCAATAGATGAATTTGAATAGTTTTGGTTTATAATTTGAGTTTATCCATACTATATTAAAGATAAGATATGGTTTCATATACCCATAAAAACATGTTATTTTAAAAATTTTGTCATAATTATAATAATTTTATAATTATTCATAAAAAATTATAGTTACCCATAATTTTGAAATATAGATATAATATCTTAAAAAATTAATATTGCTTAAATATAATAATGATCAATGAAATAATAATATATGTTTAGTTCATATGGAAACATTCCCATGTGTTTAATATGTTCATAAAATATCTACAATATCTCCAACTTAACACTTCATAAATAGAATCCTTCATAGATAAATCATACATAAAAACATTTCACAATAAGGTGAATTGTATCATAGTAAATTGAGAGCTCAAATACTTATAAAGGGTAAAAAATAGATATAAAAGATAATATAATAATAAAATGAGAATAAGGGTATGATAACATTATATTAAAATTATTAAACTATAACCAACATTTCATAGACCATACTCATTATTTATGGAATTAAGCATGGAAGATCATAAGGAAAGAATTATAATTGAATAAAAGAACTTAATCTATGAGAGAATAACTATAATGTAAGACCTTGATTTATGTAATACACATAAGAATACAATTTCATTTCCTTAATGTCCAATACTTACTACCACGATAATCATAAAGTCTTCACATAAATCAAAATTCCATTGTATTAGTTAATGTCCACTACCATGAGTGTTCGAGTAGAAAATGTATCTTACTGAAGTGGATTCACTTACCTTCGAGATGTGTTTATCTAATGTGATATATATATTTACATATTGTATTTTATTTCTCTATAATTCTAGGAACACTGATCATTTGATGAAGTGCATACATATTTGATTCTTAATGTCATAAGAAATCTATATATAGAATAACGCAAGGAAAAAATGTTTCTTAATCATTTATTCACAATATAACACAAGAAAAAGAAATGGTTTTCATATTCATTTCATTATAGGATAAACCAAGGAAATAAAAATAGTATTTGTAATCATCCTGACATTATATTTTTAATCTACCCAAGGGAAGAATAGAGGATAATACATTTTATTATATCTCTAGTATTACATCAGTAATATCATAGGGTGGTATCATAGACGAAAAAAGACTTTAATATATAACATGAAACAATCTTTGAGAAATGTAACCTTTTCAAATTATAATTAATAATTTAGAATATAACAATATAAATAAAATATTAAAGAAAAAAATATTTGAAAATAAGGATAGAAGCATGTAATAAAATATTGAATGCATTGATATATCGTGATAATGGGAAATCATTTTCATGTTGTATAAGTTAAATTAAAAAAATTATATTAACAATTTATCAAAAAACCAAAAAAAATTACCTCACTTGGATAATTACTTGATGATTTACATATAATTTGTTTTATGAAAAATCAAATGATGGGTAAAAAAAATTAAAAATTTATTTGATAATGTTATGAAATTATCATGTGAAAAATATAGAAGTAATTTATGTGGAAGAAAATTTGTCTTCAAACAAAAAGTTAAATGATGTCATTTTACCTAAAAAATTATTATTGTTGTCTCTTATGTACTTAATAAAGGAAAAATGAATTGTAGAAAGGTAATTTCATGAATTAAATAGTGGAGAATAAAATTCATGAGTTTTTTAGATATAGATCAAATGATTTTATTATCAAAAATATAATCCTAATTAGTTTATACAAACAATGTGATTGAAACCTAAAATAATTACCACCATTGTAAATTTTTAATAATTAAAACCATGAAATAATAACGTGAAAGGAATCATTAAACATCCCAAATAAAAGATTATTCATGATATAATATTTGAAATGTGAATTATATAAACTCTAAAAAATAAATGAGTGTTGAATATGGTATATTTCTCCTAGAAATAAAATTTATATTAGTGATCTTTTACATGGAGATTGACTTACATCAACAGAGCAATAACCTCATCTTATTACATAGAATTAATTATATCTTATATTAATGGTCCTAGGGTTGGTAGATTGAGATGAAAAGAACTAATATAACTTCACTAAGTCTCTTTATAATTTAAATGGGAAATGATGTATTAATATATATGGATCAAATATAAGTAATGAAATATGTTATCTAGTGTCCTTCTATATTGGAGGGAATATAAACACATGGAAATATCAAAAATATTGAAATATACTTAATTTATTAACAAGAAAAATTATTCCAAATAGTAATAAATTCATTGAAAATGAGTCTATTGTAGATATATCATCTTAAACTGATGGTTAGACATTCTTTCGGTCCATTTTAAACCACACCTTTATTCTAAACCACTTCATTAAATATTTTTAACCATAACTATTCTATCAACTATTTAAATGTTAAAGGGTTATATTATTACATGTATTGGAAAAAATAGATCATAAATGTTTAAAGGATTAAATTTTATTACTATTTCTTATCCAACTTTTCCTCTTGAAATATCTGTTATGAATTATAAATTATTTAATAAAATATTATTTATCGTAAATATACTTAACATTATTTTGACACTATTCATTGAATTGACACTTAAGAAAATATTACCATGATGGAATTAAAATATAATAAATTAAAAAATTCCTAATATATCATATTTACCCACTTAACTTATGGAACATAAAAATAAATCCTTATTTAATTACTTTTAGTTTTTTGAAATGAATTTATTTCTATTAATTTTATAACTATTGTCTCAACATTGTGTACCCATTTATGTAAATTATGAAACAATAAAAATTTATAAATAAATTAACAAGAAAACTATTAATCCATATTTATAATAAATTTTCACAATTTAAATGGTCCTCCATTTGTCCATATAAAAAAATTGTGTTTTTTAATGTCATGAAGGTGACACTTCATATTTATCCAATTCATTAAAAAATAGAATGTCAACATTGAATTAAAAATGGCAGCATATGGATATATAATCAAGAATAAAATATAAAATCTTGAACTCCATTATATAATTGGATAATAGAATGTTATAACGAAATTTAAATTTGTTATCCAAAATATTTTACCAAACATAACCCATTTTACCATTACTGAGTTAAGAAAAATTTACTATGGTTAATATTCATATTGAAAAAAAATAAAAGATAAATATTTAACAAATTTGATCTTACAATTTTATAATATGTAACCCATTTTTAAATATTAAAATTATATAATTGGAAGAAATTTATTATAAAATAACTTCAAAAAATGTGAGGAAAATTAATTTGTTCAGAAATTGAATTTTTTGCATAAAACTGGATATTTATTCATATCACATGCGTAAATTTTTTTATATAAACTTAAATTTGTTGAAATAATATATAATATATAAATTAAATTAATGTTATTGAACAATTGTGATCAATATAATTTTTTAAGAAAAAGAATTATATGCATAAGAATAGTTTTTTTGGAAAATATATCTATTACTTTTAAATAATTTTTATTTTTATTTATAATGAATTGATAACCATGGATTTACGTTTATACATGTGTAGACCATATATTTTTTATTATATATTTACTAATATCTATTCAAACTAATCCAATGGATTTATGATAACTTTCACATTAAATAATATTATTTTAACACTATATTTCTATTCATTTAAACTCATTGTTGTGTGTATTGAATTTTTTAAATGAAATACAATTTATTTATATAAATTCATCAAAAAATCATTGGGTGTTATTTTCTTCCTCTCTAAAAATAAACTCCATCCTCAAAATTCTACAACTCTAATGATATCAATTATTATATATTTTTTTCATCATATCCTTAAGATCTAATATAGATTTTTAAAATTTATGATTACCACCCTAAGAGATTTAAATAGGCAATTAGCCTTGTTTTTCATCACATTTTCTCCATTATTTAATATTTGTACTGATTATTCATCAAATTAAGGATAATTATCCAATGATATGACCTATATGTTTAGTAAATGTGACTCATGGGATATATAATTCGTTAAGATTGATTATTGGAACATATTATGACTGTGAGAGGGGTTCCATGGAAGAACCCATAAATAAGCATCCATAACAAATCAATTAATAATTTTAGTAGTTCTAATTTGTTGGGCATGTATTGTATCAATAATACCTTTTAAATAATATTGATTTATATGCCCCCAAATACCCTTACTTGTTTTACTAATGATATTACATTAAGTTAATCTCATAAAATAATATTCCTTTCAATACTTATTTTGGAATTACTTTCATGTTATTAATATGCAATGAATATTCATCAATGTGTTTGGAACACAATTTTGTGTTTTATAATAAAACTATTCATAACATGCATTAATAATCATAGTATAAGGAATGAACCCTAAATTTAGAATGACACAAAAAGGATAAACCCACCATTCATAACAACGTGTATGGAATGAAGCCTACACTATCAGGAAAGTATGGTTAAATAACCATATGTTTGGATGAAACCTTATGTTTGTAAGAAGAGAAATTATGGTTATAGAACTCCACATAACTAAAGAACCAAATATTTGATGAAACAAATGTATAGTATATGAAAACTACAGTTATGATAATCCCTAAATTTATGATCAAACCATATTTTTTAAAAATCATGATCAACCATACATTGTCAACCTTACGATTAGTAGTGTTTTTTGATGGAACCCTATGTTTTACTATTCAATCAAAAAAGGATTAAAACCATGATTTTATCCATGATTTCTGTGATGGTCTTCAGGGAAATAAATATCATTTCAAAGATCACTTATGACCAATTTAAAGGATAATTATAGTTCATTTAAAAACAATTTCTCAACGGAGAAATTTAATCCTTCTTCTATGGAATGTTAAGACTCTCCTGGATGAGTTAAATTTGAATTTCTATGATATTTAATGCAATTTTCTTGGATATGTTCAACCGAATGAAAAGTTGTTTGGTCTATATTTTGGATTTGGTAATTTTCAAGATATATATTGATACACGATATTCAATAATCATATGATTCAAAATACAAACTGTATAATTCTTGTAAATATCATTTTATAGATCTACTATAAGGAATGGTTGACTTAGTTATTTTCTAAAAGAGGCCACACTTTTGAGATATACCTTTTAACCTTATACTGCTACTTGTTCCTTGTTATTCATTCAACAAGATCATTTGTAAAAAGGACTTTTTGGAAGATATTTTTTCTTAAAGATTCTCTTCAAATATGAATATCTATATACCATTAGTTGTTTGTACTACAAATATGAAGATAAACCCATTCCCTTGAAAAATTAAAATCATTTTATTTATTGGAGTTTTGACTGCTCATACTTAGTCGTGGTTGAGCTTCAGCTTCTCAGACTAATTTGTGAATTTTTTGTTCCCTATAAAATAAATTCAAGGTTCTTTTATCCTTATTTTAAAGGTTTCATCTACCTACACTCAGTTGTGGATTTGAATTTCCTGTTAAAAGAGGACATTTCTATTAAAAATCACGAAGCTGATAGAGAGATAATTGGTTGATTAGACTAGGGGATATTTGGCTTCTAGAAAAATATAAAAAAATTTATGTCCTTATTCTCTATCTATCCACTGCACAAATACATACAGTGCAAAATGCTGCATATCTTCTTTAATCACAATGAAATGTAAAACGTCCAGAATTTGAAAAGATTACCAAAAAGACAAAATTCACCACCTCTTGTTTTCATTATTTTTATTCTGACGTGACAATTGGTGTTAAAGGAGAGATTTTGCAACAAATCCCTAAAATACTTAAATGAATAGTGTATATATAATGCATATGTAATGGAAGGATCTGAATAAAGGTATACTTATTATTCTTTCCCCACATTTTAATGGTGACAATTGTGGATTCTAGAAATCATGAATGTTCATTTATCTAATAAATCTAGGATTCAATATTTATTCGATTATGATAACTCCTTATATTATTTCTAAGAGACTAGACACTTGGAGTGACACAGCAGATAATGAATATTACATCATCTCAATGGAAATGATTTCTATCATCTATAAACTTTTTCATGATGAATTTAATCATGAATCACAATGCCTTACATCCTATGAGATATGGTAGACTATTGCGGCTGCATATTAAGGAACAGAAAATATCTGACACATGAGGCATGATACTGTAAAACATTAAGTTTTACACATTTAAAATGTATTATGGTGAAATAATTTCTCAAATTAATAGACAATCAATAGATATTATAAACAATATTATTTCATTAGGAGATCCCATTAATTAATCAAATTACGCGATGAAAGTACATATAGTACTATCTATAAAATGGAATGGAATATCTATAGCCATTCGCCAATAAAAACCTTTCATAAACCTGACAATGAAGGAATTAATTGTAACATCGATTATCTAAGAATCACAAATGCAAGGTGAATTTGAAGATCAGAAGATTATATTAAAAAGGGAAGACACAACACATTTGTGATATCTCAGAAGCATGAACTAATGTCAATACAAGAAGTTAGAAAAATATTTATTCTTCAAACTCTCAAATAGAATTGTATCAAATGGCTAGAATGTTTATAAACCTCTAAAAGATGAAAATGGGGTTTATAAAATCATTTAAGAAGGATGAAAATGAACCAAGATGAGTAATATGTTGCAAATGGAAAAAATGAACCACATTATACCTAAATTACCCCATTTTAAAGACAAAATAATAATAATAGAAATAAAATATCATATTAAATATGATTATGAGAATAAAGGAAAAAGAGCCATGAAAGATACATTGAGTGTATTTGACCACTATAACAACACTTCAAAAAATTATTCAGAGAAAGAGCCACCAAATCTCAAAGCAAATATGTGATTTAGGCCTACGGAAGAGAAATTGGCACAGATATATTACTCTTCTGATTCTGACTCTAATAGCTGCTCAAATAATAAATTAGCATTTTAATTTTCAATAATAGAAGATAAATATTAGTATTTATTAAATAATGATAAATAATTAAAATATATTAACAATTTTGTTTTAGGTGAAAGGTAAATAATTATAAAATAACATCAAAAACTGATTGAGGAATTTAATTCATCTACATCAAATTGTATTGTTAATTAAAATAAAATAAAATTACTACATAATATATTAGAATTTTATAAATGTGTTTACAGTATTTTAACAAAAGGAGATAATACTCTAAATGAGATTCTTAGAATGAAATTTATTAAAAGATTAAAATTTAGAATAAGAAGCAAGGGTGATATATCCAAACAATATAAATATTATTTTGTGCCAAATTCAAAAAATGAAATTGGTTATTTCTGCAAAATAAAAGGTCCTAACACAAAAAACTGTTATTTGATAAATACATGAATTAGTGGTATTAAAAAATATTTCATTTCTAAAAATATTTATGAATATGGTAATATAAATTTTGAAAAAATATTGTAGATATAGATTCTCAGATCATTGGTTGCTAACGCAGGTGGATCTAAGAATATATGTGTTCCAGATCAAACCTGTGGTTAAATATTTCTCAAGAGAAATTCCACAAGAAACAAAATGTTATATGGTATATAGATAGTGTTTTCTCTTGAAAAATGAGTGTAGACACCAGAAATGTCCCTAGAAAGACTCAAATAGATGGAGGTCTAGTCACCTTTAGAGATAATCTGAAAGGAAATATTTTTGGATATGGAACTATTGGAGATCTATAGAAAATCTCAATACATAATGTACTATATGTACAAGGTGTTATTATCAACCTGATAAGTATTTCCAAACATTTTTATGACCTACTTTATGTTTATTTCAATAAAAATTGCTACTGAGTCTTTAAAAATAAACTGCTTAAATTTTGATCCCTTTGGAAATGCAAATGTTTATACATTGATTCTATATTTATTTATGTGAATAGAAAGTAAAACATTTACCTTCTAATAAAAATGATTCTTGTAACTTCTATATGATACATTTAAATTCTAATACATATGCTTCATATAAATTATCTAGGAAAAAATTAGTTTCTGATTTTCCTTGTCTTAATTTTGAAAATGATATATTTTTTATGCATGTAAAATTGGTAAGTGTAATCATATTTAAAATAAATTAACAATATTTCTACAAATAAACCTTTAGAACATATCTATATGGATTTTCTATACCACTAAGAGTAGAATATTTGGCTGGTAAATTATATGTTTATGTTTTAGATATTGAATTTTTATGATATACTTGGGTATATTTTATAAAATTAAAAGTTACATATTAACTATTTTTGAATTTTTTTATGAAAATTATCAATATGAACAACATGGTAAAATAATTTCAATGAGAAGTGATCATGGTGTATAATTTTAAAATTAATTATATAAATATTTCTTCTCAAATATGGGTATTAGACACATCTTCAAAACCTAATGAATAACTCAAAAAAAACTGGGTTCTTGAAAGTAGAAATAGAACTATTCAGGAAATGGAATGGAATATGCTAAATTAATAAAAACTTATTATCTATGTTGGGGAAGAAGATGTAATCACGAAATTCTATATGATTAATAGAGTGTAAATGAGACAAAATGTAAAAAAATCCAATAAACATTGGTATAATATAAACCCTAAAGTAAATAAATTTAATGTTTTTGAATAAAAGTTATATATCTTGAATACTATGTTAAACCTTGGAAAATTTGATCCAAAATATGATAAAGGAATATTTTTATGTTATTCTACTAATTCTATTTCCTATAGAGTGTTTAAAAAAATATCCAGAATTTTTGAATAATTATTTCATGTGATGTTTGGTGAAACATACCCTTCCATTTTAGATAAATATCAAACATATGAGAAAATGACTATTTGAACAACATGAGACTTCAAACTCATAAAAATAATTTTTAAATTGATATAAATGATAGTTAGTCTAGCCAGAAGAAAATGAAACTGATGAACCTAAATGTGTCTTACTTATATATTCTAGAACCATAAAGGACCATCCTTTAAAAATTGTTATAAAAAGCCTAGATATAAGAGTTAGGACTATAATAAATATAGGAATACTAGTAGAATTTTATACCTTTATATATCAATTGTATCCTAAGTCTATTGAATAATATTTAGAAGATGAAATTTTGTTGTTATCCATGAAAGAAGAACTATATGAATTCAAAAGAAATGATGTTAGGGAAATAGTAGACAAACCATCACATTACCTTGTAATAAGAACTAATTGGATCATCAGAAATAAATTTGATGGTTAATGAATCATAGCTAGAAAAAATATTATGTCACCAGTAAAAGGCTATAATAAGGAAGAAGGAACAGATTATGATAAAACTTCTGTGCCTATAACTAGATTAGAATCCATCACAATTTTTTTAGCTTATTCGTCTTATATGAATATTAAAATATATCAAATGGATGTCAAATATTCCTTTTTAAATTGATATTTAATGGAGTTAGTTAATTTTGAAGAAGCCCAAGGTTTTTAAAATTCACACAAACCAATTTTTCTTAAACAAACTAAATCTCTTTATAGAATTTAACAAGAACCTACAACTTAATATGAAATATTAAGATCTTCTTATTGGAAAATATATATTTTTTCGGATTAGTGGATCCTTCTCCTTTTAAGAATACTCTTTGTTTAAATAATCTAATAATAAAATTTTTGTTGATGATGATATTTTTGGTTCAACAAATAAAAATATTTTTAATGATTTATCAAATCTTATGAAAAATTTATTTGAAATGAGTATAATGAGAGAATTGAATATCTTTTTAGGATTTCAGATTTATAAAAAAGATTATGGTATTGTTTTAAATGAAAGAAAATATAATATTGATTAGTCAATGATGTTTGGACTAGAAAATAATAAGACGTATTCATATTCTATGCATACCAAAATAAAACATGATTTTTATAGAGTTGGAAAACCATTTGACAATAAGTTATATTGAGGAATGATTGGTAGTTTATTATATAATACTACTTGTAGACCAGACGTAATGTATTCTGTATGTCTTTGTGATAGATTTAATTAAAATCTAAAATAATCCCATCATTCTGTAGCTAAAAATTTTATTGATATTTCAAATGAATTAATTTTTAATCTTTTCATTACCCCAAAACATATGATTTTAATATAAATTCATACTCATATGGGAATTTTAGAGGATGAATATTTGATAGAAAAAGTACCTTAGGAACATGTCATTTTTTATGAAAATATTTAGTTTCATGATTATGTAAGAAAACAACATTCAGTTGCTCTATCAATAGCTGAGACATAAGAAATATATATATATATATATATATATATATATATTGGAATTTATTATGCACAATTGTTGTGGATAAAACACACTCTACTAGATTTTGGAATATATTTTAATATTTTAACTTTTTTATGTGATAATACAAGTGCCATTAATATTTTAAACAATTATATTAGTCACTATAGTACTAAGAATGTAGATATAATAAAACATTTTCGATGAGATAATTCCCTTAAAAAAGAATATATGGTTATAATTTTTAAATAACAAATATCAATTAAGTGATATTTTTACTAAACAACTTCTCACTACATGTTTTAATTTTATTAAGGGGGATCTTGGGATATCAATTTTAAATAACTATTTAGTAATTTTTTTTATTTTGTAACATTACTTGTTAGTAATTGTTTTCTTAGTAATATTTTTTGGAATTTAAATAAAATATTTATTTCATATTTAGTTTTTAACATGATGTCTTTTCAAAAATAATTTTTAACAATTACCCTATGTAATCAGCACGAGAAAGTAGACTGCATCACCAATAAATCAGAAACCTCTTTGTCATTTACTACCCTTTGATTTCAATCCATTTTCCACATCTAGACTCTTTTTTTTTCTTCCAAAACCAATAATATAAAAACATCTATACCATCAAATTATAGACAATGATGAATGTAAAGTGAAAATTTAAAGATGAACGAAACAATATGAATTGTCTGCATGTCACTTTTAGAAAGATTCATCCAGGAAAGGTCACTGATTTTAAATGGTTATATAAAATGAACCTTCATATTAATAAATATCTTTAATTTCAAGGTTTAGAATTTATATTTAATGAATTAAATAATTATTTCATTGATGAGATATAATTGAAATAGTTATATAAGGATATTATGATTAGTATTGGGGTAATAGAGAATACAATGACATTGTGAGTAGATGATAAAGAATTTTCAATACCTGCTAAATAAATTATTCAGATGTTAAAATGACATCACAGAGGAGTATTCCATTTTGATCATCGATAAATTTGATTTTAGGATAGAATATCTGAAGATATTATTTCTTTTCTTTTATGTTCAACCAAAATAAGGAAACTGTTTATAAGGGATTTTAAGGCAAACTAGAATGTACTGGTCAAGTTTATTTAGATAACTATACTTCCATGGACTATCGAATTAGAAAATATATTTGTATCCCGACTGGTATAACATTTTTTAATGTGATATTAAATTGAACATTACAATATATATGTCGTGATATCTGAATATATATTTTCAACCAGAGACTAAAATATTATTACATCCCTATAGATGGATAATTTCTCTTACTCTGTTCAGAATGAATAATATTAATCATACTGATTATCAAGCTAGATGTCACCACAATAATGTTTTTAATGCTGGTAATCTACAAAAAATTTATTTATATTGGAGTAAAGTTAATGGCACACTTCTTCATGTTGGTGTGTATGGCCAACAAGAATACGTAACTTTAGCTTAAGGGGAGCAATGAAATCTCAAGTATGTAAGTTCAATTCATTTTAGAAATAAAGAAGTTTGAGAATCCTATATATAAGTTGCTTCTCACCCTTATAAAATAATTATTCTTTATGATAATAAAGATCATATTTAAGAATCATTAGAAGAAGAACTCTTTAAAGAAATTCTAAAAATTCCATGAATCAGAGAAAGCCCACATCACAAGGATCCAAATGTAGAAATACCTAGAACTTGAGATGTTACTCATTCAGTACCTTTGGGAGAAAAAAAGGCTATAATTCATCATAAAGAATTGAAATATACGCATCAATATGATCCAAAATCATAAATTACTCAATTAAGAGTGAATGTTAAAAAATCATTAAGTAAATAGAGTGATTTTTTTAGAATTAGGGTATCTCTGCTATTGAAAAATTGATGCAATGGAAAGATTTTATGTATGGTTAAATGAAAAATGTCCATGATGATATTACTTTATCAAGTGATATGAATAAGAATATATCATTATATATTGTTGAGATAACTACGTAGTTAATGAATATAGATGAAAGAATATATGATTCTCTAAAAAATTATAATGAATACACAGTCAAAAATTCCAAAAGGTATAGATATAGAACTTCAGTCTTTGACTAGAACAAGAATCTAAAATAAAGTATTTTAATGATTTATGAAATTCATTTTTTTCAATATTGTAATTAGATTATATTTAGAAATAGTTAAAATTAGTAAAATATTTTTTAAGAAGATATTTTGATGCATTTATGAGAAATATGATTGATCAGTTTGGAAAGATTAAATTAGAATCTGTATAAAAAATAGATTTTGTAGATTTGTTATGGTATTTGGGAAGCTAGTTTGAATTGATAATAGGGAGTATAAATCTATCTTAATATTCTACTTGATCACCTATATTATCTACATACCTGATCAAAATATTTATAGTAATCAGATTACTAATTTCTAAAATGAATTAAATAATTTAATATCTTTAGTGTAATAGTGGACCCTTGTCATTTCTTTTGGATAATCATCTTTTTGAGAAGTTAACCTCAACTAAACCCAATATCAGGCTACTGATTAATCAATTCTATAATATAAATTCTCAGTTTTTTGTGAATAGAGGAACAATTTGAATAAATTTATCTAAGTCAATCTGGTGGATATTTTGAATGTGGGTCAAGATTAAAGAATTTTGCTAAGTAATATATATGATAATATTTTAGATCAGTTAAATGGTCTGATGGTAGTGTAGAAAGAATTGTTTGAAGCTACTAAGGTTTCAGAAGAACCATAAACCTCTCCTGCTTAAAACATTTTCCCATCTACCAACCATCTTATTTAAACATTTTCCTAAATCCTAAACCACTTTTGTATTTATAAACACTTTTTAATAAAAATATAGTTGATTTTTTGTTATAATATATATAATCTCAATGTTTTATTATTTGTTTATCTGTACTTCTAGAACACTGAATTAATTTTAAACTTATTAAAATATTCCACTAATTTATTTTTCTATAAAAAATTGAATGTGTTTTTATTCATTTTCATAAAATATTTTTCGATAGTATAAAAATCGGTAGAAAATTTTGTATACACAATTTTCACAAATAAAAAAATATTTGTTAAAATAAACTATTATTGTGAAATCAAAATAATTCATTGAAATAATTAATTTAAAAAACATAAATTATTTTGTTTAAATATTATATCATTAGTGTCTAAAAATCCTATATTTTCTATAAAATATTTTATTTCTTTTGGGATAAAAAATGCGGGAGGTTGATTGCCATGTATTCTTTCAAAAATTCTCTATAATTATTATTGATTTTGATGCCCAAAAATAATCATTTTTTAATGATGATATTAATCTAGGTGAATTTTAGAGAATTGATATTCTTTTTAATATTTATTATAGAATTAATTTAATGTTATTAACTTGTGATGTAATTTTTTTAAAGTATTCTAAATTCATCTTATTATTTTCTGGGAAAAAATTTCTTACCATGTATTGATAAGGTTAGCTTATGAAGTGAACCCTACACCTAGAACTATTTGTAAGGAATAAAACTGACATTTCGAACTGGCCATAAGGAATGAACCCTATACTGTCAGAAATGTAAGGTAAAATAACCCTACATTTGTGTGGAACCTTGCATTTGTAATCCAAGAATGTATGGTTAAGGAACCCTACCTATGTAAGGAATCCTTTTTTGAGGAAACAAATTTATTTTAAATCAACACTACTTTTATGATCATTACTATTTTTATGATCAAGCCTACATTTTCAACCATACATTTGGTATTTTGTCGCTTTTTAAAGAACCCTACATTTTACTATTCCACACCAGTGATTTAAATTCCCAATTTTATCCAAGATTTATGCAACATTCTTGATTAAAATAAAGAACAATTCAAATATATATTATAACTAATTTGAAGGGTCATTATGATTTATTTAAAGAAACATTTTAAGCATAATAAATCACACTTACTTCTAAATAATGTTATGACTCTCCCATATTAGTAAAATTTGAATTTCTATGACCTGTCATGCGATATTCTTGTATATATGCAACCAAAAGAAATATTTTTTTTTCTATATATTTTATCTAATTTTTTTTGAGAAATATAATGACATATGATATTTGAACGTCATCAGACTCAATATAAAATTCCATACTTTCTATGGATATGTTTTCATAGATCTACTGTAACGAATGATCAACTCAGTTATTTTTTGAAAGAGGGTACACATTGGACATATACATTTCCACCTCATATTGATATTTATTTGTTTCAATTCTTTCCTAATCATCATTTTCAAAAAGTGATTTTTCAAAGAAATTCCGTATTGAATACTCTTATCGATGAAGAATATTCATCTACTCCTAGTTCCCACTATTTCAACTATAAATATCAACTTGTACCCTCTGCAAATCAAACTCCTCTGATTTACTGGAGTTATGAATGCTTGACCTCAGTTGGGATAGAGGGTTAGATTATCAGAATAAGATGTAGATTTTTTAGTTCCCTCCAAAAGAACAAGAAGGACTTGTTTATCCTTGTTTTATAGGATTCAACAGCATGCACTCAATTTTGGATTTGAAGGTCTTGTGATAAAAAGACCTTTCTAGTGAAAATCACCTAGCACATAAAGAGAGCATTGGTGGAGTGGATTAGGAGATCTTTATTCCCCGAACCACTATAAAAATTGTTGTCTCATTATTCTCTATTTTTGTATTGATCAATTAATTACAGTATAGAACACATAAAATATTCTTTAATCCTCAAGAAAATCCCAAATCTAAAATCTTTAAATATTATATAAAAGACACAATTCACTATAATCTTGTGTATATTTTTGTTATACTAACCCAAAAAAGATACCAAGAGTTTATATTTCATTTATTCCTAAATCTCATAAACTTATTTCCTAGAGAAATTCATATACATTCCCTTTCAAAAATAATTATTTCTATATTTCCTTGGTGTTTTATATCATAACTTTTCCTTTGAATGTAATATACCTCGATATTTTAATGAATTATTCTAATTTTGATTCTATTTATTTACCTAGATAAGATCCCAATAGATTTATTTTTTCAACTTCATCTCAAATAATTTTAATTCCTTATATCATCCTATATAAGGATTCTTAAGGTGTCATCAAAATTCTCAAGTGAAATATATTGTTATAAGATGACTAAACACGAAGAAGGTGTTGATCCCAACAAACATTCAAATACATAGAACATTATATAAGAATAAAATATAGAATTATAATAGTTCTCTCAAACTTACCATATTTATGATTATGATAAGTTGTACTAAAAATAAACTCTACAACCATATCAAACAAATGGCTTTTCCATAACACCATGGTAAACCTCATATCCCAATTAAAAACAATAGAATGTTATAATCTATACAAACTAACCACATCAGTTTTATATATTCTGGAAAGATGATCAATATAGAAATACTCTATGATATAATTGAAGTTTATAGAATTCCTACATCTTTTTCCTATAATAAAAATACCATTATGTCCTTTAGAAATTTTGCGGATTCTAAAAGAAAAATTCATGGTGATGTTTCCAAATTTAAATTCTAGTATAGGAAATGGGTGTAACATCCTATTTGACATCTATTTCACATAATTATCTTCTAGAAATAGCATGAACTACAATACATACTATGAAATATATTTCTACCTACCTTCCCTTAAGAAAACTCCTTCAAACGTATATGCATATTCCTACATTAGTGATAAATATTTAATGTTGAATTATGAGCTTCAAATAATAGTTATTTCATCAAATATAGTTTGAAAATAACACATAAATTATTCCACACCATTATCATTCCATCATAATCATGGTTAAACATTAGAAAATTTATGAACATATTATATATTTCCACATCTCTTTAATTGTAACATGGATAGATTCTTAAACACTATAATTAGAATGATAATATTTCTCCCATTTGTTAATTAATTTTTGATCCATCATTTAAAAATACATAAATATTGGATCTTTTGTGATCATCATCTTATATAATATATCACCATAGATTCAATTGTGAGGATCTTCCACCTCGTCCACTTTCCCATAGTGGTAATGTGTTGATAATTTTTACAATTTAATCCACTCTAACCACATTATCTAATAAATAATCAAATATTTTTGAGTGAATATATATTAAAGACATTTATTATTAGAATATATATATCGCATATTTCTTTTTATATGTAATTCCTCTTTATCTTTATTGAAAATATAATTGTGGATAATTTTTTCTTAGTAACCACGAAAAGGAATGAAACAAAAGTTATCACAAAAAAATTCTTCTAGAGGACACATACTATTTTAATATTCAATGAATCACTTTATATCATAAAACGTTCTGCACTATATCATACATTAAGCACGTATTCATTGAATAATAATCTATTTACATCCTTGTAATTTCTTAAACACTAATCTATTAAAAGAAACTTTATTCCCCTTAAATTAATCTTAGGGAGTTGATTAATATCAATGGAAACATCACTAAATATAATTGATAATATCAATCCAAGAAAAACAAAATATGGATCTTAGTAATAGTGGTTGTTCTATGAAATTATTCAATAACTTTTCTCTTTGAAAAATCCACTGGTTTACCCTTGGTTGAATTTATATGCCCAAAAAAGATGAAATCAAATAGAAAAAATTCACAGTTGAAAAATATAAAGTCTCTATTCATTAAATCCATGAAAATAGTGGTAGAATGTGAAATGAAAAATTAAATCATAGTTATTTCATTGTGGTCAGACATTGTAATGAATAATTTAATGGGTATATCTTTATTCTTATCCCATAATTGATTATATCCATAATAATGATAAATCATGGAAAAGTATTGATCTCTATGTAGTTTATGAATCATTTCATAAATATTGGATAAATGATACATTTAATCGATAGTGATCTTGTTATTTTATTCATAATTAATGAAGATACTTTTTGATCCAACGTTATTCTAAAAAATATGAATCGTTTACCCCATCATGATAGGATAGGTTGAATAAATCTATTTTTAGGTATCTCAATGATTTTCTACTTCAATTACTATAAGTCAATAAGGTTAATTCCATATAGAGTATTCGACATTGTTGTGGCGCTAGTTATGAGATCTATTCAAAACTACACCACACAATTTAGTGGAATAATTGGAAGAAACTTCATAAATCTATTAAAAATCATACGAAATATGTGTATCTTCTATATTTTGTATCTCTATAAACATGTGATAGAATCAACTAGTTTGAACAAGAATCAAAACACTTATAATGGATTTTATTTCCATTATAAGTTTCTATTTATCATCATGTTGATAGATGATCATATGTTTTATTATAGTATAAACATTTACTTTCTTCACATTCCAATTGATTCGGTGATTATGTAAATAGATCATATATATTCCCTGTATAAAATAACATTACACTAGATAGAGAATAATAAAATATCCATGAATCACATCCCAAAAAAAAATCAATTTTAGAGGAATAATATACTTGAGATTTTATAATAATACAATTAGGGGTTTTAATAGTTAATTCAACATCAAATAATTATGGATAATAATTATCAATAGAATAGTGTTTTAATTATATAATAGAATTAATATAAAAATAAAATAAAATATAACATTATAATATTTTTTTGTATCTACCACCACCTCAACTTAATTGTGCATTATTTAACACCAATTAAAAAATAGTTAAAATAACTATCATAAATCATTAATGAGAGTAATCAATCATATAATAATCAAAATATTTTATAGGATCTCTAAATAAGGATATATCAGGTACAATATATGAAATATCTATTTTAACCTAGGTTATTCAAAATCATTATTCATTCAAAATCCATTATAATGGTTCACAATGGAATGGTGAATTAAAAAACATATACCCTAGGAGTGTCACACCATTTTAATTTTAATGGAACTATCGTGATGCACTAAAATGATGGATGATATATACTCAAGCATCTTTTTCATGGTAATCTGTACTAGATGAATCTGTTCTAAAACAACATACAGTTTTAGTATACATTCAAGGATGTTTTCATAGAAAAATATACTTCTTCATATACCATAACATAGGAGGATATCTTATATATAATACAATCATACAGTTTCACACTAATGTGTTCTTATCCTAGATTCTATAGGTAACAAAAACATTCACAGATACCAACTACAGTGACCCGTACATTTCTTACATGGATATGAAATCTTAATAGGAGAACATTTATTATATAAAAAAATAATCCACACTAAAATATTTTATGTTTAGTATATTTGTAAACATTTACACATAAAAAACTTGTTCAAAAAATGTATATTTTATTCTCCACATCGAACTTTATTACTAACACCCTTCATCGACACATCATACATAAAACAATTATTCACAACATGTGGGAAGGAATCATACGAATGGGTGATGTCATATTCTCAATAAGGATAAAAGAGGTAGATATAAAAGATAACATAAGTATAAAATGAGCATATGGGTATGAGAAAATGGTCCAAATATTTAAAACCACACCTTTTATAACAAGGATCATTATATTGAGTCCTGAAATAAATCTAATAAGAACATAAAGAAATACAAATAGAAGAATCAATGAATAAGATCCATGAGATCATAACACTGGATTAATACCTATATTTTTGGTACACACATGAGTATATAAAATATTTCCATAGTAGAAAAAGATTATATCCTAGTCCATAATAGTGAATTTGGATCAATACTGAATCTATAAAATAAGAAAAGGTTTAATCCCAGCAATATCATAGTGGATAAAGAACCTTATTGAATAGGTTTCACTCCTTATTCTATTACTATTTATCAAACTATATATCCATAGTTAACTAATGAATTTGAAGGCTATATAATTTCACACACATGAATCACATAATAAAAATCATGCATATGTGTGCCAAATGATTATAAAACACTTCATCAGAAACAAAAATGTTGAAAATAAGTGTGTTTCATAATCCTTTCACCACATTGTAACCTATATAAATGATACATGATTCATAATCATTTCATCATATATTTTACCATGGAAAAGAAGAAGTGTTTTATAAAAATATTTTAGTAATTATCATGAAACATCATTAAAAATAATAAGGATAGCATCATTCAATAATATCTTCAATAATACTTATGTAACGTTTATGTATGTCATTATAGAAGAAAATAACATTTTCATGATCACGTAGAATATTTCTTCAGGAATGTACCCTATTCAATTTGAACTCCCATATTTAAAATCTCAATATTTCCAAAATATTAGAAGAATTAAATTACTCTAAGATATCCATGGAATGTTAAAATGGATGATTCTAAGAATTGAGTGGTCCTGACTACATAATATTCTTTTCGGGTCATATATTTTAAATGAAAATATTTCATTCAATGTTTTTTAAAAAAATTCAAAAATTACCACATTCGGAAAAAAGAAGATTCCTATAAAATAATTTTGTAAAAATTAAATATTGGATAAAAATTATATTGAAAAACAATTTTAAAATATTTAAAAAGGTTCTTTTAAGTATCTTTAGAACAAATGACTATTTAACAAAAGGGGTTTTCGAAAAAAAAATGAATATAACTTTCTATAAAAATATTATTTCATTGTATTTTTTTGATAATTAATGAAAATGAAAGGAAAACATGTAATATCCATAAATAAACAAATAATAATATTTTTTTTTGTGTTTAATGGTAGGTATCTCAAAATATTTTCCCATTGAAGTATTATTCATAAACAATCATGATAAAAAATTAGATTGTAACCTAAAACCCTTACCACTTTTGTAACATTGAAATCATAATACCCATGAAATAATAACTTCAAATGAATATTTAAATATAACATATATATGAGAATATTTATGATATAAAATCTCAATGGGGAATAATATACAAAAAATAAAAAATAGTTAGGGGAGAGGGTTCTTCTTTTGGGGATACCTGCATCTATAAAAAAATTTATATAGATGTTTATAAGTTAATTGGTTTGGGGATGGTTGAGCTTGATGAGTAAAATTTGTGTATAGAAAATATATATGTAGATTCCATTTATAAGGGAGGGCAATGACACACATGAAAATACTAATTTTTTTAACAACTTGAATTCACTCCAAAAAATTCTTTTAAATGGAAAGATATTTACATAAATTAAGGCTAATGTCAAAATTTAATATACCAATTATATTTATGTCAATTTTGGTTTCATTTTAAAACTTATATTTTTGGTTAACCTATTTACTAACAATTATCATTCATAATAATGAAAACAAGTATTTCTATATTAAATGGTTAGAATTTTACTTATAAGGTAACAAATAGCTCATAAATGGTCAATATAATACAATGTAGTCCATTTTTAACAAAATATCCTATAACATGATTTGTATTATTTTTAAATAATTTAATGAAATATTTTTTTTCATATTATCTATCATTATTTTTATATTTGACATTTTTCATTTATTTAGAAACTAATGGGAGCTATAAAAATATGAAATTTAAATACAATCATTTAAAATATCGATAACTTCCCATATTTATCTATTAAACACATGTAATAAAATAAATCATCAAATTTTTATTTCTTTTAATATATTCATAAAGAAATATTTTATGTTTAAATTATTTAAAAAATATATGATTGATGTTTCCAAGTGTTTAAGGTATTTATAAATTGACTAACTTTTAAAAAAATACCATGAAAATGACTATTTATATTTCAAATAAAACTTTATAGATTATCTTATTCTCTTTCAATCCTTACGAGAAACATATATTGGAATTAAAGTCAAGAGAGTAACAATTTTTATTCATACATTTATAAAAATAATATAATGTTCTGATTCCAAGAAAAATAGAATGTTTTGTCCTTATATTCTTGAATTTTATGTGAATAGATGAAATCCACTCATCCAAAATGATATAGGCAAGATTAAGAGAAATTTTAAATCCTTATCAAAATCTTTTAACACTATTTTACACATTTTCCTATACTAATGTGACAAAAATTACTACCGTTACTATTTATGTTGATAAAAAAGACCTATTTGAGAAATTTTATCAACCGAATTCCAAATATAGAATCCATTTTTCAATATTCAGACATTATTAGTGGATGAAAATTGATTTTTATGTAAGTGTTCAAAACATAATGAAAACTATTTTTTTTGAGAAATATTATATTATTACACATATTACTGTATATATATTATTATATCATTATTATTAAAAAATATATTTATGTTGAAACATTTTATTAGAGATATAATATATAAATTTCACTAAAATCATTCACCAATTGTGATAAAATTAATTTATTAAGAAAAAAACATATTGCGCGCATACAAATAGTTTTTTAGAAATTTTTTTTACTTTACAATTATTTTAGTTATCATTTATAATAAATTTCTATACAATGAAATTATTTTTAAAATTTATAAACAAATAATTTCTTATAATTTACATATTAAAATTTATACCCACTAATAAAATATCTTGAAAGTAACTATCACGCTAAATAATAATATTTTAATAGTATATTATTATTTTTCTAAAATCAATGTAACATATAAAGCCAGAAACGAAAGACATAGATATTATTTATAGAACTATTTCCTAAAGTATCTAGGAGTTACAAAAATATATAATTGTCATACAAATTAGAAAAAAATTATCTTATTGAGGTTGATTATTTTCCTCTTTGGAGTATTTATCTATAGGGTTGTCACGAGTATTGTGTACTCATGCAGTTGTGTGATTGTAATTTTGTGAATTACAAATAGTTTTATATTAGATAATTAGTATTGTTTGGTAAATTTTTAACATGTTCTTTGAAAAAATGATTCAACGTATGTATAGGAACAATTTTTGTTATAAGCTTTAAATAGAATTCAAAGATATGAATTTTTTGTTGTAGTAAGAAACCATCACATATTTTTATAAATTTTTTATCTTTAGAACATGTTTTCTATAATGTGTTGAATAATATAGGAAAAAATTAATGAATAATGACACATCACTATGTTGTATTTGGTGACTAATCTTTGGTGGATGTAAAAAATCCAAATTGTGAGACTATTTTGACATGGATGCTATTTTTTATTAGAGGGAGCCCTTAAATGTTTTTAAGTTAATTGGATGATTCATTCAATGAGGATTTTATTTAATGTAATGGTGTTATGGATTTAATTTATTACATTTTTATTGGTTTCCATTCAATTCATTTTTAACATCTGAATAGTATTTTAATAATGGAGAAACCTTGAAATTCCATTATGGAAAAATCTGATTTTTTTGAAGTAATCTGTGGGATCAAATAGGGTAAATACCTTGGTGTGGGGGATAAATTAATATACGATATATTACAGAAATATCCCCTTTATTTCATATTTCATTATTAAAAAAAACACACTTCCCTCCATTTCAAATAGATGTGTTTTAACTGAAAATAAATAATTCATGAAGCACAACTATTTTACATGGTTCACCCACATTGGGATATGTCCAAGAAGAATACAAAGGTAATGATGTTATATACCAAATCCACTAAAGTGAATTTTTGTTATAATGATTACAGAGGGATAACTCTCTCATATAAATTTTAAGGAACCAAAATCTGAAATATCAATTCTCTATCAATTGATGTGTGATCACCACACCTTTATATATTTATAATTTGATCACCTAAACCAATATATGTAATAATTAATTCTTCCATCACAATGTTCTACATTAATCAACTTCATTAAGATCACATTACCACATAATCATTGGAAAACATCTTATAGTTTTCATAATATTATTACTCTCACAAAACCCCTCTTCACACACTAATGAAACATCATAATTAATCACAAAAGTTTGCATGCACTTAAAACAAACAAATTTCTAAAACCTAAGTACTTTCAGGAAATTAAACTCATTCATAAAGCAAACATATCTCTTGAGAAACAACTTTTTCTATATGAAACTGATTATCTTATTGAAACATTCATGGAAGATAAAAAATTAAAAAAACATGATTTTCAATTCCAATTGATTGGTTTTTTATTTATGATTACTCCCTACAACAAAGGCAGGTATAAACTTATTTTTAGAAATGGAATCCCCTTTGTGAAACATTAAATATCACCACCAAAATTTCAGAAAAATATATATTATGGTTTATGAAATTTCATATCTTTGTGAAACATCAAGGACAATTTCATGTTTTCCAATATTTTTTTAAACGTGTAACATAGAGTCTTCCCATCATCATTAATGCATAATTTAAAAATATCCAATAATTCATCGATCACTAAACATTTATGGAAAAAAAGACATATTTAAAAAACAATAATTTTTAAAATTAATTCATTTTATATTTTCCTGTGGCATTAATGTGAATAAAACATCCATAAAACTTGATCCATCTACCAAATTTTGGACCCCCACAAATGGGAAAACACTTGGAAATAACATGACATTATGAACATAATTTTTGGTACCTCATCCAGAGATTCCATGCCTATATCTTGAGTTTTTTTCAACATTCCTTGTGAAAAACTTCTATTGAACTTCCCAACATACCCTATCAACCTGTTGTTTTACATTCACTAAGCATCTAAATTCTCTAAAAATACACCTTGATGGATTTCTATCAAATTATCTCTTCTTTGGTTTGTTGACATCTCTTCACCATCAAATGAAAAATTATTTCTTCTTTTTTACTTCTAAAAAATTTATATTCATGTGATTATTTCGAGTAATTAAATATACACTCGATACACACTCTAATCCCACATGCGCTATTCTCACCGTGAGAAATAATAGTATCAGGAGAAGTTCAATAAAGAATCACTTTATTCCTCTAAAAATAAACAAATTTCATCATGAACCCCATATTTCATGATATATAATATTTTATTGATAAATTTTAGAATATTTTTACAACCCCCCCCCCCAACTTTGTTTCACCGATAGCTTCTTCTCCCAAAGTCATTACTAATTTATTTTCTCCCTAGTTATTAATGAACACAATGTTCCTTCCTCTATGGATACAACATTGTAAAGAGAAAATATCATCAAATAATGAAACAACACACCATAACTAAAGAAAATGGGGTCCCATATCAATACCTAATCACTTATAGAAAGTTTAATAAACTCTGAGATATATTTTATGAAATAAAAAATACTTTTTTGCATATTCCATTATCATAATATTTACAACCTGTATTCCAATTTGCACATACTCTAACTTCTCAAGAACATATTTCGCCTTCTCCATGATAAAATAATACTTCATTTAATTTTTCTGCATCCATAATTTATGGAAATTTATATTTATGATTTATAGAATTTTAATTATTGTAATTTATTCTGATCGAAGACTTCACATAAAATCTCATATCATTAAGATGTTTCTTCATCCACAATATCTTAATGAAAGCTTATGTAGTCAAAATAGTTTCAATTTATATGGTGTTCAACTAAATTATGTCTTGTATCTTAAATAAACAATAAATAAAAACCATTTTAATAGAATCCTCCACCATAAATTGAGTTTATTTAATATATTGAATCAGCCTAATATGCATCTGTATATTCCAATAAATATTGGTGACATTTTTCATTGTAACGAAAACTGAAATCTACCCTTCCCTTGATATTAAAATGTCTTGTTTCTAATGAACATATGATTCTTTATTTAGGATAAATTGAATACCATGAAACTTGGCCTATCTAGAAAACAATATTGAGTCATTTCAATTTTAAATACAACAATCTACCAAATATCATCTTATATTTAGTGGAAATAACTAACTATCCTTCCTAATATATTGACAATTTCATCTGGGTGGCCACCAAGGTTTTAATTACAAGTAATTATGAATTCCAAATCCTATCAGAGCCTTCATGGAAAATTTGGATTGAAAATTATTATTTCATTTCTTCATTGAATCACCAATAATCAAAGGATGATATTGGTTCACCAATCATTGTCATTGAAAACTCTTTTTCTTTGGGAAATTTTTAATCTATTTATACTGTGAATGATATAATCCAAAAAAAATTATATAGGTTTCATAAAAATGTACCATTATCTTTTTGATTATTTTAATTATTCACATAAAGATTATAATTAACAACGTCATATTAAAAATATAGCTTCTTCAAAAAGTTTATGAAGCCTTTAATACCATGATCTATGTTCTTTATTCAAACCATATAGCTCCTTCCACAGCTAAAAAATAGCACCCATCTTGAAGAAATTCAATTTCATTTACAATACTTCAGTCAAGAATATGTGAATAGTCTCAAGTCTTATAACATGGGAAAATGTCTCAACGACATAGATTCCCTAAATCTAGTAGTAACCCTTTCACACATTTCATTAACTGTTTTATATTATCAATCCATATTTATTTAGATTTTCTAGTAAGAACCATTTGTTCATAATGACATTTTTAACCATGGGTCTCAGAACAATCTACGATATCTAATTATTCAAAAAAATCAAGTTATTCATTCATATCCTAAACAAAGTTTACATCTCTAATTACTTCTTCAAAAAACCCAGGCTCTTTCAGAGATAGGAATGATTCCTACTATAAAGAATTCATTATCATTCATTTAATCTTAGATTCATGACCACCAATTATGTTTTCCCTATGAATTTTAACTCCACTCCTTCGATTTCATGTAGATATAAATTTGAATTCATCCTACTCATCATCTGTATATTCTACTTGATAATATTTTTCCACTTCTACTCATGTTTATTTTCTTACATCCCCATCTAAATAATTAGGGAACAAGTCACTATGTTTTTGAAGATTCTGATTTTTATATAATAAAATTATATTATTTATTTTGAAAGCATTTTACAATATCTTGTTTAAGAATTTATATGGTTTACATTTTCATGGGAAGCCAATTATTATCCCCTCATCTACATGAGACTCAAAAAATTATTTATACTTATCGAGAATACAACATATACATCCAAATATTAAAAATTATTTCAATGATGGAATATTTCCATACCATAGATCATATAGAGTCATTTTTCATTATAAAAAATAGTCTTTTCAGTTCTAAGACTCGTAATAATCTATCCAGGCATCTTTTAATATCCCCTATGATCTTTTTTATGAAATTTAACACATACGAATAGTAGGAAATGAAAAATATCCCTTAAATTATATAGAAAAAGTTAATTAAATGATCAAATTACAAATATTATTCATTGGATCTTGGGGACATAGGCCCACACAAATTTGTGTGCACCAATTCAATAACTCTAGGTAATGTATTTTTCTTTTTCATTATATATATATTTGAAAATATTTCATTGACGACAATAATCAGACATGTCATTATGACCACATAATATATTATGATGATCTTGATTTTTATCATTGTTGAAAAAAATATCAAAAAATGATTGTCATAAATGGATAATTCATTTATGCCATAACAAATTTTATTCCACCCTTTATAGAATGTACATATCTTCTTCTCCACTCACAAGTTATTGATTCATCTTCATGAGAATTGCCTAATAAACAATAGCACCATATTTTCCCTTTATAATAAAAAACTTATTGTTAAATCATACAGAAAGACTCATGTCACTCAATTTTCCGACACTGGTAGTGTCCTTCAAAAACCAAGACCTAAGAACACATCATATCTTTGCCTCCATATTTGTATTTCCCATAACAAATAATCATTAAAACTTCATCATTTCCAATTTTAAAAGAACCATACTTATCATATTATATTCCTATAATAAGATCATTATTTCTTATCGTATAGGATGTCCATACACATTCAATGATCCCTACACTAGTATGGTTTGATGATTTATGGGAATTATTGTCAGGACTTTGATACTCATATCTTTTCCTCTTGAAACATGTTATTGAATTCATATATTTTGTGGATTTTTATTCATTATCATTTATAGATTATGATATACTATCATCATGTTAATGAACTACAAATTCATTTTTCATTTTCAGCTCATAAAGAGGTTATTTTGGTTTCTGCTTAAGAACATCTTGCATCTACTTCAGTAAATTAATCTAGATTACTGAAGAGAAATATTAAGAAATTTTTCAGAATTCACCATGCCAAAAAACTGTGACCATGAAATTATTCTTTGAATACTGAACTTTGTGTGGCCTATTATTCTTTCCTTTTTTTCGATCATCACCCTTTTTCTATGGAACATGTATTTTGGAAATGCTCCATATTTCTATAATAGTGACACCTAATTTGAGGTGAATTCTTGTGGTTTATTATTTAACAACACTTTTTTCCATGGTTTATATGATTATTATAATTATGATTTATAACAAAATTAATTTTCAACCTTGGAGTTACTGCTTGAGGTCAAACACCATTAACAAATCTTTCCATTTATGATAATTCCCCACAACAAAATTTTCAAATATTTAGGAATTTTTCTATTATATTGTTGTAATATTATGCTCCACTTCCATCTTTTCTATAAAATGAGTGATTTTCATTCCCAATTCCCTTATAAGTGTCAAGAGTCTCTTCTGATCTTATAATTTTTTTCATAGTTCCACAAATTTGTCTTCATGTTATTCTATACATTTCATTTGATATTTTTTTAGTCATTCAATCCATCAATAAATCTATTATATTCCTCAATATTCAACTTGTACTCAATGACCTTTTCTGAGTTTTATGGAAATGATTAACTAATATTTTCATTTTCATTATTCATATTAGACTTCTCTTCTTCATTTAGTTTTATATTATCTTTTGGGATCATGAACTACTTTTTTTCTTTCTCCATTTTTTCTATATAATCATCTATCTTCTCTAGTGAGGCTTTTAATTTATCATAGAGATAAACAATTACACTAACTCATACTTCATCATTTTTCTTTAATCCATTTTCAAGGATATATATATAAATACCATTATATCATTTTATCCAATATCTATATAGTTATTCCCCCACTAAATTTTAAATTCTTATGAGTTGTCATTTTATTTAGAAAGATGATTTTTTTGATAAATTTATATTATTTTTTTTACATTCTACATTGGCCAAAAAATTAATAAGGAATTTCAACTTCATCCTCATTATCATATTGAAAATTTTTGGGTCACATTGCAATAATATTTCCACCATTTCTACATCGAAATCATATGATTTTAACATTCCCTTTTAGCTTTCATAAAAATCTGTTATTATTTTAGTAGTGGAATGGCATGACCTCGTATTTATCTTGTTCATCATAAAAACTTTCAATATTGAGCTTCTTTGTGGCCTTGAATTTAACCATTTTAGAATTCTCTTTTTTCTAGAATCATAGTATCATCATTTTTCATATCCGATGTGATAGGGTTAATGAGAAAAATATTCATTTTCATCTCATTTTTATATTATCCTTACCCCCAGATATTTTTGGATTTATCCGTGGCAGAAGTATTCTTCATATCTACTTAATGATCTTTAAATCATCAAGTGTTTCTCTAATACCAAGTATTTTTCCACAATTACATTCACCCAGTCAAAAAATGAATCTAAAAACTCATTAGGTTCATTCTCAAATCCCCATACTAGTTCTATAGAGGCTATAATATAACTTTTATGACTTTTGGATCTCCATAATAGATAATTTGAATCTTTTCTAACATGGAATATGTTTACATTCAAAACATTACCTTTGTGTTTATTTAAAGAGAAAATCCTTCCCATAATGCATGTATTCTTCTTGATTTGGTATCCAATTCCATTATTTATTTTTATCATAAAGATTCATTATCATAACATGTATAAATACCATGAATAACCTCTATAATGGTATCCATTCCAAAATATCAGAATTTTTTCATCATTTTATTCCCTTATATTTGAAATTTTTTTCCATCGTAGATCATAATCCCTTTGTGATTAATGACTTATATTTCTTCTACACAGAGTGAACCTGTGATTCTATCCTTTCCATTAGTCACTATTTTTTATCCTAACATGGTTATATTCCTAAGAGGGGATGAATCCTAGATTAATAGATTTATGTAACCCACATTTGGATCTAGTATATTCATTAAAAATAACACTATTCTCTCCCATTCCTAGGCCAATTTATGTATAGAAACAAAAGCATGCATGAGAGAAACAAATTTAAATGGTTCCCCTACACAAGGATACATACACGGATTATACAATGTAAATGACCCTATGTAAAAATACACTAATGTACAATTAATTAAATATTTCAGAATCTATTAACTTACCCTCTAAGTCTAAAACCAATAAAAATTCAAATGATCACTACTCTCTCAGCTAATGTGTTCTCACTAATTGTATGATTTTTTCTTTGATCACATGAATCAATATTTTCTGTAGGTAAATGACATATTTTCAATTTAAAATCTTGTTTCAATGTCACTATATAAAATTAAATGTGACTAAATAACCACAATCCTTCAAATTGTTGTATAAAACATTATGAAGTTTTTATTTTTAATTATCTTTCAATTTGAATTTTGAATATTAAACTCAATATATAATGACTGATAAAAATATTTTATATGTGGTGGGAGAGTATACATTCATGAAATTAAATATTGATTCATGAAATAAATATATATAATATATGAATTGGAAGAAGAAGATGGTTGTTAATATAAGGGGAAACTAATCAAATAATGTCAAGATGTATGAAACTTTTATGCGATTATTATTTTTTATCTAGAAGAAAAATTTAATTGAAATGTATATATACTAATGTTCTACAGTTATACTGTTGATAATATTATTCAAGTGAGAAGAATAAATGTTTATTTTTTACTCTTATAGATTGAATTATTATATCATAATGTCGAATGGTGAATCAAATTACATTAATAATTAAAGCATATTTTTTGATTATCTAGGAGAAAAATATATCAATTTGGAGACATTTATAAATAAAATGACCTCTAGGATAATCATAACTATTTTGTGTTGATGATGATTTTTATAGGAGAATATGTTATATTAGGGTTTTTAGATTATTCTAATGATGTATCTATTATATTTTAAAATAAAAACATTTCAATTGATTATATGAATAATGAATATTATGTTATTAATTATATAAAAAATTGAGTGATTAATGTTATTAATTTTTAAAAGTGAAAAAATAAATTCATAGAAGATTATCATTTGTATCTCATATTTTTTAATTTATAAAACATTCATTAAAAATTAACCCACTTTCTAATATAGAGTATATTTTTAGGTTTATCTTGGTGGAAATTAGGGAAATAAAACATGAATAACTTAAAAATTACTCTAATAAAATTAAAAATATTATATATGGGTTCATTTTAAGTTAATTTCACTATATCTCATATCATGGGGTTATTCAAAACAATTACGGGTTAAGACTAACACCCCATAAGGGAATAACAATTGAGATATCTATCATGTGAACATAAGGAAGATTGATAGGGAATGATCATATAAAAATCAAGAATATAATAATAGGAAGAACTTTATTTATAACATGGACATGAGGTTATTATATAATAATGATACATTTTTAAGCATAAAATAATTTTTTTATTACCTAGGTGCGTAAATAATAATTACTA
Organism: Viscum album; assembly: GCA_963277665.1. Lineage (NCBI taxonomy): Eukaryota > Viridiplantae > Streptophyta > Magnoliopsida > Santalales > Viscaceae > Viscum > Viscum album. The sequence goes on from OY728156.1 coordinate 106,628,016, forward strand.
AGGTTATTGCCCATGATATCTGAAAGCATATAATCTCTATAGATAATTTTTTTATCTAATACTTTCTAAAAAAAGTTGTACACAGCCATTATATGTCTTAATTCTTGTGGACAAAAATGATAATGAAAAATAATTTAACCATTATCCCATGGATAATAAATAATTATTCTTATATAAAAACACTAACCATATAATTTCTTAATGGCTTGAAAACTTCATAATTTTTCAAACATGAAAAAGAGATGTCGGTTATAAACATGTAATTCCCCGAATCAATAAATAATTTTTACATATTTTTTAATTCGGAAGGATAATTAAGGGGTATGGGAATTAAAATTTAATAATATTTTATATAAAATGTGATATTTAATAAATAAATTCAGATTTATGAGGATATACCATGAGGGTTAAGAAGATGGAATAATTAGGTGGAAAATGGTCTACCATTAATAAAACACTATTTCAATAGTAATGTAGATTATAAAAATTTCTATTATAGAATGTAATTAATCATTTATATGACATACCCCAATCTAGGTAATTTTAGGGATGAGAATAAGATTAAAACTCACTTACCATGAAGAGTTTCTTACTAAAGAATGTGGGTGCCACATTAAGGATGTAAGGAAACCATAGATGGAATATATCAAAGGTAAAATAATGAAAGTAATTTTTCTAACATGTATGGATTACAGAGTTATATATTTTTTTTAATAAGTTCAATTGTTTATAGATTTTCTTGTATGGTTCTGGGGATTTGTGTTTGTGGGAAATTAAAAACCATTAGTTTTCCAATGGTTTTTTATCATGGGTTTTCACATCTGGGTCATATTTTATATTATATTAATATATTAGAAATGATAATAATATATTAATATTAATTTATTCATGGAAAATTTATTATCCACAATATATGTATTCCCAATCATAAATTTTTTTTGAATTAAGAAATTTATTTATAGGTTTGTAGATTTATTTAAATCCATTATGATAGATATTATTAATAGAATAACATATTTTATTTCATTAATTCTTTTTAAATAATTATTATATTGTTATTATATTTAATTATTTCACAAAATGTAATTATTACACCTAACTATATTTTTTATAATTCCTGAAAAACAATAAATTTTAGACCATAAACAAAAATGAACTATAATCATATTTAAACAAATTGGTTTCAAATATAATATTTATTTTATAAAACTAATTTCCTAAAATATGATGATTTTATCGAATATATAAATAATTTTATTTATTAAAAAAATAATAGTTTTTACATCAAAGAAGAATTTATAATGCGTATAAATATTTCTTATGACATTGTAAAATTTAATTATCAATTAAATTGGTTAAATTTGGTTTTAAAGGGATTTTTTTATAAATGAACACTTTGTAGAGAATATAAATGTTTATTTTAAGCAATTATATATTTTCTGAGGGCTGAATTAGGTTTTATCTATATCCAAAAATTTGTTTACTATGTTTATATTTTATTGTTGTATAATTAATAAATAAGACAGTGCTGAAAATGGGATAGGATAAATAACTATTTAATTTATACAAATATAATTATAATTTAATGATATTATGTTCCCTACACATAAGCCATTATTACACCAACATATTCCTTAAGGGTATGGCTTGTCATGATTGTTTGTTTTGGGATAGGTCATTTAACATAGACCTAGTGGTCATCTCTACAATCTTGAACTTCTACCATATTTGATTTTCTTCAATCCTCACAGATTAAATCAGTACATGGTTTTAGTCAAGGTTGAACCCCAATTATGATATCTCCCACCCATGGTCTAAACATAGGCTTCAAAATTTGTGAATATAATGGTTTTGGATGTTATTTTTTTCCTTTTGAAATAATCAATCATTATTTAATAAAATTTATAAACAATAAATCTAATATTAACATTCATACCAATGGTTATAGTTCATAGTGGTAATATTTATCAATGGTCATATTGACCAATGGTCATATTGACCAATGATCATACTACTATTCCCAGTTGTTAGGATTACATTTTCAAAAGTTATCTTATTATTCAAATATTTATATTACCTCAAATAAGTACTACTTTATCTCACCATAAATTGTTATCTATAATTTGTCTCCTCTTTAAATTTTATACCATTCCAAAATTATTTATTAGTTTAAAAATATTTTTTTTCTTTTCTATACTATTGGTCATGGAGGATTCAATTATTGGTGATTGGAATGATCTAAATTCCTCCATACAACTTTTTTGTTTAATAATTTACCCTTTTTATTTTTTTGGTATTTTCATCGTTTTAGTTTTTTATTAATGTGACATTATTCATTACTGAACAATTATTTTCAATTTTAATGTTTTATGATATATAATATATGAAACAACTATTCATGAAAAAATTTCACTAATAAATCATACTTCATTACATTCACCTTTCTTTAAAAATTTCATCCCAAAAATTTCAACTAATTTTCTTAGTTGATAATAGATGAGGGTAAATGTTTCTCACTTTTTCCTCTAATTCAAATATGACACGTCATATTAATGTTCCCAAAATATTACATTTAACAAGATATTTCTCTAATTGTGTATAACATTGTTTCTATAGTCTCTGAACAAGATGCTTTTTATAAAAGAGTTCATTCTCCATTTGAAACACCTTAAGATTTAGTACATGTATTAGGTCAAGTTTGTACTTCCTCATGAGTGATACATGGAACACATAAAGAACATGATACATGTTAGGTGGAAGTGATATATGATATACCAATTCACATATGCAATTTAGGATATAAAAGTGGTCAGTATAACTAATTCTAAGGATTCCATTCATTAAAAAAACATAAAACTCTTCTATGGTGATATTAGAAGGAATACATTATCTCCAACCTCAAAATTTATGTCCCTTAAACCATTTCCATCATTCAAATTCTGATGATTCTGATCATATTTTATATATTATTATATGGATAAAAGATTTTAACTCATATTTTATATAATAATATCCCCAAGTATCATTTTTCACTAACTTCATAAAAAACTAAGATTTCAACATCTCTTCCCATTCCATGTTTCATATATATACATTTTAATACTTTATCAGAATTTATTTTTTACATAAACTTAACTAATGGGAGGTATTGTTTCAATCCACCTATAAATTCCTTTATAAATGATCTAATAATGTATTTGAGTATCTAAATGATTCATTAGTATTAGTTTGTGGTTTGTATAGATAAGTAATAGTAAAACTAAATTTAGAATTCAGAGAATATTAAAGACTTACCAAAATTGTAATCTAAATCATGGATCATGATAAGAAACTATAAACAGTGGTTCCCTAAGCAGCCTTACCAAATCCTTTAAAAATATCATGGAATATGGGTCAAGAGTGGAAACATCTTGAATATCGATGAAGTAGTAAACCATTGTGAATTTATCCATTCTAACCCATATGACATTGTTTCCATAATATTTCTATAGTATAAAAGTTAAAAGGTCCATGGTGACGTTATCCCTTCCCAATGGGTGTACAGAAAATTGTGGCATTATCTCCTATGACATATTTCACACTACATTAACTTTTTGATACACCATAAACTTTAAAGTATACATAGTGATCACCTTTTCCATATTTTCCACTAGAAGTTATCTAAATGATCATGGTACATATTGTTAATTCCTGTACAGATAGAGAGATATGGTCCTTGTGAATTATCCAATATCTCTTCCATTATCTTAAGTGTTGATGGAACACAATATCTACTCCAAAAATTAATTACTCAATGATAATATATGTGTAATTCATGATGATTCTCCTTATTTATGATTTCCATATATTATTGATGTTCTAGATCATTCCTCTTGTACCTAAAAAATCATCTTATGGAATAATTGTTGGGAAATGATTTTGGAATGGAAGGATATATTCTGTACCATTGTGATTTCTAGACCAATCCACTGAAAATCCTTGAAGATGGGTATTCCTGAATCCTCCTCATGGATAGAGAAGTATGATATTTTCAACTAAGAGATTTAGATAAAAAAACATACAATTCCACGAAGGCAGTGAATTGGGAAATCATAGTCCGGGATTATCTCTAACCATATCTGCTAATGAATTTTGATCTCCTTCTGGTTGAATATATACTTCATGGAATTGTGGAATATATATATATATATATATCACATTTACAACATAATTTAATTATCACAATATAATTAAAGGAAATATTAATATATCTAACTTCTAGTCATTGGTATGATATTTTTTCATGTTGCATTAACTATCGTGATGCATAATATATCACCTTGTCATTTTTCATAATGATACACCAAATACCTTTTAAGGATTCATCTGTATAGATGAAATATTTTACCTGTTAGAGGGTATAATAGCCTAGGTTCACTATCTAACCTCTTATTCAGTTAATGAAACCTTATTCTGTCACCTATTTCAAGATTTACATACCTCAATTTAGATATGACAAGGTTAGTGTATTAGAATGTCATGAATAGTTTTTCACAAACCATATATAGTATCCTTCTTAACCAAGGAAACTTTTAAATTTACATATATGAGTAGTATATGGGAAATCCTCCATATCCTTTATCTTTAGAGGATCCATTAAGATTCCTTCATTGGACATTTTGTTCCCAAGGAATAATTTTTTTTAAAAAAAAACTATCATTTAAAAAATTTACCAAATACTTTCTCCTTCATGTGAAATTGTAATATGAACCTTATACAATCCTCATCATCCTTGAAACTTTTTTAATATAATATAAGATTACCAATAAAGAAAAACAAAAATTTATCAGTATAATCAATTAATCATATATTAATAAAATACATAAATATGGAAATATCCTTGTCGAAGCTAAATAGAATAATAAAAATTTAAAAATTCCCCTATATTTTTTAATGGTGGCCTTTCGGATATCTATATTCTACACCCATAATTGATGCTACCCCAATCCAAGTTCAGTCATTTAGAAGAATTGATCAACACAATTCTAAGAGAAAAAAATAAAAAATCCATTGAATATAAATGGTGTTCTTCAATATGATACTTTTAAGTTCTCCATTGATCAATTCATAATCCCATTGATCCATATTTATTCATTATAAAAAAACATGTTCTCCTCAAGGGGATAGATTTGTTCAAATAAAATCTTTCCCAAAATTATCCAAGAGTTTATTATTTAATTCTTCTAAGTCCACAAATTCCATTATATATGGCATATTCAATATTTTGAATGATTTATGTAGGAGTTATAAAGAGATTTATACCTCTCATTCTAGTGGAAGTCCATGATACACATTAAGAAATACATTAATTTATTCCCATAAAATAATGACATTTTTGATAATAATAATTTCATTTCATTCTCCATATTTAATGTTCATTTCATTAATGAAGTATTAGGATGTTCCTCTACATATATTTCAGGATATGATATCCCTCTTTGAAAATTACTTAATTTTTCTTATTAGGACCATTGAAATTTTATTTATTCTACAGTAAATATTAGTTTATAAACCAAAAATCCAGTATATCCATAATATAGTGCAAAATTCCAGCATGGTAATGACTAATATATTTTAAATGTCATTTAACTCACCAATTATGATAATAGAGATTCTATTAACCATTAATTCATTGATAATTATTCTAGAAGTTTTAACTAATTAATAAAAATCTAGATGTTTGGTGTTTAATTATACATTCTTTCTAAACATGGATGATATGTAGTTATTCTGTGATTCAGAATCAAAAAATTTACTATCTGGGTCTGAGAGAATAAAGAGTGTATTTATCATTAAACTATTTGTATAATCTACTTCAGATGTTTTGTTTCAAAAGAACTAACATTATTCCTTGTACTACGATGAGGTTGATGGTAGTTTTTCTAAATTATCTTCTACTTTGGACATTTCCTTTCAATCTATATATGCTATGTTAAATTTATTCATTGAACATTAAGACATGCTTTCACTATCATAACATTTTCATTTTTATTAAGATGTTTGGGGTTCACCTCACTACTATAGTTTCGAGAAATATGGACATTTATTTTTTATTTATATAACTTTACACTCCCATGAATGTAGTTCCTCATATGTTTCTTGCAACATTGGTTGCACACGGGTGGTTGTTGTTTCATTCCCTCCATTCCATGATCAATGTTCCTTCTTGTGTTTAGATCGATTCCTTTTTTCTTTTCAATTTCCTTAACTGTCGACTTCATCTCTCCAAAAACCATTTCAAAAATCAAATCACTCTCCACAATATTTTCATAGATTTCATAGTATATATTTTCTATATTCATCCAGTAAAGGGGACTCAACCCACCAAATAACCTTTCAATAATACCCTTAATATACATAAAAAATCAGGATATGCATCACGGATGTATTATGAATTTAATTTCATAGCTTCCCACTGATTCATTTTCCTTTTCCTCTAAAAATTCCTTATTTGTTTTTTCTCATAAAATAGTTAAACTATTTAATGTAAAATATCTCTAGAACTCTTCCCTCTATATAACATCATTCTACCCAACTATATTCATATTGTTAATCAATATCCCCAAATGATAAACCTCTATTTCAAAGAGGTAAACATCTAAAGTTATTTTATTTAGCTCAAAAAAATTGGTATAGTAAAAAAATTATATATAGGTAATATATATTTTATAAATTAATGGATCAATATATCCTCAAAAATAGGGTGTTTATAGATTCATTAAGGATTCAACTTCAAGTTATACCATTCGATGTAAACATGGACACCAACATGATTCAAGTTATTATTCAAAATTAAATATTTTTCATTTATAATCATCGTGATATTTTCCTACCCATCATCTACAAATTTATTAAGGATATAAGTTAATCATCCATTTAAATCATCATTAAAATAATTCCTCTTATTTTAGATATTTTTCAAAAATAATAAAACAATATTGGAAAACATTTTACATTTATGATAAGCATACTTCTAAAAAAGATAAATCTTTTAATAATAGGCTTAAAGAGGTTATTCTTTTAATAACCACTAATAAAAATCTAAATTTATATTTATCCTTCAATATGGTTTATGAAATAGATTTTATTACCCAAACATATCAACCATGAGTATAAAAATAGATGTTTACTATTGACACATTATTATACACTAAGTGATGATCAATTTAAATTAATATTTTCCCTTTTAAGAGTTATTATACCTAGGTACAATGATGAAAGATTCACATCCACTTGTAGTATCTATATATGGATTTCATTTCTTATAAACTACTAGATTAACAATTACTCAAAATTATAAAATGGTTCATTATATTTGTTCTTATCCTTAGGGTTATTTATTATGTTTTATAATACTATATTCAATAAAAAATATCCTACCATTGATACAAACATTGGAATCAGTAATTTTTAATATAACAAAATTCATTACATTTTATAAAACGTAACAATACAAAATATATTTTGAGGTTCGGTTTCATGGAAACTGGTTACACAATACAAGAATTACATAGACATTCGTATAATCCAATTGAAATTATACATACTAGGATTATCCAATGTTACTGTTATTATATCTCATTTTCTAGTGAAATTCATCAAAATATAATGTTGATCATAAATACCAGTATTGGAATAATCAAAGTATGTATGTAGCATGTGACCATGCATTATATCGATAAACGATGATCATAAACCATGAGGCATATGATAACAAAACAAACATGATTCATAACACTTAAATGTTGACACAATAGAAAAACATGAAATTCAAAAGCATGTCATGATTTTTTATCACCAAGGTGTCATAAAAAATAATAACCAATTTTATTCCCAAAGGTATCATAAAACATGTCATCTCAGGAGATTAATAATATACCCAAGGAAATACAGTTATATTAGTAACCAAATTTCACATGTATACATTCATATAATGAAACAAAACCATAATAAATCATTTTATCAATAACCTGAGGAGAATAAATATAAAATTTCACATAATAACATTGAGTACATAAGTGCATAATGACTTGAACATTACATGATTTTTATCCCATGAAAATGAAATGTTGGTTTAATAAATATAAACCCCAGAATAAATATACTATTTTTAAATATAGGTGAATTCCCATGAATAAGGAAGGGGTTTGGGAGTTTAAATTTTATAAAATTTCATGTAAAAGAGTGAAATTCCAAAATGAAGTTAGCAACATGTCTAAATACAACAAGGAATAACAGGAGGGAATAATGAGAGGGAAAAAAGATATACCATTGTGGGTAGAAGCTTGATGAATTAAGTATACATTGTTGTGAGATTTAGGGTTTTAAAATTACCCTAATATCATTGATACCGAATTTGGGGAGGATATTTATGAGGGATGGGTGGTTATTTTTTGTAAAAGAGTACCAATTTTTTAGTAATTTTCTTCTATTGGTCATGTAATTCAACCTTTGGAAAATGAATAACCATTATATATCCCAAGTTTTTTACTCATGTTGTTTGAAATTTATGTAATATTTTATATTATGTTAAACTATTAGTGACGAAATCAATATTTTAATATTACGTTGGTGATGGAAAATTAATTTCTCCGAAAAATAATATTTTTAAAATAATAATTTCCTTTTTTCTTATTTAGAAATTTATTTAATAGATTGGATATTGATTTAAATCACTTAAAAACACATAATATTAAAAATATAACATAATAAATTCCTTCTATTATTTAAAATTAATTATTACATAATTATTAAATATTTATAAAGTTAAAAAAGCATACCAGTAACAGAAAACTGTATTTTTACAAGTAATTTAAAATTAAAGAATTTTAGAACACTCTCTAAAATTCACCCTAATAAAATTTTGATGTAATACTTTCAAATATATTTTTATTTCTATAATTATGTAAATGTATACTTTAAAATAGAAACACATTATTAATAAAAAATTATAAAAATTGAAATAGTCAAATTTATGACAAATATAAAAAAATCTCATACCCTTGAAAATTATATTTTAATTAATATTTATGTAAATAATGTTATAAAAGGATATTTAGTTGAATTAAACATTATATGGAATATATTTATTTATTATAAAAGTGAATATATTTTCTAGGGATATAGTTATCTTTATCTGTATCCATGAAATATTTTATCATTATCATATAATATGGATGTGTATTAATTATAAAACATACCACTAATAATGCGATAGAAAAATTACTATGTCATTTAAACAAAGGAAATTGCAATTCTATGATACAAATTACTCGACACATTTCACCATATTTCACTAGAATACACCCTAAGGGAAATGAGTGTGATGATATTAGTTTTATGGTACGGCTCATCTAACATTATCCAACTAGTGATATCTACTAACATTCACTCAGATTTTTTTATTTCATTTATTCCTCATAGATTGATTATTTACATGGGATTAGTCAAATATGAACCCCATTGATGCAACCTCCCTTCCATGTTCGAGAAAATGGTCTTCAAAAGTCGTGAATCTATAGGTTGGGGATACTATTTATAATTTATACATTAATTATCATTTCTATTACCTTTTATAGAAAGTATATCTAATTGAATATTTATTTATAGTGATTATTATTCCTAATGGTCATATTGATCATCAGTTATATTAATATTCCCAATGGTTAAGTTTCCATTATCAATGGTCTGGTTATTATTCTAGAGGTTATTTTACATCCTATAAATACCTATTCATTTCAATATACATTATTCAGTACAATATATCAATATACTGATTTATCATGTATATTCCTTCTAAAACTCTACCCTAATCAGTCTCAAACACATTTAACACAATTCATGTGATATCTATTGTATATATGTCTCATTATTCATTCATGTATGAAACCAAAGATGGTACTATATAATATATTTATTTTTTAATTAGTGAAATAATATGTATGAGAAATATTTCATGAGACTGTTATTTTATGTGAATTTGTATTTTTAATGCAATCACATTACACTGCCTCCATTATTATTTACTGTCGCATTTGTAGAACACTTACATTCCTTTTTACATTCACTATACTCTACTCATGAAAAAAATTCCAAAACCTTTTAAATAATGATTTTTAATTAATACTATTATAAGTAAATACATCTCATTATATTTTCATGAATAGGTATAAATCATCATCAATTAACAAAATCTCAAGACTGCTCTGTCTTCCTTATTCCTACACAACTAATCCTGTGTTAAAATTCTTCAAGTATTAGTACACTCAAAAAATGTTCTTATTTTTTTCAAATAATTTTGTAAATTTTCTTAATATTATTAATGGAATGAGACCATACTAATGTGAATTTAAATATATAGATCGAATCATCATGAATTCAAGGAAATCATACATGAGTACAAAAATTATTTTTTTTCTATTTCACTCAAGGATCTATCAATAATCTTATTAATCTCACAAACAAATTGAACCCAACCAAAGTATTTAAAGATGAAACTCACCAACAAAATCTTTCTAATATCTTAGAAAAGTAGTTTCTTCATTGAGATATATTTTCATGAGATTTATTCCAACAGTAATGGAAATAAAATTCCTTAATCATCCTAAAAAATAAATACATCTTCACACTGTCCGAAATTGGACTTCATTTGCTCTTATAAATGAAAATTCATGATTATTAAATCATATTAAAATATCTAGGATGATCAAATATCACTTGAATTCATAGATGGATAATCTATAAATCAGGAAATAAAGAACACCTAACATTCTTTAGAATATATTAACCCATCAAACACCATGAAGTTTATGATTATATCCTACGATGATCAGATTTCCATGATAGTTCATATCATGCAGCACTCATTCTATATATATCATTATAAAGAATGTGAAAATGATTGTATTTTTTATGTCCCGCGTCATAATGTCCATTGACCACATTCATCCATATATTTTATGGTGGTTCCATGGAAACTCTAATATTATCTCAGGGTATAATCTTATATCCACACCTACTCACACCTAAATCCAGGTCCATGCCAACCTACACTATCCAATATGCACATATCTTCAATTACCTTCATTATTGGAGTTATACACCAGTACCATGGACTATATTCCCTAACCCACTCTCTTTATTCCATGTGGGATAGCCAACCTAGATCCCTTACGCATGCATGAGCCCAACGCCCACAATTCCTCATTTTAGTGGGAGTGGGGTTCTAGTGTGGATATAAATATTTTGAAATGTACTACTCTAATAATTTTTTTTAACCTCTATATTCCTAACCCAATAAAATGCATACTCAAAATAATTATCCATGAATTCTTCATGAATATTATAAGTGTATGTTTTCATTGCCTTCACTTCATGAAATAATTAACTATTACATGGAAATAATCAAATGAAAATCATCATAAAAATATTTTAAACGAATATTTAAATATCCTCTCAATAAAATCATTGAATGTAATCATAAAAAAATTTACTCAAATGTCAATTTTTGTGGGTCTAACAGACCAGCTACCATTTGGATGCAATCAATGATCACCAACTATTAGTCACATTTTGGTTCCATCATTAAATCCCTACTCAAATGCATTTGATCGAAAAAGGGGATACTGAGAAGGAAACCATTACACCAACTTTGAACACCAAGGGTCATCAATTTCATTCTACAAAATACTTCTTCTTTTTTTGATTCACAATCACGTGTTTTATAAATGTTTTGACTTGTGTCCCACACCAATCCTAGGGTTTGTAAATGGAATATTTCAAAAAAAATTATATTGTTTTATATAGGGTGAAAAGAGTCTGGCCACATAAGTAATATTACATATATCTTTCAACTTATTCAAATTCTCCTCTAACATATCTTTTTACAGTTTTTATAATTTAATGAAAATAATTAATTTTTTCATAATTTTAAAAATATCAAAATATAGATAGATATTAGGAGAAAAATTATTTGATAAATTAATTGGGATTTTATGTTTCGTACTTGAGGTCCTTACATTATTCATGTTGATTGATAAAATTTAATTTGATATCCCAATGGTGTAATATTACAATTAAATTACTATTATATTGTTTGGTGATCGTGAAACATTGAATGCATAATATAAAAGTATTCCACCTCCACCAATAATCAATATTGACTGAACAACTCAATCTATAGCGTGACACCTTTCAGGACCCAGATACATCATATGAAAATTAATCATTTGAATGATTAAACTCCATGTGAAGATCTTGTTTTAAAATGGTGAAAGGGAATGGCATTAAAAAAAGAATAGAATTGAGATTTAGTTATATTTCATATTGGGAAATCACCACACTCATACACATCAATATTTATCACCATATATGTATATAAAACATATGAGTTGATGAAATAATTTCACGTACCCCAAATCCTCTATGAAGTAAATCCTCATTTTTTCACTTGTTTTTATCACTCATTTTTGAGTGTAAGAGGTCACAGTGTAAGAGAATAGTGAAATAAAACGATAAAATTTTAAATAAAGTGAAATAGTGTAAAAATTTGATAAAGGGTTACTTTTAATTAAAATTTATTTAATAAACTATATAAAAATAAACAAAATAAAATGTTTTAGATGAAAATAAAAGAAAATACAAAATAATGAAAAGCATTATCATCCTACTCTAATAATCACATATCAAACACCTATTATCGAAAGCAATCTACCCCTATTTATATATATAGATATACATTGTATCTCATTATATATTCAAATTATTGATCAACGGTTGAAGGAATATTATGTATATTCTTCATTTTAAAATAGTTATATCTTAAAATCCATAGATAATGTTTTTTTACTTTTACATCAAAGAAAAGAGTTGTGAACTCTTATATAGGGGTGAATAGAATGGGGTTGATCACACAATGGTTTTTAAACTCATTGGAGGCTACTCAAAGGAATGATGTAGAAGTTGCATGGCCCCATGGAAGTAGTGTTGAAATTATTGTGGTGAAGGAACCCACCCCCCTTTGATTCATCTTTCCATAACAATGGCTGGATTGTTCGAAATTGGTTTATGGTAGCCAACCTACATCCTATTGGTGATCCCTACTGGTCTTAGAATTATAAATTTATTATCCAAATCTATAAGATCTTCCATAATAGGTACCATTATGTTTCAGAATGACAATAGGTAGCAATGTTCATTGGATGGTGTTAAAGAGTGATAGAAGTGGCGATGATACACTATATATCTATTTTTTCCTCTCTGGTTAGTAATTTATTTTGTGTGTTTCAATGTTAAGTCACATCTACCATTTATTAATTCATTGTTCACATCCACCATTGTCTGCAAAAAATATCACATCTACCTACATTAGATCACATATACCAGGCTTGGACATTGCATTATGGTTTGAACTTGAGATTTATAGGTAAAATTCATGTCATACTTTGGTGTTTGTAGATGACGGTCGGTGAGGTAGATTGGCTGCACAAGGGAGAGTGTGGTGGTGGAAATGTTTTATAATTAGGATCACACATTCAGTATGAAAAATATGTGTTTAATTTAAAATAAATAGTAACTATAGAAACACCATTCCACATAAATGTTTATAATATCCTCTAAGTTTTTTTTATATTACAATATTTGGTGTACTCAACTCATAATCCATCTCTGGGTAGGGATCCTTGTTGCCCTATACACATAAATATGGTTTTTTCTGACCCCACAAATCCTTCGTGGGATTTTTCAAACATATTTACATAATCATTCCCCACACACCTTATCATATTAGCAACCTATCTCGGTGGTTGACATGTTTTCTGACCCCTTTGTGGGATATATAAGTGTATGCTTTGTCATTGTTTGATGATTATCTGACCCTAGCCATATTTTTTAAATATATAAAACAAAATAATATATATTATGTTCAGAAAAACAATATTTAAAAAATGAATCATTATATACTAACATTTTATTTCATTTTAATTATTTATTTATGAATCCAAAATTTTTAAAAAAATACCTTAAAATATTCATTAAAAACCACTAAAACCATTAATATAACACTTAATGCTATACATGAAAAATTAGTGTCTCAAATAGCACCACACTTATACTATTATTCAACTCACCAATAATATAACAACATCAAATTTAAGATGTCACCAATTATACCAATACTAAAATTCAAAACAAAGAAAATAAAAAAATATAAATGGTAAACCAAAATTTTAATATCCAAATATTATATGAACTCAATCTCTCAATTTTTTATTAAAAAATCCATTCATGTATTTTACTTTCATCCATTGAAAATGACTGAAATTATACTTTTATCTATTGAATCTCTTTAACTCATTATAGTCATGATTTAACTAACATTTTAATCTTTTCTCTCACCCCTCATGAAAAAAATTCATGTTGAGTAATGCTCTTATCATAAGAACATGTTTCCTATCCACAAGCATGAAAAAGTACTACTTTACCCAACATGTAATAAAATAAACATAAAATCATGAGGGATTTCCAATGAATGTTTTAATTAAGATAAAGATCAATGTTAGTAGTATTGGATATTAAAAATCATAATGCTGGATGAGGAGGTATAATATATTGATTATAAAACATTATACCAAAATATAAAAACTAAATAACAATATTTCCTTCAAATTATGTTAACTCCCACATCCCATGTTCTAAGTATGTACATGATCATATAAATAATAGTGAGTGATTAGTTCAAACCATTTAATTTTTATCCTTTTTTCTAATTTTTCTCTCTATAAATTAGTTATTTGAATAAAACATACACCTGTTATCTAACCATATATGATCAAAATCATATATAAAGTACTGGTGATTTTTGATTCTCCATGTCAAAAACCCATTTTCAATATTTTTTAATTAATATGGAGAGAAAATAATGATTAAAATTTATGAATAAATAGAATTTCTCAATTCCCAATATCCAAGATAACACAACCACACATTTTCCTTACAACGCAAATTACCCATTTTACCATGACTCCCTTCACACCCACACTTCATCTTTAAAATATCATAAAAATAATACTAATATGGTGGTAGGATTGGATAAAAAAATGGATTGAAATATGGTGAATCCCAGACAAGTTCATTCTTTGTCTCCATGTGATAAAAAATATTATGAAAAAATGTGGTCTCTAGGATAAGAGCATATCAATGAAAATTCCACAATCAGTTTAATTGAGATTATGTATAGTCATAGTTTTGAAAAGTCCGATTGAAAGTTATAAATGGTGAAATCTCCCAATGACACTCATGAAATATTCTAAAGATAACAGGAAATAGTTATCAAAAAAACATCTAGATAATAGAACATAATAATGGAAAAACACTCATGGAAGTGATAATAGTAATAAATCAATTCAGCTAAATTTCTAAAATTCAAATACTAGAAAATGTTAGGGAAAATTAATTTATAAGAATCAATCAATTCCCTCATATAATGACCTATCTATTTAATATAAATTAATCACTTAATTCATTCAATGATCCACTTAAATTATTATATTTCATTAAAATTGAAATATGAAATATGGCGTAATTATGTTCCAAAAAAATAATGTCTCCATGATATGTTAAGTAAAAAATAACTTCAAATCATGTGACTGAAATGTATAGTTTTCATCTAAAAAATACAAAAAAAATATGGATTAGTAATGTAAGAAAATTTAAGAATGAACTCCAGTCTCATTGAATCGTTAACCTCGCTTCTCCTTGGATTTTTGGGTGCCCTATTTTTTCATCAAGGTCTTAAAAAAGTAAATTGATCAATTAAGAACAAGGATAAATCCATTTAAGCTAAAAATTAATAGGCGATTGGGATGAATTCTATATTATTCCAATGAATGAAATTGATATCAAAATTCCTAGAAATATAAAAAAAGGTAAGAAATGTTATTGTCCCCCAACTGGGCCCAAGGGTTTTTACAACCTCTATATAGGAAATTGGAGTTTTTATCCATAGTCAGTTGGTGGGTGGATGTTATTAAAACTAAAAAACAACATGTTTTATTTCCACGATTATGCATATTCTTTCTTGGTCATGCATAATCCAGATATCGAGAAAACCATATCCACCCACATCATAATAGGTATTGATTGCCTAGAAGGGGTAGGATGAAGTATGAACCAACCATTTTCTTATGTCAATGAAGGGATCTGTTGGTAAGTAGTAAGTTTACCACAAGTTGTTTTTTCGTAACAAAGGATAAAATTTCAATGCAAGGAATTAAAGTTGGTCTCAATTCACACTGAGGTTGCGAAAAATGATTGTTGTTTTTAGTAAACCACTAGAAAAGAATAATTCTTCTAGTGGATGAATGTGGAACTCAATGATACACTAAATGAGTTGTAAAACACATTAATTCATGAAATCAAAGGATTATACTCTAAACAAGAAGTGATCACACATCAGTTGAAAGAGTATTAAGATTTCATTTAGTGATTTGTTGTAAATATGAAGGGACATTGGGTTGTCCCAAAACATTGTAAAGAATAGTCCACTTTTAATGGATTTGGTATATCATCTCATCACCATTGTATGCTCCTTGGATGAATACCGGTGAGGGTGAACCAAGTAAATCTTTTATGTCTGGTTCATGTTTTAATTTCTTTTTTTACTTTTAAGTAAGAAATATATTGGAAAACTTTTCATTTAACAATGGAATAAGATCTGATAAGGAAATTGTTTTAATATTTCATACCCTGATTCACCAACATCTCAGGGTATTTAACCTAGAAGGACTCACACTTATTCATATTCAACAATTAGATACAAGTATATAGGTAATTTTTCCTCTACTTTGTATGGAATGGGTTGATCATATTGTACCTAATACTAGTCTCATAAGTTATTCAGATCATGTTGATATCCAATATATATCACAACATGTTAGTCTTCCTCATCATTAATCCACTCTATCTCATCATGGTAAGCTTTAATATGATCTGTATTATGGTTGGGTTGTGGATAATCTTGTATTTTGGACTTAACTTATTGGATCTCTTCAAAAGATAAGGATGATCCACTACTGTTTACTCCTTGGCCTTTCATCGTTGAATTTTATCCCAGACATAATTCAATATGACCACTATTTCGTAAAGAGCGACTAATATATCCTGACCATTTTACATATTTCTTCTTGGATAGTGAGCTCCTCAAGCCTACTATAAAATATGGAATCTAAATCATTTTTATCTACTTTCCCTAGATCATTCACATATGAATAATTTTTATATGAAATAATGAAATAATCATTTTCAAACATGATTGAATATATATATATATATATATTGAATTAATATAAAACTATCTTACTATGTGAAAAAAGATAATTTAACAATAGATGTGATCCCTGATGCAGGCACTATTTTTGAGGCACACCTATCGAGGGGTGTGAAAAAATATTTTCAATTTTTACTTATGAACTATAGAGGATGACCAAGTACATATTCTTTAAGGATCCTCATAGATGACTATAAATATATAATTTAATTCACCTATACTAATTATTTGCACTATTTTTATTATTTTTTGAAAACTATGTAAATTTATATAGTGGAGAAAATAATATAATTCTAGATTTAAAAGTAGTGGGAATCAAAATAGTGAATACACCTTTTCATTTTGGGTTTGTATTTCGGTTCCTTAAATTATCCAAGCTGATTGATTAAATATATTTTGACAACCCAAAGGTAAAATCTCTCTCTTGGATTAATGATCAATAATTTAATGAACGTTGAATCCGGAATAGCTAGAAAAACTAGTATCCACCTAATCCTATAATCAATTATTATGGAGAAACTCACTATGAAGCATGACACCTTCTAGGAAATAGATCAATCATATTCCATTTCATCCCTTGAATGGATCAAATCTTTTCTCTGTAGAGATTTTGTTTAAAGGAATGAAGGGAAAATGATTTTATTAAATGAATTGAAGTCATTTTTAGAAGCATGTAATTGTGGGAAATATCCAAACTTATACACTTCACTCATGCTCACCACAAACCTAAATAAAATATATTAATTTAAGAACAGAATTCATGTAAACCCAATACTACCATATATACATGCATCAGGTTATTTACACTTTTTCGAGTGGTAGAGGTCGTGGTGGTAGACATCAGAGAAATAGATTGAGAAATTTTGAAATAGACTGAGGAAGTGAAAGAAAATATAGAACAAGAAACATAGAATTATTAGATATATAATTAATTATCTAAAAATAAAATAAACAATTTTTTTTATAATAAGTCTAATAAAATAAAAAAGCAGATGAAAGGAAAATCATCACACTACTGTCCTCTAATTTCTATCTTTGTAAATCGGTTGTAAGACCCCTCAATTTATAGAGACTGTAATGACATGTGTCTTGGTATTTCATCAAATACTCAATCGAAGGTTCGATGTATATTATGGATTTTCCATATTTGACGATAGGTATATCAAAAAAAAGTATTCATAGCAGGATTTTCTTTTTGCAATATGGGCCTAATCTGTGAACCCTTCTGCATTCGATTCTTGTTACATGGTAGTACCCATCGTGGTTCTTCAAATACATGGTGGTGACCCTAGGGCTTGTGGATACACTAGCATGGTGGTTCTTCAACTAAATGTTGGAGAATCTAGGGAATGTGGTAGCACTGGAATGACCACGAAGAACCAGTGTTGCAACATCATCAATTACGGAACCCCCTTTGAGTCATCTAG
Source organism: Viscum album (assembly GCA_963277665.1). NCBI lineage: Eukaryota > Viridiplantae > Streptophyta > Magnoliopsida > Santalales > Viscaceae > Viscum > Viscum album. The sequence continues at coordinate 106,646,805 of OY728156.1, forward strand.
TGTTTATAGTGTTCATATTCTTTGAAATAGGTTCATGGATGTCACCTGGAATCCCAAATGTGATCCTTGATGATCCTATAATTTTTAATTACTTATCCATCTATGAAATAGCTTCAAGGGTGGTTCCCATAGTTCTTCTCATCGAATAGAGGTGAAACAAATTGGAATTATATTGTTGAGAGTGGTGGTTGTGGTGAAGGTATCCTTTATATGCATCGTTACCTCGATATTGGATCACAACCAATGTTTTTTCTAATGTTATATAATATATTCTTTTATCTCAATGATATGTCAGATCACATATACTATTGTCTCAAGGGTAGATTAGATTTACCATGGTATTAATGGTTTATCTCATTTATAGTGGTGGTCTTATGGAAAATATATCATCTCCCTTATTTATAGATGGAAGTGGTCATGGTATCGAACTATTTCATCCAAGGATTCTATCTTATTTGAGTGGGGTTACACATAATTCATTTCGTGGTCCATAGTCTATACATAGAAATATTAGGATTTTTTAGTGTATTTTGGCTCAAACTTGAGCTACATAAGTAATGTCTTTGGCATTCTCCATTGTTTTTAATTTGTGGTTGTTAAGAAACAGTGACCAAAAGTGGTGGAACATAGTGGTGGCTATTGTTGATTCAATAAGGTTTTCCTTATGAATTTTCCATTCGTTCTTGTTTTGAAAATCACAATCACCTTATTCTTAAGCAAATCCATATTTTACTTCTATATGGAAAATATCATTCCGTAAGGAAATTTACCCTAACATAGATTTCCTTACACATAAAAATAAATTTCTTAAGTATAAAATTTAGATTCATACCCAAAACCTCAGAATCATATAATGCTAAGGTATGAAGCATTTTGTTTTAGGATCCGAATTCTGGATACGAACTCTAATAAAGTTCCACTCCAAATTCTGGATACGAACTCTAATAATGTTCCCCTCCGAATTCTGGATACGAACTCTAATAAAGTTCCACTCCGAATTCTGGATACAAACTCTAATAAAGTTCCACTCCAAATTCTAGATACGAACTCTAATAAATCTCTAATTCAAATTCTTGATACGAACACTAACAATGTTCATCTCCGAATTCTGGACTCCGAACATTTACAAGTTCAACTCCAAATTTTTTATAAGTTCAACTCCAATCTTTTAAAATTTTGACTCTAAACATTTACATGTTTGACTCCAAACTTTTACATGTTTGACTCCGAACTTTTTATCAGTTTAACTCCAAACTTTTATTAGTTCGACCCCGTACTTTTACTAAGATCGAATACGAACATTTATTAGTTTGACTCTGAACTTACATTAGTTTGACTCTAAACTTATACAAGTTTGACTCCGAACTCTAAAAGTTCAGATTCTGAATTCTGGTGAAACCATATTCCAAATTTACTTAGAAATTAAGACTCCGGACTTCTATAGAATTCAGGTTTTGAATTCCTATAAAACATAATCTGAATATCATTTTATTATAGACTCCGAATTCTGTTTTTTTGTTAGGCTCTGAACTTTTAATTTCTTACATTCCAAATTCCAATTTTGCTTATACTTAAACTTGTTTCATTATAAACTGATGTCCTGCTTTCAGTTAAACATGTTTTGTTATAAAACGTTTTCGTCCATTCTATTAACAAACAATTGGTTTACTGACACATGTACATGTCTCTCAGAATTTTAAGGAAAATATGACCGTTGGAGGAGGGAGGTGACCATCCCAACCGAGCCTATAAATAGGAGCTCATTTGAAATAGCTCAACAATAAGTTGATCACTCTAGAGACCACACACTGTTAAGGTTATTTCTTGAGAAAGAATCTTTTCTGCTTTGTGCATACTGAACCGCACGTTCAGATTTCTTCGTGCGACTCCGAGGGCTGGTGATTACATTCGAGGGATTCTGGGGATTGGAAGACAAAGTTTCCAACACCTTGAAGTTGACGACTTCTTTGCAGTGGAAGACAGAGGATCCAAATACCTTAAAGTTGGGGGCTTGCGAGGATAACAAGACAGAGAATCCGATCTTTATATAGAGGGCTTACCCTGGTGTGGGTATGACAGGATTTTTTGAAAGTATAAATCAAGGGACCTTTATCCAATGTTCTTGGATACCCTTCTCTTTGGGTTAATGAACTTATACCTTGTTACTTGTAGTTTTACTACTTGTTTTTTCGCTACATTTTGTATTGTAAGTAAAGTATAATCTTCTTATATTTCCTTACACTAGTACTCCGATTCATTTATATTGTATATGCTTTAAGGTAGAATCTCACAATGTAAACATTATTTAAGTTTCAATTTCCGAATCCATATTTCTAGAACCTGTTTTTCGGAATCACATTCAAGATTTAACAAAGTGCATAGAACTAGATGTTTATAACTTCATATCTTTTTCCAATTATCTAATTACTGATTAGTGGTGTTGTGAGTTTTCTTAGTTTAACTTTTTTAAACTTAGATCCTTCCCTCTCTAAAGAAAATTTCTAAAGTGTACAATTCACCCCCCTCTGGTATATTGAGAATATACATCATTATTTCGATCCTACAATTGGTATAAGAGGAGGTTAACTCAAACCCCAAGGGTTTGGTTCAATCTAAATTAATCTCACGATTATGTTCATAAGGAAATTTTCAGATTCAAAATTTTCAGATTCAATTTTTCGGACTCATAATGTTTGGATTCATCTTTTTCTTGCATCTACTAATGTTTTTTTGTTACACATAATATTCAGAGTTAATTTTCCAGAGTTATATTATTTTCTCAGGTTCATGTATTTTCTTTCATTACAAACTCTTGTTGCTAACAAGTTTGTGTGGAAAAGGTTATTTTAAGAATGGTAGGTTTAAATGTTGGATCTATTGACAATCTAAATCCTACATGACCTCCTATTTTTTATGGTAATGATTATCAATATTGGAGAGATTGAATGAAGACTTTCGTTATCAACACTGGAGTAGAGAATTTCTTTATCCTTACTGGAGGTTAAAAAATTCCTGATACGGAATTAAGTGCTTTCAAAAACCAAGAGAAGAATGATTATCAATTAAACTATAAGGTACACAATCCTATACTATGTTCAATGACTTGAAATATATATAGCCAAATTTCTTCATATGAAATAGCTAACTGTATAGGGAAGAAACTTGAAGTTTCTCACTGTGGTACATCTAATGTGATTGAGACAGGAAGTGCTACATTGAGAGAAGAATATCATGGTTTCAATTTTTTTATGGTGAACCCATTTGTAAAGTCAACAGAGGTTTTTTACAATTGTGAATAGTCTACAATCTATGGGAGAGAAAGGTCTGGATGATGAATCTCTTGTGTATAATATAATTGATATTATGCCCAATGAGTGGGAATCAAAGAGAACAGCTATTGATGAGAACAAGAAGGTTACTCAAATCACCTTAGATGAGCTGTTTGGAACTCTTCTCTAACATGAAATAAGAATGAAAAGAGATGCTGACAACATCAAAAAGAAGAATGGGAATGGTAATGTTGCTTTCACTACAACATCAAATCATGTGAAAGCTAAGACTCCTGAGAGAGTAACTAGATCCAAGTCTAAGAAGGTGGTTATTTAAACAGAATCTATTGATAGTGAAGTCTCAGAGAATGAGATTGGAAATCTTGGTCAAAGGATGAACAAGATAGTTGGCCAGAGAAACTTCCAATCCCAGTATAAGAAAAAGGAAAGGAAAGACAAGAAATATGGAGAAGTTACTTGCTATGACTGCAAGAGAGCTGGACATATCAGACCAAATTGTCCATTGATCAAAAAGAATGAAATAAAAGAGGGTAATTATGAAAGGAATTGGAAGAATTATTATAAATCCAAAGCTTTGAATGTTCTGAAATAAAATGACACCTGGAGTGCCAGTGGTGGTGACTCTTCAGACGAATCTTCTAATTATGAATCTTCAGGATAGATGAATCTTGGTCTCATAGCCAGACTACCTATTAACAATCATTGGTTTATGGATATGGTACACAATGCTGAATTATTGACCAATGTTTCTAAATTCTAATGATAGTAAATATTATAACTCTTCTGATGAAGAATCCTCTTCTGATGAAGAAAACGCTTTACCTACCTATAAAAAAGTTTCAATCTTTTCTAAACTTCTTGAGATTGATCATTCTAAACTCAATAATAAACTTTATAAGGCAAACTCTAGGAATACTATTCTTACAAAAGAAATATCAGAACTTTCTAAAAATCTTTATAGAAAAAATGCTGATTTTATAAGTATTTCAAAAAATATTGAGGAATTAAATTCTATAAAGGTTAAACTTTCAAAAGATCTAGAAAAATTAATTTCTAAGAAAAATGTATATGAGTATAGCCCTAGTTCCAAACCTAATGATTTTGAAGATAAAAACTTGGTTATAAAACTCATGTACGAAATTTTTTCCTTAAATAAGTTTTTTTCAAACTTTACCCATGGTAAGGATAATTTTTATAAGATGCATTCATAAATACGACCTTTATGAAACAAATCTGGATTTGGTTATACCCATGAAAAACCAATTTTTAGTAACAATTATTTTGTTCCAAAAAGTGCCCCATTTTGTAATAATTGTCAATGTGGTAGTCACTGGGAAAAGAATTGTTCTTTAAACAAAACCCAGTGTTTAGGTTTTCATAAGGCTTATTTTTCTAAGAAGATGTGGGTACCCAAATTTTTTTTTCTGAAAATCTCGGATCAAAAAAATTTTGGATTCTGAAAGTCTAATTCTTTTCTCATTTTCAGGAAGATAGAGGAAGTACCGATAACTATTCATGGTACATGGATAGTGGATGCTCCCGACATATGACTGGTAACAAAATCTACATTGAAAAAATTATCAAGATTAAAGAAGATATTGTTATTCAGTTTATCAGAACAGAAGATCAACTTGCTGATATTTTCACAAAATCATTACCTTACGATAGATTTGAATACATTAAACAAAAGTTATGAAAGATAACTGTGAGGTAATTATTCCTCATTAACTTCTTGTTGAACAATTCTCCTAACATTAATAAACTCTTTTTCATAGGGGGAGTACAATTTATTGTTAGCATAATCAAAATTTTCATAATATGTTTTTCAAACATTTGTAACTAAAATTTTTCGTAGACTGTTTTTCGTACTCATGTTTTTTGTACTCATAAATTTTTCTACCAAGAATTTTCATAATAAAATTTTTTCGTACATGAAATTTTCGTAATGGAGTTTTTGGAACTGAAATTTCCGTAATGGAAATCATCGGAACTGTAACCTTTGTAATGAGAATTTTCATACTCGAAATTTTCGTAGTGAAGTTTTCAAAACTGAAATTTCAGTAATGGAAATCTTCGGAACTGTAACCTTCGTATTGAGAATATTTGTACTCGAAATTTTCTTCATGACGATTTTGGAACTAAAATTTCCATAATGGAAATCTTCAGAACTGTAACATTCGTAATGAGGATTTTCGTACTCGAAATATTCATAGTGAAGTTTTCAGAACTGAAATTTCCGTAATTGAAATCTTTGGAACTGTAACTTTTGTAATGAAAATTTTCATTCCTAGAATTTTCATAATGAAATTTTTTTCGTATTCATATTTTTCGAACTGGGACTTTCATACACATAATTTTCGTACTGACATTCTCATACACAAAGTCTTTTAAACTTAAAATTTTTTCGTAGTTAGTTTTTCTTAGTCAAATTTTTCATCATGAAGAATATCACATATTACAAATAAACTTACTGGCCAATCCAAAAGGTAATATTTCATTACCTAAATTTTCGTATTCATATCATGCTTTTTGGTGTTTTCTTATGAGTTTTAAAATCATTCGAATTCTAGTTTTCCACAAATCCGAATGATTTTCTTAAAAACCTCAAAATATCGAATTCTATATTTCTTGTGGGTATGATTTGAACCGTCAGATCAAGGAAAAGAGAATTTCACCCATTAGATGGTTTTTGGAATTTGAAAAGTTGAATTCATCGCCTATATAAAGGAGATCCCAAGACACATCCCACATTGGTTTTTCAAAGCTTTCACGTCTCGAAGCCCTACTTCTCTTCTTAAGGCCGGTTCTGATCTTTGCAAATCCATTTCGAATCATTCAAATCTCTCAGTTCCGAATGTCTGTTGAAGCTATATCTCTAGACATCTCTACCTTTAATCCAATTTTGAAATGGTTAGTTTTAAGGGAAAGGTTAGTCCATCTGGATTTCTACAAGTATGATTCTCTCATATCTAAGAATATCAGACTAAATGTCTAAGAATATGTTTTCTTGTCCAAGTCAGAGAAACAGGATCCGGTTTACACAGATTTACTTATTGATTTCTATGAGTCTATTTCTTTCCAGCAGGAAGATGGTAGAGAGTTATTTTCCTTCAAGTCTTATGGTAAGACTTACAAATTATCTTACACCAAGGCTGCAAGCTTGGTGGGTTTATCCTATGAAGGAGAATCTGATTTTTTCTCACATAAGCATCCAGATGAGCAAGGAGGTTTCAACAAGGTGAAGGCTTTGAAATGGCATGGACTCAAAGATACCATTACTGCTATGATTTCTCATCTCACTCTGAATAATAGGATTCTACAGCCGTGGGTACAAGGTTTTATCATACCGAGAAGGGGTGACAAGGATAATCTGAAGAAGAGTGACATCAATGTCCTATATTTCTTGGTAAATATAAGGAAGATAAATTTTATGAGGCATGTTTTTATTATAATGAAAATTATAAATGAAGGGAACTTGAGTGCCCAAATCATTATGTACCCTGCCTTATTATCAAAGTTGATAGTTTGGTGCTTAGATTCTTTCAAAGTTTCTTGTATGTCAAAAGTTTGGAATTTTAAGCTTATGCTTGTTAGTGACGATACTTTGAAGAGGATGAATATGGGTTTTTCAAACGAATCCAGAGAATTCTATCATTTACTATAGGGAGAGGCTGAGGCCATTCCTGAAAATGTCGAGAAGGTTGAACCAGTGAAGAATGCTTCTAAGAAGAGGAAGGTTAAGGATGTGGTTGGTGATAATAAAACCCCCTAATCTAAGGAAACCCAATCCGCACCCCCAAAGCTGAAGAAACAAAAAGCTTACATAGATGAAGTGGCTGCCAAGTGGAAGGAAGACAAAGATAAGAGAAAATAAGGTGATCTACAGTTCGGATTAGACCCTACTAAGGCTAAGGCCTTAAGGGGAAAAGCTGCAGATGTGTTAGCAAAAGAAACTAAATATAATAAGTTGAATAAAAATATTTCTGATGCTAAGATTGTTCAATATATTTTGAAAGCAACTGAAATAGCTTCTGAGCAGATTCTGGTTCCCGAAACTTTCCTTACCAAACCATCTTTACCAGAGACTCCAGGAAAAAGCTATTCCACTATGGAAAAATACAAGGGTAAAGAGGTAGTTGATGAAGTTGAAAAAGAAGTTGTTGAAGAAGTAGAAAAGATGTTTTTCAAGAAGAAGAAGAAGAATAAGGAAGTGATGATCTAGATAAATTGATCAAAAAAGTAGAAGATTATCAAGAAAAGGATGAATCCGAAAAAATTTCCCACTCCGAGAAAGGCAGTTGAGAAATAAAGTGGGAAGGATGAAGATGAGCAAGAGGAAGAGAAGGAAAATGTTTTGTATGATGAGGAAGAATTGTATGACAATATTTTCATTGAAGAAGGGGCAGAAATGGAAAACCCAGATGAAGACCTGACTGTAAAGTTATCATAAAGTGAGGAAGAATCTCCAGATGATCAACTCATTACGAAAGCTGACAAGGGGAAGCATGTTCTGATGGATACTCCAACAAAAGAGATTTTCAGGAAGAATGAGGTTGGTGGTTCTTCTAAAAGGAAACTACTTCAAATTGGAGAAGAACAATCTGCATGTAGATTACTGGATTCAGAGTCATCAGCTCATGGTCCTGATTTTGTGGTTGAATCTCTGAAAAAATTGGTTGACACCATTCCGATATTTCCAACCATAGACTCCAGATGCCAGATGATGCAACATAGATTGAATCAGAAATAAGAAGCCTTATCCATGGTGATGGATATGTGTATAAAGATTGAGGCCGACCATAATAGTTTTCATATCAATTATGATTTCATATAATGTCCTGCAACAAAATAACTCTATGGTCTAAGAAAGTTGAAGTAGACTTGGCTGTGTATGATAATTTTTAGAATGAGGTGAAAGATTCCTTTGGCACCGAGGATAAAAAGATTAAGAATCTTCAAGAAGAGATGACCACTGAGAAAAATATTTGGAATCAACAAGTAAGGGATCTGAATGGAAAGCTCAACTCAGTATCTCAGAACTGGAGAGGGGAAAGAGATTTCCGGCTTGTGTTTCAAGAAAAGGTGAAAAATCAAGATGAGGTGTTGAAGATGGAGGAAGAAGCCATGAAGGCTCAAGAAGAGGTGTTGAAAGATCAAGAAGAAAAGATAAAATCCTTGGAGATGAAATCTAAGGAAGACCAAAGAGATTTAAATAATATCAAAACCTTGTTGAAGAAGCTGATCCCAAAGGAAAAGGAAGACAAATAAACTCACTCCGATCTTTTGTTGTATTTGTCTTCCCTTGTAAAAAATTATTTTTCTCAACTATAATGAAAATTTGGTTGGTTGTATCTTGTTATATTATAATGTTTCAGGTACCATATTTTCTTTTCCCTTCGCTAAATTCTTTTTGAAAATCACAATGGGGGAGAAGAAAAAAGAACTACTCAAAAGGGGAAGAAAGAAAATGTTTAGAAAGAAAATTTTCTAAGTAAATAAATCCTTAAAGTAAGGGGGAGTTTCTCATTACAAAGTTTTTCATTACCATAATAATGAAAACTCCACTCTTGAAATTCAGAATACAATACATAGAGTTTCAATGCCTAAGGGAGAGTTAGTTGTATTCACTTTCATCCACATAACAAGGGAGATATGTTTTAATTTCAAAGTCTAATGAAAATTTTCAAGGTCCTTATATTCTTTTTCGTAAGGATGTTTGTGCTTTCCAAAAATGTGGAGATTGTTGATTCAATAAGTTTTTCCTTATTACTTTTTCATTCCTTCTTGTTTTTCAAATTACAAACACCTTATTCATATGAAAATCCATCTTTAACTTCTATAAGGAAAATTTCATTCCTTATGGAAATTTACCCTAACATAGATTTCCTTACACATAACAATATTTTTATTAAGTATAAAATTCGGATTCATACCCAAAACCACGGAATCATATAATGATAAGTTATGAAGCATTCTATTTTAGGATCTGAATTCTGGATACGAACTCTAATAAAGTTCCACTCTGAATTCTGGATACAAACTCTAATAAAGTTGCACTCTGAATTCTAGATATGAACTCTAATGAAGTTTCACTCTGAATTCTGGATATGAAATCTAATAATATTCCACTCTGAATTCTGGATAGAAACTCTAATAAAGTTCCACTCTGAATTCTGGATATGAACTCTAACAAAGTTCCACTCCAAATTATGGACTCCAAGCTTTTACAAGTTCGACTTTGAATTTTCTAGAAGTTCGACTCTGAACTTTTACATGTTCAACTGCAAAATTTTACAAGTTCGACTCTGATCTTTTACAAGTTCTACTCCGAACATCTTATATGTTCGACTACGAACTTTTATTAGTTTGACTTTGAAATTTTACTATGCTCGACTCTGAACTTTTATTCATTTGACTCCAAACATACATTAGTTTGACTCCGAACATCTATAAGTTTGACTCCAAACTCTATAAGTTCATATTCTGAATTCTGGTGAAACTAGACTCTGAATTTCTGTAGAAATTCAGACTCCGGACATCTACAGAATTCAGGTTCCGAATTCCTATAAATCATAATCTTAATATCCTTTTATTATAGACTATGAATATTTATCATTGGTTAGACTCTGAAATTTTAATTTCTTACATTCCGAATTCCAGTTTTGCTTATACTTACACTTGTTTCATTATAAAACGATGTAATGCTTTCAGTTACACATGTTTTTTTATAAAACTATGTCTTCCATTGTATTTCTAAAAAACCGTTGCTTTAGTGGAACATGTATAGGTCCCTCCGAATTTTAAGTAAAATATGACCGTTGGAGGAGGGAGACGACCATTCCAACCGAGCCTATAAATAGAAGCTCATTTGAACGAGCTCAACAATAAGTTGATCACTCTAGAGACCACATACTGTTAAGGTGATTTCTAGAGAGAGAATCATTTCAGGCTTTGTGCGTACTGGATCACTCATTTAGATTGCTTCGTGTGACTCCAAATGTTGGTGATTACATTCGAGGGCTTCTAGGGATAGCAAGACAGAGGTTCTAACACCTTGAAGTTGCGGAATTCCTTGCTGAGGAAGACAGAGGTTCCAAATACCTTGAAGTTGAGGGCTTGTGGGGATATCTAGAAAGAGACTCCAATATTTGTATCGAGGGCTTACCCTGGTGTGGGTAAGACAGACTTTCTTGAATGTATAAATCAAGGGACCATTATTCATGGTTGTTGGATACCCTTCTCTTTGGGTTAAAATAATTATACATTGTCAATTGTAGTTTTACTAGATGTTTTTTGGCTTCTTTGTTTATTGTAAGGAAAGTATAATCTTTTTATATTTACTTACACTTGTACTCTGATTCATTTAGATTCTATATGATTTAAGGTAGAATCGCATATTGTAAACTTTAGTTAAGTTTCAATTTCTGGATCCATATTTCTGGAACCTGTTTTTCAGAATCACTTTCCTGATTTAAGCAAGTGCATAGAACTAGAAGTTTATAACATCCTATCTTGTTCCAATTATCCAATTGGTGATTAGAGGTGTTGTGAATTTTCTTAGTTTAACATTGTTAAACATAGATCTCTCCTTGTCTAAGGAAAATTTTAAAGTGTACAATTCATCCCCCCTCTTGTATATTGAGCATCTACATCGTCATTTCGATCCTACAGCTATGTTTGAGCCTAGATCATGTCTTGGATAAAATGGTGAAATTTCATTTAAAATGAAAGATAACCATAAACATTTGTTCAGTATTTAAGTGGATATTACACTCCATGTTTTTTATATTACAAGCTATGATGTACCCAACTCAAAATTCCACCTCGGGTGGGAACTATATTAAATTACACAAAAGTATATTGGTCACTCTAACCCCACATAGACTAAAAAGGATTTCCCCACCTATACATGCACCCATCCCAATGTACCTTTCATATTTGTGGGATCTACCATTAATTATATTGGTCATCCGTCTCATTTGTGTGCTGGCTAAGCGTCCTTCCAGTCACTGGATTTTGTTTATCCATTATTGGCCCTTTATTTAACTATAAAAATGAAATATATTCTCAATTAAATAAAAAATATATATAATAAGATAAATCATTATAATCCATCATTAAAAGTCATTTTAATTCTTTATTTCTGAATACCTAGATTTTTAATAAATATTGAAATACATGGGAAAATAATTTAGATTCATTTAAAATCATCAAGAAATAATTTATAATTATGCCTGAAAAACGAGTGTCGTAACATTCTCCATGATCTTCTATACCATATTCTTTTAAACAACTAAATATTCCCTTGGATCATTCCAGTATATTGTTAATATAATTTTCACCTATATAGATAATCATATGAATCAATCTATATTAAATAATGTAATTTTTTATTGAAGTAGAATTCATCCAGAGAAAAGTTATCATGCCATGTTCCACTAAAATATATATAAAACAAAAAAAAAGAGAATAATAAAATTTATGGATTATTATATATTATTTCCTTCAGGTATATGGATGAAATGTTATACTCATCTTCCATTCATTACACATCTCCTTCTGTAAACTTTTCAAAAAACTACAAGGCTTACAAGGAATCTCTATTAAAAACCAAACTCTAAGGTAGTCTATTTAGACACATGATCTCTATAACTTATAATTTCTTGGCTTATCCACTGAATTTAACACTTGTATAATTATAAAAAAAATACCACAATTATGATGACCTATACTTTACATGTAGGTATAATATCAACATTTAAGAATATTTAATTACTAAACATAACAAAAACCATGCAATGAACATATAGGTTTAGTGTCATTAAAAATGGGGAAACATAAAAAATTAGTTCATAAGAAAAATACATTGTTTCCCACTTATTTCTTCCAAACAGGACTCCTTTTTGACATATCTTAATTAATATCATTTTTAATGACCTTGGAAATGAAAACTATTATAGAGTGAGATCAAATTCACATTAATGGTAAAAAAGTAAATATAAATAATATTTTAATGATAATAACATATCATTGGAAAATCTTATCATGTATATAAAAGGTTAGAAAATCATTTCATGGGATAAATCATAAAACTGTAATGTAATCTTAATAGTCATAACATAAGACATAAAATTTCATGTCATACACACATTAGCATATAAAAATTATTTCATATCTGTCATGGAACATTTCCAAGACTATCATAGCAGATAAATTCCATTACTAAACCTAGTTCACTCCTCATTCCATCCCTGTATTACTGAATCAGATTTACTTTCTATTCCAGTTATGTTAATCTCGTGAGATATAAATCTTTAACCAATTCATTGGAGGGAGATATAGGTCCCACCCATCTCATAATGAAACTATTCTTAAATGTTCCACAAAAACATAAATGATTCATCATAGCATAACCCAAGAAATAAAATAGTCTTTATAATAATCATTACATTATAAACCAGCTAAAATAATTGGATTTAAAAAATAATAATTCCATCATAAACACAATAAAATAAAATTAATAATATTTATAGAAACATATCCCTATGTCTTCTAAAATGTGAAATAATTCTATTAAAACACATGATATTAATTCATAAAGAACATACCCTTTCTTTTTCAAAAATGTTTTATTTTCTCAAAATGCAATGTAATTTTACATGAAAAGAATTTACTTAAAAATAATCTGGAAATAATGTAGAAGAATATTAATGGAAATAAGGTGTCTTAAAACATTAAGAATCCACTAGTTCTGTATAAGTTAAAAAACATTATCCTTGTACTTTTTCCAAAAAGTCGAATAGTACATCAAATTGAATAATGAAGAAATATTTCATTCATACCATTTAATAAAAATTCACTAAAGGGTAAAACTAACATCAAAAAGTTGTAGAACAATATAAATAATATTCCATAATTATGAAACATGGATGTGTATGATAATCATACCCTGGTAAAAACTTATGTATAAACAATCTAAGATAATGTAACGCCCCGACCCCAGTTACCCAGAGTCGGTGCATTATTACATAACATTGGCATGATCACAAGAAAGATCAAATATCGAAAGACCGATTGGTTTAGTAGCCTTGGAAACACTAGATATATTCATAAAGTTTTACTTTACATCAAGAAGTGAAAACTACTAAAACAACATATTGTCTCCATAATCCACACTATTATCCCCTAATAATATCCCTGCATGTCATTCATAATTTTCTTCTTCACTTCCTAGGAAAAATAAAACATAGAAAAGGGGTGAGCTCAAATTCCCAGTAAGGATAACAATATAGCAGAAGCTTTCATAAATAAGAATAAACATTTAAGGCAATGTATAACTAAAACAAAAGCCTTTTAAACTTGAACTTCAACATAGTATGGAAAAAATAAAATGAAAAAATTCCATTTACTTATTCACGTAGATATTCTAATAATCGAATAATCACATGCAATATCAATAACCACTTTCATAATAATGGAATGCATAAATCCAGACTATCATAACCACATAGCCAAGGCCTCGTGCCAAGACTACGAATAAGATTTGTCAAGGCCTTGTTCCAACACACTAGATTGTATCATGAGACCTACCGATGCATCTAGGAGCTACAGCGGGCTCCACCCGTCACATGTTAAGTCCAATAAATTCCCATATGAGAAGGTTTAAACATAACATAAACATTCGTATTAAAATTAGCATACGAAATGTCAATACTTTCACCATAAACTATGAACGGTATAAAAATAGCACATCCATAGTCAATCATATCACAAAACCTTAAATACAATATAGAAGTTTTGTATCATAATAAATCAACTTCAAATAAGCGTAAAATCCATCAAAGGATGTTGAGATAGATGAAATAAAAACTCTTTTTAGAGAATTATATCTTTCTATTTTGAAATAATTTAAGAGTCTTATATTTATGAAATAAAACATTTTCTTTGAAAATATTCTTATAAGCTTTTAAGGGAAGCTTCGACGATTTTATAACGGTGGAAAATAGCCACACCCACCGTATAAGTTAAAAAAACATTCTTACCTTAATTCTGTCAAAAACGTTAAAAAGCACCTTGTATGGAAAACGACGGAAAGATTCCTTTATAAACCACTTAAAAAAAGTCAAACAAGGGTATAAATTACTTTAACCCATATTATTTTAAATAGTAAAAATGTTTTGAAATACATTTTTAAGAAACATGGATGTGGATGATAAAGAGATCCTAGTAGATTATTACGTATAAACAACCTCGGATAATGAAGAGATTGTGAAATAAACCCTTACCTTGTACTTTTCCTTGGTTGGGGTAGGTTAACCTCCTATATAATGGTGAAATAATTGTTATTAAATTTTACAAGAATCATATACATTAATATGATATCATATATGATCTTTTAACACTGATTTGTTAATAATATCTTAGTATTATCGTTGTTTCGGGTGTTAACTTACTCGTTTTCTTTTATATGTTTTTGTTATGTAATCCATGTTTGTAATAGATATTTGTATATTATTCATATAAAGAATTATATAAAGTCCATAAAATTCATTTTTAATTCATCAAATGATAATTATACTTGAATGGATACGATGGAGAATGAATCTCATCGCATTCGTGAAGACGGTAGTCCATACGTACGCATGATCAAAAATATCATTCTTTTGATATTAAAATAATATTTAAATGTATGGTATATCATATATAAAGAATCATTAAAATGTTATATTTATTATTTACATGAGTTACACATCATTATTATACCCATCCAAATAATAATATATTGAATAACAATTACACCACGACGTGGAGACGGTAAGCCGTACGTACGCACGTATGGTGACATGTTATTCAAAGGGTGGATAGAATAGTGAATATGGTTGTACCATATTTATAATAACATCAAAATATATATAAGATACTGGATTTATTATTTTATAATGGTAATAACATTGAATGAAGAAGTGGAAGAAGAAAGGAACTTGAAAAGGGGTGGTGAAAACATTACCTCTTCTTCAGGTTCTTCCTTTTGATTTGATCAAAAGGGCTCCATAGGTTGGCTTTCTGATCAAACTAAGGCCTCTAGGTTTTATTTATGGAAGTTGGGAGAGTATTTGGGTAGAGTTTGGCCGAACCAAAAGGCTTTTAAGTTGTGAAAATATGAGAAAGAGGAGTGCCATTTTATAAGAGGGGTGAGGGGAACCTTTGGAAATGTTAGAAATATTAATTTATAATAAATTCATATTCGGTTTCTAATAGCTCCAAAGTGGATTATTAAAATGTTAAGGTGGGGATGGGTCGAAAAACACTCAACAAATAGAATTTATACAGGTTTGGTTACTTATATTAACCTTATCATTAAGTAATAACTCTAAGTTAATTAGTTTCACTTTTACAATGTCTCTTTGTATTTTTATATTATATGGTTAATAAACTTACTATATACATACTAGATACCCCAATGTGGTCCATTAATGATATAAATATCATTATATAAGTCTCTTTGCCGAACAATAGATTTTTAGGAATTTAATATCAATTAAAAATATAATATTTGTTTTAAAAAGTCTTTTATGTCAATTTTGACACTATTCAATAGTTGATTTTTGTGAAACTCATAATAGAATTATTACTTCGAAAAAATTCAGTTAAATCAATCCAAATATGTCATAGTATCCTAGAAAATTATTTTAATTTATTAAAAGTCTCAAATTATATTTATTTGGGTATTTATAATATCAATTATTTTAATTTGTCACTATTATGGTAATTACAGCATCATAATTGTGTCATAAATAAAATATAATTATGTAGAAAATCGTTTTAGCTTTCTAATTAATATTTATAGTCGAAAATCCAATATATATATAACCCTATGTAAAAATTGTTTTTCTAAAAGATATATGCTTTTGTCATTTTTGTACTTATTTTAACTTAATAAAAAATTAACTGCCCCTGCCACCTACAAGTGGCTCTATGGGGTAACAAAATCGACCCAAATATTCCTATGGTCAAACATGTATCAACCGATAAGTCTAGGACACGTTTTAGGGTGATTTAGTATTATTATAATATTATTTTTAACCCTTATTTACCGGATTTACCCTTAACCATGGTAAATAAAATATTTACCAAAGTAATTATTCAAAATGTCTAAAAATAGAAGTTACATATTTACACAATTTTAACATCCTCATTCCAAATATGGAATCCATTTTTCCAAATTCAAAAAACATAAGTGGCAGAAATTTTTTTAAAATTAATTCCCGTTGTTAAAACAAAAAGCGTGTTTTTAAGAGATAATAACTATCAAAAGATTGACACTTGTTTATGTCCGGTTTAATAGTAAAACAATCTCCAATGACCAACATTGTATTAAATGGTATAAATATATTCTATATATACTTTAAAACCACTCAAATTCATAATTTATCACTATTAATTATTATGATTAAAAAAGTTGTTTTTAATTAAAATTTAGTAATTTTCACTATTCATCAAAATATTAAAGTTATCCGAAAAGTACCAAAATATCACCTTAGGCTAAATTCGATATTCCGAATCCCGAAATGAAGTCCATTTTAAAATATAAAATATATAAAATTTCAAAAAGTATGTATTACTATTCATAACGGCTAGTTTGATTGGTTATGGTGTGTTAGAACTCGGTGTTGCGTACAACACACACTATCACATTATTCAAAGAGAAGTGTACCGTAGAAGCTTGGGATGTTAAATTCTCCCCTCCTTAAAATAATTTTGTTCTCGAAATTTCTCGAATACTTATCACATGAAAAGACTCGTGTGGTTCTTCATCACATGTTACTCGGGTTCCCACGTTGCCTCTTCCATCTTATGGTTTCTCCACAAAACATTTACCAGATACGTCATCTGGTTTCTCAGTACTTGTTATCTCGTATCAAGAATCCTGACAGGCTCTTCACAATAAGACATATCGGGTTCCAGTTCTAACTCCTCATAGGTGAGTACATGCGTTGGGTTCGGCATGTATTTCCTCAACAGAGATACGTGGAACACATCGTGAACTTTGGAGAGACTTGGCGGCATTGCCAATCGGTAAGCTACATCCCCAATTCGTTCTAGAATTTCGAAAGGTCCGATGTACCTGGGACTCTATTTACCTTTCTTACCAAAACTTATGACTCCCTTCCATAGAGATACCTTCAGGAAAACATGATCAGCGACTTGAAATTCCAAATCCTTCCTTTGATTATCAGCATAGATCTTCTGCCTACTTTGAGCTGATTTGATGTGATTTTGAATTACCTTAACCTTTTCCATCGTTTCCTCCCCCAGTTCTAGACCTACAAGTTTTCTTTCACCAACTTCATCCCAACAGGTTGGTGTGCGACATCTCTTTCCATATAACGCTTCATATGGTGCCATCTGAATACTCAAATGGAAGCTATTGTTATAGGAAAATTCTACCAGAGGTAAATATTGATCCCACATACCCTGAAAGTCAAGTGAGTAGGATATAAACATGTCTTCTATGGTTTGAATAGCCCGTTCTGATTGTCCATCTATCTGAGGGTGGTAGAAAGTGCTCAAATAAAGTTCAATATCTAGGTATTTTTGAAGACTCATCTAGAATCTTGAAGTAAAACGGGGATCACGATCAAAAACAATCGATAGGGGTACTCCACGAAGTCTCGCAACTTCATTAATATATAGTCTTTCTAGACGTTCCATTGGTAGATCTTCTCTTATAGCAAAAAAATATACTGACTTGGTAAGACGATCAACAATAACCCATATTGAATCATTCATTCTAGGAGTATTTGGTAGCCCCATGACAAAGTCCATCGTAATATTGTCCCATTTCCACTCCGGTATGGGAAGAGGTTGCATGACTCCTCCAGGGTGTTGCCTTCAAGCTTTCACTTGTTGACAAACCATACATCTTGACACAAAATCAGCAATCTCCCTCTTCATATTGTCCCACCAAAAATGTTCCTTCAAATCTATATACATTTTGGTGCTCCCAGGGTGTATAGAGAAATTGGAACTATGAGAATCATCTAGCAATTCCCTTTTTAGATCAGTTATATCGGGAACACAAAGTCTCTTCCCGAATTTCAATATTCCATTTTCATACACAAAGTCTCTTAGTCTCCCATCATTCACAGCTTTAATCTTCTTTTGAAACTCTTCATCACTGGTCTGAGAACTCTTAATCCTTTCTAGTAAAGATGGTTTCACAACCATTTGAAAAAGAATTGATGTTTCGCCTTCCCTGGTTATTCCCATGTCCATCTTCACTTGATCCATGAAAATTGGATCCCTTTCAATTCTCATATTGTTCAAAACTCTGTGATCTTTTCTACTCAAAGCATCTTCCACCTTGTTTTCCTTCCCCGGGTGGTAGTGTATCATGAAATCATAATCCTTGAGTAATTCAAGCCATCTCCTTTGCCTCTTGTTGAGTTCTTTTTGTGAGAAAATATACTTCAAACTCTTGTGATTAGTATAAATCTCACATTTTTCACCATAGAGGTAGTGCCTCCATATATTCAAAGCAAATATCACAGCTGTTAAATCGAGATCATGAGTAGGATAGTTTTGTTCATGAATTTTCAACTGTTGTGATGCTTAGGCAATAACTCTATCATTCTGCATAATGACACAACCAAGTCCTTTCTTCGATGCATCACTATAAATAACGAACCCATCATTCCCTGATGGTAGAGTCAATATAGGAGCATTGACTAATCTTCTCTTCAGTTATTAGAAACATTCTTCACACTCTTTTTTCCAAACAAATTTAACCCCTTTACGTGTGAGCTTCGTTAATGGGTTAGCCAATAGGGAAAAATTCTGGACGAAACGTCGATAATAACCTGCCAAACCAATAAAAGTACGTACCTTAGTTATACTCATAGGTTCTGGCCATTCATGGATTTCCTTGGTCTTAGAAAGATCAACAGAGATTCCAACTTTAGAGACAATATGGCCAAGAAAAAAAATCTCTTGAAACCAGAATTCACAGTTGCTAAACTTCCCATATAATTCATGTCTTCTCAGAGTCTTTAAGATAATGCACAAGTGATTTTCATGATCTTCATAGATTTTTTAGTATACTAAGATATCATCAATAAATACCACTATAAATTCATCCAGATACTCCTTGTAATTCTACAGTGGCCATTCTATAATTGGTCTTTGAAATAGGCCTTGATCCAGGAATTAAATCAATGGAAAAATCAACTTCTCGTTCTGGAGGATGTCCAGGTAAATCTTCCGGAAATACATCTACAAATTCTTTCACAACAGGTACATCTTCTATTTGAACATTCCTTTCCTTTCCCACAGTTATTTCATTCTCTTCCTCCCCAGTAATTGAATTTAGTTGAGCTACTGGGGGTGGATCTAGATAAGAATTAGGTGTTGACGATTCTGCTCTAAAGATAAGCTGTTCCTTATCATCATCATCAAGAATCGTAACCTCTTTCTTCTTATAATAAATCTTTGCATCATAGTCCAAAATCCAGTCCATACCGAGGATTATATCAAACTCAATCATAGGTATGACAACGAGATCAGCAGATAAAGAACATTTATGTGCTCTAATGGGGACTGATTCACAAAACTTTGTTGCAATGATACTTCCCTTAGGAGTTTTAACTGACAACTCCCTTGTTAAATCAACTTTGAAATATCTAATTTTCATAGAAAACTGGGAAGATATGAGACAATGCGATGATCTAGAATCAAATAATGCATTTTCTAAAATTGAGGAAACCATTAAATTACCTGCCAACACGTCTTTTGGAGCTTCTACCTCAGCAGTAGTGATAGCATAACATTGGCTTTGATCCCTTGGCCTTTTCTGAGGTAAGTTCTCTTGACGCTTAGGACATTCATTTGCATAATGCCTCATCTCCCTACAATTTTAGCACTGAACATTGGTATATTCCTTCTTCCCCTTGCAATCACGAGCTTGGTAGCCTTTTTCACCACACTTATAACAGACTCTTATTCCCTTCAAGCAAGTACCGGGGTGTTTCTTACCACATTTACCACATGATGGATATTCAGCCTTTCCCATATTCCCCTTATTTCTATTCCTAGATTGACCAGTAGGTCTCTTCTTCTCTTGTTTTGTATTAAATTCATAATACTTAGAGAATTTCTTTTCGGTCTTGATAACACATAAGACAATGTCTTCATACGATGAAAAGGATTATGAGACTAATGCTCGACGGAGAAATGGTTTTAACCCATCAAAGAAATGATCAATATTACTTCTTGGGTTACATATATAATCTCCAGCATACCTTGCTACCCTTGTAAAGTTAGCCTCATACTTTGCGACATTCTCATCCTCTATCTGTCTCAGACTCAGAAATTGCCTTTCCATATCTGCTCGATGTTCGCGAGGAAAGTATTTTCCTAAAAACAGATCTTTGAACTCCCACCATTCCATATTTGATACTTCATCATCTTCCTTCGTGTTTTGAATCAATGACCACCATTGGTCAGCATCTCTAGTGAGGCGGTAAACTACCATGATAACTTTTTCCATTTCACTACTCCCCAAAGCCTGAAATATTTTCTCAAGGGAATTTATCCATTGCTCAGCTACTAAGGGATTTTTACTCCCATTGAACATTGGTGGTTGTTGCCTCATGAATCGATCTAACATTTATCCTCCACGCTACGGGTCAGGGTGCTCCATACGGGTAAGGTTATTGTTCATAACCTGAGTGAGTTGTCCCAGTATGGTGATTAGCTGATCGGCACCAGTTGCATCACCAGCTCCATTATAATTATCTTGAGCAGGAGGTCATTCCCTATATCGAGTGCATGCATTGATATGGTTTCCATTTCTTCCACTAGGTGCCATTTCTAAACAATGGCATAAACTAGATCAGTTTTTTAATCAAAATACATAATCCCATACTTATAAAACACTTACCATAAATTGAACTATTTATGGATATAATCCATAATCATAAGAATGTTTTCTTTGAGGAAGTATATACTCATAAACCCTTTATAATGATTTGTAAAGAAAATGAGAGTTATCCTAAGAATATCCCCCGGGAGTGTCGTAACCAAGAGTGCAGCAAGGCCCATTGTCGTTCACCAATTCCCATTCGGGTCTAGCTCAAAGCGGTGTTTTCTGGTTTTACCCCTAGGTAAATTTGTTCCAGAGCCTCCTCTACCTGCTCATATCCAGACAGGGATGTATTGCTCAGAAAACTCACAAAATCTCAATAATACCAAAATTCTAGGAAGTTCTTCTATACTAATACTCAATGTTCATCTTAGATCTACGTTCTCTAATAAGAGCTTATCTAAATCTAGCTTCCAAGGTTTGTACTAAACTTCCTCTGATACCAACTATTACGCCCCAACCCCAGTTACCCAGAGTCAGTGCATTATTACATAACATTGGAATTATCACAAGAAAGATCAAATATCGAAAGACCGATTGGTTTAGTAGCTTTGGAAACACTATATATATTCATAAAGTTTTACATTACATCATGAAGTTAAAAACTACTACAACAACATATTGTCTCAATAATCCACACTATTATCCCCTCATAATATCCCTGCAGGTCATTCATAATTTACTTCTTCACTTCCTGGAAAAAATAAAACATAGAAAAGGGGTGATCTCAAATGCCCAGTAAGGATAACAATATAGCGGAAACTTTCATAAATAAGAATAAACATTTAAGGAAATGTATAACTAAAAAAAAGCCTTTTAAACTTGAACTTCAACAAAGTATGACAAAAATAAAGTGAAATAATTCCATTTACTTATTCACATGTATATTCTATTAATCGAATAATCACATGCAATATCAATAACCACTTTCATAATGATGGAATGCATAATGCCAGACTATCATAACCACATAGCCAAGGCGTCGTTCCAAGAATACAAATAAGATTTTGTCAAGGCCTTGTGCTAAGACACTAGTTTGTCTCATGAGACCTACCGATGCATCGAGGTGATATAGCGGGCTCCACCCGTCACATATTAAGTCCAATGCATTCCCATATGAAAAGGTTTAAACATAACATAAACATTCGTACTAAAAATAGCTTACGAAATGTCAATACTTTCACTATAAACTATGAACGGTATAAAAATAGCACATCCATAGTCAAACATATCACAAAACCTTCAATATAATATAGAAGTTTTGTATCATAATAAATCAACTTCAAATAAGCGTAAAATCCATCAAAGGATGTTGACATAGATGAAATCAAAACTCTTTTTAGAGAATTATATCATTCTATTTTGAAATCATTTAAGAGTATTATATTTATGAAATAAAACATTTTCTTTGAAAATATTCTTATAAGCTTGTAAGGGAAGCTTCGACGATTTTATAACGGCAGAAAATAGCCGCACCCGCCATATAAGTTAAAAAAACATTCTTTTCATAATTCTGTCGAAAAGGTTAAAAAGCACCTTGTTTGGAAAACAACAGAAAGATTCCTCTATAAACCACTTAAAAAAAGTCAAACAAGGGTATAAATAACTTTAACCCATATTCTTGTAAATATTAAACATGTTTTGAAATACATTTGTAAGAATCATGGATGTGGATGATAAAGAGAACCCTGTATATTATTACGTATAAACAACCTCAGATAATGAAGAGATTGTGAAATAAACCCTTACCTTATACTTTTCCTTGGTTGGGGTAGGTTAACCTCCTGTAAAATGGTTAAATAATTGTTATTAAATTATACAAGAATCATATACATTAATATGATATCATATATGATCTTTTAACATTGATTTGTTAATAATATCGTAGTATTATCGTTGTTTCGAGTGTTAACTTACTCGTTTTCTTTTATATGTTTTGTTATGTAAGCCATGTTTGTGATGGATAGTTGTATAGTATTCATATCCAGAATGATATAAAGTCCTTAAACATCATTTTTAAATCATGAAATGATAATTATACTTGAATGGATACGATGGAGAATGAATCTCATCGCGTTCGTGGAGACGGTAGTCCGTACGTACACACGAGCGACAATATCATTATTTTGATATAAAAATAATATATAAATGGATGGTATATCATATATACAGAATCATTAACATGTTATATTTATTATTTACACGAGTTACACATCATTATTATACCCATCCAAATAATAATATATTGAATAACAATTACACCACGACGTTGAGACGGTAAGTCGTACGTACGCACGTATGGTGACATGTTATTCGAAGGGTGGACAGAATACTGAATATGGTTGTACCATATTTATAATAACATCACAGTATATATAAGATACTGGAGTTATTATTTTATAATGGTAATAACAATGAATGAAGAAGTGGAAGAAGAAAGGAACTTGAAAAGGGGTGGTGAAAACATTACCTCTTCTTCGGGTTCTTCCTTTTGATTTGATCAAAAGGGCTCCTTAAGTTGGCTTTCTGATCAAACTAAGGCCTCTAGGTTTTATTTAGAGAAGTTGGGAAAGTATTTTGGTAGAGTTTGGCCAAACCAAAAGGCTTTGAAGGTGTGATGAAATGAGAAGGAGGAGTGCCCTTTTATAAGAGGGGTGAGGGGCACCTTTGGAAAAGCTAGAAATATTAATTTATAATAAATTCATATTCGGTTTCTAATGGCTCCAAAGTGGATTATTTAAATGTTAAGGTGGGGATGGGTAGAACAACACTCAAAAAATAGAATTTAGACAGGTTTGGGTACTTATATTAACCTTATCTTTAAGTAATAACTCTAAGTTAATTAGTTTCACTTTTACAATGTCTCTTTGTATTTTTATATTATATGGTAAATAAACTTACTATATACATCAAAGAGACCCCAAAGTGGTCCATTAATGATATAACTATCATTATATAAGTCTCTTTGCCGAAAATTAGATTTTTAAGATTTTAATATCAATTAATAATATAATATTTGTTTTAAAAACTCTTTTATGTCAATTTTGACACTATTCAATAGTTGATTTTTGTGAAACTCATAACAGAATTTTTACATCCGAAAAAGACAATTAAATCAATAATAATATGTCATATTATCCTATAAAATTAGTGTAATTCATTAAAAGTATCAAATTATATTTATTTGGGTATTTATAATATCAATTATTTTAATTTGTCACTATTATGGTAATTACTGCATCATAATTGTGTCATAACTAAATTAAATAATTTAAAGTCTAAAAATTATAAATAAAATATAATTATGTATTAAATTGTTTTATCTTTCTAATGAATATTTATAGTCGAAAATCCAACATATATAACTTGATGTAAAAATTGTTTTTCTAAAAGATATATGCTTTTGTCATTTTTGTACTTATTTTAACTTAATGAAAATTAAGTGTCCCTATCAACTACAAGTGGCTCCATGGGGTCCCAAAATTGACCCAAAGATGCCTATGGTCGAACATGTATCAACCAATAAGGCTAGGACACGTTTTCGTGTAATTTAGTTTTATTATAATATTATTTTTTAACCCTTATTTAACGGATTTACCCTTAACCATGGTAAATAAAATATTTATCGAAATAATTATTCAAAATGTCTAAAATTAAAAGTTACCTATATACACAATTTTAACATCCTGATTCCAAATATTGAATCCATTTTTCCAAATTCAAAACACAGAAGTGGCAGAAATTAATTTAAAATTAATTCCCGTTGTTAAAACAAAATGCATGTTTTTAAGAGATAATAACTATCAAAAGATTGACTCTTGTTTATGTCCGGTTTAATTGTAAAGTTATGTCCAATGACCAACATTGTATTTAATCATAAAAATATATTCTAAATAAACTTTTAAACCACTCAAATTAATAATTTATCACTATTACTTATTTTGATTAAAAAAGTTGTTTTTAATTAAAATTTAGTAATTTTCACTATTCATCAAAATATTAAAGTTATCCGAAAAGTACGAAAATCTCACCATAGGCTAAATTCGATATTCCGAATCGAAAAATGAAGTCCATTTTGAAATATAATATATATATAATTTCAAAAAGTAGGTATTACTATTCATAACGGCTAGTTTGATTGGTTATGGTGTGTTAGAACTCTGTGTTACGTACAACACAAGCTATCACATTATTCAAAGAGAAGCGTACTGTAGAAGCTTGGGGTGTTACACATAAAAATGAGATTTCACAATTCTCCCTTACCATAGTTAGGATATCCATCATATATATCTGGACCTTCTATAAAATGATTAAAATAATATTATTTACTTATTCCTAAGTCATATTAATTGTTATGATATCATATATTATTATATTATCATATGTTTCTTAATAACATTTCATTTTCACTCTTTATTTGGATATTAACGACTTTATGTTCTTATGCTAGATTTTTTAGTTATGTTCATGTTCCAATTAATAAGTTAATGTTGAATAATTTAGAGAATGATATTATTATATTATATATCATATTTATTCTTTCAATTCATGTATATAATCATGGTTTAATTAAGATCATATAGAATGAATCGCAGCCTATCATGGAGACGGTAGGTCGTACGTATGCACGAGCGATGATATCATTCCAAAACTTGATGAATGGTATTGAAGTTGAAATCATTTCAGAATTAGTAACATGTTATAATAATAATATATAGATATTATTTCTGTTATTATACCCATCCATATAAGGTGGTGGTGTAAAATAGATTACAGCACAACGTTGAGACGTTAAGCCATAGGTACGCACGCGAGGTTATTTAATTTTTCATATGATGGATAAGTGGTGAAATATGGTTGTTTTTTATTTCTAATAAAATATCATTATATTATTTATAATGATAATATTAATTAATAATTAAACACTTAATTAAGGTGAAGGAGAGGATGAAATTAGTTTGAAATAATCGGTAGAATAGATTACCTCTTCCTCAATATTCTTCCTCTAAATATCTTCTCATAGCACTAGAGCTGGTCATTGATGATGACCAGAACTTCTAGAATAAATATAAGGAAGTTTATAAGGAAATAGTGTAGGGTATGGCTGAGATTAAAGGCTCAAATTGAAGTGAATAGGTGAGGGATGAGGTGACCAATTATAATTGAGGTGAGGGACACTTTTGGAAACTTTATAAATAATAATTTATAATAAAATAAAACCCTAACAAAAAACCTAAAAAATGTCCCAATATTTAAAATTAGATGAGATAGGGTTTTAATGTAATCTACTTAAAAATTTTGGACATGTTATTTTGTCAATTTAATCCATACCATTTTAACTGACACTTAGTTATTCTATTTAATTTTAATTATAGTAATAACATTCCAAATATTTACTGGTCATAAATATTTCATTATATAGTTTAGATTGGCCAAAAATGGATATTTTATGAAATTTTAGACCTTATATTCAAAAAACTTTAATTTTAATTTTTTTTAATTTTATATAATTTAATAAAATTTATTTTTTAAAACTATCAATTGTGTCAATTTTGAAACTATTCATTTATTTAACTTTAAATAAAATCTAAAACAATGATAAAGTCTAAAAATATATTTAATACACTCATAAAATGTCATATTAACCAATAGTATTCATATATAAAATTAATTAGTTCATATGATATTTTTTTAATATTTTTAAAACCATGTTTTTGTTATTTCAACTCGTAAAATAATTTCTTCATATCTATTGTGTCATTAGTTATGGTAATTATATAATCTATAAAAATTATAAAAAAATTATATGATATATGTAAATCTTTTATATTTCTATATAATATCTATATTAAATACTATCTTTTAGTTATCTACGTATTAAAATTAATATACATATATGAAATAATATTGTGGCATTTTATCACATTCATTAGTTTTTATTATATTCATGTCATATTAATAGGTAAGTGGACATTATGTTATTACCTTTAGAAAAATTGAATATAAAAGTCAAATTTAGTCATCAAGTAGGATTTTTACATATGTTATGATAATTTTATATTATTATTTTTATCATTATTTACCCAATTTATCTTTAACCATGGTAAAAAAAATTTCAAAATTTACTGTTCAAAATGCCCGAAAATAAAAGTAACATACTAAAATAATTTGGTCCTAATGATTTTAAATATGTAATCCATTTTTTAAATATCAAAACACTGAATTTGCAGTAATTAATTTCAAATTAATATTATTGTTGAAATGAGAAAATGAGTCTTAAAAGATACAAATTTGCAAATGATTGAAATGTTTTTACATCTGAATTTAATGTAAAAATAATTTCAATGAAATAAATTTTATTGAATGGTAAGAATATATTATATTTATAATTTTAAACCATTAAATAATAAAATTTAACCATTTAAATTATTAAAAAAAATATTTTCAATTAAAATTTAACATATTTTTAATATTCATTAAAACATGAAATTTATCAGATAAATATCAGAAATTCAATGAAAGTAAATTTTTATACCCGTCATCAAAATAAAATTTTTATTTTGTCTTATGAAAATTATTAACATGTCAAAATCATAATTTAAAAGGGGTACTCCATTCAAATTTGTGAAATTAAACTTTAAAAAAGTTGGTTTTTATAAATCAAATAAGGTTTTATTCATACACTATGACTAAAATATCCTTTGGATGAATACCCAAAAAAATAGTTTATTATGTATATAACACAAATATATCACGTAAATTTCATTACCAAAATTAATTCACTCAAAAATATAAATATCTAATTAATTTATATTTCTCATAAATAAATGAAATCTAATTTATTCAAAATACATTTTCATATGTTTGTTATAATAATTAATACTATCCTAATGTATTGTCAATAATGTTAATTTTATAACAAGTCCATCTCATGGTATGTTTAAATTCATGATTTCATGAAAATAAAGCTATTGAGGAATAAAAATTATTTTAAAAAATATTTCATAAAAAACATCTGGGTGTTACATTATTCTTCCCTTAAGCTGAAATTATACCGAAAATTCACCACATGGAAATGAACTAATAAAGATACCTCTCCTTCCTCGTATACACAGGTTACTATGTTACTTTTTCAAATTGTTGGTTCCTCCATAAAATATCTAACAAAACGAGTGGTCTTGTTTTGCAGAACATTTCCACTATGATCCAGAATCTCTATTTGTTTTTATTCATTAGATAGATCTTTCTCCAAAGGGACGACTTCTGATCTTAGTACATGTGAAATATTGAGTACGTACTTTCTCAGGATAGATACATGGAACACATCATGAACTTGAGAGATATTTGGTGGAAGAGCCAATATGTATGCTTCCTTCCCAATACTGTCCATAATTTCAAAAGGACCAGTATACCTAGGTCATAACATTACCTTCATTCAAAATCTCACTACACTCTTCCATAAAGATATTGGTATGAACACCTTATCAACCACTTCAAACACCATGTATTCTCTTCGGTTTTATGGAAAATTCTTTTGTCTAATCTTAGCTTCTCTTATGTGTTGTTGAATAGATCTAACCATTTCTACCAATTCCTCAACAAGATCATGTCCTAATAGCTTTCATTCCTGAACATTATCCCAAAACGTTGGAGTTTTTCACCTTTTTCCATAGTGGGATTCATAAGGATCCATTTGAATACTGGATTGAAAGCTTTTATTGTATGTATATTCCACCAATGATAGGTGTTGATCCCAACCACCATTGAAATCTGTAGAGAGAACTCTCAACACGTCTTCTAGAGTTTGAATTTTCCTCTTAAACTAACCGTCTATCTGAGGATGATAAGTTTTTATGGAACTTAACTTGTTCTCCATATGATTCTGAATACTTATCTATAATAATTAGGTAAACCGCATATTCAAATCATATATAATGGGAAGAGGAACTACATGCAATCTTACCACTTATTTTCTATATATCATGGCAAGGTAATTAAGAGACAAATCCTCTATAATATAAATGATGTGTTTCGGCTTCATAAGGCAATCAACTATAACATTGATAGTATTATTTCCATTGGATGTTTTGGGAAGTCCAATGACAAAGCCCATAGTGACGTTTTCCCATTTCCATTTTGGTATGGGTAATGATTGTAACATACCCTTATAATTCTGTCTCTCAGCCTTAACTTGCTGAAAGACCAAGCATCGATGGACATATTCAGTGACATTTATTTTCATGTCATCCCACTAGAAGTAATCTTTCATGTTCATGTACATCTTTTTGCTTCAAGTACAAATAGAGAAAGAAGAACTATGAGCCTCATATAACAGAACCTTCTTTAATTTTAGTTGGGTAGGAATGCACACTATGTTCCTGAACCTTATTATTTAATCACAATCAAGGTTAAATTCAAGAACATTTCACACCTTCTTGTGTAGCTATACATCTTTCTTCTATGCCTATTTATTCTTCACATTTATTGATGGTTGAATATTTATATGAGAAAGATAAGATTTTCCCCCTTCCATTAAAATTAAATGATCCATTCTTTTAAAATCCATAAATATTGGATCTTTTGTGATCATCATCATGGATATGCTAGCATGGTCTTGTCAACTTAATTCAACTGACATATTTTTTTCATCCCTAGGGTAGTAATGTATTTTGAATTCATATTATTTAATAAAGTCCAACCATCTTTGTTGGTGCATATTCATCTCCTCTTGTCTGAAAATATAATTTAATCTTTTATGATCAGTATAAATATTATACATTTCACCTTAAATATAATACCTCCATATCTATTATAGCATCCCGCCATTTTATAACATAAACTTTCATTACATTACACATAACTGAGGATCTTTAAGGTCTAGTGTCTTGGAAACCAGGAACAAAATACATAAAAAAAACACAAAACATTCTTCTTAAACACTTGAAAGGCTTCTCCTTTAGTTCATCCTATGTTCATTATGCATCTCATAACCTGGGGACATACATCAAAAGAAAGGGTGAGCAGAAGGCCCAGTAAGGGAAACAAGAGGAACATTTTACAAGTGAACTGGATATACTTCAATAAGAACATGAAAAGGACTTTAAGGCATGAGAAAGAAATAATGAGATACATCATAAAAAAAATAACATTTTTCATAACTTGAAGATGTGGCTGCAACATTTAATATTGACAATCGTTTCGTTTCACCAAGGTCCATCCCCAAGGTGTCGTTAAAAATTACCAAGGTTATTCACCAAGGCGTCGTTAAAATGGTCATCTCTAGAGATTAAGTCTTTACCCAATGCATTGGAGCGCTATCAGGGCGCACCCTTAAATTTGCCTTTATTATCATGTGAGCCACATATATCATCATCAAACATTTCATAAATAACCCATATAGCATAAAATAAATGGGTTTCATTTCATAATCATAACATTTTAAAAACTGCTTTAATGACATGATCTTTACGGCACTTTAAACCCACGGAAAGGGAAGCGGGTCTCATGTATGTAAATCCCAGAATTTAAAATGGAACATTTTGATATATATGTGAATACCCTTGTAGAAATAAGAGCTTTGAGTATTCACTTTATAACATAAAATAATTTTTGAGAAAAGAGAGAGAGGCATTTTGAGACGAAAATTTTGCAGCATAACGGCTATGTTTCGGGGTTTTAGAAAACATTGAAAAGAGAGGGGACATGGGTCACCCACTCATAATGATCCATAAAACAGTAAGGGGACAGAATAAGAAGGATATATGGACATGGTAATGAAATTTTAAGGACATACCATTTGAAATGAAAAACATGGAAGGAAGACAAAATTTAGATTTCTCTTATGAAAATTCGGCAGCCTAACGGCGTCACTTAAACTTCAATAAAAAGAATTGACAAGATCAAATAGGGTCCCTCATCATATGATCATAAGAGATCAGTATGATAGATATAGAGATCATACCCCAACATAATAAAAATGAACTTGAAAGAATTGACATGAAAATCGAACTTGAAAAATGAGAAGGGTGAAAGAATCACTTAAACATTCGGCAGCCTAACGGCGTCACTTAAACATTCATAAAACGAAATGATGAGAGTAAGAGGGGATCTCTCATCATATAAACATGAAAGGGCAGTAAGAGGAATATAAAAGAACATCCTCTCACATAAAAACAAGGAGCATAATAGGAATGACATAAAAGAGATTACATGAAAAGAAAGAGAGGGGTCGGATCCCTTACCTTAAAACGTGACTCTTGAAACTCAAAGGATTGGACCTTGAGGGCTTGGGGGCACCTTGGGAGGACTCTTTGGAAGGTAAGAAGACCAGAACTTCGTTGGGGAAGAGTTGGGAGTGAAAACTAAGGGAGGAAAGGGTGGGTATTTATAGGGAAAGTGAGGGGACAAAGCATTAATGGCCAAAGGACACCTCACATGTGCTTTTCTCAAACCCATGTGATCTCCCTTGGAATTTATCATGGAGTTAGGCCACATGGGGCCCCCAAAACAATTATTCATCACCCTTGGCCGGCCAACCCTCAAAAGATCTCATGACATCATCATGACATCATTATGATGTCATTAAACATACCGAAACCCTAAAACGGTATTTTTACTATTCACTGAAAATTCAACTTTCTCAGAATAATCCCAAAATTTCACCTTAACCAAATATCAATGCTCTGATTTCAAAAATGAAATCCATTTTATAAAAATATTTTTCTAAATATTTTTAATTTAATTTTTAAATAAAAACACTATTCATCGAAAATTCATTTTTTTCAGAAAAATCCCCAAAAATTACCTTAACATAATATCGATGCTCTGAGTTCAAAAATAAAGTCATTTTTATAAAAGTAAATTTCTAATTATTTTTAATTAAATTTTTAATTAAAAAACACTATTCATCCGAAAAAACTAATACTTGATTAATAATTTATGAAACCGTTATTTACCCATTTTATTGAATCACATTACTTAACCAAGGTGTCTAAATTATATTAAAACTTTCTTTAAGTGAAAATTACTAATCCATTTGGTCACATTACTAATCCTAAGCATAAAATCACTATTCATAATTTACTATTCATCAAAAATTAAGTTGATCTTATTAGACTCCAAATTCCTTAATGAACACTTTTGTAGAAGACCATTTTTTGAAAATCATTACACATCATTAGTTATTTAGGGTTTACATAAATATTTTAAAATATCCCTTTTTCAAAATTCATCAATAAAATACCTTCTAAAATTATCTAGGCATTTGAAATTTCACAAACATCACTAAAGGAAAAAATCTCAATTTATTCACCCGAGAGGATTACACAAGGAAACTAGGGTCTCATCACATAGCCCCTTATAACACTGGCATAAGACCTAAGTGTAAGGTGTGATATGGTGAGAGAATCTGAGGGAGTCTCAGATAACATTGCCCTAGTAGCAATCTCCACTAACTTGAACTTCTCCTGCAAGCGTTTTCGTTCAAGCTTGACACGCTGGAGCTCGGCTTGGGCTTGGTCCAAAGCAAAGCCCACAGATGCTACCTCCTTCCCAAGCTCTGATAAGTGGGCTTCATAAGGGTTGAGTCTACTGGATGAAGCCATCGACTCCTCTTTCTGCATTAACCATTAACATATTATTAAATCAATAAGAGTAAGTTAATATACTACTCAAAAAGATTGGGTCGTTACATTCTTCCCCCCTTAAGAAATTTCGTCCCCGAAATTTATACTTGAGGCCTAGTCGAAAAGGTGAGGGTACTTTTGCTTCATCGTTTCCTCAGGCTCCCAAGTCGCTTCTTCATACTTATGATTCCTCCACAACACTTGCACAAGGTGGGTAGTCTTGTTTCGTAGGACCTTGTCTCTACGGTCCAAGATCTCCACTGGCTGCTCTTCATAAGAGAGGTCATGTTCAAGTTGTACCACCTCTGGGTTCAGTACATGCGAAGGGTCGGGTATGTACTTCCTCAAGAGAGATACATGGAAGACATCATGAACTTGAGCTAGGTTCGGTGGAAGTGCTAGACGATAGGCCACTGCTCCTATGCGATCAAGGATTTCATAGGGGCCAATGTACCTAGGGCTGAGCTTCCCTTTCTTCCCAAACCGCATGACTCTCTTCCATGGAGAAATTCGAAGGAAGACTTTGTCACCAACACCAAACTCCAAGTCCCTTCGACGATTGTCAGCATAGCTCTTCTGCCGACTCTGAGTAGCCTTTATGTGTTGTTGGATGGCATGAACCTGTTCCGTCATCTCTTGCATGAGATCAGGCCCAAGAAGCTTCCTCTCACCAGTTTCATCCCAACAAGTAGGAGTTCTACACCGCTTTCCATATAGAGCTTCATAGGGTGCCATCTGAATACTCGAATGGAAGCTGTTGTTATAGGAGAACTCCACTAATGGGAGGTGTTGATCCCATCCACCTTTAAATTCCATTGAGCATAATCTCAACATGTCTTCGAGTGTCTGAATAGTCCTTTCAGATTGGCCATCAGTTTGAGGATGATAAGCCGTACTAAAATTCAATTCAGTATTCAGAGCATGCTGAAGACTTCTCCAGAATTTTGATGTGAATCTTGGGTCACGATCAGATACGATGGATAGTGGTACCCCATGCAGTCTTACCACTTCCTTCACGTATATCTTGGCAAGCTGATCCAGAGAGAAATCTTCCCGAATAGAGATAAAATGGGCTGTCTTGGTGAGACGGTCCACAATAACCCATATCGCATTGTTTCCTTTGGATGTTTTTGGGAGACCAGTTACAAAGTCCATGGTGATATTATCCCACTTCCATACTGGTATGGGTAGCGGTTGTAATACCCCCTTAGGAAGTTGTCTTTCTGCCTTTACTTGCTGACACACCAGGCACCTTGTAGTGTAATCGGCAATCTCCCTCTTCATGTTATCCCACCAATAATGATCACGAAGGTCTCTATACATCTTAGTGCTTCCCGGATGTATACAGAAAGTAGAGCTATGAGCTTCATCCATCAGTTCTTTCTTTATCTCCGGAATAGATGGAACACATAGTCTTGTACGAAATTTCAATACACCTTCTTGATCAATATTGAAATCAGGGAACTTCCCATCCTTTACAGCCTCGAACTTATCCTGCAGCAAAGGATCTTCTTTTTGAGCCTTCTTGATCTTCTCTAGTAATGAAGGTTGAGAAATCATTTGGGATAGGGTTGATGATGTCCCTTTCCTTATAATTCCCATGTCCAGTTTTACTAGATCTTTAATCAAGGGATCTCCCAGGATCCTCATTGTTGCCAGAACAACAGGATCTTTCCTGCTTAACGCATCCGCGACTTTGTTTGCTCTTCCAGGGTGATAATGAATTGAACAATCATAGTCTTTAATAAGCTCCAACCATCTCCTTTGTCTCATGTTCAATTCTTTCTGAGTGAAAATATACTTTAGACTTTGGTGGTCAGTGTATATATCACATTTCTCCCCATAAAGATAGTGCCTCCATATCTT
The DNA here is from genome assembly GCA_963277665.1 of Viscum album. Taxonomy (NCBI): domain Eukaryota; kingdom Viridiplantae; phylum Streptophyta; class Magnoliopsida; order Santalales; family Viscaceae; genus Viscum; species Viscum album. The sequence continues at coordinate 106,681,505 of OY728156.1, forward strand.
TAGAGCAAAAAAAACTGCTGCCAGCTCTAGATCATGCGTAGGATAATTCTGCTCATGAATCTTCAACTGTCGAGATGCATAAGCAATTACTTTGTCATTTTTCATGAGGACGCACCCAAGCCCTTTCAGAGATGCATCGCTAAAAATAACGAATCCTTCTCCGATAGAGGGTAGTGTTAACACCGGTGCAGTAACCAATCTCTTTTTCAGCTCTTGGAAACTTTCCTCGCATTCCTTTGTCCAGATGAACTTAACCCCTTTTCGAGTCAACTTGGTTAGTGGATTAGAAAGCCGTGAAAAGTTTTTCACAAACCTCCTATAATATCCCGCTAAACCAAGGAAACTACGAATCTCAGTTACTGTTGTGGGTTGAGGCCACTCCTCCACAACCATTGTCTTTATAGGGTCAACCGAGATTCCTTCATTGGTTACGATGTGCCCCAAGAAAGCCACTTGTTGTAACCAAAACTCACACTTTCTGAACTTCCCAAAGAGCCTCTCCTTCCGTAGAGTTTTCAAAACAACCCTCAGATGATCTTCATGCTCCTCACGACTTTTTGAATATATCAAAATATCATCAATAAAAACTACCACAAAGTTATCAAGGTAGTCCTTAAAGACTCTATTCATCAAATCCATGAAAATAGCAGGAGCATTAGTCAAGCTGAAAGGCATAACAGTAAACTCATAATGCCCATATCTTGATCGGAAGGCAGTCTTTGGAATATCTTCCTTCTTCACCCTCAGTTGATGATAACCAGATCGAAGGTCAATCTTAGAGAAGAATTGAGCCCCACGAAGTTGGTCAAATAAATCATCAATTCTTGGAAGAGGGTATCTGTTCTTCACTGTGATCCCGTTCAGTTCTCTATAATCAATGCATAGCCGCATTGATCCATCCTTCTTCTTCACAAAGAGAACTGGTGCTCCCCAAGGAGACACACTCGGTCGGATAAACCCCTTCTCCAACAAGTCTTGGAGTTGTTTCTTTAGCTCCTCTAGCTCCACATTTGCCATTCTATACGGAGTCTTTGATATCGGTTGAGACCCAGGTACGAGTTCAATGGAGAACTCTACCTCTCTTTCTGGGGGAGGTCCAGGTAACTCCTCGGGAAATACGTCCATGTATTCCTGAACAATCAGAACATCTTCAATTTGTATGCTCCCTTTCCCTTCTTCCTCATCACCGATTAACTCCATAAAGAAAGCTATAGGAGGTGCTTCTAGATAGGGATCAGTTCGGGATATCTCTCCACGGAAGATAACTGTAGGTCGTTCATTCAAGACTACTGAGATTTCCTTACTTCTGCATTTGATCTTAGCATTATACTTTGAGAGCCAGTCCATCCCTAGTATAACGTCGAATTCCATCATGGGAATGACTACTAGATTTGCGATAAGATTGTGCTCACCAAAGTAAACACTAGAGTCTCTAAACACTGTTGATGCATGGATAATCCCACCTGGAGTCTTGACTGACAACTCTACCTCAAGCAATTCAGGGATTGATTCTATATTCTTTGCAAACTTGGAAGAAATAAAGGAATGCGTAGAACCAGAATCAAATAAAGCACTTGCTAGTTTTGAGAGGACAACAAGAGTACCTGCTACCACATCGTTCGGGACGTCAACTTCAGCTGTTGTGATAGCGAAAGCACGACCTTTCTCTCTTGTCCTCTGCTGAGGTTGATGGTGATTCCCCTCCACCGCCCTCGGATTGGGACATTGGTTAGCAAAGTGCCCAAGCTGTCCACACTTGAAGCATGTGACTTCGGGTAGGGCCAGAACCATCTTTCCTCTGTCGTTAGTGTTGGGAAGCTGAGGCTTCACCTCACTATGAAAATTCCGAGCAATATGGCCTCCTCTTCCACACTTGTAGCACTTTCCACTTCCACTCAAGCAGTTCCCCAGATGATTATTCCCACATTTATTGCATGTGGTAAGTTGCGTTTGCTTTCCACCTCTTCCCTGATCAAAAGACTTCCCTAAACTGGGCTCCAACGACCTCTTCTTTTCATTTGGCTTATGAGACCACAGTGTCTCACCAAACTCCAGCTCGACTTTCATAGCACTTCGAACTATTTCTTCATAGCTATCATAGTCCCTGTTGGCTAGATTCTTCCGCAGATGAGGTCGTAGTCCGCCAAAGAATCTATCAACCTTCCCATTAGGGTCCATGACAAAGCTTGAGGTATAACGGGAAAGCCTTGTTAAGTTCATCTCGTAGCTTCCGACAGATTCGTTCTCCTTCTGCTTCAGCTCGAGAAACTCTTTCTCCATTTTCGTTCTCATGGAACGAGGGAAATACTTATTAAAGAAAATCCCCCGAAATTCTTCCCACTCCATAGCTTCCATCTCTCCTCGTGGCTTCGTGTTTTTGATCAGTGACCACCACTGATCAGCTTCTCCCTCCAGGCGGTAAACAGCAAGGGTGACCTTTTCTTGTTCCGAACAATGAAGTACAGAAAAGATCTTTTCAATGGAGCTTATCCATTGTTCCGCAACCAACGGGTCAGTAGATCCACTGAATGTTGGCGGTCGTTGACGCATGAAGGACTCAACAGAGTGTTGTTCCCTTCGTGGTGAGGTCGGCCTCTCAGCTTGATTCAAGTTATTACTCATAACTTGAGTCATTTGGTTCATCATTCGCATGAATGTTTCCATTCCGGCTTCCATCGGAGGGCCGTCAGCACATGGTGCATTGCGGTCACCATCGGCACGGTTCCTCCTATTGCCCGCCATTTTCTAAAAGAATAAAACCTTAGTAAGAAACTTATTTCATTTATGAATCTTTTAACTAAGACTTCGTGCTTAGACAATAATAGTTCTCTATAATTCCTTCATAATGATTCATAAAAAGCATGTGATTAACCAAACATATCCCCCGGGAGTGTCGTAACCAAGAGTGCAACAAGGCCCGTTATCGTGCACCAGTTCCCGTTCGAGTCTAGCTCAAAGCGGTGTTTTCGGGTTTTACCCCTATGTACATCTGTGCCAGAGCCGCCTCTACCTGCTCGTATCCAGACAGGGATGTATTTGTTTGATAAACCACTTACTCAATACTTACCAAAATACCAGGATGTTTTCCTATATTTAAACTTTTCTATAGGGTTCTTCCTAAAGTTTTTATATCCTAATTTCCACAAATAACTAAACCATCCTTTGATACCAACTATAGCATCCCGCCATTTTATAACATAAACCATCATTACATTACACATAACTGAGGATCTTTAAGGTCTAGTGTCTTGGAAACCAGGAACAAAATACATAAAAAAAAACACAAAACATTCTTCTTAAACACTTGAAAGGCTTCTCCTTTAGTTCATCCTATGTTCATTATGCATCTCATAACCTGGGGACATACATCAAAAGAAAGGGTGAGCAGAAGGCCCAGTAAGGGAAACAAGAGGAACATTTTACAAGTGAACTGGATATACTTCAATAAGGACATGAAAAGGACTTTAAGGCATGAGAAAGAAATAATGAGATACATCATAAAAAAAATAACATTTTTCATAACTTGAAGATGTGGCTGCAACATTTAATATTGACAATCGTTTCGTTTCACCAAGGTCCATCCCCAAGGTGTCGTTAAAAATTACCAAGGTTATTCACCAAGGCGTCGTTAAAATGGTCATCTCTAGAGATTAAGTCTTTACCCAATGCATTGGAGCGCTATCAGGGCGCACCCTTAAATTTGCCTTTATTATCATGTGAGCCACATATATCATCATCAAACATTTCATAAATAACCCATATAGCATAAAATAAATGGGTTTCATTTCATAATCATAACATTTTAAAAACTGCTTTAATGACATGATCTTTACGGCACTTTAAACCCACGGAAAGGGAAGCGGGTCTCATGTATGTAAATCCCAGAATTTAAAATGGAACATTTTGATATATATGTGAATACCCTTGTAGAAATAAGATCTTTGAGTATTCACTTTATAACATAAAATAATTTTTGAGAAAAGAGAGAGAGGCATTTTGAGACGAAAATTCTGCAGCATAACGGCTATGTTTCGGGGTTTTAGAAAACATTGAAAAGAGAGGGGACATGGGTCACCCACTCATAATGATCCATAAAATAGTAAGGGGACAGAATAAGAAGGATATATGGACATGGTAATGAAATTTGAAGGACATACCATTTGAAATGAAAAACATGGAAGGAAGACAAAATTTAGATTTCTCTTATGAAAATTCGGCAGCCTAACGGCGTCACTTAAACTTCAATAAAAAGAATTGACAAGATCAAATAGGGTCCCTCATCATATGATCATAAGAGATCAGTATGATAGATATAGAGATCATACCCCAACATAATAAAAATGAACTTGAAAGAATTGACATGAAAATCGAACTTGAAAAATGAGAAGGGTGAAAGAATCACTTAAACATTCGGCAGCCTAACGGCGTCACTTAAACATTCATAAAACGAAATGATGAGAGTAAGAGGGGATATCTCATCATATAAACATGAAAGGGCAGTAAGAGGAATATAAAAGAACATCCTCTCACATAAAAACAAGGAGCATAATAGGAATGACATAAAAGAGATTACATGAAAAGAAAGAGAGGGGTTGGATCCCTTACCTTAAAACGTGACTCTTGAAACTCAAAGGATTGGACCTTGAGGGCTTGGGGGCACCTTGGGAGGACTCTTTGGAAGGTAAGAAGACCAGAACTTCGTTGGGGAAGAGTTGGGAGTGAAAACTAAGGGAGGAAAGGGTGGGTATTTATAGGGAAAGTGAGGGGACAAAGCATTAATGGCCAAAGGACACCTCACATGTGCTTTTCTCAAACCCATGTGATCTCCCTTGGAATTTATCATGGAGTTAGGCCACATGGGGCCCCCAAAACAATTATTCATCACCCTTGGCCGGCCAACCCTCAAAAGATCTCATGACATCATCATGACATCATTATGATGTCATTAAACATACCGAAACCCTAAAACGGTATTTTTACTATTCACTGAAAATTCAACTTTCTCAGAATAATCCCAAAATTTCACCTTAACCAAATATCAATGCTCTGATTTCAAAAATGAAATCCATTTTATAAAAATATTTTTCTAAATATTTTTAATTTAATTTTTAAATAAAAACACTATTCATCGAAAATTCATTTGTTTCAGAAAAATCCCCAAAAATTACCTTAACATAATATCGATGCTCTGAGTTCAAAAATAAAGTCATTTTTATAAAAGTAAATTTCTAATTATTTTTAATTAAATTTTTAATTAAAAAACACTATTCATCCAAAAAAACTAATACTTGATTAATAATTTATGAAACCGTTATTTACCCATTTTATTGAATCACATTACTTAACCAAGGTGTCTAAATTATATTAAAACTTTCTTTAAGTGAAAATTACTAATCCATTTGGTCACATTACTAATCCTAAGCATAAAATCACTATTCATAATTTACTATTCATCAAAAATTAAGTTGATCTTATTAGACTCCAAATTCCTTAATGAACACTTTTGTAGAAGACCATTTTTTGAAAATCATTACACATCATTAGTTATTTAGGGTTTACATAAATATTTTAAAATATCCCTTTTTCAAAATTCATCAATAAAATACCTTCTAAAATTATCTAGGCATTTGAAATTTCACAAACATCACTAAAGGAAGAAATCTCAATTTATTCACCCGAGAGGATTACACAAGGAAACTAGGGTCTCATCACATAGCCCCTTATAACACTGGCATAAGACCTAAGTGTAAGGTGTGATATGGTGAGAGAATCTGAGGGAGTCTCAGATAACATTGCCCTAGTAGCAATCTCCACTAACTTGAACTTTTCCTGCAAGCGTTTTCGTTCAAGCTTGACACGCTGGAGCTCGGCTTGGGCTTGGTCCAAAGCAAAGCCCACAGATGCTACCTCCTTCCCAAGCTCTGATAAGTGGGCTTCATAAGGGTTGAGTCTACTGGATGAAGCCATCGACTCCTCTTTCTGCATTAACCATTAACATCTTATTAAATCAATAAGAGTAAGTTAATATACTACTCAAAAAGATTGGGTCGTTACATCTATAATGAAAATATTATCGCAAATAACTCCAAATCATGGGTTGGGTTATTTTGCTCATGTGTTTTCAACTGTCGTGATGCATAAGCTATAAAAATATATTTTTTCATAAGAACTCATCCCAACCCATTCTTGGATAAATCACTCTAGATCACAAACCTTTATTTACTAAAAGTCAGTGTGAGAACATGTGCATAGGCTAACCTTTTTTTAGTTCTTTGAAATTCTATTCAAATTCCTCAATCCAAACGAACATAACTACATTATGAGTCAACATGGTGAGTTGATTAGATAACCATGAAAAATATTTCAAAAATCATTAGTAATATCCTTCCAATGAATGAAAAATATAGTTCACAGTTACAATTTTTGGTCTCAAATATCTTTTAATAAACTCTTTTTATGCTGGATCCCCAGAGATCCCCTCGGTTGCGATTATGTCGCCCAAAAATGAAACTTTCTAAATCAAAAATTCACACTTGTTAAAAATGGTGTAAATCTTCTCCTTTCTCATGGTCTTCATTACAATACTCCAGTGATCTGCATATTATTATCTTCTCTATGAATAGACAAGAATACAATCTATAAAGACTACCAAAAACTGATGAATATAGTCTCCAAAGAATCTATTCCATTGATCCATGAAGATTTATAGGGAATTAATAAGGCCAAAAGGCGTAACTATAAATTCATATTGTCTATACCATTTATGGAATTTCATATTTGGTATATCCTCCTTTTTACCATTAATTAATGATATCCTGAATAAAGATCAATCTTGGAAATGAATTGAGATCCACATAGTTTGTTAAATAAGTTATCAATAAAGGGGAAGAGGATATTTTTCCATGATATTGATCTTGTCAAGTTCTCAATAATATAAGAATAGTCTCATTGATCCATATTTCTTCTTAAAAAATATAACAAGTGCTCCCCATGGTGACACACAAGGGAATATGAATCCCTTATCAAGATTCTCATGGATTTGGTTCTTCAATTCCTCCAACTCATTTGGGTCTATTCTATATGGTGTGTTAAAAATAGGCATAAAACCCAGTATGAGTTCTACATAAAACTAAACTTCACTATTTATTGGAAGACCTAGAAATTCCTCAAGAAAGAAATCACCAAACTCCTTTACAATGGATGTATTCTTAATCATGAGTTTCTCCCCAGACATTTGAGATAAATAATCTTCATTTATAAGAGTTAAGACCCAAAACATGGAAGAAAGTTAAATTGGATGGTTATATTCATCTATGCATCGATATATGGTCATAGATTAGTCTAGAATATAAAATGTGACTTCCATTCCCTAGTAATTAATATGATCTCCATATAGAGAAAGCCAATACATGACAAGAATCTCATAAAATTCCACTACAGGAAGGATCACAAGATTTGTAGGAAGCACTTTCCCCCCAAATTCATCCAGAGAAGAATTATAAAATTTTATGTGACCGTAGTTCTGTTAAGAGTTGGCATAGATTACTCAAAATCTAATTTTTGAGTTAATATAGTGATACCCTGAGAAACTTCTTCAGAAATAAAAAACTAGATGGATCCAGAAGCAAATAAAATATATTCCACTTTAGAGGGGATGGTGAGTGTACCTTTCACCACATAATTGTCATACTCCACGTCACTAATATTGATTTCGTCTGACTTTAATTTTTCATTGGCCTTATGTGTTTCTTGACGTCAATCATCATCAATAACCCATTGATTAGGGAATTGATTGGAATAATTCCCCATTTATTTGCACTTGTAAAATTGAAGTGTATGAGGTTCATTCTATGTATCTTTTTCATTTTTTCAGATTATTAGACATCTTTTTCCCAAAACTTTGGCATTCAACTTCCGGTTGAACTTATTTTATAAACTTAAATCATTTTATAGTCACTTTATGAAAAATCCATCCAATTTTCTTTCCACAATTTTAGCATAAGGGAAAACTCATCTTCTTTTAAGTGTGCTATCAAGATTCTCCTTTGAATTATAATTTTCTCTTCATATAAATCCAATTTGACTAATTGGTTACTCCAACATCCATCTCAACCTTGATATCACATAGAAAACTGTACTCATATCTATTGAAGTCCTTTATGGATTATTCAATGTAAATACTTGGTTTTAAGACACTAATGATTTGATCAATTTCACTGTCAGGTTGGATTATAATTCTCGAAGTGTAACTTTAATGTCCTATAAATGTTTCATCATATGTACCAAAAGATTCATCATCCTTTTTCTTAATTTCATGTAACTCCTTCTCTATCATTTTTTGAACAATATGAAGAATGTACATATTAAAAAATAAGTTCTCAAACTCATCCCATTCCATGGACTGAATTAAATCTTTTTCCCTCATATTCTTGATAGGATTCCACCATTGATAAAATTGACCTTGCAAATTATTGAATTTTAAAATGACTTTATCATGTTCAGATAAATGTAGAACTAAAAATATCTTTTCATTTGTCTAGATACATTTGTCAACCACTAATGGATCTGAAGACCCACTGAATGAAGGTTGACGCTACCACATGAAGGATTCAACAAAATGTTTCACCCTCCTTTGGTCATCTATAAGTCTAAAAAGATTCATATCTTGAGATGTTCTGGGGAGTATGGCTACAACTTTTTGCATTCTAGATCCCATAACATTTGATTCCTCATGGGGACAGTAATTTCATTTCCCATCGCATTAACCATTAATTTGGTTCCTTTGGGTTCCATCCATTGAATATGGCCAAGATGCATAGTGTGATAAACACTAATCATAATTAGAAAACCACATAATTCTAGAATAAAATTTCAATTTAGGAAACATTAGGTTTTATCCTAGATTATTTGTGAATATCTCTAAACACGAGGATTGGATTGTAACCTATACAGAGATATATCCTTAGGGTTCTTATTTATGGTTCTCTCATCTTAGTTTCCAATGGATAACTATACCTTTTCTCTGATACCAACTATAATGACCTATATTTTACATGTATATAATACATAATCATTTAAGAATATTTATTATATAACATAATAAAAACTATGCTGGGACCGTGTAGATTTAGTGTCTTTAAAAACTAGGAAACATAAACAACTGGTTCATAAAACATCTACATTGTTTCACACTTATTTCTTCAAAACAAGACTCTTTTTTGACATATCTCATATGATACCTTTTTCTATTACCAGGGGAAAAGAAACATATGAAAGGGTGTGATCAAATGCCTAGTATGAGTAAACATTTGAAATATCAATTATGTTATAATAATGAGAACCTAACATTGGAAATCATATCCTTCATATAAAATATCAGAATATCATGTCATGGGATAAATCATAAAAGTAAAATTTAATCCCAATGGTCATAACATAAGACATGAAATTTTGTGTCATACACACATAAGCATAGAAAATCATTTATTATTAGTTAAGGATCATTCCCAAGACCATAATAGCAAACAAAGTCCATTACTGAACTGAGTCCTCTCCTCATTCCATCCATGTATTACTGAACCAGATTTACTTTTCATTCAAGTAATATCTATAACATGAGATATAAATCGTTACCGAATTAATTCAACTGACATATAGTTCCCACCCTTCTCCTAATGAAACCATTCTTACATGTTCCATTAAAACAAAAATTATTCAACATAGAATAACCCATGAAATATAATAGGTTTCTTAAACATCATTAAAATCATAATCCAAATAAAATAAATGGAATTCATAAAAATAATTCCATCATAAACACAATCAAATTAAAGTAATTATACTGATAGAAACAAAACCCTATATCATCTTTGATTGGAAATAATTTTGTTTAACACTTGAACTTAACTCCTTAAGAAAATATCCTTTATTTTACTATTTTTTATTTCCTCAAAATGAATTACAATTTTAAAAGAAAAGAATTTAGATGAAAATAAAAATGAAATCATGTAGAGGAATGTTCCATGAAATAATTTTCCAATATACTGTAAAAATTTATTCATGTTGTATTAGATAAAAAACATTCCCCTTGTACTTTTGCTGGAAAAGTAAAAAATCACCCCAAAGAGAATAACGAAAAAAGGTTCCTTTCAATCCATTTAATAAAAATTAACTCAATGGAAAAATTAACCTCAAATGTTTTTATAAGAATAGAAATAATATTACATAATTAGGAAACATGGATTTGGATGATAATTATACACCAGTAAATATTAACTTATAAACAATATCATATAAAAATGATATTTCAAAATAATCCCTTACCTTAGTTCTGATATCCTTTGTATGCATCTGAACCTCTAGTATAATGATTTAAATAATTTTATTGAATTATTTTAGAATAATTGTCATTTTTATGACATCATATATGATTATATTATCCCTTATTTTTAGTAACATTTCACAGACACCCGTTTTTCAAATATTAACTACTTTATGTTCTAATCAAATATTTGTTACTTAAGTTCATGTTCCACTTCTTAAGTTATTATTAAATCATTTACAGAATGATATTAGTATAATATTTATAATATTATTTCACTCAATTAGTGTATATAATCATTTTTAATGAAGATCAGGTAGAACGAATCACATCCCATTGTGGAGACGGCATGTCGTACGTATGCACAAGTGATGATATCATTCCCAAAATGGTTGAATGGTATTGAACTGGACAATATTTCGGAATTAGTAACATGTTGTAATAATTATATATCATTATTATTTCTATCATTATATCCATCCAAGTATGGTAGAGGTGAAAACTGATTACACCACGATGGAGAGATGGTAAGCCGTATGTACGGACGCGTGGTGATTTGGTTTTTTTATAGGATTAATAGAAGGTGAAATATGGTTGTATCATATTAATAATAAAGTATCATTATATTATTTATATTTATTTTATTAGTTTGCAATTAAAAAACTAATGTAGATGAAGTAGAAATAGATTTTTTTTAAGAATCAGTAGAAGAGAATACCTCTTCCACGACACGCTTCCTCTTAATATCCAATCAGAGCACTACATTCAGTCTTCATAGATTAATAGATCCTATAAAATGAAAATAAAGAAGTTGAAATGCAAAAATGGTAGTGTGTGGCTGAGCTTGAATGCTCAATATTAAATGAATAGGTGAGTGAGGAGGTGCCCTTTTATAATTAATGTGAGGGGAACTTTTGGTAACTCCATAAATAATAATTTATAACTAAATAAGACCCTACCAAAAAATCTAAAAAATTTCCCAATTTTGAATATGAGATGATATAGGGTTGTAATCCCCAAAAATAATAAATTCTTGACATGTTATTTTTTCAATTTAAACAATATCTTTTTAATTGGAACTTAGTTATTCTATTTAATTTTAATTGTGGTAATAACACTCTAAATATATAATGGTTATAAATATTTACTTATATAGAGTAATTTGTCCATAAATATATATTTTATGACATTTTAGACCATATAATCACCACTTTTCTATTTTTAAATATTTCTATTGTTTTTAAATAATTTAATAAAATTTTGTTTTTATAAAATATCAATAGTGTCAATTTTGACTCCCTTCATTTATTTGACTTCAAATAAAATCCATAGAGAAGATAAATTGAAAATAAAATATTTAATACAGTACTAACATGGCCTAGTAACCAATAAAATTCTTGGATCACATTAATTAGTTAATATGATATTTATTTTTAATAGTTTTATAACATTCATTTGATATTTCTCTTAAATAAATAATTTCTACGTCACTATTGTTTCATCACTAATGGCTATTGTTCAAAATATAAAAATTATAAATAAATTTCTATGATGTAGGTAATTTTTTTATTTTTCCATATACTATCTATAACTGATATTACCTATAATTTATCGATATATAAAAATAAGTATACTTATATAAAATGAGATTGTGACATTCTTTCACATTCATTAGTTTTTATTATATTCATGTCATGTTCATAGGTATAAGGACATTAAGTTATTCCATTTTGGAAAATAAAATATAAGGGTATAATTTAGTCATTAAATAGTATTTTTACATGTTTTAAGGTAATTTTAGAATATTCTTTTACCTTTAATTACCCGATTTACCTTTAACCATTGTAATAAAAATAATTACCAATGTTACTATTCATAATTCCCAAAAACGTATCCTATTAACATAATTTTGACCTAATGATTCAAAATATAAAATCCATTTTTAAAAATTCAAAACACAAAAGTTTCAGTAAGTAATTTAAAACAAATCACGTCGTTGAAATGAGAAACTGAGTTTTAAAAGTTAAATTATGAAAAAACATTGAAATGTTTTTACATCTGAATTTAATGTAAAACTGATTCAAATAACCTACATTATATCAAATGGTAATAATATATAATAAGTATACTTTTAAACCATTTAATAATATAATTTATCTATATGAAATATTTCAATGAAAAATGCTTTTTAAATTTAAATTTAGCATATTTTTACTATTCATCAAAACATGCATCTTATCAGAAAAATATCAAAAATTCATCCAATGTAAATTGTTATATCACACTTAAAAATAAAATTTTTATGGTTTCATATAAAGAATAATAATGTGTCGAAAAATTAATTTAAAAGGTGTTTTCCATTCAATGATATAAAATTAAACTATAAAAATATTATGTTTTTATACAACAAATATGGTTTTATTCATACCCTATGACTAAAATATCCAATGGATGAATAAAAAAGGTATTTTCTTAATTATATAACACAAATATATATCAGGTTAGTTTCATTACCAAATTTAATTCACTCAAAAATATGAATATCTATTAGATTTAAATTTTTAGTAAATAATTGATATCCAATTAATCCAAAATGCATTTTCATAAGTTTGTTATAATTATTCCCCTACCCTAATGGATTGGATATAATGGAAATTTTATAATTAGGGAGTCTCATGGTTCGTTTAAGCTCATTATTGTGTGAAAATAAAGCTACTGAAGAATAAAAATTATTTAAAGAAAATATTTCATAAAAACATCTCGGTGTAACAATTGTCAACAAATCCACAACCACACAAATGGAACCTTGACATATTTGTTTCCATGAAAATATAGTCAAAATATTTGTGGTAAACTCATCCCACATTCATAAATGGCACTATAAGAGGATGGATCAATCCACCATATCTATAATTCTCCGCCTAGATTATGAGAAAAATTAGAAATTGAGATACAAATCATGCGATATCTCTATTTACGCAGGGCCACCACAACTTATGCATGATATCATGATACATCTTGGCGGAAACTATGTTCACTACCCACTGTGAAGCATTAGGGTCTCTAATTTTATTCTATCCCATGGAACGAAGAACCATAACCCTGCAAGGAAATAGAGTTACTCTATGTTTGTCTAAATACAAATGTAAAAATAGATCCAATTTATCTAAACTTATAATACATTGCCCCACACTTTGGATCCATATCCTGACTAGTGTTCACTCATTTTTCCATTGTGTATTTTAACCCTATTTTATAACAAATTTCCTCACATTAATACATTGTTTTTCACTCCTACTAGTTTTCTAATAGAGTATTGAAATTACATCTATTTTCTGACGTCATTTCTCCCACCTCCTTTTTTTTTTGAACTCAGTGAATCGTATACCTTATTTATTTTCCCTGGATTATATTCTATTAGAAATGATAGATTATTAATGTGAACGTCATAGTTAATTTGAAAAATATTTGGCTACTCTAGATGAAGATCTATCACAAATATTTTGGTCTGTATTCATGAAAACCCTCTCCATTAAAGGGTTGGGATGCCAAAATTTCATCACATGGAAAACTACTACAAAGTCCAACTCATTAATATAGTATTCAAAATCATGGGTTCAAAGTTTTTGAGAATTATAATTGACATTATTGTCATCATTCATCTGAACATCACGCAATACAATGATAATCACCTCAAAAAACACTACATTAATAACTCTTGTAACATAAATAATCCTGATCAAAGTTGATATGAACTTTTCCATTCACTCTATGAAAGCTACATGAAAATAATATTTATATTTGATCATAAAACCATTCTTTTAATGAGATTTCTTGAGAACCTTTATATGATAATAGTTCTTAATGAAACTTCTATAGTACCAATGAAATCGAGGGAAAATCTAAACCGCTATCACATTCCGCGGTCGGGCCAAAGCACATAACTGAATCAAATTTTATGGGAATAATTAAGGATATTCATTGAGAAACCATGTTCCCCATAAATGGTAGATCTATCTCCAAAACTGGAACTTCAATTACTTTTCATAAATTTTATATTCGCAAACAAAACTAAATACAATATATGTGTGTAAATCCCATGATAATAATTAAATGAAATACATAATAATGTCATTATTAAAATAATGATTATGGAATCCATTCATGGGTGAATGAGCTTCTTTTTTAGGGCCATTAACACCACCAAATGCTTCATCATAAATAATGTAATAATAATGAGATACACATGCAGTACATGCATACACCTAAATAATGTCTTTAGGATGTCTTTATATCTAATGCAATATTGATTTTATAAATATTGTTGATTTATCCTTGAAACACATTATGCTCCATTCAACTAATCATATATGTAATCAATTCTTGTAAAATGTACACGTTCTACATAGTATTATGGTTTAAAAACTCTTAGACCACAAAAATATGAATAATACCTTCCACCATCATGGGAAAAAGACTAGAGAACCTAAATGTGTTCTTTTTTTTTGAAAATCATATATCATTAATGAAAAATATCAGCAGAGGTACATGCACGAATCCATGAAGGGAAATTGTCCAGCCAGAGCTGGTTAGTACCGAATGGGCCTGAGGACGCTAGCTAATGGGCCGCGTTGTTCCCTTCCCTTTTGGTAAAAGAGAAGGTGTACAATGAGAAATGTTGGCTGAGTGAGAGAATTCTCCTGAAAGTGGCGCCAAACGACTAGAGTTTACCGTCGTTGTGATTGATAGCGTCGATAAAAGAGAGACAGTCAGACTCAATGATGATGTCGCCCCATCCACATTCAATAGCGAGCATCATACCAGCAAGGATGGCCCTGGCTTCCATGGCCACCGGTGCCCAGAATGTCTGACGTGGTTTATACTTAGAAGAATGGATTTTTCCCAGATGATTTCGGGCAAGGAGGCCGAGGAAAACAAGCCCAGATTTTGGAAGCGACGCGTCCACATTGATCTTTAGAATCCCTTCCATTGGGGGATTCCAGGGAATAGGAGGAGAAGGGGGGCACCCAGTATAGAACATCGGTTGTGGCCTTCCCAACCATCAATCCAAGTGGTAGCACGATCAATACAGAATTTGGGGGGGGGGGGTCTGTAGGCATGATGAAAAATAGCGTCGTTGCGCCGGACCCAAATAATCCAGGCCAGAGTGCAGAGTGAACCAACATCAGCCGGGGAGAGAGAGGAGTACCAATGTGTCAGAAGACCGGGAAGGTCAGAAGCCAAATCCAGCGAAGTAGAAGAAGCCGAGCCCCATAGATTCCAGATTTCCTTAGCTATCAGGTAGTGAATGATAGCGTGCAGAGGGGTTTCAGGAGTGTTCGGGCAGAAAGAGAAAGAGGTGGTGTTGGCCATATGTCAAAATACAAGAAGGATCATTGTTGGGAGAGTACCCATACAAACCTAGCACCAGAAATGAAGATTTTTGGGGGGGATGTTGAGCGACCAGATCAATTTCTAATGACCCTCGTCCCTGCCGACTGGGTGGGTTCCAAGAGAAAGTCTGTAGCCGGATCTCACCGTGTAAACGCCCGAATTTTCATTGATCCAGAAGTGACGGTCAGGGCCTGCGTCAGGTACCCAGGGGATTATGAGGATAATTCTTTGATCTCTTTCATTAAACCATTCGAGGATCTTATACAAACACCACCCACGTCCCCGGTCGGAAAGGAGGCAGCTGACAGTGGCATCTTCCAGACCTGGTTGGGTGGGGGATGTAGCCCGTAATCCATCATTATCAATAAGCCAGGGATCATAAAAAATTTTGACAGATGATCCAGTCCCAATTATCCAACACAATCCTTTATCTAGGAGTTGTATCCCCCCAGATGCTTCTCCAGAGGAAGCTGGGGTGAGGACCAAGAGAGGAAGCATGAAAGTCCATGTAGGGGAAATAATTAGCTTGTAAAACTCTTGCACAAAGAGATGAAGGGCGGTCAATAAGGTGCCATACTTGCTTGGACAAAAGCGTATCATTGAATAGAGGAAGATTCTAAAACCCCATCCCACCCTCTGGTTTGGGTTTGCAAAGTTTTTCCCAGGACATCCAATGGGGTCTATTCCTTCCATCGTGCTTCCCCCACCAGATATTGGCAGTATGTGTGTGGATCTGATCGGTGATGGCCACCGGGAGCTTAAAAAGGGACATAAAGTAGCTCAGAACAGATTGGATTACGGATTTGATGAGAGTCTCTTTGCCATCTTTCGAAATTCTTTTAGGGGTCCAGTCATGGATTTTAGCCTTAATCCTGTCCACGATGGATACAAATATTTCGAGATAAACCAACTTTTCCATGATCTCCATCAACTCAGCTTGTGTCATATTGGAAGGGAGGGTGGATATCTATTTCCCTTAAAGAGGTAGCCTGATCCCTAAATCAATTCCATTATTTAGAGGTAACCCCAATAAATTCATTTGAATTTCATTTCAATATAGGTATGCAGCTAGAGGAAAATATGAGTGTCATTTTTGATATCCCACCTCAAGAAACAAGCCTATAATCATCACTAAAAATAATTACCAATAAAAAGGATTAGATCCCATTATACTTGAATCATTTCTCCATTTACCAATCGATATGATATTATCCCCTTTAAGTGATGAAAATATTAATAATCTCAAATATTAATATATTTGTTCATGGGGGTTGGTAAACACATCCATCTATAAGATCACATACAAATGTAATTTTTTTTAATTATAAAACTCTAAAAATTATTCATTATAGAACCTTGTATTATAAATTCTATACATATATAAATATGATCTACTATTATTCCTATTAATCTACCAATAGATACAATCTTAGAGGAGTATTTAACTAGTACGTATAAACCAATATCCACTTGAGTATATATAACTGAATTGGATACTCTTGTTTCCAACAATGAAACTTATATAGTATAAGATTTCATGAACTTACCATAAAATATGGGATGTCTTACTCCCCCATTATATAAAGCGTGATCAAATTTATATACCATGTGATTCACCTCTCCATGGAACCCTAGAGGCTATTGAGTCAACTAGTTTGTTGGACCATATGGGATTTACACCTTCTACTAAGCACTTTTTCCCATGCCAATGAATAATTTCGCAATGAATAACCATGGATCTATGTGACAAAATTTATTTAAAAAGAAATTCATTCGCATATATGAATATAATGAGTAAAATTGGATATCCTACGAAAAGGAGTTCTTTCTAAAATAATTAAACAAATTAACAGAGTTTCTCCCTAAAAAATGAATCAATGATGATTATCTCTTCTATACCTATTTTCCAAAACCCATGAATACATCACCTGAATTTCTCTTCTTACTCACATAATGAAAAACTAAGACTACACTAGACAAAAAACCTAATAGTCCACTCATATAATAAAGAAAACTCACTAAACATCCTTCTTCAATCCCCTTCTCTACCCTTTGCGGCTTATATAAAATAATATTATAGGTCACTAGATTAAATTTCTAATCCGATAATTTTAGGTCTCGGTGTAAGAGAATCTCAAACTACTTAAATTTCTATTCCTCATTTCCTTATAAAAGTAGTAAAGTGGATTAAATCTCTAAAGAGTTCTCAATAAGAATATTATATCATTAACCAATGTTGTTTATTCCCAAACTCTTGAGAATAGTCCCCCAATATTTCTTCTAAGAAGAAATCCTTGAAGAAGTGGTCCCTGAAGGACAACCATGTCGTTATTCCCCAAGTACCTACCTATAACATCACATTACATCATTTTCTAGCTATACCTTGAATCTTATATGATTCAAGATTAAGTATCTAATCATATGAGGATTAAATGAAGTCATAAATCTCCTCTATAACTCTTATCTAGACCTTTGTGTCATGGGTGGGTCTTGTTCCCAATAATTATGTGTGCAACATTTCATATTATATCTGTAATTTTTTTAATTATATATAATTATTTTGAGACCGTGAAATTCAAAGGCACGTGATTCCGAGGCCCGGAGTGCCCAAAATGATCCGTCAAAAAATGTTAAGCTTTAAATAGAAAGCAAGAGCAATTTTTTTTGAAAAAGTGTAATAAGTCTTAAACATTTGCTTGGATCATAAATATGAAGGCACTATGGCATTTAGGATGGCATTTTTACCTTAGGAGCTGCTTAATTTTACTTGGCGCATGCTTCCAGTAAGAAAACAAAAAATGGCTTAACAGTAAATAAAATAAATAAATATTTTATTTTAATTTTCAAATTCTTATAATCACAAATGTTGACTCAGATTAGAAATCTCATTCCACTGCTGAACTCGTGAGAGTATGATTTCCTTTGGTTGATCCCAATATTGGCTGGCGGAGGGCAGTAAGGGAAGTTAGATTTTGGTCATCAATAAAATAAATAAGAAACAATTATTTTAAATTAAAATCCTTATAACCCCTAAATGGAAACTCAGATTGAAAATATGACAGTACTATTGAACTTTTTGGGGTGTGTTACCCTTAGGCGGAGCCTAACCTTGACCGATGCTGGTTGAGGGTGAAAGTTAATTTTTTTGAACTTTTTTTAAGGTACGTTTAGTAAATGTGTGAGTAGTATTTTCTATCTTTTAATAATATTCTCGGATCAAAAATAGGAGGGAACCATTGAATTCCAAATGCCATTATTATCCTAGAAATGACTTAAATTCTACTGTCAATTTTCGAACGAGAAATTTACATTACAGACTATTCAAGAAAAAATGAAATAATTTTAAAGAATTATTTTATTTTCATTATCACAATTGTGTGGCGGATGATGACACTACTGAGTAGCGATGATGCTCATTAATGATTCTCATTTATAGCTCATTAACTCGCAGAGTAACCACACATTAATGGCACATAACAACTATGTTGTTTCATAAATGAAATGGAATACCGACGTGATGTCGCATCATAATGGAAACTCTGTGACATGATCCTATTTATAGTTAAATGTGCTGGGGAAATAAGAATTAAAAATTTGGAGAATTATGCGGCGAATATCTGACGGGATTCCACCCCAGTGAAGAATGAAGAATGCTATTAGAACTTCGTCATCTTCGACACCACTAGATGATCGGAGTGGGGAAGTGACGTTGAAATCTTAATACCTCAAGGAAAAACGTCGTGACATCACGTTTCATAAGGTGTATGGGTTTTTGATTTGATGTTCTTCTCCATCCATTTCAAAAAAATGATGAACACAGATCAACCCATGAACAGGTTGATCCGCGATTCATGAGTAATGTAGGAGGGTGTTTTATTCTTAGGGTTTTATTTATTCAGAGTCCAAATTATAACATGAAATGATTGAACATAAACTTCCAGAACCTCCTTGTCTTTAATACACTGATGTGGAATCCCTAGGATGAAACCTACAAAGCCCTAGAGCCTTCGCATGTTCGTTCTTGGTGGTTGTACCCTAAAAAAGATGGAAAGGCAGGTTTCGGATCCTAATGGTGAAGAGGTCACTCAATAGAGGCCACAAACACAGACGGATCAAAGAACGGACCACTGGAGAACGTCCAGTAGTACACTGAATTCCCTACCAGCTCACTGGCAACATCAGAGATTTCCAGCCATGCTAGCCACATGGATGAGGCAGCCCGTGGTGGTGAGCCATGTTTACCCAAAAACTATGGCTCGTCAGCCATGACGGCAAGCTGGAAGGTGCAGCGCCATGCGGGGTACCACCTGGAGGGACGACTCACATCCGGAAGGCTGTCCAAGCCACAGTCCTTTGACTATGGCTTGTTGAAGGTCCCCATCCTCACGAGGCCAGGGGGATCTAGACGTGGCATCCATTCCACATCCCAGATGGCGGGCAGCACCGGCTGCACCACGTGGCCGATCCTCAGCTATTAGGTCAAGACCCTAGCAGGTCAGACCCACAATGGTGGGCCAGACCCATGCCCCCTTCAGGCCCTACCTTCCTAGACCGGATCACCAGGAAACTCGGCTTGCTAGACTCTGGGCCAACCAGGACAGGTCCATCGAGGCTTATTGGGCCTGGCCAACTGGCCAGCCCGGACTAGCCTTACCTCTACCCGCACTAGGTCGGGTTGAGTCCATCTTAATAAACCACGTTTTGTGGGGCCCCCAGGCTAGGTTGGTCAGGTCGGTCTAACGTGGTCGGATCGGGCCCCATCGCAGCAGGCCCGCTGGATACTAAAACATATGTATCTTGAAAACTGTACATCCAATTGATGAGTTGTTTGTGGCGTTGAGACCCTCTCGACGAGACGGATCTTTTGGAATGATCTACAGTGACTTTCCTGGAATTTGTTATGTGACAAAGGGATTGAGGAACAGTTCTTCTAAGAGTGATACATACATAACACCGTGACTAGCTGAGACTTGAATAATAGTGACTTTTTTTGTGGTGGGAAGAACGTCTCCATGACTTTTTAGGCCTATGGTGGGAAGCAACTCTCTATGAATTTTGTGTCCCATAGTACATTTTTAAGAGAAGTACCTCAGTTGGCAATGACATATGGGAAGCACCTCTCTATGACTCTGTAGGCCCATGGTACGTCATGTGGAGGAGTACCTAAGTAGTCTAAGGTTAGTGGGAAGCACCTCTTCGGGACTTGGATGGCCCACTATACTCTCTAGAGGAGGAGTTCCCCAATAGGTGAGGTGTTTGATGATGTGACTAATGATGCTATTGTTATTACCCTATAATGATTTTGGTGTGAGCTATCTTGTGTTTCATGCTTTACTTTGAAGAATTGGTCTGTGGTTTTTTCATTTGGTTTTGGTGTCCCTATAGAAACTTGTGTTACTCACCGCTACATGGGCATTGACCAAATGTGTTGTGTTTGGTGCAGATGACGAAGGTTTTTATAGGGGTTCTCAGAGAGATGAGACTGACAGACACTATGACAATGGACTTTGTGGCCCAGGACCAGGTGGGGACCAGTTGGACTAGGAAAAAAAGACATACTACTTCGACTTCTAGTAACTTCACAACTCTCAAAAATAGGTGGGGTATTCCGCGGTTCACCATCATAGTTCCCTTTTGTGTTTTTCTGTATTCAGTACATTGTTGGGTTTGTATTTTGGCCCACTTACTTTTAGATGTACTTGCACTCATCTTTGTTTTTGGGGTTTTCTTTTTCTCCCATTCAGTGTGTTGGGATGTGGTTGGGCGTGTGTGTGCATACATGTACTTAGGAAAATGCCTCCCACTTGCAGGTTGACACCTTTGGCGCTAGTCGCCAGCCTCTTTCCTTCGAGAGGTGGACTTGGGGTAGTCATGGTACTAGCCCCGGGGGACGTGTCATGACAATGGGGGGGTGCTGGAGATGGATTTCATGTAAATATTTTACCATCAACAACTTTCCTATGTGTAATGCTACTCCCTAGAAAGGTACCATCTGAATGATTCTTGGTTTTCCATGTTCCATTGAATGAAACAATTGAGAAATTTAAGAAATGTGCTCGTTTGTATCATCCTATAAAATAGCAAATGAAACAATCCCTAAAAGATGACTATATGGTGCAATTTCTGAATTCAAAAAATATAACATAATTAAATTCAAAATATTAATAACCAGACCAATAATGAACATCATAAGAGATAATGGTTCACTACTAAGTTCAACATTGGGGGATACACACTTAAACTATGAAAATCCCCTAAAAACTACCAATAAAACAATTCAATCCACTAGTACCAGGAAATTTTTCATAAACACATATATATACTCCATTATAGAATACAAAAAAAGTCTGATAAATTAATTTTACAAATAAATAACCAAGTGTAATTTCAAAAATTAAAAAAATCATTTAATTATTCGGGATATATATTGCAAATAATTGGTATATGGAATGTTGACCTACTTCCCTAACATGATTTTGGAATGAACACCAAATCCCCTAAATAAGCATTCCAACATCATATATATCAATAATGTTTAATTTAATCAATGGTATCTTTTACTAGTAAAAACACAAATTCCCATGTTATTGAACATCAGAGGTCCACTCTAAAGCGCTGGATGGATAATGGAATAGTTCCCCTTCTCATGTACCAATAATATAATCATCTATCAACCCTAACATAAATGAAGGATAATAGAAGAATTTTTTTTATGAACTTGGTTCTATAATATCATTTAGTAACCCCCCATCACTAACAACTAGGTAAACACCTAGGTGCCACATAACCTCATGTATTCCTCCTCATATGTAAGAGTATTTTGATTAGTGGTGAGGGCCTAAGGAATAATGTGGGGAGACAATTCCTGAATTACCACATGAACATAAAAAAATGAATCATAACTAAAAAAATACACTAATAATAAATTAATTAATATCCATCAGAGTGAAAAAAAAATAAAAAAAATATACACATGAAATTTAGAATCAATATGGAATTCTAGGAAAATTAACAAAAAGTAAATAATTATTCCATTTTATATGTAAGAAAATAAACAAAATAAGAAACTTTCATCCAATTCCAACTCTATAACTTATACTTCCTTAACTAACATACTCATCAATCCATCGTCGTGTCATTTCCATTCACCAGATCCCTAAGAAAAAAATATAGAAGCACGCAGAAATTCTTAAGTAGGGTATGAATATGATACATTATAGGACACACCTAATTTTCCTTAAAAGCGGGTAATTAAATAAACATGTGTATTTCATGATGTAAAACTGGTATAGTTATAAAAAAAATTATATCACATAAGTAAAACTATATACCGAGACCTAAAATTCAGACTTCACCTTCATTGATACTACATAGAATGGAAAATCATGCTTCAAACTGACACATCCCCCTCAACGGGGTAGTCCAAAAAAAGTGATCGATAAATAACCCTTCAGCAGATAGTCTAAAGAATTCCAACCATGAATCTTACACATCCACATTAGGGGAATATCCAATGGAGATCAAAAATCACACTCAAATGAATGATGCAAAATAAACATAATATGATATAAGATACAAATGAAATATTGAAATCACACCAAACAAATAGGTATCAAAACTAGAAAAATTCCCATTCAAAAAAAATCATAGGTATCATAGGGCTATAAAGGAACACCACATGAGATCCAGAATCAACTGTAGGGAAACAGACATGGACATAAATTATATAGGAACAAGAATAGAAATTTAAAAAATTTAAGGTATTATAACCTCAAGTTAAACAATAATGATCCAGGAAAGGGATAATATTCTATTCAAAAACCACCACCAAATCCTAGAACCATTCACAGTGTGACACATTTGGAAATTGAATATTGTTTTCTAAAAGGATAAAAATGAAAAAGGTTTAGTACATGATCAACTCACAAAATAAGATGAATGTCAGAAACAGTCTTAGAATAAGCATTTTTTAGAACATAAATCCTCGAATATGGATGTTGATTCTATAAAAAGACATCATAACCACTTATGGATAATTATAAAACCATATAATAATATAAGGATGTAAATGATCAAATTTATTTTCATCAAGAATAATATTAGATATTTAATCACAATCAAATATCAACATACCATATTTTTTGGATAGGATCAAAAGGACTTCGATGTTTTGATGAGAGGAGTTGGTTGGGAGGGAGAGAACCAAAAAATTACCTAAGAGGATACCTTGGGTGTTGGGTACGAATGGGTCAGGATAGAATAAGTGAAATGGTCTAGAGGGATAGATTTTTGAAAAACTCTGATAACCATTGTGTCATTGGTGAGCTCTATCGAACACCTCCAGCTACTTAGCGATTTCTTGGAAGATATATGTCTGGAAAATAGCTCCATCAACTGATATATAGCTCCATTTAATAATAAAAACATCCATGAAGTCACATGAAATACCTGGATGAATATTTTTACATTAGAAAGCTATTTCATGTCCCTATAACAACTAGAAAAGAATCCTACGGCCACAGAACTATAGCTGTGGTTTTAAAACCATGGATATAGGTGGCTACGACCATAGTTATGTGGGATATAGACACAATTTTAAAACCGTGGCTGTAGGTTTTTTTTTCATGGGCTATACCCACGGTTCTCAAGACCATGGCTATAGCCCATACCTATAGCCATGGTTATGTAGCCTATAGCCACATTTTTTAATACTATGGCTATAGGTCTCCCGCCCTTGTGTGTGAGAAAACATTTCCCTCCAACATAATAGAGGGAAGAACTATTTCCACAGTTTTACAGATATTTCCACAGTTTTTAATAATATATGTAACATATTACGTATATATACACAAAATCCATTGTGATTTAGTGGTTAGGGAGTCGAAATGTGAAGGGAAGGTGCTGGGATCAAATTCGGGTAGACACGTATTATTTTTAGTCTACTTCCATGGTTTTCAAGGGATATAACCATGGTTAAAACTGTGGCAATAAGCCCCTATTTCCACGGTTTAAATCGTGGCCATAGGTCTGCTGCCACGGTGGCAGTTTTTAAGGCCTATGGCCACAATTTTCAAAACTATTACTATTGGCAGATCTTTCCATGGTTAAAACCATTTCAATAGGCCGGGACATACTGCCACGACGATTGCAGACACGGTTGTCCAAAAATGCGGTCGTAGCCTAAGACCACAGTTTTGGGGCCGATTGCCACTGTTTTGAACAGTGGCAATATGTCTTTTTCCAGTTGTGTATTTTTTCTCAAACTTTATGTAAACACCCAAATTATGATATACTGCACATAAACTCATAGAAACAGGATCACAAATATATATAATATCTAAAAATAGATAAATAATTTAAATAGAGGCTTATCAAAAATATTCCACACACGATACTCCTCAAGATATGTCATATTTAATAAATTTCAATATAACATGGGGAAAAGGAAGCATGTGATGGGTCATATAAATCTCACAAAAAGGTAAAACCTATAAAATAAGCTATAAAATCATAAAAATATAAAAATTTGTACAGTAAAAAACAAATGATAATAATATAATTACCTATAACTAATAAAATGACCGAAAAAAACTCTAGTTATCAATATAAATGATGACATAGACAACAATAACTGTATTCATGTTGATAAAATGTTTAATGTATCACCTATTTATCTTTACCATCAAGATATAGCCCATAAATTATTAATTCCATCAAGGATATGACCAATAATCCATTATATTTATAGGTTAAAAAACATTAATTCATTAACCAGGAATACAACTAATACTCAATTTTTTTTGTCTCATTAAACAAAACGAAATATCAATGTGCTATATAATATGAATAGATACATGTCACAATAATTCTATTGAATTATCCAGATTATAGATATGAATAACCATGAACTGAATTATCAATTTAAAATAGGAATCCAAATACATCCTTATTGATGTACAAACATATGAAATTTCAATAATCTTTTATTTATTAAAATAAAATAATCAACAAATAGAAACAATGTTGATGGTTAAATAATACTTAATCAGGTAATCTTTTTAATTTATGAAAATCTATATTGGTAAAGAAACCAATGGGATGTCAATAACTTCCTGATAAAAAAAGAAATAACATGGACACAATCCATGAAGAGAAAAATGTTTGGTGGTAAAAAAATACATATATGATGTGTAACACATGGAATGTAAATTGATGTTTATGTGACACCATGACCTGAATCACCCAATCTTAGGATGGATTTCTTCATAACATCAACATGAATCCACATACTCATGAGGAAAACAACTAGAGGGAATGATCTAATTCTTTATTTGGGAGGAAATTCCCTCTATAAATTATATCCATACACCATTAAATATATAACCATTAGAAAAATTAGCAAGGGATAAAATAAATAACCATTATACAAGAAATGTAAAATAAAAAAATTATCTCGGTCCATTGATATGAAAGGTAAAATGAATATATTCCAAATCATCAAGATAAAATAAAACACAGTTGTATCTTTTGAGATACCTTCTTTGTACTTCCCTAACTCATTTATCCAATAGCTTATTAGTCTATCATGAGATCCTTTCCCATACTAGGATTCTAAATATTAATGTCTTCATACACAAAAAGATGCATCTTTATCCTATTTGTAATAAAACCTATTACGTCACAACCAATTTATCTATAACAAATTTGAATATTTATAACTTGTGATTTTCATGATAATAGTAAATAGGAAATAAAAAATATGAAAAAATAGTCAATATAAAGAGCATCCATGTGTTATACAAGATACCTCTAACCCCATATGTATATACATCAACTCAGTTATTAAAAGGATTATAAGTAATTGAACTAAACTCCCTCTCAAACTGGTACCCGACCTGACTCGTCACAAAAATGAAGGGAGTTTCCGACCCCCATGGGCTGGTGAATAGAACCTAGTAATCAAACAAAAAGAAGCAATAACAATTTATTCCATCCTAAATAAACTTAAAGGAATATATACACAAACATACAATATAAAATTTAATAAATATATTCCTTAACTAAATAAAAACAACGAAAACTAAATATCTCATTAGTAGAAAAAAATATCCAAATATTTGTCCAACCACAAAGGACTACCAAATCAGAAATAACAAAAAATAGATCAATGTGAAAGCATGGGTAGACTGCCACCATCTCACCACTAGCTACCAATCCTAGATAAAAGAAAACCCCAACACCTCAATCTAGTGCCTTGCTATACCTTGTAAAAAACATACATGTAAGGTTTTATATATCACTAATGTACTATGTAGGGAGTCAGGTAACAGGATTAGTAATATCGCACAAAGATGAATAA
This sequence comes from Viscum album, assembly GCA_963277665.1. Taxonomy (NCBI): domain Eukaryota; kingdom Viridiplantae; phylum Streptophyta; class Magnoliopsida; order Santalales; family Viscaceae; genus Viscum; species Viscum album. The sequence continues at coordinate 106,708,579 of OY728156.1, forward strand.
TATGCATAGTAGGATCCCAACTAAGTGTTTCATAATAATTCATTGTAAAAAAACTAATGTATTATTTTTTAAATAGAAAATTTCATTACAATAAATTCTGAAGCTTTATAAAATGCATAGTAAATATTTTCCTTTTTCCAAAAATTTCAAAATAAAAATATAGGTATATCAGTTTTTATTATAATTTACATTATAATTTAACTAAATAAAAGCATTCATATCAAATGAAAAGTTGTATAAATAAATGAATAGTTAAATAAAACTAAGGAACTCAATATTCTAGACTACCGAAAACTCATAACAATACATATGAGTAGGTCACAATGAGTCCTTAAAACACAAGCCTATAGAGTAGAGAAATACTCCATGTGTGAACCTCTCAACAATTTCAAAAAATATTCCTATAACAATAGGCCCATGGAGAATAATAAATCCCCATGATCAAATCACTCAATGTAAAATGAATGATATCCCAATGCTAAACCTTTCCCATAAATACTCAAGAATTTAGATGTGATTAGTTTCATAAATCATTTCATATTCTTTGAAAATAACCCATTTCATATATACCCAAAAACCAGGTAAACCCAGCATTTTATCAGAAATATAGTTAAATGCACAAAAAAATCTTGCTGAAATTATTTATAAATCATTTTATAGAAACATGAGGAATATTGTTTCATCAACACGAGCTAGAGATGGAACCAACTACCAGAAAACTCGTTATTTTAAATGGATATAAAGGATCCACTAATAGGAAGATGACAACAACATCAATAAAGCCCCTGTATTCAGTCTACACACTATTGAATTGAACCATTTTTAAAAAAATGGTTTGTAGAGAAGAATAAATGAAACTTACCTCAGAGTACACTTCCTTCACACCACAACCAAAAAAGGAAACAACCCCCTAAATTCGATCACACCGTTGATTTAAAAAGAAAAAAAAGATACACCATCATATATCAATGGATCCAATAACACAAAAAAATGAATATACCAAAATGAAATCAATGAAGATGTATAATGGGTCTCTTATCAAGACAGTTAAAGACCCAAAGCCATAGAGATCAATCCCCAAATGGATCAATTCGGATTGAATGGAGACTCTAAAAATTTTGGAGAAGGGTTTAAGGCAAACAACCAAGAGAAATGTGGGATAAGGAAATAAAATTTAATCCAAGAGGAACCATAAAAGATAACCTCCTAGTAGTTACATGAAACATAACTCCTTTACATAATGTGTAATCTTCGATGATCAAATACAATGAAAAACTCATTGCATTTTTATTAAAAATATAAATTTTATTAGTAAACATATTTTAACCATTAAAAAATTGGTACTCACTTCAAACTATGTGAAATTTTTTTGAATTGTGTCAGATGATAAATTACATGTTTTTTATTTTCTTTACAAACTTTTTAATCACCCATCACATAACAAAAAACTACATATTCATACATGAACACTAAAAACACAACAGGATTTCTTTGAATGTGGGGAGAACCCCAAAATGCCATTAACACAGTTATATATAGACTCTATTAATTCATGAAACGTCTATATAAAAACAATTATGTTATTTTTTACAGTAAATGTTCTTCATCATCGAGTATCCAAATATGAACACAATTGAAGAGGAAAACAAGAAAGGATGAAAGATTAACCAAAAATATATAGTAAGAGGATGTTGCAAATTCCCTACCCTGAGACATTCCTTCATCATGAAGTCATGTGGAAGAATAATGTCTATTAAATATGTGAGTCCATTTCTCCCTTATAAAAAAGCATGCTCCCAAGTCTCATGAGTTTTTGATTCATTCCACCATAACCCTATGACCAATGATATAGACATCCCATGAAATAAATTCACTTGAGAGTAAAGGATATCAACTTTCCACTCAACATAAATATCATATTCCTCTAACTCAATATCTTCCCATCAAAGAATGTGAGAAGGATTAGAATGATATATCCTGAGAAATGATATGAGAAAAAATCTAGAATTTATATCTACTAAACCAAAAATGCTAACTGATAAGAAACTCTCTTAAGTCTCTTAATAACCACATTTGTCCCCACATATATCATATTCATATTTCCATGTTTTCCATGCCAATAGAGACACAACCATGCAGAAAACCTGATGAAAACCTAGTCACGTATGGTAAAATCAAAAGGATGACAATATTGATCCTCATAATACTTATTTTAATTTTTTTCTATTACCATACAACAACATCTGTCTGAGATCATCGTAGATTTCTCCTTAACCAAACTCAGTCCTACCAAAAAGCTTCCACATTTCTTCTCAACAATGAAGTGATCTGCACTAGTGACCACAAAAATATTTAAAGGGATTGATTCTGATCAAAGATTGATTACAATTATTGAAATAAAAATCAATCAGTCCCAGATGGATATCACAATATCCATAGCATTCTAGGACATAGAAACAAAAAATATCATCTAGAATATGACTAGCACACTTTGCATGATTATTTGTATATGGATGATATGTTGTAATAAATATAAAAATACTCACCATCTCTTCATGGAGACATATCTAGAACATTTATTTTAAATTTTTATCCTTGTCCAAAACAACAGTTGAAGTAATAAAATCCAACCTCACAACTTCTTTCACATATAGAATAGCCATATCTTCCACCTTTCCTGTGTCTTTGATTGTAATAAAATGACATCACTTTTTCAACCAACCAGTCGCCTCCTGGATAGAATTACTCTCTCAAGGAGTCTATGGTTAACGAAAAAAATCCGTGGATACATCATCCTATTTTCAAATAGGAACTGAAATAAGATGAATAAAACCATAAGGTTTAATATTCTCTTCCTTTATCTACTGGAAGGTGTAACATAGGGACACCGACTCAGCAATGTAATACTTCATACCTAACCAATAGAATCATATTCTTATTTCATAATACAAAATTTTAGTTCCCTTATGAATTTCCCATGATGATCTATAATAGTTAAACAGAAATGATCCCCTTACAGTTTCATTGATGAAAAGTGTATCCCTACAACTATGAATACCCTCTAAAGAGACAAACCAATGTGAAATGTTCTCCCCACCATATAGGGTCTCTTGAATTAATATAGACATGAAATCTTTATTCTTACTCTACTGAATAGTAATTATGGGTGATTATGATAACTGAAAACTAGTAAAAATCATACATATTAAATACTTACAAGAATCGAGCTACAACTGAAAAAGAAATCCCCATAAGGTTCCTCTATTCATTAAATCCCATAACCGATTGTGATGGAAATTTTCTACTAAGAGTGTAATCTACCAAATTTTCCATCCCTGGGATGTATGCGATATAAAATTCAAATGTTTGATGTTATTATTACACCCACTCTAACTAATATTTATTTGTTTTTGAGAAAATATATATCTCAAACCTTTGTGGTCATAAAACACCCAAAACCATTCCCCAAAAATATAATTCTATTAAGACTTGAGCATATGAATATCTGTGTTAATATCTAAATCATTATTGGGGTTATTATTTCCATTCAATCAAAGGTGATGAGAGCCATCATCTACCACCTGATCACCATTTATGAGAACACAACCCAAAACTATGCGAGGAGAATTGTAGAATACTAAATATCCATTATTAGGCTGAGGTGACATAAAAATAGGATCCAATTTTAGATGTATTTATAGTTCATTGAAATACGAAAAACATTTTTCATCCCTTATGAATTTAAAAAATTTATAGGTAAGAGTGGTCAAATGTGACGTCAACTTAGAGAAATACTTAACAAATAGAAAATAATATCTAGTAAGAACAAGGATTTTATAAATTTCAAAGGAATTTTTTTGGATCATCCAAGGATAGAACATCCTTTAACATTTCTGTATCAACTGATAATACAAGCTTATGAATCAAATTCCCATGTAATTTCACTTCTTGACTCTAGATGATTCATTTTGATGCTTTTTATATAAATTATGACTCCTCGATATTCCCAAAATCCGTCTTCGATGGTGCCCATACATGCAATAAGATCCTTAATATACCAAAATATTATCTATGAAGACTACAAAAAAATTCAAGATGGTTAGGGAATATATAATTCATCAAATCCAAGAAAAATTATGAATAATTGGTCCGAAAAAATGGAATCACAAGATATTAAAAATTTTCATATATGATCCTAAAATTTGTTTGTCGTATATTACCGTCCTGAAATAAGAGTTGGGGTAACTAAATGGAAAATTGAAATTTGATAAACACTATTCCCCCTTTAAATGATCATGTAAATCATCCTCATGAGGTAAAGTATACTTGTTCTTAATCTTTACTCTATTGAACATATAATAGTACACACACAACCAAACTAAATAATATTCCTTCTTAGATAAGATCACCGGGGGTTCCCGAGGAAAAACAAATGGGATTCAAAACCATTTCCACCAGGTATTCCTAATTATTCTTGATATTTATCATCTCTAATGGTTTTATGTGATTGAGAAGTATCGATATCAGCTACAATACTTGGAAATAAGTCAATTGTGAACTCTACCCACTCTCTGGAGGAATCCCAAAGAAATCAATAGAGAAATCATCCATAAAACCCTTAATAATGGTGGGATTGAAAAAATAGAAGAAACTTCACCAGGATCAACTATGAATGTAGAAAAAAACTCTTGAGGTCTAGGCGGGAGGTCCTACAGATCCTAATCATGGATTCCACCATCCCAAAAACATAGCTTAGCTCTGGAGGGATACAAGTAACAATAGACACCAATGATAAAAATCAACCTCATCCTGATGAGTAAAAAACCAATACATCATGATGTTGAAGTTGAAAATCCATATTGTGAACAGTAAAATCAAAGACTATATGTGTATCAACAATCGATGGTGCATAAGATGGACATTGAAATCCCTATTTTTTCCTATTCCCAATAGGTGTATCTAACTTCAAAATAATTGGAATGAGTTACATTTTAAGGATAATAATATCAAAAAAAATTCTAAAAAATAAATGAGTTATAAAAACCATTATATAATAAAGCAATTATTAATGAGCATTTAAGAAAGATGGTACCTCTTACTATCTCTAGATTTGAATCAACTTCCATTTTAAATTCATCTACTGCATGAATTTTCTTCAATCATAAGGCATGTGGTCAGAGCGTAGAAGTCATTAAAGCATCAATCTATGCCACCAAATCCATTATATCAAGTAATCATAGAACATAATGAAGCATATACATAGACTGATAGAAGTGATGTAGATGAATGTAACACCCACAACTATTACACATATTTTTAGGTGAAACAGATTAATTATACACATGAATTAACATTCCCATTTCATCTTCATCGTCATTTTCAGTTCTTCTGATTTCCCCTCTGTTGTAGTCTTTCTCGGTGGTTTAGGTTTTTTTCCTTCTCTCACCCCTACCACTCGCGGCATCCTTCTCTCCCTATCTGTCTCTATCTATTGATGTTAATTCTATCTCATCCATGCCTCTTCATTCGCTTCCAGGTTTCTCAATCTGGAGTTTCATTCTCAGATTAGAATCTCTCCATATGAGACATGCACTTGATTATTTTCACCCACTTCCTTACATATTTGATGCTCTCAGTCCTCATCTCCAATTCCAAATCTCATTGCTTTCTAAATTTTTCATCTTTTCACTTTTTATCTTGATGGTATCTATTTCTCCAGTGAAGGCTTGAAGATGATGCTTTCTAGAGGGGATGATGGTGATCACTCGGTCGTGAATTGCTACAGATGTCACATTCCCTCTTTTTCTTCTCAGCCTTCTAGGTCCTTTTCCCCCTCCCTGGTCAGCTGGGTTCTTGGGATCCCAAGGAGGTTTTGGGATTTTTTTGCAGGGGCCAATGGGGTGTTACAGTAGGGGAATCCTATGGCGGAATTTTCCTATTCCTCCTAGGTTTCTTCTCGTGATGGTTCTTTGTTGTTTTTTGGTTCTGAAGTTGTTTCTATTTTTGGTTTGATATTTTCACAAGTTGGTGTCGGAGGTTCTTGATCATGTTTAGGAAATGGTGGGGCTTTGTTTTTGTTGGGTGACGTGGTGACGACGACGGTGGGCATCCCTGGTCAGACGGTTATATTCCATGGAATTTTAGGTTCTATGGTTCTCAATAGTGCCAACAAATCTTGTCGATGTTGTATTTTAATACCAATGAAATGATATCTATTCACAGCCCCAATAGGTAATTATGAGATTTTTGGTGGTTATTCTTCATAACCTCTTGTGTAAAAATATCTTGCTCAATAAATTGATTGTTATATTCCAACACAACACGCTCTCCCTAAAATAAAGAAAGAACCTCTAGAGAATTCACAATTATCAGTAACTTAGGATAAAAAAGTTTTGTTATAAGAGTGTCTGGAAAATCCCCCAGTAAAATCCCACATGCTTATCAGCTTATACCTTGGAATCCCACCAATGCATGATAGAAACCTCAAGTATGAATGTTTTACACTCTACATCGATACTATATAGTGTATATAAAAAGTCAAATATCTAATTGAGATTTATAATCCATCACTATACCTATTGTGGTTGGTTCATACATTTATATTGTGCTGGCTTCTCTCAAATGAACTATTAAGACAAATCAAATTCTACTAATGCTCTTGGAGGTACCTTAAAAACTATGTTTTAATCTATTTTAACATTATTTCCAACATCAGTAACTTCTTTCATGGTAGAATCACACATATTCTGATCTATCAAGGCATTTCCCTGGGGAGTGTCAGATGAACCTTCCAAATGAACTCACATAACATGTCTTAAAGGAAATTTGGTATAAACCGTAACAAAATAAATGATCAAGAAACTGAAAATATCTCACATGAAAAAATTTATATGAAAAAACTGATATTACGACTAGGAAAAAAAAATAAGAGACACACATCCCTACATACCGTGGTAACAAGAGTCTCATCACGGTAAGAGCTATCCATGAACATCCATCTATCTACATGTCAGGTCCCAAAAATCCAATCTCTTGTCAACCAAAAATTACAAGACAAAGACTTCTATGGAGAAACTATACTTTACTACAAAAATATAACGAATAAACCCAAATAAACTCTCAAACTACTACCTAACCCAACCTGTCACATACTAGAAGGGAATTCCCAATCATCATGGGATGAAATCTAGCACATGGGCATAAAAAATATAAGGAATGATTTTAATTGACCAAAAGAAAATACATGGAAAATTTATCAAATAGCGAAAAAATAATTGATAAATATATTCCATAACAAAAAAATATAATAAAAGAAAAAAATTAGAGTATAAAAAAATATCAATGTATTGGTTGAATCCCAAAGGACAACCAAAATCAGATGAAAAACCAACTACACCATGTGAAAGAATTGGTATACCCCCACCATATCACCACAAGCTACACATCCTAGCTGATAGAAAACTTTACTACCTTACTATAGCACCAAGATATTTACTACATCAAAAGACATAAAATGGTCTACACACCACCAAAAAAGTGTGTATGATGTGAGATTACCTAATAAGTAGGATACCACCCAGGTGTTCCATAACATATCTCCATACAATAACTCAAGTAATATATTTTACAATAAAATATATAATGATATGAAAGAAATTAGTTATATATATTCAAGGTAAATCTTTCCATTTTTTGTTAAATTTTAAAAAAGGAAGGTGTATTAGTTTTGAGAATAATTTCTATTATAATTTTTCATAATCCAAGCATTCATATAAAATCCTAAGTAGTATATAAACAAGAATAAGTAAATCCCAATAAGGAAATCAACATGTTATTCTAAAAGACATATCATACTATAACGAATGACTAGTTCAAAATAAATCCATAGAACACATGACAAAAGGGAATAGAAACACACCATCAGTGAAACTCCCAACAATGTCAAAACATTTTTCTAGAATAAAAAGACCAGGGAGTAGAGAAAGCACCCTAATGGTAATATAGATTGTGTCCCTTATCTAAAACATTCACTTATGTACCCATGGATTACCATGTACTATTTTTCCTGATCCATTTAATAATATTTGAAAATAAAACTTTTCCAAATACCAAAAATCAAGTTAAAACCCACCTTTTATCAAAAATCCATTTACAAAAAACAAAAAAATCCTGCCACAATTTTTAGTAAACCAGTTTATAAAAATAAAAGAAATATTGTTTCATCAACACAAAATAGAGATGAAAACATCTACCTAAAAACATTGGTTCTCACACACACATGAAGGATCCATTGACAATAATATTGTAACAACAATAATGAAGGCCCTAAAATCAATATACACACAATAGATTTGATCCAGTTAATAAAAATTGTTTATAGAGAAGAGGAAACAACACTAACCTCAAAAATCACTTAAACTACACCATAATTAAAAAAGGAATCATCCCCAGGAAAAATATCTCACTAAAAATATAAAAAGAAACAATAAGGTACACCATCATGGATCAATAGATTTGATAACATACCATAGTAGTGCTATCATGACCAAAGAAACAAAGAAGAAAAAATAATCACTTACTCAGAGAGATACTGACCCACTTACATTGTGATAAATCAATGTACAGATCAATGCTATTAAAATGGAGAAATCTACAATTGATAGAGAAGGTTTCTACGACGAAATTCAAGAGATCTACTTGAGAATGAAATAAAATATCCCTTGAGTATCACCCTAAAAGTTGACCTAATAATATTTACTCTATGTGTAACTCCTTCACATTCTATGTAATACAATATTATCATATTCATTGAAAGAACCACCATATTTTTATTAAAAATTGTTCTTTTATTATTACACATCATGTAAGAATTTCACAACATGTACTCACTTCACCATATGTAAACAGTTCATGAATTTTGTATGGAAACCAATTTCATGTCGTTTAACTCCAACATATTTTGTTTTATCAACCAATTTAGAAAAAAATATTTAAAATTCCTTATAGGAAAACTAAAAACACCTCTTGAATTATCTATAGTCATAGAGACCCCAAAAGTCCATTAAAACTTTTATAAACAAAATCTTCTAATTAAAACAAAAATCTTTCTCTGAAATATAATTTATTTTTCTCAGTATATGTTATTTATCATCAGGATTCATAAGACTCATCCAATTAAAGCGGAAGATAAGAATGGTAGAGAGAGTTACCTGAAATTATGTAACATGATTTTACAAAGATATTTATGATGGAGTTGAAAAATTATTTACCCAAAAGGATAATAGATGTCCTAGTGGAGTAGCAAATCACATGAGATCGAACGGGCCACAAATTCATCATGAACCATCACTATCATAGACTAGGATATAATCTCTCATAATCCATGGAATTCATAGGTCACACCTATAGGTTTCCTTTTCCTAGATATTTTCTAGTCTATGAAAGAAGACTATCATTCACGTATAATGATGTTATGGGTCGATCATGGAGGTAGTCATTCCACTGGCACAAGTCCACATATATAAACATTATCATAACACAACATTAACACTCTCTATATTAATGGTATTCATTTAATGATATCATTAAATGTAGGTACACTAATTCCAAATGTTATTTAAAATATCACACAATTGGGTGGGAAAAATATAAATAGATAATACAATATCATCGATTTTTATACTAGATTCATGTACAATCATGATACAAATTAGTGAAATAAAGTTATTTAGGATTCATAATCAAACTCTAGGATTAAATAATCATTTAAAAGTTTCAAATGTAATTTACTAACACACATATTATATAATAATAATGCATTCACTATGTGCTCTGACTATGAATGAATCATCTGAAAAATTAAATGATTATAAAAGATATATTAATGTTATGGAACAAACTACCAAGATCATAATGACCTTAATTTTTCATTGGATAACTGTTACATAATTTTTAATATAAAATATATAATAGAAATACAATCTAGGATAAAAAAGGTTTAGTATCATAGGTAAATTATTCTCAAAAATAATATTTACATAATAAAACTGAAACATTTTTCAATTACATCATCTCTATTCTCGTAGTTATCCTCATGTTATCCTAAATACATGTAATCACTTGAGGATATAGATCAATTAAATGGGTGATATGATGTCATAATAGGGGAATTATAACATGGGGAAATAAAGGACATGAAAAAAAGTAAATGTGTGAGAATAATCATATCATTAGAATAGTATCATCATCATAATTAGGGGGAAAATTTTTTAAAAATAGGGAAATGTGTCATATGTATAAAATTAATCAGCTTTCCTTAGTGTCCCAAATACCACACATAGTTACAAACTATGATAACATCATTAGCATACATAACATATCTGTATCAATAATTAAATCACCCCTATAAAGAAATTTCACATCTTGTTCATACATATTTCATATAATATGACGATATAAAACAAATAACAGATTGTATTAGATGGATATATTATTCTAGGCCCACCCCTCACATCTTGATATTTACATAATCATGCATGCCACATAAATGTATAAAAATAATAATCATGAAATAAACCCTATAAAATTATGGGTTTCATAGGGATTTTAAAAAACATAATTTTCGGAATAATATTTTTGTTCCTAAAATGAATAAGATAACTCATTATTGGTCATAAAACATCATTATTATTAATTGGAAAAGAAGTATTTCAAATGGATTAAAATACATGTTTTTGAAATTAAAGTCACATTAAGAAAATGGTCTCTCATAAAACACTTTTACATGGTAGGATCATGTGTATCATAAATATAAAAGGTAAAGAAAATTTTATGTAAATAATGTAAAAATTCATTCCATGGAAGATAAAAGGTTCCAATGAATGGAATTGGGTCTGAGAATACTCTTACCTTAAATCCTTGTTTATTTTTTTCTTTTCCAACTCCAGAATTATAAACATAGGATAATTAAAATATAGTTCAAGAAGTGAATTATGTTCATATATTCCAATATTTATCCATTGTATTTATTTTATTCTATTTAATAACACTATTTGTTAAACTTTAATTATATTGATATCATGTTTCCAATATATTTTCCCTTTTTTTGATTTCATTATTTTCATTCCCATTAATTTATAAATAGGTATAATTAAATTTAGAAGAATAGAAAGCATGTTATTATATATTTATATATTATATAGAATTCATACTACCCATAAATGATGGTGTTAATAAACATTTACAAGGAAATGTCTTCGTAGGTGGTTAAACTGACCATTGACGTGACAGTGTTGAAAAATCCAAAAAAAAGAGAATTTTAAATCTTACATATGTAGTCAATATGAAAAATTAATTAGTTATAAATCATTAAAATAATTTTAAGTTAATTATTAATTAATATTATAAAATTTATATTAAAGGGTTAGTGAATAAAGAAATAGAGGGGGAAGAAAAAAAGAGTTAATTGAAACTTAATTAATCCTCAGTGTAACTTCTCATCTAAGACAGAAAATATACCCTAAAGTTTGGATTTAGATTTCTATAGAACGCCCCTAACAATTATACGGGGAATCCATGGAAGGATTTTAGAAATTTTTAGGATTTTTAAAGTGGGGTATGACTTGTTTTCCAATGGGAGGATGTGGGGTTATCTATACTTGAGTATAGAGGTATTTTAATAATAAAATATAATGTAAAACAATATATCAAATTTAAAACAAGTAATATAATATTTGGTCAAAATAAATCATAGATTAATATAATATATTGGGGTTTAAGACTGTAAACCTATTTATTGTGAAAATTATTTAGTTTCTTAAAATAAAAAGTGGAAATAAAGAGAAATTATTATTTCAAGGGTTGATTTTTGTTTTTTGGTTATGGAAAACGATTTTTTTGGTTTGGAATTTTTGTATGTTAATGACTCAATTATAAAATTAAAATACAAAATAGAAGAAACTCAAATTTAAGAAAGTATTTGTTCATTATTACATCATGGGTGATTCTATTTAAGATTCCCTTATTATATGAAAACTATATTTGTATTATTCACTACAAAGTTGTAGTATTTCATAAAATTAGCAAAAAATTACCCTTAGTCAATTTAAACATGATAATTTAAATATATAAAATAATTTTAAAAAATAATTTTCTAACTTATTTAAATTTAATTTTTAATATAAATATTATAATTTTTATGAAATACTTTAAAATACAGTTTATAAAAAAAGTTCTTAAATGTTATTTTTTTAATTTTTTAGAATTATAATACTTATATTTACGTTAATTAATAATTATAAAAATTATTTATATGATAATTTATTATTTTTAGGTAATATTACTATTCCAATGGTCTGTATACTATTCCCAATGGCTAGGTTACAATTATAGAGGTCACATTACTATTCAAATGGTCACATTTCCTCTAATATATAACACTTTATTAAGTCACTAAATATTCTCTAAACTTCATCCTAAGGTTATATATTTTAATTTTATATTATTTTTATTTATTTAGGAATATTTTGTTAAATCTCTAAAGTTTTTTTTCATGGGGATGATGATCATAGAAAATTGGGGTGATCCATAGTTTCCCATTTTAGCTTTTATATTTTATTTTTTTCATAAAATTTAGTGTTTTTCATATTCCTTAGTGTGATAAATAATACATTAAATGATCCTTATTAATGAGAAATGTTTTTTCTATTGTCAATGTTTTTGTGTGTATAATTTTATAAAATATAATACAAAACATATTTATTCAATAAATTTTTTTACTAATAAACACTAGGTCTTTACAATATTTGCACCATTATAAATTTCATCCCATAAATTTGGACTCATGATCTCGATTAAGAATAGTTTAGGGTCATTCTCTTATTGTTTCATTTGGTTCCCATGTCACCTATTCAATTTGAAATGGTGAGTTTTCTTGCTTCATAGAATATTATCTCTATAGTCTGAGATCTTCATTGGCTGATCCTCATAAGAGAAAACATTCTCTAGTTCAAAAACCTCTAGATTTAGTATAAGTGAGGTATTGGGTATAAAATTCACTACGAAAGATACATGGAACACTTCATCATCTTGTAATATATTTGGTGGAAGTGACAGCTGATACGCCACTCCTCCAATGTAATCAAGGATCTAAAAGGGGAAAATGGACATTGGGATGAAATTTCCCTTCATTACAAACTGCATGAATCTCTTCTATTGTGATATTCAAAGGAAAAAAATTTATCCAACATCTAACTCAATATACCTACAACGATTGTCAGTATATCTCTTTTTTGGACATTGAATAGATATTATATGTTGTTGGATGGATCCAACCTTCTCTGAAATCTATTACACATGATCATGTCCATGTATATTTCATTACCCAACTACATTAAAACATTTTTTACTTCAATATCGCCTATCATAAAAATATTCATATAGAGAAATTTCAATACTTGAGTAGATGTTTTTTTTGTTTGAGAACTCAACTAATTGGAGATTTTGATCCCATTTCCATTACATTCCATTTATAATGCTCTTATAATATCCTTGGAAAATGGAATAGTTATTTTAGATTGGCCTTCATCTTGGGTGTGATAGACAGTACTAAAATTAAATTCAATATTTAATTAGTGTTAGTGAAATCTGCAAAAAATAGATGTGATCAATTGATCTTGATAAAAAAGTGATTGAGATTAGAACCCCATGTCACATCATAACATTCATTAAATGTATGTTATCAAGTTGATTCAGTGATAAATATTTTCAAAAGTGAGAAGAAGTGTCTAGTCGTGGTGAGTTGTCCAACCAAAATCCAAATCACATTATTTCCTTTGGATGACTTCAAGAGAAAAGTGAAACATACCATGAGAATATTCTCCCATTTCCATTTGGTTATGTAAAATGGATTCATCATCACCTAGGATATATGTTTCATTTCTTTAACTTACTGAAATACCAATAACATTGAGTTGTACTCAGCAATCTCTATTTTCATGTTTTCCAACCATATGTTCACTTGAATATCATGGAACATATTGGTGCTTATAGTACTGAATGAGAATGATGAACTATGTACATTTTCAAATACCTATTTATTTATCTATAGTAATATATGGAAACAATTTAAAGTTCAAATTAGATTTAAACCATCCTTATCATAGTGGAACTCATGTAGCTTTCCTTCCTATAATTATTCAGCCTTCTTTTGAAGATCCAAATATTTATATTATGCATCATTGATCCTCTATTGCATATACAATTGTGCTACCATTTGGGAATGGTAGGATTTATTCCTTATTATTATGATTTCAAAATATAGCCTTTTCATATAAATAATTAGCAGGTGTTTCTTTGTATGCATAATAGATGGAATTTTCTGTTCCTCAATGGTAGGAGCTAAAACTACCTTATTCTACTTTTTTGGATGGTATTGAATAAATAAATCAAAGTCTTTAATTAGATATAACCATCTTTATTGATTCATACTATGATCCTTCTTTTGGAATATATAATTTAGACTCCTTTGATCAGTATATATATATATATATATATATAATATTTTTTACCATTGATAAGGTGCTGCTAAATCATTAGAGTGAATATGACACCTACAAAATCTAGATCTTATGTCAGTTAGTTATGGTTGTGGATATTAAACTATCATGAATAATATGCAATCACTTTATCATTTTATATGATAAAGAAACCTAATACTTTATTTGAAGCATCACTACATATCAGAATACCATCTCCACTTTTTGGTAGAGTGAGTACAGACGCAATGGCCATCCTCTTCTTAGTCACCTCAAATCAATCCTCAAATTCTCATGTCTATACATTCTTTACCCAGTTTCATGTTAAAATAGTTAGTAGTATATAAAATCACAATAAATTAAACAAAAAATGTCAATGGTATCCTACTAGGACAAAAATTATAAATATTTCCATGAAAAATAATGTATGGGACATTCCTCAGTTGCATTTATTTTTGAATGATCCATAGAAATTCCATCACTCGTGCTCATGTGTCCCGTGAAAGTGACCAAAAACATCCAAAAGAAACACTTAATGATCTTAGAATACATTTTATACTTCATTAATGTTTCCATCCCAGTTCCTAGATTATCTTAATGTTCATCTTTACACATATATTAGATTATAATATCATTAATTAGGACAACCACACATTTTTTGAGGTAGTATCTATGGACTATATTAAAAAAATACTTGAATATTGATGGGTAATTAATATTTTTTAATGGACGAAATATGAACTCATAGTGTCCATACCTTTTATGGAAGGCTATCTTTAGATTATCTTCTATCCTCATATTAATTTAATGTATCCAGAATTAATATCCACTGTTAGGAAAAATAGATATCTTCAATGTGATGACCCAAACCCCCCTTGGTCCCTTCCTTTGCCAAAAAAATCCGGTTTCCTTGCGGGGTACCGATCGGTGAGACCGATCGGTGAGACCGATCGGTGAGACCGATCGCTGAGACCGATCGGAGAGACCGATCGGTGACACCGATCGGAGAGACCGGCCGACGTCGCCCGGCCTTGCCAAGTTGTTCCAGTAACGTTCCTTTTTCGCAAATAGGGTTTTAAACCCTATTCTGCCTTGTTAAAAATATCTTGGGAATCCGAAACGCACACAAAGGTTTTAATTAAATGCTTCATTAATTCATGGGTCGGTTAAAACCACCCAGTGCCATTAATGATGAGTCAAGCCACGTGGTCAACCCATGACTCCCTCGTCTTCCGTGGTTTTGTGTTTTCATCTCGACCGTCCCCAGCTCTTATAAATTAAGGGTTAGGCCGTGGTTTCCCCCCTTCTTCGATCGTGGCTCTTCTGGTGCATCGGGACCGCCGCATCGTTATCCGTAAAGTTCCGCGCCCCCGGCCTAAACGTCGATCATATATCAACAAGTAGGGAATTTTCTCTCGTCTCTCACTTTTGTGTATCATGCGGGGTGGGCGTTACTTTTGTTCCTATGGAATTGGTTGAACCAAACCCTAATGAAGATAATAAACGAAGTTCTAAAGGAAGAAGGGGAAGGGGTTGTGATCGTTGTTATGCCTTATCTTGTGATCATCCCTTTTTGTTGTACTGGTTTATGTTTTCTGAAAATTGAGGCCGTTGGCGGTCGTGTGTGTGCACTTGAATCCCCTCGTGATGTTTTAAATGGGTTACTGAAATTGTGAACTCCTGCTGTGAAATTGGTTAACCACGTATATGCGGCTGAATAATTGAAAGCACCAGGATCGGCCCTTCTGTGATAACTCCCGGTTAGAACACACGGAATTTGAAATCATGGAGTGTGTTAAGTCGTTTAAATCTGAAAATCCATGACTTGTGTTGGTAGTGGTTAGTGGTTGTTTTCCCTTCGGGCCGTTTGCTGGAAATGTGGGAGGGGATGGGATCCCCTGTTCTTTTTATACTCTCGGTGGCTGTGTGAATTTGGGGGATGGGATCTCCTGTTGGCATGGTTTCAGTGGTTGTGAGTTTTTATCACAAATTGGGGAGAGATCCTCTGTTGGCAGAACCGGGTGTGAGTGTTTTGGTTGATCTATGCTTTGACGTTTTCCTTGGTTATGCTTATGGTAGTTGCCCAGTAGTGCTTAAAATTAATTGAACATTTTGACTGAACGTGAAACAAGAATGGGGCAAATGGTTTTGTGGGCAAGGGTCGTGAATTGTGACTCGGACGCTGTGGTATTGTGTTCTGTAGGTTGGCTAGGAAAACCTAAGTTTTGGGTGAGTGTTTGTTACCTATATCTATACTTGTAGCTTTGTGTTTCTTATTCGCGCCCCACCCAAGTTGAGCACTTAGTGCCGAACACCCCCATTTATGGGGGAAGGGTGTTTTTCCCCAACACTATACTTAGTGGCTGGTTATTAGCTCCTTTTCTGCTCCCTTTCCCGGATAGCCCAAGTACCTTCGGGCAGGCTGTGATGGCCTGAAGTCCATTATTAGCCCAAGAACCATCGGGCAGGGTGTTGTGGTGGTTGGCCAGGTGTGTGCGGCAGGTGGTTTCCCAAGTGTCTTCGGGATGAGGCCCAGGTGTTTTCGGGCGTGGCAGTGGATCCTTTAGCCCAGGTGTCTTCGGGCGTAGCGGTGGTTGTTCTGGCCTAGGTGTTTGCAGGCATGGTTACTTGTGACAGTTGGGGCCCAGGTGTGTGCGGGCGGGATTTGGCAGTGGGACTGCGTGTGGTTGTGGCCCAGGTGTGTGCGGGCGGGTGTGGCAGTGGGACTGCGGTGAGAATGGCGGGATTGGTCCGATGCGTAGGATGTCTCAATAACTAGTGGGGAAGTGGCGCAGGGTACCCAAACATCGATGTGCTCTTATTATATATATTACTTGACTTGCGTTATTTGGGGAGTGAGCCTTGGTGAGGCCTGGGATGGATAGTTTGCCTTTTTAGTTGTTTGGTTCACTCTTTTCTCATGGGACTTTAGTACGTTTCCCCCACTTGTGCACGAGAGTCTTGGTTTTCCCTACTGAGTGTACTTGTATGCTCACCCTACGTTTACTTTCAGGTTTCCAGGAGGACTACCAGGGCTGCGCGGGACCCTATTAGTCGGACAGTTGGATTTGTCGCTGTTGTCGTACCTTTGTTTTCTTTTGGTATTGTACTTGAGAGCTTTCTTTTTCTTTTGTACTTGTACCTTGTTGTAAACTGTTTAAACATGCATGGGGACTTTATTTGGGTTCATTTATATAAACTTGTTTCTTTTCCTTTTTGGGAGGTCGACTTGTCCTTTTTCCCGATCCTAAATAATAAAAAAAGGGTAATGCCTTCCATTTGCGAAAATTTCCTATACCCTTGGTGCTAGTCGCCACTCCGGGACCTATTGAAGGCGGGTTTCGGGGGTCATTATCTCTCCTTCAACTTAAGGAAGGAAGGGCCTGGCAATCCGCTGACTCTTCCCTCCTTTTGGTGAAGGCGGGTCGTGACAGAATGGTATCAGAGGATGAGGTTGAGAGATAGGACGAAGTCTGGAGTTAGGCATAGTAAGGATTGCATGGGATGGTAAGGCAACAGTGTTGGGTGACCTTGGTGCGTGAATTAGGCCAGGGAGGACCGGCTAGGACACGGGATTTTAGGGCCCCCCGTGATCCGATGCAAGGACTCTGGACCTACCGAACGACCAAGTGAGGCCACACTGATTGCAGGGTAGAGACCCTAGGAAAGGTACATGCATCATAAATGACTTGTGTTTTTTTTGTGTTTCTGGGATGTCTTGGGAAATTAAGAATAAATTAAATCTTAATAAGTTTTGAGAACGGTTTTCTTTGCACTACTGGGCTTAGGCATTCCTTGTTTACCTTACAGCTATGGCACCTGGAAGGCGACCACGTGTGGTACAGGCGATCGAGACTCCTGAGGCTACTTTGGCCAATCGGCAGAGAGCTGATCGGGAGGAAGAGGACGACCAGTGGCAGAAGACTCTTCGAGCCTTTCAGCGACAGGCCCTCGAGAAATATGAGGGCAGCACCTCCGACGTGAAGACGGAAGGCTGGCTGGAGGAGCTAGTCATAGCCTTCGGCCTGATTCGGGCCCCGACGGAGTACTGGGTTCCTCTGGCTGTTAGCCAGATGCGAGGAGCGGCACGTCAGTGGTGGATGCTTCACCTGGGGAGTAGGAAAGAGTCTGAGGTTGCTTGGGCGGACTTCGAGAAGGAGTTCCGGGCGGAGTTTCTCTCCTCGACAATGAAGGCGGAGAAGAGGCAGGAGCTACTCTCCCTCCAGAAGGGGAGCATGTCCGTGAAGGAACTTGGAATCAAGTTCAAGGACCTCCTGCATTTTGCTCCGGACCTCTTTCCCGATGAGGAGTCTCGGGCAAGACATTTGGAGGAGGTGCTCCGACCCTCCCTCCAGTATGCTGTTACCCCCTTTACCCTTCCGACATACTTAGAGGTTCAGAAGAAGGCCGAAGTGGTGGAAAGGATGCACGCTCTAGGCGGACTGTCACGAGAAGGGATCCAGCTGGGACCATCGAAGGGGAAGGCCGTCAGCACCAGGCCTCCAGCATTGGGACCCTCCAGGTTCCGACCCGCAGGGAGCAGGCCGCAGCAGTTTCAGTTTCGATCCCCTGGCCCACGTTCTTTTCCTTCAGGCTCGGGACCACGGTGCTTCATCTGCGGGAGCCCTGGACATCTTCGGAGTCAGTGCCCCGATCGGGTGCAGTACAGCAGTGGCAGTCATCCCCAGCGTCCGCCGCAGCAGCAGTTCCCAGCCAGACCCTTCCAGCAGCAGCAGCAGGGACAGCGAGCTCCCGCTCCTCCGCAGACAGACATAGGAGGGGGAGGCCGACCTCAGGGCGCTCCCCAGGGACCTCGACCAGGGCGTGGTCGGGGAGGTGGCCGACAGCCGAGGGGCAGGGGAACTGGGCGTGGACAGTTACACGCCGCAGAAGCAACAGTTCCAGCAGGGCCAGAGGTTGTTCGAGGTACGATCAGTGTGTTTAGAACTCTTGCTTATGCTTTGTTCGATACCGGAGCTTCGCACTCCTTTGTTGCACCCAGTCTAGCCCGCGCCTTGGGTCTAGATGCCGAGAGACTTCCAGTGCCCCTGGTGTTGAGCACACCAGTTGGAGGTTAGACCGACTTGCTGTTCGTTTGTCGGGGATGTAGACTGATGTTGGGTCCACATCAGTCGGTTAAGGATCTCCTTCTGCTACAGATTCGGCCGTACGATGTCATCCTAGGCATCGACTGGCTATTTTCTGTGTGCGCCGTCATCGACTGTTTCCAAGGGGGGGTGGTGTTCTCCGGCTTGGACGGCCAACGTGTTACTTTCACCGGCGAGCGGAGCTGTCCGAAGGGAAACAGGAGGGAGGAACCTCTCCTCTCCTTGTTGACCGAACTGACGATAGAATCAACCGATGAGGAAATGGTGGAAGTACCAGAGATCGTTCGTGAATTTATGGACGTCTTTCCTGAGGAGGTGACGACTCTACCCCCTCGACGTGACATCGAGTTCGGGATAGACCTGCAGCCCGGCTCTCGACCAATCTCGATGGCTCCTTACCGGATGGCACCTTCGGAGCTACAGGAGTTGCGGATACAGATTGACGATCTGATGAAGAGGGGTTATGTTCGTCCAAGTGCATCACCGTGGGGTGCCCCAGTCTTGTTCGCAAAGAAGGCAGATGGTGGCCTCAGGTTGTGCATCGATTACAGGAGGCTGAATCAGGTAACGATCAAGAACCGCTACCCTCTTCCGAGGATAGATAATCTTTTCGACCAGCTGAAGGGGGCAGGATGGTTCTCGAAGATCGACCTGCGATCCGGGTACCACCAGCTGAGGGTGAAGGATAGCGACGTCCCGAAGACGGCGTTCAGGTGCAGGTATGGGCACTTCGAGTTCGTGGTCATGCCCTTTGGTGTTACGAATGCCCCGGCCGTGTTCATGGGGCTTATGAACTCCATCTTTCGGGAGTACCTGGATCGGTTTGTTGTGGTGTTCATCGACGATATCCTGATCTATTCAAAGTCAGAAGAGGACCATGCAGAGCACCTGAGGACGGTTTTGGAGGTCCTCCGACAGCACCAGCTCTATGGGAGGTTGTCAAAGTGAAAGTTCTGGGCACGAGAAGTGCACTTCCTCGGACATGTAGTGTCTGATCAGGGAGTAGAAGTCGACCCATCAAAGGTTGAGGCAATTGTTTCTTGGGCAGCACCCAAGAATGTGGCGGAAGTTCGGAGTTTCCTCGGACTGGCGGGCTACTACCGGAGATTCGTACCCAACTTCTCCCGGGTAGCAGCCCCTTTGACGGCTTTGACCAAGAAGGACCAGGTTTTCATGTGGAGCGAGCAGTGTGAGTCGTCCTTCAGCTACCTAAAAGAAAAACTGGTTAGTGCCCCAGTGTTGAGATTGTCAGAAGAAGGGATGGCCTATGAGGTATTCTGTGATGCTTCAGGACAGGGCCTGGGGTGCGTATTGATGCAGCGACAAGGGGTGATCTCTTACGGGTCCAGGCAGCTACGCCCCCATGAGCGGAACTATGCCACCCATGACCTGGAGCTTGCAGCGGTAGTGTTCGCATTAAAGCTGTGGCGACATTACCTCTTTGGGGAGCGCTTTGTGGTCTTCACCGATCACAAAAGCTTGCGCTATATCTTCTCCCAGCGTGACTTGAACATGCGACAGCGGAGGTGGGTCGAGTTTCTCCAGGACTACGACTTTGAGATCTCATACACTGAAGGTAAGGGAAACGTTGTGGCTGATGCCCTGAGCAGGAAGCCGCATCAGGAGGTGGTTCGGGAATCTGCTGATGCATGGAAGGCGATGGGGGAGTTGGCTGCCTTGCACATGGATGCAAGGGTGGATGGTACTAGAGGATGTTTGTTTCAGATGATGGTGCAGTCCTCTTTGTTGCAGCAAGTGGAAGAGTCTCAGTGGGGAGATCCTGAGGTGGAAGTGTTGCGGGATCGTATCGATCAGGGGAACGCCCCGGAAGGATGGTCGGAGGACAGCCGACGTCGGATGCTCTTTCATCGGAGGTTGTTTGTTCCAGAGGTGATGCGTGATGAAGTCCTTCGTGAGTTCCATAGCTCAGCCTTGGCAGTACATCCGGGTGTTTCGAAAATGTACCAAGGCCTGAGGGGACAGTTTTGGTGGCCCGGGGTGAAACGGGCAGTGGCAGAGTTCGTGGCTAAATGCCTGGTGTGTCAACAGGTGAAGGCTGAACACCGTGTTCCTGGTGGTCTGTTGCATCCTCTAGATGTTCCCGAGTGGATGTGGGACGACGTCTCGATGGACTTCGTCACGGGACTACCCAGAGCTCAGGGCGGGCATGATGCTATCTGGGTAGTGGTGGATCGATTGAAAAAATCTGGTCACTTCTTGGATATCAAGGAGTCAGGACCTGTGAGTACCTTAGCACAGAGGTACGTGGATGAGGTGGTGCGTTTGCATGGAATTCCGAAAACGATCGTCTCAGATCGGGACACTCGATTCACCTCACGAGTCTGGAAGGGGTTACAGCATGCTTTTGGCACCCAACTACGCCTTAGCACTGCTTTTCACCCTCAGACTGATGGACAGACAGAACGGACTATCCAGACCTTGGAGGACATGCTGCGAGCATGTGTTCTGGATTTCGGAGGATCATGGGTACGACACTTGCCTCTAGTAGAGTTTGCCTACAACAACAGTTTTCACTCTACTATCGGCATGGCTCCTTTTGAGGCTTTGTATGGAAGACCATGTCGTTCACCCTTATGCTGGGCAGAGGTTGGTGAGACTGGTACTCTTGGACCATAAGTAGTGCAGAGCACCACGGAGAAAGTCCAGCTAGATGTGGGAGGAGACGCGACCTTCGAGGAACGGCCAGTCAGAATCGAGGATCGCAAGGAGAAAGTGCTCCGTGGACGAACCGTCGGCCTGGTTCGTGTGTTGTGGAGACATGGCGGCCTCGAAGAGAGTACGTGGGAGAGGGAAGCACAGATGCGTGCCCAATACCCCGAGTTGTTCTGAGCTTTGAACCTTTGGTACCTGTTGTGGCAGAACGTTTGACCTTTTTGTCTATGAAATGTGCTAGATCCTTTCCTCTATGTGTGGAAAGCCCCGGCTAAAGGGAAGGGGAAACCCGACCCCTAATCAGGACGCATTAAGGTGGATGCGATTAAACCCGTGCGGGCGAGTCAGTGCCACCCAAAGCGGATAATATCTTGACATGGGGGAGGGGGAACTCCCCAAACCCACATGACCGGGCGGTTTGGCGTGGTATGTTGCTTGGTTCTTGACAGGGAGTGTTTTCAATTAGCGGGGGTCCACTCCTAAGAGGTATCTTCGAAGATGGTGGTTCGGATCCCCTCTTTCCTTCTGGTTGTTTTGATTCTCGGGGACGAGAATCGTTTAAGAGGTATCTGATGTGATGACCCAGACCCCCCTTGGTCCCTTCCTTTGCCAAAAAAATCTGGTTTCCTTGCGGGGTACCGATCGGTGAGACCGATCGGTGACACCGACCGATCGGTGACACCGATCGGAGAGACCGATCGGTGACACCGATCGGTGCGACCGATTGGAGAGACCGATCGGTGACCCCGATCGGTGCGACCGATCGGTGAGACGGATCGGTGAGACCGGCCGACGTCGCCCGGCCTTGCCAAGTTGTTCCAGTAACGTTCCTTTTTCGCAAATAGGGTTTTAAACCCTATTCTGCCTTGTTAAAAATATCTTGGGAATCCGAAACGCGCACAAAGGTTTTAATTAAATGCTTCATTAATTCATGGGTCGGTTAAAACCACCCAGTGCCATTAATGATGAGTCAAGCCACGTGGTCAACCCACGACTCCCTCGTCTTCCGTGGTTTTGTGTTTTCATCTCGACCGTCCCCAGCTCTTATAAATTAAGGGTTAGGCCGTGGTTTCCCCCCTTCTTCGATCGTGGCTCTTCTGGTGCATCGGGACCGCCGCATCGTTATCCGTAAAGTTCCGCGCCCCCGGCCTAAACGTCGATCATCTATCAACAAGTAGGGAATTTTCTCTCGTCTCTCACTTTTGTGTATCATGCGGGGTGGGCGTTAATTTTGTTCCTATGGAATTGGTTGAACCAAACCCTAATGAAGATAATAAACGAAGTTCTAAAGGAAGAAGGGGAAGGGGTTGTGATCGTTGTTATGCCTTATCTTGTGATCATCCCTTTTTGTTGTACTGGTTTATGTTTTCTGAAAATTGAGGCCGTTGGCGGTCGTGTGTGTGCACTTGAATCCCCTCGTGATGTTTTAAATGGGTTACTGAAATTGTGAACTCCTGCTGTGAAATTGGTTAACCACGTATATGCGGCTGAATAATTGAAAGAACCAGGATCGGCCCTTCTGTGATAACTCCCAGTTACAACACACGGAATTTGAAATCATGGAGTGTGTTAAGTCATTTAAATCTGAAAATCCATGACTTGTGTTGGTAGTGGTTAGTGGTTGTTTTCCCTTCGGGCCGTTTGCTGGAAATGTGGGAGGGGATGGGATCCCCTGTTCTTTTTATACTCTCGGTGGCTGTGTGAATTTGGGGGATGGGATCTCCTGTTGGCATGGTTTCAGTGGTTGTGAGTTTTTATCACAAATTGGGGAGAGATCCTCTGTTGGCAGAACCGGGTGTGAGTGTTTTGGTTGATCTATGCTTTGACGTTTTCCTTGGTTATGCTTATGGTAGTTGCCCAGTAGTGCTTAAAATTAATTGAACATTTTGACTGAACGTGAAACAAGAATGGGGAAAATGGTTTTGTGGGCAAGGGTCGTGAATTGTGACTCGGACGCTGTGGTATTGTGTTCTGTAGGTTGGATAGGAAAACCTAAGTTTTGGGTGAGTGTTTGTTACCTATATCTATACTTGTAGCTTTGTGTTTCTTATTCGCGCCCCACCCAAGTTGGGAACTTAGTGCCGAACACCCCCATTTATGGGGGAAGGGTGTTTTTCCCCAACACTATACTTAGTGGCTGGTTATTAGCTCCTTTTCTGCTCCCTTTCCCGGATAGCCCAAGTACCTTCGGGCAGGCTGTGATGGCCTGAAGTCCATTATTAGCCCAAGAACCATCGGGCAGGGTGTTGTGGTGGTTGGCCAGGTGTGTGCGGCAGGTGGTTTCCCAAGTGTCTTCGGGATGAGGCCCAGGTGTTTTCGGGCGTGGCAGTGGATCCTTTAGCCCAGGTGTCTTCGGGCGTAGCGGTGGTTGTTCTGGCCTAGGTGTTTGCAGGCATGGTTACTTGTGACAGTTGAGGCCCAGGTGTGTGCGGGCGGGATTTGGCAGTGGGACTGCGTGTGGTTGTGGCCCAGGTGTGTGCGGGCGGGTGTGGCAGTGGGACTGCGGTGAGAATGGCGGGATTGGTCCGATGCGTAGGATGTCTCAATAACCAGTGGGGAAGTGGCGCGGGGTACCCAAACATCGATGTGCTCTTATTATATATATTACTTGACTTGCGTTATTTGGGGAGTGAGCCTTGGTGAGGCCTGGGATGGATAGTTTGCCTTGTTAGTTGTTTGGTTCACTCTTTTCTCACGGGACTTTAGTACGTTTCCCCCACTTGTGCACGAGAGTCTTGGTTTTCCCTACTGAGTGTACTTGTATGCTCACCCTACGTTTACTTTCAGGTTTCCAGGAGGACTACCAGGGCTACGCGGGACCCTATTAGTCGGACAGTTGGATTTGTCGCTGTTGTCGTACCTTTGTTTTCTTTTGGTATTGTACTTGAGAGCTTTCTTTTTCTTTTGTACTTGTACCTTGTTGTAAACTGTTTAAACATGCATGGGGACTTTATTTGTGTTCATTTATATAAACTTGTTTCTTTTCCTTTTTGGGAGGTCGACTTGTCCTTTTTCCCGATCCTAAATAATAAAAAAAGGGTAATGCCTTCCATTTGCGAAAATTTCCTATACCCTTGGTGCTAGTCGCCACTCCGGGGCCTATTGAAGGCGGGTTTCGGGGGTCATTATCTCTCCTTCAACTTAAGGAAGGAAGGGCCTGGCAATCCGCTGACTCTTCCCTCCTTTTGGTGAAGGCGGGTCGTGACATTCAAAGTTGAGTGGAAAAGTCATCATTCCTCCGAAGATGATATTTTTCTCTATGGTGATCATGATGATATCCTGATAATTAATAAATAACCACATTGATATTCCCTTCTTATTTAAATAGAGAACTATTGAACCCTATGGTGGTGAACTATGTCATATGAACTCATTGTTCACATTATGTATAATCTTATTCTCTAAATCCTCTTGTTTGATCATGACCATCCTATATGGTAATTTGGAGATAGGAGTGAAACTAGGTATAATTTCTATTTAGAACTCTAAATCATTTTCTTTCTATAGTCCAGTTAAATCTTCAACTAATACATCATTATGTCTCTTACAATGGCTAATTATTCAAGGATGGTACTTTTCCTAAACTAAATCATTTGTGAAACATATTATCTATCATAGTGTATCATCACCTACGCCTATTATGGTATTTATAATCGATATTTGGGATAATTTATTTATTTTTATATGAATGTTGGATGGTATGGAATGTTGAAATACATTTTTTATCAAAATTTGATGTGTTCTCTATATAATGAGAAACAATCCATGTATAGTATTGTTTCAAATTCCACTAGTGGAAGAATTGTAGGATTCATTGAAATAATATTTCAAAAGAAATTAATTGGAGAATATTTCAACACTTTGGTTGCATTGACTGCACCATTGGGCGTTTTAAGATATATATATATATATATACTTATAGGTATCGTGTTTGTGATCAAACCGTTCTAGAAAATATTCAAGATAAAAAAGAATGCGTAAAACTAGAATCAAATAAAACTCTTTCTATTCTTGAGTGAATAGGATATATACCTTATATGAATTCATTTTCAATATCAAACACAACAAGGGTGATGCCATAATCTTTTCCAATATATTTTAGATTTAGTGGTTTCTAAAACTAATTTCCGTGAAGGACCCATGGTTTACCACATTAACATGCATAGTAACCTTTCTCCCTATAGTTGAAGCACTGAATCATTGGTGGTTATTATTTTACTCAATGATATTATCTAGATTCTTTATTAATTTTTGATATTCATAATTTTTGTTTCCTTCTCACCGATACTTATATCAATTCACATTCCCTTTAATGCATTTCCCAGGATGTTAATTCCCACATTTCTGATATGTGGTTAGTTGATACTTCTTTAAAACATTTTAATTAAATCCATCATCTTAAAACTTCATATTTCATTTTTTATCTTTATAACGAATGGAAATTTCCCCAAACTCTATCACTACTTTGAGATAAAATTGAAAAACCTCATCATTATTCCCAAATATCAGAGAGAACGATCCTTTTTGAGGTGTATTTTGAGCCACCATGCAATCTATAAGTTTTCTATTATTTTTTACCATAAAACCAGAGCCACATCATGAAATCCATGTATATTTTTCCTCATAAAAAGTTACAGATTATCCATCCTTAATTTTGAGTTCTAATAACACTCTCTAAATATTTTTTCTAAGAGTTTTAGGGAAGTACTTGTTATGAAATATCTTTTTAAAGACATACCACTCCATTTCATCCATTTCGTCATTTAGATTAGTATTCTTTATTCGATCCCACCATTGATCGGTCTCCCTATCTAAATTATAGATGATCGTAGTGAGTTCTCTTTCTCAGAACAATGGAGAAAAAAACCTCTCTATTGAGTTAACACATTATTTTAAAATAAGTGGATCAAAATATCTATAAAATGTTGGTGGTCACTACCACATAAAGTGTTCTTTGTCCATTTAAAGTTCTTTAGGTATTGGAAAATGATCAACATTCTTTAGGTTATAATTCCTATCCCTAGATAAATATGTAATCATATCAATGATTATTTTAACTCCAACACTAATTTAATAAGGACTTTAATTCTTTCAAACATTTTAGTGTCACTCACATAGGTTATAAGCTATGTTTCTTCTAGATCACAATAATTTCAATAATATAAATTATTGAACATTAGTCGACTACACATGAATAAATAATTAATTATTTTTAAATTTATTTATAAAGGAATGTATTATTAGATAACTGGGATGTTAATTTTCCATAAAATATACCTCTAGGATCATGTAATTTTATATTTTTCTATCTCTAAAAAGGATTAATTATTATAGATTTATATCCTTAAAAATGGTTATTCGATAATATTTTTGATTGAGAGAATAATATCCCACAGGAGTGTCAAACTAGGTATACAGTAGGTCTCGTTGTTGTGAACTATTTCTTGAGTGAGTATAGAAAAATATTGTGGTTTAAGGGTTGTTCACCTATGTATATCTATGAAATATGCACATCCACTTGTAGAATCTAAACTAAGATCTATTTTCTCAGAAACGATGCACTATTATACTTTACCAAACCATTTGATTCTTAGATGTAATTAGACATTTCATTAACATTTTTAACTAAGGTTTTATAACACCAATTCCCAAATTTATGAAACTATACTCTGATCCCAAAAATGGAAGACTGATTTCTTTATTACATAACTATTACACCATTTATATATAAATAACATAATAGTGACACATAAATGGTGGAAAAATTTATTATATTGTTTAAAATCAGATCAAAAATTAATTTTACTTAACAAAACTAGAAAGGTATTTAAATTATTATTTTATAACCTCTTATTGGACCTCACATTATCCCTAGTTCAAGTAATCTCCTAAAGATACACATTAATGAAATTGGTGAGATAAAATCCCACTAAGGGGAGGTATAATAGGGGTGAATAATGGAAAAGAATCAAAAGTAAATGAGTGAGGATAATCATATCATAATAAAGTATGACAATCGTAATCATGAGGGTAAAATTTCAAAATTTTGAGAAATTTCTAATATGTATAAAATGAAACATCATTCTTTATTCAGCAAAAAACAGACATATTTGTGAAAAAATACAGCATCATGTGCATGTATAACATATGTGCATAAATTATAAAATCATAAATATGGAAAAATTCTGTATCAGGATCACATATATAGAACATAATATAATTAAATACAACACATTACCCAATGCATTAGAGGAATATATAGTTTTTTATCCGCCTATCAGATCACAATATTTACATAATAACGCATGCCACATAGAATGTATAACAATTGTAATCATGAATTATCCCATTGTAAGGAATATATTTCATAAAGATTTCATAAAGATTTCATAAATCATACCTTCTTGATTAAATTTTTGGTTCCAAAACTAAAAAGGGAAATCATACTAGGACATAAAACAAAATTAATCATGAATGTACAAGAATCATTTCATGTGGATTAAATAAGATGTTTTGGAAATTGATGACACATTAAAAAATTAATATCTTAAAAAAACTTTACATGGTAGAAATATATATTTTCTTTATTAAAACAAGAAAAGATACCATTAATATATAATATTAAAATTATTAAATTGGAATATAAAATAACCCAATTAAAGAAATTGGTTTCAATAATCCCAATGTATTAAATCACACATTATTTTTTCTCTTTTCAGCCACATTAATAATAAACATAGGATTATTAATGAAATGTTCCAGAATTGAATTGTGTTTATTTTTTGTTTAATATTTATCCATTATTATTATGTTATTCAACTTTATAAAATTCTTGGTTAAAGGTGGATATTTTTTATATCATTTTTTCAATAAATTTTACCTTTTGTTTTCAATTTTAGTATTTTTGTCTACAATCATTTATAAATAAGTATAATTTACCCTATAAATATATAATAAATATTATTAAATATGTATATATTATATATAATTTATTATATCCATATATGAAAGAGGATATAATAATTTAATTATAAATGTAATCATAGGTGGTTAACTGACCTTTGACGGGGCATTGTAAAAAGAGTGGAAAAGAAAATTTTGACATTTATATATTTTAAAATTATGATTCCTATAGATCATTAAAATAAAGGATATAGTTGTAACATGATTAATAATTAATATTTTAGGTCTTTTTTATAAAGGGGTGGTAAAAAGGATATGTAGAAAAAGTGTAGTTGTTAATCAAAACTTACTCAATCCTTGGCGTAAAAACTCTTGTATGACACTAGAATCCCATTAATTTTGGGAGATGGATTACCCCAGAACGTACATAAGGATTCCAAGGGGCTTTATGGAAAGTATTATGTCTAACTTTAGACTTTTTAAATTTTGGTATGAGTGTATTTCCAAGGGGAGATATTTGGGTTATTTATACTTGAGGAGATGAGTGTTTTAAACATAAAATATTAGATAAATTAATATATCAAAGGTAAAACATGTGATAATAGAATTTTCACAATACAAATTTCACACAAACACAGATATAAATATATAATATGATGTTTTCATAACTTCAAACTTTATTGTTATTCGAATTCAATAGTTTATTAAAAAGGAATGTGGAAAGATAGAAAAAATGTTAATTTAAAGGATCACATTTCCATTTTGGTTTTGAATATAATTTTTTTCTCTATAATTTAATATTAATTTATTTTGATAATAAATTTTTGTAATTAGATACACAATTGATGATCCACATGTTATAGAATGGATTCGGTCATTAGTACATCATTAATGATATAATTTATGATACACTGATTATGTGAAAAAAATTATAATTTTACAATTAACTAGAAACATGATGTATTTTAGAAAACTAAAAAAAATCCATGATCATACATTTTTATTGGGTCTATTTTAAAATCGCTATTAATATTACCAAAATAAATATAAAACATATGAAATATTAATTTTTAATATAAAAATTATGATTTTTATCAAATACCTTAAAATATCATTTATTATAAAATGATTTTATATTTATTTTGATTTTTAATTGATGATATTTGTGTTTTCGGATTTGTAATATTTATATACACTTATATTAATCATGATAAAAATAATTTATATCACAAATTTTTATATTTCGGAAAAATTTATATTCTGATAATCATGTTACTGTTTCTAATGGTCGGGTTACAATTCAAAATAGTTAGGATTCTTTTCCAATAGTCACGTTACTATTATATTGGTAACATAACCTAATATATATATGACTTAATTCATTAATTAATATTCACTAAAATTTCCCCAAGGTTATATATTTTCATTTTCTTGGATTTAAATTAGTTTACTAATATGTTTATTCATTGCTATAGTGGTGGTTGTGTGGGTAATGACCTAGAAGATTGGGGCCATCCAAATTTTCATATCTTCTATTTTCTACTTTATATTTTTTATCCAATTTTAATGGTTTGAAATTTAATTCATTTCATATAAAACTTATGTAATGAATATTAATAGTGAGACAATTTTTTAGTTGGGTTTCCAATATTTTGTATGTGCATTATAATATATTATATAATAAATTAAACAGTTTTTAAAGAAAGAAATTTTACCAATAAACACTAGGTCATAAAAATATCATAGATAATATAGTACAATATTTTTCATAGTCTCAAACATTTAAAAACATTTCCTCCCCTAAAAAATTAGTTCAGACATAACTGGTACCAACATCAGCATCCAGTTCATTATGGATGAGGTTTAGAAAAAATATGTTATGAATTTCCAAGATAAGAAGGATTTATCTTGAATCACATAACTCAGAGATTCCTTTAGAAAATATAGTTTTTATATATATCCAAGAATATCATGCCAATTCAATGGATTAGTTTTTAATTAAATGAATGACCCTCAATTCCTTTAAATCTGTGTAACAACCAAAAAAATTATCAATAAAAATTTACTTCTTATAATAATGTCGTAAATAATGTAAAGTCTCATTTGGAAAACAATACAAACTTTATAAATGGATAATGATTTAACTTAATGGTATTTCTTTAAATTAAGTAGCCAATATCAATGGATTAGAGACTTGAACTTTGGAATAGTAACATGGCCATTATAAATAGTAATCCATATAATAGAATATGAACATCACCTAAGAAATTATAAAAAAAATTATGAATATTATAAATGAAAAAAATGATATAATGATATCATAGTATAAATAAATAAGTAAAATTAAAATTGAAATTCAATTGCTGGTATTTTGTAAAACATAGATGATTATTTATAATTTTATAAAAAGAATAATGACTTGAACGAAAATTCTCATTGATAAAATAAATTTGTTGTTTAATATTTTGGTTTATGTTAATTATAATATTATTTTATAAGACCTTAATTAACTATTCAAAGTGTTATAAAATCGGTTATAACATTAAAATAATCATTTTTGTGTGAATTATTATTTTAATTAAACATTATGTTTCTCATATTTGAAAATTATTTTCATAAAATTGACAAAATTTTTGAAATCAGAACATCAAAATTGTCATAGGGATATTTATCACTAATTTTCTAAAATATATCAATTTTCGGATGAATTGCAAACATACAATTTACACATAACTAGTGTGACATAAATTACATCAGTCATGATGTATTAGTAACATAGCAGCATATAGAACATCCAAATATCCTATTATATATTTAATTTTTAAAGTTATTCATTAAAATAAAATATTCTCAATTTACAAACATAAAAATTATTTTCCAATACCTAATGTCAAAAGTGATTCATTAAGAATAAATATCCCCTCTCCCTTCCCTAGAAAAAACAAAAATCCCACCCCTTTAAAAAATATCAACCAAATTAATCCCTCTTAATACTCTTTCAAAAACATAGGGATGTTCTTCAGACATTAAACACCAATCACTAACGGATTTATTGTGACATACAAGAGAAGCCACACCCAGAAAAGTGTATGTCCTCATTAACTCTTCCCTCTTTTGTCATTTTGCTTCTCCTTTTTAACAAATAATTTCTAAAAAATATTCTATAAAATTAATTATTCTATTATTTAACATTATATTAATGATTTCAACAAACATAGAGTATCATATATATAAAATATATATATATACTCTATTTTCCTTCTCTTTTGATAATGTCCCGTTAAATGTTAGTTGACCACCTATGAAGACATTGCCCGGATAATTCTTATAACCACCTACATGGATGGAAAATATGAATTATATATAATATATAAATATATTATTAAAAGTATTCTATGATTATTAAATTAATTATACTGATGTATAATTTACATTTATCAATAAAAGTAAATCGAGGAAAATGGTAAATTTTAAGAAAATCAAGATATAAAAATGCTTATATTTAATTATAAAAATTATGAAATATAGTCCAATGACTATAATTGACAATATATGTATAAATGAATCTAAATTTATTCTTTATTATTATTTTTAATAAATATTGGTTTGTTATTCCGGATGTGCAAAATTCGGATAATTAATAGGAAATCAAGGAATGGGGATTCTTAATCCAAACTCCATTTCCTTGGGTTTTCCCTCTTTATAATGATTTCATTATCAAAATTCATTTAATTTCCAATAAATATAACTTCATTTATAGTTCATTTTAATTTCAATGATATACATGATTATAGCATGGTTTTTTGAAAAATATAATGATTATCTGATTGAACTCTTCTTTCCAAAACACATATCGACTTCCTTGAGATTGGTTCTTCTTCGCTCAAGATTGATGATTCTTTTACCATGTAAGTTTTTTTCCTTTGGCAACCAATTTTTTTAATCATGAATGTGTGTTTTATGAATTGAAACTCATTCCCTTTGATGGGTTATTTTATTTCTAATATTGATATATGTTTTATGTGTAAATCTTGATTATGTAAATGTTATGATTTGACAGGTTCACCCAAAATTATACATTGCTTCAATGCATTAGTTAATGTGATGTGTCTCATGAGATAATGTTCATTATGCATGAACATTATGCAATATATATTCAAAATTAGTATTTTATGATTATTCACATATCTTAAGTGTGAACAAGATTCTACCTTTATTCACAAATATGTGTTGTATTTGACCACAAAGACATGTTGTTTCATTTTTATGAACTTTGAAATTTCATAATTTTATATAATGATTTAATTTAGAATTATGATGTTTATAAAATTATTATTATATAATATCATCCAGGTTATATTGATTAATTTCAATATTTATCTTTTTACTAGGCTTTCAGCTCATCCATTTAATTAATGTATATATTCAGGTGATCCTTTTTCTAGTGATAATTCAAGGGACACTATAGAATCTCAGGAATAATGAATTATATAATACTTCTGTTTTATTATTTAAATGTGATGGTTAATCTTAATTTTCCCAAAACCTTAAACTTTTTTATCCCTGATTTGTAAAAATATTATACTATTTACCTTTTAAGTGATGTAATAATCATAAAAGATAAATTAAGGTCACAATAGTTTGTATCAGAGAACCATTTAGATAATTTGGGAATTAGTATTAGATAACATTTGTGAAAACCCTTACTACGAGACTAAGAATATTTAGGCAACAAAGAAATGTTTTTTTGAAAAAATTATAAATGTTGGTGTTCTTCATGATATGTCTTTGGAGTTAATTACATATAGTAATATGTAATTACTTTATTAACTGTTGAATTATTATTTTTTCAAACCAAATTTTTTTTTGAAAATGTTTTGAAATTGGAGAAACCCTTATAACAACCCATGTGAGGGAAAATGTTTTGATTTCATAAACAATACCCCTAATGATTTGGGAGACTGAGTTCAAACTTTTAGGGTAATATTTACTCTGCCCTCTCAATCTATAAATAAAAACCAGAATAATGTGGAACATACACCTTTACTTAAGAGGAATAACTAGGTATGAACTATTTTATGCAGAAATTACCATCAAAATTTAGTGGATCTTCCTATCCACTTATTAAAAAACAGTAATCTCAATGAAGAATTTTTTTTTCTATTCTATATTGCTCTGAGAAGGATAAAGGTAAAACTATTTGTTTAGTTTTTAGATGTAGACCCCAATCATTGGTGGGAAATGATTACTAAAACCAAAACTATGTAAAAATTTGAATATTTGGAGTTAGAAGACATTAAGTAAAAATTTATTAACAAATTAAACCCTAATACTCTTTGTATAAATATAGAGAAAGAATTCATAAAGTATAATAATATGGAATTTGAATCCTTCAAAGATTATGAGGAAAACATCCTATGGATTTCAATGTACACATCTTGTTTTTTATCATCAATGATTGAAAAAATAATATATTCTTTAGTGGTTTAAATCCATGCTTTAAAAAGGATCTATCTATATAATACTTTTTTATTTATAACGATGTTGTTTGATGTACACTCAATGTAGAGATGGTGTTTGGGTAATTTTCCCATAGCTTTGGAGATAAAGAATGAATGAAATATTGTCATGATAGAGGATATAATTACAATCGTGGAATGAAATTTCAACCACTCAAATGTTGAAAATGTGTGAAGAACCATCATGGGAATATCCTCAAATGGATGAAAAATACTTAAAGTGAGGGATAAAAGGCCACCTGGCTCATGAATTTCAGAAAGACATAATATGTCTAACCAATATAATGGTTGAAATGATATCGCCAACTAATATTTAACTCTTCATATGTAAGAATCAAGGTAATTATATATTCCAGTATACTAGTCCTATATTTCCTTATGGCAGTCATTCTCATCATCCACCAAACATGAATGAGATTGAAAAATCTCCTTCCATCACTACTTTTGTAGTGGATTAAGAAAACAAAATCATACTAGGTACATCTCATACTCAATCAATAATGGAAGAAATAATTATTTCATTTAGTTTCAAAAAAATCTTGTATATATATAATATTTATTGAAAATTTAAATCGATGTCCTGAAACCTAGATATATAGATATCAATGAAAACACATCGTGGGTAAATCAGGTCAATCCAAGTGTGGAAATCTTATCCAATTGGAATACGTGGGATGAATATTCAAAAAAAAACTCATGATACATCACTAGGTGGAATTTGACTCTGTACTTGAGTTGGATTGGCTCTCATTATATAGAGTACACATCTACTATTTGGAAAAGAAAACAACTATTCATATTCTAAACTATCTAGTGATACAATTCCTATTTAAGGATAGTAATAAATATCCTTTTGAAAATTCCTTAATTTTGTGGTTGTTGAAACCTTGTGATGAAGAAAACCTAGACCAAATCATTATGTTAAAATAAGTAAACAACCTGGATGAAATTCCCATTTTTATGGGACATAGTGATGTATATCCCATAGAGTTTCATGGACCTCCCCAGATCATAAGGGATATTTCTCAATAGAAATTATACCCAGAGCTATAGTAATCTCAAGTTCACCCTATGGGATGTCCTATATCAAACTGGAGGAGTTAAAAAAAAATTTAATGTGAATTTGGATAAAGGGTTTACACACCCTATAGAATAACCTTTGGGTGCACAAGTGATATTTATAAAGAAGAAGAACTTATCAATGTGCCTATATATTGATTATCGGGAGCTGAAAGAGATCACCATAAATAAAAAGTAACCTCTAACAAAGATTGACGAATTATTAAATAAATTATGATGAGATAAATACTTCTCAAAGGCTGGTATTTTTTAGATATAGTTAACTCAAGGTAAATAATGAAGGTATTCATAAGATTACTTTCTTTACAACGTATCAGAACAATGAGTTTCTAGGGATGAACTTAAATCTTACAAATTACCTAAAAATCATCATGGATTTAGTTAATAGAGTGATTATAAACTTCCATGAAAAATTTTTGGTTTTATTTATGGATGATATTCTCATCTACTCCAAGATAAAGGGGAGAATGAAGAGTATCAAAGGATTGTGCTGGTGACATTAATTAAAGAGAATTTTTACCCCAATTTTATGAAATGTATCTTTTGGATGCAATAAGTCACATTCATGGGACACATAATCACATGTTAGAGAATTTATATGGAACCTTCAAAAAAATTGTCGAATGGACCATCCCCTTAGTGTCATGGAAATCTACTATTTTCCTAGATTACTTGGGTACTAGTGATTTTTTTGAGAAATTTCTCACAATTTTATAGCTTATAAAAGTAGTTAATAAGGAAAGGGGTAATTGTTTTCAAAACATATTAACATGAGGAAATCATTAATGAGCTACATATGAGGTTGATCATTTCACATGTACTCTAATAATAAATGAGGGTAATGATTTGTGTGATATATAATGATGATTCAAATAATTCCAAGGATCATATATTCATGTAGAATGACAATATCGGATGGTTGCACCTCATGGAATATGAAGATGAATGAGAAGATCTACCTGAAACATGATCAAGAGAGATAAGCTATGATTTTTTCCTTAAATATATGGTGATACTACCCCTACAGGTAAAAGTATGGAATATATACCAATCATAAGATTTTAAAGTATATATTCACACATAAGGAACTCCAAATGTATCAAAGGATGTGGTTATATCTAATCATGAAATAAAATTGCTCTATTCACTATCATCGTCAGAAGGAACCCAACTTTCTCAATTCTCTTAGAAGAAAATAACTTGCCACACTATCCGTGATACATGTTAATAAAGACCATATTTCATGGATATAAAAATCATGGATTCGGAAATCATAATAATATGGAATACATAATAACTTTTCCAAATTATTTCACAACCATTTATCAATGAGGAGTTCAGAGAGGCATAAAGGGGTGATCTAATACTTTAAAATAAGGTGAATACAGTAATGAAAGGTAAGATGCAAGAGTTTTATATCAATTATGATGGTGTGATTTGGGCTAGAACAATGTTTTGTGTGCCATCATCACCTGAGATAAGGAATGAACTATTGTATAATGCTCATATATAACCTTTATCCATCAATCCTGGAAGTACCATGTTGCATTGTGATCCCCAAAGAACACTTCTAGTTGGATTACATGAAGAGTGAGATTGCAGAACATATTTCAAGGTTCTTGATATAATAGAATGTTGAAGAAGAGTGATAGAGGTAAAAATGGATGATCTAATCATTTCTTATATTCTTTCGTAAATTAGATAATTTCAATATGTAATTTTTCCTAGATCACATGAAGACATCCAAAAAAAAATAATGTCAAATGGGTTGTGGTAGATCAACTCACTAGGACTTTCAAATTTATTATTATTCGGGAGGACCTCACAGTTGAACAAATTTCCAACATTTTTGTGGAGGAAATGGTATGGCTACATTGGGTTCCACATTCGATGTAGTCTAATTATGATGCAAGGTTCACATCTAAATTCTAGAAAAATATTCAACATTAATTGATTAATGAATTGAATTTCATCAAGTTCTATTACCCCTAAACTGATGTACAATTTGAAAGGACTATTTAGACACTTGAGTACTTCTTGAGATCTTTCTCAATGGTATCCAAAGTAGTGTTGGATTAGAAAATTCTTTTGGTTCAGTTATAATACAATAATATCTTCCCCTATAGTATTCACAGGGATCCATATTATGTTCTATATTGGAAGCGATGTAGATCTTCCACATGTTGGGATGAAGTCAAATAACTAAAGGTACATGGACATGACCTTGTGAAACAAATGACAGAGAAGGATAATGTTATCCAACAATATATAAAATCTTCTCAGATTCATCAAAAGAGATATTATGACAACCATAAAAGAGACATAGAGGTCGTTGTTGGATAAATAGTCTTACTTTGAGTGTCACCATGGAAAAGAGTAATATGGTTTAGAATGAAAGGGAAGCTTGTCCTAAGGTACATTCGCCCCTTTGAGAACCTTGGACTTATTGGAGTAATGGCCAATCATTTTTCACATCCACTAAAAATTTCTGAAGATCATGACATGTTCTATGTATATCTCTTAAGAAGTACATATATGACTACTCACATGTACTGAATCCTAAGATGGTACAACTGGTGAATGAAATATCATATGAACAGTTGTCGGTAATGATATTGAAATAAGATACAAAGTCCTACACTACACAACAACTAACCTTATCAAAGTGTTGCGGAGGAACTATAAGTATGAATAAGTGGATAAAGAATCATATTAAGCAATGAAGGAGAAATACCCTCACCTGTTTTTATATAACGAAATTTTCAGGGAGAAATTTCAAACCAGGGGAAGAATGGGACATACCATACATTTAACAATAGAAATTACCTTCTTATAATAACGTCATAAATAGCAAAAAAAATAACATGTAGAACACAATACAGACTTTAAAAATGAATAATTAATTAAATAAAAGGTATTTCGATAAATTAAGGAACCTATAACAATAGAATAATCACTTGAACACTAGAATATTAATCCAACCAATAAGAATTGTAATCTAGAAAATAAAATATTAAAAAATCTAATTAATGTAAAAATAAAAGTTAGGAATCCTAGAAATTAAAATATTATATCATTATATCATAATATAAGTAAATTAATGTTTTAAATAAGATATATTAAGCACTTGTATTTCTGTAAAACATAAATTTTCATTTATAATATTTTAATTAACATAATTATTTGAATGAAAATTTATTTCCTTAAAATATAATAATATAATAATATATTTCTGTATTATAAGTAAAATATTATTTTATAAGACCTTAATTAGTTGTTCCACATGTCTTAAAATCACTTTTAACATTAAAATCAATATATTAGAATATTGAATAATTTTAACTAAAAGCTAAATTTCTCATATATAGAAAATTATTTTAATAAAATGGAGTCAATTTTTTAAATAAATATGTTGAAATTTTTCATGGGTAATTTTCTCATAATTTTCTGATATACTTCAACCTTCCATTTAATAGTAAAAATATAGTTCCACATAATTGGTGTAACTTAAATTACAACATTCATGATCTATTAGTGACATAATTATTTATAAAAATTAATTCTATTCCATAGTATATTTAATTTTAAAAGTTATTCATTAAAATATAATATAGTCAATTTATAAACCCAGAAATTATTTTCCAAAACTGAATGTCGAATGTGATTCTTTAAAATAAAATTTATTACACATTACATTTTAATAAACTATTGAATTCAAAAGTCTTAAACCTTTTATATTTTATTAATATATGATTTATATTTGAAAAAATTACTACTACAACTATCAACTTGTATATAAAATTTCATTAAATTTTTTATTTTGAAAATATCTTTCTATTCATGTATAAATAACCCCTCCCCATTCCCTTGGAAAAAAATTCATCCCACACTTTCCAAATCCAAATATCTTCCCAAATAATCCCTCTTAATCCTCTTAGAAAACCTAGATACATCTATTATCCATAAAAATAATACCACTATGGTAGTTATAGTGTCATACAAGAGAATACACACTAAGGAAAGATTATGTTTCCTTTAACACTTCCATCTTTTATTCTTCTCATTCTTATTTTTCCCAAATAATTACAAAAAAAAATTATACTCTAAAATTAATTATTCAGTAAGTGGACTATATATTAATAATTTGAACCTAATATATGTATCATATATATGATGTATGAAAACATTGTACTCCATTTTCCTGCTCTATTGATGACATCTCGTTAAAGGTCAGCTAACCACCTATGAAAACATTACCAAGAAAATTTTTATAACAACATTCATGGATGGAGAGAATGAATTATATATAATATATAAATATATATTTACATGTATTCTATGGTTTTTAAGAAAAAAATTATATCAAAATGCTTGAATTCATTCAAATTAAATTAATAAATATAATAAAATGATTATAATTAGTAAATAGTTTTATAAATGAGTTTAATTATCTTTTTTCTCAATTTTATAATAAATATAATTTTGTTATTCGGGAGGCACAAAATCAATATAATTATGTGGGAGTTGAGGTAAGGGGATTCTCGAACCCAACTCAATTTCATTTGTGTTTCCCTCTTTTTCAACAATTTCAGTATGGATATTTATTTAATTTTATTTAAATATAATTTGACTATTATTGCCTTTTTATTTTGAGGATTTACATTTTTTATAATATGGTTTTATGAAAAATATAATGAATTTAGAAAATAACTCTTCTTACAAAACACATCCTCAATCCCTTGAGATTGTTTCTTCTTAATTGAGGATATATTATTCTTATACCAAGTATTTTTTTAACATCAAAACCATAAAGTTAATTCATTAATGTAATATTTATTAAATCAAAATCATTCCCTTCCATGGGATATTTTATGTCTAACATTGATATATGTTTTGTATAGCATGAATGATTATGTAAATCTTATGATGTGATAGGTTCCCCTGGAATTATATTGCACTCTAATGGATTGGAAAATGTGATGTATCTCAATAGACTATGTGAAAAATGCATGAAAAAGATGATATATTTCTTTAAAATTATTTTTTTATGATTATTCACATATGTTATGCATGAATATGATGCAAAATTTGTTAACAAGTATATTTAGTAAATGACCACTTAGACAAGATGTTTTGTACATAAAATAATCAGGCATGCCACATTCATGCATGAATATGAATTCAGTGTTATATTTATCTAATGAGTTTCTATATTCCAAGGATTTATATAATGAATCACCTCATGATAATTATGGTGATCCAATTATTATGTTACGATGATGATGATTATGCTCATCCATGTTATATATATCCATGTTATTATTTATATTCATACTTGATTTTCAGCTCACCGCATTTATTAATGTATATACGCATGCGATTACATGTTATAAGAAGAAAATAAGGGAAACTAAGATGCTATATAATAAGGAATTAAATAATTTTTATGTTTTATTATGTTATGTTGATGTACGATCCTAATTTTTTCAATACACTAATCCATTTGATCCTAGTATTTTGACACGATAATGTTATTTATCATTAAAATGACCTAATAGTCATGTAAGAAAAAGTATTGTCCCAATAAAGAGATACCTACATCTAGGTAATGAATATGGATCCACCACCAATACATAAAATGAATACAAATCTACAATGAGATCAGGGAAGAAGAATTTTCAATTAGATTGATCAATGTTAACACAACCATAATCACCCATTATCCATGAGTGATCACCATATGGTCAAGGGAATATGAATAATACAATGAATCCACCATCATTATACTATATTATTGTCAATTTAAATATATATGACATTATCTCATTGATAATTTCAATGTAATATAGTTCTATTATCATTCATCCAATGTAAAGAGGTTTTAGGAGAAAATATATAATCCCATACCTGTAAGATTCTTATAGTGGAAGGTAGATCTAGATCTATCCAAGAGTTATAATCAACTAGATAGATACATCATTGATATAATAATGAGGGAATAAATCACCAATAAATCCTTATATAATTTAATTATTAATCAATGATCCATAAATATATTTTAGGGAATAATAGAAAATTTGGTCAGATTTAGTGAGAACATATTGATTTATGTTTATTAGATTGATCCTACAACAAACTTGCATGGGGAGAAAAATAAGATAGCTCATGTGTCTTGAAAGAAAGTATATAGTAAAAAAAGGGTATTTGTGTTTGGATAAGTTATTAATTATATTGTAAAAATGATTTCAATTAAAATATATAGTGAGAATTTAATAATCATTCTACCAGGGTTGACCAAAGTGTTTTTGGTACCTAGAGATGATCCCATGGTATAACCTCCTACAATTGTGTAAAGAAAACTCACTCAGATTCTAGTAATTCCTCCTTTGGACCATTGGTACCCCACTAGTAGGAAGGTGGGGTATATATGATTTTAAAGGATTGGAGAAACCCCATTAGCAAGTCGATGATAGTTTATAGCCACCACAAATACTAGCCTCAACTCGTCACCCCAATATACAATTATTGGACACTTTTTACTACATAAATACCAATAAAAAAACCAAAATAGAGATAATCCAAATCCAAAAATCATACCA
Source organism: Viscum album (assembly GCA_963277665.1). NCBI lineage: Eukaryota > Viridiplantae > Streptophyta > Magnoliopsida > Santalales > Viscaceae > Viscum > Viscum album. The sequence goes on from OY728156.1 coordinate 106,750,995, forward strand.
TTACTTATGTGAGGATGATATATTTTCCCCCATTATGACTTCTCATCCTCAAGAAGTAACTTTAGATGTTATTGTCATACAATTTGAGCCATTGATCCCAAACATCTACATAACTATCCCAATTATCCACATATATTCTTCCATGATGATATTTTATAGACACCACACATCCTCTCCCCAACTCATAACCAAATATTTAATTTTTTTAAACTTTTTTAAAAAATAAATCTAAAATAGCAAAAATAGAGGAAATCCAAATTAAAAATCATACCATGAATTATTTAAGGATGATGTGTTTTTCCGACTCTATGAATTCTCATCCTTAGAAAGTAACTTCAATGGTTATTGTCATAAAATTTAGGTCATTTATCCCAAAATTCTACCTTCCTCTACCAATTCTCCTCATATATTCTACTAAAATGATTTAAAATCCATTAAAGTGGTACAATTTTCAATTATAGGACATTATCTATAAAGGCCCAACCTTATTATATTACATAATGTTGAATTTTTTCAAGAACTCACTTCCTTTATCATTGAGTATCATTTCATGTTTAGATAATGAGATAATTTTGATATAATACTTTCATAAAATTCCACATGAATACCGAGTGAATACCATAAAAACTGTATTAATTTCTTCAAAAATATAAAACATTTCAAATAAAAAAAAATTTCTCAACAAAATTTTAATAAAATTTAACTATTCTAACATATATATCTTAAATATAATTATAACCTATTAAAATAATAAAATATCAGGTTATTAGCACAAAAATAATAGTAAGTGATATAAATATAAAGAAAGGACACATTAGTTAAAAAATACATGTAACGTATGAAATCATTTTCAAAAGGCATACATGTCACCCATATATACTTAAATTGTGACACATTAGATTTACACAAAACCTAAAGAACATATATATACCCATAAATGTATCTTGAATAATTACGTACATAATATTGTAACCCTCGCAACTGCCTTATAATTTTTAACCCCCACGGCTACCTTACAATTTGTGTAATCATCGCAGTTACACAAGGAGTATCCATACAGATGACCTCCAACTTACACATACCCAATGCATTTAAGGGAGATATTGGTCCCAAAATTAATCATAACCTTTTACCTTGAACTATAACACCATCAAATAACATTAATAATGGCATAACAACTATTCATTAGAATTTTTTAAAACAGAATTTTAAAAGAGGACTTTAAAAGGAAATCCCCTTATAAAAATCTTATAAGTGATGAGACACTTAATAGTGTGAAAGGATTATATATATAAACTATAAATACACTTAATTCAACTTATTATAAATAAAATTCATCACAAAAACAATTTTAATACCACATAAATAATAAAGTATAAAGTAATCCCAAATAGTGGAAATCGGGTTAAGAATTCCATTAACTCAGGTTTTCCTTACTTAAAACTCATTTAAACATTCTGTATTATGGTTAAATTAGTGTTATTAATATCTTACCAAAAAATATTCATATTTATTACACCTTATATGATCATTTAATTATGTAATTTTACCATTTAATTGTGAGTATTTTGTTCCTTCCATTGTTTGTATATGTTCTTTATGTGATTTCCATGGCCGGTTTGTATTTGATTTTCTTTTCATATGGAAATGAAATTCCAGAAGTGGAATGAAATGGTATTGATATGATTTGTAACACCCCAATATTTCATAGAACGTTATTTCTTCAATGTAATGCAATAACTTGCACTACACGCAACATTGAGTTCAAGCGCATCACGACTTACCAAACTAGCCGTTCAAAAGCAGTTATGAATAGTATTAACTGAATTTTGAACATTATATAATCCTAATAATTTTAGAATCCATTTTATGAGTTTCCTAGACATAGTATAAGAACAAATTCATTTTTCAGATAAAAGAATTTTTTTTCAAATAATACAATTTTACTGCCTTTTAACGGAAACCCCTTTTTAAATCAAATATTTGAAACTTTTATATATTCAATTTGACAAAATAAAATTCTTCTTTAGAATCTGGATATAATAATTTAGTTTCAATATATTTTTGGTGTTTTTTTGTTAACATTCATATTTGGGTGAATAGTGAAAAATACTATATTTTAACTGAAAACAACTTTTTTAATCAAAATAATTTATAGTGATGAATTATACATTTGAATGTTTTGGAAGTATAATTAGATTATATTTTTACCCTTTCATCCAATTTTGGGCATTGGAATGAATTTCACACTGAAATTATACATAAACAAGTGTGAGTCTTTTGATAGTTATTATTTCTTAAAAACACTCTATTTGTTTTGACGACTAGAAATAATTTTAAATTAATTAATGCATATTATATTTTTTTAATTTGGTAAAATAGACATCATTTTTGGATTCGGAATATCAAAATTATCTTAGGGTTAATTTTTGGTATTTTTTTTGAAAACTTTCAATTTTTGATAAATAGTGAAAAACCCTAAGTTATTGGTTAAATCCAACTTTTTATTTAATTATTTATTTATTTTATTAAAATTTATTTTAGGTCAAAATATATACATAATACCTATATATGTTTAATGTTATTCATTGGAGTTGGTTTATAATAATTTTAGATATATAGAATTTTTATTGAACTTTTCACCGTCTTTTACCTATCTCCTAAGAGAATTTACAAATTCACATAAAAGATAATTTTATCGCTTATGTGAGTGGAATTTCGAAAATCCGAGAGACATCGTTAATATCAAAGAGTAAAATGTGGTTCAAAATGATAAAAATAATTCTTGGTGAAGAGTAACTTTTTACTTTTATTTACCACAGTTAAAAGTAAATATGGTAATTAAGGGTAAAAATGATATTAATATTAACCTAACTGTAACAGCCCGAGATTTTATGAAAAATATTCTTTTAATTTCATTAATGTCTTGTGTTTTATTCTACACCAAGATTACCTTGCGCTATACGCAACACCGTATTAGCTTGCAGTATACACAACACTATTATTGGACCGTGTTACACACAATTTTGATAATAGTTATTCTACGTAACATTGAGAATATATATATATATATTAAATGTATAAATGAAATATGGTTGGATTCTGTTATAAGAAACAACGAAGAATTCTTTCACAACACGCAACCCTGACTTGGCATGCATTACACGCAATCGCGACCTTCCTCGATAGCGTGTGTTGTACGCAATACCGGGTTTTAATAAACAATGTTATATTATTATATTATTGTCATGAACTAGCCGTTATGAATAGTATTAACTAAATTTTGAATTTTATGACATTATTATTTATCTTACACATTTCTAGAACATGGTATAAGAACAAAATAAATTTTTCGGGTAAAATAAGTATTTTTAAAAAAATACAGTTTTGCCGCCTTTTGATGGCGCACCCACATTAAATCTGGTTTTTGACATGTTTATATGTTCAATTTGACAAAATTATATTCTTCTTTTGAATCAGGATATAAAAATTTACATTAGATAAAGTTTTGATATTTTTCCGATAACTTTCATATTTTAATGAATAGTAAAAACACGCTATATTTTAATTAAAAACAACTTTTTTCATCGTAATATCTTATGTGGTTAAATTATAATATTGAATGGTTTTAAAGTATAAATAGAATAAATTTTTACCATTTAATATATATTTTTTCATTAGCATTGATTTTACCTTGAATTCGTAGGTTAAATCAATTCAATCTTTTGCAATGTTTTAAAGAAAAACTTGTTTTCTTTCGACAACGGGATTAATTTTAATTTAATTTCTGCATCTTTTTTGTATTGAATTGGGAAAAATGGATTCCATATTTGGAATCAGTGGGTACAAATTATGTTAATAAGCTACTTTTTATTTTTGAGAATTATGAATAGTAACTACGGTAAATTTTATTTACCATAGTTAAAGGTAAATCGGGTAATTAAGGGTAAATATAATATTTTAAAATTACCCTAACAAATGTCAGAATATTATTGGATGACTAAAAGTCGACCCATATCACCTAAGGGTAGGATTAGAATCATTTAATGGACATTTGTCCATGAAAATAACTTAATTATTATTGAAACCAAAGAAAGTGACAACATGTCACTCTCTTAAATCTTATAAGTATATTAATTTTAGTTTAGTGATAAAATTCATGAAACTTCAAACATGAATAGTATCCAGAAAGCTAATGAAATTATCTACATCATATAAATTTATTTATAATTTTTAGGGATTAAATAATTATCATTAATTATGACACAATAGTGATGCAGAAATTGTTTATCTAGTGAAAAACAAGAATATTGTTTTTATTAAACTAATAGTGACCATAAAATGCACAAATACCTAACCAAAACTTATTTTCTATGTAAATGTAAACCATAAGCATCCAATGGTCGAATATTTGACCATTTGGAGCCTTATAAAAGCGATTATGATACTTATATTATTTTATTTTAAATGATGCCAAAGTTGTCACCTTCATAATTTAATAAATATAACAATTTAAATATTGTGATTTTAAGATGATAAATTCGAGTAAAAGTATTATTGTGAAAGGTAATAGATTTATTTTCATCATAGGATTTTATTTTTAATTTTTATGCAACAAATAAGTATATGAAATAATTATACAAAAAATGTTGTAGTATTTATTTTATTAAGAGATAAACCAAATAAATGGTTTCAAAAATAATAAAATAAATATTATATGAACTATTTAATGTGCTCAAATAATTTTTAAGATACATATGAAATTTTATGAATCTATTAAAACTTTTAGTTCGAACATATCTTCTGTATTTATTTTATTTAAATTCAAATAAATGAATAGTGTCAAAATTGACACTATTGTTATTTTATAAAAAAAACATATTATAAAATTGATTAAAAATCACAAAATATTTCAAAATTATAAATTTAAATTTAAATGATCTAAAATGTTATTAAGAATTCAATTATGTACAATTCACAACAAATAAGTAATTATTTGTTATAATTTAAAAATTAGAATGTTATTACCACAAATAAAATTAAATTGATTAAATAAGGATAAATCATGTTGATAATGTTTAAAATAAATTCCTAACATGTCTAAATTCTATTAGTTGATGATATTACAACCATAGATTATCTAATATTCGAATATGAGTAATTTTTGGAGGTTTTTATGTGGGGTTAGATTTATTATAAATTAATATTTTTAAGAATTCCAAAGGTGCCCCTCTCCTCCCTTATAAAAGGGCACCTCCTCACCCTCCTCCTCACACCAATTTGAGCACTCAAGCTCGGCAAACCCCTGCCATTTTCTCCTCTCCACTACCCTAGAATAATCCTAGAGGTCCTGGTCTTCTTCAAATACCAATCTTAGTTCCCTAAGTGGAGGATTCAAAGAGGCGTTCCAAAGAAGAGGTAATATCCATTACCGATCTTTTCAATTTCTTTCTTCTTCAACTTCTTCTTCTTTAGTTGTTTCATTATAAAGTAATAACATAAGTATTACTTACATACTGATATGTTATTATAAATATGAAAAAACTCTAATTAACCTTCTATCCATCCTACGGAGAAAGGAAATCACCGCGCGTGCGTACGTACGGTATACCGTCTCCACACCGTGGTGTAATCTATTTTCCGTCACCACCTTAATTGGATGGGTATAATGATGTAATGAGTAACTATAAATGATTATTATAAAGTTATATTGATACTGAAATAGTATACATACACTTAAACACAATTCCACGACCATGGGAACGATATCATCGCTCGTGCGTACGTACGGACTACCGTCTCCACGACGCGATGAGATTCATTCTCCATGTTAACCATTTAAGAATGATTACAAAGTATATATAAGAAATAATAATGAAATATATGACATTATAAAGATACTGTATTTATGTATATATGTATATGTATGTCATCTACTTACTTCCATTCAAGACAATAAGGAAAGGAAAACATCGTTCATGCGTACGTACGGACTACCGTCTCCATGAACGGTGTTTTTCATTTCATTTATCTATCTATTATATATATATATATACTGAATATATATGATATATAAATCATATTTTATATTCTGGAAATAATTAAATCATGATATAAGTAATAATAATGTCAAGAACAACAAGTCAAAACACCTACGATAAATGAAACGATTTTACCCAAAATGCTTCTTTAACATGGAATTTTCAAAAGAACGTGTAATATAAAGTCATAAGTGAACCATATATGATATCATAACAATGAATATGATTCTGTAATAAGTCAATGACATTATTTAAATCATTATACAGGAGGTTCGGACACATACGAAGCAAATCGGACCTAAGGTAAGGGAAATATCACAATCTCATTTTTATCCGAGATTGTTTATTCGTAAGTATTTACTGGGGTGTATTTTATCATCCACATCCATGTTTCCTAAATATGTAATATTATTTACATCCACCTACAATTGTTTAAATCCAATTTTACCCTTCGGTGAGTTTTTAGTAAAAGATATGAAAGGAATTTTTTGTCGTTTTTCGTACGAGGTACTTTTTGACTTTTTCGAAAAAAGTATGAAGAATGTTTTTTTTAACTTATACGGCATGAATGGATTTTTAAAAAAAAATTTCCAAGAAGATTCCTTTACAAGTTTTCACGTTTATTTCAACTTATTTTAGTTTAAATTTTTATGACATGTTAAGAAAGGAAAATGTTTTTGAAGAAGAAAGGATATTTTCCTCAAGAATGGAGTTCAAATGTTTTATCAAAATTATTTTCCATCTAAGATAATATAGGGTTCTATTTTTATCCCTATTATTACATTGATTTGATTATGTTTTGAGGGAATTATTTTTATGAAGTCATTTACCTTATATGATTTGTTTTATGATGTCATGATGTTTCAAGAATCCCATTTTTGTTACATGTGTTATGCGATGATGTATGATTTATGATTATGTGGCACACATAAGAAAGGATTCATTATAAGATGGGTGGGACCTATATCTCCCTCCAATGAATTGGGTAAAGATTTTATATCTCATGAGATAGACATGGCTGGAATGGTAGGTTATACCGGTTCAGTGAAACAGGACTAAAATGAGGGTTACTCGATTCAGAAAGGGACTTTGTCCAATATGATAGTCTTGGAAATGAGTCTTGACTAACAAGAAATGATTCTCTATGATTATGTGTGAATGCCACAAAGTTTCATGTTTTAAGTTATGATTATTGTGATTACATTTCACTGCCATGATTTAGCCCATGTTATGAAATTATGATCTCTTTTACAGGTTAAGATTTCCAAAAGTTATGTGCTTGTGTATACGATGTGATTGATATTTCTTTTGTTTACCCTTACTGAGCATTTGAGCTCACCCTTTTATGTTTTCTTTTCCCCAGGATATAAAGAAAGGGTTTAGGTAAAAAAAGAAGATCTTTATGGGAGATGTTGAAGATCTTTCACCACAATTAGAGGATTATATTCCGAGTTTCCAAAGACACTAAACTGTTACGATCCTTGTGTGTGTGTTTTTGTTATGTACTAAGTATTCCGCAAATGTAATGTAATTTCCATGTACGTCAAGATACGGGTCTCTACAGTTGGTATCAGAGGAATGTTTTAGTCAACCTTTGGAAACTAGGATGCGAAAACGTTAGTGAGATCCCTAGAGATATTTCTAAGGTATGTCTAGGGATGTCCCTAAGGATAAGTATACGTATAAGATATAGTCCTAGAACTACGGTAACGATCTTAGAATTTAACCTAAGATATTAGATATTGAGGATACTCCACCTTTATTATGTTTTTTTCCCTAGAATGATTTTTGCCTCTCACACTATTTTTTTTTGGGTTTTAGAAAATGGATGGAAACAAGGTGATTCACGATAATGTAGGATATGCTGGACAATAGAATGATATTTTTTATGAGCAACCAAATGAAATGGGATTTGGATGTCCAAACATCATTATTATGCCAAATCAGCAATCTCATAATATGATTAATAAAGTTAAATTTGGTAAGTTTCCTGACTCGGCTAATAAGAGAAAGATGGAGTTTCATGATGATCATAGAGGAAAGAAAGTTCAATTTCCCCTATGTAAATAATGTGGGAAGAGGCATCAAGGAGAATGTTTCAAAGGAACTGGAAGATGCTTTGGGTGTGGAAAAGAAGGACACAAAGGTAGTAAGTGCAAAGGAAAAGGTTCAGTTAACACCAGGGATGAGGATAATGGTATTGCTACGACATCAACAACGGTTAAATGTTTTAAATGTGGAATGTACGGGCATTATGCAAACCAATACCCTAAGGGAAAGTCTCATGAAGAGAATCAGTATGGTCGTATGGGTAGTATTTAAGTTGAGGATGATGATGAGACTACAAATGATATGTGAGATGAAAGAGTTCTTGAAGCTCGTTCAATGGTTTAAGAATGTAGTGGAATGATTACATGTTTATCAAGTGTAATGTTGTATAAGTAATCTCATGGTACTATGGGATAAGGAGACATCTAAGGATTGTTACATTGTTGTCTTTCCTTATGTTTTGAAAGTATGTGATGAATGGTACCATTATTTTTGGAAAGTAGATGATATGCGCATAATGAAGGGATAAGACGATAATGAGATATTTGATTGTATGCATGAGCTCATGATTGATATAAGGACTAAGTGATATCATGGTTTGAGTATATAGAATTTTGAGGATTTTGGTATGTGGAAAGTGTTAACTTTTAACTGCATTCATGTTTTCACTAAGGTATTCAAAAGAATACATGATGAAGGACTTTGAATGTTTGGAATGTGACCAACAAAACATATCTTATGATATATGGGGATCAACGATGGTATTAAATCTCTGGTAATCGTTTTCACTATGTTATGAGAGTGGACTACAGTATTATGGATAAGCCTAATGATTAGAATGGATTATGTTGGACATAAGTTAGGATAAAACGTTTTTCGATATTATTGATGGGATGTTATATTAATATAGCTTTAGAAAAAGGACAACCTGCAGGACGGGCGACAGCCTATCGCTTCGGACAAGGCTGTGGGAATCGAACCCACAACCGAAGTGCGACTGGCCTTTATCGCCTACCACTGGCCTACAGGAAGTCCCTAGTTAGTAGAAACTAGTTTTATTTTATTAAGCAGTATGATATATGAAGTATAAGTCCATTTTAGGAACCATATATGATTAATCTCACTATATATGGACTTATGTTATTTTTGATAACTTTTCTATCCTTTTGTTTGAGACAGATGGAATGACCCATAATTCTATCACATGATCTGCTAACACATCACGAATGACAAATTCAAATTCATTTATTTAAGAGATGAAGTGGAAATTGTTCAAGGCACGAACAGCAGTGAGATTGTACCAAAATAAAGTAAGTATTTATTCTAATTCAAATTCTTCAACTTTAGGGAAACGATCTTGAAAACCAAAAATGTTGTCCTAGTGCTCTTATATCTGATTAATCAGATGGTACCTTAGATCGTCACAAATTTATGGATTTGTGATTGTTGGCTTTTCCATAGCCATGTTCTCTACCACTCTCCATCAGAACATGATGGCTAGATTTCTCTTCCATATACATATTTTCACCTATGTGGAAACCCAGTGATTAGTTTATTTGGGTAACTGTTACATTTCATACTTTTGTTTTTAAAGATTGGTTTTGATATTCCTTTTTACGATGTGGGTTTCTATTAAAGAAACTTTCGAATAGTAAACCATTTATAACCCCGACGAATTTTGAGGGCGAAATTCATTTTAAGGGGGGTAGAATGTAACAGCCCGAGATTTTATGAAAAATATTCTTTTAATTTCATTAATGTCTTGTGTTTTATTCTACACCAAGATTACCTTGCGCTATACGCAACACCGTATTAGCTTGCAGTATATGCAACTCTATTCTTGTACTGTGTTACACACAACTTTGATAATAGTTATTCTACGCAACATTGAGAATATATATATATATATATATTAAATGTATAAATGAAATATGGTTGGATTCTGTTATACGAAACAATGAATAATTCTTTCACAACACACAACCCTGACTTGGCTTCCATTACACGCAATCACGACCTTCCTCGATAGCGTGTGTTGTACGCAATACCGGGTTTTAATAAACAATGTTATATTATTATAATATTGTCATGAACTAGCCGTTATGAATAGTATTAACTAAATTTTTAATTTTATAACATTATTATTCATCTTACACATTTCTAGAACATGGTATAAGAACAAAATAAATTTTTCGGGTAAAATAAGTATTTTAAAAAAAATGCAGTTTTGCCGCCTTTTGATGGCGCACCCACTTTAAATCTGGTTTTTGACATGTTTATATGTTCAATTTGACAAAATAATATTCTTCTTTTGAATAAGGATATAAAAATTTACATTAGATAATGTTTTGATATTTTTCCGGTAACGTTCATATTTTAATGAATAGTAAAAACACGCTATATTTTAATTAAAAACAACTTTTTTCATCGTAATATCTTATGTGGTTAAATTATAATATTGAATGGTTTTAAAGTATAAATAGAATATATTTTCACCATTTAATATAAATTATGTCATTAGCATTGATTTTACCTTGAATTCGTAGGTTAAATCAATTCAATCTTTTGCAATGTTTTAAAGAAAAACCTGTTTTCTTTCGACAACGGGATTAATTTTCATTTAATTTCTGCATCTTTTGTGTATTGAATTTGGAAAATGTATTCCATATTTGGAATAAGTGGGTCCAAATTATGTTAATAAGCTACTTTTTATTTTTGGAAATTATGAATATTAACTACGGTAAATTTTATTTACCATAGTTAAAGGTAAACCGGGTAATTAAGGGTAAATATAATATTTTAAAATTACCCTAACAAATGTCAAAATCCTATTGGATGACTAAAAGTCGACCCATATCACCTAAGGGTCGGATTAGAATCATTTAATGGACATTTTTCCATGAAAATAACTTAATTATTTTTAAAACCAATGAAAGTGACAACATGTCACTCTCTTAAATCTTATAAGTATATTAATTTTAATTTAGTGATAAACTTCATGAAACTTCGAACATGAATAGTCTCCAGAAAGCTAATCAAATTATCTACATCATATAAATTGATTTATAATTTTTAGGGATTAAATAATTATCATTAATTATGACACAATAGTGATACAGAAATTGTTTATCTAGTGAAAAATCAAGAATATTATTTTTATTAAACTAATAGTGACCATAAAATGCACAAATACCTAACCAAAACTTATTTGCTATGTAACTGTAAACCATAAGCATCCAATGGTCGAATATTGGACCATTTTGAGCCTTATAAAAGCGATTATGACACTTATATTATTTTGTTTTAAATGATTCCAAAGTTGTCACCTTCATAATTTAATAAATATAACAATTTAAATATTGTTATTTTAAGATGATAAATTCGAGTAAAAGTATTATTGTGAAAGTTAATAGATTTATTTTCATCATAGGATTTTATTTTTAATTTTTATGCAACAAATAAGTATATGAAATAAATATACAAAAATGTTTTAGTATTTATTTTATTAAGAGATAAACCAAATAAATGGTTTCAAAAATAATAAAATAAATATTATATGAACTATTTAATGTGCTCCAATAATTTTTAAGATACATATGACATTTTATGAATCTATTAAAAATTTTATTTCGAACATATCTTCTGTATTTATTTTATTTAAATTCAAATAAATGAATAGTTTCAAAATTGACACTGTTGTTATTTTATAAAAAAACATATTATAAAATTGATTAAAAATCACAAAATATTTCAAAATTATAAATTTAAATTTATATGATCTAAAATGTTATTAAGAATTCAATTATGTACAATTCACAACAAATAAGTAATTATTTGTTATAATTTAAAAATTAGAATGTTATTACCACAAATAAAATTAAATTGATAAAATAAGGATAAATCATGTTGATAATGTTTAAAATAAATTCCTAACATGTCTAAATTCTATTGGTTGATGATATTAAAACCTTATCTTATCTAATATTCTAATATGAGTCATTTTTGGAGGTTTTTATGTGGGGTTAGATTTATTATAAATTAATATTTTTAAGAATTCCAAAGGTGCCCCTCTCCTCCCTTATAAAAGGGCACCTCCTCCCCCTCCTCCTCACACCAATTTGAGCACTCAAGCTCGGCCAAACCCTGCCATTTTCTCCTCTCCACTTCCCTAGAATAATCCTAGAGGTCCTGGTCTTCTTCAAAGACCAATCTTAGTTCCCTAAGTGGAGGATTCAAAGAGGCGTTCCAAAGAAGAGGTAATATCCATTACCGATCTTTTCAATTTCTTTCTTCTTCAACTTATTCTTCTTTAGTTGTTTCATTATAAAGTAATAACATCAGTATTACTTACATACTGATATGTTATTATAAATATGAAACAACTCTAATTAACATTCTATCCATCCTACGGAGAAAGGAAATCATCGCGCGTGCGTACGTACGGAATACCGTCTCCACGCCGTGGTGTAATCTATTTTCCGTCACCACCTTAATTGGATGGGTATAATGATGTAATGAGTAACTATACATGATTATTATAAATTTATATTGATACTGAAATAGTATACATACACTTCAACACAATTCCACGACCATGGGAACGATATCATCGCTCGTGCGTACGTACGGACTACCGTCTCCACGACGCGATGAGATTCATTCTCCATGTTAACCATTTAAGAATGATTACAAAGTATATATAAGAAATAATAATGAAATATATGACATTATAAAGCTACTGGATTTATGTATATATGTATATGTATGTCATCTACTTACTTCCATTCAAGACAATAAGGAAAGGAAAACAGCGTTCATGCGTACGTACGGACTACCGTCTCCATTAACGGTGTTTTTTATTTCATTTATCTATCTATTATATTTATATATATATACTGAATATATATGATATATAAATCATATTTTATATTCTGGAAGTAAGTAAATCATGATATAAGTAATAATAATGTCAAGAACAATAAGTCAAAACACCTACGATAAATGAAACGATTTTACCCAAAATGATTCTTTAACATGGAATTTACAAAAGAACGGGTAATATAAAGTCATAAGTGAACCATATATGATATCATAAAAATGACTATGATTCTGTAATACGTCAATGACATTATTTAAATCATTATACAGGAGGTTCGGACACATACGAAGCAAATCGGACCTAAGGTAAGGGAAATATCACAATCTCATTTTTATCCGAGATTGTTTATTCGTAAGTATTTACTGGGGTGTATTTTATCATCCACATCCATGTTTCCTCAATATGTAATATTATTTACATCCACCAAAAATTTTTTAAATCCAATTTTACCCTTCGGTGAGTTTTTAGTAAAAGATATGAATGGAATCTTTTGTCGTTTTTCGTACGAGGTACTTTTTGACTTTTTCGACAAAAGTATGAAAAATTTTTTTTTTAACTTATACGGCATTAATGGATTTTTAAAAAATTATTTCCAAGAAGCTTCCTTTACAAGTTTTCACGTTTATATCAACTTATTTTAGTTTAAAATTTTATGACATGTTAAGAAAGGAAAATGTTTTTGAAGAAGAAAGGATATTTTCTTCAAGAATGGAGTTCAAATGTTTTATTAAAATTATTTTCCATCTAAGATAATATAGGGTTCTGTTTTTATCCCTATTATTACATTGATTTGATTATGTTTTGAGGGAATTATTTTTATGAAGTCATTTACCTTATATGATTTGTTTTATGATGTCATGATGTTTCAAGAATCCCATTTTTATTACATGTGTTATACGATGATGTATGATTTATGATTATATGGCACACATAAGAAAGGATTCATTATAAGATGGGTGGGACCTATATCTCCCTCCAATGCATTGGGTAAAGATTTTATATCTCATGAGATAGACATGGCTGGAATGGTAGGTTATACCGGTTCAGTGAAACAGGACTGAAACGAGGGTTACTTGATTCAGAAAGGGACTTTGTCCACTAAGATAGTCTTGGAAATGAGTCTTGACTAATAAGAAATGATTCTCTATGATTATTTGTGACTTCCACAAAGTTTCATGTTTTAAGTTATGATTATTGTGATTACATTTCACTGCCATGATTTATCCCATGTTATGAAATTATGATCTCTTTTACAGGTTAAGATTTCCAAAAGTTATGTGCTTGTGTATACGATGTGATTGATATTTCTTTTGTTTACCCTTACTGAGCATTTGAGCTCACCCTTTTATGTTTTCTTTTCCCCAGGATATAAAGAAAGGGTTTAGGTAAAAAAAAGAAGATCTTTATGAGAGATGTTGAAGATCTTTCACCATGATTGGAAGATTATATTCCAAGTTTCCAAAGACACTAAACTATTACGATCCTTGTGTGTGTGTTTTTGTTATGTACTAAGTATTCCGCAAATGTAATGTAATTTCCATGTACATCAAGATACGGGTCTCTACACTAACACATGTCATAATTATATTGGACAAGTGTATCTAGACCAAAAACATTATTAGGAATAAAATATTATCATTTAGGTCCAATTGGATTAGATTAGGATATTTATTATTTTATAATTCAAAGAAGAGTTAAAAGAGTTAAAATCAATGTGTAATAACTAAAACATTTTTAATATAAGGTTATAAATAATATAAATTCGATTATAAATATTCATTAGAAATCAAAAACTCTATCCTACATAATTGTATTATAGTTATAATTTTTAGACATTAATTAATTTAATTTATTTATGACACAATGATGATGCAGTAATTACCATATTAATGAAAGATTAAGATAATTGATATTATAAATACCCCAATGAATGTAATTTGAGGCATTTTATGAATTAAAATAATTTTCTAGGTTAATGTGAAATATTACGAATGGTTATATGAATTTTTTTCTAAGTAATAATGCTGTTATGAATTTATCAAAAACAAAATACCCAATAGTATCAAAATTGACATAAAAGAGTTTTTGAAACAAAGATTATATAATTAATTGATATTATATTCCTAAAAATATAAGGTTTAGAAAAAGGACTTATATCATTATATTTGTATCATTAATGGACCACTTTGATGTCTCTTGGATGTATATAGTAATTTTATTAACTATATAATATAAAAATAAAATGTGACATGGTAAATGTCAAACTAATTAACTAATAATTAAAACTAAATGATAAGGTCAATATAATGACCCAAACCTGTCTAAAATATATTATTTGAATGTATTTCGACCCATACCCACCTTATAATTTAAATATTATAGTTTGGAGCCATTAGAAATCGAATATTAATTTATTATAAAATAATAATTTACGTTTTTTCTAAAGATCCCCTCATCCCCCTTATAAAAGGACACCACTTCTAACCAGTTTCTCACACCTATCAAGACTTTTGGCTCATCCAACCTCTACCCCATTAAGCTCTCTTTATCCCTATCCTCCTCATAGAAGCCTTACCTTAGGCAGAAGGCACTTCTAGAGTCCTTTTTTGTTCAAACCAAAGGGAGTTACCCAAATTAAAGGTAACAATTTCTCTTAGCTTCTTTTCTTTAATTTTACTTCTACAACCCCTAAACTCATTTTATTCTATTCATTTGTAACAAAAAAAGTATCCTAAATATACTAGGATATTTTTATGAGAAGTATTTGAACTACACTTACACACACCTTCATCTAATGGGTGATGAACATAATGTTTCTGTGGATGGCAACCAAACGCCTCACGAAACGATGATTGTTCTATTATCTCCTACCGCCTCTCATGGTGGCCATTATGATGGAACTATAATTAAATATGTTATTAATGATATTTAATTTATATATAAGCTTCTTTAATTCCATTTCACCACGTACCATTATTCATTTCATGTTGTATATATATAAGATAATTTCATTTGAGGAATTGCGGACTACCGCCCCCTCAAAGTGATATGACTCGTTCATACCATACATAGAACATATAAAAGAAGGTTTTAATGAACTTAAGTAAAAAATATAAGATATTATTTTATAATGGAATAATAATATACCTATGTATCATTTGTTTTTTATTCCTTTTAAATGAAAAATGAAATGGAAGTAGCGTTTGTGCGTACATACGGACAACCATCTCCATGAACGCGATGATATTCATTCCCCATCGTATCCATTAAAGTCTAATTCTCATTTGATGATTAAAAATAATGTTTAAGGAGTTGATATCATTATTTATATGAATAAGACACAACCTATGCATAACAAACACGTCTTATGTAACAAAACATATAAAATAAAATGAGTAAGTTAACACTCGAAACAACGATAATACTAAAATATTATTAACAAAGTAATATTAAAAGATCATATATGATATTATATTTATGTATATGATTCTTGTATAATTTAAAAATAATTATTTAACTATTATACAGTAGTTTAACCTACCCTCGACCAAGGAAAAGTACAAGGTAAGGATTTATTTCACAATCTCTTCATTATCCAAGGTTGTTTATATGTAATTATCTACTGGGACCTCTTTATAATCCACATCCATGTTTCATAAAAATATATATCAATACATTTTTACTATTTAATTTTCAATGGGATAAAGACATTTATATCATTATGTGTTTTGAAAGGAATCCTTTCGTCAATTTCCAAACAAGGTACCTTTTGACCTTTTCGACATATTTATGGTAAGAATGTTTTTTAACTTATATGGCGGGTGCAGCTATTTTATACCATTATAAACTCTTCGAAGCTTCCCTTACAAGATTATAAGAATATTTGGAATATAAATGTTCTATTTTATAATTATGTGACATTTAAATGATTTCAAAATGAATATTTTAAGAATTTGTGAATGGTACTCTTTATCAAGATCAGAATTTTAAATGTTTTAAATATTTATCTTTCTAAATCCTTTTAACTAATGTCCATGTTTTCAAAATGATTTTAAGGATTTATTTATATAGACATGAATGTTTTGAAATGATATTTCTTTTCAAAAGTTTCATAGTGATATGGGACACTTTTATTAAAAAATCTCTTTTAAATAACTTCTTTAATAAATGTGTGACTTTTAAATGATTTAACAAAGAAGAGATATTTCTCTCAAATAGTTTTGATTTCATCTATTTCAACATACTTTGATGGATTTTAAGCTTATTTGATGTTGATTTTTTATGATACAAAACTTTCATATTGTATTGATGGTTTTGTGATATGTTTAACTCTAGATGTGTTATTTTTATACCATTCATGGTTTATGGAGAAAGTGTTGACATTTTTTATGCTATTTTTAATACAAATGTTTATGTTATGTTTAATCATGTTCAGATGAGAAATGCATTAGACATAGTAAGTGACGGTTGGAGCCCACTATAGCTCCTAGAAGCATCGGTAGGTCTCATGAGTCAAACTAGTGTCTTGGAACGAGCCCTTGACCAAATATTATTTGTATTTATGGAACGAGGCCTTGGCTATGTGGTTATAATAGTCTGACATTATGCATTCCATCATTATGAAAGTGGTTAGTGATATTGCATGTCATTATTAGACTAGTAGAATATCCATGTGAATAATTAAATGGAATTATTTCATTTTATTTTTTCCATATTATGCTGAAGTTAATGTTTAAAAGGCTTTTGTTTTTGTTATACATTTCATTAATTTATTATGCTTATTTATGAAGGTTTCCGCAGTATTGGTTACCCTTACTGATCATCTCAGCTCACCCCTTTCTATGTTTTATTTTTCACAGGATTCCAAGAAGTGTATTGTGATTGATATGCATGGTTAAGCCAAGGGAATAATAGCGTTAATAAAGGATTATTTATTTTGTTTTGTATGTATTAAAGGGTAATGTAACATTCTTGTATGTAATCTATTTTCCAAGACTGCTAAACCGATCGGTACTTCGGGACTTGATTCCTTGTAATCATGACAATGTATTAAAATAATGTACCGACTCTAGGTTACTGGGGTTGGGGCATTACAGTTGGCATCAAAAGAAGTTTAGAAATAACCTTGGAAACTAGATTTAGATAAATGTTGATTAGATCACATTAACCTAAGATAGGATTTGAGAATTAGTATAGAATAACTTTCTAAAATTTTGGTAATGTAGTGATTTTGTGAGTTTTCCAAGAAAATACACCCATGTCTCGAAACAAGAAGGTAGAGGAGGCTCTGGCACAGATATACCTAGGGGTAAAACCCAAAAACACTGTTTGAGCTAGAATCAAACGGGAACGGGTGCACGACAACGGGCCTTGCTGTACTCTTGGTTACGAAACTCCTGGGGGATATGCTTAGGATAATTGACATTTTCTTTACCAACCACTATAAAGGGTTTATGAGTATATACCTCCTCAATGAAAACAGTTATGTGATTATGGATTATATCCATAAACAGTTCAATTTAATTTAGGTGTTTTACATGTTTGGAATTATGAATTGAAATTCATAAATTGACATAGTGTATGCCATTGTATAGAAATGGCGCCCAATAGAAGGAATGTGAACTCCAACAATATGGATGATCCAAAAAGTAAGAAGGATCATATCTTTCATTATATTAATCCAATACTTAGAAGGGAAATAGTCTCCAATGTATTCTCAACATATGAAGAAATAGTATAGTGTGTTAATAAGATCAATAAAGAATTCTCTGAATCCAATGGCTTTTAAGGGAAGCAAGAGAATAAAAGGATGGTAGTAAGAAAGATGGACAAAGGGAATAAGGGAAAAAGGATTTTCAAATATGTGATAAATGTGGAATGAATCACCTTGGTAAATACTTGAATGTAATGGGAGTTGTTATATGTGTAGAGAAAACGGACACCAAGTACATGATTGCAAGGGTAAGAAAAAGTTTTCAAATGTAAAATGCATCATCTTCAAGGAGTTGAGACACTACGAAAATCAATATCCCATTCATAAGAGTAATACGAAAATGATGTTATTGGATAAAAATATTGTTATGATACTACCTGAGATGAATAATAAATACTAGTGTTCTTATGTTGTTATTATAGAATTATTTCATTTGAGGGTTGTATCAACAATATATTGGTTCCATGAATTATGAAGATAAATAAGGATTATACTACTGTACTTTTTTATATAGGATTTGAGATTATATGGTTCTATGAAAAGTGACTTAATAGTAAGCTACACTTTTTGGAAAATACATGGTTAAAGGAAAGGTAATCCTTAATATGGTCCTGATAATGAGGTAATGCTTTTGGAATAAGAGAGGGCTGATTTTTGAAATTCAGGATGTTACGATGTTGTAAAAGAATACATGATGAAGGAATTCACATGTTATTACCTAGAAAAAAGGATCCTCATTATGTTTAACTTCTTTATAAATTTTGGACTAAGAGTTTGGATATAAGTATTTAGGATAATTCTAAAGGCTGGAATAAATTATGTTTGAAATTGGATACTATTGTTAAGGTTATTTTTGGATTGCCATAAAAAGGACAACCCGGAGGTCGGGCGGCAACCCGTCATGTCTGGAAAAGCTGCCAGACTAGAACCCACAACCGAAGAGCGACAGACATGTATCACCAACAATTGGACTACGTGACGTACTGGTTTGTATAATTTTGTTTTTTTGTTTTTTTAAATCTTTTGGAGTGAAAGATGAGTTTGTGGTAGGAATTAGTTGAAGGATGAAACTCTACTTGTCCATTATATATATATATATATTCTCTTATTCTATGAAGAAATAATTTCTTTAACATTAGGTAAGGCATATTAAAACCAAAAATTTGTTATCATAATACTTCATGATGGTATTTTAAATCATCATAGATTGGTGGCTTTGAGGCCCACAATTCTACAATTATTTATGATTGATGACCTCAATCACTCCCTATAAATATTTATATTTTCCCTCTAATTATGTGTCAATAATTTCCACCAATGTTCTCCTATCCGAAACACTAATTTGGTGATGACTTTTTCATTCCCATATTTCCTCTAATTAAGATTAAATTTAATTAACCCAATTTCTGATGTGGGATTTCCCATAAAAGAATTTTCTATTTTAAATGTTTTATATTTGAAGAACAATTTAAAATTGCGAGGACACAATTTATCGAAGGAGGGATGAATGTAACAACCTAATATTTCATAGTACATTCTTTCTTCAATGTAATGCAATAAATTTCACTACATGTAACACTGAGTTCAAAAGCATCACGACTTACCAAACTAGTCGTTAAAAAGTGGTTATGAATAGTATTAAATGAATTTTGAACATTATATAATCTTTATAATTTTAGAATCCATATTATTTGTTTCTTATACATAATGTAAGAACAAATTTTTTTAGATAAAAGAATTATTTTTCAAAAAATGCAATTTTACCGCCTTTTAATGGGGAATCCTTTTTAAATCCAATATTTGAAACATTTATATATTGAATTTTACAAAATAATTTTTTTTAGAATCAGGACATAATAATTTAGTTTCAATAAATTTTGGTTTTTTTCTGATAAATTTCATATTTCGGTGAATAGTGAAAAATACTATATTTTAACTGAAAACAAATTTTTTAATCAAAATAATTTATAGTGTTTAATTATACATTTTAATTTTTTGGATGTATAATTATATTATATTTTTACCCTTTAATCTAATTTTGGTAATTGGAATTAATTTCACATTGAAATTATACATAAACATGTGTCAATCTTTTGATAGTTATTGTTTCTTAAAAACACGCTATTTATTTTGACAACGAGAATTAATTTTAAATGAATTAATGAAACTTCTATTTTTGGAATTTGGTAAAATAGAAATCATTTTTGGATTCGGAATATCAAAATTATCATAGGTTGAATTTTTGGTATTTTTCTGAAAACTTTCAGTTTTTGATGAATAGTGAAAAACACTGAGTTATTGGTTAAAACCGACTTTTTATTTGATTAATTTTTTATTTTATTTAAATTTATTTTAGGTCAAAATAGATACATAATAACTATATAAGTTCAATGTATTTCATTTGAGTCATTTTATAATAATTTTAGTTATATAAAATTTTTATTGAACTTTTCATCGTGTTTTACCTATCTACTAGGAGAATTTGAAAATTCACATAAAACTTACTTTTACCGCTTCTGTGAGCGGAATATTGAAAATAAAAGAGACACAGTTAATATAAAGGAGTAAAATGTGTTTCAATAAGATAAAAATAATTTTTGGTGAATAGTATCTTTTTACTTTTATTTACCATGATTAAAAGTGAATATGGTAATTAAGGGTAAAAATGATATTAATATTACCCTAAAAAATGTCCTATTTCTATTGGAAAAGTGTATATCGACCAAAATAAACCTTAAGAATAAAATATTATCATTTAGGTCCACTTGGATTAGATTAGGACATTTATTATTATTTAATTCAAAGAAGAGTTAAAAGAGTTAAAATCATTATTTAATAACAAAAACATTTTTAATATGGGGTTAAACATAATATAAATTAGATTATAAATATTCATTAGAAAGAGAAAAATATTTCCTACATAATGGTATTTTATTTATTATTTTTAGACATAATATATTAAAATTTATTTATTACACAATGATGATGCAGTAATTACTGTATTAATGAATGATTAAGATAATTGATATTATAAATACCGAAATAAATGTAATTTGAGACTTTTTATGAATTCAAATAATTTTATAGGTTAAAATGAAATATTTTTATTGGTTATATGAATTTTTTTAGAAGTAATAATTCTGTTATTAATTTATCAAAAACAAAATACCCAATAGTGTCAAAATTGACATAAAAGAGTTTTTTCAACAAATATTATATTAGTAATTGATATTATATTCCTAAAAATATAAGGTTTGGAAAAAGGACTTATATCATGATACTTGTATCATTAATGGACCACTTTGGGGTCTCTGGGATGTATATAGTATGTTAATTAACTATATAATATAAAAATACAAAGTGACATGGTAAATATCAAACTAATTAACTAATAGTTAAAACTAAATGATAAGGTTAATATAATGACCCAAAACCAGTATAAAATATATTGGTTGAAAGGATTTTTACCCATCCCCAACATAGACTTTAAAAAATCTAGTTTGGATCCATTATAAACCGAATATGAATTTATTATAAAATAATACTTTATGTGTTTTCTAAAGAGCCCCTCCACCCCCTTATAAAAGGACACCACTTCTAACCAATTCCTCACACCTATCAAGCCTTTTGGATCATCCATCCTCGGAACAATTAAGACCAATATATCCATATACTCATTATAGAAGACTTACCTTAGGCATAAGGCACTTCAAGAGTCCTTTTTGGTTCAAACCAAAGGGTGTTACCGAAATTTAAGCTAACGTTTTCTCTTAGCTTCTTTTCTTTTATTTTACTTCTCCAAACCCTAAAATCATATTATTCTTTTAATTTGTAACAAAACCAGTATCCAAAATATACTAGGATATTTTTATGAGATGTATTTGAACTACACTTACACACACCTCCATCTAATGGGTGAAGAACATAATGTTTCTGTGGATGGCAACCAAACGCCTCACGAAACAATGATTGTTCAATTATCTCTTATCGCCTATCATGGTAAAAATTATGATGGTACTATAATTAAATATGATATTAATTATATTTATTTTATATATAAGCTTCTATAATTCCATTTCATCGCATACCATTATTCGTTTCATGTTGTATATATATACGATAATTTTATTAGAGGAAGTGCGGACTACCACCCCCTCAAGGAGATATGACTCATTCATACCATACATGGAACGTATAAATGAAGGTGTTAGTGAAAATAAGTAACAAATATAAGATATTATATTATACCAGAATAATAATATACTTATGTATCATTTGGTTTTGATTTATTTTAAATGAAAAATGAAATGGAAGTAGCGTTCGTTCGTATGTACATACTACCGTCTCCACGAACGCGATGAGATTCATTCCCCATCCTATCCATTCAAGTATAATTTTCATTTGATTATTAAAAATAATGTTTAAGGAATTTATATAATTCTGTATATGAATATGATATAAACTATATAAAAACATGTCTTATGTAACAAAACTTATAAAAGAAAATGAGTAAGTTAACACTCGAAACGTCAATAATACTAAAATATTATTTACAAAAAAATATTAAAAGATCATATATGATATCATATTTAGGTATATGATTATTGTATAATTTAATAACAATTATTTAACTATTATACAGAAGGATAACCTACCCTCGACCAAGGAAAAGTACAAGGTAAGGGTTTATTTCACAATCTCTTTATTATCTGTGGTTGTTTATACGTAATTATCTACTGGGAAATCTTTATCATCCACATCCATGTTTCATAAAAATATATTCCAAATAAAATTACTATTTACTAGACAATGGGTTAAATTCATTTATAGCCTTATGTGTTTTGAAAATAATCATTCCGTTGTTTTCCAAACAAGGTACATTTTGACCTTTTCGACAAATTTAATGTATGAATGTTTGTTAACTTATATAGTGGGTGCGACTATTTTCTACCGTTATAAACTTGTTGAAGGTTCCCTTACAAGATTATAAGAATATTTTGAATTTTAATGTTTTATTTTATAATTATGTGACTTTTAAATGATTTCAAAATGAAAATTTTAAGAATTTGTGAAAGGTACTCTTTATCAAGTTCAAAATTTTAAATATTTTAAAGATTTATCTTTCAAAATCCATTTAATTGATGCCCTTGTTTTCAAAATGATTTTAATTATTTATTTGTATGGACCTTAATGTTTTGAAATGATATTTAATTTAAAAATCTTCATAGTGGTATGTCACACTTTGATTCAAAAATTCCCTTTTAAATTACTTCCTTAATAAATGTGTGACATTTAAATGATTTCAAAAAAAAAGATATTTCTCTCAAATAGTTTTAAATTCATCTATGTCAACATCATTTGATGGATTTTAAGCTTATTTGAATTTGATTTATTATGATACAAAACATCCATATTGTATTGAAGGTTTTGTGATACGTTTAATTGTGGATGTGTTATTTTTATACCATTCATGGTTTATGGAGAAAGTATTGACATTTCGTATGCTAGTTTTAATATGAATGTTTATGTAATGTTTAAACCTGTTCATATGAGGAATGCAATGGAAATAGTAAGTGAAGGGTGGAGCCCGCTATATCTCCTCGATGCATCGGTAGGTCTCATGAGAAAAACTAGTGTCCTGGCATGAGGCCTTCACAAAATCTTATTTGTGGTCATGGCATGCGGCCTTGGCTACGTGGTTATGATAGTCTGGAATTTTTTATTCCATCATTATGAATGTGTTTAGTGATATTGCTATGATTATTAGACTTGTATAATATCCACATGAATAATTAAATGGAATTATTTAATTTTAGTTTTTCTATATTATGATGAAGTTTAAGTTTAAAAGGCTTTTGTTTTAGTTATAATTTCCTTAAATGTTTATTCTTATTTATCAATGTTTCCGTAGTATTTCTTACCCTTACCGAGCGTTTGAGGTCACCCCTTTTTATGTTTTATTTTTCTGAGGATTCCAAGAAGTTTATTGTGATTGATATGTAGAGTTAAGCCAAGGTAATAATGGCGCCTATAAAGGATTATTTATGTTGTTTTTTATGTCTTAAAGTGTAATGTAACATTCGTGTATGTAATCTATTTTCCAAGACTGCTAAACCGATCTGTCCTTTGGGACTTTATTCCTTGTAATCATGCCAATGTATTAAAATAATGCACCAACTCTGGGTAACTAGGGTTGGGGCGTTAAATGATTCTAGAATATATAATGATATCATAAATCAATTTTTTAAATATGATGTTGGATCATTAGAAAAAACATTAATGATGTTTTTTTAGATCAATTTTTTCGGTTCCTCTATAATCATGGAATTTGAAGTGCCCAGATCATTGTGAATCACTGAGAGGGGGAGGGGGTGAATCAGTGATCCTTTAAAACTTTTTACTAATTGATTCTTAATCAATTAAACCTCTATGGCTGGTTAAAGCCTCGATCCACTCTTCTTGTATCTCTCAACCTTTCCCGGATAATGCAGTAATGAAAAGGCACAGGACACAAGGATTTACAAGGTTCGGCACCAAAGGCCTACATCCTTGCCATGCTCTCCCAGCATGGATTCTCCCATTATAATCTGTTAGTATTACAATGGTCGATACAGCTTCCCACCGTATCTCTCCTGAGTCCCACAGGAGGGTCTTTATACTGCGTCCCACAGTGTTACCAGAGTCCCACTGGCCTGCTCCAGAATCCCACTGAAGACTTCTTCTCCCTGAGTCCCACAGGGTCTTCTCCTGGCTCCTCGAGTCACACGAGTAGCTCTTCTTCACTTTAAGCTTCTTCAAGTATCCTCAGCAGTCTGGGATAAAGACTGCTGGCCTTGCTCTGTACCTCTGATCACTTGTGATGATCAGGTCTTCTCGTCTTGCTCGGGCTTTATCACCTTCTTCTAAGGATGACCCGGCTTCTCTCCAACTACTGAATGCTCAGAAAAATAATATCTTTAACTTCAGTCTGGTCCAGTCTCAGTTCACTTCAACCTCATGCACTGATAGCATGGACTTCTCAATTCTTCAAGAACCTCCTGGTCTTGGTCAACTCAAATGCACACCACTGATTTAGCACTGTTCTCGTGTGCATGTGCATGCATGCATACATGCACTCTCCTCTTTCTCTTCTTGGTGAAGTAAACCCTCAGAGGGTGTAATTCTTTTCAGCACACACCTACTTCTCAAACTTCACACTCTTTATGCAATTTGTTCACACACTTAGAAGTGTGTTTTACTTTAGTGTGGAACTTCTTCTTCTTCTTCTAATGTGTATACACTTTTTAGTGCACACACTAGGTTCGGCCACTTCTTTAATTTGCACACAATTGTTTCACTTTAGCACACACAAAGGTTGGCCTTCACTTCTTCTTGCACATACTTGGGCCGTAGGTGGTTCTTCAAGTTTGCACACACACACAAATGTGTGGTCTTCACTTCACCCACTTGCATACACTTGGCCTCGGCTTATTTCTTCACTATCTTACATACACACAATGGTGTGGTCTCGGCCTCCCACTTCTTGTGCACACACTTAGCCAAAGGCACTTCCACTTGTCTTGCACACACAAATAATATTCTATAATTTGTTCTTCAATGTGTGCACCCACATAAGGGCTACGGCCTCCTTCTTTAAATGCACACACAGTAGGGGCACGGCCTTCTCTTGATCACTTTGCACACAAGGCACAAAGGCCTCGGCCTTCCTTCTTCACCTCACACCACACACAAAGTGTGGTTCTTCACTTGGCACTTGTGCACACACTGCCCGAACTCCAGGAGGCGCGCAAGAGGGTGCAACCTTCTCTACTCCAACACTGCCTGCCGCGCAAGGCACCAAGCCGCGCAAGTCCTCAGGTGTAACCGGCCGCACTAGCCACGAGTGCAAGGCACCACGGGCTCCTTCCTCCTGTCGCGTAAGTGTGCAGGCAGTGAGGGAATCAACCACGGGCGCGCAAGAATGCTGCGTCCCCGGGTTCTTCCTACCGCGCAAAGGGAAGGCGCGCAGGGATCTCACCGCGCAAGTGTGCGCGGGGCTTTGTCTTCGCGAGGCAGAGGTGCACTCACGGTTCTCCAGATCTTCAACAAAGGATCAGCGCATCAGCAAGCGGCACAGAGGGCTCGGCCTCATTTTTATAGGCAGAGACTGCCTCAGATTATCCGCGTGCAATAACTTCAAAATCCCGAGATATTCGGGTCTTTAAAAATCTTCCAAATCTTGAATTTACTCCCCTGTCCAACGCGGGTTCTTTCATTATTTTCTTCCTCCTCGTGCATGCGATTTATAACGCATGCACGGCCTCTGTTTAGGCACAAATCATGCAAAGCTCGAATACACCGAGGCCTCGGCAACGTTGTTTGCCTCGGCCGAACTCGAAATGCTCCCCTCGTTGCATGCATGCATATTTTATAGCATGGCTGTGTTCAGTACATCCAGACGAACTCAATGGACCCTTCGGCGTTGAAAATGGTGGCCCGGAGCTCGAAATCGGTGCTCGGGTGGCCTCTGGTTTGACGGCGGCTGCGGGTGGCTTCGGGGAGACCTCGGACGAGCTCGAGGTAGAGGACGAGCTCTCGGCCGTCGGATCGGGCGATCAGAAGACTTTGGATGGCCTGGATCTGATGATCTCGCGCGGGATCAGATGTGTGGCTTAGATCGTCCGCGCGATGAGTCGGACGGCCAGGATCACTCCCGCGGAAAAATTCTGCGTCCCACATCGAAACGGCGGCCTGTTTTTCCACGCTTTATCACCTAAGCGCTGGGGGAAAGCACTCAGTTGAATTCTCTCCCCTCCCGGTGCCACCCCGCACCGGGTTCTCTCTGCGGGCGTGCTATGCGCCCACCTTGCTCCCTGCGGGCGCGCTCCTAGCGCCCACTATGCACACACCGGGTGCGCGGGCTTCACCACCGCGTGCCCTGCGCTCCTCCGGGCGTGCCCCAGCGCCTCTGTGGTGTCTGCGGGTGCGCCCCTGCCGCCCTGAGCTCGCCCCATGGGTTCCCCCTTGGGCGTGGAGCCTTAGGCCCACATGAGCCTTGGGGTTGAACCCACAAGGTGCTCACGGGTTGGCCATATTTTTTGGCAAGTGGACAGAATAAGACTTTGTTAAAAACAAAGTCCTCCATAAAAGAAAATTCCAATTCTAAATGCCAAGCCATCTTCCTCTAAGCCATTCTTCTTCTACATTTTTCTTCTCCCACATTTCTATTCTTCTTCTTCATTAGAATTCCTCCATTCTTCTTAAACAAATAATCTTCACTTAGGATATGGAATTCAAAAGGTTCATCTTCATCTTCAACTGAGCTCCTTAATCACATAACTTCTTCTTCATTAGAATTCATCATCCTTCTTCAACATATAATCATCATTTAAGAATGGAATTCTTGAAGGTTCTTCCATCAACCGATGCTCCTGAATCAAAGATTTCTTCAATGTGCTTCATTGATCCAATTAGAGATCAATTGGATCATCTTCTGATTCACATGCACTAAGAGTTAGTACATGGACTCCTTTAATCCACTTCATCCACTTAGAAGTTGTGGATGGATCTCTTGCTTCTCCTCATGCATTGTCAGCACAATGCATGGTCTTCAATCAATGTTGTGACATTGTATCATCAGGATACAAGTTCTTTGAACTTAAGGATCAGTTCAACAATCGTCTGATGTACTTAGAGAATGTTTCAACCATCATCTCCTATGTCACTTAGTGAATCTCCTAAGTGACATGCATCTTAGTACCATGACCATTCTCCTTCATCACCATTACCATCACATCCTTTGACATTCACATCTGGACTCCTTGACATCCATTCATTCCAGGACAACTTCATGCCTCATTGACAACAAATGCAACACAATGCACTTCAATCTCCCCCTTTGTATTTGTTGTCAATACACTCCTTCAGCACATATGAATGGGTCAATATGTGTGCCAATATTTCTCCCCCTTATTGGCATCAAATGCAAAGGTGTGGTGTGGATCTCTTTCAAAAATATCTTCCTCCCTTTGAATAGCATCTTCTTGAAAATCACTAAGAGAGGGATGATGCCACATGTTCTTCTTTTGCAAAGAACCTTTAGTAAATCAACTCTAAGTCTACTTGGGCTAACCCGGTGTAGAAAACAAGAGTGATGTAACCAAGGAACTCAATGCTGTCCACAATTCTCTACACATGTGAGATCATGCTTAGGGGCTTGAAATTTTTCAGATATAACAATGAATTGCTAAATCCTACACATACTTCACAAAACTCATTAGAAAGTTCAGTGCTAAGATAAAGCTCCCCCTTTCATCTATTTGCCTTCAATCCATACTCCCCCTTAATTGAAAAGATAAACTCAATTAAGAAACAAGGGATGAAAGTATGATTGGATTACCTTCACTTTTCTCAAGATGATATTAAATCCCAAAATATCATCTTCTCCAGATTGGATCCCCCTCAAGGGGTGCACAAGATTCTTTCCAAACCATCCTCCAGTTGAGAATGATCATCATCTTCAATTCCCTGCATTGTTAGCACATGTAAATACAAGTGTATAAGGGAATAAGATGGAACCTCCTTGGTTCATCAATGTGAACAAAAAGGTTGAGAAGATTCTCTCAACCGAGATGTCCCATTTTCACCAGTCTTCACACTTGCAAATTTGATCTTCATTGATGATTGTGCTGGTGTGGATCTCAATACATCTTCATGTGAAATATTCTTCTTCCCTTTTGCCTTAGCAATTGCCAGAACTTCATCTTCAGCTCTTTGTAGATCTTTGGCAAGTTGCAACTGATTTGGCCATATGACTAGTAAGTCACTTGGAAGTGTGGCCTCAGTTCTGGATATTCCACATGGTTCTTTTGAAACTGTCAAGCTACCTCTCTTAGGCAACTTGTTTTCAACCAATCCCTTCTGCTTCTTCTGGATTGATTGTCTGTTTAAGTCCAGTTGGCTTCTATTGATTTCCATGGCTTCTTTACAAAGATCCATGGTATGACCATTCCTTCCACAGTAGAAGCACTTCTTCTTGGTGGTCCTTCTGGATGACTCACCCTTCTTGGATTTAGATTCCAAGGACTTCTCTTCATTTTTCAAACTCTTCTTGGGAGCATCTTCCACTTTCTTCTGCTTGCTTCCCAAGGAATCTCTCTTAGCCAGGTTCAGTGATCTTCTCTTCTTTTCATCTTTGGATACAGTTGGAGATTGACATGTATCATTATGACCACTTTTGCAATCATCCCAGATGTTGTCAAGTAATCCAAATCTGTTAGCAGTAAACAGATGTCTCTGGACCTGTGGATGCTGCTTCTTTTCTTCTGGCTTGCTCCCCCTTGGCTTGGGATTTCTCTGTGCTTTGGCATTAATTGGATTGTGCCAACAATCCTTTGCACAGTGCCCATACTTATTACAACACCAACATTGACCCACAAATCTTGACTTCTTCAGTCCTTCTGATTTTAGGGTACTTGTCTTGAATTGTTGTTCTGCTTTAGGAGAGCTTTCTTTCTTTACTGCCTTCATCCATACTTGTTTGGAATTATTTTTCCATCCTGCACTTTTTGTGGAAACACAATTAGAAGCATCAGTACAAGATGGTATGGATGGTACCTTCTTTCTAGAAGATGTTGCACTTTTATTAGAGGATGTATTTCTCTTAGAATCATCCTGCTCAAAGCATACTTGAGTAGCAACATGTCTTCTTTCAGCTGACTGGGAGGATTCAGCTTTAGGTGATTGCTGATTTTTCAATATCACCTCCAGTTCTAAGCATTTCATATTGAGGGAGTTCTTCTCATCCTCAACAGTTCTTAGCTTTCCTTCCCAATTCTCCACCAGTTGTTTCATCTAGTCTTCATGCACCTTCTTCAATTCTTGCAATGAATTTTCCATCTCCTTCACCCTTTTGACTTTGTCTTCTAGTTGAGCATCTCTGACAACCATTGACACTTTGTGCCTCTTTTCCAGTGCATGGAAAACTTCTTTGATTATTACTTTAAATAATTCTTTCTCAGAAAGGCTTCTCTGCAATTCTTCAGCAGTGTCTTCATATCTTTCATTGCAAAGAGATACTGTTTCATCTTTGGCATTTACCAGCTTTCTGAGAGTGTTGGTTATGCCAACCCTTTTAGCCAATTGATCTTCCATTGCATTGGCTTCTTCTTCTAACTGTGATTTTTCTTCATGAAGATCATGGATGCCTGTAGCTATACACTTTGCCACTTCCATGGGAACTGTCTTCTGAAGATATTTGAGTGCACTCTGAAGATCATTCATTATTTCAACTTCATCATAGCTAGGACAGTCTTTCTTCATCTTCTTGGCCTGTTTCTTCTTTCTATTTTTCTGAGTCTTGGCAGATATCTCCATTTGAGGCTGGTTGCTCATTTCCTCAAATCTGCACTTCATAAAGACTCTCTTGGATCTTTTAGAGGGAACCTCCCTCTGATACCAATTGAAGTGCCCAGATCAGTGTGAATCACTGAGAGGGGGAGGTGGTGAATCAGTGATCCTTTAAAACTTTTTACTAATTGATTCTTAATCAATTAAACCTCTATGACTGGTTAAAGCCTCGATCCACTCTTCTTGTATCTCTCAACCTTTCCCGGATAATGCAGTAATGAAAAGGCACAGGACACAAGGATTTACAAGGTTCGGCACCAAAGGCCTACATCCTTGCCATGCTCTCCCAGCATGGATTCTCCCATTATAATCTGTTAGTATTACAATGGTCGATACAGCTTCCCACCGTATCTCTCCTGAGTCCCACAGGAGGGTCTTTATACTGCGTCCCACAGTGTTACCAGAGTCCCACTGGCCTGCTCCAGAATCCCACTGAAGACTTCTTCTCCCTGAGTCCCACTGGGTCTTCTCCTGGCTCCTCGAGTCACACGAGTAGCTCTTCTTCACTTTAAGCTTCTTCAAGTATCCTCAGCAGTCTGGGATAAAGACTGCTGGCCTTGCTCTGTACCTCTGATCACTTGTGATGATCAGGTCTTCTCGTCTTGCTCGGGCTTTATCACCTTCTTCTAAGGATGACCCGGCTTCTCTCCAACTACTGAATGCTCAGACAAATAATATCTTTAACTTTAGTCTGGTCCAGTCTCAGTTCACTTCAACCTCATGCACTGATAGCATGGACTTCTCAATTCTTCAAGAACCTCCTGGTCTTGGTCAACTCAAATGCACACCACTGATTTAACACTGTTCTCGTTTGCACGTGCATGCATGCATACATGCACTCTCCTCTTTCTCTTCTTGGTGAAGTAAACCCTCAGAGGGTGTAATTCTTTTCAGCACACACCTACTTCTCAAACTTCACACTCTTTATGCAATTTGTTCACACACTTAGAAGTGTGTTTTACTTTAGTGTGGAACTTCTTCTTCTTCTTCTAATGTGTATACACTTTTTAGTGCACACACTAGGTTCGGCCACTTCTTTAATTTGCACACAATTGTTTCACTTTAGCACACACAAAGGTTGGCCTTCACTTCTTCTTGCACATACTTGGGCCGTAGGTGGTTCTTCAAGTTTGCACACACACACAAATGTGTGGTCTTCACTTCACCCACTTGCATACACTTGGCCTCGGCTTATTTCTTCACTATCTTACATACACACAATGGTGTGGTCTCGGCCTCCCACTTCTTGTGCACACACTTAGCCAAAGGCACTTCCACTTGTCTTGCACACACAAATAATATTCTATAATTTGTTCTTCAATGTGTGCACCCACATAAGGGCTACGGCCTCCTTCTTTAAATGCACACACAGTAGGGCCACGGCCTTCTCTTGATCACTTTGCACACAAGGCACAAAGGCCTCGGCCTTCCTTATTCACCTCACACCACACACAAAGTGTGGTTCTTCACTTGGCACTTGTGCACACACTGCCCGAACTCCAGGAGGCGCGCAAGAGGGTGCAGCCTTCTCTACTCCAACACTGCCTGCCGCGCAAGGCACCAAGCCGCGCAAGTCCTCAGGTGTAACTGGCCGCACTAGCCACGAGTGCAAGGCACCGCGGGCTCCTTCCTCCTGCCGCGTAAGTGTGAAGGCAGTGAGGGAATCAACCACGGGCGCGCAAGAATGCTGCGGCCCCGGGTTCTTCCTACCGCGCAAAGGGAAGGCGCGCAGGGATCTCACCGCGCAAGTGTGCGCGGGGCTTTGTCTTCGCGAGGCAGAGGTGCACTCACGGTTCTCCAGATCATCAACAAAGGATCAGCGCATCAGCAAGCGGCACAGAGGGCTCGGCCTCATTTTTATAGGCAGAGACTGCCTCAGATTATCCGCATGCAATAACTTCAAAATCCCGAGATATTCGGGTCTTTAAAAATCTTCCAAATCTTGAATTTACTCCTCTGTCCAACGCGGGTTCTTTCATTATTTTCTTCCTCCTCGTGCATGCGATTTATAACGCATGCACGACCTCTGCTTAGGCACAAATCATGCAAAGCTCGAATACACCGAGGCCTCGGCAACGTTGTTTGCCTCGGCCGAACTCGAAATGCTCCCCTCATTGCATGCATGCATATTTTATAGCATGGCTGTGTTCAGTACATCCAGACGAACTCAATGGACCCTTCGGCGTTGAAAATGGTGGCCCGGAGCTCGAAATCGGTGCTCGGGTGGCCTCTGGTTCGACGGCGGCTGCGGGTGGCTTCGGGGAGACCTCGGATGAGCTCGAGGTAGCGGACGAGCTCTCGGCCGTCGGATCGGGCGATCAGAAGACTTTGGACGGCCTGGATCTGATGATCTCGCGCGGGATCAGATGTGCGGCTTAGATCGTCCGCGCGATGAGTCGGACGGCCAGGATCACTCCCGCGGAAAAATTCCGGGTCCCACATCGAAACGGCGGCCTTTTTTTCCACGCTTTATCACCTAAGCGCTGGGGGAAAGCGCTCAGTTGAATTCTCTCCCCTCCCGGTGCCGCCCCGCACCGGGTTCTCTCTGCGGGCGCGCTATGCGCCCACCTTGCTCCCTGCGGGCGCGCTCCTAGCGCCCACTATGCACACACCGGGTGCGCGGGCTTCACCACCGCGTGCCCTGCGCTCCTCCGGGCGTGCCCCAGCGCCTCTGTGGTGTCTGCGGGTGCGCCCCTGCCGCCCTGAGCTCGCCCCATGGGTTCCCCCTTGGGCGCGGCGCCTTAGGCCCACATGAGCCTTGGGGTTGAACCCACAAGGTGCTCACGGGTTGGCCATATTTTTTGGCAAGTGGAAAGAATAAGACTTTGTTAAAAACAAAGTCCTCCATAAAAGAAAATTCCAATTCTAAATGCCAATCCATCTTCCTCTAAGCCATTCTTCTTCTACATTTTTCTTCTCCCACATTTCTATTCTTCTTCTTCATTAGAATTCCTCCATTCTTCTTAAACAAATAATCTTCACTTAGGATATGGAATTCAAAAGGTTCATCTTCATCTTCAACTGAGCTCCTTAATCACATAACTTCTTCTTCATTAGAATTCATCATCCTTCTTCAACATATAATCATCATTTAAGAATGGAATTCTTGAGGTTCTTCCATCAACCGATGCTCCTGAATCAAAGATTTCTTCAATGTGCTTCATTGATCCAATTAGAGATCAATTGGATCATCTTCTGATTCACATGCACTAAGAGTTAGTACATGGACTCCTTTAATCCACTTCATCCACTTAGAAGTTGTGGATGGATCTCTTGCTTCTCCTCATGCATTGTCAGCACAATGCATGGTCTTCAATCAATGTTGTGACATTGTATCATCAGGATACAAGTTCATTGAACTTAAGGATCAGTTCAACAATCGTCTGATGTACTTAGAGAATGTTTCAACCATCATCTCCTATGTCACTTAGTGAATCTCCTAAGTGACATGCATCTTAGTACCATGACCATTCTCCTTCATCACCATTACCATCACATCCTTTGACATTCACATCTTGACTCCTTGACATCCATTCATTCCAGGACAACTTCATGCCTCATTGACAACAAATGCAACACAATGAACTTCAGAATTGTTTCATTATATAATTTGATTTCATGTATAGAAGTTCATTAAAAAACATGAAATAGGTTAAGAAATAAAAAAAATATTTTAATTTAACCATTAAAAGGGTTTTAGGATCAACATTGATGAAAGTAATGAAAATTGGAAGCACATCATCCGTGATTTTGGTAAATCGGAACATCACATACGATGTTTGTATTTTTAGAATAAGAGGGAGAGAAGAGGAATAAAGATGATGGATATTTTAAATTAACATGATAAAATAAAGAATATATAAGATTATACAGATTTCATACCTCCTACATAAGTGGAGGGAAATATAGTTTAATAAAATAATGGAATTGGAATGAAAACACATGAAAATGGAAGAGGATTTTTACCTCTTGATCTATTCTCCTTGAGATACTAGATAAAGACATTAGTTTTGGACTTTTTGTTAGACCAGGAGATCTAGGAAGTTGGGAAGAGCTGTTAAGAGGGGATTTGTCATAACATAGTTAATGCTCAAGGCTTGAGAGGTGTGAGAGGGAGAGGGCGCTGAGGGTGGTATTTATAGTGGAAGAGATGATAGATTTTACATTATTTTTTTTATCAAGACTATGAATAGCCATGATTAATGTGGCTGAAAATAGTAAACAATTATTGTGAGTTTGAAACATGTTGGCATACATTAGTAATTATGTCATAAATAGAGTGTTTCACTTAAAATTTGAATATATGGTATTTTACGATATTTCACAATTCTTAAAAAATTCACAAATTTTTGAAATATCACAAAAAATCACCAAAACCATTTTTTGATGTATATAATTTAAAAATAATCTCCATTTTTTCAAATTAATTTTTTAAATATTATTAATTTAATTTTCAAATAAAATCATTCTTTATTCAAAAATTAACAATTTTAAAACAATAACTCATTTTATATCACCTTGAAAATTTAATAATATTGTCATTATATTAATTCCTAAGAAAAAAAAATAATACCACAAGTTACTATTCATTAGGGTCATATTAATATTCATATTACTATTCATAATGGTATGTCACTATTCACCAAAAATCATGTTGGTTCTATCAGACTCAAAATAACTATCTGATCATAATTGAAGATGAAATTTATTTTGAAATTCAAAACATAGAAGTAGAAAAATTATATTTGAAGTCCAGTTATAAATATCTTATTAAAACAAAGATTAATGCATTCCGAATTATTTTTAAAACCATGGGGTGTTATATTCTCAATCATATCAATTAGTGAAGAAGACATTCATTAAATTATCACTATGGTGCTAACACTAAATCCTCACAGTCCATCACACATACAAGATTAGGTTTTTTTTCTCAAAATATGATTCACATGAAATGCATCATGAGTACATTGGTAGTGAGAATTAATATCTAGGTGATTCACCACTTTCCAAATCCAAATAGCGATCTTGAGTGGTCCAACATAACAGGGTTCTAGATTCATTTTAATTCCAGATCATAAATTACCTGAAAATGAATTAATATTAGAAAAATATAGTCACTTGTAAAAATATCCAAAGCCCTAATCCTATGGCCAAAATAAAATATTTTCCTAATTTGTGTTGTGATCATGATCATTTAAATTATTTACACTCTCTCAACGTTCTCTTATACAATACTCGTCCCTAAAACTACATCTTTAATTTTTCTATTCTAAAAAATGATTAATGAAATTACCTTCCATAAAGTCCCTCAATATGTACCTTTGAAATAACTAACTTGAAATTGGTTTTTATGAAAATTCTACCAAGGCTTGGTGATCATCCCATACTCCTCCAAAATCTATAACATATTCCTATAGCTTACTCTCCAATATCTGAACTGTCCTCTCTATCTATCTGTCTATCAACACAAAATATGTTCTTCCCAATGTAAGCTGATTCCAAATAGCCTTATATAATCCTTGAACTTCTCTTTATATAAAATATGTATCTATGATAGATACAATGATGAAGGGAAATCCTTGTAAAAGAACAATCTCCCTAATATATATCATTCCAAGTCTATCAATATATAAGGACTCTTGGATTGGTTTGAAATGGTCCACCTTAGTGAGATGATCCACAATCACCCAGTAAACATTAAAATTCTTCAACATCCTTGGAAAATAACCACATTTTCGATCATGAAGACATCCTACTTACATATGGTTAGAGGAATTCGATGGATAAAACTAGTAGAATTATAGTGGTCAACCATTATTCCTTGAAAGCATATGCATTGGGAGAATAAATCTAGTAATGTCTCTCTTCATCCCCAGGGGCTAATACAACCAATTAATGTCAATGTAAATATTTTATCTCCATGATGAAACTACCACATTGAATACTGTAAATATCTCATTATATATTCACAGATATAAATAGGGACTATAACTTATTAATTTATTATGATCATATTAAAATTGTTCCATAATTACCAAATATCGAGTCATTACATTTTAGGTGTTCCCACATCACAACACACTCTATACTAAATACCATATTAATCTTCACCTGTCCTACTATTCAATATGTGATCACTAATAGTGATTAATTCATTAAAACCTTGATCTTAGAGGCATCTATTCTCAAAAAATCCAACATGCTTCTCACGCACTACTATTTCTTCGAAGGCAATTCACAATGATATTTAATGTAATGAAAAAATAATTTGAAATGATATTTGTTTCCTAAATAAATGTATGTTCTATACTATATAACATTAAACATGTTAAAAATACAGTGAAACCAACAAAATATTTTATCATTAGTAATGATCATTATATTAGTCATCTATGAAACCAATTAAATTTCCAAAAATTTCAACCAGACAATAAATATAAAAAAGATTTTCAGAATTGGGAAAATATGGATCTGCCAAATATGTTAGAATCATCACCGCAATTAAAATACTATATTAATGAAAATATATTAGTAAACCTGTCTATATATTAATAAATTAAAATATATCCTAATATGGGATTTAGTGAATAATGAGTAAAATAATGAATTGGTATTTATATAGTACAAAAGGAAATGTGATCATTGAGATCGGGC
Source organism: Viscum album (assembly GCA_963277665.1). Taxonomy (NCBI): domain Eukaryota; kingdom Viridiplantae; phylum Streptophyta; class Magnoliopsida; order Santalales; family Viscaceae; genus Viscum; species Viscum album. The sequence goes on from OY728156.1 coordinate 106,788,718, forward strand.
CATTATATGATCATTTATCAAATATAAACATTCAAAATTGTAACAATCATTACGTTTGATAGTTTGAAACAATACCCATTGGTGATAAGTTTACCCTTATAATTAGTGTTTATATGTAGTAATGATAAACGATAACTGATTCTGAATGTAGAAACAATGGACTCAACACCTCGAGCCATTCTTTTTGAAGCCCATTTTGTGATATATTGGATGGAGGTAGCATCAATAGGTTTCACCCTTAATGAATCACAAAATGAGCTTCAACACATGAAAATTGAAGAAAATCACCTGCGGGAGATGTTTAAGTTAATCTAGATTACCACTAGTTCTATGATACCTCAACCACCCAATGAAACTACAACAATAACACAACACAATGTCATGGAATATGTAGGTGCTATAAGGGGTTATATGTCCATGACATAGTAACTTAAAGTGTAATTCCTTTTTATAAATAAAATTATTATTCCATAGATTCTATTTTGAAAATATTTTTCCATAATAATATTTATATATTATTTATATAAATTTGATAAATTTATTTTTAGACACATATAAAACATATTTTAATATTTTAGAAAATATATAATTTTTTATAATAATCTAAGGTATTATGAATAATATTTTTAATGGAAATATTTTATTAAAATAGTCATATTTATATTTAAATCCTAAAATAATTTTAAAATCTCTTATGAATTTTTTATGTGTTACAATATTAATGTTCCTTAAATTATGATATTTATCAATATATATGGATTTTTATATTTAAATATTATACTTTTCAAAATTAAGAATAAAGTAAGATAAAGAAAGAATAATTTTTTAAATTCATATATCAAAATTTGGATAGGGTGAATTTGTGAGAATTATCTTAAATACTTTATTTTTTCTTGAAAAAATACAATATTTTAGGTTTTTAGAATGTTTTATAGAATCATTATTATGTCGTAATTATTTCATAATAAATTAAACAGAATAAATTATCTAAAATATGTTATTTTTTTAATATTAAGTATTTTATTTGTTTTTAATCATTTTCCAAACATATAAGTGACATTCCAGAGACTGAAATGAAAAACGTGTATTCAAAAACAATATTTTATGAACAATTAATCTTTTCATGTCAAAAGGATTCTTAAGATATTGAGTTTGGTTCTAATGGATTTAAAAAATTGTTATCAAATTTCCAAATACATGATAAAAATACTTGGTCAATCCAGTGTTTTTCATTTTCCACAACCAAGAATTCCAATACCTATATTTTGAAATTATTAAGCAATTCCGCCACTTTTTTTATAACTTCCCACCGATTTCACCATTACCCATCACTTTTAATGCATACATAATGAATTTATGGTGATGTTTTCTCCTAAGTATCCCCACAAGGTTTCCTTATGGCCCCAAGGTTCCACCCTAATGTTTTAGAAAAAATCTTCATGGAGAAGGAAATCTACAATTTTATTTTCCATTCATATTCCCTTCCATGGTATGTATTCTATTTTAAAAACTAATTAATTTTTATCCACTTTCTATTATACTATTTTTGTAAGTATATTTTTTTACCATGGTTATATACTTGTCCACTTTCATTTCCCCATTCCTTAATTCATTATTTTATACACATCATACATCCAAATTTACTTCTCTCTTTTACCTGAGAAGTTCTCAATTATATTATTTTAATAAATACCTAAAAGACATACTTTTCTATGGGTATTCACCATTCTGAAAAAAAAATTTATTGATTTGGGTACATATATATCCATAACACACACCCTATTTCTTGTATAAACTATCATTTAATGATCATGCCTTTAAATGCTTTTTTACTCAATGATTTTGGTAAGAAACATTTTCATTAATTTTCTTGGGTTATTAATGAAATTATTTATTGTGATCTATGGGTATCACATGAATTAATACATATGAAGGGTGTTCCATGATATTTATCCAATTGATTATGTAAAATTTTAATCTATCTAGACACAATGTGTGTTAATACCTTACTGAATAACCTTGGTATTTATTATTTATGATACCATCATGATAAAACATAGTGATATTATAATGAATTCATCACCTTCTTATTGTAGAATCATTTTCATGTTATAATATCCTGAAAATTTTACCTATGGTGAACTCATGAATATGTCTTTCAAGTGGGTTATTATATTATTATATGGTTTCATTTATTTTTTTACAAATTTCATGTAAAATACTATTTAAACGATCCTTGGATTTTAACCATGTAATGAAATTTTTATGTCAGAAAAAGGCTGCATTCTATAGTTTCCTTCAGAGAAGAGTTTATTTATTTTGTAAAATTAGCACTTGAAAACATTTGTATGAATATTAATGGAAATTATGAATATAAGAAAAAATCATGGTTTTTGGTCAATATTATGTATGTCATTCCAAATAAAATTCCTACATGTCTAGGTTCAAAATGTGGGTGTGAATATGGTATAGATGCACCTAGGTGAAACACCCAAAAATATCATAATTTTACAAGACTATGTTAGGAAAGGGTGCACGACAATGAGCCTTTATGGAAACATGGATTGACAGACCCGAAATATAGGTTTATCTATTCAAATGACTTTTATGAACCATTATTAAGTATATATAAAAATTTTACCTTTTTAGTGAATAAAATATTTAATCATGATATTTTAACATAGAACTTCATATTTCATTTATAAGATTATTAAAAGTTACATGTTTACCAACAGGGTTCTATTATTTGAGAAAATTTTAGTGAAACAGGAAGAACCCTATAAAATATGACTGATACACTGGATGAATTTTGATGGAAGTTATAATGGATAACTTCATGAGGATGATGAATTAATTATCTCTAGTTATTTATAATAACATGAATCATATTGAGATACTTGGTTCACCTTGAAGGAGAGTCCTCATGCATCAAGGAACTTATTTATTTGTTGGACCTATGGACCAATTAATTGATGAAAATTGAATTACCTATAAAGAAGATATATTTTTCTATATTTAGTTGTCTAGGGATAGATAATGTCACCTCAGTAGGAAACATCTTAAAAGCATAAGTTGATCAGTGAATAATAATAATTTAAAACATGTAGAAAAGAAGGGAGGTTGATGTTATGGTGTGGGTAGAGTTCAGGGGTATATTATTATAAATATGGTTTACCTATTAGATGTGAATAAATGGTGAGAAGGAATTTTTAGAGAGAAACAGTAAAGAAAATGAATCATCCGGAAGCTATGAGATTTAATTTAAAATACTTTCTCAATACACCTCTAGAATTATTAAGGATCCTAATGAAAATGTTTATAGTTTTTTTGGTGGAATGAGTCCACATATATGGATGAATTTATAAAATCAAGACAATGAAAGATATATTGAGGTATTTAAGAGTATCGTTATGGAGTAATTAGAGTTTTTAGAGATTTAGTTGTAAAAAATGTTGAATGAAAATAATGGAGAAATAGAGCCAATCAATGGAAGAATTTTGATAATAAAAGAGAATGGAATAAAGTGAAACCTCACATGTGAAACAAATGTTGAAGAATCGTTTAGGGAACTACAATATTGGGACTGTAAAAGGCTACAAAATCCAAATAGAGGAGCACATGGGTTGAAACTATCATGCTAAGGTCAATGGTCGGCCTATCAGTACTAATAAAAAGGGGAACATGGTATAGGACAATCCAGAATTTCAATTCTACAAGGTGGGTACCCTGGTCACATTTCCAACAAATGTCCAAATAAAAATATTACAGAGGGAACCTACTTTAAATCTAACCACACACTAAGTTAGAAATATTTGTATTTTGTATCATGGTGTCTGAATTAGTATCTCCAAATTGGGTTGTGGATGGTACACACATTACGCTCCCAAATCTAGAAATTACATAGTTTGACTCTGGTTCTACACATTTCACTATTCCATTCAAGTTTACATAGAATATATAATCAATTTTTATTCTTATAGAAGTAAAATTATCATTCATGACTCCAAAAGGGAATATACAAGCATCAACATTACATAGAATCTATCGTATTGACGAGGACGAGTTCAATCTAATTTAACACCTAGTACTTATTTCCTTGGTAAAATTTTCCACAATACTATAAATAAACCATATCTCTATATAAAAATATAAGATAAATTGTTTTATAAATGATATTTCAATATTCTTGAATGGAAACCATACAATTATTTTCAAATGGGAGATATCCCATTATGCGATATTTCTAAAAGCATCTTTTGTATCCTTCATTACAGAGATGATTATTGATAATGGATAAGGAAATGAAAGTATAAAGATATTGAATTTTCCAATTATTTATTAATACAGTTATGTATTTATTAAATAGTTTCCTAGACCACATCATAAATAGAGGATAAGTTCTCAATCGAACTCATACATAGCTCAAAGATGATATCAAAGACCCCATATAGAATAGAAAAATTACAGTTAAAAGACTTAAATAAAAAACATACATATCTTTAGGAGAAGAGATTTATCAAATAATGTGTGTTTCCTTTAGAAGAACATGTTTTATTTATAAAGAAGTGGTATGGATCAATGTGTATATGCATTCATTATATAGATATTAATAGTAATGTAGTGAATAAACAATACCCTCTCCCATTTATTGATTCTTTATTTGATCATCTATGTGGGAATCAATTATTCTCCATGATTTACCGCTGTTATGGGTATCATTAATTGAGAAGAAACACAAATTATATTCCAATGAATACCTTCCAAACAAGATATTGGCATTATGAGTTTGTTGTTATTCCAAAGGGCCAGACTAATTCTCCATCTATATTTATGGATTTGATTAATATATCCTTTAAGGACTACAACAATAAAATCATGCTACTTTTTATTGATGATAATTCATTATTATCCACATTTCTTGAGGAGAATGAGGATAATATAATATCTATATGGAAAACTCTAAGGAAAGATACTTTTTTTTTGAAAATTTATTAAATGTGAATTATGGTTAAAAAATTTACATTCATTTGGGAAGATTTTAACCAATTAGGTAATATTAGATGACCCTTCCATGACAAAGGATATAGATGAGTGACCTCATCCTATAACGGAAACTGGTATTCATAGTTTCCTTAGTTTATTATGATATTGTAGGAGGTTTTAAGAAAATATTCATTAGTTTATCTTCCTCTACCAAGTTTTCATTAAAATGATCTATGTGCATCTATATAACAGAGTATGATTAATGTCTCCAATAATTTAATAAGGGATTGATTAGGAAATTTGTGTTTACTCTAACGTTTATTAGAGAAGGATTTTTATTTACTGCAATGCATCTCTAAGAAGGCTTAGGTTATTCTTAAAGCAAAATGTCAAGGTAATATCTTATGAATTTTAAAAGTTAAACCCTAATGATAATAATTAACCTACGCATGACATAGAGTTAAATGTAGATATTTTTTCTCTGAAAATATTGAGGAACTATATTTATGGTGAGAAATTTTACATACATATACATATATAGTAAAATAGTTTGACTTATATATTCAGAAAAAATTAATTCAATATGAGAGAAATTAGGTGGTTGTATCATCTTAAGTACTACGACTATCCACTTCATTATCACCATGGAATATAAAATAATGTCACTGATTCATTATGTAGGATACCCTGATTTTCTTAAAAATGACGAGGATTCAATGAGATCCATTTATAAGATCTTAGTATGGATGGAAATTGGATTCATGAGGTAAGGGACATCATCTATCATATCCCAAATTATTTCTCAACCGTCATTACTAGATAATATTCAGAGTGATCAATGCTAAAATACTTTGATAAAAAGAAGATTGATTCCGAGGAGAATGGAATGTTTCATGAGTTCAATATTGATCAAGAAGGTGTACTGAAATTTCATACAAGGATATTTGTCCCATATATTCCAAAGATGATGAAGGAAGCGATGGATGGTTCTTATAGATATACATTATCTATACTTATCAGAAGAAGTAATATATATATATATAGTCCTTTGGGATTATTACAAATGGGATATTATGAAAAGGGATATTTTTTACTACACTTCACGGTGCATGGTGTGTTTGAAAGTGACGGAAAAGTGATAAAATCCTAGATGGGTACAATAAATACTACCCATACTAACAAGTAAGTGGGAAAATATCAAATTGGAATTTAGTGCTGCTCACCAAAGCGCATTCAAATGAAATAGATTGTTATGGGTTATAGTGGATCGGCTCACCGTGACTTTCCATTTCATTGTTATTCAAGAATATTTTTCTCTTGACCAATTTTACTTAATATATGTAAAGAAAGTGGTGATGTTTCATTGGGAACAACTTTCTATCATTTCCAATCATGATGAATGGTTCACCTATAACATTTTAGAATTCATCAACATGCTCTGAAAACATAATTTAATTTTATTATGACCTATCATCCAACAACAAATGGCGAATTTGAAACGACTATTAAGACACATGTGTACATGAGGATAACATAATCAATGGAATTTAATGGTATATGCTATCAACATATACCATTAGTTTAGTTCTCAAACAAAAAAAATTTCATTATATCATTTAGAAATAACCCTATAATGCTCTTTATAGAACACAATGTATCGCGCAAAATTGTTTGCATGAAGTTGGTGAGAGATGGATATATGGTCTTGATCTTTTATAATTGATTAAAAAAATCTTTCCTGCCAATAAAAAACATATAAAGTCTTCTCAACGTCAAATAAATATCTATGCTGAAAACTATTGCAGGGACTTAGAGTATTAGGATAGAGAAAATTTGTTTCTCAGGATATGATCATGGAAGAGATTAACGAGGTTTGCCATGAAATTGAAGCATATCCCTAGGTATATTGGACCCTTTGAGATCTTTTATCCCATAAGGGTAGTGGATTATCAACGAGTCCATCCAAATTTTTTTGATAAAGTTAATTCTATATTCCAAATATCGATCTTAAGGATGTACATACTAGATCATCACATGTACTAAATCTGAAGGTGGTACAACTGGAATATGGTTTCCCTTAAGAGGAGCGTCAAATAGAGATCTTAGACTATAGAGATAATTTTTTGATTCAAAACTACTACCCACCTTGTACAATTTTATTAATGAACCATTAATATAGTGAAGAAACATGAGAATCATAGGATATAATGAGACAAATGTACCCTCACTTTTCCGTAAATGAAAAAATGATTTGATTTTTTTGTATAAAATTTCTTAAGGGGGGAATAATGTAACAACCTAGTCTTTTTAAATGATATTTTTTCATAAATAAATGTGTGTGGTATATTTTATAATATTATAAACCTAAAAAAAATTTATAAAAAAAATTTCCATTAATAATCAACATTACTTTAGTCCACAATGAATCCAATTAAAATCCCAAACAATAAAACTAGGAAGATAATGTAAAATAAAGAAGTAAAATGTGAAAATATGGCTTTCCAAAATCTGTTAGAATCAATGTTCCCTTGACCAACACTATATAAATAAGGAAATATTTCAATAATCTAATGAAATTCTTATGAAATGAAAATATAACCTTAGTAATAGTTTTACAAAATATAGAGTGAAATAATGATATTTTGTATAATGGGTGTAAAGGGAAATGTTATCATTGGGATTCAACTATTATATGGATATTTGTAAAATATGAACATTAGAGAATATAACCATTGGTAAATTTTACCATTGTAAACTATACCTGTGGGTGATAATTTCCCTATTATAATTATTATTTATAAGTAATAGGGAAAAATGATAATTGATACAGAAAGGATAAATGATAGAATCAATTAGTAGAGTCATGTCACTTGAAGCTCATTTTTTAGATCTTGGGAGGGAGTTATAATCACATGGGTTGACCCTTGATGAAGAACAATTTGTGCTTCTATAGGTTAATCTTGAATTCAATAACATATACGATAATATTTGGTCACTAGAGCTTACCAAGTTGTTAATGCTAGTTCGGCCACACCCAGACAGTACAATCATCACACACCTTACCCTTAGGGCGTACCTGGGTGTTATAAGGGGTTATGTGTCTAGGATTTAGTGACCTAAATTGTAATTATATTTTATAAATAATATATTTCTTCCATAAATTCCATTTTTAAAAAAGTCTTTCCTATTAAAATATAAGTTTTATAGATAGGAATTTGATAAATTGAATTCTTGACCCAAAAAAACATAATTATATTTTTGTATAGAATATATACATTTTTATAATAAAATGAAATATAATAAATAATATTTTAATTAAAAATTATTTTATGATATTATTATTAAAGTATAAATGATAAAATAATTTTATTATGTCGTAATTTTTTTTTATAATTATCAAAAATTTGATTAGACATTAGAATTTACTTAATTTTAGAAAGAAATGATTTTTATATTTTAGAGTTAAAATTCAAATATTTATTGAATTTTTATGATAGAATAAAAATTATATTTGAAATTAGAATTATGAAATTTGTTTTGGGTGAATTTTATTGAATTTTCTAATTTACATTATTTTTTTTATGTATAGTGATGATATAGTTTTGGGTACTATCTATGATTTATGAAATCATATTTATATCATAATTTTGTAATAATTAATTATACACAATCCATTATATAAAATATATTATTATATATTGTATTTTAGTTTATTTTAATCAATTTTTATCCCTATATGTGACATTTAAAAGTCTAAAATGGGGAATTTGTTTATAAAAGAATTACATTATTGAAAATTTATCTTTCCATGTCTGAAGGTGTATTTTAATTTGTGATAAATTGAAATAGAATAAAATATCATTAAATGTTAATCATATTATGAAAAATGTGAGAGAAAATCATGGCCAGGGCAATGAGTTTTCATTTTCCAAAACCAATATTTGCAATACCTATATATAGAAATTAATTAATAGTTTATCCACATTTTCTACAAATACCCACCCATTTCACCATTCCCCTTTACTAATAATCCATCCTCAATGAAATTTAGGTGGTATTTACTCCCATGGAGTCAAAATAATGTTTCCTCAGTCCCCCTAGGTTCCATAATTCTGTTTTATGAACAACTCCTCGATGTACGGGAAATCTACACTTCTCTTTTCAATTCATCTTCCCTTTAGAGGTATGTCATCTATTTTCCCAAATAATTCATTTTATCATCATTCTATTATAAAATAACTATAAGAATATTATTTAATCAAGGGAATACCCCTGTTCCCCCTTATTTTCCCTGTCCTTAATCCATGTTTTATGAAAATCACATTGTCTAACTTACTATTATATTTTACTTGAAAATTTATCATTAATTATATTTTTGAAATTATCTATACCTCTTAAATTTCCATGGGTATTGAAATATTTGTAAAATATTTTATTGATTCATGGATTCACCTATATGCAACCCACATTCCATTTTAATGGGATAATATTCAGGTAATGGACATTCCTTGATGCAGTTTTATACACCTTGATTTTGAAGAGAAACACATTCTTTATTTTCCATAGGTTATTAAAGTAATGATTTAGTATGATATATTTTCTTCACAAAAAATATACATATATGAAGTGTAAACCTTTAAATATCTCCAATACAATGGTTAAATAATTTAATATCTAGATATGACATGTTTAAATATACCATGTTTATTAAGTTTGGTAATTTTAATTTATAAAACCATAGTGATAAACGATTTTTAAATTATTATGAATGCATCATTTTTATATTATACCAATAATTCGATAGTTTTATTTGTTTTATTATTATTATAATGATTTTCCAGTCATTCATGTGTCATTTTTATGCCTCATGTTATTATTTATAAGTCTTATGATCACAAGTTATATGTCTTTCTTTCTTACTCCCTTAAATACCTTTATGCTAAAAAAATTCTAATACCGTATGACCCCATAATATGTGATTTGGTAAAATTAACCATGGTTCAACCCATTAATATTTTATTTATGTATTAGAAGATTTTTTAATGTTTTCATGTGTTATGTATATAATTTCTATGAAAATAATATTTAATAGTTCTTGAAAATTTTATAATGTGATGAAAATTTTTCGTATGAAATAAGAGGGATTCTATACTCAGATACCAATATATTATAGATAATAGAATCTTTAAGGATGTTATATTTACCATGTTTATAAGACTTCTTATAATCTATCCAATGTAAATCTCATACCTAGATTTATTTCCTCAAATTAATATCTTGATGTGCAAAGTTATAATAGAGGATCTTGGTGTCCATGTATACAAAAAAACTCTTTCTAAATTGATAATGTTGCTAATAATTAAATGAGTGTAATAGAAATTGTCTATCCAAGTCATGGGAAGAATTTTTCTACTAATGGGTCCATTGATGACATGTACTATAATCTATGGCATGATCCATATTCAATATAAATATCTATAAGACAAATCTTGATTCATCACAACATAAATGATATATCCAATCCTAGGTTTATGTAGAATATACTAAAGAGTGGTAGTCGTCCTCCACATAAGATCATAAAGATCATCGATATATTGTTCTAACTCTTAAACCGTCGCTCCTTTCAACATTACTAAAGTTGTTATTCCTCATAAATAAGTTAATTTTTGTTTAAAATTGATATAGTAAATTAATAAGACTATAATTAACTTAATCTATAACATTATTCTAGGATGTTTCCAAGACATCATTTCCTCTATATTCTCTTGGTATAAATGTATAACGGTGTAAAAAATAACATTCCTTTATAATTACACCTTCCTCATCCTATGGTGACATATCTATAGATTGGAATAAATATTTCTTTCTAAAATTGTAATAATGATAATTTTGAAATTTATGGAATAGTTCTCTAGGGTCACTAAGTTAATGAGGATATAATCAATTATCATTTCGAATAAATAATTATAATATATATATACATTATTGTTCATGGTATCTATAAATACTTATGTTGTAATCATTAGAATAACTAAAATCAGAAAGTACACATATTTCAAACACATGATCCTAACCATTTTCTTCAAATTTTACACCTCTTTAATACGAAACTAGATATTCCTTGATTAAATATCAATCATGGTTTACCACAGACCCCTCTAAAATTAATCAATGAGATCATTGATAATTATAAAATTTTAACGATTCTATACTATCACTTGGTTGAGCTTCATGTATTATATTCATATTTAATGACTACCAACTACCTTTTTAGGAATTTATATAGGTGGACCATATGGAGATATATATGGAATTATAAAACCCTTTGTTTATATTTATAAGGATTTTACTTTGAGCTAAATTATATTCTCTTGTGATATTTTCAAAGGGGTTATTGAAATAGGAAGAACACATAGAAAAATTTGCATCTCAAATGAACCCATCTATATGTGGGAAATATGGAAGATTTAATCTCTAAAGAATTATTTATAGTGATAAAAAAAGAGGAAATATGGAAGATGTTTTCATAGGTTCATTGAATATATCTATTCTAGCAACATCAACCATTATAGCTCCAATCTAGATCAAATTTGGTCTCATCCTCATAGTCTTAATATCTCTATAACTAGTCAATATGAATTATTCACCATTTGGAAATGTAAATGATTCAAGTCTCAAATACTAATTGATGTGGGGTATATAACCCTTTATCTATATTATTCCATGAATCAAAAAAATATCATTATATCAAAATTCAGGAATCCCCATAGATTTTTCTATCCTCCAACGAATATAGGGTTATCTAAGAATCACAAATAACTTTACAATTTCATTTCAATGGTGTATCAATTGAAATAATCTCAAATGAGAACATCAATCAAAATTCAATTACACCCAAAAATGTTTTATATAGAAAATAAAAGGAAACAATTGTATAAAAATGCAGTAAATAGATTAGATGTAATCAAGACTATATAAATAATTGTAAATAATACCTCACAAACATATCCTTGTGCCTAATCTAATATATATACTTATCATATCCCATATCTATGTAAATAATTTAATTATTCCTCAGTTGTACATACAATTTAGGACCCTAGATGGATCTCTAGTTCCTTGACCATGTTAACTTGATCCACTGTAGAAGACTGGCTACAAAAAAGTAGGAACAAATTATTGTATGTTTCCCATCATTCTGCATTGTGGACACATTCCCTAAGATGTGGAGAAGAATATGTAAAAGTGACCAAAATATTCCCAATTGAAGTAATATGAATCTTCTTTACATAGGGTAGATGAATCTATTGTCTAATGAGCTTATCTAATATCACACTAGCTCATCCATTCCACCTTAATCTTTTTTTTCTATAAGATACACTCACATGCACTAAAAGTGCTTCAAAAACATGAACACTAAATGTTGGAAGAATTCTAGTTGTCTGGCCAACCACCAAGACTTTCACCAGATCTAGATATTACTTCAAATACATAGAATATGTTTCTAGTTCAAATAACCTTACTAGGAATCACATTTCATGATTAAATATAGTGTCATATATCTTGGAATTTTATTTCACATTCTTTTCCAGGAGGGAAACTAAGTGGATATATTCTTTGAAATGTGCAGAGTATGTTGACACAAGCACAAATCCTTATTATAGATCCATAAAGTCCTATTCTATGTCCAGATTCAACATTTTAGGGAAATATTACCTAAAAATGCATCCTTGAAGGCCTCCTCAATAAGACTCCCACACCATATATCCTACCCCAAAACACCCCTCTATCACTATGTGGCTCCCTAAAGAATGAATTCCTCTATCTTAACATTTATATAAATAATAATCTCATGGATTTTAATAATAACCGTGATTACTTTTATCCAGTAATATTCATTTTATGGACCAACATTTCCACTAATCAATGGTGGATACTTATTTGGGAAGTGTTCATCTTAGTCAAACATAGACCACAATTCCCTTCCACCTTGAGAAGGTACATGAAAAAGGAATCCGGGTTATGGTGAAGCCACTTTTAATGCCATCAGAGTGAGTGTGCGAGAGTTCTTTGTTGAACCCTTATGTACATCAAGCAGTGGGACGAGGTAATACTACTTAGTGCGAGAATATAGACACACGCCATATGGTCGTTCCATCATTATGAATTGAGGTGGGGTATTCTTAACCATAATGTATGCATTTAGGGAATCTGTTAAAAACATTCTTAATACATCAATCTTTGAATCTAAAGAGAATAAAATTAGGATTACTTAGGGGAATTAAAACAAGTAGGCTAACTATATACCATTTTATAACACACCAATCACATCCCATGCATGAATACATGTTATCCATCCATTCGTGTTTTTTAAATTCATACAAATGAAAAATAATAAGAGTACTATAGTTTCATTAATTCTAATTCCAACTGTTTGGGTATCATAACAACATAAATATCTCAAAAAAGAAATGATACAAATATAAAAATATCATAGATCATAGAATAAATTAATATATCTAATTATGGAAAAAGGAATATGTATATATATATGATGTGTGACCCTATATTCCTATTAATAATGCATAAAAATATTCAAAAACCATAAAATTTAATTAAAATGCCATCAATGGTGACTTAATTTTCTATTTAACCTGGGTTGGCGAAGCATATTACAACTCCTCAATATGAGTTCCATGAAACCTATCTTCTTTCAATCATGGACTTGTAACATCTTGTTACCTTGATCGGGTATGTTACCCCCTTTTCTATGTTCCATTATAGTTTTAAAAATCCTTTATGTGATTTTGTTTGGTTTGCTGTAGACTGTAGAATAGGTACACACTGTGTACCTGATGTACACATCGTGTACGTGGTGCAGGTTGCATGTCATGGATTGGTATATCACGTCGTGAATTGGGAGACCATGATGTGGGATGGTACACACTTTGTACTTTGCGTACATGCCATGAAGGGGTTTAATAGGAAATTTTTTACTAAGGAAACGAGATTTTCGGCGTACTTATCCACCGTCGCCTACACACCCTGACCAAGGGGTACATGTCGTGACCTGGCCTGCACCCAGGTTTAAGTCTCATGTTTACTTTTTTTTTATTCCTCTCATCATGTTTTTGTTACTCTCGACCCTAAACTCACCCTAGGGGGATTTCAGAGTTCTCTCACCTTCCAAATCAATTCGATCGGAGTTAGATCATCATTGCATTTGCGGTTCATCTCAACAGGTATGTGTTCCTCTCGATTATTCCTTGCTAATGATCACAATAGTTCCCTAGCCTTGCATTATCATATCCATTGATCCAATATGTTTGATCACTGTTGTCTTCTTCTAGATCTATTGGGAGATCATGTCTCAAAGGCCATTTCATGGCTAGTCGTTGTGCGGAGGATGTCCTTCCTTGAGTTAGGTAGATTCTCTTCTATCTATCAACCCCTTTTATTTGATTTTAAATCAATACTTTGAGGTCTAGGTTTGATTCTATGGCCTTTTAATATAATTTTTGGTTTTTTTCTTTTGGATTCCACTGTGGATGGGTGAGACCCAAACATTGAGGTATGTGGTATAGTCTCTGGCCTCTGATAATGAACCATCTTGTCTTGCATGTCAGATTTTTTTATATCTTGTTATATGAAATTTTCATGTTTTTTTGTGGGTTTTGAAAAAAGAGTTTTGAAATAAAATGGGTTTTCAATGGATTTTCATAAATAGATTGTGAAATGGTTTTGAGTGGTTTTCAAAGCATTAAAATTGGATTGTGAAACTGAGTGCATTGGTTACCTAGGGTATATAAGGGGAAGGTCTAGCTTGAGGACATCTCCCGTTGTTGTTATTATCCAGAAGGTTTCTATTGGGGCATTACTCTATTTCCTAGGCATGTTGTTTTAGGAGAATGATATTGACATTTTTTAGGGATTACTCTTGCCGTTTTCTTCTAATTCTTAGGCATGTTGTTCAAGGATTAGTTTTGGGCATTTGATTATTTTGGAATAAGTAGAATTCTGCCAAGACCTGTATTATTATTTGGTTTTCGATTGTTGTGCTTCTATTTTGTATTTCATGGATTTTTGAGTTAGACTTGATTTGCATATATATTCTTCTAGAAAATGTTGTGGAAAAATCATCGTTGAAACTGATATACCTGCTTCTATTTAGAACTATGGAAAAAAGGGAATGTTTACCATGTTATCTATAACACTTCTTTACTTCTTATCATGTCTTGTTTTAAATTTAAAATAATCATACATGAATCAGGAGGAACACATATAATGGGAAAGAGGTTCATGTTAGATGGGATGGGTATATAGTGGTGAGATGGTTGGATTTCGTCCATTCCATCATTAGAGTAGCTGTTTGGTTTTGAGTCCCTTACAGTCGGACTTTCCAATTAAAATTTTATTCTATTGTTTTTATTGTTCAATTTCTGCTATTTTCTTTATAGTTATGGAATATATATTTTTCAGACTTTGATACTTATTATTTTCTCTATATATTTGTTGTGTGGTCGTTTTGGATGGGTGAAATCAGTCCCTATGTTTTGTTGTTCGATGCCTATGTACTTGTCACCAGCCCATGGGAATCGAGAATCCCATTCGAGTATGTGACGGTTTAGTTCAGATATTGTGTTTCGGGGGAAACCTAGGTTGGATTATTACTGTTTTGTTTCAGAGGAGTTCTTTCCTCAAGAATATTTTCATGGGATGTCTGTTATATTTGAGATTGGATTTCCGAGACTTGATAGGTACGTTGCGATGAGTTCCTGGCCAGCTCTTGACATAACGAGACTCAAGTTACCATGGGATATTGGGATATGTGTCTCTAGTGTTGAATTTTATTTTAAAATATCATTTTTTTTCTTATGGGTTTTCTAGTTTGAAATGTTATTTTATTTCGGTGCTGAATTGTCCTTATTTTTTGGTGTGTAACATTATTCCTCCAAGTCGTCTTCCCCACGTCCATTGGAAAGGTGCAACTGATGCTACTCAATGGAATACACCTATGGATCAAAATCTCATAGAGATGATCGTATGAGCAGTCCATTCTGTTGATTAGGAATTTCTATGAGATGAGAACGTAGTGGATGAGGTACATCCTGGACTTGTAGGGGAAAGAGATTTATCATGAGAGTTATTTTACGAGAATCCACAGTCTTTTAAATGGATGACTCAACTTCGAGAGCTAAAGGATTGGATGGACAGGATCAATCATATCTTCAACTTCCTGGATACACCTTATAATATCTGGGTGAATTTCACAGTGTTTAGATGCAACAATTCTATCAAGAATTGGTGGGACTCAGTGGTCCATGAAGATAGACATGTGGGTTTTTGTTCGAAGGGTTTTAAAAACATTATCTTAAAAAAGTTTTTATAGAGTACTTGATTTTGGAAAAATCTATGGAGTTCCTATGTTTATAGCAAGGAGAGCGTTCGGTGTCGGCATACATCAACTGGTTTTTTGAGCTTGTCCATTTTTCTCGAGAAGTGGAAAGGAATGACCTGATGAAGGAACAAAAGTATATGTATGGTTTAAGAACACATATTTATCATATGTGTTTATGTTGAGGCTTTCTACCTTTGTGGAGATAGTGGATAGAGAAATGATGGAAGATATTGACCTGGAATGAAAAAATCGTCTTAACCGCCTCTTCCCTTCTAACTAGTGATAGCTTTAGTGGATTTCAGGGGATGGAGAGAAAGTGGCAGGAATATCACAGGATTGGTGGAGGTTGGTCTTAGTAGCGATGCTTCTCTGTAATATCTATTGTAGTTGGAATTGTGCCTTTCACTTTCTACCAGTGCGAAAAGGGTGGTCATAGAAGACATTGTTTTGCTATTCCAACGAAGTCATTCAACATATTTGGATGTGTTGGTCATCTATAAGATTTCTATCAGGATATTAATATTCCTCATTATGTTTTGGGTTTTTCGGCTCCAAATTATACTATGGTGCATTCAAAATCATCAAAGACTATAGGTCTCTTGACAAAGGCCTTTGGAGTGAAGCATTTACATGTAGTAGATGAGTGTCCAATAGAATTTGAGGGAGGTCCGACAACAATGATAGTTACACTCCTTATTACAACTTCTTTAGCTACTTCATTGTTTGATATTGGTTCCACTTATTGGTTTATATCTTCACATTTTTTTGATATTTTTAAATATCCAACAGAACTTATTCTATATATAGTGGACTTAGAGACACCTCTGAGCAAGAAGAAAGAGAAGGGGTTTCAGTGTTATTATTGGTCGTTCACGATAGCTGACACTTAGGTGTTCTAGGATTTTATCATTCTTGATTGGGATCTATTTGATGTCATCATAGGTATGGATAGGATTTTCTCTCATTGAGATGAGGTTTATTTTTATCATCGACATGTTTTTTTCTTACTGCTGATGGGAGCTCTCATGTGTTCTAGTGAGAGTGGGACCCGAGGTCAGGTCATATTGGACCGTCCCACCCAGACCTCAGGAATTTGCTATTTTCTATTTGATTTGGGCTTAATGATGTTTCTTATATTAATGTCCTTCTTGTTGTTTTCTGATACATTCTTGATATTTTCTTAGAGGACTTCTATTGTCTTCCTCTAAATAGGGAGGTAGAGTTCATGATTGACCAGGTGCCTGATACTAAACTAATATCGATTTCTTCTTAACATATGAAACCAAAAGAGTATAAATAGATCATGGATTAGTTGGGAAACCTATTATATATGGTTTTTGTTCACCTTGGTGTTTTGAATTGGCCACCCCATATGCTCTTTTCTAAGAAAGAAGACAGTTCACATCGATTAATTGTGGACTATTCGATGTTAAACCATGTAATGGTTAAGTAAAAATATCATTTTCCTCATGTAGATGATTTTTTTGATCAATTTAATAAAGAAAGTGGGTTTTAAATACCAAACATTGATTGTATTATCATCATATCAGAGTTCGGGATAATGAAATACCATAGAAAACCATGAGTATAAGGTTTGGAATTTTTAAACATATTGTGATTCTTTTGGTCTAACTAATTATCTAGAACTTTTATAGTCATTATGAATCATATATTCCACCAGTATCTTGAAAATTTTTTGGTAGTTTTCGTGGATGATATTATGGGTTATTTAATGCCTGATTGTGAGCATGAGAACCGTCTGAGTATGGTTCTGTAGATTTTGATAAATAACCATCTTTATGGAAATCTTTCGAAATGCAGTTTATGGATTTGAGAGGTGAAATTCATGGGCCACAAAATTTTTTATCATGGTTTATCAATTGATCCAAAATAGGTAAAAATTGTTTTTACCTAGATGTATTTGTGGATTTTTTTGAGATATGAAGCTTTATCGAGGTTCATGGATACTACCAACGGTTAATCAAGGATTTCTCTAAGCTGGCATCACCTTTGACTGCATTTACCAAGAAGTCAATTAAAATCTCATGGGATGAAACATCTCAGTCATCCATTGATGAAATTAAATGACTTTTGACATTGGGCCCTATTCTAATCTAACCTGATCCTGGTAAGGGTTACGTGGTGTTCTGTGATGCTTTTAATGCTAGTTTGGGATGCATGCATAAGCATGATGATCATGTGGTATCTTATTGATATCATCAGCTACAAACACTTGAGAATAACTACCCTACTCATGATTTAGAGCTTTTATCCATGATTCATGAACTTAAGCGTTGGAGGTACTATCTGTTTGGGGAGAATTTTAGGGTTCTATCTGATCATAAGAGTCTGAAATATATCTTTTCTCAAAAGGACCTTAATCTATGATAGAGGTGATGCGTAGAATGTATTTAGATGTTTGACTTTGAAATCGATTACAGCCCAGGGAAAGTGAATGTTGTGGTAGATTATCTAAGAAGGAAGGTACCAACACATGTTGTTCTGTAATCAAAGGACGAGTGGAATCTTATGGGGGTTTTCAATGAGTTGCACTAGGATGCTCCGGGGGTTGTATCAGTTATGGTTCTAGCTAGTGTTCTTTTGTCATAATCTCTCCTGGAGTCAATTTGAAAGAGTGAACAATAAGATGATTATTTTTTAGCATATTCGATAAAACCATTATAGTTGGGAGATAGTCCATGGTTAATATCATTCACCAGATGAAATAATTGAAAATGGATAGTGATTTGTCATCCCAGAATCTGTGAGAAGTTCAGTCTTGTTTGACTTCCATAGATCATTATGGGCCATTCATCCAGGATGTCAAATGATGTTTTATGACATGAGAATATGGTTCAGGTTTCTGGTTATGAAGCGTGACATTACAGATTTTTTGTCAAGCTATTACACCTACCAACTGGTAAAGGATGAGTACTTGAATCCTTATGGTTTGTTTCGGCCACTTACAGTACTAGTTTGGAAGTGGGAAAAGGTGCCCATGGATTTTTTTACTGGGTCACCAGGGAAACCATGAGTGGAAAATTCTATTTGGGTGGTTTATGATTATTTGATGAAGTCTTCATATTTCATTCTGATCAGAGACAACACTATAGCTGTGGATCTGGGTATGTTTTCTGTGCAAGATATTGTGAGGTTAGACTAGAGTCCTTTGGATGTTGAATCTGATAGGGATCCTAGGTTTACCTAAATGATCTAGAGTAATCTTCAAGAGGAAATGGGGAATTATGGTATGTTGATAATGTCATACCATCCACAGAATGATGGTCAAATAGATCATGTAATTCAGATCCTATAGAATATTCTTCACTCCTACGTTATTGATTTTAATGGATCGTGGGATATCCATATGGGACTTGTTGATTTATATTACAACAACAGTTATCATTTGTTTATCAGAATGGACCCATTTGAATCATTTTATGGTTTCTAGTGCAGATCACCACTTTATTGGGAAATGGTGGGTGATGTAGCTTTGGTTGGACCAAGTCTAGTTCAGGAGATATCAACAGATATTTAAGTGGTGTGATGACATCTGGATACAGTTCGTAGTCTACAGAAATCGTATGAAGATTGGTGGTGTCATCCTTTTTGAGTTTTCTATTAGTGACTAGGTTTTCTTGAATATTTTTCCTCTGTTCGGTCATAGATAACTTGGAAAAGAATAATATTTGGATCTGAGATATATTGGATCATTTCAGGTCTCTGAAAGGATTGTCAAGGATGGTTATAATTTATCATTTTTGACTCAGTTGACATACATTAATGATGTTTTTGACGTATCACATCTCATGAAGGATCACCTAGATCCCTCACATGTTCTATGTGGGGAAGAAATTGAGTTAGATCTGGATGCTTCTATTTTGGAAAAACTAGTTGAGATCATTAAATCTTAAGAAAACATGTTTCCTGGGAAGTTAATTCTACTTTTCGATGTTATGTGTCAGCAAAGATCGAATTCTGATGGGAATTGGGAATGTAAGTCATTGATGATGGAGAAATGGACTCATATTTTTCGAGGACGTAAATATTCCACATGACTTCCTAGGGACTGAAAGTCCTTATGGTGGGGTGTTTGTAATATCTTGTTACATTTATCAGGTATGTTTCCCCTTTTTTAAGTTACCTTTTGATTTTAAAAATCCATTATGTAAGTTTTCAGGGATTACTACAGACTACAGATAGGGACACATCATATACCTGAGGTACACATCGTCTACTTTTTTCTAATTGCATGTCATGGATTATAAGATCATGCTGTGAATTGGGTGATCACACTATGAGCTAGTACATTGTATGTATCAGAGGTACACATCATTTAGGGGTTAAATAAAGGATTTTTAACCTGATATGATGGGTTTTTTAGCGTACTTATCCACCATGGCCTACATGCCCTGACCCAGGTGTACACATCATGAACTAGCCCATACTCCGTTTTATGTTTCGTATTTGGATATTTCGTTTCATTCTTATAATTATTATTTTTTATTGATCTCGACCATATACTCTCCGTAAGTGATTTTATAATGTCTCTCACCTTTTAGATTATTTTGATCAACAATGGATCTTCATTGTGTATGAATTTCATCTCATCAGGTAAGTGTTCTTTCTGGTTCTTTCTTGATAATGATCACGGTAGCCTCCTATCATTGTATAATCAGATCCCACGATCCACGTTGGTTGGTCATTTTCGTCTTCTTCTAGATACATTGTGAGATATTGTCTTGAAGGTCGTTCCTTGGCTAGTCATGGTGTGGCCGACATCCTTTCTTGAGGTACATGGATTTTATTCTATCTTCCACCCCCTTGTATTATATTTTGAATCAATCCTTTAAGGTGTGGGTTTGAATCTAGGTCCTTCGTTGACATTGTTGTTGGGTTTCATTGCTTTTTTATTTTTCTGTGGGTGTGTAATACATGAACTTTGAGGTTTGTGGTTCTGTATCTAGCATATAATAATGATCCTTCTTGTTTTTCTTGGAAATTGCATTATAAATTGATTTATGAAATTGGTCTGATGGTTTGTGTGTGTTGAAAAAGGGTTTTGAATGAAAAATGGTTTTCCCAGGATTTTGATAAATGGGCTATGAAATGGAATGGAATGGTTTCTAAGCATGGAAATTGGTTTGTGAAATTGGGAACATTGGTAACCGGGGGTATATATGCTGAAGGATTAGCTTGAGGCCATCATCCCTTATTTTATTTATCGTCAAGGGTTTTATTGTGGATTTACTTTGTTTCCTAGGCCCATTTTTCTAGGAGAATGAAATTGACATTTTAGGGGGATTACTCTTGGTGTTTTCCTCCACTTCGTAGTATCGTTATTCTAGGATCATATTTGTGAACATGATTATTTTGGTATGAGTAGTCGAATGCCTAGACCAGTAGTATTCCTAGGGGCGTAGAACCTATTCTTCTATTTTTTATTGCTTGGATATCAGAGTTAGACATTATATGCATGTTTATTCTTGTGGAAAATGTTGTGGAAAAATATGATTTGAAACTGATGTACCTGCTTTTGTATTGAACTGTGGAAAAGGAGATGTGCACCATGTTTTGTATAAAACTAATTAACTTCTTATCTTACCTTGTTTTAAATTTAAAATAAATATACACGAATTTTTATACAACTTCATTCTATGGAACACCTAGTTTGGATCCTACTGTGCATGTTAGCTCACACCATGCACACTGTTTCGGTGGTGCGTAGACCTCGTTTGTCTTCCACTGTTTGGAATCAAAAGGTGTCATAGTAAGGAGGCATAGTTTATGTTAGCTAGGATGGGTAGATGGTGGTGAGATGGTTGTAGTTCATCCATACCATCATTATAGTATATGTTTGGTTTTGAGTCCCTTTTTGTCTGACTTTTCTTTTTGAGTTTTTGGTTACTGTTTATGTTTTTATGTTTCTGCTTTTTTCCTTAAAGATGTGACATATATATATTTTTTATTCATACATTATTTCTTCATTTATCTATATATATGATGTGTGGTAATTTGTTTTGGGTGAAATCATTTACTCTGTTTTGTCATTTGATGCCTGGGTGCTTGTCGCCACCTGGTGGGGATCAAGAATTCCTTTCGAGTGTGTGAAGGATCAGTCTAGGTGCCGGGTTTTAGGGAAACATGGGTCGATTCAGTACATTACCTATATAAAACATATAAAAACAAATGAAACATTACCCTTATAACACATTGTCTCACCCCCAACTCAAATAACCCTGTCTTGGTCGGTGTTCTACATAACCTCAACAAAACCTTCATATATACAAGAATCTATTGACTAACAGAGAGGGTCTATGCATATATTTTAGAGACAAAACTCCCAGTAATTAGAGATATAAACGATGAGATTTAACACCAATATAAATATTTTTAGAAGTTAAAAAATATTAATATTCTTATGAAAAATGCCACACCACCATAAAAATGCATCATAGATGCTCTGAGTGGATAATCAATCCAAAATATATAAGGATGAACATATAAAATAATACATTGTGGTGGTCATCTAGTGTCCCTCTTGGACTCACGCATAATTTTAGATCTAAAAAATCATTTATCTGTTGTGTCCACCTTTTTGTTACATAGAAACCTAATAAAAAAATTTTCATGATCACATAGATACACAATCTGGTTATCGGTAATGAAACTCAGTAGGGCACGACTAATGAATCAATAATAAAATTTCACATGTATAACATATATGTTCTATGATAATAGTAAATATCAATCAATATATTAAAACATTAATCATATGTCATGAATCCATGTGCTGACCAAGCCTCCACATTCTATTGTTGTACCTAATTTGTCTCAGGATAAAAAAATATCATAAGTGTGTTGAAACACGACTTTGACAAAGGTCCAATGGGTATCACAGAGAATTATTAAATCATATGATTTGACCTAGGATTCAAATTCTTCTTACCCCATATAAATCATAGACAAGATAAAATGTTTTCACAATCCATGACATTTTTAGGCTAGTCCTCAAGGTCGTTGTATCATATCCAATTCACATGTCACACAATTATACCATCATTTCACACTTTTACTGTCTCAGGCCAGAAAACATGGTCATCATTTCCATACCATGTGTTCAGATCCACCATCTCCATCTTCACAATCCATTTCTAATCCCCCTCTTAGGGTAATCTATATCACTATGATCCACAATTCATTAGATAAGAAAACAATACCTCCAAATTAAATATGATATGTCACAAAACCAATCCAATTTTTCATAAAATTACTTTATAAAATATCATCATGATTAATATCATCTAAATTCACATATATTTGATCAACAAGTCAATCATTTTATATTATGATTTCAAAGAACTCTGATAAACTAAATAATCATATAATAATTTCACTTTCTATACACACACACACACACAAATTCTTTCATAATCAAGTATAGACAATGAGGTATGACTACGTAAGAACCATCCCAATGAAATAATTATTATAACTGATCCATATACAGTATGAAATCCTCCTACCTCAAACCCCTTGATTATGTAATCCAATATTCAAAAAAGGATCAATACAAGAAGCACATTGTGATCCTATGGAATTTTAAATTTCATGTCGTTGGTGGTAATATCGAGTTTCAATTCATCATGTAATAGGTTTAGGAAAGTGATTTAAAGTAATTTTAAGACAGAAAAGGTAATTTATATTATTATATACTACATAAAATCCATCAACATATGTAGTTATGAGATATTTCAAATATTATCATGCCAATTTGCTAGATTTTTTTTGTCAATTATAGAACATATTATGAATTTATAATAAAATCTAAAAGATAAACTTTTATCTCAGTATGAAATATCATTCCAAAACTATCCTTTAATTAGAATATATATCCCTAATAAGATCGATGATGAATAATCTCTCAATATTATTGATCTATTATAACATACCTACAATTTTTCACCGTTCATGAGAGATCTAACTCCTACAGAGGTAATGTGATAATGATGTAAAATTAGCCACCATTATAACAGAATATATTCAATATCACATTAGAAGTGGTGATATAATATATAATTTTTCAATATATTAATGTTTTATTGTCGATTCTACATTATGAACAGATCTATGAGTAAAATGTATTATCAAATAAATGTATTTTTCTCATTTAAAAGTATTATATATGTAAAAGGATGATACACCATCAACTCTCTAGATTCAT
The DNA here is from genome assembly GCA_963277665.1 of Viscum album. NCBI lineage: Eukaryota > Viridiplantae > Streptophyta > Magnoliopsida > Santalales > Viscaceae > Viscum > Viscum album. The sequence continues at coordinate 106,813,323 of OY728156.1, forward strand.
CATTGAGCGATTAATAATAGAAAAAAATCATGATCAAACCCACTTCTTAATCCTAGATATGTTATAGGTCCATGATCATTTTCAGTGAAAGAAGTTGAATTTGGTGTGGGTATAAAGAAAAAATATTATCTTGGGATTGGGGATTGATCGAATAAAAAATGTCAAAGGTGATATTATCAAGAGAAATAATGAGTCAATGGAGAATGTATCTTGTTTAAAATTGGTGACATGGGTTTAAAATATGACATTAATTTAAGAGGATAAATTATTGATATTAAAATCATTGGGAAGAATTTAATGCTTATTATTATAGGATCCAAGATTCATCATGTGTGTTAGGAAAATCCACATGGGTTCTTTTTTAAACTATTGGCTCATGGAACCCCACTAGTTAGCTAGTGTTTTCTATATATTTTTGTGTAACAAATCTAACCACACTAGTTGTCAAGTGGGGTTTTACATCAACCAAAAATAATAGTCTCAACTCATATATCCAACCTACAATTCCTATTTCTTATGTACTAAACAATTCCTGTAATACACCCATAGTATAGATGAATAATATAGAAAATGTAGAATATATGAATAAAACATATCACACATTGAATTAATATATTAAGTTATATTTTATATAAATGAAAAACACATATGAAATATTTAACATGAAATTAAACACTAAAACCATTAACAAGAAGAGAATCCTAGAGAAATGTGTCAAATAGATTGAATATGTAACATATGAAAGAAGTGATGTCTATAATTAAAAAAAATATCTCAATGAAATAAATTTTCTAACAAAAACATAATGATATTGATTACTCTTATAGAAATCCCATGAATGCGGGTCTTTAAAACATAACTTCAAATACAATAAACAAACATAGTTAAATATGTAATATATCAAATAATATTTATACATTCAATGTACATGATATTTGGTGGACAATACAAAACATGTCACATAGAAAGGATTTTGAGATGGAAACTCTAATGGTAATGATAATATAAGAATCAAAATAACATGATAGAGATAACATGAAATTCCAATAAAATGAGATGAATGATATTCATTATAATTTTGGGAAATATGGTTGTGAAAATGGTATATATACAAAAATATGGTATCTAATACCCAAAATGTCTCATGGTACTGAAAATAGAGACAAATAACACTAACACATTTAAAAACATTAAAATAAAACCCCACTAAGGGATAAAATCTAAAATAGAACGCTATGTACCATAAATAAAGGGATAGTCGTAATATTAACATAAAATTTTTAGTAATTATAGTATTATGTACACTAAATATTATATAATATAATAATGTCAAAAGAAGAAAATATTCATGAAAAATAACCCCTTCCTTATAATCATTTACACTAAAATATTCTCAAACATCAAATTTAATAATCATAAATATCATAATTAATTATTCAAGAACATTATTAAAATATATTTCCAATTATACACCTAATTAATAACTATTTTTGTAAATATATTATTCAATAAAGAATTATTTATTAATTGGATTCAAGAAACTATGGTTACTTGTTCAATAAAAAAAATTAATTGAAATTCCAGTGTAAGGAAAAGTCATAGGATATCCCCAAAACTCTTAACTAGCCCATTCTGTCACAACCAGGATGGGTGTTCCTGATACTCATAGGTTGGAGATTAGAACCCATACATAAAAATGAATATAGAGTGGTTAATTTTTTCTAACCTAAAAAAGTTAACATGATATATATATATATATCAGGAAGGATGAGCATAAGAACAACTAGAAGAAATATATTTCACAATGCAAAGAAAAAAAAAGAAATAATACCTGACTAAAATTAGAAAAACGCCAAACTAAAATTCCAATAAAAGGAAAAATAAAACAATTTGTAAAATAAATATGATAATGTGTGGAATGTGCCACCATCTCATCACCATCTACCCTAACCCATTTGACACAAACCCTTCCGCCTAACTGTGAAGCCTTTACTTTTCAACTTTAAAAGATATATAATGGCCTATAGACCATCGATGTGGTGTACGGGGTGTGGCAAAAATATACTCAATATTGTATATCCTATTTTTATAATATCAAGTATTTATAAAAACAATCTGATTGTGGTCATTTTAATGAAAACATCACATGATAAAAAATAATGTAAATTATATAAAATTCATGGTAAATATTTCTAGTTTCCAAATTTTACAAAACAAGCTACAAAAAAACTGTTTTGAAGCATAATTTCAATACAAATTATAAAAATAATGAATGTTAATCAAATCCATAATAATATAGTGCCAAATCACAATGTTAGACAAGCTACATATCAAAAATTCTCAAGATAGTATACAAATCATACCACAATCAATGACTAGTGTGAACTCAATCCCCTAGAACAACTTTCTTATGAAGTTGAGGAATTCAGAATATATGAAGCACCCAACAATGTAAATATAAATTCCTTATAACTACAGCCTTGGGAGAATAGGAACACCCATGAGTGAACCCTACAATAGATAAATGGAATATGGTTCTAAGATACACCTTCCACCTAAGTACTAGAGGCATACCATGTGATTAATTTCCCAAATCATTTCAATATTTATATTCACAATCAATCTCCAACAACCATTTTATTTTATAAAATCCTATATGAAAAGTAATTTAATTTTTTGGAAAATCTTTCTCCTAATACCAAAACCAAAGTAATTTTTTTTCAAGCTGATTTATACACGCACAAAAAGAACAATTTTAATTCATTTATAACAAAATTATAAAACAATTGAAATCGTGGTTTATTATAAAGTCTAGATGTTGAAAAAACTACCTCATATCAAGTTGAACACTGCCATTATTAAAATCCTCCAACCAATACTGGAAAGAAAATACAATGACGGAGGCCCTTAAAATGATTCTCACATCTCGGGATAAAAATCCATAATAAGCTAGATCCAGAAAATAGCTTATATCACTCATACCATAATAAAAAATAACCACAAACAAATATGATGGGTGGCCTCTTTGGAAAAATTGCACTACAGATCATGAAATGGTCAACGAAAACCAACAAAAGGTCAAAAAAATCCAATCAAGAAGTTCAACACTACTTCCATGATTACTAGTAGAGAATATGTAGTAATTAGTCATATTGGGGAGAATCAACACCCCCAAAATAGATATGTAGCATCAAATAATTAAAACATGATGAAATAAGACACATAAAACCACATGGAATAGCCTAGAATTTGAGGTAGAGAGAATCCTTAGTGAATGACTTAGGATTATGTCTTACAACATGATAAAAACCCATTTATCGTGAACAATTCATGTTGTTAATCCCAAATTCATAGTGTGAATTCCACAAAATCCATTTACTATAAAAAGGGAATTGGATTAGGTAAAATAAACCTCAATTGGTTAATTCTCAAAGTGAAATTAATTAATGGTCTCAAAAAATTTGAAAAATTATATTGAATTTGTTACACCTCACTACCTATATATTAATTTTGGGAATTGCCTTAATGTATTGATTGTTCCCTATAGGAAGAACCCATTTCTAGTTCAATACAAACTCCAAAAATAAGAAAAATGGATTGATGTTCCTTATAACCTAAAACACTTTTCAATTAATACACATATACATTTATCCAAGATGTGACAATATCCCCTATAATAATTTATATCCCCATGAAGTAATGAAGATTAAGGTTTCATTAAAAAAATATTTGTGACCACTTATCCTTTTCCATGAATAGATTCTATGACTTAAAGTGAGAATTTTATCATTGTAACCATAACACTCTTACCAGTTGGATAGATATATCACATAATAATTTTACCTGAGAATCAATTATCTCCATTATTTCTCCAAAGTTGAATCTTGTAACACTAACATGATCTCTTCCCACCACAAAATATCAATAGAATCTAGGATAGTAATTTATGCACTGAGATATGTGGAAAACATCATGAATATCAGTCAACTAAATCAATACAATCTATAGATACACTACCTGAAAAAGATTCTCTATGACCTCAAATGATCAAACAAATTTTGGATCCAACAATCAATGTTTATGAAGCCTATAGTGAACCATCCAAAGAGGAACTGACAAGAAAAACATGCCACCAACATAAATCTCAATAAGGGTGATTTTGGAAATCTATATAGGATTTATTCTAACTCTTTATTGTCACCAATCACAAAAAAAATATCATGTACGCTCACTAACATATCCAAAATGAGAGACAATACCAAAATATAGGCCTCTTCCATATCTCCCCAAAAAAGTGGTAAACACCATGGGTGACCAAAAAATAACCTAAAGGGTTCCGTTTTGATTGGGTATTGGAATCATTTATTATAATAAATCATTAACAAACCAATGTGGCTACCACTACATCTATAGAAATCCAATATGAAAGAATGTTTACTATCATTGCGAATCAGAGTATCACTCTTTTTCTTACCTTACATCTATATAATGTGTGTTTCACTCTACTAAACATTAGTTTCCAAATCTTCTTTGAATCATTTCTAGAAAAAAGGGGTATAAATAGGATCCATTTTCAAATCAAAGGATTTGGGAACCCCAATTATCCTAACATCCTCATACATATGTAGCTTACTAATATCAACAAAATTAGTGATGTCCCTGATTAGAATTAATTAAGTATATTTCACCAAAAAAATAATTCGCCACAGATATAGAATTCTTCCCATGAGGAGTTTGTGGTTATCTAACAATGAATATAGTTAAAACCCTGAACCATTTCTAAACTAACCCCTTTAATTTATAATGTAAACCAAAAGGATTCAAATTCTATGTCTTTATATATTGGAACGTGTAATAGAGAGATAAATAATATGAAATTTCATTCTTTATACACTACTGATAGAATCTACATTTCTTTTCATAATAAATATTGATAGTTTATGGATGAATGATCCACGATTAACTATGATATTCAATCAAAACTCAACTCCACATAGATTTTGGGATGAAAAACCAATTCTAGAATCATTGAATATCATCATAAGAGATATACCGACCTAAAATGGTCTCCCCACCATTAAGGGTTTCCTTTATTCCTATGAACTCATCATCATGTTTATATCCCTAAAGAATATACATAAGGAGAGATGATGATTGTTGAACAATATTCAGAACCATGATTGAATCATCCTCTTGGGTATCCAAATTTAAATGAGGAAAGATTCCATCAATGCTCCATTATTCCTTTAATTCCAAGATAGCATGACATTGAATGTTAATGATAAACCAATCCTAAGTGGAATTATATTTCTCTAGGGTGTAGCTGATGTCTTAGTAAAAAGGTTAAAGGTATTCATACCACCATCTCTGGTTGAGATCATGTCCTTCAAACAAATGATATTGCTCAACATTTTATTACTAAAATAATACTATGAATCTCTCCACATAATTATAGTTCCCAAGAAACTAATCACATGAATAAATGTGGAAATATAGAAATAAATATTGGTATATTTCTTATGATGCATCAAAAAAAGAGGTGAAATATAGGGTACAAAAAGATCATCCTAGATTAGAAAAAATGAAAACCATATCTCAAATAATCACAGTACATCACATACAAGTTATAGAGATCAAGTATGATCAAAATAGATTACAATTTAAGGCTTTATTTCCACTCATCATATGAAGTATGAAACTTTACATCCCATTTATATTTCACCCCTTTTTTAGTAATAGTATTTAAATGTGACACCAACTTAATAAAATCCATGACTTACAATCGATACAATCCAAAAAGACAATAGATTATAAGTATCTAAAATTATTTTTTTGGATCCTCCCATGACAAGGAAACAATAAATTTCTCAAGATCATATAAAAATACATGATGAAATATATCATTTCCTAGATACACAGTTTATTAGATATAGGTACTACATTTTGAAAAATTTGCGTACAAATGTGGATCCACCAGAATTCCGTAACCAAACTTAGATGGTTCTCATGATCAATCCTGGACCTGAAATAAATCATAATATAATATACAAACAGAACTAAAAATGATTTGAGATGTTGAAGGAATATATGGTTGACCATAGCCATAAAAACAATAAAAGTTTTCGTTATACCAAAATGTATCACAAGATATTATAAATGGCTATACCTTTTCTAGAATTCTACATTCAGTATATCAGAAATATTATCTTTGAGTTCCTAAAAACATAGATTATGATTGATATTAGAGAAAAAAATTTATCTTCCAACTAGTTTCACAAATAATCCATTCAGGGAAAAAAAATTTATTCTTATCCATCACATGGATTAACATCTAGTTGTCTAAAGATGATCAAAGTGATATATCAACATTATTGTTAATGGGAAGTTAGGATTCCCATTGTGAAACTCTAGGGTGAAAAACATTTATCTATCGGATCATACATCTAATTATTTATCTCTTTAAATTATAATAGTTCAAAATGATATAAGTTTATCATGATCTATAACATACCGAACACTAGATAAATTACAATGTATACCTCCTACTTCATAAGAAGACAAGAGAAGTCATCTAGGATAAATTTGGGATGTCCTTTACATCCAATAGAATTTCTCTTTTAGGATAAAATTATTTTGGATCAACATCAAGAATGAAAAAAACTCTTAAGATCTAGTTGAAAATGTCTACAAAACTCGACCTTGTATCCCACTTTCCCTGAAATACATTGAATATCCCATCGAAAGTAGATAATGAGAATCAACCATGGTAACAAACATTCACATGATTATGAGAGAAAATTCAATCCATAGAAATGATGACCTCAAATAGATCCCAATAAAGAATGAGGAAATACTAAACTAACTCCACATCAACAATCACTTTAGGCCAATAATGACACTGAAACCCATTCTCAATACACATTCCATGAGGTGTCACTAACTCCATTCTAATATAAATGAGATCCATTTGAATTTTAAACTTAACAAAAATATAAGTACATATAAAGGAGTGGGAGGCACAATTGTAAAATAAATATTTCGATACTGAAGATGGAATAAAAATGAAACCTCTCACTATCCCAGAACCCACATCAATAAGCTATAAAGACTCATCCAATGTGTGAAGGAACATCCCTACTGAGGTCTGTGGATGGATCCCAATGGAAATTAATGCTTCTTTCTACAGCATAGTAACCTTAGGAGTAAATATCCCTAACTATATTAAGTCATATAAATACCATGAATGAATCTATATATAAGATTATAGAAGCCAAAACCATCGTATAATGTCAAAGTATCATAACAATAACATATGGTGTGACTGAACATTCCACTATGATTGTAATTTAGGGGTACAATACTAGATATAGTTGTTACTGCATAGAAGTCATTCTGCTGATAACCCACATTGATAGTCCTTCGATTCTCATACCACTTCTTATTCTTTCCATGTGCACCACTGAATCTTCTATAGGGATGATGATAAGGGGAGAAGAAAATTTTTCATGTCATGTCCATATCCTCCATCATATAAATGTATTCCATATCTGCATATGTAGAAATATTTTATAAAAATACCTATGATCTAATATCTATTTCCAAACCCTATGAGTTTATATGATTTCTGTCTAATCATCCTCCCCTATATCTATTAAAAAACCAAATCCATGAATTGATTTGTGTACTATGACAATGAAAGCTATATCTACTGTAAACAGTGGAACACTAGAGGATTTTTCATCATGAGTGAATCCTGACCTAAGTACAAGAAGAAAAAAGTCATGAAACCATTTCAATACAACACCAAGAGCCTATCCAACTTTTTTAAGGAATCCCACCATCACTTACTAGGATCCAAAAATCATAATGATTCATTCCGTGCGTAGATAATATTAGGCATGTCAAGAAAGTAGAATATATGATCAATCATATATTATTAGTACTCCCCCAATTGTGGATCAATCATATCTTAGTTGATTATGCATCACTATGTATTAACTCCTTGTATTTATCCCTTTCTCTCTATATCTATGTTAAACATCAACAACTAAATTCTACACTTTTGATAAATTTGGGCCAATTTCATGAAAATATTGCATGAAATCCTCTATAATATTATGATCTAATTGAGGATTTTATTTAGGAGAAGTTTCTTCACCCTCCAAAGGAACAAATGGGAGATATAGTGTAGAAATATAAATGAACACCAAAAATAGAATAAACGATTAGAGATTAGGTAAATATCATTTCAAAATATACAACAATAATAAAACTTAAAATTATGAAAAGAACTCAATATCAACGAAAAACATGCTAATATCAATTTCTAACACAAGTATTTTCATAGAAAGTGTTGTAATAAACATCCATTATCTCTCTAGTATCTATTCAAACCTAGTAGATACAAACCCTACTTCCTAATATGGTTCGTAGAATTTTATTTTTTTAAAATAAAAATCCTTGTCTACACACTCTTAAATTGGTGTGATCTAAAAATGTTCAGTAGGATCTCATATAATTTTTATATATCATATTGGCATATAAAAATCCATGTATACTAATTTATAATAATACCCTACATGATAAACAATAATAAATTTTATATAAAATTAATCGTAAAGATTTCTCTTTTTCAATAGATCCAAAATATGTTAAAATTGTTTCAAATAATAATTTCAGTATACTTTTATCAAATTCCAATGATTTAAATAATTTTTAGAAATACATAATTTCAAAACACAAAGGTAAACAAGGTATGGATCATATAATTTCCTACTAGAATATTACTCAAACCATAATAAAAGAATGATGTGTAGTAAAAATCAATGAAAAACAATCCAAGGTAGAAGAGGAACACCCATAGAGTGAACCCCCAAACATTATCAATAAAATTTATAATACAAAATAGGACTAGGGAGAAAAGAAACTCCTCCTTGTATGATCCCTCTAGCAGAAAAATGGATGACGTACCTAAGCTACACCTTGCACCAAAGAAACTATGGTTTCCCATGTATTTTATTTCTAAAATCATTTCAAAAAGTGGTTTCACAATCATTTTAAAACAACACTCTTCTTTTATAAATTCTTCTTTAAAAATTCAAATTTTAATAACTTAAATACACTAATTTTCCTTTAGTAAACCCAATGGAAAAAATCATTCTTATTGAACATTCATTTTCACCTACAAAAAAAATCATGTAAATTCATTTATAAAAAAAATATAAAATTGGATAAGTCATGGAACATTTGGAAAATGATTGACATGGAATTAAATACCTTAACTTGGTTCAAGAACTACCCAAAATGTGATCCACCAACACCGAATATAAATTAAAGAAAATAATGGATTCCCTATCAATGATTTCTATATCTCATAATAAATATTTATATGAAGGAAAATCCAATGGAAAGGTTATATCCCACCTACCTAGATAATTATAACCGTCAACACACAATCATTAGGAGGCTCACCCTTTAAAAAAATATTAGACAATAGATCTATAAGGAATAAAAAGCATCACTAACTTGTTGATGAATCAAAAACTTCATCACAAGGATATTTCCGCTACAGACAGTAATAAAGAAGAAGAGAGGTAACTTTAACTAAAGTTAAGGGATGCACACACCACAAAGATAGTGAGTAAAAAGGTATCTGAAAAGATAATAGATAACAAAAATTTCCTTGAAGATTCTAGGTTTTAATATAGGGTTAAAAAAGAGAGAATTGATTAGGAGAAATACTAACATCATGATAAAAACCAATATTCCATGACTGATAGACATATTTATTCCCAAATTCATAGTATGAACTCCACAATCTCTATATACACTAAAAAATGTATGACCTCATGTCATGTAAATCCTGAATAACTAATTCATGGATTATACATTATTAATGTCCTCAACAATTTTCAGGACCCGATCAAAATTTTAATCATCTTCCTAAAAACATATGCCCATTGTGAATCACCATAACAGTGTGAATGTTACAGTCAAGAAATTCCTATAATAGAACTTATATAATATCCCAAAATAAGAAAAAGGCCCTATGACTCCTTAAAACCTAAATCACAACTCTAAATCATTAAAAAATACATAAATTTAGCTAGGTTGTAACAATTGATATTTTTTAATTAAAAAATATTTTATAATTTCTATATTATAAAATAATACTAGTAAAATAGTTTTTCAATTAATCATCATTTTTTATGTTGATTTTTTTGATGATAATGTTGTGGTTTGTGAATGTGGAAATTGTGATTTATTATTTTTACCTGATCAATGATCAAAATGTGATATATTAAAAATTATATTAAATTTTAGAAACACTTTTGAATAATTATTAATATTATTTAATAATTTATAATAACATAATATTTCCATTAGATTATCTTCCGAAATCATTTATGATATCAACAAAATAGCATACCTCCCAGAGGTGGTAAAATCAAATATAATGAACGTGTGATATAATGATATTATATGTAAGAACATTGATTTATAAAATTATAATATAAACATTATAAAATCTTAATCATGTCATAAAAAACATGCATTCATTAAAATAATTCTTAGAAAAATATAGGCTGGGTGGTAATGAAAAATGATATTTATTTATAAGAAATAATTACTCAATACATACACATAATAAAAAAGTTATTTCTCAATGAAAGGATTGTAATGAATGTATTTGATAAATAATCAATTTTAGTTTCATAATTTTTACATATCATACATGTTAATTAATCAAATACATCATTTTCATTTTCAATTAGTATAAGTATGGCATCCCATCATTTTAATACATGTCATTTAACATAATTACAAAAGAAATATTACATCAATAACATTGAATGATCTTCCGGGGTCTTTAATCTTAAAATATAGGTACATTATAAATAAATTATGTAAGGAAATCATAAACCTTATCATTATTTAATCCTTTTAGAAAACTCATTTCTAAACCCTCACAATGTCACCGCAATGCTAGTGATTTGTTGAGGACATATATAAATAGAAAAGGTTAATAATTAATCACTCTAAGGGATAAAAAGGTCAATAGAACATGAATGATCATCACTGAAAATACATGAGGAGTAACATCAAAGAATAATCATAATTAAATGATACTTAATAGGTAAATATAGTTACACCATAAAATTGATTCATTCATAATAATATCACCTAAATTTATCACAAGTCTTAATAAATGATAATTAATATGGTTACCCACCAAGGTATCATAAAAAATGTTATGTATAGAAAATTTTTCTTTAACCAATTAATTATAGTATTATTAGGGAATACCAATAATTTTTATTAATTCATGTCATAAATATTTATTGTAATAGTTCATTTCCTCATTAACCCATAGAGAAAAAATATTATGATTTATATAAAATCATTTCATGTTAAAGTTCTAAAGGATTTGAAAATTGCATCATTTTTGCCTCATGAAAATTGAACGTGGGTTAAATACATGTATATCCCTCAATTAATTAATTATTCATTAAACGTAGTGAATAACCAAGGGTATTGGGGGGGGGGGGTTGAGTATTAAATATATAAAAATATTCCATTTAAAATATGGAAATTCAATAAATGATTTCAGAATCATGATGGTATACAACCTAGATTAAGGGAAGTTGATATTCCGTGGGAACAAAGTCCTCCAACTGATAAAACATTATTTTGGAAATAATTGGATAAGTAAAATTTTATGTAAATAATGTATTTCAAAAATTTATGGATTACTACAAAGTGGCACATGAATGGAAAAAATGATGACGGCAATTCCATTACAAAAAATCCATCATTATTTAATCAGATTTCTACTACATTAATAATAGACATATGATTATTAAAACTTGTATAAAGATTATAATTTTGTTAATTTTTTGAACTATTTATATATTTATAATAATATTAATCTATTTAAAAATTTCCATCACTAAAGGTAAAATATTTGGATATAATAGGTTTCTTAAGATTTCCAGTTTTTCTTTGATTTAATGATCTCTCTTAATTTATAATTATAAATTATTATGTTTTACTCAAAAATATTAGAAATTAGTTCATTTCTACATTAATATATTATAAATAATGTATTATAATCATCTATTGGGGTGGTGATAATTATATATTTCGCATCGTCCTCGTGGGTGGTCAGCCATCTGTTAATAAGACATCTACAAAAGAGGAGGTGAACAATATATACAATGAGGTTTTTAAAAATTAACATTTTTGTTGTATATTAACATTACCTATATCACTTTTAAACATTTATTAATTTTATTAGGAAGTTATATATTAAAAAATAAATGAATAATATGAAATTAGAAGAGAAAAAACCAAATAAAAAGAATAAATGGACATTTCCTCTATCTTGATGTTCATCCTTTTCTATGACCCTTAGTATCTTGAAAATATTTTTTTAAGTAATTTAGAATTTCTTTAATGGTAATAAGATGATTTAGAGATCGTATTTGGATATAAATTTTTTTTTGGTATGTTATGGAGGATTGGTTTTCAAGAAGAGGATGGTGGTTTATTTATACTTGAGTATAATGGTATTTTTAGATAAAATATTGAATAAAATACAATATCAAAGTTAAACCTTATAATAATGACTTTCACGAAATTCTGAATGATATAAAAATAAGATTCAATATGTTTAAAACTTAAAAAAAAATTATAAACCATATTAAATAATTATATAAAACTAAAGATCAATAAAATGAAAAAGTGTTGTTTTTTAGGGAACAACCTTATATTTGGACAGTAGAAAATACTTTTTAAATATTGGAATTTAATGTAAATGATTATTAAATATATTATGACTTGTATTTTGTTAGGCAACATGTTATAGAATTAATTTAGTTATTGTTACACAATAAATGATGTAATCTAAAATACTCATATTTTGGAAAAACAGTTTTTTACTATTCACCAAAAAATGATATATTTCATAAAATTGTAAAAACATTAATTATAGAAAATTTTGATGTGATGGTTCCAATAATTCATAATTTTAGGAAAACTAATTTTCAAACATGGTTAATTTTTATTTTTAATAAAAAATATTGTTTTTATGAAGTACATTAAAATATAGTTTTGTAAAAACAATCTTTTAATGTTTTTTATTTGTTAATATTGGTATTTATTTTATGTAACTAAAATACATATATTTTATGATAATTTTTATTGTTATTACATTTTTATTGTTTTTAGTCCAAATTACAGTTTCAATGACATGTGACCATTTCACAATATCTGTTTACCATTCTTAACCATAACATCTAGTCCCAAGCCTCTGATTTCATGCCAGAGTAAATCATAACTTCATGCATGTGTCACCATGTAAAAGAGGTTGTCAACTAGTATTGAGGGTCTTGTGTTGAAACATGGGCGGACTATACCATACATTTATAATGCACAAATATAATATAAAAACCCAGTATCATAAATAATCAAAGTACATGTTGATACTAGAATATGGAATACATGATATAATAAGTCAAACAGAAAAATTAAAAGAGTATATTGAAATAAAAAAATTAAAAATGTAGAATAATTACTTATTTAACCCCATCCAACAATATAAATATTCTCTCACTCAACATTCTAAACAATCAACCACATGGTCCTTGAAATACACCTGATCCCTAGGAGTGTTAGCAACATTCTCACTAAAATACCTTAATTGGGTTTGTGTATAAGACTAAATTGGAAACCACAAATTTCCCTTATGATCATTGATTAATAATTAAAATGGATCTACTTGAACATAAATATGCTAAATATATAAAAACAAAATATCGTGAAATTACAAAACACATGTCATGTCTTCAGGGAACGATACTACTTTCTTAGTCACCATGCAAGGAGAAATAAAACTCCTTCAGAAATATTCTAGTAGCATGATCGGTAAGAAGCCATATGCATTCACTTACTGGAATTGACTGAAAATAGGTTCTTAACATTTCTACTAGTTCTTATATATCAATTATATACAAAATAATATTTGAAACATCCCACTTTAAGGATATCCCAAATGTATGTGAAACATAAAGCAATCTGAAGTATTCCATGTAGATTATGAAATATTTTTGACACATTCATAATATACCCATGACCGCTAAAACAATGTTCTGACCTGTGTTTCCTCTAAAACTCTCACAACAAGATTTGGAGCAGAGGATCAAAGGTGTTTTGGGTTTGTGGTTCAGATCTCAGTGGTACATATCCCTTAACCACTAAAATCATTGATCTGACCCTATGTTCCATGGCTCCTCTCCCAGCCAGATATTGAGCGATATTAACTAAGGGGTTTTGGGATGTGGTATTTGGAGGCTGACGATTTTCCTGGCCCAACTTGAGTCATTTTTATCCTTTGTTCATGATCAAGATCCCTTACTCTTGGATTCTCTATACCTCAATCTAGGCTATGGTGGTCCTTTATTGATGAATATCTTCAATTTTGATAGCTCCGGTTTAGAGGGTTGAAGGTTTTTTACATCGCTTTATAATATTATCTACCATTATGATTTACTGATGTTTGACAAGGATGATAGTTCCGATTGGATGACATTGATGATAGATGTGACTCATGTGGATATTGGATGGTATCATACTGTATAATGGGGGTTCATCTTGGTTTGAGATGCTAAATTAAAGGTGTTGATTTGTTAATTTAGTGATGAAAATGGTTTTGTCACTATATGTGGGATTTCATACTTCATTTATATTCTGGTGATTCAGTTCTCATTATATGAATTCACGTCACATTTCCTCTAGATTAAATCCAACTATGTTCATGATTACGATTCTTATAGAGGGTACAAAGATGAAGGGATGATTCTTATGGGGATGTGATGATGGTGGTGATGATGTGGATGTGACTTTACATGCCTATCCTCAGTCCACATAGTGGATCATTCAACCATCGAGGTGCTGATTTTTTTGGAATTAAGTATCACTTAATTTTTATTACATAGATGTTTCGTAGTTTATGTTAATAATTTTGAATCTAAAAATTTGAATTTTTCAGTCCTGGTGTATTTTATTCTAAATTGCGTGGTTACTACTAAACTTAATGTAGATTTACAAAAATTAAAAAAAATATTTGAGGAGCTCAGTATGTTACAACAATAGACTTTTAACTATTCCAAAGTTATCATTAGTATTTCAAAAATCATATTACCTCTTATAAATATAACTTAATTTATTGAATAAACATTCACTAAAATTACTCCCTAGGGTTTATATTTTACTTTTCTATGATTTTCATTAAATTGGTAATATTATTTTCTATTTCTATATATTTGTTCATTGGCATGGTGATTCTAGTCTAATTGAAATATAAGAAGATTATCATTATACTTCTCTGATTTTATATTTCTTGTCCCACTATAATGTTTGGAATTTTAATGGGTATAGCTTCTATCTTATGTAATGTTATTTATTAATGAAATAAGGTGTTGTTCGTTTTTATAATTTTTCCATGTGTTCAATGGTCTATAATATGAGACAGGTTGTTTAGGGAAAAAATATTACTAATAAATTCTAGGTTATTATATTCATACCCCTTTTATAAATTTCATCCCTTAAATTTCAACACATATAATTGGATGAGAATAAATGTGTGTAATTTTGTTTCATAATTTCCTCTATTTCTCACATGAACTCTCCATACTTATGGTATTCGCACAACACTTTGATAAGGTGAGTTTTCTTATAGTGTATATCTTTTTCTCTATAGTGTAATACCCTCCTTGGTTTCCACTAATAAGAGAGGGCATTCTCACATTGTACCACCACTTGATTCATTACATGTGAGGGATTAGGTATGTACTTCATCAGGAGAGATATGTTGAACACATAATGAACATGATCCATATTTTTTGGAAGTACTATTAGAGTAGAAATTCTCCTACCCATTAAAGAATCACAAAGTGTAAAATGTACGTAAGGCTAATATTTTCATTTTTTCCAGAATATATTATTCTTTTATATGGTGATATTCAATCGAGAAAATTTTTTCTAACACAAACTCCATGTCCCTTTGATAGTTATTATCATAGATCTTCTACATTCTTTAAGATGATTGTATATGTTTTCAATAGTTTGAATCATTTTTATCACCTATATCCCATGATCATATCCATGTATCCTTTTTTCACTAAATTCTTCTCAGTGGGTAGGATTTCAACATAACTTCCCATATAGAGATTCATATGGATCCATTAGAAATTTTGATTGGAAACTATAGATTTTTGAAAAATCAAGTAATGGTCAATAATGATCCCATATATCATTAAATTCAATCGAGTAATATATTTTCATATCTTACATCTTCTGAATGGTCTATTTATTTTTTCCCTCAGTTTGGGAGAGATATTTAAAGATGAAATTCAATTCCGTATTTCGATCATGTTAAAGACTTCTCTATAATTTAGAATTTATCCATTTAACACAATAAAATATTATTGAATCTTATTCCCTATATAGCCTATATATTTCCTTCAAATATATCTTGGTATGTTATTTATGATATAAATCTCCCCAAATAGTGATGATTTGAAAAGTTATGGTGAATCGATCCACAAAAACCCATATTTTATTTTTTCCATTTATATGACTTTAGGTGACTAGGAAAAAATTACAGGGTGATGTTGTCCTATATTCGTGTGGGTATAAGGAATGAGTTTATCATTCGGTTATAATTTTATCACTCTATATTATCTTTCTAAAATACCAATAACATTGAGGTATACTCAGTGAACTCGTTTATCATGTTGTACCACTAAAAGAACTCTCATAGATAACGACACATCATAGTACATCCATTAAGATTAATAAGGATGATAAATGTGAATTATCAAATCGACCTTTATTTATATTTGGGTATAAAGGAAGAAATTTTTTAGTTTTAAATATAATTGATCTATCTCTATCGATGTGGAAGTCCTCAAAATTCTAGTTTTCTACTAATTTCAACCTCTTTTGAAGATTCAAATCATCCATGTGTGCCTCCTTTAATCATTCATCAATATATTTTTTAGAAACTATTTTTCTAATTTTGGATGTATTTACTCCCATTAAGATTTTATTCTTTATCCCTTTAATATCCATGTAGATAGGGTCTTCTTCAATCCACATCATGAATAGAGTTGTATGTTTTTTTCTGCTAAGAGAATCAACTACCATATTCACCCTTCTTGTTAGGTGGTGAAAAGAAAAATTACAGTCTTTGATGATCTCTAACAATATTTGTTAAAACATAATTAGGTCCTTATATTTGAATATATACATCAATAACTAATGATATATTTATACATCACTATGTTCCCTTTAAATATAGTCTCTCTATATCATCTAAGAAATGATTACCATAGAAAACCTCTAATTCATGAATATGATAATTCCTTTTAATGGGATTTATCTATACTGATTAATAAAAACTCACCTTGTTATATTCCATGAGGACACACACAGTACATTTAAATGATGCATCACTATAATTGAATAATTGTCCCACATTAGTGGTTAATTTTATTATAGTTTCTCAAACCAACCTTTCACTGAGTTCATTGAAACAATATTCACAATTCTTTATCACGATATATTTGACTCCCTTTATAGTTATCTTTAATAGTGTATTATAGTTTTGGGGATAGTTTTTTATAACCTTATATAGTATCATACTAGATCAAGGAATATATGAATACTAGTTATTGTAGTAGGGAGTAGCCACAACACTATATACTTTTTCGAGGTAGGATCAATTGATATCCCTTCAAGTGGATCTACGTTCCCTAAGAGTGATACTTTTTATAACCATAATTTTGTTAGTAAATATAATAAATATATAATCATTCCATAAAATTCTTTCATTTGACCCTTATATGATCTTCATGATCCTAATTGATTTTGGAATATAACATAATATCATCAATTGAAACCACTAGAGATTTATCATAGTAATCGTTAAGGACATAATTCATCAAATCCAAAAATATGAAAAGTTAATTAGTCGAGAAGAAGTGAATAAAGAAACTATATTGTCCATATGTATTCAAAATGAATTATTTGGCATATGTTCTTTATTAATCCTAAAATTATGATTTCCTAATCATAGGTTAATCTTGGAGATGAAATAACCCCATCATCATTGGTTAAATAAAATAAATCCCTAGGATAATGTATTTTTTCATAAACATGATCTCATTTAGTTATTTATAATCAATTCATAGACACATGGATCTATCCTTCTTATGGATTTATTGAAAAAGTTCTCCCTAGGGAGAAAATCTTGGTTTAAGATGATATTTCCCCAATATATCCAATTGTTTCTTATTAATTCCACTAACTCCACATAAGATATTATATGTGGTGTCTCTAATATCGATTTGGACATATATATGAGTTCAATAGAGGAATATACCTCTCTTTCATAAGATTTCAAAGTAGATTATTATGAAATACATAAATATATTCCAAAAATATAGTTCAATTTTTATTATTTAGACATTATATTTTATGATTTTTCTCCCCAATAAATTCTGTAAAGAATTATTTAGGAGGTTCTTTTACATAGTGTTCAGGCTGGGATATCAATCATTTGAAATTGACTCTCATTTTTATTCAAGGAAACTATAATTTCCATTCTTTTATAGTTGATAATTTAATCATAAATTGAGGAGTATTCCATCCCTAATATAGTGTTGAATTACACTATGGTAAAGACAACTATATTTGGGAGAAGATTGTACTCTCAAAAGTTAATAATATAGTCACAATACACCATTGATGGTATGATAATTCCATTAGTAGTCATAACATATAATTCATCTTATATTTTTTATAGTGATTCTACATTATATACAATCATGTAGGAAATAATTTTATACCTTGAACAAGATTCAATGAAAGTATATACTTAGTTTCAGAAAATAAATAGTGTTTATCCCACCACATTTTTTATAGAATAACAGCCTTTTTACCTTTTCCTATGATATGATTTATAGTTTTTTAACTCCATTATATTATAATTTCGACCTTGATTCTAATATATCAACAATTAAAGCATGGAACAACAGGTTGTGATTAGTCTATCTTCCATTTATCATTTTCATCAAAATATTGAGGCTTCACATCAATGACATAATTCCAAGATATATTGACATATCTTCCACACATTTCAGTCCCTAAAATCAAAGAAAAATGTTCCCCAAATTTTTTATCACGTATTCATTTCACATGGGTTGTTTAATTTTATTTTCTCCTCTACCATGATCCAAATTCTTCCCTGAGTTTTGATTCATTTATTTCCTTTTTCATTCGTTTTAGGGTACCAAATCTTCTATATGAAATCCATTTGAAGCATAAATCAACCAAACCATATCTACTCATATATTTCATCTTTTATATTTTCGATATTCTTTTACAGGTTGGGTCTTATGCCAGTAAAAAGCCAATCATCATTCCCCATAAGAAAAATAACAATGTTTAGGTGTATCAGGAAAGTATTGTAATGTTCATTTTAGTAATTCCCAACGATTAATTTCCCTATTATTCATATTTATGAATTCCTTCTTTATTTTTAATTTCATTGAAAGGAGAATATATTTAATGAAAAATATTCACATGAACTCTTACCACACAATATCATAAATCTCCCATATTGGACTCATATGCCCTATTAGTGTCCTCTACTAACCAGCACCTCTTTCAATTTGGTATAATTCGAAAGTTACTTTCCCCATATCTGAGGAATAGAGTAAAAAATAGCTTTTTAGTAAATTTAATCCATTATATATATATATATATATATATATATTAATGGATTTATTGTTACTCTATTAGAAGGTAGTCATTGATGGATGATGTACAAAACTTCTTGTTTTTACATTGAATTTAATAGGTCAGATCACCATGATTTAGTTTATTATATATAAATCAATATTAATGATTCATTATCCTTATAAATTTTACCATTCCATCTTCCATCATGTGGGGATGGTCATCAATCCATCATCCATTGCACTCATCATTTACATGGTTCATCTTATTTCATTTCATTTTTTTAAAATAAGATATACATTGTGAGATATATGTTACTTTTAGGAATAAAATAATACTAAATGGATTTAAGTTTCTAAAATAACATTCTAAAAGTAATTATTCTTTTAATCTGCTATAAAATAAATTAAATTTTCTATATATCCATAATAATAGATCATAAATGTCTTGGGATTAACCAAAAATATCCCTTGGAGTGTTGTACAAATTGTGAAAGAGGGAATCTTTTTCTTCCACTATGTGATGATAGATTTGAAGTGTAATGTTCTATTTGTAAAGTAATTACAACTAGTAACACCTATTCCAGATCAACATAAACATATGCTATCCAAACAAGTATTTCATTTTTCATAAATCATTCGCTTAGTACTTCATAATAATTCCTTCATTTTTTATATTCAGAGATATACATAGGGATATTATAAATTTTTTATATTACTAATATCACTAAATAAATAAAAATAACCTCTTATTGCATTAATTTCATCCAATTTTCTAATACATGACTTTTAACATAATTCCGTAAAAATATTTCATTGATAACATCAAAGGATATTTTTAGGTCGACTGTTTTGTAAACGTGCTTAAAGATAAATAAATTAAAAAAGGAAAACATAAAAATAAACATTATTTAATAATTTTTATAATATTCATTCTTAATCTTACCTAGTTCACCTTATTATAAGTAATTTCTTAGGGAGATGCACAAACACTGGTTGGAATATAGTCCAATAATTAATAAACAACAGTAGTGGAACATTAATGATCAAAGTGGATATTATCTAGGGAATAACATGAGATAATAATCATAAATACATAACAAATAACATAGAAATATTGATGAAAAAAATTGACACCTTAATAATCATATCACCATGGTTTATCTCCAATGTCCTACAGATCATATTTACAATGGCTATTTGCGTTAATATCATAAAACAAGATATATATAGCAATTAATTCATTAGTCAATGCATTTAAGTGATATCATGGACAACCCTTCATATATATATTTATTCATTAGATTCAAATTTATCATTATAAATCTTTTTTTCAATAAAATGTGTATAATAAAAAATTATTTCTATATAAAAAAATTGATTATGTACATTCTTAATGAGTTGAACAGTACATCAGTTCTAACCCATGGTAATGGAATACGGGTTTCTTGATTGTGATTCCCCAAATAAGTAAATTATTTTATCATATAGTTCAATAAAAAAGGGTAAATAATGTTTATTATCATTTGTATTAATTATATAATAATATTTCATGTAAAAGAGGATAATTCATGAATGAAATTTTGTATAATGAAGTTAAACTACATGGATTATAGAAAGGTAACAATGATAGGGAATGAATGTCTCCCAGTTATAAGACAATATTTTGGATGTATTTGGATAAATTTTAGTGTTTCGAAAGAATGCAGTTAATCATTTATAATTTTTAATACAAATAGGTACATGAATGGAAAATAAGAGTAGTATAATTACACTAACATAAATTTTGATTTTTTATCACTTTCTGGACACCTGAATAATAGACATAAGTTTACAAAAAGTTGTTTCTAGAATTTAATTTTGTTCATTTTCATCACTATTTTCAACATATAATAGTTTTATTACACTATGCATTTTTCTTCATTATATGTGAAATGATTTGATACAATAATAATCATCACGTTTAATGTATTTCTTTGATTTAATGATCATACTAAAATTCTATTCATAAATTATTAATATTAACTCTATATGTATAGAAATAATTTTATTTAGAAATTAATATAATAATTAATTTATTAAAATCATTCCATATGATTTTTATAAGATAATTATACTCAGTATTTTTATGGGTGGTTAACCCGTAGTTATCTAGTCATTGTCCAAAAATGAGGTACATGATATATATTATTTTCCTAATGATAAATGACATTTTTATATTATATTATCATTATCAGGATAAATTTAACATTATTATTATTTGATTTCATAAGGTTTATATTAGAAATAAAAATTTGAATATGAAATTATTAAATAAACAATGAAATAGAAGGACGAAAGGAAATCACATCTTTCTTGAAGTTGAACTTTTAATACAAAATCTATCATCTTGAATGTAAGGAGTTCGATTTCATCAAAATATCCATTAGGTTGATAATGTTATTGAGAGAATATATTTTGATAGAACATTAAATATGTTATGTGAGGGAGGATTTTTTTTCATGTGGTTGGAGTGGGGTTATTTATATATGAGGAGAGTGGCATAATTGTGATAAAATATTGAATAAATTAGTATATTAAAGGTAAATACCGTAATTGTGATTTTTTTACATTATGAATCATATATATAAAAAATAAAATAGATTTCAGACTTTTAAACCCATTTTTTATAAAATTCACCATTTTATTAAAATGAATGCGAGAAAAAATTTCTAATTTTAAGCGAACACGTTTTAATTTAGACCTCAAAAAATAATTTTTAGGTCTAGAATATAAATTTCAAGGATTATTTTTCATATTTTAAAAAATCATTAGTAACATTATATGATTGACCAGTTCATTATTACAAAATGAACGATGTATTTTAAAATACACCAGTTATGAAAAAATAGTATTATTACTATTCAACTAAAAGTTAATGTGTATCATTAAATTATCAGAAAAATAACCACAACTATAAAATGAAGATAATTTCATGGACTCTTATCCGCAGTTTTAAAATTGTGGCTATATGTGGATAAAGACATGGTTCAATGGTCTATATCCAGAGTTTTAAAAGTGTGGATATAGGCCTGTTTTTCAGTCGCCTATAGCCGTGGTTTTCAGAACTGTGGTTATAGCCCATGGAATTAGCTATGGTTTTGTGGCATATGGGAACAATTTTCAAAACCATTGCTACAGGACAAATATTTAAAACCCTTATAGCCATGGTTCTCCAAAATTGTGGCTATAGGGTTCCCATGCATCTGTGGGAACAAAAATTGAAGAAAAAAAATTGGTGGGAAGCCCTATCTTCATTGTTTTGAGGATATTCCCATCATTTATATTAATATATATAGAATAATAGTTTTATATATACATGAATTTTCATGAGGTGTAGTGGTGGGTACATTGGATCACAAAGGGGAGGTGTAGGGATCACAACACACTAGTAAAATTTTTTATTTAAGCTATTGCCACTCTTTTAACTGTCGCAATATGTCAACCGCCACTGTGGCCAATTTCAAGGCCTTTTTCCATGGTTTTTAAATCTATGGAAATTGGTAGATATTACCATGGTTAAAACTATTTAAATAGGTTGGGACTTACTACCACGGTGATAGCAGCCACAGTTTGCCAAAACCAAGGATGGAACCTACGACCATGGTTTTGGGGCCTGTTGTCATGGTTTAATACCAGGGTAATATGCATTTTTCTCTAGTTGTGTACACTGGGAATATTTTGGAGTTATTATTACTTAACTGAAATTTATTTTTGGAATATAATGTTTTGTTACAGGTGATTTTTATTTTTTTAAATATATTTTTTTAAATATAGTAAATTATATAATATTAAAAATGTTATTTCATTTTTATTAAGTTTTCAATCATGGTAATTTTTTTACGGAAAAATATTTACTATGTTTCATGCTAAATATTATTTATTTATTTTTTATTTTAATGTAAATTTCATATTCCAATAGTTAGGTTACAACTCCCAAAACTCCTGTTACTCTTTCAACTGTCTTATTACTATTCTAATTGTGACATTCCCTCTAATAAATACCACTTCATTTATTCAATCATCATTAAATAAAATTCAACCAGTGGTTATTTATATTTTTTATTAAACATTGAGTCTTTTTACTAATATCTAATTTTATTTCTATATCATTTTTCAAGGGGGAGGGATGATTCTATTAAATTGTAAAGTTCTAAATTTTATCATTCTACTATTCGTATTTTATATTTTTATCCCATTGTAATGTTTGGTATTTTCATGGGTTTAGATCCTAAATAATTTAACATTATTCACTGATTAAAGAATGATTATTTTTTATGCATAATAGGTGTATAGTGTTATGAAATTTAAGAAACACTATTTAAGAGTAATATATTACTAATAAATTTTAGGTTGTTACTAGTGGTGATGAAAAAATAATTTCTTTTTTCATGAAGGTGACATCATAGATGTAAAAATTATCAATGTTCTTTTGTTTTTCATTATGGATTTAATGGATTGAATAATTCTCACAACCTTTATATAAAAATATTATAGTTTTTTAATAATAAATGTTTAATAATATTTGAGTTGCTATATGAGGTATTGAAGATAATGAATAATAAAAAATGTATAAGGAATATGGAATACTTAAAAAGAGAAATTATTGTTTCTATTATAATTATACCTAGAAATGGTGTAATTATTTAATCGAATTATGATATATGGCCTATAAAAATTATATAGGATTATAATGCAATAAAGTGGTAGAGTTTCATGAGGAAATTTTAAATTATTGGTGTATAAATTTGTGGTCGATGTGATCCCTTTTTGTAAGAGAATGGAGGGGTATTTTTGGAATTCCACATTACATTTCAATAATAGTATGCCACTATTCTTGGTCAAAGGCTCCTAAAAATTAAAATAATAAATATTTTGGTTTATAAATACAATAAATCAGCTAGCAATCATTTTATTAAATTTATTAAATATTTCTCAAGTAATTTTCTACTATATTTTTCATATTCACCATTTTTTGTTTTTACCATAGTAATTAATTTTTGCCTATGTAATTGAAATTTAATTAATAAAAAATAGAATTTATGTTATTTGATATGATGGACATATTTATTCTAAATATGTAATGCTTTATCAAATAATATTTTAATGTGAAAAAAATAATTTTTACTCTATCACATTGATATGTAAAACCATTTATTTATAGAATTAGTTTTTATATATAAAATTTTTGTGTGTGAAAAAATAATAAATTTTTAGTTTTTCATAATATAAAGTAATTAATTATAAAATATTTCAATATTAAATAGATTTAATATTAATCATAAATACTATTTTTCAATAATTATTTTTAATTAAATCATTTATTGGGATGTATTTATTTTTTTATAATATAGTTCTTCTAAATAAATAATAATTATTTGAAAAAATGTATTTCTACTACATAATTATATATTTGGTTGTGATAACTCTATAATAGGAACTTTAAGATATAATAATATATTTATATGTTCCTAAATTATATAACTACAGAAAACCCTTGACTTTACAAAATTCAAATATAAAAATTATTCCAAAAAAATCCCAAACATTAATCTTATGTGAATATTGTTATTCTAGTTGTATAAAATAATTTAAATTTGGTAAAATTTGGATCTCAAAATATGAAAAAAAGACATAAAAATATAATGAAAACTATTTTCATTATAAAATAAAGTTAAACAGTTGTGTGTTGGCATTCCCATTTCTCGTGAAGTACTAATTTAATTTTTATATATTATTCATATAAAAAATATATTCCATCATTAAATATTTATAATAGTAAAATTAATTTCATAAACTAAAATTTATAGGATGTATATAGTTAAAATAAAAGGAGTATTATTAGTTATTTTGTTATAGTAATTTTATTTTTTTTCCTTGTGATAATATTAATAATGACCATTATTTTATGTATATGTATTTTTAATAATTCATTTACATATATTTTTACTCAACAATTCAATGGAATAAATTTAAAAATTATATAATATTATGATATTTTTTTGGTCAGTGTTGTTTGTGTCACAAGATATCAAACGTACTTGGGGATGTTGGAAGATACGTAACATAAAATATCTGGTCATCACATTTTAACCATTAAATAAATTAATTCCTCAAAATATTAACTAACTGTAAGTAATAATTCTAATTAAAAGTATCTAAATGTTATGTTAAAATATTGATATATTTTCAAAAAGTGGGTTATACCCTTATATCATAAGTAAAATTATAAAACACATACTTTTCCCTTATCATTTTTAATCAAATTCATTAATCTTTCACCTCCTTTCCATTACAGTAGTCCCTCATTTTTTACACACATAGATTTGTCTGATTAATTTAATACATTCTCTTGGTCTTTTATTCAGACATTGTTGATTCATATATGAAATTGAATCTTTTTTCCTCCCATATATTTCAAAATGAACTATGAAATTCCATTCATATCTGTTTTAGTGTGTTTGGTAAATCAACTATGTACACGTTGTTAATCATAATTCATGATAGCTATTTATGTGTAATAAAAATATTTTTCACCATATTTATTTTACAATTTAGTTTGACATGGGAAAATATCAACATTTACTATATAATCCACTACAAACTTGATTCACACGGACATCATTCAATATAAAAACACAATGGTTTTTAAACTAATTATGGAAAATTAATAGCCAATAAGATCATTTTTAAGAGAATTACATGAAAAATTAAATAATTTAAGGTTTTAAAATTGATAAGAATAAAATTATCTTTAAATTTAATCTAAATCAATTATGGATTGACATATATAATTTTATGTTCAATCTATGTCACATTCAGGTTGGTTCTCTCACACATCAAAACCAAATCTTGTAAATAGATGTACACAGATTTCATGAACATTCCTATAATATTATAAACAAAATTTAATTGAAATATAGTCTCCCAAAATTCAATTTAGAGTTTATCCAATAAAACACATCAAATCATTTGTACTAGAAAATATTAATCTCTATGTTTGAATCTATGATATCCACAGTTGATTTTCTATTTGCTTAGAAAAAATTCAAGTATCACATAATGGTTTCTAATGAGAATATTATGAATTGAATCACATCCCCCATATGTCTTTAGCTTGGTGTAAAGTCTTATACCAACTAATCATGTACTAGGGTGAATATTGAGTTGATAATAAATGAGGATTTTTCACGGTGATTGCACCTAGGTTTATATATTATATTACCACATTTACCTTTAGGTTTTGAGGTGGGGATCTAATTTCATGGAAACTATACAGTCAGTAATTTAGAAAAACATCATGATGTTATATCATATAATGGTATATTACATATACATTTCTTTTATATTTTCACTGAATTTCACTTATCTTAATACCTAAACAATATCAAATTTTTAGTGGTACCTCAACATAAAATAATATACCAAACAAATGAATCTTCAAAATGATGAAATTATGTTCACCAAATACTTTTAAATTATATGTCATCCTATAATAAAACCATATACTCTAATTTTTTATATTCCCTCTATTTATATTATACTTAGTGTACTAAAAATGGAATCCTAGGATTCAGTGGTCATATACACCTTCAATATTTACCATCACTTGAATGCACCAAGGACAGCCAATTTTAACAATCAGTAAATACAATGTTACTAAAAAAAATGTGTTCCTTATATTCTAAGGATTACTTATATTTATATATTCTGAGAGTTTTTAAATAAACTAATAAATCTCATGTCTTTCACATCAAATTTCATTTTCCCACTATATCAGAAACTACTTAATCCATAATATTTTTTCAATATCCTGGATAATATTTTCCACCCATGAAACACTTCTAGACTATCATTTGTAATATTTTTCTTAATAACCTAAGAAAATGGATAGATAGAAGCGTGATTTCAAATTATTAAAAACTAAAAGTAGATAACATAAGATATCAAGTAATAATTATGGATTGAATATCATAAAAGAATTTATACTTAATAAATATCGCATAACTAATCATGTGAGAATGAAAGAAATACATGGTAAACAATATAAATAAACACATGGAAAAAAATTACCGGATATATAGTTACATAATTCATAACTATAAATGAGTTTATCATTACCATAAATACCTAAATCAAGAAAATATTGTGTCTATAAAGAATGTTTCCAATACATTATTCTTGCTTTTATGGTTGTAAACAAGAAAACATTCCGGATTTGGTTAGGTAAGCACCATGTATAAAAACCATTTATCCCATTAGAAAAACTCATGTATTAAGGAGATATAAAATATTAATCCCTACACATCACTTATTACATATTACTAGTAGAATATAAAATATATTAATATCAAAAATTGCATAAATAATTTTCCTTATGAATCTATAGGCATACATGTTGAGATACAATCATATTGAATATAAATGTTTTTACATTCAGTAAATTTTCAGAATCAATAAAGATAACAAAGGTGACTGGTAAAACAATACATAATCATCCTTACATAGTAATCTATAAATAATTTTTTTGTTTTAAGGTAATTTGAGATTTCAATTAAACATTCATCAATAAATGGGAGAATGAAAACACAACTTGTCCAAAAAAAGAATAAGGATTGTTAAATTGTAATTATCCCAAGTGTAACATAGTAAATTTTTAAGGATGTTTGATTTAATGAAAACAACATTTATTTAGTGACCATGATATAAAAAACAATACCTTGTAAGAATAAATAATAATTACACAATGTGTCAAGTAGGTAGTGTATGGACGATAAAAATGGAGTTCTATATTCCAAACATGTCCCAATAAATTAAATGTTGAGGTGAAACACTTATTTATTTCAATAAAGTTGAATAAAAGACTAATTAATTAATGACATGTAAATTTAATATCAAAA
Source organism: Viscum album (assembly GCA_963277665.1). Lineage (NCBI taxonomy): Eukaryota > Viridiplantae > Streptophyta > Magnoliopsida > Santalales > Viscaceae > Viscum > Viscum album. The sequence continues at coordinate 106,842,064 of OY728156.1, forward strand.
ACATAAAAAATATTTTTATTTTAAGAATATATCAAATAAGTAGAATAATCTCAATTAAAATGGATTTAGGTTTAAAACAGAACACATTCTTCAAAAAAAAGAATTTGAGAGAGAGAACACTTATAATAATGGTTATGTAATAATCAATACTATTGGATAGGGATTATATTACATTAAAATATAACAAAATTAAAAATATTGTTTATACATGAAGTAAATTGGGAAGTGAATAAACCATATATGTGAAAAATGTTATGTAATATCAAACATGTCTCATAGAATTAAACATAAGAAAAAATAAAACTAATATATTTTGAAACATTAAAATTAAAACCCTATAATTATATAATATCAAACTGAACCTTAAATATTATGAATATTAAAATAATAATGATATAAATTATCAAGGATAAATTATATTCCATATAAAATAGATCACACGTTGCATGAAATAATCATGTCTAACAAAATTGGAATTCCAGTTGTATTCCTTCATATTGGAATGCCCTCTAGCCTAATTTTTAAGAAAAATAACATTCATAATAACTTATTATATAACATTATTCATATATATAACTATATATAAGCATAATTTATTATCTTTTATTTAAAATATAATAGTTATTTATGTTTTTTTATTAATATATAATATAAATAAGGATTTGTGGTTTTTAAATAATTATCTACTTTCATTGGTGATATTTGTTAATTGGGAAAATTTTCATCTTTCATTGATTCTAAAAAATAACATGTATCATGTTTTTCAATGACTCATAAAATACCATATTAATTTTTTGAATGATAATGGTTTAGTTATTGAAAATGGATATTTTTAATAACTATTGATGGCATGTTTATCGATCGAAAGATGAAATATAAAAAAATATACCAATAAAAAATTTTAGAATATTAAAAACATATTAAATACATTATTATTAAACAATATTATAATTATATCACATTTTTTAATAATTCATTTTATTAATATTAAATCATAATTTACTTTGGCCACATAACTGAACTAAACAAGTGTGGGTCATAATGTTTTAAGAGTAAGGATTTATTAATATATAATGTAAATGTAACATTTTAAAATGAAAAAACATGTCTTAAATGTTATTTAAAATATTTAAATTCATCTTAGAACCATCAATATATGTTCATGATGACATGTGAAATCCTATGTTCCAGGAGGTATTAGTTCTCATACATGCACAATAAATTTTTCCATTTCTCAATGAAATGGGTGGAATGACGGTATATAACAAAATTTAATTTTATAATATTAATTTTGAAATTTGATAAAAATTAATTCATTAAATCACCTATTTTTAAATTCCTTGATGTGAGGTTATAAAAAAATGAATCTTAACATTTTACTGAGGTAGTAGTTTGAATATACACATAAACGATGTTGTTTTGTTTATCTTCATGGACTAAAAAGATCAAGTAATATTTTACCGTTTGATATAGTAACATTAAATTATATTTATAATAAATATTTCATTATAAAATTGTGGTTGGATGATTTTTGGATGAGAACAATCAAAAAGAAAATACTAAGATGTAATCGATACACACATTGATAACTTAATATTTCCCTTGGAGATCACTGTATAAATGGACGGCCTAGGAAATATAATATAGACAAGGGGAATATAATCCTGAGAGAGGATTCTAGGATTAGTACAATGGAAGTGTTACAATCGTATATTCTTTAGTATTTTTGTATCAAGATGTTTTGTAAGTGTTCCCTTATCAAAGGTGAAAAGAGGGGAAATTTTGTATCTACCCATTACATTTCAATAATCCTGTGTCTTTATAAAAGGATAAATTGCTCTAAATTTGTGTAATAATTGATTGTGTGAGGATATAAGGATGATAAATCCTCTTAATTTATTTTTTAACACATTTTTTATATTGTTTCATACATTTTTTCTATTAGATTTATTATTCTTACCATATTTCTATTTTTCACTTTGGTAATTAATTATCTGATTAATAATTAAATTTTAAGGAATAAAAATTAAATATATCATAGAAATTAGTTTCTAAATAATGATTCTATATATGATATCAATTTTATCGAATATAATATATACTTTTTAGATGACCTATTTTCCATAGATCCACATTTCCATTTAAAAAATCGTATTTTTAGAAATAGAATGTTTGTGTTTAAAATTTATTTGTATGATGAAATTAATATTATTTAAAATTTTTACAATATATAATAATTTATAATAAAATATATAATAGTATTTATGATTTAAAAAAAACAAAAATTTTACAAAAATAACATTTCATTAAAAGAGAATACAAACTATATTTTTTACTTTGAAATATTACATTTGTTAATAATAATGGTTTTCATAATATATAACCGTATATTGAATTGTATTTTTTAATCATCAATTTCATTTTTTATAATGTAATGTGTTTTCAAAATAATTAAGTGTTAGGTTCTTCTTGATGTATCCACAAATTCTGTGAATTTAAATAAAACATTGTGTTTCACTAATCACATGATAATCAATTATTACATAAAAAATAAAAAATATATATTCTTAAGTTTATATTTTTCCTACATATCCATGAAATTAAGTCATTTTCATAAAATAAAATTACGACAATTCTAAAATAAATACATAGAGATATAATCAAAATGGTTTTTAATGGATAAATATTATTGAGCACTTCTAATGATTGCATTCACATTTCTGATATATTTCTAATTAGATAAGTGTCGACATAAAATTCATAGAGAAAATATATTTTGGCATTAATATATTTAGTATCATAAAATAAACCACATCAGATCCCAGTTTTCAGGTGGTCACATTTAAAATAATAAATTAGTCTTCTTAGATATTTAGCTATATTAATATAATCTTTTAATTCAATTACTTTTAATAAATAACATTATTTTATTTTCATATATTTTTTGAAATAAATTTACCTAAATATTTTCCTAAAAATTATTGAAAACATCTTAATAGACATATAATGTTCTGTAGTTTGATTATTTTCTTCGGTTTAGTGCTTGTAATGCTATCAAACACGTTAGTTTCCAAAGGAAAACCTATAATTTAAAATCTCATGGAATTGCACCATTGGAATTATTATTTCTTAGTCTAGAGGGTTTATCATATACATGGTATATCATTAAAAATGTTTTTTCATCCCCAATTAATTTATACCTTGAATTTCATGAATTAAAAACTATAATAAATATTTTAATTTTATTGAAACGGTGAAATATCTTATTATGAAATTGTATGTTACATTGATTATTAATGTTTGAATTTATTCCTCATTAACCATGACTTGATTTTTAATAATACGAGTCTAAATTTAAATATTTTTTATGTGTTTGAAAACATTAATATTATTGTTAAGCCTATGATAATTAAGAATTATAATTTTTTGGAAGGAGGTTTCCAAAATAATAATATTACAAAATAAACATCCATGTAAGGGATTATAATTTCAAATTCAAATTCAGAGAAAACACAACAATGATTATATCATTTGTAAATTCATAAGGAAACATCATCGAGTAAATATATAATTTCAATTTTATTTTACATATATGTTTATTAACTATGAAAGAATCTATATTTAAATCGGAAAATATTAGTTTGGTTCTTATAATATAATCTAACCAAGAATTTCTTTATTTTTAATGGATTGTAATATTTCATAGTATTTGAGATTAATAACTATATCATTCAAATTTTTGACATATTTTTACCATAGTGGGTTGTGTTTTTATACTTTTATATATAGTAATTTTTAAAAGGGGGATAATTATCAAATAATCCCCCCTAATAATGTCTTTTAATAGATAATTTACTTCTTGTATAAATTTATAATGTAACTATATTCCAAATATTATTCATTTATAAGAATATAAATTTTTCCTCATTATCAGTCAATAATTACTCATATATGAAGGATTTTTTTCCATTCTATAAAAAGTTATATTAGTATAAAATTTCCTTTGATCAAACATAGTAGCAATGTTTTAGATCTGGTTAACATTTGGAATCTAGTAAGAAAATAATGGTGTTCCCATTATTTATAAATAAATAGGGGCTTTTTTAATCTAAACAAGATTAATTTTATTAATCATGAGGAAATTTCATTTATACATTATATTTTACCCTATATTTATATTGCTGTATAAATGATGATTGTTTTTTAATGTACTTTATTGTTTACTTATGTTGGAAAATATCATGTTATTGATAAAATAGTTATAGTTTTTTTATAAATATCCATAATGAAATTATATAAAATCTTGATACTTACTTTTTAGTCCAAAGAGTATATTTTGAATTTCATATGGCCAATCATAGCTTTAAAAACGTAGGGTAATGTTGTAAATACAGTAAGAATTTTTATAATGAAGTACTTTTTCAAAAATATTGATTGATATAAGTATATAATGGTGCCTAGTAGTTGATATATGTGTATGTGTATATATATAAAGGCTCTGAGTATATATTTAGATGTTGGATATAATTTTATCAATGTTTTATACTTTATTGATTAGTTATTGTGTTACATTAATTGACTTATTGATTATTATTGGACACATGAATGAAATAATTATGACTAGTGAATTTTATAATGTACCAATTATTATAGTGAGTATTAATGTAATTGTTGAAAGTGTATAACATATATAAAAATGGAGAAACAATACATTCAATTAGTATAATTTATCTATATAAGGAATATTATTTATGTTTTTGAAGGTGGTGGGATCAATGTGGTTTCCATTGACAAACCCTAGTATTGAAATAAACAACAATGGTTGGAATGAAATCCATTATGTGAATTATTCAACCATGTGGTGAACATTATTTTATCAATGGTACCTAAATCACCACCTCTAATAACATTTTTTCAATTCTATCCATTAATTATTATATATATTGTAAATGTTATAATTTTAGTATTTGTTATAATGTTATCAATACGTATGTTTTTAATGATAAACATAATTCATTATTATCTATTTTATTATATCTATTAGTATGAGAAGAATATTTTTCATTATAAATAAATCACTTATTATTAAGATATCTTTATAAATAATTAATATATATGGAGTAATTATAGAGGGATTATAAATTTTTTGTAAAATTCATCATTTCTAGAACTCATTTTTAATGAAATAATAATTTTACACTAGATAATATATAAATATAATTAAGAAAGTTTATTTAAAATATTACTATTTTTAATAAAATTAAATAGATATCATTTTTATAATGAGATGGTAAAATATTTAGTAAAGGGTTATTATTATTTTTTAATGAAATAATTAATGTGTGTAAACTCTAATATTCTAAGGTTAAAAGTGTACATATGAAATATGATAGAAATACATTATACATTTCACTATAAATTCATAAAAATTTACCTTGAATATTTTTGGATTTTCATTAAAAAAATCACATTTCTTATTTTTTTTGTGATGTGATTTACCTATAAAATTTCATTCCTCAAACATAATGTAATTCATATCTTTTAAAATTCCCGGATAATATATCTATAAAGAGAAACCTTATCCATATATTCCAAATCACATAAAATTCTTAATTGACTCTATATCCTTTAAAAAAATTACACCTCAACATTACGAACCCCAATTTTTATTCCAATTGATTATATATAAAGTAACACTGAATTAATTGAAAAAAATATTATTTTTGGATGATCCAACCATTCAACTGAGATAGAATGTTTTAAAATAAATCAATATTACTGCTAAGTTTATTTTTATTATATCTTTTCTAATATAACATTAAATTACACATCTATAATATCATTTCAAATATATCAATTAATGGGTCTATATAAACTTTCATTTATTAATATAAATGTTTCATTTCTATTTCTATTCATTGTGTCTTGCAATTGATGTTATAATAGAATTAGTTTAATTTTTTTTACATTTATCATTATGTATTTCTCTCTTACCACTTTCATGATTTCCTAAAATGAGTTTTTAATTATATTTCATTATGGCACTTCAATAACCATTATTTATTTTCTTATAATTTATATACAATAAATTTATTCGTTTTATTTTTATAAAAACACCATAATAAAGAGTATATTTCATAATAAATTTAAAAAAATTTAATACCTAATAAAGTAATTTATCTACAAAAATTATTATCCATTTAAAATTCACCAATTTAAAAAAATTATTCTATAAATTTTAACGATATATCATGTTATTTAAATTCATTATTTTTACTATAATTCTCCTCTAGATATCTTATTTGTTTTAAAATAGTTATGTGACTTATATTCTTTTAATAGATTAATCAAGAAATTATTTATTAAATAGAAATTATTATATTATATAGTCTAATATATTTTGGGATATACATTTATGTGATGGATTCTCAATGATTCCTATGTCACAAAATTGTATTATTATTTGTTTTCAATTTATTATTATTTTTATTATTAATCATCAGACATTCATGGTTCTCCTTTTCCACTACATTATGGGATATTAGAATTAATATTGTCTAATGTGTTATTATTGTAATAACATAAAATCATAAATTTGGATTATGTTATTTGATTATATGTCATATTACAATGTTCTGTTTATATTTCTAATTTTTTTTATTAATATATTATGTTTTCAATATGATTATTTAATTTTTCATGTTTATAATGTTACATCTACACTATAACATCCTGAACCAACCTTATAATATATATATTTTTATAATTTTACTATCATATGTTCAATTAAATTGAAACTGGAGGTTGGAAATATATTCAATGTTATTAGTAGTAATTTTGGTTGATGACATTTCCAAGAATATGACATAACCTAAATTAGAGTGTCTCCAAAAATATAAAAATATAGAGCATGATAAAAAATTAAAATAGTGCATAACATAACACAATAAGTATAAAATAACTAAAAATAAAACCAATTAAGATAACAAGACAGAACAACGAAGTAAAACATCCAGATTCCAAACATAGAACCCCCAAACTCCCACTAATCAATACCTCTATGTTTCCAGATTCATAAATAAAAAATATCATATAGTTACTTCACTATTTATCTATTTCTATTACACACAACTAATTATTGTTCCATAATATTTTCTTAAGAAAGAAGATGTATGTGCAATGTTTTGGAATATTGGCTAAGTAGGAAATATCCAAAAGGAATGACAATCTTTCAACCAAAATATGAATGTGATAGCCTATATTTTTTAAAAAATATGCAATGATAATTTGAAATATAATCATTTTAAATATAAAAATTATAATTAATAAAAAATTAATACTCTATTTTTCCCATTATTATCTCAACGAAACACTTGAAAATAATTACACACCAATGTAATTCTATATTCAGTCCACTATGGGAGCCATTTTAGCAACCTAATAAATTATAGCCACCAAGAAGTCCTCTATGGAGATAGAAATCAAATTTGGAAACTTATCCTACCTAAAAAATCATAAAATGGGTGTAAAATCTATGATCCCATTAAAACATACCAGTAGACATGTCCATCTCTACAAAGATCCATCCATATTTTGCATGATGACATTTCATGGGTACACCAGCTAAGTTGGAAGTGATGATTGGGATGAGCCACATAGATCACTTATAATATGAAAAATTTTGTTGAATCACTCTAAGACTATTTTAATAAATATCACAGGTAATAACTAGATTATATTGTCTAATAAGTTATTGGATTGACCAATCATCCCAATTTTTACATAAATAAAGAAGTTCACATTTCTAAATTCCAATAGAAACTAAATTATAAAGCATAGTGAATTCAATGAAAATATATGAATAAGCTCATAACTCAACTTCGGATGACCAAAAAGAAGCATCCCCCATTCAATATTGACCGGTACAATAATAAATTCAAGAAATACTATATAGGGTCAAGCATATAAGAATACACATAAAATTTCTATTTAGAAAAATCATAATTCGTGTCAAATTAATGTTAAAATGAAAATATATTTAAGTTAAAATATGTATTTAGAAACTATAAACTTGAATAAAAATCAATAAATTCAAAATGAAATACAATTACAACTTCAAACAACATCATAAGAAATCAATGTATCACATAGATATTTTAACATTATAAATAAGAATACAAAACACTTTCTAAAATGATAATGAGAAGGATATACTCCTTCAATATTCAAAATATTTTAATCCCCAAATCACCATCCTAATAATCATCACCGTCACTCAATATATCATCTCCACCAAGCATCATAGAATTGATAAATAAGAGTTTACAAATGAATTAGGGATAAAAAATACGATCAGTCACCTCCGTCCAATCAACAAATGTCTTTCAATTCACTAATAGAAAATGAGGCTAATGACACGGACCTATATCCATGGTTTTAAAACTATGGCAATAGGTGGTTATAGCCATGGTTCTGTGGCATATTGCCATAGTTTTAAAAATGTGGCTATATGTTGGTTTTTAATGGCCTATTTCCACGGTTTTAAAAATCGTGGCTATAGTTTATGGATATCGCCACGGTTTTGTGGCCTATAGTAATGTTTTTAAAACCGTGGATATAGGTCAACTTTTTCAATGTCCTATTTCCACATTTTTCCAAAATAGTGGTAACAGAGTTCCTCCCTTCCACGGGAAAAAAATTCCCCACCAATAATTTGGTGGGAAGACCTACTACCATGATATTGAGGCCATTACCACAATTTATATTAATATATATATATCATAATATATATTTATATACATGATTTGTTGTGCGGTCTAGTGGTAAGTACGCTGGTTTGTAAAGGGGAGGTACAGGGTTTGAAACTCGCTGGTTTCATTTTGTATTTAGGTTATTTCCACAGATATCTGAGGATACGAACAAGGTTAAAACTATGGCGATAACCACTTATAGCCACAGTTTAAACCTTGTCTATATGTCAATCCCCATGGTGGCCATTTTGGAGTCCTATTTCCATAGTTTTTAAAATGATAGAAATAAGCAGTTAATGCCATGGTCAAATCCATGGTAGTAGGTTGGGACCTACTACCATGGTGATAGTATCCACGGTTGGTCAAAACCATGGCTGTAGGCTATAGACACATTTTTTGGACCTATTGCCATGGTTTTGAACCATGGAAATATTCTTTTTTCTAGTTGTGATTATATTTGGAATTACTAGGTAGGACAACCCCTCACACAATGACCATGATGACAGAAAAGGAATCCTAGTCATCTATTTATCATCTATATAATAATTCTATCCACATTAAATCAGTCTCATTGTGAAACTACTGCATTATAATTATACCCTACACACCATATAGCTATTATAATCACCTCATTCCATGAACCCCATCTAGCTATCATAGACTCATTATTTTACTATTTTATCACATAAATAACACATCATGGAACACATGTAGTAATCATATGAACGTTTTCATCACCACCATATTATCATGACAGTGGTCCCTCACCTCCCATTTCTAGGTTCTATAAATATAATGATATAAGAAATATATTACATGACACATAATTAATTGCATGGAAACACATTTTTACCAAGATAAATATGTAAATTTTTTTTGGTAAGATACTCTTGTAGTATAAAATCATAAATAGACATCAATATATGAAAATATCCACCATCAAGTGAGAATTTCATACCTTTTCAATTAATTCATTTTCCCTACTGCATTCATCTGCCATTGGCATAACCCAAGATGTCCTCTAATAATTCCAAAAAACCACAAAATAATTAACCCATTATTGACATTATATCATAAACATATTCATAAATCATTCTTCCATATATAATTAACCAGTATCATTTACAATAATTACTCAGTAAATGTATTATTATGTTTCAAATTAGGTTCAAAATGAAACATTATTGATGAAAATTTTTTAATTAGTGAAACCATTTATAACCTCACATTAAATTTCATTGAAATCATTAAGGCGTTAAACCACATAACAAACCATTCACCAAGGGATAATCCCCACTAATGTGCAAACTATGAACAATCCAAATAGAATACAAATTAATTCACGTGACCAAATAACTAATCAACATAGTTTAATGATTGAATCATACAAAAATCTACTTTACCCGCATCATTATCAGGGAAGGAGACATTAAAACACAAATCCTAAAGGTCTAGTAATTCATCACTATACATCCCATGGTTCTAATAACTGACTATAATAGCCAGGGATTATATTAGATATTTCTATTTAAATATTTTTTTTATATCTGATATATTTATTTACACACATCACCGAGTTTAAACATACGAGGTTATACTATTTTAATAATATTATTAAATTTTAATGATATTTCCTAGATATTAGATATTTGTTTATGAATAAGACAAGATAAATTAAGAAAAATTATTATTTTTACATATTTTAAAAAATATTTCATTTTTTATCAATTTTTTAGAAATGAAAATAAATAAATATAATGGTAGGAAAGGAAGTTTTTTCTAATAAATTTTTTTTCATTCGCATAATAAATTTTTATTGTAACAAATCAAATAAATTAAAATAACCGCTTCGGCGGTGGCATAGTGGTGAAGGAGAGGGGTACAACAACGCCGTTATTTGGGAGGTATAGGGTTCGAATCCTGGGAGTGCACTTTCAGCGCGAACCTCTCCCCTAGGATCCACTCGCCTTGCCGGGTCACCCGGTTTCTGACTGGGTGGGCAAAATGAGGCGCAACACACTTGTGCTGATGGATTTCTTGATGAACTGTCACCGCCCGAGTTATCACCCTCCAGGACGCTCTGCCATCTCGGCTGGCAATGGGTCCTTCCCAACTGGGGCTCTCTCCAGAGTGACCTCTTCGTAGGGAGGGGGGTTTCCTTGTGTGGAGGGTTCGAAAAGGCCACACAAGGGAATTCCCTATTTAAGAAAAAAAAGTTAAAATAGAATATTTTTTTCATTGAATCTAAATATTATATATTCAATAAATAATTATACCAAACATAAAATGTTTTTTCTAGCTGAGGAATAATAAAATAATTCAATTTCATGATTACTAATACATTTATATATAAATTATCATCTTTTTGTTTTTCATTCATTTTTTATGAATAAATTTCAACCAATTATAAGAATTAAATTTATAGAAAAAAATATTCGGTATGAGAATGTCCAAATTTGGTTAGGTGGTCATATTTATCTTTATTATTATTTATAGTAATCGATGTAAAATATCATTAATATAGTAAAGGTAAATGTGGTTAATGTGGGGTTGAACTGAAAGGGAAAAGGTTTAAAATGATATAAAATCTATTTATATCATATTAGAGGAATATATTTAGATTTTATATCATCGTATATTAGAACACGATAAAATATTGGGCCATTTTCTTTTGGGATTGACTTTTTTGTATTTTAATACTATTATTAATTACATTTGTAACACTCCCCTCACATATAAAAGGACACATCCACTCAAATATTAAGAATAATACATGAGACAATTAATATATATATATATATGATATTCTAAATTGTCTACTAATATCATTATTGAGGAAATTGTGGTGTTTGTATTCCCAAAAACACAAATTAATGAATCCATAATGTGGTATTCATAAGTGGATACAAAAATAAATTCCTTCTGTTCTTATCGATTATTTTCATGTTTCATTGTCCTTAATAATTATCCAAATGTTAAATAACCATCATAAAATTATGGAATTAATATAATCACTACAATGAAATGTTTTTATATTAAATGTATAACAATTTTCACTATCTATCCAATCTATTGGAAAATAATAAAGACACTCATGCATACTTGTTGACATCCACGAATAACATGTGATATGATTTGTTTTCTAATTTACTATTTATATGGTCTTCCATAATTAAATGAACCAAATTGTTTCAACCAAACCCACCACCCAAGATTTCACCCCACAAGTCTTAAAGAATATTCTTGATCACCATATAAGGGAAACATGAACTTTTATATCAATACATAAAACCATATGAACAATTTCACCATAAATACCAAACATGAGATGTCTCATATAGAAAAAGAAATATGAAATAATAGAGCACAATGTATAAGATAGGGTACATGTCCATGATACCTACAAATAAGAGACAAAATACTAATCCCAGAAGTAAAACAAACAACGACCTATGTAAAGTCTCTATGTGACAATCTATCACAACCAAACCAACTCCCAATGACGATAATAGAATGAAAAAAAACCAGGGGGATATGTGACCCATTATCCTTTAACTATATCCCTCAAATAAAAATTCTCCTATTCCCTAATTAATATTCATGATTTGAGGAAATCTATAAATAGGATACCACTATGAATATATACAATTTTTGTCACCATGGAACCATTAGTCTTAGCTTTCAAATAGAGAATGATTATAAATAAATAATATATCAAAACACTTTTCATTAAACATAATATTATTTCATTTTTATAATTTCATATTTATATGAACATATAATATGAAAAATTATTCTAGTTATAAATAGATGGATGCATCAGAATCATTCCTGTAAAATCCATAAGATTAGTATGTGAGGAAAGAAACATGAATCAATACCATCATATATTAAAACAAAACACAATGGGGATCAATCCTATGTGAGTATGTACTATGACACATAAAGTATCACTAGTTAAAAAGTTCCATGAATGATACTGATATCAAATCTAACCAGAACTTAATAATATCCCAATCATATTACATATTGGTGAAACACACAACCTAGTTTACATATCTTCATAAACCAACATTCCCAAGGTTCTTATGTGTTATGTTTTCAAAAAAAATAACTATGGCCATGCTATAAATTTCATAAAATATTACCAATGTAATGAATTACATCAATAATTTATTAAAAATAATTTTACTATCAAAGACAACATTGAAAAATTTTCTTCAAACATATAATGGGAATAGAACTGATTTAAATGAAAACCCCATTAAAAAAAATTTCTCATTCCAAAAAATAAAAAATTATACAAAAGATCCCAATATATAACAAATAAAAAATTTCATAATACAAACAAAATTAATTAACAATAACACCATGTAAATCATGATATTGTACTATTGTATAGAAACACATATGTTCTCAATGAAGATAACCTTATCATCAACAAAAATTTCTATTGGAAACCAAGAGATCAAGATCATACAAGATTATATTCCTTAGAGAAATATCCAATTCCACATAAGCCGTCATTATATAATTGTCACATCTAATTAGTGTTCAATAAAATCAAGGATATGATGGATCAGGATAATATATTTAGGAAAGAGGATAAACTAAAATTATATTTATCAATAAAAAAATTCAATCCACGAAAATTGATATAGAATCACACAAAAAAAATAGTATGGATACCTCTAGAGCATCGATGAGTTTTCTTTTCAAGATCATAAGTTATTATGAGGTTTTTAGAGTATAAATAGACCACATTTATTGGGATAGAATTCATTTTTTAGAAAACTCACATGGATCTTATGTTTAGGATATATAATTTGAGAAACAACAAGCTAAACAACTATTAGTTACTATCCCTTGAAAATTGATGAACATAGTTACCTAGGTATAGAAAAAAATTTAAAAAAACTATATACACAACTATTGATTTCATCTAGAACAAAATAAACACCCTCATAGACTTCCTTGTAACTCATATGATTATAAAAACAATGTTAAAACCATTAAATAAATAAATAGATTTAATAGTGAAGTCCCACAATGTTTCTAATGTGTTTCTAGAAGCCATTCACTTGTACTATCTCTCCAAAACACCAAATTATTTACCCATTACTCTAGAAATACTTTATATCCTCAATATTAAATTCTAGACAAAAGGAAACATATTTTTGAATCATAAAGAATGACAATTCTTTACTGTAGGAAAGAATGTGTCCTTAAAAATTACTATTCATTATTGAAGCACAAAAATAGAAGGTTAATAATATATCATGAATTATTCCTAATTCCACATCTCATTAATATCCCTTCCGCAATTCCATATTATATGGATAGAAGGTAAGGTTCTACCATATAACACATTATCTTGATGGTTTCAGAAACACAAATGTTTGAGTCTCAATATCAACAACCCTCAATTTAACCACATGGTTGTGGTCTTATTAATACCAACACAATTTGGAAGCATAGAACATGTCATGAATTGATTTTATGAGGTAGAGTTGGTCCAATCGATAATTACATTTAAATTTCATTTGATTATCTTGAAAGGGACAAATTTATTCACTGCCAACATAGAATTATTACATAAACAATGATGTCCCATACAAGTTGATACATTGATAAAAACATGTAACAAACTACAACCTATAATAAAGGTATATTAGGGTCTATGTAACTTTTTATATAGCTTAGAACTACTACCGGTCTTTTTTGAGATACCCTCAACATCTTTATCACCCCTGGAAGACACACTTTCTTGTCAAACATAATTCACATACCATTTAACAACATCAAGGATAACCATAAGTCTACCAATAAGAAAATTTAATATGTGTCCCATTAGTAAAATATTATATATGTCTATAAAATCAAAATTTAATAAAATGAAACAATCATGATCGAAACATAGTCTCTTGAAATTGATGGTTCTTATAATCCAATTATACATCTGATTATTGAATTTCAGGATCCACATTAGAAATGAACACATTGCTTTAAAGAATAAATTTTACTATTTAAATGAAAATTATGGTTGTCAAATGGATATGACAAATGTATGAACACCAAGGATTTTAAAACCCCCTCAATTATTGAAAGTTTAATTCTATTTTACAAAAAATATCAGTTTGATATGGAATTTATGATCTGGTGTCATAAACCAATTAATGAATAAAAAAATCATATCATCTTCATCAATATGTGTCTATATTAATCTAGTTTTATGTTCTATAAATCATTCATCAAACATCCATAATATAATGGATATGTCCATATGGAAATAATTTTTCTTAAGTGTTCTATATTACTTTTCATATAGGCTTGGAATCATGAAATAATTTATACGATTAACCAGATAATTATTTTCCACTAACAAAATTTCTAAATCATGAAACATACCCATAACCCATGATACAAACACTAACAAGACCAGTATTAATGTTATATCAACCCATGACTTAGATCAACAAGAATAACCAACTACCTCCCAAACCATAATTTAGTAAAAGGTACACATGAGGCATACCACCTAAAAAGATTAATTGATACATTGTTAACGAGAATCTACTACTTTCCTAGTCAAAATATGATTGTACAGGGGAGAATTTACTTACTAAAAAGTTGACTGCATAACCACATCAATGCGTTATTCAATACAATAAGAATCTCTGCAAACTAGTTATTTATGGATCCCTCCTAATATTGTTTTTTCAGAACATGTGTTGGTAAATCCTTTCACAAAGAATATGTGACTACAAATAATTATCTAAGAGTTTACACAATATTCAATATGATGATTAAGAATCATGTAATCCAGTATTTCTCTCTTAGGATCATTTTCTATTGTGTAAAGGTAAACTTAAAGATTCTATGATCCAAATATATTATAAACTTATATAAAACATATCATTATAATCTGAGAACATTAATAAAATGCTATTAACTAAAGGAAACGATGAAGTAGATTAATTTTATGTGGAAATAATTAGAGGACGCAATAATCCATCACCAATTTTATAGACAAATAGAAATATCTGAGCTCCATGCGAGAGTAATTTATATGAAATATTAATTACCCAAAATATCAAACCATGATTCATTACTAGATCTAATGTTATCCTAACATATATCTTGTTCATGGATTTATATATTCATATTCTCCAGTAATAAGAAATAATGTTTAAAAAAAGAATGAATATGAGTCTTCCCGGGATTTAGATTCACTCTAAAATGATGTGAAAATGAGAAAATCAAGTGATATAATGGAGTATCAACAAGTTAAAATTAATTTCACAATCCATTCAAAGGAAACCCCCCATAATATATATCCCTAAAAAAAAGAAAACTGACATTATCTCACAAGTTTCATCTAACCTAGGGGAACCTGGATCAAGCCCTATAAAAAGTATTGTCCTAAACAAATGTTCAAAATAAATAAGAAGGAAAAGGTTGAACATAATCTCCACCGCATCCCTTATAAATAAGAGACGTTTCAAACCAATACATCCCACAATAAGAAAAACATAGAACTAGCATTGGGTTATCATAATTCATTCATAAAAACAAGAGTTTAGAGGATTCAACCCGATGGTCAACACAATCTAGTTGAAAAAAGAATATATTCAATGGATTCATTATCCATTATGTTATCAAAACAAAATAAGTCTACCAATCAAAAAAATGATACCTATCTTTTTGACACTTTGTAAAAATATATGGCATGCATTTTTTCCATAATTCTATCCCAATTAACATGGTTCATAAATTGAAATGATTCAACCTAGAATTAAGAAACTCAAGATGTCTAATGATCCCAATAGAGCATCCTTGGGATGATTTTAAAGATAGAACACGAATAATTATTTAAAATAATCCTCAACTAATCCAGAACTATAGATAAAAAATATTAAATGTTCAACACCCATATTATGGTATACACACAATATTCGACCACTTTTGAATAACACAATGAATATTAGAAAACATGTATTTATTGACACGACTAACCAATTTCATCTATATAGTTCCATATAAATGTTACCAAACAACATCAATAAAATGTATAACACCCACCACTCTACCCTAAACATGGAAAAAACAAGGTAGTGGTGGTAACTATCACTTGGGAAAAATAAATCACAGAAAAACTTATGACCTTTCGATAATACATACTCAAGATATAAAATATGATAACTATATTTGGTAATTATTTTTACATCAATTTAGATAAACCCTTTACACAAGAAAGCATCTGCTCGAGATTATAAATAAATGAATCAAGAAAAAAAGTATGAACAGTATTAATAAAAACAAATTTATGATCAAAAACAACATTCAATAACAATTCATTTTCAGAACAAACACAAAAAATTAAAAAAATATTTTTACAGAGATCCCAATTCAAAATAAGAAAATAATTCATTAAATTTAAAAAAAATACAAAATAGGTACATTTCACAACTACATAGTTTCCAGATGAGACCTCAAACACTTCAAGTCAATACATTCAACAATATTTATTTTCATCTTGAATTATATTAATAATGGTTGTAAATTTTTTAATGAAACCACCATTAATATTACAAAACTGATATTTCTTATAAGTAATAATGTTTTTTAAATTTACCATCCCCCCTTAAAAATAATTTTATACTCTACAATAAATGTCGAGAACATTCCCTATTTTTTCATAAAACAAAATACCCTCCCCTTTAAAATTTTATAGTAAAAATCCTCTTTGAAAAACATCTAATATATATCAATGAAATTATATTAAGTGTATTATTTTTAAATATATATAACTAATAATATTGAAAACTAAAACAATTTTATTTTATTTCATATTATTTATTCCACTTATAAATACATGAGTTAAGAACTAATAAATATTTTTATTTAGAGTAATTAGATATTCAAATATAAAAAAAAATTCATGTGATATCCATCTTCCACACATAAGAGTTTTATGAAACACGCCAATAAAAATAACACATATCCATTAATATAAGTAATCCATAAATATCATCATAACCTAGGAACCACCTTAATTATTTTCCCATCAATGAGAGTCTTTCAAAGAATATATAAAGCATGGGTCGTAAAAAGAAGAATCAGTGGTTAATAGAGTAATTCATGAAAATAAAACGTGGTTCATTACCCTGTTTTAGAAAATTCATAACCTTATTAACATTTCTAAAATATATAGTTTGATCAGTATGTTTTTTTAGCATTCCCTAGTCAACCTCAAATATTTATTTTCTATCTACATACATCCCACATCCAGAAAACCCCATAATGAATCCAAAAATAGAAAATTATGATTATAGGTCTTTATATTAATCCAATACTCAAAAAAAATAAAACATAAATTATTTACCAACATTATAGGGTATCTAAATCGGCATCATGAATGTTGGTGATCAAAAACATACCCATAATATAGACCTTTAATCATAGAAAATTCATATAT
This sequence comes from Viscum album, assembly GCA_963277665.1. Classification (NCBI taxonomy): domain Eukaryota; kingdom Viridiplantae; phylum Streptophyta; class Magnoliopsida; order Santalales; family Viscaceae; genus Viscum; species Viscum album. The sequence continues at coordinate 106,860,292 of OY728156.1, forward strand.
ATATATTCTATCAAAAACCTTGAACAAATACTAGGATTTGTCATCAGACTTTTTTATAGTTATTATCATTTATACCATATTTTAATTAACCAACTCGGGTTGACCTAACATTCCACCTAGGAAGTCATACCCCAATTCATGAGATTATATCTAGGTCACCATAGTCTGGAGACAAGAACTTTGGTATCATTAGATATATCACTATGAATGATTTAACTCGAAAAAATAATACAATATACCACAAGTACAAATGTATTGATAAAAAAATCAATCTAAAATACATGTAAAATGGGTACATATCCCTGATACACACAACTATAAGTTTTAATGTTAATCCCTGAAGTATTATAAATAATTTCCTCAGATAGGCCTCCATGTGACCATCAATAAGCACCAACCAAACTCACTATAATGATGGTATTAACCAAGAAATCTGGATAAGGTACATTCTTCTCTATGCTTTACATGTATCCTAAAAAACCAGAACATCATATTCCTTACATCATAAGTTTGGTGTGATTAAAATTCCCTATTACATACCACTATGAATCTCTACATTGTATGTCACCAAAAAACCCTATTTTTATTATTTAAAAAATACTTCTATAATTGAATATCATATGTATATAATTCATTAAAATTCTATTGGTTTAATTTTTTTAATTTCATATTATAATAATCCATTAATATGAAAAATAATAGAATGATATATAAAGGGAATCAATAATAATCATCTATAGAAAACCATTGTATTAACATGTGTTAAAGCAAAAATGAAACAAAACCATTAGGTATAATAAACCAAAATCTAGATTTAGACTATGAAAATACATTATAAGAAATATGATAGAAAAATAATCCCAATTTACCATGAATCATATTGGTTTTTTGTCATAACATAGTCTATAAAAATAAATAACAAAACCAATAGTACTACCACATACACTGGGGTTTTCATATGTCTGTTACCTAACACAACCAACATTCTCCTGTAAGATTTAATCATAAACATTTAAGAAAAAACATGAACACAATATTACAAAGTAGTTTTTCCAAGAGAGGAATTACTATTTCCATTTTTTAAATTCCATTTTAGAATCATACCCATATTTAGAGCTTTTTAGTGAATATATTAATTCTATAACAATAATTTTAATGAAATCCAGAATTAAAAATAATTTCCTATTTCAAAAAAGTAATGATTAGGGAAAATTTTCCAAGGGATTTTATATCAACCAATTTCATAAAACAAACAAGAAAACTTTACAATAACATCTATTAAATCATGATATAGAACCATTTTATAAAAATACCATCTTTGACCTTGTATAAAACCTAGTATCCTTCAGAATTGGAGGTTGGAAATGAATAGATCATGTTTTCAAAAGCCTAGATCCATAATAAAAATAAATAATTCTTTATATTATCCCTATTCTATAAAATAAAATAAAATTATGATTTTATCAAATCAAGGAGAATTTTAAAGATGATATGATTAATAAATAGAGTGTTAATAGAGAGTTTATTCACACTTACCTTGAAGAGATCCCTGAATATTTTACGATAATCATTGTAGAACCCAGGATAGATCCATTTGTAGAGTCAATGAGGGAATGGGTCAATATAATGAGTTATTCCCAATGAAATTAGAGTTAAAAAGGAAATAGGAAATTGGGAAGTGTTTATATTTTTTTGAAACATGCAAGGGTATCAATGTTAGGAAACATGGTAAGGGATACCATGTGATAACAGTGCGGTAGATGAATCCAATTGAAAATTGAATTGCATAATTACATTGTAATGGACACTTAATAATAAAAATCATGCAAAAATTATGTTAAATCATCTATAAAAAACCAATAATTTTCACTAATTTCATATTGAATTACATCTTTATAGAAACCAAGATCAAATTGTGAAAAAAAATCAACTGGTACTAATAGAGCCCTTTAACCTAGTTACAACATTTTACTAATAATCCTATGCGGTTCATGAACTGTACATGTTTCTAAAAGAAATAATATTCATTACAGTCGATTCTCAAAATCCTTAATATCCTTACGAAGATAACTAGACTCAAAAAAATAAATACCTATGACCAAAAGGGGATAAAAAATAAAGTTGAAGATAACTAATAAATTTGAAATATATGATATTATTATGATTCTGAAAAGTTGAATTATTATAAGTGTTTTTCCCTTCTATCCACTAAAATGTGGAAATATCCATCATGTGTATATACTGATAACCATCTTGTAAAAACACGGGTTTTCAGTCATGTATGGATCATTTAATTTTTTTTCTCAAAATCATAACTTTGGACCTAATATGTATGCCTAATTGTAGGTCATGTGTTGTCTCAACAATACTCTATAATTATTATTGATTTTCGATTGTCAAAAATACCCTTTTTTAATAATGAAATTAGTTTATGTGTATTTTATGAAATTAATATTCTTCATGATAATTATTTTTGAATTATATTCAAACTTATTATTCACATGGAATATCTGTCAATGTGTTCGAAATTCTCTTATGCCTATTCTCGAAACATTGTTCATACAGTATGTTAAAAAATGCAATTTAAGGAACAAACCCTATCACTGTATTAAAATTTATTTTGAAATATCAGAATGTATGGTTAATAAACATTACATTTATATAAAATTGCCGATAAATAACCTTACATTTGTATGGAACCATACGTTTGAAAAAGAGAAAAAGCATGGATAAAGAACCTTACTTTGGATGGGCACTATGTTTGAGAAGAAAACGTAAGGATCGTCAACTTTAATTTGGTAATCATCCAACCTTTTTCAACAATACTTTTAGAGAATTAATTCCACATATTATAACCCTACATTTGGTATTTTTCCATTTTGTGAAAGAACCCTAATTTTTACTTTTCAATATTAGAGAATTGAATTTATAATTTTATCAGAGTTTTTTATTACAGTCTTTACAGAGTATCAGGATGATTTAAAGATCCTTTTTGAATGATTAAAATATCATTATGATTGATTCAAATAATAGTATTTAGTAGAAAAATTATCACATATTCTTAAGGTAGGTTACGAATAATCTCAGATTTCTTATGAATTTTAATTCTCATTATTTATCAAGTGATTTCCATAGATATGAGATTATGAAAACAGCATTCTATTTTATTTATTCTATCTATGAATTTCTTCAAAATATATAGGTGTGTATATGATTAAAATAAGTAGGGATATATTGAGACATATATTGTGACACATATGTTTGATTAAAATTGAATTTTTGAGAAGATAATTTACAGATCTACTGCAACAATCGATTAGACTTTGTTTTCTATAGAAGAGGCTACACATTTAAAATATACATGTTTTGAATATTTTTTTTACTATATGTCTTCAGTTTTTAATAATTAATTAAATAATTGAAGTACTTATTGGAACCAGATCAATTTTGAAATAATCTTTGTTGAAGAAATTATTTTCTAAAGATGAAGATCCATCAACTATCAGTTTTTTTACAACTGTGAAGTTCAATTGGAACAATTTTAATCAATATCTTTTTATTGAGGGTCTCAAATCCTTGGATTTATCTGTGGTATAGTATCATCTTCTCAATCTAAGATGTTGATATTTGGTTCCCTATTAAAGAAAAAGAAGGATCTATTTTTCACATTATTGGTGATGGTGTCAAATGCCTGCACTCAGTTGTGGATTGGGCTTATGATATGAGGACCTGACTCGGGAAACTCACCAAACCCATAGATAGAGTAATTGGTGTTCTAGACTAAGTGACCTTTACGCCTTGAACCACTATAAACATTTGTGTTTTATATTTCGGTTTTATCCATCACTCATATATTAATTAATATTTTGAACACTTATTCTCCACATAATCTACATTTGACATGAAAATGCAGAACTGTGAATGATTTTGAAAAGACACAATTAACCCACTATTTTGTGTATTTTGTATATTCTATCCTAACAATTGTTATCAGATGAGAGATTTTTGAAAAAGATATAACAAGGTAAATGTACAAGGATTATACAAAGATGGAAATGACAAGTCATGGGGAAGTAATTTCAATGCTTTGCTTTCCTTATTTCAAGGGGGAAAATTAGGGATGCTAGAAATCCAATATGGTTATCTATTTAAAGAATCGAGGGTTTAAAGTCTACTCAATAATCATTACTCCTTATATAATACCTGAAAATTCTTTATTTTGGACTACTACTACAGAGGCTGTGTACGACACAAAATCTAATGATATGAATGATATTATATGTGGTCATCGAACAGATGAATTTAATCATGTCTCATAATGTCATAAATCTTCTAAAATGTTGAAAACCATTTTAGTTTCCTATGATGTAACATAAAGATTAAGGAAAATGATGTATGAAATAGAAAAGTTGAAATTTGATACTTTTAGAATAATTTATAGTGAGAGTTTCACTTAGATTAATTTAAGGCTTACAAATATTATCAATAATTTCACATCCTTATGTGATTATATTAAACAAGTAGATCAATGATTGAAATTATTGAGAGTACTACCTACTGAATGGAATGGTATATAATCTAAAATTTGAAAATTATCTCCTATCAAAATATGACAATGAAAATATTAATTGGGATCCTAATAATGTATGAAGATGAAATTCAAGATAAAGCTAAAGATCGTAATTTCTTAGTAAAAAGGATAATACTACTCTAAAGGATACATCTAAGAGGGGAAAAAAGAATAAAGAAAGAAGTTAGTGGAGAAAAGAATTTAGATATATCTTATTCTGAAATAGAACATACCTAATTAGTGAGAATTTTTAGGAATTTATATAAGAAGAAAATAGTATTTAGAAAACCCTTTGAAAGTGGTGAGAAAGACTCTAGATAATTTAGATGCTATGTATGGAATAAATTAGGTCATATAAGACCTTATTGACCTCGGTTAAAAGGTAGGAATACACAGACAATAAATAAATATCCGAAAAATAAATATTTTTAACAAAAATTAAAAAGAGTAGTGAAGGATACATTGATTTTTTCAGAAGACTCTAGAATCTCAAAAAATATTGTGATTAAAAAAAAGGAATAATAAAATCTAAAGGAAAATATGTACTTCTTGGAAGAAAACGATAAGGTATAAACCAATGATTCCTCTAATTATGATTCTAGTTCTAGCTATTAAAATGATAAATTGGTTGTCTACTATATAATTCTATAATATATTTATGAATCTTTTTTACAGAATTACAAATCAATAAAGAATATTAAAAATTCTTTTTAGGAGAACGAGATACCTTACTTAAAAAAACATCAACAGTTAATTGAAAAATTTATCTCATTTACTAGAAACAATTATTATCATGAAAATAAGATTAAATCATTATAAGAAGAAGTAGAAACATATAAAAGTGATATTATCTTCTTTATAAATGAAGAAACTATTATAAATGAAATTCCTTGTAAAATGTCATTAAAATGGAATGATTTTGTATAGGAAGTATGGTTAACAATCAATACTATATAAGAATTATTTTATTTCCAACTCAAAAATGGTTACTTGTCATTTTTTTGGAATAGAAGTACATATAACAAAAAATTGTTATTTGAGAAAACATCAAATAAGTGGAATTAAAAGAGGTTTTATTTCGAAAAGTTTATCTGGAGAAAATTATATGAGTTATGAAAAAAAAACCTAGATTCCTAGGATCACTGTTTGCAAAAAATGCTAGACCCAAGAGGATCTGGGTACCAAAACAAACCTTTGTCTAAATTGCTTTTGTAGGAAACAACTCATAGAAAAAAAAAAGATATACAGTATATGGATAATGACTTCTCCATGTATATGAGTGGAATCTCATAAAATTTTCAGACACTGACTCAAATAAATGGAGGTCTAGACACCATTTGTGATAAATCCAATGGAAAAATAATTTGACATGGAGTAGTTAGAGATCCAAAAATAGTCTGAATCCACAAAATTCTATATATACAAGGGTTGAAGACTAAAATTATAAGGATCTATGAAATTCGAGATGATGGATATTATATCGATTTTCTTTACAATTCATGATTTGTGTATAAAGGTAAATTTCTTAGGTTTGGATAACCTATAACTGAAAATGTTTATACTTTGGATTTAAATTAATTATATAAACAAAAGGTGAATTTTTTAACTAATATGATCAAGGATTAATAGATTTGTAATATGGGACTTGGTCATTATAATATTCATGCTTTATATAAATTATCTAAGAGACATTTATTTTCTGATCTACCCAATATTAAATTGGATAGTGATTGATTTTGTGATGCATGCCAAATTGTCAAGAAACACAAATCTTCGTTCAAATATATTATCACAATGTCTATATAAAATCCTCTAAAACTAATCCCCATGGATCTGTTTCGACCATCATGAGTATAAAGTTTTTATAGAAAATTATGTGTATATATTTTAGTTGATAATTATTCTAGATTTACAGGGATCTATTTTCTAAAACTCAAAATTGAATCTTTTAATCATTTTAAAAGTTTCTCTAAAATTGTTCAAAATAGAAAATATTTTAAGATAATTTAATTAAGAAGTGATTATGGTGGAGAATTTGAGAATCATGAATTCAATTTCTTTTGTTCAAATCTGGGTATTAAACAGACATTTTATACACCATGAACACCTCAACAAAAAAGAAGTTGTTGAAAAAGGTAATAGAACTTTTAAAGATATTTCTAGGAGTATGCTAAATGAATATTGTCTTCCTACCTACATGTTGGAAGAAGCTGTAATCACAAACTCCTTTATCATGAATAGAGTTTTAATTTGACATATTTTCAAAAAGACACCTAATGAACTATGGAATAACAAACAGATGAAACTAAATTACATTAATGTTTTTTGGATGCAAGGTCTATATCATGAAAACTAAGTAAAATCATGTTAAATTAGATCCAAAAGAAAAATAAGGAATATTTTAATGATATTCATCTACCTCTAATTCATATAGAGAATTAAATAAAAATTTAAAGATAGGTGAAAAATCAGTTCATCTGAATTTTGGTGAAATTGGAAATTTTATTAATGAGAAGGATCAACCTGATGAAATTGCTGAATCTTTTGACGACATGAGACTTGAAAGCATGAAACATGGTTCTTAAAATAATATAAATAAAATTCAGTCTAGTTTAAAAGAATATAATACTAATAAACATAAATTTTTTTTACCAAGAAAGTCTAAAACCCTATAGAATAATCTTTTATGAATATATATAAGAGACCTAGAAAGAGGTATAATACTAGAAGTATTGCAGAAAACCTAGTTGAATTCTTTGATTCTCTATCTCAACTACAACCAAAATCATTTTAAGAAGCCATAAAAAGATGATAGTTAGATGTTATTAATACAATATGAGGTAAACCAATTCAAAAGGAATGAAGTTTAGGAATTCATTGAAAGACCATAAAATTATCAAGTTATAGGAATTAACTAATTAATTAGAAATAAACAAGTTGATTAGGGTATTATAACTAGAAATAAAGAAAAATTAGTAGCTAAAGGATATAATCTATAAAAATGTATAGATTATGGTAAATCCTTCACACCTGTATCTTGATAAGAAGAAATTGGAATCATTTTAGCTTATGAAACTCATATTAACATTTAATTATATTACATGGATGTTAAATCTTTTTTTAATGGTTATTTAAGGGAGGATTTTTATGTTCAACACCCTACTAGTTTCGAAAATTCATAATAACTAGAATCTATTTTTAAACATTCTAAAGCTCACTATGGACTTACATAAGAACTTAGAGATTGGTATGAAAGATTATATTCTTTTCTTATAAAACATGGATTTACTCTTGGATTGGAAGATACAACTCTTTTTAAGAAAAACATTTTTTCAAAAATAATATTAGGTCAAATATATTTTGATGATGTTATTTTTGGTTCAACTAATGAAAAATTTTGTAATTAATTTTTAGAAATTATGAAGAAATATTTTTATTTGAATATGATAGGAGAATTGGACTTCTTTTTAGGACATCAAATTTATGATAAATATTATGGATGTATTTTAATCCAAAGTAAATATATTATTTAACAATTTAAAAGTCTCATCTTGTAAACAAAAAGTTATATAGAACTCCCATGTGTAGTAATATAAATATTTATTTGGATGAAACTGGAAAACTAGTGGACAAAAAGTTATATATATATTTATGTATGATTAGTAGTTTATTATATCTTACTATTATCATACATTATATTAGGTTTTATGTATTTTTATGTTTTAGATTTCAAACAAATCCTAAAGAATCTCATCTTATTACTGTCAAAAGAGATTTTTATATATTTAAAATGATTTTTTTTCAATCTCTTCTTTATAAAAAAATTTATGAGTTTAATTTAATATCATATTCAAATACTGAGGTTGTAGATAGGTTAAAAAATGTACCTTAGGATCTGATCACTTTTAAGGAAAATATTTGGTATCATGGTCATGTAAAAAAACAATACTCAGTTTCCCTATAAACAACCGAGATAGAATATGTATCTGTGGGAAATTGTTGTTCACACGTATTGTGGAAGAAAAACACATTAACGGAATTTGGACAAAAATTTATTAGTAGGTCTATTTTATGAAATAATGCAAGTGTTTTAAACATTTCAAAAATTCCAATAATTCATTCAAGAACTATGTTTATTGATATTAGGCATCATTTTCTAAGAGATTATGTTCTTAAAATGGATATATTTATTTAGAATTTGTCAACACTGAATTTCAACTAGCAAAATTTTTTAGTAAAACACTTCCCAATTTATGTTTTGATTATATTAAAGGGAATTAAGTCTATCTAATTTTTAAATAAATTTTAGTTTTTTATCGATTTATTTTAATTAATTTTAATTAATTTTTTATTTTAATTTATTTATGATAAAATTATTTATGGATTACTGTAAATCTAATTTTTTCAGTATTATTTTATTATATATAATGTAGTTAATTTATTTTAGCTTCAATTTATTTAGACCATTTGTTTTTAAAAAAATCATCATAATTATCTTACGTAATGACATGAGAAACAACGCACGGTTAGAAACCTTTATAAAATGTTCCCTTTTTTAATACTAAACCTCTCATCTACCTTTGTCTACCTCTATCTTATTTCGAAACCCTATAACACAAGAACCTCAAAGAATTAATTTCTTAGAAATGAAAAAAACAAAGAGAAATGAATAGGGAGAAGCAAGCGATCTTAAGCGTCAATATGTTTCCAAAGGAAATACTCTTCAAGTAAAAGTGGATGATTTCTAATTATTATTATAGAAAAATATTCTTCCAAAATAGTTGTCAGCATTTCATGGTATGAAATCATTGATCAATGAAGCGAACTCAATGTTCATTATAGGGTTGAATTTAAATTTCATTATACCAATGTACAGCTTAGTTTCAGTGATTCTAAAGATACATGTTTTTTTAGAATAGAAGATAAGGATTTTTCCATTTCTTCTACAAAAATTTCCAAAATTTTGATCTTTCTTCATGGGAGAGCCTTTGATTTCGATCTAGGGTCTATCAGGGATAAGGGTCATCATTTTTAATACATTATGTCTTTTCTTTTCGGTTTAACAAACATTATGAAGATTTTTTTCAAAGATATGAAGGAAGATTAAGAAATTTTGGTTAAGTTTATTCAAACCGATATTGCTCCAAGGATGGATGGAAATGAGAAGATTTTATATCCAGTCATGCAAGTAAAGTTTCTATTTTTAGTGAGATAAACATGATTTTTCCAAGGTATATGTTTAGATATCTTCATTACTACTTTCATCTAGATGCATGGATACCTTTTTATCCTTATGGATGGATAATTTCGCAAATTTTTTTTTAGAAAAATATGATTCATTTAATATATTCTCAAATAAAATTTCATCACAGAAATGTACTCAATCCGGGGACTTTATATAATTTAGGATTTTATTGGAGTAAAGTAAAAGGAAAACATATACTAGTTTTTTCATATAACATACAAAAATTAAGATCATTTTCTCAGGGGGAGAAAATTGAGATTCTAAATGAAGGAATTGGAGAAACCAGAAGTGAAGGTCATTCTAAACCAACCTAAAGAAATTTTATATTTGTTGAATAAGAAGACTAAGAAGAAGTTGTACTAGAATAATTACTTGTAAAACCATGGAAAAAAGTAGATCCATCTACTAAAGAACCAGTATTGGGTTCAGGTGAGGATAATTGGTCAGTTTATTTGGATGAACATATTCTTGAAGAAGATTAACAGGTTGAAAGTAAAATTCGAGATTTTTAAAGTATTGATGTTAAAGTGGTCCAAAAGAATGATCCATATATTCAATTATAAAAATGGATGATCAGACTAGAAAATGTGGCTACAAAAATTGTTAGTCATTTTTTTACTTTATTTATGTTGATTTGGATGAAAGAAACAAATCTATTTCAAGAGGAAAAAAATAATTTCATGGAATTATATCTTATTCAAGTAAAAAAATCAATTTAAAAACCAATATAAATGTATGTGGAGATGTTTACTTCAATATTGTTAGAAAATGTGGTAGTTTTTCAGTCACAACATCCAGATGAAGGGATATCGGATTCCCTTACTAGTCATGTTGACGATCTGGTGATTGACATCAATAAATCTCTGGAATAAAATTCAAATCTTTAGTTGGATATCCATGTTGAAAGGAAAATGTTCCAGGATCTTAATGAGAATTTTGTTTCCAATAAGGATTTATATGATTTCAAGAGAGAAATATTGAATTATATTGGAAAGATCAAGTTTGAATTTGTGCCTAAGTCAGACTTCTCCAATACCAAGTGGTGTTTGGGGAGTCGATTTGAGTCAAACAAGAGTATTGTCAGTCAAACTAGTACATATACCTCTATTCCTACTACCTATGAAGATCTGATTGGAAGGTTTCAGGAAATCACAATAGTTATGTATGAAATGAATGGTGATCTACAAAATATTCAGGGCAATAGTGCTCCTTTATTAGTTCTATTGGACAATCATACATTTCTAGTTGACCAATTGACTCAAAACGAAAAAGGTATCTTATTTATACTAATGAAATTAATTGATAAGTTAGACCAGTTTATGAAGCAAGAGGAGTGTTTTCATGGGTTTTTGAAGATCAATCTTGTTGATAATTAGCATATTATTCAAGATTTTAGAGTTTTGATCATACTGTTGGGTGATAATATTATGTGAATGTTGTGGTTACAGATGGAAGAGATGAATGGAATGTTTGAAGCTTCTCCAAATCCTAAAAATCCACATCTTAGACAAATCCTACATAACCTTTTCTACCCTAACCATATCCTTTAACTAACTTGTTTCCTAATAACAATGACCATTGTACTTATACAATTTCTTATTTATAAAATTTCTATATTTGGTTTCTATGGATTTATTTCATATTATTTTGTGTTTATATCTCTATAAAAATATCCAATCCTATTTATTTAAATACATTATTATAACATTAACCTATTGATCTGTGAAAAATTAAACATGTTTTAATCTTTTTCTTCTCATTCTTTTTTATCACGCAAACGGGTGGGAAATTTGGACAAACCCAATATTTATTTTTATCGAAATAATTCTATAAAATCTATTTTTGAAATATTTTATTTTAATTTTTTGAAAAATTATATTTTATATTACTAGTTTTATGGGTTTTGATATCATCAAAAGGGTATATTATTGGGCATATATTGTCTAAACAATACAATATAAATTTTATTGATTTTGATTCTCACAAATACCCTTGTTTTTTATAAGTGATATTAATTTAAGTGTATTTCGAGAAACTAATATTCTTTTTATTAATTATTTTGGAATTATATCCTAGCTTATTATATGTGTGGAATATTTTTAAAAGAGTTTGGAATGCTCTTATGCATATTTTGGAAACAGTATTCATACTACATGTTAAAGAACATAACGTAAGGAATAAACCCTATGTTTTTTTATTCCTAATATTGAAAGATAAGCACATATTTTTAATCAATACTACATTGACATAAACATATGGATGCATAACCTTATGTTTAGATGGAACCATACATTTCACAGAGGGAGAATGTAGGGATAAAGAACCTTATGTATTGACAGAACCCAATCTTTGAGAAGTAAATGTATGGATCATCAACCATAATTTTTTTATCAACATTACACTGTCAAACCTACATTTATAGAATGAACACTACATAGTTGAACCATGTGTTTGGTGTTTTTTTTGTGAAGGAACCCTACATTTGACCATTCAACATCATATATTTGAATTTATGATTCTATCGGAGATTTTTGGAATGGTTTTTGCAGACTATCAGGTCGATTTAAAGATTTTTTTTTCAGATGACTCAAATTTCATTACGATTGATTCAAAAAATAATATTAATTGAATAAATTCGTACATATTTTTATGGGATGTTCCAAATACTCTAACTTGTCTTATAAATATGAATTCTCAAAACTTATCAAGAGATTTTCTTGGATCTGGAATTGCGAAGCATGCAATCTAATTTATTTATTCTATCATTGTATTTGTTAAAAATATGTTAATGTGTGTGTATAAATAAAAAAATAAGTGATGTTTTGATCCAAATATTGTGACACATATTGGGGATTGAATCTGTAGACCTGTGAAGATCTTTTATAGATCTACTCCAACAATTGATCAGAATATATTTTCTAAATAAGAGGTTAAACTTTGGAAATATACTTGTTTTGAATCTAGTATTTACTATAAGTATGTTACTTCTAATTGCTGCAACATTAATTAAAAGATCTATTGCAACTGGATTTCTTTGTAACTACTCTTTGTTGAGGAAACTATTTTTTGATGATGAAGATACGTATATTGTCAATTGTATTTTCCACAGTGAAGTTCAATCGAAAACCTTTTAATCAATATCTTTTTATTTAGAGTTTCAACAGCTTGTATTTAGTTGTGGTGGAGTATCATCTTTTTTATCTAAGATGTGGATATTCAGTTCTCTATTAAAGAACTAGAAGGCTCTTTTTTTAGCCTTATTTGTAATGGTTTCAACTACCTGCACTATATTTTGGATTGGTCTTAATATATGAGGACCTGAATAGTTAGATTTACCCAACTCTTAGATAGAGTAATTGGTGGAGTGGACTAGTGGATCATTATTCCCCAATCCTCTATAAACAGTGATGTTATATATTTTTGTTTCATCCATTTCTCATACTTTTATATATAAGATAAACACTTATTATCTAAAAAATCATTATTTGACATCAAAAAATAGAATTTTGAAAGATTTTTAAAAGACGAAATTCTCCCCAACCCCTCTTAAATATATTTTATATATTTTTACCTAAAACCAATGAGTTAGAAAAGCTATTCGGGGTGTCTTGGGCAAGGTTGGAACCCAAACCCCGTATTTTTGGAAAATATGAGAAGTAGGACGGTTGGAACAATGGTTTCCTAACTGTGGGGATTGAATTTTCTTGACAGAACCACTTACTATGGTTTCCACACATCCATATGGCCTAACCGTGATGTTTTCTTGCAGACCTAGAAAACATCACACAGTCTATAGAACCCCTTACAACATTAAAGGAAGGTATAGGAAAGAACATAAATTATTGAATATTCCATAAATGGATTAAATATATGGTGGCATGCTACTTTTCCTTGCCACACTAACGAAAGGAAAGGCATAAACAAAATGTAATTTTTGATAAATTATGACTTGATTAAAAGGATTCTTGCTACCTAACTTTATCAAACTAATTAAAGGAAAGGCTTGAACCAAAAAAAATATTACATGAATTCATAATAAAATAAGAATATCTTGACTTGATCTTTCTATGTATTCTGATTGGAGAATGATGTGAGCACTTGGGAACCCCATTTTTATTTTGGGATACAACATTCTAAGGTTGAGACCAACCAAGATATGGATCCTGGTTTTTTATTTGATTCCTGATATGACACCATAAAATCACATCATATTACTACATGATGACATGGATGCACTCATTGGATCCAGTATTGACATGCAGGTTCTGTGGTTAAATCACATCTCGACCTATCTTTGGTTAACCCTATTTTACTTTGGTCTATCACCGTGGACTTAGTAGGCACCTCATTGTAGAATTCCATGTATTATTGCACTAATATTATAGTCTTAACCCATGCCAGGATACAGTTTCTACTGAGTTGGGGACCCCTGAGGTCTATGTCTTCCTGGTTATTACCTTGGTACTTCATTATTAAATATTATAAATCATGGTTTCCTTGTTACATCTTTGATCCTTCACTACTTATACTATCACGAGGTGATGTTAGTGTTGGATATCCCTCACGATACCTATCAACGTAAAATTGTTAAATAGATAATTAAATGAATAGGTTACGTGTTCAAACAATAACTTAAGAATAAAATAGGTACATGTGTATTTAGTTACATTGAACTGCATTACTTTATATATATATATATGCCTATATACTATTACATTTCCATTACATAGGCCACATATTATAGACACCGTTAGTGATGGCCCACTGATATTTAACTCACATCCACCTCAATTTCCATTCGGTACCTGGAGAAGATTGCATGGTTGTTTTTTTACAAACGGGAGCATATGGCCTCAAACACTTGATTTCTTATTGTTTAATATGGACCTTGATAGTAGATGACTGAGCCAAAGTTCAAGATTCATGGGATAGTATTTTTATTACATTATACTTTTGTGGAACATTTTATGTCAACTATATTGTATCCTTGTTTTATAGTTCTCTAGTGATATAAAAAATAATCAGTTATTGAATGTTATTCAATTTTTTCATTTATTTTTAATGTTGTCGCTATTTTTCCAATGTGCATTTTGTTTTCTTATATTGATTTTGATATTTACTTATGCTTACATTCACCTGATGTGCTACAATTTGGTACTGAGATAATTCTCTCCCCATGGACACACCCAATGTCCCCACTACTAGTCGATAGACTCTACTGTTCAGGGAGATGCGCTTGAGGCTATGTCTCCCACCAGGCTCAGGGAACCCTTCAAGTGGAATCATGATTCTGGACATCACACATCTCCATGAAGTTATGTAATTTTTTTACATCACGAAATAATATTATTTGTCTAAAAACACAATATAATGATAATATCTCATATATATATATATATAATGATTAAGAATCACTATAAAATGATAACATTATCTTACTATAAGAAACGGGGTAACAGAATAAATACATACATATAATAAACCATGTCTTGATTAGAATATTCATTTTAATGAATACAATTTTAATAAAATGATATTTTGAAATAACAATGGAATTATAAAATGTATTTAATTCATTAATATGGTTATGGGGCATATTAATAATAAAATTATTTTTATTATATAATATTTCTCAATGGGTAGGAATCTAGATGCGAATTAATGTAACTGTTTACATTATAGTCTCATTTCTCTTAGGGAGTTCCTATGTAAAAATTTTGAATTGGAAAATTATATATATATTAACCTTTAATATCAAATTATCATTAACAATACCTCAACCTATCCCATTGGAGCCCATATAATGTGTAGTAAGCATAGTGTGGCACCACAATCCAACCTTCATCTGGTTATAGTCTGGTAAATAGTGACGAATGAGAATATTATAAACATAGGAGGCGTTAGTGAAAGTTAAATTTACATATAAATTCTTATCTATACACAAATATAGATTGGAATCATAAGAAATGATACCTCAAATTCTTTCATAACGAATAATCTGACAACAGAGTTTGACAATGAGTATAGAAATAAGAGCCTAATACAAACCATTATAGCCATAAAGAAGTCCAAGATAGACATATCTCAACATCACAAATGTGATTCAGTTATATTGAAGAAAAAAAAACACTTTTTTCACACTGATAGAACTCAAATTATCATATTGAGGACAATCCTCATTTCTGTCCAATGATTTTGACCAAGGCTAAATGTTTACATTCTTCTGAGGGAAAAATTATCAAGTAACACTAAAACATAAGGTAGTCATATGATATGTTTCACTAATCGATAGATTACATTCCCAGTATATAAATAAACTCATAATATATTAATAAATATGTTATGGATCTTACCAATGGACTATGGAAAATATATAATCCGATCTGATATAACCCACGTGGATAGGGATTACAAAACATAGATTGTGGAAATACGATACCTGATCTAACCTTATAAAAATGATAGAGGATAGAACCCTATTCCTCAAGGAGATATACATGAATCTATACAAGGTAGAATAATTGAGGGGATTTATCATCCTATTCGTGAAATGGGATTTCAAATTGTACCCTCATAGGAATGGACTAAAGGAATATATTGAAACTGACATTAAAAATAGTCTGAGGGAAACAAGGGTTTGAATCTACCATGGATGGGTTAACTGGTTTTTACTCAAGGGAAGATGAAAAGTTCCTTCAATGTATAGTCTTGTAGTGGTTTCACCATTTTACTTTGGACCGTGTTGATATACCATAGTCATTCAAGTGTCCATTGGTTGTGTTAGTGACTACATAATAAATGTTAAAAGTCGGGTTACTAACTTTGGTTGACACATTGTGTGGTTATGTAACACACTATCATAACATTTATCTTCACATATGAATCCTAGATACCACAGTATTTATCCACATTACATGTGTTATTCTTAATTACATTCCTTTTGTATGAGTATTTTCCAGATTCCAATGGTCTTCCCATGAATTCACCTATATCACCTCCTCATCCTCTCTAATTTTGAATTATTATAGTAATGTCTGGATTAGAGGTTTATCATGATTGATTCATCATTGGTGGATAGATTCTAGACATATGTTTATTAGGACTTACGTGAAATCGTATATTATTTAAGAAACAAAACAAAATGTCAAAAAATACTTTGATCAAACATTGATATTACATAATACTTCTAAAGACTCTATTGTGCCTTCAATCACAATTTCGATCCTCCGGTAATGATCCATTGTTCCATATCTTATTTTTGTTTGATGGGTTCTTGAGTACAGTCAAAACATTTGTTCATATGGAATAGATTAATTATCTATTCTATGAATGAAGGTTAAAAAATCATAAAAGTGAATAATAAATATTGGAAAATTATTGGTATGTACTTTATTTTTTAATGGGGAAATTGATTAGATAATAGGATAAAAAGAATAAATAATACCTAAAACTAGAAATTTAATCTAAATGACAAATACTCAAAAAATTATCAATGACATAATTTTTTAAAAGATAATTTCTATTCTACATAGAGAAAACATGAATAGGGAGTAATCTAACAGAAAAAAATCCTACCTTAATATGGGATCGATCACATATGGAGAACTACTCAACATATTTTCATTTGTGTGATCCAAAAACATCATTGTAAAAGACTGTCACATGAGATAATGTTTCAAATACATTATGTTCTTCATCATCCCCACAAATCATCTCTATAAAACCAAATTAACCATGATGCGGTGTCTCTTTGAAATTTTGGATGGGTTATGTGATTATCATTGGAAATTTTAATGAACATGTATTAATGGACTACTTTCTAGGTTTTTGGCTTAATTTGACGATAAATAATTAGTTAATTTAATTTAATATTTTAATTTATTGACCACTAGAGAATGAACTCTTAAAAAACTTCCAATGCTGAAAAAACATATTTCATGCATTTAGGAAAATTTTATTACTAGAATAAATGGAGATCTCAACCTTCCCTTTTGATACATCATTCAATATATATTCCAAAATTTTAGAAATCTACATGTGTGAGATATATTATAATTAATACTTATAATACATCCATATAGTTCATGGATGAGGTTTAAAATTATGGGCTAACTCAATTAAAAATTCTTAAACTATTCTTATTCAAATATATTCTACAATTTTACATAAAAATAGAATCATTTGTATAACAACCTATCCTTGAAATATATTGTTGTTACATAACATTTTTTTAATACTTAAAACATTACACAAATAGATGCCCAAAAACCAAACTCGTCTAGTTCCTTTGAAAAATAGAAACATATGCACTGGTACATAATGGAGCTACATTATCTCCCACTAGGTACTTATTTACTAGAACCCTTATTAAAAACATAAAACATAATACATATCTTCATAACATGGTGGAAGGAAACATAAAAATCGGTGCACTCAGATGCACAGTATGGCTAAACAAGGTCGACACATAAGCATAATCATGAGTATAAGGATATGAGAACAAGGTCATGAAAATAGAAGATAATACCTTATATATCAAGGATCATAACAAAAAATCATTGAATAAATATTGGAAGTTTACAAGACATGAATCATAAGGAAATAAAGAACATAATCCATGAGAGGATTACATAGGAATAAAACCTGGAATTGTGTGAAACACATATAAAAAAACTATGTCAAGGATGCATACCAAGTCATTTATAACATGTTATGCTTGGGTTAATCACCAGTGTACCTACTTCCAGTTTGGGATTCCCTCCCATGTACCCTCTTGTTTTGGTCTTTGGTATGCCCAACCCTTTACACTCTTATTTTAGGATGGCGATTCCCTTTTGCTTACACTCTTGTTTTGGGCTTAGTATGTCCTCCCATTTACCCTCTTATTTCAGGTTTGGGATTTCCTCATGTTTACCTCTCTTTTATTTTGTCATGGGATGTCCTCCCATGTACCCTTTGATCTCAACCAAACATTTATCATTACCCAATTCATGGAATGAGATATAGTTCGCACCCATATCATCGTGAAATAATACATAAATGTGAAAAAAAACATAAACAATCATATCATAACCCATGAAATTAAATGTGTATCACGAACATATAATCATATCATATCATTTGGAAAAGAATATTTTCATAATCATTTCATCATAATCATAACTTGTGAAATGATGCGAGTTTCAAATGCATGTAACCCTTGAAATAGAATACGGTTTCATAAACATCATGCCATAAAAAACATAATCCATTCATTGAAATAATATGAATTTATATATTTAATAATTTCCCTTAAAATAAATGATTAACACAGGTGGATTAATCTTATATGGTAAATAATTTTGAAATATCTTTTAAAAACACTTTTTTAGAAAAAATATTTTCTGTATTAAAATTTGTTTATTAAAACATAAAATATTTGGATAACGTATATCTTTGAAAATAGATTTGGAAACATAAGAAAAAGGAAATAAAAACTATTAATGGTTTTTAAAAATATTTTTTCTTTGAAAATGGGCTTCAAATATATTTTGAAAACATTTTTGAAAATATGGTTTTTGAATACAATTTATTTTTGACAGAAGAGAGAGACTACTAAATTTTACTTAAAACCATTATCATAAGTACCAAAGAGTGGGAAAATGGAACTAATATATGAGGATATCTTGAATAACTATAGGACAAGTAATTTCATGAGTTTCCATGAGATATGGATATTTATATTTCATTAATTGAATAAAAAACATAAACAATCTTGAGAAGCGGTGACATTATATCAATAAACTCATATAAATTGGAAACATTAAACCATACTCCACATGTAAAAAATAAAATTTATGGGAGCAAAAAATATAATGAAATGAAATATATTCATGATATAACATTTCAAAGGTAGTATAGACACATCATATAAAACCACAGGTTCATAACAAAACATGGGTCTCGAAGAAGGAAAATTGAGACAAAACCATTTTACAGATTTGGTAAATTTTGACACATAATCCTAGTGAAAGAAAGATAATAAAATAGATCTATTAATACAAATAAATTTAATTATAATTGACATAAAATAAATACATGTTTGGTACATACACCACACAAAATTATTGAGTGGTTATTAAAGCAGGTATCTCACAAAAATAAAATTGAGATGGAATTCCCATATCTTATGTCATGACTCTTATCTTACTCTTTAAAAACTTAAGTATAATAAATATTAATTTTTTAAAAAATATACCAAATAAAAATAATATTACTTATAATACGATATATGGATTTGTAAGTGAATTATATTATTCTCTTAATAACAATTTTATGTAAAGTTTTCACTTCAGCTAATATCCACTTTTTTTTCCTCATATGTCTTAATTTGTTATATATTTGGTGTTTATATTTATATCATGATTTTGAAAATTCAAAAAATATTTAAATATAATTTCTATTTGATATATTTTTATTATAATCATCATTATAATATAGAAATATCAAAGAGAATGCACCATTTGTGGAGACGATAAGCCGTACATACGCATTAACCTTATTTTTGTTTAATTTTTATGTTGAAAGATATAATGTAAAAGATATATATATATATATATATTTATTATAGTAGAATTATTATATCATATATATACCATATATATTCATTAAAATCATCCTTAATACATTCCATCTAGTATATAAATGAATCACATTGCTTTTGTAACACCCCAGGTAAAAAAAGAATATGAAATTTTCATATTTATCCATATTTGTGAATATAATATTAATATTACTTTAATGGGAACGCTATGCTCGATGGCGTACCCAATACGCAACAACGATTTTCTTTTAAATCTTAAGTTGCACTCTAATAATAAAATAATATTATTTTAAATGATAGTTAACGCCTTGCGATTGTAATGGTGGTAATGAACAGAACTAACTACAAAATGAATATATATGTTTGTCAAATATTTTTAATTTTATCCAATAAATGTTAGAGGCTTAAAATGCAAATGAATCCAATTTTAAGCATAAGTCTTCAACTATTCTTTAAAAGGTCGATTAACCGCCTTTTGATGGAGAACCACTTTTAAATATACTTTTGACAATTTTATATGTTGTATTTGACAAAATAAAATCCTTCTTTAGAATCTGGACATCAAAATTTACTTTGTGTAATTTTTTGTTATTTTTTCGATAATGATCATTTTTAGTGAAGATGTTGCATTTTAATTCAAAAACTCCTTTTAATATGATTTATTTATTTGGATAGATTATATTTTTAATTTAGATTAAAGTTTATTTAGAATATTTTTTACCATTTAATCCAATAGTGCTCATTGGAATTAATTTCACTTTGAAATTGGACTTAAACTCGTGTCAATCTTTTAATAAATATTGTTTCTTAAAAACACGCTATTTGTTTTGACAGCGGGAAGTAATTATTAAATTAATTAATGCAACTTATATGTTTTGAATTTTTTAAAATATACATCATTTTTGAAGTCAGAATATCAAATATAGCTTAGGTTCAATTTTTGTTATTTTTCTGAAAAACATCAATTTTTTATGAATAGTGAAACCACTAAGTGGTAGTTAAAGAAATTGATTTTTTGTTTAAATAAACCTTTACCACTTCTGTGATTTTATTTTTAAAAATCCTACATACATGGTTGTCATTTGGAAGGAAAATTTGGTTCAATGAGATTAAAATAATTTTTTGGTGAATAGTAACTTTTAAGTTTTATTAATCGCGATTAAAGGTAATTAGTGTAATTTATGGTAAAGATAATGTTATAATAATATGAAATGACCTTGAAACATGTCCTACACTTATTGTATGAGTCATGGCCGACCGAGAAAATCCATGGGTCAACTTGGGGACCCCATAGAGCCACTTTTGATGGAAAATGACATTAATAACTTTTTCCTTAAAGTTAAAATTAAAATGTCACAAACATGTATTGTTTTACTAACACAATTTTTAAATGTGGTTATACAAGTCATATTTTTTACTATAAATATTCATTAGAAATATAAAATGCTTTACTATATCAGGATGTTTTTTATATAATTTTTAGTCATTAAATAAATTAATTTATTTATGAAAGCGTGATGATGCAGTGATTACCTCATAAATGAACGATTTAAATAAAATGAGAATATAGGGTGAAATATAAGTATTAATCTTGTAAAAAACCTATTGGATGGGTTGATTTAGAAACCTTATCACCTTATCCTTGAAATATATCCTTTTGGGACCTTTAAAATCCGAAAATCATTTTATAATAAAGTAATAGTTTATAATTTTCCAAGAGTGCCCCTCCTCTTCTCTTATAAAAGCCCCCCACCTATACCGCCTTACCCACACCTATCAAGCCTTTGGCTCGGCCAAACCCTACCCATTTCATCTCTACACATCCCTCTTTTCATCATTGAAGCCTCACCTTTGTCAGAATACTCTTCAAGAAACCCTTTTGGTTCAAACCAAGAGGAGTTAGCCGATTTTAAGGTAATGTCTTCACTTGTGTTTTTTTGTTTTATTTTGATTCCCAAACCCCTAAACGATTTTTATTCCTTTCTTTTGTAACAACAATGGTATCTTAAATATACTAGATGTTTTTATGTGAATTATTCGAGCTAAACTTACACACACCTCTGTCTAATGGTTAAAGAACATAATGTTTCTGGGATGGAGAATTACTGCCTCATGAAATGATGATTGTTAAATCTTCTCTTAACACCTTTCATGGTGGAAATTATGATGTCACTGTATTTTATAGATGAAATATATGGTATTTATGTTTCCTATATTCTTCTGTATTTTATATTTAAAACATACCTTTATTCTTTTCATGTTGTTCAATTGCGATAATTTCATACGAGGAAGTGTGGACTACCACCCCCTCAAGTGATGTGACTCATTCATGCAATACATGGAATGTATAAAGAATTAAATTAATGAACTTATCTGAACAATAAAACATATATATTATACTGGAATTATAATATATATACATCTCAATTATTTTTAATCCCATTAATATGACAAAGAAATGAAAGTAGCGTTCCTGCGTACGTACGACCTACTGTCTCCATGAACAATGAATTTCATTTCTTTTTATCACCAAAAGTTATGGAATATTATAAAATGAATATTTATGGGATATATATGATATTTTAATCATTAATACTATTCTGGAGATTATTTACTTATAACTACATGGACAATCATTTTCAAACAAGTTCATTTTTGACTCATGTACCAAACACCGACAAAAACGGCTAATATGAAATTACATTATTAACCATTTATTATAACATTATAATATGTTATATAAACTGAATAATAATATTTAAACTATGAACTAACTCAATTATAAATTGAACAAAGTTTATTATTCAGGAATATAAAGAAACGAACATGACAAGTCGTACTTGAGGTAAGGGATCCAACCTCTCTCTTTCTTTTAATGTAATCTCTTTTATGTAACTGATTTAAGCTCCTCTTTCTTATGTTGGGGGATGTTATTATATATTCCTCTTGATTTAAATTTTATTTTAATATGATGAGAGACCCTATTTTATCTCATCAATCCATTTTTGGATGTTTTATGTGGTGCCGTTAGGCTGCCGAATTTTCATAAGGGGGTTTTCAACTCACTTTTTATTTCCGTGAGATTCATGCTACATTGGACACTATTTCCTTTTGTGTGGTGTATGTACTACCCATTATTTTACTATTTTTATAATATACTCTCATTTATGGGTATTTAAATTTTCATTTTATGACCCTTCTTTCATGGGGTGTACGTTTCGAAAGTTTCCCAAATCGGTAAGGGATCCTTTCACACTCCTCTTTTTAAAACACTTATTTTGTTATGTCTTTTAATTTACATATTTTTATGTTGGTATATGTTACTATATATCGTTATTGATGTAAATTTTATGTCCAAGTGATGAGATACCATTTTCTCTCTCATCAACTAAATTTATGAATTTTAAAGTGACGCTGTTAGGGTATCAAATTTTACCAAGGTAACTTCTTAACCCAATTTCGATTTCTTTGGGTTCAAATTGTAGTTATTGAATATGTCATCCTTTGAATATGTGTGAATGACCTTTTATTGTTTTACACTTTATATCAACATATATTGAGTGTATTTATATTTTTCACACACAATTATGAGATTGATTTATCCTTAATTTAAGGATACCTTCTTTATAAAGGATTTCATCTCATTTTACATTTCTATTGAGACTTCATTGTTGTTATGCACCAATTCAATCTTATATGGTTTATGCACTATCATTTGGAATATTATATCATTAATCCATTTATTCTCATGATATTATAATGTTCTAATTAAATGTTATTCCTCAAATATTAATTTCAAGTGTCTCTCATTTTGTTAAAAACCCTTTAACTAAAATATCATTTTAAATGTTTTAATGATTTATTCTTATAAATATTTCTCATTAATATCCATGTTTTCAAAATGGTTTTAAGGATTTATTTATATGGATATTAATGGTTTAAAATGTTAAAATCTTTAATGTGGTATGAGACATTTTGAATAAAAAATCTCTTTATTAAATGTTTTAACTTGTTTTGAAAATGGTTTTTAGAATGGATTCATTAGTTCAATATCTTAAAATGTTATATTGTTATTAAAATGTGGGAATGTTATCTTTCCTTTATGCTTAAGTTATGTGCTATGATTATATTATGGTTCTTGGGCATTGTTTATGAAGACGGGTGGTTCCGTGATAAACTGAGGGCAGGTGAGCCTGATATAGCCCTCCAATTCATTGGGTAACACGAAGGGGTAAAACGTTAAGGTTTCTCCGAAGAGATTTATGGAATATAATGTGCTGGGTATTCCAAACGTAACCATGATGGTTACTCCCTACGTAAGAATGTTACGAATGCCTCAAGTTACCTTTATGTCTTAGGATTTCTATGAGTTATTCATAAATCTTATGATTTCATGAGGTATGTTAATGTGCTTATGTTTTATGAGTAATGTATGATTTCATTGATTCTTATGTATACATGGAATAATTTTTTCTTTCCGTATTTTTATAACCCTTACGGAGATTTTTATGCTCATCCCATGTTTTTTTTGAAATGATTTTCACAGGACATAAAGTTGAATAGGGTCAAGGATGGGTCAAGGAAATGTCAGGTTGTCTAAAACAAGGGACTAGACATGAGTCTTTTGTTCAAGAGTTTTTATTTTGTGAAAAAATGGAAGCTAAGTAGATGTGTCTACTGTGTAATATTTCAGATGTAATAGTTATGTCCTAATTCGCTGAAACTCTAAACCTGAAAAGATCCTCAATGTGAATTATTCATTTAATTCAATAATAAGTAATTTTTAAGGCCGGGTCCTTATAGTTGGTATCATAGGTCGGTTTAGATAACTTTAGAGGTTACGGTATTTTCTAAGAAAAAGTGACATTACCATAATGGCTAGGATTTTAGAAAGAGTCATAGTTTTTAGATAAAGTGAATAAGTAAGTATATCTTTGTGTTTATCTTCCTCATTAGTACATGATAATTTTGTTGATATACTCACACTTTAATTTTTGGTTTTAGTAAATGGATGGATCTAGCAGGCACCAAAGTGTCAATGGGTTTGTAGGAAACTGTGGTCGTTCTCTGATTAAGAGACTGGATGAAATGGGGGTTCAATAAGGAAACTCGAGGTTGTTCTAAACCAACTCTCATGGAGTCATCATCAACCACTTGACCCATCGTAAGTTCTCTAATGAATCATGTACGAGATGACCAATCGATGTGGAAGTTCAGGTAATAATTATAAAGGTAACCATTAGGGTTTATATGATCCTTACTTTTGAGGTAATTATCGGTTACTCTATGTAATGATGGAAAATGAAAGGCATGAGATAAACATGAGGTTAAAATATGTTATGGTTATTTTTGAAGATTTTATATCATTTTTGGGAATGTTTTAAGAATTACATAGTTTTGGAAAAAGGACAACACGCAGACCGTGTGAGAACTAGTCACGTCGGACAAAGCTGTGGGAATCGAACCCACAACCAAAGTAAGACTGGTATTTATCGTCTAACACCGGACTACATGTAGTTCCTAGTTAGTTTAACTAATTCTTTATATTTAGATGATTTTAGGAATCAAGAGTAATTTTATTTTGGGTTATCTATGGAAATGATTAACCTGTCATGGATGATATGTGATTAGGTTAATTACTTTTCAATATGAGACTTTAAGAGAAACTAATATTATTTAGAGATAAATTTTAATTTGTACCTTGGAAGACTATGTGATTAAATCCTTCAAATATTTGGGTTTTAATCTTAGGTTGATTTACATTGAATAATTTTATGGGAAATTGTTTATCGAATGGTCTTTGATGACCTTTGGGTTTTGTTGGGCAAATTTTAGAGATTAAGAATAGATTATCTTTTTATAAAGGATTATCTGATCTCGTACTAACAATTTTTTTTTTGGTTTTTTTCTAAAGAGATGGACAATATATAGTTCTCTTTTTTGGATAAGGTGATTCTCTAGAAGGTGATTATAGCATTGTTAATGTGAACAAGTCTTCCTAAATGCTCGTCTTTTTGGAGAAATATGAGTTTGTGTAAGATATCTAGTAAAAGTTGAAAGTCAACATTACAAGTAAGTATATTTCATTATGTTTTAGTTACGCAAATAAATAAATTCTTCAATGAAAAGTACCATAAAAAAATGTTGTCTGTTAACTTTTCCTACTGGGGAATCAAATACCATTAAACCCATCACCAGTTTGTGATTTTCTGGTTGTTAACTTTCCCTTAAGCATGTTTTCTAGCACTCTCCCTCACATTATTAACCAATTATTATAACATTATAGTATGTGATATGAACTGAATAATAATCTATAAAGTATGACCTTAAGAGATTATAAATTGACCAATGTTTATTATTCAGGAATATAAAGAAATGAACAAGACATGTCGGACATCAGGTAAGGGATGCAACCTCTCTCTTTCTTTTAAAGTACTCTCTTTTATGTAACTGATTTTAAGTTCCTCTTTCTTATGTTGGGGGATGTTATTCTAAATTAATTTTTCTGTAAATTTTATTTTAATATGATGAGAGACCCTATTTTATCTCAACAATCCATTTCTGGAAGTTTTATGTGGCGCTGTTAGGCTGCCGAATTTTCATAAGGGGGTTTTCATCTCACTTTTTATTCCCGTGAGATTCATGCTACATTGGCCACTATTTACATTTGTGTGGTGTATGTGCTGCCCATTATTTTAATATTTGTATAATATAATTTCATTTATGGGTATTTAAATCTTCATTTTATGACCCTTCTTTCACGGGGAGTACGTTTCAAAAGTTTCCGAAATCGCTAAGGGAACATTTCACACTCCTCTTTTTAAAAGACCTATTTTGTTATGTCTTTTAATTTACATCTTGTTATGTTGTGACATGTTCTTATATATCCTTATTGATGTAAATTTTATGTCCAAGTGATGAGACACCATTTTCTCTCTCATCAACTAATTTTATGAATTTTAAAGTGACGCTGTTAGGCTGTCGAATTTTTCCAAGGGAACTACTTAACCCAATTTCGATTTCTTTTGGTTCAGCTTGTAGTTATTGAACATTTCATCCTTTGAATATGTGTGAATGAACTTTTATTGTTTTAAACATAATATCCACTTATATTTGGTGTATTTATATTTGTCACACATAATTATGAGATTGATTTATCCTTAATTTAAGGATACCTTCTTTATAAGGGATTTCATCTCATTTTACATTTCTATTGAGACTTCATTGTTGTTATGCACCAATTAACTCCTATTTGGTGTATACAATGTCCTTTGGAATAGTATATCATGAATCCATTTATTCTCAAGATATTATAAAGTTATGATTAAATGTTATTCCTCAAACATTGTATTCAAGTGTCTCTCATTTTGTTAAAAACCCTTTAACTAAAATATCGTTTTAAATGTTTTAGTGATTTATTCTTATAAATATATCTCCTTAATATCCATGTTTTCAAAATGGTTTTAAGGATTTATTTATATGGATATTAATGGTTTAAAATTTTAAAATCTTCAAAGTGGTATGGGACACTTTGAATCAAAAATCTCATTGTTAAATGTTTTAACTTGTTTTGAAAATGGTTTTTAGAATGGATTCATTATTTCCATATCTTAAAATGTTATATTATTATTTCAATGTGGGAATTTTATATTTCCTTTGTGATTAAGTTATGTTCTATGATTATTCTATGGTTCTTGGGCATTGTTTATGAAGACGGGTGGTTTTTTGAAAAACTAAGGGTGGGTGAGCCCGATATAGCTCTCCAATGCATTGCGTAACGCGATGGGGTTAAACGTTAAGGTTTCTCCGAAGAGATTTAGGGAATATACTGTGATGGGTATTCCAAACGTAACCATGAGGGTTACTCCCTACGTAAGAATGTTATGAATGGCTCATGTTAGATTTATGTCTTATTATTTCTATGAGTTATTCATAAATCTTATGATTTCATGAGGTATGTTAACATGCTTATGTTTGATGAGTAATGTATGATTTCATTGATTCTTATGTATACATGGAATAATGTTTTCTTTCCATATTGTTATAACCCTTAGTGACCTTATTATGCTCATCCCAAGTTTTTTTTGAAATGTTTTTCACTGGACATAAAGTTGAATCGGGTCAAGGATGGGATCAAGGAAATGTCAGGCTATCTAAAACAAGGATCTAGACATGACTCTTTTGTTCAAGAGATTTTATTTTGTGAAAAAAATGGATGCTGAGTAGATGTGTCTACTGTATAATCTTTGAGATGTAATAGTTATGTCCTAATTCTCTAAAACTCTAAACCTGAAAAGATCCTCAATGTGAATTATTCATTTAATTCAATAATAATTAATGTTTATGGTCGGGTCCTTATAGCTTCGATGGGGAAGTATCCCACACTTCCTCAAATGAAATTATCGTATTGACTACAATTTGAAATTATAAAGATATGTGTTGTAAAATAATAAAATAGTTATAAATTAATATTAAATATCATAAATAAAATATATAAAAATATTTTACATCATAATATATACCGTGATAGGTGGTAAGTAAAAATGAATAATAATCATTTAGTGGGGCGATAGTCCTCCATACACCTGAACAATATGTTCATTACAAATTAGATGGAAGTGTATAGAATTTTAGGTATAATGATTATCATAAAAACTTCCTATTATATTTTGGATACTGGTGTTTTTATACAAGAATAGAATAAATATTAAGTAGTAGAGATAGAAAATAATATATAGGAGTTTGTGGGTGGTTGTTCCCTCTTAATCTGGTAATTCCTTTTGGTTTTCTCCAAAGGGCTTCCATGGAGGGATTTACGCAAAATGGTGGATTAAAGGAGGAAGTGGGAGATTTTTGGGAGATATTGTGTTTGTTTTTGGTCGATCCAATGTGTTTTTAGAGGTGTGAGGAAGTAATAGGAGAGGAGGCCTTTTATAATAGAGAAGGACTAGCACTCATATAATATTTTAAATCAAAGGAACCTCAACCATATTTTTTATTTAAATTTGATCAATAATTATCTAATGTAGAAACAAGAAGTTTAGGGCAGATAATTTTCCAACAAATTTCTTTTGGAAAGTTTTATAGGTTTTTTAGGCCTTAAGTTTATGGTTTTTTCTTTATTAAGGTTAATTTAACATTAATCACTATAATAAATTTTAATTAAATTCACTAGTTTTTTTGGTAAAAACTATATTATAATTATTAGACATTAATAATTACATGAACTCTAAATATTTATTCTATTTTTTATGAAATTAAAATCAAATAAGTATAGTAAATTAATTAAATTTATTCCCATAGTCAGGTTGACAATGATGGGGTTTTAAGTAAAAATGATCAAAATTGTAATATGTTTTTATATCCAATTACTATGTAAAGTTATTTCCAATTACCTAAATTGGATTAATTTATAAAAATATTTTCTAATTAAACATTTATAATAATTTATTATTTAATTTTAACTCATAAATAAATTAGATGCAAAACCTGTTTTGAACTAAGATAAAATATTTTTCACTATTCATAAAAAAAATAAAACCCCATAAAAAATACAGAAAACATAATCTAACCTAATTTTTATTATTATATTTCAAAGATGAAGTTTATTGTTAAATATATGATTTATAAGTTTTCAAAAATTTAGATTTAAAATAGGTTCACCATTAAAAGGTGTTAAAATTTCAATAATAAAAATATGGTGTATTCTGAGATAAATTTGTTTTATTGTTATCTTATTCTTATAAAATCTATTTAAAGAATATAAAAAATATTTAATTGTATATATAAAAAATATTTAAAATTAAAATTACTTAATATTTCTTATTAATTAAATTTATTACATTTAGAACAATATTGTGAACATAACAGTAGTTTTCTATAAAAATACTTCCTTTATATTCAATTTATTCTTTTATTCATTTATAAATAATATGTAACAATTTATATAATTTTTAGATTTTGTGACACCGATATAATTACATAATTTTGATAATAATATTCATAAAATATAATTTAATAGCACATTTATATATTATTACATTGTCACGTATTTTTCGATAACACACAGTCTTGCGTGTTATGCAAACCATCATGGAAAGAAGTCTGGTATTAAAAATATTCTTACCTAAGTTTTAATTATAGAGGAAGATAACCATTATATTTAATTTTGTGATTGATTAAATTTGAATGGTGTATAATTAAATCCAATCTCATTGCTTTGATATATATATATAAATAACTTTCAATGTTTTGTAAAATGAAATATATCAAAAAGATTAAATTAATTTGAAAACAAATTTCCCAAAATCTCAAACTTTCACATTTTATGATCCTTAAAATTAATTTCTCCTTTGAAATTAATATGGGTTATCAAATTTTTAATATTTGAGTGTTCCTTTCATAAAAACCTATATCGTAAGAAAGAACACTAAATCTTCTGTTAAAAAAGGAATGTTGGAAAATAACGGTAACCCAATGTAACTCATAACTAGGTTTACACATGGGAGAACATAGGTGGAATGTGAAAATAAGGGCTTAAAGTAAAAGATATAGTATTTATAGGTATTTATTGAGGTCATTAATAAAAAACACATGAATTATCAATTAAAATTTGTGGCCCCAATGTCAGAAATATGGGATGATTTAAAATTCCATCAACTCATTAAAAATTACGAGATTAGGAAAACATTTTTCGGTCATTTTCTAAAAATTATGTAATTAATTTATTAACCAAGAATATAATAAAATACAAATACATGACGTATTTATATAAACAAAATTTCATTCTTTGATTTTTCTTTTATTAATTTATAATTCATCAATTAACTCAAAGAATGAATGTTCTAGTAATTAACTTTGATGTATAAATCACTAAAATAAACTTCAAAAAAATATTAAGTCCTAAAATGAATGATAATTCTAACTATTTGTCCCTTCAAAATAAATACACCTCAATCAATAAACATAAAAAGTAATTTTACTTATTCATAATTAATATTTTTACATGAAAAATAATTATACATTAACTTTGGAATCATGTAGGCCAATGGTTGGCATGAAACCCATATCTTCCTTTGGTTATGGGTTTAAGACCTGTGGTCTTGTAATATTTGATTGGTTTTCACCCGACATATGTGATTTCATTTTCTAAAATGAAACTAATGTAATTTAAAAAAAATATAATGGACATACTTGATATAAGGTTAATCAATAAATAACATTTTAACTAGGTTTATCAATAAAAAATTAACACAAAAATAATTCATCCAAAATTTAACTCAAACTTTTCATGAATGGATAACATTATAACTATTATGAAAGATAAAAAAATAGTTTATAGAAGGCCAAGAATTCAACTTAAAATTGATCCTCCTGAATATCAAAAAAAGATATCTTGGTTTCCTCATTCCAAACATGTGAATACTCTCATAATATATTCTCATAAAACCTGGTTATAACCTAAAGTACCATGAATACATATAGAAAAAATATGTTATTCCTTATTCCAAGGGTTATTAGATATATTCCCTAAATCAAATATGTTGTAAACCTCATCCACGATAACATAGACTACCTTTTCAATAGATCCTTTATTAGTTATGAGGTATTCAATACTGTCTAATTGACATATTAATATCCAATATATATTTATTCCAAAAAATTATCTTAACATAAGGAATATATTAAGGGTTATCTTAATATAATAAAAATATAACCATATCAATAAATAACTTTTCCATTCCATAAAAATAATTCAACATAAACATTAAAATCCATTGTGAAAAAAATACTTGAATATTTTACCCATCATATATCATAACACAAATACCTAAAAACATGGACTATTACACATCATCTATAATCCACAAGAAGGATACCTTATTCCATTACTTAATACCTATTTTCATTCACATTTCATCTGTAGTCTCATCATCATCATCAATATAACCATTACTCATACCAACTTTGTGATTATCTTCTATATCTTTATTCTTGGGCATTGAGTTGTATAATGACTATTTATTCCAGAATTAAAATACATAACCTTAAATTAGGACAAACAGAGGCCCATATAACCATTGATTTAAGTTGGTTAAACCTTTATTTTTTTTCTTTGTAGTTACTTTTTTTGTGTCATTATTTTCCATAGTCAAAACACCATAGGTTATTCTAAGGCAATCACATAAGTGATTCTTTCCACGTTCTTAATGCAAAGAAAACCTGATCTTATTTTCTTCATTGTATCCATTCCTAGAACTCCTAGTGAAATCATTTCTTCTCTTCCTTAGGGAGTCCAATAGTCTAGTATGGTGCACATTATTGATTTTGTTCCTTTAAAACTAATTAGGAATTATCACTATATGCCTCACCCTAGTGATCATATCATTTGACATCTCATCAGTAGGTTGTCCATAAAATTCCACACTGATCATGTTCCACCTAATTCCCTCTATTGCATAAAAACAAAAAGAATTGAATAATAAACAATTATCATGGTGGCGAGTCACATAATCTTGAAATGTCAATTATAACAAGTCTAACTTGTGAAAACTTCTTTAATCAATGACACATTAGGTTTATCCTAGTTTATTCATAGACATCTTCTATTCAAAACCATTATAATTCTTCATTAAGAGTTTGTGATATTCCCAAGCATATCCCCGAGGAGTGTAAACCAAGGTGTACAGTAATACCCGTTTTCATGTACCTGATTACCTCGAGTAAGGCCCAAAACATATTTTCAGAGTTGTTACTCCAAAGTACATCAAAGCTAGAGACATATCGACTTGTAGAATCCAGAAAGGGATGTATTCCTAGAAGAATACACACTCTATCCTTTACAGAAATTCTAGGATACTTTTTTAAACATTAACCCATCCGTATACTTATCTATACAGACATCCATGGATATATCCTTAGAAATATACATCGAGATATCAATAAAGTTCTATCATCCTATATTAAAAATTTTAACAAAAAATTCACTCTAATACCCACTATAAAAACCTAGTCTTGACATACATAGATGTAAGATAACATTTTGTGGAAAACATAATTCATTAAACAAACTGATGCCCAAATCCCAAACTAGTCCAGTGCCTTTGGAAACATGGAAACATAAAAATTGGAATATAAAGAAGCTACATCATCTCCCACTATGTTCTTCTTGACTATCACCCATATTAGACAGATCAAACATAACACATATCTTCATAAGCAGGGGGAAGGAAACATAAAAATGGGTGATCTCATATTCTTAGTATGGGTAAACAAGGGAGATACGTAAGCATAATAATGAGAATAAAGGCATAAGAACATGTTGATGAATATAGAAGATCATACCTTACATATCAAGAATCATAGACACGAATCATGGAACAAATATTGGAGTTCATTAGACAAGAATCATATGGAAATAAATATTATAAACCATGATATAATAAAGTATGAATAAAACATGGAATGGTTCAAATTCATATAAAAATCCTACATCAAGACTGCATACCAATGCCTTTTATCTTGTTAGGATGAGGCTAATCACCTATGTACCAGCTTTAGACATGGGATAACCTCTTGTGTACCATATTGTTTTGGGATTGGGATATCCTCTCATGTACTCACTTGTTTTGGGCTTGGGTGTTTCTCCCATTTACCCCTTGTTTCGAGCTTGCCATGTCCTCTAGTTTACCATCTTCTTTCAGGTATGGGATTCTCTCCTATTTACTGTCTTATTTAAATCTGTAATGTCCCCCATTTAATGACTTATTTTATTCATAAGGTCTCTTTCTATGAACCCATTGTTATCATTAAATATTTATCATTACCCAATTCATTGTATGGAGTTATAGGTATCACCCATCTCATAGTGAAATCACACATGCATGTACCAAAAATTAATAAATTATCATATCATAACCCATGAAATAAAATGGGTATCATAGAAATGTAATAATATCATATCCTTTGAAAAATATGGGTTTTATAATAATTTAATTTTAAACATAACCCATGATAAGA
The DNA here is from genome assembly GCA_963277665.1 of Viscum album. Lineage (NCBI taxonomy): Eukaryota > Viridiplantae > Streptophyta > Magnoliopsida > Santalales > Viscaceae > Viscum > Viscum album. Next base: position 106,894,708 of record OY728156.1, read on the forward strand.
AGTGGGTTTCAAAGGCGTGTAACCCTAAAAATATATGGGGGTTTCTTAAACATCATGCCATCAAAAAATTAACCCTTTAGAGAAATAATATGAATGGAAACATTTATTAGTTTCTATACAAATGATTGAGTAAAAACAGTTTATGTTATCTTATTTGGGATATAATTTTAAATGATCTTTTGAAAAAACTTTTCTTGAGGAACATTTCTTTTCAGTATTGAAATCTGTTTTTGGATCAGAAATCATTTTGAAATGGTTTGTCTTCGAAAATAGAGTTGAAAACTTATAAAAGAAGCACTAAAAACCATAAAACGTTTTTAAAACTTTTTCCCTTGATAATGGGATTCAAATATATTCTGAAAACATTTTTTAAATTATTTTTTAAAACATTTTTTAATGCATGGTTTTGGAATGCAATATATTTCTGACCAAAGAGAGAGAGAGAATAATATTTACCTTAAAAACATTATATTATGTACCAAAAAGTGGAAATTTTTTAATAATACATCAATATATCATTAATAAGAATAGGAGAATAAAATTTATGTGTTTTTTTAAGATATGGATAAATATATTTCATTAATTTAAGAATAATCATAAACAATCTTGAGAAGGGATGAGATTATTTTAATAAACTCCTATAACTTGGTATCTTTAAACCATAATCCCCACGTAAGAAAATAAACATAAATGATGCCTAAAATATCATTAATGGAAGGATATTCAAGATATAACATGAAATATATTGTATATAAACATCATATAAAAAATAGGTTCATAACGAATCATGAGTCCCAAGTTAGGCAATTGGAGACAAAACAATTTTACCGATTTGGTAACTTTTGAAACTTAAACCCCATGGAAGGAACATTATAAAATTGATATGTGATTACACATAAATTTAGTTATAATATAAATATAATACATTCATGGTTAATACATACACCATTTAGAATAAGTGAGTGGTGATTAAGGCATGTATCTCATGGAAATAAGAGTGAGATGAAATTCGCATACCATGTGTCTTGACTATTATCATAATTATTCAAAACTACTGTATAATAAATATATATTATTTATAAATATATAATATAACTATATGTTTACTTCTAATACCATATGTGGTTTTATTATGGCTTTATATCTCTCACTTGATAACAGTTCTATGTTAAGGTTTTACTTCGACTAATATACACTTTGTTTTTCATAAGTTTCTTAATTTGACATATGGTTTGTGATTATATTTATATAATAATTTATATAACATAATCCATTATTTAAATAAAATTTTTTTATTTTATTTTTATTATAATAGTCCTCAGAATATATAAGTATCAAACAGAATACACCATTTAAGGAGAAATGATATCGTACGTACGCCAGAATTCTATTTTCGTTTAATTGTTTTGTTGAAAGAATAAAAGTAAAAGACACACATATATATATATATATATTTATTAATTTTTAGTTATTATATCACGTATATCATATATATTCACTAAAACCATCCTTAATTATTTTCATGTATTGTAAAGACAAATCACATTGCTTTGTGAGGGCGGTAGTCAGTACTTTCTCAAACTAAATTATAGCTTTAACATGAATTAAAAGGTGTAATGATAAGTGTTGTAAAATAAAAAAAATAATATTAAAGACATAATAAATATTATATATAACATATATAAACATATTTTCTGTCATAATTTCTACCATGGGATAAGGTAATGGAAAAATTAACGATCTTCATTTAGTGAGGCGACAGTCTGCCATTCTAGTAAAAAATATGTTCGTTACCCATTAAATGTAAATGTGTGTAAATATTGGTTTCATACTTATAATAAAAAATAATATTATATTATTGAAACTATTGTTGTTATAAAATCCTTGAATAAAAATATTTTGGGGATTATAGAAAGAAAATAGATGAAAGGAGTTTGGTGGAGGGTGTTACCTCTTAATCATGTAACTCCTTTTGGTTTGCACCAAAGGGCTTCCTTGGAATGGTTTATTTACAAGGGAGGATTATAGTAGGAGTCTAAGGATTTTGATGAGATAGTTTTTCAGAGTTTGGTTGATGAGAAGGTGTCTTTAGATGTGCGAGTAAGTGGGTGGAGAGGTGGCGTTTTATAATAGAGGAGGAGTGGAACTTTTGTAATATTATAAATGCATGGAACCCCACACTATTTTATTATTTAAAGTGAATAAATAATGGTTAAAAGTATCTAAAATGGATTATAGTTTCTATATATGGACATAAAACAACTTTAGGATAATATTTATGTTTTTTGTCCTTAAGGTTACGTTTTAGTCCCTTATTGAGCATAATTTAACCTTAATCATTGTGATTAATTTGTATTAAATTCAATAATATTTTTAGTCAAAAAGTATGTAAACTATATTATAAATTTAAAATTATTATGATTCCAAATATGGTATCCATTTTAAAAATTATAATCACAAAAGTGGTAGAAATTAATTTAAATGTAATCTTGTAGTCAGGTCGATAACACGGGTTTCAAAGTGAAATTGACCAAAAGATTGTTATGTTTTTATATCCAATTACAATGTTATAATTATTTAAAATTTAATATAATGGATTAATTGATAAAAAAAATTATTTAATTAAACATTTAATCCAAATATATATTTAATTTAACCATATAAAAATATTAGATGAAATAGTAGTTTTGAACTAAAATACATTCTTTTTTAATATTCATTAAAAAATAATACTTCCCTGAAAAATAAAAAAATATCACCCTAATTTTTTTTATTATAAACATTGAAAGATGAAGTTTATTTTGACATATAATATTTATAAAATCTCCAAAATTTATATTTAAAATTGGTTCTTAATTAAAAGGTGGAAAATTTTCTTATAAAAATATTGGGTTTATGAGTTAAATTTAGTTTATTATTATCTTATTTATATAAAATCTCTTTGATGAATATAAAAATTAATTAATTGAATATATTAAATGTATATTAAATTAAAATTACTCAATAACTGTAATTATATTAATTTATTTAGATTCAAAAAACATTGTGACCTTAATAATGTTTTTATATAGAAATAATTAATATTTGTTCAACTTGTTCTTATATTTATATATAAATAATTTTAAACTGATTAATTCATATTATATATTTTAAAATTCATATCCTTACATAATTTTTTAATAATATTAATAATATCATATTTAACATCTATGTTATATATTATTGTACAATATCTTAATGTTTGATAACACGCTATCTTGCGTGTTACGCAAGCTATCGAGGAAAGTCACTATTGCGAAAAATGTAATTGTAACTCAGTGTTTTGTATAGAGTAATCTAACCAATAATTTTTTTAGTGATTTATTAACTTTTCCCTACATATAATTCAAGCCTAACATTGTTCTTTATTATATATAAAATAACAATTTTTGATGTTGTGTAACATAAAAAATATCAAATAGCTTAAATTAATTTTAAAAATATTTCAAAAAATATCGGGGTCTTACAATTACAATCTCACCGTATTGGAAGTTTTACTCATGAAATGTAAACTCCTTAAATAATATTTGGGTACTAAGATCATATTTGGCTCTCCTAATTCTTAGTGGTAACATCGAGTTTCACATGTTACCAAAAAACATGAACCAAGGTAAAATCTAGACCATGAAGGATACTCTCATACCAATACTTGATTTTTAATTATTACAATAAAAAGGTAGTACCATGTTCGATGTTAAGATCTCCCCAATAAATATAATGTGATAGGTCATGCACATATCAACTAGGATACAACGAGGAAGAAATCATTCAACTAGCCTATCTAATACTATATGGTTAATAAGTAATCCACCTCAACGATACCGTACTATGTCTATAAAGGGATAAAAAATAACCATGATTGAATTATACTTCAGAAAAATATCTATAATAATTATTGAGTTGATAACATCATGAAAACATGGTAACCCTAGTCAAAGTCTAAATATATTTCCCTTCATCTTTATAGTATTTCAGACAGCACCATATATTCCTCATCTTTTCCTAGATGATATTCACCTTCAATGTTGTTGTGCAAACAATCTCCATTCCCATGACTATTTTATCTCATGTCACTATCTAGTATAGTAGTGACCTACAATGTCTCCCATAAAAAGGGTTGAATGGTTCCATACTTATCATGGAGGGGTAAAAAGCTTGTATATGTATACTATAGTAGGGGTAGTTGATAATCTAATGAATGGTAAAAATATAAAACACAATATGCAAACATGTCCTAAAAAACATCATTGGTGAACATGGTTTGGTTGGCTATTTGGGGGGTGGAATTTGATACTCAAATGAAAGTGAGTCATAAATGTCTCTAGCAATACCCACAAATATTATTATATAATATTATCACCATTGTATGAATCTCTGAACCATGTATTTTTATTATACATTCCATGTACTTGTATGGGACATGGTTTCGGCCTCCTGTGATAGGTTTTGTAAAATGAGTAAATTTTTTATACTACCCTTAAAGATTTATGAGTTGCGCATCTCCATCTTTAAAACACAAATAATGGCCTTTAATAAGCCTACACTATTTTTTTCTATATACAACATGATGACATCCATGGTTTTGGTATTATAGATGTTACATAAAGTGATGCTAGTTGGGTGATTCTCTTAGTTACATGTGGTTAAACACCAAGAGGTAAGGATTCCATGGTATATCGCTAGGATGGTATAGTGTGGAATTATGTACTGAGCATAAGATTATGATCCCCTCTACAAGACTAGTTTGAATAGGTTTTGTGAATCCCTCAAGGAAGCTTAGGGTGGGATCCTCTATAACGTCCTCTTTCATGAGTTGGTATTGTGGTATCGACGTTAACCTCATATATGATAATTAATACTCAACATTGTGGGTTTTTATAGTGGGGTTCACAATATCATTGAGCATATGATAACCTATAAGAAAGGTAGTTTTGGATTGGGTTTTCAGTGTCACAATGTGGTCCGGACTATGATCCCTAATAGTTGTGTTGAGGTTCTGTCTATCGATAGGGATCATTGTTTCCTAGAGAAGTCTAGGTGTGATACCCTATCTAAAAATTGAAATCTCATAACTTCTATGTTGGATTCTTGGAATCTCTCCTTGGTCACTAGTGCGATTACCTATTTTTGTGTTAATATATTAAGAGTTTTAGTAATATTTATTTAATTCCCCATGACACATTGGTGGAATTATTTAACTAATTATCAAGATCCACTAGGTTGTGTAATATTAATCATCAATATACATTATGGTAATGTTCTATCTTATAGATTTCATCATGGATAGAAGGGATGTGCCATCAGCATAATGATGCCCGATGAGTGAAATCTCTTGGATGAGATACATTAGGGATGCTATGTCTTGTAGAGTTGGTTCTCCCATATGAGAGATACCTCAGATCATCAAGTGGAATAATAGGGATAGTAGTAATATTTGGACACCTTGAGACTAGGATTCATTGAAAATTATATCAGGTTTTCTCTATTATTTCATGACTTTATTTATCATTCCATTTTTGGAATACCATGTGAAAATGATATAATAATTCATATATAGTCGTGCTGTGTGGAGATAGATATTCTTGTTCTGTCTCACTTGGGTTATTAGTTCTATCATGATTTTTTCTAGGAGGACATTTTCACTTCATTTTATTCCTTTTATAATTGGTTTTGGGATTCATAGTGGGTATTGTTATACTTAGACCTATATGAGCTCTACCAACACATGTATTTTATTATGCAGATAAATATATTTTTGATGTAGTTATAGGAAGATATATATATGTGGAGCATAGTATTCTAGGAATACCAAGGTATGTACTAGTTATTTCAATTAATGGGGTTCCAATCATTCTATCCAGGTTAGATGATTTTATATGTTTTTGGTGGTATTTTATTTTCCCTTTTATAAATTTATTGGATTTATTTAATAATATTATTCAGAAATACAAATGTATACATGGATTTGGAATCATTTATATTATGACCTCTACACTTTTGTTAATAGATGGATGTGTGTGGGTAAATATAGGTACCAAAGGATATGGCCTCCCTTGTCTGTGATATGGATACTCAGTGCTGGTCTCCAACCCCTGGTCTATTGTAGTTAGTGTTGCGGTAGTTTTAATTGGATTATAACTATCATGGTGGGCCCCTGTGTGATGAGTTTTGGTATAGTAGCATAAGAGTCGGTTCCAAATTGGCACTACATTGTTGAGATTGTCTATATCTAAGGTTGGTTTATTATTTATTGAAATAATGTTGTGTATTAATATTTTGGTTCATAGGATAAAGAATATTGTTTTTTGTAGAGGACAATATATCCATTCACATAGAGTTTTATAACCTACTTGTAGACTCAGTGTTGGTAGGCACCAATTATAGGGAATCACTAGTACATGCATCATATTGGATTGGGTTATGGTTCTCAAATCCTTCATGAATCAACTCCACATATATAATTTTTAAACATGGTAAATTCTGATCATTTCCTCGAAACTCCATGATGATAGTATTATTTGATTACATAGAGGGATTTTGATGATTATCCCCTTAGTGATGACACTTAAGTGCATGGGTCTTAATAAGAGACAATACAACCAAGGGGTTTTCTATTCGTACAACAACCCATAGAGAAGAATATTTTTCAGTAATACTAATCAAGAATGTGTGTAGGGTGATCAACCTCCATTATTTTTAGAGGAATATACCTCCCATGAATTAGGGTTGGATATTCCATTAGGAATCAGATGAATTTTGTGAGATAGTCGCAAACGGTTTCTGTCTTATGATGTCTCCTCCTCATCAGATGGGGGTCTTAAACATGAGTTTTTTATTCAGGGATCAAAGGGTTATGGTGTATTATGGTGATCTAATAACATTATTAGATGATTCTCACTTTTATTGATTTGGAGTTGCTATTAAATATGGGGGTTTATCAAACGACATTGTAATTAGGGCATATCTAGGAGCTTCTGCAGCTTCAACAATGTAGCTTAACCATGGAGGAGTACTCAATGAGGCTCACTAACCTTTCTTGATACACCCTAGAGATGGTTTGATATACAATATGCTAATTAGTTTATTTTGATAAGGAATTGAACCAGTATTCCAAGTCTTTAGTTTTTTCTCTTTTTTTAACAACTATTCTAGAGTGCTCAAGTGGGCATGCGCAGTGGAAATCATTATTATTGAGGAGACAGTAACTATTGTTGTGGGCGATAAGTGGGGAATGACCTTATAACCTATTAAATAGTTGTATGATCTAGAATATTGAAATGTGGTGCACATCATAATACAATCCAGAGATATAGTGTCTGTGTGTTAGGGATCAAAGGAAAGTTCTATTCAGTTTAAGGAAAGTTGGTGTTTTACTTGTGATTATTAGGGACACATTGTACAAGATTCTCTAGCCAACTATATAAATTTTAGGGAAATTGTAAATGGAACTCCCAAGTAGACTTATTATCATGTTATGGGAGTTAATCATGAAAGTAGTTGTGTCATAGAAGTTGGGAGAGAAGCAGGGGTGGAATACTGTTTGACATGTTTCCACCACCACCCCTAGGAGATCAACACTAGGTTTAAGGACATAGATGATCTGTGAGAAAAAAGCTATTATATTTAGAGTCGTACGACCTAATGGATTATGAGATGATTGGAGATACAATTTATGTGATTTATTCTTTGTTTTTTTTTGAAAGACACATATGTTGGATACATATTTCTTTCAATTCATCTTAATGTTTTTGAAAGGTTACATAGTGAATTAGTGGAGCCATATGATTTTGATGTCTGATGTGTATCTAGGATCATAAGAATGATGAATACTTCCCACACTGAGATGCATTCTTTTAACACAACCCACATAATTAAATTAAAGGATTCCACAATGATAATAAAGCAATTGTTTAATTAATAGATATATCAAATTTATTATATGAAAACATTAAAACAAATATAATTTGATATAATTAATGAAGACCTAAAAAATCAATACGAAATAGACATATTAGGTTGGTATTAAAGGTCTTGGTTTGAGTTTATCATGTTTTTATGATATTTTTAAAAATTATTATAATTAATGGAGTTAAAATTGACACTAATGATATTTTAAAATAATATTTATTTTATATATTAAAAAAATATTATTAGGAAAAAACTGATTGGGATAAATAAAAAAATTTCATACATAACTCATTTTATATTATTTTTATAGTTTATATTAATTTTTTATCCTTAACAGAGTAAAAACACTTGTTTTCACAATAACAGTGAAGGAGTTTAAATAATGGTTATTACCAAAAGTGAAGGGCATGAATGAGACCTAAACATGTGAAAGAATAATTTTATAGAGGATTTTGATCCATCCTCATCTTAGATTATAAATTACTTAAATTGGTTTCATTTTTAATTGAAGATAAAAATATATTAATTTAATGTTTTGAGTGTATCCAAAATTTCCCCTCATGTAAATTATAAAAGGTAACCTCCTCACTCACCTATTTACACCACATTGAGACTTATATCTCCATAGAACACTATCCATTTCTCCTCCCAACTTCTTTATTCATGTTTCGTGGGACCTTTTCTTCTATAAATAGAAACCTTATATCCCATAATATGTTATCTAATGGTAGTCTATCAATGAAGAGTTAATTATTTTGCCAACTCATTCAAGTTAATTTCTTCTTCTACATCCTCATCATAATTTTTTTCCATAGAAAATTATTAAATAGGGTATAATATATATTATTTATGTCATTATGATTTTCGGAAAACTATATTCCCTGATTTATACATCGTATGAAAAATGAAAGCAGTGTGCATGCCTACGTACAACTTACTATCTCCACATCGTGTTGTCATTTGTTTTTCATCACCACATTACGTGGATGGGAATAATGATATAAATAATTGATATATATATATATATATATTAATTATTAAATTATATTAATTCATTATAGTAAATATAATTTCCAATTCCTTTTCTTTTCACCATTATAGGAATGATATCGTCGCATGTGGGTACATGCGACCTACCATCTCCCTGTTGTGATGTTATTCATTTTCCATGTAAAAAAGACAATAATGATTAGCAAAAAATATATAATTAGTAAATATGGTATCTATGAACATAATATTATTCTGAATATTAAATTTATATATCCTATTCCTAAAAAAATGACATAAACGACAACACATGCATATGATGATGAAGTCTTTAACCCCCAAAACAAGGGTAATAATGAAATATTACTAACAAAGTGATATAAGTTAATCATACATGATATCATAAATATTTATAATGTTAATATATAAGTTAATAAATTTCATAAAACCATTCTAAATGTCGTTATATCCCATTTGAATAATGTACGAATAAGGTAACATACTTTATCTCAATCTCCTTTAATTGAGGCATATTGGGATGCCATACAACCTTCTTTTTTATGAGGTGTGTATACAACCCCATTGATTTATCATGTATTAATTTAATATCAAATAATTTAATATTTTGTTATATTTTATTCTTTCATCAGTCTTAAGATTTAAATGTTAAATGTCATATAGGACACCTTTAATGTATAATGATTTAATTATCAAATCACTTTATCCATGTAAATATTCATGATATTATATTACACATTTATTTATATGGTTATTAATGGAATATAAAAAAAATAATGACCATTTTTAATTTCATTAAAATGTTTTCAAAAATAATTTTATTAATGTTTTATATGGAATGTTTTGAAAAATTAAAAAAGAAATGTTCCATTCTTGACACACACGATGAAAAAAATTCATCATCTTGACTATTATTTTCGTTCTATATCCTATTGAAAGAGTACGTGTTTTATTAAATTAAACCCCAAATAATTTATTTTATTTTATTTTTTCTTGATTTCTTTTTATTAAAAAGGGAATTTTTAAAAAAAAATATTTTATATATGGGTTTGATCAGAGTATTATCCTCAATAAAATTTCAAGGATTTTATCAGAGTATTTTCATCTATATCAAATTCCTTTATGGGATCTCATATTTGATTAAGGTTGATATATTATGATATCTTATACCATATATTATTGAATTATTTTTTATTCTTTTTTCTTTAGATGTGCTATTTTGATACCATTCATTGTTTATGGTTAACGTATAAACATTTCATATGCTAGTTTTTAATACAAATGTTTATATTAGTTGTGTTTCACCCCTTTAATAAGAATAATTAATTGGAATTAGTATATGTTATTAGGGGCTCCATACAGCCCCTAGATGCATCAGAAGTTCTTATGAGAAAAACTAGTTTGTGTTTGTAATTCCTGGTTGTGTTTGGTGTCTTTCTTGAATCCTTGATTGTGTGTTTATGATATCCCACATTATAAATTCCCACATTATGAGATTATTTATTGATATTCAATGTAATTATTATATTAGAATAATTTCAATGGTCAATTTTCCTAGATCATGTGATTATTTAAACGACATGCGTTTTGGATATATACCATTCTATATTATTTAGGCAATATTTACTCATAGGTCCTGTTTTATGTTTACCCTTACAGAGCATTTGAGCTCCCCACTTTCTTATGTTTCATTTTCTCAAGGATTCAAGAAATTATTTAAGGACTGATATGTAGGGTTACAAAAAGGGGGAATAAAGAAATAGTTAATTAAACACTTTTTTCATTTAATGTTTTAAAATGTAATATAGATCTCATGTATTTATCCAGTTTACCAAAAGTATTAAATTTTATTCTAATTTGGTATGAAATCACTTGTATTTTATTCCCATGTAATAATGTATCCACAAAATCCAGGCTTCTAGGGTTGGGGTCATTACACCATCCATTCCTCACTCAGCCTCACCCAATCTAACCTTGGCCCAACCAAACATTGCCCATGTTACAAAAAAATATTCCACAACCTGACATCATAAAAAACTAATTATAAAATTTTCTTATTAATTAAAAAAATTTATCACCATATTAATGAAACCAAATTTCAAATCTAATGGTGTCTTTATGTAATAGCCACATCCAAAAACTTCACAATGTCTTATTTATTATCCCAAACTCTAAACTAAGTAATTTTACCAAATGAAATTTTAAAATCAATAGTCATTTAATTATAACAGTAACCAATTTATAAAAAATTGATCATGAAATGTATCAGAAACAAAGAAATGAGCTTCCATATAATGATGGAATTATTGGTCACCCTATTCCTTTTAATATTGAAATCCACATTATACTAACCAAATAAAACATAACACTAGTGGAAGAAAAAATAAATCCCAAACTATATATTGATAAATTTAAAATAAATGGTGGAGGACGTATATATGGGTTTGGGTGGGATAAAATTCACCTCAAACCACTAGGAAGACACCATCAAAAGGAATAAAAATCCACAGTGGATCGGGTGATATATGGGTTATTGGATCCTTTCTCACAAACACAATGAAGATTATAAGAAGGGTCATCCCATTATAGTGTTCTTAGGCATAGAAATATAATTATTACACCTTTAAATACTCCTGATATGATGGTAGTTCTTATAAACTATTGGATAAATCTTTTACCCAACCTCTCCCGAGGCCCCTTAGGCCCCTAGGTTAGCTCGTGATCCTCAAAAACATGTATAAAAACTTAATTTTAAGTTGGTCCAGGGAATTTAACATTAGTTGATATCTTAAATAATATTTGAATAATCTAATGATCTTTAAACATAATATTGTCTCAAAATATTTCTCATATGTACACACCTAAGGCACTAAAAACACCACACTATAACACTTATCACCCTTAAGAATTTTCCATGGATTTCAAACCATAAAAACAACCATATTTGGATGGACAATTTCTCAACAAATCATTATGTTCTCTTCACAAATTCTCTAAAAAAACTCATGGAACAACCACCATTTTAAAGGTATAAAACTAAAAAATCACAACCCAACTATTGTGATCATCATAAAAACATAGAGTAGAATCATACATTCTCTCTTCCTTTATATGAAACCATATTCATCATCTTCACAGTGAGCATCTTTCCAATAGTACCCACACTATAATAATTATCTCAAAGCTACCAATTCCAATAATATTGTGATTCCTCTATTGTAATTTCATACAATAGAACACACCAATATTATATTGATGTCCCCAGTGTAGTTCCTAACCATTTACGTCAATCACATCAGATAATTTCATTCACAAACCATTAAATATTTTAATTTTTGAAAAAATATAGAGATTTAAAAATAACTATCATCCACCTAAATCATAGATCACAACAGGATTACTATAAAAATCCAATTATAATTATTGAAATGAACCTATCACATAAAAATTGTCTTTCCAAATGTTATCTATAACCCCATGCAATAAACTATATACAATACAATAGGATATACATCCTCTAATTGATCAATCTTGAAACTATTGACTCATACCACTGAGAATAAGGACAAAACAAGAACATTACATAATCTAGTATCCTTAAAAAATAATACAAAATTTTTACTCCCCAAGGATCTTTTAGGATTAAAGTTTTAGATATTTTGATTCCTTACTCTTAAATAAAAAAAATCATCAATATACAAGCTTGACGCTTCTATATTAATATCTATTTTTCAAAATTTTAAAATTTTAAAATAAAAGATGATATCTTTTCATGAATAATATTCACAAGTTTATTCTCGGCCCCATGCTTCTCCCCACTAATCCATTAACCCTATAAATTTTTTAATAAATACAAGTAATGGTCACAAATATCTCAATAATGTACAAAAATATTGAAACAAATTGATGGTCCTTGAATACTTATTAAAAATAAAATAATTGATTTCAAAATAAACATTGATTTCAAAATATATGATTTTCATACCCTATAAATTGTATTTTATTACCAATAATTATCAAAAAAAAATTATTTGAAATAATTTATTCAAAATAAACTCATATTGGTGTCTTTGAAAACATAAAAATGATATGAACACGTTTTTACAAAGATATAATTTTCACACTTGTATGTGGAATATCTACAACATTTAAATTTAGAGTAACCATCACAACAAATCATGTAAGACTGTAATGGTTAGCATCTGAACATTACCTTAGAATAACCCTCACAATTAACCAGGGACTACCTTGATGAAAATCTTATGAAAATTAACACATAGTAACAAGAACATATATTCATGGATTAACCATCATAGTTGATCTTGGAATAACTATCTTAGTAAACTTATAATCATTACCCAAATGGATATAAATCTATAATGGGGGTCAACCTTCATGTTATATTTTTTGGGCTCACACTTGAACTATAATGGGGCTCAAAAAATTATATAATAATATATTAGGATCACCCATTACATATATATAAATATCAAGAGTCGTGATTAATCATAAAACCTTTTAAAAACACATTTAAAATTGTATGAAAAATGAATTCATAGTTCCAAAATAAAATTATATTTAAAATACTTTTTTCAAAACTATAATAATCATAAAAAATGAATTATTGGTAATATTTTAAGAAAATATTAAGAAACATCAGTAAAATAACCATTCCATTTTCATGTCGCTTATATTGAAATACATTGCACATAAATATACAAATTGTTTTTGAAATTAACATTATAAAATATAAATAAAGTATAAAAATATTAGGTTGTAATTATTTATGGAAATTATATTCATTATTTATGTATAAAAAATATATTATTTTCACCCTTTTAAAAATATTTGAATGAGGAACATTAAAAGATGATTTTTCAAATAAATCCCCTTACCTTGAATCAGACACATCATATACGTTCATTCACATTTAGAATAATAAACTTTTTTTAACTATTTAATTTTTTTATGATTTAATTAAAAGCCTATAATTCATTTTATATCACTTATTTCCATGTAATATACAATTACTTAATAACATTATCTCACATCAAACATTTTGATGATATTCGATACATAAGTCCAATATTATTTTGGTCATTTGGATATATTCATAGTGGTAATTAATACATAATATCCCTAATAATAATCATTAAATAATTATAATTTTTATATACAAAAAACATTTTAAATCAAACCATTACATATAGATAAAAAATTGAACTTTTTAATATTCATTGAGGTGGCAGGTCGTTTGTATGCTTGAGAAAAAATTATATTTTTCAACCATAATTATGGAAAAAAGGTAAGTGTTAATTTTTCATTATAGAATTATCATAATGACATAAATATCATATCACTTATTTTAAATATCATCTATGTATTTTGGTGATGAAAACTGAATCACATCACTTTGTGGATGTGGTAGTCAACATGCACGCACGATTGATGTAATAATTTATTCATTGGACTGAATTTTAATAACATAAATGATATATTTTCTTGGTATATTGATAAATATTTAATGAGTTTCATATAAAAATATTAATTCCATCATTATAACAAATCTTGAGATCCAGTTATGAAAAATGAATTACATGGATTTATGAAGCAGTTTTCTACTATACACAAAAATGATGGGTGTGTTTTATATTTGATGAAAGATGGGATAGGAATAGGTTTTTTATTTAACATAAAATAACTGATGTATATTTATAATATCTTATTATTATTATATATTCAGGGTTATGAAATATATTAAGAAGACATATGAAAATAAAAGATAAGCTCAATTAAAAATGATTATTCTCCTTCGAACTATCACATTATATTAAAACCATAATACCACTATGATTTTTGTTGAACCTAATAAAGCAATCTAGAATATGTCTCGGGATTTAAGATATGGATTTCTGTTGATTTTGGGAATGAAAAATGGATTTTCAGTGGGAATTAATTAGAATATTATGTTCCCTTTTATAAGGGAGGTAAGGGGAGGTCTTCAAATTTCACAAAATAAAAAATTTATATTCAATTTATAATGGCATGAATATGATTTATTAAAAATATAAGATTAGGATGGATTTAAATAATCTCATAAAATAGATATTATACATGTTTTAAATTTTATTACCCATATCATTCGGTTTTAAACTATCCTCCACCCTTTAAAAACTCACCCATGCAAAAAATATTTTTTACACTTTGAGGGCCAATATAGTAACTATAAATTAAAAAAGGAGAATAAAATGAACATTGATGATATTATAACATATATACTATTTAATTATCAGAATATATTATTTTGTAAATCTTAAATCATTAAATGAGATCTTATTCATTTAAAGATATCACTATTGACCCCATTAAGAACTATTCATTACTTCTACAAGATTAGTATCAAGAAAACGAGAATTAAAAAATTATAAAATCCTCTAAATTTCAAGGTAATAAATAAATTTATTGTATAAAATTATTCATCTCATACTATTTTACTTTTAGTATTCTTAATATCATTTATTTTTTTATTACGTTAATTGAATAATTAGTGCACAAACGTTTTGATGGAACTTCAGTTTATTATTTCATTAGTAAAAAAATATAAATTACATTAATTTAGATAAATATTTCATATATAAATATTTTATATATATTTAAACATATCCTCAGAGAAAACACATGTAAAAAATATTATATTTGTTAAAATTAATATTTTTTCTGGTTTGACAACTCTTGAATTTAAATTCTATTAAAGTAATATTCTAAACCATGATTCCACCAATGGACATAAATTTGACCCTTTGATTATTATATTAGATATTTACTCATCCAATAATATAATTGTTTTTTATTTACTTCATTTAGTGGTTTATAATATTTTATTGGTAACCTGAATTACCAGATTTACTCTTTACTTTGGTAATAAAATTACTCATGTCACTATTTATATTTTTCAATAAAATAAATTGTAAATATTTAATATTTATTTATTTAAAAATATAAAATATAAAATAATTTTTAAAAAATTTAAATCAATGATGTGGATGAATTTAATTTAATACTAATCAAGAAAAACACAATAAAAAACAATGTTTCAGAAGAATTTAATTTTTTAATATAATTTTTTTTATACTAAGTTCAATTATAAAATCCATTTTTTTATCATAATTTGATTATGTAAAATAATAATGAATTTCTTAAACATTAAAATTATTCCAAAATATAATTCTTCCTTATAAATATGTTAAAATAAGATACAGTTTTCAATAAAAAATTGATTTTTACACTATTCATTGATAAATGATGTTTTTCAAAAAAATTAATAAGAATTAACCTTAACATAATATTGAAATAATGAATTAGAAAATGAAATTAATTTTGAAAAAAATTATTAAAACACTATAAATTAATTATAATATTTTTTTAATTAATATAATTAAAACTCATTTTTGATGAAAATGTATTTTTGATGAATAACATGAAAAAAACAATTGAGTGATTATTACGTAAGAATTAATAAATTTATTTATATTTAGTCAAATATTTTTATTTTTCTCGTAAATCATTTCTTCATATTCCTATGCACCAAATTAATGGTTAGGTTATAATGGTCATATATAAATAATAATATTTCATTGTTTGTTTAAGATCAATATTGTCTATCCATAATTCTATCAAACATATTATTTCATTTAAAAAAACAAAAAATATAAAATTAACCCCATGAAAATAAAATCCTCACAATTATATCATAGGCTTGGTAACTATGGTTTGAATTTTTGGAATTCTGTTATTTAAGACTCGCATCATAAAAATGATTAACTAAAATTCATCATGAAGAGGGAGTAAGGGAAGTACATAGGACTTATTGAATAAACAATAAATGGGTTTGTCAATAAGAATATATTATTGGGAATATTAAACAATGATATGGATGAAAAAACTAACCCCAAGAACTAATAGATAGTGATAAATAAATTGCTTCTAAGAAAGATGACCATCAAAAAACCATAAATTTTTATTGTTTAAAAGTCCATTGATTTCAAAATATGAGAAATATGTGGATAACATTTATAGAACTAATTATTTTAAAAATAAAAAATTCATGATTCCAATGATATTAATTAATTTCTTATTATCTCTATGAATTTAATTCATTTGATATAGTTGATGAAATTGTCTAAGTATGAGTCCCCTCGTGTCAATGTTAAGGACGAGACACCATATGGACTAACACTACCAAATCGAGTTACCATTGTCTATGACTCACCTCCTGCGCGAAACTATCACTATATCAAATACATTGTAATAAAAAAAAATTCTCTCAGAAGAGATACCACCGGTGGAGAAACCATCGTCCATGCACTGCTAGAAGGTAAATTTGGCTAGGTATGAGATTTCTCCAGATGAGGCAACACTAGAAAAGACACTACCATTTTCATGCCGTAAAAAATAATTTTCCCACATATAATATACTAACATATAGAACATCACGTTACTATACACCACCTGTTGAGACACTACAATCACAGTGAAATTTAGGCTTTGTCTTAGACACCGCAATTTTTATGCCTTCAGAACAACATACCCCAAAAAATTGAGACAATCCAAAATTATACCACTTCCACCACTTCCTTATACATATTCTTGAGTAAATTTATTATAATGGATCAATTATCAAATTTAATTTCCTTTATTATTTTAAACCTTATCTATTAATTATTCTAAAGAGTGCATTGATCTGAGTTTCATATGTGCATTACGTAGAATTAGGGACCATCCAGATATTCCCGTTTGTTCTGATAAAAAGAGAAGCAAACTCCACAATGGTTAACATACAAAAGTGAGAGATGTAATTGTGGATTAATCCAACTGATATAAAGGTGACAGAATAAACTCAAATAAAAAACATATAGATAAACCTAATTTCTAATAGGAATATCTCACCTAATATAAACACTTGACTAGGAAGTCAAACCATATCATCACATCATATTCCTTTCTCTTATCCTGAAAATGACTCTGAAACTAACTATACTTTAGAATTTTTCATGATAACCTAACTCAAGATTCGCTTCAAATAAAATCAAGTGTAACGTGTTTAATTTCAAACAATCAATCATTTCTAAACACAAAACTTTCAGATTTATCTATTAAGTTTATCTTTATTCTATTTTGACCAGGGTGTGGACATATACAATTTTATCACAAGCACAATATCTATTTTGCTGAACTAGAATATTATGATCTATATCATACTATATATTTTAAAAAACTAGGATGAATTTAAAAAAAATGGATTTAAATATAATACATTTTAAACAAAAAATTATATGGAAATGAGGGTCAACACTTATACTATTAAATTTGAAAACCATAAAATGTGAGCTGATGAAACTATTTTTGGTATATACCAAAGGTTTAATGAAATTTTTAATGTAATGGCCTCTCTTGGGAAAAGAGTATCTGATAAGGACTAGATTATGAGATTATTGAAATTCTTACCTAAAATATGGATAGGCATGTATGCCTCCGTTATAGAATCATGTGATATTAGAAATATTCCAATAAAAAAGATGATGGGAAATATCATGATGTATGATGCAGAGAAAAAGGTAAATCATGAAGAATATAAATATCCTAAGATAATGTCAATAGATTTCAAGACTACTAAAGAGAATAAAAAAGGAAAAAGAGAAATATAATGAATAATTTATTTGGCTCAGTTATAGAGAATCTCTCTCTTGTAATGATGAGGAGAAGTCTCATATACAAAGAATATATATTAAAAAGTTTTTTAGAATGAAAATATTCCTCATAAAACCAAATTATAAAGTAATATATGACCCCAAGGGATAATTGAAGAAATATTGGGAGAAGGATTACGATTAAAATTAATTTGTGTTCTGTTAATAAAAAAGAAAAAGTCATCTAAAATATAATTGTCCCAAGATTAAGTATAAAATGAAATATGAGTAAAAGGATATACAATAAAAAAATTCCATGAATTCAACATGTGAAACTTATGATGATAGCTCGAATGATTCAGATTCGTCACATGAAGATAAACCTAATATATCCCAAATGTGTTTCATGACTAAAGTCTGTGAGGTACCTTAATTACCAACTATTTCTTATATTCTTCCTTTTCATAATTATGATAATTATGAAAATGAATACGATGATGATAATATATCAATTGATGAATAATTTTAATACATAAATATTTTTGAAGAAACATTTAATGAGATAAATGATAATTACAATGTTCTAAAATACATCATGCTCTAACTAAAAATGGAAAATACAATCTATCTGTAGAAATGGAGAAAATTTATCAATTATTCTAAGAGAACACTCAACCAAATCTATCTCTTGAGATATTAAGGAATGATCTCAAAACGATAAAAAATGGTAGAGAGGCACTCACAAAAATTGTGGGAAAGAATGTTTCACCAACACATGTTAGTAAAAGTACATATCAACTATGATAAATAAAAATAACATAGAGTAATTTTGATCCTAAATGAAAACTAGAGAGTTATTTTGTAAATTAATTTTCTAAGGGACCTAATAAAGTATTTATTTATAAATATTTAATATATTTTTATAATAAACCTATTATGAAAATATGGGTTCCCAAATACCTTATTACTGACATTTCAAGACACAAATAGTTTTTTGTACTAAAATAATTCCGTAAATAAAATCTATTTTTTAGAAAACTACTTGAACGACTCATGTGGAGGTCTATTATACTTGGACAGTAGTTTTTCCAAGCATGTGACATGATATTATTAATGCTTCCATATACAGATCAAGGTTTATGGTGGCCATATCACTTTGGTGAAAATTCTAATGGAAAGATCATCATCCTAGGCCATATTAGTAACAAAAATTCACTTTTAATTTCTAAATTATTATATGTTAATGTCTAAAAATATAATATTCTTAGTATTTTTTAGTTATGTGATGATGTTTTTCATGTTAAATTTGTGAATGATGCTTCCAATATTTATGATTCTAAAAAATGTTATATTTCCACTATATTGACTAATTAAAATAACTATGTTGATGATTTATGTTCTTTAGTTTCACAAAATGTATCATTATTATGTTAATTTAACAAATAATCATAGATTTGGTATAAGTGAAAAGTCCATATGCAACATTCACTCAAATAATAAGTTAACTACAAAATTTTTAGTTAGGGTTCTACCTAAGCATGAGATACCAATTGATAATGTGTGTAACCCCTTTCAAAAAGGGAGAAAACACAGAGTTTATTTGAAATAAATGAATGTAGGGTCCACTTCTCAACCCCTTGATTTGATTCATTTGTATTTATTTTGAAAATATAGAGTTCCAAGTATTAATAGGAATAAATGTGTATTTTTTTCTAGTAGATATAAATTTTAGGTATACTTGGGTGTACTTTCTAGCTCATAAATGTGAATCTTGATCATAATTTACCAAGTATTCTATGTATATTGAAATTTTTAGGGGACTTTGTATTAATAAATTGAGAAGTGGAAATTGGAACTAGTTTTAATGTTTCTCTTTTGAATATTTTTGCTCAAAAATGGATATAGTCATAAATTCTATTCTACTAGGACCTCTCAGCATAATGGAGTTGTATAAAGGAGAAGTAGAACTTCAAAAGAGATAGCCCAAACCATGTTGAGTGAGTATGATCTACTAATCAATTTTTGGGAAAAAATTTCCAATACATCATATTATATTAAAAATATAATGTCAATTAGAAAAAACCTTAAGAAGAATACTTATGAGATGTAGAACAATAAAAATCCTTTGGATAATTACTTTAGAGTTTTTGGTTGAAAATTATTTATTATTACTGCTAAGGATAATTTGGTCTAGTTTTCATATTAATGTTTTGATGGATAATTTATTGGTTATTAATTCTATAGAAAAAACCATATAATTTTCAATCAAAAGACACAAACTGTGGAAAAAATCCTTCATTTCATGTTTTGTGATACATATCCACACGATCTTCTGACCTCACAATAAAACCTTTAGGATGATTTGTATTCTCTAATCTTAAATTCTAATCCTTTAGATTCTGCAGTCAAAGAGATATAAAAATTATCTAGTTCTAAAGAATTTTCAGAACATCCAGAACCTAAACCTGAAAATCCATAAGTGACACCCCTTATTTTTTTTAAATCTATTGAAGCCAATAAGTATCACCCTCTATATGATATTTCAGGTTACATAAATAGAGAAACACAAACTATATCTTATCTAAGAAATCAGGTTGAACATCAAGCTTTATTGTCTCAACATTAACCTAATAACATCAATAATGTAATTATTGATGAATTAGTGGTAATATCCATCCATTATTAATTAAATTACTTTGAAAAAAACGTGATAACATATAGATATACCGAAGATGGTCTTGACTATTGGTACTAAATAGGTGTTTTGGAACAATGTAGGTGAGTCAGACACTATAGTTATAAACAAAGATACACTTGTTATACAAGGATATAGTCAAGAAGAAGGAACAGAGTATAAAAAAAAACCTTTTCACCTATATCCAGACTTGTGCCCTTAAAAATCATGATTTTTTATGCAACTCATCTAGATTTCCAGATTTATCAAATTGATGAAAATAGTGCATTCTTATATGTTTTTATTGTTTAGGTTTTTTTGTTAAACCACCGGTTGTTTTCAAATTCCTCATTTTCCAAATCATGTTTTTAAATTAATTAATTATTTATATGGTTTATAACAAGGTCCTAGATCTTTTTTTTATAGGCTCAATAATATTATTATTTCAAAAGGATTTTTAGAAGTCATATATGATCCTTCCATTTTAATAAAAATAATTTGAAAAAATGTTTTAGTGGTAAAAATATAGGTCGATGATATTATTTTTGGATCATGAAGAAATTATTTTTGAACCATTTTTCAAAATGATGCTAATTGAATTTGAAACGAGTTTAATGGTTGAACGAAAATTATTTCATGGATTTAAAAATTTTCAAAATTAAGAAGAAAATATTTTAAATCAATATACATATACAATTTATTTTCGAAATTATTTATCATGTATAGAACTAAATTCAGTGATAATCCTATAAGTATGCCTTGTAAATTGGATCTTGATGATGTAGGGAAACCTATGGATCAAACCAGTTAAAAATTTAGGTTTAGTAGTCTTTTCAACATGACTGTTGGGGTACCGAATATGGTTCTTATTTTGTGTATGTATCAAAATTTTAAATAAAATCCTAAAGATTCAAAATTAAATGTAATTAAAATAATTTTAAAATTCCTTATGTTTAGAAACAATTTATGATTGTTTTACCCTAGAGGACAAGAATTTGATTTGGTGAGTTATTCTATTATTGATTTTTTTGGATGAATGTTAGATCGAAAAATTGCCTCTGTAACATGTCACTTTTTATGAAAGTTACTAGTTTCATGGTGTATTAAAAAAAATTATATATAATTATAATGTAATAAACATAAATACGTGGATAAATGTATTTTTAGTTCCATGATTTTGTGGCTGAAAAAAAACTTTACAAAAATATGGATATCAATTCTGACATGTCCCCATAATTTGTGACATTATAAGTGAAATAATTATCTCTAGGAGTCCAGTATCACTTTCTAAGAATAAACATATTGTTATAAAATATCATATTTTTAGAGGTCATTTTTAGAATATAGATATCACTTTTGAATTTGTTATTAGAAAAAACCAGTTAGAATATATGTTTACTATGACATTGAAGTATGATAGAATTAATTATATAATACATGATTTATGAATGATTTATTCTGGTTAATTTCAATTTTTGGTAATACACCATTTTGATTGACATTCCACTGTGGTGACACACCATTGTGATTAAAATATTGTTTGGTTGTCACAATGTAGGATTTTCAAGTCATTATTGTCTCATGCC
Organism: Viscum album; assembly: GCA_963277665.1. Classification (NCBI taxonomy): domain Eukaryota; kingdom Viridiplantae; phylum Streptophyta; class Magnoliopsida; order Santalales; family Viscaceae; genus Viscum; species Viscum album. Next base: position 106,917,606 of record OY728156.1, read on the forward strand.
TTTTCAAAATTTTCTATTTCTCAAGATGAATCGCTTGGTTTATTTGTCATCTAGATTATTAATTTTTCATAACTAGATACATGTTTTCTTTGATGATTTAAATTTTTATTTTTCAGTATTATTTTAATTTCATTTTTAGAATACATAAAATCATAAATGATATAAAAACAAATTTTTGTCTATTCCCAAAAAACCGTTACCCCAATGTGATACTCATGAATCATTCTCTCCTTATCCCAGTGATACACATTGACTCATACTTTTTGAACGTTCTTTTTACCATAAATTGACCTTATCGAACTTGTATGCATGCCTAAAATGAAGCAACATTGTCATTAGTCACCTTCTAAATAAAGATATTGTATGAAGCACAATAAGGAACCAAGTGCACTTACATCGGTTGAACTGGTTCATCATGACCTTTACAAGGGAGTTCTAGTAGCTGAACGATATGTTGATTTGAAGTGGATGTTTTCTAGAAAGTATCTAGTACTAAAAGTATTGTTGAACAAAGAATGGTTAGAATGGTATTGTTAAACAAGATACAATTCTACCCAAATATGTTTTTTTATTACTATCTATCAGTATGTATTTTTTTCCATTGATAAAGACGGTTCTGATTGTGTAAGATGTTGTTTAAATAGACACTAAATGGATTTTTATCAAGAAAATGTCATATGTGAATGAATGTACCCCATTAATGAATATATGAGGACTACCAAGTTACTATTCATTAAAATAGTGTGTTTTTTGGGTGTGAAGAGGCTTTGAAAAATATTAAAGGACATTTAATAAATAGAAGAACTATTGACTTAAATGTTTATGGGGAATATAGGATGCTCTTTATTGTTTTGTAGCACATGCTATACCCAAGAAATGTTGATTTTGTAACTCTAATATAACAATAATTTTAACATCTATATTAAATAAATGATGGTAATGAGGTAAATTTTTTTATATATTACATGGTTCACATGAGTGAGATGATCTAGCCATCATCTATATATAATTCCTATAACTAATCCAAGGTCATTTAATCCTTGTTAAAAGACCATGGCCTAGTAGATGAGGATTAAGAGTTTATTATAGACATTGGTGGTTTCTGAATTTCGAGGTATACTTGTCCTAGGATGAAGATTAGATGGAACCCCTAGAAGAGATAGTGGGTTGGATATACTGATAATATATACAGTGATTTTGACCCAGTTGATCATCCTAATTGGATTAGGGATGTTATTGAACACAGTTCTGAGCCTACTGAAATAGTTGAATACTATTATGATGTTGAAGAACATTTTTTTGCAGAAGAATTTGGAAAGGATCCATCTATTGTTAAAGGGATTCATCAAGACATTTCTCCAAAATCATCTCCCATTACATATGGAGCTCTTAACCCACTTTCGGGACTTCCAAAAATGGAAAAGCTTATTAAAAGTGACTAATAGGAAGAAGCAGTTTCGGGATAACTTCAATATATAATTAGTTCTAAAATTTATCTTCAATATGAAAATGGTGATGAATAATAGGATGAAAAAAATGGTAAAAATTGTAACGAAAAACAAAGGGATATAAATGTTGTAAGTGATGATGGTAATGATGAGGACTCTGACTGTAAAAATGAATGTGTCTAAATTAAGATAAATGATGTTGAGATGATTCAAGGGATTATCATTCACCTGGGGAATCATTTGAGAAATTAGATTTGTCAAAAAGTTGACCCCTTTTTTAAAGACAAATATTATTTTCTTATGGGGTATAAATCCTCATCTATAGAGAACATTCATGAAGTTATAGAAGTTGATCATCCTAAGTGAAGCTCTGATGCCACTAATTAGAAAATTTCTTACTATACCATGGTTGAGTAGATGGGTGTTATACTAGCAGTTGAGCAACATGTCTTTGAACGAGAGAGAAATGAGGTGGTTTCTTTTGATAAGGGAGATGATATTCAGTTAGTTTATTTAGATTCTGATGAACCTCACGTTGATAGTTGTATGAATGGTGAGTCTAATTGTTTAATCAAAAGAATTATTCTAAACTAATAGTGGTACTTTTCATTGTAAACCAGATGGAAGACAAACCTACTACTGTTGATTACACATCAGTTACATAAACTAATAAATATTTCTCTTTTACAGCGGGGGTATATCGATTGGTAAAAGTGAATTTTTAGTTGGTAAAAAGTTTTACCAAAAAAATATATTCTTGTCACTAAGCTATCGATAAAAACACTTTTATTAAATGTTATTGCAACAGATCAAATAGTTCCTTTAGATTTATAATATTACCAAAAGATAATATATATGCTAGTTAAAGTATTCAACAACAGATTAATATGACAGATTTTCATGTTGTTAATAATATTGTCCAAATATAAAATATATTTATAAATTACATAATAGTAATTATAAATATTTATTTCTCATAAAATTTCATATTATATTTATTGATCAATCGTATATAATACACATATTTGAATTATCAATGTTGATTTTGACACAAATTAAAACTCAAGAAAAAGATTGATTATATTAATAATAAAATTTAATATAGTATGAATCAATGTATAGCTGAACTTGTTCGATATATTTAAATATCATAATTAACTCAAAAACACATGATCTATCCATGCTCCCCATCTAATAGAAAATACGGGTTTGTGAAAATCCTCTGATATGTATGTTGTCTAGAATCCTCTACACCTAGGCATTTTCAACCATGATAGAATAGATACTCCCGATGGACTATTGTTAAAGGTCCCTTTCATCACCCCACCAGTAAAATACATGAAGAAACAAATCATGATAGCTCTAGTACAAGTAAGGAACCTCAAGCCAATGTTATGTCAAACCTTTCAACTCCAATATCTACAACAGACAACCCAAGAGAATACCCACAAATCTGTGTGAAATATCTCCATTAATTGAAACCAAATATAAATAAATGAAAGTATCAAAAATTAGTTCACTTATTATCAACACTAGAATAGAAATTTATAATAATTTATATAATAAAACCCAAGATCACATATACCGGTGGCCCTTAGAATAACCATACCATCTCCAAAATAATAATCTCTTGAACAACAGTGGAAAAAATAGGTCAAAGAACATGAAAAAATCCAATAAAATAAGAAATAATGTATAGATGTGTTGAGAAAAAATAATGATTCTGAAGGACCTGACCCTTAAAAGGTTAGGGTAGGTAATATGGGTTTTGTAACTACTGCACAAGTACGTAATAAATTGAATATAAAGACAAGAAATCAAACTCTAGTTAAAAAAATAAAATTCCTTGAAAATGACATGCCCAATCCTAAAATGATGTAAATAATAAATAAATAACTTTAAATTTTTATATGTATAGTGAATGAATATCACAATTCACATGATAGTACATAAAACACATTATGTTCAATGGATGAATGATAAAGAAATTAAATGGAAAGTATGTGAGGTTTTTTAAGTGCATTTACAGTCTTTCAATTTGAAAAGTGAATACAAAGTATAAATAATAGAATACATAATGGAGATTTTGAATTTGTACAAGCTTAAAATTTGATTTAATAAGATTGGAATTTGGTTATGAAAATATCAGTGTAGTAAAATCATAGATATTTAAACAGCTAATCACAAATATAATTAGACAGTGAACTCGTGTCAACAATTACAATCAACACTAAAATGGCTTGAGAATGAAAAAAAAAATTAATGTTATGGTATTAATCATTCTTAAGATGGGAAATAAAAATGGGATATATGATTATAAATGATGATTCTCTCACACTAAACCAACAAGGCCTTCAACTACTATGCCCTCACACCGTATATCCAGCGTGCCATCTGAATTTCCTTGGGAATGAACGTCACGTGATTCGCCTGAATGGAATAGATATTTATATCTTCAAATATTCCAATAATGTACACCTCTGTGGCCTCTTCCAACGCAAATGTGGCATGGATCTAAAAATGTAAATATGTCTTGAAGTGCTAATCAATTTCACAGACCAACCATTGGAATGGAATCTTCCTTATTGAAAGTTCAGTGCACTTCTAGTACTTCTGAATTTCATGAAGAGTGAAAATTTCAAGATGATATCTATGGGGCTTATAGAATAATTCACTTATTTTCTTCTCCTTCACATTTGATCAAAATAATAAATAAGTGAAAAAATACTACCTACTCAATGTACAATGGGTATAAAGCAATGATGACTGAAATGAAAGTGTAATTACTTGATCTTTAGGAGGTTTAAATAGCCATAATATAGATCATATTTTCACCGAAGAACAAAAAACAAAAATATGGTTGGGTGGGGGAAGAGATAACCAATATCTCAGATAGGAGATGATCAAATGTTGCATCATGAACTATGTATTCAACATAAAATTTATTTTTCATTCTCCAGATCCCGTATGAGAGAATGAACCCAAATTTTCAGAACTCAAGATCTGATATTCAATCCATTAAGTGAATCTATACCTATAAAAAATGCATATTAATCTAGAAAAGATGAACAATACACATAAAGTGAAAAAAAGATCAACTCAATAGAAAACAAAATACTCATCCTTATCAGAATGAAATTGTATATCCATTTGAATTTGAGAAACATGTAGTGTAAAGAGAGACATGGTTAATGATTTAATGTTATTTACAATATAGATGAAAGTATCCCATTTGATCAAAGATTCATGTTAATGAAAATGAATGAATGAATTCAATAGAACAATGAAAATATAATATAATCTCATCACTATAGTAAAATTATGAGCCATATAATAAAAAATATATTTTTATTTATGACATAAATTTGTATATATAATTTCATGTTGATTTTAATGGATGATATAGAAAAAGGGGGGTTATTAGTGACAAAAATTATTAAAAAATCAAAAAAAAAGAATCAAATAAGAAGACAAATTACCCCCATATATTTTTCAAAAAGGAACAGAAGTTGCTATGAGTTAATGATGATGAATATTCCACAGACATCTAGATGGGTGAAGGCAATGCCTAGACATCTATAGGGGTGAAGGTGATGTCCTTTAATCTCCACTATAGAGAGGTGGAGATGATTACCAGGCTTCTAGCTTTCTCTTGGAACACCTGGGGTGTAGGGTAAAAAGTTTTATCATCCATGCACCATTCGGGTAGTCTACAGATGGGATATAGCTCACAAAATATCTTTTTAGTTTCTGAAATATTCTCCATTGTACCACATAGCATGTTAGTTTAGTTGATTGTATTTCATGTACTTGAATATTGGAACCAGCATAATCTCCCACATTAGCCCATCTATTTTTTTATATGGAAATGTTTCATCTACTTGTATGAGGTCTAGCACTAGATCCAGACTAAAATTATCCACGGGATATAAGAGAGGACCAATCACCCATCCATGATGTATGACTTCCTTTTCCATACCATTCTACTTTTCCAATATTTAAGCAACACCCTCATTTAGTTTCATCAAAAGATAATATAAAAACATTAATTCCTTGACAAGTTTAGGATTTGAAAACCAAGATTCACAAATCTCCATGCTAGGAGATACTTGCACCCTATTAAACACAACTGAATCCATGGAAGATGTTATGAATAATCTTTTAAGAATAAATTATTTGTACATGATATTACAAGATAAATTTTTCTACCAAATCAAGCTCAATGAGTTACCCTGGTGTACCAACAGTACAGAAAACACAGGGGATGCTATTAGAAAATCACCTTTATAGAAAATTAGGAGAAATTTGGAAAGGAAACTGAGATCTGATAATTTCCAATTTGTTAGGAAAAGATAGAAGAATAAATTTATTTATTTTTTAGAGCCAAAAAAGTAGAAACAATAAAAACAAAGGTAAATGCAGAAAGTAAAAATGACTATATAAAACGTAGTGAAAAGATTCAAATACATAAATATTGAATGATACTAATATATTAATAGCCAGTTCATAAGATAAATTTGTATACAAATTCAAAATATAGGGCCTAAAGAGTGATGATAATTCTAATAATGCAACCATATTCAAACGTACACGAGGCATATGAAAAAACATATGTTTGAAAATACATACCCTATGAAATCCCTTCTCACCCACTACCATCTTTACAATAATAACAATCAATTATTTCCCTTATTTATCCCAAACTAGAGCTGATATAATGTAGTTAGGACTTGATAGGTCTAAGTCAACATCTCTTTCCATTCAACATTGATAATGGGAAAAGATTTAAAAACAATTTTTTATATATTATCTTTTATAATTCTTCTACTTACAAAGATAATATATAAAAATGGTTTTTCAAAAAAATGGAATGAAGAGTGTATGATTCCATGAGTATGGGATCTTGAAATAAATATGATACTCCCAAGGCATAAGTGGAAGTCCAATGAGTAATTACATGAGCATTACGTTATAGTAATTAGTAAATCTTATAGTAAAATGGATGACCTATGCGTTGCCCAAATGACATGAGAGATTAACTTGTGTCATTTTTGTAAAAATATATTACATGTAGATTTCTAAAAATGATATGAAAACCCACATAAAATGGACACCCATCATCCCATCCTCTTTCATATCAAAGGTTGTATTCTGATTTTTTATATTGAATTTATTTCTCCACTGAAAAAAATATCCTTCTTTGAACCAATCGTAGTAAGGCTCATGAAAATGTAATTTGGATTTAATAAATTGAACTTTTGGGGATATTTATAACACAAATTAATCAGATTTTCAAAAAAATTAAAATATGATATGAAAACCAATAAAATTGATAGTTTTATTTATTGAGAAGAATAAAAATATTTCAGTAGTTAATAAAGGTGGAAAAGATAAAAAAATTAACTTACCTGCAATTTAATACAACATTTTCTCTAATTCCACTAATAGAACACAATCACAAACTAAATTTTAAATCATCCCTATAAAAATAATGAAAAATTTAAAATTTTATTTTTTAAAATCTTGGAACTGAGAATAAAAATTGGATTGAAAAGGGATGTAAAGGGAGGACCTGAAAAATAATGAAATTCGATAAGTAAATTTCATGTACATCCCCTTGACACACTGCCTTTAGAATATTTAGTAATTTTATATGGAGTAAAGAAAAAAAATTGACAAGAAATCAAAAACATGTGAGAAAATTTATTTCCAGAAAAAAATTTACTATATTTCATGGGAAATTAAAAATTACCTTCTAGTGAAAGATGAAAAGAGATCAAACAAAACACTATGCCTATAAATTTAAAAAAAATATAAAAATGGACAGTGTTATATTCAAAATAATGATCCTATAGCTTGTTAAAAACAATAAATACTATATAGAAACGGATAACTATATACAAGGAAAGAAACTAACAATAAAAAGACTTATATATCACAAACAACAAGCTTAGCCATCGAACCCATCACCAATTAGCAACCAGCACACTATACCAGTGCTGAAAACCATGGGGATTTATTTTTATAAAAACCCTCTATAGTAGTAAGCAGTGGAAAACAATCAAACTAGGGGAATCAGTGGTTGCAATAGTTTGAGGTAAAGGATTAATGTGGGTAATGGATAGGGATTATGTGGATGAATATGGTCGAGTTAGGTTATAGGGGACAGAGGGTCGCACAGGGATACTAGGATAAAATTCTATAGACAACGGAGGTTGAGTGGGAATGATATCTTAAAACACTTGGGTTGGAAGGTACATTGGGGAGTTTCACATGAGGATGTCGGATGGGAAGAAAGAGGGGGGGGGGGGGTTCACACATTCTTGTTGGGGGGTACGACGATCAAGAACATGAATGAAGTTCTTGTGAAGATTTGAATTATGAACACTTAAAAGGAAAAATAAGGGGGCTTCTGGGACGATTTGAATGAGGAACACTGACTGAGAACTGTGAGGGATTCCTACGAGGATAAATATGAGGAACGCCAGTGAGGATCACCAGTAATGAAAGGGGAGGTAGGGTTAGGGAAGGGGGCACAGGGATGCCATCGAGAATATCCCTTTTGGTTGGGGATGGGGGAGATGGTGTTTCTAAATTCTATTTAATATATATCAAAAATATATATTGAATAAAAAATATGTTTATGTACAAATTTTCATATATTTTTATATATTTTTTATTTAAATTGGGAATATTTTAAGTAATAATATATTTTTATAATCAAAATATTATCTTTCTAATGGGTAAATTATTTTTCTATATATTCAAAATTTTGTAAAATATTTGATATTATAAAATAATTTATTGCATCAAAATTTTATACTATAAAAGGATTTGTTGATCGTAATAATCAATAAAAACATATTTATTTATCTGTAAATCAATTATTGTTATTGTTATGATAATAATACTGATTTAAATGTTGGTAAATGATTTTTTATTATTGAACTACTAATATAAAAAGATATATTTGGTGGTAAAAAATGTTGGTGTTTGTAGTTAACAAAAAATAATAATATATGTTGGAATTAATCATTATTACCAACAGATATATTATATGTCAATAATTTTATATTGGTAAAAGGGCATTTTTTGTAGTGAGAGTGTTCCGGTGGATAGAGAAGTCCAAAATTGTTAGTTGTGCCTACTGGTGTGGTACCTCCTTCCACTTCATCTATCCCATTTTTTTTCCAAATCGATGGGTTGATCCTATGGAAGAAGAATGGGGAATCTACTCTAGTGATATAAGGATTCCATCAATGAATGGTGGACCTAAGGTTCAAAATGAATGAGATCCTAATGGATCTATGATTTCCCAAGTATACTTTGAAGGTTTATTAGATATTTTTTCTTCTATTAGAACACTTTCCCTGGAACCTGCAGATGCTTCTCCTACTCCTCCTACCTTAGTAGTTAACCTAGTCACAAAGAGTGACTTGCATGACTTTTTTGAAGAAAAAATTTTTCACACTTCAATGAGATATTGTGAAGCCAGTATCCTCTTATGAACAAACATATTGAAAAGGATTCTAGACATCTTTTTGAGTTGGTGACCCAACATATCCAACCAAAGATAATTCATCACATACCAGAATTTGATATTGAGAATAAGATGTTTGAAATTGTTTTTGAATCAAAAAATTCTATGCCTGATGATCATAAGTCAATAATGTATTCCACTATAAATGGAATCCAAAAATTCTTGAGGATACATATTGAAGTACTTATACTCCTTGTGCTCAATCGGTGAATGTTTATCAGTTAAGAACAATTGTCATGGAAGAAGTTGTATCTTTTCCCATTTCTCTTTCTAGTAGTGTACCTATATTACCTTTTGAGATTATAGGGAAATATAAACAGCTCACATACCATTCTCACGTGATAAGAAGGACCCATGCCAAGGAAATCATCTGACGTATAGTCTATTACAGAGTCCATTAAATATTTTCTATCCTAGATATACATAAAAAATGGCATGGGTGAAAATTTCAAGTTTTTTGATGATAATATTTGAATACCCCTTGTTACACGGTCCTTAAATGATAATGTAAGGCAATTGAATGAAATAACTCTAGGGTTGAGCTAGTTAATGTAATTTAAGGTTGATTTATTTAGTGTAATGGCCAGATTATAATAGTTTTTATAAATTTGGTGAAGTCATTTCTTAATGTCTCTGAAAACACTATTGTGGATTAAGAAGCTATTCAAATTACCCTTAATGTTTATCTTAAACTAGTAGTTTCTAAAGGTCTCATGGATCCTCTACCTGAAAGTTTCCTACCTTATCCTTAGTCTCCTGGTCTAACATTGAGACAACTCAAGCCATTATTTTTTGTGTAATATCATCCAAGAGCTATAGGTGGATTACCAACTGGTGTTCCTTACACTCTCCCTCAACCAGATCCTAATGCCATGAATAGGGATAAGGAAAAGGAAAAGGGAAAAAGAATAGAATCAATAGACCTCCCATCAAATGTGTAATTATTTTTGGTTCTTAGGTTAGACTTCTTATATTTTATTGATTTTCTTTTTTAATATATTTTCAATATTTTATTTGACTGTATTTCCGGTCTATTAGTCTTTTTGTTATTACTTCATTTCATATATATTACTCTTATAATCTATTCCTTCTTGATAATCCGAAAGGGAAGAAAATTATTATGGCATATTATTTTTAATTATTTTGGAGAACTACTTGGTTTATGGAATTTGTAATCTACTATAGTGATGTTTCAATATTTTCTTTGATTCTGTCAGTTTTTAATCATTCCATTTTTGATACACTATACTAAATTTATATACATACTATTTTATTTTTTAGTGATAATATCTGCACATATTGTACCATTGATGATTGATTTTTATATTAAAAATATTCCATGATTCTATGATTTTTTATCATAAAAAATGTGGATATTGTTAACCTCCTTATTTTAATGACCAAAAAATAATGATTCTAATGATATTAATGAAGTTCATGTTTTTTTAATATTCCATTAATTTGAGATGGGTAATGATATTTTCTAAGAATTAGTCACCACCTATCATTGTTATGAATGAGACACTATTGAGACTAACACCTCCAACTAGAGTCACCATTGTCTATGACTCGCCGCTGGTATGGAAATCTTGCTATGTTTGAGACATCGTTCGAACACACACTATCAGATGAGATAGTTCCATTGGAGACATCGTCACCAATACACTTCCAGAACATAAATTTCATTATATACTAGATATCTCCATATGAAAAACCACCAATTTCATACCACTAACATTGAATTTTTTTCCATGTATAAGACACTTCCAGATGAGACACTATCATAACAGACATTGCCCATTGCGACACCGCTAGTGAAGTGAAATTTAGGCTAAATTTGAGACACTACTGGTGTCATTCCACTAGAACAACATACCTCTATACTTCAAGACACCACTAAACTACTCCACCAATACTATTTTACTAAAATTATTTTCGAATAAAATTATTCTAAGGGATAAATTATTGAATTTAATTTCATTCATTATTTTAATGGGTTTATCATTAATGTTATACATAGTAAATTAATGTAATTATCATACATCTAGTACATGGAGGTAGATAACATAAGGATATTCCTGTTATTACTAATAAATAGGGGAGCAAACTCACTCATCGATAACATACATGAGAGTGAGACACAATAGTGGATGAAGTTAAATGATAGCAAGTTGATATCTCAAAATTAATGAACTCATATAGAGTTTTACATGATTGAAAACAAGAATAGATCACCAGAAAACAAATCATTTGTGAAGTCAAACGGTATCATCTCATCTTCTTCCTTTCTCTAGTAAAGTGCAAGAATCTACTACACTCTATTCATTAAAGGTATTCAAGATAATCGGAATCAAGTTGCGTTATAAATCAAATCAATAGTCACAAGATGTATTATAACATACTAACCATTTCTAAACTCTAGACTCCAATATTTTTATCTTTTGTTTATCATTATTCCATTTGGAATAGTGAGTGTTAATATTTTCTTTTATCACACGCCCACTATATCGGGTACTGAACTGGAAGATACCTATATATCTTCTCATCTTTTTTACACATATAATCTAAAAAAATTTTGTGGTAGTGGTCCCTTTGTGGCCTATTGATTTTCAATCACATGTATAACTATGGAAGAGGTCATGTGTGACCGAAAAATTTATAAATCTTTTTTAAAACCTGGTCTAGGTTGTGGATCATCTTGTTTTTGTATATAAACTTCTTGGTGGCAGTTCATCACCAAATGAAGAGTGTTATGTATCTGCTTGATATTGAACCTCTGGTATTAAAGATTTTTTGGTGTGCTTTTTATTTTGGTTTACTTTATTTACTCTTTAAAACTGAAAATTATTTTCACTATAATCAAAATGGATACCTTGATAGTTTATCTCAATATTTGTTTATATAGTATTTTTATCAACTAAACTGATTTTAAAGGATATGATAATATTACATATTATTCATCTAAGATATATTAAATCTTTAGAGAAATATTTATAAATATTAATATATATATATATATCTACTACATATTTCTGATAAACTATACTATAATTAAATATTTAGGGAATTTTCAAATAATTAATTTTAAACATAAATTTTTATGGGGTGCTCAATTCACCCCCCCCCCCTCTTGAGTTACTCACTATGATTAACAATATTTTTTTTTTCAAAATAACATCCCTAATTTTTTTGGTTTTTTTACACACAATAGGAATACGAGGGAATATAATTACTTCACAATTGTAATTTTATTATTTAATCAATTTTCACCATAATAACATATTTTTCATCAAATGATTTGTACTTAAGTTGAATTTTTCCTCCCTAAGGCGTTCGAATCAACTTCTATGGATCAAAAAATACGTTAAAGAAAAAAAACTACACATCTTGTCTCTAGACATTAACCAAAACCCAAATGGTCAGCACAATGAATGATTTCATAAAATGAATAAATCTTCAAATGAAAAAAACTACTTCAATCTATCAAATTAATTAGTAATACCAAAAATTCAACATAAGTTATTCAATAAATTACAATCCTTAAAATTCTTCAAAAATATTCCAACCTAATATTGAATACAAAACATATAAAGTATTTGATCACATAATATTTTAAGATAAATTTAATATTTATCTCTAAATAAAATTATTCACTCTTCAATTCGCATTCCAAAATGTAAAATACCTAATCAAAAAATGAACAAAATATGTTACTCACTTCTATAACATGAATCGCAATAAAGACACTATAAAATTACACATTCTTCAATAATGACAACTAATCCTTTATTTTTCAAATAAAATCCCATAATATACTATTCACATTAATCCTTTAATGTTCCCTAAAAATTACAGTGATATTCTTCAGAAATAACATTAAGCACTTATTCCCCAATTCATTTTCATATCAAAATGGTTATATTTATGATAAATAATGTGTTCCAAAATAAACATATTCATTACCCATAAATTATTTTAACTTAAGATAAAATATCAAACAAACTCAGATTTCATGTTTTCCAGTGGTAGGTGATTCATCCTTATAGCCCTTTGGTTTTGCGTTCAAATTCCACAGGATTTCCAAATGTGAAAATTTTTAATCCAACCTATACATTATTAATTTTCTAAAACTATAATTCCAATAATATTCCTATAAATTTGTGAAATAGACTAATAAATAACTGTTTTTATCCAACGTTGATGAAATTTTTTATCCTTAAAGGTTATCTAATTACGTACATTTTGTGAACCAAAAATTTAATAACCCACATATACCAAAATTTCATAGATCATTTTTATCCTAATGGATATAAATACCTTTAATTTATCATTGAAAATAGTCAATTTTCTCAACATTAAATAATAGCTCATTTGAATAAAAATATTCCTTTTACACTTTTAGAAAAATCCAAAATTGCATTGTTTTGAAAATTACATGAAGTTTCATTTTAAAACCCATTTTAAAATTTTAAAAATGGTTAAAATTATTTTTTATATCATTTTAGGGATGTTATAGAATAAATTATTTTTTTAGAGAAAATGGATGTGGATGGAAAAGGGTTGTCAACTGAAGACATATCTAGGGTCATTTTTTCTGAAAAACATTATTTTAAATCATGAGTACGTAATGAGTGGAAAAAAAGGTAAAACATGTTTTATAAAGTAATAACCATAGGAGAAAAAAATCCTTCATCCTCTTTTGGTATGGATAAAAACATTTCATTATTGGAAGCATAAACATAAAAAATACTGATAAATAATTAGATTCTATAAAAAACATTATTAAATTGGTAATATCAAATAGTAAGGACCATAAAAGTGGGATTATAAAATATGTATGTAAATAAAAATTAATTATCAGGAATATATTCCTAAAATAAATTCTTGGGTATTATATACACTATGTAGAATAAATAGTTGGTGAATATAGCATGTGTCTCACAAAAGTAAAAAGTGAGACAGAAATCCCTTACCTTAAGTCTTGACTTCCTCCACACACGTGTAACAACTTCTAAAATAATTATAAATCTATTATAAAAATATTATTGATATGTACGTATAAATATCATACTATATATGATTTATTTATAATCATTTATTATATAATTATTAACAATTCTACATTAAACACACCTTTCGGGAAATAATTGGTTTATCTTTTATGTATGTTTGGATTTTTAGTTTTTTTCCCTATTAATATTATCATTTTTTAATTATATCAAAAATATTATACATGATATGAAAATCGTTTATATTTTTAATATATGTTTTAATTAAAATCCATAAATGTTATCGATTGAAAATAAAATACACCATTCAAGAAGATGGTAGGTCGTACGCACTGATGAACATTGATTCCATTTTCTTAACATAATGAATGAATTAACAGTAAATGTTATATTACCATTAAAAATTAATTATTAATTTATATACATATATAATATTTTTTTCTAATAATTTCTTTTTTACCATCCACGTATATCATATGTGAAAAATAAATAACATCACTTGGCGAGATGATAGACCCCCATACACATGAACGACATTATCGTATTCTCGGAGAAATGAAAAGTAAGAAGGAATAACTGATATAATATTTCCATACGTATAAATATTTTAAAAATAAAATATACTTTATATTTAATTTATCCTTATTACCATCCAAGTGAAAAAATGAAAGACAAACCACATAGGTTCGTGAGGGGGTAGTCCACCATATACACGAGTGATGTTATTGTTTTCTAATGGGTTGGGGGGAGAAGGTACATATTGTATTATAATATAAAAAGTATAAAAATATCAAAAATATCATATATAAACATTAAATCTATAATTTCATCCATTTTGGATATGTGGTAATGAAAATCGAATAACATTGGTTAATGGAGCGGTTGTCCACCGTAAAAATGAATGTTGATTTCAAATAAATTTTAAATGAATTAAATATGGATATAAGTCATTAGATTGACATAATAACATCTCAATATATGGGAGATATTTTCTAATTATTTTAATGTAGTTGTAAATTAATTTAAGGACTTTTAAGAAGAAGTAATACAAAAACACATAGTTAAAAACATTACTTCATATTTTGGAAAAAACAAGTTTGGTTCAGCATAAACTCTTCCTAGATTCACAATATGAAATTAACAAGGGATATGTTTTTTAGGGAGAAAATTAATGAATAATTATCTAAGGAATTTGATAAACTAGAGGGTTTTGGAATTTTTATGTGGATAAGATAGGGATGCCTTTTATAATGGGATGAGTGGAGCGCTTGTAATTTTTGAATAGAAAAAGATGTACCGAAATGTTTCACATTTGATAAGGCTCTTAAATGGGCCATTATCTAATTTAATATGTTCTACATTAAATATATTTCCATTTAATTGTTTTTGGAAGAGTTTCAAGATCATTTTAAAACTTATCATTGTATTTTAGCACTCGGTAAACTAGTTTTCACCTTCACAATTGTAAATAATATTAATTATTTTTACTATTTATTATAAAGAATAATTTAAATGAGATTATTATAAAATATATATTATAGTCATTCCAAATATGGAATACATTTTCCAAAATTTCATTTACATAAGTGGAAAATTTTCATTTAATATTAATCTTACGGACGTGAAAAAAAATCTGTTTTCCGAAGATAATGGTTTCAAAAGTATACAGATTTTTAATATCAAAATTAAATTTTAAAATAATTATAATAACCTAAATTATTTTGATAGATATATAATTTAACTATATTAACATTTGGAAATATTGTAAAATAATTTTTATGTTCTTAACTTCTTTAAAAAAAATATAATTACTAATAAAAACTACTATTTTAACTACTCATCGAAAAACATTTCCCTACAAATAATTCTAAAAAATTTAAACAAAGATAATTTTTATGTTATGATTAAAAAATGAATGCTATTTTTCCATACAATTTTTTAAAAAAGTGGAGAAGATTAATTTTTAAAATATGTCTGAAAAAGTTGACAAAAGGTTTTTTTATAAATATAATATTTTTAAGCATAGAATTGGTTTAATTTTAATCTCTTATCGTGAAAAAACCATAAGATGAATATTAAAAATTTATTTGTATAAAATATATATATTAATAATTAAAATAATTCAGTAAAATTTATATTATTAATTTTAAGTGGTAAAATGAATCTTTATATATAAAATTAGTTTTTTCATATAAAAATTCCTTTATTTTTGAATACTTTTTCAACTTATTTTTCATTAATTGTTTGTAATTAATTAATTTTATAAAAATTAGTAAATCATATATTTTCCTAATTTATTTAATCAAATTCATACAATCTAATGGCTATGATATTTATATACATGAGTAAGTCATATATTCCATTTAATATAATAGCTTGGTGATTTCGATCATATTGAATTGTATTATTTTAGAGAGTATGGCATGTTTAATTTAAACTCGGTGTTCTTTAAAATGATAAATATAAAAAATATTATATTTATTTGAAAAAAATGTCAAAAAATATGATGGTGTCAAATAAAATTTATGTTTTCTGTAATATGTGATTAGGGTATATAAATATGGGGGTACATGATTTTATGAATGATTAATGTTGTTTGAGGAAAAATAATAATCTTTATATTTATTTATATAGTAAATTTGATGATATATTTCAAGTTATATCATGATTATGAATATGTAATGAATACCCACACCAAAATTCATCAATGATTCATAAGTAATATTGTGATAATGAATTATTTAATTAGATTTAGATTGTAATGACTTAATATTTTGGTACATTAAATCAATATTATCTTTAATGGCTTGTGTCCTATGCAACACCTAAATAACGCAACACCTAACTAAATAAAAACATGAGATATTTAAATTAAACAATGAATGAAAAAAATATTAGATAAAAATAGTAATCAATTAAAATAATTATATATTTTTATTTTTATTTTCTTTTGAGTAACCTTTTATAAAGGTTTTATATTTCTCCCTAGTAAATTAATTTGATCATAGTTAACATTTTATTATAACAGGTGATATTTATATTTATAAAATAATATTTCCAACATAAATTATTTATATATTTATGTTAAATAATATTAAACATACATAAAGTTAAAAAATGACAAATTTTTAATCCATTATGGTTTTCTTTATATATTCTATCTTTAGTTAAAAGAAGAAATTAATCAATTAATACATTATAATTCAGAAAATATTAAATGAATTTTTTAAATTGAAAATTCCAATATTATATTATGATAAATTCTTGAGTCTGTTTTGGAAATAATTGATTTTTGTGTAAATATTTAAAAATAATAATTTTTTTAATATAATTATTTTTATGAAATTAGAAAAACCAAATAATGATTAAATATTCATGGAGACCTATTTTAAAAATATATATATATATAATGTAATATAAAACATTTTAATGAACTATTTAGAATTAATAAAATCCATGTTTAACATTTTGGAAAGATAGGTAATATTTTAATACAAAAACTATATATATATATATATATATATTTATATATTTAATTTCTTATTAAAAATAAATCTGACAAAAAAATACAATTTTAAATAAATATTTTCTTGTTATGTAATATAGATAATTTCATTTTAGGTAATGAAGTATGATTTCTAAAATTAAAGTTATTGAATATCATAATTGTGAAAGGATTATTTTCAAGGAATTATTTTATTAATGTTGTGTAATTTTTATAAAATAAATTAAAATGAAATATATTAAATAATGAAAATTATTTTATGATTTCAATATATATTATTACTCTTATTTTTGGTAATTAATTTTTTATAATTTTTATAAAACTAAATGTTAAAAACAAAATTTCCTTAAAATTAGTGTTTCAATATATTAATTTTTTATTTTGGAAGTTAATTTGCCGTTATTTATAAAATTAATTATAATACATGAATTATAAAATTAGAAATATAAATCAAATTTATTTAAAATTATTACCTTATATTTTTTATAAAATATAAAATACTAGTCTAAAAACATGTCACCATGGTAAAAAACAAAAATAGTAAAATATAAAAGTCTGGTGATGAATGGATTAAAAAATGTCAAAATCTTGTGGTAGAATTGTTGGTGAAATATTTAACAAACATATCTTACCACATAGTCTATTATTTTCCAATTTTCGATCCATTAACTATTGAATATTGTCTTTCCAATATTGAAAAATAATGGGTATTCACAACAGATCAATTTTCAAAACATATAAAATGGGGAACTTCCTATCCATCATGCCACCCTTATTCCCTTGGACTTAATCCTGATACTTCAAAATTTTATCTTCCTATAAAACTTTTTCATTTTCATTATTATTTGTTATCAATTATTTTTTATAATCTCTTCATTTACAAGGATATATTCAAGAAAATGTTCTAGGTCCTTAAGTGATAATTACTTAATCCTCATCTTTTAAATCAGAAACCTACCAAAAGTAAACTAATAAAATGAACTTAGTTTCATTATAAACTGATGTTTTATTATATTAATTGAAAAATTATTATTTATTTATTCCCATCGACTTGGAAAACCAAAATAAAGATGATGGTTAATTGGTGAAGACTACCACCTCCACGAAGAAACGCATTCTATTTTTCGTCCCTAAACATCTTCATTGGCTTGAAAGTTAGAATTAAATAATTAATGTGAAATATAAAATATAATTACTATATTGGATAGAAAAATTATAATCCATCACATTCCATCTCAATCGTTAGGAAATGAAAATTTTAATTTCGCATTCTGTAGAATACCACCACCATGAAGTGAGTTTATTCATTTTTCATCATGATTTTAATAATTTTATTCAAACCACAAAAAATATTAATCCAAAATTTAAAAAAATATCAATATTATAATTAATATTATATTATAATTATATTATATTGTTCCATAAACATACACACCCATAGAGTTATAACATGTTCTTATTTCGTTCGAAGTAACCACCAGTATAACCAATGCTAAAAAAGCTAATCATGAATGAATTTTTGAAATTTAATAATGATATTATTTTAAATTAATATAAAAATATTTATTGCTTATTATACTATAAGTGGTATGTATTCCATTTAACATTTTATGGAAATATATTATTTTATTGCTAGAATTACTAAAATAATCCAACAATGATTCCATTTTCAAATGACATAAATAAAACACATATGTAAAGAGACAAGGGATTCATAAATAAATATAAGTTATATATTATGGTAATATAAATGATATAGGAGTTATGAACATGTTATAAAATATTGGTTATAAGTTTAGAGATTATAAATCATACATGAAGAAATTATAATTACTAACATTTTATGAGTACAATAAACCATTGTTGTGCATTAAATTAATGCTCAATAATTATAGTTGATTAGTATATAAGGTAGTATATATGGATATGGTTCAAAAATAATTTATTTTATAGTAATATTTTCCTTGCCTCATTGTAAAATCCATGTTGCGTGTTTGATATTGTGCAACATCATTACCTTTTTATGGTGTATTCACCACACCATTTCCTTCAAGATTAATTAAAATCATACATTTCATGATATTTAAATTTCTTTTCCGTGGTATATAGTTTATATTATTTTTATAATTACATTACCATTAAAATATTAGATTCTTCATCTCAAATTTAACTTGTGGGACATGTTTCTTTTTTTGGGGAATGATATATATGATATCGATTAATTACTACAAATTGAATGTATTTTTATATGTCACTTTATGTGATGGGTTTGATAATTCATATAAAGTTATTTATTTCAATTGATTTTTATTTAAATTATATAAAATTGGTAATATTTGTCTCCCAACTCAACCTCATTCATTGATTTTAATGTTTCTCCTAGAAAATATTTATTCAATGGTCGGTTGCTTCCAACCATTGATTTTATTTCATGGTACATTATCCTGATCTCTATAAAAAATAAAAAAATTAAATATTCCACCTTGATTAATTTTATCCGTATAAAAATTAAATCATAGTTGCAAATTATTCTAAAACACATTAATTATGGTTTCCCATCATTTCTGACAATTTACTTTCCCAGAATGATAACATTTATAATTAGAAACACATTTATGTGTTATCTCAATTGACATTAATATTTCTCATCTCTTCTTATAAAAAATTGTTTTTACCCTGATTTTATTTGTATTTTTAGAAAAGGAATTTAAAAATATTAAAAAGGGGTCACATTCATTTAAAATTACCTATTTTTTCATCCACTCCAAATTTATTATTGCAAACATAATTTCATTTTCAATAGTCCATTATTCAATATTATTTAAAGTATTAAAAGATTCAAAAGTGTATTCACTTTTCCTTTTTCAAATATTTCGAAATTTTTCAAGGCTCTACAGTAAAATTTACTTGTAAAAGTAAGTTTTTAAAAAAATTACTCTACATATTTAAAAAAAATTCATTGTGAAAGTAACGTCTTATTTTATGATAAAGTTAAAAGACATTTCTAAAAACTTTGTTATTATTTATATTTTTGTCTAATTTATCTATAAAAGCTATATTACCTTGGAAATAATTTTTCTGGAATCACAATCTAAATATTATTATAAATTACTCATTTTGTGTGATTGGATTTTTTATATAGAACATTCATGTTCATGGGATCAATTATCAGGATTTCATCTAAAAATATTAGTAAACTCAAATTTCATTACATGGGTTCTTAATAATGTTAGGAATGGTTGATTTCAAGTGATACATATATGCATGGGTGAATGTTGGGTTGAGTTATATTTCACCCATAAATGAAATTGTAATATTTATATCTCGTGATCCAAAAATACTCACATAATGATGTATCCAAATAAAATTGGTACATGGGGGATTTTTCCAAAGAAAATGGTATAATGGAGGATGAATTGAAAGATAAACATCACAATAGAGAATTTATAACTATAAAAATATTAAATGAGTGAATTTAGAATAAGACATAGTGTAAAATAGATATTGATTCATGAGCCTAACGGTACATGGGAGAATTTATCCAAATGATAAATATACATGAGAGTTTTATCCCCGACCTAATGGTATATAAAATGATTTTCCCAAGAAAATGGGTATATAAGAGGATTTATCCCAGTATTAATATCACATGAGAGGATTATCCTATGACTAAGGGTACACTAGAGAATTTTTCCCGATCATAATAGTACATGTGAGGATTTATCTGAAAGAAAAATGTACATTTGGGGATTATCCCAGACCCAACAATATATAAGAAGATTTTTCCAATACCAAAGGGTATATAGGAGGATTTATCCATAGATAATGATTAGACGAGAGAATTATCCTATGACTAAGGGTACACATGAGGATTATCTAAGTCCTAATATAGTTTATGGGTCATAATACTTAGCCTAATATATGATGAATTCCCTTATGGGCATCATTAACATATGATTTATATTAACATATTTTTGACATTAGTTATGTATTATGATTTATGATCCATGTTCTATTGGGGATTATTTTCAAATATACCAGGATTAAAACAATATTTCCATCATATTCTAACTTAAAATCTTTCATTTTTATACCTTTTATATAAGGGAAAAATGCTTACATTAATATTACATCTTATTGGATTCATATTCATTGACTATAATTACAATGAATTAAATAACTATAATTTTTAAGTATATTTAGAAACCTAGATACATAAACAAATGGTAAATAAAGTATTTATGTGATCTTACATTAATTCCATCACAAGTGGAACTCTAATTAATCATATCATTCTCAAAAAAATCATATCCTAGGGAAAATAAACACTATAAAGGGTGAGATAGGTTTCTAAATAAGTTGGAAAAGGTAAAATCAATTTTCATTTAAGAATAATGTACTTAAGGGTATAAGAACAATAGTTAAAATTAGAAAATAATATCTAGTAACTGATAGATCATTATTAAGAGTCATGGAAAAAATTTTGGCAATTCATAAGACATGAATCAAAAATTAATCAAATAACATGATCCATTAAATCTTAACATTGTAATAATATCATGAAATAAAAATAATGGTATAAATTGTGACATAATAATAATCCTATACAAATTTTTCAAGTTTTCTCGTTGACACGTTCATCACATGTTAGGTTGGTTTAACCACAAATGTACTTACTTTGGGATTGGGATTACCTCATTTACACTATATTTTTCCATTCAGAAAAACTATCATATAAAGTTTTAACTTATAAAAATATAATATTATCCCAATACATTAGAGTACTATAATAAACCTAGCCATCACATAATCATAATATATTCATATGTATTCGGAAAAATCAAGAAAAAATTTATCATTTCATCATACCTTATCTCATGTAAAATAAATTTTTTTTCATGAGTGTATAATTATCAGAATAATAAGCTATATTGGTAATTAATAAATATTTTATCCTTGTAAAATATCCGCAATAAATCATATGTGCCAATAATTGATTTATTTATTAATGAAAATAAAATATAACATAAACATTTATTGGTGGGAAATACAATTTTATTTTTATAATCACATATTTTAAATAGATAAACATGAAAAATAAAAAGAAAAATATTTTATTTCAAATGATCCATGTAATGATTTAAAGGAATATTCAAATATAAGTGTATTTATCATGGGGATAAAATTCATTCACGTGGTGTATATAAAAACAAATATTCCATTCAAATTTGGAGTAAAAATTTAAAATTACCTTGATTGGAAAACCGCAAGAAGATAATAATAAAAAAATTATAGAAATTAAAATAATAGAACAAAACGCAATTATAAAATGATATTTCAATAACTAAAAAATTATTTAGAAAATTTTTAATAAATTATGGATATATAATAAAAGAATATTTGAATGAAGTAACATATAAAGTCATTTTTACTTAAAAATATTCTTCTGGTCGACTAAGTTAATAAAAATGAAAAATAGTGAAAATATATAGTATATATTTAAATAAATATAGTGCAATAAAATAAATTTTATTTTAGAGATATAGATCGTGTAATTTCATTACCATAATTTTAAGCATAAACAATCTTCATAAAAAGTGAGATTGTAATGTAAAACCCCTACACTAAGTTTTTCATTATTTATAAGTATTGTATCCAAAAGTATATTTTCTATAGATTTATTCTATTTCAATAATAAAATAATATTTTAATATATAATACAATATATCATCCAATTATAACATTACCAAACTAGTTTATTATTAATTATTCCTTAAAATGATCATTTATTTGTGTAAACTATTTATGATTTCATTTATTTTTTGGTCTGATGGTTATAGTCCTTGCACATTGATCATGGTAACACGATATACATAATCGAAATGATGTCATAATTATATTTTTTAATGGTTATGGACACTTTTATATCTATTGATATCAATTGATGATGAAAAATGAATTACATTACTTCATAGAGGTCGTAGTCTGAAGAACACCTGAGTGACTTTTCAGCTTTTTGATAAATGGAATAAAATAAAGGTAAATAAAAATAAAAAATTACTGAATAATTAATATATCATTTGTATCATATTTATTAATCAAATCATCCTAAATTACCAAAAATTTAATTTGGAAATGGAAAATGAATCACATAGCATTGGGGAGGTGGTTTTCCACATAGACATGCAAGTAGTGTTATCATTTATCGACTAATGGGATTGTAAGATGATAGATTATATATTTTAGTAAAAGGATTATAATAATATCAAAATATCATATATTAAAATTTAATACTTCATAGTAAATTTTATTTAATTATAGTGAAGTAAAATTCATTATATCACTATGTGAAGGCGGTTGTCCACATAATTTCATGGGTGATACTTTTATTTATATTTTATAGAGAGGATGTGAATAATGGATGTTCAATATTTATAATATCATATTAATATAATTATTGTAATTTATTACTAAATTTATGATTAACTAAATAGGTGTATAGGTTATATAGGATAAAATAAATTGAATGATCTTGGTTAATATTTATATATCTTTTTTGAGATACCCACTTTTTCTTAAATCTTATTCCATAATAGATATGTCTTATGTGAATAATGTGGGATGTTAAATTAAGGGGGAAACACGATGGATATAATAAATTTGTTTTTTGATATCAAAGTGGAAAAATTCTGCAATACTGATCGAGTGGATAATACCTTTTCTATGTAAGGGAGAGGACACGGATAGAATTACTTATAAGATTTAAATCATATAACCTCAAATTCATCAAAAAGCTTTAAAATGGCCAATAATTTCTAGGTAAGATAATATAAGGTTTAAATATCTTCAAAAAATAAGAATTATTTATTTTTATGTGTCTGTCTTTCCTTTATATCTCAATTTAACCCACTATAAATCCATTTTAACATTAATGGTGGTAACATAATTTTACTATTTTTTACTATTCATTATGACAAATAAAATATGTTGATAATATTAAAATATATTTATTATAATGATGATAAATATTTAATTAATTTTACTATATGAAATTTCAAATAGTTGTGGGATTTAATATTAAGTATGCACGAAAAATGCAACAAACAAACATGTTTTTTGATAAATCCATTTTTATGCTTAAAATAGTATTTACTTCCATTAAATTCCGTGTCAAATAAATAAAATGAGTTTTAAATTTTTTTTATTTAATATATAATATATACACATTATTAAAACTATTAATAAATATATATTAATTTAATTTATTAACAAAAAAATGTTGTCTACATAAATGTAGTTTTTAAATTAGGTTTTTTAATCCAAAAAGTAAACTTCTTCCAAAATCAAGTATAATACACATAACTAAGTTA
The DNA here is from genome assembly GCA_963277665.1 of Viscum album. NCBI lineage: Eukaryota > Viridiplantae > Streptophyta > Magnoliopsida > Santalales > Viscaceae > Viscum > Viscum album. The sequence continues at coordinate 106,942,478 of OY728156.1, forward strand.
ATAAAGAGATAAATGATAATTATAAGAGAATTTTTTCATGTAATATAAAATTAATAAAATAATAGGAATTTAATGTTTGTTTACTTACTTAAATTAAATTTGATTTTTACATAAATTAATATTTTCATGTAATCTCAGAAAATAAGTCTTTTAATAAAAATAAATTGTATTCACCATAAGATAATATAGAATTATTGTTTCAAAAATTATATTAACTCTACCAATGTACATTTCTAAAAATTCTATAACATAGTTATAATTTATATACACTTAATACAATGAACTTATTTTTTAAGAAAACATTTTTTGAAACATAAAATTAATTTATTGAAAATTGGGTAATCATTTATTATATATTAATTAATGGTCTTTTATTATTTAAAAAGTATATAAATATTTTTTACAAATTTTTATTATAAATATTCATACCTTTTAATGTAACATATAGGTTATACTAAATAAGGGTATCAACTTTAATTTAGACTCGAGGTTGTGTATAAAGAAGGATATCAAGTACATCAAGTTTAATTGAATGAAAATAAATTTTATACCATGTGGTGTTAAATTTCGAACAATTGAAATGAATTTATTCCTTAAAATTACCCCACTTTGATAAAAAATGAGGTTATCTCTCCTTCATCATAACTTCAAGTTCCCATTTAGCTTATTCCAATTTCTAATTCCTCTTGAAAACATTAAAAAAGAGAGTTGAATGGTTCCATAGAATTGTGTCTCTATGATCCAATATTCATATATGTTTTTTGAAATATTAAGGATTATTATATAGTGATTCGAATAATTATTTCATTATATGTGATGGATATTATGTTCACTTACAGATACCTAGGCATAACATACATTGATATAACCTCCTCTTAGATTAATATTCACCATATTGCAAAAATAAATGCTCGAGGACCATATTAGGTTAGTGTATTTATAAACCGCGAATCAATATCTTATATCTTAGTGAAATATCTTTAACATCAATCATAATTATCATCCACTTTAGTACTCCTACTTAATTACATTCTTTGTAACAGAGGAAATTGAAACATAAAAAATGAGTGATCTCAAATGCTTAGTAAGGGTAAACGTGGGAGATATTTAAGCATAACTTGATAATAAGGGTATAAGGGCATGATCATTTTTTTATAATATCGTACCCCTGATAACAAAGATTATAGAAATTAATAATTTAATAAATATTAGTAGTTAACAAAAAATGAATCATATGATAATCAAGATCATAAGTCAAAAAAGAATAACATAGGAATATGGAAATGATTTATGAATGACACATAAGAATATAAAATCATTCCCTATAAGTCATGGATTGTTACTAATACTTATCAAGAAAATTTATTGGGTATAAAAATAATGGGAAGGACACACCAACATCCCCAATGAAATTCATTTCCTTATATTAGAACAAGTTAAACCTTCTTCCCATAATGGATAAAGCTCGTCCACCTTTTCCCTTCGTTATCTTATTAGATATAAATCTGTACCCAATTCATTATAGATATACAAAGGGATCACCAATTGATATCTATGCCATGAAATCATATAAGATATAATGCTATTAAGTGGTACTATCATGAAAACTTCAACATAAAATACAAAATGGGCATACCCAGAACTATCTGAGACACACCATCTTATAAGATGAAAAAGTATTGCCTATATCTATCCGGGCCACCCCATTGTATAATCTATGTCTATGAACGAAAGCATTAACAAAGTACATTGTTATTTCATATAATCATAAAATAATAAAAATAATAATCCTTCTATAAGCTGATTATACCCATGAAAATTAAGGGGTTTTATTTCAATCTCGTTGACAAGTGAATTTCTAATTAGTAATAAATAGGTTTCATGATAATGTCTTTGAATCAGGATCGAACCATTAATAAGAAACAAGATTCATAGTCATCATTCCATAAAAAAATAAACCACTTAGATAAATAATATAAATAGTATCCTTGTATCATATCGCTTGTAATGCCTAAACTATATCAATAGGCATAATATGAGACGGTGAAGTATTTTGAAAGATCACTTGAAACATAACCATTCTTAAAAATTTCAATTTTTAAGACATATATCCATAAAAAATAATTTTATTTTAAACCCACATTAAAAACATGTAAATTATTAACTCAAATTAATTTAAAACATTTCTAGGAAAAATATCATTTATTATTTGAAAAAATAATTTTAAAACTTAAAACATTCTGAATTCAATTTTCATTCAAAATAACATTAAAAACATATAATGGATGATATGAAAGACATTTAAATCAATATTCAAAACATCAAACATTTTTAAAACAAAATTCCTTGAAAATGATCTTATAAGAAAGCTTAAATCATTTTGAAAGGATTTTTAGAAAACACGGTTTTGAAAGAACATAGATTTTTTATAGAAGAGAGATATAAGGATAGATTTTGATAAAAAAAACATTCTTAATTATCACCACTACCTATGAGTAGAAAAGTACTACAATTACATAAATATATAATTAATATACCTATGGGAATAAAATATATCAGAATTATTTAGACAAGTATCAGGGTATTTCATCAATGGAAGAATAAACACAAACCATCCCAATAAATGATAATATTATAAAAAATTGTTACCACTTTAATAATATTAAATCATAATCAAATGAAATAATAAAATAACATGAATCATTAAATATATTTAAAATATGTATCTTCATGATAAAAAATTTACAAGTGTAGTATATACACACCGTCGAAGAATATAGATTCATATCCCAACATGTGTCTCAATGAATCCAAATTGAGATAAAATTATGAAAACGATTTTGTAAATTTTGAACTGACAAACCCATGAATTATAGATCATAATATGGATTTTAAATAACCAAGAATATAAATATATATGAAAAGGAAAAAAATTAATTTTCAGCCTATGCCCCACAAAAATTAAATTAGAGGTGAATAAGGCATCAGTCTCTCAAAAATAAATGTGAAACTAGAAATCCCTTTACTCCTTGCGTAACATTTCAATCCTGAGATCCATGAAAGAATAACATAAATTGAAAATTTAAATACCATTAAATAAACTAAATTCACTATATAACTTTTCAAAAAAATTTATATACACCACATAACTATTATAAGGTGTGAATATAGCCTATATCACTCAAAAGTAAAAGTGAAATGAGAAGACCCTTAACTTAAGTCTCAACTTTATTTGTACACATTGAAACATAAAGTATTAAAAATATAAGTTTGTTATACATCTACCATAGAATAATAATTTTTTATATCATACCATATGTGATATAATTATTACTTCACTTTGTATATAATTTGCTTATGAAATTCAGTTTCGCTGAATAATTGCGTTATTTTTTTGAATATGTTTTTCATTTTTATTATGCATGATTTTATATATATCATGATTTATTATTTATTCAATGTAAATAATTTATTTAAATATAATAAATATTCATTAAATTATAATATATGTCAATTTATAAAATATATAAATATTAAATAGAAGACAATGTTCATAAAGATGGTAGGTCATACCTACACATGAATGTTGTATCCTTTTTCTTATCATATTGAAGGAATGTAAATAAATAATATATATATATATATTATAATTATAGTAGAATATTTATTTCATATATATCATATACATTTACTAAACTCATCTATAATAAATTTCCTGTAATGTGTGAATGAATCACATCTCTTATAGGAGGCAGTAGTCCACATGTTTACATATAAAATTATACTATTTCCACAAAATTGAAATGAGGAAATCTTGTGTCATTAAATAGTTAAAAAATAAAAATTAAATTATAAAAATCCTAAATATAATATAAAAATAATAATTCCATCATTATTATCAACTTTGAGAGGCGGTGATGGGGGAAACACTACATCAGTTTGCGATGTGGTAATCCACTATACACAAGAATGATTATTACATATCACATTTGAACGAATATTTCCAATGGTTATGTCATAAATATAAAATAAAAATGACTCAGTATATTGATGAAATTATGGTTTTTATATACATATATAATAAGTATAATTTAGGGGCGTGTAAAGGTATAAAACAAAAGTGTTTGTTGAATGATGTTACCTATTCTCTAAGTAAATTCTATTCGTTTTAACTAAAGGGATTCCTTGGTTGGATTTATGCTAAATGGGAGGAATCTAGGATAAAGTTATGGGATTTGGGATCTTATTTGGGTTTTTTTCTATGATACAAAGGGCTTTATAGGTGTTAGTAAGTTATAGGGGTTATCTTTTATAGTATAGGAGGAGTGGTATTCTTATAAATATATAAAGGTAAACACTATTGAGACATATCTATTAAATCATCTCTCTAAAATAATTGTAACATTTATATAAAAGGTAGGATACGGTTGATATATTTTCATCCAATTTCTGTTTTACACATCTCTAGGTCATTTTTCCCCTTAATTAAATTTTTAATCTCTGTGTAAACTCATTTTTACCTTAATTGCTGAAATTTATTTTATTTATATTTGCTAATTTTTTTTTTCAATAACTAAGTTGAACTTATCAAAATTTATTAATAATTTTGATTACAAATATTTCATACAGTTTTCCAAATTATAAAAATATAGGATACTAAAATTAATTTCAATTCAATCATGTTGATAGGATGAGGTGACGTGTTTTTCACGTGAAAAGTTCAAATGATTGAAATGATTTTATTATCATTTTTAAGGTTAAATTGATTAAAATCAACTAAATTGGATTATTATATATAAAATTTATATAATTATAATTTAAAAATAATTTAAACTAAAATTTTACTATAGAAATTAATTAGGTTAAAATTAATTTTTGAATTGAAATTTAATATTTTTTCACGATTCATAAAATAATTAATCATCTCCAAAAAATAAACATAATTTTCCCTAAGCTATTATAGATATTAAAAAATAAATAATTAAGTTTATTTTATAAAATATAATTTATAAATATTTCAAAATTTATATTTCGAATAGGTGTTCCGTTAAAAGGATAAAAAATTACTTTTTTGAAAAATATATATTTTTTATGCGTAAAATTGATTTTTTTCATATATATTATCCAGAAAAAACATGTTCAACATGAAATAGTGGATTTAATATATATATATATTATAATTTATCAACAAATATAAATTTATTGATATAAATCCTATTTGACTTCATAAATATTGTTTTTGAGTAAAAGAATTCATATATATACAAAAGGGTTTTGTATTCATTTATAGTTAATTGGTAACCAAATAGTTATAATTATAAATAATTAAAATCAATATCTCCATAATTTAATTAATATTATTCATTTCCACCATTCCAACTGCTAGGTAAAAACTATAATAATATTAATAGTACATTATTGTTTAGTAAAACATGGTATAACATGAAACACTTTCTATCGAACGAACTCGATATTATATGTAACATAATACAAAAAAAGTGTTGTTTGTACCAAAAGAAAATATTTTTTGTGTTTAGGATAATGTTGAATTCTTTGTTACGTGCAATGAAAACCAAATTTAGTGATTTTATAATACACATTCTATATTCAGTGTTGCATGAAATGTAGAATATCGAAAAGGCTAAATTAATCTGAAAAAATATATTCCAAAAAATAATTCAATGATACATTATACCCCCATTAAAATGAATTTCACCCATGAAATTCATATGGATTGTCAAAGTGTTAATACTTTAATGTTCATTTCAAATAATGATATATTATAAAAATGAATACTATATCTTTCATTAAAATTGAAAGTTGGAAACATAACTCTTTCCCAGTGTAAATCACAATTTAGATTCCACAAAAGAGAACATTGGTGGAAAGTGAAAATATGGAAATTAAAGAGGAATATAACTATACTATTCTGTTGGAACCTAATTGAGAACATACTCGGGGGAAAGAAAATGATCATAAATCCATAAAACTAATTGGCTTGAACAAAGGATGTTGATATCATTAAAAATGATGCTAACTGGAAAAAAATTCATCTCAAGAAACTTTTCATAACATTGAATAATTTTAACATGGATATATAACCACATAATTCAATTCCATTTCATATGAAAAATATCACGCTTTGGTTGTGTCTTGACTAATTTCTTATTTATATCATACATAAAAAATGTAGGTGAATCAATTATGTCTGAAGCACTAACAGATCATAAGATCCACAAGTTAAATGATAATTAATTCCATCTATATTTAATTATCATCATAGATAAATGGGCAGCATATGTTATAAAAAATGCATAAATCCTCATATAGAGAGATACTACTTTTATATCGATACACTATTCTAAATATTAAGTAAATCCAATCCATAAATGGTAAACCTTCTAACCATTCCAAAAGATGAAAACCAAAAAGTATAGAAATAATGTCACTAAATTTATCAAAATCATCTTAAAATTGATCCCCAAAATTTCATAAAGTAACTATTGGTTTTCACATATCAAACATGTTAATGACTTCATCACGTATTCTCCTAAAACATGGTCAAAACCAAAATTAGCATAAACCCTTATTGAAAAAAGGAATGCATTATTTTTCCAAAGATCATTGGGTATGTTAATTTAATCCAAAAATAATTTAATCTCCATACATGATAGCAAAAACCACTTTTCCCACACATATGTCCGCGGTTATGAGCTCATTAATATTATTTAATTTCTATTATCCATATAAATAGTCTCTATATCCATACTAATCATCAATTTTGACAATATCATGAACACTTTAAAGGTTACATTCCCTAAATCAAAATATCACCATTCCAATAAATCCCTTTTCTATATAATTATCACCATTTGACATGTTATTTTAAATCCATAATGAAAAACTTATATAGAAAATAATTACATATTTAATTATTTTTATAACATAATCATTAAATTCCAAAACACAAATACTTTATTATTACATGCTTATTCATAAATGATTAATTTGGCATCATCATCTTATTTATTAATTCCCCTTTCCTATAATATGAAATATAAATCATTTATTAAAGTTCCAAAACATCTATATAATCATGATTTTTATGTTTATTGTGAAAAATACTATTAGAACATATCATACATTTCACATTTCATTTTCAGTCACTTTATCTTGAGTAGTTATCAAATACTCATACCACCATCCCAATTCTCATCATTATATTTCCCCATAGGACATAAATTTATATAGTTCCCATACATTCCATATATTTAACATTCAATATTAACATAGTTCCTCTTTGTTCCCACTATTGACTAAGATAAGAAATCATATTGTAAAAAAATTAACATAGAAGAAAAAATTATAATCCTAAAAAATTATTATTGGATGCCTAAATCAGGACACATACGTTTAAATCTATAACACCATAGGCATACCTATTTAGACATCCCAAGATATATCTGTATAAATATCACTATGTATTTCACCAAAATATTCTCATCTTTTCTTTCAAGGGATGTCCAATCCATTCTTTTCATACCAACTATAAAAACCTAGGATTAATATATATGGTTATTACATCATCTTAGATAAATATTCATTACATTAAAAATTTACATGCCCAAGGACTGTAATAGTATAATTTCATGGGAAACAAGGAAACATAAAATTCATTCATGGTGAAATATCCTCAATATATCCCATAATTACCCTCCCCTTTAGTACTCATACATAAAACCTTTATTCATAAACTGAGGAAAGGAAACCTAATAATCAAGGGTGTTGAAATACTTAGTAATTGTAATCAAGGGAGATATTTAAGAATAACATCCGTATAAGGGTTTGAGAACATGATCATATCTTTAAAAGATAATACCCTACATAACAAAGATCTTTAATGTGAGTCATTAAATAAATATTGGGAGTTTACAAGACATAAATCATAATATAATTTAGAAAATAATCCCTAAAATCATAACATTGGAATAAGACATGGAATTTTGGTACACATATAAACATAACAAACCATTATCTATAAGTCAAGGATCATTGAAAAAACATGTCATGTATCTTGATGGGGGCTATGCTTACTGGGCACGACACCCCACAATCCCAAGTTACATCAATTTCTTTATTGTGGATCATGTAACACATTATTCCTATAGTGGATCATTCCCATTAACTTAATACCATCATTATCTTATGGGATAAAAATTTATACCCAATTCACTGGAGAAATTTAATAGGCCCACCCTGCATTATATGTTCCACACCATTATATAAGTTGTAAGTGGCTTACCCAACACTATCTACTCCACTCTATCATATTAATGTAATGTGCTTACCTGGTTCTATCTGGGCCTCCCAATCATATAAGCTACAATGGGATGGCCAGATGCTATTTGGGCCACCCCATCATATAATCTATATACATGAACCACAATATGAATAAATTTAAAAGAGAATTCATATAATAATAAAACTCATAAAAATTATTCCTTCATAACTTGATTAACCCATAAAAAAGAAATGGGCTTCATGTAAATCTCTTTAAAATGTTATTAGCTCATTGAATGGAAAGGTGTTTCATAACAATAAATTTGAATCATGATTGAGCATGGGAAATGAAAGGGGTTACATTAATATCATGGAATAAGAATATAAACCATTAAAAACAATGACAAGAATGGTATCCTTTAATCATATCCCTATTAATCTGAAAACTATATCAAAGGATGTCATCTTATATAGATAATTATTTTGAAAGATCACTTGAAATATTACCTATCTTTGAAGAATCACATTTTAAATAATGTAAAATTTTCAAAGGAATTTTCTTTGAAAAACAACTTAATAATATATAGAAGAATAATTAAAATTAATTTAATGAATTTCCTGAAGAATACATTCTTTAATCTTTTTAAAAGAAATTTTAAAACATAAATCATTCGTAAATCCATTTCACTAGAAAATAAAATTGAAAACATATAATGGAAGCATTGATAAACTTTTAAATTACCTTTTGAAACATAATCTATTTTTATAATATTTTTTCATTAAAATTATTATAAAATTTTATTAAAAATATTTTTAAATCATTTTTTTGGAAGAACATAGATTTAGAACTTAAGAGAGAGATAGGGTAATATTTTCATTGAAACACTCTATTTATTATCTTATGTAAACAATAATGTAAAAATGGTTCTATTAAATGAATTTTTCATTAATATCTAGATGATAATAAAATTAATGAGGGTTATTTAGAGATGGATCGTAATATTTATTTAAAGGATTAATAATCATAATAAATCTCAATAAATGATGAGATCATTAAAATAAATTGTTTCCAAATTGTTAACATTGATTCATAATCCTTATGAAAAAATAAATTTACATGATTCTTTTAATTTCATAAAAATAATGATATTTATGATATAACATATCAAATGGAATAATATAAACCATGTCAATGAATATATGTTCATAAAATAGCATCTGTCTCAAAGAATGAAAATTGAGAAAAATTTAATTTTTTTATTTGGAAACATTCGAACCATAAACCCTATCAAATATATATCATAAAATGGGTATAAAAATACCCATTAATTTAAGGATAAGAGTCCTAGAATAAATTTATCTTCAATATATACAACACAGAAATGAAATTAGTTGTGATTAAGACGTAATTCTCCCAAAAATAAAAGTGAGAGTCGAAATCCCCTTACCACATGAGTAAATTTTTAATCATGATATCCATAAGATAATAACATCAATTCAAAGTTTGAATATTATTTAATAAAATAAATTAATGATATATAATTTTATAGGTTATTACATAAACAACACAATAAGAATAAGTGGTGAATATATAATATTTCTCACGGAAATAAAAGTGAGATGAGAAAAAACATACCTTAAGTCATGAATTTATTCATACACTTTAAACCCTCTTTTATAATAAATATAAATTTATTATAAGTATATCATAGAACCATTTAATTATATATCATATTATATGTGATATTATTTTGACTTTATTTTACCCATTTTTATATAATATCATGTTAATGGTATGTTTCGGGTAATAAAATATTTTTTTATATTTGTTTTGACTTGTTATTCTTGTCTAGTCCAATTTTTAACAACATTGTAATTTTATGGATCCAACATTATAGACCCACATTATATTATATAAAACTAAAATGAAATTGTATAATATAAAATCAACACTTCTTAAATTTTCATAATAATTATCCTTTATTTGGGTTTCAGTACAATCCTAAAGTAATCGTCATCATATTCCTTTATCTTGTAATATTTAAAAAATTTATCTATAAAGACTAGTGGAAAGTGATCATGGTAATCTCTAATGAATCTATACATTAAATCATTTATGATATTGGGGGTGTTAATAATAAAAATGTAATCATTATAAATTCATAGTATTCATACCTCAAATTGAAGGAAATTTTATGTATTTATACACAATTGACCATAAACCGATTATATTCCAATCAAAGTCACTATTTTAAAATATTTATCCCTTAATAATTGAGAAATAAGTCATCAATGAGGGTAGATGATACTTATTCTTCTTTAATCTTATTAAGTTTAGGATCATGAATATAGGGTAGTATTGATAGAAACTTATTAGATCCAAAATGAACAGGTGAAACCCCTGGTGATGAACATGGTTGAATAAATCCCAAATAATTAGTCTACTAGAGAGGCTTTTTCAATTCCTAATACAAAATCTGGGTTATTCTATATAGATTCCTTTAAATAAGTCTATCAAAATGTATAATTTCTTTTGAAAACAAAACTTCATGACTTAGAAAAATTTGGAGAAAATAATCTAGAAGAATATAAAAAGGATCCCATAGAATAGATATATCGTTGATTTTAGGTTTCCCTTAACAATTTGAGATAAGCACCCACTTTGAATATAAATCAAGACCTAAAAAATTGGTGTAATTTATACTCTGAGATCATATTTTCCTCACACTAATAGATGATTATAAGTTGGTTTTTTGATATCAAATTTATATTCCCCTCCCTAATATTGATAAGGTATTTATATAAAAAGTACAATCCATTCCCAAAATAACATCAAATTAAAATAGTGATAGAATAATGAGATTTTTGAGAAGAACATTACAAAAAAATCATTCATATACTAATAATATACTTGAGATGAAATCATTGCACCCTTAATAGTATTTTTTTATAATTACTCATTTAATTATTAAGGTGGTTTGATGATACACTTAATAAATTTTATATATATAAAAGTGTTTTAAATAAGAATAAAAAAATATAGTAGTAATTATTCACTGGATGGTAAGTCTAACATTCACAAGTTCTTTATTATACTCTACACATGCATTTTCGATCACATGATGTTTCCATTTTTCTATGTACTTATAAGTTTACTAAATTTTATAATCAACATTAATATTTAGATTAAATCACTAGTTATCATAATGCTCATAATCCTAGAATTTGAATTATTGTAGTGTGGGGGTGATTCTATAGAGTTTTCTCTCAATTTTTAGAATTATCTTACACATTCCCATTACATTGACATTAGATTTTCTCATTACACTCCATTACACAAATAAATAATTTAATAGTCCCCTTCATAAAATTTCATCTATGTTTTTCCAATATTTTTGTATATTGGAATACACAACTTATTAACTCAATGGTTTTTGTTGTTAGGATTTCCTTTAAATTCCATAATTATTTTCTTCTAAAAATTGTTACATTAATAGATGACTCCAATCTCAATCTCTAGTTTTAGAGCAAAATTAATTATTTTTCATATCTAATAAAGTACCATATGGAAAATACCCTTCATATATTTTGTTTTAAACCACTGGATAATTGATCAGTCATTCTATCTAGTTGAATGTCAATATTATAAGCATACATTTCAAATCATGTGATTTTTCTCCATAGGAACTAATGGATACATTTTTCTTCATATTTAGATAAACTAATTCCTTTACAATTTAAGTATTAAGAATATAGTTAAATGTAATTATTGAAAAATAAACTCTTAGAATCAATACACTCAATAGATTTAACATCCTTGCATTTACTAGTATTCATGATCAGAGTCAATCATTAATATTCTTCTCTTTCCAAATGATTTAAATTAAAAATATATTTTCTATATTCTTGGTGATGGAGAATATAAAAAATAATTTCATTTGTATCGATCCATTCTTCGACAACTAGTTGATCAACGGGCCCACCTAAAGAAGGTGTATTTTTCCTCATGATGTACCCAATATGGTATTTTTGCCTCATTTCCTATTTTTAAATATCATCATCATTCACACCTTGATAATGTAATTTATGTATAGAAAAAAAAAATCAATACTACTATCATAACATTTTGTTTCTCAAAAGAAAATAATTACATAATACATCACATTTAGTATTTAAATAGTTACTTCTGGATCCATCCATTGACTGAAACTAAGAAGCACAGTATGAGAAACAAATATTCATAGTAGGAAACAATATAATCATTAAAATAATTTAACTTTTTTATAAATAATGAAAAATATTTTTAATCTATGAAACCATAGTAGAGAATATGTCACTTTAGCTTATTTTTTACTCAAATCCCTCATAATGGACCACAAAGAAACACTGAATTAACCCAAAAATACGCCTTGGGGTCATCCATCTAGATTTACAGTCTTAGGCCAAATCATCATCCACAAATGATGATCGAGTTAACACCAAATCCATATTATATCAATTTATTATACCTATTCCATTCACCACATATTTCTAATCCCAGTTTCTAAGAATAACTAAATCATTCTCTGATACCAACTAGGGGACACAAGCATTATATATATATATGTATTATATCTGATTATATGAATATTCATACATATCAATATGATAAGCACCAAAAATATAAATGATTAGTTACTTTTGAAACAAGGATATATAAAAAACCGGTACATAAAATATCTTCATCATATCCAATTCTGTTCATTACAACTGACAACCTTTTTAGATATATTATACACAAAACCTTTTTCTATATATTAGGTAAATGACATAATAAAGGGTGAAATCAAATGCTCTATAAGGGTAAACAAGGAACATATAAATGATCATTTAACTACAATTTTATCATAAGGGTTTAACAACATGAGATGAACATTTTAAACCATACTAAGAAATCACCATATCATAATCCTGAGTATTGGACTAAATCTTGGAAGTTCATATAGAAATAATCCTAAAAGAATCAAAGAACATAATCCATGAGATACTAAAATTGGTACAAGATTATGTAATTAAAGAGTTTCATAATGTTATTTTAATCCTAATCATAAAAATCTTAGGTAATGGATTCCTAATGAGACTTTACTCATACGTTAGGCTTTGGCTAACTAATTATATATTGTCTATATGATTAATATACCCTCTCAGATACCATATTGTGGGCTTGGGATAACCTCTTATATACCCATTTAGATCATGAAATATTAATCCTTACCCAATTTAATGAATTTACATAAATAGATAACTCATACCATAAGCCTATCCCTTCATATTTATTACACAAGTTAGGAAAAAAATTATCATTTCATCATACCCGTGGAAAACAAAATGGTTTTCAAGAATTTCTCATCATCATTATCATAAATCATCAAATTAATGAATATACATTGTATCACTAGATCATATCCCAAGTGAAGAATAATTAATATCATTGGATTTTTTCATAAATGAATAAAGAAGATCATTGGAACATTTCATGAAAAAAATACCCATTTCATTTTGAAATTAATGATTTCAAATATAAAAATTTATAGAATATTTGTAAAATTATTATCATTAAAATGAACAATAAAAACATTTAAGGGGTAATTTAAATCAATGAGAACATCTTTTTGAGGTAAAATTCATTCTTGTGGTGTTTTTTTAAACTATGATTCATTTCACATTTTTTGTAAAAATTAAAGGGTGCCTCATTCGGAGAGTGAAATGATATTTATTTCATATAGTTGTATATAAAATAAAACATTTTTAGATTAATATTTATATAATCATTAATTAATTTTAAGAGACTTTAGGATAACATTTTAAATAAAATATGTATTCATATAAAAAATGATCATGAACGAAATTTGAAATAAATGCAATTTTCCATCAAAATAATCTTTTGTTATCTTGAGTATTTAAAGAGATAAAAGCGAAAGGAAACTGATAATGTACTAAAATAAAATGATGATAATAATATAAATAATATTTTGTAGAGATATATAATATAATATAATTAATAGAGATTTTGGCATAAATAACCCCAGTAAAAAGTTATATTTAAATAGAAAACCCTTACCTAAAGTTCATTTTATATATTATGAATTATAACCATATATAAAATAAATATAAATTTATTATAATTCTATTGAAGAACCATATTCATAACCTCAAACCATATATAGTCATGTTATAAATATTCAACACATTTTTATAAAAAAAAATTTATTTAAATCACCATTTATTAGAGTTAACTATTTCATTTTTCATGCATTTTTGGGTTTAATAGTTATTGTCTATTAGAATTTATCACGGTTTGATTATATACATAATCTTAATCTGTTATTTAATATTATATTTAATCCTTTTAAAAAATTTGTATTCATTAATAAAAATAAGTGATGAAAAATTTATTAAATCACACTGTGGAGATGAAATTGTGTGTATACACACCAGTTGTGTTTTCCACTTGTAAATTTATGGCATAAAAGAATATAAAATAATAATTAACCTTTATATAATATTAATAATATAAATAATATAATATATATTAATTAAATATTTATTTGTTAATATCCATGTAAATTTGAAATGAAGAATGAATCACATCACTTTTTGGAGATGATAGTGCACACATATGAATGTGTGAGGTTATCATTTCCCCGCTGATAGGATAATAAGAAAGTAAACAATAAATTATAATTATAAGGAATAATAACATCATTATTAACATATATAAAAATTTAATCCACCATAAAATCCAACCATGAATGTTGGTGATGGAAAATGTATCACATCTATATGTTGAGGTGGTAGTCCACATATACACATGAGTTTTACTTTTATTTCCCATTTGATAGAGATGAGTATAAAAATAGTAGTAAAATAATCATATTAAGATATCAATATATTAATTATACTTGATTTATCATGATTTTATAGATAAAACTAGATTTTATGAGATGTAGTAAGAAAGAAATTGATACATGCTGTTAATATTCATATCAATTTTTTGACAGATCTCCTTTGGATTACACATCAATCCTTGAAAGATTAGTATTAAAAGAATAACATGAGATCTAGGATTAATGGGAGGAAATCGTGAAGTTTTATTTGAGTAGGATTTTAAAATATTAAAGGATGAAAATTTTATAATCAGGTATGATATTTGGATTCATTTTATAATTGAGGGAGATGAAACAAATATGAATACATAAAATATTTATATAATATAATGTCAATTTCTTGAAAAATTGGAAACAATTATTATTAATTAAAATGTAATATAATATAAGGTTTAGGTAACTTTAATAAAAAATAATTTGACAATTTTATGTGGCAGTATAACCACTATATCTTAATATAACCCCCCCCCCCACCATGTTAAAATCGTTTTAAACATAACCGTGGTAATAAAATTTAAGTTCTTTTAATATTATTTATAAACAAAAAACAAGTTATCCCAACTAAATTATATTAGTCGTGATGATTTAATATATGAGATCCATTTTCACTAATTAATTTCTATAATATTTTTAGAAAAAAAAATTAAACAATTTCACAAAATGCAATGAAACCCCTAATATTTAAAAAAATCATTTTTAAGAATATAAAAAAATTTACAACCATTCCATGCCTTATAAAAACCATAAAAGGATTGGTAAAATAATATAATAAATATATAATTTTAAAATTTAATTTAATCCATTAATTAATATATATTAATTTAATTTCAAATATAAAAATAATGGCATGGATAAAAATAGTATTTAGAAAAACGTTTTACAAACCAACAAATGGAATTAAAAAACGAAGTATATTTCCCATTACTATGTCATTAATGAGACAAATTATATTTTAAATATTATTCAAATCATAATATTACATTTAAATTACATTATTTAATGAAAACAAATTTTAGTTTTTAAAAAATGGTTATTTTTCACTATTCACTAAAAAATAAATGTTATAGAAAATTAAAAAAAAATCACCCTTTGTTATTATTAAAATTATGATTTTAAAATTTTTATTAATTATAAACAATAATATTTTTAAACATTTCATAAATTAATTATAATTTCCACACATAAAATATAATAAAACCCATTTTGAAGTATAAAATCACTATAAGGATAATTGATTAATTATTAATAATGAATTAAATAATATAATTTCTTTAGTTAAAAACATTATATATATAATATAGTTCTATTATTACCATTAAATCCTTCAAATTTGATGGATAGGAGATAATAGATTACTATATCAGAATTCATTTAAGCTACGGGTTTTATGTAACTAATGTTATCTATTTCCATAATTTTATTTAAAATGAGATGCATATTAAATATTTGGGATTTAAAATTATAAACATTACCGAGGATTTGAGATTTCCCAATCCTTATGTTTTTATTTATTAATTTTATGAAGCTAAGACATGTTTAAAATTTCAATAGGAGTGACCTCTATAGAGATTTAGTGAGAGATGACGGAGAATTATTATGGACTATATAGTTTCTCATATAGACGAAAAAATGTTAATTAGATGAGAAATAAATGTTCTTCATTAGTAAATGTTTTTTTTCTTATTATATGAAACTCTATAACTAAAAGGTAATATCAATTTTTATTAGAATTTATTTTATTTTATTCATGTAATTGAAATTATCTATATCACGAGAATCATATAGATATTTTTCGGAAGATAAGAACAAGAATTCTATGTCCTTGATAAAGATTTAAATTTAGAAAAACAGGTCCTCATCTACTTCCATCACATTTTCAAATACACATTCAATTATTTTTGTTTATATTATTCATTAAATAAAATTATTATAATTTCCAAAATTTTGATATTTAAAATTAACTTAAATCATAGATTCTTGATTCCTTATTTTAAAATTTCAAAAATATCTCATGAATAAATCTCTCAATTTAATCGTCAATAACCCAAATGGTTATATATTTATTATACAAGAAAAAAATACACAAGTGCTGGCCAAGGACAAGGACATTAGAACAAGGACCTATGGAGGCCTAATGTAATCAATACTTAGCTGATCCCCTCTTACCAGGTTAGCCACCTCAGCACCCAGTTGAATAACAGTTGAAACATAGAAGACACTACAACCCTGGCCTGCCACCGCCATGGATGCCAAATAATCCGCCACTTTATTTCCCTCATTCCACGTGTCTAGAACCTGAACATTTTTGCTGCTGAGGATGGTTTTAAATCTCCGGATGATATAAGAAATTGACCATGGAGTGACATATGTGCCAAGCAAGGAATCATGAATGATTTTGGAGTCTGTTTTCACTTGCCGAAGTGGGATCCCCTTCTGCCTACATAACTTCAGACCTGTGAACAGCGCCTTGGCCTTCGCATGGATGCAGCTCTCCACCCCGTAGTACGCATTGAAGGCTGTTAATACACTGCCCCTGTGGTCCCAGACCACCCCTCCCCCACGCATGATACCTGCAGCATACGACCCATCACAGTTTAATTTCCAATATGTGACAGGCGGCTTCCACGACACCCAGTTTTCCCTCGATCTAGTGGAGGATTACTGCAACGAGGGCGCAGGCCTATGAATATCCCTCAACGAAGGAGCATCGCACCAGTCCTTCCATCCCCAAACCAGATCAACCATTAGAGATCTCGATCAGGAAATCACTACTCTGCTAGAGGAAGAAACTCCATCGAACATGGATTTATTTCGGGCTTGCCAGATACACCAACAACCAGCACTGATGATCAGTGATCGCACCATACGTTCTAGCCCCGGACCATCCGCACCACGATACCATCTGTCCAGAAATGAATACCCAGAAATGATAGGATCAAGAATACCGGTGAAACCACCAAAAAACCTCAAGCCCACCATAGCCCATTCTCCTTCAAAAAAGAGGTGATGAGAAGACTCTTCCTTATGCGCCTTGCAGCAGTGGAACCTAGATTCCATGATGACCCCCATTCTCCCCACATTATCATCTATAAGAACCACATGATTTATAATCCTCTAGGTAAGAAAATTTCACTTAGTCGGGCTCCTCTCACACCAGACCAAACTATTCCACTCATCACGCTGCTCGTGGGGGAGAGAAATCCACCAGAAATCCTTCGATGAGAAAGTCCCTACAGCAGATGCAGTGAATACACAAAAATCAGGCTCGGAGGTTAGAGAAATAAGATCTAGCACCCCTTGCTACTCCGCATTCAGAACTGTGCTGGTAAAACTAGGGTGCGAGAAGGCCTCCCAAAAAGAGATCATAGAAGAAGGGCACCCTGGAAAGCCTATGATGTCGCCCGCCCAGTTGTGGTGCCAGAAAGAGAGGTCACCTCTCTCCACTATCCGTTGGGAATGCTGCCAGATAGAAGGAATAATACTTTGAATCGTAGTCCAGAGCGGAGAAGCCTTCCCATCATCCCACTCCAACCCTCTACTCTGGAAGGACATAATTTTTCCCCAAAGTGTACGCTCTTCTACCATCTCCCATGTAAGCTTTGCATGTAAACAATGGACAGAATCAACCATGCTTCGAACATTGATCCTACCTTCATGAATTGGCCTCGCCAGCCTCCTCCATGAGGCCAAATGATGCTTACCCTCTCCCTGAGCATCCCACATAAAATTGGCCAGAATCTTGTCAATGGAAAATATAACTCCCTTAGGCACTTTGTCAGCCTAAAGGACATGAACAGGAATTGATGAAAGCACACTATTGGACATAGTTATCCACCATCCAAATGAAAGGTATCGGTTCTTCTAGTTAAGAACTTAGCTGGTGATCTTACCCACAATCCCATCATAGTCGCGAACCCTGATCTGGCCTGCAGAGATAGGAGGACCAAGATAGGAAAAAAGGAAACTGACCCCTCTGTATACCCAACTTAATACATAGGGTCGTGGCCTGATGGTTGTTGCATCTGCCTGAAATATAATGATAGACCTTGTCCTTGTTAATGGTTTGTCCGCTCCAGAAACAATATTCCTCATGAATTTTGGACAGCCTACACAACGACCTTTTGTTGGCATTCGTAAAGATGATAGAGTCATCCAGATACATAAGGTGGGATACCGGGGGCCGAATCCTTCATATGTTAAACGGATGGAGGTACCCCAAGGACATCTTGCTATTGAAAAGCCGACTAAGAGTGTCTTTCAACATGATAACAATAGGCGGGGAGATGGGGTCTCCCTGTAGGAGACCCCGGGTAGGCTTGAAAAAGCCATGAGTCTTCCCCAGAAAGGACACGGCCATCCAAGAAGAACTGAAGCATCTGAAAATGATATCCACCGCCCAGGTAGAAAGGCACATGCCTACCAACACCCTGTTAATAAATCCCCATTCCATCCTGTCATATTCCTTATTCATATCCAATTTAAGGGCCATATTAGAGCCATAGGTTTTGATGTTGATGTCACAAATCATTTCTTGAGCCAAATCCACCGCCCCAAGAATCGACTGTCCCTTGAAAAAACCATGTTTCCATAAGGATACCCATCGGGGAATATGAATGGATATCCTAGAGTTCACTATGATATACCAAATATTTTAAGAATAGTTACACATACTAACTAGCTTGTAGTCATGAATGGACGACGGGCCTTTGATCTTGGGTAAGAGAACCAAGGTAGTGGCGCCAGCCACCCGAGGGATAGATCCTCCACAAAAGAAGTCATGTATGACCGCAATGATATCAGATTTGATCACATCCCAAGACCCCCTATAGAACGAGCCTGGGAAACCTTTAGGCCCCAGAGCACTCTCCGAGTTGAGACTCATAACCTCACCAAAAACCTCCTTCTCATTCGGGATCGATTACAGCGCCACATTGTCTTGCCCAGACATAAGGTTAGGGATCCCTTCCAGGAGCTCAGATCCACCGCATGGGTACCCATTGGGCATCGCCTGATTGAGACCTGCAAGAAGGTTATTGAAAAAGGAGAAGGCCATATCGCTAACCACATCTCTGTCACTTGAAAATGAGCCATCATCAAGCCTAAAATTGGGATTCACCGGCCTCTTTCTCTCCTTTATACAGGCGTCCAAGATCCTCGTTATTTATTTAAATTTAATTTCCCATATAAAAAGGTTTTATTTATGGACAAATAAAAATCATCTTGATATTTAAGATCATAATATCATAAAATAATCATCTAGATTAATTAACCTTCCAAATTGTCCTTCTATAAAGATGGAAATTTTTATAAATATGTTACTCTTTCAAAGGGAGTTAGACCCCCTCGCACAACATGTAAAAAATAAAATATTCCATTACATGATATTATTGATACCATTAAATTTCTATAGGGAATACCAGTTCACCCATACAAATCATCTAGATATGTTTTTCTTATCCTAAAAAATATTCAGTATACCCTTACATGCAACCCTTTTAATAGTTATGTATGCACTTGAAATATTTATTCAATATTACAAAACAAAATTTCACTAATTTACTCTATTGGAACTCATTATTCCCTAAAAGTACCCATATGTATCAATTTTAATACTATGATAACCATTATATATCAATAGACTTACTTCATAATATCACAATGTAACTAGATACTGTGAAAATGATATACTATAAATGAACATTTTTAAAATAATTTCATTTCCCACATTAAACCGTTGAAAATATCATTTTCAATTTCATCACACTGAACATATTTTAATGTACATCTCCTTTGTGTTGAGAAATAATTCTATGAAAAAAATCACAAAAGTACATCCATAGGTAATGAATATATCTCTACTCTATGTTGAGAGGTGTGGTATATTATTTTCCTTCCTTTTTATGGTTTTCCTCATTAAAAAATGAGTACCTATTGATATATAGAGTTCACTCTTCTAAAAACCACACAAAAGTACATCCATCGGTAAAGAATAGTTTACAAGGATTCTAAGCCAATAAGAGTAGCGAGTCTTTGGAAAGATCTAGTAACAATCTAGAATCACACATCCCTTAAAGATAGATACATAGTGGTTTAAAACAATAATTTTAGATCAATATTGGGTATATAATTATAGTCCATTTACAATGAATGTTCCTATTGAAAATGTAATATAATAAAATAATTTTTTATATAATAAAATTAAACTTTTCCAATTGGATTCATCTAGTCATCGTTATGATAATTAAATTACCCACACTTACATTTCTACAAATAAGATTATCTTCCTATTAGATATCTAACAAAACATCCAACAAGAACATCTTATTATCACTTCTTTATCCTATCATACTCACCAAAAAATTCTTTATGTAGAACCTATCTATCTGATACATCTTTTCCTAGTACATGTTCTTCTGATACCACTTTGTCCGGTACCTCTCTATTTGGTAACTACCTACTAGGTACTTAGTCTGATGCTTTTAAAAAAATATCTATTGTTATTCATGGTTGGTACCTAAATTATTAAGAGAAATAGAACCACAAGAACAACATCCTCACAACCCACTTCCTTCCCATTATATAGATGTAATTTCTCTAAAAAGGGTGGATCACAAACACCAAATATCAATTTCCTACTCAAACATTGAATATACCACTCAAAAAAATTTGAACATTGTGAAAACATTAAATAGAATGTATTAATCCATATTTATTGGATCTTTCCACTAATCTCAACATCAAAAAATTCAAAACCATCTAAAATACTCTCTAGGATCACAACCCTTCAGATATGATTATTTAGTAGTTGAACATCCTTATCGACATCATCATAATGTATGAATTACAAGTAATTTTAAAGATCCTAAAGCATCTATCCAATTCTTCTTCATAATAACTCCTTCATCCAATAATACATATTCCAAATAATTAGTTCTTACATTAAATTTATTGAATTATCAAAATAATTCACACATGCTGACCTGAGAACATAACCTATTTAGTAACTCCCCTAAATATATCCTCTCATGTGAAAGGTAAAACACACATTAATGGATATAATTTTTTTTACGATATTTATCTTGTATTTATTGAAAATATCCAAATACAGGGTGTGATAATTGATAGAGATCACATACCATAACCCTGAAGAGATTTAGGTTTAAGGTCAATAATAAACCGTCGGTTCATATATATTTTCCTTTGGATGTTTTTTAGTAAATATATTTTCTACTTACGCCTTTATATGTAAAAAATCTATTTTTATTTTATTAATCTCTATATGTTATTTTATAAATTGTCATATAATATCAATGTATTTTTATTGAGAAAGGTTCCTGAGATTTTGGTATTATTCATTGCACATTAATTATCACAACCTAATAAAATTTGTTGTCTCACATCTAACAAAATATATTCTAGTGGTATCTAATTTAATTATTTTTATCATGAGTTGTGGGTACGTACCTTGCACCTATAATGCTGTGAGTCATTGAAATTCTTATTTTTTATATACCAAGTTAAACATAATTATGCTAAAAAAATGACACAAGATGTTGATCCTATTTTCTTGGAACATCCTTCCTAACCTACATATATATCCAAATAGATTCAAATACCACATACAAATGTTTTTTATCACAAAATCGTTAGTTCTCTAATAAAATACGAGACTCCATTTTCCGTCCTCAAATTATGTCTTTATTTGTGCAATTTGAAAACTATAATATAAGAAAATAGCAAAAAATATGTATATTCTAGAGGTTATTAAATGAAATTAGCATCCAATTAATTTTCAAAATAAATTAGGATCATTATTACATAAAAATTCTTCTTAAGAAACATTCTCCCACTGATATGTGTCTGGAAATATTTTTTGACTCTTCCATTCTAAATATTTTGACTATTATTTTAGTTTATTTGGAATATGATAAGAAAATGTGATTTTTATATTGATAAATTTGTGAGACAAGAAAGTACCTCATTTCTAAGTAAATAGATATTTAAAAAAACATATTAATTTCCTTGGTAAAACATTCGTAGTATTCTCAAAATTCCGTATAAATTTTATATTATCAATATAAAAAATGACAATGTGAGAAACCTATAGATTTTTATTTATGAAGAGGTTGTTAAAAAATCCAGCTTTTTAAATTTAAATTTGTCTAAACATGAATCAAGCATGGAATACCAGGACCGTAACATTTTCTTCATTCTATATAAATCCTTCATCTATTTACCATAATACTCTTTATCTTGAGATAGAAATAATACATATATTTACTTATTATAAACTTCTTCTTCCATCTCTCCATTAAGAAAATAAAACTTGACATCTATTTGGAATATCACTTATTTACATTGTAAAACTATTGAAAGAAATATTATGATAGATTCATGTTTTATAACTACTGTAAATTTCACACACAAAAAACATTCCTTCAACATATGACTATCCTTTACTAACTACCATATTAATTTTTCTTATAACTTCAAGTAATTCATTCAACATGTATTGGAGAACTCACTTTGTTCCAATTACAATTTTATCGACTAGTTTGTATTGAAAATACCATGTCTTTTTTTCTCAATCTGATCTAATAATTCATTGATAACATAGTTCCATTATTGATTCTCATATAATTATTCAATATATCTTGCATAAAAATATGGAAAAAATTATTATGTGAAACGATCCATGATTTACTTCTTATTTTGTACTTATTTTCCTTGGTCTCTAGTTAAATTTTTGACATCCACTCGTATCTTCATCATTGGAAGAGATTGATTCCATTATCCATCACAACATTAATTTTATGAATAAATTTATTTATCCTTTATAGATTCTATATCATCACATCTATCATCAATTTATGAAAATGTTTAATAGAAAAAACATTTTTTTTACCAATTATTTCTTCCACTAATTATGAAGCCTTTATATAAGAATTTTCCTACACTTTTACATCAATAGATTCAAAAAAAATTAATTTTTAATTGTATAACATGTATCCTCTATTATTAAGAGTGTATCCAAAGAATATTCCTTCAACCCCTCTTTAAAAAATATTATTATTATTATCACCATATAACCAGATAATAGAGGGACCTCTAGACATAATTATGTATTTTAGACCATATATATAATTGTAATAAATATTGTATACAATAATATCAGAGTTCAACCTATAGAAAATTATATTCTATATATGTTCAATTTTCCTAGAATTTTTTCACAATATGAATTGAGAAGTATTAAGTCAATCAGCATGTTTTAAGCCAAACCTCTTTATATTTTTATTAGAATATCTAATATGTCATGGTGGGGAATGTTAACTAGGTTCATGAATATTTCATTTCTATAATATATTATATTTATATTTCATGTTTATTTATTCAACAACTTTATCAATTTCAAACATCATTATGGATTATCAATTCTCCTTTTGGCCACATCTTCCCAAACTCTTAGAAATTTCGAGAGTCTCTAATTTATGTATCAAAAACATAATATATTTAATTTGAATGAAATAATTAATAGTATAAATAAAATACATACCTAAAATTTCCTAATTTCATTTTCATGGTTCCAAATATGTGAGAGTGAATTACTTACAAGGGATGATTAGTACAAATTCCAACCCTATTAGGTACTATATTTCAAATATTCTCTTTCATGATTATCAAAAAAACACAATATCATCTTATTATCTTTCTAGAAATTTCATGGATGCTTGATATTTATTTCATCATGTTCATATTTCCCTAAAATGTTCATCCAATACCTATATAACATAAGTAATTCTCTTTCATGATGATCCAACATGATTGAAATTTTCCAAATATCTTTATATTATCATTTAATCATTACCATCAATAATTGTAACATCCCGATTCTGGAAGCCCCCCAGAGGCGCCCTGTTCCCAGTTGTTCACATGGGCATAAGGGAATTTCCATGAATTCTAGAGGCTACCTAATAGCAGTGAGGGCCATGGGTTTGATATGGGGAAACTATTCCCTCATCGGCAGAGTAACATAACAGAAGAAAGCAATAGAAAGAGCGGAAGCAGGAATAATACACACAAAAGTAAACAAAAAAAGACTGGAAAATAATAAACTAGGGCACATATATATATAAATAAATGATTCATGATACATATATCTAGGAAAAAATCCAAACAAATCACAATGTAGGAATATAACAGTACAAAACCCATGTACAATAGAAAGCAAGTAACAACTCCTCAGCATCGCAAGACATCTCTGGGTCCCATGCTCTCCACCTTAACAGCAAATCAAGTACCTGAAGTAGAAGGGTGCTTTCCCTTATATATACCTGCAATAATATATTTTGTTAGGGCCGAAAATCATGGCCCAAACATTGTGTGTGACTAAATATTAGTAGGCAACCACCATAAGATCTGTACCTAATAGTCAGTGAATATATAACAGGCAGTAAGCATATAAATGTAGTAAACAAGGAAGTACCCAAGGTAGACAATTCATAGTTTCAATTCTTTCAGAATCATATATCAAGAAACAGCTAAAGAAAGCAGGTAATCACAAATAGGTAACCCTCTAGGAATTACTCATAGCCTATCACCTCTGGTCGTCCTTATGAATACAATCAACCCTCTGGGAAGTACACTCACACTAACGCCTCTGGTTCTACTTATGAATAGACTCTATAAGGAAGAACTCACCATCAATTACTCATATAGTCTCGTATCATAAATAAAAGGTTCTCTGGGGACGCACTCAACCTCTATTCCCCCTATGGCCCATGTCGAGTATCTACGTACACTCTGTGAAATAACATACGTCAATTCCCCATATGGTCTTGCATTGTATGTAAAACAAACACTCTAGAAAAACACTTACGTCCATTCTACCTATGGTCTATACAACAGGTTCTCATAGCCTTGTGTAAGTCAAGAAAGTATAGCAACGCGTATCAGTCAAAGTAAACCTCACGAACAACTTGTCTAGAAGTCTACAACATATCATTATATTAGAACAATCACACCATCCTACAACTAGGCATGGTAATGTAAACAGCATCCTAACTGGAAAACAAGACCCAATGATCAAAATAAGGAATCATGCATGGGAAAAAACATCCAATGCATAGAAATTAACCCTATTCAAATTCAATAAACCTCTACTCAAGCATTCCATCATATCATGCAATCAATAGGGTGAACATGGTAAATGTGCATCACCCTATTCATGGGTATTGGGCAAAGTTGCACATATAACTAAAACACTTTTAACGGAAAGGCACAAACCACCATCCTCGGCATTGGGAGATCGATAAACATGAGTCGCTGGGCTTGAATCATCTTATAATTCAGAAGATCTACAAAAACGTCTAAAACATTCAATAGAGGATAAATTGAGAAAAAAAGAAGACGAATTGGGAAACAGAGCTCGAGTAGAAAATAGAGCTTACAGATGCGATTCAAATGCAACCAACAGAGTTCAATTTGGAGAACGAATGCTCGATCAGGGGCTCGGTGAAGATATTCACCATTCTCTCACTCTTTGAAAAACCAAACCTAGAAGGAGGTGGTTCATTCCGTGAGACGTGACCCCATAGCTTTTAATGAAAGAAAAGAAAATACATGGCGGGTAATTTGGAAGTGCATGGCGTGTAGTATCCATTTTCGTACACCGCATTAGGCAGCCTCTAGGTCACCCCCACATGGTTGTGTTCATGGATGCTACATGACCATCACATGGCTTCCCGTGGTAATTGAGTACACGTTGGGTACTCAAAAAGTTCATGGTGTGTACTTCGAAAATTTACAAAAAAATCCATTTTTTCTCAAAAAAGACCAGAAAAGGAAAACATACCTGAAAAAGAAGATCCTAGTTCTCATAATATTCCCCCCCTAAATAAATCCATCCCCAAATTTCCCTAGAAAGGAAACGTAGAAGAAGAATCCAAGAATAGATCTGACCACTATGATCGTACGTGTGCCTCTCACTCCCAAGTCTCATCCAGTACTCGCTCGTGCTACCATATCACCTATACTAGAGGAACAGACCAGCCATAGAGAACCTTCATACATAGATAAACGATCCGGATAGGATGCTTCTCAAATGATGCATCAACTTCCAACTCAACCTCCTCGGGTTGGAATACATGAGACAAGTCTGAGAAGTATCTTTGAAGATGAGAAACGTGGAAGATGTTGTACATTTCCTTGTACCTCTGAGGTAACTGCAACCAATAGTCAACTGGACCAACTATATCCAACTCCTCAAACAGCCCGACGTACCTCGAAGAAATCTTACCTTGTCTCTTAATCCTTTTGTGTCTCATCCTCAGTGTGTTATACTAGAAAAACCTGATCCCCGGCCTTAAACCCCAGAGGTCATCTCCACTGATCGGCATAAGACTTTTATCAATACTGTGTAGTAGCCATCCTCTTCTGAATCAACTCTATCTGCTCTATAGTATCTTGGAAAAGACGAGGTCCCATCATAGCTACCTCTCCTACCACGAGCTAACATAAGGGTAATCGGCATGACCTACCTTACAAAGCCTCATATGGTTCTATCTGGATATTTTCTTGAAAACTACTGTTGTATGAAAACTCCACAAGTGGTATGTGCTTCTCCCAAGAACCTCCAAAATCAAGAATACATTCTCAAAGCATGTCCTCAAGAACCTTAATCTTAAGCTCGGACTGGAAATCTGTTTGGGGGTGGTAAGTTGTACTCAAAAGTACATATGTACCCAATGATTTCTAATGTCCCTGCAAGAACCAATAAGTAAAATGTGCATCTCTCTCTGAAACAATGGAGTGTGGACCTCCATTTAAGCCCACAATCTCATGAATGTACAACTGTCCCAACTCATCTACATTGAAGGTCTCGTTGATTGGAATGAAGTTAGCAACCTTTATGAGTCTTTCAATGACAACCCAAACAACATCATTCCCTCGAGGCGTCCCCGGTAAACCTGTCATAAAATTCATCATGACATCATTCCACTTCCACTTGGTAATGGGTAACTATTTTAAAATCCCTGCAGGTCTCTGATGATCCATCTTCACCTGATGATTGGTGGAACACCTTAAGACGAAACTAGAAACTTCTCTCTTCATACCTGGCCACCAATACTGATGGTGTAGATCACAATACATCCTGGTGACACCCGGATGAACTGCCCAAAATGAGTAATTAAAGTCCCACATAAGCTCCTCGCGTATGTCTCTGGGCACCCTTACATTCCTTTGAAAATGCAACATCTCATCCTCACCTATGGTCCATCCCGAAATAAGGTCCTCTCCTGACACGCTCTCCCATAATACTAGGCCATCTGAATCTGATGGATTACTCATTCTCACTCGATCATGAATTGTATAGGTAACAGTCACATAATAAAGAAACGTCTACCCCTACCTGTCATGCACCTCCAAATGCATCTCATAGAATAGTTCCATGAACTGCCACACACTCCTTTCCTATTTAACTGCATGTATCTAAGTCCTCCTACTCAACACATCATCAACTATGTCGCATTTCCCAGGCGTATATGTAGGCTCAAAGTCAAAAGACTCAAGGTACTCAACCAACCTTCATTGTCTCATATTCAGATCACACTGAGGGAAGATGTACTTGAGAATATTTTGATCGGTGAAAACCAAAAAATACTCTCCTAGAACGTAATGTCTCCCATAGCTTAAGGCATGAACAAATGAATCTAACTCGAGATCGTGCATCGGTTAATTCCTCTCTTTTGGTTGCAATTGGCGAGACCCGAATGCAATGACTCCATCTCCATACATAAGTACAACTCCATTCATGATACTTGATGTATCAAAGTAAATGGTATCTCTCTTGCCTAGCTCGGGAAAGACTAGTATCGTTGATGAATTCAACCTCCCTTTCCGCTCCTAAAAGGCTAACTGACAAGAATCTTACCACAAGAACTTCACACCCTTCTTAGTGAGATCCATCAGTGGTGCTACTAAGCATGAAAACTCTTGAATGAAATGTATGTAGTATACATCCAGCCCAAGTAAACTATGTACCTCAAAGAAATTCATCAGATGATTCTAGGAAACTACTGTACTAACTTAATCTAGATCTACTTATAATTCATGTCTCAGAGATAACATGACCCAAGAAGTGAATCTGGCCCATCCAAAACTGGAATTTTGAGTGCATATCATATAACTGTTGCTGTCTTAGGGTCCTCAAAATGATCCCAAGATAGGTAGAATGGTCGTGTCGAGTGTGAGAGTATACCCAGATACCATCCATGAAGACCACCACGAAAGAATCCAAGAATGGATAGAACACTCGGTACATCAGTGCCATGAAAAATGCAAGCACGTTCGTGAAACTGAATAGCTTAACCATATAATCATATAGATCATACCTTATCCTAACGTCAGTGAGAGGTATATCAGATGGTCTAATGTGCAACTGATGATAACTGAACTTAAGTCAATCTTTGAGAACATCCAGCCTCCTCGAAGCAGATCAAAGAGATCATCAATCCTCGAAAATGGATTTCAGTTCATGACCATCAACTTTTTCAACTTCTAATAGTCCACACAACGTCTAAGGGTACCATCTACCTTCCTTGAAAATAGGATAGGTGAACCCCAAGCAGAAGTACTGGGTCAGATTAAACCCTTTCCCTACAACTCCTCCAAGTTCCTCTTGATCTCTTGTAACCCTGGTGTAGCCATCCTATAAGGAGTAATGGCCACCAGTGTTTCCCCTAATGCTAGCTCTATATAAAAGTCTACCTCACGTTCCAGAGGCAGACCTGAAAAGTCCTATGGAAATAAATCTCTAAAATGATCCACCACTAGAGGAAAGTCAATTTGTGAAATCCCCTGGTTATCCAGATATATACTAGAAATCTAGGATGTAACTCCTCTTATCCCATGATGCTCGGGTCCTGATCTTCTATCCTGGACATCCCATTCACCCTTATGAAGAAAATATTCACCCTCTAGTGAAATTAAACACACCCTATGACGATAACAGTCGACAACTTCATGGAAAGGAACTAACCAGTCTATTCTGAGAATGACATCATAGCCAGTCATCTCTAGAACATAGAGGTCCCATAAAAAGTGACACCTGCCAACCTCTTGAGGGAACTCCTTTCACTGATGTACACTCATTATTCTAGTCCCCAAGGGAGTGTCTAGCATTAAGAACTTGGCAGAAGAAAACATGCAGATCCCATGGATCTCCACAACAGAAATAGATATAAATCTATTGGAAGCCCTGTATCGAAAAGAGATGAAGCTAAAATAGACGCAACTAAGATCGTACCTAGAACTATAGAGGGTCTGGGATCCTACTCTTGTTGGGTCTGCTCCACTACAAAATTATGACCTGCACTGTAGCCCTATGACCCTGACTGGCCACCCTAAGCTGATCCACCTTGTTGTCTCTGAAAATTGGGTGACTGGCTACCATGGCCACGACCTTTACCTCAGCCTGAATGGCCATAAAAACTTCATTTTCAAAACTGTAGAGAAACTGGCGGTGCTTCTCCTGAACGAGGAGTCGTAGAGAAATCCTATCACCAGCTATTGGTGAAAATATCTGAAAAAAGCGTTAAAGATGACCCATCTTTCCACTAGATCGGAACTCCACTAGGACTCTCGGGCAATGTGCATCATATTCTCACTCTTCCCGCACTGTTATCACACCACCTGGCTACTAGAACAAGTGTCTCGGCTCCCTGGATCACCACATGCAGACTACATGTGGTGCTTCCTGCTGTTAGTAAGAGTGATAATAACTCCAGATGTCATGTCTCCCTCGAACACCACTTCATAATCCCTCAGATTGCACTCAGTGATCAGTGCCTGGATGACAATAGAAGTGATAGAGGTCAACCATAAGATGTTCACCTACAATCGGATGTCGTTCTTCAGGCCATCCTCGAACTTCCTTGCCATGAATAATTGATCACCTCCTAAAATAGGCGTGAAATGATGTATCTCGGAAAAATCAGAGGAATACTCCATAATAGAATGAGTACCCTACTCCATACTCATAAACACTCTGGCTCGATCGGCCCTCAAGGTATTTGGATATATGTATTAATAGAAGATACACTGGAACTCCTCCCAAGTCATGACTTACTGGAGTCCCATCAGTGAGATCACATCCCACCACCTCTTGGAAGAATCTCGAATCATATATGTAGCGATCATGATCCGCCTCTCTAGAGGTGTCTCTAGATTCTCAAATATTTTATGCATGGCTTATAGCCATGACTTTGTAGCCTGGGGTCCTCCATAACCTGAGAAAGTGGGAGGATATTGTTCCTGAAAGACTCTCGTCTATTTTTCCATCTACAGGACAGGATGCGGTGCTCCCTAAAAGGGCTTAATTGTCCTCATAAATCAGTCCCTAAACTATGCAACATCACCTGCATCTGATATAACGTCTAGTGCCCAGAATGGCACAATGAGAGGATCTAGAGGTAGTCCTTGATTAGTCATATCTGGTGTCTGATCACTACCCTGTAACTAGTGTACAACAGAAGGAAGTCTCGGTGGCATGATTCTGCAAGGTCAAACACACACCTTATATCAAGATTATCAAGAAACAAGAACTAAAAACGTAATAAGGGGATAGGAGAAATAAATTATTCAAGTTTTACAAAACATGAATATATGGCGTTTATAACTCCTACACGGTGTGTTCCCTTCATTCATTCATATAGGCGTGTACTCTTGCCAGAATAGGTAATGTAACACCCCAAACCCACAACGTGTTAACCTAACCCACGAAATGTACTTGAATCCTCTTCCCCTGCCCGAGTCCTTCTATATGACAAAGCCACACAGTTCTCCTTAGAATGTGACTACACGGAATGTTAGTGCCAAACACGGTGTGTACTAGATGAAATTTACTGACCCATGTTATTATATAAACAGTCGGTTACATAGCTAACACTGCATGGCATGTTCTATGCAAGATGCAGCATGTACGAGAAAGGATAACACTGGCCTGTGTAGTTAGTTACATGGCCGAGTACATGTTCCACACCACACGACGTGTACAAAATGAACATGGCGTGTATGAAGAAGATTTTTCCGATCCGTGTTTTTAGTGACATAGCTGGTTACATGGTTTTATGACACGACATGTACATCTTCTACATGGCATGTCTTACCAATGATTACAAACCCCGTGTCCCTGCCCATATAGTATGAGACATGGTTAGAGACTACACAACGTATACATATAATATATGACGTGTACTTAAAAAATAGTTTCTTCTCGAATAGAAGAACACATGGAATGTATTCAAAATTACACAGCGTGTATTCTGGGAGTTTCCGGACAGTAAACATCATAAACTAAACTGGAGCCCTGAAAAACACGGAAACGATCATTTAAGTGCCAGATTCCGATCTGTGAGGTCCCATACTCCCGGAGAATCAAAGATTGAAATCTTATTCATGTTATATACAAGGATAAAAGTGAAATTATCCACCAAATTCTGGTCAATGAGGGCCGATAACACCTCAAGAACCAATGGTTGGTATCTATTCCTACAAAACCTTATATAAACGATACCCTATCAAACAGTGGGTATTCTATCAAAGCATCTATCCCAACATCATGCGTATCTAGCATAACATCTATCACGACAACATGAAATTGCTAATGCACCCTAAACAGTATGGCTATAATGCATGACATGTGATTCCTAACAAGTGCCTATATGATGCATGGGATGGCATACCATAATCTCATCGAGTTGAAGCTGAAATAGAACCTCAATAACATCAACAGTAACTACACAAAACAAGAGAACCACTCAAAGTGAAATCAAATAAACTATAATAACTTCAAAACCAGAAAAAATGTGATAAATGGGCTAGATTGGATTTTCCCTATACACGGGTTAGCTACTCCCCGACAAAGCTTATTACTGAGTACGTATTTATTTCTATCCCTAGATAAAGGCTCTAAAAAGTAACTCAAGAGAATAGAATTCTTTGATACCACCAGAGGTGCCCCATACCTGGTTGGTGACATGGCCTCAAGTGCATTTACTAGAATTCCAGAGGCTTCCAACTAGTAGTAGGGCCTTGGTTGTGATAGTGGGGAAACTATGACCCCATTGGAAGAGTAACACATCGGAAGAAAGAAATAGAAAATGCGGTATTAGGAATAATACATACAAAAGTAAAGAGTAGAAGACTAGAATATAATAAACTAGAGCACACATATATATATTAATAATGCGTGATACATTTGTCTAGGAAAACAGCCAAACAAATCACAATGGTGGAATAAAATATTTCTAAATGAAATTATAACAAAAAGAAAGTAACAACTTCTCAGCATCGCAAGCCATAGCTTGGTCCCATGATCTCCAACTCCACAGGATATCAAGTACCTGAAGTTGAAGGGAACTTACCCTTATCTATACCTACACCAATATAATCTATTTGGGTGCGAAAGCATGGCCCAAACATGGTGTGAGACTAAATCCCAGTAGGAAACCATGATGAGATTTGTGCCTAACATTCAGTGAATATATGTCATGCAGTAAGAAAATAAATGTTTTAAACAAGGAATTACCCTTGGTAAACAATTCATAGTATCAATGAATTCAAAATCATATATCAATAAACATATAAAAAAGCAGTTAATCACAAATAGGTAACTCTCTGGGAAGTACTCACAGCATATCACATCTAGTCCCACCTAGAAACACAAGCAACCCTCTAGGCAGCACCCTCAGTCTAACACTACTGGTTCAACTTAAACATAGACTCTCTGAGGAAGCACTCACTGTCAATTACTCCTATAGTGTTTTATCGGTAACAAACGGAACTCTGGGGAAGCACTCAATGTCTATTCCCCATGTGAATTGTGTTTAGGATCTATATACACTCTGAGGAAGCACTTACATCAATTCCCTTTATGGTCTCACATCGTAAGTAAAACAGACACTCTGGATATTCCCTTACATCCATTCTCTCTATGGTCTATACACTAGGTTCTCATGGCCCTGTGTAAGTCAAGAAAGTAAAGCAATGTGTATCAGCCAAAGTAAACCTCAACAACTACTTGGCTACTAGTCTACAACATAACACTATATCAGAAAAATCACACCATCCTATAACTAGTCATGGGATAGTAAAAATCAACCTACCAGGAAAACAAGACCCAAGGATCAAAATAGATAATGATGCATTGGAAAAGACTTCCAAGAATAGAAATTAACCCTATTCACATTAAATCAATCTCTACTCAAGCATAAAAACATAGCAGAAAACAATAGGGCTAAAACGGTAAATGCACAATACCCTCTTCATGGGTATTGGGAAAATTTCACATATAACTCAAAAACTTTTAACCGAAAGGCACAAAACACCAACATCGGAATTGGGAGATAGATATACATGATTCTCAGGGCTTGAATCAGCATATAACGCCGATGATCTACAAAAACATCTAAAACGTTCAATATAGGATAACATGATAAAGAATTGGAATTGGGAAATGAAGATCAAGTAGAAGATAGAGCTTACTGAGGTGATTCCAACACAACCGATAGAGTTTGATTCTGAGAACGGATGCTAGATTGGGGTCTTGGTTAAGATCTGTGACGTTCTCTTTCTCTTGGACAAACCAAACCTTAAAAGAGGTGGTTCTGTCTGTCAAACGTGACCCTAGTGCATTTAATGAAAAAAAAAAGATAATACATGGAATGTAATTTGGATGTACACAGTGTATACATTCCGTTTCCATACACCACAATAGGTGGCCTCCAGGTCACCCCCACATGGTCGTGCGGATGGCTACTACAAGGCCAGCACATGGCTACCCGTGGTTACTGAGTACAAGGCGTGTACTTCAAAAATTTCCAGAAATTCCCCTTTTTCTCAAAAAAGACCAGAAATGTAAAACATACTTGAAAAAAAGATCTGGTTTCTTACAACAATATTTTTAACTATTGATTCATTACCTGTAAAACAATTCGTATTTCATCAAAAGGATATGAGACCCTCAACACCTTTTGATTCATCCCGTCAATAATTATTGAACTTTTGGATTTCAAATTTTCTTCTACAATGATTGGAGCTCCAATACCTTTAACTCTATGTGGATACTAATTTCAAAATTCCATTTCCCCTCCTTTTTAATATTTCAAAAAATTAACAATTTAAAATTTTGTTCACATGTAAAGAACACACATTATCCAATATCTAAGGTTGATTACCTTTTATGTCCTTTAGAATATTTTTATAAACTAAGTCCTTATATATACATTTTTCCTTCTTCATATAAGGATTCCAATATTTTTCATATAAATTTTGTTTAGATGTTAGTATTGTAATACATCCTTTTTTAGTATCTCTTGCTTGATCAAATATTTCACAAAGATTTTCTAGTGGTTGAAATTTATTTTCAGTATTAAATTAGAATAATTTTGGTAGTATTATTTTAGTGGGTTGAGTCCCCATAAAAATCTTCATCTAATAACTCTAAAAATAATAAAGGGGTTTATAATTGAACCATCTCATTTTTTGGTATTCTTAAACCCTCTATAGATCAATGAATATCCATGTAAAACATATAATTCATTTTTATTGTCCATGTTATTCTGAAAAATGTATCATTTTTTCAACATCATTATTTCCATCAACCTTAAGTCCATTTTTAACCAATTTTCTATTTGAATAATAAGATATTCTTATTAATATTATACTTATTCTCATCATTAATATAGACTCTAGTTTTTTTAATTTCTTCTTCACGTTTTTATTCCTCAGAAATTCAATAATTATGAAATTAACATGTTTTAGATACATATATTGTATTATTAACATGATCCTTCTTCAAAATATATTCCAACATTTTTAACCAATGAGGATGATCTTTATTGATCATTTGTATGATTATAATTCTTATAGCTTTCACTAACTTTTGGAATTGAGATTTTGATGTTTGAAATTATTTGTTCAAGTCTAACTAGTTTCTATTGCAAAATGGAAAATTATTTTTACTTCCCCCTTCTATTTATGTAAATATTAATGTTAAGGTCTTTTCTTTCATCATGTAATATATTTGTTTCATTCATTTATTTGGAGAGCTAGTAATTTTTTTCAAGTTGAGATCTCTATTTGTTAGTTGATATATTTTTTTATTCAAAATCAAGGATTCAATGTCATGACTAAAAATATTTGAAATATATTATTTCAATTTTAATTGTTTTATTAATTCTCTATACATATGTAATTTTTAAAATTTATATTTTTCTATATTAATCACTCAAAAACTCTAATAATTTATATTTTACGTTTGATATGTCTTTTCTCCATCATCATTAGAATATTCATCTTCTATTTCACTGTCACCATCTTTATAAAATTTGGAAAAAACATTACTCTTATTATATTTAGTGATCCTACTTTCCTTTTCTTTTGACATGGTATTTTATTTATATATCTTATATTTTTATGACATTCTCAAATTTTCAACTTCTTAATCACTATATTCATCATCCCAATTTCTGAGACAATTTTCTATGACATTTAAAATGGATATGAATTTAAATCATTTAATTTTCTACTTTACTGTATACCTTCCCAACCCTATTTAAATATTTCTAAAAGGAAAATACTTAAACACATAAACCTTTTTACTAACTTCATCTTTAATGTTAGATTCACTAACTTCTATACCGAATACATTCTTATAATTCCCTTTTTTAGAAATTTTGATAGTAATTTCCCAGACAACCTTTTCCTTTTTTATAAGTTTTCCACTTATCCTTTCCTATGTGATGAGAATACAAATAAAATAAACTAGATAATGAGTTTTATAGTATCTATCTTCTAATGGTAATACCTTAGAAACAATTTTGTGTGGAATAAATCTTTGAATCATTTTAATATAAGTTGATTATTTAAATTCCACACCAAAACATCTTTTTTGTGCATACAATGTCATTAACTGTTATAATGAACTCACCAAAAAAATCTTCATCTCCCATATTATGATTTTCACAGTTCAATTTCCATATTTTTAATATTTATTTCTTTACCTTCATATAATATTTATAAGTATTTTTCAAATTTTCCCCTATTTATTTATTCTTTTCATTTCTATTAGGACTCATAAATCAAATTTTGAAGAGAGAGTGTAAATTATATCATTTATGGATTACCAATTAAACATAATATTCCACTTTTCTCTAACTATTAAGGGAGATCCATCATTAATAGGATTAAAATAATTGATATTATCATCATGATCATTATAGACTATTGATAATAGATAGGGTTTCATTATATCATTCTTAAAATATGGGAGTAGTCCCCATCTAAGCTAGGAGTTCTATAATTATTAACTAAGTTCTGAACATCTCTAGCACTCTTATCCATCTTAAAACTATTAAAAATCAAGACCCAATGAATGATCATGGGATATGATTCAAATTAAAAGGGATAATCATGATCTATGTGTTCATTTAGAGTGGGTGGGGGAGGTAAATCATTGGCTTTCCTTTTAAAAACAATTCCTCATTGAAAAAAACTTCACCTCTTGTTAAATAGTGCGACTCAGTTAAAAAAAACACAAATGGACACCCACAAGATAACAATTATTTACTTGTGTCACTACTCAATAAGATTATATAGTCATTGGAATGGTATAAAAACTATCTAAGAACATACATCCACTGGAGAAAATAAATTAATGTAAATAGAATTTAGGGTAGATCCATCACTTGAAAAATATATAGACCTTTAATAGAAAATTTTCTTCTTTCATAAATATTTTGATAAAAAAATTTCATCAAATAAATGACACTTAGCTAAGAGAATTCAACACAACATCACTGCACTTCTTGAATTCTTAAAACGTTATATTAAATAAGTTAAATATTTTACTCTTTTATTTCTTACATAATAGCTAGTAAGAACTTCTACCTAAAACTTACATATCCCAAATTGTTCATCTATAGCTTCTCCATATAGTACATATCCATATAATACTACTTTGTCTCATATATATTCTACTTATACCACTCAATTTGGTACATTAATTTTTGGTTCCTCTCTGCTTTGTACTTTTTTATTTGGTAATCTGATGAAAATAACTCTCAAGATTCACTTTTCAAACCTAATTTCTTCAGAAGCTATCATAGTAGTAGAAACATATGAATATCACACATTCTCCATATTATATTAACATCGTTTATCCTAAAAATATAATGGGACCAAGAACATAAAATTTTAATTTCACACTCAAACATTGAATATATTAATTGAATCATTCTTTGTTTGAATGACTCTAAAACTCCCAATATATTTGAATCAACCAACCTCGTAAAAAATAACTAATATTTTGGAATCAATAATATTCAAGGATTTTTGAAATCTTGGATGTAATCATGATATTTCCATTATTATTTTTGAGGACTTGAATTTACAATCCACCTAATCACAATGTATGATTATACAAAACATTTTAATGATCATCAATCCTCAATCCAATTCTTCTTCATATCAATCACTTCATCCAATATTGTAATGAACGATATCTCTTTGTGTGGTTATTAATTTTGATAACTCATTTTCTCCTAATTCTTCATCTGGTAACATCATATAATGTAATTCTTTTCATGGTTCCCCTTAATTCAGTAACCACATTTCTGAAGAACTAAAAATAAAATTATCTGAATATATTTACATTCATCCATATAAAATATTCATATTTCTCCTTTTTTCTGAATATATATTTCATCCATAAAATTATTTCATCTTGAAACTTTTTTTTGAATGCTTTTTTTATATAAACTCTATTTGATGACCTGTTTTAGAAATCTATGTCTGATGATTCCATTCAGAAAACCCATCATGAAAACTACAAATATAAACATATATTGAACCATGATAGCTTTAATTAATAATGATGTTTGTTACTTTTAATATTAATTTTTTTCATAGAATTCCATTTTTTAATACAATAATAATCTAAAAAATGTTTTATTACTACACTTTTCTAGATCTATTTGATCACCTTTGACAAAAATATTCAATATGAAAAAATTATATCGATATATTCATATGTTTTAGTTGATTTATATAATGATGAAAATAAAAATACACAAAAGAAATTGTTCTTTCAAAAAGAATAATTCATTGTCTATCAATTACTAAAACATTCAGGGTTTGAATAAATCTAATTATTATTAAAAGAAAGGAAATGATATTGAAACCATATATCATTTATAATGTAATTTATTCATAAAATTAAATACTATAAAATATTTTTTCATTTAAATGGATTATTTCATATATTTATAAATTTCATTGGACTAAATAGATTTCAAATTTGTAATCAGCACATCAAAATATGTTATGTGTTGTATAATAATTTTTTTGAAGAATGATATCTACCATTGATATTAATAAATTATAATGAACTATTTTATGTTTGGTGAGAAATCATACCATTCCAATAAAAATTCCCAAACCTAACACACCAAAATCCCATGTGACTCCATCCTTTTCTTTCACCCATTGTATGTTTCCAAACAAATATACCTCATTTTAGTCTATAAAATAGACCTCCTCATATCCATTTTATACCCTTAGTTTCATCACAACTAATATTTAAAAATTATTTCCCCATCAATCCTCTCACACATTATTTTGGTAATGATCTCAAGGTGATTTCATAAATCTTACAAATATAAGAAATATTAAAAGAGAAGTTATGTTTTTTTCTTTATATGTAAAAACTTATTATCCCTCTTTTACTTTTAACATATTCCTACACCTATACCTGATTCTAATTTACATGTTTAGTAGCTTATAGATATTTTTTATTTAATAATGATATTATAATAAAATAGCATCATCTTTATACTTATCCATAGATTATTGTGTGTTATTATTTGGGTTGATTTAACCACCTAAATGAGAGATGGTATATAATTTTCTCATCAGTAGTAATGGAAACACAATTAATGATAATATATGATGATAATAAGAATATAATGTTTTTAGGGATCTATAATAGTAATATATAATTTCTTATTCATTATTAAAATAACACCCCCTGTTCTTTAAAATTAATGAAAAAGAATGTAATGGAGTACATCATTACAAACCATACACGAAACATGCATGGAATGAATAAGTAACATCATGATTCATTATGGAAATAAAATTCCAATATCATAGCTATCATGGAAAAAATATGGACTAGAGAAAATGATATTTTACCATGATTTTTTTACTATGATAGATAGTGATCATTTGAAATAACTAACAACTAATGATAAACATAAAAAAATTGTGTATTAAATATGTATTAATGAATATAACATATTAATAAAAAATGCTAATAAATTTTAATATCTTTCTAAAATAGACTATTAATGTGTTTTTATATGGTATATAAGATGGTAGATCACATCTGAGCAAGCGGGAATCCATGGTTAGAGTTTTTACTGACCCAATCTTCTTTCACATAGTAATTCTCCATCTTATTTAACTATATCCCAATAAATAAGGTTTATTCTTCATGATGATTAGATAGATTTTTATTGCATCTTTATTTCTTATAATTTTCATTTACTTTACTCAATTAAAATTCTATTTGATTATAACTTCCTAATATAAAATATTTTAACCATTTTCTCTCAATCTAGTTTTAGAATTGATATTCCTTATGTATTATTGAAGTTTGTAGGATATTTAGTCACATTAAATTTAAAATATCATATTTCATCCAATTGTTACCATTTTCATATTTAAAACAACTTTTTATTATTTTCCTTTTTTATTCTTAATTAACCATTGTTTATGTTAGAATGTGTTTTCTCTCCCAATTATATCTCTTTTTGGTATGAATGCAATTTCCCCCATTAATAGAACAGTCCTTATATCATTCACTCTAGGAAAAAAGTATTATTTATAATCATTTATTTTCATTATGATACTCTCTACCTAATATTCATCATTTAATTAATCCATGATAGCTTACCAATTCCGATGTCCATATTGATTTCTCATCATTACTTTTTTATATGATATATGTTTTTTTATTAAAAATCAATCATGATTCTTAAAAATGAAGCACAAAAAATATAAAAGGGTTTAAATAACATATGAATGGGAATAAGTTGTTGAAAAATTAATAGTAAATGAATATATATATGTCATGTGGATCACATGAATTCCCAAAGTACATGTGATCACATGGCCTTCGGATGTTCATGAAAATGGGTAATCTACATTACATGATCTGTTAGAGATCACACGGAGTGCATTCGATTTGCCTCCATGTTCTTGTAAAAGAATTCAAGACACTAGAAAACTATGAATATGATTTTATATGAGTTCTTCCTAGTTATTTGACTTTTCAACTAGTGAGTGCTCGTAAATCATCCAAAACAAATATAAAATAAAGGATGAAAATAATCAAAAGATATAGACAATTTGTGTTCATTTATAGTCATGAGACAAGATCATAAGGTTCAAAAGAAATCATATATCTCATTAATCAGGTCAACCATGTCTCAAAACATCATGTGGCCATGTCACCTTCATCATGAGATGGGTCTCAGACATGTCCATTAGATTGTTTGTTTCCCCTATGGCTCATTAAGAGAATTACATGAGATATCCCGGGAAATTATCAGATGTTGGAATAATATTAAACAGTTATCATGCAGAACACCATGGAAAAATAGTGATACTTACTAGGAAAAGGTGTGTGTTCCATCATAGGATCCCATATTGATTATCAGGCCCAATCATGGAATCTAATAGAAAATGGCCCAAAAATTTAAAATATAGCATTAAAATATGAAAATTGTTTATTCCTTTTTTGTCATTTATTTTCATTCAATACTCTTATACAGATCATGAAATTCCATAAATAATTGGATATATGTTCACCCTATCACACAAAAATCTATTGAAATGTCACCCCCATCATGTGAAGCGTTTCAAACATGTCTGGTTTACTCGGTTCTCCCCCTTAATCTCCATATACTTGTATAAGGGTTTTCCTTGATAATGATAGTTCATCACCAAAATAATAATTATTGGTCACACAATTCATCATATGAAAGGAGGATGATCTTCTTCGAAAACACTAGTGCAACCTCCTGAGGTCCCCAACCCTTGTGAAATACATAATGAATTAAAAAGGTGTAAAGGAATAATCTTCTTATGACAATGAGTGTAAGTTGGTATTCATGTGAAAGGGGACATATTCTCCAACTGATCCCCATTAATGACATGAGGATCCCCTAGATAAGCCATCATGATCTTCCAAAGGCCTTGATCATCGTCTGTCTCATCCTATAATAGTCCCCAGGAAAGACTCCTTTTTCACTCTAAACACCCCAGACAAGTCATCTTCGATCATTTTAAGGCCTTCTCATAGGAATCCTAATATCGTGAATACCCCTAATCTTTTCATCTCGACGTCATGAAAACTCCCTCACATACCGACATGGTTATGAAGAAGTCCTTTGATCAACCAAGGCCTAATAAAAATGGAAATGAAGAAACCTTTTTGTGGTTGTTGAATATCACGTGATGCCACGGATGATTCCTTATCGGATCATGCAATGTGCATGACACCAAATATATCCACTGGTTCAATCCCAAAATTATGAGTTATGCACCACTCTAGGAGGTCTCTAACTTGGGTGGAGTGGACTGTAAATACCTTCCTATTATAAGAAAAAATATATCCATCCATGTATTAAACATGGGAGTGCATTAGAGGACTTCTCATATCATCGAATCACATGATCGCAATGGTATTCCACCAGTAAAAAATTGGGAACCAACATAAGGGGTTAGGAGGCATTCATTTGAACATTAAATGATCATTTATAATAATGTGAAGTACTTTAATCATGTCATCTAGGTTAAGAGAAGGTAATACCACATGTAGGATAGGTCTTGTTAAACCTAAAATAATCTAACACTAGGAAAACATTGAGTAACATTTTTAATATATTATTGAATAAAAATTATAAAATGTGGTAGAATAATGTGAGGATAGATAAGTTGATCCCTATGTGCTTCTCATGAATAACTAATATCATGTTATAATATTAGGACATGTCACATAATCATGAGATGATCCCTCTACAACCAATTTGGATCACCTTATGTCACATGGATAGGTAAAAGCATGTTGACTAACCCCATATGAGCAAACCACCCATGTCTTGAAAAGTCCCCCAGGCTTGAAAAAAATCTTATTATTTCCTCTAAAAAAATCTCCCAAGTTGTTCAGTGATGCCCAGATATGTTAACAAGGTCTCACAATGACACAATCAAAATTTATACTAATCACATGACATCCACAAGACCTATAATCCTCGATCATGAAATTGTTTTCATCAATGTCCTCTAGACATTAGGAAATGTATATAAATATTCATAGAAGGCTTGTAGAACACTCTAGACATCCTAGTCTAGGTCTTGTGACACCCTCCAGACATATCAGCCTTAATCATGCATCATGTTATGGATAATTCATCCAAATCATCTGATGTCATCCAGGTATGTCATTCAGACCAAAAAATGTCCCTCGGAAAAGTCAACTGGATTGTGATATTTTATTTTACATGTTTGATGGTCATATAGAACATGTCTAGACATCCTTAAACAATTCGAGAATATGATCAGAACATTTCAGTTAGAAAATTCAGATATGTTGATCTTACATCATAGGATATGGTAACCTTGTTTAGTGGATATGTTTAAGAAACCTCTGTGTGTAATCCCTGATCAAACTGAACTATGAGAAATCTAATTCCTATAACAACCAAGTTACATAGAACAGATTTCCTAGCCCCAAGATCCATGTCATATATCCAAAGGGAAACTTCAGTGTGGTATCCCTATTAAGACTAAATTATGAGTACAATGATTCCTTCCATAACCAGGAAAAATAGGATTCCTTGTAAAGGTCCAAGATCCAAATAAAATTTCTAAATGAAAACCTCGGTGTGTGAGCCTAGATCAAACAAAACAATGATAACTTGGACTCATTCCATAACCAGGATAAGTAATATTTCATTCTAAGGCATGTGCTTCATATCAAATATCCAATGGGATACCTTAGTGTGTATTACTCGATCAAAATAAACTATGATAACTATGATTCCTACCCTAACAAGGATATATTGGAATCCTTTCTAAGTCCCATGATCATTATTAAATATTCAAGGGAAAATGAGATTCCACCTCAGTGTATGTCTTTTCTGGTCTATAACATTCCAACCATCAGTGTAACACCCCAAGATTTAATAGTGTATTATTTCTTCAAAATAATACAATAACTTGCACTACACGCAACACCGAGTTCAATTACACCATGACTTACC
Source organism: Viscum album (assembly GCA_963277665.1). NCBI lineage: Eukaryota > Viridiplantae > Streptophyta > Magnoliopsida > Santalales > Viscaceae > Viscum > Viscum album. Next base: position 106,987,074 of record OY728156.1, read on the forward strand.
AAACAAGCCGTTCAAAAGAGGTTATGAATAATATTAACTAAATTTTAAACTTTATATAATCCTTATAATTTTATAATCCATATTATGAGTTTCTTAGATATAATGCAAGAACAAATTCATTTTCAGTATTGCACTTTTATCAACTTTTAATAGTGAAACATTTTTAAATAAAATATTTTTAACTTTTTGACTTAATGAGGACATCAAAAAAAATTAAAATGAAACATCCCAAGCTTCCACGGTACGCTTTCCTTTGAATAATACAGTAGCGTGTGTTGTACGCAACTTCGAGTTCTAACACACCACAACCAATCAAACTAGCCGTTATGAATAGTAATACCTACCTTTTAACATTTTAGAAATTTTATCTCCCAAAATGGACTTCATTTTTGGTTTTGGAATATCCAATTTAGCCTAAGATGAAATTATGGTACTTTTCAGATAACTTTAATATTTTGATGAATAGTGAAAATTACTAAATTTTAATTAAAAACAACATTTTTAATAAAAATAATTAATAGTGATAAATTATGAATTTGAGTGGTTTTAAAGTATATTTAGAATATATTTTTACTATTTAATATAATTTTGGTCATTGGACATAATTTTAAAATTAAACCGAACATAAACAAGTGTCAATCTTTTGATAGTTATTATCTCTTAAAAACACGCTTTTTTGTTTTGACAGCGGGAATTAATTTTAAATTAATTTCTTCCACTTATGTGTTTTGAATTTTTAAAAATGGATTTCATTTCGGAATCAGGATGTCCAAATTGTGTAAATAGGTAACTTTTATTTTTAGACATTTTGAATAATTATTGTGGTAAATATTTTATTTACCATGGTTAAGGGTAATTCCGGTAAATAAGGGTTAAAACGTAATGTTATAATAATACTAAATTACCCTAAAACGTGTCCTAGACTTATTGGTTGATACATGTTCGACCATAGGCATCTTTGGGTTGATTTGGGGACCCCATGGTGCCACTTGTAGGTGATAGGGACACTTTTTTTAATTAAGTTAAAATGAATACAAAAATGACACAAGCATATATCTTTTAGAAAAACAATTATTAAATAGGGTTATATATGTTGTATTTTAGATTATAAATATTCATTAGAAAGATAAAAATATTTCCTACATAATTATAGTTTATTTATAATTTTTAGACATTAAATAATTTAATTTATTTATGACACAATGATGATGTTGTAATTACTATAATAGTGAAAAATTAAAATAATTGATATTATAAATACACAAATAAATATAATATGAAACTTTTAATGAATTAAACTAATTTTCTAGGATAATATAATTTATTAGTATTGTTTTAATTTACTTTTTTCGAAGTAATCAATCTTTTATGAGTTTCAAAAAAATCAACTATTGAATAGTGTCAAAATTGACATAAAAGAGTTTTTAAAACAAATATTATATTATTAATTGATATTAAATTCCTAAAAATCTAAGGTTCGGCCAAGAGACTTATATCATGATAGGTTCATCATTACTGGACTACTTGGGGGTCTCTTGGATGTATATAGTAAGCTTATGAACCATATTATATAAAAATACAAAGAGACATTGTAAAAGTGAAACTAATTAACTTAGAGTTAATACTTAAAGATATGGTTAATATAAGTACCCAAACCTATCTAAATTCTATTTGTTGAGTTTTTTCGACCCATACCCACCTTAAACTTTGAATAATAAACTTTGGAGCCATTGTAAACCGAATATGAATTTATTATAAACTAATATCTCTAGCTTTTCCAAAGATGCCCCTCACCCCTCTTATAAAAGGGAACTCCTACTTCTCATTTCTTCACACCTTCAAAGCCTTTTGGTTCGGCCAAATTCTTCCCAAATACTATCCCAACTTCCCTAAATACAACCTAGGGGCCTTAGTTTGATCATAAATCCAACCTAAGGAGCGCTTTTGATCAAATCAAAAGGAAGAACCCGAAGAAGAGGTAATGATTTCACCACCCTTTTCCAAGTTCCTTTCTTCTTCCACTTCTTCTTCCTTTGTTGTTACAATTATAAAATAATAACTCCAGTATAATATATATACTTTGATGTTATTATAAATATGGTACAACCATATTCAGTATTCTATCCACCATTTGAATAACATGTCACTATACGTGCGTATGTACGGCTTACCGTCTCCACGTCGTGGTGTAATTGTTATTCAATATATTATTATTTGGATGGGTATAATAATGATATGTAACTCATGTAAATAATAAATATAACATGTTAATGATTCTGTATATATGATATACCATCCATTTATATATTATTATAATATCAAAAGAATGATATTGTCACTCGTGCGTACGTACGGACTACCGTCTCCACGAACGCGATGAGATTCATTCTCCATCGTATCCATTCAAGTATAATTATCATTTGATGATTTAAAAAATGATGTTTAAGGACTTGATATCATTATGGATATGAATAATATAAAACCTATCCTTAACAAGCAAGTCTTACGTAACAAAACATATAAAAGAAAACAAGTAAGTTAACACCCGAAACAACGATAATACTAAGATATTATTATCAAATCAATATTAAAATATCATATTAATGTATATGATTCTTGTATAATTTAAAAACAATTATTTCACCATTATACATGAGGTTAACCTACCCCAACCAAGGAAAAGTACAAGGTAATGGGTTTTCATCTCACTCCTTATTCCCGTGAGATTCATGCCATATTGCCACCATCACCTTTTGTGTGGTGTATGTACTGCCCATAATTATATTCATTGTGTAATACACTCTAATTTATGTGTATTTACATATTCATTGTATGATACCTCTTTCATGGGTTGTATGTTTCATAAGTTACCAAATTGGTAAGGATTATTTCACAATCTCTTCATTATCCAAGGTTGTTTATTCATAATTATCTACTGGGATCTCTTTATCATCCTCATCCATGTTTCTTCGAAATGTATTTCAAAACATTTTTACTATTTACAAAGAATATGGGTTAAAGTCATTTATACCCTTATGTGTTTTTAAAGGAATCTTTCCGTCATTTTCTAAACAAGGAACCTTTTTCCTTTCGATAAATTTAAGGTAAGAATGTTTTTTTAACTTATACGGTGGGTGCGGCTATTTACCGTCGTTATTAAATCATCAAAGCTTCCCTTACAAGATTATAAGAATATTTTCGAAGAAAAGTTTTTCTTTTTTAATTATGTGATTTTTAAATGATTTCAAAAGAGAGATATTTCTCTCAAATATATGAAAATCCAGTGCAAATGTGTACGTATTTAACGCAATCATAAAAATGTTTTCAGAAAACCTGACTCTCGAGTTTGGTAGACAGGAGGGGATTGGGAGTGGACCCATCATGGCCTGTAATTAATCGAGAAGTCTCAGAATTAGTTATTTTGTTTTTAGAAGCTTGCATAATGTTTTCAGAAAAACACTGGAGTGTATTTTAGCAATTTTAAACGTATGTATCTTCTAAAAAAATTGCATTGGTAGGTCTCATGAGACAATTTAGTGTCTTGGCACAAGGCCTTGACAAAATCTTCTTTCTAGTCTTGGCATGAGGCCTTGGCTATGTGGTAATGATAGTCTGACATTATGAATTCCAACATTATGAAAGTGGTTATTGATATTTCATGTGATTATTCGATTAGTAGAATATACATGTGAAAAAGTAAATGGTATTATTTCATTTTACTTTTGCCATACTATGTTGAAGTTCAAGTTTAAAAGGCTTTTGTTTTAGTAATGCATTGCCTTAAATGTTTATGCTTATTTTGAATGTTCTGCTATATTGTTATCCTTACTGTGAATTTGAGCTAACCCATTTTCTATGTTTTATTTTTCCCAGGATGTGAAAAAGTAAGTTATGAATGACCTGCAGTGATATTATGTGGGGATATGAGTGTGGATTATGGAGAAAATATGTTGTTGTAGTAGTTTTTCTTTTTATGATGTAATGTGAAACTTATGAATATATCTAGTGTTTCCAAGGCTACTAAACCAATCGGTCTTTCGAGATTTGATCTTTCTTGTAATCATACCAATGTTATGTAATAATGCACCGACTCTGGGTCACTAGGGTCGGGGCGTTATAGTTGGTATCAGAGAAAGTTTAGTACAAACCTTGGAAGCTATATTTAGATAAACTCTAATTAGAGCAAATAGATTTAAGATGAATTTTGAGGATTAGTATAGAAGAACTTCCTAGAATTTTTCTATTGTAGTGATTTTGTGAGTTTTCTGAGCAATACATCCCTGTCTGGATACGAGCAGGTAGAGGAGGCTCTGGCATAGATGTACCTAGGGGTAAAACCTGAAAACACCGTTTTGAGCTAGACTCGAACGGGAACTGGTGCATGACAACGGGGCTTGCTTCACTCTTGGTTATGACACTCCCGGGGGATATGCTTAGGATAACTCTCATTTTCTTTACAAATCATTATAAAGGGTTTATGAGTATATACTTCCTCAAAGGAGACATTTTTATGATTATGGATTATATCCATAAACTATTTAATTTATGTTATTTTTTTTACAAGTTTGGGATTAGGTATTGTTATTCATAAACTAATCTAATGTATGCCACTGTTTAGAAATGGAGCCCAGTAGAAGGAATGAGAACTCTAGCAATGCACATGATACAAAGAGAAAGAAGGATCATATATTTTATGGTCTTATGCCAGAATTTACAATAGAAATAGTCTCGCATGTATTATCATCATATGAATAAATAATATCATGTGTTGATAAGATAAGTAAAGAGTTTACTGAGTCCTATGGCTTTGAAGGGAAGCAAGAGAAGAAAAGGATAGAAGAGAGAAAGATGGATAAAGGGAATATGGAAAAGAAGAATTTTCCCATATGTGGTAACTGTGGAAAGAAACACCCTGGAACTTGCCTGAAAGGAATGGGAGTTTGTTATAAGTGTGGAGGAAATGGGCACAAAGTACGTGACTGCAAGGGTAAGAAAATGGTTTCAAATGTACAATGCTTCATTTTCAAGGAGTTTGGACACTACGTGAACCTATGTCCCAGTCATCAGACTATGCCGCAAATGATGATATTGGATAATAATCAAGTTATGATACTACCACAGATGAAGAGGAATGATTAGAGTTCTTATGTTGATTATGTCAATAGAGTGTTGTATCAACAATGTACTTGTTATAATAATTATGGAGTATATAAGGATTGTACTACAGTACTATTTCATTAAGGACCTGAGATTGTGTGGAACAAAGAAAAGTGACTTAATATCAGGATAAATTTTTGGAAAATATATGGTTGAGAGAATGATAAACCATAATATAGTTTTGATACCGAGGTAGTGATTTTGGAATGATACATGATTGTTTTGGATAAATTATATTGGATATTCTTGACTACCTTGGAACCAATTAATGATTTTTATATTCCATCATTGTTTGGGTTTAAAACATTTTTGGATTGATGAAGTATATCCAGAATTCTATATGGAATAAGGGAGAATGAATGTAATCAATAAGGAATATGGTAAATCAGGATGTTTCAGTGTATTAAAAGAATACAGGATGAAGGTATTCATATGCTATTACGGGGTAAAAAGGACCTACATTATTTATACCTTCCTTATAAATTTTGGATTGTGAGTTTGGACAGAAGTATTTTGGATTATTTTGGATTTCCATAAAAGGACAACCCAGAGGTCGGGCGACAACCCGTCGCGTCCGGAAAGGCTGCGAGAATTGAACCCGCAACCGAAGGGAAACAAGGGTGTATCACTTACCACTGGCCCACGAGATGTCCTGGATTAAATAGTGTAGTTTTTATTAAAAGATCTTGTTGATGAATTATAAATTCATTTATTTTGGAACCCTGTACGAATAGTATAAATAGAAAAAAAATTACGTTCTATTATCTTTTAGAGTGAAAGATGAGTTTGTGGTAGAAATTTTTTAATGGATAAAACTCTAAATATAAAGTAAGAATATCTCCTTATGATCTTAGCCAATCTTATAACTAAATTCCTCGACATTAATAAAAGGAACTTAGAACAAAAATTTTGTCCTAGATGGTACCTTAAATCATCACTAATTTATGGCTTTGGGATTGTTGGCCTTTTCATAGCCATGTTCTCTACCACTCTCCATCAGATAATTGATGGTTAGATTTTTCTTCCATATATGTATTTTCCTACATGGAACCCTAGTATGTGTTATTTTCGGTAATCTTCATACTTTCCACTCTTTATTTTAAATAGAGGCCTCATTAATTCATTTTTCGATGTGGGATTTCAACTAAGATATTTTGAAACGTCAAAAATGTGTTATCCCAATACCCTATGTTTTGTTGAACCGATGGTATTTCAAATCATCATAGATTGATGAGTTTAAGGACCTCAATTTTATACTTGTTTGTGATTGATGACCTCAATCACTACCTATAAATATTTACGTTTTTTCTCCAATTATATGTCTCTAATTGCCACCAATGTTCTCCTATTCGAGATCATAATTTGGTGGTGACCCTTTCATTTCTTTTTTCCTCATATTAAGACTAAATTTTAGTAACCCAATTTCCGATGTGGGTTTTCCCACAAAGATATTTTTTTTTATTTTCAACCTTTTATTTTCTAAGAACAATTTCAAATTGCGTGGACGCAATTTATTGGAGGAGGGGAGAATGTAACACCCCAAGATTTCATAGTGTATTATTTCTTCAAAATAATAAAATAACTTGCACTACATGCAACACTGAGTTCAATTACACCATGACTTACCAAACAAGCCATTCAAAAGAGGTTATGAATAGTATTAACTAAATTTTAAACTTTATATAATCCTTATAATTTTAGATTCCATATTATGAGTTTCTTAGATATAATGCAAGAACAAATTCGTTTTCAGTATTGCACTTTTATCAACTTTTAATAGTGAAACATTTTTAAATACAATATTTTAAACTTTTTGACTAAATGAGGACATCAAAAAAATTTAAAATGAAACATCCCAATCTTCCACGGTACGCTTTCCTTTGAATAATACAGTAGCGTGTGTTGTACGCAACTTCGAGTTCTAACACACCACAACCAATCAAACTAGCCGTTATGAATAGTAATACCTACCTTTTAAAATTTTAGAAATTTTATCTCTCAAAATGGACTTCATTTTTGGTTTTGGAATATCGAATTTAGCCTAAGATGAAATTTTGGTACTTTTTGGATAACTTTAATATTTTGATGAATAGTGAAAATTACTAAATTTTAATTAAAAACTTTTTTAATCAAAATAATTAATAGTGATAAATTATGAATTTTAGTGGTTTTAAAGTATATTTAGAATATAGTTTTACCATTTAATATAATGTTGGTCATTGGACATAATTTTACAATTAAACCGAACATAAACAAGTGTCAATCTTTTGATAGTTATTATCTCTTAAAAACACGCTTTTTATTTTGACAGCGGGAATTAAATTTAAATTAATTTCTGCCACTTCTGTGTTTTGAATTTAGAAAAATGGATTCCATATTTGGAATCAGGATGTCCAAATTGTGTAAATAGGTAACTTTTATTTTTAGACATTTTGAATAATTACTGGGGTAAATATTTTATTTACCATGGTTAAGGGTAAATCCGGTAAATAAGGGTTAAAAATAATATTATAATAATACTAAATTACCCTAAAACGTGTCCTAGACTTATTTGTTGATACATGTTCGACCATTAGCATCTTTGGGTAGATTTTGGGACCCCATGGTGGAACTTGTAGGTGATAGGGACACTTTTTTTTAATTAAGTTAAAATGAATACAAAAATGACACAAGCATATATCTTTTAGAAAAATAATTATTACATAGGGTCATATAAATTGGATTTTAGATTATAAATACTCATTAGAAATATAAACATATTTCCTACATAATGATATTTTATTTATAATTTTTAGACATTAAATAATTTAATTTATTTATGACACAATGATGATGTAGTAATTACTATAATAGTGAAAAATTGAAATAATTGATATTATAAATACCCAAATAAATATAATATGAAACTTTTAATGAATTAAACTAATTTTATAGGATAATATGATATATTAGGATTGTTTTAATTGACTTTTTTCGAATTAATAAATCTGTTATGTGTTTCAAAAAAATCAACTATTGAATGGTGTCAAAATTGACATAAAAGAGTTCTTAAAACAAATATTATATTATTAATTGATATTAAATTCCTAAAAATATAAGGTTCGTCCAAGAGACTTATATCATGATAGGTTCATCATTAATGGACCACTTGGGGGTCTCTTGGATGTATATAGTAAGTTTACTAACCATATTATATAAAAATACAAAGAGACATTGTAAAAGTGAAACTAATTAACTTAGACTTACTACATAAAGATAAGGTTAATATAAGTACCAAAACCTGTCTAAATTATATTGGTTGAGTTGTTTTAGACACATCCCCACCTTAAACTTTGAATAATAAACTTTGGAGCCATTGGAAACCGAATATGAATTTATTATAAACTAATATCTCTAGCTTTTCCAAAGATGCCCCTCACCCCACTTATAAAAGGGCACTCCTCCTTCTCATTTCTTCACACCTTCAAAGCCTTTTGGTTCTGCCAAAATCTATGCAAATACTCTCCCAAATTCCCTCAGTACAACCTAGAGGCCTTATTTTGATCAGAAAGCCAACCTAAGGAGCCCTTTTGATCAAATCAAAAGGAAGAACCCGAAGAAGAGGTAATGATTTCACCACCCTTTTCCAAGTTTCTTTCTTCTTCCACTTCTTCTTAATTTGTTGTTACCATTATAAAATAATAACTCCAGTATAATATATATACTGTGATGTTATTATAAATATGGTACAACCATATTCAGTATTCTATCCACCCTTTGAATAACATGTCACCATACGTGCGTACGTACGGCTTACCGTCTCCACGTCGTGGTGTAATTGTTATTCAATATATTATTATTTGGATGGGTATAATAATTATATGTAAATCATGTAAATAATAAATATAACATTTTAATGATTCTTTATATATGATATACCATCCATTTATATATTATTTTAATATCAAAAGAATGATAATGTCACTCGTGCGTACGTACGGACTACCGTCTCCAAGAACGCGATGAGATTCATTCTCCATCGTATCCATTCAAGTATAATTATCATTTGATGATTTAAAAAAAGATTTTTAAGGAATTTATATCATTCTGGATATGAATAATATACAACCTATCCTTTATAAACATGTCTTACGTAACAAAACATATAAAATAAAACAAGTAAGTTAACACCCGAAACAACGATAATACTAAGATATTATTATCAAATCAATATTAAAAGATCATATTAATGTATATGATTCTTGTATAATTTAATAACAATTATTTCACCATTATACAGGAGGTTAACCTACCCCAACCAAGGAAAAGTACAAGGTAAGGGTTTTTCATCTCACTCCTTATTCCCGTGAGATTCATGCCATATTGCCACCATCACCTTTTGTGTGGTGTATGTACTACCCATAATTATATTCATTGTGTAATACACTATAATTTATGTGTATTTACATATTCATTGTATGATACCTATTTTATGGGTTGTATGTTTCATATGTTACCAAATTGGTAAGGGTTATTTCACAATCTCTTCATTATCCGAGGTTGTTTATTCATAATTATCTACTGGTATCTCTTTATCATCCTCATCCTTGTTTCTTCGAAATGTATTTCAAAACATTTTTACTATTTACAAAGAATATGTGTTAAAGTCATTTATACCCTTATGTGTTTTTAAAGGAATCTTTCCATCATTTTCCAAACAAGGAACATTTTACCTTTCGATAAATTTAAGGTAAGAATGTTTTTTTAACTTATACGGCGGGTGCGGCTATTTATTGTCGTTATTAAATCGTCAAAGCTTTCCTTACAAGATTATAAGAATATTTTCGAAGAAAAGGTTTTATTTTTTAATTATTTGATTTTTAAATGATTTCAAAAGAGAGATTTTTCTCTCAAATATATGAAAATCCAGTGCAAATGTATACGTATTTAACGCAAGCTTAAAAATGTTTTCAGAAAACTTGACTGTCGAGTTTGGTAGACAGGAAGGGATTGGGAGTGGACCCATCATGGCCTGTAATTAATTGAGAAGTCTCATAATTAGTTATTTTATTTTTAGAAGCTTGAATAATGTTTTCAGAAAAACACTGGAGTGTATTTTAGCAATTTTAAACGTAAGTATCTTCTAAAAAAATTTCATCGGTAGGTCTCATGAGACAAACTAGTGTCTTTGCACAAGGACTTGACAAAATCTTATTTGTAGTCTTGGCACGAGGCCTTGGCTATGTGGTTATGATAGTCCGGCATTATGCATTCCAACCTTATGAAAGTGGTTATTGATATTGCATGTGATTATTCGATTAGTAGAATATCCATGTGAACAAGTAAATGGAATTATTTCATTTTACTTTTTCCATACTATGTTGAAGTTCAAGTTTAAAAGGCTTTTGTTTTAGTAATTCATTGCCTTAAATGTTTATGCTTGTTTTGAATGTTCCGCTATATTGTTATCCTTACTGGGCATTTGAGCTCACCCCTTTTCTATGTTTTATTTTTCCCAGGATGTGAAGAAGTAAGTTATGAATGACCTGCAGGGATATTATGTGGGGATATGAGTGTGGATTATGGACACAAAATGTTGTTGTAGTAGTTTTTCATTTTATGATGTAATGTTAAACTTATGAATATATCTTGTGTTTCCAAGGCTACTAAACCAATCGGTCTTTTGAGATTTGATCTTTCTTGTGATCATACCAATGTTATGTAATAATGCACCGACTCTGGGTAACTAGGTTCGGGGCGTTACAATCAGGACCCAATATCTATATGGGATGATCATTCTTCATAATCTACTAGTTGATTGAGAAGGAAACTAAACTATTTGAACTATCATTAATAACATAACTACGATCTGTAGGATTCCATCCTATGTCCCAAGATCCATCTAAAACACCCAAAGGTTTATCCCATCACATATTCTCTAAATCCATATGTAATGTGTCTAATTACATTCTATCCCATGTTTCTCATGTTGAATATCAATAACATAGTCTTTGGGATTTTAATTGGTTATATCATTTACATGTTGAATCTCTAAAATAATAGGAAACCTTGGAGTGCATTCCCCAATTTGGGGCATGATATAACCTTGCTCATATAAGATAATCTGACATGGGTAATGTCTTAAGGGAATGACTGAACTATGATTATTCCATTTCCTTCTATAACTAGGATATGTTGAACACCTCCCTTAGGTTCTATCTCAACACCTGATAACTATGTTCCCTCATATATATATATCAGTTTTTCATAATTCTAAATTATATGGGTTTAAATAACTATGTGGGTTTTTATTCCTTCTATAAAAAAGATATGTATGATTCCTCACAAAGTTTCAATCCCATCCTGTAAATATTAATGAATTCCTTGGATGAAATAACATTCTTAAGTTCTTGTATATATGGTTTTAGATTATAAAAATCTGCTCATTAATAGTAAATAGATAGAAAAACATGGATACATAGAGCTAGAATCTTTAATTGATCTCCCTTTTCATATTTAAGGATTCAATACGTGATCAATTTATTAGGGTAAGCTAGCTCATATCAGGATTATAAAGAGATTATGAAACATATCATAAATAAATGAGAGAGTCTTAGAGTAGGAATAAATCACCAAAAATGCTATTATGAGACTGAAATTCCATTTGTTGACCAATTTGTGTTCTTAATATTCATTGGGTCTCAAACCCCAAAGGACCTCCTACCATTTGAAAACAATTTTGTACTCATTTATGAATGTCAGAGTTGTTGGGAGTTTCCATGAGATTTATAAATAGAGATATCAACTTGAATGATTTTACAAGGAATTAACCCCCCCCCCCCCCCCCACAATCAAACCATTGGGCTAATCCATCTAATTCATTACAATGAAATAATATATGTTCATTATATTTTTTATATAAGGAAAAATTGACACATTTTAAGAAAATTTATGAATGATTAAATTTGTTTATATTTATATTTCATGCTCTCTCTTTCATTTAATTTTGATTAATACATTACCAAATTAATTAAGGCTTCTAGGGACTCAATAGTTATTTCATTGTGTTATATTATGTTTTTTGACCATGATCATCTATTTTTGATATATTATTCACATTATTTATCCCATATTGTATTTTCCATTTATCTATTTAGAAATAAAATTTTCATATCGAAATCATATTCTCGGATTTATTTTGTATTCCATAAAAAGATCTATCATCATTTAGAATAATTTTCGTGGTCTATATTGGATATTTATCTTCGATTCCCAGGTATATTCATACCAAAAACGTTATATTTCTTTATTCTTAATGATAAAACAAAAATATTTTCTTTAACTCGTATATTTTTCACTAAATCATTTAGAAATAAATTTTATATCTATATCATCCATTTTGAACATTTTAAAAACTATTAAAAAAATTAAATGTACTTCTTTATACTCCCACCCCACTTTGTATCTTTTACAACACATTTCTTAAACATATACATTATTCTATTACAAGGAATTATTATTGTGTTATTTTTATTTTTTAAAATAAACTTTATCATATTTAAAAAATAATTTCAAATGTTACTTTAATCATTTTACTTATGAAAATTTTAACTAAATGTATAGAATAATCATTGTTTATTTTATATATTTTTCATTAATTATCTAGAATGTCTATTATAACTGGTTATTATTTTTCCTGAATCACTCTCTAAATTTGTTAAAATTATTATTTTTCTAGGTGATTGTATTTTGGGTATCTTTTGATATAATTTCTTATTATTATTATAAGATAATACAGAAAAATGTTAGGTAACATGTTTTATTTCATAAGTTAATCCATATTTTATGATTAATAGATTTCATATAGAATAATTATTTATGGTTTTTCATTATATTATCCCTATCCTTTAATTTTTATATTCCTCTAACATATTGGGTAATGTTTGGTATATCATGATATTATTATTTGACAGCAACTGTTAGCCCAAGTCCACTATAAAATGGGAAAGTGGTTGGCCTATATAATTATTATATGAATATATTGGTGATCAGCCTAGAAAAATGTTTTTATATTTTGTATTTATGTTTTTTGGAACATTCTTATGTTTTTTCCTTAGATCATAATATTTTTCTTATGGTTTCATTTTCCTATCACATAAAAATTCATTTCTCTCTTGATAATTCTTATATGGTTAGAAATTCATATAAACTAATCATTCATCATATTATTATGATTTTGGATCATTTTTATGATTTCATGATCTTTTTCCATTAATTTTTTTGTTTCTACCATATTCATAACTGATCTCATTTTTATGATTTAAATATTTTTTTCTCTAACCTAAATAGGATTTTTTTTCTTTAATAAAATTTTATCTCACCACTTTCTCTTATGCTTCCCTTTATCTAGGATAATAGAGAAGATTATTATGCATGTTATATCTGGAAGTAAAATTTTTGTAAAAAACTATATAGATATTGTTAGTAAATTAGTTTCTAATATGACAATCATTTAGTTAATATTTAAGAACACTAAAACATTAAGTTTTGAGAAATTTTTTTATCTTATTATGGTATAAATATATTAAAACATGTAGAAGAACGAGTGATGATAGATTAAAATTTTTGATTTAAATTGGATTGAATAATAGAAAGATGAATTTTAATGAAAATAAATACTCAATCTACAATAAAATGATGTGGTGTTATGATAATAACATTATTTGGAAGTTTTATTAAGTAGTAACCCAGACGAATAAAAGTGTATTAATTCCATCAATGATGAAATACTGAATTATAGATGGTACCGAGCAATATTTTAATTAAAGAAGGTGTTAAAACATACATGAGTTTTATAAATGGAATAATTTTTTATTTTTAATTATATTAATTATATCATGATTTATCATGATTTGGAATTCCCTAAAAGATTATATGTATAAACTATTGGAGAAGTAGAATTATTCATGAATTAATACTTATTCTAGTTTTTTGAACTAACAATGTGGTATCACCTCTATTTATTTCAATTTAAAAAATATTTACTAACTCTACTGATAAATTAGATGACCCATGAAGAAAATATAATATTTTAAATCTCTCTCTCAATATATATTTTATCATAATAATATTATATTAATTTATTATACATGTGTTATTTATCGAGCTATTATGATTTCAGCTTATGACCTGATATTTTTTAGTATTTCCACTCACAACATTGAAAATTTTTTGTTGAGGAATTAAATTATTTAATATAAAATTATTGACTGACATGGATAGAATAATTGTTAATAATAAGTAAACTTTTTATACAATGATTTTTGAAACATTGTGTTGAGGAAATTCATTAAAAAATCATTTCCAAGTTGTAAATTCACTAATTCAAATTCATTGAAAATTGTATATTAGAAATTTATAGTGGATTGAAATAAAAGTCACAATGAATCATAATTTATAGATGTTGAGAGTTTTAATGATTACAAAAAATATGTTGAAATAACCTTATCTATATAGATGTGAATGAAATTGGGTGAACTCATTGAAGGTAAAATGGACCATTAACATAAATAAACAGGGGGAATTATCTCCAATTATAGGGTTTTTTGAGCTATGATAAGCTGTTTACTTATCCTACAAAAAAATATACCCCAAGAATTAAATAACCAAAAGAAGAGAGAAACTATAAAAGATAAAAAAAATCATTGATAACGGAGAAAAAATAATGATTCATATGATAAAGACATTAAATTTTAATATTTTTTAGAAAATGTTAAATAGAGTAGTATATGGGGGAATACGATAGTTTAGATGATACTTGATTGAAAGTCAATTCAATGGGGTATATATTATCTCTTTCGTGAATGGAATATATATTCTCTACCTTGATGATTTATATAGATGGTTTACTAAATTTATAAATGATTGATAATAAAATCCAATGGTGGAGACTGTTATTACCAAGAGATTGTATATTGGATTTATTGAAAAAAATTGATGGTGATGGAAAGATAATTATGTTGTAAAAGTATTTTTTTACTATCAATGAAATAATTCAATCATTAAATTATTTTAATTTCTAATTATGATGTGTGTGTGATGATGATAGTGGATAATTAATAGTCACCATGAGTGTTGATATTGTGAGTTAGATTAGTTGGACAAAGAAAACAGTTATCGAAATAGTTATGTGAGTAATCTAGTATTTGATAATTTTGGAATGAAAGTATAAATATTATTAATGAATATATTTATTCGTATGTTTTAAAAATGTAGAGATTTTTATTTGGAGTCATTTGAAGTATCTTGAAGAATATGGATATGATCATAATGTATTAGAAAAAGGGACAAAGCATTTTGAAACATTGCATATCATGAAATAATGGATTTTTAAATAAGAATAAATTGAAATGATATAAGATACATTAATAACTATTGTAATTTTTATTTTCAGGTTACATGATTCAACATATACACCACGTTGTGTTTTAGATTTTCCAGTTTTTCTACTTGAAATGTGTCATGTTCTTATCAATGTTTTCTTGGTTTGTTTCATTTGTGAATTTTAAGAAAGGGAAATTATTAATCCATGAGTTACATATCATGTATATAAGTATGATTTTTTACAATTCTGATCTACATAAAATTCACAAATGAAACAAACCAATAAAACCTTGATAAGAACATGACACATTTCAAGTATAAAAACTGGAAAATCTAAAACACAACGTGCTGTATATGTTGAATCATGTAACATGAAAATAAAAACTAAAAAAGTTATAAAATATGTTTTATGATTTTTTAGTGGATATATTAATATAATTTTGCATCATGTGAATAGTACCACACCACAATAGCATCAATCATAATGTCGAGGATAGACACAATTAAAACCCTACTGGGCCATGGTTCTTAAGGTTCTTGACTGTTTAGAAGATCATGTTGTGAAGCCTTTTTTTATTGACCCATCTGGTGATTGAACGAACATAAAAAAGAAACTAACCTTCCACATTATAAAGGAGGACATTTCATTTTGAATTTTGGTTTCACTTTTATTTTAATAGAAATAGAGATGTTTTCTTTTCAGGGTGATATAGTAGATTTTTGAAAATACATTAAAAATCATCATGAATTATATGGTAGAATTATTATTTATGGAAGATCCAAATGATCGATTTCAATGTTAGTAAGTTAAAATTTGATATAAATTGGAATTTAATGATTAAAATTTGTATTATACTTAGCTAAAATAGAATATGTTGTATTGATTTGATAATGAAAAAAATTACAGATAACAAAGCATTGTGAAGATTTGTAATTGTGTTTTCTGATGGATAAAGTTGGAATAAAGAAACATCATCCTTTTTAAACATCTAAATTGAGTATTATTTTACTGTGTCCAACAGAAATATTTCATTTAAGATTATATTTAAATGTAGTTAAAGATTTTATGTATATCATTGAATAAAGGATTTGATACAGGAATAATTTTGGTAATCTTATTGATAATAATAAAGAATAAAATTTAGGTTCTAGACATATATTATGTGAAATTTTAATTTGAGTTATATTTAACATAATGATGGATGTGGATAAATATTTAAAATAAATGTCTAAAATATTATCACAATGAGTTTATTATATAAGACAGTGTAATTGGATGTGGTATTTGGTATGCACATTAACACATCATCAAGGATTTTGTGAAGAATAATTCCAATATTGATTTGGGTGTGACCATTTTTTCACTAAATAGAAAAAATACTAAGAATTCAACAATCTGATACAACAACCAAATCAAATTGAAAAGGAGAATAAAATGGAGTGACCCTAGTTGAGAAGTTCCTTTATATAAATATGTAAATGTATTAAGACCTATTGAGGAGTTTTTATACAAAAAATATTGTGTAAATATTAATAGTGAATTATAGTATATTTTGGTCCAATGGAACAATGTTTATTATATACTCTTTGTATGGATCCCCTTGGTAGTGAACAAGGTAATATTTATGTTATCATGCATTTATATTATTTGTATATGGATGATTTTTTATATGTATGTTTCTTGGGAGGAAATAGATTGAATAAATATTCTTTATAACAATAGATCAACTTTTAAATGAAAGGGACTAAGGAAAAGTTTTAATTATTTATTCTCCCTGATTCGACCCTAATGTGGGTAGTCCCACGGACATACAATGGGTTGCATTTAATGTAACAGAAATTAATTTATTATTTATTAATGATTCAAATGATTAATTTATAGATGATATTGGGGGGGAATTATGGGAGGATTAATGAGGTAAATTAATTTTTGTGATTATAAATGGTCAATATGAAGGTATATATTTTTTATTTTTCTTTCCCTATTAGAATATATTTTCCATGGTCTCTTCCTCATTTAAATCTAAATAATCTGTATGATGATAATATTCATGTCATTAGTATGAGGGAATAAATCATATTTATTATATATTATAATATTAGTGTGTTTTTTCTGAGTATGATATAGTGTTTCACCCACCATGTCACTATATCATTGGTTGATAACATTTATAACAATTATTTTGTTATAATTTCAATTTTTTGATTTTGGCATCAAACAATAAATTTTTGCAGAATTTTATTTGGTACTTGATTTTGGTAACACAATTTAAGACAAACCATATGATGATCCTCACATGGTACAATGTGACCATTATATACAGTTAATTTTGATAATGAAAAGTTTTTTATTCACGGATAGCACATAGGTGGTAAAATACATAAGATAAACTATATGAAAATCCATTCATGGAGTGTTTCCTATGGCACCGTTTTAGTTTTTATTGAAAACAAATGTGACAGGAACTTGGTATATCTATACATCATAAAACTAATAATATGTATGGTCATAAAATGTTTATTGAGAAGCTCATCCAAATAATAAAATTTGTATTTTTCCTTCGAGGGAAGCTAGCATGGTTTCCACACGGTTTACCAAAATGTTTAGCCTAATCAGGTAGGTTATCCATACAGTCCAAATAATTATTTCCAAAATTACCCCAATATTAATTTATGTTGTTTACACATATTTACATACACTCATTTTCTATGAATTATACTATCCACCCACCCAAGAGGCCCCTCATCCTTCCATAAAAAATTTAGAGGCATCCCATCCTTCTCCTCCTCAATTTCTCAAAATGTAAACAATCCACACTTCATTTTTTTCTCCTTTACATCCACCTCTCCCATTTTCCTTTGATTTCTTCATCCCATGAGATCCCATGGTAATTCAACATTTGATTTCAGAGTTTGGGTTTCTAATTATTTTGGGTTTGATGTCTCTGGAATTCATATAACTCCTTAAGGATTTGTAAAGTGTTCTTCATCATTGGTGATGAATTTCAACATTATTATCTTGTATCCAAGGTAGGTATTTACTATTTTATTTTGTAAATTGAAACGAGATTTAATGATTGGGGTTTCTTAATGTTTTTTATTATGTAATTTGAAATTATTAGAATTATAGTACATTTTAGAAAGGTTTTATTGCATTTTCAAAATAGAATATGGATTCAAATTGGAGTTTAATGTAGATCATATGTTTCCATGTTTTTATAAATGGTTGAAAAAATTATTTTGTATAAATTATGATGTTTAAAAATTTTCTGACCCTATTTAGAATGATAATTAAATTGATAATTATTGTTTTTTATTTGGGATACTTTCAATGAAAAATGATGAGTTAGATCATTGATGGGATTACAAAAGACCTTAATGAATTGTTTTAGAAATGTTTTTATGCATGAATTTTAAATCCATGATTTAAATTAATCATTCGAAATTTAATTTTAATTCATTAATAGATAAATGAGGATTATGAGTCTATTTTAATGGAATTTATGTTTAGAACATTTAATTTATTTTTGAATGGTTTGGGTGTGTGTAATACTTTTTGTCCCCTTATTTATTATGCTTAATATGAATTTTTGATCGAGGGGAATATTGTTTACTATGTTTTATATTGATTCTATATGAGCAGGCATGTTTTTTTTGATAGTGTATGAAGTGAGGAGACATTAACCATTTCTATATTAATACTTATTGATTTCTCACCTCCAACTACATTACTTATGTGGAAATAAATGGTTTTCTTAGTAAATAATTAGAAATTGTTAATACCTAGTCTTGATTAGAAAAACAATATCCCCCATGGATATGGATTTTCATAGGCCATAGGGGGAGTTCCCCCTATAATCCTAATTTTGTGAATCCATTTGGTTACATATATAGGAATGCATCGATAGTCCTACAGATGTTGTTGAATAAAATTTTTCATGGGTTGTGTTAAAAGATGATTATAAATTTACCATATTTATATGATGATCTAATTTAAGTAACATTCCAACATTGTGTTGTCTAGAATGATTTGAACACATTTCACTATTACATTCCCAAACATGCATCCTACTATTTAACATAGAGCCATGGTCCTTTTTTTCATTTTTGATTGTTTCTTAATAAAAATTCAAAAGAGTCTTCAAAGTGGTGTGGCTAAAATAGTGATTACATAAAAAATTGAATAGATTAGCTGATAAAAGACAGTTAGGGATAGATAACTGGTTTTATATGTGACTATTTTAGTTTGTTGAGAAAATGAAAATGGTTTTTTATGAATTTTTGTTGATGTGATATTCCCTTTTCATATAAAATAGAAATCTTATTTTCTTTTATAATTCAAACTAGTATAAATGTAACACAATTTCATAGTAATTGAAAAAACTCTATAGTTTTTACCATCTATTCCTAATTCCAATCACACCTTGTATAAAGTACTCATTAGATGTAACACTTATGGATTTCCCTTTAGGTTCCTTATATTGGTTTTCCTTCTGTAGAGTTTTTTTTCTAATGGTTGGTTAGGGGTATTTTGAGTGAATAATGGTAACTTGGATATGGTATTAGTTTATTTTGTTATATTTTAAGTTATTTATGAATCTACTTATGGAAAGGTTCTCTCTTGGTTGTTTAATAATTTATTCATTGTTTTTTTCATTATAAGATAAATATTATTTAGAATTTTTTCACAAGACACTTTTATATTGTTATGAAATCTAATTGGATCTATCTTTGTGATTATATCATAGGTAAAATAATTCCAAATAGTTTTGTTCTGAGACTATAGAACTATTTTCCATCATGGTGTATTCATGAACATTCTTTATGTATGTTGTAGGCTAGTTTGAGAAACTGGTGGATGGGTTTCTTGGGATGGTTATTGACAAAATGGTACGAGAGATTGATCTTATGTTATTTTGGGTGTTTTTAGGTAGTGTGGATACTATGATCATTTTCAGGATGAGAGGGAAGCATGGAGAAGAGTGTCATGGTCCCTCTTTATCGTAAGACTCAACCTTCCATGAGTGGTTTGGAATTGAGTATTGATTTTCAGTTCAATTTTTTTGATATATTTTGAAATTTTTTAACAGGATCTTGGTTCCTTAGGAGTACGTCAAAGAATTTTATTATCATTTTGGGTTTTTATGGAGTATTTAGTAGATGAACCAAGGCTATAGAGTTATCTGGAATGGTATGATGAACTATGTGGTATCAATTATTATTGGGAATGTAACTATGACAGTTCACATCCCCGATTGGAGCATAATTTTCCAGCCCATGTGGCCAAACCAATCACATTGTAGTTCCTCCTTTGGATTTCGTGTTTTCCCTACCTATAATTTTTGATTGATCCTGATGTTTTAAAACATTGATATGATATAGAATAGTTGTGTTTTTAAGATTATTTATTGTTGATTAAATGTGATTTCAATTTTTACTTTCTTAAGATGTTTTATTTTTCACATAGTGACTTTTCATAGGAGATTTGAAAAAACTTTTTAGATGGAGAAATAAAATTAATCATTTTTTATTCCTAAAACTCATTTTAAAATGGTTATTAAAATATTTTTAACGGTTTTTTACTATATTGTTTTTTAAAATTTGAGTGAGTTAAATTTTTTGATGTGTACTTGCTTTAAAAATAACGTTAAGGGGTTTTTTAGTGATATGGGTGTTTTGGATTAAAATTTGGATTAGTGAAAGATAAATATTTTAAAGTGGGATGTTTTTAAATTTCTTGTTTAGGGTATTTCTAAAATATAAACAATTTCAAAATGGAATTTTGAAAAAATATTTGGAAGAAAAATGATTTTGGGAGATGTTTGTCTTGAAATAGTGTTATAGTGGTTAATTTAAGAGGTTTGTTTATATTGATAGAACATTTTTATAACAATTTAAAAATTTGTGAATATTCAGTTTTAAAAATGAGGATCTATTGATAATTTAATGTGTAATGACATGCTTCTCATATTTTATTTTTAAAGGAGCACTGATTTTATAACATTGGATTTTTTTTAAATATTTATGTTTTAATAAATGGGTTTTTTTATTTCTCACTTAGTTTACGGGATTACATGATTTATTTAAGGAGTATTAGTTTCTAGTATCATGCTTCATGTTGGTTTCGAGATTGGCCCTTGAATTTCCCTAAGAAAATATACAGAGTTTAAATTCTCTCTTAGGTGTTTCCCTAAAATTTGGTGTCTCTTCAAATAATATAATTTCATTTCTAAATAAAAAACATATATTTATTCTCTTGGAAATATTATATTTTTCCCCTTTTAATATTGATTATTTTAGTTTAGAATAGATCTTTGGTCGTGAAATAGTATAGGTTTTTTCTTGGTTGAACATGTATTATCATTATGTGGATTATTTTTTAGGATATTTCTTCTCAGTTTTCTTCTATAAAGTCTTGGTTTCAATTACATGAATACTGATGAATCATAAATTAGGGTGTATGGTTTTTGGATTTCATGGATGACTTTGTGTTTTTGGTTTTTTTAAGGCTTTATGAATGTAGTTTCATACTCATGGTGCTTCTTTTATTTCCTATGGTTGCGGTTGTGTGATGTATATTTCTTGATGGATTGTGAATGAGTGATATGTTAATCAATGTTTAGATATCAATAAATGGTCTTACCTGTATATCATTGAGAACTGGGTTTTGATAACTAGTTTATGTTCCTCGTGGGAGGGTGTTCAGGATTTATGGTTCTAGTTTACATGTTGATTACTATGAACCAGGTCTAGTCCTGATGTAGTCTATTGTTTTAGACATGATCATGAGATATTCTTTGTATGTTTTGTGGATAACAAACATTGTTATTTTTTTATGATTTAATTCAGTTATATATGTTACCTATACTTTTGGATATGTATTTTGACTGTTTTAAAGTTGGTTCCTTGGTTATTTTTTTGTTCTGGATGGATTTGAATGATTTTGGAAAAATAAAAATATATGCACTCTAATGGTTTGGGAATTGGAATTGTGGTTTTTTCCCTAATTTCCAAACCATTTAGAGGGTTTATATGTTTTAGGGAGACATATGCTCAGTCTTTATCCTGTATTTTGTTTTAATTGGTTGTCAATTAGAATTTCTCTGGGAGAAAATTCATTATTTTTTGTGGTTTAGAGAAGATAGTTGTGATTAAGGGTTTCATCCCTTATGATACGTCATGGAGCTTCATCATCAATCTCAACTCACTTTATGGGGTTCACTTTTGGCATGAACTTAGGTATTTCCCCTCTTCAGGAAGCCTTTACATGGGTATAATGTGGGACGGTGGGAATTGCTTCACACAATGTCACTATAATATTGACTTATATTTTTTATTTTAATTATTTTTGTGTTTACTTAATCTTTTATGGGTTTTGAATTTTTATATTTAATTTTAATGGAAATTTTTATATGAACACATTTTTGGACATGTGTTTTTGAACAAATCATGTGATGACCCTTACATAAAACTATGTGACCCTTATGTTAGTTTTATTTTGAACATTCCCTATTTATCAGATATAGCTATAACATCGGTGGTGTGATTCATAAATGAAACCATGCATCTTACCATTTCATGGAATTATTTATAGTGAAAGAATTTTGAACAATTAAGAAGATGGTGTGATAAGCATATGATATGGATGTGAGATTTAAGATAGTTGTTCTACATGTATGGAACATGGTTAATAGTGTTTCAAAAATTACCCATATCTCAATTTTAGGTGTTTCCACAACCTTCTTTCCTCCCCCGTCATGAGACAAATCCTTGGATCCCACAAAGGATGATCTTAATAAAATATTGGGTGATTTTAAGGCATCTCAAGCCTTTACTGAACTATTCCTCCTAAGGTAAGCCCTTATCTCTTCTTTTTTTACTCATTTAATCCCCCTACCCAATTTTCACTAGATTTAAACCACCCCATTAACCCAATTGGATTATATACTTGATTAAGTGTTTTCGGGTGTTTTACTCCATGGTAATTTGATCTGTGGGTATTTATTGGGACTCATTGGGGATTTATAAATCATTAACCATTTTAGATGTTAACATCATACATAACATTCATTAAAATATTGTTGGTGTTTTTGTGATTTTCCTTAAATTAGAAAATAATTTGATTATGGGTGTTTTAAGAATATTTATTTAATTATTTTATGACGGTATATGATTTTTAGAGTGTAATCTAAAATGGATTCTATTTTTTCTCTCAATTGAATGAAGGTTTTACTTAGTGTTTCAAAGGGGAATTTGAAATTTCATATACTGATTTATGGTCAAAATAATTCTTTCATGTAATTTGTATTGATTAATTATTTTTGACCCATTTGGGTTATGAATTCTAATTTAAAATATTTTTGTATATATTTTTTTATTTTTAATGAAAAAAGGTGAGTTGTTTTATTGGTGGATTTTCGTATGGTGTTGGTGAACATTTAAAAAAATGGAAGTGGATTTAAATTTTTTTTTTTAAATAATGGTTTTAAATTTAATTTCAAACCATTAAATTGCGATTTTTCATTCTAATCCCATTTCTATGGAAGGACCATTTAGAACTTTTAGTTATTTTTCAAATTGTGATGGTGGTTGAAAACCTCTTAATCCATTTTTTTATTATTCTAGAAGTTAATTGTGACATAACGGGGATGTTATATATTTTTTTAGATATTAATTATATGATAATACTGTTTTTCTCTAAGGGTGTAGGGGGTTGAGGTGAGATTTATAATTTTCAAGTTATGCATGCTGATTTATCACATATTTCTTCATAACATACTTGAAGATCCTATGACTATTGGTATGGGATGAGATATAGCTACTAATTAGTCTTGATAAGATGTACTATCACTGCTATGATGATACATGTACTTAAGGAATTTTTGGATTTACACTGGTGGGCCTAGTTTAGGGAATATGGTCAGTTATAGACATATTATTATATTTATAGTCCTTAATATTGTTTCAAAATAATTATATATAGGGTCACCAAAATATTGTTTTTGTAATTTCTCAAGTTTATAATATTATTCTACTCAAAGAAATTCAATTCTTTGTGTTCCCTGAATTGATCATTACAAATGGCACTGTGACTTTTCCATATTTGAATCCTTCAATTATGACATGGTTCCATGGTGTTTTATTATATTATTATGGCGTCTAGTTTATTTCTTTAAAATGGTTATAATTTTTTTCTAAATATTTGGACTTAAATATTTATTAAAAAATTTATAATTAATGTATGTTTTTATATAATGGGTTCAATAGCCAAAAATGGGTTCTAAATGGGTGATTTCACTTACGATAAAATGAGAATTACATTTTTTTAAATGTTTTTAGATGTGAAATGGAGATTTTGTATCAAATAAAAAATATATTTTCTACTGTATTTCAAAATTCTTTAAAATGAAGATAAATTTTACAGAATTTCAAAAACTGTTCTTTTTCTACCTGTTGGGATCAGGTTCTCTCAAGACCTACACACACCACTCATTTTATCATGATCTTATGGATTTATCTTTATAATCCTTTTCTTGTTCTTCCTCCGATATGGTTGATCAGATTTATAGTTGGTTTGGGATGTGGCGAGTGGCCATGGGTCACCGGGAGACAGAAGTGTTTTATATTGTTTTATTTAAGGATTCTTATGTATCAGCTAATTTCACAAATAATATTTTATTTATCATTTATTTATTGTTATATATATATATGATATGATAATTTTCAATTATTGATAATTTTTTAGTGTGTCTTTTAATATTAATTCATGCTCTAAATAGATGTTTTTATAATTTTATATTGAGGTTTATATCATTCCCTACTATTCTATTCAGAGACCTAGGTTGTAGTAACTATCGTAGGGTTGTTGAGAATGTTTATATATTATTTTCTAGATCAGTTTTTCTTCTAGTGGACAGATATACTAGGTTAGTTTGTGAGATAATATATCATGTAGAAATTATTAAAGCTCAAGGTGTGTATTTTTATTATAATTATGATCAATTCGAAAAGTATTTTTCTTAAATTTCATCATTCATGAAATTTATTAGTTTTTCATTAATTCCATGACATTATTTAATTGATATTATAATAATTATTATTATTTTATTCTCATTTGTATGGTAATGAATGGAATATTTTTTTTCTCAAATCAGAGACCCTAGGGTGTGGACTACGAAACACTAAAGCATATAACTTCCAATGTTTCACGTGACTCATAGTATAGCCTGATATTTCAATCCATGTTTAGTGATAGATGGTGGGGATACTAGACCTATTTATATTTACCTTTCTTTTATATATATCATTTTCTTATGATAATATAGTTGTGGTTTGTATCCAAACCGAGTTGAGTTCTTTTTAAAGTGACAATGGTTGTATGAAATAATTTTGGAAGCATACAAGATGGTTCTAAAAGATTAAAATCTATGGGAGAACCCTAAGTGGAGGAGTTATATACATGGATTCCTAATGGTGACAGAGAAAGAAAATTCAATAGCATGAAGGGAGTCTGTAGTGACTCAGTAGGTATCAAGGGTTCCATGAAATGGATAAAGGAATATGATTTATCTGATCCATTAGAATGTTTGGGAAATGGTACAACCACCCCACCAATAACAACACCACTAAAACTGCCACATAAAAATAAAGAGTGATGTTCCAACCATTAGTAGTGGGAAAACTACCCTAACCCTATTTAGGGATCGATGGAACAATCCATCCAATCTGTAGGTTCTACATGTCATAGAAAAATTCCAAAGCTTCGTAAGTGATGTAATCCATGTAGGTCAACCCAAAATTACTAATGGGTATATGATGCATGGAATCCACACCCCAATATATAATAGGGGTAGAAAATATTAGAAACACTTTTGGGTGAGGTAGCTAGACCCAAGTCTTGGTCCACAACAAACTAACTTGGCCATCAAAAAGGGTGCGCAGGGCACTGCATAATCGTGGAACCCCAAACTATTCATGCGTTGTTCACTAATATTGAGTTTCAATTGTATACAATATCATATTTCCCTATAGCCTACCCCATTTTCCAAAACCTGGCCCTATACATTCCTCATTAACATTTATCACACCATTTTTTTTGCGAAGAAGAAACCCCCATAATCCTGTATCCAAAAGACCGAGGTGCAAAATCAAGCTTGAAAAATTTCATAAGATACTATAGAATGACACTATATTATTGGAGGAACTATTTTAGTGGAGGAAATGTTGTAGAATAATTACTATAGAAACTATATTACTGTATCTATAATATTCATTAGAGTGACATTAGGAAATTATAGGCTTTGAGGCCTAAAATTAGGGATTTAATGCCCCTGAGCCTTTACTCCATGTTCAAGGGCCACATGGCCTTGGGAATATTCGCTAGGTAATGTGTCTCCCTCTATGAAGATATAATGATTTATATGATTTCTAATTAAAATTTGGCTTCATCTTTAACATTAAAAAATATTCTCTCAACATTTTTCTTTAGAGTTATAATTGGATAGGTATATAGCTAATCCTACGAATGCTTCCATCTATAATGTGATGGAGTGATCCTATGGGTAATATGAACTTGTTTATATATATTTTTATTCAGATTAATTTTTTATCTTTGTTATTTAATTATATGGTTTCCATTGAGAAAATTAAATCAAACATGGTGTTCAATACTCCCATATATTTTTATTGATGATAAGGAAAAGATCGACCATGAACCTTCTGGATTTTGGTAATCCCTAACAAAGTTGGGCCATGGTTCCTTTAATTTGGTCATAATGTTGATAATCCCTTGGTATCAATAATGCATCTCCCCCATTATACTAGTGGAGTTAGGAACTATCCCATTATAGAGGTGCGGGTTCATCAAATATGGAATCAATAATCCCTTAATCTAAGTAATTTTAAAAACTAGGTGTGGGCCCTATATTTATCATAATACTTCCTAGAACGACACATAAACATGGTGAGTGATGTTCCCAATACTATGATTACAATAGGAAATGCAGGTTTCATAAATCTAGGTAGCTAGTTACATGGGTTGTTTCAGATTCTCAATATTTGTGTAATAGGGATGTGAATAAATTGGTCTCTATAAGATCTTTGATTCTCTATATTGAATCATACTTAGTTTAACATTAATTTTTGTTTGTGATTTTATATAGGTAGATTTATATTATATCATTTTTGTTTGTGTGGATTCCTACATGGTATGTTTATACTCACTATTTCTTAGTCATTCAACCCATAAAAGACATCTCTTATGAACAAGGTAGATGGTGCATACAAGATCACGATTAAAATGGTGCATGTGTCATATGATTTTTTGGCTATTTTCAGTAATGGTTTCAGTTAGTTTTTACAAAAGGAGTTGGTGAGGTAAAGATATCCTCGTTATGATTTCTTCTTGGTATGATATTACCAGGGTTTTTTGTCAATATTTTTCCATTATGTTATGATATTACATTTTTTATTCAATATAAATTCTTAATTTTTGTCTCATAAAAATAATAGATTCTAGTATGTTTATTTTTATTATATTTATTATTATATTATATTTTTAATACGTCTAGTTTTGTTCTCATGCAATAGGATAAGCCATCCCATATATGTGGTATTCCATATTGGTACTAGTTAGTATCCGTTTTCATATTATAGTTGGGTTTGGGGCTTAACATTCATCAAACCAATGGCCCAGGTGGGTTCCTTATGTGTTAGGTTATCTGAGAGTGGTATCAGAGTGCTTTTATATTCATGATTTTTTTAATAAGGTTTCATGTGAGGTTTGGTTTTTGAATCATGGGGTGGTGGTTTTGAGGTTTTTTAGTTTTTTAGACCAAGTAACCCAATATTTGTTTAGAGTCCAATGTATCCTTTTTCTAGGACTCCTATAATATGATATTAAACTAAACATTATAAGGAATTGATTAAACATAGTAACAAAATGGTACATGGATCCTTTATCTTTCTAGAAATTAATATTATCCATTTCCATATTCATTCAGAAAAGACATATTTACATTAAATGAAAATGGGTTTATCATATTTACTAAAAGACGGTACTCCCCAACACATTAAGCTAATATTATGTGGTAATGTTGTGGTGATCACAAGATAGTTATTGAAAATATAGTTTCTTCCTATTAGAGTGGTGAGGGGTTTGTTCATAGGGTTGATCGATAATAATATTCTCCCTATGAAAATAGTGGAAATCTTATAACTATTAAGAATATAAAAAACATAATTCTATGGAGAAAATATTGGTTTCCATTTAGTGGGATATGACAATGTATAAGATGTGTGTGTTATAGAAGTTCCATCATTATAGGCCTGCTAATATTACAGGAATTCATGATATTTTGGTGACCAAGTATTGGATTGATTAGGTGAATAATTGATTCAAAAATGGTTATAACCCCACTAACTAGATGGTCATTCTTGTCTCAAGATTTCTTTAATGTGCGATAATCCATTATTTGGATTTGTTAATATACATATATGATAAATCTACTATATCATGTTGATATTTTTTCTATCCTTTTTGGGATGAGTATAATATAAGGAAATTGGAGATGTAATGAATCCAATAACTTCTAGAACATTCAAAATGACGCATAATCAGAAATGAGTATGCATTAAGTTTATGGATCTGATAAGGTACTCACTGAACGTAGTACCCGATCAATTCTTATAAGGTTTGAAGTTTTATAAATTCTTCCAGATAAATATTCAAAAAAGGGTTTGCACATTTTTGAATAACCCCCATTAAAATGATCATTGAGTTATCTCTAGTGATTGATATATTTCTGGTAGATGTAAAGTCTAAGTCATGGGAAGTTATAAGTTTCTATTGGGAGGTTTCATCAATAGAAACTATCTAATGAAAACTGTCAAGTATCATCATTAGAGATATCCACACACACATTCCATGTAATGGGACTAAATTTATATTGATCGCCCAAAGGTTTGATTCATTAATGATTCAAAACAAATTATGTATATAGAGATATAGGATTTCTATATATTATTTTTCCTGATAAGTGAGAAGTATAGGGTAGCCAGGGTGGAAGAATGAATTTACTTCCACTCTAAATGTGGTTAAGGGGTGAGGGGCCTCCTCATGATAAAAATGATTTCCCATATAAAAATATGCAAGTAGGTGGCTGGGGATGGTGACTGTTGTTAGAAATAGATGTTTAGGACCTAGATGTTCTTGACATGGTTTTAGGTATTAGGTCTGACTTATATAAAATTTAAATCATATATATTGAAATAAAAATGAGCTATTATTTTGTTATTTAATCCTTATCATAAGTATTATAAATCATAATAGAACCTTTATCTCAGTCAATGAATCTAAATATTCCAACTATAAGTGATCACAATCTCACCCAAAACTGATAATAATGCAATCATATTCTTAGTGGTGATAATATATCATAGTATTTATTCCTATCTTGGAAAAAAATCATAAAATCAAATATTACATATGGACTAGTTATACTTAATCTATTTTTGAAAAAAAAAATCCTTGAAAGCATCGACCTACACTCCTGACACTAGAACCTCACTAATATCCTCTATAGAATTTCAGATGGCCTTGGCCAATTTTAGAGATTTGAATATTGAATTATTAGTTCTTTTATTAAAAGTTTTTATACATTATATTTTTTTCCCCACGTGAAGATAATGTGTTTTCAATTAAATTTGATCTGAATATGAAGATTTTTATTGTCTAATGCTACCTGGAATAGTTTATAATAAATAAAAAATACCTCCTCTTGAGATTAATAACCTATTCAAACAACTAAAAGTAGTGAGGTGTTTCTTGAATACTGAACACATTTATAGATATAACTTTTTAAGATCATCAAAAGAATATCCAAATAATTAAATTTATGTGTTCCTAGAGAGATTATAAATTCTTATAAATTTCATGTTGGGTGACGAACAACCTTGTGGAATTCCTCATACACATAAACAAAAATTTCTAGAAATTCTTGGATTAATACATAGTGTTTCCCATTATGGATAAGACAATTTTTATCGAGATGAAAATAATATCAGTAATATAATATATTTCAATTATCTGATAGTATGTAATGAATAGTAAACTATTGTATGTGATTTTAGAAGTCATTCTATTGGTAAAGTCATCTAGGAGGATGATGATGAAGTTGGAATCATAATAAATAATGCTTTTATAGATTGTTATATAAACATTAAGACATTCAATTTCATAGTTATTAATTAGTGGTATAATCCAATAATATGAAATGTCTTTTTTAAGTCTAAAATAATACATTTTATGGGAGGGAAAAGACTCAACAGTCTACCTTGAGGCATTTGGTCACGGTGGATAATGGTAAAATCTCTAACCTTCAATGTTAATTAGTCCCTAAAATTTTAATTTAGTGATGGATACCCAATTTGGAAATAAAATTATCATATTTTTTAGGGTCTAAGAATAATTTATATTTTTAAAAGTTTTTATTTGGTTGTGTTAACCACTATAACATTAATGATGAGATCCAACTCCCAAATATACTATAATTTATGCATGTTTTCAACATGAGATTCCTCAATCAGCTGAAATTAGTGAAATTCATATAAAAAAGTAGTGATGACCAAAAAAATATTTTCATGGAACCTTTTGAGGAATTTTATTGGACACTATGCTGGTCACCCCTACTATATACGGATTTGTAAGTCCCCACAAGTAATTTCAATATTAGTGTGGTTAATGACAGAGAAGGATTTGGTTGTAAAATACGTGATAAGGAGTGACTAGATCCATTATATGTTTTATGAAAATTAAATATGAATTCATTTATATTTTAAGGGGGAGATCAATTATTCTTGAAGTTATTACCATGGTGTGGTTTTTTGAAGATTTTCCTAAGGAAAAAATCGTTGAGATTCAATAAACAATTCCAAAAACTGTATTGAAAATGAGAGGTTGTATATCAACTCTCATTACTAATATAGTTAGTATTTGTTTGAAACATCTTCTATATTAAATAATAGAAGAAATATGTTCAAGAGAAATCAACCATTGTCGATAATTGTTTGGTGGTCTTTGTAGAAAACACCATATTTATGGTGTACCTACAAGAAATTGAGAATGATTATGAGAAAACCCTTAATGGTTAAGTGACACCAATCTTGTGTGACTTAGAATCATATAAAACATAAGGATATCTCATGAGAATATAATAATTAGTTAGTAACCTAACAACTGTACCATTAAGAGAATGTTTTTCTTTTTAAGTAGAAAGGCCCATCAGTTGGGGAGGTTGTACCTACACAAATTTTTACATTTTATTACATTAAATATTTTTAAATTAATTTATATAAATATTCATGTGATATATGAAATAAGTAAAAAAAGAATTTTTAAATTATCATAATAAAATTACAATATTGAGTTGGATTCAGAATGCGATGTTAAAATTGTAGGCAGTGATTTACAAATTATATAGAATAGTTTTTTTTACACATCGATGTTTGGTGATTATGGAATGTAGTTAATAATAAAAATTTAAATACTTAATTTTTAACCCATATTATATTATTAAAGGAATTTAATAACATTAGTGATATTTTATAAGGGTATTTATGCACTGTAATTAATAGAGTATATTTGAAATATAGATATTTTAGTGCGGTTGACTAAGATGCTTAGATTAATTAATATTGGGTCTAATGAGGTGTTGAATGATTAATTTATAGAGGATAGATAGAGTCTATATGGACGAAATTATATGGGATGGAATTGAAATATGAGGAGGACATTATATGGAAATTTTTAGTATTGAGTTCATCATATAAAAAATTCATTTTCCTGATTCTCTCTATCATTATATTCTCCATCCTCGAGTGCAATAGAAAATTTGGGGAATTTTCATGAGTCGATAAAGAGTAGAACTTGGAGAATTAGAAATTAATTTTATTTTTATTCATAGAGGATTGAGTAAATCATATAGAAATGGTGAACCCACACCATTGAAGTTATATTTATTTTAATTGTTCTCATTTCATCAAGTCATATAAATAAAATTATTCATTCATGAATTTATTTTCATATTTTGTTTGTTTTAATGACATAATTTCATTAAATATTATAAAAAATATTATTTATTTCTTCTTAACATGGTGATGAATCGAGGAAAATGTTTGAAAATTAATGAAATAGTGATTAATACAACACCCAATTTAATCTTCTCCATTCCAACTGTGCACCTCATGCCATGTAATAGTTCATTTAATAATCACTAATGTCTGTTAAAGGGGAAATCAATACTTCGATATATACCTACTCATATTCCCTATCTTTTTCATATTTTTAATATATTATTATTATATAAATATAAAGGGTATGAATCTTCATCCCTTTTAAATGGTTGGTGTAATTAAATGGTGATATAAGAATTTGGATTAGAAAGAAGTTAGGGTGTGGCACAATATAGTTCATGGTGGGAGGAACTCGAGAAGAAACTTGAGGTGGTAGTGCATATGTTTATGATAAAAAATATGTCTATATAATAGAATCGTTGGAGCTAGAGATATAAAAACACATTGAATGATGATGGTTACCATTGTGGAGTTTAGTTTTTAAGAATGAAAAAATAAATAGGGTTTATCTTATCTAATAAATCAAAATGGAAACATAGAAATCCAATAATCCATGTGGAATGTGGATTCAATGGGTTGATCCCCATTGATGGCTTAAAACTTCGTCCCCCAAAGTAGGGATAAAGGGTTTCATATATCAGGTTTCCATGAATAACCCTACCCAAGGGTGTAAGAATAATCACATACACCCCCCCTAAATTGTTTGTGGGGTTATGCTGATTAATACCCTCCATGGGTTATCCTACCCATACTAATGGGTTAGTGAGGATTTGATTAGATTTCTTATCATCCTGATCTATACCCAAATTATGGGTTCTAAGGAATTATACAATGACATGATTACTAGCTTCAAATGATATAATTATAGTGGGAAAGGGGTCAATTACTCCCTTGTCTATCTGCTAATAATATGATGTCGATCCCCCAATGTAATTTATGATTTTTTTACTCCCTCTTATACATGAGTCAAGGGTCCTCCAATTATCCCTTATTATTGGTACTCCCTGTGTTATGATAAGGTCTGGATCCCTAATGTAACTTATTTTGATTGGAAATCCCACACTATTGGGGTGAATTCCCTCTATCTATTGATTTAGTACTCCCCAATCGATAATATTTTATTTATATAGTTCATGTCCTCCATAATGGTTGGTACTTCAATAACCAATTCACTTACATGGATAAAAATGGGCCACCAACTATATATTTTGATATGTGACAAGGGTTTTTTAAAGCATGGTAGTCATATTCACTGGACTCTTTTCAATGTTTGATAATTATATAGAAATAATATATATAATGGGGACTCCCCTGTATCTCTAATTCTTAATGTTGTGGAATATATTTGTTAACATTACATTTATCTATAGTTTTTGATGATGGGTCTTTTATTATAACCTTTTAGTTTTAGTTTAATAATACATGATATGTTTAAAATTTCACATGTATGGGTAATCCACCCACATGTGTCATCTATTATATATATTATTCATTGTTTTGAGGTGATTTTGATGGAGATGATGCTAATATAGGTTGAGGTTTCTGGTGTTTTTAGTGATATTTATGGTTAGGGATCATTTCAGATGTTGGTGTAACATGGAGTTGTCTTCTTCAGTTATCTAATGTTTGACTTTACATAGGTTTTTAGCCTTTTTTATTTTACTTTCATAATGGTGTTGATTATTTAATACTATGTGGATGATTAGAATGTGAGAAATTCCAGTTATATATTCCGTCAGGTTTATTTTTGTCATCTTTTATTGTTATATTTTATTGTGGAGATATGAGGTTTTGTATAGGTACACTCAGCTAACAAACTCTTATATGTGTAATTTGTGTTTTTAGCGATGGTCGTCAAACCTAAGCTTATTAGGGGTGATATTGGTGTAATAACCCATTTAATATTATAATAAATCATTTTCATTCCTTTTAAATATTAATCTATTTTTTTATAGATTTATATTCATTAGAAGAATATTAAGTAATTTTCCAATCAAAAATTAAATAGTTTTTTTACTACTAAATATTTTAAATAAATTATATTATTTTATTTAAAAGATTAATTTCCATATTTTATAAATTTTATTTTTGATATTGAAAAAAATTATTGTAATTCTAAATTCAAAAGTAGTTTTTCATTTTTTGCATTTTTCTAAAAAAGCTTTTTATTTGAAAATAGAAAATAATGATTTTTATTAAAAACTACCATTTTATTTAAAGAATTAAGAAGTTAAAATTATATTTTAAATGGTTTAAATGTTAAAATATTTTATTTATATTTTTTAAAATATATTTAAAATCATTGAAATCATTTTTAGTTTTTATTTTTATAAAAAAAATTATCTTTAAAAGAAATATTTTCAAGAAAATATGTTTTCATCATGTTTTATAGGTCTAATTTTATGTTTAGTTATTATAATTATAAAAATTGAATTAAATAAAAATTATTAATATTATTTTCACAATAATAATGAATTTTTTATTATATGTTTAGGTTAATTTTTGTGAATAATTAATTATAAAAATAGAAAAAAACTGTTACCAGGATTTTGGAGAAAATAGTCTTACTACGGGTTAAATAAGTGTGATAGGGGATAAAATGAACTAAAAATTGTATAAATAATATTTTATGGAAATATTTTAACCATTTAACATTTCATCTTCTTATGTGATCAATTATATAGTATTTTAATAGATTAGTACATTAATATAATTTAATCATTTTAATAATATTATGTGTGTCATCTCAAATACTTAAAAATGTATAACCCTCTCTTACCCTATATATACATCAAGAGATAATTTTTATTAAATACATACCCAATTACATTAAAAAATTCTTATAATGTTCGGTAGCCCTTGGTTTGATCATAAAATTATCCTAGAAAGGCATTAGTTATAAACCTAAAGTGGTTGTCTAAAGAAGATGTATAGTTCTTAACTGAGGATTTTTTATTTCATAATATATCTCCTTAAAATATTATTTAACCATGTTTAAATGATAACATAATTATAATAATTATAATTATATCTTATTATGTTAATATCATAAAAAATATACATATCCACTTCTTTCAATTGGGAAATGAAACCATTAGTAATGTGTACAGTGGGCTACCACCTTATTAACCAATATAATTTTTCCCCACCATCTCTCATAGATGGTTATAATTGTAGTTTTAATTTGTATTTAATTTTTTAATGAATTAATTATTTTTTACCAATGATAAAATAATATAAATCTTCTTCTCATCAAATTCATAGACAAATAAAAATGTTACTCATGTGTGTGTACGTCATGTCATCTTCATTATTATAACGTAATTCATTTTTATAACCATATTTCATGGGTGGTTATAAAATTATAATTAATGTATAAAAATTAAGATTATTTCTCGGTATTAATTTTTTAAATGATTTAATTATTACCACTTTCACTATGTTTAGTGTACAAAAGCAGTTTTTGTATTATAAACCAAACATCTGTCAAATGATCAATGTAAATATGACTAATGAAGTAACTAAATAAAACAGGGTCAAAATTGATATAATGGGATAATGAAAATGGAATTAAACTGATATAAGGTACTAAAAAAGTAACTAATTAAATTAATTTCATTATTTAGGGAGAAAATTAACATACATGATGAGTCAGACATGAGGTAAGGAACACATTTACTAAAATTTATCTTTAAATTATTTTAGTGATTTATTTTCTAAATATTTTTCTTCCACAAAAATATTGTTAAAATTATTTAATGTATGTGTTCATATTAAGTATAAATTAGTTATAAAATAAATTTTATTTCCCATTATAATTTATTGAAAATATTTTCAGAAGAAATATTTCTTCGTATTTCCTACTGAACATTATGACATTCTTTAAAAAAGGAAAATAGGAATATTCTATTTAGACACATATGACGTTAATAGTATTTCCTATCACTATAAAAATATTTAATTTTTTCATTAAATTATATGATTCCTTGATGTATTCAATGAAAACCCCTCGAACACTTTTTTTGGGTAAATTGTTTTTAAAAATTCTTTTTAAAAGGAAACAATATTTTGACATCTGAATGTTTTTTTCAAATGGGTTAAAAACAGTTTCTCAATAATTTTTTATTAAAATGTTAAAGAATAATGTTTTCTCTTCATGATATAGTACTAGATCATTATTGATAATGATGGGTGAGCTCGATAAATTTTTATGAACTAGTAATCCCAATGTGGATAATATAATGACTACACCCATTATAATTATCAAATTCACTGAGTAATGTTCCTTGTTTTCAATAGAAAAAGAATGAAGTTACATGGGGTAAAAACTCTTATGGATTTACCTATTCCCTAGTTATTTTGAAAATTATTTAACATGAGTAGTTAATATAATTCTCTATGTTTCTTATAAGGTTATATATATATATATTTGGTGCATAGGGGTATAAATAGAATTAAACACACCTCACACATAGGCTGGAAGGAATAATGTGATAAAGGTAAATATTTTATGCTTTTTCTTTATTCACTATACTAATTAATTTTTTACTTTATATTTTTTACTAATATTTTTCCTCATCAAGTATTTTTTAAATGTTTTTTTTCAGGTTCAAGGGTGATTTAGAATAAAAAAAAGATGAGTTGAATGTCAAGATGATGAGTCATGAAAATAAAAAAAAACATTTCATTTTAAAAGATTTATAATTTTTTTGAGATGTACATTAATTCTATCTACCCAAATTTTAACGTATGAGGTTATTACATATTATTTATGACTAAATTATCTAAAATTATAAAATTAAAGGATCTCAAATAATGTAAGAAATTGAACTCTAGTCCAAAGATAATAGATTATGTAATGTTTAATGTTTGGGTCCTTATAGTTTCTATCAGAGTGAAGTTTTAGATAACATTATAGGATATGACACATTTATAAAAATAAACTAAAGAGACTATAATTTCAGGTTACATTGAATTGATATTGCATTTAATGAGTATCTTAATTCATTGTCTAATATATATCTATTCAGGATGGGTTTTCATAGTGAAAATAGGAAAGCTGATATAAGAAGTTTTAAAGAGGATAATTTCCTTCTAATATATTAAAATATAATTTTTGCAATATGAACTAAAACAATTATTTCAATGATGGATCATTTTTGGAATGATATAAAATTTGGTGGAATCTATGTTAGTGAGAAACAAAATTTAACATAAAGGAACATGTTGATATATGAGAATTTTATAAATAGAACCCTAAAACATTAATTATAACCTCATATCATGATTTATTATAATTATGGATCAATTTTCAAGAAAATATATTCAATTTCATGAGATTTTTAGAACATAAAAATTCAATTGTTTATATTTACCACTTTTAATTTGAAATTAGATCAATAGAGGTCAATGGTTAAAAATATAAGAGAGAGTGAAGAACTTGATTCCATCTATAAGAATAGAGTTAATAATATTTTCCAAGATAATTGTTTTAATTATTTTTTTGTCCTAGAAGGGAGAAAAAATTCCTATAATTGAGATAATATATGGAGGATTCAATAAACACATATGAAGAAAAATTAACATGATTTTATTGTTACCCACCAAATTTTATGGAGGAAATTGATGGTACAATTTTAAAATTTACACAGTATTAAAAAAAGGTTTGAGAAATATTTATTCACTTAAAAATTTAAAATTAAAGATAATGTTTTTCAATTTTTATAAGAATTTCAAGATGGAGTTTATTGAACCTAATGTTTCTCGTTATGAGAAGCATAAATATTGTTCATAGTGGAAATCAGTAGAGAAGCTTTCAAATAAGAAATGTAGAGGTAATCCATCAATGTGTAAAAAAGTGTAGTAAAAATACTTCATAGAATGTTTGAAGTGATCTAGAAGGTGAAATTGGGGTGTAAAAATTTTTCTATATGGCTTATAATTGTAAGGAAAAGAATATTGAAAAATCCATGTATGGGGTAATGTATATAAAAACAATAGTGATAAGCATTAGTTTTATTATGTTGGGAAATTATCTTAACTTGTGTATGAATTCAATAATGCATGGTTGAAATCATGAGGATCAAAAGAAAAATGATTTGGAAAATAATTTTCTATTATAACAATTGGTTTTGGGCCACTTAATGAAGTAGTGATAAGTATTTTACTTAATTACTCAAATTATGATAACCCCAAATATTACTTTGTATCTTTATTCCCTTAATTTTACGAAATTTTCATATAAAATGGGAATATAACCTCAAGAAAAAGAATATAGAACATTTAGTGAAAATTCAAGGTGGAAGAACTCAAGAAACCATGATTTATAAGAAAATTCCTATTTTTATCAATGGGGTGGGTTTTCCTATAAATATTATTGAAGTATCGATAGTAGAGTTTAGTATTATTTTGGGTATAACATAGATTTCAGTTTATCATTATTAAAGATATTTATATTGCTAAAAAGTAATATTCCCTAATTTCATACATTTGATAACTTGTTAGAAAACTGAGAAATTGAATAAATTTAGATGTAACTGTTATCCTGATCAGGTTATCAAAATAAAATAAATCGTTTAATTTATTGATGCGATGGTAGTGAATGAATATATGGATGTATATTCTAATTTTTATCTTAGTTTTATTCTTAATTGCTAGGTTTAGTTAACAATTGACATTGTTCATGATGCTAATAGAGTTTCAAATCCATTTTATTTAATGGATCATGTTGAAAGTTTTAAATTGGAAAAAAAATGGACATGTTGTTAGAAAAAGGATTCATTCATCTAAACAATTCACCATGGTGTGATCCAGTTTTATTTTTAAAAAATAAAAATGGGTCAATGTGTCTTTTCATTGATTACATAGCCTTGGGTGGTAACATTATTATGTATAATTATTCATTGCTTCATATTGATTATTTTTTAATCAACTCCCGAGAGCTCACTATTTTTCAACGATTCATCTTAGGTCATGGTACCCGAAGATGATGTTTAAGATAGAACATAACATGAAGACAAAATTTCAGACTAAACATGGTAATTATTAGTTTTTGGTTATAAACATGGTGTTTTATAATGCACAAGTTTTCTTCATGGATATTATGGGTAGAGTTTCAAATGATTATTTAGGTTATTTAATTGGTGTACTTATTGAAAATATTTAGTTATATTATAAAATTAAAGAGAATCAAGAGTTACACATATTGATATTTTTTAAGTCCTCACAATAAAATAATATATATAGAATGTTTAGAAATGTAAATTTTTGGTTGAAGTATATGCCATTCATCAATTATAATGATTCAAAAGATGGAATAAATGGTGTCCCTAAAAAACTAATAATTTTTTGGAATTTAAAAGAGTGGATAATGAAATAGATATTAGTAGCTGTCATGGAATTTTAATTTACTACTACTGGTTAGTTGAAAACTTTTCATGTTTATCTATATCACTAATTAATTTAACTCAAAAGGTGTTAAATTCATTTGTATGAAAGTGTTAGATGATTTATTACAGGAAGGATAAATGATATTGGTGAATCCTAAATTTTTAAACCATCTATCTATAAATATTTTTTTTTTAATTTATGTTTCATTGAAGGATATTGGTTGCATACTAATCCCAAAAAATAATGGGATTTTTTAAGAATCTCATTATTTGAAGCCCCATGAGTTGAGTTATCCTAAACATTCTTTGTTATTTGTCATTGTGGGTTTTTCTTTAAAAATTTTGAGGTAACATTTATATAATGTCAAATGGGAAATCCTAATATAAGTTTGAAGTATATACTAACTCAAAAAAAGAGGAACATTAGGTTAAAGATATGGATGAAAATGATTAAGGATTCCTACTTCTCAATTCATTACTTTCGAGGAAAATTAAAAAAATAAAAAATTCTTTTTATCAAAAAGGTAATGAAACATTATCCAGGATACATATAATATGATCATCTGGTAAATAATTTCATTAATAATGCCTTAGAAATTTTAGAATTTAGAGACATCCTATATTTTATTTCATCTTTTTGTGATGTTATATTTATTTAAATGAATTGAGAGATATCATAATGAAGATAATTATTTTTAGGGAAAGGTAGAACAAGTGAATAAGGGTAATTTATAAAAACTTATCATTGAAATGTGATGTGTTTAGATATTTTAAAAAATGTTGTGTCTGCTAGTTATCTCATGATTGAAACTGGAATTGGTGATTAAAGCTCACACCTCTCCCTTTTCAATTAATACAAGTAGTACGGAGATATATATGGAAGATCAAGAGTATTAATGGTGGGGGGGGGGGGGGAATAAAGAAAAATATAATATAGTTTACCATGAAATTATTGACTTTTAAATAGGTTATATTCAAATTAAAATTATGGAAAGGGATGCTTCATTATTTTCTAGTGCTAGATAGGGATTGGTGAAATAAATTCACTGATTTTGTGATGAGATTCGCAAAATAAATCTCGAGGTAAAAATGTAATTTTGGTTTTTATAGATCAAATGACTAAATATGATGTTTTCCATATTACTCAAGATAAAATTTATTTAGATAAACATTATTGACTATATATCAAGGATATAGTCTAGTGACATGTAGTTCCTATTTCAATTGTATTGGATTATGACCTTATATTTTCCTTTAATTTATAGAAAGGACTTTAGAAGTCATCAGGTATCAAATTAAATTATAATATATAATTTAAAAAAAATTGAAGAAAGATAAATGTTAATGATTAAAACCTATAAATATATGCTTCAATATTATTCAATGTATTAATCTGGAACATGGGATGAAAATCTTTTATATGTTTAATTTAAATATAATAAGAGTTTTCAATCTTGTATATAGACATAATTTTTTGAGTCATTATTTGGAAAGTGTTTTCAAACAACCATGCTTTAGGATAAATTAGGGGAAATTAGTTTATTAAGAATCTAGTTACTCTAATAAATGGTTGAGATTCTGAAAATTATTTAGTAAATTATAATATCTTCTTAGAGAATGTATAAATGATATATATATATATATATATAATCAGGGGAATGATATTTCTTTTGAGGTTGGAGATCATGTTATTCTAAATGTGTATCCATAAAAAGTGTTATTCATTATGGGAAAAAT
This sequence comes from Viscum album, assembly GCA_963277665.1. Lineage (NCBI taxonomy): Eukaryota > Viridiplantae > Streptophyta > Magnoliopsida > Santalales > Viscaceae > Viscum > Viscum album. The sequence continues at coordinate 107,028,848 of OY728156.1, forward strand.
AGAATGTTAAGAACATGGTTCATTAGACAATATGAAATTATAAAGAACATTGGATCATTTTCTTATATATTTTCTTTTCCTCTGATTCAATATTAAGGGCAGGGGGTATTTCTTATTTCATTATTAGGAAAATATGTGCTATATAAATCTCAAAATTTCATCCCTGAAGTAGTTAATTTTGAAGAAAACCATTCTTATGAGGAATTCGATGTCAATATTATTTCTATTATCAAGAAATATTTTATGAATAATGATAATTAACATTTTAAGATTGTAAAAAAAGTATATAATTAAATAAGAAACATGGGAATATTAAAATGTTTTGATAAAACAAATCATCACTTATTCAAGTAATATTTAACATTATCAGTTCAATATTTAAAAAAGGTTGTAAAAAGTTACAACCCATATAATTTAAGAAGATATTATTTTCATGCCATATTAATATTATTTATTTATATTTAATAGATTTTTGTTCACTATAAGAATATTATGTAATTTTTCATCCTAAAATAGAATAACTTCACTATTAAAAACATCATTTTATCATAATATATGTTTTTAAAAAAATTCTTGATTTATAATTTTTATAATTTTAATTTGAAAACATGGTCATAATTTTTTAAAACATAAAGCGAGCATTATATTTTTTATTTATTTTTTTGGAATTTTCAAAAGAATTTATTTTATGGAGAATAGTAGAAAATACTAACTTTTGTTGAAAAATATATTTTTTTATCATACATTTAAAAAGATAAATTTTGATTTAAAATGGATTTATTGTAAAATTAGTTCATTATAAATATGAAAAATCAAATTAAGAACATTTAAATAAATTTTATTCTTTATTTTTATATAATATATTTTTAAACCTAGAATTTTTTTTGGAAAACTGTTTTTATCGCATCCTATAGGTTTAAGTTTTCTATTATGTTTATTTAATTTGATAAAATTTATTCTTAAATTTTACCAAAAAAATAATATTTTTCATTTTTTTCAATAATTTTTTGTCATAAGGAATAGTAAAAATAAAAAATTTATGTTACTATAGTTAAGGTTGAAACAAGACTACTAGGGGATTAAACTAGAGTGGTATGGGCTAAAATGACCTAAAAACATATCTAAATTCTATTTTATTGCCAAATTTCCACCATATATAAAATAATAATTTAATATATACTCTTTTTGTCCATATTTATTCATTAATAAATTAATATATTTTAATATCTTCAAAAATACTAAGTGTGTCCTCTCCCCCACTTATAAAATAACACCCCCTCTCTTACCCTCTAAATAATTAAAGTTACATTTGGTTCATGAAATCCCAACCCAAATGCATTCCTAACATCAATTACCTTTTTAAATTATTTTAATTGTCATAAAACTATCCTTGGAAGGCATTAGGTATAAAGAAAAGAGGTTGTATATAGAAGTGGTATATTTCTAAATATGCAGATTCATTTTATTTCATCTTCTTCCCCAAAATTTTTTTATTTAAATATAATTAATTAAATACATCAATATATTCTATAAAATTAGATGTCATTATATAAATTTAAAAACAAATATCCACCTTCCCTTCCATAAAATGGGAAATGTAACCATTGTTCATATGTTTGGGGGACTAACTACTCACAAACTTTTGTAAATTGTTTTCAATCAATGCATATAATGTCATGTTATAATGAAGGGTTTAATAGATATTTATTATATTCATGACATAATTATAATTATTTATAGATAATATATTATCTAATTTCTCACATTTCCATCCATGGAAAATGATAATTTCATTCGAGTGTACATATGGATTACCACCATCAAAAAGTGTAATGACACTTTCCTGAATATAGCATCACATGGTTGAAATATATAAGTTTATTTAAAGAGATAATTATATATTTGTGACCTAAAAATAATTCTATAAATGTAAAATATTACATACCTTCTTTCCCTCGCATTTGTTGAAAAATGGAAACATTTCTAAGGAAAATATATGGCTAATAATCTCCATGATAATAAGGAAATTCGTTTTTCATAACCATATTTCATTGTTCATTTTAAAAGTATAATTAATGAATTAAAATAATAAGTTTTTCCTAATTATTTCTCTAGCGATGAGGAAATAATGACTTCTCTGGCAACGTAATTCCCACTAAAGGACCTTTGGTATAATGATATAAACATCCTAAAAATGACTGATGTAAACTCAAATGTTGAAGTAACTAAATAAAACAAGGTCATAAATTACATAAAATTATAATTAAAATGGAATAGTCTTGAAAAAGTGTATTAATCAATTATATAACTACTAAATGTTTCTTACTAAGGGGCACAAATAATATATATTAAATTCATACTTGAGTTTAGAGACACATTAACTAGAAATATCCTTTTAAATTGGTTTAAAGGTTTTTTTCTAAATAGTTACCCTATTTGTATATATTCATAAAATTAATTTTTTTACGATTTATTTAGATTCACATAATCATGTTATAAGTATTTTTTTCCCTTTTAATTATTTTAAAAAATAAAATTGAATATTTCCACATATTTTATAAGAAGCGCCTTGACTTTCATTACAGTGGGGAATTAAGATGTTCTATTTTAATATATAAAACTTCAATTACATCTTCCCCATAAATAACCATTTTTTGGTATAAATTTATAATCATCAATGTTTTATTCAAATAAAACTTCTCTATTCCTCTGTTCTAGTTAACTTAGTTTTTAAAATATGTTTTAAAATGAGAGGGTATTTCAATTTATGTAAGTGTTTTTCATATGGTTTCAAAAGATTTTATCATCAGTTTTATGAAAAAAAAGTTACAATGGTATAATGTTTTACTCCTAATATAGTACTTTATAATTATAAACAATGATGGTTAAAACTTAAAAAAATTATAAAAATGGGTGAACCAGATAAAAAGTATACTAATAGGTGGTTCTGATATAGCTTATAAGATGTTTGGGCTCGTTACATCTCTCCAATACATTGAGTAATGTTTGTTATCTTCAAGGGAATAAAGGAGGGGTTTCAATGTTGGGGTTATCCTATGGATTAACCAAGTTCCATGTATTTCTTGTCTGAATGAACACATGTTATGAATATGATTCACTATTTTCCTAAAAGTGTTTCAATTTTATTACTATGGGTTTTAAAGGTTTTCTTTGATAAAAAATTATTTCCATTTAGATATGATTATTTAATACACTAAAATAATAATTTTATAAAGGTAAAAGTTTTATGACCTTTCATGTTTTTCACTTTATTGGCTAATTTTATACTATTATATCCCTTACCAATCTTTTTTTGGTCATCCCAATTTATTAAATGATTTTCACGGGGTTGAATGATGAGTGATAAATGAGATGATGTCTACATTAATGTCAGGATTATTTTCCATAAAATGGAAATGTGATTCATTTTTAACGTTTTATATTTTTGAAAAAATGGATACTGATTAGATGTGTCAAATATGTAATGTATGGTTTCGTGAGGTAATATTTACAACCTTATTCTCTAAGACTCTAAACCTTAAGGATCATTGGGTATTTTAACACTATCAAAGTACAAAATATGAACATCATATTTGATAGTGTGTAGGACATGCACCCTAAAGCATGGAAATGAATATAACCTATCAATATTTTATTACATATTTAATATTTGAAATAAATTCAATACCTTTAATATTTTTAAATGAATTCAACATACATTTATCTTGTGTTACATGCAATTATGACTTTCTTTGATAACTAACAATAGAAGTAAGATCTAGTTTCATCGAGAAACAATATATTATTAAAATATTGTTAATCAATATTCTAAGATATAACCTATACATTAAATAATAAGTTACTGATTTTATTAACTAAGTTATAAAAATATATGATTGAATTCATTATCTACCTACTAATTAGAATAAAAAATAAAAACTAATCGAATCTGAAGAAATTTTTTTAAAAAAAACAATTAAGCTCCAAGAGGAAATTTATCATTATAAATTAAATTAATTACTGTAATTAATATTGATTAAAAAAATTATTCAATCAAATCTTTTTCACATTCCAAAAATATATTTTATATGCATAGGATAAGAAAAAACCAAATTTTATACATAAAAATCAATATTTTTCTAAAGATAGTTTTTCCGCCTTTTAATAGAGATTTTGTTTGAAATCCAAAATTTTAATATACAATAAAATAAATTACAAAAAATATAATTTATTTTTAAAATATTAATGTAAAAAATATCATTGGTTGATTTTTAGGTATTTGATGGTATGTTTTTTTATGAATAGTGAAAAATACTGAATTTGAATTGAAAACTGACCATTCATAAAAGTATTTTATAAAGATAAGTTATATTTACAATAGGTATTAATGTTAAATTATATAAATTATACATCAATTAATACAATATATTCCATTTTAATCAATTATATTATGATTTTTGATGTAAAAACTTTTCAATCTTTTAAACATGTTCACTTTAAAAACTCACTTTCTCATCCCGTATGTGGAATTTAATTTTTAAGTTATTTTCTACGACTTATGTGATTTAATTTTGGAAACATGGGTTCCAAATTTTTAATTATAATTATTAATAATTTATTACCTATTAAAAATAATTTTTGAGATAAATGGTTTTTGAAAACTGATAAAATTAATCAAAGTGAATAAGAGAAAAACATATTTACTAAGGGAATAAATAATAAAATTAAAGGGAAAATGACATAGAAAAGTTTCCAAAACCGATTTTATGGACCTATTTCGACATTATTCCATATTTTATTGATATTTATTTTCATTGTTTTAGGGACTATATGTAAGGTAGTACACCCAAAAGTATATTCTTTTTGTAATTTACAAGTATGTCACTTCGCCATTATAAAAGGGAACTAACCCCGATCAATATTTAACACCTAACAGGCCATTAACCTCAATAATAACCTTAAAATCACTTCACAAAATCCATCCAATAATAATTTATTATTGTTTAGATATAAATCTGTCCAACACCATAATTTGGTTTAAACCAAAAGGATTTACCTGAAGAATATGTAATGGTCATCAACAAGAACTTTTTTTTTGCTTCGAAAACCCCCTTAATTTTTTTTATATAATAATTATATAAAAAACTTTGAATCATAAATATAATTAAATGTTGTTATGAGGTGGTTATTACCTATATATTTACACCCATCCATAAAATTTGATAGACAATCATCATTCATGTGTACGACAGTTACCTCCTCACCAACTGATATCGTTCGTTATTCTATTAAAAACTATAATTATTTGGAAGAAATATGGGTTTATATTTTATATGTGATATATTAGATATTTATAATTTTATTTTTATTCTATAATTGTTACATAATACACAACTTAAGGATTTTTATTTTGGGTGATTATGATATCTTCGTTCGTGTGTATGGAGAACTACCACTTGACGAAGTTATTTGATTAGTTCACGCTTTACATGGAATTTACTAAGGATGGGTTTAATAAAAATATGTGAAATATTAAACAAAAAAGTAATACTATAATTATAATATAATTTAATTTTTTTTCTTCTAATATGATAAGAAAAATGTGGTAGTGTTCATCCATATATAAGACGAACCATCTCCATGAACGGTGCATTTAATTTCATATAACTAAATTTTGTGTATTAAAATAAATAAATACATAATAAATATATATGATATTTATCACATGGGTATATGTTTTGTGTTGATTAAATCATGATCAATTCAAGAGGAACCAAAATAAAAAGTTACACAGTACTTTGTAAATAAGGTAATTAACACCTGAAATGAATAAAATAATTATTGATTATTAACAAATGGGTTATAATATGTTATAAAAATATTATATATAACATCATAAATATTAATATGGTTCTTTTAAATGTTAATAAGGTGTTTGAAACCACTATACTATAGTATAAATTAATTATGAAGAAAAAATGGTGTGGTGTATGGGATTTAATCTTAGTTTCATTTCAATAAGGTATATTGCAATATTTTACACATAATTAATTTTTTATAATGTATATACTAACCCTTGACTTGTAATATAATTATTAAATAGTTATTAATGGAATATATAGATTCAATTATAATTATTTCATCTCCGAGGATTTGAACATAAAGTTACAAAGTGGTAAATATTTCATAACTCAATTTCATTTCATTGAGATATGTTACTTCTTCAATGTAGTTAATATTATAATATTACATCTATAATGTATTTTAATTATTATATGTTTTATTTAAACTTATTTTATGTGGATTTATATATGGTACACATAATTGATTCATTAGTTGATTATAATTTCAATTTTATGAACATTTTAATTATTTATCTTACAAACTCATTCTAGTTGAGATTATTTATTCGTGAATTTCAGTTGAAATAAATTATTTTATAATTTTATAAAAACACTTTCATTTTTTAAAAAAGTATATTTATGAAAATTTTTAAGTTATTGTTCCATTTTCCACTCCTGGTTAATAAAATTATTGAGAAAATGTTTTCATAAAATATGAATTGAGTTCTCTATTCGATCAGAAATTTGTTTTCTTAAAAAAATTAAAAAAATAGTTTTAAAATATTTTCATTATCCATTAAAATATGATTTACTAAAATAAATTATTAACCATTTCACTTTTTATTGTAATTTTTCAACGGAATATTCTTATCTATTTTCAAATTTGGAATATTTCTAACCACTTTACAATGCAAAAAGAATATAATTTTTACTATGTATGGAATTACCCAAAACATTTCATTGAAGTTTCCTCACTAGTTTTACAAGATCCTTTTAGAGTAATTTTTTTAAAGATATTTTCAATGAAAATTATTTTGGATTTCTTTTTAAAATTGAAAAGGATATTTTCCTTATTAATGTGTTCAAATATATTTTTATGGAATTTCTATTAATAAATAACAAAAAACACTTATTATTACTCCAATGGGTATAAAACATATTGGTACAAACATATTAATATTTTTTACAGGTTATTATTATTTTTACCGAGGATAGTATTGACAGTAACATTAAAAAATTGTATTCATTGTCATTTCCTTAGGTAATTCACTTTTTTATAACCATTGAACATTAAATAAATCCTTATTATCCACATTATATTTTAAGGATATGATAATTTCTTAAACAGTATACCATTTTTACATAATCTGTTTACTTTGTTATTTATTTGACTAACTACGGATATATTGATATGTCGGTATCCTTTACTCAATACAGATATTTGATAAGGTATATTATTCATAAATTAAATATATTATTCAATATATAAGAAATTATTTTGTCCACAAGTGATGGGTGAGGCCCAATATAATACAGTTCCTTGATGATTCAGTAAATTTCTTGAGACAAATAAGATTAGATAACATTAAACTGGTTTTTACTTGTATTTTAAACCAACATTTGAATGGTCCTGGCAGTATTGGTTTCATGATAAAGATACATGCCTTCCAATAATTAAACATTACCATCATTAAAAATTATGTTACTATTATCCTGATTATTTTCACTATAAAAAAATATATGAAATAATTTCATTAATATATTATTTATTAAATGGAATGTGTGTTTAGTTACTTAACATTTCATATAGATTATGATGTGTCTAGTAATTTAAATACATGTGTTATTAATTTGACTTTCCATATTGATTGTGACTTATCCAATCATTTAAATTTAATGTGTTCTTAGTTATTAACATTTACATAGTTTTATTTTCAGATCTAGTAATTTAAATGTTATGTGTATTCAGTTTTTTACATTCCCATTTTGATTATAATTTATTTTTTCATGATACATTCTGTTGTACTTAAGCCTTATCGAGTATTTGAGCTCACCATTTTCTTCCTTTCCTTAATATTCTATGATTTTTACTACGATATATATGTAGATATACATGATATGGAAGAAATTTATTCTCAAAATAAAAAATTAAAAAAATTTATTGTAATTTTTTTTGAAAATGTAATATCAGAACCATGTTTGTGTCTAGTTTACCTAGACTACTAAACTGACCAGTCCTTCTGAATGTGTTTCCCTATATCTTATGAAAATTTAATTGAAATGGGAACAGACTGTAGGATTACTAAGGTTGGGTTTCCATAGGTATGAGAGAATGTTTTTTATAGTCTGAATATGATAGATTATATAATTTTTAAGGAGGATTCCTTATACTTGGGGTGGTACACATAGCTTACCATCATCCTAGGAGGGATCCTAGTGAGTAGGGTGATGACACTATATATCAAAATGTTATATTTGAGTATCCTTTTATTGTCCTTTATTATTGACTCATTATAGACACTTTATAATATTAAATATAGATTGATACAATGACTATGTTTGGTATACATACTATTTGGTATAAAATACATCCAATCATCTTTATAAACACCTTTTAGTTTATTGTTTTACCTATATTACTCTTTTTTAACTTCACAAAAACAATTAAAGTTGTGATAAACTCTTAAGAGTATTCTATAAAAAACATCCCGAATAATTTCATTGCACACATATCCTGACAAATAGCAATAAATTTATTGTCATAAAAAACTTATAATCCAAGAAAGTATTCCAATTACTGAAAAAAATTGAAATCTTTTTTATTTATATTTTAAAATTATTTAAAAATTTAATTTATATCTAAGGGAAAAATTATTTAATCAATATATAAAATAATAATGATAGTTTTTATATTTATGTATTTCAAAAATATGTTATTTTTAAACACCCATTAATAAAATTCACCTTATTAGTGTATTTATCTATATTTTAATACAATTATACAGGGGCATTTAACACTTAATAAAACTCATCATTTAGGATACAAAATTATATTCTATAAACAAAGAGTATAAAATCCAAATTTTTTCCCAAAATATATGTAACCCTCAAGATCACCATTAAAGAAATCAATGTAAAATAAATTTTATCATATTGATAATTCATATGGGCTACAATAACAAAGAACATCCTTATAGCAATAAATATTATAAAAAGTTCAAATATTCCTTTTAAACAATAAATTTAACGAGATCATATCCTTTGTGAAATAATCTGCCATTATTTATTACAACATAAACTTTATCAGTTAGTGTATATATTAATTCCCTACTACTAATATTTCAATTTTTTACCTCTTATCATGGACTAAGGTCCTTATTTTTTTATTTTTTATTTCATAAATATTCTCCATCAAATCTAGAATATTGTATTAGTTATCAACAGCTTACTAAATATGATATAAATTAATGGAAGTCATCAATGCAATTTGATTAATAAATTTCAATTTTCATTCTGTTTAAAATGAAAAATATTAATTATCAATGATATTTTCATCATTAATTTATTACATAAAACCTATAAACATTTTTTTCAATTAGAAAAATATTATCCTCCCCACATGTTTGATATGTATCAATATTATCATGAATTTATTTATCTTCATCTACCTCATCAATCATCATTTTAATTTATAATCTTGTTTATCCAATTATTCTAGCTCATCTATCCAAAAAAATTTGATAAATATTAGATGATAATTACATGATCATCATAAAAATCTAATTTTTCCCGATTCAAAATTATTATTTTTAACCAAAAAGAATTAAAAAATTATTTTAGATTATTTTATACATTGTTTATTCATGTATATAATTTCCAAAGTACCCATAACTATTATAGATCCAAAAAATATATTTAATTGATATATAAATTGAAATACATCCCCCTTAAAGTATGATGATATTTTGAAATAAAAACATGGTTCTTAGCACATCAATAATACATTTATTATTTAATTTTAAAAAACTATTTTATTGGGTCATGTGTAGAGTGTTAAATTCAAGTTTAATTCCATGTATAATGATATATGATTAAAATTCATTATTTATACACTCTAAAATTTTCAACTATTTGATTCCTGATAATTAATGTTTGATCTATTTCAATATCTATTTTCAAAATTTCGAAATTATTTGTATCCTCTGAGAATTACTTCATCAATATAAAATTAGTTATATTAGTTTAGTAATAAATATATAAAATGTTCCCATGTAAGTAGTTATGTATTTATTAGAAGGGTCGGATGAATTATAAATAATTTCTATTACTACATTTTTTTAATACTGACCTACGTTACTAGTGAAAGTTAAAATAATCTCTCTTTGATGTATCACAATAACTTTTATGCAGTTGTGAAGAATAAAATAAATGGAACACAATAGTTTTTTATAGGCTTCCACCATTGCTGGTGATTACTCTTTATTGTGTTTGGGTTGAGTCTGAGACACAAATACGATCACTAAAAAAATAATTAAAATATAAGGGTTCAATACATCATAGACTCCAGTGATGTGAGATGGGGAAGGTAATAATACATAATTGACTCATGAAATCCCACCTATGTGATTTTAGATGCAGGGGATAATTCATAATTTAATCATTTTAAATAAATAATCTATAATATATTCCTCTTGATTGATCTTTATGATTACTTCCATCATTTTATAATGACATTCCATAAATAATATGGATAATATTTTTAGTTGAACTCCCAGATATTCCAAAAATAAAATATAAGATCTTATTTCTAAACATTATGAAATTCTACTATAAAGATATGACCAGGAGAACTCTATTCACATCATAATTCTTCTCAAATAGTTATCAATATAACATCTTGTATGGATACATTAAAATGATAATTTTATTCTTCCTCCACTACCATAATAAACATGACACCATGAACTTGAATTTTAATTCCTTGACACTGACAAAAATATTAAATATCAAGTGATCAATGGTTTATACAACACCATACAAATCACAATATCATCATCTTATTAATTTTTTCCTAGAATAAATAGAATATTATTTAATGAATTAAATAACTAAAAATTCCCATTATTTAAAATAAATTTATTCAGTAATTTAAAACCATCCAAAAGAAAACCATATAAAACATCATGTTTTTATCTATAATAATTATTTTTAATAAAATCGTTTAATTACCATCAAGGTTCTTCTTGTTTTTATAAAAAATAATTCTCTCTCCAATATTTATTGAATCACATATTAATACAAAATCATGATATTTAATAATAAAATATAAAAAATTCATCATATGATTCAAATATTCTTCTACATACACCAATTAAAATATTATGATTTTTATAAGAAGTTTATAGTTCTATAGTTATCTATTAACCCCACACATCATTTAAAAACACAGTGTCACCTTAAAATTTTGTTCATGTTAAATATTTATTTATCATAATAAAACCAATCAACCCTTACATAACATCTCGAATATTAATATGTATCATTAAAATTTATAATCTCACTTCATGTATTTCCATTTTGAATCATCAATATGCCATAAATGTTTTGGAGTCATTCTTATGTATCTCTTTGAAATTATATTGATTTCTTAAAAATAATTATTCCCATTGAACACAAACAATCAAACAAATATATATATGTGTTTTAAAAAAATGATAATCAATATTTATATAATAACTTTCTTTATAGTCTCACACTATTTCTTGGTACATTTCTCATCACTTATATTCAAGGACTGGACAACACTTATATTTTTTTAATGTAGATAACTCTCCATAAAATATTTCATATTCTTTATAATTTTAGATTTAACTTATGTATAACTTAGAAAATATTGTTCAATAATTTTTGAAATATTACTTTTCAAATTTCTAATAAATATACAACCCTATAACTTCTAGATCATTCATCCATGATTATTGAAATTATATCTTATTGATCACATACACATTAGCACATTTCAATACTACATAAATGTTTTTTGGAATTTATAAAACTTCTCTATATCATTTTAATTACCAAATGACCTCATATACACCAAATAATTAAAGGACCTAGACCACCCTAAGAGGGACGGGGGTGAATCAGGGTGTCAACTTTTTCTCTTCTTTACTGGATCTTGATCCCATGTTGGTATGAACTTGTTTAAACTTGTTTGATTGATATGTGTTGTAATTAAAACATTAATATGTAGAAGGATGACAAAAATTGTTTTAACATGGTTTACCACTAGGGGATGCATCCAAGAAGCATACATCGATAGGTTTCTAATAGTACAAAATTCTACTAATCTTCACTGGTTGGGGATTACATATGATTGGGAATAGTCAGTCTTTCCTAGGCACACTTCCTATAAAAAGGTTCGAGGATAGATCAGTGTATCCCTCGAATCACTTCCATTGACACCCCTTGGCTCATTGCCTTGGAAGAAGTCTCACACAGTTTATTGAAATTAAGATCACTTTAAAGATTGTCTTAAAAATTATTTATCACTATTTATTATGACACACTACTTACGTCGAAGTCCCAAATTGATGCTATTTTATATTTAGTTATCACTTTTACTGCAATTACTGAATGCACTTGTACTTCTTCCCTTTTTATTCAATGGAATCAAAAACTCCCTTTATGATGTTTTCATTTTCATAAACTGTCCTTTATTCTACAGGCTGTCTCTGATATGCATTGTAACAACCTGAAATTTTGAATAAATTTTGTTTCCTAACATTGAGTGTGGTGTTATTTTATAATCAACAAAATTATTTTATTTAATAAAATGAGTATAATTAAAATAAGACCGTTGGGTTTCTACTATTATATGACCATTGGTTAATATGATCATTGGAAACTAAATGTTTCGATTATTGTCTATAAATACAAGTGATCTAGATTAATTAATAGAGAAAGAAGATTTTATGGCCCCATCTAGTAGTCTCAGGCCAAATGAATCCCATCTGACGGAACTTGGGAAGGAGGTAGTACTTTTAGGCTTTTCTCTGGACCAAACTCAAGCCGAACATCATCGTGTGAAGCTGGAACAGAATCTCCTTCGAGAGAAGTTCAAGCTGATAGAAATCACTACTCGAGAAATATTTTCCGAGCCGCCCCAAGATTCTATCACCCTAGTACACCTTACTCTTAGGTCTTATGCTGGTGTTATAAGGGGCTATGTAACGAGACCGTAACTACCTTGTGTAATAATTTGATATAAATAAAAATTATGATGCCTTGTTATGGTAAAGAATGTGAATTTTTAAATGTCCTGATAAATATAGTATGCATATTATTTATTAATTACAGAAAAAAGATATTTTAAAATATTTATTTAAACCTTAAATAATTAATAATGTGTAATTATTTTCAAAATATGGTCTTCTACAGTTGTGTTCAATATGAAATTTAGAGTCTAATAAGATCAACTTGATTTTTAATGAATTGTAATTTATGAGGAGTGATTTTACGCTTATGACTTGTAATGTGACCAAATGGATTAAGTAACTTTACTTAAGAAAGTATTAATTTAATTTAGGCACCTTGATTAATTAATCTAATTCAATAAAACAGGTAAATAACTATTTCAGAAATTATTGGTTAAGTATTAGTTTTTTTGGGTGAAGAGTGTTTTTTATATAAAATTTAAATTTAAAAATATTTAGATTTTTTTTGACATAAAATGGAGTTAAGTTTTTAAATCAAAGCATTGATATTTGGTTAAGGTGAATTTTTGGGATTTTTCTGAAAAAGTTGAATTTTCCATGAATAGTTTTTTTATTAAAAAATTAAATTAAACATATTTTGAAAATTATTTTCATAAAATGGAGTTCATTTTTGAAATCAAAACATCGATTTTTGGTTAAAGTGAACTTTTAGGATTTTTCTGAGAAAGTTGAATTTTTGGTGAATAGTGAAAATACGTTTTCTTGAGTTTCGGGTGTTGAATGACATCAATAAGGATGTAATAATTATTAAATAATTCTATTAGACTTATAAATAATTAGATAACGTATTATGTTTCCCAGGTTTCCAATACCATGGTCAAATACCATGGGCAAGCCCATGGTTTTTCCAATACCACCGATGAGGTGTCCCTTGGCAATTAATGCTTTGTCCCGTCACTTCTCCTATAAATACCAAGACTTTACCTCATTAAATTCATTTCCAAATCCTCCATAACAAATTTCTGGTCTCTTTACCTCCAAATGAGTTCTCCCAAGGTTCCCTCAAGCCTCCCAAGGTCCCGACCTTCAATCTTTCTATGTTACTCTTCAAGGTTAGGGATCCTACCACTCTCTTTCTTTTCATGTATTCTCTTTTATGTAATTTATTTTAATCTCCATATTATTTTGTTGGGGATGTTCTTTTATATTCATCCTACTATACTTTTCATTTTCATATGACAAGAGACCCCCTCTTTCTCTCATAAATTCATTTTTATAATGTTTAAGTGGCCCCGTTAGGCTGCTGAATTTTTGTATGGGATTCTTTCACCCTTCTCATTTTCAAGTTCTATTTTCATGTCAAGTATTTCAAGTTCCTTTTTATTATGTTTGGTTATGATCTCTATATCTGTAAAACTGTTATTTTATTTTCATATTATGAGAGACCCTATTTGATCTCATCAATTCATTTTTTAAAATTTTAAGTGACGCCGTTAGGCTGCCTAATTTTCTTAAGAGAAATCTTATTTTTGTCTCTCTTCCATGTTTTTCATTTCATATGGAATGTATTTAAATATTCATTACCAAGTTCTTATATCCTTTATATTTTGTCCCTCTTCTTTTTTACTTATCATTTATGAGTGGGTGACCCATGTCCCATCTCTTTTCAATATTTTCTAAAACTCTGTAACATAGTCGTTATGCTGCAGAATTTTCATCTCTAAATGTCTCCGTCTTTTTCCCAAATTATTTTATTTTATTAAGTGAATACTAAAATATATTTATTCTATTGGTGTATTCATATATATATCAAAATTTTCTTTTTTAAAATCTGATATTTACATAAATGAGACCTGATTTCCTTTTTCTGTCGGTTTAAAGTGACATAAAGATCACATCATTAAAGCAGTTTTTAAAATGTTATGACTATGAAATGAAACCTATTTCTTTTATTATATATGGGTTATTTATGAAATTATTGATGATTATATATGTGGATCACATGATAATAAAGAAAAATTAAGGGTGTTCCCGGATAGCGCTCCAATGCATCGTGTAAAGACTTAATCTCTAGAGATAACCATTGTAACGATACCTTGGTGAATAACCTTGGTAATTTTTTTTAATGAAACCATGGGGATGGACCTTGGTAATACAGAAATTATAGTCTATGATAAATTTTGGAGCCACATCTTCAATTTATGAAACACATTATTTTTATTATGATATGCCTCATGATCTATTTCTCATGCCTTAAAGTTATTTATCATGACATTATTGATGTATCTCAAGTTCACAAGTAGAATGTTTCTCTTTATTCCCTTACTGGGCCTTCTGCTCACCCTTTACTTTGATACATGTCTCCAGGTTATAGGATTCAGTAATTCTACTTAGGATGAACTTATTATGAAGCTTTAAAAGTGGTTTAGAAGAATGTTTTATGTTTTTTTCATGTATTATGTTCATGATTTTCAAGACACTAGACTTTAAATATCCTCTGTATGTAAAATGTAGTGAAAAGTTATGTATTAAAAAGGTGTGATACTATTGTTGGTATCAAATGATAGTTTAGTTATTTATAGAAATTAGGATACGAAAACATTAGTTAGAACCCTATAGAAAAGTTTAAATATATGAAATATTCCTGGTATTTTGGTGAGTATTGAGAAAGTGGTTTGTCGAGAAAATACATCCCTGTCTGGATACGAGTAGATAGAGGTGGCTCTAGCACAGATGTAAATAGGGCTAAAACCCAAAACAACCCTTTAAGCTACACTCGAATGGGAACTGGTACATGACAATGGGCTTGCTTCACTCTTCGTTACAACACTCCCCAGGGGATATGTTTGGTTAATCGCAATATTTTTAAGAATCATTATGAAGGATTTATAGAAAAATATAATTGTCTAACCATGAACTTTGAAGACATAAAATCCTTTTTAGTTAAAATATTTCTAAATTAAATAAGTTTCTCGTGAAGGATTTATTCTTTTAGAAAGTGTCCCCATCTTCTAGGAAGTCGTTGATGTATTTTCTGAGGAGTTTCTTGGACCTCCCCCTGAAAAAAGAGGTAGAGTTATCCATTGAAATCATACCTGGATCTCATCCGATGTCAAACACCCCCTATAGGATGGAAAATGTGGAGGTAGAGGAATTAAAGAAACAACTCCAAGATCTTTTGGATAATGGGTTTATCCAACCAAGTGTGTCTCCATGGGGAGCATGAGTTCTCTTTGTGAAGAAGAAGGATGGATCGATGCAGGTATGTATTGATTATAGGGAACTGAATGGGATCATAGTGAAGAACAAATACTCTCTTCCAAAAATTGATGACTCATTTGACAAACTTCGTGGGACTCAATTCTTCTCTATGATTGATCTTCGTTCTGGTTATCATCAATTGAGGGTGAAGAATAATGATATTCCAAAAAATGCCTTCCAACAATGATATGATCATTATGAGTTTGTCGTTATTCCTTTCAGATAGACTAAGGCACCTGCTATTTTTTATGGATCAAGAATAAGTTTATTTTGGAAACATATGTTTTATCAAATGGATATCCTTTGTATAGAAAAATGATTTGGTGGTTAAATGATAAAGGTTATTTTGGACGGTGTTTTCTATTTTGGAGTACTATTTGCCTAAGAGAAATAAAATAATACCGGATTTAAATTGGAGAGGAATGGTTGATTTTTTTTAAGAATTTATGTATTTATTGTGGATATATAGTGATTTGGGTTATTTCTGGAAAATAATGAGCCTAACATAGAGAATATGTTAATATGTTAATTGCACTTTAGTATGAGAATTTAATAGTAGTTGATGTTATTTGGAGATAAATTTTAAGATTTATTGGGGAAAACTATGTGATTAAATCCTTCTGTGTTTTGGGTTCCAATATTAGTTTGGATTATTCTGATGAATTTTAAGGATGATTGTGTATTTAATGGTATTTTCTGAACATTGGGTACTTTTGTTGAATTTTGGTGATTAATAGTCATATTTTTTTAAAGGATTATCCTTTTTGGGGATTATATGATATTGTACTAACCAGTTTAATTTTAGTTGATGAATAAATACAAGTGGAAAAAATAGTTATTCATTTGTGGATTATCTGATTCTCTAGAAGACAATTCTTGTGCTTTTGATGAGACCAAGTCTTTTTGAATCCTCGTTGTTTGGAAAAAATATTAGTCTTGGTGGAATCTTATTAAGGGATTAAACTAAACTTGAACGTAAGTATATTTCTTTATGTTTTTATTCTATGTAGTAAATGAATTCCTCAAAATTGTGAAAAGGAACGTAAAACAAAAATGTTTTTGGTTTACGTTTCCTACTGGGTAATCAAAGACCATCTAACACATCTTATGTTTGTGATCTTTTTGTGGTTAATTGTCTCCTAATCATGTTTTTTGTCACTCTTCATCAGAACTTGGCCCTTTGTTTTCCCTTTAATATCCATGTTTTCCTACATGGAATCCTAGTATGGGTTAACTCGGGTGACCTTTGTACTTCCCTTTCATTCTTTTAAAGTAATAGTTTTACTGACTCTTTTTCTGATGTGGGACTTTCAACAAAATTTCCAAGCCCAATTTTAAATTTGTGATGATGAAATTTGTTAAGGGGGATGATTTCAATGACCCAAAATTTTGAATAAAATTTGTTTCCTAACATTGTGTGTTATTTTATTTTATACTCAAAAAAGATATTTCATTTAATAAAATGAGTATAATTAAAATAAGACCATTGGGTTTCAACTATTATATAACCATTGGAAACTAAATGTTGTGATTATTGTCTATAAATACAAGTGATCTAGATTAATTAATATATATATAAAATATTTGATGGCCCCATCCAGTAGTATCGCGCTGATCGAATCCCATCTGACAGAACTCGGAAAGGAGGTAGCACCTTTGGGCATTACTCTGGACCAAACCCAAGCTGAACTTCATCATGTGAAGCCGGAACAGAATCGCCTTCGTGGGAAGTTCTAGCTGATCGAAATCACTAATTGGGAAATTTTGGCTGAGCCACCCCAAGATTCTATCACCCTAGAACACCTTACTCTTAGATCCTATGCTGGTGTTATAAGGGGCTATGTAACAAGACCGTAACTGCCTTGTGTAATCGTTTGATTTAAATAAGAATTTTGATGCCTTCTTATGGTGAAGTTTGAGAATTTTTAAATTTTCGGATAAATATTGTATGCATATTATTGATGAATTCTAGAAAAAATATATCTTAAAATATTTATGTCAACCTTAAATAATTAATAAGGTGTAATGATTTTTAAAAAATGTTCTTCTATAGTTGTGTTCAGTATGAAATTTAGAGACTAATAAGATCAACATAATTTTTGATGAATAGTAAATTATAAATAGTGATTTTACACTTATGACTAGTATTGTGACCAAATTTATGAAGAACATTCACTAAATAAAGTATTAGTATAATTTAGGCACCTTGATTAAGTAATGTGATTCAATAAAATAGTTAAATAATTGCTTCAGAAACTATTGATTAAGTATTAGTTTTTTCGGGTGAATAGTTTTTTTTATTTAAAATTTAGAATAAAATTATTTATAAAATTATTTTCATAAAACGAAGTTCATTTTTGAAATCAGATCATCGATATTTGGTTAAGGTGATTTTTTTGTTTTTTCTAAAACAGTTGAATTTTCAGTGAATAGTGTCTTTATTTAAAAATTATATTAAAAATATTTAGAAAATTATTTTCATAAAATGGAGTTCATTTTTGAAATCAGATCATCGATATTTGGTTAAGGTGAAATTTTAGGATTTTTTTGAGAAAGTAGAATTTTTAGTGAATAGTGAAACTACAGTTTTTTGAGTTTCGGGTGATTAATGATATCATTAAGGATGTAATAATTATGAAATAATTCTGTTCGACTTAGGAATAGTAATATAATGTATGGGGTGTCCCAAGTGGAAAATAACATGGGAAAATACTCTGGGAAAGCCCATGGTTTTGCCAATACCACTGATGAGGTGTCCCTTGGCAATTAATGCTTTGTCACCTCACTTCACCTATAAATATCAAGCCTTTCCCTCTTTCATTTCATTTCCAAATCATCCTCAATGAATTTCTGGTCTCTTTACCTCCAAAGGATTCTCCCAAGGTGCCCTCAAGCCTCCCAGGGTCCCAACCTTCATGCTTTCTAAGTTACTCTCCATAGTAAGGGAACCTACCTCTCTCTTTCTTTTCATGTATTCTCTTTTATGTCATTTATTTTAAGCTTCATGTTCTTATTTTTGGGATGTTCTTTTATATTCATCCTATTTTCCATTTCATGTTTATATGATGAGATACCCCCTCTTTATCTCATCAATTCATTTTAAGAATGTTTAAGTAGCACCGTTAGGCAGCCGAATTTTTGTAAGGGATTCTTTCACCCTTCTCATGTTCAAGTTCTATTTTCATGTCAAGTCTTTCAAGTAAATTTTTATTATGTTGGGGAATGATATTTATATCCATAAAACTATTATTTTATGTTCATATTATGAAATACCGTATTGGATCTCATCAATTCATTTTTTCTACGTTTTAAGTGACGTCGTTAGGCTGCTGAATTTTCATAAGAGAAATCTTATTTTTCTCTTCCTTCCATGTTTTTAATTTCATATGGTATATATTTTAAATTTAATAACCATGTTCTTATATTTTTTATAGTATGTCCTTCTACTGTTTTATGGATCACTTATGAGTGGTTTACCCATGTCCCCTCTATTTTTAATATTTTCTAAAACCCTGTAACATAGCCGTTATGCTGCAGAATTTTCGTCTCAAAATGTCTCCCTCTTTTTCTAAAATTCTTTTGTTTTAT
Source organism: Viscum album (assembly GCA_963277665.1). NCBI lineage: Eukaryota > Viridiplantae > Streptophyta > Magnoliopsida > Santalales > Viscaceae > Viscum > Viscum album. The sequence goes on from OY728156.1 coordinate 107,048,757, forward strand.
TAAGTGAATACTAAAATCTATTTCTTATATAGGGGTATTCACATATATATCAAAATTTTCTATATTAAATTCTGGGATTTACATACGTGAGACCCGCTTTCCCTTTTTCGTTGGTTTAAAGTGACATAAAGATCACGTCTTTAAAGTAGTTTTTAAAATGTTATTACTATGAAATGAAACCCATTTCTTTTATGATATATGGGATATTTATGAAATTATCGATGATGATATATATGGCTCACATGATAATAAAGACAAATTAAGGGTGTTCCCTGATAGTTCTCCAATGCATTGGGTAAAGACTTAATCTCTAGAGATGACCATTTTTATGATACCTTGGTGAATAACCGTGGTAATTTTTATTAATGACACCTTGGGGATGGACCATGGTGATACAGAAATGATCATCTATGTTAAATTTTTTAGCCACATCTTCAAGTTATTAAACACTTTATTTTTATTATTATATGCCTCATGATCTCTTTCTCATGCCTTAAATTTATTTATCCTGACTTTATTGATGTATCTCAAGTTCACATGTAAAATGTTTCTCTTGTTTACTTTACTGGGCCTTCTGCTCACCCTTTCCTTTGATGTTTGTCTCCGGGTTATGAGATGCAGTAATTCTACATAGGATTAACTTATGATAAATCTTTACAAGTGGTTTAGAAGAATTTTTTTTGTTGTTTTCATGTATTATGTTTCTGATTTCCAAGACACTAGACTTTACAGAACCTCTGTATGTAAAATGTAATGAAAAGTTGTGTATTAAAATGGCTGGATGTTATATGCGAACCATTCCTACCCTATGTACTATACCAGGTCCACATAATTTGACCAAATTGAATACCTTGTCTACTTAGTATACCACAATTAATCCGTGAACTACCTCTGCTCTGCGTGCTTCCTCGGGTCTGTGTTCCACCTCTACTCCGGGTACCACACCGGCTCTGTGTACCGTGCCTGATCCATATACCATACCTACTTCATGCACTGCACCTTCTCTATACACTACTCATACACCCCACATCACCTTTGTGTAAGGACTCTGCGTACCGCCTATGCATACCACCTTTGTGTACCACCTTCGTGTACCGCCTTCGTGTACTACCTTCGTGTGCTTCCTCTGCCTATCACCTTGGCGTACCATTTCTTCTTTCAGCAAAATTATTCTTTAAATTCAACTAATTATTTTTTCTCGCACATACCACCTTTTCCTATGAAAAAACTCTTCCACATACTTCAATTTCCAATTTCCCAAATTTTTTCATCATTTGTGTAATAGTTTTTCCTACGCGGAATCTATCCTATATACCACATTCAAACTTAGTTGAGTTCTTCCACATCGATGATATGTTTTTATTGAATTATCTCTCTCTTAATTATGAGATTAGTACTCCTTATATATTAAAATAACTATGAAAATTTCTCTAATCCATTTTACCCAAATTTTCAATGTGGGGCAAGCTTCACCGCATACTAAACTCCATCCACTTACGGTAAGCCTCCACCGCATACTATGACCATCATGAGAACTACGAACCTTGACCATGTACCATGTGTCTGCCAGTCCACAAACTATATTTATTCCTCAAAGGATGAGTCATTCCACATACCACGACACCTTCCACAGTAAACCAATTCCAATAATGCGACCTGTTCCATGACCCATTCTGCATACCTTTCCCAATACCTGGTACACTGACGTGAACCATTCCAAGACATGGTATATGGTTCATGCTCCAAGGTACTCAGTTTTCTTCCTTTTCAATTTCCTTCTCCATTCATAATATTGTTCACTCCTAATCAGATATCTTACATTGCCCAACAAAATCCTGATTTTGTGGTCTAATAATTTGGAAAACACTGGGAAACACCACAACCTTGAATATCTACTTCGCCAATACCACCCATTCTAATTCATTGTCATATTTCTTCATCAACAATGATATTCTTTCATAAAAAAGCATATCTATCATGATATATAGTCTTTGATCGATCACCATTAGCATCTTCATATTTATCCAGGTAAGGTACTGCAACTTCTCTGTATTATAGTAACATCAGTATTTCCTGTCAACACTAAATATGACTGGAATCATCTTCTATATCATTCATTCTGTGAACCATTCTGCATACCTTTCATGCTACATGGTATGTATTCACAAACCGTTTCCGTATATGGTACATAGTTCATGCTCCGAGGTACATGGTTTTCTTCTTTTTATGATTTCCTTCACCATTCCACATCTCGTTCACTCTTATAAATAAATCCTTCCATTTAGAAAAACAAAATCATTATTTTGAGGTCCAACTTTTAGAAAAACATAAGTAATTGACACCATGGAGAATATCTACTTTGGAAAGAACACACATTCTAATTAATTTTCATATTTATTCTTCAATAATCATCTTCATTCATCACAAAACTTATCTATCGTGAAATATAATCTTGATCAATCAACTTTAGCATCGTCAGATTTTTCCAGGGAAAGTATTACAACTTCTCTTCCTTCCAGAAACATCAATATTTCCAGTTAGCACTGAATATGACTAGCATCATCTTCTCATCATTGTATGATCATTCTTAAATATTCAAATCTCCACAAGATCCCACTTGAAATGATGTATGTCTCTTCAGGCAGTCTATTTCATGGTCTCTTTGAATACTGATATATTTCACAATCACTTTATAACTTTAAGACCTTCAACACTCTCAAAGATGGTTCCATTTTTGTACACATTGTATCACCTTTGATACATGTACTTTGAACTTAATATTAGTTAATGATCCATTTGAATTACTACTCTCAATAACTTTGGAGTTATTCTTCACCCCCTTATTAATTTTGATCTTCATTGACAACTATTGACATATAATAGAACCATATAAACCAATTGGTCCCAACAATCTCCCCCTTTGTATTTTTTTCAAAACCTTAATGTTCACCTCAAATGAATTTTTAAATACCTTAAAGTTCATCTCAAATGAATTTTTCAATATAAAAATGAGAATCTACTCTCTCCCCTAACATTCAATTCTCTTCCCTTCCCCTTATTGACAACAAAAACAAAGGTAATGGGAAAAGGGTTCCAATCCCTAATTAAGAAATGTGACATCAATCATTTCTATTTAAGTCTACTTGGGCAACGATCGGTGTAGAAAAGAAGAGTATTTGGTTTAGAAAACAATTTTTTCCATCATTCATTGATCAAGATACCACATGATATGATAACTCATGTACTTTGTCTTTAAGGGTTTTCCACTTTCATTCCAAGCTAATGAAATTGAATGTGATAGAGAATAATAAACCTGAAACTCCTTCACTCACTTCAATGAACAGATCAAAAACATTCAACTACAATTGGTAGGATAAGTGGCCTTGGAGAACATCCATTCTTCTAATGTCACTGATTAATTCAGTTACTCTGCTTTGTAAAGTAATCTAAATTCTATGAAACCCATGATGAGAGAATGAGAAATTCTATAAATTTTCCAAGGACATGTTCTTCAAATAATTTCAAGAGTAATTTTATTTATTACCAACTAAATTTGATACTGATTGAAATAATAATTCAAGAAGATTATTCATTTGTCACCATGTCAAGGGAAACACTCCACATCATCTCCATCCAAGGTTAACCTTCATCATTTTAATCTTTGAGTATTAATTTATGAATCTTAAAAGGATGTAAACTTCTTCAGCTTAGCAATCAAGAGTTTAAAGCATTCACTACTTCTCAGGTTCTCCACCTGAGAGAACGCTTCACCTTCAATTCCATGCACTATCAGCACAAATACAATACCCAAATGATTAATGGAATAAGGTTGTTTCTCCTTGCTTCTTCAATGTGAGAATAAAGGATGATATGGTTTTCTCAACCAAGATTCTCCATTTTCTCTAGTCTTCATGCTTTCACATCTTAACATATGTTCTAATATATGTTTATGTGGCGTTGATCTCTTCATATTCTATTATGATTTGTGTACCGAATTTTTCTTCTTAACATCCATCATGAATTATTAATTCATACTCCTCTTAATGAATGCCTCTTGCTCTGGTATTAAGGATAGAAAAAAATTGCAATGTTACCATATTTCAAACATCTTTCACAAAGAACTTCTTTAAATGTGTGTGTCTCTTTGTTTAAAGTATCTCATGAACTTTGTCTTCATCCCATGAATGTTTTTCTTTTCTTTTACCACCATCCTTGTCCTATGAATATTCAAGTTTTATTTATTCTTTCCAACTCTTCTGGCCAGTTGACCATCATGTAATTTTTAACTATTGTAGATAGTCTTTCACTTCTACATGGGTTCACTTGAGTTTCATCCCTATTAGTTTCTATTTTGGATGAATTGACCTTTAGTTTTGTGGATCTAAAAATCAGGGGCTTCCCAAATTCCCTACATGTGATCTTCTTAGGAAAATTTTTGTTCACAATATTGTTCTAATTTCTTCCCATGTTTTCAATTTCATTCATAGTAATATTTTGTGTTCTTATCTTCTTATAATATTTTGATGCACTATGAGATGAGAATATACCAAACAAGTAACCACTACCATTGCATACATTACAGATGATGTCAAGCATTCCACATAAGTTTTCAGTATACAGATGCTATGGAATATGTGGATGAGGATTATTTATATCTGTCTTTCTCCCCCTTTGTATATACTTTTTTTTGCCTTTTCATTTGGATGATTGTACCAACAATCTAATGCATAATTCCCAAACCTGTTTCAGAACCAACATTGGCCCAAAATATTGACTTCTTGATATCTTCTATATAAGGATGATGGGTCTCCTTCTTTATTTGTTGTGCTCTCTATTGGGAATCATATTCTAACTTTTTCTTTCTTCTTATCCACCCTAGCCATGGTGGTAGATAAATCCTCACCTTTGCTCATCCATAGTTGATTTGAATATCTCTTCTGGCCTTCACTTATTTTGAAAAATTGATTACAATTAAGATTACATGATGGTTTTCATGGTACCTTATTCCTCTAATCTTCTTGTAGTATATCACAGAAAGATGTCAGGATCTTCTTGTCACTTTCTTTAGGTCCTTCAATTTTATGTTCTTCCAATGAGCATTGAGTAGCGACCGACATTGTTTCTTGAAATATATCATTAATATAAGACATCATCCACTTGTCACATGTTGAAGGTCTTCCATCCTTAGAATCCTCCAGTGGACACTGAGTACCAGAAGAAATTTTTTCCTTCTATTTTAAAGGATAAATATGTGTCTTCTCAATATGTGTCAACTGAGTTTCCAATCATAGACTCCTCATATTGAGGATCATCTTCTAATCATCAATCATGATCATATTATATTCACAATTCTTCTTCAATCATACAACCTCATCTTCATTCATTTTAACCTTGATGTGTAAAGAATATTCTAGTTCCTTGATCATATTGGTAGTTTCATTCAAATGTAATCCTTTTTCACCATTTCCCTTCCTCATATAATATTAAATATTATGGTTCCTTTCTTCCATAGTCTTTTTGACTCATTTATTTTCAAAGGTTTCAATCTATCTGGAGAGATTATAACATTTGGGAAATTTTTTCATAAAGACCTTTTCCATATTTTCAGCTTCTCTTTCCAGTCAGGTGATATCAACCTACATGCATTGAAATATTCTACAAATAGAAACAACTCTTTCTTCAGGAATATTGTGTACATAGGTTCTTATTTTCTCCTAATCACTTGCAATCTCATGTGAGGTAAAAAAATTATCTACATCACCACTTGTGCTGGAATCCATATGTTTGGTGGAAACCTAAGCCACCTCCTCTTTACATTTCAACACTGATATTTCTTCATTATTGGAATGAAATGTAGAACCAGAAACATCATCTTTTTAGATAAGAGGGACTTCTTCAACTATATCTTTTCTATCTTTTTCTTGTTCTTTGTTTTCTTTCTTGGTATAGACTTATTCTCAAAGATAACTGAGATTTTATCCAGACTACTCCTCATAATTGACCCAAGAAAGAAAACTCAAATGAAGTTCTAAATTTAATTATTTAAGAGTATCAAACATACGTAATCCTTTGTGCTTTAATACCAATTGAAGGAATCTATACCACCCTAAGAGAAGTGAGGTGAATCTGGGTGTGAACGTTTTCTCATCTTTACTAGATATTGTTCCTAAGTTAGTAGACACTTTTTTAAAACAATATGATGAATATGTGAAGTAATTATAACATTCACATCTAGAGGGATAACACATAACCTTTACTTGGTTCACTGCAAAGGGATATGTCCAATGACCATACGCCAATAGGTTGTCGATCATACCAAATTCAACTAATCTTCAGTAGATATGAATTACAAAGGTTTAGGAACAATCCCATTTTCCAAAGAACACTTCCTTTACAAAGGTTCATAGATATCCTACTTCTTTCCTTGAGTCACTTCCGTTGACTCCCCTTAGCTCATTTCCTTGGGAGATGTCTCACTCAGTTTATCGACTTGAAGGTCGCTTCAAAAGATTTTCATGAAAAGTATTTGTCTCTATTCCGCAAGAGACACTACCTGAATCAAAGTCCCGAATTGATTCAATTTTATTTCCATCTTTATCCTTTAGTGAAATTTATGTATGCAATATAAATTATTCCCTTTTTATTTACTAGGATGACAGACTCCTTTCATGATGTTTTCATTTTTGTTAAATGTCCTTGAATCTGTAGATTGTCTATGATCTACATACCTTGTCTTCTCTACATACTACACCTAGTCCACATACTGCAACAGCTCCGCATACCACACCTTCTTATCTTACCACACTTACTCTGTGTACCACCCCTGCTCTGTGTACTGTCGATACTCGATGTGCCGCCTTTACTCCACGGGTTGCACCTGCTCCGTGTACTACTCCTTCTCCATGAACCGTACCTACTCCTCACACTATGAATACATCATGAACCATGCCTACTCCATGCACTGCCTTCGCGTATGTCCTATTCATACATCCTCTTTAGACCACCTTCTCATACCACCTTTGTATATCGCCTTCATGTACCACCTCTGCGTGTCACCTTGACATAATATTTCTTCCTTCCACAGACTTCTTGTCCAAATCCTTCTCATTATTTCATCTCCCACATACAATTTTTTTCTATGAAAAGTATTCTCCACAAAAATCTATGTAACACCCTGATATTTTATGAAAAATATTATTTTTAATCTCATTAATGTATTGTGTTGTACTCTACACCAAAATGAGCTTGCACAACACACATCATTGACTTGCCTTGCATTACACTCAATCATGACCTTCCTTGATAGCGTGTGTAGTACGCAATACCGAGTTTCACTAAACAATGATATGATATTATTAAAACTAACCGTTATGAATAGTAATAACCACTTTTTGAAGATTTGGAAATTTTATTTTTTAAAATGGACTACATTTTTGGATTCAGAATATCGAAATTAGCTTAGGGTGAAATTTTGGTACTTTTCGGATAACTTTCATATTCTAATGAATAGTGAAAATTACTAAATTTTAATTAAAAACAACTTTTTTAATAGAAATAATTGATAGTGATAAATTATTAATTTGAGTGGTTTTAAAGTATATTTCGAATGTATTTTTACAATTTAATACAATTTTGTTCATTGGATGTAATTTCACATTTAAACCAGACATAAACAAGTGTCAATCTTTTGATAGTTGTTATCTCTTAAGAACACGCTATTCGTTTTGACGATGGAATTAATTTTTAAATTAATTAATACATCTGATATATTTTGAATTTGGTAAAATAGACATCATTTTTGAGTTCATAATATCAAATATAGCTTAGGCCTAATTTTTGGTATTTTTCTGGAAACTTTCATTTTTTGATGAATAGTAAAACCACTAAGTGGTAGTTAAAAAATGAATTTTTCATAAAACAAAATTTTACCGCTTCTGTGAGTGGAATTTCAAAAATTTGAGAGACATGGCTAATGTCAATAAGTAAAATGTGGTTCAATGAGATGAAAATAATTTATGGTGAATAGTAACTTTTTACTTTTTTACCACGGTTAAAAGTAAATATGGTACTTAAGGGTAAAAATGATATTATTATTACCATAACACATGTCCTAAATCTATTGGATAAGTCTAATTCGACCAAATACAACCTTCGGAATAAAATATGACCATTTAGGCCCACTTGGACTAGATTAGGACATTTATTATTAATTTATTTGAAGAAGGGTTAAAATAGTTAAAATCAATGTTTAATAAGTATATCATTTTTAATATAGGGTTATACATAGGATAAATTCGATTATAAACATTCATTATAAAGCTAAAAAGATTTCCTAAATAATGTTATTTTATTTTTAATTTTTAGACAGTAAATAATTTAATTTATTTATGACAAAAAGATGATGCAGTAATTATCTTATTAATGAAATATTGATATAATTGATGTTATAAATACCAAAATAAATGTAATTTAAGACTTTTTATGAATTCCACTAATTTTATAGTTTAATATGACATGTTAGTATTAATTTAATAAACTGTTTTCGAACTAATCATTCTGTTATGAGCTTCACAAATATCAATTACTAAATAGTGTCAAAATTGACATAAAATAGTTTTTAAAACAAATATTATATTATTAATTGTTATTTTATTCCTAAAAATCTAAGGTTCAGCCAAATGACTTAGATAAGGTTATATATATTAATAATAAACAAATTGGGGTTCGTTTGGCTTGTTATAGTAAGTTTATTAACCTTATAGTGTATGAACACAACAAGACACGGTAAACGTAAAATTATCTAACTTAAAGTTAAATATAAATGATAATGTTATAATAGGAACCTAAACTTCTCTAAATTCCTTTGGATTAGAGTATTTCAACCCGTCCCCACCTTAGCATCTAAATAAATCAATTTGGAGCTATTTAAAACCGAATTTGGCTTTATAATAAAATAATATGTTTAGTTATTCTAAAGGTGCCCCTCTCCTCCCTTATAAAAGGGCACCTCCTCCCTCTCTTCCTCACACCACTTTGAGCCTTCAAGTTCGGAAAAACCCTGCCTAATTCTCTTCTACACTTCCCTAGAAACATCCTAGAGGTCCTGGTATTCTTCAAAGACCAATTTTAGTACCCTAATTGAAGGACTCAAAGAGGTGTTTCAAAGAAGAGGTAATGTCTGTTACCAATTCTTTCAACTTTATTTCTTCTTCCACTTCTTCTTCTTAGGTTTTTTCATTATGAAGTAATAAAATCAGTATCACTAATATACTAATATGTTAATATAATTATGAAAGATCCTTATTTCACCATCTATCCATCCTACGAGAAAATGAAATCACCGAACGTGCGTACGTACGGAATACCGTCTCCACACCGTGGTGTAATCTATTTTCCACCACCACCTTACTTGGATGAGTATAATGGTGTACATAATAAGTATATAAGATTATTGTAAAGTGATATTGATTATGAAATAGTATTCATAGACTCCAATACAATCCCACGATCATGAGAATGATATCATCGCTCGTGCGTACGTACGGACTACCGTCTCCACGACACGATAAGATTCATTCTCCACGTTAACCATTAATGAATGATTATAAAGTATATATAATAAGTAATAATGAAATATATGGCATAATAACGATACTAGATTTATGTGTATATATATTTATTTCATCTACTTAATTCCATTCAACTCAATAAGGAAACGAAAACAGCATTCATGCGTACGTACGGCCTACAGTCTCCATGAACGGTGTATTTCTTTCCATTTATTGATCTATTATATATATGTATATTCTGAATATATATTATATCTAAGTCATGTTTTATATTCTGGAATTAAGTAATCATGATCTAAGTAATCATACGAATAATTACAAGTCAAAACATGGATGACAAATGAAACGATTTTACCCAAAACGCTCTTTAACATGGAATTTACAAAAGAATGGGTAAAATAAAGTCATAAGTGAACCATATAAAATATCATAAAAATTAGAATTATTCTGGAATAAGTCAATAACATTATTTAAATAATTATACAGGAGGTTCGGACACTTACGAAGAAAATCGGACCTAAGGTAAGGGATAATTGTGCAAATCTCATTTTTATCCGAGATTGATTATTCGTAAGTATTTACTGGGGATATTGCTATCATCCATGTCCATGTTTTATAAAAGTGTATTCATGTATATTTAATTTCCTTTTTACCATTTTTGAATTTTACCCCATTATATGGAAGGAATATTTCTTTTATTTACCCTACAAGGTACTTTTGGACTTTTCTGAAAAAAGTACGAGAAGAATGTTTTTTAACTTATACAGCATGAAGGGATTTTTACGGTTTTATAAAACCTTATTTTCATGAAGTTTCCTCCAAAATATTTCATGAATAATTTCAACAAAATCCTTTTCTTTTAAAATTAAATGACATTTTGTGAGAAGAAAATTATTTTCAAGATGAAAGGATATTTTCCTCAAGAATTCATTTCAAGTGATTTATCAAAACCATTTTCCATCTAAGATGAAATTATTTCATATGTGTATGTTTCAAGTATCTTGTATCTATGATTTACATGGTTTCAATTTTCTTATTATGAAATGATATCCATTTATTTTATATGGATTATGTGATGATGGGATGATGTTTATGAAACCCATTTTATTTATTGGGTTATTATGAATGATGTATGTTTATTTTGTGGCACAAGTAAGAATGATTTCATTATGAGATTGGTGGGACCTATATCTCCCTCCAATGCATTGGGTAAAGATTTTATATCTCATGAGATAGACATGGATGGAATGGTAAGTTAATCTGGTTCAGTGTTACAGGAATGAAACAAGGAGTGAACTCGATTCAAAAAGGGACTTTGTCCACCAAGATGGTCTTGGCAGCAATGCCTTGGATACTATGGAAATCATGACATGTGCTGAATGGTTGCCACAATTACATGTTTTATTCCCAGGATATTTTATCATTCTTAATGTTTATTTATGATCTATGCCTTACGTACTTCCATGTTTTATGTCATTGCTCAAGATTTTGATGTTTAAACATTATGTTCATGTTTTTAAGTTCAAATGTATATGGTATGTTTTATTTTATCCATGCTTACCCTTACTGAGCATTTGACCTCACCCTTTTTATGTTTTCTTTTCCCCAAGACATAAAGAAAGGTTTTAGGTAAGAAAAAAAAGGAAGACCTTTATGGGATATGTTGAAGATCTTTCACCATGATTAGAAGATTATGTTCCATGTTTCCAAAGACACTAAACTATTACGATCCGTGTGTGTGTGTGTTTTTGTTATGTACTAAGTATTCTGCAGAAATAATGTAATGTCCATGTATGTCGAACTTAGGGTCTCTACAATCTCCTTCCAATTTCATGAACTGTGTCTTCTTTCTCATACCACTTTATCCTACATGGAATCTCTCCCGCATACCACATTTAGACATAGCTCTATTTTCTAAAGAGATGATTTTTTTCTTATCTAATTCTCTCACTCATAATGATGGGATTAAAACTCTTTATATAGGAAAATAACTATGCAAATTCTTCTATTCATTTTTACCCATATTTTCAATGTGGGATAAACATCATCACATACCAAACTCCATCCACTTATGGTAATCCTCCACTCTATACTATGACACTCCTGCGAACTACGAACCATCACCGTGTACCATGTGGCAGTCGGTCCACATACTTCATCTATTCCACTAATGAAGAGATATTCTATGTACCATAACTCCTTCCATGGAGAACCATTTTTGGTATTGTGACCCTTCTGTGAACCATTCCACATACCTTTCTCCCTACATGATACACATCCACAAACCATTCATTAACATTGTACTTGGTCTATGCTCTAAGGTATGTGGTTGGATTACTTTTCCGATTTCCTTTATCGTTCCACATCTCATTCTCTCTTATAAAGAAATCCTTCCATTTCAAAAAATAAAATCCTGATTTTGATGTCTAACAATTTGGAAAACAATGAGAAACAGAACCACCATAAATATATACTTTTCAAAGAACACCTAGTCAAAATCATTTTCATCTTTATTATTCAACAATCATCTTCTTTCATCATGAAATTTATCTGTCATGATATATAGACATCGATCGATCCCATTTAGCATTGTATGATTTGTCCTATAAAACTGCTACAAGTTCTCTATCATCCAGCAACATCAGTCCTTCCAGTCAACACTGAATATGATTGGAATCATCTTCATAGCTTTGTATGATCATTCTTATATATTCAAATCTCAACATGATCCCTCATGCGATGATGTATGTCTCTACAGTTACGTTCTTTCATGGTCTCTTTGAACATTGAGGTGTTTCATTATCACTTTATAACTTCAACCCCATCAACACTATTTGAGATGCTTTCCTTATTGTAGACTATGTATCACATTTTATACATGTACGTAGAACATACGATTGGTTCATCAATCATATGAATCATCACTCTCAATAAAATTGGATTTATTCTTCATCTACTTATTCATTATTATCTTCATTGAAAACTCTTGGAAACAAATAAAACCTTATACACAAAGTATTCCCAACATTAATCATCTATGACTGTTTCAATTTAGCACTAATTCTTAAATAATTTCCAAATAACTTCAATTACTTTTTAGTATCTTAATTCCACTCTAGAAAACATATAATTCTATGAAATCATGTTTGAAAAAAATTAAAAACTTCTAAAAAATTATTTCTTCTTTAATCTCCCACTTTATATTTTTACTAAAAAGTAAAAACTCACAACATATATCATTAAATCGAAACATTTTTCAAATGGAAATTTCCTAAGACCATAGTACTAGATAAATAAATTTTCATCAGTTATTTCCATCCCCCAGTGATAACAAAACCTCATAAAAGTTTAATTTTATGCACTCCCCCGTATTACGCAACCTCATTTATCCATTTTGATTCTAAGATTCCATATTTGGATTAAATAAATGTAATAAATAGGTATACTATTCTCCTACTATGAAAAAATAAAATTAATTGTGGGGACATCCAAAATTCCTCATATGATATGGATATATTAATCAAGAATATTCATCCATAAAATATTATATAAATCCATTAATATATGTTTTTCATTCTTCTTGAGTTCTCCCTTTTTTGTTGATTAGAGGTATCAGTAAGATGATAAAGGAGTAGAACTAAAGGTAGAGATATAAATTCAACTACATAAGAGGTGTTTCAATGTAGTTGGGTTGGTTTTCTTGTGTTGGAGTTATATAGATTTAGTTAAATTTTCAAAAAAGAGTATTCATGGAATGGACATGGTGTTGGAACATTAGACCCTCAGGTGGTAGGTTTAGTGGTTCTTATATTTCAGAAATAGATACATTATGTCGGTTGTATTATTTCATAGATATCTATGTGTGGATATCATTGTCTATGTAGTACTAATTTCCCCTACAACATGGTGATGGGGCTATGTTAGTGAGTCACAGAGATTGTATACCATGGTTCGTCCAATTTAGAAACCATTATGCCATAATTTAATGACAACATTGTGTCCTTCCATTTGTTTTATTAGATGAGGTGGTTAAAATAATTAAATATATAGAATATAGGAGGTTTTGAGCCATTATATTTGGAGTAGGGCTTCTCATGGACCGATTTAAATGTAGACACCATAGTTAAACCATGTTTTTGGAGGAACACTTCAAAATTATGACATGGCGGGCTCTGTTACACAATTATTTAATTAAAATTATATCATGTATCATTTAACAAGTCCTAGTAAATTATTGTAACATATCCCCACTTACTAAAAAACCCAAGCGTCATAAAATATCATTTATATAATAATAAGTATCTTTTCATAACATTATCCTCTGACATATAGAATCTAATATTTTGTTACCCATGTTTATTGTTATTCTTCAATATGGATTATTATTAATCACCGTTTCTTATTCCCTAATTAATATATAAGTAATTTTTTTTCTTGATTCATTAATTTTTTAATTAAGGATTGATGTAGGAATCTGGGTGGTGTGATCACCCTAGGTATCATGGGTTACTCACAAGAGAGGGTGTTAGATATCCATATTATTTATTACATTCTTTTTAAGGTAACATTGAATGATTTTTTTTAAAAGTATGGGATGTGAATTATAATTTTAATTTGGTGTAGATATGGGATTATCATGATTTATCTTTAGTTGATAGATAAATTGTATTGAACATAACGAATATAACGTACCATATGTAAGAGAATATGAATAATTGTAATGGTTTTATAATGACATGCAATTTCTTATTTTTTTATGAATTCGGATATTTACAATATAGAATGAAACTTGATTACTATATTTAATATGGATCCTTTGATTATTTCTATAGAGAAACTAGTTAATGAATTTAAATTCAGTATTCAAAGTGAATAAATTGTAACAAACTAGCCCAGGCTAGCACAAAACATAACACCCAACCTATTTCATTATAAATAATGAGGGGTGTTCTCGATCGCCATTAGATGACGAATATTTTCTATGAATCATAGGTGTAACATTTTAAACGATTTTCTCAAAATTAGAGATAAATATAACCAAATAAATAAAAATAATGTCGAAGAAAAATAAATATTCTAATAGTTCATAACCATGTAAAATGATTCATCCCATTTGGATATAGATATTTAACTTCCATGTAGATAAAAATGTTACTATGAAGAATAGAAAAAAGCTAACCAAAAATTTAAACATAAAAAAACCAACATGAGTTGACATCCAACCAACTACAAGCACATTTTGGTTTCCCACAACAGCCTAACTCACATGATGTTGGCCACGATGATAAAAATATGTATCCCACTAAAAACATGTCACTATAAATATATATTCATGACAGAAAAAACCCAGTATGTCACCACAACCCATTGAATATATGAATTGTGTTTTATAAATAAATTCAATTATTTTCGTTTGGAAATAAACTATAATATAATATTTTCATATTTTTTATTTATGGATTTAAAAATAATTCCCTTCACATCATTCAAAAAAATTATCTTTGTTTTCTAATACCAAACATACACATTTTAAAGATAAAGGTAACAGCCTAATCCATTACAAAACATCACACATACAATTATCATTTCTATAAAAAACACTTCTTTTATTTACATTAAATTTTAGTTATGAAACATTTACCCATCAACACCAATCTAAAAAACATAACACCCATTTTTAAAACAATATTAAATAACCCATACAAGAATAATAAAATTCAAAAAACTTTCCCAAAATTTTTGAAAACTCATTTTCCTAACGAGCCTCCCAACACAATTAAATTGGTCATACATAACAAGTAGGAACCCTATATTACAAATTATATATTAAATAAAAAATAAGCGGTTCCATAAAAATTAATGTAGGGGAAATAATACAATCAAAAACCATATCAAACTCCACTCAACTAGTAACTCACCAAACCATCCAATGTATCATGATTTCTACATTGTAATTCAATGTTTGAAAATCATATTACCATATAAGAGTATACCACTCATATACAAGATACCATATTGCAATAATGTTTAAACAATAAGTCATATAATTATCCCACACAAGCCTCATTATGATAAAAACTCCTCACCTATCCATTTTTTCTTAGTATAACTTGTAAGAAACTACCACCTTGTGGACTTATTAGTGAAAAAAATTAGATCTTCTGCATAGTACCCATTTTCCCGTCACTAATGGTGATACTGAGGCATTGGATAAAACTATAAAAAAATAGCATGCAAGGCATAACCAAAATAATACCTCACCCATACCACCCAATGAGGAATAAACCTATAATAAATTAAATACATTGTATTATAATAAAACGCACACACAATTTCAATAAAAAGTGTCTCATAAATATTGATAATGCATATAAGGGATAAAAAATGGGGAAATTAAGGGGTGTATTTCAAAACTACATTTTTAAATACAAAGGGACAAGTTTTACTTTGACAGAAAATCGTGGATAAAAATTCCAATACCATTTTATTTTTTTAAAACTCCACTTAAGACAGTTTTAGTGGTTCAATTTGACCACTCACTTCATTAAAATATTTCAAATCTACCCATCTATGCTGTTCTTCCTCTTTAAAAACAAAAAAGGCCAAATTTCACCTATTTCTATCAAACCATATTAAATATGAATCATGGAATTTTTTCATGGGGAAAATCACAATAACAAATAATGTCAGCACTTGAAATCCATTATAGATTCCCTTTATAAAAAACATTGGGGTCAATACCTCTCCTTAACGATAAATTTACTTTGAAATGTGGTTTTTATTCATTGAAACCCAAAATGAGTTCAAAATCAAATGAACTTTGTGAAATCCAATTAAAAAACCCATAAAACCATTTCAAAAATCATTTCACCTTTAAAAATTCCAATTCAAGCACGAAAACATGGAATTCACATGAAAACGTCTTTATTCCATGCTCAAAACACCATAAATAAATTTTAAATAACCAAAAAACCATAACATATTCCAATAAATTCAATAAAAATTATTTTTAGAAGCACAATTATAATTTCAATTCCAAAATAAATAAATTTCATTGAAAAACAACTTAAAAGATATGTAAATCAAGCTGAAATTCATTAGAACGTGTATCCTTCAATAAAAACACCCCAATATGAATAGAAACGGAACCTAAAAACTATATACACCAATAAACACAACTTTATATAAACTTGAAGCCCTAAAATCATCAACAATAGATCTAGTGTCCATGGGGGAATCCAAAAATGAAAGATAATAGAGGGTTAAGGAAGAATAGAGAAAATAAGGAAATAATACAATACACCCATTTGAAAAAACTCAAAAGAGACGGTCGGGATCTTGATTGTGAAGGTGGTGGAGCTTCTTCATGGCTCGCAAGGGTCATCTAACCTGAATGGGGAAGAATATTGGTGAAACCCATTATTTTGAAAGGAGAATTTTGAGAAATGATCCAAATTTAAAAACACGGACAAGAAAAACTATTTGAAAAACTATGCGTAAACCATGAATTTTCCAATTACAATTCTATAAACCACCTATCACAATTTGTTAAAGCTACATCATGGTTTGAAAAAATCATGTTCTACCCCCCCCAACAGCCCCCAATACCTGAAAAACTTCTAGGGAGATCTATACACTTTAACAACCCATATGGAATCCATGTAAAAAAAGCTGTCAAAAATATCACACCAACTACATGGGACCTCCTTGGTTTGTACTAACCATGTAGTATAACCATCATCCTACCAAAAAAGAAACAATATCGTGAATTTCAATCTCACCATGAACCATAGCACCAAACAACTCAATACAATTTAAAATAAACCAAAATAAATAACATCATTCCATAGGGGTGTCGCATGCAAAATGGAGAACAAGCATAGATTTTTTTGGTTCATTATTAAAACTACATGGTATAAAAAGTGTTGAATTGAGAATGTTTATAAGTTGATTTTATATTTTTTAGTTGCTAACATTAGACTTATTATTCCTAAAATGTATTCAAAATGAATCATCTAATTCAAGATGTAATCGTTAATATTTATTTCTAATATAGTCAATTTAGGGCTATTTTGTGCATTCTCTTGCTACTATTATCATTATTTATATAGGTTGTTTTCATGATATGATTTCCTTAGTTTCCTTCCGATTTTTTTGTACTAATAACTTGAATTTTTATAATAAATACACCATCGAATAAGAGAAATGTTTTTATTAAATTAAGAAGAACATTATATGGTTAGATGATTGGGAAATAGTTGAGAGTTTGGATTTAATATTTGTAAAATGAAGTGACATTGAGTTTGTTGATTTGGGTTGAAAGATGATATTTCATATTTTATTTTTCTCTTTAATCCTTGCTTTTTTTACTTTATCTGTGTGTTATGATTCAAATTTTTTAAAAATATATATCCTCGGATATCTTTTGGCCCAGTATTAAAATTCCAATATTTATAGAATGGTAACAAATTTGAATATGAATTGAGAGGGTTACATGATAATGTTGGTGATGAAATATTTAGTGGAAACTCAGACTAACTTAGTTTCCCTTACTATGTGAATGAGACTAATCTATAAGATTTAACAATGTTCTAAAGAACCATTTCATTTATAGTTAACGGAATAATTAAACAACAATGGGTGTTTGGATTGTTTAAAGAGAATAGTAATTTTCAAGTTACCATATTATTTATTATTATAAAAATTTATTCTTGTATGTATATTTCAGAATTAACTTTATATTCTGAAAAATTATTTTCTAATTTTCATAAAAGGTGTTAGTTAAATATTCAATGTATGGAATGATATTTTCCACATAACTGGTGAGTGATGTACTATCGATACGAAATAACATTTCATATGCCCCACCACGTAATTCGGTGGATAAAGTGATTCCCATATAGCCGTGGGATCCTATTGTTTCACAACATCTGTGATATCAAGGATAAATATAGTTTAATACACTCCCACAACTACTATAAACTATAACAATAACTATATAAGTATACCAATGGTTTTGAAAAAACCATTGTTATAGGTATCATAAAATGACCTTCTACTAATTGTTTGTCCAAAAAAATTTGTATATGTACCATAATATGATTTTATAATTAAAATTTTGGTAAAATTGTTGCTATCGGTGATGCCTATACCAGTAGTTTTCTAATCCTTGTTAGTATAACCTCCATTTAAAGATCCTATACCTATAGTTTTGAAAATAAAAATCTTTTATCAGTGATGGATATAAAAATTGGTTGGATAAAACCATTAGTATAACCTCCATTTAAAGACCTTATACAAACATTTTTTATAGAACCATTGGTACAGGTACCAACAATTAAAATACATTTACCAACAGTTTGGAAAACCACTGGTGTAAGTATTTTTTTATTTTAAATGAATTATTTTTTCAAATAAAATATGTACATCAAAAAATAATTTACATATAAATATAAATATACATATTTATCAAATTATGTTCCCAAAAAATGTTATAGCTAATTAGTCATGGCGTTGAAATATGAATCGGAAGTTCCGGGATCAAAACAAGTTGAGTGGTATTTTTTGAATTACCTATAACAAGGGTTTTGAAAACCATTTGTATATGTATTTGATATTAACAGTACCAATGGTTTGGAAACCATTGGTATATGTTGATATTAATGCCAGGGAATCCAACATCCACCCAAACTATTGATATAGGGTATGTAATTATACTGGCTCATATGTCTCTCAGCATTATCATCCTTGTATTTGTGGGTTTTAGCAGCTTCTTATAATAGCATGTACATGTATTCGAGATGTAGTTATAGCAGTTACTATATGTGTACATCGATGGGTATTAATATATTGGCCTATTGTGCATGATACATGAGGTGTGACGGATTTTGGACTTACAATATGGTTATTGGATTTGAAAGGATGTGGTGTAGTGTGGTTTAATGGGGTTTTGTATGAATATATGGTTGTGACATGGTTTCTCAGTAGGGAAGAATAGTTTATATAGGGGATGGTAGAAACATGACATAAGAAATTTGGGTGAGAGATACCAGTTAATAGTGAAATTTCATAATTTGTTCCTTTATTAGATATATTATTTCAATTTGGAATTACTTATATTTATGTATTAATTGTTCAGTAAGGCTTACGGTGGATATGTTATAGTTTTACCTTTATAGTTAAAGAGTTGTTTTAATTTGTTTATTTATTAGTATTTAGTATGATTATTTTACATTTTCATGGGAGGTTTTATAAAGGATCGAACTAAGTATACTTATATACTCACTGATATATATATAGTCATTTTTAAGACTTTAAGAGCTATTTCACGATTCATCTGGGTGATACTAGCTCCAAGTGATCACTCATGAGCATCTGGTGCTTATGGTCGATGTCTTGGGGGTGTTCTTGGTATTTTTTATTTTTTCCATTTTTTATTGAATTACATTCCTGTATTGGGATTGGGTATTTCTATTTTCAATGGTGTTGTTTAGTGGATCTTATCTATTATCCAAGAATTTACAAATATAGGTTATTGAAACCCATTTGCGCATGTTTTATACCCTCAATGATAATCACCAAATAATGGATTATTGGAGGACAAATTCTTCAATTATCATTCTCCTCACAACCTATCCAAGTGGGGTACCAATAGGGGGATCATGATAGTGTGGTATAAAATATTTTGGTTGAGATATTGAATGGGGTTTGGAGATTGAACCTATTATGATATCATGAGTTATAACTAAAATAGTGTTTGTTCAACTTAGCACATGATGAACAAAAGGGAAACCCTCTTAGACTAGGGATTTAGGATAATCCTATCTTAAAGGACCTTATATTTACTAAACATGATAATTAAAATTTCACTACATATTGGGTAGATATCCAAATATGGATCAAGTTTCATGATTTTCTACATAAATTATTATATTTGTTGGACAATGGGAATTATGATGAACATAAATTATTGATTCTTAAATATTCTATATTTTGAGTTTAGGGGGTCCTTAAAAGTATTATTACTTCATGTTCTGATTCCATGTTGATCACTCTGTTATGTTTTATCAAATTATATTTAGAAATATGTTCTATAATATCATTATTGAGTTGAGATAAAAATGGATAAATCTTTTTGGATGTTTCCTTGAGATTTTTAGTACTATATCATTTAGATATATAAGATTTTAATTTCATACTTTGATACTAAGGCTTGGTTGAATGATTTAGATATTTCCTTTAGTATGATCGATACTAGGGGATTAAAATGGATTTTATTGGCTGCAATTATACTATAATGGATTTATCAGCATTTGTGGTTTTTATTCCTTGGAAATAATGTGGATATAGTTTGTTCAAAATGAATTTTATTGATCAATCTCACGCCAATTTTATTTCATCAACCCTAAATCTAGCATACTGGTATGAGATTATAACTCTATACTAGGGGATCTCTAGTGTGTTTTTTGTTTTTTTTATATAATGACATATTCTATCCTACTTCATACCGTATAAAAAATGATGAGGGTTGGTATTTGAATATAATGGATTATTTAAATCTGTAGATCTGGTGACAAGACACCTCATTCGTGTTTTTGACATATCATGAGGTGTTGGTGAAGGAAGAAGTGATTGAGGGGATTCAATCTTGAATAGTATATCATTATTGGTCATCCTTGGTGAAACTATATGGTGTACAGTTTTTTACATGAGTTATTATATTCCTTTTTACCAAAAGTATTTGGGTGAAGTGATACAATTCATTCCTTCTTCATCATGGTTCAATAAGTAAGGAAGTTCCTTAACCCCTTCTAGACTATTTTAAATTTTTTACATTGCGTGTACATGTCATGGAACTCAAAATATTGAGTATCCAACTTATTTTTATAGTCTGTAAGGAGTTCGTGATACTCTTCAAGATCATTCATATCAGTGGTATCCTCCAAGTAATCATTTAGTAGGTTCTCCAGATTTTGATTAGTGGAGAAGAGAAAATGTAAGCAGAGGATTACATCATGTTGTGCATCATACTCTGGAAGATATACAAAAACAGAACCATGGAAGTGGCCACCTTCATGGATAAAGAGGTCATAGAGTCATATATGGTAAAAATTTTTCTTAAAAATCCTTTTTTTAGGAAAGAAAAATGTCTAATGAGGTATTATCTACGAAAATTATATATGGGTATTGGATTTTTTTTATTCATGATCTACACATTAAATCATTGTACATTCCATTATCAACAATTCATGAAATTATGTGAAGAGGAAGCAAGTTACCTATGTATTGATTATTTTAGTTGTATGTCAATATATATTGTTGTATTTTTCTATATATTGTGATCTAATTCTTCAGAAGTATTTGTCTTTGGTAAATTTTCTATGTTTGTGGATATAGATATATAAAATCAACCATAAAAATAAGTAGTTGTATTTATCACAAGATATTATTTATTTCTTTAGGGGATCATAATTATTCTATTATTTTGATAATGATAATATCTTGGATATTGGTAAAAGGGGTCCTATGATGTGCTAGAGGCATATTGAGTCCGTTTCATCATTATTAGTCGAGATAATATTGGCTTCCATAGAGGATCAACAACTAGTTTTTTCAATGGATTTTGAAAAGTAACCTAATGATTCACTTGATTTTATTGAGATGTTACCCCTATATATGAGATCAAAATTGGGATGGAGTTATAATCCTGAGTCACTATAATTTTTCATGAATCTATGTGGGATTATCCCTTCTGAATTGTATGAGCTGCAAGTTTAGACTATTGATATCCTTTGGGGAGGATTTATTCATCCCAATGAGTTCCCTTAATGTGTTTGAGTATTATTTTTGAGAAAACAGGATTGAAATATATTATTATACATCAATTATCATTTCCCTAATTAGGTTATATTAAAGAACCACTTTCCACTACTATGGATTAATGATTTTTTCGATCAGTTGAAGAAATATAGCAAGTTCTTGAAGATTTATTTGGTTTTGATATATCATAAGATTTTTTTGAAGGATGTGGGTATCCTAAATAATGTCTTTATATGTTTTTATGTCCATATGATTATTTTTTAGTTTATTTTTTCCCATTAAAACTCAAGTTGTGTATATGTGAAAGATGAATTTTTTGTTCCCAGAATTTTTTCAATTGTTATTTGTGATGTTCAATAATGAATTATTTAATTATTTTGAGTCATAGGTGGTGGATATGGAGCTTCTTTGTGTTTTTTTGGTGATCATCGATGTCATCAAATATTTATAAAACTAATTAATCCTTGGGTATAGTTCCATGAGGTTTATTTATTGGGACATATCTTATATGAAGGTGGGGTAGTTTTAGACCCTTTAATGATTAAGGTAGTTGTTTCATGGGAATCCCTTAGGAATTTTCTAGAGTTTTGGTTTTATTATGGTCTTGAAATCAATTACTATATTTCTATACTGGAATTATATCAGATTATGACTCCACTGGTAACATTGAAAAGAAATATTGTGATGGAATTATGTATAATGCATGGTATATGGGCTATAGTGGATTCAAGAAATTTAATTAATTATATTATTATATGATGATAGTCCGATTATGTTATGATACATGTGATATATAATGTCTAGGATACAATTTCTCACAATTTGGGGAAGATGTTTTATAAAAGGGATGATCAAAGGCTGTGAGTTTTTGGGGCATGATTATAAGGCCCCGACCTTAAACATTACTTAATCTTGAGTTACTTCAAAAATACACGTTGAGGATCTTTTTAGGTTTAGAGTTTTAGAGAATTAGATCATAAAACATGAATTACAGTCAATATTTAAACAAAGTTGTTACATAAAAGATAGTACTCATTTTTATCAATGGAAACATGTTTAAAATAAACCATGGATTCTTTCTTGACACTTCCTTGATACTATCATAACATCATGTAGCTTTCCCTTGACCTTTGAAAAACATTTCAAAAACGTGGGATGAGCATAAAAAGCTCGGTAAGGGATATAAAAGTATGAAATGAAAACATCAGTCCATGTATGAAATCATAATTTACCTATAAAACCTAGGCACGTAAACATACCTCATCAAATCATGAATAAATCATAGAAATCATAAGACATACAGGTAACTTGAGTCATTCATAACATTCTTACATAAGGAGTAACCCTCTTGGTTACGTTTGGAATACCCATCACAGTATATTCCCTAAATCTCTTTGGATAAACCTTAAAGTTTAACTCCTTCGCGTTACCCAATGCATTGGAGAGCCATATCGGGCTCACCCGCCCTTAGTTTATGACGAAACCACTCGTCTTCATAATAATGACCATGAACCATAACATAATCATATCACATAAAACATGCATAAAAGAAACATAACATTTCCACTTTTCAATCACAAGATATAAATACTACACATTGATATAAAAACATTATGAAAACCATTTTCAATACCTAAATAAAAGAAAAGTAAAAAATGGTTTTTTTAAGGCATGGCTTGTAGAGGAAGCCGGAACTCAAATAATGGTCACGGTGGTGAAGAAGTCGGTGTCGCCGAATACGTACGACAAAAACATTCCCTTTTGTCGTTTAGTAAAATGTTTCATATAAAAAAGAATCCTTTTGGATAAACGTAAAAGTAAAAGGGGTTTATACAACATATAAAAGAAGGTTGTGTATAAAGCAAAATATGCCTCAATGAAAGGAGATTGAGATGAAGTCCCATTCCTTGGGTCCGACTTGACTCAATCATTCTTTAATGTCCTGAATTATAAACTTCAGTTAATTTCTACTTGCTTAAGAACCTTTTTCAAGTTCATTATTTCTTTTATATCACTTATTACAATGTTATGAACATTATGTAATCATTTAAGTTAATAATGGTCGTTTTGACGATCATTGGTACTTGAGTCAAAAATAAACTCTTTATAATTACAATTTTTTCATGTATCCATTATATCCTGAGTTATAATAATGATTTAGATATCATATATATCATATATATCTAGTATATACATGTATTTATAATATTACATAACATTTAGAGGTAAGAAATGAAATGCACCGTTCATGGAGACGGTAAGCCGTACGTACACATGAACGCTACTTTAATTTCTATTTCGTATTTTATGGAATGGAATCATAATGATATAAATGTATATTATAATTCCAGTATAATATCATATATAATATCATTAATTCAATCCTTTATACGTCCCACATATGGCATTAACGAATCAAATCACTTTGAGGGGGAGGTAGTCCGCACTTCCTAAAATGAAGATATCCCGTTTACCCATAATGGAAACCATAAAGGTATGCCATAAATGAAAAATACAAAAGGTTAAGTAAAAAATAAACATATTATATATCATATATAAATATAGTGACATCTTAATGGCCACCTTTGAAGGTGTTAAAAGAATATTGAACAATCGTCGTTTCGTGAGGCCGAAATTCTCTATCCACGGAAACAGTATGTTCTTTAACCATTAGATGTAGGTGTGTGTAAGTGTAGATATAATTATTCTTAAAACAACATCCTAGTATATTGAAGATACTGAATTTGTTAGAAAATAAACGAATTAAAAGAGTTTAGTGGGTCGGAGAAGAAAAATAAAACAAAAGAACACAAGTGAAGACACTACCTTCAAAACGGGTAACACTTTTAATTTGAGCACAAAGGCTTCCTTGGGAAGAATTCAGCCCAAGGTGAGACTTATAAGAGTAATATATGTATGTGTAGAGACAAAATGGGCAGGGGTTGGATGAGAAAAAGGCTTGAGAGGTGTGGGTAAGGTGGTAGAGGTGGGGGCCTTTTATAAGAGGAGAGGAGGGGCACTCTTGAAATGTTATAAACTATTACTTTATTATAATATGTTTTTTCGGATTTAAAAGGTCCCAAAATTATATATTTCTAGTATAAGGTGATAAGAGTTAGAAATACACCCATACAATAGGTTTTTGACATGTGTAGGTTTTAGATTTTACATTATCTTTTCATTTTATTTAAATCGTTAAATAATGAGGTAATCACTGCATCATCATGGTGTCATAAATAATTTAATTTATTTAAAGTCTAAAAACAATAAAAAAATATCATGATGTATAAAATATTTTTAGATTTATTATTAATATTTATATTAAAAAATATGACTTGTATAACCCCATTTAAAAAATTCTTTTGGCAAAACAACTCTTGTTTCTGACATTTTAATTTTAACATTAAATAAAAAGTTATTAATGTCATTTTCCTACCAAAGTGGCTCCAGGGGGTCCCCAAGTCGACCCATGTATTTTCTTGGTCGGCCATGACACATCCAATAATGGAAGGACACGTGTCTAGGTCATTTCATATTATTAAAACATTATTTTTACTTTAAATTACACTAATTACCTCTAATATCAATTAAAAACTTAAAAGTTACTATTCAGAAAAAACTTTAATCTCATTGAACCGCATTTTACTTCTTAAAGACAACCATGTATGTAGAAATTTAGAAAATCAAAACACAGAGGTGGTAAATTTTTATTTAAACAAAAAATCAGTTTTTTTAAGTACCACTTAGTGGTTTCAGTATTCATCAAAAATTGAAGTTTTTCAAAAAAAACCAAAACTTCACCCTAAGATATATTTGATATTATGAATTCAAAAATGATGTCTATATTAAAAAATTAAAAACATATAATTTATATTAATTAATTTAGTAATAATTACCCGCTGTCAGAGAAAATAGCGTGTTTTTATGAAACAATAAGTATCAAAAGATTGACTCTAGTTTAAGTCCAATTTCAAAGTGAAATTAATTTCAATAACCACAATTGGATTAAATGGTAAAAATATATTCTAATTTAACATTAAAACCAACTCAAAAAATAATTTAATCATTTAAATAAATTAAATTAAAAAGTGGTTTTGATGTAAAATACAACATTTTTCACTATTCATTAAAAAATGAACTTTATCAGAAAAATACCAAATATTTACACAAAGTAAATTTTGATGTCCCAATTCTAAAGAAGAATTTTATTTGGTCCAATATAATTTATAAGAGTGACCAAAACTATATTTATAGATGGTTCTCCATCAAAAGGCGACAATTCGACCTTTAGTGAATGTTAGAGTATATATGCCTAACATTGAATTATATTCGTTTTTTAAGCCGTTTTCTTTTATTGGATAAATATAAAACCATTTAACAAACATGTATAATCATATTTTAGTTATTTCTATTCATCCTTTCCAATACAACAACAACGTGTTAACAACCATTTAAAATAATATTATTTTATTACTAGTGTGCAACGTAAGATTTCAAAAAACTCTTTGTTGCGTATCAGGTACGCAATCGAACATAGAAACCCCTTTAAAGTAAAATTAATATTTAATTTTCAAATATTAATAAATATGAAAATGATTTATTCTTTATTTACCTGGGATGTTACATCCTTCCCCCTTTTGGGAATTGCGTCCTCACAATTTTATTCACTTATCAAAATAAGTGGGGGTATTTATCCCTCATAACATTTTCAGATTCCCATGTTACCTATTCAACTATATGGTTTTTCCATAAAACCTTTACCTGGTGAATTACCTTATTCTACAACACTTGCTCCCTGTGGTTAAGAATCTGGACCGGTTGATCCTCACAAGATATATTCTCTTCCAACTGAACTACCTCTGGACTCAAAACATGATATTGATCCGGCATGTACTTCCTTAACATTGAAACATGAAAAATAGTGTGTACCTGAGATAAAATTGGAGGTAAAGCCACTCGGTAAGCAACTAATTCAACTTTTTCAAGAATTTTATATGGTCCAATAAACCTTGTACTCAGCTTTCCTTTCTTACCGAATTATATCACACTTTTTTGTGGTGAAACTTTGAGAAAAACATGATCACCTACCTCAAAAGATAGATCCTTCCTCCCGTTATTTGCATAACTCTTCTCCCTGCTCTAAGCTGTTCTCATGTGTTTCTATATCAGCTGAACTTTTTCTGCCAACTCTTCTACCAATTCCGGTCCCATCAACTTCCCTTCACCCACTTCATCCCAAAAAGCTGGAGTTCAACACTACTTCCCATATAATGCCTCAAATGGTGCCGTTTGTATACTGGAATGAAAACTGTTATTATATGAAAATTCAACCAAAGAAAGATGTTGGTCCCAACATCCCTAGTAATCCATCGAACAAGCACGTAGCATATCTTCCAAATTCTGAATTTTTCGTTCTAACTGCCCATATGATTGACAATGAAAAGCTGTACTAAAATTTAATTCAGTACCCAATGACTTCTGAAGGTCTTTCCAAAAGATAGAAGTAAACCTGGGATCACGGTCAGATACAATGGAGAGAGGAACTCCATGTAACCTAACTATCTTTTTAAGATACAAATGGGAAAGTTGATCTAGGGAAAAAGTATCTTTTATAGAAATGAAATTATCAGATTTAGTCAAGCGATCAACAATAACACAAATTGCATTATTACCTCGAGGTGTCTTTGGAAATCCCACATGGAAGTCCATGGATATATTTTCCCATTTCTACTCTGGCACTGGTAAAGCCTGAATCATCCCTTTCGGTAACTACCACTCTGCTTTAACCTATTGACAAGTCAAACACTTCACAGTAAAATCAGCAATATCTCTTTTCATTCCGTCCCACCAGTAATACTCTCGAAGATCTCTATACATCTTAGTACTTCATGGATGAAAGAACTATGATCTTTACATAACAACTCTCTCTTCAACTGTGAATCACAAGTCACACACAATCTGTTCCCAAATCTCAAAACACAATCATTATCAATGTTAAATTCAGGAAACTTACCCTTCTGAACCTGGTCTACCTTTTTCTGCAACTCACTGTCTTGCTTCTGTGCTTGATTAATTCTGTCTGATAGAGAATATTTCACTGATACTTGAAACAAAACAGAAGGACATCCTACACCAACAACTTCTATGCCAAAGTTCATCTAATCCTTAACCAAAATATCACGTTCCAAACACAACATCATTAATGAGGCATTACTTTTTCGACTCAAATCATCAGCCACTTTATTTGATTTCCCCGGATGGTAATGAATTGCACAATCATAATCCTTTATTAATTCTAACCATCTCCTCTGTCTCATGTTCAATTCTTTCTGAGTGAATATATACTCTAAACTTTTGTGATCGGTATATATTTCACACTTTACTCCATAACAATGATGCCTCCAAATTTTTAAAATGAAAACAACAGCAGCTAATTCTAAATCATGTGTAGGGTAATTTGCCTCATGAGTTTTCAACTAATGTGAAGCATAAGAAATTACCCGATCATTCTGCATTAGGACGCAACCAAGTCCTTTTAGTGAAGCATCACGGTAGATAACAAT
This sequence comes from Viscum album, assembly GCA_963277665.1. Classification (NCBI taxonomy): domain Eukaryota; kingdom Viridiplantae; phylum Streptophyta; class Magnoliopsida; order Santalales; family Viscaceae; genus Viscum; species Viscum album. The sequence continues at coordinate 107,077,708 of OY728156.1, forward strand.
CTTCCCATTCCTGGAAGGTAGTTCAAAAACTGGAGCATTCACCAATCTGCTTTTAATTTCCTGAAAACAATCATCACATTCTTTTGTCCAGATAAACGTAACACCCTTCTGAGTTAGCTTATCCCTTAGACTAGATAGCCGTGAAAAAATTCTAACAAACCTTCAGTAATAGCCTTCCAAACCAAGGATTCTACGAATCTCAGTTACATTTGTGGGGCTTGGCCATTCATAAAAAACCTTTGTTTTTGCAAGATCAACAGTTATCCCTTCTTTAGAAACAATATGACCAAGGAATAAAATTTGTTGCAACCAAAACTCACACTTGCTGAATTTCCCATACAATTTATTTTCTTTTAAGGTTTTCAAAATAACACTTAAATGACTTTCATGCTCCTATTTACTTTCAGAAAACACCAAAATATCATCAATGAAAACAACCACAAACTTATCCAAGAACTCGTGGAAAATTCTATTCATTCTGTCCATGAATACAGCAAGTGCATTGGTTATCCCAAAAGGCATTACTACAAATTCATAATGGCCATATCTTGTACGAAAAACTGGTCTTAGGAATATCTGCTTCCTTTACCTTCAACTGATGGTACCCCGATCTCAGGTCGATCTTTGAAAAATATTGAGCTCCCTGGAGCAGATCAAACAAATCATCGATATGAGGCAAAAGATATTTGTTCTTAACAGTGATGTTATTCAAGGCACTATAATCAATGAAAAGTCTCATAGAACCATATTTCTTTTTAACAAATAAAATAAAAGCACCCCATGGTGATGTGCTAGGTAAAATGAAACCTTTCTCTAATAAATCATGCAATTGATCCATCAACTCTAAAAGTTCAATATGAGCCATTCAATAAGGGGGTTTTGAAATTTTCTTAGCATCAGGAACTAAGTCAACAGTAAACTCAACTTCCCGATATGGTATTATTCCCGGAAACTCATCCGGAAAAACATCAGGATACTCATTTACCACTGGCACATCATTAATCTAAACAGTTCCTTTGTTTTCAACAACATGTGCAAGGTAACATTGCTTTCCATCTTTTACAAGTTTATCAGCCTCTTGATGTGTTATCAATAGTAAGGGTTCATTCTTGTACACAAATTGAAAGTCATTCTGAAAAGAAACTTCTTTAGCTCTACAGTCAATCTTAGCATGGTAAATAGAGAGCTAGTCCATACACAGGATAACATCAAACTCTACTAGAGGTAAAAAAATAAGGTTTTCAAGTAGGTTCTTTCCATGAATAAGGATAGGAAGATTCTTATAAATTATTTTTGTCTCAACCTTTCCCCCAGGTGTTTTTACCACAAGTTCAAGAGTCATTTCATGAGATGGTATTCCCATTTTACTAGAAAAGTTTTCAGAGATGAAAGAATGTGTAGACCCAGAATCAAACAACACACTGTCATAATCTGAAAAAACAAACAAAGTACCTGATACAACTTTATTTGATGGCCCGACATCTGCTGAAGTAGTTCCAAAGGATTTCACCACCCCTTCCTATTTTAGTCTAACTCCTTCCCATCACTCAAGCTCTTTTTCGTATACTCATTTGCATAGTGACCCATCTCATTACACATAAAACATTTCCCTAACTGTAAATCAAATTTGGTCTTACCATCACCGTAATCTTTTTCAGTGAAATCACAAGCCTTATGTCCCTAATTACCACATCAATAGCACTTTCCAGAATTCAGAATACATTACCCAACATGCCTTTTACCACATTTATCACAAACTGGAAACTTATTTTTCTTACCATCAGACCTTTTTGAAGAATTCCTTCATTTCTCCTACCACATCAGTCTCTTCTTCTTCTGGATGTTATAGAACACTTGATCATCGTCAAGCTCTATTTCTACCTTCTCATCATATCGATCAAGTTTTTCATAACACTTGAACTCGTGAGAAGCTAAATCCCTTCGATATTTTGGCTTTAATCCTGAGTAAAAATTATTGATTTTACTATCAAGGTCTCAGATAAAATTTGGAGAAAACCTTGCCAATCGAGTGAACCTTTCTTCATGGGCAGCCACTGAGTCTTCCTCTTGCCTCAATTCCAAGAATTGTTTTTCCATCCTAATTCGAACAGCCTTATGAAAATACTTCTCAAGAAACATACCTTTGAATTCATCCCAGATGAGAGCATCAATCTCATCATCGTCCCTGATATTTTTAACCATCGACCACCACTGATATGCTTCACCCTCAAGAGGTAAATGGAAACTCTAACCTTTTGATTGTCTGAACACCCCATGACATCAAAAATCTTCTCAAGTGCATGAATCCACCCTTTAGCTAGCACATGGTCAGATGATCCTCTGAATGATGGGGGATGTTTCCTCATGAAATTTTCCACCGCTGACATGTTCTTCTGTGGTAGATCTGGCTGATCTCGTGCATGGATACCACCACCATTTATCGCTTGAGTCAATTGTGCCATTACTGCAACAAACTATTCAGTTCCAATTCTGACCATCTCAGGATGCTAATTTGGAAGGTTATTTCCTTCTGTATTCCTTCCTTGTACTGCTTACCTATTTCCTCTGCATAAAACCATTTTGAAAAAACATGTCTTAGATGAAGCAACATGTTAATCTTCAAATGCTATATCATTTCAATTTGACCATAAAAAAATGGATAATCATTTAATAGAATTCTAACTTATAAATTTATCTAAACCGACCTTTGATACCAACTATAAGGCCCCAGCCTTAAACATTACTTAATCTTGAGTTACTTCAAGAATACATGTTGAGGATATTTTTAGGTTTAGAGTTTTAGAGAATTAGATCATTAAACATGAATTACATTACACATTTAAACAAAGTGGTTACATAAAAGACAATACTCATTTTTATCATCAATAGAAACATGTTTAAAATAAAACATGGATTCTTTCTTGACACTTCCTTGACACTATCATCACATCATGTACCTTTCCCTTGACCTGTGAAAAACATTTCAAAAACATGGGATGAGCATAAAAGGCTCAGTAAGGGATATAAAAGTATGAAATGAAAACATCAGTCCATGTATGAAATCATACATTACCCATAAAACATAGGCACATTAACATACCTCATAAAATCATGAATAAATCATATAAATCATAATACATACAGGTAACTTGAGGCATTCATAACATTCTTCTGTTGGGAGTAACCCTCTTGGTTACGTTTGGAATACCCATCACATTATATTCCCTAAATCTCTTCGGAGAAACCTTAAAGATTAACTCCTTCGCATTACCCAACGCATTGGAGAGCTATATCGGGCTCACCCACCCTTTGTTTATCACGAAACCACCCGTCTTCATAATAATTCCCAAGAACCATAACATAATCGTATCACATAAAACATGCATAAAGAAAACATAACATTTCCAATTTTCAATCACAAGATATCAATACAACACATTGATATAAAAACATTAAGAAAACCATTTTCAATACAAAAATAAAAGAAAAGTAAAACATGGTATTTTTTTAAAAAAAAAGGTATGGCTTGTAGAGGAAGCCGAAACTCAAATAATTGTCACGGCGGCGAAGAAGTCGTTGTCGCCACATTCATACGACAAAAACATTCCCTTTTGTCATTTAGTAAAATTATTTGTATAAAAAAGATTCCTTTTGGATAAACATAAAAGTCACAGGGGTTTATACACTGTATAAAAGAAGGTTGTGTATAAAGCAAAATATGCCTCAATGAAAGGAGATTGAGATGATGTCCCATACCTCGGGTCCGACTTGACCCAATCATTCTTTAATGTCCTGAATAATATACTTGAGTTAATTTATACTTTCTTAAGAACCTTTTTCAAGTTCATTATTCCTTTTATATCACTTATTACCATTTTATGAACATTATGTAATCATTTAAGTTAATATTGGTCATTTTTACGATCATTGGTACTTGATTCAAAAATAAACTGTTTCCATTTTATGAACATTATGTAATCATTTAAGTTAATATTGGTCATTTTTACGATCATTGGTACTTGAGTCAAAAATAAACTGTTTATAATTACATGTTTTTCATGTATCCATTATATACAGAGTTAAACTCATGATGTAGATATCATATATATCATATATATCCAGTATATACATGTATTTATAATATTACATAACATTTAGAGGTAAGAAATGAAATGCACCGTTCATGGAGATTGTAAGTCGTACGTACGCATGAACGCTACTTTCATTTCAATTTCATATTTAATGAAATGGAATCATAATGATATAATGGTGTATTATAATTCCAGTATAATATCATATATATAATATCATTAATTCCATCCTTTATACGTCCCACATATGGCATTAACGAATCCAATCACTTTGAGGGGGCGGTAGTCCGCACTTCCTAAAATGAAGATATCTCGTTTACCCATAATGGAAACCATAAAGGTATGCCACAAATGAAAAATAATTAAGCTTAAGTAAAACATAAACATATTATATATCATATATAAAAAAATTTACATCTTAATGTCCACCTTTTAAAATGTTAAAATAATATTGAACAATCGTCATTTCGTGAGGCAGAAATTCACCATCCACGGAAATAGTATGTTCCTTAACCATTAGATGTAGGTGTGTGTATGTGTATCTCCAATCCTTATTATAAAAACATCATAGTATTCTGAAGATACTGGATTTGTTACAAAATAAATGAATAAAAATAGTTTAGGTGGTTGGAGAAGAAGAATAAAACAAAAGAACACAAGTGAATACACTACCATTAAAACGGGTAACTCTTTTATATTTGAGCTCAAAGTCTTCCTTGGGAAGACTTATGCCCAAGGTGAGGCTTCTAGGAGTAACAGAGGGATGTGGAGAGATAAAATGGGAAGGGGATGTCTAAGAAAAAGACTTGAGAGGTGTGGGTAAGGTGGTAGAGGTGGGGGCCTTTTATAAGAGGAGAGGAGGGGCACTCTTGGAAAGTTATAAACTATTACTTTATTTTAAAATGTTTTTTCGGATTTAAAAGTCCCCAAAATTATATTTTTCGAGGATAAGGTGATAATAGTTCTAAATCCACCAATAAAATAGGTTTTTTATATGTGTAGGTCTTAGATTTTACATTATCTTTTCATTTTATTTAAATCGTTAAATAATGAGGTAATCACTGCATCATCATTGTGTCATAAATAATTTAATTTATTTAATGTCTAAAAATTATATAAAAAATATCATGATGTAGAAAATCTTTTTATATTTCTAATTAATATTTATAGTAAAAAATATGAATTGTATAACCCCATTTAAATTTTTTTTGGCAAACCAACTCATGTTTGTGACATTTTAATTTTAACATTAAATAAAAAGTTATTAATGTCATTTTCCTACCACAGTGGCTCCATTGGGTCCCCAAGTCGACCCATGGATTGTCTTTGTCGGCCATGACACATCCATTAAGGGTAGTACATGTGTCTAGGTCATTTAATATTATTAAAACATTATTTTTACCTTAAATTACACCAATTACCTCTAATTGCGTTTAAAAACTTAAAAGTTTCTATTCACCAAAAAAATATTTTAATCTCATTGAACTACATTTTACTTCCTAAATACAACCATGTATGTTGAAATTTTGAAAATCAAAACACAGATGTGGTAAATTTTCATTTAAACAAAAAATCAGTTTTTTTATGTACCACTTAGTGGTTTCACTATTCATCAAAAATTGAAGTTTTTCAGAAAAATACCAAAACTTCACCCTAAGATATATTTGATATTAAAAATTAAAAAATGTTGTCTATTTTAAAAAATTTAAAACAAATAAGTTACATTATTTAATTTAATAATTAATTCCTATTGTCAAAGCAAATAACATTTTTTATGAAACAATAAGTATCAAAAGATTGACACTAGTTTAAGTCCAATTTCAAAGTGAAATTAATTCCAATGACCACAATTGGATTAAATGGTAAATATATATTATAATTTAACTTTAAAACTAATTCAAAATATAATATAATCATATAAATAAATTTGATTAATAATAAGTTTTGAAATAAAATACAACATTTTTCACTATTCATTAAAAATGAACTTTATCGGAAAAATACCAAAAAATAAAACAAAGTAAATTATGATGTCCCGATTCTAATTAAGAATTTTATTTGGTCCAATAGAATGTATACAAGTGACCAAAACTATATTTATAGACGGTTCGCCATCAAAAGGCGATAAGTCGACCTTTAGTGAATGTTAGAGTATATATGCCTAAAATTGAATTATTTTCGAATTTTAAGCCTTTTTCTTTTATTGGATAAATATAAAACCATTTAACAAACATATATAATCATATTTTAGTTATTTCTATTCATATTCACCAATACAACGACTACGTGTTAACTACCATTTAAAATAATATTATTTTATTACTAGTGTGCAACGTAAGATTTCAAAGAAACTCTTTGTTGCCTATCAGGTATGCTATCGAACATAGCAACCCCTTTAAAGTAAAATTAATATTTAATTCACAAATATTAATAAATATAAAAATTCTTTATTCTTTATTTACCTGGGATGTTACAATGATAAATACAAAATAGTCTCTAAGTGGAATAATGATACATTAATATATTTATATATATATATATACATATATATATGATTTGATGTGGATACAAAAATATGAATGTGTGGCATGTTGAGAGAGATATGGTGAGGATATATTAATATCATTACCTATTTAGGTGAGGAGATGGTTTCTAGTTTTTATTGATATATATTTAGTATGATTCTTTCACATTTTTCAGAACTAGTTCTGAGGATCATCATACATATTGTAATTGTATACTGACCCAATGTATATAGAAACTAACTATTAGATCGGTAATGGCATGTTTTCAATTGAGCTGGGAATTACTAACTCATAGTTCTATTTTAGGAGTTATTAGGGTTCACAGTCGAGGCATAGGATTTTTTTGGTATCTACTTTTAATTTTCCATTTTATGTCTCACCTTACAATCATGTATTGGAATTGATTATTTATTTAGGATATGATGTATCTTTTTCTATATTATTCCATTAATTCATATAAAAAGTATAATTTCTCCCATTTTTTGAATATATAACCTCGGTGTCAACCATTAACTTTTTTCCTATTAGTAGTGTGCTTAAAGGGTCATATACCTCACGTTACATTCAGTCCAGGTTGTGTACTAGTGGGGTGTAATGATGACATAATTTTATCAAAGATCGTGATTAAGAAATGATATTGTTTTTAGAGATATGAAATAACGATGATGCATGGCTTGATAGGGAAACAATATCAACCAGATTTTTAATTATTATAAACAATGGATATTAGTTAAGACATTGTTTTTTAGTTCATACTATGATCAAACACACAATCCTCTATGTTTATATAACTTTATAAGAAGCGTGACCTTTCTTATAGGGTACAGTCCCAGAACAGGACCATTCATATAGATTCTCTATGCCTGTATTTAAATTTTTTAATTTATGGGAATTGGAATAAAATTTAATAAGCTTTCATACATTAAATATTACATATTTTGGGTTTATGGTGTCCTTAATGTTTTGTCTCTAGTAGGAATGGATCCAAATCTATGTCCCCAATAGGTTCGTTTTGAACATGTTTGAAAATATCTATCAATATATTAATGCAGAGTGGAGGCTAATAATAATTACACTTGGAGGATAACACTCTGAGAGTTTTAATAACAATATATTCAATTGTATGAGGCATATCTTTCAAATTAGGAGACAGATCCATGTTGGGAGGAGGTAGTTATACATTCATAGAAGAAGAAAAGGGTATCATTAGCGATGATGATGTTGCATGGGGTATCCTAGTAGTTGTCCTTATAATTCCTCATGGATTGAGATGATTTAAATGTTTTATGGGAGAATACAGTATCATCTGATAACTAATTTTCTTTATTCATCCATGAATGTGGCTTTTCAGTAGGGGATTTGTTCCCTTCATTAAGGGAAGTGGGGTTTGTGTTAGTTTTGTACTTGTTATAAGAAATTTGTGTGTTATGCCTCAAATATTCATCCATATAAAATTTATAGGGTGGTAAATATTAATGATGATTTTCATCTAGATATATAGCATCAATTCACCCCATTTTTGTTGAAGTCATAACTCTAGATGTTCTCAAGGTAACAGGTCACTGAGAGGAAACTGTCTAGGAAAAAGCCTTCTTGGGAATGGAGTTCTTGAGATTTTCTATATAGTAAATTTATGGAAAGAATTTATCCGTTTCTAAGTCATAATAAGTCTTATATTGATGAGATTTATATTTATTCTTGTCCATATTGATCCATTGGAGGTATAAGTTCTTAGGCATTTTCTAGTGGACCAGATAATGATTGTTACTCTAATGAAGGTCATGGTAATCATATAAAAATGTGTCTAACAAACTAAAATAGTTAGCATAAGACTAGAGGCCCTCTTCAGGATTATCTATTGTCTTAGTATCTTATATGGTAGTACTTGAAGTATGGTTCTTATGGTTCTAATTATCATAGAGGAAAATGTTTGGAAAGAGGGTATCATTTGATGCCCATAATCATCAAAGACAATGAGTAGAGTTCAGTTGTGAAAGTGGTTTCCATTTGTGCTAGAGAGGTAGTGGATATGTCCATCGGAAGATATATATATATATTATAGTTACTAGACTATGGTGAACCTAATATCATATGAGGTACAATCTACCTATTTTATACATAGTTTTTTTCATTGTGTGATTTGCGGTCCATGCACTAATTTATCACATATTCACTAGAAATTTAATTGGGATAGACGTTTAATATACTTCTATTTCCCATGGAAATAAATATTCTATTTAGAGGCCATCCTACCATGTTTGATGTATATAAAGATTTTAGTGGATCATTCAGTGGTGTTTTATGGGGTTTTAAATGATTACCACAACATCATTTCGAAATTTTTTTTGAAACAACCCCCCCCCCCCTTAATGATAGATTGAGTTTCAGATAGATTTGTAGTTGAGTTTTAATCATATATAGGTGTATCCATATATGATATCCCCTAATTGTTTATAAGGGTTTCATATTCATAATTATGATCTTCAAAAAATATGATTAATTAAACTAGTGTGACACCTTAGGGTGCTTCACTTCTTTGTCTGAAAAAGGTAGATGGAAGACTAAATTTATGTGTTGATTACTATCATTTGGATTATGTGAATGTTAGCTACTATTATCCCATACAATATGTTGATGTTATATTCAATTAGTTTAAGGGAGAAAACTATTTATTGAAAATGATTTTTGGTTAGGATAAAATTATAATCAATTTATGAATGAATATTTCAGAATGAATTCTTTCCAATTTCACTAGGGGAATTATGTGTTTTTTATGATTCCATTATGTGTGATTAATTATTTAGTTGGGTTAATGGTATTGATGAAAACATTTTTTGATAAGTATCTTGATTCAATCCTGGTGGTGTTTATAGATTATTTTTTTGTGTTATCTAAGTCATAGGAGGAGTAAGAAGTGAATATATGATCTTATGTGGGAGTTCTAAATAACAAATTGCATTTTGAGAAGCTGTAATAGTTAAAGTTCTAGGACCAAAGGTTACATTTTCTGTGATTTTTGTGTCTTAGTTTGGAATCACAATGGATCATTTAATGATTGAGATGATTTTTTTATCCCCCAATAATGTTTTCGAGGTGAAAAGTTTCATTGGTTATTATTTTTATTACCAAAAATCCATATCTAACTTCACTCATATTTAGCCTCCATTGATGGTCTTATTGATAAATAATCTGGTGACCACATGGACTAGCTGGTGTTTGTTTTCTTTCTCATATTTAAATTATAAGACTATTATTACTAATATTCCTTAGTTTTTGGAGGTGGAATTAGGGTTCTAGGATTATTAGGACACTTCACATATTATATACGGATTTGTTTTGAAATAGTTGATGGTGGTTATATCTTATGGTTCTTGATCATTGAAACATCATTAATGTAATGATTAAAACCACGATCATCATCTATCTATTGTTGTTTTTATCTAATGTTGTGGAGGTGTTACCTATAACACCCCATGTTTTGAAAATAAATATTAAATCCATCAAACATTGTGTCCCTACAAAACAACACATTTTATAATCTAACCATTAAACACAACTGGTCTTCTTCTATGTTTTTAATTTGAAAAACGGTCTTCTAGAGTGGTGATCACTAAGTTATTTGAAGTCTCATAGAATAAACATTATTTTTAGGGAATAGTAACATACCCTTATGAATAGTAATATGACACTTATGAATAGTAAATAATGGTATTCTTTTATTCTCTTATGGTAATAAGATATTGAGATCTTAATTAATTTTTCAATGTGATATAAACTAATTATACCTTTAAAAATTTTATTTTTCAAATTAACTATAATTATATTTAAAAAATAATGTAATAATATTTATAATATTATTTTTGAAAAATGGTGTTCATTTTTTTGATTCTACATCTCAAAAAATCATTAGGGTGAATTTTTGGGATTTACTCTTCATGGTAAGGAAATCTACCACCCTTCTCTTTTCTTAATGCTTTCATTTTATGTTTTCTCTTTTATCTTCAATTGATTTTTATATGGATATGTCATTACATATTCCCCTTTATTTCCATATTATTTCTAAGTCATCAGAGATCCCCTTTTTCTCATCAAACTATTTTATGAATTTTTATTTCATGTCATTAGACTGTTGAATTTTTCAGGGGAGATTTCTCAAATTTTCTTTTATTTTGAGTTCCTTTATTTTCTTCTTCTTTACACACCCCCACATCCAAATGATATGACAATTACAGTACCTTACAAGAACTAGAATTATATTATTATATTGTAATATTTCATCATCATCTCTCTTTCCACCTCCACTTATACATAAAATGAAAACATCGTCTGAGATGTATTAATTTATCAAATTCAAGGATGAAAAGTTATCAATATTATTTACCATATTAAATTACAGTCATGAAGGCATTTTTATGCTTTAACCAAACTATATTATATGTATTATAACCTACTTAATATTTAGGAACATGTATACATACATATTATTAAATCAAAAGACCAAACTAGTTCATAATAATCGAAATACCTCTTAAATAATCTATGTGAATGACATTAATATTTTATCTATTGGTTCATCATCTTTCCATTTACCAAATTGATATAAATAATCAATAACACTTATGGATGTTAATAAATTCAATTATCTAAATTTAAATCCATTCCACATGAATTCCATTACGTAAAAACTTGATAACCGATCATGAAAATCAAAAAAACGAACACTTTATAACAACAAGATTAAATAAAATAACTTATCAATAAGAACAAAAGTAAACTAAATAGAATTATGATAAAAAATTATATGTCTAATAGGCTCTGAAATAATTTTTTAATATGTAAAATTTCATATTCCAGGACCTTAATTTCAAGAGCAGAACACATTTAAACATAAGGTAATGGTTTTTCACCCGAACCTCTATTTTCAATTAGGTTACTTTATTGGCTACTTACATCAATGAAGTTCTTATGTATTATCTTGTAATATTCATAAATTATGTGTGAGTTTTCTATATATGTTTACCAACCATAATACCTCTTTATTTTAAGTATGGTTACATGTTTTAAATGTAACTTTCAAAATTAGTTCTGAAATACAAGCCTGATTCAAGAGAATTTATCAAATTATTACCTATTTTCAAGGGAACTATATAATATATATTTGGAAACCATTATCTTTATAAAATCACTCATTTTTTATGAAATTACTGTCTTACTTCACTTCTAGTATTATACAAAGATATTTCCAAAATAACTCTTCCTTCCAAAATAAAATAGTATTTTTCTCAAGAATTGATTTATGATTTTATAAGAGTATTTTCATATTCTTCAACAATATTGTGGATACTTATGTACTATTAGGATTAATAATTTTTTATTTCATCTTCCATATTTATTGGATGGTTTATGACTAGTTTGACTGGGGATGTGCTATCCTAAAACCAATCAAGAATTTACTCTGAATGGATCATGTTTATGCATAATGTTTTGGGAAAGTTATTTACATTTCATATGATAGATTCAATATGAATGTATATATTATTTATGTTTATCCCCATTCATATGAGAAATTCATTGTACTTATTATTTGATGTGTGGGGTTCGATATAGCCCCTCTATGCATTAGAAGGTCTCATGAGACAAATTGACATGGAATTGGCCGAGGCCTTTCCCAAATTGATTTTTGATTATAGATGAGGCCTTAATAATTTTCAAATGTATTTTTCTAGTCCTTTAAAATATATTTCAGAATTTCTAGAATATGCACTACCTACATTATAAAGATAGTAATTTAAATTTCATGTTATTATTGAGTTAGTATAATACCCATTATTAAGTTGGTATTGTTACTCTTACTGAGTGTTTGAGCTCGCCCATATCTTATGATTCAATTTCCCATGATATGAAGAAGTAAGTTATGAGTGACTTGAAGTCATAATTTAGAAAGCATGGATATTTCTAAGGAAATCAATTAGTTTTTTATTTTCTTTTATCATGTAATGTTGAAATTATATATGTATATTGTTTCCAAAATATACTAAACTACTTGGCCCTTTGGGATGTATATTCCTTGTTTATATTCCAATGAAATAAAATAAGGCACCGACTACAAGCAACTAGGGTCCAGTCCTTAGAGTTGATATCAAAGAAATTTTAGTAGAAAACTTGAAAACTAGATTTTGAAAACGTATATTAGTAAAAAAACACCTAAGATAGCATTTGAGGATAAACATGCAAGAATGTCCTGGTATGTTGGTAAGGAATATAATATGGGGATCATTCAATAAAATACATCCCTTCCTTGATAAAAACATGTAGAGGTGGCTCTAGCACAGATGCAACTAGGATTGAAAAATATGACAAGGAGTTTCTGGCATGACCTGGGGTGTCATGGTACATGAAAATGGGCCTTTATGTATTCTAGGTATCGATACTCTTAGGATATATACTTTGGATAATTCACATTTTTATTACAATCCATTATAATGGATTTTAGTGTAAATGTTTCCTCATATAAACAATTCTTATGAGATTAGAAATTCATAGAATTTTAATTTATGAAAAGTAATTTTCTAGTTGAGATTATAAATTATGATATATGCCCTAATCTTGTGTACACCATTATTTAGAAATGGCGCTTAGTGGAAGGAATGGAAATCGCATGAATGCACGTGTCCCATGTATGGACTTCCCCCCGATACAGGATAATAATGTCAGGTCTGGTGCGGAGCAACTTAAAACTATACTGGGACAACTTACTCTGGTTATGAATAATTACCTAACCCATATGTATCATCCAGATCCACCATGTGGAGGAGCTATGTTAGATCACATTATGTGACAACAACCTCAATCATTTAATGGGACTACAAACCCATTTTTAGATGAGAAGGGGATAATTTCCCTAGATATGATATTTATTTCTTTGGGATGCAACAAATATGATAATTTATTCATGGAAGTTTATCATTTATCAGAATAATCAGATCAGTGGTTATCGTTAATCCAAAAAATGAATGAGGGTGAAGAAATAGAAGAGATTTAATATAGGTACTTTAAGAAAATATTCTTAGAGAAATACTTTACTCGAGGAAAAAGAGTGGATATAGAGATGAAATTCTTGAATTCGATGTATAATGAATATGTGATTATTGACAAGTATTAAGATATCATCAGAAGGATAGAAAGACATGATGTGGACTATATACAAAATTCAAGGAGTAAAATTTATCGATTCATTGATATCCTAAAAGAATTCCTCTGGCGGGCACTGGTCTCCCAAATGTTTTCATCATTTGAGGATATAGTTTCATGTGAAATCAAGACAGAAATGGAATTCTCTAATTCTTATTACTTTAAGGGAAATAAAGTAAAGAAGAGGGATGCTAAAACTCTAGGAAAGGAAATAAAAAACCCAGGAAGAAGGTAAGAGTTTAATTTCTACCCTGTGATAATTTTGGATGAAAACACCCTGGTGTGTGCTTAAAAAGAAAAAGATTGTCCTAAAAATGTGGATAGAAAGGCCATATTAGTAGTGATTTCAAGGTAAAAAACCAATTAATATTCAATGCTATAATTTTTGAGTGTTTGGGAACTATGCTAATCATTGTACAAAGAATCAATGAAACATGCCACAAAAATGGACAAGGGAGAAAGGCCAAGATTATACTATCAAAACATCAGAGGTTGATGTTCTTAATGATGTGGTTTCAAGTACATTAATGATTTCATCAAAATTAGCCAATGATTTATTTGATTCTGGATCATCGAATTCTTTCGTATATTCCCAGTTATCCAAGAATATTTAGTATTTCCAATTTGACTTATTAAGGTTGTTATCAATCAAATGTCTTAAGGTAAGTATCATTTCAACAAAGTTTTGTGAATCAGTTACTATTATGGCATATAAATGTGCTTTATCAATTGTTCTTATTATCATATCCATGATTGAACTAGATATAATCTTAAGTATGGATTGGATTTCAGATCATGATGCAAAAATTTATTGTAAGAAGAAGGAGGTTACAATTTTCGATGTTGATAAGAAATTTCTTATCATTAGAGTAGAAACATCACTATCTAGTTCACATCTATATCCTCCCTCATTAGCTCTACTAAATTATATTATTGGGATGGAAGAGAGTAAAATAAATATGGGGGAGGAGAGGAATGTACAAATATAGTATATACCTATTGTTCTAGAATATGATGATGTGTTTCTAGAGGATTTATTTAGACATCCTCCACAACATGAAATTGAGTTTTCCATTTACTTAATTCTTGGTTCAAGGCCCAAATCAAAGACCCCTAATTGAATGGACATTGTGGAATTAGTGGAACTAAATAGAAAACTAGGATAATTTAGTAATATATGATTTATTATCCTTAGTGTTTCTCCATGGGGATCCCCTATTATTTTCGTTAAGAAGAACAATGGATCCATGGGGTTGTGCATTGACTAAAGATAGATCAATGTTATAACAACAAAGATCAGGTATCCCCTAACTCGCATTTGATGATTTATTTGATCAAATTCATGGAGCCCAATATTTTTTGAAGATTGATCATCGATCTGTATATCATCAGTTTCTTGTGAGGAAGGAAGACATTCCAAAATTATCATTTTGAACCAGGTGTGGGAATTATGAGTTTACAGTAACGCCTTTTGGAATAAATAACACACCCTCTATTCTCATGGATCTAATTAATATAGTTTCCAAGGAATATCTAGATGAAATTGTTGGTATTTACTAATGATATCATAGTATACTCCAAAAGATACTAGGATTATGAAAATCACTTGCGCACTATTCTGACGACTCATAGAAGGAATGAATTATATGGGAAGTTTAGAAAGTGTGTATTTTTTCTTACATCAGTTTCCTTTAGAATTCACATTATCTCTAAAGAAGTAATATCTATTGATACTAAAAAAAAATGTTGTTCAAGAATGGCCTACTCCAACGAACCTAAATGAGGTACGTAGTATTATTGGTTTAGAAGGTTATTATTGGTGTTTCATTCAACACATTTCCTGTTTCTCCAAACCTAATGACCAAGTACATGAGAAAATGGGTTAACTTTGTATGGACAAAGGAATGTGAAGACTTTTTTAAAGTATTCAAGTGAAGATTAGTGAAATCTCCATTCTTGACTCTATCATCAAGAAATGATGTATTTGAGATCTATAGTGACCCTTCAAAAAAAGGACTTGAATGTTTCCTTATGCAGAATGATAGAATGATTTCCCAGACATCAAGGTATCTAAATATTCATGAAAAAAACTATACAACTCATGATTTTGAGTTAGTAATGGTAAACGTTGATTTGAATATTTGGAGACATTACCTCTATGGGAAAAAATGTGAGATATATACAGATTATAAGAGTTTGAAATATAACTTCTCTTAGAATGAACTCAACATGAGACAAAAGAGATTGATTGAGATACTCAAGGATTATGATTTAACAATACTCTACCATTCGGGTAAGGAACATAAGGTGGAAGAATCTTTGAGTAAAAATGACCATGGAATTCCAAACAGGATGAGGGTTGAAAGGGATCACATGTTCATGGATATAGTAAAGATGGATATGGAATTTTTTTTGAAGAAAAAAGATCACTAATTTTAAAAATGGTTTCCAAACCTTTTTTACTGGAAAGTATAAAAATTTATTATGATGATGATGATGAGTTTAAATATAAAATTAAAGGTATAAATAATGGTAAGTTGTTTTAATTTTTATAAGAAGGTGGCATTTTGAAATATGGAAGGAGACTTTGTCTTCCATATTTTTCTGAAATAATGAGGGAAATATTAGATGATCTCATAGCTCAAATTTTTCTATATACCCTAGTGCCAAAAAGATGTATAGAGATCTAAAGAAACATTTTTGGTAGGACAACATGATAAGGGAGATCACTGATTATGTGTCGAGATGTTTGGTTGGTCAACAGGTAAAGGTAGTAAGAAAACATCCTAGAGGAGTCATGTAACCCCTTATTATACCTATGATCAAATGGGATGATATTATGATGTGCTTTTTTCAGGGTCTACCAAAGACTCCATGAAAGAATAGTGTGATATGGGTCATTGTTGATCATTTTACCAAATAAACACATTTTCATTCTATAATATAATATTTACCACTTTAATGTTTAGAAATATATATATTAATGAAGTTGAAATAATTCAGGGTGAACCCTTATCAATTGTTTCTGATCATGATCCCCATTTTACATCACAATTCTAGAAAAGTCTTCAGAAGGCCTTAGATACTAATCTTCATTTGAGCACTACCTACCACTGGAAAACTGATGGACCATCAAAATGGACTATTAAAACAATGGAAGACAATTTTAGGTTTTGTTCCCTTGACATTCAAGGTATTTGGGATCATTATTTACCTCTCATAAATTTTCCCATAACAATATCTTCCATTATAGTGTTCAGATGGCACCATATAAAGTGTTATATGAAAACAGTTGTTGTACACCAACTTGTTGGGATGATGTTTGTGAATGAAAACTTGTAGGCCCAGACCGTGTTGAGAAAACAACTGAAAATTTAAAGATTATCCAAACCCATATCAAAACAGCTCAAAGTAGGCCAAACATATATGCTGATAACCAAAGAATGGATTTGGAATTTCAAGATTTAGATCATGTTTTCTTAAAGGTATTTCCATGGAAGGGTATTATAAGATTTGGTAAGAAGGGTAAATCAAGTCCCAGGTACATAGGACCTTTTGAAATTATGGATCAAATTGGATCCATATCCTACCATGTAGAAATGCCTCCAAGTCTCTCCAAAGTTCACAATGTGCTCCGCATATCAATGTTATGGAAATACATGTCAGACCCAACAAATGTACCAACCTATGAATAAATAAGATTTGATCCTAATCTATCTTATTGTAAAGAGAATATCATTATTCTTGATATCAGAGAACAAGTTTTGAGAAATCGGATGAATCGCCTGGTAGAGGTTCTTTGGAGGAACCATACGATGGAGGAAGCAACATGGGAGCCTGAGGAGCTTATATTGAAGACATACCCGAATATTTTTAGTTAATATTTCATGAATTTCAAGGAAGAAATATTTGTAAGGAGGGGAGAATATAACACCCCCAAGGTTTTGAAAATAAATATTTAATGGATGAAACAATGTATCTCTAAAAATAAAATTTATAATCTATCCATTAAACACAACTTTTCCTCTTCTATGTTAGGAATTTAAAAAAACGGTCATCTAGAGTTCTGATCAGTATGTCAATTTGAGTATGATTGAACAACTATGATTTTTTTTTAATAGTAACATAACCTTATGCATAGTAATATGAATTGTAATATGACCCTGATTAATTGTAAATAATGAAAATCTTTAATTTTTGTAAGGTAGTAAGATAATGTGATCTTAATTAAATTTTCAATGTGATATAAAATTAATTATACCTTTAATGTTGTTATTTTTTAAAATTCACTATGATTTTATTTAAATAATAAATTAATAATATATGGAAAATTATTTTCAAAAGATGGAGTTTATTTTTGAAATCTAAACATCCAAAAATGGTTAGAGTGAATTTTTTGGATTTACTCATCAAGGTATGGAAATCTACCACACTTTTCTTTTATTAAAGCTTTCATTTTATGTTTTATATTTTATTTTCAATTGATTTATGTTGGGATATTTCATTACATATTCCCCTTTATTTACATATTATTTTTGAATGATTAGATATCCCCTTTCTCTCATCCAACTATTTTATGATATTTTAAGTGACGTCATTAGGCTGCCGAATTGTTCATGGGATATTTCTCAAATTTTCTTTTATTTTGAGTTCCTTTATTTTCTTATTCTTTACTCATCTACCCTAATCTAGAATAAATGATAATTCATGTACCTTACCTGAAATGGAATTATATTATGATAATGCAATATTTCATCATCATATCTCTTTCCATCTCCACTTATACTAAAAAGTAAAACATCATCTAAGATGTGTTAATTTATCACATTCAAGGACTACGGGTCCTCAATTTTATTTACCATATTCAATTATTTTTATGAACCCATTTTTATGGTTTAAATAGAATATAATATATGAATTATAAACTAATTAATATTCTAGAACCAGTATATGTACATATTATTAAATCAAATGACCAAACTAGTTCCTAATAATCAAAATACATGTTAAATAATCTAAGTGAGTTTCATTAATATTTCATCTAATGATTCATCCTATTTCAATGCAACCAAATGATAGAAATGATAATTAACACATATTGATCTTCATAATTTAATTTTTTTTGATATGAATCCATTCCACATGAATTCCATTAATTAAAAACAAGAGAAACAATTAAGAAAATCGAGAAAATGAACAATTCAGAACGATAGAATTCAATATAATAACTCATCAAAAATGACATAAATAAACTAAGAAGAATTACGATAAACTATATAAACATCTAATAGGTTCTGAATTATGTAATTAATATGTATAATTTCATATTCCATGAACTTAAGTTCAATACCAGAACACATTCGGTGTTCTATATATGTTTACCAACCAGAATCCTTCTTATTTTATGGATGGTTACAAGTTTTAAATGGTTATTTCAAAATTATTTGTAAAATACAAGCCCGATTCAAGGGAGTTACTCAAATTCTTACCTATTTTCAAGGGAAATATTTAATCTGTTTTTTGAAACCATTATCTTTGTAGAATAACTCATTTTTTATGAATGTACTATATTACATAACTTCTGGTTTTAAAAAATTATATTTCCAAAATAACTCTTCCTTCCCAAAGAAAATAGTATCTTTCTCAAGAATTTTTTATTGATTTTATAATAGTATTTTTGTATGTTTCAACACTCTTGCTGATTCTTATATATTATTGGGATTAATAATTTATGATGTCATCTACCATATTTATTGAATGTTTTATGACCAGTTTTACTGTAGATGATCTATCCTAAAACCATTTACCAATTTATTCTGAATGGAAAGTATTTATGATTAATGTTTAGGAAAGTAATTTAAATTTCATATGATTGTTTCAATATGAATGTATATGTTATTTATGTTTATCCACGATCATATAAGGAATGAATTGGACTTCATATGTGACTGTCGGGGCCCTCTGTAGCCCCTTGATCCATCGGTAGGTCTGAAGAGACAAATAGACATGGAATTGGGTGAGGCCTTTCCCAATTTGATATATGGTTATGGCCGAGGCCTTAATAATTTTTAGAAGTCTTGGATAAAGCCTTGAAAATATGTTTCAGAATATCTAGATATGAACTTCCCCAATTATAAAGGTAGTAATTGAATGTTCATGTGGTTATTCGATTAGTATAGTAGCCATGATTATGTTGGAATATTTTTCTCATTTCACCTTCCTTCCATAATGTGTTAAAGTTTATTTTGAATGGAATTTATTTTAAATTATTCCCCATGCCTAATATTGATTATTATGTTATATTTTTCTATATTGATTACTCTTACTGAGAATTATATCTCACCAATTTCTTATGTTTCATTTTCCCAAGATATGAAGAAGTAAGTTATGAGTTACGTGATGATGTAATTTAGGAGGGATAGATATTTCTAATGAAATGAATTAGTGTTGTATTTCCTTTAATAATGTAATATTGAACTTATATAAGAATATATTTTTTTCAAAAGCTACTATACTACATGGTCCTTAGGAATGAATATTCATTGTTTATATAGAAAAGTAATAAAATAAGGCACTAGATCTAGGAAACTGGGGTCTGGTCCTTACATTACCTCATCGTTAAGAATTTTGGGTTCATCGCATATCACAAGATCCTCAGTTATGTCTTATCAAAGAGTGAATTCAATTTAATGTAACAATAATGGATGAAATTTTTACTTTATTATAACATTGTGATTATTTACACCCAGGTAAATAGAATTTTTGGGTTGATTAATTGAACATGAGCTCTCATATTCTGGTCAAGATTGTGTCAAGAGACTCCTAGACAATACTAGAAGTGTTGGATGAAATGAACATTGATGTGGTAGATTTTCATTGTATAGGAAATATTAATCACATTATGGTGATGTAAAATTTTTCATTGTATGTACAGGAATCCTATATCATGGATTATAATATTGAGTTTTGAAAAGATTAATTTTTTTTGGAAATCCTAATGAAAAATAGTATGGGGATGATTATAATCGAGTGTTATTTTTGTAATGGATCTACATTCCACCATGGATTCATGAAGTGGTTCTCTTTTAATTGCATAGTTCTACCTCCATTTTACATAATAGTTTATAAAATATATAGGGTTCCACGAATTTTAACTTTTGATGGTTTGGTATGAAGAGGTTAATAGAAAATTTAATCTAATACGGTTTGGTTTTATAGAGCGATAGGGTTGGGTATTGTGTTCCTTGTTAGTGTTTTGGACACTTGATGTTACCCATTAGATGTGGGTGGATAATTCAATGGAATTTTTCTCTATTTTTCCAAGATATAAAGGATGTTTTTATTTTATATGGGTGATTATGGACCTCATAACAATCTCAGCTATTTTTCTAATGATTAACTAGTTTATCACAATGGATACTATATTGAGTATTTGTATAGAAGATGTGGTGAAACATGATAGATTTTTTAAGATGATAAAATTATATTTCGATACATAGTTTTCTTCCAATGTTTATAGAGGTATAAGTATCCTCTATTGATTGTACAAAGTAAGGGAATTTAAAGGGATAAATTAATTTTAATAGGGTTAAAATGTAATCCAAAGAGTTTTGAGGACATATTTTTTAAAAAGTAAAATTAATTTCTTCGATAGCTTCCGGTACACACAACACTAGGTATTAATGAACATAGATAAACTATTACTATTACTAATTCAATATAATCATTTTTACCAAACCACTAAAACTGTTTTTGTGAATATAAATAAAAAAATATTTTTATATTAGGTATAATGATTTTATATAAAAAAACAAACTGATAAAAAATATTCCATTTCTCGTAAAGTGTTTATCAGTTTTGAAAATACTATTTTCTTAAATGTATGTATTGATCTTTGTGAATATATAATAAATTAAATTTTTTAAACTATTAGGATATTTATTTTTTAAATTAAACATAATTTTTTAAATATAAATATCAGAAATATCGTAGGGTGAATTTTTGGTATTTTTCTAAAATGTTTAATTTTTTAATGAATAGTGAAATTTTTTATTTTTATTGAAAATTGTATATTATTTAGAAAATTTATTAGTGTATTTTTTTAAAAATGGTTTTAAAATTAAAATTAGTTCAAATATATATTTATTAATCTATTTTAGTTCATTAGAATCAATTTCATATTTAATTCTAATATTTAAAACTTTTTATACTTTTGAAAATTTTTTCTTTGGAAAATAAATTCTCATCATATCTAGAGGTTCAATTTGAATTTAAAATATTCAATTTCCATGAAAGGAATATGTACAAATGCATTACATATTTGGATTCTTCAAAATATTTGTTATATATTAACATCAAATTAATTATGAACAAATAATGAGTAAAAATTGTAAAAATTAATTATTGTGGTTATGGTTACAACTGGTTTACTAGGTGTTAAAATAAATATATAAGGGGTAAAATAACCAAAAAACTTGTCGAAAACC
Organism: Viscum album; assembly: GCA_963277665.1. NCBI lineage: Eukaryota > Viridiplantae > Streptophyta > Magnoliopsida > Santalales > Viscaceae > Viscum > Viscum album. The sequence continues at coordinate 107,100,001 of OY728156.1, forward strand.
CATTCTTCAATATATATATATTGATCTATTCTTATCTATTTCTAGATAATGACTCATTTTTAATACCTTTTTAATTAAAAAAATGTGGGTACACATTATTCATTTAAAAAAAGTCATGTGTGTCCTCTCCCTCACATAAAAAATTATGTCCACTCTTTTCTCTGCTTATAACATAAACAACACATTTTGATCCAAAAATACCAAAACAAATAACTTATTTACAACCCTCCCAACATAATAGATTCCTTTTTGTGATCATAAATTCAACATAGGTTGGAAATAGGTTAAAACTAAATACATTTCTAGGAGAAGATGTGAAGTTTTATACTACACACTTTTTTTTACTCTAACTCCTTCAAATATTATTCTATTATGATGATATAATAATATAATAATATCAAAAATACAAACATTTTATTATTATAATGTAACGAATTTTTTATATCTTATCTTCCTTCAAATTGGAAATGAAATTATCGTTCATGTGTACTCGGGACTACTGCCTCACAAGACGGTGTTATTCTTTTTTTATCACCACCTATAAAAGTTGGATAAAATAATGAATTTAATGTTTATATACATCATATATTTTATGATATTATACATTTTTTATTATATTATGACATCATCCTTCTTTCTACGTAACCCATTAGAAAACAATAATGTCACTCATGTGTACGGTAGACTGCCACCTTTCAAATAAACATGATGTGTTTTTCCTTTTTTTTATTTAATGCCAATAAAAGAAATCTTAAATGAATATATATGATATTTGTGAAATAATTGTACTTCTTTATTTATTATATCATATATCGCTTCTTACATTCTATTCTAGTAGGGATACGATATCATTTTTCATATGTATATCGAATAACCACATCATGAAGCGATGTGATTGGTTTTTCACAAACAATTCACATGGAAAGTAATTATGGTAAATTTAATGAATATATGTGATATATATGGAGGAAAATGATTTTACAAATATAATATATGATTTTCCTTTATTTAATTTCAATTTTCTCAAAATTTGAAACAACATTCATATGTATGTACGACTTACCTTCTCCATGAACTTTGCATGTCATTTTCCATCATTAACATTTAAAGATTACTATAAGGAAATATATTCTGAATATATATTATATTTATAAATTTTTTTACATTTTTTAATTTATTTTACAACGATCAATATAAGATGGCTGAAAAAACAAATCAAAACTAACATGAAAATGAAAGAATTTATTTCTAGAAAAGTGATTTAAACAAGGAATTACGTACAAAAGGTTATGAAATGTTCATAATTAAATAATATATGCTCTGATATATATAATTATGGTTAATTAATTTAATTGTAATAAGATTATTTTTTTTTAAAATGAGGTTATAACATTAAAAATTATGTCAAGACATAACATTAGGGATTTTTGTTTTAATTTTTCTTATTTTGGAAATATGTTATATTGAAAACCGATCTTTTTTATGAGGGGTATATACAGCCCCATTAATACATAATAAAATTAATTAATTAATTCTCATGTTATTTTATGTTTCATTCAATTTTAATCCTTCATGGGGTTTACGATTCAATGTTAACAAAGTGGTAAGGGTTTTATGATAAAATATCCTCATTTAATTGGATTGTTTTTTGTTTATGATATATCGCTCAATAATATCATATATTTTCTTCTCTAGTGATTTATTTCTGGATAATAGATTTTTCCCTTCATTTTACTTCCTTTATTAACTCATCATTCAGAAAGATGGTTTTTAATAAAAACCAACATTATTTCTCACTTCAGTCGAATCCTTTTTTTATTCCATATCTAGGTTTTCTAATAATGTATTCAATAATGCTATAATGTTATATTTGGATTATTTAAATTCATATTTACAAATGTTCAATTTTTTTATAAAAAACCTTGAATGTAATATTCATGTTCTTTTCCAAACAAGGTCTATTTTACTTTTACTAAAAATATGAAATGAATCATTATTTTAAATCATACAACATGAATTGTATTTTTTGTATCATAAAAAACACAATATTTAAAATATTTCATCATATAGATATTTCCAATTAAAATGAATATAAATTTTTTTATATTTTAAATTTTTTTTTTCTAAGTGTAATGTGTATTTTCTTTAATATATGTTCCAACTGATCCTTCAAATTCATTTTCAATCTAAGATGAAACCCTTTTATGTTACTTATGATTATTATGGATATGATCCAATAATATCAATGTTATTATTTCTAAATGGTTTAGGTTATTTATTAAGATATATTTATGTAAATTATTTCTTTTCTATGAGTTATGTTATAATAAAATGTTTAATGAAGACCATTTATTTTCAGGGGTTCTGATATGATAAATTTGTTTTGAATCACATTTATTTTCCTAAGAATTTATGTAATTATTTTTGCAGTTTTGTGTAACACTTATAATTAGTTTTATTTATGTAATGGTGGTTATATTTTAACTAAGTACGGTGCTTAAATTATAACCAAAATTAGTTAGACTTATATCTCAATCAAAAGAATTAGGTAATGATCAATTTTCTATAATACTAGAGGGTAGATGAAAATATATCCCAAGCTTTAAAATAGTGTAAATATAAGGTAATATCAAACACTATATAGGTACCTAGGTGGTTATTCTAATAATAACATGTTATTAATGTATTGGTGGGTATCCTAGATATAAGGTTTTCTATACTTAAGTGTTTTCCACAACTCTATGTTTTAGTCAAAGGTTATTCTCTCATGGAATATATTATTTTATTACTTTAATATTCATGAATTATGAACTAAAAATATTTATTCAATAGATAATGTTTATGATCTATGATATATAGGGTATGGGTCTTAAAATGTTATTCTCATGTTCTCATAATCGTATACTCATTTTATGTTAACATCTCTCTTGTTTTACCTTAATAAGAATATGATATCCCCCATTATTATTTTACTTTATCAATATATGAAGAAAGGTTTTATAAATGGTATGTTTAATAAGGGTGAAAGTTATAAAAAACTTAGTTGCCAATGATATTTTTCACTTATGAACCAGTTTTTCATGTATTTTTGTTTCAAAAGGCACTATAACTAAACTATTCTAGTGTAGGTCTTTATGATATGTATTGAATAATTTAATATTAAGATATAATATTTATGTATGAGATATTTGGGTCCTTACAATGCTACCATTACCCATAACCTTTTGAAAATGGGAAAACATGATTATTGAATTTTTCATATGACTTATTAAACCCTCTAAAGTAAACAATTCCATCTTCGCAGTGGGGGCGGGGGTAAATATATGAAATCATCACACTTAATTATAATTTTATGGTATTTCACAATCAATTGAACTTCTTACATAAATATATATATATACAGAAATTCATATGGCTACATGGGTTACCACATTCAATTGTAAGTGGTCAAGACTCAAGTTTCACATCAAACAACTAAAATAATATTTGTAAACAATTTTTATATTGTTGAAATTTAGCACTATTTACTATCCTAAAAATTATATTCATTATGTAAGTACTACACAAGAATATGATATAATGTTAACATCTTGTCTTATATAATTAAAATTTGGTTTTGAACAACAACGTCCACTAGTCAAGTTCTCATAAAATTACATTTAACACTATAGTATTTAGGAGGGTCGTATATTAATTTGTATGTGATGATATATATAAATACAATATGGTAAGATATTGTTAAAGGAATAGAGATATTTGGATTAGATCATTCTTATGAAACGGTTGATAAGAACAATAATATTTAGTGGAATATTAAATAAACAAAATGTAGATATTAGAGTTATGCCAATAATAATTTTTTAGTTTTGGAGTTCAAATCTGGTAACAAAGAACTCCTAAAAATATCATTGTTCCATCCTGTGTTTTGTATAAAGTTGTCAATTATAACTGAATTTTAATTATCATTTGGTGGACAGGCCAAATATCAAATTTAGCATTGGGATATAATTCAAATAGTTAGAATTAATTATATTTGTAGGTATGTTTAGGTCTCTAAGATGATCCTCGGGTGCTCGGTTGAGTTTTCGGGAAATTTGGGCTTGGTTCTGGGCCCTAGGTTCTAGTTTTTAATAGAGAAGTCTAAGGTACATGGTTTTTGCATGGTTAGTAGTAATCACACAGCTCAACCATGTGGCCCAATAAGGATGTATCATAGTTAGTTTAACTATGTGAGACAAGTCACATGTTTATGACAAACCTACAAAAAAAATTTATTAGTGAATCACATTATTGGTGTATGGTTTTTCTAACTATGGTCCTAGAAAATTGAAGGTGGGGGTATAAAGACAATTATAAATGCCCAATTTGTGCACGATTTTTCAAACAGTGCTCATGAACCATGTGTGGGAGATTCTATTGGATATATGTATTCTCATGGTTAGTGCATGGTTTTACAAACCATGTAACCCAACATCAAGCCTGATTAAAAGTGAAAATGTTCCATTTTTTTCCCTCTCCCTTAAATGGGGTTATCCCAAATTCATCACCCATATCCTTGGAGGTCCCCCATACACAACCTTTCCTTTCTCCTCTTCCTTCTTGTGCTTCTCTTCTATTATTGGTTTGATTTTATCATGATTAGTAGTGTAATATTATAGGTAATTACTAGACTCAAGTTAACTACTTTCTACATTATTTTCGATAATGAAAATTTATCATTGTGTGAGATAATATTCCCTTTATATGGAGTTTTTTTAAGTCTTTATATTATATTAATTCATCTTGAATCAATGGAAGATACTTTTTGAGTAAATATATCTTATCACTTGGTAATTTTATATTTCTTTTCCATAAAATTCTGTATAATGCCCCAAGCCCGCTCTTCCGAACTTGGTGCTATATATGCTAGTGTAAATTTTTATATATAAAATTAACTGAATAATTACACAACACTTTAAACAAAGGAGGACCTTTTACCATTCTAGGTTCTGTAGAATTAGACAAAACATTACATTTATTAGAGTTGAAAAAAATTCAGCAAACACCTACGACTCTTCTGCGCTCGCTAACTCCAAAAGCAATGACATCTACAATAATATCTTAAGATACTTGTGAAAAATAATTTTGAAATAAAAGGGTGGGAATTAAAATTCCCAGTAAGAAGTTTTAAAAACCTTTGATAAATTTTATTTAAAAATATCTCTTTCATATTACATTTTAAAAAAATAAATTGTAAATAAATTTGTAAAAACAACCTTTACAAAATAGTAAAATGATTTGAAAAAAAATAATTATACTTCGAAAAAACTTTTAAAACTAATCTAGTGATTCAGTTGAAAATATTAATCAAGCTCTTAAAAACAAAACAACTAAGGACACTTGAAACATTAAAGTCTATATTGGCCCTACCCACTTGAGGGAGGGATTCACTATCCAATTCCCTATCGAATTTACAATGTTTGCATACTGGTTTTTATAAAAAATTTTGGATTTTCTTTCCTTATATATATATAATTTTCACTGGTGTTTTAGTTTTGAAGATATATTTATAATCATGCTTGGAACAAATAAATATTAATCTTTACTGAAATTTATTTATTCGATTTGATACGATCAAATATCCTGGTATATGACGATGCATAATCACTGTAAAGATTAATCTACATCCATGCACTTAAAATTTCAACCATATTTCCTTAAAAATACATTTTTAAAGGTTATTTAAGGATCAATTATATATGTATATACATATATATATGCATATTCAAGTATGAAATGTCATGTAAACTTATCGATATATATCCCTAGTCGTGATATGAGTATGACATGCAAGTAGATCCATCATTTAAATTCATAATATTCCATAAATAATAAATTTCTATATATATATATTATAATTCATACGAAACAAAATCTTGATCCTTAAAAAATTAGTTAGAACATAAAATCATATTTTTCGATTAAATAATATCTTTCTAAATTTGGAAAATAAAACATTTGAATTATAAAATGACCTCATTTAACAAGATCAAATAAATACCTATTGAAAATAAGGGAAATAATTTCAATATAACTGATTGTTGAAAATTAGAAAAATTGATGGCATGAAACATATAATTCCCTAATATTCATATAAATCAATAAATATAGATATATAAATATATCTCTTTCATAAAATAAATATAATAATTTTGAAATAAATAAATAGACTTTTCATTACAAAAATCAAATGGAATTGAATGTGTAAATAAAGTATCCGAAAATATATAATTTCTTACACAAAATTAATTAATATTTTGAAGAAATTAGATAATAAATGGATAAAACTCCGTTAAGATCAACTTTCAATTTAATGAAATCAGATATGAATTGAATTATATAGTGCACAAATATAATTTGTGTAGCAAAATAATTTGACAGAGCAGATATAAGAAATCCCTTGCTCAAAAAAATACAATTTATAATTTGAAATTAATAATCAAAATTCCCATAAAAAATAAATAGAATAACAGAGTGAGTATTTGAAAATAAATAGTACATTACCCAATAAGTTGCAGAAACATTCATATATTATATTTTTTAGTAGAAGGATAAAATTGATTACTCTTCCAATTTTCCACTACACATCTCTCAACTCACTAACTCTGAATATGGATCAAAACCTCAAGAGAGAATGTAGGGCTTCATTTCTCTATATTTTTTCTTTTTGAGACATTCTTGCATACCCCTTATATATACTCAGTACAGTGATTTGAATTGAATAATTAATTTCAACTTGAGATTTTTTTAATTTGGACTTTACTATGCAAGTTGATATACTAACATATATATATATATTTAAATGTTCGATTGACAGAGAAGAACACAAAATATAAACTCAATTATTTCTGAATGGAGACAAAGGATTCAAAGAATGCAAATCTTCAGAATCTCAAACAGTTCCTAGAAGATGAACCGAAAGGGAATTAGATAACATATTTATTACAAACAGATTAAAATAATCTAAATCAATCAAAATTGTTAAAAAGATAAGGCATCAGATGAAACGATGTCAGACTTGTTGAGAAGGATATGTAACTAAATCAATTTTAGTCTTCAAAAAGTTTTTAGATAACCATTCCAAACTGATTTCGCAAACAAAAAACATCAATAAATTAAATCTATTTTATAATTGGAAAAACAGGAATTTGATATGAATCTGTTGTTCTGAGATATATCATGAACCTCCATTGAAACACAAAAAATTCAGACAATAATGATAAGAAAAATAAATTGAAAGAAAAATGTGTACGTCACTGGATTGAAATAAGATGAAGAAGAAAAATTGCATCTAAATATTCAATATACACAAAAACGAATCTATAATCAAGATTTAGATACACAAAAAAATAAATGAATAGAACATAAGTGGATGAAAAATGATAAACCAAGTCATTGTTTATGAGATCTCAGTATGATTCAGATTTACAAAACATCAACAAAACAAATCCTACCTAGAAAAATTGAAGATATTACCAAACTAATCATCTTTTTACATTAATCTTATTCGGAGATATCAACGCATAATGGATTGGTTGTGGTCGAACCATAATAGTGACTTGAAAATTCTTATTACACCCCGATCTCAGATCTAGACTTCTGATTGTCTTCTACCATTGCATGAATCAACTCAACACCTATGGTCGACCATGACTACATCGCCAAAGACTTCTCAGACCCTTGATTTGTGGCTTCGCTTGACGCTATGCTCGACCTTCATCTCCCCATCTGGAAGCCTTGGTTTCACTTTCTCCATTGACTCGACTCTCCCTGAGACCTTACACCACATCAAAAAATCATTTTGATTGTTTTATATCTATTTTTTTATTTTATCACTGTATGTTTATTTATTTAAACAAATCAATTATCTTAATATATGTATCATTTTGTTACATATATATATAACAGGTCAATATTAATTTTTTTTATTTTAATATTTTTATTGTAATGTTTTTTTTATATTCATAACTAACATTATTACAAAACACTAATTTATAATATTTATTTTTAAAATATATATATTAATTAATATGTTAACATAATCAATATTAAGTATTTTAATTTCAAAAATAAATTATTATTTATATTTATTTTAAAGTAATAGTTCACAATTCCTTCAGATAAAATATTTACTTCAAATAATAAAATATAATTTTAAAGAAATGTTGATTGTTAAAGTATCATTTATAAATTATTAATTTATTACATTATATTATTATTAAATATTAAAAAATTATTTTCTAGTCTTTAAAACAGTATTTCTATTAATTTTATAATTTTCTTAAATTGAAAATAATACTTTTTAAAACAAAAATATGGTTTTTAAAATATTTATATGTCAATTTATAAATAGCGTTTAAAAATCATTTCTTAAGAGATTTTATTAAAAAATATTTTTCGTTTAATTATAATATATATATTTATTAATAATAATTTCATATTCCCAAAATAATAGCAGTTTTAGAAATTTAGTATTTAATCATAACGTATATAAATAAGTTGTCATTATTATATTTTAACATTTATTTAAAAATTTGGTTTATTAAATTAAAATGAACATTGAATTAATAAAAATACTAATAAAATAAATAATTTTTTTCTCTTAAACTCTAGATATTATAGTATGACATGTTTATATATTGTTTATATTGTGTTAAACATCAGACATTCCATGGGTTTCTCCAAAATTGTGTAGCTACTTAAATAAATTTTATAGAGTATGACCTAGAACCCTCTTTAGAAACATTGAGATTAACCAAGGGTTGTGACCTCACTTTAGATCACACCTTTGGGAGTGTAGTATTATTTACCCTCATTGGCCTTTTCTTATAATGGACTGAAACTACACATAGGAATGTTTGGTTTTACATCAAAAATGGTAACTGATAAAGTTACAATAAATAAAATTATTTAATTAATGTAGAGAAAGTAAAGTAATTTGGACATCATCACTTGTGTGTGAGATTACTATTGAAATGAAATTATTATATAAATATAATTGTTACTTACTTTCATTGTTGAATCATCATTTTATCAATCCTACCCCTTTGAAATTTATAAGCATAAAGATTTAAGGAATTTTTGAATGTCAATGACTTACCCATAGGTATTTTTTAATTGTTATGTATATAGTTCTTATCAAGGAAGAGACTATAAAGGCGGGTTTTAACTTATCTGTATATATTATAAATTCAAGTGGATACTTTCTATATGGACTAAAATTATGTATTGAATTCATTATGTTTTTGAATATAGAATCCATTAAGAGAAACTCTGGTTTCGAGACTGAATGCCTTGGATGGGCTCATTAGATGTTGGAATTTGATTATGTGTGAATGAGAAATAAATGGATAAGAAATTTTGGAAATTGGGGTCCTTTTTTTGTTTTAAATTATTGGAAGTGGTGTTCATCCTTATAGGACATGGTTCTCATCATTATTTATTGAAATTACAAGACATTTTGTTACTCATTATTGGATATGGAATTTCTCATTATTGGACATAGTGTTCATCCTTATTAATTTAAATTATTGGACATGGTTTTCTTCATTATCGGATGTGGTGTTCATAATTATTGGAAATTAAATTAGTTATTATTTATTGGAACTACCAGACATGGAGTTCCCGATCAATTTTTATAAATTTTTTCATGTGATTCTCCTTGACAGTGGTTTTTTTCTTGGAAATTTGTACCATATTTAAAATTGAAACCCCAAATAATTCTCCTTGTAAATTAATTCATTTTTTACATACCATGGGTCTTGGGTCTTCTTATAGGAAACGTAAAATATATAGATATATATTTGATAAGATGGATCATGTATATTCATCTAGGGATCCTATAAGAATCTTGTGTCCAACATGGTTTATGATTACACTATTAAATTTCCTTTATTATACCCACAAATAGCTCATTTTATATTCAGAAATTGGGTATTCATTAAAAAAATTGTGGGTGGCCTATTGATTTTTACATATACCATCTTCAAGTCACTTTTTGGTACCCAGATTGATCTCATGGATTCTGATTAGGACTTAGCTTCTGCTATTTTTCTCTTATTTATCCTAGGTAAGAAATTTCCAATGGAGATATGGTTAGAGAACTTACTCTTAATATCGCTGGAGATGGGTCTTTATTTTTATTGATTATTTTCTATTCCATCCACTTTTCCTGTTTTATATTTTATATTTTTTCTACATTGTAGATTTGGGAAAATCTAGTTCACCCATGGTTGGATTATTTTCCACTTGTCAGGTGACTTGTTTATTATTATTTATCAGTTGATTTTATCATTTGATAATTATATTATTCACATATTCATATTTTATATTACTACTAATCTATAGGTAATATTATACCACTATACCTCTATTATAACATCACATCTAATCATAAGGATTCGACATACAAGGAGGCATGATTGAGTCTTTTCTGCCAATCGGCCTGGTTATTGTTTATAGAGTAAACTCATTCAGTCCATGAAAAAGTGGAATTAGAGCAGTCCTTTCCATATATTTCTATTCTTTTTCCAGTAGAAAAAAAATCTATTACAGTTTTAGAACATAGAAATTTTTTTTCTGGGAATGACCAACCCAAAAACAGGGGAAAGATCATTTTTTATGGATAGAGTAGTTATCCATGTTATTCATTGTTATAGTTGATTATTATTTTCACCATGAGTGATTGTTAATGTATCCATAGGTTATTGATTAATGATATTTGAGTCTTATAATAGAATGGAAATAGAGAAGGTATGTTCATGCATCATTTCAAGCACATATAATTAACATTTCAATAGTATGGTCATTTATGTATCATTCTTGTGTGATAATGTTCCATGATCATATATATACTATGCTTGTGTGATTGTTTATCATTTTTATATATATAACATGATTGTGTGATTACTTAAATTTCTACATATATCCATTACAGATATAATTTCATTCTTTGTTAAATATTTGATATACTATTTGTTAAATAATATGACCTCATCAATCTAAATGGTGTTTTATCACATATCATGATTCTGAACTTCTATCAAACCAAAAATTAATTAATTAAATTAAATGTTTGACCACTATTATGTAAATTATCTTTAATGGGTACTTTAATTTTTCACTGGATGATTTCTGTTAAATAGTGTATCAATTACAACTTATAAAGGCCTATACCATTATATGTTTGGATTGAATAACAATATAAATAAATCCCCTGATTATTAACATGATGGTTATAGGTGAATTTTATCATTTTGTGGAAATAAAATATACCCAAGATATGTGTGTTTTAAAATATGATAAGCTAAAAAATAACAGGTTTCTCTTAAATGGGATAAAAATTATTATTTATTGGGGGTTTCCTCTATAAATTGGGAATGGATTCCCATATAACTGAACCTCTGTTGGCTTTAAGGAACCGTAAATGTTTTCCTTAGTTTTTTTGGGTCATTTTTAATTAACAACATCAACTATATTTATTATAATGGGATATTTATTTAAAGTGTATGAAAACACACTTAAAGTGATACATACTAGTGTATAGTATCATCTTATATAACCTAGACCCCTTAAAATGGTTAATGACATGTTGTTGGTTTTTGATTTATAGTGTTATGAGGTGTCAATTAATTTAAATACCAATTACAACCTAATGGTTTTTTTCTAATATAAAATGTGATTTACATTTTCTTTAATCGAACCTAGTTTCTTGAATTAATGGATAAATCAATGACTAAAAAGTAATTATGATATAATTTTCCTAAAATTCTATGAGGAATTAGCCAAATAAAGTGTCAATTAGTGCTTTTAAGAACATTATTCTTTATAACTAGTACATGGAACTAAATATATATAATAATATTTAATTTCTTAATAAATTTGAAGTTATGAAATGGATAACATAAAACATTTAACGGGTTTTTGTATGGATGGAACCTCATGTAGGTGTTAGTTCTAATGTTTCCATAAGAGTTACCTTGAAAATGAATGTGGATTTTCCCCATAGTTTTTAGTATCTTTCTATTATTTCATTGAAAATAAAGGATAGGACATAGATCTAAGTGAATTTTTAGTCATGAAACTAGTTTTAAATGCGATTACATGTGATAGGATAGGGATTATCCATGATTTTGTTAGTTCCCTTAAAAATAAGGGCTATAATTATTTAGAGAATATCTCTTAGGGACATTAAGTGTCATTCCATGACCATTTTATTTGGGTGGGACTCTTAATTTATAGAACTACACCTAGGTTTTTTGGGTGATCATGTGATGTTTTAATCCTTATTATGTTTGTGGAAATTGTCTAATTGTCAAGTTCAATGGTTCTAGCATACGTAGGGAATTGAAAGCTGGTTTGAAAATCATGTAATGTTTATTATTTTTTTATGGACATCTCATCAGTATATTTACTGAGTTAATTTTCATTTGGGTTAATATATCTTTGCGTTAATATTATTTCATGATATCACATACAAGTATATATAGTGACTTTGGTCCTTTAATTATCAAAATGGGTGTACAAATTTTGTTATTGTGATAACAGGGTAGTGTTTATGTATTAAAATGATATTTTTGAGTTAAATTATGTTATAATGAGATACTCATGGTTCAGTGATGATAATTCAAGTTTTCTATGTTATTACCGATGAAATAATTGTAATAGTTTGAGATTGAGAGTTCTTGACCAGATGGACAGATGGTCATATGTTCATGGAATATACATGCACATGTCATCTCTAGAGTAGAGTGACCTGGTCTTTAATGATTTTTTATGAACATGGTATCCTTGTACTGTTAATTGAAATATGATTTATTTCGATGCATAGTTTTTTCAATATATTCATGGCGATGCATGTGGTTGTCAATAAGAACCTAGGTTGTTATGGTATCGAGGTTGTCTTCGATGGATATGGCGTGTCATGTACATAGTCCTATTGACCTGTGGTTGTGAAGTTAACTCCTTAATTTCTAAAACATTTTTGTGAGGTAGGTGGATGTTTGAAAAATCCAATCATAGGTTGAATGGAAATTTTTTAACGGTAATACCAATGAATATTATTGTATATTGAAACTGACATTCCATGTATCATGGCCAACATGGACATATAGATGGATGAGTCATGTTCTCTTCAATCAGGTGGTACATGATATACACTCTCTGTATATTTCTAGTCTGTTATGTGCCAAATGCACATGGTAACTGGTTTATATGTAATTTTGGTGAGTGGGATGGTGCGGTATGAGGATTCGTGGTTTAAATTTTGACACATATGGGCATAAAGACCTATTTTTGGGTAAATTAAAGCAAGAGACATAGGATGAGGGATAACTTCAAAATTAATAGAGTATCATGAGATGATTTACCTATAACTCCACCTTGAAATTAATTAATGGGAGATGTAGTGTCAATATATGGTGAAATGGAATTACATCCTTATTTAATGTGAGCATGTCTTAGGGGGAGAGATAACACCTTTTGATAAAATCTTAGTATACTCATATTTTTGAGATTATTATTACAAATATCCTAAAATTTACCTAAGTACCTTGAGAAAGTGGAAGTTATATTCCATTCAATATAAACATCACTTTTGGTATGATGATTGGACTCCTTCAGAGTTTCTCTCAAGGATAGATTTACGGTAAGCCATGTGATGGGGAGTATACCATTAGTCATTTAAGGGTGGTGACCCTTATTGAGAGTTGAAACTTGGGAATCACCCTGAAAAACACTCTTTGGAAGTGGGAATGAGTGATGGGTGGTGTTTCATTATCATTCAGGGTTGAGTATTCTCTAATCCAAGAATTTCAAAATTTCAAAGGATGGATGGAGAATGGGTTTTGGTAATCATGAACTATTTTTGGGTGCAAAGTCCTGAATTATCTTATGGTGGGGAGAAGAAAATTGATCATTGGGGGGGAACCCCTTATGTGGGAAGGATAGTGGGAACTTGATTCTAGTTGTGTAATGGGAATTTAGATCTTTTATTCCATTGGTGTAATGGAACAATGTATAGATGGATTTATTGGTAAATTTTAAATGCATGATTGAATACCAACTCAGGGGAAGGCTGATTTTGTGCATCTGGACTCGAATAGAATGGGATGATCAAAGGATAGTGAGATAGAAGTTCACTATTTCTTGTTCAAAGCAATGGTGATGGTTTTGAATAAAGGGTGGTTCACACATGAGACATCGCAATAAGTCAAGTATGGGCATCAGTGATTTTTATCAGAAACTTCAGTGTGTACCAAGGAATTAGGCACCGAAATATGGTTTTAGAGGCACTTTGTTTATTAATGTGTGTTGAAATCCTCATGTGTAAATAATGTTTTAATGATAAAAATCATGTACATTCTGTAAAGCCTATTAATCCTATTTAATCTATCTCAAATCATGTGTACCAATGGTTGGTTTCTTTATGCTTTAAATAAACCTATCCATGATCTAAAGTGCTATGTTTGATTATCGTAAACTATTTTTAATTTTTATTATAATGGATTTCATTGATAAATTATTAACACTAATCCATTATATGAATATCAATATTAATGTCTATATAACGATATTTGGTTAAGTCTGAGAGACTGTGATTTTTTCATCAGTTGTGTTTTTCTGGAAAAGGACCCAAACATCGTGACCAGACACTGTGACCAGACATCATGTCCAAATCACCATGACCAAACACCCTGACCTAGAAATAGTGACCAGACACCATGACCTAGACACTATGACTAGACACTGTGACCAGACACCAAAACTAGTTTCGGATTTGTTGATGTCTGTGACAATAGTTCCTTACTAATACACCGTTTGAATTTGGGAAAAAGTACTAGACAACATGTTCCTAACACTGCATCTCTACTACCAGTTCTTGATATTTATACAACTATGACATCATAACTATCTCACCACTCAATGGAAGAGAAGGAGACACTATTTCATAGAGACACTATTTCCATGTGACACCATTTCCAGATAGACTGTGACATCATTCTTTAATATTTTTTTTCATTTTCAATTTAATTTATAACTGTCATATTTGAGTCTTTTAGAAGAACTGACACAATTAATATTTATTTGTAGACATGTCACCAGATAGTACTTTGTACGAGTTACAGAATACATGCATCATGTTGGATCCAAAACATGCACAGAAGAATAAAAAGAGAAGTGTCGCCTAGAAACAAAGATATGTGTGATAACGAAAAAGTATGTTCATTCTTCAGAAAAAAACAACACATGAAACTCAATACATCTGAAGAACAGGAGATGTATTCTTGAATAAAAAAAGTTGGGATACCATAGATCAGAGTCCAGAACATCTTGGCAATACCAACTCCATGAAGAACACATGCCAGATATAACTGTAATCCAGAGCATCAGACATTCTATAATCTATTTCTTGCATGAGGACCCGATTATTACATCTGCGTCATCATAGACGTCTAGATCTACATAGAATAACAGTCATATCACTTATAAAATTATTTTATCATATTTTCTCTATTTTATATTACTGTTTTTAGCTTTTGAGCAGTGTGTCTGTGTCAGTATTAAAAGACAAACTGTATCAAACACAAAACTAAAGGATACAATATATACTTCCTCTAATATATCATTACACTTGTTTATTCCCATGGATTAGTGTGGAAGAGGTCCCTGTGTGACCAGGTATTTTATACCCACAATGAATTTTTTAAGAGGTCATATGACCTAGATAGTTCTGTGCGCTGTTGCGTACCCCGATCTTGTGTGTGGATTGAGTTTGTTAATGTGAACGGCATGGTGGTAGGTGATCACTATGTGGAGTGGATTAGGTCTCAACTTGATACTAAACCAATTTTTTTATATCCATGGTGTTGTTTAATTTTTTTTCTCTATTTTACTATATAATTTAGAAATAACTAGATTTACAATGAGAGTTAATCTTGGAAAGAAGTTATAATTATTTTGCCTTATTAGAATAGCTACAAGAGTAATGTTAATAACTGATATTAATATTAGTGAGAATTAATCATACTTATGAGAAGTTTTTTAAATAGTCAAACTTTAATAACCTTATTACATTGATTAACTAGGATGTATTTATTTTTATTGGGGAACCTTTTAAAAATACTTTTCAAATATAAATTTTTATAGATACTCAATTCACCCCAATCTTGATTACACTACTCTGACCAACATTTGGTATCAAGGGGTGTTTGTTATTCCTGTTAGGACTATATTTTTGAAAATATTCAACTTTTATTTTAGTTGTAATTTAAGGATATGTAAATTTCTGTTAATTCTGAATTTATAGCTCTTTAAAATTATTTCATTATTATGGATAATAGACTGGAAGGTTCTGCAACAAACAGACCACCATTCATTAAGGGAACCGATTATTCCCAATAGAAAATCAAAATTATAATGCATAAAGAATTCATGGGTTTCAAATATTGGTCTCCAATTATAAATGAGTTTAAGATTCCTACTACTGATATAATCACTTGGGATGACTCATCCCAAATAGCCTATAATAATAATTGCAAATCCATGAATGCTTTATATTTCTCCTTTGGAGATGAGGAATTTAACAAAATTTCTGCATGTAAAACGTCCCATGAATTTTGGGATACTTTATCTATTTCACATGAATGAACATCTAGTGTGAATAAAATTAAACATAATACTTATACAATTAAATATGATAACTTTAAAATGAAACTTGATGATCCTATTTCTGACATGTATCTTAGGCTCAAAAAATTCAACATAATGATTTCTAATGGATGAGAAGTCATTACCAAATAACAAATCATGGGGATTCTCAAATTCCTAATTGATATATGTATAGGTACTTATGTATCTATTAGATAATCATGTGAAATTAGAAAGTTACATTTAATAGAACTCATTGGGAAACTAGTGATTTATGAAGAGGAGCTGAAAGTTACAAGGAAGAAGAGGATGTACCCAAAAGTAAATCTGTTTCACTTAAGAACACCACCTCCAAACACGAACAAAAAGGTAAATTGGAGGCCTCTATAGAATGTTCCAGTAGTGAAAAATAATCACCTGATTGTGATGAGGATAAGGCTAAATTATCTATAAGTTTTACCTGATTTTAGAAGAAGAATAAATTTTTCATAAATCCAAACATCAAAGGAAGATATGATCAAAAAGGAATTTGTAAGAATGATTGAAAAAGAAGTGATGAGTCTAATTAGATAATATGATATGAGTGTATGCAAAAGGGACATGTAAAGGATGATTGTCCCAAGGTCAAGCACAAAAAGAAATATGAGTGCAAATATAGAAAGTATAAAAAGGAAATGAAATTAAGATGTAGTGCTTTTGAAGAGAGTTCAGGTGACTTAAAATCTTCACATGATGAACAGGCCAACAAATCCATTATGTGTTTTATGACAAACAAATTTGAGGTAACTCTAGAATATTCTATACACAAATCCTATCATTACGGAGATGAAAGTGATTATGAGAATATGTATAATGATGAAATGTTTGAGTACTATAATATTCATGAAGAGACATGTAATGAACTAAAATATAAATACAAATATTTAAAGAAACAACATGATCTAAGCTCAACTATTAAAAATAAACATACTATAGAAATGGATAAAATGTTCAATTACTCAAAGAAAAAAATGCACTAAATCTATCTAATGAGATATCGAAAAAGGAACTTGAATGGTTTACTAATAGTAAAGTTACATTGTTTCAAATTCTAGGTAAACAGATTGCTCCTAAATATACTACTGGTATTGGCTATCAACAAGATAAATGAAATTTTGGTAGAACAATTTTTTTTTTCTAAATATAGGTTACACAACATTAATCCTAATTCGGGAAAATATTCAACTAGTTAAAGTTATGATACACTCTCTACTATTTCAATCTTTTCTACTCCAAATAGATTTTATTTTCCAATAACTTTGCATAATTATTGTAGGAAGCCTATGAGGTAGATATGGTTTCCTAAGTCACAAGTCACTAATATTACTGGACCCAAACTAATATATGTACCAAAGTTTATTTTTTGGACTATTTTATAGGAATGTTTCTTAAAGAGCTCCTATAAAAGCTTATTGTACGTAGACAGTGGGTGTTCAATACACATGATAGGGGACTATTCATGCTTCCAGAACTTAATAGAAACTGATGGAGGACATGTGACCTTTGTGATAATGCCAAAGGAAAAATCATTAACCTTTACCAAAATGGGTAACTCTAACTCAGTTTTAATTTCAAAAGTACTTTTTGTTGATGGATTGAAATATAATCTCTTTAGTATTTCACAACTATGTGATAATGGATTTCATGTTAAATATGAAAATGTTGCTTGAAATGTTTTTAATTCTAATAATGGATTAGAATTTTATAAATTAATAAATGATAATTTATACTATGTTAACTTAGATTCTTTAGTATCTCAAAATGCTTCATGTTTAAGTGTATTTCACCAAGAGTATTGGATTTGGAATTGGGGACTAGGACACTGTAATATTCACTCCATAAAAAGATAACTAGAAAAATCCTAGTCAAGGACCTACCCAAACCTGAGATTCCAAATGATAAAGTGTGTAATCCTTGTCAAAAGGGAAATCAGCACAATATTTCCTTTAAACCAATTAAAGAAGTATCAACTTCTCAACCTCTCAAACTGATTCACATTGATTTTTTTGGACCATCTATATTTTCTAGTTTAAATGGGAAGAATTATGATTATGTTCTTGTAGATGACTTTTCTATATATACAAGGACTTTTTTTGGCTCACAAAAGTGTATCCTGCTCTCATTTCACCAAATTTTCCAAAACTGTAGAAAATATTAGTGGACTTAGAATTAAATCTTTAACAAGTGATCATGGCCATGACTTTTAAAATCATGAGTTTGAATTATTTTTCAAACAAAATTACTATAGTCATTATTTATCTACAAAACAACACATTAATAAAATGGATTTGTAGAAATAAGAAATAGAACCTTGAAATAAATTTCTATAACCATGCTTAGTGAATTTGACTTACCTATTTATTTTTGGGCAGAAACTATAAATGAAGCAAGCTATATTATCAATAAAGTGTTTATTAGACCCATTCTTAATAGAACTCCATATGAGTTATGAAAAAATAGAAAAATAAAAATTAGCAACATCAATGTTTTGGGTTTCAAAGTCTATATCCTTGATAGTAAGTACAATCATGAAAAAATCAAGTAAAGTGTGATAAAAGAATATTTATTGGATATTAAATATCTATTAAAGCCTATAGAGTGTTTACCAAAAGAACTAAATGTGTGGTAGAATCTTTCTATGTCAAATTTGATGAAATAGATCCATATATAGAGAACCTAGAAGATGACGTTTCAAATTTGGACATTAATACAACCTCTTTTAACCATCTAGTAAAGTAATCTATGGAAACTTCTTGTTCTGGAAATTCTTTATATTTTGGTCATAATGAACCCAAACCTATTGAAGAACCTAAAGTCCCTAGTACATATTTTTGCAGAGCTATTAGAACTCTTATGAACCATCTTTTGGATGTAGTCGTCGGGGATTTAGATAAAGAAACTCAAACTAGAGATTCCCTTAGAAATTAGGTTAATCATCAAGTATTTTTGTCACAACCTGAACGTAAAAACATTAATGATGTTATCAATAATGAATTTACAGTGATGGGTATGCAAGAAGAACTTAATCAGTTTGAAACAGACAAATTTTGGAAACTTGTTTATAGACCCAAAGACACATTCACCATCGGAATGATGTGGGTGTTTATAAATAAATTAGATGAGGTTGGTAACATAGTTAGAAACAAGGATAGATTGGTTTCATGGGGATATAGTCAAGAAGAAGAAATTGACTATGATGAATCCTTTGCACCAGTAGCTAGACTTGAAGCCATCACAATTCTGCTTGCTCATGCTACACATCCGAATTTCAAACTATATCAAATGGATGTTAAAATTGCATTCCTAAATGGGTATGTAGATGAGGATGTATTTGTTGCGAAACTCCATGGTTTTACAAATCCACATTCTCCAAATCATGTTTTTAAACTATAATAAGATTTATATGGTTTAAAAAAAGCTCCAAGATCTTGGTATGATTGATTATGTAATTTTCTTATTTTCAAAGGTTTTAAAAATGAATAGATGATCCTATACTTTTTATAAAACTAATTTCTAATGATGTATTGGTAGTTAAAATTTTTATAGATTATATTGTCATTAGATCTTCAATAAATTATTCATGTATTGAATTTTCTAAAATGTTTCAAAATGAATTTGAAATGAGTTTAATGGGTGACCTAAAATTATTTCTTGGACCTCAATTATTTCAAAATAATGGTGGTATTATTTTAAATCAAAGAAAATATACTAGAGATATTCAAAAACGTTTTGGCTTGGATAGCACTAAATGTAGTGACACTCCATTTAGTATAACTTATAAGTTGGATTTTGTGGAATATGTAAAATCTATTGATCAAACTACTTACAAAGGAATGTCTGGAAGCTTGCTCTACTTAAATTCTAGCTGACATGACATTATGTTTAGTGTATGTAGGTGTGCTCATTTTCATGAAAAACCTAAATAATCTCATTTAAATGTTGTTAAGAGAATTTTCAAATACCAAAATCATACATTCAATCTATGAATTTTCTATCCCATAGGAATATCATTTGAGTTAGTTATTTATTTTGATGCTAAATTTGGTGGTAGTAAGATAGATATAAAAAGAACCTCTGGAACATGTCACTTTATCGGCATGTCACTAGTATCATGGTGTAGTAAGAAACAAATCTCTTCGACATTGTCTTCTATTGAAGCTGAGTACATAGATACTGGTATTTGTTGTGCACATATTTTGTGGATGAAACAGACATTACTATATTATGGGTATCAATTCAGGAATATACCTATAAATTGTGACAATACAAGTGCTATTAACATCTAAATAATATTGTTTCACACTCTAGGACAAGACATATTGATGTAAGACATCACCTTTTGAGATACCATTATCAAAAAGGAGATATCACTTTGGAATTCATTAGAACTGAATATTAGCTCGCTGATATATTCACCAAAATATTAAACTAGGAAAGAATGGATTACATTATACATGAATTGGGAATGACTAATCTTAAGTAGTAAGTGTACTATCTCACAACTTACAGTTTCACATTTTATGGTTTCACAATTCACTTCCATGATGTTATTGTCAAACACATACAATTCTCTAGTTTACTATCTTAAAATTTGGTGCTTTAATCAATACAGTCTCACTCTTTGAAATTCACATAGTTATAGTCTCACCGTGAAAACCAGTTATAGTTCCCCCGTGAAAACCTATTGCGATATCACCGTGAAATCTAGTTACAGTATCACCACAAAGACACTTTTTCATTTTATTGACATATTATAACCCATATCTCAGTAATTAGTTATTTTATTCTTTTACTTCCATGTGATTTTTCTTTTGCGATGTGTGACATCCCTAAATGATAAAAACCAAATAATTTTCACTTCTTTCTTCACCCAAGCTCTCTTCCCTCAAACTATAACCCCTCCTTCATCCTTTATCTCTCCCATGAACCTTTTTTGAATGCCCATAATGATACTCCAATCATCATCAACACTAGATAATTGAAGATCAAAGAAGAAGATGAAAATAGCACCAAATATAGCACCTAAAGGTTAGTTGAATTTGAACCTAGGGACCATAATATTGGTACCTAAAATTGAAATTTTCCCAAAGTGGTTGATATCAAGTATGGTTTTATTATTTAAAGTAATAAAATAGAAAGGATGGTATGATTGGTTCACAAAATAGGAAAGGACAATTTACCCAAATCTAATCGCTCAGTTTTATCAGTTTGTTCAATTATCTTTTGATACATTAGATTCTTTTATTCTGTGAAGCTATATCAATTAGGAAAGAAGTTCCTTTTCATCGAGGTTATGGGATTCTTTCCTAAGTACACCACATGAGGTTATTTTTGAGGCCTACCCGAGAGTTCCTGCACCACCAAGTGAGATCTTTGTTTTAGAAAAATCCTTGGGAAGCTTTAATAACAAATAAACAAAGAGAAGAGCAATTGCTGCTGAGCTAGATGGGGAAACCAAACCTTTGTTTAAGTTTGTCGAGAATTTAATCAGTAAATGAAAAAGAATACTTTTCTACACTCACGTATCTGGATGTATTTTTGATAAATCTTATGAATAATGGACACAAGATCAACCTATGAAAGTAAATTATACTTCATATGTGTGAGTTGATAAAGACAACCTCAAAATCAACATCCATATTCTACACAAGGTTAATCTCTGTAGTGCTTCATGCTAATGGTTTGGTTGGACAATATGAAAAAGTCATAAAGGACTATGTTTTTTTTCTCAAAGTTTATAGTAAAAAGAATAAAAAATAGCTAGAATCCATAGAGAAATAAACGGGTTTAATATAATGAGAGGGTCTATGAAAAGTTAAACCCGGTTGGGAACTCTTTAAGAACTAATGGAATTTATGATCCTGGTTTAGAGCGAGATGAGTTTACAGACTATTCTATTGAGGAAGAAGAAGAAGAGAATGTTGATCCTATAGGAAAAATTGTCTTGGATGAGAAAGACAGTGAACCTACACCTCAAGTATTAATTTAGAAGGAAGTACATATCCCGAAAGAGATTGTTGCTCTAGTAGAATAACCTGATTATAAAGAAGAGTCTTCTATTAGTGTAAGGGAAAAGGATATTCTGGGAAAACATCTAGAAGAAGACCTGTCTCTTTATAAAAGACCTACTTTTGAGGAACACCTAGGGGAAACATTTATTTTATATATTATTTCATCTGTTGTAGAAAGAATAGATCAAGACTTTCAATTATATAGAAAAAAATGGGTGAGGCTATTGGGGATGAAATCATGGAAATAGATCAAGGATATAAATCTCTTAATCCGGTAAGGGATGCACCTGTTGAGGGGGAGCATCTCACCAATCTAAAAAGTGTTGATAGGCCTAATCCAATTGATCCCAGTTCTGTGGATACATGGTATAAATTCCCTATCTATTTTGATGTAAATAATTCCCAGGAAGCCTCTGTTAAAGTTATAGATCTTTATACTATGAATCAATTAAAACCAATATCTTCTCTTAATGTTCTAGCTACAAAGGAACCCGAGCCTATCCTATATCCACTCCTTGAACCTTCATAAGAACTTTCCACCTTAGTAAGTAAGTATGATTTAAAAGCCCTTGGAGCTACCATATTGGATAAAGTTGAAAAGATCATGAACACTCAACCTTCTCATGTGACCAACTTGAGTGAACGAGATGATGACCTATTGTTAGAGAATATTATTTAGCATATTCATAAAAAAATGAGTCATGAAATTCCAGAAGCCAGAGTTGAGAACAAACAGATCATTGATGATGTGAATTCTCTCATTGTTATGGTTGAAGATATGTAGACAGTATTGAACACAAGACCAGAACCTATTGCTCATGTAGTTGAGGATGTTAGTGGTCAGATTCTATAGGAAGTAGCCTCCCTGATTGAACCTAACCTAACTTCTTTAGCTAACAAGTTGGATGAATGAAATAAAAAATTTCTTCAAGAGATGTGTGAGCTTTTTATTGGTCTTAGCAAGTTGAAATATGATTATAAGGGTTGTCTCCCGAATGTTCTGAATCAACTAAAGTCTCTAACATCAGCGGTTACAGTTTCTAGTACCTCTGGACAATCATCTCAACCCTCCTTGGGAAGTCTACTCTGAACAGTTGTTATGAAAGAACTTCAATCAGTGGTAAATGGATTTGACAAAGAGTATATATAAATGGTTGTCAATATTAGGGATAGAGTTCTTGATCTGGTAAGAATTCATTCCATGATTTCAAATGATTCCCAAGAAGAATTACTAACAAGGTGTATTTCTACTTCAATAGTATTTTCTCAAAGCATTATATGACTAACCATTTAAACTACCTTGTAAAGAATCAGAAAATACCTTCTGTCACTCAAGCTTTCAAAACTCATGTTCAAAAGTTGAAGGATTTCACTCCCTTGTAAAAAAAAGTTCATGGAGAATAAGGACAAATTTGAGAAAGTGATGCAGTATGGTGGTGATATTATTTCTAACTTAATCAAGCTATTGAGGCCTTATCTTCATGTGCAGAACACTACTATTGTGGCTCCTATAGCTACACCCTTACAACCTAGTTTTCATCCCACCACATTCCATGGCTTTTCCTCAACTTCTATGTCTGTCTCTTAGGCTCTGAGTTAGATCATACATGTTATCCTTGACAAAAAATTACATCAGTCTTCCACTACACCTACCTTAGACCCCTCTATTCTTGAAGGCCTACCTCAATCTCATTTGTTTGTTTCCTTACTTCTTTATTCCACTTCTACATCTGCTCCTATGGCTACAAGTGATGTTGCTTCCAAGGAAAAAGAGAAGACAGTCAAGGATGATGAATAGTGAATACTATCTTCTGATAGGGATAATTTTATTTTATTTTTCTTACTGATTATAATGACACCTTTTTTCTCAATATAATGAACTTTGAGCTTTTATTGTCTCTTATCTTATTTAAATTTGTACTCTTTTTGATAATCCCAAAAGAGGGAGAGACATGAACTCTAAGTGACCACTAAGGGAGAGACACTTCCACTAAGACCAGATATCTCACTCACACGATTTTTGATCATCGAAAAGGGGGATATTGTTGGATTCATCATGTGTTAATCATGTTTTAACGATAATAAATCATATACATTCTATAAATATAGTTAATTTTTTTAATTTGTCTCAAATCATCTGTGCATATGGTTGGTTTATTTATGCTTTAAATAAAGCTATCCAATATCTTAAGTGATATGTTTGATTATTGTAAACTATTTTCAATTTGTGTTGTAATGGATTTCCTTGAAAAATTATTAAGTCTAATCCATTCTATGAATATCACTATTTCTGTTTGTATACAGATATTTGGATAAGTCTCAGAAATCATGGGTCTGCCAGCAGTTATGTTTTTCATGAAAAGGACCCAGAAACTGTGACCAGACCCCATGACCAGACACCGTGACAAAGACACCGTGACCCAGACACCGCGACCAGACACTGTAACCCAGACACTGTGATCGGAAACCATGGCCAGACATCATGACAAGACACTAAAACCAGTTTTACATCTGTTGAAGTCTGTGACACTAGTTCTTTATTGAGATACCGTTTGAAGTTTGGAAAAGGAGTAGGCATCGTGATACCAAAACCACATTTGTGCTACCGATTTCTAATCTCTATACAACTATGCCTTCATAAGTTTCTCACCATTAAAAGTAAAAAGAGGAGACACTATTTCAGGAAGACACCATTTCTAAGTGAAACTGTTTCCAGACAGACTGTGACATCATTCTTTAATTTGTTTGGTCATTTTCAATCTAATTTCTAACAGCCATATTTGAGTCTTCTAAATGCACTGACCTAATTAATATTTCTTTATAGACATGTCACCTAAGAGTAAGAGGTATGAGGTGAAGAATACATGCATCCTTTAATCTCCAACGCATGCACTCCAGGAATAAAAATATAAGTGTGGACCAGAAACAAAGATATGACCAATAAAGAGGAAGCGCGACCATTCATGAGAAAATAACTGACACATACAACTCAATAAATCTGAAGAACACATGAATTATTCTAGAATCCAAAAATATGGGATACCATAGATCAAAGACAAAAACATCTTCGCAATATTGACTCCCTAAAGAATACAAGCCAGATCATACTGGAAACCAGAGAATCGGCATTTTGATACTCTATTTCTCGAAAGAGGACCTGATTCTTACATCTACTTCATCCTAGAAGTCCAGAGTTGCACATAATTACACTCAGAGCACTTCTATCATTATTTCATTATCTTTGATCTTTTGTGTATTACTTTTTTTAGATTTCATGTAGTCTGTGTGTGTGTCTATATAAAAACACACATTATCTCTTGAACTAAACTGAAGGATTCAAGATATCCTTCCTCTCATAAATTTTTACACAATTTTAATCCCATGGATATGTGTGGAATAGGTCCTTGTGTGAACTGGTAGTTCATACCCAAGAAAATTTTTGGAAGAGGTCATGGGACGTGGATAGTCCGGTGCACGGTTTATTACCCTGATCCATGGTGTGGATCAAGTTTATTAATATAAACTGCATGGTGGAAGGTGATCGTCAATTGGAGTGGATTAGGTCTTGTATTGATACTGAACCACTTCTTTTATATCTGTTGTGTTGTTTAATTTAGTTTTCTCTATTTTACTGTATAATTCTGAAATCACTTGATTTACTTAGATTGTTAATCTTGGAAAGAGGATATAATTACTTTTCCTTATTAAAATAGATTCAAAAGTAATGTTAATAACAGATATATAGATTTCTTAGAATTAATCCATATTCAAAAAAATTATTTAAATAGTCAAACTATCAAAACTATATTACGTTGATTAACTAGGATACATTTATTTTAATGGGGGAACCTTTTAATAATACTTTTCGATTAGAAATTTTTATAGATACTCAATTCACCCCCCCTCTTTATTACTCTACTCTAACCAACAATGTCGATGTTCTTTTTTGAAAATAGTCAACTAAAAGAAGCTACAATAGATTTATGTTGAAAATTTGAAATTTTTGTTTTGAATAATTAAATTAGTCATGTCATTGGGATGAGACAAGGTAAATATTAGAGTCAACTAAGGTTTTTTAGGGAAATGTTGGTGATATGGGGCTATGACGGTTAAATTTGAAATTAAATTATTTTTATTGAATCATGTACCATGGGAAGTATCATTTTTATAATATAGTTTAACATGTTAATAATCATGTTGAGAGAGTTCTAAAGATGATAAGGTAAAGTATCAATTGGAAATTTTGATGGTGGGAGTGTCATTAATTAAAGTCATTTAAATAATTCTATCACTTATGGAGGGGATAACCATAAAATTAATGAAGTTAGAGATGATGTAGTGATCATGTATTGAGTTATATGTTCTAGATTAATATTCTTATCGATTATTTTTATTCGGATATGAGTGTTGGGTCAAATGTTAGCAGCTTAAGTGTCGTACTTTTAAAGTGATGTTCAGAGGAATGTTGGAAATCTGTAAACGCAATGTGGCTGTTTGAGTGGGAAAATCAATAACCATGTAGGTTAGGTGATGTTTTGAATGACCATTTTGATTCTCAAGTAATGCAAGCTATATGGTGGGGAGGCTGTAATATCCCATGTTTTGGAACAAGTATGAAATTCTAAAATAATTTGAGTTTTTCATTTGGTAGGAAGTAAAAATATAAAATAGATATATTGTATTTAATTACAATAGTTATAAGGAATTAAATTGTTTATTTTGGATAAGGTTATGGCTCTGATAGGTCCCTCAGGTGCCAGTTAGAGTTTCCAGAGTGTTTGGGCTTGGTATATGTCCCACGGTTCCAATTTTCGGTGGATTAGGGTGAGGTGCGTGGTTGGATCATAGTTATCCATAATAGTACATCTGAAACATACACCTAAGAACAAATTACCACAAGTATTTTACAAATATGGGACAAGACACATGGGAATTAAGTAATAATTGAAAACTATAGAGATGAAACACACAATTGGGGCATAATTTGTCTTACTATGCACATACACCATGGGAGGTTGGGGTTTAGAGAAAATACTAAATTCAATGTTTGTGCACAGATTTTCTAATTATGAAAAAGAAACATTTGAGTTGGATGATCCTAAGTAGTTGGAATCACATGGTTGGTGAATGGTTTTTCTATCTATGTGTCCCTACCATGTACCTCATTAAATAGATAAAAATTATCATTCCTTTACTCTACCCTTAAATGAGTTTTATCTCAAAATTATCTACCATTCATCCCTAAAGTGTCTGGGGCATATGCCATGACCGCCTGTAGCTATTCTCGCCCTAGAACAACGAATCCATAAGCCTAGTGGGGAACACCTTGTAATCTTGGTAGTAACAAGCCATAACATCTTCCACATCCAGCTAATATTCCATTTTCATTAGCATAAGGACCTATCGTCTTAGGTCGTTGTGTCTACCGAGGTTACCCATCCACTTTATCTTTAACATCCACATGTCGGGTCATCATATCTTATGCAAGATATCCATTACCATCACAGGAATAAAACATCTAATATATTGGATGAATAGATCCATCATGTATGCCATAGACCAAAAAACCTCTTTTCTAGGACAACCGCCTAAAAATTTCTTAGATGTTCAGGTCCCTATGTCCACTATTGGCTCCCATAAACTAAAGATATTGTTCCTATGTTCCACTACCGGCACCAACTATCAAAATTTTTTATCTTGGAAATCATGAGCACCAAATCATATTATAGATGCCATGAATATGATGAAATGGATAAACTTATCACACTGGATTTGATGTCTTTTAATATTCCATACACAAATGTATGAATCAGAAATATTGAATCTTGCACTATATCCATCAAGTATTGATGAAAGTTGGTGAACCTCAATGAATACTCCACCACAGTCATACTAACATTCTAATTAGGTAGATGATCGAAGATTCACATAGCCCTCAATTTATCTAGATATAATTCCTCTTTTAGAAGTAACTTGAACTCTAACAATGAAAGAGTTATCTCATCATATTTATGGGTCACTAAACCCCATCATTTTGCAACATAACCATCGGGAAAGATCACTACCAGGACAACATTCTTATTTTCATATTTTCTAACTAGATGAATGTCTCACATCACCACCACAAGACAGTCCTCATCCACCTAGGGTTTATAGATTGAATCAAAATTTGAGGGTTCACTATCATTGAAACTCTTGAATCACTCTAAAACAATTCACCTAATCATATTTTATTGTTGGTACCATCTATTTCCACAAATAAGGGGCTAGTAATGGTGAACCATCTAGAGGTAACACCTATGGAAAAGGTCCCTATATCGAAGCGTCACTACTAAGGGAATCATCCCAGTGATCCTACAACTGAATCCCGGTTAAAACAGTCATAGAGGTATCTATAAATATGAAATTCGTATAATCGTCAATGAGTACATCTAAAGTGAAGATTTTGGAAGGCTTTGGAAATAGAAATCCATTATTACTGACACTTGCACCTATTTTTTCCCTCAAAATAGTTTCTACAGGTAAAAAGTAAACATGTTGGTTTTCAAGGTCCTAGTGAATAGATACATGAGTCGTCGCTTCAGTAATGGAGTTTATATCTAAAGATTTGAAATCAAAACACATTACAATATTTCTATAAAACCCACGATACTCTCATAGACTCATGAACTAAGGTAGAACCGACTTCTCTGATACCACTCTATCGCAACCTAGCCCAATCGGGCCCATGCTGTGACTACCCCAAGACTACTTTTAACCTGTGAAGGGTGGGAAACTAGCACTGATTTGGCGTATTAAAAGAATAGTTTTCCTTATCCTAATATAAATGTACACAATCACACATCTCCAAGACAATTCAATGATGGAATATAAAAAAACAATAATAATTCATGAATACATCTAAACTCCCACAATAATAGTATGAAAACAATAAACTCTAATGAAATGGTCAAACACAAGCACATCTTATAAATAAAAAACAATTAAAACCTATTAAGTATGAAAGTACTACTATTAATGAAACCATCTGAACACACATTGGTCTCTCTAGCTCACTATGCTCTACCTGGTCTTGGTCCCCTGAGGACTCTATCAAAAGGTTTCTCAACTACATAATACTTAAACCATGTAATTAAATCCCACATAGAGGCCAATATAACATTACCTAGAAAGACACCCAGAAATCACTAAGCATATATCACCAAGAATAATAGTCAGCACCACCCCAGGGTTTGTCGACAACATATATATCAAGAACAACCGGATAATCACAGTAGGAACACAGTCTCAAACTAAGATCATAGTCATAATTCCAACATAAGATTAAAGATCTATTGTTCAATATATCCCATCCAAAAGAACAAACTTCCAAGAGTTGAATAGAACGGTTGGGATCCATATGATATGTCATGATCATCGATTCTCACTATAATTCGTACATTCTATGTCTAAAGAGATCAATATACAAATGGTGGTAATTCCCTGTACCTTGGGATATACCGAGAACCCACTATGGATTAACCTGCTATGTAGGGGATCAAATTTTGTGTAGTGTGGGTCACAATGATTCCAAGAACACCACCAGGGGAATTATTATGATAGAAGATCCCACTAAAAGCCTCAAAAAGGGCTTCCAACAATTCTTTTTTAGACCAAAGTACTTAAGAGGTGATCGACATCCTATACATACGATGTGATTCAATAATAAACCCTCCAGGAAAGTATCAAGAGAATGTACCCTAATGAATTTTTTCAAAGATGAAGAGAAAAATGTATATAATACATATTTGAGAAGTTACATGATGTGAAATATGAATACACATCAGGTCGCTTCAGCGCCAGGTTCAACCCATGCAGTACGACCCATGAATGTATGTGTGACTAAGTATATGACATGTGGCCCACCAAAAATGATGTGAGGGGCCACATGATCTTTGGGGTGTTTACCTCAATAAAGGTAAATCTATCATCCAAGGTATACATGGAGTGTGGAATGACCACATACAGTGTAAATACAATTATTTTCTTAGATTAGTACCTCTTATACACACCGTGCAAGCCAACTAAGGATCACACTACACGTTGTAGGGACCACATGATGTGTGATTCTCATCATTGTATGTTAACCCTAGACGCTGATCCGGGGGGTCACATATCTATTTTAATTCTATATTACATGTCATGTAACCCATGTTTTTTAAGAAATCCATATCCATCTCATGTTTCATCATATTCTCCATGGTACTCCACTCGAGCTGCAAATCATACCGGTAAGAAAAAATCAGGATTGGTCGATCCATTTCATCACTACTTGCTGGAATTCAGCCACTAGATCATATGAGAAACCCCTTTTGTTTCATCTACCAACTTCTGTATCCCAAATACTATAATAAGAACTCGGATCTAGTCAGGATACATCATTTTATATAGATCTTATAATCAATCTAAACCCAGGTCTCTACTATCAATTCGTTGAACCTAGATATGGGTGTGAAAAAATTTATTTCTATGTATTTATCGAACCACCAACCATAGAGAAAACCATCGATGAATAAACAAAAAACATTAGAAGAAATGTAAAAAACAAAATAATGTGGAATATAAGACATACAATTTTTAGTTTGGCCTCGATTTATTATAGTTAGAATTAAAAACAATTAGATATGATATAATCAATAATAGAAATCCCCAATTCTGGATAAAACGTACCCATTTCTGAAATACACTCGATCCAAGATTCAATTTGTTAGTTAATTAATTTGTGTTCATCATAGGAAAAATAAATCAGGCATAAATCAATATAAAAAACATCTTACCTCAAGATGGATCAACTACTAATGAAGAATGAATTTGCGTCAATGTCATCGGCATGGTCCTTGGGATCCGATGGTGAAATGATTCTATATCTCAATCTAATAAGATGTTTTCCACCAAGAATTATATCCTATAACTATCCTTTAAATATCTAGGGTTAATTTTCCATCACTGAAATATACTTTTAAACATATAGTTATTGATAAAAATAATAGGTTATTGAGTCAATATAATAAAATAAATTTAATTTTTATATATTTTATTATTTATGTCGATGATAAATTTTAACCAAATGTCTAATGTTGAAAAATATTATGTTACACATATAGTAAAGCCCATTCTTTGAGATTATTGGAGGCATCAAATTTATAATCCAATACATAATTTTTGTGTTATTATAATATTTCAAGAAAAACACACATATGTGATATTAAAAATATTATAAATATTTCAAAAATTAATTTCATGCCCATCGGGGCTCGGAATCTCACAACATATTAGCTTCTAGCTTCAAAAATAATATATATAACATTTTAAATTAATACTTGAAAAATAAGAGTTGTTACAGTCACTGTATTTCACTTCATTAATAATGATATTGGAACAAATCATGAACTTTAGAGAGACTAAGTGGAATTTTAAAACAATAAGAAAAAACTCCAACTGATTCCATTTTTTAAAAGGACCGTGTAAATTAAACTTAGTTTACATATTTCAACAACAATAAAACACAGACATGGAGATATATTCACGATAAAATTATCTCTATATTAAATTTCAAAATCTGTTGTGACCCTCTCACCATAAAAGAACCCGTCTTGGGCCAGCAATGAGAGGATGATAATAATGATTTCTGAAGCACTCCAGAAATTGAACACATGTTTGAAGCTAGTACAGAGGAAATATAAAACAAAAATATGGGAGGAATTACCCTATCAGATTTGGTAAAAGATTGATAATATAGAAACAATCAGTACCTCATTCTCATGAAAAAATTAAAATGACCCAAATACAAGTATGTAATGTCATACAACTAATGAATTATAAGAAAACAACAAGTTCCAAAATTAAATAATAGGTAGTGACCTCAGTGCCCAAATATCACTGGAACAAATCCATGAGATGGTAATTTATAGATTGATCAAAAACAACATATTTAAGATATAAAAACTAGTTGATATACAAGTATGGTTGTAAAAATATATATACTCAGTTGGATCCTCCGTAGATCCACTCATGAAAAAGATAAAGACTACATACTAAATGATAGTGAAAACAACTGAAGATAACTTGTAAACTAAGTAGTTACACTAATTTCCAAGCCACTCCATATACCTCTCCCCATGTATCACATAAAATTGAACATATAATATGATATCATGGAAGGAACCCCACTACCATTCTCCCACTGGTTTTTCAATCAGCCCCAATGTCACACATCTAAATCTATCTCTCTCAAAAATTAAGTCATCACCAAGACACAAGGGGTAATATATCATCTCATGCATCTCATTTGTCAAATAATCATTGTAATTCCGGGAAATATATATTGATTGTAACCGAGTAGGTTCCTAGAGCCATGAGAGAACATATATTTAGTATTATAGCTCCAGACATCATAAACCATACACATATACTATTATTAATCTAGAGGATAATATATCTGGAGACACATGTTTTTAAAATAAATGAAATCCATTATGTTCTTATATATATATATATATATATGGGAAAGTTAACAACTACTCTCATGAGACATAATAATTATAGGATAAGAATGTGGGTAAAGATGGGGTAGTCAATCATTTGTTCCTCATCAACCTGGATGTTATGGAAAACACTATCCCATAGTCCTTCGGGGGTTGGCCATCCTAACTTCATTAGTGGGGTAGAATATGAAATCACAAAAGTATATAGGACATGATATAGACCACCACATTACAAAGGTAATCAAACTATTCTTAGTCATTACTATAGGTATCGTCTCATAGACACCCGAACACCACTGCTAAAGTCTATATTTCATATAAATAAACAACCATTCAACAAGACTTATTTTTAATTAGTTTGTTTAACATTTCACATTATTTTATGTTATCATCAATTGATTTTTATTACTTCTATTAATAAACCAATAAGTCCCATGTTTTCTCATGATTTTCACCCTTTTCATTCCAACAATCCATTAACCCCTTGGGTTAAAACATTTATTTTGAATTCTCATTTCATAATTCGAGAAACTGTATGACTCATCCAAAGATACCATAAAATATATGTATAACCAAACCAAATCAATAAAGAGAGAACATTATGCATGTAATAAAATAATATATCCATCCAAAATTTTAAAGATTAATTAATATGTAAGAATCCCTAATTTCGTCATTATAATGGTAAATCTGGAATTCAATTCGTTCCATCTACTACTGAAAATCTAATATATACCAACGGATTGAAACTATTTGTATAGGACTCAAAACCGTTTTTATACTATATACCAATGGTTTTGCAAACCGTTGTCTAGTAAGCCATTGTGAATGGCCTATACCAACAGTTTTCCTCTAACCGTTGGTATATAGCACTCTAATTTTCAGTATGCCAATAGTTTTATAAAAACCATTCGTATATGTATTACCAACGGTTCCTTAAAACCATTGGGACAAATATTCTGAAAAAACACTATACCAATGGTTCAAAACCATTGTTATAGTGTATTAACAACAGTTTACTTAAACCATTTGTAAAAATATTCTCCAAAAACACTTTACCAATGTATTAAAACTATTGGTATAGTGTTTTTCCAGAAAATAGCACATCAGCCACCAGCCACCCATTCCCTCCACTGCATACACCTGCAAACACAGGTTGCACTGAATACACCTACAAAAACTGCTGCAAACAACACTCACTTTTCACTTAAAATTGAACAAAAAAACACAACACTTAAAATACAACAATTTTCACTTAAAATAGAACAAAAAAACACCTGTAATATCGCATAAAAATAGTAGACTCCTCCAACCATGACACGTAACAGGACATATTTTTCCCCATTTCAATCTTCAAATGACAACCACTCTTCCAACTAACCCATTTCAATTTCTTGGGTGGAGAAATCTCATAATGGTTAGAGGATAATCACATTTCTAATAGCCCATCATATTCAAAGTTACATAAACCATTAACAGAATTAACACATAATTCATAAGGTAATTAAAATAAATATACACATACAACAAGTATAAACATATTCCATTAACACATAATTTATAAGTTAATTAAATACATAAATAATTAAATTCATAATTTTGGGGGTTGGGGGTTGATCAGGGGTTTGGGGTGGCTGTCCAAGGGGGGTAGTGGTGTCCAGAGGGGTGGCGGTGTTCGGGGGGGTGGGGGTGTCCCGGAGTGGGGGTGGGGTGGGGGGGGTTGTCCGGGTGGTGGGGGGGAGGGCTCTCCATGGGGGTGTCCAGGGGGTGGGGGCTGTCAAGAGTGGGGGGGAGGGGGGTTGTCCACAGGAATGTCTGGGGGGTGGGGTGGTGTCCGGGGGGGCTATCTATGGGGGTGTCCAGGGCGTGGGGTGGTGTCCAAGGGGTTGGGGGGATTTCCAGGGGTGGGTGTGTCTAGGGGGTGGGGTTTCCAAGGAGGGTGGGGTGGTGTCCATGGGGGGCGGGGGCTGTCTAGGGGTTCGGGGCTATCTAGGGGGTGGGGGCCATCCATGGGGGTGGCGGGGCTGTCCAGGGGGTCGGGGGTGTCCTGTGGCATCACACCCGGATTTCATAAACTTTTTTTAATAATTTTTTATTATTTATTTTATTTTATTATTTTCTTTTATTATTCTTCGTCAAAGGGCGGGCTTAGCCTAATCGAGATTTTACATTCCACTGATAAATGAATATTTTGGGTGTGGCTACGTCTGACGCTTGGGTGGGGGACGGTCAATGCCAAGCGACTTTACCCGGGTCACCGCACAACCTCGCCTTGTTCTGTGCAGGACGTCCGTGACATTTAGGGAAAATAAATAAAGTGAAATGATAATAAATGAGGTAAAAGTTTAATGAATTATTTTAATAATAAAAAATGTTAATTATTATTATTATTATTATTATTTTTATTAATATTTTAATTAGGTTATAATTGTTAATTAATTTATGATTCTAATAATATTATTAACATGATAATATTAAAAGTATTATTATATTTCTTATTATTATTTTTGGTTCCATTTAATATTTATTTTATTTTTATTTTATTTTTTTTATATTATTTCATTCATTTTCACTTTTCCCCTATTTTTTCTTCTTCTTTTTTCTTTCCTTTTCTCTATTTTCTTTTTCATTTTGTCCTACCACATTTATCCCCCTCTCTCATGTCGCACCCTAGTGCATCATGTTATACCCCACTGAAACCCTAACCCATGCGCTCCACCTCCTCATGGAAACCACTGGACCTCGCTCCTTCTAGTCGGTTCCCTGTTTGCGCCACCTTCTCCCTCCCCACAAGCCAAAATTGGGTCGGCCCCCTCCTCCAATGTAGCAAACTCGCACCTCCCTCTACCATATCCCACTTTCCGGTCTCCTTGACCATCCGGTGGCCCTTCTCTGAACTCCTCTAAACCTATAATTCCCCTGGTTGGCCGCTCCAACTCCTATCTCTTGCTCGCCTCACAGCGCTAAATCCACCTCACGCCACACCCTCCCCCCTCTCCCAGCCAGCCCCGTCTTCACCGCCCTCTCCCTTCCGAGAAGCCACTACCTCCCCAGCTCGGACTTTCCCACTAGCGCCTTTCCATCTTTCTGTGTGAGAACCCCCCCCCCCCCCTCCTGGTTTAAGTCCCATTAGTTGTCATCAGAATTGGTTGTAATTAGAGTTGTGCACCCATGTTTGGAAGTTTCAACAACGAGGTAGGTGGTTCTACATTTTTACCATTTTTTGATGAATTAATTTTATTTCTAAATTAATTTAGTATATTATATAATTCTTTTGTTTGATGCGAATAATGTTTTAAATTGAAGCTGATATGTGTATGTGATATAGGTGTGTTTTATGTGAAAAAATAAATTTTTAACTGTTTATTAGTAGATTATAAATTATACAAATAGAGCTCTGGTTTTGCATCAATTTTAATTGACTCATAGAAGAACTTTTGACTTCATTTTTAGTATTTTCTAGTCATATGGCATATTCTAAAAATTGTTTCCTAATTTTATCATGAATTAGTTTGTTAATTTAATAAATTTAGCACAATTTTTAAGTAGTTTATATGCTGCAAAAGTTATTTTGACTGAGTTTTGTTGTGCATTTGTTTTGTTAGATGAGTGTTTATGTGATGTTAATGTGTTTTGTTCTAAAAACCTATATTTAGCTATTTATCAGTGTCATCAAGATTGTGAATTTAGTGGTTTGAATGTGGAAGAGTTGTGGTGTGTGTTTTTTTTGTTGCATCAAAGTGTGTTTTTTCATAAAAGGGGTTTTGAGTGCATTTTGGTGTTAAGGAGTTGTGTGGCACTTTTTTGGAATTGTTAAATAAATTTTCTTGGTGGTCATTTAAGTGTAAAACTGTTTTCATTAAAATTGTAAGTGGTTTAATTGATGGTCTAAGCGATGCATGTTAAGTTCTAAAATGATTTTCGGTATTCACTTAATTCAAAATGGGGATTTTGAGTGTGTTTTCATGTGTAAAGTCTGATGATACTCTTTAGGATGGTCTTATGAAATTTTTCAATGGGTTTACCAAATTATATGTAACACCCCAATATTATATGAAAAATATTATTTTAATTTCATTAATGTATTGTGTTGTATGCTACACCAATATTACCTTGCGCTATACGCAACACCGTATTAGCTTGCAGTATACGCAACACTATTCTTAGATCGTGTTATACACAATTTTGATAATAGTTATTCTACGAAACATTGAGTATATATATATATATATATATATATATATTCAATGTATAAATGAAATATGGTTGGATCCTGTTATAAAAAACATCGAAAGATTCTTGCACAACACGCAACCCTGACTTGGCTTGCATTACATGCAATCACGACCTTCCTCGATAGCGTGTGTTGTACGCAATACCGGGTATTACTAAACAATGATATATTATTATAATATTATTATGAACTAGCCATTATGAATATTATTAACTAAATTTTGAATTTTATAACATTATTATTCATCTTACATATTTTTTAGAACATGGTATAAGAACAAAATAATTTTTTCGGGTAAAATAAGTATTTTTCAAAAAATGCAGTTTTGCCGCCTTTTGATGGCACACCCACTATAAATATAGTTTTTGACATGTTTATAAGTTCAATTTGACAAAATAAAATTTTCATTTGAAATCAAGAAATAAAAATTTACTTTGGATAAATTTTTCATATTATTCTGGTAACTTTCATATTTTGATGAATAGTAAAAACACGCTATATTTTAATTAAAAACAACTATTTTCATGGCAATAATTTATATGGTTAAATTAAAATATTTAATGGTTTTAACGTATAAATAGAATATATTTTTACCATTTAATATAATGTATGTCATTAGCATTGATTTTACATTAAATTCTTAGATTAAATGAATTCAATCTTTTGCAATGTTTTAAAGAAAACCCAGTTTTCTTTCGGCAACGGGATTAATTTTAATTTAATTTTTACAACTTTATTTTATTGAATTAGGAAAAATGGATTCCATATTTGGAATCAGTGGGTCCAAATTATGTAAATAAGCTACTTTTATTTTTGGGAATTATGAATAGTAACTACTGTAAATTTTATTTACCATAGTTAAAGGTAAATCAGGTAATTAAGGGTAAATATAATATTATAATATTACCCTAACACATGCCAAAATTCTATTGGATGGATACAAGTAGACCCATATAACCAAAGGGTCAGATTAGATTCATTTTATGGACTTTTTACCATGAAAATAATTTAATTATTATTAAAACCAAAGAAAGTGACAACATGTCACTCTCTTAAATCTTATAAGTATATTAATTTTAATTTAGTGATAAACTTCATCAAACTTCGAACATGAATAGTCTCCAGAATTCTAATGAAATTATCTACATCATATGAACTTATTTATAATTTTTAGGGATTAAATAATTATCATTAATTGTAACACAATAGTGATGCAGAAATGTTTTATCTAGTGAAAAATCAAGAATATAGTTTTTATTAAACTAATAGTAACCTTAAAATGCACAAAACCCTGACCAAAATTTATTTTCCATTTAATATAAACCATAATCATCCAATGGTCGAATATTGTACCATTTGGAGCCTTATAAAAGCGATTATGACACTTATACTATTTTATTTTAAATGATGCCAAAGTTGTCACCTTCATAATTTAATAAATATAACAATTTAAATATTGTTATTTTAAGATGATAAAATCTAGTAAAAGTATTATTATGAAAGTTAATAGATTTAGCTTCATTATAGGATTTTATTTTTAATTTTTATGAAACAAATAAGTATATTAAATAATTATACAAAAAATGTTGTAGTAATTTATTTATTAAGGGATAAACCAAATAAATGGTTTTAAAAATAATAAAATAAATATTATATGAACTATTTAATGTGATAAACTAATTTTATAGATACATATGACCTTTTATGATTCTATTAAAGCTTTTGTATCTAACATATCTTCTTTTTATATTTTATTTAAATTCAAATAAATGAATAGTGTCAAAGTTGACACTATTGTTATTTTATAACAATAATATATTATAAAATTGTTTAAAAATCACAAATATATTTAAAAATTATAAATTTTAAATTATATGGTAGAAATTGTTATAAAGTATCCAATTATGTAAAATTAACAACAAATAAGTAATTATTTGTTCCAATTTAAATTTTAGAATGTTATTACCACAAATAAAATTAAATTGACTAAATAAGGATAAATCAAGTTGATAATGTTTAAAATAAATACCTAACATGTCTAAATTTGATTGGTTTATGATATTACAACCATATATCATCTAATCTTCGTATATGAGTCGTTTTTTGATGTTTTTAAGTGGGGTTAGATTTATTATAAATTAATATTTTTTAAGAATTCCAAAGGTGCCCCTCTCCCCCCTTATAAAAAGGCACCTCCTCCCTCTCTTCCTCACACCACTTTGAGCCTTCAAGTTCAGCCAAACCCTGAAAAATGCTCTTCTAAACTTCCCTAGAAACATCCTAGAGGTCCTGGTATTCTTCAAAGACCAATTTTAGAGCCCTAAGAGGAGGTCTCAAAGAGGCGCTTCAAAGAAGAGGTAATGTCTGTTACCGATTCTTTCACTTTTATTTATTCTTCCACTTATTCTTATTAGGTTGTTTAATTATGAAGTAATAACATCAGTATCACCCATATACTGATATGTTATTATAATTATGAAACAACCCTATTTCACCAACTATCCATCCTACGGAAAACATAATCACCACGCGTGCGTACGTACGGAATACCGTCTCCACGCCGTGGTGTAATCTATTTTCCACCACCACCTTACTTGGATGGGTATAATGGTGTAAATAATAACTCTATATGATTATTTTAAATTTATATTTATTCTGTAATAGTATACATATACTCCAATAAAATTCCACGATCATGGGAACGATATCATCGCTCGTGCATACGTACAGAATACCGTCTCCACGACGTGATGAGATTCATTCTCAATTATTATCCATTCATAAATGATTATAAAGTATATATAATAAGTAATCATGAAATATATGGCATAATAATGATACTGGATTTATGTATATATATATCTATGTCATCCAATTAATTCCATTCAATTAAATGAGGAAACGAAAACAACGTTCATGCGTACGTACGGCCTACCGTCTCCATGAACGGTGTATTTCATTCCATTTATAGATCTATTATATATATGTATATTATGAATATATAATATATATAAATAATTTTATATATTCTGGAATTAAGTAATCATGATCTATGTAATCATATGAATAATTACCTGTCAAAACACGGACGACAAATGAAACGATTTTACCCAAAATGCTCTTTAACATGGAATTTACAAAAGAATGGGTAATATAAAGTAATAAGTGAACCATATATGATATCATAACAATTAATATGATTCTTTAATAATTCAATGACATTATTTAAATCATTATACAGGAGGTTCGGATACGTACGATTCATATCGGACCTAAGGTAAGGGAAAATCTCGCAATCTCAGTTTTTATCTGAGATTGTTTATACTTTGGAATTTACTGGGGTATATTTTATCATCCACATCTATGTTTCCTCAATATTTAATATTATTTCCATCCACCTACAATTTTTTAAATCCAATTTTACCCTTCGGTGATTATTTAGTAAAAGATATGAAAGGAATCTTTTGTTGTTTTTCGTACGAGGTACTTTTTGACTTTTCCGGCAAAAGTACGAAAAGAATGTTTTTCTTTTAACTTATACAGAACGAGTGGATTTTTACTATTTTATAAAGCCTTATTTTCATGAATATTCCTCCAAAATATTTCATGATTATTTTCAACAAAATCTCTTTCTTTTAAAATTGCATGACATTTTGTGAAAAGAAATTGATTTTGAAGAAGAAAGGATATTTTCCTCAAGAATTCATTACAATTGTTTTATCAAAACCATTTTCCAACTAAGATGAAAATGTTTGATATGTGTATTTTTCAAGTTTAATGTCTCTATGATTTACATGGTTCAATTTTCTTATGATGAAATTCCCATTTGTTTTATATGGATTTTGAAATGATGGGATGATGTTTATGAAACCCATTTTATTCTTTGGGTTATGATGAATGTTTTAAGTTTATTTTGTGGAACAAGTAAGAATGATTTCATTATGAGATGGGTGGGACCTATATCACCCTCAAATTCATTAGGTAAAGATTTATATCTCATGAGATAGACATGGCTAGAATGGTAGGTTAAATCGGTTCAGTAAAACAGGACTGAAATGAGGAGTGAACTTGATTCAGAAAGGGACTTTGTCCACTAAGATGGTATTGGAAGCAATGCCTTGGCTAATATGTAAGTCATTACATGTGATTAATGGATTCAACAATTAACTGTTTTATTCCCATGCTATTTTATCATGATTTATGTTCCATTATGATCTATGCCTTATGTACTTCCATGTTTTATGTCGTTGTTCAAGATTTTTAATGTTCATGTTTTTTCAAGTTCAAATGTATATAGTATGTTTTATTTTATTCATGATTACCCTTACTGATCATTTGAGCTCACCCTTTTTATGTTTTCTTTTCCCCTAGCATTAAAAGAAATATTTTAGGTAAGGAAACAAAAGTAGTAAGACCTTTATGGGAGATCTTGATGATCTTTCACGACGATTAGAAGATTACGTTCCGAGTTTACAAAGACACTAAACTATTATGATCCTTGTGTGTCTGTTATTATTATGTATTAAGTATTCCGCTAATGTAATGTAATATCCATGTATTTCAAGATTTAGGGTCTCTACAGTTGGTATCAGAGGAAAGATTTATTCAACCTTTGGAAACTAGGATGTGAAAACGTTAGTGATATCCCTAGAGATATTTATAAGGTATGTCTAAGGATGTCCCTAAGGATAAGTATACATATAGGATACAGTCCTAGATCTACGGTAAAGATCATAGAATTTAACCTAAGATGTTATATATTGAGGATACTCCCCCTTTACTATGTTTTTTTCCCTAGCATGATTTTTGCCTCTCACACTATTCTTTTTGGGTTTTAGAAAATGGCTGGAAACGGGAAGATTCACGATAATGGAGGATATGATAGACAATGTAATGATTTTATTCATGAGAAACCAAATGAAACAGGATCTGGAAATCCAAAAATAGTTATTATGCCTAATCATCAATCTCATAATATGATCAATAATTTCAACTTTGGTATGTTTCCCGACTCAGATAATAAGAGAAAGATGGAGTTTCATGATGATCATAGAGGAAAGAAAGTTTAATTTCCCTCATGTAAATCATGTGGGAAGAGGCATCAGGGAGATTGTTTCAAAGGAACTGGAAGATGATTTGGGTGTGGAAAATAAGGACACAAAGCCAGTAAGTGCAAAGGAAGAGGTTTAGTTAACACCATGGACAAGGATAATGGTATTGCTACGACATCAACAATGATTAGATGTTTTAAATGTGGAATGTACGGGCATTATGCAAACCAATGCCCTAATGGAAAATCTCATGAAGAGAATCAGCATGGTCATATGGGTAGTATTTTTGTGGATGATGATGAGGAGACTACAAATGATATATGAGTTGAAAGAAGTGTTGAAGCTCAGTCAGTTGTTTTAGAAGGTAGTGGAATGATTGTTTGTTTATCGAGAGTTATGTTGTATAGTTAATGGTACTATGGAATAAAGAATCATCTAAGGATTGTTACACTATTTTTTTACTAAAAGTATTTGAAAGTATATGTTGAATGGTACTAGTAACCGTGGAAGGTTATTCAGATATTTTTGTAAAGTAGATGATATGCGCAAAATGAAGGAATAAAAAGATAACAAGATGTTTTATTGTATTCATGAGCTCATTATTGAAATAAGGACTAAGTGATATCATGGTTTGAGTTTATAGAATTTTAAGGATTTTGGTATGTGGAAAGTGTTAACTTTTAACTGCATTCATGTTTTCACTAAAGTTCAATGGGTATTAATTTTTTAAGAGAATACATGATTATGGCCTTAGAATGTTTGGAATGTGACCAACAAGACATATCTTATGATATATGGGGATCAGCGATGGTATTAAATCTCTGGTAATCATTTTCACTATATTATGAGAGTGGACTGAAGTATTATGGATAAGCCAAAATATTGGAATGGATTATGTTGGACATAAGTTAGTATTGTTTAAGGATAAAAGTTTTTTCGATATTATTGATGGGATGTTATAGTAATATAGTTTTAGAAAAAGAACAACCTGCAGGACGGGCGACAACCCATCGCATTTGACAAGGCTGTGCGAATCGAACCCACAACCAAAGTGCGACTGGCTTTTATCACCTACCACTGGCCTACATGAAGTCCCTGGTTAGTAGAAACTAGTTTTATTTTATTAAGTGGAATGAAATAGGAAGTATAAGTAAATTTTTGGAAGCATATACGATTAATCTAACCATAATATGGACTTATAACTTTTGCTAACCTTTTGTTTGAATGAGATGGAATGATCCATCATTCTATCACATGATCTGCTAACACATCACCAATAACAAATTCAACTTCATTTCTTTAAGGGATGAAGTGGAAATTGTTCAATTCACGAACAACAATGAAATTGTACCAAAATCATGCAATTATTTCTTTTAATTAATCAACTTTAGGGAAATGATATTGAAAACAAAAAATGTTGTCCTAGTTCCCTTATATCCGATGAATCCTATGGTACCTTAGATCATCACAAATCAATAGCTTTGTGATTGTTGGATTTTTCATAGCAATGTTTTCTACCACTCTCCATCAGAACTTGATGGTTAGATTTTTTTCCATATCCATATTTTCACCTATGTTCTCCTACGTGGAAACCCAGTGATGAGTTAATTTGGGTAACCGTTACATTTCATACTTTAGTTTTTAAATCCATATTTTGGTATTCCTTTTTACGATGTGGGTTTCTATTAAACAAACTTTCGAGTAGTAAACCATTTATAACCCCGGCGAATTTCGAGGGT
Organism: Viscum album; assembly: GCA_963277665.1. NCBI lineage: Eukaryota > Viridiplantae > Streptophyta > Magnoliopsida > Santalales > Viscaceae > Viscum > Viscum album. The sequence goes on from OY728156.1 coordinate 107,144,284, forward strand.
GAAATTCATTTTAAGGGGGGTAGAATGTAACACCCCGAGATTATATGAAAAATATTCTTTTAATTTCATTAATGTCTTGTGGTGTATGCTACACCAAGATTACCTTGCGCTATATGCAACACCGTATTAGCTTGCAATATATGCAACACTATTCTTGGATCGTGTTATACAGAATTTTGATAATAGTTATTCTACGCAACATTGAGTATATATATATATATATATATATATTCAATGTAAAAATGAAATATGGTTGGATTCTGTTATATGAAACAACGAAGGATTCTTGCACAACACGCAACCCTGACTTCGCTTGCATTACACGTAATCACGACCTTCCTCGATAGCATGTGTTGTACGCAATACCGGGTTTTACTAAACAATGATATATTATTATAATATTATTATGAACTAGCCGTTATGAATAGTATTAACTAAATTTTTAGTTTTATAACATTATTATTAATCTTACACATTTTCTAGAACATGGTATAAGAACAAAAATAATTTTTCTGGTAAAATATGTATTTTTAAAAAAATGCAGTTTTGCTGCCTTTTGATGGCGCACCCACTTTAAATCTAGTTTTTGACATGTTTATAAGTTCAATTTGAAAAAATAAAATTCTTCTTTGTAATAAAGAAATAAAAATTTACTTTGGATAAATTTTACATATTATTCTGGTAACTTTCATATTTTGATGAATAGTAAAAACACGCTATATTTTAATTAAAAACAACTTTTTTCATCGCAATAATTTATGTGGTTAAATTATAATATTGAATGGTTTTAAACTATAAATAGAATATATTTTTACCATTTAATATAATGTATGTTATTATCATTGATTTTACATTAAATTCATAGGTTAAATCAATTCAATCTTTTGCAATGTTTTAAAGAGAAACCCGTTTTCTTTCGACAACGGGATTAATTTTAATTTAATTTCTGCAACTTTTGTGTATTGAATTTGGAAAAATGGACTCCATATTTGGAATCAGTGGGTCCAAATTATGTTAATAAGATACTTTTTATTTTTGAGAATTATGAATAGTAACTACTGTAAATTTTATTTACTATAGTTAAAGGTAAATCAGGTAATTAATGGTAAATATAATATTATAAAATTACCCTAACACATGCCAAAATTATATTTGATGGATAAAAGTAGACCCATATAACCTAAGGGTCGGATTAGATTCATTTTATGGAATTTTTACTATGAAAATAATTTAATTATTATTAAAACCAATGCAAGTGACAACATGTCACTCTCTTAAATCTTATAAGTATATTAATTTTAATTTAGTGATAAACTTCATGAAACTTCAAACATGAATAGTCTCCAGAAATATAATGAAATTATCTACATCATATGAATTTATTTATAATTTTTAGGGATTAAATAATTTCATTAATTGTAACACAATAGTGATGCAGAAACTGTTTATCTAGTGAAAAATCGAGAATATAGTTTTTATTAAACTAATAGTAACCATAAAATTCCCAAACCCGGACCAAAATTTATTTTTCATGTACATATAAACCGTAATCATCCAATGGTAGATTATTGGTCCATTTGGAGCCTTATAAAAGCGATTATGACACTTATACTATCTTATTTTAAATGATGCCAAAGTTGACACCTTCATAAATTAATAAATATATCAATTTAAATATTGTGATTTTAAGATGATAAATTCTAGTAAAAGTATTATTATGAAATTTAATAGATTTATCTTCATAATAGGATTTTATTTTTAATTTTTATGCAACGAATAAGTATTTTAAATAATTATACAAAAATGATGTAGTAATTTATTTATTAATGGATAAACCAAATAAATGGTTTTAAAAATAATAAAATAAATATTATATGAACTATTTAATGTGCTAAACTAATTTTATAGATACATATGACCTATTATGATTCTATTAAAGCTTTTGGTTCGAACATATCTTCTTTATATATTTTATTTAAATTCAAATAAATGAATAGTGTCAAAATTGACACTATTGTTATTTTATAAAAATAATATATTATAAAATTGTTTAAAAATTACAAATATATTGAAAATTTGTAAATTTAAATTTATATGGTATAAAATGTTATAAAGTATCCAATTATGGACAATTCAAAACAAATAAGTAATTATTTGTTATAATTTAAATTTTAGAATATTATTACCACAAATAAAATAAAATTGACTAAATAAGGATAAATCAAGTTGATAATGTTTATAATAAATACCTAACATGTCTAAATTTGATTGTTTGATGATATTAAAACCATATCGCATCTAATATTCGGATATGAGTCATTTTTGGGGGTTTTAAGTGGGGTTAGATTTATTATAATTTAATATTTTTAAGAATTCCAAAGGTGCCCCTCTCCCCCTTATAAAAGGGAACCTCCTCCCTCTCTTCCTCACACCACTTTGAGCCTTCATGCTCGGTCAACCCCTGAATAATTCTTTTCTCCACTTCCCTAGAAACATCCTAGAGGTCCTGGTCTTCTTCAAAGACCAATTTTAGAGCCCTAAGAGGAGGTCTCAAAGAGGCGCTTCAAAGAAGAGGTAATGTCTGTTACCGATTCTTTCACCTTTATTTCTTCTTCCACTTCTTCTTCTTATGTTGTTTACGTATGAAGTAATAACATCAGTATCAATCATATACTGATATTTTATTAGAAGTATTAAATAACCCTATTTCACCATCTATCCATCCTACGGAAAACGAAATCACCGCGCGTGCGTACGTACGGAATACCGTCTCCACGCCGTGGTGTAATCTATTTTCCACCACCACCTTACTTGGATGGGTATAATGGTGTAAATAATAACTATATATGATTATTGTAAATTGATATTGATTCTGTTATAGTATACATACACTCCAACAAAATTCCACGATCATGGGAACGATATCATCGCTCGTGTGTACGTATGGAATACCGTCTCCACGACGCCATGAGATTCATTCTCAATGATTAACCATTCATAAATGATTATAAAGTATATATAATAAGTAATCATTAAATATATGACATAATAATGATACTGTATTTATTTATATATATATGTATGTCATCCAATTAATTCCATTCAATTCAATGAGGAAACGAAAACAACGTTCATGCGTACGTACGGCCTACCGTCTCCATGAACGGTGTATTTCTTTCCATTTATAGATCTATTATATATATGTATATTCTGAGTATATATTATATATAAATCATGTTTTATATTTTGAAATTAATTAATCATAATCTTTTTAATCATATGAATAATTACAAGTCAAAACACGGACGACAAATGAAACGATTTTACCCAAAATGCTCTTTAACATGGAATTAAGAAAAGAACGGGTAATAAAAAGTCATAAGTGAACCATATATGATATCATAACAATTAATATGATTCTTTAATAAGTCAATGACATTATTTGAATCATTATACAAGAGGTTTGGATATGTACGAAGCATATCATACCTAAGGTAAGGGAAAATCTCGCAATCTCAATTTTTATAAGAGATTGTTTATACTTTAGAATTTACTGGGGTATATTTTATCATCCACATATATGTTTCCTCAATATGTAATATTATTTCCATCCACATACAATTTTTTAAATCCAATTTTACCCTTTGGTGAGTTTTTAGTAAAAGATATGAAAGGAATCTTTTGTTGTTTTTCGTACGAGGTACTTTTTGACTTTTCTGGCAAAAGTACGAAAAGAATGTTTTTCTTTTAACTTATACAGAACGATTGGATTTTTACTATTTTATAAAGCCTTATTTTCATTAATATTCCTCCAAAATATTTCATGACTATTTTCAACAAAATCTCTTTCTTTTAAAATTGCATGACATTTTGTGAAAAGAAATTGATTTTGAAGAAGAAAGGATATTTTCCTCAAGAATTCATTACAAGTGTTTTTTCAAAACCATTTTCCATCTAAGATGAAATTATTTGATATGTGTATGTTTCATGTTTAATGTCTATATGATTTACATGGTTCAATTTTCTTATGATGAACTGCCCATTTGTTTTATAATGATTATGAAATGATGGGATGATGTTTATGAAACCTATTTTATTCTTTGGGTTATGATGAATGTTTTAAGTTTATTTTGTGGAAAAATTAAGAATGATTTAATTATTAGATGGGTGGGAACTATATATCCCTCCAATTCATTGGGTAAAGATTTATGTCTCATGATATAGACATGGCTGGAATGGCAGGTTAAACCGGTTCAGTAAAATAAGACTGAAACGAGGAGTGAACTCGATTCAGAAAGGGACTTTGTCCACTAAGATGGTCTTGGAAGCAATGCCTTGGCTAATATGGAAATAATTACATGTTCTTAATGGATTCCACAATTACATGTTTTATTCCCACGCTATTTTATCATGATTTATGTTCCATTATGATCTATGCCTTATGTACTTCCATGTTTTATGTCGTTGTTCAAGATTTTTAATGTTCATGTTTTTTTAAGTTCAAATGTATATGGTATGTTTTATTTTATCCATGCTTACCCTTACTGAGCATTTGAGCTCACCCTTTTTATGTTTTCTTTCCCCCCATGATTAAAAGAATAATTTTAGGTAAGGAAACAAAAGTAGAAGACCTTTATGGGAGATGTTGAAGATCTTTCACCATGATTAGAAGATTACGTTCCGAGTTTCCAAAGACCCTAAACTATTACGATCCTTGGGTGTCTGTTATTGTTATGTATTAAGTATTCCACTAAAGTAATGTAATATCCATGTACGTCAAGCTTTAGGGTCTCTACATTATATCAGTGGTGTGAAACTTTTTTGGATAAGGTTATGCTATGGATAATATTTCAAAATGGTATTTGAGTGTGAAAATGATGGTTCGGTGTGTGTAAGTACTCTATTTGGCTTTTATGAAAAAATGTGACCACTGACATGATCTTGAATTTTAAAACTGGAAATGACGGTGTAAATGGTATCTTATCATGTTTTGGGTTTTTCATGGATAGTTTATGTGATGTGCACCTATTAAGATCTTGAAAATTGTTTGATAACAAAGCAGGAATCCTGGGTAGCTAGGAAGGTGAACTAAGACAAGTGGGATAGTGTTCTGACAGTGACACGACCCGATTTCACTAGCTGGACTGATGATTTCAAAACTAACTAAACATATGAATGACTGAGGGTCATGGTCTTCAAAGACACATTTTTTAGGGTCCTGATCTTCTAATCCACATTTCTTAAGGGTCATGGATTCTAATCCACGCTTCACCAAGACACAATGATCTGGGGACCCATGTTAGCTAACACCCATGAGGCATCTCCCATATTTGGTGCTCCTTGGTTACTTTACATTTATCGGTGCGACACTTTAGTAATTTTAAAAAGTGTGTGTGTGTGTGTTTTAATTTATTTTATTTTATTTGAAACATTTTTACTTAATCCGGTTTTCTCTAAAAGTGTTCAAGTATTTAATTCTTTGCTTTAATTTGAGTTGTTGTCTTTTAATTTGTTTTCATTTAAAGCACATGTCGTTAAAAATTGTTTTCATTAAATAATATTTAGGCATTTAATTCTATTTTATCTATTTTACTAGAAAATGTATTTTTCATTTAAATGGTTATGTGTGGAATCTTCTCCTAGTGGTATCTTACTAGGCTCTTGGCTAACACCCTACATACACCTTTGGGTGTATGTATACCATGTTCTTTGTGTATTCCTGTTTGGGACATCGTGCATAATGATGATGCTCCAGGTTGTAGATTGTTTTCTCGTATAGGACTGACTATAGTGGTTTGAGGAGGTGGCTCCTTGTAGTGCATGATGGTGTGAAAGTATGTGTTAGTTTTCTTTCATTTCATTTTTCTTAGAGTTTGGGGTTAATTTGTAAACTTTTTTTTGGTCCAATGTTAAGGGTATTTTTGGTTTTCAATTTTCAATTTTAGTTTATCTATATTGCAGGTTGCTTGTTTTGACTTTTTTGGGTAAATCATTCCCATGTGTTGTTTTGATACCCAGGAACTTGTGTTATCCCTTGGAGATTGGGAACGTCCTTCAGGCCATGTCGCGGGCTGGGTCAGGCATTAGGTCGAATGGCGACCAGATATGGTTCTTGACAAAATGGTATCAGAGGGTAGGTTAGCTATCCTGGGTTGTGTTCTTTTAGGATAGAGTCAGGGTAGACCAATGTTAAGGGTGTCAGAACATGACGTTCTGGCTACAAGTAAGGTTACAGGCCAGCACACCTCGGGGTGGGACTCGAGTTACCAGAGTAAGTTGAGGTTGGTCTGAGTTTTTGGTCCTCCTGATTAATCTTGTTTAGAGGAAATGAAAATGGAGTAGCGTCATTGGTCCTACTAAGCTCATAGCGTCAGGAAATCCATGTGAAGATAGGGAAGTTGTCCTAGAATAAAATCTCTGTGGCGGTGGTGTGATTGGAAAATGGCTGCCAACCATATGTCTTAGTCACCCACTAACACTATTTACCTCTGGAATTGTTCATTGTCTCTTTGTTTTGGATTCATGGAAATCAGGTTTTTAAGAAAAAATATTTGGTCTTTGAAAATGATTTGAAATGAAACAATTTAAAAATAAAATGATGTGTACGGTTTGAAAAGCGTGGGTTGAGTGTTTTGGTTTTGAAAAATGGAAAGGTCTGGTTTTGATCCATGGCTCCCTCATGGAAAACCACATGCATGAGTGTATACAAATAGGGAAATGGTTAATGGCACGAGCGGATGAGTTCCTTGATGGAAATGATTTGGGTTCTAGTGTGGCACAAGAACATGCATGTGCGAGGCCCATGGGACACCATTGGTGTTTGTGCAACCCACTATCTTTTTTTATTTTCAAAAATTTTGTTAAAATAAAATATGTTGTTTTAGTAACCGGTGATTATATGGTGTGAACTTGCGTTTGGGAGAAATGTTGGATGTTAGGCGTTCTGATCCAAGAAACCTTTATGATAGATTTATGTCTTGAGTTTCAATTTTTATTTGTAAATTGGAGTGCTAGTGTGTGGTTAGTGAATTATTTTGAATAGTCCTTGCAGTGGTTCCCCCTGCATGTTTAGTATTTGCTTGTGGTACGTCTCGAACATTAGACCAGTTTTTTTTGGGTCTATGGTTTTCCTTCTTGACTACTGTATGGACCCCATAAAGCTTTAACATGCGATTGAAATGTGTCCATGGGCAATTCGTTGTTGGTCGTCCCTCAATTTGATCAGAGGACTCTCTTCTTGAATTCTATAATTGAACCCACCTCTCATTTTTATAACTAAACAGATCCTCTCGCAGAGGGATGAAAGATACGGGGGGAGTTGAAGGGTGTTTTGGTCTTTTGAGTTGTTGGGATCATCGGGTATGAATATTGACACTGTCGTGTTTGAAGGATTCCCCTGGAAATGGTAAAAGGAATTCCAGTGGGGAAGGATGAAGGCAGTTCAGAATTATCAGTGTTGACCAATATCTTGAAAGGTTTTTAGTGCTTCCATCGGTCATAAGGTTCATGTTTGGTGATGCCTCAAAGCATGATTCCTCTTTGAATAGCAAGGGTTGGTTTCGTAGAATCCTTCCAAAATTCTGGTTTTCATAGGGGTGTGTCCTCTTAGGGAGTTCAATTTTTTTTCTGTTCAATGGGGACTGTTTTTCTTGGGTCTTCCCTTCTTATGTTTTGTGGTTAAGGTGAATATGTGATGCAAGGGAATCATCTAAACACTTTTTTTGGTGGATATACCGTGAGTGAGTAGTTGGACGTCGTGGTGTGTTATGGTTGTTGGTGTTGTCTAAGTTGTAGTGTGGTTGTGTGTTGCACCAAAAAGGAGAAGCTCCATTTGGAAGTCTTCAATACTTGACTAGGAGGCAAGAGATGCTTCAAACATCAGGGCTCTAGCCATAGGCCTCAGAGTGAAGTTGGCGCGTGGTCAAGAACCCCAGGAGTGTATGAGACCCTGAATTTATTTCTGTTTTTGGTGCTGAAAGTAAAGCCTGTCTAAATTTTCTTCTGGGGTTTTCCATTCTGAACAAACCATTTGGGTGCATATGGATTCTGCAACAATGTGGAGGCGTGGCCATATTGTTACCTTAATGTCCCGGTGGTTGTGTCCCACCGAATTTAATTTCTTTTAGTGGTCTGTATGGGGGTATGTTGGGTAAACCAGTATAAAATTTGAATAGTACTCATCCAGGGATGTGAAGATGCTGGCTTGTCTTAGGTCATGGTTTTGACACCCCGGTAGTGGGGGCCCCACCCTCCCAGACCCTTGTGGTGGGGTGTTTGGTCACCATTTGAAAATTTTCAATGTTTGTATCTTCTGTTAGTTCTAATGGTCGGGATACCCACAATGGGTCTCGCATACATGTCTCTAGAAGGAATTAGTGTTGGCCCTCATTCAATATGGTGGGGAGTCCACCTGGGCCTCCTCGTTATGGTTTTCCAATCTCATCTCGGTGTCAGTAAGTTTCTAATGGATGGGATCCCCTCGGGATTCCCCATGATGGCTTTTAGTTCTGTTCCTAGAGATTGATTGGTGGTAGTGATAAGAGTGTTATTGGATGTGGTTTGATCTTGTGTGTTTACTCCAGTCAAATGAAGTAGGTTTCATTCTTTGGTGCTTGAGGTGTTTCAGGTTGTGAAGTTGGTTTCCATGGGTGTGAGAATTCCTTTCCTTGAGTAATCAACTGGAGGTGTTCTAGCTCTTTAGGGTGGGTGACACATATTAGAAAGCCTTTTTATGATTTTATTGAGGTGGTCATGTAAGTCACTTTCTTAAGAACAATGTGTTTGCCTCTTTTCACTTAATTTTCATCTGGATCCTTTTTGAACCCCAATGAGGTATCAGTTTCTACTTCGGGGTTTCACCTTAGTTGTAGATTTCGGGGGATGGAAAGTGCTATGGTGGGGATAATTGTCACACCCGGATTTTGAAAAAAAAATTATTAATTTATTATTAATTTATTATTATTTTTATTCACTTTTGTTAAAATTCGTCAATGTGCGGGCCGAGCCTAATCGAAATTTTACATTCTACTAATTAATGAATATTTTTTTGTTGTGGTTGCATCTGACGCATGGGCATGAGAAAGTTGATGTCACCCGACCTTACCTCGGTCAATGTGCGACCTCGCCCGGTTATTCGCAGCGCGACCTTGACATTCAGGGAAAATAAAGGTAAAAGCTTAATTAATTATTTTAATAATAAAAAATGATAATTTCTATTATTATTATTATTATTAGGTTATAATTGTTAATTAATTTATTATTATAATAAAATTATTAAGACGTTATCAATAATATTATTACTATTTTTCTTATTATTATTTTTAGTTTCCATTTAATTATTATTTCATATTTATTTTATTTTATATTTATTTTTTTTTATTTCATTATTTTCCCCCTCTTTTATCTTCTCCTTTTTTTTCATTCCTTTTCTCAATTTTCTTTTTATTTTATCTCCTATATCCTTTCTCCCCCTCTCTCCCGTCATACCCCTATGTGTCGCGCTATACCCCCCTGAAACCCTACCCCATGTGCCACACCTCCTCATGGAAACTGCCAGACCTCCATCCTTCGAGCTGATACCCCATATACACCACCTTCTCCCTCCTAACATGCTGGAATCACATCGGCCCCCTCCATCGGTGAAGCAGACTCATGCCTCCCTCCTCCCTTTCTCACTTGTCGGCCTCCCCGCCCAGCCGGTTCCCCCTTGCTGACCTCCTCTAACCCTAGTGCACCCCTGTTTTTTTCACTCCACCTCCCATCTCTCACTCGCCTCGCACCATGAAACCCACCTCGTATCATGCCCTCTCCCTCTCCCAGACAGCCCTCGATGCACTGCCCTCTCCCTCATGGGAAGCCACTGCCTTGTGGGCTCCGACTTCCCCACTGACTCCTTTCCCTCCTTCCGTGCGAGAGACCCCACCTCCGAGTTTAAGTCAAGTTGGTTGTGATACAAATTTGTTGTGATTTTAATTACACGACCATGTTTGTATATATCGACACCGAGGTAGGTGGTTTCGCATTTTAACCATTCTTTGATGAATTATTTTTTTTCTTAAATTAATTTTGCATATTATTTGATTAGTTTGTTTGATGCGAATAATGTTATCAATTGCATTTGACAGGTGTATGTTATATTGGTGTGTTTTATGTGAAGTAATTAATGTTTAAATGTTTATTAGTATATTATAAATTATACAAATTGTTCTCTAGTTTAGCATTAATTTTCATTGAGTCAATGAGGAACTTTTGACTGCATTTTTAGTATTTTCGAGTCATGCAGCGAATTCTGAAAATTGTTTCATAAATTTTCTGTTGAATTATTTTGTTAATTTAATTAATTTAGAACAATTTTTAAGTAGTTTATATGTTGCAAAATGGATTTTTACTGAGTTTTGTTGTGAATTTGTTTTTTTAGTGGAGTCTTTATTTGATGTTAATGTGTTTTGTTGTGAAAACCTACATTGAGCTACTTATCAGTGTTCTCAAGATTGTGCATTTAGTGGTTTGAATGTGAAAGAGCTACAGTGTGAGTTTTGGTTGTGGCATCAAATTATGTTTTCTCATAAAAGGGATTCGAGTGCATTTTTATGTTAAAAAGTCATGGGGCAGATTTTTGGAATGGTTCAATAAATTTTCGTGGTGGTTGTTTAAGTGTAAAAATGTTTTCTTTAAAATTGTAAGTGGTTTAGTTGATGGTGTAAGCTATGTATGCTATGTTATAAAAAGATTTATGGTGTGAACTTAATTCAAAATGGGGATTTTGAGTTTTTTCATTTGTGAAGCCCGGTGATACTCTTTAGGATTTTTATTATGAAAATTTTCAAAGGGTTTACAAAATTATATAAATGTTGAGAAACTTGTTTCAATAAGGTTTTGCTGTGGGTAATATTTAAAAAGGGTATTTTAGTGTGAAAATGATGGTTCAGTGCCTATAAGTACATTTTTTGTCTTTTATAAATAAATGTGACCTGGGACATGATCTTGATTTTTGAAACTAGAATTGATAGTAGAAATGGTATCTTGTAATGTGTGGTGTTTTTCATGGCTTTTTTATGTGACGTGCACCTTTTAAGATCTTGAATTTTGTTTGAGCAAAAAGAAGGATGCAGGGGTAGCTAGGAAGGTGAACTAAGACTAGTGGGCTAGTGTTCTAGAGGTGACATGACCCGGTTTCACAGGCATGACTGATGATTACAACACTAACTAAAAATATGATGACTGATGACTATGGTCTTCTAAGCCACGTTTTCTGAGGGTCGTGGTCTTCTAAGCCACATTTTCTGGGGGTCGTGGTCTTCTAAGACACGCTTGACCGAGGCGTGAAAATCTATGGACCCAATCTAGATAACACCCATGAGGTTTCTCCCATATTTGGTGCTCCTTGGTTACTTTATTCTTATCAGTGTGACACTTTGGTTATTTTAAAACGTAAGTGTGTGTGTGTTTTAATTTAATATCTTTTATTTGAAACAGTTTTCCTTAATCATGTTTTCTCTAAAAGTTTTCATGTATTAAATTCTTTTCATTAATTTGAGTTGTTGTCTTTGAATTTTTTTTCATTTAAATCACCTGTCGTTAAATTTTTTTTCATTAAATATTTTTTAAGCATTAATTTCTCTTTTATCTATTTTACTGGAAACATTATTTTTCATTTTAAAGGTTATGTGTGGAATCTTCTCCTGGTGGTATCCAACTGGGATCTTGGCTCACACCCTACATACACATTTGGGTGTATGTGGACATTGTTCTTTGTGTATTCTAGGATGGGCCATCATGATTAATGACAGTGTTCTGGGTTGTTCATGGTTTTATCATGCATGACTGACTATGGTGGTATGAGGAGGTGGATCCTCGAGATGCATGAAGGTAATAATGGATGTGGTAGTCTTCTTTCAATGCATTCTTCTTAGAGTTTGGGGTTAATTTGTAGACTTTAAGTTGGTCCAATGTTAAGAATCTGTTTGGTTTTAAGTTTTAAATTTTAGTTTATCTATCTTGTCTGTTGTTTGTGTTAACTTTTTTAGGTAAATCGTTCTCATGGGTTTTTTTGATACCCAGGCACCTGTGCCAGCCTATGGGGATCGGGAACGCCCTTTGGGCCTTGTTACTGGCTGGGTCGGGCGCCAGGTCGGATGGAAACCCATCATGGTTCGTGGCAGGGGGGCAGGGCTATCCACAAGGGTTGGGTTGTCTAGGGGATATGGGGTGTCCACAGGGGTGGGTGGGGCTATCTAGGGGGTACGGGTTATCTAGTGGGTGGGTGGGCTGTCCATGGGGGGTAGCGGTGTCCATGGGGGTGGGCAGGCTGTCCACGGGGGTGGGGGCTGTCCACGGGCAGAGGGGTTATCTAGGGGGTGGGAGGGGCTTTTCCAGGGGGTGGGTGGGGCTGTCCACGGGGGGTGGGTAAGGCTTTCCAGGGGTAAGGGGTGTCTAGGCAGGTGGGAGGGTTGTCGAGGGGGGTAAGGGGTGTCCAGGGGTGGGGGGCTATCCATAGAGGGAGGGTCTGTCCTGGGGGTGGGTGGTCTGTCCACAACGGTGGTGGGGTTGTCCAGGGGGTACGGGGTGTTCAGGGGGCCCGTCCAGTGTGGGGGGGGGGGCTGTCCATGGGGGTGGCTAGGGGGTGGGGGTGGAGTCTGGGGGGGTGTCCACGGGGTGGGGTGGTGTCCTGGGGGTGGGGTGGTGTTCAGGGGTTGGTCTGTCCACGAGGGTGGGTGGTACTGTCGATGGGGGTACGAGGTGTCCAAGGGGGTGGGCGGGCTGTCCACGAGGGTGGGCAGGTGGGATGTGTAGGGGGTAGGGTGTGTCTAGGGGGTGGGATAGCTGTCCAGGGATGTGGGTAGGGTGGACACAAGGTGTAGGGGTGTCTAGGGGGTGGGTGGGCTATCCATAGGGGTGGGGGGATGTCCACGGGGGGAGGGGTGTCTATGGGGTGTGGGCGGGCTATCCACGGGGGTGGCCAGGCTATCCAGGGAGGGTAGGGGTTGTTCAGGGGGTGGGTGAGTTGTCCACAGGGGTGGACGGGGCTGTCTTGGGGGGGGGGGGTACGTGGTGTCCTGGGGGTGGGGGCTGTCTATAGGGTGAGGGGCTGTCCAGGAGGGTGGTCGGGCTTTCCACGGTGGTGGATGGGCTGTCTAGGGGGACGGGGTGTCCAAGGGTGGGGGGATGTCTACGGGAGGGGGTGAATCAATCACAACAAATCATCAATTCATGTTTTATTATTTATAGATAAAAAATAAAGATAATCTCATATACTTAATCACACATATATTCAGGCACATCAAATCAATAAACATCAAAATTTAGTAATATTAGTCAAAAATGTAATGGATCAATCTGTCCTTAATCACCATCACTATCATCACCATTATCATCACCCTCACCCTTGTCTTCATTGTCATCCCCACCATCGTCCCAGCCCTCCTCCTTGTCCTCATACTCAGCCTCGGCCTCCTCATCGCCCTCCTCCTTCGCCTCGGCCTCCTTCTTGGCCTCCTCCTCTGCCTCGGCCTCCTCCTCACCCTCCTCCTCCTCTACCTCGGCGTCCTCCTCTCCATCATCTTGACCACAAATAGAACTTCCACCTGGTGCATGATATATATAATTCATTTATAACATATATTCATCACAAACAATGCTGGACTTTGGTGAAAGTGTTGGACGTAAAACTTAAATCAGTTTCATAAATGCATTATTTTCCCCAACATACTATTATACTGTCTCTATGGACCTTTTTCAGACATTTCTGCATGTTCTTTAACCTACTGCAACTCGGTGGCAGTACAACTTGTACCTGAGGAGGTCCAATACCTCGTCGGAACTATACACTTCCCAGGGTGGCAGCGTACTCTACCAGTGTGTTCATCTCCTAGCACCTGATGTAAGTGATCATTTAGCCCAAAATTGTCAGGTTCATGGGCATCAAGGGCCTTTGTAGAATCATGTTACAAATATAAATAGATTATTAAGTTACAAAACAAATATTAAAATTTTAAATCTACAAATTTAAACTTCCAATCTGCTACAGAGTCGGTTTGTTTACATCACTTCTGTCTTTCTTCTTTCAACTCGAGAAAAACAATTTGGCTGCAGGCATACGTCCTTCTATATTCAATTTATTCCTATAAAATTAATTTGAATGTAGGAAACCATAATTAGAAATAGGATACCAATAAAACATTAATTACATAACTAAAATTATATAATAACATTAGCAATCGAATAAATTATGGAGGAATCAATAGAAAGTGAAAGTCCTAAAGAAAGATTAAAAACTATCATACCTGTTGCCTCTCATGATCCGGCATTGTAGTACGACCCAATGTGTGAAAGTATTTCTTAGCATCAAGGTTTTTTATTTCTTCTAGATGAATCCTAAATAAAATTCAATAATTAGTATTAACGAAAAAATGAAACTTTTCATTTAAATACCACTTATATGTGATTAATACCTTAAATTTTCTAGTTGTCTAATGAGTAATCATTTGTCAGTACTATTCTAACGGACAATCATCCACGAAAGGGACCGCCTCTAACTGTATACCCACTCTAGCATACCATCCAATGTACAAATCATGCTTATAAGCTCTCCAAAGCTCACCTAAATCTATTAGATGTGCTGGTCGTGCACCCTCACCATCAGGGAAATTAAACTGCAGCTGACAGAAAAATATTAATTCATATAAATATAAAAAATAATATATTGCAATAAATGAAATAGATATCTTACCTATATCTATGCATAGTTTTTATCCTTGATTTCATTTGGCAGCTCTCTCCATAAGAGCGGGCTGATAGTAATGATGTCAGAGTATCTGGCAAGCATCGCCAAAAAACACCGACATTGCTGCCCTGATTTTTCAATCATCTGACTATCTTCATTATAGTCCACCATCAACTACATGCGGTAGTTCCACACCGCATGCATGCGTGTACACCCTCTCCCCCACCTTCTATCAGTAGATGTATTTGTCATGAAAAAAAATATTTCATCAATACATGTTATAATTAAAATAAATAACGGTGTAAAAATTTGTTAGGGTAGTATAAGTATACCTACATTAGTCTGATCAATGGGTGTCGCTGGAACCGTAAAAACTGAAGGAACACCCAGTACAGATGATGTGGGTCCTAATGTAGGCTCCGAAGGGATAGAATCTAGTGGAGCAGGAGTCAAAGAAGATGGAATATAAAATCCCAGAGAGAAGGAAGTAGGATGATAGGGATGACTGGACTAATGCTAGATGGATAGTGGTAATCATCATCAGATATGGTACAGACAGGTGAGGAGGCTTAGATATAAATGGTTTTGAAAAAATGGGAGGCCTAAATATCTTGTGTGTCCCTAAATACACATCGGGGTCATCAAGTGACATGGATGGAATGTCCATGGGAGGGGAAGTTTCTAATTAGGTATGCCGACCAGATCGTCTAGCTCTCATACCACCCCCTCATACGAACACCTTGAGTACTGGGACCAATACTAGGATGCTCATCAATTAACTGTCACCTAATAGATGGATCCTACAAAAATTTTTAAATAAAATTAATCACATGACATTATATATTATTTAAATATATATATTTGACCTAAAATGCACACTGCAGGCACTAGTGGTGGAATGCCCGGCTCAGTCATGCGACGATTTTTGTCCATAATCTGTTTTCATCACCTGTATTCTATTGGTTTCATTTCCTGCATTTGAAAACAAATATGGAAGTAAATATAGAAGGATAACTAATCTGTAACCTAAAAAATAAAATAAATGAGAGGGAATACGGGGATTCACAAATAATTTAACTTACCATTATTTTAGGTGAACTTGAACAAATATATAATGAAGTCAATAAACCGTAAAATTTTTAAAAAATAATTTTAATTTTTAGTAGGATGGTTTTTTACTAAGTTTCATCAGTCTATCAAAATCATGGAACATTGATTATACCAGATTAATAAGTGCTAAAAATGTTGTCAAAATTAAGGAAAAATTTAATTTCTTTAGCCCAGGTAGATGATGAGGGTTTCAATACATGTTTTGTAGAATAATACAAACCATCATGTTCATTACTTGGTAAAATGTTAAAGAGAGGTCTTACATTTATAAAAATTTTATACAAAACATGGTTGAAGCATTGAAATGTTCAACAAGTTATAAATGTTGGATTCATTGGTTTGAATATAGTTCAATTCCAAATTAGAAAATGCCGTTAAAATAAAATTGCAACTAATAAAAATTGAAAATTTACATAATGGTCAAGTTGGATAAAACATATTTGTAATAAATATTAAATCAATTTGAATAGTATAAACCATAACATCCTAAGTCAAGGTAAACCAAAATAATTGAGAACATGAATAAATGATTTTATATATTTCCCACCACAACTTCAGGTTCATATTCAACTCTTACAGTTGAGCTGTTGGAGTCATCAAAAGTAATAAATGGATTGTTTCCAAAGGAAGTAGGTATAGTGTAAATTCTGTCATCACCTTCATAAAAAATATTTCCTAAAATTACATCAATAATGACACCAAATTCAGGTTGAAGATAGTCTTTGACATTAAAAATTTGTTTCTTCTTTTATGCCAATACATATGGTTCATCGGTAGCAAGAGTGTGAGTCATATCAATTACTCGAAATCGACAATCATCAATAAATGTTCCATGCCTCTTCATTGAATCAAACCACTTACATTTCAACATTGTGACTCGTCCATGGGAATAATAATCCAATATTATTATTTTTTCAATGAATCCGTAATAACCTACATTTTCAAATCGCGGTATACTATCTAATGAACTAGCATAACAGTCTATTGTTGTAGTAACCATAACACTAACATTTTGTGTTCTCATGCTCTTTTCTTGTTCAGTGATAATAAATCTGTACCCATTGATATTAATTGATTTACAATTGCGAACCAAGGTATTAGGACCAAAAACTAAAGCTCTTATCTCCTCATAGACAATGTTAGCAAGAAAAATCAAAACCTAAAATATAAATCAATATTAAAGTTAATTAATTACTATTTTAATTATTTTAAATATTGATATTATTACCTTCAATTTTAACCAAGCAGAAAAATCATTGCTATGAAAAGTCTCCCTCCTTCTCAAAGATAAATAACGTTGCTTTCTATTTGTCATCGCATTATGTTCCATGTAGATAAAATTTTAAAAGTTTAACAAATATATATATATATATATATATTTATAATAAATAAATATAAAATTTACTTACAAGATGAATTCATCGAACAAATCACATTTGAACAAAACTGTGCGATGTGACATATCCAGCTCTTCAATGCTTGTTGTTGTCAATGTATATCATCCAGGAATTCCTCTTATTTGAGGTTGTGATGGAAAAATGGGGTCAATTTTATCATTTAGTTCTTCTTCATTTCTCACTGGTCTCTTCATTCTTATAGTAAGATCAGACAAATACGTAGAGTAGCAATCCATACATTTAAGAGCCAAGTAAATGTCCATGGTAGAACCTTCAGGACGATTCCTATAATGGATATAAAACATTAATGGGTACATATTTATTTCAGAAGGATATATCCAACGAAATGAAATAGTTCCTCTGAGAAGAACTTCAGTTGGAATATGGACAGTCAGATGCAGCATGCAATGTGAAAAAAGATGGAGGTAATATTTTCTCTAACTCACACAAAATTAATGGGTAATCTGACATCATTTTTTGAAATAAAGACTTGGAAAAACTTCTCAGCACAAAGATCTCTAAACAAATGGCACAACCGAATAACATCCACCCTTACATTATTGGAAAAAAGATAAAAAAATTGCTATTTGAATCAACTCATGCTGAAGGATGTGATAATCATGAGTCTTCATAGATTTTAGCTTAAACAATATTATGTTGACCTTTCTGGATATTTTGCTTGGATATCCATCAGGAACTTTAATAGTCTCTAGTACTTCCATATATTTTTTTTTCTGTTTCTGTCATCACATAAGAATCACATGGAAGTTTCTATTTATTTTCACTTATACGCACCAGATGCAATTCTGATCTGATGCCCCAACCCACCAAGTCATACCGAGACCATAAATCATTCTTTTACTTTCCCTAAATATTTTAAATAATGGAAAGAAACATTTCACGTATATTTTTTTCAATGTGCATTATGTCTATGAAATTACATAACAAATTGGTTGACTAATAAGGAAAATCAAAGAAGATACTTCTCTTCTTCTAATTGTAACAGGTTTCAGTGGAAAAATTCTTTCTATTTACAGATTTCTTTGACCCGTCCCAAATGAAAAAATGAAATATTTCAATTCATTAAGCACATCGGTTCCAGACATACGCTGAGGTGGATCATCATTCTCCATGGTATTGACAAATCATTGACGATTATTTGTATATGGATGGTCCATTGGCAAGAATTGTCGATGTCCCATAAAACTGAATCTACAATAATGTTTTTGTCTTCTGGATCATGTATTATTCATACAAACCGAACAAGATAGTTTTCCCTTCGTGCTCCATCCAGACATCATTGCATAATTATGAAAATCATTGATCATCCACATAAGCGCAGCACACATATGAAATATGTCTTTCGAACATGCACTGTATGTGCGCACACCCACATCACAACGAAGTTTCAACTATTTTATTAAAGGTTTCATGTATACGTCTATCTCTGTTTCAGGGTCAAAAGGGCCAAATATGAGTATACTCATGAAAGTGAAAGGTTTTTTCATACACAACCATGGGGGATGATTATAAATGTGTATAAAAATCGTCCATGTGTTGTGAAACGTAATAATCTGCCCAAGAAGATTAAAACTGTCAAATGAAAAAAATCAACCTCACATTACGCACATTAGCAGCAAAATCAGGATATCAAGCATCAAATATCTACCATACAAATATATCTGCAGGGTGAGCCGACTCGTCATTATTTTTCATTCTCTCAGTATCATGCCATCACATTCTTATTGATATTTCATCAGACATAAAAATATTCTGGAGTCTGGGGTTCAATGGAAAGTGCCACATTACATTCTGCGGCACACAAGGTGGTATTTCATCAGCTTTTATATATTAGGGGATGTTCCACATTTTATACAATCATTTCACTCTGCATTTTCTTCCCAGAATAAACTACAATCTTTTAGGCAACCATGAATTTTGTTTCATGAAAATACAAGTTCCTCAAATAACATCCATGCCATTTAGTGGCTTGAGGGAATATCGACATCATCTAGAAGTAAGTCTTTAAAGAAGGTAAGAATTTAATCAATGGAGGTATTAGAAATCCCATACACAGTTTTCCCATGAAACAATCAGATTTAAAATTCCAGCCTTTTCATTTTACCGCATTGTCGATATACTGGAGTCATGGAATCTTCATTCAATTTTTTCATCCATAAAACATCATCATTTTAATTAGATATATCATGTGTGATCATATTGAAATATACTTGGGTCATAATTCTTTAATTTTCATGATGATGAGTAAACGGAAACCGATCATATAATAAATTCATGAATCCATTCCTCTCATTTTGATCAACAACAATTTGAGATGTCATTTTTCCCCATTGTGATTCCAGAAAAAGTAGTTTTCCTGAAAACCATATTTGGTTATGTGGTAGCTGACTTCTTCACGGCTCAACCAATGTCTTCCAATACACTTGGAATAGGGGTAGTGTATGTGACCACTAAATGAAGCATTGTGAAATGAAAAATCTAAAAATCTCTCCAAATTGTTTTGAAAATCACTTGATATCTGATCGGTTTCATTCATCCAACTTTTATCCATTTTGTAAAAAAATATTATAAGTCATTTAGTAAAAAGAAATTCAATAAGATTGAATTTTCACTGAAAATATATTTAAGTAAACGAGAATTGTTCACTTTATATGAAACCATAATTGACACAATACTCTATTTGAGAATCATAATATAAAAGAAAACAAAATACTATATTTATAACAAAAATTCTTTGCAGAACTATACATGAGTTTACAAGATCATGTACACTTGTGGAGGAGAATTATTCAGGAGTTGACTAAATTTTAGATCAAAGAAATATTATATTTTAGTAGATAATTTGAGTGATCACATACATTTCCCAAAAGGGTGGGGGTGTCCAGGGGTGCAGGGTGTCCCGGGGGTGGCGGGGCTGTCCAGGGTGTTCAGAGGTGTCTAGGGGGTGGGGTGTCTAGGGGGGTTGTGGTGTCTAGGTGGGTGGGTTGTCCATGGGGGTTGGGGCTCTCCAGGGGGTACGGGGTGTCCAGGGGTGGGAGAGCTATCCACGGGGGTGGTGAGGCTATCCAGGGGGTTGAGGGTGTCCAGGGGTGGGGGGATTTTCAAGGGTGGGGGATTTTCCGGGGGTAAGAGGTGTCTAGGGGTGAGTGGAGTGTCCAGGGGGGCTATCCAAGGCGGTATGGGGTGTCCAAAGGGGTGGGCGGGATGTCCATGGTGGTGACGGGGCTATCTAGGGGATACATGGTGTTCAGGGGGTGGGCGGGGTGTCCAGGGGGGCAGGCTGTCAATGAGGGGTGGTCGGCCTGTCCACGGGGGTGGCGGGGCTGTCCAGTGGGGTCTGGGTGTTAGGGGAAGGGGGCTTTCTAGGGGGTGGGGGTGTCCGGGGGGATGGGGGTGTCCGTGGGGTGGGGGAATCCAGGGGGATGGGGGGTGTCTAGGGGGTGGTGGGAAGGTGTCCAAGGGGTGGATGGGCAATCCATGGGGGTGGGGAAATCCAGTGGGGTACGGGCTATCCAGGGGGGTGGGTTGGCTATCGCTGAGGGTGGAGGGGTTTTCCAGGGGGTCGGGGGTGTCCAGGGGGAGGGGGCTTTCCAGGGGTAGGGGTTGTCTATGGGGTACGAGGTGTTCAGGGGGTGGGTGGGCTATCCCGGGGGTGGCGGGGCTCTCCAGGGGGTACGG